>OZ014553.1:21936700-31936700 GCA_963966155.1 Clivina fossor | reverse complement strand
TATTAAAATACAAAATTATTATTATTATTATTATTATATATATATATATATATATATATATATATATATATATATACTTTAATATTTTTTTAAATATTTTAATTTTAATTTTTACTTGAACTTACATACTTTCGGTATGGTTATTATTAAAGATTTTAAATATCTCTTTCAAATACTTGAAAAAAAATTAACCAAAAAGTATTTTAAATTTTTAATCATATTTTATTTATATGGGTTCTAGATGATCATGAGCCCTAAGCTATTCAGGCTAATAGTAAATTCGGCTGTGTTTATAAGTAACCAAATATAACAAGAACAATTAATTTCTATGTCAATAATCAAAATAAATTTAATAATGCACAGTATTTTTGTATCTTAACTTTTCAACTACAACAATTTCAGTTACAGCGTACAATCAAAGTAATACACTCCGTATCAAAAGTCAAGCTTGACAATAATTTCATTGACGACAAAACGCGTTATTATTCAAAATGGCGTTCGAATAAATTCCGCCCCCCTCCCCACCTGCGAAAACATTTGTCGTTTGGATGGGCCACCATGTGCAGGGTCGAGCAAAATTCAGTCTCTGAGTTGCCCCGTAGAATAAATATTTAAATTGATTTGAAGTTATGTATATTTGGAGGGGTCCCTTCTGTCGCATATACGGGCAGCCGAAGATTTATTCAACACCGTCCAGTCCCGCTTGCGTCCGTTTGCCTGTTAACGCTTTCTGACCACTGTGTGACGACCGAATGTTCACATAGTTCACTTAAGTTAGGTGACCTACGAACGAATAGAGTGAAAGTTTTACTCTATTATCTGAATGAGCGAGAATATAATGGTGAATTTAAATTAATTTGCACTACGTTTTGCAAAATGGTACAGTTTGTCTTTTAATATATCTATTATTATTCATGACTATGTAAGTTTAAAATTGTTTTATTGAAGGTTAGATATAGTAAAGAAGGCATCGCAAAATATTTTTCTATTTATAATAGAATAGGATTCGTATCAATTCTTTCAGCATATTTTTCACTATTTTTTTAAAGTATATATATATATAAGATTTAATAAAGGATATCGGCAAAGGTTTAATTAAGTTATAATAACATTAATGTAAACATCAATTTATTATTAAAATTCCAAATTTTCGCCTAACATTTGTAGGCTTTATCAGGGAAATACTGAAAAATTAAACAATGACACATAGAAAAATATATAAAGCCAAATAACAATCATTAACACAATTTAAAATAATGTATAAACTTACAAGTATGATGAAAACAATAATGTAGTTAATTAGTCATCATACTTGTAAGTTTATACATTATTTTAAATTGTGTTAATGATTGTTATTTGGCTTTATATATTTTTCTATGTGTCATTGTTTAATTTTCCAGTATTTCCCTGATGAAGCCTACAAATGTTAGGCGAAAATTTGGAATTTTAATAATAAATTGATGTTTACATTAATGTTATTATAACTTAATTAAACCTTTGCCGATATCCTTTATTAAATCTTAAATATTCACACGGCAGTTACTCTACTCTATAATATATATATATATATATATATATATATATATATATATATATATATATATATATATTTATATTTATATTTATATTTATATTATATCCTAATATCAAATACATTTAATCTGAATAACATCATAGCAAACATATAATTCTTAATACATGAAGATTACAGCCGTTTAAGATGCAGATTTGGCAATCTCACAATTTACTATCTCAGCTATAAATAACTGCAGTTCTCGATACCTATTTCCCATATAAAGGAAATGTATTTGGAATATATTGGGATCGTATCGTATTTAGTAAGTAGTATAACCTTTCGTAGATATCTACTCCAAACTTACCATCGTACCATATTAGCAATAAGACACCGCGAAATCCATGTATATATAGAGGTAGTATATTCCGTTATAAACTTGCGCTCAGATTTTGCACACTACCGGTAATAATTTCGCTGTTGATATGTGTATGTAGCAAACTCATTTCACGCGCTCTATATCACGTTAATAATATATGGGCGCACACACCATCCCCTCGCGTATGTGACGCCATTTCCTCGATTTTATATTTCATAAAATGCGTACGGAAAGCGTGTGACGACGCAGTGGAATACGGATAAGGTGACGGGCGCACACAGTCTAACAAACAACGCCTGTGTAAGTTAAAACTTTCTCTCGCTAACTTGACTTCATTCCGCTGGAAGTTTTATACACACCTATATACCTACCCGTTTTTAATCAAGCAAAGTGTGCCGGAGATGTCGTTATTCGATAAAGTTTTAAGGATATTATTAAATGTAGCAATGTAGATTTTTTTCGTTTTTGCGTTATGGCATTTTTTCAGCTGTATGAAAACAACAAAAATGCCGTATGGAACAAACAAGAAATCGACTGACGATATATATGTCCAAATAAATAGTAATTTTTTAAATAATTATACCCATTAGTTAAAAGATTAATTAGATTTATAATAATCATTTAAAATTAAAAGAGATAAATATTCGGTGTAGTTTCTCATAAAATTTATATTACGCAATGTAAATTACGCCTTTTTTTATTTAAGTTTAGCTTTAATTCAAGCATATTTTTTTTAATCAACATAATAGACACAAAATAGTTTTAGTGCCACTCACACATATTCTTTCAACCGCAAATGTTTATGAGACATACATTCGAGATGACTAAATTAACTATCAGTATCACACGTTCTTCGTATAAATGTTTACTACTTTTAACATTATATTTAAAACGATTTACACAATATATTCAACCATTTACCCACTTCAAAACGCAGCTGAAAAATATCTAAAGTAAGATCTTCAATTATATCTACAATATGAAGCATATAGTATGGTAGAAAATAACAGCCGGAGCAGAGCATAATGTAGATTCTATTTATCGATAAACGCGTAAACGGAACGAACGCGGAACCAGTTCCGAAACGGTATAGCAGCAGTACGGTGTTTCGCCAATGTTCGATGCAAATATTAACATTAACATATATTGGCGACATTACATGGACGAATAACCGGACGGGATGTTGTCGATGTTTGGCAACCGAAAACAGTGTGCAATATTCAATGCGACTCTACGATTGAGGACAATGTGAATGAAAAATCTTTGGGATTGCTATATTGTCGTATTGAATTCTCTATGTTACTGAATTTTTTCAGATTTGTTTGAGCAAATTTTGAAAAATATCCCAAGGGTTACCTCTTGAAAAATTTTCAAAAATTCAGTTTTAATTTTTTTCTACTAAACGTTGTATTTTAGAATAATGGTTTGTTCACTTAATTATAGTAATTATTATTCTTCATTTTTCCATATCATGCTTATTTTTTCTTACATTTCATAGTTTTTGAGAAAAAAAATTAAAACCAAAAAATAAAAAAAAATTCTAGCTCCCAAACGGCACAAGCTATAGCAAATTAAAACTAAAACCAAATTATATAACTTTTTATGTCCTATCGAAAAGTATTCTAAATATTTCTCCGGATTTTACTTCAAAAAGAAGTATTAATTAACGCGGTGTTTCGAAATTTAAACAGTATAACATCGTAAAAAATAAATTTAATTATGGTTCATATTTTGCACAATTATTCTTTAAAAATATTCCTAAATCTAAACCACTTGGTTGGCGCTCCTCTCTTATATTTCCTGTTTTTGCGTTCAGAACTGGCTGCATATTATCTAAATAAAATATATATATTAAATATAAATACTAATTTTATCTAATTTAAAGCATAGTATATATAAAAAAATATAATAAAATTGACAGTTAAAATACGTTTTAAAAGTTTGCTCATATACAGTATATATGCAAAACTTCATTCATTGTCATGTCAATTGAATACAGAGTCCCTGTCATAATGACATCATGTATAAATAGAAACACGTCAATATATATGTAAAAGATAATATTGACATGCATTGGAGCATTTCTGCTTATTTGTATTTAACATCGGTGGTGGCTTACATGTCAAAATCTCGGAATTGCGATACGTACAACAGAATCCATCGTGTGTTTGGATGCGAGAGTGTTGCTATATATTGCAGTACGACGATATAATTTACGGTATAGCGCCAGCCAGCGTAGCGTTCGTTGCTCTGTCAGATCGCTATGTATACCGGTAACGGAATCGCTAATCCCCGTCACCCGGATTACAATTGCTGAAGCTGCTACCGATAACTGCAACTGTCTCGCGTGTTGTATGGAAATGGCTCATTTTCTTTGTACGTTGCACAAAGCAAGTTGTAGTTGTAGTTGGGGAATGGATTTGAACAGATAAAGCACAAGTAATTTGGGTGAAAATTTAATTGTTTTTATGTAAAATAAATATTTTTTTTGTTTAATGATAGTAAAAGTATAACTTTTTCGACAATTGGCTAGCTCTAAATTATGATTCTTATAATCCAGATTAAAAAAATATTTAGGTTAAGTTATAAAAGTTACAAAACTTACTAAACTTACTAACGCTTAAAATGAAATATAAAAAATGGATGAATTTTTGGATGAATTCTGTAAATAAGTGGCATATTTATGTCAAGACAGTTTTGTTTATAGTTCCCATTCTGTAATAATTTTTGTTATACATTTTTAATTTTTATAAATTTAATTTATAACATGACGTTCGATTTTGTAATGACCACAGTAGATTTTTTAAATTTGGAAATAAATGTTTTTAATGAAATGCATAATATAGCTATAAAAATTGGTTAAATTTGAATGAATACTATATAAATAGTTGAAAATAAAATGCACAAAATATATTATAATTACATAAAATGTAAACAAATTTTAAGAAATACAAGGGACGTACTAAATACACCGCATCCGTGGAGTGCTAGAATATATACATATTTGTCATTTTTCGCAGAAAAATAAAACCGTCAACTCTTCAACGTTTTTTTTTTCCTGCTCGCACACCGTTTTTTTTTTTCGTTAATTACCTCTGGCATGTTCCTAACGTACTACATTCCCGGACTCTACCATCTCCCAGTCTGCGCTATGTATATATCGTCGTAAAGATACAGCACGGCGCGGCGCGACTTCCCGTCAAACCGTGGAAAACAGTTGACGAGCACGGGCAACACCCCAATGTTGTTTGTCACGAAATGAACTTGTTTACACGACTTCGCAATTTAATTCTCACGAATCGGAGTGGGTTGTGTGTGCCTGTGTATATGTGCCGTTCTAGTGTTAGAGTGGTATGTGTGTCACTGTCACTCGCGCTACAATGTATGGAATTGTTGGGAAAAATTTCTAGCACGTGACTGTTTTTTTTACGGGTGCAATTTTTGCAATATGTTGATATTATTTTTGTGTTTTATAGTTCTCATTTCTTCAAAAGTTACTTGAATATTTTTTATTAAATAAATAAAATACTTTTTTAAATTATTGTTAGCACATATATATATATATATATATATATATATATATCATGTAAATTGGATAAATAAGCTAGCCACAATTTTCCAAAACTTGAATTACTGCACAATAATAGAATTATTTTGCCATTTTCAATACTGGAAAACTATCTGTGAAAATTTAATTAAAATCAGAAAATAATGTAATGAAAGAGAAAAATAAAATATTTATTTTTTTTTAAACTGTAAAAAAATAAAATTATTTGATTATTTTTGTTATTCAATAAAATCAATTTTGAAAATTTTGTTAAAATAAAATAAATATTTTACACAGTAAAAAAAATAAGGTGTAAATGTTTAACACTTGAAAAATAGAATTAAATATCTTTTGCAGTGATATTATTGTAACTTTAAATATTGTTCATTAAAATTTAAAAAAAATGGTTAATTTTTATAACAGTACTGTGTTATATGCAGTGTTATAACAGATTATTTTTAAAAAGATTTTCAGAGTTAATATGTTTATCACTTAGGAACAAAAAAAAATAGGTAATTTTAATAAAAATTGAAAGCCAAATGTATATTTGCAAATTTCAGAGTTAAAAAAAATAGTCAACAGCCTGCATACACATTGATCATACAAAATGTTCATGCAATGTTTAAATTTGCAACGATACTCATTTACGGTGAAGCACTTTTTTTTTAGTACATAACGAATAAAAAAGATGTATGTAGTTTGCATTTTTAGATGAACATTTTTACAAACATTCTTGTAGTATTCAAATTACTTTGCTGTTACTGTTTTTATTATATTTATTTTGTATTGATATAACAACAATAATTATGTAAGGAAATTAATAATATTATTATAGTAAACTACAATGCTTAAATAAAATTTCTAACAACGAAATAAAGCAAAATTTGACAAACTAAAACAACTAAGTAAAAAAGAGGGAAAAAAAGCTGTTAATACGTTAAACTTATTTTTATAACCTGTTAATAAAAACCTAAACTGTCAACATTTTCTTTTATGTCATCTTCCATTTCATATTTGTTCCGTTTGGTCGTCAAATCCTGCTACGACGTCTACCGTCTCCGGACAGGAGGAACGTAGACCGCCTCATCCGGGTTCCAGGGGCTCGGCGTCGTCGTCGAGATTTCCGGTTCTTCATTAAGTTAGTGCATTGTTTTGTCGGCGAGGAAAAAGTCCGCCGCTCGCGCCCGCTCTTACTATCTGGGATTAGGGAAGTTTGAAAAGTTTGTATTGGGAATTAACGTGCAAGATAGTTATTTATACTTATGCTAGAGGCCGACGCTGCGCTGTCGCTCTACGTTAGATGGCAATTAAGTTGCCTTGGCGTCGCCGGTCGGTTCTGCGTTTGTTTGGCTGGCTGGTCTGGTTGAGTCGTTAGTTCGTTTGTTGATCGATAAACTCCGGACGCATTTTGTAAATGTTTCCAAGTGTAATTGCCGCTTATCCTTCATCTAAAATGGAACATAAATACTCAACTTATGTACATGTTTTTCTTTTTATGGAAAAGTTGTTCTAGCCGTATTAGATTAATGCGACCATCTCCAAAATTCTATATTATTAGGCTTTTAACAAACTTTGTTCGATGATAAAATTATGAAAAGAAAATGTTTAAAAATATGTTATATAAAGTAAAAAATAAGTGGTACGATATTTAAAAAAAGTGCAGATTAAATTGGCTTTATTTTATAGATTTTAATTTTTTGAAAATGATTTTGTTTATTTAAAAATATTATTTATCTACTTTTTTTCAGATATTTTAGTTTGATTTTAAATAAAATATTAAAAAAAAAATATATTTTCCAAGAAACAAAGTATAATTAATATGGTCCAAATAAATATTTAAAATAAACAGTGTTGAAAATATAAATTTGTTTTAATAAAATGTTATTATAAATTTTAAATATAATCGGAATACTATATTTTTTTACTAATTTATTTATTTTAATGTACGTTTTCCCAACTCTTTTACAATTTAAAAATCTATTTATTTTATTTTTAATTTAATAACATCATCAAAATTTAACTGTTTGCCTACAATTATAAAAATTATATAATCGCTAGTCGCGCGATTAAGAAACGATTATCAATCTCGCGACTAACTTGATATGCATATGCTGCTATTCATTAACTTTAAAATTAGTTTAAAATATAGTTATGAATTCTAAAAAATGACAAAAAACATGTCAAATTATTCAATAGAAATACACGTATTTTTAATCGTATACTTTTTACTCAAAACTAATCAAAATTAGCATTATTACACAGCTGTATGATTTTAAAATAATAAAAACAAAAAACTAATAAGAAAAAATCAAAGTTCGACAACAACGCAATAAAATAGTTTTTTCTTAGTAGAACTCTTTGTGAGCGTTGAACGGGATGCGATGCGACCCGCTTCTATTTACCATAAAAGCCCAACTACAAAAGTTAAATGGATACAGTTCTTCGAGTGTGAGTAAGTTGCCCGAAGAAGATACGACAGCGACGCACCACCAGTAATGGATTTCTCAGATGCAACACTAGCAAGTTTTTTTCTTATTTATTACACCGATTTCTATCAAGTTATTTGATTTGTTGTTAGCTTAAATTAATTGATAAGTAATATTATTTATTATTTATGTCAATAAATTTTTGAATTATTACTTACTACATTTAATCAATTAACAGTTTCTGATCAAATACATTTTTGTTACTAGAATACCGTGCAATTTTTATATTGTAATTATTTTGATATATTAATTATGTCAAATTGAAAAGTGCAAATTAATAGTCGTAGAAAAATATAGTATACTACTCGCATGTAATGATTATTACTCATCCGGATTAACTATTTTAGCCTCATAAATAATAATTATCTTTACAAACTTGTTAAATAACAGAGTAATCGATTTAAGTGAAGATATTGAAATATCTCGAAAAGTAAAAATCTCACAAAAATTTTTCCGATAAAAAGTTAATATTTTTGAGAGAGCCAGTCACTCGTACTAAAACTAGAACGCTCCCGATTTCTTTTTGAGGGATATTTTGATGTTTCCAATTTAATCTAGTTAGCTAGTTAGCTAATGAAAGCTACCATCTATCAGTGCAAATATCGTTTTGAAATATTTTTTTTACAAAAAGTTGGCTATTATTAAAGAAATGTTTTTTTTTTATACAGTTATAATCAACATTATATAAAAATTAATTTACCAGTAAATATACATACATATTTATTAAAAAAATTAAAAATTTGAAAATCACAACATAATTTCATTTCATCTCTTTACAATATTACATCGTCGCTAACCTCGAATTTGCCTTGTATAAAATAACCCATCCATTTCTGCAATCGAATTATCCCTGCGCAACCTGTCTTAGCATCGTACGTGCACCCTGGGGAACTTGCGTCGCCTACGCCATTCGGGCCGCAGCTCCTCCCCGGCATGCAAATGATTTATTATCGTATGGGGGATAGCGGTGACCCGATCTCGTGTATTCTTTCTTTTTTCTATGAGCCTATATATGGGCCGTTAAATATTCAATTGTTGTCAACGGAGATTTAAGTTTAAAGGGAAAAAATGTATAGGAAATGGTAGGCTTGAGCATATATATAGAATTCGAATGAATAGCCAGTGGTAAATCACTTCCAGAAATGGAAAATGCTGGAAATCTATTGGTATTGGTTAGGATGGGTTTTGGAAAATGGAAGATGCTGAATGGAGAAACGAAATGGAAACAGATGGGAATGTGGAATTAGAATAAACATTGTTTTAAACATGACTCGATTTATAAATATAAATTGTTTGTTTGGTTTTTATTTGATTTACAGACCTATTTTATACGCTTATTTTAAATAACGATTTTTATTTTATTTTAATTTAACAACGCATAAAACAAAAGATGGTAAGCGTTTTCATTTTATTATCTGGTTATTATCTCGTAAGAAAAATATAATAATTATTTTGTAATTTTATTTAAGTTAAATATTTTCTATCTATTACAATATGTAAACTAAAAAAAATATTCTTGAAAGAAAATGCACTTTTTGATTTATGTGCTTTTTTCTATCGCTCACAGAATTGTTCTCTGCTTTTCTTTTAAATTTAATAAATGTTGTAAATAAGTAATTAATTTCAACATATTAAATATAAATATAAGTAAGGTCAAACTAGTAATAACGTTGAAAGTCATGCATATTAAATTTTACATTAACTTAAAAACAACTTTATAAATTAATTTATCAACATACTCAACATCTAAAATTCTTAACGCAAAATTTACTTTTACATTTCCTCCGTTTATAAACCTTACGATATTATAAATAAATTCAACCGCGTACGCCTTACATACGCTTGAACGGAAGACGACAAGAACCAATAAGGCAAAATTTCGGTAGCAGACACTGACGTCAGAGCACGCACCAACCATTCAACCCGAAAACACGGCCCGAAATTAGAATCGTAAACAGGAACGGGCAAAGCACAGACGAAACGCATGCGTGTGTACACGGATGGGTTCAGCAACGCACCCTCAAAACGGAGACTATCAAGATTAGGCCACAGAGCGTGGTGTAAGACTAAGTTTGGCTTTCGGATTAGACAAACGGGTAGCCGATACCGGTAGAATGCTACCATCATCATATTATCAACGTACAAAGTGCCGAATTCGCTTTGACCCTTACTTGTTGTATATTTATCAGAAGAGATAGAACTTCTTTCTACAAACAGATTTTGTTGAAATGAAATGACATTTTGTCATTTTCTTATATCTAATTTTGAAGTTAATGACCAACTATTAATCTAGTAGGTAATAGGTAGTACATATAATCTATAATTCAGATTTCTTATAAATTACATATTCGACCAAAAAAACATTAATTCTCAGAAATCACTTAACAAATGTAAATAATATATCTACTTACCGACTGACTAGGATAGATTAGATATAGTATTTATTTTTGTTTATTTTTATTTTAGTTTCGTTTGGAACTCTTGAAGAAAAAGTAATATGTATATATATTACTCGAAAAAAAGAATTTTCTTTTTACTTTTCACCCAGATTTATATAAAAGCTTTAAATATCAATTTAAATAGTTTTTTTTTTTATTATTTTTTTATAAATAAAGTAAGTTTACTTGAAATTTTTTTTCTTTATTGTTTAATTTGACCTATACCGGAAGTGATATCAATTCTTCTGGTTAGTGCATTTCTAATTTTTAAATAATCACCAAAAAGTTGCGTAATAATAATTTCTAAAAAAATAAATATTTTCTTTTTTCATATATACCGGATTTTATTTTGTAACTTTAATTTTAATGACTTGTTTAACATATTCTTTTCTTTTTTTAAGTATTTTTATTTTAAATCATTTCATAATGTTTCACCCAGTGTCAACAACTACTTCAATTGAATCTATATTCTTAAATACAACAAAATTTGTCAAAATAATATTTAACGCTAATAAAATGAAGAAAATCCTTTAATCATGGTTAATTAGAAGTACAACTAGCACCAGTTACATGGTCAGCAAAGCAATATTTTCATTACCGATAATAAACTACTCAATTCAGACAACCAAACATCGCTACTCCGTACAAAAGCCCGTGGCGCATCGGTGTAGCAGCGCAAATGTGCTCGACGAAGCGTCCAAGGTCCGGTAACCGGCTCCGGGTCAAACAATGTTTAATTGATGAAATAATTAGGGGATAAAGGGTGTGCCGTTAAACGGTTTGGTTTGGTCCGTTCGTCCAGTTCGACTACCGTACTGCACTCGGCGGTCAGACTAGCTCAAGCGCAGAGGGCAACGCAGTTTGTTACACGCAGTCCTCTCGGGAATTCTCCAATCCGCTTTCCCCTTGTCCTCCCCCCGCGTAATTAATCCATCGGTAGTCATTATCAGGACGTCATGCTGTTTGTATACACATTCATCTCATGCCGCATGCCTTTGGTAACTTGTATGTTATGGATTAGATTTGGAATTATTTAGATTTACTTAACTAAGCGACTAGATTGTAATGTTGTAAGTTGTGATAACATAAAAATATACTAGAATTGAATTTATTTATTTATTAAATAATGTATTTATTATACAAGTTAACTATTAAATCAACCAATCAGTGTTTCAGACTAAGAAATAAATAAAACAAGCTTATACAAGAAAAATTGGTGGATATATCTTTAAGAATGGTATACATAATAAACATATTTTTTATTATATATTTTTTTAATGAAAAGGGATACTATTTCTTACACAAATGGATAGTTTTGTAATTCATTCGCGTTAAGAATGAAGTAGATGGCGCTGTAATATACGTAAATAATTACTAGGGGATGATAACAACTCGATTAAAAGTCTGAAAAGAATTTATTTAAATAATTTATTTGTTAAAATTATAACAAAACAGACGAACATCAACGTAAATTTATATATATTTTATATATTATTTATATTATTTTATAATTCAAATAATTATTTCATATTTGATCATTTTTTATTTCTCTATTATAAAATGAAAATAAAATTAAATATATTGAAATTGTGTTTATTTAAATATATTTTAATTGTGTTCAACATGTTTTATTTTTATTATTAATAATTTCGTATTTTATATTTAAATATGTAATTTTGAAATATGTATATACATTGTATTGATAAAGAATGTGTTTTATTTAATGAAACACATTATCCAGATATTTTATACATTTATTTAATACTAATTACATTTACAAATTACAAATATTGTAAAATAATAGTAAAAAATAATATAAAAAATGAATTTACCAATTTGAGTTGATCGGTAGCAAGTTTTTTGTCCAGAGTTTATGTACAATGCTTTCATACAATACATACATACACAATCAATTTTCAATAGATAGTCAAATAATGTTGAAGCACATTTTAATTTAACTTAATCTATTTTTAAAATCAATAAAATTAAATACATTTTAAATTAAAATAATGGAAACAAAAATATTTAAAAAAAATAAATTTCCGTTCTTTATATCTTTTTGTCCATTAAAAATTCGGTTGTAAGTGAATACACATTACGTTATATTTATAATCTCGGAAAAAAAGCCCATAACCAAGAGGACTTTAATCATGATAAATTTCCATATTTTTTGCACGGCAGCCGTCGCTAGATTTGTCAAGACAATGATGGGCCCCGGCGCGTCTAATGCACGCCATCAATATGACCACATTGTGTGACAAGCAGTAGCAATGCGCACTGCAAAGAGCCGTTACTCAATCATTTCAAAAGCATTAACTCAGCCAGCTATGTATCTGACACGAATTTTAATTTAGTTTCATTTACCATGTACCTATGCTGTTTATATAATTTTGCATTATTTTTTCATTCTATTTCATTTATTTATATATATTGATTCTAATAATTTAGTTTTTCTGTTTGTCAGCGGAAAAATCTAATGGAAAGAGGTTGAATTTTTTAAGAATTTAATTGCAAGTAATTAATGGCTGGTTTCACAAACCGTTGCTTAACAATAGTTAACCATTAATTAAGTTAACAACGTTCTACGCAAACAATTTAATTTATTAATTATTTAAAATTTGTATAGTATTATAGTACGATAAATGTTTTCAAGTATACAATCGTTATAATTATAAATTTACTAAAAATCGGCATAAAGCAACAATAAATAAAACATAATGTTCATGTATTTTAAATAGCACTTAATGAAGAGTACAAGTTATCAGCACCGAATTTAATTCTGTTTCAAATTAAGCAGCGATAAAATTACAATTTAAGACAATCCATTTAAATTTATGAACTCATTATCGTTACGGAAAACGAATAAAAAGTACACGTAGCTGAGAGAGAGAACAGAACACTATGAGAGAATTTTTTTTACTTCTTGTTTTGTTTTGTGAATGGATCTTTCTCATTTCGAAAAACGGATAATAGAATAAGGTGAACAGTAAAATTGTGTCAGCATTTCTATTATTTTTGTGTTAAAATGTAAAATAAAATAAAAAAAATTCTTGTGAATTTATGTACATAAAACAGTAGAATCTTTGTGTTTAAAAATTCATATTCGAAATGCTTCTATATTTTCATTTATACTAGATCAAGCTTAGTTTACTTTGCTTTAATTAAAAAATTGAAGATTCAGCGTAAATGAAATTTAACTAAACAAAAACACTAAAAATGTAATTAATTTCTAAGGGGTATTAAAAGTGGAATATATTCATTTTTATACTGTTTTTAATCTATCTTACTTTACTTCATTAATTATGTACTTTTTCAGGATGTTAAATTTCTTATCATTTACTTCATAAAATATCTGTAATAATAAAAAAAAATACGTTTTGTTGTATATATATTATACAAATTTTTCTATTCCATACATTTGTTTAATGCGATGACGGTTGGTTCTGCGGTGGTCAAAGCAATTTTTTTTAAAATTCCTAACCACTGTTATATGAACAATATATTATTATTTTAATAAATATGTTTTGTAATATTGAAATATAGCTTTTGTTTATTCCAAAATATTTGTCTAAATGTTGGGCAGAGCCTGTTACTCTTAAAGTTGGTTACTTAAAATATTTAACTATTTTTTTAATTTTCCAATTGATTAATTAATGAGAAGCCTTTACAATATAGGAGCTAAGTTAACTCAGTTTACACAACTGGTTATTAGTTTGTATATTGAAAAACATTTATGCAAATATCTTAATTTTAATATGATAATTTTATGACTCTTTAATCATTCTACATTATGCATTAATTCCTTGTCTCATAATTCTGAATGCAAGTACATTGACATAGTAATATGACTCGCCGACAAACATCTTGTCGTAAACTAATTGCAGGTCGACCAACCACCTAGTTATTCAGCCAGGCGGAAACGGCTCAACCACGTCGAACCACTTAGAACCGTAACCACACCTAACATACTACTCTCATTGCAAACCATCCACACACATTGGATCCCATCTAGTCAGCATCTGTTAATAAACACTACCGCAGCATCAGCAAACCAGGGATACCTAATACCCACTGGCCAGTCGGTAAAACAGCATTACGCAAATAGCAGTGTGGTTTAATTTTCTACCGTCACCGGGGACCGTAATATGACGAAATTCGAAGCTTGCCCCTATTTTGGTCCCGTTGAGAGATCACTCTCCATCGGACACCGTTGATGCGGTTAAACGCTGCAGCCAATTTGATGACATGCTGCGTTTGCAATGCACCAGATGCATTCGGTTTAGTGTACGTGTGGTGGGTTTCGGTGCTGTAATTACTGAAATGAAGTGTGAACTTATAAGATGAATATTTGACCGCATTGCAACGGTTAATTGCTGGTCGAGTGGCGTGGTATTCTCGTGTATCGGATCAAATTGTATTATCGGAAATTTAATCTACATTTATGTAATTAGGTAGCTTTTATGGAATATGCTAATGCAATTTTTTTTATTGTGTTTAAAAAATCTTAAATTGGTATGTGCATGTTTGAATATTTTGCAACATAAACTCGTTGCAGTCAATAAAATTTATTGTTTTAAGGCTAAATATTGAAAGATAATATAAAAACAATGTACCAATATATTTAAAAAAAAACTTGATGTAGCTACCAAAGAACCGACCGTCATCGTATTAAATAAATTTATGAAATAGAAAATTTGTATAACAACAACTACTCCACTTATGGTAACTAAAAACAAAACTGTCTTGACATAAATGGTAATATACCTATATCATAAAAATATGAAAAATAATAAAAAATATTTAGCCGTATCAAAGTTGCTCTAAATAGAAGTTGTTAAATTATGATTAAATATTGTTTTATTAAATAAAAAATAATTAATAACATTATGATAAATGATTGAATTAAAATGATTGCTTCTGCGTCAAGATTCCATGTAACAATAAAATTATTAATAAAAATATCTTAAATAATGTTGTAGAAAATTTATTATGATCAATATTTATAATTATTATATTGCGACGATTTGACAATACGTCATAACTTATGTTATTTTTATATTATGCTAAAGGTGGTCTATTAAAAGACCGAAACGTTCTGTGACTTGTAATTTTATAGCAATAAATTTCAGATGTTACTACAAAATTAAATAATAATGGAAATTGTTAATGTAAAATGTTTTATTTAGTAAAAACATACAATAAAATTGTTTGCAATGTAACCAAAAAGTACAGTACATAAAAACATAAAGTGTTTACCAATTAGGTCGAAACAAAATTGTGAAGAAGTAAACATATTTTTCCATAAAAACCATCACTGCTCGTATTTTATGACTGTGTTTATAATTCCTAGCATGTAACGCTTTTCGTCCTACCTCCTCCTGCTTCGGCCGTAGTAACCATTCACTTGAATACGATCAGTTGAGGGCAGGAAGAGAGAGAGAGAGAGAGAGAGAGAGAGAGATCTTGAGTGCTTGTACACAGACACGATCTACATTGCTAATGCTAACGGCCCTTATAAATCGTACGTCGTGCTTCTAAGGAGCAATTCGGAATTAGCCGATTTCTGCTGCACCCCTTTCCTTCCAGCTGCCTGTCCGTCCGGCTGAATTTCACGCCGGCCGAGTTGCTTTTTATGACCGCCACATTACCGTTGAACTACGCTAATAAAATTGTAGGCCTTTAACGGGACTGGAAATTTTTCGCCCCCGTGCAACGAAAGGAAAACATTTTAAGAATTTGCTTTAATTTACTTTAATTACTCGCCTAAGCAAGCCACAAGCAAAACAATACCATCATGTTGCCGAAATTAAATTCTTTTCTGCCTTGTCTTTTTTTTTGTTGTCTGGTTGAGATTAAGAAAAGAAAAAACACCCAATTCAACAGTATTTTTGACTTTTATGCCCGTTGTTATTTCGAACAATTGTAACAATATTTTATCTTTTGATCAAAGAAACTTTATGGAAAGAATAATATAGATAACAGTTTATAATGTTTACAATAAAATAATCTGATGTAATTTTAAAATTATACAATAAAATAAAATAAATACTATAAATTTCAGATCTAACATTTTTCATTAAATAAGCTGATTACGTCAATATTTTATTGGTAGTAAATTTAAACAGAAAAAAATAAAAATTGAGCTTATCAGCAGTTTTTAATTAATGGTATAAAGTTTACTTTTTAAATAACGAAGGGTATTTTTATTGCTGTGCCGACTAAGCAGTATTTTTTGCAGTGTAACGATTATTTGCTAAATAATATTTAAGGAAAAAAGTAATCAAAAGTTTCTTATTTTCTGTTTTAAATCAATAAACTGTAAACTTGATTTTAACATTAAAATAAAACTGTACTTCATAATGTTTTTTAAAACTGTATAGCAACTATATTTATATTTTTATTTTGTCTAGACTTTGTACGGTTGTTAAAAATGGTATCCGGACTATTCACCGAAAACAATTCACCGAAAACCGTTCACCGAAAACAATTAATCGAAAACAAATTCACCGAAGTACCAATTCACCGAAAAACAATTCATCGAAAAACAATTCATCGAATAACCAACTGAAATAGAATTAAATTAAATTAAAATTAATATTAGAAAGTGGTTAGGTTAGGGAAGGTTAGGTTGGTAGGTTGGTTTAGGTTTTTTTTTTCAGTATGTATAAATAACTAATTGCGTATACATACCGTATGTATAAATAGCATCATCCTTAATATTATGAATATTAGGAATGTCTTTAAAAAAAGCGTATTTATTTTTATTATTTTTTTCTTTAACTCTTTACAGAGGGATGATGGGCAGGTTAGGTTATTTGGTTATTCGATAAATTGTTTTTCGATTAATTGTTTTTCGGTGAATTGGTACTTCGGTGAATTTGTTTTCGATGAATTGTTTTCGGTGAACGGTTTTCGGTGAATTGTCCGCGACCCGTTAAAAATACTGTACGTCATTTTACCAATTTTTATGTGTAAAATATTTGTTTATATTAATAGTAAAAAATAATTTAAAAAATTGTAAGTCAAATATTACATTTTGTAAATAATAAGTGACGTTTATTTCTGATATTTCCAAATGTAATTTTTTCTTTAATATCATAAACTATGCATATTTTAATCTAAGCACAGTTTTACGTTATAGTTACGGCAACATATAAAATGATGTTTTTATATTTAAGCATTCTTTCTAAACCAATGAAAAAGAAAATAAAATTCTAATGTGAGTTTATGGTAGGTAATTTTAACTCCTCTGCGAGTATATGGCCATATAAATCTTAACCTAAAGCTTAATATATTTTTTTCGAGAAGATAAAGAAAAAACGTGGAGCAACATAATTGTATTTCTTATTCTCTTAACTACATTCATCAATTTTATCAAAGACTTTTTTATGTTTTTTATTATTTGTATGTTAGCTATTAATTTAAAATTCAATTTACTAGCTCTGTAATATTTTTTCAAAATACTAATAATTTTTTATTATATTTTCCAGGTGAGTGTTGTCCTATTGAAATTATTGATCTGCTCTGTAAGGTAAAAATATTTTTTAATTAAAGTAATATACAGGGTATTTACGATAATCGGGTCACTATTGTTACTTTTTTATTTGAATAGGATACAATGCTGATTAAACGTAAATGATATAATAAAAAAGTTTAACTAGCGGTTTTTAAAATACTGAATACTTGCGAATTTTATATTTTAAATGGCGTAATACGTATATGCAAAAAAAATTGTGTAAGACTATAAAAAATAGATATCATGTCATTTCAAATTAAAGTTATGAGTTATCAGAGATCATTTTATCTTTACAGATCTGATTTTGATTTTGATCTAGATCATATTTAATAACCGATGATCTTTAAAATAGATCATATGCGCACATATTTCTTATGGAATATTTAGGAATGAAAACTACAAAATCCAAATAATTTGATTTGGATACAACAGACTCTTCCTATAATATTGCTTTTTCTCACAGTAAATACCGATGTTGATAGTTGTACTGTAATACTCGTAGATTCAATACTGTATTTGAAAATTAAAATAGAAACATTAAATTTGGTTACATCAAATGATATAATTAAACAAATGTTTTCAAAATTTAACACCTCATTGCCTTTATCTGCTCTAATAGAACGACTATTTATTAGTAGGTCAAATATTAGCCCCAGACGTTTTAATTTGAGAGATAATAGATTTAAATTATTTAAAATAAAATTCCATATTGTTTTTGTATTCACAAATAAATAAAGCGAAATAGTAATAAATATATTTATATCAAACTAATTCAATGAATAAGTTAAAATATATGACATATTGATATTGAACTAAATAACGTCAAACAAAAACACACAATTATAAAGTGTTTCTAGTCATGTGATATTCTTTAGAAAAAATTTTTTTTTAATATTAATGACGTATATTTTTTATTAAATTTTTTAATACTTATTATAGCATTAAAACCTCAGCGGAACTCTATACAAGTTCTATATACTCGCATTCATATTTTATTATAAAAGCGAAAAATGCGGAACTTTAAAAAATCAATATAATTTTTAAATTATCTATCTTGTTAATCACACATTAATTATTATTTCGCTCAATTTGTATATTGATAATTTAGCTGTATTATATTATATAAAAAATGTCATAATTAATTTTTATGTGTGCCTGTCATATTAATAACAAAATACGTATTTTCCAAAAATTAGCTAATTATTCAATTTAATTAAACTAATCCATTAACGCATACATCCAAAACAAAAAAAAAGCTGAATTGTGAAGCGAAAACATAAAGTATGATTTAATAAATGGAAAAATGTTAGCATATATACGAATAAAAAAATTAACAAAAATAACAGTCTAGTCAAAATGGTGGAAAGTAATCCTTTTGCAACACAGTACCAACCCGGAATAAATTAAATTGAATTTTATGAAAACACGCTAGCCAGGTTTCATATACAGAGGCGGATACAAACACATGGGTCGTGGGTTCCCTATTTAAACGCGGTCGCTCCGGAATCTAACAAACAAATGGTTGTGTAAATACAAAAAGTCCGGTTGAGCCCTGCCGACTAGTACTTGTCACTTTATTTTCTATTCGAAAATAAGCGTTTTCATTGGAAACAACTGTGGATGAGAAAGAGGAGAGTGGGGGGTATTTTCCATTATCTGGAGTATTGTCACCTATATAGTCCATTTAATGGTTTAAAAATCGATCAGATAGATTTGCAAATGATGTTACACAAAGTCTGAACAACATATTTTGCGATATAAAATACATGTGGATATAATTTGTAAAATATTTTTGGTTCAAGCGTATTAAAATATTGATATTACGTTACTATATTGCCTATGTAGAAGGAAGTCATTATGTTACTAACACAATAATGTATACTATTATATCGCAGTTTTTATTGTTTTAAATGAACATTTTTCCAAAATTTAAATCATTAAGGGCTTTAGCAAAAGTATTGTCATTTTCAATCCATATAAGGCTGCGGAAGTCATCACAGGTGATATATTGTGCATAGAGCATCAAAATCTATTGTAGTGTTTAGGATATATATGTCATGTAATCTTATAATATTGATTGTTACTCGTTTACCTATACGTATGCAGGTAATATATAAATTGAATGTTCGTCAATATAATCTGAATGTTACGTATACTCTCTATGTATATGAGTATAATATTAATTACACAGGGTGATCGGATATGAACTATGTGTGTGTATGTGTTTGAATGTGTAGATGTCAGTGTCAGTTCGCTACTTAATCGCTTACAAGTTACATCGATATGCAACAACTTTCAAACTTATGCAAAGCTATGCTAATATTGAGATGCACGCTGATTTTCACCGCTAAAGTTGACCGATTAAATTAGTTTGTTGGAGAAAAACGAAATTAACATACATAGTGATTTATTACTAAACGGTAATAGTTTTAGATATTGTGATATTTTGATAGTTAAGAGATATAAACATACACTATTTTGAAGTCAATAATAATTGTTAAAGATACTGTACATACACTATTACAGTTTTTAATTTGTTAAAATTTCAATAAGATTTTGTTTATTTACCTTTTTGTCTCAAATTCGTGAAAATATTTTTTATCAATTTTTTTACAAAAATTACATTGTCTTTTACTTATCTGTGCTTAAGAAAGAATATAATACATACATATTTAAAATTTTTATATAAAATTAATATCTACACTGTAACAAAATAATGTAATTTTACATATTTAACAAATGTATAACTACGGAAAAACTGTAATATTACTATCGCAGTAAAAATTACAAAATTCTGCTATTTTACTATTAATAGATATGTAAAATTATATAAACATATATTAAATTTTTTACAGTGTATGTAATCGATTGATTATAGCTTCTGGATGTACAAACAAATTTCTCAAATACCGTTTATCATGTTACGTAAAACAGAATAAAGTAATACGGAGTAAGTAAAATTCAACGGCTTTTCTCGCAGATAAACTTAGCAATTCGCGACACATTTCAACTGCGAATATACACAAAAGAAACGTATAATTTACTATAACAAGAGCAACGCTACCGTTCGTAACCGAAACTGAGCGATCGAACATCTGAGTAAAACTCTTTGAACTATTTTCAAGCATCTTTTGCTCGAAACTTTAAAACGAACCAAGAATAATAAGATCGGGAACCAATTCTCGTCGCTTTTTCGTTTTTTTTTTTTTTTTGTTTTTTGTTCCAAGAAGAAAGAGAAGCATATTGCGCGTCTTGTTATATTGCTTTCTTATCGGGAAAATTAAAGTACAACAAGTTTGATCTAGAGCTCGGTGCTTTCGTGTAGTTGGAAATTAGAGAAAAAGAACAATCACAGCGTATAAAAAAAGAAGAGCTTACATATCGCCAGTTCCTCTGGGCTGTTGCAGCAACCGTATAAATGCATTTCATTACGGTCGAATAAATAGCATGAATAAAGATGAAGTAGACTAAGAAATAAATCTCGTATAATTTCGTTTAATATGTAAAATTGATTTGGGAAAATGTTGTTTATTTCGCATAAAGTCCCATTGCATTCAATTATAACCGAAGTTTGTAAAAAACTTTATGTACAAATTTAATTTTTTCAGCTCAAATTAACCATAAAATATTTCAATAATACTACAGAGGATGAAAAAAATATTTTATGAAATGCGAAGCATTGAAGAAAATAAAAACTGTGATTTATAAATTTTTTTAGTACTGCGAGTAGCACTTTAATTTCTATTATTTAACCATTTTTATATTAATAATAAAGAAATAAATTTGATGGGTAGCGTTACTTTTAAAAATAATAGTATATTTGGTTACGAGGAGTAGAAAGCAATGTTTATTGTTTGAGTCTTGATAATTGTGAAGCAATCTGGGTGAAACACAAAACTATTCCGAGTGACAAATACGATTTTTCCTTCAAACGTTCTAAACAAAATTGAACTAAAAATAAATAAAAATACATGCCAAGTAACTTTAACCTTACTAACAGTTGTAGAATAGTATGTATATGTTATTTATATTTGTTATGTTATTTGTGAAAATTAATCTTTCTTTGGTCGAATATTCAATTTCTACAAAATTTGGAATTATACATATATTATTATAAATTAATTAATATCTGGACAATATTTGTTATGTCTAAATAAATAATTAATAATTACAAATACGTAATTAATTTACAATAAAAAAATCAATATTCACTTTAATTACAAAATGTAGAAGAAAATGGAGCAATATTTTGTAAAACATTTTTTTATTTGCTTTTTAGGTGTTTTGTTTTGATCGCAAATGAAAATTCAGATATTACTGACAAAATTTACAGCCTAATGAAAAACGAAGATCAAAAGATAAAATTTCTTTTTGTATATAAATACTTTTCATTTTTTGTAATTAAAAATGACACATTCAATGCTATTATTAATTTTTTCATCATAATAATGTTTTCAGTGTTTTAAAATCTTTGTTTATATATTTTTTAAATTATTAAAAGGATCTATTATCAGTTATTATTATTATTATTATTATAAATATTCTAGACATGTAAAATTATTAAAATATATATAAGCTTTAGGATTATATTCTGTGTAAATTTTATTTAAATATCGATGTTTTGATATAATATACGTATAGCTTCATCAGGAGAAATAAATACAAATGACATGAATGATGAAGATATATGTAGAGTACATCAAAACGTTAATATAATATAAATAAACAAAATATATACAAAACTTAATTTTAAAGTTTTTTATTTTAATATAATGGATTCTAATAGATTTTTTACCATTATAAAATAATTAATTTAAGTTCTCGGTAAAAGTAATTTTGTTAACTGAAAAACAAACAGATTCAAAAATTAAAAAAAACAAGATTAGAAGTATATGGATAAACCCATATATAGACTACTTTGACATTTCTCGGAAAGTTGGCAACACTGTATTTTAATAATATTATAATTTATGTGGACATTAGGAGATACTTTTCTGAAAATTTGATCAAAATCGAATAAATAATGTAGCCACAATGAATTTTTAAAAAATTTTGTGATTTTTTTCTCGATAAGTTGGCAACACTGTATTTTGTTAAAATTGCATAATTTATTTAGGCACTAAAAAAAACTTTTATAAAAATTTGATTAAAATCGGTTAAATAAAATGGTCATAATAAATTTTTAAAAATTTTACTAATTTTTTTCTCGGAAAGTTGGAAACACTGTATTTTGTTAAAATTACATAAATTATATGAATACTAGGAGAATCTTTTGTGAAAATTTGAGTAAAATCGGTTGAATAACATGGCCATAATAAAAATTTTAAAATTTTAGTAATTTTTTTCTCGGAAAGTTGGCAACACTGAATATTAATAAAATTATGTAATTAATAGGAGCATTAGGAAAATCTTTTCTGAAAATTTGATCAAAATCGGATAAATAATGTAGCCACAATGAATTTTTAAAAACTTTAGTAATTTTTTTCTCGGAAAGTTGGCATCACTGGAAAAAACCAAAACCACATGACCATCCTGGGCACTAGGCAAATTTATCCTGAAAATTTCATTATAATCGGTTGAACCGTCTAGGAGGAGTTGCGATCACAAAATTTTGTCTGACGACCGAGCGAGCTGACGACGCACATCCATACACCCACATAAACTAAGTTCAGATTCGTCATCTAGAGGCTATATGAAGGATTTCTATACAAGTTTTTTTTTTTTTTGAAAATGTTACAGACACCGTACCAAACACTATACTACTTTTTCCTTGCAGTCAAAGTAGTAAAAACACACCAGAAATATTTTTAAAGTAAAAGCGTTACATAGAATAGTAAATCAAATAAAAATTATTTAAGTAAATAAACCACAGATATTTTGAAAAGAAAAATATAAAAATATTGGTTAAATATAAGTTTTACTAAATATAAAATATTTACGTTTATTTAGGTACTTTTGTAAATATGAAAAAGAAATTCCATCATTTTAAAAACAAAAAATAAATGAATAATTTTTGTTGTAACAAACATAACCCAATTAAATTTTTCGAAATTGTTTATTGTATATATTTCATTTTATTATACATAATGTTATCTTTAAAAAATTTTAATTTATTTTAATTAAATAAACTCAAGCAGGAAATATATTCTCTTTCGTGTTTTTAAGCAGCAGTAGTGATGTTGAAAATGATCTCGGGATTTTTGTAATACAATATTTTCGTCGTTTGTGCTGAAACGTAGCTCGCAGCGAAAACACGAACTGAAAGTCGAGAGAGGAAAAATGGCGGCGGGAGCACTTTCGCGCGCCGGAAGTCGTCCTTTCCAGGGCCGTGTTTATTCTAAATTATTCCGTGCACTTTGCGGTCGCTATACGCAAACTTTTCCATTTCGCCTAACAGACGCTAAAAATCTTCAAGTTTTCAGTTGATCTTTGTGTCGGATTCGAATTAAAGTCAAATAAAGTAAACGGCCGTTGCTTTTTGTATTAGTTTAAGGAAAAGGACCCCCCCCCATGCAGATGGACCGATGCCGCGGGAGCTAAAAAGTACCGATGCTTTGCGCCACTTACTTACCAGCGCAAAATGTTGCATTTTGATTATTTAATTAAAAGCCGCTAGCAATTAGGCGCCTTGTGCCTTCCGGGTGAAAAAGACGTAAGAAGCAGTGTTGGAGGAAGGGGGCTGCTAGGGTATAGGATGAGGAAATAATCGTAATAGTCATTTAGAGTTAAAACTGTCTGCACGCGAGTGTTTCGTTCCTCTTAGTCGGGCGTTGTACGAACTTCGAATAACTGAACAAGATGTTCTTCTCTTTTGTTTTATGTCATTACAAGCACATTCAAATAAATGTTGCTTGTTCAATTATTATCTTTCTTCTCTATTACCTGAATATTTAATTACTTTAATAATATAGTATTTTTTGTAAAATTATTTGCATATTTTCATACAAATAAAATTTGAAAAAAAATTATATTTATAGAAATTTCTGCTATCTATGCTATCTATGATGTATGGCGAAACGTCTGCGATGAGAACAGATTGACCACGGCATACCAGAACAGAAAATTTTATAAATTTAATAGATACCGGCCGTGAAAACCTGAAGATTATTAGAATAGAAATTATTACACTTTCTTGAACGTTATAATATGCACTGTATTCCCGGATGGGTGACACAAAAGTTAAAAATTTTGTCGTACCTTAAACAAATTTGAATAATTGGCCCCACTTGATCTAAAACTAAGCTACCAGTAAAATATAAACTCTTAAAAAAATATTTGTTTAGATTTTCTTGTAGAATTTGAATTCAAAAAAATTTGTTTTATTTATTTTGTTTTTAATATTTTTATAATTTAAATTAATGAACTAAATAAATATATGTAAAATATTATTTTTTAGCAAAAAAAATGTTTGGTAATTTGTTTAAAATGTAATTTTTTAAACAATAATAAATAATTAGGGGGTTTTATTGAATTTGAATATTGTCTTTTTTATTATTATTATTCGGTGGTTTCATCAAATTCAACTCGAGAAAAAAGTATTTGATATTTTATTGCTTTTCCATGATAATTACCTATGGAAACCTTCCGAACATACATTATGTATATAATATGTAATAAAGATTGTAATAATTATAATAATGATAAAGTCATTACTATTAGTTTCTACTTTATCGTTAATTAAATCAATCGTGAGTCGATATCTCGATATTCGTGCATTGTCATTAGCTGATATTACCCTTTATGAATAGATTACGATTATACAAACGCAAACTAAATTCAAATTATCGCTAAGAATTAATGGTATTATCCTTTGTACTATTAATATTAATATCATAATTTCTAGATATTAATTACCACTGCATTTTTATTTTAATTTTCTAGTAAAATATTGTAAAATACTTGTTTATTTCAATTTAAAATCAAAATTCTAGCAAATTTATTATCTTTTATGAAAATTGGTGGTATTGGGAAATGGAGTGAATAGAATTAATAACGAGATATTTAGGAAAAAAATATTGCCAATTAAATAATCTAAAATTACTAAAATACATTGGGAAAGTTTACAATAGGAATTTATTTTTTAACATTTATTTAACTTAGATTTATGTTAATTATTGAAATAATAATAAATATGATTCTATTCAACATGTGTGATTTTATTCATTCAATTTTAGTGTATGATGAGTGTGAAATTGAGAAAAAATGTAACAAAAGTTGGCGTTAATCAGTTAAAATGATATTAGTCATCTTGAGCGAATGTATAATGAACATTTGATTAAAATATTTTATATGAATGATTTCAAAATTATACGTTTGCGTGAACGTCAGATGAGTAATTGGAATGGTATGATTGAGAATCTATTACGTAAGCAAAAGTTTCCAAGAACATCTGTGAGATGCATCAAGCTAAAGTTGCTTGTATGGATAGGAATGTTAGTAGTAAACTGATTTTGGGATAGCGGAAAGAGTTTGTACCACACCTTTTGGCAACATGGCGTGATTGAGTTTGTATATATGTAAGAATGATGTTCTAATAGTATAGTTAATAATCTACAAAACCATCAAAACCTAATTTAATTTTATAAATATTAAAGCATAAATAAAATATATAACTCTCAAACCTATTTCTTCAGAAATAAAATATACATTTTCTATTTGTGAATGCATTCAGAGATGTTTCGCATCCTTCTATTTCACGAAGTGTCAGGCTAGATGACATCAAATAGTAAAGTGAATAGTGTATTGTAATGTAAAAATAAACATTAGCATTTGCTCGCGCGCGCTTGGTAACGCCATCTCATATAAGCGGCAAATGGTTGTCGTCTAAAATTAAATTTTAGAAGGTGATGAATGATGGTGGTAGTAGAGCCGTTGCAAAATTTATATATTCTATGCGCAGCGGGGGAATTGAAAAGCATAACTATTGTTTTAGTGAGCCGTCGGAGTTATATAGGTGATTAGTCAAACACTGCGTGATTGCGTGAATATAAGCACGAACAATATGCAAATATATGAAATACCTATTATTAATTACACTGGAACATTGTTATGTCGATATTTCCATTTCATTTACATCAGTTTTAGTTGTTGCTAACTTTCCCATCTAGTCGCAAAATGTTAGTCCCGAACCGTGCCAACAATATTGTATTTCGGTTTCGGTGGAGAGCTTATGAAATATTCAAATCTATAACCAATGCTAATGGGATAGGAAATTTGAAAATTTAGATTATTTGCCGAGAGCAACAAAAATTATTAACCTTAATAATACAATATTAATTTTACAAAAGTTTTTTAAAACAAATAATTTTGTATGTGAGATTAAAAAATTTAATATGAAATTGTTTGTGAATTGTACACATAAATTTGATTATGATTGTTTAGATTGTAGCAGTTTTTCGTTAATTTTATGGATTTTCATAAGAAATATCTAAAATTGTTACGTTTTTACTTGGGATTTTAGATGATTTAGAAAAATTGATTAATTTTACCATTACTTTAAATAATTTCGCTAAGATTTTAAAAGATTTTAATTAACTTGTACACTAGATTATGTATGTTGTTTCTCCTTTGCTAATCTCTAAATAGTTGTATTAAAAAAGAGTTTCTAAAAATTATTATATATGTAACATTCGAAAAAAATGGTACAGCTTATTAAAAATGTTGTTGAACAAAGACTTCATTAGATTTTTTTTATGTCATGAATAATATGCAAAATTATTCATAATCATACAAAAATTCATCTGATTTAATTCTTAAATACAAACAGTTTTTTTTTTAATCTCATTCGAATAGATATCAGTGTTTCTCAAAAACATGATAAGTTCGTACAAAAAAAAGTGTCGTTAAAATAGCTATGTTTACTACTTAATCGTATCCTATAATATGTTATCAAGACTGAACGTTAACAGTAATTTGATAGCAACCCTCCCATTTTTACGAAGAGCACAAAGACATAGAAAACTTGGAAATTTAAGATTGAACACGAACCGAAAGTCAAATGACCAACGCGCAAAGCAACAATGTGATATTTTTCTATCAACTAATAAAAACGAGGCAACTTAAAGAAGTATGGCGAAACCTCGAAACTAAGTCTAATATGGCACCGGTCCAAATCTATGAGTGTTCGAAGCGAAAAAGAAGCAAAAAAAAACGCGTGGTATTGTTAAAGTTTCTTGCAATCAAATGTGTCGCCATCCCCTAATACTGACCTCTTTAGTAGCTGGTTTTTCCAATATCAGCGACATTATCGATTCAAAGCATCATTAACAATCTTACAGAAAAAACTTGAAGTTTATATTTCATAAATTAAGTGTAGAATTTTAAATACCACAGAGAAAAATATTTAATTTAAATTGGATGATAAATTTTAGAGGATTCGTTTATTTTTTAGATGATATTTTCAATAAAATTAGTTATTTCATCTATATGTAAATTAGTTAAAATCGATTTGTTATTTTAAATAAAGTTTAGATAAATCAACGAACAAGAATAGGCAAATATATAACAAACTAAAAAAATCTAATTATTTTAATGAATACACTAAACATAATAGGCTACTCGTAAATTAAATAATTTATTTATTATGATTATAAGAACGAAAATTATTTATTTATTTTTAGATAGAAAAACTAAAAATCAATATTTTTTATATAACGGAAAACATAACAAATGCTTTCAATTGTGAAAAAAAGAGCGTGTATGAGAGGTATTGTAAATGTAAATAAAGAAAAAGTTACTTATTATATAATACTTGAATTAAAATAATTTCTTGTTGTGATGAGACATATTAATTAATTTTGTATTTATCTGTTTTAGTATCAAGAATATTGGTTACTTGATAACTATTAAAATATACTATTATTACATTTTTATTTCTAAGTTTTGTAATTTTAGTTTATTTAAGATCAAAATTTAAAAATCTCAAGCAGTAATAATTTGCAAACTTCTCTTGCTAGTCATTATAATTTTTATCTTTATTTCGTATTTTAATTTCGTGTTTTATAAATATATAATGATGTGTATCTCAATTCTTATTTGTAAGATTTGCGTATAACTGAAGAAATGGAACAAATGAATCCGTATTTTATCTTATAATTCGTAATTTAAAACAGTATTATGTTACATCAAATACAGAATAAAGATATAAATTAGAGCCAGAGTACATCAAAAGCGATGTTTCAATATGATTTCCTATTTCTTTGTAGTATTTGGAAAAATTATTAAAAAACAAAAAATCATTAAAATTATTTAATATTTTTTGTGTATTATCGTGTCACAATAAATTTAGATCATTAGGTAACTTTGATACATTCTGCATAACTAAAATGACATTTATATTGCAAAATATTTTTATATTAATGATACTTGGAGAACTCATTTTTTTAAATTTTTTATGCGGAAAATCCATAAAATTACATATAAAAAATACTAGTTTCTTTGTTTCTTATATCTGCATCTGCACATTTCTAGTATTAGCATTATAATAAAAGATTACATAAGAAAAATGCGTTTTATATTTTAATTTATCTTCTTGTTACATATACTCGTATTTTTTTTATCTATAGCAAAATATATGGAAATATACCTTGATAACCACTTATGCAAATATAGATGATGCGTTGCGGATTTTAAGTGTAGGCGTAAAGTCATCACCCTATCTGATGATGCTTTAAGTTTTGTAAACGGCGTTTCATGTTACCGCAACTTTAAAATTTTTGAAGTATATAGATTCAAAATACAAGTAGCCGAACCATAAATCGCTATATACTCTTCAAGAACGCGGAATAGCGTTTAAATAAGTTTAATCCACAAACAGAACCAATTCTTTTTATTTACAAACAAAGTTACTGCTTTAGAAAATCGAATGATGATTTATGCGCCACCTTGTAAAACTAGAAATATGTTAAATAAATGATTATATAAAAAAAACAAAAAATCAGCAGGATATTTTTTATCCTACGTTTGAAAATGCAAGTAAAATTGCTTTCATGTTTAGCACCGAGTCGCCTTTGATATTTTGCAACATATTTTTTGCCATCGTTTTATTCAAAGTCCTCCGTCAACCCGAATGTACTGACAAAAAGAAAACGGCCACATTTTTCTTACTTTATAAACACAGGAGTGACTTCCTTAGTATGGTTCAATTTTTCTTGTACGCCGCGCTAGGCTATGGTGAAGGACACACGGCATGAAGTTGCTGCGCTGTATTAAATTTTTTTTCCCTCTATATGTATGTGGGAAGCTATATATGGAAAAAAATTAAACGAACATATTCATCACATGCAGGACGAAATTTTAGACTTTATATTTTATATCGTGTGCCATTGTGCCAGTTTTAATATTACACGGGATATTTCGTGTTTAGATTTCGCTGGTTGAATTTTACGATTTGCGAACGAAATCAATAAGTAACTTTACAGAAATAATCGTGTTTTTATTCTAATGACAAAAGTAAAACGATTTAAAATACATGTGATTACTGTTATAAATGTTTTCTTGTCAAAGTATTTTTTCCGACCAATTTTAACTATTATTTTAGATATTTAAAAATTCTAATTCGGAAAATAATGCAAGTACATAAAGAAATTATTTTTTCTTGAATGAGATATTTGATTGCACAAGCCGTAGGTGAGTGTAATAATTCGGTAAGTTATGCAAGTCACTTTATGCATGACATCAGTGTAATATTGTTTCTACAACAATCTGCAATTAAAAAATAACTTACACAAATATTTAAATACATCCAAATTTTAAGGTGCACTTTTATACTAGATTAGTCACAATTAGATAAAATGTTATTAGACATAACGAATGACAAAATGATATATATTTTCCAATGGAGATATACTAAATCATGATTAAATGTTATGACTAATTTGTGTTTTACTACATTAGAAAATATGAAATATGAAAATGTGTGACTAAATATGTTTGAACTTTTTGTTATGACTAGCGAATGAATGACTGCTCTAGCAGTGAAAAGGTAATAAATATTTAGGGTTATCGATTATTAGATAATGCAAATTGTTAGTGGTAACATCATGGAGTTATTAAAAAAGGAAAATAATATTTTTATCTTCACGTAGTTTTATATTTGTTAATTTTTTTATGTAACGAAATCAGCTGGAGTTGGAGTCGCAACATGAAAAAAAACTCTGTCTCCAGTAAAATTCTTTTAATCCTCGACTCCGATTCCCCATCCGTGGTTGAAGCAGTTTCTGCAAATTCAGTTATTTCGATGTTTGTTTATTTAGGTATTGTTTGTATTTGAAAATAATCCCTATAGTTAATAAGTCATCAATTTATGTTGCAAAACTGCCGGCAAATATCTACATGCTTATGTTTGAGTTCGCTATTCAGTATTTTAGTGTAACCGTACGTATATTGGTTTGTATCGTCCAACACCAAGTTAAGCGGAAGATAAAACAAGACTTTGGACCGTGGTTAACTACAGATTAACGTGTAAACAAAGTTGCCTATTATTGTCTCGCTACGCTGCTAAAGTTTTCGTTTAATTTGTCGCTGTTATAAACACTCAAAAACAATACACTAGATGACGGCACAAATATAAGCATACGTAATGAGTTAAACTTAAATTTCTTAAAACCCTAATATACGTTTATAATGAAATACGAAAAGTTTTGCGGTTTTTAAAACTTTTTTTGTTGTTGCTTATGTCATAATAAAGTATAAATCTTAAAAATTAATAGAAATTTTTAGTTGTATTAATGTCTCTATAGGTATTTTCTTTTTAAAAAAGTCTCAAAATTTGTCAAAAATCGTTAACAATTTGGCGAGTATTTTTAAAAAACATTTATTGTTATGTTGACACTGTTTATAATTTTAAAATTAACTAATAAGCCATTTTTTAAACATATTCCTAAACTATTGTAAACATACAATAAATTAATTTATTAACTTTTTTCAATAAACTCGAAAGCAAAAATAATAGGAGTACTAAATTTTGGTAAAACTAAAAAGCATTGCTCTTTTTAACCTATTTTCAATTCTTGTGTGATGACAAATTTGAACTTAGCTTATGCGGGTGTATGGATGTGAATCGTTCGCACGCTTACTCAGTCATCAAATTCTAAATACCGTTTTAAAAAGCAAATGAAAAATTTGAAAAAGTAACTGCATTTTTATATTACATAATTTTTAATTTTGAATAAACTATAAAGCAAAGTTAACTGACAGTGATTTTATTTAGTTGAAAATAAATCCAAATAAATTAAAATTTAACTAAAGAGATAGATGCCCCGATGTTTGTTTTTCTGCGTCACATCAAATGTCGTGGTTTTTGTTGATGCCCCGTCATGAATTGTAACTTTTAACATTGTTTTTGGCGTGAGTGAACTTAGTGGAATTGACGTTGTTCTAATTAGTCTGTGTAATTTTAGAAAGTGGACAGTGGTAAACACTGGCCCAGTAAATACACCATCATGCTGTTTGAATTTACAACTCGTTTATTTTTACTCTCTTCTTTCGCTAACTAAAACATCAAGCTAATATTACTCGTGTTCTTTATAAAATAATGTTTTTTTTATTATTTATTTTTTACAAAAGTTAAATTACATCTAGTTTGAATATTTAAAACTTTTATAACTGGCTGTAAACTTTTAATTTGAAAATGAAAACTGTTTTTTAGTATTATTAATAATTATTTATTTTATTTTACATGGAATAGATATTAAAGTTTATTCATTATTTTTAATATACATAGTAAAACGTCTGTTGGATTTGGTGTTAAAAAATACCCTTAATTTTCGTGTAAACGTATCTATTAAAAATGGCACTATTTTTTGTTTTAATTGCACTTCATAATAGTGTCAAAAAAATTTGGTAATATCAATAAGTATATATTTCAAATGACAATCGGTTCTGTGGTGGGCACAGAAAATTTTTCTGATTTAATTGCTTTATAATTTTTTTAAATAATTAAATACCTTTTTCATGAATATTATTTACATTTATATTAATTATTTAAAAAAAAAAATATATCATCATTAATTTTACGCTAAAATTATTCCGACAAATTTCTGAAAATAATCTACCATATAAAAAAACAAGAATCACTGTATAATTATCATAATGCAATATTAAAAATGAACAAAAAATTTGTATTTCCCCGTTGTTGTAAACGTCATTACTTATAATGGATGACAGAACTAGCCAAGCAGAATTGTAGTACGAGAACCGTTGGCTATGGTTGTCGGGTCGATGCAATACGCTCGGACGAGCATGGCGCTCTCTAGTTTTTTCTTCTATTACGTCACAAAACAAACGAGAAACATAACTAAAAAACCGCAATATGCCTAGTAAACAACTACGAAAAAATAAGACCAAATTTGTAGAAAAAAATGTGAAGCTAACACTGACGTTAAACTTAACGATATAATCGTAAAAATAAATTCTTTTTTGTTGAAGAGAAAATGTGTTTATTGATAATAAAAAAGTTTTGGATGTGACGTTTTCACACAAATATTTATTGAATATTCTGATAATACCGATATAAGATAATTAGGGTTGTCAAAAAAGTAGTAAATTACATTTACTGGTAAACGGTATCATAAAGTCAGTCGCAATTATTATACAAAAGGAAAAATAAAAATATTCTATATAATATTAATAATATCTACACTTACTTCGCGTCCACATTTCAGACACAAAGCGGAATATTTTTTACTACTGAAATTTTAAATTTGCGTCCATAAATTTTAACAAACTATTATATTTATATATAATATATATATATATATAACTTATCACAACAAATTTGACAAATACAACTCTAGTGCAGTAATAAAAAAACAAAAATTTTACATTATTTACGTTTTTTACATATTTTACATGTTGTTACACGTAAACCTAAAAAAAATACTTTTTTGCGCGTAAATGTCTATCTCTGGCTGTAACTCGATTCATAGTTAAATAAAATAAAATAGAAACATATTTATTGCATTTCAGACACAAACGTACATCGCTATTAAATAATAGCTTGCTTACTTATTGTAGGTCGGAAGTAGTATTTTAGTTAGTTAATAAATTATTAAAGTTCATAAAAGTGTTGCGCTAATATTTTTAAACAATGTTTAAATTTAAACTTATTGGTATATCAATTATGTATTTATTTTAAACAAAAACTTTTTTCCGTGTTTTAAAGAAGTATTTACATAATTTCTTTTCTAAACAGAAACTCGATAATCCAAATTACAAACAAATTGAAAGCAACAAATTGATCGAATAAAACTAAATAAGCTATAAGAGAAAGAGAATACTAATAAACATTTAATTAGATTAAGTTTCGCAATTAAAAGAAAAGATATATCTCCGTAACCCAACCTATCTATTTGCTCGTCGAAAAGTTTGCAGTTGGTGTTCGCTATTTCATTACGTTTTAAGTACGCACCACGACCATCTTCTTGGATAAATAAACGTAATCCGACAGTTCGTCCCCGTACCGTAACATAAGAAAAGTAAAAACTTTCCTAAACGAGGACTTAATGTAAGGATGGAGACCGATTTGCTTCGCGTTTTCCTAACGATGGAACTGATATCTATCAAAGCGCGGACATGGAAACTGCACATTGTTGCAGTTGTCTTTGCGGCTTTCTTTCGGTATTGGGTTCGGTTCCAATCGATTGCCTCATAGAAGAACTAATAAAAATCGACTCGGAAGATCGAAGGCAGCGCCGGACAAAAAAGCTACGGGGGCGGCCAACCGCAAGCAGAAAACATTAGACGAACGGGATGTTGACGACAAAAAGGCTTTTGGCAAGAGATTGTAGTCAACGTAGTGTAGACGACAATGCGAAAAGGGATGTGTGTAATTTGCTGACTGGCTACAATGGACGGAGGGCATAAATTTTAAAAATTTTGAAACTATTTTTAAAGTTGGTATTGATGAAGTCGAAATGTTTTTATGATTTCTAATAATTCAAATTTAAGTTTAAAATATTTCGGCTATATTTTAGTAATAAATTTTCAGAATTTATATTATTTAAATTATATTAGTTTAATATGACCTGAAACATTTCAGTACTCATTATATTAAAATAAAAGGATTGAATTCATCGTAGATGTAATTAGCTAAGTGTGTTAATATCACTAAAATTAAAATGGTTGGACCCAGAAAGTGACATTTTTCGTGAAATGCTTTTCATTGCAAAAATATTTAATTATGCCGACATTTTGGTATTATCAAAGTCATTTAAGTTACTAAACAAGTTATAACTTTTATTTCGTAACATTTTTTAATACGGCTAAATATTTTTTAATAATTTTTTTATATTTTATGACATATAATTCTGTAAATAATAGGTGTCATATTTATCTCAAGACAGTTTTGTTTTTAGTTACCTTGACTACAGTAGTTGTTATAAAATTTTTAGTATTCCATAAATTTATGTAATACAATGACGGTCGGTTCTATGGTGGTCACAACAAATTTTTCAATCATCTATGATATTAAATGGTTTATATATTTCTTTCCAAAAATTTTATCTTTTTATTTACAATGTTCTGCGTTTTAAACCTGAATATGTATATTTGTCAAACATACATATATTACATATTTACGCCATGTACTTATAAGAATGTGACATAGGTTCATATACATGCAATAAAATTCATTGATAAGTAAGCTAGAATTCAATCAATAATTAATATACTTTAAACTAGAATTCTATTGTTTTTCAAGTTTATAACAATATATCAGAAATCAAAATTAACAAATTTCAATATTTATTTTACAACACAAATTCCTCTCAGCAAGTTTTTCATGCTTCAAAAACAGGAAAATCAAACAGACATTATCAGAAAATGCACGCACGGTCTTCTAATAAAAAATGGCACACGCACCCCGCCGATGTGATCAATTCGGAATTTAGGTCTAAAAGCCCGGCGGCTGTTAGTCCTTGCTACTCCTGCTGTGCCTTGCCTGCCCATGATATTGCTAGTGACAAGCTAAGCGTTGACGGGGAGTAGGGCTAGACTAGTTTGAAAAGCCTACCAACAGTTTTACATATCAATCTATATCATGTCTTTGCCTTTTCGTGACTATCATTTCTATTTAGATATAACAAGGAAATTTCGTCAGGTTTTGATTGCTGATTGATTTTGAGATTGAAAAATTAATTTTGAAATTGCTGTGTTTGTTTATTTTACATTATAATTTTGAGAAAAATATTGTGTAACATGTGTTTAAAATAGTGATTTTTTTATGAATGAAAAATTAATGAAAAAACCCTTTAAGATGAATTGATTTTATACGATATATTTTTTAATTGTTTGGAATTATAGTTAACTTATCAACATTATTATTTCCCGTCGAACATAAAGGCTACATGCTCAAGAAGCTGAAAATATAGGAAAAACTTTTGGAAAAACAGATACTAAATATGTGTACATAATTTAATTAATATTCTAATTTCTGTATTAATAAAATTTTAATTTTTTATTACAATTTGTAATTAATCGTAACTGGTTTATTTGTAGCCCACTTTATGTGAATATTTTCCAACTAAATTTAGAAAAATTGTAAGCAAACTAAATTACCTCTAACATTTTACTGCATTTCACTCGCTTGCATTTTCTTATAAAACTTGAAATTTCATCGTCAGCCATTTTTCTCTGTAACCAGCAAACAACCTTTCGCGGTAACAAAATAAAAAATAGATTGCTTACAAAAATAACGCAATATATATCCTTAGACCTTACATACATACACATTCAACTACTCAACTCGGCTAGCCAAAGTAACTGGGGAAGCTAGTCAAGCCATTACTTTTCAGTATCGTGCACACATACTTTCCACTGCAACGCTCCGAACATGGGAAGCGCTCAAGGGCAACTTGCAAATTCTCAAGAAGCCAGCGGCTTACAAGAATCTTTTGCCGTGTGCATGCTCGTCTGTTCTGTTCTTCATTACCTGTCAATCTTGTTAGCCATGGTTTACCAAGTTTTTCATGATCTTCTGTTTTTCTTGCAGCAGGCAACATGATATTGTTACCATTGCCTGACTCGTAAATATTGCATACGTATATCAGCATACAAAACGATACTGCTTCGGCACATTTTAGACTTTCAGCTAGGATAGGACAAAGAATGGTTTTTCCTTTGATTTGCGCTACACTGGCAGACGAGGATTCAATTGTGAACGTATAGTCTAAGCAATACCGTCGTATCATATCAACGAAGGAAAGATCGGTTTTGTTTTATGCTTTGAACGAAAATAACTATTAAAGAAATTTGCTTTTTTGTTGAAAAATAGGAAGATTACATTTCACATTTATTAAAACATATTTATATTATTGTTGTTATATTTATATTTACTTATTGTAACTGACAATGAAATACTTATGATAAATACATCTTAAAACATTAAAAGAGCATTCTGTTCCAAGTGATATTTGCAATTTTTTTTAGTGAACTTTTTCACACATTTTCAATAATTAATTTAATTCAAATTCAAGCAAGAACAAACAATGCAACTGTCAGTTAACTAATAGTTTTTAATATAGTCGTCGGAGAAGTGAAATTAAATATACTTGACAGTGTTTGTTTGGTATAATATGCAGTTTGCGACAAATCTGTCGGTGCATATTGCATTTCTTGGTTTACTAATTATGTATTAGTTCACTCAGTTAATTTAGATACAAGTAACTAATTAATCAAAATCGTTAAAGAAATAAGTGTTACAGCATTGAATTAAATGAAATTTGGTTTTCATTGATTAATAATTTAAAATGTTTGAAAAATCGTTAGTGTCATCGCTGAAAAACATTGTTTTAATATTATAATTATATATCTATCAAAAATTTCTCATTCCAAAAATAAAAATGGCCAATCAATATATTGTACCGCATACGTAACACAAACCCATACCGAAACAATAAATACGCAATCGGTTATTGCGTTGAAATCCAAAATGTAATATCATTTTAAAATCTATTTTGTTATCAACACGGCGGCGTCGGCGCGCTTGCTACGTTTAACAACCGGAGCCGAACGTTTTGTTATCTAGCTCCCCGTCGTCTACGTGATTTATTGAACTATTCGGCCAGCAAACGCTCATGTTTTGCAATGGACGATATGACTTCGTGCGTTCTCTCTCCTTCTGTCTCTCTATACACAATTAAGTGGTGTATTTCCGATTTGCGAAATGCGCGCGATGCCCTCGCCGTCGAAATTTACACAGTTCGGAAACCGGGCGCACAGTCGATCGATTCGCGCGCGGGATGTATTTCATTACGTTGCGCTGCTCCGACTAGTTCCGTTTCCAGGAAGCGAATCGTTTTCCTAATATGTCATATAAGTGTTACACTGTTATTATATGTAAATTATATACGGGCTGAGGAAAAGGAACATTAATAAATTATTTTCGAAGAAATATGACGTAAAATAAATTTGGATTAGCGATTGTTTTGTTTTCTGTTTTAATACAAGTACTTAGAGATTGGTATGTAGATTTTTAGTATATAATTTAGTATTCAATAAAAAATTTAGGAGAAAAAAGGTCTCTTCAGAATGTATTTGACACTAACACTAAATTGTAGAAAAAATCTGAATAGAAGGAACAAATTATCTAATAAATTAAAAAATAAAATAAAACGGCTTTAGGTTTACATTCTGTATTAATACTTATTATAAATCAACGTTTCGACGTACTCAACGTACATCTTTATCAGGAAAAATAATACAAATGACATTCACAGTAAATAAACAGAACATAGAAACAAGTTAATAGGTTACAAAATAAGTAACTGTTAGTTTTGCTATGAAGTAGCTAGATTACTGACTGGAATTAAAAATAATTATTCATTGTGTTATTTATATATGTAAATTACATAATTACATAGATATAATGCAAATATATGATTAATAATTGTTAAATTATGATGACAGTAATACACAAGATTTGTTCTTTTAAATAAATTTTAATTAAAATTAATATCAAAAACAAAGCAAATTTGTCCAATCATTATTTAAATTGACATTTATTATTACCAAATCCATATGTAATTAAAAATATTAATATAATAATAAAAAGTAATAATTTAAAATATAATAAAATCAAATGAATATAATTAAAATATATTAAAACATAAACAAATTTAAATAACGTAATTATGTTACCCAATAAAATTATTCCAATAACGGTGACTCGTTTTTTATTATTGGGTTGGTGCATAATTATCAGGCGTTTTTGTGGCCGGGTTATTTGTTAATAAAAAAATGCTGTTTTGATTGATTTTTTTTTTAATAAAAATATTATTTTATTTTTAGTTTATAATATTTTATAATATAATATTTTATTTTATTTATAACAAATATTTTTTTAAAAATTACAATACGAATAAAAGAGTTGAGCAAACTTATGTCAATATCAACAAGGAATAAGCTAAGAAACAAATATACACAGAAATTTATGGAATACAATGATATTTCTATTTTTTAAATAAACATGTAAGTCGGAAATTTTGTTTTTGTTTTCGAGAAATTCTTACAACAAAATATAAAGTGCATTTTGTATCAGAAATACAGTTCAAACATTTGCATAGGTTGTTAAACTTTGTTTCCGTTATAACCGACATAAACAAAAGGTATAATATTGTCATGCTATAAGCTAACGTTAGAACCAGGAACAAGATACAACGAACATGAACACAACTATCTTGTGTACGTTTTATACACCGAAATTCGCGAGCCCTCTGTAAACATGGGGCTTTACAAAACGAACGGAATAGTCGACGATAATGTATGGCAGACTTGAGGCTCGTAATTTTTAACTGCATTAGTATGTACAGGCGTAATTACAACATCTAGACAAGCTCAAAACAGTAAGCGCAATGCCGCTCTATGTACATCGTATCGCAGTAGCAATGGAAAACAACTGCAAAATAAACAATAGCACATCGTGTTTGCACTGCTGTTTGATTCGAAACATAGGCGCCGAAATAAACTAAAAAAAATAGTTTAAAATTTTAATTAATATGATTTTTAAATACTTATACAAAAATCGGGTTATAATTCAAGGTTTTCTAATTAGAGCTGTGCCTTAAAGCGCTAAAAATTGTGCTCTTGGGTTTTTTATGTTTTTAAAATAAATGGAAAATTTTAATTAATATTTTTATAAGAGAATTCGTTTTTTACGTACGTATTGTTTATACTTTTATTAATAACATGAAGTAATTTATGTTATTAAGTAATAAAAATAGTTTAGAGTTATTAGATGAATGACATTTTGAATCAAGTTAAAAAGATGCCAATTGTTTTTATTATATAGTATTTTTAAGATAAATAAAAAATTATTTGTTACTAGCTAATAGTATTTGTTACACAAAAAATAATTTGTTAATTTAACAACCTTTTTTTAAATATAATAATATTAAAATTATTTGATCGTGCATAAAATTTTGTATGTACCCTGGGCTGTATATAGCAGTATTATGACCTTAATATTTAAATAATTATTATTTATGTTTTCGATTAGTAATCGAAAATTACATGGTTAAGCAACAAAAAACAAACTAAAATTACAAATTTTAATTCCAAAATTTTACATATCTCAAAAAAAAAAAAAGTTATTGAAAATTTTATATATTTGCATTTCTGAAAATGTATTTTATTTAATATTTTTATTTTTAAATCTACGCCTATGATACAAATGCCAACCTCATTCGTACTCTAAATCGGCGCACAGACCGGACGTCGCGAATGAACAACGAGTACGTCCTGTCCCATCCCAGTCTCGGAGTAACATTTCTTCAGCGCTCGCATCGCTATGAAAGTGTCTTCATATCTTACACATTCCGGGACCGTGCAGTCAACAATCCGCAGTTCCGGCCGCTTGCTCCCGGAACGTCGGCATTGCTCCGGCCATCAAGCGTGGAAAACAAACGAATTGTTCGAATACGACGCCATTTTTTCTCATCGCTTGCCGTCCGGCATCGTGAGAAAGAGAGAGATAGAATAATAGAAAGAGCGGAAAATGCTAAGTTGTTGGAAACAAATTGATGTGCTAGGCGCGGCGTGGCGTTGCGTTTGTGTTGTATCAGGCAGTCGACGCCTGGGGGAGACAATTCTTAAATATTTCGTATCGAAAGTTTGAATATGTTTTACATGGAAAGTTTTTTCGATACATATTCTAAAGCATGTAAGCTGAGGAACAGTTTTTTAAATAGAGTTTCGAACGTAAAAGTTCTAGTAATTTAATAATGTTGAATATGTTTCACGTTAAATTAAAATATATCGATTATATGGATAGTAAATAAAAAAATATTGAACTACAAACATACACAATTACGCAATGTAGTCAAAAGAACGTGGCACGAACTATTTCCACTATGTCGAAGCTATTATTTTCCACCTAAAAATTTTATCTAGACAAGTAATTTTTTTCCAAATTTATAATACTTTTCATGCATGCCTCTTTGTTCCTAAAACTTGAATATTGCTTACATATATTCTTTTAACCAAACTTTTATTAAACATTTGCTCAAAATGACCGAACTTTCTTAATTAAAACCAATTTATTGAATTATAATGTTTAATATAATACTTTTCACTTCTTTCACTAATACCATAAATAAATATTTTATGCACAATAAAACAGTGACATAAAGTTTTTTTTTTCTAAATATTTGTAGAAAAATTATATTTTTTAAAACGATTTTATACAAAATTTAAAAAACGTGTATTAAAAATATATTTTTATAATTTTTAAATATAGAAATAATCTATGCTATATGTTTCTAGAATAAAACAAAAAAGAAATTTATTTGTAAAATTATAATAATTTATATGTTGCTGTAAGTAAGTTTTCGTAAAGTTTATCCCCTTGTAGTATAAACTCAATGGAAAATATAAAGTATAATCAGTCCGAACTTTATACTAATCTCCATTTCTGACAAAATTTATTAAATGTTAAAATGAATTCTTAATCTGCAAACAACTTTCGCATTATTTCCGAACAAATTCTGAAAATCTTAATTAGATTCGCTTTTATTATGTTGGACGTGCGAAATTTTATGAAAATGCCGAAAGAAAATTAGAGCAAGAGTGTCTCTCTATTAGCATTTCCACACAACATACCTTTTAAACTAGTTGAGAAGCATCGTGGCACGCGTATAACTTTTACATTTTCACTTCTCGTAGTGAAACTTTAATCATCTTTCTCTCTGTCCAAAACTATCATAATCTTTGCATTAACATGCAAGATTTGACAGTGAATGTGATGGAAATACTAAATGCAAAGCCCGCCTCCATACTAGGCTTACGTAAACTTTCTAAGAAGAAGAAACATTATTTAGATGAAATATTAATGTTACAAATTTATTAAACTTGTATGAGATATACATTAAAAGCTTTCTTTATATTAGACAGTAAAAATATCTAGATTATTTTTAATGTTTCAGTTGTTTTATCTTTAAAAAATAGATTATTTTCAGTCTTCTGATCGTATTAGATAAAACATCCAATTTATTATTTATGTCGTTTGTAGAGTATATCGAAACGTTGATTTTTAATTAATATTTACACAGACCTTAATCATAAAGCCTTTTTATTTTAAATTCCGAAAGATTTTTCTATGTTGTATACTAGAATTTTATGCTTAATATAATAAATTATATATAAAAATACTTTATGTTAAATAATACAAGAAGCAAGAGATGGCACTATGGTCAAAATAAATAATTTATTTCAAATTTTATTTTGTTATTTTTTAAACAATTTGATATAAAATAATATTTTACATTCATTATAAATGATAAAGTTAAAATTTTTAAATTTTCAAACGCTTATTGCAAAAAAAATATTATTAAAAACTAGTTTAATTTATTTAATATATTTATTATAAATATATGTATTTATATTAAAGATTAAATAATAAAGTGTAACACTATTTTTTTAATATTTTGTTTAAAAGTTACCGGTTTATTATAAATAATTTTTTGGTTTAGGTTTCGGTTTTGGTTATACGGTTTTTTAACTAGTTTGCAGCCTCGAATTCAGTAGATAAATTATCTAAAATTTAGTCATAGAATTCGAATTTTACTTTCCGTTTTAATTTAAACTATAATTATTTTTGTTTTGTTATATTTTGTTTATCCTTACTAAACTGCAAACTTTTCTCTTTTCAACGAAATTTGCTGATTAGTTTTAGCAACTTTCCATGGAAAGTACTAACTTTTATTTACAAAAAGTAAATGTAACTGTGTATATTTATTCAAATAAAATAAAGAGGGTTTAACAAATTTTAGTTTGTAGTAGTTGGATCGTTATTATTTATGTCGTGTATATAATACTTTTAACACACCGGAAAAATATAAGAAAAATTGCATGCTGCCAATGGGACGGAACCGTAAAACTGTCGAAAACTTTGTTTCTTAAGAATCCACTCGTTGTTTTATTGCTTTTTTATTGTCTTTTTAAATGGAGCCATTATTGTACGCTATAATAATGTGAAACGAGAGTAATCACTGTAATAAAAACCAGAAATAATTGTGTATAGTTTAACTCACACAAATACACGTTATAATACCCTTTTCAATTTTCACTTGAAGCAAGATTTATTTTTTTTTGTCTTATTTCGAATTTTCTACAACTATTTTTAAATAATCTTTGTGAGGTAGTAGTGGCGTACGTAGAAAAATATTTTAGGGAGAGATATTGGCCCGTATTCTCACCTCATTTATAAAATTGATTTTTGCCAAAAGTACTTTTGAAGTTTACTTAAAATAATTTATTAAGCATTTTCAAATAGTTTATTTAAATTTTATAATACCAAATCTAATAAAAATGATCAAATATAGAAAAATTATTTATATTTGACGACAAACAGGAGCAAAAAGTTATTTTAAAATTAATGATAAAAGCACTTTTTCACGAAAAAGTAAGGTGAGAATACGGGCCAATGTTTTTATTTGCAAAAATAATACTAATTTAAATGGGGGCTTAATGACGGGGTTACATTAAAAGTGAGTTGTAAGAAATGGTTGCGGGGTCCAGAGGGTGGCAGCCCCTTGGATAACACCCCACAGGTAATTTTTAAAAATATTTAAGGTCAACCATACCCAAAAATAGCATTTATGAGTAAAACATATGTACATATATATAATATATTTTATATATCTGGAAAAGCAGTCTGTCGCTTTTATTTTATTTTGTGCTTGTCCGTATATGAAATTAGTTACATTAGAAGATCTTCTTACAAAATTTGTAATATCTTTTTGTGTTTCCAAAACTACTAGCGGTAGAGGAAACGAAATTGCCAATGACAATATTCAATTCCAGCAGTTCAGTTCAGTTAATTTAAAAAACAAACGTAAATTATGTTTATGAATGAATTACAAACTAAACTTGTTGACTATAAAATTAGTCTATCATAGAAATACATAGAAGTACATGTTACACAGGAAATTTGATTATAAATTAACTGTAAAAGTTGGTGTTTTATTGATTTTGTTTCTTCGAATTTTTGGAAGGGGGAGTTATCCCTCCAAACCCCTCTTACGCACGCCACGGTGAGGTAGTATTGAAAAAATATTATTACATACTTTGTTCTTGTGTATATAATAAACTTGATCATTATTAAAATGAAACAACAATGAATAATAGCTATGATTAAAGTTATAAATGACCTTACCTGTTAAGTACACTTACGTATCTTTTCTAGTATAAATTTTGTATTCATTTTCCATTTTTCAATCTTAAGCGTTAAATAATTATTAAAAATTTTGATAAATTGTTTACTTAATATGCAAATAAATGTTTTAACACATTTTTTTTTTTTATAGAAGCATATTTTTCGTAATAAATTATATCATTATATTTTTTCATGTAAAAAATATTTACGAATATTTTAGGAGGTACTATTAGTTTGGAAAATCAATCTGTTATTTTAAAATATATAATATTATAATTTTGATTATGTGCACAGAAAAAAATCTTTCGGTGATTTTTATAATGTTGTAGTTATTTTATCTAAAAACTAATTTTCAAATTTCTAATTATATAAAATGAAACATATAAATCAAAAATTAGTTGATTAGGTGATTATAGTAAAATATTTTTCAGAACTCATTATACTAAAATAAAAAGATTTGTATTAATTATTGTTGGACAAACAAGTAGAACTGTTTCTACTAGTTTAACGGAATATAAAAGATAAATTACATTCAAATGATTCTGATAAATCTGCTTTAGAAAATCTTGATGATGTAAAATTCGAAGATACTATAATAATTGTGAGATCCATTAATATTAACAATAGATTATTATTAAAAAATAATGAGTAATAGACAGAATTCAGTCAGTTAAATATTTTTTATTATTTTCTAAGCCAACGTTTCGGCAAACACTATTGCCTTCTTCAGGGCTAGCAGAATATTTTTAGTTGATGTTACATGTACCGCAAATATACATTATTTGGTCAGCAATTAAACAATATAATTATCATTATAATTTTTATTTTTTAATTTCTGACCAAATAATGTATATTTGCACATTGGCTTAGAAGATAATAAAAAATATATAACTGACTGAATTCTTCAGTTTATGACAAATTATTTATTAAATATTACCAGTCGACTATTTTCAAATTTAACACAAAGTTTAAAATTCTTAAATTTCACATTTCCGTTTTGTTCAAAAAAAAAAAAAAAAACTGTATTATTTGTTTCGGTTAAAGTTTACCGGTCTTTAGGGATTTTAAAATTTCAGTTACGGTTGCGGTTAAGTTTCGCAAAATACTTACAAATATATCCATTAACTGATTTATGTTATTGGTTTCATGTTCTGATGTAATGTAGTATTGCTATTACAAATATCTTCTAATTAACTGAACAAATTATCTAAAATTTAATCATCTCATTTTAATTAAACGAAGTAGCTATTTTGTTTTCAACTGTATAACTAAGATTGTAAATTTTTGTTACAGGTATGGTATAATAAATATTTTCTATTCGATTGGCAAAGGTAAATATATTTACTTTTATCAAATTTGTATAAATGCAAAAATATTGATTTATTAAGATTTTTGATAGAGATAATGACACGTAAATTTAAAAACTTTTTTTTACATCGTCCCCAAAAATACTCAAGTTATCAATCAGGTTCTGGTTTTGTCTAACAATACTCATTCTATTTTTTTTTTTCTGAAGTAATTAAAATATATGTATAACACGTGTTTTTAATTGTTTCATTACAGAGAAAAAAAATAATAAACATTTATCAACAAATCTAATTATATATATGTATGGCGTCACTGATATTAAAACATATAACAGTATGATTGTACAACGAGCAGAGAATGATACAAATTTCCCACGAGTATAAAAATTTGCAGAACAAGCCTTAGCGAGTGCGTATAATATCGATTTTTTAATAATTACAAAATAAAATAATATTTTTTCATTTTTATAATATATTTGAACCTAAATAATTGTTTTCTGTAGTTAAATTTCATACTTCTAAAAGTGGGACAATTCCATATTAGAATATTTATTTTTTGACACTGAAATTGAAAATTTATTTTACAAAAATATTTGTTGAAAACTGTAACGTTTTCTAAAATTATTATTGCGTTACTTTTATCGTTAGTTTTATGTGAACAATTTTATTTTAATTATTCAAATATTTATCGTCAAAATGTATGCCAGAGTTTATTTTTTGTTTGTATTAGATTCATAAACTACTTATATTCAAAAAAAATAATAAATAAACGTACCATTACTGACTTAATTTTTTTCTACAAAATAATAAATAATTAATTAAACTGCAACTACTTATTAAAAAAAGTTTAAATATCATATACCTCAAAATAAAACAAGAATTTCAGCATTATTTCACATTAATAAATTTAGCACACAAATATTAAGGAATTTGTCAGTTCTACGAATGTGTTTGCAATATAATAATATAATTTTAATATTACATATAGATATTTTTGATAGGTTTAATATATAGAACAATACTTATAGAAAATATATTTCTCTAACACATTAGTGAAAACTATATTTAAATTTTAATTAATATTAATATAGTATTTAAGAATTTAGGACAAATATGTAATTAGGCATTATGCTTGTTTAGTTTCCAAATAACTAAACAAATAACAAAATAATTATAGATTTAAATTTAAAACATACAGTAAATATTTCGTAATTTTAAATGTATAATGTAGACAAAATGGTAGAGTTCAATAAAAATTTCATCTAAAGAAATAAGTTATTTTTATGTCACATCTTTAAAAGGAACTCATTTATATTTTACTCTAAACTAATATTCATAAAAATTTAATAGAGTAATTTTTCTCTTCTTTCAAACAACGTGAAATATCCGCAATCTTAGTCGCACTATTCGCTGACGACCGAATATAGAAAATGGCTTTTGTTGAAGAGCTAAACTATCATAACTATCAACATCGTGCTTGCCATATTGACTCACTATTTTATCCTGGTTGAAGGACTCTATACACCAACCATAAGACGATGTACTTTATTTATTCGAGTTACAACAATGGCAAAATATTGACTGGAAAATTTTGATATCCTTGAAATACACATATTACGAGTCTCATTTTTTGATTACTAGTGTATATAGTGCATATAAATTTAGTTTTAGTAAATATAGAGTAAATATAGGTGGAAATATATACTCGTGAAGATGAAAGCATAGTTTCTTAACAAATTTTTACTTGCATTTCAATGGTGCGGGTTATTAGTCCACAATTAAGCAAGGGACTTACAGCTTATAGTGAGTTCCGAACCACTCAGCACCACAATGTTTTTAAAATTAAATGTTAAAATTGTAAGACATCTAAGCAGTAACTAAACTTAGAATGTAAGTTCCTTAGAAATTCAAAAGTTTTAATTTTGTTTCATATTAAAATAACTGTTAAAAATAAGTGAAGTGTAATCTAAACTAACATGGCGTTTTTCTAAGATAAGAACGGAAAACACCTATCCAATAAAATGTTCTATATGTTCGTGACTTATTTGAAAAGCAAGAGAAATAAAGTCTTTAAATAAATCTTGATAAATCTTTCGGTTTCTCTACAGTTATACTGTATATAGTTAACAATTCACAGGAATGTTTGCTGTTATATGTAGATCTAATAACTCATACATATGTATGGAAATTGTTGCTACTTTATTTCTAGTTGAGCATGGTGACTTGTTAATTTATTTATATTTTTTGCTAATTTATGCATGTTAGAGCAAAGTGTTTTGATTTCTTTATTTATTAATACTATATTACCAGGTTTTAGTTAAACGTATAATTATATTTATAAAAATAAATTTTTCTTATTTTTAAAATTAATTGCTAATGCGATAACATACATTACATATACAACTAAAATTCTGAATAATACTAAATGACTAAAATTATATAAAATTTATTGTAAAAAAAAAAAGTCTATTTATTTATTTATGTATAATATGTGAATTCCATAAAATATTTCCAATTATGTAAATATTTTTTACATTGTAAATTATAAGTTGTATTTTATAAATAACTTATATTTATTGCAACTATTTCGATTAATTGAATACTGTTGTTGATATTTTTCTGTTGTTATTTAAAATAATAAATTATTTAAACATATCATTATCTAACTATTATAGTTATTATACAGCAGTTAGATGCTATAACTGCATTGTGATATATCGATTTGATAATTTTTTACATATTTAACGATTTCTAAAATTTCAATTTAACCCTTATAATAAAAACAGCAAACTGTTTTCTAAAGTGTAGTTGACTTGTATATACCAACGAAAAAAAAAGAAGAAGAACGACTCGTTCGCGTAACCAGCAGCACGTTGCTCAAACAGACGATTAATCACTATTGTTAGGCGGGCAAATTCGGCGCTCCGGTAATTGGAAATGACAGGGGCCGGTGTAGAGAGACGACGCTGCCCTTTCCCGGGAGGACGAGTCCATTGTTTTTAATGGGATCGGTAAAATATTGTCGGTCGCCGGATAAACCGGCGAATGCTTTCGTCCAGTTTGCGTCCTGATTAAGAGACACTAGCCGATTCCTGACAACTTTGATTTTATGCTGAATATTTAGACATAAACTTGATGTTTGTGATGTTGATTTGTATGTATTGTGCAGAAGTTTGGGACTATTTTCCAAGAAGAATTGAAAAGATAAATAAAAGTTATTTGTTTCATAATAATTTGTTTTTAAAATTTTTATAATTTTGTAGTATGTTCAATACGATGTTATTTGGTTTTTATCAAAATATAATGTTATTTACTGTGATTAAAATTTATAAGTATATATGACTTAGCTCCCAAAAACTGTATTTAAAAGTTTAACTTTCGTAGGAAAGAAAATGTATTCTAAATTTATTTTCCAGTATATAAATTTTGGTTTATATTAAAATTATTAAGATAATATAATAAAATATATTTTAGAACTCGTCATATTACAATTAGAAGCTTTAGGATTAAGTTCTTTATATATTTTATTTAAATATGCTCTACGTATACCTTATTATCTAATTATTGATATTTAAATTAAATATATACAGAACATAAACCTGAAGCTTTTTACATGAATGTTAAAATAATTTTGTAAAACAAAATATATTTTAAGATTGATACTACAAATTTAGTTTTATAATCAGTTTAACATACTGGGCACATTTTCGGTGAGCCGATATTGACATTAACCCTATAGATTACGACAAAAAAAATATATAAAAAAAACGGTTTTAATTATACAAGCGGGTCGCAGTAAATAATTTTGAGGGCCACAGTAACTTTACTACTTTACTATTTAATACTATCTATTATTTAATCAAATTAAGTGAGTAAATATAACATTACAAACGATTCAGATAAAAATTCAATAACACAAAACGAAAAAGTATCGACTGATCTTCTAACCGGAATTTCCACCGGAAGCGATAGTCCGAACCGGGCGGCTCTCACTCAAAGTTAAAACAAACCAAACCCCAAAATCCATTGGGCGGATGAGAGAAGCAACAAAAAAAAAAGAATATCTCGAATCATTTTTCAACTTTTCTGTATTATCTCGGCGGTATATGTACGTGAGAACGAAGAATGTGCACATCTATGTCGCTCAGAAGCCGCGTCGCGGACGAACCGCGAACTAGGTTCGTTTCGTGTTTTATTCTCCCTCCCGCCGAGAGACCTCGAAAACCAAGGGTGTGTGAGGGGGGTAACGGATATAGAAAACGGGCAACGGAAACGACAAGTCCACTTTATTTGATTTTTTCCGACAAGAACAAATGAAGCCAGAAGATCTAATTTCATTTCTAAAACAATTTATTTTACTGCAAATTCGCGTCGGGTTTGACCGGCGAGCAAACGGGTTGTCTAGTTTTTTTCTTCTTTTTTTTCTTCCGTTTCTTCTTCTGGATGTCTCCCAGAGACGATAAAGTGATATTGAGTTGCATCTTTATTCTCAGATAGTTTGAGATGTACTCTTATATATCAAATAAACTTACACAATTTAAAGATTTACTATCATAAAACAGTGGTCAGTATTTTTTAAAGAATATTTTTTCGGAATTATGTAGAATTTTTACTTATACTTTTATTCTCACAACTATAAGGCAAATATTTAACTAATATACTTATAATGCAGAATCTACTTTGTAGATTATTAATTTTAATGGAATATTATATATATATATATATATATATATATATATATATATATATATATATATATATTATAATATTATTATTAACTTCATAATCAAATTATTTAAAAATAAAAATAGAAAGTTTATTTTACAAAAAATCTAATTATGAGTAGTTTTTCTGATTCAAATATTTCTCAAAATAAGATGATCCAATTATATAATTACCAAACATTAAGCGACCATAAATTCTTAATTAATAATTTTTAGCACTTTTTTATATTCACACTTTTTTGAAGGTAACCTAATTTATTATTAAAATCAGTAAATATTTATAAAGCGTATATTTGCATTAAAAGATATAAAGTTTCATATTGTGGCGCTGTATACATGGTACTCGTACGTAGATATACAATGCATATATCAAATAAAATTTATTTGATGAATTTTACTCTATAACTTTAAATAAAAGAGTTTTAAAAAAATATAGACCGATAAAGCACCCTGTATATGATGAAAAAAAATTAATGTTTTGTTTTTTTATATTTTCAGGAAATTATCACAACTACGAAAAGAAAACAAAATATTTGAAAGGTTTGTCAATATAATAGATTAAAAATAAATACAACTGTCAATTGTTTTGTGTTTTGTTAATTTTCAAATTAAGTAGTTTTAAAAACAATGAATGGTACTACAAGGTCGGTTTTAATTTCGGATTTAACTAATACTCGTTTTAAAACAATATAATTACCGTAAAACGACGATTAAACAAATAAATTGAAACATCCAAAAACCAAGCTTATACTAGCAATTGATATTTAACAAATATCTAAAAAGATTGTTGGTAATAAAAATTGTCTACATTATTTTATATATATATATATATATATATATATATATATATATATATATATATATATATATATATATATTAAAAATAAAACAAAAATTATTTATTTATAACTCTTCTGTTAAATATCTGAGACACACTACAAAATTTAATGATCATTAAGCCCACATTGAAACTGCGGTTTTAGCAGTAATAATATAGTTACTACTGCATCCCCATTCTACTGCTACTGCTAAAACTGCAGTCTAAATGTAGGTAACTTAATGATAATTAGATTGTATTGTGTGCCTCAAGTGTAAGATCAATTTTGTCAGCTTTTAAATATGTTTAAAACAAAAAAAAAAAATTTGTACCATGTATCAACTTAGTCGCGCGACTAACTTGGTACATGTTTTCCTTAAACCACACATTAATTCGCCCATGATTAAAAAAAACAATTAGCACATTCTACAAATCCTTTTCACTATTTCATTTTTTAATCTGAATACAAAAATTATTTATTATGTACAAGAAATATTTTATTCTTTTATAAAAACAAAATTAATAATACTTTCCTATTTGTAAATAAAATTTCTAAAGGAAAATGTTCTGTATTTTTTCTCGGTTTTTGATATTCTGATTTCTGGAAAATATCCAGTCGAGACATAAAGGTATAACTGTGAGAGTGAGTGAGATCCATCTCTCCATTCTCCTCCGTGCATATATTGAGAAATCTTCTAGTCTAGCATCAGATGAATGAATTCGTGAATGGCTTCATAAAATATTCAGAAAAATACACTCGTGTGTCATCTTTACGAAATGTATTCGCTGTTCAGTTCAGTGTAAATATTTGATGAAATACATGCTTTGAACGAGGACCGAAGCTATACCGTCTTGTCTGACGATTTCCACTCTGCTTGTGCTTTGCGTTGTTAAGCAATACGTCTCTCTGTACGTATCTACCTCAGACAAAAAAATCTAACGAACACTACAATTCCGCAAACTTTATATTCTTTCTATGTTATATTACTACCTAGATTCTTATTCGTTTCACATGTATGCAATTGTATTTCCGCAACCGTATCACACGATATTGCTTTCTCAAATATAGTGTTGCAAATTTAAAATATTATTTTATAAAATTTGTATTTTCTATGTGAAGCAAACGCTTTAACTGGTTGCATTATACTTATAAAATTTTAGTTCATAGATATTACACAACTGAAAGAAAAGGAAATATAAATGAAAAACAAAAATTTTGAAATAAGTAGGTACATGCGAAAGAAAATTTATTTGAAAATTTTAAAACTAATTTTAAATACTACTCTACAATTTTACAAAAAATAAGATAATGAAATTTCTAGACAGGTTACGCCATAGCCGCTATTCTGTCTATTATATTTGATGACATATATCATATATCATAGAACATGTAACTTCAATTTTACAGCAACATTCTAGATACATTTTTAAATAGTTTAATTTATTTATAGAAAGATAGTCCAAAGTTTCCTCAATAAGAACACGTTCACAAATTACAAATATTTTATTAAATTCGTAAGTTACGGACCCTGAAATAACCTAATCCTTTAAATGATTACACTTGAAGATAAATGTTCGGAATTGTTTTATTTAATTATTAATAAGTTAAAATATAAGTTAAAGCCTGATTTAATTGTGATGACCAGATCAACAGCACAGGTCATATTGAATTATCTGTGAAAATGTGTAAAATTTAATTTTTTTAAATGTCTAATTTTATGATATTTTTTTTTATTTATGCTCTAAAATTTAAACAATATTTGATTATTTTATTTGTTAATTCGAGGCATTTGTAAACCAGTGGTGATGGATTGGACTCGGACTTAGAAGGTCCCGGGTTCGTGTCGCGCTCACACCAGAAATGAAATTAAATATTATTGCTGGTATTAAAACCTTGTACTACTGAACTTATATCGGCTGGTTCGGAGTGATATGGAATTTACATACATACATACACAATTATGCCATGTACCCAAAAGGGTGTGGCAGTTGCCTCCAAACATTCCTATCCAAACAAGCAACTTTCGCTTCATCCACTTTTATAATTCCTCTCATACATGCTCTTTTATTTCTACTACTTGGAAACTTTCGCTCAAGCAAAACACTCTCAATTATACCACTCCAACTACTTATTGGACGTCCACGCAAACGAATACCATCAAAATCATTCAAATAAATCTTTTTAATTAAACGTTCATTAGACATTCGCTTAACATGTTTGAACCATCTTAACTGATTAACACCAACTTTTGCTACAACATTTTTTTCAATTTCACACTCATCATACACCAATCTATTTCGTATAAGTTTTAAATTCTGAACTACATGTTTAACATCTCGAGCATATAGCCCCCATGTTTCATCTACTAGGAATCACGGTAACTGATTATTTGGTAATTGAAGGTTTAAATTACGACTGTTAAAAAAGTCTATTTTATTTCACTAATTTTTATGCGTAAAATATCTGTTCAAGGTAATAGTAAAAATATACGTAAAAACTGTGGTGTTATTAAAATAGCCGAATTATGAAACTGAAAACATATAAAGTTGTATCGCGTTCTTGGTTTTAGATTTATGTTTGAATATTAAAATTCTAATTACAGACGCTTGTAGAAAAAAGTATTACACGGATTTAATATATAAATTGTTTTTATTTACTCGTGGGATTTTTATTTGTGTAAAAATTACAACTGTAGGCGATTCGTGCATAAATTATTATTGTTCGCTAATAAATATTATGAACAAATCATTAAATAATTGTATTACTCATTTAGTACTGAAAAATAAAATTAACAAAATTATATAATAAAATAATAAATCAAAACAAAAAATCTAACTATTTTTGGTGAACGTAAATCCGTAAATAAATTCCTAAGATACTTTAAAGTAATACGATTGTTTTAAAAAAGCAGAATGCGTAAATACGCATTTGGCGAAATCCGAACGAGAAGCCAAGATCAGAGCTGTGAATAATGAAGGATGTGGCTATTTTTCTTAACCGATTTACGTTGCGTCGAAGGCTCGGCGCAAGGTGACAAGAACTTTACACCTTAGACCCTAGGGACCTAGGGCACATCCGGTCGCCTGCCAGTCTGCCTGTTTGCCTGAGGATGAAAAAAGCCGAACAGTCCTAAATCCGCACTTGGTCCTTTTAAGGCCCGAAATGGTTTTCTTTTTTTTTCTGCCGGATTTATTCGCTTCGACATACAAACTCATTTTCATTCTATTGATTTACGTTTCTGACTTACCGTGTGTGTCGTTTATTGTTGGGACAACAAATGCGATTACAAGATTGAGAATTATCTTGATGCTTTGTTAAATATTTTAGAGATACAAAACGGGCGCATGCGTAGGTGTAAATATAATTTAATTTTTGAAATAAAATAATACATGTTAAAATAAATTATCTACACTTGAAAATATATAGAATTATTATTTTTACACTAATACATTTTATCTTCAAACAGATAAATGTTAATATACAATTAATAATAAATTTAATCTGATTTTAACAACATTGCTGCCATTGGCAATGCTGGTTACTTTACGCATTGCATTATAAGATCGTTTGGTAAAAGTCAAATTTTCACAATGTCTCTAGTGCATTAAAGTTTAAATTTTAGAGGTGTACAAAAATTATTTTTGTGTTACTAATTTATAAACATCTACATAGATACTATAAAAAAATTAATATATTCTGTTTTATTACAATAAATTGTTAGCTTTTAATTTATGTAAAAACTTGAAAAAATATATATTAATATTTCAGCATCAATAAAACATTCTTTGTCTAGTGAAATATTTTACAAATTTAGTTTTTTTAACGACAGAATAATTTAAAATATAAAAAATATACTTTACCGTGTTTGCCGTCTGCTTATTAATTATTCTTTAAAATTACAATAAAAAAAAAGCAGTAAAAGGAAAAGAAAAAAATTGTATTTAACTGTAACAAAACATACCTTAAGTGAATTTTAATAATCTTTCTTTTCAATAAAGAAAACGTTTCAGTATAATTGCAAATGTATTAAATTGCTTTTTAAATCGTTCCGTTTATTCTCTCCGATTCTATTTAATTAAGAAAATGGCTGCTCTACAACGCGAATCTATATCGAAGTTTTTTCCTGTATATGTCTATTTTTTTTTCTGCAACCGGGAATAATTCGTTTTATAATTGCAATTCTTAACGTTAATAATTATGTAACTTATAGTTGGTAATTATGGTTCGTTGGGTAAAAGAGAGGAGGTGAGTGTTCGTGCCAGCCGTGCTAATCAGACCGTGAAACGCGAGAAAACTAAGTATTTTAAGTAATTAAAGAGACCAGCAAATTAAGTTGCTAACGAATAAAACTAATTCAACTTGTATCATTTTACTTTTGCCTCGGCATTGCGTTCGTTCATTGCATTTAACTATCTCGTTTGCATTTTACTAAATTAGATAATCATATTTGTTTTTTTTTTTGTAAGTACTTGTATAATTATTATATTTTTAAGTTATTCACAGAAAAAATATATATCTAATTTCACCTAATTCAAACTAAATGATTAAATTTTAGATGAATTGTCTATTGAAGTAGATCAGTGGTTCCCAATCTGGGGTACGCAATGTGCCTTTCAGGACACGTAATGACGGACACTTTATTTTACTTATCTATCTACATGTTTTTCTTTTTTTATTAAAATTTTTGTATTTATTTTGGAAAATAAAACGACATTTAACTACAATAAAAACTAACAGAATTATTAGTTTTCATTATGTTGTTAAATTTATTAAAATGTAAAATAAATAATTTTTATTTACTTCAATGTCATTGATAAATTTTTGACCTGATGAATACGAGCGTTTAGGTTTTGTCGAAACGTCGTTTTTATATAAATAATTAACAGAGTTTTATCCTAAAATTGTTTTTATACACTGAGTTCTGAAAAATAATTTACTATGTTAAATATGCTTTGTTTCCAAATATGGTTCTATTATTTTAAACCAAAAAAAAAAAAAAAAAACTACATATATAACTTTACTGTACTTAACTTTACTGTACTTAATAAAAATTAAAAATTTATTATATTCTATGTAAGTTGTGCGTTAAAAAATTGGAACATATAGTTCGGGAGTACAATTTGCAAACCGCTAGTTTAGACAAACTTTTGTTTTAATATCTATTATTTTATCTAGCTAAAAATTGTTGTATGTTTATTTTTATCTATATTAATTTTCTCTTTATACATCAAAAACGTATATGCATATTTTAAAACCGATTTTGAAATCATTCTCGTAAAACGAGCTAACTAAATTTTGAACAAATTTAAATGTGATCCAATCATTATAGTAGTTCCATTTGCCATTGCTATAATTTATCACATTACACTAGTAATAACAGTCAATCATGATTTGATTTCAGATACTTTTTGGTGCAAACCTCATCATATCCATACATACATTTGAGATATGATGAATGGATATTTGATTTATGCTTCATTTATGTAATCTGTATCGGGGTCTTGTATATTCAATTCGCTGGAAAACGGATTAACCGATTATTATTCCTCATATTGCCATATGAGAATTTTTATTGGTTAAAATTTTCCAAGCTTAATTAAATTCTCATGATTAATTAACAAATCCTACGCGTTTTTCTTATGGTTCTCATATCAGCCAGAAAAAGAATATGAAAATTAATTAACTGAATTTTATCGTAAATCCATTTAATAAATTAAAATTCAACTCTATATGATAATCGGCAAATGATATAGTGTTTGTCGTACAGATTAAGATTTTAAAATTAAATATCGTATATGATAACAATGACTCGAAATAATTAAGATGTACATTTTAATGAAAATATTCGGAAATATCCACGGATAATTATTAAAATATGCTAATCTATTTAGGTCTAAGGCAAACAACGAGATAAAGTACTACATAAGATATATAAACAATATACTCGTTTTAATTTCCACTGCTATATACGTAAATTAAATAATCCACTAACGAATTATGTTAATCTAGGGCACATTGCGTGTTTTTATTTATTGTATATTTACTTGCAATTTAACTAGAATAAATTTATTTTTAATCAAATTTATAGTAACAAAAATAAATGAGTACAGCTTGTTGTCGTATAGCTAGAGTGAAAAAATATAGAAAACAGATTTTTCTAAAATAATATTTCCTATGAAAATTATTGCAAAAGTGTATTAGTCAGTTAAGATGGTTTGGATATCTTGAGCAAATGTTTAATGAACGTTTGGTTAAAAGAATTTACATGAATGTTTTTGAAGGTATACGTTTGCGTGGACGTCCGATGAGTAGTTGAAATAGTTTGTTGAGAGTTTTTTGCGTAAGAGAAAGTTTCCAAGCAGTAGAAATAGACGTGCATGTATGAGAGATATTATGAATGTAGATGAAACTAAAGTTGCTTGTCTGGATAGGGATGTTTGGAGGAAACACACCGTTTTGGATACATGACGTGATTATGTTTAACTTATTAGAAAAAAAAATACCTTCAAATTCCAATATTTAAATTAAGTCAGTAAAAATTTATAACTATAAAATATTCTTTCCTGCACTTTAAATTTTTTTAGTTTTTTTATTGTAAAATAATGTTAAGAATTCTAAAGCTTAAAATATTAAATTTAAATTTTTGTAGATGCAAAATTATATCGTTCAATAAAATCTAGTAATAAAAATAAAATGGAAATCATAACTTTTACTTAAATCTTTAAACTATGTATTTTCTTGCTAAAAACTTTTTCATCCAGTCTAAGAAAAACTGAAATGTCAACTTTTACGTCTCCATGCAAGTGTCGTTGAAGAAATTGCAATACCAGATATGTGCACAATAAAATGGTTGGCGAACAAGTATAATAGCCAATGCCACTGATCTACCGGAACCGTACCGGATCACTGTCCGGATTGAGCCGGAACCATGCGAGTTGCAAACGTGCGGGACCTATCATTATTTTATTGGTCACAGAGTGGATTTAAATACTTTTGTGCTACTCTAGTCAAACTTTCGTCTATAAACTGTATCATATTACTATTATAATTTAAAATTTGTTTAAAGGAATTTGTTACGAGGAATAGAAAGTGATCTTTATTGTGTTGATCTCAGAGACTTACGACCGATGCAGAGCCAACGATAAGCAATCTGGGCGAAACATAATGACATATGCTATTTTTCCAACGAAATTAAACTTAAACTACCATCTATTATGTATGGAGAAATGCCTGCGACGAGTATAGATAGACCACGGCATACCAACTCAAAAAATTTTATAAATTTAATGGATACCAGCTGTGAAAGCCGGAAGATTTCTATTACGTACCAAGTAATTAACTTTACTAACAGTTGTAGAACAGTATTGGTATATATTATTTATATTTGTTACGTGATATGAGAGAATTAATGTTATTTTGGTCAAATACACAATTTCTGACAAATTTGACGGTGTAAATTGATTGCATTTCTTGCACTTCTTTATATATTTTCAATAAAATAAAAATAAACAATGCAACTGTCAATTAACTTAATTTGACTTAATACTTTTAATATGACCGTTTTTTATTGGTCAAATATTCAGTTTCTGACAAATCTGGCGATGTACATTGACATTTTTTGCACTTCTCCACACATTTTCAATATCACATTTAAATTATTGAAAAAATAAAAGTATTTTTATTTTAAATCATTGCAGTAAATATAAATTTATGTTAATAATATGATTTATTTATAGATATGGTATAATAATAATATATAAATTAAAAAAATAAACATAAATATTCATATAATTATCCGGGTAGCAAAAGCAAAAATTTTGCAACATTATATTATTCTATGATAAACGTCAATAATTTTATAATTTATATGGAAAATATTTATTGCGTATTTGTATATAATATTTGTATTTTTGTATATAATAATTAATTTTACATATATTTAATAAAATAAATGTTTTTCAATAAAATAAAATTTATTTTGAAATATATATTTATACAGCTAATTAAAATAAACGGTTACTTTATTTATGTAAAATATCATTAAAATTAAATAAATATTTAATAATAATAAATAAATTTTGTTATAATATTAATTTGGCGTATATATTTTAAAAATTTACATAAATCAACCACATCAAAATCAAAATTTTAAATAAGTAATTTGAAATATAAATATATTTTTTTTAACTTTGACAAATTTTATTCATATACAGTAGCGATATTAGCGACAAGAAATTTACAAAATTTACAAATATATATAAAGAAACTATTCAGTGGAATATTCTTTTTCATGTTATTTTTCATATTTTATCATAATTTATTGAATATTCTGTAATGAAGAGATTATAACTGTATCGTGTAGTCAAAAAAAATCTACAGTAGAACTTGACCGACAACTGTCAAAAATAAAAGTTTTTCAACTTTACTTACTATTTAGATCAAATTGTAAAATACAAAGATTTTAAGATTCATTTTTTTATTTTAATATAATGTTTTCTGAAAGATTTTTTACCATATCATATTGTAAGAAAAGATAAAGTGACGGTATTAAACGGAATAGAAATAACTAAATTGTGAGCATTTTAAAATCTACTCAGTTTAGCAAATCTATTTTATTTTTCATTAAAATTAATTAACATTAACAATTTGAAAAAAATATGAAACAATTTATTTCAATGTAAATGTTTGTAACAATTTAAATGTTCGAATATTTACATATACTTTTTTTTGTCAAATGAATTTCAAACTATGTGAATGTAAAATTAAATATATATATATATATATATATATATATATATATATATATATATATATATATTATATAATAATTTATTTGAAAAAGTTAATTACTAATATAATTGAATTATCTAAATCAATTGCAAATATGTAATTGAACGAATAATTTATATTATATGACAATATTACCTACTCTCATATTAATAAATCAAATAACAGTTATTTACTTGAAAATTAATTAATATCATTTTAAAATATGTCAGGTTATGGAACCGAAAACATGGTGAACGTGAAATTTAATTTTCAAACAAGTTATTAATAAAAATAATCACCATGTCAATACACAAAAAACACATATTGTATTACTTTAAAAAAAAATTATTATATTTATAATTCGTAATTATACGTAAAAACTAGTTTAAAAATAATTAATTCAACATATTTTTGTACAAGTTATTCTGTCAATATTTGCGTGTAATGTGAATTAAATTAAAAAAGAAAATAATTAATTAGAAAATATTTATTTACAAATTTGGAAATCAAATTTTTAATTACGTTTTGCAAAAGCTAATTTTTTTTATCAAAAGTAAATATATTGTTTTAATTAAAATAAAACTACTTTAGGTTCAATTTCTGCATTAAAATTTATTTATAATCGACGTTTCGACGCAACTCAATGCCCGTCTTCATCAGGATAAATGTATAATTTATCAATTATAAAATTATAAATTAATCCTGATTTTAAACCACGTGGTTTGGCCTATATTGCGCATCGTTCTAGCCCGCTTAGCGCTTTGCTTAGCTACTTTGTCACCTAGTAAATTGTTTCTATGTTTGCCTTGATTATTATTTATGTCATTTGTATGAGATATAAGATTTATTTAAGAGCTACGTTGAATATATGGAAACGTCGATATTTAAATAAAATATATACAGAAATTAATTCTAAAGATTTTATTTTAATATATCTAGATGTATTTTTGAATCTCTTTTTTTTTCAAAAATTTTAAAGGTTAATTATTTTAAAATAAACACACTGTATATATAATTACATAGCAAAAATAATTGAAAAGTGAGAAATCACGTTTCAATTTGCAAGTAGTACGTGATCTATTAATTATTGAGAATAGCAGTTTCGACTAATAATAACTATTACACGTAGTAAACTAATAGTTCAATGGTTCAGAGTTTAAATCATACTCAATACTGATTATAAACTTATAGTTTACAAATCCAAACATTGAATTTAATGGTATCAAATTTTGCGTGTTTGATCAAAATGTGATAATATAGCCAGAACTATTACTACGTACAAGATTCAGATTTGTCATTAACTAATAAATAATTAGTTGAAATCATTTCACCTCTTTGCTCGAATTAGTTAAAATTATTAAATCTTTTTCATTGTTAATTGAATTAAATCATATGGGTAGTTTACTGAAAAATGTTTCAATATTTTAAGTATTACTTAAAATACTTCAATATTTTTTAATACTAACATTTTAAATAGATACTTTTTCCATAAGTATTTAGTATTTGTATTTAGAGAATAAAATAAAATACTGTCAAGTATTTAAAATACTTTAAGGGGGGAGCCTGGTGTAGTGTCCCAAAAAGTAACATATTTTAAAGTGTGTATTAAAGAAAAACTACTGAACCAATCAACATAGAAATTTTTGCGATTTATTAAGCATTATTTAAACTAAAGAATAGCCTCACCAATTAATTAAAAAAATAAACGGTTAATAAGAAAAATGGCGATGTTCCTGTGGCTGCGCGCTGAGACAGGGTTTGCGCCGTGTAATGCAGAGACCACTACAGTCATCTCAAATAAAAAAAATTAAAAACGTCGTTAAAGAACATGAAAATGTGCTTAGCATGAATCTCTTAAAAATATAATTAGGATAATTTTAGCATACAAAAAACAAGTGTTTTTAAAAAAGTTGATTTTTCAACACTTTTTTTTACTTTGTTGTTAAAAATAGGTAATTTGTTTTATCAAATTTCAATATTTCAAAGATGCATGCTGAGGAGAAATGTAAGAGAAACAAAAAAACCTTTATTTCAAAGTTCTAGAATGACAATTCATTATGCTACATTGCACGGCGATTAAAAAAATGACGATTCGAAAAAACGATGTTTAAAGTTTCTCAGCTCGTATACCTGACTTTGAAGCATGTTTAGAAAAACAGCTGAAACATTCACAATTGTTTAGATATCGGTGTACAGATTTCAACGCTTTATTCTTGAGGGGTTATACTATACTTTTATGAAAGAAAAAAAATCGAATGCATAAATATATATGAAAAGATTATTAAATCTTATATTAAAAAAAAAACATATTTTTATCAAGCATATGAAAATATTAATATTATGTTGCTATATTGCCTATGTAGAAGGATGCCATTATATTACCAGTACAATAATAAGGACATTATTATACAGTAGTTACATATATTAGACAGTAGTTACATATATTAGACAGTAGTTACATCTGGCGGGCAAATTAAAAATTATATAAATTTATCATTTGTTTCAAAATGGATCATTTACATGAATGTATAGATTTACATTTGGATCTTGGTAATTTAATAATTAGTAAAGTATAACAAAAATAAATATTTTACTAAATAAATAAAAATAATACTACAAATTTTGTAAATAAATACAAATAAATAAAATTAATCGAGAATGTAACTTAAAGCCAAACTGAATTCTTGATCGTAACTTGCAAGTTGTATTTTTCTTAGTTGTCTGTTCATAACTAACTGGTGGCTCGATTGTAATCTTTTTTTAAGTTACATTTTGGCTCAAATTAGATTTTTCGAAGTGGCAACGTAAACAGAAATATCTAGTTTAGTGTGCAATCAAACTTTCAACATTATTTGGAAATATATTGAAATAGCTGATATTAGCTCAAAGTTCGCTGTTTTAAAAAACGCTTAACAAAAGTTAACTTTTAACTTAACAATTATCTTTAAAATAATTAAACTGAATGAAAATAATTTTTATTAAATTTTTATTATTGTTGTTTTACATATTTATAAACTCAGTAAATGTTTATTTATTTTAATTTCGATTTTATTTTTGTAATAGTATCAATTTAAAATTGTATTTATTGCTATTTCAGTATTGGGAGGCCTCTGTGCAATGCGATTCTATACAAGTCTTACTGTATTTAGTACACTTAAACAAAATTAAAATCTTAATTTCTTTACAAGCATTTTGTTTAACAAATTTGCAAACGAATATTGCTTGTTTATATTTTTAGTGTATTTTATTTCAAGACTTACTTAGCTCTAATTTCACTCCTTAATTAATTTCAATTAAAACAAAACCATCACGAAACAATTGGAAGAAATTTAATTCGAAACAAATAAATCAATAATATCATCAGTGCTAGCAGTTTGGGCAAAATTCAACTGCCTATATGATTTGGTTGGATGGTGAGTGTGTAACAAAGATAGAGCCTGATTATTATTCATGATTTCATTGTAACGAAAAACAATACGACCCACACCATGAAATGTATGTTTTTCGTGGCCAACGGCAAATTGGTGTTTCAATTGTTTCTAGCTTTGTGTTGCCGGCGGTTCCCAGTTCGACCGCAAATTGTAAATGTGCCAAAGCTGGAAAACGAGAATATATATGAAATACCCATACCCATCATGCTGCAATGTTATGTGATGCCTGCTGAATTAAAAAATAAATAAATAATTATTTTATGACGCGAAGAAAAGATCGGAAAGTTAAATTTTTAGTAAAGTATCTAAGAATTACTGACTGGTTGTGGTACTTAAATATTAGTGTACAGAGCATTCGATTTTTGATCAATGTCAAATTGCGCATCACAACAAAAAGAGACAACTCAAAATTTATATGTATCTTTAAGTTTTAAATTAAAATTTTCTAAATTTAAAACCCTAGATTAAATATTATTTGTGTTTCTGCTTTCTTAACACTCATTTACACTTTTTAAGTTAACTTTTTAACTTAACTCATAATTAGTTTTTTTTTTGCTATTTTAACAAAAATATTTATTTGAAAAAAAATTTGTAAACTCTATTTCATAATTTGTTAAAAATTATTTGTTAATGCCATGTTTACTATAAGTCATTACGTTCAAAAACAGTTATTGTTTATCTATGCCACGCACGTAACGGCACATCGTAAACGTAATATTAATAAATATTTATTAACAAAATTATGACTGTCTAAAAGAGGTTTAGAATAGGTATTAAAAAAGTATAGCTATTTGAATCTGATATTTGACAATTACAAAGTTCAGTTATATAACTTAAAGTACATATTTAGTTATCAAACACATTGTTACAATAATAAATAATGTCACTTAGGATTTATCTTAAAGGGAAATGTTGAATTAGTATCATTTGCAAATAATAATTTGGCATTAAAATTTTATTAGTGTTTGCTGCGGTTGGGACCCATAAAGTAACGGACAGATAAGCCCAATACGGGGGCCCGAACCAGTTGATTATAGTAGAGCAAAATGCAGTTTATGTAGATCGTGTACGAAAAGGGTTAAATGCTATTAAAGTCGAAACTAAACACTTTGGACAATGATCGCGGTTCGGTAATTATATACTTGTGATATATAGTTTAATTCTGGTCGTAGATTTATACCAGCAGACACGTTTATAAAATCCAGCACACTTATATTTTATTTATTTATTTTTAGTTTTTTTTTTTATGTATAAAATATTACTCAAAAACAATTATAATTATAATTACGTTATGTATTTGATATTTTCGTAATTTGAAATAAAATTTATTTTGTTATGTATTGAGCATTTCACAAAGAAAAAATAACTATTTTACTTAATTCAAATTAAATGACAAATTTTTATGTTTAATCAAAAATATATTTTCTATAACGTACATATTAATTTTTCAGCCGGTTGGCGTAGCCCTCGGTTTAGGACGTGTGTTTGACACCCCTCGTATCTGTGCGGGCCCGGGTTTGAATCCCGCTTGAGGCATGGATGTTTGTAATGTCTTTGTATCGTCCAAATACACTTTATCTAATAAAGCATCTACTGGATTAATAGTCTTTGCTACCGAGTCCATTTGTTTAAAAAAAATATTAATTTTTAATTCTAATAAAGTTTATATAAAAGCCAGTATGTATTTTCAATCAATTTTAATAGGAACTACAATACCTTTATTTCATAGTTTGTACTCTGTTTTGTCTAATGTATGTAATTTTTTTTTCTTCTGATAATCTAGTATCACTGATAGATGCAGTTTCAAGAATCCTATATTTTATTATTTTTGCTTTCTCATGTCCCAAAAATGGACCTATTTAAAAATTCTACTGCATTGATAATGCTACTTTTCTTTTCCCAAAAATAAACAATATTTTAGTAGAGTTGTTATTGTGCTCAGATTGTTAAAAATTCTACGTCACGATGGCAATGTTGATTTAATAAATCAAAATAAAAGCACACAACGCACAATGCTTGTACGTGCTAAAAACAGTTAATTAGTCTACTACTCATTTTCTGTTTGACTTTCATTATGCGAAACTTGAACAAATAATCTATTTATTCAGGCCGATGTTTTTCATAACAAAATTTTTAGTTACGACGATAAGAGCTGACTTAATAACAGTATTGATATATATTTTGTTTTTGTTTTTATACGACAATGCTAAAATTGCATGTTTAGTCTCGTTAAGATTGAGCAGATATGAGTAATTAGGAGTAGTAACAGTAAATAGAGTAACTATAAATTAGACGACTATGTTATATGAGAAGTGATTAGTATGTTTGTTGTAAAAGGAAAAACAAAGAAGTCGTTAAATACAGAAATCGTATTAAATAAATTTATAAAAAAAATAAATTTGTTTAACAAAATTTTATATAGTACAAATATAATATTTATTGCACGTACTAATAATTTAATGTACAATATTTAAATATATATTAAATATAAAATACGTATACATACAATATATATGTACAATATTAAATATAAAAATTATAACAAAAATAAACACCAAAAAATGAAAGAGTTTGAAAATGTATCCATTGTTCCGGATAGAGAATCAATTTTGAATTGATATTTCAGTAAACAAGAACGTTTATTTATTTAGTTTTTTTCCCCTATATTTTATGCAAATAATCATATCTGTAGGTCTGCTCCTCCACTTTGTGTAAGCCGTATGCCAGTAGTTAAATATTGATAAATCAATACACAGACGAAAGCAATATATTTACTTTCAATACACTTTTCTATAAATAATTCATAGTCGTTCTGAAAGCAAGACTTGTGTGAATCACTCATCGTATGTACGATGGTAAGTTTTTACTTTAACCACGCTAATAATATATTGCTGCATTATTGAAACAAGTCTCTTAAATGATATTGTTACGAAGTGTTAATAAATATACTGTTTCGATATTATTTTATATTTCTTGTCATTGTACTTATACAGTAACGTAGATGTGTGCTAGAAAACCGACACGCATTCAATTATATAGATCTTATAATCACGATTATAAAGTCTACACAACTGAGTGCTTATTAGTTTTAAAACATACATCTACGATAGTACGTAGAGTCTTTTATGAAACTATATTCAACACGAGTTCACCTCCACGCTAGTTTAAAATGTTTCTATTATTCTATATTAAAATATTCTATAAAAAAATATTGATTTTGACCAAAAATTAGTGAGTTATATGCGATTGATGCTGGCCTTAATGAGTGCTTATTTTGACAAACTGTTTGTCAGAATAGAGCAGCGGCCAGCTGTGGCTTCTTACATATTTTATTATAAAATAAATTAAATAATTAAATTTTTAATATTATAATTTGCATATTTTATTTCAATTTTTACTTGGGGATTCCGTGACTTTCTTGGGTCCTCCGAAAACCGTATTACATTATTAGCATAATGTTTATTTATAAAATATACTGATATACAAATATTTTGTTTATACTTATTGAAAATTTCAAAATTGTATCTTCTCAATGCAATTGTTGTTTTTCCAAAAACTGCACATTATTAAGTATATAACAAATGTAGCCTTGATTTAAAGAGAAGGGAATTAATTTGTCTAAACATTTGAACATAGCAGTAAATTACTTTTACCAAGTTTTCATCGAACTATCTTTCCCATATTACTTATAACTTGGCACAATCGATCCTTAAAAATTTAATCAATGAAATAACGCATGAAAATTTAACATAATTACCATTGTACGCGTATCCCAAGCAATTAACGTTTATCAACACTAGTAGTTGAAGCAAACTACAAAAGGCTTCAACCCAACCCCTATCTTATTAGATTGTTAATAACCCAGACAGTATCCGTGACCTCTTGGTTGTGATTGTCGACCTGATTCGCCTCTCTCTGCATATCAGTTGCTGGAACGCGCGCCGTTCAACTTCAACAAGATTAAATTTACATTTGGTCCGCGTGCAGAATGCGCATGCGCGCATTACTTTAACTATTCTATTACTATTTTAGTAGGCTAACCACTTCACTGAAATGGGCGTTCTACAACTCTGTTTTGTTTGTTCGTATAGTAGAACAATGAGAACGACTTCTACAATTGTATCGACTATTTTTACTACTTTGACTGTAAGGAAAAAGTAGTATAGCGTTTGGTACGGTGTCTGTAACATTTTCAAAAAAAAAAAAAAATTGTACAGAAATCCTTCATATAGCCTCTAGATGACGAATCTGAACTTAGTTTATGTGGGTGTATGGATGTGCGTCGTCAGCTCGCTCGCTCACTCGCTCGGTCGTCAGACAAAATTTTGTGATCGCAACTCCTCCTAGACGGTTCAACCGATTATAATGAAATTTTCAGGATAAATTTGCCTAGTGCCCGAGATGGTCATGTGGTTTTGGTTTTTTCCAGTGATGCCAACTTTCCGAGAAAAAAATTACTAAAGTTTTTAAAAATTCATTGTGGCTACATTATTTATCCGATTTTGATCAAATTTTCAGAAAAGATTTCCCTAATGCTCCCATTAATTACATAATTTTATTAATATTCAGTGTTGCCAACTTTCCGAGAAAAAAATTACTAAAGTTTTAAAATTTTTATTATAGCCATGTTATTAAACCGATTTTACTCAAATTTTCACAAAAGATTCTCCTAGTATTCATATAATTTATGTAATTTTAACAAAATACAGTGTTGCCAACTTTCCGAGAGAAAAATTAGTAAAATTTTTAAAAATTTATTATGATCATTTTATTTAACCTATTTTAATCAAATTTTCATAAAAGTTTCTTTTAGTGCCTAAATAAATTATGCAATTTTAACAAAATACAGTGTTGCCAACTTATCGAGAAAAAAATCTCCAAATTTTTTAAAAATTTATTGTGGCTACATTATTTATTCGATTTTGATCAAATTTTCAGAAAAGTATCTCCTAATGCCCACATAAATTATAATATTATTAAAATACAGTATTGCCAACTTTCCGAGAAATGTCAAAGTAGTCTATATATGGGTTTATCCATATACTTCTAATCTTGTTACTAATTAGATTTGCTAATTCGTTACACGATATACATTTGTTGATAATTTACATATTTTTTTAGATTTAGAACTATATAAGTATTTGTAATATATTAATTTTATTATAGCTTTTTAACTTTTTTCAAGCAAATCATCGAATTATTAAATCATCAAATCATTAAATCCTATTCTAATTTTATGTTATCATTAATTTTAAAAACAATATTTCTTTGAAACATACCTGGTGAACAGACTGTATAAAACTAGTGAAATTAAGAGATTTTGAATAAATATCAAACTTCAAAACTAATCAACAGCGCAAGCGTTATGAAAGTCTGTATAAATACTTCTTTTTAGTTTCAAAGTTAATGTTAGTGAAAGTGTTAATGTTAAAGTTAATGTAAGTTTAAGTTGGTCTGCATAAATCCACCTTTAGTGTTACTACAAGGACACTAATTTAAATTAACACCAACATTTTTTTTTTGTCATGTGTGAATTATTTATACCCAAATTTAGTTTGATTTTTACAAAGAAATACTTACACAAACGATGATGTTATTTTTTGAAATACCAAATCCAATGATTTTTAATAAAAAAATTAAACAGAAATTCATTCTAAAGTTTTTTATTAGAAAATTTTTATATCTAGAAAACTAAACCAAACAAAAATACAAATCAAACACAATATGCTAACGAATTCAGTTAATAATCGTAAAAGAATTCTACTAGTAAATTCACTAAGAGCCCTAGCACAAGGCAAACATTGCTGAAATTTGGCAGCAACAGCAGTAAAGTAAAATCATTTATACGCACGTACACCAATTTCATCCGTGTTTCCACCTAACTTTCTAATCCATTTAATTATACATAAATGGATAAATTAATCTTGTATCTTTCCCTCCAGAGATGTTCATGTATCGGTGAGTGAAACAGCGCACCATATTACTACCGACATACGCGTTCACCTACATTGAATTCGCATGACACTGAACTTAACTGAAGTGAGTACACAACGCACAGACTAAATCCGGTATACAAGATGTGTTCTAAAAGTAATTATACTGATTTTTTATTCAATAACATTACGCTATCATTTAATGAATCAATTGAATATTATTAATATTACAAGTTTATTATAATACTTTTAAAGTCGATATATTAAATGAAAAAATTCCGGCATTTGGCAAGAATCGATCCAACAATTTCTCGATCTCCGGTCGAGTGCCTTGCCCGTTAGACTACAGGTGACTACGTCAGTTTTCAGAACTAACGGGCAAGGTGATTGACCGATTGTTGGTTTGATTCCCGCCAGATGATAAAATTTTTTTATTTAGTGTTTTTATTTAATATTAAATATAAACTTGTAACTAAACTAGATTCGTTAAAATGCGAGTTAAACTATGAACGACGATCAAAAATCTTACAAAACGCCAAAGTTTTATGCATTTGACACGTGCGGATATGTTAACGTACTAATTTTCAAAAATGTTAAATGGTAAATATTCGCGACTGTTATAATGTAGTCAACTTTTTGTTATGATACACCTTGTATACGAAAACTGAGCTACAGTAAGATGTAGGCAACTCCACCAATATTTATCCAGCTTAGTCGAAGTGGCATACGCGTTAAGTGTGTACATATATTGGGATATTGGTATACGATCCTGGGTAATTGGTACTCAATTATAGAATGCTTGCGACATGTCACGACACGGTTTAGTTTTGATGATAAGTTTAATGCGATGAGATCGTTCAGATAGGATCTATCTTTGCACTCTGCAATAGTAATTTTACTGTGTTAAGTAATGTTTACTTGATTGAAGATATGTAAACTTTGGCAACACTAGTTCTCAAACTACTCTATATATGAGAACGTACGTTTGATTATATATACAGTAAGTTAATTAGAAATTTAATCGGTTTTTTATATGACTACGTAAAAATAACTAGGATTCAGTATTTTTATCAGATATATAATAATGTTTTATTTCATTTATTACTAATAAATTAAAGTTTGAATTTATATTAAGAGTAACAAAATCGCATGCACTAGATACAAAGAAAAAAAAATAGCTATTTTATTTATATTGAATTAGGTGACTAAGTTTTAGATAATTTGTCTTATTTAATTAGATGATATTTTCAATAACATTAATTATTTAATTAAAATCAAACAGTTATTTTGCAGAAAATTGCAGAAGAAATAAATAAACAAAATAGATAAATTTTAGTATATAAGATGACAGGAAAAAGGTCAAATAAAAATGCTCTAGTTTGTTAGCATGCGACTAGTTTCGGTATATTCAGCATACCTTCCTCCAGCAAATCTATAATATTATGACAAAGTAACTTATTAGTAATTAACCAACAACAGAATAAGTACAAAAATATTTTTTACAATAAAAAGTTACTTACGCTAATATGTTTGAACAAAAATTAAACATTTATATGGTTTCAATCGCAGCTCGGTACAATATATAAAATTATTAAATTAAAATTATTCAATTTGTCACAGTGTAAAATAATAATACAATCACAAGTCAGGAATAAAATATAAATAAATTAAAAGTAAAATAAATATAAATACAAAAATGTCAAGAATTTAAAAACAAAATTGATGTGTACACAACCGTTGTATATAACAGACTGAAACATAATTGAAAACAAACTGGATGTTTCAGGTTTTTTGATTTTTTATAAATTCTAAGATGTTACCATATGACGCGCTTAAATTCTCCACGTCCTGTTGTATGTTAATATTATTTTTATTAGTTTTTATATAAACCATCTCTTTTGTTAACCTTTTGTTTAGTACGTTTTCTTTATCAAGAATTTTGATATTATCAAAATCGAATTGATGAATGAAATCGATGCAATGTCTCGCTATTGGTTTGTCTGCGTTCTTTTTAACATCATTCTTATGTTGCTGGATGCGTTTTTTAATATATTGCATAGTCTGGCCGGTATATGTAGCTTGGCAATTTTTGCACTGCAGTTCATATATTAAATGGCTTTGTGAAAGTATAGGTGTCGGATGTTTGGTTGTTGATAATATACCCTCAACTGTCTTGTTGTATTTAAAACAGATTTGTGTGTTGTCACGGGTTAATATTTTCCGTAATGGTTCTGATAACCCTTTTACATATGTTAAAGCACAGTAATTAACATTTTCATTTTTGTTAATCTTGTTACTGTTACTTAATCTGTTGTTGTTCATAATAAAATTTACAAGCAGTTTCGGGTAATTATTTTTCATTAATATATCACAAATTTTTTCTTTCACTTCACTGTGGTAAACCGGACTGCTTAATTTTAGTGCACGATCTTTTAAATTATACGCAGTATTCATTTTCTGTTGTTTTAAATGTTGTGACCTAAAATTGAGACATCTGTCAGAGGTTGCAGGTTTTTTGTACCATTTACTCAAAATTCCATTCTCCGATCTTTCTAAGGTTACATCTAAATAAGAGAGACCTTTATTCTGTTCAACTTCCATTGTAAATTGGATAGATTGATTGTAGTTATTGAAAATGTTAAGCGTGTCATTGGTGAACATCTTAGGGACAATCAATATGAGGTCGTCAACGTATTTTCTAATAAATTTAACGTTGTACGGTAAATTAGGAATGCATCCGTCTAATATATGGTTTAAAACTAAATTGGCCAGCGATGAACTTACAGGATTGCCCATGCTTACGCCAAAGATTTGTTTGTAAAAAACTCCATTATATGTAAAATAACTATTGTTGAAAATAAAGTTCAGAATTAATAAAAATTTATCCTGGGTCATATTTGTATAATTCTTAAAAGTGTTCCATTTAGCAATAACAATGTCAGTAACAAATTCACGAGGAATGTTTGTGAACAAGGACACTACGTCTAATGATATTAAAATGTCATGTTCCTCTAAAGGAGGTATATTCTGTATTTGTTCAACTAATTCCATGGAGTTTTTTACGTCATATGTACTTAGATTATTTACATTATTAATCACATTAATAAACCACTTAGATATATTATATGTGGGAGCATTGATACATGAAACAACTGGTCTTAAAGGATTATCATTTTTATGATCTTTAACTAGTCCGTATATTTTAGGACAAGTGCTATTGTAAGTTTTTAATCTTTTTGCAGTTCCATTGTCAATAATCCCATCATCATGCAACATTTTGACTAAGGCATTTGATTTGGTTTGAATGCATTCTGTCGGATCTTTATTGATTTTTACATAATAATTTTCATTACTTAATAGTTCTAACATTTTGTTATTATAATCATGTTTTTCAATTATAACAATCTTTTTGCTTTTATCAGATTTTATAGCAAGTATATTATCATTGCTTTTTAAGAATTTTTTTGTGTCATTATATTTGTTAAGCAATTACAGTTAAGCAATTTATTAAGCGCGTCATATGGTAACATCTTAGAATTTATAAAAAATCAAAAAACCTGAAACATCCAGTTTGTTTTCAATTATGTTTCAGTCTGTTATATACAACGGTTGTGTACACATCAATTTTGTTTTTAAATTCTTGACATTTTTGTATTTATATTTATTTTACTTTTAATTTATTTATATTTTATTCCTGACTTGTGATTGTATTATTATTTTACACTGTGACAAATTGAATAATTTTAATTTAATAATTTTATATATTGTACCGAGCTGCGATTGAAACCATATAAATGTTTAATTTTTGTTCAAACATATTAGCGTAAGTAACTTTTTATTGTAAAAAATATTTTTGTACTTATTCTGTTGTTGGTTAATTACTAATAAGTTACTTTGTCATAATATTGTAGATTTGCTTGAGGAAGGTATGCTGAATATACCGAAACTAGTCGCATGCTAACAAACTAGAGCATTTTTATTTGACCTTTTTCCTGTCATCTTATATACTAAAATCAATTCGAGAGGTCGTTCAACTTTCATAAGATTTCAAATTCAGGCAACCGTGGTGAATCTACTTGTCCAGATGGGTTTCTTATCAGATATTGGTAATTTATATGGTGGAGATTTGAAGAAAGTATGCAACCAACATCTCAGTAATGTAAAGAAAAGTGCAGCCCTAGAAAATCACATCAAATTCCTACTCCAGTGTAAGAATAACGACATATTCCCTAATCACATTCAAAATAATTTTAAATTCACCTACAAATTAATGTCAGACTGTCAAATTTTTCAAGCTGAAATAGAAAATGCTATAATTAAGTTCAAAAAACAGATATTAAAAATTGAAATTAACAGTGTTCATTATAAGTACAGACAAATTTCACAACAATTGAATGAGAACAACGAAATTATTAGAAGAGAGTTGTCAATTATTTATTTTACTGAATTTTCACATGTTTGTGACAATAAATACAACTACTATTATAAAAGATATAGATTAATTCAAACTAAGAAATTCAATAATTTTATTAAAAACAATGAATACACTAACACACAAGTTAACAGTGAATTCATTAATAATCTCACTGATGTTCAAATACCACAAAATGTTGCTGAAATACTTAATATGGGACCAAAAGTTGCTATTCCTTATAACAATAAAGAAATACCGGTAATACAAATGATTAGTGACATTGAACATATTATTACAAATAATTCTAAATGTGAAGAATTTGATTGTGATCAAGTTAGATGTAGGTCCATTAACTTAGTCACTAATTATTTATATAAAAATAACAATAATAACAGACAACTTAATTCTAATGATAAACAATTGCTTAACAAATATAATGACACAAAAAAATTCTTAAAAAGCAATGATAATATACTTGCTATAAAATCTGATAAAAGCAAAAAGATTGTTATAATTGAAAAACATGATTATAATAACAAAATGTTAGAACTATTAAGTAATGAAAATTATTATGTAAAAATCAATAAAGATCCGACAGAATGCATTCAAACCAAATCAAATGCCTTAGTCAAAATGTTGCATGATGATGGGATTATTGACAATGGAACTGCAAAAAGATTAAAAACTTACAATAGCACTTGTCCTAAAATATACGGACTAGTTAAAGATCATAAAAATGATAATCCTTTAAGACCAGTTGTTTCATGTATCAATGCTCCCACATATAATATATCTAAGTGGTTTATTAATGTGATTAATAATGTAAATAATCTAAGTACATATGACGTAAAAAACTCCATGGAATTAGTTGAACAAATACAGAATATACCTCCTTTAGAGGAACATGACATTTTAATATCATTAGACGTAGTGTCCTTGTTCACAAACATTCCTCGTGAATTTGTTACTGACATTGTTATTGCTAAATGGAACACTTTTAAGAATTATACAAATATGACCCAGGATAAATTTTTATTAATTCTGAACTTTATTTTCAACAATAGTTATTTTACATATAATGGAGTTTTTTACAAACAAATCTTTGGCGTAAGCATGGGCAATCCTGTAAGTTCATCGCTGGCCAATTTAGTTTTAAACCATATATTAGACGGATGCATTCCTAATTTACCGTACAACGTTAAATTTATTAGAAAATACGTTGACGACCTCATATTGATTGTCCCTAAGATGTTCACCAATGACACGCTTAACATTTTCAATAACTACAATCAATCTATCCAATTTACAATGGAAGTTGAACAGAATAAAGGTCTCTCTTATTTAGATGTAACCTTAGAAAGATCGGAGAATGGAATTTTGAGTAAATGGTACAAAAAACCTGCAACCTCTGACAGATGTCTCAATTTTAGGTCACAACATTTAAAACAACAGAAAATGAATACTGCGTATAATTTAAAAGATCGTGCACTAAAATTAAGCAGTCCGGTTTACCACAGTGAAGTGAAAGAAAAAATTTGTGATATATTAATGAAAAATAATTACCCGAAACTGCTTGTAAATTTTATTATGAACAACAACAGATTAAGTAACAGTAACAAGATTAACAAAAATGAAAATGTTAATTACTGTGCTTTAACATATGTAAAAGGGTTATCAGAACCATTACGGAAAATATTAACCCGTGACAACACACAAATCTGTTTTAAATACAACAAGACAGTTGAGGGTATATTATCAACAACCAAACATCCGACACCTATACTTTCACAAAGCCATTTAATATATGAACTGCAGTGCAAAAATTGCCAAGCTACATATACCGGCCAGACTATGCAATATATTAAAAAACGCATCCAGCAACATAAGAATGATGTTAAAAAGAACGCAGACAAACCAATAGCGAGACATTGCATCGATTTCATTCATCAATTCGATTTTGATAATATCAAAATTCTTGATAAAGAAAACGTACTAAACAAAAGGTTAACAAAAGAGATGGTTTATATAAAAATTAATAAAAATAATATTAACATACAACAGGACGTGGAGAATTTAAGCGCGTCATATGGTAACATCTTAGAATTTATAAAAAATCAAAAAACCTGAAACATCCAGTTTGTTTTCAATTATGTTTCAGTCTGTTATATACAACGGTTGTGTACACATCAATTTTGTTTTTAAATTCTTGACATTTTTGTATTTATATTTATTTTACTTTTAATTTATTTATATTTTATTCCTGACTTGTGATTGTATTATTATTTTACACTGTGACAAATTGAATAATTTTAATTTAATAATTTTATATATTGTACCGAGCTGCGATTGAAACCATATAAATGTTTAATTTTTGTTCAAACATATTAGCGTAAGTAACTTTTTATTGTAAAAAATATTTTTGTACTTATTCTGTTGTTGGTTAATTACTAATAAGTTACTTTGTCATAATATTGTAGATTTGCTTGAGGAAGGTATGCTGAATATACCGAAACTAGTCGCATGCTAACAAACTAGAGCATTTTTATTTGACCTTTTTCCTGTCATCTTATATACTAAAATCAATTCGAGAGGTCGTTCAACTTTCATAAAATAGATAAATGTACAATAAATTAGCAAAAATATGTAATGAGCTCGTTGCAATCAGTAAAATTTACTATTTTAAAGCGAAGTATTAAAAGATTATATAAAAAATAATATAATATATTTTATTTATTTAAAATACAAAACATTATTTTTATAAAAAAATTCGGAAAAACAATTATTATGGCTACATTATTTACCTAATTTTAATCTAATTTCCTCAAAAATTTCTCTTACTGCTCACATAAATTAAATAATTTTATCAAAATACAGTGTTGTCAACTTTGCAAGAAAAAAATTACTAAAATTTATTTTTTTTTTTATTATGACTACATTATTTATCTGTAATTAAGAAAAGTTTTACAAAAGATTTTTCTAGTACCTACATAAATTATATAATTTTACTAAAACATATTGTTGAGTAAAAAAATTATTTTAAATTTATTTTTTTAGTATTTATGAGATGAGGTCAATAATATGGATTCATCCATATTTTTTTAATCTTGTTATTCTAAAATTATAATAATTAAACTTTTATTGACTCTAAAGCTCAACAAATATACATACATATATCTTTATAACACGAACACATACTAGAAGAGTCAACCGCCTCAAATCAATCGCAGTATAGCTTGGGCACTATCAATTACCCGATGCGGTAATCCTTAAATCACGAGTCGCCACTGGTGCGGTGTGGCGGCGCATTATTTGGCCAGGACGCCACGAACTGGGCCCCGGAAGCCGCCCGGAAACGCGATGGAGCACTGAAGGGAATGAGTTACTATGGGGGTTGTAGAGTGTTTGGTTGGTAGAGAGTAATGTTGGAGGGGGGAAGAGTGTCCAATGTTGTACATACGATGTAACTTGTAATTAATTAATTTTGAACCCGCCGTTCGCATGTCCCGTACGATATTCAATGAAGCTGAGCCGTGTGGTTGTTTGCCAGCGCTTACTGCAAGGTCTCGCGATTAAGTCATGCTGGAGAACCTGGTCGCGAATGACACACACACACTAACGACGGACTGGTTGTTTATGCAAAATTGATTTGCTCGAATTAATATTTAAAATGTGTTAAGCCTAGATTATAATAGTTAAGTTAGTAGTAGAGTACACTAGCATACTTTTCCTCCAAATCTTAATTTACGAGTAGTTACTTATTTGTTGCCCTATAACTTATTCTGTTTATTTATTGTAAATGTTATTTATATCGTTTTTCCTAATGATGATGTCCGTCAAGTACATCAAAACGTCGATTATTAATAAAATCAATACAAAACTATATCCTAAAACCGTTTAATTATAAGATATTATATATTTAAAATGGCTTAGAAGTGTTTTTAAAAAATGAACTATGTTATTATACTAGCTTTATTATTTTTTTCAAATATGTCTAAATAGTTAATTACGCGTCGTAACTCTATTACTTTCTTTTTATAAGCGGATTTTTTTTGAAGTTCTTATAACGATAATTATATGTTGGCAGGAAAAGTCTTTTGGGTCAGGCATTTTCACTTATTAAGAGCTTAAAAGTTCTTTCGTTGCTCGTAAAGAAAATCATTTTCCGGTCTGACTAAATGCAATCTGTACTTTTTTGCTGCTACAAGATAAAAAAAAATTGAAAACATGTTTAGATTATTTTATAACAATGTAGTCATGTTATTTTATTAATTAAATTCTTTCTATCGTAAACATAGTGAAACTGATATTTATAAGACTGAAGTTAAATTATTGGAAATATAAATTAGTTTTTACTGTAATATGAATTAATCAAAAAATGTAAATTATAAAAATTAAAAAAAATGATTATGTTATTCTTCGTATTATTCAACAAACATGTTATGATGGCTATTACTCACAAAGATGAGGTATACAACACGTGCCACAGGCAAATGCAATAAACTATTTAAGTGAGTTTGAGTTTTCTATACAAAAATCTATACCATTTTTATACAAAATTATATATTTAAAAAAAGGCTTTGGGATGTAGTTCTATATTAATTTTAATTAAAAATTTACAAATAAAATTGTGCTTAAAATTTGATAAATTTTTTAAAAAATATAACTCAAAATCTATATAGTTTTTGGACGTGCAACAAAAACTAATGTGAATCAACTTGCTCAATCTTTCAGAAAAAAATAAAACCAAAAATTTAATACTCTATTTGCAATGGTGAGTTATAGACTATATAACTTAACAGGATACACAACTAGATAAAAAGTGTCATTACTTTATTTGTGTTATGAAATTTAAGAATATGAATACAAAACAAAACTTTTTTTATAATCTGTAGTTGCAAAAATTAAACAAAATTCTTGTGCTAAAATTTCCTGAACGCATTTTATAATGCTGGAGAATATATTCCACAATATCAAGAAGTCAACTACTAGCGGAATAAGAGAAAATATAATATACCTGACTGGATAATTTCTCCGCACGTTGACTCCGTTAAAGTACAGCATTATTTTGTTTCCGTAAAACACCCAGGCATCAGCAACCCGCCACGAATCTACCTCGCCTTAGCACTTGAACACCACGCAACATAGCTAAGTTAGCGGGAGTCGAGAGTGGGAGGAGGTGGAAAAGACGCGGCCGCATCGTCTTGATGAACATTCATTTTCATTATTGTAAATGAAATGAATTGTATGGTGTCGCACGCGCACTAAAAGCATTTCTACCGCAAACGCAAGAGATCACTTTAACATTCTGAAGATCGCGCGTGCTTAAGTCGCGCTGGTATCGTGTTTATTTTGTGAAGAGGTATTTTTTTTAATCTTAGTAACTGCGTGTATATAGCAGATAAATCTTAAAAAAAAATGTAATGCAAAAATCTATGTTGTAAAACACTCGTCGATAATAAAGTTATGTTCTAATAAATAAAAACTAATAGAGTGTAGATTATATATATTTTTGTAATTTGGGCTCTAATTTCGATTATCTTGTTATCTAGTTCACTACAAAGCAATAAAAACTTTGTTAACATTATTTACAAAAATTATACCTTACATTTAATATAAGTATATGTAAAAATTATGGGTTATAATTTACAATTTTGTAGTTAAATTTTTATTACATTATAGTCAACTTGATAACAAAATAATCTAAACTAATCGTCCAAATTAAAAAATATTCTTAATCAAGAAAATCTGATTTTTTTAAAGAAAATCAGAAAAATGTTTTTTTTTTTTTAATTTTTAAAGTAAGATTTTATTATTTATATTTATGTATCTATTAGGATATAAATATATCGTATATAATTTTATAAGCATAATATTTGATTTTATGTATATGTTTGAATGCAGACACAATAGCATATTTCACAAACTTCTTCAATACTTTTTTCATTCTAACTAACCAAACCGTAATAAAACTAAAATAAAAATACGTATCAATTTCCGTTCATTCATCGTTCATTACTCGAATCCCCATCGACACTTTTAATTTCAACGCAACAAAAAAAAAGATATCCTCTAAAGATTTCAAGTCAGTCAGTCGGGGCAGTTGCTTTAAAACGCCACGTAACGTAGAGGTCTTTGAACGTATATACCCAGTGCAGCAATTACGTCTCCCGGCCCTTTCAATGTGCACTAATTAACCGGGAGATAGGCAATAAGGCCTCTGCTGCTACCACCACAATCGTAATCAACGGCTGAATATCCACTGGTGCGTGTGTGTATGTATTACAGTTGTTACACTAGCATGAATGTGGTATGTGTGGGCTATTCATATATGATCCAGTGGTGTATATGTGTTAGGTGGGAATGTGCACGGATCAGTGCTGGATAGGAGTAATTATTATTTTGTTTGAAATTGAAGAGATCTTTATGTAGTTGTTACATGGATTTATTTTATTTATTTATATATTTTATTATTTCAATACACGTATATACAAAATGTATCATAAAAAGTTGTTGAAACTAATCAGTTGTAATTTTTAAATGTATGCAATTACTGAAATAACAAAAATTGTGTTCAAGTAGTAGGAATAAAAGAGCATGTATGAGAGGAATTATGAATGTGAATAAAGCGAAAGTTGCTTGTTTGTATAGGAATGTTTGGAGGCGACTGATTTCGGGATGATGAAAAGAGTTTGTGCCACACCCTTTTGGGTGCATGGCGTGATTGTGTATGTATGTATGTGTTCAAAAGAGAGTTTTTATTCTGTATAAACAAAATTTAATAAAAATTTTGTATATTAGTTTATTTGATTGAGAAGCAATAGAAAAATATACGAAAAAAAAATATTATCCAGGCAAAAATACAGAATTATATAAAATCTGGTTTTCTTTAATTAATAATCTACAATATTTTTTTAATCTAGATACTTCATCTTTGTTACCTTGTTACTTGTTTCAAATGTTTTGTTTGTTTATTATTTATATCATTTGTGTTTTTCATGATAATGATGCACGTCTAGTGTGTTGTAACATCGAATTTTCAATTATAATATAACTAAACTTAAACTTAAATATTTTACTATGTTAAAATTTAGTTGTCTTACAGATACAAAATATTAGTTAACTGACTAAGTTTTACATTTTTAAACTGTTCAATAAAATATATTGTTAAAATTTCAAATTACATTAATTGAAGACTTAACAAAGTAAAGGTTATAAATACTAAAAATAAATTATCAGATCCAATTACTTTATTTAAAGTTTTTTTTCAATTTTACATATATATATATATATATATATATATATATATATATATAATAGGCAACAAAATACTCTTACTTATATATATATATATATATATATATATATATATATATATATATATATAATAACAAAATACTCTTACTTATATATATATATATATATATATATATATATATATATATATATATATATATATTTTACTTCAGATTTTTTTTTAAATAATATTTTCACAAAAATTAACAACCATGAGTGTCAATCTTATACATTTGCAGACTTGCATTATTCAACTAATCATCATAACCTTATTAGATACACTGCACACGTGAATGTATCGCTTCTAAACCGTTACAATCAGTGAACCAGTAACAGATAACCTGTAAGCTGTAACCGGTAACTCATAACGCAATCATCATCCAGCGAACAGCAGCAGCAGCACCAATTCGTAATGAGATCGCGGACGCTGGCTGGCAATTACGCTGACAGCGTCGCCGTCGCAAACCTAATTCCGTTTGCGGCTATGTCGCGCGCGACGCCTCTAAAATTGACGGCGCGGACTGGCGTCTGCCGGCGACGCGCTCGCACTGCCACCAAGCCTAACGATGAGACGGTACGCTAATCAAGGCTCCGAGTTAATTACATGGTGATGAGTGTCTAACTTAAGACGCCCTCCTCTCTTGCAAAAAGCGTCCAAGACGAGAGAGTGTCGGCTTCGGAAGCTTCGACGTTTAATCGATATTCCACAGAAAGTTGATGAAATGTTTGTAGAATGTTTTGTTAAATTAAAATAGTTATTAGAAAGAAAAGCACTTCAGAAGTTTTAGTAGGAAATAATAATATATACATGCAGTGTGGTGACTGCGACTTTCAGTTATAAATGTGAAATAATTACTACGCAGGACCAGAAATATTTGTGAAAAGATATTTATTTTATGTTTATTCATGTAATTTATTTAATTTGTCTAGGTTGACAGATAAAACAAACATTTACGTTAAAATATTAAAAATCGCTCAAATCTCATTCTCTCTGTATATATTTTATTTAAAAATCGATGTTTCGATGTACTCTACGTAATATGGTCATCAAGAAAAAATATATAAATGACATATATAATAAACAAACAAGATGTTCAAACAAGTTACTAGGTAAGAAAGAACTAGAATAATTTAGAAGTTATTAATTAAAAGAAGTCAAATTTTATTTAAATCAGTGCCTCCACACTGATTGATGTTATCTTTTTCTTTGTAAATTTTTTAATAACTTCGAATTTTACACTATCAAGATTTTCTAACGCTTGTTTTGTAATAGCAGATTTATCTGGATAGTTTAGACTTACTGACTTCTTATGTTCTGAAAATCTACTATAAATTTGTGAAAGATATTTTACCACGTTAAAATTAAAAAGTTTTAAGGTACAGTTTTATTTTATATTACATTAAAAGCTGACGTTTATATATCATCATTAGGGAAAAATATATACAAATGACATAAATAATAAACAAACAAAACATAGAAACAAGTTACTATAAGCAACAAAATACAAGGAATTAAAATATATTTTTTTATATTTTATTAATAAATATTCCTTTAATAGTTACTTGTATTTATCACTTACATTTATTCTTATAATTAAATTTTTAATAGACATTTGTTCAAGATGGTCATACAATTTTAACTAACTAACTTTTTCACCAATATTTTTATCAATTTTACATACGAAAGTATGATTTTCGATGATAAAGTTCTATTTGAGTAAATCGCGGTCACCATCCTATATAAATTTATCTACACCCACATACAAAATTCTTTGAGACCTTATTTTACACTACGATAGTCGCCCATTGAAACACAAAATTTTTCAGTTAAAATATTTGTTTTTGACTGTGTTTACCGCGAAGCAACGACTGCTACATCAGTACATCGACCTAAACATCGTTAAGTCTGCAAATTGAATAATGCGCGCATGTTGAACTCGGCAAATGTGGGGAAGAATTTTGTCGCCTTCAAGTCATTTCCTATAAATTTCCATCAAAGACGATGGTGGCGCCCACCCAACGGCAATATTTATGTTTCGTAAAGGCATCTGTCCTTTTAACCTCATAGGGCGAAATGTTACAAGGCAAAAATACGGTAGAGCATCATCGGAAAGGCATATCAGACGAACCAAATGCAAAAATGTTAGGTTTTTATCATAAAAGAGAAACTGGATCAATAGACGTACTGCCAACTTCAAGAAACGATATTCTCGATATTTTAAAAACCCTATACCTGGTCTGGTCGTCTTTCACTTTACCTAACAAAAGATTCACTGCTCTGCTGTATTATAAATTATAATTTTTTCGTACGTTTAACAAAAAAAAAAAAGAAAAATAAAACGCTTGAATTTTTTATAATATATACTCCTACCACTTATAGTCTGTGTATATGAAATTTTTATGCTTTTGAAATCTGCTGATAATGAAAAATATTGTTGAAAACCTTCTTTGCATTATTTATATTGTACAGAAATAAAGTACGTATACTGAATAATACAATTTACATTTTTTTATGTTAAATAAAATATATTCAAAAATATGGAAGAAAGATTTTAGTAAAATAAAACTGCTTTAGGTTAACCTTCCGTTAGTCGCGCCAAAAAAATTACACGGTTAGTCGCGCCGTGTACTGAGTACACCGGCTGAGGTTTTCCAGTTTACGATGCCATTTTGGGGATTTTATTGTAAATATATATGGATCAAATGATATTTATTCAATATAAATGCAATTTTTCATAAAAAATATATAGTATTTATAATTTTTATCACAATATAACACAACATAAAATCCTATTAGGATGAATCTAGATTACAAAAATAGTGTTCATAAAATATATAAATTCGAGTATATATAATGAAAATATTTACTACATGTTCCTTTGATGACACCTACTCGACAAATGAATCGAAATTCGCGACAAAACTGTTCCGGAACAATTCGCGCCGGTGCCCGAGTCTTGACGCGCGTACGGTTTTCGCGTGTATACTTGCGACATATGCACGGAAAGTTAATGTTAATATGCTTAATCGATAGCTAATGAACCACCGAAGGAATACATAAAAGGTAGAAGTGCTTAAATTCATCACAAAAAATTTTGCAATCAAAAAACGAGCGCCCGTGTACTCAGTACACCGCGCGACTAACGGAAGGTTAATATTATTATTATTATATTATATTATTATTATTTAATTATTTTATTTATTTTTTGTGTGTCAAATGTCTCATTGCAGTACGCATGCGTATGTAAAAATTTTACTAGCATCACAAACCAGTGTGAATGGTCAAGTAAGCTTACAACTATTACTACGGCAAAAGCCAAAACTACAACCGCAGTCTGAATGAGACTTTAGTCATATATTCAGTAGTCACTTCTAACGCTACAATTATTTACCCGAAAATATTGAGCCAACATTCATTATTTTAAACTATTAATTATTCGATTCACGTAAGATAAAGTGAAAATCTGGTTAATATTTGCTTTTTTTTTGCTTCTCCAAGATAAAATTCGTGCCCCCCCCCCCCCCAGACAAAATCCTGGCTGCGCCACTAATTTTTACTTAATTTATGTGATTATTATAAATTTTGTAAAGTAAAAATACAGAATATTTATGATAAAATAAAATTACAGATTTTTCATAGTAAAATTTTACTATTATTTTTCTATAATTTCGCTGGTTTTTTTACAGTGCAGAAAACAGTAGAACGAGTTATATTTTATTGATCAAATATTTTTCGTAAATTCATTACTGCGTAATTGTCAAATTTTCGCCGCCTGGATTTGGGTATAAAAAATTTACGAATAATTTTTAGTATAGAAACACCTAAACATAAACAGTTATTTCGTTACCAAGTTACTAAACTCGTTGTGACAACGAAAACACTATTTGGTAAATTCAACTTTTTTAGACATTTGATTTTTACATTGACATTTTTACGCAGTTTTAACAAAAGTTATTTGTATTACAGACAGAATATTTTCTAATTTATATTCAGAATGGCAACGACAAGTAATATTTGTTTGACAGAAAGTGAAAATAATCAAAATACTATTGTATGTGATGATAATTGTGACCAAATTGCTGAAAAACCCAATTCTGTTGTTGAGTATGATGACGATACTTTCGAGACAAATAATCAAAATACTATTGTACGTGATGATAATTGTAAGCAAATTGCTGAAAAACCCGATTCTGATGTTGAGTATGATGAAAGTGAAAATAATCAAAATACTATTGTATGTGATGATAATTGTGACCAAATTGCTGAAAAACCAAATTCTGATGTTGAGTATGATGACGATACTTTCGAAACAAATAATCAAAATACTATTGTATGTGATGATAATTGTGACCAAATTGCTGAAAACCCCGATTCTGATGTTGAGTATGATGGCATTACTTTCGAGACAAATAATCAAAATATTATTGTATGTGATGATAATTGTGACCAAATTGCTGAAAACCCCGATTCTGATGTTGAGTATGATGGCATTACTTTCGAGACAAATAATCAAAATACTTTTGTATGTGAGACAACTGGAACTGATTCCGATTGTCGAAAACAACGAAATAAAACATTTAATTATTTCGAAATTAGAGAAATTGAAAATTCGAATGCGGTATTAATGAAAAAGGTAGAAGCACAAAAAAATCGTCGTTGTCAATTTAAAACTGTATCGCCGCCGATAAAAGTGTCAAGTGCGGAAATTAATAGAAAAAGGGCACAGAAGAAAATTGATCGTGAAAATTTGGTAATAATATATCAATATTTGTTTATTTTTCTGTAAATTTTAAAATATATTTTCTTTTAGCTTATATGGAAGAAAATTGAGTCGATTAAATCATTTGGCTTGAGCAGAGGTGGTAAACGTAAATAAATTAATAACAAATATATTATTTGAATATTTTATACAAAATTTAAAATAATAAAATTAACAACAAAAATAAATCTAGTTAATTTATTCTAGAGTGTGTTATTGTTTTGACCTGTATGAAAAATTATTTTAAAAATTCAAAGTTTAAAGCCCCATTCAGACTGCCGTTTTAGTTTTTGCAGTGGCAGTAGCAGTAGTTGTAAGCATAAGAAAATACATGTAAGCTTATGAGAATACAATGCGCATGCGTGGTTTTTGAAGTAAGGAATAGCAATAGTCGTAAGCAGCCAAACCACAGATAAACAGCCAAAATTTCTGGTTAAAATTTTACATAGTCGTAGGAATTGGCCAATCAAAGTTGAGTGAAAAGAGATAGCACTATTTTCATTTAGAAACGTCAAACAAACGTCAAATTCATAAAATATATTAAAATGGCGACTTTAGAAAGCAAAATTAATCAAATAATATTTAATTATTATTAAAGTTCTATATTTAAAATCGACGTTTCTACAAAACTCAACGTCCGTTTTAATCAGGGTACATGATATATATTATATTATTTATCCTTATAAAAAATTGAATTTTGTTGAGACGTCGATTTTAAGTAAATATTAATACAGAAATTTAAGCCAAAGCAGTTTTGTTTAAATATATGAGTTTTAAAAGATTTTTTACTATATTAAGGTTTTTACTGTTTCTAGAACTTTTTTATTCAAATTTTATTAGATTTTTTAATAATGAAATTAAAATTAAATTTTATTAAATTTGAACAAATTTCCAAGATTGTTAATTTAAAAAATTGTCAGCAACTGTTTGCTTTTAAAAATAAAAGAACATTAATTAATTGGCTTATTTGTTTTATTTTTATTAACAAAAACTAATGACATAAAAATATTTTCGGTTTTATTTCTTTTCAATTTTTAATTAAAAATTGAACAAAACTAAATCTGAAACTTTTTTTTTTATATAATAAGCGAAACTTGTTTGTTTGAATAGGAATGTTTGGAGGAGACTGATTACGGAATGATGAAAAGAGTTTGTGCCACACCCTGTTGGGTACATGGCATGATTGTGTATGTATAAGTTCTGAAAGATTATTTACTATGTTAAAAATTACTGATGTTTGCCGTGAAGTAATTGAAAGAAATATTTAGTAAAATTACAATAAATTTGTTAATTATAAAAGAATAAATTGCAGTGCGTAAATATTTGTATATTTTGATAATGTGTCGTAAAATATCCGACTAGTTTTCTTTAATAAAAGTACTACTAGTACTAAAACCCCAGTTCGTTAAAGATACACAAAACAGCAAAGTGTACAAAATATTGTTCGCAATAACCGTGTGTAATTATGCAAAATTAACTAAATAACTTTAAGCAAACAAAACTAAAACTGTAGGACATTAAACAAATAATAGCATCTATTACAAACAGCGCATTATTTTACGGGCATTCCACTCGTAAAATGTAGCAACAAAGCTGCATTTAAAATAGGTGAGTATTTTCATCTAGGATCTAGTTTGGCCAGTCAGCGAAATGCTGTTTACAGCCGGTACAGAAAACATAAACACCTTTTATGTTATAATTCGCTTACAGCTATTGAAAATGGTCTGGTTAGGTTTGAATTAGCTAATCTAATGAAAGATAGATGTTCTTAAGGATACGATAGTATGTTTTACTGTGACGGAAACTAACATTAGGTTAAAATAAAACGGTTTTAAGTTGTAGTTCTGTATTAATATTTATTAATAATCGACGTTTAGACATATTCAACGTACATCTTTATTAGTACCAACACATACTTACCAATACACAAATCAAAATAACCGTCTCACGACAGAAATAATATAAAAATAGAGCAAGCTTAGTGTACTGTTAAATTTTAAAAAGTAATAATAATAATAATTATTTATTTGCTTAAGAAAAATCTTATACAAAGGGTAGTCTGATCGCTTCTCGGGACGCGGTGTGGCCAGAACCGTTTCTAACGTGGCTAAGCACGAGGCTAAGCATAATGTCAGGCGTAATGATGAATCACTCTGTGTGAAAGTGTCCAAAGTCTAGTGTGTCAAAGGCAAAGATGAAATTTTAAAAAAGTACGTTTATTAATTTTATTTCGTATTATAGTACGATGAGTGTGCAGTGGACCACTTTGCAGTCTAGTTAGATTTATTCTGACTTCAACCAATTCTCCATTTTTTTAGAATCTATTGTTAATACTAGATAACAGTAAAACAGATCCTCAATTTTTTTTCATGCTTCAAAAACTAAACACATTTAAAAAAATATATTATACGCTTGTTTTACAGATCTTTTTTACTAGATACATAAATAACTATTTTGTTATTAAATTTAAAATGATATTTTTTCGTTTGATTGTATGTTACTCATTACAGTGATGAAATGAATATTGCTCAATTAAATGTTGACATTAATTCTCTTCTAGTTAACGCTACAGTTAATTGCGTTTACCGTTCGCACACACATTATCGTTCAAAAAGGGGATCAAAAGAATTCAATCATGCGACAAACATTAAACCAATGTTTATGCCAGGCAATACATGGATGTTAGCATCATTCCTCCGCCGCGACTAACTTAAAAGACATGTAGTAATTTACGTTCTCTGCTAATACTCACACACGCACACTTTCTCACAAACCAAGCAAGGCAAGCAACTTTAAATTACCGAAGCAAGATGAAAAGTCGAATGCAAAACTTGATATGTTTGAGACGAACGAGAGCTCTAACATGATGCTTTACTTAGCGTTAATAGAACTTGGCAGATACTACATATATCTGTTTGTATGTCTGTCTGTCTGTCTGTCTGTCGAGGATGTATGCGCGTATGTATCATGGTGTTTCGTGTCTGGCCCTGACTCTGATGAAGCTTTGGCTGTAGTTCTGTCGCTTTCGATGCCGATTTCACAAACTTGATTTACGAGTTTTGGTGGATGTGTTGATGCCAGTGTGACTGACAGTTGGACTGACACTAATGTTACCAATATCTCCTACGCCGAAATGAACTGATTTTTCTGGGAAAAAATATTTGATATTTTTTCTGGTCAATAATTACGTTCAATTAGAAGTACAGGTTGACATTTTTTTCAAATGTTTCATACATATCAATTTTAATTATTGGCAATAGAACGATCATAAAAAATTTTGTTTACGATTCATTAAAAAATAATTTATTTGTATTTGTTTCAGTCTTTATAACTTTCATACTCCGTATAATAAAAAAATAGTTTTAAAGAGCTTTAGAAATACTTTTTTCAATTAATCATGTATTTCTATTTTTTTTGTGTATGTTTTATGACTAATATAATATAATATATATTTATAAATATAACTACACGGTTTTTTGTTTGAAAAAATATTTTTTGAAACACAAAATCGACATATAATGTATAATTTGATTATTGTGTTTTAGTAAAAATAATAAATTTTTAGTTTATTTTCTAAATTTTATATTAAAATTTGTTTTTTTGTTTTATAATGTTTATACAAATAAAATAATAATAATAATAAAAACATTCGGTATCAAGTTCCGCAATTTTATTAAAAACATTTTATTAATACCTTCAACTTTAATTGAAATTTTTAGTTTTAAAGTTTTTACACAAATCATTGATTCATTTTTTAGCTTAATTAAACAATTTTCTATGGAATAAAGAAATTGAAAAACAGTTTGTTAAAAAGTTGAAGAATATTTTATCGACAACATTAAAAGAAAACTTTATAAGAATTTTTATAACAAGTTTTATTTCGTTTGAGTTAAAGTTTACAAACGAATTGCTAATTTCAAGTAAAGTTTTGAAAAACAAAAATTTATAATCTTGAGGCTTTCACGGCCGGTATCTATTAAATTTATAGACTTTCTGGACTGGTATGCCATGGTAGATCTATCCTCGTCGCAGACGTTTCGCCATACATCGTAGATGGCATCGTCAGTGCTTGGTGATTGAATGACAGTTTCTGTCATATACATATATACAGCACCATCCTCTACAGGTGCCGTTACGACATTGGCCGATTTTTGCTGGCCTGGGTGGCACATCGAACTCTACCTTCAATTTCCGTTATAGATTTTACCACGCCATTGATCGATTCTGGTTGGTTCATCCCTTCGTGTTGTGGACTGTTTGTTTCATAATAATAATTCGCAAGTTGTACTAATCCTTGTGTTTTTACCTATGTTAAAATTTCTATAGTATGAAGAAATTTCCAATGCTTCTCTACGAGCTAGATTGTTAAAATCCGTGGTTTTAACCAACACTTTTGTGGTATCTAACGCATTTAAAGATCGATTGACCACGGCATATCAGTTCAGATAATTCTATAAATTGAATTATCAAAAATTATTAGAAAGAATATTCATATGTACAGAAAACAGAAAATTACAAAAATTACACAATTAATTACACAAACTGATAGTTACAGTATTAATAAACATACTTAAAGAATTGGAGAAAACCTGTATTATTTATAGAAATAACACATGTGGTAAAAGGTTTTTAAAAAAGTTGGAATGAGCAAATGGCAGGTACATTTATCAGTGTTTCTGCTATTTTTGCTAATTTCATAAAATCTAAAAGTAGTAATCACGTTTATTAATTGAATATTTTTCTTATCGATAAAATCTCTTTTTTTTTCAGTTTTTATATTATTTTTTTTAAGATTTACATCTTCCAAACTTTTGATTTTAAATTTTCTCTATCGTATACCATGTGACAAGCAAGCTGACCAACTAAGGTAGCTCGTCTAGTAAATCCAATGAGTACTGGCTGACTGGAAGCTTTGAGTCTTAGTGTGGCGGGCAGGGCAGGGTGCGGTCACTTGTCAACCGCGGACTTAGAATTCTCTCGCTTTCTCTCTGTGCCATTTTCTCGGCACACTGACAGATCGATATGCAACTTACGGCCGGTCGCGCAAAACGGCGACAGCCGAGAGAAAGGTCAATGCGGCTAGGCGCTAGATTCCAGGCGGTTCGCCTCTCCTGCTATTGGGAAACCTTTCGGTGTTAATTAACGGATTATTTGCTTAAATGGAATGCGATATGTTGCATCTTAACGCTGATTGGAAGATGGATTTCTATAGGTTTGATGCGATAAGAAGATTTATTGCATGTTGAGCAGTATCATTGAGTAACAAAATATTATTTAATTTAAGTTGCTAAACAAGAAAACTAACAACTTTTATTTGTAACATTTTTCAATACAGCTAAATATTTTTTTACAATATTTTATATTTTTATAATAGGTAGCATACCATGACTACAATAGTTATTGTTATATAAATTTTTCTATTCCATTTTACACAGCGGATTTTTTATTTGTTATAATATAGAAAATTATAAAACAAGCATGAAAATAGGAAAATAAAATAAAATATAATTAAGTTTGCAAATTCAATTATAAAATCATATTTACATTTACAATTGCCAGCGTTTGTCAGATTAAAAATAATCAACTTAAACTAATTATCTATACATAAACCGCGCGAAAATCGCACGTTATGTTTTGAAAACAAAATGAGATACGTTTGCTTGATCTATTTACATGTTGGTCACGTTTCGCGTCGACCATTCCCCATTTCTCCCAGTGACGTCACATCCGTTTTCCGGTTACTTAGGGAGTCGAGAGAACGCCGTCGAACGACTAAAAGTCAGTGTAACAATGAATCCATTGTCCTCGGGTGTTGTCATCCAACTCCAAATACTCGAGCCGGCCATCCAACACAGGAATGGATGAAAGGCCGTGAAATTAAGATGCGCTATACTTATAGACTTAATCCCCTCCCTAGATTCAGGGCCGGTCTTAAACAAAACAATTTTAGGGCGCTCTTTATCTACATTAAAATTATACATGAATGTTTGGTTAAAAGAATTATTATGTGAGTGATATTAAAAATGCATGTCTGCGTGGATCTCTAAGTGGTACACTAAAAAACTATTATTTTAAAACTAATGTTAAGATCAGTTAAATCTTCCTAAAACCGTCGCTGTAGAGTACCACGTACACAATAGAGGCGCGAATAAATTTTACATTTCGTGCAAAATTTTCATATTAAAAACACCAAATGGCCTGACGATGCGCGATGTCTGTGCCCGGGTTTATTTACATTTGTATCAACAACCGCTCTTCATCGTCGCATCGTCGTCTTTGGCTGAAAGTTTATCTCAACAATGACGAGGCTAAAGCGCTGAATGCCAAAATTTGTATTTGTACGTTTTGTGTATCTCGTTAAGCGCGAAAATAAATTTTCTATATTTGCTCTGGCTGTATACAAATTTAGCTCAATACAATTTAAAATTATCATTTCAGTATTTATTTGTAGATGAATTGGTATTTTAACAATGTTTTCAAAATCAATATGAAATATGTTTTTAAATTTATTTATTTTTACATTCGAATAGATTTTGTAACTAATTTACAATTTTACTGCTTGTTCATATTGTAATGACATGTTTTAGCATAAAACTTCTTTATTATTATAATATTGGAATAATTTTAACGATAAATAAATATAAAAAAGTATATATAATTGCACAATAAGATTGGTATTTCAGTGAATTATTGCATGATGGAAATGGTAAAATTTACGACAATATTGATATTCCATACAAGTATAGCACAACAAAAATAGAATTAGTATATTGAACGACAAATTTAGTACAACAAATTAATATACTATTAACATATTAAAAAATATGTCGAAACTAATTATATTAAAATGAAAAAAATTTAGGATTAAATTCTGTTTAAGTTTTTCTTCTGTTAAGTTTTCCTGATGATGTATAAATTCTATAGCTTTTTTTTAATAAATTATTATTTTTTATTTTAGTCAGATTTAAATAGATTGGATTAACAGATTAATTTTTAATTTGTTCAAAGGTCAATATATCTGAAGATTTTTAGTTGCGGTTATTGCCAAATAGGTTGGATTAAAAAGATGAAACGTTACTAAACAATACATTAACATAAAATTATATAATTAGCTCTTAAAAATATATAATAAAATTGATAAAAAAAAAATAGAAAAATTAACAATTTTCCGAAACAAATAATAAATGTTAAATGTCTATTTTAACAAACAATAAACTTAAAAAGTACTCGAATAAAGTTATAAAAAATTTATTCGTAAAGTTTTTTTTTTCAGCAACACATAAAATATTGTCATAGTTGACACGTTGGTTTTAGTAAGACAAACAAAACAATCTAAAAAGCCCATAGAACTTTTTTATTTCCGCTCAAAAACAAGGCGAAGCAAAATACGGAAAATTTCTAAATAAAGCCAGCGCTCGTAAAATGTACAATTTCAACAAACATAACATATTTCTGACAGAAATTTATATACATATACAGTTAGTTTCAGCAAAATTACTTTATTTTTAAATTAATAAATGTATAGAATGTAGAATTTGTTAATTGCCAAACGAGCTTTCCTAATTGAAATTATATTTTTAATTATAAATTCTTATTTTTTACTACTAGCACTAGAAGATACTATTGTTTATTTTGTTTTTAATTCAAGAAATATTTTTTATTTACGTCAATAATATATATATATATATATATATATATATATATATATATATATATATATATATTTCCTTTATATTATTAAAGAATAAAAACAAATAATGCCTGTGACTCTTTGAATTTAATTCAGAATTTCACTTATCTGGTAACTCTAAGCTATTTTCATTACTTAATTATATTAATTACTTCATTGGTTTCGTATAGATGTTAGTGTGAAATAGGGCTGTGTAATATTTCTTTGATTATTTAATTTATATATTAATGTCCTTCTTTGGAAACCATTCTGTAGTAATGATGGTATGTATACATCTAGGTGATTGTGTTGTACCTGCACTAGCGTTTGCTGATGACGTGCTTGTTTTGGTTGAATCTGAAGAAGAACTGTTATTAGAATTGATAGAATTAATGTTGTAAGTAAGGATATAAATCTGTCTTGCATATCGATAAGTTCATATTAGTTTAGGTTAGTAATTATAGTGGCTTGATGCATAATTATCAGGCGTTTTTGTAGGTGGGTTATTTGTTAATAAAAAATTATTTTTTTACCTTTTTTTTAAAAAAGCTATTTTTTATTTTTTATTTTTAAGAAGTGCTTGATAATTATGCACCAATCTAATAATATGAAAAAACACGGCATGAATGATAACTAATCAGATAATGCAAATATAATTATATGATTGGCCACAAATAGTTAAATAATTAACTTACTAATCAACTTTGTTTGTTTGAAAAGTGTTGAGTAATAATTAAAAAAAACCATTGGTTATATAATGAATATATTATTTAACGAGTAAGTAAGAAAAAGCTATTCCAACACAAAAATATAATTTTAAAGATGCTTCATTTTACAACTGTGTAACATTTAGGTACGTTACAGTTGCGCTTCAGTTTACTGGGGTCAAATTGAAAAAAAAAGTCCATTTTGTTGTAACATTTCACTTTGAAACAACCCTCTTTATTTCCGTTGCTTGAAAATTTTAAACGCCTATATCTTGAAAACCTGGAGAGAACTTTTTCTACTCTCTGTATAACTGGGTGAATGTGTATAAGTTTAACGTACTTATATACAGTCTGACGTCAAGAAAATTTATTTCCTGTGTCTCATGATGTCGTCAATTATTCACTTGAATATTTCAAATTTCTTATTCTGATGCAAATCTAAATCAGTAAAATATTGTAGTAAAAATTGTGTCTAGCTTTATTTTATTATTATTATTATTCTTATTATTTAAAATTTAAATATACAGTGTCCATCAAAAAGTATGCATCACATGGAAAAAAATTTATTGTTTGTTTTTTGAAAATTATTATTATGAGATTTTTGATGCTTGAAGTCAATTTAAATAATAATGAAAAAAAAATCAGGTTAACTAACTTTATTGTGATCTATGATCTCTTACCTTTGAGATTTTTTGACATCTGGGTACGTTGAGTATTTGTGTAACCTTAGATCATTGATTAGGAATTTAGCTTTATTTTTTGTTACTGATAATGAAAACTTAACTTTCAAAATACGTATGCAGCTTTTTTAAATTATGATTTGTGGTTTAAAAAAAATATTTTATTTGTAAAAATTTTGTACAAAATTATTTGAAATTTTTTGAACAGCAGTTTAGGCTCCTATATAAAGTTTTTGTTTTTATTTTGCAAACAAATTAAAAATTACGAATGAAAAACCTTTGAAGAAAACCTTGTATTTTTATCTCAAAATTTTTATAAAAATCTAAAATAAAGTAGAACAAGTGATCTTTTTCATAATTGTTAAATTTTACTTGTACAGAAAATTATATTTGTACTTCTGACTTGTGCATTTTTAATTTTTGGACAAGCACAAGAAAGTCCCGTAAAAATTATTTTCAAAACATAAATGATGAAAAATGATGAAAATTTTGCTCGTATAGTAACACAAAATATACTGTCATTAATAAATATAATTGTTACTCATAAGCAATATGTGTGAAACCTAATTCTTGATGTATCTAATGAAGTTAGAAACTATAGTAAACTACATTAGTGTATGACATAATTAAATTTATAAAGGATATTTCAAATTATATTAATGTTTTACTTAATATAGTTTTGTATTAATGGCGACGTTCCATATTTTATTTTAAATAGAGTATATTATTCTACATCAACACATTTTTTTATTCTTTATATGTAAAATATGACCTGCCACAGTAAAAGAGACCTTATTTTTATCAAAACCAATATTGAGTTATTAGTATTATTAAAAAGAGCATACAATTTTAAATGATTTGTATTAAATTTGTTAAAATATTCTTAAAACTGCTGTTTGAAAGTGTGTTTTTACAAAATATGCGTTAATGTTTTTGGACTTTTAAACACATTTCTACATCATACTTACCAGTAAGTAGAAAAATAGTAATCTTCAAGCAACAAACAAAATAAATACATACAAAATATTTTAACTATTAGAAACACATATGTAAAATAATAAATTGTTTCTGTGTATGCAAATTTTTTTTTTTTTTTAATAATAAATCAGATAATAAAAAATTATTAATTTTTGTTTTACATAAAAGGTTTTCATTTACTAAAAATCATAAACAAAATAGCAATAATATTTATGATGAATAATCAAGTTATTGTACGAATTATATAAATATGGGACATGTTAAATTTGATAATATTAAAATCTGAATAAAATCTGTTTATTCAAATGATTGTAACAAATTTAAATACAGTTAATATCAGCATTAACGCGAAACTCACGTACGGCAAAGAATTTATTTAGCTTAACAAAGCTGACAAACCCCCGAAATGGAACAAAACGGGAACGGTTTTTAAATATAATCTAGATTTTATCGCGTACAATTTATTATAAACACATTGTCCTTATCAACTGTCACTTTCATTTTAAATCAGATTAGTTAGTACGTTAACAACAATATTTTTTTAACACAACACCTGTAGTTTAAATAATAATATAAGTAACAATAAAATAATAATTTACATAAATAGAAAAATAACATGTATAATAAATTTGTCTCAATGAATTCAATTTTTCCAATTTTTTTTTATCCAACTTATTTTGACCAGTCAAAATTCTGTAAATATATTACTCAATAGTTTAATATTATTATTATTATTATTACTTAATATTAATCATAAAATTACAATACTTGCACAATATGATAATATTTTATTGCTTAAAATTACATTAACTTTTAAGCCCGGTTGCACAAAGCATTATTAACTTAATCAATGAGTTGCCTAAACAACTAGATTGTCAACTGTCTTTGAATCGCCTCATTGATTAGTCAGTTGGCAAGTTAATAAATTGATTAACTTATAAAGTATTTAACAATGTTTATTGCAATCAAGTCTTGGTGTCTACTCTGGTTTCTGGCAACCAAAGTTAGCGACTAGCTCCAGATTTTTAATTACGACATAATAGATAGAAGTAGCTTAGAAACTTATTTTCTTCAAGTTGGTGATAAATTAGTGAAAAATGTTGGTATCAATGATTCATTACCTCTCATTTTTAGTTGCTAACTATGGTTATCAGAAATTAGAATAACCACACTTATTATATATCATATATTAACAATAATTAAAACACAACATAACAAATTCATAACTTATTAACCTTTATCATTTTTCCAACCCAACCAGCAAAATCCCTTCAAAAAACAAAACAATTACATCCACACACCATCTAACCACGCACGCAGAATGCAAATATCCGTAAACAGTGTGGAGATTTCGCACGTTTTAATTTACGCCATTTGGGCGCGCGACACCGCCACCACGGTTGGTAGAGTACCCCCGTGTACACGCGCCACGTGCGCCCCTGTACGTGAGCGTGATATCAAGGGGTAGCCACGGCTTGTTTCATTTCTTTATTACCCGGATGCCGTGCAGAATCTAATGCGGTTTACTACTACGGGGTTGGCCAGCTACCTAGATACGTAGATATTACGGGATAGTGTACCTATATAGTGTGTGTCTGGCCGGTTTTAGTGTTTTGTTTTTCAGCCGCGGTGCGGTCGGTGTGTATGTATTTTTAATTTTCTGCACGTTTGGATGGTTTATGCGGTAGATATATGGTACAGTTTGGTTAGAAAAGGAAAATAGGTTAGTAGATAGGATAGAAGAGGTTATATTATGGTATAAGATTATGTAATAAGAAGTGGTTTCTGTTTTATTTTCATTATCCATATTAGGTTAGAATAAATGATTATTTTGTATGATTTTTTTAACGAACATTCAAAAAATATTTATTGAATAATATGTTTTTTACACATTAAAAATGGTTTTACACATTAAAAAATATTTTAGCCAACCGGATACTATAGCGACCATTATATTGGTTGGTGTTAATTTTTTACCATTATTTTTTTGGTTAGTTTTTTTAACTACGTTCCGTGTTAATAATTTTAAAGCCAAAAATGTACATATTACATGGCTGTTGTAAAAATAAATCACTATGAATTTTAATAAATAAAATTTAAAGATAAAACAAAATCACTATAAAATTTTTTTTAAAAATTATGTTTTTAGCGTTCGTCATATCACATATTTTAAGGAAAGTATTGCAATCATACTAAATTTGCCATAACCAGGCTTATAGTAACACGTACTGTTACTGTAACTGTAACTGTTTTTAGCGTGATATCCGTCAAATTCAACTGAACGGATTTTATATTTAAGCTTCGGAGATGAATATTCTCAATTTGATCAACTTTTGGTAAAGATCTGCCAACTGGAAGTGGTAATTTACTAGTGTTATTTGTATATGTTTACCAATTATTACCAAAAGATGCTAACTTAGAGTTAGAGTTAGCAAACTTTTATTTGTAATATTTTTCAATACCGTTAAATATTTTTTTTATAATATTTTATATTTTTATGTTATATATATATATATATATATATATATATATATATATATATATATATATATATATAATTCTGCAAATAGGTGGCATTTTATTTTAAGACAGTTTTGTTTTTAGTTACTATGACAATAGTAATTGTTGTTATACAAATTTTTCTATTTTTAAATTTTCATTTTTTAAATAATAACCAAATCAAGATTGAACTGAGGATAAACACAAAACTGGTTAGTTCCAATTATAATCACAGCAAATGAGGTATTAATAATACATATATACTGTTTAGTGATCTACCAGATGACTGGTAGTTTAATATGTCAGTAGACAAATCCGCGATAATTAATAATAATTTTGGTTGTCATTGTCATAAATTGGGAGCATGTAATTTTAGAACAAACTAGTCAAATATGATTATTACTAACCAATATTATTTCAGCAAGATAATACTATATTTAAAAAAATCATTGTATTATGATAACAAAATAAGTTTTTGTTTGTATATTAGTACAAAACGTGTGTTCGAATAATGAAACAATATCATTTAACAAATTTTAAAGTTTTCTGCTGACCAATCAGACGTTTAAAAAAGAGTTGATAATTTAATCGAATAGTTAATCATATGATTAATAAATAAATGGTTCTAAGATTATCAAATAGATATATGTATTTTGAATGGATTAAATCAAATTTTTAGAACATCCAATTAAATTAGAAATAAATTTCTGTATTTCTATCAAAATAAAAAAAAAACTATGCCTTACACAACCTTCAAATTAACGTTGTTTGTAATAAGCGTTTGACTTAAGCCTGGTGCATAATGGATTTTATTTACAAATTTATTATTTAAAATTTTAGTACAAAATGATATGAAATGTTGTGCTGTGGTGACATAATTCATTTAAGAGATTTAGTATTTTAAATTTAGATTTACAATATTACCATATTGTATATTGTAAATAAATTTTAAATCTAAAAAATCATATAATATTTTAAATAGTGACCCAAGCACATACATAGCTGACCTGTTTCAAGAAACAGCAAGCATAAATAAAGGAAAGAGAGTAGTTAAATTTCTTCCTTACAATATTCTTGTAAACTCATCTACCCCCAGCCCTATATCTCGTCCTTGGCACGCAATCGTGAGTGACACAAGCAAGCCGGGAGCCGCGTGTCATTCAGAGAGAGAGAGAAAATAAAAAGTTGTTCGTCGGCGTGAAGCAGTGGAGACGTACGATCACTGGGACGCAGGACCTCGACATAATAACGTTACAACTTTAATAAGTTGGCCGCGTCACAGTCGCGAGCATTTAATGCTGCCCGCGCTCTCAAATATTTATGTACAACGGAATGCTGGCTGTGGAACTTAAATAGGATTGAATTATTCGTGTGACTATAACTGCTCGCGAGCGCACCACCGACCGGTTAGCTTGTCAACCTGAATATAAAAGTCCAGATTCTCCAGAGTTTTAATTTGCAATATTTACGTTTTCTGTCTTAGTGGCTAGTTTATGCTCTAGAATAAACTAAGTAAAATGTTTTTCACGTTTAAAGTGAAATAATTTTTAATGTTATTACAGTACTAGAAAAAATTATTTAATTCTGTTTTTCAATTTAGATGCTATGAAATTAATTACGTTTTAATGCTTAAAGAAAAAACATTGTTTATAATATAATATAAAGATAAATACGAAGGTGTTTGTGATATTACACATTTAAATAATAATTACTTATTTACGTTAGCAAACTTCAAATATTATTGTTACTTTTAAAACATAAATCTTCTCTATTTGAAAAAAAAATATATCTATTACAGAGGTGCAATATTGTATAATAGATTACCACATAATATTAAAAATATTAATTCTCTCATGGCATATAAAAGAAAAAGAAAATTATATCTTACTTCTAAATGGTTCTATTCCATTGATGAATATATGTCTCAATAAATCTAATACTATGTAATTTTTTAATCAACCTCGTAGATTTCTCAACTTTAAAATAACTGCTGTCAATTTTGTTATTGAATAATTAAAAAAATAAAAGCGATATATTAAAACGATCTTTTTGTTTCGAGTATCGAAAAAGTTGTATTATAATATTATATTCAATCGCTTATTTTACGAACAAACAAATATTTAAATATTAGATATTCGTTTTTATATTTTTTATACTTGTAACTAAACAAACAAAATTTAGAAACATTTTTCTAAACTTTAGTAAACTTTTAAAGCAATACCAGAACAAATTTCAAATATTATTGTTACTTTTATCTAGCCAACAAACTTATCTTGAGCAAGTCGTTGCCATCATTCAACGATATTGTCCTGAAAGTTTTATCGCGCTAAACTATTACGCTGCAAGTACGTGCTGTTTCTCTGTACAGTTATTAAATGATCGAATGTATGTCCACCGACTGACAATTTTCTATCGTAACAAACGCGATCAATGATTTTTACACCGTGCAATGACAAATCATTCGCTTAAACTTTCTTATCTCTTTTCTTATTTAAAGTTTTATATATCAGTTTCAGGACTTATCGTTTTTGTTGATTGCTAAATTTTTAAATAATTGCAGTGATAGAAATGATAAAACAATCTGTTATGCAACATTGCCGTTCAGAATACCGCTATAAGTTACCTTGTTACAATGTAAATATTGTAAAACAGTTTCTCGTACAATGTACTTCATTTACAAATTTTTAGTTAACATTTTCTTATAGTAGTAAAAAAATTAGTTTTATCATTGTTTAATTTGAAGCAAGAAATTAGGTAATTAAGTATTTTTAGAGATTCCAAGCTTTTTTTATAATCTTATTTTAAATTGTAAATTAGACATACCACTAGATTAAAACTGCTTTTAGTAACTTTTATAAGTTTCTGTAGGACTATAAATTACAAATTCTAAACCATATACGTAATATCATCAATAATTTTAACTTATATTGTTTACATAAATCAGTATCTTGAAGCGAACAAAATTTTAATTTCTCCAAAACCAACCGATACAGTTTGTTATTAGAAAATCTCAATGGATAATTGAATAGAAGCTAAGTTTAGAACAATATAATGCAGAAATTCTGTTCTGAATTTTGATTGAAATCAATAACGCACAGAAACTGTACGGTCTCCGGAGGATTAAACACTTGTTGTAATCAATAGCTCCAGTTTCGTTTGTCGATATAAATAGTTTCCTTGAATTGAACGATTGTATTGTTGTTGTCAGTGTTTCCTATTACTATCAAATATAATAAACGCTTCCGGTGCCAAGTTGGTTTGTTGATTAGAAATAGGTGCGACATGAAATTAGAAGGCAGCAACACGACATTTCCTTGTTTATATATGTCAAACTATCGATAATTATTGTTTGCTTGTATTTGGAATTAAACGAGTTATCAACAAACTTAATAGGTTAATAATTTGACACCAAAATTGTTGATAAATTGTAGCTTAATAAAAGAGTATAGTATATATTAAAAAAATATATATTTATAAGAAATATTAGTGCATAAAATAATGTTATACATATTTCTTTATTATTAACTATAAAACGTACTATCATCAGTGGCGCAGCCAGGGTTTTGTCTTGGGGGGGGGGCAAGGATTTTATCTTGAAAAAAAAAAAGCAAATACTAACCAGATTTCCACTTTATCTTACATGAATCGAATAATTAATAGTTTAAAATAATGAATGTTGGCTCAATATTTTGGGGTAAATAATTGTAGCGTTAGAAGTGACTGCTGAATATATGACTAAATGATTAAAAATTCTGCTAGCCTTGGGGGGGGGGGATGCCCAGGCTACTGACTATCATATATCTTCTTCTTTATCCGAGATATTAATTCTCTTCATCTAATAAAATATTTTTCTTACATTAATATTATATTATTAGTAAAACAGATAAAAAGTCAGCTATAAATATAAATTTTATTTATAATAATCGGCAGAATACATTACTCTATAAAAAACTTATTTTTCGATGTTTTACATTTGCATAATCTTCAATTACATTAAGTAATATATTATTTGGTAATTGGACTATATAGACAAAAAGTAAAATCCATTAATTATGGAAAATTGTATTTTGTAAATATAAAATACAACGATATACTGAAAATTGTCGCTATATTAAAAATAAATTACTTTGTACAATAGGATGTCTGTATTCAGTTTATATCAGTGAATTCAAAACACATGCACGATATAGGGCTGTGGATCTCTGACTTTGCAGACACTGTCCTTGCATAGTTGCGTTTCGGCTTATTTTGCAGCAATTTTTGTAAACCTTGCATTTATATTGCTTGGCTCCATATGCCTCAGGGAATTTAATCCCCGGATACCACCCAACAATAAGCACTGTATCTAGTTTCTTACTCTATCAGTCGTCTAAATTTTGTGATTATATCTTCTTCTAGATCTAGATCATTTAAGATTTTTATCACAATTTATATCTGCATCCGCAACATATTTTTTAAAAAAACCGTTAAAATTTAAAATTACTTTTTAAATTACCATTTACATGTAAGTACATCGTTTCCATCTTCTAGTCATCACACAACCAAAGAGAAGAAGAAGTAGGATAAAAAAAAATGCAAGCAAAATAACTGCATAAATTCATATATATGAAAATTCGGACGCATCTCTTCATTTAGTATTCGCAAGTGTACAGTAAGTTATGCACCAGCTAATATATTCCAAATTTAACACTGTTGCTTAAAGGTACATGCGCATTACCATAGTAACAGCGTCAATTTTAATATATAAGCAACGTACAAGCTTTAGTATACACTGGTGGATCCTTCACAATATAACAGACATATTATAAACGAGTGAGCAAGCGAACGTACTGGCTACCTCAAAAACGTTGAGGATACCTCGTGTTCATTTCGTGGAGAAATGGTACGTTGGAGAGTATAAAGCTACCGCCTTCCCCATCTTTACTATTAAGTTAAACAGCTGGGTTCTCTTGTCTTTGATCCGTCTTCGGTAAGGTTAAAGAATTTTGCACCTTTTTAAGAGAAAATGGGTTTTCTAAATTAGGTTAACGAAATTTTTTCAGTATAACATTGATATTAAGCAAACACAAGAGGCATTTCATATAACTAAATTCGAAAAATACAATAGAGTTTAATTTCATAATATTAAAAAATAAGATCTTGTTAAACTAAAGATATGCAAAGTATTATTAAAATTTAAAATATTTTATAAAAATTGGAATTATAGAAACAGAATTTTTTTTATTATTGATTTCTAAAACAAAATATTAAAATAAAACATTACATTTGTTCTTTTGCAACTTTAAATGGGGCTTTCTTACTTTCAAAATTTTCTAAAACACTCAAACCTTTGCTAGGTCGGTGCAATATTTTTAATTTATTTATTTTGTACTTACAATTTTACTAAATAATTTTTTTTAATATTTATGTTTTGTGTAATAATAATAATAATAAATCAGATATACAAATTGATCTATTATTATTATTATTTATAACATCAAGTTATGTAAATGCTAGAATTAGATGATACAACTAGCTTAGTATTAAATATGTAGTTTAAATAAGAAAAAAGTAAATATAACTGAAATTCAATAGCAAATGGCTTTTGAAAAATCGGTGAAGAAGTACATGTGATTCACAAATAGAACGTTCAAGTTGTAGGTTGTTGGAAATGTACAGTGCTTTTGACATCGTGAAGTATGCAATGCATGTCATTTCAACAATGCAACTACATTATACAGTACTACAAACTATGAATTTGAATAATACATACAAATAAATTTTTACATTTATTTTTTATTTTTTATATTAAAATAGATCCTATTTAAAAAAAAAACAGTTATTAAAAATTGTTTCAATAAATAAGTGAAACGGAATAGAATTCTAGAGGTTTCCTTTTTTAATGAAATCGACAAAACCGTTGTACTATTTCTCATTTCTGGAACTCTACTTAAAAATAATTAAATTATTTTGTACAGATTGGGTACATACTATAAACTGTGATATGACATAATTTCTCCTAGTAATAAATCGCCTTGGTAATAATTATTTTCATTTAATTTTTATTTAAAAAATAGTGAAAAGCAAATTTACAAACCAAACCGATGAAGAAGACAAACTATTTAATATACCATGATTGAATCTATCCACGCGAGTTGTTCGTTTGCTCATCGTCCGTTTTACTATTTTTCTATAAGCATAATATATTTCACTTTAAAAGACACGTTAGACGTGCATGTAACGATAGCGGATAAAATCTAGGGGATTTCCATACAAAAGCTTGAAATTATATAGTAATCCCCGTTGGCTTCGACTTTATAATGCAACCGAAAAGGCGAGACGAGACGCGGCAAGATGGAGTAAACGTCTGAAAAGCAGTCGAGCTGAACAAGACAGCGTTCGTATATCGAAAACTATTCGAATGGCCGATCGATGGGTGTAAATCGTTAACCATGTAAAATTTGTACTATTCAATAGTAATAATGTAATGCGTTATTTTCTTATACTGTCCAATTTTGACGCATAAATTTTTTAATGAAATAAAAAGCCTTTTAAAAATCATTCTATTAGTAGCCCTACAGACTAGCGTATATAGTTTTTAGAATATACGTAGCGTAAGCTTGTATACAAATGACATAAATAATAATTTGTAATATTTATTTTTTTAAATATCTAAACAATATTTTTAATACTTTTATATTTTGTAGTTACGTAATAAAACTTTGAACATTTGTTTTAATTTATCAGAGAAAGCAATTACTTTTGTTGAAACCTCTAAAAAAAGCAAGAATAAAAAAACGCGTACGGTTGATTTGAGACTTTTTGAAAAATGTGTGTTCTTCGGGGTAAAAGTTTTTGAAAATAAAGAGAGTTGACGGGTAGTGCAGATTGACAAATCCGACAAATCCAAGAGTAATGAATCAGAAAAGCCAATATCTTTTTTTCTCGTAATATTGCTGTGCCTTGCAATCGCATTTGTCATAAGGATTTTTATTTCTATATCTCCATATTCCAGAAAATTGCGAATCCAACACAAACCTCTAGGCTAGGATATTGCCTCGTTTATTTGACGATAAATAAATTCTATTCTTTACTAGTTGTTTGTATTTTATTTTGAATATATCACAAAGTAACAAAATAATATTGAAGTAGTTTTCATATCGGTAACATGAGCATCTTGTTACACTACATTCTTTAGTTTTATTATTAAATAAAGACACTAATAAACTTTTTATTTCTAAAATAGTGTTTAACATATATATATATATATATATATATATATATATATATATATATATATATATAAATAGATAGATATATCCCAACACTGGAATTGGCTTAATTCATATTAAAGGTATAATTTATATGAAACAGATTTAATTCATGTACAAAATAGTATATTTATGTAAAAAAAACATTAAATCATTTAGTAAAATAATTTGTTTACTAGAGTTTTGTGAATTAAAACTTGTAATGTTATGAAATTCCTTTTTAAATTGTAAATAAATTAGTTTTTCATAAAGAATGGGAATTGTGAATTATATTGTAAATTTTATTACAAAAAATTGTAAATTACAAATAGTTTAATTAACTGAAAAGCGTTTATTTAAAACATCCAATTTTGTCAAAAAAAATGTATTACTTAAAATTTGAGAAATTTAATAAAATGAATATACAGAGTGTCCAAGATAACTCCGTATGCATGGGGATCTCCGGAACTGTTAGAGATACGACCTCGGTTAAATTAGATGAAAGTTGCCTCATTAGTAGGCGAGTTTAGTCATTTTTTGTTTTTTCCAAAAAAATCCATAGGTTACTAGATATAGACAAAAATGCAAATTTTGCTGTTTTATATTTTTGCTTATAACTCTCGTATGCAAAACGATACATTATTTTGGTTTGCACTTTCTTAAGACACTTTTTTACACAGAATTTCCAGAAGTTACCAGAATTTTTGTGCCATGTACTGTTTTCGAGATTTATGATGCAACTTTCATTTTTCTTATGTAACTAGTATTTCAATGTAGTGTAATTAAAAAGACCTTTTTTTTCTCTTTCCAGTGATATAACATAGTCTTACTTTATTTTAAATAATAACATGGAAATTTGAAAAAAAATCTATTTTGCAAAGTAATAATTCATTTTTTTAGTTGAAAACTAAGTAGGTCATGTTAAAATAAATGAAACATGAGCCCTACCTTATTTTAAACAATAATATAGAATTATAATCCAAAAAAAAAACAATTTATTAAATACTAATGCCATATTTTACATTCGTAATAACTAATAACTATAACAGTAAAATTACATTAAGTGTTCAAATAAACCACCGTTTTCTTGAATGAACATACGTGTTCTCTTAAGCATAGCTTGTGTTAGGTTAGTTTTAGGTATTTAATACCGTACTCAATCAAATTCATGTTTAATATCCTATACATCCCTACACTGGGTTGCCTTCTTTAAGGATATAAATTTAAATACATTTCCGCGGCTAATACTGCCTTACTTTGACAACGAATGTAACAATAAAGCATTTCAAACTTCTCTAAATTTTCAAACCGCTCTATGAATTAATATTCTTTCAATAAGCACTCCAATAAAACTAACTAACTAACTAAGACAATAATCAGAAGAAAAGCAAAACCAAAAATCTAATAATAAGGAAAACAATGCCTATTTCTCATGTTTCATTTTTTTTGATATGGCCTACTCGGTTTTCAACTAAATAAATGAATTATTACTTTGCAAAATAGATTTTTTTCAATTTTTTATGTTATTATTTAAAATAAAGTAGGACTACGTTATATCACTGGAAAGCAAAAAAAAAGATATTTTTAATGACACTACATTGAAATACTAGTTACATAAGAAAAATCAAAGTTGCATCATAAATCTCGAAAACGGTACATAATAAAAAAATTTTGGTTACTCCGGGAAATTCTATGTAAAAAAGTGTCTTAAGAAAGTGCAAACCAAAATAATGTATTGTTTTGCATACGAAAGTTATAAGCGAAAATATAAAACAGCAAAATTTGCATTTTTGTCTATATCTAGTAACCTATGGATTTTTTTGGAAAAAACAAAAGATGACTAAACTCGCCTACTAATGAGGCAACTTTCATCTAATTTAACCAAGGTCGTATCTCCAACAGTTCCGGAGATCCCCATGCATACGAAGTTATCTTGGACACTCTGTATAGAAATTAAATTTATATTAAAAAAATAGTTTGACTTATATTTTCACACGGGAAACCAAATATTTGTTTTTTTCAAACAATTTAACAGTTGAACAATATCAACGGCTGCTATTCATACATACATATTTATCGTTGCTGACACAGCTAGCCAGATTTATGAAGAGTCTTCTTCCCACAAATGAAATATCGCAAGTCAGTGACGCAAAGCAAATTGTTCGGCTCCCGAAAATGCGACAGCGTCGTATGCACACGCTCGACGCGTCTGTCTAGCGTTTGAATGGGCGCGTCATGACGCCCGAGATGCCATTGCTATGAAGAAGAATACCTTTTGCAATGCAGCCGCCTGCATTTCACCTTTTGCAATGTCACAATGCAGTCGAGAGCGTTGTTATGAAAACGATTCAAGTCCTATTCACAATAGAGAAGCAGACGCTTACGAGGCTTGCATTTAATCCGAAACTGGACGGAATGATAAACAGAAATGGTGTTTAATATCCGGTTGGCAACACTTGAATCGGGAATTTTATTCTTACGAATGTGGTACTATTAGACTACATACTGCTACTACTAAACTAATAATATTTTCTAGAACTAAAAATTAACAAAATAATTTTAAAATTTTAAACAAAAAATGTAAATAACATTAACTGTCGATGATGGGCAAAATTGGATAAAACTTTGCCAGAAAATTTCCAAAAATATGAGAAATATGGGGAAAATAGTAAACCTAAACCTAAACCTAACATTATAATTGAATATTACCAACTATAACGGTATTGACAACATAAATGGATAATGTTGATTTCAAAAATTTTCCACCCTTCCTCAGATTAATTACACCCAATAACATTTCTTCTCCATTAATAACAAAATTAAAACAAACAATTTTTTACAGATAAATAAATACATTATACAGTTTATTATTCATTAAAATAAAATTTACTTAGAACAGGAATAACAAATTAATTTACATTTTATTACATTCAACTGACACACCAACTTATTAATCAAAGCTTTTTGCCTTTTACAGTTGAATCCATAAAATTTTAATTTGTGTACTAGAACCACTCTCAGCTCCGATTAGTAAATTAAAACATTTTAAAAAGGAATTCGGAATTATTTACGTTACACTGTTTATTTAAAACGTTATTTAATTTTTTACGTTGTACACATCCACTAAATTAAGTTGGCTTGACTTTGTTTAATAATGAAAAGAAAAAGTAAGGAAAAAAATTTAATTTCAATAAATATTTAATTTACGTTGTATTTCTTTGTTCTATGAATTCTTAAAATCAAAAAAGCTGAATGTGTATACGAAGAAGATGAAATTATTCTGTCATTAAAAGTTGTCTTAAAGTAAATAAAATGACTCAAACTTGATGTGAACAATAAACTTGCTTCTGCATACACGAGTTAAATTTAATTTTTTTAAAATCTGTTATTATATTGAATATAAAAAAATTTGAGAAAGATTTTATTTTTTGGTAACTATTCTCTTTTTTTCTTCATTAATACACATACAATTTTCTGATTATTTAGATGTAATGTGTACGCATCAATTAAATCTTATGCTACATCAGCATTAATTCAATTACTTTAGATTTAGAATATTCGAAACACTATAAATTTTCTGAAAGGATTTAAATTAAATCTCTTCACTCAAGCTTATAAATACACTATACTATTTTAAACTACTTTACTAAAATCAATTATAATGAATTGTTCAAATTGCATAAATGTTACTAAACTAATTTCAATTTTACAATTGCATTTCTATTTACTATGTTTTATTTTGTGAAATTTATCATTTATACGATATGGGTCAAAGTATATCACAATTTGTTAATACAATATGTTTAAAGTTAGATGTTTTTAAAGTAAAAATTAACATTTTATAAAACTAAATTTTCGATGTATTGAAATATACATATTAATTATTTATGTAACAAGTGCGTAAAGATGAGTTTTATGATATGAGAAGAAATTTCATGCCAAACGTAGCAAGCCCCGAAAATAGCTGAACGAATATTATAAAACCCAGTTTACTCACAAGTTACGTACAAAATTTTATCTACTGCTCTAAATTACACAAACAAAAATGATTTTACAAATGAACAAATGTAATTTAAAATTACATAAAAATGCTACTTACTATCATGAATCAATCTTATTAATAGTTAAATTTACTGTCTATTTTATTATATTCTATTTTATTATATTAATTAATTTGTTTACAAATAACACAAAAAAAAACTCTCGTTCACAATAACATAACATAAACTTTTTAAATTCCACTTATTTATTTTATTTGAATAATTTAAAAAATTTTTTTTACTAAAATGAATATATTATTATAGATTTAATTTAACATCATATGATAATTTCAAAATCAAATATTAGAATCGAAATAATTGGGCGGACTTCAATTATATTACCATTAAATTATAGCATTTTCATTGAACGTATATGTACGTCCGGTTGACTTAATTTGAATTTAATGTCCGCTGGATTGTAATATTCTAATTATTAATTAAATTTTGGTCTGAAATTTTTTTTTGCATGAGTAAAACACATTTTGTTATCATGTACTTAGTGATAGTAAAAAAAATTAGTATGGTTGGAAAGATATTTTTAAAAACCGAGCTCTATTAATTTACATGGGCATCACTAAAAATTCAGGATTTCTCGGTTTAAGAACAAGATAAATAATGCTATGTTTTAAAGCTATTGGTGGTAAATATATTATTATAAATTAATTTTGTTATATTACATTCTAAATGTTTCTTATTTTTTTACATATATTATTACCATATTTGTTTTTTATTTAAAACTAATTTTAATCAGAATAAAATAAAATTTGTAAAAATATTTTGTTTAGAAATTTAGAAATAATCGCAAATTTATTTAAAAATATATATAACTAATTTAAAATAATTGATATCCTACTACATAGAGAGTAACTTTTTGAATAGGTTGAAGTTAGTTACTTCTACCAATCTAACTACATTACTTCCAGCATTATGATCTAATTACATCCGAAAATTATCCCATTCCCAGTTGAACTATAAAACAATCAAATCCCAACTAACATCATAATTGCATAAGACAGCACATTGCAAACCAATCCCCCTCAACACACACACACACACACTCCTCTGCAACCACTCCTCAAATTTTATCTGTTCGCGCACATAACCCACATTCCATCATGAACAACCCCCAGACTAACAAGTGCATCGGCCAGAGTTAACTACTATCGACACTTTAATCCACACACACACACACACACACACACACACACAAAACTTCTGCTTTAGTGCAATTGTGGTACATTACGGCTGCTGCCGCATCTCGGTTCGTTAACATGACGGGACTAGTGTTGAGAGACGGGAAATAAAAATGTTTAAAGTATTGGAAATCGGTTTCCGGCAGCTGGAAAAGAAAAAGACGATGTATTTTTACGTGATAATGTGTTGTCACAATTCAGTACCAAGATAGCAATTGTTTGTCTGATGCAATGTAATGAATTAGGTGGGGAAGATGAAAAATTGGTTTATTAGCAAAAATAAAAGTGGATAATGGTAATGCTGTAAAAATGTTTATTTAGTTGGCTGGTTACTGAGAAGTGTTTTTTTAATGCATGCATGAAGAAAACAGTTTTATTTTATATAAAAAAACTAGTTTTGTATCTAAACAAAACAAAAGAATGTCCATTTGGTAAAATTTTATAGAAACAAATTTTTTTTTTTTAATTTCGAATAGTATTTAAATTAAATCAAACCAAGGCTCATTTTCAAAATAAACACTTTAACTAAAACACTTTTTTTAAGAAAAAATTAATACTCTCTTGTATTGTGTATTGTACAAATGTATATTAATAACCTGAAGTAATTAATGTTATTAAGTAATAAAAATACAGAAAATAGATAAAATTCTTGACGAATTATAATTTTCTAAAACAGAAATAGACGTCAGAAACAAAAACAAAATTTCATCTAAACAGTCATGAATATTTGATATTTAAGAATTTAGGAAGTTAGTACGTTGACATATCCATGACTGTCGAGTCCATCGAACTTTGTCATTTTGTCAGCATTATTAGTCGTCGTTCAAAGTTCGATTGCATTCGATTTTTGTTTAAGCTGCATTTTTATAAATCCACTTTAGTCAAAAATTAAATTAGTTTAATTTAGTTACGGATAGATATTAAAGAACATTAAACAATTGAGTTACGAATAGACATCCAAGAGTAGAACGTTAAATTGTAAGCTACAGATACTGTCCATATATTGTTATAATTTTTAGTTATTTCGTAAAATCATTTGTTAATTAATTTTAGTTATTATTTAATAAAATTATCTTTTAAATTGTTCTCGTTTCTTTTTATTAAAAACTTCAAGAAATCAACCACGTATGTGCAATCTATATTTCCGCTAGGCCTGGCCGAAATCGTTTTATTAAAACATATAGGTTGTTACAATATTTTTGTTTAAATGCGTAACATTATACTGATTGAATAAAAAGAAATTTTTAAGAAATTCAATTGATTTTGAAAATAAATATAATCCTGTGGTAGATACTTACAAAACCACCATATCAATTTGATGGTCTTATCGAACCAAAACTACCCATCCACCTCCCAGATCACATTCAAATCAAGTGCATGCGATCACCATCTCTTGCTAAGCATTCTAACCGAACGAAGCGACGACAAACGACTTATGAAGCCATCTAGGCTATCGGGCAAAGCATCGCATCGGCGGCGCGTCCCATCGTTCTGCGGACTTAATTCCGCATAATTTGCAGGCGATATCTGGGGGGGGGGGGCTGGATGAGGGTGGCCATTAGCCGGGCGCTCCCCCAGCCGTCGTCCGCGGGCGTTTGTTCTTGGCATCGGTACCGCCCGTCCGATGCCAAACTTGGCGAGCACCAGCAGCCACTGCACGGAAACGCCGATTTTATGCATAATTTATCTCGCGTTTTTGCCTCGGTTCGGTTGGAACTGCGTGTTCTGTCGTATGTGGGTGTGGGTGTGTGTGTGTGTGTGTGTGGTGTGTGCACCATTGCCGTATTTACATACATTATGTGTTGTTTTAATTCTGCTTGACGAACTTTTTGATTTGTTTGCTATGTGGAAATGGGTGGGATTGGATTGATATATAGTATTTGTCTGGAAGTTATTTTTAGGATTAGAATTTTTAGGAAAATATTTTTAGATATATTATGTAAAGTAAAATTTGAAACGTAATGTTTGTATGCGATAAACTATTTTTAATTAGTTAGCAGCAATTAGCAGAATATCAGTTTCATAATAATGATGTAGTGAAAGAGTAGTGCATTTAGAAATATTAAAACCCTCATTGCGGCTTAACACATTCTTTTATACAAAAAATATAATGATAGTTTAACGTTTATAATACCACTGCGCATCCGTTTCGTGTCGAATCTGTATGAAAAATAGAACGTGTTCTATATAGACCGTCACGGATAAACTGAACATGAACGTGTATAAAATATTCTATACGGATTTCTATATAGAATCGAATTTTGAATCGTGTAATACAGAAAATTTAGTTTCTACAGAAAATTATACATTTTTGTATAGAAAAATACAGCGTGTGAAGGCAGCATAAGTTGAAGTAGGTTTAGACTGGGCTTATAAACGTTTATTTTGTCAAAAAATGTTAGGTAATGATGTAAAAATTTGTTGGTAAAAGTAATGAACAACTATCAAAATTCATTAAAACTATCAAAATTCATTACTATTTCGTAAATTATTCTTATTGATTCAGTCTGAAAAACGTGGACAATATATTTTTTTAAAAACATAACTCCTCATTCGTAGCACAACCCTCATCTGCTCGTCAGTTTTTCATACACATGCGTCACGTCACGGCCGCGTGATAAGACGGGCGGGTGCACGCTCTGCTTTCCGAATCAGTTCGGGCAGCAGCGGCGCGCGTTTCAGGAGCGCGTAATTACAGCCGATCACACCGCCACGCCATCACGCCGTCGTGTCGGAAATCAGCGTTCCAGTCACGTACTAGGTGTGTTCCAACCGAGCTGGGCTGCTCACTCTCATGAGCCGCCACTGGGTTTCGAATGAAAAATACTTACAATTTTTAGAATGAAACTCTCGGAATACTTCATATGCCGGCGGGAATGGTGGACGCCTCTTCTGCTGCTGCCCTATTTCTGCTCTTATGTTGGTCGGTTGGTAGCACTGACGATCTTCTATTGTATACCTTATTCGCACGTCGTTCTTGGCTCGCTGCTTTTATCCCAGAGTCGAGGACATTTGGGGCCGGGGGGGGGGAGGCTTTTTGGGCGAGTTTTACGGGTGGGAGTAGAAAGAATGAAGCATTCTTTGGTGTGTCTTCGCGGAGCTTAGCCCGGGTTTTATTTATTGGCTAATTTATATTGTGTCGATTTGATAAATTGTTTTCTTTAAAAAATCTCCGGCTTACACTTTATTAAGTTTACGAATTTTAATTATACTAATGAATTGATGTTTATTCATCAATATTTGCAGGAAAAAATTATCTGAATTATGGAAATTAATTGTTGTTCTTTTCGTTTATTACTTTTGTTTGATAATATATTGATTAAGCTAGTACATGATACTTTTATGTACCAAAAACTACCATTTTGTTTTGTTATGCTGTTTTAAATATACAACTTTATTTCAAAATATATAAATATTTTGTTTTAATGTATTATATTGAGACTATTGCATATTAACTAATTATGATTTAACAAAATGACGGCTTTCATATTTTTTTATTCAAATTATAGACATCGTATAATTATGTTTGGAAAAATTAACGATAACATTTAATAAGATAGAAAAATAATTATATATCTCGTATTATTTTTGATTCATCTATTATTTTAATAATATAGTTAATAAAATTAACATTTAACGCTAATAATTCTAGTATTAAACCAAAGTAATCTTGTTTTCAAAATAATATATTGAATAAATATACCAGATATTTTCCCTAATGATATAATAATAAATGAAAAAGAAAACTAATTATATTTTGCTCGTTATTCTAAATTAATGAATAATTTGATATTATAATGATCATTAACTAAATCTATATGAATTATTGAATTAACATAATATTATAGCACACTGGATGCTATAGTATAGAATTACATTACTGTCGAATTTATCAAATATAATCAATATAAAAATTTAATTGAAATTAATGTTGATTCCAAATATTTACATGTTAACATATTGTAATAAGTTTTATATATGAATATAGCAGATAAAATTATATAAAAATAATTATTATGAACAAAAAAAAAATAATGTTGTTCAAACGGTCTCGAAGAAATTTTCAAAAATTGCTAAAACGGAAGTAACTTTTTAATGTCGTTAAATTACTTTAAAGTGGAAATAATTTTTCTTAATATAAGAGTAAAACTAAGAAATTAAAACGGTTTTCTTAAAGAAACAGCAAAATATTTAAAATTTGATTAATTTTAAAATAATTGTATTTCTTTTGAAAATAAAGATATATTTGAAATATTTTAATAATCAAATTTGACTAAATTTTACTGTGTTTTCTTGCAGCTGAAATTTTTTCTTATTTTTTTTCTTTACAGAATAACATAAAAAATCAATGCAAAATTTTATTACATGTTTGTAATAAATATTTGATATTTTGCCAGCGATCTTGTCGTATGATTCAATCTAACTAGGTTTAATATCCGTTTAATCGAAACTTTAACTAGTTTCTGCAAGTAAAACTTATCTTAGAAATTGCAGCAATATATTTTATCACAATTTCAAAATTATTACCATGATGATAACTAAAAATAAATTACTCGAGTGAAATTTATGTGCGGCGGATTAATTACCACTTTTTCTTATTACGGAAAATTATTTTCCCGACTGAAAATTTATTATATTACCTTATAGAAATTATTTTAACATGATTAATTTATTGTTTAAACAAATTATGTTAGAAAAATAACAAGTAATACGCAGTCAAAGTATTATGTAGTATATTTTGGAAGCTAAGCAATTAAAAATTTAGATTTTTTTAAAAATAGATAATAAAAAAAAAATTATGTTTTCAAAAACCGACCGTCATTGTATTAAATAAATTTATGGAATAGAAAAATTTGTATAACAACAACTGCTGTAGTCATGGTAACTAAAAACAAAACTGTCTTGATATAAATAAGCCTCCTATTTACAGAATAATATATATCATAAAAATTATTTTGAGGTATCGAAAAATGTTATAAATAAAAGTTTGTAGTTATTACTTATTTAGCAAAAAATATGTAAAAGTTATGGAACACATTTTTACCGACGCTTTTATTGTAAATAAAATGTCATAATACTGTCCTGACAAAAAATAAAATGTAAAGGCTTCTTTCATCATATATTCTTGTTAGTTGATTTTAATTTGAAATAAAAATTAGATTTTAATTAATTTGTATGTTGATAAAAAAAATCTAATATTATATCACATTATCTAATAAAATAACTCTATTTTATGTGTAAAATAAAGATAAGTTTTCATTCTTTTCATAAAAATTTAAAATATATGTTAGTAAAATTAAAACGTTATTACAGTAATGCACTATATATATATATATATATATATATATATATATATATATATATATATATCATTTCAATGATTAATATTTAAAATAATCACATTATAAAGCATAAAACCAGTATTTTATTCTTACACTATTTGTAATAAATGTGACTACAAGCATGCAAATGTAATATTAATCATTTAATAATTATTCTACTACGATAATACTACTTTTTGTTATTTTTAGAATTACATTTTTTTCTAGATCATGCAAACACAAATTAATATTCAGTAAAAATTGTAATACTCTTTAAACATTTGTAAGCCAACACATGCAAAAATATATGTATATAATAATGTGAGAACATAAATAGTAGTTATATTAATAGATGTATAAAAAAATATTTTAATTAAAATTGTGTTGATTTGATTTTTCGACTGTTAAAACATTTTGAACTCACGACTGACTATTCTATATATATTTTTAACAAATTAAAATAGTTCAAATATTTCATGTGCCTTAGCGTGTGCAGCAAAACATATTTACATTATTTTAAAATTCACGATAGTTATCCATTATTTGGTAATGGGTGATGATGATATTTAGACTTTAGAACAAGTAATCGAAATATGAAGAACACTGTAATAATGGGAACTTACAATTTTTAATTATTTTCATATGTAAAAAAAAAATTATATGTGTTTTTCTTTTCTTCAAAATACGCCATAGAAATTTATTTAAAATTATTTTAGTTTCTATAATTTGAATTACAGGGCGGAAATATGTCTACAGAGATCGACATATCGAGATTTTTGTAGATAAGAACAAATCTCTTTTTAGCGTTATGTTCGTCTGTCTGTCTTTCTATCGGTCTATGACCACATGTAGAGCAACTTTGGCTGAACAGATTGTTATAAAATTTCATATTTAAGCTTCGGAGGTGAATATTTCAATTTGATCAACTTTTGGTAAAGATCTACAAACCAGAAGTGGTAATTTACTAATGTCATTTTTATATATTTTACTAATATTTAGCAAAAACCGATGCATTTTTCGAAAAAAAATTATTTTACAAAAGTTGTTTATAAGCAACAACTTATATTTTGAACATTTTTCGATAGAGCACAGTAATTTTTTATATTTTTATGATATATAATAATTCTATTCTATTTGTTTTTAGGTACCATACCTTCAATAGTTGTTGTAATACAAATTTTTCTATTCCATAAATTTATTTAATACGATGACGGTCGGTTTTGCGGTGGTCACAGCAGAGCTTTTATTTTAATATAATTCATTATAAATCATTATTTTTTTAATTCTAAATTATATCTTTCTTCCACATATTGAACAAATTCTGAAAAATTATAATGCACATAGCCACTTAGCATTGTTTATTGTTTGTGTCAAAATGTCAATGGACATAGATGAGTGTAGGTCTTCGAGGTTGCAAAGTTACGTCAATAGAGGAGGAGGAGGGGGGGTTGCTTGCAGCCGGAAGTGCAGCAAACCGCAACTTGATTTATCGACCCCCTTGGCTTTGCTAATTGCTGTCGAACGATTTGCATCTCTCTAAGCGCAACGGTGGTGGTTTAGCCCTCCAAACTTGCACTCAGAATGCAACCAGGGACCATTACAACACGAATAGATGGACTTGCAGTTGCAAGTCAAGTTGTTTAACTGTGATTTAGAGAAAAGTTCTTTCTTAAATTACTCCGGTCTTTAAATAAGATTATAGTTAAAGTTTCATATTGAATTGTATAGCTATAGAAAATTATTTTACAATTAAACTTTGTGGTTAACAATGCTCAAAGAAAGATTAGTTTTATTTTAACAAAATACTTGCAATATATTTTGCTTCTTTATAAAGAAATTTATCTACACATCCATAATACTATACCAATTACATAAATACAAGTAATAGTCTCTAGACAGAAATATGTACATGTTAAACTTGACTTTTACTGTTAGCGCTCAAAGTATTAACTTTAATTAATTTTAACATGAAATCAAATATAATTCTCACCAACACACGCGAGCTAGATGTAAACATTTTACCTGGAACAGAACCTTGTAACCTGGTAATATCATACTCCTCACGAGAAAATCTCATTTCTACAACTGTCATTTTTTAAATATTGTTGTAGCCAAACCTAGTTCTCGCTATTATGATCATATTTTATATAATTATAAAATATCTAATATAACCACTGCATTTAAAAAATATAGATTATAATGATTTTTACAATTTAATTTTACAATATTGTGGCAACATTATTTTAGCAGATAGTTTCTAAAATTAATAAATATTTTTGTCAAAAACTATATAATCATTGTATTTTTAAATAAACTCAGTAATTATATATTACGTACAAGATATTTTTTATTAATAATGTTATGAAAAGAGTAAGAATTTCGTTTTTATATTCTAGACAACACAATGTTGTATGTTCTTTGTAAAAACAAAGAATTTAGAAAAAGTGAGCAAGCTGTTGCCGTGCTACAAGTTCAAAAAGTAACGTTATATTTCAATTAAAATTTAATAAGTTTGCTTTAGTTTTTACAATGTTGTGTACCTACTTTTAATTAATTTTTCTTTAATTTTTTTCTAATATTCTTTTAATTATATTAGTTTTTATTTGCTTTACTTTAGTGTATATTACAAAAATGACACTGTTACGATGTTACAAGAATGCAAATACATACATTAGTTTATTTTATATATATATATATATATATATATATATATATATATATATATATATATTTACATTGTAAAGCATGCAGTAAAGAACAATTTTTGTCAATGTGATCGCTGACGCTACTTTTCTTGCGCTTGACTGTTAGGCAAGTAATTGGGCTTAACTTTTGATATAGGGTTAGAAACAATAACACTTCGATCATTTCTCTCGTAGAAATAGTTAAGAAACACATTGAGCCAGAAAAAATATTTCTAGTTGCATACTCTACAACTACTTAAAATATCCGCACTTATTTTATTTTCATCCTGTATATATATATGAGCACATTTTATTATAATAATAATGTGCATTATCATAATTTATGTAGCATTCCAATCGTAAAACGTCCTCCACCATTTTAATTTGTTTCACTAACAACACTAACGCTAGTAAAATGTGATTTTTAGCAGTCTTCCACCGACTAAAACCACATTTTAGGTGGCTTTTATAGCATGTGCGTGTTTCACTACAACACACGGTCCATACTAGTCTTTAACCCGGAGTACACGGTACAGTATTTGAGACGTGAAATTCGGCTGCTTCTTAGCAGTAGCAAGGCGGCCAGTTAATGTTTTTGCGTTTATAACATTCGTGTGTAAGTGTGTGTGTGTGTGTGTTGCTCTCGCTTATCCAATTCCTTTTTGGAGGCCCCCTGCCTTTTAATAATGGCGTGCTTTACAATCTCGGTAATACACGCTCCGCGCTCGCGTTTGCCATTTCTCCGGACGGAGTTGGAGTTTTCTTTACGATGCCTAACGCATTTTTGCCACGCACGCGTTCCTCGGCACACTGGATTTTGTTTTGCCTTTGTTTCCGATCTACTAACTAGATTTTCGCTTGTTGACGATTTTCAGGTAATTTACTATAATGCATTTTATTCAGATTTTATGATGGTAAAGTTTTTTTTTTCCTATTTGTTTACTTTGATATCATTATTTTTTTGCAGTTTTATTTTGTTTGTTTTTAACGTAGTTCATGTAATGTGCATTGTTTGGAAAAATACAGCAGAAAAAATTATTACTTTTATACGAGAACAAAAAAACTCTATATTAATATTTCATAATAATCGACGTTTCGACGAACTCAACGTACGTCTTCATAAGGAAAAAAGATAACATCAATTAGTGTTAAGACACTGATTTAAATAAAATTTTGCTTGTTTTAATTAAAAACTTATAAATTTTATGATCTAGTAGGTAACTAGATTCTAGTTACTAATTTTGTTACCTAGTAAATTATTTCTATGTTCTGTTTATTTACTGTAAATATCATTTGCATCCTTTTTTTCTGATGAATACTTACGTTGAGTTTATCGACACATCGATACATCGATTATTAAAAAATATTTATACAGAACTATAATTTAAAGTTATTTTATTTTAATATAGTTTTAAAAGATTTTTTAGTATTTTTATACAGTTATTATTTATTCAAATATCTAGGTATACATTCTCGCCATATACTGATATATATTGATATTCTGAAAAGCAAATATTTTGAAAACGAATAAAGATATCGCAATTAAACAGTCATTTTTATCTTCTATAGTAAAAAAAAATCCTTTTTATATCAAACAAGTAACGTATAACTTTATGATTATTTTTAAAGTTTGTTCCAAATTTGTATTTGTTATACAAAAAAAAATCTATCAATTTTGAAGTTGGTACAATAAAAACTTCAAAATAAAATTCTAACATTGACCATTTTATATCTCTTTTACATTTATATACGGCATAGTGGTTTCATCATATTTTGTCTTTAATTTTTTCAACTTTTAAATTTGCCATTCTTAATTAGTTACTTTATTGACACTGCTGTAACAAAATAGAACTTTGGAATTTACTTATTATGACTTTAATATAAAACAAATTAATATATTACACAAATTCAGAATGATATTTTTTTTGGTAAGATTCCAGTGGAACCTATATCAAATGCAAAAATGCAAAGAGTCAACATTCTGATTAACTACACATCATTTGACAAAGTATGTCATTTGCTTATCTTAAACACAAAATCTGTCTACATAATGACATTTGTCATTGTCTCAAACAGTAATCAGTTATCAAGACATGAAGGGTTAAAGGACATAGAGATTCAACATGCAATATATCTTACATTGTACAACTAGTAAAGTTTACTAATTTTAATAAGTAGGTTGTAAGTGCGTATTTACTTATTAATGTATAAGTACATTTTTGGTAAAAAAAATCACATATTTAAATATAATTTTTCTTCAAGCGTATCAAAATATTAATATTACATTACATTATTGCTTATGTAGAAGGAGATCACTATGTTAATAGTTCAATAATGGGATCATCATTATACAGTAGTTACTTACTATATTATTTTATTCTAAAAATTGCATTAAATGTATATTAGAATTTCATTAATTTTAATTTTTTTAATTAGTTTTTACAATTTTTTTGCATTAGTTTTTTCTACTACTAATATTTTAAACTAAATAAATTTGCCTGACAAGTATGTTAGTAAATAATGTTCAAAATTATATTTTAGAATCCTTTGTAATATAGTACCATTCAAAGTTTTCTAATTATTAATAATATATTTCTATCAATATTGTCAGGTTATTTGTATTATTATATTATTATGAATAATTTATTATTAATATGTAATAATTAGGTCAATTTCCTAAATGTAAAATTAATTGCAATTAATCATAAATGTATAATTATGATAATCCTCTCTTTTAATGAAGCTCCAAAACATTATTTAATTCACATTTATATAAATTAAATAATAATATTACAAAATTTTTTTAAATAAATTTAGATATTTCGATAAATATAGATTTTAATTATAGAAACTAAAAATAAAATACACCAATACCTCACTTTGCGTCGTGGTTACGTTCCAAAAAAACACGACGCAAATTGAAACGACGCAAAGTGAATTATGATTTTCTATAGCAAACCATGTAAAGATCGAAGATAGGTTCCAAGGTTACAAAAATACTACTTTTTAAAAAGAAAATTGAAAACATTTAAACATTTAAAAAACAAAAAAAATATAAAATTTTATTACATACATACAAAAAACAAAAAAAAAACAAATTCAATTAAAACAAAATAAAATATTCAATTAATTTATAAAAACAAAAAAAAATTAATCACTGTCTGATGAGTCCATAGTGGCTGTTGTCGTAAGTCGGCTTTCTTTCACAAAAAATTGGTCCAATGTTTTAAAAAAAAATTAGAGACTCGAACCCAAAACAACGCAACTTCGAAAATCTAACGACGCACAGTGAAAATTAGTACTAATTCAGCAGCGACGCAACTTCAAAAAAACGCAAAACGAAACGACGCAAAGCGAGGTATTGGTGTAATACAAAATTTAATTGTCAAAAACTATATTCAACTATATTGGCTGTTCTTTTTGATATGAAAAAATTATGTTTCATATACAACTTTCGATTGATTTTCATTGATTTTATGTAATAACCCTATTATCGATGTTGCTAAAATATAATGCAATTTTTGTATTATATTTTAAAATACTCTATTCTCATGTGTAATAACCACGGTTACATGTTCGTAGAATAATCTGCCATTACGCTATTTTCAAATCATTATTTTTACTATTGCAAAAGCTCTCACACAACCATCACACTTCAACGCAATGTGTTCACATAATACAAAAACAAAAAAAAGAGTAAATAATTCGAGCAGAGCGAACATTCTCGTTATAATCATCGCAAAAATTTCCGCAGATTTTTTTCTCTCGCAAATGTAATCGGCGTGCAGACAAAAAGCATCTCGGGGCATACGTAGGGAAAATGTTTCGGTTTAATCACTTCGAACATTTTCGTTAACGCGGCAACGCGATGAGAGGTCAAGTGCAGCGGCGTTGTTCCATCAACAGCAGCTGTGTTCCGTCCGATGCCCACATTTATTTAACGATTCTTCACGCCGTGCTAAATATATAAAGGGAAAAAAATTAACCGGTTGCAAATGCCGGGTCGTTAAAAGAGTATGGAAGTATAGGTATTGACTGTTTGCTATTCAGATCTGGCAAAGATGTGATTGTATTGCAGACGAATAAGCGATTGATTATGTTGCGATTAAGGGAATATTATGATGATTATATTTACTATATTATTATATTATATTTATTACATAAATTTTTACTGACGATTGAGTGAACGATCGAGTGAGCGAGCGAGTTGACGATACATATACACCATCATAAACTAAGTGCAGATTCGCCATCTAAAGGCTATATGAAGAATTTTTATATATTTTTTTTTAATTTTTGAAAATGTTAAAGTTACCATACTATTATCACTCTACCATTTTTCCTTGCAGTCAAAATGGTAAAAATGGTAAAAATTTTAGTACGAGTTTTATTTCTATATGTTTTGTTTTAAATTTTAATATATTTTAATATCAAATTAATTTGTAAATTATGAATTTTCTCGCCTTGAAATAATTTAATATCGATTAAAACATGAAAATTTCACAAGCTAAAACTACTGGCTTTGCAAACGGAACATTTAATACACATATTGTATCATTTGCTAAGTATGAATATACATGTGGGATAATAATAGAAGTAAATTTACAATTAAGTATAGGTAGTTCCTTTGACAACCCTCGGATTAATTCAATTTACTCAGTATTCGGCCAACAATACTATATTTGGTGACAAACGTATTGTATACCCGGTTAGTTTCCCACTGACGTCACCTAGCCTGGTTATTGTTATTGTTGTAATCGATCAACGTATAGCTTACCTACTGGCCCTAACCTTATCCTATTTGATAGCTAATAACCATAACAATGCTGCCAGGCTAAAACCCAAATCTAAACGCCTGATTCGTCTAATAAATAATACATCATTCTTTATTTAATTTGTTGTATATATTTTTTGTATTTAAAAATAATGTAAGTGTTTTAACAAATATTTTAATTTTCACTTAATCACAGTGAAATTTCAATAAATTTGAAAAAATGTAGTGGCCTCACCGGGATTCAAACCCGGGACTACTTTCTTTTGCGGCAATTAATTAAATTTCGACATATCAATCATTAGAAATGTAATTACAAAGAGTTCTAAAAGATTTTGTTACTATTTTAATTTATAAGATTTTCTTAATAGTTATTTATATATTCACTTGTTTTAATCGTATTTTTTCTTTAAAAACCATACTTTCATAATAAGAGGATATAATTATTAATAATACTAGTTGTAAGGTAACATACAAAAATAGTTTTTGACAAAAAAAAAGAGATATGTTAAATATTTTTTTACGACAAAACTTTCAATAACTGAAGAAAAATTATGGATAAAATTTGATACATAAACTTAAAAATACTGATACGATTTACTGACAATATTTTTAAAAAAATACAGCTTTAAATAAATATACTGGCTAAATTAGTTGATTGCAGTATGCGATGCTTTTTAGTAACTGATATAGTTTTTTCTGCATTTATGTTTGTGGAAACCTTTTTGTTTAGAAACCAGTTTATTTTTTGCATATACGTTTCATACTCTGTATATTATATTTTAAAACTACATTTAAAAATGATTATACTGGAGACATAATATTTGTAGAAGCTACTGTATATATATTATTGATTCTATAAATACGTAGTTTTTTTTAATTTCCTGAAATATCGTCTAGACAGCTGAAAATAGATGAAGGTTTTTATAATTAATTTAATTAAAATTTGTTTCGTTCATTATATATTATAATTACAAGAAAATAATTTTGTTACTCAAATCAAAAAGTTCAAATTTGAATCCCGTTTGAGTGACATAATTTTTTTTTTATAATATAATATTAAATAATTGTAACTAAATATTAATACAAATTTTAAAATCTGCATTCAGTAAATTATAAAAAGAACATAACTTCAGCAAGAAAAAAAATTACATTTTTAAGAACCAAGTGCTTTTTTTTTCTTCTCAACACGAGCATAATAGATTTTTGATTTTACAGTCTATTGGAATCTGTACGAGAACATTTCTCATACGTCGCCAGCATCGCGGCATCGGCATTTCTGTGCGCGAGCAATCATTTATTCCGATCGAAACTCAACACGTATAGCCCAATGTCTTAAAATCCTATCAATCATATTAATCCATTTATTTTCGACGTCATCCTACTTAATCCAAACAAACTTTACCTATCTTAAAGCACCACAAGCAAAGAAAATGCACGTATTTATTTCAGATTTTGTTAAGCGCTAGGCATTTTCTTATTATTATTATTTTTGGTAGATTCAAAACGCAAATAATTATTTATTTAATACTTTGACGTTTGTATAGACAAAAAAACATAAAAAATCTGAAGAAAATTATCGTATTTATATAAAAATTTTAAGTTGATACATGTAACCTAGGAATGGTAATTAAGAGAAATATTTATACATTGAAATTTACGTAAAAGAATTTCTTAAGGTTTTATCTAAAATAATCTACTACTTAAAATAAACAAGCTGTAAAGAAAAATTACATAAAATTTGAGTTTTAGCTCATATCAATTTTTTTGTTACTATGTTTTAGAGAAATTAATTTTTTTTTAATGTAATTTAACTAAAGTTGTATCTCTTAGAGATCTCTGTGAGATTCCCATGTATAATAATATAAATTGGGCATAATATAATATATATATATATATATATATATATATATATATATATATATATATATATATGTAATAAATATTGGGTATATCAGTCCAATGTGGAATGGTTCTTAAATAAAACTCATTTAAGTTTCAAAGGCAAGCTTTGGATTTATTTTAAATTTTCTTCATAGCCTCTATAACATATGAAAAACAAAAATCTCTGTATATCAATTGTCAGTATAACAGAACAAGTAAATTCTTTAAAAAAGTTGAATTTAACTAATAAGTAAAAAGTCGTAATACAATAAAATTATACTTGCAAACTTTGTTAGTTTGTAAGTAAGTAAAATTTCTCAAAAATTACTTTGCCTATAAAGTCATAAATAAAATTGGAATATTTTTCAATAAAATAATATAAAAATATAAGTAAAATAACTTATTTATTGTTTGATATTTTATTTTTGAAAATAAAATTACAGTTTGTAAGTAGCGCTAATATTATAAAAGTTTGTTCTGCGAGAACACTATAAAAAGCTTTACGCTGTGTCTATGATTTAGTAGCTTAACTCTTACAACTTTATTTTCATAAACTAGAAAATATTACATTTACTTAAAACTTAGACTTTCTAAACTTACCCAAATATTATTAAAACAAAATTATTATGGTATTTTAAATTTCATCACGTTGATTTTATCCTATGCAATTTATTTTCAATTCGGAAAAACGTTAATAATGATTACAGAGTAATTCAGTAAATATTCTACAAACTAATCTAATTTTAATGCATAAAATAATTGCATTAAAATTTTAAAATAGCGAATGCATGCATGACAAGCGATACACTCTGGTTCGTTACTATGTAATTAAAAAAATATAGCGGTTGCGCAAATCGAATGATTTAGGCGTACGTGGTTGGTTTTAGAGTTAAAAAAATAGTGACACTAACTGTTCAATTTGCGACTAAAACTTTTTATATATATTTATATTCTATAAATTGCAAGGAGTTATTAAATCGTATATATATATATATATATATATATATATATATATATATATATATATATATAGTTAATACTCAAATATAATCATAAAGGAATAATCTGAAAATGAAAAATTCATATCGCCTCGACCTGGGATCGAACCAGGGTCCTTCCTTTATGATTATATTTGAGTATTAACTGTATTTAAATGATATATCTATCAACTAACCAGATTAATGTATTATATATTGCTTTCATTTCCACAGCAGTCATTTATCTAATATAATGTGTAACAGAATTATATTCTTATTAAAAAAAATGAAAAAAAAGCTTAAAACTTTAAAAACATCTCTTACACTTTCAGTAAACTTAAAAGGTGATATAATCGTATAATATAAATATTAATTATTATCTATATTTATTCTTTTGAATAAGCAAAGTAACGTAATCCGCAGAAAATATTAAAGTTGAAAACTTTGCCCGAGTGAAATTCGTTGCAAAATCGTAGAGAATACATATCAATAAATTTCGCTTGAAACTCTCGAACATACACACACACACACACAAAATAAGGCAATTTCCTTTAGATAGAAAAGTTCAAACGCTCGTCTTTATACATATCTCCTATACTACGCTACTGAAGACCATAAAAAATACATGTTATGCGCGTATTATCATACGAAAAGAAGAAAGTTTAGCACGCATGTGTAGTCAAACTATATGTGTATTCCAATAACAACAACGAACGACCGAGTTTTTTTTTGTATATCGTTACTGTTCGATTGGTTATCGTTAGCAAAGAACCGACAGATTCAATATGCTTCTCTTGTTCCAAACATAATCAACTATAGGATTTTATTTTATATGGGTTTTTACACATCTGAGGTATCCAAAACAAACTCTATCAATTATGTATACAGGGTGTTGAAAAAATAATCATAAAAAGAAATATATTACAACAAAAATTAAGTTAAAAAAGATTCATTTGATTAAAGTTGAAATATTTTCGTACCATAACTTAAATGAATTTATAATAAAAGGTAAACACGACCAAAAAAAAAACCAAGAGTCGTGTGTTTACTTTTTATTATTTTAATAATGTTTCAACAAGTATTTACAGCCGTATTCGTCCAAGTTATTAAATAAATTTTTTATTTTAGTTAACACATTTTCTAAAAATAAAACCAACAAAATATAAACCTAACCACCAATCACCTAAATCTCCGGATATTGTGAATATTGGCAATCACTCCTGATCCTATATAGTAAATTTGTTAAACAAAAGAATTATATGTCAACACACGGCAGCAGAACCAGCAGTAATACCGAAAAGAGCTCAATTGCGAATCGAATACGAGAGACCGTGATTGAAAAATTCACGAACGCTACACCGCACAAAATTGGTCGATACACATACAATCGCAGGACAGACAGCCATCCACGTATACGACAAATACAATTCGTCCAATTGGCCTCGAGGTGAAACTGGATTAACTTATTGGCTGCGTCGCTTCCAGTTTTACTTACTGGCAGCTCGATTTACTGGCATGCGTACAAAATGTTCTATATATTATTTGCTCGTTTTAAATAAAATAAAAATGACTGCAAATGAAATTATCACATAATGTCATATAAATATTTAGAGTGTCCGTAAATAAATTTTTTTTAGTAAGACTAGAATCGATAATTTCACATCGAAAAAACATTAAAAATAATATTTTTTGCTTGTTTTTACGAAAGTAACAGGTTTCTCTACAGAACTTAAATTTTCGGAAAACGCTTGTTAATACATATACTATATAAACAATATATGTAAATATGTTTTTTTGATGTAAAATTATCGATTTTAGCCTTACTGGAAATTTTTTTTTTATATTAATGTGTAAAAAGTTCAGTATTAATTATTAAAAATCGTGTTATAATATAGTTACCTAATTGTTAAACAGGAAGTTCGTTTGCTTAGTTCATAATTTATAACAAAGTGCTATAAAATTCATAACTAAATACTATATCAATAATTTATAAAACACAATAAAATGAATATTTATAACAGGATTTTTAGTGCCAAAAATTAACTATAAATAAAATTTATTGTCTCACATTGTATGTATTTTGTTTTATTATATTCATACATTTGAGTGCATATTTTATAGCTATATTTATAAATATATGTAAATTTAAAATATACTGTGCATAATTCAACTGGAATTTACATTACAAATTATAAAAAATAATGATGTAATTTCAAAATTTATTATCATTCATAAAAAAGTATATATTTTTTATTACGCTAACAAATCAAGTATACTATGAACTAAATAGTTTTTTTTAAATTTTGGAATACGAAATATTAATTCGTCTTAAAGAAAGATATTACAAATTTACATTGACATACTACTCTTTTATCTTAATCTATCTAGCAAAAAGCTCAACCAACATCAATAAGTTATTTTCTATAACAATGTAAATCGTTAATTATTCACATTTATAATTTGTAAAATATTGTATCAAAACTAGAAACTACAAAATATGAAGTGAGCAAACTATTGATATAGATATATTTATATTGATGTCATACGTATTTAGTATTCCGTAAAAGTATGATGACGCAATAGGCGAAGCACGTCCGGTATTTCCGGTTAATTTATCGGAGGGCTTCATTGATTTCATCAACACTAAACTGACGGAACGTGCGCATACAAACCATTCTCCTATATCATTTTATTTCGGAATTCGTCTTGACGATATGCGATAAGAATCAAAATATTTTTCATTGCAATTCATATCATATTCTGTTATTTTTAGGGAAGGTTTTAATATGTCAGTAAAATTGTCATTACGATCATTTTATTTATTAGTCAAAATTGGGATTAGCTTGTCTTCTTTATTATATACCTTGTGTTATTAATTCATAAGTTTTTCAAAAGTTTGTCCTCCGATAAGAATGAAAAGTCGGTGTCTATATTGTTTGCAGAAAAATTACATGATGATATAGATACAGCTTAAAAATTATTATTTACAAAAAAAAAGATAAATACAAACTCAAATACTTAGGAGAATAAGTAAAATTACTTTCTACTGAAATACACTCGTATAGATTCTTTACCATGTAAAATCCGTCTAAAATAATAATAAATGCAAACAAAGCGAAATTCAGCAGCAAGCAAAAGGAGTAGCAGGAGGCATCTACACATTTCCAATGATTTAAACGACGTCGTGCACAAGACTATACCCGGACTATAGTTGCTGAGACAATATAGGTAAATTTAGCAGTGACTCCCTCTCTTGTATGTACGAAATTCAATAGAACCTCATAATGGCGCGTTTCCGGGTCTGCTGTATTTGCCCATCGACTTACGAGTTACTGACTGCCGTTCGTTCGTTTATTTCCGCCAGCAAAATGTACATAGCATTCCAATTCGCTTGTCCGCTTCCAATAAACTGTTGTTATTTGGAAAGAGAATAAGATGAATTTTGTCTTAATGATTGTATATGTATGAGTAATGGTTTCAATGTTATCTAACCGCGGCTCATTACAATATTTTAAAAAAATTAATTTAAAAATTAAATTTTTTGCTGAAAAAATAATTAAAAATTTGTGAGAAAAAAATAATGTAATAATAGTTGTAGTCAGAGTTGTCTGTGGTGCGAAATAATTTGAAGATTATCGTCGTAGCAAAATAACGTGTTTGTTTCGAAAGGGTGGCACAAATTAAGATGGCAGTGATTAGGCAGGCAGCTGGTGTATTTCTACCCCTTTAAACTTAGCTTGTCTTATGTAGAATGGGTGGTGTTGCGTTGATATTAGTAAATGAGAAAATTAATTATTTATGTATACTACATAGGGGGGATGAAAGTATCTTTCTCTTTTCTAATTATTTACGTTTATGTGAACCAAAATATTTTCATATTATATTAAGTTTTTTGCTCGTATTAGTTATTTTTAAATAAATTTTTATTTCTGTTTTCAGGACGTAAACATACAAAATATTTTTATCACATTTATATACGCATATATTCATACCATATACTCATAAGAATATTGTACAAATTGTTTTCATTCAAACAAAAATTAATTGATATCAAACAATGCATATAACTGTTGCTTCCTTTTATACCACTTGGTAATATTTGATTCAACAAAACACTCTTAAGCATGCTACTCGTATATATGATATGTATATGTGATATTATAAAATCTAAATAATTTTTTTTTAAATATTTAACAAATAATGTTAAATAAAAATATTTAGTATTTAGTATTAAATATTAAACAAAAAATATTTCAAAAATATTAAATTTTAAGTAACTTTCCAGATAGTAATAGCCACTTTTCTTAATTCTTAATAATTTTACCTGTTTAAAAATTCATATTTGTCATAATTTAATTTTTAAATATTTTTAAACTATCAAATCGTGTTTCTTTTTTATAAATATTACAATCGAATAGGTACATGTATTTGTATTGTATATTTCAATGTTAATAGTTAATTTTTGCAAATTTTGCAATAGTTAACTTTTACAAATGCCAATGAAAAATCATAATAATTATTGTATAATCGCATGTTGTTGCTATAGAAAGGTAATTTTTCACAATAAAATAAAGTGCTTTGTTTATAATGTGTCACAAGAGAGAGACATATTTGTGTAACATTTATTAGAATTTTTTTTAATTTTAAGAATTGTAAGTTAAAAAATAAATCCGAATTAGGAAAGGCTTGAAGAATTGACTGTATTTCGTTTATACCTGTAAAATTTAAGTTATAAAGTGAAAAACATAGTGTTCATTTTTTTTTGCTAACGTCACAAGTTAGGTTTTTCTCCCAACAGTCGATTGCTATGGAAATTTGTCAAAGTGTAATAAAATCAATTTACGTGCCTCTATCAACAACCTCTCTAAGTACGAATAACAACACGATTGTGTGATTTTTTATTTATTAGTTTGTTTTTCAAAAATTTTATGCCATATATTTGCAATCCGAAATCACTTAACTGTGCTGTGCATTGAACAACACCAAAACACAACAGCAAAACTTATGCATTTAGATAGAATCGGTCCGAACAGACCTCGCCTCGGGCATTACTGCAACGATTCACTGCCAGTACCAAGTGCATTGCAATAGCATTGCTGCAGCAACGTAAGACAGAGAGAGGGGTGAGAAGGGGGAAGAGGAAGAGGACTTGACTTCCGTTTCCGTTGCTAATTGAGTCCGGACCGGGTGCAAGACTGCACACCATCGATGCTGCACTACCACGCCGACGCCACGCGTCCTACTTCGTAACTACGTCCGGCCGTAGCGAAACGCTATGGCAGCCACTGCTGTCTGCCCGTAATTAAAATGGATCGTCGCGGTAAAGGGCAGGCGAGGACCTAAACGCGTCTTGAATCCTTCGGTAATGCGCCAAATTAAATTTACCACGGGTCTCGCATCAAATGAAACGAAAACAAAAACCTGAGAAGGATCTGTGTAGAGGGTATAGGATCTTTGGTGACCCTTCGCCAACAATCGGGAGACTAAGTTTTATAGCTGAATCTGTTAAAGGTCCACTTTAACGTCCCCGCGACGTAAAACGATACGATTTTATGTGCGGTGGAATTTTGTGATGAAGACAAGCCGGGGGACGATGGTGTGTTTTGAAAATACAAGTATTTAGGAAATTTTTCTCCGTTCTAATTTACGAAGATTTAAGGACTTTGTGACTTTTAAATGTTCGTAGATTTAATGAGAATAAGCCGATTATTGTTTTACTTTGTAACGTGTAACAATTATAAGTATACTGTTGTTATAAGTATATTTTAAAATTTATGTTGCAGTATTTGTATTGAGTTGTTCTAATTAAACTTGCAAATTTCTTCTTTAATACATTTTATTTTATCTGTATTTAATACTAATAAACTTTACTTGTGTTTCAGTAAATATTTTATAATGAAGATGATTGAAATTATTTATTAAATCGAAAGTTTGAATGTTATTAAATAATAACATTCAAATTTTCGGTGGTTGACACTTGATGAAACATTTTTAAAAATTATAATCAGTAACACAAAGTTATTAATTAATTAAAAATACTTGGTTAATTAGTTTTCTAATTTTATAATTACTCAACGATTGTTTCAACCATTTAGTTATCATCAGGAGTTGTAACAACGAAGTTATACATATATTTGTCTTGGACAGAAAGATTTAGCGGACACTAAGTAGATTTCTTAGAGAGCTGATTTTTAACCTATAATATTTTTTTTATATAAAGATTTCATAAACATCATTAATACAATTTCTCTTCTTTATGTCTCAAAGGAAAACATCTATCTATATCTGTCCTACCGTAAACTAATATCAAAGTTAGATAAATATCTAAACTCTTAGATTATTTATTCTAACATTAAAACTAAATCCAACATCAACCAGATTCTTTCAATTATACATCACTCTATGATAGAGATTTTTTCCAATCTCATAAAAGTAAACCTAAACAAGATATTTGCCAATAAAAAATAACTACACACCACACACTACACACACTTGTATCGAACGAATTCGATTGCGCCACGAGTGCGGCGGCTTGCTTCGCATTTTTTGACAATTTCTATTCGGGCAGCCAGCCCCACACGTTGATTGCTTGCACAAACCAATCTCGCGCGCAATCTCGGTCCGCGGTATATGCTCATGAATAACTGAGAAAGGTCGGGAACTACCGCTGCCGCTGCCGTCGAGTTCTCTGGTGGCTTCTTCGTCAAGGATTTCATGTGCTGCTGCTCTCTGTTTTTAGCGTCTTCAACACGCGACCAGTGACGGCGTGCAGATATTTAAATATAATGTATGAAATACATAGAAACAAGTTACTAGGTAACAAAGTAATACAGAACTTAATCCTAAAGCCTTTTTATATTACTATAATAAGTTCTGAAAGATTTTTACTATGTTAATTTTCATTTTCACAGTTTTAATCTTTTTATATTATATATATTTCTACCTGAGCTACATATGTATGAAAAGTTTCAAATCGATTGGATATGCAAAAATGTATCAAAATTAGATTATACCTAAGATTTGATTCTCAACTGAATCTAAATAAAAGTTTGTAAAAATAAAAATTTGTAAAAAATATATACGTATATTCATTCTTGTTCTGTTACAAATTTCAGTTTTTTTAAAAAAAAAACCTTTTTTTTAATATATATTATTTAATATATTTATCGACTATTTTATTGTCTTACATAAATTGAATATTAAATATTGAGGCTGGCACAACAAGCTCGGTTCTACTACACCGGTTTTAAAACAACCTAACTGTCATAAGAACAGAAATAAACAAATAAACGAAAACACCCAAAAGCTTGTAGTACTAGCCTAAGTGATTATCATCATTAATATGTAAAAATATTAATATATATTAAAGTTTTATATTTAAAAATATTTAAATCAATTAGTTATTATAAACAAGCAATTCTAGCTCTTATAACATAGACCCCCGCCGCCACTGTACGTGTATGTCTGCGGTGGGATTTGAAATAAATCTGTTGCACGATTTGCCTCGTGTATTTTATCATGTATAATTTTCTAGTCGTTGAACACGACAACATTTAAATACGCACCCAAAGCAAAATCGGAGAGGATGTGTTACTTGTTACAGGTAATTTTGCGCTACATGTACTAGCAGCAAGAAGGAATGAAGGATATTTGCGTGAAACTGGAATATTTCGTGTTCGTAAATACTTAAATTTATTTATTTTTCTTATTTACAATATTATACAGAAAATTATGCGGTAAGTCCAATTTGTGCAGAAATTAGATTTTGATGAAAAATAGTTGCATATAAAGAGACAAATATATATATATATATCTTTGTAAATTATTATATTTATGCAACATTAGTTACTTTCAAATTAAAATAAATGTTAAAAGTTGTTTTTACAATATTTTTGTGTTAACTATTTAAAATATCTATAACTTAAAAACTAGAAGTGTTATACGTATAATTTATGAGATTCTATTCATGAAAAAGAAATAACAAAAACGGGTTACAATCATCTCATCAAATTTATGTTATCGAAAAAAGTTCAAATTTGTCGCCTAGTGTAATTATTGTAACTATTGTGAAAAAAAAACATTCTATTATTTTATTTAAAGTTTTTAGATAGTTACAATAACGTTACGGTAAAATTTTCAGTGAAAATTACTAGAAATAAAATACCGGTAATTTAAATATCACTACTCATGAGTAATAATTATCATTACAAGTTTCTTAAATAACATACTATTATATCTTTCACATATTAATCTATTCATTTTTATTTTACTATTACTATTCCAATAGCTAGACAATTTAAAAACAAATGAAAAATTTTTAATAAACGGTGTTAAAACAGTAAAATACCAAATTATTTTTATATTCTAACTGAATTCATATAGGTGTATTTACTATAATAGTGGGAGTAGAAACTAAGGATATTAAGCCGCATTATCATTTTATTTCATACCACTATAGTCACAAAATTTAAGCGACTAATATTCAAGCACCATTTGCTACTAGAGTGCCATTCGCATACTAAAAATTCTACTTCCTTAGGGACATTAGAACAATAAGTAGACAATGAAAATATTTGTATATTAGACTAAAAACGAAAAAGTATCAAATTAAAATTGTAGTGGAAAATTTAGTTAATACTCTATTTAATATTAACAATTGAAGAATTTGAAACAAAAAAATGATCAACTATATTTTTAGTAAATTACTTGGGTACCAGTACCTTGGATTTTATAAACAGGATGAAAATTTTATTAGTAATAATTTGCTATTAAAATTTATTTAATTTACATAGTTCTACTAATTACTCATTAAATTGAATAACTTTTAATTATTTTTTTAATTATTTTCTTTAATAAAATCATCTCCTTAACATAGTAAAAAAATTTTTTGAACTCATTAAAATAATATAAAATGGCTCTAGGATGTATCTGTATATATTTTAATTAAAAATTGACGTCCCGACTACTCTACGTGTGCCATCATCAGAAAAAATTATACAAATGACATATATAATAAATAAACAGAACATATATATATATATATATATATATATATTTTTATATATATATATATATATATATATATATATAACGTCCGTTTTTATTTAAAATTTATACAGAACTTAATTCTAAAGCCTTTCTATTTCATCTTCTTAAGTTAATAATTAAAATAAATAATTAATTTAATATAATTTAATAATATATTTTTGAAACGTTTTAACGCACTGTTTATTACGATGAAACTAAGACTGTCACAAATATTTAAATATCCACTTAATCGCAGTAAACTAATGTGTAATTAGTTGATTACCGGGATTTGAACCCGAGAACATTTTCTTTTGTGGAAAGTGCCTTACTATTGAACCAGAAAAACACCGCAAAAAAATTCGGGAATCAACTAATTATATATTAGTTTATATATATTTCTTACGCAGTTTTCTTTTAAATTTTGGGAGTTCTTTTATATTGACTTGAAACTCTTTAATCTTTTAATGTCTTACATTTTGTTACAACAAAGTAAGAGTGCAATTAATTAGAAAAATTAAGTTGTTTCTTGCATTTCATGGGATCTCTGCATCCTTGATTGATTGTACTACGGGGGATATAGGTCACTTTAACACTTTCTCTCCCAAATATTCTCCAACAACATTTTAATTTTTTGCTCTCATCTCTTCATCCTTTAAAGTCAAATTTACACTCCAAACCAATATCTTCGGGTTGATGTTTTTATATACTAACCAGAAAACTAGGGCCTCTCTCCGTTTCAGTTGGGCATGTGCAAACAGTTGAAAGATTAAGTTAACGGTGCAAAACACTGCCTGGCGTTTCGGATTGGTTCAAACCACTCTAAAACGAATATAGTACCGAGAAACGAAACTTTTCCACCCAAGCCCGGGTGAGTTTGTTAAAAATCTGTTTACTTGGTACAAAACTTTCGTGACAAACGACATTCGCGCGCAGAGCATTGGCCTGGAGTCGCTTTTTTCTTCTTCTTCTTATTCGTCGTCTGCGTGTTCTTCTTCGCGACGAAGAAATTAGATTGCGCGAGTTAACAAGCCATCAGCAGAACCTTTTGCACATTGACATCGTGTTGCCGAAATATGTAACAATGGTAGAAAAGCAAGCGATGCTTCGCGGAAATTATTAAAAGCTATATTAAAAATTTTGTAATAAATGAAACTGCGAAATTGAATTTTATTTCAGGTACTTCTTTTGCTTTGACTCTTTCACTCTCTGTCTCTCTTGCTTTTTTTTTCTCTCTCTGTTTAGTTCAATTTAGTAATGGAAATATAGAAATAATGTTTTCTATCTACATATTTGCTATAGCAAAAGAGATTTTTTGTAGTTATTGTTTGTGTTTGATAGTATTAAATTTTAATTAAATTACTAAATATAAATTAGAAGAAGCTACACGAGCTATATTTTAATTTAGTTGTATATGTATACTACTTTTTATGTTATTGATATGATTCAAATGCTTGCTTTTTAAAAGTTTTTCCAAATTAATTATTTTTACATTTTATTATTTTTTATTTGTACATATATACGTACACAATCACGCTAGGTACACAAAAGGGCGTGGCACAAACTTACAATTTCGTGACTGATTAGAAAATTTAGTTACTTTGAAAAAAAATATCATCTAAAATTTTTCTATTTTGCATGACAAAGAAAAAATATTTGATATAAATACTGCATGCCAGTCACAATGAAAATAAATATCGTATATCAAAAATTTAAAAAATGAAAAATTTTCAACGTATGTTTGACTTTTATTATAGGTACATTTTGTATAAAATAAAATTATATTTTTAAACACGTTTTATAAATGTAAATTTTAAATTTATGAGTTATCTGAATATTTAAATGCAATTTTGATAGTTAAATAAAATAAATTTAACTCAATTGATAAACTGTAACCAGCAAATATATTTTCAATAGAAATACCGAAAAATTTACATATGAATAAACGATGTATATAAAATAATTTCAATATTCATTAATTTACCGCTCTACTCGTATATAATACTGATGGAATAAAAGTTTCGCTAGTTCGTTGGAAATATTCATATTCAAAAATAAACTTTTGAGCTTCGCACGTAACACATAATTATCGCGCTGGTTTATTCATTATTTATATAAGAAAGTCCCGTAATCAGTAAAATGTTCGTAATCTGCTTTTAACTGAAAATTTTGTTTAGTAAACTGGTGTTGGCGCGCAACCGAACGAGAAAGGTTTCTAAATTTACACTTCGTTATATAGTAAACATTACAAAGCAGATCATGTGTCAAAAACAAAGCTATTGTAATGAATTTTGAAAAGGCCTTTGCCTTCATATATGGATTATATGAAATACATTTTACCAGTTTGTATTTCACGACTAGGATATATTAATTATATATATATATATATATATATATATATATATATATATATATATATATATATATATATATAAATATATTGAAATAAAAATACGGTGTAAAATTTAATTAGAATATTTATTTCGTGTATTTTAGAATATTTTCGAAATCGAATATATAAATACGTAAATGTTGGTAAAAAAGAATTACATATTTAAGTATTTTATTACTTGAATACTGAATTACAAGAACAATCATTTTTAATTTCTTTTTTTCGGAAATGTAATATGATTTTTATATTTAAATACAGGTGCCCGGATGCCTAATGCGAAGTTGCTGAAAATATTCAGCTGTCATATTCAAATGTATACAGTTATTAAAAAAACAAAAAATTTGTATAATAAAATTTAACAAATTGTTTGTACATTAATTTATTTTAATTGTTGAAAAATATTTAATAAGCTAATGATACAAGCTATACTAAGTTGAAGTTGCTAAGATTAATCAACTGTTATTTTTAAATAAAAATTGAAAATAAACAAGATTAGAAGTATATGGGTAAACCCATATAGAGACTACTTTGACATTTCTCGGAAAGTTGACAACACTGTATTTTAATAATATTATAATTTATGTGGGCACTAGGAAAAACTTTTCTGAAAATTTGATCAAAATCGAATAAATGATGTAGCTACAATAAAGTTTAGTAATTTTTTTCTCGGAAAGTTGGCAACACTGTATTTTGTTAAAATTACATAAATTATATGAATACTAGGAGAATCTTTTGTGAAAATTTGAGTAAAATCGGTTAAATAACATAGCCATAATAAATTTTTTAAAATTTTAGTAATTTTTTTCTCGGAAAGTTGGCAACACTGGATATTAATAAAATTATATAATTAATGGGAGCACTAGAGAAATGTTTTCTGAAAATTTGAACAAAATCGGATAAATAACGTAGCCAATATGAATTTTTAAAAACTTTAGTAATTTTTTTCTCGGAAAGTTGGCATTACTGGAAAAAAATAAAACCACATGACCATCTTGGGTACTAGACAAATTTATCCTGAAAATTTCATTAAAATCGGTTAAACCGTCTAGGAGGAGTTGCGGCCACAAAATTTTGACTTACGACCGAGCGAGCTGACGACGCACACACATACACCCACATAAACTAAGTTCAGATTCGTCATCTAGAGGCTATATGAAGGATTTCTATACAATTTTTTTTTTTTTTTTGAAAATGTTACAGACACCGTACCAAACGCTATACTACTTTTCCTTGCAGTCAAAGTAGTAAAAAGTAGAAAATCTGAAGTTCTTAATAAATACACGAAATATTTTCAATTGTGGAGATTACTACTGCAAATTGTTGTACATATTATGATTACAAGTTTAACATATTAAATTTTACATTATTTTTGTGGAAATAAAATTACAACAAATTGTATTATCAAACCACAGACTAAATGAAATTTATTGCATATCGCGCAAGCGCATCAGTCTAGTCCAACAGCAAATTATTTGTTTGTGGTAAGGTGTACAAAAATACTGTTGTAATTATTATATAAATATATTTGTATTGTATTGCACAATATGTTATAGTTTCGTAGAAAAATTTCATATACAAGTTTTTGGTTTTCTTTACACAAAAAACTGTTAAAGATCATAACAACTGTTGTAATTTTTAATAAAGCACTTTTTTTTTTCATGTATAAATGAAATTCAACAAAAAAGTTTGTGTATCGGTTTATTAATGGAAAATAAGCCAATAACTTAATAAATTAATGATATGTATTTATAATATTAGCTTTAAGTCAATATAATAAATATTTATTATAATTAAAAACTGCAAACTTTTCTCTTTTTATGTAAGTTTTTAAATACCTAATACAATATTACTGTAATTCGATTTTAATTTTCGAAACACGAAATAGAAATTAATTGTGTACTTCCAACTTGTATGATATATATAAAATATTTTTAGCTACAAAAATCAATTAAATTACAATTTTAATAGTTACATCTATGAGTTGTTTTAATAAACTAATAAAATTTTTATTTTTTCAGGTATGTCTGCATTCGTGTTTAGCAACCTTACATTATTTTAAATGTAAGTATATTAACATTTTATTATTTATGGAATTTCAAAATTATTTTTGTTAAAATAAATATAGATCGAGTCAAAAATATTAAAATTGAAGCAAATATTTTTGTTGTAAAAATCATGTAACACATTTAAACACGTTTTCAAAATTCACATTTGTATGTCAAAATCATCTTCAGACATTTATTTATTTTTAAGTTCTGACATTATCAGAGTTTTTCTTTTTAATGACAACTATTTATTATTTTTTTTTCCCGAATTGGATATATCCGTCGATTGTTTAAATAAAAATATAAGAGTATGAAATATAAATGAAAATATACACTTATATAATTTCACACCAATTTCAAAAACTAACTAAAATATGAAAATACATTTGAAATAAGACAAAAGCAAGAGTACGAGTACCTTATGAATTATGAATAATAATTAAAAGCTATACGAGAATTGTGAAAATTTACTTCGGGCGAAAATCTCCATTATATTGTGTAAAATTGAAACGCGCGCGGGCACAGCAGCAGTCCATTTAGTCGCAGACAAATGTAGGCAATGCTTTCAACGTTAGCTCTCCGTGGTTCGTTCACTCACTCATTCGGTCGCTAGCTCGCTGCTACGCTATCGTTCGCCTCGCATCTCGACTTAAATAAATAATGGTGCAGATTGATTTTCCTGGTCAGTTATTTGTCCCAGCGCCCTGCCGACGGCAAAGATCTAACGCCCGGCTAAGTTTCAAGTCAGACAGCTCTGCACTTATTTGTCTAAATTCCTAGCATAGTTTCGCCCCAAAGAGATGAAGTCTTGAAATCCGCAAAGAGACGGATGGTTTTTGGTATTTTATTTTAAGTTCCCTAGACATAGAAATAGGAAATTTTCAAGAAATAAAAGACGTAATTTTCAAATGATGAACGCAATTAATTTATAAAGATGTATTTATGTCGTTCACTTATTCAATAAGTTATTTCGTTATTAACATAATTATTAATATTATATTTAAATAAATATATTATTATATTATTATCTATAGTATTTAACATTATTTACGTATTTTAATAATATGTATTAGATTTATAATAATAACAAAAATCACTAAAGTTTTATTTATTCATGTTTTAATTTTTCCAAATAAAGATCTTTTCTCATATTTATAAAATTAACCCGAAAAGTTAATATTTAATATTTAATATATTGATTTGGTTAATATTTTTACATTATATTTTGATTGTATATTACGTTATAAATATATTTATTTCTGTTTAGTAATAAACCATTATTATTATTCAATTCACTGCTTTTTACTCTGAAGTAGTCTGTATCTGTTCGAGTATTGCTGTGGGAGTGAAATTTTTGTCTTTCGGCTATTACTGCAGGGAGTAAAATGTGTTAAATCCATTTACTGTACCTCTTAAAGCGTAGATTTAGGAGTACACATGCGTAGTAACTTTAATTGTTTAAATTATAACAAACTTAAACTAGATTATAAACTTAGATTATAAAACTAGATTATAATTTAACAATTTATGACAAAAATACAAACAACGTAAATAAACCAAGTATTGACTAGTCCAATTTCTAATACTTTGTATTTTTCTATTCTGTCTTATTCTTCTCTATTTCTATTTGTAACCGCATATCTGCTCGCTGTGGGCGTATGTGCTTATTCGATTACGAGACTAAAATAATTTCCGTATACGCAAGAGATAGTTCGGGCACCCATTTAGAAGTGTAGGGATCGTAAGGTTATTGCTATATAAATGGAGCAGTTAGTCGAGACAATAACCGAATACTGTTTAATGGTCAGACGGGTCCGGGTTGCGTTAATAGGGTTGTAGCCGTCGTAGAAAAAGATTCGACCCGAGAAAATTGAAAAATCTTACGATAGTGCCATGTTGTTATAAGATTTTTAGAAATATTTGTTTGGTGTTGAAGTAATTGAGATAAAAATTAAATGATTATTATTATTTTTGATTAAAATTAAAAATTGTTAATAACTAGTACATCATTATTTGTTATTTAAAAAAATTATTTGTTATTTTTTTATAATTAAAATTTAGCTTCTATTAATTTTTATGATCTAGTTACTTACTTGTTATCTAGTAACTTGTTTCTATGTACTGATTTGTATACATTCATTTTTGTATACATTCCTAAAACATACACTTAAAAAAATATTTTTTTGAATAAAGATATTGAAAAAGTTTATTTGAAAATGTATTTCAAATCTTTTTTAAATTTATAATTTCAGTAAGATGACAATTGTTAATATTTTTATTTTTTTAAAACAATTGATGATCAAATATCACATACAAAAAAAGTTATTTCATTTAATTCGAATTAGATAACTAAATATCTAGTTAATTAAATAATACTTCCAATTTATTTATTATTCTAAGTAACAAGTCAGGTATTTTTTCGAATCAAATTTAGATAAATAATTGAACACGGCAGGATAAAATAGATAATTATACGACAAACTAGAAAAATAATCTAATTGCTTTAGATGAATATACAAAAATTGTTATCTAATCTTAGCTATTTTACCTAATATGATTAGAAGACTGAAAATCATATATATTTTTTTAGATAAAAAATCCTCTAAAGATTTGATTTGTGTATTTTCTGAAAAAACATATAAAAATCTGTATTTAAGAGTTAACTCCTAATTATTTTCTAAAGTTTTTCAAAAAATTGATAATTATTAGGAGTAATATTTTGTCATTGGTTTTTACTTATTTAAAACAATTAATGATTATAAAATACATTCGAATACTATAATTATTTAATTCTTATATTTTCATTATATTCTATTTAATAAAAATATATTTAAAAAAATCTTATTCATTTTTAACAATTCGTAATCAAACACACAAATGGAAAATATTCTCTCAATCAAGTTAGTTATCTTTTAATCCTCGTGCAACCTGCAACAACATCTATCGGTTAACCAGTTATCAGCTGAAACCGCCGCAAGATTTTGCGGTTTCAGCTGCACGTGAAAACTTTTCGTGCGAATGGTTCAAAATGTCAGCTAGCGTCGCTGCATGAACCACTCACGATCAGACGACGAACACTACCACCATACACTATCGAAGCAAAGTTGTTAAGCGAACTCAAACCGAAGCCGTGGCATGGCCACATATGTGATCTCATTTTGTGTGCGGGGATAGTTTGCATAGTTACAGGACGCAGTACATTGGTAGTGCAGAAAGTTGAACGTCTATATAGTATGAGATGTAAGGCTATGTGTCACATATGTGACATCTAAGATGAAATAGTTCCAAGTGTTCTTTACTGGATCTGAGAAGAGATGTTGAAAGATGAATGTTGGTTTAGTTTTATAAGAGAAAAATATGAAATATGGTTACATATATTTCTTATTGACAATAATGATGATAGTACTATAGTTTTATTTAAACGCATTGAGAATTGAGAGAGGTAATTTTTTTAAAATAAATTAATTATTCGTCTTGTTAGCATAAATATTTATACAAATACAAGTTAATATTATTTTTTGTTTGTTTAATAAATATTTATAAACCAAATGTGAAACAAAACGTTTTGCCAAAAAGTAAGTTCGATATAGTGGAAGTTAAATACTTAAATATATATGTTTTTTAATTAAAAAGGCTTTAGAAATTAAGTTCTGTAAAATTTTTATTTAAAAATCGACTTTTTGACATTTATCATCAGGAAAAATAATACAAATGACATATACAATAAATAAACCAAACATAGAAACACGTTACTAGGTAACAAAATAAGTAACTAGATTATAAATTTATAAATTATTAATTAAAGAAAGCCAAATTTTATTTAACGAGCTTTTACATACTGTGTCCTATATTATATTGAAAATAAAACATTTTAGAACGCGATACCTGAAAAATGTTATCACCAAGAACACCGTGTATTCTTTATATAATTTTTGTGCTAGTTATAAAAATATGCATATATATATATATATATATATATATATATATATATATATATATATATATAAGATGTATCACAAATACTTTTTATTCAACTAGAAATTATTCTTCGCTATCCGTTCTTATCTTACATGCAACTTTCACTTCATTTTCTTTATCAATTAAAATTGAGGGGCCCTAACGAAAACTAGGTTAAATAAAAAAATTTAAGTTTTGAGAAAACAGACTCCAAAGTTTAGCAGAACTTAGCTGATTTTACTTAATACAAATTAACTTCTAATTTCAAAATATTGTCTCATCTCAAAATATCTAAATTTGTCACTTGATTTAGTTTTCCTCTAAGCTCCTTAATTGTATTTATTACATATGCAAATCAAATGTTACACTTAAAAATATTATAAAGAAATTGTCAAATTTTTATAAAAAAAAAACTGATAGAATTATAGATTACTTTAGCATTCTAGATTGACATTTTAGTATATTTTGTGACATACGAATAAACCAAATTGAAAAATTCTGACAACAGTAGTAAAAATTTTATATAATACAAACGTAATATAGTTATAATTAAATATAGAACCGTAAAGAACAATGTACCGTCAATTTATTTAAAATAAATCTCTTATTCTTTCATATTTATCATACGCCAAGTTATCCTAAAACACATCCAAGCAAAGTTGACGTTGGAAAATGTATGACGAGAAAAAAAAGCATCTTTTGTTCGTTGCAAACGAGCACAAACATCCGCGCATCGGGCTCGTTACGCCACTTCTAAACCTCACACCCTTCCGCGTCCATATCTCGCGCGCATCTTTTAGCTTTTGCCCTGGCGTTTAGTTTTTGGCACAAACGCGCCCCCACAAAATTGCTGTTTCTAGTTTTCTATGTTTCTAAATTGGCCGTCGTTATTGGATTCCTTCTGCCCACAGCGTTTCTTTCGCCCCCTGTATGTTTATTATTCGTAAAAGAAAACTTTTTCCGCTCTTTGATGCGATTCCGAAAATAAATATACACGTGTTTTTTTCCATTTTGCTACCTGTTAGGGAGTTATTTTTTCTCTGTTGCGGTGAGAGTTTGTGTACTACGATTGATTCAGGCTATAGACGTGAATTAAAGCTTTTTTTTGTAGGTTATATACGATTTTATTAACGCTGAAAAGATTTGGTTTTTATACGAAATACAATTCACGTTTATTGGTTTTTCTAACTGCCCATTTGTGGCTGTAATAAGCTTTAATATATTGAAACGGGACCAACCCTGGCGGAGAATTTTTTAGTTTTTTTCTTCTTTTCAACAAGTAGTATTTACTTATGTTATAATTATTAAACCGTAGCTTACAATATTAGTCTTGTATTATATCTGCATGTGTTTATGAGTAAAGATTGTATAATTTCTTCCGTATTAGAAAAATGCAATTAATCCGGCGCTGAGAATAGATAACGCACTTGCAGCTGTCATCCAAATTCCTCGCTGTGTGGAGTCTAATTGTTTTTGTATTTGTCTTATCTTTTAGCTTTGATGTATATGTGCGCATTTGCGCTTTGTAATTATGACAATAGATAAATGTTTTGTCTATTCATTTTATTATTGAATATTTCTTTATGTTATAATATTATTCTTTTGTGAACAATTTAGAATTATGAATACAATGTAGAAATTATGTTAACTCTGTTAGTGCATTAAATAAATATATGTTGTTTGGTATTAAATTAATCAGGAAATTATGAGGAATACAACTATGATAATTAAATTGAGATGTAATGTTGTTTTTTAGTTAACGAGTGTTTAATAAGTTATTTTGTCACTATTTAGAGATACGCAGTGTTTCGTCCGGGGCATACTTCCCCCTCTAGCAGTTCCCGGGCCAAACGGTTCAGCCAATAGGAACGGAGCATTCTGTTTTGTGACCATATTTGGTAGTGTTCCTTCGCATATGGAAGTAGTGGGGAGCTTGCTGCCTTTATAAGAGCTAACAGCGGGCTGGATCGAGGATTAGGATTTTGATTTTAGAATTGGAATCTCTAGTCCCACACACCTACACATTTACACTCTGACTGACCATCATACTCTTGGCTAGTGACGTCATAAAGACGAGCGTTGGCAATTGTGTGTTTGTGAAGTTATTTACACTCTGACTGACCATCATACTCTTGGCTAGTGACGTCATAAAGACGAGCGTTGGCAATTGTGTGTTTGTGAAGTTATTTACACTCTGACTGACCATCATACTCTTGGCTAGTGACGTCATATCGACGAGCGTTGGCAATTGTGTGTTTGTGAAGTTATTTACACTCTGACTGACCATCATACTCTTGGCTAGTGACGTCATAAAGACGAGCGTTGGCAATTGTGTGTTTGTGAAGTTATTTACACTCTGACTGACCATCATACTCTTGGCTAGTGACGTCATAAAGACGAGCGTTGGCAATTGTGTGTTTGTGAAGTTATTTACACTCTGACTGACCATCATACTCTTGGCTAGTGACGTCATAAAGACGAGCGTTGGCAATTGTGTGTTTGTGAAGTTATTTACACTCTGACTGACCATCATACTCTTGGCTAGTGACGTCATAAAGACGAGCGTTGGCAATTGTGTGTTTGTGAAGTTATTTACACTCTGACTGACCATCATACTCTTGGCTAGTGACGTCATAAAGACGAGCGTTGGCAATTGTGTGTTTGTGAAGTTATTTACACTCTGACTGACCATCATACTCTTGGCTAGTGACGTCATAAAGACGAGCGTTGGCAATTGTGTGTTTGTGAAGTTATTTACACTCTGACTGACCATCATACTCTTGGCTAGTGACGTCATATCGACGAGCGTTGGCAATTGTGTGTTTGTGAAGTTATTTACACTCTGACTGACCATCATACTCTTGGCTAGTGACGTCATAAAGACGAGCGTTGGCAATTGTGTGTTTGTGAAGTTATTTACACTCTGACTGACCATCATACTCTTGGCTAGTGACGTCATAAAGACGAGCGTTGGCAATTGTGTGTTTGTGAAGTTATTTACACTCTGACTGACCATCATACTCTTGGCTAGTGACGTCATAAAGACGAGCGTTGGCAATTGTGTGTTTGTGAAGTTATTTACACTCTGACTGACCATCATACTCTTGGCTAGTGACGTCATATCGACGAGCGTTGGCAATTGTATGTTTGTGAAGTTATGTACACTCTGACTGACCACCATACTCTCGGCCAGTGACGTTATAGATACGAGCGTTGGCGATTGTGTGAGGGAAGGTCCATTTACACACAGACACAACACCCTATATTTATGACATGATAATGTTATTTATATCGTTGTTTTCTGTTACATGTTTCGCTCACCAGATCAACCGTCGACACTGGGGTCCCTTCCCCCCCTAAAATTACATGTTTTATACCATACAATAATAAAATGTTAACATCTCATAAATAAAACACACATGTGTTTGTTATAACTAATACCTAAAGTATTTAATGTACAACATTGACAAATAAATGGACTTCAAAGTTCAGGTTTATTTTTGACCTTTATTTTAGATAACTCTAAGTTCCGATACTTCACCATTTCACGACTCCTTAGAATTTGAGTTACTAGTATTTTAACATAACGTCTGGTCCTTATTTAGACGATCATAGCCAAAAGTAGAGTAGTAAATGGAAATTCTTCGTTTAGAAATTTGAAAAATTAAATAATGTCAAATTGCCGCGTTACAATATAGAATAAATTCTTTGAGAAGAGTTTAATGATTTTGAATTCTATTGAATAACAAGTATTTTATAAAATCATAACAATTTTTTTATGGATGATAAATAATATGAATGAAATTATTACGTTGTTAACTTGTATAGCAAAGTTTATTGCTAAATATTTAGACAGTTCATTAATGTACAATACTGTAACAAACGTAAACGTTTGTTAAGCATTGTCAGTGCATCAAACTTTAAAATACAGTCAGTAATTTCGATATATTTTGAAATATTGTTCAAAATTCGATTGCATAGTTTAGATATTTATGTTTACCTTTCCAACTCCCAGAGTTCAGTTCGATGGACAAAATGAAACTGAAAAAGGGGTTATCATCGAGATTGAGTTAGTTATAGTCAGTAGCAAGTTACGGTCAATCTCGAATTACAAGTTAGCAAATAGTGATTATATTTGTATTGCTTCACAATCTAGTTATTTCTGTTCGGTTTAATGCCAACTCTTTCTTCTTTCAATCTAATATTTTTAGTAGATGAAATTTTATAATTTTAATGATTAATTATTAATTATTAATAGCTTTCATTACCTTCAAAATTATTTATTAGTAAAATTAATTAACTAAAATTTGTTTATAAAATACATTTATATTTGCAAATTAAAATATATACTTTTTTAATAAAATAATATTTAATTTTTTACTGTCTCTAATTTAAAATAAAATTTTAAACAAGTTTTATGTTTTTAATAATAATTACGTTTACTTAAATGTAATGTACAAGACAAAAGAACATCTGTGTTTACTTTTATTATTTTTAATTACATATATTTACCTAAATGCAAAATTTTCTCTGTTATGTACTTTAGAAGAATCTGTGTTTTAATTAATTTTTTATGTTTAATACTATTTATACTGCAAATATTATTTTTATATTTTTGTTACCTAAATAAATTCTGGTACAGAATTGCTGCCACATAAAACTAATGAAATAATTTGTATTTTATTATTATGATTATAAATGTTTTTTGTAATATATTTGTTCTGTTACAAATTTATTTTAAAAAATTCATATATTTATACGTAAAAAATGTAATGTAAAAAAATTTTAATGTAAAAAAATAATTTACGTGTAAAAAAAAGATGAAGAAAAGATTTATTATACGTGCCAATCTTTGTTTGTGTCTCCTTATTAAAAAATTATTTTGCGTGGTCTTAATCAGTAGATATCCGTAAACTAATATTTGTCAACACATTGTTAACTAATTGCAATAATTTGACCATATAAGCAACAGAATCATGACAATGCGAGTAAACAGCAATAGACAATTAATAAAACAAATACACGTTTGGCCTAGCATATCACTAATCCGCAGATAATATCAGGCGCCAAATTGCCAAATGAAACACTAATTTTATTCTCACCATTTATAACCATCCCCATTCTACCTACAACAAAACCCCGAAATTCAAACGGGCCTATTAAAATTATTCGTCCATATTTTAACAGCGTGCGAGCGGCGCGACGGCGTTTATAAATTACGTACGCAGTGACCAGCGGCCGGCGTCCCAGCGCATACATCAATTATTGCCGCGCCGCGCGCGGCAAGCGGACGGCACGCGGCATTTTCTCCGAGTCCAGAGCTATAAACAAATGGATAATGCAACAACCAGAACCGAGAGAGCGGTTGATTTGTGGTCGCCCGTTTTCGGACATTAATTGGTCCCGGACGCAAATGGGATGAGGCGGGGGGTTATAAAATGGCTCTCTTTTTCTGGTTCGATTTACCAGAGGATGCGGCTGAAGTTTAACGAAATTAATTTTCGGTTTCGAATCGTTGTGTTGATAGATTGTTTAAATAAATTTGAATAAAACTCATGTTTAACTTATACTATGTGTTTGTAAAATATATAATAATTTAATAAATACATACATATATACAAACACAATTGTTCTACACTGTGAAAATTTAACTTTTAACTCAAAAGTAAACATGTTCCTCTTTAAAATAGAAACTTGTATATTTTAAAAGCATTCGCCGAGTCCCGAGCGATTATTCGCCGATTCTCGAATGGATTGTTCGTTGGAAGCCGGGCGCATATTCGTCGTGCTCGCTCTTTCCATTACTAAGTCGGTCTTTTTACCACGAGTCAAAGTAAATAAAGCAAAGTTCGGATATCTCTATAAGTGTACTCGCTACTGGGCAAGTATTCGGCACCCATCCTTACCCATTTGCGAAAACTGAATGTGTAGATCCACCTTAATAGAAAAGTAACAATATAATTACTTTAAAAGATGTATATAAAATTATTTATTATTATTATTATTATTAATTTTCAGTTCAAATATAGTTTTATTTATAAACTAATTTCATACATAGCTTTCAATATAATTATACTGTTTATAGTGTTTATTCCTTTATATTGAAATGTTAATTTCATTAGTAAAACGAATTTAAGTTTAGTTCAAGAACACGTTTTCTTTTGAGTTAAAAATAAAACCTAGGAACATAAAGCAACATTTTTTTTGTGTAGGACTTTTACGGACTAAGACTCACTTTTGAAAGTGCTACTTTTGCGAAATATTCTCTTGTAATTGCATATTTTACTACTTTTTATTTTTTATTGAATATTATGTAGTGATGTGACGAATAGTATTTCAGTTAAATAACCAAATTTAATTTATTTATTTGATGAAAAATATGCTAAAAACCTAATAAATACATTCATTAATTTATTAGATTATTAGCATATTTTTTTATTAATAAAATAAACTGATATACGAGTAGTTTGTTAAATTTTGTATATACCAATTAAAATTAATTTTTATTTTTTCAATAAGTACATATATTTCAATACATATATAATTACAGCAACTTCTCAAAGAGCAACTAGTATCATTAGTTTATTAGATTATTATCATAATTTTAAACAATAAAATAACTTGTTACACAAATATTTTATTAAATTATATTTATACTGACTAAAAACTGCAAACTTTTTCTTTTCAAAGCAATTTCTGTTTTTTTTTAATAACCGCATACATTGTATAATAACACCTAATAATTTGAACAACTTTTCAAGAGACAGCTTGTATCATTACATTATTAGATCATTAGCATTAAATAATAATATAATAATAATAATAATTAGTTGATAGTGATTAGTTTCAGCAATTTTACATGAATCATTCAGTTCTTTAATTTTTCTTGAAATTCATATTTCTCATAGATATTTCCATATTTAACCAATCCATACATGTCACAGATCCCAATATACCTACTGATTACACTTTAGGCTATAGGTCAATAATGCAACGCGATTGTATATCTGGGATGTATGTACACAATCACGGGGTTGATGAGCATCAAATGCGAACGAGAAAGAGTGAGAGAGAGAGAGAGGTAGGGGTGTGAGTGCGTTGTGCGTCGGAGGTCGCCATGAATATATTGAATGGGCGCCGTGTCGGTCACGGCTGGCCGCGTTTATTGTTATCCACCGATGCATCATTCGACGGTTCGTTTCATTGTTTGCACGTTTACGCTGCCCTGCCTATGTGCCCGGTGCGCCCTAACACCGCCAGCCTGCTGCTGTGATCCCGAAACGGATACACAACGGAACGCAACACTATGCAGATGAAGATATATAGATATTGATACGCTTAGTTACGTTTCTCTGGTACGATAAATATTATAAATTGCTATTGATTTTAATTTGTTTTCCAATATTTTTGTGTTATGATTTTTTTCAAAGAATATTTTATCAAAACAATAAAATGTTGATTCTATATTGGAATTATTTATTTACTAGATTAGTAATAACGTGTTGGATTGGAAGTCCAGTCTAGTTCGTATTGTTTAATTTAAATGAAAAATATTTTAAATATTAAAATCTTGTACCATTGAATTGATATCGGATGTTTCTGCGAAAATTCTGGAACACACTATAAGCTATAAATAATAATCCGCATTACAAACATGCAAATAAAAATATTAAAAATATAGAATTGGAGTATGAGTTGCAAAATGGACGAATTTTGGGGGAGTCATTTTTTTTTGTTCTAACTCGGAATTTGTTTATCTAAAAATTAGTAATTTATTCAAAATTAATTTTGATAGCTTTACATATTTCAATATATATACCGGGTGTCTACTTTTTTTTTGTTACATAGGGAATACAATGCTAAAATTTTCATTTGGTGATAAATTTTCCCCTAATTATTATAGAACAAAAGTACAAATACAAAAGTTGTTTAGAATTCAAAAATGCATCAAATGATGCCAAATTTATCAATATAGGATGTTCCGATCAAGAATTAGAAGCAAATTAAAATTTCCATTTTTGCGCTCTTTACATCAAAGTGCCATGGAAATTAAACAAATAATTTCATTTCTTCTGGAGTTTGAGTTTGACAGATCGTATTTATTTTATTGTTACGTTCTGTATTATTATTATTATTATTATTATTATTATTATTATTGAAAATAATGAATAAACTTAATGTAAATGAAAAGCTATTAAGTATAAAAAGTATTAAGTATTTATTATTTATTACAATGAAAGGGTATTTTACTCGGCTGTACACTACGTACTAGCTGTGGTTTTAAATTGTGAATGTCTCCATTATAATTTTAAGTAATTGTTTAATTTATTTATTAACTTCAAGTTATAAAAACAATACATTTGAATTAGATGACTGGCATTATGCCTAATATATTTATTATAATAATTTAAACTTATCCCTGAGGATGCTGTAAGTTGTGCAGTGAAACGTCGGATAAGAGTTTAATAAATAGTAAATAGCTGAACTCCGTAAAACTTTCTTTATTTATTACAATATTCAATATACCTATAAAACAGAAAAATTCATGAATACAAGATATAGGAGAACAAAAACGAAACTAACAATTTAAATTAAATGTTCAAATAAATCGCCATTAACTGCCAAACAATAACCTAATCTGTTATAAAATTCGTGACGTACAGAGCTTAATTGTGTTTGTGTTATATTATTGCACTCTTCAACAATGGCATTTTTCAAATCAACAAGATTTTTGATATGTCGTTTATAAATTTTCTCCTTCAAATATGGCCATAAAAAGAAATCGCACGGTGCTAAATCGGGCGATCTAGCTGGCCAATTAATTGGACCACCTCTACCAATCCATGAATTTGGAAAACATTGATCCAAATATAATTTAATGTTGCAGCTGTAATGTGCCGGACATCCGTCTTGTTGATACCAGACAACATTATCTTGAGTTGCACACTCTTCTAACTGCGGACCAATATGATTTTGCAACATATCCAAATATTTTTCGTTGTTTAAATTATTTTCAATAAAAAATGGCCCAATTATACACCTGCCAAAAATTCCAGCCCATACATTAACTTTTTCTGGATATTGGGTACGTGTTGCTACCATTAAATGAGGATTTGTTTGGCTCCATATTCTAAAGTTTTGTGTATTAGGTTCGCCGTGTAAAGTAAACGTAGACTCGTCAGTAAAACAAATAGATTTCAAGAAGTTTCTGTCTAAATTGGATTTTTCCATAATAATGTTACTAAATTCGCTTCTAGCCATTTTATCCGCTTCAAATATCTCTTGGTGCGTGGAATATTTATAAGAATGATATTTTTCATTTTTTAGTACCTTATGTATTGTTGAAGGATGCAAATTTAATTCAGCACCAAGTTGACGCACACTAACATTTGGGTTTTCCGTTACACACAAAAGTATATTCAATGTATTTTCTTTAATTGCATTTTGATTTAAATTCTCCTCCTGATCTTCTGCGTTGATTTTTCTACAATTTTTACAACGTTTTAACACACTTCCAGTTTCTTCGAATTGTTTAATTATCCTACGAATAGTCATAGCGGAAGGTATGGGACGGTTTTCAAAGAAAGCGCTGAATAAATCTCTTACTCGTCGTATCGAATTTCCAGTAAAATACCATTTTACGCACTGAACTTTTTCATTTACCTTAAGTTTATTCATTATTTTCAATAATAATGATAATAATACAGAACGTAACAATAAAATAAATACGATCTGTCAAACTCAAACTCCAGAAGAAATGAAATTATTTGTTTAATTTCCATGGCACTTTGATGTAAAGAGCGCAAAAATGGAAATTTTAATTTGCTTCTAATTCTTGATCGGAACATCCTATATTGATAAATTTGGCATCATTTGATGCATTTTTGAATTCTAAACAACTTTTGTATTTGTACTTTTGTTCTATAATAATTAGGGGAAAATTTATCACCAAATGAAAATTTTAGCATTGTATTCCCTATGTAACAAAAAAAAAGTAGACACCCGGTATATATATATATATATATATATATATCTATATCAAGATTTCGGATTTTGACTAATAGTATTTTAAATAATAATAAATTTTTGGGAAAGTAGTCAGAAAACGGGTAGGTGTACAATCAAAAACTCATATATGCTTAACTGTCTAGCTTTCGATGGCAGTATCCCATCTTCTTCAGGACATTATCAAATAAAGTTTTGTGTAAACACACGTATGAATTGATAGTTAGCGAAAAATTATATTATAACATTCGTGGTTAGTATATATAATTGAAAAGTTGTATACTTAAAGATAAACATGAAGCACAAGTAATAGTCAAAATTTAAATTTTGACTATTAGTACTTCGAAATAAATTATAAATAATTATGTAAAAAAATATTTATTTATTTATTTAATGAAACATGAACATTAAAAATTTATTTTTCAAAAAACTGAAGATATATAACTAAAACCAGAGTACGGATATAGACAGCAGAAATAGAATTGTATAAAAATCAAAAATGTGGCAGTTTCACTTTTTTTACAACTAACTGCACTAAATATTGTATTTCGGGGTTAGACACGAATGAAAATATAAATAATTTACAAAATTGTGATTACCTAAAACTAGTTAAGAAATAATAGAATTATACTAAATAATTAATAGCATTAATTATCAAAAAATGTATATACAATAAATTAGTTATTTAATAGAAAAAATTATTAATTTTTTAAAGATTATCAAATTCTCAAATTGTACTATTAAAATTTGTTATGAAATTTGATTTTATAAATATAAAATTCACTTTCAACATCCAGTAATTTTGCTCATTCTTTTTAAACAACCAATCAGATAAAATATAAATAATTTATTCGTAAACTTGATATTTTTCTTTCCAAACTAAACTCAATAAGTTATCCGCTGATTAAAATTTAGTATCGGTTTCGTATATAAACCCATTTCTATCTACTAAGTTCAGGCTGGTACCCATCTCCCTTAAGTATTTATTCCGCAAAACTCGTTGTATGCGTACCACCCATCGAAGAAGAAGTTTCACTCCACCCGACAAAACCGATCAATGCAGATAAGAATGGGGCAACACACACCTCTAAGCAAAGGCAAAGCACCGAGACGGAGGATCAATAGCTCTCGCGTACGGGGTAAAGGCAAGTGGATCGTGACAAGGCTTAAATTTTGCACCTTACCTGTATATAGATGAGGAAAAGGGTGTTTGTTATCGGCGAAAGCATTTCGATATCAGTCATTCCGCAAAAAAAAGTATTCGTTTGGAGAAAGTACAAAGAGCCAAATGATTTACGCTTCTATATACGGTTGTGTGACACATACGATGAGGGAGAATTCTCATTGCTGGTTGAATCGTGCTACGGCAAAATTGAAACGATTCGGCGATGTAAAAATAACGTACGTTTGGGAGCTGGGGATACAATTAAAGTGATGTTCGATAAATTGGATGGGAAATAAATTGTAAGGTGAAGATGGTACTGAAGAATTAGATATTGCATTTGAAATGTTCGTAAAAGCAAAGGAAGCACTTCTTTTCTAATCGTTTTCTATAGATACTTAATGTCTATACCTAATACACGCATTCATGCATAGTTTTGTTATACAAATTAGAAAAAGGTTGAATTACTATTTATTTACAATTTATAATTACTAATTTAATCATTAGATAGCTAATGGCAATATGACATCAGCGATGTTACTATTTGAAGTACAATTGTATATAATGCTTAATTTTTCTAATTTAAAATAGTAAAAATATTTCCTTAATATTTTGTTACTTTACATATTATGTTCATATATTAAATTTATTTATAACGCATCTTATTATAAATCCATTTTAAAACTTGAATAACATTTATTTTGATCATAAAATGTTTTCTTTTTCTTTGTTTTTGATCATTGTTTTGGAAAGAACATGAAAGAAACAACCAATTATATTATTGTATAAACAAAGAAACGTATTTTGGAATATTATATTTACAATTCCGAAATAACTTTATACATATTAAATATTTTATTTCGAAAATGCTTATGAAATATTTATGCTATAAAAATTATTTTTACATTTTTATAGAAAAACTTGTAAATAATTTCAAAAGAACAAATATCAAACACATTATTAATTTATTTTTTGAAACATTTTTCTGCAAATTTTATAAATAATTATAAAAATAAAGTAATTTATATAAAACAAAAAAAAAACATTTAATTTTAGTTCCGTAACAATATGTATATATACCAAGTTATGATATTATACAATGATACTTTCTTCAGAATAAATATAAAATATAATGACAGAAAAGAGAAATCATAAATAATCAGCCTAATACGTAACCATGAAATCTAATTAAAATATGTACATTTAGAATAGAATTTATTAATTTCCTCACCATCATTGGTGTTGAAATTATTATTTTTCGTTTTATAAATATCTAATTAATCAAGAATTTAAAGAAGTACGTTTATAAAAAAAGTTATCATTATATACTTCATCATGACCATATAAATTTAATATAATTTAATGAAATTGAATATAATTATAAAAATAGTAAAAGCAAATAACTTTTCGCCATCAACTTGTATCCGAACTTTCCAACTAAAACTGTTATTGAAACCTCTAGTCGTGTTCAATTGTTTCTTTTCTTCTGTTGACGAATACCATGTGTAAGTTACAACATCGCAAACATTCTAGTCACGATGCCGAAGCAGCTCAGAAAACTTCTGTCTCGATTTCGTTCACCCGTTCCACAGCCGAGTAAAACTGGTCAAGTCAAGACTGCTCACTCGTCGTTCAGTGGCTTTTTTCCCAACATAACTCCGTGACCAGCACGCGACATATCCTTAGCTGTTTATACCATGCGATGAGACCGATACGTTTGACCAGTTGTTGTAGGATGGGGATTTGTGCTGACCCCGCACAACGCGCTCGCAAAATAAATCCTAATAAGTGCACCGTTGACAAGTCGGCGAAGAGAGAATTTTTGCTTTGTTTGCTGTTTTGCTCCCGGGAATAAAATTACACTTCAACCACTACAGGTTTTTCTCAATTTTGTGGGATTTTTGTATGTCAGTGAGGCACTGTGTTGGTGAGGTAAATTGTATTGATTTCATAAATATTTTAGTTTTTCGTTATTTCTCTTACAGAATTATGTACGTATATTGATATATTTATTTGGACACTTTCTATATACTAACACTTCAAACAGTAACATCGCAAATATCATAATGCCATTAGTTGTCTAATAATTAAATTAGTAATTTATTAAAGAATTATGGTAACATATAGCATATATAATATATATTTTATTTAGTAGAAAAACGTTGTTTAACTAAATGAATCATTGATGTATCTTTCTTTAGAAGGTCATGCAGAAGGTCATAAAAAAAAATGTTGAACTCACTACTTAAGTATATTTTACAAAAATTTATCATTATATCTTCAATCTACGAACTTCTCTTTTCCCAAGGAATTGCAACAAAACTTTCCCATCTTGCCCGACTCAACATCGTGACTAGAATCCGCTCAATGCAGTTAGACAAGATGTCCCCGTGCTGCAACTTACACCTCATTCGTCAGGAGACTTACATCACACCCGAGAAAACGCTGTTCGTCGCTCGCCGCGCTTTCAACTCTCCAGTTTTCCCTTTCCCATCTCTTGCCTGACACGGCACGACGCGGCACAGTTCCATATCCAGTGCGGCGGCAACAAAGTTGCAAAGTGAAAATCACGTTGCCAAGGCAACGCAGTATGTACAGTGCCGTGATGGGTAGAATGAAATGTTCGTACAGGAACTCATTAATTTTCACCGTCAAATATAAAACAATTAACTTTTATCGCGCGACGGCTACCAGACCGGGCAAACTAATTAGGTACACATGAACGAGTGTCAATCAAGTGAGGCGAGCGATACATGATTAGTTTCTCCCCCGATGCACATGCGGTCAACCTGATTTAGTTTTATTTTAGTATTATTAAGCTCCATTTGGACTGTAGTTTTAGTTTAACGCACAAGCACAAAAATTTTACCAATATAAAATTTTAGTTTCAATGCTAAGTATTTGGATTAATCAAATTCTTGTGCGTATAACTAAAACGACAGTCAGAATGGGGCTTTAGTGTAGAAAATTTATTTTTAATTATTTTAAAAATGTATGACAAAACGTCTGCGACGAGGATAAATCGATCACGGCATACCAGCTCAGAAAATTCTATTAATTCAATGTCAATTTGTATTGATTTGCCAGGTCAATATTTATTTTATTTTCGTTAATTTCTGTTTATTGTTCAAATATTACTATGTTTTTCTATTAAATAATTTTTAAAATACGATTTATAAAAGACATTGATTCGTTAATATTTTGAAATATTACTTTATTTTGGAAGCAAGATCATATAATACGTAAATATTACGTCAATTTGTTATATTCTGTTTTTGTTCAACACACTCAAAAGAAAATATCAGAAGAAAAATCCATTAATTTTTACCAAATACAAAATTGATTTCGTAAACAAAATACAAAAACGATTACCAAGTATTGCTTACTTTTATGTTTAATTAAAGTTTCTGATATCCAAAACCTTTTGAAATCAAACAAGATTATTTTTTATCAGACATGTAATTCATTAAAAAGTTTATAATAGAAAAAGAACTATATTATTGAGTGCTCTGTATAATTGGTTCTTTACTTTTTTCACAAATAAAGAATAAGTTAAATAACCAAACCCATTTTTTTTATTAATAATAAATTTCATTTTCAGCAGTTTTTTAACTACAAATATATTTCTGATATTTTTAAATATAAAAGTTTTTTTGGTAAAATATTTTAATAATTATTTACATCTAAAAATTAGTTACTATATTTTTTTCATTTAAAAAGTTAAAAATAGAGAACAATAAACAAACACAAAAAAAATCGACAAACGACTACAAAATGAGATCAAAAAAGGATTATAACTGAATCGAAATTATAACACAATACATGTTCTTTATTACTGAATTTGTATAGTGTAAAAACCCTGAATTAAATAAATCTGGCTTCCTGTAATTAATAAATTACAATATTTTGTGATCTAGTTACTTGCATTTTGTTACCTAGTAACGTGTTTCTATGGTTTGTTTATTAGTTGAGTCATTTGTATGTATTTTTACTGATGATAATATACGTGTAGTATATTGAAACATCGAATTTTAATATACAATAAAACAGAATTTCAATCAAAAGCCATTTTATTTTTAAGGTAATTAGTATTTTTTCGTTGCTCAAATAAATTTCATGTTCTTTAACAAATAATATCTGCAAAATATTTACATTGGATTATAATGTAAATTATTAAAAAATTCAAACATTCTCAAGTGTCTCATCTCCGTTTTCCATCATTACAAATCAATTTTAAAATTTAAACTTTCTCAATATCTCATCCTCATTACCTGCACAACCTCAATCCGTAACCTAATCCAAGTTACAATGCTAAAAAGCGCGCAGAGGAAAAGCGACAAAAATGCACCTCGCGTGGGTAACTGCATCGGCCACCGCGTGGCGGCAAACGCCGCGCGGCGCCGCGCGTTTGTGTGAGGCCATGTCAACTCATCCACGCCACGCTACACCCCGCGTGCTGTGTGTGTGTGTGTGTGGCCGTAGGATGGGGCGCGGCTCAGCCGTTCTCTCGGCGTACGCGATCGATAAATGCCGCGCCCGGATCCCGAAAACGATTCGCAACGCGGCCGCTCGGCTCGCGCGCTCAGCTGGTTAGGCGATTTCATATTTTCGCTAGCCGCGACTGCAGAAGTGCGGCGCGACGGCGGCTAGATTATTTGATTAGGTAAATTGATAGGAAAATATTTGAATGCAGATTATGAGTAGATAAATGAAGAATGATGAATTTGCGTTCGGATGCTGCAATGCAATGTTGGCATTGAATTATTATTTTAGTGAAGTGATGTGCTTGTTTTATTTTTAGCGAAAACTGAACTGGATTGAAATTAATGACAAATACCCGGAATATTAAATTTTAATTTAACTAATAAATTGTTAATATGATATAAATGTTTTGAAAATTTGATTTGTTGGGCTTGAATTTTTTAAATAGTAAAATTATTAACGTACATTTAAAACTTTTTTAACTTCTTTTTTAGAAAATATACAAAAAATCGTTTTTGTAAAAATATTTTAACTTTTTATTTTGTTCGTTTTTATAATTCTGAACTTAAGCTTTCTCAAGCTACCATCTCTCCTTTTATAATTTCTATATAGTACTGTAGATTTTTGTCTCTTTTTGGTTAAATAAAAAATATGACATTTTTATAGTACTATAATAACAGTATAAATAGGGTAAAATTTTGTATATTTTTTTTATATTTCTTTATATATATATATCTATGTAATTAGAACAGTAATAAATATTGTTGAAAACTTCTTTTAATAAATAAATAAATTATATATTCCAGTGAACCAGAAGTAATTGTTTATGTAAATTTATTTTTTATTTATATTAATTTTTAAGAAAATACACATTTTCTAATGATTAGTTGTATCATTTGAAAAAAAATAGACTATTTTTTGTATACAGAATATTAACAGCAATAATAACAACAATTTATTAACTAAATAATCAAAGAATTCCTTTCCAAACATTGTATAAATATATTCTCTACCATTTCTTCATCCATCGGTCACAGATCGGCGCGTGTAAAATACATACTGCGTACGCAACGGGCTGGGACAACAACAAAACCCCCCACCCCGCAACAAATCGCATTACTTTACCACATACATACACACAAACATAGGCCTTTCTCGTTTTCGCTCGCGGCCTCTCCGTATTTCTTTACGACTGTGTCGAAATTGGAGTATTATTTTTCATATCCCCTTAGAATACCCGCACGCGCCGCAACGGTCACGTATCATGACGCTGCTACGCTACTGGCATGGCGTTGTTACGTTACTGCCGGGCGCTGTGATTCGGGCAGATTGTTTACGACAACCGGCAAGATTTGTGATTTTGTTCTCCACGACGTCTTTCGGTGTGTGCATGCGAAATATATATGGGCCCGATTGTGCGCAGGCTGTAAAAATGAATCTTGTTAAATTTCTATTTATAAGAAGGTGTTGGAAGATATTTCTCTGACAAAATGATTTATTTATTTATGAATATTGAAGTTATATTTATATGAAAAAAATAAATGCCAATATATCTATAAATATAAATATTTAGAAAAAAATTGACATTTATTTTAGAAACAGAAAGATAAACACATGTTATATTTTAACTAAAATTAAAATATAATATGTATCTGTCTGTCTGTTCCTATATGCAATATGCATTATAATTCACAGCAAAGTTTTTCACTCGTGCAAATTGCCTAGGTTCTAATTTTGCACGGATAATCAGTTTACAATATACATATTGTAAGAGTGTACAGTGTATACTATGTTCACTAACCAAAGACAGGTTCGTAAGAAACATATTTTGTTACAGTTACAATCGTTGAAACAAATTTATAATTTTATTTCATTTATTTTGATTGCTTTCTAAAACTTTTCTTGTCACACCAATAACAAAAATAATACAGAAAATTTTTAATTTTTGTTTTATTTTTCTGTCTACAATTTAAACGACTATGTGTTTGTTTTATATTAAAAATATAAAATTGTACAAGATAATGTCAGCGTTTTTTTTTTTTTTAGTTGGTGCGGTTAGTAAAATGCAGGAAAAACATAAAACCGTTGTCGTATAATCTAGTTACGTTAAATAGCACGAAACGCAAACAAACGATGCGCCCGGCTACTTAAGCGACATTTTTAAACAAATGTTCGTTGCACTTTACTTAAAACCCTTGTGGAAATTTCTACTCCAGTTTTGCCTCTATGAAATGCAAAACATTTCTAAGCATACTGAATTAAAAATAATTTTATTTTATTTTTTTTGTTACAAAAGTGTTTCTGTTTTTCTAATTAACTAGAAATTTATAATAACAAAAATTCAAACTATATTATCATATATTTTTTAAATACCGTCTAAGGGCCGCGCAACTATTTTTATGTTAAATATATATATATATATATATATATATATATATATATATATATATATATATATATATATATATATATCTTCTGTAAAAATCTCGATATGTTAAATTACAGTACCTGTCTTATCATATGTGATACAACTGTCAGTAAACATTTACTTTTCATAAGTTATAAATACAGAACCAATTTTTTTTACTTGCTTCAAAATGATCTAATATGAATGTTTGCAAACACCGTTTTTAAAGCAAAATTTAAAGTTAATAAACACTAAAAAATATACGTTGTACAAAAATAAAAAGGTATAGGTATTTAAAGATTTTAAATATACGTTAAGATTACGATTAAAGTTTGCAAAATATTTACAATAATATCGGTTAAACGGTTTCATTAACTGCCGATTTAACAATTTCATGCTCTGTTTTATGCAAAAGCGACGACTTTCGAATAAATTCAAGAATCCGTCCCCATAGATATCACTGACCATGTCATAGTAAAGCATAACAATCTTGTCCGACAACAAACCGGACTGATATCAGTCGGGAAGTTGTAAACTTCCGTCGTATTTCCAAAGAGTGCAAATTGTGTCTTATACAATCGTTCGCTTTGCCACTGTCGCGCTACCACCGCGCGCTTGCCGCATCTCGTCGCGTCGAACGGAAACCGCTCGTAAAATAGGACGGCGGCAACGACGACAAAAAAGATTTAATACCCATTGAGACGTCGTCGGGCCATTCAGCACGGCCGTTGCTGATAAATCAAGCGGCCAGTCGGACTAATTACGTCCAACGAACACTGAGACGGTGTGTGCGCGCGGACAGTACGGCCCAGCCATACGACCCAAGAGCGATGGACAAGCCATTAAGGCGAGCGGCTGGGTTGTGTATTAGCCTCATGGTTCCACTCAACATGAGCGCAGGCTGATGTTATTAACGATGCACTACTCCCCTGTTTTGCCTTATTGTTTTACTAAGATTTGTTTGGGAATTTTGCCATGATGATTCATAATTTTTTTATTGCTAAAATTTATTAATTTTTTTTAATATATTATATACTTATATTATAAAAAAAAATGTTTTTCCAAACATATTTAATTTTAATTTCCAAACACTTAAATATTTAATTTGTAAAATAATAAATAGTTATATAATAAAACAGTGAGAAAAATAATGTAAAGTTAAGCTTTAAAATCTGACGGCACCTCCACCAAATTGTAACTTTTATAAGATTATTTTAATGTTTAAATGGTGAAATCGCCATTAATGAACTAATCATTTATTAGTAAATTTTTGAATTTAAACAAATGTATTGACCTTGTCGGGATACGAACCCGGGATCTTCTGCTTTCGCGGCAGCTGCGCTACCAATTACGCCACAAGATCGACGACAAGGCAAATACATTTTTCTTAATTATAAATTAACAAATTATTTAGTTTATTGTTCAGCATTTAAATATTAAACTAATCTTCATTAACACACCTTTGTATAATAATTATATATGTATACGAATATGGAAAGTATGTCCACAAAGCATCGCCTTTTGTTCGTATGGCTAAATTGGTACATGCAAAATATTTTCGGTACAAATTCCCTTCAAATATAATAAAATTCAACGAGTTTATAAGAAATAGACAAACAACTACACTATAAAAATAGTTCATAATTTTTAAAAATGGCAATTAAATAAATACTTTTTATAATATACATTTGTTTATAAAATATGTTTTGTTAAAATATATCTAATAATATTTTTATTTTTTCAGGTACGTTTTTTTTTATTATTTTCAACTTCAGTGTAATTGATGCCTTCCATAATGTAAGTTAATAATTTTAATAATAGACTAGGTATAGAAGGGAGATAGGATATGCCCATATTAAAGTATTGAAATAAATTGTCGAAAGATCTATAGTAGTTATGGTTTAAAATCGCTTGCCTCAATAAGCTGATTTTGGCAAATCAGTTTCAGTTAACTTATATTTCAATATAGTTAGTCAAACATTTATTGTTTATTTTTCAGTTTTAGATTATTTATTTAAATTTTATTTGAAATAATCATTTGATATGTTTGTAAAAATGTTATTGAAAATCATCATGTAAATATAATTTGAATGAAATAAAATGACTATTTTTATCTCTGTAGTAATAGATAAAAAATTCAATATTAAATTTTTTATGTTTCTTTTTTCAAAATTATTATAACATATTTTATAGAAATAAGTATATATCTAATCGCATTAAACTAAATATTCCAAATGATTCGAGAATAAGATGAGAACCATATTGGCACGAGCAGATCAATGCGTTATCGGCGGATATTTCATACGATTATATTGGCAGACACACACACATACATACACACAGAGCCATCTCCATACGGTAGCGCTGATAGTCATTTTATGCCCGAATGAGGATTGGCTCACTGCATACACTGCTATTCAGAATCGGCAGAGCCAGCTAGCAGCAAGCGTAGTGTCCAAAAGTAAGAGCCCCCGACCAACCGCTTTCAATACGATATGTTCAGTCAAGCCAATCGCTTTTTCGTTCTTTTTGCCGCGTTTGATGTGATACGGAGTGTTCGTCTTACGGCTTTTTTTTTTCTCGATGCAGTTTCATATTTTATACCAGGATGTGGAGTGGAACACTATAACGGTAGAAACATGCCTACTTGACTTTTGTTGAGGATTTGGTTGTTATGTAACAAAATACAACGAAAAATATTCGTCTTTTTGTCTACAGAAGATATAGATGATAGTAGAATTTTGTAGAAATAATTAAAAAATTCATTGTTAGTAATTAGTAGTAGAACTAGATAATAACAGTAGTCTATATATTCATAAATTGACAATGGTATGCCAGCCCAGAATATTCTACAAGTTTAATAAGTTTAACATTTGTTAGAATCAAAGTTGTAAACCACTAAAAAATTTTGAACCGGTACTAGGCTTAGATTTTATAACTTTTATTTATACAAGAATTCAGTTTTCTCCTTCCATTGCCCTTAAGTGAATTTATAAATTCTATTGCAAATTTCAAATTTTTCCCGAAAAGAAATTTATTAGATCCTAAAGAAGACTTATCTTCCTATAAGATTCTTTAAAAACAATCGACTATCTAAATTAACAACGTTTTATGCATCTTTAATTAATAGTTGTCAATCTAATATATCAATATAGAAAATTACAACTTTATAAATGATACAATTTAATATCCAATAAATTTTGATTGATCATTACAAAAACGCACTATCCGTTTTCCCTCTACTCGACCGAATTGCGGGTCGAAAATTAAACTAAACCAAAGCGAGGTCCCCAATGGCCATTTAGTCAAAAATACAGCACATACCATCATACCATGGCGAGCCATTACTTTTTATTGATGCTGCAACTTAGGGCCAGCCGACCGCTATGCATCGTTTCGGTTCAGTCTTCCCGTTCGCTACATAAACATATAAATAAAAACAGATTGAAATGTCCGACGAATATAATAAATATGTTTCGTCTTTTAAAATGTATTGATCATGTGCCCGGTCTACTTGATCAGTAAACAGTAAACAAAATTGACGTCTATATTTGACAGTGTGATAATGCAAGATTATTTTCATATCTTGCGTATAATGTTTACAATTTGACAATTTGTTTAGGAAAATAATAAAAATTTGTGTCATAACTATTTAATTTATTACATAAGTTTCAAAGTTTTATAGCAAATTTTTATTTTGTATTTCAAGTTCAATAACTAAGATATTATAACAGGCTTATTCAAGGTTCTATTTAATTATTTTTATATATGTTATTGGAATATATTTTAAAATTTCTTATTTTTTTTTCATTTTTAATTACTCAGTCGTAAACATGACGTGTATGCTATATTTGCGTAAATAGAAAGATAGTTGCAAAAGTTTTTTTATTTATCTAGACAACTTTAAGTTATTTTGATGTTACAAATTCAGTAAAATAAATTTATTTTATTTTTGTGAATAAAAATATTTAAATTTAAAATAAAACAACTTTAGGTTGTAGTTCTGTATTAATATTTATTAATAATTGACGTTCCGACGAACTCAACGTACATCGTCATCAGTAAAAATAACATTTACAGTAAATAAAAAGAACACAGAAACAACTTACTAGGTAACAAAATAAGTAAGTAGATCAATATTCGCAATAGATTGATAAGAGAAGGCAATAGAAATATAAACAATAACATAATATTAATCAGTGTGATGGTACTTTAAATAAAAGTTGGCTTTCTTTAATTAAAAATTTATAAATTTTATGATCTAGTTATTTATTTTGTGATCTAGTAACTTGTTTTTTTGTTTTGTTCATTTACTCTAAATGTTATTTGTATTATTTTTACTTATTTATATAAGTTCTGAAAGATTTTTTATTATGTAATTACAATTTAAGTTTATGTTTGTTTTCTTATACACTAAATTCACATTCACAATGAAATTTTTAATGTTCAATTAATAATATTTATTATTAGATAATTATATATATATATATATATATATATATATATATATATATATATATATAACTAGTTAAATAAAATGTCAAGAAATTATGTTATTTTCAAAATTCTTTATTAATACAGTTAATTGATGACGCTGTTACCTAGCAACGTGATTTATGCAACTGGATCGTAATCTTATAATCTCTAATATCACAATAAAAAATTTAGAACTTCTTACTTAAAAAATTTCATAAAATTTTGAAAACGTTGCGGTATGGTATTTTTGTTTAATAATTTACTCTCCGATATAAATGTCGCTGAACCTTTTTTTTTTTAGTAGATAAGATAAAATATATGTACATATGATTTACTACACACACACATATATTTATTAAATTTATCTTTAATTTTTCACATGCTTGTAGTTTGATACTTAATCAATATCTTTTTCTTTATAAATATAAACTTTTTTAAATTGGTTTTATACCAGAAAGCATTACTATAATTTGTAACTGTCAAACTGATATCCAATTTCTTATAATTAGTTTGCTTAAAAAAAATTGTATCAGTATATAAAATAAGTAATTTATATTATAATTATTTATTATTTATACACATACATCATGTAACAAAATATTTGCTTAAGTATGTAAACAAAATATATTTTAATATTTTTTTATTCCAATAAAATAACAAAAATATTTTTGTTTACTAAATATTATAATATTTTTTTATTATTGTTATAAATATTCCAAAATATATAATTTAAAAAATACATAACTGAATATTAATACATTTTTTTTAATAAAATAATAACAATAATAATCTTTTTATTTTAATATGAGTTGTGACAGATATTTTACTATAATAAAATAATAAAAAAAAATATCCTATTGAAAAAATATCTTGTTTATGGCAACTTATACAACAATTTCTAAAATATAATAATAAATATTATTGCAATACATAATTAGAACTAAAAATTTAAGTTTCTATCTTATTTTTGATCAATATACAATTTAATACTAAGCACATTGGAAGTGATAAATTTTTTTTTTACTACTACATAATAATCAAGAAAATTCTTGTTCGTATATACAATATCCATTTTTCTTGTAATAAACTTTTTCGTATGAGGATCAGTAATATATATCTCACAATTATATTTATTCAGTTCATAGCTAGGTAATTGTGTATACAAACCAATCTCGTAAGCCGATCCAATTTTTCTATAACACAACAATATTTCATTATTTTCAATATTATGCGAATGTGAAATTGACATCCACTTCCAAATATCATCAAAATCAATACAGAATTCATTATTTAGTTTAAAAGCCGCATCACTGTGCTCAAAGGTATAATGTTCTATCAAAGAAAATTTATCTATATCTTGGTTGCATATTGCACAAGATGTACGGTAAGGACAGAAATATTTTTCATGTTTGATACATTTGTTTGGTATGTCTGCATAGCTACAGCCATCTTCTGTATTGTGACAGGATTTAAAATCGGGGACACAATTCTCACACCACCATTCACTACTATCATGCCGGTATAACTTTTTGGTCAACACTTGATCTGAACACTTTCCACACTTTAATATCACAATATCTGTTTCGTTGTTATTATCGTCTTCTGTTAATTTCCTTACGTTGATGTTAAAAGTTGTATCTTCTAATCCTTCCATCAATGTCTGCAGGCTGTTAATGTCAATTTCAATTGACGTTGTTCTGTCTAATGGAATGTAATCTCTATGCGCAACGTGTCCATGCCGAAAGAATTCAAATGCGTCTCTTTTTACCAGCAGAGTGTAACTATAATTTGTTGTCTGCTTCGGATCTCCTAAATATTGGATAGAATAACCAATCTTGCTTGTTTTAAGACATATTTTCGTGTGCAGTAAGAACCAAATATTATGTGCTACCAGTAGAAACGTCTGCTGAGTAGATTTCTTAAAATTGTGGACCAATGTGCAATGATTCTTCAATATCTTATCGGGATGATATTCAATACAATGTTCATATATTTCGTTTTCATTGCCAGTCCATATACAAGATCCTACCTCAAACATGACTGGACAGGTGTATATCATGCGTCTGTATTTGCAGTATAGTTCATGATCTAGTTCCTCGTCATTAAATTTGATCTTAACTGGACATCCTTCAGGTTTGTATTTACAGGGGAATCGAAAATTCTCTGCCAAAATTTCGTAGTTGAAATCTCTGACAACGATTTTTTCTTCAGATGTAGAACATTTTCCACAAAAGCTACGATTATCTTCAGTTATATAAACTGGGATGCTTGACAAATATCCGTTGCAATTGTCACACTTTAGTTTTTTCAAATTAATTTCTGATAGATCCATCTTGAAGCACATTTATCACATAAATAGAAGTTTAAAATATAACTGTTATGAATGTACTTGTATAGTTTGAGTATATATACTTGTTGAACTCAGAGATAAGATAAAAATATTTTGAAAACATGTATACATGTCAACAGTCACACGCATGAATTTTATTCTGTTACATATAACTGTTTGTTTATATTTTGTTAAAAATATTTACTAGATATTTTATAAACAGTTTGTTTGTAAATAGTATTGTTTGCACAAATATGTATTGTTGAAATATATAAATAATTTTTTGTTATAAACAAAATTAATTTTATATAACAAGCAAAACAATATTAATATTAAATATTGTATATATTTTATATAGTTACAGTTATAATGTATCTGATTAATGTAGTATTGAATTAAGCTTGATAAATTATCGTTTCATTCCAGAGAATGACGTAATTTTATTGCAAATGTATGATATTTTTAAATAACTAATGTTTCATGTTTTTTTAATTTTTAATTTTATTTTAAAAGATATATTTATATTTCGGATCCTAATCAATAAAAATAATATTTAAATTTCAGATATTTTTTTTAAAGTTTTATAATTTTAACAAAACATAATCGGAACAAAGTCTTGAAATACTTGAATTTAAATTACATTATTTTAATCAGCTTAATTTCACTTACTTTTACCATCTCATCCTTTAAATAATATATTTAATTAACTTAAAATATACATTGCTGATAATACTGAATAAGCTTTACTGATTCACGGCATTAGATTTTAGCCGAATATTTCAGTATCTAGCAGTCGTGAAAACGAACCACACAACAAAAAGAAACTTAAAAAAAAAGAGAACGAAAAAGTTAACTCACTAGGGTAGCTTCTCAACTGCGACAGCCAACCGCCTCTTTCTATTCGCCTAACTAATCCGATTTATCGTTTGTTTTATTCGCGTCTTCTTCGCGCTAGTGACAGAACTATACGCAGTCGTCCTTTTTTTTCGAATGGAAACTAAATATTGCGCTCGCGGTCACATATTCTCCACGAATCTCTCGTGATGCTTTACTAGTTTTGTTATATTGATTGTAGATGAACATAATGTATAGTGTGTCTTATTTTCTTAGTTACTTCAAGTTAATTAGTTTTAAGTTAGATGGTAGAACAAAAATAAATTTGATATTGTTTAAACAATTTGAAAAAAAAACAAGTTGTATATATATATATATATATATATATAGTACATATTCGTTTTTTTTTTTAATTTGACGTATCAATGTATTATACTTAGGGTCAGTTTTATAAAACATTATTAACTTAATCGATGAGTTAACTAAGCAACTAGATTATCAACTAAAGATTTTTTTTTTTTTTAACTAATTAATTAATAATATTAGATATGTTAATTTTTTTCTTCTGCCATATTTACGAATTCCGTACATTCGTGTATTTAGCAAGATAACATCAGTCAATATAAAGGCACTGATTTCAATAAAATTTACTTTTCTTTAAGTAATAATTTATAAAAATTTTATAATTTAGTTACTTATTTTGTTATCTAGTAACTTGTTTCTATGTTCTGTTTATTTATTATATATGTTATTTGCATAATTTCTTGTTGATGCTGATATACGTAGAGTATATCGAAATGTCGATTTTTAATTAAAATTTATTTTAAAGTAAGTTTTATTTTCTCATTACGAATAAGACAAATTTATTTGAATCAAACAAAGGAAAGGGGCTACTCTGTGCAGTGGGGTAGCCAGAAACTTGTCATAGGGGGGGGGGGTTTACTAATATTAGTCAATAAAGATAATACCATAATTTATATAAAAAATAAAGAACAATAAAAATTATTTTTATAAAAATGAAAGTAAAATAACATATTTCATATTTCACATACGTTTGTTTTGGTCGTTCAGGTTCTTGGGGGGGGGGGGTTCAACCCCCCCCCCCCTAACACCCCCCTGGCTACGCCACTGACTCTGTGCATTGGCTGGTTATACCCTTGTCATACGGGTACGCGATTAACGCTGGTAACTAGGGGTGGGACAAATTATTATCAACATCTGAATTTGAGACGCGTTTTACTCTTGATAACTTGGAAATCCTCTGAGGAGTTCAGCTGCTGTGTATATACAAAGGCGGCTTTCACAAGGTGAAAGGTAGATGCAATGTTAGATAAATGACAAGATGGTTGTACGCAGGACGCAGGATTACGTGTTTTAGAGAGAGAGAGAGAGAGAGAGAGAGAAAGGAGAACAGACCTGTTGTGACGTACTATGATATACTTGACACAAATTGTGTTTTTATACTAATAAAAAATTTTCAGGAATGGTTCATGATTTGTTTTCTTGCCTTATTATATCGTTCTGGAATATTAAATATTTGCTTTGTTTTAGTGAAGTAATTTTAAGATGACAGAAATATTTTATATATTTTTAGTAATGCAGTTGAGTTTGTAAATATACCTTATAATATATACGTAAAACTATATAGTTCGGGCGAAATATTAAAATAAAAATGTGAAGTATGAAAACCATTCATTTTCTTATGCAATTTTTAGACACTAAATTGTTAAACTTAAATTGGGAGGATCACAAATTTAGTTTTTCTTATGCTCGATTTGCACAAGGCGTTTTTTTATGCAAGAAATATATAGTTTACTGTACAAACAAACTTTTCTGTATTTCACGATCCAATATTCAATTCTATATATAAATCTGTACAGAATATTTTATAAACACGTACGCTCAGTTTATCCGTAAGTCTATAGTAAAATGTATGAATTAGAACTCGTCTTATTTTTTATGCAGATTTAATGCAAAACTCAAGCGAAACTGATGCGCATACAATTTGTTTTAATAATCTTAAACAATCTGCATGTTTGCAATAAACTCAAAAACTAATGTATTAATTTGAATGGGATTTTCTGCTTTTTACAACTATGTAGAGCAATTATACTCAATAGTATAAGACTATATTTTATATAGATATTAACAAAGTAAAAATCTTTTTGACTCATATTGTTAAAATAAAAAATCTATAGGATTAAGTTCTGTATATTTTATTTAGATATTGTTTACAATTACAAATTAATGAAATAGATTATTATAAGTAAAATATCAAACTAATACTGCAATTTTTTCAGAACTCATAAGGCAAGTTACGTTATAAAATATTTTTTCTAGTAAATGAAATTCTTCTTTTGATACAAAAAGATTATGTTCAGTTATAATTTTTAGTGTATTTGTAAAATATTTTAATTTTTAATCTAGTTACTTTGTCACCTGCAACTTTTGTCTATGATTTGCTTTTTTATTATTTATGCAGAGTATATGGAAAACGTCGATATTTAAACAAAATATATACAGAACTTAATCAATAAGCTTTTTATTTAAAAAATAGTTATTTATATAGATCAAGACAAAATCAAATCAACGGTTAGATTTTTTTAATTAAATATAGTAAATTATTTGTTTTTTCCGAGCGAAACATGAGTAAATGTGCTAGTTATAAATATTTTTATATTTCATCTTAAGAGCGCTGTTGTTTTGCAAATATAAAAACTAATTTAATTAACAAATTTTAATTTTATTTTCTTTTATAAATAAAATTATTATTTTCCAGTTTACAAACTGTTTGAACTATATTATATACAGTAGTATGATATTTTAGTTATGAAACAATATACATAGATATACACAGATAGATAGAAATTGTGCAAAACATGAAATGTATAACAAAGTTGTAACTATAATTAGAGAAAATATTATAGCTTTCCAAACACAACTCCCATATTTGTTGCATGATTCTGTTTTGTTAATTAGACAAAACTCAAATAATGTAACAAAACAACTGCAAAGTGGTAATGGATAATACAAACTAATGAGCAACGTATATCGCACATCACGTATCATCGTGGTGTGTCGTGTATCGTGTCATACAAGAGATCACTTTCTGCTTGAAGGGAAATTCATATCCAATAGGACATACTTTATCAATTAACTGATTCAATCATAACAACTAAATTATGATTTAAATCCGCGCGCGAAAAACGATGAATTATTTTATATAAAATATAGATATAGATGTATTGAAAGAAATCTACCGACATTTTATTTACAAACGCTTGCATAACTACCACTGATTATTATATTTAAAAAATTCTGTTACATATATGTTACTGTAAACTAATGTTTTATCAAAACAAAAAAAATAGGTTTTACCTATTTCTTGTCTTGATAATAATTTTCAATCAAGAACTTTTTTCTTGTCTTTACATATTTTTTACTACAAAATTCGTGTTCTGATTCAAGAAATCTTGAAATTTCCCGATTTGTAAACCTAAAAAAATAATAAAAACAAGTTTGTCAACCTTATACCCATGATTATAAGATATATACAATTGAATGCGAGTCGATTTGCTAGCGTATATATACTAATGCATAATAGTCTAATATTGTTATTACAATATTTTATAATACAAAGCAAAATAAGTTATAAAATTAACATACCAAAATATTTAAATTTAAATCAAGAAATTTATCAAAATTTTTTGGTTTTATATTATAGTTTTTAAAACTTGATTTGCATGGATCTGTTTTTAAAGTCATAGCCTGGTATTACGAACTCGGTTTTTAGGTGTTTTAGTTCATTTGTTTAGTTCAGGTCTTATGATAGTGACGTTGTATTAAAACCGATATTAGTTAAAACCAATTTAATAAAAATTCCTCAATTACTATTTTCTAATCTTGTTCATTCTTATTTATTATTACAACATAACAACAATTACAACAATAAATATTTACAAATACTATACAAATTTATCGAAAATAAATTAAATTTCAAAAAAACAAAAGCAAGTAACTAAATTTTGAAAATAAATATAATAGTAATAGGCATATTTTTTGTAAATAAATTTTATTCAGTCAATAAAATAAATCAATTTTAAATTTTTTCACTGTATTATTAAAAATTTTAAAACAGCATATAAAAATGAATGATTAATTTTAAATATTACGTAGTTTCTACCAGCTTAGATTTACCCTCTGTATTTTAAATCAATACCGACATATCTAGAACATATATGCAAGTTTACATTACTCTTGTTGACTTTTTATAACTTTTGTTTGTTTCTAAAACTACATAGATATGAATATGCTGGCAAACGAAAAATACAGAATTCAATAATGAGCGAAATTTCCTCATGCAAGCGAACTGAAGTAGAACTAGTTTATTTTCAAAATGTTTACGTATAATTTTGTTTAGTTATATTTTATAATTATTAATTAAAATTTATATTAATTTACTTAATATATCATAGTAAAACATGTTTCAGAATTCATTATATTGAAACAAAAGAGTTTAAGTATAAATTCGACGAAATACTTAAAAAATCGGTTACATTTTGTTTTTTTAATTTTTAATATAAATTCACATGTTTACAATACATGAAAAAATTTTAATCAAATTTTGCAAAAGTGCCCACGTAAATTATGTAGTTCTAGTGAAATACAACATTGTCAAATTTTCGAGAAAAATTTTTTAAAAGTCAATTATGGCTACATTATTTATCAAATATTAGGCAAATTTTTACAAAATATTTTTTTAGTAAACATAAAAGTTATATACTTAATTTTATTGTTATGCAGCGTTGTCAACTAATAATGTCAGAGTTGTCTAAATATGGTCTATATATTGATTTAGGCATACGTTTGTTATATAATTTATTATTATATTACGTGTGAAGTTTATGTTTATATAAAAAAAAAACTATTTTTTTTTTTCAGAATAACGCAATTAAAAACCGTTTTAAACAGTTTTTTTGCAGTAAACCGAAATTTTAGAAACCGGTTTAACCTATAACCATTAATTTCTAAACGAGTATGTAATCGGTTCAGTTCTAGTTACAACTCTTTAACAAATTAAAAACAAAATTCAACTTTATGACTCATCTTATGTGTAATAATGCACTAACTAAACTAACCGAAAGATAACCTAAACTTAATTACATAGAACTAATTTACAGTATAACTTTCAAATATTTCGTGTTTTACAACCCTTTATAATCCTTCGTATTACAAACGATAACAGCATCATCAAAACCCTTGTGCTGCATGGCTCTTTAGTTTCGTATTCAATACCCAATATTCAACCAACGCGTGTATCTCTCTCTCTCTCTCTCTCTCTCTCTCTCTCTCTCTCTCTCTGTCCGGCACAAAGTTTCGTTTCATCTTTTGATCTGATGTTGCGGCAATGCGTTGCTATCTATCACACACACACACACCAAAACGTACGAAGTCCACTACTACGGAGGGGGTCAACAACGATCCGGAGAGAATGTCAAGTATGTGTTAAGCGATTTCTTCAGCCCGGGCTGTGAAGGCTTCCTGGCTGCTTTACGGTATTAGTGAAATAACGTTTCTCGTTTTTTTTTCCTGCAGTAGCTCAAAGGACATTCTTTCTTTCTTGACATTGGCCCACTCTGTGCTGTCCCGTTTATTTATTTCCAACTGAAATTTTAGACTTTTATTTGACTAGGATTCAGCCCAGTATCCAGTATCTATACATATTGGCTGAACAAATGGATTATATTGGTTTCTTACACACAGAAATCTTTCTTGAAATCTCCAGTTTGGATATAATAGTTTTTTATGTTTATTATTTCGTGTATTTTTTCAAAAACATGTTTGTATTTTTAGTGACTAAAAATTTTATGGTTAATATTGAAAAATTATTTTTATGCTAGATTAATGATTAGTAAAATCTCGATATATCAAACTTTTATTAATTAATTGGTATTTAATGGAAAATGAAACAAACATTATAATTATAATAAAAATATAAAATATAAATTTTTTACAATGCATTATTTTGTTGACGAAAAGTATTATAAAATTAAATTATACCGTTTTTTTTGTGTTTTTCTTTCGGATTAACACAAAAACAAATATAATATATTGTTAAAAAAAAATTCTGTGATATTCAATTTATTAACCCCTACATAATACATCAAACAGCTATTTTTATTATTATATATATTTTTCACATTCTTTTATCTTATTGAAAAATGAGGTAATTTATAACAAAAATTCTATAGAAAGTTCCATAAGCTTAGAGCTTAATTACAACACGTATATACCTTACCAATCAATATTTTCTTCTCTCTGATGCAATGAATTTTTTTTTCGCTCTGTTGAAATATGTTTTACACCGCATACATAAGGTACCATCAAAAAGTTCAAAGAATTTTTTTGTTATACTTATAAGAAAATGTATTTTTGTTAACTTAAATAATTACACAATTTAGCATTAAATTCAGTATTTGTAATTTTGTTTTATAGAATTACAAAAGAATTAAAGTTTTCTTAACATAGCAAAAAAATCTTTCAGAACTCATTATGTAAAATAGAACTGCTTTAGGAGCAAGTTCTGTATTGAAATCAACGTTTCGACAAAACTCAACGCTCATCGTTATCAGGAAAAACTACTAAAAATAACATTACCGTAAACAACAACAACTATTATAATTATTAAAAAACATATTTATTGTCAATTTATCTAGCTTCAAATTTAAATTCATATAAGTAAAAATGTTATATCTTCACATTATATTAGTTTCAATGTTTTTTTATATTATAATCTTTTCATTTTGTCATTCTCAGTTATTATTGCAGTTCACGGTTTCATGCTTATTTTGTGCAGCTTTGATTGCAATTATTAAGTTTATTTTGCAAGATTTGGAAGTTCAGTTCGCACTCAAGCCGTTTACCTACGTTTTGGAAGATTTAAGCCAAAACACGTGGTACCATCAGTATTGTTAAAAGCATCTGGGCCTGAATTTTATAACTTAATTTCTACAAGATTTCCAATTCTACAAGAATTCAGTTTTCTCACACTCTCGAGGTACATATTTAGAATTCTACTGCTTTAAAGCAGTTGAATTTGTGACCTTGAATTTCTATTGTTGTCACTGCTTCACTTGTCGTTCATAAAAAGTGTAGTTAGAGTAATATTTAATAATTTTTGTGCGTACAGTGTTTTGATAAACGAAAATAAATATGTAATTTATTTGTTAAATTTATGATACTTGCTTTAACTATTAATACATTTACATTTATGTTTTATTGTGATATTTAAATAATTTCCGTAATAGAAAACGAATTAAAGATCATATTATTTATTTTCAGAAGGTGATTCATTGAATTTTTTTTCGCGGAAAAATTTGAAATTTCCAGTAGAATTTATGAAATAGCTTAAGTGAACAAAATTCGACATGACGTCTAAAGAAATGGAAGGGGAAAATTGAAATCTTATAGAATTTAAAATCTTGTAAAAATTATAGTTACAAATCTAAGTCTTGTATTGTGAAAAGAATATTTAGAATATTTTGCATGGTTTTCTCACAAGTTACCTGTTATTACGGAGATCTAGTAAAAACTGCATAAACTCTGTGTACATCGTCGTGTATCAAGTTTAACTTTCAATTTTATTTTGATATCATCCGTCATGTTTTACCATCATCGACGTCAGAAGTCCGATAAGTACTATATATCTGTTTCATTTTTTTTAGTCATCCATTTTGAATTTAAATTTTGGAAGGTAGTGTAATTTTTCGTGCATAATTCTGGCGCCCAGCATTGTGCGCGTGCGTATAATTTGGTTTTAGTTAATTACAAAATTACCAGTAGCGTTGCACGTTACCGACATAGTACACTTAAAATTCATATACGATTATAGTTTTGTTGCATTATGACAATAATATATACTGTTAAATTTTATATTTACATTTGCCATTAAATTGTAGTACTAGTATGTACAAAGTGCTATTTTATCTGTCGATGATAGATTATTTTATGTAAATATTGTATGGAACGATAATAAATTATTTATTAATATTCTGTATTTCCATCTCACTCATTTTCCATTTATTATTAGGAGCTTAAGTTAAATATTTTGAATATTTTGTTTAATTAATAATTATTACAATATACTCTATTATTATTATTTTACTATTATTCTACTTAACAAATTAAATCTTAAATATTCTTTCAAAACTATAGCAATGCTTTTTAAAGAAAATATAGCTCATAAAAGAATATATTTATTTCTATTTTATGAAATTTTATTAATAATGGAATGTTATTAATTATACGTATGCTTCATAATTTTACAAATAATCTGTTATATTAACTATGTTCTATAAAATAAATTTAAAACATATTACTTCACAAAAGTGTGTAATATTTACCCTTAGGACAAAAATTTATTAACAGAACGATACAGAAATTGAACGGATAGTATTCATTAAATTAAAGATGTAATTTTAATAAGCAATATTATATATTTCATTATAGACTTTATATTTCCGAAACTATTACAATTATAACATCGACGATTGTTAAAATAGCTAGAAAACAAACAAATATTGCCAAAATTAGCAATAACTCAATTAGACCAAAAATTCCATAGAACAAACAAGAAATCGACTGATGATATTCTGATTAAAAAAATTTAAGTTCTTTTCGAACACACCTCTTATACATCTATACATAAAAGTCATGTCAGTGAAATATTAAAAAATGCAAAGTATTCTCAAGTGTATAACGGTGAAGTGAACCAACATATCATTGTCTTGCATGCTGACAACCTCCAGCTAGTAAATAAATGACTGCATCGATTTACCGATGCAGAAACTCTATATTTCCTCTTCTCTATGTACATATGTATACTACGTACATACAGATGCAGTATAGAGTAACTGTAAATGTGTGGTAACACGCTATATTGTCGACAATGCATTTCTCTGATTTCCTATTTCCACCATATCAGGTTATATGGTTCAATTGTTTTATAATGCGGATTGCAATTAATTTTCATTATATTTGTTGATTATTGCACCGATTTTTTACTTGGCTTAATTCACGCTATTTTGTTATGAACAATAGTTTATTAATCATTGAAAAACTAATTTAATTCAAATACATTTTAATATTTGGATATAATTTACAATTGATACAAATTGAAAATTGTTGGTAATCGTTTTGAAAAACTAATTTATACGGATATTAACAAAATATAATCTAAATGGAAATATTCTATTAAATTTTTAAAACAAAATTAATTTTAAATTAATTTTCTAATTTAACCATTTATGTCAAAGATGTAATATTTGTAAAAAATTATGTTTTTCAAACTGTTCAAAATGGTAAAAATTATTTTTGTATTTTAAGCTTTTATATTTTAATATTTTATCTGATAATATCAGAAATGCTTATCGTATTTTTAATAGCGTAACTGTTATTAAGAAACGCTTATGGGACCATTACATAAGAGGGTCTGTGACATTAGGAGGCCCAGTTCGGGTCCTGTGTATGGGTAATGTTTCTACTGAATAATATAAATATGAGCATTATTATATTACATAAAAAAAATACCAATATTTTTTAAATTGACAATTTAAACTATTATTTAAATAGATATACCATCAAACTGTTCTACTTGTCCGTCCAACATAAATATATTTTATATATACCTTTTCAGTCTTCTTTAACAGACAGATAAAATTATTTCTATTAGATTAACAGAATTATAAGAAATCAATACGTCTATACCATTCCGATAATTCTCCTATTACGCAACATGAGTTAGAAAATATTTACGTTGTAAAATTTGAAGATACTGTAATAATCGCAAGACCAATCAATATTAACAGCAGATTTATAAGAGAAGCAATAGAAATGTATAAATAAAAAGATAACATCAATCAATTAATCAGAAATTTATGATCTAGTTACTTATTTGTTGCCTAGTAACATGTTTCCATGTTTTGTATAAATGCCATTTTTATCTTTTTCCTGTTGAAGACTCACGTTCAATTCATTGAAGCGTTGATTTATTAATAAATTATTACAGAACTAGAAATTAGAGCCGTTTTTTTCTAATATAATGAGTTCCGAGAGATTTTTTTTACTATTATAAACAAAATATAAAAACTAACCATTCAAACAATTTAAACACTAGTACATTTTATTTGATATTTCCAAAAATTAAAATTGATATACTTTACCTCTGAACCGATTCACTTATATTAATTTAATTTTTCTATAAAGTGAAAAATATATTATTATTATTTTGTTAAAGATGCGAACATCATATTGATATACATTACTGCCTGTCATGTTAATAATTTTTCAACACATATCTCTCACTCTCTGCAACTATATCAACCAATAAAATCACATTACGCACGTATAACACGCCAAAATATTTATTTAATACTCGCGCATGTTGAATATGCGGTTACCTTGTAATTTGAGGACATTGCCGCTTACCGCTACCGCGCGTCACCGGCAAAACGATGCGACGTGGTATGGCACGGCACGGCGATAATACTGCAACACACCACCACATGATTGATTGTCGGCGGTTAGTTATTTGTTATTTGGACATGTACGATTATTTTGCAGCCTCGTACAAAACAACACACTCTAGAATTACAGCAGACACACACACACAAACACACAAACACATATGGAACACGTGTTGAAGCGGAAAATGAGTTATACTTCAAAGCGGTAGCGATTTCTCGATATACAACAAAATCTATCATTGGTTTGGATTCGGGTGCGAGCGTCAAATGCAAAAGTGGAAATCGTTGTCGCTGTAAATGGAATTTCGGTTTGAAATCATTCCGAAACGATAGATAGCTGCTTGTATGTGTTTGTAATATTGACACACTGTGATCATAATATGAAGATATGTTTATTTTAAGGATTACGATTTGTATGTAAAGAAAATAAATGTAATATTACGTAACGTTTAAGTTTAGTTATATTGACAACTAATGCCTGGTCTCATAAACAATTTAACACTGTGTTCAAATTTAACGCTTTACAAAAACCGGATAAAAATCGAGCATAATAATAAGAAAAACTCAAAAAGCACACAGTAATAGTGACAAAAGATTTTTTGGTGGAGGTGCCCAATTTTATTTTTTCAATTTCAAAAATATTAAATAATATTTATAATTCAAATTTTGTTTAATTATTTTATTAACTCATTTTATATTATAACAAATAATTATTTGTAATATATTAAATAATAAAATTAATTACAATAAATGAAAACATCAAATGCACATTTTCATTACAATATAAAACTGATTTTGACAAATTAATTTTAAATTAATAAATTACAAATAATTATTAACTAAATTTTAAAATGCAAATGGCATGCAAAACTATAAAAAATATTACTTGCGGTTATATTTAATTTACAAAATCGTTTGAAACCAGAGCATTTTTGTTCCACTAATTGTTACTTAGAAAATAAATTTAGCTGTCATTGTAAGTAATAAACAAATTTTAAATTATCATTATTCTGTAAGCAAAAACAAAATAATTTATATACATGCAGGCAAATATTTTTATACTCATTAGCTAGAATTTTTAATGAATTACAAAAATAAATAATGATTCAAATTTGTCGTTAGTATATTACCTAGATTTTTTCATAAATTGCCGTCTGCTAGAATATTGGTGAAATGTTACGAATATAAACAAGGAAATTTTTTTTGTTTGGTAGCTTATGTTACTTCGGTTCTCTACGGCAATGAATTTGTTTTCTGTCACATGCTCTGTATTTTTTATTTTCGTAAACTATTTTTTAATTTTGATTGCAATTCCGAAAATGCTATAAAATCCAGCTACTGTAAAGGTTATTTTAATTTATTTTTTATATTTCAAAAATATCTAAAACATTAACTAAACTTATTGAAAAACATTTTAAAAGAAATATAATTTAATAAAATTATATTGAAATCTCTTAATACTTCTTCTATACTTCAAATTCTATAGTTTAATTTTGTAAACAATATAAAATCCTTTTGTTGTCTTTAATTACAGAAAATGCACCCGAGACCCGGAATAGTTTGAAATTAGATTCGATTGCGGAAAACCAGATTGCAGTTTAATGTAATGCATTGTTACAATCGTATTTTGAAATTGTATTGTTATTTAATTTAATGAGAATCATCAAAGTAACATATTGCATAGTTTCGTGGTATGTTTGTTTTTTAAATTATTCATAAGTTTACATTTTTATTTTAGATAATTTGTATAATGTTCACGTAGATACCAGTGTTTTTTAAAAACTTTATTTAGATATACATATTTCCGCATTATCTTTATTTATGAAAATATATAAAATGAATTTTAAAATGTACAAATTTTATTTATCTCGTATGTTTTATTTTAACATTAACCATATTTGCATTTTTCCGTTTCGCTAATAAAGCTTTCAAAATATTAAATTTGCAAAAATAACATAATATAATATAATGCAAGTGAGTAAATTTATTTTATACGTTATTTTAAATCTCAAAGATTTATTTAAACAAAAATTAAAATATAAAATTTGCTACACAATTACACATAATTATATATTTTGTGTTCGGTTTAATGAAATTATTCGACTAAAACAGTTGGAATAAATTAAATGCTAATGATTAAAAGCTACTAGTGCGCGTGCATTTTCAATGTATGCTAATTGGATTTTAATTTAATTTCAACTAAAATGATTTTATTCTTCAATTTTTTTCTCATTATTTAGTTATACAGTCGAATGTGTCATTTCCTTGCTCAAAGCTTAAATTGTGATTAGCGTTTGATCTGTAATTAAATTGTATTCACAAGATAGTCGCAAATCAATTGATTACTGATCAACCACTGTTGGTGTATTTTCCAAATAAAATGCAGTAAATTTTTTTATAGAATCTCGTCATCGGGATAAAAGGCTTCTTGAAATTTCACCTATTATTAATACCAAATTATAACGAAAGAAAAAGTCAGCATTAAATGGAATAAAGATAAATAAATTATAGAGTTTTGTACTAAATCCATATATTTTTTATATTTAGAAAAAATAAAAACAAAATCCAAAAACACACAGTTCGACCAAAACTCAAACTTTAAACATTACAAAACCGAAATTTCCACGAGAAAACAACCACAAGTTTTTCAACGTAAACTAGAAAGAAAAAAAACCTCAAACCTCGGCAATCGAAAATCTTACCGAATCGGCAATCAAATATCGAGTGAATAGGTTTTTCGTCCGTCGATCGAGCAACCATTTAATAAACCACAGTGGCACAGTGCCGGGCAGGCACTTGAGCCGGGCCTGCTTTTAAGTTCGGCTACCACCGTGCGTTTCTACGTGTTTCTTCCCTTTCCCATTGCGATAGAAAATGACCGGGCACTTGTAAGGGAACGACCGCTGGTTATTAGGTCAGTCGCGCGCCCAAATTTTCCACCAGCAACGGGTAACAATAGCAGCTTGCTCGGATTTCTGATACATGATGAGAAAGGAGACTTATGTTGTGTTGTGGTTTTTCTCAATGGTATTTTATTGTGTGTCTAACTAGTGTTTGACAAATCAAGATTTCTTATCTTCAACATTGCTTCGTTTCTTGTCTGGATTTAGAAAAACTAAATCTTTTTTTGTTTTGACCATTTTAAGAGAATTGAGAATTCTTGAATTTGTACCCATTTTAATATAAATATTGAAGTTTGCATTGATAATTTGTGTACCGACTTAAAACATTACTATATATAACAGTAAAATTACTTGATTTTTATCTAATAACTAAATATATAATTGCAATCCATTTTATAGCAGAATTCAATATTTTCATTGTCCACAATACTAATTTTCCAAAATCCAATCAACATACATTATAAAACACAAACCTTATCTCCTCCTCACTACTTTGTCGGGTTAAAACAGAGGGGCCAATCAAGCCTAGACAAATCCTCCCACTAATTTCGAATCCTGTGTGTAACAAGACCATCCTTTCTAACTTCATCTTCATCTTACATTACCTCCAATCCACATTGTCATTGGCGAAGACCGAAAGAAGCAAGAGCGAGCCATCACGGAGAAACTTTACCCAAACTGGGTGGGCCGAGCAAACGCTAGGTGACACTGTAATTCAGAGTGGGATCCAACCCGAAGACGCCGTAATTGCCGCTGACGCTGTTAAAGGGACCCAGCAGCGTTGTGCCAAACTCAGGCTTGGACTGGACAACATATTGGAAATGCGAGAAAATTGTGCACAATTTTTGTTTCTTTATTATTGCTTTAGACCAGGGCATGTAACTGATAAAAATTCTGGTTAATGGTTAACAAATATCGAGAACTACATTTTAATATCGGTTTTCATTTGTTAACCGGTTTATAATCGGTAAATTTTTTGGTTATATAATATAGGTATAATGTTATTATGAGTAGTAAAAATCATATAAATTTTTGTGTTTATATGTTTATATTGAAGAGAAAGGACCGTTTAAATAGAGATACGAGTAATCCAGTTGAAATTTTAGAGTCTCAATCCGGTCCTGGTCAAATCCTTTAATCTGGGCTAGGCCCAGCAAAGCACGAAACGTTTACGCTATTGTCTATAGGCGAATTTATCTAGGCACGATGTGTGTTAGATAGCTATAGGTATCTATTGAGCTTTGAATCTCGCTACCGTGTGAATCTCGACGTAGTCAGATATATGGCTATAGGATGATGGGATTTATTTGGGATGATGCTTATCAATTAAAGTGTTTGAGCTTTATTATGAAATGTTTAATATTCATTAAAGAATTTACGTATTTAATGCTGAGGAATTTTAAAATGATATTACATGTATTTTGTTACCTAGTAACTTGTTTCTATATTTTGTTTTTTATATTATTTATGTCATGATAATAAATATATAATATTCAATTATACATTTGATTTGTTTTGAAAAGTAGGATCAAAAACCTACAAATTCAAAACTACAAATGTTTTTTCGAAAAAAAAACTACTTCGAAAATCAAATGTTTTTACATTCTACAATAAATTCTGGTTTTTGTGTTACTAAATTTAACTAAATTACAAAATCAGTTTTAAGCTTTATGTAATTTTTCGATATTATATCACAGCATTTTTTTTTTCAAATCGATGGTATTAAGAAAACAACACATTTTTAGTTTTCGTTTAAAGGCTATAGAAGATAAAATTACGGATTGGGCTTAAAAATAGAGTAATAATAAAAACAAAACGAATGGATAACAAATAGCTGTAAAACGTTTACGATGTGAACGGCTGCGTAAAAATCAAAGTGTCTATCATTTGCGCTAGATTACCGGTGAAACGACAAGCAAAACCTCGAAATGGATTTTGCCGTTGTGTTTATAGACATTCTGCCTGCCAAGGTATCTTAACTTTATTTATCTTCATTAGACGGGCGGCCTAATATTGGAAAATGGACTTGAGTAAAACGAACAGCTCGGTAAAAATAAACCGACAAACAACACAAACCTACCATTGCATTGCAGCAACAAAATGAAAAAGAATTCACATAATTGAAAGTGTTTTCCTACGAAAACAATTTTAAATTATTTACCTCTCTTTCGAAATGGAAATTAAATATCATTTAAGTTAGGACCAATAAAACTTTTATTTTTTCTTGTCAATATATCTTCCAGACTTTTATGTTGTGTTTTATTTTACTTATAAGTACGTAAAGTTTTTTAATGAACAGAAGAAAATATTTTTAATGTATTAGTTGTTTTATCTAAAAAGATAATGGCCCGTATTCATATCTCATTTTTGAAAATATTTTTTTTAAAAGTACTTCTGACGTTTACTTAAAATTACTTATTAAGCAATTTTAATCAGTTTATTTAAATTTTATGAAATTAGCTATAATAAAAAATATCAAAAAAAGAAATACTACTCAAGAAATACTACTTGCAAGTTAACGAAAGAGTTAATTTACAAAACAATTAATAATATTTTATGCAACTGTGCCTAAATCACGTTGTTAAGCTGACATATAATTTAACAACTTTTGTGTAAAAATCACTATTCCTATCACATTGTCTTATACCTCTAAACATGTTCTACTACATCATTTATTATGCATTCACAAATGTAGAATTCAATAAAAAATATTAGTAAATGTAGATAATAAATATAACTAACATTTTCGTAAACATATTCTATATAAAATATTGTATGCAGTTTACATTTTAAATAAAAATATATTTCATGAGAACGGGAGTTGCACAAATACGCCCAGTCAAGTAAGCGTATCTTTTGTAGCATCAAACGATTTAAACAGTAACATTATTCTAATGCGGTTTTGTAAAATTACAGTACTGCAGATTGTTTTAAAAATTTACATAGCTCGCTTACGTTGTTACACTAGCTGAAATGACAGCAATATACAGGGTGTAACAGAATAACTATTCCTAATTTTAACTGGAGTATCCTGGGCTCAGAATATGAAGATTTAATGCAAATCACTGAGATAAAATGTGGCTCCTTACTGAGCTACAGGGTGTTTTATATAAAAATTTAAAAACTATTTTTGCCCAGTACTTTAAAACTATTTGACGTATCCTTATCATACTTGGCAGGAAATGTAGGTACCGTACACCATACTAAATTATGTTAAATAAAAGTTTCTGGCTACTGCCAGTGGCGTACAACAGGGGCAAGTGAGAGGTTGATCCTTCCTAAATTCTACGCCACTGGCGGAATTGTCATTTAAGCACAATTTTTCGATTCTCCAATATTTGCTGTGTAAAAAACATACTCTTCCTTTGTAACGATAAAGTCACTGTTTTTCGAGATATTTAAAGTTAAACATAAGCTGCACCCTTGGGATTTTTTTCAAAATTTGCTCAAAAAATCTGAAAAAATTCAGTAAAATAGAGAAAAAAATTAGCTAAATAATAAATAAGTAACTTTTTTCTCTAACTCATTCTGATTTGGCTGTAAAAATTATTGAAAATAAAAAAAATAAAATGCAAAAAATATTAATTTTCAATAATTTTTTCAGCCAAACCAGAATGAGTTAGAGGAAAAGTTACTTAGATATTATGTAGCTAATTTTTTTCTCTATTTTACTGAATTTTTTCAGATTTTTTTAGCAAATTTTGAAAAAATCCCATGGGTGCAGCTTATGTTTAACTTTAAATATCTCGAAAAACAGTGACTTTATCGTTACAAAGGAAGAGTATGTTTTTTACACAGAAAGTATTGGAGAATCGAAAAATTGTGCTAAAATGACAATTCCGCCAGTGGCGTAGAATTTAGGAAGGATCAACCTCTCACTTGCCCCCGTTGTACGCCACTGGCAGTAGCCAGAAACTTTTATTTAACATAATTTAGTATGGTGTACGGTACCTACATTTCCTGCCAAGTATGATAAGGATACGTCAAATAGTTTTAAAGTACTGGGCAAAAATAGTTTTTAAATTTTTATATAAAACACCCTGTAGCTCAGTAAGGAGACACATTTTATCTCAGTGATTTGCATTAAATCTTCATATTCTGAGCCCAGGATACTCCAGTTAAAATTAGGAATAGTTATTCTGTTACACCCTGTATACATATACATATTTAGAAACGATGTACAGTCAGCTAGAAAAGTTTACAAAATGTATACAAAGTCTCGTCAAACAAAACAAAAAAACCCTTTAACTTAATCAATATTTAACTACGCAATTGTATTTTTTTTAAATATCTGATCAATTGATCACATTGCTGACATGTAATTAAAATATTTTTATCGTTATATCACATATGATAAAAAAGGTATTGTAATCATACCAAAATCATATTGAGCTTTTTACAGATAAGCACGAATTCGATTGAATGGATTTTTATAAAATTTCATATTTAAGCTTCGGAGGTAAATATCTCAATTTGATGAATGTTAAGGTTGAATTGATATTTAACCTAAAACACGTTACAAAATACGTTAACGTGTTATTTAATCTCAAATAACACGTTGCGCTATTGTTATTAAACTGCACTATTTGCTACTAAACACTGCATATGCTCAGATGTTAAAATAACGTAAATATAAATAATGCACAACGTTATTTGAATACACAATATCTCTCTAATCAGTACGTTTTCATTATTTTTTGTTGATCTTGGTTTGTATTAACCATTTACCATTTTTAAGATCTTTGTTTTTTAATTTTAATGAAATACATATCTACATGAATAGATAGATATGTTTGTGCAGTAAACTAGATATATATATATATATATATAATTAAAATGGAATAGCCCAAATGTATTTTATATATGATAAGGAAACGTGAAAAGTGTTTATAAAAACCAATAAAAAGTCCACTTCATTGTTCAGAATAATGTCTATATTTAATTACCGGTTTCTAATATTTATATATTCATCTTTAAATCAAACTGGGAGACTAAAACGAAAAACACGAAAACAAAATATTTAGAAGAAAATATATATATATATATATATATATATATATATATATATAAAATTGTATTTTGTATTATATTATAAACATTAATAGAATAATAAAATAAATTACATATACTAAAAAAGACCTGGAAATAATATTACTACTAAAGTTAATAGTGGTTGCTTTTGGCACTCGTTGAAACATTTTAATAATTTTAACTTCATTTAATTTTAAATTAATTAAATTAATAAATAAAACACTCGGTTATGTTTCAAAATATTTAATTCTTTCTCAATACGTATTTCGGCTGTTACGCCAACTTACAACTTGTTACTTAGAACTTATTATTGTAAGAATTAAATATTTTCAAACATAACCGAGTGTTTTATTTATTAATTTATTTAATTTAAAATTAAATTAAGTTAAAATATTACTACATTTATTATTACAAATTGAGTGAAAATAATACAAATGACCATATATTATAAAACCTTTTCCCGTTTCTTCATCAACTAGATATATAATTTATTTATTTCCACTTCATATGAATGCAATTCAAAGAATTTTTGTTAGATTAATCTACTGAACTTTAATTGTCATTCGAAATATAACACTACTATTCACAAACTTTGTTCACGAACTGTACGTGACTGAAAGGTAGACGAAAGGAAAGCAGTGTTGTATCCGGTTTCACATTTCCATTTCCTCGCGTCCGGCCCTAGGCTGACCACACAGCGTCCGTCTTCCATTTATATATATATATATATATATATATATATATATATATATATATATATATATATAAATAACGGGGGCACAATTTAGCGTTCGGACGGCAAATGGCGCAGAACTTGAGCTTTTCATGGCTCGAGAATTATTGGCTGGCGGTTCGGGGCACGGTGCGCAAGATTGCACGGTACATAAACAAGGCGGACGTCAGCACGCGACTAGGGGACGCCGAAACACCGACGACCACTGTGACACTTTCGTCGAACGATGTTCAGTCCGATGCTCGATTTTTATTTTTCTACCATTCGTTATACGCAGCAAAAACATAACTTTTTTTTTGTTCGTCTTTTCAGATAGATGTAGTTAGCTTTCCTATCATCTGTCATCGAATTTTTAGATATCTTAAAAGATATGATAACATTAATAATATTTGTTGTTTAATTTTTTTTTTCTTTCGTAACATAGCAATTTATTAATTGTACAGTATGAGAACAAAGTATGGAAATATTTAAATGCTTTTAGTGATATTAATGGCATTAAAAAAGTTACTTAATATAGAATCTTAAATTAATATAACCACATTGCACGATACTCTACATAAATATTTACCAACCGTTATATCACTTATGTTAAGGGAAGTATTGTAATCATACCAAATTTGATATATCGAGATTTTTATAAATAAGCACGAATTAGGCTTATAGTAACATGAATCAACTGTTTTTAGCGTGATATCCGTCTGTCAGTGTGTCTCGCGGTCTGTGGATACGTGTAGAGTAAATTCGGCTAAACGGATTATTATGAAATTTCATATTTAAGCTTCGGCGGTACATATCTCAATTTGATCAACTTTTGGTTAAGATCTGCTAGTTATGTTTAGTCTGAGGTTTTATCTATTGCTACCAGCTTCCGAATATTTATCTACAATTACCAATTTTCTTTGACCTAATATTTATTTACAATTACATCATTTTCGTAATATGTTACTTAACACTGATTACATATACTCCACCTTTAAAGGTATATTGTGTGATTGTGTATGTTAATTACATAAAGTATTATTTTAACGATTTTTTACACTTATTTTTATTACATATAAAAATTATAATATTATTAGTATTTTATTTTTTCTGTTACAGGTATGAAACCATTTGTTCATAAATTGATTGGTATGTAACAGAATCTTATTAAGAGAAAGCTACAGTAATTTTACCTGCAAACCGTGAGTCACTATGATATCCAGTATTTCTGGGTTATAATTACTCAACTGCTGTAATTTTAATATAATTGTTTAAAAATGCATAATATCAAAACTACATTATGTAATATATTACCAACAGGATGGAAAAGTACATATGTATATATTACAGGGTTTTCTAGTTAAAGTTTCTTTTAGTAAATTTACAGAACTTCAATAAATTTACAGTCATGAATTTTCCATAAATAACTTAAATTTGTTTAGTTCTGTAATATTTTTGTTAGAATAATTACATACATTTTTAAATTTATATAAAGAATGTATTTTGAAATGAATGAATTACACTGAATATATAAATTTAACAAAAACATAAATCTTTATATTTTTAGTAAGAAATAAATATTTATGAAACATTTTTCTCAGGTGAACAATATTATACAACTTTCTTTTACATAAATCACAAAAAAACAGTATATACAGCAAATTTACATTCAAAATCAAATCTATTTCAATATTTATTGAAACTAAACACAGTAAAAAAACATTGAAAAGTCAATTTTCCATATTTAAACCAATATTTTTTCATTTATTGTTGTTTTTTTAAAAATTTTATTTTTGTTAGAAAAACAAAAAAAAACGCCAATTTCTAACCAACAAAAAAATAAAATCCTTACAAATACGCAGTATGCTACACTCTCGTTTATTAACCCCCTGTACGATAAATCAGCCGCAAGACAAGTTTCATATAAAGAGCCTCGTTTGTGTTTACATTGAACATCATATCGTTGTAGCGTCGAAATCTGAACGCGTCGCAAAACACCTGCGTCACGATTGCTATTGGCATCGGGGTGCTGTTCTAATGCCCCCCGAGATATATAAATACACGTATAGTATGCAACAAAAGTTATCGGTCTAAAAAAATTATTATATTTGAAATATTTTATTTGTATAAGTTCTTGAGAAAATTTGTATCGGTCTAAAAAATATATGAAATATTTGAAATATTTATTTGAGAAAATTTGATAATTCTCTGGAAATTATTAAACTAGATTTTTTTTGTATTAAATAACAATTTCTTGAAGTAGAATAATTATAAATTAATTTAAAGTGCATAGAAGTACTATAATAGATTTCTATGAAACAATGGTGATAGATACCAATTGTATACTTTTTAAGTGGGAATATTTTTTTGCAAAATTACAACAAATATTAAAAAAAAAATCAAACTTTTCTAATTAATATGACCAATATCATTAAAATTATTATTAAAAATCACAAAACTATGTTGTTTTAAGTAAATACTTTTAAAAATATCAAGTTAATGCCATAAATACTGCTAGAATACTCAAGTTTACGAATAGGACTATTGTAATCAGTTCTGGGTTTTATGTATACAGGGTGTAACAGAATAACTATTCCTAATTTTCAGAAATGGTAGAGTGCACTTAAAGATACATTTTCTATTAATAAACTAGTCTCGGTGCCAAGATACACTAGATATCGTTAAAAACAATGTTAATCAAAACATCAAAGAGTAGTTAAGTTAAGGAACATTTTATTAGAAATAATAGCGCATTAAACTTTATAAAAATTGTTCGAAGTTACGACCACCATTTTCGATACACACGATGTACAATCGACTGCCGAAAAAAAAAGAAAAAAAAAAGAAAAAAAAAAAAATCCGGACACTAGTTTATTAATAATAAATGTTTCTTTATGTGCCCTCTATCATTTCTGAAAATTAGGAATAGTTATTCTGTTACATCCTGTATATGATAGTGTTATTTTTTATATTCTGTAGGACCGGTTTCAGAAACGCTTGTTAAATTTACTTTAGAAGTAAATGTATTTGTATTAAAAAGATGTAGATTAAATTATATTTCTATGTCTCAAAATAATTACACTAACTTAACAAATGATTATTTATATTTAACTTTAAAATATTTTGACTCATATTATTTATAAACTTTATTTTTATTATCGAATTTTATATGCCGTACCACAGCCTACTAAAATTCGTAACTAGTAACTCGCATCAAAATAATTAAACCGTGTCGTTATATATACATATTCATCAGTGGTAATCAGCGCAATTTAGCCCCCGTTTGCTGAAGAAAAAAGAATATCAAGGGAACGAGGGTTATTCGGACAGCGCAGTGGCATGTCTGGGTAGAAAAAAAATTGGATGAAAATTTATTGAGGCTTTTTGGGTACGTGACCGATGGAATGTGTTTTGTTTATTGCCAAGTTTAATTATGTGTTACGTGTTTTTACGTTCTTTTTTCCGTTTTTTTTTTTTTTGTGTTTTTTGGTAGGAAATTGAAATGTTATGCGATGGTAGTGATAAAATAAAATAATTTGTCTGACAGAAGCTCATGTAAAGCTATACGTTTCGTTTTCATTTCGAAACAGTGAACATTTGTATTATATTTTGTTAGAGTACTATTAGTATAAAATTAGTAATTATTGTATTGATTAAATTTTTTTGTAATGTTCATGTAGAGCTACAATTTTTTAAAGTTTTATTTTCTAATTTTACAATTTAATATATTTTACACATTTCTTGGACTTTTATTTATTTAACATTGATACGTTTTAATGTTAAAGTTTCTTTGCAAAAAATTAAGAATGGTATTGACGTCTCTACATCTCTTTAAAAAGGCTAAATCACACAATCTTAACGTTTTCTTTTTACTTGTTTACTTATAAAACAATATTGTTTCCATATCTTCTTCACCGTAGAAGCGATTTAACATAATAAATATTTACACTGATATTATTAAGCAATGTTTTTATGATGTATAATAAAGGAACAGAAAGATTTAAACCGAAAATCTCTAAACGAACACACTACCATTTAACTACAACTTCTTATAACATTTTTTTCACAATTTTCAAATTCCATACCTACTACGTAGACAAAAAAAGACATTCTACCAGGCGTTATTTTTATACATTTCATAAATTTTGCATGAATATAATGAGATATGTCACAGCCTAGTCGCGTTACCAAAGCCGTACTGTTGCTCACAAAAAAAAACTTTACTCAATTCTTTTGCAACTGTGCCAAATTGATCAATTAAAATCACTTTCATAACATTCAAAAAAAAAAATCTCATCATAATAAAAATAATAAACATTGCCCACTTTTTCGTAATTCGCATCCTTAATTTTTAAGAACTTCATCGATTAATTTCTCTGCGGGGCAGCACGCCACTGGCAGCCGACGTAAGGCGACGGTTCGACCATTTAGAACGTACGCGCGAGTGGCTATTAAGGCGAACAAGGCGGGTATTAAATTTTAAAATTCTCTATCGCTCGTTCATTTCGCCGTAATATCGTATCTCACCGTACAGACCGCCTACCATTTGCTCACTTCAAACAGGAGCGAGTGGTGCGAGCAGGGGCGTGGGGGGGTCTAACCAGACTCCAGGATAGAATCCTGCTTGCCTTGTACCCCATTTACCCATTACCATTGCCAAAGACACGATCTCTATCCCAACCAAGAGTACCGGCAAAGTGATATATGGTTGAAGATTTTTCATCATATCTTATTTTTCAAGTGGCCTGGCATCGCTAGTAAATTAATTAATGTAAATTTATTGTTATTGAGAGCTGATTGTATTTTGAGTATATATATATTTTATTTTGAAAGTAAAATTTTATTAGTATTTAATTAGTAGGTGGAATGAAATAAAAATTAAAATTTAATGTGATTTGGTAATTGATAAATTTGAGTGAATTTTCTGTTTCATGCATAAGATATGAATAAATTTTCTCAGCAACAATGGTTTGTATTTTTGCCATAGTTTTTTTATGTGATTTTTGTATTTTTGACGTTTATTTAAAATGACGTATTAAGCACTTTAAACTGGTTTATTAAAAATATTTAAAACAGATAAATCATATATATGTAGTCCGATTTTTGTAAGTTCCCTTCTACGTCATCCAAAAACGTAACTAAATCTATGAAATCATTACTGAGTATGTTTATATGCCTTCATAATAAATATCTTTTCAAAATGTTATGTAACTTCCATAATTATTGTTTCATTGTTTATAATTTTACGCATATCAAATAAAATAAAACTTGAATTATTAAATAATTTAGACAAGCACCAAAAAGTTGCGAAATAATAAGTATATTAAATCAATAATAATTTTTTTTTTCATGTGATGTCGATTTTTTGGCGGACATTATATATCTCTGTTATTTTATTTTATTGTCAAATTCTGTTTCAGAAATCAACAGAATAAGAAAACTTTTTATTTAAATTGGTTAAAAATTAAGTAGCTTTAAAGCAGATTGCAACACTAGTAAAATTATTCAAATTAAATTGGTCTAATACTTTGTACAACTCATTGCCAATTGTTTCTTCTCTCTTAATTCTTACTCGCGTAAGCTAATTCGGCCATTTAAATCAGACGACTACAGAAGCTTAAAATATTTTAATTTGCCGTTTAATTGAGATTCCGTCACGATTTGCAAAGGAAGGCAACGGGTGCATTGACCCGCATATCGTCGCCCAACGAGAAATTTTTCTACCTCGCCATAAAACAGCCTCTTAGGTGTTAAAGTAATTGAATTTCAATCGTCGTTTGGTTTAGCGCGCTCTATGCGAAAGGACGCACTAGGTGCGTGGAATAAAAGTGAAATTAAATATTAATTTTCTAATCGGTTTTCTTGCGTAACAGCAGTGCTAAAACGAAAAATTATCTATGATGAATATTTTCGATGGAATTACAAAAGTATTACAAAAGTGTTTTTCGTAGATTTATTGAGGAAAACTAACATAGTACATATGGGGATCTTAGTAGAAAAGCGACGAAGTTTAATTTTTGACAAAAATAAGTATTTTTTCAAATAAATTTTGTCTAGTTTTGTGGAAGAATGTCGAAAACGCACACTTTAATAAGACAATTTTTAAGAAAAAAATTATTTAATATAATAATAAATCATACAATTTTATAGGTACAAGATTTTAAAAATACTTACAATGACAGCTACAACTTAAATGATTTGAAACAACTGTCATATGTTTATGTAAAGTATCACAATTGACGTGTAAGCATTAGCTATACATATCTGTTTGATGCAGTTGAATCATTTAATCATTTAATGTATTATATAATAAGACTGTTGTTCAAGTTAATTGAATTATGAAAAGCAAATTTCACTTAACTCACATCGCAACAAATAGACGGCACAAGTCTCTCTCTATGCATATGTTTATCAACATCTAATTATTGTTATTGAACGATGGCTTTAATGGAATCTAATTATTTGTGTAATGTTTATTATATTGCATAAATGAACAGTTTCACTTTCATATTTATAATTTTATAATATTACTTATTTATTAAATTTTTACAAATTTTTAACCATTTATTAGCAACATTTTAAATAATAATTACATATAAAGTTGAAAAGTTATTTTTGTATAGCCAAGCTGTATTATTTCACAAAATACATACCATTAAAAGATATAAAAATTTAAACCTATAATTCTTCTTAACCATGATTTATACTATCATGCAATTTTCTGTTTAAATTTTCAGTTTTTTCCATCAAAAATTATATTTTCCAAACTGCAATACAAAGAAGAAAAAAAAAGAAAATCATACTAATTAACTTTTCTACCACAATAAACTCACCTTTGTCACATTTTAACAGCACGACTATTTGATCTCGACTAATTTGTTCGAAACACACGAACACTAGACAAGTTTTAATAACAACAACAAAATGATGTTTTAAAATTCAGTTTGTTCATTTGACATACAAAAAAAAATCAATCTGTCTGCTGTCTCTAAACATGCATGCTTCATTTCTTTATCGACATTAAAAAATCAAATTAATTACGAAACAAAAGTTCAATTCTGATTACAAACCGAATTGATGTAGAATAATTAAAATTTAGAATAAAACAAATTAAATTTGTGATTTCAAAAACAATTGAAAAGATATATAAAACAGAAATTTTAATAAATATCTTGTTATTGAAATTTGACAAATTTTTAATGAAAATTAACAATTACTTTTTTGTTTTATTTTTTTCTCAAATAAATATATCTCTTACTATTTTTATAAACATAAAAAAATTTTAAACATTTTTTATAAGTTTCACACTCCATTTTCAATGAATTTCAAAGTAAAAATTTACTTTATCGAATCCCGGAACAAAATCAATAACCACAAACAACAAAATCATTTCAAACTGTTTTGCCAATCCAATGTCGTCAAAAATTTTGAGGACAATAATCACTCACGTGTTTGTAGCCCACCCTGAGGCCACGCATGTAATTCTAAAAGCATTTGCGTATAATGATAACGTTTGTCTACAACGTCTTGCCTAGATGTTTGTTCGTATAACGTTTTACGTACTTGATATGTAAACGCACAGTGGCGGCGCCAGCGGACGGTTCAGTGAAACCGTGGCCCCCCAGAATATGCGCTGGCCCTCGACTAGCTGTTCCGAGTTTTTTTTTTTTGGATAATATATTTTAAGTGACTTGCAACGTTACTTAATACAAGATATATTGAACCATAACGCAGGTTTCAGAGTGTATTTAATGTGGAGAAGGAGTAAAATTATTGATGTCACTATTGTCCATTTACGCTGTCAGCACTGTTTAAGTTGGTAGTTTTTAATTAGCTTATTTGTTAAAAGTGAAATTACTCTTGTATTTTTGAGTTTATTGTATTTGTTGGTTAATTTATCCTATTTGTTTTTGAATCTAAATCTAAAATATCGAATTTCTATTTTTCTCTCTCTGTGTATGTGTATTAAATGTGTTTGACAGCAATTATAAACTTAATTAATATAATTATGAATACTAGGTTGCATATATTATAAACATTGTGCTGCAGATTTCCTATATGTAATTTATGTAAATTTTAATAGTTTGGACATGTGTATATATTATTTCAATTTAGCAATATATAAATTATACTTGCACAATTTGTTAAAATTTTGTATTATCTTAGAAAAGATATATTTTTTAAAAGAACTGAAATTAATTTAAGAACAAGAATGTTAAATTGTAAGTTCAGTGCTAATAGTAATTTTAAAATAAAAATAGAAATAGTTAAATTAATAGATTCCAATAAAAAGATTAACAATTTTGCTATTTTAAATAAAAATAGAAAAATTATATTACTATTTATAATTTATTTACGTAAAATTCAATAATAAAGTAGATAGGTAGGAACTAATAAAATTGATAATTTTTGTACAAAAATTATTACTCAATTTCATTAAAATGAAAGGTGGCTCTCAAAAAACAAGATATATTTAAAAATAGCAAATAAAATATTCTGTCTTAGTTATTAGTTTTGTCCACAAACAAGTCAATTTAAAAATGAACTATAAAATATTATTTTCATAAATAAAGTACAAGTCCATTAAAATAATCCTGCAAAAAAAAAAAAAACAAATAAACAACACAAATCCATTGACCAAAGTTTAACTGCAGCAATCTACAGCATCCATCAATTAAAAATCATCCAGCAATCTGGTCCAACAAACAAAATCATCGAAACGGCTTTAGACGAAAATCTAACTGCCTGGGAACGAGTAAAAGTGTAAAATATAACCCGTTCGAGGCTTATCGCCACAACCGGGGGACTCAATTTAAAAATAATGGAACAAATGATCGCCGAGATCTTTCAAAAGCTGGGAGTGAGGTTAATTCCCCCGTGGTGCGCCCATCGCATCGCTTATCGGCCAGTGGCACGCACCTGTGCCCGCCAGAATTCCTCCCGCTACTCGGTCGTCGATGTTCATTAAGTTGCCTTTCGTGTGTACAAAGCCGTATGCAAATCGAACGTAATTAAAAATTATCAGCCGTCCCAATGGAGCTCCCGGCCCAGAGCACATAACTTATCTTCGGCAATGCAAACGGATATTTGATTTAGCCGGGCATGAGGTTTAATAAAAATTCATGGTACACACCCCGGTTGAGTTTCTCTGCTGCCGGCGCGGTGATCAAGCTGATTTTTCCGGGTAAAATTTTGCGGTGAGATAATATTTATTGGAAGGAATATTTCGGTGAAGTAGATAAAATATTAGATTGTTTTATCAAATTTTAAATTTATTTAATTTTTATTTAGATTTGGTAATTATTAACTATAATTTATTACTATTATTAAAAATTAATATTTAATGTTGTTTCATATTAATTTCAGTTTTGTGATCTGTAAAAATTTATTAAATTATTATTTTGTATATAAGATATTGTAATGTAAATCTCATTATAATACCGATTACATAAAACATTCATTCAAAGACACTTAACAAGCTAATTATATAATTAACAAACTAACAATATTTTATGAAACTATCATTAAGTTTAATTAAATTTATCTTCGAATTAACTTTTTGATTTACAATTAGTTAATACCTTCATTACTACAAAATCGTGCAATTAAAAAAAAAATTTAACGTATCCAATATAACTTTTACAATTTCTCTTTAGTATAACACAAACCACAAACCGATATTTGATTTATCCGGTCGGAGATTTAATAAAAATTCATGATGGTCGTTTGATCCGGATGACCGAAATCTTCGATCCTTCCTGTGCTGCCCTGCTTCCCATCTCTAACTATCACTGGGAAGCACCAGCCGTTTTTCGACCGGCTTCGATATTTCACCGAATGTTTAACTTTTTTTTTATCTTCGTCGCGTCGCAATGATGATACGCTTGTTCTCTCCATTGCCCGTATCGGCAAACTTCGGGCTTCCCGGATTTTATAGGTGTTTGCCCAGGCCCCCGAGAAAAAAGAGACGTAACCCCGAAAATCTGGCCCGGAGAGTAAAAACACGTTGTGCGTGTAATTTATCATGTTTGCTGTGCAAATTTTCCACCACGTTGTAGGCTTTTTATCGGTTCTATGTGAATGTGTTTTAGAGCAATCTCAGCAGCCAGCCGCGTACTAATTAACAAACGGAAGTTAAATACAAGTTGTCGCACTACTGGCCCCTCTAGCGTACGGTGTACGTACTATGTTAGTGCTAAATCGACATATTTAGGTACCGCTTGCACAAAATGCTGATTTCAACATTAAGTACTTTACAATTTGTGAATTTGCCAGAATTTAAAGTTACCGTATAATTTTACATTTGCTACATTGAAAATATATCTCTATTTATAAAAAGAATAAATTATTTTATTTATATACATACTCAATCACAATCTATAAAAAGTAAATTATAAAAATAATCTATTTTATATTAGGAACATAAACTTATAATCACTAAAGATACTTAGTTAAATATTATATTAAGTAAGCTGAATTAGTATCTAAGAAAATTTTATCTATATGAATTATGAGTGTTTTGTTTGCGGATTAGTTGATTTTTGTTTTATCATTTAGAGCTTGAACATTAATAAGAAAAATTTAGCAAGATAAATTTTATGTCTGCTTTGCAATTTATCTTGTCTAATAAAAAATTTACGAGCAGAAAAAAAACGCTTTGGAAAGTATTGTTTTAATTATTTATTAATGATGTATTGAAAAACAAAATATAAATTTACTATAAGTAAAATCAGAAGATAAATCCTTATAACATGTACGTTCGGAAAACTATTATCATTTTTGTAAATATTGCTTCATTATTTAAAATATATGTCAATCGTTTCTAAATATAAAATAACTAGTTTCAATTTTATTAAATTATTATAATTTGTTTATTTATATATAGTTTTTCATTACACATTCCATTAATATATTTCAAATAACCTACAGAAAATTACCATTTATAAGATTTTAGTAATTTATTACACAGAACAAATCTTTAAATGATTTTTTAAATATGTTGGTTATTTATCTGACAAAGTGAATGATTTTTCAGTTTTCTAATAATATTACTTGAAACACCTAAATCAAGAAAAGATGATTTCTTTGGTTTATTTATCTAATATAATTTGATATTGTTTTAGTTTGTCGTATATTTTTTTTGATTTTTTTAAAAGTTAGATTAGATGAAATAACTAAAGATATCAAAAATTTCATCTAATTAAATAGGCAAATCATTAAAAATTTAGTCATTTAATTCAAATTAATTGAATTTATTGTTTCCTGTATAGAATTTTTACCTACATTGTTCCTCATGTTATCAAACAAATTGTAATAAAACTTATGCTAAATAAACATAGATATTAATAGTATACAAATATATAATTAGAATTTTTAAATACATTTGTAAAAGAAAATACACAAATGAAATACAAAATGAACCCTAACAAACTGTATAAATTTGGTACTCTGAATACTTGGATAAGTATATAAATTAATCAATTTGAGAAAATGTTTTCAAAAAGTAGAAATGGAAGTGAATGTACTTATACCTTTTACTGTACTTAAATCTCTTAAGATATTATTAATATGAACGCTACGAAAGTTGTTGTTTCTTTTATTATACATTTATCAAATATTTATTCAAAATTTTTTAACTATTTTAACTAATTTACACCTGTTTTTGCAACAGCATGAATATAAAAATATAATAATTTAAATTAATAAAATTGCAGTACGGTTACTGGTTTTAATATTAAATGTATCTTTTTCATCTTTTTGAAGAAAAGTACTATGGAAATGAGAGTACAGTAAACAAAATAAAGGAAAGTAAAAATTTAATTTTTGTAGCAGATTTTAATAAATATTGTAATACAATTTTTAAGTCGTTACATTATACATTTTTTTTTTTTAAACATTATGTAATAAACCTAAAACATAGCATATTATTATACAGAGTTTGTGTATGATTTAACATAATACGAGGAACCTAAAGACAAAAACTTGTTTTTAGTAGTATATTTATTCTTGTACGATGGTTTTGTCGCAAACATTTCGATCGCCAACTTTGTCGCCAAGTCTTCGTGAATTGTTGCAACAACTTGACAACAACTCGTCCGTGTTTCGAACGAAACGGAAACTTAGTCTGTGTTCGGCAAATCAATTAACATAGACAACGGGGTGCATAAACCAAAGCGGTTATTTCATAGTCAAGCAATATGCTAATCACGTTCGCCCAAAATCCCCTCAGCTTTGATTCATTGCAAGGCTATCTGTTTCGAGATAGGCTAGCGTACAGAGGCGGACTGTCTGTGTCTAATCACAGGACCGCATTAAAATCATTTTATATTACCTGTTCCGTTTTGGTTTGTTCCAAAAGCTTTCAACAAAAAACCATATTGTAAAATTATAGTACATACCTTAGCAAAGTTAACACCTCTGATAAATTTTTAATGAATTTAAATTATACATATATACATACACAAACATGTGGCACGGATATCTTGCTATTATGCAGAAATTAGTTTCCGCCAAACATTTTTATCCAGACAAGCAACTTTTTCCTCATCCACATTTTGTCCAGTTTACAAAATGAGCAATTTCAAGATTAGAGTATTGGTTGCTGTGATATCTTTGCTTGAGGAAGGCTATTTTTCATCTGGATCTTTCTGGTATAAAAAAAATATCATAAAACTGTCAAAAATGTACGATTTGCTGTAAGTCTTCGTCTACAAGAGAATCAGCAAAATCTGGAAGTCGTATTATCAATTTTTGTCACTAAACGAATGACGTCACTCACTGGTATGTCTACATAATATTTCGAATCGGATAAAATTATTTTGCCATCATTTTATCTTTCGTACCTAACATAGTCTTGAACGTAATATAAGTAACGACCAATACAAACAAAATGTATTATTTGATTTTGTAAAACACTATAGAAGTAAACAAATGTATTGAATTCAATAAGAAAACACAAAAATATATAATATATCTTACATGTTTAACTTGAACTTTATTAAAATAAGATATTTGAATGTATTTTAACAAAATTTAGCTAATTGTATTTCGAATAGAAAGAATTTATATTTGTTCATTAGAAACTTTCATATTGCAAAGTTTTCACCTAGATTATGATGTGCCTTCAAGTTTACACCAATTCTCTTGTATCCGTATTTGTATAGTCCGTCTCTGCTACTATGCATCCTATAAATGACGTTCCAAACAATTCGGATTCCCGAATTGATTCAGTGCAACAATTACATTCCAATAATAAATTTGCATTAATATCCATCGGGGGCCCCCTTTCCGATTTTCCACCCAAGCTCTTTTCAGGAATGCCCCCCCATTCCCCAATCCTGCATTGGTCCTTTTCAGGCCGGTGGCCGTTTCGCTGTACTATCACATTCACGATAAATTATAGCATGCGGTTCATTTGTCACGCTAATAGCCGACGCGCACATCGAACCGGTAATTATACGATTAATCCATTTCCTGGGGAGGTGCAAAGAGCCATCGAACCGATTCGTATTTTCGGCAAATACACGGCCAGACACACACACACACACACACACACACACACGCACACAGATAGACGGTGTCGCGAGTAAACCGAAAACTGGTTCTTTACCTAACATTCCGATACGATTAGATTACGGTCAACGGATAGAATTTCCAATATGTTTGCTTTTGGTCGTCGTATATGGATGTGCGATTCGATGTGAACTGTGTGAAACGATTTTACGATGATCGTACGGCGCGGCGCACGGTACGGCGGACGATAATATATGCTTAGATTTGAAAATGTCAATATTGCCAAATTTTATGCTCACAAATTTATGGTGATTTATTTATTTATATGTATGAATGATTGTTGAGAAATGTTGACATTTTATATTATTTTTTTTTATCTTGTAAATATTCATACACTGAAAAAAATATTACTTTAAAAATCAACGTTTTTATTTCTAATTCAAATGTAAATATACTTTTGATCTTTAAAATTGGATTTTTATAATAGAAATATTTTTTTAGTTAACAATAGTATGTTATATTATAATTATTTTGGAAGTTTTGTATGAAATTATATACTATTTGGTTTTCTTAAAAAAATTTAAGTTTAATGCTTGAACATTGTAGTAAGATTTTTATGTTATATTTTCTTGCTACTATTACTGATGACGTGAAGAAACAAAAAATCAAATTAAGTTAGAATAGTATTAGATAATAACAGGATAAAATATAAATAAAAAATATAATTTAAATAAACTATTGTGTATAAAAATTTAAAATAATATTTATATGTGTATACTATTATAAATTTAATTATATTTTTCAAACAGAAATGTAAATATTAATGGAAATATATTATAAATGTTATTTATTTTTATTATTTAGTCAAATAATTGAAATAAAAAGTATTAGATTTTTATTATTTATTTTAAATATTTGCAATTTTTAAATAAAATATTTTAAAATTTTATAATGTAAACACATTTTATGATATTATTAAATTTTTATAAATATTAAAACTATTTTGCATTAAAATTGTATTTACATTTAAACAAAAATAAACTTTATAACTTAATTAAAAATTGAATTCATTTTTAGTTATGTTTCTAAAAAAACAAAATAAAACAGTTTAAATGTAACAATTCATTTTGTATTTTCATACATTCTTTAGAAAAATAATATTATGCTTTAGCTTCGAAAAATTTCAAAATAACACTAACAATAAAATAGATAGGTATGAAAACGTAAAAACAGATTAAGTTTTGAAATAAGAAGTTGAATAATTAAATCTGTTTTTTTTTGAGAGCATCTTTTCAGTTTGGGTAGATTAAAAATAAAAAATAAATAACACAAGGGACAACACCACGCAACGGTTTCTCATCTACATCAAGAGCTTATGCGTATTAAAATAAACTTTAAACAAGAGAAACTTTTTTAATTTCATATAAAAAATAATAATTTGAAACACAAAACTTTTTAAGTGTACATTTATATAAATTATTTTTCATCATTTTCACATAGTTATTTTACCTATAATTTTGCAAATGTTTTAGTTTAGTAAAATCTTCAACTAGAAATGTACTTTCTAAACGAAATGCAAAAGTTATTATAACGTTCATTTAATATTATTACAAAAGTTTAAATAATGCATTCAAATTTTTATTTTTCTTGATTGTCAACTGATAAAATTACAATTTGGTGTAATAAATATAGAGATCTGCTAATGCCCTGACAAATGTATATGCGGACAAAACATTTGACATAAGCAATGTTTCAATAGTTCGTTTAACTATATGTAAACATAAAACTTTTCACTATATCAAAATTATTTCTCACCAAACATCTTATCCAGATAAGTAACTTTTGCTATGAATGATTTGATTTTTCCGAGTATTCTTATATTTTATTTTAGATCAGGTTTTTCACCTTTTTTTTTAGGTGAGTTCTTCCCAACAAAATTCACTGGATTTCTTTGGGTTGGGCAAAATTACGACAACATTGCTTATACTTTTGTATTTGTTTTTAGCCAAGACAAATTAAAATTATTTCTAATACTATTTCACATGAGAGGAATTATGAATGTGGATGCAGCGAAAGTTGCTTGTTTGGATAGGAATGTTTGGAGGCGACTGATTTCGGGATGTTGAAAAGAGTTTGTGCCACACCCATATGGGTACATGGCGTGATTGTGTATGTATGTATGTATGTATGTATGTATGTACTATTTCACTTTTGTCCAGTGTAATTACTAAATTAATAATATACATTTCGTCATATCGCACTGCAATCAATGTGTGAAATTACCATTTCAAAGTGGTACTTAATTAATAATCTGTAAATTCATATTTTCGCTATCAAACGGCAAAAAAATATTTTGCAGTATTAAGCTCATTTCATCTCAATGTCTAAATCTATTGCTCCAATCTTGCAAAAATACAATCTGAATCTGAATTCGTTCGAGACTTAAAACTTATCATCGTTGACAAAATCATTGCAATAAATCCGTGTAGTTTCCCTTGGGGTGGGGGGGGGTGTAAATTGGCTTACGATTCGCAATCCTTTTCACGCAATGTCCCGTCATTTGCTTTGATGAACGATCACCGATACGGTAGCGAGCGGGTCACTTCTGCGTTTATCGGTTCCACTGCATTACTCTCGTTGTCGAAGACTCTGAGACAGGTCTGGCCCCCTTCGCATTCAAGATTTTCCTTTCGTATTCTACATTTCCTTTCTCCTCCCCCCCATTAAAGTTCGTTGTTCTTTCGGGGGACCATATCGAAATGACATCGGACAACGAGTTTTTGATTTTTCCCAAGAAACGAAAGTGGAAACTGATTGCCTCAGCGTTTGGCGTTTTCAAATTTCGGTTTTGGTCGGTCCCCTTCCGAATGGAAAAGTAGTTATTGGAGGTTATATTTGAAATTTGAATACCATATGGAAAGTTATATGATATATGTAATATAGCTAGATACAACTATGGATGGCTAAAAGAAAGTTTAAGGATAGATTTTTTTTATGATACAATGACGTTGCTATTTATTAGATAATATATACTGTTATTATTTTTTAAATTAAACTTTTTTGTTATATTGGAATTATTTGTAATATAAACGATGTTTAATGGTATCTTAACGTCGATTTTTAATTACAATTTATACAGAACTTAATCCAAAAGCCTTTTTAGTTTAATGTACCTTGTTCAAAAATTTACAGATAATGTTAATAAATAAATATTATGGTAAGTTAAAATGAAATACATTTATATTATATATTTTTTATTTCTTGTGTTTTTCATTTACTTATTTTTTACTTCATTAAGTTTTCCTTCGCTGAACTAATTTGCTTTCAAGATAAAAGAATCTAATTAATAGTTTTTATTAAATATTTTTATTTTTGTGACCTTCTGCATTTATTTTTATTACAAAATAAAATGCGATTTTCTTTGCCAATTAAAAACATAATTAGTCTAGTTTTTCTAATAATTTTTTTTATGTAGAATAATTACGTATTATTCTATCTTACATTGCATTTGTTAAGGATGATTTATATATCTTGTTAAAATAAGTAAATTATATCGTATATATTTAATACTGTTACTAAATCAGATGCAAGTAAACTATATCAAACTATATTACGTTAACTATGACATAGTAAATAGATCTATACATTTTACTGTTGTGTCTGTTTTAACAGATTAATTCTAACAAATGATAGTTTAAATATTGTTAGGTACTTCAATTTACTGCATTGTAGTAGACTTTATTTTCATATTATATTATAAATGTCCATGCAACAAAATAATTATTTCCGTAAAAATTTCATTTATAATAAGTATATTTTAAGAAATTTAATATATAATAATTTTTATTAAATAAATTTTATTAAAAAGTTTTAAAATAAAAAATATGTGGTATTCTATTTAAAATAAGAAAATTAGGATCGACTTCCGATTAAACCGGAAGTGGTATCTTATTGAAAATATTTTACTTTGACTGAGCATATTGGAATATCTCTATATACTAAATTTCGTAACACAATATTATATAGTTTTTAAAATACAGATAGCATAAGCTCGTCATAGACACCTGTACATTGCTGTTAAAATTTGTTAAAACAGTAAAATAATAATAGTTAACTAAAAAATTATTAGTATAATATTATAATATATCATATGTAGAATAAGTCAAGTGAACGATAAAACGATAAATGTTAAAATAAAAAGGCTTTAGAATTAAATTCTGTGTTTCGATATACTTCATCATCAGTAAATATTATTATTTACCTGACGATGGTATACGTAGAGTAATCGAAACATTGATTTTTAATTATAATTTATACAAAACTTAATTCTAAAGCCTTTTTATTTTAATATAATGAGTTCTAAAATATTTTTTACTATGATATAAAATGTGTAATGTATGATAAAAATTTTATATTTGAAATCAGAAAAAAGTAGTATTATGTACATTGGATAAACTAGAATCCAAGTAAATCAAATACATGAAGCTATATAAATATGAGAATTATATTAAAACTGTTTAAATTAAAGTCTTTTAATTTAATATAATGAGTTCTAAAAGGGATTGTACTTTGTTAATATATTTATTTTTTATAATAATTAATAATAATGCTCCAAGTAAATAACTATAGGTAGTATTTTTCTATTATTAAAAAAATCTAAAATAAAACTTGCTATTAAAAGTCCATCATTCATTCCGATTATAAAAACATTTTCATTTACTCATAAACACAACTTTTTCTGTAATATCTGTGTGCAACAAAAAGTTTCAATCTTTTTCCAGGAAAACATTTCTATAATACTTTTTCTCTCTACATTAAACGGAAGTAAAATAAATGAAAGCACCAACCGGAGATGGTTAGTCTGTAGGCTGATGATATTAGATTAGGAAAACTATGTTTGATTTGGTCTGTGTGTGTGTGTGTGTACATATAACCGATAGTCGACCGCTACCGTAAATCGGTAATCGATGTCCCTGATAGATGATTGACGGAACCGGGAAAAATGTCATTCGTCAAACGGTGATTCGTTCCCGTTTCGCCCAACAACATGAACTCGACTCGTCCTACGGCGCTGATCGTTTGTTGTCACAATGTAATCAGAATCGATTTGTACTAGGTTCGCCTCCTCCGTTCATGATGGTGACTTTCCGTCTGCTTGGTTTATTTAGCTTTCGTTTCCCAATATTCTTTTCTCCGGTTTCGTGTCATGCAAACCGTGTATATTATTTGGATTACATAGTCTTAAAATAGACGAAGGTTGTATATATATACGTTGATATTTTTATCAACTGAATTTCAGTTAGTTTTCTATAAGTTGTTGATTGTCGTGTTTGTGCTATTGTAATCTAACCTAGTTTTACATGGGTAGGTTATATTTGAATTTGGAAAATCAATTGATGTTGAAAACGTATTGCTGAAAATATTGAATTTGTAGATAATATACATTCATACTGATGCAATATAAATATTTATTATTATTTTGTAATATTACTAATGTCCAGATTCATAAAAGTTTGTTAAAAATTAACTCTAGTTAATTAAGCAAAAGTAAAAATGTCATTTTAACTTAAGTTTAAATTTTAACTTCACCTTTGTAGATGAGTTATTTAATTAGAAAATAAAAACGATAACAGTTATTTTACAAAACCGCAACTCTATATACAAAAAAATTTTAGTTGATTCTCTGTAACGTGTATGCGTAAATGTGTAATTTTTACTCTGCCATGGATACATTCTGAGTTTAAAGCATTAGTTGTATGCGCTATATTCGAATAGTAACGCGTTCAAGCATTTAAAAAAAATTAAGATGGAAATTAGCTATAAAATGCATAATATAGCTATGAAAATCGGATAATTTTTAATAATATTACATAATAAATAGTTTGAAATAAAATACACAAAAAATATCATAAGTATATAAAATACAAACAAATTTTTAAAAATACACTGTGACAGTTGCATTATCTTGAAACTGGTATTGGTTATAGTCAGTCTATTTAAAAAACATTTTATCGAAATTTTATACCAAATTATCTTAATTAAAATACTTTTCTTCAATATACAATGCATAAATATTTCAAAATTTACAAACCAAGTTTGAAAAACAACCAAAGAGTCATTCTTTAAGTGACCTAATTTTTATTCATCACTTTTCTCGTATTTTTAATTTCCCCACAGTTTAACTCGAAAGGAAATAATCTGGTACGTTGTTGCAATCAGTCGGCGCGCCGTTACGACAGGACACCACTGTAACATCACTACCTCATTCGTCCATCGGAAGTAGATTTATCGAACGTGCGGCGCGCTTCTTCCGCGCATAATTCTTGTCTGGCTGGCCGCAGCAGCCGTACGTACGCGTTCGTGCAAAATTACTTCAGCAAATGTTTACAAACCATGAAATTGGAAAAGTGCAGCAGGCAAAGACACACGAGCGTGACGTGCGCAATGGTCGGGGAAAATCACGCGCGTCAACACTTGTACGAAGAGTATAGAGATAGAGAGAAGATTTTGTTGTTTTGTTGTTCTAACGAAAATCGCGACAATAGTGCAACTGTAAAATTTGTCCACTGCTTCTTTGCATTGTTTGTAAAGTGTTGGATCTTGCTGTTGAAATAGGAACTGTGATTTTATTTACGGATCGTTTTTGTAAACAATGCAATGCTCGTTTTTGTGTTTATGATAGAAAAAAATATCAATTACATTTGTTGGATTTATGTTAAATTTGGTTAATATTGCTTACTAGAGTTTTTCTTTAAATATAAACACAATATCAATTTAAAAATTGCAAAGTTATTATCTATTAAATTTCAAATTAAATTTTACTTTTTACAGATTAAGTTAGGTAAAATTCTCATTGTTACTCAAATGAAAAAAAAACTATATAATAAAAAAATTTTCAGAACTTATATTAAAATAAAAAAATTTTAGGTTTAAGTTCTGCTTATTTCACGAAAATATTAATAAAAATATTGATATACTAAACTTATACCATCATCAGGAAAAAATTATACAAATAACGAAAATAATAAACAAACAAAACGGGATATACGTATTACATATACATATACAAATATAAGTGAAATTAATGTAATTTTTTCTGGAGAATTTGAATCTGCAATAAAAAAATGGAGGTACTAATTTTTCGAGATATTTTGATGTCTTCACTTAAATCGACCACCCGATATATATATATATATATATATATATATATATATATATATATATATATACAGGGTGTAACAGAATAACTATTCCTAATTTTAACTGGAGTATCCTGGGCTCAGAATATGAAGATTTAATGCAAATCACTGAGATAAAATGTGGCTCCTTACTGAGCTACAGGGTGTTTTATATAAAAATTTAAAAACGATTTTTGCCCAGTATTTTAAAACTATTTGACGTATCCTTATCATACTTGGCAGGAAATGTAGGTACCGAACACCATACTAAATTATGTTAAATAAAAGTTTCTGGCTACTGCCAGTGGCGTACAACAGGGGCAAGTGAGAGGTTGATCCTTCCTAAATTCTACGCCACTGGCGGAATTGTTATTTTAGCACAATTTTTCGATTCTCCAATACTTGTTGTGTAAAAAACATACTCTTCCTTTGTAACGATAAAGTCACTGTTTTTCGAGATATTTAAAGTTAAACATAAGCTGCAATCTTGGGATTTTTTCAAAATTTGCTCAAAAAAATCTGAAAAAATTTAGTAAAATAGAGAAAAAAATTAGCTACATAATAAATAAGTAGCTTTTTTCTCTAACTCATTCTGATTTGGCTGTAAAAATTATTGAATATAAAAAAAATAAAATGAAAAAAATATTAATTTTCAATAATTTTTCCAGCCAAACCAGAATGAGTTAAAGAAAAAAGATTCTTATTTATTATGTAGCTAATTTTTTTTTCTATTTTACTGAATTTTTTCAGATATTTTTAGCAAATTTTGAAAAAATTACAATGGTGCAGCTTATGTTTAACTTTAAATATCTCGAAAAACAGTGACTTTATCGTTACAAAGGAAGAGTATGTTTTTTACACAGCAAGTATTGGAGAATCGAAAAATTGTGCTAAAATGACAATTCCGCCAGTAGCGTAGAATTTAGGAAGGATCAACCTCTCACTTGCCCCTGTTGTACGCCACTGGCAGTAGCCAGAAATTTTTATTTAACATAATTTAGTATGGTGTACGGTACCTACATTTCCTGCCAAGTATGATAAGGATACGTCAAATAGTTTTAAAGTACTGGGCAAAAATCGTTTTTAAATTTTTATATAAAACACCCTGTAGCTCAGTAAGGAGCCACATTTTATCTCAGTGATTTGCATTAAATCTTCATATTCTGAGCCCAGGATACTCCAGTTAAAATTAGGAATAGTTATTCTGTTACACCCTGTATATATATACATATATATATATATAAATATGTATATATATATATATATATATATATATACATATATATATATAAATATGTATATATATATATATATATAAATATGTATATATATATATATATATATATATATATATATATTCAAAATTAATAAAATCAATTTCTACAATATAAATTCATGTTTATTAAATAGAATTCCATGCAAAAAAAGACATTTTAACAGCATGCGTACAAGCACCGTATTTTCCAATCAAACACACAAGATCGAAAACGTAATAAAAGTAAAATGTCAGTGAGAAAGGTAGCAATGTCAACTTCCCGTCACGGCGCGGCGTGGTCAATTTGAAATTCAATTTAATCTTTAATTTATTTCTCATATTGAGACAAAGAAAAGCATCACGCAAATTTACATTTCATACTACCCTACTACTGTGTGTGTGTGTATGTGTGTTACCAGCACGTTGCCAAGGGTAATTAGCATAAATTTAACGTTCGTTTTTCTTTTTTCTTCTTCTCTAGCTAGTCTTCTTTTCGCTTTTGTTTCACCTACAATCGTGCATCGCAGCAGGCCACGACGGTAGATGAGAATAAAAACAAGGTGGAGCTGTCGGACCATTTGTTTTCCCGACATAAGAATATCAAGTTCGCTTTAACAAGTCGGTCCGTTTGTCTCTTGGGCGATGCTGGGATGCTATGACACTTTGTGACTTCTGTTTTTCGGGATGTTTTGAACATTTTATAATTATCTTTTTTTTTCTTGTTTCGTTTGTCATCTGTTTACTTGCCGTATTTGTTTGCGCGACACAAAATCATCATTTTTTATGCTCTTGTCATAATAATAATGTAATCAGATGGAATGGTTTCTCGTTTCGGAGAAATGCGCGTATATTTATATTTCACCGAAATTAAATTTTTTTCTTTATTTTAATGACAGTTTGCTAATAAAGAAAAAATATTTTTTTGTAATTAAATAATGACGGTTATTACTCATAAAGATAAAGTTTATGACATCACCCAAAAGCGTATATTGTAATTTATCCGAATTAATAATAATTATCATTGTATCACCGATTTAAAGATAAAACTTATTAACTCCAATTTTTTATTTGGTTAAAAATCTTTTTGTCAACAATACATATATAATATACTTTTTTAAATATAATTTATCTTGCATATTATACAGTATTATTTACAATAAATCACAAACATTTGTAAAACTATATTTATGAAAGCAAAACCACAATATATTTATTTTGTTATACGAAAAAAAAATATATTACGCAAACATTTGTGTGCTACAATTTGTCAAAATCATTTACATTGTATGTTTGTCAGCAATACATGTTAGTACAATAAATTTTTTTTATCGTAGTTTGTCATGAAACAATAGACATTTAAACATAACAAATAATACATATTATAGATACAGATCTAAACCAGCATTATATTGCATATGATTATATTCACAATTATTCTGAAAAATAATTTGAATGAATCAAGATTCAAGCAGATAGAATGGTTAATTAATGTAACCAGGTCTTTTATTGACTGGTAACCGGTTAGTAAACAAGAGAATTTAATTTAAGTCGAACTTCGATAAGAGGTAGAGTGAATTCAAATTCTTCGTATGAGGTATTTTCTAAACCGTTCAGGTAAAGACGTCTCGGAATTCAATGATGTTTCGATCAAAGTCAAGGAATACCTTTTAGCTTTTAGAAGTTTTGCCAAAGAATAGATGTACTTTGTTTTAAAACCGCCCAGTAAAAGTATGTTCAAGATAAAAAGTTTTCAAACAATGACTAGTTTGTAGTTTTATGTTTGAAAAATTGGTAAATTAGTTTTATCTCTAAATTGAATTACAAGTAAAACTCTTCAAACCGAACTTTTTGATAATAAATGCACTGTAATGATCAGTTTCCGTAATTCTTAGTTGTAACATAGAGACGATATTCTCGAAAAACTGAACATGGTTTCTTAACAATTCTTACTTGCATTATCAATGGTGCAGGTTGTTAGCCAAAAGCCAAGCAAGGGAGCTACAGTATATAGTGAGTTCCGAACCACTCACACACATCCGATATTAGTTCAATGGTATAAGGTTTTAATACCAGAAATAATATTTAATTTAATTTCTAGTATGACACAAATTTATGTAGTGAGATGTCCCACTTTTATGATATGCTCAGACAATCATAATTGCTAAGTTCGGCGTTAAATATTGTATTATATTGAAACTAGTTGTAAAATAAAAGACTAGTTTAAACAAAATCAATATATGACAATACATTTGTAGAATAATGTTTTGTTTCCAAAAATATTTTGGTGAAAGTTTGAAGCATATTGAATAGGATCCGTTCAATCTGTATTTTTCATTCCTAATTAATATTGTGTTTAAATTTGTAAAGCTTCGGTGAGTGAAAATTTGCAAAGACATTTACAAGATTTATTTATCTTCTCCCAAGCTTTGTTCAAATATTTCCGTCGTCATTTTGTCGTTGACGAACGAACGAACGTATTTTATCTGCGTAAAATGTTCATGTTTTATCAGAAACACTCTTTTTGTACGTGTCAATTTCGTTATTAATTAACAAGCGTATTGTCAAAATATTAATGTTTTTGTAATTTTACAAGCCGACCATTCTCGCATAATTTTCATCTTATTGTCTTATTGATGAATTAAGTAAATTTATAATGAAATAATTCCAGTTAGTTTAACAAAGAAACTTATTGGATCTGTCGAATTTACATAACAAATCCTTTATTAAGTTCAAGCGTGCAGTCTGCTTGTAAACTTTGCAATACTTAATTACTCCTGATAATGTCTGGATTTAAATTAATTGTTTTTCAATAAAAAATACTATTAATTTTTAATTTAGATATTATTTAAAATTAATTTTTTATCACAAAAATTTTAATAGATAATTTAGATAATTTTGTCGCTTCAGGTACTTTGTTATGAAATTGTAAGTATATACCAAGATTTGACAAAACATTTTTTATAGTCGAGCTGTATTATTTCACAAAATGCAACAGTTTTTAAATTTATTTCAAGAAAAAAAATCTCACCCTGTATAACAACAATATTTTTTTTTTTATTTAATTAGTAATCTTTTCTCGACTTTTGCAAATAAGCTAATAATAATATTACGGTGTATTTTAGGTAGAACAATAATCAGCTTTTATTTTTAAAACAATTCCGGTGGAATTAATTCAATAAATTTCGGTGCTTAATTTAATAATAATGTAAATTCTTCTTGCGCTTAAAATTTTCGGTATAGCAAGAGGTATTTTCTTTTGTCGGAGATTAACTGTAAAATTCATCAAGCACCAGAAAGCACAAGCCTAACAAACGAAATTTTGCATATAAGCATAACAAATCATGATAAAGAATTTAATCGGATTTAATTTGAACTGAATCGAGGGAAAGGGAGAGACGTAACAAACTATGAGTACCACCTACAGTCGAGAGCCACTAATTCTCTATTACCGGTTATTTTCAAACATCGAAAATCCGGAGTTTGGTTTTGAAGCGGTAAATGTGCTCTTTGAACAGTTCTACTGCATCAAAATTAGCCGTCCAATCTACGCACTTCATTAATTACATTTTGCGGTTACACTGTGCAATATGGACAATACATACAAACACATACTAAATATGATCAAAAAGTTAGGGGTATGAGATTTCATATTGTTAAAATTTAGTAATATTTTCGAATCATTACTCGCATATCATAATCGTAAAACAAGATAGAAAATTGTGTGAAATATTAACAGGAATTTAGGACCGTAAATAAAACCTTATACCAAAATCACTGCACTGTAAAAGAAAATAGCAAAACTACAGAAAAATAGTAGTAAAATTTTACTATAAAAAGTCTGTAATTTCATTTTACAATAAATATTCTGTATTTTTATGTCAAAATTCTGTAATTTTGACATAATTGATAATAATCACATAAAGTAAGTAAAAATTACCTAATAAGTATGTAAAATTGCTTACTTTCTGCAAATTGCATCACATACTTACTGGTAAATATTAAATGTACATTTCAGCCATGTTTGTTTATATGAAATTCACGCCATCTCTTGATAATTCACAATGCTAATAACTGTAAAAAAACGAAAATAAAATTTGCAAAATGAAAATTAATGTCAGCAATTAATAACAAAATATCTGAAATGACTATTAATTAGTCAAACCGTGAACTTTTAAATCAGATCCTAGTTTAGTGAAATGCATGTCAGTTATGGTACATAATAGATTACAAGGGCGGGTAATACCTAAAAACAATAATGGAGTTTATTGCATTAAGTAGAAAAACAGGCAGTTGTCTAAAAGGACAAAGACAGAGAGAGGGTGGAGTAAAAGAAAGGTTAGAAGGAAAAAGGAAGTAAAAGAATGAAGAAATATGAGTTCTTGTGTTTCGTATTTATTGATTTAAAGTTAGTTTTCTTGTGTTAACGAAACATCGACTCAGTGTTTTTTTGCTCTTATTTACTATTTACTTTTGAGTTATGAATCCACACACACATAGTGTGTTGCAAATGTTTTTATTTAGCTGGATTAATTTTGTTGATAATTTCTTTTTATGTGACGTAGCTTTTGGTTACCAAAATTATTACCTACATTGTTAAAAAAAATTTGGTAATTTTACATAAAAACCAGGGACAACTGATTTACACCAGTTTAATATGTAAATTTACAAACATCATAAGACAATTTTTACATAATATGAATATAGAATAGGTATATAATATGGGTAAATCATCAGTTTTGCAGAAATAATATGTATTTTTTTACTATGGTTTTTATGTAAAATTTTAACTTTTTTTACAGCGGCGTACTAATATACTTAAATTATGTATGAAAAATACAAGAATAATTATCAATGTATAAATAAAATTCTAAAATAAATCTAAAGTTTATTACCGTTTAATTACTACTAATCAATAATACTGGATATTATTTTCAAATGTATGCAAATATTGAAAAAAATTAATAGTCTGTATATAAATTGCTTTTAATTGATAAAAAATATACTAATTATAAAGTTAATGCATGTTAATAATAATAATTTGATGAATTATATATGTCATCAATAATATTATCATCAAAAAAAATAAAATTATCGTTTTTACATTAAATACATGTCAAATTATCATTTTCATAATAAATTATTACGTACGTAGATAAAAACAATCTATCTATTATTTAATTTTCTGACCAAGTAATGTACATAATATAAACACTATTTATATTCCACATATGTAACATCAGCTAATTATATTCTGCTAGCGCTGAAGAAGGCAATTGTGATTGCCGAAACGTTGGCATAGAATAGAATAAAAATATTTAACTGACTCAATTTCGTCTTATTGCTTATTGTTTATTAAATTTTCCAGTTTAAGTAATTGTAATAATTTTTAAACATATTAAACATAATATTAAATCTAAATGGAAGACAACAAAATTTTAAAAAAATTCTAAAATATTCGAGTTATTTAAAATAGTGAAAACATCCAGTGCGTTACGCGCCCATAAACATGAAGCATAATATGCTACATCGACCTGACAGAGATTGCAGACAAGAGAGATGGTTGTTAATGTGAAATATTTGCAGGATATTGAAGCAGAAATGCAGGAGTGAGGCATTACATATATACTTCATACACTTATAGTTCGTACGAGTACGTCCGTCGTATTTCGTCTGGGTATACTGATGTGTATTTGTTGGTATGTTAGACGTCGAGCATCACATTTTTCTCTATGTTCATCTTTTGATTTATTTTTGCCGCAACCTGAATTATATTAGATTCGGAGTCGAGCACATATATTTGTTCATGAAAACAGGAAAAATCACTGTGAAAAATTGTCTTATAAACAACTTACTCTATTATTATAATATGTATATTTTTATATCTATATTTGTAGCTCATGCATACATACAAAATTAGTTTTTACCGACCATCATATCACAATGAGGGGCGTATTGTAATCATATTAAATTTGACATATCGAGATTTTACAGATAAGCACGAATTAGGCTTATAGTAACACGAATCAACTGTTTTAGCATGATGTTCGTCTGTCTATGAACATCACGCAGAGCAAATTCGACTGAACGGATTGTTATAAAATTTCATATTTAAGCTTCGGAGATGAATATCTCAATTTGATAAACTTCTGGTAAAGATCTGCCAACTGGAAGTAGTAATTTACTGATGGCACTTTTATGTTTTTGACGAATATTTAGCAACATAGATAAATTTCGAAAAAAAATTATTTAGTAAAAGTTGTTAAATAATTTATAACTAACAACTTTTACTTTGGACATTTTCCTATACAGTTAAATAATTTTTTTATATATTTATGATATAATATGTAATTCTGTAAATAGGTGGCATATTTAAGTTAAAACAGCTTTGTTTTTAGTTACCATGACTACAGTAGTTGTTGTTATGCAAATTTTTATATTTCATATATTTATTTAATACGATGACGGTCGGTTCTGCGATAGCCACAGCAGATTTATAAAAAAAAACTAATTTTACTGATATTTATAAAACAAAAATATTCAATATTTTATAATTTTCTTTAAGCATTAATTAAATATCACATAGCAATTTGATAATGCACGAATCCGAAAAACAAAATTACAAAATCAATCGTTCTGATTGGTTATTTTTATTTTATGCATTTCGTCATTTGCATTTTGATTGTTCGATATTCATAAACAGCAAAATTGCATTCCATCAACGACAACAAATGAAAAAAAAGGAATTCGAAAAAGTAAAAACAAAAACAAATACGAATCGATTCAAGTGGAAATAACTCGACAAAAATTATAGTTCGACCATGCAGATAAATAAAACCAATCCCTTCCTCCTCTATTTTTTTGTCTATTTTTTTTTGTACAAAATTGCAATATGTTAACGAACTAGAAAAAAATTAACGCAACGATCAAAATTAAAAATTATTTGCGAATTTAATTTCACTAAAAAACGTATAACGTTAACACAATTGCGTTAGTTGTAATCTGTAAATCTATATGTATATAGCAACGAGATTATAACCTAGTGGTTCCTAATATTTTGTGAAACGTAGAACAATGTGTCACACTAAAAATTGCAATTTCCTATTATGTGTTCGTAAAAAAAGTATATACATACTGAGAAAAAATTTGCTTAGATACAGGATTTTACTTTTAACTCAAAAGTGAATGCGTTTTCGAACTGTAAACTTATATTTAGAATAAAATTTTACATATGATACGTCAAAAATATGTTACTTTAGTTCATTTGTTTTTGACATATCAACTTTTTTTATTTTTTGTTTGAAATCGGCAACATCTTTTAAAATCCATATCTCAAGAATGCGATCAAAATTTTTAAATTTTTTAAACAAGATTTTATTAAAGAAGCTATGCGCTACTTTTTCATTTAAAAAATAATTAAAACTTCTTAAAATTGTTCCTAGAATATTGCTGTAAACTTGAAGTTCAGAAAACATCAAAATCTCATTTGTTTTTAAAAGGAAATTCCTATTTTTTTATTATTTTAACGAATTTTCCTTAAAAAATAAAAGTTAATTTATGTAACATGTCCTATGTTGAAAGTTGATAAATTTTTAGTAAAATAGCAAAATATGTATAAGTAATAAAAAATCTTTTAGAACCCATTATATAAAATAAAACTACTTTAGATTCAAATTCTGTATTAAAATGTATTTATAATGAACGTTTCGACGAAACTCAACGTCCATCTTCATCAGGAAAACTGATACAAATGACATTACACATTACATTTACCTAGTAACTTGTTTCTATGTTCTGTTATTTACTGTAATGTCATTTGTATTAATTTTTCTTATGAAGATAGAGTTGAGTTTCGTCGAAACGTCGATTATAAATAAATTTTAATACAGAACTTGAACCTAAAGCAGTTTTATTTTAGAGAAATATGTAGTTTGTTGTTATGCTTATTGTTGTTATTATTATTTTGAAATTAATATTAAAAATTCTATAAAATTAAATATTTTTGTATTTACTATTGATAAGTTTTAAAAATAAATCTTTTTATAAGTATGTCTTTTAAATATACGTAAACTTGTCTGAAAATGGCTTATACTCAAAATTATCTATAACCGAATAGAATTTTTTAAACTATACTACCAACAAACGTATATGAAACGACAGTGTTTTACGGAACACCGGTTAAGAACCACTGAATGAGAGTAGCCGAATGTGGGATAATAATAAATAAAAAAAAACGGTCGATGTTACTACATAGTTTAAATTTGTTGGCAAGGCAACTTTGGCTATCTAAACCAACATATTTTATGTTATTATCCAGAAAATAATGTCATTTATAATGATAGCTTTATCTTATAGTAGCAATTGCGTTCTATAAATCATTTTATAATACCATGAAACATACGTTCTCTTAACACAGTAAAAAATCTTTCAAAACTCATTATATTAAAATAAAACTGCTTTAGGTTAAAGTTCTGTATTAATAGTTATTTATAATCGACGTTTCGACGAACTCAACGTCCGTCTTCATCAGGAAAAATGATACAAATCATTTTTCCTAATAAAGACAGAAATACTTGTTATGCAACTTTTGTTTCAAAATTAATTTATTTACTATTTATATTTAAAAATATATTGGCAATTAAGTATACATAAATAATTATATACTATTTTACTATTCAATTTTTATATTTATTATTGTTCAAAATATATTTCTTGTCAAATTAAGTTTATAATGATGCTACATTTTGTAAACATAATAATATTTTAACTGTAACTATATAAACTTTGAATAGAAACCGATACATGTAAATTTATCTATACAAACACACACGCACACACACATGTTTATATATATATATATATATATATATATATATATATATAATGTTATCTATATAACATATTATAACTGCAGTCAGATTACAGTAGAGTTGAATAAAGCAAAATAAAATATTATTATTCAGCGCATATATATCGCAGTGAAACCGATATCTGTAAGCTAATTTGCCTGAAAACATTCAATAATCCGACATTAAATTCATTAAACGCTAGCTACCAAACAAATTGTTTATCAACACATAGCCAACACAGTAAATAGTATTTCATGTCCACAATGACAATTTACGTTACCGAATTAAATCGTTTGGATTGAAAAAAAAAACACTTTGTTAACAAAATCTCTATAATCAATTTTATAAAATATAAATTATCTAGTTTTTTTTATTATTAAATCTAATAATTTAGTTTGGATTTACAAAAAATTTCTAAACTATTAGTTTTTAAATATACAAGTTGTCTCAAAATTAAAAAAAAAAAACTTGTAATGTAAATAATGACCCCTAAAATTAAGTGGATAAGTATGTATAAGCAAAATCTCACAAATGCTTTATTTTAAAGATATTTGCATTTAAAGATAATGAGAGCACAACTGAGTATGTAACAATGTAATATAAATATATTTCAAATTTTTATTGTACAAAATGAAATATCACAATTCTTTCTTAAAAAAATTTACTTAAAATTCTGTCAAAAATGGCAATCCTTAAAGATGCATTTTTCGGAAATGAGAGATATACTTGTTATTGTTACAATATATTCTTTTAATTAGTAGAAGTTATATAATACATTTAATTAAAATAAATAACTTGCTTCAATAACAAAATTCAATTTTATCTTTATGCTCACAAACTTTCCGTTTTAATAATAATAATGCTTTATTGCCCAACAGTATAATCTCCATTTAGACGACAAGTTAATTAACAAATACAATATTTACATATAATAGCATGTGCATCTTTAATATAAAATCATTTTAAGTAAAAGAGAAAAAACAAACTTATTACTAATTAAAGTAATTACAAAAAATTGAACGAGATAGAACGAGATACGCTTATACCGTAATTGATTGTATAACTGTTGGGTAATAAAGTCATTATTATTATTATTAACAACAATTACACCTAATTACTGTAAAATATTTAATTGCATCCATATTTTTAATTAATTTATTAATTATTATATTATATATACGTATATATATATATATATATATATATATATATATATATATATATATATATATTTAATAAAATATAAAGTTTACGATAATTATGAATTGCAAATAAATTCTGCCTGTATTTTACTTTAACGTAGTATTGTTAACAAATAATGCATACGTACATTTTTATCGTCTTTGTTACAGCCAAGTGTTAGTCCATGTAGATACCCAATAAACTTTTTAAAAGCGGCCATTTTTCCAAACGATATTTCGTAAAAATATCCTGTTTATTTTATTTTATGTTAGTCCGAAGTTAGCGTAAAATTAAAGCACGTTTTACAGCGAGGCGAGTTATGAAAATGGTTGTCAGTGTTCCATTACCTTTTGCGGGCCCCCTCTTCCTTTCACGGTCAGAATTTTAATGTTGGCAAACGGCTGCTACTTTTTACCCGTTCCGATTTTTACCCTAGCTCGTTCGCTTCAAAAATGAACATATTGCAAGCGGGTATCCGGCTCCGGTGATGTCATGCGCGCTAAAATATAATAAATAGCGCTACCGGTTTGTACCGTATGTTTTCATATTCTATTGCAGTGATTCTTAACCGGTATTTCGCAAAACATCAAACTCCCATTTAGTATCTGTACTTTGAATGAAACTTACAAAATAATAAAATGGCGGTTAGCAAAATACTTGTGTGTGCAATAGATACTGTTTTTCGTGAGTAACAACTCATCGTAAATACTGAATTAATATCGTTAATAGATCTTATGCTAATAATGAAATATTCTGAGTTAAACTTTGACAAATTTTAGATATTTGTCGAAAAAGAGTATCCAGATATGTTCCAGAAAATATTTCTCAATGTTATATTTAATATACATTCATACACAATCATGTTATGTACTTCATGTACTAGTTTTCTCCAAACATTTCTATCCATAGTAAGTAACTGTATAGCTACGTCCACATACACCTCTCATACGTGCTCTTCTATTTCTGCTACTGGGAAACATTCGCTTACGCAAAACTTTCTCAATCATAATACTCCATTTACATACTCATGCATGCAGACGTATGCCTTCAATATCACTCATATACATTTTTTAACAAAACTTTAATTGACTTTATTTTGTATCCGATCCCTTTTAGTTATACCACATATTCCATGAAAAAAATTTCATTTCCACAGTAATCATTTTCCTTTTATGTTTCTACAGCCAAATCAAAAACTCACTACCATATCAACGTAAGCACCAAAACAACATTGTACTTACTCTAGCAAAAGTACCTAAAGCACCCAAAACCTTGCAACCATTTACTTTCTTTTCAATCTCACGATTAAAGCAGCCATTATTAGACAATAAATCACCTAAATACACAAATTCATATCAAATGGAATTTTCATCATTAAACACACATAAAAACAAAACAAAAATTTTTAAGGAAAAAATAACGTTAGCTATATTTTAAATTGAACTCGGTATTATTAATATTTATACAAATTTTTATAAAAAAAATTAGTATATTATCTATTTGTATTTTTTACAAAAAAATATATTTAGATGATTTTTCTCTTTCAGTATGATTTTCAGTTTTCTAATCATATTAGATGAATTATTTAATTTAAGAGTAGTATTAGTATATTTATCGTATTCTTGTTGCTTTATCTAAAATTTTATAATGAAATAAAAATTTGCTTACAAATATTGTAATAACTAACGTTATTAGATATATCATGTAATTCAATAGACAAAACATTTAAAATTCAGTCATCTAATTCGAATTAAATAAAATAACTGTATTATTTGTATCTCTCTATAATCTCTATATTATTGCAGTTATTCACAATTAATATAATTTTGTATAATTTGCTACTGTCATGTGGTAAAAATAAATGTTTTATAATTTATAAAATAACTTTCCTCAAAAAGTGTTCCTAGGTTTATAAAAGGTGAAGAACCACTGTGCTACTGTTTTTACTTTACTGCGCTTTACAGACACCACACCGCAGTCCGACACTCATATTTATATAGTTAAAGAAATGAAAAGAAAATAGACGCTATATATCTCTCTATGTATGTACCCTGGACACGTACATAAAACATACAAGGAACATCTAAATGAATGCAATTTTTGCTTTACTGCTATGTGTAATCACTGATGCACTGTGAAATTATCATGTTTTGTTTGCTTTTTACACAGAAAAACGGTTAAAGTTTTTGCATTAGGAAATAAAATGTTATATCTTTATGTGTACTAATATTTCTAGGTTTACATGCTGTTTTTTTTAAATTGTAGATATTCAAATAATTATTACAGTAAAAATAACACTATAACTGTATTTTTGTAGAATGAACTGAGCAACTTTACAAATAAACAATGAGTAATTTTTCATTAACAATTTACATATTTTATAAAAATAAATTAAAATGAAATTATTTAACGAAATTATAAATTATATAGTATTTAAAAGAAAATTAAATATAATAAAATTAACTATGATTTTAATTTTAAACACGGAATAGATAGCCAAATTTAAAATAAATTTCACTTGAGTTAAAATTTACATGCGTTTAAGTCTGACGAGCAACCATATCGAGGTTTTAATCGTCGATTTAAATGAGGTTTGGGTATTCAAGTAAAACACTAAAAAAATACGTGTAAAAGTACGGGGGTAAAAATTATCCCCAAAGTTTATAGTAAAATTGGCTTTTTTTTTTCTCGGAAACTATGCATCCTAGAACAAAAGTGTCAATGTACAAACACCTTCTTTTTTTTACCTATATGGCGGCGTGTAACAAAAAAACTAAATAAATAAAATGTATTATTACACAGAATATTTCAATTACTTTTATCAAAATATACATAATTCAGTGCATTCAGAAATTATTAATAAACCCTGCTTTTTGTGTATATAAATCATAAATACAAATATCAAATGAAACAAATAGATATTACTACATAAATCAGCATGTTTACAAACATTACATTACAAATTTTAAAAAATGCTTATAATTTTGGCAACAAAAACTATATTATTAAATAAAATATTTTGTTTAATACAATTTATATTAGAGCAATCAGTAATATTTATTTTAGATAAATTTATTTTAACGTTATCTTTTACTCAAGCAGTATGTTCACGCAGTTTTTCTAAATTAAAAATTATAAAAAATGATTTAAGATCTTTATTGTTCTAAGATAATTTGCAGTCTTTAATATTTATCGTTTATGACAATAGAGAAGCATATTTTACTGATACAATAATTGACAAAATAAGAAAAATGCTCGGGAAATAAGTAAATTTTAATATTTGCATAACCTTTTTTGTTACAATATGTAAACATATATTTGTATGTATTTATATAATATAATTTTTTCTTATTATTTATTTTTGTCGCCGGAGCTGGGTATATCAGAGATATTCAATTTGCCAGTGTTAGTACCATTTTAATTATTTACATTTTATAAAGTAAATTAATATGATTCGTTCTTTTTGTAAATTATTTTTCCATATAACTCAATAAAAAATATGCTATACAATTATTATTTTCTTTACTTATATAGATATAAAAATCCATTATATTTAATATTTCTTTAAAAAGGAATCTATCTTCTATACACTATTAAACCCACCAACCATTTTATCATATTCCACTATATACTTCACAAAACACATTTTAATATAATCGTCCAGCGGGTTTTGGGGTGCCTTTCTTAAATATTAAACCAAAAATATATATATATATTCTCTCTACATCTTTGCGTTCCCAGTAACCCTTCGCTTCCTTATCTGACCTCGGCAAGTGCGTGCAGGCATGAATTTCATTCCGTGATCAGTCAGCCTTCAGGATCAGGATCAAAAGGCGGCTAGCTCTCTCCGGTACCCGGTTATCTCCGGTTGCAGCGTCATCGTGTCTGACCGTGACGTCACCCGGGCGCCATTGTTCCAGGCCGGGTGCGACAGATGCGTTGCGCTTATCGAGGTGTACGTCGATTTGAAACCTGCCTGCTTGGCTTGACTCGTGTACTTGTATGCGTGTGTTTGTGTGTAACGATGAATGAACATTGGAGACAGCAGGTGTGCCATCCTAACTGGACGGTTGTTATAAGTTGAAATGTTAGGCAACGCCAGTGAACACCGGCGTCATGCTGGTTACGGATCATTCAACGTAATTATAAAATATTAAAAATTTGGGGAAAATTGATTTTAAGGCGATGAAAACTTTATTGAGATTATTAAATAATTAATTAGGTATCGCTGAAACTATGTGCTATATTTGGTGTTGTGACGTATGAAGGCTTTTAGACACCTAACAAAAATATTCTGTTGCTAATATAAATAAATAAAAACAAATTTAAAAATAAATATCAAATATGCGTTAACATAAAAGTACCATGGAAATATGAGTCTACGTATTCCCATTTTTCTATATTAAAAAAATATTTTCTGGTACATTCATTTTAAATGAATATTTTCTCTTAATTTTTATCATAAATAAGATCAATTTTTACATACAAAATGCAAATAAATTAAAAAATGTATTATTTATTCAAAAAAATTCTTTTTTGATTTTTTGGATAAAATTAACATTTTGCATCAAAATAATAATTATTTTTTAATGTAAATTCTACTTGTTTCTAATATTCATATATAAAACAGACAGTATATCAATATTTATAAGCAATAACATAAAATAATTACAAAATACAACAATAAAAAAATATTTTCAATAATAGTACACATAAATAAATTTTTTTCACCAAAAACAATTATAGTGAAATTAGATATGGTACTTTTTTAGAAAAATGACAATTTTTTTATATGTAATTTAAAGAATATAAAATATATTAATATTTTATTAATTTTGGTGAAAAATTCTCCTATTTTTATTATAGGATACAAGATAACTAATATATTATCTAGATGACTATTTAAACAAATTTATCTATATAATTTCCCAATGTCGGTCCTATTTAAAACGAATGTTAAATATCAAAAAATCTACATTTTATTACTCTGCAAAGCTTATTAAAAATGTCAAAGTTTAGTTATTACATTTTTACATAAGTTTTTTTAACAATGTTAGTACGAAAAATTTAAATATTTTATATATACAGGGTGATTCAGACCACCCGTACCACCCAAATATCTCGCGTAAAACGGAACGAATCAAAAAAAGAAAAAATACGTCCAAAAAGATTTCAAAAATTCTATTAATTGACACCAAATTCAAATTTTCCGCCCACCCCCTGGGGGGTGGAGGGGGGGTAGCTTTGTAAATTTAAATGGGGACCCCCATTTTTTATTGCAGATTCGGATTCCTAGATTCAAATAAAGAAGGTTTTGTCCGAAAAATTTTTTTTGATTCTTGAAAGATGGCGCTCAAATCGCAAAAAACGCTACTTTTTATTTTGACGATTTTTAATATTAGATGTGAGCCATAATGTAAAAGGGTGTTTATCAATTTGGTAGTGAGATTCTTTTTTTTTTCCATAGCTATCTCAGTTTATTACATAGATATATTATTATTGATTGCGATATTACACACACACACACACACCATCATACACACACACACACACACACACACACACACACAGGCGATTTTAACGATTTTACATGATTTTAAGCGCGCTTGTATTGATTTTACACGATTTATAGTGATAATGTCTTAAAATGACAACACCCTTTTACATTATGGCTCACATCTAATATTAAAAATCGTCAAAATAAAAAGTAGCGTTTTTTGCGATTTGAGCGCCATCTTTCAAGAATCAAAAAAAAATTTTCGGACAAAACCTTCTTTGTTTGAATCTAGGAATCCGAATCTGCAATAAAAAATGGGGGTCCCCATTTAAATTTACAAAGCTACCCCCCTCCACCCCCCAGGGGGTGGGCGGAAAATTTGAATTTGGTGTCAATTAATAGAATTTTTGAAATCTTTTTGGACGTATTTTTTCTTTTTTTGATTCGTTCCGTTTTACGCGAGATATTTGGGTGGTACGGGTGGTCTGAATCACCCTGTATATTTTCTTTATCTTCGGTAACAAATACAAAGATTAAATTAAAAATTATTTTTTAACAAAAAATGTATATTTTAATTGTGTTTAATTTTAGTTTAGTTTAGTTACATGTCAAGAGGTTAATAAACTTGTATGACTTTCAAAATGTTGACGCTTGAACAATTCGGTAAATAGATAAATACAGCATTCAGCACTATCTCATTTCACTTCACCATCACACCAGTTCATCGACGATCTCTTAGAACTCATCATATGACCTCTCTAACATGACAGCCCGCCCGCCTGAAAACCGTATCGTCTCAGCGAATGACTCGTTTAATCCGGAACACCGTACGCCGGAATCAAATCATTTTAAACGACATCAACCGCCACACGCGCTCGCGCGCCCGTACAAACTCAACGATGGTAATTTCTCTTAAACGTGTTACTGACTGATAACACCATTCACCCCGTTTGCTCCACTCTGCTGTTGGTAAGGGGGTATACCAGTGGAGACAAACACGTATCACGGCGGCTGGCGGGTAATCTTGTTATCCTTACCGAGGTCCTTAACAATAACACGACGATCCATCAAGTGTGCGATGCGTGTACATATACGGTAGCACGAAATATTTACATTATCTCTCGTCGCGCTGAAAGAATGTTTATGGAGAGAGAGGGAAAAAAAAATGATTTGAGATGGAATTTGTATGTGAGAAGATATATTGAATGATGTCTGGACGAGACGCACGTATATATTATAAAGGTGGATATGAATAGCACGCAATCTTGCTTTGCATGGAAATTTACCTTTCGTGGACGATTTATTGTAGTTGTCTATGTTTATATGTAGTATAAATAAGTATTAATATTTATTCTATTCTAGTTGAAAAATACATGTATATGTGTATGTTTTTTTAAGTTATAACCCCATAACTAACCACCAATCATAATTCTTTAAAACTCTCTCTTGTTTGTTTCATATCACATCAAAATTTGCCAGCGCTATAGCAAACTCGGTTTCTGTTGATGCCCGACTTTACGGTTACCGTTCCGTTTTAAGTAAAAATAAAATTGGTGTAATATTACATTTTATAGGTGTAAACTTTTATTCTTATAAATAACGATTACTATAATAATATAATGTAGAATAGGAAATAAGACAAGCGCAAAAGCACTTCTTGGCACTTTTGGACGGAGAAACAGCAAAAACCCGTGGCACTCAAACGGTTAAAGTTTCTGAACTGATTTATTTATAGTAAGAATATGGCACCAATTACAATGTATATTTTTGAAACTATTAAAATTATAAGAACCACGATTGTTAACATAAGTAGAAAACAAACAAATATTGCCAAAATTAGCAATAACTCAATCTAACCTAAAATGTTGTACGAAACAAACAAGAAATCGACTGATGATATATGTACTGTACATACATGAATCTTTTCGCCATGTACCCATAAGAGTGCGGCGCAAACTCTTTGTACTATTTTTAAAATTTTAAACTTGGTCACTCAATGTAGCATTTTTTTTGTAACTCCAAAAAAGTAAATGTTCGAATTTTATTATGAAATTTAAAATAAACTTCTGTTTTCTACAAATATTTAATTTTTTAAAATATTTATCCAAGAAAACAATACATGCAGTTAATAAAAATACTAAATTGACATTTTATTTTTAAATCAGTAAAACTTCTAACATAGCTTTTCATATTAATGAATACTTTAAAATGAATAAAAATTAAATGTGAATTACAAGTAGGATAAAAGCGTTTTTATACGGTAGAAGATTTCTGTAAAAAAGTAGTCACGTACTGTAATCTAAAAGACTATATTTTATCATTTTTGCAAATGTGAAAATAAAAATAAAAAATTATTCAAATAAACATGACATTTATAATGAGTTTTTATGAAAGAAAAAATAGCAGGGAAATATGTTTGTTGCAACATTAATATTCTTGCTGGGTTGTGTCAGTCAAAATTATGAAAAGTGAGCGGAATATTAAGAGGATTACAGACGTGAATTAGCTAATATTCTAATTTTCTTTTATATTTTTTTTGCTGGTAACTATGGTATTTTTATACTTTCATTAAGTCAACATTTCGTAGAAAATAGTAGTAACCATTTTTATATCATTAAGTCGACATTTCGTAGAAAATAAATATCTTGTAGTACTTTTCTCTATTTTGTAACATTAAAAAATATTCCATCTTAAGAAAACATGCTTTAGGATTAAGTTCTGTTTATTTTAATTATAATATTTTAGAAGAAGATTTACGCGTAATAAACCGAAACTTATATTTAAAATTTTAAAAAATTAATCGTAAAGCATTTTTTTATTATAATGATGAAATGTTTTTTTTAATTTATTAATGTTTTTTTTCTCATATTTTTTAAATTTTATTGATTATGTGTCATTACCTACCCTGCAAAATAAACAAAGTGTTAAAATTTAAGGATTTACATAGTTTTCCATAGCAAGAAAAGTTTGGGTAATCCTAGTGTAGATATTAAGTGAAACCTTAAAAACCTTATTTTTTCAATTAGATGTTTTTTTTTTATTCAATATGCAGTTTCTGACAAATCTTACGATGAATAATGCATTTTTTGCATTTCTTCATACATTTGTAATAATCAAATTAAAATTCAAGCGAAAATAAATAATACAATTGCCAATTAACTCAACTTAACTTGACGTAATAATTTTATAATATGACCGCCCAAGATAGATTAAATACACGTGACATTGTAGTTATGTTTTGTGCTGCTACCAGTGGTGTATACAGTAACTAACTGCTATATATAATGTCATTATTGTACTAGTAACATAATGACCTCTTTCTACATAGGAATATGGTGCCTAATATTAATATTATGATACGCTTGAAGATAATTTTTATTATTATTATTATGACTGGCGAAAGTAATCCAATTTTATGTTATATATTTTATAATATTTTTTTGATACGTTATTAAATGAAATTATGAAACATAAATAATGTAAATATAATCTTATTTTTATTTCTCTTAATACATTTTCTTAATTGTCTAATAAAAACTATTTTAATTAACAAGCAAAAGAATACATTTTTATTGTAATTTACTTTTGAAAAAATTCCTATTAATGTTACTGCAAACGACCATACTGAATAAACATCAAAACACAAAAAATAAATAAATAAAAACAACACAACATCTTGTTGTCTCTGTAAGGTTTTGTTTCCCTTCATTTCCAAGAACCTCTACACTTTAACGTTATAAAAACCATCGGGGAAAAAAAACAGCGAAAAAAAAAACTTACGGACCTGAAGAAAAAAGGTTAAGTATCCATGCATTTTCCCACTCTGTCATCTATGGCCCCTGGACCAACAAAGAACCCGCTCCACATTCTTATTCTTTAGCAATTCATTGTCGTTACCAATCATCTACAGGACCATTTTACAATACGTACCACGGCAGTGACTTGCCGCTTCTCTCGCCCTATATTTATCTACTTTTTCCGTGATCAGGGGCTCGGTGAAATTTATTTGAAATTAATTCAGTGTAAATTACACGCGACGGTAAATTAATTATCAATTACTTCCCGAACGTTGATTATGAATGGTAATCGGAGAAGTGTGCCCCCTGATCGTATAACCCCTCTCTGATAGGCTGAAAGTTTTAAGGTTAGTGAAAGTTTTTGTCAAAAATTAGCTGGCCGTTTAAAAGGCTATCAATATGTTTCAGACTTTTTTAGAAGGTGTTTCAAAAAATATCATTTTTAAATAAATATACTATGTATCTTTGTATCAACTAAACACGTTTATATTTTAATGGAGATACCCTTTTTTTTTTCATTTTCAAATGTATTCAATTATTAAAAACACAGACATTGCGTTGAAAGGAGGAAATTTTTTACTGAATATTAATATAATTTAACAAAATGTTCGTATTTTCATCATAAAAATTTACTGAAAAATCTAATAACCAAGTGACAAAATTCCATGTATTCGACAGTCGTGGATATATCAACGTACTAACATCCGAATAATGCTAACAAATATCCACGACTGTTACAAATTTATTATTCTTAAAAACAATTATGCGAAATAATAAAATTAACGACATAAATTTATAATTTGACATAAATTTGCAGAAACAATAATATAAACGTTAAAATAATGAAACGTCAGAAAGAAATTATGATAGTAGGGATTTCGTTTTCCAGTTTGTTTGTATGATGTAGGTATGTTTTGTTTTAGCCGGTGCTAAAATTTACTAAGTGATGACACTTATGTGTATTAATAGTAGATAGAACCGACAAACAGCCCAGGCAGGCAGGCAACTGGGTAGAGTAGAAAGCAAATACACAGGATACATTTTAGTGTATTAGGTCAATGATAAATGTGTGTAGAATTTCTATGACAGTTTACGTTCATAAACCATTTAGTCACAAATGGAAACGACGCCATCATAAACATTTGCAATATGCCCAAAATACAAGCAGACAACTTTATAATTTGCATTATCGATTCGGATTTTATCTTATTTTTATTGGTAAATTCAATTCAACATTAATCATATTTTGAAAAAGTATATTTTACAATTATTGGGAGACTATGTTAATAATTGTTTTTTTATAATTTTTTTTCCTTTAGAATGGCATCTACATTTATTTTGAAAATTTATAAAAAATATATTTTTATCTACTAAAAATTGCAAAAAAAAAAAAACGAAAATATAGAAACAAATATAAAATTAACACAGTAAAAACACTTTCTAGAAATTATATTATATTAAAAGGCTTTAAGTTACATTTGTTTTTGTTTATTTGTTATTTTTGTTTATTTTTCTGATGATGATACTAGTTTAATGAATCGAAATATCAACTTTTTAATAAAAATAATACATAAATTTAACTTAAAGTTTTTTAATAAAATATAAAAATAATATATTTTAAAATAAAACTGCTTTAGGTTGAAATCTGTATTAATATTTATTTATAATCGACGTTTCGACAAACTCAATGTCCGTTTTCATCAGAAAAATAATACAAATGACATTTACAGTAAATAAATGAACATAGAAACAAATTACTAGGTAACAAAATGAGTAACTAGATCATAAAATTTATAAATTTTTAATTAATAGAAGTCAAATTTTTATTTAACTCAGTGCCTTCACAGTGATTGATGTTATCTTTTTATTTATAAATTTTTATTGCTTGAAATTTATAAAGAACAATAGAATATCAATCACTATAAAGGCACTGAGTTGCATAAAATTTGGCTGTCATTAATTAAAAATTTATATTCAAGTTCAAGAAACTCACTTTGAACATTTATTATAAAATATAAAATAATTTTACTTGCCTCTCGACTATTTTATTTTATTTTTCTACGGTATCTTGTTATTAAACTCGTAAATTTACCATGTCACTAATAAAACTTTAATTCCTTACAGTTGCGTAACTAGATAAGAATAGGATCTATGTTTATATGACATTTTTCTCTCAAAATGATTTCCCCAATAAACTGTTAAAGTTTGGTAGACTCATTATAAATTACCTTGTATAGAATGCGGAATGTAAATTTTATTGAGTGCTTTAATATATTCTAAAATTTGGTAGGAAATTTTGAGCATTAAACAAATCAAACGAATAATCTAAGAAAACAACATTTTATACTAAAATGCTTATAGCGTGCAAATTTTCATTAATAAAATAATAAAAACTTTTAAAAATTTTAATGGTGTCTCCACCAAAAAATACATGCTTGTTTAATGGATAAAATTTATTATAAAAGCTACTAAAATACACACTTAATAAATAATAAAATTCAAGTTACAATTCATATTCTCACTTTCATCAAAATTATTGTTTCGTTTATTACCCTCTTAGTTAAATTGCTACATTTTCTTTGAAAATATATCATTCTTGGAAAAAAGTTTAATCACATAACCAAGTAAAAAATTCTTGTACATAATGTATATAATTTAACACTCAAATACACGTATAGAGTATTAATAATGTGAGTACGGTAAAATCAATATTAACCTGTCAAAAACCTTGCAATTTATTAAATGTTATTAGTCAATGCTCTAATAATAACTCTCTATTGACATATATATGTAAATATTTTAGCTTTTCAGGTTTGAAGCAAACACAATGGTGGCACAATACAAATGGTTCGTCTAATTTCTTTTTGTTTTCATTAAAATCACGCACGCAATATCCGATGTGTGCTTTTTTTTCCACTGTAAAACATCAGTGTGCATTAGTCACAATTATAGTATACAGTGCTATGTAAGTGTGTGTGTGTGTACATTGTCATTTACTGAAAATTAACTTATTTTAACACGTGTTTTAATGTATATTTATAATGTGTTTTTCATTTCCGCTCACATATCATCTGTTCAATTTCAACATTTATTAAATTTTATATGTTTGTTTTGTTATACAAATGGATATTGAAGGATGACAGGTATTATTAAATAAAAACATTTATTATGACTTGAAAAATGAAATATATGATTTGACTTGTACATTAATTTTACTTTTAAAGAATTGGTTTTTAATGAGTAGATGATAATGAAAATTACAAATGATTTTGAAATAATTCGGGACAAAATTAGAATTTCTAACAACAGAAAAATACAATGCACGAATAATATTTTAAATAACAATAAAATAAATATCAGAACGACAAAAAAATGTAAACTAGCTACAAAATAAGTATTGTAACAGCAAAAAAATATTAGTGAACGACCAAACATTTTCAGATGTATTGATAATTTTTTAAATAAATGCAATAAGTTATTGCAATAATTTAATAGTTTTCTATTTTTGTCGTGCCATATTTGTCGTTCGATGTACTAATTTTGTCGTAATATAAAATATTTCTGTATAAATTTTATTACATTTTTTTTATACTATATTATAAAATTCATGTAAGCTTTTGTCCTCCAACTTTTATAAATATAATGAAATATACAGCACTCGAATAATATCAAGTAATTTAGCTAAAACAATACATTCAAAACAAAAAAGATTAATTAAGAAAATTTTTATTTACAACACATCTACAGAGCGCAATATTAAATCTCAAAATAATAAATCTCTGGCAAAGCCTAATCAGGTGCTGAAGTGTCTACAATTCGCGTTCGCAGTGCATCGATGCGCGTACAAAAAACAAAGAAATCCAGTGATATATATTTAGAAATTACACTCGAACAAGTAATAGTAGCAGCAAGTGCAATTACGAAGATGTCTATTAGTGGGAAACATCTCGAAACTATACGATAGGATGACGCCGCGCGCACACGGCTCAGTTCGTTCAACGAGAAACGTTCGCCTGGGCGAGAAAGAGTTATTAGATCCGGGCGCTCCACTATCAAACCCCCTCCGAAGCCGGAGTGAATGTAAAGGCGGGCGCAAAGTCCGTTGCACGCGTGTTACGTTTTACACTTTCGGTGTCACTTGATGTTAACGTCGATAAAACAAGCTCTACTACAGCAAAACGACAGAATTGAACCGTACAGGGAGAAAAAGTAATAATTTGAGAGGAAAACGACTGAGGTAGAGTTTTCAAGAAATTAGAAATTATTGTGATTTTTTTTAAGATTATAATAATATAGTTATTAAATATTTGATTTGTAGAATTTTTATGATATTTGAAAAGCACTGGTACATTATATACTTTTCTTTTTTGTTTAAAATGATGTATTACATTGTTTATCAAAGAATGTTAATTTGATATGAAATTTGTTTTTTTTGTTTTGTTTTTAAATATAGTTTTTATTTAATTTTCGACTTAATATTGTGGTCTTTTTCCAAATACTAAAACACATTACGATGTGATAAATTACGTTAATACAATTAGAAGTATAATATCATAAAAAAAAAAAAAAAAAAAATGCTTCGGGACTAAGTTTTGTATATATTTTGTTTTAGTGGCGCAGCCAGGATTTTATCTTGGGGTGGGGGGGGGGCAAGGATTTTATCTTGGAGAAGCACAAATACAATTTTTAAGTTTAAATGCCTAGTTTTAATTATTTTTTTATTATGTGTTTAAATCACTATTTATTATACAAAGTTTGGAAATTGAATTATTTGTTTTATCTATATCAAAGATTTAAGAAAACAAAAATATGAAAAATATACACATACATACTTTATTAAACTTTTTGAAATACTTGAATCATAAATTTGCTTTCACATAAAATCAAATTTAAAATAGAGTATTCAGATTTGAAACTTTATCAGAGTAATGCAAAACTAAACATATTTAAAACGGTATCATAAACCGTTTAGAAGTCAAGTTTACAGTATCTATTATTCGGGGTAGTCAAAGTTAACTTTAGCGAAATATGACAATCGCACAGTTCAAGAATATTCCTAGTCGAGCTTTTGAAATATTCACACGTAACATTCATGTCTTGTATCAAAGCACACAAGTTAGTTTCTTGGGGGAAAATGGCAACGTTACCGTTCTACGTGAATGACATTATTGCTGTTATCTTTAGAACAGAAATTAAGTGAAACAATTTTCTATGTATATATACATAGAGTTATATACATGTGCAAAAGACATATTTCATTGTATTTAGTTAGTTATAAATAGATTTCACGTGTTATGTAAATCAAAGCAAACTTTTTATAAGCATAATTATATAAAATAAAATTGCTTCAGAATTAAGTTCTGTATATATTTTATTTAATTATCGATGTTTCGATATACGTACTTTGCGTACCTATAGCTTTGACAGGAAAAAATAATACAAATGACGTAAATAATAAACAAACAAAAAATATACTTTTTCACCAGATAAAAAAATAACTAGATTAAAAATTTATAATATAAAAACATAATTTACTTAAAATTTATTTAAAAATAGGCAGAATAGTAATCAGTATTATTAAGTTATATTTATTTATAAACGACGTTTCGATAAACTCAACTTCCGTGTTCTTTTTTTTTCTGTTAAAGATGGACATTGAGTTCAACGAAACATCGATTATAATATAATTAAATTAATTAATATAAATAAATATTAATACAGAATTTTAACCTAGAGCAGCTTTATTTTAATATAATGAGTTCTGAGAGATTTTTAACTATATTATTAATAACAAATTTTATGTAATATTATATTTAATAATAATTTATAAAATCCGTTATTGATAGAATAATAGTCTGTAAATTATTATATGGATTTATCAAGCAATTTAAAGAATTACATATTGCCATATTGATAAATGCAGTTAGCTATGTTAAATCGCTATAAAATTTATCTACCTGTTTCCTGGTTCTACATATGCATATGAGTAGGATATAAATCAAGTATTAATCAGGAAAAAGGAAAAAAAAAACTTTTGTAATTTATTACGATTGGCTTCAAATCGACCAAATAAAAGAATCTTTACAGGCAATTTAATAAATTACATTTTGAAATTCAGTTAGTGAAACTGTTTTAGCGTAATTCAATAAATATTATTTTTGCAATAATGTTAATAGTTTTTATTTAATCATGTTTTTATTATTTCTACAAAACATTTAAATAATATTGTTCCTTTATAAAATAATTTAATTATAACTACTCTCTTTTATTCATATTTTTTTTGAATAAACACTTATCAAATATACGCGATAATATTTATATAATTTTGAATAAAACTCGAAATTAATACGAGATTTTCAAATTCTGTAAAAAGCAGGAGATTTGTCAAATAACTATATTTTGGCTCCAACAAAATATCGTGGCGTCTCGCAATATACGCAGTATAAAACAAAAAAAAAATTATAAATTTATTTATAGTCAATATTTTGCACAATTCTTTTATAAAAATATTCCTGAACATAATAATTTACAATAGAATCATTTAACAAATTTTGATATATTTTTCTTATTTATTACAATATTTTTAATCATTTTGGTTTACGAGTTCCCTTAGTTCAAAGTTAAACAATTTGATAATGACAATATTTGTCGAAACTGCAGTCACTACATTTGTATATTAAAGTAAATTTTCAAAGTTACTAAAGTTTTTTATTTTATTTCAATATGAAGTTTCACAAAGTAACGGCCGAAAGTGTTAATCTTTATCGAACTAAAAATTTGAGTCGGAATCAAAATCGAAGTAGGAGTTAAAGTCAGTGTCGGAGTCAAATAAAAAAAATGAGTTGAAGTTGGAGTCAACTGATTGTTTGTTGACTGCCTTTTGGAAACAGATGGTAATGGTACTAGCATATCCATAAAGTTAAGAAGTATTTTTAATTAGGGTGACGATATATAATGAATATATTTAACAGAAGTAGCAAAAATTTCTTTAATAATCACCAACCAAAATTCAAATTTACCGAAACATAACAGTTCCATACAGTGTGTTCAGAACAAGAAACAATTGTTTTATTGTTTTGGACAGCATATGTATGTTAAATGTTAAACTAGCTGCCCGACTAAACCAGTCAAAAACGGTCAAAACGCTGGCGGTATTGCTGTTAGAGCAACATGAATACCGTCACGGGAAGAAGAAAACTTTATCCAATGTGGGCTTTCGGCATTGCATTCAACACTTATACAATGTTCCATTTGCTTCCTCTCTTCCTGCGCTGGTTGCGCAACCAGTTTGTTCATGCAGTTGAAAACAGGTGCATATACGGGAAGTAAATGTCGTTGCAATTGCCAAACAGAAATTGAACCTGTACTAGTGGTTTTGTGTTCTGTTTGTGAAAACTGTTTTACTGTAATGCACCTCCAGCTAGTCAGAAGTCACTAGAGTTTAATGTATTCATACTGGTGTTTAAAATGCATTCATGAGGTTTTGTTAATTTTCTAAAATGTTGTTTGAAATTTATTACTATAAGGGATATAATAAAATTTAACATTTTTTTTCTATATTATTTAGTTTTTCTTTTAAAAAAATCTCTGGAGGTTTTATAATTATCATACCTAATAATTGAAATTTAATTTCAAGTTTATGAAAACAAGTTAACACATAATAAATAAATAAAAATAACTTATATGAAACAACATTATTGAACATATTTATCGATAACTTGATTCCACTTGATCGAATGTAATTTCTTTTATCTAAAGAAGATCTAGATGATTTTTTTAAAACATTTTTACTTTGCTCACTGCGTAACAATAAAAGATGTGTTAACTTTAAAACTGACAAGGAAAAGAAATAAACTGAAGAATCCATTATTTGCAGCAAAATCGTTCGAGCATAAAAATGTTTTTTTATGCTGTGTAAATGGCGTTAAATTCGGTCAGAAATATTCGTTTACGTATATTCTTCAACATAGTAGAAAATATATATATATATATATATATATATATATATATATATATATATATATATATATATATATAGATATATAACCTTTCTTGATAAATAATACTGTTTATTACCCATGCCAGTGAGTTTTTTAATTATTATTTAGCACCTTTTGACTAATAAAATTTTTGTAAGGTTATTACTCAACAGTTTGTGATTAATCAAATCGACAAACTACTTGTTGAATAGTATATTTGAAAAACCTGGACGCAACGACAACTACTCCTTACACTCCTTACTATTATCTATTGCATGCGCCCCACATTTTTCGTTTTAAATCTTACAAATATTGGCATAGCCATTAAAAATTTGCAATCACAAATTTTGAGGACAATCTGTATAGGGTCAGGAATCTGTATTATTATATTAATTTTTTTAAATAATTATTTATTATCAATATATCATTTCGTTCATTATGTAACCATTGAATTGTATAATATATCATTTGTATATGTATTTTTCTTTATTGTATGCTATCTTGTTTATTAACAAATATCCTGTTAGATATTTTTTTTAAATAAATAAATAAGCTTAAGTTTTTGAACGAGGCGTTAACCGAGAGTAACAAGAGTTTCCCTACAATATTATTCTAACATTAGAAAATACATATTTCTACATTAAAGCTCACAAAATATAATAATCTTCAAGCTTTCACGCCCGGTATTTATTGAATTTATAGAATTTTCTGAACTGGTATGCCGTGGTCGATTTATTTTCGTCGCGACGAGGATAGATCGATCACGACATATCAGCCCAAAAAATTCTATAAATTCAATGGATACCGGCCGTGAAAGCCTGAATATTATTATATTTTGTGAACTCCTCGTCGCGACAAGAATAAATCGACCATGGAATACCAGCTCAGAAAATTCCTTAAATTCATAAAATATGTTTAGTATTATAGTGTTAAAGAACATATTTTTTTGTTAAAAGTACATAACTTTCCATTTGTAATACTCGTATATTTTATTCGTGACGAAAATATATTCCAGTAAGAGATTAAAATATCAACTTTAGCTTCTCGTTAATTTTTTATCATCTTTTTTTCGTCAAATTCGCACCGTTTAAATCTAGGTAATAAATGTTTGCACTTTATTAGAGCACCGCACAAGAAACTGTACATGCATGCATATATTTGTCAGAAATAACAAATACGCGCAAATTTATTTCGGCCGTGCGCTACTACCGAATGTAGCAAAACTTTTCAATTTTTATTCATTTCATTTGCAAACAAAACGTGACATACGACAATTTTACATCCGCAGAACAGAAAAGAAAACGCTTTACCGTTTTCCACATCAGCTTAAGGTTACGAATACATAAATCAGTCGGTAAGCATCCCAAAAAAACACACACACAGACAGAGAGAGAAAAAACTTAACGGAAAAGTTAAAATTATCTCGTCTCATTGTGAACAAAACAAACAAATTCGTAATTGGCTTGTGGCATTGCATTTTTATTAGGCCCTGGTGAACTTATATATATAAAACAACTTGAACCAATTTAAGTGTTTCAATTATATTAAATTGAAGTTCGTTGAAGAAAAGCAAAGCGGGGTAGGTGTGTGGTGACCGAGAGGATGCTATTAAAAGTTAAAATATGCTATTAGAAATTAAGTAAACCGCATGGTTGCATTTTAAACCGTTGCCGTTGGTCCATTTTAGCGGTTGTTGCTGAAGCTACTGTGCTTTTGCTCCCTCGTCGCGACTTTGACTGCATTAAACAATTTCGAAAGCTTTCTCAACTTTATCGATATGCTTCGATAAAGCTTTGTTACTAAACATATTTATTAAATTCTCTCAGATTTAAGCTAGTTACTGTTTTGATATTTAGTTAAAATAATTTAATTTAAATAATTGAAACTTAAGTTCTATTGGAAAAAGTTTATTAACTATAGAATTTTATTGTAGTATTTTATAAAAGGATGTTGATATTACATATTAAATAAAACTATATTTTTGTTTAAAAAAATCAAATGCTCTTATTTTCATCTCTTTTTTTTTGTAAAAAAGTGCTTTTATTATATATTTCAAAATAAATGTTTGCTTCTAGCTTTTACCATTAATGGATAGTTTTTCTATTTTTAATTATATGTGATATTATAATATTGAAATAAACTATTTTAAAGCACTTACGGCCAATTTCATAATAAACAAGTTTTATAATTAAATTTTACGTTAAATAAAAATAGACAATTATCAAATACAATTCCCTTTAAAATATTCCGTATCTCAATACCCAAAAATAATTCATGTAGCATATCCATCCATAACCATACCGTGCGATATAATAAAAAAACAACGGGTCGACACTTTTGGGCATCATAGCTCGGTGTGTCCCCAATGCGTAGAAACATTTTATCGACAGGCACTCAACTTTCCTAAAGACATTTTATTTATTTAAGTTTAGGCACTGTGTGTGTGTGTGTGTGTATGTATGCGTATGTGTACTGTGTACGAGTAGAACAGTGTTTTTGCTACATAAGTCGTACGTGTGTTACAGCAGGTACGCGCGAAGGTAGCTCCAAATATCCGGTAATGGTTTACATCCACGGCGAGAGCTACGAATGGAATTCGGGCAACCCTTATGATGGTACCGTACTAGCCAGCTATGGAGGTGTCGTCGTCGTTACCATCAACTATCGCCTTGGAATTCTTGGTAAGTGTGCCAAATTTTACTTTACTCAGTGTTAATATTAAATGTTGGCGAAATATAGTGGGTCATTTTGAAAGTTTCTGGTTGAAAATTACATTTCTATTTACGTGGAGCATAGCAAAATATTAAAAAATCAAATTCTTGAACTTTATTCAATTTTTTTTTGTTTTGTTTTAGTTATAAATGATAATTCTAAACCAAATTGTGTACTAAATTGAAATATGATCTGCTGTGGCTAAAATTCAAACAAATTTTAAAATTTCCAAAATCACAAAATTAATTTAAAGCTTCTATTAGCTTCAATCAGTGATTAAAATTTTTTTGACCATTGTATAACTTTAAATCGTTGACAGGCTTTTATAGATTAATTTTTTTAATAAATTTTACTTTTAAACCGATGAAATACATAAAAAAAACTTTGTGGACATCGAGTATATCGCTTTAAAATACAAATTCAAAATTATCCTGAAGATTACTAATATTACGACATAAAATGAATTAGCTACTTGATGTTAGTAATAGAAAAACAAAGCGATCGTTTATTTTCTCCTTTCCACATAAAGACTTTGTCAAAAGAAAAAGGCAAAACAAATCGTTTTGCGGGCCCGTTTCACCTGACCCATGTGGTATGCGTTGCGCGCACGATGGCGCTGTGAGTTGTTTGGGCGCAAAACGAACAGCTGAATGCGAATGAAATGAATGAATGAATGACTGATAAAAAAAAAGAGAAAAGAATCTAATCAGCAATCGTAATACAATGTAATTCCATTTCAATGCGTTCAATCTCGCTAAGCTAAACGGATCATAATGGAAAAACACTTACAAAGCAACAACCGACAAAGATAGATTCCAGTATTTCACCAAAGAGGATCTAATCATAAATTTGTGTCTCATTTGCAATACGTTTCGTTTCATTACAACATATCGGTTTTTTAATTAACCTGCAATTTGTCTCCATTTTTAACCTTTTTGATATTTTAACACTATCAATTAGAAAATCCTTGTACTATATATTCAAATTATAATATATTTAAATCATAATGCTATAGAAAACGATTTCACAAAAACAATTTATATTGTAAAAAGCAGAGAAATGAAATTTTCCGTAAGAATAAACTTGATTAACAGTGTACTAATATTTATTATAAACAAAATTTACTTAACATCCAAAGTGTAGTAATGTCAAAATATAAACTTTTTTTCCTCAATATCGTCTGCCATGTTTAATTTCGGTTCGCCCCCGTTTTGTTTCCCTAGTTTGTGTGTGAAATCTGCACGAAAATATGTGTGCTTAACAAAACAAGAGTTTGTTGTTCGTTACCTCGTATATATGTATATGAATTTAAACTGAATGTTTATCTGATTGCATACAAAATACAAATAGAAATAATTTATTTACATTGTTACATACATAATGCATGGATTTATTTTGATTATACGAGACTGTTGCTGACTGCTACACCACCATTCAAATAAAATATATTATTGTTCTAACGAAATTTAACGTGGCAAACACATTACTTTCTTTGACACTTTCAAAACACGATTTAAAGTTCTACATAATTATGTAAATATTTCGGGAGTATGTTGAATATTTTGTATAAGTACATAAATATTTCTCCATTGTAATACACATTTTAAATTTTTGTAATTTCTAAAAATATATAAATTTCATAAAAAATTTTACTTGATGAAAAAAAATATTGTTGTTTAATATAGTAAACAAATTTCTTTAGAACTCATTATATTAAATAAATCTAGCTTTCTTTACTTAATAAATTATAAAATTTTGTATTCTAGTTATATGTATTTTGTTACCTAGTAACTTGTTTCTATATTTTATTTGTTCATTATTTATATCATTTATGTACATTCTTTTCTGATATTCATCACTTTTTTGCACAGAATGAAAAGACACAAAATTAAAATTATTAATGTCTTTGAACGTTTTAACAAATTTATATTGTGTTTTTACAACTTAGTAGATAGTAAGTTCAGAACCAATAACATTACGACTAAAACATAAAAGTAATTTTGAGATAAGTAGGAAAGTGTAAATATACAAAAATAGGCTATATCCTAATGGTTCCTAGAAAAAAATTTCAAATTATAATTTCGTTGTAGTTAAAAAACAAGTTTAATGACTAAATATATTTATGTATCAGCTTCTAAATAAGGCGTCGCATTTAAACGTAAACTGATGGTTAAAGTAGAATATAGAAAGGGCACTCGTCGAAGTAGCGGGCAGTAGTTTGAAAGCATCTATCGGGGAGAGCAGTACACACACACACACTGTCTAATGTTTTTAGCTAATGGCCTGTGCCAGGCGGTGGCCGAAGTGGTTGGCCCGTCACACTTGACCAATACATTATTCGACAGCGTTCTAATTACGCGTCGGCAACTCTTAGCGATGGTCCACTAGTCGCGTACCGGCTACACATGTATGGCTCACCGAAACTTTGATGGAATTTAATTTAGAAAGTTTTTCCTTAGCCGAAGCACACCAGCAACAAGAGTTTGATCCAAGGAAACCGTCCTTTTCCTACGACTAAGTATCGAATGAATTAAACTCAAACTTAACAATTCGCACAAGCTACTGCTGCTGATACGCCAGGCCCGGCTTATTCAGTATGTACAATAGGCACAGACAGTGGCTGGAAGGGGGGCTCAAGAAAAGTTTTGGGTCCACGAAAAAAATTAGTTGGAATTATATCTAAGTTTCATCACTGGAAAGAATATTTAGGTGAACAACTAATTAGATTTCAATCAAAATATTTTATTTATTTAAAATAATAACTCAACTAACGAATTTAATTCGTTTCATGGCCACGTTTATAGTTTTCAGTACATGGGTAAATTACCTTCATGCAGTCTTCATATAGTTCAACTATATTTATGTTAATTATGTTAATTTCAATCTTGTAAAAATTTTACTATAAGATATTAATAAGTATTATTACCAATCCAATCACATACATTAGAAAACAAACAAAACATATTTGTTATGATATTCATGATATATGTCCACCCAATATATCAAGTTGTTCGTTAGCTGTATTTTATTTTGTTAGCCAAGGCAATAATCTTAAAAAAATAATATTTGTTAACCGAATTATTCGCTAGCAGAAACATTCCTTAACCAAGATATAGCTGTATAATTTGTTCTAGAACTAGGAACTAGGAAGATCGGTTTATTGGTGTTTGAGAAATCATTGGCACCGACTTTAAAAATATGGTTTTGAAAATGACTTACGAGCCGTCCAGATGGCGCTTAATATGAATGGCTTCGTCAATTTTTCGAATCTTTGAGAATGGATTCTTGAAATGTTAATCTTTCAAAATATGTAATAAAAAAAAACGATTTTTTTAAAATCCGAAAAACTCTTGCGGCCCCTTAAAAAATGCTCTTTTTATGAACGTGTATATTTAGGAGGAACCGTTTTAAAAATTTGCATGGGGCCTAAAATTTGTAGTTACACCACTGGTCCACCACTTAATAAAATTTTCTATTAAATAGAAAAACGCGAGACATTTTCTAACGCTACAGGTTTGTTCACAAAACCAATATTAAAATATAATTTCTAGAAGACGGTCCTGAAATGGTCAGTAACGATTCAGTTCATGTCTGCGTCGCGGTGGAAGCCCACCAGCAACGCATATAGCGCACACAACTTGCGCCATAAATTGTTTGGCAAGTCGTTAAAAGTTTAAAAGTGAAGCCCGATGTGATGACAGTTCAACAAATATTTCCTTCTAATATTTGAGGCACCCGTCGAATATCATCCGCCATTTAACACTGTCAACGGCTTCGGAGATTGTTCCTTCGTCTTTCCTACCACGGGTATAATTTGCAGTACAAAGCACATCATCAAACACAGAGTTCACAATGTTTTTCTTATGAACAAGTTTTGCACTCGGTTCGGGCTGCTCGATGCTTTCCCATTTCCACTTGGAGAACATATAAAACGTGACTTTTTACAAGCGAGATTCTCATCGCTCTTAGTTTCATTTTCCCGTTCTCGATTATTTTTTGCAACGAAACTTTTTTTGTAAAAATAAGAATTTTTACGTGTTTTTGATCTATATGAAGCGTAATGAATTTTATTGCAGAAGTATACCTATAAAGATACTTGCATACCTGATAAATTATGTTTTTTTTTTCTACTTCTTTACATTCATTATATATCCTTTATTATATATTCTTGATTAATATTATTAATAATAATTATCAATTATTATTAATAATTAATAATTATTTATATGAATGATTTTGAATCTATATGTTTGCGTGGACATCCAATGAGTAATTGGAATGGTATGATTGAAAGTGTTTTGCGTGAGCGAAAGTTTCCAAGTAGTAGGAATAGAATAGGATTCAACGCCAGATGTTTCTAATTAATATATTTTTCATGTAAGTTTTTATAAATATATATTTGATTGTATTACCATTGTAAAAATTATAAAATACTAACGCTGTATTATTCTTTTGTAAATAAAAAATAGATTGCCTGAAGAAGATACACTTTGTATCGAAACTAGTAGCTTGTGGAAAATGAAATAAGTAGTTTTTATTCAAAAAATTGACCTATATCCCTGTGGAAGAAGATTTTTACATATATCAATTTCAAAGGTCGTTCAACTCAAATATTAGGAATAGAAAAGTATGTATGAGAGGAATTATGAATGTAGATGAAGCGAATGTTGTTTGTCTGAACAGGGATGTTTGGAGGAAACTGATTTCGGGATAGTGGAAAGAGTGTATGTAATAATTATTTTCTATGAAAAATTACCATGTCTTAATTATGAACTTAAAGAATAATAGGAAATTATAACTAATACACTATTAAAAAAATAATCTATTAAAAGAAACATGTATATTGTTTGTTTCAGGTTTTCTAAATGCTAATACGGACCCATACCTCCGTTCACCGGCCAACTATGGGCTCATGGACCAAATAGCTGCTCTGCACTGGCTGCAAGAGAATATTGCCGTATTCGGCGGCGATCCCACTAACGTGACCGTTGTCGGTCATGGCACGGGAGCTGCTTGCGTTAACTTCCTGCTGACATCGAGCGCCGTTCCCGAAGGCGTACTTTTTCATCGTGCAGTTCTTATGAGCGGTTCAGCGCTATCGCCCTGGGCACTTGTACATGAACCATCGAGGTAAATTTTTTAACAAATTTAATAATTATTGTGAAGTGAAAAACTAAAAAAATATATATATATTTGTTGTGTAAATTATACAGTAGAATTTCTAAATATTTATAACATTTTTTTTTCAATTTTTTGTTATATTTGAATTTAAATAGAGTAAAATTTCAATGTTAATTATCAATATCATTACTGATTCAATCAGGCAGTATCAGTTACACATTTAAAAATATATAAAAGTTTTAAAGCTATGCGAGGTTTAAAAAAAAAATTATTAGTTATAAAAAAATTTAATGTTGTTACGGAATACTTCTCTGTTGCGAAATATTCGTAAAACACATAAAAAATTATATTAATAAACTACTTCCAAGTAGATAAACAGACTGACTGCATTCACGCTAAAACAGTTGATTGATGTTACTGTTAGCTTAATTCGTGCTTTACTCGCATGATTATCATACCTTCTCTATTGTATGTGACCATCAGCATATACATATTAATGTAAATTATTAGAAATATTAAAGAAATTATACTTAAAAATATATGGTTGGCGCTCCGAGGTTCTTGGCCCGGACTGCCAATAAAATTCAGAATATATTTTTCCGCAAGAAATTTGAGTTTAAGACAAGCAAAATATTTAAGTAAACGATTTTTTAAAACATCTAAAGTATTTTTTTCAGTTTGCAAAAGTACCTATAACGTATCTTGTATTTTCTGCAATTTTGTTTTGCTTTAGTAAATAAAAATATTTGCACAGAAATAAAATGAAATATCAACAACATACAATCTTCTAAAATCATTTTAAATTACTGTTAACTTTATTGGTTTTGAACTCCAGAGTATTTCACATATGAGAATTTAATTTAATTTCACAAATAACATACGCGACACACAAGTTAAATTTTTGTCTTTTTTGTTATTTTGGAAAATTTTATTTTAACAAATAAAACAACAGTCACATGTGAAAATATTAGATTTTTTGTTCCAATTAATTTAATAACTTTGACATATAACATGTGAACATCAAATGAATATATTACAAGCATACTTTTTTTAAAATATATACATTTGTTACGTGTATACAGTCCCATTCCTAAAACAATACCGATGTCACACAAACGTAAATAAATATCTCCACACAGAAATAACTATGTACAGTAATGAAGATATAAGCTACTTATTATCAGTACTAGTACTAGTAGCAATATTTAGGGATATATTAGATATTTAAGGGCTGATAAAAAAGGTTATTTGAAATATTTTCAATCACATATATTTATGCGCGTATGGCGGGTTAAATCAACCACCTTGGTGTAATATCGATCAATAGAATACACATATAAATTTATATAATATTTATTAAAAATAAACAATATAAAAATAAAACATTTGTTAATGTTCTGTTTATTTTATATTAAAATAAACAGAACTTCAACCTCTAAAGCTTTCTTTGTTTGAATATAATGATTTTTGAAAGATTTTTTCTACTATGTTATAAACATTATAAATTCATAAATATAAAATTAATAAATGAAAAATCTATTCTAAAAAAAATACAATAATATTGTATAACTAATATACGAAATCAAAACTTCTCTAATGGCTAATTTTAATAATTCATATAATTAAAGGCATTAAAAATTAGATAACAGTAATCTACTTTGAAATATAGTAGGTAGGTACATAGATGAAATTGAATGAAGTAGTTAGTAAATGTATAAAATGAGGTAGGTAAATAATTTTGGAATGCGAAAACAACATGCTAATAAATAAATTCAACTGACGGTTGATAGGGTAATAATCACCCTCTTAACCAAAATGAGGGTTTTAAATTAATTATTAAGCATTTGACCCATCTAACTACAAGCTTGTATGTGATTAATTTACATTCAAAACCGCTACACTTTACTCATACAAAATTTTCGATTTAAAACTTTCTCTCTTTACAATAAAAATAAGCAATTAAAATGGTCGCGAGGAAACTTCTAAATTATTTTTTCATTTTAAAAAGTAAAAAGTAAAACACTGTTTACTAGCTAAAGCAATTAAAATTTTACTTAAAGTGAAATTTATTTTACTAAATGAATTGACATGATTAAGAGAATTTTGCGGAAGCGAAAGTTTCCCAAATGGTAAAGCGGTGAAAAAACGTATTAGGAGATATCATAAAAGCTGTTGAATCAGAAAAGTTGAATAAAAACTTATTTTTGCATAAATAAAAACAGTTTATCTTTTAATATTTATTATTTGTTAGGTAGTTTATGTAGTAAATTGTACAAATTTATTTGTTAATTCTCTTTGAAAAATAGCATCTATTATATGCAGAGCCGTGATAGGTGAGGTTGCCGCCTTAGAGTTCCTTTAAAATATTATTTCTGATGTTTTTCCGATGTAAAATTATCGATTTTAACCTTACTGGAATTTTTTTTTTAAGGCTACTCATATATATAAAATTATTAAGATCGCCAAATTTATGGTTTTCTTAAAGCGGCAAAATTGCAGGGCACGGCCCTGTTAGAGATAAATATCTACAAATTCAAGAAAAAATCTACTTCTTTTTATAATACAAAGTTAATTTTTTGTTTATCATAAGACAGTTATTATAGTTTCCTTGTAAATAAAAAATAAAAATAATTTTTGTTCGTTCTTTTTAGTATTTTAATGTATTTTCCAAAAATAAATTTTTTATATGTACTTACAACAAAATCCATACAATATTTTTTTTTTGTAAATTCAGTTTTAATTATAATTGTGGCATCAGTATCGATTTCGTATAAAAAGTTTAAATTGCGCTAGAATAAAACAAATGAAAACATTAATAATTCTTTGACAATTTACGGCTCAGTAAATTGCTAATTTTCATAGTTTATATTAACGGCTTTTTGTAACGCAATTCTGAGCTACAAATATTATTTATGTAAATTAATACACTTGTACTCGTTTGGCACACATTACGCTGATTACAAATGCGAAAATATTAAAACAAGTTGAGAACTTATCCATATATGTACTTAGATTTTCAGAAAAATGTTGCGTTTCGTTTTGTCACTGTAGTAATAAATACTGAAATTATATATATATTATTAATTTATTTTATATATTTATATATTTATATAATTATATTATATATATATATAATATATATATATATATATATATATATATATATATATATATATATATATAATTTGATACCTTTTTTGCGTTTTACGAATATTTCATAACAGATATATATTTCGTAAAAATGTATTAACAACTTTTATTTGTAACATTTTTCGATATAGATAAATATAAAATTTCTGTATTAATACGATGATTTTTTTGTGTATATAGTGTAAATATTTAACAGTACAACAACAAATTCATTCATAACCAATGTCACTTCAAAAAAAAACCTCTCAAATGAAAAAATCATTTTTCTTCTAAATAAATAAATAAATTTCTTTATTTGAATTCATAGGTACGCAGCTCAAGTGGCAATCCACGCGAATTGTTCCCCAGAACTGCCGCATCCGCATCTAATGCGCTGCCTAAGGGAACGACCACTCGAGGCGCTGATGTCGACGCCAGTCCGGGATCCGGAATTTGCGTTTGCTTTTGGCCCAAGCGTTGACGGCGTTGTTATAGACACCGGCGACCCCTCTGGTATGTACATATGTATATCTATTATTATTGCATGACATTTCACACACACACACACACATACTCCTACAACTCATTTAAATAACAAAAATAGTTATATTACGAGGAGTAAAAAGCGACGATTATACAAAAAGCGCTTTCTATTCCGAGTGACATATACGATTTTTTCTTCAAGTGTTCTAGACGAAAATAAACTAAAAATAAATAAAAATACGTCCCAAGTAACCTAACCTTACTAACAGTTGTAGAATAGTATATATATATATATATATATATATATATATATATATATATATATATATTATAAATATAAATATATATATATATATATATATATATATATATATATATATATGTATATATATATATGTATATATATACAGGGTGATTTGTAAATAATTGGAAATATTTTAACTGGAGTATCCTGGGCTCAGAATATGATGATTTGACCCAAAACACTTAGATAAAATGTGGCTCCTTACTGAGCTACAGGGTGTTTTATTTAAAAATTTAAAAACGATTTTTGCCCTGTACTTAAAAACTATTTGACGTATCTTTATCATACTTGGCAGAAAGTGTAGGTACCGTACACCATACTAAATTATGTTAAACAAAAGTTTCTGGCTAGTGCCAGTGGCGTACAACAGGGGCAAGTGAGAGGTTGATCCTTCCTAAATTCTACGCCACTGGCGGAATTGTCATTTTAGCACAATTTTTAGATTCTCCAATACCTTCTGTGTAAAAAACATACTCTTTCTTCGTAACGATAAAGTCACTATTTTTCGAGATATTTAAAGTTAAACATAAGTTGCACCCTTGGGATATTTTCAAAATTTGCTCAAAAATATCTGAAAAAATTCAGTAAAATAGAGGAAAAAATTAGCTACATAATAACTAAGTAACTTTTTTCTCTAACTCATTCTGGTTTGGCAGGAAAAATTATTGAATATAAAAAATTAAAATGCAAAAAATATAAATTTTCAATAATTTTTCCTGCCAAACCAGAATGAGTTAGAGAAAAAAGTTACTTAGTTATTATGTAGCTAATTTTTTCCTCTATTTTACTGAATTTTTTCAGATTTTTTTGAGCAAATTTTGAAAATATCCCAAGGGTGCAACTTATGTTTAACTTTAAATATCTCGAAAAATAGTGACTTTATCGTTACGAAGAAAGAGTATGTTTTTTACACAGAAAGTATTGGAGAATCGAAAAATTGTGCTAAAATGACAATTCCGCCAGTGGCGTAGAATTTAGGAAAGATCAACCTCTTACTTGCCCCTGTTGTACGCCACTGGCAGTAGCCAGAAACTTTTATTTAACATAATTTAGTATGGTGTACGGTACCTACACTTCCTGCCAAGTATGATAAGGATACGTCAAATAGTTTTTAAGTACAGGGCAAAAATCGTTTTTAAATTTTTAAATAAAACACCCTGTAGCTCAGTAAGGAGCCACATTTTATCTAAGTGTTTTGGGTCAAATCTTCATATTCTGAGCCCAGGATACTCCAGTTAAAATATTTCCAATTATTTACAAATCACCCTGTATATATATATATATATATATATATATATATATATATATATATATATATATATATATTTATATATATATATATTATAAATATATATATATATATATATATATATATATATATATATATAATATATAATGTAATTTATACTTGTTACGTAATTTGTGAGAATTAATCTTTTTTTGGTCGAAAATACAATTTCTGATAAATTTGGCGGTATACATTGCATTTCTTGATGAGGTCCGAAAATGATTTTATAGAATATATTTATATTTATAGAATCAGTTTGACCTGCTACACTTTTTGTTAATTACAGCTATAATAATGCAAAAAAAATTGTTGTTTATATCTATAAATATGTAAGATCTTCCGATTTAAGTAATTTAAAGAAATGTGTAAAGTAATGTGAATAGTCAGATGACAATGCAATATTATATTCACAGAGATTTGAAGTTTGTAAATTTGATAATATCAGAAGTGATAATGCTTAATCTAATTTTGCTTTTTTTTTTCAATAATTGCATATTTTTAAAAATCACAACTAATAAATTTCATCAGTTTCCCATACCACAACCTGTAAATACATCCACTAATTTAAAACATTTAAGAAACATGACATGAATATTAAAAATTTGCAAATAATCTTGTTTATTCTAATAATCGTTCTATTATTATTATTGTTATTATTAAAAATAAGTTTTTGGTACATATTTTCATTATCGTTTTACTATAGATATGCAAATTGTTCTTGTTAATAAATGAACGTGTTTATGTTTGCCCAGAAATTATCACATATGCCGGATAGAATTAACAGCATGTAATTATGAAATTTAATTATGTAAACTAAACCGTAAATTATTTCCTCTGTTATTGATATCCATCTCTAGTATTAATACATGATAATAACTGCATAATCTGAATATGTTTTGCCATGTGAAGACTTCGAAAAACGATATTTATAATTAGTTAAATTAAATAAAAATGTGATTTTTTTTTTAATATTTCAAAATATTAATTTTATGGCAACTAAGACAGGAACCAAACAATAAAATTTGTATTTTGTTTGAAATTTAGATATGAAAAAATTACACAATGTTTTTTAATTGTTTAAATCAAGATGGCAAACCAAATTTTGATTCGAAAATGAAAATAGTAATTTATGTAACAAGTTTTTTATTTTATTGTATTGTCAATATCGATGATGATGATATTAAAATTGCATAATTTTGAACAAACAAACAGACAAGATAAATAAAATATGTTATATGGTATATGACATTTTTTATGTAATCCTTCAATATTTCGCCTTAAAATAGTCAATTTTATTCACGTCAGTTCAATGAGTCCATTAGATCGGTATTTGTTTAATAAGAAAATGAGTATGTGGGCGGGACAAATCCTCAATTGGCTTCCGGCAAATATATATGATATTTATCGTTCAATTAGACAGTGCTTAGGGTTAAGTCCGGTTTCTATTCTGTATAGCATATAGGAGCTGTAGAGGGTGGTCCATATAGTACCCGAGATTACAACTACATTTTCGGAATGTAAAGCTATTAGTATTAACACCATATGGTAGAAGTCTCAGCATAAATTTTCTTTTCTAACCAGTTACACGCGCAAATCCTTATAATCTATGTTAGATTACAACAGAAATTATAATACGCTTCACCTCTATCTTATGGTATACTGGAATATAGTTTCAAAGATACATAATGTAAGAAAAAATTATTGAATGTACGCTAATAAAATCTAGGTATATAAAACTTTTTTTGTATTTTTTTCTAAATAGTGCAAAGACTGTTTTTTTAACATAGTAAAAAAAATATAAAATAATATTTTCTATTATGCCAAATAGTAGTATTATTTTTAAATAGTTCATGAAAATTTACGTTATATAAATAATATAATTATAAAATAATAACATAAAACTATTATGAAAAAATATCAAAATATCTATACAAATTTTGCGTATATGTCGTGTCTATTTAACTTTGACATTTTTATTTTTTATAAATGATATAAAAAATTATACAATAGCTAAATAATATATTCATATAGAATAATTTATTAAATTTATTATGTTTTATTCGTTTATGATCTTATTCCAGGAAATATAAATCTAAATAAATGCAATAAATAAATGTATGATATAATTTAGTTCGAATATATTTGATATAAACCGGCACATTTAATATATATGTAATAGGGTTGAAATAAATTTATGTGTGATACATTTGATATTTTAATTTTATATGGATTATATATCTATATATTGAAACAATATTATTTCATTGCAATCATTGATTATATCCAAGCGAAATTATTCATAAATTTTACGTACAATTTTACTTCAATATTAATTTAATAGATAACTTGCATCAAAGTCAAATACCATATGTTTTAGATCAGATATTTATTTTAAAATTTTAACAAATTTTATATGAAAAATAATATACAGTGTGTCTTCGAATAGGTGTTTCACGAAGACAAATAAACCAGTTTGTTTTATTGAATTCTAACCAAATTTCCATTTTTGCAGGAAAAATGTATCCACATCAGCTGATTTTGACATAAAAGTAATGCGCCCGTATCGCAAATCACACATGTTTAACGGATACTTTTATGTAAAAATCAGCTGATATGGATAAATTTGTTCTTGAATATAATAACTACTACATTCTACACTAATTTCTAATTTAAAACAATTATCTGCTGTTTTGCAGGAGAGACGCAACACTATTCGGACTACGGCGGTTCACAGCGTCAGGACCAAACGCAGAATGCACTTAATACGCTCAACAGTGTTCTGCTACGGAAGCCAGCCGTCGCCAAACTGTCCAAATACGATTTACTTCTGGGCGTTGTTAAAGCTGAAGCATATTTTGCTTTCAGCGGCGACGATGTCCAGTATGGCATTGAAGCCGATAGAAGGTCGAAGATTCTTAGATCATTTGTGCGAAGAACATACAGGTAAGTGTAGTTTTTTTACTTATTTAATTTCAATTTGTAAGATAGTATCTATTTCTAGTATCATTTAGAAAATTTTAGCAAGATTTATTTTATTTAAAAATGTATAATTTGACTTTATGTCAAATATTATATCACTGAGCTCAATTTCATAAAGAAATGTTAAGTTTTAGCGAAACATTAGATTTTAACAGAGTGTTAAATCGTTTATAACACTGGACGTTAAACGTTATATTAAAACGTTATACGTAAAAATAACTTACAATGTAATATTTTTCTATTAAACAAACATTTAACTAAAAGTTTCTATTTGTGTATATTCTATGGATTCTATGAATAAATTATAAATTAAAAATGTTTTGTATGAACGTGATTAAATATTTCCAAGTAAAAAAGATAAAAATATATGAACGACACAGATGCAAAAAAAATGCTTGAAATTGAAATGGTTTTAATCTATTTTTTTTTTTAATATTATTTTAATTATTTTTTATTTTTGTTTTAATAGGTTTTAATTTTAATATCTGATTACGAGTCAACTACTGTCGGAATGAAAATTGTTGAAAATAAAATGAAATTTACATATTTTTCTTCTTTAATTTTTAACGAAGTACACAGAAATTTCAAAACTACATAAAATAATTTTCGATGGAAACACTTTTCAATTTATCAAAATTTAATTATTATTTTTCAATTGATGCGTCAATATTTAAAAATACAAAACAATGCATATATGGAATATAATAATTGCATTTTTATTTATATTTCAACAACTATTTAAATTTCTAGTGATATATTTTTTCACAAACATTGTATTTGTTATTGTTAATATATTTTCTTTTAATTTTATTTTTATTTGTATTTATTTATATATATTTTGTTTAGGTTTTTATTAATTTGTTTTTTTTTTTACAAACCATACATGATTATAAAATTAAAAGAGTTTTATATCAAATATACATATTCATAAAATACTTAAGGAGAGTTCCAATCAAATAGCGTAATTAACTATTGGTTAAAATAACAACGTTTCAACTTAATTTAAATTATTTTATATAAAGCCATATGTACATAATATAAACGCATTAAATCATATAATACTTTTGAAAACTTGTACATTTGAAATAACATCAATCATAAACTGCCAGTGCGCACGTGACGTCGGAAATGACCCAATTTTACTTTAATTTTAGTTTGTTTTTTAATTTAATTTTTATATTTATCGAGTGGAAAGCTTTCCAAATATAACAGAAAAAAAAGTATAGAACAATATGCAATTATTTTACAATGCTCTTGCCCATCTAAATAATATGATGAATTTTTAAAATGCAATTAAACATACATTTCATATAATTAATGAAACTATTTTTAATTACACTTACCGTTTTAATTCTGTGTTTTATTGTTTGAAACGAATGTAAAATTTTATTTGCAACATTATTTTTAATTTGCAATTAAAACTTGGAAAAATCGACTATAAAATTCTTATGTAACATATAAAACTTTTTTAATTGAAATTGGATTTTTCAAATGTTAGTTGACAAGTAACAACTTAACACGCTGTTATATGATAGCAGACTAATATCAGGAGCTTGATTTTAAATTTTTTACTTCAATTGTTTAATCCAGACAGCGGAATTTTTTTAAATAATTTTTGTAATCGTAATTGGATATAGTTTTGCATTAATTTTTATTAGTATTCGACGTTTCAACATACTCCACGTACATCATTATTAGGGAAAATTACACAAATGAAATTACAGTAAATAAACAGAACATAGAAACAAGTTATTAGATAACAAAATAAATAACTAAATTACAAAATTTATAAATTTTTAATTAAAAGAAGCTTAATTTTATTTAATCATTGTTGATGTTAATGTACGAACGACGAAACATCGAATATTAATAAAAAATTAATACAGAACTATGTCCCAAGGCCGTTTTATTTTAATATAATGAGTTTTAAAAAATGTTTACTATTTTAAATATATTTCCATTTATTTTTAAACAATTTTTTTATTTATAAAACCATTAGTCTTAATATTTTTAATTTTTGGCATGTTTTACTATAATAATTAAATGACTATTGTGCTTCGAAAATCTATTTATATAAAAAAAACCTTTCTAATTTAACCTTTCAATTTGTGCAGTATAAAAACTACAATTTTATTATGATTTCTCCAACTGTTATATAGTTTTAAACAATCTTAACACAGCAGGAAAATATGACCGTAAAACAGAAAGCATAACATTGTTTTGCCAAACTAATTTTCGCCGGGTGTTATAATGTGGGGAGCGCAAAATAATTGACATTCGCGTATGCATAGTCCAATTATAATTAACTGAAATTTTAAATGCATCATATATGAGAAGAGAAGCCAACACAGACACACACACACATACACACACCCAGATGTACAGAACATTCTCGCTTGGAAAAGGGAAATGCAAGAAACAACATAAATTACTAAATATAAACTGTATAAAATAATTTCTATCTCTACTTCCATAGAATGTTCTGAATTATTATCGAGTTATTTGAAGACAATGAAAAAAGCTTTAGGATTAAGTTAATAATCGATATTTCGATATACTCTAAGTATATCATCATCATCAGGAAAAAATATGCAAATGACAAAACAAAATAAACAAACAAAACATAGAAACGAAGTTTGGAAAAATTAAATTGTTAATTACATGCTATTCTAATACAATTTCGTTAAAAAGTTTGATTTCTTCCAAAATTCAAAAAAATACTCTTACATACATACACAATCACGCCATTTACCCAACAGGATGTGGCACAAACTCTTTTCATCATTCCGTAATTAGTCTACTCCAAACATTCCTATCCAAACAAGCAACTTTCGTTTCATCCACATTCATAATTCCTCTCATACATGCTCTTTTATTCATACTACTTGGAAACTTTTGCTCACGCAAAACACTCTCAATCATACCACTCCAATTACTCATCGGACGTCCACGCAAACGCATACCATCAAAATTATTATAAAGTATAAGAAGTATTATTTATATTTGTTTTATTCCTTTATGTGATTTGCGAAATAAATAAAACAAAACTACTGTAAACGTAATAATTTATTTAATTATGATTAAAAAGCCATCCGTTATATCTCTGTGTTTTAGCTATCATCTATCCGAAATCCTAGCAACAATTGTGAACGAGTACACGGATTGGGAGAGACCCGTACAGCATCCCATTAACATAAGAGATGAGACTCTGGAGGCTTTAAGCGATGCTCAAGTCGTTGCACCTGTCGTCCACACAGCAGATTTGCATAGTGCCGAACATCGAAATTCCTATCTTTATGTTTTTGACTATCAGACGAAATTTGGCGACTATCCACAGGTAAAAAAATTATTTTAAAAACTTATAGCATATTATGATATAAGGTTCACTGTAAAAAAAAATAGCAAAAAATAATAGTAAAATTTTACTATAAAAAATATGTAGTTTCATGTTATCATAAATATTCTATATTTCTAGCTCAAAATTCTGTAATTTTTACATAGTTTATAATAATCACATAAAATAAGTAAAAATGACCTAATAAGTATGTAAAATTGCTTACTTTCTGCAAATTGCATCACATACTTAATGTAGAATTACATATTGTTGGTAGTTGGTATAACTTTTTAAATTATGTAAAATTACAGCTTGCATATCAATATTTGTAATAATTTATCAAAATAATGAGACTTATTGTTAGTACATATTTTGTGTAATAATATCAATTAAATATTTTAAGTGTAATTCATTTATTTCAAAATACATCCTTTACGTAAATTTAGAAATGTATATAATTATACCAACAATAATATTACATAAATAAACAAATTTTACCTATTTATGGAAAATTCCTGACAGCAAATTTACTGAAGTTCTGTAAATATAAATCTGTTTGGGACTAGGAGAAATTATTTTATACTTTATAGTCCGTTTTAAAAACGTAGTATATTAACATTTTTTTTTTCTGTTTAAATAATTATTATTTCGTTATTAAAAATTTTACATTTTTTCGAAGAATATAACGGATAAGCATTCAATCACTCAGTACTTACAAAAAATAATAATTTTAAATTAATTAAAAAAAAAACTAGGTAAATAAATTCATTCTCTGTATATAACGGTTTGACAAAATTTCCATTCCGATTAGAAAAGTTATTTGTCCGATACCATTATAATTAAAAATTTATGAATCGTATAATTTCAAATCATATTGGATTTTTAATTGGTTATTGATGAAACAAAAGATTACGGCGCTAAAATAAACTGAAAAACCCGAATATTATTTTCGGATATCATTGAACAAGAACCGAAACTGAATTCATATTTCAAAAGCCGAAAAGCCGATATTGATTTTATTATAGCAGCCAAGATAATGTTCAAGTATCTATTTATATTTTGAAATTTGACAAAAAATACCATTTTCACAATTTTTTTATCTCAATCACACCATATAAACATAAGGGTGTGTCATAAACTTTTTGAATTCAAGCACAAATTAGTTTCCGCCAAACAACTTATCTTTCACTTCATTCACATTCATAACACTTCTCATACATGCTTTTTTATTCTTACCATTTGGAAACATTTGCTTATACAAAACACTGTCAATTATACCCAGGACCATGTCTAGCAAATTTTCTCCTGAGATAAACTATGACTGTGGCGCTCCTAATATTATATGATTTTGTAAGATCTTTTGTTCAGTATTTTTATTTTGTTGTTATTACTGTTAGAACGTAGTTATTTATTTCCGTACGATTTTTTTAAAACTGTACTACCATAATGACAGTCCATGCTTTATTATCGGAGATTTGAAAAGTATGATTTTTGAACATTTTTTGTCAAATTGATTTATCTCAATAAATATTAATTTTTAATCGCAATATTTGGAATATATTTCTATTTTAGATAATAAAATTAAATAAAACAATTGAAATAATAAAATTCAATTATAGTGAGTAGATCCATTAATTTAATAAAGAATTTACAGAAAATTATTTCAAATTAGAAGCAAATAATTGTTTAACATTTTTGAACTAATCACTCCAATGTATAGATCTATCAAATTTATTCAAATTTATTTTTCGGAAATAGACTGCATTGATATTTTACGAGAATGATGTTGCTATCAACAAATACAAAATGAATGAAAAAAATCTAGTTTTTAATGAAAATTGTCGTTCATATACAAACAATTTTTTGTCCTTTCTCTTTCTCTCTCTGTATGTAAATGTAGCTGCTTGTTTGTAAAACGTCCACGCATTTAGCTTTTAGCGTGGGAGAATTCGAGAGGGGGGCGGTAATTTCGTAATATAAATTGATTTTGACGCCGATTTCATACGCGAACCAAATCAATTTCTCCATCATTTCTTTACGACCCAGAAGCGAAAGATCAAAAACGGTGGTATGGCGTACAAATTGCCCGGGATTAAAATTGGCTAAAATGAACAGCGTACGTATTAACCACCACTCCGTGTAATTTTTTGAAAACTACCTACATTGATTCCATCGTATCATTGATTAACCGAGAAATCGTTAAATGACTGATTTTAATAAAGTGTATGTGAACTACACAGTCAATAGCATTTTCCATACTCTTTTTTTTTATTGCGTCCACCTTTTCATTACATTGGTTATTAATTATCAATATTAAGCCACTTTATAGGGTATGCCGTATAAATGAGCTGTTCCTCAAAAAAGTCTAGGATTCTGAATTTTACAACCTATTTTAATTTGGAAAATATATATCGTGGAGATAGGTTTTATGTGGGTTTGTTCCAACGAACTCTATCATTGATTCGGGATTGTCAAGAGTATGCGTAATGTAAAATTTACGTTCCAACCGTATCTTAAACAAATAGTAAAAATTAAATAGACAAATATATATATATATATATATATATATATATATACAAGGTGTTCGTTCGCCAGGTTGATACAGGGCAATAACATGAGATACCAATAATATGCAGAATACTTTTTTCTGAAGTAAAATTCGGAGAAATACTTATAATTCTTTTCGTTAGGGAATAAAAATAGTTTTATTTTGATAGCATGTGCCGTTTGGGCGCTAGAGATTTTTTTTTTTTTATTTTTTAGTTTTTTTTTTGTCTCAAAAACTATGAGATGTAGAAAAATAATCATAATATGGAAAAATGCGGAAGAATGAGCACTATAATCGAGTGAAGAAACCATTATTATAAAACGCATCGTTTAGTAAAACTAATTTTTTTCAAAATAAGACTTTTTTCAAAATTGGCTCAAAAAAACTGAAAAAATTCAGTAAAATAAAGTAAAAAATTAGCTACATAATAGCTAAGTTACACCCTTGAGAAATTTTCATAAATTTAGTTTTTAATTTTTTTCTATTAAACGATGCATTCTATAATAATAGTTTCTTTAGTCGATTATAGTACTCATTCTTTCGCATTTTCTCATATTATAATTATTTTTCTATACCTCATAGTTTTTTTAAAAAAAAAAAAAAAAACTAAAATATCAAAAAAAAATTCTAGCGCTTAAACGGCACATGCTATCAAATTAAAACTAAAACCAAATTATGTAGCTTTTTATTCCCTATTGAAAAGTATTCTAAGTATTTCTTCGAATTTTACTTCAGAAAGAAGTATTCTGCATATTATTGCCCTATATCAACCTGGCGAACGAACACCATGTATATATAAAAATAATAACAACATTTTCATTCAATAATCATTTATAATACTTTTTAATAACAATTAAACTATAATAATTTAGTTATTAACTCAGAAAAGAGTAAAAACAAATTGTTTCTGCATAACTACTTTATTTGTATTTATTTTTTTGTTGATGATACATGTCTAATAAATTTAAATTTTAATTAAATTGGAAAATAGTCGACTGGTAAAATTTAATAAATAATAAGTAATAGGCGGAATTCAATCAGTTAAATAATTTTCTTTCTTCTATGCTAACGTTTCCGCAATCACTGTTGCCTTCTTCAGGGCTAGCAGAATATAATTAGCTAATGTCACATGTGTGGAACATAATTATTGTTTAGTATTCATTACTTGAGCAGATAATTAAAAAAAAAATTATTTTTGTTACATTAAATGCATGTCAAATTATCATTTTGATAATAAAAATTATATTCTGCTGGCCCTGAATTTAATTTTAATTTTTATAGAAAATAATTTTTTTAATATACTAGAATCAGTCTTATATATCTTTTTAGACTCACTGCACATTCTAACATAGGAGCAAAATGGAATTTGTGCTTTCATGTGCGAAAGTAAAATTTTAAAAAAATCGACATTTCCGTATGCGAATAGAGAACGAGGTATGCGCACCGTTCGTGGTGCCTGTATGCTTAAATTATTCAAAATAGGGCTATATGTCAAACCCCCAGTTATACTTTGTTGCTGGGGTGCAGTTACAAAAAAGCGAAACAAAATCGCTCTTTTGCTTGCTCTCTTAACGCAAATTTCATTCCACCACGTTTATCTTCCAAATTTTACTGCGATTCCAACTTTTTTTGTCTACAAACTGCTTCTGTGATTGCAACACTAAATGATATTCATGCTAAGTCTACGGAGATCGCAACCAATCTGGCAAATACAATCAAAACATATTATTTTTTTATATATTTGGTAACTGACAGTACTCATCATGATAACACTAAGGGCCAGTTGCAAAGAACGTTGTTCTTGCCATCGTGTTCTAGGTCTTCCTTTTAATCGTTGTTGTGTTTTGTTTAAACTCTTCTTTATCAAATTTCATCACTATAAAAAATATATTAACTTATAGTAAAATTATTATTATATGTATGAAACATTATCGGTTTAAGAGTGTTTTAGTATTAGTTAAAACTGAAATTAAAATCGAACTTGCAGTACAAGCAATTTATTTTATACAGAATACGTAAACATATTTTTTCTGTAATTTTAAAAAATATATTTACTAAAACTAAATTTGGATCAGGTCAAAGTAAAATTTAGCACATGTTCTTTTATGATGATTAAGTTAAAAATATATAAATTTCTATTTCTAATTATAGAATAATTCATAGAAAAAGATCTTGAAATATGAAAATGTTCAAAGTGCTCTGATTTTATCATATCAATTAAAGTTTATTTTTAATTATGTTAGGAAACAGGTGACAGTGTTTATATTTTTATTCGATTTATTTTTTGTAACAATAAGAAAAAAAGATAAAAATCAATATTTTTGTTTTGATTTACATAAAAATGAAATAACAGTTTTAAAGTTCAGTTTAATTCTTATCAAAATAAATATCATTATTTGATTTTGATCATTAATAATTAATCAAGATTTAAGATTAGTATCTACTATAAAATTGTATTAAAATTAAAATAATATATAGTAAATTATTAAATTTAAGTTAATTTTTTAAATAGTCTTATAACAATACAATCATAATTATTTTGTTTACTATATGAATATATGTATAGAAACGTCCATCAAGTTTTCAAAATTTTATAAGCATTTTAAAGAACAGTAATAAATAATAGTTTTACAAATGTATTTATATATTTCTGTAATTAGTAATTTAAGTTCTAATAAGGTAAATTTTTAAATCTATTGTTATGCATTTAAAAAAAATCATACTTATAATAATAATTTATTATTAAAAATTTATAATTATGTATTTTCTTTCATATATTGAATTAAGATCTCAAAATATACCGTTTTATATAATTTTACATTTGTTATTGTATACAATTTCGACATAATTATTTTCTTCTAATTATATTCATTTTCAATTAAAAAAATAGAAATAAAATTAAAAAGTTACTGCTTGCTTTTTCCAGCGACAAGGATGTATTCATGGAGAAGAATTACCATACTTATTCGGGGCACCACTCGTTAGTGGCTTTATGCATTTTGTGAGAAACTACACGAAATCAGAGATGCTTCTTGCCGAAGCCACCATGATTTACTGGACCAATTTTGCACGAACGGGCAATCCAAACGAACCGCAAGAAACTGAACCGGTGCATGGAATTAGACAAGACAGGAATCGGTTTAAAAATATCGAATGGACCGCTTACGAAGCCGTACACAAGAAGTATTTGAATTTAGGTAGGTATATTTTTTTGATTTATTTTGGATTTGTTGATGAAATAATATAAATATGTAAAGACAAGTTGCATAAACCCGTTGTTAACTTAATATATATATTTAACGATGTTTTATGTAATGTAATTCGTCCTTAACGTTCTAGAACACAAGTTTGAATTTTCTTTTGCGAGCTACTCATTTGTAATGAAGAAATTTATAAGAAAATAGAAGAGAGATTGCATAAAATATTAAAAAAATATTAATTTTAATTTTTTATTGAATATACTTAATAAACATATAAATGTACTGAACAGATGAATTTAATATTTCTTTTAATAAAAAAGCTGCTATTATATTTTAATTAGCTTGCAACCTACCAGTAGATTGCGACCCATACTTTGGAAACCGCTGTTCAAGAATATTAATTTGACAAATAAATATATTGTGATTGTAAATGGTGTGACACACACACTTTTTGAACCGCTGTTCAAGAATATTAATTTGGCAAAATATTGTGATTGTAAATGGTGTACGTTTATGTTTTAGAGTGAGTGACTGAATTTGTATACTTGTATACTTGAAGAACGTATTGATCTAATATATTTATTTATACAAATTAATTTATATTCTACGTCATAACTTAAGAATTTACTTTGCTTAATATGTCTTTTTATTTTACTTTAAAATACAAAATAATACCTACGTTTTTAATAAATTATTCTCTTTTGGGACAGTAAAATATAAAAGCATAAATATCAAAAGTTGATCTTTTCCAAATGTAAACGCAAATTAATATTTTTTATATTTGATTATATATTATTCTGCATAATGTTTTGTAGTCTAAAAATATTTTATTTATAATTTATGGTAATTTTCATATTGAATATATATTTATTATACATAAATGTCATATATCGTCAAAAATCGATTTTAAAAATTTTAATTTGAGTTTATAGGTCAATAAATATAGGTAACTGCCAATATGATATGAGAAAATTTATTAGAATATAAAATGTTTATATGTATATAGTTCATATAGTTTAATATAGTCAATATTATATAGTGATAAATAATCATAAAAGAAATTCAATAACGTCAGACAGTAAATTCTGAATAATTTTCATAAAATTTACCTTTATTTTCATGATTTTTCATTTTATTATAGAAAAATATATTTACATAGTAAGTTTCAACTTTCAATTTTGTAACAAATTTTTCTTTGTTTATTTTGTGATTAAATATCTGATTTAATATCGAGAATGGTAACTAATGATTATAAAAATTATATCTGTTCAGATACGAAACCAAAACTGAAGAACCACTACCGTGCGCACAGGCTCTCCTTCTGGCTGAATTTAGTTCCCGATCTCCATCGTCCAGGTGGTGACGATGTTCCCCGATCACATCACGACCTCATCGACGACGAACCACCAACACCCCGCCTTCCGGTGCTCAATCCTCGCAAACTTCCCACGACCGAAACGCCGGAACCAACACGCCACATCCCCCTTATTCCCAACAACACCCTACCAGTCACTGCAGCAACTGTAGACTTTGGATTACTAACCGAAGACATTCTGGGAGCAGGTGCCAGCACAACACAGCACACTGTAGAAGACGGCTTCGCAGCATACTCAACCGCGTTGAGTGTGACAATTGCAATCGGCTGCTCCTTGCTGATTCTCAATGTTTTAATCTTCGCCGGAGTGTATTATCAACGTGATAAGACGAGAATGAATGAGCAGAATAACGTGCATGGGCAGCCAAAGAAGCGATCAGAAAACGGTCAGATGCCGAACAATATTTGCGGTGATTTGGAAAGTGGAATCGTTGGACTGAAAGCCGATCCCGCTACGATACTAGGCCATCATCACTCGCATCATCAAATGCCGCCGCCCGAATTTGCCGATCTGCCACAGAATAATGCGACACTGCCACGTCCGCCGCCACCACCGAAGAATATAAAACCATTGGTGCCCGAGAATCAGCCGTTGCTTGCCGCTCATGGAATGCAACTGATCAATACGGGGACATTGACAAAAAAGAACACGCAGCTGAATGCGAAAAGTCAGAATACGATGGAAGAACTGAGAGTGTGACCCGGATTCGTGTGCATGTATTACTTGAACTGTAACGGACTGATGTGTGTGCACGCACTATATCTTTTACTTGGACATGTTACGACAATGTTGTAGGTGTGAATGTTGTGTACATAATACTATTATTAATATAGATTCGACAAGAAAAGTGTTATTTATCCTATTAATAAAAATATACTATTCTATTTCAGTTTCAAATAAACTCGAATGTTTTATTTCATATATAAATTCACTTACCTTAAAATTACAAGAAACAATTATCCTAAAATACTAAATATCATTTTATAAAATAATATCGTCATTTTATAACGGCAAACATTTACAATAAATTTGAAAATGGTACGTTATTGTATTCTGAAACCACTAGTTAACATAAAGATCTAGTTTTCTTTTGTTTGAACCTCAAATTATTTAGAAAATATTCCTAAAGCAAAATAGCTTTGTTTAGATTAAAAACTAGCAATATTTAATCAAAGAAAAAATATGGGTGTTTTTTTTTTAATTAAATTTCCTTAATTTCATTGAATAAAGTAAAATTTCCGCATTTCAAACATTATACAGCATGGAAATTAAGTAAGGAATAAATTCAGTAATTCCATTGGTATTAATTTTTTGGAAAAAATCTCGAAGAGGTATAGCGATTTTGACTACAGCGAATATTTTCATCCTATTTTCAGTCTTTTATATTATTTGTTTTCCATGTTATGACGTCATCGACTTTTTTTTTAAATAACAACCTATATTTTTTATTATTGATTTTGGTAGTACTTTTTATTTTGAAAACGGCTGGAAATTTTGCAAAAATAACGAAAATTTACCCCTACCCCTAGATATGCATCTCCAATAAATCAGGTACGTACTGCAACATATCCAAAAATCAACCTCCTAGGACACCCCATTATTAATTAAGCCAATCAACCCCCAAAACTGTGATAAAAAGTTAACAAATTTGTCTGTAAAAATTTGAAAACTAAAATTGCGAATATTTCGCAAGCGGCTGCAAATTTCGCAAAAAAAAAACGAAACCTTCCCGAAACACTTAGTTTTACTATAACATATTTCAATCTCAACCCCGTACGACCCCTCGGCTATTAATTATTAATGTTTGCAAAAAAATCTTTAATCGCAAATATCTCGAAAACGGCTGGGAATTTCGCAAAAATAACAAAATTTTCCGCGTTTTACGAATGCTAGTCAATTATAACCGTACTACAACATATCCAAAAATCAACCCCCTTATTAATTAAGCCAACCTCCAAAACTGTGATAAAAAGTTAACAAATTTGTGTATAAAAATTCAAAAACTAAAATTGCGAGTAGTTTGCAAACGGCTGCAAATTTCGCAAAAATAATGAAATCTGCTAGGCAGCACTTGCCTTGCTATAACATTTTCAACCCCCAACCCCGTACGAGCCCTGGGCTATTAATTATTATTAATATTTGCAAAAAAAATCTTTAATCGCGAATATCTCGAAAACGGCTGAGAATTTTGCAAAAATAACAAAATTTTCCGCGTTTTACAAACACTAGTTAATTATGGCCGTACTACAACATATCCAAAAATCAACCCCATAGGACACCCCCTTATTAATTAAGTCAAACCCCCAACAAAACTGATGAAAATATTGAAATTTTGGTGAAATGTATTTTTTCTTATTGTTGAATAAAGTTCGTTAAAAACAGATGCTGTGTTGTATTTATTTTTTCATAATTTCATCCCTTAAATTTAGTTAAAATTTTTAATCGCAAATATCTCGAAAACGGCTGGGAATTTTGCAAAAATAAGAAAATTTACACCTCCCCTAACAGTCCAATACCCCTATTAACCAGGTACGTACTACAACATATCCAAAAATCAACTCCCTAGAACACCCCCTTATTAATTAAGCCAACCCCCAAAACTGTGATAAAAATATAAAAAATTTTCAATTTTTTCTCGTTTTTCTGATAAAATTTTGTTAAAATATATCATTTTACGCTTTCCTGATACAAATCTTGCATTTTACGCTTTCCTGATACAAATTTTGCATTTTACGCTTTCTTGATACAAATTTCGTTAAAACCCCTTAGCTTATACAATTCCGCAATGCATCGATGTTAAACTGGTTGCCAATAGGCAATGTATCAAAATGTATCAAATGCAATGTATCAAAATCTTTAATCGAGAATATCTCGAAAACGGCTGGGAATTTCGCAAAAATAACGAAACTTGCCGTCCCCCTTACAAATCTCTAGATAAACCAGGTACGTACTACAACATATCCAAAAATCAACCCCCTAAGACACCCCCTTATTAATTAAGTCCAGCCCCCAACAAAACTGATAAAAATATTGAAATTGAAATTTTGGTGAAATGTATTTTTTCTTATTGTTAAATAAAGTTCGTTAAAAACAGATGCTGTGTTGTATTTATGTTTTTCCCAATTTCCTCCCTTAAAATTAGTTAAAATCTTCAATTGCAAATATCTCGAAAACGGCTGGGAATTTCGCAAAAATAACAAAATTTTGCCACCCCCTTACGAACACATACATAAACCAGGTACGTACTACAACATCCAAAAATCAACCCCCTAGGACACCCCCTTATTAATTAAGCCAATCCCTAAAACCGTGATAAAAATATGAGAAAAATTTCAATTTTTCTCCAAATGTTTGATTTGTTGCGAAAATCAAAAATAGTATCAGGAGAACATGGTCGTTTGCAAACATAACTTGTTTTCTCCTGTTTGCAAACAACTGTTTGCGAAAAAAACAAAAGTTGTATCAGGAGAACAGCGTTGTTTGCAATACACATTTGCTTTTTTAACACTTACCTATAGGCAACCAGTTTTACATGATGCATTGCGGGATGCGGGATTGTATAAGCCAAGGGATTTTAACGAAATTTGTATCAGGAAAGCGTAAAATGCAAGATTTGTATCAGGAAAGCGTAAAATGAAACATTTTAACGAAATTTTATCACAGTTGTATCAGAATGTATTAAAATGTATCAATGCATCAAAATGTATCAAATTGGGAATTTCGCAAAAATAACAAAATTTGCACCCCCCCTAACTGACCAACACCCCTATAAACCAGGTACGTACTACAACATATCCAAAAATCAACCCCCTACGACACCCCCTTATTAATTAAGCCAACCTCCAAACTGTGATAAAAAGTTAACAAATTTGTGTATAAAAATTCAAAAACTAAAATTGCGAGTAGTTTGCAAACGGCTGCAAATTTCGCAAAAATAATGAAATCTGCTAGGCAGCACTTGCCTTGCTATAACATTTTCAACCCCCAACCCCGTACGAGCCCTGGGCTATTAATTATTAATGTTTGCAAAAAAAAATCTTTAATCGCGAATATCTCGAAAACGGCTGGGAATTTCGCAAAAATAACAAAATTTGCCGTCCCCTTACAAGCTCTAGATAAACCAGGTACGTACTACAACATATCCAAAAATCAACCCCCTACGAGACCCCCTTATTAATTAAGCCAACCCCCAAAACTGTGATAAAAAGTTAACAAATTTGTCTGTAAAAATTCATGTACTCCTGAAAAAATACATGTTTTCCTAAAAAACATGTTATTCTCGAAAAAAAAAACAGAACATGAAAAAATAGATTTTTTGATGAACTGTGATAAAAAATTAACAAATTTGCTAAAAACTATCAGGATAACATGATGTTTGCAATATAAACGTGCTTTTCTGACACAAATTTTTTATTTCTTGGTTTCCTGATACAATTTCGTTAAAAAAGCGTAGCTTATACAGTCCCGCAATGCACTAATGTTAAACTGGTTGCCTATAAACTTTCCCAGCAAAGTCATTGCGTTTTTTGTGCTTCATTTAGGAAAAAAATAAATATATAAATGATTTATTTAATAACAAATTTGGTTATCTAACAATTTTGAAATATTTACTTAAATTTAGTGGGGCGCGCTGTTATTTTTTTTTTAATATTTGTGGAATCGGGAAAAATCAAAATATACAGTTATTTGTTTAAGGACTTTATTGAAAAATAGAAAAATACATAAATTGTATAATTCTGACAATTGTAGCTAATGTTTTTTTGTTTTATACACCAATAACTAGATTCATTTTGCTAATTTAATTAATTTTTAATATTTGAAATTTAAGAATATTTTTCTCAATTTTTTTCAAATATTTATGTTACATTTGAAAAATTGATATGTTCAAAATCAGTATGTTTGAAAATGTTATACGGTTGGAAACGGAATATAAAAAAAAAGTTGATAACGTCATAACATGAAAAACAAATGACATAAGAAACTGAAAATAGACTGAAAATATTCGCTGTAGTCAAAATCGCTATATCCCTTCGAGATTTTGTCCAAAAATTAATATCAAAAGAATTACTGAATTTATTCCTTACTTAATTTCCACACTGTATAGTGTATATATATATTATTTTTAATAATTTAACTAATAATGTAAATGTATAAAAATTAAGAAGCAACAAAAAGTTCTATGCAGCTGTGTAAAAATGAATTTTTAAAATTCAAGGGTTTTAAATAAATACTGTTTTCATGAGCTTCGCATTTTATTGCATAATTTTTACATTCAGAAAAATCAATATGTATGTATATTATTTATATATATTAAGTATATATATAATATAATTTATACAGAATATAAATTTTAAAATAGTATTATAATATATCTGATATATCTGATTTAATCTACAATTTGAATATTTGGCATCTCGGATTGAGACAAATGGTCAAAGTTGACCCATTGCCCAAGGAAGCAAAACGGAAGTATATTTCATCTCCTAAACTAGTTCAATTATTAAGACAAAAATCACTCAAGTTATCAGACTTTTTATCGGACAGTATCAGAAGAATTGATTTTGGCAATTCTACTGCACCAGTATCGTGGATACGTTATAAATAGTACGTACAAAATATCTCAATATATCAACTTAAAAATTGAAAAAAAATATCTTCAAATATATAATAAATATTTACATGTATTGCACAGTGCATTTGGCTTTTCTTTCGAAAAATATCACAACTGTATGTAGTTTACACATTGGCATAAAGATAACTTTAGTTTATTGAACTAAACCGTGAAATTAAACTAAATTTCACTAGTACATTAAAACTGTTTTCATTGTCAAGTTATTAGTAAAATGAAAATTAAAGCAGTATAAATTTGATTTATATGAAACCTGATAGGTTTATCTATAATTTGCCTATCTTTAGCTGAGCATAACATCCAAATAAAGCATGATTTTTATATTTTTGAAATAGTATACTAACCAAAAATTAACTAATCTAAGAATAAATATGATAAAATCCAATGCAGTAAAATTCTTGCAAAAAAATTAATACATCAAACCTCATATTTCTTTTTTTTTTCTCTCTTGGGCAAATTCAATATCTACCTTTCTTTTTATTTTATTTAAAGTTTGAGGTATCTTGTGTGAAATATTACCCCAAACCACTTGTTACATTTTATATTATTACTACTGATTACTTAAATAAATACCCAAACAACAAATTATAAATCGTTATGTTTTTATTACATTAAAGCCGGTTTTTATAGATTTCAAAATATCGGCTAACGGTGAACGTTTCGCAAAATATTTACAAAAATATTGATTAATCGGTTTAATTACCCGGTTTCATAGCCTGATTAAAACAAAACTTGCATAGTGTGAAATTTTACCCATGATAGCCTTTAAAGGTTTAAAAGGTTTAAAGAGTTAAAAATATATAATTTTGAATGCAGCTTCGATTTCACGGTTTAGTCCGATAATTTTAAACTTACCTTCACTCGAAATTTTAACCTAATTACATGTGTTCATAACCGTAGAGCGTCGACTATACCCACGTCTGCTCACAGCCGCACCCTGCGCTTCACATTCCCGCCGCACTCTATCAATAATATCCGCAACTAGCTTCTCCTCTTTCTCCCTTTGCTGTTCCCAATCAGCACCCCGCGAACACACGTCCTTCCTTCGTTGAGTCTTATTTACTGGTTCAACAATCACTGCCTCGCTCGCCGCCGTCACATTGACATTCTCCGTACTTATCACATTCTCGTCTTCAGCATCATTCGAATGCCGTGCCGATACGTGTCCCATATAGCCTTTACGACTTTTAAAGAAAACATTACAGTGCACGCATCGAAATAACGGCGACGGACTCATTCCAGTCGCTGTGACTGTAGTGGGCGTCGAACTAACTGTCGTTACAACTGAAGGTGGAGGAGGTGGAGATAATTCAGTTCCCGTCACATGTAATTTATATTTATGCCGATACCAATGTGTTCTACTCGCTAAAACTTCGCCACAAAGTTTACAAGTCACGCTGCCATCATCCCTAATCAAATACTCCAATAATTCACTTTTCGATCGAACTGTAGCACCGCCCGGTTCCGATTCGGATTCGTAAACCGAACCACCGTCCGGTTCTTCTGCCCGAGATATAACTAAAGTGCTATTCGGATCGTCTGTAAGGAAATGAATACCAGGTTCGTGTTCGGCTGTCGATGCTGCAGATTCGGCTACGCTTTGTATTACAGGAACTGTTCGAGCTTCAGCTGCTTGCGATGACATAATTACGGTGGTTTCTTGTAAACGAGGAACTGGTAGTAAGCGAACTGTTACAGCTCCTTCGTCTGAAAAAATCAATTTGGTGTAAGGTATAAGTTAGTAGAGGAAATCAAAGAAAGACAGTTAGTTAACAAATAATTGGTATACACATACATACATACACTAGAATTAATGAAAGAAATCGCCTGTATATCGTGAGATATGTAAATGTTTTTGCAAGTCATGAATACAGTTAAATTATATTTTTAAATTATTTTCTCAAAAATATTCTGAATTTTTTCAGTATGAAAAAAGCAAATTACAACAGTTTTATTAAAAATAATAATGAATATAAAAATTTTAAACTTGTAATAATATAATTAACAAAATAGACAATGATTGATATTACACCAAACTCGATTTTTGGATCTTCAATTGTTTACTCCAAATCTTATGAGAATCATATTGTCCCTAAAACTAACATTAGTTAAAATCGAATTAAACACTAATTTTGTAACATCAGCCAAAAGAATGGTTTCCACACGATAATTTGTTATCAATTTAAAATTATAAATAAAACGAAAGAAATCAGGTAATACTGACATTAAAGAGATGTGTATGTTGAGTGTTAACATGTAGGATCCTAATTATAAACTAATCACAAATCACCATTATAGTTTCTAAGATTAATAACCCTATATTATAATTCTATCTTCCAAAATACGACCTGGGTTAAACCAAAGAAATACACAAGAATTCCGCTCAAATAGAAGCAATGTAAATGAATACATACCTATAACTAGAGTTACGGAAAAAATTAAAGATAGCTTAAATTACGGCAAAATTAATTAATAACCTAAGACAATTTGTTTTATTTTATTCCAAGGACATCTTCGGATAATTTAACTGTACACCAGGATCTGTTATGGTACACATATAGAGGTAGATTTATTTTATTAATAGACGAAAATACAATAAAGTGGTTTCTTATTAAAAACATCTTTTTTATAATATTTTAGTACAAATTCTTGCTCCACGTTTTATATAACTATGTAACAATAAATTTTAAAAATAAATTCTAATGTGCGTATATTTTCTTTTGCTTAAAATACTATTCTGTATAGTTCCACAAGTTTTATAGTTTATGTTCTTCTTGTCATAGATTATTTTATTGCGCTATAGAACTAATCGAACTGTACAAAATAGATCAAAAGATCGTATTTTTATGAAATAATTATAAATAAAAAAAATGATACGATATACAGAAAATAAAACTAATATAAAATAAATACTGACAGTTGATAATTACGCACTTGATCGAAAAAAAAAAATGATAAAAATTTTGGTAACTTAAAACATATTAATGAGAAATCAACCCAACGTTCCTATTTTTATCTATAAAATAAAAAAAATGATTAATAAAAACTTAAAAAATTGTTTGAATATATTAACTAATTTATCGTGGAACAGCGTGCGATACTTAGAAAGCGTGTTTAACATATTAACATATTATAAATTTAGTTGTACTAACAACAGCATTGTTACATGTGCCTCACACACATACTTAACTACTAAAATATATAATTATTGAATTATTAATTGCACATGAAATATTTGATTGATTATAATTCACAAATTTAAAAAGAAAAAAAACACATTTTAGAGGTTCCCGTCATCGGCGAGCAAAAATGGCCGCGCGGACAAACCTTGGAAGAACTTCTGATAGAATAAATTGGGCATTTTTAAGCCTCATATATAAAAAAGAACGTTTAAAAAAGAAACATCTAAAAAAAACAAAAAAAAAACGAACTATTCTATCACACTGTGATTGTGAACAATTTTTTATAACTTATATAAGACAAAAAAAAACTATTGCAATAACTAGCAAGACAGGTAGCCAGATCTGCTAAAACTAAATAGACTTTTTTGTTTGTCTAAAAGATATTACAATTGCTATAATTATTATCTCTAATTATCGGACCATTTTAAATGGCCGAATTTATACAAAAATGTTCAAAAATTCATTGACTATATTTTTGGAATAATAAGATTTTAAAACTAATTTCAATATAAATTTTTCTCTAAACACAATAATTTAAAAATCAGTTTACAACCGGTCAAAGCATGCGCAATATGAAATTAGTTATTAATTTACCATACTGCGCATGCTCTTTACAGATGCAGACCAATTCCATAGTTAGTAGAAACAAAACTTATTTTAAATTTTAAACTTTTATTTTTGGATGTCCCAAAATTTTAGTAATTATTGCTTTACCGAAAGTATTATTTTAGTTATAGCGTTATTTTTAAATATATATATATATTAATTATCCAATTAATGTAACCAATGTAAAAGTTATAGAAAACAATAATTTCTTTAATTGTTTAAATGTTGAACTATTATTAATAAAAATAGAATAAAACTGTTTTAAAATTCTCTATTATGTTTTAAAACATAAACAGTGACTTTTGAACACCTGTATTAAAAATATAAATGTAAATAATTAATATTCTCCGTTATAATTCATATGAGAGTAACGTAATAACTCTTCGACATACGGCTAAATCTTAGCCTAATAATATTCATTGTTAATGTTAAAACAAATAATGCTTATAGCGCGTCGATTATATATACATATGGGAGTGTTACACAACTCTCACATAGCTTTAAACGTTTATTTATAAAATAAATGTAAATAATTAATATATATTTATATATAATATATATACTATATAAATTTTTAATATTTGCAATCTATATATACTTTTATATACTTAACTGCTAAATACAGTAACAATTTTTAATGATTATTTATTTTTAAAAATATATTTGCGTTATAATTTTTTTATACAATTTATACTTCATAAGAAGACCCAACACCTTACATCTAAAAAAAATATCTTTTTTCTGATTTTACGTTAGTTATTTATTCTTTGTCATTTGTGCGTTTAACGGCATTAAAATTATAATAATAAAAACGATTCAAAAATAATAAAAAATAGAAATAAAAACTTTTGATTATAGTACTAAATGTGCACTGTAGTACGATTTGTTATTGCATCCCCTAATTCTACGCTCCAAACCATAATTAAAAAAAAAAGAAATTAGTATTCAATAAACTCTGTAAACATTGTAACATTAATGTTATTTTAAATTGTTATCGCATTCTTTTATTACAGAATTCTGTAATAACCATAACCGATAAATTGTCCATCACAAAACAAAATTGCTTTGCAACTTATATTTGAATGTTATAACATTCAATTTATAATTTTATTTTATTTTTTTGTTTCAGTTCATATCAAAATTATAATATTTGTATTATTTTACTTTTAATAACACATCCACGAACCACCTTTTTAAGGCTTATATATAGATAGATTGTGCATCGCATTTTGAGCTTATGAGCTATTTTGTTGTTATTTTTTCGTGAACATCACACTCCATATCAATTATACGCGCAAAGGTACAAAACAAAGATAAAACTATAACATTTATATACAGACTGAATGAAAAGTTCGAAAACAAACGATTATTAACGTAACCAATATCATAAAATTTATAGAAAAATATTTAATTAATTGATTTCATAAAAAATTAATTTTGAATTAAAAACAATTTTGTCAATAAATTAAAAAAAAAAAACGTGATAATTTGTATGAGAAATAAAATGAAATTTATAAATATTTAAATGTATAACAATATATATACGAAAATATCCGAAAAAATATTAAAAACAAAAATAATTTGTGTGAGAAATATCATTTAACAATCTTAAATGAAATTTATAAATATCTAAATGAATAAAAAATATCCGAAAAAATATTAAAAAACAAAAACAAAAATAACTTGTAAAAAATACTAATAACAAAAACAAAAATTATATCTGTTTATTCGAAACGATTTTTTAAAATAGTAAGAATATATTTTGTTTAAATTATTCCGAAAATGTATATTTTTTTCCATAAAATTTATAATAAAATCTTATCTGCAGACTTAGAGAAAATCTACAGAGTCCGAATATTAGTCACGCTAAAATCCGGTTGTTTCAATTCTTTTCTATCACACTGTATATGTATATTTCAACAATCTCTTCCATTTTGAATGGTATTGATTCTCTTATTATTTTTTTTTATATATATATAATTTTTTTAGTAAGGCAGTTAGCACCATTGAATAAAGATAGAAATACAATTAATTAATAAAATGAATAACTCTATAATCTACAAGGCAATCTGTGATTGCATTAACGCACGAGCATTCTAAATGCTTCTCTTATTTTTTTAGGCTTTTAATTATTTATTATTTTTTTTATTTAACATTGGCGTCAGCGCGGATTTTGTATCTCTAGGGCGGGAGAAAAAAGCCAATCGGAAAAACAACATCTTTGGGAATGAAGCATTCATGCACCATTTTCATGTGATTCTTCATTTTATCGGGTCGCGAAAACTCCTTCGAACAAACCGGACAGGGAAATACTTTCCTCTGTTGTCCTTCGTGATAGAGGAACGCATGCCTTTGGAAGCTATACTTATTCTTAAACGTTCGCTGAACATCGACTTTGGCACATTCAGTGCAATGATAAACGCCCTCGTTAACGGACGCATAACGGAATAGATTCAGTCCGCGTACGGACATTTCCGTTAGCTGTTCGGCTGGGGCAGAAGTCGCCCGTCGACGAACGCGTCGACGCTGTTTGCCCGACTGAGAGGGAGCACTAGTGCTTCCGGTTGCGGTCTGAGTGCTGCCCGGTGTTGCGGTGCTCGTCGAAGCAGGTACATCGGTTGTGGAAGCACTTACTATCGTTGCTAGACCGCCACTTGTCGGCGTTGTATTGTTGTTATTATTGTTGTTGTTATTATTCGATGCATCGGCCGATGTGGTGAAATGAAAATCGGGAACTTGTACTTGAATTCGGCCGCCAACGCTGGAATCTTTTTGCGATGATATTTTTTGCGACACGATCGGAGTCCCGAGTTCAATTTTCGGTGTTAATAAACTTACAGGCACTGTGGAATCTAAACATTAAATAATTACAATAAATTTCTACTTAAATAAAAAAAAAACAATGATGGACATTTATTACCAAATTTATAATTAAAATTAACGTTTAATTAACCAGATTAAATTTAAAATTCTGAATAACAGGAAAACAAAGCATCTCAAATTATTCCCTAATTCCCTTTGATGTACAACATTTTTTATTTAAATCTTTTCATATCAAATTGTTTACGAATTTTCTCATCGGGCCATAAATAACAAAACAAAATATACAATATATTTAGAATTTAATATTATTAAAAACCTTACCTTCTCACAAAAAGATTATATTTACCTATTAAATTTTTGTAATTGATTTCTGGTTAATTATATTTTAATTAATAAACTACAACTGGATATTATGTCCATCGCTAAATCTAACATAGAAAATCATGCACTTAATAAATAAATAAATAAATAAATAAATAAACAAATAAATAATGGAAATTGGAGTGCAGGGATAATAACAAAACAAAATAAAAATATAAAATTAAATAGTAAACAATCGTTCTTTATTCCAACTAAAAATAATAATAATAATACGAAAATATATGCATTCCACACTAAACATAAATAATAAATTATGAGGTATAGTCTAACAAAAAAGAAAACTAAATATAATAAGTGCTTGAATATTTTTTTCAAAAATTCATTTCGGCCTAAAAACTGATATTCTGATTGACTACTACAATTGCTAAATTATATTCAATAATCAATGTGCATTCAACCAAATAGTAAAAACTACAAATTATACTACCAATATAATATATATATAAATATCTAAGCAAACTCAATTATAACAGACGCAAAATTATATAAAAAAAATATAGAATGTTAAAAAATTTCAAATTAATTTTTTTTAATAATAGAAGACATTAAAATATATATTTTTTTAAATATAATGGATTAGTTGCACTTTTTTTAATTAAATTTTAAGAATCAACCAACCAATTTATTAAAAATCCATTTAACTTCAGCTTAAAATTTAAGTGAAGTTGAAACCCAATCGATAAGCTCTGTATTAGAAATGTATAAAATATTTATTACTCTATAATTTTTCGTAATTATTGTTAAAGAAAAAAATATTACTTTACTTAAAACAGTATCTGATTTCTCATTATTTATATTTCAATAAAAAATATATAATTATTTTGTAAAACTTGTATCTAGAACAGTTTTTGATACTCTTAAATGTATAATTATTAATATTTTGTAAAATCAAAATACAAATTGAAAAAGTAAAGCCAGTAAATATTTTTTAAAACACTATATTAAAATTCTAAGAAATAATTACCCAAATTTTATAAAAACAAAATAAATACATATATACAATATTAAACGTTCAATTAATTTTTTGAAAAATAAATTAAATGATATTCTTAACTGTTCAATTAATATTTGAAAAAAAAACCATTCAAATACTACTAAAATATGTACAATTAAAAATAATTTAGTATATATTAAGATTTAATTTTATATTAAAAAAATATTTCGAGGTCTTGTATTATTTTTAAATTTGTGATAAATTAAATTTTTCAACACGCTATAAATAAACGTACAAAATATATAGATTTACCTGGGTGCGTCTGTTATTCCATTTTATTCTTCTTAGCCAAAATCGCACTACCCGTTAAAAACACAATCAGTTACCTAAAAATGCGACTTCCCTAAATTTGATTACCCCCCCTCCTCCTCTCAATACTACTTAATAAAAATTAAAGTAATTTATTCCCTGTTTCCAATATTTAATTCTTTTTAAAAAAAAATACTTTCAGTTTAAGTAACATTTGACAAATATCAAAATATATAACTATATTTTTTTTGCGCTACAGTCAGAAATACTTAGAATCTAATATACATAAATATCTTAAGATTTATAACAAAAAAAAAGTATATAAGGCCACCATTTTACAACCATAGTTATTCATGTATATACAGGCTGATTCTTTTATCTGGACATCTTCAATTACTCGTTTATTAAAAGACGTAGACAAATATTTAAATGAGTTGATTTATTTATTTTAATAAAATCGTAAAAAAAAATTCTGAAAAAAATAATTTTTTTGCAATTTAAAAAATCACACCGATCAGATTATTTAATGTTAGATTATAAAAATTGTATCGAATTCGAAAATTACTTAGAAAAGTATAATTTTTAATTGGAATAATCTTTGTATAATAACAAACAAATATTCGAAAGAAAAAAAGTCCAGATATTGAAACCACCTTATAAAAAAATAATAATAATAACGTAACATCATACGGTTACGTTATTCTGTTCGGAATGAACGGCTTGTTTATGAATAATTTTAACATGTGCCAGCATATTATCCTTGCGCGTAAAATCTTTAAAACAAACCGGACATCTATACATCTTTACGTCCAATTTATGCGAGGTCATATAGTGCCTACAGAAATTGCTAATATGCGTGTAGACACGGTCGCACACCGTACACCTGTACAGATTGTCTTTTTCGCGTACACAAAAATCCCTAGCCGACTTATCCGGATCGCATATCTTTCTCGTATAGTTCTCATATTGTGAATGTCGAATACTGGACCGTAAATCTGCCTCGTCTATGATAATATCGTCTATGATCATTTCAGTCGATGAATTATTACTATGATTCTCGTATAGATTATTCGATGACAACGCGTTGTTATTTTGATTAGTATTCGAACGGCGTTTTTTCGTTCGTGGCGGACATTGTTGCATTGTGCTTATGTACGAATCAAGTATAAGTTTCGAATCATACTTATCGTCGATTGAATCGGTAAATGAGTCATCCAAGTCGTTCGGTTCCGAATCGGATAACTCTTGCAAACTGTATTCCTCGTGTAAAGAAGAATTGAAGTCGATGCAGCGGGCGGAATCTGCAAAATAGTTGTGCAGTTGATGATAAGAAATGTTTCGTTCGTATTTCCCCTACCTCACGCGTAAAGATTGTTTCATTCTCGACATAGATTTTGAATAGAAGTTAATAACTCTACACTTGCTTTAATATCGGATTGAAATATTTTAATATTTCATTGTTATTGTCGTTCTCTTCATAAATATAATCAATCTAAAAATACTACATCACGGACATTAAGTTCATATCCATTTACTAACCGTTACCAAACAAAATTTGAACAAATTTTATATCTAATTTTAATTATTATCATACATAAATTTGAATTAGATTAAAACGTATTTATCTCGTTTCCTTAATGCAGAACTTGCCTAATATATATATAGAAAAAGTAGCATAAAGGCATACATATATTTTCATTGCAGAACTAACTCAAACTTCTACCACTATTTAATTCCGACTTACGCCAGTTTATGTGACAATATTCTTCTTATAAATCTTTAAATCTTTTTAAAAAAATCGCAGAATTAACTTAGGTTATAGTCCTGTACTAAAGTAACAAATTATACGAATTAATCTGAGTTTCAAATTCGATTTGTAGACTTTTAAGAAACTTTTTAAATTTAATTTCAGATTTTTAACAACTACCAAAAAAAAAAAGAAATTATAACGTAGCAAGCAAGAATTAGAAAGAAAGCAAAACTGTCAAAATTCGCAGTCGAGAATTGAACATCCCCTACGCCCTAGGGCCCATGTTAAAGGGAAAAGCTATAGGGAATAAGCCGCCCTTATACGTCGTACTCCTGCGCCATCACAGTGAGAGATAACCGGACGGCTCATTCCGAATCAACTCTTCCCTTACACAAGTTCAATTTTAGCTCAAACTCACCTCCGTGTGCGTTATAAATACGGTTGCAAATCAGTTGTCACTGTTTTAAGGTTCATTAAACACTCGCGTTCACACCGCGGCGCGGTCTATAGCTTTTCCCTTCACACTTCACTAGAGAACTTATAAGACTACAGCACGATAACACGAGATATAGAAAGAACGATTGCTTAACCGCGACAAATTATTCATTGTAACGAAAAATATACATAAGAGTAGAATAAAACCATGTTCGAAATAATTCTAAATCATTTTAGCTATAATGTTGCACTCGTTCATCAATTTTTTTTATTATTATTATTTAGAAATAAAAGAATCCATACAAAAACACTTGAGTTGTAGACTAATCCAAAAACAATTTGACATAAATTTTAACGTCAAATTTTAGTCGCAAACAAACAGTAATTTTATTTAAAAATTAATATAAAATAAAAAATTAATTATTCTGCAACGTTTCCTTTAAAAAATTAACGAACTTTAAGTAAAAAAAATCAAGAATTTCTATGTTGTTTAAATTAAATTATTTCCATAAAGCCTAAAATTTTGTTTATGGTAACGTTCATTTTAACATATTTGTTATAAAATTGTGAAATAAATATCTAAAATCAAAATAAATAATAAAAACCAATTAAATTTTTTGAACACTATTTTGTAATTGCTTGGTGGTACTGTTTACGAAAACAAATATTTTTTTAATTAATTTTAATTTAGTTAATTAGTGTGTGTTTTCGAAAATAAATTAAATAATTTCCGATTGTCTCAAAATGAATATTATGTAAAACCATTTCGAACACAGTTCAAATGAAAACTATTTACATTTCACTTTTAACTTAAACTAGAATTTATAAAAGAAAAAAATTAAATCTCATAAATAATATATACAGTTCGTTCGGAAATTATTTTACACTAATTGATACTGGCAATTGCATGACCATTTATTTACATAGTAATGACTAAGAGGATTTTTATGAATATGTAATTTTTATATCAAATCCAATTAGAATGTTATTAAAATATTATTAAACAGCTGTATAATAATTTCCGAAAAACAATGTCATTTTCACAAATTTTATCACAATTGAAACAAATTATAAAAACCAATTTTAAAATATAATCCTATTTAAAATTAGAAGTATTTATAAACTAGAATTATTTTGTCGTAGAAATAATTAAAAACAAATTATTTAAAATATTGCATCCAACTAGATACTATCAATTACTTTTCGATGCAATATGCCTGGTTGTACAAAACTTTATTAAACACATGGCAGCTAACAACGTGATTAAATTGTCAACTGGACAAATCAGACGTTTTGAAAACAGTTGAAAATCTAATTGCATAGTTAACCACTGATTAAGTGAACAACATTTTATATAACTAGTCCTAAATTGGTAAAATAACACAATAAAATTCTAGGACTTTTCAAAATATTCAAATCCAAAACTTCAACTGACAACTTTATTAAACAACTGATCAACAACAAAAATTGAAAAATCTAATCGCGTAGTTAACCACTGACCAAATTAATAACAATTTATGTAACTAGTCCTTAATATTTCTGTTAATTTTTGTTAATTTCGGCATTTTTTCACAAAATAATCTTTAATGTCAGACAGTTTATAAAATAATGCTAAAATTCTCAGCACTTTCTATAACTTTACAGATCTATAAATTAAGACAAAATTGTATCAAATAAATTACAATAATGCTTTTGAATTTATTAGATTTTATAAAACAATTTGATTTTGCTTAATTTGTACATCTATAAGTTTATAGAAAAAACGTCTAGAATTTCAGAATAAGTGTAGAACAATTTCTGTAAGTAAAGTAAGTAAATTTATTAAAATAAAAATATTTCGTTCAATTTACCTGTATTATAATCATCTTGTTGCGACGCAGAATCTTGTTCTTTGGACGTGCTGGCAATTGCTTCTTCCTTCACTTTAACTTCATCATCACCATCTCGTTCCCCCCTACCCCCCGTACTCGAATCGGACGTATTCCCACCTCTAAATTCATCCATTCCCATTTTCACCTCTAGCATTTCGGGACTGCCCTGCACCAGCATATCGCCACTTACTCGATTATCGAAATCCTCCCCGGGACTATCCATAACATCCGCAGGACTGCCCATCGCTCCGGGTGTACCATTCGAACTACCGGATAGTTTCCGGGGCCTGCCGCGTTTCCGTTTCGGTTGCATTAACGCACTACCCAATAACGGATTCATCATGGGACTGAAACGTTTGTGCTGCTGTATCCGATGCAAATGTGGCGGAGGATTATTTACATTCTGCGACTGCATCAACGATGATGTGATACCGGGAATGTCGCATTTCTCTTCAGTGAGTCCCTTGATTCGAAGACTTTCCGCGACGCGTAAAAACGCCGTTAAACGATCCTGATCGACGCTAACTTCACCACGATACATGAAATCTAAAAGAGATTTCATGTCTGCGTATGGAACGTCTTTTAATATAACGATAGGATGTTTGTCGGGATGATTGACGAAGAGGGCTTTGAAATAGGGACTGCACGCGCTAAGGACCATTTTGTGCGCCCGAAGAAGTTGGCCCTCAACCGCAAGGGTCACATCGACGAAACTCTCGTCGTGCAGCAATTGATCGAAGACGGATAGTAAATTCGATTGGTGATTGTTCCATCGCAGACAGAAGCGCTGACAAGACATATTGGTAGGTGCCGGGGCCCCAACGCTAGGCTGGTATTGCTGATTTATATTGTGACGATTTATATTTGACATCGATGACAAATCAATTTCAAATCTTCAGTATTCTGCAACATATAGACATACTCCAATTTAATAATGTAATTTTTTTTTCTTATGTGATTCAAGATTAAAAATTTATAATTAAAATTTTCGAATATTTATTTTGATTCGTCTCAGTAAAAAATTAAATTTAAAAACACAAAAAATATTTTATAATTTTGTTTATTTATTGAAAATTAAAAAAAAAGCCACAAATTTTAATTAAACTATAAATTAAAAAAATAATAATAATAATAATTAAAAATATCTAGAAACATACGTAATACGTTTTTCTAATAAGAATTTTTAAACGACCATCGAAATAAAAGCTAGATATCATACGCCCCTATTTGTGCTAAATACTGTTAATTAAGATAAAACATGTGTTATCTATTTCTCTAGTTCTGCAGTCTATATTAAGGGGAAAAAAAATTTTCGCTTCTCCCAAAAATTTGGACACAGAAAAAAAATCTTATAATGTAAACCAGAGATGTAATAATTTCCAACCCTTGTTCACATTAAAGTTTTTGTTTAAGTTATAGAATAAAATATTTTCCTCAAAATTATACACAAAAAAAAACGCAATGCTACTACGAATGTAACGTGTAATATTGCAATTCAGTATGAAAAAATAAAATATTACAGATTGAAAATCTAATGGTAATATAGGTTAAGTAATTTATATATCCTAAGTAATATCGCCTTATTTTGTACCTATATATTTTAAGAATTCCTACAATTAAAATTAATACCAAAAAGTAATAAATGAAATAATTGCATTATCTTAAACGTTTGAAAACAAATTATTATAACTTTTGACTTGTCAATGATGTATAGTTTTGTTTCTTCTTGCTGTTATTCTATAAGTGTAGGCTTAAAAAAGTGGCACTCCTATTTTCATAAATTTAAATTCATAAAAAAAAATTTCCAATATTTAATTTAATAAATCCAAACCCGTAAAAGTTCATTTTGTAAACAGGAAGATAATACGAAAACAATTGCATAAATTACTAATGTCAATTCAATTTGAATCCAATTATTTCCAATAAGAATTAAAATACGACTAATAAAATCACAGTACCAGTAGAGTTTCTCGTATGTAAACATAAATTTAATGTCGAAAAATAAAAATTAAAAAAAATATGTCAATAGTTATAAGTGAATCATACAGGTGGCCAAGATGAAACATGAACCGGAATTATTATTACATCACAGTCGGAAGCTGCGAGTTTGTCCTCTATCGCATTGCATCACGGACGCTATTTAAATACAAATATAAACAAGCATCATGTTTTTCAACGCTATGCTAAGTGCCATTATCTATAACATATCTCAATATTGAGATGATTTTTCCAACAACTTAACCCCTTAAATACAAAATGGGCACAGCCCTTCCGCCATTTTTATCATCAACTACACACCCCGCCTACTATACGAGAGTTGGTTTACGCAACCCTTTCCCATTAAGGAATACGATTATTTATAAAAATGCACACAAAACACATTATTCATATTCTTATAGCTAATAAAAATACTGAGTTATAAACTATATATAGTAGAGATTTTGCAAATGCAATTTATATGACTATCGATTTGCGGAAATATATTGATTTTAGAACAGGGTAAGGGGAGCTGACACACCACGAACCATCACTGCTTTTCACATTTACACTTTAGTTATTCGCACCCATTTGAGACAACACCAACACTGGCACATAACTAATCTTGTATTAATAATATCACCATATTACCTTGCCATTTCATATCACACTTGATAAAACAGGGGTTGTGATATCCTTTGAGGATCGAAATATTTAACTGCACTTTTCAAGTCGCCATGTCAGCAATCTGCGTTCTCACTCATCTAACACTCGGGAGCGTTCGGGTAATGTTCGGGGTTGCGGGCGAGGCGCAAAATTCAAGAAATAGCTAATTTATTTCATTTCCTAATTTGAAAATATTTTTCTTTCTATTCATTATAATATATTACATAATGGCAATTACATTAAATAAAAAATAACAATTAATGTAAACATTCTTTTGTTTATCATAGATGAATAATTTTCATAACCTACTCAATTCGCAATTCTCTACGTATTCACTACGTCATCAGAGTCAAAGGGTGTCATTAAAAGGTTGGCCCATGACAGTTTAAAAGAAAAGTTCTACTTACATAAATTTAATAATATCCGTGTTTTTAAACACACATATACACAAAACACAAGCACTTTTACCATCACAGACTAACGTTGGGGCACAAATAGTTTGTGTAGGCTATGTTAACCCTTTCGCCACCAAATTGAGACTTCTCTCTGCCCCGTGCTGGCATGAACGCACTACGCTCGCACCACCACCACCATCTTGTTTGACCTTGGGGTACCGAGCTGCAGCCGGTCTGTTCAGTATTGCTCAAACCTCCGAGATGCAGTCAAACTAACAGTTCTATATGGTTGACCATGTTCGCGCTCTCACATAGAGGGCTCGTCCAGTTGGCCAGCAAGAACTTCAACACGGCTGTAAACTGTTTTGAAGTGGAAAAGAATGTTGGATTGATGCACTGTGGATGGGGCACACGTGTGTTGTAAGAAACGCGGGTAGTTGACCCCCTGAGTTCATCATTTCTTGAAGCTGAGAGAGGAATAAAGCGATTTTTCCTGATAAATACCGCAGCTAAGTACATTTAGATAGATTTTGATATAGTGACGTCACACATTTGATATGGTTAGAGCTATTTCGAGAAAATTTGTTTGGTTTGATGTAGCTTAAGTTTGACATTTTCCTTATGTTTATTGTATGTAATTAGATTCAATAACATCTTGATTAGAATATGTATTATTTTTTATTTATACTTGCAACGAATCTCAAATTGCCAGAAACTGTGACAATTGAAATTTAGGTTAGGCTTAAATAAATAATTTAAAACTTCTTTATGAATATATGTAGATGGATTGATTAGCCACAGTTAATTATATTATAGTCTGGCATTATTAATTTTATCGAAACTATAGTTGTAAATAAATACAGGGGGGTCGTAAAAATTATCTAATTTTTGTCATAATTAAGGGTGCGTTCCCTAAGCCAAAGAGCAATACGTTTGATGACCAACAGGTGGGACGCGTACACGTGCACAGCCCCGGGTTGATGACCGCACTGGATCGGATCGGGGCCCTGGGGCGCGTTGGGTTCATCGAACTCACCCCAGCGGCGGCGCTCGCTGGGCTACTTCCTGACGCACCGCCCCAGACTACACTTAACAAGTGCACACGCATACACAAAAGACAGCCAGCACAACTTTTTAATAGTATTTCTTTTTGATTTTTAACAAGAAGATTTTGATAAAAAAATCTATTGTTTGGTTTTTTATTCATTTTACTTTGTCATGTATTTATTAGAAATCTTTTTAAATGACTTAATTTAAATAATATAGAATAATCCGAAATTGTTCATTTATAATAAACTATATTTTTTGTATTAGGTATAAATATAATGAATAATGGAGTCAAAGAAAATTTTGTTATAAAACTAGTTATTCAATATTTTTCATTACAATTCCAGATATATATAAAAAAAAACTATCTACAAATTTTTTTATCTAATTTTACAAATATTTAAAAATGATTTTAATGATGCACACGAAATTGCATTTGTTTGCTTAATTTTTCACACAATTTATTCACAAATACATATACATAAAACAAATCATTACTGTGTGAGTTCCTGTTGCTAATTCACTCGTACACATTACGATTCACATAAATCTGTCTTTCTTCATATGACATCATTATTATAGTTATATATTTTTCAAATTCCTTGAAAATATATATTTAATAACTGATAAAATAAAAAATATTACTAATATGAATTGCAGTATTAAACATTTTTATCGAAAATTTTATTTTAAAAATATTTTAAGTTGACTTTACAGGATATTTTTGTATATGAAACATATTTTTCAAAAAAAAAAATTGAATCAATAAAAATTCAATATATTCATTAATTATTTTGAAATATAATTCTTATTAAACCAGTTTCTATTGTATAGTCATAGAAAAAGTATAGTATTATACTCGCATCGCATGTAATGAGTATTACTCATTCGGATGAATTTTAACACTCAGCTGTAGCTGCTGGCTTAAACTTTATCCTCATGAATAATAATCATCATTACATTACTGTCAGAATATATTTTAAATATATTCTAACTGTCTTGTCTTTAAATTTCTTATTTAAATCATCTATATTTTTTTAAAACTACAATAGCAAAATATGAAATATAAATTAGTGTACATCGTTATAGAAAATTTTCATAAATTTAACAAGAAAACAATAAAAATAAAATATAGTCATATAGCGGATACAACGCCGTGAGAAATTGACTAATCTTAAGATGACCGCTCCTAAGATTGCGTCACTATATGGAAATCAAAGTGAACGCCCTCTCACAGTATCCAAAAATCCTCTGCCTGCCCCGACTCTCCCTATTGAACGGACGCCTCTGTGTGTGCCATGACCCAGTGAACGTCGAAAAGTCAGCTATTTTCTCGTAATGTGTTTGTGTTGTATCTGGTAAGCACTGACTTGCGTGTACTTTCAGTCCACCATCACAGACTAGCGGCCCCTTCTGGCATTTTTAACTCAAAGAACCGCTCACGCATGACAAGGGTGTTTTATACACGCATGTATGCTTACTTTCTCTGTTGCATGTATTTTAAACTTATGTTGGGTTGGTATACACCACTGTGTGTTGGTACGTATGTTTTCAACTTGGTGTTTCTAATTAAGGAACACTTTCCTTTTAATGAGGGTGTGATTTCTCCCCAAAAATTTAGGTCATTACAGACAGTTATTTTTAAATATTTTTTTCAAGAACCACGACAAATAAATTTTGTTTCCGTGAAATTCTAAATGAATTTATTAAATTTTTATTCAAGCTCTATTTATTTCATTATCTAATGTGTACGCAAACTTATACATAACAAAATATACAGTTGCTTAAACAAATGATGATTTTTCAACGGTATTAATAGGAATTGTATTTTAATTATTATTTAAAAATTACAATTTCAAATCTTTTTCTCTTTATTTCTCCAATTTCCGCATAAATTCTTGTTATGTTTTGTTTAATAAAGTATCTATAAATATATATTTTTTTATTTTACCTTTATATCTTTTCCGATTTTTTTTTTATTATTATTTCAAGAACATTCTAACTAATTAAAAAATAATTAAACTCATTAGTTGAATACTTTGAATGAAAAAACATTATATTTGAAAAATCTAGAAAACTAAAGTTACTTTTTATATATTTTTTTCTTTGTGAACTTTTTATTCTATTTTTTATTGTAAATAAAAGAATGAAATTAAATGTAATTTATAAATCATGTATCCTACTGTGCTAGAATGTTATTGGCAATTTTGTTATTGATCAAACTATTGAGTAAAAAACATACAAAACTTTCATTGATTAAAAGATTTAAAGTATGAATTCACTCACTCACTATCAACCTAACATAAGTAATGAATAACATTAACTATCAAAAAATGTACATATAATGAATATATTATTTAACAAGAGTAGAAAAAGAAATTATTTGTCTATAAAATTTAGGTGATACCATATAATATATGAATGGAGTAAACAGACTGTTTAGGTCCGCAGTTTTAGAAAATTATTATAAAGATTGTTAATAAAAACCTGTATCTATAAATACGTGAAGAAAAAATTCTTTATTTGTTAATAAATTCTATTTTAAATCGTTTATGTCTTTTAACAATAAATTTCCAGGTACCGTTAGTGGTATAAACCGCAACGCTATAGCACGCAGATAATCCGTCGAATCAATTCTTCATAATGTTGAATACAGGTGAATCTAAAAGCCATGCATTCTCCGTATTTCACCGAAAACATTTGTCTAACTATACAACAAACATCAGGTACCCTATAAGAAAAGAGTCAAGTAAAACAAAGCCAGCAAGCAACAAGCAACAGATAAGACATCCTAAGATGATCTTCTTCTCTCTCTTGATTCCTCGTATCCCGGTTGGGGTTGACGACCTCCGATGCCAACAGTGCGTAACTGCCGGGGCCCGCGTTTGTCGTTGTTTTCCCCTCGCCGTTTGGCTCCCCACAGGAGGATTGTCGCAGCAAACACACACACACACACACACAACTAAAAGCAACAGCAGAGTATAGGGTTGCCGCCCGCCTAACGAGGCCGCGTCAGTGACCTTGCTTCCCCTCGGCGGTAATGCTGCAGCACTTCCGGTCGGTCATGACCTGTTGCTTACCCATGCCACGTGGCATGCATGGATATACCCAATATTAGAATCAAAACCCTCATAGTGTAACTATAATAACAAAAACAATACTTGATACTGATCTCAACACTAAAAAAATCCATGTAATATTATATAAACCGTCTATAGATCGTTTGTGTAAATCGATTTTTTTCTTGGATAAAATTTGCTTTACACAATCTGTGTAATTTTTAATTACATAGATTTTTTCAGTGAAGTTTTAAACTTGTGAAAAATTAAATGAAACATTTATTTAACTTTATTTATTTAACAAACCCAGAGTCATTAAGTATTTTAGAGCCTCCTACTTCGTGTAGAAAAACTTTTTATTAAAATCAGTGTTTTACAAACATTTAAAATTTGATATTTTTATGAGATATATCTCATATTAATTTGTAAATCTGCAGAAAGCTAAATACAGTTCTTGAAAATAGTAGCAAATAATTTGAAATATACACTTCAAATAGTACTTTTAACTAAAGGGAACTACGGATATATAATTATTTACGATCTTAAACTAGAATAAAAACTACACATTAACTATAATCATATTTATTATTCTGTAATAAATTTATACAGGGCATTTGTAAGGTACGTTATTCTTACAACAATATTCTCTACCAGCTGATAACTTTGTATTATGCCAAGAAGAATCACCATTTTTAACAAACAAATATGCCTTTTCTTTCAAACAATCTCTGTCAATTGAACCACAAATCAAAATTGTACTCTTTGGCAAATGTTGTATAATCTATAAAAAAAATAACCATAAACTTAATTCATTTAATTATATAATGAACAGTTATATTTACTGTAGTTTGCAGTTACATAAATTATTGGCTTCAATTATTTATTATAAAAATAATACTATATTTACTTACATGTTCTAAACATTTGTTCGCACAAAGTTTAGTTCCAAGTGCTCCTAAAATTGGCTTATCCAATTCCAGAGTTAATACCGGATTACCTTTTGGAGAAGCTTTCGAATTTTTCTTGAACTGACCAGAAAGAAAAATGCCACAAGTACACGGTGTTTGTTTTGTATCATTTATTTTATTTTCCAAAATATTTGTTGAAATTATGCAATGAATAGAAAATAATAAGACAATTAATATTGACCACATTTTATACATTTTTATTGTCATACATAAAATGTGAATTCGTTCAAATATCTATACATGGAACTAATTTTTTTTTTGTACATATAGTTTACACAGAAATTACAATTTAAGATTCAGCAAAAAATTTTCACAATCAAGTTTTTTTATTGTGAAACAAAATGCTGATACATTTTTAATATATAATTGAAATTACACATATACATATATTTATTTTGGTATTGTATGTACCTAGACACAAAAATTAAATAAGTTATCTTATAATTAGATTAGGTTTGTTCATTTATTAATATAATATTTACATTTGAAAAATATAATTGGATTAAAAATGAATATAAATATACAGTATCTTAAAAGTAAATCCGAAGTTCAGGTATAAAATAATAATTTTAAAATTAAGTCCTAGTTACGTAAATTTAACCTAATCCAATCAATCGAATAACATTACAAAAAAAATAAATCATAAACTCTACTGATACATTTCGATTATAAATAACCAATTAAACATTATTTTTGGGTATTAATTTCGCTTCGCCTTCTAAAACAATTTGTTTATCCACCGAACATTTATAAGTCACCCCAAAAATTTTCCTCATCGATGTTAATTCAACACGCACGGTAACTGTATCACCAACATAGCATTTACTCGGAAAACGAATATTCTGCGATACAACTAAGGTTCCCGGACCTGGCAGTTTCGTTCCAATAACACCCGATACTAGCCCATTTAAAAATGCACCATGTACAACAGCATTTTCACCTAAATGTATCGGATTAGTATCACCACTTAGCTTCGCAAAATTAGCAATATCTTCGTCTGTAATCGTTCGTGTTACTTCGACAAAATCACCGAGAGATAATTCGGAACAAAATGCCCGAAATTGTATACGAGAAATATTCCGAATTAAGTTCATTTTCCGAATTGGTTTTCTTGATTATCGTCTAAAAATATAGTTGCAGTTTTCGAAATACGACCATCACTATGTTTCTGCAAATCGCTTATTCTATTAATAATTGACAATGAGAAAATATCCCCTTTCGAAACGTCACTTTTTAAAAATATCAGTGTTGCAACAGCGTTCAAGATTGCTTCTTGATTATCAGTAAAGAGCACTTTTGAAATTAAATTAATACCATTTTTCTGTATAATAATATTTTGATTCGTTGGATCTGTAAAGTAAAATAATAAATACGTATATTTCAAACATAACTAATTAGTAAAAATATAACCTGAACTTAAATTGCATAAACCAGCAATGGAAAATCTCATAAATATCTCATTGTCAGACTTCAATAGTTCTAAAAATAAATCTATTATTTTCAAAGATCTTATATAATCATAATTTATTGGATCATAAGCAAAATTGGCTAAATTAGCCAATATTTGACATTTAGAATCTGGAACATATTCAATGATGTATGTGGCGTCGTCTAACGACCAACAAATGTAATTATATTTTTTTTATTTACCTTCATTTGTCGTTTCATTGAATTCTTTTTTTAATAATCGTAGATAATCGTATCGACCTATACCATCCGGTCCAGTTTTACGTAATAATTTATCTTTTCGACTAAACATTTTGACATTTCAAAAGAAACATAAACATTGAAAGTAGTTCCAACATAATGCAACATAATAGATGTCGTGTATATCAATTTTCCTAGTACAATAAAATTCTACTAATGACGTAAAAATAATTAAATAATGCAAATGATTTTTATAATTTTTAATAATCATAGTAATATTTTCAAAATTGTTTAGTTTTTCTATTTAATTTATTTTGATATTTTATTTATTGGCATTAATTTTAACGTTGTAATATAGATGTCATACTTATGAAAAACAGTAAAATAAAATTATACTTATGATATAAAAAACATAAAATGATGCATATGATGTTAATATTAAATTTTATGTTTGTTTTTTATTAAATAAAAACATTTTTTGCACAATAATTTGTATTTATTTAACAAATTCTTCAAAAATATTTAATGATAGGATATCTTTTCATCAGTCAAATTATAGATATTTTTTAAATAAATTTCATATCATGTAATTATAATCAAAATAAACATGTTAAAATATAAAGTTGACGTAAAATAAATGCAAAGTTCCTTTTTATCTATAAAATAATATTTCTTCAATTAACCTTTAATAAAAATTATTTTTATCTAATCAGGATTTTGATTTCTATATAAGTAACAAATTTTAGTTAACAAAAATTATTTGTAGACATATTTTTGTTAAATTCATTACAATGAAAACAATTGCAATTTTATTGCTTGTCGCCATAGTTGGCTCTGCTGTTGCAGAACCAATCAGAAAAGGTATTTCGTTAGAACTTTATAAAAAACTTTTGGAACATTCAAAAGTTGCGCAAAAAGATGGAAAAGAAGTATTAACTGTTGATATGAATGAATATTTGGACAATATTTTGAAACTTGTCCGAGTATGGATTATTCAAAATGGCTTGGACCCGATGCAGGCTGAAGATATTGAAAAAGGATTCAGCGTGGTAAGATATATTTTTGTAATATTTATTATAAGTTTTATATATTTATTATATTAAACAAAAAATATCGGCATTCAAAACCTTTATTTAAATTTAATATTTTTTTCAATAAAAATGTAAATACAAATTTTAATAAATTAAAAATTTACCAATACTTTTTTAATACTTAAACTTCGGTATTCGTTCCGATTTAACATTAAATAAAACTGAAACGGTTTGAAAACTGGTTTACAAATCCGGATTTTAGATATTGCAAAAATAAAATGATTACTTATCGGAAAAATATTGATATATAAAATATCTAATTGCATGGGAATAGGTGGACTGCGGAATGTGGTCATATTTATAATAAAATGTACTTATATTTATTTTTATTTTTAATAAAAATAGAATAAATTTATAATTGTAATATAAAAAAAAAATAAAACATGTAAACTGGTTTAAACTAGTTCAATATTGTAAGAAGTTTTTCATTTCAATTTAATATTTTTCGATTTTTTGATTCGACTTCACAAATTATGCATAATTTTAATTTTTTATTTTTCACTTAGAGTATGCAAAACATAACCAATTTTAATAATAACTATTATTTTTATTATTTTACAACATCAGATTTATAATAATAATTTATTAATATTTAATTTTCAAATAAACAAAATCAAATATTTTCCCCTAATCTAGTTGTGGAAATAAAAATATTTTTTCTATAGAAAATCGGCTTCATCACTTACCATGGTGAATTCTCCTTGAAGCATGGTTGGGTGCAAGAATTAAGTACGGTTGCACGTGGAGGTGACGCTACCATGGATTACGAAGCACAATTTTTGAATATGAAATTGCCACTTTTCCTCGAAACCGTTATGGTTAACTTCGATTACAGGGCGAAGATCATGAATTTGGGACCAAGCGGTGGTGTTGAAGGCAAGATTAAAAACTTGAAAATCTTCGTCGATATCATGATTGACACGAAAAACGGAGAAATTATCTTGCAAGACTTTAAAATTACTGATGCTGGCAAAATATCTATCCGATTCAGTGGTAATCCGCTGGTTGACTGGCTTACCAACGTTTTAACTGGATTAGCTACGTCTCTATTGCACGGTGTTGTAACAGGTGTTATCGAAAATCAAGTTCGCGATTTAGTTGAACAAACGATTGATGATGTTAATAATGCCTTACATCCGCCATCTTATTATTATCAATTGTAAACTGTTTATTCCTTGTTTTTTTACACAACTGTCACAATTTTATGTGCAAAATTAGGTTTATAATGACTATACAACATTTATTTATATTAATGTAAAATTTACAAATTTGTACACAAAATATAAACTAATATTTTCTAAAAGCTCAATGTTTGTTCTATAACAGTACCTAAAAATCACACCATTTTCTAAAAAAGTGTAATAAATTAAAAAAAAAAAATATATATTTATTAATGACATATTTAAATTAATAATTCGAATAAAATTGAAAGATGTTATAAACCTTGAAATGTATTATCATTTTGTATTGTATTTAAATAAAATATTTACTTTTTAAGTTGATTATCTATTATTTATTTCAGTTTGATCTTCAACCTCAAAAAATCATGGAAAATTTTGTTTTTTTTAACTATTTGATAAGATTCTTTAATTGATAATTAACGTATCAGATTTATATAAGTAATTTTTAGATTATTTTTATTTAATAAGTCGTAATTTCACAAGGATACTTACAAATAAATAAAGTAAATACATATTAACAAAATTTGCATGAATTTGATAGATTTTTTACTTGAAATATTTTGAAAATATTATCTAATCGTTGCAAAATATAACAAATCTCTTGCATATATAAAAGATTTTTTTTATTAGTTTTGTCAGTACCAAATATACATCTATACTTCCCAAACATTTAATTACAATAATGAATATTTTACACGTTTTATTTTTTTGTATAATTTTGGGTTTAGCTGGAGCAAAACTACATCCAAAAGTTTCTTCATTGTTATATAAACAATTATTACAAAGAGTGAAACAAAATCAAAGAATTACAAATGTTAATTCAAATGATTATATAGACAATGCATTAAAAATTGTTAGACCATGGATTGTGGAAAAACAAATGGATCCATTACAAACGGATGATTTGATTAAAGATTTTAGTGTGGTAAATACTAAATGTATTATTAATATTGCAATAAAATATTATCAATTTCGTATTAAAAGTGTTTTTATTTTTACAGTATTATAAATAATCTTGATTATAATCTACATTTAAAAATAATTTCCTAACCTTTTTATCAATACCTACTTCTGTTTGATTAAAACTGCGTACTTTGTTACGGTTGCCATGCAACGAATTTTTTTTAATAGATTTATTTACTTTCAATATGCTTTCAATGTCTGTCATTTGAATCAGTTTATTTTCAATCATTTATCTTCTCTTTTTTTTAATGCACATTGTTCAAGTTTAACACTGAAAAGAAATTATTGCGCAAACTATGAGTACTGTCCAAGCGATTGACTATAAAGAGAGTTTATTAAGTGATAAAAAATATGCGGAACTTGCAAGTTACATGCAACTTGATGTAATCCATGACGAAAGTCGATCGGAGAGTATTACTATCAGTGAAACGTATTTGGATAATCCACATCTTATTACTAATAAAACTTCAAATTTAATTCATATCGCACTGGATGAATCGATTGAACAGTTGCATGTACTGGGTGGTACCAGTAGTAAATTGTTAGATGTTACCGATTACGGTTATAAATCATTGGACGAACGAGTGCATAAACTTACTGATGATTCCATTTTTGATCCTGTAACCGCTGAAGAATATGAAATCGTTCTTAATAGAAGAAAACGAACCAAAATTTATGACGATAGGTATAAACACAGTTATTATTATTATTATTTAATTTGTGTTCTTGTAAACATTCATTAATAAATGCAACATAGCCATAACTATAAAAAATCTGCTAGAAATATGCTTATTTACTTATTATACAGTCAATATAATAATATAAATATAATATAAATTTTTTACTTTAATATAACGAATTCTGAAACATTTTTTACAGTACGTTCAAGTGCAAATTAAATTAAATTTAAAATTGATTTATCTCATAAAATACTTACGGTCAGTTTCATAATGAACACTTTAGCTAAAGTCGACTTTAAGCTGACCAAAAAACATTCTTTAATTGACAATAACAAATAACTTTACTATTAATAATTTGACAAGTTGACAAAGAAGCATGATTTTATTGATAGCAATAATAATTATCCCAGCAGAATTTTAAAACTATGTCGATTTTAATTAAAGTGTTTATTATGAAAGCGGCTGTTAATATATTGAAAATCGTTTTCAGCGAATTTTTGAAATATATCTTAGAGAAAATTCGATATGAAATGCACGACGGCAAACAGTTTAGAACACTATTAGAAATGATCACCGATTATCATCGAATGAAATTCGACGATAATAATTTATTCATCGAAGAAAAAGCAAATACCCAACAAATGAATAAACTAAAAAATGAATTACTAATGGAAAGCAGAGACAGTCGACGAAAAATTGTACAACTTAATAGGGAAATAGCAAAATTCAAAGATGATATTGAGGTATTAACAATATGTTAAAATTTCATGACTACCTATTATTATAAATTATTTAAAATTCAATTCATAAAAATATATTGAAAATTTCCATGATCGATTAATATTTTTATATATGAAAATTAAAATAAATATAATTTTCTTTAAAAAAAAAAAGATATAAATTTAAAAACAGTTTATATTTGATTTTCAGGATTTAACATATGAGAATTTAATAAAAGTACGGTATGTCGATGAATGGGAAAAATCCCGCATGGAACAGCGCGCAATGATTTGTACAAATAATGAACAAGAATTGATAGATTCAATCAGAATGTATGAAAATGAAATTGAAAAAGAAATCAGAGTCAATACAGAAATGGAAAATTACATATTAGAAAACCAATCCGTAAACAATATAATTATTATTTATCAAATCAGTTTATGTGTCATTAAACATTTAAGAAAAAAAAACAGTTTGTAAATTATTTAATTTTAAAAATAGATACGTACTTTTATAAACAGTAATTTGTAAAAAAATCATACATTTGTTTTGCTACTATTAAAGTTATTTGATGACTTGATGCTATATAGTAATTCAATTATTAATTAAAAAATGTTTTACATTTTTAGGATATAGAAAGAAAAATTGAAATGTGGATGCAAAGATATGACAAAGAAACGGAAGAACGTATGACAAGAACTGCCATTTTAAAAGAAAAACGTGAAGATCAAGAAAATGAATATCTTGCATTGAAAGCCGTAGTAAGTTAACAAATATACCTATCAATTTAAAATTCTCCCATAATTTGTTTTCCAAAACATAAAAACATTTTATAAAGTTTTAAGGAAAAGAAAAAATTATTCTTTGTTATTACTAAATACTTTTTACAAAACTATAGTAAGGAGATTTTTTTTGTATTTTAAATAAATCTCTTGGATATTGGCAAATTATAGAATTGCTGCCATAAAAAATTCACAGAATCTCAATTTAATTCAACATTAATTATAAAAATATACTTTACAAAATATTTACAGTTTGAAGATCATCAGCAATTTATCGAGGAATATTTAGAACATAAAGAAGAAGTACGCAAAGAAGAAGAAAAAATGGCATTTCTAAATAAGAAGGCTACGGTTATTCAAGCATGGTGGCGTGGACAAATGGTGCGACATCAATTAGGTCCATTTAATCCAAATCCCAAGAAAAAAGGTAAAGGTAAAGGTAAAGGCAAAGATAAAGGAAAGGGCAAAGATAAAGGCAAAGGCAAGAAAAAATAATTACTAATTTTTTGATAAATGTAAGAAAAAAAAATTAATAAAAATAACATTTATTAAATTGATTTTGATTTATTTAACACATACTTTTTTTATGTAACGAATTACAATAAATCATTATACTAAATAACAATAAGTGATGATAATTTATATATATATATATATATTCAACAGAAACTATAAACACAATATTTTAAGTCAAATTATTAATATTTTATACTTTCAATACTACCACATACATACACATTCACACCATATGTTATGTTAACTGGTTATAACAATAATCGTGAGCCGCAGACGAACACTGTAAACGAGGAAAAACTTTGTCATCATAGTGTCTCATGGTTTCTAGGCAAAAATTACATTTTTTTTAGAGTGTACAATAAAATTATTCGTATCTCCCGAGCGGAGAACGGGTAAATTTGCTAAATTTGTTGTTCTTTATCATTATGATAGTCTTCTATATTAAACTATACATATACCAATGCATACTATTTCAAATTTTACAACTAATAAATTTGTTGTTAGGTAACAGTTGTTTTATTTATAAATTAGTGTCAATAGTATATGACAGTTTTAGTTTAGTTTTTTTTTGCCATTTATTCTATTACATATTTTACGGGCATTGAAAGTAAATTTTCGTAAATATGGATAAATCTGCTAACGGTATTAATATATTATTGGAAGATTCAAAATATATGGATAAACCCAACGATATTAACACATTATTGGAAGATTCAAAATATATGGATAAACCCAACGATATTAACACATTATTGGAAGATTCAAAATATGCAGAACTTGTTAGTAAAATGAAAGTTGCTTTATCGTTTTTAAGTCCAAAAAACAGTAGTCATCATATATCCACCGACTCATTAACAACGAACCCATCTTTAGTTACTCATCAGAATAAAACAAATTACTTAACTAGTATTATAGATGAAGCGATAGATCAGGTACATATTCTACACAATGCTGGAACTAATACAAATGTTAACATTGATGATTTCAAATACAAAACTTTGGAAGAGAGAGTAAAGGCTCTTGCTGATAGTTCCATTTTTGATGCGAATACCGGCGAATTTTGTAAAGTGATTTTCCGACGAAAACAGTTGACTAAAGTTTGGGATGAGAGGTACAATTAAATTATTATTATTTTAAGTATTTTATTTTTAAGAAACCTTTAAAAAACAAGATTAGAAGTACCTATATGAGTAAATCCATATATAAACCACTTTGACATTTCTCGGAAAGTTGGTAACACTGTATTTTAATAATATTACAATTTATGTAGGCACTAGGAGAAACTTTTCTGAAAATTTACTCAAAATCGAATAAATAATGTAGCCACAAAGAATTTTTTTAAAAATTTGTGATTTTTTTTTGGATAAGTTGGCAACACTGTATTTTGTTAAAATTGCATAATTAATTTAGCTACTAGAAGAATCTTTTATGAAAATTTTATTAAAATCGGTTAAATAAAGTGACCATAGTAAATTTTTAAAAATTTTAGTAAATTTTTTTCTCGGAAAGTTGGCAACACTGTATTTTGTTAAAATTACATAAATTATATGATTACTAGGAGAATCTTTTGTGAAAATTTGAGTAAAATCGGTTAAATAACATGGCCATAATATGTTTTTAAAAACTTTAGTAATTTTTTTCTCGGAAAGTTGACAACACTAAATATTAATAAAATTATATAATTAATGGGAGCATTATCGATATTTTTTCTGAAAATTTGATCAAAATCGGATAAATAATGTAGCCAATATAAATTTTTAAAAACTTTAGTAATTTTTTTCTCGGAAAGTTGGCATTACTGGAAAAAACTAAAACCACATGACCATCTTGGACACTAGACAAATTTATCCTGAAAATTTCATTAAAATCGGTTGAACCGTCTAGGAGGAGTTGCGGCCACAAAATTTTGACCTACGACCGAGCGAGCGAGCTGACGACGCACATCCATACACCACATCCATACAACTAAGTTCAGATTCGTCATCTAGAGGCTATATGAAGGATTTCTATACAAAATTTTTTTTTTGAAAATGTTACCGACACCGTACCAATCGCTATACCACTTTTTCCTTGCAGTCAAAGTGGTAAAAAAGCAAAATACGCAAACAATTTCTCCTTGTAAGACTATTATTTATTAATATTAAACATTTTTAGTGAGTTTTTAAAACAATTGCTAATAGATATAAAAAATGAAATAAAAATGAATGAATCTTTCGAACATTTAAAAACATTTATCGATGATTTACAAAGAATGAAAGCAGATGATAATAAATTATTTGCCGACTATGCTAAAAATGTGGAACTGATGCAAAAATTAAAAATGGAAATGTTAATGGAAACTAAAGACAGTCAAAAAAAAGTTAGGGAACTTAACAAATCCATTTCTACAAACGAACATCATATTCAGGTATTTCTCATTAAATATTATCATATACATATTGAGAAATAATATTTAAAGATTTGAAACCAAATACTTAATAATTAATATATAATAGATTAAAATATGTTAATTAATTTTAGTATTTAATTTTCTAAGCAATCTCTCTGATTATTTTCAGCAAAAATTATTTCGAAATTTAATAAAAGTACGATATTTAAACGAATGGGAAAATGCACGTCAAGAACAAAATGATACTATTTACAATACAGCGGAAAAGAAATATCTGGATGTAATAGAAAAATACAAAATTGAAATTGGGAAAGAAGAGCGAGTTCATTACGAAATTGAAAATTATATTTTAGAAAATCGGAAGGTAAAATATCTTTACAAAATAGATTAATAAACAAGATTAGAAGCATAGGGGTAAACCCAGATCAATTTGACATTATCTTATAAATGCTTAAAAAATAAAAATTATTTTTTTATCATAGCTGTAAAAATAAGATTTTGTAATTATATAAAAGAATCTATACAAAAAAAAATTAAATCGTATAAACAATAAACTTAAAATTAAATTTCAATTTTTTCCGGAAAATTGGCAGCACTGGATAAATAAAATTATTAAATTTTTTCAAGCATTTACAAATTCTGTCTAAATATTTGATTAAAACTGGATAAAATGTAGCTAAAATAAAATAATAATATTTTTCTCAAAAAATTAGCAACACAGAAAAAATAAAATTATATAATTATTATAGAAATTAGTAGAATATAGCCTGAAAATTTAATTAAAGTTGTATAAATAATATAGGCAAAATAAAATATTAAAAATTGAAATATTTTTCATTCCAAAAATTGGCAACACTGTGCAAAATAAAATTATACATTCGTTATAGATATACCAGAAAAATTTATCTCGAAAATTTGATTAAAATCGGAAATTATATAATTTATGTGAAAGCTAATATAAAATTTTAAAAATTTCAGTATTTTTTCTGAGAAAGTTAGTAGCACTGTAAAACACAAAAGTTATATAATTTGGGTGGTCAACTAATAGAATCTTTTGCAAAAATTTTAATAATTTGGGATAAATAGTAAAATCAAAATAAAATTTTTAAAATTTTAGTTATTACCAATACTAATTGAATCGTTTGTGAAAATTTGATTAATTTTAACAAACATTGAAGCCAATATTAAATTTTTTAAATTTTAGTAATTTTTCTCAAAAAGTACAGTACACTGTACTTATTGTACAGTAGTAATATTATGTAATTTTTGTGGACACTAGGTTTTTTTAAAACTTCGGTTAATCTCGTATAAATATCGTAGCCATAATATTTTTTTTCTCGGAATGTTGGAATCTACCTTGAAAATTTGGTGCAAATCGGATGAACGGACTAAAAGAAGATACGTTCACAAAATTTAAACAACCGAGCGAGCGACGGACGCACATATATACACCCTCATAAACTAAGTTCAGATTTGTCATCTACAAGCTATATGAAAGATTTTTATATTTTTTTTAATTTTTGAAAATGTTACGGACACCGTAACTGAACACTATACCACTTTTCTTTGCAGTTAAAGTGATAATAAACAGCTAATTTATAATTGTAGGACATAGAAGAGAAAACTAAAAAATGGATGGCAAAATATGATAAGGACGTTGAAGTTTTAAATATGAAAATTGCTGTGTATAAAGAGAAACGTGAAGATATAGAAAAAGAGTATGAAGAGCTTGAAAAAATTGTAAGTTATTTATATTTTATATAGAATGTTTTACTTTCTTTATTTACTTCAAGTAAATTAGTGTTATTCGAAATGATAGAAAAAAAAACTGATTTGTGTATTGTGTGGTCAATTTTCATGACTACTAAAATAATTGTTTCTACACCAAAACTAGTCATTAAAATCAGTCATATTTTAAATTACCGCAAGTTTACTGAAAATAAACAAGAAAAATAAAGCACCCCATAAATTCTGTTTCTTCTTTAAGCTTGTATGACATGGATTTATAATTCCCTAGAAAAAAAAACACATTACAGTGCGCAATAGTTTAATTTTCTATTATTTTTACATAAATCGAACTAATGAGAACTGTAATGCGTGTTTAATGAGAATTAAGTATACATAGTGTTACACTGGTTTTCATAAAAAAATAAATCAAATTTTATGTTCAAAGTTTCGATTAAAAATAATCTACATTTTTGTTTAATATCCAAAATAATGTTTTCAGTATAACGAACGTCAATTAAAAATAGACGAGTATCTAAACCACAAAGAACAGATACGTTTAGAAAACGAGAGACTAGAATTTTTAAGCGACAAAGCAATAAAAATCCAAGCTTGGTGGCGTGGTCAAATGGTACGACATCAATTGGGACCATTCAAGCCCATGAAAGAAAAAACAAAAGAAAAAAAGGGCAAAAAAGGAAAAAAATAAAAGCGTTTATTATAAGAATTTATTGGATATAAATATAAAATTAATACAAAAAATTCAATTTTTGTTGTATATTTCTAACTGAATTCAAACTGGACTAATATAAACTCTAGAAAAATTATGTAATTTTACCTACAAACCATGAGACACTATGATGTGATATTTAAAAATACATAATATTGGAACTATTACAAACCTTATGATATTACCAACGGGATGGAACATATGTATGTAATATCACAGTTTTTTTTAGTAAAGTCCCTTTTAGTAAATTTACAAAACTTCAGTAAATTTGTTATCAGAAATTTTCCATAAATAGGTAAAATTTGTTTAGTTCTGTAATATTATTGTTGGTATAATTATATACATTACAAAATTTACATAAAGAATGTATTTTGAAATGAATGAATTACACTTAAAATATTTTATTACTATTATTATTAAAAATAGTATTTTGTATAATAATGAGACTTAGTACATATTATGTACTAAGTCTCATTATTTTGATGAATTATTACAGACATTAATATGCAAGCTATAATTTTACATAATTTAATAAGTTACACCAACAATATCTAATTCTACATTAAGTATGTGATGCAATTTGCAGAAAGTAAGCAATTTTACATACTTATTAGATCATTTTTACTTACTTTATCTGATTATTATCATTGTTACTATAAATTATGCAAAAATTACAGAATTTTGAGGTAGAAATACAGAATATTTATGGCAATATAAAATTACAGATTTTTTATAGTAAAATTTTACCACTATTTCTCTTAATTTTAGAGCTCTGACATAAAAATAATAAACAAATTTCTGTTAAAAATTTATTTAATAAAAACATTAAATTAATAAATAATACAAATTCTTTCTATACAATCGCCCATATTTTTGGCACATCTTCAACAACTTCACATCCATCGCTATGTTTGTGATACATGAAATACGCTTGAAGCTGAGCCGGACTAACATTTTTTTCTAATTTCATAACAGCATTCGCAAATTCTTCGGCTTGCTCTTGGGCCTTCTCGCCGCGATAAAATCGTAAAAACATCATTTTCACTTGATGGGGAGAACACCAGCCTATGTACTCCTTTAGATCGACTCTGCCTGGTCTTATAAGAGCTGGATCAAGCCTATTACAGAATTTATTGTTTTAATTAATATTTTTAATGAAATTCGAAGTTACTCGATGACTTATTTTTAGTTAGTAGATTTGAAAATATATTTATTAGTAATAAATAAAAATTAATTATAAAGTTTCCTGAAATTTTTGCAAATATTTACTGGGTAAAGTTTTTTTTTTATTATATTCAACATTTGACACAGAAGATATGAAAAAAAATAATGTTTTCTCACCTTTCAATATAATTCGTCGTCATAAATAATATCCTAGCTTCAGCACTTGCAACACCATCTAAACAATTTAGTAGTCCACTAAATGTAACCCTACTAAGTCCTTCGTAAGCGGCGCGCTGTTGCGCCGAATCTTCACGAGAAATAAACGCAGCATCGATGTCTTCCAATAGTATAATAGATTGTTGCGGGGCTAGGCTTAATAAATGATTTAAACGGTCATCTGATAAGCCCCGTTCGGACAGATTTAAGACGCAGATACCGAATTCTAATTCACCTGCTAGGGCTGTTATGTAAGACGACTTGCCACAGCCGGGCGGACCGTATAATAAATAGCCTAAAATGATGTTTTTGGTTACGAAGTAATAATTGGTTTTTTATATTAAATGATTAGTAAAATTCTTATAATTAATTATAATGTTATTAAATTCCCTATCAGGTTCGTTATTGTTTTTAGCAATGACGCGTTTCGACTTTTCAGTCATCTTCAGATTTTCTGAGTTTGGTCGGTGTTGTGGCTCGAGTGACCCAACTCCGACCAAACTCAGAAAATCTGAAGATGACTGAAAAGTCGAAACGCGTCATTGCTAAAAACAATAACGAACCTGATAGGGAATTTAATAACATTATAATTAATCATAAAGCAGGTTCAGGACCCAAGAACAGAAGTTTATCTTTTGACATTAATATAAAATTCTTATAGTTTTATATTTTATATTTCTGTATATTTTACTGGGAATATAGACATAATGTTAAATATTTCAAAAATTAATAAATTCAATAATTTTCAGATAAGAAATAAAAAATACTTAGAATCAATATCTTTAATATTATTGGCGTTGGGGTTTTAAGTAAAACACCCCTGTATATATTATTCATTTTAATTTAATGACGCCTAATTGTTGGACAATCATACGATACAGTTAAGTTAATTTAATTCAGGATTATATTAATTTTAATTTCGAAAATTAATAAGTTTATGATGCTGTTAGTTTAAGTATTATTATTTATTTTAGCAAAATATCGTAATGTTTAATGAATCCCGCATACAAAATTAATTTTAGTGAGTAACCCTAATACAACATTTCAATATCAGTACGTAATAATTTATTTTAGTATAAAACCTTAAAAATTTGATATAATATTAAAGCTGTTTTTCTTAAAATATTGCATAGGTAATTATATTATGTTCATTATTATTTTTATTTATCTGGTGGGACTGGCCTTAGTTGCTATGACTACTGGCCAGATTGATTCATTATTAATTGAATATTATAATTTTAACATAATAATTCAAGTATTTACTTACAAATCCTACAAAGTTACAGATTTTTTTCTTTTTCCATGAGTAAAAATTTTCATTCAATGACCCATATTCATAGCCTCTGTTAGGGCACTTTTAGATAAAAGCAGTTGTAATTTCGATATTAATTGTTTTTATAAATTGTATACTTGTTATTATGTTTAACATTTTAAAATATAAATTGTGCTGAAAACAGTTCTAAAATATACCTATTTTTATCTAAAAGAACTCTTAAAAGTACACTGTATAGATATTAGAAATTTACTCAGAATGCTACGAAAAATTTGTATGAAAATAATATAATAATAAAAACAAACCTCTACGATAAGGAATTCCTCTATCACTGTACCAACCAGGATTTCCAATAAATTCTTGACAATCTTTTAATATTTTTTCACCAATTCCAGCGTCAAGTACAACCGAATCTATAGGTCGTTTCTTTTTCGGATGACCAAATTGTCTCCATTCACTGCCCATTGCAGTATATGTTAATGTTTTACCCTCGTGTGCTTTGAGAGCCATTTGTCTAGCTAACAAAAACTGAATTACATATTGTACTACTACAATAAAAAAATTATTCATTACATACCTTCTTCCAAAATGTTGAAATAAACATTTTTGTCCCGTCCAAAGGCGGTTAAAGTGACAGTTTCCCATGGCACGCCCATATGTAAATCAAGCGTATGCTGTTCGCGAGTTCTTTCAACGCGAATCCACGTACTTCTATACCTAAATATTTATAAAAAAAAATAACCTAATTTTATTTATTACACATTTGAATAGAAAGTATTAGAATTCAAAAAGTCTAACTTACCTCATAAAATGTGTGCCAATACTAGGAATAAAATCATATTTTGTTTTCACGTGGCCCGTATCACGTTGTTCGAAGCTAGTTTCAACACTAAGATGCTGCGTTTGTCGTGCACCTTTATTTGTTATCCATTGTAGTAACCATTGATACGATTTATCTCTACATGGAACTTCTAATGTGATCATATAATGTCTCCGAAATAATATTAACGATGCCGCTAAACCTTTACGCAAAAGTGCTGCACCGGCACCTAAGCCAAACAATCCGAAACCAGCCCCGAAATACGGATTGTCGGATAGTGCTGATATATATTCCGTAAAAGTCATTTTAAATAAACGTTAAAAGTATTGTTTGATTTATATAATTTCTACATAACCTATACATATGTGCAAATTAGAAATCTTGTGACACTTAATATATAAATATTTAAATTGATTTGTAATAGTAATATATATAATATTCAAAATAAATCTATAAGTTAAATAGTAATTACTAAAAAATATTTTTTATTAATATTTGACAGCTCTTTACACATGAATCCGTGAAATTAATATAAATACGCATGCGTAATAACATTGTTCATAAAATGTCCGCTAGATAGCAAAACTTGTCAATGAAATAATTCAAATTTGATTAATTATTCTTTAAATATTAATTCGGTTTTCGTAAAAACAATTTATTTTTAAGAAAAATATAAATTATAATTTTAAAAATGTAAAAGAAATAAATGTGTAACAGCACAATTATTGTTAAATAAAATTAATAAAAATCAAAACGTAACAATTCAATTCTCCAGGGAAAAAAAATCTTTAAATTTTATTAAAAATAATACAATATCGTCTCTTATGGCTCATTGGCGATTAGTCAAGATGACACCGCGTGCCAAGTGAGTAGATAGATCCGGGCATGTGGTAGCATATGGGCCCGGTACATAGGGCCATCATAGGGCAAAAGATGAGGGTAGTCGGGCACGCGTCACTCGCGACCAACATGCGGGATTCTCAGGGCAAAAGAACGGAAAAATCGTTCCCACGGATGCATATCAAAGTCTCAAACCATGATACCACTCTCGTTTTTAATAGCGATGTTAAATAATTGTCGTAGTGACCCGCACGAATACCGCCGCGTGCGTCACGCTATGGCATCTGGAACTACGCGGGATCTCTCGGACTGTGTTTTTACTTTTGGATGTTCGTTCGTATACACACGTGTTTTGATAGCTGATGAGTGTGTCTTTATAGTTTATCATAGACAACAGAGAAAGAAGTAGTTTATATTCACGTCCTACGTTTGTCCGTTGCTATGCAACGAATTCTGAACAATGTATAATTGACGGTACCAGGAAAAAATATTATGCTTACAGACATGTGATCCCATTTTTTCTTTGTTATTATTGTCAAACATTGTATTACAAAATCATCAAAATTATACTATTATATTTTATTTCTATATATCAATAATTTAATATTTACTTTTTTACATTTCTGTGAGTCATAGTTTACAGGAATACAAGAAATAAAAAAAATTTTCTGACTTATAATACGAAATTTTCTTAAAAATATTTTTTTTAAAAAATAGTACGTTTCTTTTTCTTTACTTTCATTTTTATCTAAAGAAAGTATGCATTTGTAAAGAAATTGAAATAAAATAATTTTATTATGTATATTAGAGCTGTCCAACTCTGCACTTTCATAAAAATATTTTTTTTTTAACAAATTTAAAGAAAAGATTTAAATTATTGACAATATTAATATTTAATGTAACACATATATATATATAATTACGTTTTAATTTATTATTTCTTAATATAATTTTTTTAATAAAATTCTAATTGGCAAATTTTTTGTATAATTTATCTATTTACAAAAGTTATTAGAAATCTCATTTATTATATTTTTATTTTATTATAATTGATTAACTGTATTGTAATTGAATCATCATAACTCAATTTTATTATCGTATTTGACAAAATATGTATTTTTTAAATATTATATATTTTCTCAATTTATAACTTAAGATTTTTAAAATATATATTTAAATTTTTTCATCGGGAAGTAATAAAATAAGATACTGATAATTTGAGTTCGTCGCAATGTTGATTATTAATAAATATTAATACAGAAATATAACCTAAAGCCGTTTTATTTTCATAAATATTATTCAATAATCTTGTTTTTTATTTATGATATAACAAATACAAAAGACATTTATAAGTAATAAATATTAGAGAAAAAAAAACTAGTTGCAAAAATAAGAACAAGGTTAGATCTTAATATTAGATTATGTATTTTACATATGAATAGTCTTACAAAAATAGTCTGATCACTTTTTTCATCAGATACAACGTACCGATTTGACGTGTATTTAATTGTAAAACATGTAATAGAAATTCTAGTAATGAAAAAATAAACAGTTATTATATATAAAATGAGAAATGATATTTGTCATTAGTTTACTTTGCATTTCCAAGAAATGACTAATATAGTTATTTTTTACATATTTGAATATTATTAATAAAAATGCAATTAGATTTTTTTTCAGTATGAATTTAAACTTATGTAATTAGTTATATGATAATTTTATTTTTCTTGTAAAAGAGTTTGATGTCAGTTTATTTATATTAATATCTTTTTTTTTTTTAAACTATTTTTTTTTAAGTTTTGTCAAGATATAAAAATAATAATAAAACAAGAAAACATAATTTGAAATAAATATTAAATAGCAATTTTAAGTAAAAATGCATCTTAAAAAGACATGAAAAAAGCCAATTAAATGTTGATTTAAAATTAGCTTGATTTAAAATTTTTGTCAAAATTTAATCATCCAATTTGTAAAAATTTATTTAAGCAATTTCTGTTTGATTTTTCAGTTGGAAAATTAATAAAAAGAATAAAATTATATAATTCAGATCCTTGAACAAATCCAGGTAAATTCACTGTTTCTTATTTAAGTTTCGATTTTTGGATCAATTGATTATTAATCAATAGATCACTTATAATAATGAATTTGACATTCAGTTTTCATTTAAAAATTACAAAATTAATGGTTATTAAAACAATAAATACTTTGTTATAATTAGCTAACGTTTTCACAAAATAAAAAAAAACAAAAAATAATAATTAAATTTGTTAATCCTTACACAATTAATAATTATGCAATTTGTTTCCTGTCATTTCGTACAGTAATAATTATAAGTGAGTGAGGAAAAAAGGAATTTAGAAACAACATTGTCAAACGGATGTTGAAATAATGCTAGTGACGTTTAGATACAAAAAAAAATCGCTTTTTGTTACTCTGAATAAATTTATTTTTTATTCAAATAATAGGTAAAATAGAATATCTGTAAAAACTTACACGATTATTATATTATCAATAGAACAGACCACGAAATGTAATATATTTTTTTATAAATATTATACGATTTTATTCATTGCATGTTGTTTGTAATGATTTTTTTAAAATATATAAATTTTGAAAATAAAGTTATATAATTCCGACATGAATTTTATGAACTGAAAAGTATGTAATCATAATTTAATAATAAATATAAATTTTATTTATTTTGAAATAAATTTAAAATCTTATTATTGTATGAAATTAAAAATTTGAAGTAATATTCGTTATAAAGAGACTTACGAATACATTTATAAAACTATACCAACATTACACAAACATAAATAAGCATCTCTCGATATGTGTGTTAAAATACACTTAGTTCAATTTATTATTAGCTATCGAAATGTTAAATTTAATCAAGTTTGTTTGCTGCACTGATTATTTCAGTCTAGATATTTCTATTCCGTCTAATGCCAATTTTTCTCGCTTCTTACAATCAGATATTACTGGCAGTTTCAAGAGGTCTGTTTCTGAAAATTTTCTTCTCTTACAGTCTAACAACGAGCCTATATACAATCATCAATTTCATTTTAAATAAAACAAAGTATTATCATTTTTCTATGCATATAACTTTGAAAAAAGCATGATAAAAACCGGATCTTGAAGATGACTGGATGACTTGCGTAAAAATCTTAAAATTTCAAATGACACTCAAAAAAATAGTTGTTCTATTTGTAAATTAAAAAAAAAAAGTGAACAAAGATGTAATTAGTAAAGTCACTTAGCGAATATAAGTTCTTCGTATAAAGGGCAAAATTACAATACAAACATGTTATTCTTTTCTTTATAAATTAAGATACGTATATGTGGGTGTCGGGCGCAACAGGTCAAGCCAACACTTAAGTACATATTTAAATGGTTATTCTTTCAGACTTAAAATTTCATTTAGAACACCTATTTTCTTCATTTTAACATTATGTTTTTAGCTAGAGTGCTAGTGGTTCTGAATAAAATTATTACGGATGTTGAGTTCGTCGAAACGTCGATTATTAATAAATATTAATACAGAACTTAAACCTAAAACCGTTTTATTTTATAATTATGTCCTATACGAGCAATTTTTGAATATTTATTTATATGTACCTAAATTTTATTCTAAGAAAAAATAAAAATATTTAAATTATATACATACATATACAATCACGCCATGTACCCAAAAGTGTGTGACACAAACTCTTTCCATTATCCCAAAATTAATTTTCTCCAAATATTCCTATTCGGACAAGCAACTCTAGTTTCATCAACATTCATGATACATCTCATACATGCTTTTCTATTCCTACCACACGGAAGTTTTCGCTTCGCAAAACACACTCAATCATACCATTCTACCTTCCAAATCATTCATATAAATTCTTGTAACCAAACGTTCATTAGATATTCGCTTAAGATGACCAAACCATCTTTTGCAACAACATTTTTTTCAATTTCATTAATTATATAATAAAAATATTGAATTCTAAAACATGTTTCCATAATTTTAGACAATTTATATTATTAGACAATATTTGGGAAACTATTTTAGCTTCTTTGTTTTATCACAAATTGTAATAAATATTAGAGATCTAGATATTAAAGTTTAGTTTAGATATTAAAATATATATCACACATATTAAATATAAAAATATTCTTCATTGTAAATTTTTTTCTCCCTAAAATTTGAACCAATGTAAATAATAATGTTATAAGTCATATATCATTTATTTAGTTTTGAAATTGTAATGATGAAAACGTATCATAACTTATTTTAAGTTTTTATTAAACAATTGCACCAATTATATAATCTTGTTAGATAATAAAAATTATAATGCGTTTCTTTTCGCATTAACGAAATTTTGACAATGTGCATTTGCCATTTTGTCTTTCATATCATAATCGTTTATAAAAATAAAATAAAAAAAAAATTGAAATTTATAACGTTCAAATTTTTCAAATTAACTTAAATCAGTTTTATAACTCTATTAAGAATATTGTAGTCAACTAGCAATGATTCTAATTTGATACAATTTAATTATATAGCAATTATTTAAACTTGCTTTAAATTATTTAATGAAAATATAAATGGAATAACTGACATTATAAAACTTAAAAGATTTGCATTGGAAAAATTTGTTCTTTTTTAGTTAAATTTGTAAATTATATCAATTATTTTTTTATTTAAAATTTAAAATTTCTATCTATTTATCTAATTTATTAATTATTTTGGAATAAGTAATAACATTTACTATTTAAATTTTTTTGCTTTTATATAAAATTGCGTAAACTGCATAATTATAAAAATATAAAAAAATTGTTATTTTGATTTTTCTGTTTTGGAATTTCTAAAAAAAATTAGAATTTAAAAAAAATTGTTATAAGTTGTATGTCGTATTTTCAAAATTTAAAAATATGTATATTAATTTTATAAATATATGCATTACAAATAATGTGAAAATACGAGTATCTATTGTTTACAGTAAATAAAATCATTTTATGTAAAGCAATAAAAAAATTAATTTTAAATAGACAATAACATAAATATCTTAAAAACAATTACAAAATAATATATTGCAAATATATAAACTATATAGTAGGTATCTATATAAAATAATAATATGAATTTAATAATAATATGTAAATATTTTAATAAAATTATACATGATCTCACAATAATTTTTTTTTAAATTTTACATCCATTATTCTTCAATATATTCCGCTCCTAATTTCTCCTATAATAAATGTATTTATACTACAAAAACATCTCATTTTCACAACGATTACACTTTTGCAAAATAAATTAAGAGTAGAAAAACTTTTTATTAAGATTTATTGTGAAACATTTTAAAAATATAAATTTAATCTAAAGAAAACTAGTAAATGTTTAATTATTTAAGTAAAAATAATAACTTTATCATAGAAATTTTATATTTCAATACGATTCAAATTATTAAGATATTTATAGAAATTTTGAGTCCAAAATTTGTCATGTAAGAAAAACAAACAACTTTTTTCAATGATATTTTTTGATATTTCAACAAACAAATCAGATAAATTTTTAAAAATATTCTGCTTATTGTAAAAAAAAAACTTTAGAACAAACACCAATAAATATCTAGAAAAAAATCTTTTGAAATTCGTAAATCAAAGTTTTTGAAACTCACTTTACATTGCAAATAAAATATTTTATTTTAGTTTCAAACAATAAAATGTTATAGTTTTGCGCAGATAAAATAATTTTCATAGCTAAATAAAATAGTTGCATATCTACAACAAATATGTAGAATAGACTTTATAGCATTAGAAATTTTAGAAAAAAAACAACATATACAAGATGTATGCATTCTATGACGTTATCTGATAAGCTATTGTCCACACAATATAAAAGTATATGTGGTGTAGAACGAAATGGCATAATTACATTCATACTCTTCTTCTCGGACTACACATGTCTGCTTCCGATGTCGTCGTTGTGTTTGTCAGAAAAACACACATTAACACACACACACACACATGCACATCAATTCTCTCTCATCTGTTGCGCGCACTCGCTCGCTCGCTCGCTCGCTCGTTTGCTCGGTCCCTCGGTGACAAAACACGCGGATGAACGTAGAGCGGCGACGAGCGGCATCATCATGGAATGCATGGTGCGTAGGCTCCCGCCATCAGTCCAGCTACCAAGCCAATTCAGCTCGTTAAGCTCAATTAAGAATGATGTGTTCGTTCAATTGGCTTCAATTAATCCAAATAGCTTGTAATAGCCCGTCTCCTCGCCACCATCACACAGCCTCATTCCACCCATCCTACCCCACTGCACCTCTTTGCCCACTAAGATCATCCTTCTCTAGATGACCAGTCACACACAAACATTTCTCTCAACAGATATTTTTCCACGAACAATATTCATACACAAACTAAAACTCATGCACTTTGAAATGTCACATACATATATACACCGCGATATATTTATGATGTTAATGCTAGTTGGAGATGTTCCCCAGGTGTAGGAAATAGCTCTAGTACCCTAGCTCTAGTTGCAGCACCCCCGATGCTGGCTGACTAGCATCTGCGCGCCATACACACGAGTTAGTTGGTTCAAATATATCAACAATTGGACTTAATATTGTCGAATTGCATTAAAGAATCATTCCTAATGGAGCTAATGACTAAAATTGGGTAAATTGATAAGGCTCGCATTGAACAGAACGGGAGTAGAGTCCGTTGGTAGTCAGTCCATTCCAACATTCACCAGCATCCAGATCATGCGTCGTCCACAATATTGGGCAGCGTCGGGACGCTGCTGCTGTTGCTGGTGGCATGGCACGTGATCACACCCGGCCATGCTGCCGGCTTTCATTCAACCAATAAAATCGTGAGGCACCCTCAATGCTTTGTTCCTATTGGTGCACCGAGGACCGTGTTCCCGCTGCCCCTCGCCAAATATAAATTGACCTAAGTGAAGTGATAATATGTCAGAAGTCAGTACTAAGTTAACGACGCTTCTACGAGCCTCCAAAACGATCACCACTAAATAGATGATTAACGTTGATTAAATGAAGACATCGATTTGATTTTTCGCGCGCCACACTCTGTGACCAATCAGATCTTCCGTTAATTAAATAATTACATCGTCAAAATGCAACAACAATCGCAGGCGATTGAAAACGGGCCGTTTGACGATCCGATTTTTGCCGATTTTTCGGGACAAAGTCTGCCCTCGTTAAATACAACACTTTTGCAGAAATCGGAAAATAGAGGCATGCATTCGATACAAGTTATGCTGGGATTGCAGCATCAGGATATGTACCCGGGTAGTACGGATTTAGGACCGTTGTTTCCTACATCGACGGATTCCGTAACTAAACGGATTAAAGATGAAGACGAGGCGAGTTTGATGAGCGGAAATAATGTCGGGGTTAGTGTTAGTTCCGGACAACCGCAACCTAGTTCTACGGCAGGTGGTGCCAAGAAAGTTGATAGTAAAAATAAGAAAGCCGATAGCACGGGTGTTAAAAAGAAAAAGACGAGGTTAGTTTATTTATTTCTATTATTTTAAATTACAATTTTATTTAGAATACTACATAAACATTGTCGCATGATACATATTTATATACTTATAGTATACAAATAAGAGAAAAAAAAATGTACTTAAAATTTTGTCATTGAATTAATTTATAAATGTGTTGCAGATATTTAACGTTAATGAAAGAAAATGTTTGATTATCAGTATTTTGCCAATTAACGTACCAACATTTAAAATAATATAATAATAAACAATATCAAATTTATAAAAAAAAAAAGTTTTTCTGCTTTGTAGCGACGGCAAAATTATAGCTATCTATTTTAAGATTTTTAAATTGACATCTTCAATATATTTATTAAAAATTGATAACTTATGATATTTAATTCAAAAAATTAATACAAAATAAAAAACTTATTCAATTATTAAAAATTTATATAACAAAGATTCTTTCTGTCATCTTCTAGAATTTAAACAAATTTATTTTTGTAGAATTTTCAAACTATATTATCTAAAATATATCTATGAAACATATATTAAAGTTATATTGAGATCTTAGACATTTTTATAGGTATGTAGAGTTGTAATGTAAATAAAATTGCACTATTTAAGTTTAATGAATTAAAAATTATTGCCTTCAGTTATTTATTTAGATTTACGTAAAAATGCTTAAAATTTTAACATTTTATACTTGACTTTTTATAGTTTATAAGTTACAATTAAACAATTTTAAAAGGAACAATATTTTATATCTAATAATTATTGTAAAATAATTTAATTATATCAAAAAAAAATTATTAACGTTTTTAATGCAATAATGCGTTGTAGTATAGACTACAGGGACATTTTGGTGGAAACGCTTACTAACTTTACCGCCGGTAAATAAAACTGATTTGTTATGTTACTTCAAATATATTTGTAAATTTTTTAATTTTTAATTTTACTTTATATGGTAGTAATTACATTAATACATTAGTATATTGCAAAAATTAATTTTTGTGTCAAAATAAATTACAAATAGCAAATCAAAAAAATTTAAAATATTAGATAATATGTTTACCTGAACTAGATCAAATAAGAATTTTTGTTATGTTTTTAATTTTAATTAAATTTATATTTTTATAACTAATTAACTGACAAATAAACCTAAATAAAGCTTGCAGAACCTACTTCTCTATGGCGTTTTATAAGTAAAATTTTAAGAAAAACTTTTTATTGAAAATTTATATGTATGTTTTACTGTGTTGTATATTTACCACTTTAACTGAAAGAAAAAAAGATATAGTGTTTGGTACGATGTCTGTAACACTGCTCAAAATTGAAACAAAATATATAGAAATCCTTCATACAGCCTCTAGATGATGAATCTGAACTTAGTTCATGAGGATGTATATGTGTGCGTCGTCAGCTCGTTCGCTCTACCGCTTTTGACGAAATTTTCAGGATAGGTTTATTTATTATCCAAGATGGTCACGTGTATTTATTTTTCCAGTAATTATATAATTCTAATTAAATACAGTGTTGTATTACTAAATTTTTTCAAAATTTATTATGACTATATTATTTAAAAAATTTATTGATAAGTTTTACTATTTATTAAATATAAAATAAAACATTTAAAGGAAAGTATTTTTTTTGCATTCAAAATATTAAATATTTTCTCATGAGTGCTACCCCATATAATACATACTCAATATACACGAAAGTACAAGTTTCACCCCTCTATCTATGTTAACAACCCTATGTACCTACATATAAGTGTACATAAATTATTTTCAGTAGTAATAGTACCACTATTTTTCGTATCGATGAATTTTTATTTAATTATCACATGTTAGCAAATACTTTTGTTACACCCAGTTTGCAAACTGAAAAAAATTTTGCCCAGTCCATGAATTGGTTGCACGTAAAAAATGTGGTAGAGCTTTTTGCATATTAAATTAAAATATTAGTTTGTTATTGTTTAAAGACAAAAGACATATAATAATAATAATAATAATATTTTATTAGTTCTTGCACTAGCATACAATAAACAAGTCACAATTTTGATATAATACATATAGAATAAAATAAATGTGTAAGAAGAATAAAATATCTTTACAAATTCAGAATATGTACATTAAATATTCTTCTATAGAATAGAAGCACTCATTTAGTAGTAATTTTCTTATCCAGTCTGAAAATTCATTTGGTGGCAGTGTTTTTATAATTTCTGGTAATTTATTATACAGATAACTACAAGCTTAGTTTTAAAATCAGTTTCAACTAATACCGATTTTAAAACAATGTAACTGTCATAAGAGCAGGACTAAACAAATGAACTGAAACACCTGAAAACCGAGTTTGTAGTACCAGTTCACAAACTGGACAAAAAATTAGTACACAAACGGAACAATTATACCGTTGGTACGTGACATATACAAGTATATAACAGTAGAAATTTTAAACACATTCGTTTTTTTTTTTAAGTTTATTATTTTGATTAATAGTTTATAAATAAAATAATTTTATTTATTAAATAAATATTATTTAGTATTATTAATTAAAATTAAATAAAATATATCAAATAATCGATACTATATTTTCTTGCTTGACGTCAAATTGAAATCTTCAATCTTACAGCAAAAACGGCATAAATGGGTAGGTACATTAATTTTGATGATTAAAAACCGTTAATATTTACAAACATATACCAGAATTTGTATTTATATACTTATTGTAAAAAAAAAATATTAAAATTATTTTTGTACACACTAGCACAATACTCGTGCTTCACTAGGGGGTTCACTACTTTCAATTTATTTTAACTTAATTGCAGTTTTTGGTCAATTTTTATCGTTTACAGCGTTCGCCTGCAACTTACGCTGCATTGTTCCATAGTGAAATCTTTCTCGAAAAACGACTCAACTATAAATAAAACACTCATCAAAATTTGTTCCGTGGATGTCAAGTTATAAGCGAACAGAAATTTTTATTAATTTTGTGGCTCACACTGCATTTCCCCGTAGTAAAACTTTTTGAAAACGGCTCTACTCGTATCAAAATTTTTTTCGTGGATCTTAGGTTATATGCGAAAAAAGTTTTTGTTAATTTTTATCGTTTACAGCGTTCGCATAACGTATCATAGCCTTTCTTGAATATCGACTCAACTATTAATAAAACTTCCATCAAAATCTATTTCATGAATGCCAAGTTATAAGCGAATAGAATTTTTAGTCAATTTTTCTAATTTACAGCGTTCGCTTACGGTTCACGTTGCATTGTTCATTAGTAAAACTTTCCTTGATAATGAAAATAATAAAACTTCTATCAAAATCTGTTCCGTGAATCTCAAGTTACAAGCAAACAGAGTGTTTGATCAATTTTCATCATTTGTCTTATAATAAAAACTTTCCTTGAAAAACTATTAATAAAACTCCCATCAAAATCTGTGCAGTAGGTATATATATACAGGGTGTAACAGAATAACTATTCCTAATTTTAACTGGAGTATCCTGGGCTCAGAATATGAAGATTTAATGCAAATCACTGAAATAAAATGTGGCTCCTTACTGAGCTACAGGGTGTTTTATATAAAAATTTAAAAACGATTTTTGCCCAGTACTTTAAAACTATTTGACGTATCCTTATCATACTTGGCAGGAAATGTAGGTACCGTACACCATACTAAATTATGTTAAATAAAAGTTTCTGGCTACTGCCAGTGGCGTACAACAGGGGCAAGTGAGAGGTTGATCCTTCCTAAATTCTACGCCACTGGCGGAATTGTTATTTTAGCACAATTTTTCGATTCTCCAATACTTGCTGTGTAAAAAACATACTCTTCCTTTGTAACGATAAAGTCACTGTTTTTCGAGATATTTAAAGTTAAACATAAGCTGCTCCCTTGGGATTTTTTCAAAATTTGCTAAAAAAAATCTGAAAAAACTCAGTAAAATAGAGAAAAAAATTAGTTACATAATAACTAAGTAACTTTTTTTTCTAACTCATTCTGATTTGGCTGTAAAAATTATTGAAAATAAAAAAAATAAAATGTAAAAAATATTAATTTTCAATAATTTTTCCAGCCAAACCAGAATGAGTTAGAGAAAAAGTTACTTAGATATTATGTAGCTAATTTTTTTCTCTATTTTACTGAATTTTTTCAGATTTTTTTGAGCAAATTTTGAAAAAATCCCAAGGGTGCAGCTTATGTTTAAATTTAAATATCTCGAAAAACAGTGACTTTATCGATACAAAGGAAGAGTATGTTTTTTACACAGCAAGTATTGGAGAATCGAAAAATTTTGCTAAAATGACAATTCCGCCAGTGGCGTAGAATTTAGGAAGGATCAACTTCTTACTTGCCCCTGTTGTACGCCACTGGCAGTAGCCAGAAACTTTTATTTAACATAATTTAGTATGGTGTACGGTACCTACATTTCCTGCCAAGTATGATAAGGATACGTCAAATAGTTTTAAAGTACTGGGCAAAAATCGTTTTTAAATTTTTATATAAAACACCCTGTAGCTCAGTAAGGAGCCACATTTTATCTCAATGATTTGCATTAAATCTTCATATTCTGAGCCCAGGATACTCCAGTTAAAATTAGGAATAGTTATTCTGTTACACCCTGTATATATATATCAAATTATAAACGAATAAACTTTTTTTTGCGTTTACAGCGTTTGTCTGCGACTTAAACAAATTTATCCCCACTTTTGGATTTTTTCCATCATTGTGGTAGTATTACACAATTCTTTGCAAAATTTTAAAAAAATATATGAAAAGAAATTAATAATAGACAACTATTTTATAAAAACATATTTTTTCTGTATATTAAAAAAAAACTTTATATTGAAAAATAATCGAAATTTATAAATTGTTGACGTCATGTATGTAAATAAGTTCTTGCTATATCGTAATTTTTGTGAGTTGGCTTCACATTGGAATGCATACAAGAAGCATGGTATATATTTTGTATTCTGCAAATACTTTACTTATAAGTAAATGTGTAAAAACAGACAAAAACTTTCGTTAATTTTGTAAGATTCTGGTTTTTTTTTATTTATTTGAAGATATTTGCACGAAAATTCAAAATTTTAAAATTCTTATATCAGAATGGTCCTTATTACGAGTTCTATTTTAAGGTCGATTTTAACTAATACAGATTTTACAAATGAACAAATGAACTGAAACACACAAAAATCAAGCTCGTAATACCAGCCAATGTTCTTAATCAGATTCAATAACAAATATGTCATATTTTTAACTGCTTGATTATATTATTATATTATAACGATTAAAAAAAAAAACTTAAAAATATATGTTCTTTCTAGTTATTCCAATAACATTTATAAATTAATGTTAAAATTCCTAATATTTATTTAAAAAAAAAAAAACAATAAATTTTGGATTTATTGTATTTGTATTTTTGTAATTTACAAATTCTGTAATAAATAATTTCCAAATTTACGCGACAAATCGTCACACAATTGTCATGTAAAAACTGATGTAGATAATTTAGGTTAAATATAGTGTTTGATGTAAATTAGATAATCAAGTTAAATGTAGTTCAAAGATATTCCATTATAATATAATATACGAAAAAAAAGTACATACATAAATTTCCATCTAATTTCTTATGTTAATAACATTTAGCCTAGATATAAATTAATATTTATTAACATATTCAAATAATATGATTTTTTTCTACATCTTTTTTTTGCGAGACAAAACTGTCACAAATCTAATAATGGAAAACCCAATGTGTATTTTATATATTATAAAAAAAATATAAATGTAACATTTACGATAACATCTAAATGATACAGCAAAATATATATTATTAAATTACATTTAGTTTACTTTTTTTAATTTTCTGTTTATGTTTTATTTTTATTTAATTTAATTTAGTAATTCTATAGAAAAATAAATACTTACTATTGTAGATTAAAAATTGTAATTAGTAATATTTTATAATTATATAATTTTTAAAATTTTAATTTAAATAAAAATTTTGCATAATATGTAAAAGCAATGCAATTATCATTTTTTAATATATAATAATATTTAAATAAACATTTGTATGCTAATCGACCTTAAAAATAACAAATTATTAACATAATATGAATATACATATTTTTAATATAGTTAATTCAAAATGGGTAATATTTTAGAAATAGACTCACTTGCGTACGTATCAGATGCGTACAAAAATTATTTAGTATTATTTGCGTACAAATAAGGGTCGGCTCAAGACCAGGTAGTGAAGGTACTTACACGTACTTAGGCCGAGTTTCAGATGCGTACAGCGATTTTACAAATAATCGAGTTAGTATTCAATTTTAATATTAACCAAGTTTATATTTAGTTGTTTAAATTTAATTTGTGTAGATTAATGGGCAAGGCCGAGTTGTCTCCCAAAATTTGAAATTATACCTGAGACAAAAAAAGGTCATGACCTAGTTGTCTTCCGCGCATGGTCTCCCAAGATTAAAAAGTAACCTAATCTAACCTAGCCAATCATTTGCGCTAGTCGTCATTTGCGCCGATGAGATAAGCGCCTATATTGAATAATAACATAACTAAACCTTAAACCTTAACCTAACCTTCCCTAAGCCAACAGTGGCGCAGATGATAGGGTTTCGTGGCGCAAATGATATACCACTGTTGACGCAAATGACAACTCGACATTTCCCAAATCTCTGTACGCATCTGACACTCGACCTAAGTACCTTCACTACCTGGGCTTGAGCCGACCCTTATTTGTAAATAATGTTTGTATGCATCTGACACGTACGCAAGTGACACGACACCATATTTTACTATTAATAATGGCAAAGTTACTAATAAGATTTAACATTCAATAGGTAAATAAGAAGATCAATATCAAATAAAACTTGTGTCAATATTTCTCTTTCAAATTTTGTAATTAGATTTTTTTATAAAATAAATTATTTTAATAATATTCTTAAACTTAGAAGTTTACAGTATATTTTAAAAGAATCCCTTTTGGTAATGCTAATTTAAAATTATTGGTGTTAAATTCTCATTTTTTTTAATCATTTTAAAGAATTTTTTAAAATTTCCAAATGTTTTTATTAACATATAAATTTATTTTAAACAAAAATTTTTAAATTCATAAATATTGAGCATTAACAATCAATTAATAATACTTTTATTACCATAAATATAAAAAATCAAATAATTTTTTATTACCTTCTAAAAAGTACTAAGTATAATTTACAAATTATCAAAAATTTTAATCTCATATTTTTAAATTTATAACTTCATAACTTTCATATTTACATTGTGTTTTAATTTTTAATAAATTTAAATTTAATACATTGTTTTTTAGAAATAACTCAATATTTTTTGAAAAATTAAAATTTTCTCTAAAAAATTTATGAAAAATTGCTATTTGAGATCAATTAAAATTACTTTCAATGAAATGGTATTCTTTTTTAAATTTTTATATAAATTAAACAAAATCGATATCAAATAATGTCTTTATAAAGAATAATACACAATCACACGCACACATTCACGCAACTCAAACTTAAAAAATCAATTTTAATCCAACGAAAATTCTTCTTTCAGAACAACATTCACCGCATATCAACTGGAAGAACTAGAACGAGCTTTTGAACGTGCTCCGTACCCGGACGTATTCGCTCGGGAAGAACTAGCTCTTAAGTTAAACTTGAGCGAATCACGCGTGCAGGTTTGGTTCCAAAATCGACGCGCTAAATGGCGTAAACGTGAACCACCCCGAAAAACCGGATACGCAGGCAGTCCAGCAGTTACCGGTGCACCGTACGGCGCCAATACGAGCGGTTCAACGCATTTTCAATCAGCGACCGCGCCGCAAGATGCTTGGAATACTGGAGCCAGTGGAGGTAAAAAATACATTGATGATATTTTGTTTTAGAATTTCATTTATCTCAATAAAAAAATATCATTTAATTTTAAAGTTAATTATTGGTCTATAAAGGCAGATTTTATAGTATTAAACGTTTTAACGAAAGTTAACTTTAAGTCGACAAAAAGCATCACTTTATTGACAGCAATAATAGTTATGTAATTAATAAACACTTTAATTAAAGTCAATTTTAAGCTTTCTAAAAAGCACCGATTTTAAATTTTACTGGCATAATTATTATTCAGAATAAAACAACTACTCGGGCTTCAGTCAATAGTTTTATTTTATTTTATTAAAATATGGTGCGATATTTCGACCTCACTGAGGTCATCATCAGGAACAATATTTATAACAATTGTACCTACAAAAAACATATATTTGGTATAATTTTTATCCTGTTAATTGTTATCATTTTTATATTATAGTACCATTACACTACACTTCATTGCCAGAACATTGTTTGACAATTTTTTTAATTTAATCAAACAATGTTCTTGCAATGAAGTGTAGTGTAATGGTACTATAATATAAAAATGATAACAATTAACAGGATAAAAATTATACCAAATATATGTTTTTTGTAGGTACAATTGTTATAAATATTGTTCATGATGATGGCCTCAGTGAGGTCGAAATATCGAACCATATTTTAATAAAATAAAATAAAACTATTGACAGTCGAGAAAATACATATTATATAATTATTATTACTATTAATAAAACGATTTCTAAAAAATTTTAAAAGGAGTATTTTTGGGTATAAATTTAATCTCGTGTTTTGAAAATGCTAGACATAACATTGATTATACTAGGCGACAAGGTTTATTTTTATTATCCATTTCACTTATTTTTTTTTAAACATATAACTAAAAATATTCTAATACGTCACATTTTTTAAATAAATACCTCCAGGTTTTCTCGGCCGGTATCCATTGAATTTATATAATTTTCTGGAATACCGTGATCGTTCTATCCTCGTTGCAGGTGGCATCTTCAGTACTTGGTGACTGAATAAATTCAAATTTATCGCTTAATGTTATTACTTCTTTTTTAATTGAATTTGATCGCGTACACAATAAAAAATCTGTTGTTTATAAATTATACTTTACAATAGTATCAAAAATGTTAATGTTACTTTAATTTAATGCCCTTTTGATAACAGCCGCAAGTGCAGTTTTATTTTGACATTTTCTCCTAGTGTAATTTGTACACTATTTTTGGTGTATCCCAACTGGGACACTGAACAGTTTTTATCATTCCTTTATAACTTCAAATAAATTATATAAACAAAATTAGAATATATCGACAATATTATAGGTGGTTGGCCAACAGCTTACAGCGACCTCCAAATGTCCTACGGCGCTCCATCTTCCTTCGGCGGCTACTCCTATACACTCGGCTCGCAGCACGATGGCGGGCAACTTTTCGCCGGTATCAGAACTCATGAGTATGCCGAACAAAGTCCACCACCTCCCCAGTATTCTATGCTGCAAACTCATTCGCCCACTGATGGTACAGGAAGCGAGGAACTCCATAAGCTGGAGTACGGTGATCCGGCAACGGATGACATTAAACAAGAACAGCAACCCCCACCCGCTTATGTAACGTTACCCCCTTTTCTGAACTAGCCAGGGTTGCGAATCGACCCTGCCATTTCATGTAAATAATTTGTCAAATGAGATTTGCAAATTTTAATTTATAGCGTTTTCAGCTTACAAATATAATGCATATTGTTAGATTTAAAAGATGCTCCGAATTTGTACTATATTTATAAACTGAAAATGCTATTAGAATCAACAAATTAATGTTGGGATTCCGTGCAATTTTTGTTTGAACTATAAATCTGCATTTTAGACAAATATTATATCGAATATAATACTTTTAGTCTTCACAAATAAAGGCAATTTATAGATCTATAAATTTATGAAAAATGGATCCCAGCATAAGTATGACAAATATGTTGAAAAAACATTATGGATCTATTATATATGCTACTAGTTTTTAGTCATATTTTTGACAACTTTTAGGACCACTTATATAAAGAAAATGTTAATAACTCTACTATTAGCAAAGTTTGTCATTACACAGAAAAATAAATAGCTATTTCAATTCATTAGACTTGGTTCATTTGTTGACTAAATTTTATATAATTTGTCTGTTTCATTAGATAATATTTTCTATAATATTGATTCATTTATCAAATTGTAATTTCAAATAAAATTTTCATAAATAATTTTTTGTTTTATATTTTAACTGAAACACATGTTTAAGTTCACCAAAAAAAAAGCTTTCAAATGACATCAAATAACGAATTTAATAAAGTAGCAATATATGATAGATCTTAGATTTTTTCCAGCCAATATACAAAATGTCATACAGGCAATTTTAATGATATAGTTTTGTTATAACTAGTTAGACAAGACAAATAACTATTCAAAGACATTTTCCAAAGATTCCGTGAATCATATTATGGTGGCAGCGCCACAAATTATTATATTATCTTATTGATAGAAATCTATTATGATAAATTTGTTTCTTAAGAAATTATTTTTGCAGATGTTCTATATGCCTTAGTGATTAAATAATTTATTCAGTTATAACTGAAAATACTTTATCTAATATTTATTATATTATTGAGTAATTGGAAACGTTTTAATTAGTTTTCATTAATCAAGATACTCATAACAAATCTAAATGTGTAAAGTTGTTTATCAAATTATCGATAACTTGTAAACAAATTTCTAGTAATTAAATTATAAAACTCTCCCAGTTTCCTTGTTTTTAAAAAACTTTGTTTACAGTAATTTTCTTAGAGTTGTTTTCGTACAAAATAATGCGTTTTATTAGAGAATATGTTTATAAACAAATCCATTAAAAATAAAAAATTTTAATTTAGAAACATAAATATTTCTCATATTATAGTTTAATCTGACAGATAAAGAACATTATTCCAAAAATTTTAATAAAATTTCTTTTATTAAAAAAAAACTAAACAAATGTTTTTTGTACGTATTCTGTGAAAATTATGTTAAAAGTAATGTATTCTAAGTTCTAAAGGTTAAACTAAACCAGTATAAAGTAAAAAAAATGTATCAAATTATAGAAAATATGGCCAAATTGTATAACTACTGATTTCAAGATTCTGTAAGATTTAAAATAATTATATATTAGCTAAAATAGAAAATACTTTGCAGAAACTCTTCGCGACTCTTAAAATTTTTATTTTAATAGACCGTTAAAATAACAACCCAAAGATATTATTTAACACCTAATGTTAAAAAATATACTTCATTCTTCAGATTCCTAAAAATTGTATTTTTACGAACTGTTAAAAATTTGAGATAGTGAAAGATGTTATACAAGATCTACCATAAACATATTGTGTAGTCTTTTTCAGAATTCTAGAAATTTACTATAAAATTTAAGCAAAAATTTGTCCAGTAATGTTTAGAAAAACGTAGTAAAAATTTTATAATCTTTTGTATTATCAAAATAAAATTTTTCTTAGTTTGTGTAAAAGTATGAAAAATCTTTTCCAATAACTCAATATTAGTGCCAACGAAAAGTCAACGAGATAAATGCAACGAACAATACTTTAAACTCATTTCAATTATAACTGAACGATAAAAAGAGATAAATAAATTTAATCTTTATACTATATAACGTTTGTATTGAATCTTTATATGAAATAAAACTGTGTGCGAAACAATAATGCATATTCTAAATTGACCTACTTGCTCCCATACATATCAACCTTGACACATGAACGGTCGACACCAATAAAATATTGTGAACGAATAAATCGCATCAACCATTTTTTTTGCTCTCTTACATAATAAATTTTTTTCTTCAGTTTTTAACACGGAAGTTTTTTTTTTAATTAACACAATATACGAACCGTATTTTGCATGCTGTGTGTAAAAGGCAGACAAGTATAGAGTTGCATCGTTTGCGTGCACGTGCACGGGAAAAACCCAACGTTTGTCCCAACATCCAATTGGCTTGGGTACTTCCAAACGGCGCGCCGCGCATACACACACACCTGACATCTTGATGGGGGAATTCAGGTGCAAAATACTCAGTCAACAGCGCAGCTGACCACAGTCCGTAGTTATTTTCCGATGCGCGAGCACGCGTTTTTAAAACTCGAACGTTGTTACCCGGTTTTAAACTGTCCCAAGTACTCCAAACAGTCAGTGTTTACGCTTTCCAACAACGCAACGAACATTAGTGTGTAAATTATAAATGAAAGTGATGAACAAAATGCAAAGTGTGTCAACTTTCACCCGGCTATGGCCGGCAATATTAATTGTTCTGACAATTGTACAAAATTCGTTGCAACAGTGTTTGACAGCGGATGATTCCAGACCCATTACAAATCCGGCTAGCCATTCCACATTGTACAGAGGTCAGCATGATTTCTCGCTGGCATTGTTACGTGAAATTGAGAAAATTGCACCTAGTGAAAACATCTTTTTTTCACCTTATTCCACGTACCATGCATTGCTTTTAGCGTACTTTATTTCGGCCAGTCAAACTGAACAATCTTTGAAAAATGCTCTACGATTTAGTCCAAATCATGACAAACTTGACATTATGCAAGCGTACCGATTTGACAAATTAAGCCGAGATTCATCGCCTGACAAACCATACGAATTCAGCAGCGTAAATAGAATTTACACGTCGCAGGATGCTTCTGTTAGAGAGTGCATGGATGAATTATTCTCTGACGAATTGAAGAAGTTAGATTTTAAAGGCAATCCAGCGCTGGCATTGCAAACAATTAACTCGTGGGTAGAATCACAAACACGAGGTTTAATTAAAGATTTAATTCCTCCCGATGGTATTGATCAAGATACAAATTTAGTATTAGTAAATGCTGCTTACTTCAAAGGCCTTTGGGAGTATCGGTTTGATCCAGCAGAAACTCAAAAAGCTATTTTCTATATTACACCATCCGAAAACACTATTGTTGATATGATGAATCAACAAGGAACATTTAACCATGGTTAGTATGTTTGTCAAATATGTTAAACATGAAAATTAAATTAATTAACAATAATTTGTTTGTATGTTTATAAATTAATATCGTCTTATCTTGCACGGAAATATGAACATCCTGTATAATTTTACATACTAATGTAATTTGATAATCATTACTTGTATTTTATCCTGTTTTTTAGCATTCGTTTTTTATGCATGGTCTTTATTTATTTTTTAAATTTTACATAAATTTATTATTGAAATTATTTAAGTATAATTCTGTGTATTTACAGTTAAATACTTTTATAGATGTTAAATGTTGTTTAGTTACATTTGACCTTTTTTATCATAATTTATCTGTTTCTTAAACATATTTATAATATGTAGTTAGCTATATAATTGTTGTCTGATAAATTTGTATAAAACTTTGTTCAAAATTTTCTTAATCTCATAGAAAATCAAAAGAACATTAGTAAAATACCTAATTTTATTAATCTATACTAAACTACATTTCTATTTATCTTAGCGTCAAGATAAAATCATAACCATTCTAATAATTATTGATTTGTAACTTATATTTAACTATTAAAAATTTTCCATAAATATTTGCAAAAAAATTTGTAAGAATTTGAATATGTCTCAATATTTTATAACCTTTACAACATATAACGTAAAGTGTGAAGAAATATTTTAAAACTGTTTATGCAATACAAATAGCAAACTCATTGACATCACATTATGAATATTTCATATTTTCTTGCATATTCAATAATGTTTACTACAATATAAAAACAAAGATTATATTCATTTCTACATATTTTGCATAGATAGCAAAATACAAAAAAAATTCAATGATTCATTCAATTTATTAATGTTTGTTTATAAAAATAACTTCATAAAGTATTTTTTTAATTATCTCGTATTGTTAACAACAAAAAACCGAAATTTCCAACTTTCTAATTCATGTACCTCGTCACGCACTCACGTTATATATCAATAATAATTAGAACGCATCATACAATAACGTATCAACCTACTTACCTATTTTTAAGATATTTTTAATGAGTATTTATTAAGTTAGTTTATTCACATTATCACTAAGAATCGCTAAATACAACGTGATCATATATATAAAAAAATTCAAAGAAATTTCATTTCTATTGAAAAACATAGTAATTTAACAAAAAAAGAAATTTAATTTGATAAAAAAATAATATAATTTGTTAAGTTAACCATTATATAAAAAAGTTTTTCTGTTTCTAAAAGATAATTTAGCTATTTCACGGAGGAAATTAACAAATAGATATTTTATTATTTAACATAATAAACTAGTTAATCAACAAATGTTAATGAGATTTTAATATTAATTTGCTTAATTTTCACTTTGTAGTAATTTAACATCTTTGATGGATGGTTTAAAATTAACTCCAATTTACTGCTTTTTATTATTTATTTTAACTAATTTATACATTTATTACAAACAAATAGAGCAAGATTTTGTAATAGCTTTTTTTATTATTAACAATTTATAAAGGTTTTCTTAGAAGCATAATTAATTTTTAATATTATACATTATAACCTATCAAATTCTGAGACAACTTTCAAATAGATAATTTTTACATTTCTATTTTTTCCGAAAACAACTAGGTCAATAATCTGATTCGATGAATCTATATTGTTATAGATGTGTCCGAAACATTGGGAGCGCATGTTTTAGAATTACCTTACAAGGGCAGTACAGCTAGTATGTTTATTTTGTTACCGCCAACTAACGCAAATGGAGTAGAAAATGTTTTAGCAAAATTAAATGCAGAAACTTTTGCTAACATTGTTAGAGACGATCCGTTCCATTCGAAGAGAGTTATTGTGTCGATGCCCAAATGGAGTATGGAACGCACCATAGAAATGGCTCCGGTAAGTTATTTTTACAATTATTATTGTTTTTGAAACTTGGATGTTAAATATTAATCAAATGTACTTCATATGAAAAACAAATTTATTTTACTATACAATAACTGAAAACTTCTTTTTTGCATGTGGAATTGAAATAACAAAATTTGTCATATTACGGGTTTATTTTTTTCGTGTAATACAAAATTGTAAATAATTGTTTATAAGGACAAAATTGTAACATCATAATTGCAAATTTTTCGTAGTTTATTAAAATACTTCAAATATTTGTGATAATTAAATTTCTTTTAGACTTATTATTATGAATATAAGTTAAAAATATAAATAATGAAATTTTCTGTATTTTTTGCATAAATTATACATAAAAATATTAATAATAAAAAACTGATATATATTTTAAATTGTAAAAAATACATTTAATGTCATACTGAATTAAATAAAAACTTTCGATAGTGGATAAAAAATTGAAATCTAGGTCGTATGAAAATAGTTATTTTTATCTTAAATAAACATATCTTAAATGTAAAGTATTTTTAAAAATATAATTTGAAAAATTGGGTTTACTTTTATCAAGTTATTGTATGGGAAAAAAGGAAAACATTTAAATAAACAAAATATTTTGACATTTTTTAAAAAAATTTACAAATTTAAAAAAATGAAACTTGTTCTTCATATGATATTTTTATTTATAACTAACCTTTCCTGCTATTCTACAAAAAAAAATAATTGCTATTTTATTCAATACGATGTTTCGTTTTGATATTATCGTTAATTTTATTTATTTTTAATGTTACCTATTTGAAATTGTCGAGAAATTATCATAACTTTTATTATATAATTAGTTTTTCAATTTCTGTAAACAAGAAATTACTTAATTGCCTCGTCGCGCCGCACAATAAATTTTTTTTCCTAGAAAATCTAATGCACCTTTCCCGTACTACAATAGACTTTTATGATTTCTTTAAGATCCTAGAAAGAATCGGTGCGGGAGATCTATTTACCGATTCGGCGGACCTGTCCACTTTAACAGGTGCAAAGAACGTCACCCTGGGCCGTGCTATTCATAAAGCACGTATCGAAGTTACAGAAGAAGGTACAAAAGCGGCTGCAGCCACTGCATTATTTACATTCCGTTCTAGTCGACCTGCAGAACCTGTGCAGTTCAATTGTAATCATCCATTTATTTATGTTATTTACGATAAACAGAGCAAGGCAATTTTGTTTGCTGGTATCTTCAAAAGACCTTAAGTTACCTTAGATTATAGATTTTGAGTCTGTTCTGTAGAGGTATACTATAAGAATTACAGTACTATAGAATTGTATGTTAATAGTGGAATTCTGAACAAATTTATAAAACTTATGTTTATGTATAACGTTAAAGAATGTTTTGGAGATTTTATAGTTTTGATCAGAATCTCACTTTAGTTTCATTTCTTGACTATGGCATATTAGCCAAATAAATACTAAAGAAAATCCATAGTAATGTAGAGTTTATAGAGCTGTATACAGAATGGAAGCAGTAGATTAAATAATTTATATTTTGTTCTTTTATATATGTATAAGTTTTTATTTGTTATAGTAATAACACAAACATCAATACAATGTTTAATTTTTTTTAGAAAAACTGTGTTATATTTATTTATTTCCTTTGATCTAAATATGATTTCTTAGTTATGCAATAGTGGATTTAAATCTTGGAATTTCCTAGTGCTAATTTGATATAAATAAATAGTTCTATTTATAGGAAAAAGTTGCAAATTTCTTAGATCATCACGATTCGATTGCAGTACATTGGTACGTATTTATCATTTGTAATATACCAATCAAGAGTATTTCGATATTTATTATAAATAGTAGAAATTTTATACAAAATAATACTACATCAGTAGCGTTGAATAAATTTAAATAATGATTTACAAACACGTTTAAACGAGTTAGTAAAGAGTATGCAAATATATTTTTTATTAAAAAATATCATAAATTTCGTCACATAAGTTTCAATGAAATTTATTTAAAACTGTATTAATACATTAAATATTATAAAGAGTGGTAATCGCTAATCTCAAACAAAAGATTTTAACATATAAATCAAACTTTTGTAGTGTAAAAAATAAAAGTTTTTTTAGCATGAAATTCTGTATCTTAATCAATAAATAAAATTAATTTTGTATACTTTATAACAGTAGAAATTAAATATAAAAATAGAGAAAATAGCCTCAAAAATAATAATAATCATAAAATTGATACACAAATTTTTGTCATTTTATCTGTCAAATTAAACATAATTGCAGATATTTACGTATTCGTATTATTTATTATTTAAAAAATTACATATATAAAAATAAAATATCTTTTTATTTAAAAAAAAAAATTATTTGTGGTTTTGAATAAAATTAATAATTATTATGACTGTTAAACAACAAATTTATGCCTTTTTCAACATTAATTCCATGGCTATGGTTATTATTTTGTGGTAATTTTCGATATTTTCATTTCTAATTTCTATACCGGTACAAAGCAAGCAAAATTAATTTAATTTATAAGTTTGAAATTCATTTTTTAGATAGCCATGAAATAATAATAATTAAATAAAAATATTAATAATAATAAAACAATTGATCACTTCTTCATTAATTAATTAATTACTTCTACCAATGTGGACAGCATCGCTGTCGAAATACGTATTTACAAGTAATAAAACGTTTTTAGTGAAGAAGTGATCAAATGTTTTATTAATATTATTATTAATATTTTTATTTAATTTAATTTATTGATTTTAATATAGAATTTTATACTTTAAAACTTGCAGTTATATTTTTTTTTTTTTTTTTTTACAAAAAATTACAAAAGTTTGATTTTACATGTTAAGTCCTCTATGTTCAAGAGTTGTAATCTGTATTTAAAATATTATTGTATTATTATTTTGATTTTTATAAAAAATATTCCAAATAAAACTGCTTACCTGTATTAGTAGACTATTTTAGAATTGTATATACAAATGACAGAAATTAAGAAAAATCTAACACAAATTTTAACTTTTGAATATTTTTCATTATTAAATATGTAAAAACAAAATGTCAAAATTAAATGTCATTTAATTAACTTTTATTAATTTACCCAAACACTGCAATTTTAAAAATGTTTTCGACTTTTACATAATTATAATAAACATAAGAATTACGACAACCTAACCGTGTTGATCATTTTAATGTTTTTCACTTGTCGATTTATCAAGTGTCAAATTGACAGATGGACAACTGAGCGTGGAGCGTGATGCGGTAGAATTCAAACTCATAGTTGAACACGAGCGTGACGAACTACGTATAGTTGACACGGACATGGCTAAATTATTTTCAGAAAAATATCGTTGTACATTTGGTTTTGTTTCGATATGTTGCGATGTCGCATCAGTTAGTTGAAGAATAACGCTTTTATTACATTCTTGAATTTGACGTGTTATAAAATCTTTCTGTAATTGAAAAATATTTGTTACTAAAAGTAAATAAAGTTATTTTCTGTAGTAAATTTATTTATTATTCCAATCAAGTTTTTACAATGACATCATTAAAACTGTTAACTGTAAAAAATAATGCAGTTTGACGTAAATTTTATTCTGACGTCATAGAAATTGTCAGTGAAAGTATTTGTTTACAATAAATAAATATAGGTTTTCAATTTCACTTTGATGTTTTTTCAATTGAGTTATCAATAAAGGACACATTTTAATTCGTTATTTTCAATTTATTTTTTACTTAATATAACTAACATAAAAATGTAACAAAATGAAATTAAAAATAAAATAATACAAACTTACCCTTTGATTTTTATCGAGTCTTTTCGACATTAATTTTTTAATTTGATTTTCTGCTCTTTCTAACTTATTTCTTCTATGTTGTGCTTCATTATCTAGCTGTACGTATTCTTTTTCTTTTTCGTTTAATTGCTCTTGAAGTTCGGCCATTTCCTTCTCTTTCACATCAAGTAATTCTTGGGTTTTTTGCAGTTTTTCTTGCTGCGCTATTAGTTCATTACGATATTTACGCATTTCTCTAGTTTCATTATATAATTGTTTTTCGATTTCTTTCATTTCTTGTATTTCTTCATCTGAAAATTCAAGAATATATATTTTGACTTTCTGTATGAGCTCATTACTTAAATCATTTGTGATAAATATTTACCATTTTCATTAACAACAGACAAAGATTTCCTGTAATAATCATTTGTAAAATTTATAGCTTTTAATGTATTTTCCATAGCAATAATCTCTTTTTCTGCTTTTCGTATTTGATGATCTAATTTATCACCTTCTTCTTGCAATATGTATTTATCTTGTGCATTTTTTACTTTAAAATATGCTACAGAAACTGGTTCGCCATCGTCTGTTTTACCTATTGTTGCTAAAATTCCATCTAAGCTAAAAAAAGTTCTCAAATAAATTAATTACTATTATCTATTTTATAGATTCAAGTGAACTACAAATTTTCTAGTACCGTTTTTTGAAATTTTCGATTTTAATGCGTCGACCTTGAATATCCATTTTCATTCTATTATTATCTTCGTTTAACGATGCTTTTTTTGCTGTTAAAATGGTTTTATTTATATCAATTTCTGACTCTCTTTCACGTAATGTCTAGTTAATAAATAAATAAAAATTAAATCTGTGTAATTAAAATAAATATAAAGTTAAATCTTACATTCTCTAATTCAATTTGTTGCTTTTGTAAATTGAAAATATGAGTGCCTTCTTGTTTTAAAGTCTTCTCAGAATGCTTTAATTTCACTTTTACTATATTTTCTTCAACTTGCAGTTGTTGATTTAAGGTTTTATGAAAACTGACTTGCTTCATTGCTTTTTCGACCATTAAAACTTGATTTTGCAGTGTATCATGCTATAATAAATATATTGCACTTTTAACGTATTCTAATTCTAAATAAACAAAATATGTACATACGCACAATCGCAGTCACAACAAATACTCATAAGAGTGTGGCACAAACTTTTTATTCAGCCAAAATTCCTATTTTTTAAATTTCTTAATACCTCTACACATTCACTTTCTTTCAATCATGCCAACCCACTTACTTTTTTTTAATTTAACATTTATCGTATAAAATTACTAATTTGTTCCACACACACACACACACACATACTCAACGCAAAACTCTTTTTTAATGCTTCTGCAGTTAAACCCAACACTCACTAGCAAAAAAAATATTTACCAATTTATAAAGTTTGTCATTATGAGATTGAATAAAATTAGTAACATGTCTCATAACATCTTCAACTCGATTAATCTGTACTTGTAACAAATTATTCAGTTCTAAAACTTCAGCTGATTTTGCTTCCAATTCGTTTAATTTAATCTCATCTTCTTCTGTAAAAGTATCTTCGGCATCGCCTGTTAATCTTGTTAATTTAGCACTTAACAACGAAAGACGATACTCCAATTTATACATATGTTCTTTCTGTAGTAGTAAATCTTTTTCAACTTGCTGTTTCTCTTTCTCTAGCAGCACGTTCTCTTGTTCAAGTCCACGCATCTCAAGCGCTTTATTTGTACTAATATCAATTACATCATTTAATGTTTGTTGTGCACGAAAAAAAGCAATTTGCATGTTTTCAACATCAGTTAACAATGCTGTAACAATAAGAAATTTTAATTGTAAATGTGTGCCTGAAAAATATAGAGATATCTGATAATTGATATCTGCGTCTGAGTTGTTCGAAACCCATAATATGTTGTAATTCTCTTGCTTGGTTGCGAGAACTTATAATTATTTTTATTATTAAAATCTAAATTAATATAGAAATAGAATTATTATATCATTTTATTAACTTTTTGCCACTGTAAAACCATATTTTAATTTATTAATATTAATAAATATAATATTACAAACCTTTATGAATATGTTCTTCGGTTTTAATGATATCTTCAAGAGTTTTTGCGCGTTCTTGTGAATCCATTTTACTATCAATAACATTCTTTTCTTGAACTTTTAACTCATATACTTTTATAATCATTTTCTCCAACGCTCTGCTTTTTTCTTTCAATTCCTTATTCATCTTCTTTATAATCATTCGTTCATTTTCCAATAAATCAGCAGTTTTCTTTAGTTCACTTTTCATCGTTTCCAATTCGACTAGATATTCTTTTGTAGTTTCCAAATTCACTTCCAGCTCCCGTTTCAATTTGACAATTTCAAAATTGGTTTGCTCGATTAATGTTTCTAGTTCTTTGTTGTTGTTGCATTCGTTGCGATAAAATTCTTTTTCCTGTTCTAATACTTCTAATTTTGCTTCGTTTAATTCTTTAGTTGACAGAATTTCACGATTTAATGCGAGTGTTTCTTTATCGCGCTGTTGTAGTTGTCGTACAGCGTCTTGCCATTGACGAACTAAATTGCTTCGTTCTTCGTGCATCTGTCTAGAAAAGATTAGTAGATTTATTTTCAAAATCGAAGATTATTTTACATAATTAATATATTTTAATTGTTAAATAATAACAATACTTGCAATATTGTTTTAAATAATATGAATAAATATATAACAAAAATGTAAATAAAATTTACTTATATAACTGGACATTTCGTGTTACAATTAATTCCATGGAATCAATTTCTTTCGAAGTACGAATAACAAGTTGACGTCTTGTATTTTCTTCTTCTTGAAGTTTTTGTCTTTTTACTTCTAAATCCTTAAAAATTTACGAAAATTATTAAAAATTCTTTATGCCATATTTAAAAAATACTTTTGCTTTCTTCTTATCTTCTTCTGAAAACTTTTTCAAAACATTATTATCGTCGCTTTTCTTTAGAACATCTTCTTCCCAATTTTCAACAAGTTGTTCATCATATTCAACGCTTAGTTTTAACTTGTCTAATTTTTCTATTAAGTTATTCAAATCTGTACGTTTAGCATTTTTACGAGTTTCAGTTTTTTCATAATTTTTTTCTATTTGTTTAATATCTTGAGTTAGTCTATCTCTTTCCATTTTTGCAAGAATATATAGATTTTTTTCGGCTTCTAATTGAGAATGGCGAGCCATCAATAAACTCTAGAAAAATGTACATAATATATGATTTTTTACTATGTTTTTCCTCTATAAAAGTAATAAATAATAATAATATTTAGTAATTTTGTCAAAAAAATTAACTATTGATTATATTTATACATAAAATATCTAAAATCAATATAAAAAAATTTGTTAATAACTTTAAAAAATAATTATAACATTCGTACTTGTTTATTTAAAAAAAAATGTAAATAATTTTATGACTTATATTAAAAATATATATTAAAAAAATAATTTAAAATAATATTTTCAAACTGATATCATAAATAAATTTTATTTCCGATGAAAAAATTTTGAAAAATATGCTTTGAAAATTTTTGAAGCAACTCACCATGCTTAGATGTAATGTTGGCTATCTATCTTTCTAAAAGATTTTAATTTTTATAAAAATATTTAAAATATCTAGTATACTACGTATTTCAATTAATAATTATCAAAAAATAAAAATTAAAAACATTTTCTACATGTTGCATTTAGAAATCAATTATCTACCTGATTTTCTTCTTGTTCTGTAGTAATATATTTCATATGATTTTCCAAAGCGGAACATTTTGAAGAAATTGTCTCAAAAATGACCGTAGCTTTAGCTTTGGCTAAACTCAATCGCTCAACTTCAGCTTCCAGTTGCAAATTTTCTGCATTTGCAACTGGAATATGGTACCCACCCGACCACCCCATGTCTTCCAAAATTTGCTTCATATTTAAAACCATTTTGATTCAAATTAAAACAATTTATTAACACCAATATTTATCACCGCTATTTAACCGTCACAAAATGAAATCAAACGATCAAACAAAATTATTTACAAACAGTCTCCATAGCAACGTTCGTTACCATTATAAATAGATCTGTAGCGCACGGGTTATTTTTAGCACAAAAAAGTAACCTGTACCGCTAAATTTAGTAGTCGTAAGAAAAATTGTTTTCATTGATTAAACATGGAAATTAAATTTTTATCGTGTCCATTGTGTACAGTTGAACATTTTCAAAATGTAATCATTCTTAGGAATGCTCTAGTAGAAATTACTAAAAAACCATTAACATGTCCTGTTTGCCAAGAAATATTACTAGGCTTGGACAAATTCACTATACATCTTTTTACACATGATATTGTCACATGTGAACCAGCTATTGATACACAAACAACTAATTCAGTAAGTAACAATAACGATAATAATTATAATATCGACAATAATGAAGCAGAAAATTTACTACAAATTGAGACAAATTGTGATACAAATACAATACAAAGTAATTCTGAAGCAATAACTCCGAATTCATGTGATACGAACAAAGACTTATTTTGTGAAATTTGTAATTTTGAATTTTCCGATAAAAGTATATTGGATATGCACAGAAATTTGTTACATAGTAATGGCTTTTCTTGTCATTTGTGTCATAAGAAATTTAAGATGCATGGAAGTCTCATGGTGCACATGCGAGTAGCACATTACGGTTTTAAAAGTAAATTAATAACAACACAAGGTGACGAATCCAATTCACAAACGAGCACATCAACAATTGAAAATGATAATATAACTGTTAAAAATAATGATAATAAACAGTGGGAATGTGACGTTTGTTTGAAAAAGTTTACAACAAAATATTTTTTAAAGAAGCACAAACGGCTACACACAGGTAACTTGTTTTTGCAAATTAGATTTTTGAAATTTGTTGAAATTAAAGACTGTGAATTATAAAATAGGTGAAATGCCGTATGAATGTACATTGTGCAATAAGTCTTTCACATTCCAACAATCATATCATAAGCATATGTTGTACCATAGTGCAGATAAGCCTCATACATGCACTGAATGTGGTAGAGCCTTCAAAGAATTATCCACTTTACATAATCATCAACGGATACATTCTGGAGAACGACCATTTGGCTGTGAGATTTGTGGTTTGTATTTTTTCAATTTAGTCCAATTCAGACTTTAACCATTAACTACACGGCTGGACCCCGAAAGCAATTTTTGTTACATATTTTTTTATTTTAATTTTTATTGTAAGTCTGAGACCTGGTTACACAAAGCATTATTGAACGCTTTGTAAGTTAACCAATTTGTTAACTTTAACAATAAATTAAATTTATAAACATGTAATAAATTAAGATTATTTGAATAAAGAGTAATTTAAAAAACTATTTTAATAGGAAAGCGATTTAGGCAAAGAGTGTCATATTTAGTACATAAACGTATTCATACTGGAGCAATGCCATATAAATGTACTGCTTGTGAAAAAAGTTTCCGATATAAAGTTAGTCAAAGAACTCATAAATGTAAAGCTCAACCACCTGGCAATGTAGTACTTCAATTTGGCGATCTAGTTCAAAAATTACTTCAAAATCAGACTAGAGAAGAAACTATCACAACAAATACTCTTACAACACAAGGTAAGGAACGAATCTGTAATTTGAAATTGCAATATTTACTAAATAATTGTATTAATGTGTAGTAAAACTATTTTACTTGTTAAAAAAAATTCAATTATGATAAAAGATTTGCGCTTTATGCAGCAATACTTTTGAGTAATGTTGGTTGCCTGCAATTTAAAAATTATTTGAAAATATTAATTAATAACATATGACTATATTTATAGATATAACAAATAACAAATCACCCGAACCTTCAACATCTAATTCAGAAATAAACACAGATTTCTTTGGACTCGTCATGTCGCCTACATTTCAAATAACGTCTGATCAGTTTGAATCGCTTTGTTTGAATAGCAAAGAGAACGATAATATAAATAATAACGCCGATTGTACTGAGATTTTTAACAATTTAAGACCTGAAATAAATTCAACAGATAACCACACAAGTGAACAACAATGCTCAACAATAAATGAAGAATGTTTCAAACAACTTTTATATAGCCCGCCTAATTGATTGTTGTATTTCATTCTAATTTATTTAAAAATAATTGTGATTTAACTATATAGAATGATTTAAAAGTTAGATTAAACCTACCTAGCAATTAGCTCTTAAAAGGACTGCTCAAGTTGTGTCAAAATTTAACATAATTTTTAAATCGCTCTGTATAAAAATAATTATGCTATGTTTATTGTGCCAAACATTTTGATATAAAATATTATATATCTGTTATAAAATTACATATATTTATATATTTTTTAATAATAATATATATTTAATTTGTATATATCAAATTAGGAATGTTAAATGTTAAAATAAAACATATTTTTAAAAGAATAAAAATTATTTTTAATAATATACACATTACAATGTATACATTCATTTTATATTTCATAAATAATAAGTTTACAAAATTTTAGATAAATTATTAAAAATATTGCTTTCTCAATAACCATATCCGAAAATATTGTTATTTTTAAGTTTTGTTCAAAGTATAATTAAGTATTGCTAAATACGTTTGTGTATTGATATTATCGCTATTAAACAGAGGTAGACAAATTTGTTTGATATATTTAAAATAATTAAAATTGCTTAAAAATATTAAATATTTTATAATTTTTTTCCATTGCTTTTTACATTTATTTTCAAATAAAACCGTTATAAAAATTTATTTTTTGCTGATTTTAGCGAATTTTCGTTTCCAAAAGGATAATTTATTTTAAAAACAGTGCAACATAAATTAAAATTCCTTGTCGGATTGCTTTTAATTGTTAAATGCCTATCTCTGTGATTTATTTAATACTAAAAAATTATAATAAACAGCAATTACGTTTGGTAGCATAATGTTTATTGACTGCATATCTGACAGCTTCAACAAAAATATTGTCTAATCCTTCGCGTGTCAATGCCGAGCATTCGATCAGTTTACAAGCTTTAATTTTATCTTTCATTTTCTTTCCCTCGGCTGTTGTGATTGTAACCTGTGCGGGATCATCTCGAAGATCAATTTTTGTAGCTGAAAATTACTTTAACATGTAAGTAATCTAAAACAAATTAAATTATAATTTACATACCAACTAAAACTATGGGAGTATCTGGTCTATGGTGTCTAAGTTCCGGCCACCATTTCGTGCGAACATTGTCAAAGGAAGCTCTATTTCCAACAGAATAACAAAGCAAGAAGCATGATGTCTGCGGAAAAATACACAATTATTAATTTCGAGTATATATATATTATAATAATATGTTTATTACATTTGGATATGAAAGAGGCCGTAATCTTTCGTAATCTTCTTGGCCAGCTGTGTCCCATAGTGCCATTTCATATTCCTGGCCATCAACTGTTATATTGGCTGCATAATTTTCAAATCTTTGTAGAACCAGACAAAAATTTTAGTATTATAATTGTTGTATTTAGTCATAATTTTAAATAATATGTAATGTAAAATACGTACACAGTTGGTACATATCCATTGGGAAATGTCCGTGTGGTGTACGATATAAGCATACAAGTTTTTCCAACAAATCCATCACCTACAGCTGTAATTTTTAAATGTTTTGTTTTTTGATTTGATGCCATATTTAATTAGGTGCTGCAAAATTAATATTTAATAACATTTAATAAAAAAATTCTATTTAAACATAAGTTACTATTTGTTAAAAATGGAAGTAAAAATCAAAGTGAGCTTTGAAAAAACAAAAGACAAATTAGTTTCACAATTTTTGTTACAAAAGTGCTTAAGGTATATTTATTTATTACATTTATTATTATAATTAATAACAAATTAATGCATTTTAATTCTTAATATATAAAAATTTTCAACATTTATAGTTTAAATTTTGATTACTAATATAACATGGGCGTTTCCTAACAAAATAAATATGTTTTAAATACACTTAAATTTTAGATCTTACCGTCAAGTAATATATGCAAATTAAATAAAATTGTATAATTTATATTTACTTACATTAACATATTAACTGTACATTTTATAAATATTTAAAATTTCTAATGATCTTCCGTTAATTTAGATTACTCACTGCTGATAATTTTGAATAAATATCAGAGTACGTATCACTTGTAGCGAGGAAATTCTTATCTTATCTTATTTTGCTATAAGGTACTCATAATAACTTTGTTTTCAAATAATGCTTACCGTACAAAAATTAAATAAAATGACTTATACACAGGTTTTTTTTGAATAAACAAACGATGGAAGAGAAACAACAAAACGAAACAAAATTGTGTGAAAAAGATATTTTGGTTAATATAAAAGCAAGTATAAAATTACTGACTTCAGAAAGCAAAGCGATTGAACATGATTTAGTTCTAAAAGAAAATAATAAAAAATTTGATTTAAAAATGCAAAATCTGCAGTCATTGGAGAAAACTATTGATTCGTTAATGAAGAAAGATGAATTATTGAGCGCAGAGTTGTAAATATTTTTTAATTATATATTTTAAAATATAATTATATATTTTTCTTTTACTTGGTAGGGAAGCAAAGGATTTGACATTATCTAAGTCTGTTTTTAATAATACAGAACAATTAAAATACTTGCAACAAAAATATGTAGGTTTTTATATAAATATATAATTATAAAATATAATTAATATTAATCATTTTATACAGACTGGAGATCAAATTAATGATACAACAGAATTGGATGCTACAGAATCTTTATTAGATTCAGATTTGCAAAATGAAATTAATAATTTGCAAAACAAAAATGATATATTCGAAAAAATTACGGATAAATTGAACGATTTTAAAAATATTAAACATTTTTAAAGGATTCTCGTTCATACTTAGCGCGTAATTTTTGACGTTATTAGTTTCTTAGGTTAGGTTTTATATGTAACTATCAAAATAAGTAAATAAAAGTGTTTCGTTTATAAAAATGGATTTATTTTATGTTATTATAACAGAACAATGTATTCACAATGAATTTACACGTACGTATATATAATGTAATATATGATTTAAGTTAAAAACACATAAATTTTTCAGGTTTTTCATTATAATTTTCTAACAATATTAACAGTATCTTGTTGGTCGTATTTTAATACAATAAATGGGGATTTTGTTTTCGATGATGTCGAAGCAGTGCTCAAAAATCAAGATTTAGATCCGAATAGTTCAATACGTAACATATTTCATAATGACTTTTGGGGAACAAATATTTCTTTGAATCATAGTCATAAGTCTTACAGACCCTTAACAGTCTTATTTTACAAGTATAATTTTATCTTATAGTTTGTAAGAATTAATTTGTTTTTATTATTTATTTATATTTCAGATTAAATGTTTACGTTTTTGGTTCGAAAATTGCATTCTACTTTCACGCAACTAGTATAATTTTATATGTAATTGTTTGTTTAACTTATTACACATTGTTACATTCAATTTTACTAAAATCGCAAAAATATTTTAATATTGCATTTACAAGTTCGTTTTTATTTGCAATTCATCCAGTTCATGTAGAAGTTGTTTCCAGTATTGTTGGCCAAGCCGATTTACTTTGTTCTTTTATGTTTTTCATTACAGTACTCTTTTATAATAAAGCTATATTGAAGAATTCAATATTTTTGTATTTAATTTCAATTATTTTATCTTTAACATCAGTGTTTTTTAAAGAAACGGGAATTACTGTATTGGTAAGTGAAACTGAAATGTACATTTATTTGTCTTTCTCTTCGATAGTGATCGAAAAACAAAATGTTAATTTATAATATAAAAAAAAGCTTGTTCTTAAATAAAATGTAGCTTCTTTTATTAAATTTTAATTTAGTAAATAAAAATGAGACAAAAACGACCACCATGTATTGCAATGTTTAAAAACAATTGATGATATTATTGGTTATAGGTTGTATGCAGTTTATATGACACATTAATAACTTTTAAAACTAATAACATATTTAGTTTAAAGTTTATTAAACGACAAATAGGTCTCTTTATAACGTTGTTATGTCTTCTTTACATTCGATGGCGAGTTATGAATTTTACGAAACCTGTTTTTACGGAAGTTGATAATCCGGCATCCTTTGCTAAGAGTTTTTGGACAAGAGTAATATAATTGTACAGAAAAAAAAACTTTCAAACAACTAATTTAAATTACATATTTTTCAGGTTTTCTCATATAATTACATTTATTTTTTAAATGTTTTAATTTTAATATGGCCACAATGGTTATGCTTCGATTGGTCCATGGGATGTATACCACTAATAGAACAAATTACTGACATTCGAATATTGTTCATTTTAATTTTCTGGCTATCAATTGCGATATTCCTAATTGCGCAATTAAAAACACGATCAAAAATCACTTTATTGTCATTCATTTTTAGTGCGGTCACCTTTTTACCTGCAAGTAATATTTTTTTACGGGTCGGTTTTGTAATAGCAGAACGTACATTATTTTTACCGAGTGCCGGATTTTGTTTGCTAATTTCTTGCGGATTTCATCGGATTTGTCGTGCGTGGCCTAAATATAAATTCGTACATTATTTATTTTTTATTTTATTATGTTTTGTGTTTATAAATCATACTTGGTATAGAAATAAAGACTGGTTAAATGAACAAAATTTATTTACATCGGCTCTAGAAGTTTGCTCAAAAAACGCTAAAGTTCATTATAATATTGCTAAAATTGCCGCAGATAATAAAGATATCCAGTACGCTGAGAAAGAATACAGGTAATTATTGAACATTGGACTAATAATTACTTTCAAAACTTGCTATCATATTAATGAATATCAACTAAACACACACAATTGTTACAAAAAACAAAGTAAATTAAAAATAAAAATTGTATTGCTTGAAAATGAAGAGATAAAAAAAATTCTAGATAAAATTTACTTCAAATCAAGTATTTTGATTTCGAAATATTAATTTTAGAAGAGCTATCGAATTGCATCCTCGCTATGATCAAGCAATGAATAATTTAGGAAATTTATTACGCGATATGGGCCGATTAGAAGAAGCTAAACAACTTTTATTAAACGCAGTTAGTTTAAGGTACCATATTAATTAATCTAAGTTACAAAATTATATCTCTATAATAATATTGAAAGGCCCGATTTTGCAGCTGCTTGGATGAATCTAGGCATCGTTTACGCTACTTTGGACCAACACGAAGAATCGGAAAGATCGTATTTAACAGCTATAAAATATAGAAGAAAATATTCGGATTGTTATTATAATCTTGGAAATCTTGTAAGTTTTATATTTATATTTGGATATACTATATCAATCTTAAAAAAATTAATAATATATTAAAGTCCTTTTTATTTTAAAACTTGAAATATTTGTAATTTTTACACAATATAACTTACTAATATTTTCTAGTATTTAAAATTAAATCGAAATGAAGAGGCATTAAAATCATGGGAACATGCTGTAACGATAAATCCATCACATGCGGCAGCTTGGATTAATTCGCTCGTGCTTCTCGATGGAATGGGACTGTATCAGAAAGTTTTGGAATTGGGAAAAACTGCATTGAATGCTTGTCCGAAAGCTGCGGCATTATACTTTACCTTAGCAAACACATTAGGAAAATTAGAGAAATGGAATGAGGCAGAAAAATATTTTCAAACTGCAATCGATTTAAATCCGAATAGTGCATTATATCATTCGAATTTCGGTAAGGAAAATAATCATAAATATTTTTTATGTGTTACTTGTAACTGATTCGAGTCAGATATTTAATTTTACTAACTTTATTGACGGTCAAAAAGAATATATATATATATATATATATATATATATATACCGGGTGTCTACTTTTTTTTTGTTACATAGGGAATACAATGCTAAAATTTTCATTTGGTGATAAATTTTCCCTTAATTATTATAGAACAAAAGTACAAATACAAAAGTTGTTTAGAATTCAAAAATGCATCAAATGATGCCAAATTTATCAATATAGGATGTTCCGATCAAGAATTAGAAGCAAATTAAAATTTCCATTTTTGCGCTCTTTACATCAAAGTGCCATGGAAATTAAACAAATAATTTCATTTCTTCTGGAGTTTGAGTTTGACAGATCGTATTTATTTTATTGTTACGTTCTGTATTATTATCATTATTATTGAAAATAATGAATAAACTTAAGGTAAATGAAAAAGTTCAGTGCGTAAAATGGTATTTTACTGGAAATTCGATACGACGAGTAAGAGATTTATTCAGCGCTTTCTTTGAAAACCGTCCCATACCTTCCGCTATGACTATTCGTAGGATAATTAAACAATTCGAAGAAACTGGAAGTGTGTTAAAACGTTGTAAAAATTGTAGAAAAATCAACGCAGAAGATCAGGAGGAGAATTTAAATCAAAATGCAATTAAAGAAAATACATTGAATATACTTTTGTGTGTAACGGAAAACCCAAATGTTAGTGTGCGTCAACTTGGTGCTGAATTAAATTTGCATCCTTCAACAATACATAAGGTACTAAAAAATGAAAAATATCATTCTTATAAATATTCCACGCACCAAGAGATATTTGAAGCGGATAAAATGGCTAGAAGCGAATTTAGTAACATTATTATGGAAAAATCCAATTTAGACAGAAACTTCTTGAAATCTATTTGTTTTACTGACGAGTCTACGTTTACTTTACACGGCGAACCTAATACACAAAACTTTAGAATATGGAGCCAAACAAATCCTCATTTAATGGTAGCAACACGTACCCAATATCCAGAAAAAGTTAATGTATGGGCTGGAATTTTTGGCAGGTGTATAATTGGGCCATTTTTTATTGAAAATAATTTAAACAACGAAAAATATTTGGATATGTTGCAAAATCATATTGGTCCGCAGTTAGAAGAGTGTGCAACTCAAGATAATGTTGTCTGGTATCAACAAGACGGATGTCCGGCACATTACAGCTGCAACATTAAATTATATTTGGATCAATGTTTTCCAAATTCATGGATTGGTAGAGGTGGTCCAATTAATTGGCCAGCTAGATCGCCCGATTTAGCACCGTGCGATTTCTTTTTATGGCCATATTTGAAGGAGAAAATTTATAAACGACATATCAAAAATCTTGTTGATTTGAAAAATGTCATTGTTGAAGAGTGCAATAATATAACACAAACACAATTAAGCTCTGTACGTCACGAATTTTATAACAGATTAGGTTATTGTTTGGCAGTTAATGGCGATTTATTTGAACATTTAATTTAAATTGTTAGTTTCGTTTTTGTTCTCCTATATCTTGTATTCATGAATTTTTCTGTTTTATAGGTATATTGAATATTGTAATAAATAAAGAAAGTTTTACGGAGTTCAGCTATTTACTATTTATTAAACTCTTATCCGACGTTTCACTGCACAACTTACAGCATCCTCAGGGATAAGTTTAAATTATTATAATAAATATATTAGGCATAATGCCAGTCATCTAATTCAAATGTATTGTTTTTATAACTTGAAGTTAATAAATAAATTAAACAATTACTTAAAATTATAATGGAGACATTCACAATTTAAAACCACAGCTAGTACGTAGTGTACAGCCGAGTAAAATACCCTTTCATTGTAATAAATAATAACTACTTAATACTTTTTATACTTAATAGCTTTTCATTTACATTAAGTTTATTCATTATTTTCAATAATAATAATAATAATAATAATAATAATACAGAACGTAACAATAAAATAAATACGATCTGTCAAACTCAAACTCCAGAAGAAATGAAATTATTTGTTTAATTTCCATGGCACTTTGATGTAAAGAGCGCAAAAATGGAAATTTTAATTTGCTTCTAATTCTTGATCGGAACATCCTATATTGATAAATTTGGCATCATTTGATGCATTTTTGAATTCTAAACAACTTTTGTATTTGTACTTTTGTTCTATAATAATTAGGGGAAAATTTATCACCAAATGAAAATTTTAGCATTGTATTCCCTATGTAACAAAAAAAAAGTAGACACCCGGTATATATATATATATATATATATATATATATATATATATATATAATTCATTAATCTTGTTAGTTGATAGATATATCATTTAAATACAGTTAATACTCAAATATAATCATAAAGGAATAATCTGAAAATGAAAAAATCATATCGCCTCAACCTGGGATCAAACCAGGTTGATTTTTTCATTTTCAGATTATTCCTTTATGATTATATTTGAGTATATATATTTGCACGCATAATCATTAAAGAACATTATTCAAATACCGCAATATTAAAGATAAAAGTGAAGTATCAAAATAAACTTGTAACCCGTATCAGCTGATATTACAACCTTGGTGCAAGTGTGAAGTTATCCTCAAACTCAATGATTTAAAATTTTATTTTGTAATCATGATTTTAGGGGTACTGTATCATCGTTGGGGCAAACATAATCTAGCAATAAAACAATATGAAGAAGCACTAACTCTGAATCCGAACTTAGCAAGCACATTAAGAAATCTGAAAAAAATAAAACAACTCTAATTTAAAAGTTACATATTTATTAACCAATTGACTGTATGTATGTTATATTACGAATATATAACTTGTGTTATTACATCAATACATTCGTTAAAAGAGATCAACGTTGTCATTTAATACTTCGTGTGTGTGTGTCTGTGTGTGTGTGTGTGCACTACCAAATACTTAATACTATTTTTATTATAATCACTAGCTAAATTAATCTTTTCCATTTTTTTTGTAAGTATATTTATAAAAAATAAATACAGTGGCAAGTAATTTAAATACAATTATTGTTTATATTTATACATGGTCATTATAAAATCCTTTTACAGCTTTTAAGTTTTTATAACTGTTTTTTTTATACACGGTAAATTCAAATTGTAAAAACAGATAAGTGTAACAATTTTTTTTTCGTTTTACATGTATTTAGTAGCTGTATTCTTTTTACCTAAAATTTACTGAGATCTCACCTCACTTCAGATAAACTCAGATATTTCTTATTCTTTTTATCTTAACTGAACTACGACAAACTGAGTTGGATACCTTCCTCCCTTACCGATTCTGCTGCACCCGAAAAATAATCTCAAAATGAAGATACTCAGTTAAATAGTAGAAGTTAAGTTTGTGTATTAATCTTGCTGTTTTGAAGGTTAGCGATGAAAAATGTCATACGAAATTGAATGGTTGAATGATATTGGACCTTTAAATTTTATTTTTAATTTCAAAGTAAAATTTATATCAAAGATGTATTTATTGATTCACAAATTTATGGTGCATTAAAAATACAAAAGTCAAAAAAAAAGGTGTTAAAGTATTTCGATCTTTGTCACTTATTCGTGTTCTCTTGCTAGAGTTTGAATATTTTGTTCTTTTATAAAGCAACTCAATTCACTTCACATCGTTTCACCTCACTTCAGTTTCCAACTGAGATGAGTCAATTTTTGATAAAAAGAATACAGCTATTGTTGGGGTTTTTAAAGTCAAGCATTGTTCTTATTCAGCTATATTTCTAGTTTTATCAAATTTCTGTTTCATGCATCTTAATTATTCGCAACGAAAATTACTATCGATGGTGGCGTTGCCATCGTCTTGCATTGGTAGTAAAGTAAATCACTTTTTCATGTATATTTCAAATTTCCTATGTTTTTTATATTCGATATTTTTAGTATATATATTTCTAAATTTAAATAAAGCTAAATAGAACTTTTGAAAATAATGATAAACAATTTGAAAAATACGTCAAAAACGATAATATATCTAAATTTGTAAAGTTATTTTGTAAAAAATATACGATTTACCGGTAAGTTTGTATTTTCTTTTTGTTACGATATTATATTTTTACAGTTTAAAATGTCGTATATAATACCGGTGTCACACTATACAACTTTGTTTCATATGAAACTTTGTTCGATGAAAAAATAAATATATTTTTTAATTTTCCTATTACGAATATATATTACTATATAAAATGAGTAGTAAATTGTTTAAATATATCACTGTGAAAGTAACACACGTGTTTAATACAAGAAAGTTTTATCGAAATAGAGCCGTTTCTATTTTCATGAAACATTTGGGTCCATTCATTTCTAAACTAAAAGTTTACTACCAAAGCTAGCTAATTCAAGTTTCGCCAACATATGGATTCGAATTAATTTCAGTAGCAAATAGTGAATCTAAATCTTTTTTCTATCGTTTTTACTTTCTTTTCTATCATGAGAACAATTTGTACTATAATAAAATAAATAATTAAATCATTCTTAAAAATGATCACTAAATCCACATTCTAATACTTTTTCTCTCACAAATTGAACTAAATTTATAAATATAAATATAAAAACAAGTTACAAACATTTCAACCTGAATAAAGATTGTATAACGACTGCGTGATTTTTGTTGTGTTTGTATCGACATACGAAAATGGACTGACTTTTGAATGAGATTCGCTGAATCGTTGACTTGGCCGTGTGTTGAGTGTTACGCGTGCTTAATTAGGTTTGTTCAGGTGTATGTCGCGATGGGCCCGGCTCGTCTTCGGGCAGATTTAGTTTATTAGTTTCTAGAAATCACAAAACACAAGGGACACATTATTAATAGAATCACATGGATCACACATCATGCTGGAACTTTTTTTTGAAAATTTTCTTTTATCTTCTGACATTGTATTTTATAAACATGTAATAGTAAAGCTAGTTGCATAAATTAACGCCGGGATAAGTCATTACACAAATCTTATTGTATCGCGATATAAAATATTTTTTACTGATCATAATTTGAAGACAACCTTATTTTATATTAATACCAATTTTTTTCCTTCAAATGAATGGATTGAGTGATAAAATTTATTGAGTTAACTAAACTACTTATCAACAAAAAAAGAGATTAATTTTTGTCTAATGAAAGAATGTTCATATTGTACGAAATGTCAAATGTTGATTAAATAGGTCAGATTTGTGGCAGAAAAAAAAATTCATAAATAAAGTAGTAAATCTATTTATATTTATCTGGTTGCACTTACATCTTGTCATTTTATAAAACGCTATAATAAAAATTTGTAATTTGTCAGCAAAACAAAGTTTAATTGTCCAAGATATTGTCATCATTTATAAAAAGGTAAACATTTCAAATTCATATTATTAAATAATTTAATTAATTTAATATAATTAACTAATTAACTTGTGGATACGCAAATATGACTAATTTTCATATTTAAATATTAATTAATGTAGGTGGTTATTGATTTTTATTTTAATTATTTTATTTACACATACTTCCTAATTCCAAAACAACATTGAAATGTTTTAATTAGCTTTGTGCAAATAATATCTTATACACTTTTTGACTTACATTCGCTGAAAAGTATATTTATGTATTTTTGGATTATATTGTTATTTATATTGAAGTACTGTTAACGTCCGTTGCTAGGATACATCAATAACTTTATATCAAATTATGTAGATATTTTATCGAAAATAATATTCAAAGTTAATTAAAAATCAATGCGATTATTATCACATATTGCTACAGTTTATACTATTATCAGCTTCAAAATTAGATTCGTTTGTTGAACTGAATAAAATTTAATATATTTTGATTCATGTCATCCATTCTATAAATAAAATATATTATATTTCATTTTAAAATTTAATTAACTTTTGTAAAAACTAACTACAACATTATTTATTTTATCTTTATTTATTATTAAAATATTTATCAGAAAATTGGCAACTCTGTATGGTAGTAAAATTATATAAATTTTGTGGTCACTAGAAAAATTTCGGATAAATAGTAAAGCCAAATTTAAATTTTGAAAATTGTAGTAATTTTTTCTCGGAAAGTTGTCAACACTGGAAAAAATAAATCGACATGCTCATCTTGGGCACTAACTGAACCTACCCGGAAAATTTGGTGTACGGATGAACGGTGCAGGAGTTGCGATCACAAAATTTGAACGACTGAGCGAGCGAACGACGCACATCCTCATAAACGAAGTTCAGATTCGTCATCTACAGGCTATATGAAAGATTTCTATATATTTTTAAAACATTTTTTAAAATGTTCTTATAGTCAAAGTGGTAAAAATGTACAGAAATATAATCTTTGATAATCTGTTATGTTTTTACATTTTATTTGCAACATTTTGATTAATATTTTATTAAATGAAAATAAATAATTTGCAATAGTCACGTAAAAAAGCCATAACCAAATTATTGATAATATATTCAGATTTTTAAAGAAAACATTGCATATATTACATTGTTTTTTTTTCTTGTACTTTTGCTTTTAACAACTTAATTTTTTATGCAGTTCGTATTGTCAAAACCAAATTTAAATTAAATTAATGACTTTATCTAAGTTCTGATGCGTCATGCAAACGTAACAACTGTAAGACAAAATTTATCTATGCGAATGCGTCATTGTAACGTAACAGCATAAATGCGTGTCAAGGTTATTGAATGCAGATTTTTTTTAATCTGTATTCAAATATATTATATTACCAATTCGAATATATATGCTTTTACCTTTGCTATCAAATCAAAATAAATATTATTTTTTAAATTGCTTTTCAAAAGTAGTTTCTAAATGTTTGACATAGATGTAAATTTTTTTGAGAGAAAGTTACATACATGATTTTAGAAGAAAATATTTCACGTAAAAATGGCAAGAATAAAATCAAAAACTTTATATAAGCGATACTTGTATTATCAGATTGAATTATCCAAAAATTTTATATTAATTAGAAAGACTGTTTCTTTGGCAAATTTACAAAAGAGTTGTTACTGTACTGAATAATAAGGTTTTGTTTCGAATGAAAATACATTTTTATTTAATTAATTTACTTGTTTATTAAGTTTATATAATAATTGAAATAAACACACTATAAATATTAAGTATAGATATTTTCTTTGAAAATAATTAGATAATTTTGCGCAAAGAAAAACTAATATAATAAAATTGGTGTTGATATTCAGATAAGAATATTTATTTTACGCTAAATATGCCAGCCATAAATATATTATTTTTTCAATTTAATAATACGTATTTTATGAATTTTTTTATTATTTACTTTATAATATCGAAAACACATTTATCAAAAAAAAATGTTCATTATGCAATAGAATTTTTATTCATTTTTATTTTTAAACAATATTGGATAACATAAATATGGAATTATATTCACAATAAACGAAAAATATAAGTAGTTTAAATTAAAATTAGAATATAAATGTCAGAAGATTGAAAAAGAAAATTCTCATTGAATGAATAAATTTGAAAAATTGACTAAATAATATACGATACCTTGTATGGTAAGTGTTTGCAATCGTGCAGGTAGATCCGAGCTTGTAACATGTGCATGATCGCTTAAAATATCAGAAAGCGCGTTTCGTCTTCCCGTTCGGCCCGAACTATAAAACTGCTCACGATCGGGGTTTGCTTGGCCGGATTTTTCCGTTTGTTCGGCTGTTTGATTGACTTGGTGCTCCATAGCGGCCAACATCCTCCGTACTGCTCAAAACAGTAGTACAGGATATTTATTCACTGAAACACAGTGAAAAACGAAGCCATGCATCAAGATTTCAGTGCCGTTAGTAAAAATGTTATAGGCGAAGAAATCACAATAGAAATATAATAATAAAACTAAACCAAAAACAACCCAATAGTTAGTAAACTTCAAACACCTTCCCTATATAAGTACCAGCAAACTGAAGGAATAAATTTCTGGCTGCAATTTGCTGTAAATTTTACTTGTATATTCTCGTGAATATAATCATCAAAAATAAACATATTAAATTTATGCCAAAAGATAAAGCGTTATTATATTATTTAAATAAAATAAATAATTTACTGCAGAAACAGTTTCTTCTGTTTCTAAAACAACAATTAAAAAGTCAGTAATAGCAATGAAAAACTACATGTGTAACACTTAAATTTCCACAACCTGTATACTCTTTAAAACACATACTTTTTTCGCCATTTAAGTTTAGTTTTGATTTAAAATGACTAGGTCTTGATAATGAATTTATTCCCAACGCGCGTCGTTTCGGCATTCCAAATTGTATTTCACGTCGAAATTTTGTTTTAACATGTTAACATTTTTACATAATCACTTTTTCATTATTAATTACATTAATAATCACTAAAATATTTCACATATGCACTTTTTATATCGTAAAATATTTAAGAAATTAAATGTTATTTCCCTATAAATTATTCGCGAATGATATGAAATTACAACTTATAAATTACCAAACTTGTCAAATAAAATGCCTTCGTTATATGTCAAATTTAAAACTGTATTTACACTATACAAAAATTATATTAATACATGCGATATAATAATCATTTTATAATAATATGTTTTATATTTGTTTTTTTTTTTTGTATCGTTTTGCATAATAAAAATATAACATATTTTTAAAAAATACACATTTAACACAATTTTTTTTGCATGGTTAATTACTTTTTATTAATTTTTAAATTATTGTAAATAATAATTATTACTATTTAATAATATTACTGTATAAAAAACAAATTTTTATAGTATATTAATTTTTACAAGTTTTGACGTTTTATGATGACATTTTATTAAATTTGTATAGTGTGAACTGGGTTCCGATCGTTGATTTTAACAAGTAATTCTAATTTTTAGAACTATTTGCTGGCAGATAATTCTAATATATACAATCAGATTACTGTAATTTTATTAATATCAATTTTAAAATAATATATTTTACATATAAATAAGTGTATTTTAAAGTTAAGTTAAAAACGGTAAAAATCTGTCATACGTCAAATTCACTTTTAACAATGTCAGGTTAGAGTATTATTTTTATCAAATCTAAATCTGTGTTATCGGCACTTCTGAAATGCAAATGATCTCACTCAAAACATCGTAATTGTACATATTTATGCTCCGATGAGTGCGGGCGAAACGTTACTAATTGTACCAGATTCGAATAGTGTAACAGACAGTGACATTACATGTGCATTGTCAGTTGGATGTCATTGCAGTGACAGTTCGACAGAAGACGTCAGACTTATACCCGAAGTTGGATTCCCGACAAAATTGGATTCTCCGGGCATTAACCGAGAGTCGCAGCCTTTGCTGGGTGGGCTGGACGTCTCCTATAATCATTTCCCAGGTTTTTTTTTATTATATTTGCAAATATATTTTCACTTTTGCTAACGGTACTATTGTTTTAGATGACGCATCATTCAGTAATCTTATGCTGCAAGCAGAAGTTGCTATTGATAATGGAATATTTCCAGAACGTATATCTCAAGGATCAAGTGGTTCCTACTTCGTTAAAGATTCATCGGGGGTAAGTAAAAACTATTAAGTAAATAAAATTAATGTAGATTTAATGATTGCTCATTATATTACATCCAATATGTAAGTTGTGATTGATATGTGATATATGCCGAGCATAAAGAAATTATGAATATATTTTGGGGACATTGCATTTTTAAGCTTAAATGTAGTGTTTGGTTTGTTTCTTACACTTAAAAAAAATAATTTAGAAATTTTTTTAAAATGGCGTACAAATTATTAATGTGTTTTAGAAATATCATTTACATGTTGAGGTTATATTACAAAGTTTTACAAAATATTTAATAAATTTATTTCAATGTATATTTATTTAGCGTATACAGTGGCATACAGTATTAATAGAAATTCGTATTGGTAAATACAATAAAAATGTAAAACAAATTACTTAATAAAACTAGTATATTATTTCATCATTTATTTAGTCATTGTTTGTTGAATATAAATATTATTATCAATTTGAAAAAAACAAATCAGTTCAGTTATTAATTTTGGTTTTGTCATTTTATTGTTGTCATTTGAATTGTTTTGCATATATTTATGTACATTATATTAAATAATAATGAATGTGTATATTGTTTTCTTTCTGAAGAAAATTACGGGCGTCTTCAAACCAAAAGATGAGGAACCTTATGGGCGGCTGAATCCAAAATGGACGAAATGGATGCACAAATTGTGTTGTCCATGCTGTTTTGGACGATCGTGTTTGATACCAAATCAGGGCTATTTGTCCGAAGTTGGCGCTAGCATGGTAGATGCCAAACTAAATCTAGATATTGTTCCCAAAACTAGAGTATGTTTCAGTTATAACTCTTTAAGTAATTAATTTAAATAATGGTTTATTTATTCATTCATAGGTTGTCAAATTAGTATCAGAAACATTCAATTATCCACGTATTGACAGACAAAAGGCCAGAATGAAACGAGCCATTATGGAACAATTTCCAAATGTAGGATTACGATTTAATAGAATCGGGCTTCCACCAAAGGTAACATGATTCTTATTTTTTTAGAAAGGAATTTTCAATATGTTTGTTTCTACAGAAAATATTTATTTAAATATTAGAAACTTGATATGGAAAATATATTTTAATAATAAATAACGTATTATGTATCAACAAATTAAATCGAATGTTTATTTTTAATGTATCACGTTAATTTCTAAATAAAATTATAAACATTATATGAGTCATACAACACACGACAATTAATAATAACAAGCAATTATAAACTTGAAATTCTTTAGTATGAAAAATAATACCGGTGTCACACTATACAATTTTTGTTCATGTAAAAATAATTTAAAAAATAAATTCTATTACAAATATATTACTGTAAAATGATGAATAAATTGTGAATGAGTAACACACGCGTTTCATCCAATAAAGTTTTACCGATACAGCGGCAATTCTATTTTCATTAAACATTAAGGTCTCTTAATTTCAGTACAAGAAAGTTGCTTGATGTGACAGGGGTATAATGTTTGATAAAATTATTCAATATTATAAAATACAAAAAACACGGCTAAGTTACAGTGTATTTTTTATAGACTATAGGATGGTATTCGTATTTGTGATGTAAATTTATGTCGAAAATAAAAACTATGTTAGTAAATTTTATTTATTTTACATTTCTAATTTTCAGATAGGTTCATTTCAATTATTTGTCGATGGTTACAAAGATGCCGATTATTGGTTAAGACGTTTTGAAGTCGAACCTCTTCCGCCGAGAATGGCGCATAAATTTCAATTACAATTCGAACGTCTTGTTGTTCTCGATTATATCATTCGGAACACGGACAGAGGAAATGATAATTGGCTAATTAAATACGAACAACCTACCATTTTGCCAGGCAATTCAAATAATACGAATGCGAATAGTACCAATGTCGAGATGACAGATACAACGGTAATTATCTCAAATTTTCTTTGTTACATATAAAATATAATACTTTATTTTGTTTTAAATCCATTAGAAATTGGTTATTTTTTATTGAATTTTAATTTAGTTATATCATTTCAGAAATACATATTTTATTTATATTTTTATAAGTTATATAATGTTTATTTTATTGTTTTTGTTGTAAAATAAGAAATATTTGCTTTGAAATTATTTAAATTTAATTTTTTATTTATAAACATTATAATATATTTTTAATTAATTTCTAATGCTATCTTGTTTTTAAAATATACAACTAGATTAGATATTTTAGGACAATTCAATTTACTTATATTAATTTTTTTTAACTATTTGTTCATATTTACAACAATACTTACACCTAATCATTAATAACATATTTTTTACAAAAACATTTTTGTGTCTGCCACATAGTGTAGTACAAATACTTACTTTTAAAATATTATTATATTTGATTTTTTGTAAATACTCGTGTTTTTATTGTTTGTAAAAATATAATGTACAGTGTGATTTAATTTTTTAGAAACATAGTATGTAAATTTCTGCCACGCTGTACAACAGTCATTCGAAAAGCTTTTTTTGTAGTGTAGAGAATTTATTATATTGTTTATAAATATAATACTAAATTGGATTATTATATATTTTTAATAATATTATATTATAAAACAACAACAATTTATGTAAATTTTGAAAAAAATTTCAATAAATCAAAACACACCTTTATGAATATATATATATCTATAGGATTGGAATCTTGTGCAGCTACCAGATATAAAGATAGCTGCAATTGATAATGGCTTGGCATTTCCGTATAAGCATCCAGATAGCTGGCGCGCGTATCCGTACCATTGGGCATGGTTACCGCAAGCAAAAGTACCATTTAGTAAAGAAACACGCGACTCTGTCTTACCACTTTTATCGGATATGAATTTCGTACAGGATATGTGCGATGATTTATATTTGCTGTTTAAAGTATGTGGACAAATACAAGTCAAGCAGACATTTTAAAACGGTTCAATTTTATAATTATATAACTTTCATAATTATTGGGAATCAATATTTCAAGTTACAAATCAAATTATACATACTAAGTTTTTACTTGGTGAAATTAATTTTGATGTACGATTCCTTAATTAATGTTATTTTGTTTACATTGCTTATAAATAAAATTACAATTATTAAACCGTTTTGAAATTTTTGCTAAATATTTTAAATATTCAATTCATCAATCAGCTTATATGCATCATAAGATTTAAGATTGAATCACAATTTGTTATTTTTCAATTTTTTACATTGTCTATGCTCCGAACATTTGTGAATAAGTTTTATAAAAATTTATGTAAGATGTTTGAAAATTTGTCTCAATTTGTTTTTACATTGAGCGTATGTATGTTTAGAGTTAGAATATTGAAAAATTTAAATATTAATTTACTACATTTTTCATGTTACATACAGCGTTACAAAATAATAACCGTTTCTAAAGAAATTTTTCGATTAAAGAATCAGTATATTATTAATTTTCTAGCCGTACTGCAGTCATCTTTAGAAAATATGTATAAAATGATAAAAATTTATTAATAATAGAACATCATATTAACAAATCAAATCAATATTCTTTTAATAGTTTGTCAACATGTTTACATCACAAAGTTCATGTTAATAATAAATACGTGATATTAATTAGCAATTTGTTAATGACGTGCATAAACTGACTTGATGAATAGCCTATATTTATATTATTCCAATTTGTTTTTAATTGATATTTACAGCAAGATAAAGGTTTCGACAAACACCTATTCGAAAGACAAATGTCTGTGATGCGAGGACAAATTTTAAATTTAACTCAAGCTTTGAAAGACAAAAAATCACCTGTACAATTAGTTCAGATGCCAGCTGTCGTCGTAGAAAAGTAAATATTAAAAAAAAGTTTGTTTTTGTTTGAAATTACAAAAGCGATATTTTAATTTTTAGGTCCCAAAATAGCCAGACAACTCGTTTCTTTTCGTTCACGCAAAGATTCCAGGACAAAAGTCCGTTTTTCTCTTGGTGTTGATAGGAAAATATTAAATACAATGAAATTAAACAAATTCTATTTACTATGTGATTGTACATAATTATAAGTCTATTTTAAGTATGTATGAATGAGGAACACGAAACTGGATTGTGTTATTCATATTATTTCAGAAATTCTATACTAATAAATAAATTGAAAACAAAGATTATTTAAATTTCTATATATGTATTAATTAAATAATAAAACAAATTTTACAAATAACTACATCAAATTTCAGTAACATAATTAATCTTTTCTTAAAGTTTTTACAATTGGATCATCTGGTCGTACAACAATATAATCAAATTTGTGTCTACGATTATCACCATCTTTCTGTTTATAAATATATATTGCAGTACATCCTAATCCGACGCCAATTAAAGCCATAAAAGAACTGCCAATTACTTCTGGAATTTCATTCCAACCTCTTTTTAGTAAACCACTGAGACCTCGTCCGTATTGAGCAGCAGCCATTATATAATATTGGACTTTCTAAATTATGACCTATAACTAAATATTCGCAAATATTAAAACATTATAATATAGTAATGATCGATTATTAATAAATTACAATCCTCATTTTACCTTTTAACAATGTCACTGAAATCAAAACAAATTTTGGAGAAGTAGTTTTTAAGGTTAGTGTATTTCAGTGTATTTATTACTCTTATGTTGGCATTTAAATTGGCGTTAATGGAGCCAACATTTTAAAATATTTACGTACGAAAATAATTTTATTATTATATTTATTTAAAAATAAATAATAGTTGTGGTGGCGAATCGATAGCTTTTGTTATTTTTCACGTTTATTGACAATCAAATTTTTGTAGTTTATAGAAAAAATTTTAACGTGTTTTAGCGATATTTTTAAGTACTAAATAATGGTTTTATCAATTTTCGGAAATGTTATAGGTAGACTTTTCGGAAGCGATTTACCTTACAATGACGATACTGTACAAGTTTGTTTTAGACCGGGTATTTTGCTTGATGTTGGAATATCGTGGATAAAGGTATTTATTAATGTAATAAAATAAATAGTCGCAAAATGAACTGTCATAAAACTGTTATTTCTAATCTAATAATATATTATGTTGTTAATATATAATATTTATTATAGGTCATTGTAAAAGACCGGTAACTAGATTTTAAAAATAAAAAATTATAAAAAATAGAATAGCGAATCTTGTTGATAATTTGTCATTTTTTTATATTTTAGTTTATACTTTACAATCATAATTTTTTACATCATTTATTTCATTTTACATTTTATAAAAATAAAAATCACAATGCAAAAACTACAGGTAAATATTTGACTATGTTCACGTCATACGTAGTAATGTTGGTTTTAGAAATGTCATTTGGATTATATATTTAAAATTATCAAGTTAAATTAAAATTTTACGTATTATAAATTGCATTCTACATTACTAAGTAAGACAGAATAAATACGATTATGGTAAAACATGTATATAAAATTATTGTGTAAAAGATTGTTATGTAACATGTATATTTTTTTGTAGTTTTTACGAACAGTCCTTATTTCTGGCTGTGCAGTTGGGGCGGCTGGACAAGCTCCTAGTCATAAATGCGATCAAGTATGCAGAGCAACCGAACTCCCCATTTACATAAACGAGGATGAGTAAGTTTTATGTTTATTTTTTATACATAACCTCTTTAAAAAAAATGTTTTTATTTGGAAAATTTTATTATTATTAATATTATTATTTTGCAAATTATTCAGACACAGACAAAAACGTGAACCATTATGCCCGCCCGAGCCTGGTGTTATTGAACAAATGTTCGGCGGAATTAGGAAAAGTGTTTGGTCTGTAGTTGAATCTGTATCCGGCGTTAAAGAATCTGCTCAATTACGCATCGATGAAGGATCAGAAAGTGCTGCAAGTAAGTAATTGATTTGCTTTTTAAAAGTGGGCAGTTATTTTTTTTGTATTTGAATACAAATTTAATATTAACTTAGTTTTTAACTGCGCTTTTACTAATAAACTAAATTTGTGTGACTGTTGTCAGTATTAAGATGTTAATTAAAATATAAATTTATTATTAAAGGATGTAAGTTTATTTAAAAAAAATAATTAAATTATTAATCAAATTTTAAATAAACTGACTCATCATTAATTCCTGAAAAATATAAATTTATTAACTTTTAATTTATATACAATATGAAAATAATTGTAGCTTCATTAATTTCTTTCATTGTTTCTAATGAAGTACTTTAAAAATTATGTTTCAATAATCTAGGGTACGGGGATTTATTTTGAAATAGAATTAATTTATTAAATAATGAAAGTTTTTTTAATTACCTGCTTTTAAAAAACCCAAAAAAAACTTCAAGATTAATAGAATAATAACAAAATCCCGAATCAGTTTGCAATGTTTAAATACAAATGAAAATTATTTTGCCCACTTTGTTTTTTTGTAATTTCATCTAATAAATTGCTCATATTTGAAGTATTTCTGATTTTTTATTAGAGTGCAAATGCAAATGTCCCACATCGTCGTAAACAAAACAACTTGTTGCGTAGAATCTTAACAGAATTAACTAAATTGGAAAGTGAAATATTAATCTCATTTTTGAATATAGTATGTATTATATTGATTTGTTGTTTGTTTACATGTTTATTTGTAATGAATTTACAGAACTGTACAAATACTTATCGGAAGAAAGTGATGATTCAGTGCGTATGGGCGCAATTGGAGTTGGCGCTCTTTCGGGATTGATTTTGGGACTGCGTGGCGGTCTTATTAGGAAAGTTTTCTTCTCCGGTTTGGGGGCTTACGGTATGGCTGCGGTCTGTTATCCTAACCAAACAAAAGAATACACAAAAGACTCTATTCAACATGGTAGGAAGTACGCGACAATTGGATATAATTTTGTTTTCGGTGGTATGTAAATATTAATCAGGTTTTTAAAAGTAATAGATAAATAAAAATATTTTTGAAACTGTTAGACAGTTATCGCACTTCCCTGCTAATGATTTACCCGTAACATTAAGCCTACATTTTCATGACAACCATTATTGTAAACTTAATAAAATTACACTATTTATCAATACTGTAAATTAATAGGGAAAATGAATTACGTATAGGTTGCGATAACTATCTAATATTTAATTTTACAATTTTGATTTTTCAATAAAAGACTAGCTTTATAATCAATTTATTTATGCTAATGATTAATTTATTTGTGATTTTGTTATTAATATTTTATGAGTTTAAATTTATGAAAATTTCTATATTTTTAATGAATATTACAAATTTAACTGTGTAATAATTACATTATTAGTATTAGAAGTATTTTACAACGAATATTTGTAGTGAAAAAAGACGACATTCCATTACCGCAGTTACCAAAATTACCATCATCCATGGGTGAAATGTGGGAAATGGCGGGTGAATTAGGCAAATCTGCATCTTCTTTAATTACAGGAGGAGGACCAGCTAAAGACAACCAAGCACAACAACAAAGCGCAAAAGTAAGACCGTATGCTTCTGACCAAGTTAAAGAAGCCCATGATTCCGCTTCTAAATCCTGTCACTGTCCCGTCGGTGCGTGTTTGGGTCACCCTGATGGAAAATAATCCCGAATCATCCTGTCCATCATCTTTTCACATATATATATTTCATTTTCTTCCAAAGTATTTTTTGTACTATAAAATTTTATGTTTTTTAGGTTTCCGATGAAAAAACAAATTAATAAATAAACAAATCTACCTATCTGTAGTAATTGTCTCTTTTAAGATTAAGTTGATTTAAGCAATGAAATAAGAACTGACCCACAACTGAAAATAAACTGTACTTCAAATATTAAATGCGTATAAATATAATATATTGATATTACAAATTATTTTTATTATTATTCCACTATTGGAATGATATTTTTATGTAATGCAACATTGATTAATATTCAGAAAAAATTAAAACTAATAAATTATTTGGATTAAAATAACTATATTATCTTGTTTAAAAAGTAAAATAAATATGCTTTATACAGTAAAATACATTTACCACTTTATCCAACTTTGTAATTGATTCGTTTTATATAGAATAAAATTTTTAATAAATTAAATCACTGTTAATATTTCAACATTTGTAAATTATGATATTAAAAAAAATCATAGAAACAAAATATTACAAAAAAAAAATTCCTTAATGAACTAAAAATACGAATAGACGAATAAATTTTATTAACATATTTATTGTACATAGGAGTAACAATGTACATGGCCTATAAAAAGATTGTTTAGCACATTATAATTAATTTGTGTTTTGGAATCCCTTTTCGTTTCTTTCAATTTAATTTGTCGGTACATTAAGCAATAAATTTTGTCCAGACGGTAAGTACGATACTTGACGCGATCGCGAAAGCTGATACGCTATGTCTTCAGCGGCTTCGATTCTTCGCAACTCAACTAAACCATCGCCGACATCTCCGAAAGATTTAGCTAGAAGTAGAGCAGCCTGCGCGTCACCTTCCGCGGAAATAACTGTTGCCTTTTTCGTTTGCTCGGCTTTTTCTACTAAGAATCTCGCCTTTTCGGCTTCTTGTTGCGCGACTTGTTTCAATTCAACGGCCTGTGTGAATTCCTTACCGAATGTTAAATGTGTAATAGAAATATCATCGAGGATAACACCGAATTGTGAAGCACGTTCTGTTAAATCTTCAGAAACTTTTTGCGACACTAAATCTCTCTGTGTGATTAATTCGCCGGCGTCAAATTGCGCAACTACCGCTTTTAACACTTCCGTTGTAATTGAGGGCAAAACCCTTTCTTCGTAATCTTGACCAAGAATTGTGTAAATTTTTGGTAATTGATCTGGTTTAGGTCTAAATAAAATACGTAATGTAATATTGACGTTCTGAAGATCTTTACTGCCCGTTATAACAGGAACATTACGTGGTCTAGAGCGTATATCGTAGATAATTGGTCTTTGTACCCATGGAATAAAAAAATGTGTTCCTTCGCCTACCACTAATTTTTTAACACCAGCGAATCTGTCAAAAATTACAGCTCGATGTCCACCATCCACTAAAATTATTTAAATATCATTAAAATGTCTTATTTTACTATTTAAAATAAATATTACCGTTGTAAAGAGCTGAATTTACTACGCCACCGACAAGTGCAACACCTAACCCTAGTTGTCCAATTCGGTTAAAGAAATTCGCAGCCATCGTTCACTAAACTAAAATAAATACGCATATATTACATATTATATACGACAAGATATTCACAAATATATAAATAACTAGGTTATTTAATGATAACCAAACTATACCTATATTTCATTCGGTCAATATAAAAACACAAATAGTATTTTGTTTATTTAAAAATAAACACATTAGAATAAAATTTTAAACTTACCTTTTAATTATATTTTACTGATGCTAATGAAATTAATTAACAAAAAATATGACACCGGACTAAAAGCAAATTTTGTTAAACATGTGAACGTCTAGGGAAATATTAGAAATTATTATTGGTAGTTAGTGATTTTTGTAAATTTGTTTACGTAAGATTGGTAACAAATGACTTGCCGCTTCTGCGCTGTGCAGTGACAGCTGGCTTGATTTAATTCAGTGAGTTTTAGGTGTTTAATTATTTAATATAAAAATGATTAATATTAACAATTTTTCCGTTATGATAGTGATTAAAAATTGAAATATATTAATTTTTAAATTATTGTAAAGTGTTTTTTTTATCAATTTGGTAGGACAGTAAAACATTTTATAATTCGCGCTGTTGTGAAGTACAAAAGTGTATAGTTTTCTAAAGATATATTAAAAGTTTAAATAATTACAATTAAGTGATTAAGAATTTTGCTAATACTTTGTACAATACAGCAATAAGGTACGTAAACAATTTTATTATTTTTAAATATTAATATTTATGTCTTTTTATTTTTATTCTGTCATTTTTTAAATATATACAAGGTTACTTATTTTTTAACGTTAAATAGCAAAAGTTCTGTAAATAATTAAGACAAATATAAAATTAGAATATTTTATAAAATTTCAAAAAAAAATGTATGCAATCAAAGTAACTTTTGTACATGCTGTAACCTAATATTAAGGCGTAAATATGTAAGTAAAGAATAGAGTGTTTTAAAGAAAAGTTTACCTAAATTGTTTCATTATACATACTCATATAATATAAACATGATAGCATTTTACGTTATATTTATAATGGAACGTTACAAATGTTTTAAAGTTGTTATCTAATTAATTAAATAAACTAATAAATAAAAAATTTCATATTATACTGAACTTCTATTTATATAATTTAGTTATTGAATTTTTTTTTTTTTTAAATAATTTATATAAACAATTATATTTATAGATTTATTACGAATTTATACATTCTAAAGTGTACATTAAAGTTCTTTTTACAATAATATATAATTTTAATAATTAGTACAGATGTAATTGCAGTAAATTCCACGTAAATTACCAAGGGTATTTTCTATAATGACATATTTTTACATACAATAATTTCTTTTACAAAAAATACAAACTTTTATATTGTTTCGTAAAAATATTTTTCATTAGTTATAGACCAAAACAATAACACTTGAAAACAAAAAGTCTTATTTTGTCATAATAATAAACAAACATGAATTTTAACAAAAATTAACAAATATAATAAAATTTCAACTGAAAGATACAATCACATTTATTTGTTAAATATTTTTACAATAATAATAAATTACTACAATAAACTATATGATGACAATATTGACAATAAGACAATATTGCGATTTGATATTAATGTAAAAACTGTTATGATTACAAGAAATATTATACAAAAATGTGTATTTTTTTATATATAGGTACCTTTTTCTTCTAGAAAATTTATTCACTTTACAGTTTTTTAGTTTGTAAAACAAAAGTCAATTTATAAAAATCTGTATTGTGAATTTGCAGTAATACAAGATACAATCAAACAGTAAAAATATTCAAATTTGTAGATATTAGCATTGATTATACTTCTTTAATCAATGATATTAGTAAATAACTAACTGATTTATGTTGTATATAATTTAACATAATACACAATCCACATCTATAAACATATCAGATTTAAAAGTTTGTGGCAACAAAATGTAGATCTAAGAAAAGTTTAATAAAAATTCAATTTTAAAGAATTACATACTATTAATCGATTTGCATCGTACATTTTTAGAAGATTTGAAGTAGCAAATTTTTAAATATCTATTATCAAGAATTATATAATTTTATGTTTATATAATACTTTATAAAACTGCTATGTATGTCGCGTTAGCAAAGAGTCTTATGATGGAATTCTGAATAGAGTTGTTGTATTATAGAATATTTTATCATTTTTAGCGAATAAAAAATTCTATTTTGTAACACACAGATTTGTTCAGTTTTCACCATTAACCATTGTACGAGTGTTCTGAATTTTGACATATTTTCCAGAATATTAATTTTTAGAACTTTTTGAATATTTATTATGTCATAGAAAAATCGATCTGAATAAAAAAAACGTTTACAATTTCGGTTCTAAGAACTTTGCAGCAAAACAAAATTACCAAAATAATTATTGGACATTTTATATGATATAAGTTAATAACAAATTTAGTGCAGATCTGTATTAAGTAACATTTTGGGATCAAAAATATTGTTACTATTTGATCAAGCCTTGTATTTTTATATATTAGTTAAGTAAATGTGATTAATTTAGACCCGGTTTCATAAACGATAAACAAATTTTATTCTGCTAAATAATTTTGAAAACAAATGTTATTTCAATAATTTACTACCAGATTATTATTATTAATGATAATAACTATTTTTTTAATAGCACTAGATTAATTTTATTTCTTCTATTTAATATGGAAATCTGTAGAGTAAACAGATTTACTTCTAAGGTAAATTTAACTTAGCGTTTATGAATCCGGGCCTTATTTAAAAAAAAATATATATATTAAAATAATATCACATTATAATAAAAAAATAAACAAATGCAATGTATGTAATTAAATTAAATGAAAAACAATTTATAAAATGATTGTGCATTTCTAAATATTGCATTATAAATATGCATTAATTTTTTTACTCATTTTATTTTTTATTAATTTCGGTTTCTAATTAGTATGAATATATGAACTTGCAAGTACACTACACATATTTTTTAACACACATTTGATATATAGAAGATATAATTATATGTATACGTATATTAAAGATGAAATGACAAGCTGAGATACAAGTACAATTTTTCCCTTATAACAGGGAAAGAACTCAATATATTTTACGTTCGAAATATTTGATTCGATAAAAATTTCGAATTCTACGTTTGTCGCACTAGATAAAAATTTACTTTTTAATTAATTAATTTTAGTATAGGTTCCTAACTAATTAATAATACATCATAAATAACAGTCTTTTTGCAAAAGAACACTCACAATTATTTTACACTAATATATGCTTTGTCTGTTTTTCGTTACGAGAACCATGCTTCATATTTTAAAAATAGTACTTTTAATGTATTGAATTTTTAAATTTATAAATTATCAAATAAAATATGTGTACTTTTACAGTAAAAGCAAATGGTCAGATAATGTAAATTATTACTAAACTGCATTCGCAGAGAAGAGATCAACCCTAAATATCAATAACAATGTTTATTATTTAAAAAAAAATTGGGATTAACTGATCTTTTTCAGCGATTGAAGTATAGTGAATGTACAGTTTCACTGTGTAACTACTATTTAAATGAATAAGTTACTAACAAAGTTTTACTTTTTTTTGAAAAAAACTGATAACAAATAAACTTTTTACCTGATCTAGTAGCAAATTTTTCAAATTAAGTTACTGACTTTTTGAGGAATTATTCTTATATATTCACTAATTGGTACTTCAATGGAAGGTGTACATTCACTAGTAATAGTTTACGTTTATTGTACAATCCACTTTTACTGTAAATGAAACATAATTTAATGTTATAAATAAAAATGTTTTTTGATGTTACTGGTAGAAATTCTTCACAAACTGATTATGAAATTAAACATACTTTGAGATCCGCACAAATTGGCAGCACTTAGCCCCCCTCCCCCGCACACTTTTCGCAACGAAAATCACACAAAATAATAATCACTGAACTAAAAAAAAAATTGTCTACGATGACGCCATCAGCTTGGCAGCAGCCGTTACGTGGTGTTGATGATGGTAGGCGACTTCAGCGCCATTCGTTGGCGCCGTGAACCCAAACATCTGCTGATGGTAAGCTGTGTAGCCCTGATGGGCTTGTAGACAATTATATTGTGATGATACCATGGACTCGTATCCCGGTTCGCTTTTTATTCCGGTAGAGGGTGTTGATGACGATGATGAGGTGGATGGAAGCAGGGAGGTTTGACCCAGATAGGGTCGTTCGGATGATTTCTGTACGATGGGGTCAGTGCTGGAAGAATGTTGATGGCTCTGGCTGGATTGAGTGTGATGGATTGTTGATTTGGTATCTGTATTGAGAAAAATTGTTATTATAGGGTTGCTGCATAATTATCAGGCGTTTTCTAAATAATATTTATTATGCGAAAAAAAGTAAACAAAACAGTCATTTTTATTAATAAATAAGTCGCCTACAAAAACACAGAAAAAAATAAAATAGCTATATTTTTTTATATGAAACAACTAAAATAAGTATTAGAAAAATCAACTAAAGATTATTTTCTGTGTATAATATATTTGAAAGAAGCGTAGATGAAAAAAAAAACAGAGGCGTAGCACTTATATTTTTGGAGGATTATTACGAATATATTGAGTTTTTAAACCAATTAAGTAAATAGTAAAGCTATTTAGTTTTTTTAAATAAATAAACAAATGTTAATAATTTTTTAATATTTGTAATAAAACGGTTTTAAAGCTATTGCTCTCATTTTTTAATAACTATACTGAAAGTTTCAGTATAGTTATGAAAAAATTACAAGTGGTAGATTATATTTGCTGTAAAAGATTTGCTTCTAAGTATATGTAGGTATATCAATTTCTATCGGAGTGTGTACAAAATTCAATAAAACATTTATATATATATATATATATATATATATATATATATATATATATATATATATATATATATATTAGGGTGGCCGCAATTTTGGCAAAGTCGGAAATTTGTTGCTCTCACCCTCTCAAACTAATCAAAATAAATAAAAAAAAATTTGAACCGTCATCGCAGGTCCAAAAATTAACGTTAATACGTGCCTGTAGAGGGGTCAAAATTTACATGTAGTTTAAATGGGAAAAATGACTTTTTTAATACTTTTGTGTATAACTTTTTATACGTTTAAGCTAAAAATATTTTAAGATGCCTGCCAAAAAGCTCATAAAAAATGCTTTCAAACAGACTAAAATTCAAGTCATTTGAACAAAAATTGACGGCGTAGCGTCAATTTGAAATTTGAAGTATATAAACGACAAAAACCTTTATATAAGAATTTCGATTAATATTTCAGTTTTGACCCCAAAAATTGATGTACCACTAAGAAAACTATAAAAACTACATTCTGAAATTCATTTTAACTATCTTGAAATGGTTCTAGTGGTACATCAATTTTTGGGGTCAAAACTGAAATATTAATCGAAATTCTTATATAAAGGTTTTTGTCGTTTATATACTTTAAACTTCAATTTGACGCTACGCCGTCAATTTTTGTTCAAATGACTTGAATTTTAGTCTGTTTGAAAGCTTTTTTTATGAGCTTTTTGGCAGGCATCTTAAAATATTTTTAGCTTAAACGTATAAAAAGTTATACACAAAAGTATCAAAAAAGTCATTTTCCCCATTTAAACTACATGTAAATTTTGACCCCTCTACAGGCACGTATTAACGTCAATTTTTGGACCTGCGATGACGGCTCAAATTTTTTTTTATTTATTTTGATTAGTTTGAGAGGGTGAGAGCAACAAATTTCCGACTTTGCCAAAATTGCGGCCACCCTAATATATATATATATATATATATATATATATATATATATATATATATATATATTCGAATTATACTTTCTTTTTCAAATGGAATATAGAATAATCACCATTGCTAAGTAAGTTTGTTTGACATATAGGTATGATGATTTATGTTCAGTAGCCAAGATATGATGATGGAAAAAGATAATTTACGAAAAGATTAATTTACATATTGTGATGCGAGTTAAGATTATAGGGGAAATGTGGGTTTTAGCGCATGCATAGTTATTTGCATAAAGCCTACGCAAAATTTTATTGAGAATACTGTTTCTTGATGCTTGAAACTTTTATTGTAAGATACGCACGCATATGAAATGGACAAATATTGTTGGAGATTTTTTGTTTTATTTTATCTGATTATTTATTGCAAATGCATTGATTAATATATTGTTATTGATTTTGATGTATATAGATATATCAGGCTTATTAAATATACAGAAAATACTAAACTGGGCGTTAGGCGAAGATTTTATTTAAATGGACAAGTTTTTCTAATTTTTAAATGTTAAAATATATAAGTATTTAAGATACTTATCTGTACTAAAGTAATATATATATATATATATATATATATATATATATATATATATATATATATATATATATATATATATATATAATAAAATAAAATAAAATATTTAAAAGTTTTTTAAGTTCTAGTTGCAGATTTTTTTTTATTATACCACAATATTGAAATTGTCAAGTTCGTAAATCAAACAAAACCTTTTCCAATTTGTGAATTGGTGTCTAGTGGAACTTACTATAGAATAGATTAGGCAAAAAGGTTAGTTGGTTAGAGAAGATTACACACTTAAAAAAACAAACTAGACAATTTCACAATTGCAACAGGTATCCAGGTATCTGCACTCTTAATATTAAAATTCATAATATATATATATATAAAAGAAAAAAATCTGCAACTAGAACTTAAAAAACTTTTAAATATTTTATTTTATAAATGAACTTCTGCCTCTTGCTTTAGATATTAAATAATAATAATATAATAATAATAATAAATAATAAATAGTAAGTAAAAAAAAAGATTTTTTTACTGATTAAGTATTTAATATTTTGTGTTTGGGTGACAGATTGGACTCACATTTATTTTTGATTGTGTGAAACAACGGCATCACGCATTCATAGGCAAACAAATTATATTCGATAGATATTTTTCTTTACACAGTAACAAAGCGGTCATCTAGATTTAATTAAATGGTGCACAAATATAAGGAAATTTTATAGAATCAAGAAAAAGTTTAAATTTTCAAGATTCTATATCAACCTTGTGTTCTTCTGTATTCAATTAAATCTCCCTCTCTTTGTGCTCGAAGTAATTAAATCTAAATAACTGCGGATTTGTATTGTGAATAGTGCGGGTCGTTAGTTCCACAAGCCCAAACAAAAAAAATCCACAACTTTCACTGAATTACGCGCTATTCAAATACGATTTATAATATTTCAGAGGCATGAGATTTAAATTCCAGAAATAATTTACAACTATACTTGTCGCAAATATAAAAGATGTAGGTAATAAAATTGAGAGTTATAACAGATTTAAGTTAGTTAATGTTCTAAAATTCGCCCTTAACTAATTTCTAATTATTCTTTGTCGACTTTATTTCTGATCGTGTAACTCTGGTAGAACAATATAAACTTTTCTATTCCAGAATCTCAAACATTCAATGAAACATCTCAAACATCCTGTAACTATTTCAATCTAACATAAAACGTTCTGGTCCTTTGAGAAAAAAATTCTAACAACTTGTTCAAACAAAACATGTAGGGTTAATGATATTCCCCTTAAAATCACAATCAAAACACTCCCATTTTCCCCTCAGTCAAAACACTTCCCCTCTCACAATCATATCAATCATTATAACGACGCCTACTTTTCTAAATTCCCCACCACTGTATCTTAATAATAGGCGTGTACTTACCGTCATTGGGGGCGGAACTGGCGTCGTCTCTGTCCCCGTTACCGTTACCGTTTCCCCCACCACCAGATGGTTTCTTGGGTTTACGTTTTCGTGTTTGTATGCCGTCTTTGCGCATCGCTAGCGGCCGATTGACTCCGTGTAGCTTAAAATAAAGACCGCAGGCGTTGCATACGGGTTCGCCGTCGTTATTACGACGCCAGAGAGTGGTGGTACGCGTGCCGCAATTCGTGCAACAGAGGCCGAGGCGTCGTGTGGCTGTCTGCGTTTGGAAAAGATCCTTTTTTTTGGTTATTAGAGAATTGAAATTTTGATTTATTATTTTCTAAAGTAATCTTTATTATATGTAATAGTGTTATTTTTTTTAAATGACTGGTTACTTGTTGGTTGGTTAAGCACACAAAAACAATAATGGTTCTATAGCTTAAATGTAAAAGAGTTGAGTTCTCAACCAACAAAATAATGATCAGTCATTAATAAAATAAGTTTGGTATAAGTATATGAAAATATTTTAGAGAGACATAGCTTATTTGCAATAAGTTGTAGATATATTATTTTTATTTATTTATTGGATTATCTTGTTGAATGTATTTAATTTGTTTTCTGTTTAATATTTTTTACTTTTAACATTTTAAAATTTAAACAAGCTAAAAAGATGTTTTTAATAAATAATTTGAAATATATGTATAAAAAAATAATTAAACAAAATGTTATTCTATAAAATCTGTGAATTGAAATATAAAAACAACTATAAATTTATAATAGCGTTAACAATCTTAAAAATCTTAAATGACATAACAAAATAGTAAATATTTTTAAAAAAGAAACAAAAATATATTAAGTTAAAGAATGAAATAAGGTACAGTTAAATTTAGGGTATATTAAATTTATGTAAAATAACAAAATTTTGTAATGTTACAATGATAATTTACGTAATATTATATTTTTTTTTATAAAAAATTACATTTACAAAAGGTAAAATTATATAAATTACATGTAAAATTACATGAATTTTTTACAGTGTATAAAATTTGGTTAGAGTGTTTATGAAAGAATTAAAAGTAATTAAAAATAAATAACAAATTTGACGATGAAAAATACGACTTACCAGTCTTTTGGATGGTTTAATTAACGGCCGATTCATACCGTTCATTTTATGATATAGTCCGCAAGCATTGCACAGATAATGGCCAGTTCCGTCGCGACGCCATAGCGGTGTTGATATGGCACCACAATTCACACATTCACGTCCTTCGCCAAAATTGAAGTCCATTGCATTGTCTATAATAGAGAAAATAAAAATGCTAAAATTGGTAAATATGGAAAAAGAATTAGATGCCTAAATTTATTGTTATTATTAAATTAGATGATATTTCCTATAATATTAGTTATTTTATCTACACTGTAAAAGATTGATGTAAATGTACACATTCCATGAATATATTTTTACAGAAAAAATCTAATATTACATGAATTATCATAGTAAAAATTACAAAAAACTGCTATTTTACTGATAATAGTTGTGTAAAATTATATAAATATATATTATTACAGAATAAATCAACGAACAAGAATAAATAAGTAAAAATATCTTTTAGAACTAATTATATAAAATAAAACAGCTTTAGGTTCAAGTTCTGTATTAATATTAATTAATAATCAATGTTTCGACGAATTCAACGTACGTCTTCATGAAGAAAAAATTATTTTCTATGTAGGAATTTTTTTATAAAGCGTGTAGTTTATTTTCTTATTCCTTAGATTTATATAAAAAGTAATAAAATATAGAAATAGTATAAAATAATTGAAAAATAAACCAATTTATCTAACCTAGTAAAACATTTTATAATATCTAAATATGTAGTAGTCGTACATACATTTATGTAAATGATAAGGTTAGATTATAATTTTTATGTGTATATAATTACTGAAAATTGCGTTTCATATATATATATATATATATATATATATATATATATATATATATAAAGTAAGTATGTATTATTCATATCTCAAATTTCAGATAATACTTAATGTAAACTTATATAACTACTATATAAATATATATATATATATATATATATATATATATATATATATATATATATATATATATAGAATTATACATACTTATTAGTTAAATAATACTTTTTTACTAAAATAAAAAACAATCTTTTTATAAGGCATTTTAGAACCCGTGACTTCAATATGAAGGAGAGATGGAAAATTGTCAAACTTAGATTGGTGTTTCTGTTAAAATTGATATTTTTATATAGGTACCTTAAAATGGCAATATACCTATCGAATTAAAATATAATCTTACTGTGGCGAAAAGTTAATAAGATAAAATAATTTTCCTTAAATCACAAGCAATAGTTTAAAAAAGCTATACGTATCTAGAAAGCTATTTTTTCATCATCAATAGCAAAAGATAAAGTTAAGTCCTAATCAGTGATCTAAAGTTACAAAAATACTCAACGTAGCCAGTGGTCAAAGATCAGAGTGATCTTTTTTAATGTGTAAATAATTTGAACGGAAAATTAAACACTTATATGATATCTATTTTAAAATAATATATTATTTTTCATAAATAAATTTTTCAGTGATTTCTTAAGTCCCGTCATAGTCTTTGAAGTGTATATAATAGACGCCGAAACATAATTTTCTTATCTTCTTTGGGGTATAAATGCGACATCTAATTTTGACTACAGTGTTCAAAGTTAACATACACACATGTACAAGAAGACTGATGAATAAAAGTGGAAAAAAAAATCATTTATTTTTACTTTGATGACGCAATTTGAGCGTTGCATCTGTTTTATGTAACTTTATTATATTGTAAATTCAATATTTTAGTTTTGAAATACTTGTTTAAGAATAATAAATGAAAATAAATAAAAAAATTATAAATTAATAAGTTATTAAAATATTAATTATACACAATCTGCATATCAACAGTGTTATGCTGGTTGCATACAAAGTTTCTGGAATGGGGTAAAGGCATTGTTTTAAATAAAATTTGGCTTTCTTTAATTAAAAATTTATCAATTTTTATAATCTAGTTACTTATTTTGTTACCTAGTAACTTGTTTCTATCTTTTGTTTATTTACTCTAAATGCCATTTGTATCTTTTTTTCCTGATGAAGACGTACGTTGAGTTCGTCGAAACATCGATTATTAACAAATATTAATACATAACTACAACCTAAAGCCGTTTTATATTAATATAATGAGTTTTACTATGTTAAAACGATGGTATTTTGTTGCAGGATAGGATTGGTATTATTCACAATGAAATGGGTATAATTCACGACAGGTGTATTATTTTCTGAACAAATAAAAATTAACCTTTCAATTCAATCTACCTAATAATGAGTCTGACTAAAATATTCAGGTGTATTTATCTTTTTTAAACAAATAAAAATTACTAAATTTGATGTAAAGATTTTTCCCTAAAAATTTACAAGTTAGTCAATCATTGAATCGGCCATACTGACGAGCTCCTAAAGAGCGAAACACTTGTCTACGGTTAACTGGTCAGTCATGGATGCATAGCTTAATAGTCGATTCAATAGCCGAGAAATTTTTTGGGAAAAATATCTACATCAGATTTTATATTAATTTCACAGATATGTAATACACTTATGAACTTTTGTTCAATGTTATTTTTTAAAAAATATTAGTTTATTAATTTGTTCTACTATATTTGTTGTTCAACATATATATACATTTTATTAACATGAATACTCTTATATCTTTACATTAGTTTTTTGCGATCTAAATTGGAGAACCATTATATGGTATCCCATTTATGATAAATGTATAAGTGAAATTGAAAAAGTCCAGCATAAATTTTTAAAATATTTATCTTACAAGATAGATGGTTATTTTCCCGCACAAGGAACTGAACATGAGATATTGTTGGAAAGATTCAATTTCACTACACTCCAAGAGCGTAGAATTAAAATTTCATTATCGATATTATATAAATTATTAAACAACAAACTTGATTGTATAAATCTAGTAATTTCCACGAATGAATTCTAGGTTTCTTCAAACCTTCTGTATTCCGACTGGTAGAACAAATATTTTGTACAAAGCACCTGTTTTTGTAATGTGTAATAATTTTAATACGTATGTCAATAACACTGATATGTTTTGCAATTTTCTAAATTACATATTAAGTTCAGTTAATTTCTAGATACTAATATTTTGTCTTAAGTAAAATTTTTATTATTGTATATTACTGTATTTGTCCTGTTAATGGATTTATCTGTTGGACAATAAATCATTTATTTATTTATTTATTTATTTAATATATCAATGTTGCCGTAAAAGGGTGTTAGCATATATGTAGAAATTGAATCACTTACCATAGGGTGACGTCCTTTGAAAGCCCGTTCCATCATAAGCCCGCCATCCACCCATCATCATATTCTGGGCGTAAAACTGTCCGACACTGGCATGTGGATTAGCCGCCAGATGTCCACCGCCGCCAACATAGCTAGCCGGATCGGCGGCTGCATGCGTCCATGCCTGATGCGGTGCGGCGAAATGTCCCGCCGCGCTTCCCGGCGTGCCGGTGGGGTATTGAGCGTGCGGCGCGGGCACGGCACGCGATGATGGCACGTACACGGGTGGCGTTTGCTGGTGGAGGTGCTGATGGAAATTCGCCGATGAATCGGTGTAGACGGGGGTCGATGAACCGCCCGAATGAAACATAGTTGCGGATATTGATGCGATTTATACACGGGGTAGAAATAGTGTTGATGTGGAGTTACATTTAATTGTACTGAAATTGGAAAAAAAAATTGTTACTTATTGTTGTTTCGATTTATGTAATTTCGTTTCAACTAATACAGGTTTGAATATAATAATAAAAAACTTGAAAATTATTTCTTGTAAGTATACAGGGTGTAACAGAATAAGTATTCCTAATTTTCAGAAATGATAGAGGGCACATAAAGAAACATTTTTTATTAATAAACTTGTGTCCGGAAATTTTTTTCTTTCTTTTTTTTTTGGCAGTCGATTGTACATCGTTACAACTTGTGTATCGAAAATGGTGGTCGTAACTTCGAACAATTTTTATAAAGTTTAATGCGCTATTATTTCTAATAAAATGTTCCTTAACTTAACTACTCTTTGATGTTTTGATTAGGATTGTTTTTAACGATATCTAGTGTATCTTGGCACCGAGAAATTTCCGGACACTAGTTTATTAATAAAAAAATGTTTCTCTAAGTGCACTCTATCATTTCTGAAAATTAGGAATAGTTATTCTGTTACACCCTGTATAATAAAAATTACTTAGTTTCAAATCAAAACATAAATTATAGAAATCTGTTGTGACCACTACAAAACCGACCATCAACGAATTTTATTTCAACAATTTATATAACAACTACCGTAGTCATGGTATAACTAAAAACAAAACTGTCTTGACATAAATATTCCATCTATTTATAGAATTATCGAAAATTATTGTTAATAAAAGTTTTAATTTTTGTTAAATATATTTTTTCGAAATATATCTTTGTTGCTAAATATTCGTACAATACATAAAAGTGACATTAGTAACACTGACATTGACCACTTTCGGTTGGCAAATCTTTACCAAAAGTTGATTAAATTGAGATATTCCGAAGTTTAAATATGAAATTTTATAACAATCTGTTCAGCCGAATTTGTGCTAAACGTGTTCACAGACTGACAAATAGACAGACAGACCGACAAACAGACATCACATAAAAAACAGGTAATTCATGTTACTATCTAATCATATGTGGTACAATGGTTAGTAAAAAGTAAAATTTAAGTTTAGTTAAGCTTAGTTTCTATTGCTTCTCTTATCAATCTGCCAATAGAAATTTATAAAGAAAAAGATAACATCAATCACTGAAAAACCACCGACTTAAATAAAATTTGGTTTTCATTAATTAAAAATTTATAAAGCACGAGAATTATGCTAATATAGTTATAAATTAAAAACAATTATATTAACAAATTATAAAAATAATAGGTACATCGTCAGACAAGTTAATTTTACTATAACCGTGTCCTAGTTATAATAAAACATGTTTATCTTTAAACACAAGTATTACATATAGGCGATTAATGTTGAACAAAAATTTTAGCAATCGAAGTAAAAAAATAACAATTTAGTTACACAACTATATAATATAGCGAAAAACGAAAAATACAAATACAATGTCTTAACTATACAGAACTATCGTTATCGAAAAAAATGGGTTAACGCTGATAATAATGGAACGGGTCCGTGACGATAATCAGTCGCACACACACACACACACACACACACACACATACATATATATATATATATATATATATATATATATATATATATATAATTAATGTCACACTGGTTAAGCACTAACGGGCCGGCCTGATAACAGCCGATAGCTGATAAGAAGTGATAACGCTTATCAGCACTACTTGAGTTTAGCATTTAGCTACACTGGTTGTCTTATCAACGAACGCGTGTTCATTTATATAGTTTATAATGTATTTTTCGCTTATTTTTGTTGTTGCTGTTCTGTTGAGGATGTGACGCATCGCTTTTGCCCATCATCGCGCGGCCAGGTGAATTCGATTCGCAGTCAAGCGCGTTAACGCTACGACTGTTCGCTGTTACAAGAAAATATTTGGTAACAGAATTATCAAACATTTATTGACAATTCAATTAAATATATAAAAAAAAAAAATATAGTTTCAATGTGGCGAAAAGTTAATAAAATAAAATAATTTCCCTTAAACCACAATATAATTGAAAAAAGCTAAATACGTATTTCGGAAGCTGAGCTTTCATCATTAGTAGTAAAAGTTAAAAATAAAGTCTTAATCAGTGATTTAAGTTTACAAAGATACTCAACGTACTCAGTAGTCAAAGAACACTTCAATGTTATTATCGTACTAGTAACATAATGAGCTTTTTCTACATAGGCAATATGGTAACGTAATATTAATATTATGATACGCTTGAGGAAAAATATATTTTTTCGAAGTTTTGCAATCGGAACCAATAATAGATTTTGTATTATTTTATTTAATTTTACATTATCTAAATTTAAAGAAAATAGATTTGACTGTGTATTTTGAAATTTACAAACAAATAAAAAATTTAAAATATTAACAAAAACAGGTTTTTAATATTGTTCAAATTTTATTAAAATAAAAAAAAAAACAGTTCCGATTATATGTCACCAGTATTATACAAGTAAATATAAATATTCTATTGTAAATATAAACGTTAATGTAAATATTAAAACAAAACGTTTATACAAAAAATAAATTATAACATCAAAATGATTATAAAGTTGTATATTTCATAGTCAACAAATTTTAAAATTGCAAAAATAAAATGAATATTGAATAGGTTCAGATAAAATAAATTTTAACATAGTCAAAAATTTTTCAGTACTTATTATATAAAATAAATCGGCTTCAGATTTGAATTCTGTATTAACATTTATTAATAATCGATGTTTCGACGAACTCAATGTCCGTCTTTATCAGGAAAAATGATACAAATGACATTTACAGTAAATAATAGAAAATAAAAACAAGTTACTAGGTAACGAATCAGTAACTAGATCATAATTTTTTTTTAATGATCTAGTTACTTATTTGTTATCTAGTAACTTGTTTCTATTTCCTGGTATTTACTATAATTGTCATTTGTATCATTTTTCCTGATGAAGACGGACCTTCAGTTCGTCGAAACGTCGATTATTAATAAATATTAAAACAGAACTGAAACCTAAAGCCGTTTTCTTTTATACATATAATGAATTCTGAAAGATTTTTTACTATGTTATAATTTATTTTAATTTATTAATACAGAACTTAAACCTAAATCCTTTTTTTTTTTAATAAATTATGTTTTCGACAAGTAAGTATTAGCAAAAAAGAAGATATAATATTTTATTAGAGTTTTATTTTAAGTTTAAATTTCAATTTTAAAAATTAGTTATTTTATCAACGTCTGATTTGATATGGTTGTATGTATGACAATAAGTTAAAAGGGAAACCATGTAGAAAGCTAACTGAATTTTGATAATTTTTTACTGATAGTGTTCGTTTTACACTAAACTAAATAGTTTTTTTTTGTTACGCTGTACAAGTTGTTGCATAAAAATCAAACACTTTTTTAAATTTTTTGTAATTACATTTAAAATGTTGTTAACATTTGTTGTTGTGAATATAAAAACATGAAAATTAATGTAAATTTACATATTCTCCATATTCTATAAATGTATTTTACAGAAAAAAAATGCAATTTTACGTTAATTATTGCAGTAAAAATTAAATTTTTTTCAGTGCGGTATTGTAAAAAAAAATCTTTCCACTGACAATATGCGTCTTATAAACTTTGTTTCAATGAAAATGTTTATAAATATACGGATAAATTATTAGTTATTATGAAAAAAAATCATATATTTATAATCTAATATATGAAACAGGGTTGGGTTGTTGTGATTTTTTTTAAAAAATAATTTAAATTACCAATTAGTAATTTATAAAGTTTATAATCCAGTTACTTATTTTGTTACCTAGTAACTTGTTTCTGTGTTCTGTTTATTTATTGTACATGTCACTTGTATAAATTTTACTGATGATAATGTACTGTAACAAACGTAAATGTTTGTTAAGCATTATTGTGCATCGAACTTTGAGCTAGTGTCAGCAATTTCAACATATATTGAAATAACGTTCAAAGTTTGATTGCACAGTGAACTAGTTATTTATGCTTACGTTGCCTCCCCGCAGAGTCCAGTTCGATGGCCAAAATGTAACTTAAAAGGGGGTTAGCTTCAAGACTGAGGCAGTTACGGTCAACGGAGACTTACGGTCAGAGTGACGGTCAGAGTGACGGTCAGAGTCGAGTTACTATTCACGGTAAGAATGACTCCGTTTAAGTTACATTTTGGATTCATATTTTGTCGTTAAATTTATAAGTAATTATATTGTAATTGTTCCTATTATATTTGTTTATTAAAGTTTATATATTTTATTATATTTGTCTATCGTAATTATTTAATAACCGAGATCCAAGTGCAACTTTATCTAACCAGATAAAGGATATACTCAAGTATAATTTGTCATCTTAAGTTGCACTAAGATAGCAAATTGTTACAATGGTGTCAGAAGTGCGATCGATTGACGAGCAATCAGTTTCAGTAGTCTGAGTATTTTTGTTTGGTTTTAATTACGATAATCAAAATTAGAAAATTTTTTTAGTCGGTGCGCGAAATAAATAAATGAAATATGAATCAAAAATTAGTAAGTTAGTTTGACCGTAATTCCGTGGTATATATGTAAGCGTTACCACGTACATCAGTTAGTGTTAAAATGTTTGAGTTTTGTGACGAAAGTAATACAGAAGACTTCGCCAGTCAGTTAGAAAAGGGTGTAAAATGGTCGGATGTAGAAATTAAAATAATTTGTTCTACAAGATTTCGTGGGCTAGTAAAAGAAGCCTATTTAGAATTACCAGAGGCATGGCGACCAAGTTCAGTAGGAACGGTATGCCACTGGTTGCGTTTTTGGTTCGGGACCCGAGTTGGTCTTCCCGAAATTAGTGTTAATATTAGTAAGGAAGAGATTTCTGAGATGCCAGGCCACATCGAAGAAGAAGGATCTCTTCAGGTCAGTACCGTCGACGGCAGCAGTATAGTAACTGGTGAAAGATCCAGGCAATACAACGTCGACGAAGTAAGTTTTGTGTTCAGTGTTAGTAAGGAAGAGTCTCTTGAGATGCCAGGCCACATCGAAGAAGAAGAGTCTCTTCAAATTAGTAGCGTCGATGACAGCAGTTTAGTCGGTGGTGCAAGATCCAGGCAATACACCGTCAGCACGGGCATCGACAAATTAAGTGTTAAAAATAAATGTAGTAAAGTGTCAAAGAGAAATTGTGCAGACAAAAAACGAAAAGATAATCTAAAAAGGGTGATAAGTGAAGTTAAAACAAAAGAAAGAAAGAAAAAGAAAAAAATATTACCAGTCCAGAGGCGAAGAAAAGCGTTATTTAAACAGAAGAATTTTGACGGGAAAGAAACAGTATGGTGTGTGAAGAAACCAAGACCAAAAGATAATCGAAAAAGGGTGATAAGTAGAGTTAAAACAAAAGAAAAAAAGAAAAGGAAAATAATATTACCAGTGAAGAGGCAAAGAAAAGCGCTATTTAAGCAGAAGAATTTTGACGGGAAAGAAACAGTATGGTGTGTGAAAAAACCAAGAAGAAAAGTTAAGCGGGAAAAGTTAATTGGTGGGCTTCAAGTGAACACTAAACCAAACAACAGGAAATTATTGTTCGGTGTGACAATAATTTCAAACGTATCAAATAAAAATAAAATCTATCGGCATCAGCGAACAAAATGGCTGCGTCATCCACATGCCCGACGTCGGAGAAGATAACTTTTTGATTTGGTTCGATATGGACAATTGTGCGTGAATGTGAACTAGTGTGTAGAAAAACAAATGATAAGTAGTGTAGTGTAATATAGAACAATAAAGTGTTAGTGCGTTAGTTACTGTTTAGTTAGCTTAATTACTGTTTAGTTTAGTTCTGGTTTAGTTATTGTAAGTTTACGTGCTGAAGTAGTTTGATCAGAAAGAGTCATCAGTAAATATTTTATTATTGTTGGAAATAAAAAAAATAAAATTGTTTCTATCAGTAATGCAGAAATATGTTTAAAATAGTTTAACTTGTATTTGCAAATTCTTTAAAAATAATAATGTAGGTCAGTATGTAAATTTTTGCAATCTTGCAGTTGTTAGTTAATAGTAAAATTATCAATGTCACTGCACAACAATAAAAATGATAAAAATTTTTTGATGATTCAGCTCGATATGTAGGTTAAATTATATATTTATGTTTGTGTAATTTTTTTAGTTTTTATTTAATTTATTATGTTAGCTTATAAGTTAATATTTGGCAGAACAGTTTAATTATGATTTTTTTTAATATGAATTTTTAAAAGTTCTTTGAATTTTTTTCAAATGGTTTTGCTCATTAAGTTTCATATTTTTTTAAGATAGGTAATACATTCTGTTCTGCTTAGTAAGCAATATGTTTAAGTAATATATGTTATGTTAGTATAGTTTTAAAAAAAATAACATCGAATTGGATTATTTTTTTTTGTGAGACTTAATTAGAGAATTAAGTCTTATAAAGGGGAAGGTAATGTAACAAACGTAAATGTTTGTTAAGCATTATTGTGCATCGAACTTTGAGCTAGTGTCAGCAATTTCAACATATATTGAAATAACGTTCAAAGTTTGATTGCACAGTGAACTAGTTATTTATGCTTACGTTGCCTCCCCGCAGAGTCCAGTTCGATGGCCAAAATGTAACTTAAAAGGGGGTTAGCTTCAAGACTGAGGCAGTTACGGTCAACGGAGACTTACGGTCAGAGTGACGGTCAGAGTGACGGTCAGAGTCGAGTTACTATTCACGGTAAGAATGACTCCGTTTAAGTTACATTTTGGATTCATATTTTGTCGTTAAATTTATAAGTAATTATATTGTAATTGTTCCTATTATATTTGTTTATTAAAGTTTATATATTTTATTATATTTGTCTATCGTAATTATTTAATAACCGAGATCCAAGTGCAACTTTATCTAACCAGATAAAGGATATACTCAGAAGTATAATTTGTCATCTTAAGTTGCACTAAGATAGCAAATTGTTACAGTACGTCGAGTACGTCAAAACATCGATTTTTAATTAAAATGTATACAGAACTAAATTCTAAAGCCTTTTATTTTAATGTAATGAATTCTGAAAGATTTTTTACAATTTTAGTTATTTATTAAAATAAAAGTAGTTTTTTAGCTTGTGAATTTTGAAAAAATATTTTGTTCAAAATAAATTTAATTTTTAGCAGCAGTATTGGTATAGTACTTTATTATTTATTACTGAACATTAATACTGATTATCATATCTTGAACGAATAATAAACTTTCTACTATAAAACTTGATAACTTTACCACAAAAACTAACTATACCTATTTAACCGTAGATATTTTAAATTTGGGTCTTTAACCTGGCAGTGTACACAAAGACCAATATTCGCATAGATAATTATCGTTGTTAACTATAACAAATTGCGTAAAATTACATGAATTTATCGAGGCGGGCGGGTTGATGTACAATGCATATATATATGCGTATAGGGGGCCCCCGTTGGGGGCGAAGCACCGGTTATCACCCACACTTGCCTCCGTGTCGAAAACATGGCGGCGCCTATCACCGCACCATTTGTTGATAACAAACAAATGCTACATAGATTCGTTATTTGTGTATAAGCGTTGTTATCAAACCAGCATTGCTAACGAACAACGTACAAAGGAAAAAAAAATATCTATTATCATTTGTCGCATTGTCGAGTTCTTATCAGTGGTGTTGATAACACTATTCTTTTGATCACTTTAAAACATGCTTATTTTTTTCGTGTGTTGCTTTCTATAATGCTTTTAAAAATTGGTTTTTTTCTTTTACGATATTTTTATTTTAAATCTGTGTATTCCATTAGTTTTATTTTGCTGTCATAATTTTAATAAATTAGTTTTTCATAAAATTTTTAATAAAATTATAACTATCAGTAACCCTATAGACTCAACATAAAAATAGAAAATTTCTTATTAATTTTTTTTTCTATCAATAGAAATCTTTTACATTGAATAAATTTAGGACTTCTTTACGTAAAAATGTATAATATGTAAAAAAAGGATATTTATGTTTGAATAACATTTATTTGCATTGAAATATTTTATTTTCTACAGAAATTTTTTGAAATTTATAAAATAAATGAATAATTTAAATACAATGTAAACCAGTATATTAATCAAAATTCTACATACTGCGTTTGCGTAATGAAAATAAAAAAAATTATAAAAAATATCATAAAATCAAATATAATTATTGAACAAAAGGAATATATTTCTACTAGTAAAGAAATCTATAATTAGTAATTTTATACTATTTATGCAATGTATACCGCCCAAATGTGTCACGAAATTGTATATTCAAACAAAGAAAGATTAATTTTCACAGATCACGTAACAAATATAAATAATATCTACATATATGTACATACCTTTCTACAACTGTTAGTTAAAGTTAGTTGGAATGTAATTTTTATTTATTAGTTTAGTTTCGTTTAGAACGCTTGAAGAAAAAATCGTATATGTCACTCGGAATAGAAAGCTCTTTTTGTGTTTCGCACAGATTGCTTGGCCTCGGTTTTGCCTCGGCCACAATTATATGAACACAACATAATAATTATATCGATTTTTATTTGTTGTTACATAGTATAGTATAGTTTATTAGAAACTTTCAAAGTTTTTCTCCTAGATTATGACGTGTCTACAAGCTAAGAGCGATTGATTCTTCCATAAAATTTTATGTCAAAGCCTTTCATAAGTCATCATTGAAAAATCTAGCAATATATCATTTTATATATTCATATTATTGAAGTATCTTGCACATAACAAATATACGCGCATTATAAGCGTATGATTGCATAATAAATAGCCTGTGATTTACGAGTGTCAAGAGGAGGAGGATGGGAGGGCAGAATGCGATACTCGCAGTCGCAGCACATGTGACATCGTCGCATTGATGATGACTAACTTTCTTCAACTTGCCGAAACTCCCTTTCCGTTTCCAATGGTGTCATTTTACTTCAACACCTTATATGTAAATATAGAAACACACACATCAGAGGGTTGACTCCCGCAAATATTTTAATTACATGTTCGCTGTTTGTATGTCACAACAACACTATATGATGAAAAATTATTGCTCTTAACTTTCTGTTGAAATTACCGAGTTATTTTCAAGAGTTGTCGTCATTTCTCTAATTTGAAGAAAATATAGAAATTCACATAAGGTTTTGAAAAGATTCAAGAGATATATTCATTAAAGAAGATAATAAACTAAATATTTGATTGTAAGCAAAGTGTTTGAAGGTCCATAATATGTTCAAGCGCACACTGAAAAAAATATTACTCTAAAACCAACGCTTTTACTATTATTTCAAATGTAAACATACATTGATTTGCGAGATTGGATTTATATAATAAAAATATTTTTTTAAATAAAAATAAATAATAGTAAGTTACTATTATCAAAGTTTTGTAAGAAATTATTTACTGTTTGGTTTGGAAAAAGTGTTTTCTGGACAAATATTAAGTTAAATTATTTTTGTTTATTTTAATTTTTATATGTACCTCTAACATTTTTCTTGAAAATATAATAAAATAAGTTACTACTAATTTTCATTATTCATATATTCACGAACTAAACAAAGAAAAAATGAACTCAAAACTGTATTTATCCAATCTTGATACCATCACAGAGAGTATCCACCCGCGGCGGCCTATTATCCACTAAAATTTATGAACGTTGCTTAATTACATTTAAGTTGCTTTGCTTTGCGTCTGAGTTATCAAAAGCAGAGCCCGATGGATGATGGCGCCTCAGTTCAAAGTGATGCACTCACTCATTCTACCACACTTGTTCCTGCTTTTCGTGTCTTTAATCTTTTTCTGTATTTACATCTATCTTTCTTGCTCACTCTGCATTAACCATCAGGACAGTGGTTCTTAACCTTTTTCTATCGGTGTACACTTTTTTGTCAACTTTAATTGTGTATCCTAGTAAAAAAACTTGAATGTACTCATTTTTGCAATATTTTTCAAGCATATTACATATATACACAATTACGCCATGTATTCAGTTTAGTCGGAAACTAAATTATTTTAATTTAGTTACGGATATACATTCAGAAGAACAACATTAAATTGTAAGTTACGTATTAGAGTTTAGAATATTAATATCAAGTTTAGTTAAATCATAGCAATTGTCTATATATTGTTAAATTTTAGTTAATTGATTTTATTTCGTAGAAAACCCGTCGTTTTTTACAATACTATAGATTTGGAGTCATGGGACATTCTGTAACTCCAAAGGGTACATATGTATATACTTTTGGTTAAGAATCACTGAACCAAGAAGTGCAGGTTGCGAGGTAGCCGCATCGTCGTGGCGTCTATCTTATCGAAACTGTGTGTCGCCCCTATTGCCGGGGGGAGTCATTAATCGGTCGCGGGGGTAGGTCATTAGTATAACACTGCATATACTAACATAAATAATGTATATTATGTACTTGTATTGCAATGTGATATCATTTTGTAATGCTGTATGTATTGAGACGTAGGTTCATATTAAATAAGTATTGTTTGTATAAACATTCTACATCTAGAGAACGTACCTAGTTGCATTAAAAAATTTATTTTATCTTAGTTATTATAGATGAATATTTAGATCTATATAGATATCTTGGCAATGATGTGTTTTAATAAATGTACAACAAAATATTAAAAAATTTTATAAATATTTTTTATTGTTTGTATTTTAAGTTATAAAATACTTTTTTTTATAGAAACTATAGTTATAAAAAATGTATATATTTAAAGAAAACCTAAAAAAATAGTATTGAGAAAATTTATAACATAATTTGTATTGTCAACTTATGAACAAAAAATAAATTAAATTTGCATTTACAAAAAAATTGTAATTTTAAGTCTTTATTTACAAATCTTTTTTATTGATCGTCATATCACATATGATAAGGGAGTTATTGTAATCATACCAAATTTGACATATCGAATTTTTTTACAGATAAGCACGAATTAGGCTTATAGTAATACGAATCAACTGCTTTTAGCGGGATGTCTGTCTGTCGACCTGTCTGTGAACGGGTTCATATTTAAGTTTTGAAGGTGAATATCTCAATTTGATTAAGTACAAGTACCAACCAGAAGTGGTAATTTACTGATGTTAGTTTTATGTGTTGTACGAATATTTCGCAACAGAGATATATTTCGAAAAATTTATTTAACAAAAGTTACTGAACAAGTTTTATAACTAACTACTTCTATTTTTTTGTCAATTGTGTTCGATAAATCTTAATGATTAGTCACTTGGTAACTTAATTAAAGTTAAGTTAAGTTAAGTTAAACTTTAAGTCTATAATATTTATAATTTTAATTAATATTTGGAGCTAATATAGGTTATGCTATACATATGCCATTTTAATACAATAATTTATATATTTACTTAACCATATTGGAATAAATAATAATAAAAAAAAATGAAACTCATTTTAACGTAAGTATACGTTTCCTAATTAATTATGTGCCAACTACATTAATTTTTTATTTTTTTTTACATATGTTTGCTTTTATAGATCTGCATAAATAATTAAGATAAATAAACATATATTTAAGTATGCATTAAACTTTAAAAAAAGCAGGCTAAAATTAATTTAAAACAAAGGAATAAATAAAGGAACTCATACATAAACAATTTTTCTTTTATTTTAGTAATTCAACTGAAACGCATAAAGTTTCACTTAATTATTTTAGGAAAGAAATAAAATTTATATTTATTATCCATTTTAGTATGAAGGTTATAGGTACCTACATGTATCGGCAAAATGATTATAATAAAAACAAAAATATGAATATTATCATTTAAATCGCGTGAAAATATATATTTTCTGTTCCTGTTAAATATAGTACCTTCATTATATATGCGTTCCTTGATAAGTATGTAATGCTATTTATTACTCACATCACAGAGCTGTTTTAAACTGTTTAAGATGACATGAGCACGACAAATATGAAATTATTGGTTTTATATTTTATAAGTTATGTTTTCCACTTCAATAATAATTTGTATAAAACTTGTATTTTTTGATAACTGTATTTTGAATTTGCCATATTATTTTTTTTCGACAGTGAAATTTTGAAAGACTTGCATATACCTACAAGTAAAGATGTTAATACTGATATTATCGTTACTGGTTAAATCAGTAACCGAGGAAAAATTGCCTTCGGTAATTACCGGTAAATTGAGATATATTTATTTACTAGTAATTATGTTTAAAAAATTAGTGAACTAATTTTCAATAAAAGTATTTCTTTTGGCATTTTGGGTTTTATATTTTATATGAAATCAAAAGATGTACAAGCTTTATTCTTAGTGCGTTCACCATTTCAGCAACTAGTCTAGAACTAGAATTAACCGAGAAAGCAAATAGAAGCTTAATTTAATGATCAAACAAAGAGTTTCATCTCAATCAAATGATGCCAAACAATTATTGCAATTACCGACATTTAAAGCCATGATTAAAGCAGAATTAACGTTATTCTATGAAAGAAAAATAGGGGAAAATATTAAAAAGCGCTTTATCAGGCTTTTATGACAATTCCTCCAACAAGCGTGGAGTCTGAAAGAGCCTTCTCGTCTGTATTGAAATCAGATCACTCTTAAATGATAAAAATTTAGTTTTTGCAAAATAAGAAAAACTATATATGTAGGTATCTTTAATTAAAATAAAATTTCAATAAAATGACCAATTTTTAAAATTAATGGATTACTTTGGAATCATGTTACCTTTTTTTTATATTGTAATTAAAAAAATTTAAGAAATGATCTTTTTTTGATCTAAAAAAAAAAAAGATCACAAATTCCTGATTTAATCTAAAAACAAAGATACGATTGTAGAAATTGATCTATAATCTGATCTAGAATATATTAAATAATCTGTCACAACACTGCTTGTTAGTAAATAATAAATAATGATAATGTATATAGTTTGTATATTTTTTAATAATCTTATATGCATATTAATAGCAAAGCTTTAATCTTATCATGATAAGCTATGTAAATTTATTTAAAATACATATATACTAAAAAAATCTAAATTTAACAAAAAAATTACTAATTGATTTAATGAATTAGAAAAACAGCAATTTAACATTATAATTAAAAATTAGCAATGGTGAGTAAATATATAATATTTTTATCTACCATTTTTTCAAAACTGATAATTATTATGAATCACCGTATTTGTCATACAACTAATATGATTAACCATTCATTTAAAATTATTTTCTACATAAATACTTAGAACTTGTACTTTTGAGAATGTATCTACTGTAACAAATGTAAACGTTTGTTAAGCATTTTTAGCGCATCGAACTTTGCGCTACTGTTAGCAATTTCGATATATTTTGAAATGATGTATGAAGTTCGATTGCACAGTAAACTAGATATATATGTTTACATTGCCACCTCGCAAAGTTCAGTTCGATGGCCAAAATGTAACTTAAAAAGGGATTACAATTAAGACTGAGCTAGTTAAGATCAGTAGTAAGATACAGTCAACCATCGAGTTAGGTTAGTAAGAAAAAAAACTAAATAAGTAAGATACGAGCAAGAATTCATTTTGGATTTTGTCTTTAAATTTATATGCATTTATTGTGTAATTTTTCTATAATATTTATTTAATGAAAGTTTTGTTTTATTATATTTTACTATCTTAATTATTCAATAACCAACATCCAAGTGCAACTTTATCCATTCAGGTAAAAGATTCATTTTAAATAAATACTAAATTACTCAGAAAATTTGTCATTTTAAGTTGCAGAAAGTTACCAAATTGTTACACTACAACTAACACCAAATTGTAAGAAAAGAGAAATAAATTTGGTATACAAATTGTACTTTATTTTCTATTGAAATTGATCGAACTTCACTAACAATAAATTGAGCTCGCTACATCCTTGTGTTATACACGGTAAAAAATAATTGTGTTAAACTAACAGAATTTTTACATACTTTCCAGAAGGTCCACTACCTAAATTTCGTTAATTTAACAAAATACAACATTGAAATATGTGTTCGAAATATTAAAAATTCATTTATTCGAATTATTTTGCTTTATCACAACTACAGTCATGTCTTATTAAAACTTTTTATTCATATATTTTATAAAAAGCTTCTTTAGTATCTATATCATTAAAAATGCCGCAAATATATTTGAAATATTTTATAAGAAACTCATTAAATTCTAATAGAAAAACATTTTAACGATATTGATTTTAAAAAAAGCGTAAAAAATTAAAAATTATAAACTTGGAAGTACATTAATAAAAGTAACAGTATCTAAGTTTTATTTTTCCTGAAAAACCGGATACTAAAATCAAATGTTAATGCCTACACTATGCTTATATTTTAAAATTACCGGTTTCATTGACAATAATAATAAAAAAGAAAACCAGGATGTCTACCAATCAATTTCAAATAAAATATTATTTAAAGAAAAAATTTGAATTATTTTCTATATATCTTGTCAGTCGATTGCTTGTCTGTTTCATGCATCATTTTTGGTAAAACTGAGTTATTACTTATTTTGGCAATATTGGTTTGTTTTTTATCTATTTGAACAATCGTGGATATTATAATATTAATATTTTCGGAAATATAAATTCTAATTGGTTCCATATCTTTACTATACACAATTCAGATCAGAAACTTAGGACATCATTTTCTCGAAAGTAAGGTTTTGTGATATGAAACAAACAAGAAATCGACTGACGATTTCTATATATTTTTGTATTTTATGTTGTGATAATCTCATACTTTTAATACAGTGTTTAGTTAAATAAATAAATAGGAAATTGATGAATATTTTATAAGAATATTTAAAATAAAAACGTTTTCTGAAATAATTTAAGCGGCATTGCATTAAGCAACACATTAAACTAAACATAAATGCACGATTTTAGTTTGGGTTACGACTAAAACATAAAATAAATTTCAGAATATAATATGAGTTCATAACCTCGCCATACACGCAGATATCTAAATTAATCTAAATCTAAAATTAGCGTAATTTAACATTGATAATCATAGTAATTTTACTATATTTTTCATTGTAATATTATAAATTATTACAAAATTTACATACATACATACATACACAATGACATCGGTACAAACTCTTTCCACTATCCCAAAATCAGTTTCCTTTAAACATCCCTTTCAAGATGGAAAGAGTTTCCTTGGTAAATAGGAGAATTGTGGCAGCTTACCAGACTAGCCCACAACAAAAATATAAATATAACTATTCGAATTTCGATTCTTACAGAATTTACAAGAAATTTATAAAATTTGCTACAGAAAATATAATAAAATACTATGATTATCAATGTAAAACATTACACGATTTTTTTACAGTGTATATTTATTTGCAGTATCCTTAAATACAACCACCCCTATATTCTGTTACCCATAATTTACTGTTGTGTGTTGTAACCGTACACCCTGTCAGGAAAAAATACCACGGGTAGTTCATTCCATTGGGGTGATTTAGCGCGTACAGGCGCGAACAACGGCACGGTATGCGCATATCCAGTTCCGGAATTCGAATTTTCGAAATGTAGCCGCAATAGCGCAGCGGAGTCGCAGTAAGTGATGAACGACACACGTACTCAATTACAGAATATTTTCGGGAATAGAAATGTGAACTCTCGACCTCTTCTATTTGGTATTTTCAGCTAGTTTAGACTTGTTTAAATAGTTTTTGATTCTTAAGAAAAAAACGTTTTTGTGGTTTGAATTTATATTTAACAATACATAACATAATAAAAAAATCTTTCAGAATTCATTATATTAAAATAAAAAGGTTTTAGAATTTAGTTTTGTATAAATTTTACGTACTCTACGTATATCATCATCAGAAAAAATGATACAAATGACGTATACAATAAATAGATCATAGAAACAGGTTAATAGGTAACAAAATAAGTAATTAGATCGTAAAATTTATAAATTGTTAATTAAAAGAAGTAAAATTTTATTTAAATCAGTGCTTTCTGTAATTAATAATGTGCAAATTTTATAATTTATTTATTTCTTTTTTTACCTACTAACTTCTTTCTTTGTTTCTATGTTCTGTTTAATTATTATATGTCATTTGTATAATTTTTCCTGATGATGATATGCGTACAGTATATCAAAATGTCGATTTTTAATTAAAATTGAAGGCACCTTGAAGGCACGTCATATAATTTAAGAGAAAAACTTTGCAATATGAATAAAAGTTTAAGTTAAATATGTAAAGATATATCATATATTATTTTTTTTTATTGTTTACAATATATTTATTTAACATTGCTTTGCAAAGTCGAATAATACACTTTGTTTATACTGGGTGTTACTTCTATTATGTTTGAGACTAGGTTAGGTACGAAAGGAAGTATGATGTGAAACAATTTCATTCCGATTCGGAAGCTCATGTAAACATATCAGTGAATAACGTCAGTTTAGTGATAAAAATTGATGACGTGCCTTTCATGTTTTACCGATTCTTCTCTAGTACTGTATCGTTTTATATCCATTTATATAAATAAACAGATAAAAATAAAATTAGCTAAAAATGACAAATACAGAAAATTTAAAAATTATATTAAGGATAACAAAATTTTATAAATATAATAATTATTATCATAATGAGAATTACTAATTTATTTTGATACGATATTGTATCTATATTTAATTTTTATTTCATATTAAATTAACAATTATCTTTGCGGTTATGTTATGCTTATCATTTATTTCAGAGGTATACGTATATTATTTTTTCAACTGCAGGCTGTTTGACACGTTGCATTATTTTATATAAAATAATGCACAGAAAAATGTTCAAAATTCAAAATTTTAATCTACATTATTTTTTAACTGTAAACGTCGATTATTAATAAAATATTAATACAGAACTTATACCTATAAAGTCATTTTATTTTATATAATGAGTTCTGAAAGATTTTTTTACTATGTTAAGAAAACGCTTATTTAAATTGAAATAATGCATATTTATTCGAAATTTATTAATATCTTTTGAGAATAAATGCCACAATTTTGAAACATTTAGTTTATCTACATGTATTTAAAAAAAATGTTTATTTAAGTCGGCTATAGGAATAAAAATTTTGTATAAGGGTCTAAAATTTTATTCTAAAACTTTTTTTAAATAACGTTTTATATTTTGTTTAGAGAAGATTAGTACGCTTGGAGATTTTGGTTACATTCATTGCTTGATAGGTTGGATTAAAAGATCAATTTCAGATTTATTTATTTTTTGTTAAATATTTTATCGTTCATTTATTGTTGTGCACTTACATTTACTGTCGTGAAAAAATAATTATTTGTCGTGTATTATTTATATGTGTCGTGAATTATACCAATTTTGATACATTATCTAAATTTCAATATTAAAATAAGAGTCGTTGATATTCATTAACAGAAATCTTGAATTCATCTGATGTTTAATATATTTATATATTAAATAAATTTAATAAAAAAATAAAAGTAATAAACAGATATTTATTTACTCAACTAAATAAATAAAATTCTATGTCTGGTACTTGTCTGATCTGTTGTATTTTTATTTTATTAAAAAAAAAAAACATTTTTTTAGAATTTACTTAATTAATATGCGTAATCTTGTTAAATTTTGTGTGTTTTGTTTCTATAATCATAACAATATTTATATTTGTAGACAAAGCATTACAAGAATTTTAAATAATTGAAATATTAGCCAATCAGGGATGAGCAGCGAATTGATACAAGTTAATTTATGTTTTTAATAAAATTAGTTGTGAAAGTATTGTGTTGTTGCATCAGATCGTGAAAATTTCGTGTTTTTCATAAAAATATTGTATAAAATTTAATATATTAATGTTTTGTGACTAATTGTAAGTTTAATAAATATAAGTGTATTTTGTTTATAAGAAGTGCAACAAATGTCGGATTCTAATTGATACAATTAACTTTGTGGAATTTTATATGATAAAAGTGGACAGACAGTATTGGTAATTTGACAATTTTATATATGTATTTCTTATTTAATTTATCTAAAATATAATTGAAGCTATAATAATTCTGCAATTAAAGGTAAGTAATAATTTTGTAATATCATCATGTTATTTAAAATATATTGATATACTGGGGCTGTTTACGGGGTGGGGAAGCTAAAACCAGGGACTCTCAACATTTTTAGGGCTCCTCAAAATATGCAATTACAAAAAATATTACAATTAAAATGCAAAATATTTGTTAAACAGTTAAACAGAAAATTCTTTTTAGCATAACTAGATAATATGATTTAGTATGAATATAACTTTTGTTCATACAAAATTTGAGAAATTAGTAGGTTAATTTTAAGTATTTCATTAAATGTGTAATTTTTGAAGAAATTAAATTGTTAAAATTGTAATTATAATAAATAATATATCAATTGATAGCTTTTATTGAGTACGAGTTTTGTACTACTAGAGATTTGAAAACCATTGAATGGCAATATGAATAATTATTAGAAATCGTAATTTTTTTTCATATTTCTAATAAATATTTCATGAAACAAAAGTAGTACAAAACTAGAAGAAGATGTAAGCGATCGAATGCTGTAAACCGAATTAAAATTCGGTAATTAGTTTTTTTAGTTATTAAGCAAAACATTAGTATGGTGAGGTTTAGGATTTATTGCTAGTACTTCATTGCTAACTTCTCAGGGATAGTTTACTTAAAATATTTTTCTTTATTGTTTAAATTGACCTATAATGGAAATGATGTCGGTACTTTCGCTTAGAGTATTTTTAGTTTTTAGATAAGCAACAAAAAGTTTTGTAATAATAATTTTCAAAAAACAAATAATAAACATTTTTCCCATTTGATGCAGACATTTTGGCGGACATTATATATATATATATATATATATATATATATATATATATATATATATATATATATATATATATCTCCAAATTTTATTTCTCCGAACACCTTATTTTTAACACCAGCTTATTTATGCTACACTATACAGTGTAATATATAAATTTCTTAACCTTATGCATATAACATAAACATATATAAAATCCACACGAAAACATAAATAAAACAAAAATTATGTTGCTTTTCGAAATAATCAACATTCCACTAGGCAATCTCGCGGCAATCAATACAAAAAAAAAAACAAAAAAAGAAGAAAAACTTAAACCATTGGCGTACAAGCCTAATTTTCATTGTATACAAACAACCCTCAATTTGCATTTAAATCACGCTAATGACAACCTAACCTAACTCGGCTACCCAAATTACACGCAACCAAAAAACAATCTCGACGCATTCCATTGTTTTCAAAGCCGACTAATCAGTGCTCGTACATTTATTCTCCTGCTCTCTCTCTCTCTTTCTCTCATTTTCCCACTCTTATCATCACCGTTCTCTCCTTCTATACCTGTCATGTCTCTATGGTAACTGTGTATCTCTATAGTAACCGCGCGTATGCGTTGCTAGAGAAACCGCTCGCCAAGCTTCTCCGATAACAGTGTATAATACATTAATATATATCAGGAAAGGCGCGGTCAAGGGGGGACCAAACTATATATATATATATATATATATATATATATATATATATATATATATATATATATGCGTGTATTATATACATATATGTTGGAGTGAGAAAAGAAATCACGGTCGGATTATGGGCGTGGCTTAAGCGATGTTATTAACCCGCTCCTTAGGTTAGTATGAATTGAGAATGTGTGTGTGTGTGTTTGATGACGTCATTACAATGGCCGATTGTGGTAATTCGCGGTATAGTTTTTGAAAAGTGTGCTGTAATTTTTTTTTAAAGTTATAGCGTGCAATTGTTTTGCTAGATGTTTTGTTTGACATAAAACGAATGCTTGTTTTTTGAGACAATATTGTTTATCGTATTACTTACTTGTCTTACTGTATTATTTCGATATCTTTAAAAATTTAGAAATTTTATTTGTTAGTAATATTTTTTGTTATAAAATTCATGAAAATATATTAGTAATTATAAATAATTTCTGCACTGTAATTTCAATTTATGTAATTTTATATAGTTTTTTAGAGTAAAATATCAGTATTTTGTAATTTTTACTGTGATTATTTACGTAACATTACATTTTCATGTAAAAAGTACATTAACAGCCGATGTAAATTTAATTAAAAATTTTGCAGTGTATATAATTATAATACAGTAAATTACTTAATATTGTTTACTTAAATTTTTAATTCAATCATGAAGGTTAAAAATTATACACGGAGAAAAATATGTATATTATAATTTTAATAACAAATTATTATAAAATTTCTGAAACAGAGATAGCCACACAATATTATAAATTTGGTGAAACTCGTATTATAAAAAATCTTACAATACTAATTCTATATGTTTTAAAGTATGTTACCATAAAATTGTGTATTAATGCATTATGAAAACACAGTCATGTGGTGTTTTAATAATTTATATAATAAATAAACATGGTAATTTTGTTTTCATAAACTAACTAGCATAATGGCCATGCTTCGCTACGAGATTCACTACTTTAAATCCATTTTATTTTCAGTTAATGAGAACTCAATGCTAGAGAACAACAAATTTGGCAAATTTACCCGTTCTCCCCTCGGGAGATACTAATAATTGTACTGTATTATTCCAAAATTTGTGAACATAGTAAATATACTCTGCTATCCGTGTATTCATAATTGTATCTTTTGGTGAACTTTTATCAATTACAGCGTGAGTCGCAGGCTTCATTTTTCGAAAAATGTCACAATGCTCATCAAAATCTGTTCCGTGAATGTTAAATTATAAGCAGAGTTTCTTGGTCAATTTTCATCAGTTACAGAATTCGCCTGCGGCTCACGCTGCATTATCCCATACTAAAACCTTCCTCGAAAAATGACTCAACTATTAATAAAACTGCCATTAAAATCTGTTCAGTGGATGGCAAGATATAAGCGAACAATTTGTTTTCGTTTACAGCGTTCGCCTGCAGTTTCTACAGTTTTAGATTTTTTTCCATTATTGTGGTAGTATTACACAGCTCTGCTAAATTTCAACTTTATAACTCACTTCATTGCATTTCAAATTCAAAACAGGACAAACATACATATTTACATTGTGTTTTATATGTATAGTTTACATTAAATCAATACATTAAACGTAAGCATATTTTACTTCCAAATTGCATATCGGACAAACACATATATAATACTTATGCTTTATATGTATTGATATGCTTTTGCTTACCATAAGTTAAGACCTCTGATTTATATGAACTCTTATTGAAAATTAAATATACAGATTTATTTAATAATTACATAACTAATAAACAAAATAAGAATATCCATATAACTTATATAACAAACACATTATACTTAGTAACTTAGTAGATATCACATGCGTAATATTCACTAATTAATATTATAATTAATATTACAACAATTCAATTAAATAACACTGCACTATAGAACAATTAAAAACAAAAAACAACAGTCTGAGAATTAATCAAAAATTCATTTTACAAAACAGCCGAGAACAATTAACACAGAGAAACACATCGCTAATAAACACAAACCATAATACCATTAATTTTATCAACTTTGATATATAACTTGTTTTATGGTAATGTTCATTTAACTCGCTATTATCTTACCTTACTGCGCATGCGCGTTGCAATTTCATTTTGTTTAATATGATTACTCGTACGAAACAATTAATTTAATCAGCATTTGTCATTGGAAATACATATATGTTAAATAACACGAAAGTTTATTGTAGGATATCTCTTATCAAATGCAGTATTTTATTGAACAATGATAATCTCAAAGAGGCGTTATCATCATGTGTAGTATATTTTATTCGACTAATAATTTTTTTATTGTTTGCATTGATGTCCAATGCAATCATGTGATGGCGAATTGTTTAATGTTTTGCATGGCGTATTTAAGATATTACTTTATATGGCGTGTGTATTTGTGTTTTGCTAAGTAATAAAATCGGAATATGGTGTAATTTTATTGCAAGTAGTGATGGCGTGAATGTTTTAGAAGCATACTTATGTACCTAGGATATTATTGCTATCGGTACACCTACTGATTTCCTGTGACTTAAACTGTCTAAAATAAATACTGACTGGTTTCTGTTTAAATTAAAAAAAAAACAAACAAACTAATGTTATACATATATTGGTAAGTACACGTTTTAGTTAAAATTTAATTATATATTCAACAAGTCACTATAGCATTTTTTTCAGTACTAGTTTTAAAACGTACCATTAGGTAACTATTTCGTTTTTAATCAGAGAATAGTATACTATGTTACGAGGAATAGAAAGCGATGATTATTGTGTTAAGCCCAGAAGCGAAATATTTTATGATGCTATACACTGTTCAAAATAGGGTAAAAGAGTAAAAATTTTCGAGGGTAATTGAATTTCTAGCCTTATTAGTGCAAAAAACTGTCCTGTTTTTGCGTATTTTAAAATATTTGACTTTTTACCTTGATGGAAGGGCAAAAAATACGAAAAATAAGTATAAATAACTGCCTTTTTACCCTTTTCTGGAATTAGAAAATGCTCTTTTTGAATTTACCTATTTAGAGTAATCATATTTACCCTTTTTAGGGAACGGACTTATATAGGCACTAATAAGGGTATTTTTTTTCGAACAGTGTAATAAAACTATAGCGTAACACTTATCACTGGGTATAATGGAAAGGGTTTGTGCCACACCTTTTTGGGTATATGGCATGATTGTGTATGTATGTATATGTATCTCTGGGATTCGGGTTGTGTAGATTTTTTGACAACTGTTAATACACGAAAGGAATAATTACATAATTTTCACAAAACATTTTAATAAAATTTTCATTAATAAATAATAATACGTATATAGTAAAAATCTTTCAGAACTCATTATATAAAATAATCTTGCAACACGAATTTTAAATATTTTTTTAAATAATCCACAAAATAAAAATTCAGGTATAGAAAAGTTAACTATAACAAAAGAAGATTTTTAATTCAATTACTTGTCTAATTATAATTATACTAAATTGCTCTAGGTATATACCTACAATAAAATTTTATTTGATATAAAAATAAAATAATTATGCTAACTACAGTTAAAGTAATAATATTTACAGTAACTGTTAATAAAAACTAAATATAATGCTGTACTTATAGTGTGAAAACAATAAAATAATATTAGTTTAACACCTGTAATTACATTTGAACCAAATATAAAATTAATTTTTCATATTTTTTTTAATACTACTGTATAAAACCATAATTTTTTAATTATACATATTTTTAAATAATGGTAAGTAATAATTAATATGTATGATATGAACTAAAAATAATGAAACTATTTTTTAACATTTTTTAGAACTCATTATGTTAAAATTAAATGGTTATAGGATTTAGTTCTGTATTAATTCTTATTAACGTACATCATCAGGAAAAATTATACAAATGACATATAGTAAATAAACATTGTTTTGTTTATTTACTGTATATGTCATTTGTATCAAAATAAAACTGCTTAAGGTTAAAGTTTTGTATTAATATTTATTTATAATCGACGTTTCGACGAACTCAACATCTGTCTTTATCATTTTTCCTCATGAAGACGGACGTTGAGTTTGTCGAAACGTCGATTATAAATAAATATTAATACAGAACTTTAATCTAAAGTAGTTTTATTTTAATATAATGAGTTCTGAAATATTTTTTACTATGTCATTTGTATCATTTTTTTTCTGATGATAATAGAAACGTTGATTATTAATAATTAATACACACTATATCCTAAAGCCGTTTTATCTTAAACTATTTTTTAATAAAACATTTCTAGATATTCCATACAAAGTATACAAACTGGAAGAAAACACGAAACAAATATCTATAAAGTTATAGAACATATTTTTTTGCACGATTTCCAATTTTTTTTGTTGGCCTGATGTCAAAGATGATTCCTATACATACATATATATGTACAAAAAAAATTAATGACTAGATATTTCATGGTGCCATGTGCAATATGACATCTGCCACCCTCGAGCCTTTGACTCATCATCTGTGCGTATGTTGTAGGCGTATCAGCACTGCTAATTGTCCATTTGCTTGTTACAGATGTGGTTAAGAAAGTTTTTCTACTTATCTCCTAATGCTTTATTTTTCGGTTAAGATTGATAAGGATATTGAGAAAAAGTTTTCAAAAATTTAAAAATTGGAAAGTATCTTTATTAAAAGATGTTACTAAAGTTATTGCAATTGAAAAAAAAATGTGCATTCGGATTTATTTTTGTTTATATGATTTTAAACGGCATTTTAAAATGTGATTCTATTAAGTGAAACTTTGCCAAAGTTTTTTGGGAATTTTAGCAAGAAGATAATTTTTTATAAATATATAACTATATATTAAGATTTATAGTTATTTGCACTGAATTCTATGTCGCAAGAAAAAATTATCCTATATTAGCTTCTTTGTGTTTTATCAGCGAGTTGAAAATTATATATTATAATACCAAATTATATTTTTTTAAAGTTTTTTAAAATTTGGGTAGAAATTTAAAAAAGTCTAAACGATATACTTAAATGAATTTTTTATGTATAGACGTCGTTGCAGAAAAAAATTCTTATTTCAAACCGTTCATAAGTTATCAGGGCTTCGAACCGGAACTGAACCGAAAACCGAAAAAAACCGTTATTATTGCTGGAATATGGTTTATTGATAATTAAATAATGCAAATTGTTAGTGGTGACATCGCGGCGTTATTTTTAGTATTGAAAAAAGGAAAAATATTTTTTTGTTCACGTGCTTTTATATTTATTAATTTTTTACTTTAACGAAACAAAAATCGACTTCGATTCCGGCAAAATTCTTCGACTCCGGCTTCATGCCCCTGCTTTTTAATATTATTACCAAATCAGACTAATTAGTAATTTAATAGAAATAATACAAAAAGCAAAAACAAAAGCGTTAAAATCAAAATTTTTACTGCATAAATGTACCTATAATTTTTACTATAAAATTTAGAATTCTATTGCACATTTTCTGTCCAATAGCACAATAAAATAAGTTCTGTATAAAGCAAACTTCAAGAATTTGCAAATTTTTATAAAACTCTATTTAACAAGACTCTGTTTCTGTGAATATATATATATATGCTGCCGCGTATGTTTTCAGATTATTAAATATATAAAATATCGATAAAATAACATGAATAATTTTCTACTCCATCAACGATACAACTAACTTAAAAACTAACACGAAAATATCGTGTCCACAACTCGACATAATGCAGTCTGCATTTCATATTCCTCTTCGACCACTAAATGCACTCAAACTTAAAGTCACATCTAAACCGTAAAATAAAACCACAAAAAAAGAACCAGAAAGAAACCGTAAGCGTAAAACAAGCAAAACCGTATCAGGAGACGACGGTGGACACGCCATTACACTAATGCACGCAGGCGCCGGGCCCTGGTCCGGCCCGGAGCCGGACATTTTTTTTTTCGGCGGGGGCCCGCGTGCCACAACGATGTCACGTCGTTTGAGTATTTTCGACCCTCCTGGCAAATGGACACCCCCTTGCCTTTGCTAATAGTTGTGTGTGTGTGTGTGTGTGTGTGTGTGTGTGTGTGTGTGTGTGTGTGTGTGTGTGTGTGTGTGTGTGTGTGTGTGTGTGTGTGTGTGTGTGTGTGTGTGTGTGTGTGTTGGCCAGCTGCTTTTGTATCATGAAGATGATTTTATGCGATGACATTTATCGCTTCATTTCGACGATAGAGAGATAAAGGTTTTTTTTTCGACCATGCCATGATGATGGCAAGGTGATGCCAATGTCATTACGAAAAAATGCATATTATGCTATTTTGTTTGTCTACTTATCTGACTGTCTCTCTATTTGATTGGGTTGTGGGGACATTGAAATAAATAATGATATCATTGGATGTGTAATATTTAAATTTTATTCTTGTTCAAAGAATTCTTTTCATCATATAGGTAAGTCTTATAAATGAAACATGTATTTATATATTAAAATTCTACATCATATTTTGAATTCAATAATAATAATTTCTTGATTGAATGATTTTAAAATCAAATACAAGTGACTGAAAATTTTTATATGTAAACAATTACAAATGCAATAATAGATAAAATTATGTGTAAAAAAAAAACTTTTAAAAGTTTTAAATTTATCCAAATAAGATGAAAGATAAATTACAACAGGGGTTGCGAAAATATTTATCTAAATATATTTTGCAAATAACTGTTTGAAAAGTGTATTTGCATTTTTTATATTTTAAAAAAGTAGCTGATAATCTTACTTGCAGTAGCAAAACATTGTACTATTATTGATATTCAGCGAAATTTCCAGTACGAGTTAAGACAAAAGACAAATACCTAAATGAGTGTTTGAAAATTGAATTGTAACAAAAAATAAGTTTTAATCTCTACGTGAATGATTTCCAATTTTAATTTATTTGTCTTTTGTTCTAATTACATGGGTCTTTCTCTTTCTCCAATGGCACTGCAGCCCAAATAGGGCCTTGACCTCAAGTATCGAAATATTTGTTTCGTGATTGTTCATTTAGACACTTTTTCGAAACTGCAAATCGTGTGTTTGCGTAGTAGAGCGACGAATTCCAAACAATAATCTAAACTACAGATGTTTTTTTCAGATAAACAGTTGATCACAATTTCATGGCTAGTAATATTAAATTGTAATTTTGTAAAGTTTCAAATCTAATTTCTGAAGTTATAAAGTATGAGAAATATAATTTATTGATTTAAATGCAGAATTCTATGCTCTACAACATTTATTTGAAACAATTTTCTCTAAAATAATTTGGGAAGCAATGCGCAAGAAAAACCTGTTTTTCCATGTTAAAAGCCTATGTAGATTTGTATGTCTTACTACCCGGTATGATTTCTACCGTATTTTTATTTAATATAATCTGCTTTTAAAATAACTTAACAATATAACTTAAAAATGTGATTTTCTCCACGATGTGATTAACAGTGACGATAAATTAACGTGCAATACAATTTTAATTTTACTTATGGAATGGAAACATAAAATAATGCTGAAAATGGGTCGTGATAAAGCGGTCGAAACGTCTAAATAAAATGATAAAATATATTTTTATTTAATGATCCATTATTGCCTTCAAACCTGCTTTTTATTAATATAAATCTATTAATTTATAATAATTTATAATAACTTTTCAAAGTGCATCCATCCACATCATATCGCGAAATATTTTCTATCTTTCTTGCAAATTATCATGCAATCAAGCAATTGAATTAATTACTGTAAAATTCAATCAACGTATGTATATGCATATATATACGGGTAGAAAACCTTCAAGTGAACTCAACAAACGAAACATTCATCGACACATGTAACCCGTTTTTTGATATGCTCATTCCGTCTTGTACCTCTCTAAGAGCATAAAAGCAATCTTGCTGTCGGCATTTTCCAAGAGACGAACGCGGTGCCGCCTCATGGCTTGCGCGGATGATGGTCGCGACATAACACAGAAACCCTTTCTGCGCCCGGCTCCAGCCCGACCGGGGGCCCCCCTTTCCCTGCCTCTCTCTCTCTCTCTGTGCGCCGGAGAGGAGACTTGATTATATATAGAGAGGTTTGAAATGTGGACAGTGGCTAACTGAAACGCATGATGGTGATTACCCCGTTTCGATATGTGCCTTTGCCTTGGCTTGACTTTGAGACTGATGAAGACTGATATTGTAATATCGATTATGTGATGAGGAGATGAGGTTTGGACCGAAACTTCGGAGAGCCAATTCAGTAGCTATAACGTATCAATGAATGATTTTAGCGATGGATCTCAAAATTGTATGACGTAAATATAAATATATGTAGTTATATATTTTATTTTTATAAATCATTTGTTCTCAACGTTTCGAACGAACATGCGTTCTTTATTCTGAGTTCGCTTATTTAGGCCCAGTTGCACAAAAGCATTGTCAATTTAACCAATAAGTTAACTAGAGAACTAGATTGTCAACTGTCTTTGCACCGCCTCTTTGATTGGACAGTTACTATTTCATTAGTATTTGAAATTTGATAACAATCCGTTCAGCCGAATTTGCTCTACACGTGTCCACAGACAGAGCGACAGACGGATATCACGCTGAAAACTGATTCGTATTACTATAAGACTAATTCGTGTTTATCTGTAAAAATCTCGATATGTCAAATTTGGTATGATTACAATAGCTTTCTTATCATATGTGATATGACAGTCGGTAAAAACCTTGAGAACTCATTACATTAAAATTAAAATGTTTTCAGGTTAAAATTTTGCATTATTTTATTAAAATTACATAAACTTAAATAAAAAAAAAATAAAGGATATACATACAAGATAAACATCTTACATTTACAGCTATACAGTAATATCAATAATTTGTAAATTCATTGTCACTGTAGAATGCATGAGTAATCAAAAATTCTTTTAGAATAATTTTAAGTTTATTTATATGGAGATTTTTAACATTACATTACATTACATTACATTGATAATATTTATTTTATGAAAAATGTTCATAATTTTCTTTTAATATAATCTTCCAATATTTCGTCTTAAAATAGTAAATTTTACTGATGTGAGTCCATTTCAACTAGTAGTCTAGAAACTCTGTGGTTCAGCCTTCGATTTCTCTATACCCAGTGGCAATGTTCAATGTTGATAGTTGTCTTCGCTGGACCTGATATTATAATATCGATCATCTGTGTGTTTGTTGGGAAGACAACTTCGGACAAGCCGCTAGCGCTGCTTGTTAGTTGTCGTTATCACTAGGAGACAACCGGATGACAGGAGACAGGTTGATGACGAACAGAAGTCAATATCTTAGCTTGTCTCGTTCGATGCTCTGATGGCTTAGTTAATCATTTAATGATTCTTCTTGCAAGGTAATTAATATTGCGTTTATTTTTCACGTATTTTATATATACACTGTAAAAAAATATTAGCGAAATTACAGAAAAATAATAGTGAAATTTTACTATAAAAAAATCTGTAATTTCATTTTACTATAAATATTCTGTATTTCTACCTCAAAATTCTATAATTTTTACATAATTCATAATAATCACATGTAAAATTGCTTACTTTCTATAAATTGAATCACATACTTAATGTAGAATTACATATTGTTGGTATAACTTCTTAAATTATGTAGAATTACAGCTTACACAAATATATGTAATAATTGTAAAATACATTTTTTATATAAATTGCCAAATGTATGTAATTATACCAACAAACAACAATAATATTGCAGAACTAAACAAATTTTATCTATAGAAGGAAAATTCCTGAAAATTTACTGAAATTCTATAAATTTACTAAAAGAGACTTTACTAAAATAAAACTGTAATATTACATACATATGTACTTTTCCATTTCGTTGGTAATATCATATTACATAATGTTTGTAATAGTTCAGATATTATGTATTTTTAAACAATTATGATAAAATTACAGCAGTTGAGTAATTATACCTAGAAATACTGGGCATCATAGTGTCTCATGGTTTATAGGTAAAATTACATAATTTTTTTTAGAGTGTATATAATGAGATCACAGATCTGTGTTTCTATTCGTTAGTTTAGATTATGTTAGATTGTTGTTGATGACTTTCGAAATAGCATTTTATGGTATATGTGTCTAGATTTTAAATTAGGCCAATGGTAGCGTAAATATATTTTTTCTGGTATTAAAACCTAAACTAAACTGGTATCGGATGCGTTAGAGTGGTTCGGAACCCACTATAAGCCAGTAAAAATGATTAAGAAACTGTATGATAAACTTTTCGAGCATATAATTTCATGTTTCGCTTATGAAAATTGATTATTATAAATTTGTGTAATAAACTAAAATAAATGACATTTATAGTAGGTAAATAACGGAACATAGAACAAAGTTACTAGCAATTTGTTTCTATGTTCTGCTATTTATTGTAAATGCCATTTGTATAATTTTTCCTGATAAAGATGGCTGTTGAGTTTGTCGAACCGTCGATTATAAATAAATATTAATACAGAACTTTATCCTAAAGCAGTTTTATTTTAATACAATGAGTTCTGAAAGATTTTTTACTATGTTAAAATATTTTACGATAAAAATTCTATTGATATTTTTTTTCTAATCATAAAATTTATACCACTAATGAAAAGAAAATTATAAAATTAATAATATGAAATTAATTAACGTTTTATTAGACATAATATGTTCTAAACAAATTGTAAGATACACCTTGACACATTGTTTGATTTATATTTATATTATGTGGAAATATATAAATCATATTTATATCTCATATTAATTTATCTGCGTATTAATTGCTGTATATTACGATATAGAAAAAATTATATTATGCAAAAAATCTTTGACGGTAAAATCACTTTGAAATTAGTAATAAAAAAAATTAAATCTGCTAATTTGGAACTATGTTATCTTTTATTTAAATTTAATGCTAGAACATGCGACAAATTTTTACTTATTCATTCAGATTACGTTATTATATAAGGTGTTTTTAGAATAATTAACCACCAAATTTTCAGATGTAGAGGGTATGTAATTACATATTGAGATAAAGTTAACGATATGAAAAATTTTGAAAGTATTTTAAAGGGAAAACTAACTTTTTTATTTTTCCTTAACATTTTTATAATATTTGAATAATATACTATAAAAATTAACGTAAATTTTTATAGTCTATGACTGTAAGTTTTTTCATAAAAAATGTATTACACAAATTATTATTGTAAAAATTACAAAATGTTGCTATTTTACTGTTAAAACCATCATGTAGATAAAGAATAACTAATGATATCATTTGATTAAATAGACAAATCATCTTATTCATTTTTTATACCACCTTTTTTTAGTCGAATTGGTAGAAAACTAGAAATATCATTCCATCATTTTTCTTCTAGCAAACATAATTTATCAAAATTAATTTCATCTTAATTGTCACCATCAAAAAACTTAACTGCAAGCACATTTTTAAATTCCATTTTCATTCCTATTTAAAAAAAAACCCACGTTAAACAACCCTAATTTTAACAACCATTTCACCACAGACACCTTAAAAAAATCTTCGTCAAACAGTGGCCGCAAACATTAACCCCTGACCTCGCGGGCATGTGTCGGCATATGCCACAAACAGTTCACCACATATGAAGCGCCAAAGTATCCTATGCGTATACGCCTGTTCAGTGTCGTACAGCATCTAGCGATCTTAAAGTGACAGCAAATTCATCTCAAACGATATTCAAATATCATCCTTCTGTATGATCTTTCATAACTGCTTAAATTGCTTGAAACGGATTCCATATTGCTGGTTGGTAATTTTTAAAACCACTTACAACTTATAACATATAGTTACTTTATATATAGGAAGAAAAAACCAAGAGACAATCGCCAGCTTTAGAAGAATGCCGCTGTGTGGCGGTAGTGGTAATTCTCCCAGCATTCGTTGCGGTTCAAGTGAATGAATTTTTCATTTTTAAAGCGAAGTGAAAACGTATTAGATGTTTATTTAAATTTTTCGTATTGTTTTTGAAAAAATGTGCGATTGTTAAAAATTGGTATTTATCGGTGTAATTTGGACTTCTGGTGATGGATGAGTGAGAAAAAGGATGAACAGGATTACAAAATGTTTCTGTTGTTGTTGTTTATTTTGAATGGAACACGATTGTTAGGTTTTTGCAAATTTCGTTTAATTGTAATACCGCAAAATTAAATAGACGTAATTAATGATTTCGCAAAGTACATTTTGCCAAGTTGTTGAAATGCAAAATATATGTATTGTATACAGGCTCTAAACAATTAAGGGATATTGTAAGTGGTTTATTTATGGACAATTTAATTTTTAGATTTTGATAAAAATTACAAAATAGGTACTTACACGTATTGAAATTTTAATCGGCTTCTTAGTACAGAACTAGCCTAATACCATTTTTTGTCATATTGCAAAATTTAAAAAGTATAATAAAAATTATCTATCACTGTTCAATTCCGACTTATGCTGGTTTATTTGTTTTCTATATAAACACTAACAATAATTATTGAAATAAAGAATTTAATATACTACATTTTTAAAACCGACTAAAAAATATAAAATAATTTCTCCTAGTCCCATACAGTTTCCTGACCCCATACAGATTGTCCTGAAAATTTGTGATTTTGAATTTTTTATAACTATAATAATACTTGTAAAATTAAAAACGAAAAACGTGGGGCGCATGCAATAGATAATAGTAAGAAGTGTAAGGAGTAGTTGTTGTTGCGCCCCACATTTTTTGTTTTAAATCTTAAAGTAAAATTGATTTTAACTAATATCGATGTTAAGACACCCTAATAGTCATAAAAGCTGGACTAAACAAATGAATTAAAACACCCAAAACCGAACTTTATCTTTTAACCATCAGAACTACCTGTATTATTATATTCAAATAATTATTTAAATTAGTTAGAAATTTTCAAATATCTCAGTTTCATCCAAAAAAAATGTCTTATCATATTTTCCGTCTAAAATTATCTAAATTTTTATTATGATATCCTGTCTATTAAATTTTATATAGGCACAGAGCGATACCGCAACAACGATTCACTCAATTTGATTCTGTTGGATAAATACGAAAGTCCCTAGTGGCTTGTTTGGTCTAGTGCTTTTAGTCCTAGCAGTAGTTGGCTATAGAGCCCAGGCGCGCGCTACTATCGTATATATCGTTCATAATGTCACGTTTTTTTGATCGAATGATAAGCTGCTTCTTTACTCGCTTTTATCTGTTTATATACTCTGTAAGTAGTTAATTAATCGGGCGGACATTATCTGAGTTTCAACTCAAATGAGGATAGAATGTGAGGGGATTGGAGAAGTTGAAGAGGGAAGAGACGAAGGAGGTTAAAGACTTTGCGGACACCCGCGGTTCCGGCTGCACTATATATATATATATATATATATATATATATATATATATATATATATATATATATATAATGCACTATTTGATATATAAAAGCATGTCTATAGGTATGTCTATGTGATCAACTAACTACGTTAATTAACGACCTGTTCTAACGTATACTCGCGCTCGCTTTTGTTTATTTTCATTTTGCGATATGTTCGAGTGAAATCGGAAGGTCGAACATAAACAATAAATTATTATTGCGCGTATTTCATTATTAAATCAGGTTTTTAGTTCGCCATTGTACTTCGAGATAAAAAAAATCTTACGTAAACCATGGTAGGTTTTTTGTTTTACAATAGACTAAATTAAAAATATACATTTAGGACTGCGACATTTCTTTTAGACATATGTCCGAAAATCTTTCGTTTGAGAGTTATGGTATTATTATTTCATGAAAGAATCAAAATATGAGAAAATTAGTCAGTAATATTAGTATTTTTTCTGTTTAAGTTATAATAGTAATTTTATATTGTTATTAATACTTACTAATACTTGTTCATTCTGATCAAGAAATAAAATGCTGTGTTACAAAATTTCAATACTTATTTTATTAATTACTCATATTTGACAAATAATACATAGTAAATTTTTTTTTTAGAACTCATTATATTAAAATAAAACTGCTTTGGGTTACAATTATTCTGTATTAATATTTATTACTTCCTGATGAAGACGGACGTTGAGTTCGTTGAAACTTTAACCTAAAGCAGTTTTATGGCATACTTAGTGCTTGGTGACTGAATCTAGTCACCAAGCACTGAGGATGCCATCTACGTCTGCGACGAGAATAGATTGACCACGGCATACCAGCCCAGAAAATTCTATAAATTCAAAGTAATAACTTCTTGTTAGATATAAGTAATTTAAGAAACATATTTTCTGAAAGTACACTCTAAAAAAATTTGCTGTAGTTACCAAAATTTAGTAACTGGAACAGATTTGTTTTGTTCCGGTAACTAAGTTTTGGTATAGTGGTGGTCACAATATTTGGAAATGCCATGACTGTGAAAGACAATGAAGTCATTTCCAAATATTTTGGTCAGCACTATAATTACAACCAATTTTTTTTAAGTGGCAGTTACCCTAAACATAGTAATTTAAATTATTTTATCTTTCTATGATTTAAAAATGTAAAAACAATAACTCAATAAATATGTTAAAAATTTCAATCACCAGAATTTGTTTTCGTTAAAGTTACACTGATTTTTTTTAGGAGTGTAACAAAATTTGTTGTATGTAAATATTTTCCAATATATAAACAAAACAATTACAAATTTAAACAAAAACAAATAGAAAGAAAAAAGGAACAATAAGAGAACTACGTATATATTGTATTTGTTTGGCATTGTATCCTTAAAAGAGTAAATAAAAGATACAACAACTCTATGCTAAAAGTGGGTAGGTGTTGAAGCAATATCCATTTCAATCTTGACTCAACCAAGCAAAATATATATATATATATATATATATAGATAGCATAAGATATATACATATAGCATTTATTCTACAGTGCCTTACAGTACAGCAAAAACAATTTATTAGTCTTTTTTTGTGCCTCATGCGTATAAACAATGCAAAATCCCAGGTATTTTCCAAATCTTTCATCCCTAATGTCTCGCTATTACACCGGAAGTTTGTGTCTGATTGACACGTTGACTTATGGGATACATTTCACTTGACTGCCCTTCTCTCCCTCGACCGCCAGGTATATTTGTTTTTATTTTACCTGACTTGTTCTGTCGGATTACTTACAGGTAGGTATAAAGATGAATGGAAATAGTGCATTGGCGCCATCCTAAATAATGTGCAGTTTTAGCTTTTAAAGAATTTATCGGTCGATGTACAAATAATTTGTGTTGAAAAACTGGTTAAGGAACCGTTGCCAAAGATACCAAAATAACATAAGAAAAGGTATAGTTTATGGTATGCAAAAAAAATGCGCATTTCGTATGCAAGTAATTTGCTCTCTTAATTTACAAAGGAATTCGACAGGAAGAGGACTGTATTTTATTTCTATTAATTATATATTTTGATTTGTAATCTCTAGAAAATATTTAAAATACATTTTTATTATTTAAAAATAATTTATGCATTATGCGTACTCGTAATATATTTTATTACACGATTTTATTTAACTTAAAACCTCTGTCGTCAAATTTGCAATTAAATTTTTGCTCACAATTTTATTAAAACATAAAAATAAAATATTTTATTAAAACTGCATCATGTATTGAAGGTACGTTTAATTATTTTTATGGCTCCATGATTTAATTTTTAATCAAATATGATTAACCATATTGTGGTACATATATTTTTTTCAAACAATTAATACATATCCTGATGCAGACAAACGTTAATTTTCGTCGAAACGTCGATTTTAAATAAATATTAATACAGAACTTTATCCTTAAGTAGTTTTATTTTAATATAATGAGTTTTTTATTTTACATTTTTTTCCTGATGAAGACGAGTGTTGATTTTCGTGGAAACGTTCATTATAAATAAATTTTTAATACAGAACTTGAACCTAAAGCAATTTTATTCTATTTTTATTATGTTAATAATAATTGATATGAAACAAAAAAATATTTTAATTGATAATATAGCAAAGCTAAAGCGAATTATGAATGTAAAATTTAATAATATTAGAATATCTTATTTATAAATTAGATTACTTAAGTGGTCTTTAAAAATATAAATTTGTTTTTTTGCTAAGATAGACGCGTTGGGCAATTTCATTATACATGTCTTTGAAGTACCATATAAACGATACAAGATATTTAAAAATCTTTTAAATGACGTCACTTTTAACAGATTCAATCCAGATTGTATGCAGATATATTTCAATTGCTATGTGACTATAAATAGTTATATCGTAGTTAACTTTATAAAACCATTTCCATCAATACATTTATGTGTTTTTTTGCTGGAACAATATATCTTTTTATAATAGTAGTAAAATGGTAATACGTTTTTAGTTTAATTAGGTTTATAATTTGATTCTGCAAAATTTCGGATAGTATAATGTGATTAATTTTAGTGAAATGGAAAATTTGTCCAATTTGTGAATTGGTTTCAATACTTATTCATTGACTGGCAAAATAACTACGTAAATATACCTTTCAAAGCAAAGTTATTTATAATAAATTTGTTTTAATAATTAATTGAAAAAAAAAGTATTGTCACCTGACGGGATTTGAACCCGCATACTTTCGATCTCCGATAAAATAATTTATTTATAACTTTAAGTTTATATGTTTTTCTATAATAGAATGAAAATTTAATAAAATTATATAATATGAATCATTTCAGGTAATTAAAAAGACCGTTTACATTTTTCAAATAGCCGTTTGTGTTATAAATAGCACGTTAAACCTAATTAAATCATTAATAAAATACAGAGTTAAAAAACTCGACGCGTTCCAATAAAAGTTAATCAAATTAATTACTCTCTCTCTCTAATTCATTTTTAACTAACTTAAGAAAACGTAATACCATGCTATACTATTAATTTAAAATTTTTAATAAATATATAACACACAAAATCATTTAATTAATAATTACTATAATCATTTAAAAAAATTTTGTTGTTTCTAAAGTTTCCAGTGACGATTTTTTCGGTTTTGATCTGTTTTTTGTAAATTTTTTATTAATCTTTGATAAACAATTAAACCGAAGTAAAATTTTAAAATTTTTAGTAATTTTTCTCTTAGAAAGTTGGCAACATTGTAAGACACTAAAATTATATAATTTATGTGGGTACTAATAGAAACTTGTCTAAATATTTAATTAATAAATAAATAAATTTAATTAATATATAAAAAGTAAAACCAGAATTAAATTTTAGAAAATTTTAGTTATTTTTTTCTCGGAAAATTGGCAAATAACTAATCAATCTAGTGTTTTGTTTTAAAAATCGCGTAGTTAACCATTGTTTAAATTAATAACGATTTTTACAATTGGTTCTTAATGCTATGGGAAATATTATCTAATTAAATAGAAAAATCATCTATATAATTTGGTCATCCAAATCGAATTAAATGAAATATTTATTTTATTTTTATAGAAATAAAAAGAAAAAAGATGGCGTGTAATAGGTCAGCCATTTCTAAAACCCCGAAAAAAACAAGAGAAATGTGTCGCGTGATATAAGACTATATATAAAAATGTTGAAGAGGGATGTTTTAATTTCTTCCATCACGAATAGCCTATAATTTAATTCCGCCCTGTGCTTCTGTTTCCGAATTTCATTATAGTGAAGGACAACCCTCCTTTTATACTGACCACACCCGCTTAATTTTACCCTCTTGATCTATGTACCCTGTCATTATTTTCGGCACATTTATGGGGTGCAGATTTTTTTTCCATTGGCTCTATGAGAATTTGTAAATTTGTATACTCTAAAAAAATTCGGTGTTCATGTAACTAACTATATATATAACTTATAAATTAGAAATTTTTGAATATTAAAATCGTATCGTCTGTGTTAGTGTAGTTAATCTAGTTAGTGTATGATTAGTGTGAAATTGCAAAAAAAAGTGTTGTTGCTAAAGTTGATGTTAATCAGTTAAGATGATTCAATCATCTTGAGCCAATGTCTAATGAACATTTGGTTAAAAGAATATATGTCAATAATTTTGAAAGTATACATTTGCTGAGTAGATGAAGTGGTATGATTGTGAGTGTTTTGCGTGAGCAAATGTTTCCAAGTAGTAAGAATATAACAGCATGTATGAGAGGTGTCATGAATGTGGATGAAGTTATAGTTGCTTGTCTGGATAGGAATGTTTGAAGAATACTAATTATATTAGATATGACGATTGGTAAAAATATATCTACCTCATTTAAAGAGTTGAATAATTAATTTTATATTTATAATATTTAAATTCCAACGTTGTATAAGAAAAAAATTCTACTTATATTATCATTTTTGAAAAATAAATGGTTGTAAAATATGAAGACATTAATAAATTAAATTGTTGGCTTTTTGAAAATTTTAATTTTAAATTTAATGCAATAAATTTAACATGCGTGATGTTCGTTGTCTGATATTATATAGTTACATAAGTTTTCATGTTAATAATAATAATAAATTTAACATTCAAAGTTAATTTCTCAGACTAAGCAGTATGCTTAGAATATATATTATTTAATTTGCTTAAATAACTTAGAAATAAATTACTATATTTTAAATATTTAATGAAGTCGGATAAATCGAAATAGAAGGCTTGTATGCCTCATTATAATAAATTTTTAATTTTAATCAAAATTAAAATACCTCGTTCTAACCCTTCTTACGGTTAAAATATTAAATAAATTTGTAATTTTCAGAATATTTTTTTGAGTTTTCCAGACTGTTACATACATATATACATACACAATCACGCCATGTACCTAAAAGGGTGTGGCATAACATAAATATATTATTTTTAATGTATCATGATAATTTTGTCTGGATAAAAATGTTTGGCGGAAATTAATTTCGGCATAGAGGAAAGAGTTTGTGCCACACGCTTTTGGGTACATGGCGTGATTGTGCATGTATGATAATCTTATGAGCAAAACACGAATAAAATTTGCTACTATTAAATAATATGTTTCAAATTTAACTTTCATTGCAATGCATAAAGAGCAATAGTTCTTTTTCTCTCAATGTATACGAGTATTACATGTATCATTCTTAAAACCGGATATAGTAAGAAACTTTTGTAATTACTCACAAATTCTAACCTTACAATCCAGGTAAACAACAAAAACTCAGTCAGCAAATCACTATAGAAAGCAACACACCTTACGCTTGAAACGTAATTTAACCTATAAGGACGGAACTACGAGTTACCGACTGGGGCAGAGAGAGAGACTCTCCTATCCATCGTGGCCGCCACAGTCGAAATTAAGCATTTTTGGCAAATTGGCAGTAATAAATAGATAGACGGGTCCCCGGTGGTCGCGTGCTGTGTTAGTTGCTGTCCGTCTAAAAGGCACCTGATAGCGATCTGGGTGTCTCCAAATGCCCGGCCCTCGATGACACCTTGTGTGTCTACCTCGTTAAGGCCGTACGGTTAGGTAAGGCCTGTCAGCTGCCGATATTTGAAGTTTGTGTGTTCTCGGGACTAAGTTGGTGGGTGATGTGGAATTAGTACGAATAAATTTCGATGATTCGGAGTAAAGTTTTATGTTACAGGAGTGAGTCGATAGGGATCTTAATGCCGAAGTAATGATGTTTCAGGATTAAGTTAAGAAGGTGTTATGACGTCATTGTTTTTAGTTGTTTGTTTTTATTTTGTGGAATAATACTATGTTTACTAATGGTATTTAGGTTTTTTTTTAGTGTTTATATTGTTTTAGGAACTTGGAAATTGATTCGTCTAGGAGGGAAATAAGATAATGAGAATATTCACCAAAATTGTGAATTTAATATCCGTCATCTTAATGTCAAATATATGTTATTTAATAATACTTAAATGTTGAGATTTTTAACCAAAAATTTGAGTATTATTACATTAATTTCACAGATACACTTATGAACATTCAACGTAGTGAGACATAATTCTGTTATCTTTTTAAAAAATTAAATTCTTCTGAATGTTTTGTTTACATTCGCTTTGATTTCTCTGTGTTAGCTGGCGAGTTCATTTTAAATATATAGGTGTCTCAGGTTACAAAATGTAAACAAACTTTATTTTCAGCTTTTTTCGATGTATATAACAAAACAATTCATGTATTAGGTATATGCATTACATATCTATATTTATGGTTGATCTGATGTCCTAATAATAAAATTGTATTTGTCCACAACTTAAAAAATATTTTGCATTGGTAATGTGATCAATATCGCAGTTTGTACTGACCAAAAAAAAACAAAAACAATTAGTAAATTTCTAAGAGTACGAACGTCACACGCATGTAAATATCATCTATAAATAACAGAATCGTTGCTGCATCTTAACATAAATTTTATAATGTATATTTGAGCTGGGTATTTTATCGGAGTTAAAAGCGGCGCCAATAGTTCATATCGACGTAGCGACCGACCAGTGAGATACAAAACAAAATAACTATGAAGGAATGAGTGGTGTGTCTTGTGTTGTTTTATGTACACGGCAGTCGTGCGTACACTCGAGACTGTAGTGGTGTGTGCATTAAGGCCTTCTTATGTTGTCGGATTGCTGGTTCAATTACGGACCGGAGGCGGCCTGGTCCGCCGCCGCCGCCAGCACCAACAGACACATAACACGGCACTAACATCACTTGGACGATCGACGGAACAGTGCCGTCTTCGAAAAGGATGTTTTATCGCAACGAGATTTGATTGAGAGATAATGGCCTTTTGATAACTCTCTCTTGGATGTATATGGTATTGGAGGATTGAAGGATAGGTAGAAATTTAGTTTGGTTAACTTTAAGGCCACTTTAGACGGTAATAATTTGTTAAGAATTTATGAATAAATATCTGAAATAAATTATGAATAAATATTTTATTTTTACTAAATATTTGGGAAACATTTGTGAGGACATGTGCATTGTCATCTACCACTACTACCAACTGACAGCTAGCTGTTTCTTCATGATTTATTTCAAATATTTATTCATAAATTATTAACAAATTATTACCGTCTAAAGTAGAATATTAAAAGTTTAATATATATGATTACTAGGATATGGTTTTTCTAAATATTTTGTTTATTATTTGGTGATTTACTAATTAAAGTAGAAAATATAATATTATTTTTTTGTTAACAAAATTGTCTTTATGTAAAAGATTTATGTTATTTTTTAAAGTTAAATTTCCGTTTATTTAAAAATAATTGTTTGTTTGTTTTGAGCAAAAAGTATTTATTTATTTGTTTTTTATTAAATTTAATAAATTTGTTGTTTTTCTATATAGATGAAATATTTTCTCAATTTTCTTTCTTGTGTATAGTGTACTCAAAAGTTTTTTTCATAAGAGTCAAGCCATGTTACGTTTAATAATTTTATGAAACACATTTTATCTCATACATATACAATCACAGCATGTACCTAAAAGAATGTGGCACAAACCTTTTCCATTATGCAGAAATTAGATCCCGCCAAATATTTCTACCCAGACAAGTAATTTTCGCTTTATCGACATTCATGATACCTCCCATACATGGTCTGCTATTTTTATTTGTATTTTTACAAAGTATACTAATATAGCTCATGTATCCTGATCTTGTCTTATTGTTTTACTATTTGAAATATCAAAATAATTTTATTTCGAAAATAAAAATTAAAAAATAAAAGATTTTTTAATAATTTTTTCTGTCTAAATACCAATTACCGAAAAAAAAAAGCTAAAAAAACAAATAACTGATAAATAAATTTGATACGACGGTCCTGTAACGTATTGACTTGGCAATAAATTACACCACGTTCCCTACCCCTTGACATTTATAGGCTACGGTGATGTTCATTTGACAAAATTAAAAAATTTACGATTCGTAACAATATCCACAAGGCAAAGACAAAATGAAAAAAAAAAATAATAAAAAAAAACCGAAACATTTTTGCACTCTCTTCTACCTGATTTTCACAAATTTATTTCTTTGTTTTTATCACATCTTTATAATGTAAAGTTGTAATACTGAATGAAGTCTCTTCAGTGATATTAGTACAAAAATGATATTGTATTGTTTACAAAAAATAATATTTTTCTATTCCTGTTAGATAATTATGTTATTATGTATGCGTTTCTTGTTAAGTAATTACGTATATCAGTGTGTTTTTGAATCATTTCTCAACACCTTTCGACCACACCCTTTTGGGTACATGGCGTGATTGTGTGTGTATGTATTAAGTAGGTACTAAACAGTTTTTGTTTTGATATAATTATTTTGTGTAATTTTTTAAATATTTTAATACGATTAAAATTAGTATAATATTCACGATTGCTAAAAATAGATAGAAAACAAACCAATAATGCCAAACTTAGCAATAACTTAATTTGACCAAAAATGACGTATGGAACAAATAAGAAACATTTGACAGTCAAGCGACTTTGTTCGAAGAATCTAAGTGGGTATATGTCAATGTTGATTTTATTATTAAAACAAAAGAATAATAAACTCAATTTTTTTAGTGAATTATATAGCATTTTAGATGGATATCGCAGTAGCGATAAAATTTTTTACTGATTTTTAATTTCTACCGAATTATATTATATCCATATAAAGGAATTATGTTTTTTTTCCTCTCGAATGTGTATACAGGGTGTTGTTTTATTTGTTTTTATTTATAATTAAATGAACGTAAAATCTGAATGAAAAATAACATTATGTTATTTTGATTTATGGTTCGTGACGCGAAATTAAATAATTATACACAGTAAAATTTTTTTATTGCCATACTGTGTATGTTTTTCTGTTCATCGTATAGACTCTGAATTAATGTTGGAAGTATATATTAATATAATAATTCTTTATATTTATTTTATTTAGTATATATTACAGTAAATATATATATATATATATATATATATATATATATATATATATATATATATCAAATATATTACAATATACCTGTTATTAAAAGATAATATCAGGAAAATTATCAATAGGCGGATTCAATTAATCGATCTTTCGATTTCAGAATTACATGTTAACAATCTCAACTAATTTGTTTACAATTTTGTTATATTTATTACAGTTTTTATTTCAATCTTTAATAATTATATCATTTTTGTCGAGATAAACTGCTTATTTATTCATGTTTGTATGTAAAATCATTTTTGTGGTTAATTTCAGTGATAAGTTGTCAGGAAATGTCCAATGTTTTGTCTGGTTTACGTCAAATTAGTTATCACAATTTAATCGTATATTATCATGTTTTTAGTGATAAGTTATTATTTTTATAATTGCTATTTTGATATAGTTTTTGTTTTCGCACATAAGCACGGTTTGCATCACATTTAATACAGCGTGTACAAAAAATAACTTATCTATATCTAACATTTTTAATTGATGTTTTTTTCTTTTTTATAAACCTAATTCAGAACAAAATCTCAACAGTAACATAAAATAACTTTATAAAAATAAGTAAGTAGCATTATTTAATAACTCTGTTACTATTAAGCAATTTGAAACAATCTGTTATTTTTTTTGTTTATAAGTAATTAAACAGCAAACATTTAAATATAAATGTATGCGATTTTTAGCGATTAATTATATGAAATACAATAATAGCAACACCTAGAGATAAGATTTACAAGTAATAAAAATATACTATACAGCTCTTAAAACATACTGTATAAGAAGCATACGGGTATAGAACATATAAGTAATTTGCTAAAATGCAAAACGATAAACTTGAACGCGAATTTTTATACAAAGCTATAAAATATGACAAGATATAAAATAATTAATATGCGGTAAAAAAATTAATCCGCGTACGAGACTAATAAAAAAATTCTAGGTTATGTCTGCAAATAGTCTAACTCGAAAATAGAGAGATAAAGTTTTCTACTTTGCTTAGTTAACACGGGAAGGTGCTGATTTTACTGATACCAGTTTTAGTTCGAGTGAAATTCAAATTTGTCTGAACTATCTAGTAGATTTATTTGATATAACACTACTAAAGCTGGCTTTACACGTTGCATTTTTCTATACAAAAAAATACGCATTTTCTTGGTTATAACTATCCAAACATCAGCGGCGCAACCAAGGGGGGGGGGGGCGACGGGCCTCGGACCCCCCCAAGGCTAGCAGAATTAGCACAATTTTTATTCGTTTAGTCATATATTCAGCAGTCACTTCTAACGCTACAATTATTTACCCTAAAATATTGAGCCAAAATTCATTATTTTAAACTATTAATTATTCGATTCATGTAAGATAAAGTGAAAATCTGGTTAGTATTTGCTTTTTTTTTTGCTTCTCCAAGATAAAATCTTTGGGCCCCCCCCCCAAGACAAAATCCTGGCTGCGCTACTGCCAAACATGGTTTAGTTTTGAAACATAGTTTCATAGAAAATTGTGTTAGATTATGTTACATCCAGAAATCTACCAGCAAGTCTATAGAAATCTAAAGATTCTCATACTAGTTTTGGACTAGTTGATGACAGAGAAGCATGCGTCTTGCGCGCGCTATGTAGTGGCAAAAAAAGCTGTAGCCGTGTCGCCAGATGTCTTGTGACATTTGGCGTTTGACTGCGTTGCGCTATGTCCAAATATTTGATTAATTGTTCGAGTTCTTTAATTGCCACATCGATAAGAGAAAACAGCGACTTGCTACAGTGTGTGTGTCTAAAATAACGACTATTTTGTTTTCTATATATTCGTCATTCTTCACAATTTCAACGCCAAACCAACATTTATCGATTTCCTAATTTTTGGAAAATAAAAACAATATATTACTTACTGTATAGTATAGGTAGAATTGACGTTATGTTAAGTTGAACACACTTGGTTTGAATTTTATAAAATATATTTTCTGTAGGATTTATTTTGTTTTTCTAGTTCGTTCTAAAGTGACAATCAAAATTTTATCATACATAATTTTACAATTTAGCATTCAGTTATTTTAGTGTGTTTGTATAGCAATATCATCATCATCAGTTCCCGTGGTTCCTAGGTGGAACATAGAATTTTTTAACAATTTTACTTGCATTGTCAATCGTGCGGGTCGTTAGGCCACAGCCAAGCAAAGAACCTGCAGCTTATGATGAGTTCAGATCCACTCAGACCCACCAGTTCAGTAACACAAAGTTTTAATGCCAGAACCAAGGACCTATGGGGTTCGAGTCCAACACGTTACCACTAGCCTACGGCTGCCTCTTAAAAACAATATACTTGGTTTTCGTAGTGCCAGTTTTGGTGACATACAGACCGTCAGACGGACATCACGCTAAAAACAGTTGATTCGTATTTACTATAAGCCTAATACATGCTTAGCTGTAAAAATCTCGATATGTCAAATTTAGTTTAATTAGAATACGTCTCTTATCATATGTAATATGACGGTCCGAAAAAAGTGTTACATAATTTTGGACACCTATACGAGTATATAAAAAGAAAATTATATATTTAATGAAACTGAATTTATTATTTGAATGTATGTGTTGTTTCAAACTGGGATATACAGCAAATTCTTGATTAAAAGTATACTAACTATACATGTATTTTCTCTAATTTTTCATTTCTAAACTAGAACCCGTCGAATTTCACGAGCACACCTTTTTAATTAATATGCCAAAGTGCCAGTTAGAGGCATATAGACACGCGTTGATTAAGATATAAGTGCGGTTAATATTTTCGGCAATTGCCAATTACCTTAATAACATTTCAATTTAGGTAAGCAGTTTAGTGCTGATCAGTCGCGGTGACCTATGTAGCTATGTAGGTATTAGCTAACTGTTTTTTTTTTAATATATTTTTTTCTTTTCGGTTAAAACGTGTTTGTCACGCATATGTCTGACGTCACCGCGATCAATATTCTAACTATATACCGGAATTGTATTATGCGTAAAATACACAGACATTCCTTTTTTTAACATTTTTTTTTTAAGTTTTAATTTGTGTATTTCCAATATTTGTCTTCCATATTTTATGTACAAAATTGTTATTCGATAGAAGACTACATTGAAAAAACAATAGCTATTTCATTAAATTCGAATTAGATCAATAAATGTTAGATGATTTATTTATTTAATTAGATGATATTAATAAAATTAGTTATTTCATCTACATTAAAATTAATTGAAATCAAAATAATCATGATAAATTAATGAACAAGAATAGATGAGTGTACGATAAATTAGAGAAATTTTCTATTTACATTAGATGAATGCACCACACGTAATCATTTACTCTTGAATTAGATGTTTCATCTAATATGAATAGAAGTTTGAAAATATTTTTTTTAGATAAAACAATTAAAACATTAGAAAAATTATTGAAAGATATTTTTCTTGCATGTGTATTAATGAAGAATTTATATTGTTTCGAATTTCATAATTGAGCACATTTAAAAAAATGCGGGTTGAATTTGTAGAAATATGAAAACATGTATATGTCAGAACTAAGATAACCAAGAATATGAAAAATAGTACCTATATTATGTTAGGATATGTAGAAATCGAAAGCGGAAAAAAACTATCTATTCCAAGTCACATATACAATTTTTTCTTCAACCGCTCTAAACGAAATTGTCAATTGTCAATTAAATTAACTTGCTGTAATAGTTGTCAATATGGTTGCCGAGGATGTCAGATTAAATACATTTGATGTTGTAACTAACTACTGTATAATAATATCATTATTATACTAATAACATAATGACCTCTTTCTACTTAGGCAATATGGGTAACGTAATATTAATATTATGATACGCTTGAAGAAAAAGATAAACTATTTTCCTTATTATAGTAAATGTAATATGATTTGGAATTTGTGTGGTATTATTCACTCAGTAAATGTGCCCAAAATTTTGTGTTCTTGAAAATATCGGTATCACATCAGTAGGTAAATCCTAATAAAATATAAAGTAGAAAAGATTTATTTAAAATTATTTAAATTTTTTGCATGACAGATAATAAATCAGATTAGAGATTTAGATTTAAAAAAAAAAATTTTCCAAGATAAAAAAAAAATTAAGACAAATTAACACGCAATAGCAATTAAATTAAAGTTAGATTTGAATACAATTTGTAAAATTTGAAATTTAATGTAAAAAATGAGCTTAAGTCCTCATCTATTTCTGAATGTCAATTTTATATTTATAATATAAACGTCTTTCAAAAAACAGTTTTTGTTTAAAGAAAAGTAAAAAAAATCAACGTCGATTTTAAATAAATATTAATACAGAACTTTATTCTGAAGCAGTTTTATTTTAATATAATAAGTTCTGAAAGATTTTTACTATGTTAAAATGTTGCAATTAAAATTTAAATAATAGAAAATTCTAATTTTTAGAAAATTAAAATAATTTTTTTGATTTTACATATAGTTTTTTTCCAGTAAAATAGTAGCATTGTATAATTTTTACTGTAATAATTTACGTAATATTATATTTTTATGATAAAATTACATTCATAAAACATGTAGATTTATAACATTTATTTTTACGGTGTAGGTATAGTATAATTTTAAAAAGCAAATTCATTCAAGAAAAACAAAACAAATTTATAATGTAATGAGAACAATAAAAATTATAATTATTGTTATTTTAATTAGAGTTTTATTTGGTATAATAGTTACTAAGCTAAAAATTTTCTTATAAATTTCCTCATAATTTTTCTATATAATATTAATTACATACTTACAATATCCTAAACTTTCTATAACTATCAATAAAGTAAAATAATAACAATATAATGATATATATATATATATATATATATATATATTATATACAATTATTGTTTTCCGATAAACCAATATCACATAATAAGATTTTTTACACATCGGGAAAAAAATGCCAAAAACTTTGGTGTAAGCTCAATTAAGCGGCTGGCAAAAGTCAGCTGCGCGCTTACTACATTGGACTTTCGTATTCCAACAACGGCGATCGTGTGCAGTTAGGCCCAAAAAAAACAGAAACGAGAGAAAGAATAAAGAAAAAATCGTGTTACACCAAAAAGGGTTCGATTCCCGACCAAAAGACAAAAGTTTCGAAAAAAATTAATTGAGACAATACACACAGCAAACTTTCCTTTTCTATGGAGGAAACAACTATATAATTGCTGTTATGTTCAAAGCGTTTCGAAATATAAAAAAAAATACAATAAAAATAATGAACTAGTTCTGTTTGCTGCCAGTGCGCGGACCCGTTTATTATATAAATCATTCTTTTGTTTTATAGAACAATATTTACAAACAATTAGAAAGATATTGATGCAGTTTTTACTTGGATATTTTTTCTCTGATTGGCACATTTTTTATCAATTGAAAAAAATGTTACATTTTTGTAATTTATTTATTTTTTTATAATACAAACGAGTAGAAGATTTTTTTAGTCCCGTTTCTCATTGTTCAGATTTTGTTTACTAATATACCACATGACGGTGTTTCCTTGTATCGTCAATTAGGAAAATTTTACCTGAACCGACCTTTTTTTATTACTGATTTGTAAACTATGAAAAATTTTAGTCAATTTAGTTAAAAGTTTAATTTCGTATTTATTTAGAGAAAGTCAATACACCTGAAGATTTTGATTGAGCTCATTGCTAGACAGGCTGGGTTAAAAGGTTAATTTCTGATTTTTTTTTGCTATTAGAATAAAATATTACTAAAAAAAAGTTGAGGTGACGAAACAAAAGGTTTTGGTTTAAAAGACGAATCACGAATTGCTGAGACAGAAATCCACATGACTATAAGTAAGTAATTAGTTTTTAACGTAAACGAAAATTTAATCAATACATCCGAGAAGATCTAGAGTTGTTGAAGATTTGCTTGATGATGATAACATAATTTACGCTACTATGTGAAAAATGTTATCGATATGAAAGAATACTAAAGTTTCATATTTTTCACACATGAAATTGCAACGCATGTTGAAGAGTGTCAAAGATATTATTCTTCTTTAATTTTCTGGAATATATAGAACTCCGTGGGAATGCGGTAAGGTTTATGTTGGACAGACAGGTAGAACTGTTTCTACTAGATTGACAAAACATAAGAGATCAATACGTCTATACCATTCAGATAAATCTGTTATTGCACAACATGTGTTAGAAAATCTTTATGATGTAAAATTTGAAGATGCTATAATAATTGCAAGACCCAATAATATTAACAGTAGAGAAGAAAAACTGGTAATTTAGGGTAATTTCAAAAAAAGTCCGTCGACCACAAATATAATATACAATTCTATTCCAACTATAATAAGAAAAAAATGTATATGTTGATCGTTCAATACTTGTATTAAAACAGCTCAAATAAAATTAAAATATCTTGTATTTAAAATTAAATTATATCAAAGTTTTTATAAAACTGGTTATAAAATACACTAAATTTGGTTAATATAATTTTAACCATTGAATACTACACCTACAATTTTAATTCAGGATAAAGTTTTAAATACATATTATAGAAATATTCCATATATTTTCGGCGTATAAATTCTGCGTAATAAATTTGGAATGAACGTAAATTAATTAGCTAATGTCAAAACAATTTCTGCGCTATTTGAAATATTGCAGGAAATAACTGTAGTTAGGCGATTTCTATATCAAATAATTAAAATCGTCATTTTTTAATAGTTTGTATATTTAAAATTTTCATATAAAATTGACTGTAGGAAAAGACTCAATCGATCTAAAAGTACGTTGAATATTTATGTAACCTTAGATAGCTAATTATAATTTTAGGCGTATTCAAAATTTGCTACTGGATTGCATAGGCTTTACTTATTTGTTAACAAATTATCATATATTTCAAAATATATTTTTGCTTCGATTTTATCTCATATATTGATAATATTTCTATTTATGATATTTTTTTATTATATCTAATATTTTATAATTTAAATAAACTATTTTAAAATGATTCGTAAGTAATTTTTAAATAAACGTCAAAAGCATTTTTGTCAAAAATTACTTTTAACAGTCAGGTAAAGAATACGAACCTTAGTTTTTTAAATATATAGATATTTGGCTTTATTATTTTTAATTAAATTTTATTTTTTTATTATTCTAAATTTATTATACATGTCTCTGAGAATATGCTGTTTTCAAAAAATTAAATATTATACTTATAAAATTATATACCTATGTTATATTTACATTCATAATAGTTGCATAAAAATAATTAATAAACTCTTACTTTCGAATATAATTAAAATTTCTTATTTTTTTCTAATTATTTTATTTTCTTTAATCATGAACAACCCGGCCCTGGTTAACAGTCATAGTCTGTGAAATTTGTACGGCAATAAGAGAATTTACCAGTGCAAAAGATGTATTATATTTTTTTAAATATAAAGCGACATATATAATGGCAATCTAGAAATAATTTCCATAATAAAATAGTATTGGGTTGGTGCCTAATTATCAGGCGTTTTTGTAGGCGGGTTATTTGTTAATAAAAACTGCTGTTTTTTTAATAAAAAAAAACCGTGACTTCTTTGCCCGTGGAACCGAGCAAATGGGAAGAAGGTATTGAAGTAGATGATGACTCTGCACCGGAATAATCATTTAAAAATGTTATTGTTGAATTTTTATATTTCTTTTTTTTATGCATACATACACATTCACGCCATGTATCCAAAAGGTTGTGGCACAAACTCTTTTCATCATTCCGAAATCAGTCGCCTCCAAACATTCCTATCCAAACAAGCAACCTTTCGCTTCATCCACATTCATAATTCCTCTCATACATGTTCTTTTATTCCTACTACTTGGAAACTTTCGTTCACCCAAAACACTCTCAATCATACCACTCCAACTACTCATCGGACGTCCACGCAAAAGTATACCATCAAAATCATTCAAATAAATCTTTTTAACCAAACGTTCATTAGACATTCGCTCTACATGTCCGAACCATCTTAACTGACTAACACCAACTTTTGCTACAACATTTTTTTTCAATTTCACACTCATTAAACACTAATCTATTCCGTACCCGATCTCTCCTATTTACACCACATACCCCACGTAAAAATCTCATTTCCATAGTAGTCATTTTTCGTTTATGTTTTTGCAACCAAACTCAACTTTCACTACCATACATCAACGTAGGCACCAAAACTGCATTGTATATACTCAAACGGGCTTCTTTGGAAACATTTACATTCCTAGCAAAAGTTGCCAAAGCACCCAAAACCTTACAACCAGCATTTACTCTCCTTTCAATTTCACGATCAAAACGGCCATCTCTAGACAACAAACTTCCCAAATACACAAATTCATCTTCCTGTTCTAAACGTGCACCATCTTTTTTTTATAATAAATATTATTAAAAAAACACCTGATAATTATGCACCAACCTTATAGTAGCGATAAAATAAATAAATAATTAAGTCATAAATAATCCTAGACTAATTACTCCTACTAACACACGCATCCAACTAACCTATATATATATATATATATATATATATATATATATATATATATAAAACCGAATGTCTCCCGAAATCATCAGATAACCCCCGCAAAAGAGACCGAATACGACCTGAAAACAACATCAACAAGTCACCGGTACACGTTGCACACGGCTAATAGCCCTCCCCAACTCATCTCCGAGGTTCATCTCATCTCATCTCACTCACTGCGAGTGCGAGATCCATTGGGTACAGTGGACCCCGGATTTGGTAATTCGGCCGTTCGTTGAGTGAGTATCGATGTTACGGCCGGCGCCAACATCTCTCACATCTTTATTCTGGTCCGTTTAAGTGTGTGTGTCGGTGTGTGTGTGTGTCGGTGTGTATGTTGTCGCCGCATACTATTAACATTACCCGAAAAGTGAGACTGAGGAGCCCAGAGCCGAACGACTGTGGGAACACGACAAATCAATAAAGTGGACGGAACGGTTTTTCGTTTGATCCGTGCTGATGTGAATAGAAAAAAAAAAACAATAAGTGCCGGGCAGAGGGAAGTTGTTGTTTCGATAATTTTTACTATTCTTGATAAATGTAATTAGTATATCTTAGTTTGATTATATTTTCTTATTTTAAAAGTTTATAAATGCTGATTACTAATACTTGTTCATTCTGATTTAAAAATAAAATGCTGTGTTATAAAATTTCTATACTTGTTTTATTAATTACTCATATTTAAAAAATAATTAACATAGTAAAAAAAAATTAGAACTTATTGTATTAAAATAAAAAGGCTTTACGATTAAGTTCTGTATAAATTTTAATTCAAAATCATCAGGAGAATTTATACAAATGGCATATATAACAAATAAACAGAACATATAAACAAGTTACTAGGTAATAAAATAAGTAACTAGCTTATAAAATTTATAAATTATTAATTAAAGAAAGCAAAATTTTATTTAATTCAGTGTCTTTACACAAATTGATGTTATCTTTTTCTTTATAAATTTCTATTCCTTCCCTTATCAATCTACAGAAGAGGTCAATACGTCTAAACCATCCAGATAAATCTGTTATTGCACAATATGTGTTCTTCATGATTTAAAATTCTTCATTATATAATAAGTATTTCTTGAAATATACCTGTAATATTTCACAACTCATTATATTAAAATAAAAAGGCTTTAGGATTAAGTTCTGTTGTTATTTTAATTTTTTTGGACAGACAGACGTTACAACGTACATATATAATGATTAATAATCCTTAATTATTATAGCTTTTTTCTGAGTTAGAAATCATATTTTTCAAATTCCGTTAATAATCATCGGAATGACATGACTTTTGGACTACTAAAAGGCATATTTCATTAGCTTTTTGGTGATTATTTTGAAACATTTTTAAAGTAAATACAATAAAAGTTATATCCCAAAATGTCTAAAAAGGCGATTTCCCCATTTAATCTAAATGCAAATTTTGAGCCTTCAACAGGCACGGGTAAATATTATCTGACAGGTCTGGGAAGTGTATGGACATTTTTTTTATTTGCCAAAATAAGAACTACCCTAATATATATATATATATATATATATATATATATATATATATATATATATATGTATATATATATATATATATATATATATATATATATGTATATATATATATATATATATATATGTATATATATATATATATATATATATATATATATATATATATATATATAATAAATAAACAGAACATAGAAACAACAAGTTTTTGAATTATCACTTACCATCAAAGGATGAACTCAAATTTACTTGTAAAATAAAAGAAAAATCAATTGACTTATTTTTTTAAAGTTAATATATAAAGAACTTATACTATAAAATTTGTAATACATATGAAATTTCATAAAGTTTGGACAACAAATAAGAGATTAAACTCTATTTACATATAATTCTTAACACTGACGTAAACGTAAACAAGATTATTATGAGTATCAAGCAATGATATATTTCCATATTTACATATTATTAGATTCTAATGTTTATTTGTTAATAACATCAACGATCATCAAATACATATATGGTAGTAATATAAGCATAAAAATAATATAAATTTCTGTCACGGTTTTTGAATAAATTTAACTCGGAAAACTATAGCGGAAAACACACGTGTATGTAGGTATGTGTTATATGGAAATATATCTGAAACTATTTCTAAAAATATTTTCCTTTATGCAAATTGCAACGTAACAAAAGATTTTAATATTCATTTTTATTACCGCGCGTCAGTTATCGATCACATGTATAGCGCGATTCATTGCAAATAAAATATATCACAGACACATGCTTTTCTATAATACATATATTAATACGCGATATTTACTTTGTGTCCTTTTGATAAAATGACTCATTATGTTGATTGTTCAATAATTATTATTAAATATCGTGCACCGCAATATTTCTTATGACAGTTTGGAAATCAGGATCTTTTTGTTGTGGAAAATGTCTTACAGTTTTATTCTTATGTTAACTGATTTTTGGTAAGTTTTTTATTAATACCAGTACCAGCCAATGATTAATTTTTTTTAGCTTTAGTTTCTCTGATATACGCTTAAAATCAAATATAATACTTATATATGTATAAAAATATAATTTAAATATAACTTTTCTCTGTTCTACAATAATAAAATGATCAATTCCAGTTCATAAACCGGACGAATTTTTACTCAATCAACGAATGAGAAAATTAGATTGTAGACTGCGCGAAATTTAGATTAATTCATAAAATATCTGTAATACTTTTTATCATATTGATTATTTTTCCATATCCATCGTTTTTATTTTTAATCTTATTTATTTAAAAAATCTGCTGTGGCAACCACAAAACCGACCGTCATCGAATTAAATAAATTTATAAAATAGAATAATTTGTATAATATCAACTACTGTAGTCATAAGAACTAAAGGCAAAACTGTCTTGCCATAAATGTGCCACCTATTTATAGAATTTTATATATATCATAAAAGTAATAAAAATTACAATCGAAAAATGTTCCAAATGTGAGTTTTTTTCGAAATATATCTCTGTTGCCAAATATTCGTAAAACATAGAAAAGTGATATCAGTAATTTACCACTTCCGGTTAGCAGATCTTTACCAAAAGTTGATAAAATTGATTGAACTGAAGCTTAAATATGAAATTTTACAACAATTCGTTCAGCCGAATTTACTCTACAGACTGACAGATGGACATCACGCTAAAAACAGTTGATTCTTGTTACTATAAAGCTTAATTCGTGCTTATCTATAAAATTCTCGATATATGAAATTTGGTATGATTACATTTACAATACCTCACTTATCATATGTGATAGAACGGTCGATAAAAAGATATATTAAAATTTAATTATATAAAATAAAATTATTTTCAATTAGAAGAGGAATAATTTATCAATTTATCATAATGAAATAAAGCGAATTAATTACATGTCAATCAATATCCCATTTCACAAAAACGTAAAAATAAAAAGTCCTGAGAGATATTCTAAAGTGGCCGGGTGATTATTTCGAAATGAACAGAGAATTAAACTGTTGACGTGTAATATCAATAAAAAAAACTATATGTATAGGAGAAGCCGGTTCTATTTGAATAATCAGAGTTGGAGCACCACGAAGTAACCCAGCACAGGCACTTGAAACAGTGCTGTTGTGTGTAGCGTTTTCATTTGTTTATCGAAATGTCCGTTCCGTTGTTGTAGCGATATTTTTTCTGAAAATATAAATGCTACGCTATCGTACTTATCATAATTTGTACAATTTATCGCATCGTAATATGATAATGGTGAAACAATACTATTGTACAGGCATTTGCAATGACATTGAAACTAAGAATATCACTTTGTTCAAATAGAGTTATGTGTTTTTCAACTAATATTGTCAGCTATAGTTTAGTCTATTTTAAAAGTCATGGTGTTTTTATTAATAATTTATACGTGTGATTGTGTGTTTCAATATCTCGTATGTGTATACATAAATATGGGATAAGAATAGTTGAAAAGTTTATAGTAATTTCAAAAACAAGGCTTGGTAATTTTAACTCTTTAGTTTGCGCAAAACTACTAAGTATTAACATAGTAAAAAATCTTTCAGAAGACATTATATTAAAATAAAACTGCTTTAGGTTAAAGTTCTGTATTAATATTTATTTAAAATCGACGTTCCGATGAAACTCAAGGTCCGTCTTCATTAGGATAAATTATATAAATGACATAACAATAAAAAAATATATAACAAAAATACTAGGTCTTAAGTGTCACAAATTTTATTAGAAACCTTTTTTTTCAGCAGTTAAAAAGGAATACATAAATTTTAACAAAGTTCAAATCTTACACACACAAAAATTGTGTATGAATGTATCTAAAAATGGGAAATTTATTAAATCTAAATATTCATTCATAAAAATTGCACCCTTATGTGTGCCTTTCTTAATTTTAATTTTTTTTAAGAGGATCAGATATAATCCTTTCTCGGTGCAGTATTTTTAAGTTATCTATTGTACAATTATGTTTGTATTCTATCAAGTGTTTAGCAACATTTGAATTGGTTTTTTTCATTTAAGCAATTATGATGGTGATTTTTGAATCTAATTTTGAAATTACGTCCCGTTTGTCCAACATATAATTATGTAATTACAATTATTATAATTTATTTTATAAATACCAGAATTTAAAAGTGGGTCTTTATTGTTAACTAATACATTTTTTAAGGTGTACTCGTATTTATTATAAAATTTTGCTCTAAAATTATTTTTCCAATCTTTTGATAGATTGAAACTAAATCCTTTTACGTAATTTTGACCAATAAAGGGTTTTTATAAAATTTAAGAATCTTTAAAATCGAGTGTTTATTATTATTATTATTTTATTGTTTATACATTATCTAAAATTTAGTTTATAATTCGAATTAAATGAAATAGCTATTTTCGTACGTACTTATTTTCATACTCAATCATATAAGTTAAAAAAAAACGAATTATTTATTCAATAAAATATAATAGGAAAACAAAAACAATATCCGTTTGCAAATTTCCCTTTAGCCCAATCTTTTAACCACTCATCAATAAAACTAAACCAAGCCATATAGCAACCTGACTCGTAAATATCTCTTGGTGACACTGACACCGGAGTCTAGAGAGCCGTGTGCCGTCGGGGCCTCTTTACAACATTCGGGCCCCATCATCAGCTTTTGAAAACAGTCTCGTTCGCCAGTCGGCGGCGTGGACGTGTGTGCATTAGGCCTAATTAGTTGTCCATCGGCCGTCGCGTTCACCTGTATGTCTGCATGTGTGTGTGTGTGTGTTACCTGGGCCGTGCGGGTGACGATGACGTCACTCTGTCACTGGCTAAACATTGTTTTTTTTTCGCTTTTAGTGAAAAGATTTAAAAAAAAAGTCTGTGGTGGTTGAAGTTACAAGTTATGTACTAATGTGATTGATTTAATGATTTAAAATATGTGCTTTTTAAAATTGTTTGTTAGAAGATTATAAGGATTAGTTCAGTTGTTGATGGTGCTAACCAAAAATTGAAAATGTATTGAATTAGTGAATATTTAATAACTCATTTTGAATTTTCTACTGTACAATCTACAATACAATAGTTTGGATTAAATTTTTTTACATCTTAAAAACTTTATCTATCAAAGATAATTTTCTTTCAAAATTTATAATTTTATTTATTTTTAAATAAAAATCATTCATCAAATATTACATTATTTGCTTATTACAGATATTTTTTATTATATCTCATATTATAAACTTAAATAAACTAAAATAAAACTGCTTTAGGATATAGTTCTATATTAATTTATATTAATAATTGACGTTTCGACGTATTCCACGTACATCATCATCAGGAAAAATTACACATGTAACATTACAGTAAATAAACAGAAGATAGAAATAAGTTACTAGGTAACAAAATAAACTATGCATGAAAGTTTTTTTACCATGTTAAATAAACTATTTTAGAGTGTTAAATAAGTCATTTTAATATTTTAAATAAATGTCAAAACTAGTTTTAACAAAAGTTACTTTTAAAAGTGAGGTGAGAATGCGAACCTACCATTTTGAATTGACTTGTTCTTGTACCTTATAAAGTTATTCATTTGTAAGTTTAATTTTAATACTAATTTATACAAGTTATTGTAAAGTATATTTTTAGAATGTTCAAAATATAATCGTAAAAAATTTTTTATAGAATCTTCTTTTTTAATCATTTTATTTTATTTTATCGGAAAGTTCAATGAGTACGAAAATGATAATTGTTTGTTAAAGATGTAATTAAACAAATTAAAAATGTATTAATTACATTATAATAATACAGCATCGTGCAAACCTTTGTTTAAAAAGTTAGATATACTTACACTTTCATGTGTTTTTATTTATATATTAAAATTAGTTAAACACTACATAATTATAACACAAGAAACAGTGATATGTTACTAATTTCAAAATACCGTACTAGTAAATAGCAATGTAATTCTATTGATTTTGCATGTTATATTTATAATAAATTACCAAATGAGCTTAAAAGTATCGCTAATTTAAAATAATTTAAAGCAGATGTAAAAAATATCTATTTTTGACATATCCTATGTCTTTTATATAAGATCTTTTGGATAAATAAATTAATAATGATTATTATTATTATTAATATTCTGTTACAAATTCCTATCAAATTTATTCGTTTATTTCAAAATTGAATATCTGCTATATACTACATGTATAATAATTTTAAATGTTTTTGTTAGAAATTTCAATGTGAAACATATATGAATGCCGATTTGGAATAAAATTTAAAGGCAGAACAATTTTTTTTATATGTATATTTATTTATTTTTGATATATTTTTTAACTGAATAATTTGACAATTAATTATGTAGAAAACACATACGTAGATATTATATATTAGTTTCATAGTTTCAAACATAAAAAATACTCGTAAAAATAAAAGAAACAATCGCTTAATGTTTCATAAACGATAAATAAATTTACTTCGCAAGTAAATTTTATTCTCTTGCTAAATAACTTTGAAAACAAATGTTATTTCAAAAAATTATTACTATATTATTATTATTAATAATAATAACTATTTTTAATACCACTAGATTAAATTTATTCCCTCTTTTTAATACCAAAATCTATTGAGTAAACCACATTTGCTTCTAAAATAAATTTAACTAGTGTTTTCTGCTTGAAATTACATCTATTTCTTATATTTGCATATATTATTATATGATTAATTGATACAACTTCTAATTATAACTATTTATTATAAGGACAAATCGAGATATTATTTATATTACGTTTTAATTAATATCATAAGTATTTTTAAATTAGATCAGACCTAATACAGTTTAGATAATAAATGAGTATTACTTGTATATGTTTTATAATTAATATTAATGTTGTTATATAATTTAATTTTTAATTAAAATTAAACTTATATTAATATGGACATTAGTGATTATTAAATATAATTTCGAAAAGTAATAAGTTTTTGTTTGATATATACAGGGTGATTTAAAACAATGATTCGTTTTATCTACAAATTTTTTTATTTAAGATTATTTTTATTGTTAGTTTGTTATTGTTAAAGTCAAATCTTATAACTAAATATTCCACATATTTGACTTAAAACTTGCACATATAAGTAGCAAGAATTGCTCATTTGATTATATGTCAATGGTGATAAGATCGGTAATGTTTCCAAGGTGATAACTTTGAAATAAATAAATGTTTTCATGGTGATTGAACTATATGACAGTTGTATGTGTCAAAAATGATTTTCAAAGTAAGTTTTCCTCAAAGCTAGTTATGAAAAAACTAATTGAAATTTATATATTATTTTTTATTAGCACTTGTCTGCATACATGATACGAGTAATACATAAGTATGAAAACTATAGTAAAAACTTTCTAATCTAAAAACTATAAATTAGAAAGTAACATTGCAATAGTTTTGACCAAAATTGTATGTTAACAATTACATATATTGTTATTTGTTATCAAACTAAAATAAGTTAAACAAAAACATTGAAATACAAACGTTAAATATGGATAACAAATTTTAAATTTTTTTACTGTAATTATAACTCAATATTTGAGTGAAATACTGAATTTCTTGGTAATAATGTAAATGATAATTTTATTATTAATATCTCGTTTTCAGTTTCTATTATCTTTTGAATAGAATTGCAATTATTGTTATTGTAGTACTTAATTCAATAAATGAATTCTTGTAAATTTTTTAATTTCAGAACTCATTATATTAAAATAAAACGGCTTTAGGATTTAGTTTTGTATTAATTTTTATTTTAATGATCATTAAGCTACATTTAAACTGCGGTTTTAATAACTTAAAAAACTAAATTCTTCATGTATTTTCATCTTCTCTAAACAATTACAACACTGTAAAAATATCTTCAATTTATGTAATTTTACATAGGTTTTAACAGTAAAAATAACAACATTTTGTAATTTTACTGTAATAATTTCAGTAATATTACATTTTTTTAGGAAAAATTACATTCACAAAACATGTAAAAACCTGCAGTATTGTTTCACCACGTGCCCCAATTTCATGGATTGCGCCGAATTTGGTCCATTTCACGAACTGGGCAGAGTAACATATATATATATATATATATATATATATATATATATATATATATATATATATATACTCAAATATAATCATAAAGGAATAATCTGAAAATGAAAAATTCATATCGCCTCGACCTGGGATCGAACCAGGGTCCTTCCACTTGCCGGGCGGAAGCTCTACCACTGAGCTACCGAGGACATTACAGATCAAGCGAATGAAACCTAATCATTTTCAGTGCACATTCTTTTCATAATTTTATCATTGTCAACAAATACACAATATCACTAAAAGGAAGGACCCTGGTTCGATCCCAGGTCGAGGCGATATAAATTTTTCATTTTCAGATTATTCCTTTATGATTATATTTAAGTATTAACTGTATTTAAATGATATATCTATCAACTAACCAGATTTATGTATTATATATATATATATATATATATATATATATATATATATATATATATATGTATAATGTCCTATATCTAATCGCTTATCATTAAGAAAACAGTGAATCCTTGATTTTAGAAATTCCAGATCATGTCATCAATACTGATAAAGGAAGAATGCCCTTTTGCACCTGATGACAATCTCAGCTTATGATCTCTGATCTGTGCGGTGTTCAGATTTTTGTATCATCAGGTTTATTTATTCTTTTTTTTTCTTTTTTTCTCTCGAACCTAATCGTGATGTTTGCCGTGTTTCTCAAAGGGTAAAAAAAAACTCTAGAAACAACACTAGTAGACCACTGTGGCTGCGTGTTAAATATTTTAATTTGTATAAATGAAATTGTTTTTGCTTTTCGATAATATCAGTATGAAGAAGATGTTGGGTAGGCTTCATTGTCATTTTCTATGAAGTAAAATATTTGTTTAAATATTTGAATATATGAATATATGACAGCAAAGGAACATGTTTTGTTGTATAATATTATTTATTTAATATTTTTCACATGTACGTTTCGAACGAGAACATTCATTATCAGCATTACATTTTTTTAGCTTAATTTACATAAATTTATTTTCAAATTTGAAAATGACAATTTTTTAAAAAAAATTACACTATAAAATATATAAAATACTGTATAAAATTAATGTTATTTTTTATACAGAAACGTTTACGCAAAGAATATAGAATAATATTATTTTTTAAAATCGAAACTGACAGATATTTTTACTGTGTATATGAAATATCTGTTTTGCCATCAGTGGTAGACTGGGTCGACGGGATACCAAGACATTTCCTGGTGAACCAGTCGTAGCAGAGGCTATAAGGCCGTTTATCTGTATCTTGGACTACCAAATTAGTTTATATTTATTTTCAAATTAATAGATATTGTGCGTATGTGTATTCGAAACTAAGAATAGTGAATAGTCCTTATATATATATATATATATATATATATACAAAGTTTATGATATTTTGCGTTCATATATTTATCTCAAAATTAGACAATTAAAATAATACTGAATTGTTTTATATATAAAAACAATACATTAAAAATTTGTACAGAACCTAATTTCTAAAATACTAATTAAGTCGTCTATAACAATAATAAATAATTAAATAAAAATATATAATTTTTATATTTAACCTAAATATAAATAATAAGAAAATACATAAAAATTAAGTAATTAAATCAAAGAAAAAAATGTAGAGAAGTAATTGTATATATATGGATAGAAACAATTATAAATAAAATATAAAATAAAGAAAATTATTCAATAGAAAAAAATTAGAACTTTGCAAAACAACTTTATTAGTTTTTTTTTTTTTTAATAAAGTCGGCATATTCGCATAAACAGATTAAAGTAATAAATATACGTTATTAACATTGCAATTATATGAAACATAATTAATTGTAATTAATTATACATAAAGATCGGAATTAATTACATAGATGAAGATGTTGGTTTAATGATTTTCTGTAAGATTATCATCATAATTATAATTCTAGATTTATTTAATTCTCTATTTTCTTCTGATTTAATGTTGTTTCCCATATAACTTACTGAGATAAAGTAAATAATTTCTTCATGAAGAAGTCATCTTATTGGAGTATATATTGAGTAAATGTTTGAGAGTAAATATAATGAATATGTATATAATAATTACCAATAATGACAATAACAATTTTATAGGAAAAAATAGAATAAATTAACAGGTATATCCTATATGGAAATTCAATATGAGATCTAATGTAAAAATTATTTACTTATATTATGATTTCTGAAACAATTTTTGTTATTTTGAAAGTTTTTTTTCTATGTTAAACTATCAAATTGAAAACCATAACTTCAGAAGGGTCTAAGTGCCAAAATGATGGTTTTCAGATATATAAGTTTTTATTTCTAAACTACCCATAGCACATACAACACAAGGTCATCTATTGAGTATCGAAGTAACCAAAAAATAATGCGCCAGGTACGTATTTTACGTTGATAGGCAAGGCAGTTAGACCCTTTTGGATGAAAAAGTTCAATTTACGTGATTTTGGCACTTAGACCCTTTTGAAGTTATAGTCTTCAATTAGATTGTCAATTGTCTTTAAAGCATTTTATTGATTGGTCATTTAAATCAAATAAATAACCTTGTTAAGTAAACTTGTGTCTAACAATGTTTTGTACAAGCAGTTCATAAATATTATAAAGAAAAGAAAATTCTGATATTTAATATTTTTCAATTGCTTAGTGACCTATGAAAATTTTTAGACAAATAATGATAACGTATTTGAGATGACCATAGGTTCGATCCAACCTATACCATCAAATTAGTTTGAAATTAGTTTAGTATTGTCAGAATCATGCGCAATGTGGATTTAGCTTGTCATTTATCCTGCTGCACATATTTTGTACTGTTTTGAATTAGTTCAGAATTTAGTTTGAAAAAACCTCATGAAATTGTGAATAAAAAGTTCCATTTAAACAAAGTTGTAGTATAGTATCTCTTATAGTTTCTGATATTGCAATGATATAGCAGGTGAAATTGAGACATACGTCATGTTGTTAGGCTGACATGTGTTTAACAACGTGCAATGCAACCGGTCCTAAATGTACCAAGTATTTGTAAACGAATTTTAAAATAAGTTTTTCAAAAATTAATTTTACTATAATAAAATCTATGATCAGTTTCTCAAATTTTATTAATATTAACTAAATTTTTATCTGTCTCCTTGTATTTTTTGTAATAAATATCGTATGCCTGTTTTACACGGCAATAATTTAAAAATATTGAATTTTTGTAAATTATATATTTGTCAACCTGTAACAGAATTTCTTTCATCCGTGATCAATTATTAATTCGTTATCATTTTATCTACCAAATTCTAGTGAGGTACAAGAATATTTTCTAAAGTAACATTAGTCATATTTATTATAAAATTATTTTTAAATTACTAAAAAATTATTGTTGTGTAAAACAGGTTAGTATTAGATTTGCAGTAGGTACACACACTTTTTAAAGTTGTGATCAAAATTATATGTCTGATGCATGCATAAATTATTGTAAAAAATCTTTTAGAACTCATCATATTAAAATAAAATTGCTTTAGGTTAAAGTTCTGTGTTAATAATAATTTATAATCAACGTTTCGACGAACTCAACGTCCGTCTTCTTTAGGAAAAATAGAGACGGACGTTGAGTTTGTCTAAACGTCGATTATAAATAAATATTAACACAGAACTTTAACTAACCTAAAGCAGCTTTATTTTTATAAATTATTATATTTTTATATTTCTAACTCTGGATAAGAACTGGAATAGTTTGTCATAGAACAAATATAATGCAAAAATTACATATATTTATTCTATTATTAACTATTTCACGTCTTAATCTACAATATTTTAATTAATTAATTTTTAATTCTATAAAAATTATATATTTTGTATTAAATAAATAACTCTACATTTTATTATCATTAACAATTTTATAATATTATAATTACAATAGCTTTGTTTCGTATTTTGTCTATTAACCCTTATGTTACAAACATTATAAAGAAGAAATAAGCCTCCAGTAGTGTTCCAGTACTCAGTTTTGTAATTGTTATAATTTTATATAAAAAAATACTAGATTTGATCATTCATTCTTTGTTTTCGCTGGTAATTTTTCATTTAAACCTTAAGGGTTAAGAACTATAGCACTTATTAACATTATCTATTAATATATTTTGTTGATTTCAATGGAACTAAATTGACATTATTAAATTAATGTATACCATCCCTGAATAACCTTATAATATTGTTTTAAAAAAATCTTACCTTTTTTCAGCAACAAATTTCAACACCAATCACTGTCAAATGTCTTAATAACCAAAAACTCAAATACCATCCAGTCACAATCACTTCAAGTAAACTAATATTACAAACAACAGTAAACAACAAATATTCAAATACAAACGCACTGGTATACAATACAATAAGTCACAAACAACGTTATCACTTTCAAAAAAAAAATCTGAATCAATTTCGTTACGAAAAAATCACGCGTCTCAATAAACCAAAAAAAAAAGCTCAAAAGCGCGTTAATTCAAACAAAAACCTCCTTCCGGAATAAATTTTCCGGCACACGGACTCGTTTCTCGTTCACTACTCAGCGCCAACTGCGATCGTAGCTCAGACGCTAGGAAAATGGGCGTGGACTAAAGTTGGGATTAAAGCTCACGTTTGTGGTGGGGGGACACGTATGTGTGTGTGTTTTGAATGGGATGGAAAGAGATAGAGCGAATGGGAAAGAAGGAGAAACAAAGTGTAAAAGTAATTTTATAATCCGTCTACATGGTAGATTTGACTGTATTGTTGAATAATTCAAAAGATATACTCACACTGTAAGTATATGAGGAGTTTTTTTTTTGTTGTAAGTTAATGTGATTTTTTTTAAGGTTGAAATTTATTGCGGTTTTATTCTAATTGTTTAGCTTTTTGAGTATTTGTTTTTAATGTTGTTCAGAGTAAGGTTTAGTTAGATTTATGGAAATATAAAGATTTATTTAAAAGTCAACTTTACATCAACGGAAATGCACTATTTTTTACTTTTGTTTTTGAAGTTTAAATCTAGGTATATTATTGTAAATTGCTTGTAATTTGATTATTTTTAGTATAATTTAAAATAAAGTTAAAGTAGCATAAAATGTTGTTAAACAGCATGATTAAATTGCCAACTAACCAAATAATAAAGCCCTTCGATAAATCGCTTGTTTAATAAATCGTAATAATGATAATAATGACTTTATTACCTAACAATTGAACAACCAATTACAGGATAAGATATACTCGTATAAAGAAAAGACAAATATATATTATTATCATGACTTTATGACTAACTTAAATATTTTAAGCTATTAATTAGTGAAGATAAATTTTCATGAACAAAATCAGACAATTGTTAAAATTTCTGCACTTTATGTTGATTGGTGCGTTATATAAAATATTTGTTCTAGAAGAATTACGATAAAACGTTCGAGTAGAACGGGACGAAAGTTTTGGAACGTAAAAATTAAGTTTTTTAAGTAAGCTAGTACGACAGTCAACCATATTATGCAGTACAATATAAATACTAGTTTTAATACGTCTCTGATTCAAGGACTCAAAGCCAAATCTACTTAGCAATATGTCATGATCTGTTGTTTGAGGTGGATATACTTTATTTGTTCTAAAAGTAACATATTTCAGAAATTTTCTTTGTGCTGATTCTAATTCATTTATAAAATTATTCTAGACAAGAAACCAAATCAAAGATTCATATTTCAATTTAGATCATTCGTAACTGTAATACAATTTTTACGACGTCAACATTATTGAAATCTTTGGTATTTCTAATTATGAAACCTAACGCGATTGTGGCAGATTTTACTATATTATTTATATGAGTCAAAAATGTTAATTTTTTATTGAAAGTAATTCCCCAAATCTTTCACGATATTGACGCGATTTAACATATTAATTTAAACTATACAAAGTTTTATTTATTTGATAGTTGATAATAATAATAATCGTAGTAGTTCTATTATATTTTTTGTTGCAATTAGCTGTATATTTATAAATAACAAATTAATTAATTTTACAAGAAATTGATAACATTTCAATAAAAAAATTAAATTACTGTAATTATAATTGTGAATTTATATTAACTTTGTATAATGTAGTTAACTAATGATTAAGTTAACAATGTTTATGTATATAACTATAATGGTCATACAAGATTAATTACAAAACAACTAATTTTTTATTTTAATATTTGGTATATATGCGACGAGGAACATAATGTTTTAAATTACTGTTGATATATAAAATTATTGAATAATTTGTATAAATTTGGAAAAGTTATTTTACTGAGATTTTAATTAAAAATCTGTTTTAATCAAATAAGATTTTTTGTTCTTTATTAAATAAAATGTACTTATATTTTTATTTTTAAATAATTTTCGTTCTAAATTATATTATTTATAATTAAGAAAAAATTAATTATTAGAAGATATTTGATTAAATATATGTATTTAAATATACTTATTTCGAAAACAACTGAATTTATATTAATATTTTTAAACATTTTCTTTATGAAAAAATTATTTAACATATATTCCTATTGCTGCTATAATATATCTAAATATACCTATTCGTTATCTGCTTTTTAAAATTTTACAAACTATTTATTTTATCAATAATTATGATAAAATACTGAAATAGTTAGCATTTTTAACAAATATTTTTAATATTTGTCATATATTATACAACAAATACAACAATATTTTTTGTGTTGCGCAAAATAAATAATTTTTCTTATAATAAATATCAGTTTTAATAATGGAAGGACGGATGGGTTATTTTTGTAATGTAAAATTGATTTTTGTAATGTAACCAATTCGACAATCATGCGACATGATAGAAAAATGAGAATAATTTTAACTAATAATTGTAACTTTCAACCAATCCTGATGGCAAATGTTTTAACTGCCGAAGCGTCGAACTGATATAAATATTGTGTTAATTCTTGATTCATTTCCGCTTTTGTGTTAATTCATTATTAAAATTAATCGAAAAAGATTTTCAATTTAATATAGGTAGGTATTTAAGTTTTATAAAAAAAATGTTTATATTTCCAAAATCTATATGGAACACTATTGTTAATTAAATACATTTCATATATTTTTTTAATTATTAATTATTAATGCATTTTACATATAAATACAATATTATTTTTTGATAAATATATATATATATTTAAAAGTATATATTTAAAAATAATCGTTTTCTTTTTAAATTTACTTATTTTTTTTCAAATATTGCTAGTTTTGATGGTGACTTAAAGATAAAATTAAATTAATTTTTTATTTGCATGTATTTTAAAATTAATAAATTATTTATATTAGCAAGTATTGCGTGATGTGAAAATCATCATACTTTATACTTTTAATCACAGCATGGACATAAAACTCATTCTTAATTTTTTAGATAATATCAAATATAAGTATTGTTTTATTTTTAAAATATGAAATAGATACTGTACCTTCAAGTTAACTGATTTTCCGTCATAAGAAAGAAAATTATGTAATTATAAGTCTGTGAGAATTTATTTGTTAATACCACAAGAGATGTAGTTACAGATACTCTAGATTTCCGGTAATCTGGATTTTGTATGGTTCCGTCGATTCCGTGATATTGTATTGTGACAAGCTAATTATCGAAACTTATTTAAATAAAATATATTATATAGTACTTTATATATCTATAGACTATACAACTGCTATAAGAGCAAAACTGCACTGTAAAAAATTGTATTTTTGCAGAAAAAAAATTAATATTACATCAGTTATCATAGTAAAATGTACAAAATGCTGCTATTTTACTGTTAATATAGTTATATTAAAATTACATAAATGTATTTTAAATTTTTTACAGTGTAAACAAATGAATTAAAACACTATCCACAATGTTTAATTTTAATTGAGTTCTGAAATATGTATGTATGTGTATCTGTTCAGTTTGGAAATGCAACTTGAAAGTGAGTTATAGAGTTTAAATTTAGCACAGAGCTTTGTAATACAACCACAATAATGGAAAAATCCAAAAGTGGGAATAAGTCTACGTGAGCTGCAGGTAAACGCTGTAAACGAAAAAAGTTTCTTCGTTTATAATTTGACATCCACAGAACAGATTTTAATGGGAATTTTATTAATAAATTGAGTCGTTTTTCGAGGAAGATTTTACTGTGTTAGGATGCAGCGTGAGCCGCAGGCGACTGTTGTAAACTATAAAAATTGACTAAAAATAGAATTTGATGGTAGCTTTATTAATAGTTGTTTCGTTTTTTGAGGACGATTTTACTATATACGTTACAACGTTTGCGTTTGGCACACTCTATTAACTATAAAATTGACCAAAACTGCAGTTAAGAAAATAAAAGGGGTTTAAACTAGTGAAATGTTTGATAAAATAACAAAAAAATTACAATTTTTATAAATTATTTATTATTGTAGATAGTCATAGGAATATAATTTTATTTTTGTATCAAAATTAATGTGTTAAAAAATTAATAAGAAATGAAAATAAATAAATAGTTTTTGAGTTAGGAAGACATGTATGTCGTTAATGATTTATATTCGTATATGGTTGTCGTTTTTATTTTGTTTATATATATATATATATATATATATATATATATATATATATATATATATATTTCGTTCATATAATAACCAAATCACTTCGCGGCCAGATAATACATTCAGTAATAAATATCCTTCGTGGTTATAAATTAAAGTATGTTATCGTGTAACTCGGGCTTTCTTAAAAGCGATCATAAATTAAAAACAAACAAGACGCCGCGCAGCATGCTCTGACAAATTAGAATAAAAAACTAGTAAAAAAAAATTCGAAGCACACCAGGTAACACAAACAAAAAAAAATAAATAACAGGTTAGCTTATCTGACGTTAATCTTATCCCCACTATAGTTTTAACGCTGCAGGATAATTGTGATTGGTCCATTGTGACTGAACGACCACGCCTATTTTATAGGCCTATTTTTCGAGAATAGCCTGCTATATGAGCAACCAGTACGACAGGAATGATGTGCATAATGTCACGATAGAAATAAAAGTAAATAGGAATTACGACAAAATAAAAATGGTATTTGAAGCTGGATTTATATTTCCAAGAAAGCCGACATGATAATTTATAAAGTTGATGCATCGGTTCGAGCATTGCAAAATGTTTTATACGATTTTTTTTTATTATTATTCTTAGTCTTTATACAGAATGATTCAGATTTAATCCGAATGAGTTTTAGATTGAAGCACAGAATGGTACTCATTTTTTACAAATATAAATTTATATAGGCAGTAGTTGCGCCAGCGGGGGATTTAAAGAGGCCGTGGCCTCCTACGATTGTATTGTTCATTTTCGATTGAGTTTGATTATTAAAAATGTTTGAAAAAATGCAAAAATGTGCACCGTCATATTTGTCACAAACTTCATAGTCTTACATCTCCGACGGTCATATCAAAAATTATTAAGTCAAGTTAATTTAACTAACAACTGCCATTGTCTATTTCCACCATATATGAGTCGTATAGATGCAAAACTCACTATTTGCAAATTTTAAGTTGTGAGATATTTGCAAAAAACTGTTATAGCTAAGTTAGTGTAATTGTATTTTGATGATAAAATCTTGTTACTAGATGGCAATACTTATTTAAAATCGTGAATCATTGGTTTTATACATCATTAATTCATACAAAGTAACTGTTTGCTTTCCACCAATAAAATTTTTATTGGTGGAAAGCAAACATCTAAACATCTAAACTATCAACGCAAGTAGTGAGTTTTGCATCCAACACTAAACTTTAAAGAGTGTTTCTCATATTAAATACTGAGTTTTTTTTCTAACTAACCTAAATATCGTATTCCTTGTATAATTCTACGTCCAAATCGCGCAAAATCTCATTTTTCACTTTTTGTCGAATAGTGAGTTTTGCATCTATACGCCTCATATGTCAAGTACAACGAATTCATATCACGTATAACCTGTGTTAAAAACGAGTTTTCAAAATAAGTTTTAACATTGTAAATATCATTTCTGCACTAAAATTTTGCGATTTATGTATATTCATAAAATGTGCAAAAGAAATAGCATGTAAACTTTGAGGTAAATACATTTTGTAACCGTGAAGTAAAGTTTAGGCGAATAGTTTTATTTTTGAATTTCAATATGATAAAAAATTTTACTGTATGAACAAAATCGTATAAAAAATACAATTCTATAAAACTTCTATAGAATTTCAGAGTTTATGTAAATCATTCTGTATATATATATAATATAGCTTCTTTCTTTGAAATTATTTACGTGTTGGAAGTGAATGTTTTTATGAAGATGTATTTGACGCGTTTAAAATTATAAATGGTGTGAAATTTATGAGTGTCGTTATGTACAGTTATTAGATAAATGGATTGGATTTCGAATGAAGACTTTGCATCTAATTGAAGAGCCGGAGCAAATTAATTAAATTTATTGAACGTATTCTAAGCACTTCAGATATGTAACAGTTTTGCACACACACATACGAGTATGTACGCATTCGTCGCGCTTAAATATTTTCATATATTTACTGGTAATTTCTTAAATCATCTAAAGATAATTTGCTACTTTGATATTATAACGCATTTAACGTATATCTTAATTGGAGTTTATATACACGATTACTGCATTTTATTTGAATTGAAATATTATTAAATTTTCGTAATTTCTCGTTTGTAAATTGTATGTAAGTTAACATAAAAAAATCTTGCAGAACTCATTATATTAATACAGAAATACAACCTAAAGTTGTTTTATTTTATATAAGTTGTAAATTTATTATAAATTAAATAAATTGTATTTAAGCGTATATTCATGCCTTTTCCATTAGAAGTAACATATTTTTTTTACATATTAACATATTTTTTGACTAATTGTAGGATTTAGCATTTAAGTATATTTAATTTTAAATTTATTTAAAATTTTTTGTTTTTGTGAAACTTGTTTTTATTTTATACCTACAAACATTGTTTTGTATTTTTAGTTGTAATATTTGTAAATAATATTTAAATTATTATAATAATATAAATTGATTTGTAAAGTATTTAGCCAGTTTTACTGAAAAAGACCAAAATTAATAGTCGAAATTATAATTAATTAGTCATAAACGTAGAGAAAATCGAATTTATAGAATTTTCTGAACTAGTATGTTCATAATAAATGGTATCCTCAGTGGTAATATTGCGGAAAACTTATTTTTTAAAATATGTATTTAGCTTTTTTTTCAAATTTTATCTTTTACTATATTTTAATGGGTAGTGGCCTCGGCTTTGCCACATATATCTGAGCTCATCACAATAATCATGGCTTTCTACTCCGAGTAACATAATGCACTATTGTTTTTTATGTTTACTTAATACTGTTTTAAATAAACAAAATTCAAATAAAAGAGCGTACATTTTGCATTTTTTTTTAAAAAAAGGTTCTAAAAAGGAACATGTCAGAGGAAAAGATGCACGGCAACTCTTAATTAGGGAAATTTATTTTAATTTTTTTAAATAAATTTTAGGGGCAATATTAGATTATTTTATATTTTAATATATATATATATATACCGTGTGTTGACTTGGACCGTCGTACATAGGGATTTAGCATGTAAAATCAGACATGTGCGATTTCCTGCTTCCCAAATTATTTTACAAAAAAAACTTTAGAATAAATGTTTTAGGAAACACTTTTTTACATGTAAATCAATCAACAAAATTTTTTTTGGAACCATTCTAACGTTAGGAATTAGCCCTAAAGTTGTCAAGAAATGAAAATGGCATTAGCCGTGAAATTGGAACAAAAATAAAACAAATGCTAAATGCTATATGCTATTTCACGGCTACTGCCATTTTTCAGTCAATTTCTTAACAACTTTAGACCTAATTTTTGACGTTAGGAAAGTTCCAAAAAAATTTTTAGTAATTGATTTACATGCAGAAAAGTATGCCCTAAAACATTTATCAGAAAGTTTTTTTTGTAAAATAATTTGGGAAGCAGGAAATCGCACATGTCTGATTTTACATGCTAAATCCCTATGTACGACAATCCAAGTCAACACACGGTATATATATATATATATATAAACATTTAATTTATTGAATATTGTGCGCTGTCTAATCGTTAAAATGATCAAATTTTCTAATTCGATTGAAAGTGCCATCTAGTCCTATCAGCTTATTAAATGTATATAGAACAAATTAATTAAGATATACTAACTAGAATGATGGCCGTTCAAGATCTTCACCGTTCTCTGTCACTCCGTTATATGCATTAAGGTATTTATATAATGAAGGTTTGCTTCTAATAAATAAAAATTTAATACGTCAGTCTGGGTGCTACTGATAACCTGGCGGCATACCAGACAGTCGCGCGCAGCAATTGGAGCCCTGCGCTGCTGCACTCGGCTTTTTGGGCGCCCCCCATCCCCCCCACCCCACTGCCCACCAAACGATGTCTGAAAAAAACATCTTTTTTAATGCACTATACGACGCCGTTGTCCAGACAACAACACGACGTAAATGGATTGGTTATTTTTTTTTATATACATCACGTTAAAAACGAAAAATGTTGTGTTGGTTGTGTTACATACACACACACATCGAGAAAAAATTCACAAAAGTGCTGCTTTTGTTCTGTTGTTAAGGACAGTGAAATTTTTAAGAAAAGGCAGATTTGAGAAGTACATATTGTAGGCTTACTTTTAATGAAGTACATACTGTACTTCCATTAGAAAACTTTAAAGTACAAATACAGCAGATCTTATTCTAAGTTTTTTTTTCTCTAATTTACAATTATCAAATTTATGCAATTTTGTTTAAAACACATTAGGCAGAATATGTATGCTGAATCTACTGCTTAGGGATGTCAATATCGGTATTATCGTTACCGGTTTCACAGGTAACCGAGAAAAAAATGTTTTTGGTAATTACCGGTAAATTGAAAAATATTTACTGGTAATTATGTTTAAAAAAATTAGTGAAATAATTTTCATTAAAAGGATTTTTTTAGTGTGGGTTTCACATTTTACATGGAATCAAAACATGTACGTGCGTTCATCATTTGGTGAGCTATACATATTGTCCTGAAAATTTGTGATTGTGAATTTTTAATAGCTATGAGAATACTTAAACGCATGTAATAGATATAATAATAAGGAGCGTAGGGAGTAGCGGTTGATGCGCCTCGTTTTTACCACTTTGACTGCAAGGAAAAGTGGTATAGCGTTTGGTACGGTGTCTGTAACATTTTCAAAAAAAATAATTTGTGTATAGAAATCTTTCATATAGTCCCTAGATGACAAATCTGAACTTAGTTTATGTGGGTGTATGTGTGTGTGCGTCGTCAGCTCGCTCGGTCGTAAGTCAAAATTTTGTGGCCGCAACTCCTCCTAGACGGTTCAACCGATTTTAATGAAATTTTTAGGATAAATTTGTCTAGTATCCAAGATGGTCATGTGGTTTTACTTTTTCCAGTGATGCCAACTTTCTGAGAAAAAATTACTAAAGTTTTTAAAAATTCATATTGGCTTCATTATTTATCCGATTTTGATCAAATTTTCAGAAAAGATTTCCCTAATGCTCCCATTAATTATATAATTTTATTAATATCCAGTGTTGCCAACTTTCCGAGAAAAAAATTACAAAATTTTTAGAAAATATATTATAACCACTATTTAACTGATTTTAATCAAATTTTCATAAGAAATGTCAAAGTGGTTTATATATGGGTTTACCCATATACTTCTAATCTTGTTTGTTTTAAATCTTACAAGTATTATCATAGCTATTAGAAATTTTCAGGATAATCTGTATGGGGGTCAGGAATCTGTATAGAGTTACAATCTGTATGGTACTAGGAGAACTTCACATTGATATGATGAGTTTCGCAAATGTTATGGCCATTTGAAAAGTTTTTCTGGTTTTTCATACTTTTTGACTATAACATTGCGCAATCGCTCAAAATAATTTAAAACAGTTTTGGGCAATCTAAAGCTTATAAACAGAGATATGTTTTCTATTTAAGCACTCTCTGTTAGTTTCTAAACCACCCATTCAAAAGAAACCAATGAATTTTTCGATTCTTACATCAGAAACGTGTTATTTTAAGTTAAAAATTGTGAAACCCGAAAAAATACGTGAAAAATGCTATTTTGCGACCTTTATCGCACTTGCGGCATTACTTATCGTATCGTATCAAATTTAAGATCGTTTTATCAAATACGTAATTATTTTTTTTAAGAACACCCTAATATATATAAATAAATAAATTACAGAAATAAAACACAGAATAGGAAAAAAAGTTTTCATATTTATTTCACAAATATATAACATGGCACAGAAATTCTATACTTATATAAAACTGTTTTTCCACAAACATTTGTTCATATTAAAGATAACTTTAAAGTTTTATTCGAATTTATTTTATTGTAATACACGATACATAATTTAAACAAAATGCTTAGAGCATAAATATATAAATGATAATTTTCCTTGTTATTATATTATAATTTGTTCAAATTAAAATATATTAATTACGGCATAGAAAATAAATAAACTATACGACTAGATTATAATTATTATAAAATTTACAATAAAAATAATTGTTATGGATAATTTTTTATTAATCGACAATCTCAAACAAATATCATTCTATCTATTTTATTCATCGAAATTTATTAAATTTTATTTAAAATTAAATGTTTTGAGATTGAGATATACATTTGGTAATATCGGTAGATTTGATATAACTACACAAATAATTGTGATAAATTATCAAATTTAATTTAAACGATTCTTAAATTATGTTACAGAAATTTGTACTAAATAGTGCTTTGATTTTGTTTTCAATATAATATTTTAGAATTTTAGTACAGATTTCTTTATTTTACACAATCACAAAAAGTTGTAACATGAAGTAAGTATAATAAAAATTTATTTTAATAAAAAAATTCTATAATATAAATAATTTAATTGTTTGAAATGACACCTGAAATTTGATTATTTTGAAACAAATAGTACGAAATTATAAATATAAGTCCAATTGAGTTTTTGATTTTTTAGGCATATTTTACATTTTTAATATTTTTAAAATAGGTTTTTTCCCTAAAATTTAAACATAACACGTTTAATAGGATAGTTTTAAAATTAATTTAAAAAATGATGAAATATTTATATAAAATAATGCTTTGGCAATATATGGCAATAGTATGTTACTAATTTTAATTTTATTTGTAAACATAGGGCTAGTTGCGTAACAGTTGATCAATTATAGTTGTTTCTAAAACTGTTGACAATTATAATAACTATATAGTCAGCTAATAACATTTTATACAATTGTGCTCTGAATTATGTAAATTTTTATTTCAAAACCAAAAAATTTAATTAATTTTGAATTAGTTTCTTATGAAAGTAAATATAGTTGAGCAATTTATTTAATTATTAGTTGACTAATTTTTTAATTGATTTCTCTATTAAATTAGATAACATTAGTTATTTTATCTATATACAGGTTAGTTGAAATTAAATTATTGTTTCAAATATACTTTATCTAATACACTGAAAAAATATTACTTTAAAACCAATATTTTTACTATTAATTTAAAAGTAAACATGTTTTTGATCTGTAAAATTAGGTTTTTATAATAGAAATAAATATTAAAATTAAATGGCTTTAGGATTAAGTTCTGTATACATTTTAATTAAAAATCAACTATTCGATATACTCTACGTATGTTATGTCATCATCAGGAAAAATTATATTATCTATATTTGTATAATTTTTCCTGATGGTGATACGTAGGGTACGTCGAAACGTCGATTTTTAACCCTTCCTCCCCACACTGGGGTATATTTCTTCCCCAGCGCGTATTCAAAGCGAGGTAAAGACTCCTAAACGGTTCTTTGCGACGTTGCCAACAATTGCACATTTGAACAATAAAATGTTAACAAATGTCGATGGAACCTACATGACCTTAAAGTATACACCTCAACGAAAATTTAGATATGCAGTTGTTCAACTTTACGACAATTATAGGTGAAGCTAAACACGGTTGAAGGCGCGGGGTAGACATCTACCCCAGTGTGGGGAGCTTGATCGGCTTATACTAGGTTAATTAAAATGTGTACAGAACTAAAAGTCTTTTTATTTTAACGTAATGAGTTCCGAAAGATTTTTTATTAAATTAATTTTTCTAATGTCTCTGTTGATTTACTTTAGCTATATCATTTTCAGGAATAATTATAACATAATTTTTCTTGATGATGATATACCTACGTAGAGATCGACTTTTAATTAAAATTTATTCAGAACTTAATTAGCAAAATTATCTAACTGTTACGTGTAAGAAACTAATTACATTAAATGCATCTTATAATCAAAATCTATTGGAAGTCTTAAATTCTTTTTATCAAAATTCAACCTTTGGCAACGAAACTGGCAAGTGGGATAATTTCTCTTTTATTGTCTTCGGCGTTTGATGGCATTTTCCTCATCGGACGAATGTTGCTGCTGTTGAAGCGCAGCAGAAGCTTGCGTTGTCGATGTAATAACGCTGGGCAAGTGCGCCGATGAGAGTTGATGATGCATGGAGTCGGTTTGAAGCCGGGAACCGGAGCTAGGCATACCTTGCAGCATTCGTACGGGCGAGTCGGCATGCGAAACGTGATGTAGTTGAATGTTCGACGATGGTTCTAATGGCGGTACACTGCGAAAGAAATTATTATTTGTTATAATTAAATTTTAATGTATATACAACTCGTTATCGAATAATAATGTAAAAACGACAATTTTAATGTATTATTTTTGTAATTCAATCAATTTGACAACTATGTGACATGTTTGAAAAATGAGAATAATTGTAATTTTCAACAAATGCCGATGATGACTGATAAAAAATATTGTGTTTATTTTTGATTCATTACCGCCTTCTTTTATTTGTGGTTTAAGGGAAATTATTTCATTTTATTAACTTTTTGCCACAGTTAAAATCATATTTTAATTTATTACTTTAATTATTGCAAATATAAAAGTTATTTGTCATTGCTTTATTTTGGGATTATGCGCATTTTCTATACAACATTTCAGTATCAATTTTATTTACATTTTATTTAATTTTTAAGAATACTTCTATGTACTTATATTATATACATGAAAATGCAATAAATTATTTCGAAAATGTGTTTGCATTTACTTAGAAGATAAGACAATGAAATTTGAAATTAAACGTCGTTGTTATTAATATTAATAAATATTGTTGCAAATTAGTCATATTTTATTTAGGTATATTTAGGTTTATTTACTTATATTTTGTAAGTGTAACGCTTGAAAAATACTGAAATTTTCTATTATTTCTATTTTTGGATATGAATTTTTTAGATGTAATAATATTTTCTAAACGTGTGAAATGGTACAACTAGAGTTGCCTCATCACAAATTAATTATAATAAAATAAAGGACAAAGAGAGAGGTAGAGAGAGAGAGTGAGAGAGAGAGAGAGAAAGAATTCTAAATAGGAAAGATAAGATACATAGAGAATATAATGAATTTCGTACTTAGCAATTTGATGTGTGAGTAACGCAGTACTGGGAATATTTGGTGACTGTGATGTAGCTAATGGCGGAAGTTGGTAATGTTCATTATTCGGTCCGGTTCCGGTTAGATCCGGCTGACCATATTGATGGCCGTGCCCGCCATGACTGTGATGGGTCGAATACATATGAGGCAGAGCTGTAATCATCCACACACACGTTTATATCAATCATTTTCCTTCTTTTTCCATATATTATTTTTTCACAAGAATCATATTTTAAAGTTCTGATACTTAATAAACTTTTTCGCGGACAGTGCTTGCCAATAATATACTTTTATTTCCGGTTAATTAAACCGATTAAGTGATATTTTTTGTTTTGTTAAAATTTTGCGATACTTTAAAATCTTCAAAAACCGGTAACCTTTGACCGAAAATAATAGTACCAGTTTTTTTTTCTTTTTGGGAACAAAACCGAAATATTAAATTATTTTTATATAACGTATATTATTTTAGCAAAATTTATGGATTCTAAGCTTTGTTACCATAAACGGCATTTGCGCACAGTTAAACGATTAAATAATTTTAAAGCAGTTTGACAAAATTGGATCTTTATTTCTAAATTATGGAAAGAAAATATTTCATAGTCTGTAATTAAATTTAGATTTTCTGAAAATAAATAGTAATAATTGTCAATAATTTTACTATTTAGTCATATAACAAATTTTTTTGAAAAACAAACACAGTTCGACAAATATATATTATTGTTATTATTACTAGTTATTATTTTGTTTTTGAATATTATAGTATTTATTATTTTATTTGTTTGTGACAATAATAGTAATTTCTAATATACGTTAATAGTTCAATAGGAACCAGTTTCTTTTTAATAATGAACGTTTTGCTGACTGCTTACTTTAAAATATGTTGTAAAGGAAAAAAATATTTGTCAAATATGTTTCAACAAATATGTTTTAGAACAAGTCCCTGAAAGCTCGGCTAAGAATCTAGATTTGAGGTTTTTATTTAACATCATCTAAATCTAACTACAATTCCCATTAATCATTTCCTACATATATAAATAAAAAAACTTAAATGTAATTAACATTTATTATTATTATTGATTTTTGATATGAAACATGAACATTATTAACGAATTTTCAACTAAAAAGTCAGAAGTATGTGAGAACGCACGATTATACTTAAAATGTTATGTAAGTCCAGATTATGTGCTACGATATAAAATAGTATGAAAAATTTATTTGGCAATGTATTTTGTTTTTATGTAATTAGTGATAAAATGGGTTATGTCCCAAAATGTGATTATTAAGTTTTTGAAGTGTCAATTAGCGTTTAATCTCGCATCAATCATAAATATAAAGTAGGTGTATATTTAGGTATTTCTATTAAACCTTTCTAATATTTAGTGTTTACTTTAACAAAGGTACTGTGTACATTGCGATAAGAAAGCCTTGAACATGTTTTAAGTATATTTATAAGTCATATTATATTTTGTTTGTATTTCATATAAAATTTATATGAAAAGACGATGACGGATGACGCGATTTATTTCAAAATCTATCAATTTCTGAAATAGTCATTTTAAAGCCCATTTTAGACGATCATATTTTGTAAACAAATGCTATGTTCACTATGTACTCGCTATACGAAACAAAGAGATATAGCATATGTAATGAAACGATGCATAGTGAACGTAACATTAATACAATTTTGTTCATATATTACGATTGTCTAAAATAAGCTTAAAGTTTTATTCACATATTTGAAGATTTTTTAAAGTTCCAAAGTTTTGATTTAAATAAGGCCCGATTTCATAAGTGCTAGTTAAATTTATTTTAGAAGTATAAATTTGTTTACTCTATACGTTTACGTATTACAAGTACTTTTAAAATAATGACATATCTTTTTAAATAGAGTTCAAACTGAACAATTATTACAGTTAACAGTTCAACATTAATAAATGATTTAGTCATCATAATGAACTAATTTAAATTATTATGAAAGTTGAACGACCTCTCGAATTGATTTTAGTATATAAGATGACAGGAAAAAGGTCAAATAAAAATGCTCTAGTTTGTTAGCATAAGAATAACGACATATTCCCTAATCACATTCAAAATAATTTTAAGTTCACCTACAAATTAATGTCAGACTGTCAAATTTTTCAAGCTGAAATAGAAAATGCTATAATTAAGTTCAAAAAACAGATATTAAAAATTGAAATTAACAGTGTTCATTATAAGTACAGACAAATTTCACAACAATTGAATGAGAACAACGAAATTATTAGAAGAGAGTTGTCAGTTATTTATTTTACTGAATTTTCACATGTTTGTGACAATAAATACAACTACTATTATAAAAGATATAGATTAATTCAAACTAAAAAATTCAATAATTTTATTAAAAACAATGAATACACTAACACACAAGTTAACAGTGAATTCATTAATAACCTCACTGACGTTCAAATACCACAAAATGTTGCTGAAATACTTAATATGGGACCAAAAGTTGCTATTCCTTATAACAATAAAGAAATACCGGTAATACAAATGATTAGTGACATTGAACATATTATTACAAATAATTCTAAATGTGAAGAATTTGATTGTGATCAAGTTAGATGTAGGTCCATTAACTTAGTCACTAATTATTTATATAAAAATAACAATAATAACAGACAACTTAATTCTAATGATAAACAATTGCTTAACAAATATAATGACACAAAAAAATTCTTAAAAAGCAATGATAATATACTTGCTATAAAATCTGATAAAAGCAAAAAGATTGTTATAATTGAAAAACATGATTATAATAACAAAATGTTAGAACTATTAAGTAATGAAAATTATTATGTAAAAATCAATAAAGATCCGACAGAATGCATTCAAACCAAATCAAATGCCTTAGTCAAAATGTTGCATGATGATGGGATTATTGACAATGGAACTGCAAAAAGATTAAAAACTTACAATAGCACTTGTCCTAAAATATACGGACTAGTTAAAGATCATAAAAATGATAATCCTTTAAGACCAGTTGTTTCATGTATCAATGCTCCCACATATAATATATCTAAGTGGTTTATTAATGTGATTAATAATGTAAATAATCTAAGTACATATGACGTAAAAAACTCCATGGAATTAGTTGAACAAATACAGAATATACCTCCTTTAGAGGAACATGACATTTTAATATCATTAGACGTAGTGTCCTTGTTCACAAACATTCCTCGTGAATTTGTTACTGACATTGTTATTGCTAAATGGAACACTTTTAAGAATTATACAAATATGACCCAGGATAAATTTTTATTAATTCTGAACTTTATTTTCAACAATAGTTATTTTACATATAATGGAGTTTTTTACAAACAAATCTTTGGCGTAAGCATGGGCAATCCTGTAAGTTCATCGCTGGCCAATTTAGTTTTAAACCATATATTAGACGGATGCATTCCTAACTTACCGTACAACGTTAAATTTATTAGAAAATACGTTGACGACCTCATATTGATTGTCCCTAAGATGTTCACCAATGACACGCTTAACATTTTCAATAACTACAATCAATCTATCCAATTTACAATGGAAGTTGAACAGAATAAAGGTCTCTCTTATTTAGATGTAACCTTAGAAAGATCGGAGAATGGAATTTTGAGTAAATGGTACAAAAAACCTGCAACCTCTGACAGATGTCTCAATTTTAGGTCACAACATTTAAAACAACAGAAAATGAATACTGCGTATAATTTAAAAGATCGTGCACTAAAATTAAGCAGTCCGGTTTACCACAGTGAAGTGAAAGAAAAAATTTGTGATATATTAATGAAAAATAATTACCCGAAACTGCTTGTAAATTTTATTATGAACAACAACAGATTAAGTAACAGTAACAAGATTAACAAAAATGAAAATGTTAATTACTGTTCTTTAACATATGTAAAAGGGTTATCAGAACCATTACGGAAAATATTAACCCGTGACAACACACAAATCTGTTTTAAATACAACAAGACAGTTGAGGGTATATTATCAACAACCAAACATCCGACACCTATACTTTCACAAAGCCATTTAATATATGAACTGCAGTGCAAAAATTGCCAAGCTACATATACCGGCCAGACTATGCAATATATTAAAAAACGCATCCAGCAACATAAGAATGATGTTAAAAAGAACGCAGACAAACCAATAGTGAGACATTGCATCGATTTCATTCATCAATTCGATTTTGATAATATCAAAATTCTTGATAAAGAAAACGTACTAAACAAAAGGTTAACAAAAGAGATGGTTTATATAAAAATTAATAAAAATAATATTAACATACAACAGGACGTGGAGAATTTAAGCGCGTCATATGGTAACATCTTAGAATTTATAAAAAATCAAAAAACCTGAAACATCCAGTTTGTTTTCAATTATGTTTCAGTCTGTTATATACAACGGTTGTGTACACATCAATTTTGTTTTTAAATTCTTGACATTTTTGTATTTATATTTATTTTACTTTTAATTTATTTATATTTTATTCCTGACTTGTGATTGTATTATTATTTTACACTGTGACAAATTGAATAATTTTAATTTAATAATTTTATATATTGTACCGAGCTGCGATTGAAACCATATAAATGTTTAATTTTTGTTCAAACATATTAGCGTAAGTAACTTTTTATTGTAAAAAATATTTTTGTACTTATTCTGTTGTTGGTTAATTACTAATAAGTTACTGTGTCATAATATTGTAGATTTGCTTGAGGAAGGTATGCTGAATATACCGAAACTAGTCGCATGCTAACAAACTAGAGCATTTTTATTTGACCTTTTTCCTGTCATCTTATATACTAAAATTAATTTAAATTAGTTAAAAATTGAAAAAAATGTAAGGACCCGAGTTTGAATTCCGGTGAAGTCAATATATTTTTTTCAATTCGTAACTAATTTAAATTAGTTCATTGTGCTGACCAGTGGCGCAGCCAAGATTTTGTTTTGGGGGGGGCAAGAAATTTATCATGGAGAAGCAAAAAAAAAAGCAAATACTAATCGAATTTCCACTTTATTTTACATGAATCGAATAATTAATAGTTTAAAATAATAAATGTTGGCTCAATATTTTGGGGTAAATAATTGTAGCGTTAAAAGTGACTGCTGAATATATGACTAAACGAATAAAAATTGTGCTAATTCTGCTAGCCTTGGGGGGGGGGGGCAAAGTCCGTCGCCCCCCCCTTGGTTGCGCCACTGGAACTGATTAAATCATTTATAAATGTTGGACTGTTAACTGTAATTATTTATAACATCGTCACCGAGTGAAAAAATTTAACATATTTAGGAGTTAAAACTATTTAACTTTGTTAATTAATAATTATAATAAAATTGATAAAATCTGAGCTTTAAAAAATTAATTAGCTTGTTTAATATGTTAGGTAAAAAAATACTAACAGGTAAGAAGTTTATTATGTGCGAGTGACTGAGAGATTATATTAAGCTAGATTTGAATATACACTCAAGTAAAAAGAGTTGCATACAATAGAGGCGAATAAAATTCAGATTTAAAATTTTTTAATAAATAAATTTCAATCATTTAGTAATATTGCACGTGCAATTAATTTATCATTAAAAATAAGGAAAAATAACAATAAATATATTATCTATCATAGATAATGTAAGTACAAAAGATTTAAAAAAATTGATTAATGCACATAAGACCAGAGCCGTATTTACCTCATTTGAGGCCCCAGGCCATAGGTGCATTTGAAATATGAGGCCCCCTTGCAGATATTCTCAACTGAAAAGGAATTGTCAGTGGAAAAAAATTTAGTTTTAGTCCTATTATTATTATATGAAAATGTTTTTAATTTGTTTAAATTGTTTATACATTGGTATTAGATCAAAAAAAATCACCAAAATCAAAACAAAATAATGTATACACACATGGCTATAAATATAATAATAATCTTAAATAAACTTTTTACGCGCTTTTACCTTAGCAAACGTATCAACAATATCATCATAATTGTAACTCTGTTTTAATAAACAATAAGCTTAAATTACACAATTTTGATGTATACTATATCTCAAATAATTTTTCGCTCGTTTTAAATCTGAAATTGATCTCAGTGACTGATATCTGATTTGAAATCTGAGGCCCCTTAGCTACGAGGCCCCAGCTTGCGCCTCATGCGCCTGTGCATAAATACGGCTCTGCATAAGACGTAATGGAAAAAAATCAAAAAAGTATTTTATCAGTTATGCGAAATACCTAATTATCTGGTTGTTATCAAAATTAATGAGTAATTTTATTTAACTCAAAGAAATATATTGATATACCAAAAAATATGTTAATCATTGTTATAAAGTATAAAATATAAAAAATAAATAATTTTATAATAATATTGTTAATTGATTCAAATGTAATTGTATATTGTATAATATTGCAATTTTAATATAATTTAAATAGATAAGGTATTAAAATCTGATAAACAATTAATTTCTGAGTAATTCAGTTAATGGAAACATGTTTCCTGTTAATGATTTTATAAATATATATTTCATTTTTAAATTAAAAAAAAAAATGTTTTTGATAATAATTTTTACGTGAAAGTAGTTTATTTTAACAATATTTGATATATAATTATTATTGAAAACACATAGATTTCAAATTTAAAAAATATATCGATTAATAGTACAATTTATTATTTCTCAAATTATATGTGCTGAATAAAGTGAACCAGAAATAAATATGTTTAAAATTAATATAAAATATAAAAATTAAATGTATTTTTGTATATTCACTACATTGATATATGTTATTTGTTTGCAGATTTAAATTCATTTCCACTAAGAGAATTATTAGGGTAAGTGTTCTTAATTATTTTTTAGAAAATATAATTAAATATAATAAATAAAGAAAAAATAGTAAATATATTGTAATTGTGAAAATATTATACATACCAGCTCTGGTTTGTATAGCAGATCCCCCCACACCAATATGTCCAATGCCACCAATACTGTTACTGGCATTTTTTGGTTTACGTTTTCTGGTTTGAATTCCATCTTTTTTCATACTTTGTGGCCGGGGAACCTAGAATATTTTTAATTTTTATAATTACGCGTTTTGAAGACGAACATTTTCAAATGAAAGATGTGTTTTTGATTTTGACATAACAGATATAGACAACACTGTTTTGTTTTTACCACAAGAGGCGCTTAATATTTGCTGATACACTTCTACGTTCACGACGAGCAAATTCAAATTTGACATTCAACTTTAAAATTTATTTTCTTATTTATTATAAATAATTTTGCTTTAAAACATATATTTACGTAATTATTTTAATGTATATTTTTGATTAATGTTTTGATATTTAATTTGACAAATTTATTAGGTATAATTAGAATTTATATGAACCGAAATTAAACACATTAATTTATTTTGACAAAATTATTTTTTTTAATATGTCGATGACTAAGTTTTTTTAATAAAAAAAGTTAATTGTAATAAGGTATACTTAATTAATTTATGTTAAAAAAACTTAAATCATTTGAATAAATCACTTTATTTTTAATTTATTTAATAAAAATGTGTTTGAAATTGCAAATTTTATTAGATTAATTGCACTGAGAAAAATAGATATTTATCAAATTGTATAATAATAAGTAGATATTTATTTGAAATATACGAGTATGTCTACTGTATTCACAAATTTATACATTTTTAAAATCTACCCACATATATATTTTAATACTATATTAAGAATTAAGACTGTAATACTATATACAAATTGATGGTATTAAATTTTTGTTTTTATTATATTTATAGTTAATTTTTAAATATACTTATTTTGTTATTTTTAATATCTTGTGTTTGTGTCACCTTTTTAAATATAAATAGCGTTACGGTAACTATCCATTTTTCTCAGTGTGTGAATTATTTTATATCTAATTCTAATATAAATTCTAAATAAATTTTTCCTGTTTTGCTAATATTTTCTAAACCTTCATGTAAAAATAACTATAAAATTAACTATTTATATCAAATTTAAACCATTTAATTCATTAATCTTTATATTACGAAATTATTATGTTTATAACTTTCAGATTGATTAACCTACAGTAAGCACAGTAGTCCTAGCAAAATTATAATCTAGATTTGAAACAAGATACCGGATATCTAACTAGATACAGGGTTTGTTCAATTTTTATCCGCAGAGATAATAAGTCAGGCTATCCTAGGTAGGATGTATACATTATGATACACAATTATCATGTATAGATATTAAAAAAAAACTGTTATGCGATTATGGGTAGACAACCAGACTGCGTGTCTGACTGCAAACCGCAGGTTGTAAAGATAGAAAATATATCTCGTTTTGATTAGACACGACGGTGATATGCAAATGAGTTTAGTGTGTGTGTATATTGTACATAGAGCATGTTTTGTTATTTTTATATGGATTCGTTAATGAAAGATATCGTTAGATAAAGTGAGATTATTTTACGTTAATGTTTACACGGAACGGAACGTAAAATATTCATGATTTGAAAATGATGCAAATTGAGATTGTAGAAATTTTCGTTTCTTAAAAATTGATAAAAATTTTCATAGTTCATCCAAATGTTGTTTTATTGCAGATTATTTTCACTTGAGCAACTAATTGCTAAAATTATATGAATTCTAATCTTTAAGTAGCGCAAGGAATTGCACTAAATAGGTTTGTTCGATTGACTCTTTTGCGTTTCACTGCAAATGATGAAGCGGTTTGCCGTTTACATAACATGTAACTGTGAAATGAATAAAACAACAAACATTAACGGAGCAGTAAACAATAAATGCAAGGGTGCGAATCGAACAGGGCTAATATTTACTCTGATAAAGATACTAATGTAATGTCGAAACATTAGCCAAATAAAATTTAAAACAGAACGTTAAATTAAAAGTTTTTTGAAATTATTATAAGTTTGAATTTTTTTTTCACTATAATAAAAAATTTATTACAATTTTTAATTAAAATAAATTTCAATATATCTTAACTCTGATCAAGAGAACTGGTTCAAAAATCTAGAACAATATTTCAGAAATTTAATGAAATTATGAAACTTAAAAACTATTTCACAAAATCAATTAATAAAAGTGTTTTCTTGTAGTTTTTCAAATTTCAGTATGATTTCAGTATGATATTTATAATTTTTTTGTTAAATAAATATTTTGCAAAAATAAACATCTCACGAAATCTTAAAGTTTATTAAAATAAAACGGCTTTAGGTTATAGTTCTATATTAATATTTATTAATAATCGACGTTTCGACGAACTTAATGTACGTCTTCATTAGGAAAAAAGATACAAATAACATTTACAGTAAATAAACAAAACATAGAAACAAGTTATTAGGTAACAAAATAGGTAACTAGATCATATTTTTTTTCTAAATATTAGTACAGAACTATTACCTAAAGCCGTTTTATTTTAATATAATGAGTTTTGAAAGATTTTTACTATGTTGAAGTTAATTATTTATCGGACAGTTTTTTTAATAAATAGTTCTAAAGAATAATAAAATTTCATAACTTCAAAAAATTTAAGTAATAGCAAGTATCGTATTCTTACCTCATTTTTTCGTGAAAAAGTGCTTTTATCATTAATATCAAAATAAATTTTTTGCTTCTGTTTTTGATCAAATATAAATAATTTCTATATTTTTGCTCATTTTTATTATATTTGGTATTATAAAATTTAAATAAACTATTATAAAGTGCTTAGTAAGTAATTTTAAGTAAACGTCAAAAATACTTTTGGCAAAAATCACTTTTATAAATGAGGTGAGAATACGGGTCTATATCTATAATTGTGTTTAAAAAATCTAAATTTTATAATATAAATTTGAAATAATTGAACATTTGTTACTTTTCATATTGTAGAGAATTCATATAGAAGTAGTCGTAGTGTATATTAATTTTTTAAACTAAATGTTTTCCCGGAATTGTATCAAAACTGACAATACAATTAATCGTATCAGATTTGTAATATGCCAAAAATTTTCAATATGAAATTGTATTTAATAATTTTAAAAATATTTCACAACTAGTTATTCAATATTCTACGAAAAATTCATGTTAAATTCAACTCGTAAACAAAATATAAAGATCCAAAAGTCAATAGTGAATTTTGAAATCTGCAAATAATGCTCCAATTTTTTTTTTTATAATTTATTTATCAACTTGATGTCGGCGTCGATAAATAAAGGTAAGAACATCAACATTCATTTACGTAAATCCGTGAAATGGTGGGGAGGTAAAACTCGACGAAAAAAAAATTCAAGTTGAAAATACAATTATAAATATGAGTAGACATTAAATATGTGTACGTGATGTACACAATGTTGAAAGTTGATTTATATAAAAAATATCATATAAAAGTATGATTATGCGCATGTATTTGTAATTATATATATAGTTTGCCAACTAAATGTATGTATGTACATACCTACCTATTTTTGTATATTTGCTTACTGATAAGATAACGATTTCGTGATACATTTGAAACGAAATTGAGCTGTGATATAAATCATTATTTTTTCAGCCAAATAAAATGGTTTTTCACAGAAATATAACGAAATTTTTCAATATTGACTCAAACTATAGTTTTGTAATGAAATTTATACATAGTAAAAGAAGAAGCTTTCAGTTTAAGTTTTGTTTGATTATAATTTAAAATTTGACGTTTATTGTGTTGAAACACCGAATTTTTAATTATAATAAAACAGAACTTAAACCTAAAGCTTTTTATTTTAATATAATGAATTCTGAAAATTGTTTTAGAATTAAAATTATTACGCAGAAAAAATATTTATACAATTTTACTAATGTTTTAGTTGTTGATTTTTCAATCTTATTATTATTATTAGATGAATCCAGGGGTATCGAGTCGGAGTCGGAGTCGGAGTCATAGAATCGAATAGTCGAAGATTTTTGCCGGAATCAGAATAGGTTTTTTTTGTTGTGACTTTGACTTGGACTTTTTTCGTTAAAACAAAAAATTAACAAATATAAAACCACGTGAACAAAAAGATATTTTTTTCAACAATTTGCATTATCTAATGATCGATAAACCTAATTATTAGCACATTACCATTTTACTGTTGAAAAATATAGTCCAATCAAACGAACAAAACAAAAAACAATATAATATTAAACATTTTTAATATAATATTACTGAATACAATGTGAAAATCTGATGAATAATTATTATATCTATTTGATAAATACGCAAATTCATCACATTGCATTTATAATACTTAAAATAATTAGTAACATTATTTTTGTGAAAGTTTTATATTAGTTTACTATGTAATATTATAATCACGGAATTTAGTTTATTTAATATGATAAAACATAAAAATCGGAGTCGGATATATTTGTCGACTCCACACCCCCTGGATGAAACATCTAATTCAAGAGTAGATGATTACTTTGAGTGTATTTATTTATTTATATCTAGTTAATTTTATATTTATCTATTCTTTGTTCGTTAATTTATCTTATTTTCTATTATTTATTTAAAATTTTGGTTAAAAAATATTTTTATATAATTTATGATAGTTTTGAAATATGAATTCTATTAGTTCTTAATTATCTGAAATTATAAATTTTTTTTTTTATTTTCTGTATTTTCTCTGAATGAAAATGAAACAAACGTGTTAGCAACTTTTAGGGTTTAGGTACTTTATAAAATTTTGAAATTTTTTTTTAAATTAATTATATATGCACAATACATTACATTTATATTCAAATTAAAATTATACAGTTAGCTAAACAATACAATACAAAAATGTGTAATGGGAAAAATATTAGGTCGCCAATTATTCGGTATTCGGCCGTAATTTGTGGTCGAATATTTGGTATTCATCTGTTCGGTTATTTTACCATCTCTAATGTTGGATCAAAACTAACTGAATAACATTAATTATCAAGAAACGCGCTTATTTAAATGTTAGCGTTGAATGATAAAAAGATGGAAAATTTTAATGCAACTTCAGTAGAATTATTCATAGGTTTGTAGAACAGTGTAAATAATGTACTGTACGATTTTACAGTGTAGCTGTGGAGTCATTTAGATGACGTTTATTTGTCAGGAAATGTCGAAAAGGAAGCTGTACGACGGCCTATTTTTTTGCTACAATTCCTTATATATACATTTACATACGTCACTTCTAGTCACACCTTACCTTGTTAATTCATTTCAAAGAATTCTTATAACGCGTTCGACAAAACTATGTAAAAACTATTTCATAATCACGGCCGATAATCTTTAATAACAATCGACTATTTTTTTTTAAAACTTAATTTCAATGATAAAATCACATTGAATTGTGATCTTTATCAATCATAAAAAATATATAGGTATATTTGTAAAGATTGAACTTACATTGTGTAATTTGAAGTAAAGTCCACATGCATTACAAACAGGCTCGCCTTGGTTATTTCTTCGCCATAACGTTGTTTTCGATGTTCGACAATTTGCACAAATAACACCGGTGCGTCTGTTGCCCGTCTGCAATCAACAGCATGTAATGTTGTCAAAACACATTTATCATACGCATCATTCTATTTGTCTAACTATAATTAAATAATTTTTGGGCGAGTATCAATGTTTAACTATGATTATAAATTTATTATTATACTCTGTATACTTTGGAGTTGAACGAAAGAATCATGTTATTCTATTTAAGTTAAAAAAATATATACGGTAGAACTTGTATAGAGGCTTGTTGATACTTGTCGGGACTAAAGAGGAAAAACTGTGAATAAATTAATATTAGAGGGAATAGAGAACAGTGCAAGAAGCGTATTTATTTTCTTTTAACATTAATTAAAGTTAATACTTTGAAAGCTAACAGTAAACTGTCCATCTTTATGCTATATTATACAAGTATGTGTTGGTAGGTCTTTTTACGACGGCCATCTATATGAGTATAAACTGTTATAATTTAACTATAAATTATTTATTTTAACATACAAGTTTTGTTTTGTCTGCATTTACGATACTTCTTTGCATAGGTTTTTTTTAAACATTTGCTGACACAGAGCACTTGTACTAACCGAAAAAAAAAAGACTATAAATTTGAATATTTACCACATTGTATAACGAATATTACTAAAAGATGAAAACTGTGTATTACTTACCGAAGGAGGTTTCTTCTGATTACGCGTAGGAGGTCGGTTTGTACCATTGGTTTTACTATATAAACCGCAAGCATTACACAAATAATGTCCTGTACCATCTCGACGCCATAATGGTGTCAAACTTGCACCACAGTTAACACATTCCCGAACTTCTAATGAAATATCTTTAAGGTTACTTAGATTAGAATCACTACAATGAATTGAGTTGGTAGAATATAGTTTTACTTTTTGCTTTTGTAATTAAATAATTTTTTTTGTCCAGTATATATTTTATTTTTGACATATCCCAGTTAGTTTGTACCTCGAAATCTAATTATGCAAAATTAATTTTTTATTACCAAAAATAAGTTTTATTTGCGAGAAAAAATTTGTTTCTATAATGTGCGATTTCATACATATTATTGGATGCACATCATCTTTAATCTTATTTAAAATTAAACAAAAGAATATTATTTGTTGACATTAATATGATGAGTTTGCATAATTTTTATTTTAAGATTGGAAGAAGCAAAAGAATGTATTTATTACTTTGCTTTTTTATGTTGAACATTTTGTTAATTTGAAGCAGAACTAACTTATCTCAATTTTTTTTATTTATGTCAGTTTATGTGAACATATTCTTTATATAAGCACTAACAAAAAGGAAACTTGAAACTACTCTAACTCGAAACTAGTAAAAATGGAGATAGACTAGTTTTATTTCAAACTGCATGACAAATTGTATAATACAATTATAGAATATAGCTTTATTTATTACTGGATCAAGTTATTTAATTAGGCAGAAAAAGCAAAATAAATCTACCGACTCATTTAATTAACACTGTAATACGATACCTACCTTCAAAATTTCCATTATTTTGTGTCCAAGGTGAAGGATGCCCAGGCGTTTGGTAAGGAAAATTCGGCATTTGATCTTCAGTATGTTGCCCCGATGTATAATATTCGGGAATACCATTAGGATAATGTGCATAATTATTTAATCCGTATATAGTTGCTCCTTGTCCGGTCGACGTGGTTGCAACAGGCCCTTCGAATACTTGCGGTCCATCTTGCAAACTATGCTGGTAGAGTAGCTGACTCGCTCGATCTGAATACGTAGAATTCAAAGTTGGATCATTTCTGTACATAACAGGAGTTGGAGGACTACCGTCATTAGCGCGAGAAGACGTCATTATAAATGGATTCATATTTTGAACTGTTGTCGGTAGATGACTCGCTTCCGAATAAGTGTTGGGAAATTGTTCTTGTTGGGCTATAGGTGCTGCTTCTAAATTGATATAAGTTGCTGCTTTAGTTTCTTCAGATTGTTCAAATTTAACTTGTTCGGTTTCATATGGGTGAATTGTCATTTGTTGTAAATTTCCATCAGAAGATTGTAGATAAATAGTGTTTTCTGATGGATCAGTTACAACCACATACTGCTCTCCAGTTTCTTCCATTTGATTGTAATGTTCCTGATCTTCTGGTCTAGCTGTTGTGTAGATCATCTGATATTTTTGCTTTGGAGAATCATCATAATTCTCGTTTGGTGCAGGAGTTTGAAATCGTTGTGGTTGTTCCTCGACAAATACCTGATTCGGTTTGTCCGTTTCACCGGATTGTGTTTGAACAATGACTTCGGTTATCTGTTGGGTTTGCTGCGGTTCCTCTGGGGAGTTTTGAACTTGAGTTTCGATTTCTTCTTCGGTGATGTGACCGGCTGTGGTGATTGTACGAATTGCACGACGTGAAGTAATGACGCTCTGTTGTTGAATGGATACAACAACTGGTTGTTGCTGTTGCTGTTGTTGAAGGACTTGTTGGTCTTGGGGAGATGATTCTGCTTCAATTTCTTGCTGTTCTTGATCGGATTGTTGTTGTTGGGGTTGGGGGGAATCTTGTGGCTGAGAACTATCCATTGTCGATACTATCTGTATTTGAAAAAAATTCTTTGGTCTCTGATATATCAACAGTTTTTGCAAATGAATTAATGTTTCCAATGAAATTGGTATGAAAATTAACAGACAAACTTATTTACGATATCAGTGATATTACTAAAAACTTATGTTAACGTGTTTTATATATTAACATTCTTGGCTAATTTAAGAAATAATAACATTCTTTTAATTTAATACCCAGTATTTCCATTTATTATTTATAATAGATAATTCCTTACGAATTTATTTAGTAGCATGAACGTCAGAGTAAGTATAAGTCTATTTAAAAGTAACAATTAAAATATTAAAATTTTATTCAAAACGAAAGAAAAAAAAAAAACGAAATTATAAGAAAAATATTGATACTAAGATAAAAGTGAATTGTACTATACTATTCTAGTATTGTTATTTAATTATTTTATATTAATAATAAACCAAAAAGTTTGTTATAAATGCGTCTTTTAAATATCCAGAAAAAATTGGCTTTGAGATTCTCATTATTGAAAATAAATGAATAATTTCCGTTGATGTTACATTGTTTACACATTTATTAATTTAATATCATTAAGTAGTAATAAAAATGGCTTAGAGTTATCAGATGAGTGAAATTACAAATCAAGTTTAATAACTGACAGATACAATTGTTAATATTATACATTAGTGTAAGAAAAAAGTTGTTATGTAAAGAAAATTAATTAATCTAATGTTAGTAGTGAAAAATATATTAAATTTAATAAATATTTACTCTAAAAACAAAAGAAAAATATGAAATAATTGTTAAATGTTAAAGTATTTCAATTTAATAGAATTAACTATAACTTATAAATTGAATATGTTTATTTTAATGTGTTTTTAGTGTAATTGTTGTAAAATCTTTTTCTAAAATAAAACATGAGTTAAAATTTAATATCAAATATTTATAAAATTTACTTAACAACTTATCATGGCCACCTGATAGTTAATTTTCTTATCTTATAAGTGTGTAGATAGTTTTTTTTTTTGTTACCTTTAAGTACAGGTACACACATATCGCACAAACATTAATTCCTAGAATCAATTATAAAAATAGATTATTTATATTAAACCACGATTTATGACGATTATATAAAATTTACGTACAAACAATTGTTTAATATATACGTTAGAAAAATGTAATAAGACAAATATTTCTGAAAATAGATATTAAAATTCGTTTAGTTTTTTGGGTGTGTACTTGTCAACTAACAAACTAACATTGTCTTTGTTTAATTGTCAAACAAAAGCCGTCACTCGCGTTTCCGATTTTAACAAATATGTTCAAATAGAGAAATATAAAAAAAAAGAACGGCACGCGTTTATATGTACGTATATAATAAAGATAGGATGTTTAAGTTTTTATCTTTTCTTTGGACAAAATCAGGTAGTTAAAAGATAGACAGAATTATTAACACCTACTAGATACGAAGATAATCTTTTCTAAATATTTTTATTTGTAAATAAATTGTCGCACTGATATTAAAAATAAAGAGTCATATCAAATATATGTACGAAAAATATAAAATATTTATTTTGGAATAATATGCGAAATAATTCAATGTTGTTTAATAATTTTTATATGAAGGGAATTAAAAGAATGGTAGAATATTGAACTTTATTTAGACCTCAAATTTTCTGGAAATTTTTAGAAATATGTAAATATTAGAAATGTACATATAATTTGTAATAGTTAAATAAAAGTGATATGGTTTAATAATTTGTACATACATGAACTTGTAAATTTTATTTTTTGAAATTGCGTATTTTTTAGAACATGTTTTGAAGATGACAAGAATTATTATCGATATAATTTAAAAAAATATTATTATTAAAAAAAATATCATAAAATCAGATACAATTACTGAACAAAAAGAACACATTGCTAATAAAAAAATATATATAATTACAGTAAATTTCTACTATTTATTATAATAACTTGAACAAAACGGAATACTTTTTACTTTGTTTGACTAATTTATAATAAAGTTTTTAAAAATTTACTTATCTTGGACATTCTGTTATTTTAAGTTTGTGCTCATACTTATAAAAACACTTGATTTATATCACGTATCAAAACAAATTTGACAAATGCAAACAAAAAAGCTTTCTAGTGGCGTAATAAAGAACTAAAATTATACGTTATTTACGTGTTTTTACTTTTTTTTTATTTTTTGCGTATTTTTTTTACACGTAAACGTAAACGATGAGTATTTACACCTAAATGCCCATCCCTGGTAAAGTACGAATTTATTTTATGGTTGTGCAATTCTCCCGTACAAAGTTTAAACTACATTTTAAAACTATGTTTACAATCAAAATGGCCGCGAAGAAAAACGAATGCATTTATAACAGTCTTACACTATATTATGATATGATATATAAACCTAATATGACGTCACATTAAATATTTACTTAATAAAGTCGAGAATTTGTTTTTCTCTCACTCGTTCTCTCTCTTCATATTTATAACTGTTATACATAAAATATTTTCTAACGTTACCATCACAGTATAGTTTAGAATTTTCGAAAAATTTTAACCGAATTTATTTCGAAACGAATATTAAATTGGGGAATTCCTTAACAAATATTTTGTTATAATATCTTAAATAATAAAGAGATCAACCTTCACCTTAGATAGCAATGTTTAATAATCTAACAATATTATCTTCGCTAAGATTTATTATTATGTTAAATTATAGGGTTGATAATGCAATCAGGTTAATGGCCTTTGTGTATTTGTAAACATTTTTTCGGTTGCTTATATCATATCATCATATCAAATCATATTTTTGCAGATAGAACAGTTTATAAAAAGCTTATTATATCTCAAGATAGCGGATGCTATGTCATATAACTGGGAAATATATTACGTTTGTGATGAAATTTGAATAACTATTATAATAAAAATACAAATTACTGTTGAGTTACTGAAAAATAAAAGATTGATTGATTGATTTTAATGCTAAATGTATGTAAATAAAACGAGGACTAAATAATTAAACTAAAATATTCAAAAACTAAACTTGTAATACCAGACATTATGACTGATACTACAAGTTTAAATTTTAATTCCGGTTTTAACTAATATCGGTTTTCAAACAATGCAATTGTTAGAAGATTTTCAGAATTAAACAACTAAACTAAAAAAATCCAAAAACTGAGCAAATATGTTTACCATTTTTTATACCAGCTATGTTTTTTTTTAATGCAATCGAATAAATTTTAAATGCGATTCTAAGTGTAAATAATGATTTTTTTTTAAATAATTATAATGTGACAAATCTATATAAATATTAAAATATAAATAAACCAATAACAATATTATTTTTTGTCATTTTGATAAAAATAATAATTTTTTATGAAAAATCTGTTTCAGTAAAAAAATACAAATTTAAAAGTTAGTCAATACCACTATTTCTTATTAATTTATAAAATTGTGAATGAATTAATATGAAAATTATACTGAGAGAAAATTATATTGAGAAATATAATAATCAGATCAGAACTGTTATCACTAATTATATAAGATCTAAGAACATTTTAAAACTTTTAATATTATTTCATATGCTGTGTTTTTATGGAAAATATATTTCAATAAATACAAGTAAATTTAAAAGTTAGCCAATGAAAGCACATCGTCAGTTCCATACAACAAAACCTTACTTGCGAAAATATGATGTTTACAGTTTCTGAACTGAATTGTACCCAGGGCCGGATTAACCTTTTGTGGGGCCCTAGACATTTTTTTTCTCCGGGCAAAAATAATAGGACTTTATTGCGTAAAAATACATAAAAATGAAATTTGACCGACTGCAGGCCGGGCCCTTTGTATGCGGGCCCTAGACATTTGTCTTTTTTGTCTAGGCCATAATCCGGCCCTGATTGTACCTATATAGTAAGGCTATGGAACCAATTTGAATTTATATTTCTGAAACTATCTATGATTGTTAAAATATAAAGAAAACAAACAAATGTTGCCAAAATTAGCAATAATTTAATTTGACTAAAAATGGCGTATAGAACAAACAAGAGATCAACTGACGACGTGTCACTATTCATTATTTTATATTATGAATACATAAAAAAAAATCAAGACTAAAGTCTAATAGACAAAAATCTTATTAGACAAAATCATATATACAAAAGCTATAAACTATTGTCTATTATATTATCCAACCTAACCTTTTAGTAGTACCAAATACTTCAAATATATTTACTTTTGGATGTGGCTATTTCCTGTGAGATGTGTCCATTAGGATTTATCCTTACACTGAAAAAAATCCATGTAATATTACACAAAATGTCTGTGTAAAAATTTCATAGATCGCTTGTGTAAAACAAAGTTTTTCTAGGAAAAAATTTGATTTACACAAATGGTTTGTGTAGTTTTTACATGGACAGTTTGTGTAATACTCGTATTACATGGATTTTTTTCAGTGTACTAATGGAGATCAAAAGAGGATATTACCACATTATCAGAAATTTCATTACTAATTTCAGAAAAACCAAAGACATTTATAAAAGTATAATATTTTTTTCATGTATTCGTACTTTAAGATATGATGAAATTGATATTTTGTAAAATTTAGTATAAATATATTGAAAATTACAAAGCAGAACTTTGAAATTAAAATTTGTAAAATAAAAAACATTTAGATTTAAGTTTTGAATTTTAATTAAAAAAATTCTACGGAACTTAAACCTAGAGCTTTTTTATTTTAATATAATGAGTTCAGAATTTTGAATTTGTAAACATTTTTGGACTTCTAATATTTTTTTTATGAAATACATTAAAACATAACAATTATAATTATAAACAGATTGACACTGAATTTATATGGTAAACGACAGACAGTTTTTAACAAAGACTTGATCACAAATATATCTTATTTGTCACCAATTTGTTTTTTTCGAAATATAGATTAAAAATATTAAGTGATATTAAAAAATTTTGTGATAATTTTAAGAGTACATAGAAACCTAATCATAAATGATATGTTAACAGTTAACATAGTTTCGGATAAATTTGATAGCTACAAGATAGTTCGATATAGTTTTAGATTGTGTCGTGTTCAACATGTTCCAAAAGAAAAATCTTTCAATTCTTAGCTTTCAAATAATCCTTTATTTAATTAATTTCTTTGGATTCCAATATCGATTTAATATTCAGTGATAGTGCTAGTCAAAATTATCAAGTGATCAGTGATGATAGCGCATTATTTTCTCGTTTTATAGTGCAACTTGAATTTTCCACATTTTTTCATTATTTGTGTTAATAGTTGAATAACAAAATATTGTGATTTGATGTGCGATTTGTGAAAATACTTGTTAAAAGTACCGAAATTATAAAAATCGATAGGTGACGTGTTATAAAATATTGGTGGCCATTTTTAATGGGTGCGGTTTTTCGAAATTGATAGATAGCTAATATCGATTTCATAAATGGATAATATTCCAATAGATAACTGTATAATATTTTTATTTATATACAAACTTTTTAATGCACACTACTTTTAAATTTGGTTACAATATTTCACGAGAATCAAAAATAGTAATATTTTATATAATATATTATTATTAAATTTTTGAATTAAATCTACAAAAAATTTATATAAAGTGTAATATTAATATAAATTGATTCAATTTTAAATTTAACTAGAAATATTTGATTATAATTGAATTTAATTATAGCATAAAGTTTATTAATATATAATGAATTTAGCAATGTTTCACTAAAAAAAATATTGTAAGTAATTTATTAATATCTTATAATACTGAGTGGTTGTTGTACGTAAAAAAAATTAAAAATATTAAAGTGCTTTTGTAATACACCTAAAATAAAATAAATATTAGCGAATTAAATAGCAATGTTGAAAAGTTCAAAGCACATCTACCAAATCGATGAAAAAATAATAAATATAATAAAGAAAAACTTACAATATTCAATCCACACATCGGTAACGAGTCAAACTATTGAATGTTACTAAAACATTTTAACGAAATAGACAAATTTTTTTAGCGCTGTCTTCTAAACGGCGCGGACCAATTGTGCGCAACGCGCATGGCTCTCTGCTCGTTGTGCTTATCTTAAATAAATACCAGGTAAATTTTAATATCTCACCTATATTCATAGCGTACATAAGTATGATTTTGGCGTCGACATTTTGGTATGGTGATGGTATACACGACGGTACTGGGGGATATTTGTTTAAGAGAATATGATTTTGATGCTATTCCGTGTTTGGTGTTAACGAAAATATTTTATTTTATTGCCGGTTTAATTTCAGATTTTTCTTGTAAAAAAATTATAAAGTATAGTATTTTTTACTTGCTCGCATGAGTACAATGTCATTAATATTTTTTTTATTATTAATAGATTATGCAGCAGTGATCAAATTTTGCATAATTGGAATCTTTATATTTTTGTCTTTAAATAATGATTTGTTACTAATATGTTGTTTCACAAAATAAATTTAATGAAAAAATGTACTAATTGTAAGTAGAAAATTGCAATTAAATCTGAAAGATATTAAAAATGAAAACCATGTTGCACTGGGCGAATATACACGATCCAATTTGGTTGAGTAATTTGGTTGATTTGCCTAATTTGAACTGTATATTTTTATCATTTGTGAAAGTGTTCAACCAAATTAAACATTGAAAGAAGTTGAGAGAGTGTCTACTTTTGTTCAGTTTTGTTGAAACATCTAAATGCGTGAACCAGGGACCTTTGAAGTCAGAATCCGACACGGTACCACTGAGCTACGGCTTATGTTTGCCTTTATTCATTTACTGTAGTTTTTAAATAAAAGAATATATTTGAAAAATTTTGAAGGTATTGCGTGGACGTCCGATGAGTAGATGGAGTGGTATGATTGAGAGTGTTTTGTATGTTTTCAAGTAGTAGAAATACACACTCTTTTAGGTACATGATGTGTTTGTGTATGTATGAGTTTTTTTAATAATTATAAAATAATTGACAAGAAGTATATATAAATAAGTACATACACAATTACGTCATATACCCAAAATTGTGTGGCACAAACTCTCTCCATCATCCCGAAATCAGTTTCCTCCAAACATCCCTATTCAGACAAGAAATATTAAAAAAAAAATTAAGAAATAAAAGAAATATTGATTATTAATAAATTCTGAAAGAAATATAATTCAGTACAAATATGAGAATTTTAGTTTACAAACTATTTTTTGGTTTTCGTTTGCATTTATAATACTTTCTATATTAGGACTATCTTACATTAGGAAACATTTCTAAGAAAAATATATTAATTTACTTAGTAATATTCAATAATTTTTTTCTTAAAACTTATGGAATTTTATTGAAAATGAGAGAATAAATATTTAGATATGGAAAAAAGTTAATATATTTAATATTTGCTATATAAAAAAAATTAATGTAATTTGAAAATTTAGTGAAAATATTTCTCATAACAATTGATGACTCATTTGTTTTATGTCAGTATATACTACTTTTACTTACAATAATTAGGTTTATAATACATAATTATGTACTTAACAAAATTGCTTTATCAGAAAACATATCGTATTTTTCGAAAAATTTTGTACATCTAAAATTATGATAACATTGTATTCGTATTTTTCTAAATTATTATTTATTTTAATAACAATATTAAATTTTCTTTTGGAATGGCAGATTTCCTTAGTTCAAAATTTAAAAAAAATATATTTTTTTGTAGTGTTTGAATTGGCTTAAAATCCGGTGACAAGGCGTTATTCATTTATTATAATAATGTTATAAAAATATAATCAAAAAATTTATGTTAACAATGAAAATATTTTAAATATCTATCAATTTTTTGCTTTACCGTTATTAAAATTTGAAGATGATTTTTTTGTAAGTTTTTTTTCAAAATAAGTACAAAATAATAAATTGAAATACCTGGTTAAAAAATGGGAAAAGGTAAAAATAAAAGAAAAAATATAACAATTTACTAAATCTAAATATTATATTTTTCTTAATTTGCTGTACAATTGTATTTTACACTTAAAAAAAAAAACTTATTGAAAACTAGTGCAACTAAATTATATGAAATAGACGAATCTCATCAAAATTATAATCAATGTGATTGATTAAATAATAATAATTAATTAATAAAAAAAAACATGATTAGAAAAGCACTCGCTTTACAATGGAACCAAATAATTCTGTTTCCATATATATTTCTTACAATTAAAACTTATTTAAGTTTTAAAATAAAACAAATAAATTTGGACAAACAGAGATTCATACTAAATATTGATAATATCTAAATTATTTTAAATAACGCATGTACAATAATTTAGTAATTTTAAAATATCTTGATTATACGAATTAAAGAATTGTATGAATATTCAAGAAATTATAATTTTACTATTTTTTTTTTGTAATTTACCATTGTCATTGTCTTGGCTAATTTGTCAAATTAATATGTCATAACAATAAAATGTTGCAATTTCAAAAATTAAAAAAATAATGAGAGTCAAACAAAAAGTAATGTTTATTTATATTTTTGTTAATAATCAACCGATTATAACGGGCAAAAATTACTTTCAGATTATTTAAATAAACACTGTAGCCAAAAAGAACTTTATTTAAATTTTTGACAATGCTAAATGTAGACATCTGAGTTTTAAAAGTGTGTGGCAGGAATGTAAGCTATGTAGTTATAGCATTATTAATATAAAATTTCCAAATTAATTAATTATTAATAATAGAAAAAAATTATCTTGTTTAACAGGATTTAAAATATTTTTAACTAATATTATTACAAAAATTATATTATCATGTGAAACATAAAAGGCACGTTTTTTGCTTCCATGAATCCATTGTTATTGATGTAAATATAATTAAATAACAATTTTGCGTAGTATTTTTTTTATCAGTTTGAAAAAAAAAATAACCGAAGTTATAAATTAAATTTTTTAAAAATTCAATTTAATTGACCAACATGTAGATTCCGAAGTATTACTTTTTGTTTAATCTTAGTAATATCTAATTATTATACATACTAAATATACTTTTAGTTTCTTATTTACAAAAATGGAAAATATAATATTTTCTTCGTTATCAGATCTCAGTCTTTATTTTTCAAATATTTTTATTTTTATTATTCATTATTATTAACACCATTTTTAAATTTATTTATTTTTAAATATCTTAAAGTGACGATAAATGTATAAATAAAAGAAAATATTATATTTTGAAATTAATTATTAAAAATATGAACAAATTATTTGTTCACTTAAACTTAGAACATATTTAAAAAAAAAAACATTTATAATAAGGAAAATTTGAAATATGAATTGTGTTTATGTACAATGCCAAACAGTATCCAAACTTTTTCGGCCAAATCATTCAAAAATGTACCTTAATACAGTCCAAACAAACAAGAGAAGAAAACAAAACAAATAAATGTCCCAACTTAATTAAGTTTCTATTTTTTTGAATTACGAAGATAATGAGACAACTGTTGGCCTGTCCATATTGCTATGCGCAACTGAATCACCATTACCCATAACAATCTTATTATTATTATTGTTGTTATTATTGCCGAGAGTGACAATATGCGGTGATCCCAGTTCATAGCCAGTGGGAGATGAACCGCCGATAATGGCCGGTGATCGGGCAGTGGGTGACAAACCCTCAACTTTGGGACTTAACGAGCCACTGTGTTGTAATATTTCCTGGTAAGTGGTGAGCGATGGTGAATGTGCTTGAAATGGTGAGGACATTCGTTGGTGGGTTTGGCTGCCACTAGCCGCTACGGCGGAAACGGAAGCTGGCGTATAGATGGAATAACCGGCGCTGCTTACTGCGGTCGGATGATGTAATGCGCCGAGCGATGTTACGGCACGAAGCTCGTTGTAACTCTCTGTTTTTTTAAAACAAAAATTTAATTTAGTTTTTCTACGAATGTTAAAATGTACTTTATTTAACTATTTTTTTGTCTGTGCAGAAAACCAGGGCATGTAACCGATAAAAATGTTGATTAACGGTTAACCAGTATTGAGAACTATATTTCAATAACGGTTTTCGAACTTTAACCGTTTTTTTATATTCTCAATCGGTTTTGAACGGTTAATTTTTCGATTTATTTTACAAAATAAAATTGTGTAAATAGTTTTAGGTTAAAGTTCTATATTAATATTTATTTATAATCTACGTTTCGACAAACTCAACGTCCGTCTTCATCAGGATAAAATTTGTATCATTTATTTGAATAAAGTATGGTTTATTACTCATGAGATTATCAAACTTCTCATTCATGAAAAAAGTACGACTTTATTTACTTGTTACCTAAATTACTATTAATTATTTTGATGTCAACTTTTATAAATATTTGTTAAATTCAAAATTTGTATTTTGACATTATTGTTACATAAGGCATTTATAAAACTTGATAATTTTATAAATAAACATATATGAATTATACAGGGTTGGGCAAAAATTTGAAACTGATTTATTATCTCGAAAACTATTTAATTTATTAATATGAAACTTTGTAAGAATATCTATTATATTAAAATATATGTCTCTTATGTCCGTATGCATAAACATTTTCGTTAAAAATAACGGTTCGTTAAACTGAAAATTCTTGAATCTCGTGATAAATTTCGTTGCAATATACATAGAAAGATTTCTTACGGAATCCAAGAATTTTTCTTTTAACAAACTGTTATTTTTAACGAAAATGTTCCGATTTCATAATATACATTTTAACTAAAGTCGATTTCAAGCCTACAAAAAAATCGTTTTTCTGGCTATAATAATAATTATGCCATTAGAAATTTTAAAAATTGACAAAAAAGGATCGTTTTATTTACAGCAATAATAGTTATTTCATTAGAATTTAAAATCAATACTTTTTGTCGTTTTAAAATCAATTGTTACTACTCTTATTTTTATTACAAGTAGATTCTGCAATACACAATTAAAATTATTTCCTTTAAATTGCAGAAATTAAATTTAGAATAATTGGAATCTTTCTTTATATGCAATGACATTGTGATAAAGTGTATTTCATAAGAAAAAATTACTAAATTAAATTAATATTACAAAAAAATTGTCAATTCAATTAGTTAACTGAATTTTAAGGTATACTTAAATTAAAAATTTAATTCTTTAATTAGTAATTGCTTGAAAGAACACTATTGTGTAATATTTTACGCAAAACTGAGACTATTTTGAAATTATGATATATATATATATATATATATATATATATATATATATATATATATATACGCATATTATTGACTTAATTAATAAGAAATTATGACATGATTTTAATTAACCAATTTTTTATATTAATGAGATTAAGTATAAATATTTTATTAATATTTTTTCTCTTAATTTGTTACTTAATATGTACATTGTACAGTTATATTTTTTTACAAGTTTAATGATTGCATAGATTTTGATAACTCGTTATACATGCAGTAAAATATTAATTACTTAATGAAAATAATTTCAATTTCAAGAATTTCAAGGTTGAATTTAAATTTATCATAATAACGTCTGTTAATAATAATTAGAGAGACAAATATGAGACAAATTTAATAAAATAAGATACTCATTAATATTTAATCTGAAAATAACTATGTACTGACTAGTTCAAAATGCAGGAGGGAAAAAATTAACAACTATTTTCGTTATTTTTGTTTTGTTAACCAGAACTTGTTTATGAGAGTGTATTTTAAATAACTTGGAGACAGCCGAATATTATTTGCAATGGTATAAAATCGAAATAAAATCAATTATATTTTTATCTACTTTGTCACCTAAACAAATTTATATATGTATTTGTAAAATGAATTATTTACCTAAAGGTGTTGGGTGTTCCAATTTAATCTTCTTAGCGTCATTCCATGTATTTGTATCAACATTTGCTGTCCCTGTATTAGAATTATCATTCTTACTGCCTTTTGGTTTTCTTTTTCTCGTCTGAAATATAACAATATTCATCAATAAATTATTTGGATTATTATACATACAAACATACACAATCGCGTCATGTACCCAAAACGGTGGGAAACAAACTCTTTCCATTTTCCCGAAATCAATTTCCTCCAAACATCCCTATCCAAACAGGCAACTTTAGCTTCATCCACATTTATAATTTCTCTCATACATGCTCTTCTATTTCTACTACTTGGAAACTTCCGCTGACGCAAAACACTCAATCATACCACTCCAACTACTCATCGGACATCCACTCAATCGTATAGTTTCAAAATCATTAATATAAATTTTTTTAACCAAACGTTCATTAAACATTTGCTCAAGATATCCGAACCATTTTAACTGAATAACACCAACTTTTGCTACAACATTTTTTTCAATTTTACATTCATCATACACTAATCTCTATTTCGTACTTAATTCCTCCTAGTTACACCACATACCCCACGTAAAAATATTATTTTCACAGTAGTCATTTTTCTTTTATGCTTTTGCAGCCAAACACTATTGCACCAAAACAGCATTGTATATACTCAAACGGGCTTCTTTGGAAACATTTACATTCCTAGCAAAAGTACCCAAAGCATCCAAAACCTTACAATCAGCATTAACTTTTCTTTCAATTTCACGATTAAAACGACCATCTTTAGATAATAACCTACCTACATACACAAATTCATCTACCTGCTCTAAACGTTTACCATCAATAGATCATTATATTCAGTAGTCAAGTCGCAAAAACTAAAACTTTGCATTTATCAACATTTAACAAAAGTTTTTCTATACTACACATACTTCGTACAGTTTGAAACTAATATATAATTTAGTTGGAACAATATTTTTATCTCTGACTACATTAATTTATAAAGTTTCTTAAACATTAGAAATATTTCTTGTTTACAAATTATTATTTATGACTCTTTTAAAATATTGGTTAAATAAAAAAAATAGTTAATTCATGAGTCAATTTTACAGCAGTCATTTTCCTTTTATGCTTCTACAGCCAAATCTTATAACCTAATACCATACATCAACGTAGCTTCTAACTAATACTGCATATTATACACTCAAACCAGCTTCTCCGGACACATTTACATTTCTAGCAAATTTACCCCCCAAAAAAATGACAAAATATTTTCTTTTAATTATATAAACTTGATTTTTGAATTAGAAACGAACCTGTATGGAATCCTTCTTCATAGCTTGAGGTCTGTTGACTCCATGCAGTTTGAAATAGAGTCCACACGCATTACATACAGGTTCTCCATGAGAGTTACGTCTCCATAAGGACGTCGTAGTTGTACGACAATTTGTGCACATTAATCCAATGCGACGTGATGCCGACTAAATTTTTAAATAGCACAATTAACATTTTTCATTCTTAATATCATTACAAATATTACAGAAATAAACATTTTTAACACATAAGAAAATATAGCAATTTCATTTCATTCAAATTAGATACTAGCATGCAACTTTCAAAGACAAATATTCCTGGATCAGCTGATATTTGTGACATAATAATGATGCGCGCGCATTACTTTTATATCAAAAACATCAGCTGATTTGGGAATATTAGTCCTTGAAAGCTACGTGCTAGTACCTTTACAATTAAAATGTTGGAAAAAAATCATCTAAAGATTTTTTTCTATGTATGCAAAATGACGATTTGATTTAATAATATTTTAAAGTGTATAATTTCATTAAATAACAATAATAATCTAAAAAAACTTTATTAAAAATGTTTATTTTTTATAAATTATTTATTATATTAGTTGAAATGATAAATGAATTAGTCTGCAAATTATATTTTATAAAAAAAAATTTTAAAAAAGGAAGATTACAATTTAATAAAAATATACATACATTTTGTTAGTTATTTTAAAATAAAACTCTAAAATTCTAAAATTATAATAATTTAAAACATTTTATTAAACAAATAATAATTTTAATTTATTTTTCTTATATTACAACAGATGATGATGAATTGAATGTGACTTATGTACTTAAAAAACAAAATTTTTGTATTTATGAGTTCAGATTATCATTGAAAATTGAAAATAAATATTATATTGAAATACTTTTTTAAAAATTGATTTGACTTGTAATTTATTTAATCTTTGAACAATAAATTGAGCATTATCTGGTACAAATTTTAATAAACTATTTTATAAAATAAAATTTTGTGTAACATGAAGCAAAATGAAATGAAATTCATGCATGATAGTGAAACAGAAATACGCGGAACTGATCTTGAATGACTTTTGAGTGTAAGTTGTATTTTGTAATAAAAAATATGATACGATTTATTTGTCGAATCCAAAGTCAGTCCAGTGTACTTGTGTGTAGATTAGTGTTCCGGGCTCCACCTGGTCGCAGGAGTGCCAATCTTACATCAGTCACCACGTCACAGCGTTACCAACATGTAAAAGACTCACCCCCTAGCGACCACAGGGTATAGTGGAGCCTCCGCGCCACACAATTTGATAGCATTCATGTTCAGTTTTTTTTTTTTTTAATTTTACAAATTTTATTCTTTTCTTACTAATTTTTGCTTTACTCACTACTAGTAACAGAAAAGCAATATCAAAAGCAAAACTATAGAAATGTAAGTATACAGGTCTGTTCCAGATTAGTTAATATAAAAAATAAATAAATTGAATTTTTTATCTAGTTTTAATAAAATATGAGGAACTGGTTGAATATGATTATAAACAAACAAATCACCACACTAAAAATCGTTTCGGTTTAGAACAAAAAACAGAATAATTTGTAAATAATAAATTGTTAGAATCAAACAATTCTGTTATTATACATATAAAATTTTACAAACAACTTATTGAAAAGCGAATTGAAATCGGTTTTGAGTTAATTCAGGAATTTAATAAAATCAGTTTCAATTTTAAAAAACCTGTTAAAATTGAGCCTGTTCGGTTTCGATGTTCAGCCTTGATTAATGAAGTAAGTAATTAATTATATAGATTTTATTTTAATTCAGTAAAAATAAATAAAAATATTTGTGTTTGTTGTTATTTCAGATAATTCCTCAAACTTTACTAATTTCGAATAAAATTTTCCATTCATTTATTTTTTATTTTGTTTTACCTCTCAGGAACATTTCTGCATATTTACCGACTACTACTTTAAAAAATAAATTATTTATTTTTGTATTTCAAGCCTCAAAATACATAATTACAAATTCTAAAAATAGAATAAAATATCAATAACTAAATCAATAATTTTGGATTATACATTAAATGTCGATTTTGCATAATAATTAAAAATTCGATATTGAAAATATATATTATCTTTTCAGCTTCTAAAATACCTAATACTAAAATTGTAGAAAAATATTTTTTCTTTTATTTTATCTGTATTACTTAATTGAGATATGAATATAAAAATTATAATGAGGTATAATTAGATACTAGGCCCGAAATACAAAATGCTACTTTGCAAAAATAAGTATATAAGAAAAAGAGAAAAATAGACAAAAGAATAATAATAATAAATAAAAATTGTCTTGAGAGAGACAAAAAGAGAGAGACAAGTGATGTAATTTGTTGTGAACCTACCAAACGGCGGCTGGGCTTATCCTCAGTGACTTGCAAAGGGGCGCGATTGACCCCATTATACCCATAGTAGCTTTTGTAGACGTAATCCCCGGCACCCCCGTGCCCCGGCTCCGCCGCCACTGGAACAACGGCAAACACAAGGGCTTACACAACACAATTAACACCGTTTTTTTTTTTAACACCGCGCAAACTAACTAATTTACAGCACGCAGCATGCCCATTTAAAAAAAAAGAGGCAGGATTCAAGGATTAGGAATTATGTTTTTTCGTGTAGATATAATAAAAATTGTTGTAGCAGCGTCGCCTCGTCACTGGGGGTGCACTGTGACACGTCTACAAATGGAAATTATTCAGGTGCGCCTAGGTGATTATGCAACACGCCGCGCACAAGCGTATAACGGGTTGTCCATGTAATTTGAATGCCCCTTGTGTCAATCTAACCCCATTTTTTTCTAACATGCATTATTTATCAATAATCTTCGCTAATATCTTTTAGTTTAGAATATAAAAATATTATTTTAAATATTTGATTAACAAGAGATTTGTATACATCTAATTAGGACAATTACGTTTTTATTCTATACGTTAATTATTTAATATTAATGCGTAATAATTTGTATTTAAATATAATTTTATTCAAGAAGTGTTTAAGAATATTACAAATAATGAAATGTATGATATAATTAGACTTTGAAAATAAATTATTTAAGAAGAACTTGTAAATTTTGTACACTTAAAATTTTAAAAGAAAATTTTATCTGTGGAAAAATATCAATATTTAGTCAAATTGACTTTATAAATAAACTAAAAATTATTTTAAGATAAAGAAAAATTTAATTTATAAGATACTAAATCGCGCAATGTCAATTTAAAAATGAAAATGAAAACTATTTATTACGTGTATAATTACTGATGTTTCTTAAGTATTTTTTAAGGAAAACAAGATAATTGAATAGAATTATATGAATTTTTTTGCTATTGACTTTACTACAAAAAATCTGTTTGTTTTCATATATTTAGTTATATAAAATACAAAATTAAATTATTTTTCAAATCATATGTTATGCGCAAAATTCACTGAGAATTGATTATAGATCTGAAATCTTCAGATTATTTAATAAAACATAATAAATTACTATATCCCTAAATGTATAATTAAATAATATTTTATTTTTCTTAAGACACTCTTGACATTCTATAGCGTTGAAATAAAATTACAGTATTTTTCCAAATTGCGATAAGAAAACTAAAAATAATTTCTGACAACACATTTCGTCTGAATAATTTCCATATACAGACCCGTCTCCACGTTCAACCAAATACAAAGTGACCATGCGACATTTACAAAAAAATAAAAACAAACTCAAAACTAGAAAACGCTCATTGAAAAAAATCAGTAAATAATTTGAATAATAAACGCTCTATGGACAACAATCATGATAAATATATATATAGCAACATCGAAACATTTCAGCCAAATTATATGAATAAATAAATTAACAAAAAACAAAAATTAAATAAATTAAAACAACAAACATCCAGTGCCATCTATAGAGATTTAAAATTACCAATCTGCGTGGCTGTTTAACTAACGGCCGATTCATGCCGTTCATCTTGTGGTATAGGCCGCATGCATTGCACAGATAATGACCTGTGCCGTCGCGACGCCATAATGGCGTCGATATTGCGCCGCAGTTTACGCATTCGCGTCCTTCGCTGAAGTACTCCGTGGCATCGACTGAATTATTCAGTTAGCAAATTACATTAAATTCATCAGAAAAAATCATTTTTCTTTTTCTATGTTATTGTTAAAAATATTCCAAAATTATTACAAATATGTAGTTTAAAAACTACTAGTGGAATTTCTAAGACCAAGTGATATAATTATTAAATATTTGTTTATAAAATTAATTATTTCGATTTACATATCACTACTTCGTGTGTAACATTTATGCAAACAACATTAGTTTTGTTTATCATGTAGCATATTATCACCGACAAAATTGGAGTTGTTTGATCTTGAACTATAAAAGTATTCTTTACAAAACATATTGAAATAAAGTATTAATATTTAATTAATCAATAATAAAATGTTTCTACTTTAACATGCAGCATATTTTACTAAAATTGGTCAATTAAGTTAAGAGATATTGATATTTTGTTGAACCTACCAAACAACTTTAATTTTGATGTCGATAATAAAGTCCAATACTTGTGTATCATACTACACAGTTAAAGTGTTGAAATTATTTGAAAATATTCACATATTTACTAATATATTAAATAATAAACAATAAATATATTTAAAATAAAAACTACGTTAGGTTAAAGTTCTGTAATAATATTTATTTATAATTGACATTTCAACAAACTCAGCGTCTGTACTCATAAGTAAAAAAGATACAAATGACATTTACAGTAAATAACAGAACATAGAAACAAGTTACTAGGTAACAAATAAATAACTAGATCATAAAATTTATAGATTTTTAATTAATGGAAGCCCAGAAAAAAAATCTATAAATTTTATGATCTAGTTAATTATTTGTTATCTATGTTCTATTTTTTACTATACATGTCATTTGTATCATTTTTTTCCCGATGAAGACGGACGTTGAATTCGTCGAAACGTTGATTATGAATAAATATTAATACAGAACTTTAACCTAAAGCAGTTTTTCCTTTAATATAATGAGTTCTAAAAGATTTTTTTTAATATGTTAATAAATATATTTATTAAACAAAGATATTACTAAAATAAAATACTTGCTAGTATTCTATTCATTTCTACAAGCTCCAAAGAAAATTATTTTTACATTTCGTTGAATACAAATTTATAAAGCTGAAAATATTCAATTTATGCTTATAGAAAAAAATATAAAACATTAGCAATAACATATTATACCTATATTACATATATTTTACTGCAGATTAATATTTAATTCAAGTATAAAAATTAAGAGTTAAAATATTATACATGGATATTTGTCGATAACTGATTTATAACACATCGATAAACATAATATAATATACATATGTTTATACAGCAGCCTGTCTGTTTACTTACAAGTACAGATATTTCAGGAAAAAAAAAATAGTTTAATAATATCAATCTCATCGACCATCGTGAATATATAAATTTCAGGTTTGTTTTCGTAAAATATTATAATAAAATTATGAAAAATATCTTGTCATATACATATATATAAGAATAATTATATTTTTTTAATGCGATAAGGGAAAACATTTAACGATAACACAAGCATAGACTAATCAAAAATGACATTGACATTCAAATATCTTCATTAAAATGAATTTATATTTGTAAAATTATCTTTAGTGGTTGTCATTATATTCTTGTTTTATACAATACATCATTATATTTTATTTTTTTTGCAACGTATGTACATTGACAGTGATTTTTATAAATGAAATCTGTTTAAAGATTTTTCATTGTATTGTAAATAAAAATAATAAAATTTAAAGAAAAAACTGATTTACGAAATTGTAATTAAATATTTTACTTTTTATTCAATACTAAAGACAAAAAAAAAACAGCTGTCTTGGTTTTCATAACTTAAGGACGATTAAAAACAAGTTATTATTGTATTTTACTTGAGAAGAATTTCTTATAGATTAAAATATATTCTTTGAAAAATTTTTTCTTGCAAGATAATTAGTATATTATTCAACGAGCATGTGTATACTTGGCGACGAGTATAGTAATTCATCGAAATGATTAATAATCATTATTACATACTAGAGTTGTCAATAAGTACCAAATTACATTTTCCGGTAAATGGTAAATAATTTTGTCGTTTACCGGTATTACCGGTAAAAGAAACAATTATATCTAAAAAGTATAAATTTGCTCAGTTTAAGTTTTTCATTACATTTTTAGAATATTAATAAAATTCAGATCTCTTCCTTAAATTGTTTCCACAATGAAGTAAGTAAAAAATTCCAATGTTGTACAGGAACAGGAAACAAAAATATTGAGTGCAAGGGATTGGAAAAAGGGAAACGGAAAACATGGAGACATTGAAGGAAAAAAAAATATGGCACCACGGGCACGAGTAACACCGGAAGTGTGCTGTGTGTGGTTACTGATAATAGTCATTAAGTCGCTACTAAATGAACACGCTTTCAACTAATACACAAACACATACAGAGAGTGAGAGAGAGAAAGAGAGACATACACATACACGGCTAAAACTGTTCACATTTTTATTTAACCAGTCACGAGCTAATGGCGAAAAAAATATAAATAGACCCCAAGGTTACCAGAGCTAGAATTTTTACTTGTTTTATACAAATATTATTAGGATATTTCAATTGGTAAATTTAATAGTAAAAGCATTTACAACGATTCATAACAATTAGACATCTTAGTACTTGATCTACTGTCAATTTTTTTTTTGAATCTAAAATATTTTAGATCAGTGTTCTTAACTTTTTCTTTATCACGGACCCTCTTTCAATATCTTTTGTTACCGCGGACCACAAAACATTACTCAAGATTTAAAACCTTAAAGTTTATCAAATATTTATTTCGCATGAAGAGTATTCAAATTTGAAGAAAAATGCGAAATAAGTTAATAGGCCAATCCTTTATTATATTTTATTAAAAAAAACATATTATTTTTTCAAGCCTTTACTTGTGAAGAAATCTGGAATCCACAGAGCATAAGTTAAGAACCGCTGTTTTTATAATAGATTATTCATGTTTTCATTTTATAAGAAATATAATAGACAAAACTATTTGAAAATTGGATTAATCTATTACGTACAAATGTATCAAACTTCAAGTACGTTTAGAAATGTCAATCTGACGTTTACAAATTATTTTGACATTTCAGTATTTTTCAGCCCTCGGCTGCCTTTGTGGTATCTTCAGCCAATTATAATCAGTGGTTTGACATCACGTTATAATTGCGATTTGAATTTAATTTACTAATTATTGACATCATATATAAACAACTGAAAAAAATATGTATCATTTTATTTAGCATAAAGTTTCGATTTCATTTACTGGATAAGCCACATTAGGTATTTCATCTAATATGATAAGAAGACTGAAAATCATCACATATTTTATTGCTAAAACAATTAACATATTAGTTAAATCATTTATAATTTTTTTCTGTGTACCTACATGCGAGTTAAAATGATGAAAATATAATGTAAAAAAACAATAAATTCAACATAAGATTGCTTATTTGTTATATTTTCCTTTATTTACCGACATATTTACCGATAGATTTACCGATATATTTACCGACATATGGTATAAATAATATTTAATTAGTCATAATAGAAGAGTGTTACTATGTTATTAATGAATAATAATTCTATATAAACGATGTCATCAAAATTTCGAATCAAATTTTTGAATAGCCAATGACCGTTGACCTTTCTAGCCAGATGTAGATTATTCCCCGATATATATACCTACATCAGCGAGTTAATTATGTTGACATGTTATGACGTTTGGATATAAACAATAAACCTATAACTATTATGACGTCATCATAACCTTGCTCATGTTATGAGAAACGGTTAAACTCTCAACTCTTTTGTTTTTATAAGAACCATATTAGCTTCTATTTTCGACGTAAAACAAATATAATATATTCACTTTGATCTTCTAAGTTTTGTTTTAAATCAACAATTATTTTTATTTGTAACGACACTCGAAATAATAAATTTCATAAAGAAGTAACAGCAAATATTCCCACCTCTTTTGTTTATGAAAAAGTACTTTTGCTTTTTGCTTTAAAATAAATTTTTACTTCTACCTTTTATCAAATACGAATAATATTTTTATTTCTGATGCATATATTTTTATATCTAATATTATAAAATTCTAATAAACTAATTAAAATTACTTAATAAGTAAGATTATGGGCCATGGTCTTTATTTTTACTAAAAATTTATATAATAATTGAAAAAACTATTTGAAGCATTAAAAAAACTTATATACTTTTTTTAAATTGTACATAATTTTTATTTGTGTTGAATAATAATTTAAGTTATGAAAATTTTAATAATAAAGTTTTATGCATACACACACACACAACCATTAGTAACTATACTTCATTCATGTGGTTGGTGCTAAAGGATAATAAGAACTGGATTAAAATTTAAAAGAAAAACTGATTTTAATAGTTGATTTGTCAAAATTTTGACAAAATAGATTTCGAATATGCTGTGACCACTGAAATATAGTAATAACTGGAACGCGCACTGGCCGCTCAAATGCGAGCCGAAAGAGATAGGAGATACGTGGTATTCGCGTCTTTGTCTTTCTAATGGCGTAGCATTGCTACTACATGATAACTTAGATAGCTATGAAAAAAAAAGAATCTCACTTCTATATGTCAAATTAATATATCAAAAATGATAAAAATACCTTTTATAGAGGAATTCTCCAATAAAATCTCATTACGTATCGTTTAGCCGATGCATTTAGCTACAATTTAATATGCAACAACATAAGATTGTCGCATTTTTACCGCAAGAAATCGCATTTGACTTTCAAATGCGCAGAAGTGTAAGACAGTGATAGAGATACCACGTATCTCCTATCTCTTTCGGCTCGCATTTCCACTACTAGAACACATAGGCAGTGCACATTCCAGTTATTACTATATTTCAGTGGCTGTGACAAAGTTGACAAATAAATTTGTTTTTTATCTCTCAACTTTGTCACAGCGTATTTTATTTTCGCTCAGAATATTCTATAAATTCGATCTTCTAGTAGTTAAAAAAATTAGAATGTTTCTTTTTTATCAAACTTAAAATTTATTCTCCTTCACATAACTGTTAATTTTTTCAATTTCTGTTTTGGTTTTTTAATCAATTTTGACTAAAGTTTAGTATGTTTCCTCACGAATAAAAATTTGTCTTACAATCTTTCTGTGTATGTATAAAAAACTATTTGAACAAAATCACCCTGTAAAAATTAATTTAAAATAAAACTAACATAGCAATGATTCAAGTCTTGTAATGATTCCTACAGTTAATCTGATTAAATAAATAAATAAAAAATTGAAGTTGCATTTGTATATTTACAAGCTTCAAAAATAGAAAAAAAAAAATCTATTCTCATGACAGGAAATGTAAGATGCAATTCATAAATTCATTTGAGTACGAATACAAACTTCACACACCATCAACAAGTATGAATATAGACGCATTCCTCAGGTGACGCTAATTCTAAGAATCCAACTTCATACGCGTAACCAAAACATGGCCACCGGGATACACATGCATTTATAACACGTGGTATATTATTTCTATATATGTTTGTGTGTATATGCGTAGGTTGGCAACCATATTACAACAAGATTGTTCCCAGAACAATAAGCATAGCGGACAAAATAAAATAAAATAAGAAAAATTAATACACTATCGCGTTATTATATTGATTCGTGGAGTAGATTTTTTTTTATTTTGTTAATAATATTTCAAGTGAGCTGTAGATTATTGTAGGTTATACCCTATAAAGGTAAATAAAATTAAGGTGCTTTGTTAGCTATATTGAATTGGTATACAATGAGCTAATAAAAATATTTTAATTTATTGTAGAAGTTCATCGAATTATACTTGTTTTGATTTAGAGAAATTGAAAGTTGAAAAGAAACAAAAAATCAAATAATGGATAAACGTTAGTTCCGATATTTATAAATAGAATATAGTAATAATATAGTGAAATATAGTTACACAATAAGTTTTACAGGTTGTCCTAAAGGAAACTGCTGAAACTAAAAAGCATAAATTGCATTGAAAAGATTAGTTTGCAATTTTTCATGGCTATAAATAAAATTCAACAAAATGTTTGTGTATCAGTTTATTTTATTGATGAAAAATACGCTAATAATCTAATAAACTAATGAAATGTATTTATTAGATTATTAATATATTTCTCATTCATAAAATAAACCGATATATACATAATTAATTTGTTAAATTTTATTTAGACTCATTAAAAATTTCAGACACTCCTCATTTTAACGCAATTTTTGTTTTTTTAATAATTAGATGTATGAATAGTTTCAGTAATTTCTTATATGTAAATGTATTTAAATACAGGATTAGACAAAAGTTTTAGACCGATTTCATATTTCAAACATTATTGATACTGAATTAACCTATTAACATGAAATTTTGCAGAAATAAATCCTCATTATAAAGTTGCTTACGACACAAATAATGGTTTCATGTTTTATCATTTTAACGTTATTGCGAGAGAAATAACTCCTACATTTCAAAGGGGGAATGAAAAAAAATATTACGAGGTATTACCAAAAACTTTTTATTTCCTAAATGTAGATATGAAAATTTTGCAATATAATTATAGTATAGTTTGTCAAGAGCTCATATACATAATATTTGAAAACATTCTATTGAATTGAGTGTATGTGAATTTATGTTCTGTGTGAATACATACACCATAATTAAAAATATATAAAAAAATTACTTTAATTAAAAATATTAATAAATGTAAAATATTGTTGATTCTTTGAAAATTTGTTAAAAATAATACTAATAACTCTAATAATGCGATGTATGAAAAAATATTTATATGAAATACTGAACATAGTGAGACAAAAATAAAATTTGCTTGGAATGTTTTTTTCTTTACTAGTAGAGCACTGTGTCATACACGAAATGCAAACGTATGCAATTTAAATTTGATTCAGACACTTGGATATGTTTGTTTACATACTAATATGACACTTTTTTATACTTTTATAAATGCTTTATAAAATGTTACTCGTATATGAAATCAGGATTCATGTAATTTCTTTCTATATGAATTTCTATTGCTTTTCTTATATGCTGTTAATATTGATTGATCTTGCAATTATTACAGTATCTTTTTTTAAAATTCTGATATAATGATTTCTGAAAGATTTTTTTATTATGTAAATAATTTATAAATTTTATACTTTATTTTGTTACTTATTAACTTGTTTCTATGTTTTGTTTATTTATTGTATAGGTCATTTGTATAATTTGTTTTTTGATGATGATGTACGCGGAATACGTCGAAACGTCGAGTTTTCTACAGAACTTTATCCTAATGCCTTTTTATTTTAAACATAAAACTGTTAGAGAGAAATAGTTAACTTTAGTTGGAATAGAAATAATTATGAATACTTAAGGCTAGTTTACATTAGTATGTACTATTGGCATAATTGGAATAATAAAAGACCAGTCTAAAGATTCGTCTTTCACAATTAAAAAATGTTTATATTATGCTAATAAGGAAATAGTACATACTCTACTACTAATGCAAATTGGGCTGTGGTTACATTATTTCTTATTGAAATTGTTATATTGCTATGCAATCTGCCTTCCCACGCACAGTTATTTCCTTCGAATTAGAGAAAATAAAATTTGAAATCCTATTCGAAAATGAAAACGTATGACAGTGAAAACATTGCGAAAACAAATAATAACAAAAAATACATACAAGGAAAATTTAGTGAAAAAAAAAAAATCGTTCGTAAATCCAGGTAAGAGAGAAGTGTATGTATGCAAATCGTCTGATTATACAAGCACACATGTCTGTTTTTACGGTGTAACATATTGTTTATCATTGTGTCGTGACACGTTCGTTATGAACGCTCAGAATTAATCAAGTGACAATGAAGTTTTCAAGAGTTTTTGTTAGCGCGTACGAGACCAACTCGACAACCAGCTTCGTTCGGCAAAAAATAAAAAATATTTCACAAAATTCTTGCATAATTATATATTATGCGTGCTTCCATTGAAATTCTTTCATTTACATAATGTTTTTAGGTTAATTTTCTTTTATTTTTGTTGCTAACTGAACTACTTTATATAGAATTCTATTTATGCATATATTTCTATTTACTTTATATAGTTGTTTCCTGTTCTATTTCCTGTTGATCTGTTCGCTAAAATATTTCTAAGATATAACTATTGTTTGTTACAAATTTTGCTATATATATATATATATATATATATATATATATATATATATATATATATATATATATGTATAGTGAGTAATTTTTTTATGGGATAGTAGTCGAATTGGTAAGATGTTAAAATTAAATTCTCATTTCAGATTCAATGTCAAGCTTTCGGTGGTGATTTCCACCTTCTTCAGGACCTACGTTTAATAAATAACAATACAATTACAAACAGAAACAATAAATAAATGGCATACACTTACTTGCTTTTATTTTGAGAAAGTTGAAACAGTAAACTACACAGTACATAAAGTCATAAGTTACAATTAAAAATAAATAAATAAATGAACAACAATTAGTGAGTCTGTTTATAACGTAATAATTTTAATTCTGATCGTTTGTTTTATTCGTGACATTCTAATATTGATTACAATTTTACATATTTATTATTTTATAAACACTCACTAATTGTTGTTCATTTATTTATTTATTTTTAATTTTAACTTATGACTTTATGTACTGTGTATATTATTTTTTATCGCTTCATTGTTGAATCTTCACCATTCATATAGTTTACTGTTTCAACTTTCTCAAAATAAGAGCAAGTAAGTGTATGCCATTTACAAAATAATACTTATAATCTTTTTTTTCACATGGAATATAAATTAAATATATTTTACTCAAATAACACAATGATCGCAAATTCTATCATTAAAAAAAATTGCAATTAAGTTATTATGCACTGAACTAATTATGACTAATAAATTCAATATTGAGTATATGAATCATTTTGCAATGTTAAAAATCCAATTCTTTGTTTCATGAACACATAAAACACTAACTAAAATATAATATAATACACAAAGAAAAAAATATTTACATGATTTTTTTTTTGATGTTTTAGTTGATTTTTTATCCATCTAATTATATTTGATGAAATATGCTCACGTTTAATGTATTCGTCTAATGTAATCTATACATATAAAGTATAATGCAAATATGTATGTATGCAGGTATGTATGAATATTGGAAAAACTTTATTCGCTTATAATTTGACATTTCCTGAATAAATTTTTGATGGGAGTTTTATTAATAGTTGAGTTTAATTATTATTATTTAATTAATTAATATAATTTAATAATACCAGAATGTGTTTTTCAAGGAAAGTTATACTAAGAGGGTTGCCCGTTATATATTGGAATTGAGCAACCCTAGTGCTGCTATCTGGCAACTGACGTCTCTATCGTAAAGTTTGACATTTTTGACGGTATATGTACTCACAACGTTTTGACATACAAGCGCTATTTATGTTGTTTACAGTAACTTGAAAATCTATAAAAATTCACTAAAAATGTTCGTTTATAACTTGTCATTCACGAAACAGATTTTGATGAAAATTTTACTAATAATTGAGTCGTTTTTTAAGGAAGGTTTTACTATGAGCCAATGTAGCGTGAGCCGCAGGCGAACACTGTAAACTATAGAAATTAACTAAAAACTGCAATTACGCTAAATTGGGTTTAAAGTAGTAAATCCTGTAGCGAAGCACGGGCATTATACTAGTTAGATATTATTTCTAGTTTTTCGTGATTTTCTCTGCAGTTTTCGATTATTTAACTAAACTTTATTTTAAAATAACAATTTAATTTCCAATAATTTGTATGTAGATGAAAAAACGAATGTAAGTGCAAGTATCATTTCATTAAATAAACAAATTATCTAAAATTATTCATCTAAATCGAATTTAATGTTTTCTATATATATATATATATATATATATATATATATATATATATATATATATATATATATGCCGTACATTTATAAATACATGCACTAAAATACCCCTGTAGAAAAATTTAAAAGCTTTTAATAAACGTTATCAGAATGAACTTTTAAAATGTTTCATAAAAAAAAAAACTCTGGTTTAGTTGCTGGTTTGTCGCTCAAGGAAATGCACATAATATATTATTGTAAAGGAAAATTTTACTGTTGTACTTGTCATGTACGTTTATGGGTAAATATTTTAAATTATAACATGCAGAAAATAATATAGACAGGTAAATGTGCGATAAGAAACCGTCCTGTAGCCCTCATTGGTACTTCCTGTAGCTCCCCGTGACGTACTGATTACCACTTCCGGTAATGGAAAGTCCGCAAAATTCTCTATAAATATTTTATGTGTTTACTGTGTAAATATGTAATTTGACAAATACTATTTGCAGTGTAGCGTATGCCTATATGTATGCGTAAGATTGTTTTAATTTTGTTTTTAAATTTGTTAGCGATTTTAAATATTTTTTTTGATCTATTTTAATATTTATGAATAATAATGTAATTAATAGGTACTTGCAAAATAATAAATGCTTGCTTTTTTTGCATATTTCGAAACTTTTATATACACTTTTATATAAAAATTATTTTAAAATTTCAAACTTTTTATTCATAATTTTGTGACATGAAATGTAACTTATTTAAAAGAGATAATTCTTTTTATGACTAATACAAATTTAATTAGATATAGATATACCAAAATATTATACTTGTACATTATAATATATGATATAATAAATTCTAATACTTGAAGCGTACTGTCTAAAAATCGATAGAAAAATCATCATATGTTTTTGAAATTAGCCATTTGGGAATAATATATCGTTATTGGTGAAATAGCCGTTTTATAATTTGTAGACGGTATAGATATAGACAGCAAATTTCGAAGTTTTCTAATTGATTTACGACAAACGATCAAAATAAAAATTTTAGACAATTTTCGGGCACGCGGGTACAATTTGTGTTAACATAACACCGAAATTTGATACGGTAGTTGTATATAGTAGAGACGAAACCTAAACTATAAATCATTGACAGAAGATGTCACCACTGTTAGACAACGTCTGGATGTCTCTTTACTACTCTTAGCGCCAGATTTTTACCCTAGATCTCACACAGACTAGTTCATGTAATCTATTGAAAATATTTTAAATTTGTAAAAAAAAAATTTAATTTAACAATTTTTATCTAAATTTCACATATTTTAAATATGAATATAAATCAGGTTGATTTTAATCAATTGATTTAAATCATGATGTAAATGACAATTTACTTATTTGATTTCTTTAAATATTAATCAATGATTTAAATCAATTTTAATTGATTACTTTTTTAACTAAATTTAGTTTTTAATAATTGTTTAATTAAAATATTTAGATATAGTGTTCTTACGTGTGTCTGATCCTGCTTTGTTTTGTCATAAATTTTAATGATAAAAGTAACCACGGTTTTATTAACGTCGCTTGTCCTAACATCCTGTGCATATTGAATACAAGGAAGAAAAAATTCAAAAAGAAGCTATATAATAAATTTTCTAATTCAAATTTAACATTGTTTTTTTGCTTGTTCTACATTGGTACTCTATGAGGGTATGCTACTGTGGACGCATTCAAATTGACATAAAATTAAATATTACACGTATAAAATTATATATGTTATATTTACATTCATAATATATACACATAAATAATTAATAAACTCTTATTTTTGAAAAAAAAAAAATTAAAAATGTCTGATTTTTTGATTTAAAAAAAAATTATATATATATTGTATATCAATATTAGAGTTCTTGTATAACGTCTAATTAAAAATATGTTTTAGTTATTATTATTACAAATTGCAGTTATCATTTGCACATAAAATTGTTAATTATTTTGAAATATTTGTAATGTTTAAAAAGTTTTGCTACTTTATTGAATTATCTTTATTTTCCTTGTTTATCACAGCTATTAGTATTTGAAAATTAAATATATTTTATTTATAAATTTATTTATTTTTCATAATTTAAATATTATTTAAAAAACTGTAGCATTATATTTCACTAAAATCATTTTGTCATTTTTTTTTGTTCTATCTTTTATTTCATGGTTTCGGAGAAATAAACATGCGTCAAGAATTTATTAGACGTGTCAAAAATAATGCTTGAGGGACTGTTAGCCGCATCACTTAAAAAGTTAAGAGTCCCTTTGCGGAGCCCAAGCCCTCAAACATAAAGGTTCTGTAAAAAAAATTGATAAAAAATTCTATGTGGAACGTGTACGATACATATGCTTTCGTTAACAAAATTTAACACGTAATGTAGTCATCAAAATAGAAAAATTAGTAACTACCGTACAAAATGATAGTTTGTTTATACTTTTTTTTTCCACAAATATAATAAAAATGTAAGAACATATTAATTTAGAAATGTTTATCTTAGCTGTTTATCTTAACTGTTTCATGTTTTAAAATTATTATTACAAAAAATAAAAATGATGGATACATGATATGAATAATAGTTGAAAAAATATATAGATTTAATTTTTTAACTAAACAATTCAAATTCTATAGTTTCCATGTATACAGTAAAATAATTTGACATTATTTTAATATACTAGATATTCTTTAAAAAATTATTGTGCTATTTGTTTATTTTGGAGTATATTGCATAATTTGATAAATACGGAGTGTCTTATATGGAATGCTAATATACAGAGTATGAAAGATAAATAGTCCCAAGTAAATATATTTGAATATTAAATGTATATACCATGTATCAAGAAAGTTGTGCAATTCAAGAAATATATTCCTATTATATTTAAATTATTTCAAATATAACAATATATTATTATCATAACGACAAAATTAAAAACCTGTGTAACAACTAAAACTATTATTAAGTAGTTCTAAAAATCTAATTAATATTTAATTATCTTTGAACTAATTATATGTAAATTCAATTTAGAATTTCCGATAATTTTTGTAAACATCAAAATTCTTAGTCACACATATTTCGAAATAGTAAGTATAGTAATCATAATAAAAATATAACAAATGATAAATCAATATATTAAGATTTAAAAACAAAAGCGAATCTAATTTCAACATATTAAATATTTTTCAAACATGTAACTTGAACTGTCAGTGAAAAAAATAATAAATGATTTGACAAACAGAAATGCGTTGAAGATATCATCAAGAATTAGTGTGAGTCATCTTGACTGCAATAATGCAAAAACATGCGATAATTATTTTCGAGATTGTACCGTGTTTTTTTAATGAACGAAGAATCTCAAATTTATATCTTCTGCAGTTGAATTAACACGGGGGGTAATGACTTTAGAATTACCCATAGGTCAGGGTTACTATCTAAATTTAGTTGTTATTAATTTTTTCCAGATAAAACATACTCGACTTATTTGTGCTAGACTATTGCGAAAAAAAAATGTGATATGCAGTATTTCGATAATTGCAATATGTATAACATAAGAGACACAATTATTGATGATATGTAGATATATTGTATATATGTTCTTATTTTATCTGCAATTATTAGAATCATAAAAATTATAAAAGCTAAAATTGATTAAATGATTAATGATTGATTCTGTGATGGCCACAGCAAATTTTTTAACTTTTAAATTTTAAGTAAAAATTCCATGTTTATATATTATCAAATATAAACAATAACTATACATATAAGTTATTTGAGCTACCGTTATTAAATCAATAATCGTATCATATTCTTAATCTAGTATAACCTAAACTGTATGGCGTATGAAAAAAAAAAACTTTCTCTAGTTCTGCATAGAATATTTTTTAAAATATAATTTTTGCTTGACTGAACAAAATATTTAATTAATGTGTAAAGTAAGACACAAGACAAAATTCAAATACAAAATTATTACCTGTTACAGCTATAAAGCTCAAACGAACCAAAATTATCAATTATGATTTAAATTACTGTGTAAAAAAACAATTAATCATTGTAATGAATTTTATTTTCAAAATTGAAATTTTATTACCGTTACAAAGTTTTTGATATTTTTTTTTTAAAATAAGTATACATTTGTTTATTAAAATATAATTATTACATATTAATCAAGAGTCTGTTCCAATTTAAAAATAACATGCAAAATTTTGGCAGGTTTTAACCAAACTTTGTTGTATTTTTCTATAAAAAAAATATTTGACAGATTCAAATGCCACAAAATAGTATACGACAGTGAAACAGATTGAAGCAATATAACACATTGGACAGTTTTGATTTTTCGATGTGTTTAGTTGCCGCACAAGCAAAAACACTCGAGTCGTGTGTTATGTAATGTATATGGGGTCCCCAGGGTGCTCCGCCCCACGGCGCCTGCACTATATCATTCAACACTTACCACCCGTTTGTAAAATATTTTTTGCACGTTTTTCAATTTTTTTTTACTTACGCGGACTAAAAGCATTCTAAAGGCCAGATCACCATATATTTTAAAATTTCATGAAACTAATCTAGTCTATCCATATACGCAAAAAAAATCATTTTATTCGAATTAGATTGCTAAATTTTAGATGATTTGTCTATTTCACTAGATTAGACGATAAAAACAATTTCTAATATTAGAAATAATCGGGAGATTTCCTTTTGTGTATATATTTTTAAAATAATTATAATATATATTATTTGCATCTACTTAATTGTTTTTAATAATGCATGTTTCCAAAATACTAATTAATTATATAATAACTTTTATCTAAATAGTTTTATATTATATATATTATAATTTATCAGTAATGCAATTATTTAAATTTGTAATATCAAGAATGTTGCATCAGTTAAAGAAAAGATAAAAAAATAATGCAAATCAAGTGTTAGTCACCACAGCCAGACTATAAAAAAATGAATTTAGAAAGATAAAAAATAAAAATATTTAATAATAATAATTATAATTATTAATAACCATTTAAAATACACATTAAAAAAAATTAAAATAAGTTCAACAAGAATCAAAACATTCTTTTATTTCCTGAAAATTTTTATTTTAAAATGAAGCACAATAATTATGGTGGTATTCTGAACAACAAAGTTATGTGTAATAGACTGTTTTGTTTCTTTCCATCGAATGAAAAATTTCATTTACTAGAAAAGGATGAAACATTCGAGACCGCGGCGACTGGCGGCAGCGCGTCCTTTCATATTAACAAACAACTTGCTGCCGCGGTAAACGCCGCTCGCGAGACATTTATGTATTTCAGATTCAAGTCGTTGTATCTTAAAAAATATTCAACCAATTGACTTGCAACTTTGTACAAAAACTTCCTTCCATATTAACAAACGACTTTCTCACTCACATTTATTCGTAGCGCAACTTTCCTTACTCACTTTTTCAATCCGAAGCTAAAAAAAAACGTGCTTTTTTATGATTTTTTGTTTACATTAAATTTTTAGTAACAAATTATCGTTACTTATATATATCAGTGTAGCCATCAGAATCGCTAAATAATTCTGAGTACGTATCAGAAAAAATCTGCCAGTTTCGTTAATATTTAATATCATTTATCGCGATTTAAGTTTTAAAAAACAATGAATTTAGCTTAAAATAGTGCAACAAAAAAAATTCGTTTTTATTTTTTTTTCTTGGAATAAAAATGTCGGATTAAAAAATTTCTTATAGAAATCAATGTGTTTTTCAATGCTGCACACAATAATATTTTTTAAAATGAATTTCGGACAACTTAATTTTTTTTAATTTTTTTCTATACTTGGACTTTGGCCGGTCGAGTTTCGAGCGCATGTCGGGTTATTGTATCCGGGCCTTCAATTTATATTTATCAAAACTTAACAAACTGAAAAAAAAGCTAATATTTTTTATCTTATTCAAAATAGTATTCCAACATATGAACTAGATACAGGTACATAAAATATAATAATATTATTATTATAATTGGCAAATATAATCTTAATTATTTTTACATATATATATATATATATATATATATATATATATATAAATATATATATATATATATATATATATATATATATATATATATATATAAATATATGTGGTCTCTTCCTTAAATTTACATAATTGATAAGTATATTGGTTTTACTTTATCACTATACTTAAAATAATTGTCTAATATTACAAACAATTACGATAATATTCAATAAATTATGTAAGTACAAAATTTTCCCTAAAAATTATTTACTTATCTAGACCAAAAAAATTGTCATACCGATAAAATGAACTCTCTATGCAAAAATGAATCATACATTTTTGGGTAGTATTATAATGTAATAATCAATGACAGAAAAAATAATTTGCCACTGTACCAGAATTTTAATACACATTGTATACATATATTACAATAAGAAAGCTATGTATATATTAACCTGTAGTTACATAACTTTTTGTCTTTATTATTATGAGTGATTATTCCTTATTCATTAGTATTAGTTTCATATATGTATATGTCAATTACAAATAACGTATGATCTGTAATAACGTCAGCAAAATTTATGTAAACTATAATAACTCCGGTGTTATAATTTACAAATATTGTTTTTAAACATTTTTTGTATATATTTTTTATTCTTATAAACGTTTGTTGTTGTATAATTAAATGGTATATACTAATAAACTATGTGGCCCATTGGAAGTTTACTAAAACATTTTGAAATAAAGTCTGGAGTCTCTAGACTCTCTATTTATTAGATAAAACATTTCTGAAGAAACATTATTATATATCGTCTTATATAGATATGAAAAAATCAGACAACGATTCTCGTACATATAAAATGTGTGTATGAATAAGAATTAAAATAAATAAATACATTACATTATTTTGTTTTCTAAATATACTGATTAAAATAACTGTTTAAAACAATGACTCCCAAAGTGGTCTATATCGACCCCTAGGGGTCGACTCCGCACACTTTGCAATTAAATCTTTCAAAGTGAGTAGCACTGTATCAGCTGTCAAAAACACATTTAAAGTTGATGAATTTGTAACAATTCAATATTAGAAAGGCGAACGGGTCTACCCAAAACAGAAAAAAATTGGCAAGTAATCTACGAGACAAAAAAGTTTGGGGACCTCTGGTTTAAAACATTGTAATATTTCAAATAAAATAATCTATATAATTAAAAGAAACATTTTTTATTGTAACTAGATATGAATTATTCGATAAGTAATAATTGAAAAATATTAATAAAAATATTGCATAATATATACAAAACAATTTTCAAATTATCTAATGTTTTGTTTAAATAATATTTAGATACATCAAACATAATACTTAAGTAATTTTGATATACATTATCAAAATATGTATTTTCTTAATTTTTGTAAATTATAGATTACATAATTATTACATGTTTTTAAATTTTACTTAAATATTTTTTTATATACAATGTGAAAACAAAAACATTTTTTTGTATTTTTATGTCAGTAAATCAAAATTTTCTAGGAATAAAATTTATTGTCATTCCATGATATGTATGTATAAAAAAATCTATTAAAATAAGAATTACGCAATAAAATTGCAAAATTACAGAAAAAGCAAAAAAAAACTACATATGTTACATCTTTAAGGACAGCTAATAGTTGAACATTGAAGGCTATTACATAAATATCAATGTATCGAATTAACGAAGAAAAAAAAAATAGTTTATTTCTCAATTTAATACAGTCTGTTTCACACTAAAAGGAAATATATACAGACAGACAAATAACCCTGTATAAATATATTAAACAAATGAATTTGACATTATTTTAATTAACATATAAACTGCTTTTATATTTTTTTTATATTTAACCCGATTCACTCAAAATCAGCGACCATTGGGTCGCAATCCACACTTTGGGAATTGCTGACCTACATAATTCAAACTATTAAATAAAACTTGAAACTAAAGTGCTAATTCAGAATAGAGCTAAATATTAAAAAAAAAGTTTTACATAATTTCTGAGTATTAAATCACGCAACAAGCTTAATTCATTAAGACCAAACCAAAGTAATTTTAAGAACTGCTTAATTAATTCATTTAATTATATCACGTCATAAATACTTTTTACCTAAGTATTCCGTAACGTAGAAAACATTAGTTTAGGCATCCGTTGTCGAAGTTATTTCCGACATTGTCTCTCTCTCTGTCTTTCTTTCTGTGTACGTATGCAATTACCTGTGCAAAGGTCCGGCCCAAACTGTGGCGCGGGGACGCGGATGGTAGCACGCGCCACCAAGCACTCTCTGTCACCACATCGTGTCAAACATGGGAACACACTCACAAACGCAAAAAAACATTTTGTTGTTGTTACGTAAAACCGATCGCGATGGAGTAACTAATAGTGTTTTTTTCCTTCTTCTTTCGTATTGTTAAAGTGTGCGCGCAGTTGCAGTGTTAAACGGTGGCGACACTGCTCTTAGCCGAAGCTATGTACGGAATTTCGAATTTGTAATGGTAGATAACTCGGGACGTTATGGTTATGGTAAGGGTTCACTTCTATGGGGTGGTCATAAGAAATGGTTTTGCGATTTTATCGATGTTGGTTTTTAAGGCGTTTAGCTGAGACATTTTTCTCTATCTTAACCGGATAAAGATTGAGGAAATAATGATGTCTATATTGCTTACAAATGTTACAAATATTTTTGAGCACTATACTGTCACACTTATTTTGTAAATTATGTGAAATACTTTTACCAGTGACATATTTTTACCAGTTCTTGTTACAGTATTTGTTTAGTAATTTGATATTAAATACTTAGGGTCGGTATTTCTAGGTGGTATAATTTATCCAGAGATGGAAATCTCAGTCCTTGTAATTAAAGAACACACATTTGTTATTGAAGACTTATTCCATGCGTTTTTGTTACACGAAAATAAAATAGCTATTAATTATCTTTTTAATTACAAATAAATACAAATTAGTTAAAATTAAATTATTATATCAAATAAAGTTTAAATAAATAAACAAAAACAGCTGAATAAACTAACGAACAAGAATATATATAGGTCTGCTGTTGAGACTGACATCACAAACAAGACTGTACGAATGAAGTCAATGAGTTTTGTTAGTTTGAGTATTTTTAAAGAAAAGTATTATTAGACGCGTTAAAAAGGCTTAGCTTTGTCAAAAGAGAATTTATTGTCTTACATTCAACTTTAATTTTTTTAAATATATCTTATCAGCTTTGCAAGTTATTTATATGTGTTGATTAAATTCAAATAATAAATTGAAATATTCTGGGAATAACTCGAATCGTTCTTTATAACTGAATATAGTAATATTTTCATGTTACTCATACTATATTTCTTGTAAACTAATTGTAAAATATATATTTTTATGTTCTTCGATATATAAAATGTTATCAAATATCAGTTGTGTAAAATACAGTTTATACAATAAGTTTTGAAAAAATTTATTTGACTAATTATGTTTATAATTTATTTTCTATTCTATGTGTCAAAGATAATATATTTTGTAATATATTGTTTATTATTTAGAAAATTGGTATTAAAAATTCTGCAGCAAAATATATGTAGACAAAATAGGAAAACAAGATATGTATATAATTACACTCGATTCTTCAAATGTTTTAAATTAAAATCGTACAAACTAAATAATGATAAAAAAGTTTTTTTTCTATATAAAAATTCTAACAATCGTTGTTAGTTTCTTTCTGAAGATAACGTCATGTTATTTTTGTACCAATCCGTTTGGACAAAAATGTTATTTCAATCATTTATTACATGAGTATACATATATCTGTTCTATTTCAAGCTTTAATCATTATAACTTCTGAAAGTTTTTCCGGAACTAAAACCAAACTTTTATACATTTTTTTATTAATTAAATTTAGAATAAAGTAGAGTCTATTACAAAAAGAAAAAAAAAGTTATACTCATCAAATAAATGTTGAATCCATTTTAATATTTTGATCAAATATATTTTGTTATTAAATTCTTGTAACTACATTCAAAAATAAAAGCATTTGAAAAACCGAGCAAACCGTATTTTTTCCTTTTAAGACGCGTTTTTTGAATCCAAAATTTATTTGAAAATTAAGACACGTCCATAAACCAAATATCTTATACTGCAAAAAATATTTTTTCCAAAATATTGTCGTGATAAATAATTTAATATGATGGGTAGTAGCATGTACCAATTTAGTCGCGCGACTAAGGGAGATTAGCGCCGTTAATCGCTTCTTGGGCGTGCGACTATTTCGGTACATGCTACTAGCCGATACGTCTAATACAACAGATTTTCTTATAAGGTAAAAAATATGGTGTACAAAAATAAATTCAAAATTAAAAAAAAATCAAACTCACTGGCACTAAGCGATGCAGCAGCCGACATTTGAGAGACGACATTGCCCCTACTGTTTCTCGTGACAGCAGGCGCTGTCATGACGCCATAGGGGAGCGACGCCGTCGGATCAGTGGCGTACGTTGTCCATGATTCCGGGGTACCGTATCCGGAAGTGGTGGTACTACCACCGCCCGGACTGTACGGGGAGCCACGATGAGTGGGTGTTGCAAATGCCGTGGGTAAACGATTAAATGCTGGAAGAGATGTCGTTGTTGCAGTTTTCATTATGTAATCTTCGTTAACTGTTAACGCCGTGGATGTGTTGAGACCCACTAGAATAGAGAAAGAGAGACAGAGATATTTATGTTAGGATTATTAAAATTTTAAATAAATAAGTAGAAAGCGCATATAACTTTTCGGGGTAAATTATGAGGAGAAGTTTCTCAACTGAAATACAAATATTTCAAATAAAACGGCTATAGGTTATAGTTCTGTATTAATATTTATTAATAATCGACGTTTCGACAAACTCAACATCCGTCTTTATCAGGAAACTTGATAATTAGTTCTAAAAGATTTTTGACTATGTTATAGATAAGTGTGATTAGTTTTTATTTTCAAAATTAATTTATTTATTATTACAACAACCGCAAAGCTTTTCAAGTTTCTGTAAAAAACTAAATCGATTGTACCTATATGTATAAAAATGTTGCTATATCAAAAAAAAAAAAATTATTGAATTTTTTCTAAGTGTTTTCAAGTTAATATCGATGTCAAATAATTATATAAATAAAGGTAATAATGGCTATAAGCAATGTAATAAAATCTTGTGCGGTAGTTTTTATAGATAATTGTTATAACATAGAAGTCCAATAAATGTTCTCATGTTTGAATTTACATAAACAAATAAAAAATATTTTACACACTGTAAATAACAAATCCGTTAATGAAATAATTACATTTCATACGATGCAACGTCACTACACATTTGCATTTACACTTTGTAATACTTCGCGATTTACAACCTATTTCGCTATATCGTTTTACATGATTTTCAATCGATTCTTTTAGCCGATTTGCAAAAATTATCTAATCGTTGTTGTTTTCTTCAATTACTATTTTTACATTGTTCTATAATCAATTATATTCCAAAGATCTCTGGCTTGTGCTGGGCGCTTGCATCTGAGTTTAAATAAAATTTTATTTCGAGATCCAAGAATTTTTATTTTAACGAACTGTTATTTTTTTTATCAAAAATGTTTATGCATACGGGCATCTTAATACGGATTTTAACGATTCGGTTTATTTAACAAAAAGTTTTAGGAATGTTGAGATTAATTTTGCGATATTTAGTTGAGAAAATAATCGTTTATATATTATATTATAATGAAAAGCCTTTTAAGTTAATTTTCAGTATGAAAATATCTTATAAATTTGAATTTTATCTCTAAATTTTATTACTAAAAATTGTACAAATTATAAATACAATTCATATTTAATTATATAATAGTAATTTAAGCGTTTCGTACATTTACTTAAAACAATTTATTATATAATAGAAATTTAAAAAAACGATATTTAAAAGATAATGCTATCTAAATATTTGTTTTTGGCTTCCTCAACTAATTTAGATTACAATTAGCAATTATTTTTGTCCTTGCAATAATTTGAAAAGTATTTTCATAATTTTGGAAACTAATAATTTACGTTTGACATGATCTAACAAGTCAAATTTTAATTAAAAATATTTTGTATCACCGGAACAACATAATTTATTTATTATTATTAAAATTGATGAAATGCAGTTTTCATAATCTAGTTATTATATACATAGAATCGGTTACATAACATAGTGTGTTCAATTAATTAGTAGTTAACTATCTTCAAAGCGTCTCACTGATTAGTTAGCTGACAAATAAATCGCGATGTTAAATAAATATATACATATATTTAACAACAGCACCTAGTCGAGTGGCAATAAACTATAAATACAAACAAATTAATACGAATACGAAAAGTTCCGATTGGCATCAACTAATTGTATATTGTACAACGAGTACAGAATGGTATGAAAATATGTTTGAAATTTGAATACATATTTTTTTATACATTTCATACTATCAATTTATTGTAAATCTATATAGGTATGTGTCTAGACTACACTGTAAAAAAATTTTACAATGAAAATCATTGGACACTTTGTTGCCAACGATAATCATAGTAAATTTACAAAAAAATGTATTTTTACAAAAATTATTTTTATATGTAAAATTACAATTAAAATATGTAACACATTTTAATCTATTACATTTGCTAAGTAAATTTACATAACTACTTGTAATATTTCCACTTTTTAAAGTAATTATTACATTTGTGAATGTAAATATTACATTTATGCGTACATATTTACATTAATAAATGTAACAATTACATTTACTGTTGTAAATATTACATTTATTAATATAAATATTACATTTATTAATGTAATTATTACATTTACTAATGTCATTATTACATTTATAATTTTTTACATTTTTACATAAAAATATTTGTATAATTACATAAAATAAGTATTCAAATGTAAAAATACATAAAAATTGTTAAATTCAAAAATTCAAATAATATTATAAAATTTCTGTAATATTTACAGATTTTAGTAAATTTACAAAAAAAAAAAATAAAAATTACAGTGATTATCATTATAAATTATCATTGTAAATTTACACCGATTTTTTACAGTGTATCTTTATAATTGACAATAAGAAATATAATTAAAGTTGTATTATTCAATTAAATATTTAACTTGATTAGCCGTAACTTTGTGATACATTTTGGAAATAAAATAAATAAAAATAACTTTGTTATATCACTAAAATTATCAATTAAATATTGTTGATATTTTACTATAGTTTTCTTAAAAGTTGTAGAAAAATAATGAAAAATATGTAATTAACAGAAAACTGTGATATACTATTTATCGAAAAAGTGAAATGTAGTAATTTAAACAATGTTTACACTTTTAATACTTTTTTAATTACAGTTATCACTGCAAATTTTCTACTTGAAATTTACGGGCTGTCTATATCTAATGTAGAAAATAAAATACATAGTTTTTTTTATCATAATGTAATAAAACTTTACATTCATTACTTTACTAAATCGGATTTATTTAAACTAGGCGAATTAGATAAAATAAATATTTGATTTGTAATTGATGTTCGAATACTATTTGATATGATTAATGAAATATAGAAAGACTTACCGGAATTTGTCCAGAGTTGTGACGATGTCTGAGTCACTAACTCAGCACCTGGTGAACCGCTACTGTAGTAAGAAGGCATTACTGTCGAGTAGCTTCTTGGATATAATGGACTGGAAAACAAAATAAAAAATATATATTTTAGTTTATATTATTAAATCCGTACCATGGTTAATGAAACAAATTTTACTATTTTTTTTTACATATTTTTAAAAAAAATATTTACAGTTTTTACTGATCAAAATCAAATTAAATTTTTATATAACCGTAAAGATGCTTACTATAAATAAGTTCGATTTTTTATTCATCTATAAAACTTTTAAAGCTTGACGCACACCGGTTAGTCACAAGTAGGCAAAATACTGTATTAAAAACATTTAGTCGTGAAGTAACACCTATTTTCTGCTAAATGTTTAGACTGGTGTATTTCACCGTATTGAAAAATATGTATTTGTGACTAAATGTGTCAAATAGTTTTCAAGTAATTTAATAACTTAATCTCATTTGGGCCGTTTGGTTCGCCAATTTTATTTCATCCGTCAGTTTATTTAATTGATCTTTTTTTTTTGATTTGCAAAATTGAGTTTTTGTAATTTAAATATTATTTTTTTTTTAACAAAAATAAATAATAGTAAATTATAGTATAACTATTTTGAAACCTTTTTTATAAATTTTCTTATTATTCAATTGATATATATATATATATATATATATATATATATATATATATATATATATATATATATGAATTGAAAATTATTAATTTTTCATCAAAAATATGTTTAACTTTAAAATTAATAGTAAAAATATTGGTTTTAACGTAATATTTATTTTAACGTAGTGAATGATTTGTCAGTGGCATATTAAGTAAAATCAATATCATTAATTTAACAGATGAGTTAATGAACAAATTGGTATTTTGACAAATGTTTGCTTAACATTAAAAACTAATAATAATAAAAAATACATTATACAGAAATAAAAAAGGTAAGCAATGCTTCCTTTGTATTCATGAATGTTTTGTTGGTCTTATTGAAAATAACAAATTAAGGAAAATTTTACAATATATATACTTATATGACAAACTAGTTTTACGTTAAAAGTCATTAATGACAAAATCCGTATTAGTTCGTTATACTCGTTCATTATCAGAATGACTTTTAACAAATTAGCTTGGCTATTATTTCAGTAACAGAAATATAAAATTAATTTAAAAGAAAAATTTTCATTTATGTATGTATCAGTGGCAATGCGTAAAGGTAACATTTTTTTAAAATTGAAAATAAGTTATTGGTTAGTATATTAAAATAATTGTTTGGCAGAAATAAATTAAATTTAAAAACAATGCATTATGCAGTACCTAGCTAATTTTATTTTTAAATTTATAAATTTAGATTATTTGAAGATTATTTACAGAAATAATTTTAAAAATTACTACATATTTATTTTTTAAAAATCTACAAATATGATTTATATATGAAAATATTTTATCAAAATTATTACTAATAAATACAGAGTACTGAAATTGAAACATTATTTTTTGTAACAATTTTTAAATATTTATAAAAATAAATAGTAAAATTAAGTAACTGATATATAAAAAGTTGTCATTTCAGTGAAGAAATCTATATTAATAATATTTAAATATAATTAAACGAGCAGAAAATATTCACTACTATTTTTTAAAACTTACCAAAAATTATAAAATATTAACTGATCAAATGATCAACATTAACGTCTATTAAAAAAAAAAACAATGCGTTCACAGAATATCACTAGCACTCGTAGCTAAAAAAAAACCGCCAAAAATTAAAAACAATTACAGTATCAAACACGATACAATAAAAAAAATTGAATCACTCTATATTACCATACTACTTTATCAACATGAAATAATTATTAAAAAAATGATAATGTTTAAATCGGCTATATATAGTTTTTAATCAAAGAACAGAAATATATTTTTAAACGGCGCGAATATCCGAATACACGGCCATCAATGGACTAATTGTTATTGTCATACATCGTCTTACTTTAAAACACTTGCTCAGAAGAGGGGTGTATGTAGTGTGTGTGTGTGTGTGTGTGTGTGTATGTGTTTTTGTAGGGGGAAGTGCGGGGGACGAGGTGATGAACACTTCGCGGGGCCCGACACTGGCCTTCGGACCCCCGTCGGTGTACGGTGTCACGTGACACACGAAATGAGCACGTCACCCGCACACGGGACTGCGCGACGCGATGCGGTGCTGCCACAGTCAGGTTCTACGAAAAAATCGTGCGATTTTTTTCAACAATGCTTTTGTAGAAATGAAACTATGGTTTCGTTAATGTTGATGTTAGAAAATATAAAATTTTTATATTATTTTTTTATTTATTTGTTTAGTTTTATGCAAACATTAAAAAAATTAAGACCACCTCAGAGCCATATTAATTACACAAATACAATTCAACTAATTTGATAAAATTTTTGTCGATAAAAATATTTTATATTTTTTTTTAATTTCTAAAAAGGATATTGAGCTATTTAAGGGTTTGTCTCGGGTGCCAGAATTACTGGGCATGACTGTGAGTATTACATAATTCCTATACTATTATAAAAATAGGGAACATGTAATTGCACGACAAAAAATAGGAAATTTTACAACAAAATTGTTTAATAAAATAATTTAATATCTTAATCTCGTAATTATAGTTTAATCTCGTAATTAGTAGTAAAAGTAATTTAAAATTGTAGATTTCAAACTCAAATAGTACCGATTCTAGTTGAGGTTATAATTTTTTATATCAATTTTCATCTATGATTTGTTTAAAAAAAATTCACAGAACAAAATTTAACTGGTTTTTATTCGCAACTAGTTTCAATCCACGCGTTGTAAACTGGCTCTATGAACAAAGCTAATAATAAGTTTTCCAAGTTTTGCATTTATTTATTATATTTTTTCCTTCCTTTACATATTTAATTTACATTATAAAAACATAATCATATTATTTTCGATGTATATTAAGATACCAACAGTTTCATTAAATATTTTGTCTCAAATTATAAATATTTTAAACATGCATAACAGCATGATAAAATTACCTACATATTTTTATAAATTTTAATTATTTTTTTTTAACTTTTATAAATAGACTAATAGCCGGTTTCATAATAAATATTTTAACTAAAGTCGACTTTAAGCTTGCAAAAAAACATCGATTTTAAATTCTGCTGATAATAATAAAACTATTCTACTTTTTATTTATTTTACAAGTGACTAATAGCAAAAATCTTTTGTTTTGCAACAAAACAATGCATTTTGGTCTGCTTAAAATAAACTTTAGTTAATATGTTTATTATAAAACCGGCCGTAATTCAAATATGTATTTATACTAAATTATTTCCTGTTAAAGAACAACTTGAATTATCTATCTGACATATATGATATATAAGATTTCTGTTGTTCGATATCTGATCATGTGATAATATACGAGTGTCTTATTTGATATGCAGTATAAATTTCTTATTTACAATTTCGTAAGAGGAGAAGAATTCGAGAGAAAATATTGTTGAAAAAAAACATTGTTAGTCGATCGAAATTAATAATATAATTCTCAGAAATATTTTGTATTGTACTTTATAGATAACTAATAGGAAAATAAGCATATTAATATTTTAACCGACGCGTTATTTGTATTTATTTTGTTTTTATTAAAAATATAAATATATAAAATATTTTGAAATAATTTTAATAAATATTAACATATCGTGATAATGAAACTATTATACAAAAAAAATCTTTAGGTTATTGTTTTAATAACAGTAAAAAATCTTTCAGAACTCATTATATTAAAACAAAACTGTTCTAGGTTAAAGTTCTGTATTAATATTTATTTATAATCGACGTTTCGACGAACTCAACGTTCATCTTCATCAGGAAAAATGATACAAATGACATTTACAGTAAATAACAGAACGTAGAAACAAGTTATTAGCTAGATCATATTATTAACTAGATCATAAAATTTATAGATTTTTTAATTAATGGAAGCCGAATTTTATTTAACTCAGTGCCTTCATAGTGATTGATGTTATCTTTTTATTTATAAATATCTATTGCTTCTCTTACCAATCTAGTTATCTTATGATCTACGAGTAATAACTTATTTGTAATCCAGTAACTTTTTTCTATGTTCTTCTTTGTCATTTGTATCATTTTTATTTATCGATTATTAATAAATATTAATACAGAACTTTAATCTAAAGCAGTTTTATTTCGTTGTTATAATGTTTCAATTGTCACATCTATTTGAATTAAATTGACAAATTACCTAAAATTTAGACATATAATTCAAATTAAATAAATCCAAATTTTTTTCCATGAGTGGAAATGTATTTGAAATTGCATGAAATAATAACTCAAAAGTACCATATGCGTCAAACAAACATAACAGTTTAATAACAATACGTATCGTTACAAGGCAATTAAAACAAAAAATTATCATAACCACAGAAAATTCATTAACCCTATATAATCTCCAGCCCGCATAAGACACCTTTTTTTAACCCTTTAAAAACAATAATCCACGTGCACGTCGTTCCAGTGGGTAGCTGCTATCCTAGTGCAACATCGCGATCACCAGGTGTGTGTGTACTTAGCGCGTGCCGCAGAAGATACTTTTTCGCGTACACGTGCGTTTGACTATACTGTGTTTTCCAATCCGGAACGAAACACGGTGTTTCCTTCCGTTTTGTCACAAGAAAAAAAAAACTCGCTTTACTTTAAGTTGAATTTAACAATTTAAGTGAGAAAACTCGTCCAGGAAGTTCGTTTGTTTTGGTTCAATTCAGATGTTTTATTAGTTGGTTTGTCGTTAAATATTGACTGTGACACGCGAAGAAATTTATGAATTGCATTAATTCATTGGTTATCAAAATTCTTATTGTAATGAATATTATGGTTAGATCAATTTTAACTAATATTTATTTTAAGATCCATGCATTTGTTATAAAACTAAGAATAAACACATGAACATGAACACTCTAAAACGGGCTGAATTAAACTTTTAACACGTTTCGTATCTGCTATGAAAAATGAAGAATTTGTTAAAAATTTACGGAAAATGACATATTATTAGTTTTGTCAACATACAGCATGTTCATATGGCTTTAATGTTTGTAATGCAAAGTTCATGTGCCGTACGAAGTTACTGTAATTAATTAGTTTTCATTTTGAAAAAATTACGTTAAAAAAAGGAAAGTGTACAGTTTTTTATGGATATATATTGTTAATCTGATATTTTAAAATCAAAACAAAGCTCAATAAATCTGTATACATAATTTTTTATGCGTAAAAAACTATATTTATGACTTTTTTACGTAAAAAATGTATATTATGTAAAAAAGGATTAATCACATTTATTTTTTTCTCAAACTATAAAAATTATCATAAATTCGGGTACAATTATTTTACAAAAGGTAACATAAAAATATTAAGAAGAATATTACACATTTCAAACACAAAGCGAAAATTTTTTTATTATTTTTTTACTAATTTATAATAAAATTTTAAATTTGCGCTCACTTATCACAACAAGTATAACAAATGCAAACAAAATGCTACCTAGTGACGTAATATAGAACTAAAATTTCACATTATTTACGTTTTTTAAATTTTTTTGCACTAAAATTGTTGCCGTGCCTACACTACCGTAATTCTTTTTTACTTTGTATAATTTATAAAATAAAACAAATTTTATAAGAAATTCATTATTTTTCTGAATCTTTATGCATATTTATTTCTATAAAATATTTACAAATTTTGCTGTTCAAACTAGATTAATACGTCTATCATTCAAAAATATAAACGTATAAAATTTCTTAGCATATTAATATTCTTAATAATATTAACACAATATAATATGACCTCATTAATATGTCACTTGCAAGCTCGTGATAAGTGTTTGACATGTTATAAAAAAATGTTACAGTTCTTGTTATTAAATCGGTCGTTAACACTTACAAAATTTTCAATATATTGTTGAATATTATTTTTTTATATAACATAAATAAAAGTTCATGTTTTTATCCATTGATTGACATTGAACTTTGAGGTGTAAATGATCCTCAAATATTATATATTTTTCTATAATATTGTCATCGACCTAAACAAGGTCGCTGCTAAATGTACGTGCTAAAGTTACTCTAACTACTAAATAATCTGTTTCATATAATACTTAATACTATATTTAAATTAAAAATAATTATAACAAAGTAGCTATTTAATTTAAAAAAATATATATCTAAATTTAAATTATAATATTTTGCGAAAATTTTCAATTTACATATAGTGAAAAAAAAAGCTAACAACCTTTTTTGTATAATTATATAGTAACAGTATTTATAAATTTTATACATTTTCTTTTTTCTGTTATTAAATATATGTAATTATTCTCTAAAATTTAGTAGTCGATGGCTGTTAATTCTTTTTGCACTTTTGTAATTAATGAAAAAAGTATTTTTTTTAAGAAGCGTGCCTGGTAAATAATATGGTAGAAGCAAACCTTTGATTTTAGCAAAAAAAAACATTGTTGAAAATTTCTTAGAAATTCTATTTTGCAGTATATTTTTATGAAATTATAAAGAAATTTAAGAATCTGTTATAAATTCGGTTAAAGATATTAAATTATAATAAATAAACAGTATCCTATAAAATAATTGCTGACAGATATTTTCTTTTTTTATACATATTTTTCTAATTCTAATAGCTTTTGTAAAAATACTCTAATGGTAAAAAAAATTTAAATGATTTTTCTAATATTTTATTTTATTTAAAAAAAAATTAGATGATTGTCAACCTTCTTGTCATATTAAGTGAAACATCCATTGCAAGAATATAAACAATTTATAAATTAATTAGATATTTTGTCCAGTTAAATATTTGTTCATTCTTATTCGTCGATTTATCGAAAGTTTTAGATCTGAAATAATAATTAAATTTTAGATAATTTTATAAACAATATTACCAATAAATAGACAAATCATCTAAAATTTACCTATCTAATTTGATTTAAATAAAATTTGGCTTTCTTTAATTAATAATTTATAAATTTTATAATCTAGTTACTTATTTTGTTACCTAGTAACTTGTTTCTATGCTCTGTTTATTTATTACTACTTTGACTGCAAGGAAAAAGTAGTATAGCGTTTGGTACGGTGTCTGTAACATTTTCAAAAAAAAAAAATTTGTGTATAGAAATCCTTCATATAGCCTCTAGATGACGAATCTGAACTTAGTTTATGTGGGTGTATGGATGTGCGTCGTCGGCTCGCTCGCTCGCTCGCTCGCTCGCTCGCTCGGTCCTCAGACAAAATTTTGTGATCGCAACTCCTCCTAGACGGTTCAACCGATTTTAATGAAATTTTCAGGATAAATTTGTCTAGTGCCCAAGATGGTCATGTGGTTTTGGTTTTTTCCAGTGATGCCAACTTTCCGAGAAAAAAATTACTAAAGTTTTTAAAAATTCATTGTGGCTACATTATTTATCCGATTTTGATTAAATTTTCAGGAAAGATTCCCCTAGTGCCCACATAAATTTAGTAATTTTTATAAAAAACAGTGTTGCCAACTTTCTGAGAAAAAAATTACTAAAATTTTTAAAAATTTATGACGGCCATGTTGTTTAACCGATTTTGTTCAAATTTTTACAAAAGATTCTTCTGGTATTCATATAAATTAGATAATTTCAACAAAGTACAGTGTTGCCAATTTTCTGAGAAAAAAATTACTAAAATTTTTAAAAATTTGTTATGATCACTTTATTTAACGGATTTTGATCAAATTTTCACTAAAGATTCTCCTGGTGCCCGGATAAGTTATGCAATTTTAACAAAATACAGTGTTGCCATCTTACCGAGAAAAAAATTACTAAAATTTAAAAAAATTCATTGTGGCTACATTATTTTTTATCGGATTTTGATCAAATTTTCAGAAAAGTTTCTCCTAGTGCCCACATAAATTATAATTTTATTAATATACGGTGTTGCCAACTTTCCGAAAAAAAAAATTAATAATTTTCTAAAAATTTGTTATGCCCGCATTTTTTATCCGACTTTAATGAAATTTTTACAGAAGATACCCTAAGCGCCTATAATGTTATATATTAGCAAAATACAATGTTGCCAACTTTCGATGAAAATTTTTTTATTTCTATTTCTTATCATTTATGTGATAATGTCAAAGTAGTCTATATATGGGTTTACCCATATACTTCTAATCTTGTTGTATATGTTTTTTGTATCATTTTTCCTGATGATGATGTACATAGGATAAGTCGAATCGTCGAATTTTAAAATAAAATTTTTACTAATTTATATTTTTTTTTTTTTAATTTAAGGCAATGCAAAAATTTCTTCATTATTTTCTTTATTAAGATTAAAACCTTCCATTAAAATCAAACATCTTAAATAATTCAAAAGCAAGCATCAATTTCCTATTCTCTTAGAATAAAATTAAATAAATAAACATCATGTAGCCGAAGTACCTAACTAAATTGCCTCATTTGTTTCCAAAGCCAACATGGATTTTTTCTTAAGTAACTACTAGAGAAAAAACATTACAACGCAAAACAAATGAACATCAAGCAGTTGATTGTCAATACAGTTGTGCCTCCTCTTTAACATCTAACAAAACAAAAAAAAAACAAAACACACAGAGACAGGAAACAACAACAAAATGGCACGAGTCTTTCCCCTGATGGATAATTAACAACAAAGTAACAACATTATTTTTTTTTGCAAATCCTTCGCTTGTGTACGTACTACGTTTTTCAATTAGATTTTGTGTATGTATGTGTGACTCTGTCCGTGTGTGTGACACAATTTAGTATCAAAATGCGTTTGAAACGAACGTCACTTTCTTGTATACATATAAAACGCACAATTACGCATGTAATTATTGTAATGTATTTGCTAAAATATTTTACAGTCTAACTAGCATCTTATACTCCATTTAGGGAGAGTTTCTTTATATAACTTTAATACCTATAATTTGATCGAGTATTATCAGAAGATGCGTTCCCGTATAGAAATGTTTCTTATGCTTAACGCGAAACTAACTACGAATTAAATATTGATACAGGTAGACTACTTTTAGAAATTTGAGTTTTGACTTTTGCTATTTGATATAGGAAATAGAACAAGTTTGATATAAATAAATGACATTAATAAATTAAACTAAATAATGTCTAGACTTGTGATAATAATATTATTTGCATTTTTAATGATCAGGATTGGAAAATAATTTTATATTTCTTTATAAATAAATATTTTTGATTAATAATATTTTGATTTAATAGTCATAATATTGTTAAAATACTTAGTAACAGATTTTTATCAAAAGTACAAAGGTACACAGAAACAAATTAAATAGGAATTTAATTTAATTTAAATTAAATATCTAAATTTTTGATAATTTATTTATTTATATAATTACAAATTTTCTATAATATCAAATTAAATCGTAATTTAAAATAAAGTTTAGATAAATAATCGAAAACTTTAGACAAATCAATGAACAAGAATAGATATGTAAATATACGACAAACTAAAATTTTTCTAATTATCTTAAATTAATATACAAAATGTATACATTTTAGATGTTCAATCTAAAATAATTAAAAAGCCGAAAAATCTTAGAAAGATGTTAAAAAAAAATAAACTAAAGTTTGTTTTCTATGTAGTTCTAAAAGTTTGATAGTAAATTTTGGAAATGTTACAGCAAAACCATTTTTTCTTTGCAATCAAAGTGGTAATAATAGCATTAAAAAGCTACAAAGCAGAGAAATGTTTCAAAATTTTTGATAAAAGTTAAAAATGTACAACTATAAAATTCAAGTAGCATGTACAAAATGTGGCAGAAAAATAATTGATATAAACAATACATCTTTAAGTCATTACTTGTGTTAATTGTCTTGACATCATCATTGTCTTTTACTTTACATGATATTAGTGGATCCCAAATATTTTTCAACAAATTTCAAAAATTTCAGAAGACTCGAAACTAATTCAATTTATACTACAATTTTTTAAGAGTATAAATTTAATTTTTTGTTAGACTTTTTCTATAATATTCATTTTATAAATGATTATTTAAATCAAATAAAATATTCTACATTTTTATGTTTTTATGTTTATGAAATTTATATCGTTGAACTAAATATAATAAGAAACAGAACGTCACATTTTTCTGTAAAATTTAATTGTATAAAAATTTATTAACACCTGGATTGTTTTTAAAATAAAGTAATTCTTAAGAATTTTTTTTTATATATTTGACCTTCTAATTTGATTACGCATGTTAATTATTATTAATACATTAATAATAATATTAAATATGAAATACAGAACTTAAACCTTACGCCATTTTATTTCATAAATAAAGTAATTTAATAAGCATTTCTAGCGACAATAATTATAAAATGATCATCGATCAATGACCGTAATTAATAAATATTCAATTAAATATAAAGTTCATTACACTCAGAGTCAAATTAAACGTGTCGAAAACGAAAAATTATTGTCAACCATCAATAAAATGTTTCAAACATAACAAAAACGCGTACTGTCAATATACTCGGCTAGACAAACGATAGATAAAACATTGAGAAACGAAAAACACATTAGGCTAACGTTATAGATTTTTGTCTATATTTACCTGTTTGTTATTATTACATATAACGAGATTGTGTCCTATGCGTTTGTTCGTCGAGTCATTTTCGGGAAACAAAACTTATCGCTAGACTCATCAGCCAAACCATATGACACTTTTCTGTTCGCTACAATATCGTTTGTAAATTTTTCAAAATTAGAAGTTAGAAGTTAGTGAGAAATTAATGACGACCTTGACTGTGAAACGTACGTGATAATACAGTATACAACATTCCTGTTGTCAGTAGTTAGTCACAATCTAACATAGTGTTAGTTAGAATATTTTTTAGTACGAAATTTTATTTATATATTTGAACATTTTCAGTTTAATGTAATTTTGCAGCTAGATCTGGAATTGTAGTTTCCAAATTAGATTAACTTATCAGTTTTTAAATATGTAATATACATAGGTGTTGTGCATAATAAAATAAAAAAGGTTTTAGGATTTAGTTCTGTATTAAATTTAACTTTAAAAAATCGACGTTTCGACATACTCTACGTACATCATCAGGAAAAATTATACAAATGACTTATATAATAAATAAACAAAATATAGAAACAAGTTACTAGGTAACAAAATTACTAACTAGATCATAAAAATTAAAGGATACAAGAGCCATCAATATTAACAGTAGATTCATAAGAGAAACAATAGAAATTTATAAACAAAATCTAACTCCAATGAATGTGTTGGCTTCCTTTAATTAATAATTTTGTAAATTTTATAATCTAATTATTTATTTTATTACCTAGTAATTTATTTCTATGTTCTGTTTATTTATTGTATATGTCATTTGCATCATTTTTCTTGATAATGATATACGTACAGTACGTCGAAACGTCAACTTAAAAAAAATTAAAATTAACTAAATCTTGTAGCTCTTTTATTTTAATATAATAAGTTCTGAAAGATTTTTCAACAAAAAAAAATTAAATATATACAATTATTGTACTTTTCTAAAAATAACATAATTGCTAATTTAGATATTTTGATGAAATTATTATGCTGATTTAATGTGAATAATTTTTTTTTCTTTATAAGTAATATAAAAATTTTATTTATTATTTTAATTTATTGTTCATACGCATAATTATGTTCTTTTATATTTTCTTATTTATATTTTCTGAACCGGAACCGAAACCTTCGTGTTTTTATCCAAAAGTGCAAACCGAATCATATATTTTAACTATATAAATTATACCGAACCGAGTACAAAACCATTTTAATTTTTTATAATAAACCGAAATGAAAACAACGAAACAAGTAAACGACAAATGGCAATATAAAATAGTAATAACTAATTAACAAAAACTGTTTTTTGAAATTTTACATAAATTTAATGTTTTGCACTAAATTAACTGACCTCTTACCTATTAACATGAAAGAGTTTTTACGTGCCTGACGGACATATTAGTTGTAGAAATAATTATTTTGATACTTGATCTACTGTCATCTGTCATATTATTGTTTACTATCATATAGAAACTTATTTTCCTCAGATATTCTATCATTTTGATATTATAGTCTTCAATTATATAAAATTAAAAATATTCTTTTATTTTGCTATCATAATAACTGTTACCGTCAGACATGTTGGCTCAGTTTTTGAATAGACCTAAGTATGTTTATATAATGTCAGAAATATTTTCTAACTCAAAGACGTATTATTGATAAACATATTTATCAAACTATTTTTTAATAAACTCTTTTTGTCTTTTATTTATTTTTTTATGATCTCATTATTCATTGCATTAATTTTTTTTATTTATTTAAATCGGGGTTTCTCAATCATGATTACATAAACTTTAACAAATGAAAAATCGGGCGTGTTGAGAAAGCGCATATTGCCTTTTTTTGGCACATTGCATAAGCGCATAAAAATTTACTAACCTAACCTACCCTAAGCCAACCTAAATTTTAAATTACATTATACTCTTTTCGTCTAGATTCATACTCTTTTTCACAATCGGTCGTGTATTGTCGAGTTTCTTCGATTTTTTCCAGATGCTGAAAAACATATTTAAACAAAAATGGATACATATAAAGTTGGTACAATTGCCTGCGCATGCGTATAATGTATCTAGTTAGAAACTTGAATAGGAAAATAAAGCATGTTGTATATTTTTTTATATTAGAAAACTTGAAAGAAACTTGGACGCAAAAATCTGTTTTACATTATACTGGAACTGACTATCTGTACTTGAACGAAACTTAAACTAGAAACCTAGTACGAATGAATGAAAAGTATAATGTAATTCAAGCTTAATATTTTAATGCGCTTATTAAACGTTTTTTCTTTTCGCGCTCATTCAATGTTAATTTTCTGCGTTTACACAACGTTTCTTGTACCCAAAATGCGCTACCTCAACTTTCCGGTAAAATCAAAGCATATAAAAATAAAATGAAATATTTTTGTTTTATTATTTAAGTAACATAATAAGAAACGAAGATTTGTAAGGAAAAAATATATAAATGACATATAATAAATAAACAGAACATAGAAACAAGTTACAAAATAAACGTCAATTTTTTTAATAAAATTTATACAGAACTAAATCCTAAAGCCTTTTTATTTTAATAATGAGTTCTGAAAGATTTTTTACTATATTATTTACTTTAATAAATTACTACAATAATATTTAATTTCATCTAAACATTTGGAAATTTGAAAAAAGCAACATAAAAATACAAAATTTTTGTAATAGTTTCCCAGAATTTCAGTGTAAATAGTTAGCAATCCTAAAATTATTTTACTCTTATCGTTAACGAAGCATTCATAACAAACCAACTGTAAACTGTTTTGAAATTTAATCTATAAAATTGATGACAAAGATTTCCAAATAAGTTGATAGCTAAATACAGTGGGCGTTTCTATGATTTTGTCTCATGTACAAAATGTTTCAGAATAACTATTCCTAAACAAAATAATATGTTGTCCATGATGTCTGTTGGTCAGGCGCCATAAGACGTTCTCTCCCACGGCTATCTAGATAATGAAATGCGATGCGCAAGCGCATTATCGCATCCATCTCATTCGTGTTACAATTATCTCCTCTCTCACTCCTCAGTATACATCATATAATTATGCATTACGCGTTTTGTTATGGGTTATGTCATTATGGCATGGAAATATGAGAACGCAAAATATTGCCTAGCATATACTGTTGCTATTTTAATATATGAGGACCTCCTCATTGGAATTGTGACAAATATGAGATTCGAAATAATGGCGTTTAAAGTTTAGAAATAAATATATATATATATATATATATATATATATATATATATATATATATATATAATATATATAGGTAAATAATTATCACGATTAGTAAAAATAATTTAGGAAATAATTAATGGGAATTGTAGTCAGATTTGGATGATGTTAAATAACAACCTCAAATCTAGATTCTTAATCGAGCTTTCGGTGTAAATTTTCACCTTCTTCAGAGGTTTGCTCTAAAAGAGATTACTGTTTCTATGCTACAATTTTGTATTTCTCAAATATAAAACATATTTATTATCTTGCCTTAATTAAACATTTATATATTATTATTATTTTATTTGCGAAAATTAAATGTTTCTACATACATCATCTCATAACAACATGTTTTTCTTTAATTTGTCATGTAAATAAATGTAATTTCACTTTAAAAATATCTATAACATAAATAAACAACAACAAACTAAAAAATCGAAATACTTGAAAATATATGTACTATTTCAAATTCATGACGGTGCTGTCACCATCGGTAGTGTTAGGTCTCAATAGTAAAAAAACAAAAAAAATCTCAATTTGAATCAAATCAAATTTATAATAACGTTCAAGTATGCGTTAAAACAGCTTATAAGTTCCTCCTGTCAACGTATTCATTATTGGTTAAAAAGTAAACATTTTTTTAAAGTGGAGTATTTGTCATTCTTCCACTGTGGTCCTAGTATGTTAGGAGGTAATATGAGGTCCGATTTCTAATACCTGATGAAGATCGTATATGATCTCACGCTCGTATATTTTCCAGAGAAATTTGCATTATACCGTAAAACTTGCATAGAAGCTCGTAATAGAGACAATTAGACTTCTTGAGACTACACCTACCACTAACGCCAGATTAACAATAATGATATAGAGATCTTCCATGCGTAACTTGAAATTTTATATTTATTCTTGTTACTCAAAAGTGATAATAAAAATAATTATTTCAAATATATCTTTGAGATCTGTATACGAAAAAATTTGATGTAATTTTATCTTTGATTAAGAAGAAATAGTTTATAGAATGAAAAGAAATTATTGTAAAATTTATTCCAACAAAGTAAGAAACTGTCAGAAACATGTGCAGTTTGAATTTAAGTATTATTATTAAAAATATTTATTAAAGTGAATAAAAGCCAAAAACTATACTATTCAGAAATTATCTTTAATCGATCACCGGCTTCGAATATTTAATAAAATAAATTTTAATATTCATTATCAGAGCTAATTGAAAAACTAAAGCAAATAGCGCAACTAGTTGTTGTTAATAATTGATTGAGAATCATACAGAAGATCATATTTGATTTTATGATCTAGTTATATATCTAACAAATTTTTTTATATTCTAGTTACCTACTTATTTGTTTCTACTATGTTCTGTTATTTACTGTAAATGTCATTTGTATCAGTTAAGCTGATGAAGACGGACGTTGAGTTCGTCATAAATATTAATACAAAACTTAAACCTAAAGCCATTTTATTTTTTATAAATTATTAATTAAAGGAAACCAAATTTTATTTAACTCAATGCCTTCACAGTAATTGATGTTATCTTTTTCTTTATAAATTTCTATTGCTTTTCTTATCAATCTATTGTTAATTAAAATTAATATAGAATTAAATCCTAAAGCTTTTTATTAAAAAAAAAAAACAATAAATGTTTCCAGTAAGCAGACTAATGCTTTTAACCTTTCATAAAACAACCAAATTTATAATAACGTTCAAGTACGTGTTAAAACAGCTTATAAGTTACTCCTGTCAACGTATTCATTATTGGTTAAAAAGTAAACATTTTTTTAAAGTCGACAGCATTTGAATGAATTATCAGTATATATATATATATATATATATATATATATATATATATATATATATATATATATATATATACCGGGTGTTCGTTCGTCAAGTTCATATGAGCGTTTAACATGTAATTTCGATAAATTGCGATATACTACTTTCTCGAGTAAAATTCGAAGAAATACTTAGAATACTTTTCGATAGGGCATAAAAGGTTATATTATTTGGTTTTAGTTTTAATTTGCTAGCATGTGCCGTTTGGGCGCTAGAATTTTTTTTTGATTTGTTTGTTTTTATTTTTTTTCTCAAAAACTATGAGGTGTAAGAAAATAAGCATGACATGGAAAAATGCGGAATAATGAATACGATAATTGAGTGAAGAAACCATTATTCTACGATGCATCGTTTAGTAGAAAAAAATTCAATTTTTAATTTTTTTCTAAAACCAAATAATATAACCTTTTATGCCCTATCGAAAAGTATTCTAAGTATTTCTTCGAATTTTACTCGAGAAAGTAGTATATCGCAATTTATCGAAATTACATGTTAAACGCCCATGCGAACTTAACGAACGAACACTCGCTATATATATATATATATATATATATATATATATATATATATATATATATATATATATATATATATATATGAAGTTGTCGCAACCTTTAAACTTGCTTATAAAAATTTATATTATAAAAATATATACGCACATTGCTAATTTATCAAAATGAAGACATGACCTGCGCCAAGGTCACGGTCAAATACGGTTATTATAATTTTATTATTAGCCAATGAGATTCACGCTTTTGCAATCATGATTCGTCGAACCTTTTCTTTCAACCGGATATAGTTATTTATTTTCTTTTTCTTTTTTGAAATTGGATAAACGGAATTGTTATTAAGAAATTAATAGTAGTGTGTTGAAAAGTTGCAAAATTTTATTACAATAATATAGTTAATTTATTGGTTTAAACTTTTGCCTAACCTTGTACTTTTCGAAGAAATGATAAAGTAAAAAATAATTATTTCATTTACTTTGAATTAGATGACTAAATTTTAGATGATTTATCTATGTAATTAGATAATATTTTCTATAACATTAGTTCATTCATTACATACGACTATAAATTAATATAGTAAAAAAATTCAGGTCTCATTATATTGAAATAAAAAGGCTTTAGGATTTAGTTCTGTATTAATTTTAATTAAAAAATTTAAATCAATGCTTTCACACTGATTGATGTTATCTTTTTCTTTATAAATTTCTATTGCTTCTTTTATCAATCTACTGTTAATTTTGATGGGTCTTATAATGGGTCTTGGTTTGTAATCTAGTTAGTTATTTTGTTACCTAGTAACTTGTTTCTATGTTCTGTTTATTTATTGTATATGACATTTGTATTTTTTCCCGATGATGATGTACGTATAGTAAGTCTAAACTTCGATTTTTAATTAAAATTAATAAATTAGTTGAAATAATATTGTTATTTCAGATAAAATGTAAATAAATAATCTAGAACTGTAGAACAAATTAACAAACAAGAAAAAATATCTACTATATTAGATAAATAATGTAATTATCTAATCTTAAATTATATGTTTCATCTAATATGATTAGTACGTTAAAAATCCTTTTTTTTTTCCTGATAAAACAGTTAAAGTATTAGAAAAATTAAGTTTGTTTCTGTGTATTAATTTTGTAGACATCCTCAAATTTATATTTTAGTTTAAATTTTGATAAAACTAACAAAAAATATTTTAGATCCGGTTTACGACAACGAAAACTAAATAATTTATTAATTTTTTTAATTACATTTATTTTTATTCTATTTTTATAAAATAATAGTATATTATGTTACAACGAGCAGAAAGCGATATTTATCTCAACTGTGAATACAAGCCTTGTCAGTAAATCTATCACTTTTTAAACAAACTACAATTTTTCTAAAGAAAATTGTTAACAACTAATTTTGAATTCTATATAATAATTTTAGATTATTTTTAAAATGATGACATACAATTTCGAACAGCGTATATAATCCATAAAATATATCAAAAGTGGAAAATGACTTATAGGCACTTAAACAAGAAAAAAATTACTCTGTTGACACATAAATATATCAACTTGAAAGAAAGAAAAAAAAAAACTTCATTAAGAGAGGAAAAAAAGCGTTTGTTTATGTTACAAATTAAGTTTGGAAAACGTTAAGTTTACTGATGTCTATTTAATGATCATGTTAGGTATATCTCTTAAGAGAATTAGTAAGTACTTTATTCTTTATCAAACTCATTATTGCTAACTTTTAATGTTACAATTGTCAATTTGAAGATATGAAATGGATGTTACAAGGGGAAAGTTACGTTTTCGCATGATATGATTAATAGTACTTGTACAAGATCAATATATCCCTGTACTATTATAAAAAAAAAAAAACTTATTACAATATAAAGCTGCCAGTATAAAAAAAACAATTTTAATTTTCATCAAAAAAATTAGTTCATTTGATAAATGTTGTTTATTAATATCGAGTTATAATAAATAACAGAAATACTGTAGTAAAAATATATTGACTGTTCTGAATCGAAAGTATAAATATATGACTATTTCGAATAAATTTCTGATATTTGATATACTGAAAATATAATATCACATATCGTATTTATAGATTTTTGTTTATTGATTCGAGCCCCTGACACTGACGAGAGACTCACAATTCACTCAAAACGAGATAAGAAATTTATATTTGAATACGTATAATGTATAAACATAATCTTTAAACGGGACATTTCTATATATTATCAGCTTGCATCTTCATATGTATTTACCTTTACTTATAAGTATATGTAATTTTATTTCCTTAATATATATCAATTTTATTAGATTAATGTTACTAAAAATTTGTATTTTTCTATCATAGGGAACATATTTACAGTATCTAACATTTTGAAACTATTAACTATTTAAAAACACAAATAAATTATTTTTTTCTAAATTTGAATTCTAAATTGTTTTATATACCTACAGTGTGTGCTCACTGGTAGTGCTATTTCGTTTTATGTCGCTTAAATTATACAAAAAAAACTTCAAATAATGTTAAACTTAAAATTTTATAAAGATTTTCATTTAAGTATTCTTAAAATATTAAATTCAATTTTATTATTTTTAAAAATAATATTTTAATATAGTAAAAAATCTTTCAGAACTTATTATATAAAATAAACCGGTTTTAGATTTAAGTTCTGTATTAATATGTATTAATAATTGACATTTCGACGAACTCAACGTTCTTCTTCATCAGGAAAACTGATACAAATGACATTTACAGTAAATAGCAAAACGTGCAAACAAGTTACTGGGTATATAAGTAACTAGAACATAAAAATTTTATAAATTTTTAATTAATGGATTGATGTTATCTTTTACATATAATGAGTTTTGAAAGATTTTTTACTATGTTAGTATATTAATTTGTAGTATTATATTTGTCGTTTAGTATACTAATTTTATCGAAAAATTTTCATTTTTATGGTTTAAAATATCATTTTTGTCGTGTTATACTTTTTGTTTAAAAAACCAATTTTATCGTGAATTTTACCATTTTTTATCATGCAATGCTTGTTGTTTGAAATACACCTAGACCTCACTTTGCGTCGTGGTTACGTTCCAGAAAAACACGACGCAAATTGAAACGACGCAAAGTGAATTATGATTTTCTATAGCATTTTCTATAGCAAAAAAAATAGACTCGAACCCAAAACAACGCAACTTCGAAAATCTAACGACGCACAGTGAAAATTGGTACTAATTCAGCAGCGACGCAACTTCGAAAAAACGCAAAACGAAACGACGCAAAGCGAGGTCTAGGTGTATCAGTCTTGTCGTTCAATTATATATTTCCCATTCTCAATATTGATTATTATTAATTTTATTTGAAAGTTTTATAATTCTATATAAAATAAATTTTAAATGCCTTCAAAAAAAAAAATTCAAAAATTCGTGGGAATTCATAGATTTTTTCCATATTAGAAATATTGTATTGGTGCATAATTATCAAGCGTTTTTGTAGGCGGGTTATTTGTTAATAAAAATTGCTGTTTTCTTTACTTTTTTTAATAAAAATATTATTTTATTTAAAAAAAGGAAAACGCCTGATAATTATACACCAACCTAATACCAACAATCTGATGTACTTAATACTATACTGTAATTTTACATAATTATTAATGGTAAAATAGCAGCATTTTTACTATGATAAATGATGTAATATTACGTTTTTTTTTCTGTAAAAATACATTTATAGCATATGTAAATTTACATAAATTTTTTACAGAGAACACTGAGAAAAATAGATATTTACGGTAAATATATTTATATTTAAAAAGGTGACACAAACACAAGATATTAAAAATAACAAAATAAGTATATTTAAAAATTAACTATAAATATGTATAATAAAAACAAAAATTTAATACCATCAATTTGTATATAGTACTACAATCTTAATTCTTAATATAGTATTAAAATATATATGTGAATAGATTTTAAAAATGTATAAATTTGTGAATACTTTAAACATACTCGTATATTTCAAATAAATATCTACTTATTTTTATCCAATTTGTTAAATATCTATTTTTCTCAGTGTAGATGAATAATAAATAAAAAAATACAATAATTATAGAAACTAACCTGGCCATATTTCCAGATGGTGGTGAATGTGTACCATCTCCGACCGTATATCCTCCGGTATGCGCACCTAGTGTTGTAATTGCTGCCGTTTGTTCCATATCAGCGTACGTATCCCTATCATCGGCAGCCGGTTGCAGTTCAGCGAGATTTGTGTATCCCGTGCTACGACGCGGCGAACCACCGCCTATTTCAGCGTTTCCACCGCCGCCAACACTTCCGCTGGTCGTGCCGCCTCCGCCGCCACGTGCCCCCGATGAATCGTCCGAACCTTCGCCCGGCGATGGTGCAACACCGTCTAGTTGAAGGTATTGTGCTGATGATTCTTCGATCACATGTAACGGATTCTAAAACAAATGCGTTGAGAGAAAATTGTTTATTACAGAGAAGGGGTAGTAGGATTTCGAGTAGAAATTAATGAATTAATTGAGTTGTTTTCACTCAGTTTTCGTAATTTTAAACATGGAGCCAATATGCTCGAGAAACTAATTATATAGTTTTTTAACAGTTTTTAAATTAATCACAGTCAAGCAAGGAATCTACAGTTTATAGTTATAATAATATTTATTATAGCTTGTGCTAATAGAGAATACATTTAAATGCAATTCATTATAAAAATACAAAACTTTAAAAAATACAAAAATGAAAAACCAAACTTAAACTAATATTAAATAATATATAAATGTTTATATATTATTTAATATTAGTTTAAGTTTGGTTTTTCATTTTTGTATTTTTTAAAGTTTTGTATTTTTATAATGAATTGCATTTAAATCTATTCTATGTTTATTAAACATATAACATATATACAAGAAATACTATATATAATTTTAACTAAAATAAATCATTTAAATATTGACAATTTTTTCAATTATTGCACAACTTAACATTTTCTGGTAAAGTGTTGTACTTTACCATTGCTTTAAAGAATACCTATACCTAGAGTTTTGTGTTCGTTTGTAATTTCTAGATTCCAATATAAAATTTCCAGCATTTCGTGTTTGATACGTATACGTTTCCTGAAAGGTCTTTAATATACTGCGTTGTAAACTACTCAAACACACTAATATGCAATATTTTAGGCATTTTTGTTATTAATAACCCTTAAATTAATAGATTTAGTAGTAAAATACACAACATACTTTTTCTCCAAATCACTTTACTCTACTAATTTTGGTGGAATAACACAGTTCAAAACAACAATTTTTATTATTTTTAATTTTTTTTTTTTTATCAAACATAAAAATAATACAGATTTACAAATGTAATTATATTACAATAAAGAGCCAAGATATTGTAAAATATGTTTCCATATTAAAAAAAAATTCCAATATTACAGAAAAAAAGTTAAAAATATAATAAATACGATCATTATCTGACAAATACAATCACCACAAAACATTTAAAAATAACCACGAAGGCTTAAAGTTTCCTGTGCATGGCTCAATGCGATAAGCCTAGAATGTTATTCAACACTTTGTAAAGTTTTCTATCTAACCTAACCTATCTTTTTTTTTCATATACTTACAAATATTTTTCTTTCGTTCAGTAAAAACAACAAATAACTTTTATTAACATTTATTTCAAATTATAATAAGTATAGCAATAACTGCAAATGATATTATTTAGTATTTAGTAATTTCTGACAAATTTGTAAAATAAATTATATTTGTGATTTTTGTTATCATTCTGCAAATAATTATAAAGCAATTAGAAGGTATTATAGTATTATTTTTGCAATGAATGACATATACTGTTATACAATTTATAAAATTTTGATTTAATATAGCAATCGAAAAATATATAAAACGTATCCATTTCACACAAAAATGTTAAAGAAAAAAATTAAATTGTATTATTTAAAATAACATTAAACAAACAATATTACAAATTTATCTGTCGAGTAATCCCGAAATGATTGCCCGTTATATTATTATTAGATTCTAAAGTGATTCAAAGCGTTAAATGTTAGTCAGCTAAATATCTGATTTCATATAGATCACATTGTAATTTATTAATTTAATTGTTTAAGCACAGATCAAAATAGCTATTTCATTTCATTCTAATTAGATGACTAAATTTTCTAGGATTCGTCTATTTAAAAACATATTTCTAATAACATTAGTTATTTTATCTACATACAAATTAGTTGAATGAAAATTTTGTTAAAGTTTAGATAAATAATATAAAAGTGCTGGATAAATCAACAAATAAGAATAGATAAATATACGACAAACTCTTAGAAAAAAATATTTAATAAACCAAATGTAATTATTTCATTAGAAATACATGTTACATCTAATATGATTAGAAGGCTGAAAATTATCTATCTTTTTTAGATAAAACTAAAACATTTAAAAAATAATTGAAGAATTATTTTCTATGAACTATTCACATTATATATACATTAAACTAATACATATTTTTATAAATAATATACATACAACATTCATTTCGTCCACATTTACATCACATCTCATATATGGTTTTCTATTTTTATAGTCACTTATTTTCACATGCATAATAATTAACAAATCGTACATCACAAAGAAAAAAAATAATTCAGGAGGTCAGAAACACTGAAATCAAACTAAACTTATATATTTTTTTTTTAAGTTAAAAATAATTTCAATTTGGACATTCACTGACTTTTGAAAATTGTGTATATTTATTTGTGATGTGCAATATGTAGAAACAATAATGATAAATATAAACAAATTTACCTTCATTTGTTTATTGATTAAGGCTATGTACCGTGTCGGACTATCATTATTCTTATACGATACAATATTAAAATCATTGAAATTAAACTTCATTTTCACAAAAATATATACGTCTATAATCACAGAATTCTTACACACGAATAACTTGAATCTAACAAACTCAGCTATACAAGTAAATAAATCAAAAGTTGAAAAGTTTATCAGTATTCACATACATCAATTCGACCAGCCGGTTGATGCTTACGAAGTCAAACTGTTTGTGACACTGTGTGTAACTTTATATTTTTATACAAACAGGGTATACTATTTTTTTTTCCAGTTTTGCACGTAGAGGGGCGATACACAACTACAAATAAACAACCCTTAAAGTTTGAGTAATGCTAATGATTTGTTTATTTTCCGTTTAAAAGAGAAATATTTGAAAATTTATAATTGTGTATATGTTTTCTGTTTGTAATTAATAAGAAACGCATAAGTAAAATTTTAATACACGATTGTATCTACATATGTGTTTTCTATAATACACAAGGTGGATTTAAAAAAATATTGTCTCTGAATCCATATCTTTGTAATCGGAAAAATAATATACGAGTAAATTTTTTCTCGAAAAAATATTCGAAATATAACACAACGCGGATTCAATGTAGATACACAATTTTAATCTTCAATTTTTAAAAATATACACCCATAGAAATTCATATAGTTTATGATATAATATGGCAGCGAAACAATTGTATTATACCAGTGTTTTAAAATATATTTAAGAACGCCACACACTTCGGATTATTTAAGAAAAAGTTAATATTACCAAATAAAAATCTAAAATTTGTATATTGTACAAAAAAAAAATAAAAATAAAAGTATATAATTATTTATACATTTTTCGACAAATTTAATGATTGTATTAAATCCGCAAGCATACCTTATATCAATTATTTTCCTACCATACATTTTTTTTTAAAATTTAATAAAAAAAGAATCAAAAAAATTAATAACAGTTTAACTTTAAAAATATGGTGATTAATTAGCAATCTGGAAAAAATTGTGAATCTTATGAATTAATTTTTATACAATTAATTCTATGCGCCTCTCGAAAAACTCAGCCTTACGAGTTTTCTGTCTTTTTCTATCAAAATAAGAATTTCATTTATTAGAAAAAAACAAAATATCTTGTAATCTTATTAGTCTTGCGAGAGAGGCACAGAATTGCAGCAATATTTTATAAACATAATATTGTATAACACAAAATATTTTTTACGCAATTGACAAGATATGAACGGTCAATATTTAAATCGTAAAACAAACAGATTACTATTTAAAACACTTAGGTATATATGATTGCAATTTAAAATGATTTAATTTACTATTAAAATTATTTACACATTTTAGCATTATCAGGAAACAGGTACCACAACCAATAATAATAAAACAAGAACTTAAAAACCTAGCTTACAAATTCAAACTCAATAAAATTTTATCCACGATCCGATTAACGACGTGTTTACAAAACAAAACTCAAACCCAATAAATAGCCGATCGAAATAAAAGCAGCACTCATCGATCGCTAAACCAAATACTAATCACACACACACCACTCACTCACTCACTTCAGGTCAATTCACACTAACAGTTGCGCATGCATTTTCTGCGTGTGCTTGTTGTTTATCCACCTACCTCGTCAATCCGATTCACATTCACGTTGAAGAGGAGAAAGTCACGATCGCCGGCCCGCATCGTTTGTGGATATGGTTCGTGATGCTCCTGATGCTGCTGTTCGTACTGAAGGCATTCGAGGGGCGTGCCCGGCCGGCTGCCACCGGTGGTGGGGTCGCTGGATTGTGCCGTCCCATCAACAGGCCCAGCCTGCGGCGGACTGTACGAGCCACTCTCCTGTTCGTATTGTAGCAGTTGTTGTTGCTGCTGGTCGTCGGGTGGGGATAAGTCCTTGCCCACTGCGAAATAAAACGCATACCTATAGAGAGGGGTCAATGAACCGGATGAGCGATGTAGGCCGTATGTAGAGCAGGCGTGTGATGTGAGTTGCATGCTAATTAGGCGCCGCGCGTATGCTAATCATATGTGTGTTTTGCAAATCGGAGCTTATTATGTGTTGTTTGTATGTTAACACGAACGATATATTAGCATAAATTGTTGTAAAGATTAGTTTTATATACATATTGACTGCCATTAAAGTTTGGTTTTAATTATTAATAAAGGTTCATTTAAATTATCCTACTTATCACAAATTTATGTTATAATTCAGTGCGCATACGACTTGTAGCGATTCCAGATATTTTGTCTTATTCAAGTAAATGGAATTTTTCTTTTGACAGAAAAAGATAGAATATGTTGTACCGTTACGAGTTTTACAAGATGTGTGCAGAATTTCGGTATTAACGTTGTTGTAGTACCAGTAATACTATTTATTCTGAATTTTACCATGATAACAATTAAAATTTATTAAAAATTATTATTAAGTAATAATGATTAAAATATTAAAAAAAAAAAAAATTGCCTGATGATTTAATTAGTTCATCAAAAATAAATTAATGGCGATTTAAGCAAAAACAAAATACTATAACTTAATATAATACGGCATGAATATAAAATAAATATATAGTTTGTTTCAAAATCGCTAATTCTGCACTAAAACATATGCACTAATTTCCTGATGAATAAGGTAGTCTAAATGAGTATAAACAATAAATTGAAATTAAAAAAAAGATCCATTAAATTTTTTTAATTAGTAAATTAATTTAGCAGTTACATAGTCAAATACTTGAGAAGCATTTATTAAATATTTTAATGTGATATCTCTTTTCTAAAAAAACGTGATAATGTCGTAGAATTTGTATAGAGACTTTTTGCAGAGGTGGAAACAAGACAAATGTTAGAGAAATATAGAGGTATTGATACCATACCCACTACTAACATTTCCTTATAAGAAGAAAAAAAATCGGTATTAGATGGAACAGAGATAACTAGATTGTGCGTAATATATTTTCTATTGAAATTTATAATAAATTGAAAGTTAACAGTAAATCGATGTAAAATTTGCTATTTTAAGGTATATTTTTAATTAAAGAAATAAATAAAAAAATGTGCAACCACCCCATTATACTCAACTAATTTTATTTAAAAAATGATTACCTACTCAAATTAATTACAAAATTTTGAATAAAATTATAAAATATAAACAGAAAATAAACAATTTGAATTTAAAATCTATAAAACGAATTTTTTTCTAATCTCAAAATATTCTTCCTTTACCAAACATTTATTCGAAATAACTAAATACAGTACCAGCAAAAAATTATATTATCAAACTGTAAAAAAGTCCCGTTCATAATTCATCTATTAGCTAGAAACAAGTTCCAGTTTTAAACAGAAAATAAAAAACTATATAAAAAGTGACATACGCCCACACTATACAACATATACATACTCGCGTATACAAGTTTCATAAATATTATAATTCTTATAACATAAAACAAGTTACTATTGTTATCGTTTATTCGTTTACAAAATACACAAACTAACATAACCTAAATGAGCACACACATAACCTTGCATTAGTTTTCTTGGCGATAGTGGTGCCACCTAACGACTAGGTTGTTAGTTCGAAATGCATATAATAAATGCACCACTATACCTACATATATATCGTTATCATTTGATCGATAAGTTTAGATTACTGGATACGTTTTTCCTTTTTTTTTGTATTTAATTTTAAACAGTATTTATGTATGTAGGTAGGTAGCTCAGATAAAAACAAATAACATATGTATACGTATTTATGAATTATACTGAGCGCCCTATTTTTAGTGCTTTACATGAAGAATTGAAAAAAAAAACTATAGGTTATGATATTGGTTAAATTACGCAAGATGATTTTTTAAGACTGGTGCATGATGGATTTAATTTACACACTTTAAATTTATGATTTAAAATTTTAAATATTAATGATATGAAATGCGAAATTTCTAAAATTGTAAAGATTCTACTCGAGATTTTACATAAAAATACATAAAAAAATAATAAGTAAAGCATTATTATAATGTTTGAGTATTAAAATTTTTTTTAATATTTAATCAAAGTTTTTTAAATCTTTAAGCATATCTGCTGGTGTGTAGAATGGGCCACCCGGCCCGGTGTGGAGTATATTGTTATCTTTCGATTAGTTAATAAATGTATTTTTCTGTATTTAAAGTATTATACAATAATAATTGTACGATTGTGGTCCAACAGCTTTGTTGATAAAAGCGAGTGAGCGACATACTTACACCCCTGACGGCCTTAACTAGCCGTAAATGTCGTGACACTGAAGCATAACAATTTTTATTTTACCGTTAACGTTATCAGTGTATAGCATTGTTTTTACGATATGTGGATATTAACGTATTTGAAAATATTTCTACTGTATAATCTTGTTTTTTGCACAGAAAAAAATGCTCGTGATAAAACCGTCTAGAGATATTATAGTTGTATTTACAGTTATTTAGACAAAACTATATATAGTGTTTGACAAAAACTATTTTCAAATTGCAGAAGAACACTGAAAAATATGTAACTGATAAGTAGGCGCTGAAAAATATTATCATGTGTATTAATCTGGGATGTTCATTTTTAATTCTTTGTGTATTACACACATCATTTTTTACATGTAAAAAACTAATTTTTACATGGAACAAATTTACGATTTTTTACGTACAAAATGTATATGTTTTCATTAAGTTATTTTAATTTCTACAAATTTTTTTTAGCAGATTCGAACCATCGAAACTAATAGATATTATATGTATTTGGTAGTACCTAGCGCTTAAACACTTTTAATGAGCTACAAACTTATTTTCTATTGAAAAAAATGTATTTTTCTTAAAAATACATTTTGAAATCAACGGTTTACCACAATATCACATGCATACTAAATTTTAACCACAAAAACTACATTTGTTTATTACAATGGTATTTAGACTTCCTCAATTTTTTAAAAAGTATTTCCAAATCCTATACTATTAAAATTAATAAGTATGTTATAATATTAACAAAATATAATTAACACATGACAATTAGATACAATAATATTGTTGCTGAAAAGTACAAAACATTCCTGGAATTAATTGACCCACAACTTGCGAAGAGCAATGTTATTTTTTTTAAATTAAAAATAGAGTTAAAAAAATATGTAATGAAATTTATTTACAGAATATAAAAAAATCATTAAGAAGTACACATAGAGTAGTTTTCTTTTGACCTTTGACATCTCGGCAAGGGGTCAGCGAGTAATGTGAGCGAATGTGTATTATTAACTTGTATACTTAGTAAGTTTATCAGATTCATCTTTCAAAAAAGAAAAAATATTATATATATTATTTTTAAGAATTATTTTTAAAGTTCAAGTTATTAATTCGCATATTTTTTTTTAAATTTTGATAATATAAGGTGATATAGTGAAAGCCAAACTTGTTACAAGTAGCGCAATAAAAAACATAAAGTTACTTCTACTATAGATTAATGACGTTGCATTTAGGCAAAATATTAAGAAAAAATAATGTAATAAATAAAATTAACAGATTTTTAAACAAACCTTTAATGTTTTGTTTGAAATTTTCAATAAAAAGTTAATAAAGCCGATTAAATTTATTATTTTTTTTATTACTGTTATTTATTTATTAATATTTTTTTAAATTCCTAATATTTCACTTATCAAATTCAATGAAAATAAAGCATCACTGTATACCTATAGAAGATAAGTTATTTTAGAAGATGTATAATACGCGCAGCATGCTAGAAATAAGTAATAAAAATAAATGCTGAACCAATGGTTAGCAATACGATGTGAGAGATAACGCCCAATGGTATAATGATCAGGTGTGGCCACTACATTCTATTCACCATCGTATGGGAGTGGTTTTATCTTTTACAAAACATGAACATCACATGTTCATAAAAGATATCACAGTATGTATCTACTGTGATTAGATTTAAGCGTATTCTTGTAAAATTAGCATAAAAATTAATGCATTTTTATGATCCTATTCAAGCAAAATAAAAAATGTTTACGAATATTTTTACCGACCTCATATCACCATGTGATAAGGGAGTTATTGTAATCATACCAAATTTTACATATTGCGATTTTTACAGTTAAACACGAATTTTGCATATAGTAACACGAATTAACTGTTTTTAGTTTGATGTTCGTCTGTCGGTGTTTTACAACTATTAGTAAAGGTTAAGGTTTCTTGGTATGTATTTTTATTTATTTTTAGATTAGTTTCATTTTGGAACGCTTGAAGAAAAAAAGGCATATGTCACTCAGAATAGAACGCTCTTTTTGTATTTCGACTAGATTGCTTGTACCTGAGCGCAACACAATAAAGATCGCTTTCCACATAACATTCTTAATCAAATTAATAATAAAATTCAAAAAATGGGGTGTCCAGAACTATAGTGGACCAAGTCTAAAATTAAATAATTGAGATATTGATGCGTATACATTTTATTTAGACGAATAACAAACCAAGTTTCCACTTTAATTTTCAACTTATAGATGACAATAGATACTTATTGCACTTACAGTAATCAAATGAGTTTAATAAACTTTACTTCTAATTGTTTGAAATTGAAAAAAAAATATATCTTGGTCCACTATAACTCTAAACAACCCCAAATAAGTCTTATATGATTTGGTATTTCAAACATATTACTCATGTTTCACAAAAATTAATTATTATAATTAAATCAACCAAAAATATATTTTCAATTATTTTTTTCAAATTCAATTAGAAATATAAAATAAGTAAAAAAAATAAATTTACATCATAAATATCTTATACAAAATAAATTAACAATCATAACTTATTCAGCATACAAATACAATTTGAAACGTTTTTATAATTCGTTTCAGTTATATTCATAAACAGAACATTAGAACTACATGATCCGTTACTCACTATATAGTTCTAGTAAGCCTCTAGGAAAAAAAATTAACCTTTTCTTTGCCGAAGCAAGTGCATAAGGGTCAACCCTAAACAGAGTTATTTATTTGATTGCTCGCAGTGTAAATGTTTTGGAACATGCGCAGTAGCCGAAAGATTATAAATCTGTCTCTTTAATAATTAGACGTCTTTCACATTGCACGCTTAAATACTATTATGGATACTCTTATATATTGCTGTTAAATCGTTTATTACTTTTTGTTCATGCGAAGCTAATGGAAGTCAACCATCTCTCTCTCTCTCTCTCCTCTCGGTCGCAATACCCCGTTTAAATGCGTTTGATTTGTATTCTAACGTTGACAGTTGAGGACTAATACGGAAGGATCTGATTTTCAATTATTTTTTGATTGAATTATTGCATTGAGAGGTTTCCATTTGAAATAGGGGCATAAATTTTGTATATTTTACCATCGGGACTACAAATCACTAAAGAAAAAAGAAAATTGTTTATAGAATTGTTCCTGGTTAACACTATCAATATTTTATCGATTTCGTTTTTCGTTCCGGTTTAACACGGAAGAAAATTGGTACCGTTTGAAAATCAATTTACAAGTCCCTCCCCCCGCCCTATCTCTTATAGTTTACTATAAACAATTCAATTATGTCACATAAAATTTTTATTGAAAATTAAATTGAAAAAAATAATAATATCGAGTTTTATTAATAAATTGAGTGTAAAAATTTGCAACAGATTTCACACTTTGATTTAAATATTAGACTTATATAGTGTTAAATTTAACATATTTTGCAAAAAAAAGCTTTAATAACTTAAATGTGTATAAATTTGGATTATTAACATTGATTGAATCAATTCCAAAAAAAAGTTTTTAAAATATTCTTTCTTAAAAAGATATCGCAACTATCCTGATTATAACATCAATTATAATAATTTACTAAATGTATTTCATCTCATTTCGCTATCAAATCGAAGAACAATGCATTCTTGCTTGTTCTTATATAAAGTAATTAGTAACATTATTACTAATCCTAATTTATTGCAATTAATCGTATTTCATGTACCCAGACTAAACTCGAAGACAAAAAAAAAACCTGCTTTGTATATAACTGTAAAACGGTTTTCGAATTCGAAACTTCGATACATAGATTATTCCGCTTATTTAATGAAACTGATGTTGATATAGATTTGTTTTGTGATTTTCTTGCTCAAGTCAAATTTGAATTTAGTTAGTATTTTTCGAAAAATCGTTATTTATATTTATACATATAGTAATTGCAATATTTTCCTATATGTTTTAACTAATCATTTATTTGCTATTGTTCTATACATATATTTCTAATTTATAGAAAATCTCTTTGTAATTTTTATATCCCTCCATAAATGGGACATACGTCCTGTTAAATAATTATAAATAAATAAATAAATAAATATATTGAACAAGTGTCCCACGGGAAGTTGCTAAAGCTAATCAGCTGTCATTTTCAAATAATGTAAGCCAGCGGTTTCTAAAATGTTGGTCGCGATTCACAAACTAATTTCGGGTGGATCGCCATGATTAATAAATTATAACAGTAATTTTCACATACATAAATATTAAATTCATCAGTTATACACAGTAAAAAAATGTAAGGTGTAAACGTTTATCGGTTATGTTAAATTTTAACACCGACAAAGATAGAATTAAATATTTTTTGCAGTGATATTATTTTTAACATTAAAATTTGTTTATTTAAATGCATATAATGGTTTATTTTTGCACCAATCTTGTGTTATATAGTATGGTTAAAAAAATAACCAAAAAAAATAATGTTAAACAATTAACACCGATCAATGTGATACCTGAATGGTGTTAAATGTGGTTAAAGTATTTTTTACTATGCTAAAAATAAAAATATTTATGTATCAATTATATTTAATAAAAAAATATTTCTATGTTCTGTTATTTACTGTATATGTCATTTGTGTCATTTTTCCTGATGAAGGTGTACATTGAGTACAACGAAACGTCGATTATTAATAAAAATTAATACAAAACTACAACCTAAAGTCGTTTTATTTTAATATGATCTAAATTTTACAATAATTACAATTTTATTGTGACATCTGTGGCAACGACAGACTAAATTTGAATAAAATTTAACATAGTAAACTAGTATATACGAAAAACATAAAATTTTTTGGACGTGAGCAGTAGTTTTATAAAGTAAATAGTAATACAATTCAAGAAATTTTTATTTATAATTTATTTCCTTGTTTTCAAAAGAAAAACATATATTTTTCATATAGAAACATGTTTTTAGCGCGCAATTTCATTAATATAACAATAATTTCTTGGTGTTTTAACAAAATATTTATTTACGAAACATGATATCATTTGCAATAAATATTCAACTTCCACACGCAATGTAAAAGTTAATTTATTAGCTTCTTTTTTTAAAATATATTTATGTATACTTAACTAATATAAAACACTATAAATTTTTTTTCCTATTTTCAAATATTAATGTTACTCTAAAATTAAATTATTACTATTTTAATACATTTATTTTAATATTTAGACATTGTGATATAATTATTATTTATACATTAATATACACATTATTTTTAATTTTTAAAATATAGATTTGGAATTTAATATTTTTATAAATTAATTTCTTTAGAAACCAAAATTAAATTAAATTATTTTACTGAATTTTACAAATAATGCTCGAGTACTTTCAAAATAATTCTACTCTCGACAGGTCCTTTTTTATTTTTGTATTTTTTTTTTTTTAATAAATAACTTTAGATAAAATAAAAGACAGTATCCTGACCGATTGCAGGATATCCTGTCACAGCAAAGAACTATCGTCCGGTTGCTATGGATACCACACGCTTCTTTATACAAAATAGAAAATCCCGCAAAACATTTTGGAAAGACCAAAATACAATTTTTCATTTATTTATTTTTTTTTTCGAATGATAAGAAATAGCCTTTGGGGTTTTGTCATCATGTTGGTTGGTGGGAAACAAATGAGCGCTATATTTTATATATTGTATTTGGTTTTGTATTATATTTACGTAATTATTAAAAAAAAATGTAATTTTACATTAAAATAAAACAGTTTAGGATTTAGTTTTCTATTAATTTTTATAGATAATTGATGTTTCGCCGTACTCTACGTACATAACGATTAGGAAAAATAATGCAAATGACATATACAATAAATAAACAGAACACAGAAACAAGTTACTAGGTAACAAAATAAGTAACTAGATTATAAAAATTTAATTAATATATTCAAAGGTCGTTCAACTCAATTATTACTAGATTATAAAGTTTATAAATGATTTTTGATTGAAAGAAGTCAAATCTTAATTAAAACAGTACCTTCACGATAATTGATGTTTGCTTTTTCTTTATTTTATATTGAATCTCTTATCAATCTACTGTTCATATTGATAGGTCTCGCTTTTTTATATAATAAAATAAATAATATATTTGTTATATATTTAAAAAAAATGTAATATGTAAAATAAAAATGTCTTAAGAAAAATTATCGAATTATTTTTAATACGTACACTCTAAAAATATTATGTAATTTTACCTACAAATCATGAAATACTAAAAAATACATAATATCAGAACTATTACAAAAATTATGGAATATGATATATTACCAACGGGATGGAAAAGTACATTTGTATTTAATAATATTACACTTATTTTTAGTAAAGTTTCTTTTAGTAAATTTACAGAACGTCAGTAAATTTACTGCCAGGAATTTTCCATATAAGCTAAAATTTATTTAGTTCTGTAATATTATTGTTGGTATAATTACATACATTTGTAAATTTACATAAAGGATGTATTTTACAATTATTGCAGATATTAATATGCAATATACATAATTTAAGAAGTTATACCAAGAATATGTAATTCTACATTAAGCATGTGATGTAACTTGCAGAAAGTAAACAACTTTACATACTTATTAGGTCATTTTTACGTACTTTATGTGATTATTATAAATTATGTAAAAATTACAGAATTTTGAAGTAGAAATACAGAATATTTATAGTAAAATGAAATTACAGATTTTTTATAATAAGATCTGTAATTTCACAATTTTTTTTTATACAGTGTATAAAACATTCATCAGTAATATTATACAAACGGAAAATAATCATAGATCAGTAAAGAGTTATAAACAGTCAGAAATCTAAAATCTCCGATAATCAGTGAATCAAAATAGGTTAAAGGTCAGTAAATGTCACTGATAACTTAGATCGTAGATGAGGTCAGATATATCGCTCAGATAGCACCCCGTCTATAACTTTGAAACATTATTAAAAAAAACTCGAGAGATAACAACTCATAAAATTCAACTTACAACAGGGACCGCACTCTCTACACGTCGAAAATTTCGAAAAAAATAATAATATTTTGTTTCTGTAGAAACTATCAATTATAAACAGCCAATTAGTATATGTACAATGTGTCCCGAGATAGATGTCAGAACTAAAAATTTTATCGGATTTTAACTATGTCTGTTAGACAAATTATACATGAGCTTAATCTAAAAATAAGCACCTCCAAAAAAGATGCTTAATATTGTATTCAGTGTGTACTCAAATATTTAAAATTAATAATTAAAATAATAGTTTAAAATTAATTTTTAAAATTAAAAAAATTGTTATTAATTATATATGTTATTTATATTTTCTTATAAAAATCAATATTTAAGTATATTTAAATATTTTTTAGCAATTTAAATGAAATATTTTGTAATACGATTTTTACAAATAATAGAATAAGCAGTTGAAATTTATATTATTATTTTTTCAAAAACACCTTTTTAAATAGTATCTATAACCAAAAAAATTTTTATTGGTATAAGTAACAAGTATAAATTTTAGTTACAATAATATTGAAAAAGAAGAAAAATAATAATTATAAATTTTAGTTTGTTTTGCTAAAATTTTGTATTATAAATATTTCAAATAATATTTTTTAAAATTTAAGAATTCTTTAGTATAGTTTAGTTTGTAGCAGTGGCGGTTTAATTTACAATTGTACGATATGTCGATATCCTATCAACAGCAGGATATCTTAACAACGGCTATAATTTACGAATTATTTATTTTATGATTGTGTAGTTAAATTTTTTTAAAGAGTTGAGTTATAGACAGTGTATGAACGTATTATTTAACAGAAGTGGAAAAAAATTTCAACACTTATTCAGGAGATACACAGTATATGACGATGGTTATCTGTACGAAAAATTATCTATGGTTGGCACAAGAATAAAACAGATGATGATATAGGCCTGGTTATCTTTGTCGCACACTCCCCAAGTGTCATATGACACAGTGAGAGAAAAGGATGGATAGAGAAATGTTTTGGTTATCTGCTACAGACATGTACGTCAGTATTATATTACATAAAATTTAATGTTCCAATCAAAAAAAACTATCTAATTTTATATTCGACTGTTCAGCGATTTAGAAATATTCTATTAATATTTCTAAATCGCTTAAATTTAATGTTCTAATCAAAAAAACTATCTAAATGTAATATTTGACTGTTCAGCGAATTAGTAATATTAATAGATATTGACGCAGATATTTTGTAAAAATTAAATTAAAAATATTAGTTTCATGTTATATAGAATTTTATTAAAATTAAAAAAATAGTTATTGATGTATGGTAGTTAATGTTGGATGTTATGTAATTCTATATATTAATTAAATGAAAGTAAATTAAGTATATTTATATTAAAATACAAATTAAAAAAAATAATGTACAAATTTTAATTTTCAATTTAAATGTTACCAAATAAGTTTCAATTTTTATTGTAAAAATCATAAAAATCCTACACGTTTCTATATACGATTTGCACAAATATAAAATTTAATTTTAAAAAAATATATTTTAATTTCATAGTTAATAAGACAAAAAAACATTTTTCTTATTATATATTGTTTTAGAATTAGAATATAATAAATATACCATATAAAATTTAATGTTTCAAATATATTATATTGATTAACGAACAAAGACTGTGTATAAGTAGTTACAAATCCATTGTAAACTTTAGATTTTTGTTTTCGCTAAAGTCAGTGTCAATATTTAGATCAAATCCTTAGACATATTCACATGGAAGTCAATTATTTCCATTGTAGTCAAAAGGTGTTGAATAATAATTCAAAACTCATTGGTGTGTGTAATAAATAACGTTTAGTGATGGGTGCCAACAAGCGACCGAAGGGCATGGAGGCATGACCTCTCAAAATATACTCTGGTTCCCTATTTTCGTCCTTAAATATTTCAGAATATGGATGAAATTTTAACTTTTTCAAAATTTTTGTTTAAATTTTTTTATTATAAATTTACATAAATTTTGACAGATTGAACATATGTACATAAGTTATTTTAATTTCTTATAGTTCACAATGTGTGATTGTACTGGTATTTTATGATAAAAATTTGGGGTATTTTACTAGTGTCTACTGCATACAGTTAAAAATCATTTTATTCTTTAAAAGAGAATTAATATTTATTTAAGAATAAAAATGTCAAAGAGAAGATTCAATAATATCTATTATTATAATATTTTAAGTATAGAAAAAAAGACATAGGTAAATTAATACACCGCAGTGTTGATAAATTTGCCATTTTAAATAAAAATAAACGAATTAGATTACCATTTTTGTTTATGTAAAATCATTCAGTAATGAATTAAGATAACTAAGAACTAGTAAAATTAATATTTTTTTTTTTACTTTTTCGTACAAAAATTAACACTCGTATTCATAAAAAAAATCTGGACCCTGCTAGCCCCCAAAATTTTAAAATCTAGCGCCGCCACTGATAATGTTGCTTATCAATAAACGCATATATTTAATCTTTAATCGGAATAAAAATAGTTTGATTATTTTGAATAAATAGTATATTCTGTTACCATAGTAAACACAAATAGAGTGACATACTTTTTTCAAACATTTCGTACTAAACATAAAATAAATGTTTTAGATTTATAATAAAATTATTGCATTGCTAGTGCATCATTATGTTACTAGTAGAATAATAACATCATTATTTTACTAATAATATAATGATTTCTTTTACATGCAAAGTTTCATGGTATAATATAAATATTTTGATACGCTTTAAGAAAATAAAATTTAGTTCAAAAGACATAGGCATCAGCACAACTTCCTAGTCTGATGTTTCTCATAGAACGTCGTATGTGAAAGAACTAATTACAAAAGATGAAAGTCCGATTGTTTAACGAAATTGATTAGGTCGGGTGTATGTGTGTGTGTATGTGTGTGTGTGTAGTAAAGCAGGCAGTAATAAGATGCAAATCATGAATGCGGAAGAGAAGGCGAGACGCGGACGCAAAAAGCACCAGCAGCGCACTTTTACCGCATGCAGCACACGTTAAGTGGTTGTTAGGTTTGTGGTGGTGGTTGGTGCAGTAGTCTCGAATCGGATCGGATCGGTACGGTCAGCTGTTTTAAACAGAAGCAAATCGCCGAGTTAATCGTTTTTCCATACCATATACATGGGGCATACACGTACATGCTTATAATATTATGACCATAAAATACAGTGGCGGCGGCCCCGCGACACATTCACACACACACACTATTTAGCTATTGCTACCCAATATGCAAATTAACTACATAATAATAATAATATTTATTTATGTTAATACACTAGAAAGTGCTTACACAATTCAAAATACAATAGAAATTACAATATTACAAATATAAAAAAGTGTTTAATTTTTAAAATAATCAATAAATTTTTCTTATAGTAAAAGAAACCAAATCAAGTAATACTTCTTTAATTTTATTTTTGAATTGGTTTTTGGAGCTGTAGCGGAGTTGGAGATGTGAAAATATTGACTGGTTCACTGTTCCTTGTTAGCAAAATATGTAATTGGAAAGATCAATTTTTTTTGCAATGCATTTATAAAATAGTAAAAAATCTTTCAAAACTCATTGTATTAAAATAAAACGGCTTTAGGTGATATTTATTAATATATTATATTTATTTAGTTATATTTATTAATAAAGGGTATTTCGATGTACTCAACGTACATCTTCATCAGGAAAAATGAAAGTTATACAGTAAATAAAAATTAAGTATTTTATAATTATTTTTCACAATTTTTTTTGTTAAAACAAATTTTCTACAATTACGTCGGAGCACAGAACCGGAGCAGTTGTATAAATATCGGAGCTGTGCAGTTAAAAATTTTGACTGTTAGAAATTGATTATATAGTTACAAAGATTTCCTGATCGACTAACAGATGGTGCTAACAGAAGGTCAAACATGGAAGATTTCTAATTAGAATAACGATATATAGAGCTTCGTAATAATATGTCATTTTTACTGTTAATTTGTATAAAAGTGTAATTAAAAATCCGGAAACATATATACAAATATTTTTAACTCTAAATTACTAAAACTAGAAATATATTAACAAATATCGACGATCGAAGCTTTAATAAATATTTTTTTTTAAATGAACAGTTACTTTTCTTTAGAAAATCTTATCTGAATATCTCGGTTCCCTTATCGGCGCTACTGTCAATAACCCTTTATAAATCCTTCTTGCGAGTACAGTGGCCGACCTTGCACTCCTCAACAACTTGGCTATTGCAATTGCCTGGCATTCTACGCTCCCAAATGCAAAATATACATCCACTTATACAGCCTCTCTCTGAGGCAGGGGCAATTGCACTTATAAAACAAACCGCGTTAGTGCTACTGCCGAGTCACTGTATCGTATTTCACTCACTTACACAAACCACTACTTATACTCCACCACCCCCAACCCACCTCTTCCTATAAACTATCGAAGAGCTTTTTTAAGTCACGCGTCATTTTAGCGGTAAGAACTTCCTATACAGTGCGCTAACTAGTTGGTATAGTTGCCCCCCCTCCCCATCCCGCTCGCAACTAGTTGGACGCAAACGAGATGCAGAATCGAATTGAACGAGATGTGTAAGAAGAAGATGAAGGTATAAACAATCGTTCGCGGTAGTCGATTGTTATACGGGCGGGTTGACGATCGCGGAAGCAATGCTACCGGTGTGTGTTTAATAAACATCAGACTTTGGAAACCAGAAAAGAAAAGAGAGTTGCTCTGCGGAGTTGTTTTATTGTCGATGGTATATATATATTATACATAGAAGTGGTTGTTACGATTTTTCTTCTCGCATGTGCTACTGAGTTTATATTGTGTGTGCATTGGGAGAAAAAAATTCGAAATGTTACGTGTGCTTCGTCTAAAGGAATTAGAGCTGATCGTACAGGTTTCTTGCTAAAGTTTCTTGACACTAACGAGTTTGATTCATGAACAGAGTATTAGATTTTTCTGCTAAAGCAAAAGGTTGTATCTGCAAAAATTTACACAGAAAATAAAACCGAAACAAAATATAACTCCGGATGATCTTACGGAAACTAATTTTGGTAGTTCTTTAAGCAGTAGCGTAAGTTCTGGCCGCAAAACCCCACAATGCAAGAGGGGGTTCAAGCAAAAGGAAAACTTTCAAACTCATTTACATATATCCTGTTAATCAAACGTTCATTAGACATTCACTTAAGATGACCGAACCATCTTCACCGACTAACACCAACTTTTGCTACAACATTTTTTTTTAATTTTACACTCATCATACTCTAATCTATCTATCTTGTACCTGATTCCTTCTAGTTACACCACACAAGCCACGTAAAATTCCCATTTCCACAACAGTCATTTTCCTTATATGCTTTTGCAGTTAAACCCAACATTCCCTACCATACATCACATTGGCACTAAACAGCAATGTATATGCTCAAATGGGCTTCTTTGGAAACATTTACGTTTCTAGCAAAAGTATCCAATGCACTCAAAACCTTACAACCAGCATTAACTCTTCTTTCAGTCTCATGATTAAAGCAACCATCATTAAATTCATCTACCTGTTCTAATAATAAAACAATTAATAAGTTTTTTTTTAATATCTCTAATCTATCTTTTTAACAAATAAAGGCATTTTTACTTCTAGTCTAGAATTTAAGACTCATTTTCATTTTTTTTTTTTTGCAAAACTAAAGCAAGACATGCAGCATATAAAATATTATTCAAGATAAATCCCTTCGGCGGAATCACTTTGAGTTATCATTGAAAAAGTCTAGAGTGTTTTGCTTAACAACACAAAATCAACATTGTATGAGATATATTCGTATAGCACGTGACAGTATTTAGACAGTGCCCCTCTTGTTTAGGATATACCTAATACCTATATATATACGTTTTGCCTGATGCCTTTATAAATATGATTACTTAGGTGAGAGAAGGATCGTTCTAATGTTTATTGCAGTTTGTTTTCGGCCTTAAAATATATGATATAGTTTTAAATCGGGAAATATTTACTTTTCAGATTTTGTAACTTTGTTTAACTCTCTGATACAGATTAGATATACATTTACCTGGACGATGATTTTCTGGCCAGTTTGTGATATATTCTCACGGATGGAGAATGACTATAGGGCTTTGTTTTATGTTATAAATATCTATCGTACACATTGTTTTCATAAAAGTGTGAAATATATGCTAATTAAAATATATAACCATTTTACCTACCTATTTAAAAAAAAATTTATTTAAATATGAGTTTAAATGTATTTTACTTAAACATACTTTCTATTCGTTAAAAGATTATTTCAGTTGTAAGATATGAATTATTTTTACAATTATTATTTGTGACATTTCACAGTGCGTTGCGTGAATAATTTTATTATTATTATTTTTTTTATATATATATATATATATATATATATATATATATATACAGTGTGTCCCAGGATTGATGTTACAAGAGGTGTAATGGACTAAAATTTTTTGAATTTCATTTCAAGATTCTGGAATTAAGCCCTGCTTGGCGTGAAACGAATTTTAAGAATTTTTTCGTTTTTTGAAAAACAAAATGGCCGTGACGGTGAAGCAAGAACTATTTTCTTTTCAGGTAAAGTACCCTTTTTGTTTAGGATACGACAAAATTTTATTAAGAAAAGTTGTTTATAATGACAAATCATGGCCGTATACCAAACTTCAGGACGATCTACCTACTTTCATTAAACTGTCTGTTTTAGATTGAACAAAATAAATTGTAGGTATCTATTAATTTATTAAAATTTTAAAAAAATTTTTTTTAAGCTTCGTAAGTTAAATTTGTTGTAAATATTATTTGTTTCGTTCAATGGTCTACAAATAAAAATTTTAATAAATTAATAGATACCTACAATTTATTTTGTTCAATCTAAAACAGACAGTTTAATGAAAGTAGGTAGATCGTCCTGAAGTTTGGTATACGGCCATGATTTGTCATTATAAACAACTTTTCTTAATAAAATTTTGTCGTATCCTAAACAAAAAAGGTACTTTACCTGAAAAGAAAATAGTTCTTGCTTCACCGTCACGGCCATTTTGTTTTTCAAAAAACGAAAAAATTCTTAAAATTCGTTTCACGCCAAGCAGGGCTTAATTCCAGAATCTTGAAATGAAATTCAAAAAATTTTAGTCCATTACACCACTTGTAACATCAATCCTGGGACACACTGTATATATATATATATATATATATATATATATATATATATATATATATATATATACATCACAAAACCTTAGGTACTTTCGAGAAAATGATGTTTCAAGTTTCTGAGGTGAATTGTTTATGATAAGGATATGGAACAATTTAGAATTTATATTTCCTAAATACACGATTATTAAAATAGACAGAAAACAATCAAATATTGCAAAAATTAGCAATAAGTAACTCAATTTAATCAAAAATGACGCATACAACAAACAAGAAATCGACTAATGCTATATTTATAATTCAATATGTTCTTAAATTTACTTTCGCTTCACATTTTTTAGAATTTATCATAATTTTTCTTTTTTTTTTGAATGTAAATATTTATTGATTAGAATTTTATGAAATTATATTTGTTATATTTTTCATATTTCACCTTTGAAGTCGAACTATACACATAATCTAAATAAATATATTTAATAAAAAATATAGTAAAGTTTTCAAAGGTTCTTGTTGAACGTTACAAGAACTGGTTCACGCCATACAAACATATACTTCCGGTTGGCTATCGCAAATAATCTTATCACTTAGTTCAGTTGGGACTAAAATACAGGGGATGTACATCCCTAAATTTAAATTATCTCGCCCGCATTGTAGTACCACTTATCTGAAACATTACAGCTTTTTTTAAAAAAATAACATACTTATGTTATTATAAGAACAACTATATTCGTGTATATATATATATATATATATATTTAAATTTTTTTGTATAATAATACTTTTTTTGAGCTAATAAAAAAAGTATTTAATTTTAGACACAAATAAGCAACTTTATTAGTTTTTTAATGTAAAATTAATGTATTGAATTTATGTAAATACGAAAAACTAAAATTATAAATAATGTAATAAGTATAACAACAAACTCATTAATAATAAAAATATATTGTTTAAAATAATTTATTAATTTGAAAAACCAGCACTAGCAACTATAAAACTATAACAAATTATTATTTGTCTAAATGAAATATATTTTTTTTAGAACCAGTTCTCAAATGTGACAATAATAATTGTACAAAATCCACCACTGAATATAATATCTATATAATATAATATAAATTTATTATTTTTATTTATTATTAAAATTGTAAATAATAAAAACTGTAAATAAAAAATAAATAAAATAATAAGAATGTTATTCAATTGTTTTGGACAAAATTAACCTATACTTAATTCTAATTTTATGTACTTATTGTTTTTGTAAAATATTACATAAATATAAGTATTCATAAATTACATTTAAAATAAAAATCTATTTGGTAGTAAAAAAAATGTATTACCATAATTACATTTTGAGAACCACTGTATCAGAAAACATTTCCTCATACGCTGTATTGTTAAACAAGGGGATCATCCTAGCTAATATTAGCAATATTAAACTAAATTATACCGTAATATTATTTGCACAAAAATGGAACAAAATTATTATTTCAAATTTAGTACGTAACGAGCACTAGAAAAAAAAAAACAAATCAAAATAATTTGAGACACAAACACCGTAAATCCCATATAACTGCAACAACATCTTCAAATGATTTTTCTGATGCGAATTTAAAGAATAAATTCGAACAAAGAATTGGTAATAATACAAAATCAAAATGAATTTATTTCGTATCACCATTCACAAAATGATACAAAATAATTATTTCAAATAACAAGCAAACGAAGATAATTTGAATTTAGAAAACACAAACAAACACACCAACTACAACATTGCAGTACGATTTCTTACTGATAAGAATCTGACCGCGAATAGAAATCGAAAACACACTGATTTGCGGTGATACGTGGTGCGCGGTTTCAAGGCTTGTCGGCGACGGCGACGGCGACGGTGGGTATCGCGCGTTGTTCCGTGCAATCGAAGCATACAGTGTACAATCGCTGGGCTGGTGCTAGCGGCCTGGCATTATATATGTACACACATTATAGGTGATAACATTATCTTCAGAGAGATATTATATTATGACCGAATAGTGTGTATATAACACACACTAGTTATATTTTATCACAGAGGCCTTTTGATAATCTACAGAGAGAGGCTATATGAATTCGCTATCGGACCACCGTATATTATAGGGGGGGTCTTTTTTCTGATAATGCCACAATCTATGTGGAGCTTAGAGAAATTTATCTGGAACTGTGGCGAACCGCGCCAGTTCAGTTATAAGTTTCAAGAAGTGTAGGTGTACACCTAACTAACTCAGGTTTCCATAATTTGTTACCTATCACCTAGTGCACGGTTTCATAGACCGGGTATAGTTCGGCGCCGTTCTCTTCGACCAACAAAACGAATTGACGCGTCATTCCTTCTCTGCCTACCTAACCAAGAACGAACTGGCTTGTGTGTGTGTGTGTGTGCGTGTGTATTGTGTGACCGGCCGCCATTATGCTAAAACAGCGGTCACAAATCGGTGGGATGTATTATGTTTTGGTCAATAAACAGAAGAAAAAAAATAGTGTTGTTTATCCAATTATATTATTTGTTTATTGTGACATCGATGATGATGTTGATGTGATAGACAAAGGTTACGGGACTTTTGACCTGTGTTCCAGAAACGGACTAGCACTAAAAAATTCCCTCTCTAGTGTTTCTGAATATGTAACACAGTCCGTCAATATGCATTTTTCTAATAGAACGAAACTATGTTGAAAATAAGGTAGGTACATTATTATTATTATTATTATTATTATTTTTTGACAATATAACAATATTGTAAGTTTATTTGCTAAAACTATTAAAGTAAACGTAAACTAATGCATATTTTTAGGTTTAATTTCGCTTCATTTTTGAAATTATTATATTTATTTATTCTAATATCTACTCCATATACATATTTTTAACACAATTACAGAACATTTTTCTAATGAAAAAAACAAACAAACAGATATACTTATGCACAAGTAAAAATCATATAAACAAATTTAAAAAATGTAATGACACGTTACGTTTGTAGATATATTTATATTAATTAATAATTACGTTCATTACTAATATAAACTTTCAAATATATATATTTCTTAAAATACGTATAAGCTAATATGAGGAGCAGACTTTCAAAATGCGTTTTGTCCAAATTCCATAATTTTCAGAAAGAGGCAAAACGTTTTTGACTAAATCTGAAAGTACATTACGTGCCCATTGGACTAAACGCGTTTTGAATGTCCAAGTATCTTTCAATATTTATTTCAGACGGGACAATATGCGTTTTAAATGTCGAATTTGTCTTAAAAGATGCGTGTTTGCACATAGAACGTAATACCATCACTAACTAAAAAATTTACATTTTGGACAAAATGCATTTTGAAAGTCTGCTCCTCATATGATATATTTTATTTTGTTTATTATTGTAATATACTTATTGTATAAATGTGAGATGTTTTAATATAGATATATGTACTATTTCATTTAAATATTACACGCGTAGCTATTCAATAAAACCTCGATACATCGTTTTTAAAAAGAATGTAATGCAAAACAAGATTTTCGGAAAATAAAAGTAACAAAAACGGTGCATTTACACAAATAGATTTATAAATTGTTTTTTCTCTAAATGTCAAAAAAATAAAAAAAAATAAATATGGTTTAAAAAAAGAACTGGAAAAAATAAAAGGCGTTTAAAAATTTTCCATTGTTTATCGCGTATGCAGTGGGACATGTTAAATGTTGGCTAGATAGCTGTTATCAGAGAATGCCAAGTTAAATAACCATAATGTCCATTTTACACATGAAATATGTTTTGTTATATAATTTTTTTCTTCTTCAGTATACCTGTGCTTGATAAGCCGATTTTTTTTATGAATAATAATTTTAGTTTTATTAGTTTTAGAAGTAAATTGCCTTAAAAATTTGAAACATACTTTTTGATCGAAAATATTATGAAAGTTTTAGAAAATAGAAGTTATTTAAAATCTATATGGAGCGAACAACACAATTGAGAGAATATAGTCTATTTTTTTATATGTTAGATCTGTAATATTATCTTATAGATGTATATTGTTTTATTTTTAATCTTGTTCAATGCGAACGGAATACATACGTACAGAAGTACATCTCAGCCGCACATTTTTTAGATATATTTTTATATTATTTAAATGTTATTGAATTTGTATATTTTGTTCTATTCGTTAAAACATTTTCAATTGTTAAATATAGCTACGGCTTAAAATTATTGATTGGATTTTTACTTTATTGGAATATTTGGGCCCTGTTTTAGTACCCTTTTCAGGAAAGATTGTTTGGGAGTAGTAACTGTGCAGTGTCTTGAATTTTGGCACATCACCTTTCGAAGTTTGATGTCTGTAAAGTAAACTTCGTGGCGTTCATTTATTATTTTAATAAAAACTTCTCATACCCATTCTCGTCTTCACTGTATTTTGTTGAATGGGCCGTAAAGTCATCGCACGTAACTAATTGTTATTCACCATTCTATCAGAGAAAAATCCTTTGGCACGTAACATGCGATTTGGGGTCGATATTAAATGCGTTATAAAAAGTAATGTACGTCCCGTATTTCTATGCACATATCAACTTAACAACGTAATTTAATTAACAACTAACCAATCAATGAGGCGCTTTAAAGGCAATTGAAAATCTACATTTTCCATAATTAAGTTAACCAGGCTTTTTGAAAACCTTTGTGGGTCTAATCACATATAGTTGCAATGCTTTTTTGTATGGTAGTGAATGTTGAGTTTGGTTGCAAAAGCATAAACGGAAAATGACTGCTGTGGAAATGAGATTTTTACGTGGGGTATGTGGTGTAAATAGGAGAAATCGGGTACGAAATAGATTAGTGTATGATGAGTGTGAAATTGAAAGAAATGTTGTAGCAAAAGTTGGTGTTAGTCAGTTAAGATGGTTCGGACATGTTGAGCGAATGTCTAATGAACGTTTGGTTAAAAAGATTTATTTGAATGATTTTGATGGTATACGTTTGCCAGTGGACGTCCGATGAGTAGTTGGAGTGGTGTATGATTGAGAGGGTGGCTTCCGTGAACGAAAGTTTCCAAGTAGTAGGAATAAAAGAGCATGTATGAGTGAGGAATTACGAATGTGGATGAAGCGAAAGTTGCTTGTTTGGATAGAAATGTTTGGAGGCGACTTCGGGATGATGAAAAGAGTTTGTGCCACACCCTTTTGGGTACATGGCGTAATTGTGTATGTATGTATGATTTTTTGTCAATTTTTCGCACTTCTAATCGTAAAATTATTTGTTGTTGTCAAAAAAACAGTCTTTTTGAAAGATTAAAGTCGGATTTAGTTAGGTATAGTGTTTATTATGAAACTGGTTGTTACTCTATCAAAATTAATAGAGTGAGAAAAAATATAGTGCTTCTAAGCTAACAAAACAAAATATGTGAATTAAATTCAAATTTTTGTAGAGGGAGTCGATTTAAACTAATCAGAAACGATCGTACAGTCTATGGAAAAAATCGTATAGTCATTTCACATATCGTTATTTGTGTGTAATATCGTTTTTCAGTGAGTTTTTTATTGCTATTTATTATTATTTAATTTTCAATTATTTGTTGTTACTGTTAGTGAAATATTTTGTTACATATTCAAATATAACGCATAATTAGTAAATAATATAATAAAAGTGATAACTGACACGCCCACTCAAAGACTTCGTTCGCTTAGAAGCACTGTATGCCGGTGTACTCTGCTAACGTAATCTAGGCTATATATATTCTTTTAATCATGAGTTCATTCATTTCAATAAAAATACAATTTTAGAATACAATGTTTGAAATATTTTAGGTAAAATAATTGAAATTTGCTAATGGACAGCTTCATTTGTATCTGTAATTCTTTTTAGAGCGTACATGATATTCAATTATTTAGTTCTTGGTCTTACAACAGTTACACTATTGGTTAAAACTGACCTAATAATACTACATAGCCATTCTATTTATTGTAATAATAATAATTTTGATAATCAATGAATAAGTTCCACCTCATGAGTGCACAATAAAACTGTGTATTAAGATCTCAGAAAAGCTAAATTAATAACCTTTTATTACAAATATTGTTTAACTAACAATCATTAGAATCAAATTTCATTAATATATTTAATTAAATTTCGATCTAAGTTTGTTTATTAACCACTGGTCGTTTTAAATTGCATATGCGCCTACAATTCATTTCAAAAGGTGTATTGAAATTGCTTTAAAAAATAATAAATCTTATTATGTTGCAAAGTAGAAATTGAGCTTGTACATAAATAACGGAAAAAATAATGCTACTTTTCAAAATTGAAATTTTTGCAGGTGGAATATCTCTGAAAGTGAATTGATAGTGCACGTGATATTGTTTAATGAAATACAAAAAATAATCAAATTTATTTTGACGAAATTTTCTCATTTATTTTCAAATTATTACCTGTAAACTTTATAGTAGATTTATGTTATGTTAAACATATTAATAATTATCATAGCAAAAAAAAATTTCAGAACTCATTATATTAAAATAAAACGGCTTTAGTTTGTAGTTCTGTACTAATATTTATTAATAATCAACGTTTCGACAATGTACGTGTTTATCAAAAAAAAAAAGATACATATGACATTTACAGTAAATAAACAAAAATAGAAACAGGTTACTAGGTAACAAAATAAGTAACTAGATCATAAAATTTATAAATTTTTAATTAAAGGAAGCTAAATTTTATTTACACTAATTGATGTTATCTTTTTTTTTATAAGTTTATTTACTGTCATGTCATTTGTATCTTTTTTCCTGATGAAGGCGTACGTTGAGTTCGTCGAAAAGTCGATTATTAATAAATATTAATATACAACTACAACCTAAAGTCGTTTTATTTTAATATTAATAATTCTTAATATAAATTTCTTCAACACTATAAAAGAGGGTCGGGCTATTTGTGATTTTTTTTTAATTTCGAAAATAAGAGTTTATTAATTATTTTTATGTATCTATTGTAAATGTAAATGTAACATATATAATATTGTATACGAGTAATATTTAATTTCATATCTGTTGGAATGCAATATAATATTACAATTTCACTGTTTGTAACAAAAAAAATCATTTTGTTTTTTATTTGCTTTGTAAGAAATATGATTATTTTTATTACATAACATTATAACCAAATTTGCTCTAGTTTCGCGAAAAACATATTTAGTCCTTAGAAATTCGATAAGCAGCGAAATAAATAAAAATTTATGAAGAATTTATATAATTTACACTTACTGATTACATATTTTCAATAATTGAGAAAAACATGTTGATGGATTGATCCATAAATATAGACGAAATGTTTTTGAAATAACTTTTTTTTAAAAATAATTTAATACAGAGAAATAATTATTTTCGTTACCTAGACTTGGGTAATAGTACTCGTAAAGTTACGTACTTAATATTTAAGTATATTTCGAATCTTTTATTATTTCTGAATTATCGGAACAGTTATAACAGTACTAGTACTGAAATATCTTTAAATTGGTACTTGTTACTCAATTATTACATTTTATTTCAGCTTTTTTAATTTTTTAAAACCTTTAATTATAAAAAAGTATGTTTTAAATTAAAAACAAAACTAATTTGAAAGAAATTGTAAATATATTTTTTTTTCCTGTTAAAATTAATAAGAACAGATTACTGTTTCAATTTATTGATTGATTTTAATCGAAACTTAAAATAATCAAGTTATATATCTGATGGTCAATTTTAATGTTTTGTTTCCATATTTTTGTTGTCAATGCAATAATTATGTACTTTTAAAATTAAATACTTGTAAGTTTATTGCTGTAGAAAATTGGGTGAAAATACAATTTTAGCAACAGTTAAATTTTACAAATCGAAAATTTCGAATTCAATTTCCAATGTAAACGAACTATAATATTATTGCAAAAATTATTAAGTGTTTCGTTTTTGTGTGTGTGTGTGTGTTTTATGACAGAGTGCAATATAACACCTTCGAATTTCGCTTATTCGGCTAAACGAAAAACAAAGCTACAGCTAATTATTGAAAAACAATGAAATTATTTTCACAATATTCAAGGTTAAATTTTAGATTTTCAAAATTACAATTATAGTACGTCTGCGTCTTAATTCTTTCCTTGACATATGGTCTACGAATATTAACAACAGTTTTATAGTAATACCTTGAAAAGATATTTAGATAAATTTTCTGTTTTAGTTGTTTTATCTAAAAAAACTAAATAATCATCAAATTATTACACAGTAAAAACAAAATAGGGTGTAAACGTTTACCACTTATATGTTAAATTTTAACACTGAAAAAGATAAAATTAAGTATTTTTTTAAAGTAAAATCTCTTTCAAACTGCCCTTTTAGTTTTAAGCACAAGCTCAAGAATTTGACCAATCCAAATTCTTTATACATTTTTAGTTTTTACACCAAGTGGACTGGTCAAATTCTGGAGCTTGTTCATAAAACTAAAACAGCAGTCTGAATGAAACTTAAAATATTAACTTTAGATTTACTTAAATTCTTAGTTGTTTATAATTGCACCAGCCTGTGTTAATTTTTTAAATTTATAACACGAGACAATGTGGTGGTCGTAATAATGGCTAAAATGTTTTTAACTTCATCTTCAAAAATTGTTTTTTGAAAACACTATATATATATATATATATATATATATATATATATATATATATATATATATATATATATATTAATTAAGTTATTTAAACTTATTAAAAAAATATTTGTCTAATTCTGTACATTTTAAATAAGTAAATTTTTTATTGAATATATTGTATGGTAGAATTAAAATCTGTATAAACAAATTTAAAAAAAAACACACAATCCGTAAGAAATTTTGCTACAAAAAGAAAAAAAACATTTGAACTAGGAGAATAAAATAGTACAGCAAACGAGTGTCTCAATAGTTTCGCTATATAAACGGTTCGGATTGCGCTCAATAATTTGTTTCGGAACACGTCATACGTTTTGCGCGATAAGCGATGCTGCCAAGTAACCGCAGTGTAGGAAAATGTGGAGCACATTTCTCTTACCTCACTGCAGCCCCTCGTCTATATATTTCATATGTTGGCCGTTTTCCGCTTTTGCTCGAAAACGCGTTTAGCTTATAAGCTCAAATCGTAATTCTGATTAACAAAATAACCGCTAGTTCAATTTTGAAAACAAATATACAAATTTATTTCATATTTTAATATATGTATATAGTTATTCACAATAATAAATATTTGACATTATCCGATGTCCAATTTGGGACACACACTGAAAATGATATTACTTTAAAACATACGTTTTTAATATTAATTCAAAAATATACATACTTTCGATCAGTAAAATTGGGTTTTTATAATAGAAATATTTTATTTTTTTTAATAAAAATAAATAATAGTAAGTAACAGTTTAATTATTTTGAAAGTTTTGTATGGAATTATTTACTATTTGGTTTGGAAACTCAGTGTTTTCTGGAAAGAATTCAAATAAAAAATTATTTTCAGTTCAAGTACATGTTTATTTTTCCCCAAATTATTGGATACTAAAAAATTATAAAAGTGTTTTGAAATAATTATAGCATAACTTACTATTATTTATTTTTATTTCAAAAATTATTTCTTTTATAATTACCCAATTTTACAGATCAACAATATGTGTACTTTTAAATTAATAGTAAAAACGTTATAGTTTTAAAGTAATATTTTTTTCAAAACATCAAACTAGGAAAAAATATCCAAAAAAGATACACTTGTTTGTATTACAAAATAAGATACTAAAATTAAATTAACATTAACATTTTTGTGACACGATTGTGTAATATAATTTATATACAAAATTAGTGTTATGTTTAATAACAACTACAACAAAAAATATTACTGTATATTATTATTTTATTTTCAAAATTTTAAAAATATTACAAAGAATTATATATACTCGCTAAAAAAACAACTTTATGATTTCATTCAAATTTTGTTATATTTTTACAAAAATAATTCAATATCTTGGTGTTGAAGATCATTTTTAAGAACAATTTTGTAATAATTATCAAATTTAATAATATATTTCTTATAGGTTAATAATACAATTTTTTTTCGAAATATGTAATTTGATAATTCAAGTAGCCCATAATTGTTTCCACAATTTTATCGAGTTTAACATTAATTTTTATTTTTAACTTATCAGAGTAACTTTGAAATATTAAAAAAAAATTAAGACAAAATAATTTTGTATTAAACATTGTTTTTAGGGATTCTGTTAATGTTGCGGAAAAGTTGGCAGACATAAAATTTTTGGAAAAACGGCTGACATTTGGGGCCTTAAATATCCCATAATGAGACTAAAATTTGGAAAATAACTTTGCTTCATTTTGCCAAAATATGTCTGCCAGTTTTATCGACCGACATGACAAACATACATACATATTTACATTGTGCTTTTTATGTATAGAAGATTAGTTTATCCAAAGTCTAGATTCAAATCTAATCAAAATCACTGAGAAAAGTTCATTTTCTAGTGATAAAACCGAAATCTCCACCTCTGTATATGTTTGCATGTATATTAGTTTTTGTGTTCAATTTCATAGTTTTTAGCTGATGTGAGATACTTTTTTGTGTTTATATTAGGGTTGAGAGGTTCTGCGGAGACCCTTACAATAACCAATAGGGAAACTATGAGCTTGGTGATCACGTGAATATTTGCTGGTTCCGACCCGAAAAGTTGATTCATATTACATTAAAAATCTGTAGGAATGTTTTCAATATAAAATTTACACACGAATAAGCAGATAAATATGGAAGAATTTCTCGTTCAATAGTATGGGATTGCAATTTAATGTTTGCAGTATAAAATTAAATTTCACCTGAATATTGAAATAAATAACGTATTTTAGATATATTAGCAATATAAAACGTACAGCATAGTGTGTACATATACATATAGTATATATATATATATATATATATATATATATATATATATATATATATATAATATGTAGTACAATAGTAAATAAATTAATTTAATTATAAAAGATTAGTGTAATTGAATGATATGTGATTATCTTGAATTTGGTCGTGACCTTACGCAAAATAATCTATATCGCTTTATGCATTAAACATGAAATTTATGAAATTTGATAATGCCTGTTATATTATAAATAATTCTTATATCTATATTTTCAATATTTATGTGCATATATTGATTTTCTTAATCTAAAATTTGCTTTTTATCAAAACGTCACGTTTCATTCAATCTTTTTTTATTTCGAAAACCTGATGTTACCAACACATGAATATTTGGTCAATTTTATAAATTTCCTATAACAAAACAGTATTTTGAAAATGCAAATATTTTGTCATATAATGTATTAGGTATATTTGTGTCTTTATGTGTGATGAATAATTTCATTCATCTGACAACTCCAGGTTGCATTTTTATTATCAACATGAATTACTTTATGTTATTAGTAAAAGTATAAACAAATCACGCAGATAATACTAATTTTCTCATAAAAAAATGTTTATTTACAAAAATTATATTTTCAAAGCCACTTGTTTTCCACGGTGGATAATTGAATTATAGATAATATTAATTATAGATATTTTAAGGAAAATGTTTACATTATATAAATATAAAATATGTATATTTTATATAAATAATTTCTTTTTCAGTAAAAACTTATTAAATTAATTAACTATTAATTTAAATTAATTAATTAAATTTAATAGATTAATTATTTTACTTAAAATTACAAAATTATATTATTTTTACAGTAAATTTATATAAAGCATCGTTTTGCTGAAATAATATGTATTTTTTTACTATGGTTTTTTTTTTATGTAAAATGGCAATTTTGTTTACAGTATACCTAAATGTTTTTAGGTAATGAATAAAATACAATATAAAAATGAACTAAATAAATAAAAAGCATGTTTGAAACAAACACGCAAATTATAACATATTCCAAGACGTCACTTTGTAGGCCGTAAATAATTTTACAAGTAATTATGTAGATAACGTTATGTATGTGTTATATGGTTCAGTTTATAGTGGACTGTACCTACATATATATATATATATATATATATATATATATATATATATATATATATACATATATGTAGGTATAATACGCCCTGAGTATTTATATATTTCGCCACAAAACATGAAAAATACTTTATATTTTGTAATTTTGTTTCTATATTACATTGCATAATTTAGTTCAAGGAAAAGTCATTACAAAAAAAATGAACATGTTTATTTTTAATTTTTTTTATTTTTCAATATCCAAAACTTATCTTTGTTCGCCTGCAGAATTTTGTTAAAAATTGGTTTTTGTTTTTAATACAAAATTTTATATACATATGGATATAATGAATATAAAGAAAAAACAAGTTGTTAACGAAGTTATTAATCAAAAAAATGTTATATAATAATAATAATAATATTTTTATTTCTATATAATCAATACTTGTTACTAAGATAATCATCAAACTTATAATAGTTTTTGTCAATGAAAAATTTCTTAAATTTTTTTTTAATTAGTTATTGCAAGAGATCTATGTTTGTTATATTATTGAAATAGCAATTTAAAAATACACAATTGAATATAAATTATATAAAAAAATTAAATGACTTTATTTTGTTTAAAACTCTAAAAAGTAAAAAATTTGTATTGCAGTTTTCATAAAATTATGTCAATTATAAATCTTTTTATATAATTTATTTTTCTTATGATCTGTATTACAGTATAAAGTTTTGCTGAACTGTTATTTATTTTTCATTTCAAAATGACATTCAATTCAATTTAAAAGATTTCTCGTTGACAGATTTTTTTGATGAAATATTGTATTGTCACGAGAGATAAACATATCGTTAATCGATTTCTTGTTTGTTCCACATCACGAAACCTTATTTTTTAAAAAAAAAATGATGTTTAAAGTTTCAGAACTATATTGTTCTTAGTAAGGATATGAAACAAATTAGAATTTATATTTCCGAAACTATTAAAATTATAACAAGTTACCTAATAACAGTAATAACTTATTTCCATGTTATGTTTATTTCCTATAAATAACATTTCTATCTTTTTTTCCTGATTAAGTTCGTCGAATCGTTGAATTACTAATAAATAATTACAGAACTACATAAAACCTAAAGCCGTTTCATTCTTATTTATCTTTGTTTATTTTATAGCAATATTTCTTCTGTTTATATGGTGCTGGGATCCCAAACTGAAGTTGCTATCAGTTAAGCTAAGCTAAACCATAGCGTACGCTACGCTTAAACTCTCTGCAGCGGCAATTTATTACATCCGCTATTGTCTTCGGCCGATTTCGGAAGGTTACTACCTAAGTTAAAAACGTGATTTTTTTTAAGGGTTTTCTATTTGAACTCAGTACCGGGATTATTTCATCAATATTTGACAAACATAAGGAAAAAAAAAGGTGTCTGGTTTTTTTCTTCACAATTGGTCTCCCTTTCGCCCCAATAAGGCCTACTGCATTTTATGTATTCATTTTCTTGATAGTTGCTTATTATATTCTCTATTTTTTTATCTTTTAAAATTACAATCATATTAAAATAAATCATTTTTTTTCTCTACGCTCTTCAAAAATTATCGTGATATAATTGAATGTAACATAATTTTTTTATGCATCAAAAAATAAAAACATAATTGTTTTTTTTTTGTAAGAAAATACAATGATTTTAAAATAAATTTTATTGCAAAAAAAAAAGAGATTTTGAATTCAATATTTAAATTGATTTTTTTTTTAGTAATATGTGGGTAAATCAATAATTTTAATTTTACACAATAAAATGTTATTTATTGTATTACGGAAACAATGTTTATATATGAATATATATGTACATAATGATAATTTTGACTAATTATAGGGCTTCAGATAAGAATGTTATATTTAAATATATGTTTAACGATTATTCATCAAAATAAATATTTACTCTGGAATAACTACTAATTTTGAAACTATGCTATTAATATAGATATATATATACATATACAAGTTATTTTTCCGAATTTACAATTTTCTAATTTTGTGTATATGAGTCAAAATGTAAGAAAAATATGTAGTGTGAATGGAAAATATTACACAGAAAAAAACTATATCTATATCCAATTCATAAAAAGGCTTTAGGATTAAATTCTGTATAAATTTTAATTAAAAAATCAACGTTTCGAGTAACTGGTTTATAAAATTTATACAGAACTTAATCCTAAAGTCTTTTTATTTTAATATAATGGTTTCTAAAAGATTTTTTTACTATGTTATTTATTTCACGTTTGTTGTATTTAGCAATCTATAATTAGATAATTTTTTGTTTGTCGTATATTTATCGTTCGTCGATTTATTCTGCAATTTTAGATTATTTATCTAAACTTGATTCGATACAAATAAGTCTCTAGCTCATCGGAAAGTTAGTTAAAAATCGATTGCAAAATTTATACCGAAAAGACAAACACACCGAAAAGAAAGCGAGTTAATAAAACCGTTTGAAAAATATCTTTTTTGTAATATAAAAAAAGATCACAAATTCCTTATCTGATCTAAAAAAAAATCCGATTGTAGAAATTGATCTGAACATTATCTGTGAATCTAGATCCTTTTTAAAATAATCTGCCACAATACTGTACTACGATTATATTTCGGTGTTTCTAAATACAATTTGCGAAAAACTGAAATACAATTATTTTATTTTATGTTTTTATTTTAAGGTTATTTTTATTTCTTAGTAACAATCGGTTCGCTTGCAATAAATAAACAAATTGTGAATGAAAAGTAATAATATTTCCAATCATAAAAGCAGTGTCTAATCAAAGATATTACGAATCGGTGTTGATGACTGCTAGTAAAATCAATATGTCCTTATAAGACCTATGGAGATTTAGTCTGCATACCACTAGAAACATTTTCTCGCGGCTATAGTACACTGTAAAAAAATTCGGTATTTTACACAAAAATCCAGAGCAACTGATTTACGTCAATTTAGTATGTAAATTTACAGACGTCACAGGAAAACTTTTTACATTATATACATTAGGGTGGTCCAAAAAAAAAATATTTTTTTATTATTTTTTACGCACCCCCTAAAAAAACTTTATTAAAAAAGAAATTTGTTGAGCCAAGTTTCGTCAAAGAATATTGATATTAACCCGTGTCCCCTCAAATATAATTTAACATAGATTTTGGATAGTTTCATATAACTGCATGAATTTTCGAAAGTTCTGCTTGAGTGAGGCATGAGTTAATATAAATATTTTTTGACCAAACGAAGTTTTTTTTAGGAAATGAGTAAAAAAATAATTTTTTTGATCAAGATAACGCGCCATATATGAAACTGCCCAAATCCTATGTTAAACTCCATTTAAATTTCAACTTGAGTGGAGCACGGGTTAATATCAATATTTTTTGACGAAATATGGCTCAAAACATTTCTTTTTTAATGAAGTTTTGTTTTAGGGGGTGCTTAAAAAAATGATTTTTTTTGGACCACACTAATATACATATAAAATACATATGTATATTTTATGTAAGTTTATTTACTTTTTCAGTAAAAAAACATATATAATATAGCAAATTAATTATTTTACTTAAAATTACAAAAATATATTATTTTCACAAAAAATTTATCGTTTTGTTGAAATAATAGGTAATTTTTTTTTGTCAGAATTTTTTTGTCTATTAGTATAAAACGAGCAATCTTAAATATTTACAGGATTCAACCCTTTTTTAATTAATAAAGCTCGATTTTCCTGATATTATAATATATTGTAATATATTTCATTAAAATAATAAAATAAAAAATACAATACATATATGTTTGTATACTAAATAAAGTACTATAAAGAAATAAGGTTTACTAAGGTTTTTAATGTAAAATTGCACCTTTTTTTTACAGTGTAGGTGTATAAAATGCAAAATCGTATAAAGCATAATAAATGGTCTATTGCTCCTAGTGAGTAGTGGCAATAACACATTCAGCGTAAGCGTTCAATGATCGGTTTTCTTAACTGCATACTACCAATACAACCAACTACCAACTACCGCTAGTTGGAAGTGAAAAGACGGGTTTTAATGTTTAGTGTATATAGTGGGCAGCGTAGCGTGGTTGCTACCGGGATACTCGGGGATGAAAGCACAGCTTACTTAATTGCTTTTGTCAAACTATTTTACCATCGCGATTTGATTGTTTGGACGCATGTATCGGAATTGCGTTCAATACACGCGGAATATTTCGAACTGAAGATTTACTATGTAGCTGTAACAACTAATTAAATTGTTTTAATATTCTAAGGATGAGATTTTTCACAAAAATTTCACAAATTACTCACAATCATTCAATCGGCTTAAACAATGTTTGAGTAAACTTGTGAAATTTTTGAGGAAAAAAAACTTAAGAACTTTTGTTCAATGTTATTAAATTGTTCTATATTAAACATTTTATTATATATATTTACTATTACAAGCATGTAATCTCTTGTTCCGCTTAGATATTACAAAAACGAAAAAATATAAAAACCTATATGAGAAGTATTTAGAATGAAAATGTTAATCTTTGTTCGGTTTTGTGATCAGATAAAATAAAGAAAAAAAAGGTTTTATTTTTTCTTTTCGATGTTTATTGATCATGACTCATAACAGGTATTATGAATATAGACGAAGCGAAAAGGAGTATGTTTGTCGGAGAATGATTGATGTTTGAATAGTACAAGAAAGTCAGTAAAACCACACTATATGTATGCAAAATTTTAGCAAAAAAAAATTGTATTTAATCATATAATTTTTTTCCATTAAAATTTCAATATGTTACACACCTTCAAAGTTTACAGTTTTTCTTTAAAAATAAATACGGTCAAAACAATATTTGTCTAAAACTCTAATTAGTGGGAGTACGTGGCCGAATTTAAAATCGAAAAAACACTTGATTTTTTTTAAGTGACATTGGGCGAATTTTTTCTTACAATAATTTTTGTTTTTTCTAGTTATAAACAAAACGTTTTTGTTCTCAATTACATTTTTATTTGCCGTTTTCTAAAATAATTTTTAATAACTTTTAATTCAAAGTAGATGACTAAATTTTAGATATGCAATCGAAATCTACAGAAAAAATAAACCAACAAAAATAGATTAAATACGATAAGCTAGAAAAATTATATAATTGCATTAAATGAGTACACCAAACTTAATTGTCTATTCTTGAACTACTCATCTAGTATCTATGACTAAAAGACTGGAATTTTTTTACCTTTTATTAAATAACATATTTAAAATATTAACACCCAATTTTATAAACGCTAGTTAAATTTACAAGTAAATGTATTTATTCTACATATTATTATTATATTATATTAATATTATTATTATATTATCAAAAATATATATATATTCTATTGTAATTAAAAAATAGTCATTAGGATTAATAATAATAATAGTAAATCGTTGAAATAACATTTGTTTTTTTAAAAGATTTATTAAGAACTTAGGAAGTAAATATAATTAGCATTTATAAAGCCTGGTCTAAAGATATCATATGAAGATTATTTTTCATTGCGACAAATATTCGATCAAAAATTTTAAAAATTACTAAATTTTCGAAATGTAGAATTTATTGTTTTTCTAAGCATTAGGCATATAAAGTCTAAGGTCTAACCTATTTGTATTATGCGGCATGTCCTTGTGCATGAATGTGTGTAGGTGGGTATATGTAGTTTTGTACATTTGCATATGACTTTTGACGGGTAATGTACATTATACGAATGCGTTTCGACGTTGCAATCTTGCAATATTGCGCGTGGCAAAAGCTGAACCTTATAAGTATATAACGAAGAATAGTTTCTGTATTGCCGCGCGGTTCTCTTATAATGCGAAATTATTCTAATAATTAAACAATGAAATTATATATATATATATATATATATATATATATATATATATAATAAAGAACAATACATACTTATTTTATTTAAAATTTACAGTCCAACTGTTTATATTTTCTAATGTAATTATATTTATTTCAAGTTAAAATTATAATACTCAATTATATAGTTAATGGTTTTTCTCATTTTATTGAAAATTAAAATTTAATTGTTAACGAAATTTCGAAATTAGGAAAAATAATTAATTTATAATAAAACTTCACAGGAAAATTTTTTTGATTTAATTTAATTCGAATTATTTATCTATTTTATTTTGTTGAAATATTGTATTAGTTGAAATCAAATTATTATTTCAAAAAAATAACCAAGTTTAGATAAAGAATTATCGAAAACTGTAAGAAATTATCGAAAAGAATAAGAACAAAAAAATATCGAATTACATTAGATGAATACCTGAACGTAATCATCTACCATTGAATTAAATGTTTCATCTAATGTGATTAGAAGACTGAAAAATCATCTTTTTTTTTTGATAAAATAATTAAAACAGAAAATTATCGAAAGATTTTTCTATTTAAAAATAATATGGTTAATTAAAAATGTTTTTTTCTTTGAAAAAAAGTGTAGTTAAGTGAATTTAAATATAATATGAAAAGTTCCATAATATTTTGAAATAAGGAAAATGATCAAATACCAAAAAATAATAAATAACAAAATTAAAAGTATATGGGTAAACCCATATGCTACAGTTGGCATCAGTGTATAACATTAAAATTATATAATTTTTCGAGTACTGAAAAAATATTTTGTAAAAATATTTTGGATAAATAATATAGCCATAATAGATATTTTTTTAAATTTAGTAATTTTTTCTCGGAAAGTTGACAACATTGTATTTTAGTAAAATTCCGTAATTTATGTAGCTGCTAAGAGAATATATTGTGAAAATTTGATTAATCACGGATAAATAATGTAGCGAGAATATTTTTTTTAAATTTTAGTATTTTTTGTCGAAAAATTGGCAACACTGAATTTCAGTAAAATTATATAATTTATGTGAGCAGTAAGAGAATCTTTTATAAGAAAATCATTTGTTTGTTCTTATTCTGATGTTATAAAGTCTCTAGATACGTTACTATTGCATAAATTATGCTAATTTCTGAATATGAAATATACTGTATATGATAAATATGAAATATAAAATTTTGCATTAATAGCTAAGATAAAATATCATAAAATCTTTATCAAACTATACTATTGGCACGTAGTAAATAATTTATAATAATTCAATATTATTTGTTAACGAAATGTAGTAAACGAATTAATAAAAAAAATTTTCGATAAAAAAAATTAGGGTAAAAGTAATAAATATTCAAATGACAAAATTTGTATAAACTGTAAAAAATATATCTTAAATTTATGTAATTTTGCATAGGTTTTAATAGTAAATAATTATTTAAATGAAACAAAAAATTTAATATACCATGTTTTTAAAACGGACAATAAAATAATTTCTCCTAGCCCCCATACAGATTATCCCGAAAATTTGTGATTGTGAATTTTTAATAGCTATGACAATACTTGTAAGATTTAAAAATAGTAAGGAGTGTAGGGAGTAGTTCTCGTTGCGCCCACGTTTTTCGTTTTAAATCTTACAAGTATTGTCATAGCTATAAAAAATTTACAATCACAAGGTTTCAGGACAATCTGCATGGGGTCAGGAATCTGTATGGGGTTATAAATCTGAAATTATTTTATACTTTTTAGTCCATTTGAAAATCGTGTTATATTAATTTTTTTTTATTTAAATAATTATTTTCTGCTTTTTAATCTTGTGTATGTGCGTGTCCTGTAGTTTCTGTATTTTGAAAAAAAATTTTGCTAAATACACGAATTTACGGAATTCATGAATATGGCACAAGATAAAAATGAATATTTTTAATATTATTAATTAATTAATTAATATTTCATTGTCATCCAGTTCTCAGCTATGTTTAAAGTTTCAAGTCTTTAGCTCATTGGAAAGTTAGTTTAAAATCGATTGCAAAATTTGTACCGAATTTGTTAAAATAACAACATTTTGTAATTTTACTGTGATAATTTACTTAATATTATATTTTTTTATGAAAAATTACATTCACAAAACATGTAAAATTACAGAAATTTTTTTACAGTGTAGCTATTGATATTTGTCACTGCACAAGTGGAGATATAGGTTACTAATTACCTTTCCGAATTACCTTGATGTACATGAAAAAATTCGAACTATACAAAAATATTGTGCAGTTTTCGGTTTCATATACGATAAAAAAATATACATTACTCGACCTAATTATAATAAAATAACATGCGGGCAACAATTTTATGAAAATTTCAATCTAGAATGCGCATCTGAATAAAATCTTTTTTATTAAAGCTGCAGCAATTGTTTAATTGTGTAGGACTGTAGATAAAATTATATTTTTTCATTTCAAAGAAATGTTCAAATAGTTTTTTTTTTTGTATAAATGTGAGGTGAAATATTTCAAACTACAAAAGTAAAGTTTTTCGAAAAAAATAAAAAAAAAAGGTGAAAAGAAAATTGCGAGTGTATTTTTAATTTTTTGTCTATACCGTGATGTAGGTGGCTTTATTGCATTTAGCAAATGAAATTATAAGAATGGAAACATATTTTATATTTGACATAAATAAAACTATAATTTTTTTAATCATTTTTATTAATTTTTTAGGCGTTACAAAAGCACACATCTTATTTATTGGTTTCAATTTCGAAAAATTATCGGAAATAGAATAAATATAATTTTAGTTAAATGCGCTTTCTGAAGTAGGTTTAAAATTGTTGATTTTTATATTCACTATCTCTAGGTTTATAATATAAAATCATATATCTAATACAGTGTGGCACAAACAACCAAACTTTTCCCTTTCATGCATAAATTCCTATTCTGGCACACATTTTTCATCTAAGCTGCATTGACGATACCTTTAATTATGTTAGAATAAAAAAGCTTTAGGTTTAAGTTCTGTATATTTTTTATTAAAATTAAAAATTTTATTTGAAAGATTTTTTACTATGTTACTTCTAATTATGTTTGATAAAAAAAAAACACAAATACAATTCAAAAATTGTGTAAAAATATGTATTTAAGGTGTAGTAAAATCTCAAAACGTGTAGTGATATTTGCAACATTTGGTTTACAACAATGTACTAGAAAATATAGTGACACAGTTTAGTAAAAAAATTAATATTTGATTTGCTTTACACAAAGAACAGCATACTATTTATTTACCACACTGTTGTAATTTTTTATAAAGCACTTTTTGCTGTATACTGTTATTTATCTATTTATTGCTGAAAATGCTATCTTTATAAAATACAGTCAAAATATACAAAAAGACAATTGAAAATGTATATTAAAAACGATAAAAATGACTCGATATATTTTTACAGGTTTTTTTTTCAGATCTGATACCGAAAACTAGTTGTTTTCAAATATAAGGATTGGAAAAAAATTTTAGTATGATTAAAAATAGTTTTTATAGTATTGGTTTGCGCAAAAACATTCAAAATACTTAACTAAAAAAAGATATTCGACGTTGTAAGTTAATTATTAAAAATTATCGTATCTTTTTTTTTTCGGTTTTTTTCATGTAAATTTATTATCAATTTTTTTACTAAATTATTTAATTTTTTTTTTATTATCAGTATTTAATTATATAATTTTTTATTATCTATTTCAAAGTAATAATACTTTCTGCATAGATGTAATAGAAATATTCCGTTCCAATATTTGCCTAAATAATTTGAATTTTTTTTATAAAAAATAATTTTACTTTAAGGTGTGCGATATGTACTTTCTGATAAAATTCCTAATATATTTATTTCTGTACTAAATAAATTTTATATTTATTTACTTTGTAATATAGTTATAATAAAGCTTATAAATCGCAACTACAGATGAAAATTGACATAAATATCAAAATAATTCCATATATTGTGTGACTATAAAAAATAATATTAATTAAACAAGAAATTTGAAAATTTCTGTAAAATGGCATTTTATATTAAATTCGTTGGAGATTTCCAAATTCCATTTAATATATCCGATTAATAAACAATTTATGTAAATATTTCATATTTTTTATCCACCATTTTCATTTCAATGATATATCTAAATACAATAATTTTCAAAATGACATTAAGGCCACTGGTAATAATTTTTTAAGAATAACGATTTTTTTATTACAATATATACATTTTCATTTATTATTTATTCGATACAAAAAAAAAAAACAAACTTCATTATAACATGAACTGTGTGGTCCCAGAAAATCTAAACAAAAATATATTACTGCACATATAGTTTACCTACTAATGTTTTTAAATCTTGTTTAAGCAAAAACTTTAATGTAACAAATTATTTTGAATTTTATATGTACTGATAAAATTTATTACTTTGTGGTTATACCATTTTAGAATAAAACTGAAAACAAATTATGTAAAATTGAATGAACTATAAAGAGAAAAAATCAAATCAAAATCCGTCTACGTGAAGAGAAAAAAATAAATTTATATCTAGCAAAAATAAGAATAAAAAAAAATGTTTTTTACGAGAATGAACGAATCCCAAAGTAGACGACAAGCAATATATATGTACATATATGAAACATTGTCAATATTACATGATCTATGACCCACGGACTGTGAACTGATATGCGACTCTCATGTCATGTCAAACAGTTATAGCAAAGGAGTCTAGTGAAAATGCCACATCGACAAATGACTAAATAATATAATAAATGAACCAAAAATACACCATATTTTTCTATATAAAGTGTTTGGATTTGTTTGTTCATTTTAAATAAATTGGATGGTGTATTTGACGAGACAGAATAAATTTTTTATTGTTTTTCTTTCTAAGATTTGCAAATTATAAAAATTTTATATAATAATCACACCATGTATCAAAAGGGTGTAACACAAACACTTTCCATTATCCCAAAATTAATTTTCTCCAAATATTTCTATCCAGACAAGCAATTCTAGTTCCATCCACATTCATGATATTTCTCATACATGCTCTTCTATTCCTACAACTTAGAAACTTTCCCTCACGCAAAACACTCATTTTTCTGTAGATATAGTTTCTATTTTCTAATACATTTAATTAAAAAATTATATAATGAAGATTAATATTTTTAACTTAACCTATTAAGTACCAAATTTTTATAAATGTTATATATTTAACTTGATTAGCCGTAACTTTGTGATACATTTTGGATAAGATAAATAAATAAAAATAACTTTGTAGTCTGTATTTGTCTGTCGGTGGCCAACAATGTATTGTATTGTGGTTGTAGTTTGATTACATTGTTGTTGCAATGTGATTGAAGTATGATTACATTGCTTATAAGCGTTGTATCGTTTGTGTTTTACGCAGTTTGTATTCGTCTGATGATGACCTAAGTTGGTCGAAACTGCAGTAACGAAATTAAAGTTTTTGCAGTGATATAACAAAGTTATTTTTATTTATTTATCTTAAATGTTATATTTTTACTTTAGTCTCGTATAAATTACAAATCACAGATAAAATATAATTTATGCACGCTAAGTTCAATAAAACTGTTCACTGAAAATGCTATTAAATACTTTAAGGTTATAATAATTACCAACTAAAAAAATAAAATGTCACCAATCCCAAATAAAGATCGTGGTACTTAATGACTGAAATCGAATATTTTTGTCTTATAAAAAATACCAAATTTAAAAAATTGCAAATGTATTCTGCATCATAAAATTAGAAAAAATAGAATTCAAATTAAAATTAATTATAGTTTCGATACAATTTCCAAATTTTAATGATAACCAAAACAAAAACAATTGATTCTTGTCAATATGTAAAAAATATTTTTCAGAAAAACGATCTCGAAAATATACAAGATAATACATTGCCTTGTACCAATATTGTCGAACTTTATTTATTTCATAAGTCTATATTTTTATAACTATTTTATTTTACAGAAGATAGGCTCGTATTTTCACCCAATTTTTTTTTTATATAAAAAAGTTTTTATAATTTATTTCTAAATAAACTTTTACTTCTATCTTTCTAGGTCTGCAATATTAAAGGTTTTTTGCATCTTGCTTTTTTATATAAAATATAGAATTTGCTAATAATATTGGCCCGTATACTCAACTTAGTTGTTTAAAAAGTTTTTTTTCTAATTTTTTAAAACAAATTTTTAACTCAGATATACATTTTTTTTATTACAGATATTTTTATTATATTTAAATGAAATATTTAAGTGCTTGATAAGTCATTTTAAATAAACTTCAAAGGTATTTTTGACAAAAATCAGTTTTAAAAATGAAATGAAAATGCGAGTATAAGTATATAAGTGTAAGAGTATAATAATGTAAAAATTACATATCGAACAAGTTAACTTTTGTGTTATTTATTATAATAACTAATTATTCTAGTAAAATAAATATAAAAAATTATATATTTATGGAAAACCCAAAAAAATCTCTTATGTTTACATTATTTGTACAAAAAATATCACAAGTTTCGAAGTTTGTGTTGTTTCTCAAAAATCTATAAATGATAAATTCAACTGAAACATTAAAATCTTTACTGAAATATCTAAAACAATTTATATTTTGTCTGTTTTGCTAAATAACAGAAGTACGAGTATAAAACAAAATATTAAGTTACCAAATTTATATTGTTACGAATTATTCTAAAATGTTTTCAATAAAGTCGGAAATGGTGGCACATAAAAAACATAAAATTGAACCAGGCGACTAGGAACAAAATAAATCATCTTGTACGATTTATTTTATTTATTTCTACACAGAAAAAAAAATTAGATGATTTTTCTTAGTTATTTTATTAAGAAAGTAGATGACTTTCAGCCGTTTTATCATATTAGATAATAGAATTAAACATCTAATTCAGGAGTAGATGATTAGGTTTGATCATCTAATGTAACAGTTTTTAGTTTCTCATATATTTATCTATTTTTGTTCGATGATTTTTCTTGTAGTTTTCGATTATTTATCTAAATTTGATTAGAAATAACGATTTGATTTGAACTAATTTGTATTTGGATAAAAAAACTAATGTTATTGGAAATTAAATATACAAATCATCTAAAATTCAAAATAAAACAGCTCTAGGTTATAGTTCTGTATCCATTTTGTGTCCTGATGAAGACAAACGTTGAGTTCGTCGAAACGTCGATTATTAATAAATATTAATACAGAACTATAGCCTAAAGCTGTTTTATTTTTAATATAATAAGTTCTGAAAGATTTTTTACTATATTAATGAAATATAACCATTTTATTTTTTCTGTGTAATAAATTTATTTATTTAGCTATAGGATTTAGTTCTGTATTAATTTAATTAAAATCGACGTTTCAACGTACTCTACGTACATCATCATCAGGAAAAATGATACAAATGATGATGTACGTTAGAATACGTCGATTTTTAATTAAATTGATACAGAACTAAATCCTAAAGCCTTTTTATTTTAAATTTATTTAAATTGGACAAATAATTTGAAACAATCTGTATATTAATGGGCTCAATTTTTCAACTGACCCAACATACAGATTATTTATTTAAACAAACAAAAATCATGCTGATGATAATAATAATAATAATAGAAGTATTTCAAACAAAAGTTCCTATATACATATATAGACAGCAAACTAAATATTATAGATAACAACACAGCTGACAGATCGTCTAACTTAATAAGTCCGATTCTTTTATTATGATTTTTTTACTACAAGCAATGTTTAATATCAGTTTTCGTTCATTGTTTTAATTGTTATCGTATATTTATGCACACACATTATAAAATATAAGTGTAAATGTAATGCAAAATTTTATCTTCTGTTATCGAAGCTTAATATTGATAATACGTACTAAACAGCTGATTGTAATATTATTACGTGTTTCATTCATACAATATTTCTTAAACAGCACCTACAAAATTTCGATACGTGATTTATTTCCGGTAAACGAGATTTTTCATCAACACATTCAAATTCATAATTTTGTTATCTATTTTATTAAAATAGATTGACCATTGAACTGTTTTAATTTTCATAATCTGAACAAAAATAATATATATTTGACAAAACAAAAATATCCGACAAATTTTGAAACAAAAATTATACTAAATATTTCGAAAACTAAATTTTCTTCATCAGTAGCAAAATAATCTTATTAGTATTACATTGAAACCTTTCGGTTTTATATTTTAAATAAAAATATTAAATTTAACTTTTGAACTATCACTAAAGCAAGCATTTCATGACTACGTTTTCTTCATCAGTATAAAAATAATGTGTGATAACTGACAACGGATAAAATACTACAATATTAATATTATACCTGCTTAGGAAAATAAAATTAATATAAAAATATAATTAAATTATAATATACTTAACTGAAATTAACAATAAATAAAAAAAAATTCTAATTTGAATTGTCATATTCATAAATTTGAAAGTTCAATTTAATTTAGCTTATTTGTCATATACTTAGGTTATACGTTCAAAATTTTATTGTCAAATTAATTTTTTTCTGATAATCAAAATATACAATCAAATAAACTAATATAGAATAAATTGAAAAAAATAATTTCGTGTACAGTGGACTAAATGTAATTTCAATTTTATAATTGAATCGAAAATTTTAATTTTGCATTATGAATAATATAATAATAATAGTAATCATATATAATAATTAAATATAAATTAGAAATATTTTTAATTAGCAAATAATATACTCTAGTTGTGTTAATATATACTTATATTTTATTTCAAAAATTATTTTGGGTGACATAATTATGTAACATTAATTTAAGCAAATTATATAAATCCAAGTAAAATTGTTCATTTTTATTTTATTATAATCTGATTGTCACTTTAAAATATAAATTCAAGTAAAACTTTAATTTCATCGCTTTTCTGCGTTATTTGTTTGAATTATTTGCCCTTGATTTTCGCACTATATATAGTATATTTATTAGCCGTTTTATTTGTCATACACTTTTAATACCAATTAAACTTATATTTTAAAATTATTGGAAGAATGTTTATAACAAAATACATTTAAAATTTATACGTTTCTATTTTTTGCATAATTCAATTAAAATACTCTAAAGAACATGATTGTTATCTAATCATTACTAATTGATGATTCCCGTTATCAAAATGGTTAAAAACTATTAATAGCATTTCTCTAATTTTGAAACAAAAAATATTTTTACATATCATTTAGTCCATAGTTATGTGTAACATTTTACATATTTTTCGCCAATCAACATATGTTTTTAAAAGTTTATAATTTTATTAAATAAATCTACAACTTTTATGAACTTTTATTTGAACAATTTTTCCGTGTTTTTTTTTTTAAATAAAATAACAGGAATATGTTATTGAAGAACAAGAATGTTTGCTGAAAACATTGTAGTAGCACAGTAACGCGAAGTGCAACGCGAAAGAGCACACAGTGCAGAACTGGTCAATTTAGGCTACGCACAAATAATCAGCCGTAGATATCTCGAAACCTCAAGCGCGCTGATAACGTTACAAAACAATGCAGAAAAATAATAATAATAAATAATAAATAAATAACAACAATATAATCAGTATGCGAGTCCGTTCACAAGCACACAGCTACCGTTCAGCCCGAGAGCACATTGTATTATATGAAAGAGTTATCTACAAAACTCACCGTACGTTCGTTGATAGTCTGGTTTAGTCGCCATTCTATTATCACCACACACCCGCCTGGGTCGGTCTTCAGATATTTATCTCACCCAACGGGGCACTCTCGAAGAATCTATCGGGCTTCTTGTACGGCGCGGGCCCAAGAATCTACCTCAACCGGCTTAGCACAACTAAACGGTGTACCACCACACTGAAGAAGCTTTCCACATACACGCACACACACACTATGAGAGAGAGAGTGAGAAAGAGAGGCCACCAATCGCCTAGCAAGCCGAGTCCTAGTTTTTGTTTCGCGTGAAACATACAAACGTCTTCGTATGGTCCCCTCTCCTGCTGTGCAGCAGGCCGGCCATCAGCCGAAGAGGTTCATAGGAGAGGTGGTGAGGTGATGTGTGGGGGGGAGAGGGAGAATGGAATGCCTCCCCCCACCCCGCAAATTTGTGTGAATTTGTGGCGATGTATGAGTGTATGACTCGTACTGATAATACAGTACTGAAGAGTGGGGACGATAAGCTGATTTTAATACTGTTGTTTGTTTGTTTCGTTTGTGCATAGTGTATGTGTGTGTGTGTAGATGGAAATTTTGTAGGTGGCAGCACTGTGTTGTGCGGGGAATGTTGGTTTGAGCGGGATTTCGCTAGAACATGGCATTGGTTTTGTATATTATTTGGGGCACACCAACAAACTTATACCGACTAAGAAAAATATGTTAAAAAATACACTCGCTTACAAAACAGACTTTAAACTAAATAAACACCAACATTTTTTGACACTATTATAAAGTACAATAATTTTCGCACAAAATTAATGTTATTTTGAATGTACATTGGGAAAATGATCTAAACTTGTTTTTCTACAACTGTTAAAGAGCTGCACATTTTACTATTTTTTGTTTGTGTATTTATTTATGATAATAATGAAAAAAAATTAAATGTGCTAAAAAATACTGCCGTATATAAATACATAATCACGCCATGTACTCATAAAGATGTGCACATAAACTTTTTCCTGCTTAAATCTTGCTTTTTATGCTTAAATAAGTAGAAATTACTTTCCGCAAGACGCTAGACTTTTTGCCGCCACAGGCATGATTTTTTTGCCGCCCTAGTAATAAAAAAAACTTTTTCATTTACTAAAAAATATGAATAATACGAGTACAATTAAATAAAATCGTAATAAAATCTAATTTGTGGAAATTAAAACGTATTTCATCTTTAGTAGGAAATAGTTATAAAGCTATTTATTGGAATGGCTTTATTGTATTTTACTAGATTGTTCTTTTAATTATTTTGCACACATTATTTGTTTTTAAATTCGAATTTTGTTTTTCGATTTTTGCATGTACCTATATTAGTATTGAGGCGGTTTCCGACCGCCCTCTGAAATGTGCCGCTACAGGCGGCCGCCTGCTCTGCCTTTGCGTAACGCCGGCACTGCAGACAAGTACCAGTAGTCAGTACTGTCAGTAGTCAGTATTTAATCTAGGGTCAGTAGCATATAAGTTCTAGACGCAAAATCTCGCAACACTAAAAAGTTATATACAGTGAAGCCTCATTCAGACTGCTTTTCTGCTAACGAAATCAGTGTTACGTTTTTGCGCAGACCTAGTGATTCTAAACTGAACAACATCTAAGCTTATGAAGATACACTACACATGCGCGGTTTTAGTTTCATAAGCAAATTTTGTTTCATCGCAACCAAAGTGTGGTCTGGCCAAGGTTTTTTTATTATTTTTAAAAGACGTATTTAATGTAATAAAATAACATTTATTTTAGAAACATCAGGAGAAAAATGAGCGAAAACAAAGAAGATGGTGAATTCTTCCTGTAAACTTATATTTATATGTTCTATAGTTTAGAATCTAAACTACGGTAGAAAATAAGTTTTTAATACAAACAGAACCATTAAAAAATTAATCACTCGGAACTGAATCGAAAACCGAACAAAATCGTTATTTTTGCCGGAACCGAATCGATATATATTTTTTTAATTGAACCGGAACGAAAAATATATCGGTTCGAAGCCCTGGTTTAAATTACTAGTAATTTATTTTTGATAATTTATGTAAAGTAATATATCATTACCGTAAACTTACTTCAAAAAACATAAATAATAGAAAATTTAAAAATAACAGAATGATTATTTTGAGTACGATATATAATTATCATGTTTTCACATAAAAGTGGAAAATAAAGAAAAATATTTTTACATTTTGTAATTAAAAACTACTGTTTTGCCGCCTTCAGAAATAATTACAATTTAATAATTAGCACAATTTTTGTACTGGTAACATTGAAAATAACAAATGTACCTACGTAATAATGCCGATAAATTATCCATTACATATTACTTACAGGATAAGGGTCGGTATTGCCACCTCCGGATAAAACGTGGCATAGTTAACTGTAGAATAAATGTAATGTAAACATATATTTAACTATTTCGCATCTTACAGAAATTTGGAAATAATGATGTGTGTGGGTGTGTGTGTGTGTGTAATTGTGTATTGGTATAATTTTTTTGCATGTACAATAAGTTCTACTGTATTAAAAAAGTAATATGAGAGCTGGTAAAACAAATTCAAATTGCTATTAAGGATATATATATATATATATATATATATATATATATATATATATATATATATATATATATATATATATATATCAATACTTAGAAATATTATTTAACATTTAACTGATGTATTTATCTAAAAATTTATAAAATATTTATAAGAATAATCAGTGTTATAATTTAACGACATGAAATTGACAAGATTTCATCTGAATGTATCCATATTATTTCAATATTAACAAATAATTTATCGTAATGCAAACAAAACGATAAGTTACAACAAAGAATTATTCATAAATAAACAAAAACATTTGTATTCATACAAGTGACAGAATTTAATCAAATAATTTATTAGTATTCTGTACTTTTCTATAAGCTATAGAACTACAGAATTTATATTACTGTAGAATACTATAGAATCTTTGTATATCTAATATGCTGACTGTTGCAAAAATTATCAAACAATCAATCATTGTAAAATATGATTTTATTAATATAAATGAAACCAGATAATGTGAAAAATAATTTTCGTTAAAAATAAATAGAAAAAGGATTTTTTAATTTAAAATAATTTCATTTACACAATAATTCACAAACACATTTTAAGTTATAATTTTTTTAGTTATAAATTAAATTTAAATTACATAGTAAACATTTTGAAATAGTTTGATAAAAATTATACAATATAATAAAAAATACTTTTAAAAAGTATTTACACACTTTGAATAAAATTATTTCAAAATAAAATTGCATTAGGTTAAAGTTCTGTATTAATATTTATTTAAAATCGACGTTTCGACGAAGTCAACGTCCGTTTTCATTAGGATAAATGCAGGGCCGGATTAACCTTTTGTGGGGCCCTAGACATTTTTTTCTCCGGGCAAAAATAATAGGACTTTATTGCGTAAAAATACATAAAAATGAAATTTGACCGACTGCAGGCCGGGCCCTTTGTATGCGGGCCCTAGACATTTGTCTTTTTTGTCTAGGCCATAATCCGGCCCTGGATAAATGATACAAATGATATTTACAGTAAATAAACAGAACATAGAAATAAGTTACTAGACGTAACAAATAAGTAACAAGAGCATAAAATTAATAGATTTTGAATTAATGGAAGCCAAATTTTATTTAACTCAGTGCCCCTTCACATTGTGCTTGATGAAATTTATAAAGAAAAAGATAACATCAATCATTGTAATGGCAGTGAGTTAAATTAAATTTGGCTTCCATTTATTAAAAATTTATAAATTTTATTATCTAGTTATTTTTTTGTTACCTATTTTAAAATTCTGGCTATTTTATTCATCAGTATATCATATCATTTATGTTATTTGCTGACATTTTATAATACATACTCTTGTCGTCTTGTCCCATCTATTTCAAATACTGACCAAATAAATACAAGTCTTGTAACTTGTATGATAGATATACAACACAGAATACATATACTAAGGTATATTTTTTATTTTATTTTCTAGCTTGTTGCCGTACAATTCAGCACCGATGACTCATCTGTTGACAAATTTTTAAAGAAAAGTCGAAGCATAAACAGCATGATGTATTGTAAATAATAAATTGGAAAATAATATTCTTATTTTGATGGTTCATGTTCAATCTTGTAGTTTCTTATCCTTTCATCCTGTTTCGACCACAGAACAATATCGACTTCGGCTAATCTTGTAATCGAAAATTGAACAAAATTGTTAAATCAAAGGGAATTGAAATCCAACTATTTCAATGGTAGGTAGTATTGTATAATTATGTAGAATATATTAATTTTTATTATTTGAAAATATTCCAAAAAAATTAATATCAACATTTCTTTTTAATTAATTTTTTTAAACAAATTTTACCCAATTTTGCTTTCTTTCTAATTTTCAATTTAATTTGTTTATTTTATATAAAATAAATTTTGATAAAAACAGGATTTGTATTCATATACAAACAAAATTAATAATAATTAATTAAATATTAACCTAATATGATTTTTTAGGTTTCTTTTTTTAGTCATTATTTCTTTTTAATTATAGTATATTATAAATTTCAGTATATTATAAATTACACAAGAAAAATGACACTTTAATAGGTGTTTAAACCAAAAACTTAAATATGTATGTATTCCAAAAATGATGAATATTTTTTTTGTAAATATATCACTAGATTCAACACCTACAGATTTTTACTTCGAAATTAACTACAATAAATTAACTAAATAAATACAATGATATACACAACATTAAAATTATATGGATAAACCCATATATAGACTACTTTGATATTATTACATAAATACTAAGAAATAGGAATAAAATTTTTATAACTTTTTATCAAATTTAGTAATACTGTTTAAAAATTAAATTTTGTAATTATTATACATTTGAAGAAATTTTCTATCCTGAAAATTTGTATTAAGTCGTAAAAACAGTATGCTTAACATAAATTTGATTAAAATAAAATTAATAATATAACCATAATAAAATATTAAAAATTTTAATAAATAAATTTGGCAACACAGCATAAAAATATTATTTTGAAATTCTTATAACGACCAGAACTTATAGAATAATACAAAATACACCAGCAAAAAAACTATAAATTTCATGATCTTACTTATTTTTGTTACCGTCTAGTAAACTATGTTCTATGTTCTATTTATTTACTGGTTAAATGTTATTTGTATCAATTCTTTCTTAAACAACTTAAAAAGCCAGTGCTTTTTTTAAATATAATAAGTTCTGAAAGATTTTTTACTATTAAATTTTTTATTAATTCCAAAAATGTTTAAATTTCAGTTCGGAGTTATTTTGCGATGGTGATGCTCAAAAGAGACCGTGGGAGGTCGGAGTGGGTCCTTCTGGTGTGACAGGTAGACCTACAAAATTTTGACATTAATATTAAAAAGTTATTATTATAATACAAAATAATTATAAACTACATATTTATAATGTTTTATAACTTATCACATAAGAATTTTTTCTTTTATTTTTTTTACTAACTGTTCGAAATTTTCTATTTCATTCTATTTTCTTTTAAATAAAATCTATCTCGGCCCTTTCTTACGACAAATTATAATTTATTTTATAAACTAAGTGCTGAACTTTATACTTTCAATTCTTTGCATTTAAGGGCTCATGAAAAAAGAATAGATGTACATGATGATAGGGGTGTCCGGACACAACGCCGACCGCTTACTAGGAACACTACGCCGATCATGGACTCAATGCCTATTACTTCACCTGGATTAATGAAATATTTCCAATAAATATTGACTGATAAGATGGGAGATAATTAAATTAATTAATAATTGCATTTTTTAAGTAAATATTTATTTGGTTATAGAGAGAATATTTAATGTGGGATTTTTCTTTTTTGTTACAGAAATTTGAGATGGGGAGATGAAATAATATGAAGAAAGAAGAAATTTGATTGGAGAAAAATTGTAACCGGAAGGAATTAATAATTAAATGCTCATAAAGTATTTGTGCGTCGCGGTAGATATATATATATATATATATATATATATATATATATATATATATATATATTACATAGTTAATCATATTAGTAAGTTAATTAAGTGTGTTTTGATAATTTAATCACATAGTTAACAATGTGATTCAGCTAGTAAATTTGTATTTTATATTTTTATTTTTATGAAATTTTTACGTTTTAATTATTTAATTATTAAGTGTGTTTTGATAAACTAATTACATAGTTAAACACACACTTAAGTTAACAAGATAATTACGTGTGTATAGTTAATCATGTGATTAAGTTACTAAATTTCTATTTTTATATTGCTTATTTTATCGGAAATTGTAATTCACTTTCATTAAGGATTTTATTGTTTAAGCAATGTTTTAACAATTTAATAACTTAGTTAATCACGTGATTAAGTTAACAAGATAATTAAGTATATTTTAACAATTTAATCGTATAGTTAATCATGTGATTAAGTTACTAAATTTGTATTTTTATCAGGAATTTTAATTCACTTTTTTATGTTTTTATTTGTTTAATCAATTTTTTAACATTTTATTAACTTAATTAAACACATGATTAAGTTAACAAGTTAACATGTGTGTTATGACAACTTAATCACATAGTTAAACATACGATTAAGTTACTAAATTTGTATTTTTATCAAAAATTTTAATTCACTTATTTTTGTTTTAATTATTTAATTACTAAATTATGTTTTGATAATTTAATCACATAGTTAAACACATGATTAATAAGATAATTAAATGTGTTTTCCGAACTTAATGGTTAACATGGTTAACCATGTGATTAAGTTACTAAATTTTGTATTTTTATATTTTTAATTTTATGAAATTTTTACATTTTAATTATTTAAATTTAAATTATTAAAGTGTGTTTTGACAATCTAATCATATAGTTAATTACATTGTTAAATTAACAAGATAATTAAGTGTGTTTTGCAAACTTAATCACATAGTTAACAGTGTGATTAACCAAATAATATAGTTATATAGGTACGTATTATACGTATTCTTTTGTAATAAATGTATTGTTTTCTATTTTTCAATAAAGTCCTTAAACAAATAACTGTGTATATTTTTTATTTTTCCCCAGTTTCTCAAATATTAAAAAATAACAGCGCGTCCATTAAATTTAAGTAAATTTTTCAAAATTGTTAAATTTGTTTAATATTTTTTAAAAAATTGTTAGAAAACCAAATTTGTTATTAAATAAATCATTTATAGGTGAATTTTCTTCCTAAATGAAGCATAAAAAATTCAGTGTCCTTGCAGGAAAAGCTTATAGGCAACCAGTTTAACAACTATGCATTGCGGGATTGTATAAGCTACGCTTTTTAACGAAATTTGTGTCAAGAAAGCAAGAAATGAAAAATTTGTGTCAAGAAAACCAGTCTGTATTGCAAGCATCATGTTATCCTGATAGTTTTTTTAGCAAATTTGTTAACTTTTCATTACAGTTTTGGAGGTTAGCTTAATTAATAAGGGGGTGTCGTAGGGGGTTGATTTTTGGATATGTTGTAGTACTGCCATAATTGACTTGTATTTGTAGAACGTGGAAAATTTTGATATTTTTGCGAAATTCCCAGCCGTTTCCGAGATATTTGCAATTAAAGATTTTTATTTCAAACACTAATAATTAATAGCCGAGAGATTGTACGAGGTTGGGATTGAAATATGTTATAGCAACACTAAGTGTTTCGGGAAGGTCTCGTTATTTTTGCGAAATTTGCAGCCGTTTTCAAAATATTTGCAATTTTAGTTTTTGAATTTGTAAACACAAATTTGTTAACTTTTTATCACAGTTTTGGGGGTTATTTAATTAATAAGGGGGTGTCGTAGTGGGTTGATTTTTGGATATGTTGTAGTACATATCTAGTTTGTTGAGGTGTTTGTAAGGGGACGGTAAATTTTGTTATTTTTGCGAAATTCCCAGCCGTTTTCCAGATATTTAAAATTAAAGATTTTAGATTTATTACAGATTAATAGTAATTAATAATGATAATTAATAGTAATAATAATTAATAGTAAATAGGTAAAAATTAGTGCACACTCCAAGATGCTAAAAGCGGGCGCCACAAGTCTGTCGAAATTTTGACAGCCCTCTCTCTAGCCGGTTTTAAGGATGAACTAATTTTGGAAAGAGAATAAGAAAAAAATAAATACAACACAGCATCTGTTTTTAAGAACTTTATTTAACAATAAAAAATAAATTTCACAAAAAATTTCTCGCAATTTAAATATTTTTGTCACAGTTTTGGGAAGTTGGCTTAATTAATAAGGGGATGTCGTAGGGGATTGATTTTTGGATATGTTGTAGTACGATCATAATTGACTAGTATTTGTAAAACGCGGAAAATTTTGATATTTTTGCGAAATAATATATGTAATATTAGACTGTGTATTCGTTATTTTCCTCCTAATTAATAAAATATAAATACAATAATATTATAATATTCCATTAGTACAGTTTATTTACAATTTTTGTTATTATTACTATAAAAATTTTATTTGTCTTTTACAGTTACAACCAAACATATACGAATTTGTTATAGAAAAAACTGGTTAAAAATAACAGAAATAGTAAACTTATTTATTATTATCATATGCTTAAAAATGGGTTCGATTTAAATAATTTTTAAAAATCGTTTTCAAACATTTTATTTTATCATAAGTTTTTCTTCCTCTGTTTCTATTTTGTAGTCATCATCAGTAATAGTTGTAGATACTTCTGGTTTATACTATAAATATATTTAATAATATAATAATAATTAAATATAAAAAAGGAATTTTTGATTACCATATCTTCTAATACTAGTCCAGAGTCTGATCGAAAAATATCGCCACACAACCAACCAGGAGCTCGGCCGAATGGATCGCCTAAAATCACTGAATTTTTGAATGAAGTGTACAAGTATCTACTGACTATAGATAAAAGTATCTACAAAGTAAGAAAAAAATATTTATTAATTATTACATTATTAATAACAATACAAAACAATTTTGAATTTTGTATAGTTGACTTCTTACAATTTATAAGAATTAATAATATACATTGCCGAAAAAAATTGGTTTTACTTTCAAATCACAATCTATATTTAACAAAAATAAAACGACTTTATTAATTTTTATTAATAATATCATTTATGTAATTTTTTCCTGCTGACGATGTATGTGGAGTACATCGACACGTCGTTTACTAATAAAAATTAATACAGCACTTTAGCTTAAAGCCATTTTATTTTTAATATAATGAGTTCTGAAATTTTTTTTACTATGTTGAATTTTATAACTTTAAATTTATTTTTTTAATATAAAACAATACTTTTTCAAAAAGACGTACCAATTTTTACAAAATAATTTAGAAAAAAAAACAAAGTTTATTTTCTAATAAAAATTCAAAAAAGAATGTTTATTAACCTGCAACAAAAGTATCAGATAACTTGCGAGAATAAACACTAGAAAACTATTTTCTAGTGGTTCTCTTAATTTTTCAATACAACCAATATTATTCAGAGAATCAGATGTTAAAGTTGGCCAGTTATGAGTGTATTGATATTGCTGTAGAGGATCATGAAAACATTGTGAAGGAAAATCTAAGCGACAACAACTCCATGGGACTGCCTTCAAAGTTACTTGTTCTCCAGCAACTACAGTACTACAGTCTCAAAATAAATTCATGGCGATTTAAGCAAAAACAAAGTACTATTACCTAATTTTTAAACTTACTTATTTTCAATTAATTCGCTATCGGTAATAATATGATATATATTTAACCATGGAATTTCGAACCAATCCGTATATGTACGCGATCCACAACATTGATATTTAAATTGTAGCTGATCAATATTTTCTTTCCATTCCATATCTGTTAGATAACTTTTCATACCTTGCACCATACTCAAATGCATCGAATGCATTATATGATTTGATACACCAACCGTCATACTACTCAGAACTAGCACGTTTAAAATTGAGGTATAGCCTGTAAAGTTCCAAATACGAAGCAAATATCTGGAATGCTTCCTGCAAAAGACAGACTAGATTATTTACATCAATATCATATCTACCATCTATATAAAAATAGATATTTCATATAAAAATTTGGCTACACAATAATTTATTTCTATTATGTTAGAAGAATTACAGTGGTGCGGTATACAAGGCTTAATGGAAATACAAATAATTATATTAATTCATAAAATAAAAATAGGTTTTCAACCTGGTTATTTTAAAAATAAATTAGTTAAAACTGAATATATTCAAAATAATTTCGGCATAGTGGAAAGAATTTGTGTCATATTCTTTTTGTACAAGGCGTGATTGTGATGTTTTTATATTTGTAATCATGAAAATAGATAACTACAAAAATTCGGTCAAATGCATTTAAATTTTTATTCTAAGCAAACGACAATTTTTTTGCCACGCGTTGTTATGGAAAATAGTCGGCAAATTTTATGCTTCGGGAAACCGGAAAACGTCAAATTGACAAATAAAATATAATAAAAATATAAATGTTAATTTTTGTAGCAGTCGTAAAAAAAATGGTAAAATTGCATTTTAGGGGCGATTTTCGTTGAACACACTACCATCAGACTACTAAACTGAATAATCTGAAGTCTCAAACAAAAGTTGAAAATGTGTATTATGACATGAGATGTAAAAATGCAATAAAAAATGGATGAGGCTATTTATACATACGGTATGTATACTGCAAAAAAAGAAACTAAACCAACCTTCTAACCTAACCTACCCTAAATAACCAATTGCGCAAAAATTCTTTATACTACTCAGTATAAAACGTACAATGAAACATTTTGCAGGTAAAACGCAATTCAACAGACAGTTGAACGTATTGCGCATGCGCTAGTAATGTCAAATTGTTGTGGGCCGCTAAAGTGCAATTCAACCAAAAAAATAAATTGTAAATAGATATACCTTTTCAAAAGTTTTGAAAATAATAATAATAATATAATAATAATAATAATAATAATAATAATAACATACTTATATGCTTCTATATGACATTTGTTACAAATACAAATCCCAGCAATATAAAATATCGCAAGTTGTGTGGCTAGCATGCCGATAACAACAAAAATTAATCGAATTATAACTTTTTCTTGACTTAAACTTGGAGCAACTGTAGCATTTATATAAAAACTATTTACTATAAGTGCTGCGCTTATAATAAACAATAAAAGGCTTAATAATGTGTAAATTTTTAATAAAATTTGACGGGCTTCATGCGAAAATTTTATTACACCAAAAGGCATTTGTAAAATGATAATAATATATGTTGCTTGGCAACGCTAAAAAATCAATATTTCAAAATATAGTAAATAGTAACCGGTAAACAAGACAGTCAGAAATATGAAAATGCAGTTTTGAAAACTGCATTTAATATTTTATAAGTGTTTTTAATAAGTGTTTGATTTAAAATGGAGACAGAAGCGAAAGAAGATGCTACGAAAAATGAGAAACCGGAAGATGCACAAAGTGATCATGGTTCCGAATCTACGTCTATTGATTCATTAGATTCTCATGCGGAAGAAAAACGACTAGGTTAGATTTATTATTTATTAATATTTACTAAAATATTTAAAACAAAGTTTATATTTACCAATGAGTATATTAGCATAATTGTATTTTGCGGAAGCAAATGTTTGCAAATGGTGTAAAATAAAGAGCGAGTATAAGAAATATGAATTTGAATGAAACAAAAGTTGTTTGTTTGGTTAAAAGTGTTTGGCAGAAACTAATTTCTACTGATATAAAAAGAGTTTGTGCCACACTCTAATGGGTACATGCAGGGCCGGATTAACCTCTTCGGGGGACCCAAGTAATTTTTATTTCGGGGGCTTTAAGCAATTTCCATTTTGGGGGGCCCTTTTCTCTAAAAAAAGAAGATAAGGGAGGAAGACGTGAAGAGAAAGAGACGAATTTCAAATATATATTTGTAAAGACTTTCAATCAGAAATCAGAACATCTTTTTCCTACACTTGATCTCCACAAAGTCTTTTAGAAGTAAAACATGGTGTAACTTATTTTTAATTCAAAATTATCATGTAAAATAAAAACATTCACAGACAAATAATATTGCACCTCAATGCAAAAAGTGTCTAATTCTTAGACAATTTGTTAAAAAGAACAACAGAATTGTATTGAACTTAGGCATTTTCAATAAAATAAACAACATATGTCTAAAAAAATGAACATCGAGAAGGTACTATTTTTTTATGGTGCTCTCCTCATCAATATTAAGCTACAAACGCCTCAAATTTCACATAAAAATTGTATTTATAACTAAACTTAAAAAAATATCTTATGTCAGGGTCCCCTATTTGTCGGGACTCTAAACACGTGCTTAGTTAGCTTATACCTTAATCCGGCACTGGGTACATGGTGTGATTGTGTATGTATATATGTATTTACGTATTTATAACTAAACTTAATAATAAATCATAATAATGTTTATAATAAAAACATAACATAAAATGTATTCACACACACATACTCATATAGATATTACTTTTTAAAGACAATCAATTTCTAATTTTAAAGATTGTGCACCCTTTGGTAAAAATAATAAAACTTTGTTAAAATAAAACACAAAAAAATAGATAATATACAAATGTTTAAAATAACTAAATAACAAAATATATTTTAGCTAAACAGAGGGCACATGAAGTTCAGGAAGAAGTTCAAGAAACAGGGCCACCGGTACCTGTGTATACCGAAGAAGAATTAGAAAAATTAATTGGATACGTACAGAAAATAACAACCTTATTTGACTTACAAGAGACCGACTGGAATACTGAATGCGAAATAGTCATAAAAGAGTTTTTTATGAATACTGCTGAATCTGCATTAAGCGTATATTTCGATGATGATACTTTAAAATGCATGTTAGGTTTTCCGTCTACACCTGTTAATGATTTAACTTACTTTCTTCGGAAACCATTTGAGATATTTGCACCTGAGACGTTTCACGATAATATTATATTTGGAACGATTGACGATAGCATTGAAGGATCGTTGCTAAAAGTTTTGGAAAATGTTTACGCACCGATATTTTTTAATATTACCTATTGGCCTGACAGTATCCTTATTTCAGAGTCTTTACTTTTTTTTAATTGATTTTATAATTAAAAATTTTAATATTTGATTTTCAATACTTAACTATTTTAACAAGGTGTGCGTAGTGATTTTTGTACACATTTACACAATTTTCTAGCAAAGTTAACAGATTTACATTACAAAATGTTGGGATTAACTGTTATCTACATACCAAACGAAGGTGCCAATATGTCACTAGATGAAGCAGCCAAAGACAAAGATTTAATAAAAAGATTGGAAGGCGTTGTCGTACATTGGACGAAACAAATTAAAATGTGTCTCGGCGATCAAAAACAATCGGCTCCGAATGAATTGCTTTGTCCGAAAGATGAATATGATTTCTGGATTTATAGATGTAAGATAGACACATTTTGTATACAATTTTTTTGAACTATGTCAATTAATATCCTACATTTTCTAGATGAAAATCTAGCAGGTCTAAGTTATCAGTTACAGAATAAAAACTTAAAACGAATCACAGAAATTTTAAAAGCAAGTCATTCCAGCTATATAACTCAATTCTTATCGTTCGTCGAGCAAATCGTTCAGAATATGAAAGAAGCTAAATCAAACATTGAATATTTGCAAATTTTAATCAAACCGTGTGACGATATAAAAAATGCCGAATCTCCTCAAGAAATACCCGAAAAAATACCGCACATTTTGAATCTAATACGAATCATATGGAATAACAGTCCATATTACAATACACGCGATCGAATCACGACAATTTGTAAACATCTAAGCAATGAAATTATTCTTAATTGCGTGAAATACGTTGATTTGTATGAAATTTTTAATGAAAGAAAAACAAGATTGGGTATCCAAATGTTGGAAACCTGTATTGAAAGCTGTATGAATTACAAATATATTTACTTTTTGGTAAAACTATTAATTATAATTTACATTTATCCTAAATTTCTAATAAAATCTTAAAAATTAGTTATATATGATTTATCTATAATTAAAAATTTTTTAAGTTAATACACATTTTCTAAAAGATGGCAGATGCACACAATGAAACAAGTCGACGTCCATGGCAATTGAACAACGCTCATATTTTCAATCATGTCGATTCATTTATACAACGCTGTTACGACTTAATTGAAGTATGTGAATGCATGATTACCTTTGGGCGTATGGACGAAACAGAAGAAATTCCAAAACCAATGTTTGGTACAGCTAAAGGTCTCATGTTTGAGGCAATGTGTGAAAAAGTCGAGAAAATATTCCAAGAAGCTTTAGATGACATTGAAAAGGTAGATTTTTAATTTACATATACCGTTTAAAAAATATTAAAATTAAAATAATATGAAAAGGAGACAGACGGTTTTATAACTATATTTTCAGATTCAAGATAGAATTCTCGATATTCAAGACAAAATCTGGTTGGATGAAATTGTCAAATTTCGTAATACAATGAAAAGCATTGATATTATTATAACGAATTTAACAAACGGTGTTTTTGATCAAGCTGGTCATGTCGAAGAAGGTATTGAAGCGCTTGGTGCACTTTATAATTACACAAAAAGAGAAACATTGGAACCTTTATTCAATAAAAAGATTCGTTATGTACGTAACAATATATATTTATGGGCTTATGCTAAAAATTGGTCCACTTTTAAAATTTTTTTGCGAGAATTGTTGAAGTACAAGTCCAATTCAAGCACTTTCAAATTATATATTATATTTTAGTCATAAACGCCATAAAAAGTTACATAGTCATTAAAAAACAACCTTCAACTTTTTTTGCATTTATGGCCTAATTTTGCTTTATACCACCAGGTATATAATAATAATATTTAAACTATTTCTTAAATTTTAGATTTATAAAATGTTTGCTGAAGAAATCCAAGATGTAAAAAATGAATTGAATAATGAAAAAAAAGAATGTTATGCTATCTTACCATATAATGCTGGCAGGGCTTGGCTAGCTCATCTTAAGAAAAATAGATTGGCCAATCTAAAAAAAGTAAGTAAAGATATATTAAATTGACACTGGAATTCTGTATATTTTCTATAAATTTGTAAATCTATAAATTAGACAAAATGAAAATTAATAATAAAATAAATAATTTATTTTATAGTCATTAGATGATGCTGTCTATATCCCATATTGTCCATTGAAAGACGAAGTATATTCTCAGTATGAAAAACAAATAAAAGTTATCGATGAGCAGATTAAAAATATTTACAATAAATGGATTGAAGATCTCGATGATGATTTTTCAGAATATTTAAATCGACCTTTAATATGTCGCAGCACAATTAAACCTGGTCTCATGGAATGTAACATACATAGGTAAAAAAATACTTATTTACATTTTTTATGTCTGATGCTACACTTATACATATATCTGTATATTGAAAAGAACATACTTATTTTAATTTATTTCAAATTATAATTATTTGCGTGTGATGAAGTTTCCAAGTAGGAGGAATAGAAGAGCATGTATGAGAGGAATTATGAATGAAGATGAAACTAAAGTTGCTTGTCTGAATATAGGAATGTTTGGAGGAAACTGATTTCGATGAAAAGAGTTTGTGTCACACCCTTTTGAGTATATGGCATGATTGTGTATGTACGTATAATTCAAAAATAATATTTCATTCTTTCATAGTTTCCTTGATGTTTTATTAATTTTCACATTCAGCAACACATCTAGCCTCCATACGAAGTTTTTCTAAATTACAAACGTCCTGTTTGCTTGGTGTAATTACATCAGAATATTTTACATAAAATTCTTTTTTAACTTTATCATAATTTTTCTTTGATTTCCACCATTATTTCAGAATAAATATACATACGTTGTTTTGTTGTAAATTTCAATCGTCGCTTCATATCTAAAACAAATATGAAAATTATATTTATATTTATCTTTTCTCAAATAAAATGCCAAACAATTTTACATATAAAAATAATTACAGTAACATTTTTAAAGATACCATTTAGGTGTCATTTGTAAAATGTGTAAATTGTAATTTTTTTGAAAGTAATAAGCGTACTGAAGTCATATAGTTTTTTTCTTTCTATGTTTATCAATACAGAAAACTGTTACCAATGTGTTATGAAGCCTATTATTGGGAATTATTGGGCATCGAAGTACCGTATCATATGAAAAACATTTACGCTAAATATGATAGTTTAAAACTGATTTACGAAAAAGTATTGACCGTCGTTATGGATTACAATAAAATTCTGTCAGCATTGTCAGATGAAGAGCGTTTACTATTCAGACATCTTATAAATATTGTTGAAAAGAAAATTGCACCAGGAATGTCAGTTTTAACTTATAATTCTGATGTATCTGATGAATATATTGCTGAATGTTGTACCGTCACTACCGATGTGAGTATTACTACTATTTCGTTTCAATGAGAAACCACAATAATTAGTGACTTGCATCAAGTTCACCTGACCCATAATATATAAATTTTAACAAACTGTATATATTGATTTCAACTACAATTCGATTTTGAACGTCCGACAAATATATGCAAAGGCATGATTGAGAGTGGTAAGATAAAACAAAAGTTGCTTGTCTGGATAGTAACATTGATTAATGTTCAGCGGAAACTAATTTCTGCTTGAAAAAAAAAGAGTTTGTGTCATACCCTTATGAGTACGTTGAGTGTACTGTGAAATAAAACTTATTTTCAGCTGCAAGAATTTTTGGATGACTACAAAAAATGCAATTTACAAATAGTGAAAATTTGTGAAAATATTTGTAATACACTTTTGTTATCCATACCAACTGGCCACGTATACGAATTATTGGAATTGGGTCAATATATATATGCTTATATAAAAGATGCAACTATTAAACTAGCATCATATTATCAAGAAATCATGCGATATTTGATAGTTGTCTATGAAGGTTTCGAACAACATATTACAAACGTAATTATTCCTATCATATCAAATTAGTCTCAAATAAAATGTATTTTCTAAATGATCAGTCAATAAAAAACCTACTTTTAGATAATATATCATGTTAACCAAACTCATTTTTAGAAAACATTTTTGATCAGTGACCAAAACCAAATAATACATGCGCATTTATTAAATCTAATATTCTTTTTTTATCAATCACACATATTTGAAAACATTAATTTTTTTCTTCCAAAAATTGGTAAAACTATGCAAAATTATAATTATATAATTCTTATGAGCACTAAGAAAATATTTTCTAAATTTTTTATTGAAGATATATATTCTACCTAAAATAACATTTTAAAAACTTTTGCCAAGTGATGTTATGACATAATGTAGTAACATTTTTCTACAGATGATTGAGCCATGGGATAGATACATAAGAAACTTCGATAAAGTATTAGAACAAGCAATCAGAATTGCAATAAAAAACTCATTAGATAATGCCAAACAAGCTTTAAGAGGCGATGGTACAACCGGACCAAATCCATTATTAAAAGTTGAAGCTGATCTAAAAAATAATCGAGTACGGTATTCAATTTGAAAACGTATTCCGATGTAATTGAAAATATTATTTTTTTATAGATTGATTTTGAACCATCAATTAGCGATATTGCAAAATTAGTAGCGAGCATTAGACCGCAATTAATAAACTGTTTAAGGCCATTTAAACGTTTATCGGATAAATTTAAAGTATATGGAGTGCGACCGGAACCATTTCATGTTGTTGTTGAGAAGGATAAAGATTGTGAAGAATTGCAAGGAATTCTCAATAATGGTAACTATGTTTTTCTTAATATTATAATAATATACTTAGAACCGGTTGCATAAAACGTTGTTACATATATTGTCAGTTAACAATGTGATAACTTGTCAATAAAGTATATCAAAAGCAATTCACTGACATCAAGGTCAAATTCATCAGTTGTTTATAATCAAAATGCGAATGAACTTTGATATTTGACATTAATATCAAAAATGTATTGACAATCTAATATCTATTTACGTAGCAACTCTGTGCACATCTAGAAAGACTCATAGCGTTACGAGATATTTTGTCTATTTTTTTTCTATTAAATGGAATTTTTCTTTTAGGAATCTTACAAGATGTGTACAAAATTGCAGCATAAAGGTTATTCTAATTGTTAATTAGTATAAATTAATAATTATCAATATTTTATTATCTTCAATTCATTATTAAATTCCTTTGCATAAATTACCATAAATTACTTTTAACATTTATGTGTTTTAATTTCTCTCTATTGCAGAGGTACTGGTAAGTATTTCATTAATGCACAATTATATTAAAGTTTGGGAACCGTATCGAGACATGTGGGAAGTAGATAAAGAACGTTTCATTGTTCGTTATGAAAAACAATATCCGGATGCATCTACATTTGATGCCAATATTGGGCGTTACACCGAAGTCGCTAATAATGTGCAACTCCAAGAAAATATTTCATTTGTACATTTTATCCTGGTAAATGCTGCACCATTAAAGAAATCCATCACCGATCACTGCATTCTTTGGCAACAAAAACTCTGTGAATTACTTCTAAAAATGACCGACGAAAAAGTCATGGACGTATACGATTACATCAATACAAATTCGGCAAGGTATTCATATATTTTTAGGCAAAATTATAAAAATTTAAATTTAGTTTGGAGTTTTAGTTTTACTAAAGAATACAATTTTAGCATTCTTTTTTGTATCATTATTTCTCACAAAACATAATCCGAAAATTAATTTGAATACTTTTCAAAAAAATACAGAATACAACATGTACCGGAAAATTTAGAAGAAATGCAAGAATCAATGCTATTATATGAAAAATTAATGGAAGAAGCTCCAATACGTAGCACAGACTTCGATTCCATCAATGATCAATTTCTTACACTCGACAAGTATGAAGTCGAGGTACCAAATGAATTACGTCAATTGGGAGTTGGGATTCCTGCTAAATGGCAAGAATATCTCGAAATATTACATCAAGCCGAAAAAATGATCGCATTTACCAAAGTTAATATCACTTTTTTGTTTACTGTTTATAACTTACTTTAAGAAAGAAATATATTTTCAATATATGAATTTCATAGGATACATTCAAAGCAAAACTACTAGAACAAGCTGAAGAATTGAAAAAAGATACATTTAAGTTATTAGAGGATTTTCAACAAAATGGTCCATTTTCGTCAGACTGGTCAGCTAAAGATGCATTAGCTCACCTAGCCGGAATACGACAACAATTAAATGAAATGCGAGCACGAGAAATGCAACTGAAAAAAGATCTTGGTATATTTAATATTAGTCAACCTGATTCACCTGAACTTGCTAAACTTGAGAAGGTAATTCCAGTTTTTAAAGTTATTTTCAGAATGTATTAAATTTAATTATATATTTTTCAAGCTGCTTGAGGAAACGGAATTGCAAAATATAGGAAAATTATAAATTCAATTTTTATTATAAAACAGGTTTAATTTGATAAATATTAAAATATATTTTTACTATTTTTAAGGACTTAGCAGCTATAGAATTAGTTTGGGAATTAACAGATCAATGGGATGAAGCGTGGGAAAAATACAGATTAGGAGAATTTTGGGTAATTGAAACTGAAGAAATGGAAGTGACTGCACAAACTCTATTTAGGAAACTTACTAGACTTGCACGAGAACTTAGAGATAGGAAGTAAGTTAATTACCCTTCGAATATTTCAACTTCAATTTCGTGATAAATCAGCCACAACCCGTCAGATATCACTGGTTGCGGCAAATCAAAAACTTGCAGTGAATAATTAATAGTATTTAATTATAAGAAAAACACACAGGCATAATATAAATACTTTTATATTATATAATAATAATGAAATAATATTATTTTAAATTTGCATAATGTTAACTGTAGAGAAAATAAATATTTTTCAAAACAATTATTGTTAATAAATTTACCTAAAATAAATCTTTATTTTACAATCATTATAAAATTTCCTTAGTTGGTCAATAGTAGAACATACCCGGAAACGTGTAGATACGTTTCGACGTACATTGCCTCTAATTTCTGATCTGAAGAATCCGGCAATGCGTCCACGGCATTGGGAACGTGTCAAGAAGATCATGAATGTTTGGTTTGATGAAAATTCGCCCGACTTTACATTGGAAGCAATTATTCAAATGAAAATGCAAGATTACGCCGAGCATATTAATGAAATATCAAATGCAGCTACTATGGAATTACAAATTGAACACGGATTGAAAAATATTGCTGATATTTGGGCAGTCATGAAAATTGAGATAGTTGCTTATAAAGATCAAGGAATATACAGGTTTTAGTTTATTTTATATATAAAATTCAATATTTGTTTATATGTTACATACATGCTATTATTTTAGAATCAAATCAGTAGAAGATGCATTTACAACGTTAGAAGAGCATATGGTAATATTATCAACAATGAAAGGTACAAGATTTGTTGAACCATTTGCTAAAGAAGTAGATTATTGGGAAAGAGCATTGTCATATATTATGGAAACAGTAGAAACTGCATTAACTGTACAAAGACAATGGTTATATTTAGAGGTATCGAAACACACTGGCTCGTATTACAAGCTCGGTTAAAAAAAATTCGATTTTAAGACTATGCAATTGCCACATAAGCACCCAAAATACTCAAAAACCAAGCTCGTAATTCCGGCTACTATCTTTGATTATCAAAACACTGAACTTTAAATATCAATTAATTTTTAATCTACTAGAATATTTTCTTCGGTGAAGATATAAGAAAACAACTACCAAGAGAAAGTGCAACATTTGACTATATAACAAACGATTGGCGTGATATATCATCAAGAATGTTTAATGCTGGTACTGCTTTAAAGGGTACACATTATATACCGCCACCAAAATTGCTGAATAAATTGGTAGAATTAAATGATCGCTTGGAAATAATACAACGTGAACTGGAACGATATTTGGAAACAAAACGTCATATTTTTCCACGTTTTTATTTTATTTCGAATGATGATATGCTTGAAATACTTGGTAATGCGCGAAAACCCGAAGCTGTTCAACCTCATCTCAAAAAGCTATTCGATAATATAAATAAAGTCAAAATTGGAAAGGTACGTGATTTTTTTTTTCAATTAATTTATTTTACACTTAATATTTAATAATTTTTTATTTTATACATATAATTTTCTTAATCCCTTTTAATATCACTTTTAATTCAAAAAAATTATTCCACTTAAATTCATATTCGTTTAAATATCCTTTTTATTCATACTTACTCTCATTCTTGATTGATTGTATAAGTTGAATTTATCACACTTCGACAAGTTTAAATAGCAGCCGACATAATCACAGTATTTTTAAAAGTTATATCCTAACTTATACAGTAAGTATTTTTCATATTGCCGATTACCACAGTGCGTACAAACTTTACCAACTTTGTATCGTAATACAGTAAAACCAAAAATATTTCAATATTTTTATACGTTTTGTTTTTTACTGTCTAACTATTTAATACAAATACTTAATTACCTTAAATTACTTAAATTTTAAGAATACTTTAACCAACAAGTTACAAGTTGATGGAATGTATGCAGAAGACGGTGAATATGTAGAATTTACAACTCCATCGTTGCTAGAAGGTCCAGCCGAATTCTGGTTAAAAAACATTGAAAAAGCTATGCGTATTACATTACGTAATTATTTAAAACCGTGTAGGCTAGCTTTACGAAAGAATCTTAAAACTAGAGATAAATGGTTACTAGCATGGTATGGCCAAATGTGTAATACAGCTAGTTTAGTAAGTCAAGTCTTAAATTTCCAGTTTCTATGATAATAATGTTAATAAAAAATTAAAATCAATATTTTATTAGACAAATCTTCTACAATACTGATTTTCGTTTCCGATTAAAACATTTTAAATGATGATGTCTTACATTTATATGAATACTTCCCAATATGGAATTAATTTCTATCTAAATATTGATATCTTTAGATTCAATGGACGACCGACTGTACGAGAACATTAATGCAATGTAAAATCATTGAAACTAGATCGCCATTAAAGAAACTACGAAAAAAGCAAAAGCAAGTTTTAGCAATGTTATCAGATATGGCCCGAAGAGATTTACAAAAAATTCAACGACTTAAAGTTAATGCTTTAAGTATTATTGAAATACATGCAAAAGATGTCATTGATAAAATGTACAAAACACGTTAGTTTCAAATTCATTGTTCAATACAGAATATTTTTGAAATATGTTAATGATTAGAACATGTTTCCAAAATTTTGCTCTTACCATTGATTAAAGAATTAGAAGAAGTAGAAGTAGAAATCTTTAATCAATGCTCGTACATATTTCATATATTTCAATGTAGATTGATTTTTAAAATAAATAAAAATCAATTTTAGATACTACTGACGTATCTGCTTTTGAATGGTTTTCTCAATTAAGATTTTATTGGGACAGAGATCTTGATGACTGTATTATTCGTCAAACAAATACTATGTTTAATTTTGGTTATGAATATAATGGAAATTCAGGAAGATTGGTTATTACACCACTAACAGATAGGTTAATAGTATATTTGTCCATTTTATATTATATATTGGTATATTAAAAGTTGATTTAATATAATCTGTTCCATAACCGCTTTATTTAATGAGCTAATATAAAAAAAAAAATCAATCTAAATATTATAAAAATAAAACAAATCGTTTCAGATGTTATATAACTCTTACAACCGCACTGCATTTAAATCGTGGTGGTAGTCCAAAGGGCCCTGCTGGTACAGGAAAAACGGAAACAGTAAAAGATTTGGGTAAAGCAATGGGTATGTGGGTCATTGTGAACAACTGTTCCGAAGGCCTCGATTACAAGAGTATGGGTCGAATGTTTTCTGGTCTAGCACAAACTGGTGCGTGGGGCTGTTTTGATGAATTCAACCGTATCAATATCGAAGTATTGTCCGTGGTTGCGCAACAAATTCTTTCGATTCTATCAGCAATTGCACAGAAAGCTAAACGTTTCTATTTCGAGGGAATGGATATTAATTTAGTGCTAACTTGTGGTATTTTCATTACAATGAATCCGGGTTATGCCGGACGAACGGAATTACCCGATAATTTAAAAAGTATGTTTCGTCCGATATCGATGATTGTACCGGATACTATTATCATTGCTGAAAATATCTTGTTCAGTGACGGTTTTACGTTGACCAAAACTTTAGCAAAAAAGGTAAATACAATATAGTTTTTTTTTTCATCATATTTAATACTTTAAATCAAAATATTCCCATGTTTTGTAGGGTAATCAACAACTACATTTTGTGTCTTTCTATAATCGTCATATGCCCGGTTTATAAACACAATTTAATTTTTACTGTAGTAAAAAAATAAATGAACTATATAAACCTATAACTTTACAATTATAATTTAAATCTGTAAAATTGTTTATCCTTATATCTAGAGTATTGTTTAGAAAAATAAAAATAAATATTGTGTTAAATATAAGTATATTTACTATATGATATGTAACATGTTTAGGTCTTCACTTTATACCAATTATCAATGCAGCAACTAAGCAAACAAGATCACTACGATTTCGGTTTACGATCAATGGTAGCACTACTACGTTACGGTGGCCGTAAACGTCGTATTTATCCAAATTTGCCCGAAGAAGAGATCCTTTACCTAGCCATGCGCGACATGAATATTGCTAAACTAACATCGGACGATCTACCACTTTTCAACGGTATCCTGTCCGATATATTTCCCGGTGTTGAAATACCAACAATCGATTACGAAGATCTAAATACGGCAATCGAAGACGAATTGCTCAGTATGGGTTTGCAACCAATTAAAAACGCTATAACAAAAGTGATACAACTGTACGAAACGAAATGTTCAAGGCATTCGGTAATGATACTTGGTTTAACATGTACCGCAAAATCGGCAACATGGCAAGCTTTAAAAGGTGCAATGACACGATTAAAGAAATTGAAGAAACCAGGTTTTCAAGTTGTGCAGGAATATCCAATGAATCCGAAATCTTTATCATTGGGTGAACTCTATGGTGAATATAATCTATCTACCAATGAATGGTTGGATGGTGTTTTATCAGCTATTATGAGAAAAACTTGTGCAGGTAAATTATTATTCAGTTAATGAGAATACTTTGAAGACACTTATTACATAGTTATAAAATAAATTTCAACTTTAATCATACAAATAGCAAAGAATTTATCATTTCAATACTTTCATCGTTTTTACTTTGCGATTCCAATATACTAGATTAATTTCTATTCTTTTAATACTCAACTAATTTGAGTCAAATAACATTCAAATAAAATTTTGTATTTAAATCTCAGAGGAAACACCAGACGAAAAATGGATCCTGTTCGATGGTCCAGTAGATGCCGTATGGATAGAAAACATGAACAGTGTAATGGATGATAATAAAGTACTAACACTGATCAACAGTGAACGTATAACAATGCCCGAACCAGTATCGTTACTCTTCGAAGTTGGCGATTTATCCGTTGCATCACCTGCGACAGTTAGTCGTTGTGGTATGGTATATAACGATTACAAAGATTGGGGCTGGGCACCCTATGTAAAATCATGGTTACAACGACAAAAAGGAAATGAATTTCGAGAATTAGTTAGTATTTGAAAAAGTTGTTTAAATGTGATGATAATTTTTAATTTTGTAAAATTTTTAGATGCAAGAATATTTTGACCGTTATCTGCAATCAATTCTCGATTTTAAAAGATTGTATTGTCAAGAACCCGTTGTTACTTGCGAGTTAAATTCGGTAATTTCTTTTTGTATTTTGCTAGAAATTTTTGCTACCAAAGCGAATGGAATGGATCCATCTGAACCTGATTTATTTGAAATGTTTGGAAAAATGTGGTTTTTATTTTGGTATAATATTTTATCTCCCACAAACAATTTAATAACTTTTAAAAATATTTTTGTAATTGTAACATCATTTATTATTTTTTAAAATTCATGAAGTCAAAAAATAGCATTTTATAAGATTATATTTTCCTTCTAAAATTGTAAATAACACATAAACAATTCCTATGAGACAAGCAACTTTTGCTTCATCCACATTCATGATGCCTCTTATACATGCTTTTTTATTCTTACCACCCGGAAACATTCGGTCACGCAAAACACCTTCAATTATACTTCACCATCAACTTATCGAACGTCCACACAGATGTACACATTCAGTATCACTCACATATATTCTTTTAACCAAATGTTCATTAGACATTTGCTGGTCGAACATAAAAATACTGCACAAAAGGCCTTACAAAATCATCAAGTCACGGCACGCCACTGTTCAAACGAGCTTCTCTAGATACATTTACGTTTCTAGCAAAAGTACCTAAAGCACCCAGAACCTTGCGACCACCATTTACTCATTTAAATCTCAATAACGAATTATTATTATATATTATTCATAAAACAATTTCAGTATGATATGGTCAGTTTGTGGAACAGTAGACGAAAATGGTCGGAGAAAGTTAGATGTATTTATACGGGAAAAAGAAGGTGTATTTCCTCTAAAAGACACAATCTATGAATATTTTATTGACGTAAGAAATAGAACATTTATAGCATGGGAAGATAAACTCCCAAAAGGATGGCAATATGATCCAAAGTACGTTATAACAAATTCTTATTCTATTTCCGATTTAACGAATTCAATATTCCAGTGCACCATTTTACAAAATTACTGTACCAACAATAGATACTGTACGATATGAATGCATTGTCGGCGCATTATTGGCTGGCGGTTATCCTGTATTATTAACCGGTCCTGTAGGCACTGGAAAAACTTCAACAGCACAATCGGTTGTATCAACTTTAGATCCAATGGCTTACACTATTTTAGCAGTTAATTTATCTGCACAAGTATAGAAATAATATTTATATTTTTATCATTGAATAACACGCTAATAAATTTTCAATTCTGTTAGACTACAGCAAATAATCTTCAAGATACAATTGAAAGTCGTGTAGAAAAACGAACTAAGGGTGTTTACGTACCGATGGGTGGTAAAAAAATGATTTGTCTTTTAGATGATTTAAATATGCCAGCAAAAGATACGTATGGATCTCAACCACCTTTGGAATTACTTCGACAATGGATTGATTATGGATTCTGGTATGACAGACAGAAACAAATACGAACGTATATCAAGGTATAAAATATTCCGTTATTCAGTATATAAAATTATTAATAGAAACATATTTATCAAAAACAATTGATCAATCATTTTTTAAGGATATGTTCTTACTAGCTGCAATGGGTCCTCCTGGTGGTGGAAGAACAGTTATTTCAGATCGTCTTCTAAGTTGTTTCAATGTTATCAATATGACATTCCCAGACGAAACAACCATTATTCGCATTTACGATACGATGCTTCATCAACATACGACTAATTTTGAAGACGAAGTAAAACGAACAGGTAAATTCCATTTCAACTACCAAATAATTTCTTAATTATCATTCAATTTTATGTGCAGTCGAACGAGTAACTGAAGCTACTATAGATCTCTACAATAAAGTATCATTGAAAATGTTACCAACTCCTGCAAAAATGCACTATCTTTTCAACTTAAGAGATATTTCAAAAATTTTTCAAGGACTACTTCGTAGCAATAAAGATTCACAGTCTTCTAAACAAGCTATATTACGTTTGTGGGTTCATGAATGTTATAGGGTCTTCTATGACAGACTTATTGATGACAGGTACGGATATTATTATTTATAATTTATTCTAATGGATTTTTAAAAAATACAGAAACCAGCATTACTTCGACATTGTTATGGAAACGAGTAGAAAATTTGCATATTTATCACATAGTATTACGCAAAAAATAACAATGTACGAATTACGAAATACTTACATAAACTAACTATAATAAGTTTGAAAAACATTTCTAGAACAAATAGTTTTAACTTATTCCATAACAACGATGCAGTAATATCATTCTGCATATTTTCGGAACAGTATGTAAATATCAGTTTTTACAATATTACTATTTATTGTCAGAGATCGCGAATGGTTTAACAATGAAATGAATGACCAAGTAGGTGCATTTTTTGAACAAACGTTGCATGGATTGTGCCCAAATCGAAACATTCCAATTTTTGGACATTTTATGAGTGCTTATTCTCAATATGAAGATTTAAATGACTTGAAAACGTTACGAAACTATTTGGAAATCCAAATGGAAGAATATAATGCATCACCCGGTGTAGTAAGGATTGATTTAATACTGTTTAAAGAAGCCATTGTCCATATTTGTAAAATTGTCAGAGTTGTTTCACAACCGCGAGGCAATATGCTTTTAGTAGGAATAGGTAATTCAGAAATTTAATTATTGATACGAATAATAAAAATAATTAATTCTTTACAGGTGGTAGTGGACGTCAAAGTTTATCGAGAATAGCATCTTATATATGTGAATATGTAACGTTCCAAATTGAAGTAAAGAAAAATTACGGAATGAGTGAATTTCGTGAAGAACTAAAAGTGTTGTATATGATGACAGGAATAGATTCAAAAGAAACTGCGTTCTTATTCAATGATACGCAAATTGCTGAAGAGAGTTTTCTAGAAGTTGTCAATAATATGCTGAGCAGTGGAGAAGTTTCCAATTTGTATAAACCGGATGAATTTGAAGATGTATGTATCGATTTGTGTTATTTTAAAAAAAAAATAAAATTTATGATATTCCCAAATTGCCTGTACACAATTCTGTACAAATTTATTTCAATTTGTAGAAATAACAAATACTTCGTACTACAATATAATTCCTTTTTAATTTTGTATATGCTGATACAAATTATTAATTATTTTTTTTTTAAACAAATTAAATATGAAAAATTATTATTATTTGCAGATTAAAAATAAGCTAAGTGATGCAGCAAAAAAAGCTGGTGTATTAGGAACAACTGAGGCAATCTACACATATTTAATCGAACGTGTACGAAAAAATATGCATATTATCTTATGTATGAGTCCTGTCGGTGACGCATTCCGAAATAGATTACGACAATATCCTGCACTGGTCAATTGTACAACAATTGATTGGTTCTCAGAATGGCCAAGAGTTGCACTATTGGAAGTAGCCAATAAGTATCTTGGTGATGTTAATTTTGTTGCTACTATTACAGGTGAAACACAGGTAAGCATTTTTAATAATATACTTCCATCGCAATTGTGCATATCCAAAATTATCAAAACTTTTGTTCTATAAACGATAAGATTAGCATCATCTACGGAAACAATGTTTTTTTTTTCTTTTCCAACAAAACTAAACACTGTCAAATTGATATATATATATAAAGAAAAGATTTACATATCGTTCTAGTTGATGATGGTAATTATACTGGGTGTCCGAAAAGTTTGGACTGGGTCAAATATTTCGAGAACGAAAGGTTGGATAAACACGATTGCAAAGGAACGTTGTTTTTGACACAATTATCTACCGAATTCTGTTGTAAAAAACCACCCCCACCCCTCTTAAGGGGGTGAGCGTAAGGGTAGTTTTAAAATTTTAAATGGAAAACCCCAATTTTTTTTTCATTTTTGGATTCCTTGACAAATTCTGTGTATGGCCCCAAAATTTCACACCCAACCCTCGCCACCGCTCCACAGGGGATGAAAAAAATGATTGAAATAAAAATGATACTGAACAGTTTAAATGCTCAACTAAATCCACAACGAAAATAAACATGTCAAAAAAAACATGTAACCCCACCCAAAATTTCACCCCCAACCCCCGCCACCTCTACACATGGGAGGAAAAAAATGAAGAAAATGATTGAAATAAAAATGAAGAGGTGGCGGGGGTTGGGTGTGAAATTTTGGGTGGGGTTACATGTTTTTTTTGACATGTTTATTTTCGTTGTGGATTTAGTTGAGCATTTAAACTGTTCAGTATCATTTTTATTTCAATCATTTTTTTCATCCCCTGTGGAGGGGTGGCGAGGGTTGGGTGTGAAATTTTGGGGCCATACACAGAGTTTGTCAAGGAATCCAAAAATGAAAAAAAAATTGGGGGTTTTCATTTAAAATTTTAAAACTACCCTTACGCTCACCCCCTTAGGAGGGGTGGGGTGGTTTTTTACAACAGAATTCGGTAGATAATTGTGTCAAAAACAACGTTCCTTTGCAATCGTGTTAATCCAACCTTTCGTTCTCGAGATATTTGACCCAGTCCAAACTTTTCGGACACCCAGTAGAATAAAACTTATATACTTATTCAATAACTGAAAATTGAATTGAATTGTCAAGACAAAACGAAAAGATTCGATTGTTGTATCAACTCAAGAACGTCTACGAGAAGCTGTTGCAAGTATATTTTCCATCGTTCATGATTCGGTATCAAAATGTTCTAGACGTATGCTAAATGAAATTAAACGGCATAATTATGTTACGCCAACAAATTATTTGGAACTTGTTACAGGATATAAAAAGTAATATTCGACTGTAATATTCTATTGTGTGTACAGAGTAGATAAGAAATATGAGATTTTCTTTAGATTACTGGATGAAAAACGCGTTACCATCGCAAATCAAGCTAACAAACTTAGAAATGGATTATCAAAAATTGATACAACTCGTGAAGCTTTAGAAGTAATGAGCGTTGAATTGGAAGAAGCTACTGAAAAAGTTGTTCAATTCCAACATGAGTGCGATGAATATTTAGTGATTATTGTTAATCAAAGTCATGAAGCTGATGAACAGCAGGTAAATTAAAAGACGATTAAAATAAAACCACAAATATAAATAATATATACAGGTATTGTATTCAATTTTCGATAGAACCTACTTGTAACCTTTTTTTACAATTAATTATAGTGACTTGTTTCTATATTCTGTTATTTACTGTAAATGTCATTTGTATCAGTTTTCCTGATGAAAACGGACGCTGAATTTGTCGAAACGTCGATTAGAAATAAATATTAATACAGAACTTAAACTTATATAATGAGTTCTGAAAGATTTTTTTACTATGTTATTTATATCCTTATTTCTAGAAACAAGTTCAAATTGATAGTATTAAAATAAAAGAAGAAGAAGTGGAATGCTTAAAATTAGCAAATGCGGCTCAAGCTGATCTTGATTTAGCAATGCCAGCATTGGAAGAAGCTATAAGAGCCTTAGATTCACTGAACAAAAAAGACATTGCCGAAGTACGATCATATGGTCGACCACCTCAAAAGGTAAAAATGGTTATGGAAGCCGTAATGATATTAAAAGGTGTCGATACATCATGGGAAGAAGCCAAACGACAATTGGCTGATAATAATTTCTTGAATGGCTTAAGAGAGTTCGATAAAAATCATGTATCTGAAAAAACAATGCGAAAAATCGCTACATATACAACAAATGATGAATTTCAACCAGATAAAGTTGGTATTGTATCCTTTGCTGCTAAGTCACTTTGTATGTGGGTTAGAGCTATCGAGAAATACGCAAAAGTATACAGGTATTCTATTGAATTAATTTAAAAATGTAAAGTTCTCTTATTTAGTTAATTAACATAACTTGTTGATGACAAATTTTTCGATTTGCAAAATCCAAAATTTATTGACTGATTTATTGATTAATATGTATATCGTAAGCAAATTTTCTACCTTCAAAAACATTTTTTATATTAAATATTTGATTAATTCTAGAATTGTAGCACCAAAACAAGAAAAATTAGAAAATGCAATGCGATCTTTAAGAGAAAAGCAAGAAATGTTAGCTGCGGCCAAAAGAAAATTGGAAGAAATTAGTAGAATTTTAGAACGATTGAAAAAGGAATACGAAGAAAAATTTCGAGAAAAAGAAGAATTGCAGAGAAAAGTATATTACTTATTGACATTAACTATACATACACATAAATAAATAATATTATTTTATGTTATATATATATATAGGCTGACCTGCTTCGTAAAAAATTAGAGCGTGCAGCATTATTAGTAGATTGTTTAGCAGGTGAAAAAATTCGTTGGGAGCAAACAGTCGAAATGCTCGATGAACAATTTGCAAATTTACCTGGTGATTGTCTGTTAGCAACCGCATTTGTTTCATATCTTGGTCCGTTTCCGTCACAATATCGTGGCGATTTATCGTCAATGTGGATGAACGAAGTAAATTTATATTTATATTCTTACTAATAAAAAACAAAAATTATTTGCTTTACCTCTTAATTGATTACCCAATAATATTTGACTTGCCTTTCTGTCTGATAAATATTACATTTATTAATATTAATTTGAATAGGTAATAGAATTAGAGGTACCTCATACAAACAAATTCAGTATAATCGACTTCCTAAGTGATCCTCTCAAAATAAGAGAATGGAATTCGCAAGGTTTACCATCAGACGAATTTAGTACGGAAAATGGTATCATAATATATCGAGGCACTCGCTGGCCTTTAGTCATTGATCCACAGTGTCAAGCACAAAAATGGATCAAACAAATGGAAAAGAAACTTAAAGTATATAATATATAATCTTTAAAAACTAAGTCATTCTCTAATTCCAATAATCCATTTCCTTAGGTAATCGATTTAGGAATGAGTAACTTTATGAAGACTATAGAAAAATGTGTACAATCTGGTACACCTGTTCTACTGCAAAATATATTAGAAACGATTGATCCATCAGTGGGTCCTATTTTAACGAAATCTTTAATTAAACAGGGTGGACAAACTCTACTAAAATTAGGCGATAAAACAATTCAGTATAATTCGGCTTTTCGTTTCTATATCACAACCAAATTGAGTAATCCTCATTATCCACCTGAAATATCCACCAAGACAACTGTTGTTAACTTTGCTATAATCGAACAGGGTTTAGAAGCGCAACTTCTAGGTATTGTTGTTCGAAAAGAGCAAGCACAGTTAGAGGAACAGAAAGCTAAATTAGTTAATACTATTGCCGGCGGTAATTCAGATTAATTATTACTGTATACTAGTTTACTTGAAACAAAAATAGAGATATTTGAAAATTTTTATTAGGTAAACGCACATTAAATAGGCTAGAAGATGAATTATTACGGCTTTTAAATGAAACAAAAGGCTCATTATTAGATGATGAAGAGCTTGTAAATACATTAAAAACATCAAAGGACACTTCGGAAGCTGTTAAAGAAAGTTTACAAGTATCACAAATAACAGAAGTTGAAATTGATGAAGCTAGAGAAGTAAAATAACACTTTTATTTATTTATATCCAGTAACCCTGCAATTCGCAGGGGGGCCAAACACTAAAAATTTCTTAATGTTGCAATAAATAAAGACAATATCGAATATTTATTCCACTACTAAATGATAATATCTATATTGCGAGACGCCATAATATTTAGTTTAAACCAAAATATAGTTTTTTGACAAATCTATGTAAATACTATAATGGTATTTTAAAAAAATTGCTCTTTTCATAATCTGTACATATTTAAGAGGGACCCCATTTATAAAATATCAATTTATATCACTTTTTCATCTAATTTAATTATTTTTAGGGATATAGACCATGTGCTAAACGTGCTGCCATATTATTTTTCGTCTTATACGATATGTCTAGAATTGATCCAATGTATCAATTTTCTTTGGATTCGTATATTTTACTTTTTATACAATCTATAGAGAAAAGTCCAAAGAATGCTGTTTTGGAAAATCGTATAAATATATTGAATGAATACCATACATACGCTACATACAGGTAGAACATTTACATTTTTATACTAATAAATTATCTTAAAATGTATTTATATCTATTTGAATAGAAATACTTGTCGAGGATTATTTGAAAATCACAAATTACTATTTTCATTTCATATGTGCATAAAAATATTGGAAGCACAAGGCAAAATTCTTTCGCATGAATATAATTTCCTATTACGCGGAGGTGTCGTACTTGATAGAGAAGACCAATTGGACAATCCATGCGCAAGTAAATTGATATTCTCTATTATTTTTATAAGTATAATAATAAATTATGTTCTTAGATTGGCTAAACGAAACTGCTTGGGATAATATAACAGAATTAGATAAACTACAAGGATTTCATGGAGTAGTAGATACTTTTGAACAATATCCCAAAGATTGGCAACAGTGGTATATTGATACCCAACCAGAAGATCTACCACTTATTGGTAAATATTTATTCCTCTATTTTCAACATTATCATAAAAATAATATACTTTTTAGCTCTTCAAGTACCTGCATTTTGAACCACAAAAATTTATTTTAAATTTCCACTTTCAGTTTGAAATTTTTACTTCCAATTTGTGATGATCACAACTGTATTTATATTAGTAAAATACATCGAATCAACTATTATCTATATACATACATACATAATCACGCCATGTACTGAAAATGATATGACACAAACTCTTTCCACTATCCCGAAATTAGTTTCCTCCAAAAATTCCTAGCTCTTAAATTTACGAAAATTTGACTATATTTGATAATACAGATAATAATTTTAGGTGAATGGGAAGACATATGTAACGAATTCCAACGTTTATTATTTATAAGATCTTTACGTCAAGATCGTCTATCATATTGTGTATCCTTATTCATAATGAACAATCTTGGCCCACAATTTGTTGAACCGCCCGTATTAGACATACGAGCTGTACTAGAAGAATCATTACCAATAACACCTTTAATATTTGTATTATCACCGGGCGTTGATCCAACCATTCAATTAATACAATTGTCTGAAAATCAACAAATGAACGAACGATTTAGTTCACTATCTTTAGGACAGGGACAAGCTCCTATTGCTACAAGGTAATTTTAGAAAAAGATATACAATTTAAATTAGTTATTTAATGATTATTTTTGTATTCAGAATGATAGAAAATGGTGTACGAAATGGTAATTGGGTATTTTTAGCAAATTGTCACTTATCACTTAGTTGGATGCCAGCATTAGATAAAATAGTAGAACTAATACAAACAAATAAAAAAATTCATCCTGATTTCCGACTGTGGCTTAGCTCAAGTCCTCATCCCGATTTTCCTATTTCCATTTTACAAGCAGCAATCAAAATGACAACAGAGCCGCCAAAAGTATGAATACCTTTCTCAACTCTTATTCAAATACGATAGAAAATTTAAATTATTTTATAATTATTTTTTTCAGGGAGTCAAAGCAAATTTGAAACGTTTATACCGGTTAATATCGGATGAACAATTTATGGCTTGTAAAGAAAGGGATAAATATCGTAAACTATTGTTCTCGCTTTGTTATTTTCATTCAGTGTTATTGGAAAGAAAGAAATTTCAACAATTAGGATGGAATATCATTTACAGTTTCAATAATTCTGATTTTGAGGTATCGATTATGAAAAGTATAATTACTTATTAAACTATAAAATTACCTTTATATATTTTAGGTTTCCGAATGTTTATTAACAATTTATTTAGATGAATACAAAGAAACACCATGGGACGCTCTAAAATATTTAATTGCTGGTGTTAATTATGGAGGCCATGTTACAGATGATTGGGACAGACGCTTGTTACTTACCTATATTAACCAATACTTCTGTGATGATGCTTTAAATACACCATATTATAGGTAATTTTCATTTCTAACATCCGTTTTATTTATAATTACGAAAACTAATAAATATGAATTTAATAAGATTATCAAGTTTGCCTACCTATTATATACCAAAAGATGGATCACAACAATCTTACATGGAATATATTAATTGTTTACCAAATGTGGATCATCCTGAAGCATTTGGTCAGCATTCAAATGCTGATATAACATCGCTTATTACTGAAGCAAGATGTTTGTGTGAAACTTTAATGTCGTTGCAAGTACAGGCTGCGGGTGCTGGAGACGAATCAAAAGAAGAAAAAGTATTTCGTTTTTTTTTCTTGAGAAAAAAGTATAAATATGGGCTCAATCATAATATAGATCACAATACAATATTTTGCTATATTAATAAGAAAATGAAATTTTGTTTATAAACACATTTGGCGAGTCAATTTTAGATATATAGTGGTGCCAAGTTACAAAATGTAAAATATTATTTTTATTTTTTTTTTTCTTGATTTGATACACAGACCATTAAGGATATCGACAAAAATAATTATATAACAGAGTCATAGATATGAAATACATAATTATGGTGAACATTTTGTAAATCTCTTTGGTTTATACTTTTTTCCTCTTGTTATTGAAATATAAACAAAGAATAATTTAACTAAAAAAAAAACAAATCTCCTAGGTGTCACAATTAGCTGCAGATGTTTTAACAAAAATACCTCAGCCAATTGATTACGAAAATACTAGTAAAATAATTGGTGAGAATAAACAACCACTAGATGTTGTTCTACTGCAAGAAATAGCCAGGTATTTTTATACAAATGCATTTTAATGAAAAATGTTAATAATAAATTGATATATTTATAGATACAATATTTTGCTAACATCAATTTTAGAATCTTTAGAAGATTTACAAAAAAGTATTAAAGGTCTAGTTGTTATGTCATCAGAATTAGAAGATATCTTTATTTGTATGTATGAAGGAAGAGTACCCGAAAACTGGCTACGAAGTAAATATATACATTTATTTATTTGATAGCTTACTTGCTAGTATAAATATTTTAAAAGCCACTAAATTTCAAAAAATAATAGAATAGAAAATGCAGTACTAGTACCTTTATGAATGATAGTGAGTGTTGGGTTTGAACGCAGAATCTTAAAAGGTAAATGACTGCTGTAGAAACGAGATTTTTACATGAGGTATGAGGTATTACTAGAAAAAATCAGTATATAGTGTAAAATTGGTAAAAATATTGTTACAAAAGTTGGTGTAAATCAGTTAAGATGGTTAAGGCATCGTGTGCAAATGTCTAATGAACGTTTAGTTAAAAGAATATTCAAGGTATGCATTTGCGTGTACATCCGATGAATAAATGGATAGGTATGATTAAGAGTATTTTGTGTGGACGAATATTTCCAAGTGGTAAGTATAAAAAAGCATGTATGAGAGATATCACCAATGAGTTGTTGTTTGTTTGGATAGAAATGTTCTGCTTGACTGGAAAAACTTTGTGCCGCACTTTAAAGCCTGTGTGACACAATGCCATAATTCTCTGCAGGCTAGAGAAACGATGCGTTAAAGTACACAATAGTTCAATTATCTACTAATTTTACCAAAATTTAATTACTATATACTTTAACGCGTTGTTTCTCTAGAGAATGCATCGTGTCACATAGGTTTAACAATATAATCTAGCAAACATTAAACTAATAAAAGCAATAAAATACAGCTTATCCATCTTTGAAACTCCTTGGATCCTGGACAAGAGATTTAATTCTTCGCGTTGAACACTTTTCACAATGGGCAGAAACAGCACGACAACCAATTTTATTCTGGCTTGCAGCATACACTTTTCCAACAGGATTTTTAACAGCTGTCTTACAAGTATAATTTAATCTACAATTCTTAACCTTAGTTAACACAAATAAAAAAATATATATATTTTTAATAGACGGCTGCACGATCCACACAAGTTCCAATTGATCAATTAAATTGGGAATTTAGTGTAGTAACAGTTGATGAGTTTTTAATAAACGAAAAACCGGATATAGGTGTCTATGTACGTGGTATGTTTTTGGAAGGTGCCGGATGGGATAAGAAAGCAGGATGCTTAATTGAAGCACAACCAATGAAACTGGTTTATAATATGCCGATTATACAATTCAAACCGATGGAAAATGTTAAGAAACGCACTAGAGGTCAGAATTAATATATATATATATATATATATATATATATATATATATATATATATATATATATATATATATATATATATTTAGAAAATGAGATAAAGTTTGACATTGTCATTAGAAAATAGATAGTTGTTAAAAACTATTTATTAATTGATAATTTATTTATTTTATTAGGAATGTATGTTTGTCCATGTTACTATTTCCCCATTCGCGCAGGAGGTCAAGGAAGACCAGCTTATGTTGTAGCAGTTGACTTGAAATGTTCCGAAACTGCAGATTTTTGGATAAAACGTGGTACAGCATTGTTATTGAGTTTAGCTAATTAAATTAACATGCATATCTATAATTAAATAAATAAAACAATTAATTTGATTAAATTGAATTTTATTTTTTTTATAGAATATACAATTGACACATAGGCACTCCAATCACACTTCTCTCTTATTACAAACAAAAATAAAATATAATTTTATATATATATATATATATATATATATATATATATATATATATATATATATATATATATCTCACTGGAGTATAACAAAAACTGCTTGAGAAAAAAATTATTCAATTGACTTCTACGAAGAAGTTGTGAGATTAAAAATATTTATTGATTTTATAAGCAGTTTTAGTTTACGTAGATCATGAAGTGGCAAGATGTAAAACAAAAGATGATTATTTTTAAACTATTGACGTGTAATTTTGTATAAAATATAGATAAATAATAAAATAGGTCACTAAATGTGATGTTTAATGTAATTTATTTAAATAATACTAGACGGTATTTACTATAGACACACTAAGAATTTTTTGTATTAGCTAAGAACAATTCAAATAGTGTTATTGAATTAACCTAGAAATGATCGATCAAAATAATCTGAATAATATTTCAAAATGGAGAAAATAAATCCGAAAAAAAAATATTAAAATGTTTTTTGTAATATTTACAAATAGTATGAAGAAGAATAAAGCCATACAATGATCGAAAATTTTGATCGTAACAATCTAGAAAAGGACTCATATATTTTCCTCAAAGAACACGGACAATACATATATAGTATTAAATAAAAAATAAAATGAACTCTCTGTTAAAATATATATATATAAAAAGACAAAAAATTGAACTAATATATAAGTACTATACGTAAAAATTGGCCAAATAGCACCAAAACAGTAAAGTATATTTTTAACAAAAATAAAATTTTACAGCCATTAGTTTATACTAAAAGTATTAAGGGGGGCGCTCAATTTTATATCATATTAAAACTAATATTTTACTTTATAAAAATAAAATGTTTCGAAAAAATATTAGGTTTTAATTTAAAAAAATAGTAATTTTAAAAACGCAACAAAATTCAACTCTTTGTTTTCAAGACTATGATGTATTTGGTATTTTTAAGTACACAAAGTTAAGTAACTATTTTATACATTCCGAAATAGACCACATATTTTTTTTCGAAAAGTACTAGTATTATTGCTTACTGAAATTTTATCTGTCACTAAAGTAACAAAAAAAATTACTGTTTCTGTGTAGTGACAGATGGTCAGTATGCGGACGAATTTTAAATTTGTGATATTTAAAAACTAAACAGTAGTTTACTTTCAAAATATAGATCGTTGTTTTGAGCACCCCTTTATAATAACTACTTTTAATAAAATCAGCTTTATACATTAATATTAGTTTAAGTATTTGATTTCAAATAGTAGAAAAATGTGTCTCTTAAAATCTAGATTCGCTAAAACATCTAATAACTAAAAATACAAAATAACAACATAAAGATTATTTGTTTGTTTGTTTGTTTTTTTTTTCTTTTTAAGCATACGTTTAAGTACACTATTATTATTATTTTCTTGCATTTAAAAAAATAGAAAAACAAAATTAAACTAATCCGGCATCCTTTGCCATGCCATAGAAAATCGAATTTTTATTCTGTAATAGGTTGTTCGGTGCATCAAATTCAACAATTTGCCCTTTATCTAAAACTATAACCCGATCGGAATCGAGAATTGTATTGAGACGATGCGCAATTGTCAGCACGGTACAATCGGCGAATTCTGTTCGGATCGTTCGTTGAATTAGATCATCGGTTTCTAGATCGACCGCGGCTGTTGCTTCGTCCAGAATGAGGACTTTTGTTTTACGCAATAACGCACGACCCAAACAAATTAATTGTCGTTGACCAACTGATAAGTTTTCACCACCTTCTGTTACTTCATGACTCAAACCGGATGGTAAACCTAATTAATTAAAATAATCATAAATCGAATATTAGTTATTGGTACAATGTTATTGCAAGACTTCGAAATTCATTTTAAGATATTGTACTACAATTAAGTTTGTAAAGAAAAAATGCGTGTCTGAAATTTATTTTGACATTTAAACGAATTCCATAATTATTTCAAATATAATTCAAGTGTCCAACTGCTGTATTTGTAGTACAGTGTTCTTAGCTATAGTGCGCGCATATAATGTTATTGTCGTTTCTTATTACAATTTCAGTTTACTTGGCATTTAACTTTTTTCTACACTATGTTATGTTTTCCTTACCTTTGACGAAAGCCTTAAGATGAGCATGTTCCAATGCCCGCCAAACTTCTTCATCTGAATGCGAATCAAACGGATCTAAATTCAAACGTAAAGTACCCGAAAAAAGTACAGCATCCTGAGGAATGATTGTTAGACGCGAACGTAATGAATGTAGACCTAATGTTGCTATATTCACATTGTCGATTTTTATTTGACCATCAGCTGCCTCGATTATTCTATACGAAGAAAATCCAAGAACATAAATAAAATTGCCAAATAAATATGCTAATCGAAAATATTTACCTAAACAATGCAAGAGTCAAACTGGATTTACCAGCTCCAGTACGACCGACAATACCAACTTTCTCTCCACCCTGTACAATAAAATTAACCCCCTTCAGTACTAAATCTAAGCCAGGACGATAGCGAACTGCATAATCATGAAATTGAACTGTTCCTTTTTCAGGCCATGTGCTGGGTAAATTACTATTCGGTAATTCCCATGGGGCTTCCTATTATTAGTTATAATTTTTATTTAATAATAATGTATTGTTTGATTATCAATGTTCTTTATTACCTGTTCTGTTTCACCATATTCCTTAATTCTTTCAACAGCGACAATATTTGTTTCGACATCGGATGTCATTCTCACAAGCCAGTTCAAAGTTTGTGTAATCTAAAGTATTTTTAATAAACACAGACAAATTTAGTGAAAAATTACAACCATTTCAAAAAAAAAAAAAACAATCCAAACCAACTATTAAATTATAATAAATTAAATTTTATAAATTATACATTAATCTCAATGTAAATAAATATAGTATAAGATCTAATGATGGGATGATTATAAATGTGTGTGAACTAAAATTGTCAGCTGAAAAATAATTTGCTCCTTTTTTAATTGTTTGTCAGTATCCGATCAATAGTAGAAATTACAAGTGTATGTATTACTTTTTGAGATATCAATTTGAAACTAGTTTATTACTAATATTTTCTTATAATTATTCTACATTTCTAAAAATTATGTAATATTTTTTTTTTAATTTCTTAAAGTAATTTTATGCAACATCTTAATTAACATTAATGAATAATAAATATCCTATATCACGGTGCGGTATTTTTGTGAATTGCGTCTCATAAACGTTGCGTTCAATAAGTTCGTAGATAGGTTGTTTTTTTGTTGTCGATTTTAGTGACTGTCCTTTTTCGATCAAGAAAAAAGATGACAATAATGTGAACAAGAAAAAAAAAAATGAAATATACAAAATAAAAGCACCTTTTCCTATTATTAATTAGATCTTATACTAAACATAAATAATAATCAGAGATTTCGAATATATTCAATTAAAAATTTGTCAGGATTTAAATACTAACCTGTAACGCATAACTGACAGACAAGCCAACCAATCCAGGATTCATCGTATCCCTCTTAATAACAGCAAACAGTGCGGCGAAGAAAATAATTAAATTTCCGACCATTTCCAATCGCACGGCTAACCAACGATTAGCGATAATACTAGGATAGTAACAAACTTGATTGAAATCAACTTTCGCTTCCGATTCGTAGATGAAACGATCCTGTACACCGTAAGCTCGTATCGTTTGTGTACCAGTTACGCTTTCGCCGAAATGCGAATAAATCGGCGAACGTGATACCGATTCTAAACGTTTCAATTGACGTGATGTTGCTACGTAAAAACGCTGAATAAAATAGTAGACAAAACCGATTGGTACGATTACTGAGACAAAAATCGGTGTTGAAAAACTGATAACAAATAATGTTGCTATCACCTGCAAAAATAAATTGCGTATTTGATTTTGTCTTTCACATTTTTTATTTTATGATACAAATATAAAATAAAAGAAAAACGATTTAAACTGCTTCAGTTCGAAAGAAATATTTTCTCCATAATAAAACAATTCACAGTACATTTTTTTTATATTTGAAAATTATAACAAATTTTAAAAAGTATATTAAAAATTTTAAATTCATCAAAATTAATAAAAAACAAAAAATATGTTGTTTTAAGTAAATACTTTTAAAAATATCAAATTTTAAACATGGTTTTACAAGGCGTTATATTATTGTGAGAGATTCACGTTTTTGAATAGGTCTATTAGATTCCCTAATTTTTAATTGCTTTATATCATAAAATATCCAATATTTATTGGGGAGTATTTTTTTTCTGATCAAAACATTTAGAACTGAAGTTGTAACTTCATAAAAATGTTACTTTTCTATAAGTTAATAAACTAAACATTGAATTTAAATATTATGAAAACTATAAAACTTCTACCGAAAAAAGCTTCTCTATAATATAATGAATTTCAAAAAAACAAATCTAATTTCTGGATTGTTGAAGCAATTACAATAATAATAAAAAATAAGTTAAATATAATACAGAACTGTCAATAGTGCAAATAATTTTTAATTGGCAAATTTTATTTAAATATTGTTTTGCTAATAACAAATATAAGTAAATTTTTAATTAATTTCATTTCTCAGATGCAGTTTAAATCTATAATAAAAAGATAAAACAAAAAGTTGCTTTTGAAAATAAAACAAGAAATAAAAAGAATTAAAACAAAAGAAATACACAATATGATAGAAAAAAGAATTGATATAAAAAGAATTATGTAGCACAATCGATTTCTTCATTTGTTTATGTTGTTTCATGCAACTTTTGTTCTGGAAAATAAAACATTTGGAAAAATAGTCTATCCATCTCCATGACAAAAATCGACAACAAAACGGAACAAAAGCAGCCATAATGAAACAGTAACAAAAATAATATATAAATCCCATGAAACCACATGCGACAATATATGGTCAAAAACGCTACAAAAAAAATAGATAAATTACAAAATCCTAATAATAAGAGATATAAAAAAAGTAAATACTACGCATCAAAATAGTAAAGAAATAATTAGAAAAAATATACGGAACACAATTATATATGATAAAAGCGAAATATAATGATTTGTAGATGTCGATAATTAATGTGTTTTTTTTTAAATATATATTACAGCCAAATGTTCAGATTTTAAAAAAAATTTAAGTTGATTCACAACAGTTTTCATATTTCAATAATTCGTATTCAATAACAATTTCAATATGATTTGGCTGTAGTAATTACATGTAATGATTATAATGAATGAAACTAATAATAAAAATTCTACATAATTTTTGCCTAATATAGATGCATGACCTATATAAAATAGTGCAAAAACACGTCATCTTAAAAATTAAACTACTTCATACTAATGGTGAATGTGTTGTTGCAATTTTACTAAAAGGCGTCACGAAACGAACGTGAATATTAAATTTATTTTTGAAATTATATTCTTCTAAACTTTACTTAGATTTAATTACGAATACAATAAGTATATTACACAACATAATCTCATCAGACTTATTGGAAAACAAATTCATATTTTTGAAATAATAATTTAAAATTGGAAATAAAATTAGACAAAAAATGTACAGCTACAAAAATCGTTTCATTTATTCATCTATAAAAATAAAATTTGTATCAAATATTTTAACTGCAACCAAATTTTGGTTTTATTTCAAAATATATACTATAAATATTAAGAAATTTGACCGAAATATCATCACACTTAGATTAAGTACAACATTGATTGAAAAAATTCATTTTTTATCACTCTATCAATTGAAACAGTCTTAATATAAGAAAAATTACAATAATTTTTAAGGTATAATTTTCTTCACTGGTTTTCTCACAAATATATGATATAGAAATATCTAAATAGTTAGCTGTTTTATTTTTTTAAGACTGACAATGTGTTTGCACCAATAGACATACAGGAAAAATAGAAAGGAATACAAACACAAATTTCATTTCAAAAAATTGGTTTGTTGCTAAATATAAAATGACAAAAAAAGAGAGAAATAGAAAATGGAGGGAAAGAGATATAATGAAAATGTTTGTGTGCGGGTGTGTGTGAGAGAGAAAGAGAGAGAGAGAGAGTTTGAAGTACCTCAAAACAACAGTAAATAGTATCGGATATCTGCTGGGGTAGACCGGTGTCCAAAACGTCAACGTCTTTGGAAAACCGTGATAGGATTCGGCCCTGAGGGGTAGTATCGAAAAAGACAAGAGGTGCCTTTAATATACCGTTTAACATCGTTAGATGCATGGCACGCGCGGCTAACCAACAACCCAATTGCGGTAAGAGATCGCAGAAGAACGAGCCGAATGCTGCAAATGCAAATTTGTCCCACTTACATTTTTTTTTATCTCTCTACACTTTTTTCTAACCTAGGTTTGTTTGTTTTTCAGGTGTCGCTATTATTTTTATTACTGTACTATTTTCACACTTCTAGCTACAATTTTAGCCCTTTAATACATCTAAATTTTTCTTTCCTATTTTCATTATGATAAAAAATATAATAATTATAGTGTCAAATAAACATTATTTTCTCTTATTTTAAATTTGCTTACATGCAAATATAAATATATACCTATTAATCTATTAGTGAATAAGTTAATTTTTTTTTAAAGTAATTGAATTTCAAGAAAAACACGCCAACTAGATCAACAATGCAACTAAACATTCGTCTACTAATCTGTAAAAGCAATTATTAACTGTTTATTAGCTTTATAGATACGCAAAGCTGTGTATTAAAGGATTAAATTGCTAATTCTCAAATAATAATCATTAATTATCACTTAATAAAGAGGTGTTTTCCAAATGCTAATACAAATTAATTTAAATCGCCATAACAAGTGTTCCAAATTGAGTTATATGATTACTCAAATTTACACAAATTAACATAGCTAACGACAAAGCCAAAATGTATTTTCCTGTTTATGATTTTTTTATAATTGTTAGAAACAAAAACATCTTACCATATTTAGTTTATACAAACAAAGTTTAACTAACGAGCAAAGTTAAAATATTTTTTCTTGGAGATTATTTGAAAAATTAAACAATTAAAAACAATAAATGTTTTGCTATACTCGAAAGTTATTAAAATTACTTTAGTTATTAAAATTACATTGAAACAAAAGTTTGTGTTTAGTTCTTGGAAAACACCCAAAGTAACAATAAACAATTTAACATTTTTTTTTAGAAAATAATAATTTTTATTTGAATAAGCATATATTATTTTTCAGTGAAACAAAAATAATAGTACAGTTTTTTTTTTTAATTTGAAGTAATTTTTAATATACAGACTAATACTAAGTTTCAGCTGTTATCTATTTATATAATTTTTAAATTTATGTTATAATATTTATCAGATTCGAATTATAGAAAAATATTTTAATTATTATCAGTTATCGTGATCAAAGTTAAATTTTATCGTCATCAAACTTAAATATGTATATTTTAAAGTTGCACTGCAATTTTCAATATTTTGTTTATTCATAATGAAAATTTTCAATAATAATAATATAAATAGTTTGCAAAATAAATCTAGTTTTAGCTTTTAAATATTCATAACTTTAAAATAAAAAAATATTATTACATAAATATTCTATACTTATTAATTTAACTTAACATAAAATAAGTGATATTTTAAATTTTTTTAAAATCATTTAAATAAACTAAGTTTCAATAGATAACAACTATAAATCAGTATTTAAGCTACCTAGAAAAAAATTTAACAACATTGATAAAAAAATTAATAACACCATGCCAATCAAATTAGAGTGTATTATTTAAATTTTCTTGTATTTATTTGAGCGGGACTATTTCAAACAACCCTGTTCAACCCAAATAAAAATCTAAAAACATAAAATAATAAAAGATTAGGGGAGTGGAGGGTAATAAAGTCATATTATTGTTTTGTTTTTATTTACATTGAATAAAAATGCTGCATCGATCAGGTGCCTCACCAAAAAGCAAAAATATATATATATATAAACTGTTCGTTTTCACTAGATCTAAGCATGCCAAAATTCGCCAAGATGAGAAATGCAGTATCTATCTAGACAAGAGTGTCGTAATCATTTTTGTGTAGGTGTGACTGTCTTTCTGTGATTGACAAGTGCATTTGTGATATTTTATGACTGTTTGTGAAGATTTGTGATGTTAGTCAAATCGTATTATGTTCTGGTTAGATTTTTATCAAATTTTCCTTAATATAATATATGCGCAGTGTATTCACATTTTTTTTTTATCACGATTGTAAATATTTTTAATTTATCAAACTATAAATGAATAACAAAATTATTAAATCTGTCAGATACTAAGTTTTGCATTTACAAACTTCCAAAATAACAGTTGACCAATAGCAATCATATTTTTTTGGAAGATTCAAATGAATTCAAAAAGAAATTTATTGGAAACACCACTGAGCAAGGCCGCGATAAAGAAATCTAAAACTAATTCTTTATTACGTATGATCATTGAATATATAATTCATTTTATTCAATGGTATGATCAGTCGAGTTTCAATGTTAAGGTGCGGTCATAATTTGTGGCTCGTAGTTTGTTTTGGCGCGATCCGAGGTTTGAGACAATTCCTCAATTCATGAATCATAAGCTCGAGATGGTTCATGAACTGATGAACGACTCCAAATCTCGCCAAAATAAACTAAGAGCAACGACGAGCTACAAGGCTGTGTGACCGCACCCTTCAGCATTGTTAAACTGAAAATATGCCATAGTGATATTTGATAATAAAACTATATCGTAACGAATCGAAGAAAAAGAATTATACAAATAAAGTATCAAAATAATTGTGTCCCATACATAGTCGATCAAAATAAAAATTTAACTAAATATAGAAACGTATAAAACAATATTTAATAAATATTGACAGAAATAAGATTTAAAGATTACAATTAAAGATATTGTTTTTAAACATTACTACACGTTTATATCAGGTATTTCTACATATTGATAATCAGTGTTAATGCAAATGAAAAATTTAATAATTAAAAAATATATATCCAACTTTAAAAACATATAAAAAGTTTTAAAAAATGTTGTCATAATCATTTTTATTTCTGTAATAATTTTACTAAAAATACTAACCTTTACAAGCAAAATACTGTAATTCAAAATTAAAAATCACTGACACTGATTCTCAAATAAAAATTCCGGACAAATACAAGCTAGATTTTGTAACTTTTTATCTAAAAATTTCATCAATTTCCATTTAAAAAAATATTTCTTGCATGAAGTAAATAAAAATTCTCCTTTAATCAGTTTTTAGTTAATTTAATTATGTTAAAGTTTTTTGCTTTGCACTTCGCTAATTTATATTTAAGCTTCTTCAAAGCTCTAATTAAGCAAAAGTAAAATTTTTATTAATTTCATACAATTAAATTTAATGTAAAGTTACAAAATTTCTCACTTGATTTGATATATTTTCTGTAGAGAAACTCCATCCCAATTCACATGCAAAATGACGTCGATAAATAATTGAAAAATAAAATTCTAATCTTATTAGGTTTAGATAAAATAAAACTGAAACTATTAGGTCAAAATTTAAGAAGCAGAGAAAATACGAAATTGACATCACTTGTTATGCGAATTGAAATTGAGTAGAGAGATTAGAGGCAGCGAAAACGTACCCTAAACAAGGAAAATAGCGATTGTTTGAGATGCTGATGCAATGAATTATCGATTGTATTAACATCGCTACTAAAACGACTGAGTATTCGGCCAACAGGTGTCGTATCAAAAAACGAATTTGGACTTCGTAATATAACTGTAAGGGTAAGCGAGTGCATTTTTTCAGCAGCCTTCAAACCTCCAATATTTATCAACAATGAGCCGAAATATAATGCGATCACTGGAAAGAACACAAATTCAAAACGTACGGTAGGTTTTTTTTTTTTATTTTATTTGACTCCACACTCATTTACGGATACTGACATGATATTGATATATACCTGTTTGTTTCAGTGTTATAATTAAATTAAAACAAATTTATTATATTTTCAAAACCATAACAAATAATTAAAAAATATACTTCAAACAAAATAAGTATTGTTTTAATTGTAAAAAATAATTAAAGTCTGATTATGTGACAACTATTGTCAAGATTTTAAATTTTGTAATTTATTATCACCAAAAAATTTGGAATAAGTTTCCAACGATTCGAGGCATGTGTTATCTTACACTTTTTTTTAGGAAAGTGGCTATTTATACATACGGTATGTATACGCAATTGGCTATTTATACATACAGTATTTTTACGCAATTGGCTATTTAGGGTAGGTTAGGTTAGTAGGTTGGTTTAGGTTTTTTTTGTTTTTTTTTTAGTATGTATAAATAGCCAATTGAGTATACATACCGTATGTATAAATAGCCTCATCCTTATTTTTTAGACGTAAGATAATTGCGAATGAATCAGAAGACGATACTACCAAATGTACTAAAAAATATGTCAATAATGTATTAAAGAATTAAACTAAATATTAATTTATATATATATATATATATATATATATATATATATATATATATATATATATATATATAATGTAAAAATGGTACAAATATTTATTTATCATATTATATTTCATTTATTTATTATGTTTCAAAAGTATTTTACAATAATTAATTTATAATTGTAAAGTAGATTAATAAAATATTCGAGATATTGAAGATTTATTTAATTTTCAAAAAATACAATTTTCTCGAATATCAATTTAAATTTTAAAACGTAGGAAACATCTAATAATTTTGTGGAAATATATTTGGTTTTTGAAACAAACAGTATATCTGAAATGACATACAATGTATAGACGATTTTTGACGGCAAAAATGCTTTAACGGCTGCTTCAGCAAAACACATAAAAAGCTGTACGAAGACGCAGATACAATAGGTCACATGTGGTATAGTAAAAGTGTATTTATTATATTCCTAACAACTATATCTTATTATTTATTTTTTTAATAAATATTTTTATATTTGATATATTCATTTTCCATTCAACTGGCTGCTTTTGTCTGTTTCAAACACGATTTGTTTTAAATGATACCTACTATTAGATTAATAGAGCAGCGATTTATAATAATTAGTTGAATTTTGCTAATATTAGACACAATATATATTCCTGTTTTCATAAAATACTTATTAGTATTAAAAATAAGAAATTTGTAAATATGTAATTATCATGTTATAAAATTATATAACAATAATTATTCCTAGATATAATTAATTTCGATTTTAACGATTAACGGAAAGTACAGTTAGAATTATTTTTCATAAAAAATAGTTACAGATTTTTTATTTTATATTGATCTATCTAATCTATGAATTTCAACTTACACGGCTTGGCTTGTCTTTTAAGGAAAATTAAATCGATTATCAAGATTTCGTTTTGAAATGCTATAATTAATATTTTGTCTGAACGAATCGGAACGGATAAAAGATGAATTAATATTAATATAATTATTATCATGTAAAATTGACATAAAACGATTGTAATATTACAATATATTTTAGTTACAATATAATCTGCTTCAACTAAAATCTTTTTACTCTTTGTATATTATTTTAGAGATCAAAATAAACGTCTTTGTATATTATTTTAGAGATCAAAATAAACGGTCAAAAATTTTAATTGATAACCAGCTCAAAAAATTCTATAAAGTCAATGCATACCGGCTGTGAAAGTCTAAAGATCACTAATAAATTATAATTTTAGAAGAATTACTAAATTACTTGATTAGGGAAAAAAGCGACTGAATTTCATAGCAATTGAAATCTTAAAAATAAGTGACCACACACTTATATATATTATAAAATCAAACAAAAGCATTTGACTTGGTGCTCTCTAAAACTTCTCTCTTGCATTCTATCACTCATAATAATTCCGACTAGCGCTAAAAACTGCTTTTTGTTTACATTCGTAGTAATATCGAAACTTTATTGTTTGATTAAATTTACTATTCGACTTGAATCAAAATTTCGTTTTGGTTATGAAATCTTGTATCATTTAAGAAAATAAACTTCAACTAATTATTATTAAATACGCTAACCTTCTTAATCTATTATTGCAAGAAAATGGTTAAACTAAACAGATTTATGTATTATGCGTCTTGAAATTAATTAAAGACATAGAATAATAAAAATTAAAATAAAGTCAAAGTATATAGAAATAGAAAATATAAAGTGATTAAATTAAAGAGAAACAAAAACAAAAAAGATGACTAAAAATAAATGGTAATCTGGTACCGCAAAGAAACACGTAGTCCATCCGCGTAGGGTCATCGGCAGTACATTGTCAACGGTATCAACATCTTTGGAGAACCGATTGAGTATACGACCCACCGGCGTTATGTCAAAGAACGATGTGGACGGGGCGCGTAATACGTTCACCAAGAGTTGATCGTGCATCAGCTGAGCACCGGATAAGGTGCCCACGTACAATGACAACGATGAAAAGAATACCGAGATGGCTGCAAAATTAGGCGATTTTGTTTTCTGCTTTTTTCTTTCTTTTTTTCATTCGTTCGTGTTCCACACACACACACACACACACACACACACACACACACACATACACATAATACTTGTATTACACTCAATATAGCAGATATATACAAGATTCAAGCCTTCAAACATTGCATTTATTGTTGGTTTAGTTTTATTTTTCAATTTTAAAATGCAGTATTTAAAAAAAAAAACATTGACTGTGCGATAGTTTTTGGTAGCTGTAAACTAAACTATACATATAGGTTCTTGTTTTGCATGCTTTGTATTAAATTACTTTTAAATCTACAATTTGATAATCTCATTAAAAATTGGACTTGTATAATTTGTAGCGTTATATACAATTTAAAAAAAAAAAATTTATGTAATATGAAACATAGTCAATATAGTCAATAAATAGATATTATTTTATAACTAAAATAACATTTTATTTATAACATAGTAAAAAAACTTTCAGAACTCATTATATTCAAATAAAACGGCTTTAGGTTGTAGTTCAGTATTAATTTTTATTAGTAATCGACGTTTCGAGGTACTCAACGTATATATACAAGTAACATTACTGTAATGTTATTTGTATAATTTTTTTCCTGATGATGTTGTACGTCGAAACGTCGATTATTAATAAAAAATAATACAAAACTACAACCTAAAGCCTTTTTATTTTAACATTTTGTTTTTATAAAAAAAATTGCAAAATTATTTAGCAAATTAATAATTTTTTATTATATTAAATTTTAATCAAAAAAATATTTTTTCATTATTTATTATATAATAAATATATTATAAAATAAAAAAATTATTAAATACTTAAGTGAGATTATAGAATTAAGCTATACTATTATAATAAGCAGTAAAACTATTTTAGTGCATTGTGGGAAACAAAATCTAAATCTAGTGCTAAAACTAGAGAATTCTTGTTACTTATATCTAAACTATATTGCACATTAATAATATTTTTAAAATTTAATATATTGTTACTAAAAAAATCTGTTTCTTTTTTAATTAAAAATAATTGGAAAAATCATGTGTTATAAACATTATTATTATTTTTTAATTACATTTAAACTTTGTGAACTTCGCAGAACACATCCCGAAGAAGTACGCATGCGCGTTTTAATTTTGAGCGTTCACAAAGGCTCAAAATCGTACGGCAAAATGTTACTGCGCATGCGTACTTGTTCGGGATATGTTCCGCGAACAAAGCTATAATTTTATTATATTTGAAGATATCAATAATAAATATATCAAGTAATATTGCAAAGAAATAAATACAAAAATATATAAACCTGCAATATTAATAATTGATCAATCATCTTTTGTGAAATAAAATATATGTTAAGTTCCGAATACAATCTGCCAAAAGCCAAATTAAACATTTTTTTCAAATACTGCACTGAAAAATTTATTTCATTTTATTAAAATAAAATATAATATCAAACAAATTCATATATTAAATAAATAATCAAAAATGTATAATAAAAAAGTGTTAAACTGTTAATTAGTAAAATTAGTGAAACTAAAAAGCAAACAGAACAAGTAGCATCAAAGCAAAAAATAAGCTAAAAAAAAGCAAATTATTTTATAATGAAGAAGAAACAACCATTTGATAAGATGTAACACCACAACAAAAAACATTTTTGGTTTTCGACAATTTTTTATTGACAATTTTTCAGGAAAGCGCCTTTACCAATTTTTCACTCCTTTCTTTAAATTTTATTTCTCACCAAAATCAATTAAATATTTGATTCGATAAATGATCAAAGCATGGTAGCAGACAAAAAGAAATAATTTCATAAAAAAGTTATTTCCAAAATTTATGAAAAAAGATAATAGCTTCATAGCTTTATTATTAATTGTAAACTCTACAAGAAAGTTATAACTTTAAACTCATATCTTAGTAGTCAACAAATTATACTAAAAGCTCAGTATAATAAATGAATATTATTTATACCGTTAGAATTTAGTATCTAGAAGTAGCACAGTGTGATGAAAGTTAACTTCTAAAATACATATCAATTTTATTTTAATTTTGTAACTTGAAAATTCAAATCAATTTTTTTATTCGTAGAATAAATTTCATTTAAACATAAAATGTATTTTCACACTTGTGTTTTGATAATTCCCGGTTTAAATAAATTAACTATAAAATTACCTAATTTATTATTATAAACAATAATTTTTCAAGATAGTGAAAAACAAGGTTATGTGTTTCCAACGTAAGATTATAACATTGGAATAAATATCTATGAAATAAAACTATTCGAAAATACCAATTTAAACTTATAACGAAATTTATTCTATAGTTAACTATTCCACATTTTATCCAGAATTGAAAATATCGGTCCGTAATTTGAAGTGTCAATTACTAACCAATGAAATGGATAAAGAGATAATTTAATTTCTAATAAATCATTTCCAGCGCATTTTTGTCAAATTTACAATCAATATTAAGCTTGAATTGCTTTGAAATTTTAGCTGCTAGTTCGTATTTGTAATTACCCCAAAAAATGTCATTAATCCAGATCGTAAAAGCACTGGTATAGTATTATCCACTGTGTCAATGTCAGAAGAAAAACGATTCATAATTCGTCCAACTGGTGTTACATCAAAGAATGATAAAGGATAACGTATTGTTTGTTGTAAAATGATATTGTGCATCCTAATTGATGAATATACGCAACCGAGGGAAACAAAAATATTCGATGTATACACCGCAATTGCTGTTATAATTACAAAAAAAAATTGTATTAGTTTTCCATGTTGTTATATGTACAGTTTTTTGTTTAGTTTTGGAGTAACGCTAAATAAAATATTCTTACAGAAATTTTATCAGTTTGTTTTTAAGTGTACGTTATAAATTTATTCCAAGATATTATCAAACTTATTTGAAACCAGCTCAGACATTAGTTTTAAAAATTTTACCTTATACATAATCCAAAAAACGTCCCAATTATCAACGAAAAATATTTTTTTTAACATTATTGAAAGATTATTTAAATTATTTTATTTTGACTTGCATATTAGTTGACAAAATAAATCCTCAATAAACATCTTTTTTTAAGGAATACAAGAACGTTTTTATTTTACTAATTTAAATATTTACACTATTAATAATAATTAAAACGGATTAAAGTTATTAATTAATTTAAAAATTGTTCATAATATGTCTTTTTTTTCAAGGCTGCAAATCTCTGAAAAAAATTAAACCGATTCAATGTAATTGTGTTCAATATATTGTCAATTCGATTTTCGTTCTCATTTCATATAAAATTTATAATAAAAAATATATTTCAATTGTTTTTTCTTATTTTAAAAATAAATCTATTGACATTTTAGATCATCAAGAAAAATAATTGAACCCAAATAAACAAGTGTACGTTTAATATTTGTCACAACACTGCAGTACACTTTTCTGTAGTTAAAAATAATAATAATGAAATGAAACTGGTTCGGCTTAATTTTAATTTGATTTGCAGCTTTGGCATTATTTGATGAAATTAAAGTAATATTAAAATTCCATTAAAAATTTTTTTTTTCTGTAAAATAATTTTATTGTTTCGATTACTAATAATTTCGAGAAAATAAAATATGAGTAGAGGATTATTATTGTTGATGTTAGTGTAAGTAAATTAGCAGCTATTAAAATGTGTTTTTTACAAAAACAATAATACCGCAGCACTGTAAATATTGCATAATTTAATACTTTACAACTTTTGTCATTCAATAATAAAATTAGTATTATTAGATATGAAATATTTATGTAATAATCATTAGAAGCTGATATAAGACTAAATGCCGTAAAAGTAAATACAAAAACAAAAAAAAATGCAAATAAACTTATAATAAATAATGTTCGCAAATAATACAACTACATTTGTTATAAAATTAAGTTTTTTTGTTTTCTTTCTCATGCAAATGCGCGAATAATTTTGCTCCAGACATTGAAAAATTAAATTTGGTCACCACTTACCTTGTCCGATGCCCAAAGCTCCGTAGACGCCCAGATACATATCACGTTTGCCCGTATCGACTGTACCATTCACAACAACTTGTTTGTCGTCCGCCCAAACCGAGAGCCATAGATTGCTACCGATACTGAAGCCTTGGAATATCATGTTTAGTATGATTGTTGCAACTGATAATGTAATACCGATTGATTTCAAATAATGGGAATATACTTCCCATTTTACCTAGAAAAATTAAACGAAAACAAAAATTATTGTTGAAAAGTTATACAGAAATTTGAATTTGTTTCATTTATTCATTTTTAATTAATAAAATATTAATTTAAACTACTATCTAAACATATTAGCAAGGAAAATACATATTACAAATTGTTACTGTAGTCACACACAAACAATATATTTTTATAATCAACAAATTAATGTTATTAGAAAATTCGTCTATAAATATGAAAATTCTACAAAACTGCGAAAAGGAAATAAACTTACACTTCCGGTTTCTGTCTTCTCCGCCTCAATCAATTTTTCTCCTTGAACAGGTTTTCGTAATTCGTCTGTTTCTTTTTCCGGTTTTCGTCTGCGTAAACTACCCATTCTATCACCGCTATCCGATGACATTTGTCGTGCTAACGAACCGTTCATCGATGGTTTATCAGTTATCGAACCTGTTTCGGAAACACTTTCCGATACACGAGAACGATGACGTTGTAATTTTTGACGAATCTCTTCTGTATCCAATGCATTACCTAATGTGTTCTTTAGTTCATCCAATTCTGAAAAGAAAAATCAAAATTAAATATTACACTTTTTCTATGAAACACATATTATTGATTTTAATGATTTTGTTTAATTTCTCAAGACAATAATAAATGCAACATATAAGAAATAAATCAAACTTACGTTCCTCATCATCCTCATTGACTTCTTGCAAATGTTGAATCAAGAAATCGGCAAAATCGCCCTTCTTATCCAGCAATTCTTTGTAAGTACCAAATTCGGAAATTTCACCATTTTTAAGTACAATAATATTATCAACTTCGGGCAGATAAGTGATACCGTGTGTCACCAAAACGCGTGTCGTCTTTTTCAGAATACCATTTGGTCCGATTACATTTTCGAAAATATGTTTACCCACGTGACTGTCAACAGCGCTTAACGGATCATCCAAGAAATAAATATCGGCGTTATTATAAACGGCTCGAGCTAAACTAACACGCTGCTTTTGACCACCAGATAAATTAATGCCTGAAATAAATATTAGTTTTAAATCTTACTTTTTTTTGACTGGACTATATTAAATATAAAATTAAGTCCGGACACACTGTTTAGATTACGTGAAGATCTCAAAAACTAGAAAACATACAATTCGGATATATTGAATCAAAGTTGTCTTTTTTATTACCTAAATTGTACATTACCATAAATTTATAAATCCATAAAATTTCGACAAAATCACAGCGTTTTATCAATTTATTTGATGTAATTTTTTTCGAAATTTTTTATATTTATAAAAAAAGGTAAGAAATAGAAAAATTATGGATACCTTTTTCACCAATTTCAGTCTGATCTCCACCGGGTAACATGTCAAAATCAGGTTTTAGTGCACAAGCTTCCACAATACGATCGTATAATTTTCGATCTAACGATTTTCCAAACATAATATTATCTTGCAATGTTGCATTTTGAATCCATGCTTGTTGTGATACATAAGCGATCGATCCTACTGTATTAACTCGGCCATTTTGTTTCTCCATTTCGCCGAGAAATGCACTAAGTAAACTACTTTTTCCTGCTCCAACACTACCAACAACAGCAGTTAGACCACCTTTACGGAAACGCAAGTTAATGTTGCGTAGAATTGGTTGTTCATCGCCCCATGTAAATGTACCGTTTTCAATCAATAATGGATCTTCTACAAATTGCAAATATAATCCATAATTAACAAATAACATATTATAAAATCCAGAAATAAAACAAATATTTTTAACATATAGTAAAAGCCCCAAATTTGTTAGATGTGAAGATATAAATTCCTGATTCAATTTGCGATCAAGTTATGTTCTTTGTCTATTATCTACATAATAGGATTAGTTTTTTTTTAATTATGTCACTTTTAACAAGTTTGGTTACATATTATTTTAAATAACGAAAGCTAAAAATACGGAAAATAATTTGTACTTACTTTCTGATGGATCATGTTGAACGTTATCAGGATTTAATTCTTCCGAATTCATAAATTTATTAATTCTCTGAATAGATACGCTGGCCTGTTATAAAGTATTATATTTAGTAAATAATATTTTGTCAAGTTTGTAAAAAAATAGTGAATTATAAGTGTATATCTACAAAATAATTTTATTTCAAAAAATATATTAATTGACAAGTAACTTTAAAAATATACAAATAATTCACTTTTTTATTTTTTAAATTTGTTAATGTGTTATCAAGAAAAGAAGCTGAAGCTTTAAAATTAATTATAAAATTATTATAGAATTCTAATGTGTAATAAAAAAGCAATATTCACAAGATATAAAACTTTAAATAAATAACAAATATACAAATATCTTGTAAATATCATAGTGTAAAACAAAATCGACAAAAAGCATTAAAAATGAAATTTGCAAAATGTATGTTAAAACGTGTGTTTTGTAATAAAAAAAATGTATGTAGAAACTGTTCCAATTTATATAGAAGTGACGTCACTTCGTTTCTTATTTTTTAATGCAATGCCACATATGTTTTATTTTATTATTTTAGCACGAGGTAATATTAAATATAAGGTTTCCAATTATGCTAAATTAATATATATATATATACAAACCAATAGTATTTAAAAATGTATATCTCCAATATCTGTGCAAAATATAAAACCAAATAAAACTAAAAATGAAAATAATAGACTAATAACCAAAGACTAACATTTTTATGAAATAAATAATAGAGTACCGTATTTCATGAAGTAACTAGATATTTTATAGAATATCGACATTATACGCTTTAACGGTAAACATAAATATAATCGTATTTATCTTCAGAAGTATTTACTAAAGACTAGTTGCCCAAAAACATTATTAAATAAACGTCAACTAACAACGTACGAATCAATTGAGCGTACTAAAGACAGTTGACAAGCCAACTGCCTAATTAACCACTGATTAAATTAATAAATAGTCCTAAAAATAGTCATTAAAATTTTGGAATAATATCATCTTAATATTAAAAGATTTAGTTTAAAAAAAAATAGAATAAATATATCGTTGCAAATATGGTAATGTAATAACAGCGCGTTCAATTCTATATAAATTGAAAAGTTTGCTTTTCGATAGAAATATGATTAAAATGATCTTACTTGCACCATATTGGAGATCATCATAGGCAACATACTAAGAGGAAATCTTAATATGTTGAATAAGGATAGTGATACAAAGGCCTTCTTAGCATCGAGTACATTCCCTTCATCGGCTAGTACGTATGTGGCAAATGAAACAAGGGACACCTATAGTTTTTGTTTCCATGCAGGGCAGAGGGCAGGGCAAATGGAAATAAGAAAAAAATAAGAAATAGATTTTTTTTGTTTATTTGTGCTACCATAAACCATGATCATTATATTGAAACATAACCAGGTTATAGGTATATGATTGATTGTTGTTGCAGAAATACACAAAGTACCATAGATAAAGATTTTTGCAAGTTGTATAAATATTCCATTACTCTCTGATGTTTCTTTTTTTTGCTAATCGAATGTCACAATTCCAAAATAGATATTATAGGGACGCGATCAGAAAATTTAGTAAATTTATTTAGCTGACTACCAAGATATAATAGATTTATTCCATCAGACAAGTTTATAATAAGTTTGCAATTGTTCAAGACATGCGCAATTCAAAATTAGCTTGTAAGTTACAGTTACAAATTTATCCTAAACTTGTTTCATGGTAACCTGAAACAAACCTAAAAATTACAAAAAAAATAATTTGGAATTGAACAAAGCTCTAGCAAAAATAATCAGTCAAATGCGGTCAGTACCAGCTTATAAAATAATATTAATTCCATTAACTGTAGAGTAAACAACAGTTTAACATGAATAGGTTACAATTGTATCTAACCTCGACAATGTAAACAATCAGTACAGGTAAAACTGATAAAGGCATACGTATTACGTTGAACAATGCAAGCGCAACAAATGCGCGTTGCGGTGTCAAGATATTGTTCGCATCGCTCAGAACGAATACAGCAAACGACATCAATGTCACCTGTATGGAATGGTATCATAGATAAATAGAATTAAAAAATGATATATATATACGTAGCGACTATACTAGAAATAATACAAATACCCTATATGTTGATGTATCATAAAGACGGAACTTATGTTTTGAAAATTTTGTCGAAAATTGTACCAATATATAAGATTCAAAATTTCTATAGTATTTGAGCTGTAATGAGCTTATTTTGAAGCATCAATCAACTAAATAGTATTTTATACAGTTTAGCCCAAATATGTATTACTCTTCATCAACTAAACTCAACCTTATCTATTTTACAACTTTCGATTTTTCTGAAAATGTTTCGAGTAGTCTGTGATGAATGATTCCCCCTAATGTTGAGTTCACATTGTGTAATTTGCATGCAACTAGTCGCAGTGACTCCTTTTCGAATATTTGTATTAAAAAATATTTATTTGTTTACGGTGCCGCGTTTTTTTTTCTCTCCAGTCGCATGAAAAGAATACAAGAAGAGACTGTCGCAGCGACCAGTTGCATGCAAATCACATAATGTAAATACGGTATAACCTAACGTAAGATTTTTAGCTAAAGAAAAACATAACTATTCATGTGCGTATGCTTGCAGAAAAGAAAAAAAATCAATTCGATATTCAAACATTTAATTTTAGAAGAATTAATTTCTTTATTTTTTAAATATTATTAGGACTTAAAAACAAATAGAATAATAATATATTATTCAACGAGTACATTACATAAAAGATTGCATTTTTCGATCATATAAAAATAATTATAATACGAAAATTATTCAAAATTTACTAATAATGAAAGCTTAATATCAGATACACGTATTTAGCTTTAATAGCGCAAGCTCAATTTTTTAATAATTTAGTTAATTTATTTAGTCATTTATTTGTTTCCAAATTTATTATATCTTTTATATATTTTCGTTACAGTAGATCATTATATATTTTTAATAATAGACGTCAGAAAATTATAGTTAAAAATTATTCATATTATTTATTTTATATTTATATGTGAAATTTAATGTATCAAAATATAATTAAATTAAAAACATCTTTGTTTTGATGTCCTTCCATTCGGAAAAGTTATAACATTGAATTTTTATTTCATAAATAATGTAAAAATAAATTAAATCGTTTAAATATCGAATTATACTAACTCTACGAGATTTATCACTCAAATATACCTGAACAAGATAAATAATAAGGCCGGGTAAACAAAATAGCGGAAAATGTATTATGTCAAATAATGTCAGGGCCACAAACATTTTTTGAGCTGTTAAAATACCATCAGCAAACACAACGTAACAGGCAAATGTGATCAGAGTTACCTAAATTTTATAATTTTCATTATTAAATTATTATCATATCAAGAAAATTTTCTATAAAAAAAAAAGAACATTCCAATATAAATACTATTTCTATTTCACAGCAACGTTAATATTCCTATCTTCGTGACATTTAAAAATAAAAATCAATGAACGCTTCTTAATCAATAATTTTTACGAATAAATTAACTTCAACATTGAATAATCACCTGTCAGTAATTAATTAATTTTTCAATGACTAAACATTATAATTTGATAATACAAATGTCAACATTAAAATATGAAAAAAAAAGAATAAAATTAAATACTAATAATTTTACATTATTCTACATAATGCATGTTATTTTTATACTATATAACTATAATAAATAATAAAATATAATTATTTTCATTGAATCAATTATCTGATTATTTAACTACTAACAACTTATACGAGTACGATTGATATTTCTGCCAATTCAGTCAATTTTCTCACAAATTTAAATAAAATTGCTTCTAAAAGACCCTATGTTTCCGAATTCATATCTTAATGAGCGTACACTTTCAGTACACATAAATAACTATTACTATAATAATTTATTGTTGTAGACGCTAAAAAAATAATGAAGATGAACAAGATAGTTATGAAAACAACACACAAACAGCAAATAGTTTCATTTGTGCAGTAGGCAAACGGCGCGTGCTATAAATAACTAAATCAATAACTAAAATTAAGTGTACAATTTGTCTTCTATTTTTTTTTTGTTTTCTATGTTTCGCTATTTGGAATGTACCTGAATCATATAAACTACCATGCCTGGTAGAACACTCATTGGAAAATGAATCAGATCGAATAATGCTAGTGAGAAAAACATTTTTGATGCGGTGAGAGTATGGTTCTCATCCACTAATACATAACATGCGAATGTTGCTAATGTCACCTATATATCATATAATTGCGATAAATAAATCATAAAAATATACATAAGTTACACAATCATTCGTTGAACATAAAAATTATTGGTGGGTAAACATCATAAAAGTTGAGTCTAGCATTACAGTTTCAAAACTAGTTTAATTTTTAATGTATGTCCTCTTTTTTAGTTTTAGAATGTAATAACGTTTTAAAATCAAATTTATAGAAAAACCGATTTTATCAGATTTTAATAAAATCTAAAAAAATGGTTAATATATAAATTATACAGTTTTTATCTAATAGTTATTAATCTACGAATTTAATATTAATAATTATGTAATTATCAAAAATATTATGTTGATGCTATAAAGAAATATATGAAAAATTATATATGGCCTATTCATCGTTTCAGTTTATAAACGTCTCTCTTAAAACAGTTTATTTTGTACGGAAAGATTGCTTAAATTTGCAAAAAATATTATAAAATATTTATATCAATTCATATTAAAAAAATAGTAAATCGTAATTAAATAATATTTAAAACCAAAGTAATAAAATTGGTACAAATAAAATTTATTTGTCACCAATTACAATTTGTTAAAAAAACAGTTGGAATGTCAATTTGTGAAATTTTCAAATGTTATAAATTTTATGACAGTTATGTTTTCTCTAGCATTATTATAGCTGAGATTCAAGTGAGCGCACATGCGCAATTCAAATTTTGCGAGTTTAAGATTTGATAACGTGTTTGATAAGTTGACATTTATATTTGAATATTTTATTTTGACATCAAACAATAGATATCCGGCGAGTTGCAATAAATTATCAACGCAAACAACCCAACCCAAATACATCTAATATTTTAGGTTATATTATATGTGGAACTTAGATTTTAAACGTCACTTTCAAATAAACTGTTTTATTTATCAATACAACTCACTCAGCAAAACCCAGCTCATTTACAAGATTTACTAATCTGAGTGGAATGTAAAAAAAAACACAGCTAATATATAAAAAAAAAACTGAAAGGATAAATAGGCTATTATCAAATTATTAAGTTACAAATATGTAAATGAAAATAAGATGAACTTACCAAAAAGGGTGCACACGACCAAATAAACGAGGTAGCAGCATTCATATATGCCGCCTGTTTCAACACCTTAATCTCCTTATTTCGAATCTTCAAAATCTGCGCTTCAAAACTGGGCTCCCACGCGTACAACTTCAACACTTTAATTCCACTCAGTACCTCATTCATCAGCTTCACACGTTCATCCTTATTCTTCATCTGTCGTATTTGCAACGTCTTCACTTTATTAGCGATATAGCCGTTAATTGGTATCAATATAATCATCACAGCCAAACCGGCAAGTACAGATGGTCCTAATGTTTCCCAGAGGAAGTACAATGCGAGAGCAATTTGTAGCGGTGCGCTCCAAATCATATTTAAGTACGCGGTCAATTCCATGAAACGCTGAGCGTCCACGGACATTAGATTGACAATTTCGCCGACTGTACTCTCTTTACGAGCGCTGTTTGACATGCACATTGATTTACGATAAATGGCTGAGATTAACGCGGTACGAATGCGCATGCCCACTAGGAACATCCGGTTAAAGTATTGGGACAAGATTAGCGTTTGTATAATGGCTGTGAGGAGCATGAGTAGCGCGAATAAGTAACCTTTCCATAAACTCTCTTTGCCTTCGATAAAATTGATTAATAATCTAAAAAATTAATTTGAAATATTATTATTTAATATTAAAACCTTAAATATAGTTCATAATTATGATTTGTTTTTTATGTTTTGACAATAAATTCTAATCTTTATAGTTATGTAATAGTATAATAGTAATAATTTTTAAAAATACCATCTTCTTTTAAACATAATAAACTAATCAAATAAAAGTATTTACGTTATTCAAATAAATTATTATACTTAACAATTACATGTATTATTTATTATTGTATATAAATTAACAGCTTGTTCCTTATTTGGAAATTAAGCAAAATAAACATTTGTTTAAAAATAGCAAATATTAAACAATAGATCTAATAATCATACATGTACACGTTATTATCAGATCAAATTTATCAAAAATTTGATAACTTTGTTAAATAAACAAACAAAACTTACTTAAGTATCTGTGGACTGACAAACGTGAGCAAATCTTGTACCAGCTTTAAAAACGCACCAAATAAAAATGTTGGCCCGAAGGCTTTACAGAGCGCCGGTAATATAGACGCCTGTTTTTTCTTTTTCGCATTTTGGAAATCCACTCGATCTGCATCCGATTTAAATGAGGCTTGTGTTGGGGTTCTTAGAAAAACAAGATTTTTTATTTAAGAAATTTGATATACGATTTTTTTTCCTTTGCTATATATAAATTTAAACTATTCTCTAATACATACTGAGAAATATCATAAAAGAGGGGGTAACATGCTTAACGAATCGTTCAACTAAAATAGAGGCATGCTATAAAATTGTTTACCAGTTGATTGCGTACCTCTCTAAGTATACGCAATATGTCCTTGCCGCATAATAAACATTATCAGTGCAAATTAAAGATGCACATTGATAAACACATTATCTAACCAAATATTTTATTATAATGATATAATGTGATACTTTTTGTAAAATAAACTACTTGTAACAAAACTTTTCGAACAAAATTAAAAGTAAAAAAACTAAATACGTATTGTCCTTTCTGATTTTTTTTCTTATTAGAAAAAGGCAATAAAATTCTATAATCCTTATAAGTTTACTCAAAATCCCACCTATTAATTATTAACAGAAAAAATCAATAAGAAAATGTCATAATTTTTTTATTAAAATATGTATATTGACAAATATGGTGTAATTTTCTGTAATAGAAAATTTATTTATTATATGTAAAATTATAAAATGATTTAAGAAAAATATTCAAAATTAATATAATCAGTTTATCATCAAAAATTAATCTAAAATAAAAAAAAAATCTTTGCAAAATACAAAAAGATAAATTATCTTAAAATTATTTTGATATCAACAACTGATAATTAGAAATTATCACAAAGTTAACAGATATAAAATATACAATATTTATATATCAAATCTCATAAAACAGTTTATCTATAATCTATATTATATTATATATTATTTCTTTAAATTATTAACAATTTATATATCGTAAAATTAATGGCTAATACTACAAGCTCGATTTTTGGAATATTTTAATCTTACGAGTATTAGTTAAAACCAAGTCTGTAGTAGTAGCCAATGAATTGTTCTGAAAATAATATATAAATAATTTTGTTGAAAATTTAAATTAAAAACTTTGATAGATACCTTCCACATTTTTCGACAGTTTTTCGCCAATATTTATCGAAAAGCGGTACAACTTCTGGTGCACAATCTTCCGGATTCATAGCCCATAAATTTTTTGTTTCGAGCGGATTTCTGAAGCCGGTCCATGCTAATTTATCGAACCAAGCGAACATTAAACGTGACAAGAAACTGCTGCCTTCTTCTGGACATGGATTCTAAAATTAAATTGTTATTATTATAATTAATAAATGCGAGAAATTTTTCTAAAATTTTAAATATAAAAATTATAAATACAAAAAAATACATCAAAATACATATATGTTTTTTTTTTCTCTTATACAGGTGTCACACTATATACAACTTTTGTTCATTATTTTATTTTGTTTTGATAAAATGTAAAATGTAAAATATTCGATGATCTAACATGGATATTACATGTATATATTACAATAAAATAAATTGGATGTTACTTACATCAACTTTAGGATATTTCGATATTCTCGGCGCTTGATCGGCAAAACAGTTCAAGAATAACAAAAGTAAAACCAGAGGATAATAAACCATGTAACTGATGAACCAGTAATCATCTCTATTACTCGTTCCATCGTTGTGTTCACGTAGTTCGTGACGAAATTGAACGGCACCGCATAAAGCGAGTAACAACCAGAATAGGAATAATAATCCAGACGTTCGTAATCCATGTTTTTTGTTGTACAACAAAAATACGCCAGTCAATGCCTAAATATTAAAAAAAAACATCGCTTATTAATTAGCAAATTAATTAATATTGAATTTCAAATATTAAAATCAGTTTATTAACCATTAAAACAATGTTAGTTTATTTTGTCACTTAAATGACAATATTTTATAGCAGTTTACATATATTGATTAGAAACAAACAGACGCAATAAAAAATATTAATATTTCACACTTCTTCTAATCATTGTGATAAAATCCAAAATAAAAACAATATACAGAAATCATACGAAATTAATATTAACATTTTCTCACATATTAAGTAATTCTAAAATTACATATTCTTAGGCTGCTATTCTGTATAAGAAATTTTCAATTTATTAAAAAAAGACAAAAAATTCTATAGTATTATAGAGCTTAAAGTATAATACAGAATACCAGCATTAAAATAGAATAATAAAATATAGCAATTAATCAAATAAAAATTAAGATAAACTGATTCGATAAATAATAGCCTATACTTACAAATGTAAGAATTTTTATCAATGGCGAATATATATCTACACTATAGGTTTTTTCTGCATTTACAGCTGTCACTAAATCAACAACGGTTAATATTATTAAAACTGAAGTCACTAAACACTTTAACACATTTAAAGCATTCCACGGAATGTCCCTTTTTTTACTATTTACTATATAAAACACTTCTAATACACTAAAAGTCCATAAAAATACGCACGGCACCCAAACTAAAACTGTTTTTTGAAAACATCGTGTCAGATCTGGATCTTCTGTATACCACGTTATATTTGGGTCCTATAACAAAATAATACATATTTATTTTCTTTCTTTAATATATAAATAATTTTCTAATATAATTTTATAGAAAATTGTAACACACTTCAATAACAAAAACATATATAATGCAATTATAAAAGATAAATTAATAATAACAATTTATAAAAAATGTTGCTCATTACATAATTTACAATTTTTTTAAAGAAAATACAGTCTAATTGCAACTCAGCACCTGGCTCCGTTTGAATGAGCTGTCAAAATAAAAACTAATTATTATATGAAAATCTCAAAATGAATCTACATTTCTTATTCATATATGAATTCTAAACTATATACTGCATTATTTTAGAATATATATAACAATCAATACAATTTATAATTTAAGAATACTTACCCAAAACCTGGACCCGCAAAATTCATCCATTGTACTATTCGCCATTTCAACGACTGGAACTCGGTTCTAAAAAATTCGTATGCTAGCATACGATGTTGCAAGATCTAAATGCAATAAAATATAAAATAAACGAGTGTAAAATTAGTTAGAAAAATTCTTTATAATACTACACTAGAACACAATAATAATATTTTAATAATATTATACATATTAGTGCCGTAATTAAAAATACATTTTTCAATAAGAAAAAACGGAATATTGGCAACAAGGTCACATGCTTACTCACGTGTGGTAATGTCAGCCAGTGTTACCAAATATAAATTTTATTCTGTTATCTAAATAAAAAATCTATAAAAAGCTACCGCAATTATAATTATTGTTACATAAAATATATTTTATTTCCATCAATAAATAACGTGTAATCATACGAACGAATAAGTAACTACTGTGAAATATATTAGAGCAATATATGAAATATTCTATAGTTGATAACACTGATTAAATTTATCATCCTTGACTCACTAATTTTTAAACAAAATTGATATCAAGGATAAGGGCCATTTAAATTTAGTTAAAATACTGGCTGCTACCAGTTACATAATATATTTATAGTAAATATAATTCTTGTTTCCAAAAATCTTATTTAAAAACACACATGCGCACGCGTGTTCATTTGTTTATTGTATTGCGCAATGCTGTGAAATGTCAGTTTCATATTTGACTCATGTAAATATACACGAAACACATACTTGTATGTGTATCGTGAAATATACAATTTATTCTATTTTTAAGATTTTGAATTATAGTAATTATTACAACAATGCCACCACCAAGAACATTGTTGGACATCGATCCTTCAATTGTTGAACGAAATCTTAGATTTACTGTAAGTTCTCGTGTTAAAATAAAAATACTTAGGTTATGTTCGAACTATATTCGAACAGGACCGCATTAAATCAAATTTTACCGGTAAATTTCGACTAAAATAATTAGTGTTCATGTATTTTTATTAAGGATTCTCAAGACGATGAGTTTAAACATTTGTTTCCTGTAGCCAGTGACGAATTTCCATCAAAACTTGTAAAGCCAACACCAGGTAATTAATATTTAACTTTTTTTTATTTTAATTTGAATAATAAGAGAAAATAACGTTAGTTCCAATAGATAATATAAACTTAAAAAATATAAAATTTCACCGTCAAAAATTTCAAGGTTATTTTGTTGTTTTTTATATCCATTTTTTTGCTTAACTGAAAACCGGATTTAATGAGCTATCTTTAGGTAACAAACATAAAAGATCCGTTAGGGGACACACTTGTTTTCATCGATTTACAAAACATGAATTCCGAAAACGAATAATCTCAAAATGTTTTACTCGTATAATACACAAACAATTCATAAGTTTTTGTACCGTGTATACCGTTAATAAAATGTCTTTATAAAATTTGGTATTTAGTGATCGCAAGTAGTTTTATCAAAACACATGACGGACGTTCAATGTTCATGGCACTAGAATTGATATTACATAGTTGCAATTATAATAGTTGATTATTTTCTATTAACTAAATAAATCTGTATTGAAACTTTAACAAATACATCAATATGTATTATTAAATAAAAACGTGAGAAAACATATCAATTAAAACAATTAACACGTTGTTAGTAATATAGTAATCAAACTGTAATTAAAAAAATGAAATTTTTTGTATACTTAATATAAAAAAATTCTGTAGAATGTAAATTTACATAAAATTTTAGTAGTTATTTATAGAAATATTAATTACGAACATTTCGGTTTATTTGCAAGCAGGTACCGTTAAAAAACGAATAAAAATTCCAATTATACTGCTTGGTTATTAACCGGAAATATTACATATTTAATAAGACGAGTTCAGATGCACACGTATTATTTATAAACTTACCTGTTATATTAAAAATCATCCGAACGAATATAAATTTAACATGACCATACACTGCACCGCTTAAAAAACGCATGCACACACGTTAACGGTCGCACACAAACTGCGGTTTTGTCACACACACACAGTGGACTGATGGGATTCACTAACAAATAACAATTATTTTAACAAACGTAACATTTTACAACAAACATTCGATGAATGATATTAAAACTCCACAGAATCTATTACACGTGAAACACGAGTAATATTTAGATTAGAATAATCGCAGATGAATGATTAATTTTTACTACCAATAGATGTCGGTAGCGTTTAATAGAATTTTTATACAAATGAAAATAGATGTAATAATGATGAGAGGGCGATAGGAGTTTACATGAATTTTTTACAAAACAACTGACCTTGACATCAATTTTTCATATTGGAGAATGTGAGAGATTGTATAGGCCTGTTTGTATATCAATCAATTTATTTTGATTGGTTGCAATCTTACAACAATTGATTATATATGCTACATTGATTCAATAAGGAATTATTGTTATTTTACGCAAAATTATGCAATAATTTTTACCAGTTTTGTTATTTAATATCATCTATTTATATTCTAACATCTTATAAATTATAAATATTGTTTATCGTATTGCGAAATCGAAACTTCAAGTAACTATTAAAATATTAATATATTCTATCAGTCGTTTTGTTTCTAGTAAAATTAAATTTATTATTTTGTTATTGTTATTATAAAAATGAAACTTTTAACTTAATTTTGCTTAATTTTATTGTGTTTCATTTTCTAGATTTTGCGTAATAATATATGCCAAAGTTAAATACATAATAATATAAAAAAGTTACGCAAATGGCAAGGCCCGAATCTGGCGTTCCTCAATAAGAATCGTATTTATATTTTTGTTCGTATAAACATACATTTTAAAACTGATATTTATTATTACATGAGAAATTTATTTTTTTACCAAAAAAAAATTGTTAAAATATAAATAAGTGTAAAATAATTTTAACGCTTCTTGATTTTAATACAAATATTTACAGGTTAAAAAATTGATTTTGGTATATAATTTCATATGCACCTTTCTGCAAGTTGACAAGGAAATTGACAATGTATGTCAATAAAGAAAATTTTTGGCACATAATTTTAGACAATATCTAATTTTGGACCAAAAAAATTAAAATTTTGGACGAAGTGGGGTGCTAAATTTATTGACATTTGACAATTACACATTCTCCTGTTTATTTTTTATAATCTAATAAATAAAAGAATATTTCTATAGGTTATCTTTATAAAGATAATAAAAAACTTTGCCAGCATTAATTTGTGATAATTTAAACAGCTGTTTAAAGAATTAAAATTGATTCTAGAATCAATTAAAAATTGTACATAATCATATCAAATATTTTTGCAATAGCTATTTTGTACAGTAAATTACTAATATCACAGATATCGTATCACTATATGTATACATATAAACATATTATACATGTTTATAAAAATATTTTATCATATTTGTATCTAACATCTGATACGTTGAGTTCGCCTAATATCCTGTAATCTTACAATTAGAGTACTAATTAGAATTTTAGCATATTTTTTTTTGCTAGTAATGATGGAAATTTAGCTTTCAAAATACGTATGCTTTTCTAAAAAAAATTATTTGTGCCACACTTTTTTGGGTACATGGCGCGGAATATGTATGTATGTATTATTTGTAGATAAGGGAAATTATATCATTTTATCTGATAAAAAGTAAATTTTTTTTTAATATTTAAATTTTTTCTGTTAAAAATATTTTTTTAAAAATGATAGTGATCATGCAAAATCATGGTGTATTTTTAGTGATAATTTTTTGTAATAATTACATACCGGGTGTTCGTTCGTTAAGTTCGTATGGTCGTTTAACATGCAATTTCGATAATTTGCGATATAATACTTTCTCGAGTTAAATTCGGAGAAATACTTAGAATACTTTTTGATAGAAAATAAAAAGTTCTATAATTTGGTTTTAGTTTTAATTTGCTAGCATGTGCCGTTATTTAAAAAACATTTTAGAATTTTCAATAATTTTTCCTTCCAAACCAGAATGAGGTAGAGAAAAAAGTTACTTAGCTATTATGTAGCTCATTTTTTTCTCTATTTTACTAAATTTTTTCAGATTTTTTTGAGCAAATTTTGAAAAAAGTCTTATTTTAAAAAATCGTAAGGGTAACCAACCTACACTTGAGAGATTTTCAAAAATTCGGTTTTTAATTTTTTTCTACTAAACGATGCATCCTAGAATAATGGTTTATTCACTAAATTATAGTACTCATTATTCCGCATTTTTCCATATCATGCTTATTTTCCTGCACCTCATAGTTTTTGAGAAAAAAAATAAAAACCAAAAAATAAAAAAAAAATTCTATCGTCCAAACGGCACATGCTAGCAAATTAAAACTAAAACCAAATTATAGAACTTTTTATTGTCTGTCAAAAAGTATTTTAAGTATTTCTCCGAATTTAACTCGAGAAAGTAGTATATCGCAATTTATCGAAATTGCATGTTAAACGCCCATACGAACTTGACGAACGAACACCCGGTATGTTTAGGAAATAAATGAAGAGTCATTAATATATAATTATAATCGATAAAAGTGTATAAATAATTATTTTATTATTTTTAACATTCGAATACAAAAATTCAAACTTACAATTTAATATATAGAAATATAAATATTCAAGTTTCTTCAATTATTTAATACAACAATAAATAATAATAATTTCTGTTGGATATTACAAGGATCATGTCACACATAGTTTACGATATCCAAGGTTATATACAAAATTATCATCCTCAGTTTATTCTAAAAGTTTTAAACAATAATTATACAAAGGAGATAATAATAATGATTGTACATTATATTTATAATCTGAACAATATTGTGCAATAGTTTATCAATTGTTTTTATCTGTATTCTGTGACATCACAATAACCAGATACATAATTTATAAATTCCAGAACTGTTGTTTTCGAAAAATATTGGCTTGTAATGCTGTTATAATGAATGTGTTTTGTTTTTGTATCATTTTTGTTTTTATCTTATAAAAAAATTCAAGTTTTCTAAAAATCAATACCTACGTACTGCAATGTGATAAGACAAATATTAAATGACACTACATTTTTACTATATATATTTTGATCTTGTTTTATTTGCATGTTTTCAATTATGGCCTACATATTATTTCAGTTTGTCGCGTCAACAAAATGTACTAAAAAATTTAATATTGAATTAAGTACTAATTCTTTATAAAAAGTGTCCTACGAGAAGTTGCTAAAAATAATTAGCTTTCAATTTCTAGTAGGATACAGTTATTGGCAAACAAAAATTGCGTTAAAAAGAGGGAAGTTTCTAGTTTTGAAATATATGTTATAAAATATGAAAAAAATTATATCAAATCCATAACACTGCTCCCCCTAAAAAAACAAACAAAAAAAAAGAAAAAAGATTGATATCATTTAAGGCAAGATGGAGATTCTCTTAAAATTTAAGAACGTGTGTTATGAATACATTTTGAAAAAATTTGATTGATAAAAATCAATCAAATCTTTTGGAACTTTGTTGGAATGAAATGTTGCCTGATTTTTATTATTTAAAATTTGTTTCTTATAGTATGTTTTAACAAAAAAAATGACTTAAATATATACATCAAACAAAGAAATAATAGTTCTTGGTAAAACTAGAATATTTTCAATTGTTTGTAATATTATTATAATTATTAAAAAATATCTTTGTTTTTAAATATAAATTTACAGATTACTTCATTAAATTTGCTAAAATATAAATATCAAAAACGAAATTTTTATCAAAAATCGATATATTTATAAATAGTGTACGAATTCAAATTTCTATACAAAAATGTAAACAAAAAAAATAGCGGCTGTAAAGTCATGAATTGTTACTACATAAATGCAAAACAGTTGAAGCATGTTAATAGTTTATATCCTTTTAAAACGAAAAGAATTTTGTCACTATTATGTTCATTTTGTCAAAGGTTTCGTAATTTCTACTATTATATCAGTTTTATACGCTGTGAATTTTGTTTCTGTTTTCAATGGAATAGAAACATAAAAACATTTCTTAAATTTAAATTATATATGAATGGACTTTTTTTATATATAATTCAAAGTTATATTTATAATGTACATAGTAAAAAGTTATAATTTCTTCCTGAAATTACTAGCATATAATTCTTTATGTAAATGTTTTTTTTTTGTTTTTTTTTTTTAATTTGAAAGTGAAATATTAAAAACGTTATAATAGGGTATAGTTTCTTTATTATTCTATAAACTCATTGTTGCATTGCATTATATTTTGAGGAAATTTGTACCTAAAATATTTTGTAAACACATAGCATGTATATATATATATATATATATATATATATATATATATATATATATATATATATATATATATATATATATACCAACTTAGTGGCGCGACTAATTTGGTACATTATATTTAAAAACATTTTCGCATAACTTTAAGTTCTATTGAATGAGTTTATGTTAGTTTAAGTTCTGTGGACACACTACAATATTTTTACTTTATATTTACTGTAGACTTGATATGAGTCGTATAGATACAAAACTCACTATTTGCAAATTTTAAGTTTTGAGATATTTACAAAAAACTGTTATAGCTAAGTGTAATTGTATTTTGATGATAAAATCTTGTTACTAGATGGCAATACTTATTTAAAATCGTGAATCATTGGTTTTATACATCATTAATTGTTACAAAGTAACTGTTTGCTTTCCACCAATAAAATTTTTATTGGTGGAAAGCAAACAGTTACTTTTGCATCTAAACTATCAACGCAAGTATTGAGTTTTGCATCCAACACTAAACTTTAAAGAGTGTTTCTCATATTAAATACTGAGTTTTTTTTCTAACTAACCTAACTATCGTATTCCTTGTAAAATTCTACGTCCAAATCGCGCAAAATCTCATTTTTCACTTTTTGTCGAATAGTGAGTTTTGCATCTATACGCCTCATATAATGTATGAAATTATAGATTGTTACTAAATTATTTATATTTACAAATCATTTTTATTTTCTTGCTAACTAAACTGTTTAACAATAATGATGAAATATTATGTATTTGTAAAATATATACAAAATTTTTAAAATTTATCAAAGATATTTCAATAATTTTTAAATTTTATAAATTTATGTACATATTTATATCTTTCGTAAAAAATATTTTAACCATGAAAATTATTTAACCTTTTCCAAAATGACCTTAAATATATACAATACCTTTTTATTTTTAGGAACTTTTCCTTATGATTATTTGAAATTATTTAAATTCATAAACGTTTTATTGCTATAGCCTATTGATTCATTCAAATTATGCAAACTATTAATAAAATTTACTAAAAATAATAGAGAGTTTTTTGTACTTGACCGGTAGTGGTTTAACGTAACTTTAAGTTCACATTTCATTGACAACCATTATTATCAAGCCAATAAAATTACGTTATTTACAAATACTGTAAATTTTAAGACGGTAAATAAATAACGTATAGGTTACGATAACTGTCTAATATCATTTCTTACTACTGTCATAATATTTTGACGATTCAAAGAAAAAATTGTGCCAAATTGGGCTATTCACTCGGTAAAAAGGTGCTGAACCATTTAAATAATAATATATTTCAAAACTTTGCAATGTTACGAGGGTTGCCTTTTATAATTCGGAATTAGAGAACAAAATTTCCAAATAGTAAAAATAAAAGAGCATAGATGAAAAGTATCATTAATGTGGATAAGATGAAAGTTGCATGTCTAGATAGGAATGCTTGTCGTAAATTGATTTCTAAATTGAATGAGAAAAATTTGTGCCACACCTTTATAAAAATATGATATAAATATGTATATGTAATATGAAATTCGATATTTTTTACTAAGTTTTGTGTACTTTTATTGTGTAAAGAAAACGTATGTTCAAATATCAACAGAACATCTAATATAGGTCAAATTAATTTGTATATCATATATACAAATCGATATCATATTATATATTACATTGAATTAATTAAATTACCGTCATTTAATATCTACATATCTTACAAATAGTTTATAGATAAAATAGTCAAAACAATGAAGTAGAACTTTTTTGCATTTTTAACCTTTAAGTACTCGCATAGCGCCTGAGAAACGCCAAGATATTTTTAATTTCAAATATTTATTTATCAACTCCGCACTTTATGAATTATTTCTTCATAATTTTAAGAAAGTGGCTATTTATTCATACGGTATGTATACGCAATTGGCTATTTATACATACAGTATTTTTACGTAATTGGCTATTTAGGGTAGGTTAGGTTAGTAGGTTGGTTTAGGTTTTTTTTTTTTTTAGTATGTATAAATAGCCAATTGCGTATACATACCGTATGTATAAAGAGCCTCATCTTAATTTTAAATATATGTAGTATTACTTCGCGTGACGTCTCAGAGGCGTATATTAAAAATTTATATATAGTGATAGTTTTCAATAAGGATCAAGTTTTCGTTTTTGTTGTTTACTTATTTTTTAGTTTTATTTTTAGAGAACTTAGTTTTTAGAATATATATTTATTTTATTAGAAAAATATGTCGTTGTTTGTTCATAATGAAATTATTCTACATATAACATATGATTTTGTAGTTTTTAAATTATAATCAAGTTTATGTACAATAGTTGGATAAAACCTTTGATTATATAGAACTAGATGTGACGAAGTATGTACCGTGTATGAAGAACAGAGATAGAGAATAAAATGTAAAAACGAATTGCGCAAGCGCATCTGTATATGACAACTGTATATGACGGAGTTTGCGCAGTACAGTTTTACATTCTATATTTTCTGTCACTTTTACACTATTTGATTTTATATATCTGTCTTCGTCTGGCGTATGAGTACAAAACTTTGTACATTATATTATAGGCTTCAGCGTATCCAATTCTATATAATCAAAGGATAAGGTGGATTCAGACCAACGCGATAGTGATTGCGACTGCGATTGCGATTTTGTGAATCGCTTCGTGTAAATTTACATGTCGCGATTGATCGCAGTCGCAATCGCAATCGCTATCGCGTTGGTCTGAATCCACCTTAAAACATACGATATATATATATATATATATACAGTGGCGCAACCAAGGGGGGGGCCGACGGGCCTCGGCCCCCCCCAAGGCTAGCAGAATTAGCACAATTTTTATTCGTTTATTCATATATTCAGCAGTCACTTCTAACGCTACAATTATTTACCCCAAAATTTTGAGCCAAAATTCATTATTTTAAACTATTAATTATTCGATTCATGGAAGATAAAGTGAAAATCTGGTTAGTATTTGCTTTTTTTTTTGCTTCTCCAAGATAAAATTCTTGGGCCCCCCCCAAGACAAAATCCTGGCTGCGCTACTGTATATATATATATATATATATATATATATATATATATATATATATATATATATATATATACATACAGGGTGGTCGTTCGTTAAGTTCGTATATATCCAATATTTATCATTTGTTATTGGTCAGTTTTTAACAATTGTTTTGCTAACTTTTCGTAAAGTTAGCAAAACGTTCCATATTTTTTTCAAATTTAAAACACGAAATTTTTGGTTTGCACACCATAATAGCACCACCATATTTACACCAAATTTTGACATTTTTCTTTTTTCGTTATCTCGAGGTTGTTTTGTTAAATTTACTTACATGATTCATGCAACTACTTAAAAGTTAAGCAAATTAATTAATTGAAATAACTAGAAATACACATTTTTTTATAGGTACATGTACTCATGTAGTTTGTGTTTTGTTTTAAAAGATAATAAATTAACTGATACGAGAAATATTTGAACAACATTATGCATAAATTATGATACCTGTTTAGTAATAATTGTTATCACGAAAAGCTTTTAAAATATAGTGTTAACCCATTTATTTACCTTTATTGTAAAATGAATCTGTTTTTAAGGTGCAATGCTGCCTGTAATATATTTGGATTTAAATTTAAATATAAAATATGAAAAGTTTTAATTTAAAAATATTTTAATAGGTTTTTTCTACTCCGGCTAAATAACAAATTTATTTTACAGGGCAATGACCGCGCGACTCTTGAACATAAAACATGTAAAAAAATCATACTTTGTAATTTCTTGCTTCTCTAATTATTTTAAGGGAAAAAAATCTTTAAATATAAGTTTAAGAGCATAAAACTCTGCATTTAAATCAATAAACTAAATTAAATTTGCCTACTTTATTGCGATAAAAATTGGATATGAAAACATCAAAAATTACCTTAAAAAAATAACTAGAGCCCTGGAATTGATACAGAAAAATCTGTTAAAATAACAATTATGTAGTATGTAGATGTTATTTACGTATTAATTATTGTTAAATAAATTACATGAATGAAAATAAAAATCTTTTGTTTTGTAAAAATATTTGACGTTCTAAATAGGAATAAAAATAGTAATTAAATTATTGTGATAGATAAAACAACAAACCTTCGTTTTTATAATTCCTTGGTAATTTTTAATATTTTCATATCTAATTTAGTACAAATCAGGCAAAATTAATTTTGTTTATTGATTTAGATACAAAATTTTATGATCTAAAATTTGTATATTTGAAGTTTTTTGCCTAAAATAATTAGGTCAAAATTAGTTAAAATCTTATATTCGAAAGCAGTTATCATTGTATGCATTTCTTGATAATTAATACTACTGTTTTTGAATGTTATTGTCACACAAAAATATACATTAATTGTTCATATAATTATATATTTTTAAATTTGTATGCGGACCGAAATAACTTACATTATGGGCCTTGATCTGTAAGCACAAACATTTAGGAAGTTCCTTCAATGTTCCCATCATATTTTAATCATACTGTATTTGAATGTAAAACTAATAGTTTGACATGAATAAATAAATAAAAATATACTATTTTATAAAATGGTTATATGTACTAGATCTATTTGATTAGTTTTTACAAATGGAGATTTAAAAGTAGCGTGCTAACCACGTCAGATTTTTTTTATATTAAAAATTAATATATCCTTAACGATTTATTTGACATTTAAGTTTATGTAATCTATTTTTCAATTTGTTCAACAACTTATTTCGTCTGATTAATAAAGTAATTATCTACCAAAACTATTTTGAAAACTATTAAAAAAAAAAACCTAGTAATTTACTAATCTCATACTACAGGAAAATCGGCTAAAATTACATAACGCTAAATTGTCTTTTATAGATACTTTCTACAACATATAAAAGGAACGTATGTAATTACTTTTTTTTTTAGTAAAATTGCACAATTTTTATAAGCGAATCGAATACATTTACTCGTATAGGTATAATAAGCAAAACAAGTTATTAATGAAAGGTGATAGTTAAGCATATTATTGTGTTGATTATGTAAATATTTTTTTTTATATCAAAAGATGTTTCTTGTTGATTAAAAATTATTTTTAATGTTTATAAATAAATATTTAATCACGTTCTTCATTGTTTCGTATTCACATTTATGTGTTTATTTCTTATGATAAATATTGTAAGACAAAACAAAGTATAAATTGATTGTTTTTTGTTTGATAAAATGTATATAATTGCAATAACATGAATTTATAATATACATAAATTGATAATGCGTTTTATCCTTTATTGAAAATTAAAAATACAATTCACAGTCACTTTTATAAAGAAATATTTCTCGTTAAAAATGGTCTGATATCTATTTCAAAAATGTTTACTTTGCATTTTTAAGAGCACTATTTTAATTTGGTATGATTTGAAATGTATCAAGTATTAAATAGATATTAAATAATAAATTCATCGTAACGTTATGAAAGATAGAATAATATTTTTCAAACTTATGATTGGCTGAAATTTGCAGCAAATTTACAATTGGGTAAAATATGCAATTTTTATTTACTAAATTAATGTTGAATAAAATGAAATATCTCTAAATTTGATTTTTATCTGTTGACTTAGTCTATTTAGTTCTAATCCAGTTATTATTATCTCTTTGTGATACATACAACTACTACTTCATTCTTAATGTGTAGAGTGTAAACAATTTTGCGGTCAATCACAAAATTGAATTTAACACTCAACACTTGCTTAAGGAGACAGTATAATATTGTCGTATTGTAATTATTTTGAAATGCCATTTATTTCAGATCAAAAAGTGAAATTTTCTATTGTCATAGAAAAAATATATTCGCATGTAATGATTATTATTCATGAATAATAACCATCATTACGTGCTTATTGAATAATTTCATTATTTTTCTCAAAATATTTGAAAGTTTCTAAAATTTTATTTGTTCTATGTATAGTTTTACTTCAAACTTGACATTTAAAAGAAACTTTAAAATGTGGTTCTAATTAAAACCATTTAAAATTATCAAAAGGAGCTGTGTATTCAAGCCAATATATTTTTGTTCTAACAAAGATGTTAAATTTAGCTTTGTATGCACGTTTTTATTTGCACTTAGTAAATAAGTAAACAAAAGAATATATGCAGAATGACTTTTCATTATGCCAGAACAGTTCATACACCCAAATACTATTTCTAAACTTAGACCACTCATTAAATATTTGCAACCAAATCTACAACTTTGTATAGATAGTTGCATACACTTCACGATTTTGAAAACGGACTAAAAAGTATAAAATAATTCCTCCTAGCGCCATACAGATTTAGAACCCCATACAGGGTGGGGTGCAACGACAGCTACTCCCTACACTCCTTACTATTATCTATTGCATACGCCCCATTTTTTTCGTTTTAAATCTTACTAGTATTATCATAGCTATTAAAAATTCAATTATTTTTTTTATAACTCACAATCCATAATATAATTATTTCAAACATAATTTTATAATAAATATTACACAAATTTGTCTTTCGTTCTGTCACTTTATAAACGGAGCAGTTGCTTATTTATTTCATTGTGAAGAATTACATTTTCATTTCAACGGCATGTGATTAAGTATCCATTTTGTTATTACAATTCTGAATCAATTTTGCGAGAAGCTTAATTTCATCTCACTTTTTCAAACATTTCCTCGATTCTACTATAGTGCACTTACCAACATTGTATCATAACATACTATAATGTATAAATTTTGTTTCACATGTTCATTAAACATTCTAATAGTTTAATATTTCATGTTTCAGGTTTTTGTGTAAAAACTCGTTCGGATGCTAATGAAAAAGTTTTCATAAATATCTGTCAAACCGATGCGATTCCAGCACCAGATGATATAACAGAAGCTCAGCTCATCGAAATTTTACAATCGGAAACACTATCCAAATTCCGTGTACCAATGAGTATTGGCGAAGAACGTCCCGAAACGGATAAATCCGGTCAGAGCGCCGTTGCCTATGATATTGCAATTAATCCAATATTTTTCAAAAAAGTCGAAAACAGCAAACTATTTAAACAATTTTTGTTAACAATCGTCTTTGAAGGTCTTCAAGATAAATACAAAATCACGTTGAATCCAGATGAATTTACAATTTTGAAAAATCGAAAAGCAATGGGCACATTACAGTATCATAGGATACAACAAAGAGAGGTTAATAGAAAAATGGGAAGAGAAAAGAAATTAATTGAAGAAATTGATGTGCCTACAACACCTCTGATGGTAGAAAATAGAAATAAACCAAGTACCTCAAAGGTCAATATTATTAGCGCTGATGATAATACAAAAGAACCTCCCTATAGGCTTGTTAAAATGTGGAATAATGAAAATAAACCTTATCTGATTGGTGATTTTTACATTCCAGATATTGTAAGTATTTTTAAATTTCTTTTAGTAACGTTTTAATGTCTTCTTTAGTGTTTACTGCTATTAAATAATACATTTATTATATATATATATATATATATATATCCATTTCTTGATAAGTAATGTTATTCACTACTCATGCTAATGAGTTTTTGAATTATTATTCAACACCTTTTGATCAATTATAACAGATTTACACAAAAACAAGTAACTATTGAGAAATAGTAAAATAAGTATTTCAAATAATTTTATAACAATAAATTACTATGATGCTTGTAATTTCTTTTAAATATTATTCTATAATAAAGTTATATATTTTGGCTTAATTCAAAATTTCTAATAAAAAGTTATTCAAATTTATTTATTAAATAATTAAAAATTATCAAAGTAAATTATATAATTACATTATTTTTATCAGATACTTAAAGATGAGTAATTTTATCAAAAATCTATTCATGTCAAATTAAGAGTTTCTTAAGTGATAAAAATATTATATATTATTAATAAATAAATTATCAATAATATAATATAATATAAATGAAAAAAAAAATCTGCTGTGGCCACCACAGAACCGACCGTCATCGAATTAAATAAATTTATGGAATAGAAAAATTTGTATAACAATAACTACTGTAGTCATGGAAACTAAAAACAAAACTGTCTTGACATAAATGTGCCACCTATTTACAGAATTATAGATCATAAAAATTATTTAGCCGCATCGAAAAATGTTCGAAATAAAGTTGTTAGTTGTTGTTTAGCAATTTTTGTTAAATATTTTTTTCGAAATGTATCTGTTGCGAAATATTCGTGAAACACATAAAAGTGACATCAGTAAATTACCACTTCCGGTAGGCAGATCTTTACTAAAATTGATCAAATTGAAGCTTAAATATAAAATTTTATAACAATCCGTTCAGCCGAATTTGCGCTATGGACCGACATCACGCTAAAATGTAAGATGACGGTCGGTAAAAATATAGCTAAAATTGATAAATATTTTTAGTAATCATTAAAATAATATTTGTAATTGCATTTGTTTTTATTTTGATGAAGACCTCCACAAAAGACGTAGCGTTAGATATAGGAGAGGACCGTCTAATTTTGGAATCCAGGAAAAGAAACTATCTACTAGACATATTTCTACCTCAATTAATTAATCAGGAATTTGTGGAAGCAAAATTAAACAAAAATATAGGTGTAAGTCATTTTATTAGGTTATACAAATAAATAAATAAAATCCAATTATAATTGATTTCTTTAATTCATTTCAGATTTTAACAATAACAATGCCGATTTTGCAAACTGCTTAATTCTATTATTGTGACGATTAAATTTTATTTTTAATAAGCAAATAACTTTATTACATTGTCACAAAAAATCGAATAAACATTAAAATATTTTCAAAAAAAAAAATGTTAGGTTACATAATTGTTTTTTCTATTTCTGTGTAAAAACATTTCAATCATATTGAGTATTGTAATATGTAAAAACTATAAATATTTGAAAATAAAATTATTTTACACTGGAAATAATACAACCTTCTTTTTTTTTATATAATTGTAATATCACAGATACACGTGACGTTTGATTGAAAATCTAATCTAATCACATGCAATTCTATTTTGAAATTTGAATAATTGTTTTTAATATTTTTTTAGATTTACCAGACTGGCATGGCATGCATGAATTTATCTACATTTTCAATCAAAAACATACTAGTAAAAGTTTTCTGTTGTAAATATTTGTATTTAAAGCATTTTTTTTTTCGTAACTTTTTTATATCGGTTACATAATTTGGCTTGTTCTATTATTATATATTTTGCACTGGGATTACTTTATTTATTACTGAATCGGAATACGAATGTTTATTTCGTACGAACATCTAAATTAATTACTAATTAATAGGAAAATCGGTGTAAAGTTTTATAAAAGAACGCATTAATCAACTTCATTTATACAATAAAATATTACATCTATTAAAAAAATTGATGATTTAAAACGTTAGAATTAATATAGTATTTGTTATTTATAACAAAAGTATAAAATATCTTAAATAAAATTCTAAAATAGTGTTTTTGAAAACAACAAAAATTCTGGATATTACTATAATCAAAATAGAATCCAAAACAATTGCAAAAATAATTTAAAACATTACATATTTCATAAATTAGTTTATAATTATTGCATTCTTTATAAATATATTTGTAGCGAAGAAAAATCGATCTTAAAATAACTATTTCATAAATAGTATAAATTATAGGTAACATTATATATGAACTCGAATTAATACCTATAATAAAATTTTGATTGTCTACTTAATGATATGTGCTGGAAAAAAAATGTAATCCTACTTTATATTTCCGTATAAAATGTTGGTCTTTCAATCCGCAAAATTCGAAAAACATTCGGAAGAAAATAAAGCGTATTGAAACCGATGAGCGCGTATGTAAAATATTTACAACACAATTCGACAAATGTTTTATGTTTGTTCTGTAATGTGTTCTCCGATTTTCGTAAATCATCGACATTTTGACGTAGAAGTGCGCAGAAAAAGTTGTACGATATTGTTTTGGCAATGGCTCGGGTTGCAATAACACAAGAGAAGCCAATAATTGTTCTGATTATCGTTTGACCCATCATCGTATATGAGGGCCAGATTATGGTATAAGGTGCAATTAATTCCGACGGCTTCATGTGACCCAATTGGTAGTTTAGCCATGCACCGATGTGAAGACCCACGCAGACTGAGACCACCATTGTCGTGTCGCCCCTATGACAGTTTTTTTGAGTTTATAATAACATTTTATATGAATTAACAATACAGGTTAACTAGTCTTTCATTGAATAAATATGTCACTAGCTCGAAGTTAGCTTATATTTGGAAAAAATGCTATCTAATGTTAAATAAAACTTTATTTGCATTCAAACTTTTGTATTTAGTCAGGTTTCTTAGCGATTGCGAACTTTTTATTATAACTGGCAAAAGAAATAAACTGAAATTTAATAATTCTATTGTAATAATGTAAAATAATTTTGTTGTATTTTTTTTTTATTATAAAACAGTTTACTGTTATAATTTCTGCATTATAAAAATTAATCTTTTAATCCAAACCTACATAGCAATAAATCTGACAAAAATCTTCAAGTGTATTCACTTTTTTTAAACAAATAAAAAATAATATATCGTTTTGGTCGTTGAAATACCATTTTTTTCGTGTTATATTTGTTCAAAATACTAATATTTATAGTGTAAAATATCAATTGTGTCGTGTAATTATATATTTCCCATTGAATTTTATCCTTATTAACGTAATAAAAAGAATAATTTCTATCATTACCTTGTTGGTGTCCATTTATCACTACTCGGATAATAAATAATCATTAACATGGAAGCCATCAATAAAATGAAAGGTGATAAAGAATTCGTTAACAGATAATTATCAAGTTTATCAACTAATGGCACCAATGGTATCATTAATACAATTGCCAAAAGTAATCCAACAACAATATCCTACAAATAACAAAAATTTCATATCTCATTTGATTCAATTGAAATATATATACTAACCAAAACATTGTGCATTCCTAAATATAAACGGCTAACGCAAACAACCGAACACCATATTAAAGCACATATTAATCCAATGGAAGCATCATACTGGTATCTGTCAATCGTGTAAAGAAGCACCGAAAATGGAATGGAGACAGCTACCATTGCATGGGTTGACGGCATACCATATTCAAGGGCCCATTTACTTTGTAATCGTACAACTGGAGGTCCTGGACGGGGCCATCTTACTATGTCTTTAATGCCTTGACCTTTTTTTTTTAAATAACATACAAAAATAAAATTAGATAAATTATATATATATTTTATAGATTTATGTTTATAAGATATTTTAAATTGAATGCAATATTTAAGTATAATCAGAGTCGATACGAGATCTAAATTAAGATAAATAAATTCTATTTTAATCAATTTTTAAAATATTTCTACAATTCTTTGTGTTACTTTTGACAACTAAAAAGTAAGGTTAGGCAAATATTGGAATTGAAATAGAAATTAAAATAATTACCAATATACATAACAATGGTCCAAACAAGCACAACTCTTCTTCCAACAGCTCCATCAATGTTCCAGAACCAAAATGGAATGAATGATGCATAAAAAACTTCATCACCCAAGGCAGTACCAAATGTAAATAAATAATACCAAAACTGATTTGTTATTTCGTATTCATTTTTGTTAACACTACGTCGTGGTGTTCCATGAGCACTGTTTGATTCTCCATTACCAGTCCTAGTACGTTTTTCATAATTTTGTAGCGTTTTTACACCAAAAAAACTCTGAATATTTGCAACTAACATCGGCTCTCTGAAGTAATCTATATAGTACCACATATTGTATAAAAAATTACGACTAGACTAACCAACTTTTATCATAATTATCAATACTTTGGTAAAACAATACAAATAGTTTTATTATCAGATCTGCATTGCAGATAATGGAGAAGTCAAAACTGCGTAAGCGATATAGTTAATCTATGCTGCGGCCACATGTTTATCAGATGACAGTTAATCGTTTACAGGTGTATTTTAATCGGATTTAACATAATCTGATTTAAATTTAAATAAATTTTATGTTTTTTTTTTTAGTTTCTTTGTTTTAAATTATTTTTCTTTTGTATTTTCTAATTTATAAATACAATTATTATTTTAAATACAATTTTAACATTAATATTTTGTTCTTTGATTTACTAATAGATGGCAGTATGCATATGATTCTAAAATATTTGAAAATTTTTATTATAAAACAGTTTTTATTGTTATATTATATTGATGCATTTCTTTTAAAAAATAAATATTTACATAATAATAATATTTAGTTAAAATAAATATTATTTAACAGAATATATTTTATTATTATTATAATTTATGAAATAAATTATGCGATAATTAGAATAAACATGTGCACTTAAAAAATTTGTTATTAATCAAAAATATGTTGTATTTTTAATATAATGCGTAATCAATAATTACAATGAATCATCATATCTCTCCGGAATAATAAGCTAGGAAGTAGGAAATTCGTATTTTTTTGGCGGGGTATTAAAGTAATTGAAATGTTGCAGTTTTATAAGTATATTTACGCTTTTCTGTAAATTTTTAATTTTATTCTAGATAATTATCTTAAAAAGTAAATACTTTTTTTGTTATTTATAACGTAATTGAGTTATTTATATGATCATAATGTTAATTTAGAATTTAAATGCAATTTACCACACCCTCCTGTATAGTATAGTTTAAGGGTTGACCACCAGAGATCGTGTACAACTGGCGTCTCTTTATGTTTTAAACCAATAGAAATCCAGTATTTTATATTGTGGTGGGGTAGTCGCCATTTCCATTAGTAACCGTGCGCGCTTCAGTCTGTTGAGGTTTGACTGTAAAGTGAGTGTATATCGACATTATACGTCTTTCGTTTAGTGCTTTTTAAAGGAATATTTTATTATCTGGTAAGTTTTTACTCATTTTATCAATTAAACAATATTTGAAAAAAATTATTATAAGATATATTTGACTTTTATCGTGTTCTGTCATATATTACAAGAAGAAACATGTCAAATCCTTTTACCGGCCGGTATATGCATCGACAAAATTTAACAGTTACGCTGAAAATTTGAATTAAACCTCGTGTAAAATATCTTGTTTTCGTTTTGAAATTGATCATATTAACAAAATTTGATAAAATATTGGTTATTTCTGGTTTATTTGACTTTGTTTTGTTAGTTCATGTTAGTTTATAAATCTTTTGAAAAAACCGAAGAAATTCGTTGGGAAATGTGTGCTACGGAAACAAAAAAAGACTGGTACGTTCTGGAGAAATTTATGTATTGAGATATTTGTGTGCGATTTCCGAATAATACAGTGTGTATATATATATGTTTTATTCAGTCTGGTAGCAACAGCATATGGCTGTATGAGGGTACTTATACGGCTTGTTCGCAACTAGGCCTTTGGGTTTACGGATGGAACTACAGGGTTTCGCCAGCTGTCCCATCAGGGTGTTGCCCCACATGTTTCGTGTTCGCGGCGTTGCAAAATGTGTGTTGTATTGTGCGTCTCATATCGTAAAAATAAACTCCCACAAAGTGCAAATTTAATATGTCTGACAGTTCTGTCTTTGTCGATAGAATATTTCCTGAATTATTTATTTTTATTCTGTAATAACTTATTCAACGTTAAATTAGTGGACAATGATGGTGCTTAATTGTTTAATCATTTAAAATTTTTGTTTGTTCTTTATATTCGTTTATGAGTTTCGGAATGTTTATGGTTTATATTTTCAACTTAAATTTTTCTAAAGATTTAGCTGCATGTTCCCGCATAACATGGATCAATCTAGTAGATAATATCGCTTGTTCTTGTCGTTAAATCAAGGTACAATAACTCTTGGGAACGATTGAGAGATCTAGACATTGTAAGATCTTACAATGATCCAATCAGAGTCTAAAAATGCATCTTTATGTTTTTGATTAATCTATTGTACTTATATTGAAGTACATCACTTCATATTATTATATCTTACTTGAAAATATTTTTTTTAAGTTTTATTACTTGCACTATACAATAATTAATATAGTTATTTATATTTAAATATCAGTTAAAGTAGTTGGAGAATTGTAGAATTTTTATTTGGTTTTTGGATTAACGAAGATATACGTTCTGACACGAAGTAGTGACTCACTGTGGATTCATATCTTTTGTACGACGAGTCATACTAAACAAATTTATTATTTTCCAGAATATTTTTGCTGATTTATATATTTAGCTAAATGTATTCGATTATTTTATCGGGTTAAGTTGAATTATTGTTCAAAGAAAAAAAATATAATAAATTATTTTTATTTTCTTGCATCCTGTTTTTCATTACAGGTTTTATTTTATCTGGCATCTTTTTAAGTGTCTTGAAACTGAGATTATTTTATGGAATGACATTTAAAAGAGATAAAATAAAAAATGGATGTAAAAAAAAAACTAGTAGAGTTAACACAGGAAGTCACAAATACAGATTTAAAGTTGATCAAGTTTTATAGATTTAAAAACAAATCATTAATTTTAGAATGCTCTCTTACAGATAATAAATAAAGAATAAAACAGTAGATGTATTATTTTACTAAGAATAAAATATTGCTAACTTTACAATGATTAATTATGTCATTAGATTGTCCACTGTATTTAAAATGATTTATTGGTCAGTTAACAATTTAATCATATTGTTACCGGACAATATATTAATTTAGTTACTTTGTTAGCTAACACTGTGTTTAATAATGTTTTTACAGCTGGCACACGGATTAGTGTTAAAATGGCTTTTCGCATTTTTTTAAATCGTTTATTTCTGTGACCATTTACATTCTAAAATAAAAAATAAGTATACATACCTATTTATAATTAAAATTGTTTATGTTTGATAATAGACAATAGCAAAAAACATTATGCGTGTTTTTTTTTTGAATTTCTATTTTAAGCACATTAATAATAATGTTTTGATTGTTAAAATAATTTTAAGGTCATGTCAAATTATTGTATAACAAGATTAGAAGTATATGGGTAAACCCATATATAGACTACTTTGACATTTCTCGGAAAGTTGGCAACACTGTATTTTAATAATATTATAATTTATGTGGGCAATAGGAGATACTTTTCTGAAAATTTGATCAAAATCGAATAAATAATGTAGCCACAATGAATTTTTTAAAAATTTTGTGATTTTTTTTCTCGATAAGTTGGCAACACTGTATTTTGTTAAAATTGCATAATTTATTTAGGCACTAGGAAAAACTTTTATAAATATTTGATTAAAATCGGTTAAATAAAATGGTCAAAATAAATTTTTTAAAATTTTACTAATTTTTTTTTCGGAAAGTTGGCAACACTGTATTTTGTTAAAATTACATAAATTACATGAATACTAGGAGAATCTCTTGTGAAAATTTGAGTAAAATCGGTTGAATAACATGGCCATAATAAAATTTTTAAAACTTTAGTAATTTTTTTCTCCGAAAGTTGGCAACACTGAAAATTAATAAAATTATGTAATTAATGGGAGCATTAGGGAAATCTTTTCTGAAAATTTGATCAAAATCGGATAAATAACGTAGCCAATATGAATTTTTAAAAACTTTAGTAATTTTTTTCTCGGAAAGTTGGCATCACTGGAAAAAAACAAAACCACATGACCATCTTGGGTACTAGACAAATTTATCCTGAAAATTTCATTAAAATCGGTTGAACCGTCTAGGAGGAGTTGCGGCCACAAAATTTTGACTTACGACCGAGCGAGCGAGCTGACGACGCACACACATACACCCTCATAAACTAAGTTCAGATTCGTCATCTACAGGCTATATGAAGGATTTCTATACAATTTTTTTTTTTTTTTGAAAATGTTACAGACACCGTACCAAACGCTTAACTACTTTTCCTTGCAGTCAAAGTAGTAAAAAGTATGAAACTATTAAGATTACTTGTGCCAAAAATGAAAAATAATAGATAATATAAAATGACATTGAATATATTTCTAAATTTATACATTTCCTGATCAAGTAGCCTACGCTTTTTACGTATTTGTGTGTGACTGACCTAGGTATAACTATATTTGTGTGATTGAGGTAATGGATATTAGACTATAACCTACGTTGTTTCGGTCATACTATTAGATCTAAAAATAATTCTGTCAATTTTAAGTCGGAAATATTTCGTAATAGTGCGTAACACTTGGATTTTTTTTATTAGTATGTGACTAATTGTTATATTGTTTTTAACAATTTTTTTAGATATCTAAAAATATATACATAGGTAAAATTAATTTTTACATAACTTTGAGTTTTAAATTTCATAATATTTCGTAATAAATTACAGGGTTTAGGAATTGAATTGGATTGTTTTTTATACGAAAACTTATAAAAAAAGATATGTTTCCATAAAATATTTAATTATTAAAAATGCATTGCAAAATTAAAAAAGAAATAAGTATATGAAAAAATTGATTCTTTCAATGCTATTTGTTGCTAAGACTGGAGCAGTGGAGCAGTCAATATTTTTACAGTTTGATTCCGCTTCTGCTCCGAGCAAGATCATGCTGCTTCGGCTCCAGCTTTAAAGCCCTAGTAAATTAAAAATATTTCATAAAAATAAATTTTTATTGCAATAGAAAAAGACTTATTTAGAGTACCATACTTATTTCAAAATTAGCGTTATATGTTAGAGAAGAGTTGTTTCTTAATCAAATTGCTTTCTTATGAAAAATTAACGTAAATGTGCGATTAGTCAGTTATTAATTTTACTGCAGCCAAAAATTTAGAATATTAATCTCCAATAACATTACAACTAAAACTAATTTCGAAGATAAATAGAGAACTGTGAATGAGCTTTAAACATTATAAATCATATTTTACAATATTGTGATTTATATTTGGAAAAATACAAGTTTGGTTTTTCTCCGTGTTAATACTGTATTGTGAAATGGGGCGGGGTACATATTTTTTATCGAAAACTTTTGTAGGTTAGGTGTGGGCAAAGCTTCACTCTTACTTGACAATGGGGGCCCGGTTTTTGGGCTACCTGATAAAATAATAATGTCTTTTTAGTGTCTTCTTTTATATTTCTGATCCTTTCAAATTACAATAACCAGAGCCAGTGGAATGTGGTTCGAAGTTTTGAGGAATTGAAGGTTTTCTGTGTTCGTTACAATTTGTTGAAGTTGCATTTGAATTTTAACACATTTTTTTGAAAATATTTAATACAATTTTGTAAAACTTATCTATTTCTTATTCACTGTGAAAAGGTCATTATAATATTTTATTCTGTCTTAATATTATATATTATGTTGATAATAAAGTTTAAAAATTGGTGTATGATGAGTGTGAAATTGAAAAAAATGTAGCAAAAGTTGGTGTTAGTCAGTTAAGATGGTTCGGACATGTTGAGCGAATGTCTAATGAACGTTTGCTGTTAAAAAGATTTATTTGAATGATTTTGATGGTATACGATTGCGTGAACGTCCGATGAGTATGTATGATTGAGAGTGTTTTGCGTGAGCGAAAGTTTCCAAGTAGTAAGAATAAAAGAGCTTGTCTGAGAGGAATTATGAATGTGGATGAAGCGAAAGTTGCTTGTTTGGATAGGAATGTTTGGAGGCGACTGATTTCGGGATGATTAAAAGAGTTTGTGCCACACCTTTTTGGGTACATGGCGTGATTGTGTATGTGTGTATGTTTGTATGTATAAAGTTTAACAATTGGAATTTGAAATTAATCGTAATAGATTTTTTTCTATTGAGTGATATATTGTTCCGAAGAAATTGTATTCTATTTGCCTACATCAAAAATACTATTGTCATTGTATGAACATTAGTTCATTTAAAAGAGGAATTTGTAATTGTATAATGCGTGAGTGTTAGCTGAAGAATTCTTATTTTTAGTTCTACTCTTTTATAATTCCAGTTAATAATGAATATGAAATCTTTAAATTTATGTGTCATTTATTCAATTGTCTTGTCAGAAAACACCAAATTTTAAATATTATTTTTTTAAAATTTTACGTTTATAATTGCTTTGTCATTTGTAATATCTAAATTTTGTTGTTTATGAATTTTATCCATGTTTTCTAAGAAATTAAAATTTACTATTTGTAACGACAATTTTAAATATTTTATTCCAATATCATTTAGTCATCATATTTATTTGAAATTATAAATGCAAAACGTTAATTTTTTTTGTATAATATAGACAAATTTTAATAGATGTTTGAAAACAATTGTTTTTTTTTGTGCAATTGATAATAAAAAGTTTTTCAATAAAATTACTCAAACTGTATAATTTTTTAGAATACCTTTCTAATTCAGATAATTAAAAATATATTTTATATCAATAATTACACTTTCTTCTTTACGATTTTCAGAATAAAAATTATGAAATAATTCTATTAAGATGTTGTATTCCAAATCTTTGAAGAAATTTCAGAACTAATTTATTTTAAACACATTTGGCTGCCAATTTGTTAGACGTATCTCTCTGTTCTTAACGTAAAAGTTTCAATTTCTTGCTGTTGGTAACACTGCAAGATTTTAACGTTTTACTAAAAAGTTTCCAATTTGATTAAACTTCGTCCATTTGTCTCGTTTTATATCCAGCTTTAAAAGCACGACGACTGGCATTTGTTTTATTGCTTGCTTGTCGCTTGTTTTCATTAGCAGATTTTTGTATCAGCAGTCATCTGTTTTTTCAACGCCTACTTAGTAGTGCAAAATGGAGCATTTTTATTGCTACTTGGGTGGGCAAGTATTTGTATATATTATAATTATTTGAATTTAAATAATTTTATATTTGAACTTACGATAATGTTTTTTTTAGATAAAAGTTTGTTATTGTATAAAAGAAAAGTGAATGACATTTTGATATGAAGGGGAATGTTTATTTGTAAATAAAATTGACCTTATGCGTCAATTTGGAGCAAAAATAGTAAAGTTATTTGTAGATTTATAAAATTAGAAATAAATAATCGACAATTTTTATTTTTTTCATTTATTTATAATATAAAATGACATGACGAAATTTAATTTATTTTTCGATAATATATTATCAATATCATAAAAATGAAGCATCATAGAATAATAAAAAAGTTTTCAAATTTTGTGGAAAGTTATCAGTGTATTTTACTAAATAGTAACAATATTAAATGCGCTATTTGTAATTGTGTACTTAAGCAAGTACCACAAATTATCAAATGTTTTTAAAATTTCATAAAAATATTTCATATTTTCTAATTAATTACACTAAATTAATATAAGTAATAAATTTCATATACACGGTTAGTTTTTAGTGTATATTTTTTCAATTTTTTTTTATATTAAAAATATTGTATTGAAATAAGAAAGTTTGTGGATTTGTGCATTTGAAACATGTATCAAGTTAGCGCTGTTGTTAGTATACCGTACAGTTTTCTATTTTAAAGTTGTAGAAAAAGTATACTATAAAACTTAATATCCATTTCTTAGTCGTATGAGCTTAGACTCGTTCTGTAAACTTTCACTATTTACTTTATTCTAAATATATGTAGCACATTTCGAAAAACAGAAAAAATACAAGTCAGTTATTTTTGGTATAGTAATATATAAACAAGATTAGAAGTATATGGGTAAACACATATATAGACCACTTTGACATTTCTCGGAAAGTTGGCAACACAATATCTTTAATAAAATTATAATTTATGTGGGCACTAGGAGAAACTTTCCCGAAAATTTGATCAAAATCGAATTAATAATGTAGCCACAATGAATTATTAAAAAAATTTGTAATTTTTTTTTCTCGATAAGTTGGCAACTCTGTATTTTATTAAAATTGCATAATTTATTTAGGCACTAGGAGAATTTTTTATGAAAATTTGATTAAAATCGGTTAAATAGTGGGGTCAATAATTGTTTTAAAAATTTAGTAATTTTTTTCTCGGAAAGTTGGGAACACTGGAAAAAAATAAAACCACATGACCATCTTGTGTACTAGACAAATTTATCCTGAAAATTTCATTAAAATCGGTTGAACCGTCTAGAAGGAGTTGCGATCACAAAATTTTGACTTAAACGTAAAAAAACATAAACTAAGTTCGGATTTGTCATCTAGAGCTTATAAAGAATTTCTATACAATTTTTTTTTTTTTGAAAATGTTACAGACACCGTACCAAACGCTATACCCTTTTCCTTGCAGTCAAAGTGGTAAAAAAGTATAATTTTACTGACAGTCTCTAAAGTATTACTTTTACAGTCTAGATTAAAAAAAATACACAGTGTTCTAGTTTGTTTAACTTTTATAGCCTAGGCTAAAAAATACCCTAGTAGTATTAAAGCGATACTTTAAAGACCGTCAATTATCTGTAGTCATACTTTTACTTTCAATCGGCGAAAAAAATATTGTATTCAACACGGTAAAAAAGCATATTTATTGATTCGCCTTGTTTTAAAATCTCGACTTCACCTAAGTTCTAAATACAAGCCTTGTCAGTAAATCTGTCACTTTTTTGCCTAGTTAAACATACTACTACATTTTCAAAAAAATAAAATACAGGGCCTAATCCGTCCCTGTTAAACAAGAAGTGGTAGAAATGACCTTCTTGGGGGGGGGGGGGGGGTTAAACTCCTACTATAAAATTATCGACCAATTATATATCCATCACTAAATTTACAACCATAACAAAGTAAACCACATTACGACTTTGGAAACCGTTAGCGGATTTTATTGCGAAACACCATATATTTAACTTGGGCCTCCATAGACTTGTGTAGTACTAATATACACACAATTTCAAACAAACTAACACATTCATATACGCGCGGAGTTACATATACATCTGCACCTCGCACACCAGCTGATAAACAAAGTCAGTTTACTGACCTTTTCACTGTGTGCACCGGAGTAGTGCCGCGGCCACTGGGATTATATAGTTCTCGGTTTCGACAAACCTAACTGCTAGATGATGGCCCAGAGTATATTGGGTGTGTGTGTGTGTGTAGGGGCCCCTCTCACTGACGCAGAGAGTTGATGTCTCGCGACTGCACTAAGGTGACTCTGCAGGAGACCTCAGGCATACTGACATTTACTCATTGGAGGTTAGCTGACGTTGATTGTAAAGTTGGCAGTAATTGCTAAAGAAAAATTGAATGTTGATTGTTAGGAGTGATTTGATTTGAGTTTAAGGTCCGATAATATATAGTTGGTATTTGATATTTTTATTAGATTTTCATATTGGTAGATAAAAATTATGTAAGATAAACTAATAATGAATTAAGTAATTAGAGACAACTAAATTAATATGGATGTTTGGCGTATGTATCGGGTGTCGTATTTAAACTGTTATTGAACGACAATCTCAAGAATCATAAAAGATAAGACTTTGATTAAAATATTTCCTTATAGCTCAAACATTAATATATTTTATTAATAAAAAAAAAAACAATATGAAATGAAATATAACGTAGTTTAATTTTCTTATATAATTTTTTATATGTGGATAATTTTAAGTAACACCTTCTTCGGACAACTTTTTACCTAGATGTCAATGGCATACTTTAAAATTGTTTCTCACTTATTATGGGGATTGGAAGTTAGTAAGTTTTTTTGAAATTTTAACAGCGCATATGAAGTGATGGTATTAGTTCTAAATTATTTATTTTAATGGAAATAAAACTTTTTTATAGTCCAATTTTTTTTGTACCTAAATATTGTAGCAGATTTTTGTCATAAAAATGAGAATGGATTTTTTTTGTAACTGCAGTAAAACTAGATCAGAAGTAACACATTCTGAATAATTGAACATAATGCGGATTTTTTTAATACTTTTTATCTTTTGATTACAAATAACTCGTATTAAAATATTTAATTTAACAAAGCAATATCTGGATATTTAAAAATCTAATAAATAGGGTAATTACCGAGGGGGAAACCACTTGTACAATCTGATGTATAAATTAATTGAAATCTTTGTGAAATTCTCTAAAAAAAAAATTAAAATCTTAGTAAAATTCTTTAAAAAAATTCTTTAATATTGTAGTAAAATTCTTTCAAATCATGATAAAATCAATTAAAGATTTTTTTGAAATTATATAAAATCTCTAGTAAAATTTATAAAATATTGAAACTTTCTTATAAAATCCGTAAAACTACTACAATCTCAACAATTATTATACTTAAATAAACTCTTAGCGTTATGCGAGATGCGAATAGAATTGCAGCATTTAAAAAAAAAAAAAATTTCAATCACAGTAGATAATATATAGAAAAAAAAAATTAAGATATTTATCTATGATAAATTTGAAATTGTAATAAATCTTAAAGTTCTTTGACGATTGAGAAATAAGCTATAAAATTTGTAGGCTGCAAAATTACATAATTTCCGATAAATAATTCTTTTTAATCTATATAGTGTCTATTACCTACAATTGCCATATTGTTTGTAATACAGTTTAATAATTGTTAATAACAAATTGTATAGCCACGTAATAATTGCGGAATGCGGTAATGTGAAAATATTGCAAAACTGTATAGAATACAATCTTGTTTGCGTTTCTGTCTGACTTAGGTAAATCTTGCTTCTATTTGTCTTTGTTTTGTAGCAGGTCGCGTCGCATAGTTTTGTGGTTCCAGAGTGTTGCGTTCTAGCTACAGTTTCGCTTAATTAAAGCACTTTTGTTTCTTTAAATTGGCTGTTTATTTAAACGTTAAACGCATCGCGAACTATTTTAATTAATGTACTTTGTAAATAATATCGCAATAGTTTTTCTCGGATGGTTCAGAAAATGTTTGCAAACTATTTTTATTTTTTAATATATGCAATGGTGTAACTAGTTTTTGGCGCCCGTGTCAATTTTTTGCACCCCTTTTTATTAGTGTTGAACGCGTGAGTAAAATTTTGCCACTGAATAAAAATTATATCAATTTTTTATAGAATCTTCTTCTTTTATGCATCATTTGTTCTTCCCTACTTATTTCAAAATTTGTTTGGTTTTTTATTGTAATGCTATTAGTTGTGAATTACATTATCTACTAGTTTGTAAAAACAATAAAAAAATTGTTCAAATTTATTATTAATTTCAACCAACAATAACTGAAAAGACACAAATCGTGCATTTGCTGTTTTGTCATAAGTTAGTTAGTATAGTTTGATTTACAACTACTAGCTTTATACTAAAACATAACGCTAATTTCCTAATAAATAGGCTAGTCTTAATGAGTTTATAATTTTGTTTTGTGACTATCTGTGTATACAGGGTGTTTGCAATCAAGGTATTTTATTTTTAAGGGGTGATACTACAGGTCAAAACAAGGCGATTAACGCCAAAACACCTTAGTAAAAGTTTTCTAATAAACGAGATATTCATTTTTTTTTAAGTAAAATGGTAGCATATGGTATAATTTTTATTATCCAGCTCACAAAAAAAATTATTCTTCATAATAGTTTTGGATTTGCTTGAAACGAATAAAAATGTAAAAATATTCCAGGTTTTAAATACAGGGTGACTCGGATTTGCTGATTTGTGTTTCAACTTTTAGGTAAAATACCCTTATTTAAAAAATTTGAATAATTTTATTTGAATATTATGTTTAGAATTACAATTTAAGTTTACATACAAAAATTTGTGCCGATCGTCGATTGTTAAAACACCTTAGCAAAAGTTTTCAAATAAACGAGATATTAGATACTTTATTTAAATATTTTTATTAATGACACAAATCAAGATAAGTATTTTATTTATAATATTCAAATAAAATTATTCAAATTTTTTAAATAAGGGTATTTTACCTAAAAGTTGAAACACAAATCAGCAAATCCGAGTCACCCTGTATTTAAAACCTGGAATATTTTTACATTTTTATTCGTTTCAAGCAAATCCAAAACTATTATGAAGAATAATTTTTTTTGTGAGCTGGATAATAAAAATTATACCATATGCTACCATTTTACTTAAAAAAAAATGAATATCTCGTTTATTAGAAAACTTTTACTAAGGTGTTTTGGCGTTAATCGCCTTGTTTTGACCTGTAGTATCACCCCTTAAAAATAAAATACCTTGATTGCAAACACCCTGTATACATATAGTGGAATTATAAGCTTCAACAGAAACAGATGACTGAAACAAATGACAATAAGTAATTGTTTTGTTTGTTCTTTTTATCACTGTATTTTGTTTTGTTTTCGTAGGGGGCGTTGGTAATGCTTTTTTTTTTGTATTTTGCGAACAAAAGCAGAGTTAAAACAAAACATTGTGAAATTGCTGTTTTGACTGGTAGGAATGTATTTTTTTTTAAATGAATACGGATACAATTGTTTTTAAAATAGCAGATTTGTTAGTTTTTATTTAAATATTTTAAAATTGAAAATTTAGGATATATACATTATTTTTTAGGATCCGTTTTCATAAACAATAAATAAATTTTATTCTTTTATTAAATAACCTTGAAAACAAATATTATTTCAACAACTTACTATCAGATTATTATTGATAATAATAACTATTTTTTAATAGCACTACTATACTGTAAAAAAGTTGTCATTTTACATATTATGTAAAAAAAATTCCAGCGAAGTCTGTAATTTTACATATTAAACTGATGTAAATCAGTTGTCCCGGGTTTTTATGTAAAATTACCGAATTTTTTGTAATATATTTCTCAATATTGTCATCATGGATGAAAACAATAGAAAACTATTTTTATTACTATAATTTTTTTTGATAGTCAGTAAATATATCTTTCGATGTATTTAATTGTGCCCAATATTGCTTTTAATGGTTCTCTAACCAATTATTATGAATCATACATAAAAACTTGCGTGCATGTTATGCACGAAATCAATGGAAGGATGTATGTTGTAAAATATAACAAATAATAGGTGTTATTTTACCAGTCGGCGATCATTCAATTGTTTCGTAGTAATGTACTGATATGAAGTATTTATATTTCAGCTAATGTTTACTTAATATTATTAGACAAAAATTTAAACTGTGTTTTTAATCACTTACTGTATACGTATTATAGTTATTTGAATTAAAAATATTTCTATCTGAAATTGATTTTGAAAATTATATGCACAGAAAAAATAAATTAGCTGCTATTTCAGTCATGTCGAATTAGATAACTAAATGTTAGATGATTTGTTAGATGATGATTTGTATTAGTTTTTTCTAGGGTTGAACTTTTTGTGATTTTATTTAAAATTTCGAAAGTAAGTTTTTGTTTATTTTTATGTATCTATTACGAATGTAAATGTAATATGTATATAATTTTATATGTGTAATATTTAATTTTATGCCTGAATGCATCCGCAGTAACCTATTCTCAGAGACATTTAATAATGCCAATATAGAACAATCAAAAAACGACAATGTTCGATTTAAATTCGAATTAAAAAATTATTTGTTTGCTTTTTTCTTCTTCTTTGTACTTAATACGCATAAGATGTTAGGATAGGCGATTCAGCTTTAATAACATAAATAAATTTTACAATATTATATATTACCAAAATATATAAATATACCATAAATTAGAAAAAAATATCTAATTATATTAGATAATTGTAATGGTCTGCTTTTTAATTAGATGTATTATCTCATATGAGTAAAAGTTTTAAGATAAATCAGCTGAAACATTAGAAAAATCATCTAAAGATTTTTATATTTTGACAATATTTGACAATATTTTTACAAAATTTCAATTGGTCAGAAGATGTTGAGTTATAATTTAAAAACTAATTTTTGTGAGTAATGAATAACATTATTTATTGATAATGAATAAATTATTTAAAATGAATTTGAAGTTTATTTAAATTAATAGAGAAATAAAATTATTAAGACTTAATAAATTTTAAGTTTAATTACTAATTGAGAATTCAAGTAAGTTATTCAAAATCATGGAGGGGGAAGAGTATATGATTTTCTAAAAACTGCATATATCCTATTTAATGTCAGAAAAATACAGTCAACTTTATCATAGTATCAGAGAAAATATTGCATTTCTACCATTAGCTGTGTTTTTTCCCTATATACACGTTGTCTGAATGACTCATAGTTAACTTCCGGTCAAACTAGCCCCCTACTAACTTTCCCCCTTCGAATATATATCCATCTCTCTTTAATCTAACAAATATCCTTGTCTTTCTAAAACCACCTCTCCACATTGAATGTTCGAACGTCTACATCTACATGACTTCTAAATACAAATCCACATTCAACGAAATAGTGATTATACCTATACAATATATTTTTTGAGACACGCATGTTCTCCTAGTCGAGAACTATCTCAGTTCTTCGAGTTAAAAGTTGTATTTGGTCACGTGGTGTTCTTTACCTGTTTTTACTTTGTCCTCTACCTTCGGCAACCTTCGGTGGAAATCGAATTCGGAATTCGTTTTGATATTGTTAATACGACCAGTGCTGGGATCCCAAACACCCGCTACGCTACGCTAACCATCCCCCACTCTCGCTTTAAGTAAAATTTAGCAAAGTCGGTATTCTGAACGCCCGTTAAGATGCTAAGTGATACGCTAGTGTAGCGCTGAAAAAATCTACCCGCTAAGTCATTTATTTCGTTTTAACCTACGTGCTAAATAAAGATAGAGAAAAACTGAGAAAAATTTGTGCATGTGTTGTGATAAAAAATAAAATATAAATATTTTTTTGTATTATTATTAATAAAAAAGAAAAACTATTAATTATAAGTAAATATAAGTAATTAAAGATTTTTTCCTTATACTTTTTGTAACACATTTTGAAAATATTTTTTTATGTATTTGTTTTTTACTATAAGACTAAATAAACTCTAATTATTATTTATTATTTTTATTATTATTATTACCTTAAACATACAAATAATTTTTGATAAAATCTAATCAATTTAAATGTCAAAGTCTAGTTTAAAACTTTAATTTAAATAAACTTTTAATATAAAATTTAAATATTAATTAAAATAATTTTCTTTTTATCATTTGTTTAAAATGTATTGTTTTTTATTTAGTATTTAAATAATGCATTAACATTAATACAATAATATTAGCATAATATCTGATTGACAGTAATTTTTAAATATAGTTTTACATTTTAATATATATATAAATTTCAAAAATAGATAGAAATAATTTTGGTTTTAATAAATTTGTTCAAATATATTTTAGAATGTTTGATTTGAATTTTATTGACTCGTTGGTTATGAATTTTAATTTTTAGCATCTAAAGAAATTTAAAATAAATATTATGAAATAATTGCTGAATAATATTTTATTAATTTTTAATGAAATAGTTTTTTATTTGTTCTGTAATTTTGAAATATACATTTTTTTAAAAAAAGAAAATTGTTTGCAAGAAACTATATCTATTAATAAATAAATAAACTAATATATATATATATATATATATATATATATATATATATATATATATATATATATATATATTACCTTGAAGATTCAAATAAAATTATTTTCAATAAATAAAATTGAAAATTCTAACAAAATATTTAAACAAATTACACGCACAAGGCACAAATGTCTATTCACAATCGAAGTTAAATATAGATTCCGGCAAAAATAAAAATAAAATGTAAACCGTTTGAAAAACTGAGTCTGCAATATTTGCACATCTGTTTCATAATAAAATAATAAAATGAAAGTCTAAATTGTAGTTGTAAAAATATGCCTAAAATATAAAAATATTTTTAAGAGGAAAAAAGGTTGTTTATATATACATTTGTCAATTTATTTATAACAGTTCTAAAATCATAAAATTTTTACTTTAAATAATGTAAAAATTTTCCTTATGTTTGTCAAATATTGATGAAATAATCCGGGTGGTGAGTTCAAATAGAAAACCCTTAAAAAAAATCACATGTTTTTAACTTAGGTAGTAACCTTCCGAAATCGGCCGAAGACGATAGCGGATGTAAAATAAATTGCCGCTGCAGCTAGTTTAAGCGTAGCGTACGCTATGATTTAGCTTAGCTTAACTGATAGCAACTTCAGTTTGGGATCCCAGCACTGGTCAGCCATACGCTTGTTCTTCATTTATTTCGGGTTGTTACTGTCTTGGGTTTTGTTTTGTTTTTGGTATTGTTTTTGCTGTGGTGACTTGACTTAACTCTCTGGGTTGATTGTGGATTTTTTTTTGCTCCCTTGTAGTGTGTGCGGTGGTGCATCTGTTTTGATAGTGTTTTGTTTCGTGTTGGGCAGTTGTTTTTCGTTGACTGGAATTTTTACACAGGAATTGTACTTGTGGAATTCTTGTGCATCTTTTCAGTTTGTTATTTGTAACTTTGGTAAGTTTATTCTTTTGTTTATTAATTTATAGTCGTGCATTATACAGAAATTGTCTAGATATATATAATTAATTTTTAACATTTTAAAAATTTTTTTTATGTTAATTTTTACTACATAAAAAATAAGCGTTATATTTGGGTTTTTGATTTTATTTTGAAAATATGTACAGATTTTTTTTTTAATTTATTCTGTTTACTTAAAGTAAACCTGAATTATTTGATATGATAATAGAACAATACTGACCTCAATTTTATGTGACTAATTTTGATGACTAGTTTAAGTGTATAAACAAATTTTGACAATCGTCTTTTGTTTTTGAAATATGAAAATGAAATATTATTGGCTATAGCTTTTTATTTGTAAAATAACGAAAAATGAAACACTATTGTATTCTCATTTATTAAAACTACATATTTTTTATTTGTTTTTCAGTTATTCAAATTTTTGAATTATTACACAAACAGACATTTGTTTACAATAGGTTAAAATAAAATTTAGTACTTAATAGAATTGAAATTCCAGTTTTGAAAGTGAAGTAATACATTAAAACAATTGTATTTATGTAATTTTACGTGGATTATAATAGTAAAATGAAAATATTCTGCCATTTTTACTGCAATTACTTATACATACATACAACTATATATGAATTTATATAATTATACCAACCGTCATATCACATATGATAAGGGGGGTATTGCAATTATACCAAATTTGACATATCGTTCGTTTAGAATTACAAGGGCGTAAGCGACATTTTTGAATTATTTTGCATAACTGTTGTAACAAGTTACTTAGTGTATGAGGAACGTGTAAGTATTATTATTAATTTAATTTTGTCAGTATTTCATTATTAAAAATTAGAAATTACAAGGTCGTATGTTTTTAATTTTATATTTGTTGGGTTAACAAAGTCGTATCGGCTTTTATAATGAGACAACCGTATTTCACTATTACAATTTATATCGGTGTGCGCTAAGAATTTATCCACAGCTAGCTGGATTCACTTGAAAGTTCAGCGATATCCTGGTGCTTGCTTGCTGTGGCTGGATTTATATAGTCCAATCACAAACGTTTAATTCTTTCTAGATGTTCTGAGAGAATGTACTAGTCGCTTTGAGACGGCAGACGCGGCGGTACTAACATTCCCTCTAGTTCTTTACAAGGAAAACATCGAAAACGATGTATTTCCGAAGATCAAGTAAAATGCGTGAAAACCCACATTAAGTCATTTCAACCAATCGAGTCACATTATTGCCGATCTACAACTACAAAAATTGTTTTAGATCCTTCTCTGAACATTAAAAAAATGTATAGACTATATGTTGACTTCTGTGAAAAACGTAATCAAGATCCTGTGAAAGAATCATTTTATAGGAACATATTTTGCAATCAGTTTAATTTGTCATTTTATTCACGTCGAAAAGATCGATGTGATTTATGTGAAGAAATTGAAACTTTAACCGTTAGAGTGCGGAGAAGCGCGATAGCGCTGCATTCGTTCCTTGCGAAAAGTGCGATGCAGCGCTATCGCGCCGTTATGTTTAGTGTGAGTTTGTCCGATGGGTGGTGTACATGTGTTCTGACTTCCCGCGCTTTTTGTAACGACTGGTGTTTTTTTTACAAATCGGAATTATTTTAATTCGATTTTGCACTTTTTTTACATGCCACATACTATGATTTCGAATGTGGATTCTATGCATAGTGACTAGACGGAGAATGAGATGTCGGATACAAGTAGTGATGACAGTAGTGTTATTACGTATCGAAGAAAAAGACTAAGAGTAGAAAGTGAGTCTTCTGACTCTTCTGCTTCTTCAGGAATAGAGGAAATGCTGACATTTACCAATATTCCTCCGACAAAACAGTTTTCCAAAGTAACGAATAATTTTTTCGAGACGCCTTTACCAACATAATTGTTGAGATTTTTTTTTATAAATTTAATTTTTGTAAGAATATTTCTAATAGATATAAAAATTATTAATTGTTATTTATATCACACTCCTATAGTTTAATACTTTATCTGTATAATAAAAAAAGAATTATTAAAATTGGTTGATATTTGTCCAAGATAGAGCATTTTTTATACACCACTTTGTTTATTTTTGAATTATTCAAAATAGCCATAGCACTTTAGACACAGTTTCTTTAAAAACGCATAGCACTCAAACGGTTAAAAAACAAGATTAGAAGTATATGGGTAAACCCATATATAGACTACTTTGACATTTCTCGGAAAGTTGGCAACACTGTATTTTAATAATATTATAATTTATGTGGGCACTAGGAGATACTTTTTTGAAAATTTGATCAAAATTGAATAAATAATGTAGCCACAATGAATTTTTAAAAAATTTTGTGATTTTTTTTCTCGATAAGTTGGCAACACTGTATTTTGTTAAAATTGCATAATTTATTTAGGCACTAGGAAAAACTTTTATGAAAATTTGATTAAAATCGGTTAAATGAAATAGTCAAAATAAATTTTTAAAAATTTTACTAATTTTTTCCTCGGAAAGTTGGCAACACTGTATTTTGTTAAAATTACATAAATTATATGAATACTAGGAGAATCTTTTGTGAAAATTTGAGTAAAATCGGTTGAATAACATGGCCATAATAAAATTATTAAGTTCTGAATTACAAAGTCGTATCCGCCACAAATAAAGTAAATAACAAATATCACAGTAACAAAGTCGTATGTGTTTTTTGATTTAGTTATTTTTATCGGATAAGACCAGCAAATGGGTGGATTTTTGGATAAACCTAGTTAATGGTTTTCGGTAAGTACTGTAGCAAAATCTCAATTTCATTAAGTGGATCAATTAAAAAATAATGCCCAGACAATTTTTAAACTTAAAAATCTCGCAATAGTAAACAATGTACATACGACATTGTAATTCTAAACGAACGATATTACGATTTTTACACATAAGTACGAATTAGCTATATACTACTTAGAGTAACACGAATCAACTGTTTTATATAAAATTACTGTAAATGTACAAATTAATGTATTGTATAATTCATTTTATCGACCGTTATATCACATAAAAAAGAGAGGTATTGTAATCATACCAAATTTTATAATTAGATTCATAAGTATATACTACTACTTGCAATATAGACAATCTGCAATACGTATTGATGGTTGCATATACTATCAAAGGTCATTAATCTTTTAAATTTCTATATTAATTTTCATAATTCTTTTTTTTTTAATGTATTTATTTATTTTTATCGACCGAGGTATTGTAGTCATACCAAATTTGACATATTGCACGTGTAGAGCAAGTTCGGCTGAACGAATTGTTATAAAATTTCATATTTAAGCTTCAAAAATGAATATTTTAATTTGATCAATTTTTGGTAAAGATCTGGTAATTTACTGATGTCACTTTTATGTGTTTTATAAATATTTCACAATAAAGATACATTTCGAAAAAAATGTTTAACAAAAGTTGCTAAACAAGTTATAACTAACAATTTTTAATTGTAACATTTTTCGATACGGCCAAATAATTTTTTTTATAATTTTTATGATTTACATAATCCTGTAAATTATGTTTTTTGTTTTCATGACTATAGTGGTTGTTGTTTTATAAATTTTTCACTGTCGATTCTGTGGTGGCCTCAACATATTATTTTTTACACTTACAAATAACACAAAAATTATTAAAGAAAATATTAAATATCTGTATTATTTTTTAAATATTTTTAAATGTCTAAAATTAGATTACAGACATATTGCAAAAAAAAATTCTGTTCGGAAATTAATGTCGGAAAATTAATTCACATATTTAAAAAAAACCAGCCAAAAATACACAACTGTCAAGAATTTTATCATATTATTATTGTTGTTATTTTAGCTTTACGAACTCTTAATATGTAACAAAGACTATTGTCTGGAAAAAATAATTAAAATTTAAATGACTGCAAATTTTTGAGTCATCCTACAGATATTTTTCCAAATAAATAAATCAACCAAATAAATTAGGAGAATAGATGAATCATCGTTTACATTTTAAATAAACTTAGTATATAATATAATTCTCAATAATCATTTGTTTATTTTCTATAAATAAATTTTCATTTGCAAAGTTTGCTTACTGATAAGTTTCAAAAACTAAACGTTCTAATTTCGTAACAAGAAAAATTTTCCATCAAAGAATAATAAATAAGCTTTATTTATAAGTTTACTTATGAATAATGGAAATATGATGTGTGTCGTGTAAATGTAACAAAACTTCTTGTATCCGAAGATATAAATCTTGTACGTTTTGATAAATATCTTCATGTTCATGTTAAATGGAAAATATTTACTCTAAATGAAAAATAACACAAAACCTGATATTTTATCTATAGTTTTTATTTGTTTGTGATAATGTGTATAGTTTGTCCATTCCTTATACATAATATTTAAAAACATTTTTGTATAACCCTAAAGGCCACTTTAGACGGAAATAATTTTAATTTATGAATAAATATTTGAAATAAAAGTACATACGCATTCATGTTATCTACCACTGCTACCAACTGACAGCAAATAGTCCCGCATGTGCGCATGTTTTTACAAATCTGTCCCAAATATTTGTTCATGATTTATTTTAAATAATTGTTCATAAATTATTACCGTCTAAAGTGGTCTTAAGCTGTATTGAATGATTTTATGTCAGTTTATGTTCTGTAGACACAATTTACTAGAAATTTATCAATATTTTAATTTTTAATAATGTTTATTTGAAAAATATCTAATAAACATTTTTTTTTTCACTGTTACCTTTAAAATGTATTATTATTTATGTTCTTGTCAATCTGAGAAATTATTATCTTCTGTCTAGGTCAGTAATAGATTTTTGTCTCCTACTAGGTAGATAATAATTGATATCTGTCATTTTTTGAACTTGATTAGAAATTTCGTTCATCTGACAGTTCTGAGTGAGCTAAATAAAACAGTTCGACTATAGAAAATGTTTTTTTCAATTTTGGTACTTATATAAATACTATAAATGCATCGTTCTTATATAAATAATTTTGTCTTTTTCTGTTACAATTAAAAAAAAATACAGATTGTATAGCTAAATACATATAGCGAAATTAAATATTTAATTTGTATTTGTTGTAAAAGTTTGCCATACTTTACTTTTTCTGACTATAACTTTTTATCAGGTACAAAAACGGTACAACGGATATTCATAAAAATGTAAAAAATGTTTATAATTGTCCGTATGATTCAAATATGCAATTATTGTCGGTTATTATGTTTTATATTCCATGTCGTGCTGATTCATAGTCACAGACATTTATTGCGATATTTGTATGTTCACATGATATTTTTAGCTATAAATGTTTGCAATTGAAAAATTTCTCTGATGCTACTAAAGTAAAAAATTCATAAAAATAAAATATCAAAGGAATTTGATAAATTTATGAGAATATTAATTTATATTTTGTTTGGATTTTGTTTGTTTGTTTGTAGAAATGGAAAATAAAGAAACAATTTTTTTATAATATAAAATATTTAAAATAAAGTATTTCTCAGAGACAATTTAATTTAATTTTTTTCATTGTTATTGCGATTTTTGATTACAGATCTTATTTGTTTTTGAGCTAAAAATTACTCTGTTTATTAAATTCATGGTTGGGCTGATTTTAAACATTTGATTTAAATCATGATTTATTACAAATGATTTAAATTAATTTTAATTAATTACTGTTTTAAATGAATTTGTTTAATTAAAATATTTAGATATATCTAGCACAAAATAAATATTGAAACAAAAATTTATATAAGTATGTACATGCAAATGAATGTTTCAATGTATTAGTTTTTGAGTTACAAACTACTAGAAATGTGTACAGATAATTGCTATGTAAGTAACATGTTTATAATTTTTTTGTCGCTTTTAATAAATTAGATTTTTTAATTTTTTTTCATTACTAGGGAGCTCAACGACAATTTTATGAATTTTTGCTTTGCATATAGGTAATTTATTTATAGTAAACTGTGCAGAAATTTTTTTTTTTCAAGTCTCGATGCGGTATTCTTTGAAGTTAGCAATGTTACACAGTTGAACAAGTTTGAAATCTTCTAGTATACATGTTAAAAATAACGCAAGTTTTGAATATATGAATATGCAATATGGTTACATTTACATATTTTATGCAAAAATTTGTTTACTTAGTTTTTTCTTTGTTAAATCGTTTATATTTATTAGTTTACTCTGACGTTACAATGTGTTTATAATTGATTCTGATTTGTTTCTTTGCGATAAAATATTTGAGAATTTGATACTTAATGTAGTTTTACGGAATAGTGATTATTAAATTGGTTGCTAAATTTTTGCGTATTGGAGTCATTATTTATTAATCAAAAAATATTAGCGATTTGTTAGTCGTAAAGGCACTTTTATATGTATATTATTAATTCATTTTACCAAATTCTTTATAAATAATTTTGTATCATGAAATAACTAAAATTGTTGTTATTAATCACGCTGTTAGCTAATTATGATAATTATGCTATTAGATTGTCAATCATTTGATTTGATTGATTGGTCAGTTGACTTAGTCACATTGTTAATTGACAGTATGTTTACTTTTAGTATTTGTAACGATAAAGCAGAAATTACTTTGATGTTTTTAACTAACGTCTGCGACGAGGATAGATCGACCACAGCTAATATCAGCTCAGAAAATTCTATAAAATTATTGACTTTGAAAATTGAGTTAGAAAAAACAGGAATAGTTACTAGAATACTACAGACAGTATGAAAGATTTTAGAAATAGAGAAATTTGATTAATAATTGTTCATTTTCTGTTACAAAAACATAGTTTATATTTTGTTTTATTTTTAACTCTAGAATATTTACACAATTTATTCGCACGAATTATTGTTATCAGTACATAAAATTTACACTTTCAAGAAAACCGTGTTATATAAATATAAATTATTGTGCATTTATATTTACATTATGACAAAATTTTTCCAAAGGAAAAAAAAATTAAATGAAATGCGCACAATTTTATAAACCTTTTCAGAAAAATGATCTTGAACAACATTTTGTATAAAAATAAATGCAAAAATGTGTTTTTTATTACGGAAATATTTTTTTTGTACGTATATAATAATGATAAAACCATTATCTGACTCAGTCAGTGTAAATATATAATATTTGATAATTTTAGACCAGACGTTTTCAAACTGTGGATTCTGTTGTATTAATCTCAAAGTTATCATAATATATTACGTTAATGCTGTTGAAATGAAATAGGTTATGTCATAATAAATAATTTGTATGTATTGCTGGTGATATTAATAAAAATAAGACATACATTAATGATATAGAAAAGGAAAATTAAAAAGTCGAAAATTTAGTACAAAAATTTGTTAAAACTTCGTGAACGTATTCTATTGTTTCTAACATATTCTATTGTTTTCAATATTTTCAATGTTAAAATTTTTTTAGAAACGATATAGTTTTTATGTTAAAAAAATTAAGTGAATTACTTGATGTTATTATAATACAAGTTTGTTAATTAATACACTATATTGTTATTTAAAGTTGTAAAAGAAGACATAAGTAGTGAACATGTCATGAAGACATAAAATTGGTGGGTTGGGAAGATATAAGCCGAATAAATACGAACACGTTGTGCTCTCATGCATTTAGTCACGATATAATCTCAGACTAAAATTAGACATATACCTAAATAGGAAAAACACTTGTGGTTTTGTGAATTGCACATTTTTATTTAACATGAACTTGTTAAGATAAAAATGCTATTTGTTATTATTCAATTGTTTATTTTCATTTAGTATTCGGATTCTATGATGCCGGATGATTTATATTTCTTGTTTTATTTTATGAAAAACTACTTTATTGTAATATGAATGTAGGTTTTCGTTTGCTAACTTCTCGAGATTCAATTGTTTCAATCGTTCTCGTTTAATCTAAAAATATGTTGGAAATTAGTCGATATAATTTTATTATTGTTTACAAAAATAAAGAAAAATATTTGGGTTTTTAAAGAATTGGTTTGTGATTTTAAATTTTTTAAGTTAGTAGGAAAAATTTGAGTTTTTTAATGTGTTATTAATTTATCATATTTATTTTACTAAACAAAGTAATGGGTCAATTATTTACAAAACTGTAAGAACTGTAGCGTTTTCTTTGTTGTGTTTCTTTGTTTTTTTCTAGTAAATAAAAAATTTCGTTTGATAGAAGCCAAAATTTCCTGTAACACTGCAGATCTTATATACTTGTATAGAATTGTTGCACAAGTTATTATAATTAGCGAATTTATTTATAAAAGAATCAATTTACTAAAATACTGTTTGAAATTGTTTTTCATTAATGTGAAATTATAGTTTTATTTTGACAAAAAGTAAAGTATATTTTCTTTCGACTATTTTGTTCTTTATTTATTTATATAAAGTGGAATAAAATAAATAAATTATATTTCATTTTTAATTGGCACTTAATTTTTTATAAGACCATAAAAATTTTGGCAACATATAAAGCTGTATTCACCTTTGAGTATCAGTGAACATGTGGTGAAACAAAAATATTTTTTTTAATATTTTACTGAAAAAGCTATTCCATTAAAATTAAATAGATACTTTTTGCAATATTTGTTTTTTAATATCCATACCAATTAATTTGAAACAATATTATTATCATATTAAATTAAGTTTATTTCAATTTATTTAATAATATACCATATATGACAACTTAGAAACAATATTTATGTAACATGGTAAAAAAAAAATCATTGAGATGTCATTATATTAAAAGAAAGAGGCTTTTGGATTTAGTTCTGTATTAATTTTAATTAAAAATTTTATATTCTAGTTACTTATTTTGTTTCTTGATGACGTCGAAACGTCGATTTCTTTAATTAAAATTAATACAGAACTAAATCCTAAATCCTTTTTATTTTAATATCTATGTAAGTAAATTGTATTAGATCAATATAGCAAATATGATTGTTTTTTTTTCTTGTCTTAGATGACTCATTTAGAAAACTCAAATAAATATTTATAAAATTTTCTAAAGATTTTTTTTTTGTACTGTTTATATATGCATATTTTTATTCAAATGTTTAATTTGTATAAAATACAAGTAATATTAATTTCTGTTGGGTCAATTACGTGAAATGTAGTTAAAATTAAATTTGAATTTTAGTATAACAAAAACGTATGTATATTTAACGTAACAAAATGTTCCAATAAATTTATTTTCCAGCTCATAACACATCCGTTGCGAAATTTCTGCTTTAATTAAACTCAAAAAGTAAATTACAATACAAAAGCGACGTTTTGTGAATAGGCACTAGGGTTTCGTCAAAATAACGATGTCATTCTTATTGCTTTTACAAAAGCATGAATATATAAGCCAAAAAGCGCGTTTTCTCCATTTACATGCTTTTCTCTATCCATCTACGTTCAACTCTTTTCTAACTTAGCGTTCTGTTTTCGGTTAAAAGAAGATGGAAAACGTGATGGTTATCGACCTCTGTTCCTCTTTGCTTATATTTGTACCGACTACCGAATCATTATAATGCTCTCGGTTTTCAACGCGTAATTGTGTGAAAAGATGCGATTAATTTGAGTAAAAAATTTCAAAATGGAAATTGTACGAGAATTATTTATTTAAAAACCAAATGAAATATTTTATTCTTAGCTGATTTATTGACTTAAAAATAAATATTTGTGTAAAAAATATTTATTATGAAAATAAACGAATTTTTATTTATTTTATATTTTTTGCAAAACAGTGTCAGTTATTTTTATGTAGAGTAACATAAAATGTTTTTAGAAATGTGAAGTTTTTATTCTATGGAAATTTATTCAGCCAGCTTGCATAGTAATTCGCAGCTTTAGAATTTTTATATTTGCTTGTTGCTCACATGTTTTTTTTTTTGTTGTATAAGATTTTACTGCAATATTGGCTGATATTTGTAATGATACATGTTTGTTTACAGTCAATATATTCACAGTTCTGCGCTGTAACTTATATAAGGATGATAAAAGTGATATATTTGAAACTTGTGTTTATGAATCAGATAGATGTGAAGCTATTATTAGCAATAATTTTAACTATTAGGTTATATAAATTATAATATTTGGAAGACCGTAATAAAGATTTTTTTGGTCTATTCGGTTCACATTTGTAAGATTTTTATCGTGCAGATTTAAAAGCTGTGCTGTTAACTTTAAAATTAAATCGAAATCTGTGATAATCCAGTTGACATGGTACTAAATTATTTTATAATTAACAATATTAATCTTTTTAATGCAAAATCAACAATTTTAATGTCTTAATTTTGTAATTAATCTAATTCGACAACCATGTAACTTTCAACAAATGCTAAATCTGACGAAATGTTTAAATTATATGAATATTGTGTTTATTTTTGATCCATTTCCGCGTTCTTCCATTATTAGAAGTAAATAATAAATATAGTAAAATTAAGTCATCCTCAGTTGTTTTATAAAAAATTCAATATATTCAGTAAATTCTTCTCAAGAAACAGCTAAACTGTTTTCCAACATCCATAAGTTATATTACAAACATATGTGACATTTTCATTAATTTTTTTAACATATACATACGAAAAAAAAAACAGTTGACTATTAAACTATATAGAATGTTACAGTAACTAAGCAGTCATATGTATCTTTCCAGGCAGCATAATGTAATGCAAATAAGATATCATATGACATATATTATTAATTTTATATTCTTCATGAACACGAGACCAAGTCATGCAATGTAGAGAAAGAAAAACCTACTGATAAAATACACATCATAAAACAAAAGATAAAAATAATGGAAAAAAAAAACAAATGAAGAATTATTATAAATTGAAGAAAGAATGTGATTATTGACAGTGATACCAACTGGAATTACAGCGTCTCGCATTGTTTTAAATATTATTATTATTATTATGTATTTTAAGCGCGGGCTATCATCATGTTTACTCAGTGGACAGATAGAACATTGGCCCTGATAGTTTTTATCTCTGTTTTCTAGCTATTGCTGTTCTTGTCGTTTGCATTTTTCACACTCGTGTATATATGATATTAAAATGGCGGCTGGTGTTTTAGTTAATTGTTTTAATTTTATAAACACGTTAAGATAATTAGCCTGGGTACAGTACTGGTACAATGATATTTTTTCGACTTCTGTATTTTACGTTTTAATTTTAGTATAATACATTATAGTTTTCTGACTGTTCAAAATATCTATTTTAATATAGTAAAAAATCTTTCAGAACTCATTATATTAAAATAAAAAATACTTTAGGATTAAGTTCTGTATAAATATTAATTAAAAAATCGACGTTTCGACATAGTCTACGTTTGTCATCATCAGGAATGCGGTAAGGTTTATGTTGGTCAGCTATAGGTGGAACTGTTTCTATTAGATTCAGGGCCGGATTAACTTTTTGTGGGGCCCTAGACATTTTTTTTCTCCGGGCTCCCACGGGGCTGAGGATAATTAGAATGAAACTTTTACCAACTAACAAAAAAAAATAATAATAGGACTTTATTGCGTAAAAATACATAAAAATGAAATTAGACCGACTGCAGGCCGGGCCCTTTGTATGCGGGCCCTAGACATTTGTCTTTTTTGTCTAGGCCATAATCCGGCCCTGACTAGATTGATAGAACGCAAGAGGTCAATATGTCTAAAAACCATTCAAATAATTCCATTATTTTTTGAAAATGTTCATGATGTAAAATTCGAAGATACCTTAATAATTGCAAGATCCAACAATATTTATTAACAACAGGAAGGCACTGATTTAAATAAAATTTGATTTCCTGTAATTATGGTTCTGGTGTCTTAAAACCTGTATTAGTCAACACCTATTTTAAAACCGCGCTTGTGGTACCAGTCTTATGTATTTATAAATTATTTTTGGGTACAAATTCTTTTCAAACCTAATACAATACAATGAGTTTATAAGGAATGGACAAACTATAGGTTCCTATATAATAACAATAATTTTTATTTAAACAAAACAAAAACATTGATTTTTATGTGGAAAATATGTATATTCAGTGTACACAATATACATTTGAAATCTATGTATATGATAATGGAAGTATGTATGTATGTATACGTATATATAACTGGATTGAAATGGTGTATATTTATTTTGACCATGATGGTATGGGTCGTATCTGGTTTGGCCTTGACATAAGATTATGAACCTATACAATGGATGTAGAAGTGAATGCTAGTTTGTTGGGCCCATTTTAAAACAGCGACACTCAAACAGTGGGACTTAAAAAATATTATTTATTGTATTAACACAAACTTTATAAACAACTCCTATATTTATATTTTTTATATAAAGCAATCTGACATTTTCAAAATTATATTAACATAAATTGAAACAGAAAGTACTAATTGTGATAATAGAATTTAAAATATTTTAAACAAAAATTTAGTAAATAGCTAAAGCTAGTAATCTATAGTGTGTAGTCGGGTGTTATCTTAACAAAATGCAAGTTTAATAAAATTTGCAAGGAGTCAAAACATATTTATCTAGAATCTTATTATTTCTTATTTTTTGAAGTGAGTTGAAACATTGCCACTATAACTTTGCACGTTTTATATGAGAATTTTGTGCAAAACATGATAAAGCCGTTTTCAAATTGTTTACTTGGAAAAATTTTGCACAGTATTTTATTTATGGACTTAAATAAAAAATATAATAAAGAAAGAAGTTTAGTTTGTTAAAAATTGTATAGTAAAAATGAAATAAATTTTGAGAATCACTGTTCTTTAGGCGCACATCATCATGTATCGTATCCCATTGGTGTGTTATCGCAAACGTGTAGGCATATGATTCTTTTTTCCGTTTCTCTGTTATGGGTGACACATATGCACGCACTAAACGCTAAAAATTGTAAACCAATTTGATAGTGCAATTTTCTATGGAGCGCTAGTTAGTTCAACACTTTTTCAGCACTTTATATTTTATTTTAGGTTCGTTAAACGAAATACACCGATTCATAAACATCGCGTTATGGTTTTTGTTTGCTATTGATTCTAGTTTCTGTACTTTGTTTTTCGATCGTTTCGAGTTATTTAAGAAACGTGATTATTTCGTTTAGCTGATATTTATATTATGCGAAATTTTCGCGATTGTATTACGACTTGAATGGAAAAAATACGTTTATCGCAAAACTTGTGAAAGTATTGTTCCGTTTGTTTTGTAAAATTTTATAATTTGTTAACGTGTGTTTAATTTTCGTAAAATATCTAAGTCAATCGTGAATAAATTAAAATACAGATGTTAATTAATATGAAATGTAATATAGAAAAAGTGGTCTTATTTAAAAAAAATAATAATTAGATTCTAAATTGTCAATAAAAAAAAAATAATGGACAAGCTGTTAAAATTTGCGGAATATAAATTGAATGGCGCATTATTTATCACAATATCAGTATCGAAATTCAATACTCGCATTACAATAATAGTTTATCGTGAATATTCTGTGAAGTATCGGCATAAGTATGTATTTATAATTGTAAATATCGTCGCGTCTGTCTATTGTTTATATGTTTGATGTCCATGGAAACGTGTGTGCTGTTTTGCATTTGTAAACGACTGACAATCATCAACAAGAACATATATTGGCATATATAGGCGATGATGGCAAAAACTCAATTAATATTTTGTAATATTTTTTTTGGGTATATTATCACTTTATTTGACAATTGAAATACTATTACTATGAATATGCAATAGAAAATTTACACTTTTTGGTTTGACATGAATAACATTTCAAATGCATTTTGAAATTCAGCGATAATTTGTTGGAAATTTTGGTCAAAAGTGTTCAGTAATAATTCAAAAACTTACCGGTATGCGTAATGAGGAAGATTAATTATCAAGATTTATCATAGATTATTTAAGAGACGTTGAAAAATAGTTATAATTACGTTTTCTAATGAAGACAAATAGAATAAAGTGTTTTTTCTTAAAAAGTTTATTATTTTAAATTTTGTTAATTTTTTATTAGTAGGGTGTGATATATGTATAAAAGCACAGGGTGTCCCATGGAAAATTGCTGAAACTAATAAAATTTTCAAATTCATGCATGTAGTTATTGAAAAGAACAATTATTTTGTTTGAAAAAAGTTTGTTGGTCAAATAGATATAAGAAAACATTTACCAAATATTTGTATATTGACATCAGTTGTTTAGTTTTAGCAACTTTTCATGTGACATCTTGCAAAACAATATTAAATAACTATAAAACTTATAAACTCCTTTATCATTTTTCTCAACATGTACTATCTGCGGCAACCAGTTCTAGGATCTATCTTCAAATAACAATCAATCATATTACAGTCCACAAAATGAGTACAAAAATAATAAAAAAAAAGAAACCGAATACGTTACATTAAAGCAAACATACAGTAACACAGACAATGGTGTGTGTGAGTGAAATGACATGTGAAAAGTAATTAAAAAGAGCGTTTTTTTCTTCAATTTTTCGCAGTTAATCATGTCGAGTGTGTATGACTAGCCGTCGAGATGCATTAAACATCAAATAAAACAAAACAATTGCAAAATAACCGCCGCTAGCTAATTTGTTACAATTAAATTGTACGAGCAAATTATGGAATGTTGCCAAAGTAGAGTCTGTTTCTATGTATTTGTTTTCATATGTTGTTTGTTCATTTGTGAAGTGCATTTGTTGCTATTGTTTTTAATTAATAACTTCGCTAATTTATTGTTGTACTTAAAATGGACTAATTTTATAGTATATTGTACAAATAAATTAATAATAATATTTAATACGACAGCCCTAGGAGGGCGAGGGAGCTTTGACCTCAAGTACCGAAGTACTTGTTTCGTGATCGTTCATGTAGACATTAAATTTGAAATTATGCAAATTTTGTTTATAACACAAAAGTTAATACTATGTTTATTTACTTTATTTTTAGTCACAAATATTTTTTAATTAAAAATTTTTTTTTTAATAAAAAATGTAGAGAGAGTTTATTATGTTACGAGTACAATAATGACATTATTACTCGTAGTTAGTTACTATTTACTATATACATCACTGATGGCAGCACTAAGCATAACTACATCAAGTGTATTTAATCTGACATCTTCGGCGGTCATATTGCAAACTATTATGTTAAGTTAATTGCACTGTTTATTTTCGCTTGAATTTGATTATTAAAATTGTGTGAAGAAGTGAAAGAAATGCCATATATACCGCCCAGGATGGTCAGAATTTGTATATTCGACCAAAGAAATGTTAATTCTCAGAAATCATCTAACAAATATAAATTAAAAAAAATCTTACTGTTAATAAGGTTAAGGCTATTCGGTACGTATTTTTATTTATTTTTAGTTTAGTTACGTTTGGAATGCTTGATGAAAAAATCGAATATATTACTCGAAATAAAAAGCTATTTTTGTGTTTCGCACAGATTGCTGATCTCAATACAATAAGCATAGCTTTCTACTTCTCGTAACAAAAAATATAATATAAATAATAATATATTGAAAAGTACACAACATTTTTGAAAGATTATAGGAAAGATATGTATATTTAATTGTACATTATTATTATTATTATAATTCTAAGATGGAATTATAGATAAAAAAAGTGTTAAATATCAATGTTTAGTTGTTCATATACACAATAAAAGATAAGCAAGTGAAGGTGTTAAATATACACATAAATATAAATAATTATTACATTTCAGTAATTATATAACAAAATGCCTGAGTACGTATTTATGCAATAAATAAATACTAAAATAAGCTGTAATTTCATACGTGGAGGTATCGCACTTATATTTCTATATAAATATAATCGTTATCTATATTTAATATATACCTTGAATAAAGTTTTCCTTTTTCTTATCGCTTGATTTGTCACATAGAATTCAAAGAAAATAGAGGAGAAAAATTGTTCTTGTAATATTTACTCAGTGATATTAGAGTCAGCTGATTTTGAAAGTAAAATGAAATAGTAATTTTATGAGTAATAATAATTTTATTAACACTACAAATTGTGTAAGAAATAAGTGACTACTAAATTTGAGAGAGAGAAAAAAAAACATAAAACTAATTGATTTGTGTAGTAAAATATTAGGAGTATCAATAAAATATTTTGCAAAAAGAAAACCAGAGATTTTGTAGCAGTATGTAGATTATATCTAAGATCGAATGACCAATTTTTTTATTTTTGTTTTCAGTTATTCTACATTTAAAAAAATTACACGTAATTTTTTTTTTTTGGCGAAATGTGGCATATAATATTTGTTTCAATAATTAGAATTTTGTCATTCGATTTCTTGGTTCTTTTTGGTTAAATTTAAATTTGGCAATATTTGTTTTTTTTTCTATCTATTTTAACAATCGTAGATGATATTATTTTTAATAGTTTCGGAAATATAAATTCTAATTGGTACCATATCCTTATTTTGTGTAGTAAAAAAATATCAATTAAATATTTTGCAAAAAGAAAACCAATGATTTTGCAGCATTATGTAGTTTATCTACGATCGAATGACCAAAATTTTTATTTTTGTTTTCAGTTATTCTATATTTAAAAAAAAATTATAAGTAACATATATGACAAGGAAAATGGAACACCATGTAGAATAAATATTTTAGATAAGCAGTTTACAAGTAACTTCCGATTAAATTCAAAATATTTTAAACATTTATTTAAAAAAAAATTGATAAAAATGTTATTTACTTCTATATAAGTAAATACTTGAAATAACAACATTTATTTGATCATACTTATAATATTGTTTACCAATCCCCATATCTAAAAGATTCGTGGGAATCTTAATAGCTAATAATATGAATTTATTGTATAATTTCACTTAATTATTTTCATTATACACTTTCATGATGTACATATTCTAGAAATTAATTAATTGTGAAGAATTTAAGTGTTAGTGTACTTGCATTTTTTTTTTACGACATTCCAATGTGATGATGTCACATTCTGACCTCTGGGGTGTGCAAAGAGACTCGATTTGTCGTAAAAAGAAATAATGTAGTAAATGTGTTTAGACTGTGACAGCTGTGCGATGTTAGAATTCTTTTGTTTGTATATATTATGCGATGTTGACTTGACACAAATGCTTTTTAGATGACATAAACGAAATCTGACTTTTTAAATATGGAATAAAGACTTTTAATACGGAGCTACTGTTATGCTGAATTTGTAAAAAAAAATTCTTTGTTTACTTGCAACTGAAAAGAGTGGAATATACGAAATATAAGATATGTACATAATTTCAAAATTCAGTTGGATTAAACTACGCATATTTACATACATATCGTATATATCTTTTGAAGTTTTCATTATTGATAAAAGGTAATTGATTTTTGAATTAGCAAATTTTATTGATCAAAAGTTTGTTAATGAATTTTTACTGTTTAACACACATTGCACATACAATTTGTTTTGCTTAAGATATTTTTTGATAAATTTAACGGCGCGTATACCATGGTTGTAAATGGGAAACAATATATATATATATATATATATATATATATATATATATATATATATATATATATATATATATATTTTTTTTTTTTTCTTGTGAAATTTTACAGATTCAACAGATATGTTAACTGAAATACCAGAAATTCTTTCAACTGCATATCGTAAAAATAGCAAATTTGTATAGAGAAGAATTTTAAGTGCAGAAAGAACGAAGTTTAACAAATATCTTCTTGCACTGATAAGCCGTTTTATAGTTTTACAAAGATATTTCAACGTAAATCTGATATAATCAGTACGTAACCGTTTATCTAAAAATTTCAAAATCTGTAAAAAAAAAATTATTCTAATTTTTTATTAGTTGTAAAATTCAAAGGCGATGAAACGAAGATTTATTACTTGTTAGAACATCGCAGTGAACTTTTTATAATGGGGTCATTGCACATTTTTTTCTCACCATAATATAGAACTGCCAAAATTTCTTATTACATCTGAAATTGAAATTTTTCTTCTTTTTGCAACACGCCATTCATAATTTTAGCAAAACATTACAGAGGTTTATTACATATACTTTGAAAAAAAAAGTTTACTTATTCCATGTTGCCATATGTGTAAAATTAAAATTTCGAATCGAAAATTTAGGAAAGTTTGGTAAAATAAATTGAAACAGTTTTGAGTTATTTTAAACTCTCCGCCCCAAAAATTCTTTTTGTAATATATACTCTTGAGAAAAAAGTATGCTAGTGTTATAAATATAAGCTAGACCAAAAAAATTGAAAAGTAAATATATCGTAAAATGTCGAAGATGTTTGAAAGTGCATAAATATCAAGTGAGGTCTGATAAGATACCAACTATGCGTCAGGAAACGAACCTGTCTAGTTTTTGACATAAAATTCTTATTTACGATAAGAATTTTTTTTACATTTGGAAATAAAAAAACCAAAGTGTTTTTGTATATTCTAGAAAAATCACTCTAATTTAATAGACTTTCAGAGACTTCTTTTGTTAGTTTCAATGTAATTAAAATGAGTAATTAATCTTGATATATTTACGATGTAAAAAGTAATTACAACTTTTGTACGTTAAATTATTATTTATCTTTCCGTGATATTAGCTAATTTTTTTTAAAAAAAATTCAATGCAATTATATTTTATTTTATTTAATGTGCGCGCACATTCTAAATAAAATTTATTCACGAATTTAACGTCCGATTATTAGCAATGAAATGCAAATATTATTACATTATTAGGTTGCATGTTTAAAAGTCTAGTTTATGAAACAAGGTGTGTATGTTTTTTTTTTCTAAATGCATGCATTAATTTTGTTAATGGAGATAAAACTAGGACGCGTTGACAATTAATTTAATATACTTTAAAGTTTTTAATTTCATAAATTAAAAAAATAATGTATAGTGGTGTTTCTATTTGAAAATTTTAATTAATTATGTGTATGATAATCAACTTTGTACGAGGTTCTACCAAAAAGTAATACTTTGAACTGATTATGATATTTTTCCTAAGTAAAAAATCTTTAGATTATTTAACTAATGTTTTAGTTGTTTGATTTAAAAAATTTACATGATTTTTTAGCTTTTTAATTTCTAATCATATTAGATGAAACATCTAATACAATAGTAAATGGTTACGTTTAATGTGTTTATCTAATAATTACATATTATTTCTAAAATAAAACGGTTATAGGTTTAAGTTCTGTATTAATTAATAATAATCGACGTTTCGACGAACTCAACGTCAGTCTTTATCAGAAAAAAATGATACAAATGATATTTACAGTAAATACACAGAACATAGAAACAAGTTACTAGGTAACAGATAAAATCTGGCTTTCATTAATTAAAAATAAATTTTTAATTTTTTTATGATCTAGTTACTTTTTCGTTACCAAGGAACTTGTTTCTATGTTTTGTTATTAACTGTAAATGTCATTTGTATTATTTGTCGATTTTAAATAAATATTAATACAGAACTTTAACCTAAAGTAGTTTTATTTTAACATATGTTAATTTTACCGTATATTATATATAATTTAGACATATGGATTAAAATGTAGGAGTATCATTTTTACATATGTTCCAACAAAACTTATAGTGGCACTTTTCTAACTTTCCTCTTTGCAAAATCATCGATTAAATCCTTAAAAGCTAACTCTTCCAAAATATTATTATTAATGCTTAAAATCGCAAAATTATCTAGGCGTTCTTTTTTTTACTTGGTAGGAGCCTCTGAACTATAGCCCAATTTGTCTGCCCTTAAAATCAGCACTGATATTATTTAATTAACTTAAAAAGATCATCTTTTTTCTCTTGTAAATAACTAACTTTTAATAACTAACTAATAAATAACTTAAGTAAAATAGATATTTTTTTTGATAATTCTTTTTAGCGTTTAGTAAATTTCAAATACTTTAACGAATGTAAGAATTAATGACGGTTTTCATCTATCAGATGACCATAGAAAAACGAGGCCAGTTGTAATTTTCAAACTGCATATAAACATCTGAATGCTGTTGGTTTTGCTGTTTAACCACAGAAATGTTTGTTTGTTGAATGTATGTGTGTTTGTGTGCATTTCTTATGTGAGATACAATTCGCTATAATAACTTGTTCTTGTGGGCAATGCGGTTTAGCATCAGCTTAAAATACTCTACTTATCAAGTTTATAATCACGTCTTGGTTTACAGTTAATGAAGTATCATTGATTGTGGAAATAATTGTTGTCTGCATCTTAGTTAACTATAATAACAAGCAGTTATTTTTGTATTAAAATATATACCTCGGAAAGGTGTGGCAGAAACTCTTTCCACTATTCCGAAATTAATTTTGTTCAACTTTTGGAGAAAAAATATAAAACTTTTCTTTCTATTTTTTTAGTATTTGTATGATAATATCAAAGTTCTTTATATATATATATATATATATATATATATATATATATATATATATATATATATATATATATATATATATATATAGTATGTATATATAGTCTTGTTAAAATTAAAATGAACAAACATAGCACTTATCAGCTAATTAATAACACTATCTACAACTATATCAAACAATCTGTGCTTTAATTAATGAATGAAATTACTAAAAAAACAGTTTTCCATAAGACAGCGTTGCGCTTTTGTTTACCCTAAAAGCATAAAATAAAACGATTATGAAAACAAGATAACGAACGTGAATACAATATATGAATTTTGCGCCGTCATAATTAATACGTCTCCCTATTTTATATAAGTTTGCTTCGCGATAAATAATAAATACGTACAGCCTACAATGCCTTTATGTACGTTAACTAGATAATTATCTAATATAGAATGTAGTATCGTGAGAACAATATTGAATAAAATTATAATGTATTATTTGAAATAGTGAAAAATGATTTATGTTAGATTTTCATTATTAGAATTTATCATTATATCTATATTATTGTTAGCAAATTTATTTAATAATTCCTATTTCTATAATAAGTTATACAATTTTATTCAAAACTGTAATAAAAAGTAAAAAACAATCTACTGTGGCCACCATAGATCCGAAATTTAGTTTTAATGCAATTTTGCAATTAGTTTTTTTATTTAATGAAATATTATACTGTCATCACGCAGATAAACATGTATGTAAATTAAATTAAAATTTGAATATCTTTACTTCATTTATTTATTTTAAATAAAATGTACATTTCGCCCACACTGTGGTCATCTTCAGTTACGACGAAATGTACATTTTATTTAAAATAAATAAATGAGTAAAGATACTCAAGTTTCAATTTTATTTGAACTACTTCATGTACTCAACAACAAACAATAATTCATGTATGTAAAGTTTGAAGAAAATCAGTTTGGTAAAACTGTGTGATAAATTAATTTACAAAATTCGACGACAAACCAGAAACAAATTGCATTTTATAGTATTTGACATTGAATTGTTTTCTTGGTGTGGTTTAGTGCAAGCGAGAGAGGTAGGGAGGCAAATAAAGATTGGTGTATGACAAGTGGCAGGAAATTACAGAGTCAGGTAGGAAAATGAGCCAAAACCAGCAACGTAACCTAACCGGTTCATGTTTATCGCACAAACGGTTTATATTCACGTGGTTATATGGTTAGAGCTCGAACTCGCGGCAAGGTTGCAGAGGGTAATCATTATATATGCGAGATTGCCAACTTTACGCCCGTTACACGTTGGACTTCTGCATTTTATTCTACCTACCAGAGTTTGTCACCGTTGAATTATCTTTCGAATAAAATATAATCTTATCTTTTTTATTTATATTGCACATCTTTCATCTAAATATACAATATACAAATCAAAGATAATATAAATGTGTAACATTCAAATATATTTATATATTTTAAATATTTTAGCAACTCCTACTCTGCTCTTGCTTCTGCTTCAGTTCCAAAACTCTGATTAAACAAGTGCAGTAGTTAAGTCGCAGAACTCCCATTTTTTTTTAAATTCTGGCTTCGATTTTTATCCATGTATTTTTTTTTACACAATTAAAATAACTAAATCAGTAATTAATATTCGATTTCTTTTTGTTTTCAGTTGTGCATCGGCCAAGACCTCATCGATTATAAGTGTTTTGTTTTCGTGCGCGCGTTCGGTACTACTAGTGTCTCTCATCATCCAGTGCAAATCAAGTGTTGTTGCTGTTAACTGTTCTCTCACTCTTTTTTGTTGTAATAACTGTTGTTAGTCGTGCTTTTAAATAATGGGTGCGCGCCAATCGAAACGTTCCGTGGACATAACGACAACGCCGAAAAAGGGCGAAGGCGATGGTGGGCCCGTGGTGGAAGGTGAGGCCGTTGGCAAGGTCGAGAAGATTGTCGAGGTCGATTTGAAAGCCACTACAAACGGTGCGGCTGTGCATGCATCGGAGAGTGCTGGCGATATTAATGGTACCGCTGAGGAAAATATAGCTGTAAGTGCTTTTTTCTTCTTATCGTTGCTATAATTACAAATGGGTTTTGTTTGATTTGTGTTTGAAAGACTAAAAAAAATTCAGTAGTTATTGAATTACTGACTTTACGTTAATATTGTAGGTATATTTTTTCCCCTAACAAGTGGTGCTTTTCAGTATATAATTACATAAAAATTCTGTATGAAACACAATTACAAAAATTACCAAAAAATAAGTGAACAAAAAATAATTTATAATTATAAATTTTATAATAAAATTATACGTGTTAGAATTTTCTATTTTGCGTTTATACAGGATGTTCAATTATAAAAGTTAAAGTATCTTTTTGTTTTAGAATTATATTAACTCATGGTTTTATTCTGATGATTACATTTGTAAGACCTGTAGTGTTAATAAAAAGTTTTGCTTTGTCTTTTTTTTTTGTAAATTTAATTTTTCTTTAGATAGAAAAAGATAAAATATTTCAAGATGTGTCTTATAGATGTGAACAGAATTATACTGTAACAAATATATACAATTTATAATATTTTATTAAATTATAAACCTACGAATGAAATCACTATATAAAATAAGGAAAGAACATAAATATAATAACAAAATGATTTACTAATTTTAAATTTCCTTATTACACATAATTAATATTGGAAATAATAAAAAATGGTTTACACGTTTTTCACGTTTAACAATATTGTTTAAAAATTGATTGACTATATAATCAACAAATTTAATTTGTTTTCTTTTGATGTATGAAAACCAATTTAGTTGTTTATTAAAAAGGAAACTCAATATAAATGTTTGTTATTTTTAAAATGCCATATATAGTAAACTTGTTGATTTAAAAATATGTTACTGAAATAGTTTCGAAAAGGAAAAATATACTTTTTGTTACATTTAATTTGTGTGAAAAGTTTAATTACTTTGCAAATAATATTTTTGTTTTTTTTGTTTAAACAATATAATAGAATGTTTTTGGTTAGTTTGACATATTTCATAATTCATCTGTTTCATGTTTTTAAAATACATAAATAAATTTGGAATTTTAACAAAATTGTCACAAAAATGTCAACAACTGAGAATAATATTGATTTTCACAATTTATTCGTATTATTTTCAAAAGTTGGTAAATCAAAGACAGATGGTAAATCTATAATGTTATCGCAAAGTGACAGATGGATGAGACATGCATATCTAATTGGCAAGAAAATTACTTTGACGGATACTGGACTATGTTTCTTTAAATACAAGTAATAAACTAATAAATCTTAGCAGTAAAGAATGATTTTAATATCAGAATGATGAGTACGTTTCAAACTTCTTGGCAGACTGACTTAAGTGATGATACTTGCGGAGTTTTATCGCGATAAATATTAATTACGTTTAGAAGAATTTGATACAATGACGTTGTGAGTTTTATCTGGTTGACAATTTCAAGAAAATGTGTATACAGCTTGAGGTAGTTAAGCAAAATTTAAATTTCGTACAAATTATGTGAATGACAAATTTACTAACAGAAACAAAAACAAAAAGGTGTTATTTTATCTATTCATTAATAAATTTAAAAACATGCTTTAAATTCTGCATTTTATTTTATAATAAATTGGCTAAATATAAATAAATATACACGTAAAATCGCTATGTGATGCATCCTACGTTTCTGACAAGAGATTTGAAACATACTTTAGTCGTGGGGGAAACCATTTATTTATTATTTATACTATAACGAAATATTAATTTGATTATTGTAATTATCGCCAAGGAAAAGTAGATTAAATGAACAAGAATACAAGAAGTATTTATTAGATCTGGCTAAGATGAAAAATATCGAATACAATGAACTGTTATTAAAAATGAGTCGTTGCGGATCACCTGGATCAATTACGCCACCGGTATATTAATTAATTAATTAATTGTTGAAAATTATTTAATTGTACGTGTTTTTAGAATATGACAATCGATATGCAAAATATTTTTGAGAAAATTAATAAAAATCCGAAATCAATTTATGAAGAAATTCTTCTTTCATTTGATGATGACAAATTTGAGAAAGAAAGCATGGATGAAGATTCTATTATGAATATGAAATTTTAAAATTATTTTTACATAATTACACGAAGAAATTTATAGTTTTATATATATTATTTTTTAAATATAAATTTTAACTGTTATAGGAAAAAGAGTCTTATCCTTCACAGAGCAAAATAAAAGTGATTTTTAGATTATTGCATTAAACATTATATAAAAATCTTTCTATATAACGTGGTTTAGTGTGGTATCCAATAAGAATAGTTTTGTTCACACAATTTAAATGAAACGTCTGAAATAGAAAGTCGAAAGCTATCAGTATTTTAGTAATTTAATTTGTTTTATATCATATAATGTTGTGCGGATTTAGTGGTTTGTGAACTAATTAAAACTTAGTCAATTATTTTCGGTGAAATAATAATAATTTTGTACAAGTTTGAGGTTGGGGAATATACAGGGTGTATACAGTAACCGGGTCACTATTGCTAATTACAACATTTTCTATTTTAAGAGATACAATATCGGTTAAATAAGACAAAACGCTTCAAATTATCATAAAATCATCGAATATTTTTTGTACATATTGAATATTGAATGTAAACTTTCTTATTTTAAATGGTGTTATGCCGTGATTCTCAAAGTGGGCAATATCGCTTCCCTTGTGGGCAATTTATAGACCGTGGTGGGCAATGATGGGCTGTTGTAGGGGGCTATGAATAAAAAGGAGGGCAAAATAAAAATAACGCGTTACTTGCAAACATTATCTCTGTATAGTAGCCCCCCCTGCTATATATTTGTATTATATTCGGTAGTAGCTACCGCGCTGACAATACTATACATATGTAAAATATTTAATGCTGCAATTCTGTGCGTATCATCGTAAAACTCTTAGCGTTACAACTTATACTTATCTTCTATCAACATTAGTATGTCATTTACTAGAAAAAGATAGAATATCTCGTAACGCAACAGGTCTTATGATATGCACACAGAATTTTAGCATAAATCTTGCCAATTTTGTTTTATTAATAGTATAATATAATAATGATAATTAATAATATTCATATATTTGGTAAATACTTCTATCTCAACTATGTTTGTTTTTAAATGAACAGTATATTTAATAGTTTTATGTTGAAAGTTTGTAATCAATTGCAAATCATCTTGTATAATAACACAAACGTAGAAACAAAACAAAAACAAAGGTGTGTATAAAATCTATTTATTTTACAAGGAAAATTCTTCAGAGACGCACGTGCGTAGCAAATACAACACACCCGTATTATATTTGCGTTTTTCTTCAAACTCGCCTTTGAAAGCAAAGAATTTTGTTATGAGAAAACATCGCAAGATGTTTTTTTTTTTAAACACGCAGGTATTACGATATCTCTATATACTAATAGAGAATCAAGGTAAATGTATGCAAGCAAAACAATTTTATAATCTTATTTGATTTTATTGAGAAAAGAACAAGATGTATCAGATGTTACTGATTTTGAATATATATTGAAATATTTGTGACGTTTCGCGTGTGTATGAAGAAATATTTATTGATCAAAGTACGTAATGAAAATAATGGAAAAAATATATTTAAATATAAATGTCCGTATTCTCACCTCTTTTGTTGATGAAAAAGTGCTTTTATTTTTTGCTTTAAAATACATTTTTACTTCTACCTCTTATCAAATATGAATAATATATTTCTATTTTATATAAAATAAAAAATATATAAAATTATCAATCTAATATAAGTTTATTTTAAAGGTTATTTAGAAGCCAAAAAAATGATCAATTTTTTTTGCAATTAGCTGGTTATAAATATAAATGTTATAGTTCTCGAGATATCGATGATGGCACCTGAATTATATATATATATATATATATATATATATATATATATATATATATATATATATATATATATATATATATATGTAGGTATATATAATTTATTTTTTTTTTAATGTGAGCACTGAGCAGCTATTTAATTATAGTATTGATTTTTGCCAATCCGGATTTCATGGCCAACTGTATTTCTAAGTATCTACCCTTTTATAAAGAATAGGGTGCATTTTACGTAGGGGTAAAAGAAAAATAAATAAGAGGGGTTAGTTACAGACGCTAGCTATAGTTTACAAATAGAAATTTTCTTTTTTAAATAGATTACTCTGTAATTTTTTTTTTTTTATTTCTGATGTTTTTTTTTTAGTTTATAAAACATGTAGTAGTATTGCAGTTATATTTACAATTGAGTTATTATTATTAAAAATTGACACTTTGATTTAACACCGAGACTATACAAAAATATAAATCATTTATAAATAAAGTGGTAGGCTATTAAACTGTGTCGTTTTTGCTATGGTAATTGACTAAAAAATGTGCGTTATATATGCATACATACACAATAACGCCATGTACCCAAAAGTGTGTTGCACAAATTTTTTCCACTATCCCGAAATCAGTTTTTTTCAAACATTCCTATCTAGATAAGCAACTTTAGATTCATTCATGTTTAAGATACCTCTCATACATTCTCATCTATATCTACCTAATAGATTATAAATTTATATTTAAGGAATTTATTAGTTAAGGATTACTTATGTAGTTTAGTATTTATTATAGAATCTAATGTTTCTTGTATAGCACGTAGCTAAATAAAGTTATTATTATTATTACTACTCGTTCACACAGAACACTCAATCATACCACTCCAACTATTCGTTATAATTTTATAATATATATTTTTTTGTAATAATAAAATCGGAAATTATTAAAGTTTGACACCAAACAAAGTAAACGGATAATGTAAGCAAACATTAAGTATTAATGTTTTACTGTACATCGGTACTAGACACTAGTATCAAAAACAAAATAAAAATATTGTGAATTTTTTATAACAATTTACACTAAAACTTGAAGATTATAAAACTTTGCTATAACTATAATATTATATATAGCATATTTTAGAGCAAAATGCATGATGAAGACTCGTAAAATTCATAAGATATAAAATATTTCTATTGAAGCTAGAATGCCGTGTAAAATTTTATCTTGATGTTGAAGTGAAGTTTACACCCTGGTTTCTACAGTAACCGACCACCAGTCAAGCACTCTTTTACTATTATAATACGGTACGGCGCCATGTCTATGTTTAGCCTTAATGTCTATGGTGCACTGTAATTAATAGCTAATTGTAATGTTTAATAAGTGGTCATCAGTTAAAATTGAAATTAAAAATTTACGGTGTATGAAATGGCCTTACATATACTTACATGGTTTATAATTTTTTTCTATTGTGGTTTAAAGATTTAATATCATGTTTTAAGAATTTTGTGTTATAAGGAAATTAATATATTAGTATATTATTGTTTATTTAATTAAATAAATTTGTAATTGTAATAATTTGAAATTGTTTCTAAGCTATTAAAATGTACTAAAGTAAGGCTGCGATGATTTAAATCAAGTGATTTAAATCATTGATTTAAATCGCGATTTAAATCAAATGATTTTTTTTTTAAATGATGGCGCGAACGTTTCACCGCGAAATTCAATTACTGCGATACAAAGTATTGAGATGGAATTGTTTTATGAATTTTTAGTTCTACTTGTAATACAAGTAAGAATCAATTAATTATTTAATGAACAGTGCACATAATATTGAAAAAATCAAGAAAATCTGATTTAAATAAAAAAAAATCCGATTTAAATAAAAAAAATCCGATTTTTTTGATTTTTTAAAAAAAAATCATGATTTTTTTAGCCCTAATCAGCTATAATATTATCATCTTAAAGTGTAAAACTAACAAGCAACCATATCGAGGTGTCCATCACCGATTTAAATGAGTTTTGATATTCAAGTAGAACACTAAAAAGTAAAAACTAAGCGACACGTATTTTTTTAATCGACAACCGTCAAGGTTTAAGGGGTAAAAATTACCCGCCAAAGTTTAGAGTAAATTTTTTTTTCTTTTCGAAAACCATGCATCCTACACTAAAAGTCTTTTTTAAGAACTATCAACCAATGGTATTAGCTTTTTTTCTAGACGATTTGTAAAGTTACCGTTTTGCACTCCTTACATATATTTTATTCCATATTTAATTGTTATGTGGTTATTTCAAAATTTGTGTCATATTAAGATAATCCAATTAAAAATAAAATTGACGTATTTTTGATATTTTATATTATTTATTGTATTACGGGGGTCATTTATTTTTTATATACACTTATATGTACTCATAAATAAGTTTGATTATTTATAAATTGTTGTGTTATGGTTGGTTTCATGCTTGGAGACAGGGGCGTAGCAACCGGGGGTGCAAGGAGTGCGATGCACACGGGCCCATGAGCGAGAGGGGCCCACGAGCCAAAGTGCCCAATGGGGCCTTATTTTCATTAATACCATTCATAGGATTAAATACATTTATTATATAAATTAATTTATTATAGTAAATAAAATATATTTTTATAGATTCTTTTAAGGGGGCATAGTACTTTTTTCAATGAAAAAGTAGTCCACTTTCATTATTTTTTTCTCAATAACGGGAAGACGTAAAGCATTGAAATTTTTTGTATAATGTAGATCCTTTATTGAAAAATACGTCAGAATTTTTTCACCCCCTCCCCCGAAAGCTGAAGTGCCGAGGTCCACGGTTCCATAGATATCTCGGGACTGGGTTATCGGAAACAAAAATCGTTTCGGATTATTAAAGTTGAATATATTCCCCATCGTTTGACCGATTTTTTTTGAAAATTGTTTTTTTTTTCTCAAAATGGCGGGCTTGCAAAAAAAGAGGTCAATTTTTTGCCCTTTTTTTGACTTCTTTAACGTAAAAAAAATATAACAAATCAAAATTTTAAAAAAAGGATGGGTCAAACGATGCGGAATTCTATTAGCTTTCAGAAGAACAAAAATTTAAATAAATCCGATTGTTTGTTCTAGAGATATCACTGGAACCGACAAAAAAAATATGGTTTCGAAAAAAACGCGGTTGAAGTTTCAGAATGAGTTTAATGTCACATAAGAAAAGCCCAAGTGAATGTTTATGTTTCTTTACAAAAAGTGATGTAACTTTCGTAATTTTTATAATTTTGACATGCGGTTTCGTGAAAACGATTCTTTAGACATTACTCTTTAATAATATTAAATAAAAAAAATCGATTTTTTGATCATAAAAAACTACTATGCCCCCTTAAGTTTACAAACACAAAAACATACAGTACAAATCAAATTTAAAGTTTAGGTTTACAAACATAGTTCATTAACTTTAACTAAACTTAACTTTTCTTGCTTTCATTGAAACAAAAATGGTAATTATTTCACTTAAATTTAATTTACGTGCTCCCCCATAGAGTTTCTTAAATATGTTTTAATAAGTTTTAATTTTGAAAATGTTCTTTTGGCGCTAGAAGTTGATACGGGGAATGTTAAGAAAAAAATAAGAGCGGTACAAAGTTTCGTAAATGCCGAAATTAGAATAGAATATTCTGTAAATATTAATTCTTCTAATTCAAATACCGAATTAATATTTTGTAACTGTTTTTTAAAGGTTTTCCTAAAATATAATATCTGTGTCTTAAAATCTGCGGTTAAATCGTCAGTATATTTGAAAATCTATCTTTTAATTGTGCAATTATAATATCTAACGTAGCGTTGAAAACGTTTATCCTAAAATTATCTTCTGAACTATTAAATCGAAAATCTTCACACATTCCTTGTCTATGGTTAAGCCAACATTATTAGGAACATACATATATATTTCCTGGCAAGTTGTTTCTTTAGGCATTTCACTTTAATTTATTAATTTTGAAAATACAGATTGCTTTTTAACAAAAAATAATTTTAATTAATTTTGATTATCATAAAAAAAAAACAACTTTTATAAGGCACAAACAGACACAAATTTAAAAAATTAAAATGACATTTAGAACTTAAAATGAACCAAAAAAACATTAAAATTTTAAACAATACAAGGAGTAGAGAGGGGCCCCTTAAAATCAGTGGCACACCGGCCCACAAAGGTCTTGCTACGCCTCTGCTTGGAGATATTACTTTTTGAACGATCCTCATATACAATTAATCTTACTATAGATTAATTATACATTTATACCTCTGATGTACATATAATCAATTAACACAATTTTGAAAATTATTTGATCTTAACCTGGTTTAGCTTTTTAAAATATTTTAATTCTATAGTAATGACAAATATATTATGCATTGTTTAAGAATGTCTTAAATTATAATGATTTCCTGTTACAATGAATTGAAATGTGTACAATGTCTACAACGCAAATCGCATCGATGATTCACAATCAAATTAGTACCATACTTGATATATCATTTTTTTTTTTATTTTCAATTGAATTATTTAATGAGTCAAGTTGTAATACTTATTATTGACACTTCACCTTGAGAAATATACAAATCTTTTTTCAACAACATAATACAAAATTCGTGATTGATAGTTAACATTTAAAGTAATTTAATCTACCAATATTTTATTTATAATAAAATAAGACACTACCCTAATAATAAACACTTCATGTAAAGTTGAAGATCTAGTGGGATAATTATTATCGCTCTCAATAAAATTATGCTTTTTTTCTACCGTCATATTACATATGAGAAGGAAGATTTTGTAATTATACCAAATTTGACATATTGAGATTTTTAAAGATAAGCACGAATTAAGCTTATATTATAATACGAATTAACTGTTTTAGCGTGATGTTCATCTGTCGGTCTGTCTGTGGACACATGTAGAATAAATTTGACTGTAGTGGCCACAGGAGATTTTTTTTAAAAATACATTTAAAAAAGGCGTCAGATGTATTTTTTGACATATTAAATTTCAAATTTTTACAACAAAAATAAATATTTATTCGCAACGAAACTGTCAAAATACTTTTCAATATCAGTATCAATATACATAACGATATTTCCGAACACAATATCTCGGATTTCATATTTTCAAAGTCTAAAAATACCAAGCGACGTTGCAAAAATTGACAACGTCGTTGACGAAACCTGCTTTTTTTTTTCGGCAATATCGATTTCTTCTCGAAATTCAAATCAGCCTAAAAGGCAGGTGTTACAGACATCTGCACACATACACTAACAGGCTGGACACACGCTCGAAGAAGAAAAAATAACTGTGACCATTTTGTTGGGCCATTCAATCAGGTAAATTGAAATTTTTAACACGTGGATCAATTGGCAGGGGTTAAGGGGGTAGAATCATTTTGTTTCAATCGTTTTGCATTTGCTATACACCTGCTTAGCTTGATAGTCATTTATTCGTGTTATTATTATTAATACTAAAAATTTATTACACAGTTCAAAATCTGTTGGATTTGATGTCAAAAAATAACACTATACCGTTATGTAAATGTTTCTGTGTAAAAGTTGCACTAATTTCTTTACAATAAATAGAGAAAATGCTGTTTGGTATCAAATGCAGAGATATCAAATTAGGATGAGGCTATTTATACATTGTAATGATACGATTTCTCACCTGCGAGTTACTTGTTCTATTTAGTTTTTATATTCAATTTCATGAAAGGTTTCAGTCGTAAAACTTAGCCAGTATTATGTATTATAACCTGTAAAAGTCAATTCATGTTGCAAATATTTCCTCAGAATGTTTAATAGTTAAATAAATACTCACAATGTTATTTTACTCATCTTAATAGAGTAATGTGTCGTTTCAGTTATTAATTGAATAATAATTTTGAATATTCTTGACTAAGTTTTATGCAGAGAACTTGAACTGTCAAAACTTTCACAGCGACATCTGGTTTGAATAATTAAATTTACAATTATTTGTACATTAAAAATAGAATATAATTTTGTATTTAAAAATATAACTTTGTATTTTTATAATAAAAATTATAATAAAATATACGGTATGTATACGCAATTGGCTATTTATACATACTGAAAAAGAAAAAAAACCTAAACCAACCTACTAACTTAACCTACCTTAAATAGCCAATTTTTTTTTCAGTATGTATAAATAGCCATACCGTATGTATAAATAGCCTCATCCTCAAATTAAATACACTTGATAGCGTTTCTTTGGTCGAATATGTAGTTTCTGACAAATCTGACGGTGTACATTGCATTTATTGCACTCTTTCACACATTTTTAATAATCAAATTAAAAGTCAAGCGAAAATAAACAATGCAATTGTCAATTAACTTAATTTGATGTAATAGTTTTCAATATGGCCGGCGAAGATGTCAGATTAAATACACTTGACGTCGTAGTTATGTTTGGTGCCTGCCACCAGTAGTGTATATAGTAATTAACTTGTGATTAATTAATATTATGATACGCTTGAAGAAAAAGTATTATTTTATTGATAGCAATAATAATTATGGTAGTAAAATTTAAAATCTATCCTTAAAGTCGACTTTAGTTGGTGTTTATTATGAAATCGGTTGCTGGTATCTACAATTTAAAGGACGTTCTATTTTCATTAACGACCTACAACTTTGTTGGAACGTAATCGGTTTGTTTACACATAATTATTTGTCATTCTATTGTCTACAAAATGACATTTTGCTTTTAAATTTTTATTTAGGGATTATTTAGTTATTACAATAAAAATGTATGAATGACTTTCAAAAATTATACACAGTCATTATCAGGGCCGTAAACAGTAATTTTGGCATCTGATACAGATCATAAATGTATTACATCTTAAAGATAAGTTATATTTTGACTCAATTGAAAATATTTTATACAATAATTATTGAAAATAGGCGGCTCTTTGAAATGAACAAGCAGCTTAGGACGTTTTATACATATTTAGAAATATAACAATAAAAAGAAAACAAAAAAACGAAAGAATGTGGGATGGTTCATTATCTTTTTTTGTTGAAAAAATATGTATAGAGAATTGTAAATATCAAATATTTCTGAGAATCGACTGTTAAAAATAAATATTTACGAAAACCGAAAAACAAAAGAGTAGAAGAAAAATGACGGTGTACTTCTAGCTGAAGAAAAGAATAGTTATATCGTGTTATAAAAAGGAGCAGGTCGTGAAATGATGATCACTTTTATATATACCAAGTGAGATGAAAATTACCAGATGTCACGCAACTTAGCAAGGGAAAAACCGGTTAATATCTGAAGACTGAGAACTAGAGGCACACTAATATAAGATCCAGCATAGAGGCTTATATATGCCCACCAGTATTAATGCTATTTTTGTCGGCCTGTTAGATTTATCGTACAAAATATTTATTTTCGATCTTTAATTAGAAAGATATTTATTATAATTAATTTATTTGCCGAGTAAATTTTTTTGTGACAATCTCAATAATTATTTATTTAATTTGCAGTTATTTCGGTGTATATATTTCTGAATAATATATTTAATGAGAAAGTAGGCTAGTAGCAAAGTTGATTCGAATAAGTAATATTCATTACATATTAGCAGAACGTTATACTTTTTCTATGATTATACAATAGGAAATTCATATTTGAATATAACATGAAAGACAGTTTCCAGTTTTAAAACTGTTTAGTTTATAATCGAAATATATAATTTGACAATTTTTTTCCGGATTTTTACAATAACTGATTTTTTTTTAAACAAATTTTATATTTTTGAACTTTTTTTTGCTAGAACTTTTCTCAAATGTTTATGCTTTTTAATGATTTTATAATGATATTTTGGTGTTTTTTTTTATAAGTGATATGCGTTTTAAGAAACTTTTTTGCTAAATCTTATGCTCTTTTATGACTCTTAGTGCATATTAATCCGATCACTACTCATAACATTTCATATTTATGTATATCTTATCAAAACTTTTTTCTTTTAATATTAAGTATAGCAATTTTTTTCCGAATGTAGCTTTTAAACTGAAAATAGAATTATTCCAAGAAATAGAATCAGTAAATGTATGTAAATTCTAGTATCATCTAAAAGAAAAATTTTAATTTAACGCTTAACAATATAATGAAACGGAAATTCTTTTGTTTCTCTAAAACTGAACAACCATCAACTCTTTCACAGAGAGAGAGAGAGAGACTTATTTACCATTAAATGTGTGATGTTGTTTCGTCCTAATGAAAACTCGTTGGCATAATTTTGATGTGTGTGTGTGTGTGTGTGTGTGTGTGTGTGTGTGTGTGTGTGTGTGTGTGTGTGTGTGTGTGTGTGTGTGTGTGTGTGTGTGTGTGTGTGTGTGTGTGTGTGTCGCACTTTTCAAGGATCGTACTATAGAAAGATTTTTTTTAAGTAGTAGACGCGAGATGAAGAAATGGAGAACAATTTTAAGAGCGCCACTACAAAATACAACGGCTAAGTGTCGAATTACAAACGTTATTCTTTCTCACCCCTGCATATATACGGTGATGTCTATCTCTTTCTCTCTCTCTCTCTTTCTCTCTCTCTTTGATGGTGTTCTTTCTATCCTGGAATTGTGCTAATGTGTTTTTGAGTATTTCAAAGTGTCAAGTAATTACTCGGATATTATGTCTTTGTGTTACATTTTCGTATGTTCTAGATTTGTGCCAGATTTTTTTCGTATTACATTACTTTTTTTTTAGAATCAGTAGCTAATCTACATAAACGGATTTACGTACAGTTCATCTTCACTTATTATTCATTTAAAAACGCTTGTTTGAATTCTCAAAATTTATTTGTCGTTACGTGATTTCGCCATACATTGTAAAAATCTAGTTAAAAATTTAGTTATCAATAATTAAGTTAACAACATTTTATGGAACTGACTCAGTTTTATAGATAATATCAAAGATAGGATTTTTTTGTTGTACTTACCGAGAACAAAGATTTTCTGTTGCTGTAGTTATTTTGCGATTATTAGGCCTTTTACAGTTATTTTTAGTAATATGTAATTGGAATTTTTTTTTTGTAAAAAATATATAATAAGAATTACAATAACCTATACGGTATACATTTATTTAAAGCTACAATTTTATATTCCACTAATTATAACTGACATAAATGACCCTGAAACCTTATACAATATATTAAAAATTATGTACTAACAATTATCTTGTACAGCTTACTGTTACAATAAACTTTTTTCCGTTAGGACAATTAATTAAAAAGCAGGAGAGGAAAAAAATGATAAATACTGTAACAAGTAAAACAGATGTATGACGTTTATAAGAAAGCAACAGTAGCCTTAAGTACTTATCTCAATTCAACGACCCTGATGTCATTTAATTCTTACGGCTTTTTTTTTTTAAATAGAACAGGAACGAACAGAGAAAACAAAATAAAGTGTGTATTTGAATTATGTGTCTTACAATATTTTATGATTCTAATTATTCTAGCTATAATGTTTAAAATATCAGAAATACATTTTTTTCCCATATAGATGATTTTTCTAATGTTTTAATGATAATGATAATTAAAAAAAAAATCACAAATAGCCCAACCCTACTTAATAGTCAAGAAACTTCGATCGATAATGCAACTATATTGAATGTTTTATGTTATTAATAAAGGAAAAATAAAATCACTTAGTGAAGTATGAATGTAGGACAATGAGTTTATTTATTGTATCAATAGAAATTACGAAACATTAATGTAACTAATTCTTCTATGTAAAAATTATATAGAAAATGATTAGAAAGTGAAATCACGACTGGATATTAATCGGGGACTAAACAATTTCAAAATTTATTAACAATATGCTTTATATTACGGTTAGTTTGTAAATTTACAACCTTCAAAAAATTTTTATAATAGCCTTTGCAATGACTAATCAACTTATAAATTTTTTTTTTGCATTGAGAATAATAATACTTAGACTAGGTTTTATAAACACTGTTTAAATTTACTTTAGCAGTAAATGTATTTACTCTGTATTAAAAAGATAGTATAAATTTAATCTAGTGGTATTAAAAAATAGTTACTATTGTTAATAATACTAATTTGATACTAAATTGTTGAAATAACATTTATTTTGAAGGTTATTTAGTAGAGACTAAAATTTACTTGTAAAATAAATTTAAGAAGTTTCTGAAACCGGGCATCTAGTGAAATTTAAGTTACTAATAAATAACCATTTATTTATTTATTTATTTATTTATTTATTTATTCCAGTTTGTTTTTGGTTTTTTACTAATAAATTTATTTCTCTAATACATCTTTTGTGTAGCTACATGCTTTTACTTCATAATAGTTATATGTAATGTAGATTAGACATAGATTTTTGTTTGAATATTTCTAATTTTTCTACATAACAAAGTATCTTAATAAAAGTGTAAATTAAAATCACATATTATTTTATAACAGGTTTTTGTTGTTTTTAAGTACATACAGATTGTATGAGTATATGTAGATTATATATTTTTTTTGTTTAAAATAATAGAAACAAATTTGGAAACAAGACATATTTATTTCACATTTTAATGAATTTAACCACACATCAAAAACTAACAATTCGGATAGTTTTATAGTGTAGTTAAATGTATGTTCTAACATAAATACAAAAATTGTAATATAAAAGAAAAACACGTAGATAGATAAGCAAAATGAAGTGTCCGCTATTACCATTAAATTTGTGCATACTCTGAGTGGCACGTCGCGTACCCCAGGTGGGGAACCGCTGGTCTAATTTGTAACATTTATATGCAAAAATTTACCAACAATAAATACGATAATTAAGTCTTAAAATAATAATAAAAAAAAAATTATATCGTGCGGTAATTTTGTACAGAATGCAACTAACCATAACTTTAGATAAAACTAATTGAATACGCATTTCATACTTTGATAATAAACAATTAGTTTTAATTTTATTTCTATATAATCAATTCTCGTCACCCCAGAAAACAAAAACAAAACAAGAAAATAACGTATTTTTTTTTTAAGCAAATTGTAGCATAAAACTACGCGTAATTGTTTTATTATCTTTGAGGTTATTTATATTTTTTTTATTTTTAATACTTGCATTATCATATTGTTATCACATGGTGCGACACCACACAACTATTTGTAATAAATTGCGTATGCTGTAACAACTAGGCGTTAGTTTAGATGACAAACTTTTACAAACAAACTAACATTAAACAGGAAGCTAAAATGATGACAGCCATAGCTGGGGCTTGATAAATAGTTCAAATGACAAGGAGCGATAAAAACTTCTATTGCGATTTCTAGCTTGCTTTATTTGAGCGTAATCAGTTCTCTAAACACTCCACAGTTGAATTTCTAAATGTATATATTGATATTGTTTTGCTTTATTAAAATAAAAAATATACGCTTTTATTTCATTCAAAAAATGATTAAATATATGTAGATTTGAGATAGTCAGTTGTTTTATTTGAAATGTAATGTAATATGTAGCTGATTTTTTATTTTCACCATACGTATTTACTTTTGTAGACAAAATTTTCCACACTAAATAATTACATATAAAAAAATCTGCTGTAGCCCACCATGGAACTGACAGTCATTGTATTAAATAAATTTATGAAATACAGAAATTTGTATAACAACAACTACTCTAGTCATGGTAATTAAAAACAAAACTGTCTTGACATAAATATACCACCTCTTTACATATATCACAAAAATATGAAAATTATAAAAAAAATATTTAGCCGTATCGAAAAATGTCACACATAAAAGTTGTTTGTTATATCTCGTTTTGCAACTTTTGTTAAATAATTTTTTCGAAATTTGATATGGTACGTAGATGGTCAACGATATATCAAATAAATTTTATTTGATGAGTTTTACTCTATAACTTAAAGAAAAAATGCACGACAATAAATCACACCCTGTATACAATCTGTTCATTACAAAACTTTCAATAAATTTTTATGATAAAATAGAAAATAACATAATGACAATATTACACTAAATAATCTTTTTCTTATATATTAAAAATTATTTAAATTAATTAAATCTTGTTGCTAGGTCCGTTGGTTTAAAAAGTTTTAAGTTGTCATATGTGCATTTCGACAGCTCACTTGCAAATGGATGCACGGAAAGTCTTGCTTGATATTTTTTACTAAAGTGTTGTATTTCTTCTTGCATTGTTACGAATTTTACAAAAATAATACAATAAACGGAAACAAAATCGTAAAGATTATAATTTGAACTACACAAATATAGAATTCTCAATATACATTTTATGTTCAACTACATGTTAGAATAAAATATAATTTCCAAGATAAATTCAGAAATATCCGTACAACTCTAGGAAAAAAAATAATCATAAAGTCGACAAGTAGCTCCTAAATTAAGAACAAACAGTTAACGAAGAGCATCTCTGAAACAAAAATGAAGTGTGGATAGAGTATTAAACGTTTCCATTCATAAAAGCAAACAGGCGTTATCTGGCTAATGATGTGAATACGCCACCGAAAAGAAAGTGACGGATGAACAAGAAAAAAAAGAGGAGATACACAGGAGCCAGAGGCTTCTAAGAGCAGAACACAGCATCAGACAGTTTGTGTTACATTTACACGATGTGCGGTCTTTTCTCTGCGAGAATATAAAGAGCGCCACTCTCTATATTTTTAAGTCCTTAGTTGTGTTAGCTCTACTTGGCATACAAAATTTATCTTCTATATACAAGGACTAAGTTTTTTTAAACGTGATGATAATGAATGACTTTTGATTGTGAATTGGCCGGGTTTTAATTGTAACTACAATGAGATATTAAAAGAAATTTTGTTTGATATGTAATGAGGTACTTTCTTTGTATTAATATTTTATGTATTTTTAGTATATACTAGTGCGTGGAACCGAATGATCTCGGATCCGAATCTTAATTTTGGATATCCGGATCCGGATTTTAGATCAGAATTTTGAATGTGTAAAACAGTGTAAAATTTGATGAAAATCTAAAAAAAATATAGAAGTAGGAGCAACCTCTTATGGCGACGACGTAGTCGGACGATAGTCTGCAATGTATTGCAATCTATTGGAATTACTTTAACATCAATATCTCACTGCATAATGGAGTTATAGACCTAACAAAACAGAATAACTAAAAAATAATGCTATTTTATTATATCTATGAGATGTTAAAACAAATTTTACATTTTATATAATCCCCAATTAAACATTATATATAATTATAATTTACTAAATTTATAATCTTTATTATAGTAAAAATAAAGTAACAATACTTTTCATATCTATTTCTGTGTAATTGATTCCAAATGTATCTCAAATGTCGGATCCAGATGTCAAATCTGGTTCTCAAATCCGAATCGAAGATCCGTATCTTAGATCCGATTCAAAAAATATGTATATAGAAAAAATTATTTGATTTCCATTTGGGGATTATGGGTGTAAATGGGATATTAATATAATTAAATCCTGATCTCTTATGGCTCTCGAGACAGCTAAAACAGAACATTTTGTATAGATGCGTTTTTAAAAATATGTAATACTATCATTGACAAAACATTTAACTATAACTGGAATTAAAATATGTTGAAAATATCTTGTTTACGCTTTTTATCATTAATAACTTCATTATGAATGGCGCCAATTAATGAGAAATTATACAGTCAACTTGAAACGAAAACAAATTTAATACAAATTTTTTTCTAATCGTGTCACTTAGCTATTTACATGTTCACTGTTGATAAAATGCTTTAGATAAAGTCGAAATTATTTTGTAACGAAATATGTATAAACACAGATAGATAATAATAGTTCCACTTCGTCTTCTTCCGCAATGCATATCTAGTTTTTTTATTTATTTATTTATTTATTTATTTATTTTTGGATTCAGAAAAGTTTCTAACAATTTCAAAAATAAAATAAAATAAGCACATAAGCTTCTATTGTAACTAAACAACTGCAAATCATATGACAAAAATTATTTTGTAATGTATGTGCATTCTGTTAGTTAAACTGCTCATAATTTATAAGTGTGAGTTATGAACTATATAACTCACGGTTTTCGATCAACTGTCCTTTCAAAGTTTTACTACATGGTCACAAAATAAATAACCTCTAATTTAATAAAAGAATAAGAAAAATTAATAATTTTGTAAGTAAAAGTTTCTTAGGTCTTATTCTTCTAAAATTTTAATTATAACACTTATATTAATATCTTTTCAATATATTTATAGAATAAATGATTTGATAAAACATTATTTTATGTCACCTTGAATAAATACGTATATATTATGCATCCTGTTTACAATTTCATCTTTTGATAAAAGTTCTGTTTTTATTTTATCTTCAGAACACATCATTATTTTTTTATATAAACAGTAAAGTTGATTTATTTATAACAGAAATAATTTATTTTGTGTATCATTGGATTTGATAATTAAATTAAATAATAATAATAAAAAAATAAAACAATTAACTAGTTTCTTAGATCTTCCAATTATCTCTACGTTAAAAGTTTTATGTGTAGGTTTTCTCTGAATACGTTTTATCTAGTTCTATTTTGTTTTTATATTTCTAAGAAATCTTCTTTGTCAAGATATCTTTTTTTTTGTTCATTACAAGTACATTCATAGATATTTTTAGCAAATTATTAGTAAGAATATACCTAACTACTTTCTAATAAATAATTAAATGAATAAGTAGCTTTAAGAATCATTGAGACAGTGGCGGAACTACAAATTTTGAGCCCCCTTGTAAAATTTGTAAATGTGTTCTTCTCTATATATAGAGTTTATTTTTAAAATACTATTATAGTATTTACATTATTTTCAATAAATTGTACACTAAAATATAATCTGAAACAGCCTTATTCATAATTTCATACGATTATGAAAGTAGTATATCTTTCGAACAACAAATTTAGCTTCCTTGTATTTAGTTTTTTTTTTTTATAGTTTTATTTTAAATTTGTAATATAATAAAAAAATAAAACAGTAACAATATGAACACGGTTACATTAATCATACTGTATTTTCTAAATATTTGTTGATGCTAATGCTAATGCAAATTAGCAAACAAAAATAAATTTGCAGAACAATTCTATTAATATAAATAAGCAGCATTCAATTCAATTTATTTGGAGTGAACTCCAGTGGGAGGTCATTTGAAAAAAGACGCTTGTGTGTGCTGTGTTGGCATGTTGACACATACGGTATGTGACACACTTGTCGCATCGAAATTGTCACACATACTCTTCACATATACCTACCATACATAATAGAGAAAGACAGCGACACGTAGTACGGATGTAGTACGAGTATTTCTAGAAAATGTCCGGGGTGTTCGCTTAACATAATAGTCTGACATACTGTCTACTTTTAATGCGATTATTCTTTTGTTTTTGTTCAGTAGAGTTTCGGTCACGTATTACACAAATATGTGTTCAATTTGTTTCTATTTTGTTTTTAGCGCTTGTGACATGGAATTTCATTATTATGATAGGAATAAATAATAATTAAGTTTTTGTTAGAGAAAAAGTTCGTGAAAGTTCTCGAATTATCATAAGTTTTGTTGTACGGAACTTACTAAATATGTAACATCATAATAAATATATTTTTAAAATGTTATACAAGTTAAATACAATAATTGAATTATTAAATAGTTATCGAATTAGTCTTGACTAAAAGACTGATTAAAAAAAATATTAAAGAAAAATGTCAGGTAAAATTATTAATAGCAGATATATCTGCTATTGCTCAATATGTTTTAGATTATCTTCATGATGTAAAATTCGAAGATACTGTAATAATTGCAAGACCAATCAATATTAACAGCATTTCGAAGAGAAGCAATAGAAATTTATAAAGAAAAAGATAATATTAATCACTGTAAAGACAATGAATTAAATAAAATTTGACTTCTTTTAATTAAAAATTTATAAAAGTTTGTATGATCTAGTTACTTATTTGTTACCTAGTAACTTGTTTCTATGTTCTGATATCTACTGTAATGTCATTTGTATCCGTTTTTCTGATGAAAACGAACGTTGAGTTCTTCTTTATTTCTTTCAATATACAGAACTTTTTAGTGTTTAACTCATCTTGCTGTGCTTGGTCTCTTTGGGTGATGGAACTCTCTGGGAGTTTTGCCTTCAGAACTTCCATAAAAAATAAAATAAAAAATGTAACTACTTTCTATTCTTAAATCTGAGCGTATTTGTTCATGACATCAAAACTATATCGAACATGATGAGTTAAAGAATTTTAGATGTATGATCTCGACGAAAATTTTATATCTTATACATACATTTAATTATAAAAACATTTAATAAAAATATCATGAAAATGATGAAGTACCTATTACAAAACATACATATAATTTATCATACATGTTGAATATTAACAAATTTGAAAATTTTACGCTTCAGTACATACCTAGATCTACATAGCTAATTATATGAAGAAAAAAAAAAAAAAAACTTAACGAAGCCAAATTGAAAATTTCTCTCTTGTAATTTAAATAGTTATTAAAACTTTACTCTCGTTTTCATCAAAAACAACCATTTATTATCTAATTAGTTATGCAAAAACGCAACGCATAAATTAAATATTAATTTCCATTTATGGAAAGTGACAATTGTTCGTTTACTCGGCTTAAAGAGATATATAATAATCACTGTTAACGAGTTGTATATTGTATTGTACAAAACTTATTAAAAATACTTGCGTGCTGTAGTGTTTTGTTTCCCAGGCACGGCATACTTGATTTTTTCCAGCCTTTCTTATTTCATTAACATTGACAACAATTGTAAGTTGTAAGTTAGCAGAAATAACAAATGCAGTAAGAGATTTCGTATTTAATGCGTTTCTTTTCCAACGCCTGCTTTAATTATATAAAAAAATATACAACTCTACTAATTTATTGCTGAATATGTAATTATTGTAAGTGATACAAATTAAATATTTTGTATTTTTTATTACAAATGTATAATAACAATGACAACAAGATTAGAAGTATATGGGTAAATCCATATATACCACTTTGACATTTCTCGGAAAGTTGGCAACATTGTATTTTAATATTATAATTTATATGGGCACTAGGAGAAACTTTTCTGAAAATTTTATCAAAATCGAATAAATAATGTAGCCACAATAAATTTTTAAAAAAATTTGTGATTTTTTTCTCGATAAGTTGGCAACACTGTATTTTGTTAAAATTGCATAATTTATTTAGGCACTAGGAGAAACTTTTATGAAAATTTGATTAAAATCGGTCATAATGAATTTTTTAAAATTTTAGTAATTTTTTTCTCGGAAAGTTGGCAACACTGTATTTTGTTAAAATTACATAAATTATATGAATACTAGAAGAATCTTTTGTGAAAATTTGAATAAAATCGGTTAAATAACATGGCCATAATAAAACTTTTAAAACTTTAGTATTTTTTTTCTCGGAAAGTTGGAAACACTGGATAGGTATTAATAAAATTATATAATTAATTAGAACATTAGGGAAATCTTTTCTGAAAATTTGATCAAAATCGGATACACCACAATTTCCTTGCAGTCAAAGTGGTAAAAATAAATAATCTTAATTTAAAAAGGACTTTTTTGGCTTACCTCAAATCTCTAAACATTTCTTGTTTGTTCCTTATCACAAAACTTTACTTTCGAGAAAATGATATGTACAGTTTCTGAACTGAATATAATAAGGATATGAAATCAATTACAATTTAGATTTCTGTAACAATTAAAATTATAACATTCACGATTGTTAAAAGAGATAGAAAACAAACAAATATCGCCAAAATATGCAAAAACTCAATTTGACCAAAAGTGGTGTATGGAACAAACAAGAAATCGACTGACGTATATTGTTCATTAATAAAATAAATTGATATACAAATATTTTGTTAAATTAAACTTCACTCTTTTTAAGGCCATATATTTGAAAATGATAGTAGATTAACAACTTTTAATGGGATACCTATAGATAACATAAAACATGGGCGCTGATTCAGCGCCCATGTTCGTCAATTAAACAAATTTCATTATTATAATCATATTAAGGCAACGTAAACATCCTTATCTGTATTCGAGACAAAAGACGTCAGTTATAAAATTTGAATCCTATGTCACATTAACGGCAACGGTCTAGTCTGCATTGTGACATACCAACTCGAAATGGAACCGAAACAGTACGCGCAGGAGGCCGAACTGAAGAGTGGTTGAGTGACGTTGATGACCGGAAGTTAGCCGGCGACTTACGTCCGTTTGAGCGTTGGACATCGTGTAACTAGAATGCTAAATTAGATGGACTTACCATATGAACGCTCACATACATACACACTTGTATACAGAAGCTATTGTTTAGCTTTACCAACACATTTTAATCTGGCTGGACATCGAGAATGGATAGCGAAATAGAATATCAATTTTTCACTAGAGGATTTTTAGTTGATTTTGCTTTTTAATTTTTTATATATTTAACTGTACGGAAATAATGTATATCAAATAAGTTTTTTTTAAAAAAACCACATCATATCGAAACAAACACTTATTAATGAATTTAAAAAATATATTTTGAAAAAAAAAGTGGCATTTATATGTTATGCAATTACAGAAAATTATTTTAAATCTTCGCCTCCGAAGCTTAAATATGAAATTTTATAACAATCCGTTCAGCTGAATTATTGTGCCTAACAGAAATTTCCAATAACTAAAATATAATAATAAAATTGTTTGAAACTAACATAGTTACTTATTTATTCTGATTCTTTTTAATCTTAGATCCAACGTTTTTACCATTAACTCAAAAGTTAACGTACATTTAAACTATAAACTTGTGTTTATAGTTTATATAGAGTAAAAAATTGTTAGGCACTCTACACGTGTCTACAGACCGACAGGCAGTCATTATGCTAAAAACAGTTGATTCGTGGTACTATAAGCCTATTTGTTTATCTGTAAAAATTTAGATATATCAAATTTGGTATGATTACAATATCTCCTTTATCATATGTGATAGGATGGTCAGTAAAAAAGATTGTAAACACAAGTTTATAGTTTAAATGTACGTTAATTTTTGAGTTAAAGGTAAAAACGTTGGATCTAAGATTAACAAGAAACAGAATAAATAAGTAACTATGTTAGTTTCAAACAATTTTATTATTATATTCTAGTTATTGGAAATTTCTGTTAGGCACAAGAAAAATTATTGTTTTAATTACATGAGAGATAAACTGTAATTGACATTATTTTCATTAATAGAAATGGTTTATTATCATATAACTTGTACAATTTACGATTATATTAGTATTGATATTATTATACACTTGTATGTAATAATAACAAATAAATTAATTAACGATGTTAATGAACTTCGACTAAAACATCTCTAACTATTAAAAAGAGTTATATATATATATATATATATATATATATATATATATATGAATAAAATGAATAAGCACTATACTACTATTACAATCTTACATGGGTATATATGTTATAACTAAATACGCCAGCTGTTCATGTATGTTATATTATATATATATATATATATATATATATATATATATATATATATATATACCCCTCTTTTTTTTGTGCTTTTTTCCTATCGTATTCTTTTTATTTCTACATTTGCTTTTTTTCTCATTATATTCAACTTAATTTTTTTTGTACTTGTTCTTCTGAGAAAAACAGGTTATGCATTATCATCTTATAAGATTGGAAATGATAGTAAAGTATTTGAATTTAGTTTTTATGTGTCTAGAAATTGTTGCTAATTTTTTATTTTTTGTTTAATTTATTGAATAATAGTTTAATGACACTTTGGATTTTGTTGTTGTCAAATTATTTAGTGAAAGTTAAAAATATAGATATGTTACATAACTATATCGCTATATACATACATACACACACACACAATCACGCCATGTACCTAAAAGGATGTGGCACAAACTCTTTCCATTATCCCAAAATCAGCCTCCTCTAAACATTCCTATCTAAACAAGCAACTTTAGCTTTATCCACATTCATAACTCCTCTCATACATACTCTTTTATTTCTACTACTTGGAAACTTCCGCTCACGCAAACCACTGTCTCAATCATACCACTTCAACTACTCATCGAACGTCCACCTGCAAACGTATACTTTCAAAATAATTTTTATAAATTTTTTTAACCAAACGTTTATTTAGACATTCACTCAAGATGTTCGAACTATCTTAACTGACTATCACCAACTTTTGCTACAACATTTTTTTCTAATAAAATCTGCAGGTCTTGACCGACATCCAAACAAGGGACTTTCAGCTTATCATGGGTTCCGAATACTCTATCTATCTATCTATATATCTATTATAAAAATAGGAAAGGTACCCTAAGATCCCAATAGCACCTGCGCCCCAGTGGCATATTCAGTACAAAAAAAGAGACAGTACTCTTTTTAGTTTATCTTATGAAAGAAGTCCTGTTTCTTTTATAAAGTACAACAACTTGGTCCACGGAAGTCTGTGCATCGATTCTGTCTCTCTACCTCAACTAATCTAAACTTGTTATATCTATTTTTGAGATATAGTGTCACAGTCACATATTAAGAGTTGACGGTAGAAGCACTCAGACACAGTCGATATCGGTTCAGTGGCACAAGATTTTAATACCAGAAATAATATTAAAAAAAAAAAATTAATTGTGTGAGCGCGGTGCGAACTAGGAACCTTTGGGATTCGAGTTCAACACGCTACCAGTGGCCTATGGCTGCTTGTATACAGTAATAATATTTAATAATTTAACTTTTTATATATATATAAAAAAATGATATTAATTTTTTAATATAAAAGAGTTTTAATAAATTAAAGTATGATCTCAATCTACTGTAGCAGAAAGTTAATAATATGATATAATAATTTCCCTTGTGGTTTAAGGAAAATTATATCATTTTATTATAAATAGTTTTGTAACTTGTATCAATTATTCGCATTTTTATCATGATTTTTCTACATAATTATTATTAACTAAAAGGTAAAATCTCTGAACTTATATATTAGGAGTCAGTTGTTTCAATTGGAAATTCATTGGTTTATAATATTCTTCTTTTCTTTTTCACAGCTTATTTAAATATCAGGATCAAAGCTACCTCTAGAGTAAAATGTTTGAAATTCGTGTTTTTGACTGTAGAAAAAAAAAGTTTTATTTCGAATTCAGCCGTTTGAATTGCAAAGTTTCCGAAGAAATTTGCAAGTTTCTGCTATTCAAAATACTGAACAATATGGAACAAAATTGTTTTGTTACAATATCTCCAAAATAACAAAATAATAATAATAATAATAGAGAAACTGTTTTAATTAACATAGTGAAAAAACTTTTAGAACACATTATATTAAAATAAAAAAGCTTTAGGATTAAGTTCTGTATATATTTTATTTAAATATCGACGTTTTATAAACAAAATTATGAATATTAAAAAAATTTGTTTAAAAATTAAGAGATTGAATGAATGAAAAATTAATTGAATTTGTAATATTTCCATAATAACACATAATTTTTTTTAAAAACTTTTATTAAATATTAGTTAACAAATAATGATGGTGTATATAGTATTGCAATTGTTTGTATAGTTTTTTTAAGTAGATCGATAATGATTTTATGCATAGAATGTGAAATAATTGTCATGATCTCTTGCGTGAGAGATCACTGATATTCTTCAAGGACAAATGAAAGTGAAATGCATCTGTTGATTAACATCGTTTTTTTTTTTCTTCATACTGTTGATGAGATGTTATTAATTCTTCGAGAATGTAAATTATTGTTTTGTCGCTAAAGGTGAATGATATAGAATAATGAAGATTAAAATATAGATGAAAACTGTTCATCGACTGTTAAAATCGACTTTAGTTCTCATATTTTCGCTCAAAGCTGTTTAGTTATATATATATATATAAAAATAGAAATTGTGACTGATAAGAAAATTAGCAGTTAACATTATTTATTGATTTACAATTTGACTTTTAACAAGTCTACTTACAATAACAGATTTTTGGAATTTTAATCCTTTTTTAAACTTTTAATTACTCAAGTATTTTTAATATAAATGAATGCAAAAATAATGACCCGTTAATTGACAGGAATGCTATTTTATTGATAATTTTTTAACTGTTAGAAATTTTGGTTTTGAAACAAAACACACTAATTAATATACATTTTTGAGGTTTTATTACTTCAATTGTGGATAATAAAAATTACTTCTATAAAATAATAATTTTATAATTTTGATTTTTTTTTTTGATTTCGGGATGATGAAAAAGGTTTGTGCCACACCCTTTTGGGTACATGGCGTGATTGTGTATGTATGTATGTATGTATAAAATAATAATAAAAAAGCCGTTAAAATATTTATTATTTGAAATTAATTTTTATAAAATAATTCTTTCGATTTTATTATTTAAAATTAGAATAAAATAAATAATGAAAATGTATATTAATTATTATATTTTAGATTCAAAATAGTTTTTTGTTTTGTTTACATAATTACAAAATATATTAGGTATTTTACAAGTAAATTAAAATTGTTGTGTAAATTGAAAACAAATGTTATTTTTAAGAATTTTCTACCAAATTATTATTATTGATTATAATAATTATCTTTTAATACCACTAGATTAAACATATTCCCTTTTTTTTATTCAGAAGAAATACATTTATTTCTAAAGTAAATTTAACCAGCGTTTAGGAAACCTAGTCTTTGTTTTAATTTTACAATAATTTTTTTACTAATATTTAAGATATTATAATTTACGCAGTCATTTTTCCTTATTTTGTTAGCTAGTAACTTATTTCTGTGTTCTATTTATTTAGTGTATATGTCATATGTATAATTTTTCATGATGGTGATATACGTAGAGTATATTGAAACGTCGATTTTTAATTAAAATATATACACAACTAAATATTTATTTTAAATTAAATTTATTAATTTACATATTCAGCAATATCGTACACTTTGCTATTAGAAAAAATCTTAATAAATTAGTTTATGTTGTACTAAATTTATACTTGAAATTAAACTACTTTTTTGTAAATTTATAAATAATTGATATAATACTATAATATTTAGATAATTCCATAGTAAGAAAGAAAACATTATACAACACGAGTTCATAGATCTCACAAAACGAAAATTATAGGGCTCCCAAATAAAATACAGGCTAGAGCAAAAAAAAGGAAGTTATCGCTCCGATGCTTTCGGCCTGTCAATACATAAACTGTGATGCGTTACATTATCTATATTCGTGCCTCGTTGAATATGTGTCCACATGGATACAGTTGATGACGTCAATAATTTCGGTTGTGTTGTATATCTCTTAGTTTTTCTAAATTTATGGGTAAAATGCGTAAGTAAAAGGAGATTCAAAAATCTATGTTTCCCCCTTGCTATTAATAGTGAATTCAGCATGTGTGCTCTACTGTGTTGCGTATGGCTTGCTGTACGTGTATGTATGTGTATGTGTGTGTGTGAGTGTGGAGTGGAAATGATGTTCGTTATTGAGTAGGTTAGTGCCCGAATACAAGGTCAATGGTGTCACCACAGCTACTTGGATCTTTTGTATGGTTATATAGTTTTTGTACTTTAGATATTATAAAGGTGCTATTGCATTTTATTTATTTTTTTATGTTGATATTTGTCTATTTTTGGTTTTGGTGAGGCAATGTTGAGTTGCTCCTATTTGCTATAGGACAGGATGATTTAGTTTTCTTATCACATCATGAAAAACTTTGTTATTATTATTGATATGAACAGTGAAAATTTTTTTACAGGAGTTGAATATTTTTAATGCCATCAGAGAAATTATAATAATAATATAAAAAAATGTTACTTTAAAACCAACGTTTTAACTATTAAATCAAAAGTAAATAAACTTTTGAATCATAATAGAAATTAATTTTATAACAAAAATAAATAATAGTAAGTTATAGTATAACTATTTTAAAAGTTTTATAAGAAATTATTTACTATTTTGTTTCAAAACGCAGTGTTTTTAGTAGATGAAATTAAAGTAAAAAATAAATTATTAATAATTTTCAATTCAAATACTTATATATATATATATATATATATATATATATATATATATATATATATATATATATATATTTTGAATAGTAAAAAAATTTGTAACTAAATCCGAAAGCCTTTTTATTTTAATATTATGAGTTTTGAAACATTTTTTTACTATGTTAAAAAGTTTATTTCTATTATAAAAATCCAATTTTTCTAATCAAAAGTATGTTTACTTTTGAATTAACAGCAAAAACATGGAATTTAAAGTACTATTTTTTCAGTGTACGCAATTCTTTTTTGTTAAATTTAACTAAAAAATATTTTAGATTATTTGTGTTAGACATTATCATTTAAAAAAAAGTTTTTTTAGATAAAACTAATAACACTTATAGAGAAATTTACATGTTTTTTTGAGTAAATATCTATTTCAATGATTTAAAACAAATATGCGTATTTTATTTTCTCTTAATTGAGGACCTTCTTTTATAATATTTGCTAAATTAACCCGAAAAATTAATAGAAGTAACAAGTAAATTTTCTTATTACATTTGAAATTAAAATTTTAACTGGTTTTGCTTGACTTTGAACCAAAACTATAGTTCTATTAATGATGTATTGTGTATCATTTCCATTAAAAATAACAGTCTGTTAAAATGAAAATTCTCAGATTCCGTAAGAAATCTTGCGAGTAACGAGATTTCTTACGTGCAGAAGGAAAAAAAATATGTTTAAAATATTCTAGTACAGTTACGTATATTGGATATAACAAAAACTTATTATTCCAGAACGATAGAAAAGTTTGTTGCAAAAGTTCTCCGGAACTTAAAACGAATGTGACAAGTTTACTGAATTGTACAAAACTAACATACGCACTTATAAATACGTTATCAATTAAATTCTAACCTGCAAATATAACGTTATGTGTATAAGTTGTGTATATATTTACACTTTTAAAAGTTATAAAAGGTCAAATTGTAATTTATGTTCATATAAGTGCTATACACACATGTTTATGTACAATAATGAAAAGTAAAAAGAGAACTTAATGTGAATATTTATCTCTTATAAAACTCTTCATTGGATAAAACGAATCTTTAAGTTAATAATTATTTCTACGATGTTTTAAATGATTTGTGAGTTTTATACGTATATTTGTTTTAAATTCGTGATGAATAATGAAAATATATTTATTAGTTGTTAGAAAGTTGTTCTCAGTTAAATAATAAAGTTAAAGGGTTAAATCAGTTCAGTATTTTTTGAGTTTATTGTTTAGATACAGTAGATATAAATGTTGGAGATTTATACAGGAATTACGTGTATTAAAATTGTAAATCTGTTTGTTTTGATTTTCTCTCATTGTACTGAAATAATAATATTGTATATGCAATAAAATCGAAGTAGTGCAAGTATTTAATAATAAAAGTATATGTGATAAATGACCTTGAAATGGTAACCTTACAAATGAATTTATTATATATTACCACACAATGCGTCGATTGTTGTTTAGAAAAAGAAAAAGAAAACAGTCAATTGCACTAAACGATTATAGCAAGTAGAAATGTTTGTTTATATTTAGTAGAATATAAATCTTAGTTATTAGAATTATGTTTATACTTTGCTAAGTTTCGTTATTAAATCAACGAAAAGTAAATATGATAGAATTTTCTTTTGCTTTTCTTACCTTGTCTCAAATGATTAATGATTTACCTCGTGATTTACATACAGAAAAAAAATGTATGCGAGTAATGAATCATTTTCTTTGTCCATTTATTATTATTGATATGAAAAGTAAAGTAAAGATCTTCAATGGTTTCAATCATTTTCGAGTAATTTGCAAAAATTGAAAATTGGTTTATTTTTTGGCAAAACTCATTTACATTATAAAAACTTATTTTGAAATTAGTTTTTGATATTACCATTATTATTTAGCAAAATTATCACAATGGAAACATTATAAAACTGTCACAATATACTTTCTATATTATTAAATAAACATTTATTAACTTTCTGATATTGGTAGCATATAATAATATTATAAAAATTGTTAAGCCTACTTGATTTTACCATCATCATTATCTCCTTGTTATTTCTGAGATTAGCCATAATTTGATAGCTTATCAGACGCACTGATAAAATCTCTGCTCTAAACGTCTTAAGTTAAATGGTCATTACTTTTTCCAGAGCGTGCTAGGCGTTTAGAAGAACATCCTCTTAAACTGATTGACTATGAAATCCTTTTCGTTGTGTTTAATCACAGTTTTCCGATACGTCTAACGTCTGTCCTGTTAAACTTGTTTCCTCTTTTTACCACACCGACTGGTTTTGATTCGCATTTAGGATATCGGTTCGTCGTGTTCGTGTCCTGTTCTAATCTAACGCACCCCCCTCCCCCTTTCAGGATGTAACGTTTAAACCCATTTACAGGGCAATTTCTTGGGGTTTCCGCATACGGGGCTTCGTTTCAGTTGCAGCATTTGACTGACTTGAGTTGGTGTATGTGTTGAGCTAACCAATCAGATTGCCAACTTAATCCGATACGAAAGTAGCAGTGTGTGGAGGAAGACAGGGTTGGATTTGGAAAAGATTTTATACTGAAAATATAATGGAACTGTAAGTTGTGTTATGGGAATATTGCGTTGAAAATGGGAAAGTCCGCAACTTTTGATGGATAGAAATAATATTTAACAAAATTTTTAAACATCAGTTTATTTTATTGCACAATATTTTTTTAAAAAACCACATTAACATCTCATCCAGGTACTATATGCGACCACCATCTTTGTGAAGTTGCCACCCCCATGTTAGAATTTCGAAAAAAAAAAAATTATTGCATAATTTTGCCCAAGTTATGCCCAGTTTTGCCCAACTACTCTTAATTAATGAGTCACAAGTCGGCGTTTTACGGGGTGGCACCTCCACAAGCAAATTCGATAAAATCAAGTATGCCACAATTTTGCTCAAGTTATGCCCAGTTTTGTCCAATCAAACTTGGGCAAAATTGTGGCATACTTGATTTTATTGAATTCGCTTGGGGGGGTGCCACCCCGTAAAACGCCGACTTGTGACTCATTAATTACGGGTAGTTGGGCAAAATAAAATTAGTGTTGAGCAAAACTTGGTTTAACTTGGACAAAATTATGCAATCATTTGTTTTTTTCGAAATTCTAACATTATTTTTTTGGTTAGTTTTTGTAGTCATATTTCGAATTAATAAATTTTCAAATAGTTGTTAATTTTTACTCGTTATTTTAATGTATTTTGCAGAGTAAAGATTATTAAATGTTCGATGAAAACAAATAAAAATATCGATAAAATAATAAGTATTTTAAAGAAATTTACAACATTAATTAAGTAGCTCTTAAATCTTCTAATTGTATTGTTATCTTTTATAAACAAATAAAAAAATTACCTTTTTAAATCTAACTTATCTATAGCAATGATTGTTAATTTTCTTTAAACTTTTGTTTTTGTTTAATTGCGGAAATTAAATCGGAAACTATCAAAACTAGTGTTTTTAAGACTATTTCTTTAACTCCTATTTTTGTGTAATAATGTAATAACACATTCTTATTATTAGTTTGTTAGATTATTAGCGTATGAGCATTATTGAATTTTGTTGTATTACAGTCCTGAATTTGTATTTATATCGTTACCGTCTAACCGTACGCATTTTTCTGTATTGGTTGCGTATCCTTTTACTTTGTCCTTTGCTTTTGCTATACGACTAGCTTCTGCAGCGCGTAGAGTCAACTGAGCAAGCAGTAATTGCCTCTAAAAGATCGGTTTCTCTTGCGGTATGCCACAGCGTCGCATACACATGCACGAGTGAGTATGCCAATATTAACTACACTCAACTTCCCCGTTATAATATGGGACCTCACAACGAACGAAAATACCGCATTGTGAGAAGTACACTTTATGCAAAATTTAACCTGAAACTTTAAGGAAATTTTAAAATTATTATTAATATTTGTGTCGTGAGAAATATCAGCACGGTAGCCGAGCTTGTTTAAGCGTTAGGTATTTAATATCACTCATATATATTTTTTAAACAGACATTTATTAGATATTGGTTCAAGATCTTAATTGACTAACAACTTTTGCAACAACATTTCTACCAACAGAATTGAAGTTGTATATCATATAGTTTTTGAGATCTCATCTATATTTGGTATATTTATAAAATAGATGTGGTGTTGTATCGATTATAATTTCGTATATGCTAAGGCCTTTGATTTGGTTTTTATTAAAGTTGATTTGTCTAAAAATAAAATATAAATGGTAATTTTACGACAAAAATTTTGTATTCAGAAGATGTGAATTTAATTTCCGGTAAGGAAACTATAATTTACAATGAAAGTTCAAACAAAATAAATCTTAAACTTTTGCTAGTACAAGAGAAGTTTTTTTTTCTTTTTAATATAAAGACACATTTTGAATTGTTTGTCATTTTTTTTTAACAGTTATACAATATTCAATATTTTTTGTGATAAAACTTTTTTAAGTCATTTTGGTTTACTCCAGAACTTAACGCTACTGTATTTTTTATTTGCTGCATTTTTAATGCATCGTTAATACTTGGTTTTATAAATGCAAGTTTAAATGTAGTTTAATTGTAATTAACTCGAGATTAAATTTGAAAATCTATTAAACAATAAAGAGTTAAATTAAACTTGAGTTAAATACGTACTTAAATAATTCGTCTAGCAGAAAGGGAATTAAAATTTAAACTTGGTTAAAGTGACATTTCTACTTTTGTTTTATTAACTTGAATCAAATTTGTATTCGCCTTTATAAAACCGAACATACTTATCTAAAATGTGTTTAATTTAATATAATTACTAAAAAATTGTGTTTTTTATTAAATGTATCCATTTTTTTACGTGTTACTAACTATACAAACTGTCGTTTTATAATTAAATATTGCAATGCGAACATTAAAACAATTTTCATCATATGAAGATGATGTGAAATGATAAACACTAACATAAATATAATGTCACACATAAACACCTATGTGTATACTACATATATCTACATTACCCGCAGATTACAGATACATACATATCTTACGTTCACTGATCTCTAAATGAAATTAATTCTATATGGTATTTGAAGTAAGGCGAGAGAAATGACGATACACATTTAACATGTTACGAATTACATCAAAGAAACTTACTATGACACTTCTAGCGTGTGTGACAGAATATCTAATTGAAATTACGTTTTGATAAATTGAGATTATATTAGCGGTTAATTAATCGACCTGTCGAGGTTATGTTATTTCATGTTTGATTTGTAAATTTACAATTTAAAATAGTACCTAATTTAATTTTTAAATCATTCATTTTTTATAAATTCATTATTTTTTAATTTTAAATTAAGTTTGTTAAAAATTATACCAAAGGTTGTATGATTTAACCATTTTCACATATAAAATAAAAAATTGGAATTATAATTATGTAGAAATAATTAATTTGCAGAAAAATAAATTATTTTGAGTAAATATTTTTTACGAAACAGTCCGTAATATACCAGTTTAACAAGATACCTAATAAAATTGCTAACTTGAAAAGCATAATATAGAGAAAAGTCAATAAATTTTAAGTTTACATATACATATATTTTTAATAGTACTCATTAAATTCGCATCATACAATATATCGTAAATTATTGTATTATTTATTTATATTAATAACAGAAAAATTAATAATGTTTTTTGAAAAATACAACAATTGAGTCGCTGGGTGCAATAACGACTTAAGTGCACTTAAGTTTTTATACCAAATTAACGTTTAAACGTTTTATCCTTATATATTGTAACTATTTGTGAACTTCAACATATTATAATTGTCATAATGAATGATCAACATCTCAAAAGAGTCGGGGGAGAACCAAAACGGTTGTATAATACAACTTCTAAGGATGGGAGATAAATTATCACGCCTTGAATTAAGTCGATTTTCCATATAATCACTTAAACACATAAAAATATATACAAATATACAAAGTTCTGACAAATGAAAATATGGATATAAAATGGATATGGAAATGGATATGTAGTTTCCAGGGTACATTCAAATTGCACGCGGTGGTTGGGTTTTAATCCCTTACCGAAATTTTTATAGCTAAATTGCACGCCGTTCTGAGGTGGATACCTATCATTTGCGCCAATGAGATAAGCGCTTCTATTGAATAATAACATAACTAAACAACCTAACCTAACCTACTCTAAGCCAACAGTTGCGGTTGACCGGCGTGCAATTTGGTTATTCAGATTTGGGTCGTCTGACCGCGGCGTGCATTTTACCTGCTCCGATTTTCCAAATTTTTAATCGCAAATCATTCGGAGTTTTGATGATTGAATAGACATGGATGTGTATTTTCCAAAATTATGTACTCCAGAAAAACGACCCTTAAGTCGTTATTGCACCCTGCGTCTCAATTGTAAATAAAAATCATAAATAAGTACTTATAAAACAAAAATTATTTTTTGATAAAAGTGTGCGCATGTTTGTTTCTTACATTTAATTTAAAAAAATTAAAAAAAAAAACTGTTTTTGCAGATTTTTTTTTTAAACAATTTAATTTTTAGATTATTTTTTTTTTAAATCACAAACAGACCAATTCTCGCTGGAAGACATATAAAAATTTGTCTAGAATTAAATGGTAAAAGCACTTTTTTACACAAAAGTTAAGATGAGAATACGAATTACTATTTTTATTGCAGAATTTAGAATTTTTATTGTACATTTTATGTCCAACCAAAGTCCAACTGTATGTTATCATAAGGTCTGCTTCTATTCTGAATATTTCCGATTTCTTTTATCGTCAAATCATAAGTATTTATAATAGGAATTTATCGAAAGTTTTTCACACTTTATTTAAAAACATTGTACGGTAATTTATTTATTTTCATTGTAAGAAATTTCCATAACTACGTTTCTTTCTACTAACATCTAAGAAGCAAAAACAAACAAGACCTTCGCGTTTCAACGTAGAAATAGAGGCTTTTGTTTGTCTCGACTTTTGAAATCCTTGTAAATAACATCAGAAAGATCAGACAAGAACTATACAGTCAATCTAGCCGGTGCTCTGTGTGCTGTGTGTATAAATTAGCAACAATATATTTGTAACGTAGTGTACGTTGCGTGGCATGTGCATTGAATCGGAACGAAACCGGAAGCGGAAAACAGCGCGCGCGACAAAGACGTGCAAAATCTTTCATGAACAGGAACGTTGACGACTATTTCATGTCGATAAGTTTTATCGATAGCGATATAAAACATTTTCAATTTGAAAAGGTTACTTACTTCACTTTGAAACGTATGTCAAATGTCTTTGATTTTAATTTTTTATTTTGCATTTATGTTTTTAACAAAAATCTGGCAACTTTGACATGTTCTAACGACAGAAGTTTCTAACAATATTTTACAGTTATGTAATTATTTTATATTATATACTGAAAAAAACGTATTATTTAACTTCTGTTTGAGTATATACAATTTTGGTGCTTACGTTGATGTACGGTAGTAAATGTTGGGTTTGGCTGCTAAAACATAAAAGAAATATAACTGCTGTGAAAATGAGATTTTTTATGTGGCGTATGTGACTACTTGCCTCGAACTCGTGTGAAGTTATCGCCCAAAAGATATAGGAACTCAATTTTTATTAGAGTTCTGGATAGATTTCAAAGAGTTCTAGAGTTCCTGAAAGTATCTAATTTAACCTAACTTAAAATACACTCAGAACTCATTTTTGATCATAGTTGGGGCGCTGCGTGATGTAATTTCTGCAAAACTGAAAAATGTGATTTTTATGCTTAAATTGCCAGAACTTTTGATAATACTTTCAGGAACTCTAGAACTCTTTGAAATCTATTCAGAACTTTTTGAAATCTATTCAGAACTTTAACAAAAATTGAGTTCCTATCACTTCAATTTGCTTGGATCGCAAGTATCTGGACTCAGCACAATAAAAATCTCTTTCTGCTTCTTGAAACATAATATATTAAATATTACCGAATAAATCGAAGCAATACAAACTTCCAAATAAAGAAATTTGTTCGTAAGTTGTCGTCGGCTAGAATATTGATGAAACGTTACAATTATAAACAAGCAAAATTTCTTATTATATAGAAGCCAGTCACTAAATATAGAGTATAACATTAACATTATGAAACTAGTCATATAATAAAATATTTACTGTATTTTTCTATCATTATTAAGAGAAAAAAAACTTTGTTTCTTGCAGGAGAAAGAATCATCTCCAGCTAAAGACGCTATCGTTGAAAATGGCCTCTCCGATTCGGAACAAACACCATCAAAAACACCGGAATCGGGCGATGCACCTGCTCCGGTTGGCGATGCTGTTGAAGCTATTACGAACGGCGATGATGCTGGCGTAGATAAATCGACAGAATCCACGGAGAAATCCGCCGAGGAAAATAGTGCTGAAAAGAAAAAAGAAAAGAAAGAAAAATCCAAGAAGAAATGGTCGTTCCGAAGTATTTCCTTCTCGAAAAAGGACAAGACCAAACCAGCTAAGGAAGAAAAGAATGGAGAGGTTAAGGAGGTACCCGAAGAGGTGAGTCTTATTCGGATTTGATTCTATCTTTTTTTTAATAATTGGGATTTGATTAAATTTTGTCGGCATTTCTTTTTGATAGACTGGCATGTATCTATTTAAAATTTGTGTAATTTATTTAATTCTGAAGGATTATAAGGATATATCTAATAATTCTATTACTTTTAATGTTGCAAAATATTTTGTGATATTTTACTGTCGCGTTAAAGCAAAACTAGGATATTATTCACAAAATAAAAAAATTAAATATTTTTACACAATTTTATATAAAAATAATATTTAAATAATTATAATTGATATTTTGGCATTTTGTAAATGAATCTACTAAAATAGTAGATAAAATAAAACAAATTAATATTTGTGAAAATTTTCAACAAGAAAATAAAAATGAAAGCATCTACCATTAGTGGCGAAAAGATAAACAAAAATTAATGACGTTATTTGTTAGCGTTAATTTTAGCGGAAGGAAATAGCGTAAACGAAAATGGTGGATTTTCTGGTGATATTTATTACATCGTGATTGGACTACAAATGATTATTCCGTCTCTACCATTTTGTTTTACCGATAGTCATTTGTTACTTCACTCGCTTAAACAAAAGAGAAGCGGTAATTTTTGTTTCTATCCCTACTAGACGATGTATTTTAATTTGTTTTCGTGATAATAATATTATTATTTTAACATCTTTTTTAAGATAGAACATAAATAAATATTGCAATTTTATACATATTTATAATATATTTACAAATTAATAAAAAATGTATAAAATTTTAGTAAAATTCTTTAAAATCATTGTGAAATCTCGACTAAAATCTCTAAAATCTTATATTTCATATAAAAAGTAGTTCCAGCTTCCTTAAGACTGTTTGTAATTCCGTTTGCTTTTTTTTCTGTTTACGGATTGCCTACGTGCTATATTAAAAAAAAAAATGTTTTTACTGTATATGAGTTTAATATGATACTGCGTGAAACAGGTATCTGAGTGGCAGTCGTGTTAAACGGAAATGCCCTCCCCCAAATAGCAACAAGCGACAAAAGGAAACGACAAATCGCGTATTGGTTCAGTGCACTTTTGGGTCCTTTTCATTTATCATTATTATGGATGATAGATATTATTATGATTATTTTCGCGGTCTGTGGACCACTGCACGGAAATTCGACAAAACACACACACACACATACACACCAACCATTATTCGTTATTCTAGTTTGTTCTTTTTTTTTTAAAACGTAATCATCAAACCATATATACATACTTGTTATTATATCCTCTGTCGCACATGCAATCCTTCAATATTGTCAAATCATCATATTTTTTTTAACTATTATTATTTAATAGAAAAATTCAAATTGAAAATTTAGTGATGTATATTGAATATAGTCTGTATTCCTCACCACACTTTTAAAAGTATAAATTTTGTCAAAAATATTTTTCACATTTATTTTAAATTTTCAGGATAGATTTTATTAATTCTCACAAGAATTACAGATTATAGATGCGTTTAAAGTCAGCAAATCTAGCAAACCAGAAGTAATTTTTGCTGTCTCAGTATTTGCTAGATTTGTTAGGTAGCCAAGAAAGTGAATTTTATCTTCCTGTCATGCTGTGTTTACAGAAAAGCGGTAAATTATTTTTTTTTCAAATGCAATAAAATATATAACAAATATAATTATATGTTTTTTGTCGTTGTTAAAAACATTTTGTTAATTTAGAACATAGATTTTTAAACTTATTTGAGCTATTGCTCAATTATGAATAAAATTAATCTCCAATGCCTTTTTGCTCGTACATATATATATATTTGTAAATACATAATTTTAATATAGAAAAATATGTAGAATATTTAACGAATATGTAATATTCAAAATATATTTATTTTCAATTTTTATAACAAATAAAAGAAATTGAATGAAAACATGAAATCTGTATAAGTATTTTATTTTGTGGTTTAATTTTTCAATGATAAAACAATTTGAATTCGGATTAATCAATACACACATTCCAATCGCGATAGAAAGAGATAAAATCAATTCAATTGCTTAATAATTGTCTGTATATTCATTTTCCATCATACGTTGTTCTGTATGCATTGATATCACATGAATTCATATTGTGGAATAATTAGGTTAGGTACTCGATGTAAATCAGCGTATAAATTTTTCAATTGAATCATTCGTTAATTCATTAAAAACTGTACATGTACAATCGAAGAATATAAAATTAAAATATGATTTAGACTATCTTAATTTACTAAGTAAACAACATTAATGTAAAACGAAATTCAAAATATTTTATATTATACATCATCAGTTTCTGTAATTTCTATGTGAAACATGGAGCTACATGGTTCGAGAAGCTGAACAAATAGTTTCTTAACAATTTTTATTTGCATTGTCAATGGTACGGGTTGTTAGTCCACAGCTAAACAAGGCACCTACAGCTTACAGTGGGTTCCGAATCATTCAGACCCCAGCCGATATCAGTGGTACAATGTTTTTAAATACCAGAAATAATAATTAATTTGTTGAAATAAAACTGCTTTCAGTTAAAGTTCTGTATGATTATTTATTTGAAAACTAATAAATTAGTATTTTTTATTTTGATAAAGACGAGCGTTGAGTTTCGTCGAAACGTCGTTTTCAAATAAATAATTATACAGAACTTTAATCTAAAGCAGTTTTATTTTAATAAAATAAGTTCTGAAAGATTTTTTACTGGCGTAAGCGTAGCGCGAAGCAGGGGGTATATGTTACTCGGAATAGGAATCTCTTTTTGTCGATAAACATCGCTGTTATTGACAACCCTAGTTAATATACCTAGATATAAATATATTTTAACAATTTTCCTTTGTTCGAAATATCAATATTGCAAATTGTAATTGACTAAGCAAACAAGAACGTATACGAATTATAGTTCAGTTAATTTACTTGTTGTTGACAGGTAAACAATTAATTTTATAATTATAAACAGTAGGAAATTGATTGTGTACTAGAAACTGTTCAATCAAGCAAACTTTTTATTAGTAAAAAAATGAAATATTAGTTTTTTTTTTTTAATATAATAATGATGTTATGACCTATATTTTAACTTTTTTTATATTGAATATTATATTTTCGTGTTAATTTAACAAAATTTTGGTAAGTAAAAAAAAATGTTAAATAATTATGTGAATAATAAATGAATAAGTAAATTAAAAAACATACTTTTAATAATTATAATTAACCGAAAACGAAATTTGTTTATGATTTTAAATACTTTTATGTAAATGATACAAAAAAAATTAATAATAATATATTTATCAATATATCACAAGAAAGAATTTTTTCATTATCATGTTAATTTTTTATGCGTCATTCAACAAAAAAGTAAAAAACATTTGAAACCCAAACTGTCAACTTTATGCAATTTTATCTCTAAATGAATAACTTGTTCTAATTTTATCATTTTATTTTCATAATGATAAATATGTCTGTGAAATTAAAAAACAAATATGTATCGTATTTAATTTTATCTGTAAATATTCTCATATCAGTTCCAATTAATTAAATAAACATATTTTAATGAAATATGTCGTTCAACTTTTGTTTCAAGACATTTATAAGCTTATAATTAGTAATTTAGACTTGCATCGTTATCAATGAAACTGGAACTAAAATTTCTGTTACTGACGATTAGACAGAAACTGAGAGCTTAATTATTTTACAAAATATATGCAGTAGAAACTTCTGTGCATCATATTTTTTTATCATACAAAGTTTGATATTTTGTTTTAATGTTTTTATCATATAAGTTTCGTTTTTGTTTATAATATTTTTATATAAGTAAATTAAAATTCAAACTCTGAATGAGTGCATTGATTCTTGAGTTATAAGATAATGAATATGCATATAAACATCATTTTATTATTTTTATAATAGTACAGATTTCAATAATTTAAATTGCGCGATTATTTTATAATAATTGTTATTGAATATTATTTATGTAAATATATATTTAAAGTATAATTATATTGCGGTCTTGTTTATATATCAATTAATTCAATAATATTACATTCGTAATTTGTGGTTAATAATAAAAAATACGTTATTTTTATTTAATATTTGTAACATTGTATTACGTAACAATGTGCTAAAAAGGATAAAATCCAGGCCGGTTGTTACAGGGTTGGTAAAATTTCATTTTCAACCAATATTCACAGCCATTATGACCTGATATTCCACCCCTAAGCGCTTAAGGGTATGTACATTGTTGTCCCATCTAACCAAAGAGGGGGATTTGAAAATGCACCTAAAACCTAAATTCCACATTGAACTAACCTTACATACGGAGATTTAAAAATGTGGCAGGTTCTGATTTGATTTTTTGATTTTTAACAAAATTTAACACACAATTTTCACTTTTTAGAAAAATAAATTGTATTTCTTTTTTTTTTAATTTTTAAGAATCGTCTTAAAAAATTTGTTGTGGCCATCACAGAATCGACAGTCATCGTATGAAATAAATTTATGAAAAAGAAAAATTTGTATAACAGCAATTACTGTATTCATGGTAACTAAAAACAAAAGTGTCTTGACATAAATATGCCATCTATTTACAAAATTATAAAAATATAAAATATTATAAAAAAAAATTATTTAGCCGTATCAAAAAATGTTCCAAATGAAAGTTGTTAGTTATAACTTGTTTAGCGACTTTTGCTAAATAAATTTTTTCGAAATATATATAAAACATATGAAAGTGACATCAGTAAATTTTACTTCCAATTATCATCAGTACGGGTAGTTAGTCCACAGCCAAGAAAGGGATCTGCAGTTTATAGTGGGTTCTGAACCATTCAGACTCAGCCGATATTAGTTCAGTGATACAAGGTTTTAATACGAGAAATAATATTTAATTTAATTTCTGGTGTGAGCGCGGCGCGAACCAGGGACCTTTGTAGTCCAAATCCAACACGCTACAACTGGCCTACGGCTGCCTGTATATTGGAAATTAAAGAAATTATTCCAGAAAAGAGCAGTAACAAATAGTCGTAATAAAATTTTATCATTTAAAATTTGCATTTTAATGAGTTTCGTTTTCAATCAGGCTTTTTTTTTATGAAAAATTTTGTATTTATACCTGAATATTCAATTAAATTTTTTCTTTTCCACTCTAATTTAAAAATTAATTTCAAGAATAAATAATTAATATTTTATTTCAATATAGAATTTTCAATTTCCATTTATTGAAAATAAATTAGAAGTGCAAATTCTTAATGTTTATTCAGTCAATTGATTGCTATTTATTCTAAGAATGGAATTTGATTATAATCTGTTCTAAAATTTTGGATTTAACTACATTTAAATTGCGCGGAGCTTTCGGAATATATGTATTTAGCATAGTTTGACAGTTTTTAGTTTTGTGGTTGAAAGACTTTTATAATTTCTGTGTTAAATCATGGTTCCTAACTGTGTGAATGTCAAATTTTAAACTATTCAGTTTATTAGTTTATTAGTTTTCAAGTTACAAACTATCAAAGAGGAGACTCATATTTGTTTTATTTATATGATACACTACGAATATCAGTCAGTGTTGTAACATACTTACTATTGGATAGGACTAACCGCGTTGCCATGGTAAAATGTAAATATAATATTAAAAAATAGCAACGATTTTTGATAATGTATTTATATCATAAATGTGAAAATATCAAAAATATTATTACTAATATTATTATATGAGTAATATTTATTTAATTTTATTGTTTATTTTCAATATAATGTGATATATGCCCCTATTCTGGTCATGAACTTTAGCTTAAATCTTTAAATTTAAAGAACTTTAAGTAAATTTCAATTCTGGTCACAACTTTAGCTTAAATCTTCAGCTTAAAGTCCTTTAAATTTAAATGTATATGGGAGGTGCTTTAACAGTTAAATTTGAGGTTACTTTAAGTAGTTGTCAGAAAAGGTTGAAATTTATATTGGTGTGAAAAATATTTGCATAAAAATGAATATAGAAATGTTTGCAGTTTTCCTATATCTAGATGATTTTGAAAAGAAAGTAATTAAATAATATATATGTTTCGTTAAATGTAGGCTTAATAAAATAAAATTATTTTTATAGGAACAATACAAGAATAGAAAGAAAAATATTACGAGACAATTTAAATACATTCGAAATAACTAACAACAAATTTTTAATTGATTTTTGCTTAAAAAAATTAGTAGTAATTAACATTATTAATAAATTGAAGCCATATATATATCCGCATCTGAACGATCCGATTCCATACCATTCCACCTAAAAGTGTTAATAGCAATTTACTATTATGCAAATTGACACGTTTTGACGTTTTGACAGTTTTCCACTTAAAGATAACATACTGCGCATGTGCACAGCATTGCCAACTTAGGAATAAAATTCTTTAAATTGCTAAGCTTAAAGATGCATGACCAGAATTGCTTTATTTAAATTTCTTTAAGTCGTTAAGTTAAAGTTTGCTTTAAGCTAAAGATCTTTAAATTTAAATGTGATGACCAGAATAGCGGCAATAGAATATAAATACACAAAAAAAAAATAAAGTAAAACTTTAGTTTACGGTCACCAAATTTATTTAGTGTAAACTTTATAGAATGTTATTGTATATAGAGCACTGTTTATGAATATAAATAACAAAATTTTATTTTTATTTTTTATGTTAAAAACAACTAGAAATTCTTTACATGGTTTAAATTTTTCTAAAGGTTAACAAATTAAACTCTTAAATTAACTTAATTGCAGTAAGCGCCACCATATATGTCACGTACAACTAATTCATCCTATGTTGAAAATAAGTTTACAAAATAAGTTTTAACATTGTAAATATCATTTTCGCACTAAAATTTTGCGATTTATATTTATAAAATGTTTAGGTTTAGTCGATTTTTTTAATGAAAATTATGTTGTCCGTTTTAGTAATTCGATTACCAAATACTTTCTAATAAGATTTATTCAATCAGTTAGCCATCAAATTTTTCAATATATTTCTGATATTTTTTCATATTCTATCAAAGTATATTGTTTCTATATCTCCTGTTCGATTTTTTTTTTGGTCATACCGACCTTAGCGCTTTCCGTATTGCATATACTCTATTACCGTTTTATACCGGTACGATTGCCGGACCGGTTACCGGTACCGGTACGAATACCGGGTTCGTCGAATGCTCTCGCTGGCTGTGTGCTTGCTCCTCTGGTCTGTGCACACGCGGTGGGATGCTGTAACCATAGCGACCGCCTATCCGCGTCTGCTATCGATCCGGCTTGACGACAAACACTCGCTCGCAAAGTTCGGGTTGTACACTCACACACACACACTTACTGTATGTTTATGTGTGACTGACTGTATGTATGTATTTGTGTATATATGTCCATGTGCGACGCGGAATATTCCGTGTTTTCTGTACGATAACCGATAAATGGAATCATTGTTTAGGGACACTTGTTATGCGTTAAAAATCTATTTTTTTTTATTGAGGAACAGACAAAATGTTTTCGGGTGAGATTGAAAATAATTATTTTAAACAGTGAAATCAGTAAAAGTAATATTGTTTATATGTTTTACAGTAAAAAATATTTACCGGATATTGCAAAATTTAAAATTTTTACACCAAAATATATACTTCTGATTGATTGACATACAACTGTTTTTACACCCAATATTATTTTCATGATTGTCATTAACTGTCAACAAGTTGTCAGTACTGCCAATATTTATTGCCGGGTTTCATATTGTCAGGTTTTTTAGTTTCGTGTGCTTTAAATTCTTTTTGTGATTTTTGTAAGTAAATAAACTAAATATGGAGAGCACAGACGTTGCAAATTAAACTTGCTATACAATTTTTTAGTAACTTTTCTGGTGTTTTTTTTATAGTGTAAAACTTACTTTTACATTTACTCCTCGTAGTTAAAAACCAGACTATAGTATAAATTTCCGCGCATGTAAAGATCTTCGATCTTGAATCGTACTTCACTTAAGCTCTGTTCTCACTACACGTCTGTGTCACCGTATAATCGCGTGCGTCACGAACTAGCCGTCGCCAAAGGGTTCAATACCTATAGGGTGTACGGCCCCTGCGGCTCAATGGATATTAACACGTACCGTGTGTTAAGTTACTGTATATTTGTATGTATTAAATTATACGGCAACAGAATTATACGAGACTATGGCAAAGGTTTGTCGCTAGATCTAGAGTTCAGGACTCCCAAATATCGTTTTGTTGAAATCTATGCATAATAAGACGATCAAGTTGATATCTGTTTTGTTATTGTTGTTGTTACTGGTGGATGAAATGGCTTGAAATGACAGAAATTGTCTGGTTTATTGATGTTATGATTGTCGGGTTGTATGTAATTCAGAGTAATGGCTTATGAATTTATAATGGAGAAAATGTTTTTGAACAAATGTGTTTCGAGCTGATATACAGGAAGATTTATTAGTTGTATGACAAACTTTGGGAGATTAAAACTCACGTATTTTAAGCAAAAAATATTTATATAAACATTAGGGTGTCCGTTAAAAAAACAATAACAATTTTTACCATTTTTATTTGATTTTTGACATTTTTTCAGAAGACAAAATTTAATATTTCAGAGAAAAAAATATTATTCATTTTTTCAAAGGTATCTACTATTTTTCAATTATTTAATTTTTTTTATAGATTCAACACTGTAGCAAAATATTGTAATTACTTAATTATATCAAGAGAAGAAAAAAAAAAGGATCATAATTTTGTTCATTTAGAGTTAGTTGCAAACATTGTTCAATGAGGCGCTTCGAAGACAGTTGACAATCTAGTTGCCAAATTAATTTATTGATTAAGTTAACATCATTTTATACAATAGGCCCTTAATGTTTGACAACGAAACTAAATTCGAAATGCACAACTATTTCACACTTCATCAATATTCATACGACTTAATCTTAATCCGTCTTCGACTTCATTCAACTCTAGTCTTACAACTTACAAGTGGAAACCCAACGGTACAATTTGCACGATTTCAATTGAATCTATTCCACCTAAATTTAATTCCATAGCTCCCAGAACTCAACCGCCCATCACCATACCGCCCGGACGAAAATAATTCCTTTGGGTAGTTAGACAAACATTCACCTCTCCACACTAAAACCTCTTGTGTTGTATCCTATTTGTTTGACTCACCCGGAAACTTCTCGCTGCAACAGTAGCTAAACTTTAACGTTAGTTAGATGAGAAGAGCCCAAAACTTACTAACCCCACTTTTGTGTGTTGCTTCTGTTGAATTTTTATTGGCAAGTTTGCGCCTGGAAGCCAATGTTAGGGGAAGGTTGAATGTTCTGTTGTGTCACGTTCCATGGGATTGGGGGGGAGGGAGATATTACTAGGTTGGTGTGTCTGTGGAGAAAGGCAAACGTGCCTTTGGAGGTTTCAGTAAGCTTTCGTACACCAAGTCAACCTGATGGGGAGTTTCAGTTTCGGTTAGGATTTGTGATCCTACCTAATGCTCTGATGACGGCGTGTTGATTTAGCGATTTCAGTAAATAATGAGTCTGGAGCCAATGTCTAAGTAAGACGCTAATTATAGAAATTGATATTTATTATCTTCTTAATTTTGATATGTTATCTGAATAATATTAAAGAAAAAATTAATATAATTATTATTTAATATAATTATAATAAAATTTTTCCTATTTCTAAAATTAACAAAGTGAACGGAGCTGAATAAATAATTTAGTTTGGAAGTCAACAAATGCGGCTTTGATTTTCATTTTAAAAATTATAACTAAAGCTTCCTCCTCCACCCATACATCTGCATTCAAAGAATGAAACACAAAACATCAAAGTCACCCGCAAATCACAAAATCGGCTGAATGGATTGTTATAAAATTACATATTTAAGCTTTGGAGCTTTTGGTAGTGTGTTGACGAATATTTTGCAACAAAGATATATTTCGAAAAAATTTATTTACCAAAAGTTGCTGAACAAGTTATAACTAACAACTTTTAAATGGTACATTTTTCGATATGGCTAAATAATTTTTTTATAATTTTTTATATTGTTATGATATATATATATATATATATATATATATATATATCCTATAAATTGATGGCATATTTATGTCAAGACAGTTTTGGTTTTAGTTACCATGTGTTGTTATACACATTTTTCTATTCCATAAATTATTTAATATGATGACGATCAGTTCAGTAGTTTGGTTATAGGACTAGTACAACTAATTGTACAACAAAGTATATTTGTATAGTAACTTCAGTTAAAATTTATTTTTAAACATTAAAAAACATACTATTTCTCGTTTATCTTATAAAACCAACAACATATCCAATAAAAACGCAAAATTTCACCAAAAACAAATAACATTTAAATCCAGATGGGGTAATTTTTTACCATCTTCATAGTACGCGCGCTAAACTCCACCAAAGCTGACATTCCCATTAATTATATAAAGCGATGTAGACAGACACGGTGGTGTGTGTTGGTACCGGTGTACATAAACCACCTCTTCTACTTCAGCACCCAAGTCACCAGCGTAGTAGTTCCAATGACGACACCAATTTCAGTGTCATTCTAGATAAATTACGACGCAGACATTACCCCCTCAGACAGGTAACAGATTTCATTGGGTGTTTAATCAATAAATTAACCACGCTACGTGCGACGCCCGTTACCTAGGTAAACGGTGTATTATATTATTGCCGTTGTAATTCGTAAACTAGCCACGAGATTAGCTTTTCCGATTGGTTGGTTGGAATTGATGTTTAATGATTGCATTATTTTATATTATCATATTAGGAAACATAGAATAAATATTGAAAATGTTTTGGATGTTCAGTTGCTACGTCTATTAGTTGAAGAAGAGACTCCGACTACGACTTTTTTTCGTTAAAGCAAAAAAATAACAAATATAAAACCACGAGAACAAAAGAATATATGTTTCACTTTTTTAATATTAAAAATAACGTCTCACTAACAATTTGCATTATCTAATTATCGATGTACCTAAATATGAGCACAATCATTCCTTTGTTAGTTATTACAACAAAAAATTCAAATAAACTGAAAGTCATACGAACGAACAAAATGAAAGACAATATAATATTAAACATTTTTAATACAATATTTCTGAATATTATGTAAAAATATGAAGAACTACATTGTATCTTTTAGATAAATAAATTCATTACATTGAAATAATTTATTAGTAACATTAATTTTATGTAATATTTTATGTAATTTTAGTTTATATGTAATATTTTAAGCACGGAACTTATTTTATATAGTTAATTTAATATGATAAAACATAAAAATCATTATCAAACTAAAAGTTGGAGCCGGAGTCGGAGTCGGATAAAAAAAAATCGGAGTCGGAGTCAATCGTTTTCTTTTTTTTTTGTCGGCTTCACACCACTGGTTGTACGGCAGTTTAGGTACACACGAACTTCAAAAAAATATTTACTATTATTATTTATTTTTAATGATAACATTTTTTTTTTTTTTGATTAAATTAATTTATGTAGTGTAGTAAATATTAAAATTATTTTCATGTACGTAGTTAAGGAAACATCTGTTCATCTTGTAGTGATTTTTCGTTGATTTTACGGATATTATACGAAATGACTAAGATTGTAGATATTTTACTTGTGATTTTATATGCTTTTAAAAAATCTTTAATTGATTTTATAGGATTTTAGTAAGATTATAAAGGATTTTAATGAATTTGTAGATTTGTGCACTAGATTATATAAGTGGTATTTTTTTTTTCGGTGTAAACGTTTCTATATTTTTATATATGACACTAATTTTGTGTAAAATTACATTTTACAAGGGTCAAAAATGTTGGTATATATTTAATTTAGTGTCGTTTTGGTTACACTATCAACAAGTTCTTTTTTTTTTTCATTTTTCCTAATGCAATTTCCGCATTATTTAATGGTGTGTCCCAAATGAAAAGTGAAAAATATTTTTTACTGTATAAATTTTACTGTCGCATTCGAATTTTTACTTACCGTTTTCAAATTTCTTTTTTTTATGGACACCATAACTCAGTAAAGTTTTGAGTTAAACTCGTAAAAAGAGTTTATATAAATAATATGATAAAAATCCAAGTTAGCTCCTTTAAGCAGCTTAGTTTAGCTTGTTTATATAATTTGCATAAAATAGCATAAATGCGATAAACAGTTACAGACAAAGAATTTTTACTAAAAATAACAAAATAAATATTTACTCACACATCTCACGCATTTATAAATAAAGTTAAACAAACATATATATTTTTATGCAAAAATTTTATCAATATTAAACATATTTTCATATTTGCAATTTTAAAAATAAATGACGAAATACGTCACAGGAATTCAGTTTTTATTTATAGAAGTATTTATAATATTAAGTAATATTTTACGCGTATCTTAAATTCCACAATAAATATAATCTATTCTAATTTAAACCGAAAAACAAATATAACATAATTTAAAGCATTTACGTCACACGAATACAAAATTTAAAATTCCCGTCAAAATAAGAAAATTTACATTTATATTTCGACACAATGATCAATTGGTCTAATATGTCTATGTTGGCAGTCTACACCGGATATTATCAAATTACTTTTGACTTGTACTGTACTTACGGCTTTCTTTTAATTGAGGGTGCATCGAGACTGTACTGACCCTGGCCAAATGACTCGCTTCGAAAAAGAAAAAAAAACTATACGTCACAGTCTAATCATCACCCTATGTTCAAATGCATATCGTGTTTGTAATAATAATGTGAATGATTTCTGTTGCCCCTATTTTTCGTCTGTTATGCCTTCAGTACAAACGTCTTTGTTTGGTCATAGAAATAAGAGGGGGAGGGCTACATCAGATTACAATTGATGCATATATATATATGTATATAGTATGGGTTATATACATACATATAGACATGTGTGCGTACGTATTTAATTTGATGAGAATGACATGTGATCTAAAGGCATTAATCGTTTTTGAATGCCACTGTGTGACGTTTTGGAATTTTTTTCTCGTTTCATTGTTATGGGGATCAAATTGATCGATGAACAAAAACGATACTGGTGTTTAATAATGTATTAAATGAGAAATTCAAATTTCTTTATTGGAAATGATGCTATATTAAAAAAATAATTATTGTAATTGATATTAAATGTGTAATAGTATATTATTCTACGAATATGTAATAATCATAACATGCGAGTACAACACTGTATTTTTTTTATGACTATACAATAAAAAATCGCAGTTTTTTTGCCTGACAATGACAATAAAAGTATTACCGTGTTTGCCCGAATATAAAGCGGAATTTTTTGATTAATTATTTCTCGTTAAAAAATTGAATCGCACTAAAATTGGAGGTCTAGGTAATGGAATGTAACAACTCTTGAATTTTATTTTCTTTGAATTCTTTTATGAAAAATGAATGGTTTGCGTTAAATTCGGATTACTTTTTTTCTAAATATCTTTATAAAAAATTCGGGCAAATACGGTATTAATTAAAAAACGCAAATATATCTGTAATTTTAAATACAATTTTCAATTCCTAAAAACAAATCAAGATTGAATTCATACAAATAATTATAATAAGAGGCAATAACAATGCAAACAAAAAATAAAATTGCTATAATAGATGACTAAATTTTAGATGATTGATCTATTTAATTATAGATAATATTTCCAATAATATTAGTTATTTCATTTGCCTACAAATCAGTTGAAATCAAATTGCTAATTCAAATAAAGTTTAGATAAATAATCGAAAACTACAGAACAAATCAATAAACAAGAATAGATAATAATTACATTAGGTAAATTTGGTATTTCTCCTAATTTGATTAGATGACTGAAATTTTCTAAATATTTGTTCTGTTTGAGGACTTAGTAAAATCGATTTACGACTAAGTTTTTAGAATAGAAGCTCGCCATGAGTAGGGGAACTACATACCTGGTAGATAACTTTGAAATTTCTGTACATTTGAGAAAAATAAATTATTCCTAATAGTAGAGAAATACAGAAATAAACTTACTAAAAATTCAACGAATTTTAAAATGTCACACGTAGGTTAAAATGAACACCAAACAGCTATCTAAAAAAATTAAATTTTTATCCAACTTTTAATTCGGCTATTACCGTACTTAGTATACCTCAGTCTAATCCACGTTGACACACAAGTCCACGGTAACCGGGTTTCATTAATAATCTAATGTGACCTTTCTCGGAGGGGTGACTAAATAGTCCACGTTCACCGATAAAACCGCAAGATCCTTCAGGACCTTCGTCCCCCCCAAAGGTACATAAACCAACTTGTTCGAGGTCGTCCGTCGAAGAAGTTTTGCGCTACGTTTGCGTCGTAACGCTCTATCCGGCTCGTAGGACCAACACCATTTTAAAAATTCAACAAGTAAAATTTCCACGATAATGGAGACAAATTTCTGACCTGTGACACTGTCGGTGCTAAAGATTCGCTTAATGTAATTTAATTTTCGTGGCAGATGGAAGTAGGAGGGAAGAAGGTGTAGGTTTGGTGTTTCTTAGATGAGGTACTGGTTAAATTTTTGAATGTAATTGATGATGTTTTTAATCTATTAAATGTTAAACAGAAATGAAATTTTCATTAATTTTTTTTTGTTAATTTTGTAAATGATAATGATAAATGAAAAAAAAAATAAAAACTTAATGCATAGATAGGTCTTTTTTTAATTACTACTAACTAAAATATAAAGCTTTTTATTTTTATATAATTTAAAGTGTCCCAAGAAAGTTGCTGAAATTAATCAAATGTTATTATGAAACTGAAGTTTAATTTATTTACATTCACTAACTGCTTTTAGCAGTTTTCCATGGGACATTAAATTATTATTATTTTATTTTTCATGTTAAATTATTTGGTACAAGTAAATGTGGATAGAATTCAGAAAAATATGAAAAAAGTTTTATTTTGACGTTTTATTTATGAAAATAATACAGTAGTTTTTGTTTACAAGATTGAAAATAAAAATTAAATTCATTTTAAGAAAATATACTAATTTTATTTAATATTTTATTATAAAAATTTATAAATATGATAGATTTAAACAAAAATTACAGTTTTAAGTATTTTTTTGATTCTAAAAATTTTAGAATCAAAAACTTATAACAATATATTTTTGCTGTTACTTATCTTAGGCCCGGTTTCATTAACACTGGTTAAATTTACTTTCTAAGTAAATATATTTTATTCTGTAGATTTTTCGTATTATAAAAGGAGAATAAATTTAATTTAGTGATATTTAAAAAAAAAGTTTTTATTAATAATAATAAGAGTCTAGCAGTAAATCGTCATTTGTTTTAAGGTAATTTAGCAAGGGGATTAAAATTTACTTGTGAAATAAATTTAACCTGGGTTTATAATATCAGGATTCAATTTTCCTAAAAGTTTTAATATAGTGGTTTAAAATAAATTACGTTGAATTTTTCAAGAAAAATATGAACTTAATTTTCAGAAATATTCTCATCATGATAATAGAAGATTAAAATTATCTATTAAATTTTTGAACTTTGGAAAATTTAATTATTATTTGGAGCTAAGTAATTTTCAAACTTATTGTACTTACTTAAAAAAAAAATTAATTGAAATTTTAAATAAATCAAAAATGTAACCATGTAAATTGAATTATTTTTTTCCTGTAGTATGGAATAAAAAAGCCAATGTATACATTTAATATTAATTTATATTTGAAAAATCTAAAAATATGTTATAGGCTAAAACATTGAAGCTCAAAACAAATATAATATTTATTTTCGAAATATTTCGAGTAAAGCGGCAGAACAGTGTGTTATACATATATTCTTCTGTATCATAATCCAATAAAACACATATGGTGTTCATTCGTGGTTCATGTACCATATATGTGTATACATGACGTTCCGAAAAAGTGAAACAGTTTAACCGTTAATATAAACATCAATGAAGTAAAATATGCGAAGAATTTCCGGTGAAATATATATATATATATATAGAGGAAAAACATACGCTGACTGAATTGAATTCAATTCAATACAAATGTACATGAGACTTTAAACAAAATACGAAACCGTATCATACAAAAAAAGAGGGGAAATATTGAAACAATGAACTAAATTTACCAATTGCAGAAAATAAATACGTTGACCGAATTTCATAAACGTATTTTTTGTAGAACAAAGAAAATCTAATGAATTTTTTTCCTGTTTATTATGTGGTTGTTTTTGTTTTAATTATAAAATTACAAAAAATAAATTGAATGAAAAAAGTTATTGTTTTTAGTTGTCATTGAAGTAGAAGCACGCTAATAATTTTATATTGTACATAATGTCCCATTTTTGTTGTTTAGTTATTATTAGTATTTGAAATGATGAAAACTGATTTCGATGCTGCTTGATAAATTTTTTTTAATGATTAGTTTGTGTTTATAGATAAATATTAAATTTATTATTTTGTTATCTAATAATTTGTTTCTATGTACTGTTTATTTATTGTATATGTCATTTGCATAATTTTTTTTGATGAGTAGAGTACGTTGAAACGTCAATTTTTAATTAAAATTTATACAGAAATTAATCTTCGAGATTTTTGTACTATATTTTTTTTTCATATACTTGCATGTTCTATCATTTTATATTTAATTAATTGACTTTTTGAGTTATTTTAAATAAAAAATACGATTGACAACTATTTGTAAAACAAAATATGTCGAAATTTTGATTTTTGCCTAACGCCCATAATGGTAATGATTTAAATGTTCTGTTTACGACTAATGGGGAAATACCATTAATTCTCTTGTTATGTGTTAGGTTAATGCTTATGATAGATGTAATGTTGTTTATGTTAGTGTGGTCTATGCAAGAAATAACGCACCGTAAAACATGCGACAATAATTGTTCATTTATTCACAATGCAATAAGTTTTTACTGACATTTATTTATAGGATTACGACGGCTGTGGATATAATTATTATTGTACAATACAAACAGATTTTATGTCGCATTGCAATGAATACCTACACTACTTTAATTTTATATTATAAAATTACGATTTTAACTAAAATATTAAGGAAATGACGATTTCTAGAAATATAAAAGTAAAGACTCATTCTCATTTTGTAAGTCGATTTCTTATTTGTTCCATACGCCATATTTAGTCAAATTGAGTTATTGCTAATTTTGGCAATATTTATCTATTTTAACAAAATAATATAATATATATATATATATATATATATATATATATATATATATATATATATATATATATATATATTGAACGAATTTTAAGATGAAAAACATTCAAATGAGCGAATAATGAGCAAGTAAGAAAAGTATAGTTTGCATATAAAATCGTATATGTATATATTATATAATGAATCATATTTACAAGTAATGACTATTATTACATGCTCGTTGTATAATATATACATACGTTTGTACTATTTCTCTAATATTTCACTTTTACTGAAACATTACATTTCTTGTTAATTAGTTTGTTTATGAATATTGTAAAGATGTAACAAGAAGAAATATTAGCGTGTAAACATGGACGATTGTTTATACACATTTACTTGTGGTGGTATATCAAGCATATAAAATCATATTAATAAATTCCGACATGTAATTAATTTCTAATTCACATTGCAAAATAAACTAATAAAATTATGAAAACAGAATCAAGCGCGCAATTAATTCTTATAAAAGCATGAACTGAACTGAAATTGCAATGGTAATGCAATGAAAAACGAACATGTTGGTTATTTCGCATAATTTCTAGTTAGTACGATCGGAGGATCGGAATAAACATAAAATATACGTACGTACAATATTTAATTATGCGTAATAAATTCGAATCGAGATTCATTGAATTCAGCGCCTATAAGTGTTTTCATAATAAAATCGTACGGAAATGTTATTAGATGGAGAGAGGTGGGCAATGAACGCATTTACACACTTACATACAGGGTGTTCCATGATGTTGATGAAAGCTGGCAGACATATTTTGGGCAGATTAACGTGAAGTTATTCTTAAAATTTTAGGCTTATTATGGGCTATTTAAGACTCTAGATGCCAAATTTTGGGCTTCAGCCGTTTTTCCAAAAATTTGATGTCTACCGGATTTTACGTAAAGTTAGCGATATCAAAAACACTTGGTATGACTTCTTAACATTTGTTAATTATGGGTTATTTACGGGCTCCATTTTCAATGCAAAATAATTTTTTTCTCATTCTGCCAAAATATGTCTGCCAGCTTCATCAACATTGTTTCAGGGAAAGTTGCTGAAACTAATCATCTTTTTTTTTTCATATGTATGCAGTTATTAAAAAAACCAAAATTGCATTAAAAAGATGAATATATGATGAATTTAATAAAATGTTTGTGTATCAGTTTATTTTATTAATGATAAAAAATTCTTAATTGTATAATAAATACTTAACACTAGTTTTCCTGATGAAGACGGACGTTGAGTTCGTCGAAACGTCGATCTTAATATTAATACAAAACTTTAACCTAAAACAGTTTTATTTTAATAAATACTTATCATTGGTTTATTAGATTATTATTTTCCATTAAACAATTTATTACATTTTATTTAGACTTATTAAGAACTGTAACCTTTTTTTAAAAAATTCTTTTTCAATGTTCTTTTTTGAAAATGATAGCTGATTAGTAATCTTCAGGCTTTCACGGTCGGTATTCATTGAATTTATAGAATTTTCTGGGCTGGTATGCTGTGGTCGATCTATTTTTGTCTCAGACGTTTCACTTACTGACATTCAGTCACCAAGCACTGAGGATGCCATCTATGGACGAAATGTCTGCGTCGAGAACAGATCGACCACAGCATACCATCATACTGATATACGAGTACACAAATTCGATCAAATTTTATTTACAATTAGTAAAATTGAAGACTTTCTTTCTTTCAACGCAATTTTTATTTTTCTAATAACTGACATATATTTAATGTAATAATATAATACAAATTGAAAATCATTTTTAAGTATTCATGTACTTAACTTATACAGTCTAGGCACTTAAATTGATTAGCCAATAAATATTTATTTGTAGTCGATATTGATTTACTATTTGATACATAAACAAACATCACATTTGCGGTCAATAACATATTGACAATAGAATTAGAGATACTTTACCAATGACTTTAAAAAATACGAAATTGGACAAAAATTTGAAACTGCTTTAGAATATCAATAGCAAAAGCTCCAATATAATCAATCAATAGGATTGATCCTATCATTAAAATAAATATTAGTATTTAAACTAGTATAGAAATCTATTAAATTTTATTTAAAAATTTTTTTTCTTCATATAAAAATTATTTTATTGCACAATATTATTCAACAAAATTTCAAATTAGACATTTTATTTACACAACAAGTGTTTATCAGTCTCCTGTCTGGCTGGATGGTTTAAAAATAAAACACAATTTTTATAATGAAACATGCAACGTAATAATTATTATAATATTCAAAGTATCGAATTTAAATACAATGGCGTCTTTCATATGCAGCAAAATCACAAATAAATATTTAAATCTAAAAATAAAATATCATTTCAAACTAAATAATGAAACAACTTGTATCTTGTAGATTGTTTTATTTCAAAATTTTGTTAGGGTATTATAGGTCGTTAACATAAATAATATATCATATATGTATCTTCTTTTTTTTTTCGAATCAAATTTTATTACGATAAATTATCATACACATTTTGAAGTTTGATTTTGAACAATTCAATAATATTTATTTCTACTCCGGTGAAATAAAACATTTAGTGTATATACGTTTATTTATTGGCTATGAATTTTTGAATTATTGCTCAATAACTGTTTTTTTAATCAAAATTGTATAAGTGTTTTACTCAAGACTTTTCACTCAATTACAACTTTTATATCTGGGATTACTAATCTAAGAATAAGAAAATATCAGTTATTACCAGGAATTATGTTTTAGCTTTTAGAAATTAGAAACAAAGTAGATTTTTTAAAATCACATTCTAAATTTCTTTGGCCTATATCACAATATACAGTCTGACTACGTTGACCCACCAAACAGCCGTGTATAACGGGCGATCTATCCTCTTAGGGGCAATTTGCAAACTTGTTCACTACTGCCACGATGCGGTAACTTAACGTACTAGACAGTGCAGCCGATGGTGGGTGTGGCACAATGTTGAGTCATCCATGTACAACAAAGACACCATCGATATATCCTATCATTTATTTGTGTGCGAGAAGGAGACGGCTATAGTCTAGTTTTGTTTTAAGTCAGTCTGAGCCCAGCTGGTGGGATGTCTGACATTGAAAATACTGGCAGAGTGCGCCTGCTAATGTATTGCCAGCCTTGCATTTGCAAGAATATTTATGCATTTGTAATATATTATAGTGTGCGTTGGATTGGCAATATTGTTGAATATAACTGTTAAACTCTTTTGTTTTTTCAAGTTGTGCGATGATATATTTTCAATAGTTGTTCATAGTTTTGTAGTTATTGATCAGTGGTGTATATTATTATATGTTTTTTAGATTCAGAAAAACTGTAATATTACCTTAATTATCGAAATAAAAATTACATAAATATACACTGTGTCCCCGGATTTAGTTCACTGTAGGTGTAATCGGCAAAAAAATTAAGAATTTCATTTTCACGTTTTGGGATTCTGCCCTGCTTTGTCTGAAAATAATTTCAAGCATATTTTTAGTTTTTTAAAAATTAAGGCGGCCATGAAAAATGTAAATCTATTTTATATTCAGGTAAAGTGCCTTTTTGGTCAATAATACGGCATAATGTTCTTGCGAAAAGTTGTTCAGAATATGAAATAATAGCTCTGTAAAAAATTTCAAAAAAAAATCATTTTAAAAAAAAAATTGATTATTATTCTTCCAGTCATATTAACTGAAATATTTAATGTAGATAATCACATTTGGTCGAGGGGAAAATCACTTATATAATCTGGTGTACAAATTAATTAAAAAACCCTTAAAATTTCACTATAATCCTTAAAATAATAGCAAAATTAATTAAATTTTTTTTTAAAATTATGTAAAATCTCAATTAAAATCCTTACAATCTTAGAAATTTCGTATAAAAATCACGTAAAATCACTAAAATTTGAGAAAATGGTTTCTTCTTCGCATTTGGTACATTCAACTGGGTCTATGTTAGTTGGAGCCCTGATCTTGCGGTTAGATTTCAGACCTACGTTAGTTTCATTCCAAAGAATACGTTAGTTGCATCCCAAGGCATATATCAATTAGCATCCGACAACGGGTAAAGATTGTTATTGTTATTGGTTCCAACTGATGCAATAACGAAAACCTAATCCCCTTAATATTAATAGAAATTTTCCCCATTTTTCACTATGCACAATTTGAAAATCCATTTTAAATGGTCATTATAAGTAATCTTTCTGGAATTATAAAAAAGTCATAAACAATCTATCTGGTTTCACCCTTTATTAAGGATGGATCGAATTAATGTACCTAGTTTAGTAACCCTTAAGTTACCTTCTACTGTGATATCAGCTTACGGACGCAATTGGTTTATACTGATTCATCTAGTTTGTCGTAGTATATTTATCTATTCTTGTTCGTTGATTAATTCTGTAATTTTCGATTATTTATTGAAACTTGATTTGAAATAAACAAGTTGATTTTAACGAATTTGTATGTAGATGAAATAACTAATGTTACTGAAAATATCATCTAATGAAATAGATAATTGAAAAGTTGGTAATTTTATTCAATTTCATTGAAATAGCTTTTTTTATCTTTTTCTGTGTCTACTTTAAAATCAGAGAAATGATAAAAAAATATTTCTAATAACAATTTATTTAACAGTCTAACATTTCCAGTTCAAATATACGAAACAAATCTGTTTTATTATTTTAGCACAGTTTCTATTTATTTCGAATACAAATAATTACATTTAAATATTATATTTTACGCAAACATATACATGTAAAACGTTTGTTTATCATTTCAACTGGGTGTTTAAATATTTTATATTTACATTTTAAATGAGCATTTTTTCTCTCGCTAGAAATAACTTCCAGTTGAATCTAATATAACAGATTTCTTTATTAAATTTACAGAGGAAAAGAATGAATCTAAATAATTATGCATTTTGATTTGGTTGAATGTAAACAGCGATATTTACGATGAAACGCAGTTTACTTAAAATTACATATAGTATTGTGTAAGCAATAACATGTTTTCATTGTATCTGATTCAACATTTGCTAATTCAATGTTGTTTATTGCAAATTCTTTTATTTAAAATTTTGTTTCAAATAAGTGTTTTATTATTTAAAATAAGTAAGAGAATAAAAATATTTTTTAAATAACTTTTAGTTTATTTTAACTTACATTTTAAGGATTATTTAGATTTATGCTGCTATTCTTGTCCTCACATTTAAATTTAAAGATCTTTAGCTTAAATGAGTCTTAAATAAATTTAAATAGAGCAATGGGGTTGTTGAACATTTTATTTTTATTTTTTTTTTAAATCAAAAATATTCATTAAAAAAACTACGTAAATAAATGTTTCGAAGCAAAATTATTTATAATAAATAAGAAAATAAATTTTTAAAGTTGAATGTCAAATTTGATGCGCTTGTTGTGACGTAATAGTGTATCAACAAGTATTTAACGCCTGTTGCGGTAAACATAAAACAGTGTTGCCTATATCTGTTTTGTCAAAATCAAAACAACGTGTTTCAATTTGTGCTAGTACATTAAGAAATATTTTATTTGATGTTCTGTTTGAATTATTATTACAAATTGGTATAAAACGATGTTTCAGAACCATAATGTGTATCTTAATTTAAATTTCAAAATGTAAACATAACATATGGCAACGTTGTACGATAAACTGACAGATGCATTGACAGATGATACTACAATTTATTTAAAATCGATTTTAATTAATATTTTTCTCGATTCACAGAACTTTTAAAAAATATAAAAATCGGGGAAAAATGAAAAAAATTTCCTAGAAAACCTGAAAAAAATCAGGGAAATTGATTCTTACAAAGTTTTGGCCACCCCCTGTAAACTGTTTTAAACAATTATTTTATTATATTTTTACTAAATATAAATATTTAATACTAAAAACTATTTTTTTTTGCCACATATAAAATAATCGAAACGAAATTGTAGCTAATGTGTTACAATTACAATAACACATTTTTTTTGACAAAAAAAATATTTTGACAACCTACAACGTCCTCGAATGGTATCCAATATTTTTTCTATTGAAAGCCAACTAATCTTAAAATAAACAAATGCATTACACAGAATGTTATAAATAATTTTCTATCTAGTTCTCGAATTCACAGGTTTCACACTAATGTTACTAAGGAAACTAAAAAACTAAGACTTATTTTTATTACTTAATCAATTATTTACTTATTGAATAGGTTAAATAAATAACCAATGAGGTAATTTAATTAAATATTTTGATTCTAAGCGCACTTGAACAGTTATAATTTGTTAACAAATATTTATTAATGTTATGTCGCGATTTGAGGTAAAAAAGACTGAATAACGATAGAAAATTATTTTTCGTACGTAATGATGCATCGTGTGAACATGGTCCTTGTTATCGGTGATATAAACGCTATTTATAATTTAATATTCAACCGTTTTATATTAGAAACGATACTTAAATATTTTTGCATGTATCAATCACTCTTTAAATGTTTAAGAAATTTGTAAGTTGTTTTATATTCTACGATTGTACGTCTTATACCTGCTACAAGAGCAGCGTAAAAGATTGCGTAGATGATAAAATTTGTAAACACAAAAATATATCCTGCTGATGCGTATGCTTAAATCTGTTCTAACGACACTTACGCAGTTGGCAAAAAACCTATAAAACGCAATGTCAAAGTGCACGAGTTGATCATTTAATTTTAACAACATAAATAAACAAATAGAACTTATTTTAAAAACAATTTTATTTTAAATTCATCTAAATAAAAATAAACAAAACAAAAATTGCATTGTCAACCAACAGTTTTTGTGTACGATGTACGTCATTGGCGTCGAAATTATAAATAAAAAATATTTTTAATATTTTATATACAAAATATTTATAAATAATATCGAAGTTTGTTTCAGAAAATGTATGATATTAAATTTTAAAATTCTTTGAGTAGGTGATAACTGATCTCAAGGCTTTGAATATTTTATGAATAATAATTTATTAACATAGTAATAATAATTGCAATATTAACAGTGATGTCCGTCTGTCGGTCTATAGAGCAAATGCGACTGAACGGTTTGTTATAAATTTCATACTTGAGCTTCGGAAATGAATATCTTAATTTGATCAACTTTTGGTAAAGATCTGCCAATTGGAAGTAGTAATTTACTGATGTCACTTTTATGTGTTTTACGAATATTTCGCAACAGAGATATATTTCGAAAAAAATTATTTAACAAAAGTTGCTGAACAAGTTATAACTAATAACTTTTATTTGGAACATTTTTCGATACGGCTAAATATTTTTTATAATTTTTTATATTTTTATGATATATAATTCTGTAAATAGTTGGTATATTGCTTTTAGATACCATGACTACAGTAATTGTTGTTATATAATTTTTTCTATGCCATAAATTTATTTAATACGATGACGGTCGGTTCTGTGGTGGTCACAGTAGAATTTTAGTTCTGTGTTTATATCAATAAAAAATTCTCTTTTTTGCGTGGACAAAGGCTTAAGGTTTTAGAAAATTTTATGAATTGCATATAGCATCATAAACATGTTATCTGATATATTACGTGTTTCATATTAGTACTTTTTAAAAAAATTATATGTAATTATATTTACTTATTGTAAAATAACTTAAGAAACAATTGAAATTTCCTAGTTTAAATAAAAAATTTTGTGTATTAAAAATTACATACATAATATTCGCATATTTATTAAATACTATTAAATTGAAACTGACAGTTTTATTATATTATAAATTACTTTCAAATACATTCAGCCATCTTTAATGCTCATATAATTGTCATGAATTCTATTTTTGTTTCATTCAAGTGTTCTTACAAACATCATTATGGACTAGAGTGAACTGTTTTTGAAACACAGTTTACAACTACGCTCACGCTAATCTAAAATGCGTTTCCTAGCCCGATTAACTATAAATATAATTTATTGTGTCTTCCGATCCAATATATTTTCAAAAAAATGAAGGACGCTATTTTGTCTCACCACGTGTGCGCTGTTTCGGAATATTATTACCCACTCGAAAGCAAATTTTGATATGTGTATTAGCAAATTAAACTAACTGGAAATGGGAAAACATTTATTTATATGTGATGTGCGTTTAATGTAATTTAAAATATTATTACGGGATAATTTTTAGGTTATGTCATCAGAATAAAAAAGTTATTAAATTGTATTAAAAATATATATATATATATATATATATATATATATATATATATATAATGTTGGTTATACGAAAGTCAAATATATTTGATGTTTATAATTGAGAAAGTTTTTAATTATGTGTTGGTGTTTACGTATCAGATTTATGAAATTTTTATTTAGCTAAAAGTTTTTATTGAAAATAAACAAATTACGCCTATATCTATACATATAGTACGATTATCGTAAATTTCTTTTCATAGTGATTTTTGTACCTAATATACATATGTATTTTGTAAATATATTTGCATATAATTTTATATAAGATAGTATTTAAATAGTATAAAATCTGACTATACTTATAAAATTTATTTACTCAACTTTTTGTATGTTTTTTTTTTAAGTGATACACAATATTTTACATACAGTTCCGGAAATATATGGTTCAGTTTGATTGAACAATTTGTTTGATTCAATCAAACGGAAGCAATAAATTTTGAAAAATTGAAAAGTTATTACTTGACATATATTCCACATGATATTTTTATAATTCTGATATTTATTCTCATATTACTATAAAAAAAAATGACAAAATTTTACTTTTTGTTAATAGATTATAATTTTTCTTTTGCTAGTAGTTAATTTATAATTATAATTATGTGTGTGCCAAATTTCAAAGTTTTCTTTATTAATTTTTGAAATATCAGCTAGCAAATACACAGATAGACATTATTTTATTTTTATAATATTATGTAGACTGATACATTGTTTTGAAAACATAATTTTCATATATATAATTTTTCTTCTTCAATTTAATATATATATATCTATATATATTAATTTATTTACAGTTACACTAAATTTATCTATAATTCAGTCATAAAATAAAATTTCAAACAAAGCATGCTACAGTTCTTAATTTGTCTTCGTACGTCACTGAAATATATATATATGAGGCATCTAGAAACTAATTTAAAATCCATGATGCAATTTTCAGTTTTTAAACAAAATTTTTGCATTAAAACTCAAAAAGCTTAACGCTAATTTTAAATTGGCCGGGACCGTTTCTGCCCATCTTAGCGGAAACAGATGAAAATATGTTGTCATGTTACCAAAAACATCAAAAAATATTCGATACATCAATATTTTCTATAATTTATTTGATTTTAATATAAAATCATCACGTAGGATTATTTGATATTTACGTATACACAAAAATGTCGTTTTATTTATTTTACGAGAAATATATATAACAACTTATATTTTTTTTACCGTGTGAATAACCTGAAATTTTTTTAATAGATATCTTAAAATAAAATTATGAATTCTAGAATTTATAATTTGAATTGAACGGCTTATAAATAATTTTACACCTAAGTTATTTAAATAAGTACAATGCTAGAACACAATTAGGCATATTTAATCCAATGTCTGACCTAGCTTAATATATTTTTTAACGTCCCTGGCTAAAAATTTATTTTTCGACATTCAACTTTTTTTTTGTTCGACCAACACGTGCATTCCATTGCATACAGGTATGTGTTTCACTTGATGCGAAACATTTGAATATCGGTAATTTGAAACCGATCTATCGGGGAAAAGCTTTTGAGATATTTGAGCCATTATGCAAAAAAAAAACTTAATGTAATTTGTATTTTATCTCTTTTCGGATTTTTGAAGTCATTGTACTCGTAAGTGTATTGTAGTTTAATATTAAAATTTAAAATATTTAAATAAAGTCATCTATTAAATCGCCTTTTAACTTAGATTTAAATAAAGAATTATATTTAATTTTATATGTTATTTTTACAAATAATTTTTATTTTTCGGTAATGTCATTTGAATGTAAATTAGAATAAAAAATTATAAAAACATAAAGTATTTGAACATTTTTGGGATGTATTCTGTAACTTTCTTCGGACCTAATTTTTTGTCCAGTCCAATCCTGCTCTAATTACATCCAATCAATTTTGCATATTACTTTTCATTTCCAATCATATTCTTTTTATTTTAATAACTCTTCAATAACATTGACTAAAACAAGAACTTGCATATTTTTTTCATGTGGCTCGCGATGCCCAGTCGACCTTGATTAGAATTCTGCGTAAAGAATGTAATACAACTAAAAAAAAATGAAATCAAACTATACGTCGGCAAGCAAACAATATGAAAAAAATATATATATCTACATACAAGATATGGTTAAAGGACATTCCGCTTGCGTGCACACACACACACACACACACACACACAAACACACACATACACAAACACAAACTCAGCCTCTTTTAATTCTCATGTCGCCCTGCTAGATTCACATATGAAATGCGTTGGCTGTAATTTGAGATGATAAGTATACCAAACCTATGTATGTGTGTATGTAGATTCTAAGCTTATAGGATTTGATTTTGCATTTCTATAGTCCAATCAGAATAGATCGCGCGCAATATGTAACACAGCGGGATTGAAAAACAAAATCATGCGTTGATTCTGAGCAGTGATATAGATATAAGTTACCGGTTGGTCTCACGATATGACAATTGTGAGAAAACAACTGATTAATGTTCTTCAATAAATAAATAAGTACATACAGAGCAGTTTGGTTTGCAATGTCCAGATATTTCGTAAATTGATAACATTAGGAACAACAAGATTAGAAGTATATGGGTAAACCCATATATAGACCACTTACACCACTTATATCACTATCACATAAATGATAAGAAATAGGAATAAAAAAGTTTTTCATCGAAAGTTGGCAATATTTGTATATTGCTAATATATAATATTATAGGCGCTAAGGGTATCTTCTGTAAAAATTTGATTGAAATCGGATAAATAATGCGGACATAACAAATTTTTAGAAAATTATTCATTTTTTTTTCGAAAAGTTGGCAACACCGTATTTTAATAAAATTGTAATTTATGTGGGGACTAGGAGATACTTTTCTGAAAATTTGATCAAAATCGGTTAAATAATGTAGCCACAATGAATTTTTAAATACTTTAGTAATTTTTTCTCGGAAAGGTGGCATCACTGGAAAAAACCAAAACTACATGACTATCTTGGGCACTAGACAAATTTATCCTGAAAATTTAATTAAAATCGGTTGAACCGTCTAGGACTAGTTGCGATTACAAAATTTTGTCTGACGACCGAGTGAGCGAGCTGACGACGCACATCCATACACCCCCATAAACTAAGTTCAGATTCGTCATCTAGAGACTATATGAAGGATTTCTATATACAATTTTTTTTTGAAAATGTTAAATGACACCGTACCAAACGCTATACCACTTTTTCCTTGCAGTCAAACTGGTAAAAAGTTCAAATTAGCAGTCAAGACAGATAAGAAATCTTGATTTATGATTAATCAAATTTTTATATATTAATTTAATTAATTTGTAATAAAATAAATATCGTTATTTTAGAGAAATATATCATATAATTATTAGCTGACATCAGGATACCAAGTCTACGAATTGTTCAAAAAAACAATTATGAATAAAAAATTGAAAAAGTAAAAATCTTATAGTAATGTTTACATACAAATTCACCAAATTAAAGTTTTATAATAACTTTTTATTTAAAAGAAGTACGTTGAATATTATTTCTAATAGTTATTCTATATTAAAAAACGTATTATTTTCCCTAAAATTTATCATTACTCAAAAATCCATTCTCCACTTATTATCAATATTAAAATATCGAGAAAAACTTAACATTTGCAGAATTCGAATGAGACGGCCTAAGCGAAAATTATCTTCTCAACTATATAAATATTCTAGTTGGCGTATGACTTGGTACTGTATTATATAGGGGAGTGCCATTTCTAGATAATATATTTCATGTAGGTATCAGTTTAACTATGTATGTATGTATGTATGAACGTTTCTATACGTGAAGCCTAGGCTATAGAGGGCCCGATCTCAATATTATGGTACTTATATTTACAGGCGATGCATTACTTACTTTTCTCTCTTTACATACGATGGTATTTGTTTATGTGTATGTGACTGTCTGGTGAGTCAATTTCGCTTCTGCCGTAGTCATTATGTTAGACGCTCTTTGTATACGGGGTGTCTCGGAAATGTATCATTAAGAGGTTAAGGATTATGCTTTTATTCCATTATATAGACTAGTACCGATTAGTCTGTATTTGATTTAATAGTTTCAATTTAAATGTAACTGTTGAATTCGAATTAAATTATATCGATATAATAACTAGTTGGGCTTAAGAATTAACGGTAGCGAAGGACTTCTAAAATTAGTTATATTTGTTAAATTACTAGAAAACAGAAATTATTTTTATATTCAGAAGATATTTTATGTTTTAATTCCCGGGCTACATTGTAAATTTTTAAAAAAAATCAGGACACACGAAATATTAATATAGAAATGTAACCATATATCGCCAATATACAGTAATTAGTTAAATGTACTTAAAAAGGGTTTGAAGATTACGATTATTATTAGTAATATTTTTGGAAATTTTTCTTCTTTTTTCTTTCTGAAAACCAAAATACCAACTAACTTTTTTTACTTAACTTGAAGTTCTGGATCCTGTATTTGTTATTTAAAATATATATTATGGCGAGCAGAAGGATCAATAAAACAATATATTTTAATTTTGATTATATTAAACATAATTTATTGGACGTTTCTGGTTGGAATCCAACCCATCTTCAGCAATCATTTACATACTATGTTTGTTACAATAACATATTTATGTTATTTTACAAGAGTTATATTCATATTTTATACGTCTTTATTCAATCACATGTTGTAGAGACTATTAATATTTTTACTTAACCTACTCTGCGTTGAGTTCGATTGAATTTTTTAATGTAACAAATTGTGATATAAATTTCTTTAAATTTAAGTAACTTTAAGTAAATTTCAATTCTGGTCACTTCTTTAATTGTGAAATTTCTAGCTAATGAATTTAAATGGCATGCATGTTCAGAATTGCTTTATTCAAATTTATTTAAATCGAAAAGTTAAAAGTCTCATTTAAGCTAAAGATCATTAAATTTGAATGTGATGACCAGAATAGCAGTATTATAGTCATTACCGCATTTGGTAGATTTTATAAAAGTCCAGATGACAGACTGCAGCAAATTAGCATTTCCGAAATTGGCAATATCTGATTTACTTACTAGAAAAAGAAGTTCTACTTTTGTTGAATAATACACATATATGTGCATTTAGAACCGTGAGTTATGATTTTATAACTCACGGTTTATATAACTTGTAAATTAACGCACCTTGCACTTAACAAATTACAATATTATTTTCTTCACATCGAAAGTAAAAGCAATTTTTTTCTTTATTATATATAGTACTATTAGTGTTGTATTCATATGTTATACATTCAGATGATTTACTGCACTCGTTTACGGTTGATGTCGTAAATTTTATTTTCGTGAGTTATAGCTATCATAACATGCTTGTTAAACAATATGCTTTATAGGTTTTCAAAAAATATTTTAAACATATCCTGTATATGTGTATACGTCTGTCTGGTGAGTCAATTTGCTTCTTATATGCCGATGCAAAGTCATTATATAAACACCCTGTGCATGTACAAGTGCGAGTGAATAAGGTTTTAAAATAAACTGGTTGTTATCTGTCTTCGTTCGATGCCTTACAAGAGAGAAAGAGATTCCTAACCACACATTTTCTATTAATATATGCATCGGCGCCGGCATGGGGTTAGATATTAGACATTTCCGTTTTCAAACTATTTTTTTTTCCTCTTTCGCCCGAGCTTTTGTAAGCTAACTGATCGAAGTTGCCGTATGGTACAGGAAGCATTGTTTTTCACTACTTATAAAGAGTAGAACAAGAAACGTTTTGGTGTTTTGATTGATTTCACAGAGAAATTATTATTGGAAAGTTTCAAATTACTCGAGACAATATTTTATTACTCTACATTAAAAAAATTAGTAATGCTGGTAGTTTATAGGTGTTTTACAGAACTATATAGATCTATAAAATTTAACGGAATGTCATTTTTTTTTTTCAAATTACATATAGACATACTTTAGTAAATATACGCTTTCGCAAAAGTTTGCATTTAAAAAAGTGTACCGTGTTTAATTAAGTCGGCCATAAGTATCTGGATCCAACACAATAAAAATCGCTTTTTACTTCTCGTAATTTAATATACTATTGTTAGATTAAAGAAATATGTGATTATTAATTTTGTTTTAATTATATATTTTATTTCATGTAATACTAGGCCTGAATATTTAGTATGTAAATAAATATCGAATTAAATTCTTGGAGTTAGTTTGTTTTTTGTTTATAAAGTTGCGATGTTTATATGTAATTTCTGATGCAATATTTTCTAGTATTTTGTACCACAATATTTTAAAAATAACACGCACTTGATATGTCTAATTTTTTATAATATTTCTGTTTTGATAAACAATATTCAAATCAAATATCCAATTTTATTGTACTAATTATGATTAATACTAATACTAATTATGACAAATATAAAATTAATTTTTTCACACATTTTTGAACAATTTCAAAGGTTTTTCTAATATAAGAATAAATATCTGTAAAACAAATTTTTATAGCAATTATTTTTATCCATTAAGTACAGGCATAGTGTATAACTTAGTTTTTTTTTTTAACTTAGGATAAGATATGGGAATAGTTATCCAAAAAAAGAAATGTATAATATTTTTACATTACATTTATTCTATGTTCAAGCAAAAATTAACTAGGATTTTGTTAATTTTTTTTTTTAATTCAAAAGTTACTTTAAACGGCAATAATTTATTAATAATTTATGATTAATTATTTGAAAATCATGAATAAATATTTGGGATTGATTAATTTCACTAAATATTTGTGACAGATTTGTGAGGATATACGCATTCACGTCGTCTACCTCTGCTACCAACTGACAGCAAATAACCACCATTGCCAGAAAATAAATCAATCCCAAATATTTATTCATGGTTTATGTCAAATAGTATTCATAAATTATTAACAAATTTGTACCGTCTAAAGTGGCCTTTAGTATTGACGTAAATTTCATTAAGAAATAAAGCAACGTCTTGAAGTTCCCATAAAATTTTAAGTTTTTTTAAAAACTGTAAGAAGATCTTGATTTAAGGATTAGGAATAATATTTAGAGTCCTTTAACAAACTGAAAAATAAGATAAGTAAGAATCATTGTTAGTTAATTATATAGTTAACTACACGACTAGATTGTTAACTGTTTTTGGTACGCTAGATTAATTAGTTACTATAACAATTGCAAAACTCATCATTATTAACGGTAGATTGATAAAAGCGGAAATAGAAATTTATAAAGAAAAACATAACATGAATCAATATGATGCACTGATTTAAATAAAATTAATAATTTATAAATTAATTACTTATTTTGTTACCTAGTAACTTGTTTCTGTGTTTTTTTTTTATTTACTGTTCATTTTTATCATTTTCTCTGATGATGATGTACGTCGAAACGTCGATTATTAATGAAAATTAATACAGAACTAAATTCTAAAGCCGTTTTATTTTAGTTAATTGATAATTTGTTTAATAATATTTTTTACAATTGGCCCTAGATTTGGATATTGGTACTATATGATTATATTAACAAAATTTAACAAATAAGTGCATTTGAATTAATATCGAAAATAACAAATAAAATTGATCATGTATTTTAGAATAAGTTTCTCATATTTTAATATAAACATATATTTATATATTTAGCCAGTAAACAGTCATTCCGATCTGAGTATTGTAAACAAATTAAACCGTTTGCTCTCAATAAAATTTATTATATCATAATTCTAATTATTTTCGACTACAAATACAAAGAGAATTTATAATGATTTTATTGCGGAAATAACTCGAATCGAAAAACTAAACATAAAATCACAAAATCAAAGAAAAATTCATCTTGTACACATATCTCCTCCCTCCTCTCTTTTTTTTCAGAGTCAAACCTCTAATATTCTCCACCTCCATTAGAGTGTCTAGAGAGGAAGATATTTCTGTCTTAGGCACCTCTGCATATACACTAACACACTCACATAAAAAATGCACATGTATTGCCACTCACACAGTACAAACACCAATACAAACAAACAAAACAACAATCCTATATGTGTGTGTGTGTGCAATGCAATATGTGTTTGGTTGTAAACTCTTTTACTTCGATGTGGTATGCAAGGCTTTAACACATTGACTGGTACGTACATATAGTCAAGGGTGTTACCCCGTCTTACGTATGGGTGTACGGTTATATAAATACACTGAACGGCTGTACGCGATTGCTTAGTTAACAGTGTGCACACTTACCGAGAACATTCAAGAGACAGTTTGAAAAACATATTTCTATAAAAAAAGTTTTTGTTTAAACCGATATATACCAGTCAGTCAGTCAATTGTTTCAAAATATACCGTATTCGGTTTTTTCTTTCTTAAATTTGCGATTCGATTTTGTTTTATCGCGGGCGCAAACAAGACAGAGAGACAATGGAGCAACAGCAGGTAAATCGCGAAACCATTGGCGTAGCAGCCATTTGGATATGGCTTCTACGGAGTGTCACCGAAACGGTTACGAAATTTAGCAAGTTATTTGGGAATTTTTATGCAAGGTTACGTGGTACCAGCTCAAGGGTAGTGCGATTTTGTATTTTCAAATTTTATTTTTATATTTTAATTTGTAATGGTTTAATTTTTTTTTGTAAAGAAAATCGGTGTTTTTCGCAGTTCTGATTTGTTTAAATTCTGTTAGATGAAGTTATTTATGATTGATATTTAAATCGAGAAAATTTTTGTTTATTCTGGAAAAATATTTAAACGTTACATATTTTATTTTTACTGTTTATTTTGTAAGTGATATAAAATTATTTTTTTAATTATAAAAAATTTTTTTTTGCAAATGAAAATAGCTCATGAAAGTATAAATTTTTACTTAGAAAGTAATAAATTTAAAATTCTGAATTTTGTACAATTTAATAAATTTACTCGATGTCGTTTATCATTTTATTAATTTTGTTATTTATTTTTTTTTAATTCAAAGAATTGAGCAAAAGTTCGGAGTCTGAAAAATTATTTACTTTAACATTAAATTTTTCAGTTATTGGAGATATGAAAAAAATATCTTTGTAAATATTATTAATTTCTGAGATACACAACTAAATTTATTTTCTTCAAACTGTAGCAGAAATACAATTTATTGTAATTTTTTAAATGTGTACATGAAATTGTAGACTAAACCTTAAATAATTATTTTAAAATATATATCTCAGAGATAAATAATAATAAATTGAAATGAATTTTATAGATGAGTTTTGCAAAATTTTGTGTTATTTCCGTTAATATTTGCTATTATTAATTATTATATAAATTTTCGCTCAACTTTTCGTATATCAGTTTTTCTTATATTTATTTCAATAATTTTTGAAATAAATATTGTTAAATAATATTTTTTACATTTTAATTTAAATAAAATATTTATATGTTTTTACTAATTTCAATTATAATATATTGCTAAAAAAAATTGAAGAAAAATTACGATATATTTTCTAAACGAAAAAAGGAACAAATCAGATAAATAACATTAGTTGTAAAAAAAATGCCGATTTTTCTTTCCTATTTTTAAATTAATTTAAATTTTGTTTGTATTTTGTGATTGGCTTACTAGAATGAAAAGGTTGGTACCCAGTGAAAAATTAACGATTGAAATTTTTGGGTATTCTAAAATTTGGTTTGGTCTTACAAACAAACATACATTCAAAATTCTATTCTAACTTTGAAATTAATACCGAAATAATTTTCTCTATACGAATATTTCGCTTTTTATGGGGATTGAAAAAACATTATGTATATAATAATCAGGGCCAGTTACGTAAAACATTGTTAACTTAAATCTATTAGTTAACTAGGCAACTAACTATTTTTGAAGTGCCTTATTCATAGATCAGTTTGCAAGTTAACGAGAGTATTAACTCATAAAGTGTTTAATAATGTTTTATGCAACCGGCCCTAAAGTGCTTGCAACATTACTAACATTTTTTCAGTGTCTTATGAATGCTTTACAACGCTATAAAATATTAATATTTGCTATTAAAATATAAACATTAGAAATTTAACAGAATTTTAATCTGTAATATTATAAGTTTATGTAGTTATCAATATAATATTCTGAATAATAATTCAATGTAGAAGTGATTTTGATTTTATTTATTAAAATGTGTTATTGCAAAGGCGAATTATATTCGTTCTGGGCCTTAAACACAACTATGTACTTGGGCCCTACGCTTTCAAATTTTAACAAAATTAATTAATTTTCGTGATTTATTTATTTTCCGAAGCAACTGTTTTGAACACACAAAATTTTGACATAATCAAATGATATTTGAGCATTATAAATTTATAAAGAAATAAAGAAAACTGTATATGTTTTTTTTTTGCAAAAATGCGTTTACTTGATCAGTGATTAACTAACCACCCAATTAGATTATCAAATGTTTTAGAAGCGTCTAATTGATTGGTCATTCGATATATTAATTACGTTTTATGCTCTCTGGACTTATTACAAATAGAATTAACAAGAAAAAAAAAATATTAAAGAATATATTATAAATTTTGATTCGTCTATTGTGTAAGGCCCCTAGATATTTGTCCAATTTATTTAATGAATAATCCGGCTCTGTGTTTGTCAAATAATAATACTAGACTAAAAATATAACCGACAATAAATACGCGTTGAATATTGTTTAGACTTCGATAAGAATTCGTGTAAATAAAATGCAATGTTATTTATAATATATTCTACGCAATGAAATATTTATATAAGGCTTGAACTAAAAGTAATATCTCCGTTCTCATGGTTTAATGTATAGAATTGTAGATTCTTATAGTAAATGAACATACACATTAGATTAGATTAAGATTTCTTAAAAATTATCATTGATAAAAAAATTTAAATAGTAATATTTCCGTTGTCATGGTTTAATGTTTAGAATTGTAGATTCTTATAGTAAATGAACATTAGATTAGATTAAGATTTCTTAAAAATTATCATTGATAAAAAAATTAAAATATTTTTTATTTGATTTTTTTGGCCATACATATTGTCAGTCGATTTCTTTCTTGTTTGTTCCATATCAGAAAATCTTAATTTCGAGAAAATTATGTTTAAAGTTTCTGAACTGAATTGTTTATATATATATATATATATATATATATATATATATATATATATATATATATATATATATATATATATATATATGTGGAACCTATTAAAATTTATATTTCCGAAACTATTAAAATTATAACATGCACGATTGTTAAAATAGATAGAAAACAAACAAATATTGCCAAAATTAACAATAATTTAATTTGAGCAAAACTGACATATGAAACAAACAAGAAATCGACTGATGATATTTAAGATTTTACTATAGATCTTTAGAAGTGTACAAATTTTTCGTTATAAATTTTAATTGTTTTTTTTTGAGAAATTATAAATGATAATAAGTATATATGTAAATGAAATATCAAATTTTATTATTTTTAGAATAGGTAATTACCATGTTAATAATAATATACATGTAGATGTGTACTTGTAGAATACTACAAGTTACTTTTTGGGTGGTCGTTGTAAATATAATATTATTTACATATATTCTGCGAAACGAAATATAATTTATAAATAGAAACCATTTAAAGTTTCATTTAAAAAGTTAAACAATATTAAGGCGTCTGTCTATTAAATTAACTAGTAAATTGTATATAATTGCAATTTAAATTTTTTATTTGATTTATCGTTTATTAGAAATGATATTAATTAAGTAATTAGCTAGAAATTTAATAAATCAACTGAGAATATTTTTATAGGAATTTTTTTTGTAAAATAAATGCATTTTTTATATAAATAATTTCATATTAATTTACTATAACAATAGGCCCATCTAAGCTTGAAGTTTTTTTAAAAAAAATTAAAATACATATAAGAAAATAAATATAAACTTAAAATATTTCAATATTTTTATTCACAAACATAAAATACTGTACGTGGACCAGTTGCACAAAGCATTATTAACTTAAACAATAAGATAACTAGGCAACTAGATTGTCAAATATTTTTGAAACGTCTCATTGATTAGTTAGTTAGTAAGTTAACAAAATGATTAATTTATAAAACATTTAACAATGCTTTGTGCAATGCATGTTCTCTCAACTTACGCAAAAGTGACTTAGACATTGTACTATTTGTACCATATATAATTGACTTATTAAAAATTATTTTAAAAAAATAAGGAATTTTCAAATTTAAATTTATATAATTTATATTAAAAAAAATTAATTAAAATTTACTTCTTTACGAATTTGTCGCATTTTAACTTCAGAAACAGTTATTTGATATAATTACAGATTTCTCAAGGTAATAGTTTGCATTTTTTCGAAGGCGACGACTACACAGCTATTAGTTACCCGAAACTGCCGTCATTCGTTTATTTTAAGGAGCGCCACCGTTGCGGTCAGGGTTGAATAACCCCTTATGGTACTCGTTTAATTGACGGTAATTTATTTATTTCCCCTTAATAAAATGTCGGTAGCCCATTACGTCTGGGTATATATACGTACTAAGAAACATACTCAACACGCTGTATATATTTAGATATACGTTGCAGTTGTAATCGTAATGTGTGTCTTGTGCGCAGATTAATGCGCAGACACGCATGCGCCATTACGGGGCTCTGTAAATGGGTGTGTCACCATGGTAACACCAATCACTGTGGCTCGCGAATAAATAGTTGAATGCCAAGTTGATGGTTTTGTTGTTTCTTTTTTTTGTTTAAGTTAAGTTTTGTTAGGTTAGATTAGATGTAATGTGTGAATTTTTGTTTTGGTCATTTTATTGTGGCAACCCCCTGACTGTAAATAAGTGTTATATTTAGAAATTTAAAATGAATTCGTATTTGCAACGGTAGTGAAGTTCAACTTTTTGACCCCGAAACTATTTTGAAAATGCGTTTAATTATAGATGTGTGTTGACTTTCTTAATGTTTTGTTTGAGGCGCTAATATAGTTGTCTGAGGTTTATGGTATATCGTTTTAAGAATTGAGAATAAACGAAAAGCACTAATTAAAAATTTTATTTTTAAGAAAAATACACTTGGAAATTTTTATATTAATAAAACAATCAATTCAATTTTTTTAAGTAACTTTAAAAATAGTTATAATTAGAATTTATTAAAGCTTTATTTTAAATATTTAAAAAAAATTAAATCATATTTACGCGAGATTTGAAATTTTAAAAAAAATTCAAACTGGCATTAGTTTTGTTTGCATAGTTTGGAATATTCACAATATATTGTAGATGTTAAAGTTTTGAGGCCGTTAAAAACATGTAAGACACGTAAAAGCTGTTTAAAAGTTTAATAAATAAAACTGTAGTATTTTAAATTTAAAAAATATTATACGAAAAATGTATTTAAATCAAAAATAATCGTGCAGGGGCTCTTATCAAACTATCGTAGTGTCATTCGGTCTATAAAGACACTCTTTCTCACATTTTGGTGGGTGGAGACATAATGGGGAAGTTTAGCGTATTTTTTTTATTTCTTTATATTGTTGGAAATGGCTTAAAAAGTGATGTTTAATTTATCATTTTTCTCAAAAATGTCCAGATTTTCTAAAAAATGCAAAAACATGTCGTGATGACGTCAGTAATGTCTTCGCAAAACTTATGTCGATTTCTGAATCAGACGCACATGTATTGCCATGGTTACCACCGAATCAACAAAAAATCAACATTTACTACGACATACGTTTTCAAAATTATATCTCACCAACTCTTCTGCGCTTGCGCACAATAGGCTTGTGACGTCAGTAATGTCCTTACAAAAATTAGTAATAACAAATGAATGAAACAATTATTAAAAATTTTAATGACAGTTTCTGTTATTATTTTATATGTATATTTGAGAAAAAATAATTTTACACGCAACTTCAATCACGCTAAAGTTCCCCATTTCTTTTTATTGGTTTTGTGTGTTTAAAATTAGATATTTTCAATAGCCCTGTTCGATTCGCATACTTGCTTCTACTGCTGCATCAATGTTTGTTGTTTTATTCACTTTCGCAGTTATATCTTATGTAAATAGGAAACCGCTGCATCATTTACAGCAGCGTTTTGCACTAAAACACAAGAGAGTCAATCGATCAAACCTAAGACAATTGAATGATTTATAAAATGGTTTTATTACATATCTATATTTGGTTTTTATATAATTTTTCTTTTTATTTTATGAGTGAATCTTACAATCTGAGCGTCTTGAGCATAAAAAGACTTAAAAATATTCCAGTAATATACTGTCTTTATGAATAAATATTGAAATTTAATTTAAAAGAATACTATTTTATTGTGTAGGTAGGTAAAAAGTAAATTCTATCATAATATATACTTAGTTTCTCTGTTTTAAAATGATGAAAACTAGTATTTTAAAAATATGGTGGCAGCGCCATTTAATCATATATAAAAATAAATAAAACGCGCATTTAAAATATAAAAGTACAAGGTGAGATTTATTTATATAAATTTCAAATTCCACTTATATTTCAATTTTATGCAACATAAATTTGTCATCAAGAAATAAATGTGCCAATTAAATATTTTATTTTTAATAAATTTCGAATTTGATTGCGTCAAATCCAATAATAATATTTTCGATTACATATTTTCGTATTTAAACTTTAAATAACTAGTAATATTGTAAAATATACAAATACATGTCGAATTACAAATAAAAAATTATACAAATATTTTTTTCTAGTAATTTGGAAGTAATGAATTAATATGTAATTATTTATTATATTTAATTTTCCTACTATATGAATGCTGTCTTTTTGGCTGTACTTTATACGATAAATTTAATTTATAATCAACTAATCAACGTAAAACAAATTTCAATTTATTTTTATTAGAAAATTTATTCAAATGTATTTTTAGATTGAAAAATATTTGCAGTTAGGTCAGTTAACTTTTTGATCACGGAAATAAAGCTTTAAAAATAGAATCAATTCTCTGGGATAATTTATTATACTAACATTGTCCTGTATGTTTTTCTGTTCCTATTTTTTTTTTTTTTTCATCTATTTATCTAATTCAAAATGCATTGAAACTCGGTGTGAATAAAAAAAACTCGAGATAGTTGGCTAGGGCTTGAGAAACAGTTGCCAATAATTAAATGGATGGTCGTTACACTGATTCAATGCATTTTAAATAGATAGATTCCGATGGTATTTTGTTTTATTGCCGTTATTTTTTGTTTGTTTTTCGAAATATACGATTCATTTACAAGTGTCTTTAAATGGTATACATAAATTAAATAAATGAATCATTTAGACATTCTATTTAGTTTTTATTTGTAATTTTTTTTCAATTAAAAGACTTAATTATAGGGTTTTTCTTATTTTTACTATTTTAGGTTTATAAAAAGCAATATTAACATATTTCAAATTGTTTATTACATATTTTTAAGATCTCATTTTAGTTATTATTCATGAGAATGAAGTTTATTATTATATGTGAGTAGAATACTAAACTTTTCCTACGATTATACAATAGAAAACTAAACTTTAGGTCTGATATAAATGATATTTCTAAATAATTACAATATGAAAATTGCATTGTATCACATCTATAGCAATAGCAATAACCGATATTTCAACTTAATGAACTTACAAAAATGAGTAATAATTTAAAAATTCACTAGTGTGTGAGCACTGAATAACAATAACACATATATAATGAATATATTATTGAACAAGAATAGAAAAAATATTTGATATGAGATAAAGAAATATATAAATAAAAACACAATGTAAAATGAACTACAAAAAGTGTTATTAACTAACATTAGCACTTTTGTTATAATAGAAACTAAAAATATGGGTCAATAATTTTATAATTTTAAAATAAATATTAAATTTAGAGTAAATTTTGGTTAATTTTAAATTATTTGTTTTTAACGATCGTTTACAAATGATAAACATTAATTAATATAATAGAATAAATGTGCGAAATCTATTTTAGTGTTATTTTATTTTTTAATTTATTTGACCTTAAATCGTGAGTTTATCTTTGATGTTTTTTTAAAAACAAATTATTAATTACAGTTTAATGGATTTATGTAGCATTTAATTAAAATGTTTTTTTTTTATTACACAAATGGTTTCACTAGCAAAGACTATCAATCAATAGATACTAGAATATCACTTTTCATAGTGTATTTGAACGATACAAAGACATCACAAACATTCATGTCCCAATCGGGATTCAAAACCGGGCTCATATAGGTATAGGCTGATCGGTTAATTAAAATTCTTAATTTTACTAAGAAGTGATATCATGCAGATTTTTCATAATGGATTTTATATAACTTTTGTAAAAGAAAAAAAGGTCAGTAATACTTTGTCCCTGGAGACTTCACCAAAAAAAAATACAAAAGTGATTTCATTTCAAAACCACGAAATTACTAGTAAAAGTAGTATTAAATGGTGGTTTTAGAGCGAAACCACTGGTCCGGAAACATAATTAACTAAAAATTAATACAATAAAGTATTTTAAACTGTTTGAATTACTTAATCCAGAAATCATTAAAGAGAAAACTTGGCAGATAAAATGTTGTTTACATTTTTCGCACACCGTCACGACGTCGAAACAAGAACTAGTTTGATAGGATATTGCCAACGTTATCCTCGTACGTTGTACGACCTCCGGTTACACACCGTCCACGTGGATATATCGAGTAATGTAAACACGCAGGCGGAGCCGTAACTACTTTTTACATTTAAGCGAAAGATAAAGGCACACAGGCGCGGGTTGAATTACGGAGAAAACATATTAGCGCGTTTCCTTGGCAACGTACCAATTCATTAAATCATAATCGGGTGCCTTGCTTGAGTTTTGTGTGTGTGTCTCGTTCGCCTTCGCGCTCGTTCGCATCGTGAAATCTAATTAGAGAAATAATGATGATTGTTAGCCCAGAGAGAGAGAAAGGGATTTTTTTTAATTGTTCTGATACTAATTTAATACTAAATGATTATAATTAAAAGTTTAATGATGTATAATCATTTATTACACGTTAAGCAATCTGGGGACGGTTGCATTTTATCGTACAATGATTTTCTACAAATACAACACAAATAAAAGATTGCAGGAAAAAAAGGAATGAAATTTGTCACTTGATAGAATACGACAAAATATTTTGCAATGCTAATAGATCTTATAGGTTTGCTCAGAATTTTACCGTTAATTGTATATTTTATTTAATAAATCTTATGAGTATGGAACATTAACATAAAACCACAAAAACAGAAATTATTAATGTAAATAGATTAAAAATATAAGTAAATATTTCAATATTAACAATTTTATAACATAACGAGATCTATTCTGTAACAAATTTAATTACTGTATTCGTACCTTAAATTTTTGTGTTAACCATTTAATAATTTTTTTTACATAAATTAATACTATAAATTATAGGAAGAAATTTTTTTGAGATTGGCTATATTTAAAGCTTACATTTAAATTATAGAAAAAGTAAGATTTTAATTTTATGATTGTAAATTTAAAAGTTTCTTTCTGCAATTTTGAAATAAAATTAAAAGACATAAGGTTTTAAAAATATATGTGATTGATTGACTTTGTTTACTATACTAAAAATTAAATATTATTTGCTAGTCTGAATCAAAAATTGTAGCACATAAATGTGAGTTTAGTGTATGTAACTAAATTGATGATATTTATTTCAGGGTGCTGAAGAAAATGCAACATCTCCATCCGTTGAAGAAACCAAACCAGCAACAGCTGATGCCTCACCAGCTGAAGGTGAAACACCAAAAACGCCTGATACAGCCCCAGTGACAAATGGCGACACAACTCCTGCCGATGAAGCGCCAGCTGCCAAAGTTGAAGAACCAGTCGCTGCTGCTGTTCCCGAAACGCCAAAAGCTGAAGAACCATCAAAGCCAATCGAAGAACCAAAACCTGTTGAAGAGAAACCCGTTGAAGTGCAGAAAGAAACTCCCGTAGAAACGGCACTAGCTGCACCAGTCGAACCAGCACCAGCACCAGTCGAACCAGTTGCTGCTGAACCAGCTGCGCCAGCTGCACCAGTTGTCGAAGAAGCGAAACCTGAACTCCCCGTAGTGGAAGAGAAGGAGAAAGAGGAACCACAACCAACGGCGGCAGCAGTAGAAGAAACGAAACCTGCCGAAGTTGTAGCCGAAACAAAAGAACAAATAAAAGAGGTGCGTAGCGAAGAAATTCCACCACCTTTACCATCCTCTAATCCTCCCAGTCCGGTGATGGTCTTCGCTGAATCTACCATGGCTGATGCTTTACCTACTGATCAACTTCCTCCCCAATCCTCCGATAATGCACAGGCACCACCGGAACCAGCTAAAGCGGAAGAACCAGCTAAAACACCATCAGAAACCAAACCAGAACCACCCGTTCCTTCTCCTGTCACAGCTGCTGCTCCAGTTGAAGTTTCTCCTCCAGTAGCAGAACCAGCACCGCCTGCACCTGTCGAAGCAGCTCCTCCTTCACCAGTCGCTCCAGCAGCAGAACCGATTCCTGTTCCTGCAGCTGAACCTGCTCCTCCATCTCCAGTTGTTGCAGCAGAACCAGCAGCACCACCTGTTGTAGCAGCACCTCCTTCTCCATCGGAACCAGCTCCTCCATTACCAGTTGTAGCATCACCAGAACCAGCTCCACCATCTCCCATTGCTCTTCCCGCTGAAGCTACACCACCACCAGCAGCACCATCGCCTGTCGATTTGCCTTCACCTGTTGTTGAACAGCAAGCAGCTGTAGTTGCTGCAGTAGATGAGGTGGTCAGTAGTCCGGTTAAATCTTCTCCCGAACTAATAAATATCGCGAGTAGTCCCGAACATGACGGTGGTTTACCTACCCCGCCCGAATCACTTCCCGTAGCTAATGCCGATTCAGTACCCGATCTATCAACATCTGACTCATTGCCCGCGCCCCCCGATTCGGAACTGTTGCCCGCGGAACCGGTTAGTCTCGATTCGGTGCAAACGCAATTAGATTCTCTACCGCCCGAGCCACCATCCCTATCGTCGGAGGCTTTATCCTCGAACGGTGAGCCTGATTCGTTACCCGAACCACCCTCGTTTTCCGAGACTGCGTCACCAGTGCCTGCAGCCAGCATCGCCGATGGGGCAGTGCCTCTCACGAACGGCAATGGGTTACCGTCGCCCGTCGAAGCTGAGGAACAACCAATCGTCCCACCCACAGAATGTCCGATGCCACTCAAACAGGTGAATACATCTATCAACAATCCAAAAACCTACTAGTGGACAGTGCATTTTGTTTTGTTTAGAAAATTAATTCAGTTACTTAAAATTATAAGATTTTTTGATTGTTACAACCTTTTTTATTAACTCTTTTTTCTTTGATTGATCTACGCACACCAGGGACGTAGGTCTTGTTTCTTTGTCTTGATTATTACCACCTACTAGTGGACAGTGCATTTTTTTAAAGAGATTTTTTTCCTGTAATTAATGATATTTTTGAAAACAAAATGGCATATTTTTGATTGTTATGATAATTTATTAACTCTTTCTTGTTTGATCTACGCGTACTAGGGACGTAGGTCTTGTTTCTTGTCTTAAAAACGTATTTAATGCGTCCATCCAATTTTTACACAATATATATTACTTATAATCTTAAATATACAGTTTACAATTTATTTTAATTTTTTTTTTTTTTTAATTGTATTCATCTTTATAATCGTAAGTTTTTTAAATTAGAACTGATTGCACAGCAGTAAATTTTAACATTCCGTGTTATCAATTCTTTATAAAAACTACAAAATTATTACATTTGTTCTTTCCTCTTTATCTTTAGCAAAAAATTAAATCAAGTTTACATAATAAATTACTTACTGTGGCGAAAAGTTAATAAAATAAAATAATTTCCTTTAAACCTTATTTTATTTTATCAGCTTTACAGTAAATAAGTAATTAATATTTTTAGAAATAAATTTTAAAATTACATTGATATATATAAATTTATAAATATTTACTTGGAATGTCTTGAGAAATAATTAATATAATAATTTTATATTAAATTCTGCATTTTTCAATTTAGTAACTGTTTTATGTCAAACTAAACTATTGGTTTCTGATAAAATATATTTTAATCAAATAATTATCAAACTGATATTTTCGATTGTAAAACCAAATATATATATTGTGTTAAAAATGCATTAATATCCCATTGTTTGAAGTTGCTGACTACCGCCCAAAAATTGTTGTTGTATTTAATGCTCTGAAAATAATACATGCTCGGCTATATTTGATATAGTTTGTTTTTAACAATTTACATATTTCATTCATTTATACACCACTTACAAATATAACATGTTCGACCTTTACTAATATTTGTTTGATCCCTTCGCCTGTCAACTAATATCTATTAATCGTATTAATTAATATTGAATTGCGATTTTTTTTAATCAACCGCATATGAGAAATACAATAGTTTCTAGTGACACCATAGCACGTGTCGTCTCATATGACAATATGTTTTGTTTTTCAGCAAGATAATATTGATATAGATATGCAATTTGATGCTTTTGTTTGTTATTTATTTGTTTTGTATATTTCTATTATTATAACCTTTACAAAAGTTGCATTCCTTTTATTTACGTTTATGTTGTATCAATAGCTGTGTTTTTTTCGTACATTTCACTCAGATCATTAAATCTTGTAAATGAGCTGAACTGAGCTGAGTCTTGCTGAGTGAGTTGTATTGATAAATAAAATAGTTTACTTGAAAGTGACGTTTAAAATCTAAGTTCCACATATGATATAATCTAAAATATTAGATGTATTTGGATTGTTTGCGTTGATAATTTATTGCAACTCGTCGAATATCTATTGTTTGACTTCACAATAAAATATTCAAATATAAATGTCGACGTATCAAACACATTATCAAATCTGAAACTAGAAAAATTTGAATTGCGCATGTGCGCTCACTTGAATCTAAGCTAAGCACTAGCTAAATATGCAACTCAGTATCAGTAACGGGGGAAGCAATTCATTCACTTCGAATTCAGTTACGAGACTATAAATAAAACAGCTATTATTTCAAGGTTTCTGATCTGAGCTGAGTTTTTCGGTAAAAAAAAACACAGCTAATGATCAGAGAAAATACATCTAATTCATATTAAATATACATCTAATTCAAATTTTAAAATATCGAATTTAACTTATACAAGATTTTTTTAAAGATGTTAGTTAGTTGAACCAGAAATAAAATCTATTTTTTGTAAAATTAACAAAGAGAATATTGGTTCCACTCTTTCAAATGCCTTTTTTTTTTTGCAAACTGTGTATTTGAAACAGGTTGAATAAATGGTTTGTATAATAGACAAACAGATTTATTTGCTAATAGAATGATTATTTTAAAGAATTTTTGATTGTCAAGTTAGTTCTAATAGAACATCTTTTTTTTTTCCCAATGTATATTTTTTTGTATGTTATTAGTATATGTATAATAACTTAAATGATAAGTAAAACAATTAAAACATAATATATAAATAAAATTGGCTTTACAACACGCTGTACAAATGCATACATGCAAAAATTATAAAATATTTTTCATTAAAGTGAGTAAGTCTCTGATCAAAATAACTGATAATACAAGCTCGGTTTTTGAGATTTAGTTTATTTATTTAGTCTTCTCCCTTATGACAGTTATATTGTCTTAAAACCAATATTAATTAAACCTATTTTAAAACCGAACTTGTAGTACCAGCTAGTAAAGGAAGGCGACTTTTGTTAAATTGAAACGCAGCCATATAAGTTGGCCTTGGCTTGTGTTGCTTTATTGTTTTTGATATAATTATAATAATATTGTCACCATCATAATTATCTATGATTGTTTATTGAATGTTTTACGCTCATATATATATGTATATATATATATATATATATATATATATATATATATATATATATATATAATGTAATTGATATTATAATCATATTTAAAAAAAATGTCCTATTGTTAGTGTTTAACGAATGCGAACCGTTTTGACTAACGGTCGAATGATTCTTTTGATCTCTTTTTATTTTCTACATATTTATTTTTTTAACATCACTTGGTTTGCCTTTTTTTATTTGCACAGTGCGTTTTTCTGCTTTCATTACAGATTCCTGTTGCTGAAAACGAAACAGTAGCCACGGAAAATGTTGCTAATAGCGATAGTTTAAAAGCTGAAGAAAAGAAAGTGGTACGTTATATTATTTTTTAGTGTTTTAGCGTGTATCATATTCTTAAAAACAAAGTTGGAGTCGGTTGCACTAAACTTTGTTAACTTAATCAGTAGTTAACTACAAAATTAGATTGTCGTAAATAAGTTGACAATATTTCACGCAACAATAATTACAATTTTAAACATATATTTAAGAAAATTTTATTTGTCAGATTCAATGTACATGTTTTTTTAAACAAAGTCGTTTAACTAAAATTTTCCCAAGTTACACGTATATTTAAATAATATATACCAAAACGAATCATTCCTTTATTCATAAAATATGTTTGGGCAAAATTTCTTAATATTTGTTTTAAAACGATTCATTTCATTTCACCAAAATTTATGAATACAACGATAAGTAGATAAGTTCTTTAAATCCCAATTTTATTACTATTTCTAATATTCAAATAACGAACTGTGTAATAAGTATTATATTTACATATTATTTATTTTAAAATAACGACAGATCGCGTACGATTCATAATTTCAAGGTTATAGGTATTTTTAACAGTATAATGAGAAATTGAGAAAAATATTTTGAAACAAAAATTAAACTTATATGAAATTTTATATCCATTATTTCATTAACAATTCAAAATTTAGAATCATTTTTTCAAGTGACTTCTTTAATAATTTAACTGTACTTACTTTTGATGGTTCTGAATTTTTGTTCGCAGGAAGCCAGTCCGACACCCGCCGAAGAATAAATTAAGCCGCACTTAAAAATACGTTAATAAAATATGTTTTTTTTTTAATTGAAAAGGTAAAAACATTTTGATGGATCATTCCCTGGCAGCAATCAATTTGACCAACAATCAAAAATGAAACTGCCATTTAAATTTAGAGAGAGAAACAAAAAAAATCATATATTAAGATTGTCCGTTGCGCAAAATTTCTTTTAAATCAGTTTTTAGAATTAAAAAAAAAAGTAAATACTCAAGATGTTTTAGATTGTCATTTTATTGTGAAAAAAATGGACGATTTTTATAAGTGTCGTACAGAATGGACGACTTTTTTTAATAAACGTATACAATTGTAATATAGTTCTAGTGTGTAAGTGTAGCTTAGAGGGAGCTTTTATATAAGCAGTTTTTTCTATAAATTTTACCATCACAAATGTTTTTTAAAAACAGATTTTTCACACACACACAAGTCAAACGAAAAAAAAAGAAGAAGAAATATTTTCGGAAACATTTTTTTATACTGCTTTTATACTACATTCAACGCAACAAAACAAAAATTCGACTGAAATTTTAAAATGAATTCAGATTTTAATAAAATTAGAAAGTAAATGAGAATAAATTCGTATCGTTTTTAAATCGGCTTCCCTAGGATTATTTAGTCTCACATATCCACATCAAACTAACTAAACTCCATAATTTGTAGATAGTTAATCGTTTTATTAGAATTTGAAAATGAATTATGAAATTAATTATATTATTGTCATCGTCATACTCGCTATTTACTACTCAAACTTATGATACTATTACAATTATTAAATGTGTCAATATCAGAATACGATTGTATGGAATTTTTATTCAGGATTTATCGAAAAATGATTAAAGTGTGTTACGGAATGATGTATTATTACTATTGCTATAATATTTAATATTTATCCGATATGTTATCCAAATGATTAATATTTAAATATATTTAGCATGGTGTGCTCGATGTAACACTATTATATGATACAATTTATTTATTGAAAGAACTGCCTAGAGGCAGCTCCAATTCCGTTATTCAGGTCTTCAAATTAGAGAGAAAACATCTCTTGCATTTGTAAACATATTTTGCTAAATTACTGTCAATGCACTCTTAAGTCACTAATTAATTTCTTTCAATGCAACAAATGACATAAAAGTGTGAAATAAATGAACAAACATGTATTCTAGCTTAGTAATTCTAGTTACGTAAAATTGGTTCATAAATGTAAGAACTTTTTTTCTGTTTTGTTTCAAGGTCTGAATAATGCAATGATTAGAAATGAAAGAAAGAAATATTGAATAATAAATATATACTTAGTATGAAAATTTAAACTCCCAAACTGCATCTGAGCAGATTGAATGGAAATTATTAAAATAAAAAGTGAAAGATATGGTTGATTGATTATTTAGATGATTATTATCATTATAATTATTATTATGAATGTATAAATGGAAAATAAATAAAAATCTAGTTGGTAAGTGTCACAAGAAAAAAAAAACTAATTAATTAATAATAATGAAAATATAATATTTAAATTGTACATTATTAACAACGAAATTTTACTTTTTAATGTGTTCGGTGTATCAATCCCAAAATTTAAGCAATGTTATAGCGATATGAATAAAAATAGTTAGTAGGACTACAAACAATTAAGAAAATGAACAAAAAAAAAATAAGTAATGGATATAAATTTGTAGAGGAGATGCAGTGGTTTTGATGTGTGAGATTTTTGTTTTTTTTTTTAAAGGTGATATATAAACTTTATTCAATCGTTGCACTTGGCGATCAGGTTTATGACTTTGGAGTGTCTTGCGATTTTGACTGCAAGATGAAATAAAAATTAAATCGGAAGACACTCATCAAGGCTATGGATGTTTGAATACGAGTTTATTATCTTATATTATTAATATGTACGTGTGAATGTGTTTATAAATATACTTAGGGTGTTTCCTAATTGTGTGTATTTATTTCCGAACTTTACCATTTATTTATCTTTCCTTAAATCCTCATATCTATTTATTTTTTTAATAATAATTTCTATTCTTGATTATTTGCAGATTAAACATTACATGTTTATGTTATAATTTAAATAAGATAAATAAATAAAAATAACTTCGTTATATCACACAAAGTTATTTTCATTTATTTCTTATTTCCAAAATGTATCACAAAGTTATGGCTAATCAAGTTAAATATTATAATTTAAATTTATTAAATTGTACTCTATTTGTTATAATTTGTGTTCTGGAATAGTTATCAAAAAGCAGGTAAATAAATTATTAAATATTTATAATATAACATTTATTATATAACAGCTATTTTTTAATAGTACAAAATAAATAAAAAATTAATTCTTAAACTCTGCTAAACATTTTTCGATCTCATTTATAAAAATATCTAATTCGGGCGTGTTCATTTCAATATTAACAGTTTTATTTGCTTTATTATCGTCTTGATCAATTTTCGTCGTATGAAAATCCATTTGTACAACTGGTTCGCGAATCGACGACAAAGTAGAACTACCGATAATCCACTTTAACTTCCAATCGAAGTCAGTTACATACGATAAGTCCATCCGAGCTAAGCATTCGGTAGTAACTGCACGTTGAATTTCTGGTTTACGTATATCGTAACAATTTTGCACACATTGAAGTTTTTCCGTACCAAGTTCGGATAATTCTTCATCGATATTATAATCTGGATTAGAAGCTATGTTTCGATAAATATTTTGAACAAATTTTCGCGCACTTTCATAATCATCCGATGACCAATCGATATCGCCATTGATGTTGTTGAGGGTGGAGCCAATTTTTCCAACAAAATTGTCAATCGAATTATGTAAAAACTGTAAAACATACATATAAGTTACAGAAAGAAAATAAATAATCTAATAATCTTACTTGATTTAATTGTTCTGTGGTTTGAATTCCCAAAAGAAGTGATATACCGACACCTGCCATTGTAAATCTACTATGTTTTTTTGTTTTTTATTTTCTAGGTTGGTATAAAAAATTATTATTTTGTAAATTATTTATTTTAAGTATTTTTTTTAAATTTTTATATTATATTATTGTTTTATTAATTTTTTATTTTAATTAAAATTGTAGATTAACATTTTTAAATATTTATTATTAGTGATTAGGTTGGCAAATAGGTGAACGCTTTCCGCCATTTTACTTTTGTAGTATGGTGTTATTTGTCAACGACCAAAAGTTATTAGAATTTTTAATGATATTTCAGCCAGTAGATTAATAATAACTATCTTATGATTGTTAGATAATATGGCAGAATATCTAGCTTCCATTTTTGGAACAGAAAAGGATAAGTAAGTGCACATAAAATAGTATTTCCAGTACCGGTACTAAAAATTATGGTTATGTTTCAGAGTAAATTGTTCCTTTTACTTTAAAATTGGAGCCTGCCGACATGGAGATCGATGTTCGAGAATTCACAATAAACCGACGTTTTCCCAAACATGTTTGCTGCAAAATTTGTACGTAAATCCTCAGAATTCGGCTAAGAGCGCAGATGGAAGCCATTGTAAGTTTCTTATAAAATTAATTGTTTACATTTAAATACTAATTACATTGCGTTAGTGGTTGCAAATGTGTCTGACGAAGAAATGCAGGAGCATTATGATAACTTTTTCGAAGATGTATTCGTAGAATGTGAGGATAAATACGGAGAAATTGAAGAGATGAATGTTTGTGATAATTTGGGCGATCATCTTGTTGGAAATGTTTACATTAAGGTAACGTCTTTTTTTTTTTTTAATATATTTTTATTTAACTAGTTAATAATTTTCACAGTTTCGACGCGAAGAAGACGCTGAACGAGCCGTAAACGATTTGAATAATCGTTGGTTTGGAGGGCGGCCGGTTTACGCAGAACTTTCACCGGTAACAGATTTTCGAGAAGCTTGTTGTCGTCAATACGAAATGGGCGAATGCACGCGATCAGGATTTTGTAATTTTATGCACTTGAAACCTATTTCCAGAGAACTACGCAGGTAATATATTAATTTTAATATTCAGTTTAAACTATTAGCAAGCCGGTTAGCTAATTTTAAATTTAAAATTTGTCTTTCTTATAACAAACCGGCTTTCGTTTTAGATAGTTGAATTGAATCTGAGTTTTATCTATAGACAAATTAATATATTAGCAAATTTTATTTATATTTACATCATCAGCATTATTTATTTAGTTATTAAAAGATATATTAATAATTTATAGAAGTATTTTTTACAATATATATATATATATATATATAATTCAAAGTAGCCTTTAAAGTAAAATCATAACTTAACAAATTTTTTAATGTAATTATTATCGTTTTCAATATTAAGTAATGTAACTTTAAAGTTATTCTTCTAAATAAATATTAAATATTAATAGATTATTATTTAATTATGATGCACAAAAATGTATCAACTTTTTTATGAAGTGAATTTGATTAAAATCAATGTAATTTTATTTTCTGTAATTTTTCAATTATTAAGAAAAAGTAATAAAATTTGTTACAGTATTAATAAAAAAATAATATCTGGAAAAATTAATACTTAGATTAATTTTGTATTTAATATGTATCATGATATTTTTCATTTTATATTGATTCAACAAGACTATCTAAATGTAAATTCAATAAAAAATCAGTTTTGTTATTAATGTGACAGATTTTTTATGGTTGTAGGTAGAAAAACGACCGTTAAATATTCGTAATTCGTTCGCATGAAGAATTCAACTCGGAAATCTTCTACTAGTTTTTCTTTTTCTAGGTTTTTCTTTTAATTTTATTTTTAGGTTTCAAATAATCGTTACTAATTAACCATAAATCAAATCGAATTCTAATTCAATTTGAAATCAAAATTTTTCACAAATCAATCGAAAGTCACGTCGTATTTTTTTCTAGGTTTTAATTAAAACAAAAACTAATAAGAATGCATAAAATTTTCATATCCGATGTAAGGGAATTATTCACGTCATATAGATATAATTTGATTTTGAGAATAGGTACTTTTATAATTTTAAACAATAATATTAATCATTTTGTTTTATTATTTATTACGGATATTTATATTTTTCAATTTTGCTTTCGGTAACAATAATGACAAAAGTGTAAATTAAAGAATTAACTTTATTTTATGCTTAACCAATATGAAAACGAAGTTGTTTAAAGTTTAAATCGGTTTGATATTTCAAAAAAAATAATATATTATCCCGGTAAATATACATACAAAAATTAACACATTAATTTGTATTTTTGAACTGATTTTGTTGAGAATTAGAATCAAATATTGTTCAGTGAAAAGATACAGGGTTAACTTTGAAAACTCTAAATAAATTAAACTAAACTAAAATAGGACATAATGAAAATTTTGCAAATTGATCTATTTTTTACGTAAAATGTTTGATGACGGCTTTAGCATGTATTGGACAAGATTCTCTTATAAGACGAACATAGTTGCTTGCAGAAAAATGTGTTGTGCTTTTTGCAAATTTTATTAGTGTGCCCGATTGCACACTGCGGTAGAGTAAACTAAACTCGTTGCATATCTTATATGTTTCTAAAGACTTTAAGTTGTATGTTATTTTGATTCTGTGCAATAATTGTAGAATGAAAGAGGTTTCGAATGCAATGCGGTGTGAGTGTCTGCAGTTCCGGTGCTCTGTTATAGGTACTTGTATTCACGGCGCAAGGGAGGCCGTAGCCGTCGTTCCAGGTCGCGTTCAGGTTCTAGGGGCCGTAGACGTCGATCACGCTCCCGCGAACGTCGCTCACGTTCTAGGGGCTATCGTGCCGATCGTAGCAGGGAGAGCCGTTCTGGTCGCTACTGACATCCACATACAGCTTCAAACAATCATTGCTGACATCAATTTATTCTCGATATCCATTGTTTTTTGTTTATTTTTCCCCCCCTCAGATTAAATATATCATTATTTTACTAAACGAATGCCTAATGACTTTATTCTCACACTCCTTTACTTATCTCGAAATTAGTTTTATGTTCTAGACTGGGAAAATACAATAAAAATTGGTAAAAGACTTTCAATAACAACAACTGATTAAACTGAGCATTGAGCATTTGTGTTGTTTTTCTAAAAGTTGGTAACTAGTTTGATTTAGAACCATTTGCTCTGTGTTGTAACATAATACTGATTTTTGTGATAAGTTCAGGTAGTCTGATTGAGGCTTTACTTTTTATAACATATTTTTTCTGTTTAAATTGTGATCTTTGAAAATTCGACATTGTTTACTGTGTGTGTTTCGTAGAGATTTAAGCGGCGTTGAATTTTTAAATAAACACATCAAATTGAAATTGATATAAAAAGAAAATAGTTAATATATTGGCAAGATTGTTCAGTATGATAGTAAATATTTTATATGTAATAAGAAAGACTATTTCAAAACTAAAAAAACTGAACAAATTTTCAAAAAAATATCGATAATATGCAAAAATTAATTAGATAATTTTTTAAAATTTTGACAAACAGTTATTGAAGATCAAATTTGTTTATTTTATATAGGACAACTGGACAAAATATGAACTATTCAGTGCAAATTTGAACCTCTGAAATCTCAACTAAAAAAAATCTATTAAAATAATCTATAAAAATGTGCTACTATTCATACAAATTTTCGCTATACATTAAAACTGTTTGTTGTATATTTAATATATATATATTTAATCTGAGCTTATTTTTTGTTTTACGATTAGGTTATATTACGAACACTTTCACAGAGTTTCGACGTTGTTTCAATGCTGTATAAATTTTTGTGTTTCCTAATGTAGGTTTCATTGATTACTGATAAATCTATTTTAACAAAACGCTGATTGTATTATTTTTATTTGGACAGTTTTTTCTGTATATGTATTATGTATAGAAAAATTATATATATAAATATTTCTTTATAACGCAATTTCAGATTTCCACGGGATAAACATTTTAAAAATAAAATATTTACGAATCTGATTATTATTTTTTTTTTATTTATTCCTTTCTATATTATTATAATCGTTCTATACATATTGTCAAAATTTGATGTTTTTTTACTATAAATAAATGTAGGATGATGAAATATAATTTCCTAATAAAGAAAAAGGTTTTTGTATAATTTTGTATTTTTTGTTTATTTTTAAATAAAGTTTGATAAGCAAGTATAAATAAATAAATCATTTATAGGTTAATTTACTTCCTAAATGAAGCACAAAAAATGCAGTGACTTCGCTGGGAAAGCCTAGGGCAACCAGTTTAACATCGCTGCATTACGGGATTGTATAAGCTACGCTTTTTTAACGAAATTTTATCAGGAAAACAAGATATGAAAAATTTGTTAACATAAATAAACCAGGTACGTACTACAACATATCCAAAAATCAACCCCCTAGGACACACCCTTATTAATTAAGCCAACCCCCAAAACTTTAAAATCTACAATCGCAAATATCTCGAAAACGGCTGGGAATTTCGCAAAAATAACAAAATTTTGCCACCCCCTTACGAACCCCTAGATAAACCAGGTACGTACTACAACATATCCAAAAATTAACCCCCTAGGACACCCCCTTATTAATTAAGCCAATCCCTAAAACTGTGATTAAAATATGAGAAAAATCTCAATTTTTTACTTGTTTTCCTGATAAAATTTCGTTAAAATGTTTCATTTTACGCTTTCCTGATGCAAATCTTGCATTTTACGCTTTCCTGATACAAATTTTGTTAAAACCCCATAGCTTAGATACATTTTGATACATTGATACATTTTGATACATTGATACATTTTTATACATTGATACATTTTTACGAGCCCTCGGCTATTAATTATTAATGTTTGCAAAAAATATCTTTAATCGCGAATATCTCGAAAACGGCTGGGAATTTCGCAAAAATAACAAAATTTTGCCACCCCCTTACCAATTTCAAGATAAACCAGGTACGTACTACAACATATCCAAAAATCAACCCCCTAGGACACCCCCTTATTAATTAAGTCAAGCCCCCCCAACAAAACTGATGAAAATATTGAAATTGAAATTTTGGTGAAATGTATTTTTTCTTATTGTTGAATAAAGTTCGTTAAAAACAGATGCTGTGTTGTATTTATGTTAACAAATTTGTTGTATTTTGTTAACTTTATCAAAAAATACAATTTTTTTATGTTTTCTGTTTTTTTTCAGGAAAACATAAATTTGTACACACAAATTTGTTAACTTTTTATCAAAGTTTTGGGGGTTGGCTTAATTAATAAGGGGCTGTCGTAGGGGGCTGATTTTTGGATATGTTGTAGTACGGTCATAATTGACTAGTATTTGTATAACGCGGAAAATTTTGTTATTTTTGCGAAATTCCCAGCCGTTTTCGAGATATTTGCGATTAAAGATTTTTTTGTTTGCAAACATTAATAATTAATAGCCGAGGGCTCGTACGGGGTTGGGGGTTGAAAATGTTATAGCAACACAAGTGTTGCCGAGCAGATTTCGTTATTTTTGCGAAATTTGCAGCCGTTTGCAAAATATTTGTTAACTTTTTATCACAGTTTTGGGAGTTGGCTTAATAAATAAGGGGGTGTCCTAGGGGGTTGGTTTTTTTAATATGTTGTAGTACGTACCTGGTTTATTAAAAGTATATATTTAGGGGGAGGGGCATTTTCGTTATTTTTGTGAAATTTCCCGCCGTTTTTGAGATATTTGCAATTAAAGATTTTAGATTTATTATAGATTAATAGTAATTGATAATAATTGATAACAATTAATAAAAATTGATAATAATTAATATTAATTAATAATAATTAATAGTAATTGATAACAATTAATAAGTAATTAGTATAAATTTGTGGCTCTCTCTCTGGGCGGTTTTAGGGATGAACTAATTAATTTCGGAGGCAATGGGGAAAAAATAAATACAATAGCATCTGTTTTTAAAAACTTTATTGAAACTATAAAAAACACATTTTCCGAAAAAAATTCTCGCAATACAATTTTGTTTTTCGTACATTTTAAAACCAAATATTTTTTAGTCAATTTATTTTTGATGAACCTAATTAAATCATTATAGTTTATTTTCTAAATGAAGCAAAAATGCATTGACCTTGCTGCGAAAGCCGAAAGTCCAGGGTTCAAATCCCAGTCGAGATCAATGCATTTTTTCTTCATTTAACTTATATATTCTCATATTATATTCTCTTTGCTAAAATTAACTAATGATTTATTTAAAATTAATGAATCTTTTTGGCACGTAGGTAACCAGTTCAATATGATTGCATTGCGGGAATTTATAAGCAAATTTTTTAAAATAAATTTTAACAGAAATTATTGATCAATTATTTAATAATAGATTAGTATATTTCTCTTTTATTTCTTAATATTTTATTTGTATTTTAAATAGTAAATATTTTCAAAATAGTTTGATCAAAATTATACAATGTACTCGTATCTAATAAAGAGAATAAATATTTATAATACTTTATCTTTATATGAAACACCGTATCCGGTTTAGTAAATTAAACTTATATTTAGTAACTTAATCGCATTATTAACTATGTGATTAAGTTTGCAAAACCATAAAAACACACTTAATTATCTCGTTAACTTTAATAATATGATTAGATTATCAAAACACAATTTAATAATGAAATAATTAAAACATAAAAAAAGTGAATTAAAAAAATCTTATAAAATTAAAATTTAGTAACTTAATCGCATTGTTAATTATATGATTAAGTTCGCAAAACACACTTAATTATCATATTAACTTAATACTGCGATAAACTTTATGTAATTAGATTGCCAAAACACACTTTTTAATAATTACATAATTAACAACGTAAAAAGTAAACTCAAAATTTCATATAAATAAAATATAAAAATACAAATTTTGTGCTTTAATCACATGGTTAACTATATGATTTACTTGTCAAAACAAACGTAATAAGTGTGTGTGTGATGAGATTTTTAAAACACACAGTAATAATAATTAAATAATAAAAACGTAAAAATTGAACCAAAATTTCATAAAAATAAAAATACGAACTTTCTGTCTTAATTTCATGGTTAACTATGTAATTAAAATATCAAAACACACTTAATTATTAATTATTAATTAATATGGATTAACTATGTAATATGTATATCGCAGCACAAACACTTTATGAGCATTTAATTACTAATTCCTCCGTTGCAATTATCTCCAACCAAATTTCTTCTCTCTTCATTATTTCATCACTCCTATCTCAAACTAATTCTGTAACAAAAGAAAAAAATTCCACATTAATATTCTCTCTATAAACATTATAATTAGTTTATAATTATTTGTATTTATAATTAATATTTAATATTAATTGGTCAAAAGATCAAACTTTTGTTCGCTTAGATTCCCTCTAAACCTGCGTTATGATTAATAATTATTAATATTATTAAATTCTTTTCGGTTATTGCATTTTTAATAATGACACGTGTCGCGCTTTTATACTATTTCGCGGTGGAACGTACTTGACTTTGATTGGCTGCATAATATAAAAGCGGAACACAAAACTGCAAACGTGCCATTCGTTAAAAACAATAACGAACCGCGCACACACAGGAGAATTTAATAATATTTAGAATTAATCGTAACTTTATTTAAGTATTTCAAAACACGTTTGCTGATAGCGTAAGCCTCAAAACGTGTTAATATAATCTAAAAATGTATTTAACAAATAGAAAATAATCGGATACCATAATCGGTAATGATTAATTAATTTATAATTAATTAATAATTGAATAAAAAAAAACGTATTTTGATAAATAAAAATTACTATAATAATAAACCATGACACAGATTGGGGGGCATTGTATTGTCCTTCCCGATTAAATTTTCCTGTACAAAAATTGCGCTACTGTCACAACTAAAGAGCCCGCCAATGCAAAATTACTCCGAACTGAAATTAAAACATTTTTTGGAATTAACAAAAAATGTAAAAATATCTTTTAAAACTTATTATATTAATATAAAACGGCGTTAAATTTGTAGTTCTGTATCTAATATTTATTTAATAATCGACGTCACTCAACGTACGTCTTCATCAAGAAGAAATATTCACAGTACAGAACATATAACATAGAAACAAAATACAAGTAAACTAAATTATGAAATTGTATAAATTTTTTTTTAATTAATGGAAGCCAATATTTATTTGATAACACTTGTAAATCAATTTATTTTATTCATTTTTTATATAAAATTTTTTTTATCACAAATAAAATATTGTATTTGCAAATTTTTATTGTAGTTTTATATTTGGTACAAGTACCAAATATATTATATAGAAAATTTAGAAAAATATCAATATTATAATTATTGCATCTTAATCAAGCATTGAAGTTCCCATTTAAACCAATAACCAGTAGCACGAAGGTGCAATGCGGGTTGCGTAATTTTTGTACTAGTTCTAAATTGACGCCCTGAGATCAAAAACGAACGAAATATTTAGTATGAGGAAAAACGAAATACAAATTCACGAAAGCAAAAACGAATTAAAAAAAAATAAGAAGAAAAATGCGACAATAAAAGTACCGCGTAAAAATAGGATAAACGTCTAATTCGTTTTTACTCTGAACTTTTTTTATGTCTTTCTATAGTTGTAGTTCTAATGTCATTGCAAGTTGTAGTTTGTTGTAGTAGAGAGATAGAGAGAAAAATGTAAGTTCCGGGTAAAAACGAAATAAATGCCTAATTCGTTTTTGCCCGGACCTTTTTGGTTGTTGCATTCTTGCGCGGAACTTCAGGTGTTTCATTTTTACTCAAATAATAATACTAGAATCAGTTTTGCCCTCATAAAAATTTTAACTTCTTCTTGCTCAACAAGGTTTTTTTTACATCGATTTTGTTTTGGGCGCGTTATATATATATATATATATATATATATATATATATATATATATATATAACAAATAAAACGTATATTAGCATTTAAACCATTTTTTCGCACACACTTTAAGTGTGGAATCTTTAACATTTTCTTATAAAATTTAAATGGCAAGCATGTTCAAAAATGCTCTATTTAAATTCATTAAAATTGCCAAGTTAAAGTTTTATTTAAACTAAAGATCATTAAATTTAAATGATGACCAGAATAGTAGCATTATTTAAGAGCATTTCAAATATTTTTTTAATATGTGCAATTAACTTTATAAAAATATTAAGAGATGTCACTAATGTCCAATTGGTATAAGCTGTTAGATTCATAATTTGCTACTAGATGCCACTAGTAATATAATTTAAAGTTAAATTTAAATATGAACAAATCGAATCAGTTAATCACTTTAAAATGATGTGATTTGATAGATTTTTTTTTGAAGTAATATTTTTAATATCGTTTTTATTTGTAAATATTTTATTTACATGTAATCATTCTGATTTTAGATATTTTATGTATTTTAAATTAGCAATAAAAATTGTTAATTTATACAAATTACCAGTGTAAATTTTTACATAATGCACCTATAGTTTATTTGATTGAAATGTAGAGTAATAAATAATTTTTTAAATAAAATATTTTTTTGTACAGAAAATTATATAATTTTAGTGTTTTACATTTTCAATTTCAAAATTTATTATGGCTAAATTATTTATCCGATTTTAATGAAATTTGCACAAAAGATTCTATTAGTGCCCACATAAATTATATAATTTTAATGTTATACAGTGTCCTAAGAAAAAAATTACTAAAATTTTTAAAATTTTATTTCGATTTCATTGTTTATTCAAGTTTAATAAAAAATTATAAATATTTCTTTTAGTGCCCACAAAAATTGTATAATGTTATTTGTACCTTTGGAGAAAAAATAAAATTAAAGTGGTCTATACATAAGTTTACCCATAGACTTTTAATTTTGTTTTTATTATATTTTTATAATAAACTTTCTAAATTTATAATATAAATATGAATTTAAATTTTATTTACTTAATAAAAAAAATGAAAGCGAAAATCAATCCGATAAGTAAACAAATCAGTATAAGTCCCGAATTAATATAAAACGCAATATGTTTGCAAGCGATATCAAAACTAAGGAGGGGGTGGGGGAGGGACGTTTATTGTCAATATTGCAAGTTGTGTAACGTCCGATTCTAACCATTCACCCACTCTCTGATGATGTGTTATCCGTAAGAGGCGGCGGATCGTTACGTCGCCATGACCTTTCGACCATGTTTATCAAAAACTAGCAGACGCATTGTCCGTATGGGTACTATATTACAGAGCAAAACTCGTGAGAGTGGAAAACAACACAGTATTCCAGGGCTGAGAGTGGCTGGCACAAATACGATCCCGGAGTTTGTTCTTCATAATCTTGATTGTTTTGTGCGGTGGTCCGCATAAAACAGTACCGTATTTTGTTCAATCTCTTTCGTCGACCTGAAAATACTTGCTATTAGCAAATTAATCGGATTATCATTTTCGTCTTTCAAGTTAATACAATAAGTATTATTATAAATTATAAGCTAATATACTTTGGATATTATATATTTTCAAAGATGATTATGTCTGTGATATTTCAAATAAAATTTATATTTTATATTTTGTGATGTATATTTTTTTTTGTAAAATGTACCTAACCTGCCTACCGCCTAGTAGTGATTTTTTAATATGTAGTTTCATGTATTTATAGTTTCTTTACATTTATTGTTTTTATTTTTAAATTTATATTAATTTAACGGCTGCCTGTACTATTATTTACATTAGATTAATATCTATTACCAATTAAAAATATTCCTATCCAAATCCGTTCCTGCACTGCAGCAATGGTCGCGAAAATTTTGATAGCATCGTAAATACACATTAGCGACTTGGCTCGACGGCAATTACCATACAAAGCCTCCCCCCCAGCAAGCGAGCAGCGCCCAGCAACTCAGCTCTCCAGGTCCCGATAATATTTGGCAAATGGCAATGATATCGTCCAGTCCACCCTCTCTTCGTGTGACATTGCCACGATATATCGCCTGGGGTGGTTACGCGCCCCCGCGTCGCATACGTACATCAGGAAATGGAACCTGTTTTGCGGGGCACGTTTGAAGGGTTGAACAAACACGCTCATTCGAGCGCGCGGCCACCACCCCTTCGAATTATTTTGCTACTTGCAGACGAGCAAAATGTAGATATGTCTGTTCCAAAAGTGTCCGAATATTGGTTCTATAAGCAGAGGAGTAGGGCTAGAGTTTTTTCTAAATGAAACAGAGTCTTAAGTTTTTGATTTTTTCTAGAAATTTTTTGTTTTAATACAACTATTTTATTTATTTTATTAGTAAGATTTGTTTCATGATTTCTGACATACTGTTTTTTTGTCTATTTTTCTATTATATTATTTTCTGAATCATTTACCATATATAAGTATACATGTTGCTGTTAATATGGATACATACTGAATGGTTATTATTAATAATTATTATATTTCCTGGTTAATATAATAAATATATATATATATATATATATATATATATATATATATATATAATGTATGGTGAAACGCCTGCGACAAAGAGAGATCGACCACGGCATACCAGCCCAGAAAATTCTATAAATTCAGTGGATACCGGCCGTGAAAGCCTGAAGATTACAATAATTTAATTTATTATTTAGATAATCTGAAAACTTTTACTTATACTATCAAAATTATCTAACCTTAGTTGTATTGTTTTTGCAGAATAAAAGCCCGAACACTTTTGGATCGAACTATGTATTCATTCACTCTCCCTCTTCGAATTATTTTCCTACTTGCAGACGGACAAAACGTATATATGCGTTTTATATTGGCTGCATAGTTTGAATGCTAGTGACAGATACGACACGGAGACATATGAATTACAAAGTGTGGGGATTTTTAATGAAAAAAATTTTAATGGAATTTTTACTAGCTCGGTATTTGTTTAATATCTGCATATACAAATTAACATGTGACACTGATAGGGGTAGCTTTGTATATCCAATCTTTAAATGCGTTTTCCTTTGGGGAATATAAAATATTTAATATTATTATAAATTATATTCATTTTGTTATTCTATAGACCTAATTAAGCAATAAAATTTAATCATTTTTGACTTTCAAAAGCTAAAATTTTAAAAACAATAAAAATGTTTTATTTTAATGCGGAATAAAAATTAAAATTAATTTATAGTACAATAAAAATTGATTTCATATAATCAATATAAATTATAACTTTATATTTTATAATAGTAAAATACTCGTTTCATAAATCTGAAATAAAACGAGCTATCTTTTTTGTTTTTCATTAAACTGTATATTAAAATGTTAAAATTTGATATAGATATGTTTTTCTATCTTTTACCGTGACGACCGAACGAGTTAGCGATTTACATACAGACAATAAACTCTGACAAATTAATATCAAATTTGTAATAATTTATTATCTGCATAAAAAATTATTTATATAAATAATTAATTTGCTCGTCATCGGGCGGAAACAAAAGTTAGTTCTGGTCAAAGCATGTAACCGATAAAAATATTGGTTAACTATTAACCAGTATCGAGAGCTATATTTTAATAATTTTTGTTTTTACGGACCGTTACATCACATATGATAAGGACAGTATTGCATTATTTTTTAGTAGTTTTTACTTTGATATCTAACAATTTAATCTTTAAAAACTATAGAAATCTAATTGGAATTATTTAAGAAAAGGTTGCATTTATTTAAATAATACATATTAATTAAAATTTGATAAATCGATGACAACAATATACAAGTTTCGGATAAATTTACACTAATTAAAATTAAACTGGGTGTTCACAAATGACCTTTGGAAGTAAGAGTTTGCTATTATGATTAACATTAGTTAAATATAAAAGAGGAAAAAGGGAACATAGCCGAAACAAAGACAATTACAGGATTTAAAGTTAATATTAATTAAGTTGGTATTTGGTTTAGTGACAGACTAAATGAAAAAGAGAGAAAAAGAAATGAACATTGTAATGTGATGCTTGTCGAATATCTATATAAACAGTATGTTTATATACGACGACGTTGTCTGACTGAAGTCAGGATATCGTTTTATTTGATTATTTTCCTCTTCTGTATAGAAACTTGTAATTTGAGACTTAAAAGTCTTGCTGAGCAAATGAAGAAAAAGTTCCTGGTTCGTCTACTTGGTCTTGTTTTTAATCTTAGTAACTTTTTTAATTACAGCTCCCGGATTATTTTCAAACCGATCGGACTAATTTGAAATCAGCCATTTGAGGTTTTTTTTTTAATGGAATTAGAAAAAAGTGTGTGTTTACAACCACCTTCATACCAGTCTCGACTTTTTTAGATAAATATTTTTATGTAAAACTGAAATATTATATTATAATAAAAATATGTTATTTATAAATTATTTCAATTTTTTTTTGAGTTAAATTTTTGTTAATATCGAGTGTTTTTCAAAGGTATTATAAAAGAAATTTCAAGAACTATAAGAGATGCAATTTTGAATAAATTAAACAATTTTTTCCATTACTTACTTTATTACGTTATAAAAGTAATTTATTATATTTATTTTATGGATTAAATATAAGTGTACCAGTACTATTAAGCAAAATATTTTTATTTATAATTTATTTTTGTTATTTATAACATTTTTGTTATATTTTTGTAAAAATTCTTTCAGTCTTTCTACTAATTCATTTTATAAAATATACATTTAAAAAATAATAAATAAAAATCGGTTATGGTACCCATAAATTATTATCAATAATATGAATATTTATTTTGACATTTTGTAGCAGAAGCCATCTGAACATCTGAAGTGAATCTTATACAAAAACGATAGCAAAAAAAAAGAAATCTCTTTCTATATTTTCAAGTGAATTTAACAAAGATTTGCGTGTTGGCAAATGCTGCGAGCAATATTATAATATTCATGACAATGGATATAGAAGGTAGGTACGTTTCTAAATCGTTATCAGTGTGACACACAGAGCTGTACCAAGTACCGAGCTTACGTGCACATCACACACAAGATGCTACTAAAACATACATACAACGTATGTGTGTATATGATGTACGTATAACATCAACAGCAAAACAGTCAGTCACCTATATATATATATATATATATATATATATATATATATATATATATATATATATATATATATATATATATATATATGAGTAAAGGCACAAAGCTACTAGCTATACAATATAATAGATAGATAATATAATTATCATACGTAAACAACACTGAATACATGGCCGCAAATACATTGAGATGTATATGCATATATATGGAAAAGCAATAACATCTGTCTGGAAGATACAGTCATAAAGTTACTGAACCTATTTGGGAAAATGATAAAATTCCGGCAGCCAACTTTTTGACAGTCAACTTTCCGATAGCCTAATTTTTCGACAAATAAATAACGCGGAGAGTTGAGAAAGTGCATTTTTGGTACCAGAAACGTTGCATAAGCGCGAAAAAAAAAGTTGAATAAGCGCGAAAAATAACATTGACAGGGCACTCTTTTTCTGAAAAAAAATTCTCTGATTTTTCCAGGTTTTCCAGACGATTTTCAAAATTTTTCCCTGACCACTTTTTGAACAAATAACCACCCACTAATCGCATTATTAAGAAATCCGCGACAAAATTTGAACTGCAAATAAGACGACGGGAAGGAAGAGATCAATACACGAAAAAAATCGAACGGTACTGATTAATATAGAAAAACAAACACTAATCAGTCGCATAGATATTAAAAAATAAAAATATTTGCAAGGTTTATTAAACGAAAATGCGAAAATGCGGCCATGGAAAAAAAATTATTAGTAATTACAAAATTTTCCCTGACTTGTAATGAAATTCCCTGACTTTTCCCTGACTTTTTCCTGACCATTAAATAGTGACTTTTTTCGGTTTTCCAGGTTTTCCAGAAGCGTGGCCAACCTGATTGAATAAGTGCATCAAAATATTAGTTTGGCTTAGAGTAAGTTAGGTTAGTATTTAGTAATAATCATAATGTGTTTATTCAACATATTTTTATGCGCTTATGCAATGTACAAAAAAAGGAGGCAATATGAGCTTCCTCAACACGCCCAAACGAAAACATGTAAACGACAATTGACAGCGATAGAAATTCAAAGTCACGAATTCTAATTCGAAATCTTTACCTCGAGAAGAGTAGGTGAAAACTGAATTCTTGTAGAATTCAAAATCTTGTTATAAAATTGAGATCCAGGACAAATGAAAAAAACTAGTTCACTGACTTGGCAAAATATTGTCAAATTTATGAAATAGTTAGTTTCCAAATTGTGGTGTAACATATACACTACAATAATAATAAATTTGAAAAAAAATTCCGAAACTTTTTAGCGGAACCATATATCCACATATGTACTAGCGTACATGTATGTAATAAGGCCCTTTTCTTTGTCACATAGAACACAAGATAAAAGATCTGAGTATGTGTTGTATTCTCTGTTCTATATATACGCTTTCTCTGACAAATATTCTGGAGTATCTCTCAGAGAAGAGCAGTAATATATGCATGGATGCAACGCAGTCACAGTGGCGTTTTATGTAATTAAAGTTGGTTTGGCATTGACAAAAGATTAAATTTTATTTTCACTCTAATATTACTAGGCAAAGACTTTATAATTATGCACATATAATTACGGAGAAATTATGTAAAATTTAAATTATTATACCAAATTACTTTCAACAACATACTTGGCTGTGTGGCAAAATGCGCTTACATTTAAAAGAAATTTTTAATGTCTGTAATTTGTTGACTGGTTAAGTAATTGTAAATTTGTGCAGGTAAATTCATAAAATTAATTTTGTTTTACACTTCTATTTAAAAATAAAATTATAAAATGCAGAAAATATTATGTATACTTCTTTTCAAAAATCTGCTTCTGGTAAATTAAAATGATTTTTCTTCAAGCGTATCATAATATTAATGTTAAGTTAATATATTGACTATGTAGAAAGAGATCAATATTTATTATATTTAAATGCATAATATATGATTATTTTTATGAAAAATATGTGTTTCCGTCCGGGATCGAACCGGAGACCTTGTGCGTGTAAAGCACACGTGATAACCACTACACTACGGAAACTTATTTCTTATTAATTTAACATACAAATACAATAGTGTTTAATATAATTTTCTCGCGCGAAGTAAAAGTATTGCAAAAGTAGATCATCAATTTCGAATTATGTTTTTTTATAAAATTTGTTAAGTTTCAGGAGCGATGGTGGTGTAAAGGTCAGCATAGTTGCCTTCCAAGCAGTTGATCCGGATCCGATTCCCGGCCATCGCACATTTATTAACTTTTATAATATTAATTTTATATTATTTATGTGAAAGAATTGTTTTATAATAATAAAAATATTACACAAATAATAGTACTTTTACATCATCAGTACGTTGTACGCTATTTTACACAGTTTATATTATTATTTAATAGAAACAAAATTAAAATATGAAATGTTGTATATGAATTGTATAAAAATATATCTTATATTATTATAAGTATTGGAATTTTTTACAATTTTTATTGGAAAAGTTTTTCAATTTAACTAACTTTGATGTAAGAAATACAAATTTAAAATTTATAAAAGTTATGTACTGAAATAATATAATAATAGGAGTATTTTGATTATTCGTGTTACATTAAAAAAAAAATTTCTAATATAACTTTCCTCTTTCAATATATTCAAATTTATTAAAATTGCATTATTATTTTTAATATAAAATTAGAATTCAAAATATATAATAAAATACAATTTTCTTTAAAATAAACAATTCACGTTTTAAAATTTAAATTTAGATTTAAGTTCTGTATTGTTTCAGTATACTACGTGTATATAGAACTGTTGAATTTTAATTAAAAATAATACAGAACTTTAACCTAAAACTTTTTTATTTTAATTTTGTAACAGGGCAGTGTTTGGCCATGTTGTTTTTGTAATGTTATATATATATATATATATATATATATATATATATATATGTATATATATGTATATATATATATATATATATATATATATATATATATATATATATATATATTTATGTAGATTTATGCCATAGTTTTAACAAGCGCTTACTTTTTGTATTTATTCATTTTACGTTTTTTCGTGTTACAATTTATTAAAAGAATTTTAACATAGTAAAAAATCTTTCAAAACTCATTATATTAATTATCTATAAATTTTTAATTAATAATTTATAAATTTTATGTTCTAGTTACTTATTTTGTATCTAGTAACTAGTTTCTATGTTCTGATTATTTACTGGAAATGTCATTTATAACATTTTTCCTGATGAAGATGTACATAGAAATGTCGATCATTAATAAATATAAATCCATTCTATTTTAAAAGAATTTTGACCATTTACTAAAGAAGTCTAAAATGAATGGTCAAAAAGTTAACAATTTGAGTTTAATGCCGTTAATAGAATAATAACAATGTGACCAAATTTATCCGCAAATAGAAGAGCCAATCACTGAGACAAATCGAAACCGGTGCGTATTCACAAACGCAAATTACACCGTCGATTAATCTATAGGCATATTTTGTCATTGCGGGTAAGTGGTGGCTTCGCATGGTTAACCAATAACCACACGTTTATGGTAACAAACATATTGAACATTTTGTTTATATACATATATACCGTATAGGACCTATACTATAGGTAGTACTGCTTGGCTAGCGCAATGATCTGAATTATTAACGGGGGGTGTCTCTATAATTTACGCTCGTTTAAACTGAAGTACATTTGTGTGTTTCAACACACACACACACAATACATCCTATTCGGATAATATGGCGTTGCAGCAGCAGCAGGTCAGGGTTGACCAAGCATAGTTTTGCATTGTTTCACACGTATACAAAATGCATCTCCAGTTTGGACGTTTTGCTAACTAATCAGGGAATTGTTACAGGTAAATCACGTTTTGCCTGCTTCGGATATAGTTATAATTGTTTTTGTTTACGATGTTTGTTTAGACTAGCGCTATGGTACTCTGTTGAAATGTTAATTTTATTTATTATTTATGGAAGTTAGATCATTTTAGTTGGGTTACAATTTTCGGGTTAAACTAATTGCAAAATAAAAGAAATATATACTAGAGCTAGGCGCGTGAATGATTTTTTATGCACCGTTACTCACATTTTTATTGCGGTCTGAAAAATACAAAATTTCATTACGTTTATTATAATTTGTATTGTATCATATATATTTTTTCAGTTTTTTTTTTTAAATTATCGTCATCATTTTCAATGCATTTAAGGTATCCATCTGATATAGATTTGCTGGTTCTATCACATAATTTAAATTCATATATTTAAAAATTTAACTTTAAAATAACCTAAATCGAATTAGTGCATGACGTAAACCAATATGCATGATACATAAATGTGACATTAAATCATGTTTTCAGAAAGAACTTAGAACATAAAAAAGCAGTATAAATATTCTACCAGTGTCTCTCAATTACAATTTGACTGTTAAAAAAGAAAGGAAAGAAAAAGTTGAAATAATATCGATATAAACAAACAATTTGTGGGGTCGTTTCAATCCAAATGATATATGCGTGTTTCTTGTTCGATCGCTAACAGTTTTGTCAACAGCGAAAGAAAAATGGGCCTCCGTTGTTGCCATTTCATTCGCGTCTGTCGATTTCGTTTCTTTTGTTCGGTGGATTTGAAGAAGGCAGACGACGCGGGTAAGTGAAGACGAACCCGAATACGAATTTATGTAAAACGTTATAAAACTTTAAAATGTTCCCTGTTAGCGAACGAAGTTTCAAATGTGAAAAGTTCCGTATTTGTACTGGCCTGGCCTGGATCGTAGAGTGTGAAAAACGTTTTTAACTTTCTGACTTTAATAGCAAAATTCCACCCCCTCCCCCACCCGATCAGATGGTATAGTGTTGCTTTCCTTCCACCTATATATTTATGTGCGATAGCTTGTTTGCTACAATAAATTCACTGATAATCGATGCTGATTGTTGAAGAAATTTCTTTTAAGTGGATCATTAAAATAAACGTGTGTAAAATGTTTTTAAACTTTCTAACAATTATCAAATAAGTTTTGTCATTCCACTTTTAATTAGATGCTAGTAAAAAAGATTAATATAGAAATATCTATCTATTTTTACTAATTTTTTTAACACGTAACTATATACAGAATGCGTCAGGAATAATTCTAACATTTCAAAGGAGGATTGAAAAGAAATTCCCAAATTTCGAAAAATCACTCTCTGCCTGCTACCCCTCTACTATTATAATAACCTGAATAAAGTGAAATATTTTAACTTTGACTAATTTATAATAAAGTTAAAAAAAATTAATAATCTTAAACATCCCGTTATTTTAAGTTTGTGCTCATACTCATAAGAAGCCGTGATTTATATCACTTATCACAACAAATTTAACAAATGCAAACAAAAATATACCTAGTAGCGATGGAGTAATAAAAAAACTAAAATTATACATTATTTACGTTTTTTTATAATAATTATAATAATAATAATAATCTTTATTTATTTAGCAGAGCTATTACAATTTGCATAAAAATAACATATTTTTACATAGAAAAAATATATATACATACATATACATATTAAGTGGTATAATTATACTAACAAAATACTTCACAAATTTAGAAAATAATTTTTTAACTTTATTTTGAAAACTCTAATGTTTTCAGATGTTGTAATATCTTTCGGTAAATTATTGTAAGCATTGACACGATTCCGAAATATAGAATTACTTGTTGATTTCTTATTAAATTTGCTTATATATAGATCACATGTTTGCCGTGTATTGTATTGATGGATGTCTTTGTTATATATTATTCTGCTTCCAAAATACCCAGGTAATTTATAATTTTATACATAAATTTCATTGCATTGAATTCATAGAATTGTTTAATATTTAACCAGTTCAATGTTAGTAACATATCTTTAATTCTAGTATACTTGTTTACCCGTAAAACTGTTTTCATTCCCCTATTCTGCAACATCTGTAATCTATTCTTGTCACTATTGTTACATAAATATATCACAGTACTACAATAAGAAAAATGAGGCAATATTATCGTGTTATATATTACAATCCGAGACCATAATGACAAATCCTTACCTATACTATTTAGGAAATAAATTTTTTTTGCTATTTTTTTACATATGAATGATATATACACATCAAACTTCAGTTTTCTGTCTATAATAATACCTAAATATTTCATCGTCTTAACTATTTCAATGTCATCATTACCTATGCGTATTTTCAAGGTATTGTCATTAATTATTGAATTATATACAGAATCAGTTGAAAATATCATACATTTTGTTTTTGTTACATTAAGTTTTAGTTTATTGACATCCATCCATAACTTTATTTTACTTAATTCTTCATTTAAAATGTAAAACAAGAAATTTATATTTTTATTTACAAAATATATCAAAGTGTCATCAGCAAACATGTGAATTTTACAATTTTCTAGTACTTCTTTTAAATCATTTATATAAATAATGAATAACAAAGGTCCTAGTGTACTACCCTGCGGTACTCCCATATTGTTAATTAAAGTTTCTGAAGCACAATCAACAATTGTTACTCTTTGGTATCTTTCCGATAGATAATTTTTAAACCATTTAGCTACAACATTAGAAATACTATATTTTTTTAATTTACTTAACAAAATATTTCTATCCAACGCATTTTTTTTTACACCTAAACGTAAAAAACACTTTTACCTGGAAATGGCCATCCTTGATTAAAAGAAAATAAATATTTTAAATAAAATAAAGCAAAAATGTTGTAATTTCACATTTCACTGAATTAATTTAAAAATCACAAACGTATTCTGCATTTATTCAAACCGAAATTTTGTTGGAAAGCTGCAACAAAAATTGTAAAATATTCACTATACGAAGTAATATAATACTGACATGACACGGAAAGGAAAAAATATATAAAAACTATTTAAAATAGTTTTTGTCGCTTGCGACATGCCACATATGTATGTCTCTGTAACGAACGGAACACGTTTGATATCCCACTTTGTACTACAAGCGATAGAATCCATTCCTGGCATCAATGCATTATATACAGAATGTTTCAAAAATGTTAACCTATATGTTAGAGAATAATTTTATAATTAATAACAAACAATTGTGTGCTTTGGAGATAACTGACAATGTAATATGCAGTTAGAATTTTAAATTCGGCAGTGGAAATTGCACATTTGTTCAATTGAAATTTTACTATTAGCGAAACTTGACAATCTTTTAATATTGATTATATATTTTTTTTATTTTTAAATTAAATTTACAACTGGCTTATACACCATCCAGTAAAAGTGTATATGAAATAATGACATGCGTGGAAGAAAACTGCCAATGGTGTTTTTTCTTTCAACTATATTGGCTAGGTCTACATATTATTGATTAAGATCTAATGTTTTTTCTGTTTAGTCGTCTTATTTCTTCGAAATTGTCTAGTAGGTTTATTGCCAACTCATTTGGATAATAATTTAGGCGTTTTTGGTCTTTCGACGAATATATTTGTATTATACTTTTTTTTATTTATTGAAGACATCATTTTAAGTGAAGACATTGAAATATCTCGAAAAATAAAGATTGTACGAAATCTATAAAGATTTCAAAAAATGTTTCGATTAAAATCTTTATAGTTTTTGATTTAGAATCTTAATCTGAAATAAAAATAAAGATTTTTATTTAAGATTTTAAAGCTGCTTACACCTACCTATAGGAGATAGGAAATAGATAGAAAATTTTTTTAGGCAATCCGAATCTGCAGTAAAGCTAGAGATTTTATTTAAGATTTCAAAGTGGTCTCACGCTCTTCACAAAAGGTGCAGGATCGTTCTAATTTTAATGCGAGTGAATAGCCTTTTCAAAAATATTAACTTTTTATCTCTGAAAATTTTTCGTACGATGCTTATTTTTCGTGGTATTTCGATATCTTCACTTAAAACAACAGCCCGATATGCATAAATTATTATATTTACGTAATATTAATTAATTAAAATAAATATTAAAGGTTGTTTTTACAATATTGTTATTAAAAATATTTGTAACATAAAAATTATACGTGTTATGTAATTTTCAAGATTATTATGATTTTAATTAAAATAATTTTATCAAATTTATATTATTACTTGTTATCATTAGATCACCTCATTTCTCTTGTGCCTGTTGAAAATGTTGTCAGGATGTTATTATCTGAATAAAACCATTTTGTTGGTCAAATGATAATAATTAAAGTAACAATATACTGATTTTGTCGTAAATTTTTTTATTTTTATTGTATCATTTTATTGTACTATACCACCCTTATTCTAATATGAAGAATTACTTTTTTGAAAGCCAACCTTTTCGTAACACCCTATATGGGTAGATGGTGTATTGGGTAACATGTTCAATGTGTCAATGTAGAGGAGACATGCCACCGTGCCGTGGCGCACTTTGTAACTCGCACTCCATTCGCATACACATCTAACACATTCAAAGTGCGTATGCATGCTGGAGAGGATCTGATTATGTAACCTAACGTATGTACGTGGAGAGCTAAAGTTCTATCTACACACACACGAACACATGCAGACATACTCACGTACGCACTTCGATCTCGCTTGTCATGAATAAAAATTAACTGCGGCGTCACTATGGCAACGGAGAGCACGTGAAACTATGTACAACACACACAGTGTTGACTTGCAATTTACTTGCGCGCACATTTAAATCTATCTGTTTTTATATAGGAAACATTTCAAAAGTTTCGTTCTCGTGTTTGTAAATTTTTTTTCCCGTAGTTGATATAAATATTAAATTGTATTATCACATATCTCTTTTTTTTATCTAATACAGTGGTTCTTGACAACCGAATTAAGGAGGGAACCTGGTGTAAATGCTTGCAAATAGACCTATATTTAGGAGTGGATTAAAGAAAGCTAAATTAATCAGTCTTTATGATTGTTTTTGCATGTTATTAAGCATCTATTTGTACACAGAATCACGTTGGTTTTATTGAAAATAGGTGAAAGAAAAGTCCGTTTTTAGATATAAAAAAAAGTGAATCCTTGAGCGCAGGACTTTGCGCGAAGGGACTCTGGAGGTCAAAAAAAAAACAAAACAAATATGACCGTAAAGTATATACTATTACGCACAACATACACCTAAAATTAACATAGTAAAAAATCTTTCAGAACTCGTTATATAAAATTTGGTTTCCATTTTAAAAATCTATAAATTTTATGATTTAGTTACTTATTTGTTACCTAGTAACTTGTTTCTATGTTTTGTTATTTACTGTAATGTCATTTGTATCAGTTTTCCTGATAAAGACGGATGTTGAGTTCGTCGAAACGTTGATTATAAATAAATATTAATGCAGAACTTTTACCTAAATCAGTTTTATTTATTTTAAATTTAATATGAAATTTAAATAAACATTAAAATTACTTTTAATAAAATAATAATACTATTAAAAGTGATATGAGAATATTATTTTATAAATTTTTTAAAATCAATATACAACCATTTCCTACATTTACAATCCACGTACTTTTTTAATTTATCATCTACCAACTTTCAAATGTAATTTCACGCAAAACTTCATCTGACACATCACCGATCAGAATGTTATTAGAAAAGCTTACGTATTGCAATGTAATGCAATGGAAACGCACCCTCTCTAGCATACGCAAAACCATATCTAGAAAAAAAATACGGAACCATTAAAAAATGAGTTTTGAAACGCACCACCGCCCTCCTCGCCCTACCCACATGCTTACGCATCAGACCCCTCTTGTTGTTGCCGTTTATTAGACGCTCTCTGCATCTAGTTTTAATCAAAACGCGTCGTTAACCACGCAACTATCTAAGCATCTATAGGGGTCAGCCCTCACTTGGTATCATTTATATCAGTGTTTCTCAATCAGATATTAGAAAAACCAAATAAGAAAGATTCTTATTGATATCAAAAGAATTTGCAATACTTTTTTGTTTAAAATGTATGGACAAACTTTTTTTGTAAATTATGTTGTCAACGATAATTTAAATATTGTTAACATAGTAAAAAGTTTTTCAGAACTCATTTTATTAAAATAAAACTCTTTTAGGATAAAGTTTAGTGTAAATATTTCTTTAAAATCGACGTTTCGAAGAAACTCAAGAAAAAGACGAGCGTTGATTTTCGTCGAAACGTCGATTTTAAAGAAATATTTATATAGAACTTTAATCTAAAGCAATTTTATTTTATTAAATATTATTGATTGCACAGCAGATTAACAAAATTATATTATTGTACATCTACTGATACTACTGCTAGATACTTCTACATTCTACAAAATGATTATTTGAAAATTTTGACTATCTGTCTAGTGTCCCACTTTGGTTGTTTTTAAAAATCTTGTAACTAGTAGAAAAACTCGAGTTAGAATCCCGACAGTGCCAAATATATATAGATAAATACATATTTCCAAATTTATTAAAAAAAAACTAATTATAAATTAAATAATAAATAAACGATTCTGCAAATCAGTTGATTATTATTATTAATAGTAGAATTAAATATAAACTACTGCGATTGATTAAGCATTGAAATATTTGTAATAAAACAGAATCTTGTCGCTTATAAAAATTAAAAACTTGTAGATTTATTTTCTTAAAAAAACATCGTTGAAAAGTTTGAATAACACAGATTGACAAACACTGCTTTAAAATAGGGGTGCCGATGTTAGGTTATTAGGTTTGTAGCAACGTATATCTGGCGTTTTCTGCATACGTTTGCATTGCATAGAGGGGGAGAGTTGAAGTTTCGAATGGCATGGAATTGAAAAGGGCTGACTGATGATATCTGATGGTAGTGAAAAGATCGTGTGGAATGAATTAATATTATGCATATTAATGGTGTAAATGAGAATTTGTGATTGTTGTTAAGTCAAATGTGTCTAATTGCCAGACTAAATAGGAAAACTGTTTCAACGGAATAATCTTGTTTGATTGCCTGGATGCGGATTAGAGTTATAATGTCAATTTTCGGAAGATTAGCTAATGTAAATTTCATGTACTTATTGTCTGTCTTAATTGTAAATAAGTTATATTTTTATATAATGTTATATTTGAAATGGTATTTTTTTATATTATATATTTTACAATTAGTATTAGATTTTCGTTATCTGATAAATATTATATTTAACATAGTAAAAAACTTTCTACTAGATTGACAGAATATAACAGATCAATACGTCTAGATCATCCAGATAATTGCAATTAATTGCTGTATTAATTGCAAGACATCAATATTAACAGCAGATTGATAAGAGAAGCAATTGAAATTTATAAAAAAAAAACAACATCATCAAATTCATATTTCAATTTTTATCCAAAATTGTAATAATTATAATAGAAATACAAATACTATTAAAACTTTGTAAATAAAATAAATTTATACTTGATATAACTATAACATATAAATTGTATAACCTAATAAATATAATATAAATTTTTGTCACATACTATTGACAGGTAATTATTTATTTAGTGATTGTAAAAGTGAAAATTATTAAGCTTATATTAATAGTTATTTATTATAGAATTATTAACAATATTTTATAATATTTATTATAATTAAACCTAGTTGAATATAACACGTATGCATTTAATTTTTAATGCAATATATATATATATATATATATATATATATATATATATATATATATATGTATGTTTTATAAATGAGTGAGTTATAATTTTTACGCTACAATATTAATTTTGTAATTAGTTTAATAGATTTGATATATGCTGCAAATTAAAATCTATTGTTCATGCAATAATAAACATATTGTTAATTATATTTTATAATGTTTCGTAAACCAAATAAATTATGAATTAATAAAATTTCATAAATTTTATGTTCAATATAGTACATAGTTCACAAGTATATATATTTATATATAACCATCTACTCTTGAATTAAATGTTTCATTTAATATGATTATACTAATACAACTAAAACATTTAAAAAAATTATCAAAATTTTTTTCTTGTATATTCTTCCAAACAATTATATAAAACATAGTAAAAAATCTTTCAGAACTCATTATATAAAATAAAACTGTTTTAGGTTTAAGTTCTGTCTTAAAATTTATTTATATTCGACTTTTCGACCAAACTTAACGCTTGTCATCATCAGAAAAATAAAAAATAAAGAAAAAAAAAAACAGAATTTAAACCTAAAGCAGTTTTATTTTAATTATATAAAAATATTACAACATGTTATCTTTTTATTAAATGATATTTTTTAATAACCTGAAAAATAAAACGATGTTCAATATACCAATAAATTTATAGGTAGTTTAAAATAAGAAAAACATCGATTTTAAACCGAACTACAACAAATAAATATAGAAAAAAATGTTTTATTCAGTAATGCCCAACTGTCGCCAATGTGAAAAATAGATTGAACGTACAATAGTAGAAGTAGGAATTGAATTTTTTTGTCGCACATATACATACAAATATCTATTGAATAATGTTATTTAGAAACATACGAGTTTTTGACTGCTGTTCTCGAAAAAAATTCAAACGCTGTGTCATGTCGCAGTAGGTGTTGACTTTTTTTTTATTTCTAATATACAAGTAGTATTACTTTCTGAGATATATTTTATGACTATACTTGCAATCCTTTTTCTGTCACCATTTCAAACATGTTTAGTGGCACATAAGAGAAAAATATTTGGCCGCTTTTTTGATAATATTTCGATTATTGATTTTTGTTATACAGGATGATTCATCGGTATGTATTCTTTTTCAAACTCTTTTATTTTAAGTTATAGAATAAAACTCATCAAATTAAATTAATTTGATATATTATTGTCTAACTACGTGCTATGTACATTTGTATACAGATGTATAATATGCAACTTTATATTTCTTACAGGAACACCCTATAAATGTTTACTGATTTTGATGGTAAATTATTATAGTAGCTTGTCATTTATAATTTTAGTTGTTATTTCTTTGAAAATATTGTAATTATTGACATTCACATTTCAGATAATATTTTCTTCAACGAAATACATAAATATATTTTTCAGTAGTTCATTTTTTTTTTAATTTGCCATGTATACAACGGTTTTGGTTAAAGTTCTGTATTAATAATTATTTATAATCGACGTTTATCTTCATCTGGAAAAATGATATAAATGACATTTAACAGAACATAGAAACAAGTTACTAGGTAACAAATAAGTAACTAGATCATAAAATTTATAGATTTTTAATTAATGGAAGTCAAATTTTATTTAACTCAGTGCCTTCACAGTGATTGGTGTTATCTTTTTATTTTGCTTTTCTATTGCTTTTTTGATCAATCTGTTGTTAATATCGATCGGTTTTGCAATTATTACAGTATCTTCGAATCCGATATCCGGATATCGAATCCCGATTTTAGATTTGAATTCGGATCTTAAATTATCCGAGAATCAAATATTTTTTAATCCAGATATTCAGATCCAAATTTACGAATATTGACAGCACTAGTTATAACTCACTCAAAATGATTTAAAATATCATTTTGGTGCGTTATTGTACTACAATAAAAATAAAGTTTTTATCTATATAAAAATCAGCTTTGATAATTAATATTATACTAAAATTAGTTTCTATAATTTCGGATAACTTTAGTTTCTTTGTAGTAGACACAGAATATAAAATATTTTGCAATAATAATCATCAAAGCAACTGGAAACAAACAGTAGAAAAAACAATTTTTAATGTTCCTGTTAAATAAACACAAGGTTTTCTTTTTTAATATGTACCAACCATTCTTCATTAAACAGATTTCAAGCGTCTTTTTTGTGTCTCTCTGTTGTTATTCATTTCATTTCATTTTATTTTTTTTTGTTACTGTATTCCAACAAATTTAAATAACGAATTACAAGACAAAGCCGAGACGAGCTAAAAACAATGAAATTGAAATATTTAACACGCCATGTCTGTCAAGAGTAGACGCTCATATATTGCATTTTCGCTTCTGCGGAAAATTTATCTACCCTCTGGTATTTTCTTACGGGCTCCGGCGGCGTCTCTATATATTGAATCAAGTCTATAAAACCCGGTTCGGTTTTTTTTTTATTTCACGCTCAATACATTAATTTTCTTTTCCAATAACGAACCAATCGACGAATTTAAATTTCTTTGGCGCTGATTCAGTTTCATAACAAAAGAGCTTTTAAACCTTTATATTACACTCCACCCCCTATGTCAAGGGGATTAATATTCTAGCCCACTATTTCCCCGGAGAAAAATTCTTTTTTTTTGTTATACGTATCAATATTTTCTCTGGTAGAAATGTTATTAAAAGTTAAATTAAAATTTTTCTCATATTACTTGCTTGTTCATAACGAATAAATGTATTAATTTTGTTTTAATATAATTGATATAATTTTAAGAAACTTTAAACTGGTTTAAATTTTTCTAGCGGTTTGCAACCTTAGTAAAAAAATTAGCAAAGTCAACTAATATTACCGTTAAAGCTTTGATTTCAGAAAATACATTAATTAAAAAAAAAAAATAGAAAACTTTTTTTAAACTTTTTTTATGGAAAATATATAAAGACATAATTATAAGTATTATGATAAAAAAATATAACATAACCAACAAAACAGTAAAAATATTTGATACTATTTGATGTCTCATAATAGTACACGGAGAGAAATGTATAGTTATCATAATTAGAAATATATTTATCATAATTAGAAAATATTTTTAAAACTGGGATAACAATACACCATACTTAGTACTACAATACGTATATTATTATACATTTAAATATATATTATAATTCTTACAATTATACTGAATTTTTAACGTAAATATGCAATTTTTGCTCTCAACAATATACTGAATTTTTAACATAAGTATTCTGTTTTATTGTCAGTTGAACCGAATTTTTAATAAAACTATACTATTTTTGCTCTTAGAAATATATAAAATTTTTAACATAACTATACTGTTTTTGCTATTAGTAATATACAGAATTGTTAACAGAACTATACTATTTTTGCTGTCAGTATTATACTACATATTTAGTATTAACGTTAAGGAGCCCAGATCAAATATCTATAATATTCACACACTGAATTTAATTTCGCATTTATTAATTTAATGCAACATGATGTACTAAATTTATAAATTCAATATTAAATTCAGCTTTCTTGTATTTGTGATATGTGTGTGAATATATGCAATTAGATCTGAGCTCCCTAACTTTGACGTATATTACACACTTTTTTTAATTACAGTAAATAAAACAACATATTTATTGAATATATAATTTATTTATTTATTTATTAGAAAATATTATTTAATTATTAATATTGTATTAAAAAACTAGAACGATTCTTTAATCGCTAAATAAACAACTCACTATACATTTGTATAGTATAATAAAGTAACAAATATTTTAGGGCAGATAAATAAAATACATTTTTAAAAAAAATATAAAGGTACATTTTTACTACAAAAATATTATATACTCCTATAATTTATATTGAAAACAAAAAAAAAAACAAATTGTTTAAGAAGTTCTTAAAACAACAAAAATTTTGTTTTTAAAATTGGATATATATCTTCTGTATAATGTATAAAACAAAAGTTGTCAGTGTCCTCTAAAAGTTTACAAATGTTTTATATATAAAACATTTTTTTTGGGTTTTTGTTAACCTAACCTAACCATTAATATTAATAAAAAATTCTCCATTTTTCACTACACACAATTTGAAAATTCATTTTAAATGTTTGCAATAAGTAATGTTCCTAGAATTATAGAAATGTTAAAAACAATTTATCTGTTTTGACCTTTCATTAAGAACTGACAGAATTGACGTACCTAACTTAGCAACCTTTAAGTTACCACCAACTGTAAACACAGCTTTCGAACAGTGCTGGTAGCAATCGCATTTTTTTATACTGTTGTAAAATGTATTTTATGCATAAAAATATTATTAAAAATAATGATATCTTTTTTATTGTGTACTTGTAATTGAAATTGTTCCGTAATAAAAAACTATTATCTTTTGGTCATTTTAAAAAGGTGGCAACTTTATTTAACATATAAAAATAAATTAAAATACTAAGTACATATTTTTCAAAATTTCCATTCAATATTGTCAATCAACAAATTCACACATTTCAATATGCAACACCCGATAGAAATCAAAAGCTTGAACACCTACAGCGATCTCTTAACAAAAACAATTTAAAATGCAGCAACTCCCTCGCTTTTATTTATTCGCGTCATATTTTTGCATATACAAATAAGCGCGCGCCGCGCGTAATAAATAAATGACAGGGGCTGTTTTGCAACAAAACAAACAGTTGGCGTTGTCTGTCAAATGTCTACACAAGCAACAAAACATTTGTTTTAAATACACGAAGGTATGCAATACGCTCGCACGGATAATCGTTTCTACGGTTCTGTGAATCCGCCTATACGGATCCGAATCCGTAGTGGGGGGGTCGTTTATGCTACTTTGTCTCTATCCATATATATCCGTATGGATGCGGGAACTAGGATGACAGCCTTGCTGAAATATTATGAAAATGTTACAGCGTATCATCTGCATTACGCTATACTTGTATCCGGGCACAATAGAAATATTTGCGTGTGCCATGAAAAATAACATTCAATTTTTTAAATTTTATTATATTTGTTTCGGTATGAATAACATTTGTATTATTTTGTTCAATTTATAAATTTCTGTTGTCTATTTAAATCTATATGAAAATACCGTTGCTTAAATGTAAAAGGTTATAAGAACGGTATAGTATAGGTGAAAATGTAAGGGTTGCTAAGGTAGGTACAAGCAAAGTTAACACATATTTTTCATAAAAATAATCATATATTATGCATTTAAATATAATAAATAAGAAATAAATAAATGTGCGATGGCCGGGAATCGAACCCGGATCAACTGCTTGGAAGGCAACTATGCTGGCCTTTACACCACCATCGCTCCTGAAGTTTAACAAATTCCTCAGTAAAATTAATTTGATTATTTGCTTTTTCAATGCTTTATATTAAATTAAATTATATTAAACACTATTGAATTTTCATGTTAAATTAGTGATAATAATCGTAATTTTTGTGGAGTATTTTAGTAGATAAAGTAGATCTTGTTTTACATTAATATTAATTAGTAGGTACATCAATTCCATCCGTCCTTATAAAAGATCAAAATAGATAGATTGTTTATGACTTTTCTATAATTCCAAAATTTATTTCTAGAAAATATTTACTTGTGAATTTTCTAGTTTTTGTTTCTTCTTTGTACTCCTATTATTTACATAAAGTATTACATTTGTTAAAAATTATTATTATATTTATCTTGAATCAATTGAAAAAAAATACGTAAAAATTGTCATGTATTAAATACATAATAAACAAATAAATAGACGTAGCAGAAGTTTTGACTATAATTATTTAATAGATAAATTTTTTTTAATTGTATATTTCTTTTAAAAAAATTCAGTGCACAATTTTGAGAATTGCCGCAGTTGCTAAAATTCGTCGGAAACGCTTTATCCCTAACCAAATACAAATTTGTGTTTATTATTTAACGAGTACTGAAAATGCTTAAAATTTAATTTTAAAAATATAAATTTCTGTCCGGAATCGAACAGGAGACCTTGTGCACGTAAAGCACATGTGATAACAACTACATTGCGGAAACTTATTTATCACTAATTTAACATAAAAATTCAATAGTGTTTAATATAATTTAATTTAATATAAAGTATTGAAAAAGCAAATAATCAAATTAATTTTTTTGAGTAATTTGTTAAACTTCAGGAGCGATGGTGGTGTAAAGGCCAGCATAGTTGCCTTCCAAGCAGTTGATCCGGGTTCGATTCCCGGCCATCGCACATTTATTATATTTAAATGCATAATATATGATTATTTTTATGAAAAATATGTGTTTCCGTCCGGGATCGAACCGGAGACCTTGTACGTGTAAAGCACACGTGATAACCACTACACTACGGAAACTTATTTCTTACTAATTTAACATACAAATACAATAGTTTTGAAGTTAATCTTCTAGCATGAAGTAAAAATAGAATATCAATTTTCAGTTAATTTTTCTTGCAAAATTTATTAGGCTTGATGAGCGATGGTGGTGTAATGCGAGGTGTAATGGTAAGCATAGTTGCCTTCTAAGCAGTTGATCCGGGTTCGATTCCTGGCCATCGCACATTCATTTATTTCTTATTTATTATATTTAAATGCATAATATATGATTATTTTTATGAAAAATATGTGTTTCCGCCCGGGATCGAACCGGAGACCTTGTGCGTGTAAAGCACACGTGATAACCACTACACTACGGAAACTTATTTTCCACTAATTTAACATACAAATACACTAATTTAAATTAATCTTCTAGCGCAAAGTAATAGTATTGCAAAAGTAGATAATTAATTTCCGGTTAATTTTTTTTTGTAAATTTGTTAGGCTTTAGGAGCCATGGTGGTGTAAAGCGAGGTGTAAAGGTCAGCATAGTTGTCGTCCAAGCAGTTGATCCGGGTTCGATTCCTGGCCATTGCATATTTTCTTTTTATATTAATAAATATTTATAAAAAAAAAAACAGTTGAAAGTTGAAACACACTACGGAAAAATATTTATCTAAAATATGCTTATTGATCTAATCTTAAATATTAAACAAATAATAACGTAATTTATATTTTTTTTAATGCAAAGTCGTAGAAAAAAAATGTTGTCTTCACATGCTACAGCTACAACTCACTCAAACTAACTATTACATCTTTTCAAAATGATTTAATAGTAAATCAATTACAATTTATATTGAATTTTATAAAACGGTAGCAGATGAATTCAGGTTTTTAAAAAGAAAGAAAAAATATTCGCCGGCTAATCGTAAAACCGCAGTATATTATTTCATTCGTCGGATAAATATTCAAATGCCATATATACGGGTTACTAAATAATATATTCCATAGTATCTATACCCGATGAATGATATAGTACAATGGTCAGCCTGAACAAGGGTCTGTAATCTAACAAATGAAATATCAGAAACAGTGCTTGCAAAACTGTACTGACCAGCAAGTGGAAGCTTGAAACCGATTGGTTAATAATAAAATTAGGTATTAAAAATAAAGATAATTATTACTTACTTTCTTTATTTCTATATCATACTCTACAATCTCACAGAATTATTTCAACTTTGACTTTTCTTTTTAAGTTAATTAATAACTTCATCGATGACTCCGCACAACTCTCTCAACTACAATTTCTTCTTTCGTCCTCTACAAGAAGTACAAATACTTTTTATTTGCTTATTGCTCATTCTAAACTTCTAATAAAGTTTCGCAATTATTATATGTGTCACTCATTTAATAAGTTAGAATTAACTATGGATATTTTTTCATGTTCTCTTCGTATTTTTATTATTTTTTTTACAAATTGTACATACTTAATGTTTCTTAATGTATTATATTTTATAAGTCTATGTTTGTATTGTTTGCGCCATTTAATTGGGCTGTTGCCTGTTTGCTATAACTAAATAAATAAATATGCTCGATTTTAAATGAATATTATTTAGGAAAATACGATTACATATTTATTTTTTAAAAATTTCTGTTGTTTCTTTTATCAATCTATTTATTAGACTATCTTCGAATTTTACATCATGAAAATTTTCTGAAGCACGTTGTGCAATAGCAGATTTATCTGGATATATTTTTTTTCTTGATAAAATTCTACAAATTTTTTTATCTTTAATCTATGAACACCTGAGATATTATTAAACTATATATATATATATATATATATATATATATATATATATATATATATATATATATCCTAAATTGTCAAACGAATTCAATCGGCAGTCAAAAGACTTGCATATAATCCAAGTGGTGTATATAAATTCATTGATTTGATTCTGAATTAGTTATAATGTGTTCATATCGGGTTTAGAAATTGGTCTGTTAATTAAGTTTAATTTTTCATTATCAGCTGTCACATTTATTGATTAGTGAACGCGAATAATTTATTAATGAAAATTAAGCTGTCATCGTGTGAATGCGTGGGTGTGGATTTTCCATTTAGGTGTGATGTATTTCACGAGTTACGAGTTTTTATAGAATTTCATTTCTAGTTCATTATTTATATTTGAATTTATCAGGTGGACTGTATTTACTCGTGTATTAACAATTGATTTATTGGTTTTAATTTATTTTTTTTAATTTCTGTTTTTATAATTAAAAATACATTTAATTGGTGTAGGATTGTTGAATTTTTGTTAAATCACGATCTAAAAATTAATAATCATAAATTTTTCAATTAATATCTCTAATAAAATTTATATTGATGTATTTATTAATTGCAACAGCACTAATTTGTCAAATATTTCAAATGCAATTTTATAATTACATATTAAAATTATCATATAATAAATGCATTTAACAGAAATTTATACAACTTACGTTTGACCGATTTAATATTAATATCATTTTTTATATCCTTGTCTAATTTGTTGAATATTTTTATACCAATTAGATGTAAAAATATTTGGTGTATTTATTAGTTTCAGAAATTTTATATGAAACACCCTATAAATAGTTATTTGTATTATTATAAAAATTATTATTATTATTAAAAATTAACATATAAACATATAATGATTGTTTTTTTCATGACAATAATAGTTTTTTCATTGTGCTGCTGTGGTAGAATTCTAATATAATGTGAACAAGGTAAGCGATTTTTGAACTCGGTGTAATTAGAATGCTTGTAACATGATCATGTTTTTTCATTTAATGTCGTTTACGTTCGTGGAATTTTAATGCGTACAGATCTGCAGGTGAAAATTGATTTGCTTGTTAATTGTAATTCACTGCGACAAAATGCTTGGAATTATATCACAATCTTTTGCTTTTTCTTCTTAGTGAAAAACAAGATTCAAACCGCGCAATAATAATTACATAGTTAATTTTAATTGTTAATTTTATAGTTATTTTTTATATGAAATAAAAAAAAAAACTAGTAGTAAATTATGACTGCATTTTTTAAATTTGCTTCTTCAATAAAATTTGTTATAAATTTAATTAATCAGTGATTTCTAAATGAAATGTTTGATTATATTGCACTTAAAATCGAAAATTGTAAATTAAAAATTTAGTTTTTGGTTGATTTCATTTTCGTGTAATCTAATTTAAATACTCTTACAGTTAATAATACCAACCAGAAGTTTTAATTTTTTATTTTTTTTGAAAAATAAATCTAAAATTTATTGTTTTAACAATCATCTTTATTTTCATAAATATACTCGTATCACTGTTATTTTTATAAAAAAATATTTACATATACGACTACACTGTAAAAAAAATGTAATATATATTTATGTAATTTTGCATAACTATTAACAGCAAAATAACAGCATTTTGTAATTTTTACTCTGATAATAGATGTAATAATACCTACATTTTTTCTGTAAAAATACATTTGTAGATTATGTAATTTACATTAATTTTTTACAGTGTAGTGTTCCTATTGAGACAAAACAAGTATCACTTCGTATCGTTTCAGTTTTTTTTTTTATAAAAATTATCACAAGAGTAAAACAAGACTGAAAAATACCGAGATGGTACAAAATTTCTTAATGAGACTGTTGACGTAACTAATTTTAACACAATTAACTAATTAAATTAAATAAATATTTAAAAAAAAATTCAATCTTCTAGTCAAGTGGTCTCAAACTGGCGGCCCGCGGGCCTTATCCGGCCCGTAGTAAGATTTTTCGCAGTGTGCAACTATATCAGAGGTAAAAGATAAAAATATTACAATTTTAATAGAAATTTTTTTAAATATTGTACATTTTCATAAAAAGTTTTTTCTTTCAATTACTTACGAATAAGTATAATTAGTATATTATCGTTTGATCATTGATGCAATTAAACTGTCTCGTATTAATATCTAAGTACATGTTTTTTATTTTATTCATATTTTCAATTTATATTATATACAAATTAATGTAAATTATAATAAATAAATTGTAATTTGAGTTTGAGATGCCTGTCAAAAAGAGTCAACAAAATTCAAGTTTGATTATATATAATGTGTTAATCTTCAGACTTTTACGGTCGGTATCCATTGAATTTATAGAAGTTTTTGGGTTGGTATGCTGTGGTCGATCTGTTCTCATCGCAGACGTTTTACCATACGTCATTTTAAAGTTTATCGACTCCTTTTGAGGTGTCCTATCGCCCCATAAAAGGATACGACTGTAAAAATCCTGTATATGATTATTTTTACGAAAAATATGTGTTTCCGTCCGGGATCGAACCGGAGACCTTGTGCGTGTAAAGCACACGTGATAACCACTACACTACGGAAACTTATTTCTTACTAATTTAACATACTAATACAATATTTTTGAAGTTAATCTTCTAGCGCGAAGTGAAAGTATTGCAAAAGTAGATCATGAATTTTGTATTCAATTTTCTAGAATTTGTTAAGTTCGAGGAGCGATGGTGGTGTAATGGTCAGCATAGTTGCCTTCCAAGCAGTTGATCCGGGTTCGATTCCCGGCCATCGCACTTCTCTTTTTGATATTAATTATTTTTTCTTTAAATACAATATTAAAAAATATTATTTTGTCAAAAGCGATATTGGCCAAGTAAATTATAGCGGTAAGTAACGTATAATGGGTAATTTACGTGTAATATTACCTTCATTTATTACCTAGAATATTATCAGATTCAAATACCATGCTATAATTATTAAATAGTAAATATAACTATTACTTATAGTGGTAAAGCGTTATATATTTGCAAACTTTAATTTTTCAAAATATTTATATGCTCAATGTATGATTTTATTTGTTATATAATATACTTAAATACAATTTAAGTTCTTATAATTTTAATAATTATTTAAATAATTATTTTTTAAAATAGACTGAGAAGTATATAAAAAAATTGTCCTAGCCCCCATAGAGAGTTATAATCCCATACAGATTCCTGACCCCCTACAGATTATCCTGAAAATTTGTGATTATAAATTTTTAATAGCTAGGACAATTCTACAAAATATAACAATAGAACGAAAAATGCGGGGCGCAATGACAGCTACTACCTACACTCCTTACTATTATCTATCATTTATTATGTTACTTTTTGATTATTTATCAATTTCATTATTTGGGATAACTTATCGTAATATTTCCGATATAAGTTACTAGAAATAAATAACCAATAATTTAAACATCGTTCGTTATCAGATTAATAAATATTTAGAAATAATGTAACAGTAAATGAAAACAGAAATGTTGACGACTGCTGTTTGATAATGAAATGATCGTTCCCTTGCTATATAATACACTTTCTGTCTTTAGCGTATAACATATATCGAGAGACACCCACGCAAATATCAAGGGGAATTCCCCTGATGAGCAATCGAGCGGAAAACAGACTTGTGCCCTCTAGTCTTTGCTGCGGGCTATCGTCGATATATTCATTCGTTACAAATAAATTCTATATCTTCCATTCCAAAGCATATATACGAATGCTAAATATAAATTACTGTAAATTTATATATCTATTTCTACATTTTCGTAGACCTTTTGAAAATTTTGCTACCTAACTTGACCCTGTTACATTTCAATTTATTCAAATAATTTTAATAACGGTATTTTTAAATATATATATATGTATATCGATAATTTTGAAACCATGTACGTATATTGTTTAAAAAGGATATGCTAAATAAACATTAATTAAAACAAAACATGATATGCAATTAGCACTTCTACGTGTATATCAGAAAATGTAAAACTTGTTTATACATACAGAATACTTTTTTCTGGAGTTGAATTTGGAGAAATTATTATTTAGAACATATAAATAATAAAAAAATATCAATATTCAAATACATTAAAACTACTCAATTATTTATAATGAGTTAAACAATTACATTCTAAATAAATTATTGAACACAATCTATATTTATGACATATACTATAAAAAAAATGATGTAATTTTACCTACAAACCATGAAACAGTATCATGCCCAGTATTTCTAGATATAATAAACTGCTGTAATTTCGCATTATTGTTTAAAAATTATGTAATATGTTATTACCAACGGGATGGAAAAGTAAATATCTATGTAATATTACAGTTTTTTAGTAAAGTATCTTTTAGTAAATTTACAGAACTTCAGTAAATTTGCTGTCAGGAATTTTCCATAAATAGCTAAAATTTGTTTAGTTCTGTAATATTATTGTTAGTATAATTATATGCATTTTTAAATTTACATAAAGAATGTATTTTAAAATAAATAAATTTTACTTAAAATATTTTATTAGTATTATTACACAAAATATGTACTAGGTCTCATTATTTTGATGAATTATTACAAATATTAATATGCCAAGCTGTAAATATTACATAATTTAAGAAAGTTATACCAACAATATGTAATTTTGCATTAAGTATGTGATGCAATTTGCAGAAAGTAAGCGTATTTCTTAATAGGAGTCGAAAAAATATATTATAAAAGATTATAATTTAAGATAAAAATAAAATACCAATAAAAAATTTTAAGATTAAAACCGAACAAATAAAATACAAAGACGTTAAGAAAAATCTTAACATGTTCACATAATAATTATACGTAAAATAGGAATTTGAAGAAAAGTAATTCTGAGCACGAAGTTAATTTAGTTTTTGCAAGTTTCTTTTTAGCTAACAATAATTACGTCACGTGCATACGTAACAACAACAACAGCAAGTACAAACGAACGCATCAATCGTATAAGAAAAACATGCAACTGTTTTATAGTTGAAAACGCCACTTTTCCACAATTTTACGATACTGATATATACATTGTGTATCCAAAAAGTTCCTGAACTATTTCTCATATTATTTTTAAGCAAGCATTAAACGATCATAGCTAATTTTTAATGTAGTATAATTGATCCGAAAAAATTACAGACCACCACGTGTCAAATTACATCATTCGTCATAATGCATTTCAATAAAATTTTTAATTTTATTTAAATAAAAACCAATTTTTATCATAATTCTACAAAATATTGAATTACAAGAATAAGATTCCGTAATAAGATTCTTTGCAATAACGAAACATAATCTTCAAAAATTAACGAAATAATATCAATTGATAACATCAATCACTGTGTAGGAAATGAGTTAAATAAAATTCGGCTTCTATTAATTAAAAATCGATAAATTTTGTGATCTAGTTACTTATTTGTTATACCTAGTAACTTGTTTCTATGTCTTGGTATTTACTATAAAAATGTCATTTGTATTAGTATTCTTGATGAAGAGAGACGTTGAGTTTGTCGAAACGTCGATTATAAATAAATATCAATACAGAACTTTAACCTAAAGCAGTTTTATTTAATACTATTAGGTATTTCGTGACGGATTAACACTAATTCTAACTGCCGTTTTAGTCTTAGTTTTACGCACAAGCACAAGAATTTGACCAATCTAAACAATCGACACAGTTTTAGTTTTAATGCCAAGCGTTTGGATTGGTCAAATTCTTGTGCTAAAACAAAAACTAAAATCTGAATGAGGCTGTAGTATTACTGAAAAAAAATGGTTTATATAAACTATTCGAGAACTTTTTAGGCATGTCGTTTCGATGTACCCGATTCAAAATGGTATATATAAGCTTAATACTTGATGTTTGATGGTTTATCTTGCAAAGTTTAAATTTAAAACTTACGTTATATCTTTGTCGTTAAGTTGAACTGAAAATGGGTATTGTACGTTTTTAAGTTTATTGGTGAATAGAGTATTAAAAGATATATATACTATAACAATCGTTTAAAACGAAACATATTCCTCTAACTTAAAACGTCCACTAAAATCTTTATTTTTATGACCTCATATCGTTTTTTTTATTGCACATTATTTATTTATTGTATTTGATGTTTTAATCTTTAAAATTACATGTACATTATAATACATAATAGTATATTAAAATATAAGGTTGGTAAGTGTACTATAAACAAAATCGAGAAAAGCTATACAATTTAATTTCCGAGATTCTCTTATAAGAACTTAACTACCATATATCATATACTGTTTCCTGCACGATCGATTTGGAACTTAATATAATAGCTGTATTCTTTTTACCTAAAATTTACTAAGATCTCACCTCACTTCAGATAAACTCAGATCAACTCAGATAATTTTTTATTCTTTTTATCTTAACTGAGCTACGACAAACTGAGTTGGATACCTTTTTCCTTTACTGATTCTGCTGCACCCGCAAAATAATCTCAAAATGAAGTGAGATACTCAGTTAAGTAGTAAAGGTTAAGTTTGCGTTTTAAGGTTAGCGACGAAAAAGTCATATGAAATTGAATGATTGAATGATATTATTTTTAATTTTTAATTTTAATGTAAAATTTATATCAAAGATGTATTATATTTCTTGATTCACAAATTTATGGTTGATTAGGAAAACAGACATCAAAAAAGGTGTCAAAGAGTATTTCGATCTTTGTCACTTATTCGTGTTTTCTTGCTAGAGTTTGAATATTTTGTTCTTTTATAAAGCAACTCAACTCACTTCACATCGTTTCACCTCACCTCAGTTTCCAACTGAGATGAGTCAATTTTTGATAAAAAGAATACAGCTAATCTATATTTGTATTTATAGTTAATTTTTGCAAGTGTTAAAAAATCGGTCTACTTCAACTTTGTTTTTAATCTGACTCCGACTACAACTTTTTAGTTCGATAATGATTTTTATATTTTATCATAATAAATTATTAACTTGAAAAAGTTATCATACTTTAATAATAATAATAATTTAGTAATAATAATAATTAATTTTCAACAAGCATAATACTCAATTACAGAAAATTATTGAAAATTGTACAATGTAGTATGTATACTTTAAACAAAATGGTTATTTTTTGTTCATTTTTTTTGTATAACTTTCCAATTTTTTTGTGAAAATTATCTGCAGGTTTTTATTCGGGTGTTTTTTCTCTATCGCTCCGAATAACCGAGAGTTTATTGTAAAATGTTATATGAAGTACTAGTTTTAAAAGTAAAGTCTAGTTAAATAAATGAAAACAGTGAATCATGCAAATGAAGGTAGATTTAAATTCTGCTGAGCATCAAATTACAGTAAAATGTAAACAATTTGTTGTATAAATTCCAGTTAAACCATACTACATTACATTGTCGTAATCATTGTTAAATGTTTGCATTACGTACGAATTAAATCTCTAATTGCATGTCATTTTATTTTAAGTATGCTCGACACGTTTTTGTATAATTTGCTACCCAAAAATTTATTCGATTTTATTATGTATCGTCAAATTCCTAAAACACTTTCTCAGTACGTACCTAGATTTTAGCAGCATATATTGATTTGTTCAGTAGGTTTTGAATATTTTTTTGTTTGAATTTATGTACATTGTTTTCATATTTTCCAATAATGGAACAAAATTCTAAATGATTAATGATTTCAGTTGCGAACACATTAATATTTGATGATATTTTATCGTTTTGAAAAACCACATATACGTAGAACTTTAATGCCAATTTTGCATGAGTCGTTTTTTTTATTATATTCATTGTCACAGAACAAATAACAAAATAGCATTCTTTTCAGGTTTATTTCTATTGGAAATATGTGACGTATTTGTTTCATATCTACAGTGCTGGTTTTGAGTGTGAGCTGCCCGCAGCAGACACATTTTTGGAATGACCAAATTATTATCGGCCAATAAATAATAAAATTTTTAATTTTAGTCTAAAACTGTGGAAGCTAAAAGGTAATTGAACTGATCGAGGCTTTGTCGTTTCTAGTTAAACAAAATAAAACAGTTTTAGAATTTAGTTCTGTATTAATTTTTATTAATAGGTAATCGACGTTTCGACGTACTCTACGTATATCATCATCAATCATTAATCCTGTAGTTGAAATTGATTTTGTATGAATCCGGTATTAGAAATATTGTTTTGCTCATCTACACACAGAAATCTAAAAACCGGTCCTGATATTTTTATTATGATTTGTTCCGATTGCACTGTATATTTGACAGAGACAAAAAAAAACTGATACGAAAATAATATTTATATAAGTGGCACTGAATTGTATTCAGTGTTTATTTCAGGGGGGATGCCCGGTGGAGAGGGGTTAAACCCTTCCAGAGCATGCTAAACTCCCCCATTCGGAAGCAAAGATTGCCGCAACATAAGCCGACGTACAACTACGCAAAGACAGCGTCGTAGATCTAAAGCCCTGTCTGTATCTTGCATATGTTTTGGACTTGTTGGTATAAACCAAACACAGACATTCTATTGTACAAAGTAATTTATTTTTAATACAGCGACAATTTCTAGGATATTGTTGTATTTTATATTTATAAAATACATTTTGTCTATTTTGTTTATTATATAGTTTCTAGCTACTCAGTGCATTATTTAATTAGATCAGTCATCACAACTTAAACATGTATATTGTTATTATTTGTAGACCTTGATCAAATACCAGATAATAAATAAATCAATTGACGATTATGCAAAGAATAATAAGAATAAAATTGTTATATAGTGTATTTTTTCGATTCTTATTTGTGTGTACAATTAAAGATTATTCTTCATTATTATAAATAAAAAATTTATATTTATTCGAGATTTTGTACCTGTTTTACTAATAATATCTATTACTACATTGATTTTTATGTTAATTTTTATCTCTTGTAGTAAAACAGTTATTGCTTAGAATTCCCTAATTCAGTTTCGGTTTATATTTTATATCTATTGCGCATCCTCTTAAACAACAAGAAATTGCACTACCAGTACAATACAAAAAAAATTACCATAAAATTAAACTAAATATATGTTTATTGTATTACTTCTTAAACATTAATAAAAATTTCAGAGAATAAAACATTAGTATCTTTCATTGCATTCTATTAAACCTTTTTATCGCACCCCTCACAAAAAAGTGAAACAAACAATTTCGAATCGGTCGAAATTGCAACGTAACAAAAAGAGACATTGGCGTCGCGAACCCTACAGTATCCACCCCCCTAGCGGCAAAAGGGTGGCAAACAGCGCGGTAAAAACGCTTCGGACGCAACAGTTTACCAATCCATCAGATCACATCATGTTTACCGGGTTTCGTTTCGATCTGCGCTGCTAAAATGAAAACTCAAACTGTTTCGGGGGCTCGTTTTGAATCGGTAATACCCTTTGCGGGCCCCCAAAGGGAGATGCCCTATAGGAGAAGGGGTAGCACTTCTAAAGGGGAATGAATACAATGCCTTAGGCCTGTCGGTTGATCTCCCTGTGCTTGCTCGAGCAAGAATCAGACACGCTTCGGCACAATTTTGAAATAGAAAAAAAAGAGAGGAAATGTTAGGAGGTATTATATGAATGTGTAAAAGAGGGGTTGGTTTTGTCGGGATGGATTTACGGCAAGAGAGAAATTGGAAAGGGATGTGAAATGAAATGCGTGATAAAGTTTTTTTTTTTATGGTTAGGTAACGTATGATGAAGCAGAGATCATTTTATATAGCATTTCGTTTGATTTGAGTTTTAAATTTTATTGCTATGTATTTCAAAAATGTACTGATTTTTAAAATTTATTGTTTACTGTTTTTGTGTTTCGTTCAGATTGCTTGGGTCTGGGCTCAACAATATAATCATACGTTTCTACTTGTAATATAATATACTTCTTTGCTCGAAAGAAACCTTTTTATTCTTATAGAGTTATAAGAATTTACAATACATGTCAAAATGATTTATTTCAATATCTTTAATAATATCAGACTTCAGAAATATTTAGTAAGTATAATGTAATAATTATCCGCAAGTAATGCTGTTTAATAATTTGTAAATTTACTGTGTCTTTATTTTTATTTACTAAATAAATCATGTTGTTGACAAAATTACAAATTACTCTTTAATATTTTTTATAATTAATAATACAAACAAGTTAAATAAAGCATATAATTACTGTATTCGTTTGTGTTTACATTACTAAATAAAAATAATTACGAATTATTTTATTTAATTTTGTTTTACATTACGAATATCTTGTCTGTTATCGACATAAAAGTACATATTATGCTCTATTTTATTATAAATTCATATAACAATGCATATGCGAGCTTTATTTTGAAATGTTATTTATAACATTTAAATAATATTTTAATCTTTCTATTTATAATATATAATACGGATATGAACATATATAAAATAAAAATGATTTCATATATTATTTTATTAAAATATTTAAAAATATATTTCAGCGAATATATGTAAATAATCATTAATAAATAATATATAAAGTCATTAAATATTTAAAATGTTTGTCGGATTCATTTCGAAGATATAATTTTTAAATTTTTGATACTAATTAAAAATGTAAATCGTTATGAATATTCCAATGTTTTATGTTTAATATTTATAGATCAATTTTTGTAATACCGGACTTATTATATATATATATATATATATATATATATATATATATATATATATATATATAAGACAAAAATAAATTTGCTAAAATTTATTATACAGCAAAGTAAATAATTATTTAAATAAAAAAATTTAATATACCATGTTTTTAAAGCGAACTAAAAAGTATAAAATAATTTCTCCTAGCCCCATACAGATTTATAACTTCATACAGATTCCTGACCCCATACAGAATGTCCTGCAAATTTGTGATTGTGAATTTTTAATAGCTGTGACAATACTTGTAAGTTTTAAAACGAAAAACGTGGGTGCAACGACAGCTACTCCCTACATTCTTTACTATTATTTATTGCTTCCGCCCAACGTTTTTTGTTTGTCACTGTCATTCAGTTCTGATCTAGGTTTCTAGTTTTTAGCTCATCGGGAAATTAGTTTAAAATTGATTGCAAAGTTTGTACCGAACAGACAAACCAAACCAAATACCTATTTGATAATAAAATATTTATTTATTACAAATATGTTTTAAAATAAAGGGCTGTATAATTACTCTAAATAAATTTATTTAAAATAAATAAATATTTCTTATTGAATCTTTTTTTATTAATATCAAAAAATTTCTTTTTTTCATGTAGTTTTTTCAAACATATATATATTAATATATTTTTATGTCTACAAAAACATATGCTCATATTCCAATTATTTTACTATAAACCATATTTTGATACCAACCCCTCGTAATGCAATTCAATCATGAAAATAAGATGATGGCAAACTTTTCCAAAATGGCTGTCGTATTGCAAAAAAGATTGGCGGACGTTATTTTGCCAACGTTAGGGTTGCTGTATGATTCACTCGACAAAACATCTTTTGTAGCGATATTATAAGACAATATTTATATGATGAAAGCTTTTAAAAGCGTCAATAAAACCCCAAAGTTTACACAGCAATGCACCCTTCGTTCGTACGCGAGCCCTAAGCTCTTGTCTGTTGCATGCGTTCAACCGGGAAACAGACAGCAGAGGGGATCCAATCGGAATTTCGCAAACTATGTACATGGATCTATAGAAAGTTTACATGCAATCTTTGGGACAGTGAAGCTTGCAAACGGTAAGATATAATTTGCTTACGGGCAAATTACATTTTTCAAATCAAATACAGGTAATTCAAAATAAATTTCAATTAAATAAAATCATACTAGGACATTGAACAAATAAATGTTCGTATTGTCATTGTAAAATTTAATTTATTTTTCCAGTAATGTCAACTTTGTGAGAAAAAATTACTAAAGTTTTTAAAAATTTATTATGGCTTCATTATTTATTAGATTTTAATCAAATTTTACAGAACATTCTTCTAGTGCCTCCTAGATAAATAAATTATAGGAGTATAATTTTACGAATGTACAGTATTTCTAGGTTTCCGAGAAAAAAAATACTAAACTTTTTAAAATTTAATTTTTGTTTTTTATTTACGTCATACATATTGCGTTGTGAAGAAAAATAAACTGATTTTATTTAATAATAATAATACTCAAAAATATTGAGATTTTCAATTTTTCCCAAAATTTCACATGATAATCAGTCATTGAATCAGCTGTTAAGCTATGCATCAATGACTGGCCAGTTTTAACGGTAGACACGTGTTTCGGTCTTTAGGACCTCATCAGTACGGTGCTTTGATCAGTGTCGGGAAGACACTGATGCAGATGTTAGTTCTGACTGATCAAAGCACCGTACTGATGAGGTCCTAAAGACCAAAACACGTGTCTACGGTTAAAACTGGCCAGTCATTGATGCATAGCTTAACAGCTGATTCAATGACTGATTATCATGTGAAATTTTGGGAAAAATTGAAAATCTCAATATTTTTGAGTATTATTATTATTAAATAAAATCAGTTTATTTTTCTTCACAACGCAATATGTATGACGTAAATAAAAAACAAAAATTAAATTTTAAAAAGTTTAGTTTTTTTTTTCTCGGAAACCTAGCAATACTATACATTCGTAAAATTATACTCCTATAATTTATTTATCTAGGCACTACAAGAATGTTCTGTAAAATTTGATTAAAATCTAATAAATAATGAAGTCATAATAAATTTTTAAAAACTTTAGTAATTTTCTCTCACAAAGTTGGCATTACTGGAAAAATAAAACCACATGACCATTTCGGGTACTAAATATACCCATCCTGAAAATTTGGTCAAGTTACCATGACAAAATTTTGACTGACAACCGAGTGAGCTGATAACGCACACATATACACTCTCATAAACTAAGTTCAGATTCGTTATCTATAAGCTATATGAAAGATTTCTATATATTTTGTTTTAATTTTAGACAATGTTACAGACACCGTACACCACATCAAATTGGTAGAAATATACGTATTTGTTTTTTATCATTTAATTGGGACAAAACAGAAATACAGTAATTTCAGTATTAAAAGTTTTTTGTTCAAACTTTTAGATTAAATTTTTTAGAAAAACTTCAATATTAATAACAATATTTTTCAATATTTTATTTGTTTAATTAAACTAAACCAATTATAAATTGTATATTCTGCAACAATATACAAATTTGATATACAAAATATATTTGTTCATAAGTGAAAATAAAAATGTTTTTAAATGTTGCAAAATAGTTTGTTTGTATTATTATGTATTATTAATAAATAATTTTTTATTTTTAATATTTGAAATGTTTTCCCAAAATAAAATTATATAATTAAGACATAGTAAAATATCTTTAAGAACTCATATTTAAATAAAAGGATGAGGTTATTTATACATACGGTATGTATACGCAATTGGCTATTTATACATTTCCTAAAAAAAAAACCTAAACCAACCTACTAACCTAACCTTTCCTAAATAACCAATTACATAAAAATACTGTATGTATAAATAGCCAATTGCGTATACATACCGTATGTATAAATAGCCACTTTCTAAATAAAAAGACTTTAGGATTAAGTTCTGTATAAATTTTAATTAAAAATCGACGTTTTGACTCTATATACCTGTATTATCATCATCAGCAAAAATTATACAAAATAATAATATAATTTTTCCTGATGATGATATAAATAGAGTATATAGAAACGTCAATTTTTAATTAAATTTATGCATCCTAAAGTCTTTTTACTTTAGTAAAATTATATTTTTTTATTCAAATTTTTTAAAAAATACACATACAAAATTAAATTTATTGAACATACAAACCACATACAAATATATTTATCAAATTAACGTAAACTATGTTCAAATATTTCATAATTAAATTCGTCACAAAATTCGTAAAATTTACGCATATATAAACATTAATAATAAATTAATTGGTCAAAAAAACCTATTCATTTATATTATAAATAAATAAATTAAATTAAAACGAAAATCGCTGAATGAATATGTAATTTTTTCTTTTGAAATTTGTAAACTAATGAATACATTAATGTTCGCTTTTCACAAATTAACTTTTAACTATATAATTAACATGCTAATATTACGGGAATATGTATGTATAAATATGTTGAGTGTATGTATATAGTTATAATTAACAATATTGTTTGAACATTATGTTACACACATTATTAGTCATTGTTTCATGTTTAAATAGAAAGATTTTTCCTTCAAACTTATTAATATTTCCTATGTAGAAAGAGGTCATTATATTACTAGTAAAATAATGACATTATTATACAGCAGTTCAGGGGCGTAGCAACCGGGGGTGCAAGGAGTGCGATGCGCACGGGCCCATGACCGAGAGGGGCCCACGAGCGAGAGGGGCCCACGAGCGAAAGTGCCCAATGGGGCTTTATTTTCATTAATACTTACCATTTTTTTGTTTATTTTATTTTTTTTTGTAATAAATAAAGGACAAAGGAGAGGAAAAAATATTATTCATAGGATTAAATACATTTATTATATAAATTAATTTATTATAGTAAGTTAAATACATTTACATAGATTTTTTTAAGTTTACAAACACAAAAACATACAGTACAAATCAAATTTAAAGTTTAGGTTTACAAATATAGTTCATTAACTTTAACTAAACTTAACTGTTCTCGCTTTCATTGAAGCAAAGATGGTAATTATTTCACTTAAATTTAATTTACGTGCTCTTTCATTTTCAATGCTCAAAATCGCCAAATTTAATAAACGCTTCTCCCCCATAAAGTTTCTTAAATATGTTTTAATAAGTTTCAATTTTGAAAATGTTTTTTTGGCGCTAGAAGTTGATACTGGAAATGTTAAGAACAAAATACGAGCGGTACAAATTTCCGGAAATGCCGAACTAAAAATAGAATATTCTGTAAATATTAATTCTCCTAATTCAATTACTGAATTAATATTTTCTAACTGTTTTTTAAAGGTTTTCCTAAAAGATAATATCTGTGCCTTAAAAACTGCGGTTAAATCGTCAGTATATTTGTCTAGTAAAGCTTGGCATAAATCAATTATTTCAACATCATATAATTGTTTTAAATTTTCTGGGAAAATTACTCCAAATAATTTATTTATTTCCGTAAAACTTGAAAATCTATCTATTAATTGTGCAATTATAATATCTAACGTAGCGTTAAAAACGTTTATCCTAAAATTATCATCTGAATTGTTAAATCGAAAATCTTCACATCTTTCTTGTCTATGGTTAAGCCAACTTTATTAGGTACATACTAGTGCTGGGAACCGAATCCGGATAATTTTAGATCCGGATCCAAAATTATCCGGATATCCGGATAATTAGGTTTTCGGATATCCGGATCTCAGATCCGGATCTCAAATTCGGATATCCGAATCTCGGATCCGGATCCCAGATTTGGATATCCGGATCTCGGATCCGAATCCGAATCTCAGAATCGAATATTCGGATCTCGGATCCGAATCTTAGATTCGGATATCCGGATCTTAGATTCGGATATCCGGATCTCAGATTCGGATCTCGGACTCAAATCTCAGATCCGGATTTAGGATCCGAACCTAAAGATCCGGATTTCAAATTTGAATCGTTTCGAATCTATGCGTTGTATATTTTTATTGTTATATAAGTTTTTCACACATTATTTTTAATATATTTATATTATTGAAATAAATGTACGGGTAGGTTATGAAATAAATATCTATTTTCTTTTTAACATAGCAGTTATATACGATGTGTCTAAAAAATCATATGTGCATCAAAATTATACATACAATGTGTCTCAAGAATTTTATATAAAATATGTTTTTTATATATCATATAAATATGCAGTGTGTCTCAGAAATAAAAGTACTCAATTATATACATTGTGTCTAAAGAATTTTGTATACAATGGATGTTATTACAAGTTCTGATTTCGGGAATACTAAAAAAGTTGATTTTGGCAATACTAAAAATTCTTTTACATATGCAATTCTGAAAATTTTGTTTTAAATTCTTAGCGATTCATATGCGCTAAAAAATTTGAAATTTAGTATAAAATTATCAAATTTATAAAAACTGTCAAATATTGAGTACAAATTTTTAATTTTTGTTAAAAATTATACAATTTTGTTAAAAAAATTCGCATTTTGACAAAAATTTTGCATTTTGTCAAATCTTTAATAAATTTTCCAGATTGTAAATATTTTGAAATTATATATTTCCGGATATCGGTTCCAAATCTCAGATCCGAGTATCGGTTTCGGATATCGGATCCGAATCTCAGATCCGAATAGCGGTTCCGGATATCAGATCCGAATCTCAGATCCGAATATCGGTTCCGGATCTCAGATCCGAATATCGGTTCCGAATCTCAGATCCGGATATCGGATCCGAATCTCAGATCCGAATATCGGTTCCGGATCTCAGATCCGAATATCGGTTCCGGATCTCAGATCCGGATATCGGATCCGAATCTCAGATCCGGATATCAGATCCGGATCTTAAATTATCCGAGAATCGGATATTCGGATATCCGAATCTTTTTGGATCCGGATATCCGGATCCAATTTTTTCAAATTTTGACAGCACTAGTACATACATATATATTTCTTGGCAAGTTGTTTCTTTAGGAATTACACTTTAATTTATTAATTTTGAAAATACAGATTGCATTTAAAAAAAAAGTAATTTTAATTAATTTTGATTATCATAAAAATAAAACAACTTTTATTTGAAAATTTTTTTCGAATAAGGCACAAACTGACATAAAATTAAAATGACATTTAGAACTTATAATGAGCCAAGAGAACATTAAAATTTTAAACAATACAAGGAGTAAGGAGGGGCCCCTTAATCCCAGTGGCGCACCGGCCCACAAAGGTCTTGCTACGCCCCTGCAGCAGTTAGTTACTATATACACCATTGACGGCAGCACCAAACATAACTACAACGTCAAGTGTATTTAAACTGACATCTTTGGCGGCTATATTGCAAAACTATTACGTCAAGTTAAATTAATGAACAAATGCATTGTTTATTTTTGCTTAAATTTGAATTTTATTGTTGAAAATGCACGAAGAAGGGCAAGAAATGGAATATGCACTGTTCAGGGTTGTCAGAAATAGCATATTCGACCAAAGAAATACGATCAACTGTATTTAATTTAACATCTCCGACGGATATGTTAAAAATGATTAAGTCACGTTAAGTTAATTGACAATTGCATTGTTTATTTTCGTTTAAATTTAAATTTGATTATTGAAATTGTGTGAAGAAATGCAAAAAATGCAATGTATACCGCTCAGGGTGTTGTGTATTCTGAATCTCTTAGTAAGGTTAAGGTTACTCAAACCGATTTAATACCAAAAAACAAAAACTGATTATTAAAATTTAATTTTCGATACTTGTTAATCGGTAACCAATGTTTCTATCGATTACATGCGTTGATTATAAATGTATTTGCAACATGAGTAGAAAATTATATCATAAAGTTTAATTATATTTCTACAGATAAACAATCAAGAATAATTGTATGTTTTTATTATAATAAATTTTCATGTGATTTATAAAAATGACAATGTGAAAATTATTATAATTAGTGTAGATAAAAATGTAAGATACGTTTGTAATCTCCCCAGTTGCACGCCACTGATGATTAAGCAATTTTATTGTTATGTTTTTTACTCTTTAATTTTTCATTTTGTCTCTCTGTATATATCCAAACATATGTATGTAGCATACATGAACAATGCGTGTCCATATTAGTCCATATTTGTTCTACAAAACTCAGAAATGCACTTTTCATGTACAACGCAAAATACTAGGAAATTTTTCATTTAGTAAACGAACCATTTTCACGTTTAAGAACAAATTTCTCGCTGAATTTTTTTCGCCGCAATGTTTTTTTTATTTTTATTTTCTATTATAGTGGAAAAGCGGTCCGGAAAAATACATAATGAATGAAAAACTTTTCTTTTCATTGTTTGGGCGGCAAGTGCCTTGTGTTTTCGCGCGCCGCATGCGAAAGCCCGAGTTCGTGCTGTTGCGTTTTTGTTTTCAGCCTCGTTATTCAGATTTTTTCCCGCGATTTTCTCTTGTTTTTTCGCCAGCGTTTTTTTTTGTTTTATTACAGGCGGGAAGTATTATTGTGTCTGTTATAATTGTTTGAATTGTTTATAGAACTTGCACAAATTTCATTTAATATTTTATGAAGGTGTTATTTTAACATTGTGCGATGAAGTGTTTTTGTTTATTTTATTATTATACTTATTTACATTGTTTAGTTGAAATTTTCTTATAAAAAAAAGAATAAAATTAAATGTGAATATCCACACTAAAATTATACTACAATATTTATTACTGACTCTATACTTAAAATAGAATATAGTAGATACTGGTAGTTCAGGACCAAAAACATAAAACTATAATTTTGAAATAAGATATTGTTTTCAAGTTGAAACATTTTTGCTGGTAAGATATTTTTCAGATATTAACTTACTAAACAATTATTATCTGAATAGTTTTTTAGATTATCAATATATGTATTACAAAAATATGCGATGGCCGGGAATCGAACCCGGATCAACTGCTTGGAAGGCAACTATGCTGACCATTACACCACCATCGCAATATGTACATATTTCAAATATATTTAATATTTTGTACTCATACTTTCACTCTAACTCTCTAAACTCATAATAAATCAGTCAAATTAATTCAAAATGTGCATTCCTCATTTCTTTAATTGAATTAATTTCTGTTCGCAGGACTAGTGTACTAATTTTAAAAACATACCATTTCAAAATCAACGTCCGCATTCTATCAAATCCAATTCGTATCGTTACCATACATAACTGATCGCCCCTCGGGCACGCGTTCTTCATTTAATTGCGGGGGAGTGAACAACGACTGCCTCAGGCCGGCTGCTATTTGCGAGAGAGAGAGAGAGAGAGAGAGAGAGAGAGAGAGAGAGAGCGGAATCGAACATGAACATGATTTTACGTCGCGCACAAAGCCGAGAACCGGTTACGTTATTTTAACAAATGATGGCAACTTTTACGCATCCCTCTATAATATTATATGACCTAAGGGGCTGCCGTTGGTCCGGTTGTTTCGGTTATATTGAGATTTTTACCCTCTGAATAGATAGGAAAGTGGTTTTACAGAATAAAATAGTGTTGTTTCTACTAATGGAACTCTTTTGCACCCCTTCGATTATTTGAGATATTTTGTTTTTGTTTTTTTATATTTGGATGGAGGGTGGGTTTTGAGGTTTGAATTGTCGGATTGTTTAATATTTTTGTGGAATAATAATAAATTGGTTTTAAAGCTATACATATTTAAACATTTTGTATTAAGTTGTTAAGCAAGTTATAGCTAACAACATTTATTTGGAAAAATTTTCGATATTACTAAATATTTTTTAAATAATTTTTTATATTTTTATAAAATAATAAATATAATTCTATAAATAGGTGTCAAGACAGTTTTGTTTCAGTTACCATGACTACGACTACAGTAGTTGTTATACAAATTTTTCTATACCATAAATTTATTTAATGTCCGTTTTACACGACGCAACTTTCTCTGAGATTTTCTTGCGCAACAAAATTGCACAAAAAAATTGCTCGTGTAATACAGAAATTGCACACGCAATTTTGTCGCTGCGACAAGTTGCACGGATTAGAACACGCTGTAATTTAATTGCATGGCCTTGCAATTTCTAGTTACTTTTTAGTAACTTTCAGTTTCACCAACTTTTATTATGAAAGGCACAATTAATATCAGTATTTTGTTAATTTATATTTGATTTTCCTATGAGGTGTGTCATACATTAAAAAAATAATTTATTTTGTTTATATTTTCCTGAACTTGCATATTCATATTGTTGTTTTTTGTTTTTCCTTTTTAATAATAATGATCGCAAGATCGAAACGCGTCGTACAATAAAAAAGAAAAAAAGAACTGTAAAAAGGAAAAACAAAAAACAACAATATTAAAAAAATAAATTACAATAAAAATTATTTATTTATTTTATATGTTTCGTGTTTATTTTGAAGGTTATACAGTTATGATATACTTTGACGTTTAGTTATTTTTTAATTAGTTGGCATCTTGGAACGAAATAACCAAAATCGCAGTGCAATTTTCTTGCATCGTGTAAATGTAAAACATACATATATTTTTGCAATTTTATTGCGCAACTTTCTTGTACAATTTTGTTGCGCAAGAAAATCCCACAGAAAGTTGCGTCGTGTAAAACGGGCATAATATAATAACGGTCGATTATGTGGTGGCCACAGCAAATTTTTTATAATAAATAACAATTATTATAATAATTGAATGACTTTTTAATTTACTTGAGAAATCAATGTTTCCTTTAAAAATATTTTTAAATACACTTGTATATCATTTTAAATACAGTTGTTAAAAACATTTTCTCTATCAGATGCATAACAATTAACTTATCAACCAAATCAATATGAACAACTTAACACTCTGGTTTTCCTTGAAAAAATCACGCAACGCTTTTCAAAACCCTGATAAAATCACCAACTAACAAATTATTTAAAAACCGTATTCTCTCTTTTTCTTTCTTAGTGTCCTTTTTTCTCTTTCTCTCCTTTTCATACATACACAAATAAAGCGGATCATTAAACTAAACAACATGCCATTGGCAATCTATCAAAAACCAAAAACGACATTAAATAAATGAAGCGAAAAGCATCAAGTAGGCGTTGACGACGTCGCCATTGCCTGTCAACCGAGAAAACAATTAACCGGTTCCCAATTTTGTACACGAACCGGAATATAGGTACGGTTGAAATCTTTATCAACTTCAAGTGCAATTTGTGTGGGCGACTAATCATGAAAAATTTCTTTACTGTCCGGAACTCCATTTGCTTGAAATGAACTGACACTTTTGTTTTGGCGAAGAGATGATTCTCTTGTATTTCAGTTTCCGGAGATTTTTGAAATTTAAGCGAAATCTGAAATTGGACTCATATAGAGTCACTTGATGATTAAGGTTTTCTTTTTGCCTACAGAATTTATACTGAAATTTTTGCCGATTTTATTCATTATTATTTATGCTGAGCTATTTTATATGCGTATGCTTTTGACATGCTGATTAATTTAATTAATTTTATGCAATCGTTACATATTTTTTTGATAAATAATAAATAAATATAATAATAATGATTTTAGAAACAGGTACGCCCAAAAGTTGACGATTTTGTATGATTCTATGATTATAATGAATTGTTTTATTTATAAATTTCTCATTGGTTAGTAGACATAATAAATTGTACACGTTTACCGATAAACTGTTAATCTGTGCTAAATAAAAAGTTGCTATGACAACACGTAATTCCTGGCCAATTATAATAATGCATTTGAAACAAGTAAGTTGTCAATATTTTAAATCAATCAAAACAAATGCATGGGAAATATTTGATATTTGTGCTGTTGCTGAAATTCTGCGCAATTTCCATATTATGATTGTTGCAATGGTAAAGTAAATAAAGTAAACTACTTATTGTTAATTAGTATAATTATAGTCGAATTTAATGTTTATGTTCATTTCTGTAGACAAAAATTAGTTGTAAATAAATTTGTATATCAAGTAGACGTGTGTGTTGTTATTTCCATTCCCTAAGCGGCAACGAGGCTAATCCAAAAATGATACTGAATTTAGAACAAGGATCCTAAAATAATTATTCTAAAATTTTATTTATGTCAAACCGAAAAATATAATTTTCTCATAAAAAAAAAATAGTATATAACTGGCACAGAATGTTAATTTCTGATATGTGCTAGTTGCGTCCATAAACTAGGTTTACAATAGGTGGTGACTTAAAGGTTGCTCAGAATGGTACCCCAATTAGATCCGTCCTTAATAAGAAATCAAAGCAGATAAATTGTTTATAACTTTTCTGTAATTCCGCAAGCATTATTTATTTTGACCATTTAAAATGGATTTTCAAATTGTACGCAGTAAAAATGTAAATAATTTCTATTAATAATAAGGATTAAGTTAGGTTAAGGTATTGTTATTGAATCAGTTGGGATTAATTACAATAACAATCTTCACCTGTTGTTGAGTGCTAATTGATGTATGCCTTGGGATGCAACTAACGTAAATCCGAAATTTAACCACGAGGTTGGGAGCCAACTAACATAGACTCGTTAATTTCTCACTCGCATGAATTACAACACCCGTAAAGGTTCTTTTATACTTTTATACTCGTGGAAAATGAGTACCATTTTATGCTAGTTATGTAATATATTCTGTAGTTTTATTTCTCAAAGATAAAATAATTTGTTTATATATAAAACATTTTATCATGTAACAGAAATAAAGAAAATTTTCTTTGATTAAAATTGCAATATATTAATAATAAATATATCAAATTTAAAGAAAATTATTCAAAAGAAAGCACAGTAAAAATATCAGTAAAACAACAGAAAATAATTCTACTATAATACTATAGTAATACATCTTTCATAATAAAAAAATAATTGTCTTTTTTATGACAAAATTTGAAATGCGTGCACATAAAACATTATTTTCATCCAAATGATATAAACACCGGTACACGTTCAGGAAGTTGCTTTTCTTAAACAACAACATAATTTCCTATTTCCTTTGCGTAGAGAGAATTTTATACAAACACTTAATCTTTTCGTCGTTATTTTTTCAAAACGGTTTATGTGTTTCTTCAACATGAAAAGCTATTTCATTTAATTCGAATTTGAAAATTATTTAGATTATTTGTCTATTAGTTAAGTTGATATTTTTATTAATAATAACATTAGTTATTTTGCATTCAAATTAGATGATATCAAATTGTTATTTCATATCAAGTTTAGAATATCTGGTGAATAATACAACAAATAAAACTAGATAAATATTCGACAAGCTAGAATGAATTAGATGTTATATCTAATATGATTAGAAGACTGAAAATGATTTATTTTTTAGATTAAATAACTAAAATATGAAAAAAAATTATCTAAATATTTTTTTGTCAAAAAATCTAGAAGCTAAATCATCTCATTCGGAAAAGCTGTTACATGATGCAGTTTTTTGTTCCGTTTTTTTTTTTTTTTGTAAAGTGAAAATTTTTCAAATGCGATAAATCTTCATTCATCATTGTAAAGTAAAGTGATATAATACATGCACATAAAGTGAGCTGTAGCGAGTGTGTGACATGGTCTTACCACGCGACTTTTCCGCTCATATCAATCATATACGATATCTACCCGTCTAACGATTTACATACGTTTGCTGTTTATTACACTCGCTACTGGTTGTGAGACTTACATTTCATACTAAATTTAAAAATATCTATATAGTAATAATAATAATAATAATAATAGAAAACTTTATTTAGCAAAAAAGTGCTATATAAACAAAATATAAAAAAGCATTTAATATATTCAAAATACATAAAGTGCATGGTAAACTACATAAAGTGTATTTCTAGATAATTTTTCTTTTTAATCCTAAACTTATACTACATAATTTTACTTATTTTAGATTATTATTTCTTAAGAACTATACAAAATTTAAAACAATGCATTTAGTACATGTAAAATACATAAAATTTAATTAAACTACATTTTCCAAGTAATATTTCTTAATTTTAAACTTAAAACTATGTAAATTTGCATTTTTTATTTCATCAGGTAACTTATTATAAACTATTACTGCTTTAAAAAATATATCATTTTGCGCAGCTTTGGTATTTTTATTTTCTATAGTATATGGTATAAAATTATATTTTTTTTTAAATAAATCACATATAAGTATTTAGAAATATTACCATTAAATATAGTCCGATTATCGTAACTTCCGTTGTACGTCATTCAAAATAAGTAACTAAATCTATAACATTGCCACTGACTACGTTTATTTAATTTTAATATTTTTATCATGTATGTGAAATAAAATAAAAATTGAATTATTAAAGAATTATTAAATTAGTCTTGAAAAAGACTGATATTTTAAAATATTTCAAAAGAAAACAAGAAAAATCAATTTGCAAACGTCAATCAAAATTGACAACACAAAAACAAATGATTGTGTTTTTGTTTTTTAATGTAAACATGCTATTTAGTAAATATTATCATTATTGCTAAGTGTAAAAAATAAATACAAATATTAAAATATTATTATATATATAATTAGTACTTATTATAGTAAAATATTAGTACAGGTAGTAAAAAAAAGAGCATGTATGAAAGGTATCATAAGTGTGGATGAAGCTAGAGTTGCTTATCTGGGTAGGAATGTTAAGAGAAAACTAATTTCGGGAGTTTGTGCCACACCCTTTTAGATATATAGCGTGATTGTGTATATATGTATGTATATTTTAACTCTTTGTATTTCAGTTAGCTATTACTTTACGTCTAAAAAACAGTCGTTTATTTTTTAAAAACTAAAAACAAAATTAATTTGATATATTATGTAAGTATATTCCATGTTTTTTTTTTAAATAATTATGTATAAGTATTAATTAATATGTAAAAAACCAAATAATGTAAATCGATATATTATGCTACAATTTGTAGCATAAAGTTCAATTTATTTTTATTCAAAATACAGAAAAAAATATTACACTTTACATTACACACATTAACAAATTGAATTTATGACAATTTCTAACAGCTCTACAAACCAATACCATTATTATTTCATTTACTACCTATGTATAAAACACAAATTCACTAATAATAAATATAAAACCAAAGTAGTGAAAATCAATTTTTTAATTCATTAAATGCATCAGTGCTACCATCAAAAACCCAATCGTAAAAAACCGTGAAAAACAAAACCGAATCGGTAAAAGGAGAAAAACAAAATCAAATGTGCCCACTAACAGACACACACACACACACGCATACATGTACATGGTATTTTCAGTAATCAACGAGGTAGATAATATCGTAGAGTAGTTACAAGGGGCAAAAAGGGGGTAAGGGAATAGGAATCCATTATTGGTACAATATAAATATTCAAGCGCATCTTTATTCGAAATTTAGTTCACGAACTGAACAGGTTAATTAGGTTAATTGAATCTGGCTTGATTACCTTTCGCGAATAATACCATCAAATCGTAGTATAGGCTATTTTTGTGCAGGAGTCAAATGGAATATATATATATATATATATATATATATATATATATATATATATATATATATATATTCAGTTGAGTATATATTTCACTGAGGAAAGGGGTCGGTACAATCAATTGCATTTATTGAACGATTATTAAAACCAATATTAAAATGGTAACTTAAGCAATAAGCGTAAAAAGTAATACTTTTTTAACGTAGAAATCAATTCGGCATAACGACACTTTATGTGTATCAAAATAATGATATTACGTTACTATTGCCTACAGGAAATATAATACGTTACGTATATACGTATTATACGTCATAAATTATACATAATTTTTTACGCGTAAAACCTATTTTTTACATTAAACAAATTTACGACTTTTTTACGTAAAAAAATGTATAATATGTAAAAACTGATATTTACGTTTGAATCTCATTTATTTCTGCTCAAATTATAAAAAATATTAAAAAAATTAGTTATAATTATTCTACAATAGTAAAAATAAAAATATCCTACATAATATTAATAATATTTATTTATTTTGCGTCTACATTTCAGACACAAAGCGGAATATTTTTTTACTATTTTTGACTAATTTATAATAAAATTTCAATTTTTGCTCATACTATTGCAAAAATAAAATATATATTTATATATTTCCACCTTCTTCAGGACCTACGTTTAATAAACGTAGGTCCTGAAGAAGGTGGAAATTACTACCAAAAGCTTGACATTGAAACTAGAATGAGAATTTAATTCTAACATCTTACCAATTCGACTACTATCCCATAAAAAATTACTCACTATATATATATATATATATATATATATATATATATATATATATATATAGACGTTTTTCTGAGTATTAATTTATTTATTTATTAATATTCTTTTTGGATCCTACCTGAATCCGCCATACAGCTCCGGCTACAGTTGGTTTGGTAGGCACTAGGGGTGGGTTTCAGAGGCGCCACTGAGATATAAAAAATTTACAAGTATCTCAGAAACTCGAAGGCCAAAGGTTAGGACAAACACAAGGAAACGATAATTGATTGGATAATGGCTTCAGTTTTGTTTATGGAATTATTTATTATGTATTTATTTTTTTTTTTTTTTTTGAAATGAAACTCAATTTGATGCAGCAGAATTGAATTTAAATAAATTTTATTTAGTTTAGTAATTTTCTCACAGAGTTTTTAAATTATTCTATTGACTACAAATTGTTTAATTGATTTTTGGGGCAACAAAATTATGATTGATAGATCTTACGCTTATGGAAGTTACCGAGCAAGGTCCTAGCTAAGTCCTCTTCTTGTTGGAGTAGAAGGCTGAAGGCTTCCAGCCAGGACTGTGAGTTGGTACAGCTCGTGGACGACAAATATAAGCTCAAGTGGTCGGGCTGATTTTCGTAAAACGAGCGATTTAAATCCTCAGTGATCTAGTCACCTAATATTGGAACTGGAACGATTTTCCTGAGCCGTGTTTCGGATAGATCGATTTTTATCAGCGTAATTTGGCTTAACTGACTGAGGCTGGTTCCACCTGGAGACGACGACCAAACGACACAGTCCTAAACTGAATCCTCCAGCGACAACTACCACCAACCCTGAAAAACCATATACACACAACAGTATCCTTGCTATGACTGATAAAATTTTATACAAGATATAAATTAAGTTGCCCAATAAAAATCACTGCTCATGAGCTTACAATGTTTTCTAAATTGAACAGAATAATAATGTAACTAAGTGAGAATGTCATACACAAACTATTTAAAATATTTAACAAAAATACTAGTACAATTCAAATACAAAAAAATTACAATAATAGAAACAATAGTAATTCGCAAATAAGACAAATTGAGCAGAATAATTAATACAATTTAAATACCAAAATGTTAATAATTTCATCAATATCAAACAAAAATTAATTACCAACTATAATTTACATTAGGGCAGATATCCAATAAATACAAGAATCGTTACAAAAACCAATGCTACTTACATTTTCTCTTTCTATGTGAAAATGCTGCCAACGGAGTGCTCCAAATCGAACTTCGCAGAATCTTATTAATTTTTTAGATTGAAGCCAACAGCGGAAAAAATCGACAACAAGAAAGCTGGCTTCAACACAATCTAAATACTCGAACATCAACCACAACAAATACAAATTAATAAGAAATGACGAGATCTCAGCTAATGCTGCGCCAACAGCGAAGTTCGAAAAACAAGAATCTTTCACACAAAAAGGAATGAGGTCACACACAGCACAGAATTTTCAAACAACAAAAAAATTATACACAGAAAATACGAATTTTAACAGGAAGTAAAGACGGAAGGAAAAAGACTCGAGTCACAAAAATAGGATCACAAACACTACATGATTATGGCCCGGACTCCGGCTGTGCTAAAAACGATAGCAGAAAAAGCACGTTTTTTTCATCATCAAAATTAACATACTCAAAATTACGAAATTAACTCAAATAAACCAAAAATATTAATCTCGATCACTAACACGAACATTATTAAATCATATTTTATCAATAAAAACCGAAATTAATAACGGATGACGAAAATAAAACAAGATATTAAATTCAAACTTACATATCCGATCTCAACACAACCGCAGCCAGTACCACAATGACTTGTTCATGCATAGTTTCCGGCAAGCTAGCGAACGCTCGTGACCTGACGTCATAGCCAAAAAAATAGTTTTGCGCGAAATTTGAACTTGCAATATTTAACCAAATTGTAACAATAAAAAATTGTTACACTCCCCTTTTTCCTCATAAAAACAAAAATTCGTAAGCGTCGTAATACAACATATCGTCACCGTACGATACATAGAGTCTTTCATCTTGAATTACACGTACGGCAACAATCAACAAACTAACCGAAGAATCAAAATAAAATTCGTACGCGTTCCAATACAACTATCGTCGCACGCGAGACATGGCACATAGCCCTGAGATTTACACGCGCTGCAACAATCAACAACTAACCGAAGAATCAAAACTATCGTCGCCCGCGAGACATGGCACATAGCCCCGAGATTTACACGCGGTACAACAATCAAAAAAAATACGAAGAGTGGCTCTCAAAAAGCCCGAATACTAGAACGCCGGTACGAAGGGAACGATAATTTTCGCCATCACTGCAACAAACAAACCGAGGGCTACTACGCAGAGCGAAAACTCGTTCAAACAATACGCGAAGATCACGCTAACTCTCACCAAAAAATAAACCGAACCGTGAGAGAGCGCTAAACGAAAATACGGTAATTTTCGCCAACAAAATTAACTTACGACGAGAGAGGAACGAGAGAGATTTTGCACAAAAACGGTTACTCGCGCTACTATGACAAAAAAATACGACACGAGAGAGCTAAACGATAAATGCATTAATTCACGCCCGAATAATATCAATACGATAATAGAGAGCTACGAGAACGGAAACAGAGAGCGATAGCAAGAGAGGGATGTGAAGAGAGAAGGGAGAGGAATGATGAGAAAAATGATGAGAGGAATGCTGAGAGTGAAAGAGAGTCAGTTAAGTTCAAAAATTAAGATCTCTAAATTCTCTCGACAAAATTATACTGAATATTACGCACGCGATAGCTTTAAAATTATAACGAATAAATAGCGTTGCTAAACCGTCAGAGGGAGGTTGGAAAATAAGCAAAAGTGTGTATCATACCCAAAAGATCATGCAACTTAGATTTACAGCACCGTGCATCCAATTCAGCAGGCAAACATAAAGCGGTTTGAACAAGCGAGGCACCCTCCAACTCCAACTGCAATAACCCCGTCAAGACTGTCCTCAAATCTGCGATCGTACCAGTGTTATCAGCATTCCGGATAGACAATTCATATATAATTTCCTCATCGGAAAGATGCTCAAGACAGAACGGTAAATTGGCCATAATAACAGAAAAATATAATATTAATACAAGAAAATATACGGTGTGTAGCAATGGTTTTACAACAGAATATAACAATAATTTTCTTATACACTAAAATCGAATAATAAGTAACAACTATACTGAGTAATTAGTAGCACTGATTTTTATAAAGCAATACAACTCAAAACAAAACCATTAACCAATCTAAGGAAGGAATGATAGGATTTTTACCACACCTAATGAATAATTGTATGTCACGATTAAGTATAACCAAAATAAAATATCAAATATCAATTACAAAAGACGCTAATCAGAAAATCAACAAAAGCCCCAAGTTGGGAGGCGCCAAAATATGTATGACGTTTTTCTGAGTATTAATTTATTTATTTATTAATATTCTTTTTGGATCCTACCTGAATCCGCCATACAGCTCCGGCTACAGTTGGTTTGGTAGGCACTAGGGGTGGGTTTCAGAGGCGCCACTGAGATATAAAAAATTTACAAGTATCTCAGAAACTCGAAGGCCAAAGGTTAGGACAAACACAAGGAAACGATAATTGATTGGATAATGGCTTCAGTTTTGTTTATGGAATTATTTATTATGTATTTTTTTTTTTTTTTTTTTTTGAAATGAAACTCAATTTGATGCAGCAGAATTGAATTTAAATAAATTTTATTTAGTTTAGTAATTTTCTCACAGAGTTTTTAAATAATTCTATTGACTACAAATTGTTTAATTGATTTTTGGGGCAACAAAATTATGATTGATAGATCTTACGCTTATGGAAGTTACCGAGCAAGGTCCTAGCTAAGTCCTCTTCTTGTTGGAGTAGAAGGCTGAAGGCTTCCAGCCAGGACTGTGAGTTGGTACAGCTCGTGGACGACAAATATAAGCTCAAGTGGTCGGGCTGATTTTCGTAAAACGAGCGATTTAAATCCTCAGTGATCTAGTCACCTAATATTGGAACTGGAACGATTTTCCTGAGCCGTGTTTCGGATAGATCGATTTTTATCAGCGTAATTTGGCTTAACTGACTGAGGCTGGTTCCACCTGGAGACGACGACCAAACGACACAGTCCTAAACTGAATCCTCCAGCGACAACTACCACCAACCCTGAAAAACCATATACACACAACAGTATCCTTGCTATGACTGATAAAATTTTATACAAGATATAAATTAAGTTGCCCAATAAAAATCACTGCTCATGAGCTTACAATGTTTTCTAAATTGAACAGAATAATAATGTAACTAAGTGAGAATGTCATACACAAACTATTTAAAATATTTAACAAAAATACTAGTACAATTCAAATACAAAAAAATTACAATAATAGAAACAATAGTAATTCGCAAATAAGACAAATTGAGCAGAATAATTAATACAATTTAAATACCAAAATGTTAATAATTTCATCAATATCAAACAAAAATTAATTACCAACTATAATTTACATTAGGGCAGATATCCAATAAATACAAGAATCGTTACAAAAACCAATGCTACTTACATTTTCTCTTTCTATGTGAAAATGCTGCCAACGGAGTGCTCCAAATCGAACTTCGCAGAATCTTATTAATTTTTTAGATTGAAGCCAACAGCGGAAAAAATCGACAACAAGAAAGCTGGCTTCAACACAATCTAAATACTCGAACATCAACCACAACAAATACAAATTAATAAGAAATGACGAGATCTCAGCTAATGCTGCGCCAACAGCGAAGTTCGAAAAACAAGAATCTTTCACACAAAAAGGAATGAGGTCACACACAGCACAGAATTTTCAAACAACAAAAAAATTATACACAGAAAATACGAATTTTAACAGGAAGTAAAGACGGAAGGAAAAAGACTCGAGTCACAAAAATAGGATCACAAACACTACATGATTATGGCCCGGACTCCGGCTGTGCTAAAAACGATAGCAGAAAAAGCACGTTTTTTTCATCATCAAAATTAACATACTCAAAATTACGAAATTAACTCAAATAAACCAAAAATATTAATCTCGATCACTAACACGAACATTATTAAATCATATTTTATCAATAAAAACCGAAATTAATAACGGATGACGAAAATAAAACAAGATATTAAATTCAAACTTACATATCCGATCTCAACACAACCGCAGCCAGTACCACAATGACTTGTTCATGCATAGTTTCCGGCAAGCTAGCGAACGCTCGTGACCTGACGTCATAGCCAAAAAAATAGTTTTGCGCGAAATTTGAACTTGCAATATTTAACCAAATTGTAACAATAAAAAATTGTTACATATATATATATATATATATATATATATATATATATATATATATATATATATAATATTGCTTATTACACCAAGTTTGATAAATGCAAACAAAACGCGACCTAGTGGCGTAATAAAAAACTAAAATTTTATATTATTTACGTTTTTTACATATTTTACATTTTTTATACGTAAACTTAAAAAAATACTTTTTTTCGCTTATATTCACATCTGATTGCCTATGTATAAGGAGCTAATTATGTTATTAGTAAAAATAATGTAACATTATTATACAGTAGTTAGTTACTACACACACATTATTGGTGGCAGCGTCACACATGACTACACGTACCCTACGTACATCATCATTATCAGGAAAAATAATACAAAACTAAATCTTAAAGCGTTAACAATCTAATCATATAGTTAATCACATAATCAATTAACAGCGTTTCTTACAATTGGTTATAAATTTAAAGTTTTAGTGAATATCTCATATTTTATTACATTCTATCATCAATTCATATGCAAATGTCAATCATTACAATAACACACATATTCGCTTAGCTCGTACTACTTTATATCAAAAAAGATTGGAAAAAAAATGCCACAAAATGAATGAAAATGACATGAATATTGCTTTGTACTGTAAAAACGATGAATTGCAAAATTTGCCAAATCTGTGATCTACGAACGAGTTCCCTAATTTTTCATCGGCTAGCTGTTGACATTTTCGACGGCTTTGTTTATTTTTCCTATCGGATTTAATTTCCTAATTGATAACTGGCATTTTCGATTAAAGTAGCATTGTTTCGCAATTAGATTTAACAATTTTTTTTGTCTGATATGATACGAAAATAACCAGTTGCCATGTTATTGGAAAATCAACTACTTACAAATTGATGAATCAATTTTAAGCATTTTTGAATATAAAAAATAAATTACTAAACTTTTACATATTTTTACGTACTCATAAATTTAAAAATAACAATAATAAATACATTTTCATTAAACTTAGTGTTAAAATGTATATTTTATATTATTTTGTTAAATTTAAAATTTTATCAAATTAATTATGAATATAGACATATAATGCCTATTACTAATACATGAATTGTTTTGTTATATAAATTAAAAAAAAAAAAAAAAATTTATTCATTTTTTGTAATGACAATCTATATATTTAAAATTGACTCTCCAGCTATCACAGAGACATTGAAGCAAATATAAACTAAACAGGAATATCTTTTGCGAAAATTTGATTAAAATCGAATAAATAATGTAGCCATAATAAATTTTTGAAAAATTGTCAACCCTGTACAGTTGTAAAATTATATTATTTTTGCGGGCACTAGGAGATTTTTTTTTTGAAAATTTGGTTAATCACAGATAACTAATGTAGCCATAATAATTTTTTTTAAATATTAGTAATTTTTCCCACGGAATGTTAGCAACACTGAAAAAAATCTTGAACACTAACTGAACCAACCGTGAAAATTTGGTGTAAAGCAAATGAGGAGTTGCGATTCCAAAATTTAAACAGCGAACGAATGACGCACATCCATACACCCTCATAGGCTAAATTCAGATTCGTCATCTATAAAGAATTTTTATATAATTTGTTTTACTTTTTGAAAATGTTACAGACACTATAATAATTTTTTTTTGCTGTCAAAGTAGTAAAGTAGTTTTTTAATTATATTTGTACCATTTTCTATATAATCATAAAATTTTAAATAATAAAAAAAATAGAAGTATGTATTATTTCAATTTCAAATCATCTGTATCTATGATATTTTGTCCCAATTTTATTTGTTAAATTTAGAATTTTGTGATCGTTGTACTTGAAAGCATGCTGTTAAATAATTTTCAGTATTACGACAGAAAAATTTCAGTGTGTCAAAATTCCAGAAATATTAACTCAATTTCAAAACTTGAAATATCGTAAAATTTTCATAGCTTTCAGAACAAAAAAAAAAAACGTATTTGACATTTCTACCAAACTGACAACCTTAATTAGAGATTTGTTGAAAATTGCAGGATCGCAGTAGCACAATGTAAAAATCTCTTTTTTTTAAAAATAGAATTATTAAATTTTTTAAAGTTTCCAATATTATTAATTACGTTATTAATTCATAATTTATTTATCAATAAAAACCGTTGTTTTTTTCGAAACAAAACCGAAACCAAATTGATATTTTAATTGAACAGGAACAAAAAATATAACGGTTTAAATCCTTGTTTATGAATGTAATAATGCATAACAAATTATTGTTTTCTATTCACATATATTTTCTATTTAACTAAACACAACATATAAGATTTTATAATGTTATAGTCGTTATACTAGTATTTATGTCTATCGTTGTAAAATTACTGTAATTTTGTTATCTGAAACAAAGCCCATTTCTTTAATTCAAATCTAATACCATCTTTCGAAACTTTTAGAACTTCTTCCCCTATTTTTGCCAAATGTAACAACTCTAATCACATCAGAACCAAAAATCACCAGCTCTTAATTACCGCCACACTTCAATTAAAGTACCTCGTCTTCGCATCATTGTCTCCATCGGTGCTTTTAAGAAAACCAAGTCACCGTATTGCGAAATAAATCTAAATCAGCGCGCGTGTGAACGTTTGTGACATGCTACTGTGCGTGAATGTTAAGGTTAGGGGAAGGGTGGTTCACCGAGACAAGTCATAAGGGGGAAAAGTCTCGATAGCTTTCACGTCTGTCTAGTAAAGGTGTTCAGGGGATTTGCAAGGGCCATTCTCTCTTTTCGGGGTGGTACAAGCATGTCGGTGCTGCTGTCAGGAAGACCCTTCAAAAGCAACAAGAATTTAAGTAGTTACGTTCGCAAAAAGCAGGAACGGATTTTTTACATTCAGTAATTTGTTTTCAAAGTTAGTTTGATTTTCAGAAATTTTTGAAGTGTGTTGTTTTTTAATATAAAAGCCTGCAAAATGTTTGATAAAGAAAAATTGAAGCTCTCAGATTTAGTTAAGAAATTCTCGTTTAATAATACAAGAAGAATATTTTGAAAGTTGGTGTTAGTTAAAATGGTTCGGTCATCTTGAGCGAATGCCTAATGAACGTTTGGTTAAAAAAAATTATATGAATAATTTTGAAGCTATTCGTTTGCGTGGACGTCCGATGAATAGTTGGAGTGATATGAATGAAAGTGTTTTGCGTGAGGGGAAGTTTCCAAGTACTAGAAACAAAAGAGCATGTATGAGAGGAATTATGAATTTGGATGAAGCTAAAGTTGCTTGTCTGGATATGGATGTTTGAAGAAGGCTGATTTCGGAATAGTGGAAAGAGTTTGTATCACACTCTTTTGGGTAGATGGCGTGATTGTGTATGTATTTTGAAAGTATTACAATGTTGTCATAGTGACAATTGTGTATTATTATAATTAGTTCTTTAAACATTTTCATATTTAGACAAAAATAAAATAAAATTCGTATAAAATACGGTCCTGATTGATAAACAGCCGCTGCCAATTTTTAACGCAAAGGTCGTTTCCCCTCAATGATCTTTGAAATCTGCTTCGTTCATATTCTTAATCTTGATAGCTAAGAGTTGTGTAGCAACTATAAGCAAACCCCCTACTGAATGCGTACCGTTTTTGTATTTCGTATTAAACCGGTGTATACAGAAAGACTAGACAGGCTCTTTACTTATGTTTTCAGTTTTTTTCGATTGAAAATCCTTCTGCGCCTCTGCTTGAAGGATTTACATCTTTTTAATGGGGTGTCTTGTGAAATATTCAATATTAAACACTGTAGCTCCGAATTTTTATTAATATTAAAAGTGTGTGGATTATGTATACAGTTCTGATAGGGATTTTTATGTTAGTTCGTTGAGATGTAAATAAGAAATAAGTTGGAAAAAAGGACAGTGCAATGACATCACTTGTATTTGAAATAAACAAATATTGAAAAATAAAATTAATTTTGAAACTAGTGTAGTCACCTGTGGTGATCTAACGAGTAAAACGCTTGACCGGAGATTGCGGGGTTAATTTCCGCCAAATAGCAAATTTTTTTATTTAATATTTCGACTTTAAATATTAAATATAAACTTGTAATATTAATAATATTAGAATTATTATTTATTATCATATATTAAATATTTTTTTCGTAATATTAATATTAATATTGAAGAAAAAATATATTAAAAATATTGAATATTGAAAAAGATAACCTCATTATTCATATATTCAAAGCAAACAATTTTCCAATAAAATTAACAAATTAGTTCGTATTACTTGAAAAAACAAATGACTTCAATCAATCTTCAAAAAACGTCATTCTCATTTTAATAAAATTGCTTCGAACGAGATTCACTATTCCGGTATCGACACAGATGCACACAGTGGCCTGAATGAAACTGAACGGGTATCGGTTCCGGTAATTTTTCCATTCGATTGGAAAATATTGAAAGCCGAAAAGATCTACTGCATACACCCGGAGTTACCGGGCGAAACGCTGAACAATCTACTAGATAAGGCCTACTTGAATATCTGCAAATTTAAATTGACACAATCAATTTCGCAGCGTTTTTCAATTAATATGCAAAGTTCGCATCCGGATAGGAAAAGCGGACGATCGGATTGATTTTCCTCTCTCCCTCGCGTCCATGTGGAAAATTGATGGCTTAATTCCGAGAGTTTTTCTTCGAAATATTGACAATTTGTTCCTTTTTTTTTGAGTCGTTTTTGTTTTTTTATCCGTTTTGCTAATCAAGAACGGGTAAATCCAGGAAATACACCTATGAAATGATTTTATATTTGTTTGTGTTTTTTATGTTTTTTTTTGTAGGATTATTTTTTGCGTATTAGCAGGAGATTGGAAGCTGTAGATTGGTAATTAATTTTTTGCTTAAACAAATTTTGTTTCTCGGGATTAAACTACAGGTGGATTTCAGCGTATTGTCTTTTTTTTTTAATTATAAAAATATAAATAAATACATATATGAATATTGACTGATTTATATAAGTCGAGCATGAGTTTTTGTAAATAAATATTACATAATTATTCCACTTTTCATATATATATATATATATATATATATATATTAAAAAATTTTTTATTTAAATAATTATTGTTTCATAAAAAACAAATTTTTGAAGAAATTGTTTAATTTTTTATTATTAATAATTTAAAATAAAATCATAAACGTTTGCACAGAAATTAAATTATATTTAAATCAAAAATATAAGCATTCAAATATTTTCTTACTCAAAATAAATGTTAATAAACCAACGATTTTTAAGTGTTTTAATTAGTATGTTTATCTCTTTGTTTTAAAATTTAATTTTGCTTTAGTAATTTAGAAATAACTGATTCATATAATGTATAATTCACTAAATTTTATATGAAAGTAAATAAATTTTATAAATTTTTTATTATTTTTCCAGTAAAATAAAACAATTTTGTTGCGGAGCACAAGAGAAAAAGTCAATAAATCTTAAATGTTACAGAATGTTCTCAGTTATACGATACAAAAGAACAAGTAGTTTACGCCAATTTTCTGAGATAAAACAGCTGTACATATATCTAAAAATGAATTATAAGAATGAAGATAAAATAAAGCAGACTTTTTTTTATTTAATAGCAGTAGTTGTATACAAATATTTTTGTAAAATTCTTTCTTCACGAAAATTTAATATATTTTGTAAAACAATTTATTGTATTTATTAAATATGTATATTATTATTTCCTACAGAAGTTTGTTCAATGTTTACATAATACTGAATTAAAGTGACCGGCGCGGCATTGCACGAGTGCTTTACAAGTGCAGTTATGTCATTGGCCGTGAAAGCCTGAAGATTACTATAATAATTATTATTTATCTCTCTAATTGACAAATGTTTGTATGTTTGTATGTTTGTATGTTTGTATGTTTGTATGTTTGTATGTATGTTTCTGCTGCATCTCCTCCTAAGCCCCTGAACCGATTTTGATGGGAGTGGTGTCATTTAAATTGGTTCATTTCCTATTTGAGAATAGGCAAGTTTCATCTTTCTACGATTTCGTCTTGGTTCTCAAAAATTTGAAAAACTATGTTTATAATGCAAATGTCAAAAATAAATTTAGATAGCTATGAAAAAAATGAATAAAATAAATAAATAAACAGCTGTCACAATATATTGCAAGTACATTTTTTTACATATATCAGTGCATATATTTACATTTTTTTCATTAAAATAAGAGTAAAAAGTACATTTCATTGATATTGTTGTATTATAAAAATTTTGTATGATGCCCAAATGAGCAAAATCTAATATAAACGGCAATAAAAATACCAAGAGAATGAAGATGGAATATTCGAATCTTTCGTCGGATAAAAAAGAAGAGCTTAATTCAAAAATTTTTAATATATTATTATTATATTTACATAATACTTTCTACGGGGCGCGCGCGTGCGCGCGCCCTCTATTTATTTTATATTTATATACTGTGTCTTTGTGTTGTGTTTGTTACTATTTTCGACTTTAAACGTGACCCTTTAAGGGTCACGGGTTTCCTAGTTAGGTATTTAAAACGATTTATTATTATTTTATCTAATTTAACCAGTGATATAAATATTAACAAAATAAAATATTTTTTGATTATTTATATGAACAAATTATTACATAAATAAAATATAAATATACAATTTATATATATATATATATATATATATATATATATATATATATATATATATATATATATATATATATATAGTTTATTATAAAATTACAAATTTATAGAGAAACATATATATATATATATATATATATATATGTAATAGAGAATTGTAGGCTGTGAATATATCCTTATTTATTTAATGTAGGTATATATGTGAATTAATAGAAAATGAAAATCACAAGAATAATAATGAAACATATAAATTAAATGGTAAATGCTGGCGAATAAGAAACTAGCATATATTGTGTGGGGAAATGAAATCCTAGAAGTAAAATAAGCCCCTTTTAAATGCCTGCTGAAAATATATAGTACACGAGAGTGCAAACCATTGATTTTGCATGGCCTACTAAGCAACCGCAACACAAACCTAGTACCGCGCAAAATTTATTTAGGCTAATTAAGCTGCCTTAATGTGAAATCAAATAAAACAAAAGCTAACCACGGACCACCGCCTCTGGTTTGCTTTATATTTATATCTATAGATAAGCTATTTTAAAAACTAGATGTTGCATTTCGAGTTCACTATAATTTTTATCGAATTGAACGAGAATATTAATAATTACTTTTAGTAAAAATTTAACGAAAATATAAGATGTAACATGGAAATTAAGTTACATGAAAAATAATCTTAAAGCCTTTTTATTTTATAAAAAAATGCTAAAGGCGACATTAAAATTTAGATAAAAATTGCCTACAGAAAATTTTACTTAAAATCGCTTACAATGAAAGTATAAAAAAAATATTTCAAAATTTATGTTTCAAAATTCATTATATATACAATCAAAAGGCTTTATGTTTAAGTTCTGTATTAATATTTATTAATAATCGATGTTTCAACGAATTTAACCTCCGTATTCATCAGGAAAACTGATAAAGACAGACGTTGAGTTTATAGAAACGTCGATTATTAATAAATATTAATACAGAACTTAAATCTGAAGCCCAATTATTTTTTAGTTATACTAGTAATTTACAAAATAATTTTAGAATTAATCAAATATCATCAAAGAACGCCGAGAATAAAAATAAAATTATTAAAAAATCTGATGAACATAAAATTAATGATTGTTTAAAAAAATATTGACAGTTATTTAAGAAAAAAAAAACGGAAAAACAAAAACTATATCAATAGAATTTTTCTTAAAATGTATAAAATGTATAATGTATAAATAAACACTATTTTTTAAATAAAATGTTTATAGACGATCAACATAAATAAAAGTGTATTGTAAGCTCTACTAGAAATATATACTAAAATATATAAAAAAATTGTATAACTTAAATTTTTGAAAGCGCATCCACCATAAAACGTATTTGGCAAACAAAACAACTCGTTGTATTATAACACCATCTAGATATAATACTATCCTTGTCTATGACTTAAACCCGTGGTTTTTTCCAAACAAGTCTAGAAATGATTGTTATATTATATCTACGGCTTTTTGGCTTTTCGTATCGTTGCATGGAGCTTGTAACATAAAATATAGAATTTGAAATTTTTGCGCAACAAAACGTTTATTCGTCCGTGCAGACAATGTAAATAAGTCGTTAAAATTTTACCAAGCTAATTAACTGAATCCATTAACCTCAATTAATTGTTTTAAAAGTATACTTTTCAGTTGGTCGAAAGAATATTAAGTTACCTTGATATTTAGATTTTTATCGGGGTGTGGTATAAATCATTATTATAGATATTTATATTTTTATTACGAATCTTTTAAATATTTTGAAATTTTAAGCTTGACTTGTTATACTTACTAACCCTTGTAATATTGACAAATAAAAATTGATTTAATTATAAAAAGGAAAAAGTTTAATTCATTTTAATTAAGAAGTTTGCAATACGGATTCATCAAGTCAAGTAGCTTAGGTTGAAAAATGAAAGCTTGGTTTGACTTGATGTCATTACTACTATATTAAAAATACTCACAAGGCCCTTAATCGAAAAAAAAAAAAAAACAAATTCCATATGAAAATGTCTAATGTTTATTATTATGTTATGTTTGGCTAAAATAATAAAATAATTGTGTTTTACATGAGCGAAAGTTTCCAAGTAATAGGAATATAAGAGCATGTATGAGAGATATAATGAAAAAAATGTTTGGAAAAAATTGTTTTCGACATAATGAAAAGAGTTTGTGTTACATCCTTTTGGGTGTATGTACGTATGTATATCAATTTTATTTATACACTTTTTGCTAATTTAATGAAATTAAAAAGATAAAAATAAGTGTCGGTAGCAAAAAATACTGTCAACTTAATTAATTATAAATTACGCAGCTTGTCTACTATTTTCAAAACACTCTCATTAATTGATTAATTTTAAATCCATTGTTAAAATAACGATAATAACAATATAATTCCAATATGTAACCAATAGAATTTAAACAATTAATTACATGAAACACAATTCTCATTATTCAACACAAACAACTATAATAAGTGTATTAAATAAATGAAAATGTTAATTAATGTAACATCAAAGATTTGAAAATTAATCGAAAACGTATTAATAAATAATTAGAACAATATTGATTGTGCAGTGAACTGATTATATTATAAATTACATCCAAATTTAATGTAATGTTTATGTCTATGTTGTTTAATTAAAGTAATTACAATATATTTTGTTTCACTTTTCTTTTTGTTTGTACGGAAATTATAAGAGATACAATTTCGAATATAATAATTTATTGGTCAAATTAATGTTTTACTTTTTTACTGAAATATATGCAATTCAGCATTTATAAATATAAAAATTGTATGATATAATACCTGGCTTCCTTTAATTAACATATTGTAAAATTTTGTAATCTAGTTACTTGTTTCTATGCTTTGTTTGTTTATTATTTGTGTCATTTGTATTATAGTTTTCCTGATAATGATATATGTGTAATCGACAAATTTTAATGTAAAATAAAACAGAACTTCAACTTTTAATTACGTTGGTTGGTACTAAACACTCAGTTTTGGAATATATTTTATTTTATTTGTTTATTTCTGCTCTTATGACAGTTATATATATATATAGTTGCTTTGAAACCGATATTGGTTAAAACTGATTTTAAAATCGATTTTATGGTATCAGTTATTATAATTGCTCAACTTATAAATGGCATTACTATTTTCTGATTCTAATGTTCTGAAACATCTTAATATTAAATAAAATGAACGATTTTGATATTGAATAAAATTAATAATAAAAAATTCACTTTCACTAATTTTTTTAATTAATATTTAGTAATCTACATATTTTGGTAGTAAAATAAATTCATGTATAATGAATTCAATTAAAAGATTAACGGAAAAGACAACTTTGAGTTGAAATAGAAAAAGTCATATATTCATTGTTTTCGAGATTTTTATGGAAATTAGAAAAATTTCAACTAAAGAGCCAAATACTTTATTAAAAATAATATTGATTTTTACAGTATGAATGTTATTTTAATTAAACACTTTCAAAAAATAAATAAATGAAAAGTAGAAAATGTTCTACATTTTTATCAACACTTTAAACAAAAAACATACACAAAAAAAATCGGCTTGCCAATCGATTCATCGTGTGATGTATATTTTTAGAATTTTTCATTACAAACCAAGTTTTGGTAGGTATACGAGTGTGTGTGTGTATGTCTGTATACATTCGTTATACATAATAGAAAAACATGGACCGTATTACCAGAGAAACACACATACACCGACAAATAATATTCTTGTATTTTTTTGGCTTCTTTTTTCTTCATCTATGTAAGGTTTTATCCTACCTAAAAGAGTCTATGTGTATGCGTGTGTCTTTGTTAAACCCTCAGAGTCGTAAAGCTACCCGTTGATGTTACATAGGGGAAACGAAAAAAACCCTACATTATGTTTAAGATGTTTTAATACACTTCGGATTCAAACAAAATGGAAGGTTTTGTTTTGTACATACATACATTTCATTTTCTTCTGTTAGTAATAATCTTGTAGAAAAACTTTGAATTTACAATTATTACTGTTTAGTTGAAAATAAAAATATTATAGTGTTAAAATTTATGTACAAGATTTGTGAGAATTATATCGTAGATTTGGTAGATTGATACAGTAAAATTTACAATATTTAATATTACTGATGTTCAACTTACAAGTTATTTATTTTTTGGTAATTTATATCGGAATTATTTGCATAACTTACGTTTCCTTTAATACCAAATATATAATATAAAAATAATTATAATTATTCATTAAAAAAAAAATTAAAAATAAAAATAAATTTTAAAGTTATAAGAATTTTGCGAACCGCAAAGTGATAATTTACTGATTTCACTTTTCTTTTGTGTTTTACGAATATCGCGCAACAGAGATATTTTTCAAAAAAAATTACCTAACAAAAGTTGCTAAACTAACAACTTTTATTTGTAACATTTTTTGATATGCTAAATGCTAAATAATTTTTCATATTTTTATAATATTTATATTATAACTCTGTTAATAGGTGGCATATTTATGTCCACACAGTTTTGTTTTTAGTTACTATAACTACGAGTACAGTAGTTATTACGTATAAATTTTTCTATACCATAAATATATTTAATGACGCTCGGTTCTGTGGTGACTACAGCAAATTTTAATAAACTATATACGTTGATTTAAATAATGTTATTGATTATGCCTAAATGCAGTTAAAATTTTTATAGCTTTATTTTATTTTTAATATTTTTAGATACATATAATTAACTTTATATTTACGTGCAATGTGCATAATAATTTGCGATAAAATTTTACAACTTAATTTTCTTCTATATATTACTTTATCTGATTGAACATAAATTTCAATGTATTTTTTATTTAAATTTAAGCCTCATTTATACTTCTTCACTTATCTTGAGATTAGTTTTATGTGTTAATCTTAATTCTGTTGGTTTTGATTTTGAACTACACTAACTCTTCTAGCTTGCAAAAACACAATAAAAATTTGTTAAAAGACATTAATAATCTTAAATTGAAATAAAATGAAAGTCAATTACTACTAAAAAAACTAAAACCATGCATTTACGTATTACGTTGTTTTGTTCCCAAGTTAGTAAGTAGTTTGTTTTAGACTTCAGCCTAAACATAACTAGACTATTGCTGAACATGCATTAAAATATCTTTATCTTCAAATTTTTCATCATGAAGATTTTTTAATGCTATTGCTGAACATGCGTTAGAATATTTTCGTGTTGTAAAATTTTAAGATACTGTAATAATTGCTAGATCAATCAATATTAACAACAGATTGATAAGAGAAGCAATTCAAATTTATAAAAAAAAGTATAAGATCAACCACTGTGAAGGCACTGACTTAAATAAAATTTTGCTTCCATTAATTAAAAATCTATAATATTTTATGATCTAGTTACTTATTTGTTACCTAGTAACTTATTTCTATATTCTGTTATTTATATCATTTATCCTGATGAAAAAGGACATTGGGTTTCGTCGAAACGTCTATTTTAAATAAATATTAATACAAAACTTTAACCTAAAACAGTTTTATTTTTATTAATTGTACTTATTTATTATAAATAATTTTGCTTTGAAATATATATTTACATAGTTAAATAAAACTATATATGTAAAAATTAAAGTTATAGTAATTTCAAACATCTGCTTTAATAATAACGACAACATAATGATTAATATTAAACCTACTGATAATAATGCAACCAATTAATCATTTAGTTATAGTAGTAGAATAAACCCAGAAATAATCTGTAATACATCAATGTAAATCTGTAAATTATTGTCAGCTGATTAATTGCGACGAACGTTCTACCAAGATAAATTTAATTCGAAAATTAATTTAAGTAAAATGAATTTAAATTTTGTATACATTTTAGGCTCAGTTTTTTCATAAATGATAAATAAATTTATTTTGTTCTTCTGCTAAATAACTTTTAAAACAAATGTTATTTCAACAATTTACTATCAGATTAATAATAATAATTAAATTGGAATACAGTCGACTGGTAAAATTTAATAAATAATAAATAATAGACGGAATTTAGTCAGTTAAATATTTTTATTATCTTCTATGCCAACGTTTCGACAATCACTATTACCTGCTTCAGGGATAGCAGAATATAATATATGTTTGAAGGAAATTTGTACCTAAAATATTTTATATACACTGTAATATAAAAGCATTTTGATTAACTCAAAGTTCTATTGAATCATAAATTGGTGATTATTATTAAGTTAAGACATAATGAGTTTCTGTGAGTTTATGCAAAATAGACAAACTATGGATAAACTATACACAACGTAAATGTGTAGGTATGTAAAAACAAATTTTTTATGTATTCATCAAATAATTCAATAGATTACAATACATATTTGTCTAATGTTCAAACAATTGAAATTCATCTCTATGTTAACATTCACAAATACAAATTGACAAGATCAATTTTAATCCAATGTTAAACCCCGTCTGATATAACCCAAAGCCACAACAATAGCCAGGTCGCTATTCAATTGTTTTTCATTTGGGGCAGAGGGGGGGGGATGCAATGGGAATAAAAAACAAAAGGTAATTAAAACGAAACGATAGATTTATGCGAAATTGTGAAGACAGATGACATGCACACAAACAAATACACGAACACAGGCGCTAGCTAGTGTTGCTGTTTTGTTTTTGTTTTACCCCGGTTAGGTTTTTGTTTTGTCTCTGTCATGGCACACTGTTGTTCGACGATGCGGTATAGTTTTAGTCTCGGCGATTTTTCGTTGATCTCGTGCAAAATTGAAATGTGTCGTCGTATAGTGGACGATACGAAATGGGTAGTAAGCTCACGGTAGGATAATATTGCCAGTGTTGTCTTTTGTTTTAGTTTTATTAAGGGTAGTTTGGGATAGTTCCATAGTTTACCGGAATTAGGATATTTACGAGTGATCAACAATTTATGTACATTGGCAAATCCTCTATAAGCAGGTTTATTGTTTTAGAAAGAAATCGATTTTATTTTAGAAAAAGAATTTTATTATGCGAGAACAAGAATGAAAGTTTTTATTATTTTTAAAATATCCTTTGTAAGAAATATACTTACCAATATGTTTATTTAAATACTTAAATTACTAATATTAGTAAATATAATAATAATAATAAATATCAATTAATATCAAAAGTGTTAGTTTCATTCACTAATGTGTTTTCTAAAGGGATTATAAGAACTTTTGAGAGCAGAACATGGATTATTACAATCGCTGATGTTTACTTAAAGATTGTAACAAAAAATCAAAATGGTTTTTAAATAAGTTTTATTATAAAAATTAACTAAAATTAAACAATATAGATAATCGCTTTTATTTAGCTGAACTTCATGTTAATATCCTAAACTCTAATTTATAATTTACAATCTAATGTTGTTTATTTTCGACTAAACTGGATTTGTAAAAATGCAGTTGCAGCTTAAAGAAAAATTGAATCCAATGGAATTTTGAACAACGAAAAAATTATTATTTTTTTATTAATAAAACAATTTATATGCTGATGTTTTATAAGTCAGTCAAACAGTGATCTTGTTTTTGATCTGATTGAGTTTGAAACTAATGAAATATTATAAGTAGTATTTTTATAAACTGATACTCGTAGTTTATTTTTTTGCAATTGACATTTGTGTATAAACAAAACAGAATGAAGGTTATGTTTAAATATTATCATTTATGGGTTCCTGTATTTTAAAGCTAATCTTACATAAAAAAATATTTTTCAAGAATAAATGAGTTTAACTGGATGTGTTCATTTGTTTTCATTCGTATAGAACTACTTAAGTCATGACAATTTAACATAAGTTAAATATTTTCTTTCTATTATAATATTTTCATTATGCAGTTATATAGTGTTAATTATATATAAAATATACCATACAAGTTAAAATAGAACATGTATAATAATTAGTAAACTGAAAAAAAAATATTGCTCTTGAAAAATTGCACTTTTAACTTAAATGCTATATTACAAAAATATTTCTAACATATACAATAAATTTTTATTTATAATAATTTGTTTTTTAAAAAAATATTAATTGCAATAAACATATAAAATAATTGTTACAGACTCGTATAGAAATTTTATGAAGCAATTCCAGCATGTACGCCACTGGATTTTTGCGGTTGCTAATAGGTAGAACAACGTTAGGATAGGATATGTTGTGTGTTGCGACGAAATTGAATTGATATTTTGTTCGTTTTTTCGGTTGCAGAGTACTAGTGAGAGAGTGAGTGGAAGGCAGGAAAGAGGGATAGGCAGCATCGTAGCCTAGTCTAAACTGTATAATAGGAGCGAACCAGGAGACGTGTGTCTCTATCATAGATAACCTATTACTCCTAGATAATGCAATTTCATTTCATATATGTTTTGCAATACAGACTTAACATGTAGAGTAAAATGAAAATGTTTTATTACTATCTGCAGTAAATAAATCATTTACTCATTTAAAACAGAAATATTTATATTAAAAAATATTCAATCATTCATTATGATTTTTTTAATTTATACGTGCCGCCATCTAGGTAATATAAAGGCCAGTTTAGACGGTAATTATTTGTTGATTTTTTATGAATAACTATTTGAAGTAACTTATGAATTAAATAATTACTTAATGATTAAAATATGATTTTACTGTGACGAAAAGTTAATAAAATAAAATAAAACAATTGTTTGTGGAAAATTATTTTATTATTTAGGTTTTATTTATTTTCACTAAATAATTGGGACTTTTGAAATATATAATATATAATAATTTTTTATATATCATTTAGCACAACAAGTTTGACAAATATAAACACAAAGCTAGTGGCTAGTAATAAAAAACTAAAAATTTTCAATATTTACGTTTTTTTTACATATTTTACATTTTTTACTCATTTTTTACACGTAAACGTAAAAATACCTAATACCTAATAATAAATAACACATGATAAAGCGAGACGTAAACAAATAAATCATGGGTCGCATACGGTTCGCGGTCTGTGCATCCCAATTATGAACTATAATAATTTAAAATTAAACAATGTATTTATGTTTCTATATACACATAGTATAGTTTAATTAGAATTAATAAAAACTGAGTAAATTCTATAAAATTTCACAAATTTTTTAATGTATTATTTTTAAAAATTGATTAAAAATGACCAGTAAAAATAACCGTTCATAAAAACAATGAATATTGCGCCATCTAGTTGCAACATTAGAATCATCTATGACCTCTATCCTCTCCAGCAATTTTGACTCGTTTTCTTCTCTTTTTTTTTATAATTGGCGCTTTCAGCCAACACGATAGGGGAATATACTGGATATATGTCAGTGTATTGGCAGCAATGCGCGCATACACACACACACACACGCAGACACATATTGTGGCAATTGTTAATGGCTAAAATCCAACGCTATACGGTATTTTTATTGGCGTTGAAATATTTCGAACGTGATACTCTGTGTACAGTGTTTCTTTACGTCCCGATATTTTCAAGCTGTTTTTCGTTTTTAGACGATCATTATAGCCACTACAATATTGCTTCGTTTTCTTAACTATACTTCTTCAATTTCATATAAGTTTTTAATGTAATGGCAGTGCCATTATTGTTTTGTATTGTTAATTAAATTTTCTCAATTTCACTTAAGATGGTTCAGTCATCTTGAGTTCAGTCATATTCTCGTATATAGAACCGAAAAATAGTCAATACATCATTTTGTATTGACTATTGTATTATATTTTATATCTATATATCTATATTGTCAAATGCAATTTACAAAATATTTGTGAATTTAAAAACAAAATTATCGATTTCAAAAACTTTTTATAAGATTGAAAATATTTATTAATTTTTATATTTTTTTGCAGGTTGGGTTATGTACTATTTTTGTATTTCTATTCCCGTAAATAAATTATTATTATTATATTGTCTCTTTTTTGCCGATAAAGATGTACGTTGAATTCGTCGAAACGGCGATTATTAATAAATATAATACAGAACTCCAACCTAAAATCGTTGTATTTTAATATAATTAGCTCTGAAAGATTTTTTACTATTTTACAAATCGGGTGAAGGGTAATAGAACAAAATTTATATTCAAAGAAATACAACAAAAATACTTATTTCTTGTACTAGTAAAATAAGTGCAAATAATAATAAAAATCTTTTACTTTGTACTACACAGTCATCTTGGCGAAATATATCTATCTGTTTCAATAAATTTTATTACGACAAACACATCGCTTCTTTTTTTACGATATATATAAAATATCCATCAACATTATTTCGAACTAATAGCCTACAAATAGCAAAAAAGTACTACTATAGAGCAATAAACTTATATGTACGTACTACATATATCCTCTTACGTATCATATTTTCTTTTAGTTTTACTTATAGACAGATGGCCTAATCATATTTCGGTTATAATTCATACAATAACCAGATTAAAAGGAAAGAGTATCATCGGGCAGAGAGTGGTGAGTGATTCTAATCAGTTTAGTGAAGATGTTAGTGTATTTTATTACCAACATATACGAAAAGTAAAAATTATTTTGGCTGGCTGCTGTTAAACGATATAGTCAGTTAGGTTGCAGTTATATTATGGTTAGCCGACTTCTTTTGTTAAGGTTCGGTCAAGTGGAACGGAACAGACAGAATTGGACTGAAGAAGGTTTACTTGATAGATTAAACGAGAAAATATTAAGAGCAAAGTCGAATTTATTGCAGAAAATATCAAAAATATTAACAGTGAAAGAAATGTATTTTATTATTTTTTTACATTTCACGTTCACGTTTCACTTGTTGTAATAACCCACTTAGATTTTAGAAACTTTAAAACAGTTTTTAATTTAAATAAATGTAAAATAATACGTAAAGATGTATCTTAAAATGTATATATCAGTATTTGCCTTCAAGACATGCAATCAGCAATAAATTCATTTAAATGGTTTTTAACAAAAAATTTATATTCATTTTGTTACTTCTACTATGTTTTTATAGTAGAATTACATAATATTTTTCTACATATGAGTTTTGTGTACTTGTTGACTTGACTTCAATGTTTTTGTTTGTTCACCAGCGACTCGTAAACATTTTTCGCGATTTTTGTATCTTCTTTCTTTTTTTATTTACTGATGCATTTTTCATGTTACGTACATTTGATATATAGGTATATAAAAATATTTATAATTTTTAAATGCATTCGTAAATATTTATTTTTGAGTTTGTTCATAATTTATTTAGTACAGTTCTATAAAAACTTTTTTTTTTCTTAAAAATAATTGTTTGTTAATAAATGGATCCGGTCACCAATTTTTTAAATTGCAATTTAGAATCTGCTAAATTAAAAAAATACGCATATTTTTTTACGACATTTATGTTTTATATGCCTTGAAAATATTAAATATTGCTAAAAAAGCGCATGACATGAAAAGCAAATACACATGCTCATCAACCAATGAATAAGCGTATCGAACATTTATCGATGTAGTGTAGAAACTAGTCACTTGCACTCATTTGCGTTTAAACTTTAGTAGTTTACTGTAAGATTTTGTAAGATCTTTGATTCAGTATATTTTTGTTGTTGCTATTTCTGTAATGTTAAAGATATGAAAAGTATGATTTTTGAAATCTTTTTTCAAATTGACTTATCTCAATAAATATTCATTTTCAGATCACAATATATAAATATCATTCTATTTTCGGTGATAGAATGAAATAATACAATTAAAATAATGAATTTCAATTGTAGTGGACAAGCCTATTTGTGTATAAATTTATATATTCTTGTTTGTTAATTTATATAGGTTTCGTTGTTTATCTAAACTTAATTTGAAATAACAATTCAAATTAATTTAATTCAAATTCGAATTAAGTAAAATAGTTATTTTATTAGTGTTTCTTATACTTTATTTTTAACAATCAAACGAAACAAACATCTTAATGTGTAAAATAAAATATTTAATCCGTAATTTCATAGCACATTTAAATTATTTACTAACAAATTCGAACAATTACACGTAACAACCAACAGCATTTATTCTGCGGGTCAACGAAAATAATTAGAACAAATATTGCAATTACCGCGGTATACCTGCGGTTAGTAACACATATTTGGGTACCACTGGTGTAACGGTCGACCGTTGGACGACCTGTTTCCGGAAATGAGGTGTTTGTGTTGTCGGACAAGTGTTTCCGTTCTGCCTTTCCAGACAGATGGAGGGTGAGCGAAGAAGAAATGGAGAGAGGTTAGTTTTTCCGTTTTTATCAAGTGCATGTGAGCGCCTGTGTGTGTGTGCGTGAGTGCTACGCTAACTTTGGCCTATTTGCTCGCTACATTTACACATATAGTGTGGACTTGGGTGACACTTGGCCCATTTGGTTTAACGTCTTTTTCTTTTCTGTTTTAATGCAGATCCGGACTGTATTTATTGCCAAGATAATATCGATAAAACTATATTTTGACTATAATGATAGTGTATTAATATTTATTTATAATCGACGTTTCGACGAATTTAACGTCCGCTTTTATCGAAAAAAACTGATACAAATGACATTACAGTAAATAATAGAACATAGAAACAAATTACTAGATAACAAATAAGTAACTAGATCACAAAATTTATTGATTTTTAATTAATAGAAGCTAAATTTTATTTAACTCACAATCAGTTGAGTTCGTCGCCATGTAGATTATAAATAAATATTAATACAGAACTTAAACCTAAAGCAGTTTTATTTTAATATGAGTTCTGAAAGAATTTTTACTATATTTAAATTTTTTTTATGTTATTTATAACAATATGATAGAACTTGCTTGCATAAATAAAGTACATAAAATAAATTTAATTTTTGGGCTAGTTAATAAAAAATAAGGGCCCAGTCCGACCCTGGTCTCATGCAATTTCGTTTATTTCTATCAACATTTGTTTTTAGTTGTGTAATAAAAATCTAGAAAAATTTAATTTTATTACAATAAATACAAAAATACCACATTTTTATTTTTCATTATAACTGTTATTTTTATTTTTCATCCCTTTTCAAAAACTAATACATCAAAGTTTGACTCTAGATAAAGTATACTGAAACAAATTTTAACTTACGAAGGTGTTTAATCATCTTTACTTGAAAATCTTTTGACAAAATTGAAAATTAAAGTTTGAAACAAAAGTGAAAAGTTTTCAATTATTTAATCAGCTTAATTCAGAAAATTATTCGAAAATCAAACAAAATACTTTTCTCTTAAACAAGAAAATTTAATGCTACAAATTAATATTCACTTTGTGTTATAATGTCCATTCAATAAACAAATATTTTAAATAATTTTATAAATAATTATGTTATAGCTTGATTGTTACAAAGTTACTTATAAATAAAAATCAATTTTATCAAGAAAGTACCGCTTTGTCATTTTCTAAATTGTCAGTTTGCGTTGATAAATATAATCTATAAACTTGAAACATACATATATAAATTATTATTTCTAAACTAATAATAATAATAATAATAATAATAATAATAATAATAATAATATATATATATATATATATATAAATTTAACAATTTCATAAATTATTACACCAGATAAATGTAATAATTATATATTAATAAATATAAATCTCTAACAAGATATTTTAAAATATTAATATTTATAATATAAGTGAACATGTATATAAAATGGTGCATATATATCAAATCACGTTTTATTTCTGTTACAGTATGTAAATTATTGTTCATTAATATAATATTACGTAGAAAGTTAGGTACGAAATTAAAATTTATTGCGCTAAATAATGCAAAATAGAACTTGCTTGTAAACTATATATATATATATTAATGGAAATATATTACGTTCATTTTCAAGATATATTTTACAATATTTCACATATGTTTATTTGTATATTATAAGGGGTTAGTCTCTTTTTTAAATATTGGAAAATTCGATTTCGTGGTTTGTACACTTTAATCTACTCGACGTGATAATACAGATTGCCAATTGTTTTCACTTACAAAATAATTATTTAAATAAAAAAATCAATTAATATACTACGTTTTTACCACGGACAAAAAAGTATAAAATAATTTCTCTTAGCCCTCATACAGATTTATCTCCCTATACGGAGTCCTGAACTCATACATATTGTCCTGAAAATTTATTATTGTGAATTTTTAATAGCTATGATAATACTTGTAAGATTTAAAACGAAAAAGTGGGGCGCTTACAATATAGTAAAAAGTGTAGGGAGTAGTTGTTGTTACGCTTCACGTTTATATATATATATATATATATATATATATATATATATATATATATATATATATATATATATATATATATATATATAATTCGAAGTAGAATAATCGCTCGGCCGCAAGTATCTGGGTTCAACAAAAATAAAGATGGCTTTCAACTTCTGGTAACATAATATATTATTTTTGTAAACATAACCTAAATAAATATGTCTAGAAATAAAACGTGTCTCCCAAAATCGAATAACAAAAAAAAATACTTAAAGAAATTTACCAAAAATAATGATAGCAAATGTAATTTGCATTTCAATTCAACTGAACGCTGTTTTTTTTTTGTTCGATATCTTGTTCACGTTTTGTAACGTGTAAAGTGTTGACGTCATCACATTGTAACGGACTTCAACAACGGTTTCAAGTAGTTTTATTTCAGGGGTGTACAAATGTTGTTTTTTTTTGTATTGATTACACACTTCAGTTGAGCTTTTATCTCGGTTTAAATGTATAAAAGTGATTATGATAATCAGTGTAAAACAGAATTGCATTCATATTATGCTGATTTAAATAGACATTTTAATTTTGTAATTTTTATTTACAATGTTAGAAACAGTGTTTATCTGGAGTAAATATATTTGCAAAAATAAGTAATTAATTCAAATTTTTTATTTTTAAAATAAATATTAACTAATTCCATATAAAGCTTTTTTACTACTTTGACTGAAAGTAAAAGAGGTATAGTATGGTGTCTGTAACATTTTCAAAAATGAAAAAAAATTATATAGAAATCCTTCACATATCCACTAGATGATCTATATATATATATATATATATATATATATATATATATATATATATATATATATATATATGGATTTATTCATATGCATCTATACTTGTATACTTGTTTTATTAAAACTTTTATTTACATTAGAAAAATATATAAATTTACAGTTTATAAACACATTTACTTTCGAGTTAAAAGTGAGAACCTCGATCTAAAGCAAATTTTTTTTTCAGTGTTTACTCAAATTAAGCCAATTCAAATGCAATTTACCATTACATTACAGTCAACTTAAACCAACAAACACTCAATGCCTGGCAATAGTTGATTCTCAAGATTCTAAACAAGGATCGACTTACTGCCTTTCAAACGGCGGCTACAATCGTATTATCCGGCCCGAAGGTCCTGGGGAAGGAAGCGAGTAAATCTGACATCCGGGGCACAAGGACATTCGCGAATAGATATAGGTTAAGAGACGATGCCCGAACGAAACGGAAGAAAAATGAGAGAAAAAAGAAGTTTCGAATGGACACAATCGAGGATTTTTCACCTGGACCGATAAGAACTGACACACACAAAAAAAAGGAACGACCAAGTTTAAATCGATTAATACCAGAGCAACGATGCGAAGATGTGTTAAAGTGATATACATATATACTAATACTACAACGAAAGATCAGTTTATATAAAGAATGAAAAAGACGTGTCTTGTGTGCTTGGTCGCTAAAGACATTTGACACATCAGCTTTAAAATTTAACTGAAAATAGGTGTAGATTCAAATGGAAATAGTGCGATGTATAAATTAGAATTTTTCACATAAAAAATTCTAACATAAATTATTGATATGTATTTGTTCTTTTGCGAAATGTAACATATAAACGGAGCTGCGTCATCTTTGTAGATGAGTTCTAAATCAATAGCGTTAGCGAATAAATTATAGATATATAACTATACTAACTTAACACTAAATAACAATTACATATAACAATATTTACAATTAAAACTTACGTATATTCTAATACTAACACAATTTATATCGCAGTATATTTATATAACTATTTATTTAACCCGAGCCACTACGCAGGCAACTTTCATTGCACATAATTATTAACTAACTCGCTTATTTTTTTATCTTCTAATAATTGTTTTTTTATTTAAATTTGCTTATAAAATTTTTTGCAAATAATATAAATACTACAATAGTACTTGTTGAATGTTTTTTTGCTAATATAAACTTTTACATTTTTTCAGTATTTGATTTGTGACAAAAACACTGAAAACAGATTTTTATGTTTTGTGTCATTTCGAACATTAATTTAAATGCGAAAAATAAATTATCACCTCGGATTGATTTTTTTTCTGGGAATGTGTGTGCGATTAGAATGTGACGACGGCGTTTACAAATAATAAAAATGTTAGTTTGTTTGACTGTGACATTTAAATTGTCGCTGTCGTAGCAGCTGTGAAGTGTCTCTCCTTCTTTCTGCTTTACCAACGACAACACGAATTGAAAATTTGTTTAATTTTCTCTTTTCACCATCCGATTTCCGTTTTTTCTTTCCTTTACACAGACTATTTTTCTCTCGCTTTTCTGTTTATATCAAATCGCATACGTCTGTAGATTGTCACATTGGATTTTCGTTCCCTAGATTACATATCTCTAGATTAACATTATCGTATAATATTAGTTTTGAAAATAATAGAATTCGATTAGTCGGTTAACCGGTTAACTGGTTAACCGAATATTTTTGACACCACTAGTAACTATATTAATATATGCCCTACTAAATATCTGTTGCCTCTTCCTGTTATTAGCAATTTTGAGTATATATATTTACTTTTACTGTATTATGTATCTGTAATTTATTCACTAACGCTTCATTTAGAACTTATTTACGAAGCTTGGGGTCAGTGGTGTAAGTAGAAGTATAAAGAGTAGAGTATAAAGAGTGTGAAATTAGAAAAAATGTCTAATAAACGGTTGGTAAAAAAAATTGTTTGAGTGATATTGAAAGTATACGTATAATGCAAAAACATTATTATGAAAAACAAAAGTTGTACTAATTAATACTAATTAAAAATAACACTAATTAAAAATTAAAAATGATAACAAATTTGGTAAAGTGTTCCATCTTTGTTATGTGTATTTGTTATAATGATATTTGTGCAAATTGTGATATTCAGTTGTATTTTAATACTACAAGCAAATGCATGCGTAATAAGTACTTGATTTGTTTTGTAATATTTTTACATTGTATTTGGATCATATAATGCCTTATAATTGGATTTATTTCTGTTTCGTGCAAAATTTTCTATCAATAAATTAATAACTCTTGAAATATGAAGATGTAAATAAATTTCTGCTTAATCTTGCATATACATATTTAGTTCATCTATATAGATACTTAATCTAAGGGACTATGTTCCTGCTTTCCTGCTACAGTCCCGGAGTGTTTAACGAGGTCAAGGACATGCGACGAGTGAAACAATGCGAAAAAGAAAATTGTTACGTTCGATTATATTGTCGGGAAATTAGTGCGAAATTCAATTTACGCATTGTTACATGTTATTCAACGTCTAACTTGATTTTTTTCATTTATTTGGTGTTGACAGATTTCTTGTTTCACGGAAACTAGATTAAAAATTTGTTTTTTTTTTTGTATTTGTTTGTTTCGAAACAGATTTTAATTTATTTTATTTATTAAACAGAATGCTAAGATTCTAAGTTTAATTTTGCAAATTAGATCCTATATGTAAATGTTATTATATCTCTTTTTTTATGATTATAGTAAACAAAATAACATGTTTCCGCCCGGGATCGAACCGGAGACCTTGTGCGTGTAAAGCACACGTGATAACCACTACACTACGGAAACTTATTTTTCATATTTTCAACATATAAATTTAATCGTATTTAATCTAATCTTCTAGCAAAAGTGAAAGTACTGCATGAAATTTCTATTCAGTTTACTAGAATTTTTTAAGCTTGAGGAGCGATGGTGGTGTAATGGTCAGCATAGTTGCCTTCCAAGCAGTTGATCCGGGTTCGATTCCCGGCCATCACAATTTATTTTTCTTAATAAATATTTATAAAGCAAATTAAAAAAAATACTGGAATAATATTTTTACATACATACACAATCACGCCATGTACCCAAAAGCGTCTGATACAAATTCTTCCACGGGTCCGCGACATTTTGCCGCCAGACATTTTGCCACAGGACATTTTGCCACGAACGTTTTGCCGCCGCGACATTTTGCCGCCGGGACATTTTGCCACCGGGACATTTTGCCGCCGGGACATTTTGCCACCGGGACATTTTGCCGCCAGGCAAGTATTATGGGTAGAAGACAAACACCTACAAACAACCTATTAACCTAACCTACCCTAACCTAACCTAACCAATATTTCATCGAATTATCTCTTCTTTTGTTTTCTACCGAAAGCTACGCCTAATACTTGCCTGGCGTCAAAATGTCCCGGCGGCAAAATATCCCGGCGGCAAAATGTCCCGGCGGCAAAATGTCGCGGCGGCAAAACGTCCGTGGCAAAACGTCCGGCGGCAAAACGGCGGCGGCAAAACGTCCCGGTCCCTTCTTCCACTATTCCGAAATTAGTTTTCTCCAAATATTCCTATCCAGACAAACAATTAGTTTTATCCACATTCATGACACATTTTATACATGCTCTTCTTTTCAATTTCGATCATACCACTTCATCAAAATAATAATACGTATAATATTAATCTTGAAATTGTCGGGATTGGTATGCTGTGTTCGATCTATTCTCATCGAATTTATTAAATTATCATTTTTAATTAAAAAATCTGAATTGTATAATTGTTTGTAAAAAAATTTGGTGCCGCAGTTTTAAGATTAACTTTAGATATTAAAATTTCTCGGCACGGGTCTGGTTAGAAAGTAGTAAATTCTAATAACACTAAACATAAATACCTCAACAAGATTCTGACCGAATTATATTAGAACTAATCTTTATCTTTGAATAATATGCTACAACTCAGCAACTTAATCCTAACACCTAGTGATTATCGTTTGTAATGCCCCTGTAATCTACGCCACTGCTTTAATCTTGGTCCACGTTTGTATGGCAGCATCCTAGTGCATCATTACTTGTTGTCACGTGCTAGCATATCTTGCTATTTCTTTTCTTCTGTCTGCATGTCTCTGTCGCACTCTCGACATCCCTATATGAACAATGCACGTGATCTTATTCTTTTTTATTTTTTTTTATTTTCGATATATGTACGTGTAAGTCGGTAAAATAGGTTGTACCATGTTCACTTACCGACTGACTGGTTGCTGTATTGTCTGTCTCGTCGAACTGTCTGTCTGTATATATGTATGTGACTTTGGATTCAGTCTAAAGTTTTAATCTATAGAACTATAGGTATCAACGACAATGTTTAGTCATGCATAAAATCGATTATTTATTTAGTCTTTTTTTAAGTTAGTATTTAAATTGTGTAGGTTTATGTTTTTTTCTAGTTATTTACTTATCTTATATCCTGTTTTTCAACTCTATATTTACAATTAATAGACCACTTGTACGAGAAGAGAAAGATTTACACCGAGAATTTTAGTGAAGGCAACACAATTAGATTTTAGTATGTGTACATATGAACTGCACGCGGCGGTTGGGTTTTAATCTCTTACCGAAATTTTGCATAGCAAAACTGCACGCCAGTTATTTCCAAAGATATTAAGGGATTAAGATTTCAACTTAAAACCAGGAAAGAATCGGACCACCGCGTGTTAATAATTCGTATATACCTACCTATTTATTATTATGTAAGTTACAGCTAACAATAAAACTATGTTCTCCATATAGTTTTTCTTATTTAATACACCATTGTTATAAGATCATATACCTAAGCTAACCTATTGTCTATTTTCATGATAAATATTTGGTTATATTAATTTGTAATTTTGCTTATTATTGATAGGATAATACAATATTAATTTCAAATTTACATTTAGAATTGCTGTGTCAAATAATTTTAAAAATATGCTATAGAATAAACGAAAATATATTGCAGATTTTTTATAATCCGATAATTCGCAATCGGCGTGCAGTTTCGATTTTCAAACTTGGGATTTTTGACGACGGCGTGCAGTTTATGTGCTCCGTTTAGTATAGGGCTGGAATATTTTTATGATAAAACCTTACAACTAGCATTAATCCTTCTTTCAATCTCATGATTAAAGCGACCAACTTTGGACAATAAACTACCCAAATATACAAATTAAATTACCTCTCTAAATATATTACATTCAGTCGTCAAGTCAATCTTTTAAAAATAAAAAATAACGATTTTTTATCAAGATAAATTATCTATATAAATTCCAACACTAAATGTGCTCGGTGTCGTGCCAGTTGCGTAAGTGCCAGTTGCGTACAATCATTATTTAGTGCCATTTGCGTACAAATAAGAGTCGGGTCAAATCTAGGTAGTGAAGCTAGTTAGGCCGAGTGCCAGATGCGTACAACCGTTTTTGAAGGGTCGAGTTGTGCTTATGGATAAAATATAATATTTATAATACGCTATAATATCATCGCACATAATTTTTACAAATAATCAAGTCAGTATTTAATTTTAAAATTGACCAAGTTTATATTTATTGGTTTAAATTTGATTTGTATAGATTAATATTTAATAAATTCATATCATTTACCAACTTTGCTACTTTTTACTAGGTATATTATGATAAATTATGCTTAAATTCGTGATGTTAAATTTGTAATAATAAATATATATTTCATTAACATTTAATGTCTAGTTGATTATTTAAAATTTAAGAAAAAAATAACAACAATAAAATAAATTTGTGTAAATCAAGAAATTACTATATTTATATAAAAAAAAAAAATTAAAAATGTTTTAAGAATTTTGTTACCGGCATATTAAAATAATAAATAAATTTTATTATCCACTTAACATGAAATTTTCTGTTATACACTCCTATAATTCTTTTATCATATGTAGTAAAACGTGATAGTATTACATACAACATAATTATTTAAAACAGAAAAATATATCTTTTAAACAATTTTTATGGACATTATGAATTCGTGGATCAATTTAAATAATTTTGCCGTTAAAACGTAAACGTTTGAATCTATTACATCTGCTATTAGTTACAGTAGACATAGAGTTGGGAAATATTTTTCAAAAATTGCTTAAAACAATATCAGTTGCATATGAATGCACGCCAATGGTACTGATGATGGACCCGAAAACAAGGCAAACTTGATGCTTCGAACGGCAGATGTTTAAACACTAGCCGGTTGCTATGGCAACATTGGCCACATCTCTCGGCCACGAGCCATGATGTTATCAAATAGTCGTTGTAAAGTTTGTTTCGGACTATCTGGTTTATTTAATTGTTATACTTAATTTATAAATTAAATGAAATATGTTATTTAATATTTTAATAGTATATTATGTTATTAGGCGTAGAAAGCGATGATTATTGTGTTGAGTCCAGATATTTGTGACCGAGACCAAAAAATCTGGGCGAAATACTAAAAGAGCTTTCTATTTCGATATGTTCTCCAAGGATTCTAAGCGAAACTAAACTAAAAATACATGCCAAGTAACCTTACTAACAGTTGTAGAATAGAATGTATATATTATTTATATTTATTACGTAATTTGTGAAAAATACAATTTCTGACAAATTTGGTAATATATATTGCATTTCTTGTACTTTTTCACACATTTCCAATAATCAAATTCAAATTCAAGCACATTTAAATAATGCAATTGCCAATTAACTTAACTTGACTTAATAAATACACTTGACCGTGTTTTTTTGATCGAATATCTAGTTTCTGACCACCTTGGTTATCTAGATATTGATCATAACTAATCGTAAGTCAAAAATTGATTGAAAAAGACAAAAAAATTTATTATTTAAATAAAATATTTCCGATATAAGGCAACAAAAATATATATAAACAATAACAAATAACGACATATTTACATAAATCATAATTTTAAAAAATAATCTTTAAGAAAAAAAAATGTGTCTTAACTCAGAGTTGAAGTCTCTCACATATTAATTACATTTAATATGTATTCAATATTTTTTTTAAATGTTACTGAATTATTTATATATAAAAAAACTAATGCACATTATATTTAACACTAATTTTCAGATTTTTTAATTAAAAAATAATAATAATTTATCACTACATATGTTAATATATAGGTAATATAAATATATATTATATACATATAAACACAGGTATTATATGAATTTGATAAATTATAAAGTTAGTGTTATAATATTTATATATTTTTAAATAATACTGTTTTTTTTATATATGATTATTTTTATGAAAAATATATGTTTCCGCCCGGGATCGAACCGGAGACCTTGTGCGTGTAAAGCACACGTGATAACCACTACACTACGGAAACTTATTTCTTACTAATTTAACATACTAATACAATAGTGTTTAATATAATCTTCTAGCGCGAAGTAAAAGTATTGCAAAAGTAGATCATTAATGTGCAATTAATTGTTTTATAAAATTTGTTAAACTTCAGGAACGATGGTGGTGTAAAGGTCAGCATAGTTGTCTTCCAAGCAGTTGATCCGGGCTCGGATCCGGGTTTGATGTCATTTTTTGAAATTAAATGTAAAAAATATACATACCTCTCATACATATACTCTTCTATTATTTACTACTTGGAGACTTTTGCTCAATCATACTACTCCAATTACTCATCGGACGTCCACGATACATGGATCTATAAAAAATATAAGAACGAACGTGTGATTTAATCAAAGTTTTGTCTTTGACATTTACAAAAATAAACTAAATACATTTTTAAATCGATTATACGAAATATAGTATTAAAAATGTTTAAATATTATAGTGTCTTTAGTTTTGTTCGTTTGTTTGTCTTTTAATTTACTGACTGACGGTCTGAATGACTGTCTTTTCCAGTAGCAATGTACTAATATTTAGATTAGATAATGCAAAATGTTAGTGATAAAATCATGGCTTTATTTTTAGTATAAAAAACGGAAAATAATATCATTTTGTTTACGTGGTTTTATATTGTCGGAGTCGGAATATATTACAAGAATTTGACTCCGATAATAGATAAAAAATATTTTCATAAAAGTTTTAATCTGTCTGCAGCAAACTTTACTAACTAACCGAGCATAAATCTGCTTTTCATGAGTGTTGTTTCTTCTCGTTCGAAGATCTCGGACAATCGTTGCTCAAGCATTGCGTGTGCTGCGCCTCTCGGTAATATCTATCTGCTGCACTCTGAACAGACAGAATAATAACCGGCTACATCTCATAAATACATGCAAGCACGTGTACAACTAGCCACTAAACGACACACAGCCGAGCTCGGTCCATTCCTGCCTCTCAACAATTTTGCTTTTATTTTGCGTTTTGGTTTTGTATTTTTTGTTAATTTTTTTTAAGCAGCCGCGCTTGTCGCTCCACACTAATCTCCATTCGCGGTTCAGTTTTATTAAATATTGCCGGCGATGTTTTTGGTGTTCGTTTTATTTTAAATGAATTCGGCAGCTGCAAGTGCTATTATTATTCTAATCAGATGCCGATTTTTTTCTTTCGGTTTTTTGAGTTGAATGTATGTTTTTTTTTATCTTTTGATTTATTTTAATGAATTTCGGAGAAATTATTATAGTTTATTTTCGATTAATATAAATTCAGTTTTATAATGTTTTTAAGAAATTAGAAAATAGTATATAATGTTACAAAAGGTAGAAAGCGATGATTATTGTGTTGAGATTAGATATTTGTGCGAAATACAAAAAAAGCTTTCTGTTCCGTGTCAGACATATACGATCTTTAGTTTAGTTTCGTTTAGAACGCTTGAAGCGTTCTAAATGAAACTAAACTAAAAATAAATAAAATATATGCCAAGTAATGATAACCTTTTACAGTATGTATATGTATATGTATATATTTCTGACAATTTCTGACAAGTTTGGCAGAATACATTGCATTACCTGTACTTCTTCATACATTTTCAATAATCAAATTCAAATTCAAGCAATGCTATAAGCAATCTGGGCGAAACATAAAAAGAGTATCCGGCTCCAAGTAATATATGTTATTTTTTCTTCAAGCATTCCAAAGGAAACAAAACTAAAAATAAATAAAAATATATGCCAAGTAACCTAAACCAGTTAGTAGTAGTAATAGTTGTAGAATAGCAATACAAATTTATTGTTATTAATAATAACACCATTATCTTTTTACCGGCAAAAAAAATTACAAATGATAAAATAGTGTAAAAATTGCTTGTGTCATAATACAATAGCGAATAACATGCACATAAAAAAAAACATGTAATATTAATGTTTAATTTACATTTTTATCGTATAAAACAAATATAAACGAGGAACAAAACAAAAAACAAATAAAAAACAAAACACAAATACATCGAAGCAGCGACAGTCACGTGTTTATCGGGAGCAGCAACACAAGAGAGGGTTTATAACCAAACACCATACGTCATCAGTACCACCATGGCATTTTCCAATTTGTCATATTAATACCATTTTGAAATATTATCTTTTTTATGCAACACGATATTTTCTGTGCGACAGACCCCTCTACCCCACACACCCGACTATTGTTACGTATTTGCAGGAAAAGTCTAATAAGACTGATGAGTGATACTTTTATTGTAAAAGTGGTTTGTAGTTTCGCTTGACCAGAATTTTTTATTGTTTATTTTTTATAGATTATATTTAAGAATATTATCGTCAAATACATAAAAAAAAATTCTGTAACGTGAGACTAATATAACAAGATGAATTGAGTATGCAAAAAAACAGATATATTTTTCTGTTTTTAATTATATAAGACATAATTTATTTCAAATATAAAAATAATTGATTTTTTTTTGTTGAAAATTAAACGTTTTTACATACATACATACATACACAATCACGCCATGTACCCAAAAGGGTGTGGCACAAACTCTTTTTATCATTCCGAAATCAGTCGCCTTCAAACATTCCTATTCAAACAAGCAACTTTCGCTTCATCCACATTTATAATTCCTCTCATACATGCTCTTTTATTCCTACTACTTGGAAACTTTCGCTCACGCAAAACATTCTCAATCATACCACTCCAAGTACTCATGGGACGTCCACGCAAACGTATACCATCAAAATCATTCAAATAAATCTTTTTAACCAGACGTTCATTAGACATTCGTTCATTTAAACGTTTTTGAATCTACACATTGTCAATTATTATAGTAGACAAAAAATTCTACTATGTTTTCTGACACTATGGTATTTTTTTTTTCAAAAGAACCTATTAAAAGTTGAACGGTCAATAGTCGACTAATTGTCCAAATTCATAGTTGGTACATTACTAGTAAATATATAATTAAAAGCTTTCTATATTGAGAATTATAAAAAAAAGGCTGACAGTAAAACTATCAAAACAATAAGTCAAAATTTTCGTTCAATGTTCCTTCCACCCTTGAAAAGTGAAGTGATGAAGCAATGATTTATGAAACAAGTTTGAAAATGATCGCGTCGTTTAGTCCTTTAACCCTTTCCGCACCATTTGTATCCATTTCCGGACTCATGTTGAATACATACATATATACTTAGGAAAGTTTAGGTTATGTTATGCTGAAAGCGTAAACAATACATTAATAATATCGGATACCCAACCCTTTTGGATTGTTTTAAAGTCACGTACGTTATGTGTTGCTTTGCCGGACGAGACGACACAGCCAGGATATATTATTTCCAAAAACAATTAGATGCTTGTATTGGAACGTTACATACTAAATGAGTATGTATTCATTGTTTCAATTGATTTAGCATCAGGACCGTTTCTAGGAGTACTATCGCCTATGTGCAAAACTTAATTGCTGTCCTTATATAATATAAAAATGGTAAAACACAATTTTTGACATTTTTTAGTTTTTTGCTTATACATAAAAAGCGCAATGTAAATATGTATGTATGTATAATATTAATTTATTTTAGTGTTTTCTAACTAAGACTTGAAAATTCAAAATATAATTTATAAAACCTATATAACTTTTAACTCGAATTAAATTTAATTTTATGTTAGATAACTCTGAAATTAATAATTATTTGTAGAATTGAGCATTAAAAAGGTACAAAATATGAATTCATATTTTGTTAAATATCTATTAAAGCTAAAAATTAAATAACTACAAAAATTAAATAATAATCATTCGTTTTAAATACGGTCCTGATTTAAAAACTGAAAAATTATAATTTTTTTTTTTAAATAAAACAAGTAAAATATTAAAAAAATCTCTAAAGATTGCTGTTTGTGTACCTAATATAACAAAGTAATGAGTGAGTAATTGTAAGGTCGTATAGAATGTTAATTTAATAGTTCTATTAAAATAGATTATATATATATGTGTTATAAATGTAGATCAAGTTAAAATCTGGATAATCCTAGCTTTATCTAAGTAATTATAAAAGCATTATAAAGTTTCTAATACATCATAAAATTCTAAATATATATATATTATATATATATATATATATATATATATATATATATATATATATATATATATATTAATAATATATATTATTAATAATTGGAAACAATTATAACGCTTTTGCAACAAGCAACAGCCTGTAATTCGGCAACCGTTAGGTTAAGTACATATGTTCTTATAGACATTTTGTTTTCCTGTGATATGAAAAATCAGAATTTATCGCACAAAATAATTTATTTATAATATTTATTTAAAAAACTCATGAGCTTCTGATCTTCGGTCGAGCGTCTTGTCTTTATTTATTACTCTTTTAAAAAATGAATAAAATAGTACTTTATTTAGTTTTTTATCATCAGAGTGAAAGTATAGCATCAGTTGTGTATGAATATTAAATATACTTGAAATATGTTCAGAAAGCGATGGTGGTGTAATGGTCAGCATAGTTGCCTTCCAAGCAGTTGATCCGGGTTCGATTCCCGGCCATCGCACGTTTTTTTATTATATCTATAATCTGAAGAACTCTTCAAATATAATTGTGTATTGTGTAAGATCGTTAAATTGAAACTATGGCAACAGTTGAGTATGAACATTAAATATACTTGAAATATGTTCAGAAAGCGATGGTGGTGTAATGGTCAGCATAGTTGCCTTCCAAGCAGTTGATCCGGGTTCGATTCCCGGCCATCGCACGTTTTTTTATTATATCTATAATCTGAAGAACTATTCAAATATAATTGTGTATTGTGTAAGATCGTTAAATTGAAACTATAGCAACAGTTGAGTATGAACATTAAATATACTTGAAATATGTTCAGAAAGCGATGGTGGTGTAATGGTCAGCATAGTTGCCTTCCAAGCAGTTGATCCGGGTTCGATTCCCGGCCATCGCACGTTTTTTTATTATATCTATAATCTGAAGAACTCTTCAAATATAATTGTGTATTGTGTAAGATCGTTAAATTGAAACTATGGCAACAGTTGAGTATGAACATTAAATATACTTGAAATATGTTCAGAAAGCGATGGTGGTGTAATGGTCAGCATAGTTGCCTTCCAAGCAGTTGATCCGGGTTCGATTCCCGGCCATCGCACGATTTTTATTATATCTATAATCTGAAGAACTATTCAAATATAATTGTGTATTGTGTAAGATCGTTAAATTGAAACTATGGCAACAGTTGAGTATGAACATTAAATATACTTGAAATATGTTCAGAAAGCGATGGTGGTGTAATGGTCAGCATAGTTGCCTTCCAAGCAGTTGATCCGGGTTCGATTTCCGGCCATCGCACGTTTTTTTATTATATCTATAATCTGAAGAACTCTTCAAATATAATTGTGTATTGTGTAAGATCGTTAAATTGAAACTATGGCAACAGTTGAGTATGAACATTAAATATACTTGAAATATGTTCAGAAAGCGATGGTGGTGTAATGGTCAGCATAGTTGCCTTCCAAGCAGTTGATCCGGGTTCGATTCCCGGCCATCGCACGATTTTTATTATATCTATAATCTGAAGAACTATTCAAATATAATTGTGTATTGTGTAAGATCGTTAAATTGAAACTATGGCAACAGTTGAGTATGAACATTAAATATACTTGAAATATGTTCAAAAAGCGATGGTGGTGTAATGGTCAGCATAGTTGCCTTCCAAGCAGTTGATCCGGGTTCGATTCCCGGCCATCGCACGTTTTTTTATTATATCAATAATTTAAAGAACTATTCAAATATAATTGTGTATTGTGTAAGATCGTTAATTTGAAACTATGGCAACAGTTGGGTATGAACATTAAATATACTTGAAATATGTTCAGAAAGCGATGGTGGTGTAATGGTCAGCATAGTTGCCTTCCAAGCAGTTGATCCGGGTTCGATTCCCGGCCATCGCACGTTTTTTTATTATATCTATAATCTAAAGAACTATTCAAGTATAACTGTGTATTGTGTAAGATCGTTAAATTGAAAGTATGGCAACAGTTGGGTATGAAAATTAAATATACTTGAAATATGTTCACAGAGCGATGGTGGTGTAATGGTCAGCATAGTTGCCTTCCAAGCAGTTGATCCGGGTTCGATTCCCGGCCATCGCACGTTTTTTTATTATATCAATAATCTGAAGAACTATTCAAATATAATTGTGCATTGTGTAAGATCGTTAAATTGAAAGTATGGCAACAGTTGGGTATGAACATTAAATATACTTGAAATATGTTCAGAAAGCGATGGTGGTGTAATGGTCAGCATAGTTGCCTTCCAAGCAGTTGATCCGGGTTCGATTCCCGGCCATCGCACGTTTTTTTATTATATCTATAATCTAAAGAACTATTCAAGTATAACTGTGTATTGTGTAAGATCGTTAAATTGAAAGTATGGCAACAGTTGGGTATGAAAATTAAATATACTTGAAATATGTTCACAGAGCGATGGTGGTGTAATGGTTAGCATAGTTGCCTTCCAAGCAGTTGATCCGGGTTCGATTCCCGGCCATCGCACTCTTTTTTATTATATTAATAATTTGAAGAACTATTCAAATATAATTGTGTATTGTGTAAGATCGTTAAATTGAAACTATGGCAACAGTTGGGTATGAACATTAAATATACTTGAAATATGTTCATAAAGCGATGGTGGTGTAATGGTCAGCATAGTTGCCTTCCAAGCAGTTGATCCGGGTTCGATTCCCGGCCATCGCACGTTTTTTTATTATATCAATAATCTGAAGAACTATTCAAATATAATTGTGTATTGTGTAAGATCGTTAAATTGAAACTATAGCAACAGTTGGGTATGAACATTAAATATACTTGAAATATGTTCAAAAAGCGATGGTGGTGTAATGGTCAGCATAGTTGCCTTCCAAGCAGTTGATCCTGGTTCGATTCCCGGCCATCGCACGTTTTTTTATTATATCTATAATCTGAAGAACTATTTAAATATAATTGTGTATTGTGTAAGATCGTTAATTTGAAACTATGGCAACAGTTGAGTGTAAGAACATTAAATATACTTGAAATATGTTCAAAAAGCGATGGTGGTGTAATGGTCAGCATAGTTGCCTTCCAAGCAGTTGATCCGGGTTCGATTCCCGGCCATCGCACGTTTTTTTATTATATCAATAATCTGAAGAACTATTCAAATATAATTGTGCATTGTGTAAGATCGTTAAATTGAAAGTATGGCAACAGTTGGGTATGAACATTAAATATACTTGAAATATGTTCAGAAAGCGATGGTGGTGTAATGGTCAGCATAGTTGCCTTCCAAGCAGTTGATCCGGGTTCGATTCCCGGCCATCGCACGTTTTTTTATTATATCTATAATCTAAAGAACTATTCAAGTATAACTGTGTATTGTGTAAGATCGTTAAATTGAAAGTATGGCAACAGTTGGGTATGAAAATTAAATATACTTGAAATATGTTCACAGAGCGATGGTGGTGTAATGGTTAGCATAGTTGCCTTCCAAGCAGTTGATCCGGGTTCGATTCCCGGCCATCGCACTCTTTTTTATTATATTAATAATTTGAAGAACTATTCAAATATAATTGTGTATTGTGTAAGATCGTTAAATTGAAACTATGGCAACAGTTGGGTATGAACATTAAATATACTTGAAATATGTTCATAAAGCGATGGTGGTGTAATGGTCAGCATAGTTGCCTTCCAAGCAGTTGATCCGGGTTCGATTCCCGGCCATCGCACGTTTTTTTATTATATCAATAATCTGAAGAACTATTCAAATATAATTGTGTATTGTGTAAGATCGTTAAATTGAAACTATAGCAACAGTTGGGTATGAACATTAAATATACTTGAAATATGTTCAAAAAGCGATGGTGGTGTAATGGTCAGCATAGTTGCCTTCCAAGCAGTTGATCCTGGTTCGATTCCCGGCCATCGCACGTTTTTTTATTATATCTATAATCTGAAGAACTATTTAAATATAATTGTGTATTGTGTAAGATCGTTAATTTGAAACTATGGCAACAGTTGAGTGTAAGAACATTAAATATACTTGAAATATGTTCAAAAAGCGATGGTGGTGTAATGGTCAGCATAGTTGCCTTCCAAGCAGTTGATCCGGGTTCGATTCCCGGCCATCGCACGCTTTTTTATTATATCAATAATCTGAAGAACTATTCAAATATAATTGTGTATTGTGTAAGATCGTTAATTTGAAACTATGGCAACAGTTGAGTGTAAGAACATTAAATATACTTGAAATATGTTCACAAAGCGATGGTGGTGTAATGGTCAGCATAGTTGCCTTCCAAGCAGTTGATCCGGGTTCGATTCCCGGCCATCGCACGTTTTTTTATTATATCAATAATCTGAAGAACTATTCAAATATAATTGTGTATTGTGTAAGATCGTTAAATTGAAACTATGACAACAGTTGGGTATAAACGTTAAATATACTTGAAATGATGGTGGTGTAAAGGCCAGCATAGTTGCCTTCCAAGCAGTTGATCCGGGCGAATCCGGGCGAGAATCCGGGTTCGATTCCCGGCCATCGCATATTTTTTTTTTATATTAAATGTTCTCAAGAACAATTCAAATATAATTGTATATATTGTTTAATAAATTAAGATTTAAAAAATATTTTATTAACAACAATTTTTCAACTTACAAAAATTACCATAAATATCATTCACATTGTCTATATCTCAAAATTTTAGTTTTATGTTTTAGTTCAGCTATTTTTCTGAACTATATTATTTACTAGTTTATGAAAACACAATAAAAAATTGTTAAAAAATATTAATAATCTTAATTTTTGGCTGTAACAAAACCAGCAATAACCTATAAAACTAAAGTTGTCTATTTCTTTTTTTAAAAAAAAATAAGTTAGTAAGTAGTTTTGTTTAGAACCACTAGAGCTGCGGTAAAACATAATATTAATAATAGATATTTTTTATTAACTGAATATTTGAAGTAATAATTTTTACAATAAATTACTTTTGTGTTTTACAGTAAAATATTCTTTATTGTGTTTGTTTTATAGAATAAACAAATGTTATTATTATTTAATCATTTTATGGATTTTATTGAAATTTTAAATAACATTGAAATAAAAAAATAAACTAAAATCAAAATATAAAAATTTTTAGTCAGCAATAAAAGCGAAAATACAAATATGTGTATGAAAAAAAGTGAACTGTTTGACAAAACAGCAGCATATAGGCCCTATTAAATTGGAAGAAACCGAGCGTGCAAAGTCACGATATATTAGGATCACATTCGATTGGAAGTGAGTGGAAGTAACCTAGTACACCGTGAACAATGAACTTTTTACGCTAACTCGTGTACGAGTTACCAAATAAAACACACACGGTTGCTTATGCGATACAAGCGCCAGTATTGCAATGCACATGTCACAGTACGGCAACACATAAACTGACTCTGCTACCGAACTGGCTCACTTGAACTTGCACATTTTTTTCCCAATAAAACGCTTGAGTGTTAATGTAAGGAGTGTTGTCGTTGACAGTGTACTAGGCCACAGTGCTCGGTTCCTTCCATTCGAATAGGACTTTAAACACTTGCGTTAAAAAAGTCCAAATAAATTAGCTAAAAAATAGTATTGTAAACTTTATATTGTGTTTAGTTTCATTTATTTTGAAAGTAAAATAAGTCTGATATTATATAATAAACATTGACTATAATTTATGTTTAACATTATTACGAAACAAACGTAAAAAAAGAAAAAAAGAAAAATATCCAATTTAACTGAAAACTTTACTTTATAAACTTTTTGAAAGTGCAGTCAATCCTTTGCCTAACAATATAAAATTCATATAAGCGTATTTACCAAACCGTAAATAAAAACTAAATTACTACAGTCATTATAACCCTATTGAAACTTGTAGAATAAAATAAGAGCAAATTTTCAAACTTGCAATAAGCGCATTTCTCCAGCTCTTCACTCAATACACACACACTATTTTACAGTGCGAAAATAGTTCGTCATTGAATTGAAACTGGCAGAGCAAATCGTAACTGAAGGAAAACTTTGGTAAGTATCAACAACTTTTCACCGTTTCATCATGTGTAGGTATTCCACAGACTTACATATAGAGACTGCCAATGTGCTTGTCCACTATTTTTTTTATTTGTAATTTAGAATCTAAAATATTTCTCGGATATCATTTGCTATTTCTCGTAGTTATTCGTGTCTGTACGTTTGACGCGATTATGGTACGTCAACTGGATTCTTTCTTAATAAAGTATCAAAGCAAGTAGATTGTTTATGACTTTTCTATAATTCCAAAAACATTATATTATTATTATTAATCTGATATTTTAAAATCAAAACAAAGCTAAATGAATCTCTATTCATTTTAACAATAAATAATTTCAAATATATTCACTAAAATTTGCTTTCAGCTGAAACGATTTCTAAAAGCCGTTATAAGTATGCGCACTAGTGCATCTCGGGTACTCTTCGAACGCATCTAAGGTTCGGTATGGAACGTGGGCATAACCTAATATTTAGTTAGAATGTGGACGCCGAAGCAAAGACGGAAGATGGTTGTAGCGCGGGGCGCATCGTTGCTACATCGTGCGCGCTTCGTATGGACGAGTACTTTGTAATAACAGTGCAAGGAGCCAATAGCGGAACTGCCAAATGTGGTGGTGGGTATGTGCAGCGTTGTTACAAATGACGTTTTCAGGTTGTTACGTATTTGAAACGTTTGCTCCGTTTAGTAGGTTAGGTTAGGTTAGGTTGGGAATGGGTAATGACTGACTTGTCTACAAACTGCATAGAATGCAATGTTTACAAGAAAATGCGCATTAAGTTTGTAGTTATTTTGAGACTTAATTTTATCGTGTGTTGGAAAATTAATGACAGAATTTGAACATGCTTGAAATGATGTTTAATATTAGAGAGTATTCGTAATTTTACAATAAATATAGTATTTTATTTGATAAAAAATAAACACTATACATTTTTATTGCATACATAGAAATAATCTTTATATAATTTATCTAATATTTTAGTGATTAGTATTAAAATTATAATATTATAACAAAACATACAATATATACATGTAAAAAATAAACAATATAATATTTTGTGGTACACTAAATATAGTAAATTGCATATTTATAAGAGTTTTAGAATGTTTTTTTTTATTTACTGAGTTGTTACATAAATTTAGATTTTCTATAAGATTAATATTTCTGAAATATTTAAAAATTGTCATAAAATTATATCTCTATTTGATACAAATAACACACAATAATGTTCGCTCAATTTTTAGTTTTTGTGAATTACTTGAAAATAATGAAATAATTAATAGAAAATAATTAAAAATAACTAAAATTATTGTTTTACAAAAGTGTTTTTTGTGTAATTAGTAATAAAAAATCATTTTGCATATTTAAATAAATATACATCAAATATATATATATATATATACGGTAGTAGCCGAATGTGTTTAAGCGTTAGATACTACAGAATATAATATTAGGATCCTACTGGCTCTCATTTCTGTTTATCGTAAAATATAAAAATGCAGTAGATTTGCATTAATTAAACAGAATCGGGCACAGTAGTTTGATCAACTGCTTGTCTTAAAATATTATTGCTACTCTATGCGAACGCATTACTTACAGTTTCAAAAAATGTTTAAATAAATCATCACGGACTACGTACTTTGTTTGTACTTGCGGTCAAAACTCTCCTAAGTTTGGTCAGCTGGTCATACACAATTAAGGCCTAATTTTGATTGCGTCCGTTAAACTTTTACATGAAAACAGAAGATAATCGTGTTGGTATTTTGATGGAAATAAAATAATTCTCAAAACTTTATTGTCACGCCTTGTATGTGTGTATGTGTGTGTGTGCAAAGAGGTAAGGTCGTCTCTCGGGAGACTTTATGAGAGAGAGAAAAAGGCGAATGGTTCAAGTTTGGAAACGCCCGACTGGAATATTAAGTGACATTTTTAGCACTGGACCGTTTAAACTGCATGCCGAGCAGTTCTGTTCTCTCTTTCAATGCGTCTGTGTGTGACACTGGTGACTTTTGGCAGTTTTTGGTGGTGGACTCTTTCACGCTCGTACTCTTTTTGTTTCTTTGTTCCGTTTGGTTGCCAAAAACAAAACAACTCCTGTTTCTTTGTATTCATTTTTTATTTATTTATTTCTAGCGCAAACATACCAGTTGAAAAATGTGCTAAATTTTATTGTAACATTGTTTACTAGTAGTGTATGTACAAGAAACGAATATAAATTTAGATTTGCAATTCTTCATGTTATAAATTTTTAAAAATAAATTGCGATGGCCGGGAATCGAACCCGGATCAACTGCTTGGAAGGCAACTATGCTGACCATTACACCACAGTCGCTTTTTAGCTTAACAAATTTTACAAAATAAAAAAATAACTGGAAATTGATGATCCAAATTAATTTAAAGTCTGTTGTTGTATTTGTATGTTAAATTAGTAAGAAATAAGTTTTAGTAGTTTCGTACTTAAATGTAATAAATAAGAAACAAATAAATTGCGATGGCCGGGAATCAAACTCGGATCAATTGCTTGGAAGGCAACTATGCTTAGCATTACATCATCATCCCTCCTCAAGTCTAACAATTTCTAAAAAAAGAAATGAATAAAAAATTGATAGTCTACTTTTGCAATACTTTCTCTTTGCTGTAGATTACATTAAACAATAATATATTTATGCATTAAAAAAAGGTACAAATAAGTTTCCGTAGTGTAGTGGTTATTGCGTGTGCTTTACACTCGGCTTTACACGCACAAGGTCTTCGGTTCGATCTCGAACGGAAACAATTTTGTAATTTTATTTAATGATTTTAAATTTTATTCATTTTAAGTAATGCTACTGGATTCCACATATTGTTGTACGTTACAAGTTTCTAATTAAATTAAACTATCAAAGGTGCCTTCATTTTTTTTTATATCAACGATGAAAAGTTAAGAAACTAAATCATACTTGTATCCAAACCTATCTCAAATTTTAATTGTTTTTGCTAAAATGTTAATATTCGTATTGCTAACTTTATTCAAGTATATTATTAAATATACTTAATACTGCATGTGCTGTTAATGAACTATCATTATTTAACTTTGTATCATTTTTATTTAAATCTAATTTACATTAAACTAATTTAATTATTATGATCTTTAAAATTATAGTATGAACTAGATATTTTATCTTATTTTAATCATTTCACTAATAGCGTAAATATACAGATTATTGTACCGAAATCTAATTTTGTTTTTCTAACTATTATACGTGTTATATCATTTTTCTTGTAAATAGTCCTAAGTAATTTTTCAAACGTTTTTTTTTTTTTAATTAATGTAAATTGTAATATTAAATAACAAACAGTGCTATCAGAAAATTTTTCCACAATATTACTCATATTCTCATATATGCATATGTCTTCTTATAAATATATTACATATCGTTACTTGTGAAACAATATATGGTAAAATGGAAAAAGAAACATACATCTGAAATAATATATATCTGTAGTTGCATTCTGAACTCAGAGACGCAAGTTCCATCACTGTCAGAAGCACGCCAACGTGATGAGGCCGCAAAGCACGTATCACAAAAATATAAAAATGCAATATAAGCAAAGGATGGGATGGGGCGGTAACGCAGAGACGGTGTAACGTATCTATATATATTTAATGGCGTATTTGTTTGCATTATGCTAGTTCGGGCGGAATGCATTTTTAAAATTTCATTTCTATTTTGATGGATTTTTTCCAATTTAACACGCGCGGGTGAGATTCATACACACGGGTAGGTAAATAAAAACAGAGTAATACAGTGTGTCTGGTTTTTGTTGCCCGTTTTAAAGACGTATTTATTATCGAGGGTGTTATATTGTTTGATATTAAACCATTTGGAAAACTTAGGCGGTGTACACATGGGACAACTAGTTAGTAACTTGACTTGGCAACTGATTGGTGAGTAGTTGCCTCAGAGGAGGTACACATATAGCTAAATGGAGCGCTACACATGTTTAGTAAATAGGTGACTAATCATTATTACTTAAAATTTATCAATCAGTTAAATGTTATAGAAAATTTTAATAATTTTTTATGCATACGTGTCACCATTTTGATACAAAGATGTTATATTTTTTTAAAATTTATTATATTCAACACAAAATTTATGTCAGATAAGTATAAAACGCTCATTTAAATAGAAATAATGTATAATTATCTAAATTTTATTTGATATTTATTAAGCGTAAGTGCTACAAATATGAATAAAAGTGCTATAAAATGAAAATTCTTGGATTCCGTGAGAAATATTTCTATGTACAAATATTGCAACGAAATTTCTTACGGTATCCAAGAATTTTCATTTTAACGAACCATTATTTTTAACGAAATATGTTTATGCATACGGGTATTAATGTACTTCTATAAAAACTAATGTATATTTTAAGTTGACTATGGAAACTAAGAGCATAAAATGTTATTTCAAAATATGTTTTTAAAATTTTTACCAATAAAATAACTTTACCTGAAATATTTTCCTCTATCTTTATAATATAATATATTATTACCGGCCTATCTTTTATATTATATTACAGATTCTTTTTGCGACAAAGCTGCAAATGTTTCCTAAACAAGAAAAAAAAAATATGCTAAAGTTGAAAGTTGAAAATGTTTGTATGTGTGTGTGTGACTGGAAGCAGTGAGGTTGTGGTGCGGTACAAGTTCTATGGTTACTTATTTTAAGGCCCCGTTGCACGTTTCTGACATAAATCTTTTGCCAGTTTTTGTTTTGTCGGGGGCACTTGCTTTCTTACTTGTTAATAAGTTTGCTTTTTTATTTTTTTTGCCGCGGCCAAGTTTTCTCTGTTGGTTTTTACCCCGGCGTTGAGTAAAGTTTGAGGCTTCGTGGTGGTTTCAAATTAATTGAATTTTTTAACAGTGCTAAAAACTCTGGCAAGTTTTTACAAAGAATTAACGCTTATGGCCTTGTAATAGTATCTAGTTATTTTTGTATGAAAGCAAAAGATTTTTTATTTAGTAATTTGTTCTTCAACTTCAACTTAGTAGAAAGAAGAATTATTGCTATGTAAAGCATATCTGCTGTAAATTACAGTTATTTTGTACATTTAAAACAGTACATAGTGAAAAATCGTAACTTCCTGTTAACGTTATACAATTTTCATTTGTTTAAAATCAGGGTTGCATTGATTTGAATCATTTAATTTTAAATCAGAATTAAATTACGTAGTTTTTTAAAACATTATACTGTGCAAAAATTTATACTTTATAAATATATTTGTAATAGTATAAACCTTTTCATTGTGATTTTTTAGTTCATTTTGTTTAAATGCGACTTTTTTTCACATCTAATATATATATATAGTATATATATATATATTATTATAGTAATATATATATTATTTCTGTTGTTTCTTCGATATAAAATTATCGATTTTAGCCTTAGTGGAATTTTTTTTATAAGGTCACCCATATATATATATATATATATATATATATATATATATATGGGTGACCTTATAAAAAAAATTCCACTAAGGCTAAAATCGATAATTTTATATCGAAGAAACAACAGAAATAATGTTTTTAAGGAAGTAACAGGTTTCTGTACATAACTGAAATTTTCAAAAAACAATGCTAAAACACGCGTTTTTAAATCAACTAAGCTTTTGAAACAAGTCAACTATGTACATTTGTCATATGTTTAAAATACTGTAATATAATTGGTTATATTTAAAATTCTTGATATGAAATATAAAATATGATGATATTCTAAATCTAAATTTTAAATAATAAATTTCTTAAATGTATAATAAACTTCAACACGGTATTTCATATTATTTATATTTCATTTTTGAAAATTAAATCTGTCATTCACCGGACCGGATTCTTCCATTTAATGCTGAATCTTTTTATCTTTTTACAATCTGGTATTGATGTAATGTAAAATTTTAAAAACTTTATACTTATACAATGTTGCAACTTGCGACAATGGTTTTTTATACAAGTTCAACTCTTCAATTCAAACAATATAACATATTTTTATATATAAAGTAAGTTATAATTGAAAATAATACGATTTGACTATAGATAGTTTAAATAAAAAATTTAAAAAATTATATATATATTTTAAAGTGGATAAAAATATTCGGGCGGATTTCATTACATCCCATATGGGACTGCAGTACGTTTGTACCTGTCTGTTGTAGTAGCACCGAGCGGTATGTGAAGTGAACAAAAATGAAATATAATCTACAAATGTTTCTGGTCATGTTATATTCATGGCCGTAATCATTTCAATGTGTCATACAAATACATTTGCGTTTTATCAAATTCTCATTTTCTTGTTTATTGAAAATTAGGTCATATAAATATTCAGAACTTTATAAAACGTTTGATAAATGCTTACTTAATATATATTTATTTAATGGTAGCACGGTTTTTTAATTTTGCATCAAAAACCGTATATTTCTGGAATCAATTATTATAATATTAATATTGAATTTGATATATTCCTCAAATATTTTTCAAGAAGAAATATAATACTTTTCTTATCATATATGTTATGACGGTCGTTAAAAATAGAAAATCTTAAAAAAATGTAAAATTAAATATATTTGTCGCATGATATATTTATACATATAAAATAAATTATATTTTGGCGATGCTTTAAAATCTTGTAAAAGCAAATAACGTTACAGTAATGCGTATTGAGCGATATCTATATTTGCAAATTTATGTTCACGTACAAATACATTTGCAAGACGAAAAAAAATTTAGTTAAAATTTAATTTTAAAAGCTTTTTATATCATCACTTCGTTTGTATATTTTATATAAATATTAATTTATTACGTTATACGTAAAAGCAAGAAAAATATTAATATATACTACCAACGCTTTTTTAACTTATAATAAGAAAACAAAAAAAAAATTTTTATATGAATTTAATAAAAACTTTACACCAATTTTCTGTTAAACATAAATAATAAAATGTAAAAGAAAATTTCAGTGTTATACATTCAAAAATTAAATATTAAAAATATGTTGTCATGTCTTACATGTTTTTGACTTTATTAGTTCATAAGTATATAAAAATCAATGTTTATTTGTTTGCTATACATTCTCAGATCGTTTGACCAATTTGAACCAAATATTGTACAACTCTTTAAACTACGGAAATAATAACGCAAAAAAAAAACAATAATATTTAACCGGCGAATACTTGCTAGTATAACATATGTTTCAGTTTTAAATGTCATCAATATTTTTATTTAATAATAAATACATAAACTTTATATTTTGTGCAATTTATAGATTTTCAATTAATGGAAGCCCAATTTTATTTGATTTGATGTTATTCTTTTTTTTATAAATTTTTATTGCCTCTCTTATCAATCTATTGCTAATATTGATTGGTCTAGCAATTATTACAGTATTAAATTGTATAATCTAGTTACTTACTTGTTTCTATGTTCTGTTATTTACTGTAATATCATTTATGTGTTTCATTTATTCTGATAAAGACGGACGTTGAGTTTCGTCAAAACGTCGATTTTAAATAAATATTAATACAGCACTTTAACCTAAAGTAGTTTTATTTTAATATAATGAGTTATGAAATTTTTTTTTCTATGTCGATTACTACATGTTTGTTAAAGAATATATTCTATTTTTCTAGTAAGGATAAGGATAAATTCTTTTGAAATGTTGCAGATTGCAGTAAATAAAATACCTTTTCCAGATCAATTCTTTTCGAACATAGTTCAAGTAATTCTATACTTATACGAGTCGCATTGGTTGCATAACTTAACAAATTCTTCGGAATCTTTGTGTTTGTCAGCTGTATTTATTTACTTTACGTACGCCCACTAGAAGAGGATCAATTTTATTCAATAGGTATTTCGGTATTTCGTTCAACAGTTTCAAAGTTTTACTTCGAAATTTAAAAGATTCAGTCAAGTGGAAATAGAACTATAGAAAGAGATTTTCTTTTTATTTTATTTTAAAACTCTGATTGATTTTTTACGACAAAGTAAAATTGAGTTTTAATATTTATAATATTTGTCAAATATTGTAAAAAGTTTCAATAAACTGAAAAATAACTATCATAATATTATCTGAAAATCTGTAACAAAAATAAATAAAATTATTTATTTTATTTTGTAAATGGCAGCAAAGAATATACAGGATGGTTTAGATGATATTTTGTAAATTAATTGAAAAGTTCAAATAAAAGTTATTTGGTAGTAATATTACATATACCTATATTATAATGTAAATAATATATTATGATGTGCTTTGTGTAAGTTAATTAAAGACAGTCGCAGAAAAAATACTATATGAAACTCATGCATATACTGTCTTTTTTAAACATATAAGGATTGTCAAACTTTGCATAAATATACTCATGATGATAATGAAGTACATATATTTTTAGTTTTTTTTTTCTTAAAGCAGAAAATAATATTTCAAATTTCATTTATTAAAAACTATCTCAAGAAAATAAATTTGTAAGATGGTGCGGTTTTCAAGCAACTGCAGAATAGCAAAACTGTATTGCATAATAAATATGGGTAATATTTATTCATGATATATATGCAACATTCAATTTCATATTTTCCACTATTCTTTCCAATACCGATAAACGTACCCATATTGGTTGCCTCGCAAGTGCAGAAGCTAACAAAATCCAAAGAAATTTAGAAAAATTTTCTTCTCTATCGTATAATATGATATTTATTTTATACATATATGTAAGAAATATGCTCTGTAATCTAATAGAAATTTACGATAGAATTGAAAACATATATAATTTTTTATTATTATTATACTAAATAACTAGGAACTTTTACATATACATAAACTATAAAATTTAGTAAATTGATATTGGTTGTGTAAATTCATGGTTAAAAGTTATATAGTTTGCAATACAAGTAGATTCTAATATAAAAATCATTTTTTCTTCAAGTGTATCAATATTAATATTACATTACTATATTGCTTATGTAGAAAGAGGTCATTATGCTATTAGTACAATAATAACTGATGATAGCGTCAAATATACCTACAACATCAAGTATATTTAATGTGACAACTTCGGCGATCATATTGACAAACTATTACGTCAAGTTAAGTTAAATTAATTGACAATTGAATTGTTTATTTTCACTGAATTTTAATTTGATTATTAAAAATGTGTGAAGTAGTTCAAGAAATACGATGTGCATCGTCAGATTTATCATATACTCGACCTTCTTTTGAATTTGAATTTGATTATTGAAAATGTATGAAACAGTGCAAAAAATGCAATGTATACCGTCCAGGGTAGTGAGAAATTGTATATTCGACCAAAGAAAGATTAATTCTCACAAATCACGTAACAAATATAAATAATATACACATATACATCTATTCTATGACTGTTAGTAAGGTTTATTAATTTAGGGTTCTTTTTAATTTTATTTCATTTCGTTTGAAGAAAAAGTCGTACATGTGACTCGGAATAGAAAGCTTGATCTCGACTTTACTTAATTGTAAAGCCTTTTTAATTTAATATAATGAGTTCTGATTTTTTACTATATGTAACAATGTTTTTATGCAGTCGGTCATAAGATTTCAATAGATAAAAAAATAAAACTTCCAAGTTGTTGGTTCTATCAGAACTTAATGATAAGCAATTAGCATTATCCAACGAAAAAACTTAATAATAAAAAAAATTGAAAAATATTGCCATTAAATCATTATCAATAATCTAATATGTCAATGGCAGAAGTGTCATTTATCTTGCTTGTGCCAGTAATAGGTCACTCCACTATCCAGGACCGCATTAAGTGCGGCAAATCAAACAATAAAAAATCGATAGTCATATATTTTTATGGTAAAAAAAAAATGAAAGAGGAAACAAAACACAAACGACAACAAACAGTCTTCTGCTATGTGGAAAATTCTTAGTGGGTTTATATAAATATACAAATGCAAGTTGTACAATGTAGAGAGTTCGATAGAGACTAGTGACTAGTAGTATAAGCGGTCAAAGGGCAAAGGTAAAATGATTGATGAGGTCAGACGGAAAGCCACGGGTGGCTCGCCGCCCTCAGTTTGTTTACCTTATTTATGCACCGTGCTTCCATTTTCTTTTTTATGCATTTTTTTATATAAATATGTCGTATTAGTTTAAGATGACAATTTTTTATTTATGTATGGTAGATAACATCGAATATAAATTTTAAATAAATTTAAAACGCAGTGCAGTGTAATTATTGTTATAAATAATGTAAAATTTATGATATAGTGTTAATAATTTATAATAGAAATGAGACTTTGCACTTTTTTTATTATCAATTTAAAATATATTATAAAATGTAAATTTAATATATAAAATGAATTTTTTATTAAAATAAAAAGACTGTAGGATTAAGTTGTGTATAAATTTTAATTAAAAATCGATGTTTCGACGTACTTCACGTACATCATCATCGAGAAAAATTATACAAATGACATATACTTGTGTAATAAATAAAAAAATATTAAATTCTTTTATAAAATTAATTCGTAAAATTACTTGATTAACTTGATTACTTAAAAAATCTTTTAGAACTCATAATATAAAATAAACTGCTTTAGATTCAAGTTCTGTATTAAAATTAATTTATAATCGACATTTCGACGAAACTCAACGCTCGTTTTCATCAGGATAAACTGATTCAAATGACATTTCAGTAAATAACAGATCATAGAAACAAGTTACTAGGTAACAAATATGTGACTAGATCATAATTTTATTTTATTTATAGATTTTTAATTAATGGAAGCCAAATTTGATTTAACTCAATGCCTTCACAGTAATTATATATTTTTAATTATTGTATTAAAACAATCATAATAGCATATAATGTTATGCTATGTATCTGATTAACAGTACAACATTAAACAATCTAAATTTCCATTTAATATTTCAAATTCAGATTAAATATTAAATATTATATGTATATATTATAATTATTAATACATTAATATAAATTATTAAAAGATAAAATAAAATATATAATTCATAATTAAAAAGAACAAACAATCAGAGATATATCCCTTTTTTTTTATATGGTATAAAAAGCAAAATCATGTCTCATATATTATTCACAGCCCATTTTCTAATTTTCTTTCGCGTTCTGTGGTATCTGGCCTGTATGTACATATCGTATGTTTGAATATGAACCGCAAATAAATATTTCAATATTTTATAGTCCGATTTCCATTTCAATTGTATTGGAATTAGTTTTCGATTTTTAACAATAACTCTAAATTTATCTTCCTTGTCATTGATTATTATTTATTCATTACAATTATTAATTTTTTTTTATTTATCGACCTTATAAAAAATGTATTGCATATATAATTTATTCTACTACTTGTCATATTTATTTATATTAAAGATTATATTTTGTTTTAAATAAAAAAATTAATGTGAAATATTTATTCATATAAAATTTATTATAAAATATTCTTTTCTGCAAATACTATTAAATAGATGGTAATATTTCTTGTTAAAATTATAAATAGCATTTTGTTCTAACATTGTTTTAGATTAATAATTTGTAGAAGATTGCATAAAACAAATTAAAACAATGTTTTTTTAATTTAGTACACTTTCAGTACTGCGAAATTTAACTAATTTATAGATCAACAAATTTATATAAACGAACAAAATTAAAGCATAAATTGTAATTTAATACAGTAAATGAATCTTTACTAGTTTGTAAGTTTGACTAATTTGTTTTTTATTACTTAAAAGTTGTAATAAATACTAACACGCGTAAACTGTTACTTATTTTTTGATAACATGTAATTACTTCTGTATTACATTAAAATAAAGTTTTATGACAAAAAGTGTGACAGTAAGACAAATTGATATAAGCAATGATTACATCCATTATTTGCTACCATACACCGTGATTAAAAATAATAATTTAATGAAATACTATGTAGATCTACATGTCCAAAGTAACTTATGCTAGCTTCACAAGATTAATTTTTTTATATAAAAAAATGTATAGTTTTCTGTACAAACAAAATTATCTGTATAATACAAAAAAGTATACATTGTTAGTATAAAATTGTTAGTTATAAAACAATTTAATATCATGTCAAATAGATTATTACAGATTTCGATTTAATATTGAAGTTAACATATCACAGTAATAATTCATAAATTAAAAAATGTAATTATGAAGGTGCAGATTGCAGAGCATATTTGCGATGTTTACAAGTTTTGGAATAATACAGTAAAATTATTTGTATTTGCCGAGCAAAACACGGATAAATTTACTAAATTTGTGTTTCTCTAATAATGTGTTCTCTTTAACTGAAATTAAAATGGCTTTAAAGTACTGAACAAAGCACAGGCACTATGCTAGTATCCGTAGAAATTCACGGTTATAGATGATAAGTATATTTGAATAAAATATGGTTCGAACACGTTATTACTTTAGTTTCAGGTCAATTTCATCCACTTTAACTCACACAAACTAGCAGTAAATTTATTAGTTTAACTATAACGTAGTTTAATTTCTGTTCATGCATTGTACCAGAATTTCTCAACAAGTTTTTTACTTAAATTTATGAGCAAAATTCTTCAACTGCATAACACGTGATAATTTATTTATTTAAAATTATCCGAGCTACAAATAAAAATAAAATTTTACAATTTCTATTATGACCTGTATTCAAATATATAGTATTTATTTGAATTTTAATTGAAATATAACACTCAAAAATCAATTTTGCAATAACGTTTTTGAGTATTAACTCAAAATTTGTAATGAAAATAATAATAAATTATTTAACTGAATATTTTTTAAATTTTGAATCAAAAACTTTTGTCTAATAAAATTTACAATAGGACAATGTAAATTTGAAACAAAAGAAAATATTTTAAAATTTTTTAAAAGTTTGAGAAACATAGTCTAAGAGCATGTGTGTTCGCTATTAAAGCTTAAAATCTTGTTTGTTGTTACTTTAGCATCACTATTACAACACTGTGAAGCTTTCAAGCTCTTCGTCTGACCTTGAACTTAAGAATTAATGCTATTTGTTTATTTATGAACATGTAATATTTGAGTAAATTAATACTGAACTGAAGCTATATAGTGTCCCAGATGTGAGATACACTACAAAACTATTAACTGACAACTTTCATTGCGAGATTAAAATTTAACACTTGCATTAAAATTTTAATTGTATTTTCACAAGTTTTAATATAAAAATCAATTAGTACATTTATTTTTAGTAATTTTGTTCAATGACGAATGAATGAACTAACTTAATCCTTCATTACTAATCTTCATAAATGTTACGTTACTAATAATCAAGAGTTTCTCAGACTATTTAACTTTATTATTAAAAAAAAAAAATAACAGAAAACATTTTTTTAAAACAATAATTATATTAGAAATTTATGATTGCAATTACAAATAAAATTTTTAATTTAAAAAAATAATTATTTATTTAAATTAAATCAGATTTTCAAAAATCTGCTGTGGCTACTACAGAAACGAGCGTCATCGTATTAAATAAATTTATGGAACAGAAAAATTTGTATAACAACTATGGTATAACAACAACGATGAATAGTTCTTTGACATTGTAGAGTATGAAATTGAAATGAAAAAATTAAGGACGAAGTAAGAGTAAGTATAGTAAGTATATTTGTTCTAAAAGTAATATATTTCAGAAATTTTCTTTGTACTGATTCTAATTAATTTATAAAATGATTCTAGACAGGAAACCACATCAAAAATTCATATTCCAAGTTAGATCGTACATAGCCGTAATACAACACAATGTAAGTTTATAGAAAAATAAAATAGTAGTCACTCAGACTACTGATTAATAAATGCCGTATATGTATGTAATGTAATTTGTATCAAAATAGAAGTGAACATACAACACAACGCCAGCGTTCAAATCAAATAATGTTTGGTAATGATTTTTATCCAATAAGGAATATACTGCTCCAATCCATGCAATTACAGAATTTGATACTTGCGTAATGAAACAGTTAATGCAAGTTGCAATTTGAAATGTGATTTTGTGTATCGTGATTGAATTTCGATCCATAATTACTTATTAAACATTACTATTATTGAGAATACACTGGACATTTGAACAAAGTTATATATTTATGTTAATAACATCTTCTAGAACTCATTATATTAAAATATAAAAGTTTTAGGATTTAGTTCTGTTTAAATTTTAATTAAAAATCGACGTTTCAACGTACTCTACGTACATTATCATCAGGAAAATGATACATAAGATAAGGTAAAGGAGGCTAACATTGACAGTAGGGTAACATTGACACATCTTTGAAAATGGTTTTTAAAATTTTCATAGTGAGTCACAGAACGCTGTTGATTAGCTCTAAAAATAATGTATATGACTACTGTAGATAATATCACCATCCATCGCTCGTTGCTCGAAGCTTAGGGCTTATGGCGTATGGATACCGACGTGTTGTTTTTTATATGGTGACAATTCGTGTTTGAAACTTCCATTCTAAGAGGTTTTTACCTGCAATTCGCGTATCATTTCATGCACAATTCGTTTTTTTTAAGAAAGCGAGGAGGTCATTTTACTTTTCCGGACATTACAAACAAAAGTTACGTCCTTGCTACAGATATAGTACGCGTGCTGCCTCAACCACGAATTCGTCGTGACATGTATTTTTTTCAAAAAAATTTTTTCGATGCGGAGTAAAATTCTTTAATTGTTAATTAATTGCATGTATATTATAAATTTTCTTAAAATTACAATAAAGTTCACTCTTATGTTATTATTCCTTTATTTACTACCTAGTATTTACTTATAATAAGAATAGAAGAATTATTTATCACTAAAGAAATAATTGGTTTCATAAAAATGCACTTTTGACCAATTTTTTTAAATAAATTTAAAATTGTCAAATTATAAAAAGAAAGTTCTATGTCAAAATTAAATTCCTATATTGTAACATTGTCATTTCAATGCATAAAGCAAGAAAAAACAAGGCATGTCAATGTTACCCACATGTAGGGTAACATTGACTAATTATGGTATATACATATATATTAAATATTTTCAATACCGTTTATGATAATCAATAAATTACTTTACATTTTAGAAACTAATATATGAAGCTAATTTTTCTGCTAAGAAAAAATAAATTATAAATCTTAATAAAATTTAAAAAAATTAATAACTAAAGATGTGTCAATGTTTGACGGTTTTACCTTATATAAATAGAACTTAGAAACAAGTTACTAGGTAACAAAATAAGAAACTATTTTACAAATTATCTATTAATTAAAGAGAGCCAAATTTTATTTAAATCACTGTCTTCACACTTATTAATGTTATCTTTTTTTTTATAAATTTCTATTGCTTCTCTAATCAATCTACCGTTATTATTGATGGGTTTTGCAATATTTATATTATTATTATTATATTTATGATCTTCTAATTGTTTTTGGATAATAACTAAAAATATGTAAAAAAAATAGAAAATATTTTAAAATTTTACTAATTTTATCTTGTAAACTCAAGTCGCATAAAAATTTTAATACATCAAATTGGTATTGTTCTTCGGCATAGAATTGAAAATCGAGAAAAATTTTAATCTCAATTTAAGCTTCCATTACAGTTGTACATTTGTTGTGAAATGTTTTTTTTTTTGTATTTTTTCGGATATGTTTATCTGAAATAAATACAATTTATTGTTACACAATAGAAATACATATGAATTGAAAATTGCATTTATTTCAGACAAACATGTTTAGAAAATTATTAATAAATAATTTCAGACAAAGCTTATAAAATAGTTATAATATAGGTACAATTATTTATTTTATTATTTCCCTGCGAAAAACCCAACTTTATAGTATTAAAACAAGTTTACTTTTGAGTTAATAATAAAAACATTGGCTCGTACTCTCACCTCACTTTTAAAAGTGATTTTTTTTTCAAAATTACTTTTGACCTTTACTTAAAATTATAATAAAATATAATAATAATAAAATATATCAAAAATAGAAATGCTATTTATATTTGATAAGAAATAGAAGTAAAAATTTGTTTTAAAGTGAAAATGAAATTGATTGATTGACTTTAACGCATTTTTTTTTTAGTATATAAAATAATTAAAAAATTATTTAAATTATTCCCAAACATAAATACCAATTTCAAGCTTTAATTGAAATTACAACGTTGAAAGAAAACCAGTATATGATTGTCTAATGTCATTCACTTTTGATGCAACTTGCTGTACCTTCGGCTTTAGACAAAACAATCTGCTCACTTTAAAAACCATTTCGCATCTTCTTTTTATATATCCATAATAGAGTGTCTACCATTCTATCGGCCAAGTCAGAGAAGTTGAGTAACACCGGCTAGAGACAACCAAATAGATTATATAAGTGCGTACAAAAAGTAATAAAACTGATTGTTTTCTCAAATGCATTTAACAAATTTACATCGGTTAGAAACCCATATTAAGGCTACTGAAAAAATTAAACAAGCTAGGTGTAATCATTTTAATATAAGAAGTAATTTTACTTTGAGAAAAATTGATTAAGTTTGTATAAAAGATTAGAAAATGATCTACTGTGGCGAAATTTAAATAAAATAAAAATAATATTATAAAAAATCCCAAAACCACACTTAGAAATTAACATTAAAAATTTAAAAACCAGCTACATAAAACGTTGTTAATTAATAATGGTTAAGTTATGCAATTTGATAGTAAATTATCTTCAAAGTGTTTCATTGATTTGTCAGTTGGCAAGGTAAAGATATCATTAACTTACAATGTTTTTGACAACGTTTTTGTGCAACTAAGCTTGAATATTTAAATATAACTGTTTTTAATAAATATTCGTTATAAAAAAATAAGATATTTAATAAAAACTAACGTACGTTATTGAGTTGAACAGTGTGTATGATGAAAACAAAATAATTAGAATTTTATCATAATAAAAAATCTTTCAGAATTTATTATACTCCTATAAAATAAAATGGCTTTAGGTTTAAGTTTTGTATTTATATTTATTGATAATCGACTAATTCAACGTTTGTCTTCATCTGGAAAACTGATACAAATGACATCATTTTATTATACAGTTACTTATTTCTATATTTTGATTATTTATTATACAGGATGTCTGATTACATTTTGACTGATTTTACAAGCATATATTTTGTAAAATCAGTCAAAATATAGTGCGACATTTTGTATATGTCATTTGTATAATTTTTCCTATTGTTGATCTATGTAGAGTACATCAAAACGTGCGATTTTTAATTAAAAATTATACAGAACTTAATCCTAAAGCTTTTTATTTTAATATAATGAGTTCTGAACGATTTTTTAACGTTAGAAATTTGAAGGCCAATTATTTTTTGGTCACATCTCATAGTCCATCCAGTATCTTGTTTGAAAAAGATTCCTAAACGCCATATGGCCATTGCTTTCGCTTCGTGTGTATATTTGCCGGGCGACAGGCACACAGCTGCCGGGCCGATAAGACCCGAGCTCGCGTCTCGTCCGCGTGCCGGTGAAATATTGAAAGGACCCTTAAAAACCGATTATCTTATGTTGGGCCACGCTACTATGATGATGGATTGTGAAAAAATAGAATAATGTGAATGCTGTGCTTGTGCCCGCTCGGCAGATGTCTTTCGCTTGTTTGTACCGGATTGATTGAGGATTTTTAAGTTTTTGAAAGATGCCTGCTTGCCTGCATTGAATTTGATTGCCCTTTTGACAGTTTCATAATACTTTATCGTGGTATGATTTGTAATACATAGTCACTAGGAGGAATTGATTTTGATACCGTAATGGGTTCGTTGCATTCAGTAAAATTTGGTTGGTGCATAATTATCATTATCAGGCGTTTTTTTAGGCGGGTTATTTGTTAATAAAAATTGCTGTTTTGTTTACTTTTACTATTAAAAATAATATTTTATTTTCAAGTTATAATATTTTATAATATAATAATTAAAAATAAACCGTAAGTTTGAAAGTATTGCTTCGATTCTATTCGGCAAAAAACGTATATTTTAACATATATTCTTTTTTTCTTATACGTACATTGTAAAAAAATATAATTCAAATTTATGTAATTTTACAGAGTTTTCAAGTCACGTAATATTACATTTTTATTCATTTTACATTCATAGAGTATGTAAATTTACATTAAGTTAATGCTATAGAATCCAGTCACTGTATTTACATATTAATATACCTATTATTTTTTTGTAATTCTTAATAGATATAAAAGAAAAACAAAATCTTCCATTTTAATTATCTTTTTTGGCAAGTATTTTAAAGAAAAGATACTCACCTAAACATTTATAAATTTATGCATTACACACACACACACACACACACACACAGACAATTATCCTTGTCTGTTAAAAGACTACAAAGAGAAAATCTTTTCTTGTTGGACAAAATATCAGCATTATTATGTGTTAAAACTTGGTAAATAGTAACAGCTTGTCTGGAGAATAAAGGACTTAGAAGGCGGAAGCTACAGTGGTTGAACGATTAAGACTTAAGGCACACAGGATCTCTTGTTCGCCATCAGGAAGTAAACGAAGATTTTGTTAATCTTGCCCATATGTTGCAACCGACCATCTTCTTTAACTTTTTTCCTAATTCTTTCGTAAGCAATGAGATGACATTAGAACAACATTAAAAAAGTTTGTCTTAATATTTTGATTATGTTATGCGATTGTTTTACACGGCAATAATTATATACAATATACATTAATTTTATAATAAAATTTAATATTGCTAATTTTTGAGTAAATTTTTAAACCATTCTGCATTCAAAAATGTCAATATACAATTTATTAATAAATATCAAAAACAAAATTTACATCATTAATATATTTTTTAAAAACTCATTGCAATATCTCAAAATATCATTAATGTTTCATCTTTTCCCTTTAGTCAAAGTGGTGAAAACGAATTTATTACAACATTTAAAAATGTTTATTAATTAAAACAAAAATATTTAAATAATATATTTTAATATATTTAATAAATTATACGTCTTTGCAATAAATTAGGTTTACTTTTAATAAAATGATATAAACATAAAATAGTTTTTAGTTTCAAGTGTATTTTTTTGATGACATTTATTGAAAAATTTTACAACTTATTAATTATACTTAATTTAGTCTATAAATACGCATTAGCTAGAATAAATTACTTCTAAAATAATCAAATTTATATGACAAAAGAACTGTCAAAATTTTGATGCTAAGTATATGTGTGCAAAGTTTAAATCGTTTAATAATCATATCTGTGTTTGGCATTTTTATGTTGAAAATATATTTCAGGTATAAACCGTCTTGTGCTGAAAGTCAATATACGCGAAACTGAAAGTAAAAAAAAAGAAAAAGTTAAAAACTTAATTTTAAAGTTTAAATGTTTTTGTTGTGGAAATCCGTTGTAGCGTGCAAAATTTGATTATTGCTCAAGCAGAAACGAACCACGAACCACCGGCCAAAAAGTCAATGGAGAATTTTGGTACAAGCATCAGATCAACCATAATATAGATGGGGGCGAATACAACACAATGTTTTGTTATATTAATATAAGACAACAAAGTTTTGTATATAAACACGTATGTGTTTGCAATTTTTGCAATGTCTCTGTGTTAGCTGATTTATTTAAATATATAGAAATATATAAATATATATAATATATGCCGGCCGGCTATATGTTATTTAAAATTAAGTTCTACATAAAATTACATAATAATTCATCTTTGTTAACCATAACATAACATAAAACAATTCATGTATTAGGTATAGACTATACGAATCTATATTTCTGGTTGATCTGATATAGGTACTATCTGTCGCAAGCGAAAAACTTTCCTCCTCTCTCCTCTCTCTCACTGTACATTCTATTTTCTCTCTGTAATAATAAAATTCTGGCGTTTGGCAGTTATTATGTTAGCGCTCGCCCGCATTCAGCAAAAGATGCGAAGCGAAATAGACGCTTTAGGGGAGGAAGAAGAATTTGACTTTTAAAATAAACTCGTTTTAAAGCTTGTTTCAAATTGTGCAATTTATTGCATCGTAAGCAGTCAGTCGACACGTCGCCGACGACCGACCGATGGCTTGAACCGACGCAGAAGCGCGACGAATAAATTCCTAACGTGTGACTGCGCAATTTTTCTAAGTTTAATGCACTTGTTTGGTTCGAGTTTTAGTTTTAAGTTTACTATATTATAATATTTCTAAATATAGTAGCTACTAGTGCTGTTAAAATTTTTCGAAAATAGTATCCGATTAACCGTTGTAACAAATGAATCGGTTAATCGTTACATATTTTATACTGTATTAGAATCACTGTCTTTTACTCATATTTGCTCAGAAATGCGTATGTGCATGGTTGACAATAGAAAAATGATAAATTTTAAACAGTTTAGTTTAGCTTAGTGTGTTTTTATTTCCTGAATACCAAAATATATTTATAAAGATGAGAATGGTTGCAATCAGCAGACGTAAACTTATGTTTATCGAACAGCAAACCTGCCCGCTGAATGTATGTTTTGTGTTAGCGGGCAAAAAGCACAAAATTATGGCATCTTTTTTTAAATTTTAACAACATAACAAAAATTTGGGCGCTAGCTTGATATACATGTATATCTAGTGCCCCCACTTTTGCAATTACTTTTTCTAATTTCTAATGCAGCACAAAAATTTTCATTGTGGTACAAAATTAGCACATAATTAGCACAAAATTATGAAATATTTTCTTTTTAATTTTGGCGAAGTGGAGGTGCCAACTATATGGGGCTCGGTAAATATTAATTTTTTGTCATAGTGGCGCCATCTAGAAATGGTTAAAACTCAATTTTGAACTCAAATTTGTACTGAGCGAAGTGAAATACCTTTACATTTTTTTCTGGCGTGATTTAGTGAAAACATTAATTTGATGAAAATATTCACTTATAGGCTCGATTATCAAAATACATGTGGGCTTAGGGGGGCCACTTAACCAACGAGTAAAATTGTGGGAGTATTTTTATAATTTTTTTTTAGCATATTTGGAGACAATTTAAGGGGTGAGAAAAGAAAATAAAAATTTGACCCCTCTTAAAGGACACCCTAATATATATATATATATATATATATATATATATATATATATATCATTGATTGTACGAAAATTTATAAAAAAAGGTTTCAAAATAGTTATACTATAACTTATTATTATACATTATTAATAAAAAAATATTTCTTTTATACGTATCCATAATATTAATATTACGTTACCATAATGGCTATATAGAAAAGGTCATTATGTTATTAGTACAATAATGATATTATTATACAGCAGTTAGTTACTATACGAGTATATCATTGAGGCAGCCCCAAACATAACTACAACGTCGAGTGTATTTAATCTGACATTTTCCTCGACCGTATTACGTCAAGTTAAGTTAAGTAAATTGACAAGTACATTGTTTATTTTTGTTTAAATTTAAATTTGATTATTAAAATGTATGAAGAAGTACAAAAAAATGCACAGTTTGAGCTTAAATTTAAAATTTTATTATATTATAAATTAGTCAAAAACATCAAAAAATAATCCGCCTTGTGTTTGCAATGTGAAGAATATGTAGGATGCTCATATTTCCTTTTGTACAATATTTGAACCTGGTTTTATAAATTTGAGCAGAAATAAATGTGATGCAAACATAAATATCTTTTTTTACATATTATACATTTTTTACGTAAAATAATAGTAAATTTGTTGAATGTAAATAATAGTATTTTATCCGTAAAAAAATATTTTATATGTGTCCATTCCTGATGCCTACAGCAGCATACATGACGAGGCATTTGGTATACAATATACAAGAATTCCATTTTCAATGAAGCAACTCATAACGTACAAAGATATAACCTAATAAAAAGTTTCCTAACATATAAAAGTAACAAAACAATTGCCGCAATTTTTCTAAAAACAGCTGAATATTTGTAAAATTCATGTCGTCAAAAGTAAACAGTAAACACATTTGAAAGAAAACGGTAACAAATACATAAATTTTTCGATTTAGTTGGGTAAGCTATGCAGTAGGGAGACGATAGACAGACAGGCAGACAAACAGAGAGCGCACAGCGCTGTTCGGAAAAGTTGCTAAATTCAAGGATATTTGTTCACAAAAGTCAACAACAATACAGGAGGATGGAGCAGAACTTCAAAATATACGCAAGCGTATAGATATACTGTACATTTATATGTGTGTACGTATATATATATACGAATACAATAAAACTCACCGTTTTAGTTGTTGTTGAACTTTTATTATACAATAGACGAACGAACGAACAGAGTATGAGATGCGGGGATGCATAACTAAAAGCTGCTGCACACAGAATACGCAATTCAGACAGAACAAACACATACAATTTTAGATCTACAGAATGTGCATATTATATACACTAGAATTATCTAAGCAAGACTTTTATATGTATATCAATTCCAAGTAATAATAAATATTCCTATAGTTTTTATTTTTCATTTTGTCTTAGATAGATATATATATATATATATATATATATATATATATATATATATATATATATATATATATATATATATATTAGAGTATCCGTTATTTTAAATTTTTTTGATCTCACCCCCTAAAAAGTTTTAAAATGTTAAAAAAATAAAGTGTTCAAGATTATAGCAACTTATTTTAACACTAATCCATGCCGCAAAACGGATTTTCTTTTTTAATTTGCTTAAGAGGGTTTTCTTCGCCGCCATTTTTATATGACAAAAAATTATTATTTCGAACTCAAACTTGTCTAAAATGTAACTCAAACATTGACAAATAAAAGTATATAAGCAGTATATAACTTATCTTTTGATTTCATTAAAAAAAATAATGTTGAAAATGAGATAGAAATCGGGCCTCTAGACTAGAAAACCCCCGTAAGCAAACATAAGCAAATTAAAAAAGGAAATCCGTCTTGCGGCACGGGTTAACGTTAAAATAAATTGCTGTAATTTTGAACACCTTATTTTTTTAACATTTTGAAACTTTTTAGGGGGTGGAATCAAAAAAAAATTAAAATAACGGTCACCTTAATATATATATATATATATATATATATATATATATATATATATATGTATATAAAAATTTTTTTTTATTTGGCATGGTAGTCAAATGTTTGGAAAAAATGTTAAACAACAAGAAAATTCATTTAAGATTCAAACCAAGCTTTCGTGGCATATTTTTGTCCCCTTTACCACAGAGCACTGGAACACAAAATTTATAATTGAGTTATTTAATGATTTCAAGCAAAACGCTCGTACAGGTCAATTTTATTTGTTAATTAGCCACCTTATGACATACAAATTTTAATTATGACGTCATGTGTTTTTGCACAATGACGTCATCATTGTTTTTTTTTAAATGACAACTTCAATTTTTTTGTGTTATTTTCTAAAAAAAAAAAATAGTTGAACCTATCTATAAAAATCAGCAGAACTAAAACAAATTGTAGCTATTTATGGAAAATTCCTGACAGCAAATTTACTGAAGTTCTGTAAATTTACTAAAACAGATTTTACTAAAAAAATTTAATATTTCATACATATGTATATAATTACAGCAGTTGAATAATTATAGCTAGAAATACTGTTTATCAAGGTGTCTCATGATTTGTAGATAAAATTACATAATTTTGTTTAGAGTGAATAACACTAAAACATATAACATATTATTAAATTTATTCCAACACTTATTAAAGTACATAACAAGCTTAAGATAATTATACATCAGACACAAAATAACAGATTACTTTAAATAACTTAAATATGGCAGTGATGTTTATATTATGTATACGTATATATATACGTACACACAGGCGACTTTCTATATAAGAGCAGCCAACGTGTTTCCATATTGTTCTCGCTACAGGTGTTATGGAAATAATAACATCTGATAATTTTCTAGTTTAACATAAAATTTCAACCCGTCGTCTGCTGCCACTTATACTGTGTTGCCATATCAACACTTTTAAGGACGATCATTGTTTATTCAAGCGGGAAAATAACTGTCTCATTTAGATTAGAATGGCGTTAATCTGTTCGCTTGTTTATTGTGAAATATAATTAACACTGGAACACAATTATTATTTCTACAAATCTACCTCCCGTTGTCTTTATATCTTAAATAATTCCTTATTTATTAATGCATTTGTACTTACAAAAGATTATGAATAATTTTCTTAATGTTTCTTTAATTTATATTCTAATTTGGTTTTGTGGTTTCAGCTTAATTATTCCTTTAGTTATTTTGTATTTTGTTTACGCTTTCAGTTTCGACTAAGATACACCGAAAAATATCTATAGAAAGTATTAAAATTACGGTGGTTTACTGTTTATGTATTTTGTAATCGGTGTTAAATTTTAATACCGAAAAAGATAAAATTTAATATTTTTTCTTCAAGCGTATTATAATATTAATATTACGTTACTTTATTGCCTATGTAGAAAAAGGTTATTATGTTACTAGTACCATAATGACATTATTATACAGCAGTTAATTATTATAGCAACAATATGACAGCACCAATCATAACTACAATATTAAATGTATTTAATCTTACATCTTCGGCGAGCATATTGAAAACTGTATTACATCAAGTTAATTGACAATTACATTGTTTATTAATTTATTTATAAATTTATTCATAGTTATATTAGTAGAGTTAGTAGTAGAGTACGTTGGTAGATTGAGTACTATTTCGTTGTTAATATAATTTAAACATTTTGTAATAATAAAGGACAAGTCTAAAGATTTATTTAACACAATTTAAAAATGTTAGTTACTTATTATGTGATCTACTAACTTGATTTTATATTCTGTTTATTTATTATATATGTCATTTGTATAAATTTTCTTGATGATAATATAAATAGAGTATGTCGAAACGTCGATTTTTGGTGAAAATTTATACAGAACTTAATCCTAAATCCTTTTTAATTAAATATAATGAGTTCTGAAAGATTTTTTACTATATGTTAAAAATGTAAAAATCTTTCAGAACTCATTATATTAAAATAAAATGGCTTTAAGTTGTAGTTCTTGTAAAATTATTAATAATCGACATTTTGACGTACTCAACGTACATTTTCTGATTTAAATAAAATTTGGCTTTTCTATTAATTAAAAATCTGTAAATTTTTTACGATCAGTTACTTATGTGTTACCTAGTAACTTGTTTCTATGTTTTGTTATTTACTGTAAATGTCATTCGCATCATATTTTTTTTATGAAAATGTACGTTGAATACGTCGAAGCGTCGATCATTAATAAATATTAATACATCACGTATGTCCTTAATTACAGTCATAATTCATAACATAACTTTCTTTTTCAACGAGAAAACGAGAAATCATTCGCAACAAAATACCGAAACTATACGCGCGGTATAGCCCCGCAAACAAACAATATAAAACTTCAGAAAACAATGAAAAATAAAAACCAAAGCAAAACTGAACAAGTGGAGTATCGCTATTATTGGTCTGTGTCAAATCCAAAAGCCAAAGCACTTCGCTAAATGAAACAAGAGAACGAATCGATCGTTGTATACAAGAAAAGAAAATACTTATCTATATATCGGTGCCATCTATGCACATACCACTAACAACTACCATTATACAATAAAACGCGATTCTGTTATCGCAGTATGCCAGGGGAAATACATCTCTGAAAAAGCCGCAATTAAGCGGCAAAATACAAACAAATCGGTGATAATTATTGAGAGTGGAATTTGTTGTATGTATAAAGACATCTACAATAAGTTGTAACGACAACAAATGATCGTTGCTTTTTTGTTTCTGTTTTATTTTTCTTTTGTTCGTTGAAGATTATTGTACCGTTGGTTTTTGCAGTGATTTTGTAGCAAAAATTGATAGTGTGAAACAGTAGCGGACTGGTAGATTTAAATCAGTCCGGAAAAATTGTGAGTCAGAGACCATTTGCACAAAGAAAGAAAGACATATACCGCGATTATTAGTAAGTACAACATATTTAATTTCAGTATAATGGTCTGTATATTTCTTATGTTATATGAATACTATTTGTGAAATGAACAAAATATAAATTTTTAATAACATATTTCTGATATTAGTGCTTGTACATGTCTTAGAAATGTGAACCGAATAGACCCATAAATTGTAGTTAAAATACTTGAAACTAAACTGTAATAACAAACGGACCAATAAACTAAAATAATTAAAATTTAATAAAATTTAAAACAAAAAGGCTTTGGGATTAAGTTATGTATAAATTTTATTACCAAGAAAAATTATACAATTATTATTATTTTGTATAATTTTTCCTGATGATCACGTAAGTAGAATATATTAAAACGTCTATTTTTAATTAAAATTTATACAGAACTTAATTCTAAAGTCTTTTATTTTAATATAATGAGTTCTAAAAGATTTTTTACTATTTTTAATACAATTTATTTTATCAAATAATACTAACGTAACCAATATTTCTATTTTTCTATTTTTTACAATGATTTTCATCAAAGGACTCACTGCAAAATAACTCAATGTATAATAGAGGTAAGTTGTACAAAACAGAATTGTATACCAATATATTCCAGTTGAGTTCCATAGTTTCTATTCTCTTGGAAAAGTAAAGCTAGTTTCTCCAACAATTTTCCAACTCTCGCACATAGTGCAATACATGAATGGACAGACATAACAAATGCAATCTTGCCTCGCTACACAAAATACAGACACATCCTTATATTTAATTAACCCTAATAAAAAGGTTAGGATCGCTACAAAGAAAGAGAGAGAGAGAGTGAGATATCAAAATGGGAGTTGGATGAAGAAGGTTGGGCATCCCAAAGTAGTGTGTAGAATTGTAATGGTTCTTACAGAGATGGGACGAATTTGCTAATTTGTTGTGAATGCATTTACGAGGTAAAGTTATGTAGGCCTATTTGTAATAGCACGTATTTTGAAATTGTGTTACTGACACACTTCTCGCAAATTCACTTAAATTAATAATATTATTTGCGCAGGCAATATATGGTGATTGTGTATGTATGTATAAATATATCACTATATTCAATAAATTATGCGAAATATCTTAAATATTTGTTTAAAAGTTAAATTTGTTTATATAATAATTTGGCTGCCAAAATACGACATTTAAAAAAATAATTTATTATTTTCTGAACTTCAACCCAAATGGAAAATATTCTGTTTTTATTTTAATGAACAATAAGTATAAAAATTTCTTCAGTTTTTAAATCTAGTTTTCGTATTTAAAAAATTACAAACTAATTATATTTATTTCAAATTAGTTCTTTTATTAGTAAATAAATAAAAATTATTATTGAAATTTCGACACTTTTTTCAAAGTTTAACATAAAATCAGTGGCTTTATTTTTAAAAGAGATTTTTGTCAAAAATACTTTTGACGTTTACTTAAAATTACTTATTAAGCAATTTTAATGATTTTATTTGAATTTTATAATATTAGATTTAAAAAATTATATTCGATAAAATTAAGAAGTAAAAATTTACTTTTTCATAAACAAAAGAGGTATTGAAATAAGATAAAATTTAATAGAAAAACCTAAGCAAATTTATATGAATTTTAAAATATTACAATACAAAATTCACTTCTTTTTGCAAAGTGTACGAAACCTAAACAACATATAACAAATTTATTCATCTAGAAAATTTAAAAACGAAAAAACCTATTGTTATTTTTTCACTAAGAATAGGGAAGCTCGCCGTATTGAGTAGCAAGAAAAAAATAGGAAAAAAAATCTTTTGTGCTAGTCCAACATGGCATGCTGTGGTGTCAATAAATCTCAAAAACTATTTGTCGATGCATTTATATATTATAGCGTGTTCCAAAATTATGGGCTACTATTGAGGTTTTTTTTTTTTAAACGAAAATTTTATTTTAAATTCAAATCGTGAAATAGTCATATATACAAATATATTGGCTCGTATTCTCATCAAAAGTGATTATTTTTTTTTTGCTCTTTCAAATACGTAGTTTGACATACTAAACAAATCTTTCAGAAATTATTATATAAAATATTAAATTCGACGTTTTGATATATTCGTATACTGCCATGTAATAATTATTAGGAGTATTAGTTATTTGGATAAATTGCAATAATTGCCCGCGGTTTGTACCTTGTAAATAATAACCATATTGTTACATTTATATAGAACAAATTATATTTCATTACACACAAATATAATAAAAAATATACAGATGTTTAAATATTATTTTTACATATAAAACATGTATGACACACTGAGACACACTGTATGTAGAATCATTTATTCAGCAAAAGTGACAATCCATAGATCGTTACTCAAATGTCCAGGTGGGTGGAAACCCAACCTAACTTTTCATTATTTGACTACCAAGATCGGCTTTTGTTCGTTGCCGGCGATTTGTATTTCAAGAGTATGGACAAAAGAATAACCGTATTGCAAATACCTGCTATATATTATTCTATGATACTATTCAATCCCTGCGTATTGTACGGAAAAAAATATGTGGACATTTTGAAAAATAGAAACTTGAAGAGATAGAAATGAATGTTAAATTTTTCATTGAAATTAATAGAGATGAAATACGATTTTAAATATTTATCTTTTTTTTTGAAGTTTTATTCTCTATTCTAGAACGTTTATAAAATATGAAATATTTATTACAAAATACATTATGAAATAATATATATTTTATAATTATTACAATAGTATAACTAATTAACTGTATTATATGGCTTTTATTGTTCATGTTTATTTTGTTAATTAAATTTAATTATTAAATTTAATTGCTTTTAAATACGTTTATTTTAGAAATTAAACAATACAAAAACTTAATGTTAAAATATATAATGTTGAATAAATTAGACTTCTGTAACAAGAAAAGCTTGGAAAATAAGTAAAGCAGTACTACTTAAGTAAAGTTTTAATGTAGACTAGTTATTTGTTTTATCAAAATCAGTTGAACCGTGTAGGAGGAGTTGCAATCACAAAATCTGACTGACGACAGAGCGAGTCAGCGAGCGGACAAGCACATCCGGCACACAACTAATACAAATGACATTTATATACAATAGTAATAGTAAATAACATTGATAATATGTAAATACAATGTTCATTAAATTAATTATCTATTTTATTAACATAGAATAAATACTAATTTATCAATTAAATTTTAACTAAATTTTAAATACATAAATTGGCTTACTTTCATGTCATTCTTAAAACACTCCAGTACTCGCGTGGGATACACACGTATCCCACGCACATTAAAAATGGTGTTTTGCAGTAATATATTGGATTGGATTGCAGAGGATATTGTAGAAACTATTGAATGGTTTGATAATAATAATATTGCAAGTTACATAGGCAAAGATCGTACTACACAGTGGAAAAAAATCTTGTTTTTTTTTAATTAATTTAACGTGTTTTACGCGTGGGATACGTGTGTATCCCACGCGACCTTTCACGTAACTATTTGCCGCGCGAATACTGGAGTGTTAAATGTGAACATCAGGAAAGATTTCGAAACCGTCGAGTTAGCGAAAGTTAATATCAAGTCTAATAAACATTCCATATTACTTGCAAATATATAAAATCATTTATCGATTTATAAAAACCATGTATATATCTATATTTTTATCAAAATTAGTATTATTTAATAATAATATATTATATAATGATACGAGAAAATATAAATTTATCATTTAATTCTATGTTTTAATGCAAACATTTATAAATAATATAACTATTATAAGTTAGAATAAAATTACTCAGCATTATGTAAATATATTAGGAACAGTTACTAAATTAATAACATATTTGTAAGATAAATTTAGTGTAGTATCATAGTCACGTGGTACGTTTAGTATTTGAAAAAGGAATTGGAATGAATTCATAACGATATCATTATTAACTTTGACATCCCATATAATATGCATCATTAAATTTCATTTTTATTGAAATCTATTTATATCAAAACATATTATCAATGACATACATTTTGCATTTCTTGCTAATATACCAAGTTATATATTAAAAAAAAAATGTGATTGGAAAATGTCTTTGTAATGCAAAACTCGCGGTTAGATTTCATGGAAAATTTACAATATTCCAACCATTTTCACATCCATCATTTTGTCCAGTTCCGGGTAAAATATTGGCATACTTTTCAAAATTTCGGTTGACACCCGCTCCGAATCTGCCCTAGATAGAATGTTTTATTTATATAAGTACCCTAAATCAATAGAACAACAGTAGGTACAATGTAAATGCATTTCGTTGTAGAAAGTTAGTACTACGTAATTTAAAACTTGATTTACAATACTTTCCGAGAAATTATTATTGTACTAGTAACATAATGATTTTTTTCAATATAGGAAATATAATAACGTAATATTATATTAAGAGAATATTGAAGAAAAAAGCATAATGTAAATTAAGCTTTATAAAGTGCAACAAAGTTGCGATTGAATTTTTCTCAGGAATATATATCGTTTTTAATATGCAATAAGGTTTTTTTTTCTGTGCGTCTTAGTTCTCGTTTTAGTCGTAGTAGCGTATATGTTGTTAAAAAGTTGAAGCCAGTTAAAATGATTTATAGCTTACATTATATTAAATAAATTCTGTTCCCTATTATAGACTACATTGTTAATTTAAAAGTCTATGTATGTAGTGATGTATTTTATTGTAGGAACGTTTTAGTTGGCATTGTACAGTTTATTTCGCATTGTTATCTGAATTTCAAAGAAAATTTAAATGATATTTAAAAGATATTATAAAAGAAAAGCTTTATTAAAGTATAATTGAAAATATAAACTTACTTTTATGTAATGTAATTTTACAAATAATATTTTTTTGGTTTTTTTTCTACTTATGTTAAACAATATTTTTATAATCAGGTACGTATTCTGTTAAGTTACATTGTTTATAATCTATAATCGTGAGTTATGAAAATATAACTCACGGTTTTTAACCAATCACAACTTTTTCAAACTATAACTATACATTTGGACATACATCCATATACAATCACGTCACGTACCCAAAAGAGTGTGGCACAAACTCTATCCACTATCTCGAAATTTATTTTCTCCAAACATTCTAGATTAAGACGTTTTTGTATAATAAATAAATAATAAAATTTTGTTAGTTTTTACATAAAAATTAGTAATTTGAACCAAATATAACATTTTTGTTATATAAAAGTAAAAAAATATATTGTAATCAATATGTACAAATTACGAATTATGAACTACCACAGTTATAGAGCCAATAATAAAAATATAAAATTGCATAAAGTAAAAAAAAGCTCTGGTTAAATGAACAAATTCAAAACTGCCCTATCGCATTACAGTGAAATAGAATTAATAACAACGACAGAAAAATATAAAAAAAACGTATGTGTTTTTTATACAGTTGGCTGCACCGATTAAAAAAAAAACTTTTTTTTTTAAATTCCATTTGGTTCCTCTTTCAATACGTAAAAAGGTTTTCGAACATCTTTTGGTAAAAATTCCATTCTTAATTTAAGGACTTTTTATCTAGATGTTGGCACGCTTGAATGGACCATGAAAAGATGCTATTTGCAGTCGAAATATTTAGGGCAAACGGGTTCAACTAAGTAGTGCTTTCACGCCCAGAAAAAAAAACGAAGCACATAAAAGACTTCGAAATGGAATCGGTAAGTATTTGCTTTTAATTTTAATTTATTTTACAAGGAACTAACCAAATATTTTTACAAGCTCGAGACGATAAATTATTTTCCCAAAAATAATTCAGCGCAATGATTATTTGAGTGGTAGTCTAGTTCGATTCTTAGATATTTTTATTAGAATTTTAAAAGTTCATTGGACACAAATTTTAATTTTGCAAAAAAATTAAAAGTTATTGGTATAATGGCGATTTAAAATGTTAGAAATAAAAAAAATGATTACTATTTACAAATGTTTGTATAAAAAACATTTTCTATTTATTTATTGTCAAAATGATTTTTGTATTGCGTTACTTTATATTGTACCATGCACATATACATCGAAAAGTGATATAATTATATATAAATGTAAATTTCAATATTATAAATTATATTGTATATATTATTTTTATCTAGAGCCAAATTGATATATGAAAATATACTCTAATCAGATAAATAATTATTATAAAATACATATGTTTAAACATGATTAAATAGATTGAAATAAATATCCATTTAATTTATGTTGTACCATGTAGCTAAATTTTTATCGAAAACCACCCTTTCCTCTCTAATCTGTAAAATTTACATCAACTGAAATAAATCAAACTACAGTGTTATTTGTTATTTATAAAATACATTTAATACTAACGCACAAAACTGTCCACACGTAATATAGATTCGAAATTAATAATTGATATATACTATATTGCTATAAAATATTGAATATATTGGTTTCAATAAATATTAGGTCCGTAAAATATATTTCTGCTCTCCGAATATATAAATATTTAATTGAATTTATTTAAATAATTTTCATTATTTATATATTATTTAAACATTGTTTGTCGACGTATGTGAAAACATAAAAATATAAGTTTAGAATTGCAACAGACTTTGAATAGAGACTGTTATCAAAACATAAGGTAGGAAAATTCTAGAAAAATTGAAACTATATTTACTACTAACATCAAATTGTGAAAAAACCAATTGTTATGCGACGAAACAAAAAGTATTGTATACGGATTGTTATAAATAACATATTTAAGCTTAAAAGCTGCATATTTCAATTTGATCAACTTTTGGTAAAGATCTGCCAACCGAAAGTGATAATTTATTGGTGTTACTTTTATGTGTTTTACGATATTTCGCAACCGAGATATATTTCGAAAAAATTCAACAAAACATTTGGAACATTTTTCGATAAGGCTCAATAATTTTTATTATATAATTTTTCATATTTTTATGATACATATAATTCTGTAAATAGGTGGCATATTTATGTCAAGACAGTTTTGTTGTTAGTTACCATGACTATAGTAATTGTTGTTCTACAAATTTTTCTATTCCATAAATTTATTTAATACAATAACGGTGGTTTACGTTGTAGTCACAACAGATTTTTTTTTTTGCTTTTATTAACTTCAATATATATTTATTTTGATAGTAAAAAATTACATAAAAGTTTATAAATGTTGACAAAATTGAACGGGTGTCATTACGATTTGGAACTATCTCTATTTTCTACTTGCGACTTTTTAATTTCGTAAATTACCATAAAACCAAAAATAATCGTCAGTTAAAATCGTTTCATCTATTCTCTTCATTTCAATTCAATTTTCCATGAGATATACTCATTGGAAACCTTCCATTTCCTAAGCAACACAAGCAAGTCTTCCTTCTATTCAATTTCTAAGCGTTGATCCTAAAAGCTCAGGTGAAACCGTACAGCAGCGTCTAGTAACAAAACACGCTCAAAAACATGGCGTAAATTCAAACTTTGTATGTCTCCACTAAAGCTTACGCATCCTGTCCCAGTTAAAGGGAAGATGAAGAAGGGAGAAAAAAAAAGAGAACAAAATAGATAACCCATGTCAGGCATTTGGTCACTGTCTATTCAACTATTTTGTTTCTATTTATGCATCTTTGTATTGCTGTACGAAGTTTTTCATTTGTTAATTAGCCATGATCAAAAAATTTAGCGAAAAATATTGTGTCAAAAACTAGGTACTGTCAAATAAAAAAAAAACGTAAATTTATAATATTATTTTTCAATAAGAATCTAATAATAATTATTATTCATAAGAATAAATTTAACGTACAAGCTAACGAAGAGTGTCAGAATTAATCCGTATGAGTGATAGTCATACAAGCGTGTAGAATGCTATACTTTTCGTAGACATTAATAAAGTATTTATTATTCTATTTTACTAAAAATCTATCATCTTTCAACATAGAATATGTTACATAAACTAATACTATTTTTTAATGTAAAATTAAGTAAAGTAATAAAAAAGTGTCCATTAAAGAAAAAAAACTGAGATTTTCATGTTAACTTCAAGTTTATAGCAACATTTTAGGTACATTTTTAAATAGTTTTAATTTATTTTTTATGAAAAGGTAACCCAAAGTTTCCTTAATAAGACTTTGTTTACAAATTGCAAATATTTGTGTTTTTGAAATACGAAAACAGAAAGATGTTGCCAATTTCAAACAAAAAATCAAAAAAGTTGAAATATATCAAAAACAGTTAAACTAAAGTAATATGTGTTATTAATGTTTAATTTACTCCTAAATTCAGTAATAAAATAAAAAGAAAAAAAGTATTTTATTTAAAATTTGTCAATTTTTTTTTTTTAATTGGGCATATCGAAATACACCTATATACTAAATTTCGTGACATATTATTAGATAATTTTTAGAATACAGATAGCGTAAGTTTGTCGTGGGACATTCTGTACTTTTTTATTAGAGTTTATTAATTTTTGTTAGTAAAATACTAAAAAATTTAAAAGCTTGTAAAAAAATTACAAACATAGTATTTAAAAAATGACAAAAGAAGACAGAGATTAATTTTTCCTGAATAATGACATATAATTTATCAGTATATAGTAATATTTATCTTAAATTTCAATAGGAAAACAAAACCTTATTTTGTAGGTTTCTATCAGATAATAAACCATTTCTTTGTAAATATTGGAAAGTAGCTCAGAGAACTATTCGATTTTTAATATATTCGACAGTAAATCGTTCGACTTTCAGATACGCATTCAAAAATAAATTAATTTTCTTTTTTCGTCAAACTGGACCCTCCTCTTCGGATGATTGATATAGGAAAGTTCGCAACAGTGACTTATAGCAGTTGTTGAAAAATGTTTCGTGTTATTCGTGTTTTTATTTTGTTTCTACAGAATATTTTATACTTTTTTTTTTGTTTCTAAAGTTTGCTGTTTGTACTCGTTGCGTATACAGGTGTTTACAAATCCTTTCGTAATTTACCGTACCATGGTTGTAGGATATGCTGGAATTTGTTTTAATAAAAGCGAGTCATATAAAATAAACGCTGCTTTTTATACTGAATTTTCCTGCTGAATATTTTGTAGATGTACATTTGTTATATCTGTTGGGTAATTTTTTGAAAATCAAGAATTTTTGCACACTTTACGTTAAACGATCCGTTAGATAAAAATCACGTGACTCAATGAATTTCTATTGTAACTATCATTTTTTACGTATACGTAATGGCTTTTAAACGTTTTATAAAAACTGCCTATTAAAATATATTCAGATTTAAAAAACCGTTTTTTTTTTATATGGATTAATTACATAGTTTTGGAAACGCTTATATTATATAAATATTTAAATGATAGTATTTACATTTTGTTTTTGTTGATTTTTTAAGTAATATAAATTAACAAGACCTATCAATATTAAAAGTAGATTTATAAAAGAAGCAATAGAAATTTATAAAAAAAAGATAACATCAATCAGTGTGAAGGTACTGATTTAAATAAAGTTTGACTTTCTTTAATTAAAAATTTAATAATCCAGTTAATTATTTTATTTCCTAGTAACTTGTTTTTATGTTATGTTTATTTATTATATATGTCATTTGTATTTAAATTTTTCCTAATGATGATGTCCATAGAGTAGAGTATAGAGTAATACAAATCTTAATTTTAAAGCCTTTTTATTTTAATATAATGAGTTTCGAAAGATTTTTCACTAATAAAAATTAAATTAAAATAATTAATTTATTTTTAAGGCCCGAATTCATTAACACTGTTTAAATTTACTCTGTAAATTTTTATATAAAATAAAAGAAATAAATTTAATCTACTAGTATTAAAAAATAGTTATTATTATTAATAATAATATTCTGGCAGTAAATTGTTGGAATGATATTTGTTCTCAAGGTTATTTATTAGGAAAATTAAATTTAGTTGTAAAGTAAATTTATTGTTTATGAAACTGGGCCTAAATAAACTATATGCAATTCTATCATGCAATAAAAATATATATTTTTGCATTTTTTAAAATAAGTTTTTACGTGCGAGTAGAATGAATGCTCTTAGTGAAATATAACAGCACAATGACTGAATAAAGAAGAAAATAAAAATTTATTGTTCTTTCTAACTTTAATCAAGAAATGTATTATGTACCGTCTACCACGTGTACACTATTTGTTTTATTATTTTTCCTACTAGATGCTTTTATTTTTATTAGTTTTTCTGTTAACTTATAAAGCAGTTAAACAAATTACAAAAAATATTGCTATTGTTTTCTTTTGACACATTCATTTTCAGATTGACTTTTTAAATATATAAATAATATGTTTTTGACCGAAACGATAAAATGTATAAATATATATTCAGTTATATCGAATATTATAAGATTTAAATAAATATAAAAAAAGTTTTATAAAATCATTATTTATTAATTTAAATTTTAAGCTACGACTATAACAAAAACTGAAAAACTACTTTTTAAATAAAATATTTTGTAATTTCAAATTTTGTTTTCTAATTTGGAGTCGAACGTACTACATAAATTACTTATATAAATTTTTACATAAATTTTTTAATAATATATTATAAAATAATACCAGTTATTTAATCATCTATTAACTAGATAAAATTTTATTTTGATACCTATTATTTCATCTAGATAAAAAGAAATATTTTTATCTTTATCTAGATTAATTTTTTTTTTATCCGTTCCAACACTGCTGCTAAAATTTGTAACTTTGCCTTATAATTTTTTAAAGAAAAAAGAAAAATATCCTAAACCCAAAAACCTAAACAAATAACGAGTATCCTTTTTTTCATTCCATCTCTTTCTAACTTTCCAAACACACAAACCTCCCCTCCCCACCCCCCTAACCATTCAATTCGCTACATATTTCATTCGTATATGATAAGATACCACGTTCATGTGGTGGAATGTATATTATATACATACCGAGTGACACAATCCATTGTGGTGTGTCCGGGGTGTTATCGCCCTGTATGTTTTGTATCGATAATTAATATAAATTTTTTACGTTTCCCCGAGTTAGTTAGGTTGGCGTAGCACGCGCGCGTTCGTGAATTTTTAACGCTTCGTTCATTGCATTTTCAACACATTCGACGTGCTTTTTTCGGTTAAGTTCGTGCACACTCGTCACACTTTAAATTTGTAACGTTTTACGTTTTTCGTATTTTTTTTAACGTTGAACGCAACTCTGACGCATATTCGATTAAGTGCTGCTTCGATGATTGTGTATTATAAGGATTATAAGCGAATTGAGATGCGTTTGGTTTTTTAAATTAACCACAAAAAGAAAAAATCGATGCAAATTTTATAATATAAAAATTTTTGTACATGATTTTTATATAATTTATTCTAATAAAATAAAAGTTAAGTTAATGGCAATGAAATTACAATTTTTAAAATATTTAAAGGATGAGGCTATTTATACATACGGTATGTATACACAATTGGCTATTTATACATACCATTGAATTGAATTTAGTTATTCAATGTACATACTATAAAAAAAAACCTAAATCAACCTACTAACCTAACCTACCCTAAATAACCAATTACGTAAAAATACTGTATGTATAAATAGCCAATTGCGTATACATACCGTATGTATAAATAGCCACTTTCATATTTAAATGCTTGAACCCTTACACTGAACTAATTTTAAAATTAGTTTATTAAAAAATTTTAAAAAAATATTATTTGTCCTCGCTGGAATTTAAACAAAGATTCTACCAACTTTGTCACAAAATTACGGCTGTCTGCGAAAAAAAGTGGTTTCGAATTCGAATTCCAGCGAGATCAAATATATTTTTTCAAATTTATTAATAAACTAATTATAAAATTTTTTCGCTACGATGATTTAAGTATTTAAATATAGTAGTAATTAATTTTTGCTTAACAATTTCTTTTAACATCTTGTATAGAATTTAGAGTCTTTACATTGCATACTAATATGTGGATTACATACAGATATTTTTTTATAGAAAATAAACAAACAGAGAGAAATATTTTTTAGCAATTAAACAAAATATTTAAAACGTTATTTTTGTTTTGTAAAAAAATTGTTTATAAATTAATATGACAAATTGTATTAAAATATTTTTTTAAATAAAAAAAAATGTACTATAGCTTTTCATGTTTCAAATATGTAATTGATATCCCTACAATTTCTATTAAAAATAACTATAAATAAATTAATGAAAAATATATACTACTATTTTATTTATTATTTATATTCGTTTATAAATCAGTTTTATTGTAGATATTATTTTTTTAATAATTACACAATAATAAAAATTGTTGGATTTCATATGAAATAACACTATTTTTCGTATGTACATATCTATGTAAATAATGATATACAGTGCTTCTAAATTATCCTAGAAAATATGCAACTAATTTTTAAAATTTTAGAAGAAAACGATTTAAATCAGGAGTGTAGAGTTGACATAAAATTCGGTCGACTCCGAGTCCAACTCTAGTTAAAAAATCCATCTTACAGTATTTATATTAGAACATCAAATCCATCTTACAGTATTTATATTATTTATAGTATTTATATCAAATATAAACTTGTGATCAACGTACGATTCAAAAATAAACATTGGCAAAAATATTGCAAATGATGATAAAACTTATTCTATTCAGTATTATATTATTGTATTTTACATACGATTGATTCTTGGAATTGAATTTTAAATAAATATAGAAAAATATCATAACGTATGCACTTAAACGATTACATCTCGTGTTTTTTACTGATAAGCATTCGCATTCATAAAACAAGACTGAATAACGTATACAATAAAAAAAAATCAAACGTTTCGATCTAGTTCTTGTCGACAATAAAGAAAAAATAAAAATTGCTACAAAATAAAATCAAAATCAACATCCATACTTGAAATACAAACAGAGAAGAAAAAAAAAACAGCAGCAGAGATAATTTATCAGCGGACGACTCTCGAAACAAGTGAGATTTAATTTCAAGATCCATTAAAAAACGTTTTTATCGATAACGAGAACGACAATGACTCCAAATAGACAAACTAGATTACTTTTATTCTCTGGGTAAATATTTTTATATTTTTTTTTTGGATAGGAGTATGTGATTTGGAAATAATTGCCGATAATTTCAAAATAATAAATCGGTAATTGGAAAACTATAATTATATTTTATCTGCTAACGGTCTGTCTTTCGATGGAATTGAAACAAAATAATTTTGTTGAAACTTCTGTTTGCTAAATGGAATGGTGCATATCTTTTTTAACTATTTCTTAAAATATTGTTATTATTGTCTTCACAGTGATTGATGTTATTCTTTTCTTCATACATTTCTGCAAAGGCACTAAGTTAAATAAAATTTGGCTTCCTTTAATTAAAAAAATCTATAAATTGTACGATCTAGTTACTTATTTGTTACTTAGTAACATAACAGATAATAATAATAGTATTAATAATATAATACAATAATATGTCTTTAGTTCAACCTAGTTTTGATACAAAATATAAGAATGAATAAAAATACAACGTTTTCATAAGTTTATTTTACCGTAAATTTATAAAACACAACAAAGAATATTTTTAAATTGGTCATATTAGCACCCTCATTGGTAGTATACTACCCAAGATAAACTAATAGAAAAATGTAGTAAAACTAAACATACATTTCTGAGGAAAAAAGAGGGTGCGCAGATAAAAGGAAAATTGGAAAATACGGAAACAACATCGAAATGAAATGAATGCTTGTTGTAGATGGTCTTAGATAGCTAATTTCCCAGAAATAACAAGGGGAGCGAAGACTTCGGTAATCGAGATGAACTAGGCTGATGGGGCTCGGCAATGTTAGTGCCCCGCGGATATAATATTTGTGTGCTCACCCCTGATGTGCCATCACACGGATACCAATACCGCAATTAGAGTATCTCTTTTGGTCCTTTGAGAGCTCTGGGGAAGCAGAAACATGCCTATTGGTTATTAGTTATTGAGTATATAGTTTGTGATTAAAGATATCGAAATATAGTGCCTAGAAATAGATTATCTTTTTGGATTATTAAAATTTGTTATAGTTGATTTGTTGTATACTTATAGCTATAAAACTTTTATTAACATATTACGACAAATATACATCAAGTTTCATATATATCATTTAAGCTAATATACATAATTTTTATATTTTTTTTAAATAGTATTTAGCTCTAATTAGCAGTTTTATTTGTTTTTGTTAAAATATTTTATTTATAGAAATAAATAGTACTTACTGCAGATTACAGATAGTTAAAAAATTATTTTTTTTAAAACCTATTCTGTTAAATTATCTTTGTTTTCTAGGTCCCCTAAAAACCGTTGTTGTCGCGGTACATTCAATTTTTTTTTATGAATTTATTACGCACGATCTGAGCAGAATTGCCTCGGCTATTACACCTAAAACTCGAGGTTAGAAGATCAAAAGAAGTATAATTCTTCAAGCATCGTTTTTTCCTCGGCAATTTTACACGGTTTATTTTTCGGGTAAAATTCGATGCGGAAAATGGAAAATGCTTAATGGGAGGAAAAGTCAATGGGCGCTAGTTAACTGTCCGTGCTTTTCTCTCTGTGTCAGTGCGTGTGTGTGTGTGTTACGACGAGGTAATGTAATTTTCCAACGTTGATATTTTATTTATGGGAGGGCAAACCAAAAACATTTTTGCCCTAATCGTTTTCTTTTAAGTTAATTGTATTTAACGCTCTTTTCGATTCACTTAAGGTGATTGTCTCTTCGGTTGAGAGAAGTGTATGACTGCCTTAAATACTTTGCAATATGATTAGAGAAATTTATTTTTAGAATCTATGATTTTACGCTCATGTCGCTTGCTTTAATCTAATTATAAATGTTTTACTTTTGCCTCTTTTTTTTCATTATAATAATTACTCTTTTTAATCGGTTTAGTGAGCCTTTTTTTTTTTAGCGCGAAGTTAATTGAAAAATGTATAAAATCAAATTAAATAAATTTTGAAAATTTGGCTTTTACTTTTTTTTAAATTATTATTAAGTATTAGCAATTTTTAAAATTAACAGTGTAGTAGTTTAACTAGCGTGTAATATTGGATATTAATGATGACTGATGAGAAAACATTTTACATTTCAAGTTGCAGGCAAGTTGATTAAGTCAATTTTGGGATTTATCTAGATAATTCATCTTGATAAGACTTCGTTATCTTTTATCTTATTTAAATAAATTTTAAATTTTAAATCTATTATCTAATTTAGATTAATTTTCCTATAATGTATTGTAAAAGTATCTAAATAAAGTTATCGTTTCGCCCAGATTGCTTAGCCTCGGATTTGCCTCGGTCAGAAATATTTAAGCTCAACACAATAATTATCGCTTTCTACTCCTCGTAACATAATACAATATTTTTATCATATTTTCGTCAAATATGTTTTGAAGAATAGTAAATGTATTTCGGTTAATTTACGTCTAATATTAAAATGGTAAAAATTATAATATTAATGATACCCAACCAGTAAATCAATAGCAAAATAATTAATGAAAAAATTTATATACGTGATTCAACATTTATATAACAATATGTATAATTATAATTAATCAATTTTATTTGCTCTATATTTACAAAAACATTCAATATTTCTGTGTTTAAATATTGACACAAGACGACGTTCATTTCATAAATTAGTTTTATCCTACGTTAATGATTTTTAAACAATTCGAATATAAAATACAAATTAATTTAATGGATGTTTACAAACATGCTAAAATATATTTCTTTTTTCAATATTCCATTTACATATTTTTAATTTTTGCTGCTTAATATTTTACAAATATAAATATCAAGGTACTTTTGTACCTATACATATAAAAAAGAAAATACAAAAAACAGATTTTATAAATTTCTTAATAATTTTTCGCAAAAAATATTTTCAAAGAATTATATTTTTATTTTATGCATATATAATTTTAATAATAAAATTAATTACACATTTTCTGACAAGGGCTACAATTTAAAGAATATTTCAAGATTCAAAAATCGACTATTAATACTTTGTTGTTCATTTACATTATTTGTAGTGCATTATGTTTTTCTGTCGTGGATTGCACTAGTTTTGTTGTGAAAAAATATTCCACTTGTACTTTAATTGATATTTTTTTTTAGTAGAATTTTTAAGTCATTTTGGTATATCCCAATTTGAACACAGAATAGTGTCAAATATTTTTTACTGCGTATGTGTCTACAAAAGAATTTGTTTTTTAATTTATATTCAAATTAAATTTTATCAATTTATCTACTAATCACTTTTCTATGTAACAAACAAACAAAATTAATAAAATTCCACATCATTACATTAATTACATTACATTTCTTAAAAATTTATTTCAATCATAACAAAAATAATAAATGATTAATGACTGAATCCATTTATTTAGTAATCACTGTATACAAAAACAATACGTTTTCTTCGGCATATTTCATTGTTTTAGGGGATAAAATAAAGAACAATAGAATCGCGCACATAACACAATATGTAAAGGGGGAGGGGGGAGTTAAAAAAAAGAATATCGTAAATAACAAAACGATAACCGAAAAATATATACAAGCAGATACAATCACTCAATTATCAGCAGGCTTTATTACTCTCTTCTCCCCTCAAACAATTCCCATTCCATACTTTTGTGTTTTATATTCGCTTAATATACAAAAGATCTAAAATTGATTGTCCATTTCAAATAATTTTTATCGTATTTGAAAAGATAAAGTAATATAAATATTACTAAATGACTACATTTTTCTGTCCGCTATTAGATAATTCTTATACATAATTCTTAGATAACCCTTATTTATAAAATCGAGCATTATGATTACTTTTAGAATACACACTTGCATATATAAAAAAAATAAAATAATAGATAACGACTTATTTGAAAGAAACAAGTATTTTGAGCCACTCGGTACAACCAAATACACATATATAAAACGTACATATGTAATTTCAAAAAAAAAATCGATCAATACACAAATGTGAGATTATCGTATATGCGCTCATAATAAAATGGTTTTCACGCAATTTTGATTATTGATAAAGCCGATTGCATATGGGTTTGTGCAACCGTACCATCGAACACTTCCCTTCACACCACATTGATTCAACGCAACAGCTAGGACCACAAATAGATAAAAGCGAAAGAAACAAATTTAAATAGACTTACAAACAATTGAAAATGCAATTACATTTGCAGAGAGCCGGTAACGTGAGAACCGCGAAAACGCTTACACAAATAAATTAAATTGAACTTTATTGTTTTCCAACATGCTGATAACTATCGAGCTTAAAGTGGATTTTAATATTTTAAAATTTTATTCTATACTCTCTCTCATCAGTAACCAATTGAAATTAAATTCTCGACGTATTTTATTCAGTTGCGTTTAAATTATTTTATTTTGAAAATTTGAGTTTATCAAAATAAAACATAGCAATCTGTTTGAATATCAAGAAAATTTATCGTATAAAAATTGTTAAAACCGGATGATAAATAATGCAGAAGAAAACGCGATTATAAAAATTAAACATCTATATTACTGGTCTTCAAACTTTTTCGATTCGCGGAATTATTATGATTGTTCAAATTTTTCATGGCAATTTTTCTCGTAAAAAAATTAAATATTTACAAAAATTCTAGTGTATATATATATTCTTTTAATATACATTTACTAGCATAATAATCGTGTTTTGCTACGGGATTAACTACTTTAAATCCATTTTAACTTAGTTGCAATTTTTCTTCAATTTTTATTATTTACAGCGTTCGCCTGGGACTCATGCTGCATTGTCTCATAATGAATCTTTCTCGAAAAACGACTCAACTCCCATCAAAATTTGTACCGCGGATGTCAAATTATAAGCGGAATTTTTAATTAATTTTTATCATTTACAACATTCGCCTACGGCTCACGCTGCATTGTCCTATAGTAATACTTTCCTTGAAAAACTCCTCAACTATTAATAAAACTTCCATCAAAATCCGTTCCACGAATGCCAAATTATAAGCGAATAGAGTTTTTAGTCAATTTTCATAGTTAACAACGTTCCTATAGTGATACTATCCTTGAAAAACTTCTCAACTATTAATAAATCTCCCATCAAAAACTATTCAGTGAATGTCAAATTATAAGCGAATAAAGTTTTTTCGTTTACAGCGTTTGTATATTAAAATCTACGTAGTTTCAAAAAAACAAAACATGAATGTTTCCGTCCGGGATCGAACCGGAGACCTTGTGCGTGTAAAGCACACGTGATAACCACTACACTACGGAAACTTATTTCTTACTAATTTAACATACTAATACAATAGTTTTGAAGTTAATCTTCTAGCGCGAAGTGAAAGTATTGCAAAAGTAGATCATGAATTTTGTATTCAATTTTCTAGAACTTGTCAGGTTTGAGGAGCGATGGTGGTGTAATGGTCAGCATAGTTGCCTTCCAAGCAGTTGATCCGGGTTCGATTCCCGGCCATCGCACGTTTTTGTCGCATGTAATTGTGTTTTGTTTATTAAAAAAAAAAAAAAATTATATAATCAGATTTTATAATAAATTGTTATTTTTTTTCTCGCTTTTTTCTGCAATTATTTATAAATGGTCATATAAATGTGTACATACATTTTTATTTATATATACATAGTTGTATCTCTCATAACTCTAGAAATTGTAATGGTTGTAAGAAAAATTGTAACCTAAATATATTCAAATATAATTTAGCTATATTTTTAATTCATTGATAATAATCTTTCAATACTTTGAGTATATATTGTAGCAGTTATTATAATTAGGACAATTGCATTAGGTAATTACGCTGCAGAAAAACAAGAGAAGAAGAAAAAGACGGAGATAGTATTTGTCTTTGGATTTTTTGGTCGTCGAAAAGAAAAATCGTTAATAAGAAATAAATCACTAGATGGCAGTCCGAAATCGTGCAAATAATGAAATAACAAGAGTTTTTCATTTGTTCTCTTTCAAACTGATATATAACGAATTCGATTTGATTTATTTGCAGATAGTATGTCACTCGTTCGCCAATTGCGAACCATTTTTTTCTTTTTGTTCTTTTGTACAATTTTGTTGCTACGACAAATCTATTTTGTTCTCTATAAAACACCAATTTGTTTCCAACTAAACAAATTTCTTTATCTTTTACCTATTTTATTCTGTGAATCTATTTTAACTGTTATTTATAATTTTATGAATGTTTATGAAAAATAAAACTTAATACAATATAAAATATTGATAATAAAAGAAAATTTTAAATAATAAATATATTGTTTAAAATAAAACTGCTTTAGTTTCAAGTTCTTTATTAAAATTTATTAATAATCGACGTTTCGACGAAACTCAACGCTCGTTTTCATCGAGTAATTTTTTCCGAGCGTTAAGTTTTGTCGAAACATCGATTAAAAATAAATTTTAATATAGAACTTGAACCTAAAGCAGTTTTATTTCATATAATGAGTTCTGAAAGATTTTTTACTATGTTAGTATTTTATTTATTTAAAATATAATGACGTTTTACAATTTTAATTTTTTCTAAGTTAATCTACATTGTTACAAATTTACACGGTTTTTAAGTACTATTTGAATTTATGTAACTATTTTATATTTCACAATTTTGACTATGGATTATGGAGTGGATCAGTGGTTTTTAACTAGTGTTTAATAAAATCTATTATTACTGTTTTGTAAATATGGTGAAAATGTTGGACAAACAGGTAAAATTATTTTGACAAGATTATTAGAATATAAGGCACGCAAACGTATACTTTTAAAATCATTCATATAAATTCTTTTAAACAAATTTAAAATCAGAAGAAATTAACTATTATTTTAGGATTTCAAATCAAACTTTGCAAATATAATAATAAACATCGTAGTATAGATAAAATAATACATTTTCTAAACGAAATGAATAATAAATAATGTAGCAGAATCCACAAATTGTAGGATTATCTCTGGTTTAAAGGTATTATTATCTTTACATTAGCTTACAAAATTTTGTGCAATAAAATTGAAAACGAATCACGTAGGCGGCGGACTGCATTCGATTCGATGAATATTACATAGAAATATGAATTGCAACGTGCATTTTATTTTCAAAATTTTAATTCGCTACTAAATTATGCATAAAATCCTGAGTTATATAGATTTGTATATTTAGCTCATTTGGTATATAGTTAATGCTGCTCTGCAAAAATATTGTTATGAATTTGTGAAATTAGCATTAACTATTACAATACAAATTTAATTATTATTTTATATTTTCAAAATGTATATTTACAATTGCAATAAAATTACAATAAAATTTATAATAATAAAGCCTGATTGTTATTTAGTCATAATATATAAATGAAAATAAACTTGCAAAAACAATAATTAACAAGATTAGAAGTATATGGGTAAACCCATATATAGACTACTTTGACATTTCTCGGAAAGTTGGCAACACTGTATTTTAATAATATTATAATTTATGTGGGCACTAGGAGATACTTTTCTGAAAATTTAATCAAAATTGAATAAATAATGTAGCCATAATGAATTTTTAAAAAATTTTGTGAATTTTTTCTCGATAAGTTGGCAACACTGTATTTTGTTAAAATTGCATAATTTATTTAGGCACTAGGAAAAACTTTTATGAAAATTTGATTAAAAACGGTTAAATAAAATGGTCAAAATAAATTTTTAAAAATTTTACTAATTTTTTTCTCGGAAAGTTGGCAACACTGTATTTTGTTAAAATTACATAAATTATATGAATACTGGGAGAATCTTTTGTGAAAATTTGAGTAAAATCGGTTGAATAACATGGCCATAATAAAATTTTTAAAAATTTAGTAATTTTTTTCTCGGAAAGTTGGCAACACTGGATATTAATAAAATTATATAATTAATGGGAGCATTAGGGAAATCTTTTCTGAAAATTTGATCAAAATCGGATAAATAACGTAGCCAATATAAATTTTTAAAAACTTTAGTAATTTTTTTCTCGGAAAGTTGGCATCACTGAAAAAAAACAAAATCACATGACCATCTTGGGCACTAGACAAATTTATCCTGAAAATTTCATTAAAATCGGTTGAAGCGTCTAGGAGGAGTTGCGCCCACAAAATTTTGACTTACGACCGAGCGAGTGAGCGAGCGAGCGAGTGAGCGAGCGAGCGAGCTGACGACGCACATCCATACACCCACATAAACTAAGTTCAGATTCGTCATCTACAGGCTATATGAAGGATTTCTATACAATTTTTATTTTTTTTTGAAAATGTTACAGACACCGTACCAAACGCTATACTACTTTTTCCTTGCAGTCAAAGTAGTAAAAATAAATATATTTTTCATATTATGAATAATGCTTTATATTGAACTAAGCACGTATTTTTGCAAAGAGTTTTATTTACTAATTTTAAAAATCAATACTGTCATTTTTATATATCTTTATAAAATAACCTATCTGTATATTAACAACATAATTTTAGATTAAAATTATTTGAATAAAACGGCTTTAGGTTGTAGTTCTGTATTAATTTTTATTAATAAACGATGTTTCAACGTACACAGCATTCTTCAAAAATATATATGATACAAATGACATTTACAGTAACTAAAGTAACTAAGTAACTTATTTCTTGTGTCATAAGATAAAATAATATTAAAATATCTTTCAGAACACATATTTATAAAATTAAACAACTTTAGGTTTAAATTCTGTTTTTTATTTAAAATAAACGACGTTTCGACAAGGCTAAACGCCTGTCCTCATCAGGCAGAAATGACAGGAAAAAAAAAAAACAAACACATCAACGTCGTTTATTTTAAATAAAAAACAGAATTTAAACCTAAAGTTGTTTAATTTTTTAAAATAATATTATATAAAATATCTAAATAATATCAATGAAATAAATTGCTGGATATTTATAAACTTAATAATATGCTTAATATTGCAAAAATGTTAACATAAATATTTTTTACTAATACTTTGATACATGTATGACCAACTATCTCAAATATGTTGACCAAACTATTTAGATGATCGATGCTCCCAAAAACACATGATTTTGACGTTAAATACTATGGCTATTTTGAATCTTATGTACCATATATCTTACGACAACTTTTCAACGCTTAAGATCCATCGCCCCGCTATACCTAGTTTATGGTTCTACCTGTAACTCAATTCCTTCATTATCAACAACTCGAATAACAAACGTCACCACCGTTAATGACACCATTCGCGCTACGTTCAGAACCTCAAAATGAGAACCATATAACTGGTATGGCGCGCGCACAATGAAGTTGTCACATACTTGGTGTTTTACTTGCACGTTAATAGCGCTAGATGGCAGGTAATGACAAGCATACAGCCGTGTCGTTTTGACGAAGCACACACACACACACACACACACTTTTGCATAATATACGGACCAGGGTGTAATTACACGTAATCTTCAATTCACCCCCATCCCTCCCGTCATTCCCCTCACTGACACGAGAAATCGTCGTAAATTACCACTTGATTACGTTTGCATTACCTCGTATGTGCGCACGCGCGATATATGCGATTAAACCACATGTAGGTGGCACGAATTGCGTTTGCAAGTGCCAACCCCTGCAACCCCTTTTAGATCATTTATGTTCAAAAGAGAACTTTGATTTATGAACAAATAGATTATTATTTGAGCTGGTTATTTGATTCCTGGTTTTCTAATATTAGCATAGTTAAGAGATTTTTGATTTGGTTCGTGTAGTTTTATGATAACATTATGTTACTGGAATTTTGTTAATTAAAACTTTTTTCTTTAACTTTATTATAATAATTATAAATATTACGTTATTATATTGCATCTGTAGAAAGAGGTCATTATGTTACTAGTACATGAGAGCATGTATGAGCGAAATCATAAATATGAATAAAGCAAAAGTTACTTGTTTGGAAATGTTTGGTGGAAAATAATTTTGACATAGTGAAAAAAGTTTGTGCCACACTCTTCCGGGCACATGGCGTGATAGTATATTTGTGTAAAACTAAAAAAAAATGACAAATACAACTGCCCATGGGATACCTGTATTTTCTGTAACGTCTGTAACTAGTTTTTTACTCTTTTAAAATTAACTCTAAAAATTTTATAATTTCAGTAACAAGATAAACGTATTAACTAAAATTTTGCATTCAAAGTTTTTCAGTGGTCGTAAAAAATATTATTTTAAAGTTTTAATATATCCTTTTTATGTTTTTAGTTTTATTTTTTATTATATTAAATATAAATAAACAAAAAACACAACATTATTTTCCTGACTATTTTTTTTAAACTTTAAGTTCCTTATAAAATTATTTCATGACTTGCTGTAATCTATACGCCCTTGGAAAATAATTTTAAGCAATTATATTTATAATTGTAAGTAATTCTAAGTTTATTACATATTTTTTTTTATTATGATAATAAAGTTTTTTGTATGCATGCATTCTATGCCAGAGAATTACAAATTAAAAACATTATTTTTTATTAGATCTTACCACGCAGACTTTTTTTAAATATACTAAAAGTTCTTTTTTTACTTTCATTCACGTAAAAATGTTTTAAGTTCTTTTTTTTCTTTGCTTTTATTTATTTTTATACAATCTGCTAAACTGTATCGTTGCTGTTGATATATTGAATGTTAAAATGTACTTGTCAATCTAAAATTTTATATAAAAAATATTTTATTAATGCAGTACGAACAGATTTGCCACCTACAGCTTTTTACACGTTGTATTTTAAATATTTTGAAACGTATTTATACTTTAACACGACAGATTATGCGCTATCGTATTTTTTTGTATTAAATAATAACTAAATTCTTATTGAGACTATTCGATTTATTTTACAATTAGTGTTATGTTTTAATGCAGATCTAGTGATTTTAAACCAAACTATTTACTAACTTAAAACAAAAACGCAAATGCATGATTTCAGTTTTATCAGTTGCTGTTGGAATATTTCAAGAATAATAGCATTACATTATTGTATGTTATAATAAATAATAAGTTACCTTATGAGATTGATATATTAGAAAAATTAAGGTTATTAGCTTTCTGTCTAGCATGTAAGAAAACAATTTATTTACTTATTATTTGATATGAACATGAAAAATTTATTTAATTATTTTAATACAATTTATCTTGCACCAATCTCAGTCATAATAGTAATTGCGGTTAATTATTAAAAAAAAAATATTATTCATAGTTTCTCATACACAATTATAAAATAAAGTTATAATATAAAAAGTCTTACATTTAGCTAAAAATAGTCCTGTTTCGCTACAATTGTAAATGTGTTGTTTTTGTTTTTCTGTATTATTTATCATATTTATGTGTATTACTATTTTCATACATATATACACAATCACGCCATGTATCCAGAAGGGTGTGGAACACACTCTTTTCACTATCCCGAAATCAGTTTTTGCCAAACATCTTTATCCAGACAAACAACTTTAGCTTCATCCACATCCATAATTAATATCTTTTTAAATTTAAATTTTAAATTCAAATATAATATAATACAATACAATGAGCAATGGACAAATTGTTCCACTTTCAAAAATATCGTCACCCAAAATAGATGAACAAAAAAACGTCAAAAATCTATTCAATTATTTTTGTTAATTTTAATTGTTCCAATTTCTCTACAATTTTTCACAATTAAAACAAAAAAAAACCAATCTTTCATCAAAAAACAAAACATTTTTCAAACAATAGAAAACACAATTTATTAAACGATGTCTAAAACAATTTTCTTTTATTCTTTGGCAGAAGATGAAACAAACGCACAACGCAACTCATTGTCAACGAAGAATAAGGCCTAGCAACGGAAATTAACTTAAATTTAAAAAGACACATTCAAACATTATCTAGGGTAAATTTAATTAAGCTCTTCTTTCTTGATTAGTTAGCATGAACTAACTATAAATTAATAATAACAAAAATAAGGTTAATATAATTTTCTTGAAATATTATTAGACTATAATTGTATGTGTATTATACAATTAGGCAAACATCAAACAAATAGATTATTCTTTGATGCGCAATTTGGGCGATGACGCGTCTAATTTTGCTGAGATTTTTAACAAACTAGATTTTTAATTACGTCACTTGCATTACGTTGTACCAACCTAGATGCACACACAAAGACACTACTGGGCAGTATTTTGTGTTTGATGTTTCCTATACAAAATGCCAACATTAAAAAATTAAAATCTCCTGCATGTAACTGCTTTGACCATGTTAAAATTGGATTCTTTTACATTAAAAAAATGCTTTATCCAGTATTTTATAATAAAATTAATGATAGAATTCTAAAACAAAATACTTTCTAACTGAAAAATTATTATAGAAAAAATTATTAACATATTCTCTTATGTTGACAATTTATAATTTACTATAGAAACGTGTTATATAAAGGTTGTGTAATACGAGCGTAAACATTATTAATTCATTATACTATTTATACCGCGTGTCCAAAATGTTTGGATTCGGTCAAATATCTTGAGAACCAAACGTCGTACGACAAATCTGGTCACGGTACAATACTGTTTCATAAAAAATCCGTGATATGGTAAAACCACCCCCTCCCCATTAAGGAGGTGAAACGAAGAATAGCTATAAAATATTAAATGAAAACACTAATTCTTTTTTGCATTTTCGGATTCTCCGTAAGAAAATCCGAAATTTCATCACCCCTACATGGGGGTTGGAAAAAATAAAAAAATATTTAAGCGAAAATGAAATTGTTTAACCGATAATATTGAATTCTTAGTTAAATTATCGCTCGGTAATGATAATCATGTATCCCTACTCTGCGAATCCAATTAAATAAAACTACCACCAACCCATGACTATTTTTGACTTTTTGACACTACTATTTTTGACATAAATAGAGAAGTATAAATGCGACTTTTAAACAAGTAAAAATTATTATGTACTTTAACAAATTTTGTGAAAGCAATATCAAAAACGTTCTATTCTAAACTAAATTTTGTTATAAATAACTATAATGTAATGGCTTAGGCCGTTGATTTACTAAATAATAAATAAATAAATAAATAAATATATCATAATTTCAATTTTTTTTACACTGAGTTAAATAAAAATTAGATTATGATTTAGAAAGATAAATATCATAAATGAGCTGTTAGTTATTTTAAAATTTCAAGAAAATATTTTATCTTTAAGAATTAATATGTCAACACAAACATAAAATGGGATTATGTGACGGCTAAATTCTTAGTTAAGTTATTTATAACTCAACTTTTTTTTGTTTAGTTTTTAGGGTTCATATTTCACATGTGAACATGATTTATAACGTCTCCAACAAAAGTTAAAAAGTAAATAAACTTTTTTATAAACACTCTTTAGGTCAAAAACGAAGAAAACAGAACATGAAAATAAATTACAAATTATCAACAAAAATATTTAATGCTTAAAATAAATTTTATTACCGAAACTCAAGTTCTTTTTAAATAATAATTTAATTTATATTTTTGTTTTTATATTTATGTGTATCCAAATATTAAACATAAAGTTATATGTCATTGCTCATGACATTTAAAATTTAGTTTATTTTAAAAATATTGATGCTGTAAAATAAATAAAATACATATATACGTTTTCACATTTAGTTTTACTGTTTTTAAAAGTATCTATTACAGTTTTATATGTGTTTCGAAATAGAATCAAGTCATAAATAGTAAAATAATGGAAATTTGGATTGAAATTTTATAGTTCATTACATAATTTTGATGCTAGATGTTTATTACGTCATTAACGAAATTCACAAAAACAATAACATCACATTAAAAAGGACATTTTTACACATGGTTTACACAAATTAAAAAAAAAAAACAGGAATTCGTATTATATTAATTATGGTTCAAATAATTGCAAAATAATTGTAATAAAAAATTATTGTTCTTTGTATTATACAGAATGTCCCACGATAAGCTATCTTTATACTAAAAACTATATAATATTATGTCATGAAATTTGGTATATATGGATATTCCAATATGCTCAGTTGAAGTAGAATATTGGCAATAAAATGCCAGTTTCGGTTTTACCGGAAGACGAACCTAACTTTGTTGTTCCAAATAGAATATCCCATTTTATATTTAGGAGAATTTAAGAATTTAAAAGTAAATTGTACATATGACATATTAATAATAACACAACTGATTTTTTCTGATTTTTTATTTGTTTGATAAAAATAGTGTTAGGGTCCTATGTTGAAAGTTAATAAATTTTTTTAGTGAATAGAAAATTATGTAATTTGGATAGAAAGAACAAGCTTGTCATGGGACACCCTATTTTAGTTAAAAGATAATTAATTAAAATATTAAAATATATATACACCTACCTACTATATATAATACAATTTGTTATAATATTTCTTAAAATATTAACAAACAATATTTTAAGAATTAAAAATTAATCGTTTTTGAGAAGGGTTATTTGACGACGGAATGTAATGTCTGTTGATGATGCACGTTTAGAGCAGGTAGATAAATTTGTGTATTTGGGTAGTTTATATTATCTAACGATAAAATTGATAGAAGAGTTAATGGTGGTTGTAAGGTTTTGGGTACTTTTGCTAGGAATGTAAATGTTACCAGAGAAGCCTGTTTGAATATATAAAATGCTGTTTTGGTGCTTACGTTGAGGTATGGTAGTGAATATTGGGTTTGGCTGCAAAAGCATAAAACAAAAATCACTGCTGTCGAAATGAAATTTTTACTGGGTTATGTGATGTAACTAGGAGGAATTGGGTACGAAATTGGGTGTGAAATTGAAAAAAAAATTGTTGCAAAAGTTGGTGTTAGTCAGTTAAGATGGTTCGAATATCTTGAGCGAATGCCTAATTAATGTTTGGTTAAAAAAATGTATATGAATGATTTTGAAGGTATACGTTTGCTTGGACGTCCGATCAATAGTTGAAGTGGTATGATTGCGAGACTGGCTTGCGTGAGCGAAAGTTTCTAAGTAGTAGGAATAGAAGAGCATGTATGAGCATCCAGACAAGCTAAAGTTGCTTTCCTGGATATGTAGATAAAATAATCATTATCATTATCACTTAATTAAATTAAAATATTATCAATATCATCAAAATATCAAAATATCAATAATATAGTCATCTAATTCCAATTGAATAAAATAGCTATATTTTTTATGTACTAGCTTATTAAACAAAAATACCCGGTATGTATATTAATTAGAGTTAAATTTTTTTGTTTAGAGTCATTTTGCATAAAAATGTTTTCTACAGCTAATATTAATTATTTTAATTATATTAATGTAATAATATCATTATGCACTATGATAATAATCTACAAAGCAAATTATATAAAGTGCAAATTGAAATTGCTAATTATTAATTAGTTTTAAAATAATTAAAAAATTAATATGTCGAACGCAAACATTTTCAATAAAATATAATTATTTTTCGTTTCAATGTATAGGTAATTTAAAAAATGGCAGTAAAAGAAATTGTAAAATACTTATACTGTTGTGTAAAATGCTAATTTACTCTAAAAAGTCACAATTTTACCTATATTTAAAGCAAAATTTTAATTTTTCTTTTCAAATAAGATATTTTCTAAAATTTACTCTAATAAACTGTAATACTGTGTGTAAATAAAGTAAGGAATAATATTCATATTCTTGTTATTATCGCTGTTTGGAAGAAAAGCTGGAACACGTCGATTTTATTTTTTTCCTGCGTATTTTATGGATGTTAATTTTAATTTTTTTATTTACTACTCTGGAACCTATGACTTCATCGACTTTTTTTTAAATAAAACTTCCTTACTTTTTGAACAGAAATAAAAAGTAGATTTTTTTCTGAGTTCAGCAATACCTTAGTATTTAAAATTAGTAGTTTTAGAGATAATGGAGGATCAAAAATTATAACTATGAAAATTTCAAGTTTAATTATTTTTGTCATAGTTATAACCTTTGATAAATGTTCGGTAATTCTGTAGAAGAAACTAAGTTTTTTAGAATTTTTTTTGCAAATACATTGCACATGTAATTTAAATTTAAAATTTCTATCAATTATTACCCCCAAATACTTAATGTCTTCAACTATTTCCAGGTTACAATTACCTAAGGTTATACTGTAAATATTGTTTTTATAAACAATAAATAAAATACAATTATTTTAACAAAAATTTTGCAAAATATCAATGTCAGCAATTCGATTCCAATATTTTATTTTCTTCATGTTCCTTCATTAACTATAAGAATAAAAATCCTTCATGTCTGTTACCCATTACTCCTTCAATATATATATATATATATATATATATATATATATATATATATATATATATATATATATATATACACCCTGCAGTTACATAACCTCATTCCCTATCCAACCCATCCTAACTTAACCTCGAGGCAATTGAGATGAGTCAAACGAACTATAGTCTAGCACACAGACAACATAACAAATTATTTTAAGCCGGGACAATACAAGGATCCTTGCGGTGAACGCGAGCAAATGGGGGAGGACGACTTTTTGAAAGAATCCATACCACCGCACCGTCGCTAGTCGCTATGGCGTTGTCTCTAGTTGTCTCGCGAGTCGCCAAAGGCGCTCTGGGTGCGCCAAATAACCGCCCTCGTCGGCTGCCTCCGACAAGGGGCGCATCACTCATTCTATAATTTGATAACGATGCCTGTTTCTCTCTACGTCATACTGTAAAGTTGTTGGTGTTGTGTATGTAGGCTGTCGCTTTGTTTGGGCATGTGTATGTGTGTGTGTATGTGTGTGTAGAGCGGATGTATGTTTGTGTGGTAAATACAAATATGTGTGTTACGATGTGAGTAGGTTTGATGTATGTGTATGTCATAAGGAAGAGAGTTGTGTTTTGTTATAGTACATTGTATTATTGTACTGAAACACGGCTGGATTTATTTTAATATATTTATATTTTGTTATATCAAACTTTAATCGTGTATTTTATATATGTTACATACATTAACCATTTCATATGTCGGACAAAATATTGCTCAATTTATGAACCACGCGAAAAATGCATGAAGTCCAGCTTATTTCAACAACAGTAGCTGCCGAAGATGTCAGATTAAATACTCTTGACGTGGCAGTAATATTTGTTACTGCCACCAGTCTAACTAACTGCTGTAAAATAATTTCATTATTGTACTGCTCTGTACATAATCAATATGGTAACGTAATATTAATATTATGACAGGCTTTAAGAAAATAAAAACTTTAGCATCGTAATGAAATAATATATCTCTTAATTACCTACCTAAACTATGACAATGTGAATAAATTACTGTTTCATTATCAGATCATATTACAAGTAAATATTTTATAAAATGATGGAGTATATTTTAACTTAATCACTGTTTTATCTACAGCGTTCGTAATAGCCTGGCATTTATCTTTTTTTAATTCATTTATTATTCATTTTATGTTGCTTTTACGAGAAAGTATACAAATAATGTAAATAATTTAAATTTTTTATTTTTATTTTTTATTAAATATTCATATCTTTAACGTTGATCTAATGTAATGTTAAAAAGAAATAATAAACATGTTTTTTCCAAACTTGTATTTTATAAAAAAATGTTTTTTAAAAATAATAAATTCTTTATTATATTTTTCTTTATAATATTATTTAAAAAATATTTATGTAAAATAAATAGAAAAAATAACAAATTAGAAATATTGATTTATTTTCTAAATTAATATATATTTTTTTAGTTATCTAGATGTAGACAAAAAATTAATTATATTTTTCTACATTTGTTAAATAATACATACATATATTATATGCCATTTTTGATAAGTAATAATACTCGTTACTCACAGTAGTGATTTTTGTTTTAAAAACATTACTTTTAAATTAATTAATCAAATTTGTCTATTAATCAACAGTTTATCACTAATTAATATCAGTAAAATTATTTTTGTAAAATTATATGTTTACATACATAAAAAAATGACATATATGATTTAATTTTTAAAACAAAATCCATTTTGCAAAAATTAAAACTACCCATTAAGCATAATTAAGAAAATATTTTATGAACAGGTATATATATATATATATATATATATATATATATATATATATATATATATATATATATATATATATATATATATATATATATATATACATGCATATATACATACACAATCAAATTTCAAATAAGCGAAGAGAGGGGCATATGTGTGCATGTCTCGAGGTACATATTCACGCTTTGGGCGCAATAGCAACAACCGTCGACGAATATATACGCAACTAATCATAATCACGAATATACACGGTTTACAGTGAAACCGGATAACCCGAGCTAATGCTATACGCTAACGTTCGCTTCTCTAACTTTACATTAACCTCAAACATACACATCCATACAGGGAGGAAACACAGAACAGATTTCAGTGCTGATCAGAGAAAGACACATCTTCTGATGTTATATATGTGAGTGTGAGTGTGTGTGGGTGTATTTGCCTACGTCGAGTACAAACGACGACGTAGGCGACTAGAAAGCGAATTGATATACAAATTGTTTAGTTTTAGAACTGCAACGTAAATTAAGATGTATTTACAGAAAAGATATACCTAAGATGATCATTCGGAAAATAAATACACATAAACCAATAAATAAACATAATTTAGAAACATATTTTTAACTTATGTTTCTTTTTGTATATTGTTGTATATTAGTGCAATTTGTGTTTGTAATAATTTATATCGTTAACATATTATGTAATTGAAGTCTAAATAATAGAAAAGCATATAAAATTGCATGGTAACTATTTTAACGTATGCTCTTTTATGCGCTAACTCTCAACATCAGATTGTCGCAAGGTATATGTTTTCTACAAAACAAAAGTACAGTAATCTGTGAAATTATAATTCAGAATAAAACTGTAGTACATTTAGTGTGACTAGAACTTTAAAGGCAATCTGGTGAAACATATATGTGGCAAATGCATTTCGCACAGTAACACGTCTGTATCAGCGTAAATTTCCTTTTCGTCTCATTGTCTGTTAGTGAGATAGTTAGCGCGCGCAAGTTCGTTTTGTGGCGGCGAATTGTATAAAACGAAAATTTAGTTTCGTGGTATATATCTGCTTTGCATATAATTGTTCGCTTGAATATAATTAGAAATATTTCATAATAAGTTAAGAAATTCGTGTTTGCCATATTTTCAGGTAAACTGAAACTTAACTATAAGTTAAACTTTATATTTCAAAACTAAATATAACTGACACGATGTTTGATTAATGCAGTAATTCTGTTCGCATCTGGTAAGACTTGTACTGTTACGAAATATTCTGTGTTTTTCTATCAAAAGAACAATTTCTTTTACTAGAAAAAGTACAAAATATTTCATAATGCTACGAATCTTATGAGATATAAACATAATTTTGTTTCGTAATGTTTTAATTGTATTTCGTTTCGGTTTATTATAGTATGTATTATATTATCAAATAAATTTATGTTTTTTAATTTGTTAATTAATAATGAATGTTGTTGTTAAATGTAAAATTCAAAATAAATATTTGTTAAATTTTTGATAAAAACATAATATAGTGCAAATATCTAAAATTTGTGTAATAATATATCACTAACAATAAAGAAGTTTTACATGAAAAATATAAAATATTAATTATTTTATATAATAATTAATCACTCCTTTTCCTAACTATATTCTAGCTCCCGACTGGTCTCCGATAGTTTTTAGAAAATTTTAGATTATGGATTAAATAAAAACAAAATATGTAAGTTTGACTAAAATTTTGTTGTATTATTAATTTGTATAAACTTTGACAGATTGGGAATATGTACATATTTTGTTAAATTACTTATAACCGGCATTTGTATCATTTTTCCTGATAATGATGTACGTAGAGTACATTAAAACATCCATTTTAAATTAAAATTAATACATAACTAAACACTTTTTATTTTAATAAAGTAGTTTTACAGGATTTTACATTATCATCAAATAAATTATTAATATAGTTGTTTTTGTTTTTTTAAGTAAAAATATTATAAAGTTATAAATCCAATATAATTTAAAAATGGAAAAATAAAATTATGTATAATTTTTAATAATTTTATTTGACTTTGCGAAAAAAATGAAGATGAAAAAAATACAAAATTAAATATTTCATTCGCGGAAAGAATACGAAAGTCTTTTTTCTATTTTTATTCAACTTGTCAACTTTAATTAAACTATGTTTTTTTTTTTAGAAAAATCGATAACACATTTTCGAAGGGAAACTAAAATTGCACGAAAAAGTCATGAAAAAAAAAACATTTTTTTCTACGATATTCTTTGTGAAGTTTTTACTATCAAACGAGCTGGATTAATTAATATCTACATCTAATTAGCCGCAGATGCTCTCTAGGTTCATTTAGAAAGAAAAATAAAAAAATGAAAATTTTTTAATCAAACATTATATGTTATAATAAATTCATTTATCATATAAAAAAAATAAATAAAATAGTATTTATGTATTTTTGTAGACCTGTTAAATAATGCGATTATAATATATATTTATGTGAATTTTCAAATTGTCCATAATTCATAACCGTGAGTTATCATATAATAACTTATAGTTTTAACTAGTCATGAGTCATTAACATTGTAACTAGATGCAAAATAAATAAGCCGTGAAGTAGTACTGTTGCTAAAATGTCGCGTTATTGATAAAAAAAATTTGCACTTTTATTTATTTTTATTTTTTCTTCAAGGGTATCATAATATTAATATTATCATATCATAATGCCTATGTAGAAAAAGATCATATTACTAGTATAATATGACATGTAAACATTGAAAATTTACAATGTTCGATTGTAACTTGACATCCACTGAACAGATTTTGATAGAAGTTTTAATAATGTTGAGTTGTTTTTTAAAGAATGTTTTACTATAAAGCAATGCAACGTGAGCCGCAGGCAAACGCTGTAAACGATGAAAATTGACCAAAAACTTTGTTCGCTTATAACTTGACATTTACGAAACATATTTTGATGGGAGTTCTATAAATACTTGAGGCGTTATACTAGAAAGATTTTATTCTGAAACAATAAACGAATTTTTTTTTTTACCAAAAACGGCTATTAAAATGGTTCTAAAGTAGTAAAGAGCTATAGTCTGTACATATGAAACACAATGTAAATGTGCATGTATATTTATTTGGTTTAAAATGAAACTTGAAAGTAAGTTATAAAGTTGAAATTTAACACAAAGCTCTGCATTATTATGATGGAAAAAACCCGAAACTCTAGTTTTTGGTTTTTCACATTTTGTGGATCCGCAGATGAACGATGAAAATGAACCAAAAACTGAAATTATAAACACAAAGATTTTAGAACTAGCCGGAGGCGAGCTTTGCAATGCAACGTTGAAAAATGACCAAAGCTAAATTATTCGATTAGCTTTGCACTATAGCGTAAGCCGCAGGCGGACGCTGCAAATGTTGAAAAAATCGAAAACTACAATTATGAATACACAAATTGCGAAGTACATCTGATACATTCACAAGTTATGTAATAATACAGTAATTTCGAGTAAATTTTTGTGCCCAGCACGGATAAATATGCTAAACATATTCAAAGTTACTTTATCTGTACTCATTAGTTGCATTTTTAATTTTTTTTATTTTATTGATAATACTGCTAAATTTCATCCAATTTAATCTGAATATGCATCGAAGTACACAGACCCTGCTAGTATAAAATAAAACAAAATTGTATTTATCTGGATTTTAAAGTAAATAAAAAATAAAAATACTTGCAAGCTTTAATAAAATATTATATAATAATTTAATTATGTAATCTTTATTTAAATAAATTTATTAAATCTAAAAATAGGATTTAAGATATAAATACAGCCAGCATAGCACAAGTCTATATGAAAATCTGAAATAATAATTTTAATAAAATTTTTTTTATACTGATTCGTGTTATTATAAGCTTAATTCGTAATTATCTATAAAAGTCAAGATATCTTCCTTATCATATATGATATGACGATGACGGTCGGTAATTATTTGAGTTACAATTACAAAAGATTTCAAAAACTAAATATATAAAAAGTAAGTTTTTTTAAGCTTTATAATTTAACGTTTTGTTTTAAAACGATTCATAATTTTCATATTTTAAAAATCTACCCGTTAATATTTTAGTTAACATATCTAAATCATTAATGTAAATTTTAAGCTCTATCCATATAATCTTTTTGTTACTAAATTCGATGAATAAATCAACAACTCAAGAATTGAATTTAGTTAAACACGTTCGTGACTAAAAATTTTATTCAACAAAGTAATCTTAAAACCTTTATAATTATTATAATTAATTTTGCAAATTACATTTAAAGATTAAACCATAGCGATTTACGATTTGCTTTCTGATTAAACTCTATAGTTTCCTAATTACGTAAACAAAAACTTATTATAATAATGCATAATTCAAAGAAATTTGCTAAATTAATATGCTGTAATTTTTACATGTAATTTGAAAAACAAAAATTACGTTGATAAATATTCTGCAATTTCTAATAGATTTTTTTTTGTATTCTTTATTTGTTCCTAGGTATTAATTTTGTAAGTAGAAAATTTAAAAATTACGTAGTTTGTCATATAAAAACATTAATTTATTAAACATTAATTTGTACGTTTGATCCAAAAAAAAAGCCGAAACGTACAAATTAATGTTTAATAAATTAATGTTTTTATATGAAAAACCACGTATTTTCTAGATTTTAATTGAACTTACGAAGTTCTTTACAAGCCAGTTCTACTTACAAGATTATTTTTTTTTATAAGTATATAAGTTTGATTTATCAATAATTAAACTGTGTTTTAGTAAAATTATTTAAATTATTAAATTATTTGTAAAAATTTGATTAAAATCGGATAAATAATGTAGCTATAATAAATTTTTAAAAATATTAATAATTTTTTCTGAGTAAGCTTTTTCTGGTTTTTGTGTCTAGCCCCCTACATCATTTTCTAATTGCATCATTATCATGCCATGATTGAAATTAATCAGTAGTATTTTTGCAAATTAAAACAATATCCTTTTCTGAAATATTTTTCTACGTACGCCACTGCAATGCAGCGTCTCTTATGTAAATAATTGTGGTACATAATATGGTAGCATAGCTTTAAAAATTATTCCTGGTTGGTTATTGTTAGAGTTACCAAAATATCCATGTATCTAGAGACCTTTTTTGTCAGATAACAATCGCTATTTTTTTCTCTATTTGCTAACGGTCGCCAAGATTGATGAAAATTGTACGTTTGGGTTAAACAGGACTGAGGAAATTAGAGACATTTTTTTCGTTTAACCTTTCCCACTTAAGGCACGTAAGAGACTTGCTTTCGCTAAAAATTAAAATTTATTTTTGCCGTTGTTTCTTTTATCATGCATAATTAAAACAAGATATTTACAAGGATTGATTAAAAAAAAAATTAATTAAATTTAAAATAAACATTGTAATTTAGCACTTTTTTGAAACTGCCTAAAAAGTATAAAATAATTTCTCCTAGTCTCATACAGATTTATAACCCTATACAGATTCCTGACCCCATACAGCTTGTTTTGAAAATTTGTGATTGTGAATTTTTAATACACTGTAAAAAATCGGTGTAAATTTACAATGATAATCATGGTAATTTTACAATAAATTTCACTGTAATTATTATTTTTTTTGTAAATTTATTAAAATCTGTAAGTATTACAGAAATTTTATAATATTATTTGAATTTTACAATTTTTATCTATTTTTACAGTTGAATACTTATTTTATGTAATTATACAAATATTTTTATATAAAAAATGTAAAAAATTATAAATGTAATAATGACATTAGTAAATGTAATAATTGCATTAATAAATGTAATATTTATATTAATAAATGTAATATTTACAACAGTAAATGTAATTGTTAGATTTATTAATGTAAATATGTACGCATAAATGTAATATTTATGCCCGTGTCCCACTGTAAAAATTTTTATAAAAATTTTATAAAAATTTTTATAAAAACAATTTTTACAGTGTGACAGCCCGTAGTTTTATAAAAATGACGTCACGGTAAAATATTTTTATGGTGTCTGTATTTTAATGACGTCACGTAAAATGTTTTTATAAAAACTTCTGAGATAGAACCGTTTCTATAATTTTGACGAAAATAAGCATTTGATTGGATGTTGCACGGCCCGTCAATATCTAGGGATTTGAATTGCCGCGCGGAACTTCTAACCAAAACATAACCACGTGTTTGTGTCGTTTGTCGTTTATGAGTCATTTTACTTCCTTATCTATGGTCATTGTGAGTTTTCATCTTTGGCGAGTGGTTGTTTTTTTGTATACTATTTTAAATAAAAAAATGGCAGGCAAGTGGTCCAATGATCAAACCGCGGCGTTGATCGAGTTGTATCAAGGTGAACCAATTCTATATTTTGTATCTAACCCAGATTACCACAATAAATTTAAAAGGCAAAATGCTCTAGAAAGTATAACAAAGGGTTTGCAAGAAGTAAGAGCAAATACCACAGGTACATAAATGTTTATATACTATTGTAATATATGCAGTACATTGATATAATTTTTGTTTTAAAAACGTTTATTTACAGTTAATGAAATTAAGGCGAAAATAAATGGATTACGGGCTCGCTTTAATACCGAGTTGGCCAAGCTCCGCCGAAAACCTAGTGGCTCAGGGTCGGAGGTGGCAACGGTATCATTTTTTTTTTTTGAGAAGTTGCTGTTTCTACAGGACCACGTTGCTGCTCGTGCTAGTTTTGTAAACATACCAAAAAGCAAAGCATGCAGTACTTTGCGACTGGAAGAAGAAAATTTTGTTTATTCGGAACAGCCCAGCCCTAATGTGAGTTAAATTATTAGCTTTATTTGCGGTAGCAATTCCGAATTAATTAAATATATAAAAACGATCCGGGCGGATAATAGCATGCGATGCGATGCACACTTTAATTTTAATATTTATACACAATTAAGTAGTTCACAAGTATTTGTTTATTTATATTACGATTTATAAAATAATAAAATGTTTGTTTATTTTTAATATTTACGTAAGTACAAATTAAAAAATCGGACATTTCAATATTTACTAGTGCGTTATATTTTCAAAATAAATTTAGTTCATAATAATAAATAAATATATTTTTTTTAAGTAATTTGAAATGTGTACTATATTCTATATTAAGTAATTTTTACTTTAAAAATGTATTATACGCTTTATTTTTTTGATAAAATATAGTTAAAAAGTTTATAAAAATGAATGGATGGAAATGAAAATGGATATGAATAAATATACATACTTCTATATGATTTATTATAATTATATAAGTTAGTAAAATACAATAAGATTTAAATTCTACAGATTACTATTTTCTACTGATTTTTGTTGCCAAGGTACTTCACCAATTGTGTTAAAATAATGCTGAAATTCTTCGCGTACTTTTGCTGGCCACTGTGCGGTCTTGTTCCCTCCTTGCTGACACAACGAACCCATCGTGCAATCAACATCTCCCTCTTCTGTTGGAGATGGTGTCTGTATGTTTTCCGTTAAAAAATTATGTAAAATACAACACGTTTTTGTTATTAGCTCAACTTTTTCAACGGAGAAATTGATCGGTTGCAAAAAAATTCTGAAACGATTACTTAACCGGCCAAAAGCATTTTCTGAAACTCTACGAGCACGACTTGTTCTATAATTAAAAACTTTTTGCTCATATGTTAAGCCTCTATACCTATATGGCTTCATTATACGCTCTTTTAAAGGAAACGCATCATCTCCAACAATTACAAAAGGCATAGGCACTCGACCTTCTGCCAAAGGTTTATCGGGTGGAAAGTTAAGCGTATTATTCAATATTACTGAAGACATTGCACTTCTAGCAAATACTCCCCCATCACTTATTCTTCCATTAACGCCTATATCTACACATAAAAATTTACAATTTGCATCAACCAGTGCAAGAAGTACAATGCTGTCGGTGCCCTTGTAATTTCTGTACAAAGATCCATCACATCTTGGGGGTCTGAAAACTATATGTTTGCCATCTAATGCCCCAAGACAATTAGGAAAATTCCACAAATTGAAAAAATCAGCCGCAATAGTTTCCCATTCTGCTTGTGTTGTTGGAACCTGTAATTAAAATAAAAATAATTTATTTTTAAATATTTTATGTGTTTCTTGCAGTGGCAGGACGAAATTGAATGTTCGCAAGAAATTCAGGAAGAATTTGATGAAGATGAAGCACCTGTGGATGTTTTAAGTCCGATCCCATCATCTTCAGGTTTCCGATCTGTAGGGCCAGCTTCACCAGCTGTTTCGGAACAAGGGCCACAGAAAAGAAAAAGGACTACCAGTGAAGGTACTGACTCTTTTTTACAACAAGCAGGCTCTGCGTTGAATTTGCTGTCAAAAAGAAATCAGCCCCTAATAAAAGATGTGTGGGATGAATTTGGTAGTTTTGTGGCATCATCATTGAGAAATATGCAAAATGATGAAAAAAAAATACTATGCAAACACGAAATCATGAAGTCAATTATGAAGTATGAAGAACAAAACTTATTATAAGTTCTGTTCTAGTTAGTGTTTATTGTATTTATAGTGTTTATTCTATTTTAATTTTTTAGTTTAGTTTAGTGTTTATTCTATTTTAATTTTTATAATAAAATGTATCTAGTTTAGTTTATTGTTTATTGTATTTATAGTGTTTATTCTATTTTAATTTTTTAGTTTAGTTTAGTGTTTATTCTATTTTAATTTTTATAATAAAATGTATCTAGTTTAGTTTAGTGTTTATTGTATTTATAGTGTTTATTCTATTTTAATTTTTATAATAAATTTTATATACTACAAATTCCTGCAATTTATTGTGTTACCTTTAAGTATTGATTGGCCATTGAATCCACAATTGCAGTTAAAACTTCCGGTATTATTTTGCTCAGTGTGTTATGTGCTATCCTTGACGAGAAACTCAAACTCTTGAGTGTTTCGCCCGTTGCCAAAAATCTTAATGTTACACATAACCTAAAATAGTAAGTAAAATAAATTGTGTAAAAATAATGTAGTAAGCAGAAACTTTGTTTAAAGAAAGTAAATAATCACCTTTTTTCTGCACTAATGCACTGTCGCAGTTGTGTGTCTTTACGCTCGATTTTGCTTCGGATTAGATTTAAAATTTTTGTGAAACATTCTTCATCCATGCGTAGAAAATTTCTATAGTTTTCCTGATCTTCATGTTTCAGCTCGCTTTCCACCATTGAAAGCACACCTCGACCACTTCCTTCATTTCGTTTATTTAACCACGGCCTAACCCACCATCTACGTTTATTTCTTTTTGTCTTTTGCTTTTGAATAAGTGCATATCCAATTAAACTTATAGTAACCGCACTCAGTAGTAAATGCTGGTTTGTATTTAAACTTTCCATAATAAAAAAGCACACTTTTTCAAAAGTTTTTAAAGTTTGAAGCACAAACACCAATCTCACAACATCAACCTCACTTTTCAGTATACATCAAACAGCTGATCAAATTTTTATAAAAATTTTTATAAAAAAATTTACAGTGGGACATACCTTAAAATAATTTTTATGGTGGGTGACGTCATACCGTTTTTATAAAATTTTTATAAAAAAGTTTTTATAAAAATTTTACAGTGGGACACGGGCATTACATTCACAAATGTAATAATTACTTTAAAAAGTGGAAATATTACAAGTAGTTATGTAAATTTACTTAACAGATGTAATATTAAAATGTGTTACATATTTTAATTGTAATTTTACATATAAAAATAATTTTTGTAAAAATACATTTTTTTGTAAATTTACTATGATTATCGTTGGCAACAAAGTGTCCAATGATTTTCATTGTAAAATTTTTTTACAGTGTAGCTATGAAAATACTTGTAAGATTTAAAACAAAAAAACGTACATATTTTTTAGTGTATACAGAGTTTATGCCAACTCATGACTGAAAAAATTGCGTGATCTTGACATGTATTTACAAGCTGTTGACATACAGTAATTTAAGATTTTATAGTACATGATCAACAATAAATTTACCCTTGTGTAATATATATTTCAGACACACCCTGAATGTATGTGAGGAGACAAAAAAAAACTAGTAATTCTAAAATACGATTAAACACGATACACGCTTTACCAGGATTTTTATCAAAACAGCAGTAATTTAATTGAAATAAAAAAAAACGTGAGCGGGTTTGTGTCGAAATATTTTATTATGCATGTACATATGTCGTAACGATAAAATACGACACAAAATTTTTATATTATATATATATTTAAATAAAATTATACGATTCGTATTCATGTCGCGGGCGATAATACAAATTTAAAAATTTAATTCCATTAAATTTTATATTTTTATACGGCACGAGCGCGGTGAGTATAAAAGTAAGCAAATCATGCAAAAGGGTACAACGGGTAGACACTGCGAATACAATGTGTAACAGAAATTAAGTCGCAAACAAGTAACCTGCTAATCGAGGTGCTACAAAAGACTGCGCTTATCGCACTGTGTTACTTAGTAACTTGTTTCTATGTTCTGTTATTTACTGTAATGTCATTTGTATCATTTAAAACGAATCTGAATTTAAAGCAGTTTTATTTTAATATAATGTGTTCTGAACGATTTTTTTACTATGTTAAAACTAAAGTTAATCAATTAATCTTTTATATAAGAATAAATAATTAAAATAAAACTAAAAACGAGCAAGTATTTTATTGTGAAATATCCGCGTTGCAAATGCATTAATATCGTTATATTTAGGCAACACTTTTACAATCAGAGTTCGCTAAATTATAAAATACTGTCATATATAGCTTCTATTCAATTTTTATAGTTTTCTAGTTTCACGTATTCACTCTCGTCCAAATTTAACATTTTATAATAATTTTAGTAGAACAAACATACTATTAAATTCTCCAGTATTTAGAATGTGTGATAGTAATAATAGAATTTGTCATGCTTGTGATATTCATAATGGTAGTTTCCAATTTATTAAGAAATGCGTAATTGTAATTACAGTATATAATTAATTAATCTATTTTATGTAATATTCTTCTTTAGTAATAGTTGCATAATTTTTTCTATGTATTAGTTAGTCCACTATTGTTACTTATTTTTTTATTAGTTAATATTAAATATTTATTATGTATTTTTATTTTTTTTTGTAATTGGATGTCTATACTTGTTGGAAAATAAACGTATTATTATTATTATTATTATTATAATTTTATTACATTAGAAATATTAGTTGGAGGCAATACACCTTCCACACACACTGTATGTATGACAGGTTGATGTACGTAACATATATTCTGTATAGGTAAAGCAGGGATTCGGCGTATATATACGTACCTATATAGTGGTGTTTCACACGAACCTCGTTTTAATTTCATTTATTTTTCATCGTTTAAATCTAGCGTGCGTAGAGAGATATACGGTTACGTTACGACACGGTACTCGGGTGACAAACGAAAACGTCACTAGACAAACAAACGAAGACGAAACAAAGGAACAACGAACATTTGCACGGAGGCAGCAGCAGCAGCAGCAGCTAAGAGAAGAAGAGAGAAAAGAGAAACAGTTGAATTAAAGATAAAACAAAAAAAAAAAAAAACGGACGGAGACAGTTGCCCTTGCTGGGATATGTAGAAAAATACAAGAATATTTTTCTTTATAAAATTTATCTAACTTTAAGTACAGGTCATATATTACTTCGTTTATTTTTGTTTTGTTTTTTAAATAATAAGTACGAAATAAAATAAAAAATGTGTTCATTCAGTAACAAAAATTCTGGAAGCAAAACCGTTCAATATCGGAGGGGGAAAACCAAAAGGACTTAATTATATATATATATAGATAATAATCGATTTTTAGGAAAGTAGTCAGAAAAACGGGTAGGTGTAAATCAAAAACTTATTTCTGATTAATTGTTAAGCTTTCGATGGCAGTATCCCATCTTCTTCAGGACCTGTAATTATTTATTTTATGGTAACCGATATATATATATATAAATAAATAAAATTATTTTCAAATGTTATTTGTGTCATAAATTTTTTTTGTACTTTTCATATAATGATTAAGTATTATAATTACGATTAGAATAAATCACAGTACTCATCTACGACCTATAACGTAAAATTCAAACTCAAATGTAATGTTGAAAAATATACTATTAATGAACAATGACAAACGACAAACTAAACTAAATTAATCTTACAGCACATGAGTACGACTGAATACGTTTGCTAGTCTAACAACAAAAATCAATTTTCAATAACAATTTTCAACTGAAACAACGGAAGAAAAAAACTGCAAAAAAAAATTGTTCAATAATAAATGAAACCAATACATTGTGCGGATAAGAAAAGTTAACGATAGCTGGAACGTATGAATTTTTTAACAATTGTTTTCAGCATTTCAGCGGGCTGAAAGTGTTTTCAACGGTCTTTCAAATCCATTAAATGGCGCACCAATATATTTTCAAAAGTCCTGCTCGACACTTACATTCGAAACGGGACTCGTTTCCCAAAAGATAAAACTACAGACACATACGTCGTTTATTTGCTTCCATAATTGAATTAGAAAACAGATAAATTTTTGATTTTAGTGTCAAATCTTAGTCAGTTTATCTAGTTTATTAGTTTTAAAATGTTTCTAAAAAAATCATTATTAATAAACCTAAGATAAGATAGTATTTAAATGTAAACTACATAATATTTAGTAAAAATTTATAGTAAAAGTATACTTATATTTTATGTTTAATGTTATTATTTCAAATTTTATATTAAATCTTCTTTATCTAGTTTGCTAAATGTTTATTTTTTTAATATCTATTACATTGCAATAAAATTACCTTTAGTTACCAAAGTAGTAATAATGACCAAATATATTGTTAGAAATAGTTTTTAGATTGTGTACATGTAATATAGTTTGTAAGTTTGTAAGATTAATGTACCTATTTAGCTAATGCTAATAAATAAACTATATTATTATTATTATTAATCGCTACTTGCAAATTATAAAAATTGTTTTACCTGATTAAAAAAAATTTGTTCAAAATTATATAAATTATATAGTATTTTTATAGAATTTCTAGTACATTATTAATTCAGTTTAATACAGAGATCGAAACCGGAAAAATAAACCGGTTAATTAAATCGGTTAACCGATATTTTTATAAATATTTTGCAAACGTTAACCGCAACCTTATAACTGATATTCTAATATATTTAAAACTGGAAAACTGATACAAATTATATGATATATATCACTTATCACAACATATTTGCCATATGCAACAAAAAGCTACCTAGTGACGTAATAAAAAACTAAAATTATACATTATTTATGTTTTTTTACATATTTTACATTTTTTATGCATTTTTTTTACAAGTAAACGTAATAAAACACTTGTAAATGCACATTTCTGTTATAGAGTCAATAAAATCATTATATAATAATTCAATTACAAAAACAATTACATATAAAAGAAAAAAAAAATAAGCAGAAAAGTTGTTACTGCATTGCAAACCAAATATATATATATATATATATATATATAACAACAAATAAATAAGAGTAAAAAAGCAACATCTAAATAGATATAGGGAAAATAAATAGATTGCAATAGCGTTTATAAATCTGTTACAATAAAATGCACCATCCATTTTCCGAAAAGGCAAAGATTGAACTAAATAAGGTGTTTCCATTCGTGAGCTTCGATCGAAAAACGTCTTAAGCTCGTATTACATATTAGGTAATTTGTAAAACTGGTTACCCCAGCCTTATAGCCATTTCAGTATACCATCAAGATTTTCATATAGAGTCTATACGCTACAAAGAAATTTAAAGTTTATCACTTATCTGGTTTGTATTTGGTGTTAAATTTTAACACTAAACAATATAAAATTTTACATTTTTTTTTTGCATTGTTATCAATTTTAATTTAATTTAACTACTTTGGTGTAACTAAATAAATAAATGCAAAAGAATTTTGCTTGGTGACAATTGAAACATTTAGTCTACATTCTAGCACTCACAACGTTGTCGACAAACAAAGCCAAATTTATTTTGCTTGCATTTATAACTTATTGTAAGAACTAATGCTGTCAATTTTTTTTGAAAATAGTATTCGATTAACCGTGATAACAAACCGCAAATAATCAGTTAACCGCGATTAATCGGTGAACTGCCGATTAACTGGTTTTTATTTTTTTAAAACTGTACTATTCGGTTAATCGGTTAATCAGTTAACCGAATATTTGATTGTTTGATTGTACTATTGTTCGATTTATTGTATTTATCGAATACAAACATGATTTTGATTTTGCTGTAAAATCTAGGTATTGATTATTGATTGTTTTAAAACAAAACTTAATATAACTATTTTTGTTAATTAAAAAAAATATTAATGAATTCCAAAATATACAATTACATTTAGTTTCTTCAAATTACAATAGATCTAATTTGAAATAATTAATTTTTGTAGACAATAGTGCATAACATTTACAGATTTTAATAAAAATTCGTAATTAAATTAAATTTTTTCTTTTAAAAAAAATACTTCCAATATATTAAATTTTGCTATAGGTAACTCTATGTGTTGAACTCTATAATATAAATACGTATTATCGAAAGAAAGTTTCGATAATGATTGTAGCTGTATCAATATTTTCTTCCTGTTCAAGTGCACTTCGTTAGGTCATTGCCACTGTATGATACTCAGATGTCATCTTCATAAAGATGTTAAGAATTTATTTACAAAAATTTAATTCATTTAAATATTTATAAAATAATACAAACCAAGACAATTTTTATAATCCAAATATTAAACAATAAAAGTTTTATATTCGTTCGAAGAAAATTATTTTCGTTTATTAATAAAAGTTATTTTGCTTCACATATGCACAGTAGCAACAAAATTATTATAAGATTTGTATAACATATATATATACAGAATATAATCCTAAAGCTATTTTATTTTAAAAATACTAAATATTATACATTTATCGTGCAACTTACAAAATAAATTAAATTTTAGTTTATATCAATTATTTCAACTTTAACGACACACTGTGTACAACAAATATCAGTTAAACGTAAACATGAAACGTACTACCTACACATTAAAATAAAAATAATTAATATGCAATAATATTCCCGATTTATATCCCACCAAAACAACATGGATCACTAATCGCAAACAAACTTTGTTTCGGGGCTTTCACATCCAATAATATACCAATATTATTCCTAACGCTATCCCGCATATTTTCGAACTGAACAAAAAAAAAATGAAATATTCGCGTTATATCAGTACCTACTTTATCATTTAATCTATACGCAGTTAGTCGATGCTAGAGGATTATGTATGTCCGTAATAATCGAATGTTGCATATTTAACAAATAACACAACATTTCATATTTGTTTCGTTACATGTTACAATTTTGTTTTCCGTCGGTGCTTGCATTTACGTGTTTAACCAAAATCATAAAACATACATTGTTTTTTTTTTTAGTTATTTAGTTTAACTTGTTCAAATTGGCTGATATATATTATTACTATGTTCGTATGTTTCTACGAAGGTTGATCAAAAAATAATATCTCCTAAACTAAAACATACGTGTTCTTAAGTAAATTGCATATAGAAACAGTAATTATTTATTTTTTCTATTACCTCAATTTTTTTTTCTAAATTGCTAAAAATATACTACTGTAAAATCATACGTTTTAGATCTCTTTATGTATCTTAATCCTTTCTTCTCCTGCTTTCGAATTTGGTCAACTAGGGATCACGTAAAATAACTTTCCATGATTTCCTTTTGTCACTCGTTCTCACCCTTCAATAATCTTTTATCCTTTCACTTTGTTGTTTTCGTCTTTCCTCTGTCCATACTCCCCCTATTTTTTTTTTCAGCTTAGCTTGAAAACCAATAAAATTCTCAAATTTTGATCTGAATTTCTTTCTACTTTCTAAATCTTTCCTTGTTATTCCATTTTCCTCAAGTCAGACTTGACCTCCTTGAACCAAGGTATATGTGTTTTTATTTCTCTTAACCCTTTCATTATTATTAGGTATTATTTCCCTGTTATACATCAAGTAAAAGTACGTTCAGATGTAAAATGAACTGATAGAATATAAAATTAAATGGGGAAATTCTGCATAACACTACAGTTCTATACAGAAACATTTTTCTATACAAAACATAGATAGATATCAAATAAATTTTATTTGTCAAATTTCACACTATAACTTTAAATAAGACCGATAAATCACCCTCTATTTTCTTTGATAGATTTAATTACTAACTAAAATATAAATTCAGTGGTGTTATTGTTTGATCGGGCCTCGTACAATTTTTTACTATGTATTTTTAGATAATGCATTGTATAAATTAAATATGACAATATGCGCTATATACTGTATTTTTAAAATTCACTGAACATGTTTATTTATTTTATTTCTAAAAATTGTATATTTGTGAAATGCTAATATTGTATTCTATGTGCACTAGATATAGTGATTCTTTTAAATGTATATACTTGATTTTACTTTGAAAAAACTTTATATGCGTTATTTAATAAACACATTTCTCGATAGTTTGTACATGGGGAATACAATAGCACAATATAAATATTTTGATAAACTTGAAAAAATGTATTTGTTTTTATACTGTTTCGCACATAACAAACAATTTAAATTTTATTTGTAATATATATATATATATATATATATATATATATATATATATATATATATATATATTTCTCGCACATAACAAACAATTTAAATTTTATTTGTAATATATATATATATATATATATATATATATATATATATATATTTCTCGCACATAACAAACAATTTAAATTTTATTTGTAATATATATATATATATATATATATATAATATATATATATTTCTCGGAAATAACACAGAGTAGAATTGTTGAACAAATGAAAATATTGCAATTTCCAGATTTTTATTTGGTTATGCATATTAATTAAAAGTTAACGTTCTATTTGTGTATGTAGTAAAATATAAAAACTTTTTCCAGATTTTTACACTACACATACAATATCATACTCGTATACACATGTATTTAAAAAAAATTATATTTGTATAAACAGATGTTGAAATGTTGAACAGTTATATGAATTTTCATGTTCTATTTTCCAGCTGGAACTACGTTTATACTTTTTTACAACTGCATCCTTTAAATTTTCTGATTCTATTTACATTTAAATGTAAAATGTAAAGAAATATTATGCATATTCGCATTTTATAAAATGAGTGTTTCATAATCTATTTTTATTTAGAACAATAGAAATTTAAATTATAAAGTCAATTTTTTTTCTAAGTTTAAAGAGTACATTTTGATAAAAGAGAAAAGTACGTGCCATTTATTTTTATTGTTTTTGTAAAAAAAAAAACATACATAAAATAAATCAGACAACTCCATTATTTATATAATATTTACAATCTGGTGGCTTAAATTACATGAATAAATTAATAATGAATGATAAAATTCAATCATCTGTCCCGGTTACCTAAGTGCACTAACAAGTAATGATATTCATTATTCACGTCGGTAACTTTTTGAATAATCATCCAACACCTGATCAAAATTTTATAAGTTTATGACTAAGTTTGTAAGTTTGTGGCTAATTATATTATTACAAAACTCTGATGAAATAATGCTAGATTTACGATACTATGTAAATATATATATATATATATATATATATATATATATATATATATATATTATATATATATATATATTATATATATATATATATATATATATATATTATATATATATTATATATATATATATATATATATATATATATATGTACATACAGTAGAATCTCGAAACTGTGAATAAAAAAAAAACCAAGGGTTTTCATAGTATCGAATATGTTTATGATAGCGAACAAATTAAAAATGTTTTTACGTTATTTATTCAACAACGATTTCACAAAGGGTTATTAGAAAAATAATTTGTTATTTTAGTAAAAGTTTTCTTGATACATAAAATTGCTGTTTCTTGAACTTGAACTTTGGAGTTTCCAAAATAGGCCGGTCTCATCAACATTGTATATTTGATGTTCATTTAAATTAAATTTTTTTCTATTTTGCGCTTAAATATATCTTTAAAAAAGGTCCGCAACATTTTGCCGCCGGACATTTTGCCACGGGACATTTTGCCACGGACGTTTTGCCGCCGCGACATTTTGCCGCCGGGACATTTTGCCGCCAGGCAAGTATTAGGCGTAGAAGACAAACACCTACAAACAACCTATTAACTTAACCTACCTTAACCTAACCTAACCAATATTTCATCGAATTATCTCTTCTTTTGTTTTCTACCGAAAGCTACGCCTAATACTTGGCTGGCGGCAAAATGTCCCGGCGGCAAAATGTTCCGGCGGCAAAATGTTCCGGCGGCAAAATGTCGCGGCGGCAAAACGTCCGTGGCAAAATGTCCGGCGGCAAAACGGCGGCAGCAAAACGTCCCGGTCCCCTTTAAAAGATCTACTTATTCTGGTGCAAATTTTCTCCGTTTATTTTAAAGTATCGAAAATTAAAATGTTTTTTGAAACGTTGTAGCCACCCGTAACTTACATTGAAATTACCCATACTTTGATTAATTTTTTCATGAAAAAGTAATGCCAACTTCAACGATATTTTTCTTTTTGTATTTAACAAACTGTTGACTTTACTACACAGTATTTTCCACTTATATACAAGGCTGTAACACTCAAACCTTTTTCATAATCTTCAAGCAATTTCGCTTTTTCATGTAAGGATAGAAAACATTTTGACTTAATTTTGGTCATTTTTACCACTTGCACGCAACACAGTTGATAAATCTCAATCAAAATAAGAGAATATGCAAGCACGCTTTGTCACTAAGAATTATAAGTTAGGCATAAAATTCGGAAAAACCCCTAAAATTGAAGAGAAATTAGCTAGGAAGAATATTGTTCACATTATCGAATTATGCGCTAAAATGGTCTACACGTACGTTTTGTATGCAACGTATGGAACTGAGCACATATAAAACGTAAACTGAGTTCCGATTAATCTACCGGTTTTTGCATAATAAATACAAAAACAATCTAAAAAAATAAGTTATTACTTACAGTGGTATAGGTATAGGCGGGGAATTAAGGGAATAAATCCTCTCCCGAAATTTCGAAAATAGAAGTGACAGACTGCTTTTCCATACATATAAAATGTATTACATATTTGTATGCTCATAAATGGTATTTTTGGTTAAGTATGACCTTAAAAATTTATTTTTTTTATCTATGGCGCAATTGCACAAGGAGCTACCGCCCTCTTCAACTCCCGCAATCATTTCTTAAAATAGTTTGTATCTAACCCTTCTATATTATTTTCTAATTGCATGCGCCGATTGAAATTTCTCGGTATTATTTTTGCAAATTAAAACAATATTCTCCTTTCCTAATATATTTTTCTAAGTACGCCACTGATTACTTATCATATTTTAAACATATCAAAAATATGAAATAAAAAAACTTGTAGCATGTACTATTTTAATAGAATTAATGTATAATTCTAAAATATAAATATTCATTTAGTTTTACGATAGTCGTTTATGCAAATTATATTACATGTATCACATTTCAATTTATATTATAAATAATATCTACATATATTTTACATAAATATAAAAAAATAAATAAAATAAATACTATTTTCCTTAATAATGTTATTTATATTGTCAATGTACAAGTATAAAATAGGTGTTATTGTATCCATATTTATTAATACAAATACTATTATTTTAATTGTAAATTAAATTTAAATTATAATAGAATGTTATTTCTATTGTAGATGTTGAAAGTGCATCATGAGAAACATTATCTATATAAAGTTATTATCATTTTATATGCTCGATTTAACATAAAAAATATTTTTACTTTATAAATAAATTATATTGTAACGGGTACATACAAATTGCACGCGGCGGTTGAGTTTTAATCCCTTACCGAAATTGCACGCCGGTCTGAGGTGGATACCTATTATTTGCGCCGATTAGATAAGCGCCTATTTTTTTTTTATATCTCAAATTAATAAATTTTTGTTGCAAATTAATTCACCGAAAGTGGTAGTTCACTGATGTCACTTTTATATGTTTTATAAATATTTTGCTAATAGTATTTCAAATAAATTTATTTCGCAAAAATTACTATATAAATTATAATTAACAATTTTTATTCGAGAAATTTTTACGTTTTTCAATATTTTTGCATTATTTTTTCATATGTATATGTAGGTACGTTTTCATAATTACACTAAATTATAAATAACTATCATAAAATTGTCAATATGATATGGTAATTTGTTTAAGTACTTATACTGACGATCGGTTCTGTAGTAACCATAGCAAATTTGTTGATAATAATTGATTCACGTGATCATCTCCAAATTATTGTTATTATTATTTATTTATTTTTATTTCATATATCGTATAGAATTTTCTTTTAGTCAAAGTTGTACGAATTAAATAAAAAAATGTAATAAATAATAAAAACGAACCATACCCATTATTTTTCTTTTTTTGTAATAAATTATTGTCAGTGATAAATTAGTCGAAAGAATGGTATTACATCAAAGTTTTATGAAAACACTTAGCAAACAAAACTTATTCATTTAATATCTTTTACCGAATCTATCAATAAATTTCTTTCAAATGATCGGAAAAACACAATTTACGACTATCTAGAAAACTTTTTTCTCTATAAACAACTTAGAAATATTTATAGATAATGCATGCATTGATTGCACATTTAATATTCCTGTGATATAATTGTTGAAGTTACTTATTAAATAAATATGTAGTTTTTTATTATCCTATTGTGTAAATAGTTGAATCGTAGACAGGGGGCGATATATTATGTGGCAGACAGATGTTTTGCTATTGTCTTTTTCTTTATTGTTTTAAAATATATATATGTGTGTGTGTGAAAGATTTTTTTATTTGAAACTTGTTAAATGTACTATGCTGTTGATTTTTAAATATTATATGTTTCTGTTAGGAATACAAAATTAACAAAAAATAAACATTATCTATTTTATATAGAATTTTAGTATTTTTTTAATTTTGTAACTTTAAACTTTCAAAATAATACAATACTAAAATAAGAGTAAAGTCGTTAATGGTTCATAATTTGTGATATGATATTTAATAATGCGTTGTTTATTTATTTACGTATGAAAAACATCTTTATGCAATATTATATTAATATCAACTGTTTTTACCAACTGTCACGTATAGCGAGGAAAGATTTGTAATCATCTATTTTGACTTTTGAGATTTTTACATTTGTCGTAATAAAAAAAATCTTGCAAAACTCATTATATTAAAACAAAAAGGCTTTAGATTTTAGTTCTGTATAAATTAATTATCTAATCTTCAACTTTATACATTTTTAACATTTCAAGCAACTTTAATCTCTATCTGTTGGTCAATTATCGCTTAATATAGCAACAAATATTTTGTATTTTATACTATATGTTGACAAAATATTGCATCTTACAATACAGCATAGCGAATCTTCGGTAAATATAATCTTTACTCCTATCCTGACTTAACAACATAGTCATGTATTTTTTTTTTTGCTTTTTTTTCACCTGGACCAACCATCGCCAAGGGCATCTATACAGTGTTGCCAGTTCATCGCCTGTGGTAGACAGTGCCATCTGTCGATAGTTGTACGTCATGAATTCTAATGCCGTTCGACTCCAGCATATATAATATTTAATTTATCGAGCATTTTGGAAAATATGAGACATGCAAAATCCATTGTATTTTCATTGCTGTGCTATAATTCTCATTCAGCTAATTTTTTTTTAATTTACATGTTTATTTCAATGGGTAATTAATAAAGTGAAAATTATTTTTTGATGCTGCGTTTTTCCGTGTATTTTTGTGTTTGAAATTTTATTCCGGGGAGGTAGAAATTTTTTTTTATATATATGTTTGGTACGCGAAACCGTATAGATAATTTTTTTAAATAGATTTTTATGTTTTGTTTCAATTATCGCAGTAGCGAAGTATAAAATGCAATTTTTGCAATTTTGTAAAATTAAATTATCTACATGATTTGGTCTGAAACCAAAATTATTTATTTTAAAATACCTATATATTGAAATTTTCATATTATAATATTACATGGCAATAATTTAACAAAAATTCAATTAATTATTATGTATTGAACAAATTTAAAATACTAATTCAATTTTTTATAGTAATTAAGTTATAATATGCAACATATTTATAATAATGCTATTAAAATGCTGAGTTTTATCCAGGGATTCAGGGGTGTGAAGTCGACAAAAAAAAATCGGTTGAATCCGACTCAACTCTAATATTTTTTTAATCTGACTCCGACTCTGACTCCAACTCCAACTGTTAATTTGATAGTAATTTTATATATTTATCATATTAAATTAACTACAAAAAATGTATTTCATGCTTATAATATTACATAGTAAACTAATATAAAACATCACCCCTGAAAAGTTAGTAATAAATTTCTAGCAATAAATCCTCGCCAAACTAACGTTTTGCTTAATAACTAAAAATCCAATTAGCAAATTTTAATTCGGTTTACATCATTCGATAGTTTACATCTTCCTCTAGTTTTGTACTAGTTTTGCTTCACGAAATATTTATTAGAAATATGAAAAAAATGAGTTTGAATAAAGCACTCTAAAAATTTTACAATTTCTACTATTATTTATATTACCATTCAATATTTTTTAAATCTCTAGTAGTACAAAACTCGTTCTCAATAAAAACTATCAATTGATATATTACTCATTATATTTAATTAACTACGTTCTTAATTAATTACAATTTTAACGATTTCATTTCTTCAAAAATTACACATTTAATAAAATATTTCAAATTAACCTACTAATTTCTCAAATTTTATAAGGACAAAAGTTATGTTCATACTAAATCATATTATCTAGTTATGCTAAAAAGAATTTTTTTAATATTTAGTTAGACAAGAAGTTATTTAACAAAATTTTTTTTTTTTATAATTTATATCAAACTCCGTCAAATTAACATATTTCTTGTTAAAATTTTGCATAGATAAAACTTTTATAGATAGAACGTAATATTATCTAATTATGGCAAAAAGAATTATCAAATTTTCTTGAATAGAAAACGAGTTATATCTATATAAGGCACTTAAAAATAAACTATTTTGATGAGCCCTAGAATGTTGAGAGTTCCTGGCTGTAGCCTCCTTTCCCCGTAAACAGCCCCAGTATATCAATATATTTTAAATAAAATGATGATATTACAAAATTATTACTTACCTTTAATTGCAGAATTATTATAGCTTCAATTGTAATACTTTTCACTCAAAATTATGTCTATATAATATGAAATACATACATAAAATTGTCTAATCATCAATACTGTCTGTCCACTTTTATCACATAAAATTCCACAAAGTTAATTGTATCCGATATTTGTCGCATTTCTTATAAACAAAATAAACTTATATTTATTAAACTTAGTCACAAAACATTAATACACTAAATTTAACAAAATATTTTTATGAAAAACACGAAATTTTCACGATCTGATGCAACAGAATACACTAATTTTTCACAACTAAATTTTAATAAAAACAAACTAATACTTGTATCAATTCGCTGCTCATCTCTGATTGGCTAATATTTCAATTATTTGAAATTCTTGTAATGCTTTGTCTACAGGTATAAATATTCTTTTGCTTATAGAAACAAAACAGACAAAATTTAACAAGATTACGCATATTAATTAAGTAAATTCTTAGAAATTTTTTTTTTTAAATAAAATAAAAATACAACAGGTCAGACAAGTACCAGTCAAAGAATTTTATTTATTTATTTGAGTAAATAAATATTTTTTTTCTACTTTTATTTTTTTATTAAATTTATTTAATAATAATAATAATTATAACTTTTTATTTAGCTATAAGCTACATATTATAACAAAGAAAATAATATAATACAATAATATAAATAATTGCTACATGTATGCTGATAAAAACAAGAAAGTTGTGAATTTATACTTTAAAATACAGCTTTATTTTTTGTTTAAATTCATGTACAATATTACAATTTTTAACGTTTTCCGGCAAGCTATTGTACTCAATCAATCCCTTATGAAACTAATTTTTTGCTGAACTAGCTTTATTTGTATATAAATATATTAAACAGATGAATTCAATATTTCTGTTAATGAATATCAACGACTCTTATATTTTAATATTGAAATTTAGATAATTTATGAGTGGTCATAATTAGTATAATACACGACACACAAATAATGCACGACAAATAATTTTTTATACGATAATTTTTTCTCACGGCAGTAAATGTAAGTGCACAACAAAAAATGTAAGTGTACGATAAAAATGTAAATGAACAACAAAATATTTGTTCTTGCCAAAAAAAAATCTGAAATTGATCTTTTAATCCAACCTATTAAGCAATGAATGCAACCAAAATCTCCACAAATAAAAAAAAAATGATTTCATATTTGTTAATTTTTTTGCTCGACTTTGCGACTCCACATTTCTGCTTTACGCTAATCGGAGATGACCGTAGAGTGATCGCGAATTCTGATACATAAATCTGTCACTAGGTCAATTCTTACAGATACAAAAATTACTTAGTTTCAGAAATATGTACCAGGTTGCAATAACCACATGGCCCAGCACTGCCCTGCTACAGTATTATACTTGTATTCAAGTTCAAGGAGATTACTTAGAACATTTGTTGTAAAATATAAAATAATTTTACTTGCCTGTCGACTATTTTATTTTGTTTTTCTACGATAACTTGTTATTAAACTCGTAGATAGAATAGGATCTACGTTCATATGGCATTTTTCACTCGAAATTACCTTCCTAACAAACTATTAAAGTTTGGTACACTTGTTATAAATTACCCTGTGTATAAACACCTATATTTAAAATTTAAATAAACACATAAAATTAATTTTCAAAATGAATAGCGAAAAAGTAATTTAACATGAAATATATTTCATACATATATGGTGGTACATTATTTAAATGTAGAGAAACTATTCTATTATAAAATGTAACAATTGTTTATATATATATATATATATATATATATATATATATATATATATATATATATATGCAACATTATAAAACGTGGAGTATTATAACTCAAGGCTAGAAAAGTGGAATGAAATGAGAAAATTTCATTTAAATAATGCGAGAGTCATTCTAGCTGAAAAGAATAAAACAAATCCTTGTTATATTTCATTAGTTAAACACTTTTTTCTGTTTTTTTTTTTTACGGTTTTTCTTTCTTATTACGAGCGCGTTGCTTTCTCAAAACATCCATTTATTTTGTTGTTTTAAAATGTCTAGCAGTCGGATAATACTGTAATACTGTCTTTATAAGAAATAATACAGAAAAAATAAATACCTATAATTTGTGTATTGTTTATTTATCAAAAGTGTAAAATCAACAAAAAAATTGTTTGGCTTCGATTTCGATTTTTCTTTACAGTTTATATGTATGTATGTTAATAACATATAAAAATCAGATAGCTTGGATGGGCCCATTCCTTAGATTCTTATATAGAACTGCCTAAATAGCACATCTGTTTAGACTGAATATTTATACAACTGCTTGCAGTTGGCTTTGTTTCATAAGCAACTTTATAGGTTACTATTACACGAGTTAGGCGAATCATAATTTGAAAACAATAGTACAATATGTTGTTTCTGTTATAATTTTGTAATATGAATTATAATAAAATACGCCGTAATTGTTCCGTTTTAAAACAATGAATGTTTTTATTGCAAATTTTATATAAGGCATGTAAATCTAATCATTCAATGAGTAATAAAAAGAATTAACAAAGAAAATTGTTGCATTTTGAAAACAATAAATAATTTTTATTTTGTTTTTGTTGGTTGAAAGTACTAATAAAATAATATACTTTGTGTCCTAATTTCTCCTGCCACCATCATGATTCTTAATACTCTTTAAATATCATTTAAAAAAAAAAATATTTTACATATACCAATCTTTTGTCAAAAATTTTAATTAAATCGTAACATAATCAGAAAAATATAAATTTTTAAATTTATTTTAATAACTTGTAATGCATAACTTAAATCGAAATTTTGTAAATTGTAGAAAATATAAAACAGAATAAAATGGAACAAATTAGACTAAAACAAAGCAAATTGGAGCAAATTGATGCAAAATACATTAAATTGAAGCAAAACAAATCAAAATAGAGCAAAATGTATCAAACTGGCACGATATCGAATAGTCTGAAAATATCCACAAACATTGTAAACAGTTGTCAAAAAAATATTATTTTTTTATTCGTTTTAATTATAAAAAAATTAGAAACTCGGTGGGAATTATATTCTGCCTCAAACCCCTGGTGGTCATAATGCACCACTGATCTAGCTATGAAGTTATACCATATTTAAAGCTTTTTAGTTTATTAGTTTTTAAAGATAGAGAAATATACACTATTTAATTTTTATAATATAGATTATTACAATGGTTACTAAATATAAGCAAAAAAAAATATCTTTTTTTCGTAACATATTAACTTTAAAAATTAATTACCTACATAAAAAGTTAGACAACAAATAAAAAACAAATATATAGCAATGTTCCTTTTGATCTCTAATACGAGTTTAGTTGGTTTTTTATTGATTCTGTGATTGGTTGTATTAAAGTTAGAAGTAGCCAGTCAGGAAATAATATTTTTCCGCAATGTTTCTCATTCGGAAACAAAAACATATCGTTCCAAAATAAACTTTTATCTGAGCGTGTTAATTTGCCCCGGCTACACCGTTTCAAGTTTTCGTTTGCTCGCTGTTCCCGCTTTTACACAACTTGCTGGGCCGCGCCGCATCAAACTTTATAAGTCACAAATGCAAGTTCAGCGCTTTCTTCCACTAAACTTTTTCGCCTTCGACAAAACTTATAAAAAAAACTTTCCAACTGAATGAAAAATACTAAAAGCTTAATTAATCAATTATTTGATAAGTTTGTAAATTTTAATTTTGTCGCTGCGTTAGTTTCAATTCTTTTCAATATGATATTTTTATGTTTGTCTTTTTTAAACCGTTGAGTTTCAAATAAAACAAATTTACTTTTTCTTTTATACAATATTTCATATTACATAACAATATTGCTTATGTAGTACAAAGTCATTATATTACTAATTACATAATGTAAATTGACGTATTTCTACGTTAAAAATTGCTAGTATGCCTCTTTAATTATTGTTGATTTTTACAAAATCAATACAGTGCATCATAATTTTACTGCAATTAAATTTGTCTATTGCTTATTTAAAAATTCCGCTATACTTCTGCAGCTCCAAATCGAAGCGAAATTCCAAACCAATAGAATGAGACAGATTTAACAAACAGAAGTTGTTAGCAATGGAATAATAATGGACAATCCGCTGTATGTCACATTAGCGTTAATTCAGAGTAGTGTACTAACTGCCTCCTCTATAGTGAGCCCCAACAACGTTTTGCTAATCAGATCTGGTATCTGTTCGGAGTGTTTTGGGTACAAGTGACGCATCACACTACCCGACTACATACAGCGTTACACAAAACAGTTATTTTGCACTACTCTCGAACTGGACGCATAAGCTTTAGCACAACATGAAATTATAAACGTGAAATCAAAGCAAATACCATTGTTTCTGATAGTACACGTCAGTGTTTTGTTTAGTTTTATTATTTTATTTATAATTTTGAATATGAATTACATTCATTTACTATAGAAAAAATGTTAAAAAAAAGTTTGTATCGACGGTGGCAACTTTTTATAGCTATCGGCCCAAATTTAATCCTACGTTTTGTAAGTATAAATTTTAATAAGTCAATATTTTAAGGAAAAAAAACATTACACCTATTTAATTTTAATTCATTCTAGACGGATAGAAATATTTTCTCTTCAAGCATATCATAATATTAATATTACGTTACAATATTGCCTATGTAGAAAGAGATTATTATGTTACTAGTACATTATGTGATAAAAAATATGTATATAATACTACTTATAATTATCTCTCCTGTTCTCTATCATAGCATTATTATGCATTAAAACAACACAATATTCCACTAACGTTTCTGTTTCTATTCTACCGTAGAGCATACATACATCATTGCGATAAATACAGCAGTTACAATTCGGACACAATAGTTTCAAAATACATTTCAGTTTCCTAATCATTTCCGAGCTTGGGCCCCCTGAGGCATGACTCTCGTCCTGGTCTTATTTTGCAACCATAGTTAGAATAGGGGTGCAAAAACTATAGGCAGTTCGTCCCGTTACATTAGTCGTGTTTAGCCCTCGAGTGTTGGCACCCCTGCGCCAAACAGATGAATATCGACACGTGACACGTTAGGAGGTAGCACGTGTTTTGAGCCGCCGCGTCGCTTACTGAGAAAGGGATGAAAATGCCTTTCAAAACGGAACAGTTACGGAGGGTTAATTTTTGACGGAAATATTAATAATGGCTCTTCGTGATTTATAATGGTGTGTTTATTTAAAAGCATGATATTACTGTTTTTCAGGGTTCGTTTGTTAGTGGTTGAATTTGATACACTAAATTTTGCACAATAAATTTTACAAATTTTAAGTATGATTATTGGCATTGTAGTGATTTTGTTTATTTTATGATTATACAACATTTTCGAATAAAAATATTTTTCTTCAAGCGTATCTTAATTAAAATATAGTTCTCCATATTGGTTAACCAATATTTTATCGGTTACATTTTCTGATGATAGCACGGAAAATCAAATAATAAAAATATAACAGTAAAACTTTTAATACCGCATTTGCCCGAATATAACCCTAATTATTAACTAATTATTTCCCGATAAAAAATTGACTAGCACTAAATTCGAGATCTAGGTAATGGAATGTAACAACTATTGAAATTTATTTTCTTTTTGAAAAATTCGGATTATTTTTTTTTCTAACTACAGTAGAACCCCGATTATCCGTGCGCGCATTATTCGGGCGGCGGATTCTTCGTGCGGCATTTTTAAAATGTTATCCGTGCACGGATTATCCGTGGCTGACGGCCAGAGGTTGGCGCATGAACGCTGAATGCACCGTGCAGGCGTTCGCCTCGGGGAATACCCGAGTTCGGCTCGAGAAATCCTTCGTTTATGTGTTTACTTATTATTTTCGCCAACTGCCGACCGACTCGTTAGTTAAACGTATACAGACATTCGTTTGACACATGTATTTGTCTTAATAAATTATTAAAAAAAATAAAAATGAGGTCTTTGGATTATCCGTGTTTTCGATTATCCAGCGAAGGCTCGGTCCCGGCTGGCCCGGATAATCGAGGTTCTACTGTATTTTTATCAAAAATTTCAGAGTCGCGTTAAATTCGGAGTTGCGTTATATTCGAGCAAATATGATAATAACGCGACTAGAATTAATTTGTTAAAATAATTGCAACAATAGTTTGAAAACAACTTTATTGTAATATTATCGACAGGCCAGTGCTGCCAACATCACCGACAACACACTAATACACGGCGTAAAGTGTAAACAAACACACGTACGCTAAACTACGCTCAACAAAATTAGTTTATTTAGTTTCGAAACAGGTCAACTATGCGCATGAGCCGACGAAAATAAGTGTCGACAGTATGCATGCGAGGAAGATAGTTGAAAATACGAGTTTATGTTATACCATAGTGAAATGCAAATAACATAATTTAACATTTTGCTAACGATAGTTGCAATCGTTCACGTATTATTCTAACATCGGATTTTAGTGCATGTAGGGAAGAGATAGACAGATTTCCAGAATATATGTTATTCCGGTTTGATTTTGTACAATTGTTTTTAGGCTATGTGATCGAGTTTTTTTTTTTTTGAATTTATATTTATATGTTTTATTTTTTATGTCAAACAATAAATTTAGAATGTAGAAATGTAGAAAAAATATACAGTTTTATTTTAAACACAAACACAATCAAAAAAAAAATTCTACGCAAATGTTTTTATTATACTATACATACATACACAATCACGCCATGTACCCAAAAGAATGTAGCAAAAACTCTTTCCACTATTCCGAAATCAATTTTTTCAAACATTTCATTAGTTTCTCAAAAACTAATACTTTGCACTTATGAACATTCAACACAAGACTCATATATTTACCTACAAAGTTATTTCTATCAATCATCCTTCTACGTTGTTCTAATTTTAAAATCAAAATAAATAGCTTTAGAATTAAATAAAACCTATTTCTACTAGATTAACAAAACGTGAGAGGTCAATACGTCAATATTATATAAATTTTATAATCTAGTTACTTATTTTGTTAGATAGCAACTTATTTTTATTTTCTGTTTATTTATTGTATATGACATTTTTTATAACTTTTCCTGATGACGTAGAGTACGTCGTAATGTCGATTTTTAATTAAAATTTGTATAGAACTTAATTTTGAAGTCTTTTATTTTAATATTATGATTTTTTTAAAGATTTTTTTACTATATTAAGTAAAAAAATCATTTATGATTAGCTAAAAATATGAAATATAAATGACAGCATTTCATTGGCTAATTATTCAATTATTTCAAAACTAAATTTATTCCAATATTTAAAAATACTGTACCGTAGATATATAAATTAAATAAGGAATTGTGACTAGCTGGATTAACAAATTGCAATAAGCGCATCTCTCTCTCTCTCTGCTGATAGCAAATATTCTAGATATCTAGATTCCAATGTGGATTCATTTAGACTTGGCTTGGAGTATCTAGACGAGAGTGAATTACGAATACGATGTCACTTGCATCCCTATGTAACACTAGCAAAGCGCTAATGAGCAACAATTAGCTGAAATGTCGAAAGATATATTTGCATTGACACACCTACATATTTAGCAGATAGTTGGCTTTGGTCAGATCAATATTATATGCACCTTTCGATATATTCGAATAACTGTCGAAATATTTGAAATTAGAAAACTAGTTTAGTTATTATTAATAGTGTAAATGTTAGGTTATACTAGTTTTATTTTATTAATAAAATAGAACTTGTATATAAGTTTAATAATAGTTTATTCCCGATATATGACATGTCAAATTACATATGGAAATATGTACATATTTATTATGAAATATCGTATTGTTATTTTCTGTTCAAAGTGCAACTTGAGAATAAGTTATCAAGTTGAAATTTTGCATAGAGCTGTGTAATATTACCACAATGATGGAAAAAATACAAAACTGATGAAGTTAAATCTGCGTGAGCCACAGGCAATCACTGTAAACAACGAGATTAAAAGTATATATAGACCATTTTGACAATATCACATAAATGCTCTTATCAATTTGTTTTTAATATTGATAAGAGATTGATAAAAAAAGCAATAGAAATTTATAAAAGAAGTGATTATATCAATCACTGTAAAAACAATGAAATAAAATTTGGCTTTTATTAATTAAAAATCTATATATTTTATGATGATACTCGTACATGAAAATTGTATATTGTGAAAACGCCATAATGGGGTCGTTGCGCTCATTTTTTTAATTTTTTTAATGAAAAATATATATTTAGACAATTACATATATATAGATATTAATGTTAAATTATTTATATTTAATTAGAAAAAAATTATTAAAGTCGAAGGTCAAATTCAAATTTTGAAATTTGTGACGTCATCCATTCTATAGTACCATCTTGTGGCTAAATCAAAAACTAGTCGATTCTATTAGCAATGTCAAAAACATATACGTAGGCTAACGCCTCCGATACCAATAATAATAATATATATAATAATAAAAAATATGTAATTATAATAATAATAATAAAATGTATAATAATAATAAAATATATAATAATAATAATAAAATATATATAATGTATTATTAATATCAAGTGCACTTTTAACAAAAGCAACACTCTACCAGTAGCTGTCATTTGACATTTCTAATAAGTTGTGTGCGATAGAAAGAGATAAATACAGATATCTGACAATAGGTTATCCTTGTCTAATCTGAAAAAGGTTGACGTCATAAGCGTTGGGGAGATTCTGTGGCGCGTAAAAAACGCTATTTTTCCTAAATTTTTTTTTAAATACTGTAATCGTTTTTGAATTAAAACAATGTGTTTTGGCCTTGTTTTTATATAATTTTTTAATATTTATTATTGAAAATAGTAAATTTGATTGAGCGCAACGACCCCATTATATCTTAAGATATAACCTAAACCAAATTTATAAATGTCAGAACGACATTCTAAACATCAAACTAACATATGTAAACATACTGAAGTTTAATACATTTGTATATTATATCAATTCCTATATCTACATATATCTAGTTCTTTAACCGTAACTTAATACAGGAACGATCTGATTTTATTCGTTGGTGTAAGCTTAAGAGTGTGACGTCAATACGAATTTTAGCAACTTTAACATTTTTTTTTCCTTTGTATTTGCTTACTTTATTCAAAAAAAAAGGTACGAGTCTTTTATTTTTAACTCTAGTTTACCATATAAAAACCCAAATTTACCAGATGAGCTCTATTAATATCTTCATTCGTTTAGCAAGCAATCAGCAGATCAAATTTTTATAACTAAACTAGCTGTTTCAGCAGTAACTTAAAAGCACTATATAAATATTAAAAATTTTTTGTGTTTTTTATATTGTTTTTACAATATTGTGTATTAGCGTTACCAAGAACATAATGACAAAATAAAACTTTATTTACACTTTTTTTCAATTAGTATTATGTGCTATATAAAATATGAACACATACAAAAAATGCATTTAAATCAAACTCGATTCATTAAGATGAATATTTTATATAAATGATTTACAGATAATTTGTCCGTAAATACTGTTTTATAATATTCATTAAATAAATAAATAATACTTATCTACTTTATTATATTTCATCAAAAAAACCATTATTATAAATGTTTTCAAATTATTAATTTCATTCAATTGTTTACGTATATTTCCGTGATTGTTTACTGTAGAATATTTTTTAATATTTATTAGATTTTTTCAAACATTAGGAAATATGAATGTTAAATTACAAACTTTTACAACATAAAAATTATTATCTAATTTTACTTTTTATTTGTTATAAAACTTTACACATATAAATGTACATAAATTTCATTTTAACGTAATAATATTTTTGCTACAAGCAAATGGATTATATGTATAATTTAAAATTTTTAATTATATGCTGTTAATTTACAAAATATAAATTTCAAAAATATACGTATAAAAGTATTTTTAATTGTTTCTGTAAAATATTTTTGCTTTAATACGCTTGCGGCATGTACGTTGCGAATAACAATATTTTTGTTTGCAAAATTTTAACATTTTCAATTAAAAGTAAATATTTTTTATTGTATAATACAAGTAATAATAACAAACTTTGCAATATAACTGGTATTATAATATTATATATGCATATGTAACAATAAAATAAACATATAAAATAATTTTGACTTTCGAGATATTTTGACATTAATTTATTTTAAATAAATTAATAATAATAATAATAACAATAATCAGAAAAATAATAACAAATGATAAATATCTTTTTCAATATTAAATATATTGTTAACTTGGGTCGAAATTTTCATAGCCAAATTGCACATCGGTCATAAACAGATTAAGGAATTAAGATTTCAACCTAAAACCATCTTTATGGGTTTGGTGTGAATGTGTGTTTATGTATGTATGTATATCAGTTTCCGTATTTTCCGTACTGGAACATAAGGACTGTAAGCTCGAGAAGGTGATCATATAGTTTCTTAACAATTTTTACTTGCATTGTCAGTCGTTCGGGTCGTTAAACCCACAGTCAAACAAGGAATCTATAGCCAGAACCGTGCCAAGAAATTGCGCCCCCAATTGTTTTCTTGATAATTTTACAATAAAGAAATAACGATATTTTTAAATAAAAAAATTATTTTCAAATTAGAAAAAAATATACACATTTTTAATCCATACTTTTCAAATTTCTAACATAATTTTTTATTTAATATAATTTTTATAGTATATTTAATATTTTAATATTTAATATAATTTAATAATTTGGTTAAAGTATAAAAAATAATCGAAATAAAACTAGAAAATTAAATTATTAATTAAAAAAAGAAAACATTTTATAATGAGATCTATATAATATTATCTATGATTGTAAATATGAAAAAATTTAACATAGTAAAGAATCTTTTATAACTTATTATATTAAAATGAAAAAATTCAAATTTAATTAAAATTCGAAGTTTCGATATACTGCACATATAACATCATTATAATGATATTTATTTTATTATAATAATAATAAACAAATTAAAATTATAACAAATCATTCAATTCAATAAAAATTAATGACAAAATTATCATATATTCATCTACATAAAATACTTATAATTGATATATTACAGAATGCAATTCTATAAAAATCAAATTGCTTATTTGTAAAACAAGTAAATAACAATTACCGTCAAAAATATGAATTTTTTAAAATCTTAACCAGAGCCGTGTATGTTTTTTATTAGAATTTTTTTTCTACCTATCTATTTATGCGTGTACCATGTATACTAAGCTTATACCTGAGAAATACGTCGTTCAGTATGACTTATAAATTATGCATAACAATACATTTTTGCCCTACAAAGTTAACCCCGCACATACATAAAACATATCTGTTTAACAAGTTAGTCGAGGTAGATAGAGATGTCTATAGTGGCTGTGCAAGCTATACAAACTACGAGTGTGGCTGAAAAATTATAGCACGTGAGAAATTGGTTTTTGTTATTTATATATAGTTGAAGTTTTTGATGATGTTATTAGATTAGATTAAAAATATTATGTAATCGGGAAGAATTGTGGTTGAAAAACTGTGTTAATTAGTTGTAAATAAATGCTAGTCAAATACAATTGCAAGTATGAGTATGAGCTGTTATATATACATCCTGAGTTCGAATCACGAACCAAAAACCAGAAACCAATAACCAGTATATATATATATATATATATATATATATATATTTGGTAAAATTATTTTTTTATAGTTATACAATGCAAAACTATTATACTATTAATATATGATTAGTATTTTCTACCGTTGTACAATACTATTCCAAAATATAATATCACAGTGGTCCATATATGCTTTTTTTGATCTTGTTTCCATTATTTTTTATTATTAAAATGTATGTTTAAATAAATGTGTACAGTTTACTGTTATTCGCAATTATAGAATTGTTGTAAACAAGAATATTTCAATACAGCCAATACCGAGTAAAATTTCATAATGGGGAATGGAAAACAAAATTTGATTGATTTGAAATTGGATCGGTTTTGAAAACAACAATTGATTGATGTGTGCCATGCACATGTTTCTATATGTACCTATATACATTTATCAGTTTAATTGCACAATTACTATTTGATTGTGTTTGACAGTTTTTAACCGAAAATTTTATTGACAAAATTTTTGGTTTGAATAACTGTATTTTTTCACGTTTTGTAAAATTTAGAAGAAGTAAGAGAATATATATATATATATATATATATATATATATATATATATATATATATATATATATATATATATATATATATATTGTGACAAAAACACTTTTTGTCACGAGTAAAATTTTGTATAAAAAATGATATTTTTATAGAGTATTTATTTTTTAGTGCAATGGCAATACTGAGTAAAAATGTAAAATTAGCAGGCACATAAATACCGCTTGTACCGGTGAAATCTCTCTCTCTTCCGTAAGCAGTCCGCTTTGAGCAATAACCTACTGGTTTTGTCGTCGTTGTATCTGTGATGAGTTGAAGGTTAATTTACCATGCGGTAGTAAGAAAGTAATGTATTCAAGATGGGATTGGTTCGTTTGGATTTGAAACGATGTAAGTTGACAATTTATTTATTTTGTATTATGTTTGAATTGTTATTCATGAGATTTTTTGATGTTTGGATTATTTTAGTAACGTAAATTTTCGCTCTCGTGAATACAATGATGGTCAACTTACATTTGATTTCGTTTTGTATTTTTTTGTAAAGCCAATTTCTTTCTTGAATAATTTTGTTAGTTATTTTGTTTTGAGTTATGATTTGTAGAGTTCAATTTATTAGAGTTTGTATCGTTATAGTTTATTTGAAGATTAGTAATTTTGAGATGAAAAATTAACCTTGAAGCAGCACAGATTCCAGTTCCAATCCTCATTTCTTTCTTTGTAAATACTAGTAGATTTCTTTCCCGTTTTCCGTTTGTGAAAGTTCTTTAGTGCGTATCATTGTCTGTATTTGTAAGTTTCGAGCCCTCGCTAGAGCGCGTTATGATCTTCAGATTTTTGTGCAGTGCTGCGAGCACTGAGTTGATAATTTTATTCGCGTTTAAAACGATCGGCGTTTTAATGTTCGAACTTTTGTAGAGTTCGGGATTGTTGCAATACGAGTTATTTTGAGGCCCCCGTGCCATTGTTCGTGTTGCGATGATTTTTTGATTTATCGTATCGTATATTTTTTGCTATTATCACAGCGCTTAAATTTTAGGCTGAAGAAGCTATATCGGCTGTGATGATATTTTGTTTGTAGTATATTTTTTGTGGCCACGGTTTGATTCTCGTTGAATCCTTTTTGCTTTCGTGGGCTACTCCTATAAGATCAGAATGCGTTCATTGGCTTCCGGATTTACAAATCACGGGAAAGACATTCTGTCTAGATCGGCTAAAGTACTTTCGTGTTTTGTCTCTCCCATGCACGCGACCCCAATTTGCTCCCTGTTCCTTGTTCCTTCTTTCCGATCATTATTCGTAATCATTTTCTTGTGTTGTATGAATGACATGTTGTATATCGTAAGTAGCAAATCATCACTTTATTTGTATTATTTTTGTATTGAAGATTTTTGTTGAGCAAGTAACTTTAACTTATTTAGCTAGAAAATATTGTTGAGTCATTTTATTGTAGTATTGTTGAATTTTCTTTGAGTTACGTATTTTTGTTTCTAGTTAAATATTTTAATTTTGCTTGTATCATTTTTGAACTATGCTATTTTCACTTAGCTTTTGTATCTTGCGATTATACTGTTGTTATTTATTTTGTTGGCTAAGTGAACTATGCAATTATCGTTTAAATTTTGTTTTATGAGATTATACCGCTGTTACTATTTTGTTTGCTGATTGAATTTTGTTATTATCGCTTAAATTTTGTACTATGATATTTCTATTGATTGCTAAATTCATTAACGTCACTTGAGCTAACTTATGAGCTGCGTACTTTAAATTGTAAATTGTAAAGTATTTTGATTTTGCATTAATTTGTTATATTGATGATATTCTATGAAACTATTGCTTATCGTTGTAATTTCGATTGTATCGACCTTTATTTCAAGTTCGATTTGTTTGATTTTATCATGTTTATTATGTTGGATAAATCTGCTGTGCCCCCTCATGTTTAGATGAACAGGCTGTCGTTTTCAACGGTGTCCGAGCGAGATTCAGATGTATAGCGGCACCAGTTAATCGTGGAAACCGAATTTGGATCAACAAATGAAAGATTTCGACCATCCAATAAATCGAGCAGTAATTAGGGATTGGATGATGATTTTATATGACGTACCGAAGCCCGCTGGGCGTATTCTGATTGCGAGGGCGATTATTCTCCTGATGTCTTGATCAACGGCCACGCCACGTGCTGCGCTATGCATTCTGTCATCTCCTCGGCGCTGACGAAAACGCAGAAGAAGATCTTCCTTTAGCTAGACCACCCGCTAACCAGCAGACATCAAATCATTCGTATATTATGCTGTACTAAATATCATACAATATAACTACATCGTATTACAAAATTGTAAGTAATTTTTTATTTAATTATTTATTGCATTTCCGAAACAAATTCTCGAAAAATGAAATAAATCCCTATCCCGTTAAGTTCCTTTTTGAGATTTGTCAAAGCTTCTCAATTTTGCGTCAACATTCCGCTTTGACTGGCGCCCACCTAATTTACCAACATCACAAAATAAAGTTCCTACCAACCCCACCTACGACCTAGCTCTCCTCCAACCAACTGACGCCGTGCCCATTATGGGTGACAGGTAGGATAAAAATGAGATGAATAAAATATTTCAAAAATTGAACATCTAATATTTTTCTTCATCTAAATGTCACACATAATTTTGGCGCCCGGAACGTGGGGCTTTGATTGATTTTTTGTCTTCGAATTAGTCCATTCCTTCCTTTCACTTTTCCGAGAATTTGAGTTCGAAAATTTATTTAGTTCTGATTATTTTTTGTAATTGCTACTTACATTTCATGTTTAGTTATGATGAGTATTTATTATTTGTATTATGTTATATTTGCTACTTACTCTTTTGATTTATTATGTTGTGCTATATTATTTTGTATCTGATTGAGTAATGATTTATATTTTGTATAGTGCACTGAGTGAGATGAGATTTCACAGTTTTTTGATTGATTAGTTTTTCTTTGATTTGAGTATTTTATTGAGTTACGAATATTTCCTTGTTGGAAAGTTTAAAATTTTTTTTGTAAATGAAAAAAAAAAATTTTTTTTTGGTGGAAGGGCTGTGTGACAAAAACACTTTTTGTCACGAGTAAAATTTTGTATAAAAAATGATATTTTTATAGAGTATTTATTTTTTAGTGCAATGGCAATACTGAGTAAAAATGTAAAATTAGCAGGCACATAAATACCGCTTGTACCGGTGAAATCTCTCTCTCTTCCGTAAGCAGTCCGCTTTGAGCAATAACCTACTGGTTTTGTCGTCGTTGTATCTGTGATGAGTTGAAGGTTAATTTACCATGCGGTAGTAAGAAAGTAATGTATTCAAGATGGGATTGGTTCGTTTGGATTTGAAACGATGTAAGTTGACAATTTATTTATTTTGTATTATGTTTGAATTGTTATTCATGAGATTTTTTGATGTTTGGATTATTTTAGTAACGTAAATTTTCGCTCTCGTGAATACAATGATGGTCAACTTACATTTGATTTCGTTTTGTATTTTTTTGTAAAGCCAATTTCTTTCTTGAATAATTTTGTTAGTTATTTTGTTTTGAGTTATGATTTGTAGAGTTCAATTTATTAGAGTTTGTATCGTTATAGTTTATTTGAAGATTAGTAATTTTGAGATGAAAAATTAACCTTGAAGCAGCACAGATTCCAGTTCCAATCCTCATTTCTTTCTTTGTAAATACTAGTAGATTTCTTTCCCGTTTTCCGTTTGTGAAAGTTCTTTAGTGCGTATCATTGTCTGTATTTGTAAGTTTCGAGCCCTCGCTAGAGCGCGTTATGATCTTCAGATTTTTGTGCAGTGCTGCGAGCACTGAGTTGATAATTTTATTCGCGTTTAAAACGATCGGCGTTTTAATGTTCGAACTTTTGTAGAGTTCGGGATTGTTGCAATACGAGTTATTTTGAGGCCCCCGTGCCATTGTTCGTGTTGCGATGATTTTTTGATTTATCGTATCGTATATTTTTTGCTATTATCACAGCGCTTAAATTTTAGGCTGAAGAAGCTATATCGGCTGTGATGATATTTTGTTTGTAGTATATTTTTTGTGGCCACGGTTTGATTCTCGTTGAATCCTTTTTGCTTTCGTGGGCTACTCCTATAAGATCAGAATGCGTTCATTGGCTTCCGGATTTACAAATCACGGGAAAGACATTCTGTCTAGATCGGCTAAAGTACTTTCGTGTTTTGTCTCTCCCATGCACGCGACCCCAATTTGCTCCCTGTTCCTTGTTCCTTCTTTCCGATCATTATTCGTAATCATTTTCTTGTGTTGTATGAATGACATGTTGTATATCGTAAGTAGCAAATCATCACTTTATTTGTATTATTTTTGTATTGAAGATTTTTGTTGAGCAAGTAACTTTAACTTATTTAGCTAGAAAATATTGTTGAGTCATTTTATTGTAGTATTGTTGAATTTTCTTTGAGTTACGTATTTTTGTTTCTAGTTAAATATTTTAATTTTGCTTGTATCATTTTTGAACTATGCTATTTTCACTTAGCTTTTGTATCTTGCGATTATACTGTTGTTATTTATTTTGTTGGCTAAGTGAACTATGCAATTATCGTTTAAATTTTGTTTTATGAGATTATACCGCTGTTACTATTTTGTTTGCTGATTGAATTTTGTTATTATCGCTTAAATTTTGTACTATGATATTTCTATTGATTGCTAAATTCATTAACGTCACTTGAGCTAACTTATGAGCTGCGTACTTTAAATTGTAAATTGTAAAGTATTTTGATTTTGCATTAATTTGTTATATTGATGATATTCTATGAAACTATTGCTTATCGTTGTAATTTCGATTGTATCGACCTTTATTTCAAGTTCGATTTGTTTGATTTTATCATGTTTATTATGTTGGATAAATCTGCTGTGCCCCCTCATGTTTAGATGAACAGGCTGTCGTTTTCAACGGTGTCCGAGCGAGATTCAGATGTATAGCGGCACCAGTTAATCGTGGAAACCGAATTTGGATCAACAAATGAAAGATTTCGACCATCCAATAAATCGAGCAGTAATTAGGGATTGGATGATGATTTTATATGACGTACCGAAGCCCGCTGGGCGTATTCTGATTGCGAGGGCGATTATTCTCCTGATGTCTTGATCAACGGCCACGCCACGTGCTGCGCTATGCATTCTGTCATCTCCTCGGCGCTGACGAAAACGCAGAAGAAGATCTTCCTTTAGCTAGACCACCCGCTAACCAGCAGACATCAAATCATTCGTATATTATGCTGTACTAAATATCATACAATATAACTACATCGTATTACAAAATTGTAAGTAATTTTTTATTTAATTATTTATTGCATTTCCGAAACAAATTCTCGAAAAATGAAATAAATCCCTATCCCGTTAAGTTCCTTTTTGAGATTTGTCAAAGCTTCTCAATTTTGCGTCAACATTCCGCTTTGACTGGCGCCCACCTAATTTACCAACATCACAAAATAAAGTTCCTACCAACCCCACCTACGACCTAGCTCTCCTCCAACCAACTGACGCCGTGCCCATTATGGGTGACAGGTAGGATAAAAATGAGATGAATAAAATATTTCAAAATTTGAACACTTTGATAAAATTTAATCAACAACATAAATTTTAAATTCATCTAAATTGTCACAATATATATATATATATATATATATATATATATATATATATATATATATATATATATATATGTTTAACGATTATAAAATACTAATTTAATTTTGTTCTTGTCGAAAGAAATTATAAATCTGATGATAGAGTTGGCGAGCGGGCGGGAATATCAAACTTTTTCTACTGATTTTAAAACTTTGTTCGTAATACGGATCATTGTATCTTAACAATTTTTACTTGTATTGCCAATGGTGCGGGTCGATAGCCCACAGCCAAGTAAGGAACCTACAGTTTTTAGTGCATTCTAAACCACTCAGACCCAGCCAGTGGTACAAGATTTTAATATCAGAAATAATCGTTAATTTAATTTTTAGAATACGAGTTTAACACGCTAAAAAAATTGTTTCACTTCGTATAATTACATCTTCAAATTTTACTACATGTTTCTAACAAAATAAAAAAAAATTCAAAAATTTAGCGAACTTCCAAAACAGCCGAAGCAGGTGTTCTGTGAAAGAGTAATTTTTTCATCGGCGCCTGAACCTAATCACGTGCAGTGCATCGCAAATGTGGTGTGCATGTGTATCGTCCCTCAGTGGGGCTAACAGCAAAGGCGGGCTTGCCAATGTGTGCAATGTGATTCTCAAGCCCGGGCGGTGGTGGTGGATGGTGCCCGGTAGATGTTCGTGGCAGCCGTCGGTCGGGGCTAAATGCAATCTTTGCGGTGTGCATTAGTTTTGGAAACATATGACCTAGCGCAGCGGCTACATGGCGGCTAAGCTGACTCGGATTGCAGTACAGACCCGTGCGCTTGATAATTATAGTGTTGAGCCCGGGATGGTGTAGATGCACTACAGGATTGGATTTAGAAGGTTTTTTTTTTTTTCATTTGTTTCTTGGATGTTGATAGAAAATATTGTTAGCAATGATATTTTTGTATAGGGTATTTTATGGAAAGTTGCTGAAACTAATCAGCTGTTATTTTCAAATGTATACCAATATTGAAGAAACAAAAATTGTATTGAATACAAAAACGTCATTAGTGAGTTAATAATGTTGCTAGAATACTATGCAATTTTTATTTTATAGTTTTTCAAAATGTTATTCATACTACCGTATAATGATTATTATGTCAGATACATGACAATGAATCAATTTTTATCATCGACTGCATGAATTCTGTGTTCTGCAAAATATTATATATATATATATATATATATATATATATATATATATATATATATATATATAAGTATAATATATTATATATTATAATAAATTTTATTAATTATTATTAATTAAATAATGTGATTGTTAATTTAAAAAATGAATAAAAATATATGCCAGCACTTCTAAATTTAATATATTGACATTAATAATTAATTTATGATATCAACATTATACAAATTTAATAATTTTTGCAATATTAAAAAACTTAATAACTAAAAATAATTAAATTTTATTAAAACCTATAAAATGTATACCAAGATAATTAAATGTCATTTTAACATTTACCTACAAACGCATTACCATACACATTTTATGACAACTCACATTTAACAAAATAAAAATCTGAAACCAATTAAACAAGTTATTAAAAGTAAAAATAACAATTTCTTTTAATTACGGTCCTGGTTAGGCAGCTCACGTGTGCGGTCCGCAATCTGTTTTCTAAGTTAATATAGCCAATGTTTCTAGACTGCAAGTTCAAGATTTCTTAATTAACTGGAAATCGTACTTTGATAATTTATAATAATTAATGTTTCTATAACATTAGATGCTCGTATTTTATTATTCGTTACCAGAGCATTCTAGATTATTAGTAAATAATTTTCTCTATTCTCAAATTACCACTAATTTATATAATCATTATTTATTTACGTTCAGATTCTGGTTGCTTTTTTTACAATACAAAATTGAAATGTTATTTAAATGAACGTACGTAAATACAAATGAAATATTTGCAATTACTTTATTATCTCGCATAATATATATTTGCGAATCTTAAAAAAAAAATACTTTGCAATAGTGACAATTTTATTCAACTAGCAAAGTTCAGATTTTCTAATTTTGCGTTATTGATAACAATATTTATAACAATTCGATACAATCAATTATTTTTTTACGTAAGACAATGCAATTTTTCCGTGCATTCATTTTACAATCATACAAATTAAAAAAAATATATCATATCGTACGTATAACATCTGAAATTTAAAATATTACATTTACGAAAACAAATTTAAACTTCATTTCATAAATTTTCTGTTGAACTACTCGATAATAGAATAGTTAAAAACGAAATTGTATGAATTTTCCAATTTTCGCTGGCGTCGTCACAAAACGCAGTCAGCCCAGTGCACATTGCATGTGGAATTTTAGCAGTGAGCGAACGGCTTTGATAAATGACCATAAGCAGTCATAAAAAATTGTAATACTACGTGTAAAAAACATCAAACTCCGCACCATATTTCATTTCGATTAGAACGTTTATTGTGAATTTGCACGCAATTTTCTCTCGCCCCAACGGCCGCGGAGCAACGCGCGCAATTCAAATCGCAACAAAATTAAAAGAAGTGCCCGCATAGAATAGTTACTCGTTTCAGCGTTCTCTATTGTTAAGATGAAGTTTAAAAAAAGCTACCCAAACTATTTGTGTTCTGATAAAAAAAAATCTGTATTGTGTACTAGGTACTACATATGTTACAATGATAAATATTGTTGGCAAAAATTGTATTTCAACTTTTATTATGTTGAATTTAAAGATGTAAAGAAAAAATAAATAACTATTTTATTTAATTTTCTATTTTTGCACTGGATGCTAATAACTTGTAAACAGGGATGGGCACGTCATGTATTATACATAATTTTTTAAGCTTAAAAACTGTTTTTTACATTAAACAAATTTGAGAGTTTTTATGTAAAAAATTAATGATATGTAAAAGAAAAATAGTTATTAAAATAAAACTGCTTTAGATTAAAGTTCTGTATTAATATTTATTTATAACTTTAATCTAAAGCAGTTTTATATTAATATAATGAGTTCTGAAAGATTTTCTGCTATGTTAAAAAATATGTTTGAATCATATTTATTTTTGCTCAAATTATGAAAAATATCATAAAATCAGGTATAATTATTGAACCAAAAGAAAATTAAGACTATCTTATAGAATATAATATTAATAATATATACTTGCTTCGCGTTTATATTAGAGATACACCTCATATGTCTAAACATTTTCGTTAAAAATAATAGTTCGTTAAAATGAAAATTCTTGGATTCTATAAAAAAAAATTCTGTGTATATTGCAACGAAATTGCTTAAGAGATTCAATAATTTTCATTTTTGACTATTTTTGACAAATTTATAATGAAATTTTAAATTTATCTTTATATGATCTATGCCCGGTATTATAAAGGACCAAATAAAAGTAAAATAGTTATTTGTTAAATAAATTTATTCTACAAATAAATATTATCTCTGTATTATAAAGCAAATATCCAAATAAAATAACTATTCGTCCAATAAATTGCGAGTGTTACCAATGTAATAATGCTTTCACGTTGTAGCATATTAAATTTTTTAAACAGAAACTTAAATCAGCATAATTATTATTAAAATTTATTTCATTTGTTTTGAAAATAAAATATGAACAATACAAATAATTGTTTTATTTTAATTTATTAAATTTAAAATTATATTTTTAAAGAATTGTTATTGAATATTTGGTAACACTGCCTGCATGAGACAAAATGCACTCTGCTAGTAAATTGCGTTAGTGGGGTTATGGTTATGTATATTTGGAAATGTCAGAGTACTATTACGAAATAAACGACATAAATATCAGTAAAAAACGCGAACGGGGTAAAAATTACACAGAACAAGACAAAGAAAATTTAATACAAATATTAAAACAATATATTGATATTATTGAAAATAAAAAAAAACTTAAAGTTGCCATAAAATACAGGGCTTGTGCCCAAACAGGCAATCGTAGTGGCAACCAACTAAAATTATTATACGAATGTATAAAGAAAAAATGTCGCCTAGTAGATATTTAGTCTCAAATTCATTATTTTCGAATTGAACTCTTAATAACGAATTATTGAATATGTGGTTATCGTGAGCAGAACCTGGCCACTTCGCTACAACGTCCCATATTTTTAACTTGGCTCCACATACCATTTGTACGTTGATTGAGAACCATCCTTTTCTATTCTTAAATATTTTACCATTGTTTCAGATGATCTAGACATTTTCTTTAAAATCATTAAAATTATATATTAGATATATTTTATTTTCTTTGTCGCATTTCAATGTTTAATTGAGAATACATTTATTTTGAATTTGTTTAAAATAATACATATTAATATATGATAACATACCTATATTAATAAATAAAAATAAAATCTTAATTATATTTTAAGTATATACTTTTATTTTTACAAATATTTTTCTATTATAACCTAAAACTTACAAAAATATAACCAGTCAACTGATTTATTCAAGAGAATAAAATTTATTTCCATGTATTTCGACCAAATAAAATTTATCAGTTTATTTACTAGATTTATTCGACAACTAAATTTATTTTTCGTTTATAATACAGAAATCTACCGAATAAATCGATGGGAATAAATTAAACACTATATTAAAAAAAACAAAGACTATATATTGAAAAATGTCGTTGCTCTAATAAAAATACAAGCGCTATAAATAAGCAACAAACGCTATATATAAATAACAAATGCTATATTAAGTAACACACGCTATATATAAATGACATGTGCTATACAGAATTAACAAACGATATATATAAGTAACATATGCTATACAGAATTAACAAACGCTATATATAAGTAACATATGCTATATTTAAATTACAAATGCTACATTAAATATTACTTAGATTTGCAAAATAACCTCAACATCAATAAAAAAGTTTAAAAAGACGGATTTAAAATTATAGGGGAAATGGACAATAATCAAACGGATACAAATAAATAAACATTCTGTATTTTAACTTTATAACCAAATATGAATAAGATAAAACAATAATCAAACGGATACAAATAAATAAACATTCTGTATTTTAACTTTATAACCAAATATGAATAAGATAAAACAATAATCAAACGGATACAAATAAATAAACATTCTGTATTTTAACTTTATAACCAATTATGAATAAGATAAAACAATAATAAGATAAAATAATAAGATAAAGTTCATTGAACAATTAAAGCCTTCTTCGCCTTGGATGGGCGACCCACATTCCTTTTTTTTCCTATTGGAATATTTTTAGCCTCAACTGGAGGAACAATTAATTTCAACCTGATTGCCAGACCCAAAATATGCTTGCACATATAGTTTTTAAGAAATGCTGGACAATCACAAGTACTTTTTAAATAATTTTCTGTATTTAATACAACTTCATATTGATCGCAACACAAATTTTTGTATTGATCGAATGTTGAGATATCCGTCATACATTTATCTTCCGATAGATGTTTCAATTTTTTACCGGGTACAAGATAATTAGTTGCATTTAATAATTTTACAATTTTAATATCCTTATTTTCACGAGCCCAGTTATATGATGCCGTCCATATATTCAATGTCAAGGTTATTTTCGCTTTCGTGTAGTATCTCATATGAAGAAACAAATGACTGTAAGTCATCTTGAGGTATAATACTATTATCAATTAACATTTTTTCCAATTCACCTAAAGATATTGTAGTAGGCCCAAATTCTTCGTTGCGAATCTTGCTTAATGTGTTTTGGACTTGTCTTCTAGTAGGCAATTGTACTTTATTTTTTGCCAGCAATTCTATTACTTTTTTGGGTTTAACATTGTAATCTTCTTCAACAAATTGTTTAATTGCCATTCGTGCCTCATAATTTATAGTCTGTTTTGCTTTATTTTCACTTAATGCGTGTGAGTGTTCAGAACTTGATCTGTACAATAGTACTTCATTGCTTGATGAAACGTAAAACAAGCGAACTCTGCCAGCACACTGCTCTCCTTTAAATTTCACCTTATTGCATCTATATATTACTATTATATTTCCATCACTGTCTTTATAATTTGTCCATCGGCTCCAACATTTTTCTTGGTCAATTGCACTTATTGCGGAAACACTGTCCGGGAAAGAGCATTCCTTGTTCCATATTATGGGTGTTCTCTTCTTCCTTTTCTTGGGAACTTTGTTTTCCACTTCTACATCGGACATATATTCCGTAACATATTCTTCCATCTAGTAGAGGATTAGATGTAAAATTATTTTATTACAGCAATTTAAATTAAATTTACAAAAATAATTAAATTAAACATACCTGTGAATATATTCTATCCTGCAATTGAAGACAAATATTTCAGACGCAGGTGCTTCGATGTTTTGATTTAGTTTGTGAGGTTAGGACGCGGGACATTTCACTAGACATGAATATAGCAGAAATCTATAAGTTTAATAAAATTGTATATATAGCAGAATTGTTTTACATATATAGTAATATGTATTTCAATTTATTATTAAAGATTTATAGCAAATTGTTTTAATTTTTATAGTGTTTATCATTTCATAATATAGTATTTGTAAATTTCTTATATAGCGATTTTATATATTATATATAACGTTTGTAATTCTTATTATAGCGTTTGGTATTTGAATATATAGCGGTTTATTGGTACCCTAAATCGATTTATTTGGGAAGTAAATTTATTCAGTCCTTTATAATACCGGGCACTAGTCACTTATTGTTTCTATGTTCTGTTATTTACTGTAATGTCATTTGTATCATTTTTTCCTGATGAAGAGAAGCATTGAGTTTCGCTGAATCGTCAATTATAAATAAATTTTATTACAGAACTTAAACCTAAAGCAGTTTTATTTTATATAATGAGTTCTGCCAGATTTTTTATTATGTTAAAAAATTATAAATTATATGAAACATAAATATTGAGTGGAATAATGTACGGGTTTCAGTTTTTTGTTCAAGTAAATGTATATAGAACATATATAATCTAATTTGGTCACCTTTTATGCTTCAACATAATTATATTTTTATCGACGAATTTCGTTCTATTGTTGTCATTAAACGAACTAGGCGTTATGGCCATAAAATTACAATGTATTAGATGTAGTCTTATGCCGCGTTAACATGAAAACGAAATATCGATTTCGTATTAAAACCGAGGTTACCTCATACAAATTTAATCATACATAAACATTCCGGTAAATATGTTCAAATATTATTAGAGAAAAATAGTAGAAAAAAAAAGAAATATTACCGATTTACTTTGTTTATTGTTGTTTGTACAATAATTGTTACTAATTCCGGATGGTATAGTATTGTTATTTAGTTACTATGAATATTTTATGTATTAAAATATTATTTTCGTTTTTTTTTCGATATTCGTAAATATTTGTGTAAATAGACATATAAGTATTTTTGTTAATAAATAAATTATTATGTACATTATTATTTTCAATATAAAAATAATTCAAATCATTATTTGTCCATTAGATAAATTTTATTTTAGATAATTTTTTTTATTAATGTAAAATATTATAAAAAATTTATTTTATTCAATTATAACGTAACAGGCAGCCGTAGGCAGAAATAAAAGCTAAATATTATTTCTGGTAATAAAAACCTTGTACCACTCAACTGATATCGGCTGGGTCTGAGTGTAAGTTGTAGGTTCCTTGCTTGGCTGTGGGCTATCGACCCGCACCATTGACAATGCAAGTAAAATCTGTGAGAATCTATATGTTCAGCTTCTCAAGCATATGTTCCATCTAGGAATTATGGAAACTGATATAACGTAGCATACATCTACACAAGATAAATTGCAGATAAATTTCATCTAGTATACATAGAATATATTTCAAATTTATTCTGTAAATACAAATATTTATCTAAAAAAAAAATGAATTAAATTGTTTTAGTAGAAAAGCAAATAATAGGAAAAAGGATTTAAAATTGCATAGAGTAATTAATGTAAATAAAGCTGAATGGGAGGCGTTGATGCATTTTTGTGTCTATCGCGTAATGGTTGAATATCATCTTAGCCAGGGAATTGTTATTTGTACCTCTTAGCATAATTGTATGTCAACAGTAATATATTATTTAAGACTTTTACCTTATTTACTTTCCATTAAATATTACCAGCGAGTGAAACAGTGCAGTACTGTTTGGAATGCATTTGATTATTTTAAATAAGTATTGTTTAATTATTTTTATATAAATGTAACAGACAGTTGCATTGTTTATTTTGTTTAAATTAGCCTTTGATAATTGAAAATGTGCGAAGAAGTGCAAAAAATGTAGTGTACGCTGCCAAATTTTTTAGAAATTGCATATGGGACCGAAGAAACTTTAATGCCCATAAATCATGTAACAAATATAAATATGTTCTTAATTTCAAACTGTATATTAGTGATTATTCGGTAAACTAGAATCAGTAAGAAGTTAATTACTTTAGTACTAATTGAAACAAAAAATAAAACGGCTTTAGGATTTAGTTCTTTATAAGTTTTAATTAAAAATCGAAGTAAATAAACAGAACATAGAAAAAAGTAACTAAAAAATACATAACTAGATTATAACAGTAGATTGATAAGAGAAGTAATAGAAATTTATAAAGAAAAATATAACATCAATCAGTGTGAAGGCTCACTGATTTAAATTAAATTTGGCTTGATTTAATTAATAATTTATAAATTTTATAATCTAGTTACTTATTATGTTACGTGGTAACTTATTTCTATATTCTGTTTATTTATTGTATATGTCATTTGTATCATTTTTTCATGATGATGATGTACTTAAAATACGTCGAAACGTCTATTATTAATAAAAATTTATCAGAACTAAATCCTAAAGGCGTTTTATTTTAATATAATAAGTTCTAAAAGTTTAAATGTTTATAAGTTGCATATTTTTAAAAAATTTTAGTTTAATTTTATGCGGAATGCTTAATAATATTGTAAATACCAGTTTTTGTGTTTTTGTCAGTATTTGAATTTCTGTTAAATAATAATATTTATTACAAATGTTTGTGAAATTAAACCATTAGTATTAAAATAATTTTATATGCAATATTTCATTTAACAAACTGTTACATAATACAAAACTAAATTTATTCCTTTTTTATTGTAATAAATATACATAAATAATTCAAGTCTTGTAATTCCATTATAATGCACATTAAAACTTTGGGTATTAAAATCTACAACCCGCCACTGGTAAATCCCACAATGCAACCGCAAGCTACCATACTTAAAAGACTCTGTCCCAGACCCAGTCCGCAGGACGGCAGGACCCATCTGTATTACTTGCATACACCCACACACATACACACATCTCGTTTGCATTGCAATTTAATAACATCTAACAGAATGTTATCAGATAGCTCACGCCGAGCGCTTATACTAACCGACAAAACCACCAAAAAAAAAAGAAACAAAATAAAAATTCAATTACACATTATAGGTTAGTGCAGCAACGAACGACGTTCAACTGTTCAATCATAGACAAGACTTGTAATGTATCTAGACAGTGCCAAGTTAATTATAGGGTCGTATTTTTTCACACAATTCGCAAAATACTATAACCTAATATATAATACGCCATGTGTAATTAAGAATATAAAATAAAATATTGTTTGTAGTGAAAAAATATTAACAGTCTTTTATTTCTAAATTTATCACACGTTAATATTTATTTGATTGTACCCTAGATCTCTTCCGTCCAGATGTGATTGATAGAGGAATATTTCAATTTTCGTATTATTTATTCCAATTTAGTACAAATTTCTAGCATACCATAATGCGTATTCTAGTTATAATTGGTCATCTATGTGTTCAGTGCTTGAACGTGGTGTAACCACATCTCCATTTCTCTTGCCTCTGCGCGCTCGCATATACTAAACGTCCGCGTAAAATGAGAATTAATTAAAATTTTATCTTTCCGCACATTATTATCATTTCATTACCTCTTCACAGGGATGAAAATGATATTGCCTCGTAGAATAATTAATAAACAGTAAAAACGTAAGGTTATATTAGTCTCACGTAAGCGGAAAACCTGGTTTGAATTTTATTTTTATTTATACTGGTAGGTTTCGGTTTTGTTGTGTGCTTTTTCTGCGGTTTTTTTACGGTGAAAATAATGAGAATACGCGTCTAGGGGGATTTACGAGTATATATCAAGATATGGAGAATGATGCATTATGTGGAAATTAATGTCGGTAATTAATTTGAAATGAACAAAAATTTTCGAAAAAAAATGTATTTATTTTTAATATTTCATTTAATTTAATTGAAACAAATCAGACTTTATTGTAATAGTACAACTTGGACACAATATGTACAGTGGAAATTTTACATTTTGCTGTAAAACTGCATATTTGTATAGTTGAAATATGCTGAATAGGGTCATTTCACATTTTTTTTTTATTACTTCAATCGAAACATCTTATGTATTTATAGGCATAAACAGCAACAACTATTTTTTTTCGCATTATTATAGCCGTAATTAACAAAAAAATTTGCCCGCCAAACGGGTTCCCAAAAATCGACGTCGGCCATTTTATGACGTCTTTCATGCACAATAGAGTTTTTGACGTCATCGCGACGTCACCGTTGAAACACGTGCTATGCATAGTATTGTCATAACGGTTTGTTAAAAGAAAATATTGCTTTCAGTACACATATATTTACATTAAAATGATCTTCGCAAACAAATATAGAACTTGAAAGACTATAATCTGAAATATTTCGTCCTGCTGCTTCTAACCAAACTTTTCTTCTAACTTAATCAAATGGTATAGCAATAAATAATTTGTTACTATCATTTGACTGGTACCAATTGAATGATAAAACTATGCAGTGCTTTTTTAAACTCATCTGTAAAATATATAAATAAGAAACTTCATAAGAACGATCAACAGTTTGTTTGAAATGACATGTGACAAATAGTACAGCTCAATTTTAAATTCAAGTTACAATAGGCACCTTACTAAGTGCGTTTGTTTTGCAAGGTTCATAATTTTCTACAAAAATAAACTTTTTCAAAATTGCTTCAAGATTTATTCTGTTAATTTAACTATACTTATAATTAACTTTATAAATATATAATAAAGTATTATATTAGAACTTGTATATTTTTTAATGTATATTATTAGTTAAAATATATATAAAACGTTCTGAATTTTTTAATTTGTATTTGCTAAATGTTGTCAGCCAGTCAGGTTGTAAAACTTAGTAAAGCGTCATATTATAGCTCCATTGTTCATTACGTACGTCATCATTTTTAAAATGTTTTGAAAACATACACTGATTTTCAATTATTAATTAAAAATGAACTATAAAACTTTTGTTATTTTTTTTGTTATGAAAAATTATGTTTCATATTCGACTCTCGATTGTGATATGTTTTTTTTTTAAATTTAAATTTTGTGAAATGACCCTATATGCATTTCTAGTTACTTAAGCTTATAGATATATCGGTGTATTAAAATTAGCCAAGTATATCTCAATATTTTACCATAATTTCATTAAAAAAAAAACATTTGTAATTTTTAAATCTAAAAAAAGATTTTATATATTCTTACATATATACATGCACAATCACTCAATATACCCAAAAGAGTGTGGCACAAACTCTTTCCGCCATCTCAAAATCAGTTTCCTCCAAACATCCTTATCTTACAAGCAACATTCTATTCTTACAACTTGGAATATTTCGCTCTCAATCATATCATTCCAAATACTCATCGGACGTCTACGCAAACGTATATCTTCAAAATTATTTATATAAATTATTAAATTAAATTTATTAAATCAACTAATTATAGGTTATTGAATTTATAGAATTTTCTGAATTGGTATACCGTGGTCGATCTATCCTTGTCGTAGACGTTTCGCCATACATGTTGCTTGGTGACTGAATGATGATTACTGCTTCATAATCTGGTATATATACCTGTTACCCCCACCATTCTCTATAGGTACCGCTACATCATTGGTGAAACACCTGCGATGAGAATAGATCGACCACGGCATATTTTATAAATTCAATGGATACAGACTGTAAAATCCTAAAAATTACGAAATATATATTGCTTCACTGTGATTAAATACATATTTAAATATTTGTGTCTATAATTACAATAAAAAATTAAATAAATATTTAACGCACTGTCATAAACACCAACACCGTATAAAGTTACACTTTAAGAAAAAAAAAAAAAAACCTTTTCTCCGTTTGTTTACAATTGTATCCATACAACACTCACCAAACTTCCTTAAATCCAAATCTTCATCGAAAAGCGAGTTCACTTTCACGGTAGCTATATAGCCCGAATATTGAATTGTGGATTGTGATGTTTCGTCGTAGTACCTAAGCATAGCGGCAGCGAGGTGGGAAATCTAGCAAAAATAAAACGAGCACGACGAAACACAAGACGAAAAGAAACTAAATAAAAATCGTAAAACAGTGTCACAAAACGTTTTCGGTGTGTCGCGACAAATATCGCTTCGTTGGCCTGTTTTAAAACCGTCTGAAAGTGACATTTCTTCTTATTTGTCGCAATGTTGCAATACTGCCGCGCGCCGGCACCACCCGACAAAAATAAAAATATAGGAAATAAAACAGAAAAACAAAGAAAAGACGATAAGAAAGAAACAGACAGGCTTGACTTGTGCTTTGTATCTAAATCGAAGACGGCATTATAAGAGCGATAAGAAATGTTTAGTTTTATATGTATGCGATTGCTTTCTTTTTTATTTTTTACTTAATTTTTATTTTGATTCCTTGCTTCTGTGTTTGACGTGCGCTATATATTTGTTTTTGTTATATATTTTTATTGTTTCAATATTAAAAAAGTATATTACAATTTTCCAGGTTGCAACCGTATGTGTAAAAATTCTAAAAATTGGTGCCTATTCCAAGATGACTTAACACTAAAGCAAGTTGCACCCTAACGCAATTTATAGAGTCTAATCTGGCGGAAAGTGGGAAATTGATGACGTCACCTTTGTCCATTTACGATGTCACTAATGTTTAATTTGATAATATTCAATTAGATTTTCTGTCAAAAGTGACATTACTATTGTATTTTTATCTATAACTTGGCGAATTATTTTTTTCAAATATATTTTTGAAAAAATAAAACTGTTTTATTAATTTCTATTTATAATCGACATTTCGACGAACTCAATGTCCGTCTTCATCAGGAAAAAAGATACAAAAATTGGTTTTCATTTTTTTTCTCGGGAATTATGAATCTTAGAACAAAAATGTAAATGTACCTTTTCTTTTAAGAGCTATCCACTGATGGTATTAATTTTTTTCTATACGATTAGTAAAGTTACCCTTTTGCACCCCTGGCATTATTTTACTCCATATTTGATTGTTATGTAATTTTTCTCAAAATTTTATTTTATATTAAGGTAGCCCAATTAAAAATAAATGTGACGTTTTTTTAATTTTTTTTAATATTTATTGTTTTAAGGGGTCATCTACCTCTTATACAGGCTGTAACAGAATAACTATTCCTAATTTTAACTGGAGTATCCTGGGCTCAGAATATGAAGATTTAATGCAAATCACTGAGATAAAATGTGGCTCCTTACTGAGCTACAGGGTGTTTTATATAAAAATTTAAAAACGATTTTTGCCCAGTACTTTAAAACTATTTGACGTATCCTTATCATACTTGGCAGGAAATGTAGGTACCGTACACCATACTAAATTATGTTAAATAAAAGTTTCTGGCTACTGCCAGTGGCGTACAACAGGGGCAAGTGAGAGGTTGATCCTTCCTAAATTCTACGCCACTGGCGGAATTGTCATTTTAGCACAATTTTTCGATTCTCCAATACTTGCTGTGTAAAAAACATACTCTTTCTTTGTAACGATAAAGTCACTGTTTTTCGAGATATTTATGCCCCTATTCTGGTCATGAACTTTAGCTTAAATCTTTAAATTTAAAGAACTTTAAGTAAATTTCAATTCTGGTCACAACTTTAGCTTAAATCTTCAGCTTAAAGTCCTTTAAATTTAAATGTATATGGGAGGTGCTTTAACAGTTAAATTTGAGGTTACTTTAAGTAGTTGTCAGAAAAGGTTGAAATTTATATTGGTGTGAAAAATATTTGCATAAAAATGAATATAGAAATGTTTGCAGTTTTCCTATATCTAGATGATTTTGAAAAGAAAGTAATTAAATAATATATATGTTTCGTTAAATGTAGGCTTAATAAAATAAAATTATTTTTATAGGAACAATACAAGAATAGAAAGAAAAATATTACGAGACAATTTAAATACATTCGAAATAACTAACAACAAATTTTTAATTGATTTTTGCTGAAAAAAATTAGTAGTAATTAACATTATTAATAAATTGAAGCCATATATATATCCGCATCTGAACGATCCGATTCCATACCATTCCACCTAAAAGTGTTAATAGCAATTTACTATTATGCAAATGGACACGTTTTGACGTTTTGACAGTTTTCCACTTAAAGATAACATACTGCGCATGTGCACAGCATTGCCAACTTAGGAATAAAATTCTTTAAATTGCTAAGCTTAAAGATGCATGACCAGAATTGCTTTATTTAAATTTCTTTAAGTCGTTAAGTTAAAGTTTGCTTTAAGCTAAAGATCTTTAAATTTAAATGTGATGACCAGAATAGCGGCATTAAAGTTAAACATAAGCTGCACCCTTGGGATTTTTTCAAAATTTGCTAAAAAAATCTGAAAAAATTCAGTAAAATAGAGAAAAAAATTAGCTACATAATATCTAAGTAACTTATTCTCTAATTCATTCTGGTTTGGCTGGAAAAATTATTGAAAATTAATATATTTTGCATTTTATTTTTTTTATTTTCAATAATTTTTACAGCCAAATCAGAATGAGTTAGAGAAAAAAGTTACTTATTTATTATGTAGCTAATTTTTTTCTCTATTTTGCTGAATTTTTTCAGATTTTTTTGAGCAAATTTTGAAAAAATCCCAGGGTGCAGCTTATGTTTAACTTTAAATATCTCGAAAAACAGTAACTTTATCGTTACAAAGGAAGAGTATGTTTTTTACACAGCAAGTATTGGAGAATCGAAAAATTGTGCTAAAATGACAATTCCGCCAGTGGCGTAGAATTTAGGAAGGATCAACCTCTCACTTGCCCCTGTTGTACGCCACTGGCAGTAGCCAGAAACTTTTATTTAACATAATTTAGTATGGTGTACGGTACCTACATTTCCTGCCAAGTATGATAAGGATACGTCAAATAGTTTTAAAGTACTGGGCAAAAATCGTTTTTAAATTTTTATATAAAACACCCTGTAGCTCAGTAAGGAGCCACATTTTATCTCAGTGATTTGCATTAAATCTTCATATTCTGAGCCCAGGATACTCCAGTTAAAATTAGGAGTAGTTATTCTGTTACACCCTGTATATAAACATGTATGTACCTACATATAAGTAAGTTTAATTATTTATAACTCGTTAATATTATATGATTAAAAAAAAGTATTAGTATTTTTTAATATGTTTTACATAGGAAATTCTATAAAATATTTAAAAAAAAATATTTATGAATTTTAATTCTTTTCATAAGTCATCAGTTTCTAAAATTGATTATTTCGGCTGGTTGATTCAAGTCAAGACTTTGAAACATCTCAAAAAATAAGAATCGGACGAATATAATTCTTATAAAAAGTAGTACGCACTCTACCACCGTACTCTACTACTATTCAAAAGGTTGGTGTCATTGAGTCCCAGAGCACTGCGGCCTAGTGGCCTATTGTACTGTCTATTGTACTGTCTATTGTACTGTCTATTGTACTCTACTACTAACTCTATCAATGTAAACTAGGCTTAATACCTAAATACTTGTATAAAATAATTTTACTTACTTTTAATGAAGTGGTAATTTATTCGCAGTCGCTTCTTAAAGTTTTTTTGATACACATATTTTGAAACTGTCACACACATAAAAATAACAAAACATGTTTTTTTTTATATTAAACACACTAAAACACTGTAATGTAATATAGTAATATTTATTAAACATAATATTTAATCCCAAAGATAACTTAGCAAATATCAAATATATTAGAAAACTAAAAAAATTAGGTTAAGGGGGGAAATACATGTAAAAAAAAATTTTTCCGATTTTGCTGATATAATTGCTTATACATCGAAGATTTATCCAGCAAAATATCTAACCAATCAGAAATGTATTTACCGAGAAAAAGGCATTTTTCTACCTACGCTTTGGTAGCCGCTTTGGCTAACCGACGACTTGAAGGGGGGAGATACATGTAAAAAAAATTTTTTTTGATTTTTTTTTAAATAAATTAATTGCCTATACATCGAAGATTTATCCAGCAAAATATCTAACCGATCAGAAATGTATTTACTGAGAAAAAGACATTTTTCTACCTGCGCTTCGGTAGCCGCTTTGGCTAACGGGCGACTTTAAATAAGTTTTTTTCGAATCTTTTTTTTAAAAATGGCGGGCGTGATAAGTCGAGCAATTTTTATACAAATGAGTTGAAACTTTGTGTGTTTAAAAGGAAATAGAATTTTATTCTATATGAAATTCTGATATAACGAAAATATTAACATTAAATTATTTTTAGGGGTGTCTAAAGTAAAAAAAAATGCTGAAAATTTGACTTTTTTTTTCACAATGAGTTAAAATGATAAAATATCCGTTTTTTTTGTAGTTTTCGTAATTCACATAGAACAAAATATATCAGAGAATCATGATCAGTGACTAAAAATCAAAAAAAAAATTTTTTCCGGCTCCAGGAATTCCCGCCAATCGACCGGGCAAGGCGGACGCGACATTACTTAAGATTGGTTCCGAGATCACCCAGAGGTCACAGAAAGTTAAAAAAAATTATAAGTGTAGTTGATTATATGTCACATAGAATAAAAGAAACTACAGCATTGTAGCTTGTTTCATTCAGCCAAAAAAAAAATCCTAAAAAACCTTATTTTTTTAGGTCGTTACATGTATTTCCCCCCTTAATACACTTTTAATACTGTTTAAAACATTTAAAAAATACACAAAATTGACACTTATGTACATATCAAATAAAAACTATAATTGCGAATTTAAAATATAAGAATGTATTATACACGATAAACGAATATTTTGCTATAAAATCCGGACACAAACTGAATTAAGTGAAGGTTATAACTAGAAAAATTCTTTTATCAATAACAGGCAATTTCTGGATTGGTCAGAAATCAACAATAAAAATATATTAAATACATCTAACGAGTTACGACATTCAGTAAATTAATTAATTATCAGAGCATATTTACCAGCAGATATATACTTTTTAAAAACTGTTTTTGTTTACAATGTGTTGGAAAAGGACAGATAAATATTTTATTTAAAAAAATAATTTATTAATATTTAATATAATTTTTCCTGTAACAAATATGTTTTATTATATCAAAATAATATTACAGTGAATTCCGCTTAATGTGATCAAATTGATAACTGGAGTTATTAATAATAATAAAGATTGATATTCATATCCGAAAAAATTATAAACACAAATCTTTACTAACTAGCAGTGGCGGTTCTTGGATTGAAGATTTGGTGGGTCAAATTTCCTAAACTGTCATAATAAAATACACAACCAAACTTAACACTGTCACTATCCGCCACTAAACTGATGATCGCTTACACATGGCCATTGACCGTTTAATAATAAAAATAAGAATTAAAATTCATATATAATTTTTTTAAATATTTTATAGAATTTCTTACGTAAAACAAAAATTAAAAAATATTAATATTTTTTTCTATCATGAAATATTAACGAGTTATAAATAATCAAACTTACTTATAAGTAGGTATATGTTTCTATATAAAGAATAGATGACCCCTTAAAACAATAAATAATTAAAAAAATCAAAAACACGTCAACTTTATTTTAATTGGGTTATCTTAATATAAAATAAAATGAAAAAAAAAGTACATAACAATTAAATATAGAGTAAAATATATGTCAGGGGTGCAAAAGGGTAACTTTACAAATCGTATAGAAAAAAAAAACTAATACCATCGGTGGATAGGTTTTGAAAATAGGAAGGTATTCGTACATTTTCATGGCGGTTGGTTTTGTGGTGTCCACAACAGATTTTTGTCTGTAATATCTTAATATACTAAACAACGTCAACCAATCTCTTCACAAACATTCAAAATTTATCTATTTTCTTTCCAAAATAGGAACAATATAATTATTAGAGTTCTTTGTGCTGGACCTTTAGCGTTTGTTAAGTAAGGTCAAGAAAGCACTGAACTAAATGTTGGTATTGTGTTTATCATAATATATCATAACGACGATAATCTTTGGGAGTGCGTAATGTGTGCCGCTACCCCGTTGTCAGTTAGTGCGTGGGCGTAGCAAACATTTGGTCTTCCATAGGCATGAATTAGGGGTGAAAGTTGAAAGTTAGCCGGTACGAGTTTGTTCCTAGTGCAACGGGCTACCTTAAATTTGACCCTTTTCTCTGAATGGTATAGATGACATTTTCTGCCTACCGAACAGGATTGGAATAAAGTTTTTGTTTGGTTTGAAAAATAAGAAAACAAATAATCTAAAGAAAACAAACATTAATGAAACACTTAATTACAAATAACATCTTGATTTAAAAATGTCCTATACTTTTAAATGTTATGATGATACTTTTATAAAAATTACAATTAAAATATTTAAGATATTTCGATAGAATATTAAATATTTTTATTAAAAAAATTTACTAAGATTTTTTGCAAAAATCTAAAATAACACTTTTTATATCCGGTATATTTATGTACATTGGCGGTTAACAGGTTTTTAGTGCGCATTGCTTCTCAAATTATTTTAGAGAAAATTGTTTCGAATAAACGTTGTAAAGCATGAAATTTTGCATTTAAATCAATAAACAAAATTATAACTGCAAAATTAAATTTAAAAATTTACTAAATTGCAATTTAATAGTAAATTTAAGAAATTAATTTTTTTTGCGAGTATTATTTTGTTTGAAAATTAAATTGCAATAAAAAGTATGTAAAACTATTTCCAATTTAAATTAATTTGTCTTTTGTTTCATGGTGGAATTCTGATTAGTTCTATAGCGTTTACAAAATGTTACCACTTTTGATTTTGGAAAAGTTATTTGGATCTAACCAATAAACGTCATAATATATATACATACCGATATTCAATACATATCAATGTTTTTGAGATAATCTGTTTTAAATTTTTTAAAACTCAGAGAACGGTTTTAATTTTTTGACAATCGCCAGTCACAGCCCATAATAATGACGGCTTACCGAAAAAAGCCTGGTGCTTCGATGGGTCAGTCCAACCCTGTAAATAAATACTGAATAATAATGTTTACACTATTGCACTAGTACCATAATAACCTCTTGCCACATAGACAATATGGCAATTTAATATCAATATTTCGATATGCTTGAAGAAAAAATATTTTGTTATTTACTAAAAATTACTATCGTTAAAATATGTATTTTCTCTTTATTCTCTATTCTCTATTCCAACTAATCTATTTTTAAAAATTAAGGAAAAGTTGGTTTTACACAGGCAAAATTCTCTTGAGACGCGCTCTATCGATATCAATTTTCCGTACCTAAACCTACTTTGTTATATGAGAAAAACGTACGCATCGTACAGCAAACTCATCTCATCTCGCTCTGTTTCTATCTTTATAAACTCTATATATCTAATATATCCTTTCTCGATCGCTGTTTTACAAATTTGTCACGTCGGCACCGAAAAAAATTCTTCTTCTTTTTGCCAAGGCAAAGACGATGCCTCGTCTGGCCTAGTACAAGTACTGGGTATAGGTACTTGTGTGACTGCGTTATATATGTACATTTCTTGCTTTTGCTATGTGTACAGCAAGTATTTGTGATGTTGCTTCAATGTATTGATGTGCTACTATAATGTGTACGTGTATGTGAGTATATATGTAGTGTGCGTTCAATAATTCATTTTCAGTTTGTGCTTTTTTCTTTGGGATGGATCGGAGTATTGAACATTAAGTATTTTGCAGCAAAGGTGACTAGACTGAAGGTTTAGTCTTAAATTCTGTAAGATATTAATTGAAAATGAATGTATAAAACTAAATAAAATAACAAAAATATTAAAATAATATAATAATAATTATTATATTGAGACCAGATATTTGTGGTCGAGGCAAAGTCGAGACCAGGCAATCTGGCCGAAACTGAAAAAAATCTTCTATTCCAAGTGAGAGATACGATTTGTTCTTCAAGCGTTGTAAACGAAGCTGAACTAAAAATAAGTCAAAATGCCAAACCTAACCTAACCTAACCTAACCTTAACCTTACTATTAATTGTAGAATAGTATGTATATATTATTTATATTACGAAAAATTTTGTTACATCCCCATTAAAAAATAATGTTAAAAATTACAAGTATATTTTTAAATATTTATACATATTTTAAATCAACCTACAAAATATAAACCTTGGTATATTTGTACAACAGAATACAGAAAAATATGGCTGCTACGTATTGAATCTGTACTCATATGCACTTTTAAATATATCTTTCGTAAAAATGTGTGCCAAGCTATATTTGCATAATGCATTTATTTTTATATAAACGTATTCGTAACATTGCATACTGCACTTTTATGCACATTCATAAATATATACACAACAACACACAGTGCGTGTGTGTGTGAGTGTGTGTGCGCATATTTTTGCGACAAAAATTTGGTTTGCAAATCTTCAAGTTTTTCTTTAGAAAACAGCTAAGTCTGTGTATTTAATATTAAAATATTTCAAATCAAATTTATGTTACAAAGTACTCTAATACATTATGTAGAAGAAAAAAATTGCACTTGAAAATTTGCAAAACTTTGCAATAGAATTTTATTTTTGTATTATATATTAGTATATTTTTAGTACAAACTATTATTCATCTATTGTTAATATATTGAAACTGGTACATACCAGACAAGTTAACATAGCTTAAAATATTAAAAGATTTAATTCACAAAAACAGCTTAAAATTTACGCAAAAAACCTAATTTACATTAAAATTTGTATATAAAATTACAATTTCTTTTGTAAATATTATTTATTTATTTTTTTTGTAAAAATTTGGAATTTTACTATTATAAAATTTACTAAAAATATTATAAAATTAGAAATTAATTTTTTTGTAAGTGAATTTGTCCATTTATGTTTTTTTAATATAAATTGGTATCACGAGCTCGGTTTTAAAATTGGTTTTAACTTTTAACTAATACCGGTTTGAAAACACTTGTCATAAATGCAGAATTAAACAAATGAAATAAAACACTCAGAAACTGAACTTGTCGTAAGAACGATAAAATTTTATATTTTATAATTAATTTGAAGAGGAAACGACAAGCAATCTATCTCTTAATATATAGTCTACGTATTTACATATTCATATTTCATATAGATAATATAAATATCTAGAGCAATTATAGGTATTCTAGATATATACACACACAACAATAATTATTTAACATTAATTGCACGTTTCAGTAATTCTAATTTCAGTAGTTATTTCTGATTAAGCAACGTACAAATTATTTAATCAGCGCAATTATCTAAAATAGAATTATTATCTATAATATAGCTAATATGTGAAATAATTAATTAGCTAAATTTAAATAAAATTACTTATCACATACTCTATGTAATATATTTGGTTGCAATGAGAACTTTTCTAATAGTATAAAAATATTTTTTAATTCTAATTTAATTTATTATCTCACAAATTAACAATTTGTAGTGGTATCCTATAGTAGTGCAAAAAAATTCCAATACATTTTTTATTTATTATAACATTTCAAATATTTCAGTTTTTAAATTATTTTTGTTTTTACGGGCCTCTTTGGTTGGCAAATTTCGCGGCTAGAACTTACGCTATTGCTCTTAATTCGTTTTAATCACCTTACTGTTCTATTTATTCGCAACTGATATTGGTTTAGAACTGAATCGATAGAAAAATACAGTAATTAAAAGAACAATAGAAACAAAATAATTTTTCAAAGCTTACATAACACATTTCGAAAAAAAAATAATACATATCACTTATTTTTACTACTTTGACTGCAAGGAAAAGTAGTAAAGCGTTTGGTACGGTGTCTGTAACATTTTCAAAAAAAAAAAAAAATTGTATAGAAATCCTTCATATAGCCTCTAGATGACGAATCTGAACTTAGTTTATGTGGGTGTATGTGTGTGCGTCGTCAGCTCGCTCGGTCGTAAGTCAAAATTTTGTGGCCGCAACTCCTCCTAGACGGTTGAACCGATTTTAATGAAATTTTCAGGATAAATTTGTCTAGTACCCAAGATGGTCATGTGGTTTTGTTTTTTTCCAGTGATGCCAACTTTCCGAGAAAAAAATTACTAAAGTTTTTAAAAATTCATATTGGCTACGTTATTTATTCGATTTTGATCAAATTTTCAGAAAAGATTTCCCTAATGCTCCCATTAATTACATAATTTTATTAATTTTCAGTGTTGCCAACTTTCCGAGAAAAAAATTACTAAACTTTTAAAATTTTTATTATGGCCATGTTATTCAACCGATTTTACTCAAATTTTCACAAAAGATTCTCCTAGTATTCATATAATTTATGTAATTTTAACAAAATACAGTGTTGCCAACTTTCCGAAAAAAAAATTAGTACAATTAAAAAAAAATTATTTTGACCATTTTATTTAACCGATTTTAATCAAATATTTATAAAAGTTTTTCCTAGTGCCTAAATAAATTATGCAATTTTAACAAAATACAGTGTTGCCAACTTATCGAGAAAAAAAATCACAAAATTTTTAAAAAATTCATTGTGGCTACATTATTTATTCGATTTTGATCAAATTTTCAGAAAAGTATCTCCTATTGCCAACATAATATTATTAAAATACAGTGTTGCCAACTTTCTGAGAAATGTCAAAGTAGTCTATATATGGGTTTTCCCATATACTTCTAATCTTGTTTAATATAAAAATATATAAAAAAATAAAACAAAAACTGGATAAGTACCCATTAATTTTTGAAAAAAAACAATACTTTAAAAATTATTTCGATTGAATTTGACATTAAAAATTAAAATATTTCTATATTGTTTTGAAAAGCTTAATTTAAAAAGTTTACTATCAACCTATTAAATAAATTTATAGAATAATAACGTAAATGTACCACTTGTTTACAGAATTATATATATAATGAAAATATAAAATATTATAAAAAAAATATAATTTTCCGTATCGGAAAATGTTTCAAATAAAAGTCGTTAGTTATAACTTGTTAATCAACTTTTGTTAAATAATTTTTTCTAAATATATTTCTGTTGCAAAATATTCGAAAACAAATACAAGTGACAAAATTATCACTTCCGGCTTAAACATGAAATTGTACTATAATTCGTTCAGCTGAATTTACTCTACACAGTCCACAGAGAGACCAACAGACGGACATCACGCTAAATACAGTTGATTCGTACATATTACAATAAACCTAATTTGTGCCTATCTGTAAAAATCTCGATATATCACATTAGGTATGATTACAATACTTCAATACAATTTATTATTATTATAATTTACAAAATGTATTGCTGAAAAAATTCTACAGTCGAAATATCAATAAGTATAAATGCTATGATATGGTTAATAATTTCCTGTTGTATATCAGTATAATTATGTATTACAACAAAATTTTCAAATTTAGTTTTCAATTTGGCGGTTAACAATAATACGTTGTAGTTTACAGTGAAACAAGTTTGTAACAATAATCAACAATTTAGTTAGTGTAATTACATATTTGAAACAAATACTAAACAATTTTGTCATGTTATTAACTTTGCTTGCCGTATTGTCCAGTGTTATATACCGTAATTAATACTTATGTATTTAATGTACAATTTGCTTTACATTAGTCAAATTTATTTTTAATTAAATTTACAATTCAATTTATACTTATACTATTAATTCTACAATTCTACTATTAAAAGTAAACTTGTAATTATTTTTTGTTAAATTATTATCCAATTATTTTTTGGAAATTTTTTTATTTTAATATTGTAAAATAAAATGCTTTTAGCTTTATGTATATGCTATACCGATTTGATGAATCGGTAATTTTTCTGATTTTTTGAGCGGAGCGTTTTTTTTTTTTTTGATGAGTGTATACTGTATATGTTGAAAAAACTGATCATATAGTTTCTGAATAATTTTTATTTGCATTGTCAATGCTGTAGATTGTTAGCTCATAATCTAGCAAAAGATCAACAGTTTATAGTGTGTTCCGAACCAATCAGTCGCACCCTATATCAGTTCAATAATATAAGGTTTTAATTTCAGAAATAATATTTAATTTAAATGCTGGTGTGAGTGCAGCACTACCAAAGGGCTCTTTTGGATTTTAGTCCACTGGTCTGCAGTTGCCTGTTTATGCAATATGTTACAAGAAATTTCCATACTGTCCAGAATGCTTTATTTATTTATTTTCCAACTTATCTACTCCATCACACTACTTTTAATTATTCCAATCTTTAGGAAAACTTCCATCGTTAACTTTCCAGACACACAAGACAAGCAAGTGACTAAGTGCATTTGTAGCGCCAATGTGAAGCCAGCGTAAAGTTATAATCTTACGAGTAAAATCGGCTTTACCGTCCACGGCCACCTGTCTGCACACAAACGCACTATACGTCCCAACAACGTAAATGGAAGAAGCAGAGAGAGGCGTACATATATACCTTTCGCTCATGCCCCCAAGTTCCTATAGTCCACTCTATACTAACTATAAAACAGGACTAACATTAATCCCATCTTTATACCCAGTTAATACAGCCGCGCGGTCCTATCGTTTTGTAACCCCAGGTCAGGGAAATTGATGGTTAAGCGGAATTTATACGTAGTCCTGCGCGGATGATGTAGAACCATTATGGATTTGGGTTAGATGAAGAACGAAATTTAATATTCTGTGATTATTTTATGGAGATGCAAATAGGTTTAAGAAACTGTTTATTAAAATAAAGATGATGTATTGTTTATATATTTTGTCTAATTAATATTGTATTTGCAAAAGTTATGAAAAAAAAATTTGAAATTATTTAACAAGCATTAACTAAAAATATTATTAATAAAAAAAGCTTTAGGATAATATTTTGTTTAATTTTATATTAGAATTCAATTTTTCAATATACCAAACGTATATCATTATACTGTCATCGTATTAAATTAATTTAGGAAAAAGAAAAATTTGTATAACAAGTACTGTTTTCATGATAACTTAGAACAAAACTAATCTCAGTCAGTTTAAGTTGGTAATATTTGCTTATCTTTTGTTTTTCGGTCAAACGTGACATTAATATTGTATTTTGTTCTGCAAATACCCGAGTTTTTCCAATTTTGGTTTTGAATTTAAATATAAAATATCAATTTTATATTTTCTTGTGTGTATATTAAAAATGCGTAAAATTACAAATTTAATAAATATAATTATTAATACTGGATTGCATATATTATAAATATAATAATAATACAAATAATTATAATTATATGTAATATAAATAAATAAAATATAATAAATATAATATAAATATAAAAAAATAAATAAAATAATGTTGCAGATTGTAGCAATGCACATAAATATTGTGTACAGAAAAGTTTCTCAGAATAGTACTTTAAATCATTAATATATGTAAATTGAAAATGTGCGATGGCCGGGAATCAAACCCGGATCAACTGCTTGGAAGGCAACTATTGACCATTACACCACCATCACCTTATATACCTATTTTAAGCATATTTAATATTCATACACAACTGTTGCTATACTTATATTTTGAGAATAGAAGACTAGGACTAGATGAAGCATTATTTTATTTATATTTTAAAAAGTAATAAATAACGATAAAACGTTTAAGCGGAAATTGGCAAACTTGCTTCAAATTCTGTTAGATAACTTTTAAATTATATCTTTAAAATAAATACTCCTATTAAATATTAAACATATTAAAAAGAATCACTTTACTAGGTAAATTATAGTACATATTTTTTAGACTTTTATGATATATTAGAAACAATATATTCTTATAGTATAGATTAAACAATTAATCCAATTAATCCTTATCTAGCTTTACCTAGTTTAGGGTTGATAATGCGAAAATTACTCAGATAAAACTAGGATTATCCAGATTATTACTTGATGTATATATATATATATATATATATATATATATATATATATATATATATATATATACACGGTGTCTGTTTGGTAAGTTGCCATAGCCGTTTAAAACATGGAAATTTAACGATATTCAAAATACTTCTTTCTCGAGTTGAATTTTGAAAAATTGATATTAGGAGGACACAAAAGTAGATATTAAAAAAAATAACAATGATTACATAAAATAAAATTATCTAATTATTTACCACGTCGTTCTGCCACACTGGTACTGTGGTTGAAGTACTTACTGACCATTCTATCTGAGGTTTGATTTCCAGCTGGGGAATTATTTTTTATTTTTATTTTTTAAAAATATCTTACAATAATTGTGTTTTAAAATAGCACAATACTTAATAATAACACTATTTAATCATATCTAATAACACTAATAATATCAAATAATTTATTTATAATGATACTTTTTTTTAAGTAATGCATATTTGAAAGGTTTTATTGTGTTTACTTATAATTAGTTTTTAATATCTAAACATCCCTAATGATATTTTCACGATATTTTCGAGAAAAAAATATTTCGTATATTGTCCAATAGTACAAAAACCATAAGAGAACCATAAGAGTATACGACCATATATTAATAATTATTAATTTTGAGTTGCAAAATACCTATAATTTTTACCAATAAATACGTCTACAAATATGACGCAACCTGTTTTGGTATTAAGTCACTTTGGTTATATAATATATTATCACCAGTTACGAACAAATGAAAATCTCTCGAAAATAGTGCCACAACATATAAAGGAGATGAAATTTAAACTCGATTACCATGGCAACCCACTCGACAATAAATGAACAATTGAACATCATTTCTCATTTCGACAGAGTTCATTTCAAGATGGAGTAAAACGGAACAGCGGAAACGAATCTCCGACGAAACACACACAAACGTCGCGCGTTACATGTGTAATTAATCGTTACAATAATTAATTAATATTTGTCCATCAAGCAGAAAATTCCTCTTACGCTTGCTGCCTTCTATATGCTGTAATGTAGTAAACAAGTACGAATGTACCAATCTCGGTTATCTAGATTTCCAAATGCAATATAGCTCTAGATCTATGTTACTGTAACCAACTGTTTCAACAGTTTAAACTGGTAGCTCTCCGTGTATTTCACTTGGATCACTCTCTCTCTCTCTCTCTCTCTCAATGGATTTATGTATATATCGCCCCTGGAGTACAGTTGGCCCTGGTTTAAACAAGAAATGTGACATTTGAGCATCGTTCCACCATATGGGTCTTATTTTTACTTGTCATATCTGTCTACTTACGTCTCTATGTATACAAATGTGTTTTATACATTAAGGATTTTGTAAATGATGTTTTGTTACCAAACAATACGACAATAAAATATGTTAATATATAATTATTTTTTTTTTTTTAATTAGGTTTAAGGTAAATTATTTTCATTTGAGTCAATTTAATATATTTTTTAAATAAAATAATTATAATAATAATAAATTTATTATTAGATGTTTTGCTTATACAAGAGTGTAGTTTAAATATAATATTACTGTATAAAAATATTTACAAAACATTAATATTTCCATTAATTTTTACATTAATATTCACAAAACATTAATATCAAATAATATAAAATTTACATAATATTTAATTTATTTTATTTAATATTTAATATTTATAATTTAAATATTTTAATGTTTCTATAAGTTCAGAAAATCGTAATAAAAATATTGTATAGAAACTCATGCATAAAGTATAATTTTTATTGATACACATACATAATCACGTTATGTATCCAAAAAAGTATAGCACAAACTCTTCTCGCTATGCAAAAATTAATTTTCACCAAACGTTTCTATCCAGACAAGTAACGTCTGCTTCATCCACATTTATAATACCTTTCATACATGCTCTTTTATTTCTACCACTTAAAAACATTCACTCACACAAAACATTCTTAATCATACCACCTCACCTACTCACTGAATGTCCACACACAGGTATGCAATATCACTCACATAAATTCTTTTAACCAAACTTCTTAATCGTGAAAAAAAAATATTTCTTATGCACTTTACATAAATTATCATTTTTATTACGTATATTTAGTTTTGAGTGTTTTGGGTATTTTTGCTAGATACTCGTAAAAGTATCCCGAGAAGCCTTTTTGACTGTATACAACACTATTTTGGTCTTTGGAGTAACGTTGATGCATGACTACTATGATAGGTGAGTGTTGTGTTTGGCTGCAGAAGATTAAAAGAAAAATAACTGCTGAGAAAATGAAATTTTTGCGTGGAGTAAATAGAAAAGATCAGGTAAGAAATATATTGGCAAACTTGTAAAAATGCAAAACCCAATTCTGTCGTTCGACTTATTTTTTAGTGATGCAATATATCTGTTGTTTAAAATACTTTTTTTGTGCAATGTTGGTTTTTTTGTCATTCAATATATTTTTCAATCGTGCTCGTTAATTGTCGTGCAAACAACCAAATTTATCGTTATTTTACTTTATGTTAGCGGTCTGATAAATCACACTAATTATTTTTTTCATGCATTATAGTTTACTAAATTACAGAAAAAAATCTATTTTTATTCAAAAATGTTTTTTTCTTTAAATAATTTAATTTTAATAAAAATTTACCCATTAATTAGTATATGAAATTTTTAAATAACAATATAATAACTGCAATAAAAGGAAAAATAAAATTACTCTTGTTTGCAGAAACTCAAAGCCAACAAGCAACTACAATTCTTTTGAAGTACATAACATACGACTCATACGAGAGATATATGTTCACATACCTTATTCGTATTTGTCTGCAAAGTAGACAAAAATAATTTTTCTCCTCCATATAGCACGGAAAAACGCATTGTAATATACCATAATATGCAAACATAAGCCTCAAAGAAAAGTTAATATGTGCATCAGAATAATTAAAATCTTTCTCCGTTGATAAGACGGGCGCGCAGTTACCTTATCTCAAACGCACGATATGCTTGTTATCAAATCGAAAACAAACCAAAATACTCTTGCTCTATCTCCGTCGTACACATACTCCATCAAATGCGACAGGTAAAAGTTTGTTGGCGCATTTCATCTTTCTCTAGCGCGCGCAGCAAACGATCACGGCGTCGCGTAGCGGTGCGCTCCGCATTCTCAACAGCCGGTTCGCATTCGCGTACGAACTACTGTTCCGAACGGAACCTGTTTGACGTGTCATCTGGAAACTCGATTGCGTGTTTACGTAGCGAGCTGTCAACTGATACATTTCGAACTGCGAAAGATTTGTTCGACGTAAACAATCAAGCATCGAACAGTGTGTGTTTTAACTTGATTACTGTGTTTTGATCATCAGTGAAATTTGTTAATGAACATGTTTTTAGTTTAGTTTAGTTTGCAAATTATTTCGGCCTAAGTGGTTTTTTTTTGTGGCAAAGTTAGGATATGTTCTGTGGCCGGTAAAGTTTGTTTGTTTTTAGTGGATATAACTCGGAAAGTTACTTTTGTGGCTCGGAAAATGACAATTTACGGTTGAATTTTGTGGTCCTCTTTTGCTCTGTGCTGTGCTATTTTCAAACCTAAATTACGACATGGATGTTCGAAAGAACGTTTGCGGAGATATACGTTTCCTTCTACTTGGAATCGGTAAGTACTTTTTCTGTTTTTTTTTTCTCTTCGCTAGATTTTTTCGTTTTCCGGTGACAAAAACTTAGACTAACACGAATGTTGTGTTACCAACTAATGGCATTATATTTGTTAGCATATGGCGCTTGTGCACAGTCAGGTGTTTTCTTGAGGTTTCAACGGCCTTAAGACTGTCATTTATTTTATCGGGATGATAAAATTCAAAACATTTTCCAACTTTCACGCTACCGTTTTTTCTTCTTCTTCTTTTCGCTTCTTTCTTTTATCCCGACAACTTGACAATGAAAAATTTAATATCATCTTGTTTGTTTATAAAATAATGACAGACCTGTCAGATGCATTTTTCCATATTATATTTGCTCTTCTTATAAATATTCCACTACGTTTGAAACGTAAAATAATATTAATACTTTTTCCATCATTTTGATTTGTAATAATCTATAAGTTTAGTTTTTATATAAGTAGTTTTTGTAAGAAAATTATTAGAATCTAATAGCAATAAAGTGCTATTAGGCATTTTATTTAGTAATTAATCATTAAATTTTGTAACTGTCTATATACTATATATATATATATATATATATATATATATATATATATATATATATATATATATATCAGTGATGCCGCCAGCATTTTAATTTGGAGATGCACGCTAAATCATAAACACAAATAATTTATTATGCGGAAATTTATTATAAAAAACAATTTTTAATGCATAATTATAATTAGACATATAATATGTCAGAAATTTATTTAACTCTTGTCATTTTCGTTTGTAGTAGGGGCATTGTCAATTTTATTGATTGATAGTCAAGCAAGAGATTTACATATTAGAGTGGGTTCTAAACTGCTTGCATATAATCGATATCCGTTAGTGATATAAGATTTTTAATACAAAAAAACATATTTTAGTGTGAATTTGGGGAGAACTAGAAACTTTTATATTCTGGACTAATAAATAACTAAGTACTACATATTTTGTATATTAAATGCGAAAATATTAAATTAGAAAGAAATATTTTGCATTTCTAGAAAATTTTAATTATTAGTGTTTTTACGGATAACAATTAATATGATAGTTACTAAAATATTTTGTAATAATAAACTTAAACAAAAAGGATAAAAATATATTATTTTTATTAATTATGAATGATATTGATATTAGATTTATCTTTTTTATTACTAAATTATCCCGGTATAATATTGTAATTTATAAATTGTTTATTTTTTTTGAATTTAATTATTTTAAAATAACATATTGATTTTGCATTAAGAATAATATATATATATATATATATATATATATATATATATATATATATATATATATATATATATATATATATATATATATATATATATATATATATATGTGTGTGTGTTTGATTTTATTTTTTATTATGTAATTACGATTATTGTATTAGTATTATTATTATTAGGTATAACTTACGAAATAAATAAATTTGCAAATTAAAAAAACTTCTGTTAATTATTTATTGAGCAAATTAAGTCAAAAACAAAATCGAGATTTTACATGATTTTTAGAAAATCTGAGAAAAAAACTACTTTCTCAAATTTTGTACACCAGATTGTATAAATTTGAAGTATGATTCTTGAGGTTGTACGGATTTTTCGTTAATTTTATAGACTTTATAGTAAATTTCTAAGATTTTACTAGAGATTTTGCATGGACAAATTTTAATTGATTTTACCATGATTTAATAGATTTAATTAGTTTGTACACCAGATTGTACAAGTGGTTTTCCCCATGAGAAAGTCGTTCAACTGATTTTATCACGATTTTAAAGGATTTAACTAAGATTTTAAGGGATTTTAATTTATTTATACACCAAATTGTACAAGTAGTTTCCCCCTTTGTTGCGTGAAGAATCATACCAAAGAGAAAAAACTTTTTCGCATAGAGAGCGAAAAATGTTTTATTTATAAATTCTCCAGTTGGCATAATTTTTATCGAAAAACAAATTTTCCTTGTGGGAAAACAGATGATGAACAACACAAAAGAGTTTGTTTAAGTTTTTATTTTTATGTATTTCGGTAAAAGAGAGAAGCTAGGAAACGAAAAAAAAAATAGAAGCTGTAGAAAGGCGGGGACGACAAACATATTTGAACTTTTAGAAGTTTTTCAATCTTGCTAACTTTAGAATTATTCGGGCCGATGTTGCTAACTCTACTCATCTGACTCTATGGAATATTTTTTTATTTTTTTTTGTATATCTTCGTCTCGGTGTGGTTACATTGTTCTTGCTATACTCCTTTATTTTTATCGTACTTTCGTATTTTTGTCGCATTAATGTGCATAGTTTTCCAAATGACCAGATGCCTAGTCAGCCGTAGTTTTGTTATAGTGCATATTTCATGAGAAAACACTGATAGATAAAACAACTTTACAATATGTATTGATATAAATCGGAATTTTGATCGTAATCCAAATTGGAAAACTTTATTTCAAGGATTTTTTAAGTGCCTTTTAGGAAATTAAATTATTAAGGGATCAAATATTCACAAAAAATACTTGTACAATCTGGTGTATAAATTAATTAAAAAAAATATTACGAAAGATTCTCCTAGTATCCACATAAACTATATAATTTTTAGTAAAATACAGTGTTGCCAACTTTTCGAGAAAAAGTTACAAGAGTTTTAAAAAAATGTATTATGGCTATAGGTATTATTTATCTGTAATTATTGAAATTCTTACAAGTTTTTTTTTTCCATATAAAGTATATAATTTTACTAAAATTCAGTGTTGTTAACTTTCCGAGAAAAAATTACAATAATTAAATATATATATATATATATATATATATATATATATATATATATATATATATATGTCTATATTATTTATCAAAAATTAACTCAATTTTTACAAGTCTTTTGGTGCTCACATAAATTATTTCAGTATTGCCAACTTTCCTAAAAAAATACTAAAATGATTAAAAAAACAATTATGGTTACGTTATTTATCCAAAATAAATCAAATTTAAAAAACAAATAATAAAAATATTCTGTTAGTTCTCACGAAATATATAATTTTATTTGTTATATAGCGTTCTCAACTGATGATGTTAAAGTGATCTATATATGGGTTTACCCATATACTTTTAATCTTGTTTAAATGTCAGTTAATTCTGGTTACTTTCAAATGGCTAATTGAGATTTTGAATCGTAAAGTTTCATTAAATTTATACATGGTGGTCAATTATATGGGTCAGTAGATTATACAAACAGGTAATCTACGGTTTGTAGTTCCAAATTACTTACAAGTAAAGGTCCGCAACTTTACCTTTACAGAGCTCAGGCCTATTTTAATTTTAATATTATTTTAAAATGTTAATAATGCAAGAAAAATCTGTTTTTGTTTTAGTATGCTGGATAAAATTATTTTATCATATTAAAAAAAAAACATTCATAATTTATTTTTGGTATAAGTTCTGTTTTAATTTTTATTAAAATGCGAACAAAACGTGAAATTTTTAATAAATATGAAAATAAAACTTAAACCAAAGCATTTTGCTATTAAAATTATTTTAATTTAATATTTTTATATCTACATTTGGCGGAGGCGCTTTCTTAATATTAAAATACGCCTCCACCAATATTATATTCTGGTATCATTATGCACAATGTTATGTAAACAAAATGGTATCTGTTTGTTTGTCAGATAACTTATAATTTAATTGAATATTTTCAAATTTGGCATTAACACCGATTTAATACGCAGATTATGAAAAGTATTATTAACAATCTATAACTAAAATTTCAATTTTATAAATTTTAATATAATGAACGATAAGATTGATATAATAAATATTAGTATTATAAAATGTCATAAAAAGCAGCAAAAATAGTGTTCTTATAACATTAGCTATTTTTTATATCTACATATAAATTTATTGAATAAATAAATATACGACAAACGACGGGAAAGCAGCTTACTCAAATTTTGTACATCAGATTGTGAAAATTTTAAATATGATTTTTGAAATTTTAGTGATTTTTTGTTGAGAGATTTTATTCAATATTTTATGATTTTTAAGAAAACTTATAATTGATTTTATCACGATTTTAAAGGCTTTTACTAAGATTTTAAGGAATTATAATTAAGAAGCTATAATTAGAAAGCTAAAATTCATCAAATTTTTTAGATAAAATATTAGAAAACTAACCAATATTTAATAATTTAATGATTGAAATTCTACGTTTAATAAAATTCATTTCTGTAATATGGAAATTTTCTATCGTGACATATGCTGTTGTAGAAAAATATTAAAGTTGTATCTATATTTGAAGCCATAAACCTGAAAACTTTGCATATATGTTTTCACCGTGCTATTTTTATTTATTTACGTGTTCGTTTTTATATTGGAAACCAATTTGTTCTAGTTACAGTAAAACACTGTATTCAATATATACATATATTTTATATATATATATATATATATATATATATATATATATATATATATACGTATATATCGTAACTATGAATTGAATAATATCGAAATATATCTTTCAAAGCTTGTCAGAGAATTGATGCAAATATGTCAATATTATATGAGAGGCATTAGCAGAGAGAATCGAACAAATTTTTTTTTTCAAGCGTATTATAATGTTAATATTACGTTACCATATAATTAATACTACTAATTTATAAATATTATAATCTAGTTACTTTATTATTTTATATTTATTTTATTTTATTATTTATTTTATTAGTTATTTTATTATTTAGTAACTTGTTTCTATATTTTCTATATTTATTATGTATATCTTTTGCATAAATTTTCCTGATGATGATATACGTACAGTATATCGAAATATCGATTTTTAATTAAAATTTATACAGAACTTAATTCTAAAGCCGTTTATTTTTTATTCTTTAGTTTAAAGTTATAGAAAATGTTTGTTTATCATTTTGTTTTCATGTTAAATCTTATATATTTTTAACAATTTATTTATTCTCGTATCTTTGAAATGTTTGGAAAATACATAGTAGCTGATATGATAAATGTAGGTAATTTTAGATTTTTTTTCTCTATTTTTGGCTATGTAATATATTATAAGCCACACCTTGGTCGCAGGTGTAGAGCCGAAAAAATTTCATATTGGACCAGTGGAATTTGACAGGTAGCTACCGAAATATATGATATATAATTCGGACTATACTAAATGACATATTTTCAAGATTATATGAATTTTTAATTAATTAATTTTAACTAATTATTTTATAAAATAAAAGTTACATTTACAATAAATTATTGATGCCATATAATTGTTATTTTACATTAAGTTTAAATCAATTATGAAAAACTGCGCGATAAATCAACGATCAACTAGAAAAAACATTCAATTATATTAGATGAATTATATCAAATGTAATTATCTAATCCTGAATTTGATGTTTCATAAAATGAAAGTTATCTATTTTTTGAAAATAAAATAATTAAAACATTATAATGTCTACAGATTTTTTCATGTGTACCAATAAATTTTTGAATTATTGTTCTACACCTGTCGACCAATCAAAATTTACTCATTAAAAAGTGATTAGCAAATTAAATTTGTAATAATTTTATATTACGTGATATTATTAATTAATTGCATATAATATAAATATTGCAAAATTATCTCTAAATTTGTACCGATAATTTTAATCCTATAATATATTAATGAAATATTTTAACAAAATTAATATTAACTACGGAAACATTGTAATGTGAAACGAAGAAAAATTTATATATATATATATATATATATATATATATATATATATATAAAAATTTCTCATGTTTTAGCGAATAAAGAGACATGCATATTCATATATAGAAATAAAGAATTGTTATTTTTGGAATTTAAAAGCTTTGAAAATGTATTTTGCAATGGGAACTATGTACATTTTTGCAAATGTAAAATATTTGAAAAAAAAAGTTGTTTAAAATTTTATCTCGAAAATGAAATTTTTGTGTTATTACTGAAATAATTTAATTTCAATTCTCGTTTAGTTTTTTTTTTTCATATTTCATTAACATAACTGTTTAATTAATGTCTGAATAGAGCATAGGATTTGACTATAAAATATATGTTTTTATCTACTAGGTATTTGTAAACACTCCGGTAATATTCTGTCATTTTACATACAGCAATTATGTGAAATTTTTATTTTTTAATTAATGATATTATTTTTTTAACAGTTATCACAGCTGGGCTGTGATTTTTCAAAAAATCTGAAAATATTTGATTTAATTATTTTATTTAATTTTGAAAATAAGAGGTTATTAATTATTTTATGTATCTATAAATATAATATAATGTATATACTTTTATAGGTGTAATATTTGATTTTATATCTGTTATGCATTCGCAATTAACTTATTCTCAGTGACATTTTTATTTATTATATTACATTAAATTGTAATTAAATTAAATACACTATGAATAATAATTAAATTTAAATTTGAAATTATTTTTAATTTAATAAATCTTAATCTCAATTAACGATTGAGAGTTCAAATCGAATCACATAAATAAAGTTTAGCTAGCAAAAATTAAACCAAGTAGAGAATCTATCTTTACTAGCGAATAACCGCAAACGGGCTCCTTTTACAATAACCATATTTTGTAGCTTCTATTTCTGGTTAGGAGAATCGCGTGCCGACACGGTATCGAACCTTCCTTTTCTCCACCACCATTCTTCATTCGTTTATTAAACAACACAACCGAATAAACTTCAACAACAAACTCCCCCCTAAACTAAAGACATTATTAACCGTGCGAAACTGGGATAAGACCAACTCATTTAATCCTAGTAGGCACGATGATGAATTGAAGCTGATTTCTTGATAAGCAATCGTGATCGGAGGCGGGTGAATTGCGGTGAACACAATGTCTTCAAACAGTGGTTTTCAAACCTTCTTTTTATTGCGATTCAATACGGGAGAAACATGTATTATATTAGATTAGGTAATAGTATTTTGTTTTTGCTTAAATCGCCATTAATTTATTTTGATGAACTAATTAAACCAGTAGTCAATTTTTAAATGAAGAAAATTGCATTGACCTTGCCTGGGTTTGAAATATTTTTTTTATAAGATTTTCTCAAATTTTCTCAAAAAAATGATATGTTAAAAATTGTGGCTGACAAAATCTCCCAGGACAAAAGCTTAACTTGGCAATTAAATTAAAATCTAATTGGCAAAGATGGAAATGTTAAAATCAATCGTTTATAGGAAATGAATAAATTTGAAGAATTTGATAATAAACTGCATTTGTTGAGAAGAGATTAGCGAATTTTTGTGTGATTTTCACGTGATAGCCTTTTTGATGCTTAGTGGTTGGTCTGTGTAGGGATGTATCTAATGTGTGTTTTGTAAATGTGTCGCTTTTATTATTTGTCACGACATCAGATCAACCATAATATAGATAAAGAACACCATAAAATGTTTTGTTAGATTAATAAGAGAGAGAATTTTTGTTTATAAATACGTTGATATTTACATTTTTTTTAATGCTTTTTTGTTAGCTGGCAGGCCTATTGTAGGGATGTCAGATTACTAAATATAAATGAACACTATATTCATTCTTTTTTTGATCTACATAACGAAACAATCTACCTATTAGATATAGGCATTACGTATCTATATTTATGGTTGATCTGACGTCGCGACTCATTACATTACACTGTTCAGTAAAGAGTAATGATCCGCAGTTTGAAATACACTGTCTTAAAAGACCTCAACACGCAATCAGCGGACGGGACTACTTGGAAGAGAGTTAGAAATCTTAGTAGGCCTCGCTTCGATTGTCTTTCTTTCGAGCGCGGGAGTGCTATTTCAAACCGGAAATTGCCATTTCTCTGGTGGAAGGTAAAAAGCATGGTTTAGAGGTGGGGGAGAGAGGGAGGCAAAGCGCCTGTCGTTTGTTCAACGAACACGAATACAGAGACAAATGCAAATAAGAAAAGTTTACTTCGTATAGACTATATGGTGACTGACTGAATTGAGTTGCGTTACGTTGAACGCCTGAAACTGGAACATTGAACATGGATTGTACAATAAATAGATAACTTAGTTTCTCAATGTTTTCTAATAATGGAACATCACTGACTTAGAATTCGATTCGAGATTCAATTGTTTTTCTTTGGTAAGTTATTTTTAGTTATGTACGTGATAGATATAAAAATTATGAGTGTAGAGAGTAAATGTACCTATACAATAGCAGATAGCAATAGTAGATTTATTTGAATGATTTTGCTGAACATGCGTTAGAATATCTGTATAATGTAAAATTCGAAGATACTGTAATAATTGCAAGACTAATATATTAACAGTAGATTGATAAGAGAAGCAATTGAAATTTATAAAGAAAAGATAAAACAGTGAAAGCACTGAGATAAACAAAATTTGGTTTTCATTAATTAAAAATCTATAAATTTTATGATCTAGTTACTTATTTATCACCTAATAACTTATTTCTATGCTCTGTTATTTACTATAATGTCATTTGCATCAGTTTTCCTGATGAAGGCGGACGTTGAGTTCGTCGAAACGTCGATTATAAATAACTATTAATACAGTACTTTAACCTAAAGCAGTTGTATTTGTTGTGTTGTGTTTCTGTGGTTGGTATAATTCGATGAATCTACAATAAACAAATAACTAACATATTTTTGTGAATCAAACAAACTGATATGCGAACATTATTATACAAATTCATTAAACACTGTAGATTTTTTCTTTTTAAACAAAATTTTTGTTTCAATAACTGCATTACATTTAAAAATAACGGCTGATTAGTCTTAGCAACTTTCCACAGGACAGTCTGTCCTATAATGTAATAAAAATTACATGGTTCTTTTAATCTAAACAAATGCATTTTACATTTTTCCTGTGAAACTAAACCGGTATTCTTCAATTTTAATAATAAGCACTATTTATCTTTTTGGACTTGTTTCCGGCAAATAAAGCACACGTTCCAAAAATAAAGCAAACAGAGAGACGACACAACACAACACAACACAAGCTAGACAGTATCAAGGACCCCGTTGCTGTTGTCGCATTGTCGTAACTTTTAACCGAAAATATATACTCGCAGGTCGTAGCTCACACGCGTTTCGCCCCGCGCTTAAGAACATTTATAAGAAAACTGACTCTAACACATTAAGTGCATTAAAAGCCGGCTGGATGGAACGACTAACAAACTTAGAAAGGAAAGGCGCACGTGGCTGTGTGTGTGTGTGTGTGTGTGTGATAGTGTAAGTGTGTGTGTGTATTTTAGCTTAACCCTTAGGTATATATGTGTTGGGCTGTACACGGGGCTGGTTACAATACCTCTTGCCGAAATTCTCGGAGGGGTTGTATACACCGTAGTAGTAAGGCTGTTAGAACTCTGGCGAAGGCGCCAGGCGCGGATGGGTGTGTATAATGCGCGCTGCGCTGCTTCTCACAGGCACCTCCTCTCGTAAACGAGCTAATGCAATAAATTAGCATAAATTTATACGGAGAATTAAACATATAAAGGTACTCGTTGTACTGCCAGCGAGCTTGCGATATAGGTTACTAGGGGGTATTTTGCACGATTTTTACTAAGTTTGTGCAATGAAAAAAAAATATTACTTTAGAATCAACTTTTTACTATAAATTAAAAAGTAAACATATTTTTGATCTGTAAAATTGTGTTTTATAATAAAAATAATTTGTTTAATAAATAATATAGCAATAATAAAGTTTTGTACGAAATTATTTAATATTTGGTTTGGAAACAGTGTTTTCTGGAGAAATTTGAACTGAAAAATTATTAATAATTTTTAATTCAAATATACAGGGTGTTTGCAATCAAGGTATTTTATTTTTAAGGGGTGATACTACAGGTCAAAACAAGGCGATTAACGCCAAAACACCTTAGTAAAAGTTTTCTAATAAACGAGATATTCATTTTTTTTTAAGTAAAATGGTAGCATATGGTATAATTTTTATTATCCAGCTCACAAAAAAAATTATTCTTCATAATAGTTTTGGATTTGCTTGAAACGAATAAAAATGTAAAAATATTCCAGGTTTTAAATACAGGGTGACTCGGATTTGCTGATTTGTGTTTCAACTTTTAGGTAAAATACCCTTATTTAAAAAATTTGAATAATTTTATTTGAATATTATGTTTAGAATTACAATTTAAGTTTACATACAAAAATTTGTGCCGATCGTCGATTATTAAAACACCTTAGCAAAAGTTTTCAAATAAACGAGATATTAGATACTTTATTTAAATATTTTTATTAATGACACAAATCAAGATAAGTATTTTATTTTTAATGGGTGATAGCACTATGACACCAGTTGCTCGAAATTATCACCCTGCTGTTGTATGCAAAGTCTTGCGCGGCGTACCCATGAATTCGCATACGCAGCGAGACCCATGCCTTGTTGCCGAATTTCCGCCGCTGCTACTTCTACCCGATTACGGAGATCATCGAGATCCATAATTTCGGTGGTGTAAACTTAAATTGTAATTCTAAACATAATATTCAAATAAAATTATTCAAATTTTTTAAATAAGGGTATTTTACCTAAAAGTTGAAACACAAATCAGCAAATCCGAGTCACCCTGTATTTAAAACCTGGAATATTTTTACATTTTTATTCGTTTCAAGCAAATCCAAAACTATTATGAAGAATAATTTTTTTTGTGAGCTGGATAATAAAAATTATACCATATGCTACCATTTTACTTAAAAAAAAATGAATATCTCGTTTATTAGAAAACTTTTACTAAGGTGTTTTGGCGTTAATCGCCTTGTTTTGACCTGTAGTATCACCCCTTAAAAATAAAATACCTTGATTGCAAACACCCTGTATATATATATATATATATATATATATAAGTACTTTTTTTAAGTCATAAACAGCCCAACGCAGATTCTATGTAAATAAAATATGCTATTAAAAACTATTACATGGTACAATAAAATTTATTTAGATATATGTATTATATGTACATAGATATTTAAAAATAACTTGCATTTTATAATATAAATAATAATATCGTTACTTTCATCTCTGTTATTACGATATTAAAAATTAATTAAAGTATTACATTTATGGGAAATCTCTGTTCTGGTATTATTGATTTTATACTGATTACGTTTTGTTTAATACTTATTGACATAGTCGACAGAAATTTTTAATAAATAATTAGCTGTATGTGTTATTATCAATTTTTTCATCTGTATATTATATCGATTTTCAGATTAAATTAAAAATACTATACAAATATTTCATAACTTCTTTTCATAATATATCAATTTATTTGAATGAATATTTTAGTAGCAGAAAAATTAATATAATAGGTACTAAAGAAAAAACATATTAGTGGAAAAAATTTTAAATTAATATTTGAAATTATAAAATGTGCTTATATTATGTTTAATTTCGTTGTTTTATATTTTTATATTTTTTTTTTACGAATGCAAAGTTTGATATCACATGAATGAATAAAAGACAATCTATGCATAAACTTCATAAAATATTTGTAATTAGAAATGTTGCTAAGGTCAAGATGGGGAAACAACTACAACTTTTTACAACAAGATACAAAACCGGAAATAAAACCGCTAATCAAACCGATTAACCAATATTTTTGTATTTTTTTTTGCAAATGTTAACCGATATTTTGAATCCGTGAAAATCGGTAATATCAAACCTTCTTATTAAGGCTGCGATGATTTAAATCAAGTGATTTAAATCATTGATTTAAATCGCGATTTTAATCAAATGATTTTTTTAAAAAAATCAATCATTTAAATCAACCAAAAAATATATTTCAGCAAATCATTCGCTCTGATTTAATCAAGTGGTTTAATAGACACATTTTTTTTATATGTATTAAAACAAATAAATAGCCGAGGAGTAAGGATTTAATAAAGTAAATGTTATTGTGAGGAAACAAATATTTTATTCTTTACACAGTGAAATACAAAAGTATAATCTGATTTTGATAAAATATAATAAGGCAATCTAACAAAATAAAATATCATTCTCATTTAACAATCAGTACAGATGTAGCGATGATGGCGCGAACGTTTCACCGCGAAATTCAAAACTGTTAATTACGGCGATACAGGGTATTGAGATGGGATTGTTTTATGAATTTTTAGTTCTACTTGTAATACAAGTAAGAATTAATTAATTATTTAATGAAGAGTGCACATAAAATTAAAAAAATCTAAAAAATCTGATTTAAATAAAAAAAATCCGATTTAAATCAAAAATATCCAATTAATTATTTAATGAACAGTGCACATAAAATTGAAAAAATCAAAAATATCTGATTTAAATCAAAAAAATCCGATTTAAATCAAAAAAATCTGATTTTTTGTTTTTTTTTTAAAAATCATGATTTTCTTCAGCCCTACTTCTTTTTGATAAAATCGGAATAAGAATTTATTTTTATTTAACTTATAAAGCAAAATTTATGAATTTTTAACTTTGCTTGAAAAATAAAGTAACCTTAACTTTACTAACAGTTGTAGAATTATATGTATAATTTATATTATTTGTATTTGTGTTATGTGATTTATAAGAATTTATCTTATTTTGGTCGAATATGTATACAGTAAGTAACTACTGTATAAAACTAGTACTAGTAAAGTAGTAATATAAGAAAAAAAAAAAAGTATTTTTTATCTTTAATATTGGTACTAGCTATGATTGTAATCTATGTTTTATTTTTTTACATAAGAACGTAAACGAAATATTAAAAAACACAATTTTTATGCAATTTTATAAATGTAATAATAAAAATTAAATATAAATTAAGTATTATGTTTTGTTGTTCAATGATTACGTGTTAGATATTAAAAATTAAATTAAAATTAAAATTGTTCGAATTAAAATATATTCAAAATAAAAATTATAAATTAATTTTTAAATATTAATAATTATTTTTATTATTTAATAATTTACTATAAGTATGTTTAGTATAATATGTAATTTAATTAAAATCGCATAATTATCAAATATATTATATTATACAATATATTGTACTAGATGAATATTACATTTTTTTTAAATTTTTCATTAAAAATAATTTATTTAGATTACAAAACATTGTTAACAAAATTTTGTTATAATTTAGCTAACATATTAAATTTTTAAAATTAGACTTAACAACCTTTTTTGAATTGCACTTAAGACTATATGACTATGTATTTTGTAAAAAAGAAATTTTATTATTGTTTTATTATTACGTTTGGATTCAACAAATTGAAATTTTGTTTAAAAATGCATTTAAAAAGATTGTAAATAATTACTATTCAATGTATTATTATATTATCATATTATATTCAAAACTAATTATCAATTTTATACAGCTATTATTCTGTCAAGAAAGTAAAGTAATATAGAGTAATTATATATTATCAACATGGATAAAAGAAAAAAAAGGAGATTTTGTTATATTTTCTACCGCAAAGAATTTACCGTTTGAAGTAATTTTTAGAAAATTAATTACCCGTCGAACGTACTACAGAACAGAATGCAGTACACACACACACACATACATAGAAACAGCTTTACAGAGAGTAAAGATGAAGAAGCTTTAGAAAATCGCTATCCAAAGAAAAGAACTCATTCTTGAAAAAGTAACGTTGCACTCGCTATTGAGCACAGCTAATAAAACATTATAAAACATAGATTAATTTATATATCAGAAACTAATTTCATACAAGATTAGCTAGGATGAAATAAGTATTCAATAGATAGATAATGCAGGTATTAACAGCAAAAGATGATGCTATTGAATCAAATATGGACTTTTGTTTTTAATTGTAAACTAAACTGTTTTGTTAAGTAAGAAATTAATTTAAAATTTTCAAATTTCAAATTGTTTTTCCTAGTTTTTTTTTGAGAATAATAGTTCTGAGAGTATCGAAGTCTTGATGGAAGCAAGGAAATTAGTGTTTCTCTTTTGTTTCATGCATATATATATATATATATATATATATATATATATATATATATATATATATCTAGATCTAAAAAAGTGGATGAAAAAGAAAACATTACACATATTTAAGTAATTTCAAGCTTTGTGGGCCGGATCAAAATATCAAAAATCACTATCAGTTGTTGCGTCACTACTGGAGTACTGGATATATAACTATTTTCGGAAATGAAATAATGTTATATTTTTATCAATAAATTTGTATCGCTCTACCGACGAAAATCTGAACTGAAATATTTCGCACGCCTCACTTACCACTTCCATCTGAATATAAATGAAAATTTAAATTGTCTAATATAAAATGACGCGGAAATGGTTGAGAGAACGAGTCTCTGTCTGATATACCTTTTTCCTGTGACTGTTCAGACGCGGAAGAGCAGACACGATGGCCGAACATGACTAGAATACTTCTTGATCTGCTCTCGCTCTCTCGCTGATCTAGTCAGCCGTGAAAATTTTACTTATTCAGAAAAAAAATCGAGATTGCCGCACTTCAGCTTATCAGCGGAATAAGTGATTTTTGCTTGGTTAGATATAATATACGAGTATTAAAAACGTCAGTCAAGTTAGCACCCCCCACTCTCCAAAAATTAAAACAAATTAGCTCACATTTATGAGCTATTTATGAGCTATTTTTGAGCCACATTAAAAATTTTTGAGCTGCAAAACTATGCACGAAAAAAATGTTTTTCGATGGGGGGTGCTAACTTGATTTCAAGTTAGCATCCACGCTGTCAAAAACTTTTTAAAAATCAAAACAAATTAGCTCACATTTATGAGCTATTTATGAGCTATTTTTGAGCCACATTCAAAAATTTTGAGCTGCAAAACTATGCATGAAAAAACTGTTTTTCGGTGGGGGGTGCTAACTTGATTTCAAGTTAGCACCCACGCTATCAAAAAAATTTTAAAAATTAAATCGAATTAGCTCACATTTATGAGCTATTTATGAGCTATTTTTGAGCCACATTCAAAATTTTTGAGCTGCAAAACTATGCATGAAAAAAATTTTTTTCGCTATCAAAATTTTTGAATGCATACATGAATAATACAAAATAATAATATAAAAATACTAATATATAAATGTAAATCATATATAAATATTTTTTAAATCTATTATAAACATAAAAATACTTTATTTAAATAATAATCCTTAAGGCTAATTTTGAATATTTTTATATGTAATTTCTTAAAACTATCAGGTAACTTATTATATATTTGCACTCTTTTAAACAGTAATGTATTTTGTCCTTGTTTAGTATTTTTTTGAGTAATGTAAAATTTATTTTTTTGCCGAGTATTCTAATTATGTATATATTCAGTTTTAGCTAATTTATCTTTAAAATAATCAGATTGAGGACCTAATTTTATTTTATGGATTAATATAATTATATGTATTTCCATTAATTCTTTTATATCGCACTGTACCACTGTAATTCTTTTAACATTTTTTGTATATTGGTATATCTATAGCATTTTAAAATTATTCTCATTGATCTGTTTTGAAGTAACTCTAATTTATTTATATAATTTTGACTAGTTAGATACATTACTAAGCCTGCAAAATAAAAATGCGGACAAATTATTGTATAAGAGTTGATTTATGAGTTACTTGAGAAATACAAAAACTACTTTCGTGCTGCATATTCAAAATAGAAAAAAATTATTATTCAATAATGTGCTAATAAATTTAGGTCATGTTAGCACCCCCACTTTTAATTATAAATAATATGGGAAATATTTGACATGAGATTTATGGACTCTTTATGAAGTAGTTATGAGTGTCAAAATTTATGTTTGTGCACCACTTTGGACACTCGAAAATTTACACTATTCTGCCCGTGCGAAAAATGAATTTTTAAATTTTAAAATAGAGCTCAAAAATAAATTTTGTCGCTCACAAGTAGCTTATAAAGTGATCATAAATCTCATGTTAGATATTGTACATTTTATTTAAAATTACGGGCGGGAGGGTGCAGGCGGTTTATCATGACGTCAAGATAGTACCTTCCTCCAATTAAAAAAAAATATATAATGTAGAATAATTAGCCCCAGAGTAATGACCTATTTATGAGCTCGTTTTGCGTAACTTTTGTAAAATAGATTTACAGTGACAAAAACGTACTTTTAAAACTTACACGCGCGGTGTCAGCTAAGATGGCAATTCTGATGACGGCGATGAAAAATGAATGAAACTATATTGGGATAAGGCAAAAAGTGCTCGAGTTATAATTACTTTCTAAAAAGCATAAAATCGAACACTTTTTAAGAGAATGAATTGGTTTCAACCAATATCCAAATAATAATAACAATAAATAACAATAACAACAATGCATAGTTTTGCAGCTCAAAAATTTTGAATGTGGCTCAAAAATAGCTCATAATTGTGAGTTAATTCGTTTTAATTTTTGGAGAATTTTTGATAGCGTGGGTGCTAACTTGAAGTCAAGCTAGCAACCCCATCGAAAAACATTTTTTTCATGCATAGTTTTGCAGCTCAAAAATTTTGAATGTGGCTCAAAAATAGCTCATAAATATCTCATAAATGTGAGCTAATTTGTTTTGATTTTTAAAAAGTTTTTGACAGCGTGGGTGCTAACTTGAAATCAAGTTAGCACCCCCCATCGAAAAACATTTTTTTCGTGCATAGTTTTGCAGCTCAAAAATTTTTAATGTGGCTCAAAAATAGCTCATAAATAGCTCATAAATGTGAGCTAATTTGTTTTAATTTTTGGAGAATGGGGGGTGCTAACTTGACTGACGTGTATTAAAATTGTTATGTATTAAAATTTATTCATGAGTGTGTTTTAAGATACATTGCTTAAAATTGTAAATTATCATGTTTAGCATTTTGAGTGTACGAAGATGAAGATAATTGTGATTAATATAAATTGAATTAAAATTTAGTAATTATAATATACATCATGTTGTTAAAATATTATACAACATGACATATATGTTAATGCCATGGTAAAAAATTAGGAATTGCTTAACTTTTTTCATATAGGAAGCCTACTCACACTAACCAATATATTCATGCTTTTTCGCATCATCACCCTGCACAAAAATTGGGTACTATTAATTATTTATTTAATAGAACTGTATCTATTTGTCATGAAGATAAACAAAAAATGCTTGAAGAAATATTTCTAATGAACGGTTATAATAAATATTTTATTAACAAAACTATGCACTCGAGACGACCTTAGAGTTGTAGAAGATTAGCTTGGTAATGAAAACAAAATTTAAGCTTCTTTGTCTTTTGTGAAAAATGAGCCCGATAAAATAGCAGCATTTTATTAAGAAAGAATATTAAAACTGCCTATTTTCAGCACATGAAATTGCAACGCATATCATGTAAAAGATATTACTGTCTAAATTACGTTTGTATATATATATATATATAAGTATTCCAAAGAGTATTTATTTTGTGCCACAGATATCTAGATATTTTAATTAAACACTTATTAACAACCAAGTTTAATTAATTAAAATTGATTTAAATTACTGATTAATATTTTTAAAAAAATCTGACGATTAAAATCAGTAGCTAACCCTGAAAATTATAGATGACCAGTTTCAGTTTTAGTTTCATCTTTGTTCCATAACAATTATATTATAATTTGCGCTGTTTACAAGCAAGCAACTAACCAAAACTGGACTATGGAGCTTTTAGATGGATTGGGGAGAAGGACTGAGACATTGCGCGCATGTAATTGACATTAATCCGACTTTGCCGCAGAAATTTCGGATTGTTTGTGATTACTAGCACACAATATCGACATACTATGGCTTCAATATGGTTTGATGTTATTGTGTATACCACGTCACAGCTTTCGCACCACGGAAAATTCTAAATTCTGAACGGGCAAACAGGGATACTGATGTCGGAGTGCCGGAAATTTTGGTACGAGGCGTAGTACAATGATTACATATTGGCCGAACAAAGTTATAGATTAGTTCTTGTTCGTAAACTGACCAACAATACGGACTGTCGGCTGTTGTTGTTGCCCCCTCCCCTTTCTACTTCCTAACCGATATACACTCAAAAGTTACATTGTTTTACTCGGTGTTGCATGCGGTTGAGAATATTTGTTTCAGGAATCAGCTTAAATTTTATTTATTTTTAAATTTTATTATAGAAATTCAAAATAGTTACGGAGGAGTAGAAAGTGATCTGTATTGTGTTGAGTCCATATACTTTGCTGAGGCAAAGTAATTTGGTCGAAATATAAAAAAGCATTTTGCTCCAAGTGGCATATGCTAGTTTTTTTTTCAAGCATTGATTTTTGATTTAATTTTCAAATAATCATTGATTTAAACTATATATATACATATATATATATATATATACATATATATATATATATACATATATATATATATATATATATATATATATATATATATACCATATATATTTGTAACGTGATTTGTGAGAATTAATTCTTTCGTCAAATATACAATTTCTGACAAATCTAGTAGTAATAAAAATAAATAGTTTGTTTTTGAGGAAAAAAAATATCGTGATTCTACATGTAGTTTTGAGATAAGTCTTTAAAATTTTAGTAAAATTAATTTATATGTGACCTTGAATGCTTATAAAAAAGTGATGCAAGTACTAGCTTTTAAAAAGGAATTATTAATATGAATGAAAAGATATTTATTATTTATGAACTATATTTGCTTTTTTGACATATTCTTATACATAAAATAATCCTCGCAATTTAAAATTTGAAAGTGGCAACTATTATGTTGGTGCACATTCAAATGTAGCTAAGCGTACCCCCTAACTGCTGAATAAATAGATTTTACTGCGGAAATTCTGTATGAGAGGTATTTTCATTATTTTCATATCATTTTGACATTTTTCAGAAGACGAAATCCAATATTTCAGCGAAAAAATATTATATATTTTTTTCAAAGCTATCTACTATTTGTATTTTTTTTTAATGCAATTTTTTACACAATTATAGTATACAAGTAACGATTTTTTTTCTTTTTTTCTACATAAACTGTATTATTTCACGGAGATGCAGTGTATGAAACAATGATATACGATGTGTTTAAGAAAATTATTTGCAATATGTTATATACAGTGCCTCTAAATAATTCATATATACAATATATCTAAATAATTTAATATATGCAATGTGTCTAAAAATATCAGATACAAAATGTCTAAGGAATATTAAATCTATTATATTATATTTACGTACAGTTCTATGGGGCGTACGCGTTTGGGCGCCTTTTATCATTTAAAATTTGAATACTGTTTGTTTTCTATGTATGAATATACAATGTGTCTTAGAAATAAATGTGTGTATTTTATATATTTTTATTCTCGTGCTTAATCCTAAGGCGTTTTTAATTTATTCTTATATAATTAAAAGTTTTTAAAAGAAAATATGTATATATGTATATATGTATAATAATATGTATAATATGTTTCATAAAGAGATTCTATATGAATTAAACCTAAAAGCAAAATTAAAATATTACGAAAAATAAATTTTAAAAGTTATTTACATAGAATAGATATTTAAAAAATGTTTAGAAATTATTTCGAATAAAAAAAAAACGAAGTAATATTATAACTCTGCTTTTATAAAAAAGAGAAAATTATAAAGCAAAATCGAATAAAATATGTATCTAAAAAAAAAATTGTATAAAAATAATAAATTAGAATTTCTTTTCACATTCGTAATGGAACGAACCATATTTTCGTATCGAGATTGCGAGAGAATATTTTTATCGTTGAAAATCGTTATCACTGTTTGGATTTTAACTTTGTACGCGAGAAAGAGACACATTATATGGATCACGTGACAAGTAAATGGAAGAAATACATTGGTTGGATAAAGATATAGATAGATAGAAATATGATTGCATTGCAAAACAGTCGCTGTTACACGAGGAATATCAAATCATATCTGATTGAATATTATTTAATAGAGCTGTTTTTATAATTGTATTGCGCTCCACGATTGTATTGTATTTTATAATAACGAAATATTGTTTGTTCGTTTTTTTTTTCTTTCTTCATTACATTGGGGGATGCTAATTAGGGTATTGCATGTTATTTTTCCTCTATAAATAATTACAAGTTGGTAATTATTATTTGATTTCAATGACAAACTATTGGATATAAAAATATTTTTTTAATTATTTTTATTACTGCTTGAATAAGTAATATTATTATTATATATTATAGGTTTGGCGCTTCCTAAGGGAAAACTAACTAATATCCGTATGCGTAAATATTTTCGTTAAAAATAATAATTCGTTACAATGAAAATTCTTGGATTCCGTAAGAAATTTACATTATATCAATATTAACTGTAATAATTGCAAGACCCAACAATATTAACAGTAGATTGATAAGAGAAGCAATAGAAATTGATACACAAATAAAATTTGGCTTTCTTTAATTTATTTATAAATTTGTATAATCTAGTTACTTATTTTGTTAGTAACTTATTTATGTGTTCTGTTTATTTATTATATATGTCATTTGTATATCTTTTTTCTGACGATGATGTTCGTAGAATACGTCGAAACGTCGATTTTTAATTAAAATTCATACAGAACAGAATCATAAGTCCTTTTTATTTTACTTATGTATTATTTGACAGAAATGTTATACTCCTAATATGTTTTGCGTTACAAATAACGATATATTAATTATGCTCGTCATATAAACATAATAATCTACAGAATAAGTATTTTGATATATGTATTTAGTAAATTTGTAAATTTAATATGAGATTAAAAGAGTCGTTTAAGCATTCCCCGGGGTTGCTGTATATCGCATATTTTATTCTATTTTTTATTTACGTATATCCAGTTGGCTATCTACATCACTGCTCTGGATAATTTTGCATGCAACGCTTTTAAATTTGAGTAATCGGTCATAGCTCCGGCGCAAATAACATTGTTCGCGAAGTTTTTAATACAATTATGGTATAATTTTAAGGACAACGCAATTAGTAATCGTGGGATAAAAGCGCGCGCGGGGCTAGAGGATAAAATAGCGATAAATTTGGACTCTGAATGTGGCACGATATATAACCCAATGAAAAATTGCCCAAGTCCCGGAATTATTCGTTTAAATAAATTGTCCCCAGATTGTCCTTTCCAGTTACGAGGCTTCATCCTACTATAGCATCTCTTTCCTAACTCACCCATCCCCTACCTCCCACCTTCCGGCCGTAATATTTTAGTCAAACAAATGCGTTGCTGCGCCTTTAATAATTGGTTGTTCACAACTTTTGGGTTATTTTATTTTTGGCATTATAGATTGAGTCGTTTGTACGTGCGTGCGCCCCCCTTCTCTCTCTCTCTCTCTCTCTCTCTGTATTGGTGTAATTTGTTTAAATTATAAATTAGACAGGAATTTAATTATATACGTTTCTAGAGCAATACATTTAAGTTTTCAATTAATAATCAATTAACATTTTGTTACCATTTTATGGTTGTTCTAATCTAATTTTAAGGTTTTTAATTACTTTTATCGTTTAGTTTTAAATTACTTTACTTTTTCTATGCATAATGTAGAACAAAGTTTTTCAAAATAACAAGTTTTCTCACACATTTTTTGTGTTATGGGAGAATCGCTCTTTGCTTGTAGGCACATGGCACATCATAATCTAAGGGGAAAACTTTGCAATATAAAAGTTTCTAATGAACAGAAATAAATTATTTTTATTCTATAGGCAATTAGCTAAATTTTCTAAAATATAGTTTAAGTTTAATACGGAAAGATGTATGATATACTATTGTACTGTTATTAAGGTTAAGGTTACTTAGTGGTTGGTGGAGGTTTATACCGAAACCAACCCTGATTAAAATTACGTTATATAAGATTTTTAAAAAATGATAATAATAATATACATTATTTAAATTATTATGAAAATTAAAAACTACATAAAGGCTTTTTATAATGACATTAAAAAAGTTAGTAATATAGTAATAATAAGTTATTTGTCAAAAAAAAAATTAAATATATGATGGAACAAAAAATCAAAATAATACAATTCATTCTGTAACATTTATTAATAATGCTGGGGTACATATATAACTGTGATATCTATTGACGTCAGTTTTAAATTGACTTGGAAATTTGCATTATGTACACACATTCCATTGTTATATATTCAAATCCATGTTTTCAAAAAAAAAGAAGAGAGATGGAACAATGTTTCATTTTGGAATATAGTTTTCGAAATACGATAAAAATATACAACTCGACGAATATATGATTGATACATCCGACAAGTGATATAAATTTTTCTGGTGTTAGAGATTTTTATTATCAGCGGACGTCATAAATGCGAAAATACGATTTAAATAGCCCAGTGTAAACGTAGTGGAAATGTGTACATATTATGTTCGGATGAGGTGTGATAAAAAAGTTTACCGATTTTGTTTTATTTTCAGTTTGGTTGGGAGGAAAGGTGATTGATTTTCATGTGATTGTAAATTTTTTAATGATATTTATTTATGCTTAAATTTGTATAAATTTTTAAATGTATAAAATATATTCTGGATCACAAAGGTATTTCAAAAATGTTGAATCTCTAACTTCAACGCAGGGTTCAGTTTAGGTGCTAATGAAAGTATTCCAGACCGGAAAACGATTATAATATTACTGTATAAATTTAGGAACGAAAATTGAAATCTATTCTGGAAACTTTATAGTCGAACCTCGTCTACATTATTATTATTGTCTATTCGACGTTGGGGTTAACTATAGGCTTCAAAGTAGCCCGTAAAATGGACAATAATATTCAGATTATGCTCACGTGTCGCTCTCTGGCTTGTAAATCCATGTAACTGGACATACGTGATTGACATTTCAATTCGGGCCGGAGCCAAAAATAAAACAATTGCACATCGATTTTATGTAACCTAGTCGCGTATGTCACAGCCTTTCTTCGTTTTCATACATGTGGTATATGTATATTTTGAACGTAGAACGTAGAATTCTATATGTACTCTGACATTCGTATATATGTTGGCCTTTATTACCCGTACGTTATTTTGACGTTGCGTTAACCGAATGAGCTTTATTAATAACAGGGGCGTTACTGAACACAGTTTTATGCATGTGCCTACGTAAAATTGTGATATTTTGTAACGTGTTATTTTTGGAATCTACTCATTGCGATGTGATAGCTTCTGTTTTTCAGTTTAATAGGAGATTTTTTGTGAGCGGTGAGAATGACAGTGAATATTGTAAAAAATGAGTTTTATTTTATATTTTCAAATATGCTTGCTTAATTGGAAATAATTATTTGGAAAATAATTTAAATTTTGTTTTGGACAAATTTTTCATGACATTTTCAATTCTATTAAAATTTCACATTTTATTTTTGACTACATGATGCATTTTCAATCTGTTCATTACAGAACATTCAATAAATTATTATAACAAGAATATAAAAATAACATGCAAGAGAATATATTGTAACGTAGTAAAAAAGATCTTTCAGAACTCATTATATTAAAATAAAATAACTTTAGGATATAGTTTTTTATTAATTTTTATTAATACGTAATTGACGTTTCGACATAACCTACGTATATTAAAAATTAATTAATTAATTCATCTTGATGACGATTTACGTGGCGTACATTGAATACGTCGATTATTAATAATTAAAATTAATACAGAACTATATCCTAATACGGTTTTATTTTAGAATATATAAACTAAAAATTAAATCAATTAATTCTTGTTGTTAGGTTCGTTATATTAATTTTTATAATCATATTTAGTACGTTAGTTGTAACTTAAACCATTACAACAATTTTTTCTTTCTATTTGCTCACTTATATTTAAAAATAAAAATACGCGTCTTTTATTCGTAACTTTAGTTTAATATATATATATATACAGGGTGTAACAAAATAACTATTCCTAATTTTAACTGGAGTATCCTGGGCTCAGAATATGAAGATTAAATGCAAATCACTGAGATAAAATGTGGCTCCTTACTGAGCTACAGGCTGTTTTATATAAAAATTTAAAAACGATTTTTGCCCAGTACTTTAAATCTATTTGACGTATCCTTATCATACTTAGCAGGAAATGTAGGTACCGTACACCATACTAAATTATGTTAAATAAAAGTTTCTGGCTACTGCCAGTGGCGTACAACAGGGGCAAGTGAGAGGTTGATCCTTCCTAAATTCTACGCCACTGGCGGAATTGTCATTTTAGCACAATTTTTCGATTCTCCAATACTTGCTGTGTAAAAAACATACTCTTCCTTTGTAACGATAAAGTCACTGTTTTTCGAGATATGTAAAGTTAAACATAAGCTGCACCCTTGTGATTTTTTCAAAATTTGCTAAAAAAATCTGAAAAAATTCAGTAAAATAGAGAAAAAAATTAGCTACATAATATCTAAGTAACTTTTTCTCTAACTCATTCTGGTTTGGCTGGAAAAATTATTGAAAATTAATATTTTTTGCATTTTATTTTTTTTATTTTCAATAATTTTTACAGCCAAATCAGAATGAGCTAGAGAAAAAAGTTACTTATTTATTATGTAGCTAATTTTTTTCTCTATTTTACTAAATTTTTTCAGATTTTTTTGAGCAAATTTTGAAAAAATCCCAAGGGTGCAGCTTATGTTTAACTTTAAATATATCGAAAAACAGTGACTTTATCGTTACAAAGGAAGAGTATGTTTTTTACACAGCAAGTATTGGAGAATCGAAAAATTGTGCTAAAATAACAATTCCGCCAGTGGCGTAGAATTTAGGAAGGATCAACCTCTCACTTGCCCCTGTTGTACGCCACTGGCAGTAGCAAGAAACTTTTATTTAACATAATTTAGTATGGTGTACGGTACCTACATTTCCTGCTAAGTATGATAAGGATACGTCAAATAGTTTTAAAGTACTGGGCAAAAATCGTTTTTAAATTTTTATTTAAAACACCCTGTAGCTCAGTAAGGAGCCACATTTTATCTCAGTGATTTGCATTAAATCTTCATATTCTGAGCCCAGGATACTCCAGTTAAAATTAGGAATAGTTATTCTGTTACACCCTGTATATAAACTTAAATTTACTTAATGAACTGAATAGCTATTTTTTTTCTGTCTATTGTTTATGACCGTGCAAAACAATACTTAGTTTGCTAGAAAGTAAACTAAAAAAAAAAAAAAAACATTCAATGTGTTTCGTAATGTTTTTTTTTCTATTTGCTCACTTATATTTAAAAATAAAAATACGCGTCTTTTATTTGTAACTTTAGTTTAATATATATATATATATATATATATATATATATATATATATATATATATATATATATATATATATATATATATATATATAAACTTAAATTTACTTAATGAACTGAATAGCTATTTTTTTTCTGTCTATTGTTTATGACCGTGCAAAACAATACTTAGTTTGCTAGAAAGTAAACTAAAAAAAAACATTCAATGTGTTTCGTAATGAAGTTGTGATGTAAATAATGATCAGAGGTTAGAGTTACAAATTTTTATATCCGTTTAATTCCATTACAATAATTGAATGAAACGTGTAAATAAAATGATTGCTTTCCGGTAATTCAAAATGATTTTTATTAAAATGTAAAAACGTGACGAAAACTAGTTCTACTACTATGCGTCATACCGCGAATACATATTTTATGCATTGAGGAAACTTTTAATATGGGAATAAAGTAATTTTTTGCTTTTTATCCGTGACCGTAATTACCACTACGGTGACACAAAAGTGCGGACTGCAGAGAAATTTCATAAAAGTTTATTTATATATTAAAATATGTACAAACTACTCATAAATCATAATTACTTAGTGCTCTTTAATTACTTTTTGTATACGATAGCGATTTGATACGGTTTGCACTATAGCATGAAGAAATAAATGTTGTAATAGTAAAAAAAAGTATTTGTTTACTTTGCATGGTGTTTAAGAATTGTATGTTATTTTATTGTTTCACGGTGAGGATATTGTGTAATATTTACTCTTAGGAATGTACCTATTTTGTTTTAATAGTAAAATCTTGGATACGTTGTTTCCTTTTATTTGTTTCTATATTTTAAAACTTTTTTGGTTTATTTATTCATTTTTATTATTCGTTTTTCTGCATCAATCGTTTTATTTTATAACAAAGATACCTTAAAAAAATGTGTTAGTTAATAATAAGCTAATCAGTAAAAATTCACTTTTACATTTTGGTATTTATAAAATAAATTATAGTAACTGCAATTATATATATATATATATATATATGTTGAGTTTTCATTTATTCTAATCTACAAAAATGAATGTTTACAAAACCAAATATAAAATAAACCAATAACTCAAAAGACTATATAATATAAACACCCCATAACGTAAATATTAATCTAGACGCTCTATGATGTAAACAATTAGGTAGACATATATTTTTCGTATGTTCTATTGTTACACTCTTCAGATAGCTGTTAAAGTAATCACTGCCTAATAAGAATAAAATATCTCTACTATACTTGTGTTGTGTTTTATTTAATTAAATTAAAACCCATATCCCTAACAATATATATATATATATATATATATATATATATATATATATATATATATATATATATATGTATATATATATAAGTATGCAAAGTTGCAAATTAAAAAAAAATATATTTTCATTTCATCATAAACATTCAAAAACATCATTATTTATTTTAAATAATGAATTTTATATAAAAGAAACGGCATTTCGATAAGAATAGATGCGAAATTGATTAATTTAAAAAGTGCGAACATTCCACTTCGTAATTTGCCCGTACTTTAATTGATTACATCTTGTCATTTCGTTTCAACATTTAATGGGCAACATTTTCAGCTACTTGACGCGTATATATAAGTGCGCATCGGCGTGAAGTTGTCGTTAACAACTTTCCGGAGCACGCTGCGCCGTTTCCCCGGCCCCGGAACTTCAAGGACATTCAACACAACCTTTATCTGCTGCTTGGTGTGTATGCATGCAGACGATTTCTGGGACGCGCGCGCGTCATCTTCACTCATTCGTCTAATGAGAGGAACGTTGGAACGCGCTGTCGTATACACAAATTTGACCGACTGAAACTTGTTTGTGAGTTCTTCTTTACCGACGACCGAGCGAGATAGATTGAAATGAGATCGTTCGTCGCACAAACATGTTAACAGAGGAATGCATCGAACCACTAATGAAGTTGGGAATTAAATGTAAGACGAGTGAGGAGTGTGTTAGACTTTTGACTTTTCCTCCTAAGTGCGTATTGTTGAAGGATTTTCATACGGAAATATCTATGTACCGCGATGTAATTTTATTAAATTTGTGCATATCTTCATTCAAGTATGCTTTTATTATTTTGTTTGCTTTTAATCAGTGAATGGTGTATTTGCATTGAATTTCTATTTTTCTTTTATTATTGAATAAATTATTTTATCTACAACTGCTTTGTTATATGGTCATTATATATATATATATATATATATATATATATATATATATATATATAAAATCAGATAAATAATATTAGTCTTTATAGACCAAGGGAAATAAAATACTAGTCTTTATTAACCAAGGTTAATAAAATATTAGTCATTATTAACCAAGGGAAATAAAGAAACGATCTTTATTAACTTGATTTCCGTACGGACGCTTCGTTGCTAGGCAACATCAACAAACTAAATATCTCTACGCCAGATGGCAGCAGTTATCAGTCAAAGTAATAAAATGACAGTTGTAGTTAGTTAGTTAGTTGTTTTTAACATCATAGATTTGAATAAGTAAGTACAATGTTAAAAATATATAAGCAGTTGTAGATAAAGTATAGTATTTGATTTGCAAATAATGCCTACAATGTACTCGGATGTTTTATTCCCCTCGCTACGCTCGTGAACTAAACAACATCCTCGTACATTATAGGTGCCATTATTTGCTCGTTAAATAATATACTCTTATATATCAAGATCAAGACTTTATTTTATTATTTATATGACAAAAATGAATATATTTTTTGCTTGCTTTGTATGTTAAATATCATATTTTGGGGCATTTTCTTCTTAATTCTTCTTAATTCGAAAATTATTGTTTTTATCGAAATTGATCATTTTTTTTTCTTTTGTTAGTAAATAATAAAAAAAAATTATATCTGCTAGTTTTTGAACTAAATTTGGACGTTAATTAATAAAAGTATCCGCAATCATTTATATATACACCATCAATACATTTCGAAGAAGAACATCCATATATAAATTAAATAATCAATGAGATATTACATAGCTTTATTTCACACCAATATCTAATCTCATTTCTACAGTACTCATTTTTTTATACTTCTGCAGCCAAAGCCAACACTCACCATATAGGCACCAAAATAGCATTATACACACTCAAACAGGATAATTGGAATAAATATGCTAGTAGTAAAAAATATATGTAAACTGCCTATTTCCTTCGATGCTACGCATTTTGCTCGATTATATATTGAATATTACATTTTAAAGCAAAAAACGCATTAGTAATATGTAGGTGTTTATTTAGTTATTAACAATTTTTATTTTTTTTTCAAAAATTGTTAATTTAAATATGGTGAGTTTAACAAAACGTATACTGTATATCAAAACTCTAGAAGAGATGGAAATTTAAAAAAAATGAACAAAAAACTGGAATTAATTCGACATGTACACGATAACATACATATGAACGTGGACGAATAATAAAAAAAAAGCACCACATAATGGATCCATATGTCAAGATATATATATATGTATTTTTTTTTCTCTCATTTTTTCGGTATATTTTGTATACTTTATAACGGCATTTGTTCAATATCCTCTTGCATATAAAAAGCAGCAAAATGAACGAAAATGTTTTTATTTTGAAATTTACAAAAGAAAAGCCAAATGGAATAAATATTGCATTTGTTAAATTTATATTGTATACATTTTGTTGAAATTGAATTTAAAATAAGGAACATGACTGTGTTATTCAGACTGTTTTGTTTATGAAGTTCAAAAATTATACTGGACAACAAATTTTGACTTCAAAATGGTATTTTATCAGTAAAGTAATGGATGTTGAATATAAAAAAAATGGTGATTAAATTCCAAAATTAGTTTCGGCTTTCAGAAAAAATATAACGAAACACTTTGTTAAAAGATAGCTTAAGGTGGATTTATGCAACGAAAATTAATATTAACATTAAATTTAAAATTTACATTAAAAAGTTAAATCAATTCAAATGCATTAATCTCTCTAATTGTCAAATGTTTGTATGTATGTATGTTTCTCCAGCATCTCCTCTTAAACTCCTGAACCGATATCACAAGAAATATATAGGCTATTACACTGAAACCTAATTATGTTGACCTTATTAATAATTGTAGTATATATCTTTCTGTCTTTGTGCAAATGGTCTATTTTGTTAAACTAAATTTAATATATACATGCGAATTGTTCGCAATTTAATTGGATTTAATTAAAGAATCATAAATATATAAATGACTTTTGAAATTATGCTTTTTTTGTAACTAATTTCAGCACCAATGCAATGCTACAATTACGAAAACGTAATAGAAAATTTCAAATATATTTTGAGCCGTTTTGTTTTGTTTTTTTTTCTTCTTTCTTTCTGTGTTGGACGAAGTTTTAATAAGAGAAAATAACTGTATATCAGGGAATGGACGAGGGACTGTTACCAGCTAAAGCAGCACACAAAAGACCTGTAAAAAGAAGGAAGAAAAAGAATGTATATATACGTTGGTGTGTTGGTGAATTTATCGAGCAGTATATAAATGAATATTGGTGATATTACTCCACGCTTTATAACCCTATAAAATAGACTTACAGCTCCATGCCATTCGGCGATATTAAAATACAGATGCACAATATGAATGTTATCAGAGACAAAGATAGAAGAACGCGATATTACATGTTCCCAGTTGATTGATTTCTTTGCAATTTTCTTCTTTCTTTTTTTTTCAAAATTTATATATTTATTTATTTTTAGTTTTAGTTAATGCCAAAGTTAGACACAAGTACAGAAAATAATTTACTTTGGTACAAGTACAAATACTTTGCCAAAAAAATGTAAGTACATACAATTACTTTAGTTTCTAAAGTGGTTAAGTACAACTTGTACTTGTACTTGTACTGTACAAGTATTGTATTTGTACTTGAATTTTTATAGTACAAGTACATTTTAAAATACAAGAAATAATAGAAATTATATTTTTGGGTTAATAAAATTCTTTTAAAATTTGAATACAAATACTTTATTTAAAAAATATATATATTTTTTTATATATATGAATAAAGCATAATTATTTCACTAGTAAATAACATAATAAATTAAATATCAAACAAAATAAAAAAATTTGAACTTTAATATTGTAATTATTTATTAAGTATTATTATATAAGTATTATTATTATATAAGTATAAAAAATTAAATATGAATTTGATTCACTTTCAACAATACTCATTTTTCTAAATTTTCGTCAGTAAATGCGTGCTTTTTTGGCGTGTTTATAATTATTCCAAAAAAATAATTTTTTTGCTGGTGCGGAAGATGGTATAATATTGTATTGTATTTTACAAATACTTGTTTATTTGTAGGGAAACTTTCTAGCATATTTAATTTTTTTATTTTATCATCAAAATACAGAAATATCTGTAGTTCTAATTTCGTTTTACTGAATTGGTTAAATGGGAGAAAAATTAACTAATTTTAGAATTTTTCTTGGTTTGAGGTTCATAATCCTGATCATCAATAGAATTATCTTGAAACGGCTCACTTTAATCAGAGCTCATCTACAAATGTATAATCAATTAAAATTAATCAGAATACATTGTACAGAACAAGAAGTACTTATTAAAATTTATACGACACGCAAATTAGTTTAATTCGAAAATGCATATCCGTCTTGTGTACGTAGCATTCGAAATGATTGAACTTTCTCGCATATGCTGTTGGGAAAATCTTAAAAGTGACGAGTCACAGCCCCAACAATTTAGTTTATAACTATTGTACTAGGTGCCGTGGGGCATGCCGCGTATGTTGGTACTCGAAGCTAAAAGCTCTTCTCATAAATGGAACCTTTACCACATACTATAACAAGCAAATAGTTGTTATCTTTGTCTTAAGAACTCTTGTAAAAGTTAAAAGTACGGTAATCCGCGCTGCTATAAACTTTCCTAACTGTTACTACACCCGTTGACATTTAGTTAATAAGTTTCGCGGATGCTGCAACAAAACGCTGACTTTTCTCCCATTTCGTTATGTTCCGTTTTCCTATGAAATGCATTGCGCGTTAGGTGAAATAACTATTTCTTAGATAATATATGACATTTTATTCATTCGTTTTAGTTGGAAGTTGTTTAATTGGTATGATGTTTTAAGAAACTTAGCTTTGTATGCTACTTTTGTGAGTAAATGTAAAATTTCGGATATATAATTTTATTTATTACATGATAGTTTAAATGAAGAAATAATTTTCATTAACTTGCTTGTACAATGAATCCTGAAAATTTTAAAACGATTGATTGATTTATTTAAAAAATCTCAAAAATGAATTGATTTGATATTCCCATTAATATAAAATTTTAATTTGTACCCATTTAAAATTTCCTTTAGTTTTTTGTGTACTTATTTGTTTGAATTTTAATTAAGTTATTTATAGATTTTCTTGTAGATTCTGAAAAATTTACAAATTTGATAAAAGATTTATCATATCTAAATTTATTTCGGTTCACGTCATTACAAATTTTTATTCGACGTTTTGAAGAAAAAAAATGCCCACTTTTGCTTTAGATGTGATAATTTGGTTTCAGATATCCACTTCCAAATAATAGAAATAAATTTATTTAATTATGCATTTAACAATATGTAGATTTCTATGATATTTAAATATGATAACTACTATAGTCAGGTAACTAAAAACAAAATTATTATATTATATTTATTTATATTATAATTATTATATTATATTATATTTATTATAAAAATATGAAAAATTATAAAAAAATTATTTAACCGTATCGAAAAATAGTCAAAATAAAAGTTGTTAATAATTTTTTTTTTTCGAAATATATCACTTTTTAAATATTCGTAAAACACATAAAATTGACATTGGTAGATTACCACTTTCGGTTCGCAGATCTTTACCAAAACTTGATCAAATTCATCTCCAAAGCTTAACTATGAAATTTTACATTAATCCGTGTAGATGAATTTTCTCTACTTGTGTCTACAGACCGACAGACGGACGTCACGCTGAAAACAGTTGATTCGTGTTACTATAAGCCTAATTCGTGCTTATCTGAAAAATCTTGATTTGTCAAATTTGGCATAATTACAATACCTGCCTTATCATATGTGATATGACGGTCGGTAAATGAAAATCGTACACACATATAAATAATGCTCTCCAGGGAACTATTTGAGTTAAAATATATTTACCTCTGTAGGAGAAAATAAAAATATTTTACTTTTGTAAACTTATTTTTTTTTAAGTTAAAAAATAACAAAACACAAAGAGAAACTTTTTTTAAAAAATAAATATCCGATTCAATGATTTTAAGCAAATATTCATATTTCATTTTTTTTTTAATTGAAAACCAAATTTTCTTAATACAAATGAAATTAAAATTTCAATTCTCCGGATATTAACTCCGAAATACTAGAATTACTAACTTATATACTAACTACGCTTTTTTTTTCCTGTGTATAGATCATGTGTCAATTATTTACATTGTTCTTCAAATTCAATTTCCGCAATTCTCATACATTTACGCTCTGCGACCTGCCTACTTATCCATATCACAACATTCACTACTCTTTGTCTACCATCAGTCAAACCTAGCCTATTGCGCTATTCTAAGATAGAGGGTTCGCGGAGAGACCGGACATAATGGCGCCTTCCTATTTGTAGGCGGACAAGTTTCTGTCTCGTTCTCACACATTCACATACACACACACACACACACACACACACACACAACCCACACACAGATACACACACGTGCCGCCCGAGGTACGTAGTTGGTAGATAGGGAGTGAGCGGGGGGGTGCATTTGTTAATTATGAGCGACGAGAGTGTTGAAAATAGTTGACGGTATTATAGGAAGATTGGCTGGATGGTTAGATTGAAAGTAGGCTTAGGCGGGATGCCGTTGCGTGAATGTTGCACGTTCCTCGGTTCGTTATTGTAAGGGTTTAAGTTTTATTTGGTTGACTGGATTATAATCGTGTGGGTGAATTTGACGAGAACTGCGAATGAAAAGGTTTTTTTTTAAATTATGATTTGGTTTCTTTGTTTTTCGGTTTTTGCAATGAAATTATAGCTTATTTGTGGAAATTAGTTAATTTTAGCGAACAGATGAACTAAAGTGAAAGGTTTTTAATGTTTTATATGTAAAATTTACTGCTAAATTTAATGATGAATTAACAAAATAAAGTATCCTATTTAAAACAAAGAAATTCAGTTTGACTTTGACCGGATTTAGCAGTCAGTTTGAGCTTTTGGTAAATGAAACTCAATTGAATTCGATAAATAAATACAACATTTTTTAATATGATAAACTTAATACGATATCATATAACATAATAATTTAATTTAAACTTAATGTATATTATAATCTATTGTAAATAGTCTACAACTGTTAGTAAGCTTAAGGTTACTTGGCATGCATTTTTATTTATTATTTAGTTTAGTTTCGTTTAGAACGCTTAAAGAAATAATCGTATATGCCCTTCGGAATTGAAAGCTCTTTTTGTGTTTCGCTCAGATTTATTGCACAAATACCTAGGCTCAACACAATAATCATCGGTTTCTACTTTTCGTAATATTATATACTATTGTTTTGTAATCTGCAAAAATTATCCATCTTAGTTTATAAATAATAAGATTTAAAATAACTAGATATTTTTACTTGTAGGTCAGTATAATGCGTAACAATTTTGTAGAACAGGATAATGTATATTGTATATACATATATAAGATTAAGAAAATAGTGCCAGGTAATTGAATTTTAATTTAAATCTGGTAGAGTGACGTTCTTCCGTCCTTGTGACGTAAATTGGACTTACTATAATCGGTTTAAATAGCATTAGATCTAACTAGCTTTGCACGTAATTAAAGCGTGGTCAAGTTTGTTGTGGGGTCATACTAAACTAACTAAACTAAGAGATTTTATTTACAAAAAAGTTTATATTTCGACACCGTCACATTATTTAAAATGACAGTATTTTTTTTTTTTTCAATTTAGAGAATATTTTGGAAAAATTTTACATTATTTACGTTTTTGAACACGTTTTACATTTTTTACGCTTAAACGTTAAAATACTATTTTACGCATAAATGCCCATCCCGATACCATACCAATCACTATATTATTTCTTTTTAGGCAAAGGGAATAGTGGTAACGAATTACAAAAAAAATAATAATAAAGATATCACATAAGAAAATCCAATAGTCTGATTTTAATTTATTTAGATGATATTTAAACAATTTTTCCAAAACCATAAAATTCTTATATAAAAATTGAGTGTCTTCTGTTATCAGTCTACTTTTTTTTCTAGGCAAACATATCGATAATACGTTCATATTCATATGCCAATAAAAAATAAACATAACTTGAAAATTTTTTCTGCTAGTTTCGTTTTCGAGCCAAGTTTAACTTAAATAAAAAAGAAAATCCCTAAGAAAAAAAAACTTGAACCGTTTTACGTTGTTTTTCTTTTATGTTTGGGGAAAGAGAAAAAGTTTTTCAATAAAAATGATGATTCAGTTTACTATCTGAAAAACATAAGTAAAGAGCGAAATAGTCGACGACAATGTAATGTAGTTAACATTTGATATCAAAAAGTGGGTGGGGGTGGGGGCTGACTATGGACGTGTGTTGTCAGCCAAAAATGAACTATATCGATTAGCGAACAATAAGAAAAAAAAAGAAGAACGATTATTGTAGAGAAAACTTTTCGCCATATGTTTAATGCTTTGTGATATAATTTCAAAAGAAGAAAATAGATATTTTTAATGATGGACTTGTGATACATCATTTATCATTCGAAAAGAAAGTGTGTGATTTATTGTTATCTTCGTCTATACATTTTTTACTGATTATATTTTAACGAATTTTCCGGAACAGATTCATTTAACTTATATTTTTCATAAAATAATTATGCTAATTTTTTCCATGTTTATATTTTAGATATAAAATGCATAGAAAAAAAGATATTTCATCTAATTCGAATTGGATAAAATGATTTGACTATTTAATTAAGAAAGTGGCTATTTATACATACGGTATGTATACGCAATTGACTATTTATACATACAGTATTTTTACGCATTTGGCTATGTAGGGTAGGTTAGGTTAGTAGGTTGGTTTAAGTTTAAGTTTTTTTTTTTAGTATGTATAAATAGCCAATTGCGTATATATATACCGTATGTATAAATAGCCTCATCCTTTAATTAAATCATATTCCCAATAATATTAGTCATTTCATTTATACAGTGTCCCACGACATGCTTACGCTTTTCGTATTTTAAAAACAATATAATATTATGTTACGAAATTTTGTATATTTTATATTTATTTGGTTATTAGTATACTTTTGAAAAAAATCACTTTTAAAAGTGAGGCGAGAATACGGACCAGGGCTCTTAAACTAATATTTTTTCTACAATTTAAATGTAATATGCATATAATTACATATACGTTAGAATATTGCATTTGCAATATTTTGCATTGTGCAATGCCATTTATTTCGTCATAATTTATAATTATGTTTGACTGTTTCGCATTTTGTAAAGGAAGCAATTAAGATGCGAGTCTAATAATAGTTCTGCAATATTACAAAGAACATTTGCTGCTATTTTATGAACCTCAATGCACACAGCCACTTTGCTGTTTGGAGACACAAAATTTTATTCGTATTCTATGTTGGATTATTTGGTTTGAATGTAAATTACATTATTATTTTATAACTTTTGTCTGGTTCTAATTCAAAGTTATGTTTTGTTTTTTTTTTTTCTAAATTAACTTTCAATAACTTTTGTTTATTATTCAAATTGAAACGAATATATGTAAGTAATATCATTGTAATATATATAAATGAGATTTTTTTTTAACACCTTTTTCAACTTTTGACTACCATATCCATTATCAATTTTCCGTGTATATATATATATATATATATATAATTCTGTAAATAGGTGGCAGTGAAGACAGTTTTGTTTTAGTAAACATGACTACAGTTGTTATTATTATACAAATTTTTCTATTACATTTTATTTAATACGATGGCGGTCGGTTCTGTGGCCATAGCATATATATTTTTTTATAGGTACATGCGTAAATAGTAATTTAATTTTAAATTTTGAAAGTATAAAATTTGTATTAATATATTTTTTTTACTTTTGCAGGTGAGTGTTCCTTTGAAATATTTATCATCAGGTATATGAGGTATTTATTAAAGTTGTTTTTTTAAATAGATTTTTATTTTTAATATATTTATTTACTTTAATTTTTAAAGTATAAAAAGTATTTATAACATATCTTTTGAGGATTAATCTACATACTTATATTTTATTTAAAAGAAATAAATTTCAAAGATTGTATAAAGTAACGTTTCAAAACTTTTTTGTATATTTTTTAATCCTTTCACATATATTTAAAAAGTGAATATGAATATATATATATATATATATATATATATATATATATATATATATATATATATGAATAAAAATATGTTTATTTATAAAAATGTTTTTTTTTGTATCGATAAAGCGGATAAATATAAAAAATGTTTTTCGTTTATATGTTAAGTCCTCATTGTTATAAAATTTTTTTATTGTATTCTAAAAAACAAAGCTAATATGGAGCAATTTTTTTTAAATATTAAGTTGTTTACGTATCAATTCGATCGATCAACTAATTTAGTTTTCATAATTGATTTAATCTTTATATCAAAACAAATCTTTCAATAAACACATTCAATTTCCTAAAACATTTTTCATAAATTTATTTATAATTTTTTTTACCGTATGTAGCCTGTTTTTTCTTCTCGACATGTATATATATTATCAATTCCAATATATTTGGAATCAGCATATTTTAGGCAATGTGAAAACAAATATAATTTCTAATTAGAAGAAAACGAGTTAGGTTAATTTAAGTCTCACGCACTACTAATATTTTCTAGAAAGAAAACAGTATAAAATGTTTATAATATTTTGAAAATTAATTCAATATTACTTTATTTACAAAGCAGTGTTGATGTTAAACAAAGAAAATCGAAATAAAATTTTAAATATTTGATTAACTTTGTTTTAATATTGTATGGATTTTAAAATAATGAAAAATAAAATTCTAAAATCAACTTTGCAATATATGTACATAACTAACATTTTAGAAATGTAAACACTATATGGATTTATTGTACGGTCTACTACACAAATATACGAATATACAAATTAAAAATTAACGTTTACATAGTGTATGCTTTAAACACTGTATTGTGACTGTAAATATTTTATTACAATAGTAAAAGTCGAAAAATTATTTTTTTTTTTTTTTATAGTTATATGTATGTACAGTTGATTCGTCAAAAGATTAGTAGGAACTTATAGTATTTGTTAACAATTTGTACGTCAGTTTTAGTTTTTCGTTTCCGAATTAAAATAAAAAGGCTTTAGGATTAAGTTCTGTATAAATTTTAATTAATAATTGACGTTTTGACGTATTCTACGTACATCATCAGGAAAAATAGTGAAAAAATAATACATAAAGTGTGTTTTTTTTAACAGTTAAAAAAATGTTTTATTCTGATAGTTCAACCGTCTATTTGTATCTAGTGTAGGTAGACAAGTGTAATTATTTATTCAGCGACTAGTTAAAATGGTAAATGAGAAAATTTGGTTGTATGTAACAAACTCGTTAACTTTACGAAACTGTCTTCTATATGTTCGTTTCGGTTATCTCTGAGCTTGATACAGGTTACGTTAAGTTTGCCTTCAATATTTAAACTTTTTTAATTTTATATGAAACCCATCGAGTTTGTATAGATATTGATTGTTAAGTTAATGTCTTTCATTTTCGTTTTTCTTTTTTTTTATGAACTGATCTTTAAATAAAATAATGGTAGCTTATTTGATTAATATTTAAAATTGTCAGTTTCAATTTTCTTCATACCAGAATTTAATATTTTAATTTTGTACTACAGAATCAATTCTGGTTGTGTTTTGCTGGTTTGAAATTTATTTTTACTTTTTTTTTGACTTGAATTTTTATTGAGACCGTTATTTGAGTTTTAATTTTAGCATTAACATTTAATTTAAGAAACACAGCAACATAACACGAGTATTCAAATTGCCGGTGATATGCGGACAGGCTACATTAGTTCTAACATAAACAAATTTTACAATATTGTATACTTTTATCATTTAAGTTTGCGACAAAACAAAACAGGACCATACACGCGTAAAAACACTTCTAGAAACGTTTTGTTTTGATACTTATTTTGTGCTAGATATGTCTAAATATTTTAATTAAACAATTATTAGAAATCTAATTTAGTTAAAAAATAATTAATTAAAATTAATTAAATTTAAATCATGATTTAAATCAAATGATTAAAATCAGCCCAACCCTGATATCTACTACTTTGTATATAGATGGAATAACTAATGTTATCGGAAATAAACATACAACTTCTTTTCAGTCAAGCAAAAATTAGTTTATGATATTTATGATAATCATGATACATACTCTTGTATTCTGATCACTTAAAAACATTCTCTCACGCGGAACACTTTTAATCATACTAGCCTATTTAATTAAATAAACAAATTATCGAAAATTTATCCGTTTAATTCGAATTAGATGATGCAGCAACTTTTTTGCCTTTTGGTGTTTTGACATTTTATTAGTTTTATTCAAGAACATTCAATAACAATAGAAATTCTTGAAAATGAACTATGTTTCGGTGATAAATCTTAGAAATTGCCGAATTTTTTCGTACAAAAATTTAATAAAGAAAACGACAAAAATTTGTTTGAAAAGATCGAAAAATTCTTCGGGTATTATCCGCTTTGCTTGCTTGGTATTATTCCGGCCAAAAAACAGAAAGGAGCGATTCAATATTTAATAGCAAGCAAAATTTAATTACTAATTAACTTAATCAAATATTTAGGCGCAATCCTTCAATGGGAACCAGGCTTCGCTCAATGTCGAGGCAAGACTAACGATGAATAAGATATAACTTTTTCTTACACCGCGCGCGGTCGTTTCGTCGTTTCCAGAAATATAAATTTAAAAAGCGGATCAAATTTAGGATTTATTTTTAAAAAGCGGAATAGCTTTCTTTTTAATAAATGTAGCCTGAGTACACTTTTTATGTAAATTAGCCATTCAATGCGTACTGCGCTAACTGATTTTAATGAAAAATCTTTTTTTTTTTCGAGAATTTAATTTCAAATTGAACTTGTTTTATTACAGAAAAATTAATATATGTTTCGAACGGCTTCTCAATGAAAATCAAATTAATGTTTTTTTTTGTTCAACAAGATCGACTTTTAAAAATACAAAATATTAAATGCGTTTTTATGGAAAAGAATATTTTTAATATAAAAGTTGAAATAATGTTATTGGCAGATTTATTTAATTTTTTTTTATATAAATAAAATAATTTTAAATAATAAATTAGTTAATTAAAGAATAGAAAAATGTATTTAGACAGATTGTTTTTATTATTAATATTAGTTGTAAAAAAGAGATAGAATATAGGTATTAGATGAAACGGAAATAACTAAAATACAAAAATTTTCTGATTGTTCTGTTTATATTTTAATAAAAAATCGATGTTTCGACGCACTCGACGTACATTATCATCAATTGAGACTTTATTGTATAACTAAGTTATAAGGCCTTTCGAAGTAGCTTACTTTATTTTTTATTGAAATTAAGTTAATGAAATGAGCCTGCCTTATTCTTATGTTATTTGTATAGTTTTCATGCGTACATTAATTTTTGTAGGGTGTTTGGTGCAAAAACTAGTTCTTGCTTGAATGAAAAGAAGTTGTATGTTTATTTCCAATAACATTAGTAATTCCATCTACATACAAAGTAGTAGTTATCAGGGTTGAGCTGATTTAAATTTAATTAATTACAATTAATTATTTTTTAACTAAATTTGATTTCTGATAATTGTTTAATTTAGACATATCTAGCACACATCTAGCACATATCTAGCACATATCTAATTTAATTTAGACATATCTAGCACAAAATAAATATTAAAACAATAATTATATATATATATATATATATATATATATATATATATATATATATATATATATATATATGAATGTTTTATATGTTCAGAGAATATAATATTGTAAAATTTGTTTACGTTATTGGAGCTCACGTCGCCGGTCCGCATATCCTGTGCACATTGAGTACAATGAAGAAAAAATCAAAAACAAACTAGAATAAACACATTTTTTAATTCAAATTTAAATTTGATATTGTCGCTTTTTGCTTGTTCTATATTGACACTCATAAATACGTATATGTCTCTGAGAATATGCTACTGCGGATGCATTCAAACAGACATAAAATCAAATATTACACGTATAAAATTATGTATATATATATATATATATATATATATATATATATATATATATATATATTAGGGTGGCCTTATAAAAAATAAAATCGATAATTTTACATCGAGAAAACATCATAAATAATGTTTTTAGCATGTTTTCAAGGAAGTAACAGGTTCCTCTACACAAGTGATATTTTCGGGAAAATTTTGGCATTGTTTTGTATATATCTCACGTAATAATAATAATTCCATAATAATTTTCTATAATAGGTAAAATTTGTTTAGTTCTGTAAGATTATTGGTATAATTACATACATTTCCAAATTTACATAAAGGATCTATTTTTCAATTATTACAGATATTAATATGCAAGCTGTAATTTTACATAATTAAAGAAGTTATACCAACAATATTTAATTCTACATTAAGTATATGATGCAATTAGCAAAAACTAAGCAATTATACATTCATATTAGGTAATTTTTACTCACTTTATATGAATATTATGAATTATTTAAAAATTACAGAATTTTGAGGTAGAAAAATTTTCTATAATTTTTCTATATTTTTTTACAGTGTAACATCTGCGCAATCTAAATAGACATGTTAGAATACGTAAAACTCTATACTATTTAAATATTATGTAGAAAGTCATGAAAAGTTTGTAAAAATAAAATTATAACCAAATTATTTCAAAATGTCTGTTTTTGTTTTTGGGTATTTACACATGTGGTAAATAACTAAATTATATTTACTGACCCATTGGGTGTTTACTGCTTACCCTTTTTGCATCACTATGTATATATAAACCAATACTACTAATAATCATAAACTGCTTGGTAGGAAAACTTTGAGAACAAATCAACAAAATCTCTTTAAACAGACGAACATCAATAAAAGTCATTCTTAATCGTATATAACCCTTAAGCAAGTATCTCTATATAAGATATGTCATAAAAACCGAATAAAACGATAAAAAGAAACGAAAAATAAAAGAGTAGAAAAAAAAAACGCATATCCATGATTGGATGAATTTCATACATCATTGCAGTTAAAATATGGTGATTCCTTTTATCAACCGTAAAAGATATTTTGCCTTTGCGTTTTGATGTGGCAAAAGATATTCGCGATAGATATCTGACGTTATAGAATATCGACCGTCTATTTTACCATGCGGATAAGATATGGGAAAGTTGAAATTTTGACATCGTCGCACTCTCCTATATACAGGCTGAACGAAAAATTATTGTCCAACAGCCAGAACTGGAGGGAACTGGTCATGGCCCATAAAACCACATTCAGATCCGGCGTCTATATATTTTATTCGGCTTTTTTTTTTTTAGAGAATATTTTTTATCTATCTTCCTTTTTGTAACGGTTTGCAATCGAACTGTGTGGAAATGATATTAATGGTCAAATAGGCGCCAAAGTTTTTTGTGTTATTTGTGGATGTTATAGAATGTTGGCTTTTTTACCCTGTAATCCGAAGATTTATATTAGTTTTTTCAATTTTTATATTGGAACATTGATTTATATTGCAGCCCGGTAATTTGATATAAATTTTTGATTTGAAAATGTAATATTGTATATCGGGTTTCTTAGATTTTTTTTATATATTTCTGAATTGTCTGGAAGTTGCAAATATTATGAAGTAAATATTGAAATTTGGTAATTTTTTTTCTGTTCCAATGATTGAATTATTAGATTTTTCTTTTTGAATTAATAACATCTGTATTATTGACGAATACATTTAATGAAAAATTAATGTAGTATTGTTGTGTGTTTTGTATTTATAAATTTTAATTGTTTCTTTTACTGTAATAATTGCAAATCACATCAATATTAACTGTAATAATTGCAATATTAACAGCAGATTGATAAGAGAAGCAATAGAAATTTATAACGAAAAGGATAACATCAATCATTGTGAAGCCAATGCTGATTTAAATAAAATTTGGCTTTAATTAAAAATTTATAAATTTTAATGATCTAGTTACTTATTTGTTACCTAGTAACTTGTTTCTATGTTCTGTTTATTTACTCTAAATATTATTTGTATCTTTGTTCCTATAGAAAATGAACGGTGAGTTCGTCGAAACGTCGATTATTAATAAATATTAATACAGAACCATAACCTAAAGCTATTTTATATTAATATTATTATTTAATTATTATTACTTCACACTTTAAAATATATATTTAAATATTTTTTTGCAAAAATATTATCTATAATTTAGATCATTTTACAAAAGATTACAAATCTAGATTATAGATAAGAGATATTAAAGTTTAAAATTATCTAGATAAGGTAGAGGATAACAATTTTTTATCTAGATAAATTCCAACACTGATAGTATGTTCATACATTTTGCAAATGTTTCTTTAATATATTTTTTTTTAAATAATCTAACCTTACTAAAAAGATTACGTTTATTTCTTATTGTAAAAACAGCATACCTATTATAAAAATGAATGCATTTCATATTATAACATACATAAAAATGCAAATGTAAATCGTTTTAAAATTATTCGTAATTTCAAGCGACTAGCAGAAACTGTAGACAAGCAAGCGTATTTCTTCTTATTTCGCAAAAACCAAATACTATTATACGGCACCTATTTTAACTTTTTCTATGAATAATTAAATCCTTAATTAACATTCATAGAAAACATTTACGCGCACAACAGACTGCGCCACGCCGTGCCGTGCCGGAGCAACGTGCATTAGCAACAAAACAATGATACAAAATGAATTAAGTAAATGAGATACTAGTCTACGAGAGAACACATTGTTTTACTCCTTTTTTATTCTTTTATGCAGCAAGGATTCGGGTAGGAAATGTGCATTTCTATTTAGAGTATAATTTTACTCTTCCGACCAGATTTAAATGCGATGTTTTTCTCAGCACATGTGATTTTAATTAACTTAGAAATAGCGGATTGTTCGAATTGGGCAAATAATTGCTAAAAATATTTATTTTTATACCGACATTAATGATGGTGTAGCTGATCATATAGTTTCTTAATAATTTTTTTTTTTTCAAGTTTATCATAATATTAATATTACGCTATTATATTACATATGTAGAAAGAGGTCCTTTTGTCACTAGTACAATTATTATTATTATACAGCAGTTACTTATTATATACACCACTGGTGGCAGCACCAAATATAACTACAACGTCAAGTGCATTTAGTCTGCACATCTTCGGCGGCCATATCGAAATAATTATTACTTCAAATTAAGTTAATTGACAATTGTATTGTTTATTTTCGCTTTTTGTCTTATCAGCTATTTTTTTTCTCTTTTAAACATTTTATCTTAGATTTCTTTTTTCTTTCTTTTTATCGTTAGCGGAATCTATAATATTATAAAATACTTTTTCAAAGCAAGTTTAGTAAGCTATATTTTTCAATATTTTTTCTACATACGAGCGGTATTTGTTAAAATAATATTGGTAGTAATTCTTTGGAGTTATATTAAGTATTAGTATTAAATAAATATCTGCCCAAGTCAGTCTTGTTGGCCGAACTTACTAAATAAAAATTAACTAAGTTTAATAAATAAAGATAGTCATTAAGATAACAGTGATGTTTAAAGTTTTATATTAATTTACTTGCTATTTGAAACAAAGACATATTTCGTTGATATATTTTCACTGACTCGAACGAAGGATTATATTGTTAGGGCGTGAAGCTTTAAATTTGACCCAATTTGGGATTAAGGTCGTTTGTGCAGCTAGGAGCTTTTGCATTTTGTAACTAGTTAAGTGTAACAACTAGTTTCTTTGATGTAAATTACTTTTAAAATTTCATGGCGTTAACGTTAGTTGTTCGAATTACTTTATTTCATTTAATAAAGTTCACTTTGAGAAGTTGTAGGAATAAGACGCAGCGATAAAATGGAGAAAAAATTATTTATGTTAATGTGGTTTGATAAATTCACTTATGTAGATTTAATTTTTAAAGTAGAAATGTAATAAAAAAAAAAATAATTATATATGTATGTAATTTATTATTTTTTAGTATGTGTATAAGTATGTATATGAAATGGATGTGTTGTTTTTAATACCAAATATTTAAAAAAATACTACTTTTTTGGCGAAGCGAAATAATAATGATCACACCAAAAAAATGAATAATTTTTGAAAATAGTAAATACAAAAATATTTGTTACTTATAGAGCATGTGAAATAAATCTTGTTTATTGAATTAAATACAGAATTTTATGTTCTACAACATTTATTTGAGAGGCAATGCTCACGAAAAACCTATTTTGTTTTTTCATATTAACCGCCTATGTTTACATGCATGCCATACTACTCTGTACAATCAACAAGAACTGTCAGATTAAAATCCGCTATCCTACTAGTTTGCGCAGTCAACGATATAGGTCTTGTCGTTATTAGAGGAAGTGTGTGTTGTAACTTGTAAATTACCATAAACATAACTAATAAACTTATCTTGAGAACGATAGTTAGATAATCATTACGTCGTCTAACCCATTCTACAAAAATTTCCATTTACCAACGATCTTTTTATCAGACATTTAACTACTATATAACAACATAGGAGCTAGGCTATTGTACTATTCACTATGTACAATATAGGTAAAGTATCTAATCTCGAGCATGTGTGCGTGAGAGAGCTGAAGTGCATAGCGTCCTACAGGTGTCGCTAGCTCCTGCCAACCGGTCCATTACCGTTTCGATAACGTTTATTAAGCTATTAACGCACGTATAGCACCTAGTTCCAGGGTGTGAGTAGTGGTGATTCACTTACCGGTTACTGTGTTACCGCTAAACAGTGAACCGGGTTTGCAGTCCTTGTGACAACATTGCCGCACGCCAACGGCAGCAGGGACGAATTTAGGATAATTGTTTGGTTGAATGTCGAGAATCGCTTTAAAGAGGTTTAATTTGTTTTATTGAATTAAATGAATTTGATGATGAAAACTTGAAGAGATTTGCAGAAATGTAGGAATTGATATTGAAAGATTATAATTATTTGTGTTGTTAAAAAATTTTGAAAATAGTATTCGGTTAACCGTAATAACAAACCGCGATAAACCGGTTAACCACGTTTAGTCTGCACATAGTTATTACAATCACTGTCTTTTATAAAAAAATCATACTTATAAAATTCATACATATTTGCGAAATGTAAATGTCGGTGTGTAATTAATTCTGTAATATTTGTAATTTTCTGTTTATATATATATATATATATATATATATATATATATATATATATATATATTTGTTATTTTCGCCTCATAATTTGGCTTTTGCCTGTTAGACAATTGTACTAAATAATTAAATAAATATACGTGTCTGATAAAATATATCTAATATAATAATAACATGTATGTAAAAATATAGTAAGTAAAATAACAAAGTAACAAGATAACATTGAACTAAATTTTTTACAACGTTGTTATAATATATTTAAATAAATGTAAAATAAACTTTACTAGACAGTTTGACACTTTCCGGTTAAAACTTGACATCGAAACCATACGAGTATATCCTTAAATGTATAATGCATAAAACCGCGCCGCGCGCGCGAATAAAATAACCGCCCCTGTTCTGTTACGGTACTGTGTTTCATAGAAGCGGTTCCATTTCCGGTTATAACCGGTAATGTACAGGTTCAGCTGTATTACCATTCGCAGTTATAAAAGTCAGCGATAAGACTTAACTACATCTTACATACGAAAACATACTTATACTAGTGTTACGGTTACATTATGCTATGGTAGTAAGGTGAAATATGTTATATGGGTTTAGTTTGGATAATTCATAATTTTTAGTTTTAGTTTAGTATCATCTCACTTGTATTCGTTGTATTTAATTTATTTGATTTTGCTATTTATATGTTGTACGTCATTTGTTTGTTAATAGACTAATTTGCTTGTATAATTATGAATATTATTTATTATACTGTAATAATTGCAAGATCAATATATTAACAGCAGATTGGAGAAGTAATAGAAATTTATAAAGAAAAAGATCACATAAATCACTGTAAAGGCACTGAGTTAAATAAAATTTGGTTTTCATTAAAAATCTATAAATTTTATGATCTAGTTACTTATTTAGCACCTAATAACTTGATTCTATGTTTTGTTATTTACTGTAAATGTCATTTGTATCTGCTTTCTTGATGACGGCGGACGTTGAGTTCGTCGAAACATCGACTATTAATAAATATTATACAAAACTTAAACCTAAACCTGTTTTATTTTAAATTTTTTTTTTTTATTTTTTAAGAAACTAGACAGTAGACAATCTATTTTGTGTATATAAAATTGCATGTTAAATATACATGGAATTGCGGAAACAAACTGAAAGTTCTATGTCTTGTAATATATTCGTAACATTAAAGAATTATCACACAAAAAAAACTAACTGTTTTATAATAAAAATTAAGAAACATTAAACTAAATACATTTTAATCTGTTTGTATTCGTTTTTATATGCTTATAATACGAAACCATAAAACGGAAAATTCTACGAAATCAAATTTCCATATCTATATTGTGTTGAAATATTCATTTAACTTTCTTATAAAACACCAGTCATAATTTTTTTATTACTAAAATATAATCGGAAAAATTTACACGCAAATATAAAATTCTTCGTTTATGTCTCATATAAAATTAATTCTACCTTTAAATAGAACTCGTATCTTTATAATAAAATCAAAATCTAACATTGTCGAAATAAAAATTTCATAATGCGACGTGTAATCGTACCTTTAATAGTAAACTGATAGGCTATAAGTACAAACAATATAATTTTGCAGGATCAGTATTTTTAGAAAATAAATTTTATTATAAATAAATAAATATTAATACAGAACTTTAACATAAAGCATATTTATTTTAAAATAAAGAAGCTTTAAGTTGAAGTTCTCTTTTATTTTTATATAATGAGTTCTAGGTTCTAGAAAACACTGTTTACTGTTTCCAAACCAAATAGTAAATAATTCCAAACAAAATTTTCAAAATAGTTATACTATTATTAATTTTTTATCAAAAGTATGTTTACATTTAAATTGATAATAAAAACGATGGATTTTAAATTTATTTTTATTTTTTCAATGTATGAATATATCAATGTAAGTAACACAAACCCAAGTAAACGTTTTCTGACGAAAATATCTGTGCGTATGTAGCAATGTAAAATAAGGGTGAAGTTTACTGTTAGTACTTGAATAAGTAACCAATTTCAATGAGAAATAAAATACACTTGTACTGAGTGAAAATTTTGAAATCCGATTTTTTTAAACATGTTTATCGTATATTAATTTAATTATTTTAAACATGTCATTAACACGATGTGTATGTAAATCTGTTGCTCACATAAAGGTTTTAATACAAAGAGTTTTCGTTGCATTGATGAAGAGAATTCTGCATTATCGATATAATAGTAAAGGATTCTATGTTGGCATACATGTGCTACACGTAATATAATCTGGTAGCAATTAAAATGTTCCCTGTACGCTTTAAGGAAAATACCCGCATGAAAACGCAGCAACGCAGAGATATAGCAACACGTTCTTATAATGGTTATTACTGTTAAAACAGTAAAATTGCAATAACTCCTACAAATTTAATTGTCGGTTTCTAATTTTTAGAATGCGCATAAACAAATATATTACAAACAATAAGCAATAATCAAAAATAAGTGGCGGACTTTGTGGGGGTGGCAATAAACCATAAATTTTGATATGCTTCATTTACTAAAATAAATTTAAAAAAATAGTAAATTAATTTAGTTTTTGGTACATAGATAAATAAATATATTGTAAACAAATTGTAATAACCAAAAAAACGCTTACAAACATTGTGGGGGAGGCAATAAGCCATAAACTTACATGTAATTGTAAAATTCGCTGACTGATTTAAAAAATGTATTCAAACAATAATAAACCAAGTTGTCGGTTTCTGAATTTTTGTATACATGTAACTAAATATATTTTAGACAAATTATAACCGAGAAATGCTTACAAATTTGGTGTGAAAGAGGGGCAATAAGCCATAAAATAAAATGCATTTAAGAGTTACCATACATAATATATTTAATATAATAAAGAAACTTATAGAAGTATTTTTTTTTTTTCGAGAATTAATTATTATATTCTGAACTAATATAGGAAACATTCTTATTAGGTGAAATAGTTGAAACGGAAACGCAATAAAATTCTAAAAGCATTTCTCTAAGGCAAAGTTATTAAGCAAATAATTCAAGAAGAAAGAAAATTGGCATCATATTGAACTTTATTTCCCAATGCTATGGAGGTATTTTTCCGATAAAACTGCAACAAATTTTTAATATCTATCTTGGGAGATTTAACCAGTAAGCATTTACATCAATTTGCATATAAATTGAAATACTAAAAATATTCTTTTATTTCCGAACCAAACAGCATAGTTTACCCATATATACGTATAATTCCAATCAGTGTATTTCACTTATCTGCCAAATATGCACAAAATCGGACTCAATATTTATGCACTGTGGTGCATCTGGCGAGATTTGTATTTGTTTAGTTTAAGAATTGAATTATGTTATATTTAAATTTTACATTTATACTAAAATATTAGAATTAAAAAAAAAACATTCCACATAGAAACATTTGTTTATTCAAAACACTCTCTATTATGCATCCATCTTCATCTCAAATATTTACGTTGACGTACATCTTTAATTTTACCTACATATAAACAAAGATTTATTGGACATTTGCTTAAAATGACCAAATTATTTGAATTTTTACGAAATATATCACTGTTGCGAAATATTCATAATATTCGTAATATATCGAAACGTCGATTTTTAATTAAAAATTTTACAGAACTTAATCCTAAATTTTTTTTCATTTTTGGAATTGTTTATTAAATACTATAAGATACTATTGAAACCCACTCGCATTGTAAGCTATTATTTTGATAGGATTATAATTGCTATTAAATTAAATCATTTGTGATTTGAGATCAACTGATCTTGGCCTATATCGTTGTATTGGAAACCGAGCATTAATATACGTATTTGCTTTGTCTATCGGATTGCACAAAATAGGACTGAATAGAACCTTGTGGTTGTTCCCGCAAATATTACGCAAAATTTAGGGGTAGAGCCAGTCCAAAGCGTTTCATTTAAGCAATATTGCAAAATTAAACAGGCCCAGGTATTAATATTCTTGCGCTGGCAGTTTGGTGTGTGTGGTATTTTGCAAATTAATTTTCGCTAATGTCACCGAGTTCTAGCTAGCGCAGTGACAGTGTGTTGGTTGATAGTGCAGCTGCATAGATCATATTTCATATGGTATATACGAGGATAGTCCCAGAAGTACCCGACCCAACAAAGAAAACATAAAAAATACATATTTTTATTTCTCTACATATTCTTTTTTTAGCGCGATACATTTTTCCTAGCGTTGTCCAATAGCTTCGATATTCTGTTTATAGTGAAAATCGTCGAGTTCCTCAAAATAGTTTTGACTGTTCCTTCATCTGAAGTGTGAAGTGATGAAGACTTCGCTAAATACTCGATTGAAACATCTTTATGCGACGCTATTTTTGTTCCATTGTGAGTTTTCTTATATCCAAATTTTCAGTCAATATGCGGTGTACAGCACTTTTTGAAATGCTTACTATGTCTGCTAGCCTCGTGTACTTTCAGTCGACGATCATCCAATAGCATTTTGTGAATTTTCTTCACAATTTCTGCTGTGGTCACCTCGTTTGGTCGATCATTGCGATGTTCGTCTTGACAGCTAGTACGGCCTCGTTTAAATTCTACCACCCAATATTTTACTGTTGTAAACGAAGGAGTAGACGAAAGTATTGTATCACATAACGATGTTTTTTATGTTTACAAATTTACCGAGAGCGTTCACTATTGATGGCTGCCAAACAAATACTAAACAACGAAGCTTAGAATATTTTTTTAATGTAAAATTTGAAGATACAGTAATAATAGCTTGACCAATCAATATTAGCAACAGATTAATAAGGGAAGCAATAGAGATGTATAAGGAAAATAATAACATGAATCACTGTGAAGGCACTGAGTTAAATAAAATTTGACTTCTATTAATTAGAAATTTGTAATTCTTATGATATAATTACTTATATGTTACCTAGTAACTAGTTTCTACGTACTCTTATTTACTTTAGTGTCATTGATAAAAAAATTTGACCTAATAAAGACAAGCGTTTAGTCTTGTCGAAACGTCGTTTTTGTAAAATAATTAAACGAAATTTAATCTTAAAGCAGTTTTTATTTTAATAAAATATTATTATTGATATAAAGCTTTTTTCTACAAAATTTTCTACCATCTAACCTTGACAACGGTTTTATACTGTAGTTAAATATTAAAAAATGTTGCGCCCAATTGTTTTTAATAATTTATTTGGTGTTACTAGTCGAATGTTTGACCATTTCATGGAAATAGCTATTCTGTATATCACCAGCTGTGATGGTACACACATGAACTGCCCCTAAAAACGTACTGGTAGAGGTGCAAACATTAATCTATCAACCCTTGGAAATTTATATTACTTCAATGAGTTTTAGTTTTTTTTTTATATACAGTCGATTCCGCGTAATTGGGACACATCGGGACTAGGGCATTTTGTCCCAATTAAGCGGCTGTCCCAATTAACCGAATTTTACATAAAATTAAGCAATCCATATTTTTCTTTCAATAATTATATTTTATAAATTCTTGGAAAAAACTATAAACTACATATAACCAAAAAAATATAAACTTTTAAGAAAAAATAATAATAAATTCCAAAATAAAATAATAAATAAATACATACATTTTTAATTCAATTCAAAAATGTGTCAAGTGTAGTCTGTCTTTTGTTTTTGAAACATTTCACTTCTACACTTATCCAGCAAAGCAATTTTACTAGAAACTGTCATATCACTTCTTGGCATCTTGGCAAGAGTCAATTTTTTTTAAATAAAATTGACAAAATGTAAGTTTAACGAACCTTCCACGCGCGAGGTGTAGTGGTAACTGAATCATAACTGAATACGTAACGATTGAGACAGCAGGGTAGACTCTCACTGCTATAATGTGTTGGGGAAAAAGTTCACAGCGCGCGATACTAATGTAATTAATTGATACATATTTGCTAGTTTTTTAAATATAATTTTCCATGTTGTGAATCAAAAAGATATGAAGCGTATCATATTAAATTTTTTGTAAATATTTTTTCTTGTGAATACATATTTGTAACATAATATATACTGTGATTATAAATTTACTGTCCCAATTAAGCGGAATGTTGTCCCAATTAAACATGTAAATTTACTGTTGGTTCCTTGGTTTGGTTTCTGTTCTTTGAGATTTGTCCCAAATAAGCGGCTGTCCCAATTAAGCGGTGTCCCAATTAAGCGGAATCGACTGTATATTTTATTACCAGATGCTTCAACTGTAATTCGATACTGTTTAATTCGAATTGACATTGATAAAAGAATTCTGCATTTGAATTGCAGTAACATTTTTTTCTGCTGAACAACATTAGCCGCTGATTTATTTAATGAAAAGGATATTTCATTACCGAAATTTATGAGTCTGTTTGATTTTATTCTATAATTGTGTTACTAATTAAAATAATTTCAATTTAATAAATAATTTAAATGGAATTATCGTTCTTATTTTATAATTTTTACGGGTCAATCTGACTCATACATACACAAAAATCATTGAATTATTTTCCTAAAAAATCAAAAAAAAAAATAATAAAAAATTTGTCTGTATGATTCAGGTTTTTTGAAGAACAATATTATTTTATTTTATATAAAATAAAATTTTATAATATCAAATATGAAATTTTTATATTTTTCAATAATAGTATTTTTCTCTATATCATAATATCTGAAATTTGTCTCTAAAGTAAAATACATGTGTACTGATGTCAGTAATAAAAGCAAATGCTAAAATTTAAACTATCTGCACCAAATAATTTTATCGATTTTGGTTGATATAGAGCAGAGTCGAGCAAAAGACCCTACGTACATATCATTTTATCATATTTTCATCGGAAAATATTTATTAAAAAACGTAAATTTTAACTCGCCATTTCGCTGAAATGGACTCGTGTAATAAAACATCATATATATATATGTATATATAGCCTAGACACGACACTCATTTGTTTTATGGAATTCAATATGACGGCGCATGCATAGAACACCTACGTGCTCATAATATGTAGATAATTTTTGAAATTTACGGTTTTATTGTCCAATTTAAACGGAGGGAAAATATATGAAAAAAATTGAAATATATTTGATAAATTAAAATAATTGAACGAAACAGTTTGTTCATAGGTTGTTAGCCATATATATATATATATATATATATATATATATATATATATATATATATATATATATATATATATATATATATATATATAAGCTAATATAATGCTAGTACCTAAACGCTGCAAGCTATTAGTATATTATGTTTTGAGGAGTAGAAAGCGATAGTTATTGTTTTGAGCGCAGATATTTGTGGCATATTAAGTAAGTGTATATTTAATTTCAAATAACAATCTAACATTTCTAAATGATTCAATTTAATCGTCACAATGAACTAATTTAAATTAGTTAAAAATTGAAAACATGTACTGACTTCTTCGGGATTCGAATTCGGTTTCTTCGTCCATCGCGAACTTCTATCGTCCGCGATAGACGAAGGACCTGAGTTCGAATCTCGGTAACTTTAAATTTGTAATTAATTTAGGTAGATTTGCTACCCCTGGCATAGGCAATATAGTAACTTAATATATTGGTACAGTTGAAATAAATATTTTATGACGTTACAAGGTTGACGTAATGTATGCGAAAAGGATTGTAGCATTACGAATCTTTCAAAATGTAAACGAAATTGTAGCAATAAATAAAAAAGAGAAAAACAAAACGTTTTTCACAAATAGTAGAACTTCTCTAATAACATATAATCAACTTTAACAAATTAGTTACAAAATAATCAGTCTGTCAAACAATATTTTTTTTTCATTTTCTCGATGAATCCACTAAGATCAGCTTACTCGTACCATAGTAGAAACATTAGTTTCTATCTTGCTAACTATTTATCCACGAAAACTTTGTCGCTGCCGTTAACTAAATTTTGCGTCCATCCTCGTTTTGATCTTTTTACACACACACACACACACAGATATACCCTTATATATTTAGTCCTACACAGGCGCACACACACACATACACACACACATTGCTATGTACATATATGTAAACCGTCTCACACACGGAGACATCGTGACAGCTGTCAAATGTCGAAACTATATGACAAGACACGAACATACGGAAATGATTTTGTGATTAACAAACTGATGTTTCTGTCAGTCGGGTTGAATTACTAATTGATTTTGATGCGAGAGTGCCTCGAGACCAAAATTTTGACGATTAAGATATTCTGATATTGAAATTGCCTATCTAGGAGCGCAAATCTTTTATTTTGCAATTCAACATATATTTATTATTTTAAGCATATCAAAATACTGATTTTTTTGCCTTCAAGTGTGTTAAAATATTGATATTACGTTACTATATTGCCTATGTAGTAAGAGATCATTTTGTTACTAATACAATAATGTACATTATTAAACAACAGTTAGTATGCTGTATGTCGGTAAAAATCGAAGTTATAATTTTTTTTTAATTGATGACGAATGTCTGAAAATAATTTTGATATACAAACGTGCGTTTTTAAATAATATAATTGAAGTGTTTTAGAATTTTTACAAAAACCTATTAGTTTCAATTTGATTGGTATATTTCATATTTTTTGCACGTTCTGTATTTTATTTTCGTGGAACATTTTTAATATAGTATTAAAAACACACCAGTGATTAAACTTAAAAATATATCTACCAAATAAAACTAAGTATAAAATATAAAATTTCACATACAATTCTGTGACAAATATACAACAATAAATGACAATCGGGACAAAAATTATAGACCTATAAAATCACAGAGGCAAATCGAAATATCGTAGAAAAATTTAACAAAGATTTATTATCTCCTCTCTCGTTTTCTTCATCCATTTTCCGTATATTCTTTTTCTCGGCCGTGTTTTTACTCCACAGTTTCGATATCACCGGCAACCGTTTTTTGTTTTGTCGAAACGAAAAGGAAGAAGAAGAAAGGAAGAGCAGAAAAAACAAGTGAATGCGCTGCAATGGTTTTGGTACGCGCGCATTTGTATGCAGTGCTCGTTGACTAATCGCTTTTTCGCTCAGTTTGTGCTGACTTGTCAAACTCACGTAGCCTGGCCTGTATTGTATTTGCATTTGTCAAGTACTTTGTTTCGGATTAAGTAAATATTATCGCATCGCGAAGAGGAAAAGTTAGATGAATTGAAAAAAAAACCTGCGTGAAAATGATGTCGTCTGATAATATTTTCTTCACAATATAGAAATCTTAGATCTTGTTTATAAATTTTTGATGTTTACAGATTATCGATTTATTAAAAATTTCATATTTTTTAAATTTAAGTTAACTGAATTAAAATTTGTAACAAATTTGCCTTGTTTGTGCAACTTAAGATTACAAATTTTCTTTCTTTTAGGACAAAATTATTTTTATAAAAAATTAATTTTTTTAATATAATTTATTAATATGATTGACCGAATATACCCCCAAGAAAATAACTAAAATATAGATATGAAAATTAATTTGTTGTGTATTTAATTTCAGGAACGAAACACATTTTGTATTCTATAAATACAAAAATAAAATACAAAACAAAAACCTTAAATTTAAAATATAATATTTTAAATAAATCTGACAAAGCAAATGAATTAAAAACAATTTAATTATTGATTTATTTGTTTGTGTAAATACATATTTTATCAATATACATTTCAGCAATTTTATATTTCTAATTAGCTGACAAAAAAATGTATATTTTTCAATAGTTGAAAATCAAATTTTAACTTAATATTCATATTTAACTTCATTAAAAATTATTGTCTGTACGGAATATATATTTTTTTTAAATATATAATATTTGAAATTTACATACTGATTAAAAGAATATTAATAAAAATATTAAAAGTTTTTTTTTGCATTAATTAAATTCAAATGAAAATATATAAACATGAAATATTATTCAAAATGAAAAATATTTATTCTTGTTCTTTGCGTAAAATTTCGTACAAAGTGCTTCGTTACATTTTCAAATTTATTATTTTATTTTAAGATTAGCATAAGGCCTTCGAAAGTTAAGTTACATCAATATTTTCAGAATAAACAGTTTGCTCGAAAGTTTGAAGCAAGTAAATATCGTTTTTGTTTGTATAATATTATCATAAATATTAAAATTTATTGTCAATATAAAAAGAATGTAAAATGTTAATTTTGTTTATTTATTTATAAAGCATAATAGCTGTTACTATACAAACTTGGTTTTTTGAATGATTTAGTATATGTAATTGTTTAGTTTGGTCTTATTACGTAAGTTGCATTTATCTTAACGCTTTCTACTAATGAAGCAATTTTGCAAATATTAGTATAAAATATTGCACTATTTTAGACTAGCATAATGCCCGAGTTTCGCTACAGGATTCACTATTTTAAATCCATTTAATTTAATTGCAATTTTTAGTCAGTTTTTATTGTTAACAGCATTCGCTTGCAACTTACAATCTTAAGCGAGAAACAACTCAACTACTAATAAAACTCTTATCAAAATTTGTTCCTTGGATGCCAAGTTATAAGCGAACAGATCTTTTGATACATTTTTATCATTATCCTATAATAAAAGCTTTTTCTAAAAGCTACTCAGCTATTAATAAAATTTTCTTCAAAAATGCTGATACATTAATATAGTTTGAACATCGTTTGAAAGAAATCATCTAAAATAATTGTATTATTTTTATGTACGATTATTAGCATACGCTAAATAAATAAACATTATTATTATAAAATCGTCAAAATGGAACGCATACGTAATTTGGAAACTGTGTGTAATTTAAAAAAAAAATTACTTAAATTATAAAAAAAACGCATAGATATTATTTATAAATTTATCAAACAATATTTACGATGTATACACCCGAATAAATAATGAATTATACGGCTTGCAACACTAAATCGTTTCGACGCATTTTTTGCTCATTTCAAAATGAACTGTGGGTCCACATTATTCATCAAACGAATTATCTCGCATACAATATGAAATCTGTCATCGCAAAACACCGTACCGTATATGTAATTTATAGTGAATACCGTAACTGATTCATTCCAACAACCACATATCATATAATGCGAATTTGCCTCCCAAACTTATCAGTTTGGAAAAAAAATTGCTATGTCTAGTTTATGGTTTAATATAGCATTATGCGTGTGTGATGAATGCGACCATCTAATGGGGAAATAATATTGTTGTATTTGCGGTTAAATGTGGAGGAAAATGAAGTTTACATGCTGTGAACACACATGTAAGCACATATCTATGATTGTATATACAAATGTGAATTATCAGTAATTGTTATCAATATTGAATTGGTAATGTGTTAGTAGTTAGGTTTTTAGACAGAACGGTGTTAGCTTTAGAAAGAAATCATTTTTATTTCAATGTTTTTTAATTTGATTTTTTTTTGTTAAAAACGTATCAAAATATTTTTGTATGACGCTATTAAATTGTCTATTTAAAATGGAGCCATTATGTTACTAGTAACATAATGTGAACGTTATTGTACTAGTAGTCAGTTATATATAGTATTGCTGGCAGCATTAAACATGACAATCAGTATATTGGTATATCAATGATAACGGTATTGGCAACCATATTGAAAATTTGTAGGTTTAGTCATAATTGACAGTGTTTAACATATTTGAAATATTTTACACATTTTTTACACAAAAACGTAAAAAAAAATATTTTTTTCGCGTAAGTGCCCATCCTTATTCCCGAGTTTAAATTGAATACGTATTTTTGAAGCTAAGTTTGCATCATCAGTAGCAAATTTGTAAATGGCTAATATCAAAAATATATGATATTTTGGCACTGGATACACTGGATACTTGTATACCCCTTAGAAAAGATACCCCATTATGTATATATTAATAATTTGTTTTTTGTTTCAGGTAAGAAGTGTTCAATTCATTGTCTAAGATATATTGTCAGCAAAGGTATATTTTTTTAAATAAACTAGTAGAACAATAAATAAATAAATAAAAAAACTCTATTTGTTAGCAGAAACTTTTATTTGCAATGAAAAGTTTGTGTTTTTAATTTAACTTTAAAAATTTATTTAAAGAATCTTATAGCTGTAATTAGTTTTATTTACATTTTAAAATGTTAAATATATAATAAAAAGTATTTAAAATAATAAGCTTTAGAATTTAGTATAACTATTTATTAAGTTGTATTTAGTGCCCATCTTAGGCATTAAAATCGGTTGAATCGTCAGGAAGTTGCTATCACAAATTTTGACTGACGACCGAGTGAGCGAGCGAACAACCTGACGACGCACACATACACCCTCATAAACTAAGTTCAGATTCGTCATCTAGAGGCTATATGATAATATAATATATAATTCTGGATAATGTTACAGACACCATACCGAACATTATATCAATTTTCCTTTCAGTCAAAGTGGTGAAAATATTCATAGATATTCATAATAATTTAAAATAACAAAACATTGTTCAGATATAACGATATCTATTTTTATCTTGGAAAAAATAATAAAAGTCACAAGTAGCAAAATCTTTTTAAATATAAATGAATCTAGGATCAGTTCTGTAATTTGAGAAATAACGTAAATGACGAATGAATGGTTTGCTTTTGTATTAAGGAATATAGTTTATTTACCTGTTTTTATAATAATTATAGGTAAGATAATATTTTGTAAATGCAGATAAATTTCAGAAAAATATTTATACAGGGTGATTTATAACGACTGTACCAAACTTTAACAGTTTGTTAGGGAGATCATTTTGATGCAAAAATATCATATGAACATAGGTCCTATTCTATCTAGTTGTGCAATTACAAGAAATTAAAATATGATTACTGGCAATGTAAATTCACGAGTTTAGTAACAAGTTACTGTAGAAAAACAAAATAAAACAATAGATAACTATGTACAAACTGTCAATGTCAACATCGTTGGTCGGTGTCATGCTTGTATTCAAATTTAAAGAGCTCATTTTGAACATTTATTATAAAATATAAAATAACTATACTTACCTCTCGATTGTTTAATTTTGTTTTTCTACGGTAACTTATTATTAAACTCATAAATTTACTGTGCCACTAATAAAACTTTAACTTCTTGTAATTGCACAACTAGATAGAATAGGATCTATGCTTATATAATATTTTTCACTCGTAATGACCTCCCTAACAAACTGTTAAAATTTGGTAAACTCGTTATAAATTATATACTCGTAATAAATAAAAATTTATAGTAAAGTATTCTTGCATAAAAAAAAATTCACCATAAAAATAATGCAAACTTTAAAATGTATTATGAAATTTAAACTGAATTAAAAAATATATATATCTTCTGAAAGTGGGTCGTAAGTCATAAAAATTTAAAGTAATAAACTAATTAGACTGGTAAAACAAAAATTGTTTTAATTATTTATTCTAAAACTAATTTTTTAAATAGTTTTAGAAATAGTTTTTTACGTCTCGTAACATAATATACAATGTTTGCAAATGAAGTTATATTAGTCTGTCGTATTTTACTTAATATAAGACCTACTTTTTTTCTTTAAAAAATTACCTCCAAAATTCAGGTGCGTCTTATACCATATTAATACTTGGTAAAAATGTTATTTTTTTTAAAAAAATTGTTTAAAAATTAAGGTGCGTCTAACAGTCCGTAAAATACGGTAAACCATTATCAAAAATCACGGCACGCCACTGAAAAGTACGAGAGTTTAAAAATTCACATTTTTGAAATTATAAAATACTATTTGTTAATTTTTTTCTAAAATAAATATTTGAATAATTTCCGATATTTGTTGGTAAAATGTTTTTTTAATTAAACTAGTTTTCGGTCAAATGAACACAAATACAATATAACTCTACATTGATTAGTACTAATCATTATCAAATATATGCTGCACATTGTCCAATTAACCGTATATAAACCAGCCTGAAATAACCCGACAGAAAATAACGAAACTAACTGTCATCGAAAACACTGCATTCGAAAATTGCAAAACCGCAACAGTTTTGACATATCAAAATAACTAATCATTGCACACAATATACAAACAGCATTTCACAAGAAAACTTTACAAATTTTAACCGCTGCGCTGTCATTGAATGCTGTCAAACAGTGTAAAATTAGAAATGAATTGTCTCTAGCAGATTTAAAAACAAAATAAAAACGAAATATATCTATATAGAATCGAGTAAATTTCAAATTAGCCGCGCAACGAACCGAATGATGAACAACCGGTTATGCGCTGTTGAATCTAGGCCTCGGTAAACTGGTAACCGATTGGTCGTTTGCGGTTAGCATTTGGTTAATTCCCATTGGAGATAAACTGGGAGAGAGACAGAGTTTTAATCGTAACTCGTAACCGAAATTGTAACTTACAGAATGGTATTGACCATGGATAAGATAGTATCTGTGACCGCGTGACAGTTTAAATTCGAAGACAGGGTTGGATTAAGATAATAATGAGTATTGTTATATGGTTGGGTGCTTATACTGTATGTTATATATAAGTAATGTGTTCATTAAATTAGTTTTAATTTACATCATTGACTCAGTTTCAATAAGTGAACATTTTTCTACTTTTAATAAATGATAAATTAATTATTGTGATATTTATTACTCAACTAGTGAATTTTTAAATCATTATTCAATACTTTTCGACAAATACAATTTTTTTACAGACAATATTAATAGTAATATTTTTTCTTTCTTTATTTTGATTTAGTTCTCAAATAAAAATAAAATCATTACATAAGAATCAAAGTTTCTGCTCAAAATTTGTTTTAGATTAACAGAGTAAACAAAATTTCAGAACTTATTGTATCAAAATAAAAAAGCTTTAGGTTGAAGTTTTGTTCAATTTTATATTAAAATTTGACGTTTTTATATACTACACATATAACATCATCGAAAAATATATAGAATTAAACGGAACTTTACCAAAAGTGCTTTCATTTCTGTTAGAATGAAAATGTCGAAAAAATTGCTAATATGACAAGGTAAATAATTACTTAAAAAACTATGTATATAAAACTGAAATATTAGCAAACACTGAAAAAATGGCGGCCGATAAAATATGATGACAATCACAAGTTTGAACAACCAGCAAATAAATGCATCTGCACAAGTTTCGTCATTCATAATCATTATTATTTCCTTTCAAAAAGTTTTCCAAATAAGAGTCGAGTATATTTCGCGTCGTCGATAAATTTTAAATGTCCGCAAATTCAAACATTCAACCACTTCTTCTTTTTTTAACTCGAAAACTTTTTGTTGTCTGCGCATGCGTACACAGAATTTCTCTCTCTCTCTCTCTCTCTCTCTCTCTGGCACGCAAACTGACGGAAATGAAATTTATTTAGTACAAGGAACGAGGAGGCAATGGTAAGGAGGTCTCGGAAAGACCAAAAGAACATGACTAATAAGAAAGAAAAAGGGCCGCGGGAATAAATTACATTTTACATTTCCAGACGGCATCGCGCGCGACTCGAAAAGATGAAAGATCCCAGTAATTACGAATAAATGATGTCAAAAAGGATGGATTAACTTCTAAGGCCGCGCGCGCCAGATTCAATGGAGCGTAACTGATTTTTTTTTCGGTGATTCTTCTTTTTTTGCCTTTGCTTGCTTGCTTCGCAAGAAGATTGTGATAAATAATATAATATTTTATATTTATTTGTCTTTTCCTACTTTATTAAACCGATGCTTTTTCTCATATTGCATGGCAGTTTTTTAAATGCTTATTAAATAATCTATAGATATTAAAAATGTGATATTTACATCAAATACGTCCGAAAAATTTTTAATTTAAAAAAGAATATGTTTTGCACAAAATTTATTTAACTTAATAACTTCTGTTTGTCATAAAATTTTCACTGATTTTTTTTAGGTTTAATTTGAGATTTGAACGCTAATTATATCAAATTATTATTTTTTTTTATCTATCTCATAGATAGATTTTAGCTATAATTGTAAGATACATAAAGTTAATCTCCGGATAGGTATTACAAGAAGACAAATGAATCAAAAAATTTATACTAAGTATATTATTTTCAAATAAACTACATCAAAAATTACTTTAATATCATGTACAATGTGTTTAAAATTTTAAAATATTTAAAAATGACGAAAAGTAAAGTACATACTTAAATTCTTAAAATTTATAATATTGTCATATGAAACATTAAAGGTGGCCCAGTTATGGTAAAATATTGGACACCACTAATGTAGAACATAAATTATTTATTTGTGTTTTCATGTTTGTATAAATTAATTTTAATTTCAGACAGTTAAGCCTCATTCGGACTGCTCTTTTACTAGCTAAATCAGTGTTATGTTTTAGGGCAGAACTGAAAAAAACTTATATTCACTGCACATGTGCAGATTTATTTTCATTTGTAAATTTTGAAAAAGAACGGCCAATCAGATTTCAGTAACATGTATATCTGTTTTTGTCAATTTTATTCACGTATATTGGTACCATCTTGTCGAAAATCAATTTTTTACACTATCCCCTACATCTAATACATACGAATCAATCAAATCATAGGAAAAGATTCTTCTTGCAAAAGAAAGATCAAAAACATCTTGGCTAGAAACTACCATCTCTATGCACACAGCCAACTTACAAATTGAACTAACTCACACCTACTGCTAGAGTAGTTTTTTTTTCTTCAGCGACTGTCCGCGAGCGCGCTAACTTATTCACGATATCACATCGGTGTGAAAATTGTGCCTGGGTATAGTTGCAGAGCAAAGGTTGGCAATACCGGAGTTGAACATGCGCATCAATATTAAACAGGTGACTGTCGTCGCGCGGATAAATATTTTCCCTGTTGTGCAGTTGGTAAACGTGTACGAGAGATGTAAGTTGACTTTGTATCTAACCATAGACGATATAGAGATATTCTACTTTTAATTTGTAATAGGAATAGAAATATTGTGTTTATTTCAATTATACATACGGGTGTCCTACGACGAGCTTACGTTATCTGTATTCTGAAAATTATAATATTATGTAACAAAATTGACAATTAGATGCCACTTCCGGTTTAACCGAAAGTCGACTCTAAGTTTCATATTTTCAATGGAATACCCCACTTTTTATTTTATCATTGAATTTAGCAGTTAATTTTACATATGATACTTTAATACAACTTTAGTTCAAGTGTTTTTGGACGTATTTCAACATTAAGGGGGGAAATACATGTAACGACCTAAAAAAATAAGGTTTTTTAGAATTTTTTTTTGGCTGAATGAAACAAGCTACAATGCTGTAGTTTCTTTTATTCTATGTGACATATAATCAACTACACTTATGAATTTCTTTAACTTTCTGTGACCTCTGGGTGATCTTGAAACCAATCTTAATTGATGTCGCGTTCGCTTTGCCCGGTCGATTGGCGGGAATTCCTGGAGCCGGAAAATTTTTATTTTTTTATTTTTAGTCACTGAACATGATTCTCTGATATATTTTGTTCTATGTGAATTACGAAAACTACAAAAAAAACGGATATTTTATCATTTTAACTCATTGTGAAAAAAAAGGTCAAATTTTCAGCATTTTTTTTAAATTTAGACACCCCTAAAAATAATTTAATGTTAATATTTTCGTTATATCAGAATTTCATATAGAATAAAATTCTATTTCCTTTTAAACACACAAAGTTTCAACTCATTTGTATGAAAATTGCTCGACTTATCACGCCCGCCATTTGTAAAAAAAAGATTCGAAAAAAACTTATTTAAAGTCGCCCGTTAGCCAAAGCGGCTACCGAGGCGCAGGTAGAAAAATGCCTTTTTCTCAGTAAATACATTTCTGATCGGTTAGATATTTTGCTGGATAAATCTTCGATGTATAAGCAATTAATTTATTTAAAAAAAAAAATCAAAAAAAAAATTTTTTTTACATGTATCTCCCCCCTTAAAGTCGTCGGTTAGCCAAAGCGGCTACCAAAGCGTAGGTAGATAAATGCCTTTTTCTCGGTAAATACATTTCTGATTGGTTAGATATTTTGCTGGATAAATCTTCGATGTATAAGCAATTATATCAGCAAAATCGAAAAAAAATTTTTTTACATGTATTTCCCCCCTTAATAAAGTGATAACATCGTATCTATATTATATATTTGTTTTATTTTACTAAAAATCTGTCAACTTTTTACATAAAATTAGGTAAAGTAGTATAAAATGTGGGTTTCCTTTACAAATAAATGTTTTTTGAACTTTAAGTTTACAGCAATATTCTAGGTATATTTTAAATAAGTAGTTTTAATTTATTTTTTTACAAAAAGATATCACAAAGTTTCCTTAATAAGACCCCCTTTACAAATTGCAAATATTTGTTTGCATTCTTGAGATACGGACCCTGAAACATGTTGCCGATTAGTAAAAAATGTTTCAGAACTCATTACATTAAAATTTAAAAAATTGTATAATCTAGTTACTTATTTTGTTACCTAGTAACTTGTTTCTATATTCTGTTATTTATTGTATATGTTATTTGTATTTTTTTACTGATGAATACGTATTTTGACTTCGCCGAAACGTCGATTATTAATAAATATAAATACAAAACTATAATCTAGAACCGTTTTATTTTATTTGCAAGAGACAATAATGAATTTATTTATGCATCGTAATTATCAATTGTTTATCCTATTTTGTAACTAGATAAGCTTGTTGAATAGTATATATTTAAATAAATAATAATTAAGGGAAAACTATTGTTTATGTCTTGTATACTGTTACCTACTTTCTAGCTTACACGAAAAAAAAAAGTGTAGTTAGGAATACTATAATTTTGGTAATACAAATATAGTTACTATAGTGACACCTATAAGGCGTAGTAATTATTTGCTACGCTATATGGTTACTGAATTGTTGTTGCAGTTACTATTAGGTATAGTAGAACAAATTTATTTTATCATACTACATATAATTATAAAATATAGTGAAATGAACAATTTTTATGCAGTAACGTAAATAAAACATTATAGTCAATTTTTTGATAATATTATTGTAATATTTACTATATATTTATGGTTTATATATATAAATATATATATTGTATATATATATAAATATATATATATATATATATATATATATATATATACAGGATTTTTAGAAAAATGTAATAGGTACATATACAACATACAAATTATGTTTTTGAAAAAAAAAAAAAATTTTACCAACAAAAATAACATTTACTTTTAACAAAAGATAAATATAATGATGCACTCGTTGAAGTCGAAGGTTGTGCTGTGACAGGAGGTACTACAAAATAATTATTTAATATTTTAATACTTTATATAAAATTATACTTATATTATCTAAGTATACCTGTTATTATATACGAATCAGAAGAAAAGGAACTACTCCCAGGTGAATACAATGATAACGTACTATTCAAATTAGAATTAAATTTGGGTGTATCTTCAATCACTAATAATTAGGAATTTGTTTCTGTTGGTGATTCGGAATTTTCAATGTCTTTGTTGTCATTTAATATATAATTTTCTCTGAAATTTTCAAAAATAATCCTGTCATTAATTTTAGGAATCAGTTTCTGTAAATGATGACTCTTAAATTCTAAATTCTAGTAAAAGTTTTATGCTGGTAATTCCATGTTCTAAAAAAATTGCAATTAAAAACAATTTTAGTTTCAGTTCTGTTAATTTTCTACATAAAAATAAACAGAAATGAAACTAAAATTATTTTTAATTATTAATAGATATTATATTACAAAAAAATGTTTAAACGAATTAATTTAATAAGTTTCTTTAATTTTGGTTCCTTGGAGATTAATATAATTTTTTTTTTGAAGGACTGTGCCAGGAACAAGTTGTACAAAAATAATTAACAAATAACCTTCTTATTATTTGTATATTTATTTTTAAAATAGTTTTTTAAAACTTTAAACTAGACGTTTCGGCTCCAACATTGGTAGCCATCTTCAGTCCTTCAAAAAATTAAATTTAATAAGGTTATGTTCTTTAAATTTAAAAACTATATATTCTCGAAAAAAAAAAACAAACATTTATTTGCTAGTCAAAATAAAAAGTTCATATGATAATGAACTCAAAAATAACCAAAACAAAAAGGCAATATAATATTAAATAAACAGTTTTAATGCAATATTTCTATGTACTTTATTAAAATGTATCGAACTGAAATTAAATGCTTTTTGTCAAATAAATTTATCATACAGCTACATTTACAATAATTAGTAACCTATTTTTACCACTTTAATTGCAAGGAAAAAGTGGTATAGCGTTTGGTACGGTGTCTGAAAATTTGTGTTAGAAATCCTTCATATAGCCTCTAGATGACGAATCTGAACTTAGTTTATGTGGGTGTATGGATGTGCGTCGTCAGCTCGCTCGGTCGTAAGTCAAAATTTTGTGGCCACAACTCCTCCTAGACGGTTTAACCGATTTTAATGAAATTTTCAGGATAAATTTGTTTAGTGCCTAGTTTTTTCCAGTAATGCCACCTTTCCGAGAAAAAAATTACTAAAGTTTTTAAAAGTTCATATTGGCTACATTATTTATCCGATTTTGATCAAATTTTCAGAAAAAATATCCCTAATGCTCCCATTAATTATACCTATAATTTTATTAATATCCAGTGTGGCCAACTTTCCGAGAAAAAAATTATTTTTTTTAAAAAATATATTTTGGCCATGTTATTTAACCGATTTTACTCAAATTTTCACAAAAATTCTCCTAGTAATCATATAATTTATGTAATTTTAACAAAATACAGTGTTGGCAACTTTCCTAAAAAAAATTTACTAAAATTTTTAAAAATTTATTGTGATCACTTTATTTATCCGATTTTAATCAAATTTTCATAAAAGATTCTCCTAGTGTTGCCAACTTATCGAGAAAAAAATCACAAATTTTTTAAAAAATTCATTGTTTCTACATTATTTATTCGATTTTGATTAAATTTTCAGAAAAGTTTCGTCTAGTGCCCACATAAATTATAATATTATTAAAATACAGTGTTGCCAACTATCCGAGAAATGTCAAAGTGGTCTATATATGGGTTTACCCATATACTTCTAATCATGTTGTAAATGTTTTATTTTAGTTGATATGCAGTGAGGAATAACTGATTGTGCAAAATAGTGAAATTTATGATATTGCATCATATTTCACTATCATTTACATTACAAATAACCCTAATTTTATATATTTGATGTAAAAATTTTGTGACTTACCTTCGAATTTATAAAGAACATGATTTAAATTCCACTGATTTAATAAAGTTTGTACTTCCATTATAAAATGACAAACTAAAGTGACTTCTAAATATGCAATTGTGTATTCACATTATTTTGACTAGTAAAAACTACCACGCGTATGTTACCAAATTACCATACCGTATGATTACAACGAATAGTTATTATTTGATTTAATTATTATATTAAAATTTATTACATAGACATTTACAATAATGTTAAGATATATAGAAATATATGTGATTAACTATATTTTATTTAATTTAAGTATTTTTTTATAGTAATTTATATTATAAATGGTTTACAATAAAACCACATCAACTACAACCATAATTTTTGCATATATCACTATAAAATAAATTTGTAAAGACATAAATTACAATTAATTTAACCATATATTGATTACTATACCTTTATATAATATTTTACTAACCCTATTTTTTTTCATATACAATTAATAATATGATAGAAAATGTTTTCTTCATCTTTCAACAAAAAAAACACGATTTTTTTTCAAATACGACCTTTTGCTTTAGCATCAGAGTAGTATAATGTTCATATTAAAAGTTATCACATTTAATTGTACTTGTAATTCTAGTCACTATTATTGTACTTAATCTAGATGGAAATTATCTGTGAGAGTCCACTGTAGTCCGCTGTTACCTATTTCGCGAAGCCAAATCTTTCTGGAATATAAAATTGAATAATTAATTCTTTCGCGTAAGAGGATATGATCAGATAAACTAAAATGAGTTGAATGCATGCTTTTCTCTTCTTGCTTGTTTTTGATGCTGTGTATATGTATGTGCACAGAATCATATTAGATACGAAATTTTCGTATTGGATGACTCGTTAAAGTTTTACACGTTCATTTAAAATGCAATTTAAGTTGGTCTACTTCTTTTTGGCTTTGTCAGATTTCACGGCGTATTAAGTTTTCATAAATAATATGCGCGCTGTAATTAACTTCTTTTAGTTATGTATATATAAGTTACATGAAGATAAAATTAAAATAATTTTTTAAAATAGATTACTTGTTTTAAAAATTAATATTTTTATAAACCATCGTCTTTTTTTAATTTTTGCTTTTTTGTACTTAATTTTTTAAATGTTTGATTATATTTTTTAATTTATTTTTATCGTGCAATTCAGTCACATAACTATGTAGTTTTGATTGTTTAACTATAAATGAGACAACTATTGAGAAAAAATAAAAAGTTTATTTTAACATAAAATTAAAAACTTAATATCTTTGGACGTACACAAAGTATTATTATTTTAAAAACCTGTTAGTGTTAGTGTCTCAGCCAATATAGCTAATTAACTTCTTGAACAAAAATATCCATTGCAAATAAAAAGCATAAATCCAAAGCATATAAAATATAAAAAATAGAAATCATTAATTATCATCAAACAACTTCATTAAACTGCATTCATTTCGAAGGCAATGAAACAAAAAAGCGTTTATAAATATAAAAGAGTCTACAATAAATTACAAAACAGTGTGCGCCAACAACACGAAATAAAAATACACCATATTCAACTTTACCCATCAAAATAATAACATAGAATTGTTTTTAATTATTGCTAATAATAAGCTATTAACAAAGTTCTAATTACAAACAATGTTCTCTGTTCTTCCTGTATATGTATATGTTTGTAGCGTGACACATTCTCTATAGGTATAATGGAATACGATAACCTCTGAAGGTATATAATACACAGCTACAATTTCTAATAGCTCGTACGAGCTAAGTTCAGGTTGGTTATGTTAGGTTAGGTTGGCTTAGCTTAGCTTAGAGCATTAGAGTATATTGTACAGGCAAACGTTTGGTCACAGAGAAACGCAATTTGAACAAATGATAAGCGCGCTATCAGACGTACTTACATCTACATACGATCACTCACACAAACACACGAACGTATGTGCGTTTTATGCATGGATTTCGAGTGTTAGATAGAATTGTTACTGGAGTCAAGCACAGCTGTTCATACAATTAGATGGAAATGAACAAATTTTATATATTTATATATATATATATATATATATATATATATATATATATAAACGAGCTTTTTAGGTCAGATTCGTTACCTGACTGAATGAATTAGGTAGCTACATGTTTTTTTTTGAAAATAATGATGTAGAAATTGCAGATTATATCTGGAATATAATTGTTGCGGTAGCTTTAGTATTAGGGGTTCGTAAATTGTTAATGCTAAATTATTATTTCTGCTTCTGTTCAAATATATTCATATGCATTTATTCTACCGCTTTTTGACTGTTTATTTGGCTGACACTTAAGAAATTGTATATACGAATAACATTATTAAAACATATTAAATAATACATATATATATTTATAAATACACAATCACGCCATGTACCGAAAAGGATGAGGCACAAACTTTTTCCATTATCCCGAAATCAGTTTCGTACAAACATTCCTATGCAGACAAGCAACTTTAACTTCACCCATATTCATAATTCCTCTCATACATGCTTTTCTGTTCCTACTACTTGGAAACTTTCGCTCACGCAAACCACTTTCAATCATACCATTCTAACTACTCATCGGAAGTCCAGACAATTAGCAAACGATCATTAGGCATTCGCTCAAGATGTCCGAACCATCTTAATTGATTAACATCAACTGTTGTAACAACATTTTTTTCAATTTCATATCATACCACTAATCTATTTATGAATTTATCTTATGATTATTTTGTCATATGGTGAAGGTATTAAAAACAAAATTAAAAAAAAAAACAAAAAAATTATTATAATTATCTTGATTCAATTAAACTATAAAATTAATTATTCGCGGTAATAATAGTCAACAAACTCTTATGAAACCTCTTTACAGTTCACTCGACAAAAAAGCAATGCAAAAATAATGTTAAAATATGTTGCGCTTGGTAGCGAAAACAAATGTTACGGTAAATTATAAAACAAATGACATTCAACAACAACGGAACAAGCGTCGAAACAAACACGACGACACAAAACAACCGAGAGCACAAATGAAAAAAAAAAAGAAGCAGTAGCGCACAGTATGAGTTGAAAAACACTGCTGCAATTTTCATCAGAACATTTAACCCTTTCGGTATGCGGAGCGGTAGGAAAATTACGTCCAGCCGTTTTATTCCAACACGCTCTCGCGCGAGAGAAAATGCAGTGTCAGGTATGTAATTCGGTAATTGCATTTGGTATTTACTGTCGAACAATTCGGTGTAAATGCCCCCGAAATTTTCCATGGACGTTAACAATTTTCTTTTTTTTTTTCTTTTTTTTTTTGGATTTTTTTTTGAGAGCAATTATTATCGGTGTTTGCAGTGAATAAAGTTTGATGAGGTTTCTGACAAATAATTTAAACATGCTGACATGAAAATGGAACTGTGTTTTAGTTTAGTTAATTGTATAAACTAATTAAAATTGTTCGTTTTAATTAAAAATATTACATGACTCTTTATGTTTGTATACAATATAACCAGGTTAGCTATGTGGAGGATATTTTTTCAAATTAAAAATATAATGTGGCGTATTTTTCTACATAAATGTGTGCTTGCTAAATTTTATGTTTTTACTGAATAAGGTTTTTTTCTGCAATTTAAAATTATTTAATATTTCAATTTTTTTTACAATGAGTTTGTCTATTTGCAAATTTATGTACGCTTTAAAAAAATTATGGATTGCAATTGTAAATCTACTTAAAACCGTTGTATAAAACCGTATTTAGCCTAACAACATGATTTAGTTTTCGATTGATTAACAAATGACAATATAACTACATAGTTAACAACGTTATTATTAACTTATTTATTTTAGATATATTATATTTATATTTAACAATTAAATATTTTTTCTTCAAGCGTATCATAATATTAATATTACATTACTATACTGGTTATACAGGAAGCAGTCATTAGGTCACTAGTAAAATAATGACATTATTATACAACAGTTAGTTACTATATACACAACTGGTGGCAACACCAAATATATTTACAACTTTAAGTGTATTTAATCTGACATCTTCGGCGGCCATATTAAAAACTATTACGTCAAGTCAAGTTAATTAACAATTGCATTGTTTATTTTCGCTTGAATTTTAATTTGATTAATGAAATTGTGAGAAAAGTGCGAGAAATGCAATGTGCATTGTCCAAAGTAGTCAGAAACTACATATTCAGCAAAAGAAACACGGTCAAGTGTATTTAATTTAACATCACCAACGGCTATATTAAAACTAATTAAGTCAAGTTAAGTTAATTGACAATTGCATTGTTTAATTTTGCTTATCAGTTTCAAGAACCTTATTTCTTCACAATTTTACTCCATCCAACTTCGACAATGTGTTCTACTTAGTTTTTTATTCATTAATACTTTAAATTTGTTCATAATGGCGATTTTTTTATATTTTTAAAATTGTATAACACAAATACGTCGTAAAACAAACATTACTATTGTTTGTCTTAAAACTCACATTAATTATTCAATTTAAAGAAATAATAAATGAACAATAACAAATTTTTTTTTAATTCGATTACTTATCGCAGTTATAATTAGCTCAAGGCTTAACTTTAAGTAAAACATATGTTCCGAACTAATAATAAACGTAATTACAAATTATACTCAGCGTAATTCTGTCAAAACAATCAATAATTTGAAACAATAGGCAAATCAGCCGATTTGTTGATAAATTTCGCTGAATTCGTGTTCCGCAATGCGCTTATATAATATTACGCGCGTATACGAACACTTTTATACGCGACCTCGCAACACATACTCTTGTCGTTCCGTTACATATGAGCCACAAGCACATGTTCGACATCGTATGGTGCGCTAAAAAATGATGGCGCTTGTCACGTGACTAGTTATTAAATTCTGCCCTACACCTACCGCACGGCCACCACTATTTCATAACAGCCTCTTGTATCGCAATTTTTTTCATCAGCTGCTCTTGGCAAGAACTAAACGACCAGTTATTATACGGATTGTTTAAGTTGAGTGCTTGAGAAGAATATGTTTTTACAGAGTTTTAATGTGATTTGTATTATACAGGACAGATATTATTTTAAGAGTTCTTACCGATCGTCATATCAAATATGATAAGGGAGGTATTGCAATCATACCAAATTTTGTTATGTCGAGATTTTTACAGATAATGGCACAAATCAAATGTTTTTAGCCTGAAGTTCTGTCAGTCTGCGGACACGTGTAGAACAAATTCGGCTGAACGGATTGTTAAAAAATTTTGGAGATGTATTTTTCATGTTTGTCATATATTTATCTATTTTTATTTATTGATTTTTCGTGCAATTTACAACAATTTAACTAAACTTTATTTGAAATAACAATTTGACTTCAGCTAATTTGTATCTAATTGAAATTTCTAATCCTTTAAAGTTTAGTTAACTAATTCGAATTAGATTTAATTTTTTCTATAGAAACTTTATCTGGAAAATATAGTATTACTTTCAAGAATTTTTTTTACTATTACAAAAATACTTAATATATTTTGTAAATATATTTGCATATAATTTTAAACGTATTATTTAAATAGTTTAAAATCAAAATTTAATGTAGTGAATTTATTTATCAATTATTTTTTTTTATTATATTTACAAACAAATAAGTACGAATTATATACATTAATATTTTGACATTTGTATTTATTTCTGCTGTACTTGGCTAAATTATACGTTTACATTAAAAAACAAAAACAATTATTTTTTTTGTGTTATCAATTTTAATTGACGTTTGCAAATTAATTGATTTTTCTCATTTTCTTTTGAAGTATTTTTAAAAATTATTTTTTTCATGAATAATTTGGAACTAATTTAGTAATTCAATTTTTATTTTATTTAACATGATTATTGGACTAAGAGTTTAGTTTGTATTTTTTATTATTGTACTGAAAGCAATAACAAAAGTACATCGATAAAAAATAAAACTGAGCAATAAATTTCAAATTTAGTATAATGTTTAAATAATAAGAAGAATTTTGCTTAATATAACTAAAGTTTTATTTCGTATGAATCTCGAAATTTTCATGTATAGCAACTTGAATGTACCAATCTTATCAAACATCTAGAAATTTATATATCTAGAAGACATTTTTGTTTCTGAATTTAACCGAAATTAGAAACTATCTGACATAGTACAGACGTGTGGTAGGTTAAACGTTGCCTTGCCTGAAGGGACAGGCATTTCAGTCATTTCAAGCGAACACACTGTATACCTCGGTGCACATAGTTCAGGGGGTCCTGCTGGCAGGAGCACACCCACACACACACACAAACCGAACCGGGCTTCGTCTCCGTATTAGCGAAAGTGTTTTAGTGTTAGTAACAAACATCCACCACCTTTCCAGTTTGATGTAGTTGATTGAGCGTGACCTGTGACATATGACTCAGGCCTTAGGGTCGGTTCCGGCGAAAATTGAAAATTATTGCACGTTGTCGCTTTTTATTTTGGCAAATTTGCCGAGCATTCCGGTCTTTCTTTTTTTTTCGCTGGGTTTTTGTTTATATTTTGCGGGTTTTAATAAAATTGAGTTTTTAATATATGTTGATGATATCAAAAATATAATTTCTGCATAGTAAAAAGGGTTTCTATTACACCCTTTGAGTGTATATATAATATATATATATATATATATATATATATATATATATATATGTAAGGATTTGCCAGTGTATTTAATCAAAAGAAAAGAAAATATAATTCTCAACTAATTGTATTTGTTAGGGATATGGGTTTTAATTTAATTAAATAAAACACAACACAAATATAGTAGAGATATTTTATTCTTATTAAGCAGTGATTACTTTAACAGCTATCTGAAGAGTGAGTCTATTGAACATACTTAAAATATATGTCTACCTAAAAGTTTACATTATTAGAACGTGACTAAATAGTAATATTTACGTTATGGGGAGTTTATGTTATATGGTGTTTGAGTTATTGGTTTATTTTATATTTGGTTTTATAAACATTCATTTTTGTAGATTAGAATAAATGAAAACTCAACAGTATTAATATCGGAGATAAGCAAGTATAATAAGTTGATAAGTTATTATACATATTTAAACCACTAACAAATATAGACTGACTTGTCCGAAGCCTTATTTGTTTTTGTTATATATAATTGCTAAGCTTGACGAGTACAATAATTATGTGTTTCATACACGTATTTTATATTGATTGCTAAATATGTTGACAATTTATTTGTTAATATTTTTTACAATATATTAACATTTATTTTAAATATTTCACTTTTAACTACTGGATTAAATAGATATTTATTACAAATAATAACTGTCATACCGAACTTTTTTTATTAGACGAGTTTCAAATTGTTGATAAACATCACGAAATAATAATAAAATAAACACTATATTCAAAATAAGCGAAAACTTATCGTGATAAGTCACAAATTAAACACGTTAACAAACCGTCTAATTACATTAAAACTGTCACAGAAAGTATATTTAGTTCCAAACAGCAAACAAAACAGAAACGCTATCATGTTTTTAAACGAACGAAAAATGGTTAAACACACACACACACACACTACGGCAAAGGCAAGTTCAAGAACATATTAAAGACGCGGTAGCATAATGATTCGTTGACGAGTTCTTGGCCTACATTTTCGGCTATCGTTTCAACACGAAAGCTTAGCACGCTAAAACAGTCCGACAAACGTTTAAGAATTGACGATTGCACGAAACGCGAGTGGGAGAAAAAAAACACCAGAGTTTTCTTCTTTATCGCAGTAGCTAGAGTGTTTTTATTTGTTTTTTTTTCCTGAAATGAAGAAAAAAATATTAATGCTTTGTTTTTGTGCAACGGATGTAATTTAAAGATTAGTTTTATTTACATTTGCACAAAAGAATATGATTCGAATGATTAATTTGAATAGAAAATTATGTACTTTTTGTGAATTTATTATTTCATAAAAATGATAAAAATGTCAAAATATTTGCAGTTTCTAATATCGTAATTAATTTGAGGCTTAATTTAAAGTTTGTAAGCTCTGCATTGAAAACATTCTCAATAGATAGGTATTATTTTTTTAAAAGTTTTGGTTAGTTAAATAATATATTTTTTCTTCAAGCGCATCATAATATTAATATTACGTTATGTAGAAAGAAGTCGTTATATTGATATTATTATACAGCAGTTACTTACTATATACATCTACTACTATATACTACATCTACTACTATACTACATCTACTACTATATCTACTACATCTACTACTATATACAATTTGAATTTGATTATTGAAAATATGTGAAGAAGTGTAAAAAATTCAATGTACACTATCCAGCGTGGTCAGAAACTGCTTATTCGACAAAAAAATTATTAAAAATTATTAACTCAAGTTAAGTTAATTGAAAATTACATTGTTTATTTTCTCTTGAATTTGAATTTGATTATTGAAAATGCGTGAAGAATTGCAAGAATTGCAAGTATATCAACAAGCTTATCAGAAATTATATATTCGACCAAAAAAAGACTAATTCTGACAAATAAGGTAGCAAATATAAATAATATATACATATACATACTATTCTACAACTTTTAGTAAGGTTAAAGATACTTGGCATGTATTTTTATTTATTTTTAGTGTAGTTTCGTTTAGAACACTTAAAGAAAAATCGCATATGTCACTCGGACTAGAAAGCTCTTATGGTTTTACTCAGATGCTTCTAATCTTGTTCTTTTTCTATTTATATCTTATTTTATAGTGTGTAAATCTTATAAATAAAAGTTCCGTAATTTATAACTTTCAAAATTTACCCAGTAAATTACAATTTCATTACATCTCAAACTGTTTATTACATTATCGAAAGTTCTCGCATTTAATCCTATGTTTTATTACAGTGAATAATAAAAAAAATCAATCGCCGTACTTCAGAAAGTATGTCACTGGGCACACACTACCCTAGGAATAAAAATAGAGAAGAAAATTATATAGTAAAACTTCGATTACTAAGACAAACTGCACGCTACTGTGTTTTAACAAGCTGATTTAGTTCAGAGTGTATTTGTGTAAAACGTTATTCCTATGTATAGGTATAAAGCAGTGATCTCTAACCGTTCAATAGCGACGCCATATCTGGTCAATCACAAAGATTATTTTTTTTATACACAGCAGACAAAATAGATAAAATAATAAAACTCATTAATATTGAGATTTTATATTTTTCCCAAAATTTCACAAGTTACTCAGTCACTGAATCAGCTTATTAGGCTTTGCATCAATGACTGGCCAGTTTAACCGTAGACACGTGTTTCGACCTATAGGGTCGCGCATGTTGCGTGAAAACATATTTGTTATGTATTAAAACATTATTTGTCGTGCATTTTATTTTCTTGTCGTGCATTTTATTTTCTTGTCGTGAATTATACCAATTTTATCGTGAATAATACCACCTTAATGAAAATATCTTATAAAATAGACAATACATTGAAAATTTAGTGATTTAATTCGAATTAAATAAAATAACTATTTAATATAGAAAGTGATTTTCGCCCACAAAAGTTTGGAGACCACCGATGTAAAGAAACACACGGAATTTGGAACCGAAATAGAAAGAGAGAGAGAGAGAGAGACAGAGAGATGACCATAGAAAATGGGGTTTCACTCGGTGTGCACCGGAAGAAGATGGCCTCATTAGGAAACAGGCGTGGACACATAATGTCAGCATAAAGCGCTGCTGTACTCAACATCCGGAAATATATTTTATTCGGAAGTTTTTGGTCAATTTTTCGGTGATGATTTTTCTGAATGAATTGCAAAGTTTAATTTTTAATTGATTTATGAACATGAAAGATAAAGATGATTGAATTCGTTTCATTTTATGTTATATGCCAATAACACGACTGGAAAATTAAGGAAGTGTTTTAAAAATATATATTTATTATACAAATTAATATTTTATTAAATTATAATGAACACCGAATTGTATTTTGTTTTAATTTAAAAAAGAAATTGTTTTTTTTAAATATAATTCAAAAGCTATATATTAAGAATTTATATGCAAATATCAATATTTCTAATGTTACTGGAAATGTAAAAATTTGTATATACACGACTCCGTAAACGCTTAGTAATTTAATTTGAACACAAAACCAACTTCTGGATTATATTACTTATTTCCATTTACAACATTATACAGAAATTAATCTTTCTACAAGTAATAAGAAAAAAAAGTAATATATTTTTTACATGAAATTTAATACTTTTGGCGAATTGCTCAAGAAAAAAAAGTTTTTAATTTGTAATTTGACATTTTTATATTATAAAAACTTAATTTGTTACCTGTCATGTTTATTTTGATTTTTTACTGTTTTCATTAATGAAATAATAAGTACTTCTAGTTACTAATTATGTTACAGTATATATATATATATATATATATATATATATATATATATATATATATATATATATATATATATATATATATAGTTTGTTGTCTAGGGATGGCCGTTTTGATCGAGAAATTGAAAGGAGAGTAAATGCTGGTTGTAAGGTTTTGGGTGCTTTGGGAACTTTTGCTAGGAATCTAAATGTTTCCAAAGAAGCCCGTTTGAATATATACAATGCGGTTTTGGTGCCTACGTTGATGTATGGTAGTGAATGTTGGGTTTGGTTGCAAAAGCATAAACGGAAAATGACTGCTGTGGAAATGAGATTTTTACGTGGGATATGTGGTGTAAATAGGAGAGATCGGGTACGAAATAGATTAGTTCGGATGAGTGTGAAATTGAAAAAAATGTTGTAGCAAAAGTTGGTGTTAGTCAGTTAAGATGGTTCGGACATGTTGAGCGAATGTCTAATGAACGTTTGATTAAAAAAATTTATTTGAATGATTTTGATTATATACGTTTGCGTGGACGCCCGATGAGTAGTTGGAGTGGTATGATTGAGAGAGTGGCTTGCGTGAGCGAAAGTTTCCAAGTAGTAGGAATAAAAGAGCATGTATGAGAGAAATTATGAATGTGGATGAGGCGACTGATTTCGGGATGATAAAAAGAGTTTGTGCCACACCCTTTTGGGTACATGGCGTGATTGTGTATGCATGTATATATATATATATATATATATATATATATATATATTCTGGTTTTATTGTTAAAACCAACAAATTTTGAAAATTGAAAATAAAATAAATGTACTAAATTGCGTTCATCGTCAGATATTATAAGTATAAATTTGCATATGCAATTTTTATAATAAAAGTTTACTGTGACCACTAGAGAACCGACCGACATCGTATTAAATAAATATGCCACCTATTTACAGAATTAAACTTATATTTGTATATATGGTGTATTATTATTTCGTCAATTTATGTTTCATTAATTAGACAAACTTTACTTGAATCAACCCTTTTTATTGATTTATCAACCACGAAATATTTCAGTCAGACTCAGTACTAAGTAGCTTGGGTTAAAAGGTTAATTTTTTATTTATTTAGAAAAAGGTCAAACAAGAAATTTTGCTTTAAGAACAAACCAAATATATATATATATATATATATATATATATATATATATACATTTAAAAAGTAATTAAAAATAAATATAAATTTTTATTAATAATACTTTTTTATATACATATTTGAAATTGTGTTTTATTATTATTATTTTCAAGAGCTTTGTGCAGCTTTGTTTAGATTAGAAATGTCAGATGTATACAAACATATTATATATTAAAAAATAATAATTGCGTTTAATAAAGGAAAAAAAAGGAAAAACAATTTTAAATAAACATCCAAAAATGCTTTTATTATAAACTGGAATTACCTCAATGAATTTTCTTCTTTCCATCTAAGTAACATCTCTAGAAAATTACATTTACAACACATATTTATCCCAATGTTGTACAGTAAAATAAGATTTTGTTTTGTTTTTCTATTTACCTTATTTAATTTTACATAATTTCAAATGGAGTTAAGAATATTGTAAAACTACTAACATCAAATTGCAAAAATAGCGAAAGAATTAGATGGAATAGAGGTAAAATGATCCGAAGTATACTGTAAATCAAAAACTACAAATAATATTAATATTATAATGATAAATAACGTTTCTGTAAATCAATTTGAATATTATTAATATTACCTATATGACTACAAGTTTATATTTAATATTTTAAATATAAATCGTTTTTAAAACACCAAAAATAATTTTATTCCAAGTACTCGTATTAACCGGAGCAGGTAAATTGCACACCACGGTCATAAATCCCAAATTTGAGTAACCGAATTGCACACCGGTCAACCGCTGAATGACCCAAACGGATCATCGGTTTATAAGAGTCTTGATCTCTTACGCAGGTAGTTTTTACAGTGAGCGTTTGTTTATTCTATAGCATATTTTTACGCCACTGTTGGCTTAGGGTACGTTCTAGAGACGAACTATTTTTGATTCTACCTGTTTTTAGGTTGAAATCTTAATCTCTTAATCTGTTTATGACCGGTGTGCAATTTGGATATACAAAATTTTGGTAAGGGATTAAAACTTAATATTACAGGATTAAACAAATTTTTACATATTTATGGAAAATTCCTGAGAGCAAATTTACGGAAGTTTTGTAAATTTACTAAAAGAGACTTAATTAAAAAAAAAAACTTGTAATATTAAATATATATGTACTTTCAATCCCGTTGGTACTATCATATTACATAATGTTGGTAATAGTTTTGATACAATTATGTAAAATTCCAGCAGTTGAGTTATTATACCTAGAAATACTGGGCATCAGAGTGCCTCATAGTTTGTAGGTAAAATTACATATTTTTTTTAAAATATACATAAAATGAAAGCAAATTTTTAAAAAAATGCAAGGGATGCGTCGTTTTTACCGCATCCATAAAATGCACGCTACTGATCAAAATCATTCTAAAATTTTTAGAATGAAAAATAATATTTACGTACCTCACAAATTCAGTAAACAATGTTCTAAATATATAACAAAAATAATCCAATATAACCACGTTCATTTAATTATAAAAATAAATTAAAATCCACATATGTTCGGAAACAGTACCACGTTCTTCCAAGCCTGTACACACACAAACACACACATACGCTAAAACAAAAAAAATGAAAAAGTACGTCCAAACATTTGGAACGCTGTAAAAAAAAACCGGCGTCCAATATTTCCGCGGAGCGACATGTAAAGAAACCGGGCCCGTGTTTTTCAATTCAGTAGTTTTTAATTCGCCGCTTGGGCAGCCGTTTGCGAGAGGCGAAGACAAAAACTCGATCTGGACGTATATATGTATACAGCAGCGGTATGGCCGAGAGGTGATGGATGCATGTTACGTGGGGGGCCCTCGGGCCTCAATGTCCGCTAGATGACCCCGAAGAGACTGAGACTAGGCCACTGGGATGCCATCCCCATCTCCCTCACGCTGAAGGAATTTCTAATGAATTATGAAAGTGCTTTTTTGTTGATTGGGTTATTTTATTAATAGCCGAGACGAGGGAAATAGAAATAGATATAGATCTGTATACTAATTTGCAATAGGACTGTCCACTGTAATTGCATATTATTATTTCAATTGTTTTGTTTTATTTTATAACCTATCAAAAATATATATATATATATATATATATATTTCAAATGGTGTTGTGTCACTTGCGTACGTGTCAGATGCGTATAATCATTATTTAGTATCACTTGCGTACAAATAAGGGTCGGCTCAAGCCCAGGTAGTGAAGGTACTTAGGTCGAGTGTCAGATGCGTACAGAGATTTGGGAGATGTCGAGTTGTCATTTGCGTCAGTGGTATATCACTTGCAAAATTGAATACTAACTTGATTATTCACTACCTGTGCTTGAGCCGACCCTTATTTGTACACAAGTGATACTAAATAATGTTTGTACGCATTTGACACGTACGCAAGTGAGCCTATTTCATTCTAAATATAGTGGTTTAAATTTAAGATTACAATAACTCCCTTATCGTATGAGATATGATGGTCGATAAAAATTATTAGTAACATATAAAATTAATAATCTAAAGTTTTTATTGGCTTTGTAATTACAAACTTATAATATTTTTCATTATAAATGTGAAAAATAATAGCAGTATTTTTTTTACGTATTATGAAATCAGAATTCTAAAATATGATATTGAAAAACTTTTCAATTTATAACATAAACTAAATGATTTTAAATTGAAAACATACAAATCATCACAAATTTTAAATTTGGTTAATATTAAAATTTTAATTAAAATTTCATTATCAATAAATAAAAATGAACCATTCAATGTAAAACAATTAAAAGTTGGTAAAATTTGGATTCGAGCGTTACAAATTTATATTACACAGCATTTTATTCTATTTCAGCTTAACAAATTTTTAATGAAATAAAGTAAACAATAATCAATTTATCAGAACATTATTTTGTTGTTAAACTTTCCGTAAAATTTTGTAAAAATTTAAATTTAATGTATTTTATAATAATTTATAAATATACGATAACAGTTTACAGTAATTATTGCTACTTTTTTATTTGAAGAGTTATAATTTTAGTTAATTAAACAAAATACTCAAAATTATATTATAAATATGATGTAACATAGTATAAATTTTTCAGAACTAATTATACTGGAATAAACCGGCTTTAGATTATAGTTCTGTGTTAATATTTATTAATAATCGACGTTTCGGCGTACTGCTATAAGTTACGTTGAGTACGATTATTAATAAATATTAATACAGCACTATAACGTAAAGTCGTTTTATTTTAAAATCAAAGAGTTTAAAAAGAATACAGACCAATGAATCATCCTGTATAGAATAACTAACGTTGTGAGAGAAAATCCATCTAATTAAATAGACAAATCATCTAATATTTAGTAATCTAATTTGAATTAAATTAAATTCTATTTTTTATTTGCATTTTGATATCAAAATATTTACTTTATTATTAATTAATCATGTTGCTCTAATGCGAATATTTTGGCTTAGTAATATATTATATATAATTAAATAAAATAGTTGGTAGTAATTTAACAAAATGGCTAACATAATTAATTAGTTTCATGATAAAAAAATGATCAATTTATTTGTGCAAATAAAATCATAAACCGCATATATATTTCATTTGTGTGTATATAAAAGCATAATATTTTGGCAGTCATCAATAATGAAGCATTGTTGTTGCTTAATGAAGCATTGTTTTTCATGGATGCATAATTTATTTATTAAAATATTTGTTGCGAATCTCTTGCGTAATATACATATGACACTCGATATGCTTGCTGTTCTGTTTATAAATATTCAAATATTGATATTTAATCAGATATAGATTTGCTCAAAATAATTAGAAGGTATTTAGTTTCACATTTTTGTTTTGTTTTATTTTTAATGAAACGCATAGATATTGAAAAAATTAGACCTAATTGAAACTAGCATCTCATACATGTATGAGATGCGTAATATATGTACATGCATAATTAATGGGGTGCGCACATCCGCATATATATTTGCTCTATTGTAAAATATGTAGGTGTGGTGGAAAATGGTCTATGGTTATTAAATTAGAATTTAAAACTAAAAAAAAAAAACAAGATTAGAAGTATATGGGTAAACCCATATATAGACCACTTTGACATTTCTCGGAAAGTTGGCAACACAATATCTTTAATAAAATTATAATTTATGTGGGCGCGAAGAGAAACGTTCCTGAAAATTTGATCAAAATCGAATAAATAATGTAGCCACAATGGATTTTTTCTCTCGATAAGTTGGCAACACTGTATTTTGTTAAAATTGCATAATTTATTTAGGCACTAGGAGAATTTTTTATGAAAATTTGATTAAAATCGGTTAAATAGTGATCAAAATGAATTTTCTAAAAATTTAGTAATTTTTTCTCGGAAAGTTGGCAACACTGGATATTAATAAAATTATATAATTAATGGGAGCATTAGGGAAATCTTTTCTGAAAATTTGATCAAAATCGGATAAATAATGTAGCCAATATGAATTTTTAAAAAATTTAGTAATTTTTTCTCGGAAAGTTGGCATCACTGGAAAAAACTAAAACCACATGACCATCTTGGGTACTAGACAAATTTATCCTGAAAATTTCATTAAAATCGGTTGAACCGTCTGAGGAGTTGCGGCCACAAAATTTTGACTTACGAGCGAGCGAGCGAGCGAGCTGACGACGCACACACATAGACCCACATAAACTAAGTTCAGATTCATCATCTAGGGACTATATGAAGGATTTCTATACACAATTTTTTTTTTTGAAAATGTTACAGACACCGTACCAAACGCTATACCAGTTTTCCTTGCAGTCAAAGTGGTAAAAAATAGATAAGAGCCCTATGATGCTTTAAATAGTATGTTGTAATAGGTAATACAGGAATCAATAGGGCTTCCAAGTTGCATTTTAAACTCGGAAATACATACATTCGTAACTATTTACATTGTCTATTTATATTATGTATAGATAACTTACAGCGCGAGATTCAAAAAATAATTATGTAAATGTTTTTTTAATACTTGAGAATTTTTATTTGCAATATTTTTATATTATAAAACTCTTGTAAAAACCGAGTGCACTTATCTTCCATAGCTTCAATTTTTTTTTACAAATAAGCAGTTTTGTTTATATAAAACAGAACTATTGCATTACAAAATATTTTGCTCAAACAAACTGTAAAATACAAACAGAAAATTAACAAAAAAATTTGTGTAATTAAAAAATAAACATAATTATTTTCGCAAAGTAAATATTGGGTTCATCCATATTTATCAACTCGCTAATTCATTAATTTATCGCAAAAAAATAATTATTGCGTGTTGAAAATAACGCAACTCATTAATGAACCAATAATAAACAAATACTGACAATTGGGTATTGTGCAATCACATGATAACATCCCGTATTCGGAAACTAATACACAGCAGTCTCGCATATTCATATTATGTGAAAATAGTGCTAGTAGGTACACTAGTGTACTTTAGTTTGTAATACGCTGGATTAAAATTTTCAGAAAACAAACTATGTTTAGTGTTTTATTTTTATTGTTTGTTTCAAGTAAACTACTGTTATTTTTACATATAAAGTCTAATGTAAATATGTATGTATGTTTGTCCGGTTTGAAATGCAACTTGGAAGTTGAAATTTAGCACATAGCTGTGTAATGATGGAAAAAATCCAAAAGCGGTAATAAGTGTGCGTGAGCCGCAGGCAAACGCTGTAAACGGGAAAAAAATTATTCGTTTATAATTAATTAGATTTTGATGGGAATTTTATTAATAGTTGAGCTGTATTTCAAGGAAGGGTTTCTCTGTGTGACAATGTAATATGAGTCGTAGACGAACGCTGTAAACGATTAAAACTGACTAAAAACTCTTTTCTATTATAACATAAGAGCCACGAAACAGATTGTGATGGGAGTTGAGTCGTTTACAAGGAGTCTTACCAGGTAGCAATGCCTGCGGCTCGTGCTGGAAATGATAAAAATTAATCAAAAATTCTGGTCGCTTATAACTCGACATCCACGGATCAAATTTTAATGAGAGTTTTACTAATAGTGTAATGTCATATTCTAGTGTCGTAGATTATACGATAATTACGCAATTTGCTAACAACATCGTTAACTTGTCCAAATTTTGATTGGTCAAAATATGTTCGAGAAAAAATATTGATTAATATTTTTATTTTCAAACTTTTCTCTATCATTCGACGTAAAATAGAGTTTTAATTTTGGAAACTAAAGTACTGTAGTGTACTTGCACAAATTTGGTGGCTATATATGTACATAATACAGTAATGTTGGCCAAATTTATTTAATAGAACATTAAATTCAATGACGAATGTAAATAATCGGAACACAGTTGGTTGGCTATGAGTGTTATTATTAAATGCGTACGTTTTGGTGTCTGCATTGCCTGAATATATATATATGTTATATACATGGAGGCGCTTAATTTCATCAAAAGTTGCATTGGGAAATTATGAATTCCACAGCCAACTGCGATAATATATTAATTTGCTTTCATATCAAATAGTCAAGCTTGATTTCATTTATTATTATATTTTGCTTGTAATATTTTTTGCAGTTTTTTGAATCTATCTATCTATATATATATATATATATATATATATATATATATATATATATATATATATATATATATATATTTGTAGGTGGAGATTATGGGAATTATAGTCAAAAGGATGAATGTTTAAATAAAAAAATTTCAATGGAGATTCTTTACCAAGTTTTCGGTAGAGAGAGGGTATGATCTTTGAAAATTAAAAAGAATAGATACATATAATGGCGATTACTGATTTACGAGCTTCATTCGTTACCTAACTATTCTATCAAATAACAGTTATCCTCTATATAAGTTTAAATATGAATTATTCGAAAAAATCCGGTATACCAAATGTGCTCTACACGTTTCCACAGACTGTTAAAAATTTATATAATTAAAATACCTTTCTCACTATATCTGACGGTCGGCGAAAATACAATATTGAGTTATTGTGTTTTTTTTTTGCAAATTTGAGAGCGGAATATTTATTTCTTTTATTATATCAGATTTATATACAGCAATTATTTATTGTATATTGTATAAATCTCTGAGAATATTTTTTTTTTATTTAAAAAATATTCAAGTTACATTGTTTACGCAGACATTTTTATAAGTCGTTTTTAATAGAAAATATACAAGTACAAAAATAATGAAAAACAAATTTTGGCTTTTATACAATCATATTTTTATCTATATTTATATTATGTAGTAATTTAGAAATAAATTTTGAGGGTTATAAACTAATACCTACTATTATTTCAACGATTCACTACTATATTAATAATAACAATAAATACTATTCGTCCTTTTAATATGCAAATTTTTAAAGGAAATATTTTTTTTTTTAATATAAATTTAACTAGCGTTTATAAAATTGGGCTGAATGCTATAATATAACAAGATTCAGAACAGAAGAATTACTTTTTGGTTGTTTCTCGCATAAATACTATTTACAAACTAAACTATATTTAGAACAATTTTCTTGTTTATATATCAATAAATTTACATGTTGTTATTTATATGTATTACCGGAAACAAGCTTTAAATAACCTTATCATGCACGTGCGAAATCAAATACATAACATACTCACATATGTGTGTGTGTGTATATATATATAGAGTGTTATGGCATCCATTTTGTTTCCAAGAATCATTATAACAGTACTTAAATATGTGCACAAAAACTTTTGTGTATATTTCTGATCACAGCCTATGGTTTGAGTTTTTAATGTCATAAAACTGGTTCGTAAAGTTTCAGTTTTTAAAGATAGTTTCTGCTTTTGTTTTTGTTGACATTCTTGTTATTACAATAATAAAGTTGTTTTTAATTAGTTTCGATTCGCTGGTTGTGTTTTTTTCTTTGCTATGTTATTTTCAAGTTTTCTTTGTAATTATACCTGTGCGAATTATATATCTTGTTAACTAACCTAATTAATTTTATTGGCAATTTGTTTTCTTTTAGTTGAAAAATATTTATAGATGAAAAAGGTAACTGATTACTCTTTACCACAATTAGAAAATTAACTTTCTAGTTTTAGATTATTTTTTGTTAGTAAACTAATTAGTATTATTTTAAATAAGTGAATGTTTTTATAGATTTTATTTTTTAATAAATCTACATACGAAAAAGTTAAATTTTGAAGTTCTTAGGCCTGGGTGTATAAATAAGTTAAGTAGGTGTAACAATTTAGAGTATATTTCAAAAACACGTTAAAAGTAAAACCCTCGGATCTAAAACAAATTTTTCTAAGTGTACTTATTTTGAGTCCACATTTCAGACACAAAGGGAATATTTTTTACTACACTGTAAAAAATGTAATATATACTTATGTAATTTTACATAACTATTAACAGTAAAATAGCAGCATTTTGTAATTTTTACTGTGATAATTAACGTAATATTACATTTTTTCTGTAAAAATTTTGAAGTGTATTTTTGACTAATTTATAACGAAATATATATATATATATATATATATATATATATATATATATATATATATATATATATATATCACTTATCACAACAAGTTTGACAAATGCAATACCTCATTGTATAATAAACTAAACTTTACATTATTTATCTTTTTTAAGTATTTTACATTTTTTAAGCATTTTATTACATGTAAACGTACATATACTTTTTTACGCTTAAATACACCATCCCTCTCTGAAATAATATATTATTACTGAAAAATTGTAATAGTAAACATTCGAATATCAAATTCTTTTTGTGATATGCAGTACAATAAGATGAATTATTTTGGTTTCATAAAAGCAATACACTGATACGCTATCAATAGTAAAGATCTAATAATATAGAAAAATACGAATAAGAGAAAAATATTATATCAAGATAGAAGAAGCAAATATGCCATCCATTTTTTTTTTCGAATTCTATAAGCATATAACGTATACTGTGGTTTGTCTTTCTTTCAAGACTTTTATCTCTTTGATGTAATTTTTGGGAAAATGCGGCAAACAACGTATTTTTTGATGTTACAGTTTTTTCTTATATTTTGTGTCGCTTTTTTTCGGAAGCAATTTAAATAATACACATTCGTATATACAGAAATCAAAATGGACTCGTAGCGTATCAAGTTTTGTTACATTTAAAATATATATATATATGTATATATATATATATTTTCGTTTTTTTTTCTTCATCATTTTGTTTCTTTGAAAACGTAAGATAACGTTTTTACTACCATTATATTTATGAAATGCATTATATATATATTTTTTTCTTTTAAGAATATTTTCTAAAGGGATTTTATACGATAATTAAATGAAATGTAGATCTGTATTTTTATTTATAGATAATGTATTAAATAAAAATCTACTTTTTATTTTTCTATACAGTGCGATCTAGGGTTTATACTTTTAGCTCAAAAATAAATGTGTTTTTGAATTGAAAATTTATGTTTTTCTAATAGAAATTAATTTCGGGATAGTGAAAAAAGTTTGTGCCACATCCTTTTGGGTACATGGCGTGATTTTGTATGTACGTATGTATGCAAAATGCAATCAAATAGTTGAATCACCATGGAAACATTACCAAACTTATCACCCAATGTAAAACTTTTAAAATATTTTTTCTGTACTAATAACCATGCAGTTCTTAACTCTATTTAAAAAGTTAAGCTTCTTTTTAAACTCTGGTTTGAAATCAAAATACAATCAGTCTTATTATGGTAATAACACGTCTCACAAAAGTTTATTTTGTGAGTCAAAGTTTCTTGTCTCAGGTAGGAATATAATCTAACTTAACCTAACCTAACACTCGGGCAATATCCATATGAGTGCTATTCTACATGTCTCCAAGTCCTAGCTACGGGGGCACATAAACCATCCGGTCCGGGCAGAGAAACGCATGTGTTAGGCCCGTGGGTCATATTTATACCGTATGTGTGTGCGTATGTCGTAGACTAGACCGTTTAATATACGAAAACTTAGCGTATACTTTTCGTGAGTACGGGGACGACTGCCTCCATAAAGTTTATATGTTCACTTTCGGAGTACATCTTTCTAGCCTTTTTTTTTTCTTTTTTGTGTATATTTTACTAAGTCTGTATTGGTTTGGTTCAGAGGTTAACCGAGTCGACTACTGCCTTTTGCCATCGAATTTTTTTACGATTATCGTTATTGGGTGTTACCGTCTATATTCTTGATAATAAATATTGTATTTGTATCGGTAACGTGTTCAATTTAATAAAGATCAAATTTTGAATCGTCTAAAGAAATTTGAATATGAAATGTTTTTCTTTTTCTGAAAATTTACTGGGTTGAAGTGATATTAAACTAAGATATACTACTTTAGTTTTTGTTGTAATTAACAAGATTAGAAGCACATAGATAAACTCATATATAAACCACTTTGATATCAATTTATAAATACTAAAAATATAAAAATGAAATAATTTTTTTATTCAACACTATGTTTTAGTAAAATTATAGGAGTATAATTTATTTTTTTGGTCACACAAAATCCTTTTTGAAAATTTGATTAAAATCGGATAAATAATGTAGCCATAATAAATTTTTTTTAATTTTCTTTTGAAAAGTTCACTTATATTTTACTAAAATTATATTATTTATGTAGGAACTAGGAAATTTTACTAAAATATAAAAAATCAATGATGGCTACATTATTTATCTAAAATTAATCAAATTTTATTATTATACAGAGTTATCAACTGATGATATCAAATTGGTCTATATATGGGTTTACCCATATGTGCCCAAATAAATTGTATAATTTTACTAATGCACAGTGTTGCTAACTTTCCGACAAAGGAATTACTAAATTTTTAAAAATTTAATTCTGATTTTACTATATATCCGAGACTAATAATTTTTTTTTACAAAAGATTCTATTAGTATCTTACAGTGTTGTAAACAATCTCAAAAAATAATACAAAATTTTTTAAAATTTTATTTTGGTTTTATTGTTTATCCAAGATTAATTAAAAAAATTTGAACAAGGTTTCCAACTTTTAGAGAAAAATATATAAAAAAATTATTTCTTATGTATGTGCCAACTGATGGTGTCAAAGTGGACCATATATGGGTTTACCCATATGCTTCTAATCTTGTTATGATTAAAGATATTAGAACAAAATATGCTCAGTCTAATACAAACAATAATGATAAAACTGGACATTCGTTTTAGGGGGTTAGTGGCACTAAATTTAATCATATTGAAGTTGGTATGTAGATTACGGTAGTTTATTTTGGTCTGTGCCCTATAATAATGTTTTTCTTTTACCATTCACTAGAACTTAGTCATTGTGATACCAAACAACTAATTATATAATAATAATTACCTAATTAGGCTAGTTCATCAATTCGTGAGTAAAAACAACGTGCTGTGGTATCCAACCATAAACATTTCACATAACATAAACATATAAACATACATCCACCCAAACAGTATGTGACCTAACAACAAAGTAAGAACGAACCAAACAGAACCGTTGTAAAATACAAACAGGAGCAACGGGGTTTAATATCATTTCAACAGAGAAGGGCAGCCGTTGTCCAACGCAGAGTTAAATTAGGTTGTTTTAAAGTGTCCCGGACTTCTGTTACTGTGCGCAAATTTGTCGACAACATCAGATCATCTGTAAATATAGATACATAAGTACGATTGACTCTCTTGCGTTTTAATGCAAAACGCCGCCGTAAATAATGGCAGCGGTTTGCCAGTTACATAACATATAACTGTGAAGTGAATAAAACAACAAGCATTGACGCAGTAATAAACAGTAGACGCAAGTGTGCAAATCGAACAGGGCTAATTTCTATATCTAAGAAGCCTTACTCACTAGTATAAATGTACGTCAGTTTGTTTTTTAGTTTACCTAAACGCATTTAATAAAAACAAGTGTGTATACCTTATAATCGTGATTATAAGGCCTACGCTAATGTGTAGAGCTTCTAATACATGAATTGATATATTATGCAGAATAAAAAGTATGAAAATAGTGTTTGTTTACATTTTATAATCTGACGCCACTGTATATCTAATAATAAAATGGACTCGCCGACTTACACAGCTAAAAAAAACTTTTCTCTCTTATTAATATAAGAGGCCCTACAGACTAGCACAAATGTCTGTCAGTTTGATTTTTAGCTTACCAAAGAGCATTTAATAAAAACAAGTGTGTAGATTTTATAAACTCGATTTGCTTGTGTATATCTATATTAGTGTGTAGGTCCTCTAAAAAAATATCCTGTTGTGTTCCTTATCTATATTATGGTTGATCTAATTCGACGACAAATAAATTAGAGTTGAGTTTGCCCGTATAGCTTGGTCAGCGTGCGCCAGTGTTTGTCTCGAGTTATTTCGGGTGACGAATGTGCTCGCTAGATGTGTTTAAGGGAACGGTTTTTGTTTATGTTTTAGGCTATGTGGGAACTGAATTAAAAGGTTTGTTAGACGAGAGGTATTTTTGCAAAATTAGTTTGTTTGTAGTTTCCTCGAGTTTGTTATCAAACTATTTTTGCGGTTTTAAAGGATTTTGTTGTATGAAAATTTGTTCATGCTTGAAACTATTTTCAAATGTAGACATTTCTTAATTAACAGAGTGAAAAACTATGTGCAATTTTGCAAAATTATTTTGCTAAATATTTTGAAATTTTAGCAGTTTCAACTTTTGCCTTAGCCACCTATTATTCTAATAATTATTTTGCTAAATATTTTGAAATTTTAGCAGTTTCAACTTTTGCCTTATGCCACCTATTATTCTTAATAGTCAAAAATTTACGAAAAAAGCAGTTCAGATTAAGTAACAGTTTAGAATCTAAACTTTAGATAATCGTAGTTCTGTGTGAGTAATAGTGTTACATATTTTATTTTTATTTGACAGTATTTGTATATTACTCATAACACACATGTTTTTACAATTTTCTTAAATATCAACATGGGATATTTTTATAAATATATTTCTAAATGTTAAAGATTATTACTCAGCCATAATCTATAGGTTATTTCAGAAATGGGAAACATTCGTGAAAAGATTTCAAATATCAACAACGCCAGTCATCATTTCTATTTTAAAATATATGTGCGTGTTGATACATAAATGAATTACATCGAAAATATATGTATGTTCGTATATGTTTGTTTTAATTTATGTAAATAATATGATTAATTAATTAATTACACGAATTTATTGCAAATGGTGAAAAATAATTATATAATATGTTCTAAATAGTTGATGATATCAAATAAATTAATTTACATTATTAAAATTATGAAATATATTTAATAATATTATAATTATTTCTGCTAAAGTCATTTCCAAACATTTCTTGTCTATCAGTTATTTATCAAACCATTCTGATACGCATTATCATTTTGTTAATTGCTGAATATTGCTTATCAGTTTCATAAAACCTCAACTTAATCAGTGAGCTAGCTAAACAACTAGATTGTTATCTTCAGGCTTTCACGGCCAGTATCCAATGAATTTATAGCATTTTCTGGGTTAGTACGTTCTGGTCGATCTATCCTCGTCGCTCACGTTTCGCCATACATCGTAGATGGCATCCTCAGTGCTTGGTGCAGTCATCAAGCCACGTAAAACCCTCAATTCCACAGCAGTCAATTTCTTTTATGTGTTTGTAGCGAAACCCAACAATCACTACCGTACATCAACGTAAGCGCCAAAACAGCATTGTATATACTCAAACGGACTTCTATGGATACATTTACGTTTCTAGCAAAAGTACTCAACTCCTATTATCTCTTTCTTCGATCTCACGATCAAACCGACCATACTTAGACAATAAACTACCTATAAATACACAAATTCATCTATTTTTTACTTCCAAATTAAATTTTAAACCCGGACATTGTATGTACTTTATATATGTAGATTAAACATAATTAGCTTTTATGACATATTACATGGGGACCTACTATTTTATTATTCCGGGTTCGATTCGGAATATTTCATATATTGTCGATTTCCCATGTTAAATGGCTATGGCAATTTTCCAAACGCACACCCAGTATAAGCTGATTATCAATATTCTTCATCTATACAATACGACCTAATTTTTCGGCAATAATTTTTCTTTTTTTTTTACCGCTGGGACATATCGAGAAAATCTGCTTCTTCAATGTTTTATGTTTTCGTGGTGCAATATGATTAATTCGTTGAATGATTTTGAGATTTTGGCATTTTCCCGCGTAGTATGTGTTTGTTCAACGGAAGGAAAACTAGGCATATATAAACTGTAAGCGGGTTACAATCCCAATCGGTTAAGCCTCTTTTAAAGGAGCTTATCTGCTGCTGGGCCGGCGCACATGCGTACACTCTAAGTTTTTTCGAAGGTTATTTATGCAGTGCTATTCAAACATCGTCGACTGATTTTTCACCCTTTTTCAGGCTTAAATCGGTTGATTTTTTTTACTGACATTTGATGAAACGTTTTACTTGAAATTTTTAGTAAAATTCTATGAGCTCTGGCTGGATTTTATAGCATTTTCGTAACCGTAATCGATATTGAAAAGTATTAGGAATGTGAATTTTATTAGTAAATCCATCCTTATAAAATCTTACACATTTTTAATTATAATATACAACTTGTATTATTTAAACTTTTATTTTATTATTAATTCTATATATACTCGTATAAGTTCTGCCGATGGTAAGTTCTTCAACTGCACAGTTTCAATTTACTTAAAAACTTCACAAGCATACAAAAATTTCTAGATTAAGCTTGCTGCAGTAATAGTTTGGCTTCAGACAAAGGAAGTTTGAAATAATTTTGAAAGTTTCTTATCAAATAAACTACACTACATTTTCTCAGTTTATTGTGTAAATAAATCTTTAAAGAACTTTAGTTTAATAATATTTTAGAGTTTATAAATTTAATTACAAGGAAATTTTACACACTAATTTTTTTTTTAATATTTAGTAATTAATGTAATTAATGTTAATTAATATGATAAAAATGTTTTATTGAATTCGTTACATACATACATTCATAATCACGCCATGTTCCCAAAAGGGTGTTTATTTACATTGTGCTTTATATGAATATATAGATAATGGAAATAAGTTCTCCAATTAAGAAAATAAAATACAAATATTTGTTTCATATTGTTGCAATGCATATTTATTCAAAAATGTATTAATTATCTTTTAAGTTTTAATATTTAAGTGATAATATCCAAAACACTGGAAAACTTTAAAACTAATCAATTGTAGACTTGGAAATTTGGCATACCTACATATAGATAGGACTACAACTTATCGCATAGATAACAAAAACTTATCCAGAAACATATGTTTACAAAATGACAAATTTATACCAAACAACAAAACTGATATGATAATTGAAAAATGTCAAACTTTGACATTGTTTTATAATTATTATATGTAAAATAACATATCAGGTAATACCTTGTTATGTATCCTCTAATATGGTTCGGTGATCTTGAGCGAATATTTAATAAACTTTTGGTTAAAAGAATATATGTGAATGATTTTGAAGTTATACGATTGCGTGGACGTCTGATGAGTAGATGGAGTGGTATGATTGAGTGTGTTTTTTGCGTGAACGTGAGAAGAGCCATGTATGAGAAATATCATGAATGTGGATGAAGCTAGAGTTGCTTGTCTGGGTAAGAATATTTAGAGAAAATTAATTTCGGGAGAGTGGAAAGAGTTTGTGCCACAATCTTTTAGGTACATGGCGTGATTATGTATGTATTTATGTATACTTTAAGATTATCTATATTTTTGGTAAGAATAAAAGCAGACTAAAAGAACTCTAAAAATAATCGATACAAAAAATTTGTTAAGGTTCTAAGTTTATATTTAAATGCTTTGTAAAAAAAAAGCTAATCGCACCCGAACAATGCCGGGCATTTTAAATAGTTTTTAATAAAATAAATTTGTTTTGTTTTTTTTATTTTCAATTAAAACAAATAAAAAATATCATACATCATATTTAACAATAATAGCTATACTTTTTTCCCAACAATTTTGCGTACAAATGAGCAGGTTTAAACGCAATGCAGAGTCGCCAAAAATATTTAAGCCCCGTTGAAAATAAATTTTCATTTAATGGCCGAAAGTACATAATGTTTTCATCATGTACAAATCATCATTATACCGCTGAAGTTGCGCGTAATAAACAATGTCTCTCAAAATTTGTTAACAAATATTTTGTTTTAATGTTTAAGTTTAATGTAGTGAATAGAGTCGTTTGTCATGTAATATATTTAGTGTGTAATTTGTATATTAATGTCTCTCTTTTTTTCTCTGTGTGTTTTTTAGGTGAGTGCCATTTTATTTGGAATTTTCTGGCCAGGGATTTCACGCGTATTAAAGGTGAAGACATTGATTTATTAGTTTGGAATTAATGTATATTTGATTTTTATTGTGCTTATTTTATATTAATTTGTTTTTTATTGTACATAGTATTTACTGTAACTAGGTCACTGTTGTTTTTTTATTGTTTGAAGAGATACAGTGTTAGTGTTAGACTGCTGTTTTATGCTAGCATTCTATTTTGTTCTATAAAATCTGTAAGACTATAAAAAAATTTTGTCTATTTTTAACATACTAAATTTTATATTTATTAAAATATATTCAAGAATACCAGCATTAATTTTAAACATAAGCATAAGAGTTTGGCTACGTATTGAATTCTTATAAGCATACATGTATTTTGTTATACTTACGTGTTTGTTTTTAATTTTAAAACTAAAACGACAGTCTGAATGAAGTATAATACTTCAAAATACAGGGTAATTTATAATAAGTGTAACAAACTTTAATAGTTTACTAAGAAAGTCATTTCGGGTGAAAAATGTCATATAAACATACTATTCTCTCTACTTGCGTAACTACAAGAAGTTAAAATTTTCTTAGTGGCATAGTATATTTATGAATTTAATAACAAGTTATCGCAAAAAACAAAATAGAAAAGTCGAAAAGCAAGTAAAATTATTTTATATTTCATGACAAATGTTCAAAGTGAGCTCTTTGAACTTAAATACAGGCAATTTAATTTAATGCTACCATAATTCTTTCCATATATAATGGATGTATTATTATGCAAAAATTGAATTATTTTTTCATTCGGGAAGTTTTTAAAATATTAAATATCATTTTCCTATTTTAAATTACTTGATTAGTTTTTTTTTTTTATCTAAACGAAAATATTTTCTGAATTGAATAACATAAATTTTGTGTAACTGTACATAACATTTGTTTAAGTAAAAATTGCTTTAAACTCTCTGAAAATGTTATTTAAATAACAATAATTTATTTAACCTTTGTCGCATTGTTTTTCATTTATTAATATTTTTATTACTTTTTAAATTATGCTTTTATCATACATAAATGAAAAAATGCAAAATGGACTATAACTTGTTTAATCTATTTAAAACTGTTTTCTATTTAAAAAAAAAAAACAATGCTACATGACCAACAGAAATATTGTTATCGAAAATATATGTAAAAAATAGTTTTAAGTAATTTTTATTGGAAAAAAATCTATACCATTAAATTCAGAAAGAAATCCTTTTAGAAACACACTGAAAAGAACAAGCCAAACATTTTTACTTCAAGCTTAAGTCCAAGTCAAGTACCAAATTTTAAAAGACGAAAAATTAAGTCAAGCCAAGCTTGTATTTTTCAAGCCAAAGCTACATGGCTTAGTGAATTCCTACTATCAAGGAGAAAAATGCATAAAATAAATTTTTCACTATTTTTTCCTCTCTTTTTAAATCTACATATAGACTAGCCATGTTACTCGGTATGTACAGTATCTGTATTTGACACAATTTCACTATCATGTTCGTCCATACATGTACACTTTCCATGCTCGTTCTTGGAACCGGTCAAAGCTGAGCGAACAAGGAAACCAACCAAGTTGGTTCTACCAAACTGAACCGGTAACCAGTAACGGGGCCGCTTTAACGAGCCAAAGCTTCTCGGCCTTTGCACTGTTTGTCTCTGTCCCGCCATCATCTGTATAACAAAGTGAAATCGACAGAAAGTTTGCAAAATTGCCCCGGCCAACTTTGACGTTGGTCGGGCCGGTCAGACACTACCGCAATCAACTCCCCCCCATTCGCTCACCCCTCAAACACCCGTTTACACCACCCGGGGTTCGTATGTCGATGCTCGCATGTTTTAACTAACTAGATTAGTTGGTTATGATCCTGTGGATTGATGCTGTACGTCAGAGAGAGAGATGACAAAGAACTTGGTGATACAGTTAAGTAAGAAAGAAGCAACTAGGTTTCTGATAGACGGAGCTGATTAAATTAGTAGTGTTGATATGATATATAATGGAAACTGTTGTTTACGAATTATTTTTATGATCTTTTACGAACTTTGGTTGAATAAATTAGTAGTCGATTAAGAGTCAGTAGAAATATCCTTTAAATTTTTTTCTTTTATTATGGTTCTCTACGGAAAATGTGTAATTAATTGAAAATTAAAGTGCTATACAAAAATAAGTTATTTTATATGGCAATTTACTCACTTTTTGAAAAGAGTTCTATCGACTACTTATTTATTCAGCCAACTATAATAGTTTTTGGTTTTTATTTTTTAAATATATTCTTTTACATAAAAAAAAATTATTACTAGTTTTATAATTTACAAATATGTACCATTATATATCTTACTTTGATTTTTATGGAAAATGTTACCGATTAAATAAGCTGTATTCTATCAAGAAAGAATATAAAAGTTTTTTTTTTTATTTCCTACACATGAAATTGCAACGCATACTGAAGAGTATATACAAAACTACGTGCGAATGCGATAAAGTTTATATTTAACAAACAGATAGAACAATTTCTATTAGATTATCAGAATATTGGAGATTATTACGTCTAAACCAGATAAATCCGCTGTCGCACAGCATGCATTAGAAAATCGTTATGACGTAAAATTTGAAAATACTAAAATAATTGCAAGATCCAACAATATTAACGATAGATTGATAAAAGAAGCAATAGAAATTTACCAGGAAAAATATAATATTAATTATTTAAATAAAATTTGGCTTTTCAATTAAAAATTTATAAATTTTATAATGTAGTTGCTTATTTTGTTACCTAGTAACTTGTTTCTATATTCTATTTATTTACTGAATGTATATATATATATATATATATATATATATATATGATTTGTATCATTTTCCTGATTATATGTTTTTTTTTTCTTCTGATATATGTTTAGTAGATCGAAACGTCAATTATAATAAAAATTAAACGACTAAGGTCATTTTATTTTAATATAATGAGTTCTAAAAAAATTTTGTTATGCTAAAAATAAAGAAATTTGTAGATTTAATTTGCGGTTTTCAACATTATATCGGTTCAGTTTTTATTCTAATTTGTCACAAAACAGTTTATAAATTGATTCGCAAATTCAGTTTGATTTATCAAAAATCGTTTTGAAATATTTCTGTTAACAAAAATGGTTTGATTTGAGTTTATTTTTTTTTTTTTTAAAAAAGGTATTGTTATTTCCAATAATATAGATTCAATACGGTTTATATAATAAATAAAATGATAAATTTTATATCATTTTTATATTTTGTGGTATTGTGTATGTGCCTATATAAACTCTAATAACAATAAAATTTTGGGGGAGTTGAGTTGAAGTTTCTAAAAGGGGCTACTGTATATTTTTTCCTGTTGTTCTTTTGAATACAATAAGATCGTAATTTTTTATTGTCGAGTTTATGGTTCAGTGCAACAATACCAGGAATGATTGGGGTACTTTCCTATATCATGAGAACAAGTGTAGTATTTTTTTTTATCGAGAGGGTAAGGTGCTTTACGACAGGGATGTATTCAATATAATTATTTAGTCTTTTGCCATTATTTATCATGTTTATTAAAAGAGAACCAAACATTTTTTTATAATTACACTTATAATGTTAATAATATAAATATTGAGTTTATTTTATCTACTGTTTTGTGATAAAGCATTAATTATTTATACAATAAATTACTGTTAGACGTATTTACTGTACTTTTATAAAAATGCATATGCAATAAACATTTTTTTCTTAGAATTACAAAACCTCATTCATTTAGTTAATTTTATAAAACTCACATGATCGAAAATAAATAACGTTAATTATTTTTTAATTAACTGGTATTATCTGCTGCTATTGATCGAACAAACATACAAAAACAAAACAAATGCAAACGTTGTTATAGTAACAACTTTTAATACAATTGAAAAGAAAAGCCATAATTTATAAATTAATAATTATTATTATTTTACACTTACTTTATTTGATGTTAGTATACATAATGGTATCTACTTAAATTGTTTGAAAATAATAATTATATTATGATTAATTATCTATTTTTATTTTATGTGATAGACATTAATATATAAGTAATTTAAAAATATACTTAATATACTCCTGGGTGTAATGAATGCAGCACTTTAGCTATTTTTTGTAATATAATAAAACCAGGTAACTTTAAGAAATACATTTGGTTCGATGTACGGTTACCTTTTACATCATGGGTTAGATATTATTAAAAAAATATATCTGGCTAGCTTTACTTACTTGATAATGCGAGTTAAGCCTAGTGCATGATGGATTTAAATTATAAATTGAAGATTTAGGATTTAGATTTAAAATTTATAATTTTAGCATTGGTGCATGATGAATTTAAAATTTGTAAATTTAACCAATTAAAACAAAACTTAAAAATCACGTGATTACATGTTTTCTGAAGTTTTTGACATTTGTATGATTTGAGGTTACACAAAAATTACTTTTGAAAATGAATTTTTCAAATGACTGTGAAAGTGATATAATTATTGCAAGAATGATGTAGATAATATGTCACAAATATAAAAAAATAAATGAAGAAAGAAAGAAACGCATGTTAAATCGTAAAAAAATATGTTTAGTTGCACATTTCTGTCTTTATAATGTGCATCAGTTTTGTCAAACAGATTCCTGTGACTTTCAACATTTTCAATTTAATGTCAACATGTTCATCCATTTTATTTTTTTAAAAATAACTTTATATACTTTATATACAGTTCACGACATTAAAGCCAACAATTCTCTATGCGCATGTGTCACGGTTTCAAAATACTGTAATGTGACTGGTTGAATTTTGGATTTAGATTTAGAATATAAAATATGGTGATATTCTAAATCTAAATCGTAAATCGTAAATTTCTTAAATGCATCGTGAACCGCAGCATGGTGTTTACTATCATTTATATTTTAAATCCTAAATCGTAAATGCTTAATTTCTAAATTAAATCCATCATACACCAGCTTTTAGTTGCACACTGAGAAAAATGGATAGTTACCGTAACGCTATTTATATTTAAAAAGGTGACACAAACACAAGATATTAAAAATAACAAAATAAGTATATTTAAAAATTAACTATAAATATAATAAAAACAAAAATTTAATACCATCAATTTGTATATAGTAATTTGTAGTCTTAATTAATTAATTGTAGTCTTAAATTTGTAGTCTTAATTCTTAATATAGTATTAAAATATATATGTGAGTAGATTTTAAAAATGTATAAATTTGTGAATACTTTAAACATACTCGTATATTTCAAATAAATATCTACTTATTTTTATCCAATTTGTTAAATATCTATTTTTCTCAGTGCAAATAGCTAATGAAATTGCAGTTTATTCATATTAGAAATATTAAATATTTTATTGTAAATTAATCATCTGAAATAATATATTGACATGTATTTAATATACAACTTAAATATTATACTTTTTAAATACCATTTTTCAATCTTTTTAACTCTTTAGTTGTCACAATCCTTAGACCGTGATTGTGTATGTATCTATTTATTTCATTTTATACTATTTATATTACATAAAATATTAAAAGTTATAATAATATATTATTTAAAAAAAATTATATCTTTTGCTAAATACGAGCCTATCTTTTTTAGAGCTGAAAATGGAACGGTTTCATTAAAACAAACTGCTTATCCACTTAACTGAAACATTATTCAAAATTATTCAATTACGGTTCTGTCCTAATCACTTATTCAAGTGGTAAAAATATTTTTCTGTCCATCTGCCATCACAATGACACTCTGAAAAAAAACTCAAACCCAAGTGAACAAGTGTGCGACATTTTGGACACGAGAACGCAGCAAGTGTACGCATCTTTTTTGTCCGTTTGACAAAAAGGGGAGGATGCTACCCCCATTTCTCGTTGCTTCATGTGCACAAGGGGGTAGTAGACTCTGAATACACATAGTTGTTAGACACGAGCCGCGCACACGTTCACAGGGGGTGGTCACAAACAAGGAATGAGGGTTTTTATAAGTTTAAAATTAATCTGGGTTTTTTCCTTCATTTATTTTTTCATCTTTCTTTGTATTGAATTGATGGTGTGTTGCGGAAGTATGGAAATGAAAAAAGTTTTGTGGGCAATAACGAATTGAATTTAGATGAGATGTTGATGTTTGTTTTGTTTTTCAGTTTTTTGATATGAATTTTAAGCTCATGACAGTGTTCCTCGGGAAATCTTGTGGGATGTGCTTTGCGAGTACGGTGTTAATGGTAATCTTTTAGGAGCAATTCAAGCTCTGTATGATGGCAGTGAAGCTGCTGTACGAGTTGATGGTTGTTTAAGTGATTGGCTTCGTATAGATGTTGGTGTGAAACAGGGCTGTGTAATGTCTCCTTGGCTATTTAATTTATATATGGATGTTCTTCTTCGGAAAGCTTTCTTTGGTAATGATGGTATACAAATAGGTGATTGTGTTGTACCTGCTTTAGCGTATGCTGATGACGTGGTTGTTTTGGCTAAATCTGAAGAGCAACTGAGAAGGATGATTGATAGAATTAATGTTGTTGGTAAAGTTATGAATCTTGTATGTAAGTAAGTAATTTTAAGAATTGTTTAGTGATTTTTCAAAACAAGTTTGTTGAAGTGTATGTCGATGGATCTTAAACTTGAATTATATTATATTTTTCGTGTATTTTTATTCTAAGTTTTTTGTTCGAGTTTCCTTTGGTTAATTTTAATATCCAAATTAAAAGAAAGATGAACGAAACACCTGGCATAAAAACAGACTAAAAGAAGTATAATGTATTTATTATTCTGGAGATTTCTACTAAACGGAACCGAACTGTCAAATAAAAATAATAATACAGAAAAAGAATGTATTTTTTTATATACTAGTCATTACAATAATTGTGAATCAATTTTATGTGATAAAGTTTAATATATTAAATTCTGATTATTTTAATGTTTTACATATTGTTATCGGTCGGTTATTTTCACTAAAAACCTCGAGTTTTGATGTGATTTCATTAAGCGGCGTACACTGTATTATGTTTGCGTAAAATGTATATTTAATCATATTTATTAAAAAATATGTAATAATAATTTTTAAAAATTTAAATTTATTTTTAGTTTCACGAAATTGGTTTGACAGTTACATTTTCTAATTGTAGAATTTATTTATATTAACATTAACGTCAAAGTTTATGAGAATTTTTTTTTTCTTAGAGTTTCCACAACGAAACTAGAATTAAAGTTTTAAATTAGCGTATTATTTATTGTTTTACAGTGAAATAAAATAATTTATAGCATTTTAAGGGGCAGTTTTAAAACTATTTATTTCGAAAGCGGAAATTAATTTTGTTTTAGTTATACAGAAACGAATTTACGTTATTGTAAAATAGTTCGAATTAGACTTTCATTTTATTGTTAATAAATTTTGAAATTTACCATATTAATTAGCAAAATTAGCTACACATATAGCTAACTGCTCTACATTTATTATTTGCATTTTTCGTGTTTCTTTTGGAGTAAAAAATTTTTACTTTTGGGACGAACTTAGTACATAATTAGTACAAAATTCTGGCACAATTTTTTTTCAATTTTGGAGAAGTGGGGGTGCCACCTGGGTATATAGGTTTACATTAAGTATGTGATGCATTTTGCAGAAAGTAAGCAATTTTACATATGTATTTTTATTTTATTATTACTATTTTTATTTTTACTTTAATATGATTATTATGAATTATGTAAAAATTACAGAATTTTGAGGTAGAAATAGAGAATATTACTAATATTTTTCTGTAATTTTACTATTTGTTTTTTACAGTGTATCTTCCGGTTTATTTAAACTTTAAATAATTAAATCATCTCCTATGCAAATTTATTACATCTAATTTTGATATTAATTAAAAGATATTTTCCAAATATATTTAATTCTATCACTTCCTACATTTTACTGGAACATTGTGTCCCACAAATACCTACATAATTCCCAATTTGCAAGACCATTTCAGGATTTCAGCATTCGCTCTTCCATCTTTACTCCTTGGAGGCACAATACCCCTTAACTAATATCAGCGTCATTGAATCACCCACACACACACAAACACATACATAGACACATACATCTCCACACATGGATGCCCACTAGGGACACGCCGTACACATTCTGAATTTCCCACGCCCTGCCGTTGTCCGAACAGTTTACACGTCGCGGCACATTCAACTGTTCCGACAAGTGGAATCATATATAGTAGGCCCGAAGAGAAACTAACCTCTCTTTTGCTTTTGGTGTATTGTTGTTCAGAAACTCAGTGCTCGTTAAACTGTACGCACTAGTCTCTCTATGTGCACCCGACTGTGACATGGATGACTTCCTTTTGCGTCTCGAAGGCCACGAACGGGGTTTTGTTGTTTTGCTCGCTTTGGATGGATGCGCTGAGTTATCTTTGATGTGCGCACGAAGGAATCGTCGTGTCGTTTTTGGGTGTCTTGCGTATGCTAATTTAATGTTGTTAAGGGGGTAATGAATGTTTCGGTACTAGTCTCAAGGATGTTTTTCCACGAATTGCCAATTGTGGCTTAATTTCAAGATAGGAACAATGGTAAATTAGTCGTATCTTAAGGGAATAATGTAGTGTTGAATGTAATTTTCAAAGAAGTTTTTGAGGATTATTTTCAGGAATATTATATGCAGCAGAATATTGTCTATAGATGTCACTTGAGAGACATTGCTACGAACTACACACACACACACACATACATACGGAATATTTAGTTTTATTGTTAATTAAGTTTTGCATATGCACCAAGTTAATTTTTATCATGGTAATTTTATTTCATTTATAGAAGAGAATAGTTTACTGATCTTAAGTAAATTATAGTCATCATAACGTATGAGTAAAAACACAATTCTTTTTCTAGAACTGTGGTAAGTGACATCTTAAAATAATTTTGTTAATTTACGGATTATTTATTTAAAAACTGTATGAAGATTTAAAGAGTCGTAATTGGTCGAAAACCGAAAACTATAATTTTATAACTAGCGTTTGTGAATCATAAATAGTATAACTTAACATACTACGTATATTCGAGTAAGTATTTAAAAAAATATTGTATTTTGTTAGATATTTAATTGATTATTTACTTGTTTGTTGTACATGTTACATTTTTTTATAATACTAAAAAAGTTAATGAATTTTTTTACAAAACAATGTAAATATTTTCCTTTCTCGTTATTATTAATAAAATATGTTTTCGCCGTTAATATTACAAATTAATATAAAATCTAAAATTTATGTAAATATAATATATAAAGTTAAACATTAAGGAAAATACATAATTTTTTATTTATATTTCTAGTAAATTATAATCTCGTTGTTGAAACGACTAAATCTTTCATCTTTCTGCGAAGGAGGAAAAAAAATCTTGGTTGTGATAAAATCTGTATAGCACTTAAGAATATTAATGGCAGTTTTTTAAGTTTCAAACAAAATTTAATAACTGCTCTTTTTATCTCATCAAGAACAGGGTGGTGTGTAATAAAAAAGAAGGACGATGATGAAATTTAAAGACGATATACAAAAAAAAAGAAGAAGCGTTGAGTTTATATATCTATCTAAGAAATTTATCACTCGCAACTTGACGTGTTTATAGTGAAATTAATTTTTAAAGCATTTTTTCTCCTTATTAAATTTTTAATATTTTTATAATATTGAAATTAATTTATTGACAATTTTGTTTTTGTTACACAAATATGTTTGCAAAAAAAACATGAAATTTTTCTATAATATTGAAACTAGAATTCTTCTAGTTTTAGCAAGGAGAATATGGTATATATATATATATATATATATATATATATATATATATATATATATATATATATATATATATTATATATTATATTATATTCTCTTTGGTTTTAGTTTCTGAAAAGGGTGATTTGACGACTGAATGTAATGTATGTGTTGATGGTCCACGTTTAGAGCAGGTAAATGAATTTGTATATTTGGGTGTATTAATCATAAGGTAGCTGAATTAAACTAAACTGTAAATAAAGAAATTGGGGTGTTAATTATATGCATTTAAATTTTAGTAACAATACCATTCTGCTTTAGTTGGTAATAAAGAAACTAATTTTTACTAATGCTAGTTTAACGTTTAACTTCTAACATACAGTTTGAAAAAGAATATCAATTTATTACTAACTGTTGTATAACAGTATGTGATTTGTGGGAATTAACGAATATTTTGTTGAACATGCAATTTATGCCAAATCTAGCGGTGTACTTTGTTGCATTTGTTTTTACACACTTTTTTTATATAATTGAATTCAAATTCAAAAATAAACAAACTACTAATTTTCAATATGGCCGATGCTGTAATCATAAATTAAATACACTAACTGTATCAATCATATTTGTTGCTACTGCCAATAACTAACATTGTGATACTAGTACAATAATATTTAAATTATGATACTACTAATATAAGTATTTTATTCTACATGGGGAATAGATAAACATGTTATAGATATTTATAAATAAATTATAATGTATGAAAAACAAGTATTTGAATATCATCAATATTTACAAAATTTTCTCATATGATTACTACATCAAAATGATTCAATAGAGTAAAATACGTTGTAAGCATTAAATATTAAAATAAAACAGATGTGTGTATATACGCCCCATAAATTTATATAAAACCACGTACATTTTATAAAGTCGGCAATTTTCATAAAACTGCCAATTCCCTTTAGATTTATAAAACAAAGACGATCCGATCCGCGCACAGGCCAGGAAAAAAATGATGGAAAAAATTTTGGCAAACGCTGTGCCACATATCGTTTCGACATCGTTTGAATCAGCGGTTTAAGTTATTCCCAGCAGACTTACCCCTTCGTTCCAATAGATGGCATTTTTATCCATAGCCTTCTCTCTCTCTCTCTCTCTCTCTCTCTCTCTCTCTCTCTCTCTCTCTCTCTCTCATTCACTCTTTGCTTTTCCCCCGAAACTCGTAACCATCCACTTTCCGTGTCCATTTTGAATGCCATCGTGTATTTCGCTTTCATCATTCCTCTATCTCATTCTTTCGCGTTCTCAATCCTTCGATTACAATCGCTCGCCACCATCGAATCTACCGATGTGCAGGATAACAGTGGCGCACGTATAATTGGCAAAAGGACATCTTTTTGGCCATAAAAAAAAATTATTTACAATGAAAATCAGTAAAAGATTATGTTAACTTTGTATATTAGTATATAACGAAAATATGTAAGTGAAAATAGATGAAATTGTATTAAATTGTATTGACCTTGCCGAGATTTGAGCCCAGGACCTCCTTCAATACTATTTAAGAGAGCATCTTCTCCGATAGAAGGAAGTCCCGGGTTTGAATTCTAGCAAAACCAATACATTTATTAAATCAACTAATTGTAAATTAGTTCAATGCGATTAAATAGATTTTTAAATTTTCTTACAAACAGATGTCAAAGTTTAGAGCAGTTTTAGAAAGTGCTATAAATTGAATCACACAATGTTAAAATTAAGTATTTAGTTTATTGCACGAAAACAGATAAAACGTTGTATTTAACTTTATATTACATAGATGAAACATCTTAAGTTAAAGCCTTGATTCACTAGATTTTATTTCATAGTATATTATTTTATATTATTATTATATTATTTTAATTTTGAAAAAATATATATTTTAATTTTTTGCTACCCACCAAAATCTATTCATAGGCGCGCCACTGTACAATAGAGTGAGATGGGAATAATTGGGGGGAAACAATTTCTAGCGAAATTGAGTATGGAATCGACAATGGATCATTTACTGTAAATGCGCGCTAGACGAAGATGGCATAATCTAGATTAGTAATTGGTAGGAGAAAGACAACCGGCGAGGTGATTGGGAGAGAGAGAGAGAGAGAGAGAGAGTGATGTCGCTGCGGCATTGAATTAACACGGGGGATGATAAATGAATTGGAAATTTAACCCTCTTTGCTGTGCGTATTCTTGTTACACAACAGGTGTTTTTCCCCTCCGAGATGATCGGGGCGAAAAAAAAAAATGAACGACTATCAATATTATTTTTCTTTAAGCCGTATTTTCCATTCTTTGTCGATGTACTAAAAATGGCCTTTAAACATTTTCTTAATGGGAAATTAATGTACTTGAGAAAGAAATGAAAATCGTTTTATTTTTTTCACAGCTTAATAAATAAGAAGAAAGTCATTTATTGTTTTGATGAGGTCGATATAATAATTGCTGATTTATGAACTTTTTGCTAATCATATTTTATTATAAATTTATTTAACTAAAATTATAAGATACATATCATATATATATACATATACAATCATGTCATATACCCAAAGGCTGTGGCACAAACGCTTTTCATTGCCTCGAAATCAGTCTCTCCCAAACATTCCTATCCAAACAAGCAACTTTAGCTTCATTCACATTCAAAATTCCTCTCATACATGCTCTTCTATTTCTACTACTTGGAAACTTCCGCTCACGAAAATCACACTGATTTACACTGATTTACACTGATTTACCGAAATATCGATATCATCGATATTATCGATAATTGATATTTTAAAAAAATATCGATAATATTGATATATAGATATTTCGATATACCTATACCTATACCTATACAATTTAAATATTATATATCCAATGAAATATTTGACTTATATCAATAAATAAGCAAATTAAACAATGTATCTTTACACAAATAGTATAATTAAATTTGAAAAATATCTGTAACATGTCATGCACTAACTAGAATTTGTTTATTTACCAAATTCATATGTGGGAAGAATCTCATATATTTTAACTCAAATTGTCGATATAACAATAAGTCAAAAGGTTAGACGTTCAAATCAAACTCTCATTAAAGATTATTACAAGTATATTTTGAACTTGAACACATAATCCAGTAATTTATATACATATTACTGGAATTGAAATATAAATTTGAGAGTAGACAATAAAATAAAATTCTAAAGAAAACGAAGATAACGAATACAATACAATGAAATTTCTCTATATTAATTTCAAATAACAATATTTAAAATTCTCTAAAGCATTCTGAAAATTATTAGCCACCATTTACACAAACCACACAAATAATTTTACATTATCTAAAATTATAATGGCCACTTTGGAGATACATTTATTGTTAAATAAATATTAGTAACACAATTATACTATTTCTCATTTATACAGTAGCTAAAATATATTTATAATATGCAAATTTAACTCTTCTAAAACTGAAAAAAATTGCATTTGCGCACAGCAGAGATAAAAATAGCTTCCAATTCATCGAGACATTACTTTGCAAAAATTTGCTGCCTCACGAGAACTTTAGATAAAAATGAAACAAATTGACCTCTTTTTCTCGTCTTTCAATTCGTTATACGCGCTCGCATAAAGTACAATTTGAGTTTGGTCAAACAGAAGTTCTGCATTGTGCAGGTCCGGACTGCTTCGGAAATTTTACCGGGCAATATTATTATTGTATTGTGAATTTAACAAGCTATGAAAGCACCATGAAACTAGATTTCGAACAAATCAAATTTGTTCTGTAAAAATTGGCACTTGTTTTATCGGCTGATAAAAAGGAAATATAAAATTTATCACAGCTGCTAGGTATATTGCAATGAAATATTTTATTTCGACTGTAATCGTTTAATAAAAATACTTTGTTACAGATTTTTATAAACTATATTAAATGTCAAAATTGAAGTTTTAGTTTGATCAGAACAATGCTTTTTACAGATTTAGATTTATTTTTTTTTAGGTTTTACAAAATTATATTTAGTTTTAATCTGAAGGTAAAACATTTAATGAAATTGTGGTTTAATAATGCAATAACATTAGCAATTGATTAGGAAAATTCATGCGACTAGTGATTAGAATCTATCTAGTTTTAATACTAATTTGCTAATTTGATATTTTTAGTAAAATATTGAATATTCAACTTTTGATTTTGAATTTATTTGAACTTATTATACTTAATTTGTTATTTATCATATAATACACTTTTTACATAAAAAAGTCTTGAATTTGTTTAATGTACAATTTAAACTAATAGTGAAAAGAAATTATACATACATCATTTGAACATATTTTATTTAATAATTGTATAATCACTGAAACAAAACTTACTATATTTTATATTCTTAATTACACATGGCGTATTATATTAGTATTTAATTAGTTCATCAAAATAAATTAATGGCGATATAAGCAAAAACAAAATAATATAACCTAATATAATACGCCATATGTAATTAAGAATATAAAATATACTAAATATTGCTAGATTTATACACACATTATATAATGTACTTGACTGGATTAAATTCATGAGTTTATCATGACCAGTCAAAATACAGAAAATGCATTACTTTGTTGTTGTGATCTTATGGCGCAGTTGGTTACCGCATCAGCCGCGAAAGCTGAACGTCCCGGGTTCAAACCACAACAAGGTCAATGCTTTTTCCTTATTTAAAAAATTGACTAATGATTTAATTGGTTTATCAAAATAAATTAATGGCGATTTAAGCAAGAACAAAATACTATAACCTAAAACTTTACAATATTTTTATCGAACTATAAATATTCATCGAGTTCATCTCTGATCGTGTATCTCTTTTTCGAACGCGGGTCACGGTCTGTCGCTCTACTGTCTCAACTGCAACGACAGTCAACTATCCAGTAGAGCATCGTAGATCTTGACTGCTACATGCATTTCTTCTTCGAATACGACGACCCAAAAGCGACATTGCGTTTGTTTTCCACTGTCTGCAGTTGCCGTTCGTCGACAAACCGATAAACTGAACTTCGGCTGTGTGTGTTTCTGCATCGATGTCCCGTCGCCGTCGTCCTGATCACTCGCTCGACTAGATTCCTTCTTCGTTCTCCAGCTATTGGACATGCTCGTTGCAAAGAACTGTCAGATATATTCAGAAGTTTAGTCACTTGCTGTAGTGTTTCGATGTAGAAACAGTGTTACGCTTCAGTACATTGGCCGGGGAAACAAAACAATCAAAATGTAACGCGATGCACTCGGGGAATATAAAGTTGATTTTTAGAATATAGAAGGAAATTGCTTTTTCGAACGGAGATTTGGTTAATTATTGCAGTGAAAAGAAATTCGGCAAATAAATATTTTTACAATGTGTGATATATGAACAGGAAATTAGACCAGAGTGAGAGCGAAACATTTGCTTCAGGTAATATATATATATATATATATATATATATATATATATATATATATAATGTATTAAATATTAATTTACATTTAAATCAATACACCAACAATAAATGTTTTTCTACCAGATTATTTATTAGTATTTCATTATTAATAAAAATATAAATTTATTTTTGTAGTTTTTCCTGATTAAAACGAGCGTTTAGTTTCGTCGAAACGTCGATTGTAAATAAAAAATTTAATACAGAACTTGAAACAAAAGCAGTTTTATTTTTTTAAATAACTTTTGCTTTTTTTTATGTTTGTGTAATATAATTGTAATAGCAAGATAGAAAAAATATCTTATAAATATCATTTATATATAAAGTGTTTTTTTTTTTTCATAGATCAGATATTTCATTAGAAAAACAAGTGCTTACTTTATGCACTTTACATAAATTATAATTATATATATTGTGACATTTAGATGAAGAAAAATATTAGATGTTAAAGTTAAATTTTATCAAAGTGTTCAAATTTTGAAATATTTTATTCATCTGATTTTTATCCTACCTGTCACCCATAATGGGCACGGCGTCAGTTGTTTGGAGGAGAGCTGGGTCGTAGGTGGGGTTGGTAGGAACTTTATTTTGTGATGTTGGTAAATTAGGTGGGCGCCAGTCAAAGCGGAATGTTGACGCAAAATGAGAAGCTTTGACAAATCTCAAAAAGGAACTTAACGGGATAGGGATTTATTTCATTTTTCGAGAATTTGTTTCGGAAATGCAATAAATAATTAAATAAAAAAATTACTTACAATTTTGTAATACGAGATGTTATATTGCATGATATTTAGTACAGTGTAATCTAAGTCGGTTGTTTGATATCTGCTGGTTAGCGGGTGGTCTAGCTAAAGAAGATCTTCTTCTGCGTTTTCGTCAGCGCCGAGGAGATGTCAGAATGCACAGCGCAACAAAGCGGCGTGATCATGGAAGGAGACATCATGAAAATGATCGCCCTCGAAATCGGAATACGCCCCGCGGGCTTTAGTACGTCATAAAAAATCATCCAGTCAATAATTCCTGCTCGATTTAGAGTATGGTCGATATCTTTCATTTGTTGATCCAAATTCGGTTTCCACAATTAACTGGTGCTACTATACATCTGAATCTCGCTCGGACACCGTTGAAAACGACAGCCTGTTCATCTAAACATGAGGGGGCACAGCAGATTTATCCAACATAATAAACATGATAAAATCAAACAAATCGAACTTGAAATAAAAGTCGATACAATCGAAATGACAACGATAAGCAATAGTTTCATACAATATCATCAATATAACAAATTAAGACAGAATCAAAATAATTTACCAGCTACAATTTAAATTACACAAATCATAAATCAACTCAAGCAACGTTAATAAATTTAGCAATCAAAAGAAATATCATAGTACAAAATTTAAGCGATAATAACAAAATTCAATCAGCAAACAAAATAGATAATAACATCATAATCTCATAATACAAAATTTAAACGATAATTGCATAGTTCACTTAGCAAACAAAATAGGTAACAACAGTATAATCGCATAATACAAAAGCTAAGTGAAAATAGCATGGTTCAAAAAATGATACAAGTAAAATTAAAGTACTTAACTAGAAACAAAAATACATAACTCAAAGAAAATTTAGCAATACTAAAACAAAATTACTGAACAACATTTTCTAGCTAAATAAGTCAAAATTACTTGCTCACGACAAAATCTTCAATACAAAAATAATACAAATAAAGTGATGATTTGCTACTTACAGTATACGACAAAATAAAATACGACACAAGAAAATGATTACGAATAATGATCGGAAAGAAGGAACAAGGAACAGGGAGCAAATTGGGGTCGCGTGCATGGGAGAGACAAAACACGAAAGTACTTTAGCCGATCTAGACAGAATGTCTTTCCCGTGATTTGTAAATCCGGAAGCCAATGAACGCATTCTGATCTTATAAGCGTAGCCCACGAAAACATAGGGTATTTCACCGAGAATTACGACGTGGCCACAAAAAATATACTAAAACAAAATATCATCACAGCCGATATAGCTTCTTCAGCCTAAAATTTAAGCGCTGTGATAATAGCAAAAATTATACGATACGATAAATCAAAAAATCATCGCAACACGAACAATGGCACGTGGCCTCAAAATAACTCGTATTGCAACAATCCCGAACTCTACAAAAGCTCAAACATTAAAACGTCGGTCGTTTTAATACGCGAATAAAATTATCAATTCAGTGCTCGCAGCACTGCACAAAAATCTGAAGATCATAACGCGCTCTAGCAAGGGCTCGAAATCTACAAATACAGACAATGATACGCACTAAAGAACTTTCACAAACGGAAAACGGGAAGGAAATCTACTAGTATTTACAAAAGAAAGAAATGAGGATTGGAACGGGAATCTGTGCTGCTTCAAGGTTAATTTATCATCTCAAAATTACTAATCTTCAACTAAAATATAACGATACAAACTCTAATAAATTGAACTCTACAAATCATAACTCAAAACAAAATAACTAACAAAATTATTCAAGAAAGAAATTGGCTTTACAAAACATACAAAACGTAATCAAATGTAAGTTGACCATCATTGTATTCATGAGAGCAAAAATTTACGTTACTAAAATAATCCAAATATCAATAAAATCTCATGAATAACAATTCAAACATAATACAAAATAAATAAATTGTCAACTTACATCGTTTCAAATCCAAACGAAACAATCCCATCTTGAATACATTACTTTTCAATACCGCATGGTAATTAACCTTCAAACTCATCACAGATACAACGACGACATACAAGTAGATATTTGCTCAGAGCCGGACTGCTCATGGACGAGAGAGAGATTTCCACCTGTACAAGCGGTATTTATGTGCCTGCTAATTTCACAATTTAAATCAATGTTGCCATTTTACTAAAAAATAAATACTCTATAAAAATATCATTTTTTATACAAAATTTGACTCGTGACAAAAAGTGTTTTTGTCACACAGCCCTTCCACCAAAAAAAAATTTTTTTTTTCATTTACAAAAAAATTTTTAACTTTCCAACAAAGAAATATTCGTAACTCAATAAAATACTCAAATCAAAGAAAAACTAATCAATCAAAAAAACTGCGAAACTATCTCTCTCAGTGCACTAAACAAAATATAAATCATTACTCAATCACATACAAAATAATATAGCACAACATAATAAATCAAAAGAGTAAGTAGCAAATATAACATAGTACAAATCATAAATACTCATAATAACTAAACATGAAATGTAAGTAGCAATTACAAAAAATAATCAGAACTAAATAAATTTTCGAACTCAAATTCTCGGAAAAGTGAAAGGAAGGAATGGACTAATTCGAAGACAAAAAATTATGTGCAAAGCAAATCACAATATGAACAAAAACCCCACGCAACGGGCGCTAAAATTATGTGCGGATACAAATCAATCAAGGCCCCACGTTGGCGAGCCAAAATTATGTGTGTGACATTTAGATGAAGAAAAATATTAGATGTTAAAGTTAAATTTTATCAAAGTGTTCAAATTTTGAAATATTTTATTCATCTGATTTTTATCCTACCTGTCACCCATAATGGGCACGGCGTCAGTTGTTTGGAGGAGAGCTGGGTCGTAGGTGGGGTTGGTAGGAACTTTATTTTGTGATGTTGGTAAATTAGGTGGGCGCCAGTCAAAGCGGAATGTTGACGCAAAATGAGAAGCTTTGACAAATCTCAAAAAGGAACTTAACGGGATAGGGATTTATTTCATTTTTCGAGAATTTGTTTCGGAAATGCAATAAATAATTAAATAAAAAAATTACTTACAATTTTGTAATACGAGATGTTATATTGCATGATATTTAGTACAGTGTAATCTAAGTCGGTTGTTTGATATCTGCTGGTTAGCGGGTGGTCTAGCTAAAGAAGATCTTCTTCTGCGTTTTCGTCAGCGCCGAGGAGATGTCAGAATGCACAGCGCAACAAAGCGGCGTGATCATGGAAGGAGACATCATGAAAATGATCGCCCTCGAAATCGGAATACGCCCCGCGGGCTTTAGTACGTCATAAAAAATCATCCAGTCAATAATTCCTGCTCGATTTAGAGTATGGTCGATATCTTTCATTTGTTGATCCAAATTCGGTTTCCACAATTAACTGGTGCTACTATACATCTGAATCTCGCTCGGACACCGTTGAAAACGACAGCCTGTTCATCTAAACATGAGGGGGCACAGCAGATTTATCCAACATAATAAACATGATAAAATCAAACAAATCGAACTTGAAATAAAAGTCGATACAATCGAAATGACAACGATAAGCAATAGTTTCATACAATATCATCAATATAACAAATTAAGACAGAATCAAAATAATTTACCAGCTACAATTTAAATTACACAAATCATAAATCAACTCAAGCAACGTTAATAAATTTAGCAATCAAAAGAAATATCATAGTACAAAATTTAAGCGATAATAACAAAATTCAATCAGCAAACAAAATAGATAATAACAGCATAATCTCATAATACAAAATTTAAACGATAATTGCATAGTTCACTTAGCAAACAAAATAGGTAACAACAGTATAATCGCATAATACAAAAGCTAAGTGAAAATAGCATGGTTCAAAAAATGATACAAGTAAAATTAAAGTACTTAACTAGAAACAAAAATACATAACTCAAAGAAAATTTAGCAATACTAAAACAAAATTACTGAACAACATTTTCTAGCTAAATAAGTCAAAATTACTTGCTCACGACAAAATCTTCAATACAAAAATAATACAAATAAAGTGATGATTTGCTACTTACAGTATACGACAAAATAAAATACGACACAAGAAAATGATTACGAATAATGATCGGAAAGAAGGAACAAGGAACAGGGAGCAAATTGGGGTCGCGTGCATGGGAGAGACAAAACACGAAAGTACTTTAGCCGATCTAGACAGAATGTCTTTCCCGTGATTTGTAAATCCGGAAGCCAATGAACGCATTCTGATCTTATAAGCGTAGCCCACGAAAACATAGGGTATTTCACCGAGAATTACGACGTGGCCACAAAAAATATACTAAAACAAAATATCATCACAACCGATATAGCTTCTTCAGCCTAAAATTTAAGCGCTGTGATAATAGCAAAAATTATACGATACGATAAATCAAAAAATCATCGCAACACGAACAATGGCACGTGGCCTCAAAATAACTCGTATTGCAACAATCCCGAACTCTACAAAAGCTCAAACATTAAAACGTCGGTCGTTTTAATACGCGAATAAAATTATCAATTCAGTGCTCGCAGCACTGCACAAAAATCTGAAGATCATAACGCGCTCTAGCAAGGGCTCGAAATCTACAAATACAGACAATGATACGCACTAAAGAACTTTCACAAACGGAAAACGGGAAGGAAATCTACTAGTATTTACAAAAGAAAGAAATGAGGATTGGAACGGGAATCTGTGCTGCTTCAAGGTTAATTTATCATCTCAAAATTACTAATCTTCAACTAAAATATAACGATACAAACTCTAATAAATTGAACTCTACAAATCATAACTCAAAACAAAATAACTAACAAAATTATTCAAGAAAGAAATTGGCTTTACAAAACATACAAAACGTAATCAAATGTAAGTTGACCATCATTGTATTCATGAGAGCAAAAATTTACGTTACTAAAATAATCCAAATATCAATAAAATCTCATGAATAACAATTCAAACATAATACAAAATAAATAAATTGTCAACTTACATCGTTTCAAATCCAAACGAAACAATCCCATCTTGAATACATTACTTTTCAATACCGCATGGTAATTAACCTTCAAACTCATCACAGATACAACGACGACATACAAGTAGATATTTGCTCAGAGCCGGACTGCTCATGGACGAGAGAGAGATTTCCACCTGTACAAGCGGTATTTATGTGCCTGCTAATTTCACAATTTAAATCAATGTTGCCATTTTACTAAAAAATAAATACTCTATAAAAATATCATTTTTTATACAAAATTTGACTCGTGACAAAAAGTGTTTTTGTCACAATATATATATATATATATATATATATATATATATATATATATATATATATATATATATATATATATATATATATATATATATTGCTAACGCGATTGATGTTACATGTAATAAACTTCTAACGGCTACAGTTCCGTTAGAAAGCATTTTCGGACATATGTTTATTTGAAGTTATTCATTTAGATTATTCATAGAAATCATCCGGTGTAGTTTTTCCCTGACGTCATAAATCACCCTATATAACATTAAAGAAAATAATTTTACGAATATTAAACAAATAAATAATTTTATACCTATATATGTAAAACAGTAAAAGATATATCCTATATCCTATATATAATAATAAAAAAAAAAACAGGAAAGTATCATTTGTTTGATAGTTATTACACATTTAGATATTACCATAATAGTCAGTTTTAAGCGGGAGCACATAGTCATTTAGTAGACTAATGATATTTTTTACTAATCGTTTACTAAATACGACATTACACTTATCTAATACACATTTTATTGCCCATATAAATATTACATATTTATATCGGGATATTTACCGTAAAAAAGTGCAATTTATATAATAAGTATAGCCAGTGGCGTGCATTTCATTCTAGTGGTAATTGCGGCGCATTCCTTGATTTTTTTAAGTTTGTTACCGGAAAGGTTTGAACTTCTATCTTTAATTTACTCATTCTTTTCATTAAAAAAATACTGATTTTAATTTGTACTGGATGAGCTCATTGTTAAACGATTTGTAAGATAATTTATTAACTGACCAATCAATTCGATAGTTTACAATCTAGTTACCTAATTAATTCATTTATATCAGATTACTAGCTTTACAGAAAAAATGTGTACCAACTTTACAATTTAGCAATATTTTAAAAGTTTTAATGGGGCGATATATAGGTATATAGAAATAGAACAATTTTATCATGCATGAATATTAACACCGAAAACTAGGTTAGTGAAATGTTATGTTTAATAATATTCTAGTATAATTCTTAATTAGTTAGAAACTCTCAATTTATTGTTATGTTGTTTGTTTGCAAATTTCGCGCTTACTAAATTATACACATTTTGTTTCAGTTCATTGCATCGACATTATCTAACATAATTCGGGTTGTCATAATTTTATAACCAAAATATATTTGAAATAACTCCTAATAGTTATTATTTAAAATTATTCGACGTATAAAATAAATAATAAATATAAAATATGCTTCATCAGTATAAACTAATGATACCAAATTTCTGCTGAAAATAGCAAAATTTTCAATAATTTATAATGAATCAATTTTAATTAATGCTAGGTTTGTTAACTTTCCTATTTTAATTAAATTTTTGCAATTATAATAACAATACTATCTGTAAAATATTTTTAAATTATTTAATTTTTGTCGTTCACACAAAATTTTGTATTATATAATATATATATATATATATATATTTATGTGTCCCACGACGAGCTTATTCTATCTGTATTCTAAAAACTATGTAATACTATGTCACGAAATTTTAAATGTAGGGGGTATTTTGATATGTTTAGTTGAAGTAATTGAAGAGTAAATTTTACATAAGATACATTAATAACATTTTATTTTAGTTCAACTATTTTTGATGTATTTCAACTTTTTTTATTTTTTGTTTGAAATTGACAACATCTTTCAAGGTCCGTCTCTCAAGAATGTAATCAAATATTTGCAATTATAAAGGTTTTTTTAAATGACATTTATTCAACTGATTGAATTTTGTCTATTTCTTATTATTTATTGTATTTGTTGTGTTTACAGAAAAAAAAAACAATAAAAAAAGCTTAAAAATTTTCAAAAATATTAGTAATTTTGTAAAAAAAAAAGGATTATATAATAATAACATAAATCCGAAATCGCTGAAACACAACATTTTAAAAATAAGTGAAAACTAGTTAACTTTAAATTAAAACCGGCTTTAGGTTTAAGTTCTGTATAAATAATTATTAATATTGGACGTTTCGACAAACTCAACGTCCGTCTTCATCAGTAAAACTGATACAAATAACATTGACAGTAAATAATAGAACACTAGGTAACAAATAAATAACTAGATCATAAAAATTTAAATTGTTTTAGTTAACTTTAATGAGTTACTAATTAGAGGAAGAATAATGAAAAGTCCCGTTTGTTAATTCACAAATACAATATTTAACTTGCCCATATAATAAAATAACATTGTAAAAATAAAGTTTTCGTTTTAAATGAATGAGTGGTTGGCTAAATAAAAGGTATTATGTAGGAACAAAAAAAGAAAATAATAAAAATTCGCACAAAATGAAAATAAAACTTTTCTTTTCTCGTTCGGAGTCCAAAATTTCCGTGTCAGCTCTTTTTAAAAATTACGATTGAGATCGTAAAAAAAAACCGTAATTAAGTTTTAATGTAGAAAAATGCACTGTGATTTTTAATTAAAACGACAATTACAATACAGCTATTTTTTTTTTCTGAATAAAAACAAACAAGATACTATCATGAAAATTAAGCATGTAATTATTTTCGAAATATTTATGTTAATTTTATTTGTTTTTAATGCTAAATATTTTAAATAATTATTTCTATTGGTTAAAATAAAAAATATATATTAGAATGAAAGAAATTTTATAGATCTTTTAAAGTGTTTTAACAAAATTTACGATATATACTATACACAAAAAAAATATGAACCATTATTATAATATTTGCATATAATATAATTCTATGCTTTTCGATATCTTCATGCAAAGCAGCTTAAAATATTTTATATTGCACATCACAAAATATCCGTTGACAATGCCAACTATGTTAAAAACCTATTTCAGTTGCATATCCATTTGCTGTCGTACGTACGTTTACCCAAGGTTTTACCCCTAGTGCTTACCGGGCATGTGTTGCACGAATATTGCACCCATCAAATCGTCAAAGGGCTGAACTATACACTCCACACCCTATTTATCGCAAAACGGAGGGCGCTGTTTGCATCCGTGACTGAATTTTGAAAAGTTCTTCTGCTTGTCGGAACAGTAAGAATTGCATTTGAAAATGTGTATGCAAGCGATTTTTAACGTACATTCGGTTGCCAAGGGCGATACGTTTTGCAAATAAAATGAATATTCTGCACTTTTAGGTTTTTGCATTTTTAAAGAATTTTTTGTTTTTATTTAATATTATTACCACTTTGACTGCAAGGAAAAAGTGGTATAGCGTTTGGTACGGTGTCTGTAACATTTTCAAAAAAAAAATTGTATAGAAATTTTTCATATAGCCTCTAGATGACGAATCTGAACTTAGTTTATATGGGTGTATGGATGTGCGTCGTCGGCTCGCTCGCTCGGTCGTAAGTCAAAATTTTGTGGCCGCAACTCCTCCTAGACGGTTCAACCGATTTTAATGAAATTTTCAGGATAAATTTGACTAGTGCCCAAGATGGTCATGGTTTTTAAAAATTCATATTGGCTACGTTATTTATCCAATATTGATCAAATTTTCAGAAAAGATTTTCCTAATGCTCCCATTAATTACATAATTTTATTAATATCCAGTGTTGCCAACTTTCCGAGAAAAAAATTACTAAAGTTTTAAAAATTTTATTATGACCATTTTATTTAACCGATTTTAATCAAATTTTTATAAAAGTTTTTCCTAGTGCCTAAATAAATTATGCAATTTTAACAAAATTCAGTGTTGCAAACTTATCGAGAAAAAAATCGCAAAATTTTTTATAAATTCATTGTGGCTACATTATTTATTCGATTTTGATCAAATTTTCAGAAAAGTATCTCCTAGTGCCCACATAAATTATAATATTATTAAAATACAGTGTTGCCAACTTTCCGAGAAATGTCAAAGTGGTTTATATATGGGTTTACCCATAATCTTGTTGTTCTAGTACTAGAAGTTATACATACTTATATCTAATTATTATTCAAGGTGACTTTGTACTAATCAGCTTACACAGTTGGAAAAGGGAAGATTTTAATGACATCTACTGTGTATTTTACATTGTCAATACTGATTTATATATATATATATATATATATATATATATATATGATAATAAATACGATTTAGTGAATTTATTGAATATTATTAATATTACAAGTTTATGTTTAATATTTTTAAAGTCGAAATTTTAAATGATAAAATTGCGTCATCTGGCTGGAATCGAATCAACAATCTGTCGATCTCCGATCGAGCACCTTGCCCGTTAGACCACCATAAGTTGACTACGTTAGTTTTCAGTACTAATTTCATTTAATATTAGTTTATTTCAAGTCCAAGTCATCCAGACTTCATCGCAGTCATTGTCAAAGTATTGAGATGTTCTGCTTGAAATTAATATATATTTACAAATAAATTGTGTATGTAAAAAAATTTCCAGCTCGTGTGTTCACAGCTTTGTATTTATTTCGTACACTGGAAAAAATCAGTGTAAATTTACATTATAATTTATATATTACTATATTATTTGTTGTAATTTTATAAAATTTTTTGAAAATTTACAAAATTTTTATAAAATAGCAATCAAAAATGTAGTAAAATTACTATCATTATCATTACAAAGTTACACTGATTTTTTACAGTTTAGTGATAAAAATGCTAAACCTATAAATGAGATAATATTTTGATTCTAAATAAAATTTCTGTACATTTACTTATACTGGGTGTCCGAAAAGTTTGGACTGGGTCAAATATCTCGAGAACGAAAGGTTGGATTAACACGATTGCAAGGGAACGTTGTTTTTGACACAATTATCTACCGAATTCTGTTGTAAAAAACCACCCCCACCCCTCCTAAGGGGGTGAACGTAAGGGTAGTTTTAAAATTTTAAATGGAAACCCCCATTTTTTTTTCATTTTTGGATTCCTTGACAAATTCTGTGTATGGCCCCAAAATTTCACACCCAACCCTCGCTTCCCCTCCACAGGGGATGAAAAAAATGATTGAAATAAAAATGATACTGAACAGTTTAAATGCTCAACTAAATCCACAACGAAAACAAAAATGTCAAAAAAAACATGTAACCCCACCCAAAATTTTACCCCCAACCCCCGCCACCTCTACACAGGGGTGGAAAAAAATGAAGAAAATGATTGAAATAAAAATGAAGAGGTGGCGGGGGTTGGGGGTGAAATTTTGGGTGGGGCTACATGTTTTTTTTGACATGTTTATTTTCGTTGTGGATTTAGTTGAGCATTTAAACTGTTCAGTATCATTTTTTTCATCCCCTGCGGAGGGGTGGCGAGGGTTGGGTGTAAAATTTTGGGGCCATACACAGAATTTGTCAAGGAATCCAAAAATGAAAAAAAAATTGGGGGTTTCCATTTAAAATTTTAAAAGTACCCTTACGTTCACCCCCTTAGAAGGGGTGGGGGTGGTTTTTTACAACAGAATTCGGTAGATAATTGTGTCAAAAACAACGTTCCTTTGCAATCGTGTTGATCCAACCTTTCATTCTCGAGATATTTGTCCCAGTCCAAACTTTTCGGACACCCAGTATATAGTAAGAACAAACCAAATAATAATTAAAAGTAACCTTCGTAAACAACACATTGTTTTAATTTCATATTATTGCTTCTAGAATGAAAATAGGTTAAAACGAAATGCATTTTGTAAAACAAAAATTAATGATATTACGTAGCACACGTAGCATATACAAATACATACAATAAATGTAAATAATATATCTATATATTTATTTTAATGTTGCTGGTCTAACATAAAAGATAAAAGAGGAGTTACTATTCTGTAATTACACTACTAAATATTATCATTATATTCTCCAAGTTCTTTATGCTTTATTTTATAGCTTGATAAATAAATATACTTAATAAATTAGTATTATATTTCTTAGTGTGTAATATACTAAATGTATAATTATAGAGTGTATAAACTTTATATAATTTTGATAATTGTTATCAGATATACTTATTAAAATCATTTGTGTATTATTTTTTTGGCAATAACATTTATTATTAATAACAATTATCAATAACAATTTTATTGGTTGCGCTATATCGTCTTTAAAAACAAAGTGAAATAAATATTAATAATATTCAAATCAATTCGTTAAAGGTCAGTTTATAATTTGTTAATAATTTATGAATAACTATTTGAAATAACTATTTCTAAGAGAGAAATGATTATTTTAAAAAATAATAATATTGATGATTTTATGATACATATTAAAAATTTATTGCTGTAGTTATGGAAATATATCTATAATTATATCAAAATAGATACTTAAGTCCAGTTGCATAGAGCATTGTCAAATTAATCAATAAGTTGACTAGACAACTACACTGTAAAAAAAACGAATATAGATCACCCACGGCATAGCAGCCTAGAAAATTCTATAAATTCAAAACTAATATTTTATTATTTCAAACATCAAAAATGAAACATCTTTTGTAATATTAATATGAAAAACTCATAACTACCTTTCAATATGAATTAATAATCCAAATTTTTTTATAATTACTTTTTATTTACTTTCCATTAAATAAACTTCGAGATAATTTCAATTGTAAGAAATTTTCGCAAAAAAAAAACTTAAACTAAAAACTAGTAAAAGATAAGAAGTAAAACTAAGTATTCTTTTGCCACATTTAAGTTTCAAAGGCACTAGTTCATCTAACATTAATAGCACGAAATCAAGTTTTCCTCTTAGCAGAATTGGAACAAGTTTCAAGGAAACTTTACCGGGGAAAATGATGAAAAAAGTAAGAAATAATTACGAAGTAAAAAAAAAAACAAACAAGCGCTTTATAATCCACTAGTTACGTAACCTTATTTTTTTACATTTTCCGTTTCATTTTATTCAGAAACTTAACGATGTTGATTAAAAGTTTATTTCGTACAAAATGAACAATCTTGTTTTAGGTCTTGAGAAATTATTAATTTAGTTTTAATATATAATTTAAGAAGGTGTTATAAAAGCAATAAAAAAAATATATTTTTCAGTTTTGTATAAAGTTCTACAAAAAAAGTATTTAAGGTTTATGGAAGCTAGCGATGATAAAGCTTTTTATGATCACCTGTCAAAAATTTAAATATTTTAATAAAGAAAAAATTATGTGTTAGTTATATATTTTATGACAAATTTTTCAATAATTAGAGGAAAATAGTGGATAATGACCGCAGTGACGTGCATTACAAGGATGCGACGGATTCCTTGTATTTTTACTACGCTTATATTAGCTCACACTGTTGTTGTCACGGTCATGTTGTTGTCACGGTCAGTCATACCTTGTAACCAATTTTTGGACCACTTCCTATTATCTGATTTCACTGAAATTTTGCATGTAGTTTTATTCCAGGAAACAACACAATATTATATAAATAAAAAAAACCGATTACAAGATATGACAAGACGACAAGACTAAAATGCAGAAAATAATATATATAAATTTTTTTTAAAAAAACCACACTTATATTTAAAAGCATGGATCGCTTAATCATCATTGCGAAATATATAGTTTCCTGGCGCTCCACGGTTTTTAAAAAGTTTTTTTTTATATATTTTATTTAAATATTTGTTTACATTTCACGTACCTACCAATTTCTTTTGTGTAATTTATTTCAAACTGTTTATGTACACTGTAAAAAAATTCGGTAATTTTACATAAAAACCCGGAGCAACTGATTTACACCAGTCTGATATGAAAATGTCTGATTATATAAAATATACATATTTTATATAACTTTATTTACTTTTTCGGTAAAAAAAAGCATATATGATATGGCAAATTATAATTAATTATTTTACTTAAAATTACAAAATTATGTTATTTTTACAGAAACTTTATCGTTTTTCTAAAATATTTTTAATTAATAATTTATAAATTTTATAATCTAGTTAACCATATTTTGTTTCCTGATGATGACATACGTAGAGTATGTCGAAACAATGATTTTGAATTAAAACTTATACAGAATTTAATTCTAAAATCTTTTTATTTTAATGTATTGATTAATTTCAGCGAATATTTAATATTTCAGTTTTTATGTATTAGTTAAACTTATTTGCTCATAAATTTTTTGACAATTTTTCGTTGACAGGCATTTTATTTTTAACATATTCACCGCATTCAATCGCATATTTATTTCGGAAGTATTTCAATTAAACAAAGTTTTAATTAAAAATAATAATTATCTTTAAAGGAAGAGTTTTCTAAACGACAAACATGCCCAAAAAACAAATTTCAAATTGTTATGAATTAATTAATTTTTCGAAAATTTATTAAAATGTTAATGAAATTTAGAACATTTTTGTCAATTAATTGTGACAGGTATTAAGAATTTTTTATTAAATTTTTTTTGTATGTTTTATTTTTTTTTTTTTTCAGTAACAAAGCTAAAAGTAAATTTTGTTTTTATATATGTTTTAATTATTACAAAGAAATAGATTTTTCTCTTATAATTTTAACTTTTTTTGACATCATACGATAAAAATAAAGCAATGAAGATTATGCAAAACACGTTTTCGACTCCCTTTTTAATTAATATCATCAGACAAAATATTCTTAAAAGTATTTTGATGAGTTTGAGATACTTTGTACAGGTATAATTTTATTAAAATAATAAAAAAATAATTATAAATTTTGTTATCAAGCATGAAAGAATATTTTAAAATAATGAAGTTTTTTACGATGCATTAAATTGGTATTAAGAAGTTTTCTACATTAAATATTTATTGGACTAAAAAAATATTTTCGTTTAAAAATGCAAGAGAATTTTTTTTAAATGAATTATATATCTTCACAAAAATTTTATGTTTACATTAAAGTAACTGTGTAGTAGGAAATTATATTTAAAGAACTGAAAAATGATTTAAGCATTTTTGGCAAATATTTGCAAAAGATGGCAATAACTTAATATTTTAAACTATTGTTATCAAAATTAACGGATTATATAAATTATATTGAATATTGTAAATAAATAAAATATATTTTTTATAAATAAATGTTTTTTAATTATATAACTATGGTCATGAAACCGGTATAAACCAATATTTGTATCGGTTATATGAGTCGTATAGATGCAAAACTCACTATTTGCAAATTTTAAGTTTCTGAGATATTTGCAAAAAACTGTTATAGCTAAGCGTAATTGTATTTTGATGATAAAATCTTGTTACTAGATGGCAATACTTATTTAAAATTGTGAATCATTTGTTTTATACATCATTAATTCGTACAAAGTAACTGTTTGCTTTCCACCAATAAAATTTTGATTGGTGAAAAGCAAACAGTTACTTTTGCATCTAAACTATCAACGCAAGTAGTGAGTTTTGCATCCAACACTAAACTTTAAAGAGTGTTTATCTTATTAAATACTGAGTTTTTTTCTAACTAACCTAAATATCGTATTCCTTGTAAAATTCTACGTCCAAATCGCGCAAAATCTCATTTTTCACTTTTTGTCGAATAGTGAGTTTTGCATATATGCCAAATATGGACACTATTTTTATTTTTGATATATATTTTTTTATATCTAATATAAAATTCAAATAAACTAAATAAACTTAATAAGTAATTATAAGTAAACGTCAAAAGTACTTTTGACAAAAATTACTTTTGAAAGTAAGGTGAGAATACAGGCTTCTATATTTTGAGTCAGTACGATTCGCTATACAAAATTCAATGAGAGTTCCGTACAACAAACGGAACATAGTTCATGAAACGCATCAGTAAAAGGAGCAAATAATAGTCGATATTAATTTATAAAGTTTTCCCATTGGTCAGGCATCCTATCGTTGTGCCATAGCAATATCCGACAAATTACGGAAAGATAAAAGCTTTCTGTCAAAATAACATCAAGCCGCATCGCGGCAACCGGGCGTTTAAACTTTGTTACGATGGGGGGTGGCGGTTCGCGACTTGCGGTCGACCGCTTGCAACTGCGCGACTCTTTTAAATTTATTAAATTTATTTTCAGTTTTATAATCATTTCGCTTCGGTGGAAAATTTCCCTCGAGAAACGGAATAAAACTCTCGACGCGGTTTGGTGGCTTGGCTTGGTTTGGCTTGTTGGAAATGGTCTATTCTCGCGGTGAAATGTGGGAATATGGTAGTAAGCAGGACAGGGCAACCTCGTTAACAGTGGATGGACCCCGTACTTACTACACTCTTTTTTTTTAACTTAAATTTTGTTATCGCGTTGCAATTTGCAATACGATATTTTTTTAATATTTTATTGAATTTTATTTTTTTTAGCTTACAACTAGGTATAGATAAATTTTTATTGTTATTAGAAATATTAAGTAATTTCAAAATTTTTAGTTATTGTCTTTATTTATTGGTTTTAAATAATAATTTTTCTTCAAATGTATCATTACGGTACTACATTGCTTTTTTAGTAATGAGGTCATTTTGTTACTAGTACAACAAACATAACTATAACGTCAAGTGTATTTGATTTGACGTTTTCGGCAGCCATATTGAAAATCTATTAGATCTAGTTAAATTAATTGGCAATTGCATTTTTTATTTTTGCTTGAACATTCATTTGATTATTGAAAATAAATGTAGGGTTTGTCAGAAACTTTATATTCAAGCAAAGAAACACGATCAAGTGTATTCAAATAGATATCGCCGACGGCTATATTAAAAATTATTAAGTCAAGATAAGTTAATTGACAATTGCATTGTTTATTTTCGCTTGCTTATATAAAAAGTATAAAATATGTAAAAAATGTAAATAATGTAAAATTTTAGTGTAATTTTGCAACATTATAATCGTAGAAAAAGCACGTATCGATTGTTACCCATTACGAAAATTGCCTGTAGTTCATGCGATAAATATTTTTATGTATTATAACCATCATTACATGCTATTCAAATATCGTTATTAAAATATTATCCAATTGTCTGATTGTAACAGTTGGGAAATAATTGTATTGCAATTTTTTTTTCTCTCTCGATAACCACAGAACCAATCTTGTGCCCGATAATTATTATTTAATTAAATTCAGCGACCGGCCAAACAAAACACTATCGGAGAAAATAATTGTTGATTATATTAGAGCGTCCAAAGTATATAAACATTGGACAAACGTTTGGTACTACACAATTTACAATTCGAATTTCTGCCCGACCAGAAAGCTCTACATTCGGGAGAATGGAGGTGGGGAGAGTAGATGTTTAGTGATTGTGTGTGTGCCTAAACTGCTATACGAATGCAAATCAAGTCGATGCTCATTAAGGCCCGCTAAACGGCAATTTAGCGGGCCTAATCCAACAGTTCCGGTCAATATTTACACACTGGCTCCGTTTGAATAATAATTTTGTTGTGTGCGGTAGTACTGTGGTACTCTCGCTGATAACATGTTATTTTTATATTTTGCTGCATTGCTTTTTAGATTTTCAGAGTTGAAAATTTGCTGTTTTAAAAAAATAGAAACGAACAAATCCAAACTGTGTTTACAATTTTTTCAACTTTAAAATATTTAAATTTTAAATCACAAGGTAGAGTAGTTCTTCTACTTATACAAGTAATTGCTTCTACCATAGGAAGCTTGTTTAAAATTCAGATTCTTTTCATATTTTCAAATATTTTACTCGGATCTTGATAGTAAAGTTGTAAGCTAACAATATATCAAACTATTTGATGTAACTCTTGTTTATTATTAATTATTTTGTCTATTTACTTCTGAATAATGTTTAATTTATTTTATAAGTTTAGTTTTTGTGGAAGAATTTATAAAATTATAATGTATACATATACAGGTTGTTCGTTTGGAAGGTTGACATTGCCGATTAAAATGGGAAATCGACAATATACAAAATAATTCTCTGTCGAGTTAAATTTCGAGAAACTATTAGGAACGTTTAGATATTAAAAAATAAGAATGACTAAATAGAATAAAACCATTGAAATATGTATATTATATTTAAAAACATTTTTTTTAAATAAATTACTTGTTAGTATTCTTATTGTTATAACATAATTTAGAAATCTTAATAAATAATTTGTAGCTGGCAATCAAACTCGTAAAAAAAAATTTCATACAGCTAGCCCCAAAATGATAAACATAAAACTAACAAATTCCCTACCAAAAAACAAACCCTCGTCTTTAAAATAAAAAAAGTGTACTCCTGAAAATATACAACAACCTTTTATTTGGGTGCACCGTTTTTCATAGAATGGTCCCTAAGTTATATTATTCATTGTCAAATTAACCATTTTCATTTCGAGTTTATGTAATATTCAATTCTTTTCCGAGTTGAGCTGCCTCGTTTTTCACCATCAGTAACTCTAGGACGTCGGAAAGGTATGGAATTTTAAAACGGGACGTCACACATCGGTCATAAAGTTTTCTGTACAGAACACATGTTTTATTTTTTAAACAGGAATGACTGAAGAATAAAGTGGAAAAGTAAGAGATGATGAAGATAATATATAATAGACTGGAGAGCTGGAGTTTTCATTTGTTATGCGCCTTTACTGTTTCAAAACAAGTTGTTTTTTTACTATTATTTGACTTGTTTGTCTCGTCTTGTAGTGTTTTAAAGTAACAAGTTTTTCAAGAACATAAACTCATTCAATAGAAATTAGAGTTATACAAAAATGATTTTAAATATTATTACTCGTACCACACCCTCGGTTTTTTTGGTTTTAATTTACTTGTTTAGTCTCTACTTTTAGAACAGTTGCGTTATTTTAAAACTGGCCTATTTGTTTAAAAGCATTTTAGTTTGTTATAAGTTTCTTTCAAACATATTGAAATACAATGAGTTTATGAGAAATTAACAAACTATACAGGGATATGTATGTACGCTTTAGGGATACAGTTCCATTTGATGTATTTACTGAACAATTTAAATCCGCAAACTTTTTCATTGAACATATAGTTTTATAATATACTTCCGCTTTTGTACTGAGTGTCACATTGCTCTAATCAGCTGTAATTTTCAAACGTAAACAGTTGTTGAAATTATAAAAATTGCATTCAGAAGAGAAAAGTCTGGAGTTTCTAATAATTATGATTAAAATTTACAGGCAGCTGTAGGCCAATGAGAAAAACACATTTACAAAATTTAAAGTTTTACCAACAAAATAAAAAAAAAATAGTATGTAAGGCTGATTAACCAGGAAATACAGTGTCATAATAAATTAACAAAAATATGATAAATAGTGTAGCCAGAATATTTTTTTAAAATTATAGTAATTTTTTTATTCTTAGACAACAAACTACCCAAATACACAAATTCATCTATCTGGTTTAGAAACCATATTAAAATTCAAGCAAAAATAAACAATTCAATTGTCAATTAACTTAATTTAACTTGACATAGTAGTTTGTCAATGTGACTACTGAAAATGTCAGTTGAAATACACTTGACGTTGTAGTTTTTGGTGTTGCCACCAGTATTTTATAATATACAATAAAGCCATTATTATACTAGTAACGTAATGACCTCTTTATAAACAGACAATATGGTATCATAATATTAATATTATGATACGTTTGAAGAAAAACATATTTATGCACTTTAAAAACTAGTGCACACGCAACCACCATTTAATTTAATTTACCTGCAATTTTACTTTCAAATTTTATTAAAGCAACTTATCATTTCAGGAAAATATCCTAAACAAAAATTACCTTGCATAATTTCTCATAATTTCGCAAAATTTCACTCACAAATCACGTACGCGAAATAATTTACACACCGAAAACTTGCATATATATTCTTAAAACTCCTAGCTATTATAGCCGTTTTATTACTTAAACTATACGTATAATTTCTCACCTTCCAATTAAAAACCGACAAAAAACTAAAAAAAAAGAGAGAGAAAGAGAGAATGAGATAGGGAAGAGAGAGTAAAATCTTCAACGTGAAACGAAGCGTTAATTTGATGCAATTCCCCACGTGTGTGCAGCAGCACCGTCGGCCGTCCGCTAGTTGCACAAAAGAACAATAGAACGACGTATCGTTTCGTAGACAGTTCTGCTAACTTATCCACAGAGAAATATACTCGTATATATATATATATATATATATATATATATATATATATATATATATATATATATATACTAAACAAATGAACTAAAACACTCAAAATCGAAAATACATACAATATATACAATCACACTATGTACCCATAAGGATGTAGCAAAAACCATGCAGAAATTAGTTATCTTGAAACATTTTTATCTAGACAAGCAACTTTTGCTTCATCCACGTTCATAATGCCTTCCATATATATAATCTTCTATTCTAATTTTAAATAATTTGCTCATGCGAAACACTCTCAATCATACCTTCTCATAAATACATTTCTCATAAAATAGAAACAGTAAAACAATTTACATGTTACTCTCTGTAGGGTATATATATATATATATATATATATATATATATATATATATATATATATATATATATATATATATATACCCTACAGAGAGTAACATGTAAATTGTTTTACTGTTTCTATTTTATGAGAAATGTATTTATGAGAAGGTATGATTGAGAGTGTTTCGCATGAGCAAATTATTTAAAATTAGAATAGAAGATTATATATATGGAAGGCATTATGAACGTGGATGAAGCAAAAGTTGCTTGTCTAGATAAAAATGTTTCAAGATAACTAATTTCTGCATGGTTTTTGCTACATCCTTATGGGTACATAGTGTGATTGTATATATTGTATGTATTTTCGATTTTGAGTGTTTTAGTTCATTTGTTTAGTCTCTGTTCTTATGGTAGTTGTATTATCTTAAAATTGATATTAGTTAGAACCAATATTAAAACCGAGCTTGTAGTGCCAACCAATAGTAATAGATAATCTTTATAAAGTTAGCAATTTATTGAAATTATTTTTTACTTAATTAAATTAAATCAAATAAAATAAAACCCATTCTTTCAATCTATATATTAAATTTAGGATGAGGCTATTTATACATACGGTATGTATACGCAATTGTCTAGTTATACATACTGAAAAGAAAAAAACTTAAACCAAACTTCTAACCTAACCTACCCTAAATAGCCAATTGCGTAAACATACTGTATGTATAAATAGCCAATTGCGTATACATACCGTATATATAAATAGCCACTTTCTTAAATTTAATACTATAATCCATGCTTTTTTATTATTACTGATCTTAAATGTGTCAAAAATTACTGTACATCTAGTTCGAAAATTAAAAATGTACGTAATTCTTCTTAAATCAACAAATCGATCTCTATCTCCAAATCAATATATTTTACCTCCTTCTAAAGTAATACCCCTAAAGCTTTATTCACTAATAAAAACCACCACCTTCTTATCTGATTCACTCGGTATATACAGATTCTCTAACCGACTGGCACAAACTACAGCCAAAACGGTTACTTTCAGAAAACTGCATTACGAAGATATATCGTTGTTAGTAAATTGGCGCGAACTCCATACGTGCATTATGGTAATACGTGCACACAGGGAGGAGCTTCACAGCTGAAGAGAAACGAGGAGATCGCTCAGAGTTTTGCAATTGAGATCCAGTTGCTAGCACACACACACACTCACTTACTCTCACAGGGCTGATTTAACGATTTAATGATGTATGAGGTACAGTGTTAAGTATTGACTCTCTGTGCGCGACCACCAATCTCTTTGTAGTCTCCTTGTATTCGCGTTATATGCATCAGCCGACATTGTTGGACGGATTAAATTAAATGGGTTCTTATTAAATTGGAAATTGTTTAAAATGATCATTTTATTATCTAGTCTTGTTGATTAAGTTTACAATGAGATTGTGATAAAATTGCTCATTAAAATTGACTGATTAGTTTTTGGAATATAAATTTATTTTAATTTATAAGTTTTATTTATAAATAATATATATATATATATAAATATATATATATATATATATATATATATTAAAAAAATTAAATATTAAATAATCTGTATAATTTTTGACATGATTTATTTCAAATTCTTGCAATTGGTATTTTAAAAATACGTAATATTTCTGAAACAGATTAAAACAAATATAAACATTTTAAATAAATAAATTCCTAAACAAACCATAAAAATGTGGCACAAACATTTTTTAAATTAACAGAAATTAATTTGCTATAACAAATGAAAACAAAACACATATCCCATTTTTTAAAAATTAAATAATTTTATTAAAAATTATTTATTATACAATTCTAGTCCTACATACATAATTTAAATAAAAATATATTTGTACAGCAAAAACTATTTATCATTATCAGGTGTCTAATTTAGAACACACCAAAAATAATGCAAGAATTATTTTATAAAAAAACATTGTCAACAAAATACATTTAGATATTCGCTCAAGATGACCGAACCATCTTAATTGACTTGTGCCTAATATCAACTTTTACAACAACATTTCTTCAATTTCACACTCATCATACACTACACTATTTTCGTATCCGATTCCTTCTAATTTCACGACATACGCCACGTAAAAATCTCGTTTCCACAGCAGTCATTTTCCTTTTGTGTTTTTGCAGCCGTTCTCAACATTCACACCAAAACAGCATTATATATATATATATATATATATATATATATATATATATATATACTCAAATGAGCTTTTTTGGAAATATTTACGGTTTTAGCATACGTATCCAATGCACCCAAAACCTTATAATCAGCATTAACTCTTCTTTCAATTTTACGATCAAATCGACCATCCTTAGACAATAAACTACTCAAATACACAAATTCATCTACCTGCTCTAAACGTACACCGTATCATCAGATACATTACATTCACTCGTCAAGTCACTCTTTGCAAAAACTAATACTTTGCAGTTATCAATACTGAACACAAGATCCTTACCTACAATAAAGTATAATAGACATCTATTATTTGTATCAATTTAACTAATGAAATATAATTAATTTGAAAACTGCAATATCGTTACTAAAATAGCTAACCTTCAAATCTTTCGTAGGAAAAAGCTTCACCTAGAAATTCAACGAGTCTCAAATCCAATGTCCCATTCCATTAATCAATCAATATCTTAAACTTTACAGAGAGAAAGCTCAACGGAACAGCGAGCAAAGCACACAAGCAAAGCGAAGCAGCGAATCAGCACGAAGTATATATATAAACCGTATCCGATATCAGAGATCCACTGTCTTATATCCGTCTATTCAATCCGGAGAACGAGTCAGAAGTGCGGTTAGGGTATTCAATTCACTCGATTTAGACGGAACGACACGGAAAGATATCGAACACAGTAACTGTAACGATATAACCCGATGCAATCGATATGAACACTACGCCTTCGCAAAAGTTTAAAACGCCGTTCGAACTTAAAAGTTCAACAGCCTAACTGATGGTACACTATGAGGCTGAGCTTTTGAGATATGTACAATGGGGCAATGGCGCACTTTGTCTGATTCAATTTACGTACAAAAGGATAAACAAATGAACGTGTGTACTTATGTCGCTCGTTGTGTTTGGTCAAAGACGAAAGATAAATAGTGGAAAGATATTTTCTATGGATATTTGATGAGGGAGGAAATAGTGGATACACCTATAATTTAATTTGATCTATTTGAAAAGAAAACAGTTTTAAACGAAAATTTATACTGGCGTGCTACTGATTGTGAGTTTGAAATATAGTAACTTTTTTCAATCATGTTGTATTTCGAGCAATTTACGTTTGAATAAGTAGTTTTTCGAGGATTTGTATTCACGAGTAATTTGTTTTCGAGCTATTGATTTTGAGAATTTTATATAGAATCATTTTCTTCATACTGAAAAAAAAAATTTTTTTTATTGTATAGCTCTAAATATATTACAGTATTCTACTCGCATATTATAACGGAAACAACTCATTTAGATAATTTACTGTGTTTGCCTACGGCTTGTGTCGTATAAGCTATTATAACATGCTAGTTGAATAATATATTATTTTTTACTTCTGTTGAATAATATACTTATTTTTTTTTATAAATTATGCTATTTATACTCACATTTGTTAGTTTTTGAATTATTACACAATACTTTTTAACTTTTTATTACTCAACAATTTATTGCTAATAATAAAATTGCATTTATTTGTACAAATATTTATACATATTCATATATTTATACATATTGAAAAATAAATATCTATTATTTAATCATCTATTATCTTTATCTTTATCAAAATTAAATTTTCTTTAATGTGTTCCAACTTTACTTATTGTTAAACAAAATTATAGTAAAACTATTAAAATAAGCAATTAATAAAATATAATATCCATTCTGGTTGATTAGCATTCTTAATACTGTTGTCCCCCTAAGTATGTACGAATATATTATGCAAATACTATGACGAAGTACCTAACTGCACTATATATTTTATGAGATTTATTCACCTATAATGGAAGTACCGTTCGGAATTTTATAGTTTTAATCAGGAATAAATTTTCAGAAATTTTACGCTCTATGAAAATTTGCAAGATTATTTCGTGAACGATTATTGGATTTTCCATAGTTTAAATTATCCATTTATTCGTTCTAATCCTTCAATAGTATATGCGGAAAAATGACCATATTGCCAGATCATAAACTAATTGCTATTTTAATTGTTACGGCTCTATATATTTAAGGTGGAACTAAAAATAACAGGACTTCAACCTGAAGCCTTTTTATTTTAATTTTAATCTTGTTGATAGTTGCATTGTCTTAAAACTAATATTAATTAAAACAAAGCTTGTAGTACCAATTATTTTGTTTCAGAAACTTTAATACAATTTTCTTGGCTTGTTATTAATTATATTACTAATTTTTGAACGCAATATTATACCTTATCGAGCTTTATAACTTTTCAAGTACACTTTAATGCTAATTTGATTATACCTTATTGAAGACCAACAAAAATAATTTATATTGTACAATTTCTAAAAATTCTCACACATTGACAGGCTTCGTGTAAATAAAATTACAGAGACTAAACCTATAATTTTATCGTACAATCAGCGTAGCAGAAACCCGGCCAAGTGAAATACAAAACCTAGTGATTTTTACCATGGCAGCAACCAGTTTAAATTACTACATAGATTGCCAGGCATACTGGTGTGCCCATTTAGACTAAACAAATGAAGTGTCCATTAAACTTAAAGGTGTGTATATACACAAACACATTTGAATTGTGTGTGTGTGTGTACACAAACACGAAGTTGTGAACTAAACAATGGGGGTCCAGTGCCATTATCAACGGAGACAATGCCCATAGCCAAGAAAAGGTTATGAAGTAGCTGTACAATTCGTTTTGAGTTGCAGCCATTTTTTTGCGTTGTTATTCTTTTTTTTTTTTTTCTGGTACGCGGACATTAGAGTGTCTTTTCACATGATGCCTGAGCTGATATACTTCTACTTAATGAAAGGAAAAAAGAAATATGACGTGGTTAATTATTTTTATTGTTGCGCTGGTAGAAAGAGTAAAGTATGTAATTTGAAATAATAATATTGTTTATTGTAGGTTAGTTTTAACTTTGTTCCGATTTTATTTTTACTTTTAATTTGTGTTGACATGCTTTAGTTTTGATGCAGTAACTGTTTTATAATTGTAGAAGGAAATTATGATGTTTTAATTTAGAAGTATGTTTATGTCTGTTGATACGTATTTATTTGTAAAGTTATAAATAACGATCTTCCTAATGAAGATTGTTTACAATTTATTTTTATTTTTTTTAAATCGAAATTTATCACATAAATTTAGAAATCTTTTTTTTAAATATTTTTATTACGTTACTTATTACCTATGTAGAAGGAAATTATTATTTAACTAATACAATAATTTGCATTATTATACAACAGTTAGTTTTGTAGCAACACCAAACATAACTACAACGTTAAGTGTACTCAATCCAACATTTTCGGTGGCCCTATTAAAAATTGTTACGTCAAATTAAGTTAATTGATAATTTCATTGTTTTTTTTTTTTTCTTGAATTTGTTTTTGGGTACATGGCGTGATTGTGTATGTATATATGTATTGGGTTGGTGCATAATTATCAGACATTTTTGTAGACGGGTTATTATTTAATGAAAATTGCTGTTTTCTTTACTTTTCATAATAAATAATAAATATTGTTTAAAAAACGCTTGATAGTTATGCATCAATCCTATAATATCGCAACATATATGCTTAAAATTGTTAATATTTGAATAATAGACAAAATTTCGTGAAATATATCCGAAATTGTATTTTTAAATGTTCTTAAAATTTCTATAGTTGAGCCAGCCTTTATATTCTGTCATTAAAATTTAAAATACAAGCTTAAAAATTTGAATATTGATTCATAACTTAATACATATTAAATGAACAAATTTAATTAAACGATTAAATTTCGTATTTTATAAAGTAGATATAACGTCAAGAATTAGATCCAATTTGATATTCAGTTACCAAAAGTACGCACAGAATTAAATTTCCTATCTTGTTATAAATGTTCTTTGAATTTTGTATAAAATATACGACAAAGATAAGAATATTACCGAAAAATAATCAATATTAATTTCTTATCTTTGTGTGCAATCACTTTGAAAATATTTCTCCGCATTTTTCCAAATATTTTTCCGATTCTGGCGTGTACGTGAAAGGGAGGACCATAAAGGAAATAAATGGGCATACGTAAATAATAAATACGTAGATCAGATTTTTTTCTATTTGTTCGATAGATTCAACGTGTCGAACGTTTCGAAAGTTTTCCCAGTAAATCTTTCGATGTTTTTTTGAATTTTTTTTTTTTTTGTCGAAAAAGAAACAAAACTTAAGTGAAATGGTTTCGGTATATTTCTGCAGCTAGTCTCACATTCGTATATATAAATTTTTTGAGATTTATGTCGATTCTAAGATTGTATTTGGTACGTATTTTTAATTCAATTTTCTCTTGCTTCTTCTGTACTGGTTCTAATGGATTAAATGATTTGTTGAAAATTGAAGGAATTTTACATATCTTAATGTTTTAAAATAAAATACTTTGGGTTTTGTTATATTGTAATTAAAAAATTAACGTTTTGATATGCTAGACGTGCTTAAATACAAATGTCATAATTAATAAACAAACAAAACATTAAAACAGCTAAGTAGATAACAAAATTTTTTCTTTTTTTTTAATTTTTACATCAAAGTACATTAATTCGTAAATTTATATAATCTTTATTTACGCAAATTTATTTTAACACGGTTGAAATATTAAAGAACTAATCACAATGGATAAATTTAAAATTTTGAAAAATCAATAGCATTAAAATAAATTAACTTTGTACATATTGTAAATTTACAAATATGGAAATTTTCTAAAAAATTGTGGTTAGAAGTTACATTAAAAATTATTCAAAAGTTAGGAAAAACGTGAAAGCATTAATAATAATAAATGATAGTTATATATCAGTTTATTATTTTAAAAATTCTAGATAAATCTTGTATAATTTTGGTAAAAATGAAAAATTTGAGAATATGGAACGGAACTCTATTTTAAATATTTTATTTACCTTCGATATAAAAGATTGGTTAAGATGATTTTCATTTATACGCTGTGTTTTGTGAAACCAATTATCCACGAAAATAGACAGACAACTGTAAAATAAAAGAAAATACTATTCCTATAAAAACAGTTTCAATATCTTATAACCTGAAATAACCAGGAAACTAAATGAAATAAACTCGTAGTGGATATCCATTCCGTTACCAAAACACGTAAAACAGTTTAACAGCATATCGAAACGGAAATATCCATGTACCACCACGTGACAAATCCGCGTTTCCTCTCTTTAATAAGAGCCATCGTCCACGCGTATACGCATCTTTCTCTCACTCTCTCACTCTCTCTCTTTCTCTCTCCCAAACTCCGGTCATTTTCCGGCAGTGGCGGAAGTCAACAAGGCAGCGGCTCAAGCGAATCTTCAGCAATAACTTGACTATCATCTACGGACGTTCCAGTTGGAACGTTGCTCTGATCAAATGGTTTCGTCGGCCCGAAACGTACTTGACCTGCGGCCAGTTGATTTTAGGGTTAAATGGCCGAAGGTTATATGGGTACAGTTAATAAAACAGCAGAGCGCGCGTTTGGTTTCTTTCCGGCACGATAAACAATGATGTGTGATATGATATACACTCAATAGAAGGGTCAGATTTTTCGATAAATATTTTGCTTCTCGACGAAGTTAGTGATTTAGAAAGATTGGATTTTAAAGTGCGTGGATATTTATTATATACACTGAGGTTGATTTTAATGAAATTGGACTAAAAAAAGGTTTCTTGTTTTATATATATATATATATATATATATATATATATATATATATATACAGTCGATTCCGCTTAATTGGGACACCGCTTAATTGGGACAGCCGCTTATTTGGGACAAATCTCAAAGAACAGAAACCAAACCAAGGAACCAACAGTAAATTTACATGTTTAATTGGGACAACATTCCGCTTAATTGGGACAGTAAATTTAAGATCACAGTATATATTATGTTACAAATATGCATTCACAAGAAAAAATATTTACAAAAAATTTAATATGATACGCTTCATATCTTTTTGATTCACAACATGGAAAATTATATTTAAAAAACTAGCAAATATGTATCAATTAATTACATTAGTATCGCGCGCTGTGAACTTTTTTCCCAACACATTCATTCACGTATGAAGTACGGACCCACGCGCGCTCAAAGGTTAATGTTTACCCTCGCGTCGGCGTGGCGCGGCACCGGTTATTATAGCTGTGAGAGTCTACCCTGCTGTCTCAATCGTTACGTATTCAGTTATGATTCAGTTACCACTACACCTCGCGCGTGGAAGGTTCGTTAAACTTACATTTTGTCGATTTTATTTAAAAAAAATTGACTCTTGCCAAGATGCCAAGAAGTGATATGACAGTTTCTAGTAAAATTGCTTTGCTGGATAAGTGTAGAAGTGAAATGTTTCAAAAACAAAAGACAGACTACACTTGACACATTTTTGAATTGAATTAAAAATGTATGTATTTATTTATTATTTTATTTTGAAATTTATTATTATTTTTTTTTAAAAATTTATATTTTTTTGGTTATATGTAGTTTATAGTTTTTTCCAAGAATTTATAAAATAAAATTATTGAAAGAAAAATATGGATTGCTTAATTTTATGTAAAATTCGGTTAATTGGGACAGCCGCTTAATTGGGACAAAATGCCCTAGTCCCGATGTGTCCCAATTAAGCGGAATCGACTGTATATATATATATATATATATATATATATATATATATATATATATATTATGTATAAAGTGTCTTGTGGAAAGTTCCCAAAACTAATCAGCCTCATATAGCCTCTAGATGACAAATATGAATTCAGCTTGCTAGACCAATTATTCGATTTCCATCAAATTTTCAGTGTATATTCAGTTAATGTGTATGTATTTTTTTCAGTGTTGCTAACTTTTTAAAAAAAAACTTACTAAAGTTTTTAAAAATCTATTATGGCTACATTATTTATTCGATTTTAATCAAATTTTTACAACAGATTCTTTTAGTATTTACATAAATTATATAATTTTAGTAAAATATAGTGTTGCCAATTTTCTGAGAAAAAATTACTAAAATTTAAAAAAAATTATTATGGCTACATTATTTATCCAAAATTATTCAAATTTTGACAAAATATTCTTCTAGTTCTCACAAATATAATTTCATTGTTATACAGCATTGTCAACTGATGATATGAAATTGGTCTATATATGGATTTACCCATATACTTCCAATTTTGTTAATATATAAATTATATACAGAATATAAATTAAATTTAGCAAAATATTTGCATATCAGTTTGTTTTATTGATGAAAAATGCACAAATAATTTAATAGGCTATCTCAAGTATAAGTTGCTAAAACATTAGCACATTAGCACATTAGCACATCAGCACATTAGCACATCATTTTCAAATATATACATTTATTATTGAGTAGTCGTTTTTCCTATTAATGAATTTGCACAATCAAGAAATTATTTAATTGTGTTAAAAAGAGTAATGTTTGCAGTTTTTTTATAGATATAAGTAAAATTTAACAAACTGTTTATAAATCATTTAGTTTTACATTTTATTTATATTATTTTAAATTTTCCGCTGATATTACTTATTTGATTTCATTTCAAATCGAGATAATTTGATAAATATCAATTTGCGGTGTATTTGATTTTCGCTAGGCTTTGTTTTGTGTTATTATTAATTTTAGCTAGTAATTAGCTCAAACAACTTGCGTATAATTACAATAAAAATAAAATTACAGTATCAATTACGTTAATTGTTTATTTTGCACAAAACCAAATGCTCTTTGCATTTCATATCGCGCCCCTGCCGTGAACTATCTTTCCGTTAGCAAATTGCCAATTTGAACTGGAACATTTAGAGAAATGAATAACGTAATAGTATAAGAGAAAGCAAAGCGCATAAAGGAAATGGTAGAAGATGATAGTTAAACATAACACGAGGCGGGGGTATATATATATATATATATATATATATATATATATATATATATATATATAACCTAACCTAACTATACAATATGCAACATAACCAAACATTAATGGGAGCTGAAAATGATACATATATACCAAACCGTATCACTGATACATTTCGCTTCTTGTTCTTGGTTATAACCTCTGTTTCTAACTAAATACACTCACATATACAACTGTAAGAGAACGGCAGTTAATAAACACTGCAAATGTATAATTAAATTTACAATGTTTGAAGTTTTCCCCAAATAGAAGGGGGGCGGAGGTCCCATCTCTAAACAGTTAAATAAACATTTTCGCAGAGATATATGTATAGGGTACCTAACAAATTGTTTGTTTTCATTGATTCGATTTCATTTTACACTACAAATATTTGAGAAAAACGTGCGCCTTTGCCTTTGTGTTTGTAAATGACTTTGAATTATTGAAATGAGTTATGTTGAATGAGGCTTGGTTCAAAAGTAATGGCTCTATTCTTATTTCAGTGGTTTCTTAAAGTAGTGTTTTTTATTACTTATTTAAAAAAAAATAATTTATTATCATTTATCAAATATAAACAGTTTTTTTCTTTCTATTTTTAATATTTTTTATTATATTTGAAATTATAAATTTAAAAAGAGATCTATTTTGAAGTGTATAATAAGTAATTTTAAAAGTGAGGTGAGATTATGGGCCAATGTTTCTGAATCTATATTTAGCGAGTAATCAATTTATTAAATTAAAATTTAAATTAGATGTTCCATTTAAGCTTTTTGAAAATGTAATATTAACATAATAAAAAAAATTTTCAGAACTCATTATATTAAAATAAAAGACTTTAGGATTTATTTCTGTATAAATTTTAATGTTTTGACGTACTCTATGTACATCATCATCTGGAAAAATTGTACAAATAATATATGAACCGTCCAGATAAATCTGCTATAGCATAATATGCGTTAGAAAATCTTCATGATGTAAAATTCAAAGATACTATAATTATTATTGCAAACCCAACAATATTAACAGTAGATTGATAAGAGCAGCAATAAAAATTTATAAAGAAAAAGATAACATTAATCAGTGTGCACTTATTTAAATAAAATTTGGCACTCTTTAATTAATACTTTATAAATTTTATAATTTAGTTACTTATCTGTTACCTAGTAACTTGATTCCATGTTCTGTTTATTTAATGTATATATCATTTGCATTTTGCATAATTTTCCTGATGATGATGTACGTCAAAACGTCGATTTTAAATTAAAATATATACAGAACTAAAATTTTAATATGTTATGTTATTCATAATTCTAATCATATGTACCTATATTAATGTATTTTAATTTGTTTAAAAAAATATCAAAGGGTTGTACATAAAATATTATAAACAATTGTATTAATACGAAATTAAATTGCTGTTTCTGAATGGATTCTATTTCAAGATCTTTAGATTTGTGACATTGCACAATAATATAGTTTAATACTGTGCATTTATATATCGTCTGGGAAACGAATCCAGGAACCTTCCAGTTTCCGGCTGACTGCTCTACCTTCTGACCTATCGATAACAGACCATTGAGTTGACAATTTTTTTAATCATCATTAAGTATTTATTCATTTTTATCAATAATTTTTAATATCTTGGCCTATATATTATTTAAAACAAAATTTAATATCGAGGTAGTTATTACTAATTTAAAACAAAATAAGAAAATTTTGTATCTAACGAATATTTCCAATAAAATCTATTTATAAGATGCGATAGGATGCGCTTGCAAAACGATATTACGTATTTGTGTAAAACGAACGAAATAACCGAATATTGGAATACGTAATAACTGTTGTAGCATATCTGGCATAATAAATTCTTAAAACTGCCAGTTAAATTCCATAAATATTTCATCGTAAAAGATAAATTTTGTAATTTACGTTTTCTCGTGTAAAATTGTCTTTCAAATTATTTGTCGTGTTCAAATATTATATACGAAATATTCTCGCATTTTTTTCACAGCTTATTAAAAAATTATTAAGATTTTTTTACAAATTTCTTTTATTTTAAATTTAAGAAAATTATATTTGATGAAATTCAATGATAAATGAAATTTATAAACACAGTCTTTCTGCGTTAATAAAACCTTTGGAAAATATGCTAATAATAAAAGACGTAAAATACTTAGATTTAACCCTTCCTGTCCACACTGGGGTATATTTCTTCCCCAGCGCGTATTCAAAGCGAGGTAAAGACTCCTAAACGGTTCTTTGCGACATTGCCAACAATTGCACATTTGAACAATAAAATGATAACAAATGTCGATGGAACCTACATGACCTTAAAGTATACACCTCAACAAAAAATTTGATATGCAATTGTTCAACTTTACGACAATTATAGGTAGAGCTAAACACGGTTGAAGGCGCGGGGTAGACATCTACTTGCTTGATCGGCTTATACTAGTGTGGGGAGGAAGGGTTAAGAAATTTTGCGATATCCATCGAAAACAAATCTATACTGCAAAATATTTAGGTTTTTAGTTATATAGTCAGTAGATCATCTACTTTTTCAAAAATTTAAATATATTGTTTAGTTTTCTAGTTATTAGCGGTGAGAGTTTAAAGTATAAATATTCAGAATTCTTAGTACTACAAATAAAAAATGTAAATCAATTAAATTTCTTAAACATAATAATCTAAATTCCTATTAGAATCAATTTTTAAATGACCAAATATTTTAGCTCGCAGACTAAATAGCATTCAAATGAAATTTAAAAACAAAATTAAGTATCATAGCCATTCATTGTATCAAACCATTTATACTGAAGATCTAGTTTAACATTTTCGAAGTTTAATTACTAAGAATCTAATATGAATAACGTGTAGCTGATCTGTAAGAGTAACGGTGTTTGAGTATTTTGCCATTGGCTGAATATTTTAACGGTTTTTAAATAAAATATTAGGCGAGTAGAAGCTGCTTAGCAGACAGCTATTATATAACTATTAAAAATTCAGAGCAACTACGATGAACTTATACTGGTTTCTTTTTTTTAGACTATTTAATAATGATTCATAATCACTAATATTCGGATTCATGGGATGAGTATCGCTTCTGAATTCTGTGTTAATATTTTATTAGAATTTCGATGATGGATGACTATAGGAAAAGAAAATTTAACCTAGTTTAAATTCGGTTAAATAAACAGTATACGAAGGTGTTTATTGAAAATTTAAATTAGTTTTTCTCTTATAGAATTTTTATAAAAAAAATTTGTTCATATAGATATTTATAAATTATGACATATTATTATAGATATAATTTTATTTTTTTATTATTTATTTTGAAAATATTCTGAGACCAGTTTTGCTTTGTAAAAAAGCAACACATTACAATCTTAGAGTGTAACAGAGATATTGCATTCAGTTTTTTCATCGTAATTTTGTGTTATGTTAAAGAAATAAATAAAAAGTTAATCTAACATTAAATTTATTAATAAAATTTTTGTTAAAAGTAATTTTGAAGTATAGTTGTTATTATACCATTTCAAATTTTATAAATTAATCAGATATTCAGATATGATATTATAGGATAACTGAACAAAGCTGTTTAAATAATAATTTATTAAATTCGAATACTCGCTTTTGTTACAAAGTAATTTTTTATTTTAATGTAAAATAAATAATTTGAAATAAAACTCTACGAAAAAAATTCAAGACAGTTAAAATATTAAATTACTCGTACAACATGTAAAAATAGGTAATAAAAATCATAAAAATAATACGTGTTTTATCTATATTTTGTATATAAAATATATTTTAATAAAAATAAACAGATCTATTTCGTGTGTCAAACACGATAGGCTCAAAGCACATTTTTATATTTTTATATATTAAGATATATTTATCATTGGACAGAAGGATTAGTTAAATGGGACCGTTTTCTTTGGAGCTTTTGCTTCTTGAACAAAATAGTAGAAAAGATACATCATTTTTATTTTTGTTGTTACCTATAACTTACAATTTTCATAAAAAAAAGTTGGATAATATTAATTTATTAATTATTATTATTATTTATTATATATTTATTAATTAAAACTTCATCCGAATCTTACTACTTAATTTTCATTATAATCTTATATTGTAATAAACCTAAAGGTTTGTTAAGCATTTTTAGTGCATCGAACTTCGAGCTACTGTCAGCAATTTCGATATATTTTGAAATAATGTTCAAAGTTCAATTGCACAGTGAACTAGATATTTATGTTTGCAGAGTTTAGTTCGATGACCAAAATATAACTTAAAAATACATACATTTGATCCAAATTTATTATTTTTACAATACTTTTCATTAATTCTTTTTTAAACATAACTTTTTGTCAATATTTTATTAAATAAATACAATAATCTTCTGAATGTTATTGTTGAAATAATATGCAATAAAAATAACGCGAATATTAAAAACATTTAAATTTAAGTAGAACGATCAATTTGAGAGCTAGATAAAAGAAAATAAATATGTAAGCATACGCATACACAAATTTGAATTTATTATCAGGTCGTGAATACAAAATATTCCATTGACTAAAATGTAATATTACATCATAATAATATATATGTATAACCACAGCGCAGTAAGGCAGACATGCAGGGGCTGGCTATCTTCCCTGTCTACTCTCATATTATCTTATTCTAATATACGTTATATTCGCAAAGTTCAATGCATAACAATATTTTATAGAAGAAAACCATAAAAGCTTTTATTATATGAACCACGCACACACACAGACACACTGTTCGAATAAAGAGGACAGACTCAGTAATAACTTTCTTATGTACGTTCTATGTCACTTTGTATGTCTACTTTCAATATAAATTGAAATAAAAAATAATAATATGCCCAGTGGCGTAACTATAAATTTTGAGCCTCACAGCAAAATTTTAAAATGAGTTTTTACTAAATATACACTTATTAATGCACTTATAAAGCAAGAGAAGTATTATGAATGTAAATGAAGCGACAATTACATGCCTAGATAAATATGTTTGGCAAATAATTTCTGGTTAAACTAAAAAAGTTCGTGCCACACTTTTATAAGTACATGGTAAGATTTTTGTAATTTTTATAATTCCTTATTGTAATAATTTGAAAACGCAGGATAAATTCCATATCTTCTGTCTATACAGTCAAACTTAAACTATAGTTATTAAAATTTTGTTACACAACATGCAAGCTAATTTTATTTTATTATTTCAAATAACACTCATAATAATACCTAATTTTGTAAGATAATTTTCTTCTTTATACTATATACAAATTAAATTATGTTTTGAAAGGCAGTTAAATTGGAACACCATGTAAACACAGTCTCCGTGCTCGTAATAAGAAATAACAATGATTATATCATTGGAAAAAGGGGGCGGGGGGTAAAGGATATGCAGTATTCGGATTCATATCCGGAAGACACGAAACTGTTCTGCCCATTGACCCACCCAGCTAACCAATCGTGTCCAGCTCGATGAAACCATATTTAAAATCAAATCAATAATTATATACTCTGGTTTTTTTATGGTAAACTGAATATTTACCTAAACAATATTTAAATGATTGAGAAAAACATTTAAATAATTATATTAAACTATTTTATAATGAAGCTTTTTTCCACGTTTATTTTACGTATTATTACGCTGAATTATAATCATTTTTAACCTATACTAATTTTTACTAAGAATATTTTTGTTGATAAAAATCCATCATTATAATTTATATTTTTTTTTAAAACATTGTTATTATTTTGTCAAACCGTTAATCCGAAAATTCAGGTCATCAAAAAATCGTTAAAAACTTAAATTCTCCACCGACACAACATTTTAATTATTTCCCTTCGAAATCATTAATTAAATAATCAATAGGCTAATGTAATTTTTTTCTTTGTTTTAGGTAAGTGTCTTGAACAAATTTGTTCCTAGCCAACCTACCCCTCTCTCGCACCATTGATGAAGAAGTGAAAAAGCAATGAAACAACGCCAGCTGTATGTTTCGGCTCTTTCGCGTGCAGCGCGCACAAGGTAAAATAAAAAAGCCAAAAAGGAGAAAAAAAAAATAAATAAATCGATTTCTTTCCAGTGCACATGGTGAAAAAGCAGCGGGCACACGGCACTTGATAATTAATCAAATAATAGTTGGGTGGAAAAATCTTTTAATTAATTTTAATAGCGGCACTAAGTGTGAAAGTATTAATCAAATATTATTTATTCAAATTAAGTTTAGGATTGCATTTTTTTTTTTCTCTCATTACTCGATGAAAGAGGTAGTCTTGTTAAACTGAAATTAATCGCGTTATTTGTTACGTTTTTTAATTCGGATTTCTTTGTTGGTAGAAACAGTTTATTTATTTTTTTTACTAATTAAATTTAATAATGAATTGTTAAATTATTACAAGATTTGTTTTAAAATTGAATTTTCGCAAATGTGATTTCGATACGTGAAAATAATTGGAAAAACTTGAATATACGTAATTAACTTTTCTGATTTTGAAATAAATTTAATTAGAGAAAAAAAAGAAATGTAGTGTTTTGCTATAATTATTTTTATAATTTCTACAAATTTTGTTTATGTTGGATTTCGTTTATTAAAATATTAAAATATTTTAATTATTTGGAAATTGCAAACTAAATTGTTATATTACGAAATTTGGTAAATAAGGGTATTAAGATATGCTCAGTTGAAGTAAAATATTGGCAATAAAATGCAATTATCGATTTAACCGGAAGTCGACTCTAACTTTCTTTTTTAATTGGAATATCCCATTTTTTATTTTGTCATTGAATTTAGGAGTAAATTTTACATATGACACATTAAAAACAATTTACTTTAATTTAACTGTTTTTGACGTATTTCAGCAAATCCAATTTACATATTTTTTTATTTTGCTAAATATTTATCAATATTTACAATAGGACATGTTACATAAAATAGCACTAGTTTTTTAACGTAAAATTCATTAAAGTAATAAAAACTGAGGGTTTCCATTTGAAAAAAATTTGATTTTTATATTTTTTAAACTACAAGTTATCAGCAACATTCTAGGCATATTTTTAAATAGTTTTATTCTAATTTTTTACGAAAAAGTAGCCCAATGCTTCCTTAATAAGACCTCATTTACAAATTGCAAATATTTGATTACACTTTTGAGACACAAACTTTGAAGGATGTTGCCAATTTCAAACAAAAAACAAAAAAATTGAAATACGTCAAAAACAGTTGAACTAAAGTAAAATGTTATTAATGTATAATATGTAAAATTTATTCCTAAATTCAACAATAAAATAAAAAATGGGTTATTTTATTTAAAATACGAAAGTTTGGTTTGACTTCCAGCTAAAGAATTGTGATCGAAGAATGTTATGCGAAGATATGTATTTTTTTGTTTTTTGTTATTTTATTCGTTGATACCTATATCTTATAGATATCGATTAGCCATTTAAGCTTTATTTGAAATTATAAATTTGATTACATCCAATTTGAATATAAATAAAATAACACTAATGTCACTGAAAATATCATCTAATTAAATTAAATAGACAAATCATCTAAAATTTAATCAACTAATTCGAATTAAATGAAAAGCTATGTCCTATGTAGAAATTGATTTTTTAAATTGATATATAACCTTAACACATTTTTTTCATGTCATTCTAATATATTACTTGACAAAGTTTTCTTTTGAATGTACATTACGTATAATACGGTTTGATGAAAGAGAATTTTTGCAAAAGTTATTAAGTCTAAAAGATATAATATCGTGCACATGCTAGATAACTTACTAAATATAACTTAAATCTTTGAATACATTTAATATCTTTTTCGAACATAAAATAAAGTGAATAGACTACTATTAAAATATTGCATGCTAGTTCGATTTAATTTTTGATGAAAAACATCGTCATATCTTTAATGTACATTTAGCATTAAAACTATTGGAATTTACGATATATATTTATGAGATCAACGAAGATAAAACGTCACAATTTTTATTGAAATTTCATATCAAGAAAAATATTAGATAATAACTACATTTATATTATTGAAAGAAATATTATCTACATACTGTAGTTAATTAATTTTTTTTGTGCTTTAGAACCAACATATTTACTTTAACTGAAAAGTAAACTTGTTTTTAAACTGTAAACTAATTAATAATAAGTTACCGCACAACTTTTTTGAAAGCTTTTTATGAAATTATGTACTATTTGGTTTGAAAACTCAGTATTTTCTCGAACAAATGCATTTGAAAAGTTATTAATTTTCCATATAAATATAATTTTGTTTCAAAACTAATTATATACAAATTTTTAAAATAATTGTATTATACGATTTTGTTTTCATTAAAACAATTATTTCCAATATTAATAGTTTAAAAACATATTTATTTTTGCTCAGTATACGTATTTGTGGGTTTCTAGATTATTTTTTTTTATATTAAATTTCTATTAGATATATTAATGCATGGTTATGTATTTATAAGAACCAATGTTTTTTTTAATTCATTTTTGTATTGATTTATTTATTAATTTAATGCTTTATATTTTTCAAAATTATTATTATTTTTAATTTATATTATTCATAATATTAATATTACGTTACCATATTGCCTATATAGAAAAAGTCATTATGTTACTAATTCAATAATGACATTATTATACAGCAGTTAGTTACTATTTGCACCACTGGTGGCAGCACCGGACATAACTAACGTGAAGTGTATTTAATTTAAAATATTCGATGGTCATATTGAAAACTATTACGTCAAGTTAAGTTAAGTTGTCGCTTGAATTTTAAATTGATTATTGAAAATGTTTATACAAGTGCAAAAAATGCAATGTGCATCATCAAATTTGTCAGAAACTGCATATCCGAGTAAAGAAACACGGACAAGTGTATTTAATTTGACATTTCCGACGGTTATATTAAAAATTATTAAGTCAAGTTAAGTTAATTGGCAATTGCATTATTTATTTTCGTTTAAATTTGAATTTGATTATTGAAAATTTGTGAAGAAGTATAAGAAATTAATGCAATGTATACCGCCAAATTTGTCAAAAATAGATTAATGCATAGAAAAGTTTAAAACGAACATGACAAATTACATTAAAAAAATTAATTAATACATCATGAACTTGTACAAAGTCATTGGTTCCAAATTATGAATACAACAATATTTTTCAGATAATATTGTTGCGTCATTATAGCTAATTAAAGCACATCTGGTTAATGCATCTTGAATCATCCTTTTTATAGTTTGTAATCGGAGAGTTTTTAAGTCGCAGGCCAAAGGTCTGGGACCATTAAAGTTATTAGTGCAGATTTAGCAATGAAATTAAAATATGGAACGCACTTAAGTATGGTGTTCATGTTACAATTAAATTATGTTAATTTAATTTAATTGAACTAATTATTTAAAAGTTTTTATTACATATATATATATATATATATATATATATATATATATAAATATATATATATATATATATATATATATATATATATATATGTATATATATATATATTTGCAATGCATATTTGTTAGAATGAGAAAGTTTTTTTAGAAATAAAATTATACAATAATACTCATATATTATTAAAAAAAATATAATCTGCATTATTAATACTGTAGTTAATTAATTTTTTTGTGCTTTAGAGCCAATGTATTTACTTTAACTTGGTTTTAAACTGTAAACTAATTAATAGTAAGTTACCGCATAACTGTTTTGAAAGCTTATGATGATGCAGATTTTTTGTGGCGAACATTATATAAAGCAATCGTAAAAATGTATGTGTAAATGTCCCTGAATTGTTTGAACCAAACCGAACTGTATTTGTAAACGAGTTTACATATTTGTGTTAAATATTGTCACAAAACCAAACCCACAAAATATTTCATATTGTCAACTAAACTATTCTGAAATTGTATCACATATTTGTGTCTAAAAATTAATATTATATAATTTTTATTAAATATTTAATAATTTAATAAGAAAAACGAACCATTTTTAAATTTTGCAATACCATCTCATCGATAAGGCAATAAATATAGAGCAAGAAAAAAATTAATCACCTCTTTAGAAATAAATACCTGCCTCATAGTTTCCACCCCTAAATATCTAATCCACCTTGTACGAAAAGAGCAACGAAGTAAAAGCCACAGCAATAAAAAATTGGTCCCGTCTGTATCATTGATGCAGCCCGAATCTCAACCGGCCGACCCGCGGTATGTCTACTCCCCCATTCTCCTTTCCAACTTCGGCAGGCGTTCCGTTCATTTGGCTCGTTTTGCGAGAGACGTAGGACGCAAAATCAAAGCACACAGCAAGCTGAGCGCGTTTGGGAGGTGGGGGGTGGGGGCTGTGTGTGGGAGCCTTTGGGCCCACAACACAATAAATCACTTAAACCGTATAGCCGGGAAACGGTGGGCTCTGATTACACGCGCTGCGGATTGGATGTGTCCCGGGATTGAGATGGATAGGGCGTGTGAGGGGGTGAACGGAGATCGAGTGATTCCCAATCAAGTTTCGTCAAATTGTCGTGTCGGATGGGTGCCAGAGTTTGAGATATGTGACAAAGTGGGGTTTTTTATCTTACTTTTGCTGTGGAAAAGTGTTTATCTGGTGATTGAGGATATAGTGATTAATTTATTAAGAGAATTCGGAAAAATTACCGTTTAATTGATTGTGTTTTTTAAATTTAATTCAGTGCACGTCGTTTAAGGTGAACAGTCACATTCGTATGGGCGATTTCACAAAATTGCAGAGGACGATTGATTAAATATTTTTTCATTAATTTTGTAGAGCATATTTAATATAACTGATTATTCGTAATATTTAAAAATATATGTATAATTAATAATTCAATATCAATATTCCATTATTAATAAAAATTACATAAAATACAAGTAAATATATTTTTTAACAAACCATATTTTCTTTAAATATCATTATTATTGTTTCGAAAAAATATATGAGATGTGAAATGTTATACAGAATAATATAATTTTTTTTGAATTTTTACGAACGATAGAAAATAGAGATCGATTGACTTTTATCAAGAAAAACGTGACATTTATCAAGCAAATTGCATATTTTATTTTCTCTTGTTCAAATTACACGTTCATAAAATCTGAAATTTTTATATAAGGTTTACAATTATAAAATGATATTATACTTTTTTTTTTGTTAATTAATAATGGTTATTTAAGATTTTTATATTTTCTAATTTTATATTTCGAAATCTCTTTATTTGCTACTGCCAGCTCACAACAAATCTTCGAAATAGTAAGAAAGTAGTTCAGATTACACGATCCGACAAATAATTTATCTTAAATTTATCCATTTTATGTAATATATAACAATTTCCATACTGCATTCAGAGACATCTATACAGATTTGCTTCACACTATTTGACCCTGATAGTAACTCTTAATGTGATATATTAACCGATTGATATTTGAATGTATTTCATCAAATTTTGCTAATTGCCTATAGAAAAGAAAGAATAAATTGTTGTTCATTAGAAACTTTCATATTACAAAGTTTTCCCCTACCGGAAATGATATTAGTACTTCCGATTAGTGCATTTTTGGATTTCGGCAAGCACCAATAATTTCCAAAAAAAATATTTTTTTCCATAATTATGATGGACACTGTATATGGTTGTTTGTCTTATAAAATACTATTTTTATTTTACGTAAAACTGCTTCACATAAAAATAAATACTCTAAACAGGAAATTAGATTGTTTTTACGTGATCTAATTGCCAAGTTTTTTCTGTTATATTTTAAATAATTATTTTATATATAAAAAAGAAACTTTAAACAATGTCGTGTTTGTGTGTGTGTGTGAAAACGTTTATTTAAATTTTTAATAAACCATTTAAATGAATTTGCATATTAAATTAATTTATTATAATGTCTGCATAACTTGAAGTATTACAATATAGTTTCATACGGAATATGTAACAAGTCCGAGTTGTATTTATGCACTCTCAGTATTACGAATATTATGGGAAATATATTGCGTGAACTGAAGGAATATTTTCACTTCCGTGTATACTATCTTTAACGGTTTTCTAATTTATTATTTATCAAAATATTGCCAAGTCTTCCATGTAAAAAGGCAAATATAAAACGAAAACTTTTTTTAGTAATTTATACGCCAGAGATTATTTAATATTAAAAATAATATATATTAATGTCCTGAAAAAAATTTATAATTTTATTGTAAGCTTATATCATTTCCAAAAATATTGACAAATTATTTTTTAGCATTCCGTACTTTTTTTACTAGTAACTTTTAAATTTACCATTATTTATCCATCTTGATTTTAATCAGAGAACTTTTTTTTAATAATAATATTTTTTCTTCAAGTGTATCATAATGTTGATATTATGTTACCATATTGCTTATAATGCCTATATATATATATATATATATATATATATATATATATATATATATATATATATATATATATATATATATATATATGATTACTGTATTGAGCGTAAACATTTGTGGTTGAAGCAAAGCTGAGGCCTAGTAATTTGGGCAAAACACAAAAAGAACTTTCTAGTATACAATTTCTGATAAATATGGCGGTATATATTGCATTTTTTGCACTTTTTCACACATTTTCAATGATCAAATTAAAGTTCAAGTGAAAATAAACAACGCAATTGTCAATTAACTCAACTTGACTTAATAATTTTTAATATACTCGTCGGACATGTCTGACTGTGTTTCTTGGTTGAATATGTATTTTCTGACATATCTGACGGTGCGCATTGCATTTCTTACACAACTTTACATATTTTCAATAATCAAAATCAAATTGATAATAAACAATGCAATTTTGTCAATTAACTTATCTTAACTAGACGTAATAGTTTTCCATATGCTCACCGAAGATGTCAGATTAAATGCATTTGACGTTGTAGTTATGTTTGGTGCTGCCACAAATGGTGTATATAATATCTAACTGATGTATAATAATGTCATTATTGTACTAGCAACATAATAACCTCTTTCTAAATAGGCAATACGGTAACGTAATATTAATATTATGATATTCTTAAAGAAAAAAAATACTTTCTTTTTATATTTTTTTCCTTTTCTATTTGTCATTTTTGATATATAACTTTTGTAAAATTATTCTGTAATTGGATAAAAATCTGTAGAATAATAATAAAAAAATGAATATTTTTTATAAAAATTAAATTTTAACTTTAATAATCTTGATTATTACACGTACAATTATTATTTGCAACACATGTATATTAAATAGTTTTACATAAATTATTATTAAGATTTTCACAAGTTATACACAATGAAAAGAATTACATAAGTTAGCAATTATATCTCTTGATGACACAACTCAAGCGAGAAACATTATTTATTCATACAAAATAAAGAAATTAAAACATCGGTAAAAATTGCTTAATATTTTCGCAAACTACTCAAAAAAAAAAATTGCATAAAAAAATAACACAGAATGTATGTCTACGAAAAATAAATTCTTAGCTAAACAAAACTAGAACACGAATTGTTAATAATACATAATATATACGACCATACACAAATATACGGTTATAGCTAAGCAATTTAAAATTCATAAACTTTTCATAACTTTTAAAAATGTATTTGAATCGTTCTAGGTATTGCATCCCGTCGTCTCGGTACAGAGCAAATTCTGTAAAATATGTAATATTTTAATATCCAAACTCGTATGGATTTTCTAATTTACATAATATCCACTCACAGTCAACTTTGTTTGTAAACTATAAGCAACTCTCTATGCAAATATTTTTAAATTTAATTTTCCAAAGTCCGATGTACATAGAGTGGCTTTCGTTGCATTTCTAGTTTTCTAGCTAAATAAATAACCAAGTTGGTCATGGAAAGAGAAACAAAAATATATATATATATATATATATATATATATATATATATATATATATATATATATATATATATATATATATAGACAGCTAGCGTAACTAGCAACTTGACAAGTCTGTTGAAATTCAGGTAACACAGTGTTATAAATATTAACAAGCAAGATTTAGTTTATTTATTCAAAACGAAACAGAATATAAAATTACATTCAATCTGAATAAATTTTAAAGTGTCGACTAATTTTTGTTATGTTTTTTTTTTTAAATTGTAAATTTTCTAAAGCAAATACCAATTTTTGCAATAAAATTAATCAAAATTTAATGAAATTTTGTGAACGTACAAACATCAAAATTCGATTAAATTTTTCCGAATTTTAATTAAATGTAAAACAATAAATTATGTGCACTATATTTTTTTAACATTTTATTTAAATATTTGGTTTTTTTTGCAAATGTAATAATATAGTACAAAATAATCACATGCAAATTTCTGAAATTTTATTAAAACAAAATAAAACTGAACTATTTGTATACAAATTTTAATTAAAATTTCGAATAATTTCAATTTAAAAAATGTTGAAATATTTTTCGGTACATTTGTTAATCAACAAATAATTGTAGACAGATGATTGTATTTTTGGATACTAAGAAGTAAAAGAGTTTGTGCCACACCCTTATGTATGTACTAAATAGTTCCGTAACAATAATTTTCAAAAAGCAAATAATAGAAATTTTTCCCATATGATGAAATTTTCTTGACGAACACTATGTAAAATTTCTAAGAACTTTAAGGAAAAATTATATTAAAATCCGGACAAATATTTTAATTTATTTCCTTTTATATAATATGTAAATTGTTCTTAACTTTTAAGTACTTTTATTTAGATACAGAGTAAAGCACATTATATTTATATCAATTATATATCCATATTGTAATATTCACTCAGATCAAAGTAGACTATGAAGCTCAACACAAACAATATAACATTACTGATAAGTACTATACCCGGAAGACATCAGTAAATTTCAGCAATTTTAGCCGACACAATCCTCACTGAAACGTACGTGTATTTTTGCTCTATTAGCTTAACAGTAATTTAATACATCTGCGTAACACACAATGTATCATGTAACTAAGGATGCGAAATTTCTCCAGACAAATGTCTATATGATTTTCACAAATGCTCTTAATATACAAACGATAATAATATGTTTTGTCAGCCGCAAAGTGATATAAACAAGCAGATATTGTACGAGTACTTGTTGTTTATATTCTAATACATGAACCGTGATAATATATCGCGATTAAGTGGATTTTACAAAGGTAATTTGATGAGATGGATTGAAAACTTATCAGGATAAGTTAATAATGACCAGTGATAAATGTTAATAGTATTGACAGTTATTCATATTTTGAACGTACATAATTAATAAAAGAGTCCTCTTTTTTGAGGTCTTAAGAGGATCTGCAATAGATATAAAATATAAGCCAAAACAAGGTTAGGCAATTGAGTAATAACTTTTTTACTATATAATGTACATTTCAAAAATTGGATCATAATGAAACCTTATTTTAGGGTTGCAAATTATAATACAATGTTAATTTTTTTTTTTATCAATCATTGTTAATATTATTAAGTCTTGCAAATGCAATTATTTTTGTATTTTCAAATTTTACATAATGAAACTTTTCTAACTTGCGATGTGCGGCAGCGAATTTATCTGAATGATTTAGAAATGTTCTGACAATCGAGATTTATTTACTAAATTTATAATAATTTTTATGTAACTAATAATTATGAGACGAATTTTACGAAAATTATGCTTAGATCTTCTTTTTTTAAATCATACTTATTTTTGGTGTCCTCTTTTGTAGTCACTAGGATAGAATAATTATATTTAAAGGATGAGGCTATTTATACATACGGTATGTATACGCAATTGGCTATTTATACATACTAAAAAAAAAACCTAAACCAACCTACTAACCTAAACTACCCTAAATAGCCAATTACGTAAAAATACTGTATGTATAAATAGCCAATTACGTATACATACCGTATGTATAAATAGCCACTTTCATATTTAAAATGTATTTTATAACTTGTTTAAAAGTATATTAAGTGATACATACGATACGGTGTCGAATTTCTTAAGTAAAAGTGATTTTGTAATAAAAGAAATTTCAGAAATGTGTGAAGATAATACAACTACATATTATATTTGCAAATTTTTGTGAAAGTTTATCTTCATTTCGATAATATTCAAATTAAATACAAATTTTACTTTTTAATTAATTTTCCTAATTCGTAAGTGGAACTTCGAGATTATACCGGGTGTTTTATTTAAGTTTTGAGAATCATGCTGCCCCTTCCCTCCAAATTTCAAAGTCTAATATCGCCTAGTGAATAAACTATAAATGTAAACAAATAAATCTGTCTTGTGTTTACCGCAAGCATTCTAAATGCTAGGATGCAAGCGAGTAGTTTCGATTGACACCAGACAAAATGTTTTTTTTAGCATTCCTAATGTATTCTTATTCGTCGGAACTAGTCGTATTGACATTGTCGGAGTATTAAATTTTTCTATTTAACATCGATTACAAACAAAATTACTATTTTGCTACAATTTAACTGTGCAGTACAATACAAAAAAAAATACAAAATTAAGTTTGAAAAATATTTACATTTTTGATATAATATAGAAAAAAAATTAATATTATGCTAGAAAAAATTTTAATACAAAAAAAATGATCCTTTAAAATTATTATACATTTCTTAAAAAGCATTAAAAATGCAAGCCAATTATAAAACCGCAAATTATAAAAAAAAAACAATATACATAGTATTGCAAAAACAAAATATTCATCGTAGCGGTCAAGTTAATATTCATAAAAACAAAAACACAATCATATTACCACAACACATCTGATTTATACCCAATGTCATCATCTCCTTTTAACTTTTTCGTCTCTCGCTGTATATCTAATTACTTTTTAAAAAAATCACGTAGCCAACAATCCACGTTGGCCGTGTGTCCAAAGCACAATCTTTTTTTTTGTATTTTATTTTTTATTTTTTTGCTTGTTTTAATTTCTATCCTAGTTGCTTAGTATTCTTTGTGCCGTTTTGAATATATAATAAAGCGGCAAAAATATACGCCGACACGACGTGACTTTGTCACATGGCACAGATTTTTTTTTAGTTATGTGTGTGTGTGTTTAAATGCGACCACACACATGTTTACATATATGTATTACACGCGATTTAAATTTAAAATTCCGAAATTGTTATAATGAATTTTTATTGCATAATTGCGTATGGCATATTACCTGATAATTATATTCGGTGGATGGCGTTTACTAGCTCGCTTGATGCCTGCCAGAATGCATTTATGTATGTAAATTTTTATATGATTTTTGTTGTTGTTATGTGCCGTGTTGTGATTGCATAATTACTGCAAATAAATGTTCATACCGGAAGCTTTTTTCCTCTGTATTTATTATAAAATATGGTTCACAAAGTTTTACGTATGTAAATGTCTAATTTTTTTTATTAATGACTTTGTAAATTGTAACTGAAATACTAGAATGTAAAAAATACATATGACGTCCATTACATAATTGTATTTAATTGTTTTATATAAAGTGCATTAGTTGGTACATCACATGGAAAGCAAAAAAATTCTAAACGTTTCAGCAATTTCTAAAAAAATTTGTAGGCCTAAAGGGTAAAATAAATTTAAATTGAAATGATTTTAAATTACTAATTAAAATTAGTGATTGGTCAGGATCCATTATTAAATATTTATTAAAATATTAATATGCAACCATTTTTGTGGTTTTTCATAAATTACTGTGCATAAAATAATGAAAGTTAATAAAAAAACATATTTTGGAATCGATGAAATTGAAAACGCATATTTGGTTAGTACAATACAAATTGCGAATATTTTGTTTCATTACGTAGACTTTTGGGTTAATATTTACTGAAGCAGATTTTATTTACGTCTTGTTTATGTAAATAGTATTTTAGAGTTATAATTTTAAAACGACATCGAACTACTGTTTGTTTATTTTCGGAAATTTCGGATGAATCGGTTACCAATTAAATTCTCATAATAACACTAAAAGCTAATAAAAGTCTGAACTGAATTGTTCAATGAAAATTTTGCATTTATGATGATGATTCTTTATTTGATAATGATTGATAATGATAATGATTGATTGATAATAATGATGAATGATAATGATAATGATAATGATAATGATAATGATTCTTTTATTGATAATAACTAATGTTAGTTTATATGTAACTGATTGTAAAATTTTATAGTTTTTTGTTGAACCATAAAAATATATTACTTTTTTAAACATATTAAAATAGCCATATTATACTGCGGAACTCTCTTATGTAAACCAAAGTTATTATATTACTAGTTCAATTATTAGTTCATTATTGCAATATCAACATAATATATTGCCTAACATCGCAATATATGCATTTGTAGTATAACTAAGAAGATTTTGCTTTTTAATTAATATAATTCTTGAATCTCGAAAGAAATTTTATTGTAATATACATAGAAAGATTTCTTGCGGAATTCAAAAATTTTCATTTTAATGAATCACAATATTTAACAAAAATGTTTATGAAAACGGGCATTAGTTTTTTAATAATAAGTATGAGAATTATCTGCATTTCTAACATCATAATTATGCATACTATTTTTAAATTTCAGATTGCACTTAAATAATTCGGAAACAAACAATGTTGCATTTTAAATATAAAAATCATTGCAAACATTTGCAAGAAAAATTTAATATTTATCCATTTTAGTTTTATTAACATAATGTTAATAGGTTTGTATCTAATACAACGCAGTATTACTCTCATGGCTCTAGGCTATATTTTCAAGCAACTGCAAATTATGTTTACTACCCTTATTACCAACACATAAAATTGTTGAATAATATGTGAAACTAGGTAAAATTATAGTGTTGTATATTAATGTTAGAATCCAAATTAAAATAGTAACATAATATACTATTATAGTTCTTATATTAATCGAGGGTGTTAAATTAATATTACTTAATTTTTAATTGACAGAAAAAAAATACACACAAATCTTATAATTCAAAACACACAATTACGTATTAAATATTTATAAATATTTAATACGCAATATCATTTGTATCATTTATCCTGATCAAGACGGACGTTGAGTTTCGTTGAAACGTCGATTTTAAAAAAATATTAATACAGAACTGTAACCCAAAGCAGTTTTATTTAAATATCTTTCCATTATTAGATACAATCATATTTCAAAATCACATCACATTTTATCGTAACAGTGAAAAACATTAGAAAAACTTCAAAATATATACATCAACATGAAACAAAATTGCATCGCATTTCAAATCGAATGCAACCCAACCTAACCTAACTCTCTTTCTCTCTCTTTAACATCGTGGCCCAAAGTGCATATGCACACGAAATTCAAAGATTAACCCGAACGAAAAAATAACGTTATAGTTAACCCATAACAACCCCGACCGCCTCGTTATATGCATTCAACTCCAGGATCGTTAAGTTTAATTTCTCACGTTATACGTTAGCGTTTGCGGTAACGGGCGGGTACCGTAAAGCGTCATTTCGGAAGGCGTTGCGACGCCGAGAACAAGAGTTACGCGGGCGGGGCTGGGGGGGGTGAAAATTTGACGCTCGCGGACATGTCTTCCTTGTTGATATGCATCCATTTTAGTGTTCAGTGATTTTCTTAAACGACGTTTTAGTACGACTGAGAGAATTACCATAGGTTCTTGTGTTGACTACATATTGGCACAATGTTGTACATGGTTTGTGTATTGTTTGATGGCAGGATTTGTGAGAATGTATGTGCATAAGGAAGCAGAATCGTTATGTTTATTATTTTGTATTTCTGAGTGTATTTCAAAGTTACGATGTTGTTGGTATTTGTATAATATAGAGTCATTTGTGGTAAATATATTAGCAAGGCCACGCGCGACTATTAACTTTGGCGCCTAAAGCAGATTATAAAGATTGCACTCCTAAATATGTTTTATCAACAGGCATTGTTTTACTAACAATTTAAATTAACAACATAGTAAAAAATCTTTCAGTTTCATCGAAATATCGATTATAAATAAATTTTAATGCAGAACTAGAATTTAATGCCGTTTTATTTTAAGTATTAATTTGTTTCCACCAAATAATATTTTAAAGAATACTGCTTGACCGATTTTTAAATTCTTGCTCAATTTTAAAGTAATAATTTATTTTTAATTCCAAATGAATAAATGGAAATTAATTATTAATAATTTTTCTACAAAATTTTTCGTTTATTTAATCAATCAAAACAAATGAAACCTAATATATTATCAAAGAGAAACACAAATCTGTAGAAATGAAAATAAATACAATCATACATTATCATTAATAAATCTCTAGATTAAGAAATATATATATATATATATATTATTAGAAATCGATTCTGAAAGCAATATTCCATTTGGCACATCTATCTAAAAATAATAACCAGCCATCAGGAGCGTCTAATTATAAATTTTGCACAGCACCCCGGAGTATTGTTTCCGGACGTACCTTTCGACAAAACACCAGAGAAGAAAAAGAAGAAGAAAAAAAGGACGCTAAAGGCAACCGGCAGCCAGCCAGCCAGCTTAGACGCCGATTTTTACGACACGGTTCACGCAAGCAGAATTTCTGATGATTTCATTTTTCCGCTCATGTGTCAATTTCTTATAGGCCAGTGGCTCTATAACTTTTTTTCGTCTACATTTGACATTGTGGTTATGTTTGGTGTTGGTATCAATGGTTTATACTAGTAACATAATTATCTCCTTCTATATAGACAGTATATTAATATTATGATTCGCTTAAAGAAAGAATTATATATAATGCATTATAAAAATACATAAACGTAGTAGTTTTAACAATTTATACACCTGATATTTTAGTTTTTGTAAAGTATAATATTTGTATAGGTTTACTGTGAAATAAAATTTTAAAAATTAAAACACATATTAATTATTTTCATAATAGTATATTATAAAAAATTATAATACTTTTTTCTCCGTGCATATTTGTACTGCAATTTGGGATGAAAATATATAATTTTTACATGGATATTAATTTCACGTCAAAATTTTGTAAACTTTTTATTGAAACAATATTGAATTACAAATTTTGAACAAAATTTGTTTACAAATTATAATCATGCTAAACAGGCGTTAATAATCTTAAATCTTTATTGAAAAAATATGATACATACAAATAAAATACAAGAAAAAATGGAACTTGCAGTTTACTGTCATAGTAAAAATGTTTCAGAACTCATTGTAGTAAAATGAATAGGCTTTAGGATTAACTTCTGAATAAATTATAATTAAAAATCAACTTTTCAATATACTATACGTATATCATCGTCAGGAAAAAATTATACAAATGACATACCTATATAATAAATAAACAGAACATAGAGACAGAACAAGTTGGCTAAGTAACAGAATAAGTAACTGCTATGCATACTATTGTTGTTTTTCTGTTTTTTTAATATGTGGAATTGTCTTTAATAAAGAAAACTCGTATATCATGTTTCAGTAGAAACCCATTTTTCTTCTTTGTTTTTACTCGAAAATTCTGCTACACATATGTAAGTTGTCTCAAATGGAATCAAATATTCATGGACAGCTCTTCTAACAAATGTAGGCTAGAATTTTTTAAACATGTAGATTAAAATTATAATTTATTAAAACATTTTTTTTTAACTTTTAATCAAACAAGAGTTATTTTTAATCAATTTTTCATTTTCAAACTTACTATTATTAAGAATTATAAGAACTGTTAATTTTTTATAACATGTATATACCACATTTAAATTTTGAATTTACACAATTTCTGAATTGGACAATATTTTGCTCAATCCGTAAACTGGTATCTTTATTTAATTATTACAAGAATATATGTGAATGAGTTTAAAGGTATACCTACATTTGCGTGGACGTCTGATGATTAGTTGGATGAAGCTAAGATTGCTTGTCTGGATAGGAATGTTTGGAGGAAACTGATTTCGAGATAGTGAAAAGAGTTTGTGTCACACTCTTTTGTGTACATGGCGTGATTGTGTATGTAACATATTTTTTAACTTATTACGCCACACGATACTTTTTGGTTAAGTATCAATTTCATCATCATGAAAGAATTGTTAAATGTAGCTGATGAGACTAATTCAGTTTTATATCATGTGTTAAATTATGGAAATGATGAAGTACTAAATGGAGAAACAAGAAAATGTAATCTTAATAACATGTCAACGAATAAAGTTAATTTGTACTTTCAAAAACGATGCGCTAACTAGTGAATTATTTTGGAACTTAGGGGTAACGTGATGTAATTATCCGCACTAGCACAATAATTCCCATTTGAAATATAAGTTGAAAACATTTGTGTTATTCAGATAATGTTGAACCTGTTACGGCATGTATTAACATAATATCTTTCTATTGTTTAGAGTAGATTAATACAAATAAAGAACTTGTTTTTTTTTGTGGCGCTACCAGTCAACGAATAAAATGGTGTAGAAGTATAGAAAGTCTTTTCCATATCCCCATAGGGTACATTTCTATTCCAAGTTAAGAACTACTGTTCTAAAAGGAACGCAGCCGTTTATCGGACGCCGTGAACGCGCAAACGTCCGTTATATCGGGACGAAAACGCAATCGACAATCGGTTACGTGCAATGCGTGCCAACAACAACCAACAACAATTGAGGAGCTAGAAATACGCGAAATTATTGGATACATTGTTGTTTTTCGCAGCAATACCATTGGCCGAACTTTTCTTTCTATTTTTCGATGTTAGTGGGGTGATAAGGATTCTTTCAGCTTTTGCGATCAAAATCAGTTTGGTTTTTGTTTAAGTTTGAAAAATTAGCTAGACTGAAGTTTATTATTTGAATATATGATTATAATGAATACAGAAAAATTAATGATTTTTTTTATAGAATACCGAAGAATAAAAGTATATTTTTATATATTTTCATATATTTTACAGGCAAATAGATTTTTTTTTTATTAGATCTGGTTTTAAAATGCTAATTTTATTTATGGTAAAGAGTTATTTTTTTTTATTTTGTTTATATTTTTAATGTTGTTTCTATAAATAAAATTAAACTAGAATGCAGTTTTCAATTTTGTTTAAAGATGAATAACTGCGCTAACAAACATATTTTGAAATTCAAAATAAATTGCTTGATTAAATTTTCTTTAATAAACTGATGAAACATGACAAAGGTGGCTGTCTGCCTGAGAAATATATATGAAAACTTTGTTAGTACGAGAACAATAGGGTTTCGAGTTAATTATTTCTTAATGCAATTAAATATAATTAAATAGTCCTCATTAGGTAAAATTGTAAATTCTATATATTTTCTTAGTACAGAGAATAATGTCTAGACTAGACAAATTGTCATAATGCACACTATAGAATTCTGTTATAAAACATTCATCAAATATTAAATTTTGTAATCAGCATTTATACGGGCCTATTCTGTAACATTACTATTAAAATTAACAATAAGATATATTTAGGATTTTGTAAAATTTTAGAACAATAATTATCTTAAAATAAAACTGCTTTAGGTTAAAGTTCTATGTAAATATTTATTTATAATCGACGTTTCGATAAATTTAACTTAACTTATTATATACATGATGTTGGTACGCGGAGTAGGTAAATAAAAAGTATATGAGCTACGAGTATGTACGGAAGGAACATGGAAGTTTAAATAATTAAAATAGTTTGAGTCATCAACTAACCGTTAATTAATTTATATAAATAAAAAACTGAAATAGTTTATCTATGGTTTGTAAGACTACTAATATTAAACATTACAAGCATTGTGTAATATGAAATTGTTCTATCAGGGTAAGTGTTATATAATTTAAAATAAACATACTTTAGAAGCTTTTTCTGAACAATAATGATATATTTATATGAAACCAGATCTTTATATAATTCTGAATAATATATAAATGAGAATTACTGCAATTTACATTATTTCTCAGAAAAAAAAAATTTCAACATAAATGAAACAGAAAGGAAAAAAAATTTTATACAGATTAATTCAGTTCTAAAAATTAACGTAATCTCTTTTCAATCCTATTGAGGACTTTTAACGATGTGTTAATTTCCATTTCATGAACAAATAATAAAAAGTAGTACAAAATACACATTTGTTTGAAAAACAAATTGGACCAAACATTCCTGTGTGTATATTTCGAATGCAACTACATTTATACACAGAGAAACTATGTATATTTTCAATAAAATTTATTGTTTAATCGAAAATGGAGAATGAGAAACGTATCTCGCACAGGTATATAAATGCGAATATTATATGAAATAATGCAATTCATGAAAATATACACACATGCGAGGCGCGCGCACATGCACACACACAGAAATTGGAAAGGTTTTTGTGAAAAAGCCGATTTCAATTAATTTTCACATGTTCTAAACAATTAAATTCGTACGTTTGTTTTCAATTGTATGTTATTTGGAAATTTATTTCCATGATATTCAAATTTTTACACGGACAATATGTTTTTGCTATCCGTTATTGTTATAGAAAATATGAAAAATTCCAGGTTTATTTTTTCCATTTAAATTTGTGTTTGGTGACCTATTTTATTTGAAATTACAAATTATAGTATATTATAGTATAAAGCAAATATACAAATATTTAATAGAAGGATAGTAGGTATACATCGTATACCCCTATGAAAATAAAATTTATGTGGTACATTTTTCTTTAATTACAAACATACATACACAATCACGCTATGTACCCAAAAAGGTGTAACACAAACTCTTTTCACTATTCTAAAATCTGCTTTCTACAAACTTCCCTATCCAAACAATCTTGCACTTATTTAGTTTATAGTTGTGGTAAACAATAATTGAAAAATATTTTATTCAGTTTTTTCTCGGAAAGTTGGCATCACTGGAAAAAAATAAATTTACATATCTTGGGTACTAAGTGAACCTATACTGATAATTTCAATAAAATCGGTTAAACCGTCTGAGAGGAGTTGCAATTACAAAATTTTGACTGACAACCGAGCGAGCGAGCGAACTAGTTGACGACGCTCCCACATAAACTAAGTTCGGATTCGTCGCCTAGAAGCAATATGTAGGATATATACATATATATATATATATATATATATATATATATATATATATAAATGTTAAAGACACCGTATCAATCACTATACCACTTTTTACTTGTAGTCAAAGTGGTTAAAAATACATATGTTACATTTAAATTTTAATATTTCTCTAACTTTGCATATAAAAAAGTAATATAAAAAGATGTAAAATTAATATTTTATACTAAATATTCGTAAAATATTTTACATTTACATGAAAAATAAACGAAAAATTTATTATTCGTTAAATTTCCTAAAGCGTTTATGGAAATAAACGAAAACAACAAGTCATATATAAATTTAATTTTAATTTACATAAAGGCTATGAAGAAAAAAAAAATATAAACAACACACCAATTATTTTAATTATTTGTATTAAAAACGAAACTGTAACTTTTATCAGCTATAATTAGAAATTTCACACTGTTATGAATTGTGGAGACATTAATAAATTGTTGTTTTTTTTTTTACTCGTAACGCTTTTAATATAATAATTTTACAGAGAAAACGTGGAAATAGGCAAATACTAATTAACTTATTTATTTTTTCAAAAATAAAACATTTAATCCGGAAAAAACTGTTTAAAATGAAATACATTATTTTCAAGCGTATTAAAATATTGATACTACGGTACTATACTGACTTTGTAGAGAAAGGTCAATATGTTACTAGTACAATAATGTACATTATTATACAGTAGTTAGTTACTATATACACTACTGGCGGCAGAACCAAACATGACAATTACATCAAGTGTTTTTACGCAAAAAAAAACTGATTTTAAATGTTAAAACGACTTTTACCCGATTTTTAATTAACAAACTGTAGAATATTTGAACATTACATTTATTCCATGGTTAACTATTCCACATTTAATCCAGAGTTATAAAATCCGGCTATAAATATATTATAGGAAGATATTTGTCCAATTCATTGTTTTTTATTGTATTCGGTAAGGAAGAAAATAAATATATTTTATTTGCGTGTTTAAAGCAATTAATTAACTCGCTAGTTAGGCTTCTGTGCTATTAAAAGAATGATAAAAAAATGGCACATATTTTTCTCAGGTTTCACTATCTGCAAAAATCTCTCGCAGAATTCTACATTCTCGGGAAAATAATTAGACGAGACCGATATTTTTTTTTTGTAAGAAATATGAAAGTTAAATTACCGTATTTTTATAAGTCGGATAAAAATGGACGATATTGCATGACATTATTAGCAACGATATCTTAATATAAAAATTAGTTGAGTTATAACCTGCCACGTCAATTGTGAAGAATATTTATTGTTACATATTTTTACATTTTTATACATTAATTTTGCAGATTTGTAAGGTGGTTGTTTAGTAATTTAGAATAATTTTGATTTCAAGATATTGTAAGAAATTTATGACATGACGTGACATTTTTTTTACATTGATTTAGGTGTTCTTATTTAGTACGTTAGTATTAAGTTTTAGGTACTAAATGCAGTTATTGTGTATTAATAATTAGATAATTGTCCGCACTTTTGTAACAACAGATTAAATTTAGTAGTTAATTGACCATTTTTGGTCAAATTAAGTTATTGCTAATTTCGGCAATATTTGTTTGTTTCTATCTATTTTAAGAATCGTGAATGTTCTAAGTTTAATAGTTTCGGAAATATAAATTCTAATTTGTTTCATATCCTTACTAGAAACAATTCAGTTCAGAAACTTTATAAATATTACTTTATATTAGTATCATATTTTTAATTTAAATTCAACTCTATTTTTATTATATAAACAAAAAAAAAATCTTTACTATGTTTCACATAACATTACAAATTTATTATGTAACAATTGGTCATTCCTATTATTGTATAAAAACATTTGTATGTTGAAAAACAATAATAAATAAAAGAATCTACCACCCACAATGCTAATAAAAGATGATTTTGTATTCATATAAATAAATTAACAAACACACCTACTACATAATAAAATATCACGCGAAATGTTGTGAAAGTTATATTGTACAAACATTTCATTGCGCATGCGCAGTATAGTAGCTTTCATATGTTAAAAGAACAGTCTCGAGTTTTAATGAGAAATCTAGATTTTGCTTCAATTACTGATTATAAATTATATGATAAGTTTTAGAAATTTTATAAATTTGATTGTACAGTAATATTGTACTATATTTAGCGTACGAAATTTTTGTAAAGAGATTTAAGTAAATTTAATCAGGTTGTTAGCTCACAATGTGTTTAACAATGTTTTATTCAATTAGCTTTATAATCTTAATACACTATTAATTTTATTCACACTAAAAATTATTACGAAGTTAAATATTTTTAACTTTATGCCAACTAAAATAACAAATAAAATAAAAATGAACAAAATTTAAAGAAAAATTTATATTAAAATAAAAAAATCTTTCAGAACTCATTATATAAACTAAACTGCTTTAGGTTCAAATTCTGTATTAAAATTAATTTAAAATCGGCGTTTCGACGAAACTCAACGCTTGTTTTTATCAGGATATTTTATATACATATATGGAAGATGTGTGTTAATTTATTTATATGAATACAAAATCATCTTTTATTAGGATTGTAGGTGGTAGATTATTTTATTTACTATTGTTTTTTTGTCCTGATGAAGATGAGCGTTGACTTACGTCGAAATGTGGATTATAAATTAATTTTAATACAGAACTTGAACCTAAAGCAGTTTATTTTAATAAAATAGCTATTTTATTTTGTATAACAAATGAGGCTTGAACGAGATTTTAACTTTACATTAGTCTATTTTAAGAATTCGTTCAATAAATTATGAATGAGAAATATATATATATATATATATATATATATATATATATATATATATATATATATATATATATATATTGGCTAAGACATTGTTACGGTAATCTGACTTGTGGTTTCCACTTAAGATGCTGATATTTAAAATAAGCTAAAACGAAGATGGTTTCTCAGAAAATGATGTCATGTAATCATCCAAGATACATATAGTTATTTGACCCGGAAATACTTTAGTATTAAGAAATGCTTTGTTATTTTTATAATAATGTAAATTTAATATATTGCAAAAGATTTTTTCTCGGATTTTTGAATTAATGAACTGTGTTGAAAAAGGCAGTTTTTAGTTCACAATACAATTTAAACGTAAATGAGTATCTATAATTTGGAAGTGAAAGTAACAAAATATTACAATGAGAAGTAAATACAGGATGTCTCATGGGAAATTATTGAAACTAATCAGCTGTTATTTTGAAATTTAGATCACGCCATGTACCCGAAAGGGTGTGGCACAAACTGTTTCCACTATGCTGAAATTACATTTCTATCTCATTTACAAAAATGAGTTGAAAAAATAAAGACTATAGTTTTTAATAGATATAAACAAAGTTTAACAAAATGTTTGTATATTAGTTTATTTTATTAATGAAAAATATGCAAATAATGTAATAAGATACTAAAATAGGCTATTCTATAATCTATTGTATTTAATAATCTTTTGTGTTTAATATTTTTTAACACGTAAATTTTGAAAAAATATATTATTATTTTATGTAAAGAAGAAGAAACTATAATATTGGTTTTAATTAAAAACAATTTTTTACAATTTTTTGCAACAATTTTTCTTGGGAGAAGAACGATTTAAATGAAATGAAAACTGCTTTTATTAACTCGTTGTAATGAATTGTTCCAATTTTTATTTTGCTTTTTTAATACCGTATTCAGAATATAATAAATTTATAATTTTTGCTTGTTAATATTTTAATACTATACCCTATGTGTTTCAAAATTAGATTTACGTTTTAGTAATGCTATTAATGTAATAAAAATAAATTTTAATAATGTTTCAAATATCGATATCACGATATATCGATATTTTTAATTTTTAATATCAATTATCGATATATTGATAAATTATCAATATGTCGACATTTTTTCCCAGCCCTAGTCAGAACTCTTACTATATTGCACTTTTTAATTTGGCATGTATAACATTTTAAAATAATTATAAAATGAAAATTACACTGCATCATAGTAAAGCAAAAACTCTTTATATATTAAATGCATATTTATGATTTGTCGCAAACTTCAATTAGTCAAGACGTTTGATAATAACTTATAATTTACTGGCATGAATAGTATCACTTATCAAGAAACTTATACAGGATGTAACAGAATAACTATTCCTAATTTTAACTGGAGTATCCTGGGCTCAGAATATGAAGATTTAATGCAAATCATTGAGATAAAATGTGGCTCCTTACTGAGCTACAGGGTGTTTTATATAAAAATTTAAAAACGATTTTTGCCCAGTGCTTTAAAACTATTTGACGTATCATTATCATATTTGGCAGGAAATGTAGGTACCGTGCACTATACTAAATTATGTTAAATAAAAGTTTCTGGCTACTGCCAATGGCGTACAACAGGGGCAAGTGAGAGGTTGATCCTTCCTAAATTCTACGCCACTGGCGGAATTGTTATTTTAGCACAATTTTTCTATTTTCCAATACTTTCTGTATAAAAAACATACTCTTCCTTTGTAACGATAAAGTCACTGTTTTTTGAGATATTTAAAGTTAAACATAAGCTGCACCCTTGAGATTTTTTCAAAATTTGCTCAAAAAAATCTGAAAAAATTCAGTAAAATAGAGAAAAAAAATTAGCTACATAATACCTAAGTAACTTTTTTTCTAACTCATTCTGGTTTGGCTGCAAAAATTATTGAAAATAAAAAAAATAAAATGCAAAAAATATTAATTTTCAATAATTTTTCCAGCCAAACCAGAATGAGTTAGAGAAAAAGTTACTTAGGTATTATGTAGCTAATTTTTTTCTCTATTTTACTGAATTTTTTCAGATTTTTTTGAGCAAATTTTGAAAAAATCCCAAGGGTGCAGCTTATGTTTTACTTTAAATATCTCGAAAAACAGTGACTTTATCGTTACAAAGGAAGAGTATGTTTTTTACACAGCAAGTATTGGAAAATCGAAAAATTGTGCTAAAATGACAATTCCGCCAGTGGCGTAGAATTTAGGAAGGATCAACCTCTTACTTGCCCCTGTTGTACGCCACTGGCAGTAGTCAGAAACTTTTATTTAACATAATTTAGTATGGTGCACGGTACCTACATTTCCTGCCAAGTATGATAAGGATACGTCAAATTGTTTTAAAGTACTGGGCAAAAATCGTTTTTAAATTTTTATATAAAACACCCTGTAGCTCAGTAAGGAGCCACATTTTATCTCAGTGATTTGCATTAAATCTTCATATTCTGAGCCCAGGATACTCCAGTTAAAATTAGGAATAGTTATTCTGTTACACCCTGTATATAAAATAAATATATTATTTAACAAGAGTAGTCCAAAAAAATATGTACGTTCAATAAGGAACAAAATATATTTTTATGAAGTTATTCAAATAAAATTTGTGAAATAATGTAATTTTTGTTTATTCAAATAATATGAATATACCGGGTGACCCATTTTAATTAATCCACTGGAATATCTCGAGAAATATGTGTCGAACAAAAAAATGTTCCGAATAAAAGTTGGATGGTTTAGAGGGGGCCATCTGATCCTGTCACATTTTTTCACCCCCACCCCCCTAGGGGGCGGGGGAGGGGGGCATGTTTGATATCTTAAATGGGAACCCCTATTTTTTATTACAGATTCGGATTCTAAATAAAAAAACTATGAAGATTTTATTGGAAAAATTTTTTTAAAATCATAATAGGTGGCGCTGTAATCGCAAAAAATAAATCAATTAAGCTGAAAAAATTAAGTTTTCGGGGTACCATGAGTCTTTGTGTGCAACAAAAATATGAAAAAAATTACATCTTATTTGTTTATTATTCATAGATGGCGCCAGAATCGTAAAGTTTACTTTTTCCAAACAATAATAAACAAATAAGATGTAATTTTTTTCATATTTTTGTTGCACACAAAGACTCATGGTACCCCGAAAACTTAATTTTTTCAGCTTAATTGATTTATTTTTTGAGATTACAGCGCCACCTATTATGATTTTAAAAAAATTTTTCCAATAAAATCTTCATAGTTTTTTTTATTTAGAATCCGAATCTGTAATAAAAAATAGGGGTTCCCATTTAAGATATCAAACATGCCCCCCTCCCCCGCCCCCTAGGGGGGTGGGGGTGAAAAAATGTGACAGGATCAGATGGCCCCCTCTAAACCATCCAACTTTTATTCGCAACATTTTTTTGTTCGACACATATTTCTCGAGATATTCCAGTGGATTAATTAAAATGGGTCACCCGGTATAAAATAAATATATACATTATTGTATTGTAAATTGAAATTTCACCATATTTTTTTAATTGTTCTATTGTTTTTCTTAGTTATAAAATTATATTTCGTTAACAAATTTGGTATATTTCAATATACATTAAAAAAAAAAAATTAATACCTACAATTGAATTGTTTATTGAATGAAGTAAGAATAAAACAATTAAATAGGTTTTTTTTTTGGAACTTATGTCCTTATGACGTAAATCTGTGTACTGTACAAATTTGCATATTTAAATTACAAATTTATATAAAATCTGCGCTGTATTAAATTTAAGTTCAAATGTATGTAGTTACTAAAAAACTAAAAATTACATTGAAGAGAGGAAGCAGTTCTCATTGAATGTAAACAGCAGAATGTGACAGCTACTCCCTACACACCTTACTATTATCTATTGCATAGCTATTAAAAATTCACAATCAGAAATTTTCAGGACAATCTGTATGGGATCAGGAATTTGTATGGGGCTAGTAGAAATTATTTTATACTTTTTAGTCCGTTTCAAAAAAGTGTTATATTATTTTTTTTTATTATTTAAATAATTATTTACGTTTTTTTACGCTTTTTCGCATAAGATTAAACAAATTAAATAAACTCAACTTATAAATATTTGTTAATTTTTCGTTCAGAATATTTTTTTAATATGAATTTATAACCACAATCACAAAAAATTACTAAAAATACGCAAACATGATTTCGGCACGATATACCCTTAACTAGACACTAAAATAATTTTTTTTCTCGTTTTCAAATATATTTAGTTGACGGCCAGATCAAAATTCGAAAATCACCGTATTAAGAATCACCCTATTACGCGAATTTATTAAAACTACAGACTTTTCTCTTTTCAATGCAATATTTGTTATTTTTTAATAATTACATATAATTAAAAACGATATCTGATTAATTTCATGGAATTTCCAATAAAAATATCTAGTACATACTCGTCGATAAGGATTTTTTTGCGAAAAAAAGGTACATATTTGTTATGTTAGCAAATTAAATGTGCGTATTTATTATTTTTTCTGTCCAAGTTACAATTCGTCAGTCGATTTCTTGTTGTTCCATACATCATTTTTGGTCAATATTTGTTTGTTTTCTATCTATTTTATTAATCGTGGATGTTATAATATTAATAGTTTCGGAAATATAAATTTTTATTGGTTCCATATTGTAACGCGGCGAAATTTGGAATTAAATATCAAATTAATTAAACAACAATTAACCATTTAAATTTAGAAAACTTTAATTATTCCGTGATTTTAGGACCCAACTACGTTATGTAAATGAATAACAAAATTTAAGTAACCACAGTGAACTTTAAAAGTCGCCGAACTGCAAACAGGAAGTACATAAAATGATTTGAAATAAAAGTCACATTTAGTTTAACTATGTCGATTTATTGTGCATGAGAAATTTGTAAAATTATATAATTATTTAAATATTTCAATATTTTTAGTGTTTGTCTGTATTTCGTTTACAATTTCATTAAAAGATTTTGAATAAATTGTTAGTGGCGGCTCGTCAGTGCATCTTGTGCGCAAATAATAAATTCGATATAAAAACTCTAATAACAACGTAACTCAAAGAGTTCTTTATTATACTTCGGAAGGTGTAGTGTATTCTGTGGGTGACCACAATTCAAATGAACGGGTCGGACACATACTCAAAGAGATATGCTGTCACTCATGAGGGTACGGATCACTGCCGACCAAGAGCTCGTGTATTAGTAATCATGTGAGAAGTATGTATAAAGTACTCGCATCTAAATGCCCGAAAAATTCTATATTTTAATCCGACGAGCTACCAAAACCAATGTACAATAATTATCAGTTATTTGCCAAATAATATGTCTTTTATACGTGTAAGTGTAAGTGTATTTGGGGATAGGGAATGTGAATACATTACGTAATTAGTGCGTGATCGTCTAGTGAAATCATGGTCGAATCGGTGTCTCTCGCGGCTTCTGGGTACCCCCAACCAGACGTGGGTCGACCGGCGTCGTAAAGATGGCTCGCCGCGTAGAGTGCTGGCGTATCGGTTACTGACGGCGACGATTGAACGCTGACTGGGTGAGCTCTGGCCATGGTTTGAGTTTACACGTGAACTTATCTTCGTGAAACTTTTGTACAAGTATACTATGTTTTCTGAGAGTTTTAAGTTTTCACAGTTTGTTATCTGTAACGTCAGCTCCCTTTACATTGTAAAAGGCAGTCGCAATGTACAAACTGCTGAACTATTCGCACAATATTTTCTCTCTTTAAGTTTTCACAGTTTGTTATCTGTAACGTCAGCTCCCCTTACATTGTAAAAGGCAGTCGCAATGTACAAACTGCTGAACTATTCGCACAACCCACCAATCTCTCAGAATTTAAGTTTTCACAGTTTGTTATCTGTAACGTCAGCTCCCCTTACATTGTAAAAGGCAGTCGCAATGTACAAACTGCTGAACTATTCCCACTTATGTATCTTATTTCTGAGAGATGACAAGGTTACCTAGTATAATGAACTATACCATGGGCCAAGCTTCCCTGATTCTGATTCTAGATCAGAATGCCCGCTCATGAGATCGGTCAGCCCTCATATACTCCTAGTCCACGTTGACTTGCAACAAAGTTCGCATATACAAATTCATTAGTAAGAGTAGGACATAATAACAAGATATAATATTTTACCAATCAAATTACACTTCTAGCATCCTTGTTGAAGATTACTGGCTGAAAATGACATCATAATTTTCTACACCCAATAATATTAACTTTTCAAACCTATCTTACAAATAATCGCTTTGCATTGGCTAGGATAGGAGATAGTAGGATGTGCCCAAAATCAGAAAAACAAATTCTTAAAAACAAAATTGTTTTCAAAATAAAGTACCCCAAACTATAAAAGAATTGGGTCAACCTTTCATGTACGCACGTGTTTATACCTAAACATAACAAAACCATAAATGACCCCTAAAGAAATGTATTTCTCAATAAGCAAAACAACACAATAAAACAGTAACGTCCGGCGTACCAGATGTTGGTTTTTAAAATATAATTAAGGTTCAGCGTCCCAGATGTGGTTTTTAAAATACGTAAACAAGTACAGTTGACATAATTATTATCGAAACACATTCTTAAAAAATATTAATAGTAAGATAAATTAATAACATAAAAAATTAAAAAATTAGGTACAGATATTTGCCTCGTTTCAATATCCTTACTAAAAACGATTCAGTTCTGAAACTTTAAATATCATTTTCTCGACAGTAAAATTTTAAGATATAGAACAAACAAAAACAATTTGATATATTAATTTGTAATTTATCTATTAATATATATTACTGACAGTAAACAGAACGGTCTTTTGTTACTATTGTCCACTAGATTAACGTAACCTATTAGAAATTTGAAATAATTGTACTTTAGTTAAAGATAGTCAAAACAAAAATTTCAGTAATACATATGTTTTTTTGTTAAACAAATGAATCGGATAATAAACAATAAAACCTCAGCTTTATACAAACATATGACTCACACCGTCAATTGTTATAAACAATACTAGACCTTATCAACTCAACTATGATTAACTGACTGGTCTTTTTTCCTCGCTGTCTCTCTTTATCTTACTTATTTTAACCGCATCGCAAGCGTATACAACAAAGATGGAAAAACACTTCTAGTTTCCCGAGAGACAGAGCAGCGAGTACAGATGCAGTGCAAACCGTTTGTTTGGACCGCCAGCCATGAAAGATAGAAGATGCGATAAGATCCTTTTCTCCAAGCGTTACCGGTTCGCTATCGGAACGAAGCGGTCGGCGGTGATAAATGGCGGACGGACGCTAGTGCCACCACCATCTAGTGGTCGGCTGTATAAACTTCGGGGAAAATGTCTTAAGACTGCGCTCGCCGATAATGAATGATAAATGATTTAAATAGATTGTGGGTTGCATTCGTTTTTGAAACGGAACAATTAAAATCGAGACTGCATTGTATTTTTGTTGTGGCATACTATTGAAATGATAGTCATAGTTTTTTTAGATACTACAGAAGATATTTACAAGAAGTAGGTGTATTTTTATTAAGTAGAGAAATATCTCGGTTAATTAAATTAATTCGTTCTGTGAGGTGATTCATAGTAAAAGTTATTTGTGTGTCGATTCACAATTTTTCATAAATTTTCAATTTTTTTTTTAAATTTACAGATATTTTTATAATTCTAATAAGAAGTCGAAATTTTGCAAGAGTTTATAAATCTAGTTACAAAACCTTTATTATTAATTTAGTTTTACTGGATATAAAATATAAAATCACATTTTAACAAAATTTACCTATAAGAAAATTTTCGTATTTTATATTTTGAAACAAGATATCAAATCATATATTATTTGTTTTAATTATTATTAACAAAATGTTTTATGTGAAATTTATATGCATTTCAATACATATATGGTTTGTTTATAAATAATAAAATCGTTACTTTGACTCACTTATTTTATTTATTTAAATTAAATATATTAAATCAAAATATTTTATTACTTTTTTTATCACTAAGATTTCATAAATATTTGATATTGTTTGCATTGTTTTAAAATAATTTAATTATTTTAGTTTCAAAATATATGCTTATGTTTTATCGCTCACGAATTAATTCTTAAATTTTGTCTTTTATGCAAAATATATTAATTAATACGTGATTTTTGTGTTTATTTGAAAAATAGAAATTATACTAGCAGAAAGTTCTGATATTGCTTTCGGTAGAAACTGCATTAAACAATAGTAATTAATAAAAACATCAGGTAAACAAAATTATATAGTTATTTAATCGTAATTTTTAACATTAGTAAAAAAATTTTCAGAACTTATTATATAAAATAACATTGCTTTAGGTTCAAGTTCTGTATTAAAATTTTTTTATAATCGATGTTTCCACGAAACTCAACGCTTGTTTTCATCAGGAAAAACTGATACAAATGACATTACAGTAAATAACAAAACATAAAAACAAGTTACTAGGTAACAAATAAGTGAATTATAGTATCTTCGGATTTTACATTATGAAGATTTTCTAACGCATGTTATGCAATTGCATAAATAAAATTTGGCTTCCTTTAATTAATAATTTATAAATTTTATAATCTAGTAATTTGTTTCTGCGTTCTGTTTATTTATTGTATATGTTATGTGTATAATTTTTCCTGATGATTATATACTTGGAGTACGTCGAAACGTCGATTTTTTATTAAAATTTATACAGAACAGAATCCTAAAGTCGTTTTATTTTAGTCTTATATAATTTTTTTTTCATGCAGACTATATCTGGCAGGGGCACTCTTATACGATATAAATAAAATACATAGATTTCAATAAATATTGCATTTGTATTGTTCGGCCGTCAATTTTAAATGAAGAATAGGCTAGTTGTAGTTTATAACATAATAATAACAAAGATTCATAATAAATGATAAAGCAGACAATAATATAGACAGGATATGATTGTTAAATAACTCAATACTAGCTTCGTACTGTAGAATACAGCGTATTAATTCATGGCATGACATTAAATGTTTAAAGAGATTCGAAAGTCCTTGAAATCACGTGAAACATTTTCTCAAACACACACATACACACACACGCATACTGACATATCTACACACGAATAAACCTTGACTTTAACTTATATTTTATGTAAGAATGTCGACCATTTTCTTTTAACCATTTATTTGTTCTCGGGCGCGAAAAACTACCCAAGAAATACGAAAAATACTTTTTCTTTTTTTCTTCGTTATTTTTCGGGTCAAATATATATGTGTATGTGTGTGAGTCTGTACTTTTGTTTTTAGGTAGTAGTCTCCAGAGAAAATTATATATGAAGTTTTATTTTTCTTCTTTTGTTTTTTTGACATATACTCAATTTAAAAACAATAAAATTTATATTTTTTCTTCCACTTTGCATGTATGCGTTTGTTTGACAAATAAAAAATTAATAAGTACGTGATTATTAAAATGAATTTTATGTGTTCCGGATAGCAGAAAAACCAATCTGTTTAATATGTCATTATTCTTATATTTGTATTAATGACCACAAAAACGTACGAAATAGAACTTTCTATTTATACAGTTCTTTCTATTTATTATTTCCTGTTATTATAGAAAAGCCAGAATCAATATTTTATTTAGGTTTATTCTTGTATTTATATTTTATGCTAATTTTTAAATTCAAAATAGTATTTTTTTTTTCTCAAAATTAAAACATAACATGTGTTGTTCCTAAAATAGCTGGTGGTTAAATTTTTAATTTAATGTAATGTAAGGTAAGAGATGAGAGTGTTAATGTGTTAAGGTCAATTTGCATTAGTTGACATTTTATAAGCAGTGTTGTGACAGATCATTTAAAAAGGATCTACATCATAAATTATTGACAAATTATTACCGTTTAAAGTGGCCTTTAGTTAAACGGGATTTAATTATTTACATATGTAATATTTCATAAAAAATTTGCAAAATTTTGTATTATTTTACTGAAAGAAACCATAAATTATTAATACCTACACATAAAAAATACAACAAAAATTTAATTTTATGATTTTATGAAGTATTTAAAATGTGGTTGTTAGACAAGTAGATTTTCTCTTTAACTCTGCGAAAATCTTTTGATCATTTACTGTAATTACAAACTTTATCAACATCTTTTGTTAGTTTACATTCATTTCAAATTTACAATTATAAATAAATGCAGTTAGGAGCATTGAAGCGGATTCATATTTAAAATAAAAATATAAAATACGACAAAACAGAAATCTACACAGTTCTAATTAGAAAACAAATTACTTCAGGTTTTATTTTATTCGGAAATTGCAGTTCAGTTCAACATAATGAAAAGAAATAAACTATATAGAATGTACAACAGTAGTTAGTTACTTATTACTTTACTTTCACATTCTTTCATCTCTAGTTTTAGATTATTTTTTTCTTCTATTATTGTTAGTTATAACGTACAATTTCTTTTGTCACAAACAATCTTAATTGGAAAATATTCCTATGTTATTTTTTCTCTTATTGGTAATAAGAGTCTTTTGATGACATGTTTCTCATATCATTATAAATTAAAAGTAATTTTAAATATTATTACATATTGTCGTATTCTATAACAATCAATATTGCTAATGATAATAATAATGATGAAAAAGATAAATTTCTGATATTATATTGTTATGTAACTAAATAAATATACAAATTTTTCAATACAATTTTTACCGTTATATTCTTTTATGTTTTACACAATGTTCGCTAAACAGACGAATCCGAACTTAGTTTATAAGGATGTATATGCATGCGTTGTCAGCACGCTCGCTCGATTGTGCGGTTGTCTGTTAAAATTTTGTGGTCGCAGCTCATCTTAAATGGTTTAGCCGATTTTTATAAAATTTTCAGAATAGGTTCAATGATGCCAACATCGTAGATTGCATCTTCAGTGTTTAGTGACTGATGATTACTAATTGTAATTCAGTTTTGTTATATATTTGAATTAAAAAATAAAATTATTTCTTATAAATTTTAAACATTACCGCAATATTATAAAAGTTCAGGTAACATACTGAAGCATTTGAGCAGCGTCAACTATATAATATAGAATTAAAATAAATAACTGAAAAAAATATTAGTTATATAGTTATATATAAAACAGCTTTTCTAAATTACTAAATAGAAAAGCAACGGTTTCAAATTTTATCAACTATCTTCAGGAACTTTCTAGGACAATAAATATGTCAACTATTATAGCTGTAATATTAAGTAAAAGCTGTATATTTTGATTAATCTGTTGCAAGTACAGAATGATATTTATTACGGTTTTATAATTTTTATGAAACTCATTATAATGTATCATAAAAGTTATTTAAAATGTATAGAAATACTGAAACATTTTGAAAGATTATAACTGATAACAAAAATGCGATACGATCATAAAAATTTACCATTTCGTGGTGAAAAATATGAATATCATCTTGGGGGCAAAACGATGCGAGATTGTTTTTATAAGCCCTAAAATTTTAACGACTTTAATATACAAAAATCTCATCAGTGTAAATAACATATTTTGAAATTACAAAATCGTAGAAAATGTTAATGCGTTCCTTATAAACCGCGGCTGGTTGCTTTTTTCCTTCAGCCCTTGTACTTGTAACCGTGTCTTCTTAAAGAAATTTTCTCTTATATTTATTTACCCTCCGTGTTTCTAGTTCATGATATTTAAAACCTCATGACATGGATCTCATCTTGGGCGAAATGTTACCGAGAGTAACAAAAAAATTTCAAGCACTCACTATTACCTGCTCGTATACATTGGGGTAAAGCTTGGCTCAGGACTGTATTAAACGAAAATTTACTTTAAACATGTTTTAAAAACATTGAAGTCATGCGAATAATAATTACAATTAACATTAATTTTAAACTAAACTTTTTAATTTTGAGAGAAACATATAGATGAAAAGGTCGGTTTTAGGTAAATACCAAAATACAATTTTTTTATACATTTGAATAGTGAAAAATATTAATTTAATTTATTATTAATTTAAGACACATTGGCTATTACGAATTTTATGTTAAGGAAAACTATAAAATATGGCAACTTTATCTAGATTAGTTTACAATAGATTATAAGAAAATTAATCTCGATTAGGTAATAGATATTAAATTTTATATTTATCGAAATAAGATAAAAGATAATGATTTCATATCTAGGTAAATTTTCTAGAATAAATTATCTACACTGAATGCTAGGATAAGCTTTTTTTGAAATTTATTTCGAGAGTTTTGTAAAGATCAACTATATTTTAAATTACGATTGACTGGCCGATCGCAATCGACGGGTTTAGCAGCCCTGTTTCAAAGTAATACTGAATATAATTTCAGTATTTGTCGATGGTCAAAACAATATCAATTAAATTTTGTTTCTGAATAGGAAATTTTGTGACCAAACTAAAATACAAAACAGAATACATACTTATTCCGTCTCTGATAAAACCAAGGGTTAAGCCTAAGATTTTTTTTTACTTCATAAACTACACACAAATTACGTAGAACAACCACGGTTTCTCCATTTTAAAAACAAAACTTTTTTTTGTTTTCATTCCACGTAATAAAAACTTTCAGTGTCATCTTAAAAAGGACCAAAATACACAAACAAGGGATTTCAACAATTATTATTGCCCGACTTTTTTCATTTGTTATTCCTTTATTATTTTTATAGATATAGGATTATTTACATTTGAAATTCTTGGAATTACTGTTTGTCGTATGTTACATTTTATATTTGTATATATATATATATTTATTTATTTATTTTATATGAAAATATCTAAAAAAATTACATGTTTTTGATGTTTACACATATAAAAAATAATGACAAAACATTAAAAAATTAATAATTTTATAATAAATATAAGAGAATTTGTAAAAATTTTAATAAAATATAGCATTAATTTATCGTTATAAATAATAATAGCAAATTAATTTCGGGACTGCGATGCAATATATATGTATATATATATGTATATATATATATATATATATATATATATATATATATATATATATATATCGGACAAAGCGGCCGCAGTTTTCATTGCCGTTTAGAGGAACATAAAATAATCAATAGAAAAAGAAAAAAGAGTAACACGCTTCTCCTGTCACTGTTTGGACAATAAGCATAATTTCGGTAAGTTTCATATTCTCCATACAGCTAATAAAGGTTTGCGATTGAAAATTTACTAGAAAATTTGGAGATTAGGAAAGCTATCAATTCTAAGAAAAATGTAATGAACGACCAATTAGATGTAAACAACTTACCACTGTTAAATATATTGTAAACAATATTTTTGTAAACCAGTCTGATGATGTCTGCGAAAACGAAACGATTGTAACGTATATTAAATATATATAATAGTGAAACAATCAAGTATTAGTGTTTTTATTATTTTTACCTTTGTTATAATTTAAAAATATGTTTCACCAAGAACCGACTACAAACTCAATCTTGATTATAATAAATTTTTTTTTTCTATCGTTTTAGGTGAGTGAGGGTATCTAAAATAGATAATTTTCTGGAAATAAAATATTGAAGATAAATTAATTTTGATAATTTCTATTTTGATAACTTTATTTAAAATATTTCGTATTCTTCCTTGATTTTTAAATTATTATTCTTTATTAAAAAATTTTGAGACAAATATTTTCTTTATATTAAGAGTCTTAACTGAAGATGACCACAGTGTGGTCGAAATGTACATCTGATTTAGAAATAAATATATGAAGAAAAGATTTGTCTCAAAAATTTTTAATTTATTAAAACATTATGTACTTAACAATAAATAATAATATTATTCTTTAATTGTATAATATTTTAACCGTAAATTCAGTAATATTTTAATCAACAAAATTGTAATAATTCGAACAATAATTTTTCTAAAAAATGCTAATAATATTCAATTGCATCACTAAATCGTATTTATTGTCATATATATATATATATATATATATATATATATATATATATATATATAAAATTTGTTTATTTATTTAGGTGCTATATTTAGTAACATTAGTTATTCTTCTATCTACATACAAATTGGTTGAAATCAAATTGTTAATCCAAATAAAGTTTAGATAAGTAAAGCCTTTTATTTTAATATAATGAGTTCTGAACGCTTTTATACTATGTTAGATTACAAAATTTATTAATTAAAGAAAGCCAGATAATGATGGACGTGTAATATATCGAAACGTAGAATTTTAATGTAAAATAAAACAGGTCGTTATTCTAAAACTTTTTAAAATTTTAATACAATGAATTCTGAAAGATTTTGTAGTATGTTAATTATCGTAAAAGTGCTTAAACTTTATATAGATCCTTCTAACAAATTTAGCATAAATTTAAAACTATGTACACCTTCTTCCAAATTAAAATAGACAACGGTACTGATTTTATTTCGCGACTTCCACGCTTATTTTGTTCAATCGTTGTACTTGTCCAAAGAGAGACAAGTATTTTCGTAATACAAATTGATAATATTAAATTCCACGTGCACGGCCAACTGGGATAATTTTGCAGTCGTTATCATTATACGCGGGGACACGATGTCTTTTCGTTCGGAACAAGAGATTAGGATTGAATCTAGGCGAGTGTGCCCCCAAGTACAGAGGCGGATTCAGTTGGAAAGTTCTTCCAGGTCCCTTTGGAGACTACACACACACACACACACAGCGGCACCCTTCAGTATTTTAACGAAGGTTATTCTCTGAGGTCCAGTTTTCAAAGTGTCGTCTACCAGCAAAGTTCTTCCGCCTATAATAAATGTTTTGCTACTTTGCGCTTTCTCTGTTTCGTGAAGGCGTGCGTTTCTCTCTTAGTAGCCCGAAATTGTTGAATGCCTACTGTTCGGTTGTGACAGTTTACGGTAATGAGATTATAAGTGTTGGAAATTGAATTTTGCATTTTACTTTAATTAAGAGGAAAATTTGTTTGATTTCATAAAGTTTCTTTGAAGATTTCAGATATTTTCAAGTTATACTGAAATACATATTTATTTATATTTCGTTGTTTTTATGAATGATTTGTAAGTTAATTCAAATTCAACTAAGTTGGACTTATATAATGTTCTACTAACTGTCTTAAAGTATAATAATAATAATCTTTATTTAGCTCAAATGCTATACAATACAAAATAATAATATAAAAAATATAATAATATAAAATGTAACTCATGTATAAAAAAAATTTAAATTTATTATAAACATACAAATTCTTTATTTAATCTATTCTAAACATAAACATTCTTTATTTAGATAATAATCCTTAAGTCTAATTTTGAATATTCTTAAATAGTAATGTATTCTGTCCTTGTTTAGTGTTTTTTTGTGTAATATAAAATTTATTCTTTTGTCGGGTGTTATGATTATGTATATATTCAATTTTTACTAATTTATTTTTTAAATAATCGGGTTGAAGACCTAATTTTATTTTATGTATTAATATAATTATTTGTGTTTCCATTAAGTTTTTTATATCGCACCATTGTAATTCTTCTAACATTTTTTGTCTATTGGTATATCTATTGCATTTTAAAATTATTCTCATCGCTCTGTTTTGAAGTAGCTGTAATTTATTTATAAAATTTTGATTGGTTAGATACATTACTGAGCCTGCAAAATAAAAGTACATTGTATCTTCGTGATAAATATTGCATTTGCAATATTTACAATAATTAATAACATTATTTTTGTGTATGTTATATATTACTTTACTATGTAATATTATAAGCACCAGAATGAATTTTCTGTAGTTAATTTAATATGAAAATACATAAAAATCATTATCAAGTCGGAGCCAGAGTCAGACTCATGACAGTCATGGATATGTCAACTTCCAGAAATGCTAAATATCTAACATCCACGACTGTTACTATTTATTTACTTAACGCCACCCACATACCTACACTCAGCTTGAGACCCACATTTTTGGAACCTCTGTATGAAGGAATTAATCCGAAACATATTGTTTCATCCTTGTACACATGTCATGTTTCATTAATATCTTTCAAGAGACTTCCTTCCATAATGCAACTATTCATTAATACATATATCCAATTGTACATTTGATATTGTTACAAATCGCTTATATAGCTCCCGTACGTCACATATCTAAAGCAAAAAACAAATTAGCATCGAAACTGCATAAAGCACTCGGTATCAGTATGGGGTACCCCCTTCTAATCTAACCTCACTTATCCGCTATCTCATCTAGACCTAAAACCGAATTTCAATTCGGACATGACCTTGCGTCCATTTAACCCTTTACATATATACACACACACATCATGCCATACAACAACAATTTATGACGGCGTATATGCGGGAACAAAAGCCGATCACACACATACACGCATACACGCATGCGCTCACTAAATATGGAGACACAATTAGGCTTGTACATAGGAAAGTACGTTGTCCATGTAGGACTAATGCATTCCACATGTTAAACATGACTGCATGACTACCAAAGTCCGGGTTCCTAATATTTGCTCCTGAAATTGGTCAGCAGGATTGTATTATCGGATGGGTACGGAGGGGGTGGGGAGGAAATGAAGGACGAAGGCAAATAGAACAGAATAGAGGTGAATAGATGCAAGGCGGAAAGTACGTGAGCGCTTAGATATGAATGTTCGGATGAAAATTAGGAATTTACAGAATGGCTAGATGTTGAGATGAAAATACGATAAGTATATGAAATTGAAATTTTCAAATATCACAAAGATAAATTTGTATATCAAAATATATAATAAATTTTATACTTGATTTTTTTATTATTATTAAACGCACATACACAATCACGCTATATATCTATAAGGATGTGGTACAAACTTTCTCTATTATCTAGAAATTAGTTTCTATCCAGACAGGTAAATTTTGCTTCATTCAGATTTATGATACTTTTCATACATGCTCCGTTATTCTTGCCACTTGTAAATATTCGCTCACGGAAAACACTCTTAATCATACCTCACCATCTACTCATCGAACATCCAATCCTATTCACATATATTTTTTTAACCAAACGTTTATTTGACATTCATTAAATGTAATCTTAAATATTGGTAACATTATTAAAGAAAATTTGCTGTAAAAAATTATCCACCATAAAATTGACCGTCAGAAATATTATTTCTAATATAAAATGCTACTTATTGTTAGTATACTAGGAATATATTTTACCTACTTTAAATAACTATGTTTTAGGAAGCAAATATGTTAATATAGAAATTAAAAATAGATATGCAAATTATTATTTTACACTAACCAACAGTAGCAGACTAATTAACAAAATTTAAATTATATATTTTTAGAAAGTATTTGAATTTATTTAATCGTAAAATTTATCTTAGTAATCCATATTAATTAATTAACTGCTAATATATGTACATTAAAATTAGCTTATATTAAAACTGATAAACCACGTATCGATATTATAATAAAATTCAAGAGTTAAAATATCGAAAAATATAAACCCGTCTTTGAAATGACGCTATAAAATTTATTCATGTATGCCGAAGTTCGGTAAACCGAAAATTGTACCAATAACTTTATTGCAAAGTTTCGTAAACAAAAATAAAATATTCAAAAATATACATACACACAGAGAAAAAAAGGGGGGCAGGAGAGTTGCAGAGTAGCAACTGAAAATAAACGTAAAACAAAAAAGCATCGAGCAAAAAAAAACAAGAAAATAGAGGAACTTGACAAACAAAAGCGAAACACCGCGACCCCGAAAGCTCGACTCCACCGGTAAAGGTGAAATCTTTCATACCGACAACCGCGCACGCGGCTGTATATATATTTTCAAAAGCATTTTCTCGTATTTTCGCTCTGTACATTTTTCAGATAATATTTTCCAGTATTTTTCCAGATGTAACTGTTTAAATATTAACACTTTACAAACATTTTCATGATTTCTAAGCTATTCACATTTTAATCGAATTTTTTCCGAAAGTTGATTTTGATAAATATTTAATTCACCTGAAATATTATTTATTTTTAGATTTTTTTTTATACAATGACAACATATATTCACACAAAATAAAACTGCTTTTATGCAGACAAACTTAAACTTACATTAACGTTAACATTAACACGTCCTCTAACATTAACTTTAAAACTAGAGAGATGCATTACGCTTGCGCAGTTGATTAGTTTTGAAGTTTGGCATTTAATCGAAATCGTGTAACCTCACTAGTTTTATACAGTGTTTTTCTTCGGAAAAAAATTTATGTTTGTTTTTATATTAAAAATTAAAAATATGATTGAAAAAGCCTATAGAATTTCGATTTTATTAAGAATTCGAAAACTAATCTATTTGAGATATTTAAAAAAATTGAGTATGAAAGAAAGTATAACTTTTATGATTTTTTTACATTTAAAAATTAGTTTAAAGATATTTTTGTAAAAACTTTGAAAAGATCAAAATTGTATTGCTTCTTTAATGAATAGCTTTAGTTTTTTTGTTTTAAGAATGTAAATTTTGAATTATTTTTAATTAAATATTTCTTTTTGTAAAAGCAAAAATATTGTACTCAAATCTAGTGTAAAATATTATCTACAATACAATTTAGTACGAAGGTTTGAAATAAAGCAATTTTTCTAATAAAGAATATTATTTTCTGCCAAATATTAAAAAAATATTATATTTGTTAATATGAATAACGAAACTAACAAAAGTTTTTGAAATGATATTTTAATAGTTTTATAATTGGAATAACTATTCAATACATAAATTGTAAAACATATGAAATGAAGTAAAGATTATAAATCAACGTATGAGATAATTTTTCTGTCAAACAGTATGATATCCTTTTTAGTAAAAGTTTTTTTCTACGATAACGATAACCTGTTACACGCCGAGTTAAATGAGCTTTGGTATTCAAGTATTCAAAATATATTTACGTAAAACTAAAAATCATTCTTAGGCCCGGTTACACAAAGATTTATTAAACGCTTTGAAAATTAACAATTTTGTCAACTTGCCAATAAATAAAGCGGTTCTAAAACAGTTGACAATCTAGTTGGCTAATTAATTTATTGATTAAGTTACCAGCATAAATTTATAATTTTACTAAAATACAGTATTGCCAACTTTCCGGCAAAAAATTACTAACATTTTAAAAAAAATTATTATAGCTATATTATTTATCTTTAATTAACCAAAACTTTATAAAAGTTTGTTTAGTGCCCACATAAATTATATAATTCTACTATAGTTCAGTGTTGCCAACTTTTCGAGAAAAAAATAGTTTTTAAAAATTTATTATGGCTACATTATTTATCTGATTTTGCTCAAAAATTACTCGTATATAATTTTACTAAAACACAACGTTGAATAAAATAATTATTTTATTTTTTTAGTATTTATAAGATGTTGTTAAAGTGGTCTATACGTGGGTTAACCCATATGCTTCTAATCTTCTTTTATTAGTACTTATAATTTGTATATGTATCTTCAAATATACTTACAACAAAAAAATGAATTTTAAATATAAATTATCCAACATATTCAGTTGAAGTACACAAGAAATGTTACCTTGTTAATATATACGACGAGCAAATTTTTTTCTATCGTGTAATGCGAGAAAAAGAACCGCAATCAACATTGATTAAATGAATTTGCATACGGAACGCGTATCTTTTTATCAGTGCCGCTTATACGCTGGCCATATTTTCCCTTTTCCCTACAAACACACTCTTTGCATTATTTAACGTTTTTGTGTGTTGTTTGAAAATGTTTTTCAAGAGTTGAAAGTTTCGGTCCGCAAAAACCTCCGACACGAAATGTCAGCCGAATGATGTGAGAGAGCAGAGAGGAGGCAAAAGCTTTCGAAGCCTACTACATAACATCAAAATGACCTCGGCCCAATGTTCATTTGTCCACCCACCTTAACCTAACTATTTTGACGTACAGCTTGTTCGAAAAGTTTTTGATTTCCCTGACGTAATCTGAATCATAATATTAGGCAAGTGTTTCCATGCAAAAAAAAAACTCGCTGATATTGAAGGAGAAATTAAATTTGTATTTTATTATTTAAACAAATATTTTTCTTTAGTTTGATGAAATCTAAGTAGTTAAAAATTAATTTTTAAACAAAATTTTAAACACTATGTTTGTTATTATTTATTTTGCATTTTATTTTACTGAAAATTGATCAGAATTTTAAGGCTGTCGGTTTACATATTTTAAAAATCAAACAGATTTTTTTTCCTCTTTATTTACTTCTTAATAATCTATCAAATTTAACACTCGCTTTTAACTTTTAAATTAGATTTTTAATTAGCTTTAATAATTCTTACATATTGACTTATTTATAATAAATTTCAAGCTGTTAGAATTCACTTCAATTGTACGAAACTGAAGTATCTGATTTAAAAATAAAAAAATAAAAACATTTCGGTAGAGTTGGCAAATCTTTTCGTATATTAAAACTATCATAAAATTACACATTTTTATAATTACAAATTTAAAAAACTATCATTTTACTAAGCACCTGTTATTCTATATTTATTTGAAACTTTAAAAAATATAGTTTACTATTTTTATAAAACATCTAAAATTCCAAATAAATACATAAACATAATTGCAAAACGAATGTGTAATCGGATCAATAATCGATCATAAATTTCCCTACTTATGACAGTTTAGGTAAAAATATATTTGCCATATAAAAGTTAATAAAAAGAAAAACTTAAAACATTGTAGCTCTAAACTGGAATAATGGAAATTGACTTGTTCTATTTCAAGCTGACGAAATGACTTGAGAAAATATTTCAATATTGTAGCACTTAAGCAACTATTAATTAGTATTAATTAGCAGCTGATATTCTTCAAAATTACAGATTCAATGCCGATAATTTTCATCTAGTCTGTATATTTTCTATTTTTAATGAATACATTTGCAAACATTTTGCATTAATTATCAAAACTAAAACCATTTTAAAATTCCAAACAGAAAAACATTGTACGTAAATATGATATACGACTCACATATATTATAATAAATAAAAAGACAAAAGAAAAACGTAGTACTTTGTTTGCAAACTTTAGTGTCACAGTGTACACGTAAAGTACAGGCAAAGTCTTTCGCTAACATAATCCAATTAACTGGAACGGTGGCGTTAGCGGGACGTCCAGACGTGGGGGACGTAGTTTAAGTGTTGACCGGTAAACCGTTAAAAAAAAATTTCAACCTTTTTTTGTTAAACGACAAAACACGTCCATAGCGAACTTGGTACTATGTAATATGGTTTTACTTGAACATCACGTTGTTGTTATATATGTGTATAAAACTAACTTGGAAATTTATTAGTTTTGAGTAAAATATATGTGTATTTTTGCTGAAAGGTCATATGCGATCGTGTAGGTGTAATGCTCTTAAAGCAATTATTTATTAATCTAATACTTCGGCTAATTGCTTTTGTAGAAACGATTTTAATGTTTAATGCAAATGAAATTATTTTGTAACGGTAATTGTATAATATATGCATCTCGTTAGAAAATTTATTTTTTTTATATTGTGTGTGTGATATATTATTTATTTTGTAAATGAAAATATGCAAATTAAGCAAAACTGGGGCTGTAAATTTATATTATTTTATTTTGTTTGGAGATGCTTAAAATAAGTGGATTTTTCGGTTTGGAATTCAAATTTCTAAAGTTGAGTCGTCTATTACCAAAACTCGTTATCTCCTAATAAACTGTATTTTTTTGAAGTATATCATTATATTCGTGATTTGAGTAAAAATATTGTAAATAGTTTTTGAAATATTTTAAAAAATATTTGAAAATAACAAGTTTCACAATATTTTAGTGCATACAGCAAGTTTCGAAACAGGATTATGAAACAAATATTCGATTTTTCCATGAATATTTCCTATTTTTTTAATGTATCATTGCAAAGAAAGGAATTTTGAACAAAACGGTGTTTGTAAATCATTTTTTGAAAATTTTTTGTGCATGACTACTCAGTTGATCTTTCAAAAGATAACAAAAATATATAAATTTTTAACTTAAAAGAAGATAAAATATAATTTAGGTATTCTTGCAAGTGTTTTGTGGCCACCACTTAACCGAACATCACTACAATGTACACGGAGAGAAAAGTATTGCTAGAACTGTATTGCTAAAAAAAAATTCTTTACCCTAGCAAAAATATATCTACCATAATTATATCATATTGATAATAATAATATACGGTATTGTTGTGATACATATACAGTTTTAGTTACGGCAGTATATTTGTGATAAATAATGAATTTGCTACAGTTATTAGATATTTTTGTCATAAGTACCAAGCCACTACCCTCTTATCTCGATACTCAGGTTTAGCCCAGTTCTCAGTTTAGTTGCGTTGTGTATTCGTTGAGGTTGTGCTAATGTTTACTGATTTAATTCGATGAGATGGCAAACGATTTGGTAAGGAATATATTAGTAGAATGGGATTTTGAAGACTTAATTCCTATACTTGATAAATCGACGTTTCAACGAAACGTCAATTTTTAATAAATATTAATACAGAACTTTAACCTTAAGCAGTTTTATTTTAAAACAATGTAATTTATATCAGCAATAGTCGAAAATGCATTTTAAAAAAAATTATATCAAAACTGTTACTAAAACTTTTAAAAAGATCAGTTTTTAATAAAATATTCTGTAAAAATGTACAAGTACAGTATAATAGAATGAATATGGTTGTAATAAAATTTTTCATCGAGATAATAATTATTGCAATGTCGTAATACAGTGGTTAACAGTTAGCACACCGTTTGCGAAACCCGACATTTGCGGTTCCCACCAGCGGCAATATGTTACGTCAAAAAAATATATTTATTTTGCCGCCTCATTTTTACATTTTCACACAAAAAAAAATTAAGTATTTTTCTCTTTCATTGTATTGCAAAAGAATTTGTACAATAGTAAGAGACTTTTTTAAACTTACAATGTCCGTTTCGTAAATTAAATTATATACATTAACTAGATGATATATTTTTATGTTATTTAATAAATTTTAAATTAAAATATTTCCTTCAGTTACTTATTATTACAACTGCCAGATGTTATAATTTAATAAAAATTGTTTATTCACTTCAGTCTCATTCAAAACAAAAATACAAATATACTTAATTAATAATATAAATGAGTCGTATAGATGCAAAACTCACTATTTGCAAATTTCAAGTTCTGAGATATTTGCAAAAAACTGTTATAGCTAAGCGTAATTGTATTTTGATGATAAAATCTTGTTACTAGATGACAATACTTATTTAAAATCGTGAATCATTGGTTTTATACATCATTAATTCATACAAAGTAACTGTTTGCTTTCCACTAATAAAATTTTTATTGGTGGAAAGCAAACAGTTACTTTTGCATCTAAACTATCAACGCAAGTAGTGAGTTTTGCATCCAACACTAAACTTTAAAGAATGTTTCTCATATTAAATACTGAGTTTTTTTCTAACTAACCTAACTATCGTATTCCTTGTAAAATTTTACGTCCAAATTTCGCATAATCTCATTTTTCACTTTTTGTCGAATAGTGAGTTTTGCATCTATACGCCTCAAATATACTATATTTATAATACGTATTTTTATTACATATTTTTATATACATACATTTATTTTCAACATATTTATTATTATTTTTTTTTAACATCCATCGAATAATTAAAGATTCAGTCTAGATAATACACATTCAAACACCTCCTTACTCATACAAAATATATCCACAGAAGTTATCTTTATTCATCGCAGAATTATATAGCGACATCATACGATATATATATATATATATATATATATATATATATATATATATATATATATATATATATATACATATACTATTACAAATATAGATCAGTATTTCTCAATAAAAACATTTTGAATTTCTAGAAAAGTATTCGTTAGGGTAGAGAAGAAGCAAAAATCTGGTGTTCAACTTTAACGGGGTGTTAATAGGGTGTTAGCGGAGCGTTACCAGGCGCCAAAACGTGTACGTGAAAACGGTTAATGTCGCGGTACTCAATGTTGCCAACATTCCGGACTTTACGCGCCACCACAGTGCTGCTAGACGGTGCGCGAATTGCATGTAATTCCCCTGAATTCACACTGTAAAATCCAACTATAAAAATTATACGTCGCATCGCCACCGGCGCTATTGTTATTGTAATAGATGTAGTTTCGACTAATTTATTTATGGTATTTTTATTAAAAGAGGATTTTTTTCGCATAGGAGATTCTTTTGTGTTTGTTTGTATTTGGTCGTTAAAATAGTTTATTGTAAAATGTGGTTTTAATGAGTATAAATATACAGTAGCTGGATTCTGTAGCAAAATCAGAATCTTGCTCGAAACTAGGAGTGTGGAGTTGATAAAAACGTCGGTCAACTTCGACTCAGAGTCAAACTCTGATTTTTTTTTATTTAACTTCGATTCCGACTTTAATTTCGGTTGCAACTCCAGCTTTTAGCTCGATCACGATTTTTATGTTTTATCATATAATTAAATGAACTACAGAATATATATATAGTTCGTTTTAATACTATTACATAGTAAATTAAAATAAAATAATAACAAATAACTAATAATTAAATAATAAAACTTTTACCCCAATTAAAGTGTTACACTGTAAAAAAAATTTACAATGAAAATCATTGGACACTTTGTTGCCAACGATAATCATTGTTAATTTACAAAAAAAAGTATTTTTACAAAAATTATTTTTATATGTAAAATTACAATTAAAATATGTAACACATTTTAATCTATTACATTTGCTAAGTAAATTTACATAACTACTTGTAATATTTCCACTTTTTAAAGTAATAATTACATTTGTGAATGTAAATATTACATTTATGCGTACATATTTACATTAATAAATGTAAAAATTATATTTATTGTTGGAAATATTACATTTATTAATGTAATTATTACATTTCTTAATGTCATTATTACATTTATAATTTTTTACATTTTTATATAAAAATATTTGTATAATTACATAAAATAAGTATTCAAATGTAAAAATACATAAAAATTGTAAAATTCAAATAATATTATAAAATTTCTGTAATATTTACAGATTTTAGTAAATTTACAAAAAAAATTAAAATTACAGTGAAATTCATTGTAAAATTACCATGATTATCACTGTAAATTTACACCGATTTTTTACAGTGTATGTACAAAATATTCATATTTATTTTATATAATAATAATTTTTCAATTTGCGTTCCCTAATATTAAACACTAATTTTGTTCCCTGAAGAAAACAATATTTATTATTTATCAAATTTTAACAGTCTACTATTTGCCAAGTTAATTTTAATATTTGAACACAATTTTTTTTTATATTAAGCATCAATTTATTTATTTTTTTCAACATAGCAATTTTAGTAATAAAACGCCATAAAATTTAGAAAAAATCCAAAAAAAATTCTATCACTATCTACATTAGTTTAGTCCTCAACACTTTATAAAACTTAAGCGATAATGATCAGACCAAACGGTTGATTTTTTTCATTTTCTCGTATAGCCATTGGCAACATTCAAGGCGAGAAAGAAAAAAAATATCCACATACGCCGCCCTTGGATGAGTTCGCGGCTCTAATTTCGTGTTCCTAATCTTCAACATCGTCTAACATCGGAGCAATCAATTTCGGAACGCGGCAATGTTTTTATAATGAGGCGTATACACAAAGCTAACAAATGAGCATCAAACGTCTAAACGAACAATTGTCGACCTTATAGTCAGTGGCGTTAGAGTCGAATAAGGAAACGGTGTGGACCTTAACGAATTGGTATATAATTACAAAGAATAGATTGAGGTGTATCTACAGGGTATTGCAATGTATATAAGGTTTGCATAAAAAGTGCTGGAAACGTGATTAAAATTTACACTAGCAAAAACGCTGATTTCAATTTTTTTGCAGCATAAAAAAATTATTTATATGGATAAGATAGCTATAAAATTTGCTTAAAATTTTTGACTATGTACAATCAAATTAAAAAATTTTTTTCAAGCGTATCATAATATTAATATTACGTTACCATATTGCTTATGTAGAAAGAAGTCGTTATGTTACTAGTACAATAATGACATTATTATACAGCAGTTAGTTACTATATAGACACCACTGGTGGAAGCAACAAACATAACTACAATGTCAAATGTATATAATTTGACATCTTTGGCGGCCATATTGAAATCTATTACATCAACTTAAGTTAAGTGACAATTGCATTGTTTATTTTTGCTTAAATTTTAATTCGATTATTAAAAATGTGTTAAGAATTGCAATAAATGCAATGTGCACCGTCCAGGGTGGTCAGAAACTGCATATTCGAGCAAAGAAACACGATCAATTATATTTAATTTTACATCTTTGAAGGCTATATTAAAAATTATTAAATAAAGTTAAATTAATTGAAAAATACATTGATTATTTTTGCTTGAATTTGATTTTGATTACTGAATGTATACTGCCCAGGATGGCCAAAAATTGTATATTCGGCCAAAGAAAGATTCTCACAAATCACTTAACAAATATAAATGTACATATACATACTATTCTACAACTCTTAGTAAGATTAAGATTGCTTGGTATGTATTTTTATTTATTTTTAGTTGTGTTTCGTTTGGAACGCTTGAAGAGAAAATTTTATATGTCGCTCGGAATAGAAAGCTCTTCTTGTGTTTCGCCCAGATTGTTTGGCCTCGACTTTGCCTCAGCCACAAATATCTGAACTCAACACAATAATCATCGCTTTCTACTTCTAGTATCAAGTATCATAATATAACTATTTTCTATTCTACATTTGAAGTATGAGTGCTATATTTGAAAAATATATTATTTTTTATCTAATATATAAAATTCTTGTGTCACAGTTTTAGTGTTTATACTCCTCCGAAACGACTTGACCGATTTTGATGAAATTTTATATGTATATTCAGTACGTATGAGAATAGGTTTATAACTAATTTCTATACCCCTAAGTGTTAAGGGTGGCTCACCCTAAAAAAAATTTTTTCATTTTTTGGACAAATTTTTTTTTGGTTATTTTTTTATGGTGTGCCATTAAAAAATACATTTAAAAGTTGTTGAGTACACTCCCGCAAAGGATTCTAGGGCCCGGGGGGGGGGGCCAGGAAAAATATAGAAAAGTGTGAAAGAAATTGATTCCAAATAAATTGAAAATAATTATGATATGAGAAATGTAATTGATTTTTTTTTGTAATACAAAAAAAAATCATAAAAAATTTAATATACACATTAAAATAAAGGCAAGACAACGTTTGCCGGGCCAGCTAGTAATCCATATAAAATAATTTTGCCAATGTATTTGCAATAATAGCAAAATAATAATTACTTGAAAATAAAAAGAACCTAGAACTTTTTGTGCCAATCTCTCTTATTATAGGTAGGTCAGTCGGAGTTAGATTTTGATATTTTCTTCGCTAGATGACAATTTTCTAACGCGTGTAAAATCTAAAAACTGTACTGAAACTGTTTTCTATCAATACCAGTTTAGGCGTGGTGCTTTTGTTATTACCTCAAGGCAAAATGCAAAGCAACCAATAAGAAATAAATATAGAACTTTCTTTCTATACATACAGACATATAGGTGTAATAAGTACATGGCATATATATAGAGTAACCGTTACAGTGTTGCATGCATGCAGTGTTAAGAGTTTTTTATATTTACACTATGAGTTACAAATTTTTCGGAAAACCGAATATTTATAACATGCTATATTGCATGAGTTAACGAAAGGCGCGCATTGGAATTGCAAGATATTGGGTGTTCGTATAAAAAAATTTTGGTTTCTTGTCGAACATAGAATGGGAATATTTCATGTTTCATTGCAATATGTAATGGTTGTTGGAAAAAAAAAACATAATGTTCAGACATTTTTTTGAACATGTACTTAAATATATTTTTGTGATTGTTTTAAATATCTAGTCGAACAAAAAATTATTATTATTTTAGGTTAAGTTAGGTTTGATTTCATGTTTCAGTGCAATATGTAATGGATGTTAAAAAAAACATAATGTTTAGACATTTTTCGAGCATGTACTTAAACTTATTTTGTTATTTGTGATTGTTTTAAATATCTAGTCGAACAAAAATTATTATTCTATTAGATTACAGTATTTCGTTTTTGCATTAATTGATTTTGATGAACTAATTAAATCATTAGTTAATTTTGTACTGACCTTGCCGGGGTTTTGAACCTCATGAATTTAATCCATGAGTTTATAATGACCAGTCAAAATATTGAAAAATGCATTGCCTTGTCGTTGTAATTTTCTGGCGGAGTTGGTTACCGCAGTTGCCGCGAAAGCAAAAGTTCCCGGGTTTAAACCCCAACAAGGTCAATGCATTTTTATTTATTTAAAAATTAACTAATGATTTAATTAATTCATCAAATAAATTAATGACGATTTAAACAAAAACAAAAGAATATAGATATTATTATTAAATGTCGATTTACATGCCCGATTTTAAAAATTCTAATAATAAATATTAGATGTTTGGTAGTGCTAAATTTTCCTTAAAATAATCCCCTAATGTCAATGACTCCTCCCTTGAAAAAGCCATAACCTAGTATCATTTATGCGGCTTACCTGTAGCTAGTAGTATTTGTGTTTGCGAACAACGTAACCACAATTAACCTGCAACCGACAGATAGTAGATGGATTACGCTTAATTACAGGTATACATGAACAACACCGCGAAATTCTGTTATTATTATTATTATTATTATAGTGTTAGCCAGCCAGCTAGCTCTACATTGCTATTGTAGGTATAACTCTAGCTTGCAGCCTACCTACTACCGGGCCTGGCTCGGTCGATTTCATTATGAATTATCGTCGTCTAACATGGAATCCCGTTTTGCCACTGTTGCTACAAATATGCTAGCTGGCTACTAGATAATTGACTGCCTGCCTGCTTGTTGTTACAACAACTCTACGAATGTTATAATAGTTTACGATGCGAGATTGTTTTTTCTTATATATTTCTTCATTTCGAAATGGAATGACCGCGCGCGGATATTATAGGTTATTTTGGTTGGAAGTTGGAAGTTGGAAGAAGGGGGGCATATATTTGTAGTTGATATATCATTTTAATATTGCGTTTTTTTTTTTAATTTACGGATTTGCTTGAGTTTTAAATTGTTGTGTTGAATGTTGATAAGTGTAAAGTTTTAGTTTTGGAAAAGGGTGACTTGACTACTGAATGTAATGTATCTGTCTTGTGTTGAATGTTGATAAGTGCAAAGTTTTAGTTTTTGAGAAGGGCGACTTGACTACTGAATGTAATGTATCTGATGATACGGTGTACGTTGAGAGCAGGTAGATAAATTTGTGTATTTGGGTAGTTTATTACCTAAAGATACTCGCTTTGATCGGAGAAATTGAAAGAATAGTTAATGCTGGATGTAATGTTTTCGGTGCTTTGGGTATTTTTGCTAGGTATGTAAATATTTCCAAAGAAGCCTGTTTGAGTATATACAATGCTGTTTTGGTGCCTACGTTGATGTATGATATTGAATGTTGGGTTTGGCAGCAAAAGCATAAAAGAAAAATGACTGCTGTGATAATGAGATTTTTATGTAGGGTACATGGTGTAACGTTATTTAAAATATAGATGACTACATTAGTATTAAAGTAAATTATTTCGAAATCTCTCAAAAACTATTATTATTTTTCCAAATATATGCATAGGTTACGTACTATTTGTATTAAAAGAAACGTTCTGTTATACTTTATACAAATATGTAGCTTATTTTCTATGTGTATTTTTAGAAATAATTTACAATAACGTTGTGTTAATAATTTCGGACGTCAATTTCCAAAAATGAGTTACTGTTTTTCTGAAAATAATTCGATAGTATACACTCGATTTTGAATCAGTATTTCACAAAATCTTCAATCTCAAAAATCATCTAAAATTTATTCGAGGTAAACAACCGATTCGGAAAAAAAAGCTAGTATATAAATTTCCCAACACATTAAAAACAAATAAATCTCAGTAACCTGACCCGGTTCATCGCTTGCTCGAACAAACATAAATAGATTTCAAATAAGAACTTGAAAATCTGGAAGTAGAATAGCAGCGACGCAGCTAAATTCTATTGTAACACAATTGCACCCACTACCAACGCGTCGTCTTAAATCTTGCGAAATTCTTGTAAAACTACCTGTACGTTTCGGAAAGTTCTCACAATCTAACAGCGAAGCAAAAAGACGAAACCCGGGCGATGTACGGGTGGGAGGGGTTGAGCAGGGGATATAGTCTACGAACTTTAAATCAAATTCTTTTACCTTTTGTATAGTCGTTTCCCGGCTATTGCTACGGGACTCCTAAAAGTGACGGCCCAATAAGAAGACATTATTTCTCTGTATTGAAAGAAAAAAAAAACGAATGGAGAGCCCAGGATTGACGGTTCCGAATCGAAGTTAAAAATCTCTGCTTGTGTTTGATGGGTGAGGTGAAATGCGTTTGACGGCGAATGAAGTGAGAAAGACAGGGAAAAAAAGGAATAGTAGGGAAAGAATACACTTCTGCACATAGAATTGGGTCCCTATACAAGTACTATTCTTGTTCTTTGACGGCGTTGTAAAAATTTTGGTTGAACTGAATGAGAAATGCTTTCAAAAGTATGATTTTTATTACTGAAAGGTGCTATATTTAGTGCTGTTTTATTTACTATTTTTTACGTAGACGGTAGACTTGAAATAAAAATTACGTGTATGGTATTTTTTATTGCAATATTGTTAACTTAAATGACTTCCTTTTTAAATTATTACATAATATTATTTTTAATTTAATAATTTTTAGAGTTGCTCTGTTATAATAAAATGTCAATTTATTTCATTGTAGTTTCTAATTTATATAAAAAATGCATTTTTTTAATAATTTAATTATTATTTGACAATAATATCACTTGCGTAAATATATTATTAACTCTGGGTTTAGTTTGCGAAACAAAGAAAGAAAAAGAAAAGTATAACAATTACTGTGAAGGCACTGAGTTAAATAAAATTTGGCTTTCATTAATTAAAAATCTATAATTTTTATGATGATGTTTCTATGTACTGTAATGTCATTAATATTATTTATCCTGGTGAAGACAAACGTTGAGTTTCGATTTTAAATAAATATTTATACAGAACGTTAACCTAAAACATGTTTTATTTTATATACTTTAAACTTTAAAAACAATACAATAACATAATGTACAGTCCACCAATTTTCTTATGGCGTGTGAAGGTCTTGTGCGCAATAGCATTCGTAAGAGTAGGGATATATTTTGGGTACAAACATCAGCATTTCTTTAACCGTGACTGCGTTCGTTTCGTGTTTTCGGCATTCAAAGTCTCTGACAAAAATTAAATCCGAGCATACTTGCTATTTCTTTCTTACCGAATGCGTTCTCGATCTGCGCAAAACTTATCCCCACACACCATAACAAAATTGGTAGACTGTAATATTTGTCAAAAATTTCAACTAAAAGGTAATGTTGAAATTTTTAATAAAAATTTGAAAACCCGTTCTATAAAATGTTGTTAAATTAGTCCTTGGTTAACTACGAGATTATATTGTTAACTTTTAATTGATTAGTCAGTTGACAACATAAATATATTGCCCGATATTTTTGCAACCAATTCTGAGATTTTTCGGGATTTTTACCAATATATACGAGCTAGTAATAAAAATTTATTGATTTTTCCGGGCTGTGAAAGGAGCGTTTGATGAGTTTTTTCGCAGATGATGAAAAATGATTTTTATATGAGGGGAAATTAGTGCTCGGTTTTCGGTTTAATAATAAATAATTAACGTCAAATAGTAAGATGAGTTAATTTCGTAGTACGGAAATTGAGAAATAAGTTATGTTGTTGACAGCGGTAATTTACTATAATTAATTTGGGTTTTGAATAAAAAAAATATTAAATGAACCGCTTTTTTTTTGGCAGCAGAAGCTAAATTCAGACAGATCGATTACTGGTTTTTAAAATGGGAGGACGGCAATTTATCGTTTTGTTTTATTATTTTCATTGTAATTATCTTAATTAGTGAATTCAGTTTAACAGGCTTATAATTTGTAACAGAAGAAACAATGGTGGCTCATAAGAAGTTGTTCTAGTTTGTTTTTTTTTAGTATAATTAAATTTTTACACGTATATATATATATATATAAAATGTTCCACGACAAATAAAATAAGTTAACTTGAATTTTTTTATAATTATGTAATTTGAAATATACCGGAAGTGCCGGAAGTAGAACTAGTGCTTTTTTAGTTTTTAGACAAGCACAAAAAGTCCTATAACAATAATTTTCAATGCTACATGTTCGAGAAGTTGAACAGATAGTTTCTTAAACAATTTTTACTTGCATTGTCAATGGTGCGGGTCGTTAGTTCACAGCCAAGCAAGGAACCTATAGCTTATATTGGGTTCCCAACCACTCAGACCCAGCCGATATCAGTTCAGTGGTACAAAGTTTTAATACTAGAAATAATATTTTATTTAATTTCTAATGTGAGTGCGGCACGAATCTTTGGGATCTGAATCCAACGCGCTACCAATGGCTTAATAATACTTAAAGTACACTGTAAAAAATCTATGTAAATTTACATATTGTGTAAATGTATTTTTACAGAAAAATATGTAATATTACGTTAATTATCATAGCAAAAATTACAAAATACTGTTATTTTACCGTTAACAGATATGTAAAATTACATAAATCTACCTTAATTTTTTTACAGTGTACGATAATTATGTGTTTTATACACGTAATATATTAGTAATTTATTTGACAGCATTTTGTATATAAAAATTAGCACATCATAGGTGACAAAATTTTTAATATAAACACCTCTAACATATGGTTAATGCTTGTAAATTGAACACATTTATAATTTCTTTTGTGAATAATTTGAAACTAATTGATACAATAGTTCTCGACTAATAAAACAATAAGTTGCTATGAATACAGCGACAATTCAATTGGGTAATTAAAAAAAGTTATTATTAATTTAATTTAAAGCTAAACAAAAATCACCAGTGCAAGTATTTCTTTCTGGATGGTTCAATTTCCAAAAAAAAAAAATCTAAATCTCAAACATTTTTCGTCAAAGAAACTAATAAAACATTTACTTCCACATTACTTTTTAAACAATTTTCCCCAGTGCTCCATATTCGCCCTCAATCTTTGTCCTATTCCGGTTCTGGCGAGAGATCAAAAAAGCACCAAAGTGGTTTAAAGACAGTCCTCTCGCATCCTCTTTGGGATCGAGAATCCATCGTGTCCTCCAGCCGGGAGGGACTATTCGCAAAGTTGCCTGTAAGGCAAGCAACGACCAAATCAAATTATCTGGCCGAATGTTTTAGGGGATGTAGCGTTACAAATTTGTCGAACCGTACCTTTTTTTTTGTATGTGTGTGTGTGTATGTGTGTTACGACAGAACAAGCGAGATGGTAAGTCCGTTACCATAAGTTCTAGTTAATGAAACACGATTTACACGATAGAAGGAAGAGAAAAAAAAAGAGACGAGGAAAAAGTCGAGCGTTGTGGCCGTGCCATTGCACGTTTTTTAATCAAGTCACCCCTCCAGAAAATTGTGTTAAACAAAATAATTGTTTCAAGTGTTTTTTAAATTGAATTGAATCGCTTTGTGATTAAATAAATATTTTAGTTTCGAACGACTCGTTGCCAGGACAAGTGACAATTAGGTAGAGGCGCTGAAAAATTTATTTGTTTTGTTTTCTTAAATGAAAACAAAAACTTTACATTTTTTTTTTAATTTTTTAAAATTAAATGTTTGTTTATAAATTACATATTTTTGATCAGTAATTTTGGTTCGGTAAATTACTGCGGTAAGTAAGAGGTGTAACGGGTAATTTACCGATAATATTACATTTGTTTGTTATATACAGTTTTACCAGTTCAAAAACCGCGCCACGTCACAATTTACCAGTTTATCACTGTGTAATACAAATGTTTGCACATATTTCTTTCATAAAATTTATTTACCATATACCTTAAACAGATAATAAAAATTCACAAAAAAACATCATTTGCAATTTCTCGTAGTTATTCGTACCCATATATTTGACGACTTTTTCCGTGAGCGAAAGTTTCCAAAGAAATTATGAATGTGGGATGTGGATGAAGTTAAAGTTGCTTATCTGGATAGGGATGTTCGAAGGGAACTCATTTCAACATAGTGGAAAGAATTTTTGCCACACCCTTTTAGTTAAATAGCGTGATTGTGTATGTATGTACCTATGTATGTATATTATTTCGATCTATTACAGATACCTGAATGCTTATGTTTGCGATTTGAAATCGAAGTTTCACAATCAATTTTAGTTGTATTTTCAATGATATTAATCATTAATCCAAAAACAAACAGAAGACTTAAAACTTATAATTACTTTTAGCTATAGATATTTTATTTATAAAATTAAACTAATATTATCTCTAAATTTATTAAAAATTATAACCAGCTTTTATTTTATTATGTTGAAAGCTTGTTCTTATCTTAATACAATAAATTCTTGTTAATTTATTCTTTTTTACCAAGAAGTTTTAAAGAAAAGAGTTTATGCAAATAAGGTGCAAACCAGAATATAAAACCTAATATCAAATAACCAAGTTAAACAAAAAAAAAACTTGACAAATCTTGAAAGCACAAATTTCCGTACAATAAGAAAAAATATTTAAAAAATTGGTTAGCATTTTTTGTATACATTTATAGATTTTTAACTGTATTTTAAAATTAAATATAAAGAAATAAAACTGCTTTAGGTTAAAGTTACGTATCAATATTTATTTAAAATCGACGTTTCGACAAAACTGAACGTCTTTATAAAGATAAATGATATAAATGACATTACCGTAAAATAATAGAAAATAGAAACAAATAACTAGGTAACAAAATAAGTAACTAGACCATAAAGTTTATAGATTTTTAATTAATACATAGTGAGCCGCAGATAAACGCTGAAATTAAGAAAAATTAATTAAAAACTCAGTTTGCTTATAATTTCACATTCGCGGAACAAATTTTGATGGGAGCTTCATTAATAGCTGAGTCGTTTTTCGAAAAAGTTTTTACTGTGAGACAATGCAGCGTGAGTCGTAGGCGAACGATAAAAATTGACTAAAAACTGCAATTAAATTAAAATGAGTTTAAAGTATGTATCACCTTGTACAATAAATACAAGTACTAACATATTTTTTCTTGATTTTTACAGGTGAGTTACAGATGGTCTACAATTACAAATTCTTAGATAGCTTGAACAGTAAAGGTAAAAATCATTTTTTATTATAAAAATTGCTATTATTTTCTTTTACACTACATGAACAATAAAAATATTTTAACTTATTTTATTAGGTTAACTCACAAAAGCACTACATTTTTAATTTGTCACTTTTACAATAGTTCTACTAAACATAATATAAAACTTTAAAACACCGTTAACATTTTTATTAAAATTGTTGGGAAAAACTTTATTCTTTACAAATAAAATATAAAACATTAAAACAACATAAAAGACAGTAGGTTTGTTACTTGTTATAGTTTGTTGTGTTTATTTTCTTTCTCATTATAGATTTTGTTGAAATACTAGTTTTACGATATAACCGAAGTCAAATAATATAATAATATATAATACATACACAATCACGCTATATACCCAAAAGTCAGTCTCCTCCAAACATTCCTATATCCAAACAAGCAACTTTAGCTTCATCCACATTCATAATTTCTCTTATACATTCCTACTACTTGGAAACTTCCGTTCACGCAAAACACTCTCAAACATACCACTTCAACTACTCACCGGACGTCCACGCAAACGTATACCTTCAAAATCATTCATATACATTTTTTTTTAGTAAATCGAAGAAATAGCATTTCTGAATACCGTTTGTAAATAAAACACAGTTTTGTTACTTTTTAATGTTTTATTTTAACAATTTTTTATTATGACAAATTAATTAATAATAGCCGAATTTACATTAACAGCATATCTAAATACCAACCGTAACTAAATTTTATTCTTTGCTTATTAATATATATTTTTTTGCTAATTTTTTTTCCAATTTAATGTAGTAGATATAGTTGGTTGGAAAAGAAGTCGTAAGATATAAACCGAATATCGAATAGCGACCGGCACGTCGAAATAGCAAAACCTAAACTTACAGTTAATTCATTCGCGGACGCGTCAGAAACTTAATTATTCAACTAACAGTCGCTTGACACGGGCGCCGCACCGCGACGCCCAACTACTGAAAGAACGTTCCGCTAGAAGTTAATTAAAACTTAAAATTACATTTAGCAAAATAAAAACGCTGAATAAATGGTTGCGCTGAACGCGCGCGCAAAATATCTACACGGCGTACGAAATGAAATTAAATAGTAAAAATCAAATAAGAAATGTACAGTGAACAAAAACTGTACATATATAGGATGATTTATTTTTCTTATTTCTTTATGGGGAGGGACTTTTTATTATTAGTGATATAAAGTAATTATGTAGAACTTTATTTGCTAGCTTTTTGAAAAAAATTGAATAACATAAATCGATCTTCCAGCAGGTCATTAAATTTTTTTATTACTTAAATCGGATGATCTTACCTATTTATAGACATAAACAACAACTTTTTTTTATCGATCATTATATCACATATGATATGATGAGGTTAGGTTAGATTTAGGCACTGATTTAAATCAAATTTGGTTTTCTCTAATTAATAATTTATAAATTTTATAATCTAGTTACTTATTTTATTACCCAGTAACTTTTTTTTGATAATAATTTACGTAGATAATATTGAAACGTTGATTTTTAATTAAAATTGATACAAAACACAATCCTAAAATCGTTTTATTTATTTTTTTGTTAATTTTAAGAAAAAAATTACTATTGAAATGCATAAATATGGCTATTGAAATTGGTTAATTTTTAACTAATAATACTTAAATAGTTTGATATAAAATACACAAAAGATTGAATTTATAGAATTTTCTGGGCTGATATGCCGTGGTCGATTTATCGTCGTCGCAGACGTTTTGCCATACATAGTAGACGACATCCTCAGTGCTTGGTGACCGAATGACAGTTTCTGTTCTGACAAATGTTATAAGTACAGAAAAATGTAAACAAATTTTTAATAATACAAGGAATGGGCCACCTCTACCCCATTCATGTACGCCACTGTTGTACTGCATTTTAAATACGTTTAAATTTATTACAGTTGAAATCACATGTGACGAAAACTCAACAGATAACGAAAAGAAAGCTTTACAGAACGAACGATAAATCTCAATTGCCGTGGCTCATGATAAAAACTGTGCGAAAAAAAAAACGAAATAACCGGAAGAAAAACGACGAGAAATACAAGAAACTTCAGATGCATTTCAAGCGCGCACAAGAACCGAGGAACTTTTCATCGTTTTTCGTTGAATAAACGGAAAAAATATTAATATTAATTTGAAATATGCTGAATTGGCGTGTAACTCATTGTTGTCAGCAAAAATGAAATTTTTTATTTCCAAAGAATCTCGTTATAATTACGAAATTCGATGACTGTAAAATAACAAATGATATTTTATTAAAATTCATTTTAAATATGAAACGCTTTCGGAATGAGCTAGGTTTTTGTTACAATATTATAAATTTATTAAAATATAAAATAAATTAAAACTATTCAAAATGTGCCTGCCTAGAATATTACTGTAAAATTAAAATTTTTTCAAATAAAAATCCTCATTTTTTACTACTTTTTTGAATTTTACGTTAAAAAATTGAGTTATGTTTTATGTTGAATGTTGATAAACTTTAATAAAATAGAAAAATATGTAATTTGGATACGTTATTATTACTCTATTAATGTAACTAAATTGTTAACTCTTTAGAATTAACAAGCAAAACAGCGAGGCAAGTATTTCATTTCAACCAACTCAAGTCAAAGTAAAATAAATGAAACATTTTCTATTGGTTTAGTGACACGTTAACACTGTCTAACACTAAATATGTAACACACTAACACTAACCGGTTGGACAAAGCGGAGCGAGCTAGCATTGAAAACCCCCTTCGGAGAATTAAAATCAGGGATTTAACGCGAAAAATAAACTGAATGTTGTTGCTAGAGAGGGCGCGCGCGAGAAGGGACAAAAAAAAGGGCACGTGGCGAGAACTACCGCCGTGCCGTGGCGTTCGCCTCGCTGCATTTACATTTTAAAAGGATATTCACGTACTTCTTTTTAGCACCTGTTTGTTAAGGTCTTTGCTTCATTTCGTAGAGATGTACATTGCTCCCGGCCGGTGTTTGGACAAAGATGGTCTAAAAAGTTTGTATAACTGTTTCAATAATATCGCTGCCCCATGGGAAGTTACTGAAACTAATCAGCTGTTATTCTCAAATGATAGTTATTGAAAAAAATAAAAATTGCATTGAAGAAAGGAAAGTTTGCAATTTTTAATAAATATAAATAAAATTTAACAAAGTATATTTTAACAGTGCCTTCACATGGATTGATATTTTATATTTTTCGTTATAAAATTTCTGATTTAAATAAAATCTGGCTTTTTTCAATTGATAAATAAATGTTTGTAATCTAGTTGTTTGTATTTTTGTTACCTACACAATAAATAATATTTTAACAAAATTAACACCATTCGAATACTAGTACTTGACCATTAAAAAATTCAAACTTTCTTCTTTATAACGCAATTTTTCTATTTTCTATAACTACATAAATTTGAAACTAACAACTTTCCTATTACGTATTTATTAAGGATTACTAAAAGTTATTGCCATTTAGGCTGAAAACTTTTAGATTCAACCTCGGGATACAGTATGTTCGCGCTGACACGTCTGCGTGTTCAAAATAAGATTTCAGACTGATAACCGACGCAACGCAGCTTTGGCTCGCGTTCGCGAAGAGGAAAAAAATCTAGTTTTTTATCTTAACTTTTTTTCTTGTATTTCTTGCTATACGTACCTACAATATACCGGGGAGTGTGTTGACGGTTACCGGTGACGTGGGATTTGTTTGTTTTGAATGTGAAATTACTTCGTTATTTTAATGTTGAAAAGACGAACAAATTTAAAAAGAAATTGCATTTGATATACAAATCTTCAAGTTAGTTTTATATTTTAGTTAGTTATCATATTTTAAAATTTTTGTTTTATGGGGTAGCATATTTATCTAGAATCTAGATAATACCATCTTGACAATTTATGTTCTGACAATCTAGTAAAAACAGTTCTATCTGTTTGTCCAACATAAACTTGAAGAAAAAAATGTATATGTCACTCGGAAGAGAAAGACCTTTTTTGTTTTTCGCACAGATTGCTTATCCTTGGTTTTATTTCGGCCACAAATGTCTCTACTCAAATACAATAAATATCGCTTTCTACTTCGCGTAACATAATATACTATTACACTCTTCAACATGCGTTACAATTTCATGTCTGGAAAATAGAAAACTTGTCTTCTTTGAAAGAAGTTCTTTTTTAATAAAATTCCGCCTATTTATCGGTAACATTTTTCCCAAAAAGCAACGATGCGTCATTTATGTTTTTATTGTCATGTACATCTTCAACAACTTTAGAAAAACTGTGTTTTACAGTCTAAATGAAGCTATTTTTTATTAAAGTAGGTTTTAGAAAATTTCAAAATAATTCTATATAAATAAAATAATTTAACAATTCCATTTCGCGCGCGAGCAACTGCAATAAACGCATAACACAGCAAACAGCTAATAGCAATCGGTAAATCTCGTAGTTTGACTAACAACTACAATCGTAATTATTCTATAAATGATTTATACAGTGTATGGTTAGTGGCGAGCGAGGTAAATTTAGTTTCCCCGGCAATAATGTGCATAGTTAACAGTTCTAACTGCAGTAATACTAGGAAAGTTATTCCCGAACATAAGTTACTGACATTACCTATAACTAAAACGTTACGTTATACCTATGGTAGGGTACTACTACGATTTGGGTGTTATACATTGTGCATACGAGACTCGATTTCGATCTTACGATATTTTGAATTTTGACAATAAAGCATTCTATCACAGAACTATGTATGTGTATGTTCCCTACATGGGAACATTTGTTAGCGTTAAATTGGTTCGATCTGATAACACGGAATTAGTTTCACAAAGTTTGATTGTAATTTCTAGTTGATATTTATTGAAAAAGAAAATCGAATGTGACAGGCGAATTACTTTTTTACTGTCTTGGCAAACATTTTCAATACTAATGATAGTTAAAAAATACTTCAGAACTCATTATATTAAAATAAAAAGGCTTTAGGATTAAGTTCTGTATTTTAATATAAAATCGCCGTTTTGAAGTACTCTATATATATCATCATCATCATCATAAAATTCGAAAATACTCGTAATATGATAATTGCAAGATCCACCAATATTAACAGTAGATTGATAAGAGAACAAATAGAAATTTATAAAGAAAAAGATAACATCAATCAGTGCGAAGACTTTGATTTAAATAAAATTTGGCTACCTTTAATTAATTTGTATAATTTTTACTGATGATGATGTACCTAGAATACAATTTATACAGAACTTAATCTTAAAGCCTTTTTATTTTAATTCTAATGATATTAAGTACATACTTGTTCTACAAATTTTTACTGTTTACTTGTATCCAAATTATGAAATTATTTTATATTTATTTCTGATTTAGATAACCTAATATATTTTATACTTGTGCGAGTCCAATACTAAATAATATAGTTAAAAAAAATTCAGAATTTATTATATTAAAATAAAAACAATTTAGGATTTAGTTCTGTATTAATTGTAATTAAATAGCAACGTTTCGACGTACTTTAGGTACATCATCATCAGGAAGAAAAATACAAATGACATCTCGTAAAACAAATATACAGAATATAGAAGCAAGTTACTAAGTAACTAGATTATAAAATTTATAAATTATTAATTTTATTTAAATCAGTGCCATCGCACTGATTAATGTTTTTTTTTCTTTATAAATTTCTATTACTTTTCTAATCAATCTACTGTTCATATTGTAATGCGTTTCGTTCGTCTTTTTACGAGATAATTAAAATAAAACAAAACATGCACTTATTAACTAGATATTTATTATTTAAAACGATTAAATATAGAATGTAAATATAAAAATATAAAAGTATGAATATAACTATAAACTAAATGGTTATAAGCTTAAACACTAGTAATCAAACTAACACTAAATATTTATTTCACTATTTATATAACTGTTGCACTCGAAGTGAACTTGTTTCAAGCTTAAGGTTTGCGTAAGAACTGTCTTGACTTTAGCATTCGCTGTGTTTTTATAAGGCCATCGTGTTTTCTCGAACGTAACTCTGGTTGCCTGTAGAACATTCTCGAATCAGCATGCTTGAAAACACATATAGAATTCTCCAGCATGTTTCGTGCGGTCAAGGCTATTCGTTTGTGGTAAACAGACGGGTTCCGGCTAGCTCGCTTTGCTACATTGCCCCCTCCTTAGAGTGTTCCGTCTCGGGACACTCATAAATTATTGGTGAGGGGCCATGGCGAAATCGACACGTGGTCCCGCGAGCGCAGTGGGAGGTATGATAAAAGTAGCATTCCACGGTCTTTTCGGCTTTCTTGTTTTCCAGAGGATTGAAGCTACAAACAAGAATGTCAATGCCGGTATGCTGGAAAAGAGTTTCCAGCATATTTCTAATAATTCGCCAATCTAAACCGTCAAGGCCACAGCCTACTCTGGGGATCGCCAATTTTAGGATATTGTCCCGCAGGAGTAGCTCGCGTAACGTCTGCAGTGTGTTCCACATTGATTGGTAACTGGGCTTCTCTCGAGACAGTTCCTTTGTAACCAGGTAGTAGATGTTGCGGTGTTCCCTTTGCAGATGTAATGCGGCCCCAACGGCAGGCAGCTGTTCCCGTAGCTCGGTGATCCCGCCAAACTTCTTGCGGAAAACGGTAGCAATCCCTCTGGACATTTGCAGGTCCTGAGCGACGCAATGTGCAAGTGCATAGTCCTCGGGTACGGTGAACAGGTCCTGTTGAACTTCTCGGGTGACGCCATGACGGGCCTTGCGACCTGCAGCGTAAGAGGACATAAATTGCTCGAAGTCCACCTCTTCGCTCCGTAACTGGTGGACGTGGCCTTCTTCGATATTAGGATCTACCTCGTTTTGCCCAGCGAACGGGGCTAGACGATTATAGTGGACGACCCTTGGTTTTCCATTGGGCGTCTTGCGGATCCGGTATATGACATCGTTAATCCTTTTTATGATTTGATATGGCCCTTCCCACCAGCGTTGCAGTTTAGGAGACAGTCCCCGACGACGTTGCGGGTTGTAGAGCCAGACTAAGTCTCCTGGCTTATAACCTCCCATATTAGCATTAATGTCGTAGCCGTCCTTCATCCGATCGCTTGCGATCTGTATGTTGGAACGAACCTGTTGATGTATTTCATCCATCTTCTTTCGTAGCTTGTCGACATAGTCTTCTCCGGCCAGGTCCTCTCCAGGTTTACAGCCGAATTTTAAATCACAAGGCAGGCGTAGCTCATGTCCAAAAACAATTTTTGCAGGGGTTTGTCCAGTGGTTTCGTGCACGGATGAACGATAGGCCAATAGAAACAGATGAATGTATTGGTCCCAGTCTTTTTGATGGTCGGAGACGACTTTTGATAGGTATTTACCCATTGTGCGGTTCATCCTTTCTACCATGCCATCAGACTGCGGATGTAATGCAGTCGTTCTAGTCTTCCGTATTCCTAGTAACCGACAAACTTCCTGGAAGATGTTGGATTCAAAGTTTCGTCCCTGATCGGAATGTAATTCCATTGGTATGCCGAATCGACTAAAGAGCTCTTTCACTAGGACTTCGGCAACTGTGGTAGCTTCTTGGTTTGGTAGTGCATACGCCTCTACCCATTTACTGAAATAGTCCATAGCTACCAGGATAAATTTGTTTCCTTGCTCACTCATCGGGAAAGGACCAGCTATATCAATGGCTATTCGCTCGAATGGACTGCCAACGTTATATTGTCGCATTGGCGCCTTACGTTTTCTATGCGGGCCATTACTTGTAGCGCATGTTACACATTTTCTGCACCACATTTTCACATCTTCGTGGCATCCGACCCAATAGAATCGTTCTCGCACTTTCTCGATCGTTTTCTTGACTCCTAAATGCCCGCCAGAGGTCCCGTCGTGGAGTTGTCGCAGTACATCCGAAACCTTGTTTCTCGGAACCAGTAGCTGCAATTTTTCCTGGGATCCCTCTTCATTTTCCAGAGTCCTCATTAGGAGCCCATTCATAAGTACGATCGAGTTCCATTGCGACCAATACGATTTAAGGGTGCGACTATGTGGTGCCACTTCTTCCCAAGTTGGCCGTTGATCTATCGTTTTCCACCGTTTTAAGTGCTTTAAATCAGTGTCCATATCTTGTTCGTGGCTAATATTCCCTATTTGCCAGTCGTCATCAACGGCGGTCGTCCTAAGGAGAGTGGTCGCTTTTTCCTCAATTCGGGAGCAACTTTTACAATCCGGCAAGCATGGTCTTCTTGACAAGGCATCGGCATTACAGTGACTTTTGCCAGCGCGATGTTCAATGTCGAAGTCATATTCTTGTAATCGTTCAATCCATCGTGCCACTTGTCCTTCTGGGTTCTTGAATCGCAGCAACCATTTGAGGGCAGCATGATCGGTCCGCAGCAAGAATTTGCGGCCGTACAAGTATTTGTAAAAATGCTCGATGGATTTCACTACTGCCAGTAATTCTCGCCGAGTTACGCAGTAATTGCGTTCGGGCTTTGACAGTCCTTTACTGTAATAGCCGATGACCTTTTCCTGTCCTTCCTGAATCTGCGACAGGACTCCGCCAATGCCTACGTTGCTCGCATCGGTATCCAATATGAATTTGCCTTCCTGAAGAGGGTAGCTCAAGACTGGTGCACCCACTAAGGCCTGTTTCAGGGTATCAAAGGCATTCTGACAGTCTTCATCCCAATTGTATTTACGACCATCTTCGGTTAGACGTGTAAGTGGTTTGGCTATGTTGGCAAATCCTAGCACATACCGACGGTAATAGGAACACAAACCAAGGAAACTTCTGAGTTCGTGTTTATCTAGCGGTACTGGCCATTCTTTGACAGCTTGTGTCTTTTCCGGATCAACAGCTACTCCTTTTCCGGAAACAACGTGGCCGAGGTAGTGTACTTCTTTCTGGAAAAGGTAGCATTTTTTGGGACTCAGCTTTAAATTGGCATGTCGCAGCCGTTGGAACACTTCTTCCAAATTCTTCACATGATCCTCGAAGGACTTTCCAATCACAATTATGTCGTCTAGATATACTAGACACGTTTTCCAGGATAGTCCATTCAGGACATTTTCCATCAGCCTCTCAAAGGTTGCCGGAGCATTACAGAGTCCGAACGGCATTACTTTGAACTGCCACAGTCCCGATCCGACACTAAACGCTGTTTTCTCACGATCTCCTTGATCCATGGCAACTTGCCAGTAACCGTTTTTCAGGTCCAGAGTCGAGAATATTCTTGATCCGGCCAGCGTGTCCAAGGTATCATCTATTCTTGGCAGCGGGTAGCTATCTTTCTTTGTTACATTGTTCAACAGGCGATAATCAACACAAAATCGTGTTGACCCATCCTTCTTTTTCACCAGAACCACTGGCGACGCCCATGGACTGTTTGAGGTTTCTATCACATCATCCTTTTCCATGTCTTGGATGATTTGTTCGGCCTCCTCACGTTTCGCCAGTGGTAGTCTTCGCGCAGTTTGGCGTATAGGTCTCGCATCACCAGTGTCGATTCGATGATGAACAATGTTGGTTCGACCAGTACGACCACCCTCGGTTTTGAATATATCTTGGTAACGACACAATAGATCTTTAACTTTGTGTTGTTCTTCTTTGGTTAAATCTTGACAAGCACTCATGACCGTTTTGTTCAGATGTTCCGGAAATTTAGTTAACGTGGTTGCCGAGCTATTAATTTGTCGGACGATAGATGACGGTGACGAACAGTAACCAATCGACGTTCCATTACGTAATGTTACGGAATAATTGTTGATATTCATCAGCCGTACTGGAATGCTCTTCGTATTTCTAACTATAGTTTTTGCAATCAGCACTCCTTTATCCGGACCCTTGTCACCGTATCTTGGTTCCAACATAATGATTTGTTTTTCCGGAATCAGACGGTCTAGTTTTGCTTCCACAAATACTTCGCTGCGTGGTGGTAGCTCAATGTCGTTCAGCAAAACTGCTTGTGCCATCGTGTCTTCTCGCTGATGTAGAACAACTTCTTCATCATGAATCTTCACAATTCCTAGCTTCAGATTTAATTCAAAACCGTGCGTTGTCATCACATCCATTCCAAGAATGATTTCTTCTTCTATATCCGCAACCAGCACTCGATGTAAAAAGCTGGTGCCACCGATGGTAAAGTGGGCCTCCAACTCGCCGCACACATTGGCCGAGTCTCCAGTTGCTGTGCGTAGTCTCCAGTTGGTCGGTAACAGCTTGTTTTCGGTTTTGATCATTCCTGTCTTCACGATGGTCTTCGTGGCTCCCGTGTCTAATAGAAGAAGAACATTCTTGCCATTAACGACACCATCGATGAACACGCTCTTTGAACAGTTTTTAATTATGGCCACTCGTGCATTACGTGGGGCTTGTGTACGGCGGGTTGAAGATTGCCCCTTCCCATCAACCCGTTTGTTTTCCTGTGGCTGTTGGGGCTTTCCGCACCGGCGTCTCATATGCCCCATTTCGCCATAGTTCCAACAGCGAGGTTGTCTCCTCTGTGCTTGCAGTACTTGTTGTACGATTTGCTCAATCGAGCCATTTTGGTGTTCTTCCTCCTCATGGCTGTTGACTGCACGAACTCGAGCGTGGCCCCGTGTTGATGCCTTGATGACCTCAAATTCGAGTGCTTGCGTTAATGCCTCATTAACCGTCTGAGGATGGCCTAGCTTAACGGCTTGTTGTAGCTCTGGGTCGCGAACTCCATTCAAGAACTTATTAATTGCCAGGTTTTCATAGATGTCATCTGGAGCCGTTGGATAAGACATTCGTATCAGGCGAACAATGTCGGCTTCGAATTCTTGCAATGTTTCGTTCGCCTTTTGGACACGACTGTCTAACTGTGTTAGGTACAATCCTTTTACATGCTTATGTCCGTATCGTAGCTCTAATTGCTTGACTAGTTGGCTAAAGTCCGTACGGTCTCTCAACGGCACACTTTGTAATACACGTAGTGCATCCTCACGTAGAGACAAACTCAATACTTGTGCCTTTCTTGAATCAGACCAGCCGTGGACTATTGCTGTCGTCTCGAACAGTGTCAAGTATTCTTCCCATGACGATTTCCCATCGTAAGTTGGTAGTTTCGGGACAGGACTTGGTTGACTAGCTTCTTGTTTCATTATAATACCGTTGGCGGATGTAGCACTCGAAATTGCTTCAATCTGGTTTTGCATCTCGGTTCTGATTTTATTTTCCATTTCGGCTCTGATTTTATTTTCCAATGCGCATATATCTGATTTAATTTCATTTGTAACTTCGTTATTTTCAGCTTGTATTTTGTTCTTTAACTCGGAAATATTATCTTTAACTTTATCTTCTAATTCCGAGATATTATTTTTAACTTTATCTTCTAATTCAGAGATATTATTTTTAATAACTTCTATGTTACGATTTACTTCTGTTTTCAATTGTTCTACTGTATTTTTAGAAGTTTCTTCCATTTTTCTAGAATTCTCTTCAAATTTTTCTGTTAAATTTTCTTCTGTTTTTCTAGAATTTTCTTCAAATTTTTCTGTTAAATTTTCTTCTGTTTTTCTAGAATTTTCTTCAAATTTTTTTGTTAAATTTTCTTCCATTTTTCTCATCAGTGCGCTTATATCCGCTGGTATTTCAAATAGATATGTTTCAGGATTCTGGCCAGCATCTTCTATAGCTTTTCTAAGCCGTTCTTGTAGAATGATTTTAGCCCCTGTTGCGCTTAATTCACGTTCTTCGAGTTCTTGTTTCAGGTGCTGAATTTTCAACTCATTCAAACTAACTTGTTTTGTAGCCATTTTCACAATATTTTACGCGTTTTTAATTCTACGTTATTATTTATTTCTAAAATTATCTCGCACTTCACACCGGACACCAATTGTAATGCGTTTCGTTCGTCTTTTTACGAGATAATTAAAATAAAACAAAACATGCACTTATTAACTAGATATTTATTATTTAAAACGATTAAATATAGAATGTAAATATAAAAATATAAAAGTATGAATATAACTATAAACTAAATGGTTATAAGCTTAAACACTAGTAATCAAACTAACACTAAATATTTATTTCACTATTTATATAACTGTTGCACTCGAAGTGAACTTGTTTCAAGCTTAAGGTTTGCGTAAGAACTGTCTTGACTTTAGCATTCGCTGTGTTTTTATAAGGCCATCGTGTTTTCTCGAACGTAACTCTGGTTGCCTGTAGAACATTCTCGAATCAGCATGCTTGAAAACACATATAGAATTCTCCAGCATGTTTCGTGCGGTCAAGGCTATTCGTTTGTGGTAAACAGACGGGTTCCGGCTAGCTCGCTTTGCTACAATATAGTTGGGGTCTTGCCATTATTGTAATATCTTCCAATTTTACATCATGGCAATAACTCTTGAAATAAGACTTACCTAATTTAATATATTTTTAATAAAAAAAGGAAAAGGAAATAGTTAATATTAGATTACATTTTCTATTATTTCAAAACATTTTTGTTACTTGAGAATCTAGAATTATTTATATTACAATGTTAAATTTCAAATGTAAGACTTTAAAAAATATTATTTTAAATTTATTGCAACTAATTTTTGTACAAATATAGAAATATACATAATGGTATTTATCATAAAGATGTTTACTTTTCGAACATAAAACTTAATTGTATTGTTCTTAATTTTATGCTAAAATATTCAGAAAAATACTGACAATTTTTTTGTTGAATATTTTTCGTCTAGTTTAAAAGTGATTGATGGAATAGAACTAGAATTTTAAAACAGACTTAAAAATCCGAAATATATATAACGGCTCATTCATCTTGTTCTATTTTTTTTTACAAAATTAGTGTTATGTTTTAGCGTAGGACTAATGATTCGGAACCAAACTACTTACTTATGAAAAAATAATGCAAATATGCAATTTCTGTTTTATTAGTTGTTAATCCTCATTCAAACTATCGAAACAGTTTTACGATTTTGTTTTAGTTTCACGATTTAATACAGCTCAAAAACTGGATAATTCACATTGCATGAATTTTCAGTAACGCCTGCGCAATGACGACAATTTTAATGCTGTTAAAAATTATTTCTGACATTTCTGTTTACTTTGTATACATGCTAAACAATTTTTGATTATATTCAGTACAGTTTTTTGCAGTTTAAGTTGTATTTTTTTATGTTAAATATTTCTCAAGAAGAATTTATTACCGTATTTGCCCGAATATAACGCGACCCCGAATTTAACGCGACACCAAAATTTTTCATAAAGATATTTAGAAAAAAAAATCCGAATTTAACGCGATCCATTTATTTTTACCACTTTGAACCGCAAGGAAAAGTGGTATAGCGTTTGGTACGGTGTCTGTAACATTTTCAAAAAAAAAAAAATTGTATAGAAATCCTTCATATAGCCTCTAGATGACGAATCCGAACTTTGTTTATGTGGGTGTATGGAAGTGCGTCGTCAGCTCGCTCGGTCGTCAGACAAAATTTTGTGGCTAGTATCCAAGATGGTCATGTGGTTTTATTTATCCGATTTTGATCAAATTTTTAGAAAAGATTTTTTTAATGCTCCCATTAATTAAATAATTTTATTAATATTCAGTGTTGCCAACTTTCCGAGAAAAAAAATTATTAAAGTTTTAAAAAATTTATTATGGCCAGGTTATTTAACCGATTTTACTCAAATTTTCACAAAAGATTCTTCTAGTATTCATATAATTTATGTAATTTTAACAAAATACAATGTTGCCAACTTTCCGAAAAAAAAAAATAACAAAAATTTTTAAAAATTTATTATGACCACTTTATTTAACCGATTTTAATCAAATTTTTATAAAAGATTCTTTTAGTGTCTGAATAAATTATGCAATTTTTAAAAAATACAGTGTTGCCAACTTATCGAGAAAAAAATTACAAAATTTTTTAAAAATTCATTGTGGATACATTATTTATTCGATTTTGATCAAATTTTCAAAAAAAAAATTTCTAGTGCCCACATAAATTACAATTTTAATAAAAATATTGTATTAAGTACCAACTTTCCGAGAAATGTCAAAGTGGTCTATATATGGGTTTATCCATATACTTCTAATCTTGTTCATAAAAGAATTAAAAGAAAATAAAATTCAAGAGTAGTTACATTATTATATTTCTCTGACTTTTTTATTTCCTATGATTTGCCAATACTTACTTTGGTTATTATTTGTAAATTTATTTACAATTTTTTGAAAGTTATGACAGCAAAAATACTAGCCAAAACAAAAACATTTGAAATCAACAATGCTAACATAAATGAAAATCAGAAAATTTAAAGTTTAATTAATTCGTAAATTCACTTCCATTGAAAATACTGTCGCTTACGAACTGAAATATCGGGTTTAAACATAAGACTAATTTAGAGACAAGTTCGAATTTTAAATAAACAAATTATTTTGTTTTGTCTATAATTAAAAATTATCAAAATATTGTTACATATTTCATATCATATTTGAATAATAAAAAATATTTTAATACAAACGAAACTTTTTTTTCAAAATATACAAAAACCAGATGCTTTCAAAAGCATTTTCTCTATGAGTTTGTTTTTATTTGAACATAGAAATATTTTCAAATTAAAACCGGTAAGCTTAATGTGCATTCAAGTTTTTTGATTATACCAATAGTAGAACATAGCTACTGCGTTTGTAGTATATAATTAAATTTCATTTTGTGTAATCAACAAATTTTATCCATTGCCTAACAGTAACAAAAACTACTGAAAAAAATTAATATTAAATGATATTATAATTATGATAGTAGCCTACTTATATACATTTAACAAGTTTATAATTACCCAAAATAACTTAGAAGAATTACCTGTAAGCAAAACGAGTTTGAAAAAAATAACTTCTTGGCGTTTCGGACGATTTATCAACATTTGAACAAATTTTCAACGAACTGAACGAGGTTCGACTTTCAATTCTCAAATGCATTCGTCAATTTTTCAACTCGTCTTTTTACCTTTCAAGTCAAACGTCAGAATTAATGGCAATAGTTTATCATCTCAGTCAATGAACAAAAAAAAAAAAAGAATAAATGTTACTTCAATTCTTCAAACTTTGTAGATTCTCAGGTAACGAGGATAACAAAAGGAACCGAATAAAAGTAGTCTTTTTACAAATTTTAAACGTATGTTTTTTTTTGGATATTGTAACGTAGAAATTTGATAGTTTATTATTTTAAAGTTGAAAGCTATATAACTAGAATTTTATATAGGTCGTGTTTGACTACAAATATAAATAGAGAAATTAATACTTATATCGGTAGATTTTTTACCACTTTGACTTACAGAAAAATGTGCTATAGTATTTAGAACATATAGGTATATATTAGAGTGTCCGTAAAAAACAATTTCCAGTAAGGCTAAAATCGATAAATTTACATCGAAAAAACATCAGTAATAATATTTTTTGCTTGTTTTTACGAAAGTAACAGGTTTTCCTACACAATTAAAATTTTTGAAAAACGCGTGTAAATACTTACGTGATATAAACGATATATGTGTTTAACCCCCCCCCCCAGAACCTGAACGACCAAAAACCAAAATCAGCAATATAATTAAACTACGTTGATATATAAGATTAAACTACGTGCAGTTTCTCCAAATCACCGAATCAGTAAACCGAAATCACCATTAGAGATTGTAATACTGTTTCATACTGGATGAATTATCAAAAAACCCAAAACGACATTAACTACGTTCGTGAAATGTTATTTTTCTTAAATGTACTTGAATGTTATTTTACTTTCATTTTTATAAAAAATAATTTTTATTGCTCTTTATTTTTTTTGCAAATTATAGTATTATCTTTATTGATTAATATTATATCATTTCTTTAGTAACCCCTCCCATGACAAGTTCTGTTCATTTAATTTTAAGTATGTATTTCATTAAATGCGTAATTGGCGAAAATCTTTTGGCGAAAATCGATAAAATTGTAATTAATTAAGAACGTAATTATAATGAATAATATAACAATTGATAGCTTTTTTTGAATACGAGTTTTGTACTACTACAAATTTGAAAAATATTAAAGGATAATATGAATAATTAGTAGGAATTGTAAATTTTTTAAAGCGTTTTATTCAAAATCATTTGTTTTATATATCTAATAAATATTTTGTGAAACAAAACTAGTACAAAAGATATAAGCTATCGAATGCTGCAAACCGAATTATAATTCGCTAATTAGTTTTTTAGGTATTAAGCAAAAAATTAGTATGGCAAAGTATAGGATTTATTGCTAGAACTTTATTGGTAACTTTTCAGAAGTCTTATTTATGTATTTAGTAAAAAAAAAGACTCTTAATTCAAGGAAATTTTTTTTTCTGCAAACACATAATATTTTATTCCTTACTTTTATTCTCTTTATTATATCAACAACAAGAAAACCGTACTATTTGTCAATTTTTCAACGTGCACCTTTCAAATCAACCATCGAAATTAATGATGAAACTTTATCACTTATATATCTACAGCTCTCGAAACGCGATATAGGAGCATTTTCAGGTAACCATAAGCAAACAAAAGAAATTGAGCCAAAAATTGAAGACGACTGCCACAGTCGGACTCCCCAGCATGGGTAGCTTATCCTCTTCACTCTCTCAAACCCCAGGACTTCCAGCAAATGTTCAATAGCGTGCTGGCGGGGAGTGCCCAAGTGCACACCCCACACTTGAACCTATCTGACCGGGGAGTGTAAATTATATGCAGCCGAATCTACATTGTGTTACAGTGTTGTCAAGTTTCCAGCTTTGGTTTTACGGATAGATACCGCATGCACGAGGTAGAAGATAAGAGATAGAATGATGGTGGTGGGTGCCCTGTTTGATTTGTTTATGTCTTCGGGCCGTTCTACAACTTGTCCAAACTGACATGTTCAATTAAAGGCGAAGATATGGAAAGTAGGAAAATTATCAAGGGTGTTGCTGTTGTGCGACGTGGAGCTAGATGAATATAATATGGTAGTGTTTTGTTTTCGGAAGTTAAAGTTAGGTTAGGATTTAGACATGGAGGAAGTTGAGATTTTACTAGAATTAATGGTTTCATCGCTGGCTGAATATTTAATGCCTTTTGTCAAATTTACGAAATGAATATTTTAATAATTTAAACTAGATTGAACAGATAAATATTCGTTTAAATTCAAGTTTTAAAAATAATTATATTTTTAATTTATTTGGTAGATGTGTAATTTTGTTAAGTCAATCTATTCTATGTTGTTAAAATATGATTCGACCATTATAAATGAGAGTATTTTGCAAAAACAAATGTTTCTGAGTTATAAAAATCAAAGTACATTTATAAGAAGTAGAAAGCTGGATAATCCAGCTTATCAAGCTAATTTTACTTCTATTAATTCTATTATCAATCTGCTGTTAATATTGATGGATCTTGTAGTAATAGCAAGACCCAGTTACCTAGTAACTTGCATCTATGTTCTGTTTATTTACTGAAAATATTATTTATATCTTTTTTCCTGATGAAGACGTACGTTGAATTGAGTTGAAAAGTCGACTATTAAGATATATTAATATAAAACTACAACCTAAATTTGTTTTATTTCAATATAATGATTTACTATGTCTCAATAAAAATTATTTAAATAGTTAAAAAATGCATTTTAAATAATATTATAATATATTTCTATGATTATATTTAAAAATCTTAGTAAATAATTATTAAATTATACTATTATTGAGTATTGTGGTATTTTAAAATATTTGATTTGTTGTATTATCAATATTATTTTTTAATTTATAAATGATCCTGATGGTAATTTCTTGAAAATTGAAATCTTTAAACTGATAATCACATTGTTACAAAATTTTATTACACAATATGTAGAACGGAAACATACTTATTTTGTTGGATATTGCAAATATGTATTTCTGTTCTTAATAACGTAATATTTTAAACATTACATCTTCACTAAAAATATAAATTATTAAAAATATTTTCAATGTAAAATAAGTTCTTTATAAGAACATCATTAAGAAAGAAATTTAGAATTAAAATGATATAAAAAGCACTTACTATTTTTGTTAAATTACTAGTTTTACATGAGTTATAAAAGTACTTCAAGCACTTAAAAAGTTTAAAGTGAATTCTATTTCTATTTTAAGTGTACAACTAAATCTTACTGTAAAGATATTTTCACGAAGTAAATTAAAAATAACTGGAATTCGAATTAAATGTAAAAAATATCTAAATTTTAAAAATTGATAGTTATCATTAATTAATTCTGAAAATATTTCGTATGAAATGACAAACTTTAACTTTACTAAAAGTATATATTTGACAAGAAATTTCATAAAAATTTAACGTTAAAGTTTTCTCAAATGTAATATACGAGATAAAATTTCAAGAAATAGGAATGCTGGCTTCTAATATAATTTAGTTAATAAGGGTCTTTATTTTGTCATTAGTGACTCATATTTTATGTGAAATAAATACCTATTTAATTAATCTATCTTCTAGATGAAAAATTTCTGAAATTTAACATTGGAAACATTAAATCATCGCACTCTTATTACTTCATTCATTTCGAGGCTTAATTATTTTTGTATTACTTTAAAGTCACCTGTTTCTTATACATAATATGTAATATTGATGTCCCATATACTCTAAAATACATGTACTATTTAAAAATAAATTAGACAAAAATTTTCTCATTCCGCAAACAGTACCTATAATGACAAAATAAAACTGTTTCAGTTTAAAGTTCTGTATTAATATTTATTTATAATCGGCATTTCGACAAACTCAACATCCGTCTTCATCAGGAAAAATGATACAAATGACATTTACAGTAAATAACAGAATATAGAAACAAGTCACTAGGTGGCAAAATACATGTAAATAGAATATACAATTTTACGTCGATTATAAATAAATATTAATATAGAACTTTAACCTAAAATAGTTTTATTTTGATATGAAAAAAATTATAACACTAAATGATATTTCAGACGTAAATTTGCAATAAATGTATCATTATTTTGAATAATCCCTATTAATTTAGCTTTCAATTTATTTTTATGGAATTTTATTGTTATATTTTTATGATCTAAATTTATTATTTTATTTGATTGACGGATTTGCTAATATGAATTCGCAAAATGAAACAAAATAATGCTTGTCAATAAAATATATATTAGTAAAATTTTAATAATAATAAAAAGCGAAGTATTGATTATTTAAATTTTATATATAAAAATGTGAACAATAAGACTATATTGAATTGGGCGTTATTTTAAATTACTAATAAAACAAAATTACATATTATTTTTTTCATAACATTTCACTTAATAAACACGAAAGAGCATTAATTACTATAAAATTATTAATTTAGATATTTAGATCATGTGCCATGTGCCACAGTTTATTTACAGTCGTAAACCATTTATACCAGAAATTGCCGTTGACGGCACTGTAGTCAGGAATAGGTACGTATAATACGTTATGCATTTTTTACTCCTAAAAACAATTTTTTTAATTAAATAAATTTACGATTTCTTTAAGTAAAAAAATTATAAAATGTAAAAAAAAAAAACGATATTTATGTTTTAATTATATTATACTATTCTACTTTCTACAACTGTTAGTAACTGGTTTATGTTACTTGGCACGTATTTTTATTTATTTTTAGTTTAGTTTTATTTAGAACGCTTGAAGAAAAAATCGTATGTCACTCGGAATAGAAAGCTCGTTTTGTGATTCGTCCAGATTGCTTGGCCTCGGTATTGCCTCGACCACAATTATTGTCTAGCCTCAATAATTATCGCTTTCTACTACTCGTAGCATATTATACTGTTTTCCGCATGTAATTGTTCTCTTTATTATATTGTTTATTTATTTATCATTTTTTATTCAAAACGATACACCCATGCAATCACTGGTGTCAGCAATATTAAATTAAATACAAAAAATATTTTGTACTGTAACAAAATATGATTTTTGTATCATAAATAATATTTTACATTATTCGTTTTTTGTTAATATGTAAAACACGTAATATTTATTTTAAAATTTGTAATTCATTTAGTTTGATATAATAAATGTTAAATTAATTTCATATAACAAAAAAATTAAACACGGGCATAAACAATGTAAATAGGCACATTATTAAAAATGTAACATTACCCTAGAAGCAGCGTCAATTGTAAAATTTTTATTATATTCTGCAAATTTTATGATTTGCTATACCATTTTTTATGTATTTGTTTCTGAATTTTATTAAAAGAACATGTCCTAAAGAAGGTTTAAAATACAACCGAAAGCATGACAGAGAATCTTTAATGATAGTTTGATTCCTTCTCATCGAAATTTAATCCTTTTAATATATATATTATTTATGACGTCGGGAAAAAGGTGTCGTGTCACTTGCGTACGTGTCAGATGCGTACAAACATTATTTAGTATCACTTGCGTACAAATAAGGGTGGCTCAAGCCCAGTAGGCTACCGCGATTGATGTTACATGTATAAACTTCTAACGGCTACAGTTCCGTTAGAAATCATTTTCGGACATATGTCTATTTGAAGTTTTTATTTAGATTACTCATAGGAATCATCCGGTGTAGTTTTTCCCCGACGTCATAAATCACCCTGTATAATTTATACATAGGTATGTAAATTTAAATGAAAACAAATAAATAAATTTAAATTTTTATTAGATCAAAGATATCACATACATTTATGCAGAACTTAATTTTCGTCAAATATCCCTATCCAGACAAGCAACTTTTGCTTCATCCACATTCATGAAATCTCTCTTATATTTCTATTTTTGTCACTTGGACCAACCAAAACATTGCATTTAGAATATTTATTGCTGGGATACTGTGATATTTTCATATTATAATTATTTTGAAATTTTTTTCATGTCAGACAAAATGTACAATTTTTCTATTTTATAGTTATATAGAAGTATAATGTAAAATTCGAACATAGCATCTATTTTAACTGCTAAAAATGTATTTTTAATTAATAATAATTACAAAACGCAAAATAATATAAAATCAACGTTAAACAAATTTTGTTCTTTTAACAAATCCACATTAAGTACACGCTCGTAGTAAACTTAAAAAACAAAAAAGCGGTCGCTTGCACAATCACATCACCATTGGCGCGCGCAATCATTATCTAAACTCAACAAAATTTAATTACCACAAATCCGTAATAATCGCTAGGTGAAAAAGAACGAGAAAAAAAAAGAGCGTGCACCAGGCAGGGCTCCATAAAAACGTTTCCAATTATCGCGGTGTGCCGCGATAACAAAACACACTCTCGTACGGGGCCCGGGGAACAGCGCGCGCGCCTAAAAACCCAAACAAACGACAATCGCCATCTGCTGCAACGCCGCCTAGGAGCGATAAACTCAACCTACACACGCTCTCTTCGGGTGCACCGAAGTTGAACGCCGAAGTTGCGCGCGCGAAAGAAGTTTAACAGTTGAGGTGCGTCGGCAGTTGAGCGCCAACTGTTGTAGTGTATGTTACGTTTGCTCACGTGTTGTGCGTCGTACGATTTTTTTTCATCTTTTTTTTGATTTTGGTTTTTGTTGGATTTTGATTTGCCGATGGCGTGCTTAAATATCGGATAGTGAATTTTTTTATAGTTGGTGGTGTGATCAGAGTGGGCTAGTGCTTGGGATTTATTTTATTTTGGATAACAGTATGGTTTTGGATGTGAATGCACTTTTTGTTGTTGCAAAAATGTTGGATTATACGCGGCGGAGATTCCATCCTAGGACTACAAGGATCTGCTTCTACGGTAAGTTTTTCTCAAAACATCGTCAGGTATATAATTCTGAGAAATTTCACGAGAATATATATCGTTGGAACTCAAGGAACTTCTAATATTTCTCATTAAAAGTAATAAAGTTTATTATTCATTTCTCTTGAATAATCTGTACTAGAATTCTGCTGTAATTATTATATTTCTTTACTTACCCAGATTCTGTGAATAATATTTACATACATATTACATACCAGGTAAAAATTGTAAGAAGTCCGTTTTTATTGATTTTATTTATAATCTAAATATAAATATTTTAATAAAATACATTTTAAAAAGAAAGAAAACATACTGGGCGGTATATGTACGTATTTATTTTCGCTTGAAGAACGTTGACAAATACACTCAAGACTTGAAATTTTAACGGTACAGCAGAACAGGATACTGTTTTTGAACAAGATGTTTAAGTCGGACGATGTCTACAGAATTCTGAGAAATTTCACTTCTAGAAAATGTTGAATTTATTTGATTTTGATCGAAATTTAATTTTCAAGAAATTAAGATATTGTAGAAATGAATAAACCTTATTTTTTGTTAGATTTTTCTTTATAATTAAGGAACGTTAAAATTTAAACAAATATTAAATAAAAATACATAAAGTTTTGGAATTTGTTTTTATTTTTTTAATTATTTGTAATATTTATAAACATATGTGCATGCATGACGCATATGTTGTAATAACTACTTATCATAAATTATAAACTATTATTATTTAAAAGATTGCTCAACATACATTAAAGCAGGAAGGTAATTTACTAAAACTAATTTGAATTTATTTAAAATTATAATTTAAATTATACAATTTTTAGAAAAAAATTAAAATATTGGCTCGCATACCAGCTGCTTTAAATTAATAACAAAAATATAATTTAAATAGTAAGTGTTTTTCACTAAAACCTTCTTATTTCTAAATGCGACTGAATACAGACACTGGTATTTTTTATATTTTACTCTTATCTATTTTAGTATACATTTTTCTTGTTATTAATCTGTTATAATTTACGTAGTTATGTAAAAATTATTTTATCGAAAATATAAAGATTATATTTTTTTTGCCAGAGGGAAATCACTTTTTCAAAATTTGTACAACAGATTGTATAAATTTTAAGTGTAATAATTGCTGACATTGTAGTAATTTTTTTTTTATTTTACGGATTTTATACTAAATTTCCAAGTGTGTAGCTTGTAGATTTTACATGATTTCAAAAAATGTTAAGAAATTTTAAAGGATTTTACAAAGATTTCATTTAATTTATGCACCAGATTGTACAAGTGGTTTCCCAATCTATTTTTTGTATTATATTATATTCAGAATTATGGTTTTAAATAAGTCATACAATTCTGAGAATGCTGATGAAATATACAGGCATTTCATAGAAATACTTATAATTTTTTATGGTTTACATTAATTAAAATACTATTAATAATTTTCCGTTTGAATAAATATTTAAAATTTATTTAAAAAATTGTTAATTATTAGATTTCTAGAATATATTTTCTTAAAATAAAATAATTATTAAATATTTTTATTTTAGAATTATTTGGTTATAGTTAAATTTAATACTTGATAAAGAGGACATTGTCAAATTATATATTGTTTAATTATAGATTGAATACCTGGTTATTTTGATTTGACAAAATGTCATTAAATTTAACACCCCCACTTCGTCCAAAATTGAAAATGATCTAAAACTATCAAATTTTTTTGGTCTAAAATTATGGGCCAAAAATTTTCAATTTTGGATGAAGTGGGGATGCTAACTTTATTGACATGACAAAATGCTAACCTAATTATTAGAATTTACAATATTTTTTCAATAAAAAAAGAATTGCATATTTTATTTAGATTATAGTACTGTAAATGTTCAAAACAACTGTTTTGTTTTTACCAACAAAATAATATTGTTACAGTTAAATGTTATATGTATAATCAGAATTATATTTTCAAAAGAAATAAAGAACAATATAAATATAGAATATTCGTATTATATCAATAAATACAAATCGTATTGGTTACAACATATATAACAACAATTTTTATTTTGTTTTTCCTATTGTTATCTGGCTCATACTATACGCTTTTTACTTATGAAATAAAAGATCGAAATGGCTCAATACAGTCGCGATTCTAAAGGCGTGTACGCCTAAAAAAAAAGTCGCCTGTTATACATTTAGGGTTTTTATATTTTTTGTTTTGGTAGGTAGTGTTGCCAATACTGATCCCCGTAAAATGCAATATCAGTCAGATTCAATTTTTCGTTGTTTCCGTAAAAAAAAAAAAGAACAGAACAAAAATATATGAAAGAGTATTGTGGTGTAAGGCTTAAGGAGTTTTCATATCGTTTGCTGTTTTGTTTTAAAGTTTTTCTTTTTTTTCCAAAGTTAGTGATTTTGTTTGACAGAACAGTTGGCAGCAGAATTGGTTCTATTTACGATTGAATAAAGTTTATTTTTATTTGAGTTTGACTCGTGATAGATTTATTTCGATGTGTTTTGACTTTTATTACGCCCTAATTAATGATGTTTTTTCTTCGGTTCCGAAATATTTTCAATTATTATTTTATGGAATTGTAATGATAATAAAATTTATTGTCGACTTGTGTAACGAACTGGTCGTTTATACGGGACCCAGATTCTAAAAGACTTGAAATTAGTTAAATAAGTGCATTTATAACTAATTTTGTATTAAATTGATTGAATAATCAAATAATTCATAAAAAAGAAAATTTTTTTGTATACGAGTAACGATTCAGTACCTACTCTATACTCTAGTGTTAATAACAATTTCTCCAGTTCCGCTCCGCGATCCGATCTATTTTTGTTATGATATCTAATTTCATTAGATGAATATATGAAACATAATCATCAGCTCTTGAATTAGATAAAATACTTTTTTGCGTAGATGTTTGAATGGAAAATCGTGCAAAATATTTACAATACATTTTGCATTATAAATTATATCAAATATTAAACAAAGAATAAATTTGTATAAATAATAATTAACCGTATCGAGGTCGAGCCTGAAAAAATAATTATTTTATAATTAGTATTATTATTTGTCAAATTGTTTTTTAATATACACATATTGGGTTTATCTCCTAAGATTGTTAGTCAAAAACAATGTTTGTATTATGTATTACTATCAAAGTGTATTTTGGACAATACAGAGACATCACAAGTATCCATGTCTCAAGCCGGATTCGAATCCGGGCCCGTTACGAGGATGTGTCAGACACACGTCTTAAAACTGCTCGGCCATGCCGGTCAGAATTTTTATAATTATTTTGAATAAATATAATATTCAGATTAAAAATCTAGTAAAAATTACTTTGCTTACTAGAAGCTATTAATTTGTAATTATAGTATATGTTTATTTATTTGTAAACATATAGTAATTTCGTTATTGTATAATTATTGAGTGTTTTTTTTTAAGACAATACTAATAAGGAAAAAGTTCAAGTTTAGAAAATACTTTTTATTTTAATAACTAGTTATCTAACATTTCGATTTTTCAATTTTTTTTTAATATACATTAAATTTGTGTTATAATTTACAAAAAATTGAAAGTATTAAGTATAATATTTATGAAAGAATAATATATTAATCTTATTTTCAAAAATAAATATATTATTTATTTTGAAAATTAATAATCTGACGAATTACAGCTCGTGCTAGAATACAGTGCAATTTTCATTTTACAATTCTTTTAAAATATCATTTATTTGGATGAATTGATCTTTATAATATACTGTATTAAAATCACTTGAACGAGTTCATTTTCAGTGAGTCAAGTATTGATCTTAAATCTATAAAGAAAAGTAAGTTCAAAATCGCAATTCAACAAACAAGTAAATTGTAAAAACACATTTCAAAGAAATAGCAAAAAATATATCAACACGGAAATGTCGTAGATAAAATTGCAAAATTGTTTATATTTATCCCAAGCACTTTTCAACATACTGTCGCAAAGTATTCAGAAAACAATTCACTACGTTTACATCTCAGTGTCTCACTTCGAGCGTACCTAACCTTACAAGAGCAAAATTCCAGATTCCATATAATTTCATTTCAAAAAAACGATCCTCTAGTCCGTGTAGGACGTAGAAAAGAAAACATACTCCACAGTCTCATTCTCTTCACGGATAGAGAAGAGAGGAAAAAGATTTTTATCATCAAACGCCATTAAAATGTTTTGTCCGTTTCTTTAGCGCATACGCGCATAAGAAGTGCAGCTGACGTAAAAGTCTTGAATTTTTGCAAAAAGAAAAATTGGATTGTTTTGTATCTCCAGTTTCTGTGAATTGTCAAATTCTATTCGTTCTATTTTCTAGCCTAGTTTAAGGATTGTTATAAATGTATATATTGTACAAGACTTTTGAAATTAATTTTCTGAGATACGTACGAGTTGAATAACGGCCCAGAAGCTGCTGGCTTCAGAAAATAACTAGTAAAAATCAAGTGTGTCGTGGTCAGTGGCGTACATTTACATATTACTTTTGAGTGGGGGTCTACTTTCTGATTCTGTGAATTCTTTTTCGTTTATTTATTTTTAACAATAAAATATCGAAAGTAGGCAATAATAAAATTTTATTTATATATGGTCGTGTGCCGTTTAAAGAAAAAAAAGTTTTTTCTATAGTTTTATTAGCTGATTTTGAAAATTATTGATTTTAAATCATTGAAATTAATGTAAACATTATTGTAATATTTAATTGATATACATTTTAATGCTATATGTATAAGGCGAATATAAAAATTTATTATTTGATAAAGAATTTTATATATTTTATGAACTGCTAATAACATAGCTATTATATATGTTTTTATTAGATATAAATATGTATGTATATGTATATTATGTTTAAAATATTTTTTGGTAAATAATTAATTCGGACATGAATAAATGATAAAACGTAAATTAACGTATATCCGTTGTAGGATAACTAATATAAAAATCAGAGTTGGGCTGAAAAAATTGATTTTCATATGCGTAAAAACACTTATAGAAAAGTTCATTTGTATGTATAGAAATTTTTGTTTTAATATGTATTTTGCGCTGGATATATCTTAAATGTTTTAATTAATTAAAATTGATTTAAGTCATTGAGTAATATTAAAAAAATTAAATGATTAAAATTATGAGTTAAATCAGCCCAACCCTGGTAAAAATAAAATAAAACATATATTATATTTAAAAAATGTGTAATAGCTATAGGCTGCACATATACATTTTAAAAATAATATTATATATATATATATATATATATATATATATATATATAAATTCAGATACAAATTTACATACATAAAGTTTTATTTGTATGTACATTAATAAATCAATTTTTTTTGCATTTCAATATTTATTTTAATTTAAAAAATACATTTATATCATCATATATGATAAAAATGTTGAAAATTTCTCAATAGTCTCACTTACATATATTATACATGATGTAAGATGTATGTACAGTTAGTAGAACAACTTCGAGATATCGAAAAATCGGCTATTATGGTGTGCAAACCAAAAATTTGGTGTTTTGAATTTTTTTTTAAATATTGTTGTTTTGCAAACTTTACGTAAAGTTAGCAAAACATTGTTGAAACCTAACCAATAACAAATAACTAAATGCCATGTACTCTAAAAAATGGTGCTCCAATACTTCATAAACAAAAAGTTGAGTAAACTAATAATTCTTCCTCTATTAACAAATATAAACTAACCTAACCTAATTATAGTCTAACTGTTTTGGCCTTTAATTTGTTAATAAAGGACGAATTATTTGTTTAATCAACTTTTTGTTTATGAATTATTGGAACACCAAATTTACACCATTTTTTAGTCATTTTCTGTAATTTCGCTATATTTTTTTTACAGTGTATAAGTATATGTATGATTTTCTAGATTTTTTTTTTAATAATGTGTTACATGCATATTTTCTGAACTTATTTTTTTATGGATTCTCATTGTTTATGTATAAATTAAGTTTTTGATTCGGAAAACATCACTACTAGTCGAGTATTCCATTTTAAAACTGATTATTGTAGTACTTTCTTTTAAAAGTCATAAAATATAATAACTGATTTACAATTTCGTTGACAACTACAAAATGTTTTTGATAGTACTTACATGCAACAAATCTTATCTGTTGATAAGGAAACTATGAGGGTGGGGTGTACTGCTGGGAAAAAAATATTACCGACGCCACTGGCCCGTATGTTGACCCATTCGATCTCGGCCATCGGCTACCTTATATACCTACACGCTATCCATGCATACAGTGACCCCTACACACACACACACACAGACGCCAATAGTTGAAGAAATGGAAGACTCTCTGCCAAGAGTACGGTGTGCAGTGTTGCCAAGTGTCCGCACGCGCGGCCGAGTTGCAACCGTCGAAAGAGTAGGTACTCAAAAGACCCTCCTACCCGGTGGCCCTAATGCCCTTTGCAGCTTTTCGAACAGATGTACCGGGGACCGTTTGGGTCGATTCAAAGCCTGTGGATTGGCAATTTTGGATTTTATTTTTGGAATATTGGTGATAAGCGTGTTTGGTTGTAACATCTGTTGATGACGGGCAGATTATTATTTTTAGTTTTCAGATGTTGTGAAGGAAATTTTCGGTTGTGTTGTGTTGCATGTAAAATATTCATATTTATTTTGTATAATAATAATTTGTTAATTTTTTTTTGCTTTAATAAAAAAATATTGATTCCGATTTCGATAAAATGCTTCGACTCCGCGACTCCGGCCTAAAATAAATTAACTAAAAAATAAATTTTATCAAAGATCAGCTTTGACAAATTTTTGAAATTTTCTGTAGATATAAAAGAAAATATTAGTATCCATAATTTATTGTTTTCTTTACACTTAATAAAAGATTAAAAATGTTTATCGAAAGGCAAGTTTTTCTAATCTTCGATAAAACCAAATTTAAGTCTTTTGTTTTTAAATATTACTCCCATCTTATTTTATATTATTAAATAATACATAATATGTGAAAATATTTAAGATACAGCAATAAACATATTAGTGTTTGTAATAACATTAAAACTACATACGTATTTTTAAAAAATGTGAAATCAGGAAATAAAAAGTGTGCTTATAAATTAAAGAGATTTTCAATGTTAAGGTTAATCGGGTTGTTGATGCGTTCATGATATTTCATAATATACTGCATGGATTGCTAATAAATTTAGTAAATTGTTTTAATTTTTTTTTTTAGTATTTTTTTTTTATTTTGACCGGAACTATACTGGAACAATAGAAACAAAATATATGCTTACTCATATATTGGTGTTTTTGTTATTTTTTTTTTTTAAGTGTACCAAAATTTGTTGTGTTATTTTGAACTTTATTTGTTTAATGTTTTTCAATAAATTGTATTTCAATATTTACTTCAAATTATGTTGTTAACGATAAATTTCAAAACTGCTAACTAATTTTTTTGTATGAGGCTATTTATACATACGGTATGTATACGCAATTGGCTATTTATACATACTAAAAAAAAAACCTAAACCAACCTACTAACCTAACCTACCCTAAATAGCCAATTACGTAAAAATGCTGTATGTATAAATAGTCAATTGCGTATACATACCGTATGTATAAATAGCCACTTTCAATTTTTTTATAATAAATTTTTTTGACTAAATCAGAATTAGGTTTAAAATAAAAGTGGTCGATCATTCTCTGGTAATAACATATATAGGTAAAATTGATTCTATTATTGCTTAAATTTCTTTGAATTCTTCTTAAAATCATTTTAAATCATGGTAAAATCAATTAAAAATTTCCGCAAAATCATGTAAATCTCGAGTAAAATCTTTACAATCATAGAAATTTTGTATCGAAATTCGTAAAATCAACAAAAATCTCAACAATTATACTTAAAAATTGTAAGGTGTCGAAAATTTGAATAAGTGGTTTCGCCATCGAAGTAATCACAAGAAAAATTTCCGCAAACTTTTTACTTGAAATCAAAGTCGTCCGTCTCTGTACAAAATCATAGCAACGAAACATAGGGCCTTATGTATGTCATATCAACCAGAACACATACATCCGAAAACGTCGGCCATCTTGTTTGTTCGGGTATTTAAATTTCTCTCCCTAAGTCAAACAACATCACGACGAGCAGGTGTTCGACTCGACCTCGATGGCTCGATGTACTTTGGCAACGCTGTAATTGCTTTTTGTCGTCTCTCCGGCAACGGCAACCGGTTGGCGGTTGTTATATACCTTGTCCGCGTTCTCTTTGCTCCGCGTTGTCGTCTTATGTTTCTTATAACTTCGCTTCTGACCTGTAGTTGAAGTCGCCCGAACACTTGTGGGTTTTCTGCCAGATTCTGGCCCGGTTTTTCGATATTTTTATCGAGTTTTTGCTTTAAGCCGATGTTTTTCACATGAATTACTCGATTCTGATGTTAGATATTGTTTATTGTATTTTGTTGGTTAGGTTATTTAGGTTTGTTGGTGCAGATTTTCTAACAAATGGCAGTTTTTACATTATTTATGTCCGGAAATCGAATAAAATTTGAATGGAAATTAAGATTTTTAATAATTGTATTTCATAAATTTACATTAATAGTTTTCGAAATTGTATAAATGTTAATTTTTGTTATAAATAGACAAAAATTAGTTTATATTTTTGACAAAATGTCAAATAAACTAAATTTACGGTATATATATATATATATATATATATATATATATATATATATATATATATATATATATATATATACATATATATATATATATATCAGTCATTTTAAATTTTATCATATACTTAGGTAATTAACAGAAGTTTATTAAGTTTGCGAATTAGTATACTAGAACTGATTTCAGGATAATGGAAAGAGTTTGTGCCACACGTTTTTGAGTACATGACGTGGTTGTGTATGTATGTATGTATGTAAACAATTATTAAAAATCAAATTTAGTTAAAAAAGTAATTAATTAAAATTGATTTAAATTATTGATTAATATTTAAAAATTAAATGATCGAAATCAGTCCAACCTTAGGCTTTATACATACATAGATACATACACAATCACGCCATGTACCCAAAAGGATGTGGCACAAACTCTTTTCATCATCCCGAAATCAGTCGAATCCAAACATTCCTATCCAAACAAGCAACTTTTGCTTCATCCACATTCATAATTCCTCTCATACATGCTCTTTTATTCCTACTTCTTGGAAACTTTCACTTTTCACGCAAAACACTCTCAATCATACCACTCCAACTACTCATCGGACGTCCACTCAAATAATATATATAAACTTACATACTTAATTAATGTGAAGAACATATTCGATTTCGGATTAACTAAATTTATTAGCATATTTAATATTTTCATGTATAATATATTAATGCAGATTAATAAATAATTACATATATGTAAGTTAAAATACTACAACATTTGCGTATAGAAATATTTACATTTTATATAAGATTTCCGGCAGATATTACTGAATATCAATTTCGTAAATATTTTGAAGCAAAGACAGGTGTGAATTGTAGTAAGTTTGTATTTCAAAACAAATTAACAGTGTGTGTATATTATGTATACTGGTTTTGAAGATATGGTTTATCATGTAAAGTAAAATATTTTAGTCTAATCAGTAAACATAAATTTAATTTTTATCTAAACAATGTAAGTTTAATTTATTAGGAATGGTTTTTTACATATTTTCTTTATGTTAACTTTAATTTATGTTTACGATAATACCCTATAAATAATGATTATTAATTATTTGAGTAATATTCAGTATTAAATGTTTGCATTAACTTTAAAACTTCTGACATAAATAAATAAAATAATACACTATTTAATATTATATATTTGTTTTTGATTAAATATTTAGATGATTTGTTTATTTAATTAGAAAATATTTTTATTTACATACAAAAGTATTTGGGCTCGACACAATATCATCGCTTTCTACTCCTCGTAACATAATATATATTGTCTTATTTTGAAATATAATATTTTCTAATTTCTAGTATAATAACTCTTGCTTTTTTTTTGGTTAAAATAATTGACAAAATTAGATTTGAAAATATATTTTTGTTCGTTAATACAGCAGTATTATATTGCGAATAATCACTTAATCAGTAGATCTGTAAAGTAACTAGTTTCTCTGTCAAATAATGTTTTCTAAAAATAAAATATAACTCTATAAATTTAATTGTCCAAATAAAGAAATATCGGAGATTTTCTTTCACTAATTCGAGAGAAACGCGACCACTGTTGAAGCTTTCTATTTAACTATTTATAAGCGTCCGGTGAAATTTCGCTACAATAAAACGCTTTAAAATCGACAAAATTCTCAGATAACAAACTATAAAATAATTGATGTCATTCAAATTCACACTTCGAAAGTTTTTTTAATATTCTACAATAATTGTAGTTATTTAATATTATTTTATGATAATATATAAAACACATTTATTTTTAATAAGTTGAACTGATGTAATTAGTAGAACATTTTAACAAATAAACGTGTAAATAATGGAATATTCGGTGATATTCTAAAAAATTTTCTACCTGTTTCGGCTGTTAGACCATATTTACATGTTAAAAAGAAAAAAAAATTCAGAACTCATTAATAGAATAAAATAAAACCTCTATAGGTTAAAGTTCTGTATTAATATTTATTTAAAATCGACATTTTGACGAAACTCAACGAATATAGATACATGTTACTAGGTTACTGATATTTACTGTAATACTATAATAATAATAGTTTTATTTATCTGGAAAAAAAAATATAACTCCAATAAACCTGCAATTATTTGTATGCGTTTATAATTAAATTCGAGGAAATATGTCCGAATTATATTTGTTAAACTGTTGTTACCAACTCTACTAATATCTACTTATATTTTACCCTATCTTTTCAAATTAAGAAAGTATTTACCTGTCTAAGTACCTATATTTCTATTATCATTTTTTATATTAAAATATTATGGTAATTCAATTATACCGGGAAAAGCATTATCATTATAAAAGAATCTACTAGATATTTAATTAAATTATAAATGTTTTATTACGAAACCAGCGTATTAGGTAAGTAATATATATACATTAAAAGTTTTGGTAAACAAAGAGGATTAATATTAATTATACTACAAAATTTATATATGCAAATGGACTTTTTAGCCTGGCAATAATTTTAATATTTATCTTTAATATTAAAAATTATTTTTGTTTATTTTTATGTTAAAATTTTAATAATAACATACATACATATATATATATATATATATATATATATATATATATATATATATATTCGGTATAATTACGCTTGATGTAAATATATTACAGATTACCATAGTAAAAATCTTTTAGAACTCATTATATTAAATAAAACTGCTTTACGTTAAAGTTCTGTATTAATATTTATTTAAACACGACGTTGCGTTTCGTCGAAACGTCGTTTTTAAATGAATATTAATACAGAACTTTAACATGAAGCAGTTTTATTTTAATATTACAGATTTATTAATTTAGATCCGTGATTCTTAAAGTGTGCAATATCGCCCCCTTGTGGGCAATTTAAGATCCGTGGACGGTAATAGGGGGTCTGTGATGATTCCGGGGGAAAAATAAAAATAACGCGTTACGCGCAAACATTATCTCTATATAGGAGAGGGGAGAGAGGGCATTGGAGATTTATTTTATTCATAATTGTACAATAGCTCAAATAAGTTTGAGAATCTATGGTTTAGATAAAATATACAGAATTTCAACTTAAGTAAAAAACAAGACCAAAAAAACAATATAGAGTCTCGAATGAGGCGTTACACTTTGAAATTAACAATTTCTTCTGAATCTCCGAAAGCTGGCGTCGTCAAACCTCTGTCGTGTTGAAAATTGGATCCGACCTGTAATTTCTAATAATTCTAGCCCAAGGGGAGGACGTTTCCTCGAAAAAAAAGGAATTAGTTTTGGTCCCAAAATAGTCTAAAATTCGTTTTTAAATTGCTAATTATTTTTTTCTTCGTCCAGGTAACATGCTACACGCATTGGGTATAAAGTTCTATAGGCTCTTGAAAATAAAAGGTCGGAGGATATGAAATGAAGTTGCGTCATTTTTAAGCGAAGTTTAATGAGTTTTTCGTTTGAGGGATGGACTTTATAATATATGTTATAGGGGTGTCTTGTTTTACTGAGTTATTAGTTGACCTCTTCAGGCTGAATCGAATTATCAGACATTTTCGTTTGGTTTATTAGAAAGAAGGCGGCCGTTAAAAATAGAAAAAACTAAAACAATAGTTATTATCTAGTAGGTTTAAAAAAAAAACAATTGGGCTAGCCTTATTTTTAATTTAATTTTATTTTAGTTCATTAATTTTGACAAAGAAGAATTTTAATGGCATTAGGGTTTTAAATTAATATTTTTGTATTAAACAAGATGAAGTTTGTTATCTACTTCGGATATTTGCATATATTGTATTATTACTACCAACAGTAAATCAATAAATATGTGTTACAAATTTTATTCTACTAAAAGTGAAAATCGAAATATAAAAAAATATTTCTAAATTTAGTATGTACAAATTTTATCCAAAAGTTTGAAGTATTGGGAGAACGAATTAACAGGGTTCTTATGTATATTAAAAATTGTTTAAGTTTTGTTAGTTTCAATATTATTATGAAATTATGGTAATTTATTTTTACATAGAAATCAGTACAGATTTCGGATTTAAATTTACAGTTACCTGATACGGTTAGTCTAAAAAGTATAACTGTTAGTATGTCAAAAATATTTAATGATTTCTACTACAAATAATTAATCAAATATGACTATAATCAGTGGCGTAGCTATGGGGGATAGCTTAAGTAGATTGCTCTATATATACTCGTATATATACTCGTATATATATATATATATATATATATATATATATATATATATATACAGGGCCGTATTTAGGATCTGTAGGCCCCTAGGCTAAACCTGTGGTGCGGGCCCTTAAGGGGGGGGGGGGGGTGTTGTAATTTTATAATTTTAAATAAACATGGTAGGAAAATGCAAGATAAAAAAGGAATGTAACAAACAAGTAAATTTTACTTACACATATTTAATTAAAATAAAGTATTTAAAAAAATAAATAATAAACTTAGAAATGAAAATATCAAATAATCTTATTGGCTAATTGGTTTGCGCTTACACTTAGTACTAATGAAGCTGTCTGTGTGTACTAGTGAAGTGTATTGTCACTGGTTGCAAGTCGGGTTATTAGAATATTCTGTTATATGAAAATTTAAGTAAAATACTTAAAAGATTATCGATTAAACAATTATTTACTTTAAATTTGAAACGTGTGGTGCGGGCCCCTTTGTGGTGCGGGCCCATAGGTTGCAGCCTATGTAGCCTATGCATAAATACGGCCCTGTATATATATATATATATATATATATATATATATATATATATATATATATATATATATATAATTTACTAGCTGAAAGCTAAATAAAGTTTTATTCTAATTTTAATTTTAATACGCCAAACTTAATCATCTATTCTTGAAGCAAGTGTTTCATCTAATATGATTAGAATATTAGAAATTAATTTTTTTTTATAGATTAGTAAAACAATACAAAAAATCATCTTTTTTGTTTACAAAATATAATTATATTATATTACCAATCAATAACTTTTAAACGATAAAGCAATTTTTTTAATACAATTTACAATGGAATATTTACTTTTAAATTTTTTCCCTCATTTCATACTGTATACAGTTCAATAAATGTATTAACTTTAAATGTAACAACTGAATGAATTTTTAATTAAGTACATCAGAATCACAATAAAAACACGATACTTATAAATTTTGTTTGAACAAAAACTAGTTTTATAATACAATACTGCAACAACGAACCGATGTGGAATTGTTTAAAGTTTAAACGTTTTTTTATTATGAAAAGTTTAAAAACATTTTCTGTTTTTCTCTGAGTAACAAAAGCGTATAAACGTTATTATAATGTAAAAATATTCTCTAAAATGAATGATGCAAATAAAATTGAAGCTAGTTAATAATTCCTGATCGTACAGCCGAGCGTCTGGTGTGGTACGCGCAATGCATTCTGGGATATAATTCCATCTCATTTTCGATGCAATGTATGTAATAACTTTTGTCTGTTGCATAGAAAATAACTATGGACGAGGAGGTATTAAACGCATGAATAAAATAATGTATTCGGAAAACAAACTGTTGCTTCAGCATTGACTTGACTATACTGTATTTCATGCTCTTTTTTACATAATTTAAACGTCAGTTTCTCGAAATAAGATAAGACAGGGAAAGAAATATATACCTACTGCTAAAAATTATTTGATGAAATTTTTAACGTTGTTTTTAATATGGTACAACTTGTATGACAAAATCGGAACTGTAAGTAATGGAGACTTAATATAATTTTTAATTTTTGTTTATGTTATTCTACATAAAAAAACAGTTAGTGACACATATTTTTCATTTATTTTTTCCGAAATGTGTTTTATAAGTTTGAAAAAAATGTTTTAGTTTCTAAAAAAGTAAAAATCCTGTGTTTTAACGTTAAATATATGAAAAATATTTTTCTATGCAAATATTTGTTTTTTAAAACATCAATTTTTTTAAAAATAATGTGATTCTAATAATATGCAAAACAAAAAGTGATTGAATGAAAATAATCTAATAAGCTAACAATAAGGATACAACGAGTTCTATGGAAAGTTGCTGAACTGAACTGAAAAAAATCTACCGTTAATATTGATACTATAATAATTGCATGACAAAATTAATAGTAGATTGATAAGGAAAGCATGAAAAATTTATAAAAAAAAAGGTAACATCAATCAGTTTGAAGGCACTGATTTAAATATAATTTGGTTTTCTTTAATTAATAATTTATGAATTTTATAATCTAGTTACTTATTTTGTTACCTATTAACTTGTTGCTATGTTCTGTTTATTTATTGTATATGTCATTTGTAACATTTTTCCTGATAATAATGTACGAAACGTCGAATTTCAAATAAAATGAACACGTTCACCGCCGAGCGGTCACATATATGTGACATGCAATTACCACCACAGATTAAATGTCACTTATTTGTGACACAAAGTATAGTAACAAATTGTAATATTAAACATTATAAATTTTTTTTTAATATTTTTTTTTTATTTACTTTAACTTTGTGAATTCATGGCACTTATTAACTTATTTATATCGTAACACTTTCTGGATATGACACTTTTAACTGGAAAACACATTCAGCGATGAATGTGTTAATACAGAACAAAAACCTAAACTCTTAAATGAGTTCTAAATGATTTTTTTACTATATGATTTTATTACTAAGTTTTTAAAGGATTTTTAATTAATTTGTATACCAGGTTGTATAAGTGGTATTCCTCTCGATTAATTCATTAACATTTTGTTAAATTTTAATCAAGTTATAACAAACTGCAGATCTTTTTTCATCGGTATATTTGTTTCAGTAACTGCATTTACCTGACAATGTCACCTGATTAGTTTCAACAATTTTCCGTAAAACATTATATATATTGTTTATAGAATATATTATTTTTCTAACATTATTGTTTTGTATTTTCATACACATTTTACATATTCTGTGAATATAATTTTTCATAAAAAATGTAATGTTACGTAAATTATTACAGTAAAATTACAAAATGTTATTATTTTTACTGTTAAAACCTATGTCAAATTACACAAATTTAAGATATATTTTTTACAGTGTATTTATTAACTTAAATTTATTTAAAATATTTCAATTATACGTAGCAAGTAACTGGTAAGCAACTTATTTCGGTAATCCAACTGATATTGTACATTATTTGTCGTAATGGCTTGTGTAATGCTTGGACAAATCCTACATACAAATTATTTCGTTTATAGAGACATTACGTGACTATTTCACGATTACTATAATAGAATTTTTGACTATGATATTTACTAACAATGACTATTTCTAAATTACTGTCATATTACGACCGAGTATTATTTTTGATTAGTATTTCAGTCACTGTCTTGGCTTCAAGTTCTGAATATTTTAAATGAAAGTATATTGAACTACCTTGAACGTATTTCTATTTATAAATCAATATCAGAAATAGAAAATATCTTTCTGTAATAAATTTTTGTTGTTGTGAAGTTAGAATAATAATACAACTTAATATACCAACTCGTTACACAAATTTAAGCAAAGATAAGTAATTGTTTTATTATAATTTTTTATTGTATTTAGAATGGTTATAATAAATATTTTATCAAGAAATGCTTTTTAATGATTTTATACTTTTTTAATTGTAATTGAAACTGAACATAACAATATCAATTATTTGACTATAATTACAATATGTGATGCGTTTTGTCATATTTTAATTTGGTATCATTAGTTTTGGAATCAAAATAAACAAAATCACCCGTAGTTTTTTGTCAATAATAATTTGTTACTATCAAAACTATCAGTATGAATATTTTAACTTTATTTTGCGGTAATTTTAATTCATAATAATCGGACATTTACAAACCTAGCATTAGATGTAATTTGTACCTATTAAAATAAGTAGTGGGTAACAAATTTATATTACTTATTAAATAGACACAAACCTTGCAAACAGTTGCAAAGTGTTGAAAAAAAATCTACATTTACGCTGATTGTTATATTTGTCTCTAGTTGTTAATATTCAAATGGCGTAGTCATTTTCTTCCATCCATTGTTTCGGAGAACAATAATTACTGAGATTTGTTTTCCAGTAGCTTGTAGATTATAAAGAAAAAGACAATAGTTTGTGGGTAACAGTACCTATACATGGATTTATATTTATGCATCTTCCATTTTGTTTGCATCGGATAAAACAATAGAAATATACATTAATTATTCCAATGTTGCATCGTCCTATCTATTTACAATGATGGCTTGTCTATATTCCCTTCTGTCTTTATCTGCCTCTTTCTCTATTCTTTTCTTTTATCTCGTCTTTCAAAGTTACCATATCCCATTCCGAAAGGTATCCAATCTGAGTTGTATTCGTTGTTTTTTGCTTTCAAAAAAACTTAAAGAATCTCCTCTTATATTGATGCATAGTGATGGCGTTCTGTCTTTTTCCCGCTAAAGAATTTATCATTCGATAGATAATGTTGTCTCTTTTCAGTTTCTTCGATGTTCTTTTATCTTTATCGGCCGTACCTACTGAAGAGTTTTTATTACTTTTTGTCTTTTATTATTCTTTTTTTTTTTGCTCTTTTACATTTCTCCTGCGTGTGCCTTTAGCTTTTCTTTCGTTATTTTGTCGGATTTATTGTCCGTATTGTGATTAAAGCTTGTATATTCCTTACGCATATTGATTTTGATGACTTCTTTTGGAAAAGTATGCTGAGTATTACATTTTTTTTTTTTTCGGAAAAATCTACGGTACAGAGACACTTTCATTGTTTTGTAATTATTTCACTTCTTTGATTATAAATCACACTTTTTGACTTCTAATAAATTTATCTTGTTAAATTACTTAATTGTTTTCAAATTTGCAGTTTTAAAGATAATTTTGTTAAAAAAGAAATAAAAATAAATTTGCTTTAGTTTAATGTTCCGAAAGTTTCTCTAGCATTTTACGTGTAACATTTTAGAAATCTCACTTTTCATTTTTCACAGCCTTTTTATGGCTGCAATAATTGTTAATGTGACAATGATGGTTCACAAAAGTAAAATTGACAATTATGATAGTATGCTCTTTCGAATTCTATTAAAAACTTTTTGATAAATAACAGAAAAAGATACATTATATAGCAAAAGTATAAGAAAAGTCATGTTCTTCAGTTTTTCATGGGTTTTTTTGTCAATGCAATTATTTTTTCCAAATATAGAAGAAACCATTTAAATGATTAAATTTTTCTAAAAATTTCCGAGTCTTGAAATTTAGTTGTCTGGTTTCTTTATTTTTTTCGTCTTGAATTTTCAATAAAATGCAACCAAGATTTATCCAAATTTCTAGTATTTTTCTTAAGTTGTCACTAACATTTTTCATAATTTTGTGAAATTTTTTTACTATTTTATTATATTCAATGACAATCATTTTGAGAACTTTGAAATAAAGATTTTTTTATCAAATTTTTAATTTACTTACTGTATAACCAGTATAATTGAAACTAGGAAATGTTAAATGCAGTAACTGTATTTTTTTTGTAAATTTATATTTTTTTAAAAAACCTGTTACGTGGTTTGAGAAAAAAAACATTATAATTTTGTATATTTCTATAAAATCTATAGCCATATGGATTTTTATTTTTATTCCAATAAATTGAAAGCTTATATTTAAAAAAAGATTAAAGATTTTATAGTATTATAGTTCTTATAAAATAGTAGAGAATAGTAACAAATGAATATTTTAAATTTCACTTTTTCAGTGTCGCTTATGGTAATTTTTTTTTCACCAGATTCTTTCGCCGAATATATCTGTCGCTTTGCCCAATATATATTGTATCGCAGTCTTGACATTTAATTTGATAAAATAATTCGGAATTTAAATAAATATGAAATACAAACAATTATAAAGGGTTGAGTTTTCATTTATTCTAATCTACAAAAATGAATGTTTACAAAACCAAATATAAAATAAACCAATAACTCAAGAGACTATATAATATAAACACCCCATAACGTAAATATTAATCTAGACGCTATATAATGTAAACTTTTAGGTAGTCATATTTTTTCGTATGTTCAATAGTTACACTCTTCAGATAGCTGTTAAAGTAATCACTGCTTAATAAGAATAAAATATCTCTACTATACTTGTGTTGTGTTTTATTTAATTAAATTAAAACCCATATCCCTAACATAAAGTGAACAAAACTAATGTTAAGATTACTGACTAATAATCAAGAACAACCCCAAATTAACATATATATATATATATATATATATATATATATATATATATATATATATATATATATATATGAATGCAGGTTTATATCAATTAACTGGGCATTGTTGATCGTGCATGGACTATAATTATATCTTTCATTACAATACAATCGCATTTACTGAAATCCGTTCGTTCAATTCAATTCGCAGTTTCCAGTTGAGCTGATCGTTGAATTTGAACTCACTTCTGATCAAAACTACATACATATATATATATATACAGGGTGTTTCACAACTTAGAGCAAAAAATTAAAGGGTATATTCTGTACGACGTGCTGATCATGAAACAAAAAGAATTTTTTTAAAATTCGCAAAGTTAAGGGTAGTTTACTTGAAGTAGACATTTTTTGAACCACTGGAGTAGCATACGTCATAGAAAGAAATATTAAATGAAATTAATTATCAAAGAAACATTATGTAATGTTAGTTTTATTTAGAGACAATAATTGTTTTGAATACAAAATAATTTATAATATTAATGCATTGTATTATTTAATATCAAGATAATTTGGGAAATAACATATCTGAAGCACAAAACTACAAATACTGTTCAAAATTTGCACCATTCATCCCTACACACATTGCAGCACGTTGAATTAATGACCTAGTACAGTCTTGACACGAATTTTGTTTTCGTATTATTTCTGCTGAATTTTCTATTCTCTGCCTAAGTTCTTCTTTGTTTTCCGGTGCATTTTGGTTGTCGTAGACGAGGGATTTAAAATGACCCCAGAAATAAAAATCCAGCGGATTTAGGTCAGGGGATCTAGCAGGCCAAGCTACAGGTCCACCGCGACCAATCCACCTGTCCTCAAACACTTGGTTTAAATGTTCTCTTACATTTAGAGCATAGTGTGATGGCGCACCATCGTGCTGAAACCATGTCTGCTGACGCACATTTAAAGGCACATTTTCAAGTAGTTCTGGCAAAGTATTTTGTAAAAATAATAAATAATTAGCTCCAGTCATCCTATTTGGTAGAATGTACGGCCCAAGTAATTTTCCATTAACAATACCTGCCCAAACATTTATCGAAAAACGATGCTGAAAACTGCCCCGTACAACAACGTGTGGATTTACTTGACTCCAATAATGAAAGTTATGATAGTTATGAACTCCCTCCCTCGTAAAAGTAGCCTCATCAGAAAATATGATGTACGAGGGGAAATTCGGATTTTCAGTGTGTTTTTGTAAAAGCCAGTTGCAAAATCGTACTCTAAACTGATAGTCAGGTTCTGTTAGCCCCTGTACCCGTTGAAAATGGAATGGGTGGTAGTTTTGATCTCTTAAAATTCGCCATACTGAACTATGTGATACTCCTAATTGTTGAGACGCTCTTCGGGTACTAATAGTTGGTTCAGCATGTACAGCATCTAAGATATCATTAATCATATTGTCGTGTTGATGCTGGCGGCCACCACCTCTCCCACGATTAGGTTGCACATATCCTGTGTCTCGAAGGCGCTGGACTATCCTCACAAACGAACGGGGAGTGGGTAATCGGCGTAAAGGATAACGTTCAGCATACAGACGTCGTGCAATAACGAATTTTGCCGTGCTTCGCCATAAATTAACATCATGTTCACTAATTCACTGTTACTAAATGCATTCATTTTAACAAAAACTACACTACACTGCTATTCACTGTAAAATGAAAACAGTGCACCAGCAAAGATAATAATAATTAACAGCAATGTCGACGAAAGACTACCTACCCACTACCTATCAAATTAAATTAAATTATTAATTAAACTATTACACATTTTATTAGTATTAGATATTACGTAAACAATTACTTTCATTGTAGACGATTTGAAAACAATTATTAAAAATAATTATCGACCAGTGGCAAAAAAAATGTTTGCTTGAAATACGATGCAATTTTTTTTGCAAATTTTGAAAAAATTCTTTTTGTTTCATGATCAGCACGTCGTACAGAATATACCTTTTAATTTTTTGCTCTAAGTTGTGAAACACCCTGTATATATATATATATATATATATATATATATACATCGAAACCAAGTCAGTAACTAGTTCACCTTTGGAGAGAAATCAGTTTGTGTGATCGCGCATGCGCGCAACAGCTGCAGCAGGCGATTGTTTTTCCTGTTCTTTTTTTTTTTCTTCATCGTTTTGTTTTATTTCTACTCCTATTCATTCTTTTTGCATCGGAATAACAACAGAGCGCACAACGGTGTGGTTTATATAAGGTAACTTGATTCTTGCGGTTGCCCCGTCACCGCGTAAATAGACGGGGGGTTGGGGGGAGGGGGAGGCTGTGTGGTTTTATTTCTGTTTTGCTGCCTAGTTCTTGTAAACGCTAAGAGTGGTTACACACAAAGACTGGCAACGACTGTTTACTTGAGATTTATTATTATTATTTTTGATGCTTTTGTTTTGTTTATTTATTTTTTTTTAAACTGGTACTGGTACAACCAATTTTCGTTTAGTGTTTTTCTGTGACATTTGAAATATATTTTATCTAAAGATTTAAAACATAAACTAAAATATATGCAAATCTACAATTTGCAGGAAAAGAAATACAGAATTTTCTTATTTTTTAAAACAAATTTGGATACTTTATAACATTATAAAGTGTATTATTTCACACGCAATAAATTACTGTTTAAGTTTCAATTTGAAATTTTTGGTATTGATTAGTATAATGACATCTAGAATAATATGAAATATATATGTACATATCATAATAATACAAAATTTATCTAAAGATTTTTATCGAAAGTTACCGATTTAGAAGTTTCTATTTAGATCACCTTGTATTAAAATAAATATACCATCTTCAATCATGCATTTAATAGTTAAACTGTAAAATTGTGGTATTTTTTTATTTTGATATTTCTAAAAAAAATTGTAACAATAACGTAACCACAAAGAGACCTCAATATTATGATTCATTTCTTTTAGTCAATAGTTTATTTTTTTATTTGGACATTTAAATTGATCATCTTTATATAAAAACTTGAGATTAGATTTATAAAACGCGATATTTAGCTCTACCGGAAACGGATATTTACTCATTTTTTTTTTTGTTATCAATTCGAAAATTTTAATATTACAAATGAGAAATTTATTTTTTAACGTTATATAAGTAATACGAAAAAATTCTTATTGCATTTAATTAAAATTAGAAGTTATAATTTTAGATAATATGATTATTTAGTTTGATAGGATTTGCAATAACATTACTTATTTCATATTCATTGAATTTAATTGAAATCAATTTTTTATTCCAAATAAGGATTCAGTCGAGGAGGAAAACATACATACATACACAATCACGCCATGTACCCAAAAGGGTGTGGCACAAACTCTTTTCATCATCCCGAAATCAGTCGCCTCCAAACATTCCTATCCAAACAAGCAACTTTCGCTTCATCCACATTTATAAATCCTCTCATACATGCTCTTTTATTCCTACTACTTGGAAACTTTCGCTCATGCTAAACACTTCCTCAAATTGTGTACACCAGATTGTACAAATTTTAAGTATGATTGTTGAGATTGTAGTGATTTTTCGTTGATTCTACTACATTTTCAAGGAATTTTTATTAAGATTTTAAAGGATTTTACTAAGATTTAAATTAATTTTAATTAATTTGTACATTAGACTGTATAAGTGTTTTTTCCCTCGGATTAGAATATATAAACATCGAATTGAACTTTGAACATCATTTCAAAATATATCGAAATTGCTGACAGTAGCCCAAAGTTCAATGCACTAAAAATACTTAACAAACTTTTTACTACTTTGACTGCAAGGAAAAGTAGTAAAGCGTTTGGTACGGTGTCTGTAACATTTTCAAAAAAAAAAAAAAATTGTATAGAAATCCTTCATATAGCCTGTAGATGACGAATCTGAACTTAGTTTATGTGGGTGTATGTGTGTGCGTCGTCAGCTCGCTCGCTCGCTCGCTCGGTCGTAAGTCAAAATTTTGTGGCCGCAACTCCTCCTAGACGGTTCAACCGATTTTAATGAAATTTTCAGGATAAATTTGTCTAGTACCCAAGATGGTCATGTGATTTTATTTTTTTCCAGTGATGCCAACTTTCCGAGAAAAAAATTACTAAAGTTTTTAAAAATTCATATTGGCTACGTTATTTATCCGATTTTGATCAAATTTTCAGAAAAGATTTCCCTAATGCTCCCATTAATTACATAATTTTATTAATTTTCAGTGTTGCCAACTTTCCGAGAAAAAAATTACTAAAGTTTTAAAAATTTTATTATGGCCATGTTATTCAACCGATTTCACTCAAATTTTCACAAAAGATTCTTCTAGTATTCATATAATTTATGTAATTTTAACAAAAAGTGTTGCCAACTTTCCGAGAAAAAAAATACTAAAATTTTAAAAAATTTATTATGACCACTTTATTTAACCGATTTTAATCAAATATTTATAAAAGTTTTTCCTAGTGCCTAAATAAATTATGCAATTTTAACAAAATACAGTGTTGCCAACTTATCGAGAAAAAAAATCACAAAATTTTTAAAAAATTCATTGTGGCTACATTATTTATTCGATTTTGATCAAATTTTCAGAAAGGTATCTCCTATTGACCACATAAATTATAATATTATTAAAATACAGTGTTGCCAACTTTCCGAGAAATGTCAAAGTAGTCTATATATGGGTTTACCCATATACTTCTAATCTTGTTATATAATATTATTGGAAGACTGAAAATCTTCAATTATTTAAATTTGTTTCTCTGTTAATTATTAATAATGTCTTTTAATAAATTGTGACTATAAAAAAAAACTTATTTTTTCTGTAAGATAATAATTCAATTATGAAAATGAAAAAAAGGTCATTAAATAATCATTATAATGAAAAAAGAAGAAATAATTCAATAAATAAAAATTGAAAAAAACATTACTGTTGTTCCTATACCCATTATCAAACTTGTATTCATCAAATATATTAAATTTAAATCCATAACCTATGATTACAGACTGTACACAAACATAATCAAATTATGATTACTTCGTATTATCCCAATCAAATTATTATTGACCCAAAGTATACCTTAAAAGTACTTGAAAGAATCAAAGAAATAATAGAATATGCTTATGTAATTTATTTTAAGGTTTTTCTCTTCATAGACTTATTATTAGTATTGCAAATTTAAAATTGTTGCTTTAGCAAATTTGCTTTTGGAATTTTTCAATTTAAAATTGATATTTTTAGAAAGATTATATTCAGTGTGTGTGTGTAGTATAAAGATTTTTTACGGTTGACAAAAAAAAAAACAAGGAAATTGAATATAAAATGAATTTGAAACCATTCGTCTTCATCCATCACACATATTAAATACTTTTTTGAAAACGGTGTTCGTAGCAGTGCTCAGCGGGTTGCATAAGCTGAATAATATATTTTTTTTATCATTTAAGTTTTATGATGCCGTGACTAGGATAATATATCAATAATGCTGAAACCTGGCTTTGATTTTTGAATATACATTAATGTGATATTGAACAGCATGAGGGAAAACTTAAGATCAAATTTATGCGAGGGGATTGTAATGCTTATTTCTCAGGACTAAAATATCAGCAATTTGTTACTCATATAGCAACAAAATCATGTAAATTTGTACCCAACTTGAACGCTTTTTCTAGAATACTTTTTATTTATTTATTTCGGTTTTAGATTTTTTTTGCACAATTTCCTACATTAAAATTATAAAATTCTTGCGTTATTGCTAGACTTCTTATAAATGGCGGTAAATTCCCAAACCTTTATTTTTTCCTTGAATTATTTTTTTAGTTATTAATTACTCTATGAATCATAAAGAGAAACTTTAGATATATAAAAAGTTTAAAATGAATCATTTCAACAGACTGATTATAACCTAAACATTATTTACAAGAAATAATAAATAAATAAAAATATTAATAAATATTAACATGAAAATAAACTGAGAGGAAACAATTACTCGAATATTAGTTTTAAAAAAAAAATTCTTTAAATCTTAATGATATTTTAATGAGTGAAAATGTTGATATTAAGAAATTAATTCAATAAATAATACGACTAGTTTCGGTATAACTTTTTTCTTTATAAGAATATCAAATAAACATCCAAATTATTAAATATAACCAAAAATATATGCAATAACTTTCTTAATCCAAACTTTACAGCTCTGTAAAAGTCTGAATTAATTGAAATATATGTTTCTGAATTATTATATTTAATGTTACTAATAACAAATGGTTAAAAAGGTATATTTTTTTACAAAATTAATTGAGCAATATTTCAAAGTAAAATTTTTAAAGATTTTTGCAATGATTACAAAATGATTTACAAAATTACTAGTAAGTATCTCATGACGGAGAATCTAGTTATTGAAATATTAAAATGTTTGAAACATCAGGATTCTTGATAATTTAAAGATTCATATTAAACCCGAAAACTATTTATTAGAATATAAAATAAAATCATCAATGCACATTGAAAACAAAACCTAATGAAACAAATATGTCTGCCAGTTAACATTACATAATTCTAAATAATGTATGTGGAGGTACACATACACACACATCTACTGATATAAACTCCAAAAAATATCTCTATTACATAGAGTCCAAACAATTCATAGCTTGGAAACAAAGCCCCGACTTGAACAAGAACAACACTATTAAAAAAGTTGACGGTTAGAAGTCATAATGGCGTCATGCCCGACCAACTTCTTGTATTCTCTTTCTAACGTTCAACATAGCATTAAGTCAAGCGCAGTGTATGTGTGTGTGTGTGTGTTGGTCAAAGGAAAAGTTAACATAAGTCGAACACACACACACACATACATGCAGAACACAGACAACAGCACTGCGTGTTTTTTAAGTTGAAGGTTTACATTTCAACGTGCTTTTGCTGCGTTGCCTTCTATCTAGCTGCTCTTAACCAACTCCTTGGCAATGGTGTTGTTACGTCTATGCTTGGGTTGAGAAGTCGCTGGCTGCTGGCTGGCTGGCATGGCCTACTATGATGGCCGCACCCATGTTGCAAACGCCACGCCAAAGTAACTGGACACTCACGATCGGCATTTTTTTGCTGGTCGGAATTTTTTTTTTTGCTGCATGAATGATTGAAGAACTGAATATAAGTAGTTCGGTTTGTACAATGAGATTTTAATGGTAGCTCTCAAGTTTTGATCTGGTTTTAAATTTACGTAACAAATTTTGTTAGTAATTTAAAACTAGAGGAATTAAATTTTAAATAAAACTAATTTAAAAGGCATAATATAGAAAGAAAGTTAACACATTTTAAGTACACATATATTTATTTGTATTTGTTAAAACAATCATAAAATTTAAATATTCTATTTTTAATTATTAATATTTTAAAGCAGGACTTTGGAGCAATTCAATTTTTTACTGCTCCGCTTCTACTCAGCTCCGGTATTTACATAACTGCTCCGGCTCCACATCAGCTCCGATTTTTTAACATTTTTTTGAAAACACAAGAAATTTAATTATTTTAATTAATTTAATTTTATATATACATATATATATATATATATATATATATATATATATATCCCGTTCAAAATATGAAATTTATATATTCGTTGACAGCAATAAAATTTCTCTATAATTTGTTATAGCTGACATAACCTAAAATAGTTGAATAGTACCGAGAACAGTATTTAAATGAATTTAAATACAGGCGTTTTCACACTGTATAATTTATCACAATACCCCCAGTGCGCTTGCACAGTATCTATGTCACAGAGTTTTGTATATAAAATATAGTTTTCGCCCGAATACAGTAGCTTTTAAAATTTAAATTATATCTATACAAACGGTAAAGACCTCCGGCGGCGGCATCGTATACAGTGGATTTTAGGTTAGGTTCCTTCTTCTTCTTATTCTTATTGTATGACATTTAAACACGCGAAAATACTTATAATATACGCTCCTCGAAATGCGGTCACATAATATTCCTCGGAGATAAAACTCATGAAAAGTGCATCAAGACACACAGATACACACACAGTCATGGAACGAGTTCCGTGTGCGATGTTCTTTTGTTCGAGAGGGTTCGGGGGTGGGTACGATTTAGTTACCAATCTCTCTCTCTCTCTCTCTCTCCGCCACCCGATAAAAACTACTAAGTTGTAATTTGTTTTTGATGAGAAAAGTATACCTACGGTATAGGTAATAAGTTTTAAATTAGATTTTGTTCCATTTAAAACTAGATAACATGGTTTTCCTATCTTCCTGCTAATAATAGGAAGCATTATTTAACCACCTATGGGACCATCGTGCATATATATTCGCGAGAGCTTAACTTTTAAGTTTATTCTATTTACTTACATAATAGTGTGTCTCACCTAGTTTTTCTAATCTTATTTTTTATATATATATATAGTATATACATATATTTTTAGTTGGCACTAAAGTTTTTATCTTATATGCATATTAAATATTACGGCCGGTTTAATAATAATTACTTTTTAAAGTCGATTTTAAGTCGACAATAAGTATTGTTTTCATAATTTTGTCATTAGATGTTATAATTATTCAAAATCTGTACTTTTTTGTTAGCTTAAAGTCGAATTCAGTTAGTGTTTACAGCGGGTTCTATAATAAACATATTAATTAAAGTGAACTTTAATTCAACAAAAAAAAGCATTGTTTAATTGATAACTGCAAAAATAATTTTGCTATTAGAAATTTGAAAAGTTGTCAAAAAAGAATAGTTTTATTGATATCAATAATAAATTTGTAGAATTTAAAATCGATGCTTTTTTGTCGGCTTAATGGCTTATTAATGGCGCTATTCTATTCTAATCTGGTAATCAAGTTTAAGTTAATTTTTTAAATTTAATTCTGATCACTATTTAAATTCTTTTAGTAAAAAATCTATAGCATTAATGTCTTTAAATTTAAATGGTCATTGGAGGTGCTTTAATTGGTTAAATTTCAGGTTACGGCCAGGTTATAGTTTATTATTTATATATTTGTAAGGAATAATAATTTTTAAATAAATGTACGAGTATACCTATTCGTTCACGATAAATTTACATCTATAGCAAATGTCATTATGTTGATATTTATGCACTTTATATTAATGACTTTGCTAACTTTTTTCGAAAATTGGCAAAGTGATATATTCTAAAATTTTATTTTTTGTATTTTGAGCAAGTGGCTTTACTAACTTCAGGGTATCTATTTTTCCACAATTTATCTCCGTTTTTCCATTTTTATAAGCGCTACTGTATTACCAAATTGAATATAATTTATCTTTTATACATATTCCAAAATATCTCATAAAGATTGTTAACTATAAATTACAGTCATTAAATAACACTTTATTTTTCGTATTCATACATTCATATCTTAATTTTAAACGTTCTTGCTTACATAAAAACGATATGCAAAAAAAAAATAGAATAACCAAAATTAGCCACCAAGATTATAATACCATCATAGACAATTGTAAACGCACCTTTATTTTTATCGGAATATCTCGAAAAGATTATTCGTTCATTGTACATATAATAGTACCTTGCACACCTCCCCCATATACCGTTTCCAAGTTCTCAGGCATTAAATTCACATCAAAGACAGTAAAAATTCTCTCATTTTAAATCACAAGTTTCTCAGTAAATTTCCAACACAATATGGCCGATGGTCTAACTCCTGCCCATCTACCGGCAATTATAATAATTTTATACGGTATTATTTACCAAGAAAAGAAATTACCCCCGGTGATTATGATATATGTCTAAACAAAACGGAATACGACAAAGGAAACACAAGTTATTCTATTAAAACTTAAATTTTTAAAAACATTTTCCTTTTTTTTTTTTAATGGCCGTCATTTTTTCTCCTTGTTTAAATCTCCTGAAACAGTTAAGAGTATTATAATATATGAAGAGTAATTGTGGTTTTACTCACAGTGTGGCTTAGTGTAATCGAGACTTGAGAAAAAAGCCGGTAGTTAAAAAAACAAATGAAGGAAAGATGGTTATTATTTTTGTTTTAACCGCATAATTTAAATACGGTCTTTTTGTCTCGGGTTATTATTTTTGTATGTTTTTCGATAATCTCTTACTTTGATGAGTTTTTATTTTGTCATTTATTTTATTAATTTTTTTATTTTAAATTTATAACAATATTTTCGTTTCTCTTTTCAGATGTATTTAAATAACAACAAATAAGAAATAAAAATAACAAACAAAAATATAATTGATTATTTTAATTCTAAATGTTATATGAATGTTTTCTTTGGTACGAATGAAAAATGTAATTATTTTGAAACAATATTATTGGTAATTTTTTTCTAAAAAAATAAACAAATCTGTAACACTTGTTTAAAGATCGCGAGAAATGTTATTATTGTACTAGTGATATAATGATTTCTATCTACATAGACAATATGGTATGGCAACTTAGATTTTATATAAATAAATATATACATTTTTTAAACTAATTCAATGACTCAAAAATTATTTAAGGGATTTTTCATGGTTTTTATTATTTTTTTTTTATGGAAAATTACATTCACAAAACATGTAATTTACACACATGTAAAATTACGTACATTTTATACAGGGTAAATTTCTTTAAGATACTTTGCATTTTTTATTATTTTATCAGACAAATACATTAAAATACGACAATTAAAAAAGAATGTTTATGAAATATAATAATCGTAAAATAATTATATTTCACTTAATTTTTACAAAATATTTAACATCAGTATATGATAATTCAGGATCTTATATTTTTGATAAAGAGTCTTCAACATGAAACACACAAAATCATACATATTTGAAGCACTTCACTTGGAACAAAAATTAAAATAGCATACAGACAATCTTAGTTCTATAGCGGACAAGTAAAAATAATGAAGACAATTTCATGCAGAAAAACAGCGAAAACTAAATTGTGCGTTTGTTTTAATTACTTATTTATACGTGGGATTTCGTGAGAGAATCTTTGGTGTACAGTCCGTCGCGCAAAACGGGAGCAGGTGGAAATTTAATTTTTAATAAGACTGTATCGTGTTACCCAAAATGAAAATCTTCATTAGCTGACAGTGTTGTTGTGTGTACTGGCATTGTATGCAGATTAAATTTTCTATGTACTTTTTTTTTTAAATAAATATAATTTGAAATACATAATTTTGTACTCAAATATTTTTACTGTTTTACAATTTTAACGTTATGAAATGTGAATAAATTATTTATGATGTATGAATTACAAAGCTTGTTAAAATTGTATTGTTATGTCTCATTTATTTTTCAATGTTTTGGTGTTATTTATTTGCATGTGAATTACGTTAGTTTAATTGGAATTGATTGTAAATTTTTACTATAATTATATATATTGTCAGTTACATGATCAATTTATTAGAAAAATATTTTTGCAAAATTAAAAATAATATAGGTACTGAATTTAAAATGTAATTTTTTTTTTCTTTAAAGTAAAACATAATATTATAAGTCGAAATGTTTTATGATTTTCAGAAGTTTTACTTATATTTGCTATTTACTGAAAAGCTTGTAGACTTTAGACAATTTACAATATGAACTATAAATATAGTGTATGTTATAAATTTTATATGTTCTATAAAAATAATGTAGACAGTAAATCATTTGTGTGAAACGTCTACAGAATAATGAAAAATACTGTTTCCTAAAAAATATTCCGTTTGTTTTAAGTTTATTCTTCTTTGTAATCAATATACATGAATGCTAGATATATTCAATATATTTAAATTAAACAATTATTAGAAACAAAATTTAATTAAATAGTACTTAATTAAAATCGATTTAAATAACTGATTAATATTAATAAATCAAACTATTAAAATTGTGATTTAAATCAGCCCAGTACTGTCTAACAGATATTTTGTCAGTATAAATTGTAAAAATTTAAATTAGTAAATTTTACTGTTTTTTTTGTTGTTGTCTAATTTAAGATTTGCCCTCAGAGGAAATCAGTATCTTCAGGCGATTAATTATATACTTTATAAAAAAATTTAATGAAAATGTAATAAAAATAAATAAGGAATTACGTTATATACACTAAATACAAAATAATGTTTTGTGCAATTTGTGTTCAAAGTCTTTCAAATGCCGAAATTTAAAATTAATTATCTGACTAATCTGAATTAAATCATTGCATTAAATATCGAAGCGCGTTAGTCATAAAATACTTGCTTCTATTCATGTATAACATCTAGAGAACGCGCTTGAAGTAAATCCGCGGACACAAAAAGAGAATGTAATATTCTCCTGCAGCTATAAATTATCGTTTGCGAAATGTTGGCACGAGTCACCGTCATTACGGAAGCATTTCGTTGAACTTGCATTCAGATCAAATAAAACGAATAAAGAAAACTTTAGAAAAATCTTCGGATATATAATGTTGACCAATCAGAGAATATAGATACGAGTCGTTGCTTTCAAAATATGACCAAGATGAGAATTTTTTTTAAAGAAATTGTTATTATGGAAAATTTTCGACACAATATTACGGGGTATCTTATGAGAAGTTGCTGAAACTAATAAACAGATCGTATTTTCAAATCTATTGAAAAACAAAATTGCATTGAAACGAGGAAATTTTCCAGTTTTTAATGTATATAAATAATAGTATATTACATTACGAGGAGCAGAAAGCGATCTTTATTGTTTTAGAATCCAAATACTTTCGGCTGAGACAGAACCTAGGCCAAGCAATCTGGTCCGAGTGACATTTTTACTATTTTTCTTCAAACGTTCCAAACGAAACTGAACTAAAACCAAATAAACATGCATACCAAGTAACCTTAACTTTACTAACAATTGTAGAATAAGTGTGTACATGTATAATTGTATAAATTTTTTTTATATCTGTTAACTGATTTTTAAGAATTACTGTTTCTTTTATTAATTATGCAGTTTCTGACAAATCTGGTAGTGTACAATGCATTTCTTCAAACATTTTCAATAATCAAATAAATAATAAGTGATAGACGGAATTCAGTCAGTTAAATATTTTTATTCTCTTCTATGCCAACGTTTCGGCAATCACTAATGCCTAGTTCAGAGCTAGCAGACTAGCCCCAGTTCGTTTCGACGAACTCAACGTCTTCATCAGGAAAACTGATACAAATGGCATTATATAGTTATTTACTGTAATATAATTTGTATTAGTTTTCCTGATGAAGACGGACGTTGAGTTCGTCGAAACCTTGATTATAAATAAATATTAATATTAATTCGCCTGGGTTATCCTAATAAATCGGCTATTGCTGAACATGCTTTGGATACTCTTCATGACGTAAAGTTTGAAGAGTCGGTGATTATTGCTAGACCAAATAATCTTAGCAATAGATTAATTAGAGAAGCTATCGAGATTTATAAGGACAAGAATTGCTTGAATCATAGTGAAGGTTTTGAGCTAAATAAAATTTGGCTTTCCTTGATTAAAAAATTGTAATCTTTTGTTTTTTAAAAAAGGTATATTCTGTAATCTAGTTGCTTTCCTAGTTACTTGTTGATGTGTTTGTTTTTTTCCTGTCATTTCTGCCTGATGAGGACAGGCGTTTAGCCTTGTCGAAACGTCGTTTATTTTAAATAAAAAACAGAATTTAAACCTAAAGTTGTTTAATTTTATTAATATAGAACTTTAACCTAAAGCAATTTTATTTAATAAAGATTTTTTATCAATAAAATGAACTGATATTTTGTTAAATTTTATTTCTATTCACTAATACTGGCAAACTTTGATATTATCAACGAAATTTTTGTTTTTGCATACATTTAAAAATGAGAGCTGATTAGTTTGAGCACTTTTCCATAGGCTACCCTACCCTGTATACATAATGTTGACCAATTATAAGAATAAAGGTACGCGTCGTTGCTTTGAAAATATGACCAAGATGAGATTTTTTTGTTTTGTTTTGCTTTAACTACAGCTTATTATATAGAAAAGTTTTAACGCACGCAAAGTATTAAACAGTATTTGTGAAAGTCGGCTACAGTACAGTAGTTGTTTATAATTATCAATAGTTAATCTGTCACTAGTTTGTTTGTTTAGAAATAGAATTGTTGCATTGAGAGAAATTTCATTTCTTGCAAACAATAAAGGTGTAATATTTTCAAATTATATAGTTTTGTTGTGACTAAAAGTATGCTACGTTTTTATTTATACACAATTTCTAAAATATTGTTTGATATAGAAATGTTATTAAAGGTTAATAAGTTAGTTTCTTGTTTCGTATCAAATATTTTTTAAAAATTGATAAAATTTATCAATTTCTACGCAGATTGGCTATAAATTAAATTTCTATTTCTGTTATTCTCTAGTGTCTAGTCGGTGGTAAACATTTTTTTAAAACTAAAATTACATGCTACTTTTGGCAAAATTTGTATTTTTGTGATGCTGTTAAGTTGATGAATACCAATTCAAAACTCACTGATGTTAAACACTATTAAATAATTTGTTTGCGATTGTTATTAACTAAGTTAATAAGCTTATTCTTTTTAATAACAGTCATTGAAAGGACTTAGTTGATCACAGATAACTACGATCGCAAAAAATTGCCTATTTATGATGAATAATAAATCAAGGGTAGACAAAACTAACTTCTCGAATTTGTTACAGTGTTTTTGATCTCGACGGTGTCACCAGCTTCAGTGCGTGCAGAAGATTCAAAGGACACCCGAGAGGGTGAGGACGTGACATTGGAATGTCGATTCAGTCCTCAGCATGCCCGATCCGCAGACTCACTCACCTATTGGTGGGCACGTAGTAACAAACAGATGCACGACAACGTTGCCATCGGCGAAATACCGCTCGACAACAACTACAAGTAAGTTTGTTGTTTCACTTCGTTTTCCCCTTACTATTACATCGATTTACGCCTTAGTTCAGATATTACGATAAATTCGGGATAAATTCTCAACTTGTTTTTTCTTTTTCATTATATTTTACTGTATTTTTCGAAGGATAACATACGACTAATGTTAAATTAAGTACTTGCGCAAGGACGAATATACCACAATCAGCTGTTTTTGACATCTGAACGAATTTCATACTTGTTTTGTTGCTGTCATTTAAATGGGCGTGTGTGCAGAAATTTTGTTTAAAAAATATAGAAGTATATGTTTTAAAGTTATTTTTTTTAGCTTTTGCATCAGTTTTACCCATTTTGATAGTAGAAATTGGTTGCAAATACGTGAGTACGTTGTTGTCTAATCTCAACACATCACGTAAATAATTTGAAGTTTATTTAGTTCGAAAAACTGACACGGTGCTGTTGTTGTTTATTAAATCCATATTCGCTTGAACATTTCTGAAATAATTATGTCAAAAACAGCTGATTGGAGTGTATTTGTCCTCACGCAAGTGCTTAATTGTCAAATTTTGTTACCAAATTTAGAAACTATACACCGAAATATTTCCACTAGTTATGTACATTCGTGCGCGTGCAAATCAGCTGTATCATTATTTTTTTACTCTTATATATATATATATATATATATATATATATATATATATTTTATTATTTTTACAAAAATATTAACTGATATATTTTACACAATCTTATATAAACGATCTCAACAAATATTTAAAACCAGTAAAATGTATATTAGCTGTTATTGGAATACCCTGTTTGAATATTTTAAATAAACAAATCACCGATATCTTCGAAAATAAATACACTTGTAACGAAGCTATTTTCCAATTAATATTTATCTAATCAATATGTATTTATTCATTAGAATTTTAATAAACCTATCCTCGTAAATTTAAATAAAAAAAAACAAATTTTACTTCAGTATCATGATATTCGCTAGATATTTTTAATGAATTTGAATTTTTAATGAATTTGAATTTTTATTGACAGCAATTTTCAGTATCTGATACAGGAAAAAAAATGAGGAATAAAATTTACTATTACGTTCGTAAAATCATAAATATTAAGTATGTGCCAATAAAAATTATTTCGTTGTTACAAACTGTATCGATAAATCACATAAAATTTTATTAGTTTGCAATTAACAAGGTAGTCATAGTTTTACTGTAATACTTGATAAAAAATTATATATTTCAGTTTGTTCGATGTGATAAATTTTGAAATAGAAAACCAATTTTTTTTTGTCATTCGTTGTTACAAAAAAGGCAATTAAATGTCTATAAGATGAATGAATTTTAAAATTTTCAGTATTGTCCAATGATATTTTTAGAAATTAAGAGGTTGGTAATCTTTTTTTTTTCTCTGTATCAAAACAATAGGTTTTATATATAAAAGAAAAAATGTTGCACACCCCTGCTAAAAACTAACAAATCACCAATTATTTTTATTTTTAACATATTTTAAAATCGATTCCGAAATAATAATAATAAAAAATTTCTTATCACCTATTGTTGAATAATAATAAATTAATCTGCTTATAAACAAGAAATTTCCATATCAAAATAACGGGTGAAAATCCAAATAGCAAACAATTTATAATCGTACGTTCTTTTCCGTAAAATATAGACGAGCAGATTAATAATTAAATTATATATGCGTTGAGAAGCCAAAGCAACTTAAAGTTGACGTTGAGAATAAAGTAGCGTTAACATGCAATGTACGTTTAACGTTATACACAATACATAAAACGTGAAATGTACCAGTATTTCCTACTTTATTTTTCACGCAGAATTAAGGCCTGGACTTGGGTTTATACTGATCAAGATGCATATTTGCATATGTCACTTGAGTTGGTACACGATGGCGGGGGGGGGGGAGCGGTTAGGCCACCTTACTTGCACATTAGCATATGGGCTCTGATAGCTCAAGCACAATTTGATATTAGGTGTGTTCGTTGAATAAGAACTTGTATAGTTTATTCTATATAGTTACAAAAAAAAAATCACGAATATACTTAAATTATGTTTTAATAAATTACGCGGTATCCTATGTCTAGTTGTTGAAATTAATTTGTCATTTTCAAATGTGTGATCAGAAAAAAAATCTATTGAAAAGAGGAAAAATTTGCAATTTTTAATGACTATAGATAAAATTTAATAAAATGTTTGTATATGTTAGTTTTATGAAAAAAAAAAAGAAAGAAAGAAATAATTTAATAAGCTAAATATGTAATGTTTTTTTTGGATTTTATTTTAAAGTTTTAAAGAAAATAATTTTTGTTTATCTATAAAAATAAAACTGCTATGGTTGAAGTTCTGTATTAATATCTATTTAAAATCGACGTTTCGACGAAACTCAACGTCTGTCTTCATCAGGATGAATGATATAAATGACATTACAGTAAACAACAGAACATAGAAACAAGTTACTAGGTAACAAATAAGTAACTAGATTTAACTGAGCGCCTTTACATGTTAAGGCACTGAGTTAAATAAAATTTGGTTTCCATTAATTAAAAATTTATAAATTGTATGATCTAGTCAAAGTGGTATATAAATAGACAAAGTTTAGTTTATTTATTTATATTGTTGTTAGTTTTCTTGAAAAAGTTTCTATATTTCCAGAGATAAAAAAAAGTAAATATTGTATGTATCCGAAGTAGTAAACAGTAGTACATAATTTAGAAATGTTTTAAGACCTTAATCGAACAGACCTAATGTGGTTTGGTGGTGGTAACCCTGGGGAAAAGGTTCCGTTTTTATTCTAGTACTACTCTCTTGATAGAATAATCCGCAAGTTATTTAAATTTAAAACGTGACATAGATTTACTCTTTGCCTGAGTGAAAAACTTCGTTCACTCCGATATCAAGGTTTATTGTTTAGCTGTGTGTTGGTTGCTGTGACAGATGATAAAAAATAGACGAAAAAGAAAAAAAAACGGTTTGAAATAATTATTTTTGTTTCTAACGTTTTGTGCTGATAAGAACGAACATTGAATAAAGTCATTTGTTATTATGTTTTCTATATGTTATCTTTAAAAATATGCATGTTGTAAGAATTGTATATCGTATTTATTATAATATTTAAGTGCACGATTTTTTCCCCGTATTTATCAAAAGCTAGAATTTTTCAGTTTTGTTTGTGTTAAAAAGAATATAGGACAGAATACATACGTGACTTATATCGTAGTATAGATATTTTGGAAACAAAATAATACAATTTTTACACATGTTATTTGCTTTGTAGTCAGTGGCTTAACTACAAATTTTAGGTTCCCCTAGAAAATTTAAAAATATACACAGTTTGTAAAAAGAGCATGTTTTTTTTTTAATACTACTATAGTTGAATATATATATAGTTGTAGTCGCGATCAATTTTTTAATAATCAAGTAGTCTACGGCATTTTTTTGTTGCAGTTTTAATAAATTATTTCATATTTACTAAGAAATTCTAAAATTACAATAAAAAACGGTAAAATTGCTATTATCAATGAGAATTTACATTGATTTTTCACAGTATACGTTTTATATATCAATTGTATAAATTTTGAATGAAACAGAAACAACGATATAATTACGTTAAAAAATGGGAGCCTTTAAATTTTTTTTTTTTTTTGTATTCTGTGAAGACTCTAGAGAGAAACATAACCCCGACTCGAAACGACAAAATAAACATTAAAAAAAGAATAAATAAAAACAAAACAATCGTCGATTTTAAAAAAATAACAGAATATTCAGTTACACGTACGAGTACATATATTCACATACGGTTGATTCTTCTTCAACGCAAACATACACACATATGTACGGAACGGGTGTACGTGTTTGCGTTCGTGCAATGGAAGCCAAAAACATCGTTTCGCTTCCAACGTGTGACGTTTCTGTCGTATGTAATTAAATATGTTGTTTTCACAGTTAGGCGAACTGGCCTGTGTGTGCACACGGGGCCGTGATGATGTATATGCATGTGTGTGTAGGTTGCTGAAGCTGATTGCGAATTGAGACGGGTTTGTTTCTGTGTGAGTGAGGCCAGGCCGTGTATGTAGCACGATTAACAGCCTAAAATTACATTTATTCCGTTTTGAGTTTGTTGCTGACGTGACATCGCTCTAAATATGTCGTTTACCTCTCGCCGAATTTTGTCTGTTTGTTTTCGCCGTCTGTTTAAAGTACACCCAGTGCCTCCCAAAAATTGTTCAAAGGACAACAATATTATATAAATAAAAAATATATTTTATTTTTTTACCGACTGTCATATCATATATGATAAGGAAGATATCGAGATTTTTACAGATAAGCACGAATTAGTCTTATAGCAACACGAATTAAATGTTTTTAGCTTGATGTCCGTCTGTCGGTCTATGGACACGTGTAGAGCAAATTCGACTGAACCGATTGTTATAGAATATTATATTTAAGCTTCTTAGATGAATATCTCAATTTGATCAAATTTTGGTAAAGATCTGCCAACCGGAAGTGGTAATTTATTTGTAACTTTTATGTGTTTTACGAATATTTCGAAAAAATGTATTTAAGAAAAGTTACTGAATAAGTTATAACTTCTGTAACTAGGTGGCATATTTATGTCAAGACAGTTTTATTTTTAGTTACCATGACTAGAGTGGTTAAATTTATTTAATAGAATGACGGTCGATTCTGTAGAATCCACAATAGATTTTTTTTATGTTTTCATTAAATTTTCTGGTTACGCTATTGAGTACGCCAATATTGTTATTGAAGATGAATTCATGTTAGTCTGCGCAATTTATAGTTACATAATTTTAACGGTACAACCCTATTGAAAGTATTTCTAGTTGATCGAATTTCATATAAACATTTTCCTTAAAGTAAAATAAAAACCAATTTCAATTAAATTAATATTATGACTTTATCAGAAATAATTTATTTATTTATCCAAATTTTTATACTAAAGTTATAGTAGAAAATAAGCTGTTTTTAATAGTATGGAATTTGAAATCGGAAATATAAATAAAATACGACAAGGTTTTTTAAATTTGAAATTACAGATATTTTTAATTGGCATACCTGCATAATGGAAGTCCTTGGTATATATATTTTTAAATGATAAATGTTTGTAAACAAATAGAAAAATTTACAAGCCTGTTATTTGAAATAATTAATTGAAATTTATCAATTCTAACAATAAGTAAGTTATTTTTTTTTAATGTCAATTATTATATGCGTTTTTTAATAAGTAATGCTATTGATTATTTACTTCAGTGAATCTATTAAAAACAAAACTTTATGCATGAGTTGGATGCAATATTTTTTCTGTGACAGTCTGCATAACTTACGTAAACATCAGAACACACATTGTTTTCCTGATTTTATATATATGGGTGTTCGTTCGCCAGGTTGATATAGGGCAATAACATGGGATATCGATAATATGCAGAATACTTCTTTCTGAAGTAAAATTCGAAGAAATACTTAGAATACTGTTCGATAGGGAATGAAAAGTTCTATAATTTGGTTTTAGTTTTAATTTGCTAGCATGTGTTGTTTGGGCGCTAGAATTTTTTTTTAAATGTTTTTTAGAATTTTTAATAATTTTTCCTGCTAAATCAATATCAGTTAGAGAAAAAAGTTACTTATCTATTATGTAGCTAATTTTTTTCTCTATTTTACTAAATTTTTTCAGATTTTTTAGAGCAAATTTTCGAAAAAAATCTTATTTTGAAAAAATCAAAATATATTTTTTTTCAAAATTTATATATATATATATATATATATATATATATATATACATATATATATATTACTTTAGAAATTAAAAAAAAATTACAAACAGACCAACCCTGGTATATACACTTATCACCCATAACTAATTGTCAAAAAAATCACTTTTACGTCAATATAAATACAAAATTATTAAAGAATATAAGCAAAGCAATAAAGATAATTCCTAGCAAAGCAAAACTTGTATAATAATATTGAGCATTTGTTAGCAAATTCCATTATACAAAATTGAAAACCAAACCGCGACTAAAATTCTCTCTTCGAATCTCCAGTGTGTACACTGAAAATTAGTTGTTCACAATTCTACCCACAGTGAGAGAAAATGCTTTTAAAATCCATCAGGACTTGGTTAATGCATTGGGAACGCACAATAGTCTCCGGTACACACGTTTTAACCCCCTATTCCACCCGCAACCAAACCCTCCACTACAACGTCACATTTTCACAAATATTCCAAAACGGATGCGTGACATATGAATACTCCACGATTCATTTCTGTTTTCCTGTATATGTATATATGTTTCCCCTGTATGTATGTGTACCCCGTACGGTTTACAGCACAAAAGAGCCGTACTAGAAAGGTATATATAAGTAAACAATCTACCCTGTATACCGTGGAGTAAAATTTTCGTCACGAATAGTTTTTTTGTGCTCTCATCAAGGATTCTAGTCACTCGTGCATTTTCTATTATTTGGATACAATAAAAATATTTTCATTTATATTTAGCTGTTACCGAATTCAATATAGGGATGAATGAATAGAGGCTGTTTTTTTTTTCACATTCTATATCGAGTCTAATGAAATGTTATATTTATCATAATGAAACAGAATATGACGTGACTTGGAACCTTTAATAAAAGAAACATATGCTAAATAGATAAAAGAGTTTTTTTGTTATCGAAAAAACGGAACAGGTGTACAAATACTGTTTTGTTTCTGTTATTCAATTTGAGATTAGTGTTTTGAATTTTGTTGTAATTATATTTCTAAGTTATTACAAGAATTATAATATACAGAAAAAAAATAGATATTTTTTTCTAATGTTTTAGACAGGATTGGACTGATTTGAATCATGATTTAAATTACAATTTTAATCATTTGATTTGTTTTAAATATTAATCATTGATTTAAATCAATTTTAATTCATTACTTTTTAACTAAATTTGAAATATTAATGTCAAAAGATAAACTTTTGTTCTCAGGTTCTGAATCTGCGTTATGTTAATTCTAATATTATTAATTCTAATATTATTAATTCTAATATTATTAAATTCCCTGCCAAGTTCATTTGTTTTTAATAATGACGCGTTTCGACTTTTCAGTCATCTTTAGATTTTCTGAGTTTGTGGCTCACTCGAACCATAAACACGAACCAAACTCAGAAAATCTGAAGATGACTGAAAAGTCGAAACGCGTCATTGTTTAAAACAAAAACGAAGCTGACAGGGAATTTAATAACATTAGAATAAATTTGAAACTTCAATGAAAAAGTTATTTTTAATTTTATCATTTATTTTTGAAATAAGATTACAATCTTACAAATAACAAGCGAGAATGTGTAATTACTTAAAAGGCATAATGAAACTAAATCAAAACTTAGGGAGTGATAATAATTCTCGTTGTACTAATATTAAATCTACAAGTTAAATACGTACGAAGTGAAATTGATACTATTTGAGTAATCAACACAAATAAGTTAGATAATATTCCCACTTACGGAGCTGTAATAATTCATTTAGAAGAAATTAACAATTAACCAACGAGCAAACATGAGAAATTAAACGATTGTTAAATCCATTATAATCAGCTGGCAAAGATCTATATATATACGAGGGTAGTTCCAGAAGTACCCGACCTAACAAAGATAATACACAAAATTTGAGAAAACATATCTTATTTCTCTACATAGTCAATGGGAGTGTTCACTATTGATGGCTGCGAAACAAATACCAAACAACGTAGAGTCGTCAAACTTCAAACTTAAGCTTTATAAGGTTGGTACTTTCTATCATAGTCATTCTTTTCAAACACAAAAACCGCAATCTATACGTCAGCTCGATTACTTCTGGGACTACCCTCGTATATACACCTTCCGGTATTCTCTGCTAAGCTTCTATACTGTGTATCCAATCCCGAATTCAGTCGACAGGATTTCCAAATTGATAGTCTGCCTACAAGTTTAATCATCTTCCCCTAATTAGTCGGGTGGAGGAACCGATAGAATAGTAATTAGTAGGAAATAATTAAACAGCAAGGTGTTGCAAACAGAAGCTCCTTACACTAAGGAAGAGAGGGAGCTATCGATCGTCTAATTATGAAAACGGTTTTGCCGAAGACGACGAGACCGAGGGAGGCTAAAGCCAGGAAGCAACCGGCGACTATCAAAAATTCATTCGCTGTGCTCGCAAAATCGGTTCGGTTTTGCCTGTTGTATAAGGTCTGTTCAAAAATATCAAGTTTAATACTAAAACTGCTGGCAAAAACGCCAGAAAGCGATTTTACATTAACTTGGATGAACCAAGTTGACTTAATACCAAAACAGATTACGCCATAGCTGCCATTCTATCCACCATATTTGATGACATATGAAATGGTACAAACTATGTATGTAGGCAATCTGCAATACAATGTTTACAATAAGTACAACCCGGTATTCATATAATTATACTCAACATAGTAAAAAATCTTTCAAACGGCTTTAGTTCTGTATTAATATTTATTAATAATCGACGTTTCGATGAATTCAACGTACGTCTTCATCAGGAAAAAAGATACAAATGACATTTACAGTAAATAATAGAGAAGATAGAAACAAGTTATTCTAAATGATATTTGTATCTTTTTTCGTACGTTGAGTTTATCGAAACGTCTATTATTAATAAATATTAATATAGAACTATAATCTAAAGCCGTTTTATTTTAATATTTATACTTATTATATTTATAATTTCTATCGCCAGCACATTTTTAATACACGCACAGCAAAATAAAAATTTGACGTTCTAGATTTAAATTTAAAAATAAATCGGATAAAAAATACAATAGTAATGTCACTTTTGAAGAAAAAGTAATTAAATATTAGCAACTTAAATAATGGACAATGGTGACGTCATCAATTTCCCTCCTCACCTAGATTAGGTACATGCTATAAAGTGCGTTATGATGTTTTGCTATTAAGTCACCTTGGTATGAACCTCAGTTTTTAGTTTATCACACAATATGAAATTGTCTGCGACTCATATCGAAAAACTAATTTTTTGGAATTAAAGTTATACAAAAAAAAAACACTTCCTGTCACATGAATGACATTTTAAAATAAGTATAATTTGTCAATTTTTTGATATTCTATATATCAACAGCACAGTGTTTTAGCAACGACGGTACAGTTAAAATTTGAAAAAGTTGTGAGTAACTGAAGCAGAATATATTGTAAACGTATATTGTATATTGTAAACGTATTATTGAACAGGAGTAAAAAAAATAACACGATAGGTTTTCTTAAAACACTATTTTTATTAGCCAGTATTACTTTTCGGCTACACCTTATTATCCATCTGAAACTTTACGCATTTAATAATTTAACTCGTTATAAAGGAAATCCTTTAAGTAATTCTCGGGATTTTCCTTTTTCAATCTGAGTCGAAGCGGGAATATTATGTGAAGGGTTTACTTTTCCAAGAGTAGCGTGGTACGCACCAGCCTATATTCCCTTTCCGCCCCCCATCACTAAATAGTCGGTCGTCCTATGTGTGAGAAACGTAAAAAGGATTGGAAGAAGAAGAAGAAGAAGCCCTTTTCGTCTAGCGAGTCAAGATGGAAAATGGTCGCGATTAAAGCGGAAAGCGTTCTACTGCTTATTTTGTTGTGTAGATGTTTTCCTGAGCCTCAGATTAAGACCGAATCGTTTAGACGAAGGATGTCAATCTTTTTTCGGATTTCGTTCGGATGGGATGCTTTAGTTCTGAAGAATGATACTTTCTAGTTTTAAAATGCAGTATAGTAATATAGAAATACAATTGTTATTATGTTACGAGGAGCAGAAAGCGATATTTATTGTGTTGAGTCCAGGATACTTACTGCCAAGATTAAACAATTTTGTTGAAACATCAAACATCATCTGCTCCGAGTGACACATGCTATTTTGTTTCTTCAAGCATTCCAAACGAAACTAATAAATAAAAAATGCATATCAAGCAATCTTAATATAGTAATATGCAATATTAATATTTTTATACTCTTGAAAAAAAAAAAACTTCTTTAATAATGATACATTTTAAATATAATATTTTTTTATTATTATTAAAAAGAAACAGAATATATTGCGCTCATTTTATAAATTTAACGGTACTTCTTAAGCAATAATTGTTAAGCCTTAATAGCTACAAATATTTCTTTAATATCTATCAACAATAAAAAAGAAACAAAAAATTGTAAATAACAATTTTTTGTTGTTGCATCGCCAAGTATTTACCGCAGCCCAAAACGGCAAACTTTAAAAACCAAAAAAAAACCTAAAGTGGCAACTTAACCTATAACTTTTGCGGCAAAAACACACACAAGCACTTGTTTTTGTTGTAATGGCCGCCGTACGTAAAGACAAGCGCGAATAACGTCTTTTCGCTTCTTCTCTCGTATTCTTTCTAAAGTAGGTACGGGTACGGGGATCCGTTACCGGTATGCGCGTACGGTAGTAAAAACGTGGGAGACGTTAAAGTAATATTTTACAACAAAAGTTTTTTAACTCTCCACTTATCTTCGCTTAGAATCTCGACGTTTTTTTTTTTTTGCCGTCAATTACGGAATATATTACTGCAATTATATTCCACTTACACATGCAATATGAGTATATGACCTGTTTGAATGTATAGATAATATACATATCAAGATTTTTAAACAGATTGTCAATCAAGATTTGTTTTTTCGTGTGAGATCTTACAAGACATAAAAAAAACAAAAATTATTTTATATTACATCATTCTGACGTATTACTTTATTTTTATTTACCTGGTTTTATTTTGAAGAGAATAATAATAATAAAGAAATATTTTTTGAACCCTCAAAGGGAGGTTGCTGTACTTTAGTCTGAAAATTGGGTGAAATTTGGGAATTTTTTTTTCATACAAGTAGTGCTTTTTCAAAATGGGGTTTAACTAATTTTATTCTTTGGTTAATGTACAATAAAATCCAATTTTTTCTCAGTTTTTTTTTTCTTTAACGGACAAAAAAATATTTATTAATCGATTTTTGAAAAAATGCTTTGTCATGGTCCCGTAAATTAAATTTCCTGTCACAAAAGTCACAAACAAGTGAACATAGTTACATATGGTCGCACAATCAAGCAATGGTCGGTGTACAAATTTGCGAAAAGTCACAAAAAAGTCAACATAGTCACACATAGTCACTGAAATGTCAAAATAGTCAGATTGTAATCTATATGTTTAATACAGTCACATAGAAAGTCATACAGTCAAGTAATAGTAGGTATACAATAAATTTGCAAAGTCACAATAAAGTCAATATAGTCACTAAAATTTCAGAATAGTAATTTATATAATTATTATAGTCACAAAAAAAATCATATACTTAATTATAATTAATTAAATTAATTAATTAATTTTTATTTATTATTTCTAATATTATTAATTAATTAATTAATTAGTTCATATTGCATTGTCATCTAGTTCTGAGCTATGTTGAAAGTTTCAAGTCTCTAGCTCATCGGGAAGTTAGTTTAGAATCAATTGCAAAATTTATATCGAGCAGACAAACAAACAAACGAACAGATAGACAAAAGAGCGAGTTAATAAAAACGTGTTAAAAATGAAGTAAAACTTATAATAATAATAATGCACAAGAAATCCTGTAATAATCACATCAATTTGAGTATTTATCGTTGACAATATATCTAACACAATAAACACATTGTACAATTTAGTTAAACACAAAATTATCAAGTTGTGTTTTAATAAAATCGTTTACAACAGTTTTGCCAACAATAATTTTCAAGCATTTCCACAATAGCGTCGTCGCCGCTGAGCACGACGGGAACGGTATTTAGTACGAAATTGCGCTTTAAAAATAAACATAAAGTTGTTTGTTATTATAGAATTTTACTGCATCAGACACGGAATTAAACTCAATAAACTGAGAGAAAACGACTCAGAACTTTTACGATATCATCATCTTCTTTTGATAAAGCAAAACAACCAACGAGAAAACGCTTGAATCACACTACGAAACAATTGCAAATTTTACGTTTCTCTCTGACACACACAAAGACATCGTGTGTGCATCTATCGCTGTTCTGTTCTCTCGGGTTGTTATTATATGAGTGTTTCCTTATGTCATTCGTTTTTACATATGTGATAAATATTGTGATACTTCTGTATTACGTATGTTCTCTAAAAAGACATGTGCTTTGTCTACACGGAAATAAAATCGAGTAGAAATTGAAAAAGGATGTGGAAAAAATATGGGGAATGTATATGATGCGTATTTATAACGGTTTTATGCTGTTCATAAAATCATTTATATATGTTTAGAATTGGTTAATTAAGTTGTTGAAATCTATCTATGTTCTCAGTGCATTTTATAACATTATTTCACTAGTTTTAGTGCGCAAATATGCCGTACTGCAAATATATGTACTAAAATATCTGAGTTATAAGACATTAAAAACAATTTAAATTACACGATTTTGGCATAAGTAACATCTAATTTTAATTTGTGTAAATTAAGCCAATTACAGTAGTCGTAAAAAATATTGTGCATATAGTATCTATTTTTTACCGTTTTGACTACATGGAAAAAGTGGTATAATGTTTGGTACTGTGTCTGTAATATTTTGAAAAATTAAAAAAAACATATATGTGCGTCGTCCGCTCGCTCGTTCGTTCAAATTTTGTAATCGCATTTCCTCCTCCGATTTGTACCAAATTTTCAGGATATGTTTAGTTAATACCTAGCATGGAACATGTGGATTTATTTTTTTCCAGTGTTTGTTAATAAATATTATTACAGAACTTAAACCTAAAGCCGTTTTATTTTCTATAATGAGTTCTGAAAAAAATTAAATATATTTTTTTGCTAAATAAGGTCAGCAAATTGCAATATTTAAATAAATTAGTAACATTATTTTTATTTATGATGAAAATCATGATCGAACTAAAAGTTGAAATCAGAATCGTATAAAAAAAACTCCGGGTTGGAATCAGAGTCAACCGATTTTTTTTGCCAACTCCACACCCTTTGATAAAAGTACTAATTTATGCACTTGTTGCATAATTGCTATTTTTAAATTATAGAAAGAGGAAATACAATTTTTATTGTAATTTTTAGGTTATATATAATATAAATATCCAAAAATAATGATTTTGATAGTGTTACCAAATTAATTACTAAATTTTTTATTACTAAAATTGTTTAGTGTATCTAAAGCTTTATTAATAATTTGTCCAAATTATTCTGTAATTCTTATATATATTTTTGCTTTTTTATTTAAATCGAATACAATAATTTTGTACTGACAATGTATAACTAAATTCTAATCTTTTGATTAGAATAAAACGGCTTTAGGTTCTACTTCTGTATTAATAGTTATTAATACTGAACTAGAACCTAAAGCTGTTTTATTCTAATATAATGAGTTCTGAAAGATTTTTTTACTATTTTAACCTTTTGATGTTTAGATGCAAAATACACGTTTTCAAATGCTTTTATATTCAAAATGACCATTTCTCCAGGATGCTTGATGTCACATAAAAACAAAATATGTTAGAAAAATGAAACTTGATACATAAAGTTATGGCACACAGATGCAGACCATTATTTTTCAACGGAAATTACTAAGTTAAATGTGTCACATTTAGGGAAACTATTACATCTTTGTAAAGGTTATTTTACACGAACAGAATTTATTAACAAAAATAGTTATTAAACAAATTTTGATTAAAAAAATTAATTAAACAAATATTTTTAGATATTTTTATGAGATTATTTAATTATCCTGACCTTTATAGAAGAATCATATATATTAAATAAAAATTTGGTTTAAATTTTCACAAAGAGAAAATAATGCAACATATAAAAAAACCGAATAATTATAATTTGTCGCCATATCTCAAAAATAGAAAACCATAACTGATATGCCTTTGTATCCAAAACGAATCATCAAAAGACCTAGCTAACTTGTGACATACAAAGAAAATAGAACACTTTTTAGATTGTTAAAGTTTTATTGTTTTTATTTTCTCAATTTTCGACATTTCACTTTTATAACAAAAAAAAAATGAATACACAATCAAAAATAAATTTGTTTATTTGTGCAGTTATTTAAGATTTTGAAAACCTATTTTTATGTTCTTTAACGTAAAATTATATAATTAAATAAGTCGTCTTAAGGCCACTTTAGACGGTAATAATTTGTTAATAATTTATGAATAACTATTTGAAATATATCATGAATTAATATTATTATAAGATTTGGGACAGATTTGTGAGGACACACGCGGACTCGATGTTGTTTCATAAAATTAATAATAAATCTTTATTGTACAATTTCGGCTGTATGCTATTATCAGAGATAAAATTAATTAATTCTATATTCTAATATCGTGAAACAACCGAAAATTATTAACACTGAGAAGCTACTAACCATTAAAATTAGTAATTATCGCTAATGTTAAAAGAGAAACATGGATAACTATTTTCAGAAGTCTGCACTGTAATACTTTTCCTGCGTATTCCATAAAAGTCAACAAATAATTTAACAGTTATTATATCAACATTTTGGATTAATCTATCCAATCTTGCGGAGAAAAGATTCTTAATTATAGGAGCAAATAAGAGTATTTGTTTTAAATCATTGAAATGTCAGGGAAACTGGTTTTCGCAAAGTTTTAGCCACCCTGTATTAAATTATTGAATGTATTTCTGTTAAAATAATTCCAATGTTATGTACCATGTATATGCGAGGATCTGTTTGTTTAACCTCGTAGTTATTACTTGCAACTATGGATTCTGCTCGTACCGTAATTGTTATCAATTATAGATTGTGGTTTATTGTTTAACCATAATTGTATGATTTCTAATTCAATTTAGATTAATTAAATGTTAAGTGATCGCACATACACAAACGTGTTTAGATCGCACATACACAAACTAATGTATAGATTTCAATCAATACGTGATGATATAATATTACGCGTATTATCATTTTATTTTAGAATATTATCGTACTAATCCGTTTGATTGTGATAGTCATCTAATTATTATTAAATTATATTAATTTGATCTAAATAATATATATACTTATTAAATCTTCTACAAGCAGTAATATGTGGATTAAAAGGCATTATCATGCCACATAAAATCGAAAATCTTTCATTTTGAGAAACAATAAATTAAAAATACATTTTTCCGCAACTGTTAAAAAAATTAACATGAAAATCAACTACTTTGATCTCAATCAATAGTCAAAAATTGATGATGTTATTTATGTGTGTTTTATTGTAATCGTTTTTAGTATTATTTATTGTTTTATTATTTATTGACGTAGTTTTTTAATATATTTTATCAACGGCCGTCTCTAAAATTTATAATTTTCATCATACGATTGTCAATGAATTTAACATAACTTGACGTAATAATTTTCAATATGTCAGATTAAATACATTTGTTATTTTGTAGTTATATATAATGGGTGGTGTCACTAGTGATGTAGCAACTAATTGCTGTATAATAATGTACATTATTGTACTAGTAACATACTGACTTTCTGCATGGGCAATATAGTAACGTAATATTACGGCTTGTACAGTTCAATTTTCCATTCGTGAAAAAATTTCTACTTTATGCACTTGTATAAATTACTATTATATTTATTATATATATATATATGTATTATTTTAAATGAAGAGAATTATTTCGTTTATGTATAGTAGGAATATAAGAACAACCTGAATTGAATCTTTGAGCTAAAAATCAATAACGACTTTGGTGGATAGATAATAATAGCTATATATACATCTATATTATTAGTTAATGTGGAATTGTTTTCTGATCAAACGAAGCGAATATTTAATACATTTACATAATGAATGGTTGTTGTAGACGGATGATATTGAATTATGCAAATCTCTGATAAAAATCAATATGTTATATATTTCGAGGATTGTTTCTATTCTCTTTCGTTTTAAATAGATGATAGGATTTCTATTATTATTATATTTATACAAATTTTCTATTGTTATTATACTCGACGTAGTACAATAATTGTTTGGGATTTAAATATTGGTTGCATAATTTATTTAAATTCCATATTTATGTTTATAGAAAATTAAAATATATTTCAATATATTTTGTAAATTTTTTGAATATATTTTATCTTGTTTATATTTATATTTTAAATATGTATAATAAACAATGACGCACGTTTTGTATTAAAATAATATATGCATTTTTTTGAAAAAAAAAAAAAAAAAAAAAAGTAAATACTTGTAAAGCTTTTGTATGTAATGATAGTTTAGAATAACTGATGTGCAATGTGAAAATAACTCTTTTTGTAGTTACCAAACCAATAAATTCTATAGTTGGTAGAAACATAGCTGTTATTCTATTTATTCATACTAATAATGAAAAAAATTAAGGGCTATATCTATAAAACGTTTTAACCAATGGTTAACTACGGAATTCGATTGTTAATTAATGTTTTCGAATTATTTATATATATATATATTTGTATAATTGTTTGTATATAATTGTTTATATATATAAAAAAAATTAGTAAAACAGATACAAAATCATTTATTAAATTTTTATTTATAATAATAAAGAATAAATTTTTAATTGTACATTCATAAATAAGAGTCGAAAGAATACATTACATTACAATAGAAAGAAATGTGTTTTAAAAAACTATTGTATATTATTTGTATCAGTTTTTTCTGATAAAGACGAGCGTTGAGTTTCATCGAAACGTTGATAATAAATAAATTTCAATACAGAACTTGAACCTAAAACAATTTTATTTTAAATAATGAGTTCTGAAAGATTTTTACTATCGTTTGTTGAATTGATAAAAATTAAATAAATCTACCAGAGTTTATTTCAGTTGTCATATGTTTTCTATTAACGGAAAAAAAATCTTAACTGATATAATATTTTCTTTTGCAGATTGGCTTACCGTCCGGAAGAGGGCCGATACGATCTGATGATTTCGAATGCGAGTTATGAACGCGATAACGGTCGATTTGAGTGTCGGGTGAAAGCTGGTGGCAGTGGTGCCAATCTGCATTCGCAAAGCTATCAACTCACCGTTTTAACGCAACCCCAACAACCGATTGTTTCACCTGGTGTTCGAGTCACTACGACGGAAGGCCGACGTCAGGAGCTCACCTGTTCAAGCATCGGTGGATCACCGGATCCTTTAATTCGCTGGTACCGAGAAGGTAAGCTAGAGATTTTTTTTGTTTCGTACTTTTAGATACAGGTGTCAATAACTTTGATTTGTGTTACATCGTATTATACCGATAATTATTACAGGAAATAAAACTTTTTTTGTTTTTATTTATATTACAAATATCTAGAAATTGCTTCAGTGCTTAGCGTAGAAAAGCGAGTATTTTTTTGCAAGATATTGAAATTCGTGTAGAGGTGAAAATAGTTGAAATGTAAAGCGGTGTACATTCGATGCAACTATTTAGTAACTTGAGTTGGTAACTTAATATTAAAATAAAATAATTCAATGCTATAAATACTAACTACTTAACAATTGTTTTAAGTTTATAAATTAATATACAACAAATATGCAAAAAGTTTTCAACCAATTTGTACAATTGTCATTTTTAAAATTTAGTAATGCAGAGATATTTTATTTAAATTATAAAAACTCATAATATAATTATTTTAATATTAAAAATAATTTAGTAAAATTAAAAACGAGAATACAATAAATGTTTTTTATAATAAATTATGTTTACAAAGGTGTAAATATTTTTATTTATTTTTTATTTCAATAATTTTGCTGTATTTTTAAAAATGAGAAATTTCATGTATTATAATATTGGGTGCAGTTCAGTTTACTGATTAATTAGATTAAAAATATAACATTTCAGTGAAAACATGTTTTATTTCAGTTAACATATGTATATGTATTGTTATATCTATATTGATGGTATATTAAAAAAAAGTTTAACATTGCAAATTGAATATTTTCAAATTAATAAAAATAAAAATCATGCATGTGATAAATCACATATCGTATTATAGATTTCAATTTTGTTTGTTATTAATAACATTAATATAATATAATAAAAAATTATACATGTTAAGGGAGTAGGTATAGTTTTTATATTTAATATTGCGTTTGTTCATAATTTTAAAAAGTTATGCGTAGTTAAAACTGCATTTAATATATTATAATAAACTCGAAAATGTCTATATGTGGAATATACTAAATTAAACATTTTTGACATGTTTACGATTGTACACTACATTTAAATTAAATTGGAAATAAATGTTGTAGTTAAAGTAAATAGTATGTGGTTAAATGTTGGTGAAATAAATAAATAATTAAACATTTATTATAATGTTTTATTTGATTTTGGTCAGGCTATCTATGGTGTAATTCAATTGAATATATTCGACAATTTTATTTCATTTCATTATAATCAGAAAACATTTAAAGTTATTTGACTTTAAATTTGTTTTATCTGCAACCGCCTCTAAAGTTTACACTTTACACACTATAGTTGTTATAATGCGATGCGTAAAGTAATTAGCGTTGTCAATGTCAGTGATATATCAGTGTTCTTATATAATCTTTTAATATTTCGCCTTAAAATAGTAAATTGCCCATTGTTAAATATTATACTTCTAATAATTATAATTATTTTGAAATATTAGAAAGTATGGCGACAGCAAATCAACAAACTTTATATTTTATGGTTAGTTACAGTAAAAAAAAATACACTTTATAATAATGTCAAAAAAATGTTGATGTTAATTTAATTTAGTGTCCATTTGGTAACACTAGCATGTGTACTTTTGATATTTTTCCTAAGTTTTACCTAATTTTTTTGTGTATTCCAACTGGGACACCGAATAGTGTCAAATATTTTTACTATGTATAATTTTATTTGAAAATGTAATAAGTTATTAAAGAAAAAAAGCTAATATAATATGCAAACATAAAAAAAATATCAAATCCAACATATCCGCTATATAACTTCGGCAATAATAATTAATCTAGTGTGTATAAGTGGTGTGCGGTTGGCTAGCAGTCGAGTGACCATGTGTGCCGATCTGCGCGCCACTGGTGAGCATTTAAACGTAACTATGAAACATCTGGAGGAGTTTGTAATGTAGATACAGCCAGTTTCGGTATATAGTGAGGTCCTGAGTCCTGAATATTTGCATTAGCAATGATATCCTCGGATAGAAATACGATTTCTTGTTTAAGGAGAGAAACGGTTATACAGTTTACATGATCTCAAAATGGTAATGCAATGAAAATATGATTACAAATAATAGGAATAATTTTCGTTCTTATATGTATAGTATGATTGCGATGATATCCTTGTAAGATTTTAACCGTTTATGTTTTGGTTGTTGGTTAAATAATAGGTATAGCAAGAAATACGAGACTCTTTTTGGTTGTTACTAAGTTTGTTAGATAATTAGAGAAAATTGTTTTTATTTTGTAATAAAATTAAGTGAGTGTGATTTTTTAAATATAAATTTTGTATTTATTATAGTTTAACATAGTAAAGAATCATTCAGAACTCATTATATTAAAATTTTAAAAAAATTGAAAACCTTCAAGTTTTAGTTTTGTATATTTTTAATTTAATTCTTACGTTTTGATATACTGCACATACACATACACATCATTATTTTCATTGATGATGTACGTGTAGAGTATCGAAACGTCGAAATTAAATTAAAAATTATATAGAATTAAAACCTGAAGCTTTTTATTTTATTATGAATTGTTTTATGGTTTAATTTAATTCGAAGCTGTTTAGTTATAACATTTGATGAAATAAACGAACAAAAATTTGTTGACTGAAAATTTCATTTGTGGAAAAACACTAAAATAATTTATTTTAAATATTTACTTGCTATTGAGATATACAAATAATTATATTAATACAAATAACATTTTTACTTTTATAATTGCCCGCTTCAAGATAATTTAGCAAGTTAATTATTATATAAAGGAAATTTATTTTTATTTATCCTATTTTTTAGACTGAATTGACAACAAATTTTTATTATTTACCATAGAAACCTGCTAAGCAATAAATAATACATAACTGTTATAATATAAATATATATTTTTAACTATTTTTGCTGGTAAATAGTTTTTTTAATTTTAATGTTTTTGTGATAAGATATTATTTAGGTGTTGTGTAATAATTTATTAATACAAAAATTTACTCTATTTTAACTCTTTTTGGAAGTTTTCTCGCGACTATATTATTATTTTTTTATTTTGTTTTTTTTAATGCCTTAGTATCTCGTCATGACATATTCATAAGCGGGCCTACATGGGCCTTATCTCTTTTTTTTTTTGGTACGTAACAAGACTGACTACGTTAAATTAAAACTAACAACAAAATTTCTTGGAATAAAATTGAGACTTTTGAGCTAGTCCGTTCTTTAGCAAAGGTGCGTTAACATCCGTGAAAGAAAGGAAGTTGGTGATCACGTGGGATAATTAATTCTTTCTTGGTTCCCTTTTAACACAAAGTGTATAACATATAACGTAAAACGCCAACTGTATTATGATTCATCTATTTATGTAAAATTTATACGTACGTATACACACACACACACACACACAACGTTGCATTACTTATTGTATTATTGTTCAGTTTTACAGACGTTCCCATAGTTATTGCGAGTATCGTATTGTTACTTTAATTCCGTTTAAAATTAAATTTTAAAAACGAGGTTTTTGTCGTTCGGTTAGTCATCATGTTTCCTAAAAAAATTTAAATTTTACATATGAATATAATTGTATTATCTTGTAAATCATTGTTTATTTATTTAAATAAAATTTACAAATATAATTTACATCTTGTAACTAAAGTATCCGAAGTTTTTTACCTGTTGTAAGTTGAATTATTTTACCAAAACATTTTAATATATCATGAAATTGATTTATTTGATCTTGAATATAGTTTTATATTTTGAAGACTTTAAGACTTGTGTGAAAAAAAGAAAATTGTAATTATTACATGATTTTCTAACTTGCTGTAAAACTTTAATTTCATTATCAATCTAATACTTGCTATTTTAAAGAATATCTATTAAAATTTTTGTACATGTGTATATGTTAAAGTGTAAATAGTACTTTAAAAAAGTGTTCATTATAATAAGACCTTTCTAAATTATGTTAATGGATAATAGTTTCATAACACTGCCTTGTTTACTTGACATTATTTTATGTAAATGATTTTATTTTAATAATTCTGAGACTGTGTTGAACACAGTAAATATACTTGACTATATTTATTATATTTTGTGTGAATGAATAATTTTTCGTCATTAATTTTGCACAAGTTTTTATTAAAAATATGTTAATTTATCAATTAATTATAGGTCATGTTGATATGTTTAGTTTAACTTCCGTCTTCCCACATATTAAATTTAAAATCGAAATGTATACTTATATATATATATATATATATATATATATATATATATATATATATATATATATCCATGTAACATTTAAAAATATGATTTTATTCGTTTTAAACCTAGTATTGATATTATATTTTTGAATTATTGTTTTTGAATATATGTTTTAAAATTATTGTTAATTTTTTTTTAACACTAAACACTATTTTGATATATAAATACGCAAACAATATAAAATAATTCATCTAATTAGAATTACATAATTTTTTCTGTGCTTAGTACAATAAAAATTGCTGTCAATGCGCACTAAATTTGTAAGAAGAAATCATAAGTATGTAATAAATATGTGACGTGGAAAGTGTAAATAGAACCTTCGAAAATAATCGCTAAATCATCAGGATAAATCTCATAAGTAGGACAAAATGGCGATTACAAAAATTACATTTAAACCTTTAGGCACTTATATGCATAAATTATCTACCATAATTTTCTCTAAATTATAGACAATAGCAGAAAATGAATCTGGTAAAAAAAAATTCAACAGAAAAAAATTTTCGTACAACCGAGAATTTAAGAGTGAAATAATAGAATAATTTATTTTGCAACGCCCTGAAAACGTGTGCACAATATTATAGTGAAATTGTACGTACGTATACTGGTGTTGGGGCAATTATTTAGAATAATTTTACAAATTGCGAAATTCTCTTCGTGCGTTGAGTGCCACTACCAAACTTGACATGCTAAAATGTGTTGTTTTCAAGTTTTCAACATATCTTTGTATATAATTAAATTTGTCTGGTTTGTTTGTAAATATTTTATACGAAAACTTGGAAAAATTTTGAGCTGGTTTTTATTTTTTCTATTTGCCCGGGCCCCATATGTGGCACATTTTTTATTTTCTCTTTGCCGTGGTCGTTTTTTTATCATCACGTTCTTGCGAAAAATATTACCATGAAAATACATTTGTTTTGCTCAAACGGCTAGACCGTATATTCTGGAGGATTGAATTCTACAAAAATTTTATGATTGCAATTTGTTATTTTTCTTGAATTTTTTTATGAGATGTTTTCGATGCCTTTTAGAATATTTTTCAAATATTATTAATGTTGTATTTCTTGGTATTTATATTGTAATGCTAAAAAACTAAATTATTTAAACGCACATATGGATTTTATATACATATATATATATATATATATATATATATATATATATATATAACAGTTTTTGGAATACTTTAGCAAATTTTATATAAAATTATTCATAATTTTGTGCTCTTTAACCAGTGATACTAATTTCATTATGCAACGTTGTCTTAGAGTAGAAAACATTAAAGTGCATTAGATTAACATAGTAGTTTCAGAACGCATTATATTAAAATAAAACTGCTTTAGATTAAAGTTCTGTAATAATATATATTTATAATCGACGTTTCGACGAACTCAGCGACCGTCTTCATCAGGATAAATGATATAAATGACATTACAGTAAATAACAGAACATAGAAACAAGTTATTAGGTAACAAATAAGTAAATATAATGAGTTAAATTGCTATAATTTATATTCAATTTTTCTAGCAGTATTTTTTTTTTTATAAATTTATAATAAAACTACAACATAATTTAAATATATATGAGAGGAGGAAACATATTGAATTTTATTGCAAGTTATAAAGAACAATTCCGTTTAGGAATATAAAATTTATAATTGTAAATTTTTGTTTGGATTATTTAAAATTTTCTTTATTTTTCATGCAATATATTTGCTCGGGTTACTTTGTTTTACAGTGGAGATATTGTTTAACTTGGTATACAAAATGAGAAATAATGTTCGATTCAACTATGGTTTATTTCCAGCAATTTTGCTATTTCAGTGAGAAATTTTTACATTTTATTCTCTGCAATAAAACTCCTGTATATTTTAATCGTGTTTCTGTGAAATATCTAGGTAGTATTATTATTTTTTTATGTTTATGTGTATAAAGCAAACATTTCTATATGAGCAAAATTTGTTTTAAAACTAACAATTTTTTCTTTTTATGGTTAGGCCGGCGCGAGTTTCTGTTGTAACTTTTTCAAATTAAGATTTTAATTTCAAATTTTAATGAAGTTAGATTAAGTTAATAAATATTTTAAGTTTTTGTCAATATTTCAAATATTGATTTTTTTATATTTGAATAATATTTTTATGTGTCTTTAAACATATAACCTAATTTAATAACAAAAAAATATAAATATATTTGTCAGGTATATCATTTGAAAACAAAATTCTTTGTGATTCATACAATGAAAGCAAAAAAAAATTTTTAAAAAAAAATCAGTAATCACTGAAACTTATCTTATTAATTAATCTTGTATTATTAGTTTTTTTTTTCTAATACAACATACAAAACAAATAAAGAAAACGGATGAATTTGAAATGAACACAAAATTTTGAATCGAAGTAGGTCATGCAGACGCTAATATTTTACGCTGTATATAGCATGTACCCAACATATAAAGTACATTATATATATATATATATATATATATATATATATATATATATATATATATATATATATATTATATTGTTCACCAAGTCTACAATAGCAACACAACATTTGACAATTTAGTTACTTTACTTGCTAATGCTGTAAGAATTGTGTATGTATTGTAAAGTAATTGATATTGTTGAAGCGAACACGAAATTTTCCTATTCAAAATTAATAATTTAGCGAGAGTTCTGTGTGTTTGAATTTTGATATTACGTATATTGTTATTTATTTTTATGTTACATTGCTTTTTTGTACTGTCTGTGTTTCGAAAATTTTTATTTCTCTTTGAAGTTGTTATATATGATTAAATAATACTAACATTATAATAGTATACAGAGTGATTTAATGAAATATGTATAACAATTTTTTTTTCCATAATTTACAAAAGTTTTCTTTGATTGAAATTAACTAATGACTTAATTAGTTCACAAAATAAATTAATGGCGATTTAAGCAAAAACAAAATAGTAAAACCTGACAATTGATTAATTTTAAGTAACCTTCCATGGTACTCTTGTGTCTACAAGCTATTTTTAAGAAATAAAATTTTCTGACAAACAATTAAAAAAAAAGAGAAACTGAAAAACTTTCTTTTGACCAATATTTTTTTTGTTTTCCCGCAGGTTCCACTTATCCTCTGGAAGCGGCACTGAAGAACGGTGGCTCTCGTGATCAGCCGACGGTGGCGACGTTGAGCATTACACCGACGAAGGACGACGACAGCGCTACGTTCCGATGCGTCGTGTGGAATCGTGCAATGCCCGAGGGATCCAAACTAGAGACCTCGGTCGCCCTCAGCGTCAACTGTGAGTATAATTGTTTTATTTTTGTTTTGTTTCGAGAACACAGGGTTTGTGGTGGTTCACTTCAGTTAGAAATAGAAATATGCAAGCTTGTTTTGCTGGCCAATTTTATTTCAAATAGTTTTTATTGGAATTGGTTCGCTTGCTCGCTGGACAGATTTAGTTCATCTGCTTGGAAATGAAGATTTTTTTACCTACTAAATATTTAATTGTAAAAAATAATTTTAGCAGTATTAATTCAAATAGTTGTTTTTTTGTAATGTATTTTTATATCAACACTTTCTACCAATTTATTCTATAAGATTACTAACTTTTAAATTAGAGAAATAGAGATTTCGAAAACTGTAAGAAAGAGATTTCCATACATATAGCAACTTAACAAGGAATATTTGATATTTTGTGCTAAAAATACTTTAAATATTTTAATTACAATCATGCATTTTAACTTTTCCATAGTTATTTTAAAACTAATACATACATATAAAATTAGGTAAAAAAAGTATGTTCTATTTCTTTTTTATGCTTTATATCTATCTAAAAATTGTTCTAAATTCACAATCATTACAGAAAATAGAGTTTTGATTTACTAATTAGTTTTTAAGATTGATTAAAAGTAATTTTGTCAAACTAACGAAGTAGAAATGTTTATAAAAACAAAATAAGAGTAGCTCTCAAAAATGGTCAAATTGAATTTTAGTAAATTTAACATTTCACTTCTTTTTTAATTTGTGCTATAATAAATGTGTTATCATAAAACGTATTTTTTCGAAAGTGACTATTATTACTATTTTTACAAAACCTTTAGTGACATATACCAAAATTACTAAGAAAAGTACATTTTCACGTGATACATACACTTTTTACAATTAGTACGTTTACATGCATATTACTTTTTGCGTTCACTTACATGTATCGCGGGACTGAACTCAGTGAGTCAAGTATAAGCTGGATAGTAAAAACTTTTTGTTCAAATAAAAAAACAACAAGGAAATAAATAATGTATTAGAACGAGTAGAACAAAAATATATAAAGGTATATATATTTTTTGGAAAAATTTGTCTCGTGGAATCGAAATAAGCGACATTAATTTTTTTTCGATGGCGTAGAAAAGTAAAGAATAGCGCGCGGGGGCTTGCAAAGCACATCCCTTGTATATATAGCGCAGCCACCTTTGCAGCTGGCGTTCGAGCAAAACTTTGTGAGGTTATGTGTCCCTGACGTTGATTTATTGAACTACGAAATCTTTTCTTCTCCACCATGCCACTAGAGAAATACTTCTTCTTTTTCCTCTCCTCCTCCGTTGTCCGTTCTTCGTCCGATCATTTCACCAAGAGAACATTCCCCGTTAGGTACGTCATAGCTTTGGAAGCATCACTAACTTTGCTTTCGCTCCGGATAATGTTTTAATTTTATAAAACAGAGAGACGGGCTAAGTAATTAATTAATTCATTCATCGGGAGGTTAAGAGTTCGGGGAGTTTTTGCCTCTCTCACTCTCTTTCTTGTCTTATCTCGTCTCGAGATATTTTGCTGCTGCAGTCTTTGTTGTTTTTCATCGGCAAATATTTAACTTTAGTTTTGTTGTTGATTTTTGCCGGGTTTGTTTGGGCAAAATAACCCCAACTTTTCGAAAAACTCAACCTGTTATCGTTTTTTATTTTTGTATTTTATTTTTGCGGGCATCGTTTGTTTTAGAAATAAATAATTCTCGCACGTGTATATGGATGAATCCGATGTGTTTTCGTGTGGAAATATTACGGAAGGAAATTTATACGCGGTTCTTCTTATTAAATATTATCCGAAATAAAAGAAAATTGCTTTATATTTTATTAAAACCGATGTTGAAAATGTTTAATGAACAAATTTGTATTCATTGTTTATTTACGTGAAAGTTATACGATATTTCTAATAAAATATTCATTTCTTTTTGATGTTTTCGTACAACATTATTGAATATTTATTATTAATATACATCAAAATCTATATGCTTTAAAATAATAATTTTGTAATAATATTATACAACAAAAATAAGATTTTTTTTTTATAAAATTTAAATGAAATTTTCTTATAAATTAATGATAAAAATGGTTTGCCTGTTTGTCTTTTATTTGAAGTAATATTAACATAGCACCATTGAGTTGTATCACAAATGGAGCGGCGACTGGGCGGAGCCACAATGCTTTTCACATGCATCTAAGTGAAGCTAAGAAATGTCAAAATAATCAGCTGTTTAGTATAGCTATCCTTTTCTATTACTTGTAATGCGCATGCTCGAATTCATTCGGTAAGGCACAAAACAGGGTAGTATTTAAATCTACTTCACTTTTGTTAAGTGTCTTAAGCGATACATTTGTAATATCTGTGTTTACTCGTATTTAAATTTTTTCTATATTTTTTGACTCGGCTATTATTTTTGGACTTGACTACGGTATACGATTACGGATATTTTGAGTGGTAGTTTTATAATTTCAAACGAAATTTGCAAAAAAAATATTCGACAAAGAATTATTTTAACTGTTTGTAAGCATTTTATAGACAAATTACATATTTTTATACCCGCACATCCATTAGTGTCTGATATAACGGAAGATGCTCATGAAATACAATTAATTAAAAAAATTGTAGAAATATTTATAAATATTAGAGGGTATGCATACTCACAAACCGAAACTTTACGAAGTCATGGAAATGCTTCAAGCGTTCGGACTAAATTAAATAAGTTAATTTTATTTAAACATGTATAATATTAGTAATCTTATATATTATTTGAATTGTTTGTCAAATTCTAAATTCAATTATTTATAGTACGTTTTTTTAATGCTTATTTTTACACCAAAATAACAAAAAAAAAACTATAATTTAAATATGTAACAAATATATAAAATACTCTATTTGAAATATTTAAATTATTTTATAACTTGTTATACTAGATTATTTCTATTTTATTTTATTAAAAATTTTGTTATATACACTTTACTATTAAATTTATCAATTACCATTAACTTTAATATTAGTATGTAGCACATCTCCAATATTTAATTTATTGCTCAATAAACTTTTAGACGCTTAGAATTATTATTATTTTTATGTTAAAAGATGCATGTATAATTATTAATTATATTTATTTTAGACGTGGCGTTAAAATATTAAAATATTTTTATAATTTTAATGTATTTTATCTGTCAATATTTAATAATAAATATGTTTATGCAAGATCATTTACGAGATTGAATATTTATTTCCAACTTATTGCTTTCCACTTTTTTTGACCTATATTTTTATTCTTTTTTTTATGCTTAAGAAGTAGGAAATCAGTTTCAATTAACATATTGCTTTATTTATCTGTAAAAATTGTGAATATTTCCTACTCCGGGCCTGTGCGTTAGAGAGAGATAAATATGCTAACTGAACTAAGCTTCACTTAGTCACGCCCAGTTGCCATTCCATGTTGGTATAGAATTCAATGCATAGCACTTATTATATATATACGGTGTTTGTTTGGTAAGTTGACAACACACAATACTTTTTCTCTGGTTTAATTTCAAGAAGTTGAAATTAGGATCATTTAGATATTAAAAAAATAACAATGTATTTAAAAAATACATTTTAAATAAATTATTTGACAACATTACTATTTATTACATTTTATCAAGTTGTCAATTATTCTGCCACACTGTGACACTGGTTAAAGTGCTGATTTACCATATAGTTTCTAGCTATCCGGATTCCCAGCTACGGAATTATTATTTTTAATAATTACCAATACTCAATAAAAATACTATTTAATAATTATTTACTAGGATTTTTAAATATAGTCATAATATGCATTTTTTTTTAAATGATATTTATTTGAATAGTTTTATTATATTTTATCATTCTTATTTTTTAATATCTAAACATTCCTAATGATAGTTTCTCGAAATTTAACTCCAGAAAGAATTATTTCGTATGTTGTCGATTTCTCACGTTAACCGGTTATATCAATTTTCCAAACGAACACCCTGTATATAAAACGAATCGTTGAAACAAATATAGTTTTGTTAATCTTGCTAGCTGTCTGTACTGTCAAAAGTTTTTTGTCTTATTATACAAATTTCGTTTTCTACAACATTAGAACGAAGATAGATTGTGTATTCTGTATTACTTGATTGAATAAAAATTTGAGTAAAATACAAAAATAAATTCGGAATTATCTCATTCTAGCATAGTAAAATTCATAGTTTGTATAAAAGATAAAGTAACGGAACCGAGATAAGTTTGTCATCAGATTTACATTTTTTCTAACTCTGATATCAAAATTTTTATTTTAGTTTCAAATACAAATACTTATATACATAAAACTTATTTGAATTTTTTGTATTTATAGTATTTGTACTTTTATAATCGGAAATATATATTTTTTTTAAATAAATGTTGCAATAATATACAATATTATTTTTAAAACAATCATATTTGTACGTTTGATATGGTTTTATGACATTTATAATATCAATAAAATACTATCGGCATTTTCTTATCAATTTACGTAAAATGCAAAAACAAATAATTAAATAAAACAATTGCCGATGCAAACAAAAGAGTTATTTTTTATTCGAGTCAACGACCCTTCTCTAACAATTAAAATTTTAAACAAACGAGAAACGTATTTATTATTTCTGATATTAAAGTTTTTTTTTTTTTCATGAGTAGCATATTGAAAAAACAAATAAAATGCGATTAAATTTATAAGATTTTAAACTTATTTTTAATAAACGATAATTTCAACATTAATAGTGGTTATTTATAGAAAGAAAAATAAATTTGCCGCATTAAGATTATTGGAGTAAATATGGTTGAATTTTATGTATACAGAGAGGCAAGACTTTGAAATACATTAAAACACCAGGCATGACTAGGGGCCATGTGGTATCTTAAACGTCCTTTAAAAAAAAACAAAAGCAACTGATCCTATTTTAAACTTGTACGTATTTTATACTACATATTTGAAGTTACGGAATGCATTCATAAAAAATATCTGTATGTTTTTGATATATGCTAATATTAAGATATATTATTATATTTGACTAAGATATTTTTAGTTTAGTAGTAAAGAAGAAACTGATATATGAAGTAGGTATATATAAATTTGTTATAAAAATATAAGTTTATGTTATTGATTTTTTCACTATATGATAGAATTGCTTTTATTGTTTATTCAAAAATTGCTTTTTAGATCTCTTTGTGTACATTTATTAAATAAAAATTGTATGTATTAAATTTCCAATTTTTTTTTATAACTTCATTGTAGTAACAAACAATGACAAAATATAGAATTTTCAATGTAAATTTTTAAATATTTTTAAAAGTGATTTTAAACTTTCCAATTAAATTTTAGTGATTATAAATCACTGTTTATAATACCGTTTATATTTTACCGTTATCTTAGATTTGACATTGGGACAAAAATAATTTCAGTAATTGTCATAATATCTGTACATTTGAAATGGTTTATCTAATTAAATGATTAAACTCAATTATGTTCTGTATAACAAGACACTATTATTAAACTAAATTTTTACTTCATTATATCTTTAAATTAAGGAACAGTGATTTGTATTATTAACCAGAATAGTTTTGAAAAGTTTAATTAATTATAATTATTGTTAAACAAAACTGGATGAGTTTTGTGCACTACAATTCGAAATTAGTAGTTTAATAATGGAATATGGAACCAATTAGAATTTATATTTTCAAAACTATTAAAATTATATCATCTACGATTGTTAAAATAGATAGAAAACAAACAAATATTACCAAAATTAGTAATAACTCTATTTGATAAACAATTACGCCATCTATTCATAAAAGTGTGGCATAAACTCTTTCCAATTAAATAGATATAAGTTTTTGCCAAACATTCCTATCCGAACAACTTTCGTTTAATCCACAATTATAATACCTCGCATATATGCTTTTTTTATTCTTACCACTTGGAAATATTCGCTCAAGAAAAACAGTACCAAAAAAATATATAAAATTTTATTAGGCGCTTGTTTTTCGTGATGGAACAATAACATTCACTTTATACAAATTAACTGGTGAGTAAAACCGAAATTAAACACATAAATACATATTTGTAATTACCTAGAAAATACACTAAGAGATTATTTCTCTATTAGATTAATTTGGCTTTTATGATATCCAAATCAAAATTACACTACTAACGCAGTACGCAGACATTATACGCTACAATGTTTATATCTGCCACATCTTGCAAATTCTATATATACAAACATAATATATATGATGAACGTGCTTTTAATTACATATCCAAATGTTTATGCTCATAACGCTGATGATGTACGTTTCCTACATATACATACACATAAATACATATGTGTTGCACGCTCTGGACTTGCAATGTTTATATTTTATAATGTGCGTAAACAGTGCAAATATATAGGTTATACCAGTTTATTATGGATTTCTATTCGAATCTGTTTTTCAGGTATATTAAAATTTCAAAAACATGTGTTGGATAATTTATTTTGCAGTATACACATCATTTTTATTACATTAACATTATGTCATAAACAATTTACTTGTCTACAAGTTAATTTTAGTAAATATGCTTTCAATTTTTTTTTATGTAAACATTTTGACACACATTACACATCGTTTTATTAATATTAACACAGTATCCATAAAGATGTTAATTTTAGCAATAGCTAACCTGATTTTACTTTAATAAAGACGAATTTATTTTTTAATATACACTAACCTTACACTATAAATATTTTTGCAGGTTATACATCATTTTATTATGTTAATATTATTAAATGAAAAGTTTGTTATTATCGCAACTAATTTTAGTAATATTTAACCTGAATTTTTTTAAAAATAGATTAATTTTTCTAATAAATTTATTCTAGAAATTTTTTAGCTGATTCCAAAATATTTTCATATGTTTTGAATATCTTCTGATAAATTATTATACAGAAGAATTTTTTTAAATAAGATGTTTGAGAAGCATTATATTGTATATTTGTTTATTTTTAATTATTAACATATTAATTAAACTGTCTTCAGATATATCATTCAATGTATTTATCATTTTTATTTCTTAAGAAATCTTATGGAAAAAAATATCAATTCTTATATTTTTATTATTTAAAAATTATTTTATTTAATATTTAGTTTAATCATGCTTCTGGGAAAAGCGATCTTATTTTGTGTCAATTTTCTTTGTAATGTGCGATAAAATTATAATTCAATTTTATATTTTTTATGAAATAATCATTGAAATGACTATAACATTAATTAAATAATAAAATTAGAGCACACTAGTTTTGATGATCAACACAATTAATTATAAAAAAAAGGACAATTTATTATATAAGAGAAAAACTGCAATTGCCAACTTGTGAATATGGAAAAGAGAACGTGTGAAATGGCTGTCCATATTGTTTTTTTTTCTTAGTCTTTTATTACGTGTTCGTTATTATTATAATAATAATTTGTGATTCCGTGTGAGGCGCGCGGATTGTCTTTTTGTTTAAGACCGGATGTTGATTTTCTGTAGAAATTCTCACGTTAATTTTACATGTCCCACTTGCGGATTTGCGTGTGCTGTGCTGTTAACCAGCAGCAGCGCCATAATGTGTCGAACATGTCGAACTAGAATATAATATTTATTTCGAACGAATAAACTAATTTCGTTGAGTAATAATAAAGTCGAATAAAGACCTCTAGGCATTAAATTATTCATGTTAATAACTTAATAGTAGTAATGTCTTTTTTTTTTGTTTTTTGTTAGAGAGAAATTTAAATTTTCTATTTGATGGAATAAAAAGTTAAACGTTGGTTATGTTTTATAGAATATAGATTTTAAATTATAATGATTATGATGTACCTATATCATTATAGTTTGTAATTTGTAGTGATTATAATAATTCTTTGTTTTATATTTTACATTTAATTCGAGTAATATTGCAAATTCTTTTTATAGCAGTGGATCTTAAACTTTTTCAAAGAAACGAGAATGCTTAGTGGTCCATATTAAAAAAATAGATTTACAAATATCGAACAAGAATAATAACTATAGTACATATAACTAAATAAATTAAACTAAACTAAATAAAATAAAATCAATGGTCCGTATCACAAGCTCATTTTTTCCTTTAAGTTTTTCTCTATTATTTTAAAACCGGTATTAGTTAAAATTGATTCTAAAACCAGCCAATATACTTAACATATACAATATTTTTTCTTATTAAAGTAAAGAAATATGCATTTTTATCATTTTGACTGCAAAGAAATAGGTAATTTATGGGGTGTATATATGTGCGTCGTTCATCCGATTTGCACCAAAATTTCAGGGTAGGTTTCTTTAGTGCCCATGACCGGTAGTGGTTTTATTTTTTTCAGTGACACTAACTTTCCGAGAAAAAAACTACTAAAGTTTTAAAAAATGTATTACGGCTACATTAGATTCTGAGATTCACCAAATTTTCACAAAAGATTCTCTTACGATTAGTGCCCATATAAATTATATAATTTTACTAAAATAGAGTATTGCCAAGTTTTCGAGAAAAAAAATTACTAAAATTTTCTAAAAATTTATTACGGTAGTATTATGTATTTGTAAGTATCTAAAAAAAAAATTTTTAATTTTTTTTTGTACTCACATTAATTATTATTATTATAATTTTACTAAAGTTCAGTGTATAAATTTAGTAATAAAAAATTATTATAAATTTATCAAAATATAGAATAATATGATGTTTTTAATACGATGACAAAAAAAATTGATCCTTGTGTATATGGGCTTTTATAAAAAATATGCCAAAACAAACGACAAAGATCCAAATTTTCTAATAGGAAATTTGATACGAATAAGAAGCCATACTTGAAGTTCAACAATATTTATGATATATATATATATATATATATATATATATATATATATATATATATATGAAATTTAAGTAAGAAGAAGAGAAAAATACCATTCGTACAAGACCAACCGGAGTACTTGTTTTTGCTGAAAAACTTTTAACATTAAATCACTAGAAAGAGTGTTTCATTAGCTCAAGTACTCGCCCCGGTAAAAGGCAAAAATATGCTGACTACAACTTTTGATTTCAAATGATTTTCAAAAGTCAAATTATTTTCTGTTTGCTTGTTGTTGAAACGGTTACTTTTTGTCGTTTTACACCGAGAAGGAAAAATAAATTTTCAACAATCTAAATTTATATTTACGGAAAAGTTTACTTACTCCCCCGAAACAGACGAATCATCATTTTCGCATCGCTACGCGAAATTCTTCGCCAAATAAATAAAATGATTTTTTAGCAGAAAATTTCATTAAATTTAATGTAATCATCGAGTCGGTTAATTTTTTACAGTAAATTTCACTAAGCAAGTCGAATTAAAATTTAATGTTTAATAATTATTAATTTGAAACTTTTATTTTTCAGTTTTCAACAAACATTTTAGCAATTAAGGATTAAATGCGAAATAAATAAATTAGTAATGAAGTCTAAAATCAATATTTAAAAAATTAATTAATTGAATTTCAATTATTGTAAAATATTGGGTGATTTAAATTGGTTATTCTTTTCGCTTCGTTAAAATACTTAAAAAGCAGGTCTCAGTGGTGAAACTTAAATTTTTTGGCCCTTTTGTAAAATATAATTCGGGCCCCTAACAGAAAAATATCTCAATTTTTTATCTAGATATAGTTATTCGAAAATAACAAAATTTTAAAATTTATCAAAACACAAAAGACAATTATCAAAAGAAAATATACCTAAAATGTAAAATTTTTCTTTTAAATTTACGACATATTTTATTAGTAATTATATCATTTTTTTATTCATATTTTTGACTGTTTTTGCTTCAATTCCTAATTGGATAGATTATGCAAACGTCTGTTGAAATGGTGGCGGGTAGCCTGAGAAGCAACAAAAATGTGAAAATAACATCTTCAAAATTTAAAGATATTGATATTGTACCATATTTAGTGACTAATAACTTACAATTAGTTAATTTTTTTTTATACTTAAATTTTTAAGAATTTTTTCTATAAGAAACGCAATTACCATTACCATTTGCAGTGAAAAATCAGTCGTAAGATTTTCTTCATTATGTTATTATGTGCCTAATTTTGCTAATGTTGTATGTTAATTAAATTGTTAATTTATAAAGAAAAGATGCAGAAAATACAAATATTTTTATTACTTACTTTATTATTTTTCAGTTTTTTTTTAATTTATAATAAATTTTATAAAAAGTTTTTTCCAAAAATTTTCGGCTCTTTTCAGTTCCGCCACTGACAAGCGTTATTGCAATGTGCAATATTTGTTCTGCTAAATTTTACTTTTTAAGGAAATTTGGCAATCTTTGTTTTTCCACATTATAGAGCGCATTATGTAATTTATGTAATAGAAATACACCAATGTGAATTTTCTCTTATTTAAATAACGTACTGAAAGTGGTAGCATGTACTGGTATATTAATAATTTAATTACCAAAAAGTTTAATATATGTGCAGTGAAAAAAGAAACCTTAGAATAAGGCCTGGAGAATAGCTCTCATTTGTCAAGTTGCTTGAATAGCTTGAAAGCACTTCACCAATATGACCATGTTAATACTTTGACTTGAAATATTTTTTCTAAGTTTTAAGTCAAATTCAGACTATTTCAATTCTTTTCTTGTCTTATTAAATTCAAGCAAATTGAACGCCAATAATGTAACATGGCAGGCAAACAAATATATAATTTTGTTGGTATAAAATTAAGTATTTGTTAACGGTGAGAATACGGCCTTATATTGTGAAGCAATTTACTCAAGTGTTAAATAACTTTTGGCTGTAAATAAACTTTGTATTATCTATAATTAAAAACATGCTGAAAACTATTCAGTAATTTCAGACAACAAAGCTACATTTCACTTTAGTGATTAAAATCAATGACAAACTTGAAAATAATACAATAATTCGATTAGGGTATTTTCTTTGGTCCAAGAAAGCGTACCGTCATTTGAAAACTTTCTCATCAGATAAACAAAATTTGCGGTTATAAAATTGTCGAGCACAATTTGACAAGGATGTTCTAACAAGATGCTTGTATGTATTATAACAGTATGTTCTTCTAATTAATCACGCTTTTGAGTGGAGTTTGAAGCAACGGGGCGCTTAATGACACTTATAATATATGCAAATATTCATATTCACGCTCCCATTCCAGAAGTTCTGAAACTTTAAATAAGGAACAAACAACAACGTAGACACGTAGCTACACATTTTTCTTTTGCAACCCGCGGGTGTTGGGCGAGGTGCATATTTCATATAGTCGGTTCTCTCTTGTTCAGAAACACAGCCGTGGTACAATTAACTTTTGTCATTATTCTTTGTCCATTAAATATTTAAAAACTGTATGTGGAAAGATATAAATGTCCCGAGGAGATACTAATATAGGTATATGTTTGAAATATTATATTACATAAAACCGAGAACCACGAACGCAATGAACAGATAAAAATTAATAAATGGAAACGCATTTTTTTTTCTCTCTCTCTCACGGAGCGGTTGTGTCATTTTTTCGTTAATTTTTACGAATGTCCAACATTTCGCACTGGACTAGATAAGATTTCATCTCTAAGCCCAACCATTTTTTACACCATAATCGGTCGATTACATGGCAATAAAATATTTTTCAGTTTTATAACGAAATTTATATTTCATGATATATAATTGCTCACATTTATTAAATATGTTTTTACTTTACTAAAATGTTTTAAAAATATCGGTCGTCAAATGTTTATTTAAAATCAAATCATAAATGAATCAAACAGATGGAATGATTTTTTTTTAAAACAAGATTTTAACATGTTTATGTTATATGTAATAATTTTTTTTCCTGAAAATTATCTGAAAAAATTGAAAAACATTGCTACATTTGTAAAGTATATATACAAATTTTTCAGCATTCCACAAAGCGATTATTTCCGGCATGCATTTGTTCTTTTATTGGAATATTACAAATTTATAAAAAAAAAATTATTGTATCAATTCGAAAATAGAAATGCAAAAATAATTATCAATTTTTATCTTTTATAGTTTTAGAAGAAACAATCTTTTATTATAAAAATGTATAAAGTCAAAATTTAAACAAAAATATTTGTAGTATTTTGATCATTTACCACTGCAGCAATATTTCTAGATATATCAAAATATGCATATACATTTTTGGGGACCGATTTTACCTATTAATACCGTTCTCTTGTACATAAGAAAATTGATTCAATTATGTTCTATCAGTATCACCATTTCTCTTATTTTTAAAATTAATATTTAAATAATTTGCCGTAAATTATAATTTATATTTTATTATCCAATTAGTATTATACCTATATACTTAAGCATCAACTATAAAAATATGTTTGTAATCGTAACTGAAACAATTCATAATTTATTAATTAAATGTTATTCTATAAAATGTATACATCATAAACCACTGGTATATAAAAATATACATACTACGTTAATTGTCAATAACATATTAATAACCACTTCAAACAAAAATAAATACCCGATAAATTACACCAACAATATCAACCTTTCGAAATGAAATTCCCTAGACATTGCGACAAAACGTTCGTAACATAAATATGAGGAATAAAATCTCGTGTCATAATTACGGTTATGGCGCGTGCCGAGGTCAATGATTTTAAACGGATTTCCCGATGTGAAGCTAAAATTGGAAGCAATACAACAGTTCTGTATCTCTCTCTCTCTTTCGAACGGGACATTAACAGAGTATCCTCTATTGGTCAATTCGTTAGCGCCCTCGCGTTGCACGGGATGTTCACGGGTTTCACTTACAACAGGTCAACACAACTTCGGTAACCGTTTGGAAAAATCTAAATGGTTTTATGGCTGCCCGGTTACAAAATTGAAACGGAAAGAATATTTTGTTTCTGATTAAATGTATTCACTCGCTTAGTTCGGTTCTAGATATATGTTAATTAAGTTAACTTAAGGAAAAAAGTTATTTATTTATTGGTTTATTTTAAATATTTGTTAGTTTCCGATTTAAGAAGAAATTATAAAGATTTGATGTTAATTTTTAACGGAATTTTTTTTATTATAAACAGTTGTACAAATCTATAGATTAAATAAAATGTAGTTAAAAAAATGTTTATTAATGAAATAGATATATAAGAAAACAGAAAACAAACAAAAAAACAAAAAACAAATGTAAGGTTGATTTGTAATAAATGTCGTTTTTTTACAAAATATTTATAATTTTGAAAAAAGTAACTCAAAATCTAAAATTACAGCACTTTCGTTTTCAAATTAAAGAGTTGCTGGATTTTGAAACTTATATCTATTTTCTGTACATTATATGGAAAAATGTTTTAACTTTTATAAAAAGTTATTAAAATCAGTTAATTAAATCAAAAGATATTAACATATTACTTAAATATCTAATTCTAAAAGATTTTAATTACTAGCATATTACATAATAAATACTCCTAATATTTTTTTTATTGTTATAAAGCTATTAAAAATTATATAAATTTTTGAAACCGAGAGACCTATTGTAATAATTATATAAATTTTGTGAATTTATGTTTTAAAAAAAATTGATCAGAACTTACAAATATATTAAGTTAAATATTCATGAATTATTTTTTTCAATAAGAAAACAACGATCTAGTAATATTTTTAAGATACTCAATTATTTATTGTAATATGTAACACGGAGATATTAGATGTTGTAGAATTATTTGAATAGTCATGTAGAAACAGCGAGCAAGCTCTTAATAATTTTCCTTTTTTTGGGTCTACCTGTTGTAACACACATATAAGAAATGTTCTCCAGAGTCCGTGTGTGTCGTTATTTAAACACGATTCTTTGTCTGTCGCCAGATTTCCCTCGAGTGGACGTAGGCCCTGAAAATCCCCTAAGAGTGGAACGCGATTCAACGGCAACGCTACAATGTACAGTCGACGCTAAACCAAAGGTACAGTCCGTGAAATGGACGCGCAACGGACGTTACATTAGCAACCTTAACAGTCACGTATTGCATCGTGTCAGCTTACAAGACGCCGGTAAGTACACGTGCAGTGCCGACAACGGTTTAGGCAAGGTGGGTGAAAAAGAAATAACACTAGACGTACTCTACGGACCGATTGTAACGCTAGAATCTAAAACAAAAGAAGCCGAAGAAGGCGAACATGTTTCTATTAAATGTAATGTTAGCTCTAATCCGTTGCCAACATCAATTGAATGGTTGAAAGAAGGCAAGCCTGACTTTAGACAGTCTGGTGACACATTGAGATTAAGTCATGTATCTGCTGAGAATTCTGGTACATATGTTTGCCGTGCTACCAATATTATAACACCAAGTTCCTTGCCAATTAAACGTACCGAAAAAGTGGGTAATTCGTCAATTGCATTATTAATCAGACACAAACCAGGCAAAGCACGTATCACCCCAGAAAAACCAATTGCAATTGAAGGTTCTGGTGTGACATTAACTTGCACAGCAACGCCACCTGGTTGGCCAGCTCCTCAATATCGTTGGTTCAAAGCTGGTGGACAAGACGGTCCTCAAACTGTCTTAGCTACTGGAACCAAATACACAATTCCAAATGCTCATCTTGGAAGTGAAGGCGTCTACAATTGTCAAGCAACAAACGAGCTCGGGCACGGTGAAATGACTTCGATTAATTTAGAAGTACATCAACCGCCACGATTTATCTCCAAATTGGTTCCTTTGGAAACGAAAAAGGTCGGAGAGCCGAATTTCTACGTTTCGTGCACGGCTAAAGGCAAACCTAGACCGACTGTTAAGTGGCTGAAAAATGGCGAGGAAATAACAGCTGATATGAATATGTACGAGGTACGAACTGATACGTCCGAAGCTAATAATGGTGTTGTCAGTATGCAGAGTACGTTACGATTTTCCGGCAAAGCTAGACCAAGTGGCAATCAGCTTATACCATCTGATAGAGGTATATATACCTGCTTATTTGAAAATCAAGTGAAGAAAGCTGAATCCAGCATGCATTTGAGAATTGAACGTGAGTATTTTCTATCTTTAATAATTTTAATCAATAATAAATTGAATATCCAATCATATTATATATTTATGCACCTTAATTAAATCGACGATTTTTATTATATTGAAATTTTACATTATTAACAAAAGTTTTAGCATGAAATTTTAATTAAAAATTTTCATTGTGCTTTTGTTTTAAATATATTGACGAAATTAAAATATTCTCTGTATTATTTCTAAATAGAATAAATGATTATATTACAAAAAAAACATAATCAGATATGAGCTTCAATTTAATTATTTAATACAATATATATGAATATAAATATTAATTTAGCAATTAAGTAACCGTAAAAGCTATTTTTTGTGTTAATATTAATAAATTATTTAAGAATAATTGCGGGATTAGAATATCAACGGTTTTTACAACGATTGATTGATTTAACAACATTTTTTGCAACTCTAAAATAATTATTTTTAAAGTATATGATGAATTAATGATTGAATAAAGTGTATAAACTTAAATTTTGATGTTAATCTATTATACTTTTAAATTGTTAACAGATGAGCCAATTGTGCTGCATCAATACAACAAAGTAGCATACGATTTATATGAAACAGCCGAAGTATTATGCAAAATTCAAGCTTATCCAAAACCAGAATTTAAATGGTTTGTAGAAACAAGTACATCGCCTTTACAGATGTCTTCCGAAGGCCATTACGAAATCAACACAAACGTTGACGACAATGACATATATACAAGCATTTTAAAAGTGTCAAACATCAAAAGCAGTGATTATGGGGAATACAATTGTCAAGTTGTAAACAGCTTAGGTAGCATCGAAGCCAAAATTCGACTACAACCTAAAGGTGCACCAGAAAAACCAAAGCATCTTTTTGCAACGAATGTTGGACATAATTATGTTACGCTATCATGGGAGCCCGGATTCAATGGCGGTATTATCGATACCAAATATTTCGTTTCGTATCGAAAAATGCCAACCAATGATGATATTATGGTCGAAGGGTGTGGCGTTGTGCCGAAGACACAAGAATGGCTAGAAGTTGATTGTCAACAGCGGATTCCTTGTAATGTTAGCAATTTGGAACAGCATCAAAGCTACGTTTTTAAGGTATAATAGGTTTTAATATTTTTTTGTAATTTATTAATCATAAAAATGACAAATCTTCTATTTTCTAAATTTCTTTAATATTTAATAAAATAAATGTAATTTATGACACAAATTTCTCTACAATAAATTGTTTAACAATTTCTCATAATTTTTTCGACATTCACACACTGTCAATTGTCATTTTACTTTCGCTCTAATGTATTACCAGCTCTAACTACACAAGAAAATAATCATTTCTTTTTTATTTAAATCTAACAATTTCAATTTATTTTTCTTGTAGGTGAAAGCTTTGAACACGAAAGGCAAAAGCGAAAATTCCGAAGAATACAATCAAATAACCAAAGTAGATAAAATTCCTATTCCTCATCGAGTAGCTTACGATCCAAGTACTCGAGGCTTATCAATAAATATTCCTCCGACATGTTTAGCATTAAATGCTGTTGTTGAATCGATGACCAATGAAAATGCACCAATACCAACGTGGCAATATGTAACAACACTTCCGTTACAAGTTTCTGGAACAGGTCCATCGTACAAAGAAGCCGTTCTGGATAATGTTGGTGCATCGAGAAGTTACAAGAATACGGGCCGATCGCTGGTTGATGAGGAACCCATTGGAATCACTGATGATTTTAATGTCAGGGTTAGAGTTAAGTTCTGTCTTAGGGCTCATCATGAACACTGTGGCAGTTATGTTGAAGCTGAATGTAAGTTAAAATTTTATTATACATTTTTTTACTAGTACTAAAATATTGAGCAAGACTTTGGAATTTGAAGTACAAAATTTATGAATTACATGAAGAACTAGAATTATTTAAAATGGATTCTTAAATTTTAATTCCAAGTTAGTGATTTTTTTGTTTGGTAAATTTTACTAGTTTTGTTTCGTTTAACCATCTTTTATTTAAAGTTTGTAGTAAATACTTAGTATCGTAAAATATTAAAATTTGAAATATATTTTCTAAAGTATATAATGAAATGTTTTATATAATTTTTAATATTTTTAAAAGTATTTTAAATTCCAAATAATTTAGTACAGTCAATCCGGCGTGAGTCTTCGTTTTGGGTAGGGTGCAATTTTTTTCTTGCACCCTTATTTCAAAGATGACAGCCGAATGACTACACCTCCAGACCCGAAAAAATCAGTTATACACTCACGATCTACTCCACCACCCACACCCTATGAAATTCAAGAAAAAAAAAATTACAGATGGGCATATGTTTCAACGCCAGATTGACTGTACTAATTAAAATGTTTATAAACGAACTATATGAAATATTTTGCATTTACATGCTTTACGGGTTGCCTATAATTTTCATATTTTTTAAAAGTAAGTTTAGAAAAATTACTTATGTAATATATTTATGTTATATACACAATGTATTGCAACTCACGTTAAAAAATATAATTTATAGTTTCTTTTGCACACTATTATAATGGGGATGTTTTATATAAAATTATAGTAAATAATTTATTAATTTAAAAACAAACAAAAATTGCAAATATATATATATATATATACCTATATTTTGTAAATATATTTGACAAATTTCGTAAAAAGAACGAATTTTATATAGATTAACATTAAGAAATTTGTAAAACGTCTCCATTTTTACGATTATTTTATGCATTAATATTTTTAAGTGCTCGAGATTCTAAAGTAATTCTTCATAAATATATCATATATATTTTCCATATTTTCCAGTGGGTACAGCATACATTAAGGAAGCATCCGCATTAGCAACGCCAACTTTAATCGCAATAGTTGTCTCTTGCATTGTTTTTATTCTCTTCGTTGGTCTGCTGCTCATGTTCTGTCGCTGTAAACGCAATCAGACAAAGAAAAGTCAAGCGAAAGATTACGAAATGGATTCGGTACGACCGACAATTGTTACACAACAATCGCAAGCACCACCACCCTACTATGCGACAACCGGAATGGAAAATAAAGCGTTGGAGCATTCGATGGATTTGGCATTAGCGATGGAAGATCCAAAGAATCCAGTCTATGCCACGCAGAATGGATATGGTTATCATGTGCCTAATACGAATATCCAGACGCATCAGGGACATCAGAATATCAATGGAGAATGTACGTTATTTTTTAAATATATTACCTAACAAAATGAGCATTACTACAAACGTGATTTTTTCTAGTATTAAAACTGTTTAAGAAAATAAAATATGAATATTTCTTTTAGGGGTGAACATGGCCTACCTCGAAAACAGTTACTCCAATTCGAACAATGGCGGCAGCGTCAATTCGCAAGATTCACTCTGGCAAATGAAGATGGCGGCGGCTGCAAATAATTCGGTCAATCAACTACAACCGCCGCATCACATGAACGTTGTTGATCGTCAAAACTCATACGGTTACGATCCGATTACGCATGGTGGTTACGGTGCGGTAGACGATTATGCACCGTATCCCCATATTACGACACAGAGCAATCACGGCGACGAATACATGAGAAACAGTAATAATCCCTCCCGACAGGAGTACTGTAGTGATCCGTATGCAGCCGTGCATAAGACAAAGAAACGTATTGAACAACATATCGGTGAGTTTTATTTTCCTAGTTAAAATATGACAGAGATTACCCCCAGAGATTACGGTGGTGGTATTTTATTAATAATTACATATTGTAAACGGTCGCTCGTTCTATGCGTTTGTTTGTAAATTGAAATTGACTTAAAGTGAGAGTATAACTGTTGCTGTGATTGTACGTATTTTTATATTTTCTGTACAGTTTCTTAGTTCTGTTTCATTATATTTCATTGTATCATGCTTGAATTGTAAGGTACAAAAATTGTCAAATCTTTTCAAGAAATTGAAATTAGTTATTGCTAGAAATTTAACCGACAGTAAATAATTTTTAATATTTTCTTAGTTAATTAAATAATATAAAAAAAATTATTGAAGACAATTTTTGTAATCAAATAAACATAATATATACATTTCATGCAAACATTTAATAATTAAAATATTGTTTTTGGTTTACTTATTTATTATATTATTATTATTATTTTTAGTTGAATTAACTTAAATATTTTTTTTGATAATTTATTTTTATATTTTCATAAATGCTGCTACTAACTACTACTTACTCCGATGTATGTTACAATATATTATATACAATTTAACGTCTTTCAAATCTATATTAAAAATTGTCCAAGAATAATTTTATTATTAAATTTAATAATTATTCAATTAATTGTTTGGTGCCTCAACCAAATTAAATATAAAAATTTATATTCCTTTTTATAACATCTAATTGACTATGTATATTCGTTGATAAAAATGCTGATTAATGGTAAATGTTTCACACATTCGCGCCAAACAGTTGCGCTCCGCATTCAAACTGTTACATAATTAATAATTTTATTTATTTTATAGAACATATTTGATATAACTGATCATTTATAAAATTAAAAAGCGTGCCGTATAATTACTAATTCAGTAACAATATTCCATTATTAATATAATTACATAAAACACAAATAAATATATTGTTTAACGGGCTATATTTTCTTCAAAATTCTTTATTATAGTTTCAAAAGAATATATGACGTAATTTATTATGTAAAATAAAATATTTTTTATTTTTGGAAATAAAGAAATTTTTTGTTATTTTTTTTTAAAAAAAAATCAATAAACGTTTTCATTTACCCTTGATTGAAATTTTATCTTCTTTTTTTCGAGTCTTTAATTTAATTACTAACCATAAAAAAATACTTAAATTACATTTAATTTTTAAAATTTGTTACTACAATAAAACTAATTGTACAATTGCAGTGTAGTAGCGCTTGTCTTAATTTGAGTTTTTTTTTTATTTTATGATTTCGTTTTGTTTACGTTTCGGTTTTTTGTTGATTTGTTTTATAGATTCACCCTATCATGATGTCAGCGGATTGCCCGATCCTTATTTAGAACAGATGGATGATGAAAAACCGCCGCAGCACATGTCCCTTAGCTACGAGGAAAGCTTAGAAAGCGGTTATTCGACACCGAATTCGCGAACACGACGTGTTATACGAGAGATTATTGTTTAAAAACGAAAAACAAAACAAACGAACTATATATTTTTTATACATTACGATCATTTACACCACCCCCAATCACACGCTACGAAACACAAACAGAATCACATTTTCATCCCAAAACAGAATTTTATTAGCCGACGCGACGTGGAGAGTGAAACATCATTTTTGTACCTGAGGGACTATATTTTTTCTTGTTTGTTTTAATCATCACGACATTTAAACATCACAACGTTTTATTTTTTGTATTGACACATTTTTGTAATCATTTTTATTATTATATACATAATTATTTTATTAGGCGCGCGTGTGTGTGTGTGTGTAAATGTATTAATTATTAATTGATTGTTGTTGTTTTTTTTTTTAATCGAATTGACTGCGATTTTTGCAATTTTTTTTTTTTTTTTGAAAATCAGTTGTAACTGCCATGTGAATGCGAGTAAATGTATGTATTTTTTAATTGTTTGAATGTGTGTCAGAAAAAAATGAACTATTTTGTTTAATTGTTGTGATATGAACTATAATATATAGATATTTAAAAAATAATAATATTTTAAGAACTATTGAACTAATGGTACATACGTCATTGATATTATATCGATTTTCTTTATTTTGATTGTCGTTAGTTTTTATTATTTACGATACAAGGAATAAAATCGTGTTTCTCTTATTTAATTCTCAATTAATATCGAATACAATACGACACAATATTGCTAACAAATTAATAATTTTTTTGAGCCTACGATTTTTATAAAAAATACTATTTTGGTTATAAGTAAATCCTAATAAAACTTATAACTTATGTTTTTGAAAAAAAATATTACGTACGTTTAAATATTTTTTTACTTAATGGCGTTACTGACGTCAACAACAATTTACTGTTTATTGAAACATTTTATTTAATATTATAAAAATATTAAATTACCAAAACTTGGTTTGATTTATTTGCAAGAAAATATTTATTTTCAAATTATTAAATTTACATTGTGTTATCTTGTATTCCAACTAGATTGAAAAAAGGATTGAAACTGCCATTAGTAACATAATTTTATTTTTTCTAAATGTAAATAATAAAGAATATAAAATGGGCACGGCAGTTTAGTTGCCATGGCAATAAATAATATGAATTTTTTTATACATTTTTTTTTTCAAACATATATACATATAATAAATGTGATTGAAATAATTTGCAATAATATAAAATCAATTTTCGTTGTGCTAAGTTGTTGTGTATATTTAAGTAATTTATAAGTTTTCCGGTAATTCTTCTACTAGTTTTAATTCGATAAAAGTAGTGTGTTTATTATTTTTTTACAGCTGATAGAATTGAAACTTAATGTAGTAAATAAAACTTGATTCATAATCGTAAAAAAATCCTACAGATTTATTTTGCTGATAAATAGTTTTCTAAAACTGTTTAACAGCAAAAAATAAATCTAAACGATGTTTTTATGGATATAAATCTATTTACATTAATTATTTTGATGCCATATACTTGTTGAATTACTGTGGTAGTAATATTTTTTTATCAAGATTTTCATAACAGTTTTTCGCTTCATATCTTTACAATTTATTTGGTTAATTACAAAGTTATGGGAAATACTTTTTGATTAGTTTTTTTTTAACTTTATCGAAATAACAAGATAAAAAAAATTACATTTCACTAATATAGTTTTCGATTGGTATGCACTCAAGCCACTCGCTCTAGAGCATGTCTTCGTATTCGATTCATACAAGATATAAAGTCTACAGAAAATATAATTATTTTTAAAAATATTATTATTGTTTATTTTTTGACATATTTAAAATATCATGTCTCTTGCATTACTGCTAGATGATGAATTAACTAAATTTATTATAGTTGCTAAATTTTTCGTTCAAAATGAAACTTAAATATATGTGTTTACCACATGTTTTATGTTCTTGCTCTAGCCAGCAAGGTAGAGCAATAAATGTTGCAATGCGAGTGACCTGAGAGCAAGCGAAACGGACCAATCGAACTTACGACTCTCAGCCAGAGCGCTCTCAGTGCGCCCTAGGTCAGTCAATCGAAAACGCTATAAGTTTGATTTCATCACGTTTCTAGTGAATGAATTTATTTTGAAATTGTTTATGCTTTATCGAATTGTACAATGATAGAATGTTTTGTGCCAAATTAACACTATTTACAAAAGTAACTAATAGAAGAATTATCTCTATGTCGTACTTAATTAATATTATGTACTTATTGCGCCAGACAATTTTATACTTTTATAAAACTGTGTCCTAGGAGAAAAAAAAAGATGAAATAAATATCGTGAATATTTTGACAGTAACATGTTGAAAGAATGCAAAAAAAAGAGAGATATTAAAAAAAAAAGCTTTTTTAGCATGCGACTGTTATTTTAAATAACTTTTCGGGAAATATGCTCAAGAATAAATGATATTTTTCCCACCGTGTGTAATTAAAATAATAAATACTATTTCAGAAAAAAATTGCGAATTGTGATCTCAGAGAAAAATATATTATTTTATATTTATTGAATGTTTTAAATGCACAAACGACGAATTGAGGAGGAGAGCTAGATGCGAGAATTATTAAACATAAATAAGAATTATAATACAATTTCATTTTTATTTTACGAATTGAAATAATATGTATTATTTTTTGTAAATAATTATAATTGCAAAAATATTTTATTCTTAAGGAGAAATCATTATTGTAATGTACTTGTTAGAAGGCACTTTTTATCATTTTGTAAATACATATTGATGGATTTTTAATGTATTTGACTTCTTGTAAATAAATGTATGTTTTAAGGAAAATTGATTTTTATTTCATTTCCTTTTCTATACTCTTTTCCGTTTACCGATACACACTCACACACACACCCTATTTAATACAGAAAATTTATTTTTAACAAAATTCATTCATTTTATTAAACTAGTTTATTTTTTTTGCAAAATTATAGAAAATAGGAAATATTTCATTTTAAATATGTTTTTTGATAAATCTGAATTATTTTGCAAACTCTTAATTTTAGCAAGATTTAATTAACAGATTTGCATTCAGCACGTTTAATCTATCTGATTCAATAAAGATTTTTACAAAAATGCGTTAATTAAGGAAGTGTACTGCAATTCTTTAACATGTATCTCTAAAACAGCTGTAAAATTACTAAAAAAATAAAATTTGTAATCCCATTACAAAACTAAGTAAATACAACATATTTCGTCTAAGACATTTCTTTATTAATGAAGCTCGGAATTGAAAAAAAATGTCGAAAGTTAACAAATTTGTGACAAATTGTGACAAATTAAAAAATAAAAATTACAATTATTTCAGGAATGGCTGCGAATTACAATTTTTGAAAATGTTCCGACACCATACCAATCACTATAGCACTTTTTCCTTGCAGTCGTAGCGGAAATAAAAACTAAAAACAAACCAAAATTTTTTTCAGAAATATAATAATTAATAATTTAGAACATTTGTCATTGATTTAAATAATACTATGTGCTGTTTAATTTATCAATGTCAAAATGAAAACAAATTTCCTGTTTTGTTGACAAATAAATCATTGATTTACTTGCGAAAATCTAAGCTAGTATACAGCAGTACATTTACATCATTAATTATATATCTTTATTAGTATGACTTGTACATATATTTCATTTATAATATTCAGATTATAATATATAATTTTGTTATTAAAAGTGGAATTTCGCCGAAATATTGTAAGTATACAAATTCTAATAGATTAGTTAATTAATTTTGTTTAAATACCAATTATGCTAATTATTTTTTTCGTCTCAATAATTATAAAAAATGTTTCAAATAAATAGACTAATATATATACAGTGTGTAAATAAAGTAAGGAAGTTTGTTATTATCGCTGTTTGGAAGAATAGCTCGAACACGTCGATTTTATTTTTTGCTGCGAATTTTATGGATGTTAATTTTAATTTTTTTATTTACCACTCTGAGACCAATGACGTCATCGACTTTTTTTTAAATAAAACTCCCTTACTTTTTAAACAGAAATAAAAAGTAGATTTTTTTCTTAGTTTAGCAATACTCCATATGTGGTATTTAAAATGAGTAGTTTTAGAGATAAGGAGAATCAAAGATATAACTTTGTTTATAAAATAAATTATTATTTTTCGCTTTTGAGAATTTCAAGTTTAATTATTTTCGTATAGGTTTGCATGGACGTCCGATAAGTAGTTGGAGTGGTATAATTGAGAGTATTTTGCGTGAGCAAAAGTAGCAGGAATAGAAGAGCATGTATGAGACGAATTATGAATGTAGATGAAGTTAAAGTTGCTGGTTTGGATAGGGATGTTTGGAGGAAACTGATTTCGGGATAATGGAAAGAGTTTTGCCACACCCTTTTGGGTACATTGCGTGATTGTGTATGTATTTTACTTAAACTATTATATTTATATATATATATATATATATATATATATATATATATATATATATATATATATATATATATATATAATTAAAATGCGCCAATCTTAAGTTGTTGCATATTAAATTGTAGCTAAACTTACCGTCTACACGATGCACAATGAGATTCTATTGGGGAATTCCTCTATAAAAGGTATTTTTATCATAATGCCTACAATGTACTCGGATGTTTTATAGGTGCCATTATTTGCTCGTTAAATAATATACTATTATAATATTAATATATTAATTAATATTTATATTTATATAAAATTTTACTTTAATTATACAATAAAATTTGTCACTAATTTTGTCAATTTTATGATTTAGTTATATTTTTAATTATTAGTTTAAATATTTAGTATTTGATGTTGCATTTTATTAAAATTTTTATCAAATTTTTTTATGTATATATATATATATATATATATATATATATATATATATAAATTCAATCTAGATTAAAATATTTTTGCAAATTAACAACGTGTTTTATTTAATACACGTATATATTGTATGATTAAATAAATATACCATTCATAAAAACGGAAGCAAGATTATTTAATAAATAATAGAATGATTTTACAAAAAAAAACTGCTATAATTTAATAATAGTTATATTTTTCAGATAATGAAATTTAATTTTATATTAACCATAATAATATATTATAGCAAAAAAATGTATTACATAATTATTTTGGTATGTAACTTTTTTTAAATCATGGCAATTTATATACTCATCGAACGTTCACGTAGACGTACACCTTCAATATCATTCACACTTATTATTGTTAATAAAATAATAAAGAATTTATTATGACAATAAAGTTGCTACGAAATGGTTCGGTCATCTTGAGTGAATATCTAATGAACGTTGAGTAAAAAAAAAATGTATGTGAGTGATATGTTTGCGTGAATGTTCAATGAGTAGATGGGATGATATGAGTGAGAGTAATAGGAATATAAAACTATATATGAGAGGTATCATGAATGTGGATAAAGCAAAAATTACTTGTCTGAATAGAAATGTTTGGTGGAAAATAATTTCAGTATAGTGGAAAGAGTTTATGCCACACCCTGTTGGGTACATGACATGATTGTGTATTGAAGATTTATACGTCTCTGTAAACGTCCAATGAGTAGGTATGATTGAAAGAGTAGCTTGCGAGAACGAAAATTTCCAAGCAGTAGGAATAGAAGAGCAATGTGTGAGATAGATTAGATGAATATGGATGAAGCTAGAGTTACATGTCTGGATAGGAATGTTTGGAGGAAACTGATTTCGGGATAGTGGAAAGAATTTGTGCCACATTCTTTTGGGTACATGACGTGATTGTATACAGGGTGTAACAGAATAACTATTCCTAATTTTCAGAAATGATAGAGTGCACTTAGAAAAACATTTTTTATACTTTATAAAAATTGTTCGAAGTTACGATCACCATTTTCGATACACAAGTTGTAACGATGTACAGGCTGGGCAAATTTGGACATTTTCATAGGGGAACTCGGAAACTATAAGAGATATGGAAAAATGGACCGCGCAACCTCGATCGCTTTTTTTGAGAGAAACTCAATTATGAAAACAAAAATTAGCTATCGTCTTTTGTTTTCGAGTTATGGCGTAAAGTTCACTTTTTCCGTATTTTGATAAATGGCAATATCTCGATGGTTTTTCAAATTAGATGAAAATAATTTTCACATTCTTAAGGCACTTTTTTGAGTAGAATGAAATGGTCTTAACGGATATTATAAATCTCCATTAATTCTCGGGTTATAACATAAAGTTGTGTTTTTTACAATCGACTGCCGAAAAAAAAAAATTTGCGGACACTAGTTTATTAATAAAAAATGTTTCTTTATGTGCCCTCTATTATTTCTGAAAATTAGGAATAGTTATTCTGTTACACCCTGTATGTATGTATGATATGTTGTTGTAAGACACGGAAAAATTTTGAGAAAACAGAAATAGTAATTTTCAGGGCTTCACGGCGTTATTCATTGAATTGATAGAATATTCTAGGCTGGTATGCCGTGATCGATCTATCCTTGTCGCAGACGTTTCGCCATATATCATAGATGGCATCTACGATAGATTCAAGACAAAAATATTTGATGGAAATGTATATACCAATATTACGGTTAATATGATAAATTGCTAACTTGTCTGAATAGAAATGTTTTACAGATAATATGTAAAATATTTGACGATAAAAGAGTTTGTGCCACATCCTTTTGGGTACATGGCGTAATCCGGTATGTTATGTATGTAAAATTATAAAAAATATATTATGACTATAATCCAACACTGGCTCTATCGTAAAAAATTCAAATCTATTTATAAATAAAATAATTTCTCATAGTTTTTTCTAAGAAAAATTTTACACACACATATTCATAAACATATTAGTTAATCTAATTAGAATATATATACAATTACCTAATTGTAATTGCGCGGTTCCAATTATATTATGAGTAATTCTGCATAATTTTTGCGCTTCTGCATTTTACTACAGAAACAATTAGTATTATTCATTAAATTATTATGTGGTATTTGTCATGAATGACTCTTGGCTAGCGTAACGAAAAAAATTAAATTCGAAATTAATTAACACGCTATACAGAATCCAATCAAGATTTTTCCGGGTATTTTTAAAATCATAACCAAAATGTTTTAATTAGTTTCTCATATTTACTATCAATAACCTCTAATTTATTTTTTTTTAATTAATTACAATAAATTGAGATAGCCATCAACAATTACAAGAATTTTCTTTTTTTTTATTAATTTCATTATTTGTCAATTGTAATCAGTGGCGTAGCAAATAAATAATAATACAAAAGTGTGATTCATATATTGTTTAATAACAAACTTGTAAGTTTGCAATTGCTGAACATGCGTTTAGAATATCTTCATGGTGATGTAAAATTTGAAGATACTGTAATAATTGCTAGACCAATGAATATTAGCAGCAGATTGTAAAAAATAGCAATTTGTAAAGAAAAAGATAACATCAGACACTGTAAAGGAGCACTGATTTAAATAAAATTTGTTTTTTATTAATTAAAAATCTATGCAAATTTTATGAACTAGTTACTTATTTGTTACCTAGTAACTTGTTTCTATGTTCTGTTTTTTTACTGTAATGTCATTTGTATCAATCCTGATAAAGAGGAAAGTTGAGTTTCGTCCAAACGTCGATTTTAAATAAATATTAATACTTTAACCTAAAGCAGTTTTATTTTAACAAACTTGTATATTGTATATCAAATATTAAAATAATACACGTTTGAATTAATAGAATTTTCTGTGCTGGTTTGCCAGCCGTTTTGCTCATCGTAGATGGCATCCTCAGTGCTTGGTGACTGAATGACAGTTTCTGCTTTACAATCTGGTCTGGTATACAGGGTGTAACAGAATAACTATTCCTAATTTTCAGAAGTGATAGAGGGCACGTAAAGAAACATTTTTTATTAATAAACTAGAGTCTGGAAATTTTTTATTTTTTTATTTTTTTTCGGCAGTCGATTGTACATCGTTACAACTTGTGTATCGAAAATAGTGGACGTAACTTCGAACAATTTTTATAAAGTTTAATGCACTATTATTTCTAATAAAATGTTCCTTAAGTTAACTACTCTTTGATGTTGTAATAATTAAGATTGTTTTTAACGATATCTAGTGTATCTTGACACCGAGAAATTTCCGGACACTAGTTTATTAATAAAAAATGTTTCTCTAAGTGCACTCTATTATTTCTAAAAATTAGGAATAGTTATTCTGTTACACCCTGTATATACCTGTATTTTACTTCATTTTATTTTTTAATATTTTTAATTACACATGGCGTAGTATATTAAGTTATAGTATTTTGTTTTTGCTTAAATCGCCACTAATTTTTTTTGATGAACTAATTGCAATGAATGAAGAAAAATGCTTAAATGTTTTAATTAGTTCGTCAAAATAAATTAATGGCAATTTAAGCAAAAACAAAATATAACTATTTTATTTTATTAACTTTTCGCCACAGTAAGATCATATTTTAATTTATTATTTTTTTTACTATGTTAAATATTTAAAAAATTAACTATATTTTCGGAAATATACGCCACTGCATATAGCAAAACCAATTCGCACATTTTTCTATGAACTACCTGTGTGAATCGCATTGGACACAAAATGACATTTATTCCACAAACACACACACACACACACACACATAGATTTTCAATGTCAATTTATTTGAAAAATCTTTTCAGCAAAAACCTTTTTCTGTGTGCACGATATGATAATGTAAATACAATCGAGCCGCACTCACACATTCATACAGGAAGTGGATCTCTATAATTTAACAATAGTTTTTTTTTTTTGTATTTGTAAATATCGTGTGTGTGTGTCCGTGTGTCATTTTGTGTTACTCTTGCACCGATTCACTGCTCTGCATAATAACCATTCATTGTCAGGGTTATCACGGCGCGCGGGAAGGGTCCCCCAGTCACTTACGTAATTTTGAGTACGAACCTTGTTTATATATAAAGGTGGATGAATGCTTTTTATTTCATTTCATTGATATTCATCACAATTCAAAGCATTTGAATTTTCTTCATTTAGTTTCTTTCTCAAATCCAGAATGGCCCGAGTTGCAGTTTTATGCGCACTGGTAGTTGTTTGTTGTGTGGGAGTATCTATATGTGTAAGTAATTTTTCTTATATTAAAAATACACAGAAAAACAAAATAATAATAATGGAAAAATTTATTTAGCAAAAAAGTGCTATATAAACTAAATATAAACAGAAGCATTTAATATATTCAAAATAGTGTATAGTAAACTACTTTTTCTAAAAAAAAAATTACACTACGTAATTTTGTACTTTTAATTTCAACAGATCACTTATATAAAGTAGTAACTAAAAATAGTAACTATTCAAAAATAAAACGGTTTTAGGTTGTAGTTCTGTATTAATATTTATTAATAATAATAATGACTTTATTGCCCAACAGTTATACAACCAATTACTGGACAAATAAAAAAATTACAAATCAGTTAATATACAATAATATTAATACGTATACAAATATATTATTTTTACTAACTTAATTATTGAAACTATTAATTAGTGAATGTAAATTTTCATGGAAAATATCAAAATCAGATAAGCAATTGTTAAAATTTCTGCACATTATGTTGAATGGTGCCTTATATAAAATATTTGTTCTCGAAGAATCACAATAAAACATTAATTAGCGTTGGACAAGACGAAAGTCTTGGAACTGAAAAATTAAGTTTTTCAAGTAAGCTAGGACAGTCCATCATATTATACAGTAATTTGTACAATATAACTATATTAGTTTTAATTCGTCTCTGATCCAAGGATTCAAAGCCAAATCTACTTAGCAGTATATCATGATCAGCTCCCTGCTGTGAATATAGAAGATCTAAAAAGTAATTTTTGTCCGACCTTCCTTTAAACTAAATTATAACATTTTTATTTCATTTTGTATGGTTAATGTGATAGTTTTTAAATGAAATATATTTTTATTAAATAATATCATTGTTATTATTATTAACAATTTTTATCGTAAATCACAATAAATTATAATTTTTTCCGTAATATTTTTCATTTAAAAAAATTGTCATTTTACCGGAAATTATTTTACACATATAATTTATTACAATTACTTTTTTTTTATAATTTTACGCTGTAATTTTCAATAAAATTACATTTTATTAAATTAAAAAAAAAACTATGGAAAATCAACTAGAAATAAATAATTGGTAATCGTTAAAACTGATATTATGATAAATACATTCATTATTCTACTGTACATATATATTATGAATAATGATAGCATGTAATTATGTTTTTATAATTAAATTTATTAACTAGAAAAACAATACATATACTTAAGTCGACTAAATATTTAATGAATGTTTATACTCATCTTCGCAAAATGTTCATAATTATTAAAACTATTTCATTGTTCAAAATTATAGAAATTAATTCAAATTTGGTTAATACTATAATTTAGAAAAAGATACATTTTTAATAAATCGATTTTTTTAAAAGTTATTAAAATGAAATTTCGTATCCAATTTTTACTATATTATCAATGTTGTCCAGTAAAAAAAATTTATGTCTTATTCTGAACTTTGAACTACTTAATAAGTGTTATTATTTTGATTTTTTTTCTGTTTTTCGCTCAATTGTATCATTTTTATTAATAAAATAGTTTTTCTAATTTGGAAAAAGCAAAATAATAACACTTATTTTATTGTAACATTCATGTAACATTTATAAATTTGTATTTTCTGACAGTTGTAGCTAATGTTTTTTTGTTTTATACACCGATTACTAAATTCATTTTACCAATTTAATTAATTTTTAATATTAACTATTTTTCTCAATTTTTTCAAATGTAACATAATTGAAAATGTTATACGCGGTTGGAAACGAAAAAAAAGTACTAAAAAAATCAGTAATAAAAAATATAGATTGTCATTTAAAAAAAAGTCGATGACGTCATAACATGAAAAACAAATGACATAAGAAACTGAAAATAGGCTGAAAATATTCGCTGTAGTCAAAATTGCTATACCCCTGCGAGATTCTTTCCAAAAAATTAATATCAACGGAATTACTGAATTTATGCGTTACTGAATTTCCACACTGTATAGCATATAATATTGCCCGTAAACTTAGTCAACCAACATGACACCAGTGCTAATCCAATACTATATTTCCAGGCGCCATTAGAGGACTTTGCAGGCGGCCATGGTAAACAAGAACTAGCCGATCGTTTTGTCGAATTCTTAAAACAAGATTCGCAACTTTCGTCGGCTTTGAGTAAATTCTCTTCCGACCAGGGTCTGATTCGTAATCGTCGGGCAAATGCCATGGACGATGTAGAATCTATCGACACTACAACTTTACAGACAGCCAATACAGAAGGATTCTTTGACCGAGCAGCTAAGTTTGTCATGGAAGTTCTCCAAAGATTCTTGAGATGGGTCAATACTGACGATTAATTTCTTATAGAAATTAATTGAACATGTATTTCATATTGTAATATTCTTGATATTATATTTGTAACGAATTTCAAATAGAATAAGATTTTTTTTCGATTGGTGTATTAAATTTAAATTCGAAATTTTTGTAATACAGTAACACATTATTAATAAAATATGAATAAATACTTTACAGTTATTTACTCCTAATATAAGTTCCTGTTTATTTATTTTTTTATAAAAAAATATTATGACAATGTTAGAATTTAGAAACAATTCTCAATTCACTTTTAAAAGTGATTTTTGTCAAAATTATTTTTGATGTTTACTTAAAATAACTTATTAAGCAATTGTAATTAGTTTATTTGAATTTGATAATATTAGATATAAAAATACATATCAAAAATAGAACTATCTATAATTGATGATAAAAGGTAGAAGTAAAATTTTATTTTAAAATGAAAAATAAAAGCACTTTTCCATAAACAAAAGAGGTAGGAGATTTTGAGATTTCTGCTATTTTAGTTAACGTTAGTTCACACGGTTCTAATTAATATTGAATTTATTCGTTTAATACAACTTATTTATTGTAACCGACTGTTCTGAAAATTACATAATAAATGTTGAATTAATAATTCAATAATAAATTTAATATTATTAATTAATTTATATAAATTTTTAAATTTTTTCGTATTTATAATTTGGTCAAAAAAAGCAAAAAATGTGTTTTTTTTTTTTGAAAAAAAAATTTTTTTTCTTTATTTTCCAAAATAAAAAAAAATCAAAAAAAAATATATTACTCTACAAAGGATATTATATCTCAGGTATTTTTTCGGTACCTTTAAGATCGTTTTTGTAGAAAATAGAGCCAGTTCAAAAATATACTCCTACTATTTTTTTTTTATATATAAATCAATTAATAATATTAAATTAATTATTAAATTATTTAATTCAACATTAATTAAGTAATTTTCAGAACAGTCAGTTACAATAAATAAGTTGTATTAAACGAATAAATTCAGTATTAAGTTCAACATGTTTTGTATTTGAGCTACGTGTCTGAACATAGCAATTAAAACCGTGTGAACTAACGTTAAATTATATATTCATTACATATGCGTTTCTTGATAAATAATATCGTTAATTATTCACGCTAATGAATTTTCAAATTATTATTCAATTGCGTTTATCTAATCAAAATTTTGTAAGTAGTTTACTCAATACATTGTATAGCAAATTTAAAATACCATGCAATTTTCATATTATTATTATTATTTTGAAATATCAGACAGAAGAGAAAATTTTCTTATAGGACTGCTTAGTTAACATTTTTTTTTTAACATTCTTCATATTATATTAAAAAATAATTAAGTATTAAAAACGGTTACTCACAAAACCAAAAAACATATACAGTAAACTCTAGATTATCCGGGACGGTAAAAAAAGAAAGTCCAGATAAAATCCTGGATAATTTCAGCCAAAAAAATATATAAAAGAAACACAAAACAAACAAAAATATACGTGCAACATATCGAAACATCGAATATTAATTAAAATTTAACAGAACTAAAACCTAATTTTTTTTTATTTTTTAAGAAACTGAAAATCTATGCTTACTCACAAATTCATCAGTTTCATTTTCTAGTACTTGCTTAATATTATCATTGAGTAACTAAGTATACTTCTTTATTCAATTATGTTATGTATTTAAATAAAATATTTTTACATATTATCTACATACATACATGTACCCAAGAAGGATGTGGCATAAACTCTTTCCACTATCCCGAAATCAGTTTTTTCCAAAGATTCCTATGCAGACAAAAAATATTTTAAAAATTCCAATTTTTACTGCTTCAGTTAATCTACAACCCAATAAATATGACTCCGGATAATCGAAAGTCTACTGTATATATACTTCAATTATTTTGTAATTAGAGAAAATCACTTTCAAACCCATAAACAACATGCGGGATTTATCTATAAATACAATAATTGTTTTGTTATTTTAAAATTGAATTATGCAGGTACACAACGGCTATCATATAGTAACGAAATTACAGAAAAATAGTGAAAATTTATAGAGAATAAATTACCGGAAGTGATAAATTAACAACCAATGATAATCAGTACAAATATATAAGCCAGGAAAATTACTAGTTATTTGATGAAAAATTAGTAACAAAAGCGAAGCACAAATTGAAATTAAATATAAGGCCGCGCAATTTTCAATTATTTCCTTTCGAGAAAACTAATTACAGTACGCAGATATGCAGGATGTTGTGGTCTATATAAAATAAATTACTATTAGCGAATGTGAATCATTGTGAAAAAAATCTGAACTGAAGTGCAACGAAAATTCATTAGTTTTACTTTCAAAAATGATCAAATTTTGTTTGTTATTGGTGCTGATACCGGTGCTGGGTTTGGTAAGCTACATTATATTTATCATTTTTATATTTCGTCAACTTGGAACAGAACAAAACTATTTCCATTATTTTTTCAAGTTTCGTGTTATACTGGTCGTCTTGTTAGTGTCAATATAAAGAATATTTTCATATAAACCAGCAAATTAAGAATTAAATAAATAAGTTTTCGTTATTTTTGAACTAAAAATGCAATTTCTTAAAATCAAAACAAAAATGTAAAACCTTATTAAATTGTACATACGGTAACGAGATTAGAAGCATATATAAATTTGCCAAGAAAGTCTTTCTTTAAAATTTTATTGAAATCAAATAAAAAGTACAGCAAAAGTTAGCAGAACTTTTTATTTCTTGTTGATATTAAAAGAATCTATCTTGAAAATTTTAATGAAATATGATAAAACAGTATAGCGAAAATAAATTTTTAATATTTTTCCTCTAAAAGTTAGCAAAACTGTACAAAGATTAAATTATCGATTTTTTTAATACGATTTTGTACGAATTTTCAAATATTTTATTTAGTGTGAAGACATGCCATGTGAACGACCGAAACAATTAACGGAATTTGAAGAAGCATGCAAAACCGATCCAGAAGTTACTGGCAATAGTGGTACTTTTCTTGAAAATCTACAAGAAAATCTACATGCTGCCTTTGAAGAAACGAAAAGACTATTTAATCTCGCAAAGAAACGACTTGGTATTAAATCAAATGAACAACCGTCTAATGAACAAAATAAAAAAGTAAATTAATACGATCAAATATATTCATTCATACTTTTCTCTTTCAATTAATATGCTTATAATTTTGTTTAGTGTGAATATTATCAATGCATTTTCCGAAAAATGGACACTGTAAGTAATTATATTTTTTAAGATAATTTCTCTTTCTATAAAAAAAAAAAAACAAAAAAAACTTTTTTCTTATAATAACTGTTAGGACTTTTGAAAAATGAATCTCAATTGAAATACTATCCAAGTTTTCAATATAATTATATATTTACAATTAAGAAAACTACATAGTTATAGAAACATGTAAACAATTTTGTTATAGCTCCCTGATGATGGTATAAATATATAGGAATATCGAAAACTTGGATAGTATATCAATTGAGTTTCATTTTTCAAAAGCTCCAACAGACTGCTTTTAACCGACGAAACTTTTATCTTTAATCATTGTTATCCAGTCACAACAAATCCGATATATATATATATATATATATATATATATATATATATGTAAATTTTTGCGATTGTTGTTCCTCAGGGTATTTCAAAGGTAATGAAATAACGTCTCATAAATTATTCTCTTCATGAGATCTCATCGCTCGTAATTATTTTATCATTAATGAGATAGATTTAGCACGATATTAGTCTACATTAAAAGCCTCCTGTGATCCATAATAATTTCATATAACCTTCATTATTTGGCTGGTAACACCCTTAGTAAAGACACGTTATTATAAAAGTAATGCTGCTAAAAAGACAACCAATGTAGATTCACAGATATTATATTTTATTCAACTCTACCACTTAATATAACTTTTATAATCACAAAATAAAATCAATAAATAATCAAATAAAATCATTTACAGCTCGGTGGAAACACGTACCCAAATATGACATTGATGGAGAATTGGGTGAACGACAATGTAGCTGATTTTCTGAAAGGAACAACTTTAACGAAAATTGATTCATGCTTCAATGCTATAGCAATAAATATCGGTAACTTTATTATAGAATAAATATCATATAAAAAAACACATATACGTAATATACTTGAACATTTAATATTTTTATTTATATATTCTACATCTTAGCAAATTCTGAATATGGATCAACTCTTGAACAAAGTGATTCAAAAATATTAAAAATCGATAATGATCAATCAGGTAGCTATTGAAAATTGCTGCTGCGTAATACTGCTTACACACAAATAAAGCAAAATATTAATCATCACAAAAGTATACTAAAATATAATGTGTAAAATATACAACTAATTTATCATTGCAGTAATTTAATAGTATAAAGTAATATTGACGCTTACGATTACTAACACAAATTGTTAAAAACACTTGCTTGTTGCTCTCTATCAGTTAGCAGTGATTGAAATTCACATTTAATAAAATTAAAAAAATAAATAAATACTTACATTAATAACCTAACCAAGAAATTACTTTGATTAATGCACATAATAATATTATTTAATTTAATAATTAGACTCACAAATAGAATCGCTTACGTTTACATAACAAAATATTATAAATGAATCAAAGCGTAAAAATAAAAATTGTTATGAATCAAATGAGGTTTTCAAAATAAATAAAATATGCTTTAGCACGAAAAATACAGATTTAATTTTTTTTATAAATACCCGGAGATTCCGGGTAAAAACCGGAGACTCCGAGTGAAAACCGGAGAGGTGGTCACCTTAATTCTGCCTACTAAAATAACAGATTTTTGCAAATAACAAGTTTTGCAGAAATAATGACAAATAGTTGTTTTGTTTTCTAACAATAATTTTAAAATTGACAATACGCGAAAAGATACATTCAAGAATTTCGAAAGTATTAAAACATATTATTTATATATATTGTACAATTTTTGTTTTATTGTATTGTAAATTTTTTCCTTGACTAACATCAAATATATATTTATTATTTAGATTACCCACCTGAATCAACTGCATCTACTGTAATGACGTCTTGCGAAGTTTCATCCAAACTTATGATGTGCTTGAACACCGCTACATCGGTAAAAATATATAACCTTAAAAACAGATAGCTTTGATATAATGCATTATTTTATGCAAAAAAAAAAAAACAACGCACTTTATAATTCTATTCAACCTATAAAATAATATATTTCAGTTTGTTTATTCAAACACATAACATAAAACACTGACTTCTTATATTAGGCCTGAACAGACTTTAAATTCAAGACCCAACATCAAATTTATTTACTAAAAATATAGTTTAAATTTTGACTTGAAAGGCAAAAAAATATTAACTACACATTAATAATTTTCACCAACGATTTTGCAATTTTCCTCAAATTGTTTCACAGTCGACCGATCGATTGTAATTGATACCACAGATAATAATCGTAACCTAACTTACACATGACAACTTATGAAAGAATTATTCAATAATTTAACCATTCTGAACACTGCATCTATTCTGCTTTTCATCTCGAATATATTATTTTTGTCATTCAATTAAACATACGTTTACATTAGTGAAACAAAATTGAAAATAAGCCGATTTCTCGAGATACGTTTACACGCAATTTTTCTTCATTATTTTTTCAATTTGCCCATAAATATATCGATTAGTTGCCTGCTCTAATTGTATCTATTTATATTAAATTTCTTATTGTAGTTTTATCAAATTTGTCGAGAAATATCAAATTTATTGAAAATAAACAAAAACAGACTATCATTTTTGCATTAAAATTTGTTTCAATAATTGGATTATATACAAAACTTTATATATTAATAATGCAATGTCAACCTACAAATTTCCTGGACTTCAAAATTAACGAAAAATCTTTTCTTACAGTGTTCCATATTTGTATATCCATAAAACAAAACAAAAACTGGAGAAGATAATTGCTTAAAAATACTATCAGTTAAACACATTTGTTGTTTTAGCAAATATAATGTTATTAATATAGTTTATATTTTAGAAATTTAATAAATAAAATATGTTGCATGATTTGTGAATGATTTTATTAACTTATAAAAGATAATCTTTTCTTATATAAGAAAAATAAGGTTAAATATACGTGTAAATGCACTTAAAAAAAATGTTGTTTTATTGTGATTTATATGTATGTATAATCAATGTCATTTTTATTTGATAATAAATACAGAAAAACCACAATGAAGTGCCCACTCCAACCATTGATGGAACGTTTACTGAAACGAAACAAAAACGAAACAAATTAGTAACTTTTAAACTGAATTATTCTGTTAAATTTTAAGTAATAAAAAATAAAATCATCAGAAAACTGTTAGTTAAAATAAAATAATGATACGATTACAACAGAATATTACACTCTTTTCTATTACGTAAAAAATTCAATTAAAACAGACAAAATATTCGGTAATCTAGTTAAAATATTATACAAAAAATATCATTTATTTAATATTAAATTTAAGATTTCTCTTGTAGGAAATAAAAATTAACCTTTCTGTTTTTAATTTCTAATACATTTTTAATGAATTATCAATTTCGTTTTTATAATTAATAAAATTTATTAACTAATCAACAATATTCAAAACATAAATTGTATTTAAATTATTGTGTAATTAACTTCCAAAAACATAACTGTAATTTATCTATATGTGAAAAATCATTTCTCATGCGATTTTTATGCAAAAAAAAAAATATATTCAGACAAAAATACACGATAGTGAAATAACAAGTAGGTTTATCAAAAAGTAATCTACCTCTTCATTAATTAACAATTAATAAAAATTTATAACATTCGGAATTTATTTCACAGATTTTTGAATATTAAGCTATTCATAATACATGTTTATGCTAAAAAACATTGTTTATATCAATTATTTTTCATCGAACATTTTTGTAGCTTTATATCTATAATATTTTTTTTAACAATTTAATAAAAATTTAACGACTCTCTACAATAATAATACTTGTTCATTTACTATAACTATTTAATATCCAACATTACTTTTTAATCGACCTTTTTAACTGCAAACAACAAAATATACAACAAAATACAAATCATAATTATTTAACAAACACAAAACTACTAACAAAAAAAAAAATACACAACGAAGCATCAATCTAAAAATACTATATATTACAGTGAAATAGTGTAACTATGATAAAAATATCAAACGGCAAATATTTTCTCAAAAATAAAAAAATCGAAAAACCATGCATTAAAATTAAATACCTAACAGAAGAGAATACGTGAATAAAATCAAATCACATTCCAATTTTTACTTCTTTGCTCCCTGTAATAAGTTACAATTCAAAGTTAAAAAGTAAGAAAATAAAATATAGTTTTAACAATATTCATTCGCAACGAAAATATTTTTTTAAATAAATAAATAAAAATACATTTACTAAAAAAAATAAAATATTTATGTCCATAACCACAGAATAATTAAAATAAATGTTAAACAATAATTTTCAGTTATAAAACCGCTCGAAAAGTAGGTTGTCTTTCATTATATACAGAAAAATCGATTTTACGAACTAAAAATTAAATATCAAATAAAGTTTAAAACTATTTTATACGGCAAAATTGTAATGACAGATAAAGTAACACAAATTTTTTCTTATTTTAAAATTTAATTAAATTCTTCAAAAATTGTTTTCACAGAACTAAAATCTTAATCTTCAAATTTGATGCGAGACTGCCAGAGAAAATAGTGTATTTATATTGATAAATTAACAAAAAGAATTAACTTAAATTAATTTTAAAATGACCCAGTTCAAAAGTAAACGGAAAAATAATAATTCTAACTATCAATTCAATTCAATATTTTTTGCGCATAGCATAAATTTTATTTTTCTTGTATGCTGCAATTCTGTACACATTTCGTAAGACTCGTAACATTAAAAATTATTCTCTTTTATCTATCAAAAAAAAATTCCATTTTCTCAGCGCATGTAACCGATAAAATATTGGTTAAACAGTATTGAGAACTGTATTTTAATATCGATTTTCGTTCCTTAATTGGTTTTTTATATTATAAACCGATTTTAACCGGTTAATTTTATAAAATAAATAATGGAATACAAATTTTTTATCAAACTTATAATATTTATTATGTGACTAAATAGTAAAATTATTAACAATTATCATTATCTATTTTCAGAAAATCAAAATTTAATAATCGGTCCTTTCCTTAATATAGAAATAAATATCCAATTATGTCAAACACCTTTAAAATTGTTCTATATAAATATTATGTCTACGCCGTTTTTGGTAACAATGTTCAAAATTTATAATTTACACGTTATACAAAAATAATTTCATATATCGATTTTGTTCAAAGAAAAAAAAAACGGTATATTTTTTTCGGTTAAAGTTCTATTTTTTTGAGCACAACAATTTTGAATTTGGCACGTAAATAGCACATAAAAGACACATAATTTTGGCATATTTTATTTTCACTATAAGCATACTTGAGGGGCTAGCTTCCAGGACCTTCGGTTAACCGGTTTATTTGACCGGTTTCATGCCTTACATTTACTAAAAAAAGAACAAAATATCTCGTAACGCTATGAATGTGCGCTAAATGTGGACGTAACTGTAGCATTAATCAAAGACAAGCACTTTTCGAACAAGATTTAGAATAAAACAAAGATGTTTTTCAATAATTTTTTTTTAAATGTTTTAGCCCCTTACCTTCTTGGAAGCAGCGCCGACTTTGCTCTTGCCTGTACCACGTACTTTCTTCATTCGGTTCTTTCTTTCCTTTCGCTGTTTTCTTGTCTGTTGTTTCTTTTCGTACAAACCGTGGCGTTGGAGCCTGTGTTTTGGTTCGAATTTCTTCGCAAAATCCAATGTATCGTAAATTAACCCGAAACCTGTAGATTTGCCACCGCCGAAATTTGTACGGAAACCGAAAACGAATACTACGTCCGGAGTTACCTGAAAATCACAAAATTTTTACACCAAATCTAATTGGTTAATCATTTAACAAGTTAATTATTATGTATGTCATTTGTGTAGAATTTCTCCTGATGATGATATACATTTAGTATTAAAATTAAACAGAACTATTTTTATTCTTTAATAAAATGAATTCTAAAAGATTTTTTTACAATGTTAACTTAATCATATGGTTAGCTAATATATTTAACAACATTGTATGCAATTGACCCTTGGAGTACTTAATATTTCTATCTTTACATATTAAATTTCGATCTGTCATAAATTTATGTTTCCTTAAATAAAAGTTTTTGTTACTCAGTATTTCCAAATGTTTATCCTTGAAATAAATTTCGAATTAGCCAATGAAATGTTATTTATTCTGAAGATACATTTTCAGCCAATTATCTTATTAATTTATATGTAAAGAGCAGTTTAATAGCAACTGTATTAAATTATATTGTGATAAAAACTACTTACTTTGTACATTTTAGCTAATTTTTCCCTAATTTCTGTTTTCTTAACAGAGGGCTGTCCTGGATGTAAAACATCACAGACCATTTGTTTTCGACACAACAATCTGTTGGTCATAAATTTACGGGTGCGAATTGTTGCTGTGCTTTCACTCTGAAACGTAAAATATATGTAAAATACACATGCATTTATCAAACTGATCACAACATCAACGAATAGGTTAGGAATTTTAACTTCAGTATTTTCTAACTTAACAATTCGGGAATCGAATTATATATTATTGTGCCAATAATAACGTAATTAAAACTACTCGCAAAATTATATTATTTAACATTTTATCGATATTTTAAATTCGTATTTCTTTACCATGCTGACTTCTAAACACGTAAGTACCGGAGTTGAGTTTTAGCGAAAATTTATGCAGAAAAACAAAAATATCCGCACTGGCACTTTTAAATTATTTAGAAATTATTTTCTGGTTTCACAAAATTGCCTATTTTAACAGGATGATTGAAAATTTTACAGATTTATTTACGTACCATTTTGCTTGTTTTAGCACTGAAACACGAAAAGAGCGACGGTGTCGCGCAAACGGAATAATGCAGAACTATTTGACAATTGACACATATGACAGAGCGCCTACTTTAAAATATTTTCAAAACCAACTTTTAATTTAACTTTAATATAATGTAATTAATTATATATGTAGTATTTTAAACTGAAAATTATGAGAAATACATTACTAATAAATGTATATTTTTTTTTTTCAATCGAGAAACATACTTTTCTTTTTAAATAAAAGTTCTCTGTAATAAAAATAATATTATTTTTATAATATTATTTTTATTTAAATTTCGCCACAGTAGATCATTTTCTAATCTTTTATTCTCTGTAATGATTATATGTTTCACTTCATTCATATGCATTTTAAAATATCGTAATTTAAAAAAAAAACTAAAAATAAAATTAAACAACTGATTAGTTATAATGTTTTAATTTTCATATCCTAATATTTTCGAGTCTCATTAAGATCAAAATAAACAAGATTAGAAGTATATGGGTAAACCCATATATAGACTACTTTGACATTTCTCGGAAAGTTGGCAACAATGTATTTTAATAATATTATAATTTATGTGGGCAATAGGAGATACTTTTCTGAAAATTTGATCAAAATCGAATAAATAATGTAGCCACAATGAATTTTTTAAAAATTTTGTGATTTTTTTTCTCGATAAGTTGGCAACACTGTATTTTGTTAAAATTGCATAATTTATTTAGGCACTAGGAAAAACTTTTTATAAATATTTGATTAAAATCGGTTAAATAAAATGGTCAAAATAAATTTTTTTAAATTTTACTAATTTTTTTTTTCGGAAAGTTGGCAACACTGTATTTTGTTAAAATTACATAAATTACATGAATACTAGGAGAATCTTTTGTGAAAATTTGAGTAAAATCGGTTGAATAACATGGACATAATAAAATTTTTAAAACTTTAGTAATTTTTTTCTCGGAAAGTTGGCAACACTGAAAATTAATAAAATTATGTAATTAATGGGAGCATTAGGGAAATCTTTTCTGAAAATTTGATCAAAATCGGATAAATAACGTAGCTAATATGAATTTTTCAAAACTTTAGTAATTTTTTTCTCGGAAAGTTGGCATCACTGGAAAAAAAGAAAACCACATGACCATCTTGAGTACTAGACAAATTTATCCTGAAAATTTCATTAAAATCGGTTGAACCGTCTAGGAGGAGTTGCGGCCACAAAATTTTGACTTACGACCGAGCGAGCGAGCGAGCGAGCTGACGACGCACACACATACACCCTCATAAACTAAGTTCAGATTCGTCATCTACAGGCTATATGAAGGATTTCTATACAATTTTTTTTTTTTTTTGAAAATGTTACAGACACCGTACCAAACGCTTTACTACTTTTCCTTGCAGTCAAAGTAGTAAAAAGCTTTAGAAATATAAAGAAATGCAAATTATTTATTAAGCAATTTAAAATTTTGCAAACGAATGAATCTGACAATCATTAAAATACTAAATAGAAATAAATATAAACATTTATATCAACTTGCTGTATGTTTAATTTAATATATATATATATATATATATATATATATATATATATATATATATATATATATATATATATATATATCTTCATAATGAGCTGTTGTAATTAGTTTAATTTATTAAATTGTAGATCTATAAAACAGAATCATAGTTAAAGTTTCCATATGCAATATTTTACATGTAAAGAAAATAAAAATATAAGAATAAAAAAAATAACACATAACCATTTTCAAAATATTTTTATTTTATAAATTGAAAATATTTGTATACAAAATTGTAATTGTTTTCTTTACAAATTTATCATCCAAGCACAAAATATTATATATTGCAAAATACATATTTTTGTATCACATACTTTCTACATATTTTTTTATGTAAAACATTCCGAAAAGGCACATATCTGTTAATCCTTTCATTTTTTAGAATTATATTTACTTATTACACTAAACATTTACGAATATATATATATTTACGTTCACTGTTAGTTATCACGAAATTAATTCAAATATATAATTATCTATTACAAACCTAAATTATTTAAGAAAATAACACGCCAATTAATCAATTTCCAAAATAAAAATTTACAAATTCGAAATAAATTTTTTTAATATTATAATCTACCCGTAAAACTAATTATGTATCTTTAAAATGGCAACTTGATACAAGATGGCGCAAAGTTTACAAAACAATTTGAAAAGCCAATAGAATTTTTAATAAAAGAATAGTTTCTTTGAATTCAGGATTTAGTTATGCTAAATAAATCAATAATTGAAAGAAAAAAACATCAAAATAACATTTGAGCAGAAATGCCAGCTTCTAGGTCAAATATCGTTACTAAACGCGATTGAAAAAATTAAAATTGCAAACAAAACAAAAAATCATTCAATCCAGCATTGATTTAATTTTGTAAGATTTTACAAATTTCAAATTGATCATAGCAAACTTTAAAACAAATACTTCAAAAATCTTTAAAATAATTTTGATAATAAGAAAACTGTATAAAGTTGTTTCTTCAAATAATGAAATTAGGGTAAAAAATGGATTAAAAAGTTTTAACAAAGGAAAGTAGTTGTTGGCTTTTTAAATTTCTTTTCAACTTTTAAGCTAGCTCATACAACACAGTAAACTTAAATCACAACAATAAAAATTATTTCGAGATATACGTATTTATATTCCAAGTGATATTAAAAAATTTGATATTCAAAAACCGAATTTAGAAAATATAATTTAGAACTTGAACGTATCAAATGATGACAGTATTCAGTTTATAATTTTACGGACGCAATTCGAAATTGGAATAATGTGAATTATAATTCGAGATAGTCGAAATAAAGGATTTTACTTTCAAAAAAATTTCACAAGTTATTCAATCAATAAATCGGTCAGCATGATGCTTTGATCCTAAAGATCGAAACAGCCTAGTAGGTCAATTCGTTGATTGAGTAGGTAACTTATGCAATTTTTTCGAAAGTAAAATCTCTTATTTAGATTATTCTATTAATTTCACTATGAAATTTCACTAGTTTTTGGTTCAATTTTGTAATTCGAGATATATATTATACTGCCAGTTGTTTTAAAAATTTGATACTTCGCTTTTTAAGTCTTCGTAAACTGGTGCTATGCGTTTTGCCTAATCTAAATAGAAAAAAATTTAAATTTAGATTAAGTGGACGTATGAAATGGGGGGGCAGTATTCGGTAAATTTCAATTAGCTGGAACGCAATGAGAAAGAAAAGAGTGTTTTGTGGCCTTACTTCGGTTGAAACAGTATCAAACGTGTGAGCATTGACGTAATACAAGGTATTTGTTTCTGACGGTGCATCACATGCGAATCGGGCACATTACTCTCATAGTCAATGGCGACGCGCTGATTCACGAAGGTCATCATTGTTAGGAGATCCATTTCGTATTGATTTTCGCGTAGCTCGTCACAAAGCGCTTGAATAAACCACGAACCTCGTGTTGTATTGCGCCAAGAATAAAAACCTAAGTTAGAAATGTCTTATGAAATAAGTGATCGGACAACTTACAATTGTTACATTGTTAGTTTGACATAGGCTTAATAATCTTTTATAAGCAATTAGCGCCAAGTGAATGAATCTTTGCATAAATGTTTCGACAAATATTTATTTATAATTGTAATTAATGTACGAAGATAAAAAAAAAAATAAGATTAAATAATAATTAATCACAAAACAAAACTTAAAAAAAAACAAACACTTATGTACTTTTTTATTGTCATTTCCCAAAATCATATTCTTTTGAATATAATTAGTTAAATTTTCACAATTAAAATAAAATTGTAAAAGCAATATAAAAATAAAAACTAAAATTTTTTAAAAATAAATCATTACAAATTGAAATAAAACGTCGATAAACATTTTTGAAGCATATTGAAAATAAAATTGATGATAAAGAAAAACGATAAATGAAAGGAAAAATAAAAATATATATTAATAATTTAAGCATCAAAATTGCCATCATAACAAATTTTACAGTAAAATAAAAATGTTCAAAAGAAAAATAGAATTTGCAAAATAACTTCTAAAAATACTTTTTTTTCTAATTTCAAACAAGTGTATTTTATGTAAATAAAATTGAGTTATAGAAAAACAAATAGACTACATACAAATATAAATATTTAATCCACATGTAAGCATTAAAAAGCAAATATTTGCAAAAAGTATTTAAAAATAGTTTAACCGAAATTAAGTTATAAATATTTATGCAATTTGATAACAAATGTTGCGAATAAAACATCTTAAAACTAAATATTTCATCAATAAAAAGTTATTTTAGTTTTAAAATAAATTTGTGGAAACATTTCTTAGTTCAAATTTAAAATGTTTGTAAAAAAAATGTACAATGCTATGAATTTTTAATACGTAAATTGTTACTGTAAAATTAATACACAATGGAAAATACCTGGTATTGTTGAATAAGCAACTAAAAAGTCAGCATGAGTAGGAATACGGTACGATTGACCTGGTTGACCGTCAGTTTCAGTTCTAGATAAAGAAATTCCTTTATCTAAATTATCACCCTGGCAAGCCTGAATAAAAAACATCTTTGGCTTTCCTAAAACCGTATTTTAAAATTAGCTAATTTAGTAAGCAAATTTTGCAAAACAAAAATTAAAATTTTACCGGCAAGTGTTGGACATTTGTCCGCTGTGAAAGGCAACCAAATATTATCAGGCTTATACGGAGAATCTTTAGCATATAATATTCCGGTATCCCCATGCGACATAATGCATACTAATAGACAATCACTTTCCGAATGATCGGTTTCGGCAGCTATAAATTTGTAACAAAAAAAAAACAAAACGAATTAAAATGTTTCATTATTAATATATATATAACTACCATACCTTTTTCGATAACTCTCGTTAATTCTTTGTAATTCAAATCATTATAAACTTCCACATCAAAACTCAAATGTTTCAATCGTTCGGCAAATGTTTGACAATCAGTTTGCGTACCAGATCGAGATTTCAAGTTAGTTAAAAGAAAATGTTCATGATTGAAAATAATGGCAAGTCCACGGCGCGAATGGTTCATATTATAATGTGTAGCTTTCCGTGGTACTGGCATTTTAGCCACTGTATCATGACCAAAGAATCTATGAAGATTATAGATTGTAGAACAGTTACTACATACATAATATTTTTTTAAAAAAAACTTACCCATTGCTTTTTCCCAAGGCATCTTTTTCATCTATATCAGAATTCTTTACACAATTAATTGCGTTACCATCGCCTGCATCCATTGTGCGTACTATTGCATTAAACAATTCGATTTTAATTAAAAATAAGTTATAAAAGTCTTTCCTTTGTCAGCGAAAACTTGATTATGTTATCAAACAAACATGAAACAAACTTCACTTATCTGTCGACTTATCGCTTTTGTCGAAGCCAGTCGAAGCATGGATATGTTTCTTCTTTATATTTACCCATGTTTGACATTGACACTTTGATCGTAAAATTCCTGTTGTATACTTCAAAGTGTTTATTATTTTTCGTATAAAATTGTTTTATTCCATGATATTAATATATTATATAATAAACAGATATAAGCTTTAATTTAAGTAATTAAATTATATTTAACATTATTTTTAAAATTAAATCAAAATAAAAACGATATTAACACCAGGGGATTTTCGAATTTTACATAGTAACGCTAATAACTTTTGAGAAAAAGAAGAACTAAATTTTTTCCGTTAGTAGTTTGTTGACGTTCGCGGTAATAATTCCCGCCTTTTACTGCATATTTGTGTCCGAGTTGTTTTGCACGAGCATCATTTCGTGAAACAACTTCGTTGTGACAACATATCGTGAAAGTCGTGTTACATAAAAATATAATCGTACAAAATGTCTGGCCGTGGTAAAGGTGGTAAAACTAAAGCAAAAGCAAAGTCGCGATCAAGTCGTGCTGGTCTTCAATTCCCGGTCGGTCGTATACACCGAATGTTACGCAAAGGAAATTATGCAGAACGCGTCGGAGCTGGTGCACCGGTCTATTTGGCCGCCGTAATGGAATATTTGGCGGCTGAAGTATTGGAATTGGCCGGTAACGCAGCCCGTGATAATAAGAAAACAAGAATTATTCCGAGACATCTCCAACTTGCAATCCGGAACGATGAAGAATTGAACAAACTTCTATCGGGAGTGACAATTGCCCAAGGTGGAGTCTTACCAAATATTCAAGCTGTTTTACTGCCAAAGAAAACAAGTCAGTCGGCCGGCACAACTAAAGGGGGAAAATCTCAGTCCCAAGAATATTAATCTTTTTACATTTTTTATCTTTTAATACTTTAAGTAAGCTGTAAACATATATCGATGTGAATTCGTTTTTAGTTTGTTTTGTTTTATAATAAAAATTGATTTTGAGTGTAATATTTAAATAATAAAAATGATTTTATAAAGAAATGTACTGTTATTTTTAATGTACCAATCTTTACGAAAGCTTGCCAATGTACTTTGCAATTGTTTCAGTTTACTCTTTTTTTTTTAATGTACGTATTTGAAATAAAGTTTTGTGTTAGCTTTGAACGTTTTGAAAATTGCAAGTATTGAATTGAAAAGTTTTGTATTAAATCTTATATATTACAAATAAAATATTCGAAGATAATTAATTTGTTTCTGCAAGTTAGATATGAATAAATTTGGTTGAAAATAATCGATCTCTAGGTAAATGTTTCGACAAGTATTTATTTATAATTGTATTTTATTGTAAAAAGTGTAATATTTTACACATATTTTATTTAAATATAAATTTAAAACTTACAAACGAATTAATGAACAAAATTTCTAAACAAATTGGAGCAAACAAATATCGTTAACTGACTATGTGTAGAACTAAACAATTAGAATATTAACTGTTTTAGAAACGTTTGATTGATTGGTCAGTTGATAATTTAATTACATTGTTAATTGACAATGCATCTTACAACATTTAATGCAACTGATCCTTAATGAAGCAATATCAAAAGCTGTATTTGGCGTAGTTTTACATTTTGGTGTGTTTCTTCTTCGTATCAAAAGAATAAAACAATTTTTAAAACATTAAAATTTTATTGAAATAATATTAATCAGCATAGAAAAGTAACAATTTACTGTCTTTATTGGACCATGTTTCAAAAATATTTTCCTTCACAAATTCCCAAATTTTCTTGTACCGCGTGCTATTTTTTACTTGGCCGTACGACAATGATTTTAGGGTATTTAATTTTAATATTTCAGAACTTTTAACAATATCTATAAATGTAACAAATAATTCTTTTTTGCATATTAACAATCTTCCTTCTCTTTTATTTAAATTTTTCTTGGTGACTCCTTGTTTTCTACCATCTACTGACACTTCCAAGGTTCTGGAAAAATATACAGAATATTGAAATTATTAGATACAGTTTCCATGTAAAGCGACTAAATAATTTTTAGTAAAATTTAATTTTATATTTGTAAAATTAAAACCAAAATAGAAAAATCATAATTTCGAATGGTTTTAGAATTTTTCTAAATTAGAAATTGTCTTTGAATGCATACTGTTACAGTTCTATCAACTTCTTAAAGCAATTTACCTTAAAGAAACTTTGCTCCAAATGATACTGGAAGGACATGGTCGTTTGCTGTCAGTTTTACAGAATTTAAATTCAATATCTGCTTGTTTAATAAGAGGAATTTTATGACAATACGGTTTAGAAAGTTTATTGTTAAAATGAAAACGATTTTGAATTGAACGTAAGAATGATTCTTCGTTAAATGGAGTGCCACCACAAACTATTATCGAACTTAAATAAATCGGATGCTCTTGAAAATAACTTATAAGAGAGCCTTGAATACCAACAAATGTCCATTTGGCAATTTTATCACTACATGATACAGACAGTGTTGGATCACCACGACCTAAAATATTTCTACTTTTTAAAAATATAAATTTCAATTTCATAACATTATTATAAAGCTAAACTAAAAATATCACAAGCTTCGGAATATTTCTATCCAGACGATTTCATCCACATTCATTGTAAGATATTTCTACCACTTGGAAATATTCGCTCACGCACAATACTCTCAACCATACCACTCTATCTACTCATCGGACGTTCACGCAGACGTATATCTTCAATACCACTCATCTATATATTCTTTTAATCAAACATTCATTAGACATTCACTCAAGATGACCGAATCATCTTAACTGACTTAATTTAAATTGAGATTAAATATATTTTAAATAATAAATACCTGGTTTAGTTCTAATTGCTCCAACAGTATGATATTGAATTCCAATAGATTTCAAATCTTGTCTGACATCATCGGGTAGACATTTTGCTCCAGTTCGAAAAACATCTTCTTCCGATATTTTTAATTTCTTACCTGGCAAACCATCTTCTACATCCAATGAACGCTTCTTATTTTCAAATTGATTTTGTTTTTCTTCATTAGTCAAACTATCACTTAAACATTGTCCAAATTCCTCTATTTCGAAATTCTGTTTTGGAAAAATTGCAGCATCACCGCAAGGCATATGTGTAGTGAAAAAATGAAAACTTAAGCTATCTTGTAAATCTAATTTATTGTTTTTATTTAATGCGAACACGCTAGGTTTATTTTCGAATGCGCATTTAATTTGTTCGTATAAATATCGTAGAAATGCACGACGACAAATGATTTCCGCGTGCGAATCGTTTAGAATATCGCCGTTTGGTGACATCTTTTTAACACCAATACATTTAGTACCCGTTCCCATTGCAACTAACACTAAATCATCACTAACACTATCGTATTGAGTTATCGAAGCTAAAATGGTCCATTCTTCTAAAGTAGGTTTACCGGTTTTCGGTAATTTATCGAAATGATTTAAAGATATTTGTGCGATTTTATTACAAAAGTTAGAATTAAAGGTGAACATTTTTTTTTAAATTTTATAAAATACTTATAATTAAAGAAAAAGAAATTATAGTTTAAAATTATTATTTAAACTACAACTGTGGGATCCCATGCGTATTTTTCAGTTATCTTAATATTATTCAGCGCTCTCATATCATCTTCAGGAATGATAAAATTTAATTGGATATTGTCTTCAATATGTTCTTTTGATCTTGCTTTAGGTATAATTCCGATTTCTTGCTGCAAGGCCCAGCGTAAGAGAACCTAATAAATTAATAGTATGTAAATTAAATATTAAAGTAGAGCAAATATATAATAAGTTACCTGATAGTTTTAAGAACTTAAATTTAAAAATATTCAAAATTAGACTTAAGGATTATTATTTAAATAAAGAATTTTTATATTTATAATAGATTTAAGAAATTTTTATATATGATTTACGTTTTCTATATTATTATTTTGTATTTTGCGTAGCATTTGAGCTAAATAAAGACTATTATTATTATTATATTACAATATAAGGTTGATAAGTGCACTTTAACCGAATCGAGAAAAGGTTTGAGAAAGCGAGATGAAATCAAGTTAACTCAATATATGAGATTTTATTACTAGCACTTATCAACCATGTATCGTATACTGTTTTTCGAACAATCAATTTAGAAATATGTAATAACAGAATAAGTACTTGTATTTAGTTTATTTGTGAAAATATCAATCGAATCAGAATAAATATCATATAATCGAATACCTCGTTACTATGGAAATGTAATTTTTCACAATAAATAAATAAAGTGACAGAACAAAGTAGCAAATTTGTATAACATTGTACTCTTTCCACTATATCGAAATTATTTTCGCCAAACATTTCTATTCAGACAAGCAACTTTAGCTTTATTCACATTCATAATACCTCGTATACATTCTATTCGTATCATTTGCATTTTACCTGAGCTGGAGATTTATTCAATTTATCTGCAACACTTTTAACAACTGAATCCGTAATTAATGTTTTATAATTACTACTTCCTAATGACGAATAAGCTTGCAATAAGATTCCCTCTCGCCTACATAAATCTAATAGTTCAGTTTGATAATAATGAGGATGCCATTCAACCTAGAAATTATTTTAAATTAAGTATATTTGCGAATTAAAATTGTACGTGATTTTTTTTTCTTGATAAAATAATAAAAATAAATACCTGGTTTACATCGGGTTTAACTCCATGACAATTACTCAAAAGTTCTTGCATATGTTTTACAGTATAATTGGAAACACCGACGGCTTTCAGTAATCCTCTATTTTTCGCTTGAATTAAGGCTTTCCAACTTGCAGACCTTAATGCTGGGTTATCTGAACTATCAACAGGAATACCTGATGCTCCAGGCCAATGAATTAAGTACAAATCTAAATAGTTTAAGCCTAGATTCGATAAGGATCTTTCCACAGCTGTTATGACACGATCGCCATGATCACTTGGTGCTACACAAAATACACTGAGTTAATATCTTTTCTTTAAAATTTTTGATAAATAAAAATATACATAATTTTGAAGTTATAAATATATCTTCTCGTTTAAGATTATATTTTGGTAGTAATTCTTTAAGAGCATAACCTATATCTTGTTCATTTCCATACACAGCAGCTGTATCTAAAAAATCAATCAATCTTATCAATCTTATAAGTATTACTAAATAACTTTCTTACCAAATGAGCGATAACCTGCATTTAAAGCAAAATTAATCACATCGTAAATTAATTGTCTGCCTCGAATTTGAAATGTTCCCACTAGAAAGCAAAACAATATGAATTATTAGGTTAGATGTCAATATGACGTTTAAATACGTCATACATCCAATTAAAGGCATTGTATTGCCGCTAAGAAGTCTAAATGACATTCTTTTGCAATCCATTTTAATAATATTTAAGAAATTTAATAGTTTTTAAACTATTTCTTCGCTGCAGCAACAAAACACTATTTTCAAAACAAATAACCTAAAATAAACTAGATGTATTTCGTTGAAGATTACGAAAAGAATTCAATTAAATTTTACAAATTTTAAAGATATTTAAAAATTTCAAATAACAATTTTTTTGTGACATAAAAATTATATAAATATTGTTATTTTTAACCGAATACATATCCCCTTGTGATACGTACGCAGATTGCAGCGCCAGTTACAAATGAAGAAAATATAAAAAAATAATTTTTCTTTACGCTATTAGTAGCAAATTTTTATTAAAAAATTGTAACATTTTCTCGTAATTTTAAAATAAAAAATTGTTCATTAATTATATAATTTTTAATTTTTTTCAATTTACTGATGTCATGTAATGGGTTTCCGAGAGAGCGATGGATTCATCAGCTGAATTTAGAGAAACGTTTTATATCATAAATTCTTTAAATTTTAAATTAAAACTGTAATTTTGCATGAATAATTTAATACATAATACTTGTTTTTAATTTCAAATAGAATTTATTGTCAGTTTTACAGAAGAAGTTGATAAGAAATAATATTTTTTTTCTTCAAGCGTATCATAATATTAATATTACGGTACCATGTCGCTGTGTAAAAAGAGGTCATTATGTTACTTGTATAATAATTACATTATACAGCAGCTAGTTACTATATATACCACTGATGGAAGCACCAAACAATAACATCTAAATGTATTTACCTGTACGTTCGCGGTAATAATTCCCGCCTTTTACTGAGTATTTGTGTCCCATGTTGTTTTGCATGACCATCATTTCGTGAAAAAACTTCGTTGTGACAACATATCGTGAAAGTCGTGCAACATAAATATATAATCGAACAAAATGTCTGGCCGTGGTAAAGCTGGTAAAACTAAAGGAAAAAAAATATCGCGATCGAGTCGTGCTGGTCTACAACTCCCGGTCGGTCGTATTCACCGAATGTTACGCAAAGGAAATTATGCAGAACGCATCGGATCTGGTGCACCGGTGTATTTGGCTGCCGTATTGGAATATTTGGCGGCTGAAGTATTGGAATTGGCCGGTAACGCAGCAAAAGATAATAAGAGAATGAGAATTACTCCGAGACATATCCAGCTTGCAATCCGAAACGATGAAGAATTGAGCAAACTTTTGGACGGAGTTACAATTCCACAAGGTGGAGTCTTACCAAATATTCAAGCTATTTTACTGCCAAAGAAAACAAGTGAACCGCAGCCCGGAACCAGTAAAAATTAAAAATCTCACTTCCAAAAATATTAATATTAGTTATTTTGTTATTTTGTTTAGTTATTTTGTTTTAATAGTATATATACCTATTAGTTTAAATTAAAAAAATAAATCAACTGAAAACTAATAAATATATTAATTTTCAGTTAAATTGTTAAATTTTTTGTTAAAAATTTATTTTCTTTGCAATATTTATATATAATAAAAATGAATTTATAAAGAAATGTGTTGTTATTTTTAATGTACCTAACAATCTTTGTTAAAGCTTTGCTATGGTTAGGTTAGTTTTTGTTTTTTTTTAATGTATGTGTTTGAAATCAAGTTTTGTGTTAGCTTTGAAAGTTTGTAAATCAACATTTCTAAAAGAACAAAAAATATTTCAAATTGCAGGTATTGAATTGAAAAGTTTTGTATTAAATATTAAAAATCACAAATAAAATATTCGAAAATAAGTACACTAATTAATTTGTATCTGCAAGTTAGATATGAAAAGATTTGATCGTAAAATAATCGATCTCTAGGCAAATGTTTCAACAAGTTATAATTATACTTTTTTGGTAAATATTGCAATATTTTACACATATTTTGTTTAAATATAATTTTACAACTCGCAAACGAATTGATGAATAAATTTCTAAAAAAATTAGAGCCAGCTGTAGCAAACAACTTTAGATTTTGTATTAAACTATACAAATTAGAATATTAACTATTTTAGAAATGTTTGAAACCGGTTTATAGCAAAAAAACACACGCCAATCGTTTGCAAAAACTGAATTGAAACAAAAAAAAAAAATCTGTCAAAGCAATATTGCATCGAAAATAAATATTAAACTCAAGAGTAATTTTAGTGTTGATGTATAGCTAAATTTCAACTCAATTCTCGCATACCAAAACCTGTAATTAAACCGGAAAATAAAATACCGATAATTCAAAGAGAGAAAATTTCGGTATTAGCGCGGAAAAATATTATCAAAATTGAGAATAAAAAGAAAACGAAAATTTTTGTGAAAAACAGAGAAAATAGATGAAATGAATTGAAAAGGCATTCGTACAAATCGCCGTTCGAAATGTTGATGCAAATGAATAATAAATGGTTGCTTATTTTGTTTTTACTAAGTTTGTTTCAATTTACAATAATTATTTTTATAGATTGAGACGATCTCTTACTTTATTTATTGTATTTGTTAACTGATTCAATTATTATGCATTTAGAAATAAATACCTCATAATGTTTTTCAAAATATTGTAGAATATAATTTATGGTAGCTTCGTCATGTGACTCACTCACCTTTATACATTTATATAATATTAATAAAGTATGAAACTAATTGATTATAAAGTCCATAATATTATTTTAATTTGGAACATTTTCTTGTTCCGCATTAGATGGGTTTCTGAATCTTTATGTATTTCTTGTGCATTGTCAATTTTAATATTACGAGATCTTAATGCTTCCATTTTAATAAATATTTGTAATTTTATTAAATAAAAATTAATAAAAATAAAATTCTAATATTTATCATATCAATAACTAAAATTAAACAAAACTGCTAAAGTGAATATAACAATATTTCAAATTTAAATTTTGAGCGAGTTTGGTGTTTTTCTTTGTTATTTACAAATTGAAATTTAATTTGTATATTATAATAAATTAAAAATTTATATATATATATATATATATATATATATATATATATATATATATACGAAGGTTTAGATAATGACTGGTAAGATATTTGTGAGTAATTGGATAGTGGGTGTAGCAGTCAATTTTGGAAGACGATATTAAATAAATTTATTATGTAATATAATTATAATTAAATTTGATAATTTAATAGATAAAAAATACTTCTAGTGAACATTTTTTGAACTACTAACAATAAATATGACCGCGTTTTTCATGTACGTCGCAAAAATGAAAGGGATATTTGTAAGTGATTTGTTGTCTGTTTTAAGAGTAAAAAATAATAGACAATGGTAAGAAAATGAATTATAATTTAATTGTTAGTATTGTACATATTATATATATATATATATATATATATATATATATATATATATTACAATATGGTATAAAGTTTTTGGTTTTTACCTAATAAGAATAAGTTTATTATTATTCTATAATTTCATAATCTTTTATTTTTACAGATGTGAACAATTTTTGTGTTTCGTGAGAATCGTTAGTGCAATTCGCAAGGATGTTTGACTAATATGTAAGTTGTAATTGTATTTTTAGTTGTAGATAACTTTACATCGAATGTATTTTCATAATTTTAAACAAAATCATTATTGAATATTGTATATAATGGGTATAATAAAAATATATCAGAAATTAGAACCTATATGATAATTTATTCTTATAAAATAGTTTAATTACATAATACTCATTCACACAAATTACTACAGATTTCAAATAGATTCTTACATTGTACTATGAAAATATCCAAATCATTCTTTAAAACTACAAATGTCATACTATGCAGGAATTTTTTTTCTAATAATAAGGCTTAATAATATAATAATATGGTGTATTCAGATAAAATTAGTTAAGGATTTTTTAATGCTGATAAATGATATTGTTTAAATACTTTGGCATTTTTTGTGGCAAAGATAAGTTCTAATAAATCACAGCCTGTCTCGAATAAAAAATTAAAAATAATACAGATTTTTCTTAAAATTATTGCTGTTTTAATAAAATAAGTAATCTATGTTTTTTTTTGTGTTACAATTGCACAATTCAGATCTGTTTCAAATTGTTTAAGCACTTTATAACCTTATATTTATTACATTGAGAAAGAAATTCATTATTTGAAAGTTGAAATTATAAAAATAGTGTTACGTTTAGTATAATGAAAAATACTTGAACATTATTAAAATTATATTAAATCTAAATTTATTCAGTCACACTATGCATTTGTTCGTAATTTTGACCGTCATTGGACTACCTGTTTCTGCTATCATTTTGGTAAATACACCCTTAACAGTTTGTAGTAATATATAAGGGTAATCAAATTCAATCATTGATCCACTGTCCGTGACTAAAACTTTATCGGAATCCATAACAGTATTGAGTCGATGGGCGAGTGTTAATACGGTACAGTCTGTGAATTACTGTCGGATTGTTCTGCAGTGCATCAATTCTGGAAATAAATTTTGAGATTAAATAATGATTAATTGTTTATTTAAGAATTAATTTTGTTACTGGCTGCAGTTCTATCCAACATTAAAATTTTGTTATTGCGAATTGAAATTTGATCCTCTGTCCAAAACTCTCATTTCTAGCTTATTTATTTGCGATGCCACTTCTTTTAATTCCATATGTAATTAAATGAAAGTATATTATATTAATTAATTAAAAAATTTACGTTGTATTACGTAAAGATTAAAAATTAAAAATGTATATCTAATAATTAATAATTTTATAATTAGATAATTTATTGACAAATTTAATATTTTATTATATATGCATTAGGTAATTTTATATAACAATTTTTTATTATTATTATTACTCAAATTATTATATCTGTTTTTATTTATATATCGTATCAGTATTTTTTATGACATGCCTTTGTTTTACATTTAACGTTTACTTTTAATTAATTTTATTTTTCGCGCGCTATGCGATCCGAACATGTGTATATTTTCGTAAACCGGTTGGCATGCGCTCGGCAAACCAAAACCAAAACAAACCAACCAAAACAATCTCAAACAATCCGGCGTCAAAGATATCACATTTTCTGAATGTTGTTAGTACAGTTTGTTTTATTTACTTGTAAAACGCTAAAGTTACAATGTATAAATATTCAACTTTTTGTTGTATTTGTCTTAGCGATAAGGGAAATTTAAAATGCTTAAACTATGATAATGAAATTGACAAAATATTATTTTTCAAGATGAACACGTGTGTATTTGACAATGTGAGTAGCCTATTTATTTACCGTTTTTTATTATAATTCATGTTTATAATTCTTATAGAACTGGATTGAATGCGAAATTCCTGTATCCATCTGTTATAACTGTCACCATTTGATCGATATGTTCTACAACTTTAAATTAAAATGCGTGGAAAATAACCAAATGCTAAGAGGTTATATTTCCGAATTGCAAAAGATACATAAAAATCATAGCGAACAATTTGTTTCGCATGACATTATCGCCAAGCAATATGAACAAGTTGTTGATAATTTTAAATCGAAAATATCACAAAGTGATAATATTTCTGAATATATGCTGCATTCTTTAAGCAATCTTTCTAAAGTTGAAGAGCATCAATCAGTCAATAAGCAAATACATAATTCCGAAAATCAAATTGACACAGTGCCAGCTTCATATACTACTGACTTAATTTCTACCCTTTCTGCATCAGATAATCAAACTCCAATAATAATATCACCAAAAATGGATGCAAATATTAAACTTGAAAATAATATTCTCTCGGATGAAAACGAAATAATAGATAATAATTTATGCACTCCTGCTAACTCCGGATCAGTAGATGAAAATAATATTCTCTCGCATGAAAACCAAATAATTGATAACAATTTATGCATTCCTGCTATTTCGGGATCAGTAGATGATACACCAAAGAGAAAGAGGCCTAGAAAAGAAAATAATAATTCAAATACTTCAAATACTTCCAATAAAAATAAGCAAATTAAATGTTTTGTTTGTGATCAGGGTTTTACAACGTTAGTTGGATTGATTCAACATGGATCTGCTAAACATAAACAGTTTTTTTGTATAATGTGTTCAATTCAGTTTGAGAATGAAAAATTGTGGCGTTTACATATCAATACTATTCATAATTTTTCTAAATCAATGACATCAAAACCGCAGAAATGTTTACTTTGTGACGAAATATTTGGTACTTTTAAAAAATTCACTAGCCATTTAGTAAGAGATCATTATAATAATGCTCCCCCATTACTTTGTGATGATAAGATGTAAAATATTGTATTATTTTTGTAATATTTACCTTAATAATAGAAACCATAAAAATCATATAAATGTTGTATTATTTATTTTCATTTAAAAAAAAATTAAATTATCAGTAATTTATGTCATTGTTAAAATGATTAAATGTTGCTATTTGTTCTACAAATTCTTTTTGTTTAAATTAAATTTATAAAAATGTTTTATTTGTTTAAATCATTAGTAAAACTAATATGGTAAATGATTAAAAATGAAAAGTTGCTTTTTACTTGGCGTAAATTATTTAAAAAAAAACATTTGAATTAATTTAAAAATATATATGACTTCTAAAATTAAAACTATATTATTGTTTTTTCTATTTAATGTTTGTAATAAATATTACAGTATTGCAGAACTTTTTTAAAAAAATCAAAAGCATTTTTTTTATCCGACATGCGTAATAAAAGGGCGTATATTTTTAATAACGTATTTATTTATGATTATGTTTAAAGAATTTAGTTTTTATTGTTTTTAAAAATAAGTAGAAATTTTTCTGTATTAGTAAGTGTTGGTAGTTGGTACTAAATGACTTCTTATTAAAAAACGTATAATTATTTTTTATCTGGGTAAAATTTAGTATTTCTTTTGTATTGTCACAATATTACGACATCTTAATGCTCTCATTTTAATAAATATTTGTAATTCCATTAAATAAAAATTAATAAAAATGAAATTCTTATATTTATCATATCAATAACTAAAATTAATGATCAAACCAAACTGCTAAAGTGAGCATGGAATTTCAAATTTAAATTTTGACAGTAGAAGGTTTGAGGCGAGTTTGATGTTCTTCTTTTTCTTATTTGTTATTATAACAAATTGAAATTCAATTTGTATATTATATATACGTCATTAGTAACCAAAACCAAACCAACGAATGCGATCCGAAAATGTTTATATTTTTGTAAACCGCTCGGCATCGCTCGACTGTTTTCTACCTGATACATTTTTGACATTTTACAACATACAACTTGAATTTTCAATTATTTTAATTAATTTCAGAGAGGATCTGATTAATTTAATTAAGCTAGTGACATCTAACGAATACAAAATTATTTAAAAAACTTGGCACTACATTCGACAAATGGCGCCACTTCGGTTCATGTTCATGTTCTGTCCTCCCTGCGCACGACTAACCAAAACAATATCACATTTTCTGACTGTTCTGCAATGTATAAATATTCAACTTTTTGTTGTATTTGTCTTAGCGATAAGGGAAATTTAAAATGCTTAAGCTATGATAATGAAATTGACAAAATATTATTTTTCAAGATGAACACGTGTGTATTTGACAATGTGAGTAGCCTATTTATTTACCGTTGTTTTATTATAATTCATGATTATAATTCTTATAGAACTGGATTGAATGCGAAATTCCTGTTTCCATCTGTTATAACTGTCACCATCTGATCGATATGTTCTACAACTTTAAATTAAAATGCGTGGAAAATAACCAAATGCTAAGAGGTTATATTTCCGAATTGCAAGAGATACATAAAAATCATAGCGAACAATTTGTTTCGCATGACATTATCGCCAAGCAATATGAACAAGTTGTTGATAATTTTAAATCGAAAATATCACAAAGTGATAATATTTCTGAATATATGCTGCATTCTTTAAGCGATCTTTCTAAAGTTGAAGAGCATCAATCAGTCAATAAACAAATACATAATTCCGAAAATCAAATTGACACAGTGCCAGCTTCATATACTACTGACTTAATTTCTACGCTTTCTGCATCAGATAATCAAACTCCAATAATAATATCACCAACAATGGATGCAAATATTAATATTAAACTTGAAAATAATATTCTCTCGGATGAAAACGAAATAATAGATAATTTCAGCATTTCTGCTATCTCTGGATCAGTAGAAGATAATATAAAATCACCAAAGCGGAAGATGCCTAGAAAAGAAAATTATAATTCAAATACTTCCAATGAAAATAAGCAAATGAAATGTTTTGATTGTGATAAGGATTTTATAACGTTATTTGGATTGATTCAACATGGATCTGATAAACATAAACAGTTTTTTTGTATAATATGTTCAATTCAGTTTGAGAATGAAAAATTGTGGCGTTTGCATATCAAATCTATTCATAGTTTGCATTATTATAAATCAATCAAGCCGCAGAAATGTTTATATGCAAATGAAAATAAGCAAATTAAATGTTTTGATTGTGATAAGGATTTTACAACGTTAGTTGGATTGATTCAACATGGATCTGCTAAACATAAACGGTATTTTTGTGTAATATGTTCAATTCAGCTTAAGAATAAAAAATTGTGGCATTTGCATATTAATACTATTCATAAATAAATGACATCAAAACCGCAGAAATGTTTACTTTGTGACGAAATATTTGGTACTTTTAAAAAATTCACTAGCCATTTAGTAAGAGATCATTATAATAATGCTCCCCCATTACGTTGTGATGATAAGATGTAAAATATTGTATTATTTTTGTAATATTTACCTTAATAATAGAAACCATAAAAACCATATAAATGTTGTATTATTTATTTTCATTTAAAAAAAAAATTAAATCATCAGTAATTTATGTCATTGTTAAAATGATTAAATGTTGCTATTTGTTCTACAAATTCTTTTTGTTTAAATTAAATTTATAAAAATGTTTTATTTGTTTAAATCACTAGTAAAACTAATATGGTAAATGATTAAAAATGAATTGTTGCTTTTTACTTGGCGTAAATTATTTAAAAAAAAACATTTGAATTAATTTAAAAATATATATGACTTCTAAAATTAAAACTATATTATTGTTTTTTCTATTTAATGTTTGTAATAAATATTACAGTATTGCAGAACTTTTTTAAAAAAATCAAAAGCATTTTTTTTATCCGACATGCGTAATAAAAGGGCGTATATTTTTAATAACGTATTTATTTATGATTATGTTTAAAGAATTTAGTTTTTATTGTTTTTAAAAATAAGTAGAAATTTTTCTGTATTAGTAAGTGTTGGTAGTTGGTACTAAATGACTTCTTATTCAAAAACGTATAATTATTTTTTATCTAGGTAAAATTTAATATTTCTTTTGTATTGTCACAATATTACGACATCTTAATGCTCTCATTTTAATAAATATTTGTAATTCCATTAAATAAAAATTAATAAAAATAAAATTCCTATATTTATCATATCAATAACTAAAATTAATGATCAAACCAAACTGCTAAAGTGAGCATGGAATTTCAAATTTAAATTTTGACAGTAGAAGGTTTGATGCGAGTTTGATGTTCTTCTTTTTTTTATTTGTTATTATAACAAATTGAAATTCAATTTGTATATTATATATACGTCATTAGTAACCAAAACCAAACCAACGAATGCGATCCGAAAATGTTTATATTTTCGTAAACCGTTCGGCATCGCTCGACTGTTTTCTACCTGATACATTTTTGACATTTTACAACATACAACTTGAATATTCAATTGTTTTAATTAATTTCAGAGAGGATCTGATTAATTTAATTAATTAGTTTAATTAAGCTAGTGACATCTAACGAATACAAAATTATTTAAAAAACTTGGCACAACATCCGACAAATGGCGCCACTACGGTTCATGTTCATGTTCTGTCCTCCCTGCGCTCGACTAACCAAAACAATATCACATTTTCTGACTGTTCTGCAATGTATAAATATTCAACTTTTTGTTGTATTTGTCTTAGCGATAAGGGAAATTTAAAATGCTTAAGCTATGATAATGAAATTGACAAAATATTATTTTTCAAGATGAACACGTGTGTATTTGACAATGTGAGTAGCCTATTTATTTACCGTTGTTTTATTATAATTCATGATTATAATTCTTATAGAACTGGATTGAATGCGAAATTCCTGTTTCCATCTGTTATAACTGTCACCATCTGATCGATATGTTCTACAACTTTAAATTAAAATGCGTGGAAAATAACCAAATGCTAAGAGGTTATATTTCCGAATTGCAAGAGATACATAAAAATCATAGCGAACAATTTGTTTTGCATGACATTATCGCCAAGCAATATGAACAAGTTGTTGATAATTTTAAATCGAAAATATCACAAAGTGATAATATTTCTGAATATATGCTGCATTCTTTAAGCGATCTTTCTAAAGTTGAAGAGCATCAATCAGTCAATAAACAAATACATAATTCCGAAAATCAAATTGACACAGTGCCAGCTTCATATACTACTGACTTAATTTCTACGCTTTCTGCATCAGATAATCAAACTCCAATAATAATATCACCAACAATGGATGCAAATATTAATATTAAACTTGAAAATAATATTCTCTCGGATGAAAAGGAAATAATAGATAATTTCAGCACTTCTGCCAAGCAATGTGAACAAGTTGTTGATAATTTTAAATCGAAAATATCACAAAGTGATAATATTTCTGAATATATGCTGCATTCTTTAAGCGATCTTTCTAAAGTTGAAGAGCATCAATCAGTCAATAAACATATACATAATTCCGAAAATCAAATTGACACAGTGCCAGCTTCATATACTACTGACTTAATTTCTACGCTTTCTGCATCAGATAATCAAACTCCAACAGCAATATCACCAAAAATGGATGCAAATATTAATATTAAACTTGAAAATAATATTCTCTCGGATGAAAAGGAAATAATAGATAATTTCAGCACTTCTGCCAAGCAATGTGAACAAGTTGTTGATAATTTTAAATCGAAAATATCACAAAGTGATAATATTTCTGAATATATGCTGCATTCTTTAAGCGATCTTTCTAAAGTTGAAGAGCATCAATCAGTCAATAAACAAATACATAATTCCGAAAATCAAATTGACACAGTGCCAGCTTTATATACTACTGACTTAATTTCTACGCTTTCTGCATCAGATAATCAAACTCCAATAATAATATCACCAACAATGGATGCAAATATTAATATTAAACTTGAAAATAATATTCTCTCGGATGAAAACGTAATAATAGATAATTTCAGCACTTCTGCTATCTCTGGATCAGTAGATGATAATATAAAATCACCAAAGCGGAAGATGCCTAGAAAAGAAAATGATAATTCAAATACTTCCAATGAAAATAAGCAAATGAAATGTTTTGATTGTGATAAGGATTTCACAACGTTACTTGGATTGATTCAACATGAATCTGCTAAACATAAACGGCGTAAACGGCAAATTAAATGTTTTGATTGTGATAAGAATTTTACAACGTTAGTTGGATTGATTCAACATGGATCTGCTAAACATAAACTACATTTTTGTGTAATATGTTCAATTCAGTTTGAGAATAAAAAATTGTGGCATTTGCATATTAATACTATTCATAAATAAACGACATCAAAAGCACAGAAATGTTTACTTTGTGACGAAATATTTAGTACTTTTAATAAGTTCACTAGCCATTTAGTAAGAGATCATTATAATAATGCTACCAAATTACGTTGTGATAATAAGATGTAAAATATTGTACTATTTTTGTAATATTTAACTTAATAATAGAAATCATAAAAAAAAACATATACATACATACACAATCACGCCATATACCCAAAAAGGATGTGGCACAAACTCAAAATCATATAAATGTTGTATTATTTATCTTTATTTAATTAAAAAAAAAATTATTTATAAAAATGATTTATGTTATTGCTAAAAATGATTAAATGTTGCTATTTGTTCTACAAATTCTTTTTGTTTAAATTAAATTTTTAAAAATGTTTTATTAGTTTAAATCACTAGTAAAACTAATATCGTAAATGATTAAAAATGAATAGTTGCTTTTTACTTGGCGTAATCATTTAAAAAAAATATTTGAATTAATTTAAAAATATATATGACTTCTAAAATTAAAACTATATTATTGTTTTTTTCTATTTAATATTTGTAATAAATATTACAGTATTATAGAACTTTTTAAAAAAATCCAAAAGCATTTTTTTATCCGACGTGCGTAATAAAAGAGCTTTTATATGTTTAAAGAATTTAGTTTCTATTGTTTTTAAAAATAAGAAGATTTTTTTTTGCATTAGTAAGTGTTGGTACTAAATGACTTCTTATTTAAAAACGTATAATTATTTTTTATCTGGATAAAATTTAGTAAGTAATCAAATGTTTTTTTTTATTACCATATATTTAAACACAAACGTAAAGTGATAAAAAATCATGTCTTTCAATATTTGCTGTTTTGAAACAAAATGATGGATTAAGTTTGTATCAAGTTGATTTTTGTTTACAAAAAAGGGTTTATATTCTGTTTATTGACCTTCAAATTAATAGGAAAACCTACAATATTTTTGTATGTTTTTATTTCCATTTGGTTGCATATATTACATATAACTTATTTCAATTTTTATTTTATTTATGTTTAGAAGCAATTGATTGACATATTCCAAAGGTTTTTAGCTTCAGTTTAATAATATTTTTTCTTCGTAAGTTTACTTATTATGCCTGTTTTACAAATCGCCGTTCGAAATGTTGATGCAAATGAAAAATAAATGGTTGCTAATTTTGTTTTTACTAAGTTTGTTTCAACTTACAATAATTATTTTTATAGATTGAGACGATCTCTTACTTTATTTATTGTATTTGTTAACTGATTCAATTATTATGCATTTAGAAATAAATACCTCATAATGTTTTTCACAATATTGTAGAATATAATTTATTGTAGCTTTGTCATGTGACTCAGTCACTTGTATACATTTATATAATATTAATAAAGTATGAAACTAATTGATTATAAAGTCCACAATATTATTTTAATTTTGAACATTTTCTTGTTCCGCATTAGATGTGTTTCTGAATCTTTATGTACCTATTTCTTGTGTATTGTCACTTTTAATATTACGAGATCTTAATGCTTCCATTTTAATAAATATTTGTAATTTTATTAAATAAAAATTAATAAAAATGAAATTCTAATATTTATCATATCAATAACTAAAATTAAACAAAACTGCCAAAGTGAATATAACAATATTTCAAATTTAAATTTTGACGCGAGCTTGGTGTTTTTCTTTGTTATTTACAAATTAAAATTTAATTTGTATATTATAATAAATTAAAAGTTTATATATATATATATATATATAAATATATATATATATATATATATATATATATATATATATATATATATATATATACAGTAGAACCCCGATTATCCGTGCGCGCATTATCCGGGCGGCGGATTCTTCACTCGGCATTTTTAAAATGTCATCCGTGCGCGGATTATCCGTGGCTGACGGCCAGAGGTTGGCGCATGAACGCTGAATGCACCGTGCAGGCGTTCGCCTCGGGGAATACCCGAGTTCGGCTCGTGAAATCCTCCGTTTACGTGTTTACTTATTATTTTCACCAACTGCCGACCGACTCGTTAGTTAAACGTAAACAGATATTCGTTTGACACATGTATTTGTCTGAATAATTTATTAAAAAAAAATAAAAATAAGGTCTTTGGATTATCCGTGTTTTCGATTATCCGGCGAAGGCTCGGTCCCGGCTGGCCCGGATAATCGAGGTTCTACTGTATATATAAATTTATTATGTAATATAATTATAATTAAATTTGATAATTTAATAGATACCAAATACTTCTAGTGAACATTTTTTGAACTACTCACAATAAATATGACCGCGTTTTTCATGTACGTCGAAAAAATGAAAGGGATATTTGTAAGTGATTTGTTGTCTGTTTTAAGAGTAAAAAATAATAGACAATGGTAAGAAAATGAATTATAATTTAATTGTTAGTATTGTACATATTATATATATATATATATATATATATATATATATATATATTACAATATGGTATAAAGTTTTTTGTTTTTACCTAATAAGAATAAGTTTATTATTATTCTATAATTTCATAATCTTTTATTTTTACAGATGTGAACAATTTTTGTGTTTCGTGAGAATCGTTAGTGCAATTCGCAAGGATGTTGGACTAATATGTAAGTTGTAATTGTATTTTTAGTTGTAGATAACTTTACATCGAATGTATTTTCATAATTTTAAACAAAATCATTATTGAATATTGTATATAATGGGTATAATAAAAATATATCAGAAATTAGAACCTATATGATAATTTATTTTTATAAAATAGTTTAATTACATAATACTCATTCTCACAAAGTACTACAGATTTCAAATAGATTCTTACATTGTACTATGAAAATATCCAAATACATTCTTTGAAACTACAAATGTCATACTATGCAGGAATTTTTTTTTCTAATAATAAAGCTTAATAATATAATAATACGGTGTATTCAGATAAAATTAGTTAAGGATTTTTTAATGCTGATAAATGATATTGTTTAAATACTTTGACATTTTTTGTGGCAAAGATAAGTTTTAATAAATCACAGCCTGTCTCGAATAAAAAACTAAAAATAATACAGATTTTTCTTAAAATTATTGCTGTCTTAATAAAATAAGTAATCTATGTTTTTTTTTGTGTTACAATTGCACAATTCAGATCTGTTTCAAATTGTTTAAGCACTTTATAACCTTATATTTATTACATTGAGAAAGAAATTCATTATTTGAAAGTTGAAATTATAAAAATAGTGTTACGTTTAGTATAATGAAAAATACTTGAACATTATTAAAATTATATTAAATCTAAATTTATTCAGTCACTCTATGCATTTGTTCGTAATTTTGACCGTCATCTGCTAACAGTTTGTAGTAATATATAAGGGTAATCAAATTCAATCATTGAACCACTGCCCGTGACTAAAACTTTATCGGAATCCATAACAATATTGAGTCGATGGGCGACTGTTAATACGGTACAGTCTGTGAATTTCTGTCGGATTGTTCCGCAGTGCATCAATTCTGGAAATAAATTTTGAGATTAAATAATGATTAATTGTTTATTTAAGAATTAATTTTGTTACTGGCTGCAGTTCTATCCAACATTAAAATTTTGTTATTGCGAATTGAAATTTGATCCTCTGTCCAAAACTCTCATTTCTAGCTTATTTATTTGCGATGTCACTTCTTTTAATTCCATCTGTAATTAAATGCCAGTATATTATATTAATTAATTAAAAAATTTACGTTGTATTACGTAAAGATTAGAAATTAAAAATGTATATCTAATAATTAATAATTTTATAATAAGATAATTTATTGACAAATTTAATATTTTATTATATATGCATAAAGGTAATTTTATATAACAATTTTTTATTATTATTATTACTCACATTATTATATTTGTTTTTATTTATATATCGTATCAGTATTTTTTATGACATGCCTTTGTTTTACATTTGACGTTTACTTTTAATTAATTTTATTTTTCGCGCGCTATGCGATCCGAACATGTGTATATTTTCGTAAACCGGTTGGCATGCGCTCGGCAAACCAAAACCAAAACAAACCAACCAAAACAATCTCAAACAATCCGGCGTCAAAGATATCACATTTTCTGAATGTTGTTAGTACAGTTTGTTTTATTTACTTGTAAAACGCTAAAGTTACAATGTATAAATATTCAACTTTTTGCTGTATTTGTCTTAGCGATAAGGGAAATTTAAAATGCTTAAACTATGATAATGAAATTGACAAAATATTATTTTTCAAGATGAACACGTGTGTATTTGACAATGTGAGTAGCCTATTTATTTACCGTTTTTTATTATAATTCATGTTTATAATTCTTATAGAACTGGATTGAATGCGAAATTCCTGTATCCATTTGTTATAACTGTCACCATCTGATCGATATGTTCTACAACTTTAAATTAAAATGCGTGGAAAATAACCAAATGCTAAGAGGTTATATTTCCGAATTGCAAGAGATACATAAAAATCATAGCGAACAATTTGTTTCGCATGACATTATCGCAAAGAAATATGAACAAGTTGTTGATAATTTTAAATCGAAAATATCACAAAGTGATAATATTTCTGAATGTATGCTGCATTCTTTAAGCGATCTTTCTAAAGTTGAAGAGCATCAATCAGTCAATAAACAAATACATAATTCCGAAAATCAAATTGACACAGTGCCAGCTTCATATACTACTGACTTAATTTCTACGCATTCTGCATCAGATAATCAAACTCCAATAATAATATCACCAACAATAGATGCAAATATTAATATTAAACTTGAAAATAATATTCTCTCGGATGAAAACGAAATAATAGATAATTTCAGCATTTCTGCTATCTCTGGATCAGTAGGAGATAATATAAAATCACCAAAGCGGAAGATGCCTAGAAAAGAAAATTATAATTCAAATACTTCCAATGAAAATAAGCAAATCAAATGTTTTGATTGTGATAAGGATTTTATAACGTTATATGGATTGATTCAACATGGATCTGATAAACATAAACAGTTTTTTTGTATAATATGTTCAATTCAGTTTGAGAATGAAAAATTGTGGCGTTTGCATATGAAATCTATTCATAGTTTGCATTATGATAAATCAATCAAGCCGCAGAAATGTTTATATGCAAATGAAAATAAGCAAATTAAATGTTTTGATTGTGATAAGGATTTTATAACGTTATATGGATTGATTCAACATGGATCTGCTAAACATAAACGGCATTTTTGTGTAATATGTTCAGTTCAGTTTGAGAATAAAAAATTGTGGCGTTTGCATAATTATACTATTCATAAATAAACGACATCAAAAGCACAGAAATGTTTACTTTGTGACGAAATATTTAGTACTTTTAATAAGTTCACTAGCCATTTAGCAAGAGATCATTATAATAATGCTACCAAATTACGTTGTGATAATAAGATGTAAAATATTGTACTATTTTTGTAATATTTAACTTAATAATAGAAATCATAAAAAAAACATATACATACATACATACACAATCACGCCATATACCCAAAAAGGATGTGGCACAAACTCAAAATCATATAAATGTTGTATTATTTATTATCATTTAATTAAAAAAAAAATATTTATAAAAATGATTTATGTTATTGCTAAAAATGATTAAATGTTCTATTTGTTCTACAAATTCTTTTTGTTTAAATTAAATTTTTAAAAATGTTTTATTTGTTTAAATCACTAGTAAAACTAATATCGTAAATGATTAAAAATGAATAGTTGCTTTTTACTTGGCGTAAATCATTTAAAAAAAATATTTGAATTAATTTAAAAATATATATGACTTCTAAAATTAAAACTATATTATTGTTTTTTTCTATTTAATATTTGTAATAAATATTACAGTATTATAGAACTTTTTAAAAAAATCCAAAAGCATTTTTTTATCCGACGTGCGTAATAAAAGAGCGTTTATATGTTTAAAGAATTTAGTTTCTATTGTTTTTAAAAATAAGAAGAATTTTTTTTGCATTAGTAAGTGTTGGTACTAAATGACTTCTTATTTAAAAACGTATAATTATTTTTTATCTGGATAAAATTTAGTAAGTAATCAAATGTTTTTTTTTTATTACCATATATTTAAACACAAACGTCAAGTGATAAAAAATCATGTCTTTCAATATTTCCTGTTTTGAAACAAAATGATCGATTTTTCTTTGCTGAATTTATATCAGTAGCCCATTAAGTTTGTATCAAGTTGATTTTTGTTTACAAAAAAGGGTTTATTGATCTTCAAATTATTAGGAAAACCTACAATATTTTTGTATGTTTTTATTTCCATTTGGTTGCATATATTACATGTAACTTATTTCAATTTCTTATTTTATTTATGTTTAGAAGCAATTGATTGACACATTTCAAAGGTTTTTAGCTTCAGTTTAATAATATTTTTTCTTTGTAAGTTTACTTATTATGCCTGTTTTACACGGGCAATTTTTTTTCTGGTATTTTCTTGTGCAAGAATATCATACAAGAAAATTACGTAACAAAAATTGATTTTATTTTTGCAACCAAATAAAATTTTGTAAATTTTCGAGAATTTTTTTTGGCCCATAAATGCAACTCAAATTCAGTAAATATAGCAAATCACAAAAGCGAAAAGTAAGTAGATTTTGAATCGTGCAAATTCAACATTTTTAATTATTGAACAAAATCTGATTATTTGTTTAATGTTTAGACGTTTTCGGAGGGGGGGGGGGGGGCTCACGTTCGCAATCGGCTAAAGGCCACGTCGAGTGTTAATCCGCCACTGGCTGCGACAAAATTAAATGCTTAATTTCTGTTTACACGTGAAATTTTGGTGCAATTTAAGCCGCCACTGCAACTAAAGTATCTGTTATAATCACCACCGATAAAGAACAAAGACGGTACATGAAATGTTAAAAGAAAAAACAATTCTTCCTCTTTCATAATTCATCATGTTACTGAGCCGATAATGATTGCGTCTTCATTACTAACCACGACTGCCTGGTTATAATTGGCACTTTTTTTTCAAATTGTAATTTTTACCATCTAAGTTTTTTTCTTAGCATTTTTAAGGTTGAATAAGTTCGCTCTGTTATGATACGATCGATATAGAAAATGATTTAAGAGTGTTTCTATTAAAATTACAGGTTCTCGTACTGATTTTCAACTATTCAAGTCTTGTTTTTATTGGGTTTCTTTTTTTGCCATTTCACATGGGATTTTCTATCTCGATAAGAGTTCAAGAAAGCCATGGCGAATGATACAGTGTTAGAAATTTTTTGTTTTGATCACAGTAGCGTTTTATTCTGTAAATGTAATTTTTATAATATTCTTATCTGGTTTAATACAAGTAATTGTTTTATATTTATAAGTGAAGGTACGAGTACACTAATGATATTATCAAAAGTTGATTGTTTTTTTTATACATTATCATTTACTTCAAACTGAATTTATTTATTTATTTCAGGGTTTTCAAAAAAAAAAGGTTTTTTCGGTTTTTGGTTCAATTCCGAGTGATTAATTTTTAAATTTTTTCAATGTTTTTATTTGTATTAAAAACTTATTTTCTACTATAATTTAGAACATTGTATTCCCACTTTTATAATAAGCATACTAGATAAATTGGTACAATAATATGATATTGTTGTTTTTTTGATTTTCTTCTGTACAGTTTTTTTTTTTTTTAATTTTACACGTTTCGATCTTGCGATCATTAACAACTTGATAATGATCGCAAGATCGAAACGCGTTGTAAAATAAAGAAAAAAGAACTGTACACAAGAAAATCAAAAAAACATCAATATGAATATACAAGTTCAGGAAAATAAAAATAAAATAAATTACAATAATATGAATAATAATATTATGAATTAGTTATTTTCTATAAATATTCTTTTCAGAAAAAGATATATTTTATTTGTGTTTCAAAAATAAAAATTAATTTGGTAATATTTATTTTTAATTTACACTTTACAGATAAATTGAAATTTATAAATAAAAATTATTTTCATAACGTTTACGTTTTCATAACGTTTACAGTACATTTTTTAAATGTTATTTATAACGTTATGTAATGAAAACAAATAATAAATAACATTATTTAATTTGAAACGTTATTTCATCCCTGTTTATATGAATAATTAAAAATAAACTTTTTACCCTAACTTATCTAACAATAAGTTGGATCAAAGTAGATATTATTACATTTATTTTAATTAATTTTGATTATTTATAATAATCGGTTATTATGTATAGTAACCAATTTATCATATTAACCATATTAATATTAATGTAAATATTTTTCAGGTAAGTAAAATTAATTTGAATATATATATATATATATATATATATATATATATATATATATATATATATATATATATATGGTATAGAAGATTATGGCTGAGATATATTTAGTAACAAAAACTAATGGTATTGCAGCCAGGAGTTGGGATTTAAGCCAAAAACTCAATTTTTATTACGTAGGCAAGCTTTCGAAAAATTATCATGTAAAATTTAATATGTATAAAATAACTATTATATTAATAATTTTTGATGGAGTATAAACTCTTCCGTTATTAAGGTCTGAGGAAAGAAATATAATTTTTCGAAAGCTTGCCTACGTAATAAAAATTGAGTTTTTGGCTTAAATCCCAACTTCTGGCTGCAATACCATTAGTTTTTGTTACTATATATATATATGTATATATATATATATATATATATATATATATATATATATATATATATACCGGGTGTCTACTTTTTTTTTGTTACATAGGGAATACAATGCTAAAATTTTCATTTGGTGATAAATTTTTCCCTAATTATTATAGAACAAAAGTACAAATACAAAAGTTGTTTAGAATTCAAAAATGCATCAAATGATGCCAAATTTATCAATATAGGATGTTCCGATCAAGAATTAGAAGCAAATTAAAATTTCCATTTTTGCGCTCTTTACATCAAAGTGCCATGGAAATTAAACAAATAATTTCATTTCTTCTGGAGTTTGAGTTTGACAGATCGTATTTATTTTATTGTTACGTTCTGTATTATTATCATTATTATTGAAAATAATGAATAAACTTAAGGTAAATGAAAAAGTTCAGTGCGTAAAATGGTATTTTACTGGAAATTCGATACGACGAGTAAGAGATTTATTCAGCGCTTTCTTTGAAAACCGTCCCATACCTTCCGCTATGGCTATTCGTAGGATAATTAAACAATTCGAAGAAACTGGAAGTGTGTTAAAACGTTGTAAAAATTGTAGAAAAATCAACGCAGAAGATCAGGAGGAGAATTTAAATCAAAATGCAATTAAAGAAAATACATTGAATATACTTTTGTGTGTAACGGAAAACCCAAATGTTAGTGTGCGTCAACTTGGTGCTGAATTAAATTTGCATCCTTCAACAATACATAAGGTACTAAAAAATGAAAAATATCATTCTTATAAATATTCCACGCACCAAGAGATATTTGAAGCGGATAAAATGGCTAGAAGCGAATTTAGTAACATTATTATGGAAAAATCCAATTTAGACAGAAACTTCTTGAAATCTATTTGTTTTACTGACGAGTCTACGTTTACTTTACACGGCGAACCTAATACACAAAACTTTAGAATATGGAGCCAAACAAATCCTCATTTAATGGTAGCAACACGTACCCAATATCCAGAAAAAGTTAATGTATGGGCTGGAATTTTTGGCAGGTGTATAATTGGGCCATTTTTTATTGAAAATAATTTAAACAACGAAAAATATTTGGATATGTTGCAAAATCATATTGGTCCGCAGTTAGAAGAGTGTGCAACTCAAGATAATGTTGTCTGGTATCTACAAGACGGATGTCCGGCACATTACAGCTGCAACATTAAATTATATTTGGATCAATGTTTTCCAAATTCATGGATTGGTAGAGGTGGTCCAATTAATTGGCCAGCTAGATCGCCCGATTTAGCACCGTGCGATTTCTTTTTATGGCCATATTTGAAGGAGAAAATTTATAAACGACATATCAAAAATCTTGTTGATTTGAAAAATGCCATTGTTGAAGAGTGCAATAATATAACACAAACACAATTAAGCTCTGTACGTCACGAATTTTATAACAGATTAGGTTATTGTTTGGCAGTTAATGGCGATTTATTTGAACATTTAATTTAAATTGTTAGTTTCGTTTTTGTTCTCCTATATCTTGTATTCATGAATTTTTCTGTTTTATAGGTATATTGAATATTGTAATAAATAAAGAAAGTTTTACGGAGTTCAGCTATTTACTATTTATTAAACTCTTATCCGACGTTTCACTGCACAACTTACAGCATCCTCAGGGATAAGTTTAAATTATTATAATAAATATATTAGGCATAATGCCAGTCATCTAATTCAAATGTATTGTTTTTATAACTTGAAGTTAATAAATAAATTAAACAATTACTTAAAATTATAATGGAGACATTCACAATTTAAAACCACAGCTAGTACGTAGTGTACAGCCGAGTAAAATACCCTTTCATTGTAATAAATAATAAATACTTAATACTTTTTATACTTAATAGCTTTTCATTTACATTAAGTTTATTCATTATTTTCAATAATAATAATAATAATAATAATAATAATAATAATAATAATAATAATAATAATACAGAACGTAACAATAAAATAAATACGATCTGTCAAACTCAAACTCCAGAAGAAATGAAATTATTTGTTTAATTTCCGTGGCACTTTGATGTAAAGAGCGCAAAAATGGAAATTTTAATTTGCTTCTAATTCTTGATCAGAACATCCTATATTGATAAATTTGGCATCATTTGATGCATTTTTGAATTCTAAACAACTTTTGTATTTGTACTTTTGTTCTATAATAATTAGGGGAAAATTTATCACCAAATGAAAATTTTAGCATTTTATTCCCTATGTAACAAAAAAAAAGTAGACACCCGGTATATATATATATATATATATATATATATATATATATATATATATATATATATATATATATATATATATGCAACATTATTGCAGCACAGTAATGTGAGTTGCCTGACCTAACCTTTTAACTTTGATGTGCATTTTATTGCAAAATAACTTTTAAATAATGTTCACTAATATGAATGTAACAATAATAATAATATTTATTTTGAGATTTTGAAAATATTTTGATCTTCGATTTTATCAATAAGAAGGTTTGTAGGCAATAAAGAGGTTCATTAATGAAATTTTATAATTACTTTTTATTGAACGTTTCCGCCGTTTAATCACGAATCATTTTCAGCTACATTTTACAGTACATTTTATAATTAATATTTTATAATAAATGTTGCAATCAATATTTGAATTAGATACATACTATTATGTTTTTATTTTTAATCTCTTTGTCACATATTACCTTGATAAGTTAATTGATTTACTTCGATGACATATTTTAATTATGTTAACTATGATTTAACTATGTTTTATACTTTGTTATTATTTTTAAATCGAGAAAACAGAAAAAAACAAAACACGTACTAAGCCTGAAGATGATCGAATGGTCGAAACGTGTTATCAATAATAAAAATATATAAAAAAAACTATTTAAAAACCATGCTTATATTTAAATGCACTAAAAAGAGGAAAATAAATTTTTTTCTGGTTATCCAAATTTTTTAGAAAGAAATGAAAGCGCGGAGCGCCAGGAAACTATATATTTCGCAATGATAATTAAGCGCTCATATATTTTATTTTCTGCTTTTTAGTCTTGTCGTCTTGTCATATCTTGTAATCGTTTTTTTTAAAAATATTGTGTTGTCTCCTGGAATAAAACTACATGCAAAATTTCAGTGAGATCAGATGATAGGAAGTGGTCTAAAAATTGGTTACAAGATTTGACGGTGACAACCCGTGACAACAGAGTCAGCTAATATAAGCGTGGTAAAAAAAGACAACGCACCTGACAAGGGATTTAAAAATAATAACAGTAAAAAATCTTTCAGAACTCATTATATTGAAATAAAAAAGCTTTAGGATTAAGTGCTGTACATATTTTATTTAAATATCGACGTTTCGATATACTTTTACGTATATCTTCATCAGGAAAAAATAATACAAATGACATTTATATTAGGTATTTTATTTGTATAGAGCAGTGGCGTAGCCAGGGGGGTGTTAGGGGGGATTGAACCCCCCCCCCCAAAAACCTGAACGACCAAAAACATGAAATATGTTATTTTAATTTTATTTTTATAAAAATAATTTTTATTGCTCTGAATTTTTTATACAAATTATAGTATTATCTTTATTGATTAATTGATTAATAATAGTAAACCCCCTCCCCATGACAAGTTTCTGGCTACGCCACTGGTATAGAGTATATCGACTTGTCGATATTTAAATAAAATATATACAAAAGTTAATACTAAAGTTTTTTTATTTTAATATAATAAGATTAAAGTTAGCTAATATTACAGGTGTTGTTTTAGTAAAGTCTCTTTTAGTAAATTTACAGAATTTCATTAAATTTGCTGTCAGGAATTCTCCATAAATAGGTAAAATTTGTTTAGTTCTGTAATAATATTGTTGGTATAATTATTATGCATTTCTAAATTTCCATAAAGGATGTATTTTGAAATGAATGAATTACACTTAAAATATTTTATTAGTATTATTATACAAAAAGTGAATATTTTGATGAATTATTACAGATATTAATATCCAAGCTGTAATATTACATAATTTTAGAAGTTATACCACCAATATGTAATTCTACATACAAGTATGTCATGCAATTTGCAGAAATTAAGCAACTTTACATATACTTATTAGTTCATTTTTACTTACTTTATGTGATTATTATGAATTATATAAAAATTACAGTATTTTGAGGTAGAAATACAAAATATTTATGGTAAAATAAAATTACAATTTTTTTTTATAGTAAAATTTTACTAGCATTTTCTGTAATTTCGCTATTTTTTTTTGTACACTATATAAATTAATAATTTTTCTTGTAATGGTCGTGCTCAATAGTTTGAGATGCACTGCAAGTTTGCACCGAGTAAAAATCGCTTTCCGCGATATTTTTGCGATGGTGCAAATGGTTCAAGTGAGGAGGGTACACGATGCTATAAATAAATCTGTGCGCTTGCGCACACACACACACTCTCAAACAAAACAACCACGGGGCAGAGCAGTGCTGGCAACTTACTGGACATGGTTTGTGCTTCGGCTGCAATCGGATGAACCGATTCGTCCGATACTGCCTGCGCGTACTCGAGATGAACTCGTCCAGGGTCAAGGTGAGACGGTGAGAGATGCTTTTCTGCGCTGAACAGTCTTAACAGAGAGTCTGCGCATTACTTTACTATATGTGTAATACACTTACAGTATATTTGGTGCTTCGATGGGGATTTTATTAGCAATATACCACGAAGTATACATACGGTTATAAAAGTTATGTTTAGTTTTAAGTTTTAACTATATTTACTTACAGAGTTACAGGAAAATTAGTTTAAGATTTTTTTCTAATAATTATGTAGTAACTTTACAAACAATATTTTGTTTATTATTTACTATACTGTAAAAAAAATTAGCGAAATTAAAAAAAAATAATAGTAAAATTTTACTATAAAAAATCTGTAATTGCATTGTACTATAAATATTTTATTTTAATTTATTTTTTTATAAGGGGTTTAGAAAAGTTTGTTATGCGAACATATGTTTGTTGTTTTTTGTGAAAGTGTTCGTTGGCTGAGTTGTTCGCAGTCCGAACTGTTCGTTAACCGATCAACCATTGTACAATGAGTTCTGAAAGATTTTTTTTACTATGTATATCTTTTTTGTTATATTATTAAATAAAGTTACTTATAAACAATTAAACCTATTAGGCATGAAAAAATTACTTGAAGAAAATTTGCATACGAAAAAATAAAAACATAATTTTAAAAATAAATATTCGATGAACCGTTTGGTGATATCTATATTAATATAATTGCATCTGTGTTACGTCTCTCTCTCTCGCTCTCTCTCTGTGTGTGTGTGTGTGTGTGTGTGTGTTTGTGGCCACTGGCTAAATATTTAATAAGTTATATATGTATACGAATACATATTATATAACGGTATTCTTAAATTTAAATATTCCGAAAGATTATGAAAATTTGATTAATTCTTTTCATAGTTGCGCAATAAATTTTTTTTTATTTCTATTTTTAGATATAAAAAAAAGGTAAAAATAAAACAACTTTAGGTTTAAGTTCTGTATTAATATTTATTACTAATCGACGTTTCGACGAACTCAATGTCCGTTTTCATCAGGAAAACTAATACAAATGACATTTACAGCAAATAACAGAACAGAGAAACAAGTTACTAGACGTAACAAAATAAGTAACTACTTTTTTTGATTTTTTATGTCTTTTAAAAAAAAAAACCTTTTTTCTAAGATGCTGCCATTTTGGTAATTTTATGAATTTCAACAATAATCTTACTCTACATCTTAGATTTTATAGTTTACTTTCGGCCAGAGTAACCAAAAATATTTTGCTATGTTTTTTGAGTGCTGTCCGAGAGTCTGGACAGCGGACTAATGTTTTTTAAACACGAGTCTACAAACGAGTGAATTACAAGCTCATCACTGCAACCAATTTGGTTGAAACTTTTTTAAATTGTACACCAAATAAAGCTATAAAACATATAAAAATCACGGAACATGTGCTTTATTCTGTCTACCCGAAAAAAATTCTCAAACTTTACCTATTTTCAGTGTGCTTTAGGGTGGTGTTTCTATTAAATAAATTGTTTTGGCAATGAAAAGAAAATACAATCGATTTTTGGAATACCCGGCTAATAAATAATGCATAATATAAATTGAATAATTTGATTTAGCCTTGAGGGGGGAGGGAGGGGGGAGGCGACCTGTTTGAGTTCCGTTATGGCCGCGGGCAAATTCAAGTTGGCAGCACTGACCCATCACTCCGCCCTCGAAACGCAACAACATGCAACTATGTTTAGCTAATTGCTGATGCTGCAATTACAATAGAAAAACTATTTATATATTTAACATATCTGAACTCATTATATTAAAATAAAACGGCTTTAGGTTGGCGTTTTGTATTAATATTAGATTGATAAGAGAAGCAATGTCAAAGTGTGTTTACCCATATGCTTCTAATATTATTTTAATAGCGTATCGATTGCTATTTTGGTTTGAAATGTGATAAAAAAAGCGCTAAATTGTTAAAAACAGTTTTAAAATCTCAAAAAGGTGCATATATTTTTAATTTTCTCTCTTTAATTTAGTGTGAAATAAGACTTTCTTTAAGAACATTTTTGTAACTTGTATGTAAATTTTTCATTACATACATATATATATATATATATATATATATATATATATATATATATATATATAGAGAGAGAGAGAGAGAGAGAGAGTTCGCCAGGTTGATATAGGGCAATAACATGGGATACCGATAATATGCAGAATACTTCTTTCTGAAGTAAAATTAGGAGAAATACTTAGAATACTTTTCGATAGGGAATAAAAAGTTATATAATTTGGTTTTAGTTTTAATTTGCTAGCATGTGCCGTTTGGGCGCTAGAATTTTTTTAAAAATGTTTTTTAGAATTTTCAATAATTTTTCCTGCTAAATCAGTATGAGTTAGAAAAAAAAGTTACTTAGCTATTATGTAGCTAATTTTTTTTTCAGATTTTTTTGAGTAAATTTAAAATAAGATTTTTTTAAAAGCTTGCTTGAATGAATGCTCAGAAAAATCTGAAAAAATTTAGTAAAATAGAGAAAAAAATTAGCTACATAATAGCTAAGTAACTTTTTTCTTTAACTTATACTGACTTATCAGGAAAAATTATTGGAAATTCTAAAAAACATTTAAAAAAAAAATTCTAGCGCCCAAATGGCACATGCTAGCAAATTAAAACTAAAACTAAATTATATAACTTTTTATTCCCTATCGAAAAGTATTCTAAGTATTTCTCCGAATTTTACTTCAGATAGAAGTATTCTGCATATTATCGATATTCTATGTTATTGTCCTATATCAACCTGGCGAACGAACATCCTGTATATATATATATATATATATATATATATATATATATATATATATATATATATATATATATATATATATAATACACATTTGCTTAATACAGTTATAAACTATATATAACGTAAATGCAATATTAATTATATGTGTGAATATTAATTAAAATTTTGTTCTTAATGAATAAAAAAAGAAAAGTCATGTTCGATAGCTAAGAAAATTACACATTCATGAAAATCTACAGAGCGTAAATGAAATATGAATATTTTACAATAAATCTTAATAGCCCTAATTTCTTTTTTTTTTTTGCTCGATTTTTCTCATATCATTCATGCATATATAGCTAAATACGTATCTGTGGCCCCATTCCATTCGACAGTGTGGTGCATGGCAACACAATACACTTTGTACGGCTACACTGTAAAAAATATATGTCATTTTACATATTTTGTGAATATAATTTTTCATAAAAAAATTTAATATTACCTAAATTATCAAAGTAAGATTACAAAATGTTTTTATTTATATTGTTTTAAAACCTATGTAAAATTATATAAATATAAGATATATTAACAGAGTAAAAAATCTTTCAGAATTCATTATATCAGACTAAAACGGCTATAGGTTCTGGTTCTGTAATAATTTATTAATAAATTAACGTTTCGACGAACTGAACGTGCGTCTTTATCAGGAAAAAAAAATAGAAATGCCATTTATAGTAAATAAAGAGAATATGGAAACAAGTTGCTAGGTAACAAATACATAACTAGATTATAAAATTTATAAATTTTTTATTAAAAGAAGCAAAATTTTATTTAAATCAGAGTGCTTTCTCACTGATTGACGTTATCTTTTTTTTTTATAAATTAGTGTCATTAGTAAATGACTTAAGTAAAATTTGGCTTTTTTTAATTAAAAATTTATAATAAATATTTTATAAAAACGACGTTTCGACGAAACTGAACGTTCGTTTTCATCAAGTCAAAATTTATCTTGATAAAATCGAGCGTTCAGTTTCGTCGAAACGTTGTTTATATAAAATATTTAAACAGAATTTTATTCTAAAATAGATTTTATTTAAAAATTTATAAATTTCATGATCTGTTTATTCACTATAAATGTAATTTCAATTTTTATTATAAAGACGCACGTTCAGTTCGTCGAAACGTTGATTTATTAATATTAATAATTGTGGTCGCTCATTCGAGACAAGCACATGTTATTTGTTTATATTTTTGATTGTGGTTGACTCTTATAATTTATAATTTAAAACGATATTTTTTTGTTAATGTGTCACACTTTTTATTTTAAAAACTAATTTTTATTTAGAATTTTCGAGAAATCGGTTGTGTTCCTTAAATTATAAATGAAAATAAATACTTACAATTTAAGAAATTTAAAGAAAAAAAACAAAGCTTATTCGTATCTACCGAAGAAAATTTTGTTTGTAAAGATTGTCATACTATATATTTATAGTTCTCGCAATGAAAATCTGTTCTTTCCGAAAACTAAGTGTATGATTTTGTTAGACATACGTAGCGATTATCTTCTTCTTCTTCTTCTCCACTACTGGATATGACAGGATTAATTTGTATTATGACAAGCATATCAAACTTACGGCCCAGACACAATAAATCAAATAAGATAAAGTTTTGTGAAATGAAGCTGAGACTTATTTTCAAATTGAAATTAATTTTACGTTAATATTAGACCTGACAAAGATTTAAAGATTTTTACGTTTTTAATCTTGGTGATATAACATTTGTAATAAATAAACAATTGAAGAAGACAAAATGGTATCAAATATCGGGAAAAAAGTATAATTAATTTTGTTTTGTTAATTTTTACACTATTTAAAATAAATTCATTCCATGATTATGAGACTTTTTATTTACGAGAAATTTACGAGTTTGACATGCTTGTATTATGATGTAGGTGTCTTAGCTTAGTTCGGAAAATTTTGTATCGCGTATACATAATTATGTAGAATAATTATGACAAAAGGACAGATTTTTTATGGCGAGAACTATAAAGTGCCAATACATGTTATATTTTTTTGTAAACTGCTTCTGCTTTCATACTTTTCTCAATGGAACACTTTTCAGTTGGAAGTGAAAAATGTCGCCGTGCCAAGTTTGTCAGATAGCTGTGCTCCGTGTTGTTGAATGGAATAGGATCTAGACGACGTACGATATTTTTCTATAATTCGCTAATAATCTTATGTCATGAATATTCATAGATAACGTAATGATAACGATGTACGAATTCTAATCGAATAAATTTTAAAATTACGTAATCGTAACAGACACTGACCATCATCATATTGCGTTTCATTATCGTTAATCACGGATCAATTAATAGTTTTAATTAATAAATTCTTTCTCGCTCTATAGTGATCAATTTTATTTTAACTTATTTTGCGTTTCTTTGTTTAGACTGGATGGAAAAATATAAAACCAGATATATATATATATATATATATATATATATATATATATATATATATATTAGGGTGGTTCTTATTTTGGCAATCTCGGAAATTTATTGCTCCCACCCGCCAAAATTATTCCAAATAAATAAAAAAAAATGTCTATACACTTCCTAAACCTGTCAGATGATACTAACCCATGCCTGTTGAAGGCTCAAAATTTGCATTTAGCTTAAATGGGGAAAACGCCTTTTTAGACATTCTGGGATATAACTTTTATTGTATTTACTTTAAAAATATTTCAAAATAATCACCAAAAAGCTAATGAAATATGCTTTTTAGTAGTCCAAAATTCATGCCATTCCGATGATTATTAACGGAGTGGTGAGAATTTGAAAAATATGATTTCTGACTCAGAAAAAAGCTATAATGATTAAGGATTATTAATCGATAATATGCAGAATACTCTTTCTGAAGTAAAATTGGGAGAAATACTTAGAATACTTTTCGATAGGGAATAAAAAGTTATATAATTTGGTTTTAGTTTTAATTTGCTAACATGTGCCGTTTGGGCGCTAGAATTTTTTTAAAATGTTTTTTAGAATTTTCAATAATTTTTACTGCTAAATCAGTATGAGTTAGAGAAAAAGCTATTATGTAGCTAATTTTTTTCTCTATTTTACTGAATCTTTTCAGATTTTTTTGAGCAAATTTTGAAAAAAATTTATTTTCAAAAAAATTCAAAATATAACGAACGAAATATATATTAGTGTCTGTAAAAAAAAAAATTCCAGTAAGGCTAAAATCAATAAATTTACATCGAAAAAACATCAGATATAATATTTTTCATTTGTTTTTACGTAAGTAACAGGTTTCTTTACACAATTGAAATTTTCGAAAAACGCGTGTTAATAATATCGTTTATATCGCGTATGTATCAACACGCTTTATGGCAATCTTAAAATCGTTATTAGTTAAAACCGAGTTTGTAGTACTAGCCAAAATGTTTATTGGGCTATTTTTACTGTCATTATTGGAAACACACTGTAACTATTTAATTTATGGTAATTTGATAAAAAAAAAAACTAAATAAAAAAATGACATAAAAATATTATTAATGTAATAAAATGCATATATAATAAAAAGTTACATTAAAAGACTATAAAATATAATATGTATAAATATTTGAATATATTGTAGTATATTTTTTCATAATATTGCAATATTTCATTAAAATCCTTATGACATATAAATAACAATAATTTTTCTATTGATAGTGGGATGATAATACCTGTTATAATATGCTTAATAACATTTCCTATAGAAAAAATAAATAAATAAATAAGAAATATTTTAAACATTCAACGTACAACCCACGCCAAATAACCTATAGTCACTTGAAGTGCTTATTCAATAGTGCTATATCTATTGTAATGTTTGTTAAAAAAAAAATACGGCAAATAAAAAAAAACAACAACCGCCTTAGTCAAGCAATTACAGTTAAATTCATTAATCAAATACAATCAATTCGAAATATAATGCCACGAGAAAACTACTCAATATTAATTTTGGTTTGGTTAAAGTTTGGTTAAAGTTTGGTTAAAATGATCAGCTTTACAAATTGTCGGTTTAAAAAGTTCGTAAAAGTCATGGAGTATAGTTTTACGTATAGTTTTATAGTAATTTTTACTATAAAAATTTATATAAATTTACAAAACTTTTTACAGTATATTTAATATATATATATATATATATATATATATATATATATATATATATAGTCACTTGTTGATCATTGGTGTGTGTTTCGATGTGTCCAGCGCAAAAGCGGCATGGTTCGAACCTTTTAAAGAAGTGCGATTGCACTGCTTTCGAAAAGAACAGTTTTATTTTTTATTTTTTTTTATTTTGAATACATATTGAACACGATGAACGCCCTAAGAGGTTATTGAACCATTCGTTTCATATTTTATTTTTCTCTCTTTTCACTTCTCACTCTCTCTCTCTGTCTCACGTCTTCGAGTACTTTTGGGCTGCGCTTCATTCTACAATTCTTTCGTCTTAATTGATTGATTATGTCATTCAAACATTTGGTAACTCATTCACAAGATGATTATATCAATTCAATTACGTTTTCGTACTTGAATCAATAATACTCTGTACAAGGAGTTTAATTTTCGGGTACCAACACAACTTGATAATAATAACCGGATTGATAATAATGTCAGGAGAATATTATATAAAAAAAACTTTTTAAAAACTACGCTTACATTTAAATGCACTAAAAAGAGGAGAATACATTTTTTCCTGGTTATGCAAAATTTTTTGGAAAGAAATGAAAGCGTGGAGCGCTTAATCATCATTGCGAAATATATAGTTTCCTGGCGCTCCACGCTTTTATTTCTTTCTAAAAATTTTGGATAACCAGGAAAAAATTTATTTTCTATTTTTTAGTGCATTTAAATATAAGCAAGGTTTTTAAAAAGTTTTTTTATATATATTTTATTTTCTGCTTTTTAGTCTTGTCGTCTTGTCATATCTTGTAATCGGTTTTAAATGCCACTTCACTTTATATATTATATTATAATATACCAATACTAGATATAATTGACTCTTTGCAAAAAGATAGACTGCAGAACTGCAGTCTATCTTTGGACCTTACTTTACCTTTTAGAGTGCGATCCGACATCCGAGAGCACTATGTCAAGTTTTTTTGTTAAAATATTGTGTTGTCTCCTGGAATAAAACTACATGCAAAATTTCAGTGAGATCAGATGATAGGAAGTGGACTAAAAATTGGTTACAAGATTTGACCGTGACAACAGTTTGACAGTGACAACAGAGTGAGCTAATATAAGCGTCGTAAAAATAAACGCAAATACCAGCTCTGTTTTGTGGGTGTTTTAGTTCATTTGTTTAGTCCTGTTCTTATAATAGTTGCATTGTTTTAAAACCTGTCTTAGTTAAAACCAATTTTAAAATCGAGCTCGTAATAATTGATTAGGTAAAACGTAAATTTTTTTCGTATAACACTCGAATTCCGTGATTCTAATAGAATATTAAAATCGTTGAGTAAAGCAGAACTTTCGAGAATCGAGGCAGCAATAACGCGCCATATATGAAACTGTCCGAAACCTATGTTAAACTCCATTTAAATTTCAACTTGAGTGGAGCACGGGTTAATATCAATATTTTTTGACGAAACTTGGCTCAAAATTCTTTAATTTTAATGAAGTACTTTTTTAGGGGGTGCATAAAAAATAATTTTTTTGTAGACCACTCTAATATATATATACTGGGTGTCCCATTTTAATCCGCCACTTGCAATAACTTTAAAATCGTGCATCGGACATAAAAGTGTTCCGGATAAAAAGTAAATGGTTTTGAGGAGAACATCTAATGCAGGGACCTTTGTCCCCCCGCCCCGGATTTCCTGGGGGTCGGGAACTGGGGGCAACTTTGAAATCTTAAATAGAACCCCCTATTTTTTATTGCAGATTCGGATAGACCATTAAAAAGTATATAAATTTTATTTTGAGACTTTTTTTTATCTTTGATAGAGCATTTTTTTCTCAGTTTATCAGTCTTCAATTTGAGAAAAAACGTGTAACTAAGTACGATATTCAAGTTCTTTTCAGTTCTTTGGGAGGAGGGGGGTGGGGGGGGCAAGGAGCACTGCATCAGATATTCCCTCAAAGCCATTAACTGAGAAAAAAAATTTTGTTTCAGGCGCCATCTATCAAAAAGATTTTTTTCAAAAGAAGACATTTTTCAAAATTTGCTTAAAAAAATCTGAAAAAATTCAGTGAAACAGAGAAAAAAAATTAGTTACAAAATAAATTTTTTCTCTATCTCATTCTGGTTTGGCAGGGAAAATTATTGAAAATTCTAAAATGTTTTTTAGAATTTTCAATAATTTTTCCTGCAAAATCAGTATGAGTTAGCGAAAAAAGTTACTTAGCTATTATGTAGCTAATTTTTTTTTTATTTTAATGAATTTTTTCAGATTTTTTTGAGCAAATTTTGAAAAAAGTTTTATTTTGAAAAAAAAAAACTAAGGATTCCCCATTTTTCCATATCACGCTTATTTTCCTACACCTCATAGTTTTTGAGAAAAAAAATAAAAACCAAAAAATTGAAAAAAAATTCTAGCGGCCAAACGGCACATGTTAGCAAATTAAAATTAAAACCAAATTGTAGAACTTTTCAAGCCCTACCGAAATGTACTCTAAATATTTTTCTGAATTGAACTCTGGAAAGAAGTGTATCGCAAATTATCGAAACTGCATGTCGAATGCCCATACGAACTTAACGTACGAAAACCCGGTATATATATATATATATATATATATATATATATATATATATATATATATATATATATATATATATGCAAAAGTATAACATTTTATATCGATTTTTTATTCCACATAAGATATATACAAAACAATGCAAAAACTCGCGTTTTCCGAAAATTTTACCTATTACTTCCTTGAAAACATGCTAAAAACATTATTTCTGACCTTAATGTAAGTATATTGTTTAAATACGGTTCAGTATTTTCAATTTTATGCATTCTTAAGATAAGTAAAAAATTATTTGTGATTGGTTGCAAATAACAAAATAATAAAAATCATCAGAATTTAAAAAATAATCAGTTTTGAATTTGTCCGAGTCAAACCTTGACATATTGCAATTCCATGAAATCTATATGCCCGCATGCAAAATGCAAAAAAAAAGAAAAACCGCAATAAAAACCATTAAAATATACGGTTCTTGAAATTTTTGTGTTTATCGCGAGTGTCACTGGCCCAGTCTTTGCAACCGCGGTTATATCAACTTCTTTAACTCGCCCCGCGCGCGCATATTTGCATACGCCGCCAATGATACTCCACAGAGGCTCACTGTTTCTCTCGCTCTCTCTCTCTCTCTCTCTGTTGTAATTAATATCAGATGAGAGTGCGAGTTTTAACGGTACTTTAAGGCTGTAAATTATGTTCGCCAGTAACACACACACACACACACACATCTATAGGAGGATGACCATATATGGATGATGGTGTCTGGGGTCTGCCTTAAACTTGAAATGAAAAGCAAAACTACTAACTAACGTGTACCCACGACCCACGACGTAATTACGTAACGATTAATAAATGTTTTAATTTTCGCGTTCTCAGGTTTTAGTACGTTTCTTTTTTTCTGTTTGGTTTGGTAACCGGATGGAAGCTGAATGAAGATGATGGCTGGTATTTTTGAGTGCTTTAGTTCATTTGTTTAGTTCTGTTCTTATAGCAATCGGCCGATAGGTTTTGTTTTTAATATTTTGGTTCAAATTTATTTTGGAATGAAACATGGATGTATAAAGTGAATAAAATTGTTGATTTTTTTGTAGAATAGCCTAAGTTACATTAGTAGGAAAAAAAATCTTTCAGAAGTCATTACACTGTAAAATATATATAGCGAAATTACAGAAAAATAGTAGTAAAATTTTACCATAAACATTTCTACTTCAAAATTCTGTAATTTTTACATAATTCATAATAATCACATAAAGTATCAGTTAATCACATAATAATCAATTTTTAGGATTACTAGTTTATTTTGAAAATAATCTGGCTGAAATCTTAATTTTATTTTATATATCGATATATAATTAATTACATTTGAATTAAATCTTTTATATTGCACCATTTTAATTCTTCTAGCATTGTTTGTGTACCTATTGCATTCTATTATTGTCCTAATTGCTCTATTTTGCAATAATAGCAGTTTATTTATATAATTTTGATTAGCTAAATATACATATCATAAACTTATTAATGTAGTATAATTAATTTCTGTTAGTAAATATTTTACAGTAACGGTCTGTGCTGTAATGGCCCTCACAATTATTTTTTTTATATTTATAAGTCTATGCAGTTCACATCTGTAAGATCTGTAGCGCTACAGAATATTTCGTCTTTTTCTAACAATGACAAAACAGTATTACTATAAAAGCTAAGCGTCCACGATGAAATAAATATCTCATGAGATTTATGTCTCATGAGTCACTTATTTTGTATGTGTTTCCACTGAACGTGAGATATACAACTTTTATCTCATGAGAGTTTGGTTAGATGAAACTTTTGTCTCATATGTCTCACGTAGCTGTCCTTGAGATATTTTTGTGTATCCACAGTGAGTTACTTAACAAGTGAGATAGATAGCTGCAGCTTGTTTCATAATTGCGTCGTTAACAAACAAAACAAAACAATCACACAAATGTTGGTTATGTGTTATGTGAGTGGATAAAAAAACGAGATGAAAATAGTTTAATAAAAAATCTATTAAATGAATTAAGAAATGAATATGAGGAATGTTACAAAAATTTCGTACGAATGTCCTGGGATGTTTTTAATCATTTATTAAACAAAATAAAATTTAGAATAGAAAAAAGGACACATTAATATATATATATATATATATATATATATATATATATATATATATATATATATATATATATATATATATATATATATATATATATATATATATATATATTATAATATATATAATATATATATATATATATATATATATATATATATATATATAATATTTATATATATATATATATATAATATTTATATATATATATATGTATATAATATATATATATATATATATATATATATATATATAATATTTATATATATATATATATATATATATATATATATATTTATATATATATATATATATATATATATATATATATATATTTATATATATATATATATATATAATATGCACTGATGTTGGTGACAGTTGGTGATAATGGTTAGTGAGCTGAGCTTGGCGAGATAAAAAAAACTCACGTGCAGAAGGTGATACAAAAATCTCATAGTAGATGTCTCGCTGAGACATCTCTCAAGAGTTTACACGCAGAGAGAAAAAAGTTTCATGAGACAATCTCTCATGAGATATTTAACAGTGTCTCACATCTCTCATCATAGTTTCCACTACGACATTTGTTTGTTTCGGAGATATTTATCTCATGAGACAAAATTCTCATGAAAAAATCGCATCGTGGATGCTTACCTTAAGAATTACAGATGTGAATCGAATAGACCCGTGGGGCATTTGGCAAGTGTATAACTAAAAATATTAATTTTTTTTTTTGGAAAAATTATCCATTTTCTCATATTTCTGCTTGTTATAAAATGACCTTAGGGACCCGCACCAGTGGCGTATCATACAAATGGACACTGACATAACCTATGACAGTGGGTGTGACATGTATAAAAAAAGGAAATAAAAATTTAAACGCATGTTTTTCCAGTTTATCAGATGCGGGATATGCATAAGTACATACGTCCCCGTACTCAGCAGATATCCAAAGTACTTAGATTGTAACTATATGAGTAATTGAGTATAATGTATGTATACGCGGAAGAATCACACCTATAAAATTTTGCAACGTGTTGCGAATAATCTTCGTTCACATCGGCGCGAAGAAATTATTTAGATGAATAGATAAGAGAATCTTTGTTGGAAATATGATGGAGTCATGCTGATGCCCCAACAACAACAGCTTTTTGCACTGTCTTTTTTTTTACTTTACTTTATTTTGATTTTTCTTTTTTCAAGTTGTAATTGCGTAAATAGAAACAGTGGCCCGTTGTTTTCACTTCTTTTGTTTATGAAAAAATTGCTTTTATTTTTCACTTTAAAATAAATTTGTACTTTATCTCTTATCAAATATGAATAGTACACTTAAAAAAAAATTATGTAATTTTACCTGCAAACCATGAAACACTATAATTACTCAACTGTTGCCATTTTACATAAATATTTAAAAATACATAATATCAGAACTATTACAAACATTATGTAATATAATATTACTACCGCATGAAAAAGTACATATATATGTAATATTACAATTTTTTAGTAAAGTTTCTTTTAGTAAATTTACAGAACTTCAGTCAGAAATTTTCTATGATTAGGTAAAATTTGTTTAGTTCTGTAATATTATTGTTGGTATAATTACATACATTTCTAAATTTATATAAAAAATTTATTTTGAAATGTATAAATTACACTTAAAATATGTTATTAGTATTATAGAGATACACATTTATGATACTTAAAAATACATGCTTTTCTATTCCTACCACTCCATTTACTCATCGGACGTCCACGCAATACTAAATGTGCATTAAACATTTGTTCAAGCTAACAGAACCATCTTGCAAATAATCAAAAAAAAAGAATAGATTAGCCTTATCGCGAGCTGAAAAATAAATTATTTTAAAACTGTAAATATTGCAAAGATATACCTATGTGTGTATGTGTGTGTGTGTGTGTGACAGTTAAAAGAAATTTTTATAGTTGATTTATTTATTCATTATAAATATAGTAAAATGCAGTGTTAAAATAAAATTATCAGCGAAATAATTTTTTTAAATAAATTTACATACATAAAAATTCATTATCTTTCTTTGCGTCGCATCGTATAGGAGTACATACAAAATTCGTTATTTATTCGAAGTACATACATACATACATATATAAAAAAAATACGATGTCTCGTAATTTCAAGCAAGATCATTTAACATTTTAGCAGATAATTTGTTTTAAAAATTTATTATAGTACCGAAACCAAATGAGTGCTTCAAATAAAACAAACTGTACCCAAAAAAGAAATTAAAAAAAAACGTGACAAACGAAAACGAATATGTTAAAATAAAATGTATAGCGAAAAGAGAGAAAAATATTACCTTGCTCTCTGTCGGTAAAGGCGGATTGCTAAAAATTTACCGACTGAGTTGAACCGAGTTCAGTTGAGCCTGCGTTCAAGTTGTTCATTTGTTTTGGTTTGAAGACCGAACGCAAACGGATATATTACGTAAGTTTTTTACAGCATCCGACATAACCTCGCTTACATTTAGTTAGTTGCTTCGGTTAGCATAGGAAACAGTAGTTTCCAATCAGCTGGCATCATATTACGTAAAATGTTAAGTAAGTTTGATTAGAATAAATCAAAAAAAGTTATTTATTTATTTAGATGAAAATTTTCTATGTTGTATGTTAAGATTTCAACTGGATTATTATGTTGCAGCATTTTAAAAATTTAAAGTAATTTTCCAAATACGCACATTAGAAACACAGCATAGGGGCCCTATACTAATCTGTGCATGTGAATTGATTGGCCATTAATAAGAATATATTTAACATTTAAATTAATTCTCTGTAATTTAATTTACATTTTATTTCTGTGAGTGCTTATCGTAGGGACTCTAACACATTGGGGCCCCAATAGACTGATTTGCCCAGGGGCCCTAGTACATTGATTTACCCAGCGGGCCTTCACATTACATACATACATACATACATACACAATCACGCCATGTACCCGAAAGGGTGTGCACAAACTCTTTTTATCATCCCGAAATCAGTCGCCTCCAAACATTCCTATCCAAACAAGCAACGTTTGCCTCATTCACATTCATAATTCCTCTCATACATGCTCTTTTATTCCTACTACTTGGAAACTTTTGCTCACGCAAGCCACCCTCTCAATCATACCATCAAAATCATTCAAATAAATCTTTTTAACCAAACGTTCATTAGACATTCGCTCAACATGTCCGAACCATCTTAACTGACTAACACCAACTTTTGCTACAACATTTTTTTCAATTTCACACTCATGCACTAATCTATTTCGTACCCGATCTCTCCTACTTATACCACATACCCCACGTAAAAATCTCATTTCCACAGCAGTCATTTTCCATTTATGCTTTTGCAACCAAACCCAACATTTACTTCCATACATCAACGTAGGCACCAAAACTGCATTGTATATACTCAAACGGGCTTTTTTGGAAACATTTACATTCCTAGCAAAAGTTCCCAAAGCACCCAAAACCTTACAACCAGCATTTACTCTCCTTTCAATTTCACGATCAAAACAGCCATCTCTAGACAACAAACTACCCAAATACACAAATTCATCTACCTGCTCTAAACGTGCACCATCAATATATACATCACATTCAGTTGTCAAGTCACCTTTCTCAAAAACTAAAACTTTGCACATTGATTGATGTTATCTTTTTCTTTATAAATTTCTATTGCTTCTCTTATCAATCTACTGTTTATACTATGAAGACACTGATTTTAAATAAAATTTGGTTTCCTTTATTAATAATAATTGTTAATTAATAATATTATATTTGTATTTAATATATATGTTGAATCAGGTATACGGTGGAGTTAGTCATGAATGAACAAGCAGATGTGTATGTTTTATTATCTATATTTAACATATGCATGTGATCCAGAAGTGATACAGAACATAAAAGAAAAATGTTAGACAGTGTGAAAATCTAAATTGTTTCTGTACTATAGATAATATATATTTAATAAGTTTTGAATATAATTTGAAGGATTTATTTTTAGTCATTTTTTTATGATACCAGATAAATAAATGTCTATGAAAATAAAAAGACATTTTACTAACAATTTCAAAAATGCATAATTTTACTCAATATATTCAAACTACTTGTATAATTTATAATATTTTTCGTTTGATCAAAATTGTCTTTAACTTTCAATTCAATAATATTATTTTTACATTAATAAATAAAAAAATAATTGAGATTTTTTCATTCACATGAAATATATTATACGTAAAAAGGTATATACAATAAGTATTATTGAAATTAAAACTGCATATCTTAATAAAAGACATAAGATTCTGTAGTACTATAGAATTTATACGATAATACAGAATACTAGCATACAAGTTACCTATTAAAATAGAAATTAATTGTAATAAAATGATTCCAAATCAAAAATATTTTATGTTATAAAAAAGTATATTTTTATTTTTGCAGTTTACTGTAAAATAAACTTTACTTTACTGTCACCAAGTGTATTTACTTTCAACTTTACAGACTGCTTAGCACATTTTATGAATATAAATCGCAAAATTTTAGTGTGGAAATAATTTTTACAATATTAAAATTGATTTAAAATTGCACCATATTTTTTCATATGTACATGACTATTAGCAGATACTGCTATTTTTAATTTTTTTATGTTAAAAGCAACCTAAAATTTTTCACGTACCTTAAATTTCTCTAAACATAACCTAATTAATCTCTTTATCTAACCTATCCTACAGTTAGCGCCACCAAATATATCACCTACAACCAATTCGTCTAACGTATAACCTATGTTGAAAACGTGTTTTCAAAATAAGTTTTAACATCGTAAATATCATTTCCGCAATAAAATTTTGCGATTTATATTCATGAAATCTGCAAAAGTAACAGTACGTAAAATTGCAAGTAAATACATTTGGTAACTGTAAAGTAAAGTTTTTCTAGTTAGATTATTAGAAAATTGATTAACAATAATTAAATAACTGAAGAATAAAACCGAACTAGTAAAGTTTGACAGCCACTGCATTACTCGCATGGTCAGCGCGCGATTTAGTTAAATGCTAGACAGCATGTAGTGTAGTTGTGAACGTACAGGTTAGCTTCAAGAAATCTGTCAAAAAAAAACAGACAGTGTAAGAAAAATGTTCTAAACTAATTTCACAATTAAACAATTGAATAACCGATAACGTGTGTGTGATTATGTGCAAGTTTTAATCGTATCAGTGTTTGTGCATGCGTGTGTGTGTGATTCATAATCTTTTAAAAACTTACGTCAATGTCTCTACAATTCATTCGGGGTTTCGGTAGGAAGGATAGCCGGAAGAGGTAAGTCGTTCTCGGTCGGGCAAATGCATTGTCGATTTATCGGGGGCCTATAATGTATTTTTCTTGTTTTTAACAGCACTAGGTTTTAAAACTCTAATTGCCGAAGGTATTTAGGTTATGGTTCTGTAACTGCAATGACCGGTATTTTCTCACGACGGCGGCCAGTTTTTGTTTTAATTCTAAAGGCACTTTTGTTTATCAATAGCGAAACTTTACGAGAGTGATTTGTGTTTTAGTTATCGTTTTCGTTGCGAAAATTTAATACATGCATAAATGCGTGTTTATATGACGCATATTAACTATACGAGGTATATACTATGTTGTCCGAAAAGATTTATATATACACACTGTTCAAATATTTCACATGATTATTATTATAATTGCTTGTTTGTTGTTATCGAAATTCTTTATTCGCGATAGATACCATAAAAACGCTTACTCTGACTTCGTATAGTATTTTATTCTATCGGAGAACATATGCTAGGCGGGATATTTTTACAAAGAATGTGTAAGATTTTTTTTTCTTCTTATTAAAGAAATGAGTTTTAATGATAAATTTTTTATTATTGTATTTTTTAAAATATATACAACAACTTACACAATGACAATGTCCTTAGCTACGGTATTCACTATAAACTCATTTTAACTTTAGTTAAAGCATCGAAGTTATTAAATTTACTTACACTGTAAAAAAAATTTGCGAAATTACAGAAAAATAGTAGTAAAATTTTACTATAAAAAATTTATTCATTTTACTATAAATATTCTGTATTTCTACCTCAAAATTCTATAATTTTTACATAATTCATAATAATCACCTAGTAAAATGACTTAATAAGTATGTAAAATTGCTAACTTTTTGCAAATTACATCACATACTTAATGGAGAATTACGTGTTGTTGGTATAACTTCTTAAATTATGTAAAATTACAGCTTGCATATTAATTTCTGTAATAATTCATCGAAATAATGAGACTTAGTACATATTTTTTGTAATAATACTAATAAAATATTTTAAGTGTTATTAATTCATTTCAAAATACATCCTTTTTGTAAATTTAAAAATGTATGTACATATACCAACAATATTATTACAGAACGAAACAAATTTTAGCTAATTAGGGAAAATTACTGATCTACGGAAGTTCTGTAAAGTTCTTTACTAAAAAAAAAAAAAACTGTAATATTACATAATGTTTGTAGGTAGAATTACATTTTTTTTTTAGAGTGTCGATATACTCTGCAATCTGTTTGTTACATTTTTTTGTCAATTTTCATCATTTAGACTGCATTACATTTGTATTCTTTCTTTATACAGGTGGTTCAAAAGTCACTAGACCATTTTAAAATGAAATAACTTTTTTTTGTTGATTAGTTTGATTTTTTTCGGTGGTAACTTCTTCAGAAATTTAAACTATATTATCTTATGTAGCGTTTTCTTCTCTTATCAAAAACTTACTCGTATAGTTTCAGAGATATTTCACTTTATTACACTTTTATTGACATTTACATGGGAAAAATAGTAAAAACTTATTATTATTATCTATACATGAGTTATAATATAAATTTAGTTAATTATATAATTTTAAATAATTATAGTAATCATGATTTTTAGTATCTCTTTACATGCAACTGAGCATATCAGAATATATACTTACATTGGACGTCCACACTAACGTATAGCTTCAAAAATCAGTCATATAATTTTATTTTTAATCAAACGTTCATTAGGCATTTGCTCAAGATTACCGAACCACCTTAACTCTCCTTTTATTATGATTGTAATAGTGTAAGATTTAATTTTTATATGAAACAATTTGTGGTTTTGTTTGAGTGAGTATTATTTCGTAATAAAGAATAATAAATAATAAAAGTATAACCGTGCCACGGCATTTGTAAGTGTTATAAGTGAAGTAAAGAAGAGATGGAATTTTCTCCCACAATTTATTCTGAAATAAAAAGTTATGAGAGCATTTTAAGTGGTAGTGAACTTTCGAGGTCATGAACATCGTTAAATATATAATGTCATTCATTTTATACAATTACTACTTGCAATATAGACAAAGAAGCCCGTTTGAGTATATACAATGCAGTTTTGCTGCCTACGTTGATGTATGGTAGTGAATGTTGGGTTTGGTTGCAAAAGCATAAACGGAAAATGACTGCTGTGCGAAATGAGATTTTTACGTGGGGTATGTGGTGTAAATAGGAAAGATCGGGTATGAAATAGATTAGTGTATGATGAGTGTGAAATTGAAAAAAATGTAGCAAAAGTTGGTGTTAGTCAGTTAAGATGGTTCGGACATGTTGAGCGTCTGGTTAAAATGATTCATTTGAATGATTTTGATGGTATACGTTTGCGTGGACGTCCGATGAGTAGTTGGAGTGGTATGATTGAGAGTGTTTTGCGTGAGCGAAAGTTTCCAAGTAGTAGGAATAAAAGAGCATGTATGAGAGGAATTATGAATGTGGATGAAGCGAAAGTTGCTTGTTTGGCTAGGAATGTTTGGAGGCGACTGATTTCGGATTGATGAAAAGAGTTTGTGCCACACCCTTTTGGGTACATGGCGTGATTGTGTATTGTATGTATGTATGTAATATAGACAACTGGCAATACGTATTGTATAACGTACGAAGTTCTGCCTAACTAGCAGTTTTTGTTTCTTCCCTTTCTCAAAAATTCATAGCTTTTTTCCAAACATTCCTATCCAGGCAAGCAACTCTAGCTTTATCCACAGTCATTAATAGCGAATTATTTAATCTTTTCTAAACCCACATAATTTTGCATTATTGCATTCATTAGTTTAAAACAAACAGAAAAAAAATATTTTTACTGACTCATTGATATGAGTGAAATCAGTGGGCAGGCACAGTTCAGACAATAAATTATAAATTATTCTATAATTAAGTCGGACCACTGTCTTATAATTTAACTGTATTTATTTTGATAATTATTTTTATTAATATGTTAATATAATTACTAATTAATCATAACGTTTTATTTATCTTGTGAATAAACATGTGATTATGATAATCATATTGCTACTTTTACAAATACGTAGGCATGGTCTAAAAGTTGTTGGTCTAACATTTACATTGTACATTGTACAAGCAAAATAAACTATAGTGTACAAATTTTTTTTTAAGTTTATATCATATAGACTGATTTGTTAATTACTTTAATTCTTTTAAAAAATGATAATGTTCACTGAAAATGATGTAGAATATATTTATTTTAGTTAAATTTAACTAAAAATACACTGTAAAAAAATTCGGCAATTTTATATAAAATTCCGGGGAAACTGATTTACGTTAATTTAATATGTACATTTACAGATGTCACAGGAAAATATTTACATAATATGAATATAAAATACGTACTTATATTTTATGTAAGTAATTACTTACATTTTCAGTAAAAAACATAGATGCAAAACTCACTATTTGGTAAATTTTATGTTCTAAGATATTTGCAAAAAAAAAACTGTTATGGCTGGGTGTAACTGCGTATTTTGATGATAAAATATTGTTACTAGATGGCACTTATTAAATAAGTAATGCCATCTAATAACAAGATTTTATCATCAAAATATAATTACACCCAGCTATAACAGTTTTTTGCAAATATCTTAGAACATAAAATTTACCAAATAGTGAGTTTTGTATCTATACGGCTCATATATAATATAATAATTAATCATTTTACTTAAAATTACATAATTGTATTATTTTTACAGAAAATTTATCGTTTTTCTAAAATAATATATAATCTTATAATATATAATGTAAAATGGCAACTTTTTTTTACAGGGTAGTTGCACATTTTGTTGTACACACTGAAAAATATTTATGTAATACATATTACATAAATCGCCTATGTAAAAATTATATAGATCATTTATATAAAATAAAATAAAAGGAAAAATAGCGAACTAATATTTTACCCCTGTACTAATATATTAATGTTACACTAATTACATTAATAAATAATTTTTTTTGAAAAAAAAATATATAATAAAATTCTTTTTTCTTGTGACAGGTTACATTTTTATCACTGTACAATAAGTACGTAATATGTGAGATCAAGCACTTTTTGATCTATCTTAATTTATACACGTTGATCCTTCACGCGTGACTATATCCGATGAACGGTACATTATGCCTGTAATCTATGACTGAAACCAAAGAAACTGAATTTAGTTCTATCTCATTATCACTAAATTATATTTGCACGTATCGTATCGTATCGTTTGTAATATTTTCTATTCTTGGTCGGAATATACTGTTTAAATATAACTATAATTTTCCATTTTAATTTACCAAATATAGTCAACAATATATTACCTAGTTATTAAACGTGTATCTAATGGATATATTTGTTGAAAATATTGCCGTATAAATAAATTGAGAAATTGTTTAAATTTAATTATCAATTAAACGCTAGTTCAAAAGTTATCGTGATAAAACCTATACTTATACTTGGAAGGATGGTGGAGGTGTAGGTTAGGCTGGGGGGAATTTTTAAAAAAAATCAGATTTTTTTACAAAAATCACATGATTTTTTTTGATTTTTTTACGATTTTCAAAAATAAGAGTTTATTAAAATAATTATTTTCGGGTATGAAATAGATTAGTGTATGATGAGTGTGAAATTGAAAAAAAGGTTGTAGCAAAAGTTGATGTTAGTCAGTTAAGATGGTTCGCACATGTTGAGCGAATGTCTAATAAACGTTTGGTTAAAAAGATTTATTTGAATGATTTTGATGGTATACGATTGCCTGGACGTCCGATGAGTAGTTGGAGTGGTATGATTGAGAGTGTTTTGCGTGAGCGAAAGTTTACAAGTAGTAGGAATAAAAGAGCATGTATGAGAGGAATTATGAATGTGGATGAAGTGAAAGTTGCTTGTTTGGATAGGAATGTTTGGAGGCGACTGATTTCGGGATGATGGAAAGAGTTTGTGCCACACCCATTTGGGTACATGGCATAATTGTGTATGTATGTATTAATTATTTTTATGCGCTTATAAATATAAATATAATATATAATTTTATACGTATAATATTTAACGGAAACTTGCTACTCTAGTTCTACTATATTTTTTTAGATTTTAGTCAAATTTTCTACTGTCAAATTTGTAATGTTTTTTTTTTATAAACCCTTTTATTATTAGTGACCGTAATACTGAATATTTAAACTATATTTTTGTTTCTATTTTGAAATATCTCTAAGTTTAATGTGAAATAACAATAGAATATTTTTTTATAGTTATAATTTACCTACTAAATATTAAAAATAAAAACTAAAAATATGTATCAAAATTTTTATTTGTAATACTTTTTTCATACCTATTATTATGGATTGCATTATCATTAAATAGTATTTAATATATTTTCAGTTTTATAATTCTAATAATATTATATTACATGATTTTTTATTTTCATATTTATTTTCTGCTAGATCTATATATTTTAATTAATCAATTGTTAAAATAAAATTTAGTAAAAAACTAATTGATTTAAATTATTGAAAAAATCAAATAATTTAAATAAAATGATTAAAATCAGGCCAATCCTGCCATATTGCAGAAAATTCTATAAATTTAAATGCCTGAAATTGTTTATAAATACATTTTTTACTTTTCTATTTTAATATAATGAATTAAATAATTATAAAATAAATATATAATGAGAGGTCAATTAAAAATTAGATACTATTGTTTGCAAATGTAGCATTTAATTAAAATGTTCTCAAGTTACAAATTACACATTTTAAAACCTATAATTACGTTTAACGATTTCCTTATTTAACAAATCGATAATCCTTAACCAACAGCTTTAAATTTATCAAGGACGAATTGTTGAATTTCATTACCTATATAAATATGAGAAAATTAATAATGAAGTTTAAATATGGTATAGTAACATTATACTAATTAAAAATGGTTCTTTAGGAATTTAAATGGATCTATTCGGTTCACATCTGTATGACCTGTAGTATTACAGAATGTTTTTGTTTCTTTCTAGTGATAGAAAATTAAAAAAATATTCTGTATCGTTTTCTGCAGATGTTACAGATGTTTAGCACATAAAAAGCACATAAAAGGCACATAATTTTGGCAAATTTTATTTTCAATTTTGGCATACTTGAGAGGCTAGTACCCAGGACTTATATTTTTTAATTAAAGGAAGCCAAATCAGCACTACCTTCACACTAATTGTTGTTATCCTTTTTTTTTTTTGATAAATTTCTATTGCTTCTTGTATCAATATACTGTTAATATTAATGGGTCCTTGCAATTATTACAATATCTTTAAATTTAATATCGAATACGAACTATGTAAGTGATAAAAGTTTGCCTCGTATTTTTTTTACATAGAAAAAAAAGTGGTAAGAATTTGTAAACTTTTCTTGTAAGTCATAAATAAAGAAATTACCTTCACTTTCAATATAGAAAAGAGGTAATATTTCGTATGACACATAAATGCAATCTTACTACACAATCATAATACTTAATATGACATGCTGAGTAAGTGTATTTACAAGACGAGTACACCTTCTACGATACATACCTTAGTCATGTAATGACAATTGAATGAATGACAAATGACAATCACACAATTTCTTTCATTTTATTTCGATTTTTTTTCCTACTTTCTTCATGACCCGCCCATTATATGCATCGTCAAAAAAATCTTTGTTTGATTTTTTCCGGGTACAAATTCGATTGATTACAATCAATAATTTTAATATAAATTAATAATGACAAATCGATTTTCCATTTTTTATTCTTATGAACAATTGTTAAAAGAAATTGAGTTATGTCGAAATTGTAAGATAAACTTTCATATCGTTTATGAATCATGCAATGTATTTAAGAAGGGGTTTCTCCAAACATTCCTATCTATTTTCATTCAACTTTGATTTCATCCACATTTATGATATTTTTTATATTCTTACTATTTGGAAACTTTTGCTCACGCAAGTTACTCTTTCAACCTTACCACCCCCATCTACTCATCAAACGTCCATTTGCAAACGCATATTTTTAAAATCATTCATATAAATTGTTTTAATCAAATCTACTTACATTAGAAATTCGCTCCAGATGACCTAATCACAAAAATAAAAAATATGCATTGTTTTAAAATAAAAAGGGTTTAGGTTTAACTTCTGTATTAATATTTATTAATAATCGACGTTTCGACGAACTCAACAATCGTTTTCATCAGGAAAAATGATGCAAATGACATAAAATAAAATAGATAAATAGACAAATAAATAAATAGATCAATAGAAATAATAGTCTATTTTGACATTATCATATAATTACTAAAATAGAGAAATAAAAATTTTATCAAAATAAAATGGCTTTAGGATATAGTTTTATATTAATTTTTATTAATAATAGACGTTTTGACGTACTCTACGTACATCATCATTAGGAAAAAATTTACAAAAATAATGTATACAGTAAATAAAATACACTAGACACATAAAAAAAAACACCCCACTTGAAAAATCTGAAAAATTGCCGATTTTGAAATAGGTATATCTCGGCCAATTTTGAACGAAATTGAATGAAATTTTCAGTTCCGAGAAAATTGAAATCTCGTCTAGTATACAAACAAATTTTTCGACTCAATTTACCAAAGGGGCATAAAAATTCAAATATTTCTACGTAAATTTAACTTAATTTCAAGGACTTGTGATTTTTCAAGTGGCGCGTTTTTTTTTTGTGTTTAGTGTACCTATATATAATTTAAAATTTTGTATTTTTACTTTTTACATATTTATACTTCACGGTTAATTTGTCGTTGTTTCAAAGTCGTAAAATTTTTTATTATTATTTATGTGTTTTTAAAACTCTTTTTTCTTTCTTAAAATCGCTGATAAAATACTAAACAAATGACGCATTATTGTGTAGTCAGTGTTACCACAATTAGAAAAAGTAAATTTGACTGTACATCTAAAAAAAAATGTAATAAAGTAATTTTAATATATCTAATATTAAAACTAAATTTAATAGCACTATATTAAATGGTTTTAGTTAAAATAATACGGCTTTAGGATGCAGTTCTGTATTTGGATGAGGCTATTTATACATACGGTATGTATACGCAATTGGCTATTTATACATACTTAAAAAAAAACATAAACCAATCTACTACCCTAACCAACCTAACCTATCCTAAATAGCCAATTGCGTAAAAATACTGTATGTATAAATAGCCAATTGCGTATACATACCGTATGTATAAATAGCCACTTTCTTAATATTTATTGATAATAGACACGTATTCAACGTACATCTTTATTTGTATCACTTTTTCTGAGGAAGATCTACCCTGAGTACGTTAATTAAATATTAATATAGAGCTAGAACTTCAATAAGTTATGAAAGATTTTGTACTATGGTTTTTAGTTAGTTGTAGGTTTATTTATTTAGTTTGATAATGCTGAATAACAACATTAGAAACAGGGCCGTATTTAGGATCTGTAGGGCCCCAGGCTGAACCTGTGGTGCGGGCCCTTACGAGGAGGGGGGGGGGGGTTGTGATTTTATAATTTTAAATAAACATGTTAGGAAAATGCAAGATAAAAAAGGAATGTAACAAACAAGTAAATTTTACTTATATTTATTTAATTGAAATAGAGTATTTAAAAAAATAAATAATAAACTTAGAAATGAAAATATCAAATAATCTTAGTGGCTAATTGGTTTTGCGCTAACACTTAGTACTAATGAAGCTGTATGTACTAGTGAAGTGTATTGTCACTGGTTGCAAGTCGGGTTATTCTGTTTTATGAAAATTTAAGTAAAATACTTAAAAGGTTATTGATTAAGGGGGCATAGTAGTTTTTTGTGATCAAAAAATCGATTTTTTTTTATTTAATATTATTAAAGAGTAATGTCTAAAGAATCGTTTTCACGAAACCGCATGTCAAAATTATAAAAATTACAAAAGTTACATCACTTTTTGCAAAGAAACATAAAAATTCACTTGGGCTTTTCTTATGTGACATTAAACTCATTCTGAAACTTCAACCGCGTTTTCTTCGAAACCATATTTTTTTTGTCGGTTCCAGTGATATCTCTAGAACAAACAATCGGATTTATTTAAATTTTTGTTCTTCTGAAAGCTAATAGAATTCCGCATCGTTTGAGCCATCCTTTTTTTTAAATTTTAATTTGTTATATTTTTTTACGTCGAAGTCAAAAAAAAGGACAAAAAATTGACCTCTTTTTTTGCAAGCCCGCCATTTTGCGAAAAAAAAAAAACAATTTTCAAAAAAAAATCGGTCAAACGATGGGGAATACATTCAACTTTAATAATCCGAAATGATTTTTGTTTCCGATAACCCAGTCCCGAGATATCTATGGAACCGTGGACCTCGGCACTTCAGATTTGGTCTACGGGATAGGGTGCTAGGGAGGGGAGCTTTTGGGGGAGGGGGATGAAAAAATTCTGACGTATTTTTCAATAAAGCATCTACATTATACAAAAAGTTTCAATGCTTTACGCCTTCCCGTTATTGAGAAAAAAAAATAATGAAAGTGGACTACTTTTTCATTGAAAAAAGTACTATGCCCCCTTAAACAATTATTTACTTTAAATTTGAAACGTGTGGTGCGGGCCCCTTTGTGGTGCGGGCCCATAGGCTGCAGCCTATGTAGCCTATGCTTAAATACGGCCCTGATTAGAAACTATCTAATTAAAACAAATGACAAATTACAGTTAATAATTTTTTGTTTCAGATTAAGTTTATATTTGTTTTTCATATTAGTATTAAAAATAAACTTGAGCGTATACGACCGGAAATATTACAGATTTATTTGCATTTCTTATAAATATTTTAATATTGTAATTATTACTTGTAGGTATATATAAAAAAAAAACCAGAATGGAGGCAAGGTTTTATGTTAATTTTGCGTTCATTTGAATATTTTGAATATATTATATAACAAATTAATGTTCTGTTTCAGAAATCTAGATAAAATTAATAAGATGGTTCAGCTTCACTGAGATTTATTATTGTTTGAATTAAATTATTATATTAAACATTTTTAATATAATAAAAATAATTTTAATTAATTTTTTTTACTATTTGTTACTAGCACATTACTTTTTCCACAACTATACAAAATGCACGTTTCAGTTTGACGTGAATAATAAGTATATTATGTTACAAGGAGTAGAAAGCGATGATTATTGCATGGATGAGGCTATTTATACATACGGTATGTATACGCAATTGGCTATTTATACATACTAAAAAAAAAACCTACCTAACCTAACCTACTAACCTAACCTACCCTAAATAGGTAATTGCGTAAAATACTGTATGTATAAATAGCCAATTGCGTATACATACCGTATGTATAAATAGCCACTTTCATTATTGTATTGAGTTCAGGTATTTATGGCCGAGGTAATACCGAGGCCAAGCAATCTGGACGAAACACCAGAAAGAGCTTTCTATTCCGTGTGACATATACGACTTTTTTTTAAGCGTTCTAAACGAGACACTAAACTAAAAATAAATAAAAAATAGTTGCCAAGTAACCTTAACCAATTATTAACAGTTGTAGAATAGTATGTACGTAATTTATGTATATAATATTTATATTTGTTACGTGATTCGTGAGAATTAATTTTTCTTGGGTCAAATATACAAATTAATTATTTTCGCTTAAATTTGAATTTGATTTTTGAAAATGTGTGAAGAAGTGCAAGAAACGCAATGTTGTCAGAAATTGTATATTTGATCAAAGAATCACGGTCAAGTGTATTTAATTTGATATCTCCGACAGCTTTATTAATAATTATTAAGTCAATTTAAATTAATTGGCAATTGCATTGTTTATTTTCGCTTGAATTTTAATTTTATTATTAAAAATGTGTAAAGTAATGCAAGAAATGCAATGTGCACCGTCCAGGGTGATCAGAAACTATATATTTGACCAAAGAAACACGGTCAAGTGTATTTAATTTGACATTTTTGATGGATATATTAAAAATTACAAAGGTATTGTTTATTTTTGCTTGAATGTGTATTTGATAATTGAAAATGTGTGAAGAAGTACAAGAAAGTACAGTGTATACCGTTCAGGTTTTCAGAAATTGAAAATTTGACGAAAAAAGATTAATTTTCAAAAATCACGTAATAAATATAAATAATATATGTATACATGTACATACTATACTGTTAGTAAGATTGAGGTAATTTGACTTGTATTTTGTTTCATTTATTTTTAGTTTAGTTTATTGTTTAGAATGCTTGAAGAAAAATGGTGTTTCGCTCAAATTGCTTGGCCCGGCATTGCCTTTGTCATAAATATCTGGGCTCAAAACACAATAATCATTGCTTTCTACTCCTCGTAACATAATATACTATTATCTAGAAATTTTCAATGCTTTGTCATGCCTGCAACATAATACACTTATGTAATAAACACACCGACCGGCGTAAAATCTACAAAACTGATTATTGTACAATTTACTAATTGTAACACCCAAACACACTATCAGCGCAAGAAATAAAAGCCGTTTTAACGAACAAATTTTATTGTTTTTGGTCGCTATTTTAATTACAGCCACTCAGCGGGTACACAACATAACCTAACTCTTAAGATAATAAACTGCAGCCAAGTTTCAAGCAACCATTGTGTTCAAATAATGAAATTATATTCTTAGAGAAAGTGGAGCGATTTGAATTCTCTCCGTAGGATGATAGAAATGTTCTCTATTCGTATTATGCAAGTGTAAAATTTATACATGGTGTACATTTAAAATGGGTGACTTGACTAGTTATTTTATTGCGGTTGTGATATATATGGAATTATTCTATTATCGCGTGCTGTTTTTGCAGGAACCCTTTTTTGTCAAATTGAACTTTAACTTTTAAGTAAGAAAATTATCGGTACGGAGGTGAAATGTGACATTTTCGAGAAATAATTCTAGATTAGTTTTTGTTTATGTTTATTGCGCTTTTATGCGATTGTTTAGATAATACAAGGAAATCAAATTGTTAGACAAATATATACTTATTTATTTATTGAAATTTGTTTTATGATATATGTAGATATTTATATATTTTCATATATTTTATATAATGGAAATGAAATTTTTACTTGACGTAACTTGACTAAACAAATTTTACTTATTTATGGAAAATTCCTGACAACAAATCAAAAAAATCTTTCAGAATTCATTATATTGAAATAAAAAGGCTTTAGGATTGAAGTTCTGTTTCTGCAAATTATTATTATTATTTATTATTTACTGATGTTCTGTAAATTTACTGAAAGAAACTTAACTCAAAAACTAGAATATTACATACATATTCTACTTTTTCATCTCGTTGGTAATATATTACATAATGTTTGTCTGATATTATGTAAAATTACATCATAGTGGCTCAGGGTTTATAGGTAAAATTACATCTTTTTTTTAGAGTATATATGCAAAAATACATAAATTAAATATATATTTTTTACAGTGTATGTTAAAATACATTTATGTTTAAAATGAACGTAAATCTCAGCACAGATACAGTTAAAACTGAGTGAGTAATTTTCCCCCCATGTAAATATTGAACAACCGGAATATTATTTGCAAATGTCAGTCGGTTTAGCGAGATTATTTTGCGTTTTCGTTAAAAATGAATCGACAACATCGTGATGCAAGGTGCATTTGTGCGCACGGCCGACAGAGTTACCCACACTTCCTGCACTAGTACGGCCGGCGCGGTGATGTTATGGCTACTAACAGTAACAGTATATTGGATATTATTGCCTTCAATCACCCAGCGCAAAGACTTTCTCAGAGACTAACACCGCAAATTATTACATCAATATTTTTATTTGCATTTTCAGAAAAGTCAATATTTTTACAACAAACACAATTTGTTCGAAACGTACTTTATCTACATTCTAAAAAAGAATATTATGTAATTTTACTTACAAACCATGGGACACTTTGATGCACAGTTATAATTATTCAATTGGTGTAATTTTGACATAATTGTTTAAAAATACATAGTAGAAATACAGAATATTTATAGTAAAATGAAATTACAGATTTTTTATATTATTTTTCTGTAATTTCGTTATATTTTTTTACAGTGTGGGTTTTAACAGTAACAATAACAACATTTTTTAATTTTACTGTGATAATTAACGTAAGTTAAGTTCTAGTTCTGTAATATATTATTATTATTACTGAACTAGAACCTAAAGCCGTTTTATTCTAATATGAGTTCTGAAAGATTTTTTACTATTGTAACGCGCGGGAATGGTTGTAAAAATATTTAAGATTAAGATTAACTAATTTTGAATAATTAAATAAAATATAACTAATAAATTTAATTAAATAAAATATTATTAAATAAATATGGCATCGTGATCGTCTAGTCTAGTGGTAGGATTACGTTGTGTGATAATTGAGTAATAACTGAGATTCATAATATGGAGTCGTGGAACCTTAAAGAGCCGCCGAGGGGTGAGGTGAGACAGACAAACATAAAAATAAGAAATAATAATACACAGATATCAAACCACAGCCACAGAGGCCCATTTATTGACAAATAAATATGTTTGTATAGCAAAATCTATCGATGGACATTCAGTGTCCCGTCGGTTGCAAATACACAAATATGTGTGAGTAATTTAGAATATGAATACTTGACCATGGCATCATCCTACAATACATGCGTCGTATGTTGTGTGGGGCCCTTAACGTATAAGGGGGACGATGACAGTACGTATACTGCGCCTATGTCTCTGCGTGGAGAGAACTACCTTGGGTGACGTACAACCCCGTTGAGAGCTAAGCTAAAATTATGTGTTTATACTGCAAGAAAACAGCACAGTCAAAATATTCATTAGCCAAAAGAATTTATACAAATTGAAAGGAATGCTCCGTCGTGCCTACCGACGATAGATGATATCCCTTGGCCTACATTTGTGCAGGTTACAGGCTTTTATTTGATTGTGATGAGGAACGAGTAAAAGTATTCCAATCATAAAATTATAACATCAAATATTATAATATTGAAATGTAAATTATCCGACGGTTTACTTTATGAAACATCTTACAATAAATAAAATAATAAATAATATTGAGAGTTACGTCTAGAGTGTAAGTGTAGGTGTATGGGCATGTGAAATATCAGAAGTACGACGTCATCTCGGAGTGGACCCTGGACTGACCCTTTTACAATAGTCTTGGACACGTTGATGGGACATCAAATAGCCAACGATATCAGAGCGATCGACAATAGTTTAACCAGTAGCAATTGGGCAGCGGTTTGGCCTTGATGTAGCCGGGCGTTTGATAAGTTTGTACCGGGCTGCGTGGCGTCGCGTTCGGGAGAAGCATCAGCGATCGACGAGCAATAACAACGGGCCGCATCACCGGACTGGGCAAGCAATGAACATCGGATATTAATCGAACAGCATGGCGAGCGGTAGACGGACGTGGATTCGACTTCAGACGGACAGCATCTCGACTTAGACAAACGGTAGCTTGGTTCTCAATTGGGCAGAGTTTCGCCTTGGTAGTTGAAGAGAAGGCTTGAGGTACTCGGTAGCTAAACGATACTAGAGTCTACAAGGCTTCTGGAGATTCTAACCCGGAGGCCAGAATCTGCGTTCTCTACTGATGTGTTGGCCCTAATATGGAGTAACTCCCACCAGGATGGACAGTAAAACTCCCACCCGTAGAACCCTTCCAATGAAATCAAAGTTCTTTGTTCTAATTAACAAATAGTATTCCCGAAAAATGACATCACTCCGATTAGGTTCAATTCAAATGTTCGCACAGGCAGGATATGGTAGGGATTGAAGAATGTTCATAAGAACAATTAGTAGGACAGAGATTGACCCATATATGTCTATTCTTTTTAAATATACAACTCTCAAAGAAACGTGCACGTTAGCAATATCAGTATTTGTTTATATGTTTACGTTACGTCTAGCCTCGCGTTTCAATCTTACTTATCGAAACAATAATACTATACTATGCGTCATAAAAAGTTAAAGAATTTTTGTATACATTATATAAACCAAAATTATTTTCTGTATAAAAATTAAAATTAAATAGCATAAAATGCTGCCTATTACAATCGCCCCCTATTTGTTACCAAAGTGAGAAAGAATGACGAACTTTGTAACAAACACTTCCCTTAGAATTTTAAAGACAGTGATTAATTTTGAAATAATTTTGATTGGTCGTTGCTGCTAAATAGTTTTGATTATTTCTTGTCTCTTACACAATTTGGTTTGAGATAGAATCGTAGACATAATTTTAAACGGATAATTTATAAAATTACGACAGGAATGGTGATGTCAATTTTTCGAAAACTTATACGTTACCAAATTATACGATTTGTGTATTCTGTAATTTTCCTTACTGTGTTCGATTCCAAAATTGTTTAACGCCCTTCGATATGTTTACTTGCAGAGATTTTTTTTTTGAAACTAGTAACTTTTTTTTTTTTTTTAATATTTGTATTTGTTTAATTTCTTCATAATCGTTTTTTTTTCCCCCAATTACATCTTTCAATCCAAACTCGTACCTAAAACAGAAACATTTTAATTATTTTGCTCGAATGAATTCTTACCTGAACTGTTGAGTAATTATTTTATTGCTTAGAATATTACACGCCCCCATTGGTTAGATTTCTAAGACCAGTATATTTATTTTTCTTCCAATGTTATATTTATTCTTCGTCTGACGATTTCAATTTTTTTCGTTTTAATTTCTAAAAATTTTTTTTCTTGTTTGATCTTGTATACTATACATGTTCATCTAAAATATAAAAATTTATTTTACTGCTGAAAGAAAAGTTTATAATTATTATTATTATTTTTCTGGAGCATGTATGTTGACCTGAAATTTATATTAATTTGTATTATTGCTGAAAGAAAAGATTGTTATTATTCATCTGGAGCATATATGTTGATCTGAAATTTAGATTTGTATTATTGCTGAAAGAAAAGATTGTTATTATTCTCTGGAGGCGCCCCCCTATATTTCTGTCCGTTGTCACAGTAACTGTATTATTATTATTTTAATTTGTCTTCAGCGTTATATTTCTGAAATAAATTTACATATTATATAATCAGTTTCCGTAATTTCTAAGTAGAACATGGGGCTATATGCTCGTGAAACGGATCGTACAGTTTCTTCATAGATTTTTCTTCCAATGTCAATGTTATGAGTTGTTAGCCCTCAGCCAAGCAATAAATTTACAACTTGTAGTGGATTCCAAATCAATCAGTCGCAGCCAATTTCAGTTCAGTTGTACAAGGCTTTAAAAATCCGACTTTCATACTCTACTATTGGCTTACGGTTACCTGTAAATTATTTATTAGTCAATCTGAAAAGAAAAGAAAGTTATATATGCTGAAATATCAAAATTACATATTAGTAGCTGAAAAAATAAATTATTATTTATTTATTTTGTAGACGACTGTATGTTGAGTGTTTTTATTCTTCTGCTTCTTTGTTATTCTAAAATAAAAATCTGTGGTTACTGTGTAATTTGTAACTCTGTGTATTCTTGAACTGTCTCTCCCTCATCCTCAACATACTCAAGTTCCAGCTTCAAAAAACTCCATATCCTGGTCACGGCACCAAATAATTGTAACGCGCGGGAATGGTTGTAAAAATATTTAAGATTAAGATTAACTAATTTTGAATAATTAAATAAAATATAACTAATAAATTTAATTAAATAAAATATTATTAAATAAATATGGCATCGTGATCGTCTAGTCTAGTGGTAGGATTACGTTGTGTGATAATTGAGTAATAACTGAGATTCATAATATGGAGTCGTGGAACCTTAAAGAGCCGCCGAGGGGTGAGGTGAGACAGACAAACATAAAAATAAGAAATAATAATACACAGATATCAAACCACAGCCACAGAGGCCCATTTATTGACAAATAAATATGTTTGTATAGCAAAATCTATCGATGGACATTCAGTGCCCCGTCGGTTGCAAATACACAAATATGTGTGAGTAATTTAGAATATGAATACTTGACCATGGCATCATCCTACAATACATGCGTCGTATGTTGTGTGGGGCCCTTAACGTATAAGGGGGACGATGACAGTACGTATACTGCGCCTATGTCTCTGCGTGGAGAGAACTACCTTGGGTGACGTACAACCCCGTTGAGAGCTATGCTAAAATTATGTGTTTATACTGCAAGAAAACAGCACAGTCAAAATATTCATTAGCCAAAAGAATTTATACAAATTGAAAGGAATGCTCCGTCGTGCCTACCGACGATAGATGATATCCCTTGGCCTACATTTGTGCAGGTTACAGGCTTTTATTTGATTGTGATGAGGAACGAGTAAAAGTATTCCAATCATAAAATTATAACATCAAATATTATAATATTGAAATGTAAATTATCCGACGGTTTACTTTATGAAACATCTTACAATAAATAAAATAATAAATAATATTGAGAGTTACGTCTAGAGTGTAAGTGTAGGTGTATGGGCATGTGAAATATCAGAAGTACGACGTCATCTCGGAGTGGACCCTGGACTGACCCTTTTACAATAGTCTTGGACACGTTGATGGGACATCAAATAGCCAACGATATCAGAGCGATCGACAATAGTTTAACCAGTAGCAATTGGGCAGCGGTTTGGCCTTGATGTAGCCGGGCGTTTGATAAGTTTGTACCGGGCTGCGTGGCGTCGCGTTCGGGAGAAGCATCAGCGATCGACGAGCAATAACAACGGGCCGCATCACCGGACTGGGCAAGCAATGAACATCGGATATTAATCGAACAGCATGGCGAGCGGTAGACGGACGTGGATTCGACTTCAGACGGACAGCATCTCGACTTAGACAAACGGTAGCTTGGTTCTCAATTGGGCAGAGTTTCGCCTTGGTAGTTGAAGAGAAGGCTTGAGGTACTCGGTAGCTAAACGATACTAGAGTCTACAAGGCTTCTGGAGATTCTAACCCGGAGGCCAGAATCTGCGTTCTCTACTGATGTGTTGGCCCTAATATGGAGTAACTCCCACCAGGATGGACAGTAAAACTCCCACCCGTAGAACCCTTCCAATGAAATCAAAGTTCTTTGTTCTAATTAACAAATAGTATTCCCGAAAAATGACATCACTCCGATTAGGTTCAATTCAAATGTTCGCACAGGCAGGATATGGTAGGGATTGAAGAATGTTCATAAGAACAATTAGTAGGACAGAGATTGACCCATATATGTCTATTCTTTTTAAATATACAACTCTCAAAGAAACGTGCACGTTAGCAATATCAGTATTTGTTTATATGTTTACGTTACGTCTAGCCTCGCGTTTCAATCTTACTTATCGAAACAATAATACTATACTATGCGTCATAAAAAGTTAAAGAATTTTTGTATACATTATATAAACCAAAATTATTTTCTGTATAAAAATTAAAATTAAATAGCATAAAATGCTGCCTATTACACTATGTTACATAATTTTCATTTTTTTTCCAAAATATTGGATTTCATTTTCTTAAAAATGTCAAAATGATATGAAAATATTGCCTCTGATAATTATTTCCGCAGTAAAATCAATTTGTCTATCGGTTATGGAGTAAGCTTATCTAAAGTTTAGTGTGCGCCAACATAAAAATTAACATTAATTTCTATAATTTGAACAGAACTTAATCCTAAAGCCTTTTTATTTTAATATAATGCATTCTAAGAGATTTTTTTACTATATATCATAATTTAAATAGTTTTGAGTTAGTTATTATTTTAAAATATTTACAGATTTATATGAAAAATGACTTATTTATGTGGTACATATATAAATAATATTACAATTTTTACTTTATAAATGTCAACGTATTTTATGAATTATTGTCAAACTTATCAGAAGCGTATTTTAAATATGGATCTATGTAAAATATAACCACACCTTATTTTTAACGGTTCCGTTATGTTTTTATATAATACGAATTATGTATCAGTTAATATGGATTAATATCAAAAGAAGACATTTATAAATGTTATTAAAAATTTAATAAATATATCCATATAAATACGACTTAACCTTTTATACACAAATACATACTTTTATGTCTTTGATATAAACTTAATATTAAAATAAAATATTAAAATTAGTAGATACGTATATATGGAAAAAAATTAAAAAAGTCCTCGTGCTTTTGATCGAGGGACTTAAGCACATTTTTGGCAGGCGGATCAGTATTTTTATGAGCAAGTCACAAAATTGTGAAAAATAAAAGCAACTGTAACGTTTACAAAAATATTCAAATTCAAAAATTCACATGATTTTATTATTAATTTTCTTTAATTCTTTGCACTGTTTTGTTTACAAAATTTAAAATATTATTAATTAACTTATTTAGCATAAAAACTAGAACTCTCTACGATGTCTAGTTTAAAAGTTTTTCTGGAGCCGAACGAACGACCGACCGACCGAACGGACAAAGCGTATTATTGAGCTTCCTTTTTGAAAACAAAAATGCGCTAAAAACTTTTTAAAGAATATAAAAAATATGAAATATTTCTTTTGATTGATTTAGAAATGTATGAGGCGTGCGTAACAAATTAATAATAATAATAATAATCATTTTCGTAATTTATAAACGGAACATGGTGCTATATGCTAGAGAAGTTGATCATATAGTTAATTAGCAAATTAAGTAATTAAGTAGCAAATTAAATTAGGTAAATAATTTGAAATTAAATAATTTTTATTATTTTATTAAATATAAAATATTTTTAAAATAAAACGGCTTTAGGTTTAAGTTCTGTATAAATATTTATTAATAATCGACGTTTCGACGAAGTCAACGTCTGTCTTCTTCAGGAAAACTGATACAAAATATATAAGTTCTGAAAGATTTTTTACCATATTATAATTTTTTTTTCCAGCTTATTAATATTATGTTATTATATTGCTTATGTAGATAGTAGTCATTATGTTACTAGTATAATAATTAAATTATTATACAGCAGTTAGTTACTATATACACCACTGGTGGCAGCACTAAACATAAATACAACGTCAAATGTATTTAATCTGGCCGACATATTGACAAAATATTACGTCAAGTTAAGTTAATTGACAAATTGCATTGTTTATTTTCGCTTGAATTTGAATTGGGTTATTAAAAATGTGTGAAGAAGTACAAGAAATTAGCAATGTGCAAGGGTGGTCAGAAACTGTATGTATGACCAAAGAAACATGGTCAAGTTTGCTTAATTTAACATCTCCGATGGTTATATTAAAAATTATTAAGTTAATTTCGGGATAGTGGAAAGAGTTTGTGCCACTCCTTTTTGGGTACAGGGCATGATTGTGTATGAATGATGTATGGATTTTTTACTACATCGGTTCATAAATAAAATTATAAATTACATTGAACAAATAAGTAATAAAACATACATTATCGGTAACAATTAATTTCTGAGATTAAAATAATTATTAATATTGAAACTTAGAAATATAAATTTACTTACTGAAATAAATAGAATTACAATTACTAAGTACCTACATATATGACTTATACAATTAAGTATATATCAATTTTAATTGCATTCCAATTAACTTTTACTTTTCTATTAATCAAAAAGTTTTATTAATAAATAAATTCTTACAATTAACAATATATTAGTAATTACTATGGCTAATGACAATATGCGTCTCATAAGTCATTTGTTTGTTGCATAGAAAATTCCAAGGCCAACTTTGTTGATTTGCACTGTGTTACAGTTAAATTTTTTGTTTTTTTATTCTCGTTTTAATAACTCGTAATAATAAAGAAAATTAATAATTTACGAGATTGAAAAGTTGTTGAATGTTGAGAAAGATTATGGTAAGGAAAGAATATTTATGTTTAATAATATTGTTGTTTATGATTGGTTTTGTCTGTATGTCTAAAAGTTTAACATTTTAAACGTAATTGTATTAAGGTTGAATTAGTGTTGAAGCCTAGGAACAGATTAGATATATATTTATGACATCGCTTATTGGAATTTATTGGTTTGTGTTATAGGAAAAGGTTTTTCGTATTTTGTGAAATTGTTTTAACGTATTTATATTGTGTATGTTATATAAATAGGTTAGGTATATAAATAAGAAAATTACATATATTAAAATCTAGAGTATTTCTTTTGTTTGTTGTTCTTAAGCAAGAATATTAATGCGAAATTATAAATGAGCATTGCGAAATGTTGTAAATTGTGTCCACGAAACATAAAACTGACAATCTCATTCAATAGCATTCAGACTTATGCGAAAATTTGTGTTTACCAAATATTTTAGGTACAAAATTACTTCAAATGTAATACAATACAATAAGTTTATAAGAAATGTAGCTTTTTTTTTTTTTACTGACCGTCTTATGACGTATATAATCATAATATTGTAATCATACTACATTTGACATAGGTATCGAGATTTTTACAGAAAGCACATATTAGGTTTATAGTAAAACGAATCAACTGTTTTTAGTGTGATGTTCATCTGTCGCTCGGTCTGTCTGTCTGTTGATCTGTGGGCACGTGTAGAGCAAATTCGGCAAATTTGAGCAAATTTGATCAATTTTTGGTAAAGATCAACCAGAAGTGGTAATTTACTAATGTCACTTTTATGTGTTTTACGAATATTTCGCAAGAGTCGAGACATATTTCGAAAAAGTATTTACAAAAGTTTGCTAAACAAGTTATAACTATCAAGTTTTATATGGAATATTTTTCGATACGACTAAATATTTTTTTAATAATTTTTCACATTTTTATAGTATATAATTATAATTTTGTAACTAGGTGGCATATTTATATCAAGACAGTTTTGTTTTTAGTTACCATGATGACTACAGTAATTGTTGTTATACAAATTTTTCTATGCCATAAATTTATTTAATACGATGATTGTGAAAAGAGTTTGTTCGGGTACATGACGTGATTTTGTGCGTATCCCAACATCTCTACAATTTCAGAAATTCGTATAAAATCAGTGAAATCAACGAAAAATTAGTAGTATGGTTACTTACTATTATATTTTTCTATTAAAATTTTTATTTTCATCTAGAAAAAATAAGTTTACAATTCCGGAAACAAAATAAAAAGTAAAAATTTCGGATCTAAAGCAAAATCTTTCTCAGTGCAAACTAGTTGTTTGGTTAAGTCATTAATTAAGTTAAGTTAACAATGCTTTACAACTAGACCTTAATATTTTTTGGTTTTTTTTTATAATTAAGGATTTTATGTATGAAAAGAGAATAATAAAATAAACATTGCTAGAATTCATCTTGTTACCTTAATCGTTTGAGTGCCACTGGTTTTTGCTATTTTCCCGTCCAAAAGTGCCAAGGAGCGCTTTTGCGCTTGTCTTATTTCTTATTCTACATTATTTAGTTAATTATATTATTATAGTAATCGTTGTTTATAAGAATACGGGTATCGACAGAAACCGAGCTTGCTAGAGCGCTGGCAAATTTCGAGCGTAACAGAAGAGCGCAAAATCGCTGCTTGACACTCAAACTGTTAATTTAACCTTCAGTTCATACTGCAAACGGAAACAATATACAGGGTGTAACAGAATAACTATTCCTAATTTTAACTGGAGTATCCTGGGCTCAGAATATGAAGATTTAATGCAAATCACTGAGATAAAATGTGGCTCCTTACTGAGCTACAGGGTGTTTTATATAAAAATTTAAAAACGATTTTTGCCCAGTACTTTAAAACTATTTGACGTATCCTTATCATACTTGGCAGGAAATGTAGGTACCGTACACCATACTAAATTATGTTAAATAAAAGTTTCTGGCTACTGCCAGTGGCGTACAACAGGGGCAAGTGAGAGGTTGATCCTTCCTAAATTCTACGCCACTGGCGGAATTGTCATTTTAGCACAATTTTTCGATTCTCCAATACTTGCTGTGTAAAAAACATACTCTTTCTTTGTAACGATAAAGTCACTGTTTTTCGAGATATTTAAAGTTAAACATAAGCTGCACCCTGGGGATTTTTTCAAAATTTGCTCAAAAAAATCTGAAAAAATTCAGTAAAATAGAGAAAAAAATTAGCTACATAATATCTAAGTAACTTGTTCTCTAACTCATTCTGGTTTGGCTGGAAAAATTATTGAAAATTAATATTTTTTGCATTTTATTTTTTTTATTTTCAATAATTTTTACAGCCAAATGAGAATGAGTTAGAGAAAAAAGTTACTTAATTATTATGTAGCTAATTTTTTTCTCTATTTTACTGAATTTTTTCAGATTTTTTTTGAGCAAATTTTAAAAAAATCCCCAGGGTGCAGCTTATGTTTAACTTTAAATATCTCGAAAAACAGTGACTTTATCGTTACAAAGAAAGAGTATGTTTTTTACACAGCAAGTATTGGAGAATCGAAAAATTGTGCTAAAATGACAATTCCGCCAGTGGCGTAGAATTTAGGAAGGATCAACCTCTCACTTGCCCCTGTTGTACGCCACTGGCAGTAGCCAGAAACTTTTATTTGTAGTAAGTGATGGCCAAGAAATAAAACACTAGACATAAGATATTAGTTGATTTATTGTTGTAGTGAAATTTAACATGTCGCGCCATTAAACGCACACCTCGCCAGCTTGCTTCACTCTCTCTGACACACACACTGTATTACCGACCAGGAACCACCATCATGCCACCTAGCACGCAACTATAACATCGCGGTAAATTCAAATTTAAATGTTTAGCGCTATAGTTCGGCCTTCCTGACACAATGATTGCCCCTAATCATCTGTAGGTTAACAGCAAAATTCGTATATCATTGGAACACTTAACATAAATGGTTCACACATAACTAATACACGAATTCGGTTGTTAAGACATAAGTACATAAATAATCTAAGTATACATAAATACATAAATTTGTTGATAAAGACATAAGTTCATAAATGATTCATAAAATCTTAAAATACATAAGGTTGGTCATAATTTTTTTCTTAACCATAAGTTATACATAAGATAATAAGTAACATAACTAAAGTAAAATATATTCATAACAATTTGAATTCGATTAAATATGTTCCTTCCAAAGTTTCATGTTTTCCGGAGAACATATTCCTTCGAATGGTTTTTGAGTCAACTGATGTTCTTCAGGATCCGTAATTACATAACGATCATTGTCTAGAACTTTTCTAATTACATAAGGACCACGGTATTTCGGCAATAATTTTTTATTCACTCCTGGAGTAACATCGACATTTTTGATCATAACATAATCTCCAATTTTATATTCATACGGCTGTTTGTGATGTTGATCATAATAATTTTTATTACGATTAGCAGTATATTGTATTTGTTTAGAAGCATCATCCCGCATTTGAATTAAATCACGATCAACGTCTTGTTGGTCTAATAAAGCTTGGCTTAAATCATCTTTAATTTTACCGATCTGGTTTATTCCGAATAAGAGTTGTGCGGGGGTTGTTCCAATCGAACGGTTTATAGTGTTATTTAACGCGTACTCTATATCGCTTAAAGTGGTATTCCATGTGGATAAACTGTTAGATAATTTACTTAACATTGGCGTCAGACTTCGATTTATTCTTTCGATTTGACCATTAGCATGTGGGGTTGCACTAGCAATAGCAATATGCTGAATATTTTCATTGTTTAAGAATTCTTTAAATTTGTCGGACATAAACGAACTACCTCTATCCGAAATAATTTTCCTCGGTTTACTATAATGGTTAAAATAACTTTTTAAATGCGTAATTACTTCATCGACTTTAGTACTAGTTGTGGCATAAAGTTTAACAAATTTAGTAAAAGAATCTATAACCTCAAAAATGTATTTATAACGATGATTCGTTTTTTCTAAGGGACCATAATGATCTACATGAAGACAATAAAATGGTTGTTTTCCTTTATCATGACAATGTAATCTACCTTCACCTTTATTAGCTATTGTAGAATAAGTAATGCATTTCAAACATTGAGAAATATAATTTTGCACTTTTCTCTTAATATCAGGGAACCAATAAACACGCATGAGATATTCTACGGTTTTATTTGTTCCTTGATGAGCGATCTCGTCATGGGCAACATTAATAACATTATTTATCATTGATTTCGGTACATAAAATAATAATTTGTTTTTTGTTTTCCGATAAACTAATCCGTTTTGCAATTCAAAATTTTTATCTTCTCGATGTTCTAAATCGTTCTTAATTTTGACAATATCAAGATCCAAATTCTGTAAGATAGCTAAATTTCGCTCAAAGCTATTTTCCGTAATAACAAGTACTGCAAATTGTCTACTTAACGCATCCGCATGCTGCATACGTTCCGCCGATCTATGTTCCAAAGTATAATTGTAATTCCTCAAAATTAACGACCAACGCAAAATTCGCGGATTGATTTCCTTGCGTTCTAACGTTAGTTTAAGGCTATTACAATCAGTTACGATTTTAAATGGAATTCCTTGTAGATAAATTCTAAAACGTTCTAAAGAATAAATTATTGCTAAAGTTTCTAGCTCAAAACTATGATAGTTTGCTTCAGCTTTTGAAGTACGTTTACTGAAATAACAAACAGGATGAAATTTACCATCGGTTTGTTTTTGCATCAGAACAGATCCATAACCGTGCTTACTCGCGTCACAATGTAACTCGGTATCGGTCGTATGAGAATAAACAGCTAAAACTGGCTCATTAATCAAAATGCGTTTTAGATATTCAAAGCAATTTGAACATTCATTATTCCACTGAAAGTCGGTTTTAGAGTTTAATAAATCATATAACGGTTTGGCTAAAGTTGCGAAATTTTTTATAAATTTACGGAAATACGATATTAATCCTAAAAAACTATGCAATTCGCGAAAACTTCTAGGAATTGAATACTGTGTCACGGCTTCAATGTTTTCTGGATTTGGACGAATTCCGCTGGCATCAATACGATACCCCAAATAATCAACTTGCGTTAACAGAAATGCACATTTAACCCATTTTAGTTCTAAATGATTTCGCGTCAAAGTTAATAATACTTCTTTTAAAATGTTTAAATTATCATCTATAGTTTCAGTCGCTATTAAAATGTCATCTAAATAAATTAATATTTTTTCTTCGTCTAATAATTTACGAAATGCAGCATAAATATAGCGAGTGAAGAATGAAGGACCGTTAGACAATCCGAAAGGTAATCTTACGTATTCATATTGTCCTAAATGCGTGGAGAAAGAAGTAAAAGGTATTGAATTCTCTTTTATTCGAACGTGATAAAACGCGTCTTTTAAATCTAAACGAGTGTAATATATTTTATCTTTTAATCTATCTATATGATCATCGATTCTTGGCAACGGAAATATGTCGCGTTGTGTCATTTTATTTAGTTCTCGGTAATCGACTGCCATTCTATATTCACCTGATTTCTTAGAAACCAACACAATCGGACTAGCAAACTGTGATTTACTCGGTCGAATTATTTTCCTAGCTAAAAGATCATTTATAATTTCTTTAAGAGCTTCCTTTTCTTGATATGACAAGCGTCTAGGATTGAAATAAAAAGGTTTGAAGTTATTTTTTAAAATTAATTCCATTTCTAAACTCGTTTGTGGTTCGTTTGGTCTTTCAACATCAAAATAATATTTTTTAACTATCTCACAAACCTTACCACCTGATTGAACATCAATTTTCTCGTTAATGTTTAAATTTACTGTGTTATTATTTTCTGTCGCAATATGTAGAATCTCATTATCCCACGAATTATCAATAATGTTAACAACAGGTTTTTTGATTATTTCAACAGTATTACTAAAATTTATTTGAATGTCGTTTCGGATAATAAAATCTCTACCTAATAGACAGGAACAACTCATAGTACAATCTGGTACAACATAGAAATTTACTAATAATTCTATATCATTAATCATTACAGTTAACTTTAATTGACCTAATATAATAATTTTGCTACTGTTGACACCTTCAAAATTATGAGATTTTACATTTGTATTCAAATTCACATTTTTGGGCACCTTACTTTCTAATAAAAGGGATATGGGGCTACCTGTATCTAGCGTTGCACATATCTCACTTTGTTCCAGTTGAAGTAACACCGTATAACTCGGAACTGGTAACACAACAGTTGGAGCAGATTCTATAAGATGGAAGGCATTACTTGTTTCACCGGTTTGACGACCATCATTGTCAGCAGGTGCGGAGCCACGTGCTTCTCTGCCATTTTGTTTACAGTCTCTTTTCAAATGTGCGGTGGATCCACAACCATAACAGGATCCTCTGGGCCTTCGTGGTCGGGGACAAGAAGCTGCAACATGACCTAAATTATTACAGTTAAAACATCTTACATGGTTAGTGTCGGTCTTCGATTTTTCTTCGGCAGGCATCTGCTTCTTACTTGTTTCATTTCGATCAATTCCTTGCGATCGACTAATGCTTGGAACGGACGAAGTTCGTTTCCATGAAGAATGGAATGATGCGCGAATCTTTGTATAGATTTCTAACTTGTCCTTAAATTCTCTGAAGTTACGTGCACCATACAAAATACTTTTTCGATTCGGGTCGTCGGTTATACCGTCAATAACATATTGTATAACAGCATCCGTTTCAATACTTCCCCTTGAAGCTAATTCTCGCATATGTAAGAAATATTCTTGCACCGACTCATCGCGTTTCATTTTTCTATCTTGTAACATTTTATGTAATTGTGCGCTAGTTGTTTTTGACGAGAATTCTTCAATAAGTTTCCGTTGTAAGAGTTTCCACGATCGGATGTCCCGTTCACTCTGAATAAATAGTTTAGCTAATCCACTTAGGCGTTTCTTTGCAAAAATAAATTTCTGTAGCTCATTCCAGCCCATCAAAATTGCATTATCCTCAAATTCGGTCACCCATAATTTAACAGGATAGTTATTACCATCGAACAATCGAATTGTGTCTTCAATATCTCTAAAACTTATAGTGGCATTAGTATTGACAAGTTGTTGACTTACGGAACTTCGTATTTCATCTTGATCCTCGTCGATTTCGTCATCGGGGTCTTCAGTGTCGACGTCTTCGTCACTGGGGCGACCTTGTAATAAATCTAAATTGGTCAGATGTTCACACAATCTTTGCGCGATTTCCTTAGGAGTACCCGTATAGTCTATTCGTAAAAGATTACAACTGGCTGTTAAATCACCGACAGAGCAATTTTGAACTGTCCACTCAACCTTCTGTGTGAATTCTTCAGAATCCGAAGCGAATTCAAATCCCGAAAACTTACGTAACCGGCTTCGATTTAAACGATCGCCAGTCACTCCGAATATAAACTTATGTAATGCTTTAATTACCGATGCTGGAGAAGTTTTAATATTATTCGCGATCTCGGGTATATCGATCAATGTTACTGTATTCTGTTCATCCCCCATAATAAATAATCAGAAATAAAACTTATAAAATCGTTGGCAAAACAGCGCGTCACTATCGTGCTCTCTCGCACTCACTAGTATTTATATCTCACTATCCTTTTCTACCACGTGTTTAATCCACAGTTCTAAGGTTCGAGTTAATTTCACTATTTCCCCTAATACACACAAATAAACGTGGTGATTGAATTCTTATAATCCCACTTCTGAAGCTGTAGTAAGTGATGGCCAAGAAATAAAACACTAGACATAAGATATTAGTTGATTTATTGTTGTAGTGAAATTTAACATGTCGCGCCATTAAACGCACACCTCGCCAGCTTGCTTCACTCTCTCTGACACACACACTGTATTACCGACCAGGAACCACCATCATGCCACCTAGCACGCAACTATAACATCGCGGTAAATTCAAATTTAAATGTTTAGCGCTATATATTTAACATAATTTAGTATGGTGTACGGTACCTACATTTCCTGCCAAGTATGATAAGGATACGTCAAATAGTTTTAAAGTACTGGGCAAAAATCGTTTTTAAATTTTTATATAAAACACCCTGTAGCTCAGTAAGGAGCCACATTTTATCTCAGTGATTTGCATTAAATCTTCATATTCTGAGCCCAGGATACTCCAGTTAAAATTAGGAATAGTTATTCTGTTACACCCTGTATAATATTATGAAATTTTTTATTTCGTTTTTATTTCTTTCTTGTTTATTTGTAACTCTGTAAAATTTTCTCGTAATAAAACCATTACATCTGTAGAATATTAATAAGTATGCTTGCATCATTGAAGCAACGAACCTTCTCTGATGAATCTACAATACTTCGTTACTTTTAATATAGTATTCTGTATTTTAAGTGCATTTACAGACCAAACTAAACAAAAATAAAACTAACTGTAGGATCGGTATAGTTGCATTTCAGATAGAAACGCGGGCGTATCGTGACGGTTTTCCCACGAAACTGCTCTCGTTGTCATGGAAACAAGATATCTGTCTGTCTGTCTGTTGTGTCTGTCTGTAAAACTTTGGATTACGTGGGCTGTATGCGCAGACAATTGTTTGATTATTGTGAAAAGGTTTTACTTTTACTGTTTTGGTTGAAACGTGATGTTTCGGATATCTAATGCGATTATTTTACAAGATCTGTTTACAATTTTATTGTATTTATGCAATTTTGTCTAAATAAAATATTAAGTAGCTTAGATATAATTTCTTATATATATTGTATGATGTTTTTATTTGAAATGTTTTGTAAGAGATAATGTAAAATATTTGTTTAGTTTTGTAAAATATTGTTTTGTACCTCTTTGACTGAAAGGAAACGGGGTGTAGTTCTCGTTAGGGTGTCCCGGTGGACCGTCATCATTATGAGTCGTGACCGGCAATTGTCAAAATATTAAAACTGATCTTCGAGTTTTACAATAATTTAAGAACAGATTATCCTAAAAACATCGATATGTAATTGAATGACGGTATATATATATATTGTGACAATTTAGATGAATTTAAAATTTATGTTGTTGATTAAATTTTATCAAAGTGTTCAAATTTTGAAGTATGTTTCATTCATCTGATTTTTATCCTACCTGTCACCCATAAAGGGCACGGCGTCAGTTGTTTGGAGGAGAGCGGGGTCGTAGGTGGGGTTGGTAGGAACTTTATTTGGTGATGTTGGTAAATTAGGTGGGCGCCAGTCAAAGCGGAATGTTGACGCAAAATTGAGAAGCTTTGACAAATCTCAAAGAGGAACTTATCGGGATAGGTACTGTTTTCGTCTTTTCGAGAATTTGTTTCGGAAATGAAATATCTTAATTAAATAAAAATATACCTGATGTTGGTGGAAACTTAATTTGGTTATATTGATGATTTTATTCGCTACAGAGTTCCGTGTTCTTTTTCAATACAAAGAAATTTATGTCATTTGTAATAGTGTATCTAGACAGATTGTTTGACGTCTGCTGCTTAGCGGGTGGTCTAGCTACAGTAGATCTTCTTCTGAGCTTTCGTAGACGCTGAGGGGACGACAGTACGCATTACGCAGTAGCGGTTTGGTAGTTGATGAAGACTGCCAGAAAATGGTCGCTCTCGAGATCTGATTATGCCCAGTTGGCGTTCGTACGTTCAGCATAAATCGTTCAGTCACTGTTTCGTGCTCGATTTGTATAATGGTATATCTCATTCAGCAGCTGATCCAAAATTCGGCTTCCAAGATAGACTGATGCTGCTAATACGACTGAATCCCACTCAGACGTCTTTGAAAGGCACAGACTGGTCCCTAAACATAAGAGGGCAGAGCAGAATAATCCGAACTAACAAATGTAATATAATCAAACAAATCGAACTTGACACAAAAGTTGATACACTTGAAATAACAGAGGTATTAAATACAAACATACAATCATCAATATAACAGCATGGTACAAAAATTAGAGATCGTTACACGACTCAAATAAAGGACTTAAGTGAACCTAACGTATTCTATCAGGAATGTGATAGCGCAATGCAATGAAAATTCAACAGTATGCAACTAAATATACTACACACGATTCCAAACAAAATAAGTTAACTTTACCTAGTTACATGTCCTGATTCATCATAAATTAACAATTCGGTATAAAATTATTATTACAAAATAACATATTGGCTTTACAAAAAAAACAGTTGGCTTTGCTTTGCTGATGGCATGTGCGGCGAAAGTCTTTCGTTGCTATGGTCGCGACTACAAGTCGAAACTACGCGAGCAATGTCTCCGAAAGAAAGTTGTGGTACGTTCCAAACTCAAAACTAATAAAACAGGCTCCGTGCCTCAAACATAATAGAACGTTATCCACAATATCACAAAAAATAATCTTTACGAAGACGGCCGGCTATCAAAATGGACTTTAATCCTAGCCGAATTACGCACGCAGAATAATGACGCTACGCTTCAATCAACTCACGCACACAGGTTCACCAAATCATCAACAGCAGCCCAATGACGTCACAATTACAACATGCAAGCTACAATGATAGGATTGCACTTGGAATAATCGACAACACAACACATAAACTACAATACATGATAGTATGTAGGAAAGCAGAATTACTCAGAAATGGGAAAAAAAAGACAAAGTATGAGTGGCGCAACGGCCCAGGGAAACCGGATTCGACAGGGTTCGTCGAATCGGGACAGTCGCGAAATTGTTTTCAAAACAATTGACTATAAATCAAAATCTTAGAAAATTTTCTCATAAAACGAATTTAACATCTAAACCGATGATAAATTAAAGCATTAGAAAATTTCTTCTTCTAAAATAATTTGAACTACAAATTATTTTCTCATCAAAAATCTATCAAATGAATTTAAAATAATTGTTCATTAATCCAATGACTAATGACACAATAAACTAGATAGATTTGAACAACATGACTGAATAGAACGTAAGTCATTGATCAAGGTCACGTGAATTTAAAAATGAATCAAAAGAAAAACAATTTGATCTAGATTTAGATTCTAATTTTCACAATTATCGCTTACTTACTTGTATTCAGCTATGCCAAATTCCAATCGTCATCAACCATGTGGACGTTATTACAACGCAATTACTAGCGTTCAAATAAAATATGCTCTCCAACCGATAAAATAAAATATTCCCACCGGAATCATAAATTTTCTAACGTTATAATTACAAAAACTTGAATATTCCAAATATTCACACAATAAATTTTCACGTTTGCATTGAAAACAATTTCACTGCCGATACAAGAACAAAGAAAACGGTTCAGGAGAGTACGCTCTGAACAAGAGTTCGTCGCTGCGACCTTGTCGAAGAGGAGGAAGAGGCCGCTACCAAGCTAGGCGCATATATTTATGGTATCTCCCCACCATACAGGTTTGAGGCGGACGTGACGAATTCTAACAAATTTTATTTCGCTTATTTCGATGCTACTAATAATATTGTTCGTTGATATAATAATTAAATATTCTAAAACAATTACTGAATTTAGAAAACACAATTTAATTCGCTGACGTAAAATATTCAACAATATGTCAGTAACGCCATCTCTTGTGGTTCACAGGAATCTCAATGACAGTTGTCAAAATATTTATAAGTTCTAAATTAATGACATTGAAATCATAAATCTGCTCGATTCAACTATTAAAGACACCGAAATAATATAAAAATAATACGGATATAATAATCGCGATATCCATCAGTTCCATATTGAGGTTAGGCCGATGTAATCGTTTGTAAGCGGAATTATTTTAATTTTCAAACCAGTGACAATGTCAAATTGTCACACAGCCCCCCTTGCAAAAGAATTTTTTATCTCATAAAAAATTATACTCATACTTTAACATGAACCGTAACATTCAATAAATAATTTACTAATAAAAATGAATAACAATAAAAATTTTAAAAATTACTAACTAACTGCTTTATAACAAATTTACTCCGTTTTTACAGAATCGTCAGATGTTATGCTTTCGTTTTCATCCTCAGAACTTTCAGGAGCTGGTTTTAGGTCTTTGACGTGCCAAATACCCTGATCTTCATTCAGGAGGTTAGCAAGGCGATAAGTAATTGGGGATAATTTGTTCACGACGCGACATTCTATAAAGCGTGGCGCTAATTTCGACGCAAAATGCCGAATACCCGACGACAGAACATAGTTTCGTTTCCATACAGTATCTCCAACAGAAAATTCTAAGTGACGACGATTTGCATTGTAATATTTCGCGTTCCGATTGTACGCGGCATGAATACGATCTTGCACTGTATTGAATACGGTTGCCAAGGATTCCAATCTATTGGCATACGCAATACGACTATCAGTACACACATTCTTGGGAGCGTTACCATAAAATTTTCCGGATGTGGGTACATGTCGACCGAAAGTTAGAAACGACGGCGAGAAGCCAGTGACTTGATGCACTGATGTACGAATCGCTTGAGCGACAGACGTGAGATTTTTGTCCCACTCGCGATGGTTATCATCCAAATATGACCGAATAGCTTGTTTCACAACGCGGTTCGAGCGTTCTACAAAATTTACCTGCGGATGAAATTTCGCATTGTACCATAACTTGGGAATTTCATACTTTTTAATCAAATTTTCGAAATTTTTACTCGTAAATTGTGTGCCATTATCACACATAACAATCTGTGGAATTCCAAATAATAAAAATACTTCCGATTCGAGAATCTCACAAATTTTCGGAGCATTAGCTTGTCGTAGCGGAAACAATAACAGAAATTTTGAAAACCAGTCCGATACGGCGAGAATATATTGATATCGATTCGGATGTGAGGTGGCAGGTAATGGACCCATCAAATCGATGGATATTGCTTGCCATGGCGATGAAATATTTTTTTCTTTGCCCATACGTCCGATAGGCGGACGTTGTTCAACTTTCTGAGCTAAACACGTTTTACACCGTTGTACAAAATGAGCGACAGATGAGTGTAAATGCGGCCAATAATATCGTTCAGCGATACGCGCAGCTGTTTTAAAAATACCGAGATGTGCGGCGGTTGGCACATTATGACATTGCTCAATAATCGCTTTACGCTCGCAACGGGGAACTACAATTTTCCACGGTGACAGATTAGCCGGTAATTCATATGAATGGTTTCGTAATTTGAAAATGATATTATTTTCAACACGCCAATCAGGAAAAGAAATAGGTTGTTCGGTAATACGTTGCCGTAACGAAATATACCATTTGTCCGTGGTATCAGCATAACTTTCAATTACAGCGACTTCTAAGGGCGCACGAGATAACGCGTCTGGTAGTTCATTTGTCTTACCAGGACGATGAATAAGCTCAAAATCAAATTGTTGTAACTTTACTGCCCAACGAGCAAGTTTACCTGTTGGTTCTGACATTCGCATTAACCATAATAACGAATAATGGTCCGTAATGACTGTAAAATGTAAACCTTCCACGTAAGGTCGGAATTTATCTATAGCGAAAACTACAGCGAGACATTCGCGTTCCGTAACAGAATAATTACGTTCCGCTTTATTAAGCGTGCGACTAATATAAGAAATAGCATGTTCAGAGCCGTCTGCGTCTTCCTGCGTTAATACAGCGCCTAGACCAAAATTAGATGCATCGGTATACATCCGAAATTTGCGGATAGGAACAGAATAATCCGGACTAACGAGTACTGGAGACGATACGAGTGCTTCTTTAAGCTTACAGAACGCGGTTTCGGCCGAGCTGTTCCATACGACAGCCATTTTCTTTTTCTTACCCTTCGTAAGATCAGAAATAGGAGCAGAAAGGGATGCGAAACTCGGAACGAAACGTCTGTACCACGAGGCTAAGCCGAGAAATCGCTTGATTTCGGTTACATTCGTCGGACGCGGAAACTGTTCAATCGCGGATACTTTTTCCGGATTTGTACGTAAGCCAAATTTATCAACTACGAAACCTAAGTAGTTCAGCGAGGGTCTACAAAATTTACATTTTTCAAAATTTACAGTGAAACCAGCTTTTTGAAAGCGATGTGAAACTTCTTTTAACGTGATTAAATGTTCTTCGAACGAATTTGTCGCAATAATACAATCGTCCAAATAAACGAAAACTTTTGGTTCAAGCTCGGGACCAATGATTCTGTCCATCAGACGTTGTAATGTCTGACCAGCGTTACATAAACCGAACGGCATGCGTTGAAATTCAAATAAACCACGACCGGGTACTGAAAAAGCAGTCTTTTCACAAGATGAAGCGGAAAGTGGGATTTGCCAAAAAGCACTTTTTAAATCGAGCGAAGTTAAATATTTCGCACCGCGAAGTTGATTAAGAATGTAGTCTACACGGGGTAGAGGATAAGCGTCTTTTTTCGTAACAGAATTTACTTTTCGACCATCGAAACAAAAACGATATTTTCCGTCAGATTTCTTAACCATCAGAACGGGTGAACTCCACGCGGATGATGAGGGACGGATTACACCGAGTTCTAACATTTCGTCTAACTCTTTATTCAAATGTCCACGCACGATTTCAGACAGGGGATATTGTCGTTGCTTAATCGGAAGCGCATCAGCAGTATCGATAATATGTTCGACTAAATGAGTTTTTCCGAGTCCTACTTTACCTAAGTTTTCAAAATCCGCGATTAAACTATCGAGTGACTTTCTTTGAACATCCGATAATTCATCCGAACTAGCAATGCCAATACAAGACGCGACTTCAGGCGCAGCTGTCCACGAATTCGTTGCAAAATTAACAGAAATTCCAAACGATTTACAAAAATTTACTCCGAGAATCATCGTATGACGGATTGACGGGACAATAACGAAAGTGATCGTTCGCGTTTGCGACTGAGCAGTAATCGGTAAATGAACGGTGCCAAGTGAAGCTTGGGCTTTGCCGTCTGCTGTAACAATAGTAGCATGTTCTACTGGTAACAAGCTGATTTTTAAATCACGTAATAAGGAGAGGCCGCGATATCCAATAATAGAAACATTCGCGCCAGAATCTAACAATGCCGTAATAGACTTATTATACGCATTAACAGTAATAAAAGGGCGATCATCGGAACCGGGATTTATTAATACAGGTGCAATTTCAGGGGTTTGTACAAAACGATGGATCGTATTTAACCAAGCGGTCCATTCTTTTCTATCAGCACTTAATCTGCCGAATTTTCGGGAGCTGACGAAACCGAAACGGCGTGTACGTTTTTTGTCTGCCTTTCACAGCAGCGTTTGCATTTGCCAGCAGTTTGATTTTTCATTCCGCATTTGTAGCAGAAGATTTTACGTGGTTTAGTACAAGAATTAAAAGAATGCCCGTTTTCGTCGCAGTTCCAACATTTCATTTTAAACGAAGTGTTGTGCGGAGTAATTTCAGCAACATGAACGCGCGGCGGACGTCGATAAGCCATATCAGGTTCTAATAACGAATGGTTAGGGGACGGAGGATTTTTAAATGATGCTACGTTAAATTCAGTATCTTCAATACGTTTACACGTTCGAATTAAATCGCTAATAGTATCAAGTGACTGTAGTGAGCAGAGACGTTGAAACCGTGGCTGTAGATTTTTTATTATTAATGAAACACGCGAAGATTCGTCTGGTCGAAGTGACAAGCGAGAAAATAAATTCTCCATAATAGCAATGTAAATTTCTACACGTTCCGTTGGACCTTGTGTCCTTTGACGTATTTCATCCATTAAAGCTAGTTCGAAATTTGACGGCAGGAAGGTTTCCTTTAGTCGGCCAACTAATTCAGACCAAGTTTTGACACTTGGGCGCACCATACGGAGCCAGATCAAAGCATCTTTCGTGAATAACGAAGAAGCTTGTCTAAATAAAGTTTCATCCGATACACCGTAAGCATACGCAGCTTCGCTAATTCGCTCAATAAATTGATTAACACCCGATAAACCGTCGAATACAATATTCCAACGACTAACTTGCGTTCTTGAATCAAAATGGTTACTCGGAATCGGAATAAAATTTTGCGTTGACGTAGTAGGATACGAATTATTTATTAATGGTACACGAGCGTCAGGAACAGGATTATCGCGTTGATTACGTGCAGTTAAATTATCATTCTCGCGATTTATAGTTGACGAATCGAATTGTATACGATTTAACAGCGTCGGAAATTCAGGATCTAGATAGGAAGGAGTGATCGAAGTATTTCGCAAGACAGAGGTTTCGTTCGATGAGCCAGCTGGTGGTGCGTCAGCTTCTGAGTTCAAATTAATCAGATTCGCAGACGGATTGCCACGAATTGACTCACGAATTTGCGTGTGCATATTTTTTGTGACCGAAAGCAACTTGATGAGTTCTTGTTGATGATTTAATGATAATAAGCAAATGCGATCTTGCAAGTAAAAAATTCTTGAATTCAACAGTTCATCATGTAGCTTACGTTCAGCGGGATTAAGAAATGGCAAAATTTTTAGCATACCCAATACTTCATGCAACTTTAACTGACATACTCTGGATTCGTTCACAGGAACAGGACTGCATTCAGGCCTTATCATTGACTGAACTCGTTCTTTCTCTAACTGTAGAAGTCCTTCTAGTACGATTCGTTTGCTGTTTAGTGATCCGGATTCGGAGACATTGCGTATTGATAACTCATGTTCAATTTCGTCCTCATACAGGTGCTCGATTCGATACGGAAGATTCGCCATGTTACAAAGTATAATTAGTAAGCAAAATAACACAATATAATTCAAAATAATAAATAACACAAGATAATGCCAAAATATTCAATAAATAAATTAATAGCCAACAAATAATATTAAAATAGCCAATAGTAACAATACTATAATTCAAAACAATAAATTAACTAACTGATAGCAAACAAATAATATCAAAATAGCCAATATGAACGATAATAACTTATAATATAACTATAAATATTTTCGAACTCAAATTCTCGGAAAATTGAAAGGAAGGAATGGATTTATTCGAAGACAAAAAAATTTTTTGTGCAAAGCAAATCACAATATGAACAAAAGCCCCGCGCGTTGGATGCGCCACTTATTATGTGTGTATACAAATCAATCAAAGCCCCACGTTGGCGTGACACTTATTATGTGTGACAATTTAGATGAATTTAAAATTTATGTTGTTGATTAAATTTTATCAAAGTGTTCAAATTTTGAAGTATGTTTCATTCATCTGATTTTTATCCTACCTGTCACCCATAAAGGGCACGGCGTCAGTTGTTTGGAGGAGAGCGGGGTCGTAGGTGGGGTTGGTAGGAACTTTATTTTGTGATGTTGGTAAATTAGGTGGGCGCCAGTCAAAGCGGAATGTTGACGCAAAATTGAGAAGCTTTGACAAATCTCAAAGAGGAACTTATCGGGATAGGTACTGTTTTCGTCTTTTCGAGAATTTGTTTCGGAAATGAAATATCTTAATTAAATAAAAATATACCTGATGTTGGTGGAAACTTAATTTGGTTATATTGATGATTTTATTCGCTACAGAGTTCCGTGTTCTTTTTCAATACAAAGAAATTTATGTCATTTGTAATAGTGTATCTAGACAGATTGTTTGACGTCTGCTGCTTAGCGGGTGGTCTAGCTACAGTAGATCTTCTTCTGAGCTTTCGTAGACGCTGAGGGGACGACAGTACGCATTACGCAGTAGCGGTTTGGTAGTTGATGAAGACTGCCAGAAAATGGTCGCTCTCGAGATCTGATTATGCCCAGTTGGCGTTCGTACGTTCAGCATAAATCGTTCAGTCACTGTTTCGTGCTCGATTTGTATAATGGTATATCTCATTCAGCAGCTGATCCAAAATTCGGCTTCCAAGATAGACTGATGCTGCTAATACGACTGAATCCCACTCAGACGTCTTTGAAAGGCACAGACTGGTCCCTAAACATAAGAGGGCAGAGCAGAATAATCCGAACTAACAAATGTAATATAATCAAACAAATCGAACTTGACACAAAAGTTGATACACTTGAAATAACAGAGGTATTAAATACAAACATACAATCATCAATATAACAGCATGGTACAAAAATTAGAGATCGTTACACGACTCAAATAAAGGACTTAAGTGAACCTAACGTATTCTATCAGGAATGTGATAGCGCAATGCAATGAAAATTCAACAGTATGCAACTAAATATACTACACACGATTCCAAACAAAATAAGTTAACTTTACCTAGTTACATGTCCTGATTCATCATAAATTAACAATTCGGTATAAAATTATTATTACAAAATAACATATTGGCTTTACAAAAAAAACAGTTGGCTTTGCTTTGCTGATGGCATGTGCGGCGAAAGTCTTTCGTTGCTATGGTCGCGACTACAAGTCGAAACTACGCGAGCAATGTCTCCGAAAGAAAGTTGTGGTACGTTCCAAACTCAAAACTAATAAAACAGGCTCCGTGCCTCAAACATAATAGAACGTTATCCACAATATCACAAAAAATAATCTTTACGAAGACGGCCGGCTATCAAAATGGACTTTAATCCTAGCCGAATTACGCACGCAGAATAATGACGCTACGCTTCAATCAACTCACGCACACAGGTTCACCAAATCATCAACAGCAGCCCAATGACGTCACAATTACAACATGCAAGCTACAATGATAGGATTGCACTTGGAATAATCGACAACACAACACATAAACTACAATACATGATAGTATGTAGGAAAGCAGAATTACTCAGAAATGGGAAAAAAAAGACAAAGTATGAGTGGCGCAACGGCCCAGGGAAACCGGATTCGACAGGGTTCGTCGAATCGGGACAGTCGCGAAATTGTTTTCAAAACAATTGACTATAAATCAAAATCTTAGAAAATTTTCTCATAAAACGAATTTAACATCTAAACCGATGATAAATTAAAGCATTAGAAAATTTCTTCTTCTAAAATAATTTGAACTACAAATTATTTTCTCATCAAAAATCTATCAAATGAATTTAAAATAATTGTTCATTAATCCAATGACTAATGACACAATAAACTAGATAGATTTGAACAACATGACTGAATAGAACGTAAGTCATTGATCAAGGTCACGTGAATTTAAAAATGAATCAAAAGAAAAACAATTTGATCTAGATTTAGATTCTAATTTTCACAATTATCGCTTACTTACTTGTATTCAGCTATGCCAAATTCCAATCGTCATCAACCATGTGGACGTTATTACAACGCAATTACTAGCGTTCAAATAAAATATGCTCTCCAACCGATAAAATAAAATATTCCCACCGGAATCATAAATTTTCTAACGTTATAATTACAAAAACTTGAATATTCCAAATATTCACACAATAAATTTTCACGTTTGCATTGAAAACAATTTCACTGCCGATACAAGAACAAAGAAAACGGTTCAGGAGAGTACGCTCTGAACAAGAGTTCGTCGCTGCGACCTTGTCGAAGAGGAGGAAGAGGCCGCTACCAAGCTAGGCGCATATATTTATGGTATCTCCCCACCATACAGGTTTGAGGCGGACGTGACGAATTCTAACAAATTTTATTTCGCTTATTTCGATGCTACTAATAATATTGTTCGTTGATATAATAATTAAATATTCTAAAACAATTACTGAATTTAGAAAACACAATTTAATTCGCTGACGTAAAATATTCAACAATATGTCAGTAACGCCATCTCTTGTGGTTCACAGGAATCTCAATGACAGTTGTCAAAATATTTATAAGTTCTAAATTAATGACATTGAAATCATAAATCTGCTCGATTCAACTATTAAAGACACCGAAATAATATAAAAATAATACGGATATAATAATCGCGATATCCATCAGTTCCATATTGAGGTTAGGCCGATGTAATCGTTTGTAAGCGGAATTATTTTAATTTTCAAACCAGTGACAATGTCAAATTGTCACAATATATATATATATATATATATATATATATATATATATATATATATATATATATATATATATATATATATATATAATAACGTTTATTGGTTAGATCTTAATAACTTTACCAAAATCAATAGTGGTAATATTTCCGATAAAACTTTTGAATTAATGACAAATTTAATTAATAGAAAATTAAATATAAATATTAAAAAAAAAACAATTTAAAATTTGAGTTATTAGATTTTTTCAAGAAAACGGGACACATTTATTAACATCTTAACTGATGAAAATGAATATTTTATTTATGATGAATCCGATGACGAACAAACTGAAACCGGAGAAGAAGATGAAATCAATGTAACAAACTGTAGTAATACTTGTAGAAATTGCATTGTCTGTTATTTTTCAGTTTTACAAAAATTTTATCTCTACACACTGACATGCGCTATGTTATTCATTGCTTATAAATTAGTGCTAACATTATCTTCTACTCAAGTATCATGTGAACGAACATTTTTAAAATTAAAGTTCATTTTAAACAGATTGCGAAATTGTTTCATTCAGGATAATTTTGAGGTTTTCATGTTCATGTCGGAGGATATTTTGAAAAATTAGATAATGAAGATATCATTAATAAAATTAAAAGAATTATATTTAATTTTATATGAGTCATTTTTACAATTTATCTTTATTTTTCTGTTTCAATACTTATTAGAATAAAAAAATATAAAAACATAACTTATTTTAACAATTTTGGGTTATAAGGTGGGCCTATCCTGCAGCTTTCCCCGGGCCTAATTTTTTATACAGTTCAACGCAGGTTCTTGGTACAGTGTTTACAACATTATCCAAAATTAAAACAAAATATATAGAAATCAATATAGTGAAAAAATGTTAAAGTTGTCATAATATTACGTAATTATAATCAATCAATGTATCAAAAAAAAAAAAAATTGAGAATATTTTATTAATAAACACCAAGAAACATAATAATTTGTAACACCTATGTATGTAAAATATGGTTTTAATACGAGTAGATCTAAGATTTAGCTAAGCTAAAGAACCTAATACAACACACTTCTTACATGGTGATTTTCTCAACAGCTAATACAAGCGTCTAATGCCTCATTTAGCTACTAAATTCTCATAATTAAACTAATGACATGTCACGTAAAACAGTGTATTTACGACATTTATGCAATCGAATTAACTATGCCTTGGATTATAGTAACAGTTTGTGCGGTAGCAGTGAATTCACAAGATAAAACGAGAAAATATTTTATATTAAATACAGCAAATTATGGTAATTGTTTCTAGTGTAATTTGTGTAATCATAATTTATTTACTTATTTGTTCTTACTCTTGGGAAATTCTATTTGTTGTTGTTATTCGCGTAATTTAACATTAATTTGTATTAGTCTGTATGCACCATGGAAAAATATTGTTATTAATTTATTATTTATGTTTATTGTAAAGTTTAATTTTAATTACTAAATTGCTTTAGGTTAAAGTTTTGTATTAATATTGATTTATAAACGACGTTTAGATGAATTCAACGTCCGTTTTTATCAGGAAAACTGATACAAATAACAGTAAATAACAGAACATAGAAACAAGTTACTGAGTAACAAAATACAAAGAACTAGATTATACAATTTTTATAAATGTTTAAATTAAAGGAAGCCAAATTTTATTTAAATCAATTACTATAGTCACACTGATTGATGTTATCTTTTTCTTTATTTTCTGTTGCTTTTCTTATCAATCTGCTGTTAATATTGATGGGGTCTTGAAATTATTACAGTATTATTTTTATTATTGCAGATTGATAAGAGAAGCAATTGAAATTTATAAAGAAAAAGATAACATTAGTCACTGTGAAGACACTGTGCTAATTTATATATAACTTATAATAACTTATAACTTATAAATAATTATATTTAATTTTAATTTTTTTTATTTAACTAAAAAGTAATAATAATAAAAGTATGTATTTAGTTAAATACTGTAATTTTAGTGAAGTTATTTTGTTGTACCTCATTTACATACACTTTTTACTTTATTTAATAAATAATTAATATATTAATTTATTTACCATACCAGAAATGTAGAATATTTTTATTATTATAATATTCAGTTATTAAAAATTGCATTCAAATATTTTGTATGTATAAAATGTTGCAATTGTGATTCAATCTAGCGGTTTTAATATAATTGAGAGATAGATACAAGTATTCGTTGTAGTTGTACTATATTTTATCATTCGAGTGATAATTCGATTATGATATTCACTCGATTATTAAAATCATTCGATTATGCTCATCACTACTTTAAATCACTCACAAATAGATCGATCAAATTAAAAATGATACCTACATTTTAATATCTCAATCAGTATAATAGATGTATGTATGCATAATTTACTTATAAAAATATTACATAACACGAAACATATTTTGTTTTTTTTTTCTTTAAAAAAAAGAAGCAAAATTACCATCCATAACAAACAATGATGACATCATAATTTTCCAGTTCGCTTCAAACTTGACGAATGCAAATTTGAAACGGTTTGAGGTCATGGGATCAAACCGAGCTAAGCCTAAGAATGTTTCCCATGCTAGAGCGCAAACTATGAAAGCGTAAAAAAAGCGTCACAAATAAAATTGATCAGCGCTAAAATAAATACGTGCGCATATATTATATTGGCAGGCCTATATATATATATATATATATATATATATATATATATATATATATATATATATATATATATATACTTAAACAACACAGAGAGCCTACGAAACAAGAACAAAATAAGACATTAGTAAACTGTGTGGTGATTTGTGCATTGCTAACGTTGATTGAGTGACGAATTACCATTGACGTACAAATATATTGGATGGTGTCTGCGTTAAATGTTTTCAGGTGATTTTTAAATACGTGAATGTGGATTGCAAACAAAAAAAAAAATGAAAATAGCCGAGTGATTTATTTTGCACCAAGAGTTGGAATAATGTTGTTATAGTAATCTTCAGGCTTTCATGGCCGGTATCCATTGAATTTATAGAATTTCCACGGCATACCAGCCCGGAAAATTCTATAAATTTAATGTTGTTTTATATATATATACATATATATATATATATATATATATATATATATATATATGTTGGATTTTTTATTTAAGTTGCTAATGCTAATGTATTTGTTTTTTTTATTATCTTACATTTTATAATTAATTATATTATGTATTCTGTATTAGCGCGAGCTATCTTAATAAACGTATTATTATTATTATTATTATTATGCATAAGAAGAGTTAGAAATGCAAGAGATACGATTTAATTATAACTAAGGATTCAACGGATATTCGATCCTGCTAATTTTATCTAATATCCGTTCTGGTCATATAACATTTAACTTTATTTTAATAAGCTTTACATGAAAAAAAAAATTATGTTATGTTACGAGGAGCAGAAAGTGGTCTATATTGTGTTGAGTCTATATTGTGATTACCGAGGCAGACCCGAGGCCAAGCAATTTAGACGAAACACAAAAGAGCTTTGTAGTCCGAGTGACATATACAATTTTTTCAAAGCTGTCTACTACCGTATTTGCCCGATTATAACGCGATCCCGAATGTAACGCGACACCGAAAGATATTTAAAAAATAATAATCCGAATTTAACGCGATCTATTCATTTTTTTTTATAAAAGAATTTAAAGAAAATAAAATTCAAGAGTTGTCACATTCCATTACCTAAATCTCAAATTTAGCGCGAAAAAAAATTTTTTAACGGGAAATAATCAGTCAAAAAATATCGCGTTATATTTGGGCAAATATGGTATTAACATTTTTTTTAAATGCGATATTTTTATTCCATTAAACATTGTATATAAGTAATGTAATTTTCTTTTCTATCTATCTCTCTCTCTCTCTCTCTCTCTCTCTCTCTCTCTCTCTCTCTCTCTCTCTACATAAGCTGTATTATTGCATGGAGATGCAGTGTACGAGGCAATTATATATGATGTGTTTAAGAAAATTATTTACTATGTGTTATATAAAATGCATCTAAAAAAATCTGTGTGTATATTTTCTCCAGAAAGTTTGATTCACGCCTTCCTTGAGAGATAAGCTGGTTGCCAGCATAATATAAATAAGTTATAGCATTTATAATAACTGAACTACGAGTATATATGGGATAGTACAACAATATTCATATTTAGTTTATATTAATTTGATGAGTTTTTAATACTAAGATCGATAAATCAAATCCGTTTGCAGTAATTGTTTGTATGATGAAAAAATAAAAATAAAAATTTTATAAAACATTGACCCATCAATATTAACAGTAGATTTATAAGAGAAGCAATAGAAATTTATAAAGAAAAAGATAATGTCAATCAAGGTTAAGGGGCACTGATTTAAATAAAATTTGGCTTTCTTTAATTTATATAATCTATAAGTTTTATGATCTAGTTACTTGTATTTTGTTACGCCTAGTAACTTGTTTCTCTGTTCTGTTTATTTATTCTAAATGTCATTTGTATTATGTTTCCTGATGAAGATATACGTTAAGTTCGTTGAAACCTCGATTATCAATAAATGTTAATACAGAACTTCAATCTAATTCCGTTTTATATTAATATAATAAGTTCTAAAAGATGTTTTACTATGTTTAAAAAAGAAAAAAGAATGTCGAATAGAGAAAGATGAAACTAGGAAGGAGCGTTTATGTTTAGTAATTGATCCGTATTGTTATGTTTGGAATAAGTGGGTGTGTTTCATATTACGTGGCGTTCAAATCTTCCGCCGTCCACACAAACGCAATCTAGTTACCATTTTACCATCACTTACCGGTCACTTATATATACCTATCTCTCTACTCTAGATCAACATCAACAATTGCCTCCACATGCCTGCTTTGTGTTACAGATCAACCTAGCATATTTATCACTTATCGGCTTCAAAATTTTTATCATTTCCGTTTCTATTATACAGTAATAAAATTGATGTAAATTTACGTGTTCTATGAATGTTTCTTTTCTTCTTTTTAAAATTGCAATATAACGTAAATTATCACAGTAAAAATTATAAATGTTGCTATATTACTGTTAAGTACTATGTACGAATACAAAACTTAACAAGATTAGAAGTATATGGGTATACCCATATATAGACTACTTTGACATTTCTCGGAAAGTTGGCAACACAATATCTTTAATAAAATTATAATATATGTGAGCACTAGGAGAAACTTTCCTGAAAATTTAATCAAAATCGAATAATGTAGACACAATGAATTTTTTAAAAAAATTGTGATTTTTTTTCGATAAGTTGGCAACACATTTTGTTAAAATTGCATAAATTATATGATTACTGGGAGAATCTTTTGTGAAAATTTGAGTTAAATCGGTTAAATAACATGGCCATAATAAATTTTTAAAAACTTTAGTAATTTTTTTCTCGGAAAGTTGGCATCATTGGAAGAAAATAAAACCACATAACCATCTTGGGTACCAGACAAATTTATCCTGAACATTTCATTAAAATCGGTTGAACCGTCTAGGAGGAGTTGCGGCAACAAAATTTTGACTTACGACCGAGCGAGTAAACGAGCGAGCGAGCTGACGACGCACACACATACACCCACATAAACTAAGTTCAGATTCGTCATCTAGGGACTATATGAAGGATTTCTATACACAATTTTTTTTTTTGAAAATGTTACAGACACCTTACCAAACGCTATACCACTTTTCCTTGCAGTCAAAGTGGTAAAAATACAATTTTTACAGTATAGTATTATCATGCATTTTGAGAATCTATTTTTACAATCAGGGGTGCGTAGTCGACAAAAAATAGGTCAATTTCGACTACAACTCTGAGTTTTTTTTATTCGACACCGACTCGAAGTTTTAGATATAAAAAATTATATCAAAAATAGAAATACTACTATTAATACAAAATCTATTCTAATTGATTGTGATTGTAATTCTAATAAATAGATAGAAAAATGTATGAAAGAAGAAAGAAAGTTGAAGAATTTGGAAGAGAAATTGAGCAGATATAGAGGATGGGTGTATGAGCGTCTTTTGTATATGTATACCACCTATAAAGCGTAGATGTATAGTATAGTAATTAGAGGGGAGATTAGAATAACAGGTCAAGGAAATAGCTATTAATATTATTATTTTCTAGCTTTTTTTATTGAGTCAACTCTTCATTATCCGGACCGGATTAAAGAAACAGACCTAAATTTATAGTACGATCAATATAAGCTGTATATACGGTTATGTTTTTCTTATATATATATGTTATTAATATTTGACTGTAATATATTTATTATTTCAGTATTGCAGTATTTTAATTCAAAAGTAAATATGTTTTTGAACTGTAAACGTATGTTTAAACATTAGCAGGTTGAGTTTATATTAAATATAATTGCAATATAAATTGTTTAGAATTTAAAAGAATTCAATTTCAATTTCAAAAAAGTGCATTTTTCTCAAAAATATTTGTGATTCAAATACTATTTATTGACAAAGTAGAATTATTAAAATTTAATAACTAAATATAATTAATAATTTAAAACTTAAATACATATTTATTAATTTGCTTTGCTTTCAGTAAAATATATTATTTGGCGTAAGTTATCTATTTTTCTTTTAATAGACTTATTACTATTTTGTAATTTTATCATTTATTTACTCTCAAACAAAACAAAACTTATATTATTATTGTTGATGTTATTTAAATATTTTTTATTACTATTTTGTGATTTGTATTTTATGGAAATGTATATTAAATAATATATGTCATATTCGATTATATATAATTGGATAGCAAGAATATGCATTTATTTTCATTTTAGATAAATATAACCTGAAAATTTTAGATTAGGGGGCGAGTGAATTTTTTGATTTTAGGGGAAAATGCTACCGATTTATTATTAAAAAAAATAAGGTCACTGTACCTATAATATAGTATATAGTCAATAATCTATAACTAAAATCTAAAACTACACCACTGTCTCTAGCACAGCTTGAATAACAATTTCAAAATCCACTTTACATAAAGCCAATGTTATAATAGTTAAAAGTAGATGTTATGATTTTGTTTTAGTAGGATTAGACAATTAATTTGAAAGGTGCACGCCTACGACACTGTTACAAATATTCGAACGTAATTAAGTAAGTTTAATCAGCTTTCTTGTATAGATATTTAGCGAGGCACATCGCATCTTGCTATATAGCAGCAAAGTAAGCAAACAATACGCTATTGTTACGAGATAAGTTGACCGAGCATTTTCACCAGCCACTTGTTTCTTCCTCAACTTACGAGTTCCAGTCAGAACTGCCACGATTCCAAATGTGTAGGATGCTAATACTAAACTATATTTTGCTGATATTTTTAACTAATTTTATCAAAATAAAACGGCTTTAGGTTCTAATTCTGTATTAATATTTATGAATAATCGACTTTTCGACGAACTCAACGTACGTCTTTCTCTTTTTTTCTGATGAAGATGTACGTTGAGTACTAAACTATATTTTGCTATTATTTTCAACTAATTCTATTAAAATAAAATAAAACTGCTTTAGGTTCTAGTTCTGTATTAATACTTATTAATAATCGACGTTTCGACGAACTTAACGTACGTCTTCAACTATTTTCCTGATGAAGGCATACGTTGAGTACGGCGATTATTAACAAATATTATTCCAGAACCACAACTTAAAGCCGTTTTACTTTATCTATTTTAATGAAAATAAATACTTAGTTTTAGTTACTTACAAACTACAAATGAAACAAAGTATATACGTGGTGAGATGTTGGCGTGAACGTGAAAAATTACTATGAAACCGTTTCTGTTATGTTAGTATCGCGTGATGGAAGATTGTTCCTTTTCGTAAATGCGTTGCGAAATTATGTAGATCACAATCAAATTGCTGGTCGTGTTACTAAATTAGACCCGCTGCTAATAGTCTGCTCTCTTGTTGCATTGATTTGATAGTCTGGTCAACTAACAAACCAGTTGATGGAAGAATTTCTTTGTCTTTCTTGACAATACCACTAACGCTTTACGCACTCCGCTGTTGTGTTTCTTTAGCTTAATATTAATCGTTTCTTAAAATATATTGAATAATACTTTAATATAAATGGGCGTGGATTACCAGGAAGATTAATCTTCTAACAAGTAAAAAGTTTTTCAGAACTCATTATGTTAAAATAAAACGGCTTTAGGTTGTAGTTCTGTATTAATATTTATTCATAATCATAATATTCATAATTTATTAAAGGGTTTTAAAATAGTTGCACTGTAACTTAATATTATTTATGTTTATTAAAAAACAAATATTTCTATTATATATTATATATATTATATTCTATATATATATATTTATATATATATATATATATATATAATTGGATTTGTCGTGACTGGATAACAATAGTTGAAGACAAAATTTTTTTCATGGGTTAAAAGCAGTCTGTTAGGGTTTTTGATAACTAAAACTTAATTGATATTGGAAATTAATATTGTTTCAAATTCATATTTTATGTAAATTTCAATTTTTAAAATTTTTTAAATTTCCAATATCTCTCCCGTCTAAAACAAACTTTATAGTTACGAAAACAACTGTTTACAAATTTTTTTAATCAAATGTCTTAATCCAACATTAATTTTATTATTTCTAGAACTTTATAAGTTTTTTTCATTGATATGTTATAATTTTTTCGTATAATGGTTATCTTTTAAAATGATTTGTTCATTTATAATTGAGTTTTATTTTTCAGAAGCTCTAACAGACTGCTTTTATTCCACGAAAATTTTTTTATCTTTATATATACGTATATTTAATTATATTTTAATTCATTTAGACCCAGTTGCACAAAGCATTGTTAACTAACTAGTTAGCCAATAAGTTAACTAGACACCTAGATTGTCAACTATTTTCGAATCACCTCGTTGATTGGTTAGTTGGCATAGTTAATGAATTGGTTACCTTATAAAGCGTTTAACATTGTTTTGTGCAACCGGGACTTAGAGTTATATTTCAATTAATTATAGCAATTTTTCTTTTTCTTCAGCGCCATGTGGACCATTTTTTGTATTTTCTTCGGCATTAAATTGATAAGCAGTTTTATCTTCTGGACCATGTCGCTTTTCTCCTAATTTTGCAGCAATTTCTTCAACTCCATGAAACCCATTTTTTTCTTCTGCATTTTTATCTTCAGGACCATGTACCTTTGACTGTTCTGCCTTTTCTGCAGCACCATGAGGACCAGCTTTATCTTCAAAGCTAATACCTACCTTGTTTTCTTCATTTGCAGTTTCTACACCTTTTCCACCTGGTGCATTATTTATGTTTAATTCTTTGTCTTCAGGACCATGTGCTTTTAAATTTTCTGCTTTTTCTTCAGCACCATGCGGACCTGAATTTTCTGCTTTTGCAGTTTTGTTTTCAGGATTAACATTTGTTTTATTTTCTGTATTGGGAGATTCTACACCTTTTCCACTTTCTGTGGTATTTTCAAGATCAGCGATTTTTGTTAGACCTAGAGTAGATGTATCTGCAGCATTATTTAATGCATTTAATAATAATTTTGTCGCTTTTTCTAGAGGAATTAGATTTGAGTTGAGGTAATCTGCAATAAAATGAAAAATTGATTTTATATAATTGATGTAAAAGTTGCTTGTCTGCTTTGTTTATACTTTAATTAAATAAGGGGGGACACCATCTTGAGGGCTCTGAAAAAGTTTGGGTTTTTTTTTTTGGATAAATAATAATTCAAATGTTCCGGTTTATATATATATATATATATATATATATGTTATTGCGGTATATGTTTTGTAATTTTTATGTCAAAAAAATTTATTATTGACTTGGGTGGAAAAAATTAATTAAAAATGTGATAAATACTATATTTTAAGAGTAGTATTGAGAAATAAATAGTACTGTGTATATTTGTACATACCTTTGGGAAGGGCTAAAGTTAGCGTAGTACCAATAACAAACAAAAGAAATATTTTAATCATTTTTATAGAACTGTTGAAACCAAGTTAGTATATTCAGTTTTTCAAATGAATTTTATTTAGAAGTTAGGTAAATATATAGCCATGATATTACATATCACTTCAAATTATTTGTAATTATACAAATTATAATTAAGCTATAACTTTTGTTTTCAAGAAGGTAATTTTTATTCATAAATTTTAAATAATTATTGTTGTTAAGTTTTTAAACTGCAAATTTTTGTTATTAGGAAATAATAAATATTAACAGTAATACTTTTAAATAACTATAATTTGACTTAAAATTAATAATTTTGTGAAATATGTGAAGGGGGTTTATTTATAACATAATAAATTAACTTAATTCAAAATTTTAACACTTTTGCAATTACACAGATTATAATAAGTCAGAAACTAATTAGACTTAATTGCTGTTAATTTAATGATATGAATTTAGACTTGAACTAGCAAACTTTGGGTTGCTAACCAAATATAGTGTAGTATATGTCATTATTGTACTAGTAACATAATCATCTCTTTCTATATAGGCAATACGGTAACGTAATATGTATTAATATTATGATACGCTTGAAGAAAAAATTATATTTTTCAATTAATTGAAAATAAACGATTTTAACATAATTTACGTTGACTTTAATAGGTTTAAATGTAATAAGTTCATTGCCTAAAGGGCCTATATAACGTCCCAACATCCGGACTAGATAATTATAGTATGTATGGATGCACTTCAAACAATGTGTATTTAATAATTTCAAGGTCACTGCGCTGAGAACACATCAACAGCCAACTTTGACCTAAAAATCGGAAAAAGTGAAATCAAACACACACACACAAACACACACACACGAAGTAGTCGAAAAGAAAAACATGCGAGTTGCTTTTATCGTAACCACCCACATTATTATTTAACTAGATTTTTTTCTACGAAAAAAATATATTGAACTTAATCAATATATAAGGGTCTCGGTGGAATAGTGATGAAGACGACATTTTGTGAGAATATCACTAAAAAGTATATTTAATCTGACATTTTCGGCGGTCATACTGAAAATATTTTGTTTAGTTAATTGATAATTGCATTGTTTTTTTTTATTTGAATTTGATTACTGAAAAATGTGTAAAGAATTGCAAGAAATGCAACTAATGATTTATCAAACTAAATTAATGGGCGATTTAAGCAAAAACAAATTATTATTTTGCTCTAGGTAGAGTATTTGTCATTACTCCACTGTGGTTCTCATGTTAATACGAAGGCGGTTGAACAATTTGACACACTCTATTCTATTTGGATTTTGGTAGGTAGGCCTGATTGAAGTTTTAGGAATAAGTGCTAATTTGTCCGGTTCTTATTGGAAACCGATTTGTTTACGCGTGTGTTTTTTTGTTAAGTGGCATTGTTTTTGATTTCTTTATTAATATTTTGAAAAGTGTGCTAAATTACAAACGGTTATTATTTTTTGTTTGTTTGAAAGGTCCTAGTAGCTACAAGCGTCTAATAAGGAAAATTAAATTTCAATTATATTTTTTTTGAAAGTAATTAAAAAAGAAAATATGCAAAAAAGTGTTCTAATTTTTCTGTTTGTATTAAATAAATTATTATTGAAATTAAAGTTGTTTTGACATAGTAAAAAATCTTTTAGAACTTATTATATTAAAATAAAAAGGCTTTACGATTAAGTTCTGTATAATTTTTAATTAAAATGTTTCGATATTTTTTACGTATATTATCATCAACAAAAATGATACAAATGACATGTACAGAAAAACAAATAAAGTTATTTTGTCATTCCAAATAAAATTGGGTAGTTTAAATTTGAAATTTATTTTTTTTTTACTTTAATAAGGTAAGCATCCACGATGCGATTTTTTCATGAGAATTTTGTCTCATGAGATAAATATCTCAGAAACAAACAAATGTCGTAGTGGAAACTATGATGAGAGATGTGAGACACTGTTAAATATCTCATGAGAGATTGTCTCATGAAACTTTTTTCTCTCTGCGTGTAAACTCTTGAGAGATGTCTCAGCGAGACATCTACTATGAGATTTTTGTATCACCTTCTGCACGTGAGTTTTTTTTATCTCGCCAAGCTCAGCTCACTAACCATTATCACCAACTGTCACCAACATCAGTGCATATTATATATATATATATATATATATATATATATATATATATATATAATATGTATATATATATAAATATTATATATATATATATATATATATATATTATATACATATATATATATATATATATATATATATATATTATATATATATATATATATATTATAAATATGTATATATATATTATATATATATATATATATATATATATATATATATATATATATATATATATTAATGTGTCCTTTTTTCTATTCTAAATTTTATTTTGTTTAATAAATGATTAAAAACATCCCAGGACATTCGTACGAAATTTTTGTAACATTCCTCATATTCATTTCTTAATTCATTTAATAGATTTTTTATTAAACTATTTTCATCTCGTTTTTTTATCCACTCACATAACACATAACCAACATTTGTGTGATTGTTTTGTTTTGTTTGTTAACGACGCAATTATGAAACAAGCTGCAGCTATCTATCTCACTTGTTAAGTAACTCACTGTGGATACACAAAAATATCTCAAGGACAGCTACGTGAGACATATGAGACAAAAGTTTCATCTAACCAAACTCTCATGAGATAAAAGTTGTATATCTCACGTTCAGTGGAAACACATACAAAATAAGTGACTCATGAGACATAAATCTCATGAGATATTTATTTCATCGTGGACGCTTAGCTATAAAGTTAATGAAAATAAAACGGCTTTAGTTTTGTAGTTATGTATTAATATTTATTAATAATCGACTTCGACGTACTCAACGTATATCTTCATTATTTATTTTATTAGAAAAATATTAAAATTTGCACAGATTTATGTGACAGAATTTTGCCAATATCACTTCGTCGCACAGCCATTACAGCGCTGCCATCGGTAATTTCGGAAACCAATACGTAAGTTTAGATTTAAGTAATTCACTCAGATAGAATAAAGTTTAGCTGGTGACTTGTGACAGTATTTGGTCATGATGTGAGTTTCTTGAGCATGAAAATATATCATCAAATTGATAGTCGATACATACAAGTATTTATCGATCTGTGTAGGTAGAGGTTGGGTATTTTCTGATGCATACTCCTCTTTCTTTTTATAGTGGTAGTGTATAGTTATAGGTTTGATGTAATTGCCGTGTTTGGTAATTCGGATTTAATGTTTCGATCTTAAACCTTCTTTCCTCCCTCCCTTCGCTCTGCCGCATGATGCACTATCAAGGCGTCGGCCGCATTTTACCCGGATCAGACGCGATACCAGGACCGTACTATCTTACTAGAAGTTTTCAGAAGGTTACTTTTAAATTTATAAAGGGCTGTAGATTCTAGAAATAAAATAACAAAGAGATGAAATTAAATAAAACGGATTTTGGTTTAAGTTCTGTCTTAATATTTATTAATAATCGACGTACATTTTTATCAGGAAAAAATGATACAATCGACATTTACAATAAAATAAACAAAACATAGAAACAAGTTACTAGGTAACAAATAAGTAACTAGATTATTAATAAATATTAATACAGAACTAAAACTTATCCGTTTTATTTTTGACAAAATTATTTGTTGTTGCCAATAAAACACTTTTTTTTTTGGTCCGCTTAAGGGTCCATTCTTGTTTGAATGGGTTAAAAACGCGTGATTTTACGAATTCTTTTTTCGAGAAAACTAATAGAGCAATCAACGTAAATGTTTTTTCATAATATTTATTAACTTATGAATTATGTTTTTTGAATTTTTTTAATGTTGTTGAAAAATATTATTTCCCCCCGCCCCGCAGTTCGAAAAAATATTGTTTTGAGAAAAACGCGTTTAAAGATATAGAAATATGAATTTCATCAAATTAAAAAATTTCCATGAAATGGCTCATAATTTTTTTTCCCTTTTGAGTTGGCAACTTGGGGTTTTGATATGTTATTTTAGACATTTATAGCTTTAAAAAAATCTATGTTTTGATGCCGTCAATGGAGATTAAAGCCGACTTTAATTAAAGAATTTATTATGAAACTGATCGTAAAGCTTTAAAACATTTAAGCAACTTCGAGTACTGTAGCTAATATAATTATAACAATAAATAATCTAATTGAAAATGTTGGATGAATCCGTGCCTGGTAATGATATGTGAGTTAATAAAGTTAGGGCCACGTGAGCGCGTCTTCCCCATTTTGGTGAACTGACCAGTCTTACTGACCCAGTTAATTTTTCTTTTTTTTCCTCTAGTCATCTCCGAGTGAGTGAGGTGCTCATCTCTACGTATTCTACCAGAGACTGCAGTATTCTTAAACGTATCGTATAAGAGTATATGAATCCTTTCTTTATTGTTAGTTATTGTTTTGTTTTTCTTTTTGTCTGTGTCTTGTATGCATCATCACTCTATACTACGTTACAGAGTCTTTCATGTTTTTCGTATACATATGTCAGAAGCTATGAGTTTTGTCTGTTTGACGTGAATGTGTGTCTGTGTGATATATTTGATGGTGACGGAGGTTACGTCTTATGTAAGATTTGTTGTATTTGATTTAGAATACAATTATTATCTGTTTATAGTATCAGTGAAATACTGTTTTACAAGTGTATTTCGATTTTAGAAATTGTTAGAAATAATAATATGAATAACTTCAACAAAAAAACGAAGAGTACATTGTGAAAAGTTTTTCTGTAATTTTACAATAAAATTTATGGGTATCAAAGATGCCCTGGATTATTATGTAATTTTATATAGAACTTATAATAATAATAATAATAATAATAATAATAATAATAAATTTATTGATGTTAGTATACATAAGTATTTACATAACGTATTTAACGTATTTACATTAACGTATATCTTCATTATTTATTTTATTAGAAAAGTATGAAAATTTGCACAGATTTTTGTGACAGTATTTTGACAATATCACTTCGTCACTTTCGGAAGCCAATACGTAAAGTTTAGATTTAACTAATTGACTCAGATAGAATAAAGTTTAGCTGATGACTTGTGACAGTATTTGGTCATGATGTGAGTTTCTTGAGCATGAAAATATATCATCAAATTGATAGTCGATACATACAAGTATTTATCGATCTGTGTAGGTAGAGGTTGGGTATTTTCTGATGCATACTCCTCTTTCTTTTTATAGTGGTAGTGTATAGTTATTTTAATGTATACTTAATTTTACATAGCACCTAATATTTTAACAAACAAGATTAGAAGTATATGGGTAAACCCATTGACATCACATAAATTATAAGAAATATGAATAATTTTTTATTTTTTTTTTCACTAAAAGTTTTTTGAGTATGTTACAAACATAGACATTTTTTTATTTACTTATTTAATATTTTATTTCATTCAAATTTCATGTATATATATTTTACTGGAAAACTTCAACTTTAAACTACTTTAAACAAAGAAAGCAGCAAAACTAAAAAATAGTATAAATTTTTCTTCAGTACCTATATCATCGTGAATAAATCAGATACGTACAGTTGGAGATTTATAGCCGCTATTACGTATATTTCAAGAGATTTATACGGGCAGCGAAATTCAAAAACTCGATCTTAAAACGTACACGGCGCGGTTAAAAAAAACGCACCAACAACACAACACACACAAACGTAAAGAGCATTTACATATCGTGGCAAAGCAAGGCCAACTTTACACACAGGATATTCTACAAATAAAAAAAATTATATTCTACAGAATATTCTATTTATCTTGTATGCTTTATGTAAACTTATAATATTAGCATATGTAAAATAATTTTTAATATCTATTGTTTATCTAATTTTAATTTGGTTAATTTCGGTGTATACAGTGGAAAATAATTGATAAATTAACACAAATTTAACAAACTTTGGTGTTTCAGGATGTCCACTACCTAAATTTTGTACATTCTAAAAAAAAATTAATATGTAATGTTACCTACAAACCATGAGACATTATCATGCCCAGAATTATACTCAACTGCTGTAATATTATTCATAATTGTTTAAAAATACATAATATCAGAACTATTACAAACATTATGTAATATGATATTACCAACATAGTGGAAAAGTACATATATGTGTGTGTGTAATATTATAGTTTTTTATCTCTTTTAGTAAATTTACAGAACTTCAGTAAATTTGCTGTCAGGAATTTTTCATAAATAGCTAAAATTTATTTAGTTCTGTAATATAATTATTACATACATTTAGAAATTTACATAAGGGATGTATTTTGTAATTATTAATATCCAAGCTATAGTTCTACATAATTTATGAAATTATACCAACAATATGTAATTCTACATTAAGTATGTGATGCAGTTTGCAAAAAGTTAGCCATTTTACATACTTATTAGGTTATTTATTCTTACTTTATGTAATCATTATGAATTTATGTAAAAATTACAGAATTTTGAGGTAGAAATACAGAATATTTATAGTAAAATGAAATTACAATTTTTTTTTTATAATAAAATTTTATTATTATTTTTTCGCTATATTTTTACAGTGTAGTTAATAAAAATTTTCAAAGAATAAATAAATTTTACTGAGAAAATGCTGTATGAGATAGATATTTTCATCATTTTCATAACATTTTGACATTTTTCAAAAAACGAAATTCGGCGAAAATAAATTTCTTCAAAGCCTATTATTAATATTTGCGATATTTTTACGCCATTATAGTATACGAGTAATGTACTTTTCTTCTCTTTCTCTCTTTTTCTCTTTCTCTCTCTTTCTCTCTCTCTCTCTCTCTCTCTATATATATATATATATATATATATATATATATATATATCTATAAGCTGTATTATTTCACGGAGTTACAGTGTACGAAGCAATTATATACGATGTGTTTAAAAAAAAAAATTATATAAAATGATAGAACTAATTTGATATTGTGTGACAAATTTAAATGATTAGTTTGAGAGATTAGTTAAACATATTGCCTATTGTCTTTTGTTTTGAGATAGTGACAAATCGTAATTCTTACGTGTCAATTGTGCCAAATCGTATAGGTCACCGGTTTTAAAAATAGTGATAAAAAAATCAGTTATTTCAAAATTCTGGGAAACTATCACTGTAAAGAGTTTTTCTGTAATTTTATAATAAAAGTTATGAGTAAAGAAGATGTCCTGGATTATTATGTAATTTTACATAGAAAAAATTATGTAAAACTAATTTAATTTTATACTAATTGTTAGTTAAGATTTAAACACTCGGTGACGACGTTATAAATAATTACAGTTAATAATCTAATGTTTCTAAACGGTTTAGTCATCACAATTAACTAATTTAAATTAGTTACAAATTGATATTGACTTTGATATTGATATTGGTATTGACTTTGCCGGGATTCAAACTCGGGTCTTTCGTCTATCGTGGACAATGCGATAGACGAAGGATCCGAGTTCGAGTGGTTCAGAATATGAAATTATGGCTCTATGCAAAATTTCACAAAGATCAGTTTTTAAAAAAATGTAAGTTTCTAAGATAGTATTTTTTTATATTGCGATTTTTTTACAAAAAGTGGATTTAACGAAAGTTAGCTGATCTTTTTGAAATTTTGCACAGAACCAAAATTTCATATTCTGAACAACTTTTCTCAAGAACATTATGCCGTGTTATTGACTAAAAAGGCACTTTACCTGAATATAAAATAATTTTTTTACATTTTTCATGGCCGCCTTAATTTTTAAAAAAATTAAAAATAAGCTTAAAATTGTTTTCAGACATAGCAGGGCGGAATCCCAAAACATGAAAATGAAATTCTTAAATTTTTTGCCGATTACACCTATAGTGAACTCAGTCCGGGGACACACTGTATGTAGTGTGTGTCAGATTAACACAAGACTAAGAAACATAATCTTAGAATTGATATAGCTGGCTTTAGCAAAGCAATTGTTAATTAGTATTTTGTTTTATTGCGTTCGTTCGTTTGATATTAAAAAATAATAAAAAAATCAAGTTGAAAACTTTGCGTGTGATTTTCAAATGTTTTCGATGCGAGATTATTCACCTCTAGGCTACCTGATTTAGTTTAGCTTTTATATGTTTATATATATTTTATTTAGTTTTGTTTGTTCGTATATTTTTTTCTTAAATGATTAAATTAATGTTTTAGTTTGTACACCATCTGGAAAAATAAATCAATTTAGATTATATCTTTGAAAAAGTGTAAGCAACCAATTAACTTTGTGTATAGTGTTTGTGTAGTTTTCGAGTTGATTTGTAGCGAGTTTTTTTTTAGGCTGTTGCTAATAATTTTGGTTAATCAACTGTCTACCAACTTCTTACTAGATAAAAATTAATAAGTACTAATTCATGAATAAATTTAAATTGAATATTTGGTTTGGAAAAAAAAAATAGTACATAAACAAAATAAAACAAATTTAGGCTTAAGTTCTGTATTAATATTTATTAATAATCGACGTTTCGACGAACTCAACGTCCGTCTTTATCAGGAAAACTGATACAAATGACATGTACATGGCGTGATTGTGTATGTATGTATGTAGATATCGACAGCAGTATTGTACATCATATATAGAATAGAATATGTGTTAGGGAAGAAAGACAGTAAATCTAAATGATAGTCAATATGAAGTTTTCGGATGATGCAACTGTTAAGAATTTTTACTTTCTATCTAACTAACATCGATATGACACGGACATCACCTTTCCTCCCTCTTCCGCTCCTAAAAATGCACCGTGTAAAAGAATTTGGAATATATATCTCATATAGGTACTGTGTTATTTCGTCTAGTATATTGTTATAAGATAGAATAGCTGAATTATTATGATTTATATGATCCGGATTCGAAACGAAATTAGACAAAAATTCTTCTACGTTTATTTGAATTCTCGACATATCTACAGTAGGATTCATTTCGAATATTTGTTTAATTTCGACGAAATAGATGTACCTAAAATTAGAGCTGTGAAAATATAAATACTAATCCATTGCTCTATTTTTAGCAACATTTGAAAAATTCATTTTCCCATATTTTTTATTTTATAAGTTTCATTTTTTTTTTTTTAGAGAAAAAATTAAAAATGAAGATGTTTTACAATTTAAATTGGAGCGCAGAACGAAGTTGGAGCCAATTGTATAAATATCGGAGCGGAGCAGTTACAAATTTGGAATGCTTCAAAGCTCTGTCTAAAATGTAGTAGGATTCTAATATATAACTTTTTTTCTTTGGAAACATTTACATTCTTAGCAAAAGTTTCCAAAGCACTCAAAACCTTACAACCAGCATTTACTCTCTTCTCAATTTCACGATCAAAACGGCCATCCTTAGATAATAAACTACCCAAATGCATTACTACAATTTTTCAATGAAATATAAATGTTTATTAGATGGTTATATTTTACATCGATCACACTGTATATAGATAAACATAGCAGAGAAGATAATAAAAATGAAAGTTTGGAAAAGTGGTCTTTTGTAGCGGATCTATTAAATGTAACGCATAACATAACATAATCTTAACGAAGAACGTTAAGAAAAGGCAGCACAAATTTCTTAAATGATTCCTATAGCTTTATCATCTTCCTTTCAGATGAGTAACAACTTGTGAAATAGTTAAATAAAAAAAATGATGTTATCAGTCATATGTGTAAGTAAGTGTGCTCTGCACTGGACATGCCATATCTAATCACGCTCTCCATAAAACACATTAAATCATCCTGTCAAACGGAATATGCTACATTATTCTAGAATCTATAGAATATTGCGCTGAGGATTCTTGCATGTATCTTCGTTATAGATATATAGTTAAACACCTATAGTTTGTTATCTATACAATTAGTACTCTTTTAAAGAAGATCTGGTAAATTTTGCATACTCTTTTCCAAAAAATTATTTTTTTTTGAAGCGTATTAAAATATTGATACTTCGTTACTATATTGCCTCTGTAGACGCAGGTCATTATGTTACCAGTACAATAATATACATTATTATACGTCTGTTAGCTGCTATATATATATATATATCATCACTAGTGGCAGCACTAAACATGGCTACAACGTCAAGTGTATTTAATCTGACATCTTGAAAATTATTAAGTCTGTTTAAGTTAATTGACAGTTGTATCGTTTATTTTTACTTGAATTTGATTATTAAAAATGTGTGAAGAAGTGCAAGAAATGCAATGTGGACCATCAGATTTGTCAGAAACTGCATATTTGACCAAAGAAACTCAGTCAAGTGTGTTTAATTTAACATCTCCGATGGCTATATTAAAAATTAATTGATAAGTTGCATTGTTTATTTTCACTTGAATTTGATCATTGAAAATGAATGAAAAAGTACGAGAGATACAATGTACATCATCAAATTTGTCAGAAAAAACATTAATTATTATAAATCGTGTAACAAATATAAATAATATATACATATACATACTGTTCTATAACTGTTAGTAAGGTTGAGGTTATTTGGTATATATTTTTATTTAATTTTAGTTTAGTTTCGTTTGGAGCACTTGAAGTCGTTGTGTCAGTCTGAGCAGAATGTTTCTTTTATTGCTTAGTCTCGGCTCTGAGCTCAACACAATAAAGATCGCTTTCTGCTCCTTGTAACATAATACAGTATTAACTACAATTTAAAATGAAATACAAATGAAACAGAATATAGCATATATTTCTATCATAATGCTAAACATTATTCTAACTTCTGTTTCTCTGATTATGTCAGTCAAGCCGAAATGAATATATTTCATTTGAGTGATTTGTGTATGCGTGTGCCATATAGTGCGTTTGCGTTTGTGTGTGTGTGTGTGTGCGCGGACGTGACAGGAGTGGCCAAGCTTCACTGTGGCTATTCCTGCTGCTCGGTTGATGCTCCTGCTGATGAACGAATGCGTGTTCACTTTCTCCTGCCACTTGCTGATTTTGGACGTGCGCGATGTACTATGTGTTATTAATAATAAAAAGAAGAATCATAAAGTATATATATGTATATATATATATATGCTTGTTGGACACTAATTAGACGATATGGAAAATTACGTATGCAATAGCTTCAGCGAAATTAATTTAAATCTGTTTCACCGTGTGAGATTTCTGGTTGATTTAACTCAACTGTTACGAAATAGGTAGGTTTATATGTTTGAATTTTACGTATCTAATGTACGATATGTTCAGAACTTACTGAAAAAAAAATTGCTTTAGATTTGAGGTTTTTTTCTTTTAACCCAAAAGTAAATGTGTTTTTGAACTGTTTACTTAATGTTTTATTAATGAAAATAAGAATTTTAATAATAATAATAATAATAATAATAATAATATGTAACAGTAAAATTATTTTCAAAGCTTTTCAAACGCAGCGTTTTTCTGAAATATATTTGACATCTCCTATTGCTATATTAAAAATTATTAAGTCAAATGCATTGTTTATTTTCGCTTGAATTTGAATGTGTGAAGAAATGCAAAAAATACATTGTCTACTGTTCAGGATGATCAGAAATTGTATATTCGACCAAAGAAAGGAAACGTATATGCATCAAACACAAAATGCTGGAAATTTTATATTAGAATTCAGAAATTACAAATGAACACAAAACTATATCCTTTAAAGCAGTGGTAAAATACAACACCTTACCTTACATAAAAATATCACCTTTTTATTTTTTATTATGTGAATACAAATATAAACTACATATCTATACAATTAAAAATATATAATAAATAATATACAGTGTGTCCCCGGATTGAGTTCACTATAGGTGTAATCGGCAAAAAATTTAAGAATTTCATTTTCATGTTTTGGGATTCGGCTTTGCTTTGTCTGAAAACAATTTTAAGCATATTTTTAGTTTTTTAAAGATCAAGGCGGCCATGAAAAATGTAAATACTATTTTATATTCAGGTAAAGTGTCTTTTTGGTCAATAATACAGCATAATGTTCTTGAGAAAAGTTGTTCAGAATATGTGTTTGGACATAACGCCGACCGCGCACAGTACGCCGACCGTTCATTCGCATTTGCGCAAGTTAATCGTTGTTATTGATAGATATTTTGCATGAGATTGATGTATCGATAGATTTTATTCAATCCCCAATGTTTTGGCTTGTGCAAGCGTCAACCTTTTGTTTATTTAGCTTGCACAAATGCGAATGAACGGTCGGCGTAGTGACCTCGGTCGACGTTTTGTCCAGTCGGCGTTATGTCTAGACACATTTTTTATTTTTAAACTGATCTTTTTAAAATTTTGCACAGAGCCATAATTTCATATTCTGAACAACTTTTCTCAAGAACATTATGCCGTATTATTGACCAAACAGGCACTTTATCTGAATATAAAATAGTTTTTTATATTTTTCATGGCCACCTTAATATTTAAAAAACTATAAATATCTTTAAAATTGTTTTCAGACAAAGCAGGGTGAAATCCCAAAACATGAAAATGAAATTCAGAATTTTTTTGCCAATTACACCTATAGTGAACTCAATCCGGGGACACACTATATATATATATATATATATATATATATATATATATTTCCGTGTTTTATTTAATTATCAAACAAATCAAACAAAAGGAAATATCTACAGTTATCAGTTTTGAATGAAATTATCTCGTTATTTGAATTAAGATAAAATCTGTATATTTTTCAATTCATAAATAATATTTCTTTATTTACTAAATAATCATCTATTATAAAAGTATAAATTAAAAAAAATAGTAAATCTCTCATTTAAGATATATTTTTAATTGAACAATTTTGTTTAATTCAGTTCTGATCAAAGTTTTTCTCACGCTAAGAAAATATATTCTCAGTTTTTTTTTTGTTAATTTATTTAATTCAATTTATAGATTATGACTTACAGAAATCGGATAATGATTTTTCAAGTGCTTGGTAAATTTTTTCATATGGCTTTAATATTCAACTGATTGTAAGCTTCAAAGTAATTAAATATACTACGAAAAAAGTGACATCTATTTAGCGTTTTAACAAGCTGCAATCTAATGATTATAATGAAAATTTCTTATGTACATATATACGAAGAGTTTTTTTTTTGTTGTTATACTCGGAATAGTTAGACATGGAGAGAATAGTTTCATATTCTGAGTAGATAATTAATGTATGACTAACACTTCATCATTTTAGTTTTATTATGTTATATTTGATTGTGTTTTATTATATTTACTTCTCACTGGTGATGTACTGACTGTTTTTATACAGTGTGTCTTTGAATTGATGTTGGAGGGATCATATATTATTAAAATAAAATTACATGGGGGCTATGCCCCCCTTCTCCTTGGGCCTAATTATTATTATTATTTTTATTTAGTTTTTTATTAGTTTTATTTTTATTTGAGTTTGATAACCCTTATAAAAATTCTATATGGTTGTAACAGTGATTAATAATCATACATTTTAATATTTGATAGGTTTAAAACTTCTTAATAGGTAATTATTTATTTTTATCTTAAAAAAAAAGGCAAAATGAAAATTTTCTAGATCCACCCTTGATTAATACATGTTTAAAATTTAAATAAAAATAATGCACACGTTTACTCAAATGTCTCCAAACTTTTTGTTTACATTAAATTTAGGGATACATTGTATATTATGATTGAATTGATATAACAAATAATGATTGTAGGTGATTATTGGTGAACGTATTGAATGATTTGTAATGTTCTCAAACAATGTAACTCTTCATCAATGTTAAAGCAGCGAGAGAGAGAGATAGGTAGAATTTAAAACTAAAAGATTTCAAACAATATGGCTGACATTGATATGGTGTATTGGTTTTATGTCTATGTCGTGTTAAGTCGACTCGAATCATACTTAACCATGAACTCTACACATCTATTGTTTCATAAAAATGACATTAGAATAGCTTTGGGTCTAGTTGAGTCAAAGCACAGGATTGAATTTTATTTATTAACGGGATTGTATCGTTTTTTATGTGCAAATTTTGTTTAAAATAAAAGTTTAGATGTGTACACACACACACACACATACTACAAGTTACATACAAGTTATTAGGTTAAGTTTTCTAGTAACTTGTTCTGTTTATTTACAATGTAAAAAAAATTAGCGAAATTACAGAAAAATAATAGAAAAATTTTATTATAAAAAATCTGTAATTTTATTTTACTATAAATATTCTATATATTTTTACTTCAAAATTCTGTAATTCTTACATAATTCATGATAATTTTATAAAGTAAGTAAAAATGATCTAATACTATATAAAATTGTTTACTTTCTGCAAATTGCATCATATACTTATATGTAGAATTACATATTGTTGGTATAACTTCTTAAAATATGTAATAATTCAATGGGATTTAGTAGATATTTTATGTAATAATATTAATAAAATATTTTAAGTGCAATTTATTTATTTCAAAATACATCTTTGTAAATTTAGAAATGTATGTAATTATACAAACAATAATATAATAGAACTAAACAAATTTTAGCTATTTATAGAAAATTCTTGACAGCAAATTTACTGAAGTTTTGTAAATTTACTAAAAGAGACTTTATTAAAAAAAAGTACATATGTACTTTTCTATTCCGTTGGTAATATAATATTACATAATGTATGTAATACTTCTGATATTATGTATTTTTAAACAATTATGTAAAATTTACAGCAGTTGAGTAATTATATCTAGAAATATTGAGCATCGTAGTGTCTCATGGGTTGTAGGTAAAATTACATAATTGTTTTTAGAGTGTACTGTATATGCCATTTTTCCTAATAAAGATGTACGTTGAGTACACAAATATTAATACCGAACTATATCCTAAAGCTGTTTTATTTTATTAGATAAATTATTTAATTTTTTTTCCTGTGTAGTGTATTGGAAGCATTTGTATTTGTACATATTTATTAAAACAATATTATATATATATATATATATATATATATATAAACTTCTGGAAGTTTTATTTGACCCAAACGTATGCCAAATGACCCGAGAACGGTTTCAACATTTAACTTTGAAGACATGTTGTGCCATATTGTTCGATATGTAACAGGATAAATGGGGATATGTTTCAATAGAGGGAGTTTGTTTGCTTCAATGAATATGGATATGGGAAATAAATGACAAATTACAGACACACACCTGCATAAAAACGATATGCTAAACATGTGTGCGGATATTCGTCAAAAATAAAAAAGGTTATTCTAAGTTTAAATCCGGTATTACGTTACACATGTAGGTTGCTTTTGTTCAACAGATTAGAAGTTTATCAGAGTTGGCTATAGATTATTTAAAAGAAAGAATTTATATTATAAATTAATTTATTTTACATACATATATACACAATTATGCCATGTACCCGTAAGGTTATGGCACAAATTCTTTCCATTCAAGCAGAATTCTAGATAATCAATAGAATATCTTCATGACATAAAATTTAAAGATACAAAAATAATTGCAAGACATAATAATATTAAACAAAAACAATTAAAAATTCTTTAAATGTTTATATTAATTTAAATAATAGAAATATTTTATAAGAAATCTCTTATTTTTTATCGAACTGGTTTATGTATGGTTTTAAATCTTTTTTAATAGAATTGTGGTTTAATTACGAGTATATAGAGTTGTCTCAGATTTGAAATTACTGTGTAATCAATAGTTTTGTTATTACAGTAAATTATTGTTGGTTTTCGCATTGTATGTGGTTCTGCTGCATGCTTAAATGGTTTAACTCACATTTAGTGATAAAAAAATTTGTTCTGCTTGCATAGATCTGTCAAAAAGTGTTGTAATTGTTGAACAGTTTCAAATATAACATTTCTTTTGCTAGAGAAAAAGAAAACTTATCGTTAAAATTTTACTGTATTGTTCGTAATCGTCATTTTAATATGCTGCAAAAATAGAAATAGGTATTTAATTAATCTGATTTTATTTTATGAACATATCAATTATTCTCGTACATTGTGTGATAATTTTAGTTAGTCGCTTTTTATATATGAATAAAAAACATTGTATGAATATTTTTGTAAATGTGACCTGTTGTAAGAAAATGGATCTTAACACAGTAAAAAAAATTCAGAACTCACTATATTAAAATAAAACGGTTTTAGGTTGTAGTTATGTATTAATATTTATTAATAATCGACGTATTTAACAGACATTGAAACATTAAACTTTTTATTCTAACCTAATAATTATGTAAATAAATATTATTAAAACAGTTTCACACACACACATATTATTGTATATTTCAAATAGAAAATATGTTAAGTATGTTGTATTCAAAACAAATGTAACATGAAGTGATTCGTTTTTGTTTTTGGCGGAAGTGCGTCGTCTATTTGAAAATGACATATACATATACAAACAAAACAAAACAGAGATTTATTTCTTTAGTAAAACTATCAGCTATAGCAGCTTATAATATCTGATTTGCTAGCACGAATTTTCCCGATATTCTTCCGGTTTTGATAAGACTCTCTCTCTCTCTCTCTCTGTCTTTGGATAGAAACTGTGAAGAATTGTTACGTTTCCGTAATCAAGATTAGGGGTGGGAGTCTTGACGTGTCTAATTGGTAGACGCGTGAACACCTTTTGGTGCAGTTAGTATAGAAAGAAGTGTAACTACATGTTTTTCACGAATTTGTTATGCTTGACTTGAATTTTTAACGGGCATTTTGTTGTTATCGCAGTTGACGTGTTGTTTAATTGTTTTCAAACTATTTACGATGATTTATTGAATAAGTGAATGTATTGTTTATAGAAATGAAGTGTATACACGAAGTGAAAAAGGCCCGTATTTTGCTGAGAAACGTGTTAGTTAAATCGGCGTTAAGTTGTAAATAAATCAATTGTTTTCTGACAGACATTGTAAAACATTCGCGATAATATTTTTTTACAAAAAAAAATCTTTTAATTAGAGATTTTTATATGGGAATGGACGAAATTTGAAACTGTGATTTAAAATCTCAATTTTGACCACTGTGAGACTAATTTTACGTCATCATCAGCTTCCCTAATTTCCAGGTGGAACATCTGAACATATAGTTTCTTAACAATTTTTACTCGCATTATCAATGCTACGGGACATTCAGCTTATAGTGGGTTCTAAACCACCTAGACTCAGTTGATATCAATTCAGTGGTACAAGGTTTTAATACCAGAAATAATATTTAATTTAATTTATGGTGTGAGCGTGGCACGAACCATATACCTTTATGGTTCGAGTTCAACACGCCACCTCTAGCCTACGGCTGTCTATTTTTTTTACATTAGTTTGATACAAATATAAAATTTATAAAAATAACTATTTTTGTAATGTATTTTTTAATTTATTAAACATTAATACAATTTGCAAAATTTTTTTGGTCTGCTTGAAGTCAACTTCAGTTAAAATTTTTATTATAAAACTGGCCGATAATAATATATAATTTCTTTATTTGTAATAAACTAGTTGAAAAACGAAATAGGTGATTTAGCCCACTAGGACACGTGGCTGACACGTAATACGGACGCGCGACACTTGTACTTATACTATAAGATAGAAAACAAACTGGTAGTCCCCAATATGGACAAATCTTTCGCTACCACTGGAATCCGTGGAAATGATATAATGACGCAGGACCATACTCTAGTTTTTTTTTAATTTATTATTAAGATTTTATAATATTCATTGAAATGAAATGATATATATTCAATTGTATTTAAAAGTAATTTAAGTAATTTCAAATTACATATTATTATTTCTATATTTCAGGCAAAAACAGCATTTGTCGATTTCATCGAATCCCGTGAACCAAATTTTTATAATGATGGAATAAATAGACTTGTAGCACGTTGGCAAAAATGTACAGATTATAATGGCGCTTATTTCGATTAAATCGAGTAATTATTACAGAAGTTATGCCACTTTGAACTTTACCTATTGAAACCCTGAGAACTTTTGTACCAACCTAATACTAAAAGTAGAAACCAATGACTATTGTGTTGAGCTCAGATATTTGTGGCCGAGGAGAAACAATCTGTGCGAAACACAAAAAGAGCTTTCTATTCCGAATCGGACATAAACGATTTTCTTTCAAGCGCTGTAAACAAGAAACTAAACTAAAAATAAATAAAAATACATGCCAAATAATCTTAAGCAGTTACTAACAGTTGTAGAATAGTATTTATATGTACATATTATTTATATTTGTTACGTGATTTTTGAGAATTAATTTTTCTTTGGTCGAATATACACTTTTTGATCAGCCTGGGCGGTATACATTGCATTTCTTGCACTTTTTCACACATTTTTAATAATTAAATTCAAATTCAAGCGAAATTTTTGTCAATTGTCAATTAACCTAACTTGACTTAATTATTTTTAATAAAGTCGTCGGAGATGTCAAATTAAATACACATTTGACTGTGTTTCCTTGCTCGAATATGCAGTTTCTGACCACCCTGAACGATACACATTGCATTTTTTGTACTTCTTCACACATTTTTCATAATCAAATTAAAATTCAAGCGAAAATAAATAGACCATTTAATGCAATAATCTAAAAATGTAAAATTACTTAAATTGACCATTTTGAAAAAATTTAATTTTCAAAATATTTATGTAATTTACATGTTTCGTGAATGTTATTTTTCATAAAAAATGTAATATTACGTAAATTATTATAGTAAAATTACATAAATTTAAGATATATTTTTTACAGTAAAGATAAGATTTCTTTTCCTGTGCCAAGTTACATGTTTTAAAAGTTTGAACTGTTACCATTGACATTATTTCGAGCTAAGCCGTCCCTGCACTGTGTTGATTACCAGTTGTGTATATATATATATATATATATATATATATATATATATATATATGTGATTATTGTTATTGAATGCATGTACCAATTTTAGTGAAGGAATCGATGTCAATCACGTCTTCTCTGCTTTGTACTAATTATGCCTTAAAAGTGTTTATGTCATTAAACACATTTTATTTCAATTAGTATACTTTTCGAATGGAACGCGTGTGTACGATTTAAGTTCCAAGTTTATGTCAGGTCACTTTTTCTTACCTTGATAATAAGAATTTATATAGGCCCCAACTTACTTACTGTCTTACTGAATGCAGTATAGTAATCGTAACACATTACTGGCATAATAAGAAAGAATTTCTTTTTTTTTTTTTTCTCAATTCTGAGAAAATTTCAAAAACCGTTAGGATATAAAACTATTTTGTGTTATTATTGAAGATAGTAACTTGCTATTCATATATAGCTTTTAAGTGTTAAATGATAGATTTTTTCTCGATTGAACAAGAATTTAATATAAATATGGATATAAATTTTTAAATTTTTAATACAATATTATTGATAAAGATTTTTTTAATTTGTTAAATCTGTTATTGCTAAATATGCGTTAGAATATCTTCATGATGTAAAATTCAAAGATACTGTAATAATTGCAAGACCATTCAATATTAACCGTAGATTGATGATCTTCGCTACCGAATCCAAGTGTGCGTAAAAAATAATATACCATTATCTGCAGTATTTTTCTTTTCAAATAAATATCGAACAATATTTTAAGTATTCAATGTCACGTGAGGTAATTATAGACAATAATAATATTTAGTTTAAATTGTAGCAGAAAAGTGATAAACAGGATGACATCATAATTTCGAAATTTTTATTAATGCCTTATTTATTTTTTGTTTTGTTTTCGTTTACGGCAATTTTGCATAACAGATTATTATCAATTCTAATCGGGCAAAAGTATAAATCTTATATATTATTAGTATAATTTCTGTTTGTTTTTTTATCAGATATATAATTTAACTTCGATACAGATCGGAATTGATATTTAAAAGCCAGGACTCTAATCGTATAATTTTTGCAGCCCGTGGCAAGGTTCCTTAGATTAAATTATACAGTGACAGAAAATTGTAAAATTGATATTTTAGTTTTATTAATGCGCAATTAAATGATTAATGAAGTAATTAAGACTATTTTTACAAAAGTTTTGTTTTGCAAGATAATCAGTTTTGATGTTATCAGTGTCAAAATTGCATATTTATAAGCGTCTAATAACTATTAGAAATGTATTTTTCGAAGGTTATCAATATTTAGAGTTTAGTTAGATTTATAGGTTAAATGTTGCAAAATAATTTGTTTTTTTTTTAACTCTTTATTGCGGAAATCGTTAATTATCAATTATAAATTTTGTGCATAATTTGTTACGGACAATTTATTTTGATTTTTGGAATTTATAAACATTGGCTGGTATTACAAGCTTGGTTTTTAGGTGTTTTAGTTCATTTGTTTAGTCCAGTTCTTATGAGTGTTGCATTGTTTCATTTCCACAGCTTGAAACAACATAATATGGATTTGTACTTGACGTCCGAATCTTAAATATAAAATTTCTTGAAAATCCGTATAACCAAAATTTTATCTACACGTAGCCACAAATACACATACAGACTAATATAACGCTTAAAACAGTTGATTTATATAGGTAGGAAAAAATAGCCATTCAATGAAGTTACGTCATAGAAAACGTCATCAAGTATTCGTGTAATAAAAATGTGTGCGCAGTTTAGCTATTGTATAATAACAAAATAGTTGGAACATAAGTTTGTTATCGTAAATTGAATCAGGAACTTGTCTATTTTTACTACGAGATTACAAAAAACCCTAATTTGTGCTTATTTGTAAACATTTCGAAAAATTTAAATTGGTATGAATACAATACCTCTTTTACTATATGTACAGATCTGTAAAACAAAACAATAGTTTCTTAGTTATTAGAATCACGATACAATACAATATTGATTTGGCTTTGACGATATCAGTTCAGTCAGCAGCTGAGCCGGTAGAAAAATCCAGTAAGTGACTTAACGTATAACATTTGACATTTAAATCGGAGCGCACTGCCTAAGCGGCAAGCAGGTTATATGATCGTTAGCTAACTGTAAGTTTTATGTAAATAGTTGTAGTGATTTTTTATATTCCGTTCAAAAGACATAATGTAGTTTGTTTTCTAATCCGCAGTAATCCTGGTGCAACAGCACACTCTATGCAAACATTTCTTAGGTACGTAGTATATATTGTAAAGCGAATTGAGGGCAGCTCAACATATAAAATCTATTTGATTTGCCTGTTTGCTTACCTTTCTATAAGTATTATCTCTATAGAAACTAGAGCTGACATAACTATTGGACATTATTTTGTAACATTGCAGAAAAAATATAACTTCTTAAACTTGGTAACTGCGGTAATTATAAAAAATGGATATTATTTGACATATTACCTTTTAAAGCTAATTTGCTTAACCTTTAAACGACGGGTAAAATTTTACGCGACTACAACGTCAAATAAATAAAAATATGATCTTACTGTGGCGAAAAGTTAATAAAACAAAATAATTTCCCTTAAACCACAAAACACTGAGTGTTTTAGATCTTTTGCTACTGATGATAAAAGCTTAGCTTTCGAAATACGTATTTAGTTTTTTTAAATTATTTTGTGGTGTAAGGGAAAATATTTTATTTTATTACAACGTCAAACGCAAAAATTGGCGATTTTTACCTAATAGTCATTTTTGCATATAAATTAGTAAAATGTTTCAGAATATGTTTTAATAAAGCATTGCTAGATTTAAATCAAATAATAATAATAATAATTGTATCAAACTAAAATATTAATTGTAGTCGTTTATTAACGACCGCAGTACATATTAATGAATTAAAAAATCAATTGACGACTGCCAAAATATTAAGTCGCTTATTGACGACCGCCGCGCCGGAGTTAAGTTAATTGAAAAATGCATAGTTTATTTTCGCTTGAATTTTAATTTGATTGTTGAAAATGTGTGAAGAAGTGCAAGAAATTTATATCGCCCAGGATGGTCAGAAATTGTATATTCGGTCAACAAAAGATATATACATACTATTCTACAACTGTTGGTAACTGGTTAAAGTGACTTGACATGTATTTCTATTATCTATTTATTTTTCTGAAAAACTATGGAAAAATGACTAATTAGAAAGAAAGACAAAAAAAAAATGTATTTTTCACTTTTCTGTAACAATAGTATGCATGCCGTGTGTATATTTATCACACAGGAGACTTTTAATTACCGATTGAAAATAATCAATATCAGTGTTAATTCGAAATTAATATCGGAGTTTTATCGAGATATACGGGCCATTAAATTATAATTAGTTTTTCGCTTTTGAAATTAACTTTTTGATATCATTTTCTAATTATTCCATTTCTGCATTACGGATACTAAAAATATTCAACTGCTCATTCATTTTTGCCTCCGATATAACAACAAGCCGTTTTTCTTTTTCTTTTCGTGTCTATAAAATATTTTTATTCGAAAATGTTAAGTGTTTAAAAGCATTTATTAAATTTAATGATATGTAAACTTTTTAATCGATCGCTTAGTATGTATATCGATTGTCACATTTATGTATGAGAATCGCGAGAACTATAGTAAAAAAGTTATGTTATATAAATTTATTTACTATAATATTTAATTTATAGCGAGCAATTTATATTTTTCAATTAGTAAATTCTTGTCTATCTATTAATTAATAGAATATATCAAAAAACCATTTTTCAAATTACCGTCAATAGCAGACAATCAATTTATCATTTGTTTTCCACGTGCAACGTGATCTTAAAAACTATTTCATAAATTTATAATCTATTTCTTTAGCGACAGGAAGTATTTTCAGTTCGTGCTAAAAACTATTGATTGTTTTCAAATGCAACTTTACTAATTGAAATTAATATTATAAGGAAGTGATTTGTCTAGAAATGAAAAGTATAGATTTGTTTAATGTTACTTAGGTTAGAATGCGCGTGAGTTAAGAATTTTCAAACTGATTGTGTTCGGTTTTTACCTATTCAATGATTTGATCCGAACGATTTATTGTCTGGTTTCGCTATCAGATCAGATTCGATTCCGACTTGACTTGAAATATGGATCTAGTTAGTGGATTTAGCGTTATTATGTTGGTAACGATGTTTTCTTTTTTTTTTAGTCAAATGACAAACTATTTTGCAATGATTGCTTGTGTTACAGGGTGTTCGATTTTCTATAAAGTTATCATGTAAGTTTCCGTGCTCTAATCTATTTGAAAAAACTTGAATGGCGTAATTAGATCTTTATTTGTTACAACATTTACAAGTAAATCGCTAAAAAAGCTATATAGTATGTTTAGATATCTTAAAGAAAAAATAAAAAATTTAACTGAATAAAAACAATAATAAAGTATGCACTTTATCAATTGTTATAATCAATTCCTTTTAAAACATTGATAATAAAATTACCACGATGCAAAATAAAAGCAAAAAACCAAAAAACTTGCGAAATTTATATTTCCCTCATGTAACAACTACAATCTGATATCTATTACCAACATACAATAAACAAATATAACAAAAGTTTACATTGTATCCTGCGAGTCTGTCCCTAATCTAACCACTATCGCATTACAGAAAAAAAAAAAACAACGAAAAATAAATAAATATATAAATCTGTATGAATGCGGGTAAAATCTAGAAACACACCTTTATGCTTTAACCTTATTTGCATAATAATATCGCAGGAACAAGAAACAAAAATGGTCTTACGGTAAGAAAAATTTTGAGAGATTAAGATAGTTTGTTAAATTTCGAATTGGGCATAAAATTATTTGAATATCTTCTAAACTAAATTAGAAACTGTGTATATTTTAAAACGGCTTTAGGTTTAAGTTCTGTATTAATATTTATTAATAATCGACGTTTCGACGAACTCAATCAGGAAATTTATTATTTGTATTATTTTTTTTTGATGATATACGTAGAGTATATCGGAACGTCGATATTAATACTTAATACTTCTAATTATTAGAGGTATCATAATTGTTAGAGTCTAACACATGTTTTTTTATTTTTATCTTAAAAGAATGTTTTTTGGGATTGTGAAATGAAAAGAGTTTGTACCACACTCTTTTGGGTACATAGCGTGATTGTGTATGCATGTATGTATGTAAAAATATCATGAATAGTAAAAAAAATTATTTTGTATTTTCCTAACCATATTTTGTCTTATACCATATTTGCTCGAATATAACGCGACCTCAAATTTAACGTAACACCGAAATTTTTATAAATATATTTAGAAAAAAATAATTCGAATTTAACGCGATCCATTCATTTTTCATAAAAGAATTCAATGAAAATAAAATTCAAGAGTTGTTACATTTCATTACCTAGATCTCGAATTTAGTTCGAGTTAATTTTTTAACGGGAAATAATTAGTAAAAAAATATCGCGTTATATTTTGGCAAATACGGTATTTTACATTCTTTTAACTCAAAAGTTAATATTAACATTTCTTAAGTTACTCATAGTTCGTAGATAATTTTAAAAATTGCCTTTTATATAATATCCTGCTCAATTTACTACTAGAAAATTATAGAAATGTTTTATTTCATTTTAAATTAAGATATGCAAAGCAAAATCTTGCCTAGTTCTCAGTTTTCTGCAATGTCTTTCTTGTTTTGTTAGCAAAGTTTGACTTTGATGTATTTAAAGTCGCGATAGATGTTACAAGTGCATTTATTATTTACTTTGTCATGGCCATGCAAAACCTTTCTTTCTCTTGTTTTGTTATAAGACATTTTCATGCCTGACTAGATAATAAGAACAACATAAAGTAATGCAAAATAAAATTATTAGTGTAAATAATTATCCTCTAGGATATCAAATGAATTTTTACTACACGGTTTATACATTGTTATAAAAAAACTATACTATATATTTCAATTAAGCCGTTGCGTGCGGAGAATATCAGTAAAAGTAATCAGGTAATGTAAATTGAAACTTAAAATGTCAATAGTTGTACACTAATTCATTTTTATTTTATAGTAAAGTTAACAAGCAACATTGTTTTGTACGTTATCCTGCAATGTAAACAATTTTTCTAATAATTATACAGATAAAAAAATTTAAAAATACGAAAAATGTAATTTTTACAAAATTATTTAGTCGACCATACTAAATTGGGTCCATGCTATTTAAAAAAAAAAAATAATAATAAAAAGAGTACATTTTACTTCTGAGAAAGTGTAAAAAATGTAAACATTTTTGGAGCAACTAAAAACTTACTATTAACATCGAATAACAATAACTTTTATAAAATATAAAATTGCTTTAAGTTGAAGTTCGGCATTAATATTTATTTAAAATTTTAATTTAAAATTTAAATTATGTAAAATTACATGAAAGTACATGGCAACAAAACGTATTATTTCTAGCAGTGATACTTAAAATTTGTACAATTTGGTGTATAAATTTGAGAAAGTGGTTTCCTCTTTGGTAAAACCTTAACATTTGCACATCGTTCGTTTGATTTATACATACATACACAATCACGCCATGTATTCATAAGGGTGTGGCACAAACTCTTTCCATTATCCCGAAATCAGCCTACAAGCTACCATTCAGAAAGACATTAACTTGATTATTGTAGTAGAATTTTAATTCGAATATTTTAAATGTAAAAAAATCTATTTTTTGTGAAATAAATATTTTGTTCAGATTTTTTCTCAATATTAATGTCTTTCGTAAAAGTAAAAGTATTAAAGATATGCAATATTATTAATTTTTTTGTAAACCCACATAATATTATTATATTATCTAATATTCTTAATCATATATTACCATATTTTTGGTACCATATATCACAAGCAATAATAATTAAATTTGTAAAAGAAGTATCAGGAAAATCACATTGTCTTTGCCCCGCCTCGTTGCATACTTGCCTTATCAAGTTTAATCGGATAATTTTATTGATAGATAATTACAAAGTTAAACAACAACGATCAAATGTTCCTAACGCTGGCTAGATGCAAAATAATTCGCACATAAATAATTACGACTGACGAGAGAGAGAGAGAGGATGACCACAATTAATTATTGATGTTAATTGTCTAAGGCAATAATTAATGAATGCAATTATCGCTGATTATAAGTTGCTAGCAAACGTTGGAATTTGTTGGATGGGTCAGTCTTATTGTATAAAGATTGGTTACTTTTGGCGAAGTATTTCATATCCTCAAAATAATTGACAATATTTCATTGGATTGAAAAAAATTTGTTGTGGCCATCACAGAATCGGCCACCGACCTACCTATTTACAGAATTATATATATATATATATATATATATATATATATATATATAAATCAGGATTAAAATGTAATAAAATAGATTGAATTTAATGGGAAGGTAATCAAAAAGGGTTAGACGTTCGAATCAAATTGTCATTAAAGATTCTATATCATAGAATTTCTATTAAATTCAATCTATGTTGTTAGTTATAACTGTTTACAACTTTTATTAAATAATTTGATTTCACAACTGTTAGTGAGGTTAAGGTTACTTGGTATATATTTTTTATTTATTTTTAGTTTAATTTTATTTGGAACGCTTGAATAAAACATAGTAGACACGGAACAGAATGCTCTTTTTATGTTTTGCTCAGTTTTTTTAGCCTTGTCTCTGCCTCGGTCGCAAGTATCTGAGCCCAACACAATAAAGATCGCTTTCTGTTTTTCGTAGCAAAGTATACTATTTTATTATATTGTTAGTATAGTTCGTTTATAAAATCAGTTACTGGTTTGAAAGCAAAATTGAAATGAATCAATTATAAAGTTAGATACCATTTGATATTAATTTTGCTTGAATATAATTTTTGTTATAAATGCAAAATTATTACTTGTGTAATTGCTGCGAGATATAGAATATTCCTAGTAATTTTTTTTTTTTTTCATAAATGTTGCATAATGTTTTTTTTATTTTCTTTAATAAGTATAGAATTTTTACATAAAAGCAATGATTTATGTATATGTAAATAGCAAGGCTATTTTAATGCGTATATGCACAATATACGTATTTAGATATTAATCATTTACCGTATTTTTTTTCTGACAATATAAACAATCACATCGAATTTACTTGATTGAGCATTTAATAAACTTTATATTTTTTATACGGCGGCTGATGGACGTCCGATGAATAGTTGGAGTGGTATGATTGAGAGAGTTTCCAAAGTGGTAGGAATAGAAGAGCATGTACGAGGTAGGTTAGATGAATTTGAATGAAGCTACAGTTGCTTGTCTGGATAGGAATATTTTTCTTACAGATAATATAATCTACTACAATACAAATTAATTTTAATTATTCTCTGTATTGTATTTAACAATTACAGTATGTAAATATTTTTTTTATACAAAATGGATTCAGTAACGAAGTCCATCAGCCAATAGTTACCAGGATATCATTTTTCAAAGTGGGATTTGAATAATTAAATCTTGTTTTAGTGTTATTTTATTTTTATTTATTACATTTTTAAATTGCTTTATAATTTTTAGTGAAAATGTTTAGATTTTATTATATAATATTTATTTTACCACACTTATATTAGCTCACACTGTTGTTGTTACGGTCAGCCAAATCTTGTAACCAATTTTTAGACCACTACCTATTATCTGATCTCACTGAAATTTTGCATATAGTTTCATTCCAGGAGACAACACAATATTTTAACAAAAAGAAAAACCGATTACAAGATATGACAAGACGACAAGACTAAAAAGCAGAAAATAAAATATATAAAAAAAAACTTTTTAAAAACTACGCTTATATTTAAAGGCACTAAAAAGAGGAAAGTAATTTTTTTTAAAAGCGTGGAGCGTTTAATCATCATTGCGAAATATAGTTTCCTGGCGCTCCACGCTTTTAAAAAAAATTACTTTCCTCTTTTTAGTGCATTTAAATATAAGCGTAGTTTTTAAAAAGTTCTTTTTATATATTTTTATGAGATTACATTTAAAATATTTTTTAAAAATATGTGTGAAAAAAACAAAAACAAATTGCATAACGAAGTTTACCTAAAACATTAAATAAAAGTTGACAAACAAGATTTAGTTCTCACAAATGTGAAATGAATTATGTACATTAAATTTTTTGATATTTTCATTGTTTGATATTTAAAAAAAAAGGTATAGACTTAAACAAACGAAATATGTAGTATGTTTACAATTTTTATATTAATGTTTGGTATAAATATTTGATTTGATTGAAAAATCGAACGATAAATATTTGATGTTGCTTGCGCGTGTGTGTGTGTGTGTGTGTGTGTGTCATCTCGATTACAATTCAGTTTAGCATTGCATCTAGAACTCTGGTAAAAATGCGGTCTGAATTTATAATTATATTTTCGGGATTAATTAAAATTTTTTCCGAACATGGGAAGCAGAAGCATGCACAAGAAACTAGAAATGACCAAATGCACGAAAAATTGAACCAGTTTACTTAGGATGGACCGGCTTTAGGGGGAACGGTTCATTGGACCTAATGGGCCGAAATTAACGCAACCTTGCCACTGACCGCTACTTAAATATTTTTAAATTACGAGTATATATATATATATATATATATATATATATATATATATATATATATATATATATATATATATATATAGGTATATAGTGAATTTTATAATTTTAAACATAATTTTGTTTCTTGTTATTGGCGGATATAAAATTACATTATATGAAATGTAGTACTTATTTAATTTTTGCTAAAATTTTATACATAGTAAAAAATCTTTCAGAACTCATTATATTAAAATAAAAGTGATTTAGGTTAAAGTTTTTATTAATATTTATTAATAATTGACGTATTTAACGTACATCTTCATCAGAAAAACTGATACAAATGTCATATCCAGTAAATAAACAGAATATAGAAACAAGTTACTAGGTAACATATAAGTAACTAGATCATAAAATTTATAGATTTTTAAGCCAAAAAAAATTTGTTTAAATTTGGAAGACATCTGTATACAAAGCTAAATGAGTGCATATGTGCGCGTATATGTCACAAGCAAATCAGGAGACTATAAATTGAAATGTGCAAACGCAGCCATATCATAGCCGTCACCTTCAATTTTTTTATTTTTTCACTCGCAGCCTATATCAATTGGTTTCTCTCCTCTATTTCTTGGCATTTTGCCTACAATATTTGAATATATTTTTAAATAATTGAATATTACAAAATAACCTTACTGATAGTACTGTCATTAATTAAATATATACTTTTATTATTAATTTTTAGTTAAAATAAAAACTGCTTTAGGTTCAAGTTTTGTATTAAAATTAATTTATAATCAACGTTTCGACGAAACTCAACGTTCGTTTTCGTCAGGAAAACTGATGAAGACGAGCGTTCAGTTTCGTCAAAACGTTGATTATAAATAAATTTTAATACAGAACTTGAACCTAAAGCAGTTTTATTCTATATAATGAGTTCTGAAAGATTTTTTACTACACTTTTTAGTTAATAGGAAATTATTATTAATATGATCAAGCCAAAATCAAATTAAATATACCTATAAGTTATATGTTTGCAGTTTATATTTTCCTCCCAACTTCGAAATCATCTATCTGTCAAACTAGATTTCTTGCCGTGCGTCAATAATCCCATTTATTTAGTATTCATAGTTCTATGGGAATTATGAAGTAATTTTTTTTTGTAAATTTTACTGAGTATGTTTTTAAGTATCAATTTATATATTTCTATTAGTAAATTAGTCAACTCTGTATACTTAAATATTAAGTGTACCTTTTACGAAAAGTGTATTAAAAGTGAAATTAGAATTAAAAATATGAATAACAAGTTACAAACATGTACTTGTTTGCCGCGAATAGCATAGTCTCCCCACATGCGGCGCTCATGTGCATCGTGCTGTAACCAAAGTTTATTCACTTATGGTAATGATAGTGAGTCTGAAGCTGTGGTATTTTGCGTTTTACCTTCATTATTGTGAAGGAGGGGGAGGGGGGGAGAGAAATTATTGCCAGTTACAGATATTTAAACTGTGCATTACTATGATATACGACTCCACTTTGTATATATTATATTGACCAACTCCATCAAAGGCAATTGCATTACAATTATTATTATTTCATTTCAAATTTCGTGCTTATTGATTAGTTATTTTCCTATTTGACATGGTTTACTTGCAATGCAAATAAGTTTGCGTCTTTACTTCCCCCTCCACCCCTCTATGGCTGTCTGGTATTTATTGTTACGCGAATTTATGATTCAATTTTACTATGCTATATGCTTGATTACGTAAATTCTCACTAATATTAAAAGTTAATATTTAATATTGTAGAACAAGATTTGGACATGGAAGTTTTGGAAAACATCTATGTCAAAAACATTTATTTATTAATAAATCAAAGTTTTCACGAATTGAACTTACGTTTTCATCAGGAAAAAAAGATAGAAAATTTATTTGTCTATTCTATCTTTTTTCATGATGAAGATGCACGTTCAGTTTGTCGAAACGTTGATTAATAAATTATTACGGAACTAGAACTTAAAGCCGTTTTATTCAATATAAAAAAATTATTTAGTCGTATCGAAAAATTGAGATGTTCACGTCTCATGCTTAAATATAATTTCAACCACATATTCTCCATGTAAATCTCCATGCTTATTTGTAAAAATCTCGAAAAATTAAAATTTGTATGATTACACTATTTCTCTCTTTCTCTCTCTCGCTAACGTGACGGGGGTTGGTAGAAAAATCAGATTTCACTAGACTCTCGAATATATTTTCGAATGTAAATTACGTGTATTTATTAAACATTAAATCTCACCACCAATCTCATATAAACTAATAACTAAGCGATAAATCAGTCATTCCATGTAAATAACAAAACACTGTCATCTCGTTGACTGTTCCTATTACATAGACAATGAGATGCAGAAGAAGTAGACTAACTAGGAACTAAGTCGTTTATCTTAGCGAATTGTGCAAAATAACAACAACTAACGTAGATGAGCATCTCTGTGGTATAGTGACAAATACGCTACTTAATCATCAGTTTTGAGGGGGGTAAGACTGTTTAAAGTTTAGATAGAAACAAGCGAAAAATATGCGCTTAATATATCATTAATAATATTGATTTATTTTTCAATTTATTAAATGCTGTTTTAAACAATATTAGAGCTTAAATTCGTTTTTTTTTTTCTAAATTTTTTGTCTTATTTAATTTAATTGATTAATATTATTATGGTTTTTTTTCTCTTAATTTAATTTAAGTATTTCATATTATATTTATATATTTTGTATTTTCTACCATACGCATTACTAAATGTAATTTTATGTATTGTGCTATTAATTGTTTACTCTGTTGGGTAATAAAAAATTATTATTATTATATTGAGAACTGACACACGACAACTAATGACAAAAAAAAAATATTTGTTAATTAATAGAACAAGTTTTATAGTATATTATATTACGAGGAGCAGAAACCAATGATATTGTGAATGATGCTAGATATTTGTGGCAATCTAGGCAAAACGTAAAAAAAAAACTTTCTATTCCAATTGATGTATACGATTTTTTCTTCAAGCGTTTCAAATGAGAAATTAAACTAAAAGTAAATAAAAATACATACCAAGTAACTTTAATCTTACTAACAGTCATAGAATAGCATGTATATATTATTAATATTTGTTACACTAATCACTAATACACTAATCTATTTCTAGATTAGTGTACGATGAGTGTGAAATTGAAAAAAAAAATGTTGTTGCAAAAGTTGTTGTTAGTCATTTAAGATGGTTCGGTCATCTTGAGCGAATGTCTAATAAACGTTTGGTTAAAAGAATTTATATGAATGATTTTGAAGGTATACGTTTGTGTGGATGTCCAATGAATATTTGGAGTGGTATAATTGAGAGAGTGGTTTGTGAGAACGAAAGTTTCCAAGTAGTAGGAATAGAAGAGCATGTATGTTTAGGTATAATGTGGATGAAGCTAAAGTTGCTTGTCTGGATTGGGATGTTCGGAGAAAACTGATTATGGGATAGTGGAAAGAGTTTGTGTGACACCCTTTTGGGTACATGGCGTGATTATGTATGTATATTTATTACGTGATTTGTGAGAATTAGTGTTTCTTTGGTCGAATATACAATTTCTGAGAGATATGACCACACTGGGCTGTTTCACAGCCTAGTGTGGTCATACATTTTTAATAATCAAATTTTTTTTAAAAAAAATCAGGAATACCTCATTTTCGAGCAAGGTGGGCGTATTCGTCTCTATTCCATTGAGGTCCTTATATGATATAGATAAAATAACATAAAATGTACATCACTTGGCACGAAGTGGAGCTGGTTTAAACTTTCTGTCAACTAACTGTATTGTTTAGCATAATAATTATGATGATCTTGAACTTGTCTTTAACACGTGTTGAATGCTGATTTACACAAAAGAGATCTTAGATCTATGAGCACGACCGTGGGGGGGGGGATGCGCTAAGATGGTAATTAAGGAAGATTATTTCTGAATATATGAATTATATTTCTCTAGGTTAGACTTATAGATAATTTACCTACTTTCCTCTAGTTAACAACAACTCTAGATGTGATATTATAAATTCAATTATTTGTATTTGTAACAGTGTCCGTCGCAAAGTCTGTATCATATGAAAAAAAAAAGAATCGAGATGGTTTTTCTTATAAGAATTTGTGTAACATTTAAGATCAAAATATGTACATAAATCTTAGCACTTTAAATTAACATATTAAATTACAATAAAATAAAAATATCATGTGGCTATGCGATTTACATATAAGTAAAAAAATAAAAGAAATTTCGCTAGTTAATTTTGTGGATGAATGTCTTTCAGAAATGTAGCTTTATGCAGGAAAAACACGCGTGCACTAGAATATTTGCATAATTGTTAATTAAATATCACAAATTGTTCGATTGAATGACATTTGCGAACAAGTCTAGTGCGTTTCTTTTGCGTTATTTTGTTGGCAATATTGTAAACGATGCAAATCAGCTGAATATATATATATATATATATATATATAAAGAGAGAGAAAGAGAGAGTATTTTGATCGACAGAAAAAATAAATCAATTTCTTCAATCCGGTTTTATAATAAACTATATATTCGTTCTGTTCTGTTTGATGTCTGCTAAAAGGGTGCGCTGCTTACAATTATCAAATAAATTTAATACAATATCATTTACATACTGGCCTGTTTAAGTGTTTATAATATACAGCAGAATTTTGATACTATAGATTATATCAAGGGAAAATGAAATACAGTTATAGTATACATATTTGAAATAATTATAATATATTTAATAGAAGAAAAATATATAAAGGGACATATGCCAATTTATCTTAAAGTTGTTAAACTTGTGTAATTTTTCTTTTTGATTTCGGGATAATGAAAAGAGTTTGTGCCACACCCTTTTGGGTATATGGCGTGATTGTGTATGTATGTAACAAAATACAGGGGGACAATATATAAATAATGTGTCAAATAAATAATAAACAACAATTAAAATGATAAAACCAAAATTTATTGTAATGTCGAAAAAATTTAAAAATTAGTAATAAATTTTCAATTTTATAAAGGCTATGTTGCGAGAAAATGTATTTAATTTCTAATTTAAATTTATTATTATCTAATTTTTTAATACGTTCTGGTATTTTGTTGTATAACATAATATAGTTCTACATAGGTCCTGTTTTAAATTTGTTCGAATTATGGATTGGAACTGCTAATTTCTATACTCTAATTCAGCTATACTCATTACGAAACTAACATTAGACAACTGATGGACGTATGTATAAACGTTCATTACATGTATAACGTATAACGTTAAACTGAAAATTATAGAAATATAAAAATATACATAGAAAGATTTCTTACGGAATCCAAGAATAACGAACCATTATTTTTAACGAATGTTTATGCATACGGGGGTAAATCTACCATGTGATTAGCTTAGCAGTTCGTTAGCTAAATCTCAATTCGTTACCCGAAGCAAAAACTTTGTAAAAATAAAATAAAAAAGCTTTAGAATTAAGTTTAGTAAATATTTTATTTAAAAATCGACATTTCGATATACTCTACGTATACAGAACTTAATTCTAAAGTTTCTTTCTGAAAGATTTCTTACTTTTGTAAAAATATTTTTATACCAGGTATGACTATTCTGGGTTCAACACAAAAGATTTCTTTTTACTCTTAGTAAAATAATATACTATTATTTATTAATATTGATTAACTTTTCAATACTTAACAAAAAAGATTGCTATATAACTTTGAAGTGAAAAACGAAAAATATAAACCACAAAGCAGGCTTTGGAATGATTTAACATTTAAGTAGACAGGTCGAAGAGCCAAAAGTAAAAATCAAATAAGTGTGAAGATTTTCAATTGTTCGCCATATATTTATTTATGGGGAAGAGGCTGAAAAAGTTGACGATCGAAAAAAAAAAACGAAACAAACGAGCATAGCAAATGTAAGGGAGAGAAGATTAAATAAAGGAGAGGTATTACATCGAATAGTTGACTGAGTAAATACGATGATATATATATATATAGGATGATACACCAAGCTATGGCAAAATCACAGTACGGCCACCGTGACATTAACACAACGTAAAGCTATCGTAAAGTTAATAACGCCTACATAACTGAGTGTACGTCTAGCGTATAGGAACATAAGGCTCCTATAGCATTACGTTATATACAAAGTGTTTCTTAAAGTGTGTGGCTACATTTTGCATTTTATTCGTTATATAAGAATAGGAAAGATTATACTAAATTGTTAATATATTAAAATATGATTTTATTATGGCGAAAAGTTAATAAAAATAAATTAAACTACAAACAATAATTTTAGAAAAAGCTATGTACGCATTTTGAAAGCCAAGCTTTCTTTATCGGTGGCAAAAGATAATATAGTAAAAAAAAAATTCTGAACTCGTTAATAAAATAAAATAGCTTAAGGTTTAAGTTCTGTATTAATATTTATTGTAAACCGACGTTTCGACGAACTCAACGTCATTTGTATTTGTAACTTGATGTAGACGGACGTTGAGTTCGTCGAAACGTTGATTATCAATAAATATTAATACAAAATTTAAATCTAAAGTCATTTTATTTTAGCAAAAGATAAAGCTAAAGTCCCAATCAGTGGTTTAAGTTTACACAGATACTCCACGTACTTTTTTAAATTATTGTTTACGGTTTAAAGGAAATTATTTTATTTTACTAAAGGGTTAACACTTAACACTATAAGGGTATAAGTAACATTAAAAAAAATAAGTTAAGTACTAAATTTATAGAATTTTCTGGGCTGGAATTACCGAATTTTTTTACAGTGTACGTAATTCTTATCTTTACAATAGATTATGTAGAAAATATATTTTTTATATTTTAAAAATACTACTTTTAATCAAATTTAACACTTACTTTTTGAAGGTGTTTTTTTAAAAGAAAAAAAGATTTGATGAAAACATTTCATAAACATCCTGTATATGCAATGAAAACTTCTTAGCTGTGCTATGTGTATGGTGCTATGTGCATTTGTATCGGTTAAAAGAGTATGAATCTGATGTATAAATGGTTTAGAATGGTTTTTTGCTGTTAAATTCTGACACTATGTACAGAAAATCGATATACAATGCCCGGTTAATTTATGGACACGCTTTACGTGTGACGGAAACATATAAATCTGAGATGAGATGCCCATTTCGCACTAGAATCGTTTCTCGCGCGCGAACAACTTGGACTCAACCGGTCACCACCACCCCGGTCAGTGATTGTCAAACAGTGGAAACACATTGCTAAAAACAAAACTGTTTTTTTTTTATCAGGAAAAATGATACAAATGACATTTACAGTAAATAAACAGAACATAGATACAAGTTACTAGACGTAACAAAATAAGTAGCTAGATCATAAAATTTATAAATTTTTAATTGAAAAGGAAGCTAAATTTTATTTAAATCAATGCCTCTTGATGGGTTTTGCAATTATTACAGTATGTTTGAATTTTATATCACAAAGATTTTCTAACTCATGTTGTGCAATATTAGATTTATCTGGATGGTTTACACGTATTGACCTCTTATGTTATGTTAATCTATGTTAAATTAAAGAATTAAAGCAATTAAAGAACAAAATATTATAATATTATTGTATATTAAAGAATCTCAGAATTTTAAAAAATCCAATATTTTCATTGGGTTCAACATGGAACAATTCTAATCGTAATTTAATCTAAACTCCATTTCCAATCATTTTTAGCAATTCAAGTAAGAGTTTGCCCATCTATACACACACACACACACACACACACATATACAGGGTGTTCGAACGTAGCCCGATTCTGCAACAACTTCAACAAACCCGTCTTTAGCGTGAGGGGATGCAGAGAGTGTGGAAACGGAGCAAAGCGAGGCTTCAATGCTGTCGCGCACGCGCTTTCGCTCAGTCAGCGACCTTCTGAAGGTCACCGAGAGATACACTTACTTGCACACACACACACACACACACACACACACACACACACACACACACACACACACACACACACACACACACACAGAGAAAGAGATGCACAATTGCATTGGTTTTGGTGTATGCATTCTGCATTGGCAAGGTGCACACATTGGGTTCGACTCGACGAAGCAGATGTCACTGCAAAAACTGCAACGTAATCTTATATACTGCTTGGTTGGTTATTATAGGTTGGAGGAAGATTTCGTTGTTAAAAGAATAGTTGGTTTTGAATTATTCTGGACTGTAAAAAATATTGCGAAATTACAGAAAGATAGTAATAAAATTTTACTATAAAAAAATCTGAAATTTTATTTTACCATAAATATTCTATATTCCAACCTAAAATTTCTGTAATTTTTATATAATTTATAATAATCATATAAAGTAAGTAAAAATGACCTAATAAGTATGTAAAATTGCTTACTTTCTACAAATTGCATCACATACTTAATGTAGAATTACATATTGATAGTATAACTTTTTATCTTTATGTAAAATTAAAGCTTACATATTAATATCTGTAATAATTCATCAAAATAATTAGACTTAGTACATACCTAGTATTTTTTACATAATATTATAATGAATTTAAAGTTTCAACAAGTAAGAGCTGAAATCATAGAAGAAACTTAGTACATATTTTGTATAATAATTAGTATTATTATACAAAATATGTGATTAATCAAATATTTTATTAGTATAAAATATTTGATTAATCACGAATAACTAATATAGCCTTAATAAATTTTTAAAAACTTTAGTATTTTTTTCTCGGAAAGTCGGCGACATTGTAAAAATAAATCTAATATAATTGAATCTGGTCCGAAAATTTGGTGCAAATCGGATGAACAGTCTAGGAGAAGTTGCGATCACAAAATTTGGACGACCAGCCAACTAGGTTCAGTTTCGTCATCTAGAGGCTACATGAAAAAAATTTTTTTTAATTTTTGAAAATATACCACTTTTTCCTTACAGTCAAAATTACTAATTTGTGGTAAAGCTTAATTTTATTATTCTTAAATTGTTCAATAATAAATTATTTTCGAATACTGTATTTATACCAGCTTACTTGATATACTAATTTAGCAACAATGATAAAAAAATGATCCAGTGATCTTCAGCTCTTTATATTTCTGGTTGAATGCTGCGAGGAGAACCAACACCGTTCCGGTGTTGATTATAAACCGGAAATAAATGTTCACTCAAGTATAAAATCACGACAGAGAGATGGAAAAGTACGTTTCAAGTTTGATACGTATCTGTTTCTCTTTTGTACAATTGGCTCTAGAGATCGTTTCTGACTTCTCTGATTGACACTGAATAAATTTACTAACTTTTTTTTCTTGCTTCTCTTTTCGTTTGCATTGTACTTGATTAGGAATGTAAAAAAAAGGCAAGAAAAATATGGTTCACTGTGTTAACGAAATGCAAGCTACACTGTAAAAAAAATGTAGCAGAAAAATAATATTAAAATTTTACTATAAAAAATTTGTAAATATATTTCACTATAAATATTCTGTATTTCTACCGCAAAATTCTGTAATTTTTACTTAATTCATAATAATCACATAAAGTAAGTAAAAATAACCTAATAAGTATGTAAAATTGCTTACTTTCTGCAAATTGCATCACATACTTGTATGTAGAATTACGTATTGTTGGTATAATAATTAAAAATAATGACATTTAGTACATATTTTGCGTAATAATAATAATGAAATATTTTAAGTCTAATTCATTCATTACAAAATACATCATTTATGTAAATTCAGAAATGTATATAAATATACCAATAATAATATTATAGAACTAAACAAATTTTTACCTATTTATGGAAAATTTCTGACAGCAAATTTACTGAAGTTCTGTAAATTTACTAAAAGAGACTACTAAAAAATTCCATTGGTAATATCGTATTACATAATATTTGTAATAGTTCTGATATTATATTTCCAAGTATAATAGGAACAGAACAGTATGAAGCTAAGGATTTTCGGGCTAGTGAAAAGAATTTCTGCCACACCCTTGTGGGTACATGGCGTGATTGTATATATCCTTAATATTGTAATATACTATGTATGCATCTGTCTCTAAATGTTTTGAAATGGACATAAAAAAAAACAGGTATTTTTTACAAATGTATTTAATCATTTTAATTATTGTCGTATACGATACATTGCAATTTAATAATTAAATCAGAAATGCCAATAATATATATGAAACATAATTAACAAATATCGTATCAATAGTTCTCATGCCGGTAATCTGATACAGGAGTCAAAAAGAGATATAAATAAATAATAAATGTAAGGCAAGTTCGTGTGATTCTCAATATAGAATATATACCGTTTTCAGTATACGTACATATTTTTTTTGTTGGATGTGGTGTTTTGTATTGTTATTGTGTTTGAGTGATGGCAGCTAATTAACCGTGTTTCCAATATAACCTAGGTAACGTACGTAGAAGATACCACAGACAAATACAACTATTAGCTATAGGTTAGGAATGCTAAGTTGTGTTATGCTATAGCAAAGTAGAAGTTAGCAGAGGTCACGGTGAATGTCGAACTGGTTTTTTTCTTCTTTCTTTTATTATTATTATTATTATTTTCTATTAGTTTTTCCTAGTAGTGTATTATTGTCTATTCTGTAAGTTTGAAGATGTATTTATGATATTGTAAGAATAGAGTTTTGTTGAATTAAAAATTGTTTATATTTGAAGTAGTTTTACTTTAAGGACATAATTAATATAATAATACTCAAATGTTGAGATTTTTTCCCAAAAATTTCACAAGTTACTCAATCATTGAATTGGATTGTTAGGCTATGCATCAATGACTGGCCAGTTAACCATAAACATGTGTCCGAAGACAACTTATACAACATAGGTAACCTATACCTATATAGGTATACCTCCTACAACTTATATTATATCAGGTGTTATTGTCTGGCTGGCTTTTATGCCAAGTAAATTGAAACGATTTAATTTCTGGGGTAAGCGCGGCGCGAACCAGGGACCTTTGGGATCCGAGTTCAACACGCTACTACTGCCTACGACTGCCTATATATCGGATGTTCGTTCGTTAAGTTCGTATGGGCGTTTAACATGCAATTTCGATAATTTGCGATGTACTACTTTCTCGAGTAAAATTCGTAAAAATACTTGGAATATTTTTCGATAGGGCTTCACAAGTTCTATAATTTAGTTTTAGTTTTAATTTGCTAGCATGTGCCGTTCGGGCACTAGAATTTTTTTTTGATTTTTTGGTTTTTATTTTTTTTCTCAAAAACTATGAGGTATAGGAAAATAAGCATGATATGAAAAAATGCGGAATAATGAGTACTATAATTTAGTGAATAAACCATTATTCTAAGATGCATCGTTTAGTAGAAAAATTATTAAAAATTCTGAAAAACATTTTAGAATTTTAAATAATTTTTCCTGCCAAACCAAAATGAGGTAGAGAAAAAAGGTACTTAGTATTATGTAGCTAATTTTTTTCTTTATTTTATTGATTTTTTTCTGATTTTTTTGAGCAAATTTTGAAAAAAGTCTTATTTTGAAAAAATCGCCCCTTGAGGGATTTTCAAAAATTCAGTTTTTATATATATATATATGTGTGTTTATTACTCGTTGGATCTTTGTAATCAATTTTTTGTTCTCAATACAATAATCATCGCTTTGTACTCTTCGTAATATAATATACTATTTTATCTGTACTTGTCCAGCTCTGTGTGTAAAAATTAAAATATAATTTATAGGTTAGACAAAAATAAATAAACAAATTTAGGTTAAGGTACATATCTAAGAGGGCCATCTCTTGTAGACGATTCGAAAAATGTATTTTTCTCAATTGCTACATTGTGTAAATTCTATAACGGTTTTTTATTAAATAGTGATATTGCTTGTAGCATTGTTAACCAATACTACTATTTTACTAAATATATCTGATATAGTAATGTAACTTGTTTGTAATTGTAAATCAAATCTATAAAGAAATATTGGTCATGAACTAATTTTTTTCTTTTCATAAAAAAATATGATTGAACGATGTACCTATACATTATTTACTAATCCGATTTTTATAATTATTGACAGATAAATTCTTGTTATATATGTCATAAAATGTTTATAATATATATATATATATATATATATATATATATATATATATATATATATATATACCGGGTGTTCGTTCGTCAAGTTCGTATGGGTGTTTAACATGCAGTTTCGATAATTTGCGATATACTTCTTCTTTCTCGAGTAAAATTCGGAAAAATACTTAGAGTACGTTTCGATAGAACATAAAAAGTTATATAATTTGGTTTTAGTTTTAATTTACTAGCATATGCCGTTTGAGCGTTAGAATTTTTTTTTATTTATTGGTTTTTATTTTTTTTCTCAAAAACTATGAGGTGTAGTAAAATAAGCGTGGTATGGAAAAATGCGGAATAATGAGTACTATAATTGAGTGCAGAAACCATTATTCTAGGATGCATCGTTTAGTAGAATAAAATTAAAAACTGAATTTTTGAAAATTTCTCAAATTTCAAAATTTGCTCAAAAAATCTGAAAAAATTCAGTAGAATAGAGCAAAAAATTAGCTACATAATAAATTAGTAACTTTTTTCTCTAACTCATTCTGGTTTGGCAGGAAAGAAAAAATAAATTAAAATGCAAAAAATATTAATTTTCAACAATTTTTTCTGCCAAACTAGATGAGATAAAGAAAAAAGTTATTTAGTTATTATGATTTTCAGATTTTTTGTGCAAATTTTGAAAAAGTCTTATTTTGAAAAAATCCCAAGGGTACCCTTGAAAATTTTTCAAAAATTTATTTTTTTTACTAAACGATACATCCTAGAATAATAGTTTTTTCACTCTTTTATAGTACTTATTATTCCGCATTTTTCCATATCACGCACATTTTCCTACACCTCATAGTTTTTGAGAAAAAAAATAAAAACAAAAAAATCAAAAAAAAATTCTAGCGCTTAAACGGCATATGCTAGTAAATTAAAACTAAAACCAAATTATATAACTTTTTATGTTCTATCGAAAAGTACTCTAAGTATTTTTCCGAATTTTTCTCTAGAAAGAAGTATATCGCAAATTATCGAAACTGCATGTTAAACGCCCATACGAACTTGACGAACGAACACTTGGTATATACAGTGTGTCCCCGGATGGACCTAACTATACTTGCAAACTTTCTTATTCCGCATTTTAGGAAGAAAAGTCATACTTCATAAAAAGTTTTGCTTCTTCTAGCAAGTTCCAATCCACTATCAAAATTTCGAAATAACATACAGGGTCGTTAGAAAACGATAAAACGTAAAATTTGGTTAAGAGTAAAGTACCTTTTATTTGAAAGGAAAGTCAAAGAACTGCTGGAAAAAGATATATGAAACGTCAATACAAGCTCAAATATCTAATCTGAACATTGTATCTTAAAATTGATTTTTTTTGCCTTTATTATGATTATCAAGTAATAGGTACTTATTAATTTTGCCAATGTGATTGTCATAGTTATCTAATAAAAACAAATGCAACTGTGACAAATGACTAATTTCATGTCAAAAAATTGTCAGTCAATGTTTGAATAATGTTGTCTCTAGAGCATAGAATTTATTTAGTGAAATGTTACGGTATTGGTGAAGTATCATATCGCTATGCAATTGAACTTTTTAATAGGAAATATTCGGGAGTATACGTTTCTGTAAATTGTGTTCGGGAGTTAGTAAGAAAGTTTGATCGAACAGACACTGTAACAGATTTGAAGAAGGAAAAGCACATTCTTGACGAAAATGATGCCGCAACATTGATCGCTATTGATTCTGTAAGAACTTTCCCGAAGAAGTCGTTACGAAAAAGGGCACTTGATCTACCTATCAGTAAAAGCCACTTACAGAGAATTCTATCACGAAATAAAATTCATCCCTACAAACCGGTGAGACTACATAAACTTGAACGAGGCGATGATGAGCTTCGTTTAGAATTTTGTTTATTGATGGGAGAACGGATTATGATGGACAGATTGTTTTATAGACACATTATTTTTTCTGACGAAGCAACATTCACAACAAATGGAGTCGTTAGCAGCCAAAATTGTAGGTATTGGTCGAAAGCAAATCCAAATTTTCGAATTATAACAAATAGTCAGCGATACAAAAAAGTTAATGTTTGGTGTGCGATAATGTACGATAAAATTATTGGTCCCTATTTTTTCGACGGAATTGTAAACCAGAACACATACATAGAAATGTTGGAAAACTTCTTTCTTCCTGCTCTAGACGAGGTGAACTTGCAGAAGAGACAGGCGCTTCATTTTCAACAGGACGGTTGTCCAGCTCATAAAGCAATTCGTGTTAGATAGTGGTTAAATAGTCATTTTCCTAATAAATGGATTGGACAGTTTGGTCCTATTAGATGGCCTCCTCGATCTCCAGACATTACTCCATTAGACTTTTTCTTATGGGGATATCTTAAGCAAAAAGTTTATGCGACTGATTTCCAGGATGATGAAAATATTTTAAAACAAAAAATTACAGAAGCTATAGCGGAGATAAATAGAGAAACCATTCGTCTAGTGTTGAAAAAATGTAGAGCAGTTGTTGAAAAATGTATAGAACTAGGAGGGCAACATGTACAATAATTTTTCTTTGTTTTTGTGTTTTGTTCTAATTGTGTAATAAATTGAAGTTTCGCTAAATTTGTGTAATCATTATTATTTTAATTAGTCATTTGTCACAGTTGCATTTGTTTTTATTAGATAACTATGACAATCACATTGGCAAAATTAATAAGTACCTATTACTTGATAATCATAATAAAGGCAAAAAAAATCAATTTTAAGATACAATGTTCAGATTAGATATTTGAGCTTGTATTGACGTTTCATATATCTTTTTCCAGCAGTTCTTTGACTTTCCTTTCAAATAAAAGGTACTTTACTCTTAACCAAATTTTACGTTTTATCGTTTTCTAACGACCCTGTATGTTATTTCGAAATTTTGATAGTGGATTGGAACTTGCTAGAAGAAGCAAAACTTTTTATGAAGTATGACTTTTCTTCCTAAAATGCGAAATAAGAAAGTTTGCAAGTATAGTTAGGTCCATCCGGGGACACACTGTATATATATATATATATATATATATATATATATATATATATATATATATATATATATATATATATATATATAGCAACCGAATAGTAAATACTGATAGATATCTTTTTATAAGATATGTACTTATTTACATCTGTAATGTTAAATAGAGTATTTTTTTCGGCATTATGTTATTTTTTTGAGTGTTAATATTTTCATGTGTTATTAATCATGATTTCAGTGTGGAACGCGACGATCGAATTAGTGCAAATACAAGTGACGGCGCGAATTATCTTAGTGGCGGTGCAATCGGACGATGGTTTCGCGAACTTCGTTTGGGGTTGCAACGCAACGAGAAGACACCTGTGGTACCGCCACCGATAGACCGTAATAATCCGGTGTATCACAGCGAAGGACGCGGTGGACGCAGACGAAAATCTGGTCAAAAGGATCATCGCAGGCATTCGTTCAATGAACAGTCTAGAGAAAGGTAAGAGTAGTTTTTTTCTCATTTGGTTTTTGTTTAAGTTTGTTTTAAAAATGACCACAACTGTCAAAGATAGATGTCTGTGAAAGATATACGTAGAATATATCAAAACATCGAAAACATCGAATTTTACAATGTGCCTGAATCCAAGAAATCATTTAAATTTAGAATTACAGTTTTGCAAAACATTCCATGTTAAATATATAATAATATAGAAACGTGACTATAAAAAATCTATTTAGATATTAAAATTTAAATACTCGTATACCTATGTTGTTAAAGTGTATTCACAGAACATAAACTCATTCACTAGAAAAAAATCTTTTAGAACTCATTATATTAAAATAAAACGGCGAAAATGTTTAGAAATATTATGGCCCGTATTCTCACCTAACTTTTAAAAGTGATTTTTGTCAAAATTACTTTTGACGTTTACTTAGAATTACTTATTAAACAATTTTAATTAGTTTATTTGAATTTTACAATACTAGATATAAAAAAATATATTATAAATAAAAATACTACTCGTATTTGATAAGAGGTAGAAGTAAAAATTTATTTTATTTTTATAAACAAAAGAAGTGGGAACACAAACATGTGTTTCATAAATTCTCTTTTATAATAATTATACAATTATATGAGTTTACAAGGAATGTACAAACTATACGATGATTTTCCAATCTATATGTTTTCTTTATATTAAGATGGTGTGAAAATATCAATTTTTTAATTTGGGTGACGATATGTAGAATTTTTTTGTATAAGTTGTTTTTTTTTTAAATTAAATAATGAAGTACCACGCCACTGCGTTTTGTAAATTTATAGTAAGTATTTCTCTAACAACGTAATAACAATAAATACTCCATGAAGCTAAAGATTCATATGCATAATACAAATTAATTATAAAACTAAACAACTATAATAATTTGTAATTGTGGTCGGGGTCTAATAGCGCTAATAATTAAACAAAAAATCGGAGAGCAACACTACATTACTTATAACGCATTAAATGTTTGTCACATAACATAAACTCATACAGCGTATAGTTGAATATTGCCCACACGGCGGGAAGGGAAATATCAGAAACCTCAGTGGCACTGTGACAAATACGGAGTTACGAATATACAAATATGAGTTACGAAATATTAAAAAATTAGATCAATCGTAATATAGATGAAGAACACAACATAATGTTTTGTTTATTAATTAAAGGGAGAAGTTTTATTTATAGCCATACATTCACTTCGATGTCTTTGTGTTACACTGTAAAAAAATTATATAATTTTACATGTTTTGTGAATGTAATTTTTCATAAAAAAATATAATATTATGTAAATTAGAAAATGTTCTTATTTTTACTGTTTAAAACCTATGTAAAATTAGATAAATTTAATATATATTTTTTACAGTGTAGCTGGCGACTCCATTTTAAATATATAGAGGTGTCAGTTTATAAAATGTAAACAAACACAATATTTTTATCCTTTTTAACAATCCTCATACTCGTATCACATATGATGAGAGATGTATTGTAATCATATTGAATTTGACATATAGAGGTTTTACAGATAAGCACGAATTAGATATATTATCTTTTTTTTATGCATTTCTATTGCTTATCTTATTCTGTTAATATTAAATCTTAATATTTTGTATTAGTAGTGTATTCGTCATTATTCCACTGAGATCTTAATATGCGCATGCAAGTCGACTGCAATGCCATCTCGTGTCCAGTCATTAGGACTGTGGCGTTGCAATTAAAATGGACGATCGTCGCATAGCGTCGTGGGGTTGCTATTGCAAATGAATGGGCAAATGCGTTGTGGGTAAAAATGGGAAATGCGCACGCGCGTACAAAATTGTCCAAGCGATGTAAACAAAGTGATAAACAATACGGTTGTGTGCCTGTGCTCTTGTGGTACTTGGGATAACTAGCGATAACGCCAGCCGACCACACAACGAGCTAATACTGTTTGTGTTTTGTTTTTTTTTTTTTTTTAAACAAATGACAAACGCTGTACAGTTGCAATTTTAGATTGAGTGAAATAATCCGTTGTCAGAGTTTCCATGAAAATTTTTAGGTGGCTATATGTTTATTGATGAGTGTGAAATTGAAAAAAAATGTTGTTGCAAAAATTGCCATGTTAAGATGGTTCGGTCATCTTGAGCGAATTTCTGATGAACGTTTAATTAAAAGAATTTATCTGAATGATTTTGAAGGTATACGTTTGCAAGTGGATGTCCGATGAGTAGTTTAAATGATGTGATTGAGAGAGTGGCTTGCGTGAGCGAAAGTTTCCAACTAGTAGGAATAGAAGAGCATGTATAAGATAGGTTAGATGAATGCGGATGAATCTAGAATTATTGCTTGTCTGGATAGGAATGTTTGGAGGAAACTGATACTGCAAAGAGCCTATGTCACACTCTGTTGGGTACATGACGTGATTGTGTATGTATCTATGATATATTGTTGTAAAACACGGAAAAATTATGAGAACACAGAAATATTCCGTGAAGTAACAGGCGATTTTTTTTCTTCAAGCATTCTAAACAAGCGAAACTAAACTAAAAATCAATACAAATGCATACCAAGTTACTTTTACTTTAATAAAAGAATAGTATGTATAGGTATGTATATATTATTTATATTTGTTACGTGATTTGTGAGAATTAATCTTTGCATTTTTTGTACTTTTTCACACATTTACAATAATCAAATTGAAATTAAAGCGAAAGTAAACAAAAACAATGCAATTGAGAAAGTTTCAAGTTCAATAACTGGCAGCATTTCCAGAAAATCTAAATTAGAATTAGTCCTGTCCTGTACACAGTATACAAATACGTGTTACGGTAGCTGATAGCGGTGTTAAATTAATACTTAACGTATACATATATAAGTAAGTAGATTTTTTTCCCGAAAGGCTGTTTTTACAACATGACCACTTAGTAAGTGCCGTTTTATTTTGTTAACAATTTAGCGATTAACTGAAAGTACGTTATGATAGTATTAGTATGTTAATATTCTTAAAAAAAAGGGGGACTTTGATATCAACTACGTGCGTTGCAGAATAGCCAATTTGATTTTTCCCTATTTCTATCGCTAATACACGTATTTTACGTGAGAAATAGGATTTTCTTATAGGCTATTAATTATTTTCTAATAAATTAGAAACTATACAGCGCCTGTAGTGTATTATTTTGTTTTAGTTCTGAAGTAAATCAGTTAAAAACAAACAACTAAAAATACTTTTAGCAGGAATTTCATTCCTGATTGGAAAATTAAACTTAATAGTGCTTGTATCGATTTAAGTAAATCAATTTAAAATATAATTAATGTATTTTTATTACATTTAAGATTGTAATTCCAGAAATAAGAATATTTAATAGTAGTAAAAACTCTTTCAGAACTCATTATATAAAATAAAACTGCTTTAGGTTCAAGTTCTGTATTGAAATTTATTTCAAATCAACGTTTCGACGATACTCAACGCTTGTCTTTATTAGGAAAACTGATACAAATGACATTATAGTAAATAATGTAATGTTATTTGTTTCAGTTGTTTCAGGTTGTACCTATTTGTATATGTATTAATATGATACATATTAACTGATTTGTATTTTTGTTTATATTTCTTGTTCATAATTGGTTATAATAACTGTTAGGAAATAGTTTCATTATTATTATTTTCAATTTTATTGTCGTTGGTGTATAGAATCTATGTTTTTTTCCAATAAAAACTTAGTCTCAGTTTTTATTGAAGAGTCTTAGTGGTTACTCTGTAGATTATCTACAAAACTAAATAAAATAAAAAAACTTAGTAAAGATTGTCGAAGGAAAACAAAGACAAGTTCGCGTATTTTTCTCCAGAATCCGTCTAGTATAAAAATCATGTTTGATTTGATAAAGGAACGTACGGTGTAGTGTGGTTCGGTTTTGTGCTGTCAGTTTGTTTTTGTGCATTTAATTTATGGCTGTGTTGTGTTAATGAATCTTATTACTCGAATCAAGATATCGCTTAGGTTTAAATAGCGAGAGTGCTATTGCATATGGTACCGGGGCTACATATATATTTTACATATATGTATATATACCAAGCCAGGCCAGACCAAGTTTTGTTCTGTTCTGTTCTGTCCACTCCACTGTATCGTTAGAGAGCACAAACGCGCATATGTGCTATCTATACAAACAAGTAACTGAATGGGTAAAAATATTTTGTACTAGACTTGCAAAAGACGTTCATTTATCTTCACTGCGATTCTCAAAATGTTTATTGCTTCATCTGTTCGGTTTGTTCGTTTGTCTGGCAATAAGCTGAACCGAAAAACCAATAATATATTGAAAAGTTTAAAATTTAGCACATAAATATGTAGTTTTCAAAAGATTGATTAATAGAATTAATGTTGTAGGTAAGGATATGAATCTTGTGTTGAATGTTGATAAGTGTAAAGTATTCGTTTTTGAGAAGGGTGACTTGACGACTGAAATGTAATGCATCTGTTCATACGGTGCTCATTTACAGCAGCTAGATGAATTTGTATATTTGGGCAGTTTATTATTTAAGGATTATTACTAATCATGTTTTCAAAAATTATTCTATAACAAATAATATGTAATTTAATTATTTCATAACGAAATGTAAAAATGTAATTCAAATATACTGAGTGTTAAAATAAAAAAAGTATATACCGAGTGTCATGCGAGCTGTGCCAACTGTTACAATATTATCGAACATTCTCTGTTTATAAACTGAAAATGTTCCTTGCAACATAAATATTTTACGTCAAAAATAAAATATTATAGTTACCTATATGTTATGTATATTTTACATCACATTTAAAAGTCATTTCAGGGTTTTCGAATTACTAAAGACTAAAGCCGGCGACACTAACCACTTTTAAAAACCAATAAAACCCGGTAACCATAACAATTCTTTATGGATCCGGTTACGTGGCTGGGTGGCGTAGCCGCGATAACTTTTTATTATTTCACCGAAAAAAAAAAATCATAAAAAATAAATCACGTTTATGCTTCAGTTAGAAAAATGGACGTAAAACAATACATATATGTCAATCGAAAAGCTCATATAATTCAATCTGGCCGCAGTGCCGGCTTGACGCATGGACCCGCTGGGTACTTGTCTGGAGGCACCACGAGCATAAGGGCCCTATGCTAATCTCTGTATGTGAAATGACTTGCCATTAATAAAAAATTTATTTGACATTTAAATTAGTGATGGGATAATTCGAATGAAAAATAATCGATCATTCGATTATGAAAATCATTCGAGATATTGCGTATGAAATTGAAATCATTCCAATGATGATACACGTTTAAATGTAATATGCGTAAAACTTGAATAATGAAAAAAATAATTAAACTTTAATTTCGTATATAACTAAAAAAAATAATTATATTAAACTTTAATTTCCTATATGACTAAAAAAATAATAATAAAGGTATGTAGGTATTTAGTTAAATACTGTAAATTTAGTAAGGTTATTTTGTTGTATCCCAGTTGCGTACACACATTTTACTTTATTTAATAAATAATTAAAATATTAATTTATTTAACATAAAAGAAATTTAGAATATTATTATTATTATTATTATTATATTCAGTTAATAAAAAATGCATTCAAATATTTTGTGTGTATAAAACGTTGCGATTGTGATGATTGTGATCTAGCGGTTTTAATATAATTGACAGATAGATACAAACGTTCGTTCATTCTTATCATCATTCGAATGATATAATTCGAATACCGATCATTCGATTATTAAAATTAATTTGAATTAATTCTTTTTAACATAAAGTCATTTTCATATCTGTGATTGTAGGGGGGGGGCCTAGTACACTGGTTTGCCCAGGGACCCATAATGCTGTCAAGACGGCTCTGTCTGGCCGTTGTAAAACATACAGATATTATTTGCTATATTTGTAAATAGCGTATTTCGTATTTCTTTTGTTATGACTGTAAAGATTATATTATATTTTCAAGCGCTGATATTTTGAAATGGTTGCAATTTTGCTTTGCGTTTTAATAACAATCGCGGAAACTATGTATTGTTTAAATGTTCGCCATAACAAATCAATGTTGTTAAATTTGTTGAGTTGATAAAATCCGTTTTTGTTTTTATTGCTATACATTTTACAGTATTACTAAATAAAATAATATCGAAGTAAAACTAAATATACAGATTTATACAGTGTGTCCCAGGATTGATGTTACAAGAGGTGTAATGGACTAAAATTTTTTGAATTTCATTTCAAGATTCTGGAATTAAGCCCTGCTTGGCGTGAAACGAATTTTAAGAATTTTTTCGTTTTTTGAAAAACAAAATGGCCGTGACGGTGAAGCACGAACTATTTTCTTTTCAGGTAAAGTACCCTTTTTGTTTAGGATACGACAAAATTTTATTAAGAAAAGTTGTTTATAATGACAAATCATGGCCGTATACCAAACTTCAGGACAATCTACCTACTTTCATTAAACTGTCTGTTTTAGATTGAACAAAATAAATTGTAGGTATCTATTAATTTATTAAAATTTTTAATTTTTTTTTTTTCCTGAAGTTTGGTATACGGCCATGATTTGTCATTATAAACAACTTTTCTTAATAAAATTTTGTCGTATCCTAAACAAAAAGGGTACTTTACCTGAAAAGAAAATAGTTCTTGCTTCACCGTCACGGCCATTTTGTTTTTCAAAAAACGAAAAAATTCTTAAAATTCGTTTCACGCCAAGCAGGGCTTAATTCCAGAATCTTGAAATGAAATTCAAAAAATTTTAGTCCATTACACCTCTTGTAACATCAATCCTGGGACACACTGTATATATATATATATATATATATATATATATATATATATATAAGTTAGCAATTTTGTAAGCTCTGTATTTATAATATTACGTGTTTTGAACTTTTCCTGATTTGTACCGCGCTTACACCAGAAAAGGGGATGGGCAAATACAATAAATACTTTATGTTGAACAAATTTACTTCTTTACCTAAAAAATATCTAATATGAGAAAAAAATATATATATTTATGTTTAAATAATATTTACTTGCATTGAGTTATTTTAATTTTATACAATTTTTTTTGGAATTATAAAATAAATGAGTAATATAAATTAAATAAAACATATTAAAAGTATTTTTACTCTTTAATTACTTTACTATTTATAGGTATATAATATAAATACGTATATTTTATTTGTCTTCAACTTGACGTACATTGATTCTCTAACTGAACAGAAGATACGATGCTAAATACTAAATCATAGTTATCATAGGAAGAAACAAAAGAAAAACACTCAATGGTGGTAGCCGGATACTGTTTATCAAATGCTTAACGACAGTTTCTCAGCAATCTTGCTGAGTGATCTTAATGAAATGCGTATATGCGACTAAAGTGACACCCTATATCATTTAGTTGGTAACAGTGTTTCGTTTGTGAATTGGTAATACTGAGTACAACGTTCATTAGGGAAATTAACTATTAATATTGTGTGTGTTTGTGTGAATAATGATCGACTCAAGTATTTATAGCTAACTGTTAGGTTATTAAACCGCAGATTTATGTTTGAAAATTAGAGATTTGGTTCATTATTTTGTTTTATTATTGGAGTTATTACAATTTGAATTAAAAAAAAAAAAACGACAAATTAGTTTCATGAATTCTGTAATTATTATTCTAATCTAAGAAAAAATATTTTTAAAATTTAAATGAAATTGAAGACACAGTTCAACATAAATAAAATTTTGACTATTTTATTATTGTTTTTAGCGCATTTTTGTTTTCAAAAAGGAAGCTCAATAATACGCTTTGTGCGTTTGGTCGGTCGGTCGTTCGTTCGGCTCCAGAAAAACTTTTAAACTAGACATCGTAGAGAGTTCTAGTTTTTTTGCATTAGTTCGGTGCTGCCGAGTTATTGGCACATCGAATAGTTTAAAAGCGCTCAGCCAATGCTAAATAAGTTAATTAATAATATTTTCAATTTTATAAACAAAACAGTGCAACATGTCAAAAACGACTATTTTTATAATTTCATCAGTTGAATCTGTCCAAAATTTACTTCTATAATTTTGAATTCTGAAAAACCGTTAAATTTAGTTTTGGGATTTAATGCAAATGACTTGGTTATAAAAATACTGATCCGCCCGCCAAAAATGTGCTTAAGTCCCTCGATCAAAAGCACGAGAACTTTTTTAATTTTTTTTACTTTATTTTATTATATAATTTTGTTTTTGCAGTGTTACCAAATTTTTTTAAAATTTTTTTATTTTAGCTACATTTTATCCAATTTTAATCAAATATTTTAACAGACTTTCTGAATGCCTGATAAATTAGCTTATTTTATTAGCAAAAATTTAATTTTTAGTATGCTATGACAACAGTAACAACAAATGATAGTAGAGAATTTCTGTATAGAAATATAATTACAATTAAGTATGAATTATGGTGTTAACAGTGACCCAAATCTGATAAAAGATGTATTATAATGTTAGAAATCCGTGTAGTATATGGCCAGCACACTGTCTTCTTCTTATTCTAAGTGATAAACGAGGAATAATTAATCTAATGTCCAGGATAATGTCTGGTTGGGCGGGCTATTAGCATTAGAAATTACAGAAAACGGGGTTAGTACGATGGATCGAACAAGGTACTTGTATAAGTACTATGAACTTAGAGGTGTTTCAAGTGATAAGTTAATATGGATGTATGCGCATATATATGTATACACAACTGGGTCAAACTAAGATTTTTTATTTCCTACTAAACTAATTGTTATTCGTTTTACAATTGTCTGTAATTTGTTTATCGATATTAAAATAAAACGGCTTTAGGTTGCAGTTCTGTGAAGGGGTACTGATTTAAATCAAATTTGACTTCCTTTCATTAAAATTTTTTTAATCTAGTTATATCTAGATTAATTTAGATAATAAATGTTATTTGTTACTGATAAAGATGAACGTCGATTATTAATAAATATTAAATACAGAACTACAACCTAAAGCCGTTTTATTTAAATAACAAATTTTTTCTCCATATGATGCCGAACTTTTGGCGGCTATTGTATAAACAAATATTTATTCTAATAACTATTGCTACCAAAAGTATGAATTAATTAAAATAATTAATTTTAGATCTTCTGTATATAAACATAAAATGTCATTTGCACTATTTATAACCTAAAGCCGTTTTATTTTAAAAGTCATGTTAATACTAAATTATAATTATCTAGTTATGCTAAAAGTAATAATCAAAAAATCTTAATTAGATAATAAGTTATTTAACAAAAATATTTTTTTTAAATAAGTCCCAAACTCTGTCAAATTAATATATTTCTTATTGGAATTTTGCATGGATAAAATTTGTATAGAATTTATTGCTTGAACTTTATTTACTAACTTCTTAGAGGTAATACAAAATTAATTATAATGTTATTAAATTCCCTATCAGGTTCGTTATTGTTTTTAACAATGATGCGTTTCGACTTTTCAGTCATCTTCAGATTATTCTGATCTTGAACCACAACACGGACCAAGATCAGAATAATCTGAAGATGACTGAAAAGTCGAAACGCGTCATTGTTAAAAACAATAACGTACCTGATAGGGAATTTAATAACATTATAATTAATCATAACGCAGGTTCAGGACCAAAGAACAAAAGTTTATCTTTTGACATTAATAGTAATACAAAATGCTTTCTAGTCCGGCTCTGCACGACAGAGACCTATATTTGCTTGTCAAAAGAGTCTTGACTATCCACCTACATATTTGGCTGTGCAAAGTCATTTATTTTCACTTATTTCTAACCCTAATCTAGCCACTCACACAAACTGCATTTATAAGCCTTTAACCATTTCTAGACGCAGGCAGCGACCACCATTTTTGGTGCAATGCGAAAAATTGTCTAGTTTACCTATTTGTATATCGTGGGACACTCAAAGCAAATGCATTGCAAATATGGTCTACATATACTCTTTTAACACGTGTAGGTTATGTTAGAGAATTACTTTTTGATTAAAATGGCTAGAACAATTTCTTTACTGTCACGATTTCTGTTTTTGTTGTTTTATTTTTTCTTCATTATTATTTTGATTTGTATAAGGGCTATTTTTATTGTTGAAACAATTAGATATCTTATAAACTTGTTTTTTTTTTATCAAAGAGGAAAAAAGACAACAAATTTGTGAAATGTAAAAGTATATAGTGAAATTCTGATACATAGTACAATAGTACATAAGGATTTTAATTAATTTGTACAACAGATTGTACAAGTGGTTTTCCTCTTTCCATATTAATTCAAGTTTTATCAAATTTGTAAAACAAATACTCCTAGTGACTAGTAAAATTATATAATTTTATTTCTGCATATATATATATAGGTATTTGTGTTACGTGGTTTGTGAGAATTAATTTTTCTTTGGTCAAATATACAATTTCTGACCACATTTTCAATAATCAAATTTAAATTCAAGCGAAAATAAAAAATGCAATTGTCAATTAACTTAAGGGGTGATACCTACCTGCAAACTTTTAAAAAATCGATTTTTTTTTTATTGCATAAATCGAAAGTATACATATTCAAGAATATTTTCTCAAAAGCGCAAGTTAATCCGATTAAAATTGACAAAGTTATGCGCGGTACAAGAGTACCGGGTCGAGACCCATTGGAAACGCTCTCCGTCATTCCTGTGCGCGTGGACATGCGCAAGAGCGTGTTTACGTTGAATGCCATAATCTGAAACGAACGTGCACAAAACGAGGCTGCATGTCAGTGTAAAAAGTGATGATTTGATGATTCTATGTAAGTTCCCAAAAATATTCACTTACAGAGGACTGAACACAACTTGAAACTTTAAACGCAATTATCTCGAAACCATGTCTTCAAAATCGGTGCCAAAAATTTCTCGAAAACTATTCGTTCGATTCAGATGGCTGTGTGTGCATTTTGTTAAGAACTATTTTTTCTAGTACTTAATCGTTCGGATTTTGTCTCTGATTAAATTTCGATTTTTTATAGCCGATCAGAGACAAATTTTTATGGGTCAAAATCGATACTTCAACTTTACAAGGCCGCCATTTTGTCAAAAATGATTTTTTTTGAAAATCCATCGATTAAGTACTAGTTTTACTCATGCTTAACAAAACCCGCTTGGTTTTATTGATTTCAAATAATTCTAGCGCGAATGGGACTTGGCACCGCAAAAGGGTTTCCCAAAAACATCATCCACGGGGAGCAGCCGTGCGGGGCACCAGGACGGATTTTTGTAATTTAAAAAATCGCATTTTGTAGAGGAAGACATGCCGAATAAAGTGGAGAAAGTCGTTTTGAAAAATGTTGTGTAGTTTTTGTTTAAAAAAATCCCAAACTTTCGTGTATTTTTCGGCCTTGCAGGTAGGTATAACCCCTTAACTTGACGTAGGTAATAGTTTGTCAATATGTCCGCCGAAGATGTCAGATTAAATACACTTGACATTGTAGTTAAGTATGGTGCTGTCACCAGTGGTGTATATATTAACTAACTGCTGTATAATAATGCCATTATTGTACTACATATTTCTACATAGACAATGTGGTAACGTAATATTAATATTATGATACGCTTGAAAAAATATATATATATAATTTATTTGTTAACTTCAATATAATACACTTACAAATTCAATGTATAATTTTTCTTAAAAAAATACTACATATACAGAAATGAAAAAAAAAAGAAGTAAATAAATGTAATAATAAGCGCACATCATTTGTTTTGTGGTTTTAACACAATATAACGGCCTACTGCATTGCGTATATATATAAAAAAAATAAAAAACAAAATAAAACCAAAATCAACAATGTATACTCTCTCCAAGGCTATCTATGATGAATTGCGAATAAATTCAACGACGATTGCATTTGTTTTGCGCGCTGACCGAAACCTTGAAACATTTGAAAAGCGATCTTGTCCGTTTAATGAATTCCCAATGACTGATTTTCAGTTTGATTGATACGCAATGGGGATTGCACAGTGGCGGTTCATTGCAGGGGGGCAAATCGAACAATTGTTCAATGCGTCAAGGTTATGCGTATTTATATGATATTATATGTGCGTATGATATTAATTTTTTGAAATATAATAAATTAAATGTTTTGTGAAGATATGTATGCACTGTACGTGAAAAATTTCCTTTCGCAACGTACGGACGGTAATTTTTTAAAATGAATTTACATGCACGGAGAAAAACGTTTCTTTGATATTAATAAATAAATTTCAATAACATATATTTTTGTTATTTTACATAAATTTATTTAGAGTAAATATACAAGCTTTTATTGTAAAATAATTATTTGTTTGTAATAAATAAATATCTTTAAATCAAATAGATATTTATTTGCCATTATTGAAAAAAATATTTATTGGAATGAAAATGATTTTCTTTACTCCAAAGAATGTCTTTTCTTCGTGTGTATTTTTACATACGAGTAATGTAAACAATAATATGTATATTGTGAACTGCTATAAAAAAATAAGAATTTTATTTTTATAAAGGACTGGTTTCAGGAAAGTCAGTTCAAGTAATTTTGGTCAAAATTTTCATTTTTAGATTATTGCATTAAACGCTACTTTCACACTTTCTGTATAACTAAAACCTATTTTAGTTCAATTTAGAACTTATTACATTAAAATAAAAAAAATAGCCGAAAAGTCGAAACGATCGTTGAGTAATTAAAATATTTTTGTGAAACTATCCAAGTGTCTTTTTAATAAATAATAAATCTTTATCGTTATTTTTTATTTCTTATTAATTTAAAAAAAATGTTACATCAAGCCCTAAACTACAGAAATTGTAAGTTTTTGTTTATGAAAAAGAGCTTCTATTTTTTGCTTTAAAAGAAATTTTCACTTCTACATCTTCTATATCAAATATGAATAGTATTTCTATTTTTGATATATGTATTTTTATATCTAATATAATAAAATAAAAATAAACTGATTAAAATTGCTTAATAAGTAATTTTAAGTAAATGTCAGAAGTACTTTTTTGTAAAAGTGAGGTGAGAATTCAGGTCTAAATCTCTTTTCCTGATGTGCCAACTCACATATTCTGCTTTTATAGATACTAATTTGATATGATAAAAATAGCAAAACTATCATTTGTAAAGTTTTAATTAATAACATATAACAAGTTTTTATTCAGAAATATGATTAATTGATACATAAATTTAAGATTTTAATATTAATTTATAATGTTATAGATAACAACTTTTTGCTTGTAAATAATTATCATTAGAGAAATACTTTTATTAGTAATAATTATATGCTATTTAGCATAACAAAACGTGAAACTTTTCTGTATAAATTAATTTTTAATATTAATTCCAAGAACTATTGAAAGAAATAGTGAAACTAATTTGATTGATTTTATGATAAAAGTTTTATTATTTTTGTAAACTTTACACTTTATTTCCAATTCAATATATATATATATATACCTAATACAAGAAAGTTATTAAATGCAATTAAAAATTATTTTTCAGTAAAAAAAAATATTTCTACATATAAGTAATAACTATAGTTGTTTTATTGTTTATTATAAAAATGATTTGTTTATGAGAAACTGTAGATGCTAATAAACATTTTATTCCTGTTATATTTGTTATAAAAAATAATATTGGAAAAAGAAACTGTTATTCTCTATTCACAATTTATTATTATTACCGAGGGCTTTATATGAAATGAAAATGAAATTTTTGGTTCTTATTTGATTTATGATTTATTGACTTAAAAAGAAATATTTTTGCATAATTTTTCTTTTTGTAATTTTTTTTAAACAATAAAGTTAAAATACAAAACAATAATTGGTATTATTTTCAGTTTTAACAATTTAATTGAAAATGGTTGAAACAATTGAAGATTGATCTTAAAAAGTTGGAGAACAAAACTCACATGATTTTTACCTAACTATAATAATATAAAAGTTTACTGTGAGTCTATTGAAAAATGAATATTGTACAAAATATTTGTACTGAAAGTTACGTAATTTAATGGCGTTTCAAATAATATAGGCCCGTATTCTCACCTCACTTTTAAAAGTGATTTTTTTTTACTTTTGACGTTTACTTAAATTTCAAATTGTACAAATATTATGTAAAATAAATAATTAATTATAATGTTATTAGATTCCCTATCAGGTTCGTTATTGTTTTTAGCAATGACGCGTTTTGACTTTTCAGTCATATTCAGATTTTGTGAGTTTGGTCCGTGGTTCGAGTGAACGATTTGTTTGATTTGTGTTACGGTTTTTATATTTTTTCGTGGAACGTGGTTGATTTTGCTTGGCTGTTACCGTATTAGTTTGCATGTTTTTTTTTATTGGCTATTGTTTTAAATATTGTGTCGGATTGACTATTGATTTGGACGTTTTTATGATTTTATTTTTCATTTTGGCTTCATATATTTCTATTTTTAAATTTTCTAAAATAGTTAATTTTAGTCTTTTATTATTTATTTTTATTACTTTTATTATGTCTGCTATTTTTTCGGTATAATTTTTAATGGTAAAATATATGTGTGGTCCGGTCCTGTGCTTGCATATTCCCGATGAGTCTCATAAATTCAATTACACATCCCAGGAATCGACAGGTGAACATCGCGTTATATGCACCGCACATGCGCACATCGTATGTACACCTATACATACATGTATGTAACATAACATAGCTTAAGTACAGCATATATAGTTATTCTACGCTATATAACTATATGTACATGAACATACAGCATTTTTCCATAGTTACTTTTTAGTTGGCAGTGAATCAAATCTAACTAACAATGAAAGTGTTTATTTATTTATTTTTTTCCTAATTGGCACCTTGTATGAAAGTAAAACGTACTGCTGAGTTTCAAGAAGTAAATAGTTATTGTTAAATATTACTAGTACATGACTATATTATTTATATTTCATTAAGAATAATATATATTATTTATATTTTGATAACAAATTATTTTTTATAGTTTTAAAATGTAAGGATTTACTACTTCACATAATTTAATATATATATTGGATTTGTTTGAAAATAAAAAAAGACGTAAATAAGTAGGTTGCTATAGTAAAATATTATTAGTACATGACTATGTTATTATTCAATTCGTATGGAAAATTTTATTAATAATTTTTTCAATTGGCAACAATCAAATATTGTCACGTGACTTTCGGTATATGGTATAATTTGATTTAATAAATATAAATTACTAAAAATAAATTTTCAGTTAAAAATATCGACAAAAATTTACGGGAACAATTATTTTTGTGGAGTCAAAACAGAAGAGTAAACGACTAGTGTTGGGAACCGAATCGGAATAGTTTTGGATTCGGATTCAAAATTATCCTGATATATCCGAATAATTAAATTCTCGAAACTAATAATTTCTGAAAAGAGCTTATGCCCAATTTGTTTGGTGCATGGCGTAATTATATGTGTATGTATCTAGGTATTTCATTCAAAATCATGTTTATCAAAAAATAATAATAATAAATTTTGCAAAAAATAAGTCACCAATTAATCACCTAGCATCTACGAACGAATAGTATTTGATGTTAAACTATAATAAACACCGAAGTTGTACTCAGAGATTTATTAACAAATAAAATGTTTTAGAATACCAAGGATATTAATACTAAAAGTTAAGTATAAATTACACAATAAAATTATTATGTAAAACAAAATGAAGAAATTGCAGAATTTAATTAAAATTAATGTAATTTCTGACATTTTCTATTCGAATTTTATTTCATTTCAAGGTTGTAGTATACTTTTCATATTCTTATTTCTGCCCAATATAAATTTTAAAACATACTTATAATTTTTAATAAATAATAGTTAATAGTTAAATATATAGACAGTAAAACTATTTCAAAACAATTTCACTGTTATTTATTTGGACAAATCATAAGTTTACTTATAGTACATTATTCAACGATCATGTTATGATGGTTATAACTCACGAATATGATGATTTACTCAAACTTTTAGATAAAATAAAAATAAAAATGTGCAAATACCCCATTATTGGGAGATTGCATCTACATATATAAGAATCATATCTTCACTTTTATCTGTATACGACAAATTGGTCATTAAAAATAGATAATTTAAATAATAGATAAATTGTTTTTCAAATAATACTTTATTTGACACAGACAACCAATTTTAAACACTTTATATATGTACAATAGGGAGATCTTTAATGAGGTAGAAATTTAAAATTTTTTCGACGTCCTCTAGAACGTTTCTAAATTCGACAAAAAAAATTGGAAAATCGTACATATACCAAAATTCTATTGCTTTCTTTTGTTTTACATTGCATAATTGTATCTTGAAGAAGTTTTATTTATAATTTAAATAAATTTACAAATATGATAATTGAAAATATATACAGAATCTTTAACGTTTCTACAAATATATAATTAATTAACATTGGCCCATATTCCCAACCTCATTTGTTTATGAAAAAGTGCTTTTATTTTTTGCTTTAAAATAAATTTTTACTTCTACCTCTTATCAACTATGAATAGTATTTTTATTTTTGATATATTTTTTTAATATCTAATATTGTAAAATCAAAATGAACTAATTAAAATGTTAAGTAAACAACCAAAGTAATTTTGACAATAATTAGTTTTAAAATTGAGGTGAGAATATTTTTTTAAAAAACTACTTTTTAAAGATTAAAATGTTCAATTGCATATAATATTTTCTTTATTTAAAATATTGTATACTTTATATGCATACTTTTTTTTTTGTTTCTGATGCATTTGAACTGATGTTTATTGTGGTGAACTTGAACTACAGATATTATTTATTTGTGAGGTTCAATATTGTCATGGTAGCTCAATTGTAGTTTGTTTTATAATTTATATGCATTGCTTTGGAGGTTCTGCGTCAGTAATTTTTTTGGTAAAATTAAGTACATATTATTTTTTGTAAATAAAAGTATGACCTATAATTTTATGACTACATTTATTTTATCTGTATAAAATAAAGTTTTTGAAAAAAATATTTTATTGCTGTACAATGTCGAAATCATTGTCAAACAAATAATTTCAATAATTCTGTTTTATGATGTATTCAAGGTATAAAAATGTGAATACTTGAAATATAACGTTTTATATTATTAATTTTAAGAATTCCTACATGAGAAACAAAGACAGCAGTTTTTCAATGGTAAAGAAATACAGGAAGATGCTAAAGATAAATATATTTGTGTTTTGTTTAGCAGTTTTATGTGTCATAAACTTTGAAATTCACCACCTACATGTAATGTATATGTAGTTGGAGCATCAAAATAGTTGTCATGAAAAAAGTAACTAAATTTGTGTCATTACCACTGATTATGAGTACATTTACATGAGTTATAAATGAATATTTCGTTAAAATAAAACGGCTTTAGGTTTAAGTTCTGTATTAATATTTATTAATACTCGACGTACTCAACCTACACAACGTACATCTTCATCAGGAAAACTGATACAAATGACATTTACAGTAAGTAAACAGAACATAAAAACAAGTTACTAAGTAACAAATAAGTAACTAGATTTAGTTACTTATTTGTTATCTAGTAACTTGTTTCTATGTTTTGTAAATGTTATTTGTATCAGTTTTTCTGATGAAGACTGACATTAAGTTCGTCGAAACGTCGATTATTAATACAGAACTTAAATCTAAAGCCGTTTTATTTTTATATGAGTTCTGAAAGATTTTTTTTATTATATTGAATATTTTTTAAAATTTAATTACGTTAATTAAAAATATTGAATGTTAATTTAAGATTTATTTTAAAACTTAACTATACTTACTTGTAAGATATTTCGTTGAAAAATATTATCTATAAAAAATATGAATGCAAAATTATATTTAATAGATATTAATATAATATAATAAGTTCTGAAAGATTTTGTATTATTTATATGTCTAGTTTAAATACATACATACATTTTTGTGTTGTGGCACAAACTCTTTCCATCATCTCAAAATCAGTTTTTCTCCAAATATTCCTATCCAAACTAGCAACTTTAGCTTCATCTACATTCATACATGCTCTTCTATTTCTACTACTTGGAAACTTTACTTTACTTTTTTAATTTAAATGAGATGGATTTTCAAAATAATTTTATAATTTTTACTTTATTCTGTATTTTCGAGTGTTACTGGTACAACTGCTTATAAATTAAGCTTATATTTATCGCCTATCATTAATTGCAATTAATTTTAACACAGGAAAATATTAAGAAATATCAAATATTATATCTCTAACCATTCACAACAAATATCTTTTAAAAAAAGACGATCAAAACTTTACTTTCCAAGTTGATCTTAATCAAAATAGTAAATCAGCATAATCTTTAATGAAAAAGAATTGTGATTTTCCGGTATCAATTTAATCACCCATTGCTCGCAATAAAATGATGTGATTATCTTTGCGTACCAGAATTCTTCTCTTTTTCTCTCTCTCTCTCTCTCTCAATCCAAAGTGCATTTGCAAATGAGAAATTGGTTGAATGTCGATAACACGATATAAATTATCATCTGGTGATCAACTCCGTTACACTTTTGATAATGCAACCAACCTTTTTCTTCTTCTTAATCTGTTTGCTGCTGATGGTGCAGTTACAGTTTGATTGTAGGTCGAACAAGGAATTCGATTATTATTTGTCTGCCGATGATGCTGAAGCGAAATATTTCGTATGTGGGATTTTGCAAGGCGAGATTTTTCAACATTGGTGACATATTGACAGGAATATAGATTAGTTTTGGACGTATAGAGGCCGTTTGTTTTATTGTTTTTTTTTTTAAGCGTATCAAAATATATTGATATTATATTATTATATTGTCTATGTAGACACTGGTTATTATTATCTGCCTCGGCCGCAAGTATTTGAGCTTAACACAATAAAGATCACTTTCTGCTACTCGTAACATAATATACCATTGAATTTATTGAATTTTCTGGACTGGTATGCCGTGGTAGATTTATCCTCGTCGCAAATGTATGGCGAAACATCTGCGATGAGAATATATCTACCACGGCATATCAGCCCGAAGAATTTTATAAATTCAGTGGTATATGTATTATGTTAAGAGTAATTATTATTTATTATTAAAAACGATTTTCATTAGCGGTTAGTTGTTTCTACCCACAAACAACAGGCATCAGACAAGAATACCGTAATCGTTAAATACAATATTATATGTTGGCTAAAAGCCAATTCGTAATTTATTATGTACGCTATTCGTAATCCCGCTAACTACAAGCCAAGTCGTAATTGTCAATTTGTGCGAAAGCAAAAGTTTACGTTTGTAGCGGTCAGGCCCTATGCTCATGCGATTGCTACTTTTTTTTATTATTTTTTTTCTGATTAAAAACGTATAAAAATTTGACTCTGTAAAATTTACTAGTTTAATGTGAACTATTAAAAGATTATATAAAAATAATATCGTAACAAATATTATTTATTAAATATATATATTACAGTATCTTTAGATTTTTACCAATTTGACTGCAAGGAAAATGTGGTATGGTGATCGGTACGGTGTCTGTCACATTTTCAAAAGAAGCTTTTACTTACTAAAAGTAACTTTAAGCTACCAAAAGTAGCTACAAATAGTAGTTTCATGTTTTAGCTAATATTTATGAGCTACTTGCGACAAATTCTGAAGCCTTCAAGCTACAAGTTACAGCTACTTTTTTACTTATTTTTTTTGTAACACAGCTATAGTTACTCGTACCATTAAATATAGCTAATCTACTAAAATAGGAAGCTATTTCCCAGCTCTGAATGTACCATACAAATTTAACCATTTGGTATTGTAACTACTATGCAAAATACAGAAAATGTCTCCATTTATATAAGTATTTGATTTAATTAACTATCGAATAATATTAACCGTGACTCAATATATCAGCCGTAAGAGTTACATATTATTTATTATTATTTAAAATTGTCATTGTAAATGCATCATTAAATAGTGTCGTCATCATTATTATCATCATCCGATTGTCAATTGATTCATCAACTGTTTCTTTGCTTGTCATTTGTTCCCAATCTCGTCATTTTGATGGCGGCACGCCTCTATAAATAAAACATTTTCTATGTTATATGATTCTGATAATACGTACAAAAATAAAGTAACTAGATATTAATTCTTGCATTATACATTACATCCAGTTTTTCGTTTTATATATATATATATATATATATATATATATATATATATATATATATATATATAGATCAATCAGTGCTGCGCTCGGAGAAGAGATTATATATATCGTAGATGATTGACATCAAGAAGTAATTGAAAACAAGTTGGGAATGACATTTTTTTTCTTCCAGCCAATCTTGATTAAGTTTTTCTTTGAGTAAAAATAATTACAATCTGTTTTTGCTGGAGGTTATTAAAAGATTTAATATAGAATTGTTTATTTAGGTAAAATGCAATCGTTTTTTTGTGTTTTTTGATATTAATTAGTAAAAAAAATATATATATATTTTATAATAAACAAAAATCTGTACCAAATATACTACGTGCTAACATTATTGAGCCTAATTTACATTTAGTTTTTGTGTGTAAAATTATAACACAACTAGATTATCAGATAATTATTTCGCATTAGAAAATATTCAAATTAGAATATTGAAAGATTGATTTTGAAAATTCGATTTGTTTCAAAAAGTTAGTAAAAAATTTACATACTTTTTTATATCAATAATATTAAAAAATGAAAAATTATTAAAGAATAAGAGAAATTATTTTTTTACACATATATTTTATTTACACAATAATATTATTATTTGCCAAAGTTAATAATTTAGAATTCCATTTAAAGAAGTATTTCTCATATTATTGTATATTCACTTAGAAAATATAATATAAGTTGCTTTTGTTTTGAGTAAAACGTAATTAATACTTTCAATTATTAAAATGCAATAAAACTTTATAATTAAATTACATGATTACATATTAGTATAGATAGATATGCATTAGTGTGCTGGAATTAGTTTCAAAAATAAATTAAATATAAATAAGTAAGTAACGAAATTATTATTAATAATAGTTGAGTGGGCGAAGTGAATGGAAATAAATGAAAATATATATAAAATAGAGGTCAATGTAATAAACTTATTTTGAACAAATAACAAAATTAAATTAAATATCATTTATATAATTATTTTAATTATTATTTAACAACATTTGATGTTTAAGTAGTTATGTTTTACGATTTCAGTTGCATGTGGTATGTAGGTACATTCGATAATTTAGTAATTAAATTTTTATAAAATATGAGACATGACTGTGTTTGCTAATGTTTAAAAATAACTTTAATATTTATCAATTATATTCAGTTACTACGAGATTATGGTAATAATTTATAAGAATAGAATTTAAAATTTATGAATAAATCTATTTTTTTCAAAATATTTTCTTGTATTAAAACAATAATAATAAAATAAAATAATAAAATAATAATAAACAGAGATCGCTTGAAATTAAAATTATTATTATTAGGCATATCGTTCGGTGGAAAGTAGCGAATATTATTTTGGCGCACATAAACTGTATAGATAAGCGTATCCTAAATAGATTTTACTGCGGGAATGCTGTATAAGGGGTATTTTCATCATTTACATATGATTTTTTAACATTTTTTAGAAGTTGAAATTCAATATTTCAGGAAAAAAAAATTATTCATTTTTTTCAAAGCTACCTACTCTTTATTGTTTTTTTAATGCGACATTTTTACACATTGTATATAAGTAACTTATTTTCTTCTCTCCCTCTACATAAATTGTATTATTTCATGGAGATGCAGTGTACTAGGCAATTATATACGATGTGTCTAATAAAATTAAATAGGTACAATGTGTTTTTAGAAATTAAAAATAAAAAATCACAGTAAGAGAAGCAATGGCCCGTATTCTCACCCTACTTTTTCGTGAAAAAGTGCTTTTATCATTAATTTCAAAATAACATTTTGCTTCTATTTTTCATCAAATGTAAATAGTTTTTCTATTTTTTGATTATTTTTATTATATTTGGTATTATAAAATTTAAATAAACAATTATTAAGTGTTTAATAAATAATTTTAAGTAAACGTCAAAAGTACTTTTGACAAAAATCACTTTTATAAATGAGGTGAGAATACGGGCCAATATATTTATAAAGAAAAATGATAACAACAGTCAGTGTCAAGGCACTGATTTAAATAAAATTTGGTTTCCATTAACTCATAATTATTTTTTTTTACATTTAGATACTTGTATTTTGTTACATCTAGTAACTTGTTTCTATGTTCTATTTATTTACTGTAAATATCACGTGTATAATTTTATCCTAATGATGATGTACGTAGACTACATTGAAACATCGATTTTTAGTTAAAATTTTGTACAGAACTTAATCCAAAAGTCTTTTTATATTAATAAGAAATACAAATAAACGTATTATAAATTCTACAATTCTAATTTCATACAAAGTTACTGGTTAGACAAATTGCAATTCATACAAGAAAAAAATCAGATAAAATCTGCGGTAATTTTGAACAGGTCGCATGACAATATCAATTTGAAACGCAATGTTGAACAAAGCGCGCATCATTTTTACGCTTCGACGTTTAAAATCGCTTTCCGTTGCTCCGGCTTAAACGTTTCCGGTTTGACAGATTAGGATAACGGAACTCAGTTAAACGTTAGAACAGAATACGTTCGTTAAAGGTTGAACTGAAAGTGATAGGCTACACGACGCAAAGTATGTATACTGGTGTACTTTCGTTAACCTAGGCATTTTGTGTCATTATTAAATTAGCTTAGTCATTTTTTTTTTCTTTTTCTGTTTCTGAAACGATTGTTGTCACCGATCTTGTTAAGAAATGTCATAGAAATTATTTCGTTGCATTTCATTTAGTTGTATTTATGCTTAAAGTTATTTATGTTTGCTTAATAGGAAATATGTTATTTAACATATACACTGTTAAAAAAATTCTAATCGGTTAATAATATTAATTATAATATATTATTGTAACTAATACACTCTAAAAAAAATTATGTAATTTTACCTGCAAACCATGAGACATAGTGTTTCATGATTAGTAAATTTACAGGATTTCAGTAAATTTGTTGTCAGGAATTTCCTACAAATAGGTATAATTTCTGCAATATTATTGTTGGTATAATTATATACATTTCTAAATTTACATAAAGGATGTATTTTAAAATGAATGAATATATATATATATATATATATATATATATATATATATATATATATATATATATATATATATATATATATTAATAATATATTTTATTAATATTATTACACAAAATATATACTAAGTCTCATTTTTTTTGGATAAATTTATTACAGATATTAATATGCAAACTGTAATTTTACATAATTTAAAAAGTTATACCAACAATATGTAATTCTACATTAAGTATGTGATGTAATTTGCAGAAAGTAAGCAATTTTACATACTTATTAGGTAATTTTTACTTAAGTGTTAAAAATTACAGAATTTTGAGGTAGAAATACGGAATATTTATGGTAAAATAAAATTACAGATTTTTTCTGTAATTTCGCTATTTTTTTTACAGAGCATCGTCAGTTCTAGCATTTTAACTTACGATATAAAACGTATTATTTAAATTATTATTTTTTTTAAAGCAAAGTTATGGAATTTTATTTGTTTTGTGATATTTTTACGTTCTCCATTCAGTGTTTATAAAATGGTTTATTAAATTTTATATTTTTATAAGTAGTAATGTATCATCAGATTTAACTCAAGTAAAATGCAATCACTCTAACTACAATTATTGAAGAATGATTCAATGGATACAAACATGATTACAAGTATTGTATGTACGTATAAGTAATGAAATAAATATTTGAATTGTTGTTAATTTATTTTCTCGAGAAATTCTCATTACTACAATCAAATATAAGTAAACATCTTCCGGCTATATCAAATCGTATACTTTTCAAACATATTATATCAGTCAGCCGCCAATGTTCAGATCGTGTCCAATCAAAACGGTCCTTTTCGAAAATTACTGCAAATGTTGGCAATGCGCGCAAGGATCAAGAGTGCCGTGAAGCACGTTTCGTTTATTACAACGCATGCGTGGAAACAAAGCGCCATTTTATGTGTGTATGTGTGTGTGTGAGACATACATACGAGTTCCGCGTACCAATCGGTAAAGTAGACATCCTTTGATACTGCCGATAAACACTATAATACTGTGTGTGTTTGTTCGAGATGTTTTTGTGCGGAAATTTTTGGAATAGTTTTATTCTTAAAATTATTTTTTCTTCAAGCATATCATAATATTAATATTACATATTGCCTATGTAGAAAAAGGTCATTATGTTACTAGTATATTAATGACATAATTATGCAGTAGTTAGTTACTTTATATATACCACTGGAGGCAGCACCAAACATAATTACAATGTTAAGTATATTTAATCTAACATCTTCGGCGGCCATATTGAGAAAACTATTACGTCAAGTTCAGTTAATTGCTTATTTTCGTTTAAATTTTAATTTGATTATTGAAAATAATGTGTACAGAAGTGCAAGAAATACCATGTGCACTGTTAGATTTGTCAGAAACTGCATATTCGATCTAAGAAATACGGTCAAGTGTAAGTAATTTGGCATCTCCGACGGTTATATCAAAAATTATTAAGTCTAGTTAAGTCAATGGCATTGTTTATTTTCGCTTGAATTTGATTTTTTAAAATATGTGAAGTAATGCAAGAAATGCAAGCAGAGTGATTTATGACGTCGGGGAAAAACTATACCGGATGATTCCTATGAGTAATCTAAATAAAAAACTTCAAATAAACATATTTCCGAAAATGCTTTCTAACGGAACTGTAGCCGTTAGAAGTTTATTACATGTAACATCAATCGCGTTAGCCTTATTTATTATATCACGAAAAAAACAAGTCATAAACTTTTGAATAATTGTAAAATTACTGATTGATTTTATAACATTTTGTTTAAACACTAGTATAGTTTCATTTATTTTTAGTTTGGTTTCTCGTTTAGAGCGCTTGAAGAAAAAAATCGTTATATATGTTATTCGGAATTGAAAACTCTTTTTGCATTTCGCTCAGATTTTCGGTTTTGTCTTGGCCACAAATATCTGGGCTCCTAGTAGCTCCTAGTAACATAATATTATTTATTATTGGAAGGGATATACTTATTTACATTTTAGTGTGTTCCAATATAATATTTAGTTCTTTTTTCAACTTTTGGTAAAGCAAATTTTATCTTTAAAAATCTTTAGAAATCGGTTAAATCACCTGTTGGATGTGAAAAACGATTTAGCTACGTCTTAATTTACATTTTGCTATATTATTTTCACTAATTTTAACTAATGAAATAAAAATCGCGAAATTTCTTTCTCTCCCTTTTATCAAGCGGATATTTAATTTTCCCGGTATTACAGACTTTAAAAACGAACAGATCGTAAATGCAATGTGATGATGTTTCGAGGGGGGAAATCTATTCGCTTCAGTGCAAACAGACGAAAGAATCAAAATTGTTTGACATCAATAGATAAACAAAGGTGTCTATTACTAAGCGTGTTAGAGTGTTGAGTATGTACGTACTTCCTGGTTACTTACGTTACGTGTACATATTACCTACGTTAGTTTAGATTCTTTAGCTTCAATTGCTTTTTAAAAGGTTTTCGAGAAAATTGCGACATTTGCTACTAATTCGAAGAAGTTTTCTTGTATTGCTACTGGGTTCTCTCTCTCTCTCTCTCCTTAATTGTTCTTTTATGTTTTTGTTTGTGTGTGATTTTAGAGGAATTTTTAAATTGACTTTCGCTGAAATGCTAATTATTTTACTTAAATTTAAAAAATGTTTGTGTCAGTAGAGTTTATTATTGCACAGAAAAAACAAGCAAGTTATTTTACGAAAATATTTATTTAATGGTTTAGTTATACCTTAATTATAATTGGCTGAATTGAAATATTCTATGCACTGATATAAAAATTCGGTAATTTTACTTAAAAACCTTGGACAACTAATTTAAATCAGTTTACAGACGTCATGGGAAAGTTATTATATTATATAAATATAAAATACGTATATTTTATGTAAGTAATTATTTAATTTTTCCATTAAAAAAACCTATATAATATGGTAAATTAATTATTCTACTTAAAATTACAAAATTAAATTATTTTTACAGATAATTTATATAAATCATCTTTTTGCTGAAATATGTAACTTTTTACTATGGTTTTTATGTAAAATGACAACTTTTTTTACAAAATGACAATTATTTTATCAATAATGTTAGATGTAATAATTAAATTAACATTTAACATTTATTTTAGCAGATTTATTTATTTATTTATTTAATTTATTTATATATTATAAAATAGCATATATTTCTAGATATTATGAATATGGATATAGCAAATGTAGCTTGTTTGGATAGGAATATTTAGCGGAAACAAATTTCTGCATTGATGCCACACCCTTATAGGTACATTTCAATTAAGAATTATAACAGTATTTGTATAAATAAGTAACAAAAATTTACTGGAATTGGTTGTATTGTCATTAAATGAAAATAAATTGTTAAAAATGACAAATATATGTATATTTTTTAAAAATAAACACGTATAATATAGCAATAAATATTTGGAGAAATAAACATTAAAACCAAAAGAAAGAGAGAGAGAGAGAGAAATAATGTTTGAATTTCTGTAATAAATATTTGAGTATTTTTGTCATAATATTAACATAGTAGTAGTGAATAAAATGGAAGTGAGTTAGTGAGTGGAGCCGGCATCAGCACAAGAGGTCAGTCACAGAAGAAGCAGAAGAAGAAGAAGAAATGCAGAGAGAGAGAGAGAGAGAATAGATGCAACCGGATCGCCCCCGCAAATGGACATCCGAACCGAACCAACGCCTACTTGAAGATACTTTCAAGAGCATACTACTCGCGCGCAGATTGACCATATCAGTTGGGACGCTCTGCTACGATGGACATTCACAATACAAACACACACAATAGAATAATGACAAATACGTCACATTATGAAACAAAATTAGAAGTATATGGGTAAACCCATATATAGACCACTTTGACATTTCTCGGAAAGTTGGCAACACAATATCTTTAATAAAATTATAATTTATGTGGGCACTAGGAGAAACTTTCCTGAAAATTTGATAAAAATCGAATAAATAATGTAGCCACAATGAATTTAAAATTTTTTTTTTTCGATAAGTTGACAACACTGTATTTTGTAAAATTACATAAATTATATAATTACTAGGAGAATCTTTTGTGAAAATTTGAGTAAAATCGGTTAAATAACAAGGCCATAATAATTTTTTTAAAATTTTAGTAATTTTTTTCTCGGAAAGGTGACAACACTGAATATTAATAAAATTATATAATTAATGGGAGCATTAGGCATATCTTTTCTGAAAATTTTATCAAAATCGGATAAATAACGTAGCCAATATAAATTTTTAAAAACTTTAGTAATTTTTTTCTCGGAAAGTTGGCATCAGTGGAAAAAAATAAAACCACATGACCATCTTGGGTACTAGTCAAATTTATCCTGAAAATTTCATTAAAATCGGTTGAACCGTCTAGGAGGAGTTGCGGCCACAAAATTTTGACTTACGACCGACCGAGCGAGCGAGCTGACGACGCACACAAATACACCCACATAAACTAAGTTCAGATTCGTCATCTAGGGACTATATGAAGGATTTCTATACACAAATTATTTTTTTTGAAAATGTTACAGACATCGTACCAAACGCTATACCACTTTTCCTTGCAGTCAAAGTGGTAATAATGCTATTTAAATAATAAACGCTACACTGAGAAGAAAATTAGCTTTCGATCCGAGGTTTTTACTTTTAACACAACAGTAAATGTGTTTTCGAACTGTAATCTTATAAAATAAAATAATTTTCTTAAAACCACAAAATAATTTAATAAGCTAAATTCGTATTTCGAAAGGTAAGTTTTTATCACCAGTAGCAAAAGTTAAAACTAAAATTCTTATCAGTGAATTAAGGTTATAGAAATACTCAACGTACCTAGTGGTCAAAAAACACTGATCCTTTGTACTATAGTAAAAAGCAAATAAATTTCAATTTTATTCAAGGTGGCGTATTTGTCACTATTCTACTGAGACTCTCATAACGCTATTTGGTTTGTTGATTTTTTTTCTTATTTGTTGAGGAATATATGCTGGTTTTCAGCTGAGGAAATATGTAACCGCATTCTTGCACCAGAATTTTATTGGTTGATAATATTTTAAAAATTATTTGTGTGCAGGTACAGTGATTTTTGATGAAAATGGAAAGGTTTACTTTTACTATATTAATTAGTAATGTAATGAATAAACAACACAGCTGAGTAGCCCAATAACGAATATTCGGCCACAATATTTTGTTTAATACCGAATAGTTGCAATAACGCCGAATATCGAATAAATTTTAATATATAAAAACTGTTTTAGGATAACATTCTGTTAATTATTTATATAAAAACGACGTTTCGACGAAACCAAACGCTCGTCTTCATCAGGTCAAAATTTATCAATGACATTAAAATAAATAAGAGTACTTAGCAACAAGTTACTAGGTAATATATAGTTAACTAGATCAGAAGAATTATAGATTTTTAATTAATGGAAAATTTTTTATTTAACTCACTGCCTTCACAGTGATTCATGTTTATTTTTTTTTTCAGATCTTTGTAAACTCTTTTTAATCGTAATCTCTCTTAGAACAAGCCCCTGAAGAATTTACACCGAAAGCTCGGCAAAGAATCTAGATTTGATGTTTTTATTTAATAATACTCAAAAATATTTGAGATTTTATATATTTCCCAAAATTTCATAAGATACTCAGTCATTGAATCGGCTTGTTAGGCTATGCATCAATAACTGACCAGTTTTAACCGTAGACACGTGTTTCGGTCTTTAGGACCTCATCAGTACGGTGCTTTGTTCAGTTGCTGAAAGTCAAGCAACTGATACCGATGTTTATTCTGGCTGCCTTTTTATTTAACTTCATCCAAATCTGACTACAGTTCCCATTAATCATTTTCATATATATATATATATATATATATATATATATATATATATATATATATATATATATAAGATTTGTTTCAGTGACTGGAATTTTTTTTATATTTATTTGTTTCTTGGGATTTTCAATCAGGCAGAAATAAAAACAACTCAATTCATTATGCAAGCTTTCAGAAATATTTTATTTCCTTTTTCAGACCCTGTATTATAACACAAAAAATAAAATGTAATTGTAAAAACAAATTAACTTACAATGGCAGAGTTATCTGCAATGTACTATGAAACCACGTGATTGAATGCTCTAATTTATCAATATTAATGTAATATTATTGTAAATGTAACAAATTTAAAGTTGAAATAATAAAATTATTACAACGTTTTGACAAGTTAATGAAAACATAAATACAATAAAATGTTATGGTAAACATATGAAGGTATTGACAGTAAATAGATAATGTTGGTAACAACTTAACATTAACATTTCATTCCAGGAGACAACACAATATTTTAACAAAAAGAAAAACCGATTACAAGATATGACAAGACGACAAGACTAAAAAGCAGAAAATAAAATATATAAAAAAAAACTTTTTTAAAAACCACGTTTATATTTAAATGCACTAAAAAGAGGAAAATAAATTTTTTCCTGGTTATCCAAAAATTTTAGAAAGAAATAAAAGCGTGGAGCGCTTAATCATCATTGCGAAATATATAGTTTCCTGGCGCTCCACGCTTTTATTTCTTGCTAAAAATTTTGGATAACTAGGAAAAAATTTATTTTCCTCTTTTTAGTGCATTTAAATATAAGCGTGGTTTTTAAAAAAGTTTTTTTTATATATTTTATTTACTGCTTTTTAGTCTTGTCGTCTTGTCATTATTCAATTGTTAATTGAACAAAAAAATAGTTCATGTGACAGATGTCATTAGTTGTATAAAAAAAATAAATATAAGCGTGTCATATCTTGTAGTCGGTTTTTTTTTTAAATATAATATTGTGTTGTCTCCTGGAATGAAACAACATGCAAAATTTCAGTGAGATCAAATGATAGGAAGTGGTCTAAAAATTGATTATAAGATTTGACCGCGACAACAACAGAGTGAGTTAATATAAGTGTGGTAAAAATAAACATTAAGATGATAAAACGATGTATAAATTAACACTTTTAGGTGATACTCGTCGGTGTGATATTATTAATTGAAATTAAGTAATCATATATAATACTTAAATTCTATATATCAGAACGTTTGTTTATACACTTTCTGTATTTTTTTATATAAATCATTTCTAATAATGATATATTTTTTATATCATTAGATTCTATGATTATTTTTATGTGCATGGATTGATAAAGCCCTTGCATTAGGTTTTAAACGACAATCAGATTTATGTTGTGTGATGCGATCTTATATATATATATATATATATATATATAATTACATGTATTTTAAATATATTTCCCCCCTTAAGTCTTTAACTTACCTGGAGAGTAAGAATTCTAAGCATAAACATTTACGTTACACACAACTAGTTTTTAACACTAAAATGATAGTAAAACAAGGAATTTACATATTTCACTTTTAACGCTAGAGCATATGTCAAATAATAATAAAAACATCACACCGGGTTGTAAATTAAGCACGTAATTAGTGTTGCTAGTTTTACCTTATGATGTGTGTATGTTTGTATACATGAATTCGTTTATGAAAATTGCAAGTGGAAATTATATATGTTCAGCCGTGTGCTATACTTATAATTTCTAAGCTAACTTTAATTATTGAAGTTATTTATTACAAAATTTATTGTTTTTTATGGATTTAATTTAAATTAATGGACTTGAATGTAACTTATAATGAAGTTATGTATTACGTAGTATTTATTAGCTTTGTGCGCGGAGTGAATCACTGACTTGTTCCTGACAACCTAAAGCCGTTTTATTTGAAAATTTATTTATTTATTGAGAATGAAAAAGCAAGTTTACGCCATAATAAATAATTATATAGAAATTTATTTGTGGATGCGAACGTACGACTTTCTTTTAATTACAGCGGGCAGGAACCCATAACATTGACAGTGACAAAACATTCATTTATTATTGGTTCGGACAACTAGAAATCGTGCTTGTCCTATAGGGCAGACACATACACACACGGGGCCATACAGACAAATCGCATAAAATATATGACAGTTCAGTTTCGACTCAACAAACGAAATTCATTTTTAAAACGACAATTTAGCATTCGTAACAGTAACAAACATCCTTGCTCAATTTATCATTAACGCCAGGCCAGGTGAAAAACAGGAAATACGTTTTGGACTTTAAAGCTTCATTCACATGACGATAACTAGGAGACTGATTAAATCTACGGTAATTTATAATGTATATACATTGTTACAACACTAGAAATAAAGATAGTCTTATAATTCCTAATATTAACAGAAAATTAACAACAAAAAATCCGAATTTTGCCGGGATTTCATTATATAATAAACTTCCTGACAATATTAAAAATAGTGATTTAAAGTCTTATAAAATTGAATTACATAACTTTTTGATATCACATTGTTTTTATTCTGTTAATGAATTTTTGAATTGTAAATTATAATATAAATTTATCATTTATTATATATTCTGTATTTCTCACTTTTATGTATTTACATAATTGTACATATTTGACTGTTTCTATGTCTTATTACAAGGATCAACAGAAATAAAGATTAAAATAAAATAAAAAATAAAATGTCTATGGGTCGTAGCATGTATCAAGTTAGTTGCGCGATTAATTTGATACATGCTATGACCCATTGTATTATCTTTGAAGGAAATTTTAGCTTACAATTTTTTTGAACACATAGACAGGTACAACAAGCACGGTTTTAACTAATAACTGGTTTTAGAATAACGTAACTGTCATACGAGCAGGACGTTTTGCCATACATCGTAGATGGCATCTTCAATACTTGGTGACTGAATCACAGTTACTGCTCCGCAATCTGGTATATACACTTGTATCTCCACCGTCATCTACAGATGCCTTTATACGATGTATGGCGAAACGTCTACGACTAGGATAGATCGACCACGACATATCAGCTCAGAAAATTCTATAAATTTAATAGATTCAGAATGTTATAATTTATTAAATTAAAGGAAGCAAGATTTTATTTAAATAAGCGCTCACAAACTGATTAATGTTATTTTTTTCTTTGCAAATTTCCATTGGTTCTTCTACCAATCTATTATTAATATTATTAGGTCTTTCAATTATTTTATACAGATGTTTAAATAAGAATTTTAAGAGTATTATTAAAACTGGAAGTGTTAAATATGCAAAATATCAAGTTTAATAAACTCATCACAATGTGACTAGATGCTAAACTCTACTCTTGTCTGCATAAAGGTACTTGGCAACAACCAAAGTATATAACCTCAAAAATAACACGACAAACAATTTCTTTCTTAATTTATCATTTTAATCTTCGGTAATAATCGCACGCACACGCACGCACTGTTTCTCCATCGAAATGAAGAGCGAGAACAATTTTTCCCGTAGTGTTTTCAGAGTATATTTATTTTCGGGTGCTTAGGTTTCGTTAATTGCGCAAGGACGTTTGCAAGAACAGACAGCGACAGTGGCGCCAGACAGAGTATAAGACGATGGCGCGCTTGAGTACTTTCACCCGGAGTTTCGGAGTGTTGTCGCCCGTTTTCGAATAGGTATATCTTGTATATATATGTTTGTATTGTCCAATGGAAAAACAGTAAAATGAAATGGACATATACTATTACACGCATTTAAAATGGATTTTAAAATTTCAAGTGGTGCAAAGTGGAATTTTTGTTTTGGAAACTAGGATGCTTTAACGCAAAGACTAATTTATGTTAGAATCATTAGAAAAATCACTGAAATATAGTAATAACTGGAATGTGCACTGCCTATGTGTTCTAGTAGCGCCAATGCGAGCCGAGAGAGATAGGAGATACGAAGATCTCTATCACTGTCTTACACTTCTGCGCATTTGAAATTCAAATGCGATTTCTTGCGGTAAAAATGCGACAATCTTATGTTGTTGCATATTAAATTGTAGCTAAATGCATCGGCTAAACGATACGTAATGAGATTTTATTGGAAAATTCCTCTATAAAAGGTATTTTTATCATTTTTGATATATTAATTTGACATATAGCAGTAAGATTCTTTTTTTTTCTCATAGCTATCTAAGTTATCATGTAGTAGCAATGCTACGCCATTAGAAAGACAAAGACGCAAATACCACGTATCTCCTATCTCTCTCGGCTGGCATTTGAGCGGCCAGTGCGCGTTCCAGTTATTACTATATTTCAGTGAGAAGAATACAAATTTTTATAATAGAACTGCAAGGGGCTTGTTTTATCAGAAATAATTACGTCAGTATATTAAAATAAAACAGCTTTAGGCTATAGTTCTATATTAATCAACGTACTCAACGTACATTTTCATCAGGAAAAAATGATACAAATACATATATCGAAGCTCTTACAGTAATCAGTGAAACTGAAATTAATTTTAGCACAGTTGGCATTGAAACACCAAAACGTGTGGATCTGGCGTAATGTCTAATAGTAAAATTAGCAAAGAAAAGGCTTGTTTAGCCATTGTTTTGGCATTGGGTAGCAGGAAAATAGTAGAACGCAGAGTGTGGATGTAAAAGTGGCTAAAAAAATGTGATCAGTACAGCCATTTAACTTTGCTACGTGAGATCTCACGAATGCTTTAGATGACTATAAATAATTACTACCGTATGGACGAAAATCTTTTTAACACGTTGATCACCATGTTGACACTATATTTATTCAGATTAAATACAGTTATGAGAGAGATTCGATATCAGTTCGTGAGAGATTAGCGGTTACGTTAAGATTTAATGCGACTGCGAGAAGCATTCAGATTGTCAGTCTCCCATCGACTTCCCGTGATTGAAGCTCGCATTTTAAAATATTTGGAAATCCGTCAATCCATTCATCAGTTTTGATCTACAATCAGAATGTCAATCTTCGATATGAATCTCATTCCGAATGATTGTGTAAGGCCCGCTTATCGTACATCGACGGGTAGGTGTTGTGAATACGCATCCTGGCTATAGATTTATGCATCCCAACGTTGTGTGTGCGTGTGTATGTGGTGTCTATAAATAGTATCGTTTCAATGTCCCAACGCATTCGAGCGTGGTCTGCTCGTCTTTCCGAAATTTATTTTTAGACTGGCTTCAATTGCATCATATCGGAACAACGACACGATGCAGGAATGATTTCTTCTTCTTCTTCTTCTTCTTATCCTCTCTGCTACATTCTTTTTTTTATTATTTTAGGTACCGTTTTTTGTTTTCACTTCCATAGCCATTACTATATAGAAACGATTTAAGAGTTAGTTTGAATTTTTTTAATAGTATTTTTTATTTGTACCAAATTTGTATTATAAGTAGTTATGAATTTATAATTTTTCAATAAAATTGACGTATGTTTTTTAATGCTTACTTGAAAGCTGTTTTATTTCGAAATACATATTTCAAGTTTTTTTTGAGAAATTGAAAAAAAAATTGATTTTGCAAAACTTGCCATGTTAGTCAGTTAAGATATGGTTCGGTCATCTTGAGCGAATGTCTAATAAACGTTTGGTTAAACGAATATATGTGAATGATTTTATGCGTGATTGAGAGGAATTATGAATGTGGATGAAGCGAAAGTTGCTTGTTTGGATAGGAGTGTTTGGAGGCGACTGATTTCGGGATGATGAAAAGTATGTATGTATGTATGTATGTATATATTTGTATTGTATATTTATATTGTATATATTTATATTGTATATATTGTATGTATTTATATATTTTTTGTAATTTTTCCCTCTTTTATTAGTATTAAAAGTTACATATTTTAAAATACATAGAATAAAAGTAACATGTTACACTAATAATGGTATAAATTCAATTAAACTAAAAAAAAAATTAACTTTGTCTTAAAATTTTTTCTGTAACAGGATTTTTTTGGGGCTTTTGCATCAAGCTGATTTCTGTTAATTAATTAAAAGGGATCATATTCTGGTCATTGACTTTTAAATTAATTAGGCAATCTGCAATACTTGTATGCATTGCGTATATTACATGTAACTTATTTTTATTTTTACTTTATTTACATGAACAGCAAGTATAATTAACATTTCAAAGGCAAAAAAAAAGGTGATTTTCAAGAATTTTTATATTTTTGTGAAATCGTACAAAATAAATTTTTGCAATTGCTATTTCAGTTACTTTATTCTAATTATTTTGCAACTATTTCAATTCATGCAATAAAATTATTATATTAATAATATTTTGTTTTTAAGACAAATAAATTTTTGTAGTTTGTACTATAGCAAAAAATATTCTATTATTCATTATACTTTAACAATATAAAACTGTTGCGAAAAATCTTATACAATAGTTTAATTTCTTTGTAAAAGTATATTTTACTGTTGAAAAAATTGAAAAATATTATAACTTTTTTTTTTATATGCACATAATATTTTTACGACTAACTAATATTGTTGATTTTAAAATTTTCGCTTTGCGACGACAGCTAAGTCTCATTCAGACTACCGTTTTAGTTTTACGCACAAGCAGAATAATTTAAGCAATCCAAACACTTGACACACTTTTAGTTTTAACACCAAGTGTTTGTGATTTAAGGGAAATTATTTAATTTTATTAACTTTTCGCCACAGTAAGATCATATTTTCATTTATTATTAAAACATATTGGTCAAATATTAAGAAAAATAAATTATAATTCATATTTAGTAACACACAACAAAAAAAACGCAACCATTGGTTTGGGAATTGTGTACCAAAAAAATTTAGAATTACTAAAATAAAAAGGCTGTTTTGATTTGAGGAAATGTTTTATTAGAAAATTCTAATGAACTAATTAAAAAATACTTAATTTTGACACATACTTAATATTAAAGAATAAATTTGAATATATCATTATATCTATAATTAATATTTAATATTATACGACACCTGTCATAAATTATTTTTATTATTTTATACAGCTAATATTTTAAGAAAATATATGAATATTTATTAATAGAAAAATATATTTTATTATAAAATTTGACCAAAATGATTATAAATTAATTTAATATCAAATTAATTTATATAATAATATATACTAAAATAAGTTATATATTATAATTATGTATTATAATATTTATTTAAATCCAGTAATTTGCATTTATTGTTTAATATATAAGAAAAGTAATAAATTATCTATTATCATGATATTTTATTCTTGTTTTATTAAATTCAATTTTAAAATTATAACATTGATTAATAATTATTGATTATTGGTTATAAAATAGTATCGGGTTTTCTACACGAACCATAGGCAAGATAGTTATAATATGACAATTTTGCAATACCTAAAGCCGTTTTATTTTAAATTTATATAAATTAGTTAAATTTTTCGAGATATACCATGAGTAGTGAATTATTCAGTACATCAGAACGAAATATTTGTCATGTTACTTATTTTCTTTCTATACATCCCACACTATAAATACATATGCCATATTACACCAGAGAGCTTACAGCATGTAAAAAAGCTACAAGAGAGAGAGAGAGAGAGAGAGAAAGAGAGAGAGAGAGAGAGAGAGATTGAGGGAGAGACTGAAGCTATAATCAGGTCAACGCCATCTATGCGTCGAGTGCATAAAACATATCAGCCAACCACTAACTGTCAAATTCAATTAACTTTTCTCTACACGGTGCGGTGGTTGTTACGTTGCCATTGCTTACTACTTGTCTACTGCTTGCCTATATTGGAACTTAGAACTTGCTAGAGGAACTTACAAAGCATCGGAGAGTAAAAAACTGAAAGGAATATGCTTCTTCATACGATATACTCGCGTGTGTTAGCATAAGGTATGCTAAAATAGTTATGAAACTGAATTTTTATAAGTTTAATTTGCTCAGCGTTTACTACGCGAACACAATTGTTTTGTAAAATATCACAATATTTATTTAAAAATTAGTTAATTTAGTTTCAACCGTTAGGTCAATAAAAAAGCTTTAAGATTAAGTTCTGTATGTATTTTATTTATATACAGACATTTTGGATGCATTCTACATATATCTTTATTAGAAAAAATAATACAAATGACATAAATAATAAACAAACAAAACGTAAAAACAAGTTACTAGGTGACAAAATAACTATAGATTAAAAAATTTATAAATTATTAAAGGAAGCTTTTTTGTAATTGATAAATTTATAAATTATTATTGTTATTATTTTAATATAGTAATAGATTTTTCAGAACTCATGTTAACTTATATTAAAATAAAAAAGCTTTAGAATTAAGATGTATATATTTTATTTAAATATCAATATTTTGATGCATTCTACGTATATCTTTATCAGAAAAAATAATAAAAATGACATAGCAAACAAAACACAGAAACAAGTTACTAGGTGACAAAGTAACTAGATTAAAAAAAATATTACAAATTATTAAAGAAAGCTTCCTATTTATTGATAATTTATAAATTATTATTGTTATTAAAAAAATAATTAGTCATTGACGGAATTCAGTCTTTTATATATTTTTATTAACTACTAAGCCAACGTTTCTGCAATCACTATTATTATTAAACAAACAAAACACAGAAACAAGTTACTAGGTGACTAGATTAAAAAAAATACTAATTATTTGATATTAATTGATAATTCATAAATTATTGTTATTATTAAAAAAATAATTAGTCATTGACACTTTGACTTTCAGAATTTATTATATTGAAACAAGAAGAATTTAGGATTAAGTTTTCTATATATTTTATTTAAGAATCGATTTTTTAATGTACTCTGTGTATATATCATCATCAGGAAAAAATATGTAGTTGTATATTTTTTTCTGATTAAGTTATACGTCGATTATATTGAAACGTCGATTTTTAAATAAGATATATACAAAACTTAATTGTAAAGCTTTTTATTTTATTAATATTTTTTAATAATTTACAAATTTTTTATATTTGTTAAGTACTTTGTTAACTAGTAACTTGCTTCTATGTTTTGTTGGTTTTATTATTTATGTGATTTGTACTATTTTTTGAAGATACACGTAGAGTATATTGAAATGTCGATTTTTTAAATAAAATATAAATAATCTTAAACATTTTTTTATTTTAAAAAATTAAAGAATTTTTCCTAATGAACAACAATGTAAATGTAATGCTTGACAGTATTAATTTTTTTCGTATTTAGAGCAAAAAACAGAAAACCAAAACAATGTATATTCTCTGGGTATAGTAACGAACACATATTATGTACTCATTAGCTACTGTTTTGTTTTACCATTAAAATGAACTAAAAAAAAAAAATTGTGAGAAATTCTGGAGGTGTAAATGATTTCTTTATCAACAATAAATTTTGTATCTAAATTTAGTTTGATAACTTTCTTGCTGTACCTTGTATAAATGGTAGGCACACGTATTACGCTTATAAGAGCGTTCCTTATAAATTCTGATTATGAATATGTAATCGGAAAGTAATGGTTAATGGTTGGTCGATATTGATTATGGTTTATGTACGTTTCTAATTAGTGCGTTACTCGTTTATATGGTCACACTGTGGATTTTCATCTAAATTAGGTATTTTGCGTGATTTTATAGCGCGCGAATTTATTACTTTTTCATTTGCACATTCTTCTTGTAAAAACAATATTTTTCATGTTAATTTTTGATTTATTCAATATATACAAACTTTATCAAATAGTATTAGAATAAATGTCTTTGGACATTTTCTATGAATAATACTTATGATTGAAGTTATTGCAATGGCAAAATCGTCATAGTCTTATGGCCCCTATGGGAACTAATTAATCTGGTAATATACACCACGAAGCACACATCACTCAAGAGTTACAGTGAGTGAGTGAGTGAGTGAGTGAGGTCATTACCTATAAGTTCTAGCTACGTTTCTCATACGAACGTCACCAGCTTATATTGCTACTGTTTAATTGCCGTGATCGCAAAGAAAATTTATTGTTTTCATTATATGATTTTAATGTCTCAGATATACGAACGAGTATAATCACTTTTTAACTTCTCTTCTTCTTATTGTTTTTGACGAAACTACCCGATAGAAATTATTATTATTATATATAGTTGTTCCACAAGTTAGTTACTTTTCCAATTAATCTACAACTAACTAACTAACTATGCTGTATTTATTATTTATTTTATCTATGATATAATATACGACTTTAATATTTGGAAATATATTGGAAAAAATTATGTGATCTGAATTTTTATAGTCTTGTTAGAATGGAACTCAAAATTTGTTAAACTATCCGTGCATGCTCAGTTCCATGAGTTAGTTACTTTTTCAATTGATTTACAACTAAAATATGCTTTATTTATTATTTATTTTAGTTTCATATTTGGAAATATATTAACGAAAAAAATTATATGATCTGAATTTTTAGTCTTGTTAGAATGGAATCCAAAATTTGTTAAGCTGTCCGTCATCATCAAGGAAAACTATACAAACTGTATAATTTTTCACGATAATGATATATATATATATATATATATATATATATATAAAGGTGGTTCTTAAAAAAAGGCAAAAATGCATTCTTTGGTATGACAGAATAAGAAAAAAAATCATATAACATTATTTTAATATTGTTAAATGGTTTCGAGAACGCAATGAAGTATTTAGAAAAAAAATATAACTGCTTTAGATTAAATATTATTAATATTAATATTTATTATTTATACAGTTTTTAACTGTACAGATCGAAATCGTAGACACTATTGTGTCTAATAAATGCTAAATACAATGGCTGATATTATAAGTTCGATTTTTTGGCTGTTTTAGTTCATTTGTTTATTCCAATTTTAAAACAGAACTCGTAATACGGACCAATGTGTCAAAAAAATGTTATATAAAAATAGCGAACGCTTGAAATTAAAATTATTATTAGGCATTTCGTTGGGACTAGAAAGTAGCAAATATTACTGTAGATAAGCACACACTAGGAATTTTGGAAATTGAAAAAAAAAAATATTAATGAAAATTTATATTGATTTTTTACAGTATATGCTCATTTCAAATAAATAAATAAAATATTTCGTACAACGAAATAATTCCAATGCAAAATGTTTTCGCTTCAGCAATTCCAAAAATTAGCAACTTAAACCAAAGCATTAAGTGTGTTATGTAAACAGTCCTAATATAAAAAAGAAAAATCAGCGTCCGAAAGGCATATTTAAAATGTTTCGCAGGGCACAAAACCATCGTCTTAACGGCTTTCAAAATTTTAAATTTCCAAGAACAACTACGCCTTGTCACACACAAAACACGAAAGTGCCTGGCAATACGGCGTATATATTCGTTTACGAAAAAAAATCCGAATAAAATATTCGCAATTCTCGATAGGCTGTAAGCGCTGCGCTAGTGTGTTTTCCATTCTTTGTATTTATCACCAAAGTTCTTCTACAACCGCGCGACAATTCATCGTGGTTGGCCATGTTTGCCTCACTATCAACATTCTTCTCTTCTCTTTCTCACCAATTTATCAACACCATATGTCGGTTTTTGTCGCTCGGTATACGCTAAGGTCACTATCGTGATCCGATGTGCATTTTTTTTTTATCTTTACTTGTTTTTTTTTTTTGGTATTTTTATAGTAAATACATCAGAACAACCATACTTATACTTAATACATGGATTATTTTGTTATATACATTAAAAAAGGTTGAATATAGTTTTTTTTATATAATAAAAAAATCTTTCAGAACTCATTATATTACAATAAAACGGTATTAATATTGATTAATAATCGATGTTATCTTCATCAGGAAAAATGATACAAATGACATTTATAGTAAATAAATTGAACGTAGAGACATTTTGTTGCCACTAGCTGTCTTGTCAGTTTGTGTCAGTGTCAATAATACACTTGTGTGGTTTTTTTGTTTGTGTTATTAGTTTGTTGTTGGTTTTCGCACTAGCAATTGTTTTTTTATTTGAAATGTGATATGTGTTCAACAAAGTAATTTTTTAGGATTAGATAAGATTGAATATTGGGAAAAATATTGATAAAAATTGTTTTTGATTAGATGCATGTATATGTGTTTTATCAAATTCTAGATGTGTTTTTGTTTTGTTCTGAGAAAAATTGTTATTGTATGATTGTGCGATAAATTAAAGATATAGTAATTGAACTATTGTTTGAACTATCTGTTTTAATTATGAGTAAAATTTATAAGGTGTCATTGCTTTTTTAATTGCATTGAAAACATGTTCTCTTGTCTTAAGAACAATCTTTTCTTTAGTTGGAAGATACATGAAAAGTGTATCTCAAATTGCTTGTATATGTTTCAAATAAAGAATTGATATGTGAAGTGTTAAAAACAAGATACAAGCTCATTTTTGAAAACAATTTTGGTATATAAGTAGATAAATGTCGATCATAATTATTTTTTTGATAATTAATTAACTTATTTAACTAATTATTTATTATTTAAATAATTATTTTACTGTAGGCCGAAATAATGAAAAAATATGTAAGGATTTAAATATTAGCATAGTTCGAGCTGATATCAGTTTTTTCATTTTCAGTTAATCTATGCTAATATTTGAATCCTGACGTAATTATTTTATGTTTTATAGTTAATAATATGTAAGAAACATTAGTTACTCGTCTACATGCTTTTGAGAATGATATAACTTAAACTAGAGAGAGACAAAATATATAATTTGTAGAACTTTACATATTTATTAATAATCACTTTTCCTGCTTTAGCGTATGCTGATGACGTGGTTATGTTTTGGTTGAATCTGAAAAGCAAATAAGAATGTTGATTGATAGAGTTAATGTTGTAGGTAAGGATATGAATCTTGTGTTGAATGTTGATAAGTGCAAAAGTATTAGTTGTTGAGAAGAGTTACTTGACGACTGAATGTAATGTATCTGTTGATACGATTCACAATAAATTTATATAAATGATTTTGAAGGTATACGTTTAGAAGTGGACGTTTGATAAATAGTTGGAGTGGTATAATTGAGAGAATGGTTTGTGTGAGCGAAAATTTCCAAGTAATAGGAATAGAAGAGCATGTATGAGAAGTATCATAAATGTGGATGATGTTAGAGTTACTTGTTCAGATAGGAATGTTTATAGAAAAGAAATTTCGAGATAGTGGAAAAAATATGTGCCATACCCTTTTGAGTACATGGCGTGATTTTGTATATGTGTATGTTTGTATAAATTTACGTAAATATGGTACTACACTTTACAACTATTCGTTGTCAGAATTAAATTTCAAAAATAAACAAATGAAGTTATATAATAATAAAAATTTTTTTAGTAATTACTATATTAAGTTTTCGGATTAATTTAATAAATTTTATGTAGAAAAGTTCTTCAACCAAATGATAATAAAATAAAGTAACAAAAAAACTAGTAACACAAAAATCTAGTTATATCTTTTATAATTAGCTTAAAAACACAATAATTACAATTGCATCACAACATCATCACATAGAAGAAGAAATATTACAACACTTTGTTATAAAATTAGACAAGATTTGAAACGACAAATAGATAGAAAAATGCCAGAGTATCTAACACGATTGTTGACTCATCATATTCTCTTATTGTGTTACATCTGCATTTTACGTGTCAATACATACACCTCTACACCTATATACAACTTAACATTTTATACAATAAAAATATAACGTAATGTTAAGTTTAAGTACATTTATGAAACCGATGTGTGTTAAGAAATATGCGTTTAATGTTTGCGTGTATGTATGTATGTGTGTGTGTGTGTGTGAGAGAGAGAGAGAGAGAGATGCGTAAACGGGAAGGAATCTCGCTGGTCATCTTTGAGGTTACGTGCATTATTGTGTTATTCGACCTTGATCTCTCGACATCTCTTTTTTGTATTGTTCGGATTTTTATAATAAATATGGTACTTACTAATGGAATGTCTGCATTCTCATTTACCTACAGTATAGATGTCGTGAGTAAAATAGTGTATTATATTACGAGGAGTAGAAAGCGATGATTATTATATTTGTGGCCGAAGTAAAACCGAGGAACAAGCAATCTGAACGAAACACCAAAAAGGGCTTTCTATTCCGAGTCAGACATATACGATTTTTTTATTCAAACGTTTTAAACTAAAAATTAATAAAAATACATGCCAAGTTACCTTAACGTTACTAACAGTTGTAGAATAAGTATGTATATGTATATATTATTTAGATTTGTTACCTGATTTGGGCAAATTAATCTTTCTTTGATCGAATATACAATTTCCGATAAATTTGACGGTATATTGCATTTTTTTGCACTTTATCACACATTTTCAATAATCAAATTCAAATTCAAGCGAAAATAAACAATGCAATTGTCAATTAACTTAACTTGACTTAAGAATTTTTAATATAGCCATCGGAGATATCCAATTAAATACATTTGGTCAAATATGCAGTTTCTGGCAAATCTAACGGTGCACATTACATTACACATTTTCACTAATCAAATTCATATTCAAGCAAAAATAAACAATGCAATCGTCAATTAACTTAACTTGACTTAATAATTTTTAATATAGCCATCTGAATTTTTGCGTTAAAATTTAAAGTTACAGGTTATCCAAATCTTTTTTTTAAACATTTTGAATTAACTTATTGATGTCGTAGTACATATATTTTATTTATATACAATATTTAAAAAAAAGTTAGTATCAAAAGATATCCCTATTTTATCTTTTTGTATAATTCATATAGATTCAACTTGCGAATTTCTTATATGAAAACGAGCGTTTAATACCAATAACAAATACGACTGTCCGTAACTTTTGGTCTTGATTTCAAATAACAATGGAAGTTATTCATAGCCCACTAGGATATTGTCATCGGCGGTATGACATTCAAAGAACATCACTTTCTTTATACTACAAACATCATTTGATTGGTTACATTTCCAAACTTTATTATGGCTCTTCTCAGAGATATTCTAGGTTTTCTTTATAAGTTTTTATATCTATTAAATGAGTAATGATGATGAATAATGTTTTTTTTTTTAAAGATTTACAAATGATGAAAGTTATGTGTGATGTTTGTATATAATTATAGGTTATGTAATATTAAGGATTTTAGAAAATTGGAAATAATATAATTATTTCTTGTTGAAAGAAATGATATAATTTACACTGCAATTTTTAATTTATTAGTCGTATGAGGATTAGCTAAAAAGTTATACCTATGTTTGAATTCATATATTATTTGATCATTAACTGATTAGTATTTTCAATTTTATTTATTTTTAAAATAAGTAATAAATTATTTATGATTGGCTAAATATCACAGAAATGACAATATTTTATTTTCTAATTTGAAAATTATTTGAAGGAAAATTTTATTCAAACATTTGGAAATATTGGGTCTGAGATAAGTAATAAATTATTTGTGATTGGATAATAATTTATCTTTAGAATTTATGACATTTTAATAATCTATAAATTTCATGATCTAGTTACTTATTTGTTATCTAATAACTTGTTACCATGTTCTTTTTATTTACTATAAAAATCATTTATATTTTTTTTTCTAATGTAGACGCACGTTCAATTCGTCGAAACGTCGATTATTAATAAAGATTAAAGGTTTATTTGATATATTAATTCAAAAAGATTTTTAGCACTTATCAACCTTATATCGTATCAATTATCCTATTAATTATAGTATATATTTTAATTTGAAAATGTGAACCTTACATACTAGTAAAAGTAAATATTTTTTTTCTGTTACAGGTAAGAGTTCTGTATATATCATCAGGGTAACTACACACTACAAGGTAACTACGTAATAAATTATTTAACTACCAAAAAAAAAAACCTAACCTATTAACCATAACGACTTCTAACATTAATTAACAGGTATATATGATGTACTCGTCAATAATTGATACAATTAATCAAAAACAATCTTTACGATATGCTTATAATCACATCCTGTTCCCAAATAAAAAATACTTGCTTTGAGTTTTTCACTTATAATTCACCTTGAACTGATTTTATTCTCGAAATTTCAAACTTTCAAACATTAATTTCTGAAAGACCGAAGCAAAAAGGGCGGTTATTGTACGGTAAATTATAGACATGGAACGTTTCAAATTAATTTGTCTATTTCAGTGGAAGAAAGTGAAGTCGATTGAACTACAAAGTTTATAATTTTTTTTTTTGGCTGTCACCAAATAAGTTAAAGGCTCGTATTTATAGTTTCTTTTCGATTACTTTTAGTGTAAAGCAGTCAAGATTTCAATATTAATTTTTGCTTTTATTATGTATCAAATATAAACTAGTGTTATAAAGTAAATAACTTTTTAATAACATTGAACAAAAAAATGTTTATAAGTATATCTGTGAAATTAATAACTGGAGCAGTCAAAAATTTGGACTGCTCCAAAACTCAGTTTATAATAATTTATTTATAAACTACAAAATAAATGCACTAAAAAAAATATTAGCTAAACAACGGTCATTTTCAAACGCGCACCGCTCAAAGGGGAATTAATTTTATATAATGAGGTAAAAAGCACTTTATTCCTCTCGTAATAAGAAGTACACAATAGCATAGATGTTTTCAATCCAGTATACTGGAATATTATTTTAAAACATTTTTAATTCTATGGAGAAAAAATATACAATTTTTTCTTTTAATTTAACTAAAATTAAAATATTAACATTTTTAATGGACATTAAATATTTATTTCAATGACTTAAAACAAATATCTGTATTATATTTTTTTTCTTAATTGAGATACAATATATAAACAAACAGTCATACGCAATAGTCGTGCGAGTGTACACGTATTATTAGGCTAGGAAGGTGCATGAACGACCTTGCATGTTCGACCTTCCCTAAAGCGATGACGCGTACGAGATGATGAGTCGAGATCGAGACGAGATGAGATGAGAATGGATAATTGTCGCCATGGTATGCGTAATGTAATGCGAGATGCTATATAACAACATTCTATGAGATATGATGATGGTATGGGAGTTTAGATTAGGGCACACCTTTCACCGAAATCTTCTATAGCGACTGCGTTACTACGTTCTTTACAGTACTTTGTATTAGATATTTTAGATTTAAAATATATTTAGAAATAATATATGAAAGTTACAGAAATATGTGAACAAAATATTTATATACTAAATAATTATATTAAAATAAAGATATCTTTAACTTTTAATTTAATTTCGACGTTTTGATATACTGCATGTATATCATGAAAAAATATATACAAATATATATATATATATATATATATATATATATATATATATATATAAATATATATATATATATATATATATATATATATAAATATATATATATATATATATATATATATAAATATATATATATATATATATATATACAAATATATACAAATAAATATATATATATATATATATATATATATATATATATATATATATATTTGAGAGCATGTGCTGTTTGGGCGCTAGAATTTTTTTTTGATTTTTTGGTTTTTATTTTTTTTTCTGAAAAACTATGAGATGTAGGAAAATAAATATGATATGGAAAAATGCGGAATATTGAGCACTGTAATTGAGTGAAGAAATCATTATTTTAGAATGCATCGTTTAGTAGAAAAAAATTAAAAACTGAATTTTTGAAAATTTCTCAATTATTATTCTTGGGATTTTTTCAAAATAAGACTTTCTTCAAGCGCCCAAATGGCACATTCTACTAAATTAAAACTAAAACCAAATTATTTAACTTTTATTTCCTATCGAAAAGTATTCTAAGTATTTTTCCGAATTTTACTTCAGAAAGAAAGAAGTATTCTGCATATTATCTAAATCCCATGTTATTGTCATATATTAACGTGACGAACGAACACCCTGTATATATAATATGTATGTGAAGATCGTAATTTTAAAACTTTAGTTACGGAATAATTAAGTTTTAAAATTTAGCTATTAATTTTATGATTTTTCATTAATTTTGTTGTACAAAATGTTTTTATTTTGTTAAATTAACAAAACTAAGTAAGTTGAATTTATAGAATTTTCTGGGCTGGTATGTCGTGGTCAATCTATCCTCGTCGCAGACGTTTTGCCATACATCGTAGATGGCATCCTCAGTGTTGGTGACTGATATAGTTACTTATTTGTTACTTAGTAACTTGTTTGTATGTTCTGTATTTTCCTGATGTACTCTTAATATTGATTGGTTTTGCAATTATTACAGTATCTTCGAATTTAATCAGTTCTGAATGATTTTCACTATGATAGAACATATCATTTCATGCAAGAATCTTTCTCTAATTCTGTTTATCTTGACATGTCAGTGTCAGATTTTACTATCGGCAAATATTTGACACCCCGATCTGTCGAATTAGAGAACAATTATTATACTATTACTATTAACAACTTATACACACGAACATCTTTAAGTTACGTTTAACTTTACGTTATTAACTTTAACGTTTATTATACTTCAGCCTTCACGTGTGTTTCGTGCTTATAAGATTCCCTTTTTGTTATATATTAGATTCAAAACTTTTATTTCTAATTTATGACTTTCGATTTTTCTCTTCCCATAAAGCCGTTGTTAAATATTATGAAATTTGTTAACACCATAGGATAACTTTCACGCTAGTAAAAAGAGTTAAGTTTTTCTTATTTTTATTTTAATGTCGGAACTTTATTTGTGTTTGAAAATAATATGGCTTATTGCGTTTTATACTGAAAGATTTATTATAAATTAAGTATATTTTCTTTTAATACGTTATTTTATATATTTTATATTATTCGTTATATATTACATATTAGACATGTGTTGAGAAATAATTTTATCTTAAAAATATATGAACAAGTATTTTACGATGGCATTATATATGAAAATTAAAATTTAATTTTTAAGTTATTAACTAGTAAAATTATGTATAGGTTATAGAAAATTTATCAAAGATACCGATTAATATTATACACTTTAATAAAAAATTGCCATATTACATAAAAACCATAGTAAAAAATTACATATTATTTCAGCAAAATAATAATGTGCACAGTGATTGATGTTATGTGAAGATACTGAAATTGGCTTTCATTAATTAAAAATTTATAAATTTTGTGATCTACTAACTTATTTGTCATCTAGTAACTTGTTTCTATGTTCCGTTTATGTATTGTAAATGTCATTTGTATCAGTTTTCCTGATGATAACGGACGTTGAGTTCGCCGAATCGTCGATTATAAATAAATATTAATACAGAACTTCAATCTATAGCAGTTTTATTTTTATATAATGAGTTCTAAAAGATTTTTTACTATATTGAGAAAAAATAATTTTATATGTATTGATTTTATTTGTAAACTTCTTATTCTTTTGTAATTTACAAAACGACATACACCCTCGAAGAAAAATTCTTATAATGGCATTCGACATTTTTCCGTTGATTAACCTCATTAAGAAATGATTTAGTAAATATTATTACGGAAACAAATAACGTGTAACTGAATTGTGGGCATTGTGTTTTGAAAGTTTTAATTTGACGAAAAAAATCGCACATAGTAAACAAACTTATCACAGTCTGCTTGCTCCTAAGCTCAAGAAACAAAAACAATTAAAAAAAAATCATAGTTAAAAAGGGGAACACAAATCAACTCAAGAGTGAGTGAGTGTTGTTATTAGCGTTTCCATGGCAACAACCTAACACAATAATCGCATTATTTGTGCTTCTCGTATCCAGATCCGGATTAAAAGTCACATCTAAGGCCATTACAAATTTTGACCCCAATGTATTTTGTTTTATTATAACATTAGAAAAAATGTGTGGAACCAAGTAAATATCTCTGGAGTTTCTAGAGATATCGAAATGAAATTTGTTAGGTAGATATTACAGTAAATTATGAATTTTACATGCACTGAGAAAAATAGATATTTAACAAATTGTATAATAATAAGTAGATATTTATTAGAAATATACGAGTATGTTTACTGTATTCACAAATTTATACATTTTTAAAATCTACTCACATATATATTTTAATACTATATTAAGAATTAAGACTGTAATACTATATACAAATTGATGGTATTAAATTTTTGTTTTTATTATACTTATAGTTAATTTTTAAATATACTTATTTTGTTATTTTTAATATCTTGTGTTTGTGTCACCTTTTTAAATATAAATAGCGTTACGGTAACTATCCATTTTTCTCAGTGTGGCTTTTAACAATAAAAGAGCAAGATTTTGTTATCTTTACAATAATAATATAAGTAATATTATATTTTTATGAAAAAATTACAGTTATAGACTATGTAGCCTTTAACTTGAAGGATAATCCGGTCCTGTTGATTGCTAAATCGCATTTGGCTTCATTGACGTGGTGAGATGGAGATTTCGCAAATTTTTTTATCTTCTCTTGTTATTGTATTGGTCTAGGCTAGGCTAGGCTAGTTGTGGTAATCGAAAAAAATGGTAAAAGAATGGGAAAATTGGAATTTGGTATCGGTGTGCGTGTGTGGAATGCAGAAAAGCAATAATACAGAACTTGCAACTTGATAAGAGTTTGTTTGTTAAGCGTGCTGTGCCCGTGTGCAATAAGGGTGAAATTAGTTTCAAATCGTTTAGTCTTTATTTTAGACAATGTCGAGATAATGTGCTACTTTTAATTTACGATATTAAACATTAGTACGCGTTTTGCAATTATTATTTATTCAATCATTTATTAGATTTAGAATCAGTATTTATAATTTTTAAATATTGAATATTTTTTAGAACTCATAATAAATAATTAGAAACAACTTTTGGTTTAACAGAGCAAAATATCATACACACATACGTAATATATACCCAGAAGCGTGTGGCACAAACTCTTTCCACTATATCAAAATTAAATTCCTCCAAATATTTCTATATACTGTAAAAAAAAGAATAGCGAAATTATAGAAAAATATTAGTAAAATTTTACTGTTAAAAATCTGTAATTTCATTTTACTATAAATATTCTGTATTTCTACCTTAAAATTCTGTAATTTTTACAGAATTCATAATAATCACATTAAGTAAGTAAAAATGACTTAATTGTAAGTATGTAAAATTGCTTAATTTCTAAAAAATGCATTACATACTTAATGTAGAGTTATATATTGTTGGTATAACTTCTTAAATTATGTAAAATTACAGCTTGCATATTAATATCTGTAATAATTGTAAAAAATGTATGCAAATTTTTAAATGTATGTAATTATATTAACAATAATATTATCGAACTAAACAAATTTTACCTATTTATGGAAAATTTCTGACAGAAAATTTCTATAAATTTACTAAAAGAGACTTTACTAAAAAGCTGTAATATTATATACAAATATACTTTTACATTCCGTTGGTAATATTATATTACATAATGTTTATTATGTATTTTTGAACAATTATGTAAAATTGCAGGAGTTGTGGAATTTTGCCTAGAAATACTGGGCATCATAGTGTCTCATGATTTGTAAGTAAAAATTACCTAATTTTTTTTAGAGTGTGTAAACAAGTAACTTTTTCTTTCATTCACATTCTTACTGATACTCTGTCATACATTAATATTATTTTTCCTGATGAAGATGTACGTTGCATACGGCAATTATTAATAAATAGTAATACAGAACTACAACCTAAAGCCGTTTTATTTTAATATTATGAGTTCTGAAAGATTTTCTACCATGTTCATTTTCTTATCTGAAATGATTATATATTTAACACTTTATTGTCTATACCAATGGTATCTTTATACTGTCTGCATAAATTAAATATTTTTTTATTATTTCAAAATTAATAACTTTGTTTATTTATAGTCTCCTGTGTATATATCACAAGAATGATCTAAAATTGTACAAGGTGTTAATTTTAACGAGTGGTTGAATAAATAGAGTTCATAAAAATTTATATCTTAATTTTGATATTGCGTTTGAATTAAAAAAAATATCGGCTAGCTTCACAGACCGATAATTATATAGCATTAAGAATGAATAGAAAATATCTTGCCATCATGACGTCACAATTCTATATGAACCATAATCATCTTAATATAATTAGGTAGTTGTATTTGAATCTCAACTTTTTTTCATATCGCCAGACTACGTGAATATTAATTTTTTCTATACATATTACATATATGGTATACAACCGAGTGTGTGTGTCTGTGTAGTAGATTGAATGAAATCAAAATATTGCTACAAAATTATTACACGCAAAATTATATATTATATAGTATGACTTATTGGGAATATGCTACTGCATACGAGGTTTGATTAAAAAGTGTCTGAACTGATTGACACGTTTTTACAGTACTGGCAATTAGCATAGATTATAAAAAATATTTTACATAATTTTTTTTACGTAGGTTATGTATGTATATCTATATCTCGAATAATATAAAAAGCACGACTTTAGTTAAATTCAACTAAAAAATTTCTTTTTTGAATATTTGTAGGTACATTTAATGAAACAGTTTGATAACTTTTTGCCTATACAATGAATAAATGAATGCACAATGCACAGAAGCAAGATGCAAATCAGAAAATACTATTAAATCTGACCTTGATAACCAGTTGAATGTAATCATAATTCAAGCAGAAATAATTTCTAAATGAAATTCGTAAAAAATCGTCCAAATTACATATTCACTTAGTACACCCAAACACATATAAATAGATTTCTTTTTAAGTATCTCTCTCTTTCTCTCTCTCTCACACTTTAAATATTATCAGACAATCCAGACACGATGTTTCATATAATAATAATAATATATCGTGCTGTATTGAATGTATGAACTGCAAAATGTTTTGTGTGAATAAATCATACACTTACGATTTCAAATATAGTATTCAATTGTGATTACTGTATAATTTTTTTTCACAATTTTTGTTTAGTTTTTAGGTATTTCAGAAATATTCTCGTATTAGGCCATTTTTCACAAATTTATAGTTATTTTTTGCTATTCTAAGAATAAAGTGAAAGCCTGAAGATTACTAAATTAATAATATAATAAATTTTCTGTAATATAGGAAAAAATCCTTCAGAATTCATTATATAAAATTCAACTGCTTTAGATTTAAGTTCTGTATTAAAATTTATTTATAATTAACGTTTTGTCGAAATGTTGATTTTAGTACAGAACTTGAACCTGAAGCAGTTTTATTTTAAATTTTGTATAATTTATTTATTATTAATAATTCTGATATTTATAAATAGTTTAATTTAAACTTGATCGCAGTGAACTAATATATAATATATAACTTCAGTAAATTTGCTGTCAGGAATTTTTCATAAATAGGTAAGATTTGTTTAGTTCTGTAATATTATTATTGGTATGATACATTTCTAAATTTATATAAGGATGTATTTTGTAATGAATAAATTACACTTAAAATATTTTATTAATAATATTACACAAAATTTGTATACTCTCATTATTTTGCTGAATTATTACAGATATTAATATGCAAGCTGTAATTTTACATAATTTAAGAAGTTATACCAACAATATGCAATTCTACATTAAGTTTGTAATGTAATTTACAGAAATTAAGCAATTTTACATACTTATTAGGTCATTTTTAATTACTTTATGGGATTATTATGAATTATGTAAAAATTACAGAATTTTATGGTAAAATAAAATTCCAAATTTTTTTCTGTAATTTCGCTATTTTGTTTTTACATGTGTACAATAATACAAATTAAATACATCGTAATAAAATCTATTCATAGGACAGACAAAATTTTATGGTATGATGTCATCTGAGGTGAATGCATCTAAATCTTTCCGTGTGTGTGCGTGTGTGAGTGTGTGTCAGTTGACAGCCTCAAACCAAAAACTATGTGCTTCCGTTACGAAATAACCGGTAACTCGTTTAGAGAGAAAGAAATTAACATATATCGCCTTAAGCTTATGATATGGGAGTCAACTAGGGGTCCGGCAATCATAGCTTAGAACGAAAAAGGTTATTTTAACCTGACTTAACTTAACTTAACGTTTATTATGATTGTCGCACGTTACGTTTACGTGACCCTCCTCTTTCAAGTAAGGTAGTACAGTTTACTCTACTCTTACTCATGAATTTAATCCAGTCATGAGTTTATCATGACCAGTCAAAATATAGAAAAATGCATTACTTTGTCGTTGATCTTGCGGCACAGTTGATAGCGCAGTTATCGCGAAAGCAAAAGGTCCTTGGTTCAAACCTTGCAAGAAAATGCAGTTTTCTTTATTTCAAAACTAACTAATGATTTAATTAGTTTACCAATATAAATTAATGAGGATTTTAGCAAAAACAAAAATACTATAACATTACAGATTTTTTCTGTAATTTCGCTATTTATTTATTTTTTAAGTTTATCTGTCGGGTTTATTATTATAGGATCATTAAAAATGCAATATCCAGAAGTATTTATATCATTTCCGGTATAATATATAATATATATATATATATATATATATATATATATATATATATATATATATAAGTTAAGAGCAATGTGACATTTGACATGGCGTTGAAATGACAGTTTTTATAACCCAATCGGAATTCCGTTTCAACAATTATCCATCTACGAACGTTTAACAAATCTAAGAGTCACGTATGCGCAATAAATAAATCAGAAATTAATTCCACACTCGTCCGGAATTTCTTTGTTGGAACTATTATATATATATAGGAAACTGTCGATATAGAAATACATCAATTTTTTTAATTTTTATTTTCAGCTATTTATAATAAAATTTTAAAATTCTAAATAATAACATAGTAAATTTTCAGAACTCATTATATTAAAATAAAACAGCTTTAGGTTGTAGTTCTGTATTAATATTTATTATTAATCGGCGTACTCAATGTACATCTTCATCAGGAAAAATGATACAAATGACATATAAAGTTAATAAACAGAAAATAGAAGCAAGTTACTAAACATAACAAAATATGAGTAACTAGATCATAAAATTTACAAATTTTTAATTAAAGGTAGCCAAATTTTATTTAAATAAGCAGTGCTTCCAGAAATCTTTTGACCTACGGCTGCCTGTTAATTAAACAATTACAACAAAATAAATGCTAAAATATTTGGAAGTGGTATATAACTTGGAATTCCAGATGGTTTTACCTCAACAGCATTATGTGATACCTGACTAATGACTATTGCTGATGAAGGCACAGGTTCTTGACTTTGCAGTGAAAAGTGAAACGTAACTTTATTGTGGTGGGTAGACACAAATCGTGTTGAGTTATGCATTTTTCTACAAATTGTTTTTCGACAATGTTTAGTATTATTAGTTGAAAGAGGAAATGACAAAATTAATTTTTACTTAGAATTAGTAAAGGTTTTTGCAAATGTTATACATTTAATTTCTTAAAATATTTTTGTAATGATATTAAATTACTGTTGATATAAAAAATAAATATAATAAGATATAATATACGTTATTTTAATGAACTTACATCATAGACGAAAATACGAAAATATATAGGCCCCTATTTTCACCTCAATTTTAAAAGTGATTTTTGTCAAAGTACTTTTGATGTTCACTCACAATTATTATATATTAAGCAATTTTAATTAGTTTATTTCAATTTTATAATATTATACGTATATTCAAATGTATATGAAAATTAGAACTACTGCTCATATTTGATAAAAAATAGAAATATAAATTATTTTGAAGCATTTTTTCACAAACATAAGAGGTGAGAATACGGGTCATAATTTTTTCGAATGAGTTCTAGACACCTAGACCAATATTTGTTAGTAAATAAATAAATGTAAATAAAACAGTATTATAGTGTGTCCAGAGAACATAAACTATCATAAACTTATTGTATTTGAAATAACTCTATTAGAATATAGTAAAAAATCTATCAAAATTTTATATTACAATAAAATTAATTAATATATATTAATAATTGACGTTTCGACGTACTCAACATATATTATCAGGAAAAGTTATACAAATGACATTTTACTGTAACTGTGATTTGAATTATGTTTCCTGATAAAGATGTACGTTGAGTACGTTGAGTAAATATTATTATAGAACTAAAATCTAAAGAGTTTTATTTTAACACCATTATATTTAAATCAGAAGTGTAGGGTTTATTTTAACAATAAATAAATAATTTTTAATGTATTTTTTATTTTACATAAAAAGATCGTATTATCAAATATCTAGATCACTTTCAAATTACGTAAAACAAAACAAATACGCAAATTACATATATATTACAATTTATTCTGATTATCGTACAAATCAGTGTAACGATACAGTAATAAATGATCTACGCCAAACACTTTCTACACTTCCATATTGACAAATCTCACGCTTGCAACTTGAGAATAAATGACGATGCAGTAAAAATCGAAAAATATAAATAACAAAACACCATCTCCTTACAATTTATATATATATATATATATATATATATATATATATATGTATATGAATTTTCTCACACATAAAACATCTACCTGTCTATAGCGATATATAGGTATAAAGCAGTGTCGTGCATTCTGGGGCATCCCTTGTATTTCTTAAAATTTAACATAGTAAAAAATCTTTCAGAACTTATTATAGTAAAATAAAAAAGCTTTAGAATTAAATTCTATATATATCTCATTTAAATATCGACGTTTTGATACACTCTACGTATATCTTTATGGGGAAAAAATAATACAAATAACATAAATAATAAACTAATAAAACATAGAAACTAGTTACTAGGTGACAAAGTAACTAGATTGATTTTATTTTAATAAAATATTAAAATAGTAATAATCATTTATAAATTATTAACTAAAAGAAGCCAAATTTTATTTAAAACAGTGCTTTTACTTGCTTTGATGTTATCTCTTTATTTTTTTATTAATTTGTGATAGATCATTTTTTAAAAAAATCTAGATCAAGATCAAGATCTTCACAGTTAATTTGTTCTAGATCAGATCATAGATCAATTTCTTTAATCAGATTAGATCAGGAATTGTGATATGAGTCGTATAGATGCAAAACTCACTATTTGGTAAATTTTATGTTCTAAGATATTTGCAAAAAACTGTTATAGCTGGGTGTAATTATATTTTGATGATAAAATCTTGTTATTAGATGGCATTACTTATTTAATAAGTGCCATCTAGTAACAAGATTTTATCATCAAAATACAATTACACCCAGCTATAACAGTTTTTTGCAAATATCTTAGAACATATGATTTATCAAATAGTGAGTTTTGCATCTATACGACTCATATGTATTAGCGCCATTGGAGAGTGGAGAGAATATAGAACCGTTTTATTTCAATATAATGAAAGAAAGATTTTTTACTATCTTATACACAATTACTTTGTTGATAACACACAAGAAACATTGTGATGCCAAAGTAATTATGTATTATTTTATTTAATTTACTAAGATATAACTAAGATATATATATATATATATATATATATATATATTTGTATATGTGAAATATAGAAACCGCTTCCCCATCGTCAAAAGTCATGGCACGGCACTGGTGTAAATAGTGAAAATAAAGAACAAACATCCACATGATTGGAGATAGATTGAAGCTGTGTGTGTGTGGAGACAGACTTCTTACCTTTACGTTATGGTTATCAAATAGTAAATTACCTAGTGATAAAAAGTTTAGTGCGAACATTCGTTATAACAAGGCACACAACACCACACATACTATATAGCTGTTCAAATCATCTAATATATGTGAGCTATGTCATAATATTAGATACACTCAATTTATCATTTTGCACAGTGCTGCAAAATAAACAAATAATACTGCCCTGCCACATTGCCACAATGCAAGTGCATACTTACTTACTTGGATTCTATGTTTTTATCAACAGAAATATCCTTATAGATGATTACTTTTAAATGCTATTAGCGGTATTAGGATTTATCTAAATTATTGATATAGATAAAAAAATATTTAAGGAGAGATAAACAAGTGATTTAATTATGTGCAACGAACAATTTCATTTTGTATGGTTTTATTAATATATAAAAAATTGTTGAAAATCATCTTTTTTTGACGTTTACATGTATTTCCTCTCTAAGCATGTGTAAAATTTATAGTTAAATTTGATAGATAGAAATATATAAATTTAACTACTTGTAAAGCTTGAATTACATTATACTTTTTTCGTCTAGATTCATACTAGGTTTCTAGTTCAAGTTTCGTTCAAGTACAGATAGTCAGTTCTAGTATAATGTAAATCAGATTTTTGCATCCAAGTTTCTTTCAAGTTTCCTAGTATAGAAATATACAACATGCTCTATTTTCCTATTCAAGTTTCATACTAGATACATTATACGCATGCGCACGCAATTCTACCAACCTTATATATATCCATTTTTGTTTAAATGTGTTTTTCAGTATCTGACAAATTAAGTACTTTATATTTTTAAGTTGGCGTACTGGCAATACATCGCAAAAAATCGAAGAAACTCGATAATACACGACCGATTGTGAAAAAAGTATGAAAATTGAACAAAACTTGAACGAAAATTGAACTAGAAATCTAGTATGAATCTTGACGAAAAAAGTGTAATGTAATTCAAGCTTTAATGGAATCTGTATAAAAAAATGTAGAAAATGCGTAATTTTAATCAACTACCACATAATTTTTTACTCGATATGTACCAAAATGGCTCCTTTTATGTAGTAAAAATAACTTGTGTGTGTTGTACTAGTAATCATAATTTTTAATAGAAGAAAAAGCAAAGGTAACAGAAACGACAAACATTTAAACTGTTAAATGTTGCGTATAATTTCTCACTCGCATGTAACACAATGGTTCTCTGGTTCTGATGACAAGCGCTTCAAATTAGAAATTACCGACCGAAGACACTTTGTAAATTAATTCATTATGTAATTAACACAAATGCTGCCTGCATATAGAGTTGCCTTGCATTGCGGTCGCTGTTGCTGCATAATGCTGCAAGCATACATATTATTAAGCCGGAAACTACTTCCGCTCCGCTGTACTGCTTTTGTTTATTATTATTTGTTACAATTTTATTTTTATATTACGTAGATTCTTGAGAAAAGAATTTGTTATACTTTTCAAATCAATGGAATGTATAGTGAATAAATAGCATTGATTATTTGAGGTAATATTTTTTCTCGTAGTAAAATAATAAAACACAATAAAAAAATCTTTCGGAACTCATTAAAACAAGATTCGAAGTATATGGGTAAACCTATATATAGACCACTTTGACATTTCTCGGAAAGTTGGCAACACTGTATTTTAATAATATTATAATTTATGTGGGCACTAGGAGAAACTTTTCTGAAAATTTGATCAAAATCGAATAAATAATGTAGCCACAATGAATTTTTTAAAAATTTTGTGATTTTTTTCTCGATAAGTTGGCAACTCTGTATTTTGTTATAATTGCATAATTTATTTAGGCACTAGGAAAAACTTTTATGAAAATTTGATTAAAGTCGGTTAAATAAAATGGTCATAATGAATTTTTAAAAATTTTAATAATTTTTTTCTCGGAAAGTTGGCAACACTGTATTTTGTTAAAATTACATAAATTATATGAATAGTAGGAGAATCTTTTGTGAAAATTTGAGTAAAATCGGTTAAATAACATGGCCATAATAAAAATTTTAAAACTTTAGTAATTTTTTTCTCGGAAAGTTAGCAACACTGGATATTAATAAAATTATATAATTAATGGGGATATTAGGGAAATCTTTTCTGAAAATTTTATCAAAATCGGATAAATAACGTATAGCCAATATGAATTTTTAAAAACTTTAGTAATTTTTTTCTCGGAAAGCTGGCATCACTGGAAAAAACTAAAACCACATGCCTATCTTGAGTACTAGACAAATTTATCCTGAAAATTTCAGTAAAATCGGTTGAACCGTCTAGGAGGAGTTGCGATTACAAAATTTTGTCTGACGACCGAGCGAGCGAGCTGACGACGCACATCCATACACCTACATAAACTAAGTTTAGATTTGTCATCTAGAGACTATATGAAGGATTTCTATATACAATTTTTTTTTTTTGAAAATGTTACAGACACCGTACCAAACGCTATACCACTTTTTCTTTGCAGTCAAAGTAGTAAAAAGTAAATTATAATTATTGAAGAAAAAATATTTGTAAATATTAATTATTTTTTTATATAAAAATAATTTTATTATTATTACTATACAAGGTGTAACAGAATAACTTCTCCTAATTTTCAGAAATAATAGAGTGCAGACATCGTACCAAATGCTATACCACTTTTTCCTTGCAGTCAAAGTGGTAAAAATACAAGTAACTAAATCATAAAATTTATAAATTTGTAATTAAAGAAAGTCAAATTTTATTAATATCAGAGTACCTTTACACTGATTGCTGTTCTCTTTTTTTTTATATATTTCTATTGCTTCCCTTATCAATCTACTATCAATATTGATAGGTTTTGCAATTATTACTTATTTTGTTACGTCTATAGTAACTTGTTTCTATGTTTTGTTTATTTACTGTAAAAGTTTTTGTTGAAATATAACCGAAACTTAATCGTAAATCATTTTTATTTTGTTTCTATTATTTAATTTCGAATAAATTGATTTTAAATTACAATTTATTATTATCATAGAAATCAAGTTTGAAAATCTAATTTTATGTTTTGCAAACATTTTAATGTAATTTAAAAACAGTGAATTCATTGAAGAGAAATATTCTATATTTAAACTGTATAATTTAATTTCAGTAATTTATATTGACTTTTATGACTGTTGGTGAATGATATAAAAATATTGATGTTAAGATGATGATGAGTTAAATGTTTCAAGGATGCTCTCGATTGCAAAATACTTGATCTAAATTCCATAGTCAAAAATTTTGATTGTAATCAAACTATTTTTTTACGGCTGTTGCATATCGTCAACATTGTAAATTTAAATGGAATTTATCATTTTAATTTTGTTATACAGAAATGGACGAAAGATTGAAATTTGTTTATTATTCCAAAACTATAATTACTACATTAAATTGAAATTTTCACAGACAAACTATACCTAAAAACGACGGAGTTAGATTTTCCTAACGAGTCGCATTTTTATTTAATATAGACAAAGAAAATTTTTCAAAAATAGGTACTCTTTATTTAATATATTTTAAAAAATACACAAGTATGAACAAGTTAATCACTTTATAATGAAATATAAAATATGAAATAATATAAATAAATATTTGTTTATTAAAATATGCCTATAGGTTATCTAAAACTATATAAATGAAATTTTGTTATTACAATAATTTTTTTTATATATAAAAATTCGTAATTGTTTTCAATTCAATTTCATATACATTTATTAAATGTTAAATTTGATTTCAATTTAATTTAAATAATAGAATATGTATTAAAAATTTTCCCATACATATCTCATTTTTATTCTTTTGTTACATATTAAACAGTATTTTAATTTAAATTTTTTCCATTTCAATTTATTTATTTTCTCACGATTTAAACATACATCAAATCAAGTTAACTTCTATTATTTTATTTTTTTTTGTTTTTATTTTTTTTTTTCGTGTTAAGAAAAATCAATCTGCACAAATGATTATTAGAGAAAAATCATTCGTCATTTGTGATGATTACGTATTTGTTTCGTCTCATCATCATTCACACACACATACACGCTCACACAGTAAAAGTGATGTCAATTTTCTCTGTGATTAAATAGAAATTTATTTATGTACTAATAGATTTAACAGTCTAGCATTAATGTTGTGCCGTAGTTTGAAAAACGAAAGATCTTTGAAAATAAAATGAATTTGATGTTAGTCAACAGTTTAATTGTGGTCAATCAAATTGTGATTGTTTGCTAGGTACGGTCCAGGACCGTAATCAGATACATTTTGTTTTGTTGGTAGATAACCAGTCGGACTGATTCATTAGTTAACAAAAACAAGATTAGAAGTATATGGGTAAACCTATATAGAGACCACTTTGACATTTCTCGGAAAGTTGGCAACACAATATCTTTAATAAAATTATAATTTATGTGACCACTAGAAGAAACTTTCCTGAAAATTTGATGAAAATCGAATAAATAATGTAGCTACAATGAATTAAAGAAAAAATGTGATTTTTTTTCTTGATAAGTTGACAACACTGTATTTTGTTAAAATTGCATAATTTATTTAGGCAATAGGAAATTTTTTTATGAAAATTTGATTAAAATCGGTTAAATAGTGGTCATAATAAATTTTCTAAAACTTTAGTAATTTTTTTCTCGGAAAGTTGGCAACACTGGATATTAATAAAATTATATAATTAATGGGAGCATTAGGGAAATTTTTTCTGAAAATTTTATCAAAATCGGATAAATAATGTAGTAAATATGAATTTTTAAAAACTTTAGTAATTTTTTTCTCGGAAAGTTGGCAACACTGGATATTAATAAAATTATGTAATTAATGGGAGCTTTAGGGAAATCTTCTTTGAAAATTTGATCAAAATCGGATAAATAATGTAGTCAATACAAATTTTTAAAAACTTTAGTAATTTTTTTCTTGGAAAGTTGGCAACACTGAAAAAAATAAAACCACATGACTATTTTGGGTACTAGACAAATTTATCCTGAAAATTTCATTAAAATCGGTTAAACCGTCTAGCAGGAGTTGCGGCCACAAAATTTTGACTTACGACCGAGCGAGCGAGCGAGCTGACGACGCACACACATACACCCACATAAACTAAGTTTAGATTCGTCATCTAGGGACTATATGAAGGATTTCTATACACACATTTTTTTTTTGAAAATGTTACAGACACCGTACTAAACCCTATACCACTTTTCCTTGCAGTCAAAGTGGTAATAATGGATCTATTCGGTTCATATCTGTAACACTACAGTGGCCGGATTCGAAAAGGTGTTTGTTCGAAAATGGCAACATTTATAGCAATTACGTCTGATGCGATTGCTTGTACAGCTACACTGTAAAAACATCTGTAAATTTTACAAAGTTTTACGAGATTAAACTTTTAATTCAATACTTAATCAAAGCACACTGAGCAGTAATGTGAATACTTGTCTATTATTTTACCTAAAAGCATCTTAAAACTTTAATTGTAAGTCCGGTTCTGAATTCTGCAACTCGACTGCTACTTAACTGAATTTGAAAAGAATTATAAAATAAAATTTTTCGATTACGAAATATGATCGTGAATGGTGTAATATAAAATGTTGTTGGAACCTAATGGATGTTGGATAATTGTTATTACTTTTTCCTATTAAAGTCTTATTTGTAATTATATTTTTGTAGAGTTTTGTAGCGCTTTTTGAATTGACCATCACCGAACTGGTTTTTTCAAAAATAAAAGTATGCTGATAAATATATGAATTTTATGTTTATTACTTTTTTCTCTTCAAAGTACAGAAAAGAACTTTTTATATTCTGCTAAAAAGAAACTTATTTTTGACACAATGAATATTGAAAAACTGTTTTCATATTGATCTTGGCAATATTAAAAATTTGACACATTTCAAGTGTTAAAATATATTTTTTTTTTATACAATTAAACGATAATTTTTTTTAATGAAACTTTATTTACTTATCAGTAATCTACAATTTTTAATACTCTTAAACTGAACTGAAATAACAGCAAATAAAAATTGGAACACGCATTTAGGTATATTCACACAGAATAACAAAAAAAAAGTACAACGCTATTTATAATAAATAATGCTCTGTTACTTTAACAAAAAAAAGTAAATATTTTCAGAAAATACGTACATAAACTATTTTTAAACAGCCTAGTAACAACAGCTAAAAGTATGTAATGTAAATAATACTCGTAATAATATATAAAAAAAAAATGTAACATTGCATTATGTCAACGTATAACAAAAACGTGTGTAGATAATTTGCCGAAAAATCTTCAGTTACTTGTTACGCTCTCAGCACGAAAAAACATGAGCAATGAATGTTGGAAAAAAAACAAACTTGACTACAATAATAAATAAGAACGACAACGTTAAGTTATGAATTCTCACGCTTTATGATTACGCGCGCATCGTAGCAGGATGTTTTATGTTTAACGTTACGTTTATGCGCTAACGTTAATTTAGTGTTGACGTATCTGTATTATGTTTAATGTTGTTATCTAGAGTGTATTTGTAGTTGGACAGTCTGGCATTTTGTTAAATTACGTGAAATTTGTTTATAAGTGGGTATGAATTTTACATATTAAAGGGAAAAACAGTTTTGTTAAAATAAAACGACTTTAGGTTTAATTTCTGTATTAATATTTATTAATAATTGACGTATTTAACGTACGTCTTTATCAGGAAAAATGATAAAAATGACATTTACAGAAAATAACAGAGAATATAGAAACAAGTTACTAAATGTAACAAAATAAATAACTAGATCATAAAATTTATAAATTTTTAATTAAAGAAGCCAAATTTTATTTAAATCAATGCCACTTCACAGCGTTTGATGTTATCTTTTTTTTTATAAATTTCCATTGTTTCTCTTATCAATCTGATGTTAATATTGATGTGTCTTGCAATTATTACAGTATCTACTCATGATGTTAAATTTGAAGATATTGTAATAATTGAACAGTTATTTGAATATTTTAACAATTTTTGTAAGAAATTCTAGTGATACTAATAACTTATTTTCCTCTGGCAGGTTACAAATACACTATAAAAAAAAAAACAGAGAAATTACAGAAAAATAATAGTAAAATTTTACTATAAAAAAAATTATTTTATTTTGTCATAAATATTCTGTATTTCTACCTCAAAATTCTGTAATTTTTACAAAATTCATAATAATCACATAAAGTAAGTGAAAAAATGTCCTTATGATGAAATTGTTTATTTTCTGTAAATTGCAACACATATTTATTGTTGGTATAACTTCTTAAATTATGTAAAATTGCAGCCTGCATATTAATATCAGTAATAATTGCAAAATACATCCTTTATGGTAAATTTTCATATACAGGGTGTTAATAAAAAAACTTTACACACTTTGGTAGGTGATAGTAGAGATGAAACAAAAAAAATTATTTGTAATACACTTAGGTCCAATACTCATTGGTTTTCGAAATATGGAATTTTTAAATTTTTATTTACATCTCTTATGAATGCGATATCGCGTTATCTGAACTACTACTACTACTACTACTACTAAAATTCTGAAAATTTATTAAAAAAAATATTGTATTATTACATACATATGTACTTTTCTAATCCGTTGGTAATATCATAATAACATAATGTTTGTAATAGTTGTGATTTTATTTGTATTTTTAAACAATTATCAATAAATTACAGCAGGTTGAGTAATTATACCTAGAAATATTGGGCATCATTGTGTCTCATGGTTTATAGGTAAAAATACATAATTTTTTTTTAGAGTGTAATGAAAAGATTTACTAGTCTACGTATTGTTACTTGAATAGTCTCACTAGTGACTCTGATGCAAGTTAAATAGAAAAAGAGTAAAATCAAATGTATCAAGTTTTTTTTTTTCTTTTCTCTGCCATTCTATCTCTCTCTCTGATTCTGGTTGTTGTTCATCTGACTTGATTTTATAACATCGCTTTACATTTCAATCAGCGCTCAGTATACCTACCTATACACAACGCGGCCACATAACAATGCGATCAAGTGCGACGACAATAAAATCAACAAGAAATCCAAACAACAACAACAACAAACAACACGAAGAAAAACAACAAATTGCGCACACGTATGTGCAGTTCAAGGTCAAAGAACCACCATTACACCATTACAATTGCACACTGTGTCTTAGAATTGATGTTATAGGTACTGTTAGAAAAAATGTCAAATTACATAAAATAATAATATGGAATTTATTCTATTCTTAATTATACATGGAGTATTATATATTAGGTTATAATATTTTTGTTTGAGCTTAAATCGCCGTTAATTTATTTTGATGAACTAACTAAACCAGTAGTTAATTTTTAAATGAAGAAAAATGCATTGACCTTGCCGGGGTTTGAACCTGGGATTTTTTGCAAGATCAACGATAAGGTAATGGATTTTTCTATATTTTGACTGGTCATAATAAACTCATAAATTTAATCCCGGGTTTAAATAAATAATATAATTTTGTAATTTTAAGTAAATAATTAATTTACCATATTATATATGTTTTTTTTTTACCGAAAACGTTATTATACAGTTATTACTTACATAAAATATACGTATTTTATATTTATATAATGTAAAAATGTTCATGGGACGTCTGTAAAACGTATTAAACTGGCGTAAATCAGTTGCTGCAACTTTTTATGTAAAATTAGAGAATTTTTTTATAGCGTAATTACACCAGATACTTCCCGCAAATCTCTCATTTCTACAGGTCATTTTTTTTTATAAATGCTTCTACAGCTAAATTTAATATTTACTACCATACTTCAACGTAAGTATTAAAACCTCATTGTATACACTCAAACGAGCTTTTCTGGATACATTAAAGTTTCTATTCAAAAGTATGCAAAGCACCCAAAACCCTACAACCAGAATTTACTCTGGTTTCAATCTCTTTTTACGGAATAAATAATTAATTAATAGTGGTCTATTATTACGAAACACACTGTACACCAACAAACTGCAATAATCATTCCATCTTTGTCGTGCAATGTCACGCGAAATTACAGCCTAAGTCATTTACCCTTGCGCGTGCGCGCGCACACTATTTTTAAATGTTTGGTCGCAATTCGAGTTAATATGGTTGCTAATATTCGTTGTTGCTATATCAAATTATATTTACGTTGTTATTTTTGTTTATAATATAAATAAATAACTGAGTATTGTTATGAAACTGATGTGAATTGCATAAGTGTGTGTGTGTGTGTGTGTGTACGTTAAATTCAAATATAAATGTGTACCTTTCCGTAAACATACTCTATTCATCCAAGGCGGACTTGATTTCATGTTATTTTCACGCTGAAATATTACAAGCAATTTGTAATTGGATAATACTTGCTATGTCCAGTACTAGATTAAAATTTTATTTGTGTTTAGGTATGCATTGTACAATAGTAAGTGTTATACTATTCGAAAAAAAAATCTTAAAAAGTGCTTATATAATTCCGTTTCCTAAAATTGATAAATAGTGTTATTCTAAATACACTATATAAATGAATGTAAATTTACATTGATAATTATAGTAATTTTACCATATTTTATGATGTAATTTTTATAAATTATTGTAAATTTACCAAAAACATATCAAATTACAATTAAAAATATAGTACAATTACTATGATAATCTATGTAAATTTTTATTAGTGTAGGTAAATTTTAAAAGCGCATTTTTTAGTCCAGAAAAATGTAAAAACTTTTTAGAGCAATTAAAAACTTACTATAAATATCAAATAAAAACAACGTTTACATTATTAAAAATATTTAAAAAAAAAGGGTAAATAATTACTTATTTATGTATGTGCAATTATTTACTCTTGGTTGTTTTTTTTGCTCTTTTATTAGTGTAAAAAAGTACATATTTAAAAAAGATTAATATATTACACTAATAAAAAATTTTATTCATTTTTTTAAATTTTATTTTATAGTAAAATTATAAAAATATTTTAGAAATATTATGAGTATTATTTTTGTTATATAAATTATTAAAACGACTAGTTTTGTGAATTTTTATAATGTATATGTATAATTTTATTCAAATATTATAAATATAATATTATATGGCTATCTTTTTTTTTTAGTAATTTTATAATAATTTACGATAAAAATTATAATATATTTTTCTCCGTGTGATAACAAATTTATGAAAACAACATTTCTCACAAAATAAATACAAAACTGCAAGATTTTTGAAATGACGTTTGCCTGGATTGCATTTCGAATTTTGTGTCAGTCACTTTACCTGAACTGTGGTAGTGTGTGTGTGTATATTCAAATAAACTAAGGTTTTTAAGCAGTTGAATAATGGTAAGTAAGTGTACTTAACGGTTGTTAAATAAAACTTTTCGGTAGTTTGCATTCCAAAGAATTTGCTTTGCGGAAAAGAATTTCGTAGAAAAACACCTGACTGTCAATTTTTTTCTTTTCGTTCGGTGTTTGTTTGGGTCGGCCGCGAATGATGTAAAAACACTTTTATTGCCACTTGATAAGATTAAGTAATGATGCATGATTAACATACTTTGAACTATGTGTTTATTTGTTAATAAATAAATATTAATTTGCGAAAAGCATGTGACATGTTTCTCATATTTATTTATAATTACGGTATATATTTTTTTTTGAACAAGTTTATATCTAACTATACAGAAAAATCTGTTGACGATTTTTCTAATATATTTTTTTTTATTTAAATAAATTAGGTGATTTTTAGTCTTCTAATAATTTTAGATGAAATTTTTAATTTAAGATTAGATGATTATGTTTAGTGTATTCGTCTAATCTAATGTAATCAAATATTTTATCTAATTCGTCTTATATTTATTTATTCTTGTTCGTTGATTAATTTGAAGTTAACATAGTAAAATAAAACTTTCAGATCTTATTTAGCTTAAAATTCTATAATATTTTAATTAAAAATTCGATGTTTTAATTTACTATACGTGAATCAGCATCAGGACAATAAATTTGTAAAACACATACATACATAATCACGCCATGAACCCAAAAGGCTGCAGCACAAACTTTTTCTACTACCTCAAAATTAGATTTAAAATATTCTTATCCAGATAAGCAACTCTAGCTTCATCCACATTCACCTAACCTATCTCATACATGCTCACATTCGCTCACGCAAGCCACTTTCTCAATCATACCATTCTATCTACTCATTGGACGTCTATGCAAACGTATACGTTCAAAATCATTCACATATATTCTTTGAACCAAACGTTCATTAGACGCTAATGATGATTGAACCGCATCTGAACTGACTAACAACATTTTGTTTTCAATTTCAAGCTCCATCCATCATATACTAATCGCCACGTAAAAATCGCATTAAAAATAAATAACAAAGGACTAAAATTAAATATTTTAGAAAATTTAGAAATATACAAAGTCAAAATAAAAAATAAAATCATAAATGTCCAAATCAATAGTCAATCCGACACAATATTTAAACCAATAGCCAATAAGAAACAACATGCAAACTAATACAGGAACAGCCAATCAAAAGCAACCACGTTCCTTAGAACAATATAAAAATCGCAACACAAATCACACAAACCGTTCACTCGAGCCACAACACAGACCAAAATCAGAAAATTTGAAGATGACTGAAAAGTCGAAACGCGTCATTGCTAAAAACAATAACGAACTTGATAGGGAATTTAATAACATTATAATAATTAAGAAATTATTTTATACTGTTTAGTCCGTTTTAAAATTTTTTTATTTAAATAATTATTATCGTAGATTTTTTTAATTTATTGCATAAATTATTTACTGTTTATTTTTACATATATTTATTGTATTTATATATTTTTGTATACTATTATTAATCGGTTATTGTTATCAAATAATACCGATTACATTAAGCGGCGTGCACTATATTTAAAAAGTAAATCATAAATTGTAAATTTCTTAAATGTTGTATTATGAAAGTGATGAAGGTATTTATTAACATTTATAATTATAGATTATGTATTTTAATATATTATTAAAATAAATATTAAGTTAAATTTACATCTAACTACAAATCTTTGGATAAAATGCTGTTACGTTAATCATTTTTATGATACGTACTGCGAAACTAATTATTTATTATACTAAATTTATTATCGTGGAGTATATAATATCAGTAATGAATTGCATCGAAAGTGAAAGTATGTATGTATTAATTAATTTAATTAAACTGTACGTAAATTAATGATTAATAAAAAAAAATTAGTATAAAGCAATATATATGTATATGGTACGTATACTGATCTATCAATATTTAATGACTTTAATCATCTTTACTTTAGCTGTAATTATATATTTTCTGGAAGAAAAAAGAATACTTAATTGATATTCGATTTTTTCTTTATTGCTTTCACACATTTTTGTTTTATATTCAATTAAAGAGTATTAAATATTGCTTTTGAATGTGTTCATAGTAATTATATATTGCATAAAAATGTTCTAGTAGTAATTTTATGTAGAGAGTGTCCCAAATTGCTTGTTAGTTGTAAATAAAATTGTGAATTGTAAACATTACAGACTAGTATCATTTCCGTTAAAAATAGCGGCGGCCATATTAAAAACTATTACGTCAAGTTAAGTTACGTTAATTGGCAATTGCATTGTTTATTTTCGCTTGCATTTGAATTATTGCAAATGTGTGAAAAAGTGCAAGAAATGTAATGTATACTTCCCAGCATGGCCAGAAATTATATATTCGACTAAAGAAAAATATTTTCATAAATCTTGTAACAAATATAAATAATACATACATATACAATATACATACTATTCTACGACTGTTAGTAAGTTTAAGGTAACTTGACATGTATTTTTATTTATTTTTAGTGTAGTTTCTTGTTTAGAATGGTTGACGAAAAAATCATCTGACACGGAATAGATAGCTCTTTTTGTGTTTCGCCCAGATTGCTTGGCTTCGGCTACAAATATCTAAGCTCAACATCGCTTTTTACTCCTCGCAACGTAATATACTATTACTTGATTTTATTAACAATAACTGCAAATACGTATAACAACACGATTTTGCGAAAAATATAAAGTCAATTCTGCACAAATGATTTGAAATCTCTTCTACGAAATAAAAAATTCCAAACTTCTCTGTTCCATTTTTGTTCGCCATCTTAACAACACCGGTCGATGATTTTTCATCACTGTCTTCTTGCGAAGACATTCCATTTGACATATATTGTAAATTAATAGCGTTAAATGTATGCCCCGTTACAATAACTTCTCTCGGCTCTGCATTTATGAGTTACACTTTTCTTAACACATATGCGCTGTTTGCACACAGTGGCTTGACTGCTCGCCGACTTTATAAGGCACTGTTTACACTATGGTGACGATATGACACCTATAAAGAACCATTCCACGTGACCTTGACGACTTAACGTTACCTGCTGGCTTATGTTATGTTGCGTTTATGTCAAGAAGCGAAGACAACAGAATGTAGTATGACATATATTTTGCTCTAACTGTTTCTAAGTTAAGTACGCTGCAGTTTATCTAGTAGAAAATACTTAATTGTGTTTACATACGTACAGAATCACGCCATGTGCCCAAAAGGATATGACACAAAATTTTTCCACTATCTCGATATCAGTTTCCTCCAAACATCCCGATCTAGACAAGCAACTTTAGCTTCATCCACATTCATAATTCTTCTCATGCATGCTCTTCAATTCTTACTACTTGGAAACTTTTGCTCACGCAAAACACTCTCAATCATACCACTCCAACTAGTCATTGGACGTCCACGCAAACGTATAGCTTCAAAATTATTCAAATAATTAAAGAAAAAAACTGTGTTTAGAAATTAGATATACCATAATATAGATAAAGAACACAACACAACACGTTTTGTTGTAAAGGAGGAGACACCAGAATTTTTTTTGCTGGGAAAAAATAATACAAATGTTCCGGGTTTTTAATATATTATTACGGTGTATTTAAACTACGTTTATGAATTTTTATGTTAAATAAACACTATATTCATCTTTTTTTTAATCTGTCTAACATATCAATCAATGTATTAAGTAAAACATAACGTTCACAATATGTATCATATTTATCTTTAATCTGATTTTTTTCTTGTAATCATATATAAAATGGAAATGTATTTATATGTTTTGTCATATAAGTAGTTTAAATTAATTGTATTATTATAAATATTGTATTATTCGATTTATATTTTTTTTCTGTTATAAACATTTATCATTATTTTAATTCATTTGTAATTACTTGCACTTAATTATAATATAAAATGATATGCATTTTCATATTTTTTGTTCTGAATAAATTTAAAAAAATTCTAGCTTCTAATGATAAATGTTGATGAAAACAGAATTGCAATTTATTATACATATATATATACAGGATGTTCATTCGCTAGGTTGATATAGGACAATAACATGGGATACTGATAATATGCAGAATACTTCGTTCTGAAGTAAAATTTGAATAAATTCTTAGAATACTTTTCGATAGGGCATAAAAAGTTCTATAATTTGGTTTTAGTTTTAATTTGCTAGCATGTGCCGTTTGAGCGCTAGATGTTTTTTTTTTGTTTTTTTGGAAATTTCTTAAGGGGGGTACCCTTGGAATTTTTTTTTCAAAATAAAACTTTTTGAAAATTCTAAAAACATTTTAGAATTATCAATTATTTTTCCTGCTAATTCAGTATGAGTTAGAAAAAAAGTTACTTAGCTATTATGTAGCCAATTTTTTTCTCTATTTTACTGAATTTTTTCAGATTGTTTTGATCAAATTTTCAAAAAAGTCTTATTGTAAAAAAATTCCAAATTGAGAAATTTTCAAAAATTCAGTTTTTGTTTTTTCCTGCTAAACGATGCATCCTAGAATAATGATTTTTTTTTCACTCAATTACAATACTCATTATTCCGCATTTTTCCATACCATGCTTATTTAACTAAAATTAAATTATAGAACTTTTTATGCCCTATCGAAAAGTATTCTAAGTATTTCTCCGAATTTTACTTTAGAAAGAAATATTCTGTATATTATCAGTATCCCATGTTATTGTCCTATATCAACCTGGCGAACGAACAACCTGTATATATATATATATATATATATATATATATATATATATATATATATATATATATATGTTTTACTGTTTTACTGTTTTACTGTTTTACTGTTTTACAACTGTTAGTAACTGGTTAAGGTTACTTGGTATGTGTTTTTATTTATTTTTAGTTTAGTTTCTTGTTTAAAACGCTTGAAGAAAAAATAGAAAGCTCTTTTTGTATTTCGCTCAGATTGGGGTTTTGGTTCAGGCACAAATATCTGAGCTCAATACAACAATCATAGCTTTCTCCTCCTCGTAACATAATATACTACATTATATCAGAGTATATATCAACTTAGAAAAAATACATATAGAAATGAATAATAATAATAAAAAATATCGTATATTTTTCAAGGCGACTGCATATTATAGTTACAAAACGGAATATATAAACAAGAACAAGGCAGCAGTACATATAAAACTTATATTCTATAAGCGATATGAAAAATATATAAAATGCATCACAAACATACACACACACACACACACACACACACACCGTGAGTTTTATATGCGAGAGCGCGAAGCAAGCAAAGGCTGGCTGCCTGGCAAAATATATATATATATATCGAATGACTTAAAACTAGGGAAAGATAAGGCTTTTGTATTGTTCGTAGTTTGGTACAAATGTCAAGGCCAAGCGCATTGATTTTATGCGTTTTGTTACTTTATAGTTTAGAAACAATTCATAGGCTGGACTTGTGTTTGTGTGCATGTGTGTGTGTGTGTGTGTGTGTGTGTGTGTGTGAGTGCAGTTTTGCACTTTGCGCAATATTCAATTGTCCCCCTATTCAGGCCTAAACAGCTGAACAACGAACGAGCTGAAACAGAAACTAATCGATGTTTATTGTTTTTTTATTTTTCGTTCTATAATCTTTCTACTGCGATTTGTTATAATGAAATACGCGGCTGATTTATAGTCAAATGTAAAAATTGTTTGGTTCTGGAATTATGTTCTTTTGGTTTTTTTGGTTTTTGGTTTAGTTTCCAAGTAGTAGGAATAGAAGAGCATGTATGAGAGGAATTATGAATGTGGATGAAGCTAAAGTTGCTTGTCTGTATAGGGATGTTTGGAGGAAACTGATTTCGGGATAGTGGGTATATGGTGTGATTGTGTATGTATGTATGTTTTATGTATTTTTCGATACTTTTAGGGAGAAGTAATAAAAAATATTTGTATATCAGATTAATTAAGTTTAATTTTATTTTAGATTAGATTAATTTTTCCAAACATATCGGTATCGGCCCGTATTCTCACCTCACTGGTTCGTGAAAAAGTGCTTTTATCATTAATTTCAAAATAATTTTTTGCTTTTGTTTTTGATTAAATATAAATAGTTTTTCTATTTTTGATCTTTTTTATTATATTTAGTATTATAGAATTTAAATAAACTATTATAAAGTGCTTAATAAATAATTTTAAGTAAACGTCAAAAGCACTTTTGGCAAAAATCACTTTTATAAATGAGGTGAGAATACGGGCCATTGTTTTTATTATATATTTATTTGAAAACAATTCGTAAAATATATTTCGTAATACTTTCTGTAAATCATTAAAAAAAAATCTTTACTAACTTATGTAGCAAATATCAATAATAAATACTATATATATATAAAACAAAAGACGAACAAACTAACTCATTCTCGTTGTTCAATTTAGCATATCAGGCATCCATCAGCGACTCGTATTAGGCGGGAGGGGGTCACCTACAAGTAACCTCGGAACCCCTAATACGGTATATCATATGCCGACAACGTATACAGTGGCGTCCGTCACACACACACATAGGTCAGATAATCTTCCTTAATTTTTGTTCCTGAAATCTGTGAGAACTATTTCTTAGCATCCATGACGCGGGTTATTGTTAGAACAAAGACTGGAGCATATAAAATGCTAGATTTGTCGTTGTCTACATAATATAAGTTAGAGATGATTTGATTTGAAAAAGTTTGTGTTTAAAATTCGCTGCATGACGAAGATTCAAAGCGGCTAAAGATATGCGATATTGCCATATTTGTACGAAACGAAGAAGAGTTTTTTAATCAGCTGTAACTGCTTAGGAATATTAGATTATCTCTCTCTGTTTACAAATAATGTTTAAAATGTATGAAAATAAATTCATACTTATATATGTACGTATATCTTCACATATGTCACAGGAATTGTGACATATGTTGTATAACATATTAAAATATCTTTCAGAACACATATTTATAAAATTAAACAACTTTAGGTTTATATTCTGTTTTTTATTTAAAATAAACGACGTTTCGACAAGGCTAAACGCCTGTCCTCATCAGGCAGAAATGACAGGAAAAAAAAAACAAACACATCAACAAGTAACTAGGAAAGTAACTAGATTACAGAATATACATTTTTAAAAAACGGAAGATTACAATTTGTTAATCAAGGAAAGCCAAATTTTATTCACTTCAAAACCCTCACTATGATTTAAGCAATTCTTGTCCTTATAAATTTCGATAGCTTCTCTAATTAATCTATTGCTTAGATTATTTGGTCTAGCAATAATCACCGACTCTTCAAACTTTACGTCATGAAGAGTATCCAAAGCATGTTCAGCAATAGCCGATTTATTAGGATAACCCAGGCAAATTGACCTTTTATAAAATTATTTTACTGTATTTTGGTTGTAGTTCTGTATTAATATTTATTAATAATCGATGTTACTCAACGTACACCTTCTTCTCTTATTTAGTTATACTTATTTTGATACGTCTAGTAACTTGTTTCTATATTCTGTTTATTTACTGTAAATGCCATTTGTATCATTTTCCCTGATTGAGACATAAGTTGAGTATGTAGAATACGTCGATTATTAATAAATATTAATACAGAACTACAACCTAAAGACTTTTTATTTTATATAATTAATTCTAAAAGAATTTTTACTATGTTAATGTTAATATTTGTAATAATTAATTTAGGCCATTGCGATAATACAGAAAAAAAAATTACGTGAAAATATTAATTAATTTTCTAATCATATATATTAATATGAATGAATTTCTAATTAGATCGTATGATATATTGTGTAAGTTGTATTATTTTTATTATTATTTGATTATGTGCTTATGAAAATTTATAGTTAATCTTATTATAAATCAAAGAAAAAAGCTATTAAAAATTATTATGCTATTGCTCTAATTTGGATAATTAATTTTTCCGAGATTTTTTAATTGTAGCCGCAATCAAAATAATCGAAATTTTAGAATGCGAAAATATCATTAATGAATGAATGTTGCGTTTTTCATGTTACCGATAATCTTTGAATTTATACAAAGGCACATTTATTGCATTTATATATGAGGCTTTCAATGGAATAATGACAAATACTCCACTTTATGACTTTCGAGATGATGACGTTTTAAGGTTAGAAATAATAATAATTTATTAATTTTATAAGGTTGCAATTTGCTAAATATAGGTACAAAAGTCTTAGAAAAGAAATATTCTTAATTTACACTATTTCTTATATTAAAACATAATTCTTACAAATTAATGATAACTTTACAATAACGAAAATATTAAAAACATGTTGTATATATATATATATATATATATATATATATATATATATATATATATATAAGGTGTACAAATAAGTCTCCGCCGTTTGTCAAAATATGGCCCCACCAAAAGGTTATGTAGAAACTGTCAGATGTAAAACGTAATATCGTAAGTTTGGACATCTGGTAACAACATTACGTTAAAGTATTAGTGACTCTGTATCAGCATCACATAATTTTTTTTGTGCGAACATATCAAGTTTTGTTCCGAATAAGCGTCATTTGCGGGAACTTTTGATTTACTTCTTTAATTTGAAGAAATCTGCAGCTCAGGCGCATAGATTACTTATGGTGAGACTGCTTTAAGTGAAAGAAGTTGTCATGACTGGTTTCAGAAGTTTAAAAACGATGAGTTTGACGTGGAAGACAAAGAACGTAGTGGAAGGCTGAAAGAGGAATTGGAAGCATTACTGGAGGAAGATTCATGCCAAACGCAAGAAGAACTTGCACTTACATTAGAAGTGACTCAACAAGCAATTTTGCATCGTTTAAAATTGTTAAAAAAAAAAAAATAAAAAAAAAATATTCTTCAGCATGATAATGCTCGTCCGCATTTTGCGGCGCCGGTCAAAATCTAATTGGAAACACTTAATTGGGAAGTCCTACCCCACCCGCTGTATTCACCAGACATTGCTTTTTAAGATTATCACTTGTTTCGGTCGATGGCACATGGCCTGTCTAAGCAGCGCTTTACATCATATGAAGATACTAAAAATTGGGTCGATTCGTGGATAGCCTCAAAAGATAAAGAATTTTTTCGACGTGGTATTCGAATGCTGCCAGAAAGATGGGAAAAAGTAGTGGCTAGTGATGGACAATACTTTGAATAAAAAGTAATGTACGGTTCCTGAACAATAAATTCCTAATTTTTGATAGAAAACGGCGGAGACTTATTTGTATACCCTATATATATATATATATATATATATATATATATATATATGTATATAAATAAACTGCATATTTGTCACTATTCCACTAAGGCCCTCATACACTGAGTAAATTATTCGCAAATCATTGGAGAATGGAGAGCTGGATTTGCTGCTATCGATAGATACATTGAATTGTAGGTGTATAGTATAGCTGAAATGTTAGCGTTAATTTTTCAAATGAAAGATTAAAAATTTCAATTCATTAGCTGGATATATCTCTAAAAATTACAATACAAACTAAACTTTCATGAAATAAAAATAAAACGGCTTTAGGTTGTAGTTCTTCATTAATATTTATTACTAATCGACATACTTAATCAGGAAAAATGATACAAGTGACATTTACTCTACTGTAAATAAACAGAACATAAAAATAAGTTACTAGACGTAACAAAATAAGCAACTAGATTACAAAAATTTATCAATTTTTAGTCAAATTTTATTTAAATCATCGCCTTTATACTGATTGATGTTTTTTTTTTTCAGTCTATGTTAAGGCACTGCTAATTTAAATAAAATTAAACAATTCAACAATCTACCATTAACATGCATTAGAAAATTTTTATGATGTAAATTTCGAAGATACTATAATTATTGCAAGACCCATCAATATTAACAGTAGATTGATAACAATATTTTGAAACTTTTTTATAAAGTTTTTCTTCAATCGTATCAAAATACTGATATTACATTATCATATTGCCAATACAATACAGCAGTTAGTTACTATACAGTGCGAGTGTATAGTATTATCACTTACGTCATAACTCAAAAACAAAAAACAATCTTTAAGTGACGATTACAGTAAAATATGTCTCATTTAAGATAAAAATTGACGTGTTTGAGGATTTTTTTCAAAAATGTTTAATAAAAGATTTATTGCGATAGTTCCAGACTTTACACTCGCACTGTATATGCTACTGGTGGCAGCCACAAACATGACTGACAATCAGACAATTGAAAATTAAACAGTGACAATTGTAGTATTTATCTTTACTTGAATTTGAATTTAGTTATTGAAAATGTATGTAGAACTACAAGAAATGCCAATGTACACAGCCCAAGTTGGTCAGAAATTGCAAATTCGACAAAAAAAAACATTAATTCTCACAAATCACATTAGCTTGTATGTATTATTATTTATTTCTAGTCTAGTTTCGTTTGGAAAGAAGAAAAAATAGCATACGGCACTCGGAGCAGAATGCTCTTTTTGTATTTCGCCCAAATTGGTTTGCCTGTCTCTAGGCTCAACACAATAAAAATCGTTTTCTGCTTCTCGTAACATAATATACTATTTAATGCTTGTTTGGATAGATTTATTTGGAAAGTGGAAAGAGTTTGTGCCACACTATTTAATGTGGAAAGAAATATATAATTTAAACTAAAAATTATTAATAATTTTTAACTTCAATTGTTTTCCAGTAAAACATTATCTTTCCAAACCAAATATTAAATAATTTTATACAATATTTTCAAAATAGTTCTGCTATAACTTACTTTTATTTATTTTATTATAAAAAACCAATTTTACAGATTTAAAGTATTTTTACATTTTAATTAATATTAATTGATTTTAAAATAATATGTTTTTCAGTGTTTATTTATTAAATATAAGATCTTTTTTATTGATACAATTTTTTATCGATATTTTTGCAAAATCGGCTTAACTATTTTCTGTTTAATAAAAATGTCAAATATCAAATTTCAGGTAGCTGAATTATAATACGAACTGACACCCAAGGTGACTACGTGAATAATAAAAAAAAAAAACTCTGATTTGACCGTTGTCAAACTTTTTATATACTATAATTAAGAAATTAACTTATTTATAAATTTAAAATTATTGAAGTGTTTATTAGGTATTTTAATTAGATTTGTTTTATTTTTTTGTCAATGAAACGTGTATTGCAATTTGCAAATAAAACGTTATTTAGTTTTCATACATATGGTAAATTGAGAGAGTATGGCTTGCGTGAACAAAAGTTTTCAAGTAGTAGAGCATGTATGAGATGTATCATGAATGTGTTGAAAGCTAGAGTTGCTTATCTGGGTAGAAATATTAGGAAAAAATTAATTTTGAGATAGTGGAAAGAGTTTGTGCATTTTCTTTCATTTTCAATTCTAGTTTTATTATAAGATATGTCGTTAGTTTAGTGATACTTATTTCGCGAACTATTTATATTTAAAGGATGACCTTTTAATAATTTTACGGGGAGAGGTAAAAATTTGTAGTAACGCTACTGCATCTCCTATAAATAAATATGACGAAATATCGAATACCATAAAAGTGTTGATAGAAAAATTATTGAATATTTATACATATTTGAAGCGATAAAATATTTATTTAAATTTGTTTATTTCTATTGCATTATTCTGTTATCATAAAATATTGCTAGGAAAAAATAACATTTTCTTTGATTGTGAACTAATTTGAAAATGTGTGTGCTCTAAATTCCTCAAGCAATAAAAAAAAAGCAGTTATGAAATATTTGTTTTCCCAAAACATATATTTTCTATAATAGCACAATATAAACGTTATCAGTTTAAAATAATTTAACAATTTGTTATGGAATGGAATAACAAAATATGATATTGATATCCATAAATCGTAATATTTTTATGATAAACTAAAAATTATTTTTACCACATCGTGTTCAAGGAGGGATGACATAGTTTTTATTTTGATCAAATCTGTGATATTATTAACATTATCAGTTTTAACAATCCTGCAAAAGCAATGAAATTATATAATTTTTGCAAATACTACACGAATATTTTGTAAAAATTTGACTAATTTTGGATAAATGATGTAACTATAATTGATTTTTTAAAAATTTAGTATTTTTTTCGCAGAAAGTTGGCAACATTGTATATTAGTAAAGTTATGTAATTTATGTGGACACTAAGAATTTTTTTTTTGAAAATTTGATTTTTGATTTAATTTTAGTATCGATTTTATTTCTCGGAAAGTTGGTAATATTGAATTTTAGTATAATTATATAAAGTATGTGAGCACTAAATACTAAATTTATTAAATTTTTTCTGAGTAAGTTGGCAACATGAACTTTATTGAAATTATATAATTAATGTGACTACTAGATTAAATACTTTGTGAAAATTTGGTGAATCAGGCAATAAATAATGTAGCCATAATAAATTTTTAAAAACTTTTATAATTTGTTGGCAACACTGAACTTTAGTAAAATTATAAACTTTATATATAGAAATCTTTTCATACAATTTCTAGATGACGAATCTGAATATAGTTTAAAAATATGTGCAGATATGTATGTTTAAACTATTTATTCTATTTTAGTAAAAATATTAGTATAATTTTTTCTGGTATTTTAATTTTGTGTTATTATTTCCGAAGAAACAATGAATTTTATATTTAAATCTATTGATTTTAAAAAATATTAGAAGTCACCGATAGATTTCATATGAAGAATATTTATTATTTAAATCAATAAAATATTATAGGTATATTAAAATAAATAATTGAAACAATAAAATAATTAAATATAATAATAAAATAATAGTATGGTATTTGAAATTAATCTTAATATTTATTATTTAATAATAATAAACTAAAATATTATTTTAATACTGTATTTAAAATTAATAAATGAAAATATTTTTTTAATATTTATCATTAACGTTAATACTGATTATGAGTCATTTAAGAAGTACAATAGACATGTTTTTTCGATATTTCAATAAAATAATGCGTGATTTATTACTTTATCTATAAATCTATAAATAATTTTAAAATTATTTTAACTTAAAATAAAAGGTTTTAGATTCAAATTAAGTATGTAATATTTTAATTAAAATTCGACATTTCAATTCACTACTCGTGAATCATCATTAGTAAAATAAATTCAAAATTAAAACGTTGAATTTTATTTAATATATTATAGAACTTTAACCTAAAGCCGTTTTATTTTAATATAATAAGTTCTGAAAGGTTTTTTTTTACAACTTCAATTCGTTATTATAAAATTGACGATACGTTAAACAATTTAAGCAGCAGAAAAAAAAAATGCAATATTATGCATATATGTAAGTTGTAATATGTCTATAAATCTAAAAGTGTTCAAAAATAAAACTAGGTTTTAAAAGAGGCAAAGGAATTTATCCATACACATGCAAGAAGCACAGAGCGATTATCGAGTTTGCTTTGAGAGTGGAAAACTTCGTAGCAAATAGCTTAGATTGTTGATGTGACAAATTCTACTAGTGCCCGTCTGCATATGTGCGCCGGCCACTACGAACCGGTTTACCGGTTCATCGATTACCGGTTCGCGCTGCTGCCGCGCGTCTCGATTCGAATTACTTCGTAACACGTGCAAAAATTCTACATATTTTATTATACACATCATTTCTGATTTCAATTTAGTTCATTGCTACTTTTGCCTTGTTATATTTTCTGATGACTCTAACAATTCATCTATTGAACGTCAAGTATGTTTTAATAAGAAAATAGAAGTATTTGACTTTTATATACGTTTTAAATTTACAAAACAAATACGAAAAATATATTTTTTTGCACGTATCTCAGATATGCCAATATTTACTTTTTTTTTGTATATCACTAGAAAATTGCAAAAAAAAATTGAATATTGATTTTTTTTTTGCTTTTTTAATACTATAAGCTCATATGACACAGTCCATTAAAGTACTAAAGTATTAAAGTACTCGTAACTCAAAAGTGGTAAGTAAGAAATATCCTATTGTACAAGAGTGGGCAACATGGGCCAGAATAAATTTTATGTTTTTTTCGCGGGCCGTAGTAGTTAATGACACCTTCTTGTGACCTGTAATTTTTTAGTCTGCAAATATTAAATAAATAAGAAAAAAAGAAGTTAATTACTACATTTATTTCTCTTATCGTCTTCGAAAAATTACAAAGAATTAGAAAAAAATAACTATTATTCATAAAACAATAAATATACATGTATAAGTGAAAAAAGTATTTATTTAATGTGACAACTGGTGCTGCAAAGATTTTGTTAGCATAAACTAGACGAATTACATCAAAAAATATTTTTAATTTTTTCTGAAAATCTCGCGGGCCGGATAAAAATTTTTCGCGGGCCGGGGGTTGCCCACCGTTGCTATTGTACATCACTGCTACATAAAAAGTAGCATACAGAAAATTTATTTAATATTATAATTGAAAATGAAGTTGTTTCTTATGTCTAATGCGTTTGAACAACATGGAAAATTATCTCTAATTTGAACAAAGTTGTATCTCTTACAGTTCTCGAGATCTTCATATATAACAGCTTAACTGGGACACTCGATATAAGGGCCACAATTGGTTTAATTAATTTTAATTAAAAAAATATAATTTTAATAGTTATCACTAGTATGATTTATACTAAAATTACTAGAATTTAAAGAATTATTTATAATTATTACCTATTATTATAAAATAAAAAAACTTTAAGTTTAAGTTTTGTTAAATATTCTAATAAAATCACCATCAGAAAAAAAATGTACAAATGACATAAGTAATAAACAAACAAAACATAAAAACAAATTACCAGGTAAAAAAATACTACTAGATTATAAAAATTGTATAATTTATTAATTGAAGGAAACCAATTTTTATTTAAATCAGTACCTATATAAATTATTATCGTAATTTTGGTTTAAATTTACATTAATGTTGCATTAAGGCTCTTGGCGTTATAAGATATTCTATCTTTTTTCTATCAATTCAAAAATTCAATTTACTAGAAAAGATCAAAATATCTCGTATCGAAATATGAACAAGAATACAGTATAAATTTTATTTGCATTTTTTTTTCCAAAATTGAAAAATCAAGCGAGTTACGAGGTCTGGTGTGCAGTGACTTTTTAATGCAACGAAACAAACTGTGAAGAAATATATTTGTGAGGTTAGGGAGGGCTCGTGTCTGCATTGCATTCGCCACAAATGCGCTTTTTACAGCCCACAGAAAACTGCCTTCGATGCTAGAGGAGAGAACCTTAGCAGAAAAGAAACAAGTCCGCCGTCTTACTTCAAACCGCTGTGCCCGTGCTTATATTCCAACAGGTAGACATATTCCGAAACCATACGCCAGGTACACGCACACACACACACACACAGGCCTCTGTTCGTAGTGACAAAGCATGTTGCTTAGAGTGAAATAGAATGTTACTGTATCACCGTGTAACTGAGAGAGTGCGGTAATATGTTGTCTTCGGTTTGAATCGGTTGTGCTCGGAAGTTCGCCATGCCGGTCTGCCTGTTGCTTGCAAGTTTCGAGATACTTGTCCGCTGGTGATCATGGTGTACGTTACTCGCTAAACTTTTGTTCAGTTTTAAACCAGAGTATTGTTTTTATTTATTTGGTGATTATCTACTACTTGAACAATATTGTGCTTGGTTGATTGTGCAGTGTGTTGTAGTGCGAAAGTTTTGAAACATTATTCATTGGATTTATTAGTTTCGTCCACATCTTGGGAATACCTCTGTCTCAACAACAACGTTCATGCAGGTTAGAACTGTTTGATTATGTGATGTATATATATTGTAATATTTATCAACTAACTAGTTTTTGGTATTTCTTTGGCAACGGAATCGGTAATTATGTATTGGATAGGTTGATTGAAAAACAGGTGTTGCGGTTAAGTTCATGGCCACTGGTATCAAACGGGAAAAAATTCTTCAAATTATTTGGTTACGTCTCGCGATCGGTTTTAAGTTAAAAAGTTTGTCGTCGATGTTGAAATCGGTTTCGGAAATAGCGTAAAATAAGTTTCACTATAACACGATTACGACAATTATGTGAATATGCGAGTTTTAGTGGTGATGTAAAAACTTAAAACACACACAAATGTTTTCAATCTTGTGTTCACATAATATTCTATCGCTGAGAAATCCTAGTAAAATCGCACTTTAGTTTATTTTTGTAGATTTAATCTCGGTAAAATGTAAAACAGTGCAGTTTTTTATGAAATTCAGTTTTTTGCTGATAAGATAACAAATTTTACTTGTATACATACTTTTATTATTGGTATTGCTACACAAAATTTGTTTTATTTATACAATTAAAATTCTTATATTGTTTTTGATTGTGTTCTTGCTGTCGAAATAGAAGATAAATTTTACATTTTTGAAATATGATTCGAAACATGATTTTTATTTAGTATTATAACGAAAAATATTATTAACATTTTTAAACTGTTAGAAAATATTTATAACAAAAAAAAAAGTGTTTTGAAATAAACTAAGAGAAAATGCCATAACATTAAAGAATTATTGACACTGATAGAGAAATACTTGTATAACATGGGTCGATAATACATTTTTTTGTTATATTTTTTTCCGTAACTTTTTTTAATGTGGGCTTTGACCAGTCCAAGTTGTTAGACTATATAAGAAATATTGCAACTCATTTGATTGTAAAGCTAATATAAAAATAAAATTGTTGTTTTGGTTACTAGTTTTTTCTTTTTTCTTTTTATTAAGAATTAGGATTATTTTTATCTTAATACGATATCTCTTATGAAATATCTAGTTAATTATAAAATTTTGTATGAATATTTTGTTTAAAAATTTATTTAAAACAAGTTGGAAAAAATATTATTTTTGTATTTAAAAATAAAATAGCTTTTAAAATCTAATATCAAATTTGTATATATTTTATTTTTAATAGTAATTTGAATTTGTATGTGATAAGTAAATTAAGATAAATATTTTTTTTTTAATACTTTTAAAAATCAAAATAATTGACAATAATTTTAATTTTTTATGTATAATAATTTGACTTTTTATTAGTAGGTACTTTATTTGAAAATTAACAAAAAAAAATAATCAAAACAAATAATATAATTACTTATTAATAATTTTATTTTCAATATCACTCATATTTTCGATACTTTAGTCACATCAATTTTCTGTAATCTTCTATTTTTATTTTTTCATATTTTTCCATATGGTTCCATAAAAAATTATCGCCTTGTACAAATACATATGTACAAAATTTGTTATCACTTACAATAATAATAATATTTAATAAATAAATGATTCATATAAAATGTTAAATGAATTTATAGGAAATGAAATATCTTTAATGTTTATTTATGAAGGTCATAAAGATATTGAATGACAAATTCAGATGTTATTTATAAAATATGGTACTTACAATTTTATATCAAATTTATTTCATTAAAATTCAAAAAATGTTTTAAATATTACCAATTGATATATTTATATATTTTTTTATTTTTGTTATTTTCAAAAAAAATATTTGAAAAATCTAGCGAACACATTTGCAACATATGACAAAAAAATCCATATTTGGCAGATTCACAAATTTTTTCCACAAACACCGAAATAATTTCTGTATAATACATTAATTAAATATATAACTACGTTAAGTAAAAGTGTTAAGTGTTCAAAACAATTTATAATTAACAGCAAAAAAAATCTTTCAGAATTCATATTAAAATAAAATGGTTTTAAGTTGTAGTTCTGTATAAATATTTATTAATACAGAACTACGTCCTAAAGCCGTTTAATTTATAATTATTTTTATGAATGAATTAATACTTGTTAATAATTATAATTATACGAATTTTTATTTATAATAATAATAATAATAATATTTATTATGGCTTGCGCTAATAGAGAATACATTTAAATACAATTACTTCTAGAAATTCATAACTTAAAAAAAAAATACAAAAATAAAAACGTGATATTCTTATGCTGCTTTATCACTGCTTTAAAAAATATAGAGTTTTGTGTTTGTTTGTAATTTCTGGATTATAATATAAAATATCCAGCATTTCGTGTTAGATAGGTATGCGTGCCCTGAAAGGTCTTTAATATACTGGAAAAATATTGTGGCATTAAACCTAATTTAATTATATAAGATTATATAAAGTTATAGATGCGCTGAAAATGTGGATATAACTCGTATATACACATTAAAAATTGAAATTTTAAACCAAGATTCTATTTGGCAAATATCGTATAAAGAATGCGCTCCATATTTTATCTTGTTGCAAGATATTTCATGTAAATCTTGTCACAAAATTATTTCAGAATTCATTTGTTTAAGTCGTATTAAAAGAAAGTTTTTCCATATATGTATAAGTCTCGGCAAATATTTGCGAATATTTCGTGTGCGTATTGCGTAGGTTTCGGTGACAATTGACATCTGATGTAGATCAATTTGAAATTGGATTCGTTCTTATATTATTTCTCTATCAATTCAATTGTTTCTGATTGCAGAATTTAGATTAATATTCAATAAGGTGACTGTGACAGGCACAGGTATGAAAAAATATTCATACAAAGTGTGGTGTCTTATTTGTGTGCTTTAAATAATCTACAATCTTATTTGAAATGATGATACAATAACAACAAATGAATTTAGTTGAATAGATGAACATCGTTCTGTCATTTTTTCTTTATGAGATGTGGCGGTAAATTTAAATTTTATCGTTTTTCATTCTCAATATAATGTTTTCATTTGTAAATATTTCCAAAAATGATACATGTTAAAATTAAAAATGCTTTTGAATGAAGTTCTGTTTATATTTTAATAAAAAATTGACATACCCGACGTACATCTTCAATTATTATAATTTTTTTTTTTTGATGCTGTCGAAACGTCGATTTTTTAATTAAAATATAATCAAAACTTAATCCGAAAGCCTTTTTATTTTATAATAATGAGTTCTGAAAGATTTTTTCACTATGTTGTGATACATGTTATTTTAAATTAATATTTTAAAATAAATTTTATTTGGTTTACGAACTTCTAATTATTCTCGATTTTTTTAATTTATAATATAAAAAAGTAAATTATAATTATTGAAGAAAAAAATATTTGTAAATATTAATTTTTTTTTATATAAAAATAAGTTTATTATTATTACTATAGATATGTAGTTATTTTGTTACTTACACAAATAAGTTTTTGAATTATCACTCAATACATTTCATTACTCAACAGTTTCGTGGGTAATAAAAAAAATTGCATTTTAAATATATGACGAGTTATTACTGTTTGCATGATATTACTATTATTATTCGGTGCAATTTACATATTATAATTATTTTAAAATACCATTTAGTTAGATTGCAAAGTACAATTTTTTTTATTATATTATGTATTGTCATGATTATTACTCAATCGCTTGAATTTTTCACTCTTTGAAATAGAATATTGTAAATTTTGCACTTTGCTGAAATAATAATATTTTTAAAAATGATTAACGACTGATTTTATAATAAATATTTTAATGAAAGTCGATTTTAATGCTGCTATACTGGTCGTTACAATTTTTTTGAAATTTTGCAAATAACAGAGTTACAATACGAAATCAATATCCGTGAAATTTCAATTTTCTGTAATAATTTTGAAACAAAAGGCGATAGCCGAAGTAATAATCATCGAAATTGGTCGGCCAACAATTGATATTAGTTTTCTTGCAATCATTTCAAATCAGTTTACATGACATATACATAGGAAATACGACACTCTGTATATTTTAGTGTCACCAAAAATTAGATTTAAATCAAAATTTCGAGAAAAAAACAAAATAGTGAAGTTTTGACATAGTAAAGAATCTTTCAGAACTTATATTTAAATAAAACAGCTTTAGAATTAAGTTCTGTATAATTTTAATTTAAATTTGGTGTTTCGATATACTGCGTGTATATCATCATCAGGAAAAAAAATTTACAAATGACGTAAATAATAAACAAACAACTTAATCCCACAGTTTTTTATTTAAAAAATATATAAGATTATTTTTGAAAAACATTGCAAATGACTATATATTTTGTGTGTCAAGCTAAATGTCTAAGTGAAACATACAACGAAAATGACACTCTGTGTACAGACAATGATAACTATATTTTAGTGTCACTGAAAACAAAATTTAAATTAAAATTCGTAGAAAAAAATAAATAGAAAGGCTAACTTTTTCAAACCATTGGAGATGAAAATATATATTTTGTCTCACGGTAGGTGTCCATGCAAATTTAGAGATTTTTCAAGTTGATAATGAGATATTTTACAGACTATATTGTTTAAAAGTGTATATGTCGTTTTTCTTATATAAACACAGGATTTTTAAGTTTTCCTTTTTTCTAAATAAATTTTAAGTTTTGTTTGTTTTTTTTTTATTGTTGAGTTTTATCTGATTTCTGTGTTAAAACTTTGTTTGTGTGTTTTTAATTACGTGTATTTATTGTTTACAAAGTCTGTTTAGAAATATGCATAAATCATATGTGTTTGAAATAATTGTATAATGGTGTATATATGTAAGCAAGTTATGCTTGAATATTGCGTGATTTGAAAAATCTAGATAATATTTTACACATGTCAGTAGTTTAAGGTAATATAGTACAGATTGTTTTTACATTTTCATTATTCGAATAATTCTTGTTTAATTTACTCAACTTATGTTTATAAGTTTTGTATTTTTAGGGCTAGGTAAAACGTTATTATATGATTACGTGTTTCACTAAAAAGAAAATAAAATAAAACTCAGAACTCATATTAATGATGAAGACGGACATTGAGTTCGTCGCAACGTCGATTTTCAATAAATATTGATACAGAACTTAAATAAAATAATATCAATTTTTTTTGTATATAAAGCGACTAAAATATTATAATAGAATATTTATTAGATTGTCAAATGTTTTGGAAAAACATTATTAATTGATCATTTGACAATGCTGTCAGGTGACATTGTACTTTAGTTTCTAAGTAAGATAATTATAGAACTCATGAAGGTATATGTCTGTGTGAACGTTTGATGATTAGACGGGTTGCACTGAGAAAAATAGATATTTAACAAATTGGATAATAATAAGTAGATATTTATTTGAAATATACGAGTATGTTTACTGTATTCACAAATTTATACATTTTTAAAATCTACTCACATATATATTTTAATACTATATTAAGAATTAAGACTGTAATACTATATACAAATTGATGGTATTAAATTTTTGTTTTTATTATATTTATAGTTAATTTTTAAATATACTTATTTTGTTATTTTTAATATCTTGTGTTTGTGCCACCTTTTTCAATATAAATAGCGTTACGGTAACTATCTATTTTTTTCAGTGTGGCATGATTAAGAGTGTTTTGATGGGAGTGAAGATTTTCAAAAATGAAAGAGCATGTACGAGAGGTTTTATGAATGTGGATAAAGCTAAAGTTGCTTGTCTAGATAGGATGCAAATTTAGCTTTATTTACATTCATGATATCTCTCATACATGCTATTCTATTTCTAGTTAAACAATAATATTCAATATATTAAGATACTACAAAAATAAATAAAATCTAGTTATCTATTTTTGTAATTATATGCAGACATTTTTATTCCAACACGAAAACAAATTCTTGTCTCGTAATAATACTGTAAAAAAAAATATTATGCTGCGAGTGACGAACGCCTATGGTGAGCGTGAGCTATTATTAAAATTAATGTAAATTAATTCAAAAGTAGCCGGTTTAATGAGAATATTCAAGGAATTATTTTGATAACGAAATTTTTTCGACTCATAATTTTATGTTGTAACTTTTCTCGATGCAATCGCTTATTCTAATCTTTCTTGTTACATGTTTAGCAATTTATTATATATATATGTATTCCGTTTTTGAATAATCAAAATGGCGCCTTATAAAAATGTTTTTATTGTTAAATCATTCGTAAAAATTTCTAACTATTTATGAGGGGAAAAACTAATCTCTTAAATTTTGTACATCAGATTGTACAAATTTGAAGTATACTTTTAGAGATTATAGTGATTTTTTGTAGATTTTTATGGATTTTATGCAAACTTTATAAGATTATACACTCTAAAAAAAAATTATGCACAAACTTATCTAAAAAAATATTTTTCTTTTTTAAAATCACAAACAATTCAACTCTGATTTATAATGTACAAACATTTACAATGGATATCGAATTACATAGATACAATCTAATATCGTTAAAACGATGCAAATTTATTTTTTACTAAATTTTAGCTTCTAAGATTTAATTTATAGTTATCTAAGTAAGCACTCAGTGTAAAGTATTTAGTATCCAATTAAAATTAGTACATAGAGTATTAATCTGCAGAATACATCAAATTTTTTCGTTTTACGACGAGCAGCAGACATTTGTGTGCAGATGCGATATGATCTAACAAATATATTAGAATTTCTGCCAAGTACATTAACTCGTCATCCTATATAGAATACGGCTCGCGATAAATAAACAAAGTTTTTATTGTAATAAATATATGAAATACAATTTTATTCCATCGTAATCTATATATTCAGTTAAATAGTTTTTATGTTGCTGTATAGAAAGAATATTCTGGGTTTTATGTATGTAAAAACAGTGGTTCTTAACCAAAGGTGCTGCAGAGTTTTAAATAAATGTTGATAGAGGTTTGATGTGTTAAAATTTTGAAAAAAGTTTGAAAATGTGGAATTACTAAACTGAGATATATGCATACATATACAATCACGCCATGGATCCAAAAGAGTGTGGCACAAACATTTTATACTATTCCGAAATTATTTTTCTCCAAACATTCCTATCCAAGCAAGCAACTCTAGTTTCATCTACATTCATCTAACCTATACTGTTAGGAAAAGTTCGATTTGCTGGCATGTAATTTTACATAATTTAAGTTTTAAAATAAAAATTACTTAATTAAGTTTGATATTACTGTTAAAATAAATGGAAATTTAAGAAAAAATATATTTTTATGCAAGTCCACTCATTTTAAAAACTGATACTTTAGCACTTATCAACATAATTTTTATTTTATTGAGGATTTAAATTTGGCAAATGGTATACATGTAAAAAAACTATTAAGAACCACTGGCATATAAGTGTATAGAAATAATATTTAGAGTTTTATGTATCTGAGACATTTAAGTGTATCTCTAGTAGCAATCTTGTTTTTTTTTTTTTATAATACTATAATAACATTATTTATAATGTTGGAATTTAGTAGTTAGCTCTGAGCATAATTTAATTGCTTTAATTATTATATATAAATAAAATTGCTCGGTTCATATTTTTTGAGGTAAATGGCCTTTTTTTCTGGTTTAACTCCACGTATACGTTAAGCAAATAAATATTACATATATGTATATTTATTAAATTGCTTAGCGTGTTTCATTTATTATATTTATTTATGTACAGTGTGTTCTATTTTGCTTGTTTGCTTCAACAAAACTACACTGTAAAAAAGTTGCCGTTTTACATAAAAATCATAGTCAAAAAATTACATATTATTTCAGCAAAACGTTAAATTTTCTGTAAAAAAATAATATAATTTTGAAATTTTAAGTAAAATAGTTATATATATATATTATGTTAGTCACATATATTATTAATGTTCTAAATTATACATTTTATTACGCTATAGATTTTATACGTTTGTTCAAAATCGCATCGCTACAAATTTTTCACAAACTGTAAAAAAACTAATCTTGTTTTGTAAAGTTTATATTCTGACACATACCACATAAAATGTAATAATGTTTTTAGTTAATATATTTTACAGACTAAGTTAAAGAAATTGTATTTATATATTTCTTACATTTTCGTATTCTTTTTCTTTCTACATTCGTATATCGTATGAAATAAACATTTGCTTAGACTGTATACCTACTACGACTTAACTGTGAATTTCTTTGTGATAATTTATTTTAGCATTTGTTTTAATTAATGACTGGCGCGCAAAGTTTCTATACGTATGCGGTTTTTAGTTTTACTTGGAAAGGCGGAATTTATAATTTATCTTACGTACCTTGTACAGCGTGTGCTTGTAGTTTCATTCAAAAATCAATTTAGAGAATTTTACAATATTGTGGTATATAGTGTTTTATATTATGGTTGTTGAAACGTAATAAAATTTCAATAAAGTTATTAATATATTGCTTTATTAATAATTTTCTGTTTGTATATGTCACTTGGTAATTGAAAAACGGATTTTATGAATAAATCTAGTTGGAAAATTAAATTTACAGTGGTAATGATTTTCTTAATTAAGTATGATATTTAAAAAATAATTTATTATTAAAAAATATTACATAATACAAAATTATAGTCAGTTGTTTATTCTTCTTCAATTCGATTTATTATAAATAAAATTGCAATTAAAATATAGATTATAATAAAAATTCTTTAAAATTAATAGATTAATAGAAATCTTTTACGGTCGGTATCCATTGAATTTTTTGAGCTGGTACAGACGTTTTGCCATACATTGTAGAACGTAGATGATATTTTTTATATTCTTTAAATATATGTTATGGCTTTATTTTAGTAATATTTTTGCTTTTATTTTAATTAAAAGAAAAAAAAAAACACATCTAACAAAATTTTAAAAACGTTATAAAATTTGACTTTAAATTATTTATTTTTACCATTTTGACTGAAATAAAAAAAAGGGTATAGGTCTCTGTAATATTTTGAAATTTTTAAAAAAATTTCTAAAAATCAATATAGTCAATGGATACCAGCCGTGCAAGCCTGAAGATTAATATTAATATCCAAATATTTTTGAAATATCTGAATACTTAAAAAATATCTTGTATAATATTAACATCCTTTTAATACCACAAACGCGACATTACTTATGTATGTTAGGATTTAAAAAAGTAACACTACAAACGAAAAAAATCTGAATATAACATATATGCTTTTATTACTGTCTTCTCTCAACATGGTCTATATACCTAAACCGGACATGACGTCTTTATTCACTACCTCCTAGGTCATACATCTACATAATTAACACGTCACAGCTGTAGTGTATAGTGTGGCCACTATAGATTTACATCATGAAGGGAGAGATGAAGACCGAACTAGCGCATCCTAACGTAAAACAAAGTAAACAAATCTTTTCCACAGGTAGATGCAATGTTAGATCAGCGGGTCTCAACAACTTTTGCTCGCAAGCTTTTTGGACTACACTGTAAAACATGTTATTTACATTCATGTAATTTTACATTAAATATAACAGTATAGTAATATTTTCTAAACTATTAGGCATTCCAGAACACGTGATCATACGTCATACAATATGGTTGCTTGATGAATACATTCGAGATTTGACATTTGGTACAATACAATTTTTTTGTGAATTATTTTAAATGTGTTAATTGATATTGGTTTAATTTATGAAAAATAGTAAGTAATAATATGTAATCTTTTTAAAAATATTTGTATATTTAACTGAAACCTATTTAATTTGCAGAAAATGCTTGTGACATCTGTTGTGAACGAATACAAAAATATGTCAAGAAAAGATAATGTTCCTTTTTCTTTCGATTCTCGCAGCTTTAAATTTCAAACATAAAATACATTTAATCAATCAAATGAATTAAAGTAATTAAACGTGTAGATTTAAATGATAATAAGTTAAAATATCAATGGGCATATAGCAAGCATTTTTTAAAAGGTATTTCATACATAAACGTATTTAATAATTAATTAATTAATATATATATATATATATATATATATATATATATATATATATATATATATATCCGCAATAAATTCCGACGCAAAATATGGGGTACAAATCCGTTTTAAAAATGTAAATGATATAAGAAGATTGGAACAAATACAAAATAGATGTAGACACAAAATTGATGAATTTACAGCTAGCAATATAGTAAAAGGATCAGTAAAATTAATAATTTTTAAATTTTCTCTGATATCTGTCAATATCACATAATATAATATATTTAATTTTTAATTGTTAACAAAACTAAAGTTTTCAATAATAATTTTCAGCCACGGCTGGAAACTGTTTTTTTCCAAATCATAAATATCAAATAAAATATCAATAATATATAAATACAAGCGTGGAAAGAATTTTTTCGACATTTGGGTCGGTGCACTCAAAAATTCGCAATGCTATGGGCAGCGAAAAAACCTCCAAACCGTTTTTTTTTTATATAAACAGCATAACTCTTAAGTTTGATAATCTGATAAAAAATGTATAGTACTATATGCTATTTATTCATTTCCAAAGATTTATTTATTATCAAAAATCGTTGTACTGTGTTTGTTATTTAATTATATTATTTAAAGATTATAAATGTGGTTCAATAAATATTTTCATTATGACTTGATTTTTAATACCTGATAACTGACGTAAAATAACCTTTGGTTTAAATCAATAATTTTTTTTAGCAAAATATGTAAGATTTAAATCGTTATTTAAATCAGTGCAACCCTGGTGTGTTCCATTAAAGATTAAATGATAAGTAAAAATTTAAATGTATAAAATGAAAGTAAAGCTTATTTTCTTGAAAATATATAAATATTTTTTAATAAAACTGTACAAAATACACGAAAACAAGTAAAATGCATATAGCTGTCATGTAAATTAATGGCAATATTTTCATCAGGCAACCATATTGAATTATGGTGTGACGTCATTCTGGACTGCCTAATACTCTAATAATTTGTGTAATATTTCATTTTTTTTATGAAAAAATACATTTACCAGCTATGTAAATTTACAGTGTAGTATATTATGTTACGAAGAGTGGAAAGCAATGATTATTGTGTTGAGCCCAGATATTTGTGGCCGAGACCAATCAATCTATTTAAAAATACAATGGCTGATATTACTGGGGTTTTAGTTCATTTGTTTAGTTCTGCTTTTATTTTGAAACCGAGCTCGTAATACTGGCTGTTAACTTTTGAGTTAAAAACAAAAATTCGAGGATATAAGGGTAAAATTTTCTCAGTATATACAGCAATTTAAATAAATAAATGTTTACACTCGCATCATTTTAAAAATTAAACTTTAAATGCAGAAGAAAATTGAGAATCGCTGCATTATATTCTAGATCAGTGTTTCTCAACAGGTGGTCCGCAGAAAAATTTTAGTGGTCCGCACAATATAACGAAACTCTAATAATTATTATACTTTTGCTAACAAAAATTATTTATATATTGTGTATTTTTCGTAATTTATTGAAAATGCAGAAGTTTTCTATAGGTAATTTTAAAATTATTTTTGTGTTGCATTGCATTATTTAAATATTATTTTGTGTGTATTATTGCAGTTTCCTTTGCTATTTTTTTATGCGCATTTTTTGTGGAAATATGTTGTTTATTTTCTGTGAACTTTCTATAATTTTCTACAACTGAAATAAATCTATTTAGTAGTATATTAAATATATTTGTTTTCTTAAAAAAAAATTAATCAACAATTATTATTAGTGGTACGCTTAAGAAAATTAGATATTTTACTGGTCCGCAGTGCGTTCTTGGTGGAGAAACACTGGTCTAGATATTAAAACGATAGGATTCCGTTTTCTGTTTTTCCGTCCGCTGTGTGGTGGCCAGCTGTGATCCCCCTTAACGCCGCCCATGGTTATATATCCATCTACGCGAGGAGATAGTTAGGTGAATTAGTTATTAGATGAAATGAAATTAGATCCTCTCGGGTTGTTAACGTGTAGAGTTTAATGAGACAGTAGCATTCCTCTTCTTTTTTTTGTTGCTCTCTCTAGAATTGGAACTGAAGCAGGAATAGAATATGAAGAAACATCTACTCGGTGTAGTAATGTAAATGTAATATGACGATAGACTTTCTCTTCTGCCGGGGTTTTCCTGTTAGGATTTAAAAAGAATTTACATCTATAATTTTCTTCTTTTTAGTTCTTGTTGCTGTTATTAACGTTAAATATAATCCGGGTGTTAATTTCATGCGATGTTACTCACTTGAGACACCATCGAATGAAGTATATATTATTTAAGTAAAAAAATATTTTAATATACCACGACTAAAAAAGTATAAAATGTATGTAACTAGGCATTATGTCTGTTTAGTTTTCTAATAAATAAATATTTTAAATTTGTAATATCCTATTTTTGATTATAAATAAGTTTCCTCAAATTTGGGACCTAATTAAATTTACTTTCTCGCACCAGAAAACGTAGATTTTCTACATTGCACCAAAATTAACTTTCAAAGATTTTATAAATGAATTTTTAAGAATATTTTAATGTTTCTATTAATTGAGGTATATATTGTAATAATAATAATCTGTTCCCGTAATTCCTAACCGAAACATGGGGCTATATGCTTTAGCAGTTGAATCTATAGTTTCTTAATGATATTTACTTGCATTATCAAGGGTATGGGTTTTCAGCTAAGCAAGGAATCTACAGCTTATAGTGAGTTCCGAACCACTATATCAGTTCAGTGGTACAACGTTGTAATACCAGAAATAATATTTAATTTAATTTCTGGTGTCAGTGCGACGCGAACTAGGGACCTTTGGGGCCCGACTCTTTTTGTGCAATTTAAGATCTATGGTTGGGTAATGATGGGCTGATGAGTAATAGGGGAGCTATGAATGTTCCGGGAGCATTATCTCTATATAACAGGGGGAACATGGCATTGGAGATTTATTTTATTCATAATTGGATAATAGCTCAAATAAGTTTGAGAATCTATGTTGTATAAATAATTATAATGCAATAATAGTGAATATAGGTGTGTACCAAACCAGACTTCAAGTAAAGGATTGGGAGGTATAGAGTGGTAACAATTTCAAGAATATTATATATGAACGGTTTGACATGAGGCATAAATTATTTTGAAAAGTTCTACCACATGCGGTTTTATGATAAATTTATGTGTTACCCTCAATAAATTCTAATGAAGTGTTGAAAATTCTTTACCTTTGATGTCTGACTTAAACTAATAATCATTTCTTTAATAAAGAAATCAGTTATTATTATTACCTTATATAAAGATTATGTTCGGATTCTCATAATTTTATTATTTAATATATCATGACTGTGTTAATATATTTATGATATTTGTATAGTTAAAATTACATTATTTTATTTTATAATAGGTCCACCGTATTATCACATATGATAGGAGAGGTATTGTAATCATACCAAATTTATTATGCTTGTACAGTAACACGAATCAACTGTTTTTAGCGAGTTGTCCATCGGTCGGTCTGTTTGTGGACACGTGTAACGGCTGAATAGATTATTATAATATTTTATATTCAATTTTCGGTAAAGATCTGGCAACTGTAAGTGATAATTTACTATAGTCACTTTTACAAATATTTCGCAATAGCCGAGACATATTTCGAAATTTATTTAACGTACATCTTCATCAGGAAAAATGATACAAATGACATTTACAGTAAATAAACAGAACATAGAAACAAGTTCCTAACTAACAAAATAAGCAACTAGATCATAAAATTTATAAATTTTTAATTAAAGGAAGCCAAATTCTATAATATTTAAATCAGTTACTAGTAACACTGATTGATGTTATCTTATTCTTTATAAATTTCTATTGCTTTTCTTATCAATCTACTGTTAATATTGATGAATCTTGTAATTGTTACAATATCTTCGATTTTTATATCATCAAGATTTTCTAAAGATATTTTACTGTGTTATTTTTTGTATTATTTTAACAAATTTTTTATCAAATTGTTGAGAATTTTGTACTTTTTTCAGTGATAGTAATAACTCAATATTGAAATGGGTGAAAATAAGTCCCCTTTTTCTGTGTGGCAGGTTATATTTTAAGGATAATATAACTATTAAACATTTAACCTCATATTCTACTTACAGAATTTACAAAGAGAGAAAAACTTTTTATAATATTAGAAACCAATTTATCTAGTATGCATACATATAATAACACATACCATTTATCACAGAATAAATATTCGTTTCTGCCTAACAATAATCTAGTTCTTCTTCAGCCACAATAAGTAACTCTCGCGTATCATCTTCGTGTAACCTCGTAAGAGAGAGAGAGAGAGAGAGAGAGAGAGAGAGAGACTTAGTTCCCGTTCGTTATAAGTGATACTATCAACGTTTGGGGGCATCGTCATTCCATCACTCACTTATTTTTCAAAACAAAACACTAAACAGAATCGAAGCCATCACACACACACGTGCATTTATTTATGCCTCCATCCCATTCATTTGTTATCCCGAAAAAGAACTACAAGTAGGGAACAAAGTGAAACAAATGAAGAATAGATGGAAGAAAATGCTTGAGGTGTTGTCATGGTGCTTCAATCTTCTTTCGGTTGTGCAGTGTGTGTGTGTGTGTGTGTGACGTAAATGGGGCTGACAGGAATATTCCGTTAGACCGGTGCTAATGACTAAAATACAATGCGCATGCGCTAAACATGTAACTATAGGTTATGGTCAGGGATAACTAACAGAACGTGGATTGCAATGTGCAGTTAGCACATGGAATAAATCATGTTAATTGTACAAAATTAAATTTTCGAAGGTTTTGATACAAATGTTGGATGTACGAATAAAGTTTTGATTTTCAAAACATCATGTGGCAGTATTCTAAATAGATCTTTGATACAGAATTTTTTGTCTTTTACTATCTAATGAAAATTCCATTTACTAAATTTTGTACACCAGATTACAATAATTTTAAATGTGGTATAATAATAATAATAATATTTATTATAGTTTGCGATAATATAGAATACATTGAAAAAATACAATTAATTATCAAAAATACAAAACTTTAAAAAAAAAAACGAAAACAAAAAAGTGATATTCTTATCAATAAACCAATATTGAATAATATGTAAATATATATACAAGAAATATATAATCTTAACTAAACTAAATCATTTAAATATAAGTGTTTTAACTCTCTAGTAATTTTTAGTTGATTTTATACGAAATTTATAAGTTTATAGGAATTTTACTCGAAATTTAACATGATTTTTAAAAAAAATATTTAATTGATTTTTTTTAACTAAAAGGTAGAACCACTTTCTAAAATTTTTGTACACTAAATTTTACAGATTTTAAGTTTATTATAGTATCAAATTAAATTTTAATTATTGAATTTAGATAAAACTAAACAAAACAATTACTATAATTGATAAAAAAGAAAATGGAACCAAATTACGGCACACTATAAAACCGTAATTTATATTTAATCTGTAATTAAAAACGAAATAATATTTTTATTGTTATAAACCTTTCAAACATGGACTTCGTATAAATAATACTCCTATAAAATTATAATATAGTAGTTCGCATTATCATTAATTTGTAAATAAGTTCTCTGTATATATAATAACAATATCTCTAACGGGACATCTATAATAGTGTTTATACTACTTATATAACTTACATAATAAAAAATGAATTATTAATTAGAATATTCGCTATTATATATATATATATATATATATATATATATATATATATATATATATATATATATATATATATATAGCATTGAGAAAAATGATTTCATTAGAAAATGTTTCCATTGAATTTCAAATTAAACACATATTTTTGATATGCCAAGACAGTTGACATATGAAAAACAAAAGAACGTCGAGTGTACGCATATAATATTAAAACAAATAATTAATGTAATGTTCTTTATGAACATATGTCAAGTACTATTATACAGGAGATGTAAGTTATTGTATGTAACAAATTGAGGTTATAATTTTGGCATTTATTAAATGTTGCTCAAAAAGTATTGCTTCTAAGTTCAGTAAGTATATCAACACATTGAATTCTAATTAAACAGAACTTTATCTAAAGCTTTTTTATTTTAAAGAGTAATGTTTATTTTTAGATTTATAGTTTATTTTTACAATATTTCTAGTTAATAAAAATTTATGTTATATTATTATCAACCGGTTATTGTTATCAAAATTTTGAGTTGACTACATTAAGCAGCGTGCATTGTATATCAGTATAGTTCCTTGTTCCACTTCGGAATTACGGAAACCACTAAAAATAAACTGTTTTTTTATAATATTTAATTGACTTTAATCTAGTGTTTAAAAGTTTCAAATGTCGCTCAAGGCAAAAAAATTGACGAAATTTTACGTTAGACTTGGTAAATTACGGCTAATTAATTTTCTAAGTTCCTTCGCCTTGAGCGGTGATGTTTCAAAATGTTAATTACTACGAAAATTTGCCAAGATTAATTTTTCTATTTCAATATTTTGTTTTCGACAATTCTACGAGAACTTATTAAATTGGCTACTAATAAGGACGTTGCTTTTAAAATATTCAATAATTAACAGTGTATTAATGACGTATTATTTAATTTTGTTAATTATAGAATAAAACAGCTAATTAAGGTTTCAAAAATCTATAAACGTGTATAGTAAAAATATTTGTCATTATTTTTGTGGATCTAAGTAGGTTAAGAGCGTCGTCATTTTAGTGCAAAAATGAATATAGCAATAAATTAGGAAGTTGTAAATTATAAAATTCTGCGGGTTTATATACAAGATGTATCTTTAAATCAACCTATCAGATCTGATTAGTTAATGGCTTGACTGCTATTATAGAATTTTTCAGTTTCAATTGTTTTATATTTGTTCTTTTATTTAAAATAATGTTATTTATTTTAAGTATTAAATCTTATTCTAACTATACCTTTCGCATCACAATATTAGTATTTTGTTTTAGTCGTAATCAATTTTGTTCAAATACATTGATAATTTCAATTTTTAATTGCAGTAATACTGAGCACAATTGATAAAATTAATAATTTAAAATCTGATCTTACTATGGCGAAAAGTTAATGAAATATAATAATTTTTATTTTTCTAGAACAATTCTATTATGAGGCAATGCAGCATGAGGCACTGCAGATGATAAAAATTGACCAAGATCTGCAATTAAGTTAAAATGGATTTAAACTAGTGAAAATGACGGTCATTATGTTAGTATACATTAAATTTACTTTTTATAGTAGATTCTAAAGATCTATTGTTTCAAACTAGATTTAAACTTAAAACATCTAGTTATAAATGAAGAAGTTTAATACTAACACATATTAAAGTTAAACTTCACATAATTTTTCGGTCGAACAATTAATTCTGATACTCGAGACATTAATGTACCAATTCAAAGGCACATTTTCTAAAGCATGACAAATTAGATAAAATTAATATCCGATTTTTTTCTATTTCCAACAAAAGAATTTCGATTTAGCTCTGCAATCTGTATCATGTTATTATGAATTGAATTGTGCTATGAATGAAATATTTAACACAGAAACAGTTAGATCGCTTTTATGTAGAAAATAAAATATTATATAGAAATGGGAAATGATATTATAAATGGTGACATTAGTTAGTGTTTTTCTAATGTCGTAGGTGGCAGTCATGTCTTTTGTACGCGCGATTTTTAAATGCCATTTAGAAGGCACATACGCGAACACCGTTACTCTGAAAATTATCTGGTATTGTTGAAGAAATGCGATGTATTGTGTGATTTATTTTCTAATTTAAACGACGTATTTATGAGGAAAAAATTCTATTCTATAGTTTTCAAGTTAGCATTCGGATTTTTTATTTGTGATGTGTGTAACTAGGAAACATTAGAAAAATATCTTTGAATCTGAATGTATGTAAAATGTTTAGTGCAGTTTATTATGTATGCTATGTAAAACAGTTATTTTTTCACGATTATAACGTCATTAAAATATGTTAATTGGACTAGCATTTTATGCTTTTAACCTTTTCACTACCGGAGTTGTCTTTAAGTGACTAGATAATTGTTTTAATAGGTGCTATATTTATTAAACGTAATTTTAGGAAATAGCGTATTTTTACTGATTGAACGTTAAATCTATACTGGAAGAAACTTTACGGAATTCTTATTTAGTTAAATTTAACTAAAATAAAAATATTTTACATAATTTTTTGTAGAAATTATAATTTCTTTAAAAGTTAAAAATTTAATGAAAATTTTAGATATTTCGTTCATATAAAATAAATGTTCTTTTATTTCATTTTTTCTTAATTACCACTTTGACTGTGAGGAAAAGTGGTACAGTGTTTTTGATACTGTGTCTGTAACATTTTCAAATTTTTTTAAATTTGTATGAAAATACTATATCGTAGAACATAGAGTATATGTAGTCTCTATATGACGAATCTGAAATTAATGTATGTGTGATGGTCGTTCGCTTGCTCGCTCATTCGAATTTTGTGATCGCATCTCCTCTTAAACCATTCATCCGAGTTGAACCATATTTTCAGGGTATGTGCAGTTATGTTCAGTTGTCCAGCAATGCCAATTTTTCGAGAAGAAAAATAATAAAATGAAATAGCTTTGGGATGTAATTAATATTTGTTAATAATCGACGTTTCGGCGAAATTCAGCGTAGGTCTTTATTTTTTTCCTGATGAAGACGTACGTTGAAATTATTATGGCTACATTTATTTATCCGATTTTTAATCAAATTTTAGTAAAATACAGTATTGCCAACTTTCCGAGGAAAAATTACTAAAATTAAAAAAAATTAATTATAGCTACATTATTTATCCGATTTTAATCAAAATTTCACAAAAGATTTTCCTATGTACGTTTTTGACAAAACTTGTATTAATATTTGGTTCAGTCTTAAGAATTCTATTTTCATCAAAGTTTATCTATTTTAAATTCCAATATAGGTCTCTAGACAAGTTCTATATAAAATTATTGTAAAATTTATTGTAATTATTATAATTAAAAATATTATAAAATTCATTGGTTTTGTTGAATTTTATTTAAAAATTGGAAAAAAAAATTATTCTAAGTTATTAATTATTGTTCTACAAATACTTTTTTCGTTTATTTTTTTCTTTCATGTCATTTACTTTAATAATAATCTTTGTACAGCATCAGACAAATTAGAAATAAAATTAAATGTGACAGTAGATTTGAAAAATTCTGACCTAATCTTGAAGATTAATCTGTAGACATGTCACCAAAGTGACACTTTTTTTGTTTGTCTGATAAAAGAATAAAAAAAACAGACAGCACAAACATTTTTTGACCACCCTACAAGTTTTTTTCTACGGTAATTAATAATAATTATTGTTTTTTCTCCTTCAAAACGGCTTTATCAAGAGCATAGTTTGACACTTTCGTTTTCAAAATTTTAAGATAACGCCAAACAAAGCAAAAGAAAAAAGTAAAATTCTAAATTGGTTTTCATTTTTCGTAAGACAGAAAACATTTGTAATCTATTTACGAAAAAGAATTATTTGTTTAGTTTTATCGGACTATACTATTTGGAAACAGAAGAAAAAATTAATGAGGCATTAGGTAAAATTCCGCCCCTAACGTAACCTGACCGTACCCCAAAACCATCACGGATTTAAAACAATACTGAATGACTAAGTATTTTTATATTGGGCTCCTCCCCAAAAATGTCTGCAGAAGACCGTCATTAAATAAATAGGCAATCTGTATCAGTTTTGTGGTTAGAGGTTTTTTCTTCTTCTTCTTCTTTTTCTTAAATTTAAGAACACTCATATGACTCGGAATTTGAGTGAGTCACCCTTATGAATGTGGCATTAGCCAACTGAGATTCTGTAAGACGGAATTTATATTTTGTTTTGATCGTGTTTTGATCAAGTTTACTATGATTGTAAAATTAGAATTTTAATGAAATGAGTCAGGTTTTTATTTATTGTTTATGTTTGTGTGAGAATTTCTTTTTATGTAATTTGATGTAATTTAAGTTGAAATGTCTTGAAATGTAGAACGTTTATTTTAATATATAAATACATTTATTTTAACGGTAATTTATGATTAATTAAATATTTATTAATATGTGTTTTAGAATATGAATTTTAATTAGATATACTTGTGATTATTATTAGCATTTATTTTTTATTTGAATTAAATATGTAATGTATCCGGAATAATAAATATTCAATTATTTTGTTGAAATACTAAACAAAATTTTTTTTACGACTGTAATAAAACTACTTTATTTCACTATTTTTATATCTCATTCGGACATACACAATCACGCTGTATACACAAAAGGATGTGGCACAAACTTTGTTTATTATGCCGAAATTAGTTTCTTCTTCTTTATAAATTTCAATATTTATTTCTTATTATTTATGTAATAAATATTATTAAAAACAATGGCCCGTGTTCTCACCTCATTTATAAAAGTGATTTTTGCCAAAAGTACTTTTAAAATTCACTTAAAATCATTTATTAAGCATTTTAAAATAGTTTATTTAAATTTTATAATACCAAATATAATGAAAATGATCAAAAATAGAAAAATTATTTACAATTAATGAAAAACAGAAGCAAAAAGTTATTTTGAAATAAATGATAAAAAGTACTTTTTCACGAAAAAGTGAGGTGAGAATACGGGCCATTGTTTTTAATAATATTTATTACATAAATAATAAGACTCGATAACTTTTACATTCTTGCGTACAAAAAAGAATTAAAAATCTGAAATAATATTTATGATGATGAAATAAATACACGTTATCATAATTTCTTTTTGCTGTGTGTATATTTTGATAATAACCTAAATTTTTCTTATGCAGAATATCTTTGAGATAAAAACAACAATATTACTGTTTCTATATGTCATTAAATATATACCGAGAATTCAAACAGACACACGCATTATGTATCTATATATATAATATAAATCAAGCGGGTATTATAAAACATATACATCGTTATTTTTGCAATATATATGGCCGAGGTCTAGCGTATAAGCTAACACAAAGTTGATGGGTTAAATTCTCTCGCATTCCAACGCTTCAGCTATATAAGTATATAAAATCTAAAACAAGTCTTTACATAGGTTAAGACTTAGCGTTCAAGTATATATATATATATATATATATATATATATATATATATATATATAAATACAGTGTGTCTCAAAAGTCTAGAAATAGCAAATTTTCTTGTCAAATGTTATTATATTAATATAATAATTTATTAATATTAATGTCAAAAGATAAACGTTTGTGCTTAGGTTCTGAACTTGCTTTATGATTAATTCTAATATTATTAAATTTCTTGTCAGGTTCGTTATTGTTTTTAACATTAAATTATTAAAAACGATAACGAACCTGACAGAATTTAATAATATTAGAATTAATTATAATTTATTCTTTATTTGGACTATATTATATTAAAATAAAACGGCTTTAGATTGTAGTTCAGTATTAATACTTCATCAGGAAAAATTACACAAATATCAATTGTATTAGTTTTTCTGATAAACACATACGTTGAGTTTGTTGCAACGCCGATTATTAATAAATATTAATACAGAACTTCAACCGAAAGCCGTTTTATTTTAATATAGTTAGTTCTGAAAGATTTTTTTACTCTTTTTTCAAACTTTTCTCCGATTTTATTATGGTTCATTTACCATCCATATATCTTAATATACAATAATATCACACTGTGTCTTAATAACAGCGACAACTCAACTATAATTTGTTGAATAATAATTCAAAATTTATTAATGTGCTTAATAAGATTGTCAGAATCTTTCAGAACTCATTACATTAAAATTATATAAGATAAAAATAAAATGTCAAATAATTAACCACAGAATAAATATAATATAAAAATGTATACATTTATTCTACAAATGTCATTTGTATTATTTTTCCTGATTAATACGTACATTGAGTACGTCAATTATTAATACAGAACTAAGTACAACCTGAAGCCACGCATATGCGTGGCTTCAGGCTTCAGTGTGATGTAATATAAATTAGCTCACACTGTTATCACGGTCCTGTTGTCACGGTCAAATCTTGTAACCAATTTTTAGACCACTTCCTATCATCTGATCTCACTGAAATTTTGCATGTAGTTTTATTCGAGGAGACAACACAATATTTTAACAAAAAAAAGACTTGAGTGGCATGTAAAACCGATTACAAGATATGACAAGACTAAAATATATAAAAAAAAAACTTTTAAAAACCACGCTTATATTTAAATGCACTAAAAAGAGGAAAATAAATTTTTTCCTGGTTATCCAATTTTTTTAGAAAGAAATAAAAGCGTGGAGCGCTTAATTATCATTGCGAAATATATAGTTTCCTGGCGCTCCACGCTTTTATTTCTTTTTAAAAAGTTTTTTTTATATAGTTTATTTTAACATATGTTCTGAAAGATTTTTATTCTTTTTCAAACTTTTCTTCGGTTTTATCATGGTCCACTTACCAACGTGTAAACTTTGGACATACACTATATATATATATATATATATATATATATATATATATATATATATATATATATATATATATATATATGTATAGAGAATAGCACAACGTAGCATAGCGTGGCATAGAGCGAGAAGTGGTTGTATTCGAATTGGAATTAAGGTATTGGAATGGCTGTTAATAAATGCCATGTTTTCATGGCAGCACTCTCCGGGCTCTCAAGTTCAAGGTCATTAGCGTGAAATGTAAGCGAAGTATCTTTAGCCGTGCAGTGCAACACACAACCACTGATCGGCCATTTCTAATATATGAATTAACGTCAGCTGCCGTTGTTATGTGTGGTTATTTTTGTGCGCTTTGCTAATCTACATAAATGTACTAGTAGTGTTTCATTGTTTTTTGTTTTTAGATTAATTTTAATTTAGTTGTGTTTTTACTTTCGTCTATGTGTTTATGTCAATTATGTTAATACCTTTTAATATTTCCTGTGATACACTGAAAAACGTATTACTTTAAAACCAACATTTTTACTATTAATTCACAGGTAGTTAAACTTTTCATCTATACAATTGAGTTTTTATAATATTTTGAAATATTTTTATAAATTTTTCTACCATTCAATTTGGGTAAACAGCTGTAGAGTTGGACTCGGACCCTAAAGGTCCATGATTCCACCAGAAATTGAAGTTAAATATTATTTATTTGTCGTTTGTATCATTTTTTCTGATGATGATGTACCTACACTGTAAAAAAATCGGTAATTTTACATAAAATCCCGGGACAACTGATTTACATCAGTTTAATACATAAATTTACAGATATAACAAGAAATTTTTTACATAATATGAATATAAAATATGTATATTTTATATAAGTTTATTTACTTTTTCGGTAAAAACATACATATGATAAATAAATTATTTTACTTAAAATTATATTATTTTTACAGAAAATTTATGTAAACCATTAATTGGTTTTGTTGAAATAATATATAATTTTTTACTATGGTTTTTTATGTAAAATTTTTATAGTGTGGAGTACGTTGAGTACGTGGATTATTAATATATATTAATACAGAACTATAGCTAAAGCAATTTTTTGTTAAATTATTATTATTATCCTTATTATCCTTATGGGTACATGGCGTGATTATGTATGTACGTACATACAAATGAAATATAAGTTTCATATAATTTTTAATGATTTTTATTAAGAGAAAATTAATAATTTAGTTTTAGTACATAATACGTCATCTTCTAACCAATATCAAGTTTTTTTTTTGTTACCTTATTAAAGGATGTTATTTAATGATTCTTCTTTTAATTTATTATTTTCTTTGTTTATTATGATTATTTGAAGAAGAACTATAGAAATTTTTCCGGTTTACATAAAGTATCTAATAGTAATTAGATAGACCTTTCTAATGCTGTTGATATTATCATTCATATTGCTTTGAACTTAATTCAACTCTCTGCGATTTATAATTGGATTATTTTTGTTTTCATTTTTTTCTATTTACTTAATATATTGATGATCATATAAAAGTTATTATCTTAGTTGCGTAATATTAGAAATTACAATTTTTATTTTATTGTATTACGTCCATTTCATTTCAGCTGTTTTAAATATAAATTAGTTTTTGAGAAAGTACAATTTTTTTTTTGTTGGAATTAAGATTTTATTTACTGTATTATACAATACATACTACGTAATACGTTTAATACAAACTATTACTTTACCATTTATTCAACAATAATGACATTTTTTATCTGTAAAATCGGGTTTTTATAATAGAAATTAGGACTAGGCCAATCAAATAAGTAAATAATTTTATATAAAACATTCAAAATAGTTCAAAATTTATTTTTATTAAATAAATAAAATTATAAAAACAAAAATAAAACAACTACTCGGGCATCAGTCAATAGTTTTATTTTACTTTATTAAAATATGGTTCGATATTTTGACCCCACTGAGGCCATCATCATTCTTATTACCAATTTACAGTCGAGAAAATACATATTATATAAAAACAAAATTTTACAGATCAAACGTATAGGAATGTTTGGAGGAAACTAATTTGAGAATAGTGGAAATAGTTTGTGCCACACCCTTTTGGGTACATGACGTGATTATATATTTTGTAGTATAGTAAAAATTCATACAAATTGTTTATTTTCCATTCATATGAATTGCAGCACACGCTAAGATACATACTACAAATTTTCTTTTTTGAGAGAAATTAGTATTATTCTGTGTTCATTTTGCAGAACATATTAATGTGAATTTCTTTTATTTTCTAATCAACTTTGTAAACCTAATCAGATTTTAAACAAATTTTCTATATATATATTTGGTTATTTAAAATTTTTGATAGAAACTGTTTTCTTAATTGGGTTTTTTTTTTAATTGTAGTTAATTATTTTTTAATTATATATCGCTGTTAAATTGGATTAATTTCTGTATGGACGCAAAGTTTAATGCAAATAAGCAGCACTACAAAAATACAGAAATTGTTTATCTTAAAAAGTTTAAAATACCCTTTTTTTTTCAAATTTTTGTTGTCAAATTATGAACAGCAATGGATATTAATTTTCCGAAATAATAATACTTTTGTAAAAAATTTATGTAGCATAACCGAATCGTTTGATCCGAACCGAATCGGATTTGTAAACCGGTTTACGAATCATTCTAATTTCCTTTTGTATTAAACCGGAACGAAAAACAAACCGACAAAATATTAAATACCGCGAATAGCTTTAGCAGTTGGTCCAGAATTGATTGATTGTTAGCAAAATATTTATAGTATTCTCATTTTGAAAGAAATGTACACGTCTTAAATATTTCAAAATTCATTTTACCAAAATATTGATTACGCGATTAAGAAGTTAAAAACGAAGGTAATAAAAAATTAGGATTTCACTTCAAAACAATAAAAAAAATCAAAAATAATAAATAAATATGAAATTTATTAGAAAAGAATTTCTGAGATATTTTTCTTTTAAAAAAATATATTTAAGATTTGGAAAATATTAGATTCTCAATTTTTATTATTAAGAAGGTTTGGATCATTAATTAAATTGTATATGTAATTTCTTTTTAATTGAACTTTTCAACCGCTAATCATGAACCATTTTCAGCTACCTTTAATAATACATATTACAATGAATTTTGTAATAAGTTTTACAATTACACATTAGTTTTTTTTTTAAAATAAAAAAACATAAATATGCAAAAGTCACGTTAGATATAGGTACATCAAATATTTTATATTCAGTAGCGTCAAACTTTTTATTTTAAAAACAAATTTTCATTTAGAATTTATTTTCATTAATTGTTTATTATAATATATTTATAAATATTTTTGTGTTTGTAATTCGGATACTGAAGAAGACCGCAACCGATTGATCGAAAATTCTAAATAAAAATTTGTTTTTAAAATAAAATGTAACACTCATTTGTAGAATCATACTAAATTTTTTGAAATTATAAATTATAAGAGTCAAATATAATCTAAAATATAAACAAATATTAAAATACCTTAAAATTAAATGAAAATATTTAGTTTACTAGCATAAACATTGAATCTTCAATTCTTCTATCAACCTATAGTGTTAATTAAAAGAAGATTCCATTGCACATGTTGAAATAATTAGAGTATGCATGTGAAGTGGGGTATCAACACACAAACAAAAATTCTTCAAACAACCAACTTTTAAGAGTTTCAATATGAATCACGAACTTATTTTTGTTTAACATTGTACACATGGACATATTTTTCTGTTGAAGGGTTACAGTGTGTTGATATTTCTCACGCGCTGTCGAAGTGGTTCTCTGTTAGGTCTTTTTGAACATAACCTCGATTTTTTTCCCTCTTATTGACTTAGGTTATGAGCGTGGTTGTACAGGATGGCTCAAAAGTCGCTGAACCATTCAAAATTCGAATAATTTTCTACAAGAATAAATGTAAATTATACATAAATAAATAAATATATACATAAATAAATAAGTTATTTCATTTTGAAATGGTGTAATGACTTTTGAGCTATTCTGTATACGAGTTATCTACCCCCGTTTGATTTATAGATTGACATTCTGATTGAAGGTGTAATGTCAAGACTGATGGTGGAGGAGAAACTGACAGTCTAAATGCTTCTCGCAGTCGCAAAGAATCTTAAAGTAACCGCTAATCTCTCACGAACTGATATTGAATCTTGCTAAAGTTGGAGGAAACTAATTGCGGGATTGTGGAAAGAGTTTGTGCTATACCCTTTCTATTGAGTATATGGCGTGATAGTGTATGTATGTATGTATAACTGTATTTATTCTGGATAAATATGTGATGAACGTGCCCAAGAAGATGTTCGTCCATTACGGTAGTAATTTTTATCTAAAGCTAAAATTACTTTAATCAGACTGTCAGTTTGCCTGATAAGTGTAGGGGCTTTCGTGATTGAAGTCAGGAATGACAGTCTGGTTTTTCAGTCAAACTATCATTCCTGATTGACCGTGTAAGGCCCCGCTTTATTTAGTTTTAAGAAAAAGTGCCGTATTTTATCTATAGTATAAATGATGTGTTATTGATGAGTATGGACGTTAGTAATTTTAACTTTGCGAGAAAAAATGTGTGATGCACGGCACTGGTCAGTTGATCGCGCCATAGTTTTGCGCATTCGGACGTACACGTAACCTTGAACTTTTGTTCTTGATTTTATTTTACTTGAAGTTCGTTCGGTTCGAACCGAAGAAAGAGTTAAACTTAAGAGCATTTTACTGCATAAGCACATACACAGTACGCATAGCATAGACATAACGCGAACACTATGATGCTCTCTCTACACAGAATTATGTTTAACTTTAGCGAAACAACAGAAAATCGCAATAGCTATAAAATACGTCGATAATATGTTTCAATATGATGATATTATAATCGAAAACACTTATTATAAAAAAATCTTGTTATGTAATTGAAAATATATATATCATTTTTTGTATTTTAGGACAAGTTTAAAATATTTTTATGTAAAATTACCGATTTTTTTACAGTATAACACTACTGTTAAATAATATTAAAGCAATGTTTTCTGTGATGACACTAAGACTTTTAACAAATATTTTAATTTCCATTTAATCGCAGTGAGCTAATATGTAATTACGAGCGTAGTTGTTATTCTAGAAATTTTTCTGTTCCATAAATTTATTTAATATTCTGTGGTGGCCACAGCAAATTCACATCCTTACCTACAACATTTATTCTATCAATCATCCTTCTCAGCTGCTTTTCGGATTCAGGCCAAAACACAAACACGTCATCAGCATACGCTAAAGCAAGTACAACACAATCACCTATATATATATATATATATATATATATATATATATATATATATAATATATATCATCACCACAGAAGGTTCGCCGAAGAAGAACATCCATATATGTAAATTAAATAGTCAAGGAGACATTACGCAGCCCTGTTTCACACCAACATCAATACGAAAACCAATCACAAATCTAATTTAAAAATTAGCGTTGGCCAATATATTGAATTTCTTATCTTATCACTAACTAGTATGGCGCAGTTTTTTAATACATCTACATGCTTCCAACTACACATATGTATATCATTTGTTATACAGAACGTGGGTTTTAGAAAAACGTACAAAATACTGAAAATTTTCTATTGGCTATATGAATTTTCAATAATATAGTTTGTTTCTTTTTAAATAAAATAATATTGTATAGAAAATCAACACTTTTGAAACTCCATATTGAAATAAAATAAAAAACCTATGTAACTTTGAAAATTTCGCTTTAATACACAAATGTTGTGACTGCAGTTTCGACAAACATTGTCACTTTGATAATGACATTGTTTGTCGAGACTGCAGTCACAACATTTGTGTATTAAAGTGAAATTTTCAAAGTTACATACGTTTTTTATTTTATATCAATATTATATCGGTTCTAAATTTCAAATTCGAGAAATATTTTGCTATAATTAAGTAATTTTTAAATATATACCATCTAGATAAATCTGTTACTGCACAAAATCTTTATGATGTAAAATTCGAAGATACTGTAATAATTTCAAAGACCTAACCTAATCTAACCGTTAATATTAATAGAAATTTTCGCTGACAATATGTGAATAAAATTATCCACTCGTAAAATAATAAATAATCAGTAATGTTTTAAATAATTTTACACACAAATTATTATATCTGTTTTTATTATTGTTATCATTATTATTTTAAAGAATATGTGCAACAATTATTGCCGACATATGGTGAAGGATATAGTAAAAATTGTGAATTTAGTTCAACTTCGTATAGAAAGTAGTAAAAACTGTCAAAATTGCATTTCACTTTTTTTGCACAATATTTAACGTATACTTTATGGATATAAACATAAAAAATAATATTATGTATAATAATGTTAAAAATGAAAACTTGCTTTCAATTTTTATTTGTTAAGATGTTTACATTGAAAATTTTTAGAGCAGTTGAAAAATTTTATTTAAAGAGAAATAATAATATAATTGGTATTCGACTTTTTATTTTTCTATATTTTGGACAGTAATACAAAGTAAAAATAAATAATAATAATTACTTTATTTAGCTCAAAAAGGCTACACAATATATATATATATATATATATATATATATATATATATATATATATATATATATATATATATATATATATATATATACCGGGTGTTCGTTCGTTAAGTTCGTATGGGCGTTTAACATGTAATTTCGATAAATTGCGATATACTACTTTCTCGAGTAAAATTCGAAGAAATACTTAGAATTCTTTTCGATAGGACATAAAAGGTTCTATTATTTGGTTTTAGTTTTAATTTGCTAGCATGTGCCGTGTGGGCGCTAGAATTTTTTTATGATTTTTTGGTTTTTATTTTTTTATCAAAAACTATGAGGTGTAGGAAAATAAGCATGACATGGAAAAATGCGGAATAATGAGTACGATAATTGAGTGAAGAAACCATTATTCTACGATGCATCGTTTAGTAGAAAAAAATTAAAAACTGAATTTTTGAAAATTTGACAAGGGGGGACCCTTGGGATTTTTTCAAAATATGACTTTTTTCAAAATTTGCTCAAAAAAATCTGAAAGAATTTAGTTAAATAGACAAAAAATTTAGCTATATAATAGATAAGTAATTTTTTTCTCTAATTCATACTGATTTTGCAGGAAAAATTATTAAAAATTCTAAAAAACATTTTAGAATTTTCAATAATTTTTTATGCCAAACCAGAATGAGGTAGAAAAAAAGTTACCTAGCTATTATGTAGCTAATTTTTTTCTCTATTTTACTGAATTTTTTCAGATTTTTTTGAGCAAATTTTGAAAAAAGTGTTATTTTGAAAAAATCCCTTGGCAAATATTCAAAAATTCAGTTTTTAATTTTTTTCTACTAAACGATGCATCGTAGAATAATGGTTTCTTCACTCAATTATCGTACTCATTATTCCGCATTTTTCCATGTCATGCTTATTTTCCTACACCTCATAGTTTTTGAGAAAAAAAATAAAAACCAAAAAATCATAAAAAAATTCTAGCGCCCAAACGGCACATGCTAGGAAATTAAAACTAAAACCAAATAATACAACCATTTATGTCCTATCGAAAAGTATTTCTTCGAATTTTACTCGAGAAAGTAGTATATCGCAATTTATCGAAATTACATGTTAAACGCCCATACGAACTTGACGAACGAACACCCGGTATATATATATATATATATATATATATATATATATATATATATCGACGTTTCTATATACTCTACGTGGATATATCATTAGGAAAAATTATACAAATGGCATTTACAGTAAATAAACAGAACATGGAAACAAGTTACTAAAATTTATAAATTATTAATGGGAGGAAGCCAAATTTTAATTAAATCAGAGCCTTCACAATGATGATTATATTCGTAAGATACATCGAAACGTCAATTTTTAATGAAAATGTACACAGAACTTAATTATAAAGTTTCTTTATTTTAATAAGTTCTGAAAGATATTTCACTATGTTAGATTGTCTTATTTGCTTTTAAAAAATTATTATTCATAAAATGCATTAATAGTTAATATTTTAATAATGAAATATTATCGTTTTTAATTTAAAATAAATAAAAAATATTGACTTTATTTATTAATTATTCAATATTTACAAGAAACTTTTTAATATTTACTTAAATTAATTCAGATTTGAAAACTTAAATAAGTTTTACATGTATACTAATGTAGACACATTAAAAACTAAAGTAAGCAATGTTTTTTTTTAACTTATGATTCATTCTTATATATTGCATAAAGGTTTGTTTACACTATAACTAAAATATGTGTACGTAATATCCTAGATAGAAAATCTAATAACAATATATAAGAAATTTGTATATTAATGAATTGTATATTTTAGAATTATTTAGTATAAGTTTCGATCCAAAAGTAGTTCTTATTTATTAGTGGACAAAATTTCAGATTTTTTCTGAAATCTATTTTAGTTTATTTTCTTCAGTGCTAGATCGTTTATTTTAACTTTTACTGAAAGATAAAGGGGTATAGTATTCGGTACAGTGTCTAAAATTAAAACAAAATATATAAGAATTCTTCATATAGGCCTAAATGACGATTCTGAACTTAGTTTATGAGGATGTATGTGTGTATATGTCGTCAGCTCGCTCGCTCAGTCGTCTATAAAAATTTTGTGTAACTCCTCCTAAACGATTCAACCGATTTTGACGAAATTTTCGGGATAAATTCATTTAGATTCGGTTATCTTGAGCGAATGTTTAATGTACGGTTGGTTAAAGGAATTTATATGAATGATTTTGAAGGTATACGTTTACTAGTGGACGTCCGATGAGTAGCTGAACTGGTATGATTGAGAGAGTGGCCTGCGTGAGCTAAAGTTTCCAAGTAGTCGGAATAGAAGAGTATGTATGAGAGGTGTTATGAATATGGATGAAGCTGAAGTTGCTGGATATGAATGTTTAGAGAAAACTGATTTCGGGATAGTAGAAAGATTTTGTGGCACACCCTTTTTGGGCCCATGGCGTGATTATGTATGTATGTACAAAATAACTATTATGAAACAGATTGCTACCAGATTCGGAGTCATTACTTTTCGATCGATCCTCGATAGTTTTAATCTAGAACGGAATATAAATTAAAAATTTATTTATGAAAATCAACTTCCTACATGATACATTACACGAAGAAGAAAATATTTGTTATAAGATTTTTTTTCTGGCTGCTTTTTCGATTTTTAATTTCAATGAGTTGACGACTTGTGTTTGGTATTTGCCGTTAGTCGAATTCGAAGATACATAAATTAATTAAAACAAGACAAATCGCTTTAGTAAATTAATTGCCAGTTCTGCATCCGTCGTATCAATCAACTTGTTTTTTTTTTGTTTTATGTATTTCGTGTTTTGTTTATTTTAAACTCTTTTTTTTTTAATTAGTTGTCGAAATTAAAATGAATGAAAATTCCATCAATATTTGTTCGAGGAAATCTTTATTAGTGGTTTTTCACAATCGAATACTAATTTTATGATAATTTTATGCAAAATTTATAAAAATATTTTAAAGTAAAACGGCTTTAGGTTAATAATCCTGTGTTAATATTTATTAATAATCAAATAAATTGTAACTGTGTTATTTTTACATATTATAAATCGTAAAATTTATATGAAATATACTAAATAAATAAATAGAACATTCAGAAATTGTGATAAATATAGAAATTAGTAATCGTCTATTTATGTGATGCATGTCACCCATCTATGTAATTCATAATAAATCTGAAAATAACTCAAACGGTGTAGCAGTTCAACCTTGTTATTAAACTAAGAATATAAATATATAGATCCGTTATTCATTATTATAATATATGTATATATATATATATATATATATATATATATATGTATATATATATATATATATATATATATATGTAAATATAACATGGAAAGGATAACAATTATTACATAATTCTATTATTTGAGTATTTTTTATAATGTTGAATTTATGTTTTAGATGTAATAAGAAGTATAATTATATTTTAAATTAAAATAAAATTACAGGAAAATTATTTACATTAAGTTGCGGATATTATGTTTTTTTTTGCGATTACTAGGATGTACCTTATTCTATATTTTAGTAGGCCTGAAAGTTATATTTGTATTAATTAAACCGTGTTAAATTTTCAAAGACATAACTCTTTAATTAAGACAATTCGAATTTGTGTTTATACAATAAACAATATACACAAATATAAAAATTTTGGTAGTTTTTATGTCTAGTTTATAAATAAAGGAAAATTTCTTAGTTTGTAGGCACCTCTTCAATTCAAATTTCTAAAATTGTGACGTTATTTACTGGTGTGTTTATATGAGCATTCAAATCAGAATGAAATTGTTTTGCCATCTTTCGTACTTGGCCTAGTCTTAAACGTAATAGAAGTAACTCTCAATGTAAACAAAGTATATTATGTGACTATTGCAATAGAGGCAAAATAAATATATTATTGAATTTATAGAATTTTCTGGACTGATATATCATGGTCGATCAACCCTCGTCGCAGACGTTTCGTCATACATCGTAGATTGCATCCTTTGAGGTTGCCATCTACGATATATGGCGAAACGTCTGTGATGAGGATAGATCAACCACTGCATATCAGCCTAGAAATTTCTGTATATTCAATGAATACCGGTCGTGAAAGCCTGAAGATTACTAAATATATTGTATTCAATAAAAAAATACAAATATATATGATATATCTTTAGATATTTAACTTAAACTTTATTCACATAAGATATTTAAGGATATTTTAGTAATTTAGCTAATTACGTGTAGAACAGAAATGCCAGTATACATAAACGTTTTCGTTAAAAATATGCTTCGTTAAAATGAAAATTCTTGGATTCCGTAAGAAATTTTGTTGCAATATACATAGAATATTCAACTAGTTAAACATTTACACCAAAAGAATTTATAAAAATAGAATATTCATTTTAACGAAAATGTTTCAGCATACGGGCAAAAGAATTTATTTTTGTTCATTAGCAACTTTTATATTACAAAGTTTTCCTCCTAGATTATGACGTACCTACAAGCTAAGAGCGATTCTTCTATACAAACATTATAAATCTTAAAAATGTTATAAGTAATTTTTTTTTATTATTTTTACGAACATTACAGCGAGAGAAATGTTTTTATTAAAAGAAACCTACAAAGTAAATAATAAAAACATTGCAATCTTTACACGTTCCAAGCCATGGAGCATTTCGAAAAACATTTCCACGTAAACCTTACAATCCCCGTACAGTGGCTATAGTAGGCCAGGATAGGCCGATCGTCGGATTTTTTTTTTCGCTTTCTTCAACGACCCATTGTATTCCGATTTGAAGGTCACCATTAAATTTGTTAGTTGTGCACAGCCTACTAGACTAACCGGAAAAAATTGTTTCGCTTCCAGAAGAATATATACGATCTGCGGTTTTAATTTTTTTTTTTTTTCAATTTTTTGTTGTTTATTTTGCTTTATTTTGCCGTTGCGTCTTTGTTTAGTTTTATTCCGTCTGACATCGATATGGGAAGGAATTTGAAAGCGTTTCTAAACGTTCAACTATTTTGTGCTTTTTTTTTGCTATAGTTTTTTGTTTTTTGGTTGCGCGAATGTTTACAAGTGATTTGTTGGTTAAAATTTGCCGAATTTTTTGCGAACTGATTTTTTTATTGGATGATATATTAATATGCATATTTAGATATATTGTAATAATAACTTGTTTTTAAGTTGTGTATATATTTTTTTATTAATTTTTTTTTCTATTTTGTTTTAGGTAAGCGGTCTTTTGCGGTCATTGATGTCTTTTTTTCAAGAACTACTGATATAATAATTTTTTGTTTAAATTACTTGTAAGTAACATTATATTTTGATTTTTTTTAAATAATTGTAATATATAAATAAATATGGAATTTGATTCTTTCAATGATGAGTCATGTAATAGTTATTTAACAAGTGTGTAAAGATGAGTTTTATCAATATGAGTTCGGAAATTTCGTGTCAAACATGATGAGACCCGAAAACATCCGAACGAATGTCATAAAACCCAGTTTACTTACAAGTTGCATACAAAATTTTATCTGCGGCCCCAAATTTCACAAACAAAGATGTTTTTATGAATGTATATGAATAAAAATGCTATTTATGATAAGTAATCACTTCAAATTTAACATTGTATATTGCTAAGTACATTTATTTCTAAGATACATTGCATGTCGTATATAATTGCCTCGTACACTGCATCTCCGTGAAATAATACAGCTTATGAAGAGAGGGGAGAAAAATACGTTACTTGTATACTATAAAACGTAAAAGTATCGCATTTGAAAAAACTAAATAATGTTTTTCTTCCCAAAACTATTCGATTTCGTCTTCATAAAAATGTCAAAAAGACATGAAAATGATGAAAATACCTCTTGTACAGCATTCTTGTAGTAAAATTTATTTGTCTATCGGTTAGGGGGTACGTTTATTTACAGTTCAGTGTGTGCCAACATAATATTAAATTCTACTGAACGAAATGCCTAATAATAATTTTAATAATAATAATTTAATTTAGCTGTGTGTGTTTAATTTAGAATTTTTTTTCTTAAATTGGATGAAAGTCCTTAAAAGTTTTTTTTTTATATTTTTACTTTACAATTAAGAGGAGAAAAAAAAATGCAAAATATTTCAAATAACTATAGAAAAATTTGATTGTCCGTAAAACAATTCAAATCTTTATTAATAATTTATGAAAATTCATATAATTTTATCAGTAAATTATTCTAAAATTTTCACCACGTCATTGTGACAAAATTTTATTTTATAAACAATATGAACTAATAATGCCAAACGATTATTAAACAATGAAATTTTTAATTAAAAGATTAAGAATTTCTAAATCATTTGCCGAAGAATTTTTTTTATTATAATTTGGCAATTATTTGGCCATTTTCGTAGCGCAAAATTTAGTAAATCATTATTTTAACACAATCATTTAATATGAACTTTTATTACAAAATACACTAACCAATTATTGAAATAAATACTCTTATAAATTAATGCGTCTATTTTAATGCTCTCTAAAACTTATTTTTTTTAATGATAATAGATACATACACAATCACGCCATATACCCAAAAGGGTGTGGCACAATGAACCAAAATTGATTAATTACTACACTGTAAAAAATTCATTGCACATTGATAATCATAGTAATTTTACTAAATTTTTGATTTTAATTTTATAAATTATTAGTAAATTTACAAGAAAAATTGTAAAATTACAACAAAAAAATATAGTAAAATTACCATAATTATAATGTAAATTTACAGTAATTGCTCACAGTGTACCGAGAAAAATTTTGCTATAGATTCGAGATTTTTACTTTTAATTTAAAAGTAAACGTGCTATTTTATAAATAAATATTTTATTTGAGATTTGATTTATATTATATGTAGCATATTTAAGGATCTATTTAGTTGAAATCTGTAAAATCTGTGGTGTTAGAGAATGTTTTGTCTTTTTGTAGTAAATGGAATTCTTCTATTGATAGAAAAAGAAAAATATTCTGTAACGCTTACAGATCTTACAGATGTAAACCGAATAGTTTATGAAACAATGTAATTTGGCACCATGTCTGTTCGATGGTTTCCTAATAAATAAATATATAATAGAGTATTATAAAATCTCGGCACCAATTGTCGTATGTTGCCATGGTGACGGTCATCTTAGCAACCGGGCCTGAAGAACATGGCGCCCATCGGGGCAGACGGAGAATGCGGTGTAATGGGTCTCTGTTCTAGGCACCACGAGAAACTGGTTCATTTTATTTCTTCTTTCTTCAGCAGAGCCAGAGCGCAGAATCGTGCTCTGCTTAGGAATGAACGAGCGATATTTATTTGTATGCGCTTGTCCTTTGGCAAGGACGATGCTTTACTTTTTTTCCTCTTTCTTCTTTTTCATCTTCGTTGCTACTGCTAGTTTACTTTAGTTTCGATTCGTTTTTGTCTCCGCTCGCGCAACTGTCATCAATACTTAACTTGGTTAGCTCATTGATTTAAAATTGTGAATTGAAAATTATACGAAATACTGTTGTTGCCTTTTTTACTTCTGTATGTGTGTTTGTGTTGCTCTTATTTATTTGTATCAATGAATATTTTTTCGTTCGCTCTGAATGTAACTACAGTTGTGAATGCAAACATAGAAGTAAACTTTTTTTTAAGGTAGGACGATGACGATCGTGTTACTAAAATCAGACAAGTTGAAATTTTGGAAGCATTGATCCAAAAAACATTTTTGTTTAGATCGAAATATTCATATTGTTTTACAAATTTTCTATTTTTCTATTTCTATTAACAATAATACAAAATTTATACACGCATTACAGAAAACTGCACTCTTGGTCACTGCACATATCTTAAGAAAAGTAACTGAATAAAAAATTATTATCTCTAAACGCTATAAGGATAAGGGATTTGCAGTTTTATATTAATATAATTACCTTGTAGTAACATACTATTCTTAAAACTGTAGCTGATATTTGACAGTAAAAGAAATTGTGATTTTTTCGAGATATGTTTTGGTCATTAATTAAATAAATCAACTCTTTGTTAATGAAAGAACAATAAAATGTATATTTTTATTTGAGAAACTGTGACAGTTGTATATGAAAAAATATTGATATGTACATGAATTTTAGTTAAAATAAAATGTTCGGACTGAAACGTTTATATAAATATTATAACTAAGATTAAATTATGTATAAACAATTGCGCCATTGCATTTGTTTTCAAAATAATTATTTCATAACAAAATCACGTAGTTCTTTCTTTTTTCTTTTTGATAAAACACAAAACAAATATTTTCTGACAATAGGATATATGTTCAAAGTCTGGCTTGATTCTTTTCGTAGAAAAAAAATAAATGACTAACGTAAAATAAATGATAACTATATTACGGCAAAACAAACGACGAAAATATTACAATTAAAAATATAATTTTAATAGCACGTTATTGTTGTACATGTAGAGCTAAGTTTATATTGTTTTAAAGGCTTCCTGAAACGTAATATGTGTAACAATTAATTTTTCTTTTACGAGTAATTTGAGGAGTAATTACTATTTGAATGGTGGACTAAAATTAAAGTTTACAGTAAAATGTTTCGAAAATTATTTAGACAATTAAAACAGATTTAAAAAACAAAATGGATTTTAGTTTTTAACTTAATTTTTTTTTATATTACTATTAATGTAATGGAATAGTTGTACTCAATAAAATTTACTATTTTAAGACCAAATATTGAAAGATTATATAAAACAATATCAATATATTTAAAATATATTACAGTATTTTTATAGAAAATTCGGAAAAATAAGAATTTTTTCGTGCCAAGAGTTTTGCTTTCGGTGACTTGACGTTTAGTGTTTTTCGAACAGTGTCAATGTATTTGTCAGTTTATTGAGCAACATTTACATCTTGAAAAAATTAAGATAAACATTATGGTTGTGAAATATTGTTTAATTATTGGTATAATTACACGTTGAAGATGGATGTACGTTGAGTACGTGACGTACGTCGGTTATTAATACAAATTAATACAAGACTACAACCTAAAGCCGTTTTATATTAATATAATAAGTAGAAAAGATTTTTTACGTATTTGACGTTTTTGTTTTAAATAAATTTTACGATTTGGGACATTTCTTCTAAATTTATTATAGAAATATTAATGTTTGCCGCAATTATAAATTATATATTTTTAATATATCTAAATGTACCATTTAGTAATTACATTAACTATAAAACTAGGAAATGTTTATAATAATCTAAATATTTGCTCATTATCAGTATATTTGACAAGTCTATAAACTAATAAACACAACAAATTGTTTGTATAAATTATAATTCAATATTCTCATTTAAATAAAATTAAATCGCCCACAAAATACATGTACTATCCTACACAATCTATCACTTATAATAATAACAATAATTTAAATAAATTTAAAAAAAAAAACTAAACTAGATAAACAAATAAATAAAAGGAAATATTGTAATTCCAAATTCGTCGAATAATACTATCTTTATACAACCATATGGTAAAAATATTTTTCTGTATCTTATACAAGGTTAATAAATGCTTTTCTTAAAAAAAAATAAACACGAATCAAATTTTCTTTATAGAATAGATTGGTAAGCTAATTAGCATCTTAATACGAATTTAAATAAATCAAGTCTATAATTTTGATGGGATTATCTCTGGTCTGATCTTGAATATTATCGCTACCGTGTTTTTAGCAATTTATTAAAATTCTTTCGCAGATTATTCTGTGATTAATTTTTTTTTTGGAAGGTTAATAGATTTTTAAATCTATTTTACACGCATTGGGTGATATTGTACAGTCACTGCGAAAATTTATTACTTCTGTTTACTTAATTTTTTTTAAGTATTTTTTAAATTGCAATTTTCTGTAATTTTGGTTAATACTTTGAATGAGAATGAAGCAAAGGTTACTTGTTTGGAAAGAAATGTCTGGAGGAAACTGAGCTGGTATACAAATTAATGAAAATCCAGATAAAATCAATTAAAAATTTTCCAAATATCATGTGAAATTTCAAGCGAAATCTCTACAATTTTAGAAATTTTGTATAAAATTCGTAAAATTACTACAATTTCAATAATCGTTCTTAAACTTTGTACAATCTGATGTACAGAATTTGTGAAAGTAGTTTTTCCCTAGGAAGAAACCAATTACGAAATTTTACATTTAATAAGTTATAATATACGGAAATATACAGTAATAATTTTAATTTATTTTTTATAGTAATATTGATATGTATATTAATAATATTGATATGTATATTATATTAATAATATTGATTTGTATATATTCATGGGCGCCCGCAAAGGCTGGCAAATATGGCAGTTGCCCCCTCTAGGATCAAGTAAAAAATATCACAATTTTAATTCTTATATGTATATATTTATTTTTGTATTGATGCATTACCGTGTTCCATTATGTACTTACAAAAAAAATAAATTTATAATTAATATAATAAAAAATCTGTCAGAATTACTACAACCGAAATCCGTTTTATTTTAATTAAATATAAATTTATTTGCTTCAGGCGTTGCCCCTTCTGAAAAATTATCTGTGGACGCCCCTGTATATATTAATAGTTAATATTTAATATTCGTTTAGCAATGAGAGCAAAGACTGAAAAAATGATTTGACGCCACGATTTCCTGGTTTTTAAATGGCGCATAGAACATAAATACGTGGACCACTAATGCAGGTTTTAGTGTCCCTCTCTCTGTGTATTTAAAATCTATGATTCATCCGATCAGCCAGCCTACACAACACATACATTGAAATAATGCGTTTCTATTTTCAAACTTATCGAAAACAACAAATATGAAAATTATTATTACCTTTCTGTTCACTCGACGTGTTTAACGTTTTTTATATGTGATAAAATTCGAATAAAACTCTTGCGAGTAAAATCATTTCGACTCGTTTTAAATGCAATGTACGAAATTTGTAAAAATCTGAATTTGATGTGTTTTATTTTTATAGATATCGGACCAATATTGTACTTTTTAAAATAATAAAGAATACATATTCAATAACTTTTTCATTTAAATTTTTAAATTTATATTACTTTAACATAGTAAAAAAATCTTTCCGAACTCATTATATTAAAATAAAATGGCTTAGGTTGTAGTTCTGTATTAATATTTATTAATCAACGTACTCAGCCGTACATCTGAAGATGCACGGTTAACTAATGAATGTTAATACAGAACTTCAACCTAAAGCCATTGTATTTTAATATTAGTATAACTTTTCAAAGAATTTGAAATAAAACTTCATAATTTTTCTTGCCTTGTTATACTCTATTTAATAAAAATAACTATTCAAATAGAAGACAGATTTAAATAATTTGGTTTTCTCTAATCAATGAATTATAAAAAATTTGTGCGAAAAAATATTAAAACTAATGAAAGATTTCTATGCATATTTCAACATAGATTTATTATACGCCCGATATCTCTAGCTTAATTTTTTTAGATCAAAAACAAAAGATAATTACACAACAAATTTCATACAAAACTAAATCGCAAAAAAATTTATTTTAAACAGAATATTGTTTAAGATAAAATCAAACTCATTATAATTATTAGAAATTGTAGGTGTGGTAATGTAATATTATTCAATCCATCAAAAAAAAAAAATGATTTAAGACACAAATATTATTTAAGAAGTTAATTAGCTTTATCGTGGGTCATCGCATATTAGAAAACAGTAACGAAAATCAAATTATCTTTTATGTAATCGCAGAAAGATAGAAAGACGCGATGTTTAAGCTATGAACGAATTAGTAGAGGAAAAAATTTGTAATCATATCTTGAAAGGCGGAAGATCTACTGAAAATCTAGCGTACGTAGGATTTTATATTTACTAATATATTTTGTTTATATCACTTTTTTGTTACGAATTATTTTTAGATATTGGAATATGGAGAATGTCGAAATTGAACTTGTAAAGAAAATATTATTAATCTTTTTTTTTAAAATATAATTATACTTAATAACATTATCTTATTTATATTAAATGTATAAAAAGTAACTCATTAACTTGTAACACATAAATAAATACAACGTTGTTTTATATAATAATAGAAATAACTGCTGAATATAAATCAAATATTTTTTGTAAATTATTAGAAAACAATTATCTTTAATTTTGGTTTCTTGGAAATTTTATATTCTGTTTAGAAAGACTGTGACAGTTTAATAAAAACAAATATCTCTTGGTAGCTTATTTGTTTTATTTTTTATAATTTTTTTTTTATATAATAGACGTTTCGGCTCCTTAATCGGCAGCCATCTTCAGTATCTTCGTGGTTTAGTTAGATTCATTACATTGCAAGAATGTTGCAAATGTCAAGTTTGGAAAAAAATATTTTTGTGTTTGTTTTTATATAATTAAAATTACGGATTAACATAATTCTTAGTTTTTCAATTTTGATGTGAAGGTAACAGAATGAAATGTAAAATTTTTTGGAAGACACAGAAAGCGAAGACATATGTTGTCAATTTTGAGGAACAGCCATCTTGAAAAGTATCAAAACAAATTATAATATTATATTTAGGAATTATGTTAATACATACATACTTACAAAATTATGTACCCATAAGGATGTGTCACAAACTATTTTTTATTTTAATGTATGGGTCTATTCTATTCGCATCTGTAGTGTTACAGAATGTTTTGTCTTTTACTAGTAAATGGAATTCTTCAATTGATAGAAACTGATTTAATTGGCATAGACTGCACATTATAACAATAATGATATCAAATAATGGCGGAATTTTTTCAAGAAATGAGGTAATGAAAGAAAATCAAGTAATGAATAAATGTTTAAGATAAAGTAACAACTTTTGTGATTGATTTTAAAGTTAATTTCTCCTTTGACCTCTATGTTGAGCGGAGAATCCAAATCTGCAATAAAAAAATTGGGGTTACTATTTAAGATTTTAAAGATGACCACCATTCTACCCCCAGGGAAGTGATGAGGGAGTAAATTTTACTATCTTTCGATTGGTTTCTCCGAAATGAACAAACTTTATTCGAGATATTTTGATGTCTCTACATAGAAAACTCATCCAGTAGATAGCTATTCCAACAAAATTGAACGTTCAATCATGACTGGTTATTTGTAACTGAGGTCCTCATATGTTCATGACTAAAGCAAATATTGTTTTGTAATTTCAAACAAACAGCACTTTACGCTTTTTACACCACTAGAAACTAAAGTTATTAATTAAACATATAATTTAAAGATATACGATATATTTTCAAGTTATATTAAAAAATTGCATTAACTCATATACATTAAATAACGGTATATATTTTTTTATCAAACTGAAAATAACTAGAAAACATTGCATTTGCAATTCTCAACATTTCATTGCACACACCAAGCAATAAAATCGCAGACATTTTTCTAAATATCTCAGGTGAGTTGGGTTAGAATAGACATGAGAGAGCGCGTATAGTATTAAAAATCCGGTGTAATAATATGATTTAGTCAAAGATAGATACCAAAGTGAGCAAGCCGCGAGTATGTGTAATAATAATATTACTTCGTAGCATTTGATCGGTTAAACTCCGCTTAACACTTAACAGTTTAGCGAATTACAAAGAATGCGGACTTACGGCTAAGTTTCCCACAAGCTACCCGACCTTGATACCGTAGCCAGTCGGTAAGGTAGAGTGCTGTTAAAGCTAACTACCGATTACCGACTGAGTTGTCAATCATATTGTCATCTCGTACGATTAGATTTGTTTCTATCAAATTTAGAAGCAATTGGTTAATTGTAACGTTCCGGTTTTTTGGAATATTTGGAATTTTGTACAAAATTGTAACTGTATTGATTTGAAATATTTATTCTTTGTAGATCTGTTTACATCTTGTAAGACTAAAAGTGTTACAAGATATTTTTGTTTTTTTTTACACTGTAAAAAATTGATATAAATATACATATTTCATAAATTTATTTTTACAGAAAAAATGTAATATTACGTCAATTATCATAGTAAAAATTACAGAATACTGCTATTTTACTGTTAGTAGTTATGTAATAATATTTAAGCTGTAATTTTACATAATTTAAGAAGTTATACAAACAATATGTAATTCTACATTAAGTATGCGATGCAATTTGCAGAAAGTATGCAATTATATTAATTTCTTTATATGATTATTATGAATTATGTAAAAATTACAGAATTTTGAGGTAGAAATACAGAATATTTATGGTAAAATGAAATTACAGATTTTTTATAGTAAAATTGTTACTATTTTTCTATAATTTCGCATTTTTTTTTACAGTGTATGTAAACCGAATAGATTCAATAATTTCTAAAATAAATTATTTTGTATTCTGTGTAAATAAAAATTTCTTATTAGTTTTTACTTCTCAATATATTAGTTTTTCTCTACAAACATCTTATTCTCTTCATATGCATAAATCAATACTTAAAATTATAATTACGATTATTTACTTTGAAAACGTATATCTATCCTTGAATTTCATAATCAAATATCGGATTTTATTTGTTTAGCTCTTATTCTAATTGCTCCAATACGAAATATTCTAGTGAAAGTTTAAAATACTTCCAAGTCATAATTGTCTACCATACATATGTATGAATACATGTCATAGGAATTTAAACAGTGACCATATACATAGAATTCTAATCGTAAAAAGACATATATTCATTGTACAGACTTTATTATTTAGAACAATAAAAATTAAATTTAATGTAAAGTTCATATAACAAATATGGAATATCATATTTTTAAGCAAATTTATTGTTAATATAATGTATATTTGTTTATTTATTTATTCAGATGTGTTACGCCATATATTCATAAAGGTACACTGTAAAAAATAAAATATAAATTTATGTAATTTTACATAACTATTAAGAGTAAAATACCAGCATTTTGTAATTTTTTATAAATATTTTTTATATGACATTGCAATACAAAATATGGCAATTGTTTTACAATTGCTCAAACAAAACTCAACTAACAAAAATATTAAAGAAAAAAAAAAACTTGTGCAGTATGAATGTTTTGTGGAAATATAAACAAAAATAATAAAAAATTAGCGAAAATAGCTATTAATAAGCGTGTTTATCGTTGATATAATACTAAAGTTATTTAAATTGGAATTTTTTTCTGGCTAATAAAATCGATGCAATGCTTAAGCATATGCATATTTTTAAGTGTTTATTGGTTTTTATTTCTAATCGATATCGCCGAATGATTGCAATATGTCGCAATAATTGCGATAAATAATCGTATATATATTCAAGTGAATCAAAAATTCATTGTACACCAATTTTTTTTAACGTTTTATTATTTTCGTTTTGTTCTTTTTACAATGATTAAATTATATAAAACTATTGTTTTTATTGTATTGACTTAAATTTATAGAAAACTGGTATATACAGTGTGTTCGATGAGAATTGTAATTATGAACAAATGGATTTTTTTCTATTATTATTGATTTGACAAAAAATTTTTTGAACTAGATGTGACTTTTGGTGTCAAGTTCACTAAAATTATTCACATTTATTATTAGCCCAGTGTGCTGGGGCTCCTACTATAATCATTCACAGAAATGAAATGTATATGGTCGATAATATTAAACATATATTTATCTTAAAATAAAATGGCTTTAGGTTTAAGTTCTATATTAATATTTATTGATAATCGACGTTTCGACGAACTCAACGTCTGTCTTCATCAGAAAAACTAATACTGATACGTTGAATTCTGTAGACGAGTTTCTTAATTCTCTATTTAAAACGGGATTAAATTTAACTCATGTTAAATTTTAAGTTATCTTTATGAAATTGAACATATTTTTTCCCCAGAATATTCTGTAAAATAATCAAGCGCTTATTAAAAAAAATGACTCTATATTAATTAAATTATACAATGATTGTTATCAGTAATTTATGAAAACGTGATAATATGCAATTCAAAACAAATCAGTTTTAACAATTCCCGATATCGCATTGTCAAACAAAATTGCTTTTGTCATTGTTTCGCATATGTAGTTGGGCTATGACTATAAACAAGGCATTGAAAACAAAACACAAATCGAACTGTACTGTTGTTTGAAGCAAAATAAAAAATCATAATTAATATTTGTAACCACGTGCAAATTTTCTTGAATTACACTTCCATCCGCATCGAATAACACAATAAGCCCCGGCCGGCCAATCCACTTAATTCATTTCCGGTGTTTGGGCAGAAACAATTGTCCCTGACTTTGCTTGCATTCAGTTGTTTTCCGGATGTGGCTCGCATTCTTTCCATAGCCCCGGCTTGCTCTCTAGCTAAGTTATTCCTCAAGTTCATCGGTCAAAGAAACATTTGCTAGTCTGCCCTTGGCGGTATTGGGTCTCTTTTGTTTGAATTTGTTTGGGTCTAGCTGAAAAAAAAAAGAAAATCTGTCTGCCTTACATAATTTTTATAATATAGTGTGTCCACAGACATAAACTGACATATAAAGTTAAACTAAAATATTTTTAAATATTAGAGAGATATTGTGATAACGTGTGCGATAATAAACTCAGCGTTATTTAAATAACGTAAACGTTTTTAACGAAATTCGAAATGGGAGTTATTGTGTCACATGCAGTTATATCTTTACGTTATTTCTAAGTTCCAAAATAATCCGCTAGTTTTATTATTAAGTAGATTCATCTATATTCAAGTGTGTTAGTAAATGTCAAATTCAAACAGTCAAGTTATTTTATAAAATATTGTGTACGTATACATCGAAATAAGTATTTGTTTTATCTTTATATTTTAATAGTCATATTTAAAGTATTCTTATATAAGAAGAAACAAACTATAATTTGTAAATATATTAATTCTCCGTAATTTAAAATATGATATAAAATTGCATTATCAATATTTATATCAGCTTCAATAGCTTTATTTAAAATAGCTTCCATTATGCTGAATCCATTGAATCTGATTCATAACCTAAATAGTATAAGTTGCCATACACGTTATTTACGTTAGCGCACGGTGTTATTTAGTCGAAAATAACGCGTTGCGCTATCGTTATTAACGGGCGCTATTTACTACTAAATAATGCGCATGCGAAGATGTCAAAATAACGTAAACGTAAATACCGCACGACGTTAAATGAATGCACAATATCTCTCTATTATGTACTTAACGATATATTTTAGGTACAAATTTCCTTCAAATATAATGTAGACAATGTGATTATAAAGAATGAACATACTTGAAAACTTTTGTTTAATAAAAAAATACTAATGACTTTACGAACACGAATTTTGAATTAAACAATGACATATTATAGATAAGAAAGACTAGAATTGTTTTTTCATAATATAAATAAAATATTACAATAAATAAACGCAATAATGCATATTACATTTAATATACGAGTTACTTGAAATAAAAGTCTTGTATCTAAAGTTTAGCAACACTATGTTACTCGTACACACCAAGAGGTTTTTGCGTAATTCAGTTTAGCCATGAAACAGAAGGCTGTGATCACGATAGGTATTTTTCATCATTACTCATTATACATGATTAATTGTTGCTTAGCAACGCACGCTTTACTTCTATCTCTATCTCTCCATACACAAAGAGTGTGAACTCATTTGCATATTTCATATTTTCTTTTATTATTATTTTTTTCAAAAAACTTTACACTACAATATCTATTATTGCAAAACAATTGGGGACTCTGAATTTTATTATAAATACACATTTTTTCCGAAAGTACTATAACCTGTATTTTAAATCCTGTTTATTAATGTAATTATACGTTAATCTGCGTTTAAAATAATTATTGTAATTTACAATTTATGTTTTATAATGCTGAAGTTTAATAATATGTATTATTAGAACTTTTTTTTTGCAAAATTATACTATAGTTTTGTAACATAAATCATTTTTATAATAATATATAAAAAATTCAGATAAGCATATTTTCTGTTTTTAATTTTTATTTCTGCGAAATTTGTCTTGTAATTAGAAACTAACAAATAGTTTTTAATTACAATTTAACTATATTAAAAAATTAAATGTAATTATATTTATACTCAGTTCAACTAGAAAAGTGACATATTGAAGTGTTTTATTAATTAATTACTTTAAATTTTAAAAAAATATAGTAGTATTAAAAATTGTTTTTAGTATCTCAATGAATTATTACATTAATGAATATACATATATATATATATATATAAAAAAATTAATTGAAATAATTAAAATCAAATTAATAAACAGTTTTTATATTTTTTACCAGTGCTGGGAACCGAATCCGGATAATTAAGATTTTGGATCCGAATCTCGAATCTGTATTTCAAATCCGAATCTTAAATCTGTAAAACTGTTGAACTCCATAAAATAGTATAAGCTCTGAAGGATTTATTATGTTAATATTTGAGAATTTTTTAGACAAGTTTTTTTGTGAAAATGTACATGATTCATAATTTTAATATCCATATAACATCTAGTTGATATCAACGAGACACATTCTGTCTGTAATTACGAGTATTATTATATTATCTAAGTTTTATTCGTGGTGACAGTGAGCCATAAATTATTATTGAAACTAGGTGAAAAAAATAATTAATCTAACCTGGCTGGTTACTGGTCGGTTGATACTGGTGGCTAGATTGGTAACACTGAAATTAAATGTGCTAAAACGCATTCTCGGTGAATGAGTGTGCTATATTGTGTTGGTGGCTGTCAACTTGCAATTGTATACTTTGTCTCATATTTTAGTTTCGCTAAAAGGGCTTAAGTTAGTTTAACTAGTTTTTCAAAAACGATTGTTAATGTTTGCCAATTTTCCATTGTACATATAATATTATTGTGAAAATGTATGGTTGAAAATTTATTTTTTAAAATAAAACAACTTTAGGCTTGAGTTCTCTATGCGTTTTGGATAGTGTTATTTTTTATCAAAGAAGGCTTAATTTTGAATTAAGCATTTAACTAATTTCAATACATTGCAAATTAGTTACAAGTAATTATGAAACATAGTGTAGCTAGTAATACAGTGGTTCCATATCTAACTTGTGTGGACATGACAAGCATGCTTAGGTTTGCTTGTCACTATCTGACAATAAATTTTACAAATTGTTTCACAAGAACGACTGACTGTGAAGAAAATTAATTCTAGAGTATTATAATAGAAATATTATCTATATAATATAGTGACAGAGTGCTGATTAACTAGATTGGTACAAGGTCGGGGGAGGGAGATTTAAATTCTACTAGGTGACAATAGGTTGCCAATTGTTTTTTTATCGCAGTGTCATGTGTTAGAATAGTTTACATAGGTAAGATTGATAAAATAAAATAATTTCCTTTAAATCACAAATAATAATTTTGAAAAGCTATATACGTTTATTTCGAAAGCTAAGCTTATCAGTAGCGAAAGATAAAGCTAAAGTCTTAATCAATGATCTAAAGTTAGACACAGTGGTCAAAGAACACTGGATAGGTATGATTGAGATTGTTTACGTGAACGAATGTTTCCAAGTGATAAGGAGAGGTATCATGCATGTGTTTGAAGGAGAAGTTTCTTGGATAAGAATGTTTTGTGGAAACTAAATTCTGCTAAATTCTGAAAAGATCGTAAAACATCTCTCAGAACGCGTCATAATAAAAATCATAGTACATACATACATACATACACAATCACGCTATGTACCCAAAAGGGTGTGGCACAAACTCTTTTCATCATCCCGAAATCAATCGCCTCCAAACATTCCTATCCAAACAAGCAACTTTCGCTTCATCCACATTCATAATTCCTCTCATACATGCTCTTTTATTTCTACTACTTGGAAACTTTCGCTCACACAAAACACTCTCAATCATACCACTCCAACTACTCATCGGACGTCCACGCAAACGTATACCATTATAGTAATTTTACTATATTATATAATTTTACAATAATATATAAAAATTACAACATAAAATACACCGTAAAAATCAATGTAAATTTAAATTAATAATCATAGAGATTTTACTATTTTTTTTATTGTAATTTTTATAAATTCTTGTAAATTCACCAAAAAATTATAAAAAAATTACAATAAAAAATATAGTAAAATTACTATAGTTACAAATGTAAAGTTACATTAATTTTTTATCGTGTACGGTTATATTACTATGTAAATTTACATTTATTTTTTACAGTGTATATTATAAATCGGTCATAATTAACTTTTAAATTAAATTAAATGAGTTATAACAGCGGCCCCGCTTCTCATTTGTTTCAACTGTACCTGTTCACAGGTTTAAGTGGTATACAAATGTTTACATGGTAGAATGTCAAAAATAATTGACGCTCGCGAAAAAGCCGTAATATTAAACAAATGAGCATCGTAACACGCGTCCAGTAGCTCCCGTGCCTAGCAATTACTGGATCCCAACCAGGGCCTTGAGAGGAATTTCAATGATTTTAATTTTCGCTCGGCTGTGTGGCTTAATACACCGTCGACATACATTACAAATATGAATTACTAGTTCTTAGGCCGAACGACCTTCAACCGTCACCAGTCGGCAAGTACCTCTAGGTGTACGAATAAGCTAATCAGCGAATGAAAATCACTGCTGCTGGTTGAGGCAAAAAGGAAAATAAAAGAAAAATTATCCGAAAAGTAAAATAAGAGAAAATATGCTATCAACGCACGTGCTAAGTTATACTTATTTTTAATTTTAGTTTTATTTATTTATTTATTCATTTTCAGCTTGTTAGTACGGACAAGTAGTAATTGTTTCAACACCTCTGGGAGAATTTTTATATTTTAATTTTTTTTTTTTTGCTAATTTATATTATAATATAATGGAAATGAAGCGTGTCTTCTATATGCAAATTAGATGTTAATTTTGAAAAATGTATAATATAAAAATTATTACCTGCAGTGTAATTATTTATTATTTTTTTTTAATCATTTTTGATTTGATATAAAATAATAATACATTGTTCAGTTGTTGAGTGGTAACTTTAACGAATGCTTAATAAACGTTTGGTTAAAGAATATATATATATATATATATATATATATATATATATATATATATATATATACCGGGTGTTCGTTCGTTAAGTTCGTATGGGCGTTTAAAATGTAATTTCAATAATTTGCGATATACTTCTTTCTCTAGTTAAATTCGGAGAAACACTTAGAATACTTTTTGATATAGCATAAAAAGTTTTATAATTTGGTTTTAGTTTAAATTTGCTAGCATGTGCCGTTTTGGCGCTAGATTTTATTTTTGATTTTTTTCTCAATACTGTAATAATTGCAAGACCAATCAATATAAACAGCAAATTAATAAGAGAAGCAATAGAAATTTTTTAAAAGAAATCATTGTGAAGGCACCTCTGATTTAAATAAAATTTGGCTTCCTTTAATTAAAAATTTATAAATTTTATAATCTAGTTACTTGGTATTTTGCAACCGAATAACTTGTTTCTGTGTTCTGTTTATTTACTGTATATGACATTTGTATTATTTTTCCTGATGAAGATGTACGTTAAATACGTCGATTATTAATAAATATTAATAAAGAACGAGAACCTAAAGCCGTTTTATTCTAATATAATGAGTTTATCAGAGCCTACACTAAATAGTTTTAACCCTAAAACTGAATTAGAAAAAAACAAAACAAAAACACCGATAAAATTAATTGGACCGTATAGAGGGTTATAAACACGCATGCAAATAACAATGTCATATTGTCGTTACACTTGATATATGCTACTCTCAAAACATTTCCAACGACTTCATAAATCAATGAGAGAGAAAAAGAGTGAATAAAAAAAAAACCCAATCGCTATTTGCAAAACATTTATTGTTATAAACCATAATTACAATAGCACGAAACGGTAACAAACAATTTTCGTTTGCTGTAAAATTGTTTTTCAAATGTCAAGTGTTAATGCACACACAATGTTCGGGAGAAAAATTCAAATTTCAATCTCTCTCTCACTAACGCGTACGGTTGAATCGAAAAAAAATCTTAGAAAATATTTAACTGTACTGTTTTGAGAAACCGTTAAAATCGTTTGCTTATTGTTCAAATGCTCTCTGCGTTTTAGTTTTCATACTAAATAACTACTAAATAACGAATGCATTTTATAATACATATCGCGGATTTTGACGCAACTGGAGCAAATCCGTTTAGCTGCGCCACTAACTTATTGGTAAATTTATATTTTGTGGTTTTGTAAATGGCGAAATATTTACTAATTTTTCTTTTTTGTTATATGTTAATTTTTATACATTTAGGAATAGTATCATATTAAAAATAAAATGGCTGTAAGATATACGCTCTAAATAAAAATTATGTAATTGTACCTACAAACTATGAGACACTATGATGCCCAGTATTTAATAATAATAATCATCATCATCTTTATTTCAATAGAATGTTTACAAAAATTATTGGTTTCGTCTAATATTTACAAAATAGAAAATTTACAAAAAAAAATCTAGGTATAATAACTCAACTGCTGTAATTTTATCATAATTGTTTAGAAATACGTAATATCAGAACTATTACAAACATTATGCAATATGGTGTTACCAACGGAATGGAATATATGTATGTAATATTACAGTTTTTTATTAAAGTCTCTTTTTAGTAAATTTACAGAACTTCAGTAAATTTGCTGTCAGGAATTTTCCATAAATAGGTAAAATTTGTTTAGTTCTGTAATATTATTGTTGGTATAATTACATACTTTTAGAAATTTATATTGTAGTAAGTGATGGCCAAGAAATAAAACACTAGACATAAGATATTAGTTGATTTATTGTTGTAGTGAAATTTAACATGTCGCGCCATTAAACGCACACCTCGCCAGCCTGCTTCACTCTCTCTCTCTCTGACACACACACTGTATTACCGACCAGGAACCACCATCATGCCACCTAGCACGCAACTATAACATCGCGGTAAATTCAAATTTAAATGTTTAGCGCTATAGTTCGGCCTTCCTGACACAATGATTGCCCCTAATCATCTGTAGGTTAACAACAAAATTCGTATATCATTGGAACACTTAACATAAATGGTTCACACATAACTAATACATGAATTCGGTTGTTAAGACATAAGTACATAAATAATCTAAGTATACATAAATACATAAATTTGTTGATAAAGACATAAGTTCATAAATGATTCATAAAATCTTAAAATACATAAGGTTGGTCATAATTTTTTCTTAACCATAAGTTATACATAAGATAATAAGTAACATAACTAAAGTAAAATATATTCATAACAATTTGAATTCGATTAAATATGTTCCTTCCAAAGTTTCATGTTTTCCGGAGAACATATTCCTTCGAATGGTTTTTGAGTCAACTGATGTTCTTCAGGATCCGTAATTACATAACGGTCATTGTCTAGAACTTTTCTAATTACATAAGGACCACGGTATTTCGGCAATAATTTTTTATTCACTCCTGGAGTAACATCGACATTTTTGATCATAACATAATCTCCAATTTTATATTCATACGGCTGTTTGTGATGTTGATCATAATAATTTTTATTACGATTAGCAGTATATTGTATTTGTTTAGAAGCATCATCCCGCATTTGAATTAAATCACGATCAACGTCTTGTTGGTCTAATAAAGCTTGGCTTAAATCATCTTTAATTTTACCGATCTGGTTTATTCCGAATAAGAGTTGTGCGGGGGTTGTTCCAATCGAACGGTTTATAGTGTTATTTAACGCGTACTCTATATCGCTTAAAGTGGTATTCCATGTGGATAAACTGTTAGATAATTTACTTAACATTGGCGTCAGACTTCGATTTATTCTTTCGATTTGACCATTAGCATGTGGGGTTGCACTAGCAATAGCAATATGCTGAATATTTTCATTGTTTAAGAATTCTTTAAATTTGTCGGACATAAACGAACTACCTCTATCCGAAATAATTTTCCTCGGTTTACTATAATGGTTAAAATAACTTTTTAAATGCGTAATTACTTCATCGACTTTAGTACTAGTTGTGGCATAAAGTTTAACAAATTTAGTAAAAGAATCTATAACCTCAAAAATGTATTTATAACGATGATTCGTTTTTTCTAAGGGACCATAATGATCTACATGAAGACAATAAAATGGTTGTTTTCCTTTATCATGACAATGTAATCTACCTTCACCTTTATTAGCTATTGTAGAATAAGTAATGCATTTCAAACATTGAGAAATATAATTTTGCACTTTTCTCTTAATATCAGGGAACCAATAAACACGCATGAGATATTCTACGGTTTTATTTGTTCCTTGATGAGCGATCTCGTCATGGGCAACATTAATAACATTATTTATCATTGATTTCGGTACATAAAATAATAATTTGTTTTTTGTTTTCCGATAAACTAATCCGTTTTGCAATTCAAAATTTTTATCTTCTCGATGTTCTAAATCGTTCTTAATTTTGACAATATCAAGATCCAAATTTTGTAAGATAGCCAAATTTCGCTCAAAGCTATTTTCCGTAATAACAAGTACTGCAAATTGTCTACTTAACGCATCCGCATGCTGCATACGTTCCGCCGATCTATGTTCCAAAGTATAATTGTAATTCCTCAAAATTAACGACCAACGTAAAATTCGCGGATTGATTTCCTTGCGTTCTAACGTTAGTTTAAGGCTATTACAATCAGTTACGATTTTAAATGGAATTCCTTGTAGATAAATTCTAAAACGTTCTAAAGAATAAATTATTGCTAAAGTTTCTAGCTCAAAACTATGATAGTTTGCTTCAGCTTTTGAAGTACGTTTACTGAAATAACAAACAGGATGAAATTTACCATCGGTTTGTTTTTGCATCAGAACAGATCCATAACCGTGCTTACTCGCGTCACAATGTAACTCGGTATCGGTCGTATGAGAATAAACAGCTAAAACTGGCTCATTAATCAAAATGCGTTTTAGATATTCAAAGCAATTTGAACATTCATTATTCCACTGAAAGTCGGTTTTAGAGTTTAATAAATCATATAACGGTTTGGCTAAAGTTGCGAAATTTTTTATAAATTTACGGAAATACGATATTAATCCTAAAAAACTATGCAATTCGCGAAAACTTCTAGGAATTGAATACTGTGTCACGGCTTCAATGTTTTCTGGATTTGGACGAATTCCGCTGGCATCAATACGATACCCCAAATAATCAACTTGCGTTAACAGAAATGCACATTTAACCCATTTTAGTTCTAAATGATTTCGCGTCAAAGTTAATAATACTTCTTTTAAAATGTTTAAATTATCATCTATAGTTTCAGTCGCTATTAAAATGTCATCTAAATAAATTAATATTTTTTCTTCGTCTAATAATTTACGAAATGCAGCATAAATATAGCGAGTGAAGAATGAAGGACCGTTAGACAATCCGAAAGGTAATCTTACGTATTCATATTGTCCTAAATGCGTGGAGAAAGAAGTAAAAGGTATTGAATTCTCTTTTATTCGAACGTGATAAAACGCGTCTTTTAAATCTAAACGAGTGTAATATATTTTATCTTTTAATCTATCTATATGATCATCGATTCTTGGCAACGGAAATATGTCGCGTTGTGTCATTTTATTTAGTTCTCGGTAATCGACTGCCATTCTATATTCACCTGATTTCTTAGAAACCAACACAATCGGACTAGCAAACTGTGATTTACTCGGTCGAATTATTTTCCTAGCTAAAAGATCATTTATAATTTCTTTAAGAGCTTCCTTTTCTTGATATGACAAGCGTCTAGGATTGAAATAAAAAGGTTTGAAGTTATTTTTTAAAATTAATTCCATTTCTAAACTCGTTTGTGGTTCGTTTGGTCTTTCAACATCAAAATAATATTTTTTAACTATCTCACAAACCTTACCACCTGATTGAACATCAATTTTCTCATTAATGTTTAAATTTACTGTGTTATTATTTTCTGTCGCAATATGTAGAATCTCATTATCCCACGAATTATCAACAATGTTAACAACAGGTTTTTTGATTATTTCAACAGTATTACCAAAATTTATTTGAATGTCGTTTCGGATAATAAAATCTCTACCTAATAGACAGGAACAACTCATAGTACAATCTGGTACAACATAGAAATTTACTAATAATTCTATATCATTAATCATTACAGTTAACTTTAATTGACCTAATATAATAATTTTGCTACTGTTGACACCTTCAAAATTATGAGATTTTACATTTGTATTCAAATTCACATTTTTGGGCACCTTACTTTCTAATAAAAGGGATATGGGGCTACCTGTATCTAGCGTTGCACATATCTCACTTTGTTCCAGTTGAAGTAACACCGTATAACTCGGAACTGGTAACACAACAGTTGGAGCAGATTCTATAAGATGGAAGGCATTACTTGTTTCACCGGTTTGACGACCATCATTGTCAGCAGGTGCGGAGCCACGTGCTTCTCTGCCATTTTGTTTACAGTCTCTTTTCAAATGTGCGGTGGATCCACAACCATAACAGGATCCTCTGGGCCTTCGTGGTCGGGGACAAGAAGCTGCAACATGACCTAAATTATTACAGTTAAAACATCTTACATGGTTAGTGTCGGTCTTCGATTTTTCTTCGGCAGGCATCTGCTTCTTACTTGTTTCATTTCGATCAATTCCTTGCGATCGACTAATACTTGGAACGGACGAAGTTCGTTTCCATGAAGAATGGAATGATGCGCGAATCTTTGTATAGATTTCTAACTTGTCCTTAAATTCTCTGAAGTTACGTGCACCATACAAAATACTTTTTCGATTCGGGTCGTCGGTTATACCGTCAATAACATATTGTATAACAGCATCCGTTTCAATACTTCCCCTTGAAGCTAATTCTCGCATATGTAAGAAATATTCTTGCACCGACTCATCGCGTTTCATTTTTCTATCTTGTAACATTTTATGTAATTGTGCGCTAGTTGTTTTTGACGAGAATTCTTCAATAAGTTTTTGTTGTAAGAGTTTCCACGATCGGATGTCCCGTTCACTCTGAATAAATAGTTTAGCTAATCCACTTAGGCGTTTCTTTGCAAAAATAAATTTCTGTAGCTCATTCCAGCCCATCAAAATTGCATTATCCTCAAATTCGGTCACCCATAATTTAACAGGATAGTTATTACCATCGAACAATCGAATTGTGTCTTCAATATCTCTAAAACTTATAGTGGCATTAGTATTGACAAGTTGTTGACTTACGGAACTTCGTATTTCATCTTGATCCTCGTCGATTTCGTCATCGGGGTCTTCAGTGTCGACGTCTTCGTCACTGGGGCGACCTTGTAATAAATCTAAATTGGTCAGATGTTCACACAATCTTTGCGCGATTTCCTTAGGAGTACCCGTATAGTCTATTCGTAAAAGATTACAACTGGCTGTTAAATCACCGACAGAGCAATTTTGAACTGTCCACTCAACCTTCTGTGTGAATTCTTCAGAATCCGAAGCGAATTCAAATCCCGAAAACTTACGTAACCGGCTTCGATTTAAACGATCGCCAGTCACTCCGAATATAAACTTATGTAATGCTTTAATTACCGATGCTGGAGAAGTTTTAATATTATTCGCGATCTCGGGTATATCGATCAATGTTACTGTATTCTGTTCATCCCCCATAATAAATAATCAGAAATAAAACTTATAAAATCGTTGGCAAAACAGCGCGTCACTATCGTGCTCTCTCGCACTCACTAGTATTTATATCTCACTATCCTTTTCTACCACGTGTTTAATCCACAGTTCTAAGGTTCGAGTTAATTTCACTATTTCCCCTAATACACACAAATAAACGTGGTGATTGAATTCTTATAATCCCACTTCTGAAGCTGTAGTAAGTGATGGCCAAGAAATAAAACACTAGACATAAGATATTAGTTGATTTATTGTTGTAGTGAAATTTAACATGTCGCGCCATTAAACGCACACCTCGCCAGCCTGCTTCACTCTCTCTCTCTCTGACACACACACTGTATTACCGACCAGGAACCACCATCATGCCACCTAGCACGCAACTATAACATCGCGGTAAATTCAAATTTAAATGTTTAGCGCTATAATATAAAGGATGTATTTTAAAATGAATGAATTACACTTAAAATATTTTATTAGTATTACACAAAATATGTACTAATCGTAAGTCTCATTATTTTGATGAATTATTACAGATATTAATATGCAATCTGTAATATTACATAATTTACTATTGTTTGCAATAAATCAATACCGATTTCCAAGAATAAAATAATACATAGATAGCTAATTTTAGTCATCAAAGATTTTGTTTTAATTTTATTCTCAATAAAGTTGTATTTTTTTGTTTTGAAAATTACATCAACTGTTAACCACAATGATTTATTTAATAGTTTGTTAAATTTATTACTATTTTTATGATGATATTCTTTAAAATTATATCAACATTTAATATTTTGTATAAAATTAAACTTATGAAAACAAGTTTTGAAGTGTTTAAACTTGATGATGCATTCATATGCAAAGTTAACGTAAACGTAAGAATTGTTAGTTAATATTTACGAATGACAAACATTCTTTTTTAAAGCATCTTTACGACCATTCAAATGCTTATTTCGGTAGATTTTTTTTTTTACCGTTATACCCATACTGTATACTTGTGAAATTCTTACTAATTTTTTTTTGTACCAAAAGTTTATCTTCGTTTCGTTTTATTTTTATTATTTCCGGAGTTTGGCAAAGCCCACACGTTTCAAAAGGAATTAAATTATTGCAAATTGGAAAAAAAAAACAACTGAATATTTAAATTTGAAAAATTATATATTTTGAAGAAGACAGACATATAGGTACTTGGCAGAATTGAAAATGTTATCTATTGTTGTTAAAAGACTGCCAAATGTAGAATTACAAATTTCTTTGTTATATAATACATTGGGTTATATATACTAAGTTAATAAAATATCATGCTACATATACTGCGTATAAGAAAGTCAACAAATTGTATATTTTGGAAAAGGTTTATAAAATACAATTCGCAACAAACGTAAGTTTGTGTTATATTGTAAAAAATCATCTTTGACAATCATAATCATTTTATTATATTCTTTATTGAAATTTTATAATTATTTTTGCAATAATTTGAGAAAATTACAACAAAAAATATAGTAAAATTACCATGATTATTAATATAAATTTACATTATTTACAATGTATGTCTTCGAAACTGCAAGTTGCTAAACTAATTATTGTATCAAAATCTTTTAAGTTTCTCTATATCTACTCTTCATTATTCTAAAAGAGTAAAAAATAGAATTTAGTTTAGATGTTCGAACATTTTGAGCGATTGTCTAATAAACTTTTGCTTAAAAGAATATATAGATGAATGATTTTGAAGGTATACGTTTGCAGGTAGACGATCGATGACTAAATGGAGAGGTATGATTAAAAAAGTGGCTTGCGTGAACGAAAGTTTCCAAGTAGTAGAAATAGAAGAGCATGTATAAGACGACTCATGAATGTGGATGAAGCTAGAGTTGCTTACCTGGAGAGAACTAATTTCACACTTTTTCGGGTGTTAGGCGTAATGGTGTATGTATGTACGTAATATAACATCCTGAAACAAACCAGTTGATAAAACTTGATTTTATTTTTATCATTTCCTGAATTTAACAATGCCCACACGTCGAAATTAAATATTATAGATTCGGATTTAAATTGAATCAAAACAAATCAAACGAGATGAAATAAAAAAAAAAATAGAAAAATCGAAAGGAAGGTCAGATATTTGTGATTTGAACTTTTTTTTTTTATTACATCATCAATCTTTATCGCAAAGTTCATCAAGATAACGAACGAACGAATTTAAGGTGTACGTACAATTTTCTATGGTAACACTTCAAGTCTTATATTTTATGGGTGCTAACTGTCAATCTTTCTGTGATTTAAATAAAATTTATGACTACATATCAAGAACAACACTGTACTCGCAACCTATTAGAAAATTTTTTAGTTTTTCATTCGAAAAGTTGATGCAATATTGTTTTGTTTTCATAGCATACTAAATTTATTGTGATTCTTATTTATTATTGTTTCATATGCATTAATTGTTAATTTATGTTTGCATAGTTAAATATTATAGAAAATGTTTTTGTTGGTTTTATTGAGAATAACAAAAAAATGAGTTGCATGTTTTTTTTTTATTGTACATTACAAATTTATAAAGTGTTTCTAAAAAAATGTTATAACGCGTGAAATAGTTATAAACAGTAACTTATTTATGAATTTTTTTTTTAATTAATCGATTTTGTTTTATAAACTAATAAATTGAATTATTCTTATTTTAATAATGTGACAATTATACTCATTTTGGTTAAACAGTTACTAGTGTTAGTCCCTAGCCGGCCGATTCAATGATTGAATAACTTATGAAATTTTTAGGAAAAAAATCTCAACATTAGATTATTATTATATTAATTTCACAGATACATTTATAAACTTTTTTATTCAATGTTATTATTATTAATATTATGTGGGTTTTTTTTGAATATAGATACCGGAAGCTCGTCGTGGAACATCTTGTATTTAAATTGAAAATTATTAATAATTTTTTCCAGAAAACACTGTGCTTTCAAACCAAAAATGGTATATAATTTTCAGGCACAACTTTCAAAATTATTATCCTAAAATTTACTGTTATTTATTTTTATTTAAAAAAATTATATCTATTATAAAAATCCAATTACAGATCAAAATATATATCTGTTGTCATTTTGTCTGATTTAGGAATAATAATACGTATGAATAATAATAATGATTATATACATATATACATTATACATTTTCATGTAATATTTAAAAGTTTTATTGATAATAACAATACAATAAAAATGATTGTTTATAATGCAAAAATCTCGTTCCGTTTGACATTTTCCAATGTGAAATTTTAATAATTATCTTGTTATCCGTGACTACAAACACTTATTTTATTTTGAATAAATACACATTTCACTTTTCCTGAAACAATTTTATTGTTCATATCTTCTCGTAACTCGTCGTGGTGAGAAAATTTTGTTTCAAATGAAATGACATTTTTATACACTTACCTACTTTTTTTTTATTCTTCTTCTTGATATATGTTATTAAATTTGGTTTCTATAATAATGATCAGCTGATATAGGAAGTTGCTGAAACAAATCAGCTGTATGTAGTTATTAAAAAAAAATGAAAATTGCATTGAAAAGAAGAAAATCTGCAGTTTTGTTTTGTTAAGGAATCTTATAAGAGAATGATATGTATTTATTAGATAATTAGTACATTTTTTATTAATAATGTAAAATAATATACCAAAAATATTGCTAAATTTTATTTATACATAATAAAATTGCAGAATGTAGACTTTCAAAAATACTTAGAATTAATGTTATGTATTTGTGTAAGTTTAAATCACTGATTAGGATTTTAGTTTTATGTTTTGATACTAATGATAAAAGCTTGGCTATCGAAATACGTATATAGCTTTATTAAATTATTGTTTGTGACTTAAGGAAAATTATTTTATTTTATTAAGTATGCTGTGGAAATAAATAAATAAATAAAAATGCACATTTTTTTCGAAACATTTTTTTCTAATTTGCACATTTAAACAGCAATAACTTCAAAAGTTTTTGGACTATTTGAACAAATTTTATATCAAATTATTGAGAATTTAATGCTTTTTCTAGTGATACTCTGAATATTAATTTCTGTCAAGATAATGTCTCTGTTTCTGTGACAAGTCACATATATTGCAAATAAAAAATTAGGGTATGACACCCAGTAGTTTTGTGATGCATTTAATATTTTGCATGTAATAACACATGAAAATTTAAAGTTTTATTTCGCATTTTTATATAAATTATTACTATTATATAATAAAATTTAAAAAAAAAATGACATTTTATTAATGAATATTATTAAAAGACCTAACGTACGTGACAAATATCGGAATTGAAAATAGTAAAAGAAAATCTGGGCAGCAAAGCGGGGCCAGTTCATGATAATTAAATTAACGGTGACTTAGAATATTAAGTGTTTATCAATTTTTCTGTCGGTACTACTGTCTACTGCAAGCTTTATAACGGGTTATTTGTAAAGTTAACTAATCTTGGACGTAGAACCTCTGAGAGTTTTATATTTGAAAAATTCTTGAAGATGGAAAACGTCAAGATTTGACAGCCTGCGGCGTTATACCGAGTTAAATATCATCTCTGCGTACTATTTCTCGCTGTGTGTGTGTGTGTGTGTTGGTGTGTGTGTGTATATATGTGTATTTCTATTTCCGAACGACGAAAATAAATGAATAAATATGATGATGACATTCATGCAAACTTCCAATTATCATAAACAATGTTTTGGTTTGTTCATATCTATCGTAAACTGATTTGTAAGATATTGAGTTACCTGTTTTGAGTTTCATTCAGAGAACTATAAATTTTACTCTATTTTTTCGAATTCTTGAGTTGTGTTTTAAGGTTAAGATTCGAAACAAAGTTAATTAATGGAAATATTGGTTTTTATGTTTGCACTAACACAAATAAAACTAACACTTTTTTTTCATTTAAAAGTAAAGATTTTTAATTTCAGCTTAAAAAAAAATTCAATTTTGGCGTTAATAAAGATCGCTTTCTGTTCCTCGTAACATAATATACTATTATTTCTTAACTTAAAGTTAATGGTAACAATACACATTAAATTTATTAAACAGCATTGGGCAAAAATTTGGAACCAATTTAATATTTTTAAAATTCGAACACAAATAATAAATACGCAATTGGCTATTTATACATACTAAAAAAAACAAACCTAAACCAACCTACTAACCTAACCTACCCTAAATAGCCAATTACGTAAAAATACTGTATGTATAAATAGCCAATTGCGTATACATACCGTATGTATAAATAGCCACTTTCAATAATTTATTAACACGAAACTTTAGAACTTATTTTTAAAATTTTAATATTGCTGAAAAGAACATACATTTCATATTGAACATTACTTGTTAATTGACCTTGAATTATAGGGTCCATTAACCTCCCAAATTGATGAAAATTTGTCAAAACAATAGATTAATTAAGCAATTTGTTTCAACTACAACGAATCTATAAGCATATCGAATATTAAAATTTAAGTTTGAGTGAGAGCGAAAAAAAAAAAAAACTCCAATGAACTTGTCAAAACAGATTACACTCAATTAATTTAAATTGACATTTATGGCCTAATACATTACAATAAAAAAAATAATTGAGTCTTTTTTCTCACGAGAGTAAAAAAGAAAAACGTCAAATATAAATCTTTTATTTCAGCTATGATCTCGCAACGCTATATTTTAATTAATTATTACTATTATATATGGTTTTTGCACTTCAAATTATATTTGAGGACTACAGTGGGAATAGTGATGCATACGTCATTTTGATCGAAATATTTTGTTATCACTAGTAGAAGATCAGTGTTGTGATATATAGATCAAGATCAAAATTCTCACAATTATATATTCTAGATCAGATCATAGATCAACATAATCGGATCCTTTTTTTTTAGATCAGATCTTGGAATTTTTTTTTTTTAGGTCATGAAAAAGATGATTTTGTATATTTTTTAATTACAATATAAAAAGAGGTAACATCGTTTCAAGATATTTAATTAAACAAAAAATTATTATATTTTTATTTTAATTAAAAAATAAAACAGAAAATTGAAAACTAATTATATATTTATATGATCAGGAAAATTGTAAGAGTTTATTTAAACGAATAAAATCTAAAAACTACACTGTTCAGAAAATATCTTTACATAGATAACTGGGTTTCAAATATTTTATATTTATCATCAGATCGAGTCGGAAGAACTAAAAAACTACTGGAAATAGCGAGACTATAGCTGTTGTTAATAAATGATTGAGAATCATACAGAATATCATATGTCACTCGGAGCAGAATGCTCTTTTTATGTTTAGTCCAGATTGTTTAGTATCGGCTCTGACAATTATAAAGTGGCGTATTCGATACTATTCCACTGAGATCCGTTTTTCTGTAATTAACAATTTAGTTTCGCTAGCTTGAACTCGACTGTATAATTATTTTCTAGTGTTTGATTAATATTAATAAATGTGTACTACGGTATAATGGAAAGTTATATTATTTCAAGGGCATGGATTTCAATACGAAAAATCACTATAAATACACTTTCTATAATTATTGTTAATCTATTTATTAAATGCATTTATACTTTATTTATAGTAATCAGTAGAAGTTGTTGAAATAAGTGTTTGAAATTTTTACATATATTTATATAACTATAAATTTACATATGATAAAAAGTAGATCAGTAAAGATTTCTAGGAATTCAATATTATTGTATAGTTTTTATGTTATTGACATTTGCGGATCTATTCTATAACATTGCTGTTAAAATTAACGACACGTTAAAAGAAATGTTTTAGAATTTTATAACATTATTCAAAAACTTCTACTACTTGATTCGGCAATTCTACGGACACAAGATTTGCTACAATATTAAGAATCTTAACAAATTAATATCACAAAGAAATAGATTCCATGTAGAAAATTAACTTAATGATATTGTAGAAAGTTTATTACGATTAATTTTTGTTATTACGATGAATTGATAGTTATTTTTCTATTACGCTGAATATGGTCTATTAAAATACCGAAACGTTCGTTTAAGTTGTAAATTTAAACAATAAATCTGATGTTAACTATTTCACTACAAACTACATTATCAATTTTGTAAAGTATTAGATCAATAATTATAACAAAATGCAAGAATAAGCAACATTGTTACATGTTGTATAATGTGAATAACAATTGCAAACCAGCACATTACCTTCAAACGCATCTAAAAATTATTCCCACTATAGTTTACTTGAAGCAGACAAAGAAAAAATAACATTAAAACAACAAAAAAGTACACAAAATCGTTTCAGAAATTTTACAAAAATATTTTTATTCCAAGTCATTAATTTTATTTGCAACAACTATAAATAAACACTCACAAAAACTAAATCTTGAAAAACTACAAAATAATTAAAATTCTTCTCATAACTAGATTCCGTTACATCGCAAAACAAAAACAAAAACAACAGAAAAAAATTTAATCCGAAAATAGATCTGCATACTAAAACTGCCCACTTAATGATCCATCAATTAAAATTATATTCAATGACAATGGTTAATTAAACGTAAAATTTTTTAAACAAAAGTTAATGAATACGCCACCCGCAATATTTAGTCAATTTGTCACATCAGCCAAAAAAAGACAATCGCTTTGACGGATATTGTCCTTGACATTTTCGGCAGATGACTCGATTGATATTGGCCACAAGTCGCTGACTACGATTTAGAATGAATATAGATAGAAAGGGCATTCACTTATATTGCTTATTTACATAAACAAGTTTGACTAGCTTATGTTTCAAATCGTAGCGAAACAAAATGTAAACGTTGAAAATTTTTCGAATTTAAAATTATTATAATTTATATCAGTTTTTACAATTTCTATAAATTTTTTTTAGAAAAAAATACGTGTATAATTTATTGCTATGAATATTCATATTAATATGTGTGTGTATGTGTATATATAATTAAAACTGTAAAAAATTTAATTAGAAAAATCATTTGAATATATGCAAAATAGTCATGGTGTGTATAAAAATAAATATTTTGCAAAAAAATAAAAGTAACTGCATTGTTTGTAGTAATTTTGCATAATTTATGTTTATTGTTCTGTTGTATGTTATTTATTGTATTTTCAATGATTTTATGCATATGTAGGTAATAATACTTAAATGTGTAGAAAAAGGAATATAATATGAACAAAATTTAAGATTTATTCGCGAATATGCAATTTAGTTTGGAATGGCACATATTTTTTATGAAATTGAATATTTTTTTTACTATTAATATTATGGATACGCTTGAAGAAAAAAATTATTTTTAACGAAATTATTATTTAATAATTAAGTTTTTTCAAAATTATCAAATTTCAATTCCAAGCAACCCAGAAGCAAATATATATATATATATATATATATATATATATATATATATATACATTATATATATATATATATATATATATATATATATATATATATATATATACATTTTTTTCAATTTCTCTTCAGCAATTACGCAGCAATAATCTTGAATCTTACGCATGAATAAAGCAACAACAGCGATAGTCAATTATTTCTTTGCTTATTCCATGACAGAATGGGATGAGTTACCATAATTGCGATAATATTTTAACGGTTGGAACTTCAAACAAATGCTGTGCGCACTGGCACATTCTTTTGTTTTTTCTTATTTCGTTTCGTTTGTTTCATTATACTGTTGCTGTGTGGTGGTATCAAGACTGTTATTTGTTTTTGTCCAGGGCCTTCTTGTGTTTTATTGCGAAATTCAAATACAATATATGTATATTCAGTAACCGCTTATTTAATTATAATAGTATTGGCTGGAGGTTCAGACATTTTTATTGCTTTATACTAATTTATAGTTTTCCACTTAATATAGCCAGAGCGTGGTTTAATAAAGGTGTTTCCTTGTACACAGGATCTGTCCGATTCAACTTATAATGCAAATTTTACAGTATAGTTGAATTATTATTTTTTTTAAATTAATTTTATTTAGTTACTATTATTATTGCTATTTTTAAAATAAAACTGCTTTAGGTTAAAGTTCTGTATTAATATTTCTTTAAAAACGACGTTTTGATGAAACTCAAGGTCCGTCTTCATCAGGATAAATGATATAAATGACATTTATAGTAAATAATAGAACAAAGAAACAAGTTACTAAGTAACACAAAAGTAATTAGTTCATACTATTTATAGATATTTAATTAATGGAAGCCAAATTTTATTTAACTCAGTGCTTTTACATTGATTGATATTATCCTTTTCTGTATAAATTTCTATTGCTTCTAGTATATTTCTATTATTATTTTTTTGAATGCTTTATTTGAAAATTAGAAAAATTTGAATAAATTTATTATAAAATATTTGAAGTTTTTTTTTACTTTATTGCAGTTTAAATTTTATTATTTGTGTATTTAATCTATTTATAAGATTATTACTCAAAAATCTGAATAGTCAGAAATAAACTTTTTTTTAGAGTATAATACATACATTGCTATTTTGGTGCTTACCGTTGATGTATATTAAATAATATTTTTAATAATTATAAACAAAAATAATATACAATATTTGTAGATTTTTTTAGTATGAAGTGGTAGATACTAACGCCACGTCCAGAAACAAAATTGTCAGAGATACCAACTCGTGGTAAAGACACAAAAATGTATCACACTGTTATTAATATAAAGCCATTTGAGTATATATAATGCTGTTTTGGTGAATATATTACAAGTTTATATTTAATATTTCATCATATAAAAATATGAAGTGTTTTAAGTACACTGTAAAAAATCAGTGTAAGTTTACATAATAATCATAGTCATTTTACTATATGTTTTGTTATAATTTTATAATTTTTTTCGTAATTTTACTAATAATTTTTAAAATTACAATAAAAAATATACATTGTATAATTGCTATAATTTGTCTGTATAATTTTGAAGATCGTATTATTTGGGACATACTGTAAACATACTTGTATTCATCTCTCATTTCACTGGAATTTTCACTGACGTCTGCATTTGAAACAGATATCTGGTACGCTATACTGCCGTCATTAAAAAAAAATTGGAATGCCGAAAATTAATGTATCATTATTGTTCCGTATTTGACCTACAAACCAGTAACAAACCAACTATAATAACTTAAAAACCGAGAAGGTATACGTTAAAAGGTCAATTAATAACTATTGTGTGTGTGTTTGTTAATTGTTAATTATTAGTTTAATAGCGAATTTTAATTAATAGGCGAGCAGTAGGTGTTTTAAGTGGATATGACATTTGAAAATCTATTAACGATATTTTGTAATGAAATAATTGTTTAAAAAAAATAGATTTATATGAACATCTGCATAAGTTATAATTAATTTGTCGGTTACAATTTCTATTTTAATAATTAGATATTACAAATATTACAATGATTTTGTAATAGATGAATAATATTAAAGCTGGATTTTGTAATTCAGAATGTTGTTTTGCCAAATTTTGTAAACGTTTCAATGCTACATTGACCAATTGTTTTTTTTTTTTTTTTAAGATTAATTTGAAGTGGTCATTGTTTTGAAATTTGCTAATTTTAATTTTTAAGATTTTTAAATTAATACGTATTTTTGTTTTCTTAATTGGTATTCTAAAATAGAAATCGGGGTAAGTGATAGAGGAAAATTATGGAGAAATATTTTTTTTTATTTTCTACTAACAATATATATACTATAAAACAAATTTAACATATAAATATTTTTGGAAAATAAACATATTCAAACAAATAAGAAATTCTACATTATTTATATAATGTAAGCTCTGAATTTATAAAAATTTTATAATAACTTTTAATGCATAACTTCTTAAATTATGTAAAATTATAGTTTGCATATTAATATCTGTAATAATTCATTAAAATAATGAAACTTAGTACATATTTTATGTAATAATACTAATAAAATATTTTATTTCAAAATACATCTTTTATGTAAATTTAGAGATGTGTATAATTATACCAACAATAATATTACAGAACTAAACAAATTTTACCTATTTATGGAAAATTCCTGACAACAAATTTACTGAAGATCTATAAATTTACTAAAAGAGATTTTACTAAGAAACTGTAATATTACATAAATATGTACTTTTTCATCCTGTTGGTAATATTATATTACATAATGTTTGTAATAGTTTTGATATTATATATTTTTAAACAATTATGATAAAATTACAGCAGTTGAGTAATTATACCTAGAAATACTCGGCATCATAGTGCCCCATAGTTTGTAGGTACAATGTTTTTTTAGAGTATAATTTTATAATACGCTTGAAGAAAAAAAAAATAATTTTTAACTAATATAGGTAAATAAAGGTAATAAAAATAATTGAAATAATTGAAACTCGCGTTTTACAAGTAAAAATTAGTCTGCATTAGCATATTGTCCACGTGCAAGGCATTGCATCTATATAAGTCTTATAAAACTGTACCTACAGAGTGTCCCGTTTACCAAATATGTATTGTTTTGCGGTTTATTGTGATATAGCACAGCACAGCACAGCACATATAGAGTCTGGCCGAGAAGGCTGGGTGGTCCTCATCTGTTATTTATACACCGGTTTAATATTTCTCATTTCGCAAACATACCGTATTGTAATGCATAAGCAAAACGCAGGCGACTTATAATGCATTATATGTTGTACCATGTGTATATATTTAAATGTAGCGCACACACGTACTATACAAATGTAAAAAATATGTTACAATGCCAAAATTGGCTCACCCCCCTGTATGTCTGCATGTACTGTCAAAATGTCGTGTATATTTTGGTTTTACATTGCGGTTATGTCGTAATTTTCTGTGGGTGTGGAAAGTACATTTAAAAAGTAATACCAAATTTTATTTCATGTACTTCTTTTAGATTGCAAATAAAAAATCAGAATATTAAAAAAAAAACATTTAAGTATACTCACTATAATTGAATTTATTTATTTTAATCATCTTATATTACTCTTTTACCTAAAATAATAATATATTTCACACTGTAAAAAAACAATTCGGTAATTTTACATATAAGCACTAAATTGTGTTTTAAAATTACATATTAAAAAAATCCGCGGTAGAAGGTCTTGGGTTCGAATTTAAGCGATACCAAATTTATTAAAACAACTGCCGATTAAGTGGACATTTAATTTTTATAAAAATAATTATTGAAAAAAAAACTAAACATTTGAACTCATTCATAGATTAATAAAGTAGTAACAAAGTACTACGCATATCGAATTTTTGAACCTAGAATTTGATAATTTCGCAATTAAAATCAATCATTTATAAAATATATGAGACTACAAATGAACCTAACCTGTTTATATGTACGATTGCATCAGGTTTGAATCGATATACGTAGTGGTTAATAGTCAAACATGTCATACACAATTAACTTAGTGAAATATTTGTATTGGAAAATCATAAATACATATCTTTGTACAATTGTAAGTTCTCCTACTACGAAACAACTATATGTATATCTGTATTTAACTACGTCTGTGCCACCCTAGGGCAATAAAACTCCAAACTAATATAATTCCATCTAGTGAAATTTCGGTCATTGCCATACCAACGCACAATAGATTAGAAAGAGAGAGAGATAGTATGATATGAGTAATTACATGAACTATATCGTTGTTATACTTATGTATATGCGTTCTACATTGTAATAGAATTAGCTAAAGTAACATGTGTTTTTTTTCTCTCTGTTACAGGTATGCTTCTTGATCGCTTGTTGAAGTCTTTTTCTGTTTATACAGTATGGTATGAAATTGTTGGCTGATATGTAAGTAATGAGTATTTTTTAAATTGGATTTTTTATTAACATTGTAAAAAAAATCAAGGCTTCGAACTGGAACTGAACCGAAAACCGAAAAAACCGATAATTTTGCTGGAACGAAAACCGGAACTGAACTGAAAAAAAAAATATCGGTTTATTTCGGTTTAGTACATGTTGAAACACGCGCGTTAACGCTGTCTTACTTTCCACGTCAGTTGTCGTTGTTTTTTATTTTTATTTTTGAACTATCGTAACCTAGTCACAAGTCGCAACTCGTCTTACGCGAAAGAGTATTTGGTTTTTTTTTTTTTTTGTGGATGAATACTCAGTTATTGAAATTGAAAATGAAAATAGTGATAACTTTGAGGATGGTGTATTTTTTGATAATAACTTTGCTTTTAATAATGTTTAAATAATTTAATTGAAAATGCATTAGAAAATATTTTAATAATTAGAGGTAATTTTTATTTTTAATTATAAATAAATAAAAATTCTGAATACAAGATTTTGTTACGTTAACATATGTCATCTTATTTAATCTCTCTAATTGTCAAATGTTTGTATGCATGTATGTATATATATATATATATATATATATATATATATATATATGTTTCTCCAGCATCTCCTTCTATAAACCCCTGAACCGATTTTGATGGGAGTGGTATTATTTTAATTGGTTCATTCCCTATTTGAGAATAGGCAAGTTTCATCTTTCTACGATTTTATGTTGGTTCTTAAAAATTTGAAAAATTATGTTTATAATGCAAATGTCAAATGACAGCTGTGCGAAGTTATGTACACTACCGATAGAAGTGTTGCTTTTGAGTAATATATAATAGTGCAATTGATATTTTATTATTATTATTATTATTATTTGTTTATTTATTTATTTTTATTATGTTTATGTTTAATCACTATTTTCGACTTCAAACGTGACCTTTTAAGGGTCACGGGATTCCCTATAGTTATTAGTTATTATATAAGTTTCGAATAAAAAATTATATTAATATATATTATATACTTCTAATTATTATATATTTAATTAATTAATAATTATTATTATTCATATTATATTAATGTATCAATTTATGTAGTATGCTTACTCGTATTAGAAAAGTAGGAATAAAATGTTCTAAATTATGGTAGGAAATAAATTTTTAATACAAATAAAAACATTGAAAAAATTTAAAAATTAACTTTGAACTGAACGGAAAACCGATAAAAATCGTTATTTTTGCCGGAATGAAAATCGGAACCGATATATATCTTTCAGTACTCATTATATTAAAATAAAACGAAAATACTGTAATAATTACAAATATTAACAAATATTAACAGCAGATAGATAAGAGTAACAATTGAAATTTATAAAGAAAACGATAACATCAATCACTGTGCAGGGGCACTGATTTAAATAAAATTTGGCTTCCTTTAATTAAAAATTTATAAATTTTATCATTTAGTTACTTATCTAGTAATAATGGAAAGAGTTTGTGGCACATCCTTTTGGGTACTTGACGTGATTGTATATGTATGTATGTATAAAAAAACATTTTTTATGATTTTCTTTTCTTTCATTAATTCTGGGACACATTGTATATACATCAGTTCAACCATAAGTTATGTAAACCTATTTATTATCTGCGTAATTTTATGTATTTTGTGAATATAATTTTCCACGCAGACTGAATACGAATTTATTATTAATAATTTTTGAGAGAATAATTTCTTATAAATTACATTTGAAACTAAATAAGTTAAAAAAAATGAAGAAGAAGAACTCAAAATGATATAATGATAGGTCATTAAACTGAAATTTGAAATTAATTATAAAAATATTCAGCGTGTGATATGGTTCATTATATTTAAATATTACGGTAATTAATATAAATTCGTAGAAGCACTATTTTTTGATAATTATTCAATTATTAAATAAGTATTAGTAAGTAGCAAAAAATAGTTTTAGAAATTATTATTATGCTAGAAAGAAAATTATTAACTTTCAAGGTCAAAGAGATGATACAAATTACAAATTAATTTAATTAAAAATGTATAAATTTAAATAAAATCTTTGTAGGCATTTCTAAATCATATTTTATTAGTAATTATTTTAGATATAATATGTTGTTAGTAGTACTTTATTTGAAACTAACGCATTTGATTTTTTAAATTGATAAACGAAACATGCAGAACAATTTGTACTAATATCAATAACAAAACATCTTTCCTTAATAAAAATGCTGCATTGTTCCATTCCAATAACAATAAACGAAAGTTTAATAATTCATAATTAAGTAAGTATAAGTTTAGAATTGTCACCGTCGCGCGTCGTTGTCTATCTGCACAATGAAACTAAAAATTAGCATGATTGCTATGTTGTAATATCAAATCTAGATCACCACGTCACTTATTTTAAAATCGATTTAAAATTCAAATTTGATTTTCAGTCCTAACAATTGATATATATATATATATATATGCACGTTCCAATAATGCCTTGTTTAGACTCATAAGAGAAAACGAGTTTGATTTAATGTCCATCATTTTCCAGACATAACATGCAATTATTATTTGAACAGGAAAAATACGAGGTTTGAGCGAAAAGTTTTGCTTCTAGAAATTAATTAATTTTTATTTAGTTTAAGTATTTTGAATTTTATTTATTCTTAAGATAAGAAGAATATCATTTGTGGTTGACTAAAAATGACACAGAATAAATTACATTATTTTATTAACTAATTTTAAAATTATTTTAAAGAAAAATTTATTTTAACATTTGGAAATACCCGGCCTAAATTAATAGTATATTTTGCTACGATATTTGTGGCCACGGCAAAACACAAAATGAACTTTCTATTCCGAGTCAGACATATACGATTTTTTCTTCAAGCGTTTTAAATAAAACTAAACGAAAAATACATGCCTGATAACCTTAATCAGTTACTAACAGTTGTAGAATAGTATGCATATGTATATATTATTTGTTATGTGATTTGTGAGAATTAATCTTTCTTCGGTGAATATACAATCTGACAAATCTGGCAGTGTACATTGCATTTTTTGCACTTCTTCACACATTTGCAATAATCAAATTCAAATTTAAATGAAAATAAATAATGCAATTGTCAATGAACTTAACTTGACTTAATAATTTTTAATATAACTATCGGAGATGTTAAATTAAACCGTGTTTCTTTGATCGAATATGCATTTTCTGACCATCTTGGACCGGTATACATTTGAAAATTACAAATTAAAATTCAAGCAAAAATAAACGATGCAATTGTCAATTAACTTAATATCACGTAATATTTTGTCAATACGACCGCCGAAGATGTCTGATTAAATACACTTGACGTTGTAGTTATGTTTGGTGCTGTCACCAATGGTGTAATGTAGTAACTAACTGCTGTATAATAATATCATTATTGTACTAGTAACATAATGACCTCTTACTACATAGGCAATATGGTAACGTATTATTAATATGTATTATGATATGCTTGACGAAAAACAGAAAATTTTAAACCAGTGTATAATCTAATAATACGAATAAATTAAAACAACATCACTTTATAAGTAACAGAATTGCAGTTGCGAAGGTATTATTTGTTGACCAACCCCTCTACTTATTTCACAAATGAAAAGCGAAAGATATAGTTGAAAAATACGACTTGTACACTCACGATTATCAGAAACTATTTACGTATTCCGTTTGCATAAAATTTGAATATGAGTGCATTATGATCTGAAGTGTGGTTTATAACTAGTGGTAAAAACCAGCGACCACAAGTTGAACTGGTATAGTGACATATTGGATTCGCGTTGGTTGATGTCATTGCGATATTGGTTAATCGTTACGATTTGCCAGGGACACGAACTTTATCGATATTTATATAGATTTACGATTAGTATTTGCCATTCGTTATACGACATAAATATCTAATATTTTAATATGCAATTAAAAGAAATTGATACTGTAATAATCTGGAATAATTATTATCGATTAGAATGTACTATTAATGGAAGTAATTAATAAAAGGAATGTATTTTGCATGCTAGTATATTAATCTGAGTTTTGTCAGTGAAAATAAGTGCTCCTATAGCAGGATTCCATAGCAAAATTGTAAATTTGTTTGTAATTGAACAGAACAACAGTATCTTCAATATTTATTATGTAAAATCCGAAGATACTGTAATAATTGCAAGATCCCCATTAATATTAACAGTAGATTAATAAGAGAAGCAACCGAAATTTATAAAGAAATAGTTAACATCAATCAGTGTGAAGGGGCACTGATTTAAATTAAATTGGGCTTCTTTTAATTAAAAATTTATAAAAAATGTATGAGCTAGTTACTTATTTTGTTACATAGTAACTTGTTTCTAAGTTCTGTTTGAATAAAACAGCTTTAGGTTTTAGTTCTGTAATAATTTATTAATAAATCAACGTTTCGACGAACTGAACGTGCGTCTTTATCAGGAAAAAGATAGAAATGACATTTATAGTAAATGAACAGAATTTATGGAAACAAGTTACTAAGTAACAAATAAGTAACTAGATCATCAAATTTATAGATTTTTGATTAACGGCAGCCAAATTTTGTTTAAATCAGTATGAAGGCACTGATTTAAATTTGGCTTTCGTAGCCAAAAATTTATAAATTTTATGATCTAGTTATGTTTTCATTACCTAGTAGCTTGATTCTATTAATCTCCTTAATTGTCAAATGTTTGTATGTATGTTTTTCTAGCATCTCCTCTTAAACCCCTGAACCGATTTTGATGGGAGTGATGTCATTTTAATTGGTTCATTCCCTGTTTGAGAATAGGCAAGTTTCATCTTTCTACGATTTTATCTTGGTTTTCAAAAATTTGAAAAATTATGTTTATAATGCAAATGTCAAATGACAGCTGTGTGAAATTATGTACACTACTGATAGAAGTGTTTCTTTTGAGTAATATATAATAGTGTAATTGATATTTTATTATTATTGTATTATTATTATTTGTTTATTTATTTATTTTTATTATGTTTATGTTTAATTACTATTTTCGACTTCAAACGTGACCCTTTAAGGGTCACGGGATTCCCTAGCTCTTTGTTTATTTACTATAAATGTCATTTCTATTTATTCTATTCTATTCGTCGAAACACTGATTTGTTCATAAATTATTACAGAATTAGAATCTAATGCCGTTTTATTCTAATATAATGAGTTCTGAAAGATTTTTTACTATGTTAACTTCTGTTTATTTATTGTAAATGTGATTTGTATTATTTTTTCAATGATGATGATTTAAGTTAATAAATATTAATACAGAACTTAAACGTAAAGCCGTTTTATTTCAATATAATAAATTCTGAAAAAAATGTTACTATGTTAAATAAACATGTGTTTACAAATATGTCATTTATATAAAACTTAACCAATTTTTTTTCTGACTCATGTTTAGTTTAGTATCAATATATTTTTTTTACTTTGATGTCACTTACTCAAGCAGATTGCGGTTAGAAAATAAAAAATAGCTAACAGAAACACGTTCAATTTGATTACGTTACGATATTCCATCAATATGTGTGTGTTCTTCAACTTCAAGGTGTGTTTTGTGAACTTTGCGGTTTTGTTGTCCCGTTTAGATTTCAACATTATGCAAATATTTGAATATTAATCAGTTTGCAACTTTTTCGCAAAAAGAAAAACAAACATCAAATGATTGCTGCCACGCCTTAGAAATCATCTAGCTCATCTTTTGTTTCATAATTAAGTATAGTAAATTTAAATAAAAAAGCAAGTTTCTTGTATGAAGTAATAATATATATTTGTTATATATCAAAATGTCTTTTTATAATGTTCGTAGAAATTAATTTTGTAGTATGAAGAGAAGTAGTCAAGTAGTTAATATCATTGATTTATTGTTAAAATTTATAATTCAAACGAACGATTTGATCTTTTAATAGACCATTTTTAGCGTAATAGAAAAATAACATAATAATTACAAATATTGATCATAATAAGCTTTCTCCAATATCATTAGGATAATTTTCTACAAATATTGTTGTTACATGTTACATGGAATCTTGATACGGGGACATTCATTTTAATTCAATTATTTGTAGATGATCTATTCAAATTAAAATCAATTAGATACTCTTGCCAATAAAATTTATACTACAAAAATGTCTTGGATCACATAAATGTAGCTATTAGAAATTTAATAGAATTAAAAAATGGTTTAAAAAAGCCAGATAATGAGATAAATTATCATATATTTTGTATAGTATTTTTCGCACAGTCGATTTAATAATGTAATAGTAGAATAAGTATTTGTATTTAGTTTATTTTTGCAAATATCAGTTAAAAATTACATTAAATATCTTAGTCAGGCATGCTCAGTTACTATGGAAATATATTTCCTTATAATGAGTTCTGAAAGTTTCTTTTATTTCACTTGAAAATTCAGTTTTTTTAACTTTTAATAACACTATTCGTGCCATTCAATAATGCAACATCATGTACTAATTACTTTATTACATTACATTCAATAATTTTAATTATAAAACACCCGATTGCAACTTCGATTCGCAGATGTTTTTACTAAAGTAAGTTGGAAAATAATAAGAAATACATAATATATAATTGATATGTTGGTAGCATGTTGTGTATTTATATCAGAAAGCAAGAGTATGTGTGGTTCAACTTTCAGGATGACGTCAGAATTATTACTCATGTATGTAATGCGTACATTGAACGATTAAACAGTGGTTTAGGCGGGGAGAGTGGAGAGAAAGGGGGAATTTAAAGCGAAGGCGTATTGTCAAGGTGGAACTTCACTAACATGTGCATTGATTTTAATATAGTTCACTTGATATGCAACATAACTTTATTCAAATGTTAAATGTTTGTTTTTTTTTGTCTAATATGCATTTATAATTTATGTATACACTGGGAAAAGTTAATCTTTTTTAGCAGCAAAAATAACAACATTTTGTAATTTTACTGTGATATTTATTATAAAAAATAGAAAGTGGCTATTTATACATACGGTATGTATACGCAATTGGCTATTTATATATACAGTATTTTTAGGCAATTGGCTATTTAGGGTAGGTTAGTTAGGTTTTTTTTTTCAGTATGTATAAATAGCCAATTGTGTATACATACCGTATGTATAAATAGCCTAATACTAAAAAATAACATAAATTTCATGTAAAATTACATAATTTTTTTACAGAGTATGCAAGAAAAAGTAATAATCGACGTTTCGACGTACTCAACGTACGTTTTCATTAGGAAAAAAGATACAGATGTAGAAATGTTTTTTGCAAAACATACTTTCTCAAACTTGCAAATTCAAACAATACTTTTCCAAAATATTTAACAAATTTTATATTATATTATTGAGATGATAAGGTTAGTTTTCCTGTGCCAGATTACATAAATATTACAACAAAAAATATTAATTTCCTTTATGATAAGTTTAAAAATAAATTTAAAAATAATTACAGGAATTAATTAAGCTGAAATATTACAGCCTTTGGTAATTTTATTTAAAGAAGAAAAAAAAAACTAAATTAGTAAATGATAGATATATGAATATATGCATGCATGCTTTGCAAAATGGTTGAATATAAATTCGCGTGCAAAAGCATTTATTAAAATCGCATTTTAGTGTCGAATTACGTCTAATTTAACTGCGTGCACGGAACTCTATTAACATAACCTTAGGGGTCTCTTGTTGTTACATAAGGTAAACGTTTAAATAACCATTGGACAGGTCACGATACAGATATACATACCAATATTATATGGCTCTAGGGATATTTTGGACGACTTTCAGTTGCCTAACCTGACGACAAATCATTTCGGTTTGTATAGAATTCTGATGGTTGGCAGTACTGTTAAATAAAATTCAATATGAAAAATACTGATATGGATTCTGAGCAAATCTGTATCTGTTATAACATAGTAAAATGTCTTTCAGTTTTCAGAACTCATTATATTAAAATAAAATAAAAACGGATTTCGGTTGTATGTATGTATTTAATAATTTTCACCAGGAAAAAATATATAAGTACAAACTAAAAGCCGTTTTATTTTAAATCTGTATAGTTATATATAAAACGTATTCTTTTTTTTTTAAGAATATATAGAAAAAACAAAATATTTTTGACGATACACCGAAAAAGTAGCAGTTTTATTTAATTTAAGTGAGATAAATAAATTTTAAATGATTTTTTTTTAATTAAATCACATTTCATATAATATTCATAATAATCAGTCATTTGCCATAAATAATGTAATATTTCGTAAATTATCTATTATATTATTATATTATATTATTTTACACCGTAAAAACAATTCGCAAATTTTACATGCAAATCTAGAGCAACTGATTTACACCAGTTTAATGTCAACATTTTTTTGAAAATTTATGTAATATTTACAGATATTTTAAGAATTTTCATTTTACATTATACAGCCTGTTTCAGAGTAAGCGCCTTATTTTTTTTAGCCACACTATGGGTACTACTTTCAAAATATTTGGCAGTAATATGTTTCAGGACATTCTCTACACGATGGTGGTATCAGATTTTCAATCGGACAAATTATTTCAAAATGGCGACTTTCAACTTTTTTTTAAAATGGGTTGCCATAATTTTTTTTTATTGTTGAGATCTTAAAAACATTCTTTTTACGATAGTATTTCGTTTTTCTTAAAAATTCATTTCTTTCCCTATCAAAAAGAAAACTAACATTTTAATCTAGTAGCGCACGAATGTTTTACACTCGATGTTATTTTTGTCCAAATATCAAGTAGCGGTAGACAAACTAGAAGTCAAACGTCAAACACCATCATTGGACGACGTTTCAATTTATGAATTGAAAAAGAAGCGAAAACATTCGAGCTTTTTTGTAAATACCTAATTTTTATTTGATGTAAATTTTTAATTTTGAGTTTCAAAAAGTAGATGTAAATGACAAAATAAAGTTTAATTGTTTCTTTTGTGTCTACCGCTACTTGATATTTGGACAAAAATAACATCGAGTGTAAGACATTCGTGCGCTACTAGATTAAAATGTTAGTTTTCTTTTTGATAGGGAAAGAAATGAATTTTTAAGAAAAACGAAATACTATCGTAAAAAGAATGTTTTTAGGATCTCAATAATAAAAAAAAATTATGGCATCCCATTTGAAAAAAAAAGTTGAAAGTCGCCATTTTGCAATAATTCGTCCAATTGAAAATCTGATATCACCATCGTGTAGAGAATGTCCCGAAACATATTAGTGCCAAATATTTTGAAAGTAGTACCCATAGTGCGGCTATAAAAAATAAGGCGCTTACTCTGAAACAGGCTGTATAAATATTAAATACCTATATTTTATGCAGTGGCGTAGCGAGCATAACTTGCGCCCGGGGCACGATACCTTTTTCGCGCCCCCCCCCCCCCCCACCCCCGAATAACATATAGTAATATAATATTTAGGATATCATCGTCTAAAAAGCAACATGACAACTTATTTTTGCAAAACTTTTCAGCAGGAAGAAAAAACTATTTTATTTTAATTTCGTTAACGTTTTCAACAGGATTTCAGTACATATTATGCATTTTATTTTTAAACAATGAAAAAAGTTAATGTATATTATATATAAGTAGATGTATTTATTATTAATAATAATAATATAATATAATACAATTAATTATTAGGTATACATTTTTCTTGCCTTCGATGCAGCAAATTTATCAATTACTTCATCAAAGTCAATCATTTCAAATTTTTCTCTTTCCACACTTAAAAATGCTAGGTCACTTAAGCGATCTTGTCCCATAGTCGATCGTAGATATGTCAAAATTAATTTTAATTTGCTGAACGAACGTTCACAGCTAGCAATTGACACTGAAATAGTCAGGAGTATTTGAAGTGCGACTCTTAAGTTTGGAAAAACATCTTCTCCATACGAGATTATAAAAGTAAGAAACTCTAACGGAGTTTTAGGTTTAGTTTCTTTTCTACTGCGGAGTAACATCTTGCAGTCACATATTTCGATATAGAGTTCTGATCCATTAAAATCTGTATTGTAAAATTCACCCAGATTTTTACAATTCTTTTCAAGATCGTTATCAACATTATTGTTGTTTAACAAATTTTCAACGTCTAGTAAAAATCCAAATTTGGAATTAAGATCACTCAGTCGTGAAAATCTTGTACTTATTTCTTGCTGCAGACGATCAAGAACGCTTTTCATAATGCGAGAAATTTCACTTTCTGCGGAAAGGCCAACATCTCTAGCCAATTCTCCGGGCATTTTTCGGCGTTTTCTAATACGGATTGTTTTATCAATACCCCATTTGTCACAAAAAGACTTAGCATTTTCTATTGCTCCTTCACAGATTTTGTCTCGAATTTCTGCAAGTTCAGTCGCTAATGATTGAAGATCATGGAACGCTTCTCTAAAATTCATTTTAGGATCTTGTAATCTGAGCTGCACACGATCAATTCTCCTCAAGATTTCATGCCAGAAATGAATTAAAGTTATAAAATTAAAATTCAATATATTTTGCAACAAAATTGTAGCTTCACTTCTGGTGTCACTTGTGGTAGTACTGTCCTCTGCTAATTTTTCTAACAGTTCTACTAATTCATCCAGCCCATCGACAATAACGCTAACCGCTTGTGCTCTGGCGCTCCATCGTGTTTCAGATTCACGTTTAACAGTTCTTTTTAAAGCATTTTTTAATAATTCCCATCGCAATGTTGACCGTGAGAAAAAGAGATATATGTTTTCAACTATGCCAAAACATGTTACAACGACTGGATCTTGCTTAGCTACAGTAACTCCTACTAAATTTAATGAATGGTTATCACAATTTACAAATAATGCTTTATTATTTTTTGTCATAATTCTTTGTTGAACGCCAGATATGTGACCTGACATCACGGCAGCATTATCATAACATTGTGATCTACAGTTTGTTAATAAAATCTGATCGGAATTTAATTTTTTTAAAATTGTACTTTCAATTGAGGCTGCATCTTTAGCATGCATTTCTATAAATCCCAAAAAAGATTCTTTGATAGAAACTTTTCTGTTTTTAAAATCAATATCTACATACCTAAAAACTTGTGACATTTGTTCTCGATGAGCGATATCAGGAGTCGAATCAAATAAAAGTCCATAATATTTATTTATTTTGATATCATTTATTAGTTGATTTCGAACTGTGGAAGCTAGAAGATGAATAAATTCATTTTGAATTTGTGGTGACAGGTATGAGACAGTTCTTGGCGTTTCTATTGCATTTTTAAGATGATTTGCTAGTAGAGGATCAAACTGAGCTACAAGTTTAAGTAAAGATAATAGGTTTCCGATATTTGTACTATCTTGAAGCGCTAGATTTTCAACATGACCACGTAGAGGAAGATTTTGTATAATCAGATACTTCATACAAGCTAATATTCGTTGCAATATATTTCGCCACCGTTCTTTTTCGGACTGTATATTTGCTTCTAATGATGCATCGATTCCCGTTTTATTAATTAATCTTCTTTCTGTTTCTTTCCACGTTGTAAACGATTTCCGATGTTTTGGACTTTTTTCATGGCTAATCAATTTATCTTTTTTCTTCCATTTATTAAAACCAGATGCTGTTACGAAAGATGATTGTGTATCGGAATCTGATGTAATAAACAGTAAGCAACAAAAGCAGTACGCTGCATTATTTTTTGGTGAATATAATAACCAAGATCGGGTAATTTCTATTCCTTCTTCTTCATTACCGACCCGTCGAGAAAACCAAGATTTTGGCATTAGACGATTAGCTGATGTTGCTACTGCATTTAGACTGGATTTGTTCTGAAATATGCGGAATCCACGAATAATCATTTCTGTGCGAAGTTGGTTCGATATTATTGGATGATTATTACTAAATTTTAAATAAGCAACATCTTTGAACTCCAAAACGTCCGGAATTACAGTGAGGGTTTCTGTTGCATTTTCTGTACTTTTTAATAGATGTGGACATGGATTTAGAACTTCTGCTGTACTTGGACCCTCATCTTCATCATCTTCATTTTCTTGTATTTGTTTTGATGTGTTATCGCATAAAAGTTTAGCAGCAGTAGGAGTACAACCTGAATATGATTCTGACTTTGATTTTACTTCTTCATCCTTCTTATCTTCTGGTTTTTCCATTTTCGATTTTTTTACTAAATATGATTCCATTATTGTTCTGGATTTCTGAGCTTCTTTTTCTTGCTCTAGTTTTCTTTTCCGATTCTGAGAACCGCTAAGTTTTTTTCCTGGCATTGACATAGTCTAAATAAAAAAAAATTTTTATTGTATTAATTAAGATATTACTTTTGAACAACACAACAACTGTAAATAAAATCAGGGTGACCACTTTTTGGAAAACTCAGGGTAACAGAAAAAATACAGGGAACTTGAATCGTAGAAAATATTTAGTCAAAACACAGAGAAAAAAATTTTCACGTTAAATTTTTTTTTGTAGTATTGGAGCTATCGATTATTCTGAATTGGCGGCATTAATTTATGTATGCACACAGTGCTAACTTGGAATAAATTCAGTAAATCACAAATCTATTTTTATTTTAAAAAATGCTCGGACACGTTGATTAGTATTTTAAGTTGAGGGCATTGTTCATAAAAAAAAAGTAGTATTCAATGTGTCCCAAATTTGATATACAACGTGATCACTAATTTGTTTAAATGTAGCCTTGTTTTTTATTGCGTATTTTTAAAGTACATATCAAGTTATTCGTAACTGCCAAATTTAAAATTTTTATTTCTTGTCATTTACAAAATATTAAACAAAAAATTAATTTTAATTGGAAAATAATAAGAAACATCTATCACATTAATAGTTTACATATTTCAATAAATGGTCAAAATGCTGTCCATTCACTATCTGACAGTTCCCTAAACGGGATTGAAACTCGTTTTGAACATTTCTAATTATTTCGGGGGAAATTAAACCTACACTCATTGATTCTTATACAAAAATAAAAATAAAAATTTGAAATTTGGCAGTTACGAATAATTTGATATGCTTTTTAAAAATACGCAGTAAAATATTTAAATAAAAAAAAATATTTTTAATATAGTACATTTTTAAAACGGGCTAAAAAGTAACAAAAATAATCGAAGTGCCCAAGCATTTTTCGAAATAAAAATATATCTATGGTTTACCGAATTTATTCAAAGTTACAGACTAGCAATGTATACAACATTTATTAATTATAAGAATCATCTTTAAATAACTATTTTTAATTAAGTTAATTACAAATTCTACGTCAGAAAATACAATGGATATATTCAATAGATGAATATAACTAAGGTTTACCGCTTAAAATAATTTTTCAAAGCAAATTTTTCATAATAATAATAAAAAGTAATTTATAATTTTACATGTATTTTATATATAAAATTTTTTTTAAAATATTTAAGTTTAATTTTATATGAAATAGGAAAAAGGTTTATTTGTATCTACGATTATCATGTTACAAAGAAAAGAAAAAAATGTTTACTATAAAAACAGTATTCTGCTCCGAGTGACATGCTATTTTTTCTTCAAGCATTTCAAAAATTAGAATAACATGACTAGGAAGCATATGGGTAAACCCATACATTGACATTATTACAAAAATACTAAGAAATGAGAATAAACAATTTATACTGTTTCATCAAGAGAGCCAGCATTTTGCAAAGTTTAAATTTTGTAATTATTTTGCATAAAAAGAATCTATTTTAAAAATTTGTTTTAAATCTTACAAATAGTATGCTTAAAATAAATTTTGAATAGTTTTTACGGAAAATTGGCAACATTGCATAATAATTAAATTGTTTAATTCTTTCAAGCATACATATTTATTTAAATCTGATCACATACGTTTTTTTTTTTTACAAAATAACTCTTTTATATGTATTGTATAAACTTTTATTGAAATTCTAAGTAAACTTCAAAATAAGATTAATACATTAATTTGGATAATTTTAATATTATATTAATTAAAAAATATTCAATTTTTAATAACACATTGATAATAATATCTTATAAACACAGGAACTGATTCAAGTATTTATCAACAAAAAATAATTTTATATTAATTTATTCAGACGTTCTGACAAAAACTGATGGAAAAATAACTCAAAACCTATACCTAATAAAATCATTAATGAACTGTGATTATTTACAAATGTGATCAACAAAAAATGTAGTTTATCTTATTTAGATTTTATAATATATATTTCAATAAAAAATATTAACATATAACGAGCCATTTAGTTGAAATTATTATGAAAATAAAAATAAATATTACCAATGCAAGAGTATAAGTCATAATAAAATTCTAAATTTAAAACAGGAAAAAGTGATAATAACACAGGAAAAATACGAGAAATATAGATTTTGGTAACCAGTGGTAACCCTGAAAATATAAAAAAAAGAACTTACTTTATTGCAAATTGCAAACAATATACTAATAAAATTTGAATATTGTCTATTTCTTCAATTATTTTATTGAACAATGTTTATAATTTCACTCATACACAGTTTACTGAATAATAGAATTGTCTAGTAGATGTTTTGTGCCAACATCCCTATCGCACTGATTGACTTGATTCACCTGCTTTTGAACTTGTCGGCTGCTAAATAAAACTAAATCACTCACAATTAAATAAAAACTTAAAACTTGCAAACGAGGGTTACTAAGAAAATTAGTTTCAACTCAACTTGGCGAACAAGAGGATGACTGATAAGTGATGAATTTCTAAAATCTATCATCTTTGGATAGAAAAAAATTATTACTACAGCAAGATAATCTAATTGGTCAGTTTTCCATAGAGGGTGGGTGGGGTGCCCAGACTTAAAGAGTACTAGAGAACAAGCGGAAATAAATAAACATTTCCCAAAGCAATAAAACTTTGGACTAAAAAATTTTAAAGAAACTATATTTTATGTTGTCGCAAATGTTGAATATCTGCTATATTGTATAATCAGTACGTGACAAAACGCATATTTTTGAATATTTATAATTGAATCTGACGCAGTCTTCTGTTTGCAATTGCAACTACTATTTAAAACAGAATTTTTATAAAGATCCCTAAAAGTAGATAACTATAGTTGTTAAAGATATACATAAAATTCGCAAAACAGAGGAAATTGTTTCCAGATGTTACTTTTATTGGCGACGTACAATAGCAGATACCTAGCTAGCCGGCCGAGAGCCGACCGCTAGTAAATAGGGTCTGGCGTCTGGCCTCCTTGCAGCGGGGTTGTGGAACCGAATGAATGACGACAAAGATAAAAAATTGCCTTTGCATTTTTAAGTTTGCTCGAAGAATAACAAAATAATGTTAAATTTTACGATATTTTTACATAACGATTCAAAATAATTTTATTATGACAAGAAAAATATTTTTTTTTAAATTTTAATTTTCCGGAAAATCCTCTTTGTCTTGGGGACCATTTGGCGCCCCTCTGCGAGTGGCGCCCGGGGCATGATAGACCCCCTTGCCCCCCCCCTCGCTACGCCACTGATTTTATGTAAGTAATTACGTATATTTTCGCTAAAAAACATATATAATATGGTAAATTAATTATTTTACTTAAAATTACAAAATTATTTTGGTTTTACAGAAAATTTATATGCCATCGTTTTGCTGAAATAATATGAATAATTTTTTTACTATAGTATGATTTTTATGTACAGTTGTACTGTTAAAAACTATGTTAAATTACATATTTTTACAGTGTATATACACATCATGCTTCATATAACACAATAATAAACAATCGTTTATTATTATTACATAATTATAACGATATAATCAACGCAAATTACTAACCCATTATGCATCAATAACAATTTCTAATTTGATTTTTTTTCGGTTTTGGCTCATAAAATGCGACCAAAACAGCTAAATCGAACAAGCAACAAAGTAAAAATTTAAGACGTTTATGAAGCAATTTTGCGTTCTGCTTGAGTTGCATCGGGGTCCGATGATGCCCTAGCTAACACGCCTGTAACAACAATATTTCGAAGCAGAGTCATCAGCGAGAAAATAGGAAGAGATCATTCTTCACTTTGCTCTCACGAAGATCGCACAGTGAATTATGAGCAGCAATTCTACTCTTGTCTCAACTCGTTCCGTTTTATTGTAAATAACGAAACAAAAAACGACGAGAGAGAGAGAGAGAGAGAGAAAATATTTATGTCTCGTTTTGCTGGAATTATTGAAGCAAATCATTTTTATTATGAAATCGTGCGCACGCTCGACGGTTGAAGTTCAAGATTCAGAACGCCACTAAGTTTCTCTAATATTTATTGTAGTGATAGAAGTTTTTAATTATTTGTTTGTGGAATTATTTTTATTTCGGTTTTGATCTTGAATCGGGGAAGAATTTTCTAATTACGCTGTCATACATGTTGTTTCTACTCCGAGGTTATTACTTTTAATACTTTTAAGACAATTAAATGAAACTAATAATTTTTATTGATTATCACTTTATCGCAATATATGAAAACCTCAGTTAGTGGAATAGTGGCAAATACATCACTTTGTTCAAAAATGAGATTTATATTTCTGCATAAATGAATTCTTTGTCTCTTCAAAGATTACATAAGCTAATAAACATCATGGAAATTAATATTTAGATATAACTAAATAATAAAACGTTACAGTAATATTTTAATGACATTTATCTGTAAGATATGTATCTCATAAATCACTAAGAGTCTATCTTTCAATTGTTTATAACCTTGTAACGATAAAGTCAATCGCTTGCATTTTACACAAACTCGTTCGGACAAGCGCATTATCCAAAACTTCTATTGCTAGGTTATGGGAGCTGTGATTTGTTTCATCTTATTTTTTGTACATCTTTCTGATTATTATTATTATTGTTATTATTTGTTATGTAGGTTAAACGAAACATGAATTTCGTGAACGAATCATTTGAGATTTAATAGAGCATCGTTATTGAAATTTTGCGAATATGCAACAAAAAAAATATTGTTATATTTCTCAATTTCATCCGAAATTAATGTTTGTTTAGTTTTTGTTTAAAGGTTAACATTTAATTATTCATTTACTGGTATTAATTGACGTGAAACGTTTTTAAATTTTTTTTAAATTATTTTTGCAATAAATTGGGCAGCAAATTTTAAACAATATGCCACGTAAGTAAACTCATTTTTATATTATGCAATTATTGTGCAAAGTGTTTTGATGTAAATTATAAAATTTTGTTTATTACAAGTACTATGTCAAATTAGAAAAAAAAAACACTCATTTAATGTATTTTTATCCAGAATTTAAGGTCACTTTAGATAGACGGTAATATTTTATGAATAAATAATTGAAATAAATCATGAATAAATATTTGAACTAATTGTACATTAAGAGTAATTACAATGAAATAATGTTAAAAATTTTATTTGTACAATCTGAAAATTTTATTATTGCTGTACCATTATGTATTTGTTTCTTAATTTTCTAACAAGAACATGTAAGTTACAAAATCAATTTTTAATATTATTTTACTATAATTATTCTTAATGTACAATTAATTCTAGGCCCTGAAGATGGAAAATATCATCGAAAGACTGACACAGAATCTTAAATGAGAGTTTTATTCAAACACATAATTTTGCGTAATGTTGTATTTTCGTAGCGTAGAATATATCTGAAAATTTGACGCAAAATTCACGGTGTGGATAAATAAAGTTTTTTGCAAGCTTACATTCAATTATCTTAAATTTTTGTTGAAATAGGTAACAAAATTTTGTGCGTTCAATTAGTATCCCACGATAATAAATTAGAAACTAAAGTATTGTTATTAAAAAACTGACTAGTATATATAGGAATTTTCTTAGCGATATAACCAAAATTGCCTAGGACGAATTAGAAATTACTTATATTTATTGTCGTGGGATATTCGTAGAAAATAGGTTGACCATATCATATAGTAGTCGTAAAATAGGTATATTTTCTACGAATATAGCCAGTTTTTCACATACCTTAGTAAACTCACTTCTCACGACAGTCATATTTTGAGAAAATATCTTTTATACTATTAGAGATATCAAAAATACTTTTTATATATCTAATACACTTGATTATATTTCTTTGGTCGAATATACAGTTTCTTTGACCACCCTGGATAGTACACATTGCATTACTTGCACTTATTTACACATCTTCAATGATCATATTAAAATTCAAGCGAAAATAAACAATGAAATTGTCAATTAACTTAACTTGGCGTAATAGTTTGTCAATATTGCCGCCAAAGTTGTTAGATTAAATACACTTGACGTTGTAGTTATGTTTGGTGCTGCCACCAGTAACTAACTGCTGTATAATAATGTTATTATGGTACTAATAACACAATGACTTCTTTCTACATAGGCAATATGGTTACGTAATATTAATATTATGGTACGTTTGAAAAAAATTCCATTTTTTGAAAGTGCATATATTATTTCATCGTTTCATTTTTGTGTCAACCAAAACACAGTTTATTCAAAGTACGTTATAAATATTATATATCGAGTTTCGTATATTGAACAGTGCTATGTTATCGCATAGGCCCACGGGGCACTTGCCCCGTGCCCCATAAGCATAGGGGCCCCATGCTAATCTATGTTTGTCAATTGACTTCCCATTATTAAAAATATATTTGACATTTAAATTAATTCTATGTAATATAAAGCCATTTATTTACATTATGTTTCTGTGAGTGGGTTATCGTAGGGGCTCTAGCACATTGATTTGCCCAGGGGGCCTTATAATGCTGTTAAGACGGCTCTGATATTGAAGTCGAAATGTAACAAAAACCGTACTAACCCCATTTTAAGACAGTATATATCTACAAGAGCAAGAGCACATTCTTCTTTATTCGTTCAGAACGTGGCAACGGGTCAAGTTCCCATTTAACCGAGGTCAAATTGTCATGTTTGTCGTCGCTTGTTGGTTCTCCGTACCGCCACGCCACACCGTCGCGAAATCCGATCACCCGGTATTATAATTCTACCGTTTGACCTTCTCCATCGACCGTTCGGTATAGTTCAGTTCTCTCTCTCTCTTTCTCTCTAAAGTATTCTCTGTCAAATCTATGGAAAAAGAGTTTTTTTCTGTTTTGGACAGATATTTATTTTATTGGATTTTTTATTAATTACCGTACCGTTTTTATTATCGTAGTTATTTGTGAATGAATATTAATTTACATTCGAAAATATTTGGTGTTTATTTAAATTCTATTTAGTTCCGTACTTTCAGTGAAGTGAAATGTTTATATATTCTTCGATTTAATCTTTTAGAATAAAATGTTACAATATAGATTAAAAACAATTAAAAATTGAATTCAAATTGTTTTTATTTTTTTTTGCACAAATTAGAAACATTGGCTCGTATTCTCACCTTATTTTTAATACAGATTTTTGTCAAAATTATTTTTAACGTTTACTTCAAATTACTTATTGACCATTTTAAATTAGTTTATTTGAATTTTATAATACTAGATATTAATATATATATATATATATATATATATATATATATATATATATATATATATACTTTAATTTGATAAAAGCTACTAGAAAAATTTTGCAAAAAATAAAAGCACTTTTTCATAAATAAAATAGGTGGGAATATGAGGCCATTGAAATCATACGTATGTCGGTTGTATGTGTAATCACAGGTATTGCCAGAAGTTGTCATTTTGCATAAAAGCCATAGTAAAAAATTACATATTACTTCGTCAAAACCGACGGTTTACATAAACTTTCTGTAAAAATAATATAATTTTATAATTTTAAGTAAAATAATTAATTTACCATATTACATATGTTTTTTTTACCGAAAAAGTATAAAAAATATACATTTTTGATATTTATATAATGTAAATTTTTTTCTTATAATATCTGTAAATAATATCACATACTTTTTGTAAAAATACTGACGTCTGAGAATTTACATATTGACCTGGTATAAATTAGTTGCTTCAGATTTTTATGTAAAATTAGCGAATTTTTTTACAGTGTAAACTGTAAATTTGTAAATAATAATTTTAGAACGAATGTTTCTTAAGGCTACTTTGACTGTAATAATTTTTTTTTAATAATTTTATGAATGACTATTTGAAATAAATCATGAATAAATTACTGTCTGTTTATGTAATTTTAACTTTTATATTATTACATTTATTTATATATTTTTTCTTTTTGTTTCAGGTAAGAAATTTCATCTATGTTTTATAATGCCAAAAAAGTACGTAAGTTTTTCAAAAAATATTTAATGTACTTATTGTACTTTGATTGATAAAATAAAATAATTTCCCTTAAACCATAAACAACAATTTTAAAGAGCTATAACTATACGTATTACGAAAGCTAAGATTTTGCTGTTGATGATGAAAGCTTAGCTTTCGCTATACGTATATAGCTTTCTTTTAAATATTATTGTTTGTGATTTAAGGGACATTATTTTATTTTATTAACTTTTTTGCCACAGTAAGATCATATTTTATTATACTTCGATTGATCAAAAAAAATGTTGAATAATGACTCTAAAATTACTTGTCAAGAACTACATATATAATAAATATATTATTTAACAGTAGTAGAAAAATACATATTTCAGAACAAATTGTCAAATAATTAAAAAAAATATATTTATGATTTATGGATGCATAAACATTTTTTGCATCATCTTACATTTCAAACAATATGAAAAATCTAAAACCTGAACCAATAAGCTATTGAAACTACAGGGGTGGTCCCCATAAGTGACAAGGACCCGGTCGAAACCTGGCAAATTTTAAGCCTCAAAGTCACAGAGAGAGCGCGCCTGGGTTGGGTCACGTTTCACACTTGATTTGCCACGGGTACTTTTACCCAGCCAGATAAGGTTTCAGGAATTTTGTATCGTTTTATTACTTATATACTTTTCTTATCGGTATCTTTATCTGTTTCATTGCTTACAAATGTCGTGTTTTGTCAAATAACAAAACGGTTCGGAGCAGGGCAACAACACCCAAAGAAAAAAATTAGTGTCACATTTTTATTGTTCAATTTATTGACAGCCGATTTCGAAATAATATTGAAAATGTGTTATTTTAATGTTTATGTAATTGGTAATTTAATTTTAAAAGGTTTCAATATGAAAATTAATTTTTGTAATATTTACAGATTTTAGTAAATAGAAAAGAAATTTTAAAATTATAATTAAATACATAGTAAAATTAATAAGGTTGTTATTGTCAATTTATAACAATTTTTTATAGATTAAAATTACATAGATTTTTATCAGTATAAACAACAAATTTTTTCTCCAATATTCAAAAATAAATTTAATTTTATTATGAGCAGATTTATATTTGGATATAATTCATTTTTATCCAATTAAAATAGTGTTAAATTCAATTCAATATGGTGTAACAGTAGGTATGCTTGTAAATATGATACACTAGAATTATTTTAATATATAAAAATTAATGCTGAATATGTGATGCCTTAGAAATGATAAACTTGATACCAAAACCATATAATATACTTGCATATAAAAATATTTTAAATATGCCATACTTCATATAAGTAATTTATTATAGCAGAAAAAAAAAACATATTGTTCACGTAAGAATTTTTGAAGGTTTCTGATTAATAAATACATAAACTAGTTGAGCATAGAAAAAATTTAGACCACCCAACTTGATTCAAGGGTCTATATTAAATCAATATGCATACAATAACTAATTGTTTTTCTTCAACCGTATGATAATATTAATATTACGTTACTATATAGCTTATGTAAGACATGGATCATTATGTTACTAATACAATAATGACATTATTATGTAGTAGTCAAATGTACTCGTATTTAATCTGATATCTTCGGCCGTTATATTGAAAACTATTACGTCAAGTTAAGTTAATTGACAATTTACATTATCACTGTTAGAAAAAATACGGTTTGCTGCCATAGATTTACATGTAATTTTACATTATTTAAGTTTTAAATTAAAAATTACTTAATTTAATTATGCATAAATAATAATTTGAAGGATATTTTAGAAAAATATATATATTATTTATTTATACAAGTTTGAAAATCTGATAAAAATCGAAAACAACACTGTAAAAAATTTATGTAATTTATGCAGTTTTACATGTTTTGCGAATGTATTTTTAATAAAAAATGTAATATTACGTAAATTATTACTGTTAAAACCTACGTAAAAATTACATAAATTTAAGATATATTTTTTACAGTGAACAATAAATTACATATTATTTTATGTAATTTTACATTTTTTCTAACAGTTTAGAAAAATGCATTGTGTGTGACCAACATTACATAGAAAACTTAAAAATATATCAACAACTTACAGTGTTTATAAAATAATTTTAAATCATATTACTCCTATAAACATAAGGATGTATACATTAAAGAAAAGGATTGATTTATAGTTTTCGATGGAATGCATTATACGCAAAATAAATCCGAATCACACTTTCATTAAAATAAATAAATAATGAAAGGATCAACCGGATTCAAGTGACATTTATTGCAATACGGAACCAGTTATTTATTGCGAAATTTTGTACATTATCCTGTAAACATAACCCGGCTTATAATTTATACACAATACCCCCAACCAAACAACGACAATAAGAAAAAGTTTTAACGATCTGTGATTTCTGTCAACTTAAAACTGATTTTGTTTATTATTTTTTTAAAAAACAAAATACCCCGAGAAACATATGACAATCGTACAAAAACAAGTTCGTCTGCTACATATTTCATCTGATAAGCATTTTCGAGTTGGTTGGTGTTAATTTTGAAATGGTTTGTTTTTATTTTCGTTCATTTCGCGATTTAATAGATAAGTTTGGAAAAAGCGAAATTTTGTTTTTTGTTTTTTGGAATTTTATTTTAGAAAATACACTTGAGAAAATTTTTGCTTTAGATTTAAGATTTGTTACTTTTAACTCAAAAGTAAACGTGTTTTTGAAAAAAAATGTTTAGTAAAAAATCTTTCAGAACTCTTTATATTACAATAAAACGGCTTTAGGTTGTAGTTCTGTATTAATTTTTATTAATAATGTACATCTTCATTAGAAAAAAAGGTACAAATGACATATACAGTGAACAAGTTAATAAAAAAAGACAGCTATGTCTCTTATCGAAATTAATATAAAAACCTGTGCTTGTAAAGATTTATTTTATTACCAACACAAAAAAAAAATTAGTTTTATTTACTATATTCAGTAACGACAAACAATTTGAGTTTAATTACCTACATTACCAATTACCTCGAGTTTTAAGCAGTAAATAACTAAATACGTTGTTCTGGTAATATAATGAAAAAGTAGGTAACATTGATAAACAATTATATATTTAAACCGTTTAGTTTTTTCCTGTCGAAGATTTTTTGTTGTTGTTCTGCTGTTAAAAGAGAACGAACGAAATGAACAACGACCAACACAATAAAACAAAAATGTGTTCCACAATTAGAACCATTAATCAAGTTACCTTTGGCCTGTCAAAATCGCAGCAATTTTTCGCATCGCCGCTTAAATGAGGTTAATTTTCGACAACTAGCGCGTTCTACAAGATTGATTGTTGATATATATATATATATATATATATATATATATATATATATATATATATATCTCGAGTAACAGAATTATTAGCGAATTCTTTTAAGTGATTCTGTTGGAACATTACAATTGTATCAGAAAGTAAGATAATGTGATATCAAACTTTTGATTGTTACAGATAATAGGTGTATTTTGAGGTTATCACATCTGTTTGCATTAATACTGTTTGTCTGTCTGTCTGTTTGTTATTTATGTCATTGGTATATATTTATTTCTTATGATGTAACTAGAAGGAATCGAGTACGAAATAGATTAGTGTATGATGAATGTGAAATTGAAATAAATGTTGTAGCAAAAGTTGGTATTAGTCAGTTAAGATTGTGCGGTCATCTTAAATCTAATGAATATTTGGTTTAAAGAATATATATATATTGTAATGCGTTTCGTTCGTCTTTTTACGAGATAATTAAACAAAACAAAATATGCACTTATTAACTAGATATTTATTATTTAAAACGATTAAATATAGAATGTAAATATAAAAATATAAAAGTATGAATATAACCATAAACTAAATGGTTATCAGCTTAAACACTAGTAATCAAACTAACACTAAATATTTATTTCACTATTTATATAACTGTTGCACTCGAAGTGAACTTGTTTCAAGCTTAAGGTTTGCGTAAGAACTGTCTTGACTTTAGCATTCGCTGTGTTTTTATATGGCCATCGTGTTTTCGAGAAAGCAACTCTGGTTGCCTGTAGAATATTCCATAGCTGGCCCGATTCGTAAACATATAGAACTTTCTGGTAGGCGTCGCGCGGTCAAGGTTATTCATTTGTGGTAAACAGACGGGTCCTGGCTAGCTTACTTTGCTACATTGCCCCCTCCCTAGAGTGTTCCGTCCCGGGACACTCATAAATTATTGGTGAGGGGCCATGGCGAAATCGACACGTGGTCCCGCGAGCGCAGTGGGAGGTATGATAAAAGTAGCATTCCACGGTCTTTTCGGCTTTCTTGTTTTCCAGAGGATTGAAGCTACAAACAAGAATGTCAATGCCGGTATGCTGGAAAAGAGTTTCCAGCATATTTCTAATAATTCGCCAATCTAAACCGTCAAGGCCACAGCCTACTCTGGGGATCGCCAATTTTAGGATATTGTCCCGTAGGAGTAGCTCGCGTAACGTCTGCAGTGTGTTCCACATTGATTGGTAACTGGGCTTCTCTCGAGACAGTTCCTTTGTAACCAGGTAGTAGATGTTGCGGTGTTCCCTTTGCAGATGTAATGCGGCCCCAACAGCAGGCAGCTGTTCCCGTAGCTCTGTGATCCCACCAAACTTCTTGCGGAAAACGGTAGCAATCCCTCTGGACATTTGCAGGTCCTGAGCGACGCAATGTGCAAGTGCATAGTCCTCGGGTACGGTGAACAGGTCCTGTTGAACTTCTCGGGTGACGCCATGACGGGCCTTGCGACCTGCAGCGTAAGAGGACATAAATTGCTCGAAGTCCACCTCTTCGCTCCGTAACTGGTGGACGTGGCCTTCTTCGATATTAGGATCTTCCTCGTTTTGCCCAGCGAACGGGGCTAGACGATTATAGTGGATGACCCTTGGTTTTCCATTGGGCGTCTTGCGGATCCGGTATATGACATCGTTAATCCTTTTTATGATTTGATACGGCCCTTCCCACCAGCGTTGCAGTTTAGGAGACAGTCCCCGACGACGTTGCGGGTTGTAGAGCCAGACTAAGTCTCCTGGCTTATAACCTCCCATATTAGCATTAATGTCGTAGCCGTCCTTCATCCGATCGCTTGCGATCTGTATGTTGGAACGAACCTGTTGATGTATTTCATCCATCTTCTTTCGTAGGTTGTCGACATAGTCTTCTCCGGCCAGGTCCTCTCCAGGTTTACAGCCGAATTTTAAATCACAAGGCAGGCGTAGCTCATGTCCAAAAACAATTTTTGCAGGGGTTTGTCCAGTGGTTTCGTGCACGGATGAACGATAGGCCAATAGAAACAGATGAATGTATTGGTCCCAGTCTTTTTGATGGTCGGAGACGACTTTTGATAGGTATTTACCCATTGTGCGGTTCATCCTTTCTACCATGCCATCAGACTGCGGATGTAAGGCAGTCGTTCTGGTCTTCCGTATTCCTAGTAACCGACAAACTTCCTGGAAGATGTTGGATTCAAAGTTTCGCCCCTGATCGGAATGTAATTCCATCGGTATGCCGAATCGACTAAAGAGCTCTTTCACTAGAACTTCGGCAACTGTGGTAGCTTCTTGGTTTGGTAGTGCATACGCCTCTACCCATTTACTGAAGTAGTCCATGGCTACCAGGATAAATTTGTTTCCTTGCTCACTCATCGGGAAAGGACCAGCTATATCAATGGCTATTCGCTCGAATGGACTGCCAACGTTATATTGTCGCATTGGCGCCTTACGTTTTCTATGCGGGCCATTACTTGTAGCGCATGTTACACATTTTCTGCACCACATTTTCACATCTTCGTGGCATCCGACCCAATAGAATCGTTCCCGCACTTTCTCGATCGTTTTCTTGACTCCTAAATGCCCGCCAGAGGTCCCGTCGTGGAGTTGTCGTAGTACATCCGAAACCTTGTTTCTCGGAACCAGTAGCTGCAATTTCTCCTGGGATCCCTCTTCATTTTCCAGAGTCCTCATTAGGAGCCCATTCCTAAGTACGATCGAGTTCCATTGCGACCAATACGATTTAAGGGTGCGACTATGTGGTGCCACTTCTTCCCAAGTTGGCCGTTGATCTATCGTTTTCCACCGTTTTAAGTGCTTTAAATCAGTGTCCATATCTTGTTCGTGGCTAATATTCCCTATTTGCCAGTCGTCATCAACGGCGGTCGTCCTAAGGAGAGTGGTCGCTTTTTCCTCAATTCGGGAGCAACTTTTACAATCCGGCAAGCATGGTCTTCTTGACAAGGCATCGGCATTACAGTGACTTTTGCCAGCGCGATGTTCAATGTCGAAGTCATATTCTTGTAATCGTTCAATCCATCGTGCCACTTGTCCTTCTGGGTTCTTGAATCGCAGCAACCATTTGAGGGCAGCATGATCGGTCCGCAGCAAGAATTTGCGGCCGTACAAGTATTTGTAGAAATGCTCGATGGATTTCACTACTGCCAGTAATTCTCGCCGAGTTACGCAGTAATTGCGTTCGGGCTTTGACAGTCCTTTACTGTAATAGCCGATGACCTTTTCCTGTCCTTCCTGAATCTGCGACAGGACTCCGCCAATGCCTACGTTGCTCGCATCCGTATCCAATATGAATTTGCCTTCCTGAAGAGGGTAGCTCAAGACTGGTGCACCCACTAGGGCCTGTTTCAGGGTATCAAAGGCATTCTGACAGTCTTCATCCCAATTGTATTTACGACCATCTTCGGTTAGACGTGTAAGTGGTTTGGCTATGTTGGCAAATCCTAGGACATACCGTCGATAATAGGAACACAAACCAAGGAAACTTCTGAGTTCGTGTTTATCTAGCGGTACTGGCCATTCTTTGACAGCTTGTGTCTTTTCCGGATCAACAGCTACTCCTTTTCCGGAAACAACGTGGCCGAGATAGTGTACTTCTTTCTGGAAAAGGTAGCATTTCTTGGGACTCAGCTTTAAATTGGCATGTCGCAGCCGTTGGAACACTTCTTCCAAATTCTTCACATGATCCTCGAAGGACTTTCCAATCACAATTATGTCGTCTAGATATACTAGACACGTTTTCCAGGATAGTCCATTCAGGACATTTTCCATCAGCCTCTCAAAGGTTGCCGGAGCATTACAGAGTCCGAACGGCATTACTTTGAACTGCCACAGTCCCGATCCGACACTAAACGCTGTTTTCTCACGATCTCCCTGATCCATGGCAACTTGCCAGTAACCGTTTTTCAGGTCCAGAGTCGAGAATATTCTTGATCCGGCCAGCGTGTCCAAGGTGTCATCTATTCTTGGCAGCGGGTAGCTATCTTTCTTTGTTACATTGTTCAACAGGCGATAATCAACACAAAATCGTGTTGACCCATCCTTCTTTTTCACCAGAACCACTGGCGACGCCCATGGACTGTTTGAGGTTTCTATCACATCATCCTTTTCCATGTCTTGGATGATTTGTTCGGCCTCCTCACGTTTTGCCAGTGGTAGTCTTCGCGCAGTTTGGCGTATAGGTCTCGCATCACCAGTGTCGATTCGATGATGAACAATGTTGGTTCGACCAGTACGACCACCCTCGGTTTTGAATATATCTTGGTAACGACACAACAGATCTTTAACTTTGTGTTGTTCTTCTTTTGTTAAATCTTGACAAGCACTCATGACCGTTTTGTTCAGATGTTCCGGAAATTTAGTTAACGTGGTTGCCGAGCTATTAATTTGTCGGACGATAGATGACGGTGACGAACAGCAACCAATCGACGTTCCATTACGTAATGTTACGGAATAATTGTTGATATTCATCAGCCGTACTGGAATGCTCTTCGTATTTCTAACTATAGTTTTTGCAATCAGCACTCCTTTATCCGGACCCTTGTCACCGTATCTTGGTTCCAACATAATGATTTGTTTTTCCGGAATCAGACGGTCTAGTTTTGCTTCCACAAATACTTCGCTGCGTGGTGGTAGCTCAATGTCGTTCAGCAAAACTGCCTGTGCCATCGTGTCTTCTCGCTGATGTAGAACAACTTCTTCATCATGAATCTTCACGATTCCTAGCTTCAGATTTAATTCAAAGCCGTGCGTTGTCATCACATCCATTCCAAGAATGATTTCTTCTTCTATATCCGCAACCAGCACTCGATGTAAAAAGCTGGTGCCACCGATGGTAAAGTGGGCATCCAACTCGCCGCACACATTGGCCAAGTCTCCAGTTGCTGTGCGCAGTCTCCAGTTGGTCGGTAACAGCTTGTTTTTGGTTTTGATCATTCCTGTCTTCACGATGGTCTTCGTGGCTCCCGTGTCTAATAGAAGAAGAACATTCTTGCCATTAACAACACCATCGATGAACACGCTCTTTAAACAGTTTTTAATTATGGCCACTCGTGCATTACGTGGGGCTTGTGTACGGCGGGTTGAAGATTGCCCCTTCCCATCAACCCGTTTTAGTTTTCCTGTGGCTGTTGGGGCTTTCCGCACCGGCGTCTAATATGCCCCATTTCGCCACAGTTCCAACAGCGAGGTTGTCTCCGCTGATTTTTCAGTGCTTGCAGTACTTGTTGTACGATTTGCTCAATCGAGCCATTATGGTGTTCCTCCTCCTCATGGCTGTTGACTGCACGAACTCGAGCGTGGCCCCGTGTTGATGCCTTGATGGCCTCAAATTCGAGTGCTTGCGTTAATGCCTCATTAACCGTCTGAGGATAGGCTAGCTTAACGGCTTGTTGTAGCTCTGGGTCGCGAACTCCATTCAAGAACTTATTAATTGCCAGGTTTTCATAGATGTCATCTGGAGCCGTTGGATAAGACATTCGTATCAAGCGAACAATGTCGGCTTCGAATTCTTGCAATGTTTCGTTCGCCTTTTGGACACGATTGTCTAACTGTGTTAGGTACAACCCTTTTACATGCTTATGTCCGTATCGTAGCTCTAATTGCTCGACTAGTTGGCTAAAGTCCGTACGGTCTCTCAACGGCACACTTTGTAATACACGTAGTGCATCCTCACGTAGAGACAAACTCAATACTTGTGCCTTTCTTGAATCAGACCAGCCGTGGACTATTGCTGTCGTCTCGAACAGTGTCAAGTATTCTTCCCATGACGATTTCCCATCGTAAGTTGGTAGTTTCGGGACAGGACTTGGTTGACCAGCTTCTTGTTTCATCATAATACCGTTGGCGGATGTAGCACTCGAAATTGCTTCAATCTGGTTTTGCATCTCGGTTCTGATTTTATTTTCCATTTCGGCTCTGATTTTATTTTCCAATGCGCATATATCAGATTTAATTTCATTATTTTCAACTTGTATTTTGTTATTTAACTCGGAAATATTATTTTTAACTTGATCTTCTAATTCAGAGATGTTATTTTTAACTTTACCTTCTAACTCAGAGATATTATTTTTAATTTTATCTTCTAGTTCAGAGATATTATTTTTAATAACTTCTATGTTACGATTTACTTCTGTTTTTAATTGTTCTACTGTATTTTTAGAAGTTTCTTCCATTTTTCTAGAATTCTCTTCCAATTTCTCTGTTAAATTTTCTTCTGTTTTTCTAGAATTTTCTTCTGTTTTTTTAGAATTTTCTTGAAATTTCTCTGTCATTTTTTCTTCCATTTTTCTAGAATTCTCTTCAAATTTTTCTGTTAAATTTTCTTCTGTTTTTCTAGAATTTTCTTCTGTTTTTCTAGAATTTTCTTCAAATTTCTCTGTTATTTTTTTTGTTAAATTTTCTTCCATTTTTCTCATCAGTGCGCTTATATCCGCTGGTATTTCAAATAGATATGTTTCAGGATTCTGACCTGCGTCTGCTATAGCTTTTCTAAGTCGTTCTTGTAAAACGATTTTAGCCCCTGTTATACTTAATTCACGTTCTTCGAGTTCTTGTTTCAGTTGTTGAATTTTCAACTCATTCAAACTAACTTGTTTTGTAGCCATTTTCACAATATTTTACGCGTTTTTAATTCTACGTTATTATTTATTTCTAAAATTATCTCGCACTTCACACCGGACACCAATTGTAATGCGTTTCGTTCGTCTTTTTACGAGATAATTAAACAAAACAAAATATGCACTTATTAACTAGATATTTATTATTTAAAACGATTAAATATAGAATGTAAATATAAAAATATAAAAGTATGAATATAACCATAAACTAAATGGTTATCAGCTTAAACACTAGTAATCAAACTAACACTAAATATTTATTTCACTATTTATATAACTGTTGCACTCGAAGTGAACTTGTTTCAAGCTTAAGGTTTGCGTAAGAACTGTCTTGACTTTAGCATTCGCTGTGTTTTTATATGGCCATCGTGTTTTCGAGAAAGCAACTCTGGTTGCCTGTAGAATATTCCATAGCTGGCCCGATTCGTAAACATATAGAACTTTCTGGTAGGCGTCGCGCGGTCAAGGTTATTCATTTGTGGTAAACAGACGGGTCCTGGCTAGCTTACTTTGCTACAATATATATATATATATATATATATATATATATATATATATACATATAAAATTATGTAGTAATTTTATTCATAATTGTTTAAAAATACATAATATCAGAACTATTACAAATATTATGTAATATGATTTTACCAAATAATTGGAAAAGTACATAAGTATGTATTATTACAGAACTTCTGTAAATTTGCTGTCAGAAATTTTCCATAAATAGCTAAAATTTATTTAGTTCTGTAATATTATTTTTGGTATAATTACAAACGTTTGGATATTTACATAAAGAATTTATTTTGAAATGAATAAATTATACTTAAAATATTTTATTAGCATTATTCATTATTTTGATGAATTTTTACAGATATTAATATGCAAGCTGTAATTTTACATAATTTAAGAAGTTACACCAACAATTTGTAATTCTACATTAAGTACGTGATGCAATTTGCAGAAAATAAGCAATTTTACATACTTATTAGGTCATTTTTCTTACTTTATGTGTTTATTATAAGTTATGTAAAAATTAAATAATTTTGAGGTAGAAATACAGAATAATATTCATAGTAAAATAAAATTACAGATTTTTTATAATAAAATGTTACTATAATTTGTCTGCAATTTTGCTATTTCTTTTTTAAAGTGTAGGTGAATGATTTTGAAGGTATATGTCTATGTGGGCATCCAATAAGTAGTTGCAGTGGTATGATTAAAAGAGTGTTTTGCGTGAACGAAAATTTTCAACTAGTAGGAATAGAAGAGCATGTATGAGAGGTATTATGAATGTAGATTAAGCTATAGTTACGAGTACTTGGCTGGATAGGGATGTTTGGAAAAAACTGATTTCGAAATAGTGAAAAGAGTTGGTACCACACTCTTTTGGATACATGGTGTAATTGTGTATCTAAATATGTCATAACCACTAAAGATATCTATCTCACGAAAAAATAACAAATATACCTAAGGTTTAATAAAACAAAGAACATATGTTAGTAACAATAGTAATAAACATAAATAAATTGCAAGAATCTGATGAATCTCTTCGTGACGAACGTAAAACAATCTCGCATTAGTCCGCAGAGACAATTTCAATAAAACATTTAATAGAATAAGAATCTAATTCTCTTTTAGATTTATAGTAACGTTTTGTACGTCATGTCAAAGTACTTCGTGCAATGTTTCTGACAATTATTGTTCACGTACAGATAGAAGGAGATATTGTAAATCAAACTAGTTTATTTTCGTTCAAGTTGATGCCAATCATAAATTAATATCGACTTATAAAATGAATTATTATACGTGTTCTTGATTAATTACAGATTGATTTTTTTTAATTAATAATCTTTCGAGATGATCATCGCCAATTTAATATTATTGATTTGCTATTATTAGTTAGTAAATTGATTTTAAAATTAAACTTGAATTGATAATTCTTATGTTTACAGTGTTGGACTTTTTATTATTACTTTAAAAAAATTTTGTTTAATTTAAATGTTTTATATAATTTTTACGTGTCCAATAATTATGCAATTTTCTATTTTGATCAAAAACAAATTATTTAAATCACTAAAGATATATCTAAAAACTTATTATGAAATAGAAAAATTTGTATAACTGCTGTGGACATGGTAACTATATCTATATATATATATATATATATATATATATATATATATATCTATATATATATATATGTATATATATATATATATATATATATATATATATATATATATATCATAAAAATATGAAAAATTGTAAAAAAAAAAAAAACTACCCGCTGTTTAAAGATGAGTAACAAAGCAATCGCTGAGTGAGATTTTTCGTTGGAAAGTATGCAGTCTGTCAACAGGTTTGGTTAAGTTTAGATGTGTAACTGCAATAGTTTTTCGGCCAAAAAGCCTTTTACGGATAGTTTTGCAGAGTCGAGGTTTGTCTGTCGTACATCGGGATGTAAACATATCGCACATATAAAGCCGAAGTGACAGTTTCGCTAACTGTGTTTCAGCAAAACACTTATTTTATTCGCTACATTCGAGTTCAGTGGGTGTCTTCGTCAACCCGTCAAAATGAGAAATGCAGATCTCATTGACTCCACTATGTTCGATTCACGCTATCCAAACGCAAGCCGCTATCAAGTAAAGTAAATTAAGTGTAGTTCTTAGTCGCCTTACGAAGCAAAATTGTATCGCTATCAAGCCACCAAGCCAGCAATCGCAACCGTATGCATTTTACAAGTTCTATATGTTAATCATATTTGTTTGAGTTCTACTCAATCATATTTAAAAGTTAGTGCGTACTTCATCGAGTTAAACTTTGAATAATCTAGTAACCAATCAAGTAACGGCGATGAGTTAGTAAAATCCTATTTATCCAAAATATTGTTCTTTTGTTTCGCATGATGCTATAAATAAATAACGCAGTCGTAGCCCGGTAAGATAAAATCGCTTTCTTTTACAATTCTCTTACTTTTCAATTAGTTAATTTTAGATAATAAATTCGCAGCAAGAACGTATTGTAAAATATTTAAAATAAATAAATAATAAATTTTAACCTTTTATAACTATTTTTAAATACTTATGTTATATCATATTATTCTAATATAATTAATTATAATCAAGAATGCTTTTTAGCTACTTGAATAATATTTATTTATAAAATAAAATTAATTATTTTTAATAAAATATATTATGTAAGTATATTTATCAAAACATGTATTTTTATGATGGTACTCCAAAACATTATCAATACCTCAAGGACGCAATATTTAATGGTGATCAGCTATCTCAGAAATTATTTCCCGAAAATTTATTTATAACTTAAAAATAAAAGAGAAAAATATATGTTTGAGTGGGCCGGAACATATTTCTTTAATATAAAACTATAAAATGAAAGTAAAATTACAATTGGAAAAAAAAAATGTTTCTTGTCCGTCACTGAATTCAAATATCTCAAATTCCAGCAAAGTAAAAAATAAATCCACCAACATATTATGCATGTAAACAGATATGGAAATATACAATGTGATTAATGTAACTGAGAGTATGTAAGTAAATTTGTTATTATTGATTTGATGGAATGAAAAACTTTGGCCCGTATTCTTACCTCACAGTTGAACGTCAAAATTACTATTGATTTTTATTTAAAATTACTTACTAAGTAATTTTAATTAGTTTTATTTAAATTTTCTAATATTAGATATAAAATATATATCAAAAATAGAAATACTATTCATATTTGATAAGAGGTAGAAGTAAAAATTTATTTTAAAGTGAAAAATAAAAGCACTTTTTTGTAAATAACAAATAACGAAAGCTACTTCCTATCTATTGCATGCGGCTCACGTTTTTCGTTTTAAATCTTACAAGTATTGTCATAACTATTAAAAATTTACAATCACAAATTGTCAAAACAATCTGTATGGGGGTAGGAGAAATTATTTTATACTTTTTAGTCCGTTGTAAAAACGAGGTATATTAATTTTATTTATTTAAATAATTATTTCTAATGAAGACGTACGTTGAATACGTAGAGTGTGTCGATAATTAATAAAAATTAATACAGAACTGCAATCTAAAGTCGTTTTATTTCAATATAAATTTTTATAGAAAGGAAGCCAGATTTTATTTAATTCTAGTGTCTTCACACTGATTGGTGTTATATTTTTTCTTTAAAGATTTTTGTTGCTTCTATGTATAATTAATTTACTATTGGATCCTAGCAATTATTTTAGTATTTTCCAACTACTCGCATATCTAAATCAATCGGTCTGTAGATATAAACAAATATGTAATCTATCTTTGATTTGAAACCTTAAGCAAAGAGCCGTCGTAAATAAGTGAAAAGAATTTGACCTTGCACATTGAGCATGTTTGAATTTACCCACACGACATTGCCACGACCAGGAGGAGAGACAACCCGAACATACATATATATATATATATATATATATTTGAATATACGAACATAACGAAATGCAAAGGCAAAAATCATTGATGCTGTTTGTATATAGCCGGCAGAGAGACAACACGACATGTCGACATGCCCAACTGAGTTTTGTAAGATGGTAACGGCGCCACCAGGTTTTACGGGCGCGGTCGCTCACTCGATCACTCTCTCGACTTGTTTTCAAGAGAGTAAGTTTGTCTCGGCCAGAGTTTCAGCTGCTGCCTGCTATGCTATGTGAATATTACAACACGTAGGAAAAAAATCAGCTGCTTTTGGACACACCTGGAGGTTTTTAGATAACACTGGCACAAGAAAAATATTTCGATTTTTAAATAGTTTTCATTGCTGTGCATTTTTTTTTTAAGTTAAATAAATGGATTTTGATTTTCTGCTAATGTAAACAGTTTTATTGCAGTAGAGTAGAGTAATATTAGAATAGTCAGATGCCGAATGTTTGTCAATTTTTTTTAAATTTATGAACGGAAGTTGTTGAGTTGTTCTTCTACCAAACTACTAAGCTTTGTGTAAACAATTGTAAATTAGGCTTTAGACTCTAAAGTTTAGAGCCTAATTTGTAATCTGTAAAAAAATATCTCAAAATTGGTATGATTATAATACCTACCTCACTCTATGTGACGGTCAGTATCGAAAATAGTATATTTTTTTTATTGGTATTATATCCAAAAATTATATTGAGTTAAAAAAGTGTTGCTCATTTTTTTAATTCAATAAAATTTTATATATACTAGGTGTGAAAAAAATAATTGTTAATTTTTATTTTGTTGTGATTACTTCACAATTTCTTTAGCATAATAAAATTTTGTATTGTTATACCAACTAATTAAATAACGTAATATTAACACAATTCATAGAAAATTATGCACTTACTATTTTAATTTAATTGCACAAACAGTTTATTATGACAAAAGGACGTAAGTAGGTTGGCTATATCGATTAAATTTCTGCTAATATGCACAAAAATAAGTTCCAATTTAAATTAACTATTAATAGTTTTCAAATCTAGTTTTATTTGTATTTAAAGTGCAAGGTTTTTGTTTCAATGATATGAAACTTATAAAATTGAAGACATTTGTACTTATTAATCAGCGATTGTAGAATATTAGGAAAAGGTTAAGAAGATATATGCTTGAAATTAGGTTTATTGTTCGTAATTTTGAAGATATCACTTTAGCAGACATTTTGTATATTATGGTTTTCAAAAAAGATTTGACTGAAATATACATATAAAATTGTAAATAAAGAAACTGATAGACATTTGACATTTTTAGATTAACAAATTCGTTACGGATAATAATTCGTTGTTCAGATTCTAATTATATAAATTTAACTACTGAAGTAATAATTTACATTTAACTATAAAATGTATTTTAATAGTTTTGTATTTTACATGTAAATGTTAAGGTAATAATAAAATTACTTAATTAAGGTTATCGTCATATTTATTTATAATAAATCTTCAATTTGTAATGCCATTCATTCTGTCAGAAAATATACGTTTGGTATATTACTAATAGATCCATTATGCTATACAAATAAGATACTTTAAAATTTTGATTTTCATAAATTTTGTTTACTTTAAAGAAAGCAAATTTACTGTAGCCGCCACAGAATCTACCGTCATCGTATTAAATAAATTTATGGAATAGAAAAATTTTTATAACAATAACTACTGTAGTCATGCTAACTAAAAACAAAACTGACATAAATGTGCCACCTATTTACAGAATTATATATTATATTATATATAAAAAAATTATAAAAAAATTATTTAGCCGTATCGAAAAATATTCTAAATAAAAGTTGTTAGTTGTAACTTGTTTAGCAATTTTTGTTAAATACTTTTTTCGAAATATGTCTTGGCTGTTGCGAAATATTCGTAAAACACATACATCAATAAATTACAATTGCCGGTTGGCAGATCTTTACCAAAACTTGATTAAATTGAGATATTGACCTTCGAAGCTTAAATATGAAATTTCATAACAATTCGTTCAGTCGCTACATGTGTACACAGACAGATCGACAGACAGACATCACGCTAAAAATAGTTAATTCGTGTTACTATAAGCCTAATTCGTGCTTATCTGTGAAAATCTGGTCAAATTTGGTATGGTTACAATAAATGTATTAGTATTATTTTTTTACGGAACTCTTCAATTTTAATGATTTTTTTTTGAATATATTCTATAGATTGCCAAACTGATCATGTAATTCTATTTATAATCCATGCACATTTATTATTAATATTTAATAGACCAGAAAAAAAAAACAACATTATGTATATAAACAGTATTTATTTTATACCAACAGAGAAAACAATAAACTGATGTTATTACAATTGAAACTTTCATTTGTTATAAATATTCAGATTTGTATAACAATTCTCATAGAATCAAATTATATATAAAACAAATATAAAATAAACATTCTACATAAGTAGTTTTACATGCCACGAAAAACTATAAAAAAAAAAAACACAAACTATAAAATCAATTTGATATAATCTTTACAGATTTCTGTCCGTTCCAAAAAATTTACAAATCGATACATCACTATATGAAGAGAGAAAAAAACATAAATTTTAAACTAGTTACATATCACACGTTACTCTATAGCAAATGTACAAATACATTAAGATTGGATTTTATTAAAGTTAGTTTTCAACTAGTTTGAGGAGTGCGGATGTCAGTGAAATAGTGACAAATACGTCACTTTGATTGAAATTGAGATTTATTTGTGTTTTTTACTAGCTTACAAAAAAATGTCTAATCATATACTGCAGTTCATTTATATATATTTATTTATTTACAACAAACAGGCAACAGTCCAATTAAATGGCGCAAATAATACAAACATAAACTTATAAAATACGAATAGATAAATTTACTTAAAAATATTAAAAACATTAGGTGTGTACAATGATTAATAAAGCAGATTTATCTGGAGTGTTTAGAGGTTTAGACGTATTGATCTCGTATGCTATTGCACAACATGCGTTAGAAAATCTTTATGATGTAAAATTCAAAGATACTGTAATAATTACAAGACTAATCAATATTAACAATAGATTGATAAGAGAAAAAATCGAAATTTATAAAGAAAAAGATAACGTCAAACAGTGTGAAGTTGCACTGATTTAAATGAAGTAAAATAAAACAGTTTTTGGTTTAAGTTCTGTATTAATATTTATTAATAATCAACGTTTCAACAAACTGAACGTCCATCTTCATCAGGAAAACTGATATTTTAATAATATTTATTGTTAATATTTATTTGTATCTGTTTTCTTGAAGAAGACGGACGTTGAGTTTGTCGAAATGTCGATTATTAATAAATAATACAGAACTTAAACCTAAAGCTGTTTTATTTTACATTATGAGTTTTGAAAGATTTATTACTATGCTAAAAATTTATAAATTTTATGATCTAGTTACTTATTTTGTTACGTCGAGTAACTTATTTCTTTTATTTACTATAAATGTCATTTGTATCATATTTCCTGATGAAGATATACGTTGAGTATTAATAAATTTTAGCATAGAGCTACAACCTAAAGCCGTTTTATTTTAATATGATGAAAGATTTTTTACTATGTTAAGACAACAATTTTGTATCTAGATGAATGCTAACGCTGATTATTTCTAATCTATAAACGACCTGATCTGAAAAACTTATTAAGTATAGCGTATTCGTCACTATTCTACTGAGGTCCTTAACTAATAGACGAGTTATGCGAAAAATACAGCTCAAAGGCGTTGTTCGATTGGCTTCTCCGTAATCTTCGTTTTTCTCGATTTAGATATTAGTTTGAGCTTGACGAGAAAGTGAAGTAATTATAGGCAGATAACTGTAGTTTCAGTGTTCGGATATCAAATTTTAATACGCGTTATTTTTCTCGCTCGCTTTATATTAGAGTGGAAATCATTTTGAGCTATAAGTGTATTAGGTATCTTGCGTAATAGTGTATTTGTGATTTTTTTCTTTTTTTTAATATGTAGTTTATATAAAATGAAAAGACTTTAGGATTAAGTTCTGTTTATATTTTAATTAAAAAAATCGATGTTTCGACATACTCAAAGTACATTATAGTAGTTCTCTCAATATGGCCGCCGAAGATGTCAGATTAAATTCACTTGACATTGTAGTTATATTTGGTGCTGCCACCAGTATACAGTAACTAACCGCTGTATAATAATGTCTTCATTGTGCTAGTAACATAATGATCTTTTTCTACATAGCCAAAATGGTAACGTAATATTAATATTATGACATGCTCGATGAAAAAACTATTTTACAAATATAATAACGTTTATTTGACACATACTCTTACATATGAGGCGTATAGATGCAAAACTCACTATTCGACAAAAAGTGAAAAATGAGATTTTGCGCGATTTGGACGTAGAATTTTACAAGGAATACGATATTTAGGTTAGTTAGAAAAAAAACTCAGTATTTAATATGAGAAACACTCTTTAAAGTTTAGTGTTGGATGCAAAACTCACTACTTGCGTTGATAGTTTAGATGCAAAAGTAACTATTTGCTTTCCACCAATAAAAATTTTATTGGTGGAAAGCAAACAGTTACTTTGTATGAATTAATGATGTATAAAACCAATGATTCACGATTTTAAATAAGTATTGCCATCTAGTAACAAGATTTTATCATCAAAATACAATTACACTTAGCTATAACAGTTTTTTGCAAATATCTCAGAACTTAAAATTTGCAAATAGTGAGTTTTGCATCTACACGACTCATATAGCATTTTTTCATAATATTCTATTCGAGAATGTACATGTACGTATTATTTAACAGTGTCCGCTAGAACCACTCTATTACAATGCAAATTTTTAATGATATAAAATATTAACGATATCATTTTCAAGCGAAAACTAAATGAAAAGATAAAGAATAAATCTAAGATTGCACGTTGTTGGATTTTCAAAATTTAATTTAGAAATAGTGGTAAAATTTACTCAAATATTCACAAAATCAATATGAAAAATTAAAAAAACCATAATAATAAAATAAAACGGTATTAGATTGTAGTTCTGTATTAATATTTATTACGCAAAGTACATCTTCAGCACTGTAAATGTCATTTGTATTATTTTTTTTGATGAAGATGTACGTCGTGAATTCGTTGAGTTTGTTTATTATATAAATATTAACTATATAAATATTAACCTAAAGCCGTTTTATTTTAATATAATGAGTTCGAAAAGATTTTTTTACTATTTTACGATAATAATATCTCATTGATGAAGCCACAAATATACAAAACAATCCGCAAACCGTTTCCAATCAATAAAATCGATCACTAAAAACATGTTAATCGAATATGTATCCAGTTTAGCTTTTTTTTTTCTTCACGGCATATATCGGAATGAAATTTATGATAGAGCTGAGATGATCTCATCGGTTCTGCATTTTGATTTCAACTTAACCTAACTTATAATATACATAGTGAAGTTTCTTCTGTATTTTGCCTTCGACTATGTATGTATGTATGTGTTAGCGACCCGTACTATGAATAGTCTATGTTTGTGAATACCGTTACCTTAACTCGCCGATTATAAATTTTCTGTTAACAACTTTTCGTTCATACATAGATGGGAAGACATTCTATGGCTATGCTATTTTGTTTAGATACATAGCTAACTGCGATTTTTTTTTATCTATACTGATGCCGGCTAGATGTTGATATAAAGAAGAGATATATTTTATATCTAAGTAGATTGTGATATATAGTACCGCAAAAAAATATGTTTTTCTCAAATTTATTAATATTCGTGTCGTTAATTTTAAGATTTTATACTTTTTACCACTTTGACTGCAAAGAAAAGTGGTATAGCGTTTGGTACAGTGTCTGTAACATTTTCAAAAAAAGAAAATTTTTGTATAGAAATCCTTCATATAGCCTCTAGATGACGAATTCGAGTTTATGTAAGTGTATGGATGTGCGTCGTCAGCTCGCTTTCTCACTCACTCGGTCGTCAGTCAAAATTTTGTGATCGCAACTCCTCCTAGACGGTTTAATCGATTTTAATGAAATTTTCAGGATAAATTTGTCTAGTACCCAAGATGGTCATGTGGTTTTATTTTTTCCAGTGATGCCAAATTTCCGAGAAAAAATTACTATAGTTTTTAAAAATTCATTGTGGCTACATTATTTATCCGATTTTGAACAAATTTTTAGAAAAGATTATATAATTTTATTAATATCCAGTGTTGCCAACTTTCCGTGAAAAAATTACTAAACTTTTAAAAAATTTATTATGGCCATGTTATTTAACCGATTTTACTCAAATTTTTACAAAAGATTCTTCTAGTATTCATATAATTTACGTAATTTTAATAAAATTTAGTGTTGCCAATTTTCGGAGAAAAAAATTACTAAATTTTAAAAAAAATTATTATGACCACTTTGTTTAACCGATTTTAATCAAATTTTGATAAAAGATTTACCTAGTGCCTAAATAAATTTTGCAATTTTAACAATTGCCAATCTATCGAGAGAAAAAAATGACAAAATTTTTTAAAAATTTATTGTGGCTACATTATTTATTCGATTTTGATCAAATTTTCAGAAAAATTTCTCTTGGTGCCCACATAAATTATAATTTTATTAAAAATATTGTGTTGCCAACTTTCCGAGAAATGTCAAAGTCTAATCTTGTTTTGCAATCGTTTCTCTAAAACAATTTTAAAATAATTATAAACAATTTTTGGAATAAAACGGTTTTAGGTTGTAGTTCTGTATTAATATTTATTAATAATCGACAAACTCAACGTATGCATCTTCAACATGAATTCTGACAAATCACGTAAAAAGTATAAATACATACATACATACATACACATACACAATCACGCCATATACCCAAAAGGGTGTGGCACAAACTCTTTTCATTATCCCGAAATCAGTCGCCTCCAAACACTCCTATCCAAACAAGCAACTTTCGCTTCATCCACATTCATAATTCCTCTCATACATGCTCTTCTATTCCTACTACTTGGAAACTTTCGCTCACGCAAAACACTCTCAATCATATCACTCCAACTACTCATTGGACGTCCACGCAAACGTAAACCATCAAAATCATTCAAATAAATCTTTTTAACCAAACGTTCATTAGACATTCGCTCAACATGTCCGAACCATCTTAACTGACTAACACCAACTTTTGCTTTTGTAGCAAAAGTATAAATAACATGTACAATACATACTATTCTACAACTGTTAGTCAGGTTAATGTTACTTGGTATATAATTTAATTTATTTTTACTTTAATTTCATTTGGAACGCTTGAAGAAAAAATAGTATATGTCACTAGGAGCAGAACGATCTTTTTTATGTTTCGCCCAGATTGTTTTGCCTCGTAACATAATATACTATTATAATACAAACTAAAACACTCTATTAAAATTCTTATCAAGGCTGCAATACAATACGAAATAAAATAATTATATATTACAATATCAGAATGCTTATTGCATTTTTATTAATAACAATAAATCGCTTATGTATTCGTAATACGTCGTACATAAAATACTTGATTTAAATTCAATTTATTTTTTTCGACATTTAATAATTTAACGGATCTTTGTAAATGGCGCACGCGCATTATTCAGAAGATCCATGGCTAACATGATTTTTGGTATCTGATTACAAAATAAGACAAGATGACCTAATAAAGATTTTTTTCGGTATATATTGCGTATATACAGTTTTTTTTTGTGTTATGAATTATACAATAACGGAGTATCTAAGATAGCTTGGATAATAATAGAGCATCTATCGTTCATAATTATTGGTTCCAGTTATTGTATAGTTTGAAGAATGCGTAATTATTGGGTTATGTCGTAGTATTGACTTTGTAAATAATTTCAGGTTGAAATTAGTATTAAATCGTTTCAGAGGTATTGTGTAAATTCGGTAAATTTATATTTATGATTTGGTCAAGGCCGAACTAGGTAACATCCAAAATTTAGATCTTTATCATTGTAATTTCTTTGACTTTTTGTATTGCGAGGTTAAATCAAAGTACAGTACGCCTCTAAAAATCGGCACATTTAAAAAATATTGTAATACGTAAATAAAAAATCTATAAATTTGTGGGAAAAAATCCATGTCATTCAGAACAAGAAATACGTCGATTATTAATAAATATAAATACAGAACTACAACCTAAAGCTGTTTTATTTTGATATAATGAGTTCTGAAAGATTTTTTACTATCTTCAAAATTTATCATTTTATTACTGTAATATTATTGCGTAACTTTGAGTTCATACGGGCGATAAGTCTATAACAGTTTTCTAATAAAATAGATATTTCATTATATTTTAAAGTATTCATTAAGTATTTCCAACAAAAAAAAATATATTTAAAAAACATTTAAATAAAATATTAATAAATTATCGTAACGGTATGTAGGCGCCAGACAAAAAAATATTCCTTTCTTTCGTTCATTTTTTCCACTAATCAATATTTATAATTCGAGTTTTATAGTTATAATAATTTGACAGTTATATACAATAGATAAATTTATTTTTTATTTATTTAAATTATTTCAAATACGTCAAATTAAAATAATTTATCGACCGTGTATTAATATTTAATTCTACATTGTTTGATATTTTGCATATTCAATATAAATTATTGACCGTTTTTTCTTGGTTAAGTTAAGTATAATACTTTAAAAGGTATTTTATTTACTAATAAAGAATATTTTATAATACCAGGATGTTTATTTTTAAAATGTGTTTTTTTTTCAACTTTTACATTATTGATGATAAAATGAAACTGCTTTAGGTTAAAATTCTGTATTATTATTTCTTTAAAAACGATGTTTCGACGAAACTCAACGTCCGTCTTCATCAGAATAAATGATATAAATGACTTTTACAGTAAATAACAGAACATAGAAACAAGTTACTAGGTAACATAGTAAGTAACGAGATCATACAATTTATAGATTTTTAATTAATGGAAGCCAAATTTTATTAACTCCAGTACTTTCACCCGTGATTCATGTTATCTTTTTCTTTGTAAATTTCTATTGCTTCTCTTATCAATATTAGTACTTAATAGATTTATAAAAAGATTCCAAATAAAGTTAATAATTTAGTTGATAATTTGATAAATTATAAATGTTACCAATTATGTAAATATTTTGCTACAGAAGTAAATTTCCTGTAATTTTTATAATTTTGGAATTATGTATTTGTAATTAGCCAAAAAAGCTAAATAAAGTTTGATTATTATTATTATATTTTTTCTTGCTGATGATATAAATTGAGTATATCGAAACGCCGATTTTTAAATAAAATATATCGAACTTAATCTGAAAGCCTTTTTATTTTGATATATTGAAAGGTTTTTTACTATGTTTGTACAATATTATTTTTAATTAATATTTATTTTTTATAGAATAATTTCTATATATTTTTTAAGAAATATTTAACGAACAATATCTAAAAACATTTATTGTTATGCAGGTATATTACAATCAAATTTTATTTTATTTTATTTTAACGTAGTTGTATTGTTACACCGTTATTTTTATTCTGCACATAAGCAAATGAAAAAAATAATTTTTAATTATATATATATATATATATATATATATATATATATATATATATATTTATAAATTTTCAGCATTTTGTAACTTCTTTTATATGCGATAGGTATATATGCACCACCTACAAGATTAATTTGAAAATACTTTGTTTAAGCTATAATAATTTTTTAATCTCTTCTACCTACAATTTTTGCACAGCCCACTTGATTTTGTTTTATAAATTTTCGCCATCAAGGTAACGTTTATTTTAATACCATAGTTATATATTTCATTGAGGTTTATAAATTATAATAATTAATTAAACAGTAATTTTCGTTGTAATTTAAACAAAAAGATGGATATCATAGGATGAGAGTTTTAAAATTACAATTTACTAAAAATGGTAGTGGTAACAATTAAAGAAGAATTTTGTAATCTATTATACAAATTTTAAAAGATTATTATATAGCTATTAGAAAGAACGTTATTTTTAATAGATTTAATTAGAAAATTATAGAAATTTTTCTATACTTTTTTTTTTATAATAAAAATCTATTTTATTATTATCTAATTTGACTTTTGAAAAACTACTCAAAACTTTAATAAATACATTTTCCAAACGGTATAATTGTTATTTAATGTATTTGTTGTAAAAGTTCCAAAAAAAAAATGTAACACCTAAAAAATTGATGCTACAAACGGGAATGCCCTTATAAAAACAAACAGGATTGGACAAACATTTAGAATCGGTACAATATCTTAAAAAGTGATTTACGAAATTTTTGCCAGAATGTTGAAAATATTAAAGGCTAATCTTTGTAATTAATTTCAATTTCTTATCATTATTGGTTTTTTTCGAAATATACAGTTCATTATTTTTAATTGGTACAGGCGTCAAATTTAGCATAATTGGAAACAATTTATTTCGTTTCTATTTGCAATGATTACATCATTTCGGTGATATTTTATATACAAATTATTAAAAATACATTTAATAATAGTGTAAATAAATACAGTAAAATTAATTGGTTTTGTAAAAAATATTATTTTAATATCGATTATAAATTTTACTAATTGTGGGATTCTGATTAGGAACATGTAATTTTTTTTTAATTTAATTCTTATAAATGAAATTTTTTATTTCATAAGAAAAACTAAAATTTTGTTATGTGAAATGTTTTTACCAACATCACTCGTTAGGTTATAACTTCTAATCGCACTATGGTTTTATCGGTTGCTATGAAAAATGTAGCAAAGAAAAGAATGTTTGATAGAAACTTTACAGGCTGTTACTTTTGCATATTTTATGAATATAAATCGCAAAATTTTACTACGGAAATGATATTACAATGTTGAAACATATTACAGAATTTTTTTATTTATAGTAAAATGAAATTACATATTTTTTATAGTAAATTTTACCATTATTTTTCTGTAATTTCGCTATTATTTTTTTTGCAATGTATGTAGCAATAATATTGTTCGAAAAATTATTAATGATAAACTAACATTTTATAGATATTTATCATTTATCAGAAAATGAAAACATCCAAAAAATGGATAATTTACTAATTGTTAATTAATAATATTATGTATCCAAAGGAATTACTTTTTAATCAGCTCTTAGTATGTTAAAAAATAATTTATTATTACTGATAAATTTTATATTAAAATAAATTTATGCCCGGCAATAAAATTCTATAAAAAATAAATTAAGCAAAAATGCGGGTTATATTTTATAACTAACGTATTATTTTTAAATACACAAATATTTTTCACATTATTAAACAAAAATTTCTACTACATTTCTATAATATTTTATTTATTTTACAATAAAACTAGCATATGTGTTTTTTGTAATATTAGGACATCAGTGGAATAATGACGAATACGCCACTTTATTGGTCGGTAAATTTAGTAGGAAAGTAAATAAATTTACGTCTGTAGTAACTGTACTATAAATGCTTAGTAAATTTATTTTAGTCCAGTAATTCCAAAGTATTTTACGTACATCTTCATCAGGAAAAATGATGATACAGCAAATAAGTAGAACATGGAAACAAATTACTAGGTAACAGAATAAGTAACCAGATTGTAGAAATTATAATAAATAAATTTGTAATTGAAGGAATCCAAATTTTATTTAAATCAATGTCTTCAATAAATTCTTTTCATTTAGTTAATTATTTTGTTACGTCTAGTAACTTGTTTCTATGTTCTGTTTATTTACTGTGTATGTCATTTGTATCATTTTTTTCTGATGAAGATGTACTTCGAGTATGTAAAATACAGAACTACTTAACTAAGATGGTGTATTCGTCACTATTTCACTGAACTCCTCATGTGTTAATAGAACAAATATGTTATTTTTATTTAAATAATTTTGTTGTTCGCAGCTGCTTAGAAATAACGTTTTTATTTCGAAATAACTTTAATAATAAAAGAAAAATTGCAAATTTAATGGTTGTTGTAAACCATTAATAAATATATATATATATATATATATGTATATATTGTAATATTATGTGGGACGTAATAACAAAAAATGACGAAATAATTTATGAGAAATGAATTTGAATCTGTTGAAGATTATAAGGAAAAGAAAGTCTTTGTTTATATCGTTTTTCTTTTTTTCTTTCTATATTATTACTATTATTATTATTATATGTTTGTCGTTAACAAAATCATTAAAAATGCATCATAATAATTCATTACAGTAAACTTTGTGAAAGAAATGCATTGCTGTATATTTTAATCTGACAGATGAATGTTATTCTTTTTCTTAGAAACAAATTAAGTTATTTTAAAATTAATATTTGGACTATTAATATAATTATATAGTATTATTTACAATTTAATAACTTAAGTTTTTTTTTTAAATATGAGAGTCCAAAAAAAAAATACAAATTCGTATTTCAATTTTTTTTATATTATTTTCTGTTTTTAAAAACAATGTTTTAATTTTAATTAGTTTTTGTAATTGCAAAGCTTTGGAGCAATATACTCGAGAAATTAGACATATAGGCCCGTATTACGAGCTTGATTTTAAATTTGAGTTTAACTAATACAGGTTTTAAAACAATGAAACTGCTATAAGAACAGGATTAAACAAATGAATATACAATGTGCACCGTCCAGGCTGGTCAGAAACTATATATTGTATTTAATTTGGCATCTCCGACAGCTATATTAAAAATTATTAAGTCAAATTAAGTTAATTAACAAATGCCAGTGGCGCAGCCAGGATTTTGTCCTGGGGGGGGGGCAAGGATTTTATCTTGGAGAAGCAAATACTAACCAGATTTTCACTTTATCTTACATGAATCGAATAATTAATAGTTTAAAATAATGAATGTTGGTTCAATATTTTGTGGTAAATAATTGTAGCGTTAGAAGTGACTGCTGAATATATGACTAAACGAGTAAAATTGTGCTAATTCTGCTAGCCTGGCAAATGAATTATATATTTTCGCTTCAATTTGAATTTAATAATTGAAAATGTGTGAAGAAGTGCAAGAAATGCAATGTACTCCGCTAGATTTATCAGAAATTGTATATTTGACCAAAGTGCCGGTCCATTTTTTTGCTCTTACCTCAGAGGCCGACACGGGCTATCGTCGTCTAAAATTCTTATGCCAGCGACACACACCGTGTGTCGTCGGCTCCCAGTGGAAGTAGCCGATGACACACGGTGTGTGTCACCGGCACTGAACGTGTTAATTCTCACAAACAAGTATAGAACATAATTATATGAGTACATACTTTTCTACAACTGTTAGAAATTGATTAAAAGTACTTGGCATGTATTTTTTTTTTTTATTTTTAGTTTAGTTTTTTTAGATCGCTTGAAGAAAAACATAAAATATACTATTTTTTAAAAATTATAAAAAAAAATATTTGTCTATATCAAATGAATATTTTCACATTTTCTCAAACTGTTTAAAAGAAACATTTTTATATAATTTTGAATGTCGTTTTTCTATTACATACGTATAGAAATATAATTCTAATGTTGTTCTATGACAAAACCTCCATCTAGTATCTTCTCCTATTGAAAGACTATGACTCGGAATAATTTAATCCGCTTAGTGTGAACGTGCCAGACCACGTGTCATACGGATAATACACAAACACATTCAAACACACACACACACAGTTACAAAAAAATCTTTAGCCAAAAATGTCTTTCATGTTAGAGCAGAAGACAAAAAAAAAACTATTTTATCTGACAATAAACACCATATGTTGAAAGATGTTAGTGAATTCTTAACGTAACAATGGAATATAAAAATTTAAGAGATGAAAAAGATTTTTTTGAAAGTCATTTTTTCGTTGTAATTTTCATTTGTGATAAAAATTTTATGTAAGATTCCGATGTGAACAGCTTGAAAATGTTTGTAAGTTATTATGTAATTTTTTTATTTAATTTAATATTTATTTAAATTATTTTTTTTTAATATTTTACATTTTTCTATTCGTTTTTAAAATCAAAATCTTTAAATAGTAAAAAATCTTTCAGAACTTATTATGTACAAATAAAAAAGCTTATCAATTAAAAATCGCCGTTTCGATATACTCCACGTGTATTGTCTTTTATTTAAAATAAGACGGTTTTAGATTCCGTATTAATATTTATTATTAATCGACGTTTCGACGAACTCGACGTTTGTTTTCATCAGGAAAACTGATACAAATCATCTTTTATTGTTATTACGATATATTTGAACCTCGTTTTCGAATTTTTATGGATTTATTAGCCTCTGGAAACAAGTTACTAGGTAACAAAATAAGTAACTAGATCATAAAATCTATAAATTTTTAATTAAAGGAAGCCAAATTTTATTTAAATCAGTTACTAGTCAAACTGATTGATGTTATCTTTTTCTTTATAAATTTTATTGCTTCTTATATATTAATATAGAACTACAACCTAAAGCCGTTTTATTTTAATATAAAGCTTGCTTACTACTAAAAATACTTATCATTAAAAATCCGTAATCAAACAATCTATCTTAGTCCAATTTCTAGATTCTGTTTAATTCCGAACTTTATTAAATTGGGCAGAATGCGGTCAAGATATTCTTTTAAAATTCTTTATCAAACGAGTTTAACTGTATTTATAGATTTATACACAGAAACACATAACTACATTTTATATATTATCTAAACACAGAGATATCTTAAATCTACCAACATTAAATTTTGAAACGTTTTTTTTTTTACTATAAGTTTTATACGATTCACTGTTGTTAATATGCAGCCATTAAAATAAGTTCCAGATTGTTTTGGCATAACTCAAATAGCTGTTGTTTCCAACTGGATTCAGTCAGCTTTTAATACTTTACCGAATAGACTTTGTCGTGCTTGATCGAACGTTGAAATCTTGTGAGCTATATTATGTTATTAGGAGCATATATAAGTTGATGACAAATACTCTTAAGAAAATATGTAAAATTATTTCAAATATTTAACCGATCGTCAGGTATTGTATTCATACCAAATTTGGTATATCAAGATTTTTACAGATAAGCACGAATTAGGATTATAGTAACACGAATCAACTGTTTTTAGCGTGATATCCGTCTGTCGTTCTGTCTGTGGACACGTGTAGAGCAAATTCGGCTGAACGGATTGTTATCAAATTTCATATTTAAGATTTGGAGATGAATATCTCAATTTAATCAACTTTTAATAAAGATCTGCCAACCGAATGGAAGTGGTAATTTTTTACTGATGTCACTTTTATGTTACATACGACTATTTCGCAAAAACCGAGGCATATTTTAAAGAAAAAAAGTTATTTAGCAAAAGTTGCTTAACAAGTTATAAGTAATAACTATTATTTGAAACATTTTTCAATACGGCTTAATTTTTTTTATTATTTTTTATTTTTTTACAAATCGAAACAGTGTTCCGGTTTCGTCCGGTACCATTTTGAACCCCTATCGTCATGTGAAATTTAAATTATATTTTTGTCAGCAAATTACTTATGCTCCCAACGTAATACTAGTATTTTATATTATGAAACATTGTATTTATAGTTATGCTTGACACAATTATCGATTTTAACATTTAAATTATTTGTTGTTAAAGGCAATTCAAATGAAATAATCGCATGTAAATAATCAATATTTAAATGTAACGTTAGTGTTTTTAATAAAATTATGCTATTACACTAAGGGTTATATAAAATATTGTTAAACACATGTCTATATTTGAAAGATTTCTTAAAAAATTTTAAAAATTACTAAAACTTTGCAAAAAATTACAAATTTTTTTAAAAAGTCAATATTTAAAAAAATTTGCAAAATTTGTTAAAATTCTTTAAATATTGTTATAACTTTGTAAAAAATTACAAAATTTTTCAAAAATATCGATATATATTTTTTTTTACAAAATATGTTAAAATTTTTAAAAAATTGTAAAAAGTAACAAAATCTTTCAAAAGTGTCAATATTTGAATTTTTTTGCAAAATTTATTAAAATTCTTTAAAAACTGCGATAACATTGCCAAAAAATGAAAAAAAAATTTCAAAAATGTCAATATTGAAAAAAATTTTACAAAATTTTTAAACCTTTAAAAAATGTCAATATTTGAAAAAATTTGCAAAATTTGTTAATTTTTTTAAAAAATTGTTAAACCTTGTAAAAAATAACAAAATTTTTGCTAATGATTTTTAAATTTAAATATGATGACCCGAATAGCAGCATTAAGCTAAATTTGTTGAACAGAATAGCGGCATGTATACCTATAATATGTTCTAAACAAATTTGACAACTATCAAATATACTTATTATTAATAATAAATAATAATTTAAATATGAAAACCATTTCTATCTGTTGAAAGACGTATATTTCATATAAACAATTTCAAATCAAATAATTTCATATTATTTAAATATATAGTGTAGAAAAGTATGTCACTTATGTGATTGTACGTAGCAGCTAAGCGGCCCACAGTCAATATTTATTTCGATTGAACAATGAACAAAATTTAGATTAAAATTCCTTTCGACAAAAACATATACGCATCGTATGCTCAGCTGGATATCATCCATGGCTTACTTGGATCGTCTTTCCATCTTTATTAACGAATACATCGCCTACTATAATACTCAATATGGTGTTAAGTACAGAACAATACTTTTTAAATCGTATTAAGTATTTGTGTGTACTTTAGCTTTATATTATTTATCATTACGACAAATTTTTCAGAAAAGTCAACTGAAATGACATGGGACAAAATATTCATTAATTAAAAATTTATAAATCTAGTTACTTATTTTTTTACCTAGTAACTTGTTTCTACATTCTGTTTATTTACTGTAAATGTCATTTGTATCATTTTTCCTAATAAATATTAATACAGAACTTAATCCTAAAATCTTTTTATTTTAATATAATGAGTTCTGAAACATCATCAGGAAAAAAATATACGAATGACATGTATAATAAATAAATAGAACATGGAAACAAGTCACTAGGTAACGAAATAGGTAACTAAGATTACAAAAATGTATAAATTATTAATTAAAGGAAGGCAAAATTTATTTTTAAATCAGAGTGCTTTCACACTGATTGATATTATCTTTTTTTTTTTTGATACATTTCTATTGCTTCTCTTATCAATCTACTGATAATATTGTTGGATCTTGCAACATATATAAACAACATATATCATAATTGTTTATTTTTACTAATTATTTTGTATTTTTTGTTTCAGGTAATGAACTTATATCATTGGCTTTGTGATGCTAATATAAATACGTAAGTTTTTTTAAAATAGTTTTTTTCGAAATTAACGTTATAAAATAAACTATAGTAATTTCAAAATATTTATTGGAAACATCTTAATTATTACTGTTCATGTCCAATTATAAATTGACATATCTCAGTATATTTTCATATCGTTTAATTGATTTTATAATTTCTAAAAGACTAACAACTTTTGAAATGAGTAAATTGTATATTATTGAAAATCTCAAATATACATATAACCCTTATATTTTACTTTGCAAATATACAGGCTGGCCCAAAAGCCACTAGGATCATTTTGAAAATGAAATAACTTTTTTATTTATTAATACATAATTCACATTTATTCTTTGATAAACAGAAAACTCACTTTTGGAAATACATTTTATAATGTTTTTTTTTACAATATTTGATTTAGTCTTCTTAAAAATGCCAAAATAAAAGTCACTAGACCATTTTAAAATAAGAGAACATTTTTCTTTATTAATACCTCACATTTATTCCTTATTTATTACATCCTTTAAATAACAATCATTTTACTTGTAGAAAGTTATTCGAATTTTTAATAATCTAACGACTTTTGGACCAGCTTGTATGTAGTGATTATGTCATATTATTATTTTTTTATTGAATTTATTGGCAATAAAGTAACAACAAACAACACTGTTAACTTATCGGAGAATACCAAAAATTAGCGAAGCTATTAAAATAACAGTAAAATTATTAATTTTTTTACCGATTAGTAAATTATGTTTCTTCACAAACTTGCTTAGCAATAAATAATACAATGACAAAAATATGTATAGATATTTTTTCAACAATTTTCTGTAAAAAAAAATTTACCAACTAGTTTTAAAACAACCTATATACCAGGATTAACAGATGTTATACTATACCCAATATACATACGTATTTATATGTAGCGGTGCACTTTATCGTTTTCATGTACCACTTTAGCAACAACAATTTATTTATTATATTATATAAAGTTAATACATTTATATGTACGATATTGTAAAGTAATTCAGTGTAAAAAGAGCTAAAGCGAGGTCGTTGCTTTAACTTTTATTATACAGTATTTATTTATTTATTTAGATTTGTTTATTAGCACTTGTTTAAGAAACTAGTTCAATATATACGGAATAACTTATATTTGATTCTAAACATTATATTCTATCAACCTAGAAACGGTTATTGCTATAATATTTTATATATCGTACACGGTTACATTAAATAATAAGATATTTTTATTATTCTACCTCCGAGTTTGTTGAGTGTACGTATTGAACAAAAATAAGTATTTTAAAAAAAAGATTAATATGAAAAACATGTGCTCGTATATAAAGAATATATTAACATAGTAAACAATCTTTCGGAACTCATTATATTAAAATAAAACTGCTTTAGATTAAAGTTCAGTATTAATATTTATTTAAAATCGACGTTTCAACGATACTCAACGTCCGTTTTCATCAGGATAAATGATATAAATTACATTACAGTAAATTTGTAAATGTAAATATTTTTGTCATTGTATTTATTTGTCATTTACATCATTTATCCTGATGAAGACGGACGTTGAGTTTCGTTGAAACGTCGATTTTAAATAAATATTAATACAGAACTTTAATCTAAAACAGTTTTATTTTAAGAATGGCGGTGTCTATTTTCACCTTAAAAAAGGGAAACCGAAAACACGAAAAACAGGAAACACGACGTACAGTGTTGCCGAATTTTACCTGCAAACCAGAAACATGAAAATTGAAATTAAAATACAAAAATTGAAATTAAAACGCGAATATCACGATATTCAATATCTTGTAGTTCATTCAAGTGCTCTAGTGTCAGATTTTTTTAGCATGGCTGTAAAAATATCTAAGAACATCTGTCGACGAGATCTAAATGTGTAATTACGTACTGTGGTTGTATTATCCTTTGAAGTTTGTGTTAATCTTTTTTGTAGCGATACGAATTTCTTTTGTTCCCATTAACTCAATATAGATTTTAGCACCAATGAAAATCAAATTTCTTTCTAGGACTTTTATGCGATTACCGATAGCTTCTGAGGTGGACGATTTTGACGGATCGGTATTTTGAATGGTGGCAGTTGAGATTTGATCATCAACCGTTTTTTAAGATCTATGGCACGACACCTTGCAAAGCTATCTTTACAAAATAGATGTTTTCCGTTTTAATTTCAATTTTTGTGTTTTAATTTCAATTTTTGCGTTTCCATATCATTTTCTCGTTTTAATTTCAATTTTCGCATTTCTGGTTTGCAGGTAAAATCGGCAACACTGTACGTCGTGTTTCCTGTTTTTACGTGTTTCTGGTTTCCTGTTTTAAGGTGAAAATAGACATTTCCTTTAAGAATATATTATTTAACAGGAATAGGAAAAAAATATTTTTTGTCAAGTGTCTTCAAAATTTTGGTATTATGTTCTATATGGCCTATATGTAAAATGTCATTATATTACTAGTACAATAATGTATGTACATTAAAATATTAAAAAAATCTTTCGGAACTCATTATATTAAAATAAAACGGCTTTAGGTTATAGTTCTGTATTAATATTTATTAATAATTGACGTCGATTATTTTTAAAAATTCAGTACACCAATTCTGAAACACACTGTATACATATTATCTATTTAGATTACAGTTTTTTTCTTTCTCTCTCTCTCAACTTAATCTTAACTTGTTATATATATTATAAGAAATATAAAATGAGTCATTTAATTGTTATATTTAGTAGCTAGTTATTGCAAAATATGTTTTTGATATTTATATGTTATACCTATATAGTAAGTAAGTAATATTAAATAAATAGTTAATGGTATAATATCTAGGTGTTAATGTTACATGCTAATGGCCGTGCAGTTTTTGCTAGATACCTTACTTACTTCACTATTAAATAATGTCGGTAAAAAATTGTCACTTACCTTATCTGTAATTATACTATAATCTATAATGTTACAACTACTTATTTATGGTTCAACATAAATTAGCTACCTTTTTTTTTCTTTCTTTATCTTAAAATGTTTAACAGATTTCTTGCATGATTTGTTGCAACATTAAAATTATTTATAGATATGATAGTTACATGTATTTATAGATAATATTATTTTTATATTTAAAATATTTAACATAGTAAAAAATTTTTTGAAAACTCATCATATTAAAATAAAAAAGCTTACAGATTAAGTTTGAAACAAGTTGACAAAGTAACTAGATTAAAATATATATAAATTACTAAAAAATTAATAATAATAATTTATAAATTCAGTAAATATATGGTAGCTTTGAACATAGACCAGAAATAATCTAAAATACAGGAAAAATAAATTAAAAATTGGTTAAGTTAAAATGGTTGGGTCATCTTGAGCGAATGTCTAATCAACGTTTGGTTAAAAGAATATATATGTGAATGATTTGTAGGTATACGTTTGCAAATGGACGTCTTTTCAAGTAGTAGGAATAGAAGAACATGTATTTTTAGGTATCATGAATATGAAGCAAAAATTACTTGTCTAAATAGGAATGTTTGGAGAAAAATAATTTCGGAATAGTGGAAAGAGTTTGTTCCACATTCTTTTGATAACATGGTGTGATTGTGTATGTATGTATTAAATGTGATTGCATGCGTGTATAACAATGTAACTACAGTGTAATTGAAAGGTATTATCACAAGGATATGTACAAAGTATTAGATCAATGACATGTATTTATTTTATGACTACCAACATCGACATTAGTTTCAATTGAACTTTACGAATTTTTACGTATTTGATTGATTTATAGCGTAAACGAGACTGTTTTGATAGCGTTCCCGATACGATTTTATATGTCACAAGAATTAAATTATATTTTATAGGTACTGTACGTATTTTTAATACGATTGTATTGTAATCAATCTTATTATTAATTACTGTTAAGTAAGATTGTTTAAATAGTATTACCTCCCACACACACACACACACACACACACACACACACATGTGTGCCATGAGTCAGTTTAAAATTATTTTTATGAACTTTTTTATGACATTACATACATACATACACAATCACGCCATGTACCCCATGTACCTTTCCATTAGATAGAAATTAATATCCGCCAAACATTTCTATCCAAACTTCAGCGTCATCTACATTCATGATACCTGTCATATATGCTGATCTAATTTTATACTAAGATAATAGGTATAGTAAAAAATCTTTCAGAATTCATTATATTAAAATAAAAAAGTTTTAAGTTCTGCATATACAGGATGGTCCAGAATTATGTACCGTAATTGCTAGAGCTGATAGTACGTTCAAAAATAAGGGTACTTTTTTTATATACACTTTTTTCCAAAACTCAATAATAAGGGAGATACAACCCTGTAACGGGGTGAAATAAAAACCATTTTTTAACACTTAACACTTTAATCAAACTTAATGAGAACTTACAACTTTCGAAAGAATCATACAATACTAATATTAATTAGTCAATAAAATAATGTTTTACAGCAGATATTCAAAATGTCCTCCATTTTGTTGTATACACAATCTAATTTAGTGAACGTATTATTTCAATTAATGTTACTGCATTGTTTTGTAAGTTTGTAAATTCTTGCTCGATTTTGTCTCTCAACTCATTTAATGTGTTAATTGGAGTGTTATACACGTTTGATTTCGAATAACTCCATACAGTAAAATCCATTGGATTTAGATCATAAGTCCGAGGAGGCCATTTATTTGGTGCATCTGCACCTCATATAAATTATGCAAAAATAATACAAATTACATAAAAAATAAACAAACAAAACCTAGAAACTAAACTGACAAAATAACTAAACTAGAAAATTTATAAATTACTGAAAACAATAATAATGATATTAATTAAAGGAAGCCTTGTAACTTAATTCTATATGTTGTTTATTTATTTTTTGCGTCATTTGTATTATTTTTTCCTGATGATGATATACATAGAGCAGCGTTTCTCAAAGTGTGCTCCGCGGAGCCCCAGGGCTCCGCAAAAGTTCCGGAGGGGCTCCGCCGCCACTAGCGCGGCTCTGCCGCCACTAGCGCGGCTCTGCCGCCACTGGCGCGGCTCTGCCGCCTTGTGCAGTTGAAATGGTAAAATGTATGCTGAATGAGAAAACCGCAAAGGAACTGTTAAAAATACCACTTTCGAATGATACAGTAGCTCGCCGTATAAAAGATTTGTCAGAATTCATAAAAACTGAGTTATCATTGCGTCTTAAAAGTTGTCATTTTGCAATACAAATGGATGAATCTACTGACGTAGCTGGGCTAGCAGTGTTGCTTCTATTTGTACGGTATCAGATCGAGAATTCTATACAAGACGATTTATTAATCTGTAAAGCGTTACAAAGTAATACTACTGGGGCTGAAATTTTTAATTTGGTGAACAACTATTTTATTGAAAATGGTATTTCGTGGGACCACTGCATTGATGTTTGCTCTGATGAAGCAAAATCTATGGTTGGAAAAACTGCAAGTGCGGTGTCAAGGATCAAAGCTAAAGCTAAAAATTGCAGCAGTAGTCACTGAATAATTTACCGTCGGGCATTAGCAGTCAAAAATATGCCACTCTCCTTGAAAATTGTGCTCGACGAGTCAGTAAAAATAATAAATTTTATTAAGTCTCGACCGTTAAATATGCGACTATTTAAGATTTTGTGCGATGATATGGGAAGTATCCATACATCTTTACTTCTGCACACCGAAGTTCGATGGTTGTCTTGTGGTAAAATACTATGCCGATTGTTTGAGTTGCGAGCTGAAGTGTGCACGCTTTTCTTCTCGAACATCCTTTTGATTTGGAAAGTCAATTAACTAATAAAAACTGGTTGTTTAGACTTGCCTATTTATCAGAAATATTTTCCAAACTTAATGAAGTCAATCTCTCACTTCAAGGAAAACAAATTACTGTTTTTACAGCCAATGACAAAATTAAGTCATTTAAACGAAAGTTAGATTTTTGGCTAACTAGCGTACAAAGTGGAGAGTTTAACTGTTTTCCAACGTTAAATGACTTTTGTGAAGAGATGGGTACAGAAGAATTACCTCCAGAAATAGTTAACGACATTGTGAACCATCTTAAAAGCATGTGTGGTTCAGTAACACAGTACTTTCCAAATGAATGGAACAGTAACCTGGAAAATCATTTTTGGGTAAAGAATCCATTTATTACTGATAAAAAGCCTCGAAGTCTTTCCGCTCAAGAATACGAAAAACTAATAGATTTGATTTCCGATTCTTCACTGAAACTGATATTTGAAAAGCAATCAGTAGCAGAATTTTGGTGCGGTCTGAAACTAGAGTATCCAGAGTTGTCAAAGAAAGCTGTTTCCGTCCTTTTACCTTTCATAAGCACATATCTTTGTGAAACTGGATTTTCTTCATATATTTCCACCAAAAACAAGTATCGTAACCGCTTGGATGCCGAGCCAAAAATGAGGCTACAGCTCTCTACTATTAAGCCGAATATTAAAGAAATATGTTCAAATAAAATTTAACATCACCCTTCACATTAATTTTGTTATTTCCTTTAATTATATTAAATAAATTGTATTATTTGTACTAGTTTTTGTTATCATTTTAACGTTATTTCCTTTCCAACTAGATACTGTAGTAAGGGGCTCCGTCATCTTAGATTCCACTTTATAGGGGCTCCGTGTTTAAAAAAGTTTGAGAAACGCTGACATAGAGTATATCGAAACGTCGATATTTAAATAAAATATATACAGACCTTAATCATGTAACCGGTGGTCAAAGAACAAAAGACCACAGTTATGTTTGACCACTGAGTATGTTCAGTATCTGTATAACTTTAGATAACTTTAACAAAATCTTTTACTACTGATGATAAAAGCGTAGCTTAGCTTTTTTTAATATTATTGTTTGTGGTTTTAATGTAATTCATTTTATTTTATTAACTTTTCGTCACAGTAAGATTTATTAAAAAAATTTCAAAAACTAATTTGTTAATGGAAAGTATTGCATTTAGATATAGAACACGTAGAGTATATATTTAAATGATTATAACATAACTTGTATCCGGATTTCAAAAGGACATTTCTAATATGGGCGGACAGGTATTCCAGGTGATATATGATAACTTTTATGATATGTTAATTGATGTATGCATGTAACTAACTATGTACTAATAGTGGCTTGTATTGTTTTTCTATAGCAAGAAATAATAATGTTACTTTTTTTTTAATATTATAAATGGTTTTGTTCTAGCCTTGTTTTAACTATTTTAACACTTTTGAATTATAGGTTTTTTTTTTTTAATTCTCTTCTCGTTGAGTAATAGTGCAATAATAATTTTTTTGTTTTGTTTTTGAAAAAGTTGAACAATGCAGGAACTTTTTATGTCCATGAACTATGCGAATAGAATAGTTCTATTTTTGTGAAAAGTATAAGGTTATAATAAATGTGATGATAACATTTTTATTTAAATTTATAAAAGCAATTTTATCTTGAATTTTTATTTATTATTTTAGTTTAATAAAAACAATTATATATGTAGCAGTCACAAGTTTAAGATCATTAGAAAATTTCTGAACTGAATTAGTTGTGACATCTTCATCAGGAAACATAGGAACATAGAAACAAGATACTATGTAACAAAATAAGTAACTAGATCATAAAATTTATAAATTTTTAATTAAAGGAAGCCAAATTTTATTTAAATCAGCACTTCTTTCACACTATGAAGTTGTACGTGGATTACAGCGATTATTAATAAATATTAATACAGAACTACAACCTAAAGGTGTTTTATTTTAATATGTATATTATTTATAAAAGAAATATAGAAATTTAACTTATACGATTTGAAAATGCAGAGAAAGTATTTTTATAATAAAACAAAATAAATTATACTAAAAATCAGTGAACTTTGACATGTGTTAAACATTTAATACTCAGATATATAAAATGACAACAATACCAGATGTCACTCTGTTGCTCATAAGCAATAACACAATAAAAGTAAAATGATATCTGCCATGATCAAAAAAAAAAAAAGAAACAATAAAACTTTATAAAGAAAACAACGGATAATTTTGCAACTTTACAATAAAATAATAATTGATGTAAAACAATTGCAACACACATGCCTCGTTGATCTTTTAGACAAATAATTACAATGACGAATAAAACATATGAAAATCGCGTATAATGTCATCATTAGTTTCAACGTAACTTGTTAAAAAGAAAAAACTAACATATGTTAAACATAACATGCATATAAATTTGAAAACGAAAGTTTTATTACTGTTTAAGAACAATTTAAATTTTGACATGATTTGTATTAACCAAGGTTTTTATTATTTCTTGACTGACGTGTCGAAAAGTTTAAGTACAACAGACTTATTTAATTTTTTCTCTTTCCAAAACTTTATTATTCGTTGAAATCGTGATTACCAAAAAAAAAAAACAACCGATAATCGAAATTTAATAATAAATATGTAATGAAGTGATATTTTTTCTTATTGAGGTGTGGTCGCTGACAGACTTAAATCGAACCATTTAAAATCATATTATTATAATTCAATTATTTACTTCAAGGAGACAATTTTATTTGATCTAAATATTTTAATTTTCAAAAATTATAATTGAATACTGTCGTTTCTGGGTCCCCGTTCAAGAACGGTTTTACAATTATAAGTTTGAATTTCGTAATGAGTTTTTGGTTTTTGATTGGATACGTTTTGACGTTTGATGTGAATCGAGTTTTTCAATTAAAAATTTTATTATTTTTTCGATTATTGCTTAAGCTACTTAATGAATTATTATGTAAAAAAAATTGAACAGATTGGAAATGAATTGATTAATTTATATAATGAACTTATTGATTATTTCAAATTGGAATTACATTATATATCTCTTTTATAAGATATTTATTTATTTGAACAATTTTTTTTATAATTTTTCATATTTTTATTATATAAATACAATTCCGTAACTAGATAGCATATTTATATCAAGACAGTTTTGTTTTTAATTACTAATGACTATAAATGGGAAAAATTTAAAATCTCAATATTTTTGAGTATTACTATAGTAATTGTTATGCAAATTTTTGTATTCCATAAATTTATTTAATACGATGACGATCGGTTCTGGTGTCGTGCCAGTTGCGTACGTGCCAGTTGCGTACGGTCCAGTTGCGCCCAGTCATTAAATAGTGCCATTTGCGTACAAATAAGGGTCGGATCAAACCCAGGTAGTGAAGCTAGTTAGGCCGAGTGCCAGATGCGTACAGCCGTTAAATAATATTTATAATACGCTATACATCGCACATAATTTTTACAAATAATCAAGTCAGTATTTAATTTTAAAATTGACCAAGTTTATATTAATTTATTGGTTTAAATTTGATTTGTGTAGATTAATATTTAATAAATTCATATCGTTTACCAACTTTGTTACTATTTACTATATTATGATAAATTATGCTTAAATTCGTGATGTTAAATTAGTAATAATAATTACATAGACTTTTCCTCACACTTTTCCGTAATCATTTTGGAAATATGTAAATTAAAACATTTGGTTAAATTTTCACAATAATAATAAAAAATCCTTTATTGGCCAATTTCGATATGACCCTTATTTGTACGCAAATGGCACTATTTAATGACTGTACGCAACTGGCACTATTTCATCGGTTCTATGGTGGCCACAACAAAATTTTTATTTTAATTAATGCGTTCTGAAATATTTTTTCATGAAAAAATATCTTGTCACACTAAAATATTCTTCCTATATTATCATCTATTACTTTATACCTATTATGAAATTCATTATAACTTTCATAATAACAAATACATATTTTGCCATTAAACTACTGATAACTATTACAAAAGTTTCCAATTTTAACCTATAAATTTTACTTTCTGTCCTCTTCGCAAAAAAACAACATTGTCACATAAAAAGCCGATTACAATATCGTTTATTTTTGTGACAAAAGCACACTTTCACAATGCCACATAGCCATCACAACATGTCGGGTTCGTAAAAAAAACAAAACCGATCTAACCTATAACCTCTTTCGCCCACGCAAAATCCTCTCGGCTGTTGCTTGACTTGAAGACAGTTGTTGAGGCAGTTGCGACGACATCCAACAAAACAACAACAACGACACTGTTACGACAGATCGCGACCTCTGACCCCGTGACATTAGGGCCCCGCAAGTCACACAATTTATATATATACAATATATATATCCGGAAGGATCGAATAATTTATAATATTAGTCATCGGTTATTAGTTGCAAAAAAAATAGTAAATAAGAATGTTATTTATTTTATTGTTAATAAAAAAAATGGTAAAAAAATATAGAATTGTTTTATTGTTAAATTTTGCTGTATAATATTGATTCTTTAGATATGCTGTTAATAAATTCTGTTTATAATAAGTAATTGTTTAAATTGTTACATTGTGTTAAATTCTACTTAATTATTAATATTATTATTTATTGGTCATCTTGTGATCACTTTTATTTATAATTATTTTAGAATAATAGAGAGATATTGTGATAACATGTCCGATAACAAGCTAAGCGTTATTTAAATAACGTAAACGTTTTTAACGAAATTCGAAATGGGAGGTGTTGAGCCATATATAGTTATATTCTTTACGTTATTACAAAGTTCCAAAATAATCCGCTAGTTAGCGTATTATTTAAATAGATTAATCTATATTCAAGTGTGTTAGTAAATGTCAAATTCAAACTGTCAAGTTATTTTATAAAATATTGTGTACGTATACATCGAAATAAGTATTTGTTTTATCTTTATATTTTAATAGTCATATTTAAAGTATTCTTATATAAGAAGAAACAAACTATAATAATTTTATAAATATATTAATTCTCCGTAAATTAAAATATGATATAAGATTACATTATCAATATTTATATCAGCTTCAATAGCGTTATTTAAAATAGCTTCCATTATACTGAATTCGTTGAATCGGATTCATAATCTAAATAGTATAAGTTGCCATACACGTTATTTACGTTAGCGCAGGGTGTTATTTAGTCGAAAATAACGCGTTGCGCTATCGTTATTAACGGGTGCTATTTACTACTAAATAATGCGCATGCGCAGATGTCAAAATAACATAAACGTAAATACCGGACGACGTTAAATGAATGCACAATATCTGTAATACGAATATTGACATAATTATTTTATTCTAAAATATTGTGAAAGTATTGTTATATCAAATCCATATCTATACTACAAATACATACATATACAATCACATCATGTTTGTAAAAGGATGTGGTACAAACTCTTTCCACTATTTTTAAATTAATTTTCTCCAAATATTCCTATTCAGACAAGTAATATTTGCTTAATATAGTCGTTGGAGATAAATGAAATACACTTGATCGTGTTTCTTTGGTCGAATATGCAATTTCTGACTACCCTGGACGGTGCATATTGCATTTCTTGCACTTTTTCACACATTCTCAATAATCAAATTCATATTTAAGCGAAAATAAACAATGTAACTGTCAATTATCATAACTTGACGTATTAGGTTGGTTAATATGTCAGATGGAATATACTTGCCACCATATTGTACTTAGTAATTAACTGCTGTACAATAAGTAGTAACATAATGACCTCTTTTTACATAGGCAATATGGTAACGTAATATTAATATTATCATACGTTTGAAGAAAAAAAATATTATTATAATTTAATTATTCAAATATTTATTATTCGTCAAAATAAAAACGGTCATATTTAATGAAGAATTTATTTATGTTATAACAATAAAGTTCACATTTAAATGATAAAAGAAAAGTATAAAATTCTGGTCCTTGTACAGTTACATTCACTTTTCAAACACGAAAGAAATAATAAAATACAAAACTTGCGCGTTTTGTGTGAGATTGTCAATGCTTCAAGATCACATAGAAATAGAATTTCTTTTAAAACAATTTAGCCTCCCAGATAGAATCTTTTCCAAACTACAGTTTTACAAAGTTAATTAATTTTTACTCATATTGTTAGTTATTCCGGTATTTAACTAACGATATATTTCTTTATTTATTTATTCACTTATTTCTTTTCTCACGTTAACTTTTTTTTTTTTTAATCTAACGTTTTCAATATAATTGTGTTGCAGATTTTAATTTATAATTATTATTTTATAGTATTGAGAACTCATTCAGACCTGTTACAGTTATGGATTGTTTTATTTCACTTACGAAGATATTTTACTGTTAGAATAAAAGTAATTGAAAAGAAATTGAAATCGTTTAAACGAGAGTTTTGCATCAGGACATCAGATTTTATATTTGTCGATTTATCTGTGCAAATAAATCGAATTGGTATATTTAGCGTATGTTTCCAAGTGGTAGGAATAGAAGAGCATGTATGAGAGATATTATGAATGTAGATAAAGTAAAAATTATTTGTCTGGATAGAAACGTTTGTTGGAAAATAATTTTGACATACTGGAAAGAGTTTGTACCACACCCTTTTGGGTACAATTGTGTATGTATTTATTATTAAATAAATTACACGAATGGAAACAAAATATCGTGTTATTTTGTAAATATGTGAATAGAAATAATAAATAATATCTAATAATTAATTTATTATAACAGATAAAACAATAAACATATCAAATAATATAGTAAAAAGATTTTCAAAACTCATTATATTAAAATAAAACGGCTTTAGGTTGTAGTTGTGTATTAACAATCGACATTACCTAGTAACTTGTTACTATGCTCTGTTTTTTTCCTGGTGAAGATGATGTACCTAGAGTATATCGGAACGGTAATTATTAATGAAAATTAATTTTTAAAATTAATTAACAAAATAATATTTTAATAAACATATAAATTCCATAATTATAATGATTATTAAAATAAAACTGCTTTCGGTTAAAGTTCTGTATTAATATTTATTTAAAATCGACGTGTCGACGAAACTCAACGTCCGATTTCATATATCCTGATGAAGACGAACCGTTGAGTTTTTAATCAGTCACCAAGCTCTGAAGATGCCATCTACGATGTATGACGAAACGCCTACAACGAGGATAGATCGACCACGGCATACCAGCCCAGAAAATGTTATAAAATCAATGAAAACATTTGTTTTTGAAAGCAACTTTTACTAACAAATGTTAAAGTATCTGTTTAGTACCTAGAAACAAAATTGCATCAAATTATTGTCAGCAATACATATTTCTACAAAAGACAAAACAAATGCAATGCGTTTTTGTTATTAGTATCTTAATACATGCGATGACAGACACAGCTCTAAATCATTAAAGTTGAAATATATAGTTATAACATCTTCTTTTTCAAACAGATAGAAAATAAATCTTTGAAATCTGTATAATTCTTGAAAATTTAATTCTCAAATATAATTAGTTTGTGAAAAGCAATTACAACATCTGTTAAATTGATGAAGTGCAGACATAATAAAATTTACCCGATTCGAAAATAAATTTCGTTATCATCTGTTCCACGAGCATTGTGCCGTCATAGTGTCGCGTCCAGTGGCGTTCGTCAGATAAACTTACATAGCAAAAGCCCCGAACCGTGTGTGTGTGTATGCGGGTCATGGGGTAGAGGGGGCTCAGTATAAAAAAGTCGCCATTAAATACAAAGATAGTTGGAAACCGGTTAAAGAACGATAACGACCAAAGTGAGATTTTTAATTTTGTCATTATGAATTCCCGTAAGGATGTCCATGTTCGCTTGTTTTTATCTTCTTTTTTTTTAATCCGTCTTTTGTTTTTTTTTTTCTGTTTTAATAACTCTGTTTTGTTTTGCGGGTTTTTTGTTTCGATTTCAATTAAACTCATATGGTTAATGGACCAGAGAAATATGTCCATTTGCTAATATATTAATAATATCTTAAACAAAATTCTGAAGCGATAGAAACATTTTAAAATGATACGCAAATCGGTATGTGTCAATTTTTCTGCATACAAAAACTGTCTCCTACTCTGTAAAGGTGAATGAACTCTGATTTTAGTAAAATATGCAAAAATTTGTGGCAAGAAAAGTAAATGTGACAGTCAGACATCTGTATTAATAGTTACAAGTTTTTATTTTTTTGTAAATAACAGTAAAAATGAAATAAAAAACGATTACACTTATTACATGAAATTAACGTTAAATATATATTTTTTCTTTCTTTTTATTTTTTAATTATGTATAATAACATAAATTTTAATACTTTACATTTTTCTTAGAAACACTTTTATTAATATTTTTAATGTATTAAAAATGTTAAATTAATTGCTCTAATTTAAAAATACATATTTATTAATATACTTTCATTTTATTATACTATAAATTATCATAACTATAAAAAATATTTGAAAATTATTTTAATATCGCAAAAACTTAAAGACGATAGAATTTTCCTATTTTAAAGTAATTAAAATTGATAGTAATTAATAATTTGTTAAATATTTGTTAGAATTACTATTTCTTTGGTCGAATATTCAATTTAAGTTTGTAATATTTTCTGTGACTATTTCTATACGCATGTAAATTTGTGTTTTTCGTAATAAAGTGATATTATTATCAAAATAGTAAATAAATCTTTCAGTACTCATTATATTAAAATAATATTTAATAGTAGAACTGTTTCTACTAGAGGTCAATACGTTTAAAACTATCCAGATAAATCTACTATTGCTCAACATGCGTTAGAATATCTTCATGATGTAAAATTCGAAGATATTGTAATAATTACTAGACCAATCAATATTAACCGCAGATTGATAAGAGAAGCAATGGAAATTTATAAAGAAAAAAGATAACATCATCACTATGATAGCACAGATTTAAATAAAATTTACCTTTTTTTAATTAAAAATATGTACTTATATAAATTTTATTATTGTTATTTTCTAAAACATAACACTAGTTTTGAAATAAGTAATAAAGCATGAATGAAAATTTTAAAATCTGTAAATAAAACGCAAACACTCAAAATTTCAATCTTAACGGATTTAAATACTGAACAATTTTCATCGTTGATTTAATAACTTAATGAAAAACAAACAAAGCAATGTCATGTTTAAATAAACTTACAATTAGTTTTATTTGAATGATGAAAGCAAATATTGTATTGTAAATACAAACACAACATATACGCAATGCCTAGTATATGCTGAAGACAATGTTAAAAACAAGTGCCAATCATCATCTTACAGCGAAAAATGTAATGATTACATCTGATATGTAAGTCACGTGGTACTTGCGCTGAATTATTGTAACAATGGCGGCATCTAAATCAAGGCCGCTACGTTCAAAAAAACAATTAATAATTTTTTTATTATTTTTTTTTATCAAAAAGTATAAAACGTGGTTAAAGTTCTGAACATTTTGAGTATCTATAAATATTTTATTTGACATATTAACCTGGAGATGAATGATTAACAAGAAATCAATATTGGAATATACAAAAACTGAACTTGAGATAATAAAAAAATTACAACAAAATTTAACTACAAATACAATTGTAATTTAAACGGTGCGCTTTAAATTGTATGTTAAAATAATAATATAATTACTAATTACTATTCGGTAATTGGCCGAATATTTGATTTTACATACATACACAATGACGCCATATACCCAAAAAGGGGTGGCAGAAACTCTTTTCTTTTTAAATAAATATTAAATGTTTAAATGTTACACGAAGAAAAAGGATTCTTTCAATTAAAGAAAATCATTATTTTGAATCAAATAAATATATTTTTTTTGCAATAATGGCAAAATAATATCTATTTGATTTAAAGATATTTATTTATTACAAATATTTTTTTTTTAAATATAAAGCTATATACATAATTACTCTAAACAAATTTATTAAAAACAAAGAAATTTACACTAAAAAAGTTGCCATTTTACATAAAAACCATAGTAAAAAAATAAATATTATTTCAGCAAAACCATAAATTTTCTGTAAAAATAATATAATTTTACAATTTTATGTAAAATAATTAATTTATCATATTATATATATTTTTTTACTGAAAAAGTAAGTAAACTTACATAAAATATACCTATTTTATATTCGTATTATGTAAAAATTTTCCTGTGAAGTCTGTAAATTTACATTTACATTAAAATAAGTTTTTATGTAAAATTATTGATTTTTTACAGCGTATATGTACTATTGAAATTAGAAACGTTTTTCTTCGTGTATATAACTAACTAGAGTTTCTAGCGTTACTCATATGATATAATTTTCATTCTTTATTGTTTGTTTTTTAATGTATAAATTATATAAAAAGTAATGGTATCGCAAGTAAAAAAATATATATGAAAAAATGTTGAGAAACACTGATATGGAATATGGAAAAAAAGAATAAAAACTCAGGCATTTAAAATAGCCAATGTCCATTGACAAGGAACTCTAAGATAATTATGTTAGAAATAATGGAATGCTATAAAGGCCGTTACATTGAAAATGGTATCGATCCATTATACTCCAATGGATTTGACATCATCGTTCATAACGAATTTCTATCTAGAGAAATAGTCTATTAAAATGTCCAACTAAAATGCTCCTATGTTTTGTTCTTATTTCCAAATCGAGATTCAAAAATTCACATTTATATTTACCATTTCGTAAACATAACACTAAACACTCTCAATCATGCCAACCCATTGGGAATAAATGCAATTTGCGTTATATTTTTCTGTGGTAAATTTTTCAGAAATCTAACTTATACTATCTTATATACAAACTTATTCACATAATTTTTGAAATTTTTCGTATTTTACGTTACACTTTTTCGGTGGTAAGTTTTTAAGAAATTTAACTTATACCATTTTATGTAGCGTGTTTTTCTCTATAGAAAATTATTCTACAAATTTTTCGTATTTTGCGTTATATTTTACAGAGGTAGGTTTTTAAGAAATCTAACCTTTACTATCTTATAAGCATATTTTTCTGTATCTAAAAGTATTCTACACATTTTTCGCTGAAACTTACATTTTCAGAGACATTACGCTGTTATTGACATGATTTTTCAAATTTTTCGTATTTTCTGATGTTTTGTGTTATATTTTTTTCGGAAGTAAGTTTTCAAGAAATCTAACTTATACTGTCTTATGTAGCGTGTTTTTCTCTATCGAAAAATATTCTATATCAGGCGTAATGAGTTGAAACGTCGATGATAAATAAATATAAATACAGAACTTTAACGTAAAGCAGTTTTATTTCAATTCAAAATTTGGATTCTTAAATAATATTTCCATCATAATACTGATTATAATAATAACATTGAAATATAATAAAAATTGCAACATATCAAAAGAAAGTTGTAAAGTAGTAACATTACTGAATAATTAATTTATCTAAATTTGTATCTATAAAGACCTAATTTTTGAGCAAAATGCTTTATAAATATTTAAACATGTAATTTATCTAGCAAAGTTCAAACAATTTATCAAAACACGCTTAACAATATCTCAGATACGAATAAATTTACTTCTCTCTATATGAATTGATCTACAAATTATACCGTTTTTCTTTTTTTTTTTAATTTGTCAGTTTGATCTAGATCTGTAATTTCTAAAAATCATCTGTCACAAAACATGTTTTATCATCGATTAAATACGAAATGTGAAATGCAAAAATATCGAATGATAAAGCAAGATAGAATAACTTTTATGCTCTTGCATAGGTTATACATCAGATCAACTATAATATAGATACAGAACACAACGTCTTGAGCGCTCTGAAAGTTTGGAAATTGAGGATGGTATCTACGATGTATGGCAAAACGTCTGCGACGAGAATAGATCAATCATGGCATATCAGCCCAGAAAATTCTATAAATTCAATGGATAACGGTCGTGAAAGTCTGAAGATTACTATAATTTCATCCTTTTTTTTCTATGTATATAACAAAACAATCAATATATTAGGTATAGGCAACACGTATCTATATTTCTGGTTGATCTGATGATTATACAAACTATCGTACACGAGTTGGTAATAAAATAAATATATGCATATATGATACAGGAACAGAACATTAGTAGCAATTTATAATCGGTTGATCACCCACTGGGTTCCGGGATTAAATCAACTCAGCCGCAACTTATTTACATATCTATGTATTTATAATCAGCCTTGTCGCAGCAACAACATGGAGAAATATTATGGAAAACAACCACTGTCTTCTAATGTAACATATGTCCAGTTTGCATGATCAAATTTTTGTTGTTGTTGCAGTTCAGATTTTTTTTTTATATTTGCTACGAACAGGAACAAATCAAATATTTACCATGCCATATCATCAATACGTTTTAGATTTTCGCACAATGTTTTCAAAACTTTATTATTAACAATTTTTATTATGAATAAAATCATCTATCAATTTTTAGAAAATGGTAGATTAGAAAAATGTGCGGTCACAAAATTTCCATTAATTAAGTTCAGATTTGTGTTCTAGAGATTGTATGAAAAAAAGCCATGTAATCTTGTCCTGTAATTGGTTGTATAACTGTTGGGCAAAAAGTCATTAATATTATTAATTTTTAATAATCGACATATTCAGTATATTCATCAGGAAAAAAAATATACACATGACATTTACAGTAAATAAACAGGACATAGAAACAAGTTACTGGGTAACAAAATAAGTAACTAGATTATAAAATTTATAAACAACAGACAATAAGTGTAAAGACACTAATTTAAATAGAATTTAACTTCCTTTAATTAAAAATTTATAAATTTCTATAATTTCGTTACTTATTTTATTACGTCTAGTAACGTGTTTCTATGTTCTGTTTATTTACTGTAAATGACATTTGTTTCTTTGTTTTTTCCTGATGATGATATACGTAGAGTATTTATTTATTTATTTACTTATTACTTTATGCGACAGACGAATCCAATTACATGATAGGTTAGAATATAAAAACATTGATAAAAATACAAAATTACTAAATAAAAATTACGCAGAATAAATATTTACAATAATTTACAATAATTGTTGGCACTAAGACATAAAATTGACATGCGTTAAAAATTGTTTCGGCTTTAAATGAAAAACATCCAAATGCGAAAATTCAGGGTTGCCAAAACCTGGAAAACCGGGAAAAGTCAGGGAATTTTGTTTGTCCTGGAAAAGTCAGGGAAAAGTCAGGGAATTTCATTTGGAGTCAGGGAAAAAATTTGTTTGGCAAAGTTACAAAATTACAAACACAAATTTTGAGCAAATGTTGTGCAAATTTGTAATTGTATTATTATAAAATTCGCATGAATTTCACTTTTAGTATATTCAAATTAATCTTATCTCAATTTTTTCACATCTAGACTTAGAAATCATTATAATTAATTAAGTTCGAGGTTGTAACTCATCTTTATCTAATTTTAAATCGATTTTAATCAATATTTTGTGATTTACAGTACTTGGGAATTTATATTTGTTTAAATATAAAAGTCAGGGAAAAATGAAAAAAAGTTTTGGAAAACCGGGAAAAGTCAGGGAAATTGGTTTTCACAAAGTTCTAGCCACCCTGAAATTTTACGTTATATAATAGATTAGTACGTGCATTAGGCAGGTAGAATGTAATAGAATTTCTAGTGGAAAAAAAACGGAACATGAAAATGAATAAGAGATAAGGAGTGAGCATCATCCATTATTAATAAATATTAATACAGAACTACAACCTAAAGCCGTTTTATTTTAATATAATGACTTCTGAAAGATTTTTTACTATAACTTTCCAATCATATCTAAATCCAATCCTGTATTGCACGCGAACAGTGTCCCGGGTCAAAACCGACCGAAAGCCAAGCACAAAACACTACGGCTATATTTACGACGTTGTATTTTGTCTATTGTTTTACGGGAACATAAATACAAAACTGGGCAAGCTAAAGAAACCAGCAAAAACACACTGTGGTTGAGTTGGTGTGTGTAGCCATCGTAAATGTGACTTATATCCTACCTATGACTGTTTCGTTTGCTAGGAGTACTTAGAACTTGGAGACTTAACGTTAGGTCTTAGTGACACTGCAGGGTCATTGGTCGATTTGCCATCGTTGTATATCGTAGTTTCTTACCAATACCACACCCCCCGTTGCCCTTCACCCTTCCGTTGCAAACCCTAATCGTAAAGTTGCTCTTAAAAGATTGAAACAAGCAAATCCCATTATGAACGGTTCACATCGATTTAAGATCTATGAGAGATGCGAACTGATGTGACATGTTGCAATGAAGCTACACATATTTTTTCCTTCTCTATATCAAGTATCTTTAAATTTATTATATTTGGATTTTTGTTTAAGACTTTTTTGAAATATTATATTTATTACTTTTGGTTACATTACAGCCGGTTTCATAATAAACACTTTTAACTAAAATTAACTTTAAATTGACAAAAAATATTATTTTAATGGCATTAACAAATAATTGTGTTATTAGATGTTTGAAAAATTGACGAAGAAATTTTGTTTTATTAATAGCAATTAATAATTATGCAAATCGAATTTGAAAGCAATGCTTTTTTGTGTGCTTAAAGTTGACTTTAGTTAAAGTATTTATTTATCATTAATTAAAAATCTATAATTCTTATGATCTAGTTACTTATATGTTACCTAGTAACTGGTTACTATGTACTGTTATTTATTTTAATGTCATTAGCAAAAGTTTTAACCTGATGAAGACGAGATTCAGTTTTGTCGAGACGTCATTTTTATAAAATAATTAAACAGAATTTTATCCGAAAACAGTTTTATTTTATTATTATTATATTTATACTGTTATATTATCAAAAATATACTGTTTTATTCAAATGAAAAACATTAAAATTAGCTACTTATAATATCCCATCAAAATATTTCCACTAATTTCAATTAATTTAATAGATAGCATTTCTAAAAAATTCAACATTTGCTTTAAAAATGTAAATAACCTCTTGGAAAAAGTAAAAATTGTTAAAATATTTCCAAATTATTACACAATATCTAACTAATGACAACGCGCGCCATAATCTCATCTTAAATATGTATTTCCCGTTAAGCATACAGGGTGGCCCCCCGTTCTTCTATCTCCCGTTCATATCAAATAATAATTTTTGACGGTAAAAACGAAAACCCATAGACATAAAAACTCATTATATAGACTCAGACCCACGTCGTATTATATTCATTAAGCGATTTAATTAATTATGGGGACAGTTAGAAGCCGGCCTAATCGTACGATGATAACTGTTTCGGGATATTATAAATATGCTTGTATGAGTTAAATGCTAGCTAATCATAAACAGGCGGTCATAAAGTATAGAATACTTTGTTATGGTAAAATACAAAGTGTAATAGGTTTGGTGTATACATAAGATGAGAAAAAAAATTTACAAGTTACGTGTTTTGCATGCTAATATCCTAGGCAGCTATGGAAGTTATTTGTATAAATACGCACAAGTCAATATGAGCTTAAATAACGTGATTTTTTTTTCTAATGTAAATATTGTCAGTTGTTAAATAATATTTGTAGTATATTATGTTACGAGGAGTAAAAAACGATGATTATTGTGTTTAACCCAGATATTTGTGGCCAGGGCAAAGCACAAAAAGATATTTCTATTCCGAGTGACGTATACGATTTTTTCTTTAGACTAAACTTAAAATAAATAAAAAAGCAGTTGTATTTATATCTGTTCCATTGTACGTTACAATAAGATTTGTTTATTGTAAAACAAACCAATTAAGATTAAATATTAACTACAGATACTTTTATGTTGAGACAATTTGACTAAAAACTGGACTACATTTTTGTATTGTTTTGTTTTTTTTTTAATTAAAATAAATTGAAATAAAATATATAAAATAAAATATTTAAAAATCATTTTTTGTATAAATTATTGCAATAAACAAAACAGCATTGTTGCAATTTTATAATAATAATAATATATGTTAATAAAACTTACTGATAAGAATTATAAATTTATACTAAAATATATAAAAATAGCTCAGTGAGAAATAATATTTTATTAACTATGTAACTGTAAAGGTATTTATAATTATTTATTTATAATTTAATATAATAACGTAATTATGAAGTTTTCCTGATAGTCATGTAATTGTATGTGACGTGTGTTCGTGTATGCATTAAATATCTAAAAATACATTTTATCTAGAAATTTTATTGCAATTTCTTTTTTTCAGTTTTATCGAAAATGGAAATGTTTTGTATCGAACGTCGTAATCTTGAAATAGCAATAAATTACAAACAATTATTTTCCGAGATTCGAAACATAGAAAGGTCGCTTTTTTTTGTTTTATTGTTACATATGTATTTTTCTAGTTTGATGTTAAAACTATTATTAAATTCAATGGCTGGATTTATTTTCACAATTTTCACAATAAGAATTGACTAAAATTTAAAAGAATTGAGAGAAAAGAAAAATATTTTACGATTTAAATTAGATTAGTCACACACTCTAAAAAAATTATGTACTATGATGACCAGTACTTCTTGGTATAATTACTCAATTGCTGTAATTTTACATAATTGTTTAAAAATACATTATATCAGAACTATACAAACTATTACAAACATTATGTAATATAATATTACCAACGGAATGGAAAAGTGCATATATATGTAATAATACAGTTTTTAGCGCATTTTTGGATAAAATGGACGCTTAATAATACGTTTTGTCCGGTCGGGCGTTCTTTCGTTCGTTCGTTCGAACATCGTAGAGAGTTCTAGTTTTTTACATTAGTTCGGTGCTTTCAAGTTATTGGCGCATCGAATAGTTTAAAAGTGCTTGGTTATAAAAATACTGATCCGCCCACCAAAAATGCGCTTAAGTCCCTCGATCAAAAGCACGAGGACTTTTTTATATTTTTTTTAGTAAAGTCACTTTTAGTAAATTTACAGAACTGCAGTAAATTTGCTGTCAGGAATTTTCCATAAATAGGTAAAAAAAATTTAGTTCTGTAATATTATTGTTGGTCATTCGGTCATTTTTACTTACTTTATGTAATTATTATGAATTATGTAAAAATTACAGAATTTTGAGGTAGATATACAGAATATTTATGGTAAAATAAAATTACAGATTTTTTAATAGTAAAATTTTACTACTACACTGAGAAAAATAGATATTTAACAAATTGTATAATAATAAGTAGATATTTATTTGAAATATACGAGTATGTTTACTGTATTCACAAATTTATATATTTTTAAAATCTACTCACATATATATTTTAATACTATATTAAGAATTAAGACTGTAATACTATATACAAATTGATGGTATTAAATTTTTGTTTTTATTATATTTATAGTTAATTTTTAAATATACTTATTTTCTTATTTTTAATATCTTGTGTTTGTGTCACCTTTTTAAATATAAATAGCGTTACGGTAACTATCCATTTTTCTCAGTGTATTATTATGTATTTTGCTATATTTTTTTACATTATAAATTTAAAACTATAATTAACTAATTTTTAAATTCTTTAATAGATATTAGTAAAAATATACCTAGTAACTTGTTTCTGTGTTTTGTTTATTTACTATAAATGTTATTTGTATCTTTTTTCCTGATGAAGACGTACGTTGAGTATGCCGATTATTAATAAATATTAATGCAGAACTAAATCCTAAAACTGTTTGACTTTAATATAATGAGCCCTGAAAGATTTTTTTACTATATTACATATTCTTTGCTAGAGTATACTATTACTACCAAACAATATGAACTTACTTATATATACGTAGGAGGAAGTAAAATTACTCTCAGTACTCTTTTTTTTCTATCGGTTATATTGACAGCCAATAGAGTTCGATCTCTCGATCGGTCAATCTCGAAAGGTAATCTTTGTTGAAACTCATACCTGGGTAAAAGGCGGATATAATGCCCTGTTCGTCCACCTACAATCGCCGCCACTGATTAACCGCATTCGGTAGTAATACCACACCGCAAAATAACTCTAGCACATGCAATTTCCAAAAAAAAAATACTTTCGAATATTCCATGTTTCTTAGCTTTTGTTTACACTTAAATCTGTATATACTGGGTCTCTTATTTTATTAAGTTAGAAAAAATGTTTTTTTTTTTTCATTCAAATACTATAACAATATTTTAAAATAGTGAAAAACTTTCGGAACTCATTCTATTAAAATTACACGGCTTTGGGTTTTAGTTCGGTATTAATATTTATTATTTAATCGATGTTCTTTATGTACTCAACATACGTCTTCATGAGGAAAAAAAAAGATATAAATGATTTATATTTTTTTTCTTCATTATCTTCTTTTAATTAAAAAAATGTATAAATTTATGATCTAGTTACTAATTTTGTTATCTAGTAACTTGTTTCTATGTTCTGTTTATTTATTGTAAATGTCATTTGTATCGTAAGTTAATAAAAATTAATACAGAACTCTTCTTCTTAATTCAGCCAAATAACATATCAGTATATCGTTTAAATTCCTATATGCAGCAAATTTGGAGTGACATTTGAAACACCTTGACACTTGATATTTGACTGTGACACTCTATCGCAAAAAAAGATACAACAAATTTGGACTAGATAAGATAGAGTGATACTTCCGTGGACTAAGTTGCTAGACTTCAGGGAAGAAACAGGAAACCAAAAGGACAGTACAATAGGTCATTTTGCCGCGGTGCTACTGATACTTTAGGATCTTAATTTTGATAGATAGAACATTCAACCTATATCGTACATACATACACAATCACGCCATGTATCCATAAGGTTATGGCACAAACTCTTTCTATTATAAAGAAATTAATTTCCGCCAAGCATTTCTATCCGGGCGAGCAACTTTTGCTTCATCCTCGTATTTCTAATGAGACACCTGGTATATATAAGAAACAAATTATGTAATTGTCATTGATTGTTTTATAAGAATTGGATTTTTCATTTGCAATGAAATGAACGCTGCAGCAGCAGTGTATAAGTATATGGGGAGTTGGAAATAAGAGAAATGTTATGATTATAAATTATGATGTTTGGTTTGGTTATTTATCGGCAAGATTTATTGTTTCAAGCAAATCATTGATTTATCTACTCTGAAATATTTTAACGATATTTTTGCTACTTTAACTACCATGATAGTTATGAGGAAGTTGTTTCTTGGATATATTTTTTTTGATTTTGTACAAGCTGATTATTATAGTTGAACTTTTATTTTCTATTCATTTTTAGTACAAATTACTTATGTAATTTTAATGTTTTATTGTTTCATTAACTATTGGCATTAAGAGACTAATACGACAAGCTGAAATTTTAATTGCACAGAGAAATTGTAGCGTGTGTGAAAACTGGGGTGACGTTCAGTCCAAAATTTCAAACTTGCAATGAATATGGAATGAGAAAATCTATAACCAAATAGATTTTTTAACTGCGCAGTGGAAATGGAGCGTGTTTGTGGCTATTGCAGTTCATCTGACATTTGTATTGATGTAATACCATTTAATTTGTGGTTAATAGAACAGATTAGAATCCTGATTTATAGAGCTTTTGACTAATTAATTACATTGTAATACAAATTTACAAAATTATAAAATTGCAGGAAATTAAAAAATGTAGCATAAATATTTACAGTATTGGTGACATATACAGGGTGTAACAGAATAACTATTCCTAATTTTCAGAAATGATAGAGTGCACTTAGAGAAACATTTTTTATTAATAAACTACTGACCGAAAATTTCTCGGTGTCAAGATACACTAGATATCGCTAAAAACAATTTTAATTATTACAACGTCAAAGAGTAGTTAAGTTAAGGAACATTTTATTAGAAATAATAGTGCATTAAACTTTATAAAAATTGTTCGAAGTTACGACCACCATTTTCGATACAAAAGTTGTAACGATGTACAGGGTGGGCAAATTTGGACGTTTTTATAGGGGAACTCGGAAACTATAAGAGATATGAAAAAATGGACCGCGCATCCTCAATCGCTTTTTTTGAGAGAAACTCAATTATGAAAACAAAAATTAGCTATCGTCTTTTGTTTTCGAGTTATGGCAAAAAGTTCGCTTTTTCCGTATTTTGATAAATGGCGATATCTCGATGGTTTTTTAAATTAGATGAAAATAATTTTCACATTCTTAAGGCACTTTTTTGAGTAGAATGAAATGGTCTTAACGGATATTTTAAATCTCCGTTAATTCTCGGGTTATAACATAAAGTTGTGTTTTTTACAACCGACTGCCGAAAAAAAAAAAAGAAAAATTTCCGGACACTAGTTTATTAATAAAAAATGTTTCTTTATGTGCCCTCTATCATTTCTGAAAATTAGGAATAGTTATTCTGTTACACCCTGTATAATTTATCAAATTGTTTACTTAATTATATTTAACTTTATTCAAGTAAAATTATAATTAATTTCAAACTTAAAAATTTTTAAATTTTTTGAATTTTTAATATATATTTTTATAGGTTTTATTGAGAAGTATGCAATGCATGCTATGATTGAACTGGGCACTAAATTGAGTAAATTTTGCTACGATTTTACTGCACAGTTAAAACTTAGCGTGTGTGTGATCCATCTAAAAATAAAAACAGTTCCAAATTAAATTTACCTTCTATCATCTTTAAATCGTATGTAAATCTGTAAATAAGCAAAAAAACAACATCAATAATATCTTGTCATCTCATACAATATATACACACACACACACATACTTTATTTCCTAGTAGATATAATATATCCTCAGACGGATAAGTAAACTGATCCTCTAGCAGTCGGGCCGCTATAAATGCAGCAGACACGAGAGACGAGAAAAAGTTGTGGGTAAATGGGCGAATTAATCTGTAGGTATATCCGTATGTCAACCGTATAACCAAAACATAACCTTGCTCCGATGTCATTATACTCGCGCTATCACTGTACACACACACACACACTCACGCACACACTTTGAGAGAGAGACACACATATGTACAATGGAATGCAATTTGAACCGACATGCTGCCGCCCACACAAATGTAGATGTTGCATACACGCATACCGACTTAGCTGGATGCGTTAAATGCGAGGAATTTATGACTGAATTTGCTGTTGTTGAAGACTAGATATATACATATATATATATATATATATATATATATATATATATATATATATATATACAGTGTGTCCCAGGATTGATGTTACAAGAGGTGTAATGGACTAAAATTTTTTGAATTTCATTTCAAGATTCTGGAATTAAGCCCTGCTTGGCGTGAAACGAATTTTAAGAATTTTTTCGTTTTTTGAAAAACAAAATGGCCGTGACGGTGAAGCAAGAACTATTTTCTTTTCAGGTAAAGTACCCTTTTTGTTTAGGATACGACAAAATTTTATTAAGAAAAGTTGTTTATAATGACAAATCATGGCCGTATACCAAACTTCAGGACGATCTACCTACTTTCATTAAACTGTCTGTTTTAGATTGAACAAAATAAATTGTAGGTATCTATTAATTTATTAAAATTTTTATTTGTAGACCATTGAACGAAACAAATAGTATTTACAACAAATTTAAATAAATTAATAGATTAATAAATTAATAGATACCTACAATTTATTTTGTTCAATCTAAAACAGACAGTTTAATGAAAGTAGGTAGATCGTCCTGAAGTTTGGTATACGGCCATGATTTGTCATTATAAACAACTTTTCTTAATAAAATTTTGTCGTATCCTAAACAAAAAGGGTACTTTACCTGAAAAGAAAATAGTTCTTGCTTCACCGTCACGGCCATTTTGTTTTTCAAAAAACGAAAAAATTCTTAAAATTCGTTTCACGCCAAGCAGGGCTTAATTCCAGAATCTTGAAATGAAATTCAAAAAATTTTAGTCCATTACACCTCTTGTAACATCAATCCTGGGACACACTGTATATATATATATATACACTGTAAAAAATAATAATAGCGAAATTACAGAAAAATAGTAATAAAAATTTACTATAAAGAAAATCTGTAATTTTTATTTTACTGTAAATATTCTGTATTTCTACTCAAAATTCTGTAAGATTTACATAATTCATAATAATTACATAAAGTAAAATAAAACAACTTTAGGTTTAAATTCTGTTTTTTATTTAAATACACGACGTTTCGACAAGGCTAAACGCCTGTTCTCATCAGGCAGAAATACAAATGACAGGAAAGTAAACAACAAAAAACACATCAGCAAGTAACTAGGAAACAGAAAAACAACTAGATCACAGAATATACACTTTAAAAAACAGAAGATAACAATTTAATAATCAAAGGAAGCCAAATTCTATTCAGCTCAAAACCCTCACTATGATTTAAGCTATTCTTCTCCTTATAAATCTCAATAGATTCTCTAATTAATCTATTGCTAAGATTCATTGGTCTAGCAATAATTACATAAAGTAAGTAAAAATGACTTAATAACTATGAGAAATCATTTTTTTTATGCCCGTTTTACACGACGCAACTTTCTGTGGGATTTTCTTGCGCAACAAAATTGTACAAGAAAATTGCGCAATAAAATTGCAAAAATATATGTATGTTTTACACGATGCAAGAAAATTGCACTGCGAACTAATTAATAAAATAACCAAACGTCAAAATATATCATAACTGTATAAAATACTTAAAATACTTTTGCACGAAGAAATGTAAGTTAGGAAATGTACTTATGATTTACTTACTTCAAAATAAACACACGAAATATATAATATAAATAAATAATTTTTATTGTTATTTATTTTTTTAATATATGACACATATATATGAAAGTTGGTAAGACTGAAAGTTACTAAAAAGTAACTAGAAATTGCAAGTTCATGCAATTAAATTACAGCATGTTCTAATCCGTGCAACTCATCGCCGCGACAAAATTGCTTGCGCAATTTCTGTATTACACGAGCAATTTTCTTGTGCAATTTTGTTGCGCAAGAAAATCCCACAAAAAATTGCGTCGTGTAAAACGGGCATTATACATTTATATTAATAAATCTTTTGTTGCCTAGCAATTTATATCTATGTTTATTTATTATTTGTATCATTTTACCTGATAAAGATGTACGTTGAGTACGTAGAATAAAAATTAATACGGAACTGCAACCTAATGCTGTTTCATTTTAATATAATGAGTTCTAAAAGATTTTTTTACTATGTTATGGTGTAAATTATAAATCATACTATATAATCAAATAATAAACGAGATATTTAATATAACACCCTCCTCTCTTCTATACAAAATCCTTAATCTTATTTCTTCTTTTGTAATGAAAACCACATCCTAAAGCCGTATTTCAAATACTATTTGACATGCTTGGATAATAAAAACGTTAAATCTATTTATAATACAATTTAATGCTTTGTTATATATAACTGATTGTTAAATGGATATTAAATAACAATCATAGATTGTTGGAAGATATTTTATTACTTCAATATTATTATAACAGGCACACTAACATTCAACAAAAATTAATACGCATACGTAGCAAGCATTTCGAATTCAAATTAAAACAAATAAAACAATCCATATCGAATAATTTATTTCTTCTAAAATACAATCATTTTATTTATTTTTTTTTAATAAAACTTATTACACACCATATTAAGTAAAAACTTATTTTATTTTATCAAATCAAATTTTGATTGTTTAATAATTTTACAAACAGAAAACCATTTGCAACATTTAGAAATTACATGGTTGTAGAACCATGGAACTATGAACGCTAGGGAAATGTTATAAAAACAACAAACTGTATTTTTAATTAACATTCACATATTAAAAACATACATACATACACAATCACACCATGTATCCAAAAGGATGTGGCACAAACTTTTTCCACTATCCTGAAATTAGTTTTCTCCAAACATTCTTATCTATAAGTAACTTTGGCTTCATCCACATTTATGATACCTCTCATTTTTGCTCTCCTATTTCTCCTATTTGCGAACTTTCGCTCACGCAAGCCATTCTCTCAATCATACCGCTTCAATTACTTATCGAACGTCCACGCAAACTTATTCCTTCAAAATTAATCATATATATTTTTTTTAATTTCACACTCATCAAACAATAATCTATTTCGTATCCGATTCCATCTACTTCATCACATAAAAATCTCATTTCCAAACTCAACATTCACTACTATACATCAATGTAGGCATCAAAACATATATATTCAAACGGGGGCTTATATTAAAAATAGTGTGATATATTTTTGTGTCTTTATCACGAGTTTGTATCTCTGACAATTTTATTTCTTGACGTGGCGTTGGTATCTCCAACTTCATATCAAAAAAATCTACAAATATTGTATATTATTAGGTATATAATTTTTAAAAATATTATTTAAAGTGGTTCTCATTTTTACAAAAATAAATAAATACAATAAAAATTAATTGTGGGGCCCGGATTTGAATCCCGCTTGGGGCATTGATATTTGTGATGTTTTTGTATCGTCCAAATACATTTTGAAAAGTGATATCTAAGCATCTATTCGCTACCGAATCCATTTGTGTAAAAAACAAAAACTTTTAATTAGTTTTTTATTGTTCAACATTAAAATTGCTTCAATATCTAGGCCTATCGACTCAGAACCCCGACAATAAAAAAAAATATTTTTTTTAACACTAAAATTAAGTGTATATTAAGTGTAATTTATGTGTAGGTTTCATAAATTAAGTGTAACAATATTTATCAGTCATCCGCAACAATTAAAATCGGGGTTCTAGGTCTATATCGACTAGGCATCAGCATAGTCATTTTTTCATGCAACGTTAGAAAAAACTATAAACAAATTATGTATGAATTAAGTGTAAATTAAGTGTAATTGAATAACACACTTTACATTTATTTCATCAAATTTATAAATATAAATATTAAAAGAATATTTTCTCAAGCAAGTTTCGGGGAAGAAATTAAGTGTTAATTAAGTGTAATTAAATCACCCTCTCCTACATTAAATTTATCAACTACCCAACTGGCCCACATCCTTATCGCTACACAATGATATTTGCTTAAGAATATTATTTTTTTTTAATTTCACGTATTACAAGATATCAATGTTTAGCGATAAGAGTGTGGGCCAGTTGGGGGGTTGATAAATGTAATGGAGGCGAGTGTGATTTGATTACACTTAATTAACACTTAATTCCTGTCCCGAAATTTACTTGAGAATATATATTTTTCGCAATTTTAGTAACATAGTAAAATATTTTTCTGAATTTATTTTATTAAAATAAAAACTGTTTTAGGATTAGATTTAGATGAACGCTCGTCTTCATCAAGTCAAAAATAATATTTTTGACTTGATCAAGACGTGCGTTCAGTTTCGTCGAAACGTCGTTTTTCTAAAATAATTAAACAGAATCTAATCCTAAAACACTTTTTATTTTTTATCTTTTTATTTTGATGTTAATGTTAAATTATACATTTTATAATTATAAATGTTAACTGTTATTTTCAAGTGAATGAATAAAATATCTTTATAATATTTTACAATTTTGCAATTTTAGCGTGTCATTATTTTTTAGCGGTTCCGTATTGTCGTATGAATCATCAAAATTTCTTCTTTTGTTTCACGGCAATTTAACTACAAAGACACATATGGTTCAAGTGCCATTTATTTTGTTATATACATAAAAAAAAACAACAACAAAGAAACTATAATTACATATTACAATGACCCTCAAAATATACGTAATAAAAATTCTACAATTTATTACAGAGCTTTATATACTAGATGTTTTATTACTAATGTTTAATAATTAGTGCAGTAAACCGAATCCGGATCCAAAATTATCCAGGTATCCAGATAATAAATTAAGTTTTTGAATGTAAATCTCAAATTTCAAATTGAATCCACAAATCTAATATTATGATTGAACAAGCATTTTACTTTATATAATTTCAGTATTGTTTTTGACTTATTTTTACAGTAATTTTTCCGATTGTAACTACAATTGCAATTGTTATAAAAATTATGTATTTTTTTGTTTATAGATTTTACATGCATTCTTTTTTGATATACGTTTTATTAGAAAAAAATATATAGTGTTGTTTTACCTGTTCTAAATTTAGTAAATGAAACATACATTAAGATTGTAATTTGCTTTGTTCGCGCAATAAATTTTTATATTTTTTTTTTCAAATTCAAATTTATTGTTTATTCAAAAATTGGCTTACAAAGCAATTATTACAATACAGAAACATTGTTTTGAAATTTGAAACTGTAAGATATTAATAAATCTGACGTGTCAGAAATGAGAAATAATAATAGCTATTATAGAAAATTTTGATCAAAATAAAAAAGACACTAATATTTTGTATAATTTTATAATATAGTATTTATATGTTTTCATTATTAATAATGTTTTAGCTCACAACTTATACTTTAAAATAAAAAAGCTTTAGGTTTAAATTCGGTATAATTTTTAATTAAAATTTGACGTTTCGATATACTAAATGTATATCATAATCTGGTAAAAAATATATACAAATGACATAAATAATAAACAAACAAAACATAGGAATATGTTACTAGGTAACAAAATACAAGTAACTAGATTACAATTTTTTTTAATTTATTATAATAATTAAATTGTTTTCACACTATGGTTGGGCGGTATTGAAATTTTAATATTGAGATTTAATATTTAAAAAATATCGATAATATCGATATATTAAAATATCGATAAATCAATATTATCGGCATTTGATGTTCAATATCGATATATCGGTACTTCGATATATACAGATATAATTTATATATTTATATATTCAATAAAAATTTAACTTATCAATCAATAAGTAAATTAAAAAATATATCAATATGTTTTTATATTAATAATTTAATTAAAATTTAAAAATGAAATTTAAATAATGCTACAATTTTTACATTAAAAATAAATCTGTAATATTTTTTTTAAGAAGTGCAGTATCTGGCATAACTTTTTTTTAAATTTCCCTCAACCATAGGTGAGCAGAATGTTAAATATTTTTACCTTAAATTGGAATTTCATCAATCTTAAATTTGCTCAGATATCAATATTACGATATATCGATACATTATCGATATATTAAATTTTTTCCCAGCCCTACTTCACATTGATATACCTGTAGTAGTGTAGTATATCGAAACGTCGATGTTACTTGTTTATTTTCTACAAAAACTATTAACACTTTTAGTTGTTACATTTTTCTAGATAATATAAAAACATTCTCAGCACACTTTCAAACTTCTTTGCACGAAGATATAGACTCTCAATTCCGGCAACACGAACCAAACACAACAAAGAGCTAAAAAAACTTATATATTTTAATTGTTCGTATCTGCTTTAGTGTATGTGTGTATGGAAAAGAGGCCAATGTTATCCCATAACTTACAAAACAATTATTCTTCATCTTCTTCTATAGTTGAACACGATGTAATACACAATATATTATAAATATATCCACACACACACACACATACACACACACACATACACACACACACATACACACACACACATACACGGACATAGAGTATTCTGCACAATTCAGAAAATAAGATTCCGTTATTTCCAAACACAATGTAATAATAATTTTGTGAACACACTTTTAACTTACGTTCATATTACTTCAAACCTGAAATATGTATGTTAAAACGTATGACCTTGAGATGCGAGAATCCATTGTACTGTGCGCTGTGTATTTTTTTCCGATATTTTTTTTTGTTTACACTACATATACATATATACAGAATGATTAAAAAAATATAGAAGCAATTGGTTCACAGTAAGAAATATTTTAACTACATTAAAACCATCCTGATAATATACACAATCACCATATTGTTCGGTGTTAATTTTTGGACATTATTTTTTTCGGTTAATCTATTTAATCACGTTCCGTGTTAATAAACTTAAAAAAAAAAACGATAGTACACATATGTCATATAACACAGGGCTGATATAAAAATAAACCACTATAAGAAAAAAATATTAAATTTTATCTTTAAATTTAATATTAAATTATAATGATAATTTGTATATTTAAATTTACTGATCAAATAATGTATATTTGCGTTACATGCAAAATCAACTAAAATATTCTGCTAGCCCTGAAGAAAGCAATAGTGATTGCCGAAACGTTGGCTAAAAAAAGAGTGAATTCCGTCAATTATTAATTACTTCAACAGTCGACTATTTTTCCAATTTAATTATAAATATAATCAATTTTTTAATGAACGTAATGGATATTCTAGCATTACATGATATTCTGTATTTTCTATCAAATGAAGACTTTTCTGTTGACTAGAAAAAGACTAAAAATTCTGTAATGCCACAGGTTTTATAGATGTGATCGGAATTAACTCATAAATTTGATGAAATTTATTAATTTCGTTATGATTTGAACACAAGATTATTTTTTTTTATAGAGTTGAAAAATTTTTATTTAATCTATAATCTTATAATGAAGATTTTATATAATTTTCGATTATAAATTTTCTGATAATTTTAACACAAATTGGCTTTCAGATTTATAATTCCATTTCATATTTTTTAGTTTTTGTTTATTAAAAGCGTACTTGGCAAAATGTAAAAGGTCAATACGTCTAAACCATTCAGATAAATCTGCCATCGTACAACTTGCGTTAGAAAATCTTCATGACGTCAAATTTGAAGATACTAAAATAATTGCAAGACTCAACAATATTAACAATAGATTGATAAAAGAAGCAATAGAAATTTACAAAGGAAAAGATAACATCAATCAGTGTGAAGGATCCGATTTAAATAAAATCTGGCTTTCTTTAATTAATAAATTATTATAAATATTGTAATCTAGTTTCTTGTATTATGTTACCTAGTAACTTGTTTCTATGTTTTGTTTGTTTATTATTTATGTCATTTGTATATATTTTTTCCTGATGATATATGTTTAGTATAGGTATATCAAAACGTCGAATTTTAATATCAAAATTTCAACCTGAACCTTTTTTATTTGAATAAATAAAATTTATTCATGTTTCAATTTAGTTTTTTTGCAAAATTATGAGAAATTTTGTAAAAAATATGTTTTTCACTGGTACTTAAAAAAGTTACAGACTATTTCTCAAAACCTCACATATTAAATTAAATATTTTATATATAGTCAGAATGAGGTTTTATAATTAGTCAATAATCGACTGATTCTACACTTCTCGATCATGCTGTATATAAAAAGGTAGTCCATAAAAACACTGGTCCACACTCGAGCGTTTTTGTGTATTTAGTGCCATGACAGAACAGTTATGTATGGCTGTGTATACTGTTGTAATTCGCTGATATTTTTTTTTCTGCAGACACGCTGTTATATGGCTACACTATAATTTAGAGATTCTGAAAACGCTTACATCCAAATTTGACAGTGTACCATGTAATCACAATGAATGTAAATTGTAATTTTATGAATTAAAACGTATTGTTAAAGATTTAATTGTAATGCTGATGTGGGTGAATAGAAATATTTCTTCAAAAATATGAAGAAAAAAAATGTTATTCCTGTTAGCCATTCTTTTGCCATTTGGTCTATATTTAAAATGATATATTTGATTCATGTTTCAGAATGAGGTTAGGTTAAAAGGAAAATAGTAAAATAGATACCTAGACAATATCAATTATTATTTAAACAAATGATATTTATATTTTTTTTCTCAAAGATAAATTTCATATTATTATATCTTTATTTAATAAACGAAGCTAGAATAATATTTTATAATTATACAAGTATATCAAATTTTGTAGTATAGTATACAATTAATTGTACAATTACTGTTTTAATTAATATTTATTTATGATTTATATATGTTTTTTTAAAATGGATTTTTAAATACAGATGTAAAATATTTATGCAACTAGGATTACATCCAAGACAAACTAGTTTGCAGCATTTACAGTTTCTATTTGTCAGTAAACTAATAGAAATAAAAATATTTAAACAAATTATTAAAGTATTAAAGTTATTATTGTTAAAATAACAACAAACTCTGTATCCTGGTAATAATAAACATCGGAAGTTAATTAATATCTCGAGAATGAATTCAAATTAAGTTAATTTATTAATGTTAATAGAATAGATTATTCCTAGAATAACTAATCGTCGAATTTAAAAATTTCTATTACTACTAGCTATATAATATTGTCAAAAGATAAGAAATGGGATATAATTAATAAAAAAAATATAAATTAAGTGTTGATTAAATGAAATAATACACAATTACTTTGTTGATATCACAGTTTTTATTAAAACAAACTCTTTCCACTATTTGGAAATCAATTTCCTCCAAACATCCCTATCAAGACAAGCAACTTTAGATTTATCCACATTTATAATTCTTCTCATACATGCTCTTTTATTCTTACTATTTGGAAACTTTTGCTCACGCAAAACATTCTCAATTATACCACTCCAACTACATGAAACCTAGTTGAAACCAGTTCAAGATAGGTGGAACGGTTTACACCGTCGGTTCATAAAAAGTGCCGATTTGGTTTGGTTTCGGTTCACGTTCTGATTCGATTTGCATCCTTAAAATAAATATATAACAATTTCTTGTTTAATTAATTTATAAATAAAAATGTCGTTTCCATAAACATAATCCAACAAACTAATAACTAATGTTCTTCTTGTTGCAGATGCTACTCTAATGGCTGGGCGCACCAATCTCCAGCTCGCCGATCGCCAGCAGCTCGTCTCCTGGTGTCCAGCAACACAATGATGTCGGCGCGTTCGACGCCTAATCTTCAGAACGTGCAGCATCCACCAGCTACAGTATCGCATCACACCGCTTCCGCACTTGTCGGCTCCGACGCCGGTTCGCCGTCGCCGCCCGTGCGCGATGCGTCCAGTCTCCGTGCGATCAACTACGGACCCGGACACGAAAAATTCCCGTCGTGGCCCGTGCCAGCTGCTGCCGAAGTGCCGCACGCCGCCCGACAACCGCCCGGTGGCGGCAGTCATCGCTCCAAGAGCTGGACCGATCAAACTAACTATCCGAAGGAGAAGGTCGTACACTATACCAGACCCTATATGAAACGACAACACTCGTTGTATAATAATAAGCAAGTAAGTTTATGTTCAGTCGGATTTATATCACTTTTAATTGTTGCGCTATTTTATGTTTTAATAAAACGCAGCATATTCCATTCACAATGCTTAGAAAATTATAATAACACATATTTATTTACTATAGACTTGTTTCTGTATTCTGTAAAACTAATTCAATTCTCCGGAGCATGCATAATATTAAAAATTAGAAACTAATTCTATATTGCACAAGCTACAGAAAATTGTGAATTTGTCTTAAACTGATTTAATTCTTTCTTCATTTTTCTATACATACATACACACACAATTACACTATATACCCAAATGGATGTGGCACAAACTTTTTTATTTATGCAGAAATTAGTTTTCGCCAACCATTCCTATTCAGAGAAGCAACTTTTGCAAGTTTTATTTCTTTAAAACCAAATATAAAATCTAGTTAATACACACATGCATTTATACTAATTAATTATCAAACCAAATCCATTAAAAAGACATTAATACAATAATTAAAAAATCTCATTTTGTTGCAGTTAAAAACTGTGATGGAACGGTGTGAAAAAATCCCCGCCGAAACATTTGAATCTCGTCTCGACAAAGTCTCCGATCGTCTCTATTTTCCTCGCGTTGACCGTGAAGGCAAAGCCCTAGGCGACATGGACTATATGGTGCCGTCACCGCCCGAACGGGACACCAACAAGCCCCAATTTACCCAGAACGACTTAGAAGAATATGCTCGTTCCTACCAGCCGGATATAGACAAATACAGTAGTCACTCGTTTCAAGATGTCAGCACCATCGGTAAATCGCATCTAACTCAAGCCGATCTCGAAGAATATACGCGCTCTTATGAAGAAGCACTGAGCCATCAACATCAAAAGCAGCCGTCTTATGCCCAATCGGAAGGATATCATAGTTATGTTTCCTCAACTGATTCAACTGCAACGCCATTTTTAGATAGACTTCGTAGGGACAGCGAAGTTACAAGGGTTTGTACTGCTTATTTGAAACTCACTTGAAAAAGAAATTTACAGTAAAATAAATATGTAGTATGACTGAAATTTCAAATAATTCCAGGTTGACAAGCAATGGGACGAATCGTCAGAGGATCCTCGCGAATCTAGACACGAAGGAAGAGACAGTGTCGTAACGACAAGTTCAGGCAGTGCGTCTTCGAGTGAAACATTGAAATGGCATGGCTCGATGAGCGATGTATCGGTAGCTAGTAGTTCTTGTACGCATTTAGCGAATTCCCGGCAATTGATCGCGCATAGTGCTAGAGTTCAAACGCCTCAACGACATCATTCCGAGTCCGTTTTGTATATGGGTGGAGAGAGACAGCATCCACAAGAAGGATGGAAGGATAAAGAGAATAGAAATAATCATCATAATCAACTGAAATTGTTTCCTGTTAATACTTATACGGTACAGCCAGATGAGAAACATACACAATCGGTGCCGCATAGGTTAGTTAGAATATTTTATTTTTTATTATTAAAAGATTTCAAATGAAGATACGCTTCTTTTTTATTAATAGCTATAATATTTAGCTGCTTCTAACTTTAATCCTAAATCTAAATATAAATATATATATATATATATATATATATATATATATATATATATATATATATATATATAATGGTTCGTACCACGCACTCGGTTTATGGGTGTTTTTGTTCATTTGTTTAGTCCTGCTCAGTGGCGTACCTAGGGTAAATGGCGCCTATGGCAAACACCGATCTTGCGCCCCTTTCTGACGATTGGTTACATACGTTTTATTACTACTTTGACTGCAAGGAAAAAGTAATATAGCATTTGGTACGGTGACTGTAACATTTTCAAAAACAAAAAAAAAATTGTATAGAAATCCTTCATATAGCCTCTAGATCAGACGAATCTGAACTTAGTTTATGTGGGTGTATGGATGTGCGTCGTCAGCTCGCTCGCTCGCTCGCTCGGTCCTCAGACAAAATTTTGTTCCAGCAACTCCTCCTAGACGGTTCAACCGATTTTAATGAAATTTTCAGGATAAATTTGTCTAGTGCCCAAGATGGTCATGTGGTTTTGGTTTTTTCCAGTGATGCCAACTTTCCGAGAAAAAAATTACTAAATTTTTAAAAATTCATATTGGCTACGTTATTTATCCGATTTTAATCAAATTTTCAAAAAAGATTTTCTTAATGATCCCATTAATTACATAATTTTATGAATATTCAGTGTTGCCAACTTTCCGAGAAAAAAATTACTAAAGTTTTAAAATTTTTATTATGGCCATGTTATTCAACCGATTTTACTCAAATTTTCACAAAAGATTCTCCTAGTATTCATATAATTTATGTAATTTTAACAAAATACAGTGATGCCAACTTTCCGAAAAAAAAATTACTAAAATTTTTAAAAATTCATAATGACCATTTTATTTAACCGATTTTAATCAAATTTTCATAAAAGTTTCTCTTAGTGCCTAAATAAATTATGCAATTTTTACAAAATACAGTGTTGTCAACTTATCGAGAAAAAATCACAAAATTTTTAAAAAATTCATTGTGGCTACATTATTTATTCGATTTTGATCAAATTTTCAGAAAAGTTTCTCCTAGTGCCCACATAAATTATAATATTATTAAAATACAGTGTTGCCAACTTTCCGAGAAATGTCAAAGTAGTCTATATATGGGTTTACCCATATACTTCTAATCTTGTTTTCTAAAAAATTACTTTAAAATTGGGTAAAAAAAAGCACGCAAATAAAATCTATTAACTTTTTATTACAAATTTATTTTTCTTGTTTTAGCTGATGCAAATTGTTTAATTATATTATTAAAGTCAATTTCTTCAGTCATTTCTCGTTCTACCGTCAGTAAAGCAAAATCATATAATCGACTTTGGCCCATCGGGGCTCTCAAATATCAATTTTAATTTGCTAAATGATCTTTCGCAACTTGCAATAGAAACCGCGATTGTCAGCAATATTTGCAGTGCTATACGCATATTGGGAAAAACATTTTCATCTCCATACTGAACTATAACAGAGAATATGGACAAATAAACGAAAAACGAAAGAATGCGTTATTCCTTGAGCGTTTGAATTTTTCCTTTTCCTATGCAGTCTTTTAATTCACATATTTATATCTATAAAAATATTTTCTATTTTTATTTTCGTATTTATACGTTAGGCGCTTTTTGCGCCCCCTTCAGTTGGCGCCCATGGCACGTGCCATGCCTGCCATACCCTAGTTACGCCACTGGTCCTGCTTGTATAATAGTTAGATTGTTTTAAAATCGGTATTAGTTAAAGTCGAGCTCGTGGTAAAAATCAATAGTGTGGGAATCATAACTTAGGATTTGACATTTTGCAAAAACATATTGAGAGACAAGAAATAAAAATTGACATTGTTAAGAATATTGCTTTTATAATGTGATATTAGTAATTTAATTAATCATTAAAATGTATATAAATTCTTATGCTCCACGTTAAAAATTATATACATTATAATTCTTTACTTACACAATGTCGCAGCTGTACTGAACGTACGTAGTAAAGAAAATAAAAGCTAATTTTTTATTACGCATACTCAATAAAGTTCCAATATTACATCGTAGTTTCAAACAAACAGCATTAATGTAGAAAATTTTCATTTAAAATTAAATAAGTATAAAATTTATATTTGCAATTCAAAAAAGTTTAATTAAAAATTAATAATTTTAAAATTCAAATTATTTTTGTTTTAATGCCAAGTCGTTGTTATTAAGAATATTATTTTTTCAATATTTAATAAATTTTCAAATCAATTTAATTATTTCTAATTAATTAATTCCAAACAATAAAATTATAATCTGTTTCTTATCATGCAAATAAGGTAGTAAAATTTAATTTAATTAATTGGCGCAGTTTAAACATTTACGTTGTATTTTAATTATTTTCATTTTTTTTTTAATTTAATCTATTATTATAAAATAAACTGAATAACTGGTACATTAATTTTTGTTTTATAAATATATTTGAAAAATCTAGTTTGTTATATTTCGAAAATGATTAATATCGAATAATTTTGCAATGATTGTTACTTGGAAAAACGGCAGATTGGACTATTAGTGAGAATGGAAACAATAATATCATTTATACAATAAATACTTATTACATTACAATAGATTATAGATAATTGTAACTAATATTGAATATTTCTTTCCAGATCTTCATTATCTCAAACTTCTCTATCAGTAGCAGACCGTGTGAACGAACTAGAACGCCAGCAAACAAAGTACACCTATTTAGATCCGGAAAAGAAACACCGTGTTTCCGATCCGACACTGAAAGCAATTCAAAAGAAAGCTTTACTCTCTTTCTACGAACGCCATCACTCCAACTCAAATACATCGAAATCATCATGGCGTTCCGAACCACAGCTGGCACAATCCGCTGTGCCTCAAGCACCCCAACCACCGCCAAGACCTGCCCCACAGTCTCCATCAAGACGAGCCTCGTGCGCTTCTGATTATGCGTCCAGCATACGCAAGAACAGTCTAGCTACACGCGAACCAAAATCAATGGACAGCCTAAAACATGCACATAGCAACAGTTGCGGTTCGTTATCGGCTGATCTGCTCGGACCGGTAATAATGGGGCCTGCCATATCGGTAGACGATTGGGTACCGGAACGTCCTCCCAAGAATCCACATTTACGTACCGCTTATCCCGATCTATTCCAAGAAGCGCGAGTACCAAGTCCTGACCTACCGCCACCAAGTCCACCGACTGTTTTAGAAGACGAAGTTTTTAATAATGACGAACCACTGCCGCCGCCACCAACGGAAATAGAAACAGCTAAATGGGAACAGGAATATCCGGTAAATAGTTCTCGACAGAAGCAGGACAGTTCTCGACAGAGTTTTGTCCGGTCTGTGACAAATCAGCGACGTAGTTTCATGGAGCATGGACAACGTCATTCGCAGAAATTAATTATTAATGGTAGTGTGGCGATAAGTCAGAAGATCGGATTGGAACCGTATCATACGGAGGCTTTAAGGGCGTTTAAACCACCGCCACAATTGCCCGGTGATGAGAAACGGAAGCCCCCAGCTCAGTTGCCGAACGAGATTCGATCGGATTATCGATGTTTGCAGAGGGTTTCGATGGCCGAATGTGATGGTACCGTGCCGCCGCCGTTGCATCCACGACAAACGAGAATTAATCAGAGCATGAGAGCGAGGATTCCAGATTCGTCCGGAAGGGCGCAGGCTGTCAGAGCTTCGCCACCCAAAACTGATGATCGAGAAAAGAGAGATGAACGGCAGGCTGCATATAATATGTGAGTCTTTTTTTTTTATTGTTTTTATTTATAGAGATTAGAAAAGGTTTTCGATTTTATATTTCAAAAATAACAGGTGCATTATTTAATAACAAACATTGGGCTTGATTCTAATGTTGATAAAATAATACATACATTATTAAAGTGTGTTCACAGAACATAAACTATTCAATTAAATTTGAGAATTATGCGAAAATTCCTTTCAAGGATAATACAATACAATAAGTTTATAAAGGACGGGCAGCTCTTACATATATACAATTTTTAGTTGAAGCTTTAAGATTTACTGAAAAAAAATATCTTTTTTTTTTGTGTATAGTATAAAAAAAATAAACCTATTTAGTAATAATACTATTATTTCAGTTCTGCTATGATCGTGATTTAAACTAAAAACCTTTACTATGTCAATTGCTATTTACACAAATAAAGTAAAAATAAATTACCCTGTAATGTATGCAACCATGTAAAATTAAATGCACACAAGTATTATAGCTTGCCTAATTTAAAAATATCTTTGATTAGATATGATTTATTATTTTTTAACATAGTAAAAAAGCTGTTTTATTTTATTCAAAGAATTAATTAGTGGTCCAAAAATTAATAGTTTTTTAATTATTAATATATTGTATTTATTGTTTCACACAGCGTTTTTATTTATATTCTAAATTATTATAATTATTTAAAATTATTCTATCAATTTTCTATACACACACATTTGCTGCATACTATAATATTTATTATTTATAAAACTAAATAATATCAACTCATAACAAATATTTTATTATCTTTTTTTTATGTTTATTTATGCAAAACAATAACATATTTTGTATTTCGTAATATTAAACCAATTTTAAAAATTATATTCATACATTATTTTTATTCGCATTTTTCTATACTAATTTCTATATTAAAATATGAAAATATTGTTACTTTACATAATTTATTACTTTATTGAACTAATTTCGATAAATATTTTACGATTGCAAATAAAACATAATTTATCTAAAATATAATATTTACATACGTAAATGGATAAACAAACAAAATATTGGGAATTGGATATAAAAACATTCTATATTATTATTTACGATATATTTTAAAATTTTATGAGTACTAAAAATATTTGAAACGGTTATAACGTCAACGAATATTTTTATTTTTGTCATGGCGCGTATGAGGAAATTACGATAAAATAAATATATAGATTTTCTCGGATATGAATATAAAATCTAGTTATGTATATAAATGCACAATGATCAATAAATCATTTTATAAATATGTATAATAACAAAATATATTTGTGGAGATTTAAAAAAACAAATTATATAAGCAGTGACATTTTATTTTTAATAAAAAAAAAAGGTTTTTGACCTATTCGAAATAGTCAATTAATTTTAGTGAATTTAATAAGTAATTTAATTTTGTTATTATTTGGATAATGGAATACATTGGTTCCACATAAAATGTTTTTGAATACATAAATTATATTCAAACTGCAAGACGTAATTATTGAACTTAAAATTCACATTATATATATTATGATTATTCATAGCATTATTATATAATTATTTTCGGTTATTTGACACGATGTAAATTTTGTGTTTTGTAATTAATTTATTATTTATTTATTATAATATATTGCGAATACATTACGAATATTTCATATTTTCTTTAAAAGAAATAATATATGTTCTGCCAGAGGTAAAGGCATAAAACAAATTTTTCCAGTGGAGCCAATTTAAAGTGATTTTTACATTTTTTTGATTATTGTACACTCTTTTCTTACAATACAAACATATTTTAGTTTATTATTTTTTTCAAATCTAGAGAGTTTTTTTACATGTTTCGAAGAGTGTGAAAGATATTATTTCTCTTCAATTTTCGGGTATATATTATATATATATATATATATATATATATATATATATATATATATATATATATATATATATATATATATATATATATTTGTAATGTAAATATGTGTTATATAAAGCTTTAATGTGCATTTTCTCAAACTTGCGAATAACTTGAACAGTTTTTGGAATATTTTAACGAGTTTTATATGAAATTATTGGGAATTATGTGCTTTTTTAGTGATACTAAGTATTGACTTTGGTTGAGGTCACATATATTTAACAGCAAATATTGAACAATTACAAATTCGAAATAGTTATTTATTTTCAAATTATATTGTTTTTTTTATATATATTTTATAATTAATTTACTTAATTGGGATTTACTTCTCAAAGTAAAAGCGAAGCAAATTTACCTCTTTGTTTTTATTTTATCATAACTTATGATTTGTCACGTAGTGTTAAGGTAAGTACTAGTACTAATATTAAAATAACAATAATATTATTTTACAATATAAATTACGGTGTTAACAATTTAAATTTGTATGCTTCTCATTTAATTACAAAATAATTAAATTTTATTGTAGGACAGAGTATAAATACTCAAAGTTAAATTAAATAATTAAGAATTCTAATTTTACTAGAAATTAAATATCTAAAATTTAATTTTATACATTTTATTTCAATAAATGTTTTTCCATATTATTTAACTATATATTAAATAATAATATTAACAAAAGGAAATGTTTAATAATAAAAAAAACATTTTCAGCGGAAGAAATCTATATATATTCGTAATTATTTCTTAAAAGTAATTCTCTGCATCATTAATACATTACCAATTGTATATGCACTTAAATCGTTTTAATGTGCAATTATATTAAATCCGTCTCTGTCTTTTAATAACATCCCATAGTTTAAACAAAACAGCAGAACATCGGTCAAGGATCTACGGATTTTGACGGCACTGATTTCTTTTGTTTTTTCACTTCATCAACAAAACGTATTTTGTACGTTTTCAAGTTACGCTTTAGTTATTTTCTTGCCCATATTTTCGCTTCCATTTCATTCAGTCTACTACGCATAATACTATTGTGATTTTTCACTTGTGACTGCCTGCTCTCATTTTGTTAAGTTATGTTTTCAAAGTGGTGCTATTATTGGTAGGAAACTTTGTAGACGTTCTGTAGTATTTACACAGAAGAAAAAAATTCAGGATATCTGTAATTACACAAACGGTTTATTTATGCGGATTTTTGTATAATTTTTTTCGTACGAAACTGCTTAAAGTATATTTTATGAATTGTTTTGTTTATTTACGTAGATGCTTATATCCTGTTTACGTGTTTACGTAATTCTAACATTTTTTTTCTTGCGAAAATAAAGAATAGATATTTATTAATTTGCATTACTTGAATATTTTAAAAAAGGTTATATTTAATTACAAAAAAGATTATTATATTTCAAATATAATTAAATATAGTTTTGGGATTTTTAAAATTTCATATTAATTTGAAATATTTATTAATTACAGGAGTCTAATAAAAAGTAACTTTTATGAATTCGGATTTTGGTTAATATTTAATTAACACATTAGATTAAGAGTTTTTTTTGTCTGAAAATGAAAAAAAAAATATTTTAGAGTTGCGAAACAACATGATCGATTTTTAACTTTTAGATATATAATATAAAATTTGAGCGATCAAAAATCACTGAGTGATTTTTGACCGATGGGTACGGTGAATATTTGTGTAGTTTTAAATCACTGATTAGAACTTTACTTTTTGCTACTTATAATGGAAATGTATGAAATACGTATTTATCTTTTTTTATATTTATTGTTTGTGGTTTAAGGGAAATTATTTTATTTTATTATTTTTAAGGGTATTTAGGAACGACCACTTAAAAAACTGCTTATGCTAGATCATAATTTATTATCGAACCATTTTATTTCTTTAAAATAATTAAATTTTCTTTTATTTTTATCAAGAATTTTCACTTGAAAATCCGCGAAAATAAATGACGAATGAAATTAAAACAATTTATTAAATCCGGATCGACAAATTACCCATAATGCACAAATAATTTAGGCTCTCTAATGGCAGATAACTACAACAAATAATAAAAAAAAGAATCAAAACTTTTCCTTCATAACGACAACCGAAATATAAAAACGGTTCGAAATTAAAATTCTGTGTCTTCAGCGACCATGACTTACCGAACGGTTTTTTGAAGGTCATTGGAACTTTTTGGTACACGAAGTCAGTCGCATATCTCATGCGGAACAGGAAACAAACATCTGCCTATCTTCAGGCCAAAGAACTACTCAAGTTGTTTTTTTTTTTAAGTTTTGGTTTGGTTCAGTGCTCAATTGTAGGACCGTAACAAAAAATTACTACATGTAAATCTTGGCCATTCATCAAAATATAACGAAAATAACTTTATTTTCGGGTAGATTATTTTAAATTGCTGTTACAGAATATAATTTACGAATAACCGTTATAATTATATTAAGAATCTTGCACGTACATATAGAATAAAACAAATTTTATTTTTATATTATCCAGTTTATTGAATCTAGTAATATTTATTTTTTTTGTTTAAATTGAATTCTAATTAAAAATATTATTAGAAATTTACATATGTAATTAAATTTAATTAAATAATATGCAATTTTCATTTCATCATATACCTCCATCCATAGGGTGTGGCACAAACTCTTACTATTGAAACAGAAGTTAGTTTCCGTCAAACATTCCTATCCAGACAAGCAACTTTTGCTTCATTCACATTTATAATGATTACTTTGTCATACATTCTCTTTTATTCTTTGCACTTGAAAATATTCGCTCACGCAAAACACTCAATCATTCCAATCCATATTTACCCATCGTACGTCCACACAGACGTATATCTTCAATAAAATATTTAAAAAAATCTAATTATATGTGATAAAAAAAAGTAAATACAAAATTTGAAATTTACGTCAAATAATACTACAACCAAAAACTGTTTTATTTTACTATAATAAGTTGTGAAAGATTTTTTTACTATGTTAATACTTTTACGGGTCAAACAATTTTTTTCTAATATTTCTAATTTTCTTAATTAGAATTAATAACAGATGTAATAAATTGATTATGTAAAATAAAAACCATGAAATATTATCTTACTAATACTTGACATTAATTCGAAATAAATATAACAAATTTCTTTTCACCATAACCTTAGAATTTAAAATATCTCATATGTCAACATTTTTAACGGACTTAATTTTTTTTTGTTACTGTTTTAACATTTGTTTTTTGCTAAAACATAATTTGCCGTAACGTATTTTAACGTATTCACAAACAGGTTTTGAAATAGTTTTAAATTTTTTCTTTTTATCATCTGATTTTCTATCTAGCATAATTTAAATCTTCCAATATGAAACGTCGGATTTTATTAAAATTTCTATCGTATTAATTTTAATATCATGGTGTGATATATGATTACATTAACAACTAGAAACATCTATTAAAGATTATATGAGATACTGAGTGGAATAATGACGAATATTCCACTTTTACAGTTTAGAGATAATAATAATATTTATTATAGCTCGCGCTAATAGAAAATGCCGTCTTTTAAAGGTTAAACCTAATTTTATAAAGATTGTAAATAATCACCCCATGTTTTCATATGAGAATTGCTATGTATAATATTTAACAAATATAAAAATGAATTGTAGTATGAATTTTCCACTAGTGAAATACGAAGAATAATATCAATTTTAATTAAAATCGCGTATTCGTCATTATTCTATTGAGATACTCATATTTATTAGTTACAAATATTTTGAAAACAATCTTTATAATATTCTTCTGTCATTATCTATTGGTCTACAGCATAAATTTTCTACAAATTAACATCGAAAATGAATTTTTTTTTGTATAAAACGAACATTTAGAACGTGATATTATCATAAAATTCTCATTATATAAATTCAACTCGTTAAATATTACAAAATAAAATGTGTTTTAGCTTGTATGTATAATAATAAAATTATGCAATATGAATTCTACTAATATAAAACGTTTTAATTTTTTTTATGTAAAATGCTAATTTAATAGCAATTTTGCCACCATATCAGGTGTTAATAACAATATCGTTTCGTCATAATTATTTTCTAGTATTTATTTAAAAAAAAAGAAAACAACAGAAATACTGAGGCATTTATTCTTTTATTTGTTTTTATGTTGTTAATATATTATACAGGGTGTAACAGAATAACTATTCCTAATTTTAACTGGAGTATCCTGGGCTCAGAATATGAAGATTTAATGCAAATCACTAAAATAAAATGTGGCTCCTTACTGAGCTACAGGGTGTTTTATATAAAAATTTAAAAACGATTTTTGCCCAGTACTTTAAAACTATTTGACGTATCCTTATCATACTTGGCAGGAAATGTAGGTACCGTACACCATACTAAATTATGTCAAATAAAAGTTTCTGGCTACTGCCAGTGGCGTACAACAGGGGCAAGTGAGAGGTTGATCCTTCCTAAATTCTACGCCACTGGCGGAATTGTCATTTTAACACAATTTTTCGATTTTCCAATATTTGCTGTGTAAAAAACATACTCTTCTTTTGTAACGATAAAGTCACTGTTTTTCGAGATATTTAAAGTTAAACATAAGCTGCACCCTTAGGATTTTTTCAAAATTTGCTCAAAAAAATCTGAAAAAATTCAGTAAAATAGAGAAAAAAATTAGCTACATAATATCTAAGTAACTTTTTCTCTAACTCATTCTGGTTTGGCTGGAAAAATTATTGAAAATTAATATTTTTTGCATTTTATTTTTTTTATTTTCAATAATTTTTACAGCCAAATCAGAATGAGTTAGAGAAAAAAGTTACTTAGTTATTATGTAGCTAATTTTTTTCTCTATTTTATTGAATTTTTTCAGATTTTTTTGAGCAAATTTTGAAAAAATCCCAAGGGTGCAGCTTATGTTTAACTTTAAATATCTCGAAAAACAGTGACTTTATCGTTACAAAGGAAGAGTATGTTTTTTACACAGCAAGTATTGGAGAATCGAAAAATTGTGCTAAAATGACAATTCCGCCAGTGGCGTAGAATTTAGGAAGGATCAACCTCTTACTTTCCCCTGTTGTACGCCACTGGCAGTAGCCAGAAACTTTTATTTGACATAATTTAGTATGGTGTACGGTACCTACATTTCCTGCCAAGTATGATAGGGAGACGTCAAATAGTTTGTAAGTACTGGGCAAAAATCGTTTTTAAATTTTTATATAAAACACCCTGTAGCTCAGTAAGGAGCCACATTTTATCTCAGTGATTTGCATTAAATCTTCATATTCTGAGCCCAGGATACTCCAGTTAAAATTAGGAATAGTTATTCTGTTACACCCTGTATATGAAGAAATATTTCAATAATTTAACATTTTTTTAACAAATATATTGAAACAATGTTTATTATTAATAAGAACAGGATTTTTAGATACTAAATATATTGAAAATTGGCGAGAAATGCGAAATTTGTAAAATTCAATTCAAACTTAAAATTGTACCGAAATTAGTTTCATCCAAACATTCCTATCTAGACAAGGAACCTTTGCGGGAATGTTTTTCAAATATTTGTATTTAAAGTATGCTGGATTTGATAATAATTTTTATTTTTATTCCACATACAATAAATTTTGTGAGTATAAAGAAAATAGCATTAGAATTACATATTTTTATGCACATATTCATAGAAGATGATTCATAATATGAATAATTATGTACCGTTTTAAATTTAATAGACTTTTTTTCAATAACAATATTGACGTAATTGTTCTAACAATAAAAAAACTATTATAGTCTCAATTATTAGTATAGTAAACGGTATACTTGTACTCAGCAAATTTAAAATGAAATTTACATATATATATATATATATATATATATATTTTTCACATAATCTCACATTCATAAATTCATTTAAAAACTTACACCTACTTAAACTTTTCTTTTATAATGAAAGTTTTTTTTTCGGTAAAATGTTGAGAACACTGCACTGCGACTGTCTTTTGTTTAAATATTCGAGGTGATTCCTATAATTACACAGACCTACTTTTAATTTTTGAAAAAAAATCCACAATAACTTTTTTTTTGTTTTGTCTCGTTTTGTTATTCAGTGTTTGTCATTTGTTTTTGACCCTGACTTTTTTACATGTTTCAATTTTATTATAATGACTTTTTCATGATGAACAATTTTTTCGTTTGGTCAATTTTGATTTCTATAACACGATTTTTATAATTAATAACATAAATTGCGTAGTTGGTATAATTTTATAATTAACCAGGTTGTATTAAAAAACAAAAACTGAATTAATGTTTTTTTTTTAGTTTCCATAAAGATCAACATAAAAAAATTTAAAGAATAAAGTTATTATTAGTAACAAAATTGTTTTTAATATAAGTTTTACAATTTAAATCATTTTACTAAGAAAAATATGAAATAGTATATTTTTTTCATACCCGTATAAAAAATTACCATTGTTTTAATTTTTTATTATCATGTTCTTTTTGACCTTGCGGTCTTTTGACAATTTAATAAAATTTATTGTTTTTTTTTGTCCTTAAAAAAAAACATAATAGAAGAGACTATATTTATTGCAAAACTTTATAACAATTTTGTAAAAAAAATATTTTTGTATTTGTACATACGCAGTTTAATTATTATTCTAGTTATTTGTTTTTTCTTTTTTAAAGAAAAACAATAAAGTACACTAAAAAATTTATGTAGTTTTAAATATATTGTCAATGTATTTTATTATGACAGAATTAGCAGAAATATTACACAAATTTGTGTATTTTTTCTATATTTTTATTTTTTAATTTGTAATTTTATTAATGTGAAAAATAAATACCTAAATATATATAAAAATGTTATTTGAACAAGATTAGAAACATATACATATATCATAAACTAAGTTCAGATTCGTCATCTAGAGGTTATATGAAAGATTTCTATATATATATTTTTTACTTTTTGAAAATGTTACAGGCACTATACCTCTTTTTATTTCAATCAAAATGGTAAAATTAAACAAAAAAATTCTACTGCAATATAGTACTTGTCAAACCATTCAGAATAGACCCATAAATTTAAAATCAATATCTAATTTTATCACATGTGAAAATAAACAGTCGGAAATCAGTATAACCGGAAGTACATATAATTATTTTGTACTACCCCCTTATTTCAACAGTTTATCAATACAATTTCCGGATAAAAAAAGATAAAAAATACAAGTACATTACATGGCACTTAATCAAAAATGCTAAACATATAATACATTATTATTATTTAACGATAGCTATTTAATCTAAATTGAGTTTATTTACGTATAATTTAAAAATACTAGTACAAAGAAATTACAGATTAACATATTATTTTTAGAATTGTACATTTTCGAAATTGTTAAAATTTTATTTTCGTTTAATTTCGTTCAAATATCAAAATAAATTTCTAACCCAAATCAGCTGATAGTATGACCATAATGTACGTACAATATACATACATACACAATCACGCTTTATACTCATAAGGAAACGGCACAAATTTTTTCCATTATGCAGAAATTAGTTTCCACCAAACATTCCTATTCAGACAAACAACATTACCAGGGTTGGCTGGCCCACCGGGGCACCAGACTACCCCCGGTGGGCCGACAAAAAAATTAAAATTGATCTCTGAGTTTTGCAACAGATTATCCTAAAAATATCAATTTGTAAAAAATGTCATTTATTAAATCGTCTTTTAACTTAGATTTAAATAAAAAATTATATTTAATTTTATACGTGTTCTTTTTACAATTCATTTTTATTTTTCTGTAATTTCAATTCCATATTAATTAGAATCAATATAAAAACATAACTTATTTGAACATTTTTGGGATGTAAGGTCGGCCTATCCTGCAACATTTCCTGGACCTAAATTTTTATTCAGTCCAACCCTGAACATTATTATTTGTCCAATTTCAGTTCCATTATAAATCATTTTGCTAAAATGATTTTAATATTTTTGGAAATGAATAAGTTATACTAACAGTATATTTGTACTAACATTATTATATAAATTATAACGTATAGATTATAATAATCTGTATAAAAACGGTTTTTTTTTTATATAATTTTATTTCCTAAATATATCACGAAAATTTTTACTGTTTATTATAGATTTATGTAATATGTTATACTTATATTTTAATGATTGTAAAATTGACAACGGTATAATTTAAAATTATAATAATGACATTACAGTAATAATACAGAATACGGTTCACATTAGAAATGAATTGATCGGAGATATATCAATTGAATAATATGATTCTAACTGTTTACATCATATTTTGTTTCCTGGAAATCGATTAAAAACTATTTCTGAGTCTGTGAGAGTATAGCATATAGTCAGCAGACATATTCAATTATGCACTTAAACAAATTATACAATATTGCTAACAAGATCTTTTAATCAAGCGACAAAATGCATTTTTTTTTCTTGTTTGTTTTTAATAATCTTTTTCAAGGTATTATTAACTAATACTCATTATTCAACAATTACTACAGAAATCAATTTTGATCAAAATTAAGTTCTAGTAAAATATGTAACATTTAAGCATTTAAATGTGTTTTCTCAAAATCATATTCTTCAAGCTAAAGTCAATATCAGTAATATTTTGAATTCTGTTTTATGAACTTGTATTATTTAAATTTGACAATAATATTAAAATAAAACGGTTTTAGATTGTAGTTCTGTATTATTATTTATTAATAATCGATGAACTCAACTTACATCTTTATTAGGAAAAATGATACAAATGACATTACAATAAATAGAATATAGAAACAATATTAACATCAATATTAACAGTAAATTGATAAAAGCAGCAATAGAAATTTATAAAAAAAAGATAACATCAATCATTGTGAAGAGGCACTGATTTAAATAAAATTTGGCTTCCTTTAATTAAAAATATATAAATTGTATGATCTAGTTAGTAATGTGACCATTTTTTTTTATAATGTAAAGGACGAAAATATTTAAGAAAAAAGTACAACTTAAATAAATGAAACATTTTATTAATTCAAACAAAAATGCACTAATTATGCTTACATCTCTTTTAATTATTTAATGAAACGAATGAATATTTTTTGTCAATATATCATTTTCTAACAATATATCGGAAATTTCGGAACAAGAAATATCCGATTAGTTTTAAAATATCGAAAAGGAGGACAGGTAGGAGGACACTTTTCGAGGAAGGACAGAACCTACAAAAGAAGGACTGTCCTCCCTAAAGGAGGACGATTGGTCACCTTAAGTTAGTTATTTTGTTACTTAATAATTTGTTTCTATGTTTTGTTTATTTACTGTAAATGTCCTTCTGTATGATTTTTTCTGATGCAGATGTACGTTGAGTACATTAATAAATATGAATGCAGAACTACAATCTATACTAGACCAAAAATCTGAATCTGAGAATTGTCATCCCGTTTCGTTGCCGCTAGCTGTACATATGCATATGTTGTGTATATACATCGTCACCGGAACTAACTAACTAACTATAGGAGAAATGCACGTGTGTGTGTGTTTATCACAGCAGCTGTCATGCTTTTCCGTATTTGTATTCTAGTAGCCGTAGTCTAGTATGCTAGTCGCATCTGCTATATATATATATATATATATATATATATATATATATATATATATATATATATATATATATATATATATATATATGAGAGAACCACAGTGAAATAATGACGAATATACCACTTACCAATTTTGAGATAATCTTGTTTAAATATTAGAATAAGCGCAATTACAAATTGATGTCCAATGTTTTCAAATGAAAATAGATAAATAATATTTGACAAATATCCAAAATGTACAGTCCAGTATAGTCCAAAATAATAAAACAATTTTCCTTAAACCACTGTGCTGTGCCGAGTACTTTCTTACCCCGTTCTTCAAATTTTCATACTTGCTTTGCAGTTGTTCAAGGGTACACTGAAAAAAAATCCATGTAATATTACATAGAACGTCTGTGAACAAAATTACATAGATCGTTTGTGTAAAACAAAGTTTTTCTTGGAAAAAATTTGATTTACACAAACGATCTGTGTAATTTTTACATAGATAGTTTGTGTACGTGGACTTTTTTCAGTGTACGTGTGCGCTCCTAGCCATTGAATTAAAACTATTTGCAATTTTAATCCACGTTTTTTACTAAAAATGAAAATATTACGTTATTTCTTTTCAATTCAATTCGTCGCATTCCTACCCGAAAAGCGAAAAGGCGACCCCAAGTATACGACTATTTTGTCGATATGGCGATGGGGCCCCAAAATTGTTTAACGCCTCGAGTCCCTTAAACTTTTACTAATATTATAATCTAGGTTTATATGATGGCAGCATTGTTTGTACTAGTGAAAAACAAACAAATAAAATATATAAAAAAACTTTTTAAAAACCACGCTTATATTTAAATGCACTAAAAAGAGGAAAATAATTTTTTTTCTGGTTATCCAAAATTTTTAGAAAGAAATGAAAGCGTGGAGCGCCAGGAAACTATATATTTCGCAATGATGATTAAGCGCTCCACGCTTTTATTTCTTTCTAAAATTTTTGGATAACCAGAAAAAAAATTATTTTCTTCTTTTTAGTGCATTTAAATATAAGCGTGGTTTTTTTTAAAAAAATTTTTATATATTTTCTGCTTTTTAGTCTTGTCGTCTTGTCATATCTTGTAATCGGTTTTAAATGCCACTCAATTTTTTTTTTTGTTAAAATATTGTGTTATCTCCTGGAATAAAACTACATGCAAAATTTCAGTGAGATCAGATGATAAGAAGTGGTCTAAAAATTGGTTACAAGATTTGACCGTGACAACTGACAAACAGAGTGAGCTAATATAAGCGTGTTTTTTTTTTGTTAAAATATTGTGTTGTCTCCTGGAATAAAACTACATGCAAAATTTCAGTTAGATCAGATGATAGGAGGTGATCTAAAAATTGGTTACAAGATTCGACCGTGACAACTGACAACAGAGTGAGCTAATATAAGCGTGGTAAAAATATCAATTTCGATCACGTAGCGTATTCGTCACTATTTCACTGAACCCCTCACGTGTTGTGTGTTGTGCATTTTAGATTTGGAAAGCACCTTTAATTCCCCGGTTTACCTCTCTACAGTCTACATCCTTGCTACCTTTCCATCACTAGAGCGTAAACGAAACAAATGAATAGCCAGAAGTGACTAGGCACGCGTTTAGGGGAACTACAATAGTTTTTCTACCTGCATTTGTTCACTATAAGTTCAATCAAATAGTTGACAATCGAGCCCTATGCTTAAGCGCGTGCATATGCCCTATTGCATTTGGTTCGCTATTGTCTTGTTTTTTTATTTGGTTGCACTGGAATAATGGAGATTTTGTTGGTGTAATATAGGGCTCGTGCTTCTTTTGTTTGGTTTTTGGACAAATGTGTGGAGATCAGAGTGTGCCTTTGCACATGCATGAGTGCTTTGCACATTTCTATATATGTTTCAACTGTTTCAAATCTGTCTAGTCTGTACTGGAAAGTTATTAAAACTGATGCTACTATGTTTTCATATCGATTCAGAGGTGTGTTGATGTTGAGTACATGTGTGAATACGTATCAGTGGCGTACATAATTTTTAAAAAATTTCACTCTAATCATACACTTTTATTTTTATTTAAATCAGTTACTAGTCACACTGATTGATATTATCTTTTTCATTATAAATTTTTGTTGCTTCTCTTATCTATCTACTGTTTAATATTGATGGGTTTTGCAATTATTACAGTATTTTCAAATTTTACATCATGCAGATTTATAAATTTTTATAATCTAGTTGCTTATTTTGTTACCTAGTAACTTGTTTCTGTGTTCTGTTTATTTACTGTATATATCATTTGTATCATTTTTCCTGATGAAGATGTACGCTGAACACGTTGATTATTAATGAAAATTAATACAGAACTGCCGTTTTATTTTAATTAGAGATATTTTTAAATAAAAGCATCAAAAATTATATATCTTTAAATTTAATAAATTTAAGTTTTACATTATATTATATTTGTTAATTTTTGAAAAATTAAATTTGATAAACCAGTAGGTAATAAAATTTTAATTTCATAAATAATTTAATAATAGTTGTAAATAATACATGTACATTTAAAAGGAAGAATATTTTTAATTACATTTAAAAACATAATAACACCAGAGGCATATAATACTACAATTTACAATAATTGTATAATTACTATACATTAATTAAATATAATTAAAAGCAAAGAGATTCACTTTACATTAAAACTATATAAAATATACATACATACATACGTTCATCTTCACTTTTATTTCAAAATAATAAACAACAACAAAAACTTGGAAGTGAAAATATAAGACCAAACCGTTGCCTTGGTAACAATATAATAATAAGTAACAATTATTATCTCGTCAAAATGTCTACCTGATTTTAAAAAAGAAAATAGATAATTTTCAGATAATTGTAATTTTTCTAAAAGTACAAATCGCAGCCCACTTAAAAGAGAGTTGAAAAATATCATCGTTGTTTTGTTATTGTTTTAAATTGATAACAATTCCGATGAAATCTTTTAATAATAAAGATTATTATAATGGATGGATTTTGTTTTTAGATAAAATTAACAATGAATTGCTCTTTTAATAGATTTTTATTATCCATCTTCGTTATTGTTGATTTCTATCTTTCAAATTGTTTTTTTTTTATTTATTTTTTTTGTATCTTATTTATTTATAAACAACGACAATAATTTTTACTAGTGTTTGTTAATATTGGAAAAAATTAGTTCCGCAGATCCGGAGCTTAGATTCGGATTTGATATCTGGATCTTAAATTATATATATTAGGGTATCCGTACAAAAATTTTCCAGTAAAACTAACATCAGAAATAATATTTTTTGCATGTTTTTACGAAAGTAACAGGTGCCTCTACACAACTGAAATTTTCGGAAAACGAGTGTTAATACATATATCGTTTATATCGTGTATATATATTTACAGGCGTTTTCCAAAAATTTCAGTTGTGTAGAGGAATCTGTTACTTTCGTAAAAACATGCAAAAAATATTATTTCTGATGTTTTTTCGATGTAAAACTATCGATTTTAGTATTACTGGAAATACATTTTTTTTTAAGGCCGTATAATTTTGGATCTGGATCTAAAATTATCCATATTCGGTTCGCAGCACTAATTTTAACAAATTAAGTGTAAATTTTTGAAAATATAAAGTAAAATTATCATATTTTGACAGATAAATTACATAATTAGAACAAAATACTTTTATTATTTCAACAAACAGCAAATCGATAATAACACAAAAAATATTAGCGCATATTATGTTTTTGGTATCGTGTCACTTGCGTACGTGTCAGTTGCGTACAAACATTATTTAGTATCACTTGCGTACAAATAAGGGTTGGCTCAAAACCAAGGTAGTGAAGATACTTAGGCCGAGTGTCAAATGCGTACAGAGGTTTGGGAAATGTCGAGTTGTCATTTGCGTCAATAGTGTGGTATATCATTTGCGCCACGAAATCCTATCATCTGCGCCACGAAATCCTATCATCTGCGCCATTGTTGGCTTAGGGTAGGTTAGGTTAAGGTTGAGTTATGTTATTCAATATAGGCGCAAATGACAACTGGCGCAAATGATTGGCTAGGTTAGGTTAGGTTACCTTTTAATCTTGGGAGACCATGCGCGGAAGACAATTCGGTCATAACCTTTTTTTGTCTCAGGTATAATTTCAAATTTTGGGAGACAACTCGGCCCTGCCCATTAATCTACACAAATTAAATTTAAACCACTAAATATAAACTTGGTCTATATTAAAATTGAATACTAACTTGATTATTTGTAAAATCACTGTACGCATCTGACACTCGGCCTAAGTACCTTCACTACCTGGGCTTGAGCCGACCCTTATTTGTACGCAAGTGATACTAAATAATGTTTGTACGCATCTGACCCTATTTCATATTTTTAATTACATCTGAAAAAGTTGTAAAAAAAATTTCCAGGCTCATATCATAAAATCCATCTTTACAAACTATTATTATATTATTATATTTTTGACAAAAGACAAAAGTTATAAGTTATATATTTGATGTTCTTCGATAATATTAGTTAGTGTTTTCATAAAAAGTTGTTATTTATATAACTGTAAAACCGATATAAATATTACATGATTTTGTATATATTTTTTTCTTGATTAGTAATAAAACCAGCGCGCCACTGTGCTACACCTCCAGCACAAAGTATGCGCAAAGTTGAAGTTTGAACCACAAACATAAAACATTTCATCACTTCACCGAGTGCAATAATATCCGATATATCTTTTCACACCGTTAGGTATATCATCCCACATCACTGCAAAACGTTATTTTTTTTACTTATTACTACTTTGACTGCAAGGAAAAGTAGTAAAGCGTTTGGTACGGTGTCTGTAACATTTTCAAAAACAAAAAAAAAATTGTATAGAAATCCTTCATATAGCCTCTAGATGACGAATCTGAACTTAGTTTATGTGGGTGTATGGATGTGCGGAGTCAGCTCGCTCGCTCGCTCGCTCGCTCGCTCACTCGCTCGGTCGTCAGACCAAATTTTGTGATCGCAACTCCTCCTAGACGGTTCAACCGATTTTAATGAAATTTTCAGGATAAATTTGTCTGGTGCCCAAGATGGTCATGTGGTTTTGGTTTTTTCCAGTGATGCCAACTTTCCGAGAAAAAAATTACTAATGTTTTTAAAAATTCATTGTGGCTACATTATTTATCCGATTTTGATCAAATTTTCAGGAAAGATTCCCCTAGTACCCACATACATTACGTAATTTTAATATAATACAGTGTTGCCAACTTTCCGAGAAAAAAATTACCAAAGTTTTTAAAAATTTATTACGGCCATGTTGTTTAACCGATTTTGTTCAAATTTTCACAAAAGATTCTTCTGGTATCCATATAAATTAGATAATTTCAACAAAGAACAGTGTTGCCAACTTTCTGAGAAAAAAATTACTAAAATTTTTAAAAATTTGTTACGGCCATGTTGTTCAACCGATTTTGTTCAAATTTTCACAAAAGATTCTTCTGGTATCCATATAAATTAGATAATTTCAACAAAATACAGTGTTGCCAACTTTCTGAGAAAAAAATTACTAAGATTTTTAAAAATGTATTACGGCCATGTTGTTTAATCGATTTTGTTAAAATTTTCACAAAAGATTCTTCTGGTATCCATATAAATTAGATAATTTCAAAAAAGTACAGTGTTGCCAACTTTCTGAGAAAAAAATTACTAAAATTTTTAAAAATTTATTATGACCACTTTATTTAACCGATTTATGTGATAATGTCAAAGTAGTCTATATATGGGTTTACCTATATACTTTTAATCTTGTTTTAATTTGGATTCAGTTCATTACGACTACAAGCTTCCCTTTCACTGATCTGCGCCAATATCCACATTGAAAACTTTCATCCTTCTTGCACTCCACTACGCGTATATCACCCCGTTTCATTCTAGTGGGTGGGGGAGTTCCGTGCTGGGCCGCCGTATGTCGCTGCGGTTCGCCGAAGTAGAATGCGCACAATCGTATTTTCAGTTGACAGCTAACCGCCATTAGGGTAACACAACGACGCTCGTGTATTTTTCGCGTCCAAAGAAATGTACAATGCAATACAAACATTGATAGAAATTAAAAGTGCAGTGCATTTACCTACTTGAAGTGTTTTGTTTATTTTGGTGTTATTTGTGTTTGAATTTGTTCGGGTAAAAATGGTGTTTGGCAGCGGGAACAAGTTTCGTATTAGAAGGTTTGTTTTTAATTCTAACCTTGTTCGCAACTTTGTTTAATTGATAAGGTATTGATCGGTTTGTAATGCAGTAGGACGCGCCCTGTTCTCTGTGTTCGCTAATGTTTACGTAGTTGGGTTTTTTTTTTATTGAGTTGGCCCTGAAACAATGTGAATCAAGTCCATTTTTCATTATTGTGGGAACCAACTATAATGTTATTGTTTTATTAAAATTAAACCTCCAGGCTTGTGATTCAAACATCAAACTTGTTTACTGTTGTATGAATAATACAGATGTATGTTAATTTTTTTAAATTAACTCATACCTACCCACCGTAATTATTCGTTAATTAAGACGCTATAGAAAATTACATATATTCCAAATCAAATAGTTTGTTATCATTTTTTGTATAGATATAATACATTTTTCTTGTAATTATTTTGACATGCGTGTACAATCACATAAAAACCAAAGGTTGTTTTTACTATAATATATTTTAATTATCGTCTCCGATTAAACGGTAGTTTATAAATTATCTTTTACATTATAACCTTGGTCAATTTTTTTGTTTGCTTTGTACTTTGTTATTTTGATTTGATCTAATTTTATCGTTAATTTCACTTATATCAATAACTGTTTTCTACACTATCATTATAAATTTTTTTTGTTTTGTTTTAATTTACCTTAGAACCTAGGCTATATAGAAAAGAAAAGTCAATATTTTTTTTTGCTTTGTATTTTTTGAACGCCTAATAAAAATTAGCGAACATTAAACGTTAGATAGAGTGTTTTGAACTTTTTCAATGTTTTTTTCGTTTGTTTTAATCTTAGATTATAATGATTCATTAATAATATATAATGACATTTCATTTCTAATATAAGTATGTTTTATATTACAAAGCAATATAAATTTTTACACTAAATGTTCAAAAGTTCGAAGATTGTAAAAATAATTATTTTGGTTTAAGTCTTTTAAGTATTGTCGGGTTTTTTGATAACAATAACTGAATAATAATAATATCCGGAAAAACAAACACAAATATATTGATTAGAATAAATAAATTATGCCATAAACTAAAAAAAATCGAAAAATGTACATAATATTGTACTACTTTCAGGCCTTATTAAAATAAAAAGCTTTAGGTTAAGTTCTGTTATATTTTAATTAAAATTCAACGTTTCGAAACACTGCACGTGTAGTGTATCAAAACGTCGAATTTTAAATAAAACATAACAGAATTTTTTTAACATAATAAAAAATCTTTCAGTGTGTAGACAATGATTAAAATAAAATTTAGCTTTCTATAACCCAGCAACTTATTATGTTATCTAGTAATTTGATTTTTATGTACTATTTATTTACTGTATATGTCATTTGTATCAGTTTTCCTGACGATGATACATATAGAGTACGTCGAAACGTCGATTATTAATAAAAATTAATACAGAACTATATCCTAAAGCTGTTTTATTGTAAAGCTTTTTATTTTAAACGAAGTATTTTTTTAATTACATTTGAAAATATGTATTTACATACATGTATTTATGAATTAAATTTTAAGAAAAAAAACTTGATAATATAAACCGAAATTGTGATTACTATAAACGGTATTTGTTCTATGTAGTCGTATACATTGGGCCCGTTTTTTCCTGATGATGGTACATATAGAGTACCTCGAAAAGTCGATTGTTAATAAAAATTAATACAGAACTATATTCTAAAGCTGTTTTATTGTAAAGCTTTTTATTTTAAACGTAGTATTTTTTTAATTACATTTGAAAATATGTATTTACATACATGTATTTATGAATTAAATTTTAAGAAAAAAAACTTGATAACATAAACCGAAATTGTGATTACTATGAACGGTATTTGTTCTATGTAGTCGTATACATTGGGCCCGTTTTTCGTGAAAGTGATATCAATATCCGAATGATAAGATTATCGCTGATTTTAATATAACACATGAGGAGGGTGCAGTTGGAATCGTTCCCTTGTAGGGTTTATTATTCCCAGGAAACTCATTATTTTTTTTGTTCAAGTTGTACTTTGTTAAATCGATAAATATAAGGTGGAAACTTTCCAGAGTACAGTTAACACATAAAATATAATAAGTATTAAATTTATTAATTAAATTTTGAAATATTTTGACATGGGAAAATAGATTTGTATTGATAAAAGCCAATTATTATTAACATATTTACCATTTTATTGGTGACAAGTTACTTTCAATTATGAGTAAATTCTTTATTGCAAAATTATTTGTCAATAGATTAATTATGTATATATTGATATTACGAATAAATAATTGCAATTATTTACGTAATTTAACATAGTTATGTTGGACAGACAGGTAGAACTGTTTCTACTAGATTGACAGAACATAGGAGGTCAATACGTTTAAAACATCCAGAAAATCTTGATGATGTAAAATTTGAAGATACTATAAGAAATGCAAGACCCATCAATATTAACAACAGATTGATGAGAGAATCAATAGAAATTTATAAAGAAAAAGTTAATATCAATCACTGCGAAGAGCCACTAATTTAAATGAAATTTGACTTCCTTTAATTAAAAATTTATAAATTTTATGATCTAGTTACTTATTTTGTTACCTAGTAAGTTGTTTCTATGTTTTGTTCATTTACTGCAAATGTCATTTATATATCATTTTTTCTGATAAAGATGTTTTATTATTATTAATAAATATTAATACAGAATTACAACCAAAAGACGTTTTATTTTATGTAACTTATGAGTCTATTCGGTTCACATCTGTAAGGCCTGTAGCGTTACAGAATTTTTTGTCTTTTTCTAGTAAATGCAATTTTTCTATTGATAGAAAAAGACAAAATATTCTGTAGCGCTACAGGTTTTACAGATGTGAACCGAATAGATCCATTAGTTGGACATTTGCACTGCAGAAAATTATTATAAATCTACCAATTTTATTAAGGTATTTCTTTCATGGAAATGTAATTTGAATTACATAAATTATCACGGAAAAATTACAAAATACTGGTACATTACTGCAAAATCTATGTAAAATTACATACATTTAAATTACATTTTTTTCAGTGTGCGTAATATATTAATAGATAAGTTTTTTAGTAGAATATTGATTTAAACAAAATTTCCAATATTTAATTTGTGAGTCAATGAGATAGACAAATATTTTTCGGTTTTTTTTTGTTAATCCATAGGTGTCTAGATAAAAATCGATATGTTTGCTGAATGAATCATGTAGTAAATAAATAGATGGATAATGTTTTATTTATAAATAATCTGTACGACAACAAAAAATTAGACATTTTTTTTATATATTGTTTGGAACTATAGAAGACATTAAAAATACGTTTATATGTTGATGTGAATGTGACGCACCGTGTTCTGTTTACGAAATGAGCTTCAATATCGTAGTGACCTCTGAAACATTGCAGCATGATTCCCATATAACTTAAATTTATTATTTGTAAATAATATGGGTTATTAGCAATTATTGAACATTATATTGAAAAATATAGTTAAATAGCTTTATATGACTTGGGTTATATATATTATTTGTCATTTAATTGCGCAGTTTAAAATTAGTAATGTAAGGATCGATCAAAAAGTAATATCTACTTACTTTCAAATTTTATGTACTGATGTCACTTTTATGTTACTTACGACTATCTCGCAACAGCCGAGGCATATTTTGAGAAAAAAATCTATTTAGCAAAAGTTGCTAAACAAGTTAGTTATAAGTAACAACTAATATTTGAAACATTTTTCAATACGGCTAAATATTTTTTTATAATTTTCCATTTATTTTATGATATATAGTTTTGTAAATAGGTGGCATATTTATATCAAGACAGTTTTGTTTTAAGTTACCATGACTACAGCAGTTATTATACAAATTTTTCTATTCCATAAATTTATTTAATACGATGACGGTCGGTTCTGTAGTGGCCACAGCAGATTTTTTTGAAAAACGTGAACGCTAAGCTATGGCAGCATATATTAATTCTTTTGCTAAAAAAAATTTAATTATATTTCAGATTTATAACTATATGGTGATTTTTGACAATCCTGTAAAATATACTGCAGATTTGAAATCAATCTGATATTTATTTACTACATTCATTTTTCAATTTAATCAATATGATATGGATATATAAAGAGGCATTACTTTTTAATCGATTCTTTTATGATAGTTTTTATTGAAATAGCTAACTTTTTTCTTATGAGTTTATTAAAAATTATTTTTGTACATTTTTATGTGCACAGAAAATGATATGGTAATAATAATATTGTATGTTATAAAAATATTAATAAGAATTTTTTGAAAACGGTAGCTGTTCATATAAAATTGAAAATATTTTTTATATTTGTTTTTTTTTTATTAAAAATAATAACTTTATAATTATAAAATATATTAGTTAAAATGACTATATATTTTTAAATTTTATAACAAAGAAAACTGTTATATAATAGTAGTATGTATTATACTGTCTCTAACAGTAATTTTTAATTTAAAAAGTTACTATCGTAAAACTTATACAACAAACATTAAATATTACCGTATTAATCATTTTTATTTATTTATTTTATAACATTGTTTAATATTTCCCAATTGAACAGATAAATGAAATTTTATATGAAAAGTGGAAAATACTTAAGTACTTTTGTATGTACCTGTACTTAATACTTGTATTTCAACTACAAGTATTTATTGTCTGGTACTTAGTACTTCAGTACTTTTTGCTAGTATTTGCCCAGCTCTGAATATAGAATATTAGCATAAATAAAAAAAAATAATAAAAAATTTCATATCAATTTTCTAAACAATTAACGGTAAATCAAGATTATTAAACTAATAATTGCAAATATGAATATATTACAGTTTTGCGGTAACTTATTAGACACCCAAGTAGCTAACAGTTTTTTGTCATTGACATTACATGTCAATTTAGCTACGGTTGACCAATCAGCTGCCTTGAAAATGTGCACGCATGCGCATTTGGCGTGACCGTCAATTTTTTTGATTGTCACGAACCTGTCAGTCACATTATTACATTTCTATCTAATTAACCGAAAAAAATAATTGTTCTCTTAATATAGAAAATGTCAATTATTTCATTTATTTATCTGTTTATTAAAGGCAATGATTTGTTAAAAGACATTTAAGATAATTAATATGTTTGTTTAATTTTAGACGAGGATCAGTCAAAAGTAATATTACTAAATTAATATCTATATAATCTTGACTGGAGAGATAATATTTTTGTGCATATATTAGGAAAAGAGAAAGAATATTGTTTTTTTTTTAATGTTGAAAAAACTTTTAATTTCTTAATAATAAAGGAAATATTGAATAAATTCTTTCCAGTTGAAATTACAAATATGCATTACTAATTAATTACGTGGATATAGGTGTTAAATTGCATCCGCGCTTGTTATGTTAGTAATTTATTATTGATTTTTTAAATAATTATTAATAATATTAATAAATAGTGAATTATGAAGTGAAACTGAGGAAATTGATTTATAAATTGATAGAAACTCAATAATCAAATATGTATATTCAACAACACTTTTAACAAATTGTTGTTAGATTCTATAAAATTTTATTTGTAATAATTATTATTTATAGATATATTGATTGTATTTCATTATAAACATAGTTAATTGAATTTAATTTTATTTGAACAATTAGTAATATTAATAAAATGATTGTAAGTTATAAGTAGATGATAAAATTCAGAAATTAATTTTTATAAAACAGGTTTAATAAGTTTTAAATTTTTTTTTTATAAACTGAATATTCAGTTTTGTAGAAATATCTGAATGCTACAAAAAAGTCGGTTATTTATTATTTATTTTGAAAAGAATGGCTAATTAATCAGTTAAAGCTTTGAGTGTAAAAATAACAGGAAAAAAAAGTATATTTTTGAAATTGATGTAAGGAAATATCGTAACCGAATATAAAGAAATATGACCGAACTTGAATATTTCAACAAAAATAGACTTCGAAAATTTGTAAATATTTATATGACTAATTTTTATTTAATATTTATGTACAAATATTTTCAATTCGGAAATAAAAATTATAACAATGATAAGGTTATCGAACTTTAACCGTACAAATGTAATAAAATACAATAAATAAGGAAATGGATTTGTTTTTTTTTTGTTTTGAATTGAATTTTTTTTTGTTTTCAAAATATCACATACATCTACTTTTATTTCTCTGTTTTTGATGACACGGTCATTATCAGTATTTCGTGTTTAACTTTGAAATTATTTCGTAATCAAATAAATATCTATAAAAAAATTTCCAGTATAATCAATACATCTGATTAGCACAAAACTCTTAATATAATAAATTTAATATGTAAATACAATTTTCTTTTATTTGTGACCTAAATACAACACACGGCTAAAACAATAATAATTACCAATTGCCAATTACTTAATCACTACAAATTGGTCTAAAGCGCATACATTAACCTTTTCGCTTAGTACGTACCAAACTGTGTGTGTCAACAAGCATATTATATAATAAAAACTGAAACAACAAAAGGCGTATATGTTATAATTGTTTTGAAAATGCAAATTTGGGCACCTACAACTTTTCATTTTCGAGATTTTTTAATCTTTGCCGATCTCATATGTGACAATAGACCGAAACTTTAATTATGTTTAAACTTTTTCTTCTGACATATGCGAACAATGTAGTGGTTATATAATCAGTTTACGTTTTTGGTAAATTTATATAAATATAATAAGCAGTCAAAAGGTGAGGAAACGACTTTTTAGTGAGCTGAGTAAATTACGCGAATTTTTCTACGTTTATCTGATTTCCGTATCTAGAATTTAAAATGTTATGTGTTGCTTTCTAAATATTTTTAAATTTACAAAAATATTACTTTTATTTGTTACGTTTTTAATAAATTAATTTAATATGAATAACTCTTTCGATTTCCGAATTGACGGACCGTAAAAGCTAAGCATGCAATCATTACAATTTATAATTAATATTTAATTAAAATCTGTATTTAATTATGTTTAGTATATTTTACTTAAATTATACATTGATTTACTTTTGTATTTAGAAAATCGTTTGTATTATAAGTTCGATCTTAAAATCTAAATACTAAAAACTAATATCGATTTTCAGACAATATAAGAGCAGGATTAAACAAATGAACTAAAGACAGCTGTATAAAATTTGAGAAATGCGAAATTAGAATACACAAAATGTGAATATAATGATAAAGAATCTGCATTTATATTGCGTAAGTTGTCACAAACATAAATTCAATTTTTCATTGCACGATCATTCTGGAAAGAATAATAGCTTTGGGATGTGATTAAAAATTATATCATTGGTAGTTTATGCGCCGTTACTTGTATAAGATTTCACAAATCAAACGAATAATGCGAGAAACGATAAAATTAATATATTTTAATTATATTTTTGCATTTTTTTTTTACATTGACAGATTAAAACAAGTCTTATATTATGAAACTATTGAATTAATATTTATTTTATGTAAATTTTTACAATTATGTACACATTAATAATATTTAATATAATATTTATTTAAAAGTAATTTATTTGACCATGTATCTGCATATAAATTAAAATTCTATATAAGTAAATACGCATAATTGATTATATATAGAAGTTAAATAATTATTATAATTAATTGTAAATTTCGTAATATTTGTATCTTTGATTAATTTGATATACATTTGATATACCAACTTCAGGAAAAATATACATTTGTATAATTTTTTCGGACGATGTACTAAACTTTGATTTTTAATTAAAATTTATGTAGATCTTAATCCATTTAAAGCCATTTTATTTTAATTGCTTTTAAAGTTAAAGAAAAATGGAAACATTAATTTTATTCATCTTAAAACGTAAAAAGTATTTTTTTTGGTCAAGTTTGACTAAAATTCCAATGTTTTTTTTATGTACTGGAGACTAATAATTTCAAATTCATTATAAATTTATAACTTGTAATATAAACTATTTATAAATAGCAGAAATAAATTAATATTTAAAACTTGAAAACTAATAACGAAAATTAATCATGTATTTTGTAATATTTGTAATAGTTTTTCGGATTCGTTTTAGTAATAATTCGCACGTCGCGTATTTCTCTAAAACTAATCGTAACTAAAACTTAAAAGTTTCATCTTGTGATGTCTGCATTGATTATAAATAACTATACCAAGGTCACGTGAAAGTTGACGTCATGCTATCCCATGTTTTAACACCAGTGCTTACAATGTTTAACGAATCAAAAACATTTGCCATTTCGCATCGTTGTGTTAGATGTCTGAATTCGCAATTCACATTTAAAGATTTAATCCAAATAAATGGGGCTCTGTCTAGTGATGTATTGATATGTTGGTTGTATTAAGGTCTATGCGGATTTAAATGTTTTGAAAATGCATCTACATAATTGTTGCTGTTTCGGGCAAGTTATATTTTACTCTGTTTTACTGTGTTGATGTTTAGAGTGCTTCGCTTGTTTAACCACCTGTATAAGAATGTATTTTTAGGTTAGTTATACTGTTATTTTCAAATTTAAATAAGTTGTTTTTTAACTGAAAACTGATTTATTGTAAAATTATTTTCGAACTCATTTTATTAAAATAAAACTGTTTTAGGTTAAAGTTCTGTATAAATATTTATTTAAAATCGATGTTTCGACGAAACTCAACGCTCGTCGAAACATACATACATACACAATCATGCCATGTGCCCAGAAAAATGTGGCACAAACTTTTTCCATTATCCCGAAATCAGTTTCTTCCAAACACCCCTATCCGGACAGGCAACTTTGGCTTCGTCGAAACGTCGATTTTAAATAAATATTTATACAGAACTTTAACCGATTAGTAATTTAATAATAATAATCCTATTATGTTAACACTGATCGAATAACTTAATCTGAATTTATTCTCGAGCTAGTAGAGTCTGTTTATTATTACGAAGGTATGTGTTTTATATCTGTAAATATTAACAACAAATTTGTGAAATGGTAGACAATTTAAAATGCTTTGACAGAATAATAACAAAAATCTCCGAAAGTTTTATGATTTAAATTTTATAATAAACACGAGAATATTATAATTCAAACATTTTAGGCACATATAAATTTATATCAGTTATGCTTTTTTTTTATAAATTATGTCTTGCTTTTATTACTATACTGTATACCAGTTTAATATGTAAAATTACAAACGTCTCAGGAAAATCTTTACATTATATATGAATATAAAATACGAATATTTTATGTAAGTAAATACTTACGTTTTCAAAAAAAAAAGAACATAATATGGTAAATTCATTATTTTACTTAAAATTACAAAATTATATTAAATTTGTGTAAACCATCGTTTTGCTGAAATAATATGTAATTTTTTACTATGGTTTTTACGTAAAAATGGCAAACTTTTTGTACAGTGTAATTTCAAGTAAAGTAGTAGAACTACCAAAAAAATGGTTGTTATTTAAAAAAATTGTTATAAATTTCTAAAAAATACTTTTTTTTTACTAATATAATATAATATAATATAATATAGAGTAATAATTTAAAAACACTAATATTATATTTTTTTGTCATTTAACAACACATTTTTTGTGAATTAATTTTGATGTATTAACACGTTCAATTTGATATTGCTTTTATCGTTGTTTATCTAGCAGATAAATATTAAAAATAATTATTATGAAACTAGGGATAATTTTTTTTTAAGTTTATATTTAACTGCTGCACCTTCTGCAATTAAAAAACATGGATTTTTTTTTCAATGTAATGTGAACGAGATATATTTTAAATTTAGTCATTATTTCTACTTAAAAAAAAGTTATTCTAAATTTGTATAAAAATGAGATATCTAAACTATGTATTGTAGATGTACTAAACTCTTTAAAATAAAATTAGTTTATTTTAATGGACAAAAAATTTGGAACACATTCTTCTACAGTTATATATACGTTAGATTCAGATGAATGAGTGAAACTATATGGCAACCAAACAACTGACGTAAGTAATGAATTATGAAAATACATTTTCAAACATTACTTCCGTTAATTGGCTTACTGCCATACTATTATAAATATTTTGTTTAGAATTTACCAGCATTTTATATAGTTCAATGAAATGAAAAAATATAAAACTTTTGTCTACCTAAAACATAGTTCAACAAATTAGAAAAATTGAAAAGCTATACTTATACTAGTAGTTTGTAAAATACATTAAAATGATTATTGTGTAAATTAGCATATATTAAAAAAAGCTACACGTAATATCCATTAATATAAAAAGACCATATTGTTGAAATGACATTTCAAAATTATGATTTGCAATAATTTTTACCTTGTATAACACCCACAAACCAGCTAACAATATATTATTTATTTTTAATGTGTCTCTCGAATAATTTTGAAACTCTTCAATTTTCAAATTGAAGAGAAAATAATTTCTTCTTATGTTAGATATATGTTTAAGTAGGATGCGAAATATTCTTCTATCTGAAAGTGAAATCAAAACAATTTTTTTTTTTTTTTATAATATAATACAAATGTTGTATAATGATCATTTCATTATTAAATTCCTTCTAAATTGCTTTATAATCTTCACATTAAAAGATTTTTTATTCGATTTCGAATTGAAGTTTCTTGTTACGTTCAAATTTGAAATAAAATTCGAAGGAATATTGATATAAGTATATACAGACGGATAAAAGTGTATCCACTTAACATAAACTCATTCAATAGAACTTAGAGTTATGAGAAAATGTTTTTAAATATTAGTGTTTATAAAATATTTTAGGTACAAATTCCCTTCAAACGTAATACAATACAGTAGCTGGTACCACAAGCTCGGTTTTAACTAATATCGGTTTTAAAACAACTGTCATAAGAACAGGACTAAACAACTGAACTAAAACACTCAAAAACCGAATGCGAGGTACGAACTAATGAATTTATAAGCAATGGACAAACTATACTTGTAAATAAGTGCATAAAATACTCATTTTTTGACGATTCCAGCTGACAATTCCAAGAGTGAGAAAAAATACTACAAATATTTTTTACGACTTACATAAACATCAAAACACAAATCTAAGATTTTACATCGATTATTAATAAAAATTAACACAGAACTAAATCCTATAACCATTTTATTTTAATATAATGAGTTCTGAAAGATTTTTTACTAAGTTCTTTAACGTTTCTAACACAAGACAACTTTTATTGTTTTCAATTTACTCTTTCAGTAGATGCATTTTTATAATGCCAGAGTGAAATAATGCCTTCTTTTACTATTGCCATTCATTCCAAACCCGAAACAGCCTGGTTCGACGGCTTTACTTTTTGATCAACTTCCTCATTAACATAAAAATTAAAAAAACAAAATGAAAGTTTAAATTATTTATTAAAAAGGTTTTTGTGTTTTTAATTACAGTATCATAATATTACAATAAGATACGGTTTTTGTAAAAAAAAAACCATATCCGGATTTTCAAAGATACTTAACGACTCGAAATATCATTTTAAATTATTTTTCCGAATGCAATTTCACACAAATTCAGAAAATACTTTCTCATTTAAAAACTTTCAACGTATAATGAATATTACCTTAACAAAAAAAAAACAGAAGAATATGGTTTAAAACAAAACAAAAAAAAATCAGGAAGATATAGGAACGCATACAATAAAAGGTTAATGAATAAACAAATGAACATCAAAAACATATTATACATACGTGAAATCACGCATACGAATAGTATAGTAGCGTGTATTGTCACAGGTCACAGGGACGTATCATAAGAATTGAGGAATTTAAAAACATTTGAATTGCGGAAACAATAGATTGTTAATAATATGCATGCATCGTTTGTGCTTTGTAAAATTTATTTATATTTTTTTTTTTCAGTACGTTGAACTTTACTATTTTGACTTCCGTTTGACGAAGAATGATTCATTTTTGTTTAGATTTCATCATAAATTGGAAAAAAAAAATAAATAAATAAAAATAATCAAATAGGTGTAAATAATATAAAGTAACGAGTTGTAACGTGTTCTTTATTGTTTATCACATGTCAAAAGTATATATAGAAAAAGAGTCATACATATGTTAATAAAATGAGCTCATCTTTTGTTATTGATTTAACTATATTGATAATTTTTTAAAATTGTTTATTGTTATCAGTGACACGTAACTAACTGACCATATATTTTTGCTTTTATTGACAATATAATGTTATTTTTAATATGAATATAAGGACATCAATGGAAAAATGATGAATATGTTTGACCATTTATTATTAACAATACTAACGCTCTGGTGCCGTGTAGCGCAACTCGTAGTATTGTACGTATAATATTTTATTTCCATATGTACATTTGTACACATATAAAAGTAATATACTGTTTTATATATTTATATATTCTACAAAAATAACTAATAATTTAAAACTACACATTAAAATATTATTAGCAATAAAGTTTTATTTAAAAAAAAACAAAAAGACAATTAAAGACAACAAATTTTTGTTTATATGGAATTCACGGTATCTCTTGATAATTCAATATGCCAATAACTTTTTTTGTAATACATGTCTGACTTTGATGCTGTTATGAAGATTTATTTATTTAGTTTTTGCCACACAGGTTTAAAATGTATAAAATTAACTAAATCAGAAATAAATTAAAAGTAATTTGGTAATTTGACAGTACAGGATGCGAAAAATTATAATAATCGGTGTTAAACTAGTGTTAGCGTATCAGATTAGAACTTCAAAGGTCACTGGTTCAAGCCACATTTGCAACAGAATTTTAATATTATTATTTATATACAACTAAACTGGTACTGACTGAGTCAGAGTGGTTTGGAACCCACTATAAGCTGTAGGTGCTTTGCTTGGCTGTGAGCAAATGAACAGAAAATTAATATTTATCGACTATGTTGTATACTATTTAAACAATTTATTTATGTCGGGAAAGCAGTCAGTTACGCAAGAACAGGATTTAATAAATACTCATATTCTTGATTTCTAGTTGTTGTTTCGTTTATTTATCGTTTCAATCTCAATATTTCGAACCTTATTTTGGTTCTTCCTCAGGAAATTATCACAATTTAAACCATTATTAGTACAGATGTAATATCTCTTTTGTTTGATAATGAAATGCACGTGTGAACTTTTTCTTTGTGTTTACATATATATTTTATCATAATTTACTTTTATTAAATTCTTATAATATTATTAATTATTTATTTATATAATAAATTCATGTGACACTTCTAAACAGTATTTTTTCTTTCTAAATAAGCAAAAAGATCCTTGACGATTTCGCAATATATATATATATATACCGGGTGTCTACTTTTTTTTTGTTACATAGGGAATAAAATGCTAAAATTTTCATTTGGTGATAAATTTTCCCCTAATTATTATAGAACAAAAGTACAAATACAAAAGTTGTTTAGAATTCAAAAATGCATCAAATGATGCCAAATTTATCAATATAGGATGTTCTGATCAAGAATTAGAAGCAAATTAAAATTTCCATTTTTGCGCTCTTTACATCAAAGTGCCACGGAAATTAAACAAATAATTTCATTTCTTCTGGAGTTTGAGTTTGACAGATCGTATTTATTTTATTGTTACGGTCTGTATTATTATTATTATTATTATTATTATTATTGAAAATAATGAATAAACTTAATGTAAATGAAAAGCTATTAAGTATAAAAAGTATTAAGTATTTATTATTTATTACAATGAAAGGGTATTTTACTCGGCTGTACACTACGTACTAGCTGTGGTTTTAAATTGTGAATGTCTCCATTATAATTTTAAGTAATAAAATAAATACGATCTGTCAAACTCAAACTCCAGAAGAAATGAAATTATTTGTTTAATTTCCATGGCACTTTGATGTAAAGAGCGCAAAAATGGAAATTTTAATTTGCTTCTAATTCTTGATCGGAACATCCTATATTGATAAATTTGGCATCATTTGATGCATTTTTGAATTCTAAACAACTTTTGTATTTGTACTTTTGTTCTATAATAATTAGGGGAAAATTTATCACCAAATGAAAATTTTAGCATTGTATTCCCTATGTAACAAAAAAAAAGTAGACACCCGGTATATATATATATATATATATATATATATATATATATATATATATTTAATATTATAAACTAGATCAGAATGTCATATTAAAAACTACAACACAACAAACCAATTTCTGCTTTGAAAGCATTTTTTTAATAATAATGGCGCGTTATCATTAATTAAATTTATGCCCAGAAAAGAGAAAAAGAAAAACATTAATTTCAATATCTAGAAATTTCCAACTCCGAACAATAAAGCCTTTTACCTTATCAGGAAATAAATTAAACGATAATAATTCTCGTTGTGTATTTGGTCAAAAACTAAGCACACAAGCAAAACTGGTTAACATTTTCGCTGTAGCGAAATTGAAAATAAAATCTTAGGTTAACTTACTTATAAATGCTGACCTAATTCCCAAATGACAAAACGTTGCACAGATCTGTCACTCGATCGCGTTAAGTTTTATTGGAAAAAAAAATAAATGGTATTATGTTATCCATAATTGACTGATGTTTGAGGTATACAGGTGAACGAAAAAAACTGCGTTAAATGTATTTATTGTGTTATAGGTTGTTGCCATAATTGTCGGCACTTTATTGCCTTTAAAATACCAATTTCTAGTAATAAATATACGTATTATATATATACTAGTAAAATATTAGTGAAATCTCCACACATTGTTCTTTATATATGTTTATTTACTGAACAATTTTGAATTCGAATAGTTGAGAAAATAAATTAATAACTTATAAATCTATAAAATCTTTGGTCCTTTATTCTCACCTCACTCTTAAAAGTGATTAATGTTAAAAGTACTATTGACGATTACTTAAAATTACTTATTAAGCAATTTTAATTAGTTTATTTAAATTTTATAAAAAAAATATATCCCAAATGAAATTACTATACATATTTTCATATTAAAAAATCTTTCAGAAATTGTATTAAAATAAAACTGCTTTAGGTTAAAGTTCTGTATAAATATTTATTGATATTAGCGACGTACAATGTCCGTCTTCTTCCTGATGAAGACGGATGTTGAGTTCATCGAAACGTCGATTATAAATAAATATTAATACAGAGCATTAAAAATTTATTTTAAAGCAAAACTAAAAGCATTTTGTTTATAAACAAAAGAGGAGGGAATACGAAATTAATCAAATTTTTACAAAAGATTTTCCTAGTGCCCCCAAAAATTATACCATTTTCCCGTACAGGTTTGCCAACTTTCCGAGAAAAAAATTACTAAAATTTTTAAAATTTAATTTTGGTTTATTTGGAAATTAATCAAATTTTCACAAAACAATTTCTAGTGTCCGCAAAAATGATGCCATTTTACTACCGCACAGATTTGCAAACTTTCCAAAAAAAAAATATGAAAATTTAAAATAAAAACTATTATGGCTACATTATTTATCAAAAATTAGTCAAATTTTTACGAAATTTTCTTTTAGTACAATCAAAAATTATATAATTTTTGCATTGCCAACTGAGGATGTTAAAGTGTTCTATATATGGGTTTACCCATATACTTCAATCTTGTTTTTTTTTTGGAATTTTCTACTTCCGATCAATTAAGTAATAACGTGAATACACTAATTAATTTTCTAAAAATTATATTTACTTCTATTATTAACATCGAAAAGGTTAACCAATAAGGCCATACAGGTAAACAAAGTAAAGTGCAAGTAAAATAAAGGTAAGTTTTTCAAGATGGCGCGCGCGCAGTGCGGGGGTTATGTCAGTGGCCGTTGTAGCAAAACGCAGATGCGTCAATGACCCTGAAATGTTGCGCACAAACACACTGCGATGGACGTTATACTAACTCCTTTACTTTATATACACCAACTTTACTCGTATTCCCGTAACTATATGCCTATACTCAGCTAACAACTATGTAACAACTAAACAAACGAAAAACAGCTAAAACATCTGCCGCGCGCAGATAATACACAAGCGCATCTGTAAAATTTACCTTCTTCCTTATAGGATTATTTTGCATACAATCTGAGAGTATATACAGTTTATTTCGGTAGTAAATTTTTTTATGTACAATGTTTAGCATTATATCTAACTATTTTAGAATTTATATTATGTAGGTTTGCTTGTTTTAAATGTATAAGAACATACATACAAAATCTCGCCATGTATACCCAAAACGATTTGGAACAAACTCTTTCATGCTGAAATTATTTTCAAATCCAGACAAGTAACTTTTGCGTCATCCCGTTGGACAGTTGCCCGGAAGCCCTACGAGCATAGGGGCCCCCATGCTAATATGCTAATATATATTAATACAGAACTAGAACCTAAAGCCGTTCTATTTTAATATGAGTTCTAAAAGATTTTTTTACTATGTTTAAGTTACTTTTAAATACAATATAGATACGCTTGCGTAATAATAAAATTAAGAAAACAAGGCAAAATGAAACACAATGTCATTAATATTACATGTAATTGGTACAGACAAAACTATACTACTTTATTTGTCCGCGATATACTATTATGTAATACGATAGTATATATACCGATATAATAGATAACTAACCTGCGGCAATCTATATACCTCCTAACTCGCCTACAATCTATTTTGTCTGAAAAACAAAAGACAGTCGGGGCCAATTACTATCGTTTACGATTGTCGATTGTTTCGATATACTTATATATTCTTTCATTTGTTTTATTGTGTGTGTGTGTGTGTGTGTGGGAGGGGAAAAGAAGTTTGAAATTGTTAACTCGTTTTAAATAATTTTGCAATATTCGAAAGAAAAAAATAATATTTGAAATAATTCGTGTTGTTCTACATTTATTATATGATTCTAGTTTCAGAAACTTTTTATTTTGTTATTAATTTTTATTTGGGTTGTTGTTGAAGTATTGCAAAATTTTTAGTTGGAATTTTTAAAACTCGTTCAGGTTTTAATGCAATATTTCTAATTTAATTAAAAATAACTAAATTAAAATTTCAATGGTTGGAGATATATAATATAATTATTTCATTTATGAACTTACTAATACATATGAGAAAAAAAAGATACTAAATTTGCAGGTGTTTTTAAATGAATAATTAAAAATATAGTTATCATTTCTAATTATATTTATTTATTTATTATTACACAGTAAAAAATATTTAACAAAATTCGTTGTCCTATTTGAGATATACCAAAATTAGTGTGAAAAATTCATTAAACAAGACATCATTTCATAAATACTAAAAAAATAAAAATAAAATTATTGTTTTACTCATATAATTTACTTTTATAATTTACTTATATAATTTATATAGGAACTAAAAAATCCTTTATAAAAATTTGGTTAATCAGATAAATAATATAGCCATAATATTTTCTTTTAAACTTTAGTAATTTTTTCTCGGAAAGTTGGTAAATTAGAAAAATTATATAATTTATGTGGGCACTAAGAAAATCTTTTATGAAAATTTGATTAATTACGGATAAATAATGTAGCCATAAATTTTTAAAAACTTTAGTAATTTTTTCTCAGGACACTGAACTTTAGTAAAATTATATAATTTATGTGGACACTAGAAAAAACATCTGTGAAAATTGTATTAATTACGGATAAATAATATAGCCATAATATATTTTTTTTAATTTAGTAATTTTTTCTCGGAAAGTTGGCAACAATATATTTTAGTAAAATCATATAATTTATGTGAATACCAGGAGAATTTTTTGTGAAAATTTGTTTAATTACATATAAATAATGTAGTTCCTTTGCAGTCAAAGTGATAAAAATACAATTGCTGGTGTTACCAAAAGGGCACTAATCATCTTTAAGATCTGTAAGCGTTACAGATATGAATCAAATAGACCCATAAATTAAATTAATACTACAATTTTTTGGCACTATATACACAAAATTAGTGTATTTTTTTATTTTTACATGGAAACGTTTACACATAATATACTGTGTTTTAAAAAAACTATATTCAAATATTTTAACTTTGTTGCTTTTTGTTTTTGCATTTTTGAAGACGACATTACTAAATATTATTAGTACCGAAATAAATGTGTTACCGGAAACATCAAAAACTTTATGATTTTAATATTAATACATTTTATTAAGCAGGAAATACTATTAAAATGAAATAAGAACACGGTCAAGTGTGCAATACATTTTTATCTACAGTGTTCAAAATTATTAAGTAAAAGAGTAAAAATGTCTAAGAACAATTGAATTTGAACCAATATTAAGTGTACTATCGTATATATTACCCTTTTTCTATGTAGTTTTTTTTTTTAACACAAATAAAGAGCAAAAAAAAATTATGAAAGCAAAAGGTAAATAATTATATACCCTTGTTTTTCATAATTTGTTTCTTTATTCTTTAATAATATAAAAGTTGTTATTACTCGTATACCATGTATACTCAGTTTTGAATTGATCCAAAAAAATGTTTACACTTTTTCTAGAGTATACTCTATTTACCTTTTTTTAGGGAACGGACTTATATAAGCACTTTTTGGTTTTTTGAACGGGTACATATAATTGCACACGGCCGTTTGGTTTTAATCCCTTACCGAAATTTTGCATAGCGAAATTGCACACCGGTCATAAACAGATTAAGGGATTAAGATTTCAACCTAAAACCAGGTAGAATCGAAAATAGTTTGTCTCTAGAAAGTACCACAAACGCCTGCGAATCTTTTCACGCAAATTTTCCTAAAATCTATAACCTATCCTCAGTGGCGAATGACCGGCGTAAAAATATGCTATAGAATAAACGAACGCTCACTGTAAAAAGTACCTGGTTAAAGGTTCAAGACCCTAATAAATCGATAATCCGACCGGTGAGTAATTTCGTTATTCAAATTTGGGATTTCAGAGGGCGGTGTGCAATATTATGTGCTCCGTTTTGAACAGTATAAATTATATTGTTTAAATAAAACGAAAATAAAAATTTCTATTGAAAATAATTATTTTTTACTATGTCAGGTTATCGTTTTCTTGAATGATTCGTTTGGACCTGAAAATCTTCTTAGATCTTTTTGATTTTCTAACATTTTCAATATGTTTTTTCGATATTTTATATTAAATAGTGTATTATGTTTTTAATTATTGTTTATTTATTTATAAGAATTATTATAATGACCAGGAAATTAAATAACGTGAAAACATTAAAACAATTATTATTTATATAAACTATATATTTATCTAAAGTAACCTGACACCAATATATTGCATATATGCTTATTACTATATCTCTATAAGATATATTTGCAATTAATAACTTCTGTACATATTTACTTAAATGCAATCAAAATATATACAACATAATTCCATTAACTTATTTGGTTAGATGTATTTACTTTTTCGAATTTTTTCAATTCATTGAATGGAAACATTAAAAAATTGTTACATTATAGAAATATTTTTGTTTTAATATGAGTTATGAAAGATTTTTTTTGCTATGTTAAGTATAGTTTTAGTTATATAATAAATCTAGTATAAAATTTGTTTATTTAACTATAAATTTGCTAACTAAAAATGCAATTTGATTTAACAATAGTGTACAGTTTTGTTATTTCGTTTTTGTTTTTAATTAATTCGGTTCTGCTACATACAATAAACAATTTTCGATATGGTTTAGTTTTTGAGCCTTATGCGAAAATAATTGTTAGTAACGCTTTAATAATGATTAATTATGAACTCACACTTGCAAAAACTGAAAGTTTAAAACGAACTGTAATTCATCAAAACGAATTTTTAAATTTTATTTTATTTATTTTTTTATATTAAAGCGAGCGCCATAGCTTGGGGCGTAGAGAAAAAAAACCAAGAGAAAGATAGAGGATAATTAGTCAAGACGGCCTTGACGAGACATACAGGGAGTACATGGTTTATATAATTACTGTACGAACTAATCTGTGAAACGCGGTATGAACGTATGTGTGTTCTACTTTAATTATCCATCATTTTTTCTATGTGCACTGCATTTTTATATCGGGTCCGTACATATGGATCACGGGATTGGATTACGATGTACTAAGATTTTTTTTTCGTTATTAATGTCATGTGGAGAAATTTCTGACTTGTATTTATTTACTGCTGTAGGTATGGCTGGATTTGTTCATCCACTTTGATTGAAAGAAAAATTTTCAATTTGTCAAGTTTTGTACACCAAATTGTATAAATTTTAAGTATAAATGTTGATTGTAGTGATTTTCCAAATAGTAGGAATAGAAGAGCATGTATGAGAGGAATTATGAATGTGGATGAAGCGAAAGTTGCTTGTTTGAATAGGAATGTTTGGAAGAGGCTGATATTGGGATAATGCTTGTGCCACACTCTTTTGGGTACATGGCGTGATTGTGTATGTATGTATTTCTAAGATTGTAGGGATTAACTTGAAATTTTAAATGTTTAAAAAAAAATCTTATTTGTTTTTTATCATAATTTTAAAGGATTTTATTAAGATTTACACATTAGATTATACAAGCTACACTATTTATCTGATTTTAATCAATTTTGTCTGTTATTTTATATAATGTAAAATTTTTGGTGAGGTGTAAATAAGGAATTAAAAAAAAACAATTATTTTAAAGGTACAATTCTTATCAGTTTATTTCAATAGGTAAACGATAAGAATTTCATTATTTAGTAAACCAACTCAAATTGCCGTTTACAATTTTCTTAACAAAAAAGTCCATAAAATTTATAACAAATTAATTCCATGACAACACAATACAAGTGACAAGTAGAAACTAGAAAATTATAATTTAAATAAATGCATACATATAACAAAAGTTTCTTAAAAGAATTTATAAGAAATATCAACTAATATTTGTTGGTCATAAAGGCAAAATTCCATCACTTTTTTTTAGCATTTAGAGTTTTAATTTCCACTTAATCGCAGTGAACTGATATATAATTAGAAAATTTAATAAATTTGGAAAAATGTATTTGCCTTGCCGGGATTCGAATTTGGGTTTCCTGCTTTCGCGGCAAACGTTCTAACTACGAGATCACGACAATTAATTAGTAAAAAATTTAGTAAATTTATAAAACTGACTGAAGTTGTTCACACTGATTTTCTGTTATTTGTCTTTTAAAATTTTACTGTAATACTTGTTTTATATTTTCAATTCTATATTTCATATTGACACCATGTGCACAAGCACAAGTAATAATAACTAGAAATGCATTTTTTTATAAAAATGTTTGAGATAATATGTGACACCGTTTACAATAAGAAAGTTGTATTTCCTATTTTGCGGTCAAATAATATTAATAAATAAATAAATATATATATATATATATATATATATATATATATATATATTTTGATTGCATTTTTTGATTATAAACTTATGATAGATGGCAAATTAATTTAAAAGTTATAGATATTTGTTATATAAAACTTTATTTTAAAATTTTAAACTTTTTATTCATTCTTGAAAACAGTTTACAAGCTGGAAATGTGACATAGCCATGGAATTTAAGCAATGTGTTGTTTCACTAAATAACTTTTGTATTTATCTTATTTCTACTGCAAACTTATGTGAAAGAAATTTTATTTAAAAAAATACTACAATTTTAAACCAATTTATAGGGTCTAATCGATTCACTTCTGTAAGATCTATAGTGTTACAGATCTTTTTTTACTAAATAGAATTCTTCTTATAGAAAGAAAAAACAAAATATTCTAAAACATTGCATGTCTTATAGATGTGAACCGAATAGATTCGATACTTTTATATAATTTATAAAGTGTTGTTCATAAATTAAAATATAATCTTACTGTGGCGAAAAGTTTAAGGGAAATTATTTTATTTTATAAGTGTTGTTCAATTAAAGTTTATATTGACAAAATACATAAACAAAACAATTGTAAATAAACTATTCTTAATACTTTTGGAGGTGAAATGAATACCAATATTAACTGATTTAAGCGCAATTTTTCATAAAAAGTAAATCAAATAATGAGCAATTTATTTGTATTCATCTTTTTTATCATAAGGTAATCATGATAACTATTAATTATTTAAATAAATTTGACATTTTTATAAATGTCATACTATAACACAATATTAATTATGGCAAATATACACGTCAAATACTTGTCAAAAATGACATTTGCATTACTCAAGACAACCGTCATTTATCAATCATTTAAAGTATGTACGTATTTTAAACAAGATATATTGACACAAAATATTATTTTATATCTGTTTAAGTATTATAATTAATTTTCAAAATTAATTAAAATCACTATTATTTAATTTTATAATATCAGTTATAATAAAAAATATCAAAAACAGAATAGAAGCAAAAATTTATTTTGTAATAAATGATAAAAGCCTTTTTTTTATAATCATCTAAGGAGAGAATATGAGCCAAAGTATTTTTAGGTTAATACAACCCTGTGGCAAACTGCTTAGCAATTATTATAAAATTTGCAGAAGTCGAATTAACAGGCAGGCGGCATGAGCGTGCAAAAATTTTAATAAACTTATATTTTCTCTATCTGAATCGAGAGCCGCGCTGCCATTACAGAAATTAATTTGATTTAAAGAATAATAAATCTAATTAATTTGTTGAAAATGAAAACATTTCCGAGAAATATGTTCGAACAACATCTTTACTAATTACATTGCTGGCATTTTTCGAAAATTATTTACAAACAATCTAATTGAAAGAAAATCATTTTGATATGAAAAAATTTGTATTTTTTTTTATCCACCACAACCTTGAATTAAATTAAATAATAAGAAATTTTAACAAAAATTTAATTAAATTACAAAAAAAAAATATAGTAAATATTATTATTACAAAAGGTCAATCAAACAACATTATAATTTTAAGAAAAAAGTTCTGAAAGAAATATTAAAGTGATAAGAAAAGGTGGGTTAAAATTAGTTGGCTTTGTTAATTTCTTTATTAAAAATTTTATGTAAAACATTTTTGACAAAATTATTTTTATTGTTATATTAATTTTCAAACGTCCGTGCAAAATTTCAAATTAAAAAATAATAAATATTGGTATTAAATTCCATTATCAGATTCGTTATTGTTTTTAGCAATGACGCGTTTCGACTTTTCAGTCATCTTCAGATTTTCTGAGTTTGGTCCGTGTTTGTGGTTCGAGTGAACCTCGAACCATAAACACAAAAATTTATTGATATTTGTTTCAAATATCTACCTATTTTATTTTATTTTTTCTGTTATATTAATAAAAATATTTTTGACTGAAATATAAATGATATGAAACGTATTTGAAAGAAATATTAATGTTATTTATAACCAACCATATGTCAATAATATTGAGACACACGTCCATATGTTAACAAAATATTTTACAATAATTACTCTAAATTAGTTCAGTTAAGATTCGTTTTTTATTGCAACCTTGGCCATTAAACAAGCGTACACGCATGCGTCAATTGAGAAAGTGTCTTATATTTTATAATAGCATACGCCCGCGCATGATCCATTCACATTTCAATATATAAAAATTCGTCCTAACATCTATCTCTCTCTCTTTCTGTTTCTCTCTATGCAATTTATTTTTTATAATGTACGCGTAATGCTACATGAAATTTAATCATACAAAACTAAAGTATGTTACGTTATGTCATTGCATTTACGGGTGTACTACTTGCTGACTGCTGGCCCCCCCCACTTAACACGAGTCGTCTATGGTATTTGGTTCATAAATTTAGTTAAATGGAGCGAATGTATATATAATATGTTTGACATTACATTTCATATAGTGTACAATGTTTTTATTTGTCGTTCTGTTCGATGTTACAAAATTAATAGAGTTATTTCAAATTGATTGATTTGTTAATAACTAGAATTGTCATATTTATATTGGTTTCGTAATTATTTTGGACAGATGTAGATATTGAGTTTTTTTATATTTGGATTTAAAATCAGATCAACCATAATATCGATGGAGAATACAACACAATATTTTGTTATATTAAGTTTTGTTTATAAATACATATATGTTTACGTTTTCTTCAATGCCTCTGTATTAGCTGATGATTCCATTTTAGATATATCGAGGTGTTAAGCTAGAAAATGTAAACAGACACTTTTACGCAGGGTTGGGCTGATTTTAATCATTTTATTTAATAATGTAATAAATTTAATAAATAAATAAAAAGAAAAAAACTATAAGTATCATCTTTAAAAAATATGTCTACATAAATAATTATTATTGATATTTTTTCCTATAGAAAATCTCGAAAAATATTAAGTTAGCTAGCAATATTTTTTAAATTACAATAACAGTATTTTTATTAATAAAATTATATAATATGTTTAATTATGCCACTGAAATTATTACATAATATTTTATCATTTATTTTATTGTAGTAAAATTTATTACAAAAATAGAAATGCTTCATTTTCTTTGAAAATATTAAAACGCTAATTAATCGTCTATAAAACATAAATAAAATAAATTTTTCTTCAAAATTAGAGCAAATATGTGAAGGACTTCAACCTCTCTCTGAACACCAATTTATTATATAATGAAATTACAATAAAAAAAATAACCATTTTATTTAAATTCTACATCTGTCCATAAAATAATTTATATGTCTTTGGAAAATTTATCTCGCTTGCAATTTCATAAAAATGTAAAAAGAAATATCATTTTGTTTATGAAATTGTTTGTAATAAAAAAATATGAATCATTTTTGAAATAATACTTGTAAATTTTTCTCGAATTAAACATTTTCATTTTATTATAATAATTCAATAAATCAATTTTGCAATACAATATCTTAAGTTTCTTATCACAGTATGTGAACACAGTTTTTGAACAAAGAATATGGTGGATAGAATTTAAGATGATGAATTGCGCAAGACTAATTACTATTCTGTGAATATAAGATTTTTTTTTTCAACAAACCAACTATTTAAAAATTTCAATAAATTGTTAACATCAAAGAACAACCAATCACTCTACAAACTAGTAAACATATTTAGTAGTCCATAGAAAATTTTACAGTCCGAGTAATGTCAATAAAATTACGTACTGTAGATATTAAAATGCAGTCTTCTCTGTATATATTTAGGGGGCGATAGTATACCTCAAAAGGAATCGATAAACCTTAAAACGCCTTAGTAAGAATCGTCTCATAAGCGTTTTAATTTTTACATTAAACGATTAATTTGTTTTAAACTTTGGTTAAAAAATATATTTTCATCTACTTACTTTGTACTGCAAGGTACTAATATTTTCTACAATTTTTATTTAAATCATTTATAAATATAATTATCTAACAATATAGTCTCATAAATTATTTGCAAAGTGGAGTTTTATCAAAAACTTAACTATAATTAAAAAGATTAAATAATAATAATAATATATTTTGCAATTTCCCACACTAGATAATATATAAAATAGTTAAGAAGCCCGTTTGAGTATATAATGCAGTTTTGGTGCCTACGTTGATGTATGGTAGTGAATGTTGGGTTTGGTTGCAAAAGCATAAACGGAAAATGACTGCTGTGGAAATGAGATTTTTACGTGGGGTATGGGTGTAAACAGGAGAGATCGGGTACGAAATAGATTAGTGTATGATGAGTGTGCAATTGAAAAAATGTTGCAGCAAAAGTTGCCGTGTTAGAGTCAGTTAAGATGGTTCGGACATGTTGAGCGAATGTCTAATGAACGTTTGGTTAAAAAGATTTATTTGAATGATTTTGATGGTACTCGTTTGCGTGGACGTCCGATGAGTAGTTGGAGTGGTATGATTGAGAAGGTGGCTTGCGTGAGCGAAAGTATCCAAGTAGTACGAATAAAAGAGCATGTATGAGAGGAATTATGAATGTGGATGAAGCGAAAGTTGCTTGTTTGGATAGGAATGTTTGGAGGCGACTGATTTCGGAATGATGAAAAGAGTTTGTGCCACACCCTTTTGGGTACATGGCGTGATTGTGTATGTATGTATGTATGTATGTTAACCATAATTTTATAATATGCTTATATGAAAATAATTCTTTTTTTTTTATTGCTAACAACATTCCGATATATAAATAAATGAAAAAAAAAATGTTAAAAGAAAGTAGTCGCTTACAAAATATGGCTATATTCTTATAATAAAGTAAGTAGCTATATGTATACAGTATTTATATAACGATAAATTTTATTATTTCTATATAGTTATATTGTTTTATTTTATATACTCGAATCGGTAAAGAATCATTTAAAATGCGCCTTATCGATATTGTACGATCTTGCTACTAGTAACATAAGACTTAACGATAACTTTAATGCCAGCTAAATTTATGTTTTTCAATTGTTTATTTTCACTTTTACTTGATTATTCTCTACTAATACAAAGGTTGATCAAAAAGTTATATTTTCAAATTTATATTTAGTAAATAGCTCAATTAAAACTAGGCTAAATCTGCTCATAAAATGTTCAATATATTCAATTTAAAATAAGTTAAGGTCCGTGAAGTTAGCGAAGCCATTTCCACCAAACAAAAAATAAAATATTGCATAATTTGTCGTAAATTAGTCGTGAAATCAAAAATTTATCGCGCTGTATTTTCAAAAATTATTAATGGCTTCGCTAACTTTTTCGGGAAGTTTTTTTTTTATTTTATTTTGTTGTACATGCTCTATCCATATAGGTATGCATTGTACGCATACACATTGATTAAGTTTATTATTTCTATATTTGCAAAGTAATAATAATTTCGTTACAAAATTACGCTTATTCGATTACGATTTATTTACGATAAATTTTAAGCTGCATCGTGGTTCATTATATTAATATTTTTTTAATTTTGGAGAATGGCTTCGCTAACTTTTTCGGGAAGTTAGCGAAGCCATTAATAATTTTTGAAAATACAGCGGGACAAATTTTTTGATTTCACGACTAAATTACGACTAATTTACGACAAATTATGCAATATTTTGTTTTTTGTTTGGTGGAAATGGCTTCGCTAACTTCACGGACCTAATAAGTTAACAAAGCCGGCAATTTTTTTCTATATTATATCATTTAATTTTTTTAAGATGCGAACACGCTATTTGAAATTTGGACTTAAAGGCATTACTTTTTTATCAATCTATATAGAAGTAAAACCAGTATTATAATAGAGAGAGATTCCAAATATAATAATTTTGTGAAACCTATATAAAAATGGTGATGAATATTGCAGAAAGAAAAAAAGAAAAAACGGGAAATCATTACTTAATATGGTGATAAAGTATAACGGTAGCATTTTTCAATGGATCGTATGCTTAGAATTTTTATGAAGAAAAAGCCGTGTTTACCTATTCACAAAATGCGCCTTTTTCAACAATTTCCTTATACGTGAAAACATGGAAAAAATTAAAATTACAACCATGTGAGACTAGAGAACTATGTAATCAATTCCTATATACTACCTACCTGTATCTATGTATCTTTAAAGAAATTTCATACAAAGTTCTCTTTAAGAATTTTTAAATGCTCCTCACATTAAAATTCTTTTTCTGTAATTCCGATTTATTTGAATTTTTTACAGTAATATACCTACGTAACGCATAGTCTTATTAATATTAATAGTAGGTATTGTAAAAAAAATGTGATATTCTTTTAATGTTAATTTTAACAATTACACACAATAATTATATTTGGATGTTTCAGTATATTTATTAACAGAAAAGTTACTCAATATTGTTTTTCATTAAATGAACTTGTAAAATTTTTATATCAAAATAAATCAACAATCCACTATTAATACGTATTATTGTACTATAGTTTATTTTGAATAATATATTAAATTTAAATATATTTTTACGTATATTTCATATCCAAATTATAACAATTTTATAAATAATTTCAAAATGATTGGTTCAGTTAGTCTTTTAAGGTAATAGTTAAGTTCAAGAAAATTTCTTGATTCGGTTGCAGTTTAAGATATTAAATATTTAATCTGAACTGTTTTGTATAATAATTTATTAAAATTTTATTTAAAGAAAGAAATATTTTATATATTATAAATTTCTATAGGTATATCAACTTTCCAAACGAACACTTATGTGCAAAGAAATGTCACTCAAAATATACACAAAATTTATATCATAAATATATGTTTAATATTTGAAATACAATAGTTCTCTCATATTATAAAACAAAAGAATTACTGACAAAATATAAATATAGAAATTTCTACAAAAAGACTATAATATTAAATATACAAATTTATGTTTAACTAAAAAAATATCACTTTTACTATTATTAAAATATAATTAGCAACTTTTTTACGATTAAAAAGAAATATTCTGCAATTAATTGATAGTGAAATCTTTCGCCTGTTCGCTTACATAAATTCTCTTTTTTTTTCTATTTCTATCGATCTTTCTCTTATAAACAAATTACACTATCTATATTTATACATTTGTTTTACTTCGTGGAATTCTCAGAGAGATATTTTTACTTTTTGCATTTTATCTCACCAATTTGGTTACGTCGTTATTGGTAATGTTCTTATATACGTAAAGCATTCTATGTAATAGAACAAGTTGTGATATTTTGTTTTGCTTCCAGTACTGGTATTGAGATTTCACGCTGATTTTTTTTTATTCTTGCAATTTATAAATAGCTAATATATAATAAACATTATTCGTTCAATAACTTGCAGCTGATAGTCTCAAGTATTTGCCTTTTTAAAATTATATACTTGAAATCTTCGCGTTTTAAATTTATATAATTAAGTAGGAGGTTTAATTTCAGTTAACGTGCTTAGTTCTGTGAAAGATGTATGGAAAATAATATATTTAATTGAAAATATAATTATAAAGATATATAAAAATAATTTTCAATCATTAGCTTTTGCAATATATTAAATAAAAATGATCTAAAACCAAGTACAGTTCATTTTCAATTTCTGGTAATTGGTAATGTAAAGAAAAGTAATTTTAATGACGATTTAATAATATTAGTAGAAACAAATTACATGTTTTTTTTTTCACTTAACAGCAGACATCTAAACAACTGTATTATTAAATTTTTATTTTAAAAATGCAAAAACAATTCTATTATTTAATCTAATTTTATATAAAAAGATGTAGGTACTACATGACCATATTTTAGATTTTTATAAGTCTAGACTCTAGATCAGTGATTCTCAACCACTGTGCCGCGGCACTTTTGTGTGCCGCGAAATTCTTGAAATGTGCCGCCAAATTTTAGAAATGTAAACAATAAAAATTATTTTATATATACTTTTATACAGCAATTTCTTGAATTTATATATTTGCTATGCAGTATTGTGTTCTCAAACTTAAATAAAACGATTCACGTAATAAAAATAATATATGATTCGTTTTTTTTAACAATTTTTTAGTATTGTTGTAAGTATGTAAAATTCCTTTAAACTTCTTATTGTTAGTGTGCCGCCAAATTTTGAAATTGTTAAAAATGTACCGTACCAAAAAAAAAGGTTGAGAATCACTGCTCTAGATCATAGATTCTCAAACTTATTTGAGCTATTGCCGAATTATGAATAAAATAAATCTCCAATGTCTCCCCTCTCCCCTGCTATATAGAGATAATGTTTGCGCGTTACGCGTTATTTATATTTGCTCCCGGAATCTTCATAGCCCCCCTATTACCCATGATTGCCCACCACGGGTCTTAAATTGCTTGCAAGGGGGCAAAATTGACCAATTTGAAAATCACGGCCCTAGACCAATAGTGGTTAACCCTAGGCACGCAAATAATATTTATTCGGCTCGCAAAGACTAAAATTAAATACGTATAATGTATGTTTAGTTTTTTGTTTTTTTGAAGGCATCTAGATAAAAATTACTGACATTAAATAACTTTCAAAAATTTATTTTTGGCTCATTTATAAAACCGAATTAATGGATAATAAATAATAATAATAAAATGAATTTTAAAATATGATTTTTTTTACTGTTACCGTAGTAATTGCTTTATATTATTAAATTTTATATGTACTGCATTAATACATTAAAAGTTATAATGAAATAAAAACAAAGCAAAAGTTAGTTATGTAAAATTTGCTACACTAATAGACTAATTATAAACTTCAATAAATAAGCTCTATCTGTTACTATAGTTAATTTTAATTACAAGACCGATAGTGTAGCTAGAATTTACACAAGATAAGAAAGGACAGTTCAAATTTGTATAAAAAATTAAAAAATGAAGAACATTCTAAGGAAATCATTTTATATATTTATACATTTGATATATTATTTGTTTCAACTTAGATTAGTCTGATAATAATTATTAATTGTTTTAGCAGGTGACTTACTATCTCTCTTATTTTAGATATTATTTATCAATTGGATATTTAAAATTTGAATAAACTTATATACTATAATAAGATACTTTTAATTTTAATATATGAATAAAAAAATATATTTGTCTTTCTAGGAGTCAATCTAAAGCATCATACCTAGCAGCAAGACGTGAAAGAGAACATGGTCTACCAACAGCAGATATAGGCAGCTACAAACGTACAATGTCTCCCAGTGGAGGTACCATTCACGAATCCACTAAAGATCTAGATAAATCCTCACATTGGCAGCCAATTCTATCAAAAGACTCAACACCAACAACAAACGCATCGCAATTACGTCACAACAACAATAATAATAATACGAACAACAATAATATACTGCGTCGAGCTTCGCTGGTCGAAGCTAAATCTGCAATCAAAACCGATCTAACCGTTTTACTAAAATCATGCGATAATGAGAATAAATCTAGTAAACCCAAGTGCAATTTGCCAGATGTCCTTCCAATTAATGCCAAAGTCACACCAGTTAGACCCCAAATTGTTTCAAGCTTCGCATCATGTCCGGAGAAAATGCTTCAACGAACGCCTTCAATGAACACACCACCCAAATTAATAAGAAAGTCTTCTTTTAATTCCCCGAGTAATCCCTTACGATTATCACCTCAAAGTCCACCAAAATCACCAAAATCTTTAACGCCCTCTCGATTATCTCTATCTCCACCTTCGACACCTTTAAAATTATCACCAGTTGCTACGCCTCTGAAACTATCACCCAGTACAACTCCTTTGAAATTATCACCAAGTACAACTCCTTTGAAATTCTCACCAAGTACAACTCCTTTGAAATTATCACCAAGTACAACTCCTTTGAAATTATCACCAAGTACAACTCCTTTGAAATTATCACCAAGTACAACACCTCTGAAATTATCGCCAGTTACGACACCATTAAAGTTATCGCCAACGATTTCGAGTATTAGTGAATTAGCGGAACGATCTATACAGACTAATCTTATCGAACAGAAGCAGCCTGCAGTTATTGAAGGATTACAATTGATACAGCGAACGGAAGTGACGTTAAGAGTTAATCCCTGTACGGTGGATGCAGCAGCACAGACGGATAAAGAGGAATTGCCTGCAACCCCGCTACCGCATCGAAGAAAACTCCTTCAAGAGGAAATTGATTGCGATAGATTAAGTCAGGATTTGGCTGATCATTTGTCACCTTCTGATAGACTTAAAGGAATATTAGGTAAGGAGAAATTATTCTCTTTTTTTAACTCGAATAATGAATGATTACTTACCACAATTAAAAATTAGATTAATAAATTTATACCAATGTTTACACTGACAAGAAAATATTAATTGTTGTCACTATGAATACTACATTTTATCATGGCTTTGGAGCAGTCAAATTTTTTAACTGCTTCGCTCTGCGCTCCGATTTAAATTATAAAATCTTTTTTTAACGAAAACAAAAAAAACTGAAATTTTAAAAATTAAAAATTCAGTCAATGCTATAAATTTTAACGTGTAATTGTTTGTAATCATTTTTTTTTTGCAATTGAAAAAACAAACTGAATATATTATTATTGCTAATCAAAATTTCCATATAAAAAATTAAAACAATAAGTTTTTTTTTTTAATATACTTATAAGGTTTGATTACATTGACATGTTCAGTAAATTAACAGTTTGTGTTAACAATTTTGCAACCATTACTTTAGAGAGCAAAATATACTCGTATGCAAACACAATTGGTTCTGATAAAAATATAAAATAGTAATAAATTATGTATGGCTGTCATAATAATTATTCTATTTAATTGGATGAGATAAGAAAAATCTTGATGGAAAAACAAGGCGTTAAATGTAATAAAGTTTTTTTTTTAATTTATGAACTATAAGTAGTTATCTGCCAATTGAATTTTCACTAACCATGAAATTATGAAATTGAATATTTGATTATGATTACAAAAGCTCAATTAGTTTAATCAAGTTTTCATATTATTTCCTATTTTACAAACAATGGCCTAACACTTCAAAATCGGTTTTTAGGTATTTTATTTCTTTTGTTTAATACTACTGTTATGACAATCACACTGTTTTCAATATTAATTTTTGCTTTTATTATCTGTCAAATATAATTTTTATAAATTAAATACTTTTTATTACATTTAAGTCTAATGACCGGTTGTACGAACTACACTTAAATTTTAAGTAAGGTTTAAATCAGTTATATCCAGTTTAGTATTCAATATGATGTCGGCAATTATGCTACGTTTCGAATTTAACTAAAAATGATGCAACTGGTCATAAGTCAGTTTTAAATTCGATTTTAAATAAATTAAATTAGTTCTAAAACAGGATTATATTTTTTCTTACATGATTATAATAGATATTTTGTATAAATTAAATATTTAGTTTATTAAATAACAATTGGATCCGGAGGTATTACTTTTTTAATCCTTCTTAGCAAAATTTTATCTTTATAATATACAACTTTGTTAGATAACAATAATTTGAAGATGATAATTTCCGAATTATAAAATTAATTTTAAAAACTAGTAGTATTATTGTAATAAAATATATTTGTCAATGTTATATCATTGTTATCATAAAAATATTGTGGTTTTTGTTATTTAATGAATTATGACTCCATTGATGATTTATTGGTTATTTTTGGAAATTATGTAAACATTTTTTTATAACATAAACGTGACTTAAAATTACGAACAATTTAAAACTAATTAACTGTATGATTAATAACTAAAAATTACGTTATATTTAATATTAATCATATATAAAGTGTAAATACGAAATTAGAAAATACGCTGACATGTCAAATATTCCATTTATTAATTATAATAATAAACAGTATTTATCAAAAAATGATAATATATAAATGTAATCTTCGTTAATACTTACAAAATAGATAAAATTTTCATTTACTATAATAACGTACCAACCTTAAAATTAATTTCTTTTCATGTACAATAAATGACTATACCTGTACATAACAGGTTCGCCAACACAGCAAAAAATAAATAAATAAATTCGATAACACCAACGTGCAAAAATCATTAATTACCATTTGACCAATATTGAAAACAAAGAATACATTTTTAGCATTTTCTTCCGTGTGTGTGTGTGTATTAGTTAGTCACTTTTGTTAATAACAAATCCTATTGTTTAGCTGTCGTAAATTTTGAACAATCATTTTCTACGGCCTGTTATTTAGCTCCCGGTCCCGATTTGAAGAAGCCAACGGATTACGTTAGTGGTTTATTTAAAGTCGAGGTGACTTCAAGGCCACGACCGCAAAATTCGCCATTTAATCGGAGTCGTAATAATACGCCAAATTCAACACCACCGCCTTCGATGTCACCAACTCTAACCGCAACGAGTAACACGATTGTTACGGGCGCTTCGCAAACGACTGAAAATACTACGACTACCAATTGTACCACTACAACAACCACTAAGTAAGAAATATTTCATGTTTATTTTATTTCATTTCTTTACTGGAAATAATCGGTCTTAAATAATCGCTCTTAGTTTGTAGGGGCATCACGTCACAATCTAGGGAAAAAATTCTAATGAACAAAAATCATTCCAGTTTTGTGCTATAGGCAATTAGCTAAAGTTCAAGTTAAATATGTAAAGATATATTATATATTGTTGTATACATTATATTTATATTTCTTTTGCCTCTGTTGGCAACAGTGTTTTGTAAAATCAAATAATACACTTAATTTACATTGGCCGTTATTTCTTGTAAGCGGGCCTTACACGATCATTCGGAATGACATTCAGACCGAAGGTTGACATTCTGATTGAAGGTGTAAGGTCAGTCAAAACAAGTATCAAAGTCAAAGTAGTGAAGTCAGGCATGACAGTCTGAGTTTGTCAGGCTGATTGATCATTTAAGGCCCGCTTTACGGGCTTTACAAAACTCTTCGACTCCGACTCGACACCTTTGGCTTTAATTATGATTGATTATGTTTGTAGTGAACTAACCGTTCCCGTGGTAGAGCCAACTAGTCCTCTGTCAGCAACATCGACGTATTTCACAACATCCGAATCAAAAGCAAAATTTCTGACGCGGTACAGTCGTGATATGAGCCAGTACAATATTGTTAAAGATACCAAAGATCTAAATCAAAAGAAGGTAAATTAACTTTTTCAAGAACCATGTTTCTATTTTCAAACTTTAATTAATAAATGTACTAATTGTAAGTTTTCTTAATCTGTTAATTATTTATTTTTTATAAAACTATTATATTTGTGATCGAACGAAAATCTTATAAACCTTTTAATAAATTTCAGGAGGAGTTGATGAGTCGGTTAGATAAAAAATTGGAGGTACTTCGCGGCGAACAATTAGTGGTTTCGGAAGAATGTCGATTGAATGACGAATTAGGTGCGAGCGTTGAACGGCATGTAGCTCGTGTGGCGCGACCACATGAAGCTGCCAAATTTCGATTGCATGTTGAAGAAGTCGGAAAAATCACTAGTTTACTACTGGGCTTATCTGGACGATTGGCTCGAGCTGAAAATGCTCTTATGGGACTACCAACGGACCATTCAGAAAAAGTAAGGATTTTTCCTAGTTAATAAAGAGATTGTTTTTAATTCATTTTTGCCCAATGTTCCAATATTGGAACATTCGATTTTTGACAAATTTGTATAATTTAATATAATAATATGTAAACTACATTATGCGAATTTTGGGATGTTTTAAAAGTGCTTAATAGTTTTAAATACGCCTCAGAAATCTATGAATAGATTTTTTGTTATCATATTGCTTTTAAAACAATTTACAATATTTCTTTTGGCAATTTATAAAGGAAGCTAAAATTATTTATTTTGAATTGAAATTTTAAAAATATTATTTTAAATAAAAATTTATCAGACAAATAGAACAATAACTAATAATGAAAATAAAACTATATTCTTATATTGTATTTCCGAATTATGGAAATAAAATAATAAATTGAACAATGTTTATTTACAGAAAATTCTCGAAAGCAAACGCGACAAACTCCAAGAACAGCTAGAAGAAGCGAAGAAACTGAAAGAGAGCATTGATAAACGCAGCACAAACGTTTCAAATATACTCTACAAGTACTTAAGTTCGGAAGAATACGCTGACTACGATCACTTCATCAACATGAAAGCCAAATTAATCATGGATGCGCGCGAAATCTCCGACAAAATCAAATTGGGCGAAGAACAACTATTAGCGTTAAAAGAAACCTTATCCATTGCGGACTGATTAGAGAAAAATACTAATAATCGCTTTACATTTATTAATATTTAGTTTAAAAAAGAAATCGAATTTTTGGGAAGAAATTTGATTGTCCAGTGCCTAGTCTTTGTTAATTGTTTACTCTTTTTGTTCTACTTCGGAATGGCCCCGCCAAGTGGAAAAATGAACTGTTTTTAAAAAGAAGATTTGAAAAAGAATTGAAAATATTTGGGGCTGTTGCAATGTGCATTATAGTTTATTTTTTCACATGCAAATGAACAATTTTAAAAAAATATATATATAAATATTTATATATTATCTATATACATGTATTAATGTAACGAATATATCGGAGTTATTTTTTGTGGATCTTGGGATGAACAGTTTGTACTAAATGTAAGTTTTCCTAATCAGTTAATATTTATTTTTTATAAAACTATGATATTTGATCTAACTAAAATCTTATAAAGTATTCAGGTAAAATCTAATGAGTGTTATAAAAAATATAAATTAAAAATTTCTTTCATATTTTTAAATATTAAGGAAAAAAAGATAAATTCAGATTTTTTTAAATTATTCGTTAGTTGCATAAAACATCTTTAACTTAACTGTCTACAAAACGCATCATTAAATGGCCAGTTGAAAATATTAATTTAATTCTACAGCTACAAGATAAACCAGATCGCCGTGAACCGAATCCAAATCAAATCGATTCATTTAATTTAAACCGATTTTTATTCGATTTTATGTAACATAGTAATTTACGTATATTATACTTAATTTTTTATTTTAATTTTAAAAATATATAGACATAATAACAAAAATTTTTATTGTTTTTTTCTTTCAATTTTTGCAATTAATGACATTTTCAATTTTTGCTGAAAGTGTTTGCCTTGATAATTAAAAATCTAAACATTATAATTATATCACTTTACCTTTTAGTTGAATATTTATAAAATCGAATTTCGAAAAGACTTATTTATCGAAAATAAAGTTTTTAAAGAGATGCAAAAAACTTAATTTAATTCAAAATATTCTATATTAAAAAATTATTTAAAAAAATCATTAAAAACATTCAATTGTCAACTTGATTGTAATTCTTTGACAAAATACATATGACAAATCTTTTATGTTAAATTAAAACACAAAATAATCTAAATATTTTTTTTCCATCCAAATATCTCTTAAAAAGTAAAATTATTACATTCCGAACTTAAAATAATAATCGTTAAATATTAGGTTTGTTCCAGCATACCATTCAAATCGGTTTGCAACTGTTCGAGGCATGCGCAGTATCAAACTAGCTTGTATTTTAATATACTGTGCATACTACATACAATTGCCATCCAATTACAAATCTTTTATTCTATTTTAATATGCATGTAAATTATTTAATTTAGATCAAATAGACATGCAAAGTTAATTAGACCATTGAAATTGATTTAGGTCCAATTTACATTTAGTACGAAATGCTGAAATGTTGAAAAATACGATGTGAAAAGTAGATAAAAAACAAAAATTTCAAATATATTTTCAATGCATATTATTTTGAATGAACTTTCGAAAAGTATGCATTTGAAAATGACACTGTAGGTTCTCACCTCGCATATTTATCTACTTGGAAACATTCGAACACAAAAGAAATAAAAGAATGAGATATTTAAAATAAAAATAAAATTGCGAATCAAAATATATATAGCGCGTCTCTTCTCGTTTGTTACGTCCATCGTGCTGCGTAATTCAAATGAACAAGATGGCGCTAGCTATAGTCAATTTATTGTGGAACAGGCTGTAAAAATGGAAATTTGTATATTCGCGGTCGAATTATGTTTATTTTACTTAAAACTTATAACGTTAAATTTATGAATAATTTCGACCGTAAATAACCGATTTCCTGTATATAATATATTAATTAATTTTACATTTAATATATATAAGCGTTTCTCTTGGTTGAAATTTTCAATCGGAGCATGAACAAAACCGAATATATCTGCCTGCGTGCGTGCGTGTGGTCATTAATTTGTTTCATTTCGTTATTATTATTTTTATTCTGTCATTCGATTCATAATTGTGTGTTTGTTAATTAATTTTTGGTGTGTAATTATTAATTAAACGTTTATGTAATTGTTTTCATGTTCCGAATGTAATTTCAAAAGAAAATCGAGAGATACATCTTCCTATGAAGTATTTAACAAAATATTCATTAAGGCAACTAAAAATTAAGAATTATATATATATATTTGATATGTTTAGTTATAAGTATATTATAAATATATTTGTGTGTCCTTTATTTGAAAAAAAAAAGTAAAAAGGACTGAAGCCAATGTACATAATTAACAAAAACCACTTCATTTACAAAAATTATTTAAGAAATCGAATAAAATGGTGCTCTGGAAAAAATTAATTTTATAATAATAAGTTGTTGTATTGTGATTTATTTTTTTTTGTGTCTCTACATTAATGTTTTTAGTTATTATTATTTTTTAATTATATTTTTCATCGATTCCCATAGAATACATGTTGCATGTTATTTACATCATACGTCATATTCTTATTGTCAACATATAAACACACACACTACACATTATGTTTGTCAGTTTTAATTTTCAATCATTTTCTGAAGCTTTGTGCGCCTGCTTTCAATAAAATATTGAAAAAATATATTACTGGTTTTTTTTTTATATATCTTTTGTATATGTATAGACAGTTTGTCACTAAAAATAGCATACATTGTTACTTATTGGAACAAACTATAATTCCAGACAAAATAATAAAATATTTTTGTTGGCAACTTTTCAAATTTCAGGTGTAATTTCGTAATAATAATAATTAAACACTGTTCAATATTTCGGCATCCGTTTTGTTCATGTTTCGATTGAAAATTTCAACCAAGAGAAACGCTTATATATTAAATGTAAAATTAATTAATATATTACTTAATCGAATATTATTTAGAAGATATATTTCGTAAAATACTTATTTTATTTCATATATAAAACGGCTTTATTCTTTAATATTTATTGGATTTATTAATAATCGACGTTTCGACGAACTCAACATTTTTCATCAGGACGACTGATGAAAAAACTAAGATTTTACTAAAGCGTTTTAAAGTTTAGCGACTCCTTTTGAGATGTACTTCGCCCCCTAAAAGGATTCAGAGAAGACTGTAAACACTTTGTATTAATACTCTGACACAATTGCAAAATTTCCATAACTATATTTTAATAAAATATTACTTTACAATTTGACCGCCTGTTTATAAAATAATGATATTTTGCCACTGCAAAACAGGGATATTTTTATATTTAAAACTTGTTTAGATTTTTCCAAAAATCGCTAACTTGAAAATTCTAGATTAAAATAAAAATTTTCTTAATTTGTATAAAATGTATTAGAAATCTTAAGAAAACAAAATAGTATATACGATTTGTTTATTTGGTAATTATGTATTATTTACAAAAATCTTTACAAAAAATATTTAAAATAATTGTCCTAAATAATCAGCTCTGGGGCACACACTTTTTAATTCTTTCCATTGAATAACAATATTTTCAGCAAAATAATTCAATATTTTACCAGTTAAAGAGAGTGTTTTAACTCTGCATATACTTTCAATAAAAATAATTCTAGTATTAGATAAAAATAACATTTTCATTAAGAATGCAATTAAACATATGGGAACACATGTACCTGGCCCGTTACATAAAATTAAATCAGGTTTAACTTGAAATAAAACTGGAATACAATAAACAATCGAGTATAAGGTGGTAAAAACTGAAGTAACATATGACTGATTAACTTTCCTACTACGTGGTATTTTCACTATGTTACATTTATAGAAATCATGATATAGGTCCTTTTCTAAATAGGTTATTTTTTCCTCGCTTACAATATCTGTATTTGCCATAATATAGTAACGCGGATTATAATTTTTCGGATTAATTTTTTCTAGTACTTTTATCATTTCAGTTGTATGTCCTCCGGATCCTATACATATTACTGTTTTTACAGAATGTTCACATTTTTCTTTGGCATATTTATTGCTATTATTTCGAATTTTATAAATTAAGTATATCGCTCGCAACAGCAATATAATAAAAAATAAAATCAATATCGATAAAATATATATCATATCTATAAAAATAATAATATTAACTCGAATAATAAATATTTAAAAAAATAATTACCAAACATTTTTATCCATTTGACATCATCTGCCTCCAGTGACATGTAACCAGCGCCATTTATTAAAAATTGCAAAATGTGTGTACCAACATAAATTTTTGAAATTTATTTATATTTCCTTTTTATTTAACAATTAATAAATTTTAATAAAATCTGCGGAATATACAGAATGTAAATATAATATAAATTTTAATTTCAATGAAAATTAATTCTTTTTATTTAAATTTATATACAACATTGTTTACAGTATGGCAACTTAAAGTAACTAGTTTATAGTGACATTACCACAGCTTATGAAATTGAAAGATGTGTTGGATTGAGGTTATATGCACATTTTAAAATTCAGTTTTAAATCGAGTTGCTTAATTATTTTGTAATTGTTCATAGTAGTCATATTTTATTACTAATAATCTAGGTAATAACACCAGCATAGTTTTTAAAATGCAGGTAAATATCAATTTTTTTAAGAGAGGAAATTAACATGTATATTTTATTTTGTTGTATGATTGATTATATTAGGCAAGAATATATGATTCAAATTTGTTATGTAAATATCTTTTTAGGATATTATTGATATGAATTTAGAAGATCTTGAATCTCAACTATATAGTTACGTATATCATTCAAATGAAAGCTGGGATCAACAAAATTCTGTACCAGATTTAAATACAGTGGTGCATAATTCTAGGCCAAATGTAAACCGTTACTGTTATTCAGAAAACCATTTAAGAACACGTAATTACACAGAAAATAATTCAAGACCACGTAATTACACAGAAAACGATTTTACAACTCGTAATTACACAGAGAACCATTCAACAACTCTTAATTATACAGAAAGCGATTCTAGAACACCAAATTATACAGAAAACAATTCAAGAACATTTCTTTACACAGGAAATAATTCAAGAACACCTAATTACTCAAACCACATTTTAAAAATACCAGATGTTCAATTTAGAACATTTACCCCAAACTCGAATAAAAAAAGAAAAAATAAGAAAAATCCGCATAAAATAACTGAGGAATTTAGAAAACGTTTGGCCTATGAATTGATGCAAAGTGCAAAGAAATGTCAAATTGTAAATAATGTGTTTGCAGTGGACGATTTTAATAAAAATGTTCAAATAGATACTAAAACAGTGGATAATGTAACAAATGATACTAATGTTATTGAATTATCTGATAGTGACAGTGATGATGTAGTTGAAGTACCATTACCTCCAAAACCACCTCCAGAAGTTTTGATGGTTGTTAGTTCTGATGATGAAGAAAATCTAGAAAAAAATATAAAATCTGATGAAAGTGAAAACATTCAACTTAAATCGGATGAAACGGATGTTAATGTTGATAAAAATAATGTAGTAGTGGAAAATAAAAATGATTGTACAACACAAGATGAAAATATAGAAAAAAACGAAGAACAGTTACAAAACATTAATAATATAAATCAGTCTAATAGTAAAGATAACCTCAGAACGAAGGAAGAAAATCATTTAAATGTATCGATAAATTCGATCGAACAAGAGCGCAATGAATTATTATGTACACCTGATTCAAATACAAATGATTTTATTGAAAACGACGTTAACCATTTGAGTAAAAATTCATCTGGTTTCAATTTTGTATTACACGGTTCTGATTTAGATTTACACAATAAAGAAATAACAAAATCGACACAGGTTAGTTCAGTGGATGTTTACGAAACGGAGAGTAGTTGTAGCGAAGCTGGTACAATCACAAAATCACGTCCCATTTTCAACGAAATTGACTTTGAATCACCGAATAAAGAAATCTTTTGCGAACCAGATTTGGATAGTTTTTCTAAATTTATTACGCCCGTTCGTAGTAACGAAGCTGCTAAACGCAATTTTAGTCCGATTAAAACTAGAGCATTGTTGCAACAAAGTGATTTGGAATACAATTCGGATGCGACAACTTTGCAGGTTAAAAAGAAACAGAAGAAAAAAAAGAAAAAACTTAAAACGAAAAATGAAGAAAGTGCACCAATTTCTACAGAAAAAATTAATGATTTAACTAATTCAGATACGAATTTAAATGATTCAGTCATTGATTCATATTTTGCTGATGACGTTTTTTCGATGTCTAGTGATGATAATTTCGATTCGTGTGACATTAGTACAGCGGAAAATTTCAGTTTCCTGAAAACTTGGAACGAAAATTTAAAGTTAAACAGAAGTAACGATACATCTAATTGTAATCTGGATAAACAACAATTAAACGACACAAATAATACTTCTAAACAATTATCAGACAATAGAAGTGATAATACTATATTGTTACCTGTATCATCTGAAATGAGTCCTGATAACCAAGAAATTTTGAAATCAAATGTGCCTGAAAAAAATAACGAAAGTACAGCGGAAAATTTCAGTTTCCTGAAAACTTGGAACGAAAATGTAAAGTTAAACAGAAGTAACGATACATCTAATTGTAATCTGGATAAACAACAATTAAACGACACAAATAATACTTCTAAACAATTATCAGACAATAGAAGTGATAATACTATATTGTTACCTGTATCATCTGAAATGAGTCCTGATAACCAAGAAATTTCGAAATCAAATGTGCCTGAAAAAAATAACGAAACAATATCAGATATTGTGTTAAATGTGTCGTCGCAAGATTCTACTAGTAAAGATTTTTCGTCATCAGCAAATCATAGTCCAACGCCAGGTAAATCGGAAATGGTTAAAAATCCATTTAGTATGTCATCGCTGAAAACAAGATTTAGTGATATTTTTACATATGATATGCGCAAATTTTACGATGAATCCTGGGGACATGAGGAATATAATGTGGATAAAGTTATATCGTCTATGCCTGGTAAATATTGTTCATTTTGTTTCGTTTGTAACTCTTCAAAAAATTCTGTTTTCACTACTTTTCGTGAGTTAAATGAGTAATAGTGAAAAGATAATAGAAAAAGAAAATTGTAATCTTTATTTTTTAGAAATATCTAATTTTAGATTTGTATTTTGATGTTTGTGTAATTACAATAATTGCAGGAAATCGTATTGTTGCGTAAATTACAAATATATATATATATATATTTATAAATTCATGAATAATATTTATCAGTCTTTGTGATTTTATGTAGCTGATTCATCAAAATGGGGAATAATTCGAGAAGATAAAATCAAAATGCAATCACGTCGTAGGAAAGGTCCAATTTGTTCACGATGCAAAGAATCTGGTCATGTAAAAATGTATTGTCAACGATATCCCGGTCCAGATAAATGTTCACTATGTGGTTCTGCTGGACATCTTCATTCACGTTGTCCAAATACTTGTTGCACAACGGTATGTAAGCAAGACAATTTATTCTAGAAAATAGATTAGTTCAAATACAAATATAAATACATAATGCCTATACCTAATACGTAAATTGTTTTCTTATATAAATTAATATAATAATATAGTAGATCTGATGAAACTAATTTAATAATAGTATTTATAAAAATATATAGAGTATTTGCTGTAATTGGGATTTGCAATTACCATTATTTACAACTTTGACTAATGATTCGTTTCATATTAAACACATTAACTAAAGTTCAGTTTAAGCCTACAAAAAGCATTGTTTCATTAACAACAACAAATAATTTTGCCATAAGAATTTTCTGAAGTTGACAATAATTATGTCAGTCGAATTTAAAATCGATACTTTTTTGTTGGCTTAAAGTTATAAAACCGGCCGTAAAAGGAAAATATATAATTATGATTAATGTTTTTTGCAGTGTGGTGGTAAGAATAATTACCATACAACAACTTGTTACCGATGTGCACATTATAAAACAATACGATGTACACTATGCAATATTATTGGTCATCAATTTAAAGATTGTCCCGATATGTGGAGAAGATATCATTCAACGGTATGTACATTTCAATTTCAAATTACAAATATAAAGATGTGAATGAAATTTTATAGTTTTTGAAATATGTATACTCTAAAATCTTAAACATCTGGACATTAATATCAAAATACTCAAAGCAGCTTTAATACCAGAGCATTTTGTACTCAATTGCTTTTTGAAGTACTTTTTTGTACGTAATACTTAAGTATTTTTAATATTTGAGCACTTACTACTTAAATTACAAGTACTTAAGGTGCATTCAGAGATTTAAAATTTTACGTTAAGTACTTACAAGTACTTATAAGGTATGTCTGTATGAATGAAAGGATATCATTGGCTTATTCTTAAAATATTCGTCACGGACAGGCATATTTATAAATACTTGTAAGTACTTAAAGTAAAATTTGCAATATTTAAACGCAGCTTTCTACTTATTACTTAAAATTTGTGCTTAAGTACTATACAAAATTGACAAAGTACCTAAATATTTGTTAAAGTACTTAAGTACTTATTATTGCTCATCAAAGCATAATCATTAAGTTTCAATGTGTTAAACTTATATAGTATTTTTTTTTGTATTTTATGCAGAAATATTGTGTACCAATTTAAAATGCCATTTCAACTAAATTTTCTAAATTATATTATTTAATATTTCCAAAATTCAGCAGATAAATCAAATTTTGTATGAAAATAATTGAAAACAACTTAGAAAATATTATACTCAAGTACTTTTGTTTGTACTTGTACTTAATACTTATTATTTTACAAAAAAAAATACTTGTACTTTAAGTATTTACTGTCTGGTACTTTTTAAGTACTCTTTCGCTAGTACTTGCCCAGCTCTGGCTAAAACTGAATTGTAATATTAATTTTTTTGTTTGTTTATTAATTTTTAGACCAAAGACAATGGCTTATTAGTGAGAAACGACGTACAATTGAAACCATTTAATCAAAGATGGTGTCCGAATTGTGCTCAACGCGGTCATTTTCAATACAAATGCAACTATATTCGTTTGCAGCATTTTCCTACTTTACCGCATATTATCAGCTACGAACCAACTTATAATAATAATAATAAACCGATGATAAATTTACAACCGAATATCGAAATACAAGAACCGCCCATTTCAGTCTTAAATAATCGGGCAAACCTGTCGGAAATTCGTAATTATAAACATTGTTTAATTTCGAATAATAATAAGAAATATTTGAATATATTGAAACGTTTAAAACATATAGCTTATAATAAGGCTGATTATCAATTTCTGCACGAGATTAAACGAATGGAGACGAATTTACGTGATAGAGAAATAAGTAGAGATAATATAAGGGACATTTATCGAATGCGTAATGCTCTAGAAAAATCACATAATCTTATGGTGTGACTCTGGCGTGCATTGTAGTTAAAAAAAGATAAATAAACATTTTTGATATTGGAAATTTTCATTGTTTTATTTTTGTAACTAGTTTTGTACATTGTCAAGCAGCAACTACAATATTAGATTATTTATTTTTCTATACTATATACAGTAATGCCGCAATTCTGTTCGTATTTCGTGGCGTTATGAAATATTCAGTTTTTTGTTTTTATCTTAAAAAGAATTTTATTTATTATATTCCATTCACGTTAAGAAAGAAGTAGTTGATAATAATGACTAGATTAAAAATCGATAAAGAATCGATTTTAATAGTTGATTAGTACTATTAGTAGTATAGTAAATGCTATGTTCTAGATCACATTTACAAGTGATCTTGGAAAAACTATCAAAATAGTTTAAAAAGAACTCGAAATTAGCTAATTTTTTAAGCTTTCTTATCAATTTTTGAGCGTGCAACATTTGCTTTCAAGGTCACTTCAAAGTCGTGCAAGTTTTTGATAGTTTTTTCCAAAGTCACTTGCGAATGTGATTCAGAGCATAGCATTTACTATAATACTTTGATTTGTCAAAATTATAACAAAAATTGACTTCAAAGGTTGATAAAAGTTGACATATAAAAATCTAATTTTTCAAATCCAATATGATTTAGAGAGCAAAATTTGCATATTTTTTCTCAGTATTGTAGCAAATTTCAGCCAATCACAAGCTGAAAAATATTATAACGCTTTGTTTTTAAAGTGAATTGTAGATAGACACTAGATAAGTTTAAATGTATTAATTTTCAATAAAGCTTTAAAAAAAAAGAACTTTTTTCGACACAATATTGTAAAAATATTATTTTTGTACTATTAAATAAACAATTCTTAACCATTTAAGTATAATATTTTGTATTGTTATCTGAATTACGTTTGTGTGGAAAGTTTGAAGTTGCTCGAATTAGAAAATTTGACGACTATTGTCAAAAGTTCTTTTGATGTTCACTTAAAGCAATTTTTATTAGTTTTTTTAAAATTTTATAATATTAGATATAATAATAAATATCGAAAAAGAAATACTACTTATATTTGATTAGAGATATAAATACAAATTTATTGTGAAGCAAAGGATAAAAGCACTTTTTCACAAACAAAATAGGTAAGGATATGGGCCATAATGTCTCTCGTAAGCTGTAAGTCAGCTGCGAACAGAATTGCAGCATAAAATTTATTATAAGTGTAAACATAATATGTTATACGTTATGAAGTTTTGGTTTAATATTAAATAGAAAACGTAGAGTGTAGTTTTATGTCAGATTTATTAGCAAGTAATTTCGAAAAATTTTAATTGATATGATTGCGTTAAATTAAATATTAATATGAAAATTGTGCAACATTTGTTTTTTTCAGCATGTTATAACTTGAGCTATAAACGTTTGTGTTATAATTGTGATACATTTATAAATAAATGTTGAAAAATGAAGCATTATTTTCGACTAAGCACAATTGATTACATATAGATTTGTTCTAATCTGTCATCGAATCAGTGATCAATTCAAAACTGTACACGCCATGCGCTGTGTGAAATTACCCTGTAATTTATCATAGTTGGTAGGAACAAACCTTATGTGAGTTGCTAATGTTTTATGATTGCTATATTGAACTGAAACTTTCCAAACCAAAAAAATATTTAAGATTATTATTATATGTAAAAAAATATTCATTTCTTTTAAATATTTTAAATTGCAATATATGTTTGTAAAATACATTTTTTTTTTGTAAATATTGCAATTCTTATGGTATCATTTTGTTAAAGTGTCAATAAAATTCAATATTATTGATACTTAAATGTTTTGTATTTTATATTTATAAATAAAATAATTTTATTTACTAGAAATATGTTTTATTGTATTGTTTTTCTTTTCTTTCATCAGAGCGCCGTGCAAGGATTCTCTAAGGATCGGACGCAAGGAATATTATAATAATTTAAATTGTATTTCAAAAAGCGCATCAATTTAATTCAAAAAAATATGAATTGTACCTATTTCAGAAATAAATAATAACGGAAACTGTCTGTGAAATTTTACAGTTCCCCTTTATGAAACCCTTGATAAATCAAATATGTACTGGAACATATCCAAAAAACTGCCCCCTAGAACACCCCCATATTCATTAAGTGCAAAACTATTATAAAAAGTTAACAAATTTGTCTATAAAAATTCAAAAACTAAAATTGCGAATATTTTGCAAACGGCTGCAAATTTCGCAAAAATAACGAAATCTGCTCGGCAACACTTGTGTTGCTATAACATTTTCAACTCCCAACTCCGTACGAGCTCTCGGCTATTAATTATTACTGTTTGCAAAAAAAATCTTCAATCGCGAATATCTCGAAAACGGCTGGGAATTTCACAAAAATAACAAAATTTTCCGTGTTTTACAAATACCAGTCAATTATGGCCGTACTGCAACTTATCCAAAAATCAACCCCCAACAACACCCCCTTATTAATTAAGTCAACTCTCAAAACTGTGATAAAAAGTTAACAAATTTGTGTATAAAAATTCAAAAACTAAAATAGCGAGTATTTTGCAAACGGTTGCAAATTTCGCAAAAAGAACGAAATCTGCTCGGCAAGACTTGTGTTGCTATAACATTTTCAACCCCCAACCCTTTACTAGCCCTCGGCTATTATTAATGTTTGCAAAAAAAATATTCAATCGCGAATATCTCGAAAACGGCTGGGAATTTCGCAAAAATAACAAAATTTGCCGTCCCCTTACAAACTGTCGATAAACCAGGTACGTACTACAACATATCCAAAAATCAACCCCCTAGGACACCCCTTTATTAATTAAGTCAAGCCCCCCAACAAAACTGGTGAAAATATTGAAATTGAAATTTTGGTGAAATGTATTTTTTCTTATTGTTGAATAAAGTTCGTTAAAAACAGATGCAGTGTTGTATTTATGTTTTCCCCAATTTCATCCCTTAAAATTAATTAAATTCTTTAATCGTAAATATCTCGAGAACGGCTGGGAATTTCGCAAAAATAACAAAATTTTGCCGTCCCCTTACGAACCGGTGCATAAACCAGGTACGTACTACAACATATCCAAAAATCAACCCCCTAGGACACCCCCTTATTAATTAAGCCAACACCTAAAACTGTGATAAAAATATAAAAAAAAATTTCAATTTTTTTCCTGTTTTCCTAATAAAATTTCGTTAAAAAAATGCTTGATGTAAAACTGGTTGCAAATTTCGCAAAAATAACGAAATCTGCTATATTGATATATTTTGATACATTGATACATTTTGATACATTGATACATTTTATACATTAATACATTTTGATACATTGATACATTTTATACATTAATACATTTTGATACATTGATACATTTTTTACATTAATACATTTTGATACATTGATACATTTTGATACATTTTGATACATTTTGATACATTTTTACGTGTTCTCGGCTATTAATTAATGTTTGCAAAAAAATCTTTAATCGCGAATATCTCGAAAACGGCTGGGAATTTCGCAAAAATAACAAAATTTGCCGTCCCCTTACAAACCCGGGATAAACCAGGTATGTACTACACCATATACAAAAGTCAACCCCCTAGGACACCCCTTTATTAATTAAGTCAAGCCCCCCAACAAAACTGGTGAAAATATTGAAATTGAAATTTTGGTGAAAAGTATTTTTTCTTATTGTTGAATAAAGTTCGTTAAAAACAGATGCTGTGTTGTATTTGTTTTTCCCAATTTCATCCCTTAAAATTAATTAAATTCTTTAATCGCAAATATCTCGAAAACGGCTGGGAATTTCGCAAAAATAACAAAATTTGCCGTCCCCCTACAAACATTTGATAAACCAGGTACGTACTACAACATATCCAAAAATCAACCCCCTAGGACATCCCCTTATTAATTAAGTCAAGCCCCCAACAAAACTGATGAAAATATTGAAATTGAAATTTTGGTGAAATGTATTTTTCTTATTGTTGAATAAAGTTTGTTAAAAACAGATGCTTGATACATTTTGATACATTTTTATTAGTTTGCAAAAAATTTTTATTCGCGAATACCTCGAAAACGGCTGGGATTTTCGCAAAAATAACAAAATTTGCCGTCCCCTTACAAATACTTAATAAACCAGGTACGTACTACAACATATCCAAAAATCAACCCTCTAGGACAAACCCTTATTAATTAAACCAACCCCCAAAACTTTAAAATCTTCAATCGCGAATATCTCGAAAACGGCTGGGATTTTCGCAAAAATAACAAAATTTGCCGTCCCCTTACAAACCATAGATAAACCAGGTACGTACTACAACATATCCAAAAATCAACCCCCTACGACACCCTCTTATTAATTAAGTCAACCCCCAAAACTGTGATAAAAAAATTTCTTTTCTTGTTTTCCTGATAAAATTTCGTTAAAATGTTTCATTTCTCGCTTTCCTGATACAAATCTTGCATTTTTCGCTTTCCTGATACAAATTTTGTTAAAACCCCTTAGCTTATACATTTCCGCAATGCATTGATGCCTGGGTGCCTGTAGCCCAGCAAGGAGTTACTGCAATTTTTTGTGCTTCATTTAGGAAGATTTAATTAATAACAAATTAGGTTTTCTAAGAATTTTTTAAAGAATAATATTAAACAAATTTTGACAATGTTAAAAAATTTGCTTAAATGTATGATTTGCGAACTTAATTACACATAGTTAACAATGTGATTAACCAAATAATAAAGTTGTATACGTATTATACTTATTTTTTTGTAATAAATGTATTTTTTTTTCAATTTTTCAATAAAGGCTTTAACTGTATGTTTTTTTATTTTTTCCCGTTCTTCAAATATATTAAAAAAATAACAGCGCGTTCATATTAATTATCTTGTTAACTTAACAATGTAATTAAATTGTTAAAATACACTTTTAATAATCACATAATAATAATAATAATAATAATAATAATATATTTATTTGTCCATAACAGCAAAGTACATTAACCAAGACATTGTCATATACATGTAAATTACAATATTAAATAATAATACTAAATACAATATTTTATGTGCAGTGTTCAGCAATATCATAGTAACATTTTTGAATAAAGTGTGTCCGCAAACAGTTTTTGAAAATTTTGAAATTATCTATGTCTTTAATTGATTGAGGAAGCGAATTAAAAGCTTTTATAGCATTAATATATGGACCTTTTGCAAACAATGTCAGTCTGTGTTTTGGCATAATTAAAACTTATAAAAGTGAATTAAAATAATTCAAATTTAGTAACTTAATCACAAGGTTAACCATGTAATTAAGTTCGGAAAACATTTAATTATCTTATTATCTTAATAATGTGTTTAATTATGTGATTAGATTAACCAAAACATATATATATATATATATATATATATATATTAAAATGTTAGATGTTAGTTTGCTTTTTGATAGGGAAAGACATAAATTTTTAAGAAAAACGAAATACTATAGTAAAAAAAATGTTTTTAGGATCTCAATAATAAAAAAAAATTATGGCATCCCATTTAAAAAAAAAAGTTGAAAGTCGCCATTTTGAAATAATTCGTCCTATTGAAAATCTGATATCACCATCGTGTAGAGAATGTCCTGAAACATATTACTGCCAAATATTTTGAAAGTAGTACCCATAGTGTGGCTAAAAAAAAATAAGGCGCTTACAGGCTGTATTTAATGTATCTAAAAAAAAATTATATAGGTATATTAATTGAACTTATAAATTACATTACAACACATTGTATATATATATATATATATATATATATATATATATATATATATATATATATATATATGGCGACACTTTATGAGCTAATTTCCTCCGGTTACAATTTTTCTCCAATCAAATTTCTTCTCTGTATATTATTTCATCTATCCATCTCAAATTTCTGTAACAAAAAAAAAAATTCCACATTAAATATTCTCTCTATAACCCAATAAATATTTACTTAAAAAATGCAAATTAATTAATTTAATTATTTTACCTTATCATTCAATATTTATTGGAAATATTTCACCGTCGGCGTTGTGTCCCCGGTGGCGTTGTGTCCAGTCAGCTTTGTGTCCAGACACCCCTATCACCATATACATCTATTCTTTCTTCATGAGTCCTTAAATGTAAAGAATTAAAAGTATAAAGTTCAGTACTTAGTTTAAAAAATAAATTATAATTTGTCGTAAGAAGATAGATTTTTATTTAAAAGAAAATAGAATGAAATAGAAAAAATTTCGAACAATTAGTAAAAAACTAGAGGAAAAAATTCTTATGTGATAAGTTATAAAACATTATAATAGTTTATAATTATTTTTGTATTATAATAATAACTCTTTAATATTAATGCCGAAAAAAAAATCTCAAGTCTTGCTCCTGCCTTGTTCTTCTTAACAATAACCCGTTTCGATTTTCCGTCTTGCCTTTATACTGTTTGGTGGAACCGTGATTGATTCTGATTGGCTGTTATTGAATACAAATAACCCGCCAATCAAAATCAAGCATGTTCCAGGGACTAGTATAAAAGCGGAACACAAAATTGAAACCTTGGTCATTCATAAAAACAATAACAAACCGCGCGCGCACAAGGGGAATTTAATAAGATTAGGAATTAATCGTAACTTTATTTATATCTCAAAACACGTGTTTGTTGATAGCGTTAATTAATATAAACCGACAAAATTTATTTAACACAGATGGAAATATAATCGCAAAGAAATATGATGTAAAAGTAAAAACGTGTTTTGATAAATAAAAATTATTATAATAAAAAATAAAAAAATCTAAAATATAAGCTTTTAATATAAAAACTTTTTACTATAGAATGGAATTAAATTAATAATAAACCATGACACATTTCTTACCAATGGTCCTTTAAGCCTTGTCCTCTCAGCTTGTTGTAAAGATATCTTCTATAATTCTTCATTATCTCCTTCTAGGCCCTTCACAATCCTGCATTCTACCTTCGGACAAATTATTTCTTAATCCGGACACGAATAAAATCCTTGTGATTCCTTCAATCGTTTTAGATATAATTAGTTGCACTTTTTTGGGCGGCTATTTGACTGCACCTCCATCTCAGCTAAAAGTCAAAGGTGTATTTTGCGCAATGAATTTATAGTTCGGTAATATTTTTGGAAATCGAAAAATTCGAGACCGGCAGATTGGAGCATTGCATTGTTCCCGATTTTAAATCTTTGTGTACTACAATTGTCACACGCTACTGTCACACCTGTAGGACCCCCTCCGGCCACCGATGTCTCTTTTGAAGACGACCGTCGCAAAATTACTCCAAACTGAAATTAAAACATTTTTGGAATTAACAAAAAATGTAATAACATAGTAAATATATATAGGTATATATAATGGGTCTAAAAAATGTATATACGATAAGAATAAATTAATATTATATTAAAATTAATTGTATTTTTCTCTGACACGTAGGCAACCAGTTCAACAAGCTTGCACTGCGGGAATATATAAACAGATTCTCACAGATTTTATTGAAACTTATCTAAATTTACATAAATTTTGTATACATATAAACAAATATATTATAAACAAACTGTAATAATTAAAAAATGAGTACAAACTTTACGAGGAGAGCGACAATAAGGCCATAAACTTGTAAAATAAAATTACTTGTAAAATTTGTTGATTAATTTACTTAAAATACGTTTTAAATAAGTTATCATAGATTTAATCATCTAGAAAGTAAATGATTCTAATCTTGTTTCAAACTAATAAAGTTATATTGTTATTGTTTATAGCTGAAAACTTTGTATCTTACAATTTACAATTACAGTTGTTTTTTTTTGTTATTATTATAAATAATTAATTTACTGAGAAGTGTTTTTGTGACATATTTTTGTTTAACTTATTGATTTTTGAAAAAGAATTTATAAAATTCTAACAATTTTACTGCATATCTTTTAGTTTTATACTGAATGTAGCAGATAAATTATTTCGATTATATTTATTAAAAATTTGGAAAAATGTTTAGTTATTGCAAAAATAAACTTTACAAAAATATGAAATGAAAACTGTAAAAATAATAATTTCAGTATCTACAATAATTGTTAAAATTGTAAAAAGATTTTTAATATGTAAAACGATAAATTAGGTAAATATTATTGTTGACAGCAACTGTTATACAAAGATAGTTTTTAATATAAATAATATTTTCGAAAATATTTATGTTTAAAAACAATAATATTGCAATAGATTATTTATTAATTGTTATTATTGTAAACATGTAGAAATTAAGTTAAATAAATATTTTGTTAATAACTATTAAAATTATTTACAAAATTCAAAAAAAATCTTACATACAAAATTTATAACTAAATTTCTTATTTATTTCTGTCATGCAATTTTTTTAATTAATTAATTAATTGTTGTATAAAATTTCTTCAAATTATATAATTTCAAAATATGTAAAAAATTCAACACTTATTTTTTGCAAGTACCCCATTGTCCGGGCTCAACTGAAATCTTTTTGCTCTTAGTAACATAACATACTATTTTAATAAAATTTTTAATAAATATTTATAGAAAAATATACATATTTTTAACAAAACTATTTAGCATTTATTCAACATTTTTAAAATAATTTATAAAAAAATAAAAATAAGAACAATTGTAAATATTTAATGTTATATTAACCTTGAAATCAAAAAATATAAAATAGTTTATAAATAAAATAATTATATATTTGATTCGAAATAAAAATATTAGAAAGTAAAATCATAATTACAATTTTAATAGAAATGAGCACAAATTAGGAACATAAGCCCATTAAACAAAATAACAAAATAAATGTAAAATAACGATGTTCTTATATTTAAATGATGATTTAAGTTGTTCAAGTAATTTCTATTTGAATTTATAGTAGTTTCTGGTATGGTAAACCGTGTTCGATCTATTCTCGTCGCAGACGTTTCACAATACATCGTAGATGACATCCTCAGTGCTTGGTGATCAAGCACTGAACCACAGAGAACTTGTCATCTACGATGTATGGCAAAACGTCTGTGACAAGGATACCGACCGTGAAAACCTGAAGATTACAATTTCTATTTATTTAATAAATAATTTAAAATTCTTTACAGTTCATTTTAACTTGAAATATAGTTAATAAAATAGCTTTAATAAATTTAATCTCAAATTTCTTTTTTTTTATCTACTGACTAGTTATTAGTAAAAAAATTTTGTTCAACATCTGACTTATGACAAAAAATGCAGAAAATAAATTAAATTGTTAGTATTCTGTATGCAAACAAAACATATTTTTGTGATAATAATAATGTAACTGTAACAAAAACAAGGACAATTTTTCAAAAACTACTCACGACATCTCAAGCAAAGTTTAAAAACAGGATATGTCCTGGTAAAACAGCACGTCTGATCAGTCTACATCTATTAGCAAAAACAACAATTTAATAATAAACAAAATATATTTATTAATTTTTATTATTGTAAACATATATAAGGTGATATTTTCGGTACGTGATATGTGTAACAATTTTTATTGTAAATATATTTTTTCCTAAAATAGTAAATAATTTCTCAGTGTAATCAACAACATAACTCACAAATTTTTGAGAAATAAACAATAAAAATATTATTTAATTAGTTTGAAACAGATAAGAATCAAAATAAACATTATTTAATCTTTGATAACTATAGGTATATAAACTCGTTCAAATTACTCATAAAAGTATAGTATCACATATTTAATTATTTGAGTTAAAATGTTCAAATCACTGTTTATCGCAGTTGCTCTTTCTGCAGCCGTTTTGGCTGACACTAACTTCGAAAAAACAACGTATGTCGTTTTACCAAAATCCGGTGTAAGTAATTTTTTCATCTTTTAAAACTTTGAATGGTAAATTTATTTGTTGTTGCCAATAAAACAATACTTTTTTTTTGTCAATTTAAAGTCTTTAATTAATGGCTCTTATCTGGCACGTTAATGAAAGTTTTGATTTATTAATTTTTTATGCAACTGCGACTTAAAATTGCATGTTAATATTTGCTGCAATTATTTTAGTTCTTACTAATATTTAAGAAATATTTCTTTTTTGAGACCATTGATAGTATTAATTAAAAATTTATAGTTAAAAGTAATGTACTTTTATTTTTTAGTTCACTAGTCAACTGAATTCAACAGAACAACCTACTGCCTTTTACATTCCACCAGATAACGGTGGTAACTATGGCGATAATTTATGGAGAGATCGGGTTTATGGAGACAGATTAATAATCACAGAGGTATTTTTAAAATTTTAGTAATATAAAATAAAACTGCAAAAACCGTATTGGGATGTGTACCGAATATTCTTTTTTATATCTTGAAAAGAATATATATATATATATATATATATATATATATATATATATATATATATATATATATGACAATTGCACGGTATTTTGATTAGTTCAAAGGTGTTAAGTAAAAACTGGAAAACTCACTGATGTAATATTGAATAACATTACTTATTAAGGAGTAGAAAAGAAATACGTTTTTAATGTTTTGTATTGAAATTAGAACCATAATTAAAATATGAAACATATTAATTTTTTCACACATAATATAAATGATTCTGTGTAATTTTTATTTGTATCTTTTTGGAATAATTGCGTTAATAATATATACATATGGCTTTTTTCAAACTTTTCAATGTATTAACAGTCAATGTCATATGATAGTTTTTGAATGAGATTTATTTTAAATTAATCAAAAAAAAAAGTTTTGCAATATTTTTCAATCACTCTTAACTCAAGAGGACATTTTTTTGACATTGATTGTTCTTGCACTAACCTGCAGATATATCTTTGCAATTTATATAATTAAATAAACATAAATTTCGCAAAACAAATATATTTGTTTCTTTATACTTTTGATTATATTTGACTCTTGTAATTATTAATTTAAAAACGATGAAGTTAGGATTTCCTAATGAGTCGTACTTTTAGTTCAAAACAATTTTTTTTTAGAATTTTTGACCAATCGGCTATGATCCTCTTAAGAAATTGAAAATCTAAACATTAATTATCTATAGAAGAAATTTTTTTCACAAATTTACATTGTAAATTTCAAATTACTTAAATTTATGCTGTAAAGGATTTATTGGTCGAAAATTTGAATAAAAATTTGTTTTAAAATAAAAGTATGATTCATTAGAAAAATTTAACTCTATCTTTTTTAAAATAACAGTTATATTTAGTTTGAATATTATTTATAATAATAACAACTTAACAGAATTTTTCAATTTGCTTACAGATCCAAATAAATCCAATTTCCAGCTTTGAACAAACTTTCAGTTGGACAGCAAATTTGCCCAATACACAAATCACTCACATCCGATTCCTGAATATTGGTAGAGAACGCGCATGGGTAGAAAGTATTAACAGCAACGGTGGAGCAACAGCTAGTGCAATCGTGCGAATTGCTGCTTATTACCAATTTCGATTACTCATTGAAGTTTACGGTTTTTAAATTAGTTGTTTGTTTCGATTTAAATTATTTTTGTATTTCTTATTTAAATAAATAGTTTTAATGTAATTGCAAAGTTTAGTTTTATTTTATTTCATATTAATTTCGTCTAATTTATTTATTTATTTAATATTTTTGTTTTGTAATCACGATATCTATCCATAAAATTATGGAACCAATAGTTTTCGCCAAACATTCTTATCCAGATTAACAATTAAATTTAATTTATTAAACATTCTTACAGAATTTACAGAAAAGAATAATGTTATTATTATAAGAATTTTACTAAAACTAATCATGTTTTTAACAAATAGCTTGAATATCATTTGCGTAAGATATTTATAATACATTTATTTTTATAGAATATACGATATATTTTATCACTAAAAAAATCATAATGACTAAAAAACATTACCTTCTTATTATTACATGAATAATTTGAAATTTAAAAAATTGTTGCAAATTACACAGGAAATAATAATATTATGTAAAAAAACTTTATAATTATACTGACGTAACAATCTCATTATTTGAAAACATGCATGTAAATAATTTATGCATGTAAATAATAATAACATGCGTTAGAAAAATCTTCATTGTGTAAAATTCGAAGATACTAAAATAATTGGAAGACCCAAGCAATATTAACAATAGATTGACAAGAAAAGCAATAGATATTTATAAGAAAAAGATAACATAAATCAGTTGTGTAGACACTTTAATTAATAATATATAAACTATTATTATTATCATTATTTTTACCACTTTGACTGCAAGGAAAAAGTGGTATAGCGTTTAGTACAGTGTCTGTAACATTTTCAAAAAAAAAAAAAATTTGTATAGAAATTCATTATATAGCCTCTAGATGACGAATCTGAACTTAGTTTATGTGGGTGTATGAATGTGCGTCGTCAGCTCGCTCGCTCACTTGCTCGCTCGGTCAAAATTTTGTGATCGCAACTCCTCCTAGACGGTTCAACCGATTTTAATGAAATTTTCAGGATAAATTTGTCAAGTGCCCAAGATGGTCATGTGGTTTTGGTTTTTGCCAGCTTTCCGAGAAAAAAATTACTAAAGTTTTTAAAAATTAATTGAGCCTACATTATATATCCGATTTGATCAAATTTTCAGAAAAAATTCCCTAGTGCCCACATAAATTTTGTAATTTTAATAAAATACAGTGTTACCAACTTCCCGAGAAAAATATTACTGAAATTTTTAAAAATTTATTACGGTTATGTTGTTTAACCGATTTTGTTCATATTTTCATAAAAGATTCTCCTAGTATCCATAAAAATTTGATAATTTCAACAAAATACAGTGTTGCCAACTTTCTGAAAAAAAAAAATTACAAAAATTTTTAAAAATTTATTATGACTATGTTATTTAACCGATTTTAATTAAATTTTCACTAAAGATTATCCTGGTGCCCGCATAAATTATGCAATTTTAACAAAAGACAGTGTTGCTAACTCATCGAGGAAAAAAAAAACTAAAATTTAAAAAAATTCATTGTGGCTACATTATTTATCCGATTTTGATCAAATTTTTAGAAAAGTTTCTCCTAGTGCCCACATAAATTATAATTTTCTTAAATACGGTGTTGCCAACTTTCCAAAAAAAAAATTAATAATTTTCTAAATATTTGTTATGCCCGCATTATTTATCCGATTTTAATCAAATTTTTGCAGAAGATACCTTTAGCGCCTATAATATTTATTAGCAAAATACAATGTTGCCAACTTTCGGTGAAAATTTTTTATTTTTTTTTTTTATCATTTATGTGTTAATGACAAAGTGGGTTTAACCATATACTTCTAATCTTGTTAATAATTAAAATATATTTTTTATTTAGTTACTTTTTCACCTAGTAACTTGTTTCTAACGAATATTTAATTATTACAAATTATACATACTACAATTATTTATGAAATATTGTTTGTGTTAAAAACAGTTTTTCTTTTTATTGATTTCTATGTATTTAGAATACATTTCCATTCATTTATTCAATATTTGTTTTATTAATTTAATCACTTTTTATTTATTTAATTAAATAATAAAACTAATCGATTTCTAGACTGCAGTAATGAAAAACATATTATCGACCTTTATAGCTGTATGTAATGATGTAAACTTATCACTTCTGGTTTAGTATTTTGTTCTTATATCATCTGAATTTCATATAAAAATTATAAAATATTATTACTGGCAGAAGAAAATATTCAAAAAATATATATTACAGAAATAATAATATCGTGCAAAATGAAAATTAAAAATTTCCTTTCTGCTATAAAACCTGTACTAATGTTTTGCAAACTATTAGGCATTCTAACCTATAATATAGTGCTTTGTTCAAGCAATAATAAAATCATAATAAAACACAAAATATATCTTTGTGTATGGCAAATATTTATAATATTATTTGACTGGTATATTCTTGGACAATATGTGGATCAATATATAAGTAAACATGGAATACCGTCAAACAAACCAGAAACGGTTGATAAAGTTTTGTATTTAATTCAAAGTATGACTAGTTTTTTTATATTTACGTCAAACTTTATTATATTTTCTATTTATAAAAAGAAAATTGTAAAAATTGTTAAAAATATATACATATATGACAACATATTGTCAAAATTAAATTTATTTGTTGATTACAATTTGACAATGAAATTTGGAGTGATATTATTACTACTTAATATAAGTATTTTTATAATTACAACTAGCATCGATTTTATTACAAAATCTATAGAAATAATTCTACTGTTTGCATTTTTGTCGATTGTGCTTGCCAGAATTAGTTTGCAATCTTTCATATACAGTTTATTTTATGATACAAAACAAAGATTTATTTTAGTTAAAAATAAATTAAAAACTATTGTAGTTCTACTGAATACAGAGAATGTATTTTTACTAACAGAAGCACGACAAGTGAATGATGTTGGAGTAATTTTACAAATAATTGTTGAGCTTTGTGAAAAATTAAATCATCATTGTCAAAATATAAATAGTATCATACAAGTAACATTTTGTTTGTGTACTGTGTTTTGTTTTACAACGGTGCAAATAACGCTCTTTTTCTCAACAACAACTGAAAAAAAAAATTATAAAATGATGATTTATAATATAATATTTTGGAACAGTCCAAATTTCTTACTATTGAGTTTAATTTTGTGGTTTGTTAATGAAATTAAAAATGTTGTAAGTATTTATATATATTTTGTAAAAAAAAAAAAAAAATTGAAAGACTTTGTTTTCTGGTTGTAGTTTTAAATTAATAATTTTATAAATATTACCATAAAATAAATTTTATTCTGAAGTACAAACATTTTACTATTGAATATATAAATTTTAATTTACTTTATTTCAATATGTACTGTATAAAATACTTTTAAATTTAACGATCCTAATTTTAGTAACTATATTGTAATTTATATAAAAATTCGGGCAATTTTACATTTTCGCAAAGTAATTGGAAAGAAATAAAGATCGGTTTACATCATACAACTTATTTTAAAAAGTTCTCAAAATAAAGGTTTTGATACAGATTAAAAATAGTAATAGACCTTAAACAAATAAATGTTTGTATTGCCATTGTGAAATTTAATATAATAATACTCAAGAATATTGAGATTTTATATTTTTTCCAAAATTTTATAAGATACTCAGTCATTGAATCGGCTTGTTAGGCTATGCATCAATGACTGGCCAGTTTAACCCTAAACACGTGTTTCGGTCTTTAGGACCTCATCAGTACGGTGCTTTGATCAGTGTCGGGAAGACACTGATGCAGATGTTAGTTCTTGCTGGCTTTTATGCCGATTCAATAACTGAGTATCTTGTGAAATTTTGGGAAAAATATAAAATCTCAATATTCTTGATTGGTATTTATTGCTACTCTTCGTTATCGTTTCAAAGTAAAAACTTGGCTTAAAAGCCAGCCAGAACTAACATCTGCATCAGTGTGTTCCCAACACTGATCAAAGCACCGTACTGATGAGGTCCTAAAGACCAAAACACGTGTCTACGGTTAAACTGGCCAGTCATTAATGCATAGCCTAACAAGCCGATTCAATGACTGAGTATCTTGTGAAATTTTGGGAAAAATATAAAATCTCAATATTCTTGAGTATTATTAGATTAAAAATACTAAATTCGCTAAGATCCTCAAAACAAAAACAGAGCGTGTCCGAAAATATGAAGCTAGAAAATTTGCAGAACAACTTTTGACGTTCAAGTTCCGCCACCAATAAACTAATAGTCATACAAACAACATTGCGAAAATAAATTGTAATTGATTTTAGTAATTCAAATTCCGGTTCATATTTCAATAACCCTCAACATAAATATATTTTTTTTACATTTTGTTAATAATGCTGTTTAATTTGTTTAAATATTCTGCCACGCATTAGTAAAGTTTGCACAGCTACATATTAAATATTTTTGTGAATAATTGAACAAATTTCTGCTAATAAATTGAACTCATTTCAGAGTAATAAATGCAGTAATCTTATGAACGATATAAAATATAGTAAGCACTGTACAAAAGAAATTGCCGAATGTATTTCTGTTCATTTGTTGCGATTAAAATCGCAAAAAATCAATTTCAATTTGTGTCAAATTGTTAACATTGATAACACATTATTATATTCTGTAAGTAAATTATATAATAATTTTATTTTTATTTATTATATTATTATACAATTTTTTCAGATGATTGCGAATGCTACCACTTATATTATAATATTATATCAATTTAAAGTAGCTAAATAAATATTAACAAATGCATAAACTCTTTTATTTTACCTATTTTTTTTTTTAATTATGAAGTATCATTATAATGTATGAGCTATTACTAATGAACGTTTAGTTAAAAAATATATTTAAAATTTATTTTAAAGCAAAAATTAAAAGCACTTTTTCATAAACAAAAGAGGTGGGAAAACGGGTCATTGTTTTTTTTTCTATTACTTATGCATAAACTTACAAATTTTGTTCAATCAACAATCTACCTACCGAATAACCTGTATTTCATACTTATTCCGCAACCTTTTTAACAAGTTTTTCATTGTTTTGTTTAGAATATAAAAATGAATAAATTCATTAATCAAATATGCAATAAAAAATGTATTAACAATGATCAATTATTAGAAATAAAATTAATTAACAACACAGTTGAAAATAGTAAACTGAAAATTGTTAAGACTGATGTCAGTCGCATTTTTGATTATAAAATTGGCTCATTTTCAACAATGTTTATCACGTACCTACGTACAATCTATTTCGTTGATTAAATCCAATTCAAATTGAGTTTATTAATTTCAATTATTCTAATTAATAATATCAAATACATGTTACAAAAATGTCAATGTAAATAAAATTAATTATCTGATATTATTAAGAGCAAGATAATTCGAATAGCGATAGAAATAATTAAGTAACGTATCTTAAAATCTAAGGATAAAATAATAAACATTTATATGTTACTAGTCAGTTTTCAAGTAGCATTGGTTTAAAGTATACACAAATATTTGTGTTTCTATCGAATATGTTATTGAAACAGTTTTTCTCGTGTATATTACTAGTTTTATTTGCAATATCGTTGAATGCCGCTGCTCACAAATATCATACCAAACAAAATGAATGTGGATACGATGTAAGTAATTGAATGTAATTATTTCTTTATTATTGTAATTGTTATTGTTAGTCAGCAGAACTGTGGAACTCTATCTTAAAATTATTATTATTATGCACGACCTTAACGTAACAATTTCTGAAAAAATTTTGTACTTTTGTTTTTTTATTCATAATAAGTACAAACAAAAACTAGTTTTTGACTATTTTTATAGAAAAATTTGCATAAAAATTCCGAACTTAAATATTGCTGTCTCAAAAACAAAAAGAAAAACTTATTATCAAATTATCATACGTCACTCATTGATTGAATTCAATTGTCACCTACGTTATTAAACAAGGCCACTAAATATAAAGAAAATTTATGAAATATTTTTTAGTTACACAATCTTGTAAATATTTTTAAAAAACTAGCATTATTTTTATAGAATATTCGTTTTTCGATTAGATCAAATAATATTACAATAATATTAAAAAAATTTAGGAATTTGTACTCCAGTTTTTTTTTAAATATTTTAATCATGCTGTAAAATATTTATATAAATAATTTTACACGTTTTGTAAATGTAATTTTTCGTAAAACAATTTAATATCACGTTAATTATCACAGTAAATGTTGTTATTTTTACTATTAAAACTATTTTATTTATAATATATTTTTTAATTTAAAAATTTTTCATAGTATAATTTTTACTTTGTTATTTATAAAATAGAAGAAAAGTTATCCAGTGGTTTTTATTTTAATATAATAGGTTTTTTTTTCAAAATATATCTAATTTCATTTAAATTTAAATTCGGCACACGATAAACTTATAAAAAATGTTAGAAAATTATATTGTTTATTTAAGTATTACATATTATAATAAAGGTAAAAATAAATTATCTGAATATTAATTATAAAAAATATAAAAGAGATCGACTAGTTTGAGCTTCATAATCAACCTTTCGATCATGATCGATAAATTAAATTATATTAGATCATATAAAATATAAAAATAAACATTTATAATTTTGACATATGTTTTTTTTTACTTATATTTAATAAACTCATAGTTTTCAAAAGCGTTTTGAACAAAATTTTAAAATAATAAAAATACTAATTAATATAGTAAAATATTTTTCAGAACTCATTACATTAAATTAAAGAAGCTTTAATTTTTGTATATATTTTATTTAAATATCGACATTACAATACTCGTATACTTTACGTATATTTTCATAAGCAAAAATAGTATAAATAAAACTATATTACGTTCGTATTATTTTTCCTGATGAAGATTTATGTAGAGTATAACGAAAAGTCAATATTTAAATAAAATATATACAGAACTTAATCCTACAACTTTTATATTTCAATATTAATTAATAGTTTTCTAGATTAATATTATTGTGCGGCAATGTAATTTGTTTTGGGTCAAGTATTTATATTATTTATCAGTGTACTTATAATAAAATATATAAAACCTTTCAACTACTTAAGTAATTTGTTTTTGTACTTGAACTTGTTAAATAAATTAAAATACACAAGTACAAATATTATCAATTTTGATAATTATGTGTAAATAATCTCATACATCTATTAATTATTCTGTTACTCATTATTATTTTATATAGCGATCAAGTGTTTTAATAATTATATATATATATATATATATATATATATATATATATATATAATTTTAATTTGTAGTTTGTAGACTTCACTTTACAATCGCAAAACCATTATTTTTCTTTTTATTTTTGGGATATATTCGTAAAAGACGTGATAGAAATTATATAACACATTTAATTACACAACATATTTTAAATACAAATTATAAAAATTGATAGAAAAAATAAATTTGACTAAAGTTTTACACCAAATGTTATGCAAAATATGGAATACAGAAATCAAGAATTCTTAATAGCTCAATTCTAAAATTATATAATTAGCTCCTCAGAAAAAATTGCATTCCCACCTTTTTTGTTTATGAAAAAGTACTTTTATTTTTTGCTTTCAAATACATTTTCACTTCTATTTTTTATCAAATATGAATAGTATTTCTATTTTTAATATATTTATTTTCGTATCTAATATAAACTAATTAAAATTGCTTAATAAGCAATTTTAAGTAAACGTCAAAAGTACTTTTAACAAAAATTACTTTTAAAAGTGAGTCTTTTTTCTTGTGGTAAGTCAAACATATAATTATAAAATTCGTATTTGTGCAAAAAAATAGATGATTAAAAATATACTTTATTTGTATTTCAGAGTTGTCCAAAATCAGATCCAAACTTATTAAATATACATATTATAGCTCATTCACATGACGATGTCGGATGGAAAAAAACATTTGATCAATATTATTATGGAAGTAAGTATTAAATTTTATATTTATCAAATAATTAATCGATTATTAATACTAATTATAATTATAATAGAAAGCAATTACAACCTACACGGTATTAATTTACCGTATTAATATTTACAGTATTGGTAAATAGTGTAATTTTATTGACATTTTAATGGCATGAAAATGTGGACATAAAGTTACGATAAAACATCTTATGATAAAATAAAACGGCTTTATAGATTGTAGTTCTGTATTAATATTTGTATCATTTTTTTTCCTGATAAAAACGTACGTTGAATACGTCGATTATTAATAAATATTAATACAGAACTACAATCTTAAACCGTTTTATTTTAATATAATGTGTTCTGAAAGATTTTTTACTATGTTAAATTTGATGTCTGTAAACAGGCCCGAGCCAAGCCATTCCGGCTCCCTCGAGCAAGTCACTCTTATGCACCTCTCCCCCACTCATGATGATTCACAATAAATTCAAAAGTTAATTTGTAATTTTCAAAATTTTCTAGAAAAGCTGTAAATATTAAGTAAATTTTACGCGAATTTTATTACTAAGCAATAGACACTGGACAAATTCAGAAACATTTTTTATTGAGTACATATTTAAAAATGCACTAATAATTATTATTATTACAAGTTTTTTTTTTTGCAAAAAAAGGTAAGAAATATCAAAGCCAAGGGCGTTTTCTGGCGCCCCTGACACATTGCGCCGTCGGGCGCTGCCCGATCTCGCCCCTATGGACAGAGGCGTAACTAAGATTTTAGCGCTCTTGGCAAATACATAACTTGGCGCCCTTTTGTTTGCAAAAAAGTCAGTATACATTTTTCTCAAAAATAATAAAAATATAATTAATAGGGAAGAAATTTTTTCCAGTGTTCAAGTCAAATTTCTAATTATAATTTTTTATTCCTATAAAAACAATACAATATAATTAGTATATTAGTTATTTATATTAGTGCATAAGTAGAATAATAACTTTAAATTTAACTTTCCTTGCCTTATTATTAGCAAATTTTTTAATGATGCTATCAAAATCTAAAGTTTTTGTAAACTCTCGTTCAATTGAGAGAAGTGCTAGCGAAGATCTTAAATAATTTTTGATTATTTTCAATTTGCTAACACTTTTTTCACCTGCAGCTCCTGTTATTGGCATTATAAGAAATATTCTTAATTTTTTTTCTATATTTGGGTATGATTCTTGTAATTCCCATTTTCCCAATTTATTTAATAATTGTAGATGGCATACCTCACGAACATATTTGTCTATTAATATGGCAGCAATTTAGTGTTTAAAATATTTTACTTCAATTTTTAATTGATCCTCATTAATATCCGAATATTTCTTACATAATAATTCAAATTGTTCTTCGATCATATCTTGAAATGCTTCTGCTGTTAAGAAATTACATTTTTGAGAAAAAAAAATCTTTTTATTTGTATTTTAGGAAAGTTGTACAGTTTAAAAATTAATATATATTTTGAAAATAATTCTAATAAATGTTAGTTTACGAATTATTTATAATATATCTTAAAAGATTCTGGCGCCCTTTGATTGTTGCGCCCTGGGCAACTGCCCAAATGCCAACGCCTAGTTACGCCACTGCCTATGGACGAGCGCGGCCCTGTCTGTAAATAACTATAATGCGACTCAAATTACTTTATATTATAATTATATTATATTTATATGAATATGTGTATTTTTCAAGCTAAGAATTACATTCATAAAGCTGGGGTGCAATATATTTTGGATTCAGCAATTCAAGCCCTTCTGCTCAGTCCTGAAAGAAGGTAATGTATTTTTTGCAAGAGAATTTTTAATAAATACTTTTCGCTTAAGTTTTATCTTTTAAAAATACTAGTAAGCAAATATACTGAACGTTCCAAATTGTTTATATCTGCATTATAAACTGGCAACTATAACCATAATTTTATTTGTTTTTATTTAGAAAATTACTATATTTTATTATAAAATAAAATTATAGATTATCAATTATCTTTAAAACATCTCATCTATAAATCAGTGGACAAGTTAACGAAAGAGTTAACTTATAAAGCGTTTAACAATGTTGAAAGCAACTGGCCCTATATTTAATCAAACATACTCTAACTGTATATATATTTTATTATTCAAATATTCCGTGTTGTTCTTAAGTCTTACTACATATTAATATATTATTTATTAATATGAGAAATGTATTTGAAATCTAATCAAATATTATCCAAATAGGTTTATATACGTAGAAACATCATTTTTCTGGAAATGGTGGCAATCGAAAAACGAAAAAGTTCGAGAATCGGTACGAAAATTAGTAAATAGTGGTCAATTGGAAATTATCAATGGTGCATGGAGTATGAATGATGAAGCTGCTACACATTATCAATCAACTATTGATCAGTTCACTTGGGGATTTCGGTAAATATTACTTACACTAATTCCACACTGTCACAAACAATTCGGTAATTTTACATAAAAACCCAAAGCAATTGATTTATACAAGTCTAATATATAAATTTACAGATTTCATTGAAAAAATTTACATTACGAATATTACAATATATAAATATAAAATACATAATAATATAAAATACATAAAATACATTTTATTATTTTAAGTAATTACTTATTTTTTCGGTAAAAAAAAACATAATATAATATGTTAAATTAATTATTTTAAATTACAAAATTATATTAATTTTACAGAAAATTTTATATAAACCATCGATTTTACTGAAATAATATGTATTTCTTTACTATGGTTTTTATGTAAAATGGCAACTTTTTTACAGTGCCATGTATTAGTTATTTAAGTATAGATTTTGAAAGATTTTTTTTAAATTAGAAAGAGAAAGCAAACTATTTCAAACTATAAGAAGACATAAATATCTGTGTTATTTGTAAAATTTTCTTGTACTAGAATTTTAAACGAAACATTAGGCAGCTGTGCTCGTCCGAAAATTGGTTGGCAAATTGATCCGTTTGGTCACAGCCGAGAACAAGCTTCAATATTTGCTCAATTAGGTTTTGACGGAATGTTCTTTTCTCGGCTTGATTATCGAGACAGAGATCTTAGAAGAAAGACAAAGAACATGGAATTCCTATGGCAAGGCAGTCAAAGTTTAGGTAATAATAATAATTCAGTAAAACATATTTTTAGCGCGTCCTTTATAAAAATTATTTTAAAAAAATCACACTTTTGGTAGTTACTTTGTGAAACTTCATATTAAAATAATATAAAAATATTTGTAACTTCGAAAATTTCACTTTAATACACAAATTTAGTGATACTGTTTGATTATGACAATGTTTATCGAAACTGCAGTCATTAAATTTGTGTATTAAGTTGAAATTTTCAAAAGTTTTTATTTTATTTTAAAATTATTTTACTTATAAAGATGCAATTTTTATTTCTCATATAGTTTTATTTGTTTTTAAACAATAATTTTAATTATGTTTAAAACCATAATTACAGGTTCACAATCACAAATATTTACGTCGATATTATATGAAAATTATATGTCTCCGCCCGGATTTTGTTTTGATATTATGTGTAGTGATGTGATTGTTGACGACAAGAACAGTCCTGAATACAACGCTAAAGTTAAGGTGAACAAAACAAATTACCTTTTGTATAATATGTAAAATTAGTAACTTTCCAACTCACTAAAGTATGCGACAAATTTATTACATCCAAATGGTCGTAAAAAGAAATCATTTATTAACATTATGTGTCTTTTTGTAGGCTGAATTATTTCTTCAATACGTAAGAGACACGGCGGAAGCTTATAAAACGAATAATGTTATTGTAACACTGGGTGGTGATTTTCATTATCAAGAAGCGATTGGATATTTTGGAAATATAGACAGATTGATGGAGTAAGTATTTCAATTACATATTCTATCATATATTATAGAACACTCTATGAATGTGGTAAGGTTTATGTTGGACAGACCGGTAGTACTGTTTTTACTAAATTGACAGATCATAATAGCAGATAAATCTGCTATTACTGAACATGCGTTAGAATATCTTCCTGATTTAATATTCGAAGATACTGTAATAATTGCAAGATCTATCAATATTAACAGCAGATTGACAAGACCAGCAACTGAAATTTATATGGAAAAAAACAACATCAATCACTGTAAATGCATTGAGTTAAATAAAATTTAGCTTCCATTAATTAAAAATCTATAATATTTTATAATCTAGTCATTTATTTGTTACCTAGTAACTTGTTTCTATGTTCTGTTGTTCTGTTTCTATGTTATATTGTGTGAAATAAAACAGTTTTAGGTTTTATTTATTTTGTATCAATTTTATTAAAAATAACAGTAAAAATAAGAATTTTGAGATTCCGTAAGAAATCTTATTACACATAGTAAAGTATTTTTCTTGTTGAATCTCAGGATCCTTATTTCAACGAACCGTTATTTTTAACAGAAGTGATTCGAAATACACCCAACATTTCCTTACAATTTTTTTTTGTAGATTTTATTATTTATTATTAATTAAAAAAAAAACTATAATAAATAATAATTTGTTTATGTTTAGAGCTATAAAACAAGTTGACAAGACCGTAAACATCTTTTATTCAACGCCATCTTGTTACTTAAAAGCGGTTCACGATACACAATTACCTTTATCAGTAAAAACAGATGATTTCTTTCCGTATGCATCGGATAAAAATTCGTATTGGTCCGGTTATTTTACTTCAAGACCAACTAGTAAACGATTTGAAAGACACGCTAATAATTTGTTACAGGTATAGAGTAATGATATTAAATTAAATTATATTTTTTTCAATGGTGGAATTCAACCGATTATATTTTTATTGTTACTTTGAGCAAATGATTATTTAAAACAATTATTTAGGGAAACAAATAGTAAACAAGTTATTATTAATTAAATTGAGATAGGCCCAAGTGTAGTTTATAGATTATTATAGTTTATAGATTATATTTTTATTGTTACTTTGAGCAAATCAGTTCTTAGTAATATTGATTATTTAAAACAATTATTTAGGGGAAAAAATAGTAAATAAGTTATTATTAATTAAATTGAGATATGTCCAAGTGTTGTTGAGTTATTATGAAAAAGATTTGTAAGAGTTTAATTGGAAAATCTTTTATCGATATTTTTTAAATATAAAAAAAATATCGATATTAAAAATCCAATATCGCTCAGTCCTAGCAATTTTCTTTAGCCTTATTGATTTCAGGTGAGTAAACAATTAGCTGCCTTATCAATGTACGATAAATATGAGGAAGCAGCATTAGGTTTAAATGCACTTCGTGATACAGTTGGTGTAATGCAACATCACGATGCAATTACAGGAACAGAGAAACAACACGTAGCTGATGACTACCATAGAATGTTACATAATGCTATGAATTCGGCTGCTCACCTTTCAAGCGATGCACTTCAGTAAGACGTTCTTAACACATACTATTTATCTAAACATTCCATTTAAATTGAAGAATATGCTATAATTTAATACAATATTTTTCAGAATACTAACTCAACAAGATTTAGATGTAAAATTTCAATCATGTGCACTACTGAATATAAGCCAGTGTGATGCAACTGAAAAACATGATAAATTTATTGTAACAATTTACAATCCTTTAAGTCGTTCTGTATCGCATTACGTTCGATTACCTGTCGTGAAAAGAGGATATCAAGTATATGATTCTGAAGGTAAATATTTTTTTTATAAATATACACATTTTAAAAATTATTGTTATTGTTCAACAATAATTTATAATCTTTTATCACTGAGTACGTTAAGTTTTTGTGTAACCTTAAATTACTGATTAGGACTTTATCTTTTGCCACTGATGATGAGAGCTTAGCTTTCAAAATACGTATATAGCTTTTTTTAAAATTATTGTTTGTAGTTTAAGGAAAATGATTTTATCTTATTAACAATTTAGTGAATGTTGAATTTGGCTGCAAAAACATAAAATAATAATGATAGTGGAAAGAGTTTGAAAAAGTTTGTATGTATGTATGTGTTTATTACTATTTGCAATATATTTTTAAAATAAAGTTTGAAAATACCATGCATAGAGATATAATTTGACTTTGATGTAAATTATATAATTTTACAAAATTAAAAAAAAATAATAGAGTTACTATCATATAAAATTTTGGACAAATACACATATATATTACATCAGAGTTTTCATTAAAAAAAAATATAGAAAAATTAAAAACATTTACAAAATTTTTAATATTTGTTTCATTTGTTTTTTAAAGTATTAAAAGTACATACTTTCGTACGAAAATATCACATATACTATATAAATATGAGTCGTTTGTAGTAAATAAACATTAATTTTGTTTTAGGTAATCCGATGACGGTTCAGTACGTTCCAATATTTGGTATGATATTAACTTTGCCAGGCAGAGACAGTCAAGCAACTGAAGAATTAGTGTTCAAAGCTCAAGATATTCCTGCTTTAGGATATAAATTATATTTTGTCAAATATCAACCAGAATACAAGGATAAAAATGTTGGATATTTCAAAAACAAGGTTTATTTAACTATTATACCGTTTTCAAAGATTGAAAATTTTCTTTGAAGTACTTACAAGTATGTTTGTCCGTGAAGAATGTTTTACAAATGAGCTAATAATTTGTTTTCATTCATACGAAATTCGTCACCTTGGTTAAATTTTCAATGTCTGAATGCACTTTTATATTATCTACTAGAATTATTTTCAAAACGTTTTAAAAATAACAAATTATTACAAAAGTATAAACGCAATAATAACTATATCAATTGTTCTGGTTTAGGTTACACAATCTACGCGACCAAAAACAACTTAAATTAATGTTTAAACCAAATTTATTTTTTTTTTATTTTTACTTTATAAAATTTACAAAAAAAGTCAATGTAAAATAGAAAACTTGAATATTTTTCAGAACATACAATTACACTTTGGCAATACTTCTGAATTGGATTACGTCATAGTAAATAATCGTCCAATTCCCCTGGAGCACAAATTATTATATTACGTAGCAGCAGAAGGTGATAATATTCTAGAAAGAGCATCGGGTGCTTATATATTTAGACCGCAAAATGATTTTGCTATACCGTCATCATCATCAGTAAATTCCTGGAATATAACTGGACCGCATGTTCAGGAATATCATCAAATTTACAATGAATGGACTGGATGCGTTATTAGATCATATGCCGAAGAAAATTATGTTGAATTTAACTGGATTGTTGGACCTATTCCTGTTAGGTATTGTAATAGTTATTACTTAAAGTAAAATTTAGTATCGCAAGAAAATATTTAACATTTTGGAATCAGTTTAGAATTGTTCGAGGCATGCGCAATGTGCATTTATACAGTTCCAAACTAGTTCAGAACTTAGTTGGAACAAACTTATTATTGTTGTATTTATATAATAAAATTATCATACTTTTTTTACAGAAATGAATACAATAGACTAAGAAATGATTTGAAGGGTAAAGAAGTAATATCGAGATTTACAACAAATCTTCAAAATTTAGGTGTATTTTATACGGACGCAAATGGTAGAGAAATGATTAAACGCATAAGAGATTTTCGTGAAACATTTAATCTAACTTATGAAGAACCAGTTGCACAAAATTATTTTCCAGTCACCACGAAAATCACGATTAAAGATGATGAAAAAGCAATTCGACTATCTGTATTAAATGATCGTGCACAGGGCGGTTCCAGTTTACGTGAGGGCGAAATTGAATTAATGGTTAAAAATTATTGCAGACATTTATTTAATTTATTTGTTTAAGAGCTAATATTTCCAATTTTATTTATTCTTAAGATATGTAAAAATCATTTGTGATTAGCTAAAAATTTATCCTCAACATAAATTACATTACATTTCATTAGCTAATTGTAAAATTATAAAGAAAGTATTAATTTTATCAAGAACTATTATTATTTTTTTTTTTATTCTGTATTTTATTTATTATATTTACAACCGATTTCATAATAAGCACTTTAACTAAAGTCAAATTTAAGCAGACAAAAAACATCAATTTTAAATTATACTGACATAATTATCATTGTTATCAACAAAACTATATTTTTGTCAATTTTTCAAACTATTAATAGCATAATTATTTTGTTGTTGCTAATCAAACAATACTTGCAATTGCCTAATTAAGACATTGATTAAGTCAATAATGCTTTGTGTAACCGTGCCTTAGAGAATCTAACATTTAAGACAACACGCTGCTTGCATCAGACCTTATTCTAAATATTATTGAATTTTTATTGTTAATAGATACATCGCCGATTACTTTATGATGATGATTTTGGTGTCGAAGAACCTTTAGATGAAATGCAATATGGTATGGGGCTTATTGCAACAGGAAAACATTATCTAATGATTCATACAGAAGAAAAATATCAAGGTAAGTGTAAATTAGAAGTAAAACCTCATTCCAAACGCCGCCGTTTTAGTTTTAAGAATTTAACCAATCCAAACACTCGCAGTTAAAACTAAAAAAGGTGTCAAGTGTTTGGGTTAGTCAAATTCTTGTACTTGTGCGTAAAACTAAAACGACAGTCTAAATGAGGCTTAACTGATACAATTTATTTAGTAATAGTGACATAGTGATCTACTGTTATCATATAAATTTACATAATTTAATATTTTTTTACTTAGGTTCTAATACTGTAATAGAAGAAAAAGAGTTAGAACAAAAAATCTTATTGGAACCATGGATTTTTATCACACCAACTCTAGATAACTTTGACATTCATTTAGATCATTTGGACTCTACCAATTTAATAGTAAGTTATATATATATATATATATATATATATATATATATTTGTAGATATTACTAAATCAAATTAGATATTTATTTACAGTAAATTCTCCTTTTACAAAAATTCACCTTAACACGATTGATTTTTTTTAAATTTTAAATAATCAACTATAGACAAATTTAAATTTTTTATTCACAGTTGTACAAAGCATTGTTAACTAAATCAATGTGTTAACTAGACAACTATATTGTCAACTGTCTTCAAACTGCGTCATCGATTAGTCAGTTGGCAAGTTAATGAATTAATTAACTTATAAAGAGTTTAACAATGCTTTATGCAATGCTTTATTAAAAATAAATATTTGCTTGTTGACATTTAATTTTTGGTATTTATTTGTATGTTTATTAGTTTTCAGGTTTACAAAAATCATTACCGAGAAATGTTCATATATTAACTTTAGAACCATGGGGTAAAAACGTACTTTTATTGAGATTAGAAAACTTTTTAGAAAAACAAGATGATCCATTATTATCTGCACCTGTAACAGTTAATCTTGAGGTATGATTAACTCCGGATTTAAATTTACAAGCAATTAATTCAATATCTATGTTTTAGAATTTATTTACAAAATTTTCCATTAAAGAGATACGAGAAATGAATTTAGGTGCCGATGTATTTGCGGATGAAATTGATCGTCTGCAGTGGAATACCGATAGTTTTTATTTGAAAAATCAACGTTACAAAACTATAAAAACTCATTCCATAAAATCCATGAATATTACTTTAATTCCTATGGAAATAAAAACATTTTACTTAGTAACTAATTAAGAATTATATTGTTTTAATTATTATTTGAGTTATGAACAAATAAAACAAAATCAAATATTAATTTTTATTTCTTGTTAATTCTTACTACCTTGCAAAACGTAAAAATTTGTAAAATAAATACATTTTTATTTATTTATTAAAGAAAAATGTGTAAACGTAGATTAGTTTAATATTTAAATGCTGAAATTGCCTTGCCGAGAAAAAATTTTAAAATTTTTAATAATTTATTATGACCATGTTATTTAACCGATTTTACTCAAATTTTCAAAAAAGATTCTCCTAGTATCCATATAAATTATAGGTACATAATTTCAACGAAATACAGTGATGCCTATTTTTCAGGAAAAAATTACTAAAATTTTAAAAAATTCATTGTGACTACACTATTTATTCAATTTTGATCAAATTTTCAGAAATGATTTCACTAGTTCCCACATAAATTATGCAATTTTAACAAAATACGATGTTTCCAACTTATCGAGAAAAAAATTATTCAAATTTTCAAAAATTTATTGTGGCTACATTAATTATCCGATTTTGATCAAATTTTCAGGAAAGTTTCTTCTACTGCCCACATAAATTACGTAATTTTAATAAAATACAGTGTTGCCAACTTTCCGAGAAAAAAATTACTAAAATTTTAAAAAATTTATTATTGGTATATTATTTATCCAATTTTAATAAAAATTTTACAGAAAATACCACTAGCGCCTACATAAATTATATAATATTAGTAAAATGTAATGTTGCAAATTTTTTGGTAAAAAAAATAGAAAAATTATTTCTATTTTTTATCATTTATGTGATAATGTCAAAGTGGTCTATATATGGGTTTACTCATATACTTCTAATCTTGTTATAAAATAGTGAAATTTATTATAAAATAAATGTTGATAAAACAGGGTACAAAAATATATATTTTTACAATGCCATAGTGCCGTAATATAAGAAATTCTTAATTGGAAAAATTTAATAAAACACCAAGCTCATTTAATTGTAGTTTTCTTTTATTTGAACTGTTAAAATACATCTTTTTTTTATGATTATTATTTTACAATTTACGTTTAAGCAGCTGCAATATTGTTTGCCATAGTGTCCTTGATGTCGCATCCATCATCACATCGTGTGAATTTCAGCTGAATTCCTTTAATAGGTATCACTAAAAATCCTTTCGGATCATAACACATTTTTGTGGGCGTTTTAGTTGTTTTCTCTACTGCAAATCTGGATAAAATGTGAACTAGACCAACTTTACTGTTAATCAGTCCAAATCTTGAACCTTAAATAATAAATAATTTATTTATAAGAACATATACTAGTTTTTTTTCTAATAAAAACTTGTAAAATTATGTTTTGTTTGTATCTTTACATAATGATATGTTGTAGTACATACTTGATTTTTCGTTAATTACTATTAATCTGTAATAATCTAAAATTTTTAATTGCAAATATCTCCAAAACGGCTGGAAATTTCGTAAAACTAAGAAAATTTCCCGTCCCCATTTATAAAACCTTAAATAAATCAAGTGTGTACCACAACATATCCAGGAATCAGCTCCCTAGAACACCCCCTTTATTCATTAAGTGTAAAACTATTATAAAAAGTTAACAAATTTGTGTGTAAAAATTCAAAAACTAGAATTGCCAGTATTGTGCAAACGGTTGCAAATTTCGCAAAAATAACGAAACCTGTCCGCAACACTTGGTGTTGTTATAATATATTTCAATCCCAACCCCGTACGAACTCTTGCTATTAATTATTATTTTTTACAAAAAAAATTTTAATTGCAAATATCTTGAAACCCGCTTGAAATTTCGCAAAAATAAGAACATTTGCCGTCCTCCTTTATAAAACTTTAGATAAATCAAGTAAGTACTACAACACATCCAAAAAATCTGCCCTCCGGGAGCCCTCTTTATTAATTAAGAGCAAAAAATAAAAGTTGATAATAAATTGTAAATATATACCAATACAGTTACGAGGTCCTTCTCCGAATGGCATGTAAGCAGCGAATCGCCTGCTACGTTTATTTTCTTCAGAAAATCGCTTTGGATCGAATTTATCTGGTTCAGGAAAATATTTTGGATCATAATGAAGTCCTAATAATGGAATATATATAGGAGTGCCTGCATCCAGCACAATATCAGTGCCAGGTAATGTATAATCCTGCATGCACATCCTATCCAGGAACGGTAATGGTGGATATTTTCTCAAAGATTCTATAATTTTATATTTACACGAATGTCAAACATTTGTAAATACATTATCTATCTTATCTAGACTTATGCAGTTTATGTAAAGTGACCAGACGTCCTAGTTTTACCGAGACAGTCTTGTTTAAAATTATTTTATTCTCGTTTATCTTAGAAATGTATCAGAATAACATGAAAAATTTAATTTCAGTTTGTCAATACACTGTTGTCATGATAAAATTTCGTTAAAAAGTTCATTTCTTCAAAAAAATTAAAAATTTATTCTAGTTTTTTCTGAAAAAACTATGTTAAATCAAGTATGCACTACAATATATCCAAAAATCAACCCCTAGGATACCCCATTAATAATTAAGTCCAAAACTGTAATAACAATATAAAAAAGTTATCAAACTTGCGCGCGTAAAAATTAGAAAAACTAAAATTGCGAATTTTGCATATCAAAATTTGCCGATGAAAATCTTATGAAATAAATTCAATACCTGAACAAACCATATCTAAATACTGCATGTCTTGAATACATTCATATGTTAATATTTCGTTATTCTTTTTAAGAACAGAAATAATTTCATTCCGTAATTTAGATTGGATACTTAAATTCAAACTTATTTCGTACATAATAAAAGACATCAACGAACTGGATGATTCAAAACCTGCTGAGAAAAAGCCCGCAGCTTGTGCAACGAGTTTGTCATCTTTCAGTGACGAATCTTCTGTAAATATATTGTTTAATATTGTAGGTATGTATATAATTTGTATTTGAAATACAACAGTTATTTTAAGTTAGGTCATGAATTTTGAATTCAATTTACGAAAAAAAAGTTATGTACCATCTCTTTTTATTATACAATAGCTGGACTATGCACGCATTTCTACTATTACGAATAATTAATGAAGATTTGTATGAGGTAACTTCATTGAATATCTATTTTGACTAATGTTTATTTTATTATTAAAAAAAAAATGTGTACTTACTTTTCTTGATATCTACTAAAATATCAATTAAATCATTTCGTTTGATTTCGGTTTCTTCTCGATGATGTAACGATTCATTGAAAACCGTTCGTAGAAACTCAGCGCACTCTGGATCAAAAAATTTCAATCTAAACGCTTTCACAAGAGCAGGCGCATAAAAATACGAGTTCATTTGAAGTGAACGTGAATAGGTAAATCTAAATATTTTCTTGACAATTTGCCGAAATTTCGCATTTTCATTCGCCAAACAATTCGACTGTATACCAAATGCACAAGAAGTTATCACATCCGTCGTATATTTCATACAGATTTCTTTAACTTCAATCGAATCTTGATTGCAACTTACAACCCGATCAATATATTTACCTAATTCGCTACCGATATCATTCATTAAATTAAACATTAATTTAATTTTTCCCGATGAATAAACCGGCGAGAGTTTAACTCGCATTGATTTCCAATCCGGATTTTTCATAAAAAACAAATTATGAGTTCCGATTAAATCATCGCGTTCGTTCGAAGCAATTGCCCGGTCGTTAAAATAATTGAAATCTTTTACTAGAACACTTTTTATTATCGCCGGATCTTTGAGTAACAATAATGGTTGATCCAGTGCAAAAAGTCCATGATAAGGACTTGTAGTTTTTCGATAAATACTCGCTAAATACTCTCCGATTGAAGTGCGAAATAATGCAATATCTTTGAAAGATCCAAATAGTACAACAGGTTTTTCATAAGTTATACCTTTGGTTTTCCAATAATTAAATTTTCTCGTTAGATAAAAGTATGCCGCGGATATTATAATTACAAATATTGATAAGCCATCAATAAACCAGTTTGATGTTAACAGAGCCATTGTTTTTGTTTTGTAACATAACAACTGAACAAATACACTTTTATTTCTACATTTATATTTCTATTTCGAAACCCATTTATCGGTTTATTATAATATTTTGCAACTAATTTTAATTATTATATTTAATATTTAGCATGCAAAAATAATTATATTGTAAATTTATTTCCGTATCAAATTTCCGTTAACTATCAGAAGTTGCAAGTTGACTATTAAAAAAATAGTTAAACAGTAAACTTTTGTATATACTTTTTACCACTTTGATTGCAAGGATCCGATTTTGATCAAATTTTCAGAAAAGTTTCTCCTACTGCCCACATGAATTATGGTTTTATTAAAATAACGTTGACTGTCCAGAAATATTGGATAAAATCAATTTTAATGTACCACAAATATCATCTCGATCTTTCTCAACCTTCTACAATGATAAGGGAAAGACAAATTTGCTTAAAAAATCACACTTAAATAAAATGTGTAACTGTTTTAACAAACATGTCAATAATGCAGATATAATCTAATCCATGATCCTCTATGTTTCAATTTCAAATGTAACTGATATAGCATTACTTTTTTTTTAATTTATTTCTTTTATATCATTTACTTTAAATTTGCACAAATAATTTCTAATATGTATATTTTTTTCCCGTAGGTATTGTATGTAATTTTTTTTATATGTATTGTATTATTATTATTATATTAATATGTATATAACAACTTTTTCATTGTCTGTAATATTTTATCCTGTAATTGGAATTTTTTCTGTTGGAAAAATAAACAAATAAAAATACAGTGTTGCCAACTTTCCGAGAGAAAAAATAAAAAAGTTTTTAAAAATTCATTATGGATATATTATTTATCCGCCCACATAAATTATGGTATAATATTAGTAAAATACAATGTTGCAAACTTTTTGTGAAAACAATAAAAATTTTATTTCTATTTTTTATCATTTATGTGATAATGTCACAGTGGTCTATATATGGGTTTAACCATATACTTCTAATCTTATGTTATATCTAATATTATAAAATTCAAATAAACTAATTAAAATTGCTTATTAAGTAATTTTAAGTAAACGTCAAAAGTAATTTTGACAATAGACACTTTCAATAAAATTATAAAATATAAAATACATTATATAATAAAAAATTTAAAGTGTAAAATTATAAAAAAAATAAAATTGCAAAATATGAAGTTATAAAACAAAATGCTAAAATAAAAAATTATAAAAAATAAAACTTTACAGTGTAAAATATTAAATTATGAAAACGAAATTATCAAATATAAAATACATATTTATATATAAAATACATATTTATAAATTATAAAAAAAATTGTTCCATTTATCATATCAAGAACAATACTTTCAATGCAAACTATGTTTTAAAAATTTGCAACTAAAGAATATACTATTTCAAAGTATCGTTGTATATATATATATATATATATATATATATATATATATATATATATATATATATATTTAAATTTTTATAAAAAGATTAAAACTACGTCAATTATTAATAAATATTAATACAAAATTTAAACATAAAGCAGTTTTATTTTAAATAATTAAATTTATCTTGTATATTTTATTATAATTTAAATTTTTATAAAAGGATAATAAAACTACGTCAATTATTAATAAATATTAATACAGACTTTGAACATAAAGTAGTTATAACAATATTTACTTGTTAGTAATATATATACATTATCGTATAATAATTAAAAAAATAGTTAAACTAAATTGGAAAATTGCATGTTTTATTTTATAAATCTATCTAAATAGAAGTTTTTATGTAATATGTAGGTATTTATACTTTAAACATTTATGTGTTCATTAGCACAATATATTGCATTTTACCAAATTTAATAATAAATAGTTAAGTATACAAAATTTTCATTTAGTGACTTAACATTTAACTTACTGTGTTAGATTTAGAAATAGTACAAGTCAAGAAAAAAATGTTTTTTACACAAATTTTTGCCGCATATAACTATTACATACATGAGTTATCAGGTAAGATGATTTTTCATTGTTTTTATATTTTTTTAATTTATTACTTATTTTTTTATTTTTTAAAATTTTATATTTAATATAATAATTTATAAATATATACACAATAAAGTCATGTACTTTTACTATTCAAGAAGAAATGAATTCCCGATAAACATTCCTATCGAGACAAACAACTTTTGATTTATCTATTTTTCTAATTCTCTGTCATATATGTTTTTTTATTCATACCACTTGGAAACATTCACTAATTCAAACCAATCTATATCATGCCCATCCAGCTACTCATAGAACATCCACGTAGTCGTAAACTTTCAATATTACGCACAATATATTCTTTAAACAAAAAAAATAATTCAAGATTATTGAAAGTAAATCAAGAAATATTACAATTACAAGTAATTTAGATTCATATTATATGATACTACATTGTAAAATAAATGATTTAATATATAATAATAAAACAAAAATAAAACAAACCACTTTAACGTGGTTATAAAATTAATCTAGTGAAAGTAATTTATACAGGTAACACAGTGAATTGGTAAGCTTTTTAATGTTGTACTGTATCTTTATTAAAATATAAGACAGTTACATTAGTGTATATTTTTTGTTAGGGATTTCTTAAATATACATATAGTAAAAATAATTTAGTTAAAATAAAACGGCTTTCGGTTATAGTTCTGTAGCAAGCAATAGAAATTTATAAAGAAAAAAATAACATCATTTCAATAAAATTTGGCTTTCTTTAATTAAAAATTTATAACTTTTATGATCTAGTTACTTATTTTGTTACCTAATATCTGTTTCTATGTTCTGTTTATTGTATTGTAAATGCCATTTGTAACATTTTTCCTGATAAAGATGTACGTTGAGGACGTCGACTATTAATAAATATTAATACAGAACCTAAAGTCGTTTTATTTTAATATAATGAGTTATGAAAGATTTTGTGTTAATTTAGTTAAAATTTGGCTATTTAAAGCAAAATATCTGAAAATATAAAATAAATGATGTATTTTTAAACTAAAAAAGAAATATCTAAACATAAAATTATTTCTAATATCTACAGTTTTAAAATTATGTATAATTTAAAAAAAAAAATTGTATTTGAATTAACTCAAATAAAATTTTTAACGTTAGCCAATTATCGTTGTCTACACGTGGACAATAATGTAGATTACGTGTTTATCATTACACGCTACGTTATATAATAATTATACTCGTATAATTAATGGTTATATGCAGGACCGTTCCTGGAATGATAGCCGCCCAGGTGCAAAAAAGAAATAGCCGCCCTTAAAAATTAAAATGACTTATTGTACTATTAATTTGAGGCTAAAAGTGGACCACGGCCGCCCTTTCGGCTGGCCGCCCTAGTGCGGATGCACCTTTTGCACCCCCGCCAGGAACGGCCCTGGTTATATGTACGCAAAATGTAATGTTTACTTAAATATATATATATATATATATATATATATATATATATATATATATATATATATTTTCTTGTAAAATATCGAAATATATATATATATATATATATATATATATATATATATATATATATATATATATATATATCAATTTTAAATAACTTTTGAATTTTATATTCTAATATTACCTTTTGTAATAAGTAAAAGAGGTATCATGAATGTGGATGAAGCTAGAGTTACTTGTCTGGATAGGAATGTTTGGAAAAAACTAATTTCGAGATATTGGATAAAGTTTGTGTTTTGATGTAATTGTGTGTGTGAAAAATCTACGATTTTTTATTTTGTTATATTTTCTTGCATCAAATTTTGTTGCAAAGATATACACTTGCACCGTTAATAAATTGATATGTTTCAGATCCTAGAGCAACCAAATATCTTTTTATGAAGTCCGCATTTACTCCGTTATTATTATCATTGGGATATTGTTATTTTGTAAAATGTTTAGGACCACATTTAATGAAAAATAGACAACCTTTTCATTTGAAAACAGTTTTAATTTTATATAATTCTGTCCAAATATTTGCTTGTGCTTATGTAGTATATTCAGTAAGTATAATTATAAAAACACTTATCAAAATACAATAATTTAAAAGTCAATGACTCGTACCATAAGTTCGGTTTTTGGGTGTTTAATGCTACTATTCTGTTCATCACATTTAAATTTAAAAAGCTTCAGCTTAAATGAGACTTTAACTTAAAAAATTTTAAATTAAGCAATTCTAATCATTCATCTTTAAGCTTAACTATTTAAAGGATTTTATTTCTATATTGGTAATGTGTATATTTAATTTTGTTATCTTTCAAAATCATCTAAATATAAAAAATTGCAAACATTTCTATATTATTCATATTCATGCAAAATATTTCTCACACAAATTCTGGCAAAACTTAATGAGTCTAACCTGAAATTTAGCAATCAAAGCACCTCCAATGTCCATTTAAATTTAAAAAAATTTAAGCTAAAGTTTTACATTTAAAGTATTTAAGTAGTGAACTGAATTGAAATTTACTGAAAGTTTTTTAATTTTTAAAGATTTAAGCTAAATTTAATGATGATGATTTGATGATTTAATGTAATCAGAATAGCGCCATTAGTTAATTTGTTAAGTCCTGCTTCTATAATAGTCACTTTGTTGTAAAATCAGTATTAGTTAAAACCGATTTTAAAACCGAGCTTGTGGTATCAGCAATTATAATTAATTATCAATATATCTACATACCATAATATTTGTGAATTCCTGTTGCGGTCCTGCAATTTTATTTCAGTCCTGCTGAAATACTGCTTCAAATCACTATACACAAACACATATATGTTAATAGTTCTTAAAATTTCTTAAGTATAAAATAAAACGGCTTTAGGTTTAAGTTTCATATTAATATTTATTAATAATTGACGTTCCGACAAACTCAACGTCCGTCTTCATCAGCAAAACTAATAATATATGTATAGTACACTTGGGATATGGTAAAAATTTACATATGTGCTTATAAGCAGACGTACTTGCAACTGAATAGAAATTAACAAAACTCTATCTGATGGATAACTGAATAACAAGTTTGAACAGTAAAATTAATTGAATTAAAATTAAACAATGTTATACAATATTTATCTACATAATTTTAACAAATAAAAGCAGTCGTTTTTTGCTGGTAATAAGAAGAATACAGATTAATAAATAAACAAAAAATAATTATTTAAATAATTTTTTTTTAATATATCACAATTTTAACACGGACTAAAAAGTATGTTTTTTTTTTTGTATGGAATTATAAATCTGCATGCAGTGAGAAGAAATTATTTTATATTTTTTAGTCCGTGTTAAAAAAGTGGTATATTAAAATAATTTTTTTTATTTAAGTAATTATTTTCTTCTTTTTAGTCTTGTGTGTGTATATGTGTGTGTGTGTGTGTGTGTGTTTGTGTGTGTGTGTGTGTGTGTGTGTGTGTGTGTATGTATGCGTGTTCTGTTTTTCTGTAGTTGTTTTCTGTAGTTTCGGTATTTTGAAAAAAAAAATTTGCTAAATACACAAAATCTACGAAATTCGTGAATATAGCACAAAATAAAAATTAATATTTTTAATTATATTAATTAGTTAATATTGTTTATGATTAAAGTTTCAAGTCTCTAGCTCATTGGGAAGTTAGTAAAGTCAATTGCAAAATTTGTACCGAACAGACAGGAAAAAAAGCGAGTTAATAAAAACATGTTATAAATTAATTGCAATTCTGTTTTCTGTATCTTTTCCGTTAAAAATAAAGTTTCGTTAAATAAAATTTCTGAGATTCCGTGAAAAAACTTGTTAAATAGCACCGAGATTTTTTACAAAATATCAAAATTTCATTTGAATGGACCGTTATTGTTAACGGAAAAAATACAGAATACACTCGGATAATATTTGCAAATATAAAAAAATTAGCAGCAATAAACAAATATAAAATCCATAGCCAGAAGAACAGAATTATGAAAATGTCATGAAAATTTGAAAATCTAACAAAAAATTGAATTATTTTAGTTATTTAATAACGTTTTGAATACAAATTGGAAATGTTCGCCAATTGATTATTCCGATTCTCCTGAACCTATGAAACTAGTCAAGTTTGGTTATTATTATTTTCTTTTAAAAGTATTTGATCTGCTAGATACGGTAAGTTCCTATTATTCCTTTTAATAAATCATTGTATGTTATAATATTGTAGAAACTCACGGTTGTGAGTTATGAATAGTAGGTATAACTTAAGAGAATATGCGTAAGTTATTATTCCACAGGAGTAGGAAAAAACAAACTATATAGTTTGTATAACGTACGTTATATTTTTATATTATTAACTAAAAATGCTATTTATCAGTATTGAGCTATTAGTATCAATGTAAATAGCACACACGGTATCAATAATTCCAAAGAAAATATCTTAAAAATCAAATATTCGCAAGTTTGAAAAAGTGTGTTTTGAGAAAATGTGCGTTAAATTTCGCGATTTTTAATAACATTTCCATATTATTTGTGTAAAAAGATATAAAAAATAAATGAAAATAGGTTTTAGTTTTTGTTTATGTTTGAAAATTGAAAAAAATTAAAATTTTCGTGTAGTACAAAGTGCACATTTGATAAGACAATTAGTTTTTAGTGATATTATTTTTATCTTAATTATTTTAGTTACATTTTTATTTATTTATTAACATTTTTCCAAAAATTACAGTTCCTGGTTTTTGTACTACAATTTAAAAAAAAAATATGTTATCACAAATGATTCAATTCTAAAAACATTATATTTGGTAATTACGTTAATGTAACTTAAAAATAGAATGGCTTTAGGTTCTAGTTTTGTTTTAATATTTATTAATAACCAACATTTCGACGTACCCAACGTATATCTTTATTAGGAAAATAAATAAACAGAACATAGAAACAAGTTGCTAGGTAACAAAATAAGTAACTTGTTTCTATGTTCTGTTTATTTACTGTAAATATCATTTGTATCATTTTCCCTGATGTACGTTGAGTACGTTGATTAAATATATATATATATTAATAGAGAACTACAATCTAAAGCCGTTTTAATATAATTAGTTCTGAAAGATTTTTTACTATGTTAATTTAACTTGCATAATATCAGGACTAAACAAATGAATTTCAGAACTGAGCTTTTACATAAATCTATTTATTAGGTTTAAGTTAAGTAACTTATCAGAGTATAATCAGTAACTTAAATTGTATGTCATAATGTAACATTTATTTCGATAAAACGAAGTCTAAAAATACTATAATTAAGTTATTATTTAAAAATAATTACCAATTTTAAGGTCAATGCTGATAACAAATTATTATAATGTCTATTATACATTTCTAACAAATAAGTACTTTACAAAGTCATAGTCTCTTTATTAAAATAAAATATATATAAAAAACTTTTTAAAAACCACGCTTATATTTAAATGCACTAAAAAGAGGAAAATAATTTTTTTCCTGGTTATCCAAATTTTTTAGAAAGAAATAAAAGCGTGGAGCGCTTAATCATCATTGCGAAATATATAGTTTCCTGGCGCTCCACGCTTTTATTTCTTTCTAAAAATTTTGGATAACCAGAAAAAAAATTATTTTCCTCTTTTTAGTGCATTTAAATATAAGCGTGGTTTTTAAAAAGTTTTTTGTATATATTTTATTTTCTGCTTTTTAGTCTTGTCGTCTTGTCATATCTTGTAATCGGTTTTAAATGCCACTTCACTTTATAAATTATATTATAATATACCAGTACTAGATATAATTGACTTTTTGCAAAAAGATAGACTGCACTCAATCTTTGGACCTTACCTTACCTTTTAGAGTGCAATCCGAGAACACTATGTCAAGTTTTTTTTTTGTTAAAATATCGTGTTGTCTCCTGGAATAAAACTACATGCAAAATTTCAGTGGTTTAAAGTGTCTAAAAATTGGTTACAAGATTTGACAGTGACAAAAACGAAACCTAATCGAAAAACTATAAATTTGTTAAGAATCAAACCGTTCACCGTAACTGAACTTAATTTTCGTTCTTTCGATTTAAATGCCATATATTTGTTATTGGCATTAGATTAAACTTTTTTATTTATTATTACCCTATATTAATTACACCTGTTTCAGATTTTCTTTGTATTACGAAAAAAATACAATCAAATAACCGTGTTACATATTTATCATCATCTATTGATGGTAATCTGTAATTGGTTAAGTGTACGTACAGTATCCGGAGGTATATCAATATATCTTGCATTTATTAATAGTTTTGTTCATGTACTTATGTATAGTTATTATCTATTAGCGATTGTTGACAAGAAATATCAACAAAATATAACTTTGAAGAAATCCATCACTACAATACAGCTGGTAACATAGTCAATTTATTTACTTTTAATTTATTATTATTTTAAGCAAAATAACACAAAAATATAAATACATACCAAATTTCTGCTGTAAAAACATTTTACTAACATACTAATTATATATTATAATTATTATTATAATAATATAATGTTAAAAATTGCCATTTATATGTATAACTAAAACTTAAAAATTTCGTTACCAAAACGTTGTCAGAAAAGATTTTATAATCAAAAAGTTTTGAAATCATTAGCAATGTTATTAGAATGTTATTTATATTTTAATTGACTTAATTAAACATTCTATATAAAAGTAATACAAAAATTTGATATCTGCTATAAAAGAAAAATTTATCTTTTAATAAGTTTTATTGTTAACATGGTAATTTTTATTTATTATTTATACGTATTTTTTTTAAAAATATGTTAACAATACACAAACAATTTATTTTTTATTAAAATAAAAATGAACTGAAGTTACAAAATGCCACAAACACATTTCAAAAAACATAAATTTTTGACATTTTGCAAGACATATTGTCAATTTTTTTTATATAGTTTTCAATTGTTTGAAATTTTTTGTATAAGTTTGATCTAAAATATGCAAAACACAGGTAGTTCGATCTTAGAATGTTTATTATAATATAAATATAAACCTTAAAACACCTTAATAAAATTCGCTAGATATGTGTATTTTTAGTACATGATTATATTATTATGTAATATAAATTTTATTATTTGTTACAGATACAATTTTTCCTTTACCTTATAATATTTGGTAATTCATATTTACATCCAAACTGTGGCTATCCGCAATTTTGGTCACTTTTCATATTTGTACAATCTACAGTTATGGTAATTTTGTTTAGTAATTTTTATATACGCACATATTTAATAAAGAAACCGAAAACAAAGGCACAATAACAACGCCAGAACACTGGACATTCTATTTATTCTATTAGAAATATATAATTTTTTATTTCTAATATTTTACAATTTATGTATGTAGAACGTAAATGATTTTAATAAAAATTATATATAATAAAATTATATGAAAAACTTTTATTTTTCATGGGGTAGTATCGTTGGAAAAATGTGTAAACAATATTTTTTCCTTAAATATTATATCCTAAATAATGGGTATATAAAATGTTTATATGTACTCGTATATTTGTACAGTGGTGAGGATAATAATAAAACTTTGTACTTAGTCAAAAATATTACGCAATTTTATGGAGTTCAAGATGATGATATGTTATTTACAAATATTATTATTTATTTATTTTATAATAGAAATAAATTTTTTTAATAAAAATAAATAATAGTAAGTTATATTAGAACTATTTTAATACATTTTTTTAATAAATTTTCTAACTATTCAATTTGGAAATAAATATATATTTGAATTGAAAATTATTAATAATTTTCACTTCCAGAAAACACTGTGTTTCCAAACCAAATAGTAAATAATTTTGTGCAAAACTTCCCAAATTGTTATACTATAACTTACTATTAAGTATTTTCATTAAAAAAATTATTCCTATCATGAAAATTCAATTTTATAGATTAAAAATATGTTTATTTTTGAATTACCTAAAAATAAATATGTTGGTTTTAAAGTAATATTTTTTCAGTGTAGAGAAGATAATGCATTACTCGCTTATTAGCGTAAATTTAGCGCGCTTTTATTAGAACCGTATTATATAGATTTATGAAATATTTAACGCTATTATTGGATTCTATATAAAAAACCGCGATATATCGAATCAGCGTTAATATAAATATTGTTACATATGCAAAATAGAAATTAATAATTGTATTAGGTCGGTACGAAAGTTCTCAGGGTTTATCATGTTACTGTTTTTATTCATTTGTTTCTGAATAAAATATTCAACGTATTTCGCGTTTTGACATCTTATCTTGTAAAGAATTTTTCCCTCTATTTGATAGTGTAATTCGTTTTTTTCTATGTTATTCTATTTTGTGACTTTTGTGAGCTTAATTCAGCATGTCTAAGGAACAATTTCGTACGATTTTTTATTTTAACTTTAAATTGGGACAATCCGCTGCCGAGACAGCTCGCCAAATTAACCAAGTGTAAGGCCCTAATAGGGTTGGAGAAAGCACCGTACAACAATGGTTTAAAAAATTTCGTTCCGGAGATATCAGCCTTGAAGATGCACCTCGTAGTGGTCGACCTAGAGTACTTCAGGACGACGAATTGAGGACCCTGGTGGAAGCAGACCCATCGCGAACGGCTCGAGGGATTGCACAGGAACTAGGAGTCAGTCACCATGCAGTCTTAGATGGTTTAAAACGTCTTGGAAAGGTGAAAAAACTCGAAAAGTGGGTGCCCCACGATTTGAACGATCGACAGAAATTGTCACGTTTCGAAGTGTGTTCGTCTTTGATTCTGCGAAATCAAAACGACCCTTTTTTGGATCGAATCGTGACGTGCGATGAAAAATGGATAATGTACGATAACCGGAAACGTTCGGGACAGTGGTTGAACGCCGACGAGCCTCCCAGACACTTTCCAAAGGCGAAAACCCACAAAAAAAAATTATGGTTACAGTATGGTGGTCTGCAGCTGGCGTGATCCACTACAATTTTTTGAAACCTGGTCAAACCATCACAGCGGACTCTTATTGTGAGGAAATCGACGAAATGTACCGCAAATTGCATCAAAAGCAGCCGGCACTGGTCAACAGAAGGGGTCCGATCCTGCTCCACGACAACGCCCGTCCGCACATTTCACAAATCACCGTCCGAAAATTAAATGAATTGAGCGTCGAAGTTTTGCCTCACCCACCATACTCTCCAGACCTCTCGCCAACCGACTACCACCTTTTCAAGCACTTTGATAACTTTCTCACAGGTAGAATCTTCGCTAACCAGGACCAGGCAAAAACAGCATTTGTCGATTTCATCGAATCCCGTGAACCAAATTTTTATAATGATGGAATAAATAGACTTGTAGCACGTTGGAAAAAATGTACAGATTATAATGGCGCTTATTTTGATTAAATCGAGTAATTATTACAGAAGTTATGCAACTTTGAACTTTACCTATTGAAACTCTGAGAACTTTTGTACCAACCTTACTATATATTTTACAAACTTATCATAATTATAAAAATAAATCTAATCATAAATAAAAATTGATAATTTATAATATATTTAAACCTAAAGCATTTTTTAATCAAATTACAAAAAAAAAACAGAGAATCTTTTAGAAAAACATTATACATATACATATTAATTAAATATACGTAAAAATCTTCTTACAGAGGGATATAGGGAAATAGAGATATATACAAGATAATAGGGATATATACAAGAATTTTAATTGTTATTTATCTATTTATTATTTTAAACTTCTGACATATATTATATTTGATATAAATAATTTTTTAAACTGTATGTGTTGTTTCTTTTAATTTTGTTAAACGATGTATTCAACGCCAGATGTTTTTGATTAATATATTTTTCATGTAAGTTTTTATGAATTCATTTGATTGTATTATATTACTATTGTAAAAATTTATAAAATATTAATGCTGTATTGTTCTTTTTTTAAATAAAAAAAATAGATTTCCTGGAGAAGATACACTCAGTATCGAAACTAGTTGCACGTGAAAAATGAAATAAAGTAGTTTTATTCAAAAAAAAGTGACTTATATCCTTGTGTAAGAAGATTTTTAGGTATATCAGTTTCAAAGGTTGTTCAACTCAAGTATTGTATTAATTAAACTATATAGTTCTTGTTTATTATATTAAAATTATTTAAACGAAATTTAAAATCGCCTTTCAAACTAATTAGCAAAAATATATTGCGGTAATCTTTCGATAGAAATAGAATTCTTCCATTTTATATTTAAAAAAAATTGTAATTTCTAACTAATTGTATCTTCATTGATTGAATCACCAAATCCATTATAAGCTGCATTTACTCGGCCATAAAATTCAGATTCCATCTGAAAATTCATTATTCTTAAATCAAATAGTAAACTAATAACTACACTTTATGAAAAGATAATAAAACTAAGTCAATTATTAATAAATATTTAATATAATATTTAAACATAAAGCAGTTTTATTTTAACCGTTTGAGTGCTATGCGTTTTTAAAGAAACTGTGTCTAAAGTGCTATGGCTATTTTGAATAATTCAGAAATAAACAAAGTGGTGTACAAAAAATGCTCTATCTTGGACAAATATCAACCAATTTTAATAATTCTTTTTTTATTATACAGATAAAGTATTAAACTATAGGAGTGTGATATAAATAACAATTAATAATTTTTATATCTATTAGAAATATTCTTACAAAAATTAAATTTATAAAAAAAATCTCAACAATTATGTTGGTCCAGGCGTCTCGAAAAAATTATTCGTTAGTTTGGAAAACTGTTTTGTCGGAGGAATATTGGTAAATGTCAGCATTTCCTCCATTCCTGAAGAAGCAGAAGAATCAGAAGACTTACTTTCTACTCTTAGTCTTTTTCTTCGACATCTCATTCTCCGTCGAGTCACTATGCATAGAATCCACATCCGAAATTATGGTATGTGGCATGTAAAAAAAGTGCAAAATCGAATTAAAATAATTTCGATTTGTAAAAAAAACACCAGTCGTTACAAAAAGCGCGGGTAGTAAGAACATTTGTACACCAGCCATCGGACAAACTCACACTAAACATAACGGCGCGATAGCGCTGCATCGCACTTTTCGCAAGGAACGGATGCAGCGCTATCGCGCTTCTCCGCACTCTAACGGTTAAATACTTAATTAAATTTATCCTGTATATTTTATTATAATTTAAATTTTTATAAAAAGATAATAAAACTATGTCAATTATTAATAAATATTAATACAAACTTTGAACATAAAGCAGTTTTAATTTAAATAATTAAATTTATTTTGTATATTTTACTAGAATTTAAATTTAAAAAAAAATACTACTATAAAACTATAATGACACAAGTCAACAATATTTACTTGTTAGTAATACTTCTCCCATTTTAATCCGCCACTTGCAATAACTTTGAAATCGTGCATCGGTCAAAAAAATGTTCCAGATAAAAAGTAAATGGTTTCGAGGGGGACATCTGATGCAGGGACTCTTGCTCCTCTTAAACCCCCTGGGGGGCGGAAACGGGGGGCAACTTTAAAATCTTAAATGAAATCCCCTATTTTTTATTTCATATTCGGATAGACCATTAAAAAGTATTTAAATTTTATTTTGTGATTTTTTTTATCTTTGATAGATGGCGCTGCAAACAGCATTTTTTTTCTCAGTTTATTAGTCTTCAATTTGAAAAAAAAGTTGTAACTAAGTACGATATTCAAGTTCTTTTTAGTTCTTTGGAAAGAGGGGGGGGGCAAAGGTCACTGAATCAGATATACTATCGAAACCACTAACTTAAAGTTATCCCCCTCGAAACCATTAACTTAAAGTTAATGGTTTCGAGGGGGATGTCTGATGCAGTGACCCTTGCCCCCCCTCTACCCAAAGAACTGAAAAATACTTGAATATCGTACTTAGTTACACCTTTTTTTTCAAATTGAAGACTGATAAACTGAGAAAAAAAATGCTGTTTGCAGCGCCATCTATCAAAGATAAAAAAAAGACTGAAAATAAAATTTACATACTTTTTAATGGTCTATCCAAATCTGCAATAAAAATACAGGGTTCCATTTAAGATTTCAAAGTTGCCCTCCGTTCCCGCTCGCTAGGGAGTCCAAGAGGAACAAGGGTCCCTGCATCAGATGTCCCCCTCGAAACCATTTACTTTTTATCTGTAACATTTTTTTGTCCGATGCACGATTTTAAAGTTATTGCAAGTGGCGGATTAAAATGGGACACCCAGTATATACATTATCGTATAACGATTAAAAAAAAGTTAAACTAAATTTAGAAAGTTGCATGTTTTTAATTAGTATGTAAACCTATCTAAATAGAAGTTTTTACGTAATATCATTGATAATATGTATCTATATTTTAAATATTTATGTGTTTATTTACGTAATATATTGTATTTTAGCAAATTCAATAATAAATAAAATAAGTATATAACCTTTTCATTTAGTAACTTAATATTTAACTTACTGTGTTAGATTTAAAAACAGTACAAGTCAAGAAAAAATGTTTTTTACACAAATTTTTGCCGCATATAACTATTACATACATGAGTTATCAGGTAAGATGTATATTTTTTTTTATTTTTAAAATTTAAGATAAAATGAAACTTTCATTTCGGTTTTTAATTGTTTTTATATTTTTAAAATTTATTACTTATTTTTTTTTTATATTTTAAAATTTTATATTTAATATAATAATTCATATATATGTATATACACAATCAAGTCATGTACTTTTTCCATTCAAGAAGAAATGAATTCCCGATAAAGATTTCTATCGAGACAAACAATTTTGATTTATTTACATTTCTAATTCTCTGTCATACTCTTATATGCTTTTTTACCACTTTGACTGCAAACAACTGCAAGGAAAAAGTGGTATAACGTTTGGTACGTTGTCTGTAACATTTTCAAAAAAAAAAATTTCAATAGAAATCCTTTATATAGCCTCTAGATCAGACGAATCTGAACTTAGTTTTTGTGGGTGTATGGATGTGCGTCGTCAGCTCGCTCGCTCGCTCACTCACTCGCTCGGTCGTCAGTCAAAATATTTTGATCGCAACTCCTCCTAGACGGTTCGACCAATTTTAATGAAATTTTCAGGATAAATTTATCTAGTTCTCAAGATGGTCATGTGGCTTTGGTTTTTTTCAGTGATGCCAACTTTCCGAGAAAAAAATTACTAAAGTTTTTAAAAAGTCATTGTGGCTACATTATTTATCCGATTTTGATCAAATTTTCAGAAAAGATTTCCCTAATGCTCCCATTAATTATATAATTTTATTAATATCCAGTATTGCCAACTTTCCGAGAAAAAAATTACTAAAATTTTTAAAAATTTATTATGGCCATGTTATTTAACCGATTTTACTCAAATCTTCACAAAAGATTTTCTTAGTATTCATATAATTTACGTAATTTTAACCAAATACAGTGTTGCCAACTTATAAAAAAAAACACAAATTTTTTTAAAAATTTAAAAATTTATTATTTATTCGATTTTGATCAAATTTTCAGAAAAGATTTTTCTAATGCTTCTATTAATTATATAATTTTATTAATATCCAGTGTTGCTAACTTTCCCAGAAAAAACTTACTAAATTTAATTTTTTTTTATCATGACCACTATTTAACCGATTTTAATCAAATTTTCATAAAAAATTCTCCTAGTGCCTAAATAAATTATGCAATTTTAATAAAATACAGTGTTGCCAAATTATCGAAAAAAAAATCACAAATTTTTAAAAAAATTCATTGTGTCGACATTATTTATTCGATTTTAATCAAATTTTCAGAAAAGTTTCTCCTAGTGCCCACATAAATTATAATTTTATTAAAAATATTGTGTTCCCAACTTTCCGAGAAATATCAAAGTGGTCTATATATGGGTTTACCCATATACTTCTAATCTTGTTATTCTTACCACTTGGAAACATTCACTAATTCAAACCAATCTATATCATGCCTATCCAGCTACTCATAGAACATCCACGTAGTCGTACACGTTCAATATTACGCACATTATATTCTTTAAACAAGAAAAATAATTCAAGATTATTGAAAGTAAATCAGGAAATATTACAATTACAAGTAATTTAGATTTATATTATATGATAGTACATGGTAAAAAAATGATTTAATATATAATAATAAAACAAAAATTAAACAAACTAAATACGCGAATTCACTTTAACTTGGTTATAAAATTAATCTAGTGAAAGTAATTTATACAGGTAACACAGTGAATTTGTAAGCTTTTTAATGTTGTACTCTATCTTTATGAAAATAAAAGACAGTTACATCAGTGTATATTTTTTGTTAGGTTACAAGTGACTTCTTAAATATACATATAGTAAAAATAATTTAGTTAAAATAAAACGGCTTTCGGTTATAGTTCTGTAGCAAGCAATAGAAATTTATAAAGAAAAAAATAACATCATTTCAATAAAATTTGGCTTTCTTTAATTAAAAATTTATAACTTTTATTATCTAGTAACTTATATTGTTACCTAATAACTGTTTATATGTTCTGTTTATTGTACTGTAAATGCCATTTGTAACATTTTTCCTGATAAAGATGTACGTTGAGGACATCGACTATTAATAAATATTTATACAGAACTAGAACCTAAAGTCGTTTAATTTCAATATAATGAGTTATGAAAGATTTTGTGTTAATTTAGTTAAAATTTGTCTATTTCATTAAAGCAAAATAACTGAGAATATAAAATAAATGATGTATTTTTAAGCTAAAAATGAAATATCTAAACATAAAATTATTTCTAATATCTACATAGTTTTAAAATTATGTATAATTTTTAAAAAAAAATTGTATTTGAATTAACTCAAATTAAATTTTTAACGTTAGACAATTATCGTTGTTTACACGTGAACAATAATGTAGATTACGTGTTTTTTGGCAGTCGATTGTAAAAAAACACAACTTTTGTTATAACCCGAGAATTAACGGAGATTTATAATATCCGTTAAGACCATTTCATTCTACTCAAAAAAGTGCCTTAAGAATGTGAAAATTATTTTCATCTAATTTAAAAACCATCGAGATATCGCAATTTATCAAAATACGGAAAAAGCGAACTTTTTGCAATAACTCGAAAACAAAAGACGATAGCTAATTTTTGTTTTCATAATTGAGTTTCTCTCAAAAAAAAGCGATCGAGGATGCGCGGTCTATTTTTCCATATCTTTTATAGTTTCCGAGTTCCCCTATGAAAACGTCCAAATTTGCCCACCCTGTACATTGTTACAACTTGTGTATCGAAAATGGTGGTCGTAACTTCGAACAATTTTTATAAAGTTTAATGCACTATTATTTCTAATAAAATGTTCCTTAACTTAAGTACTCTTTGACGTTGTAATAATTAAAATTGTTTTTAACGATATCTAGTGTATCTTGACACCGAGAAATTTTCGGACACTAGTTTATTAATAAAAAATGTTTCTCTAAGTGCACTCTATCATTTCTGAAAATTAGGAATAGTTATTCTGTTACAGCCTGTATAAACTCAATTAATGATTGCATCGCTTTAAAGCATGATTTGAATAACATCAATTCTTGGTGCGCCGAAAACTGTTTATTTCTCAATATCAATAAGTGCAAAGTCTTGTCGTTTTCTAGAAAAACTAACGTTATTATATATCAATATTCTTTGTCCAATACACATTTAGAACGCGTAGATAATATAAAGGATTTGGGAGTTGTTTTTGATCCGAAATTAAGATTCAATTTACATATTAACAAGATAACATCTTCTGCATATAAAATGTTGGGATTTATTACTAGAAGCACGCGCATGTGCAAATTCCTTGATACACTTAAAACACTTTTTTACTCACTCGTAAGATCTAATTGTAAGTTAGAATACTGTGCATTAATATGCAATCCAACATACAGTAACTCTATAAAAGACATTGAGTCAGTTCAAAGTCGTTTTTTGAAATTATTATACTTGAAATCGTTTGGTATGTATCCTTCCTATACTTACTCTTACTCGGCCTTACTTTCTTTATTTCAATTTCATACTCTACAATCTCGCAGAATTATTTCATCTTTGACTTTCATTTTTAAGTTAATTAATAACTTTATCGATGACTCCGCACTACTATCTCAACTACAATTTCTTCTTCCTTCCTCTACAAGAAGTACAAATACTTTTTATCTGCCTATTGCTTATTCTAATCTTCTAACAAAGTCCCCCATTTATCATATGTGTCACTTATTTAATAAATTAGAATTAACTATACATATTTTTTCATGTTCTCTTTATATTTTTATTAATTATTTACGCATTGTACACACTTAATGTTTTCTTATTAAATAATTTATGTATATTATTTTATAATCTATGTTTGTATCGTTTACATCATTTAATTGGGCTGTTGCCTGTTTTGAATTTTATATTCTAATATTTCCTTTTGTAATAAATAAAAGAAGTATCATGAATGTGGATGAAGCTAGAGTTACTTGTCTGGATAGGAATGTTTGCAGAAAACTAATTTCGAGATATTGGATAAAGTTTGTGTTACACACTTTTTGATGTAATTGTGTATGTGAAAAATCTACGATTTTTTATTTTGTTACTTTTTTTGCATCATATTTTGTTGCAAAGATATACACTTGCATCGTTAATAAATTGATATGTTTCAGATCCTAGAGCAACCAAATATCCTTTTATGAAGTCCGCATTTACTCCATTATTAATATCATTGGGATATTGTTATTTTGTAAAATGTTTAGGACCACATTTAATGAAAAATAGACAACCTTTTCATTTGAAAACAGTTTTAATTTTATATAATTCTGGCCAAATATTTGCTTGTGCTTATATAGTATATTCAGTAAGTATAATTATAAAAACACTTATCAAAATACAATAATTTAAAAGTCAATGACTCGTACCATAAGTTCGGTTTTTGGGTGTTTAATGCTATTATTCTGGTCATCACATTTAAATTTAAAAAGCTTCAGCTTAAATGAGACTTTAACTTAAAAAAATTTAAATTAAGCAATTCAAAACATTCATCTTTAAGCCTAACCATTTAAAGGATTTTATTTCTATATTGGTAATGTGTATATTTAATTTTTTTATCTTTCAAAATCATCTAAATATAAAAATTGCAAACATTTTTATATTATTCATATTCATGCAAATATTTCTCACACTAATTCTGGCAAAACTTAATGAGTCTAATCTGAAATTTAGCAATCAAAGCACCTCCAATGTCCATTTAAATTTAAAGATATTTAAGCTAAAGTATTACACTTAAAGTATTTAAGTAGTGAACAGAATTGAAATTTACTGAAAGTTCTATAATTTTTAAAGATATAAGCTAAATTTAATGATCAGAATAGCGGCAATAGTTCATTTGTTTAGTCCTGCTTCTATGATTGTCACGTTGTTGTAAAATTGGTATTAGTTAAAACCGATTTTAAAACCGAGCTTGTAGAATCAGCAATTATAATTAATTATCAATATATTTACATACCATAATATTTGTGAATTCCTGTTTCGGTCCTGAATCCTGCAATTTTATTTCAGTCCTGCTTCAAATCACTATACACATATATGTTAATAGTTCTTAAAATTTCATAAGTATAACATAAAACGGCTTTAGATTTAAGTTTCGTATTAATATTTATTAATAATTGACGTTTCGTCGAACTCAATGTCCGTCGTCATCAACAAAACTAATAGTATATGTAATTACATTTGGGTTATGGTAAAAATTTACATACCGGGTGTTCGTTCGTCAAGTTCGTATGGGCGTTTAACATGTAATTTCGATAAATTGCGATATACTACTTTCTCGACTAAAATTCGAAGAAATACTTAGAATACTTTTCGATAGGGCATAAAAGGTTCTATTATTTGGTTTTAATTTTAATTTGCTAGCATGTGCCGTTTGGGCGCTAGAATTTTTGTTGATTTTTTGGTTTTTATTTTTTTCCTCAAAAACTATGAGGTCTAGGAAAATAAGCATGATATGGAAAAATGCGGAATAATGAGTACGATAATTATTCTACAATGCATCGTTTAGTAAAAAAAAATAAAAACTGAATTTTTAAAAATTTGACAAGGGGTCCCCCCTTGTCAAATTTTTATTTGACAAGGGGGGACCCTTGGGATTTTTTCAAAATCAGACTTTTTTCAAAATTTGCTCAAAGAAATCTGAAAAAATTCAGTAAAATAGAGAAAAAATTTAGCTATATAATAGCTAAGTAACATTTTTCTCTAATTGATACTGATTTTGTAGGAAAAATTATTGAAAATTCTAAAAGACATTTTAAAATTTTCAATAATTTTTCCTGCCAAACCAGAATGAGGTAGAGAAAAAAGTTACTTACCTATTATGTAGCTATTTTTTTTCTCTATATTACTAAATTTTTTCAGATTTTTTTGAGCAACTTTTGAAAAAAGTCTTATTTTGAAAAAATCCCAAAAATTCAGTTTTTATTTTTTTTCTACTAAACGATGCATCGTAGAATAATGGTTTATTCACCCAATTATCGTACTCATTGTTCCGCATTTGTCCATATCATGCTTAATTTCCTACACGTCATAGTTTTTGAGAAAAAAAATAAAAACCAAAAAATCTAAAAGAAATTCTAGCGCCCAAACGGCACATGCTAGCAAATTAAAACTTAAACCAAATTATAGAACTTTTTATTGTCTATCAAAAAGAGTTCTAAGTATTTCTCCGAATTTAACTCGAGAAAGAAGTACATCGCAAATTATCGAATTTGAATGTTAAACGCCCATACGAACTTAACGAACGAACACCCGGTATGTGTTTATAAGCAGACGTACTTGCAACTAAATAAAAATTAACAAAACTCTGCCTGATGGATAGCTGAATAACAAGTTTGAACAGTAAAATTAATTGAATTAAACAATGTTATACAATATTTATCTACATAATTTTAACAAATAAAAGCGGTTGTTTTTTGTTGGTAATAAGAAGAATACAGATTAATAAATAAATAAAAAATTATTATTTAAATAATTTTTTTTTAATATATCACGTTTTTAACACGGACTAAAAAGTATGTTTTTTTTTGTATGAGGTTATATGGAGCTAGGAGAAATTATTTTATATTTTTTAGTCACTGTTAAAAACGTAGTATATTAAATTTTTTTTTTTATTTAAGTAATTATTTTCTGATTTTTAGTCTTGTGTATATGTGTGTGTCTGTGTGTCCTGTTTTTCTGTAGTTGTTTTCTGTAGTTTCGGTATTTTGAAAAAAAAAAAATTGCTAAATACACGAATGTACGAAATTCGTGAATATGGCACAAAATAAAAATTAATATTTCTAATATTATTAATTAGTTAATATTGTTTCTTTTTAAAGTTTCAAGTCTCTAGCGGTCTAGCTCATTGGGAAGTTAGTAAAGTTAATTGCAAAATTTGTACCGAACAGACAGGAAAAAAAGCAAGTTAATAAAAACATGTAATAAATTAACTGCAACACGGGTGTATTCTGTATCTTTTCCGTTAAAAATGAAGATCCGTCAAATAAAATTTCTGAGATTCCGTAAGAAAACTTGTTATATAGCAACGAGATTTTTTACCAAATATCAAAATTTCATTTGAATGGACCGTTATTGTTAACGGAAAAAATACAGAATACACCAGGATAATATTTGCGAATATAAAAAATTACTAAAAAAATTAGCAGCAATAAACAAACATAAAATCCATAGCCAGAAGAACAGTATTATGAAAATGTCATGAAAATTTGAAAATCTAACGAAAAATTTAATTATTTTAGTCATTTAATAGCGTTTTGAATACAAACTGGAAATGTTCGCCAATTGATTATTCCGATTCTCCTGAAGCTATAAAACTAGTCAAGTTTGGTTATTATTATTTTCTTTTAAAAGCGTTTGATCTGCTAGATACGGTAAGTTCCTATTATTCCTTTTAATAAATCATTGTATGTTATAATATTGTAGAAACTCACGGTTGTGAGTTATGAATAGTAGGTATAACTTAACAGAATATGAGTAAGTTATTATTCCACAGGAGTAGGAAAAAACAAACTATATAGTTTGTATAATGTACGTTATATTTTTATATTATTAACTAAAACTACTATTTATAAATATTGAGCTATTAGTATCAATGGAAATAGCAATAGCACACACGTTATCAATAATTTCACAAGAAAATATCTTAAAAATCAAATATTCGCAAGTTTGAGAAAGTGTGTTTTGAAAAAATGTGCGTTAAATTTCGCGATTTTTAATAATATTTCCATATTATTTTTCCACCAAAAAATGTGTAAAAAGAAATAAAAATAAATGAAAATAGATTTTAGTATTTATTTATGTTTGAAAATCGAAAAAAATTAAAATTTTCGTGTAGTACAAAGTGCACATTTGATAAGACAATTAGTTTTTAGTGATATTATTTTTATCTTAATTATTTTAGTAACGTTTTTATTTATTTATTAACATTTTTCCAAAAATTACAGTTTTTGGTTTTTGTACTACAATTTAAAAAAAAAATATGTTATCACAAATGATTCAATTCTAAAAACATTATATTTGGTAATTACGTTAATGTAACTTAAATATAGAATGGCTTTAGGTTCTAGTTCGTTTTAATATTTATTAATAACCGACATTTTAACGTACTCAACGTACATCTTCATTAGGAAAATAAATAAACAGAACATCGAAACAAGTTGCTAGGTAACAAAATAAGTAACTTGTTTCTATGTTCTGTTTATTTACTGTAAATATCATTTGTATCATTTTTCCTGATGTACGTTGAGTAAGTTGATTATTTATAAATATTAATACAAAACTACAATCTAAAGCCGTTTTAACATAATGAGTTCTGAAAGATTTTTTTACTATGTTAATTTAACTTGCATAATATCAGGACTAAACAAATGAATTTCAGAACTGAGCTTTTACATAAATCTATTTATTAGGTTTAAGTTACGTAACTTATCATAGTATAATCAGTAACTTAAATTTTATGTCATAATGTAACATTTATTTCGATAAAACGAAGTCTAAAAATACTATAATTAAGTTATTATTTAAAAATAATTAACAATTTTAAGGTCAATGGTGATAATAAATTATTATAATGTCTATTATACATTTCTAACAAATAAGTACTTTACAATGTCATAGTTTCATAAATTTTTAAATTTTTAAAACTAATTCTTTATTAAAATAAAAAAAAGCTTTGGAATTAAGTTCTATATATAACGACGTTTCGATATAGTCTTCGTATATCTTCATCAGAAAACATCGATATTTGAATAAAATATATATATACTTTTTTATATTAATATAATGAGTTCTGAAAGATTTTTTACAATGTTAATTTTTTATTTTTCTACGTAAATACATTTCACCCGATCAGTTTCTAGAATACAAAAATAAATAGTTTTAAATAAAAATTAACAGTAACTAAAACCAAAAATCAAAGTTGTTTGTTTTTCTTTATAACCGAAACCTAATCGAAAAACCATAAACTTGTTAAGAATCAAACCGTTCACCGTAACTGAACTTAATTTTCGTTCTTTCGATTTAAATGCCATATAATTGTTATTGGTAATAAAGTAAACTTTTTTTTATTATTATACTATATTAATTACACCTGTTTCAGATTTTCTTTGTATTACGAAAAAAATACAATCAAATAACCGTGTTACATATTTATCATCATCTAATGATGGTAATCGGTAATTGGTTAAGTGTACGTGCAGTATCCGGAGGTATATCAATATATCTTGCATTTATTAATTGTTTTGTTCATGTACTTATGTATAGTTATTATCTATTAGCGATTGTTGACAAGAAATATCAACAAAATTTAACTTTGAAGAAATCCATCACTACAATACAGCTGGTAATTTAGTCAATTTATTTAGTTTTAATTTATTATTATTTTAAGCAAAATAATACAAATAATATAAAACAATCTAAGTAGCACTTCTTTTTGTTTTGGACATACATACCAAATTTCTGCTGTAAAAACATTTTACTTACATACTAATTATATATTATAATTATTATTATAATAATATAATGTTAAAAATTGCCATTTATATGTATAACCATTACTAAAACTTAAAAATTTAACTACCAAAACGTTGTCAAAGAAGATTTTATAATCAAAAAGTTTTGAAATCATTAGCAATGTCATTAGAATTTTATTTATATTTTAATTTACTTAATTAAACATTCTATATAAAAGTAATACAAAAAATTTGATATCTGCTATTACAAAAAAATTTATCTTTTAATAAGTTTTATTGTTTAACATGGTAATTTTTATTTATTATTTATATGTATTTTTTTTAATATGTTAACAATACACAAACAATTTATTTTTTATTAAAAAAAAAACGAACTGAAGTTACAAAATGCCACAAAGACATTTCAAAAAATATAAATTTTTGACATTTTGCAAGACATATTGTCAATTTTTTTTATATAGTTTTCAACTGTTTGAAATTTTTTGTATAAGTTTGATCTAAAATATGCAAAACACAGGTAGTTCGATCTTAGAATGTTTATTATAATATAAATATAAACCTTAAAACACCTTAATAAAATTCGCTAGATATGTGTATTTTTAGTACATGATTATATTATTATGTAATATAAATTTTATTATTTGTTACAGATACAATTTTTCCTTTACCTTATAATATTTGGTAATTCATATTTACATCCAAACTGTGGCTATCCGCAATTTTGGTCACTTTTCATATTTGTACAATCTACAGTTATGGTAATTTTGTTTAGTAATTTTTATATACGCACATATTTAATAAAGAAACCGAAAACAAAGGCACAATAACAACGCCAGAACACTGGACATTCTATTTATTCTATTAGAAATATATAATTTTTTATTTCTAATATTTTACAATTTATGTATGTAGAACGTAAATGATTTTAATAAAAATTATATATAATAAAATTATATGAAAAACTTTTATTTTTCATGGGGTAGTATCGTTGGAAAAATGTGTAAACAATATTTTTTCCTTAAATATTATATCCTAAATAATGGGTATATAAAATGTTTATATGTACTCGTATATTTGTACAGTGGTGAGGATAATAATAAAACTTTGTACTTAGTCAAAAATATTACGCAATTTTATGGAGTTCAAGATGATGATATGTTATTTACAAATATTATTATTTATTTATTTTATAATAGAAATAAATTTTTTTAATAAAAATAAATAATAGTAAGTTATATTAGAACTATTTTAATACATTTTTTTAATAAATTTTCTAACTATTCAATTTGGAAATAAATATATATTTGAATTGAAAATTATTAATAATTTTCACTTCCAGAAAACACTGTGTTTCCAAACCAAATAGTAAATAATTTTGTGCAAAACTTCCCAAATTGTTATACTATAACTTACTATTAAGTATTTTCATTAAAAAAATTATTCCTATCATGAAAATTCAATTTTATAGATTAAAAATATGTTTATTTTTGAATTACCTAAAAATAAATATGTTGGTTTTAAAGTAATATTTTTTCAGTGTAGAGAAGATAATGCATTACTCGCTTATTAGCGTAAATTTAGCGCGCTTTTATTAGAACCGTATTATATAGATTTATGAAATATTTAACGCTATTATTGGATTCTATATAAAAAACCGCGATATATCGAATCAGCGTTAATATAAATATTGTTACATATGCAAAATAGAAATTAATAATTGTATTAGGTCGGTACGAAAGTTCTCAGGGTTTATCATGTTACTGTTTTTATTCATTTGTTTCTGAATAAAATATTCAACGTATTTCGCGTTTTGACATCTTATCTTGTAAAGAATTTTTCCCTCTATTTGATAGTGTAATTCGTTTTTTTCTATGTTATTCTATTTTGTGACTTTTGTGAGCTTAATTCAGCATGTCTAAGGAACAATTTCGTACGATTTTTTATTTTAACTTTAAATTGGGACAATCCGCTGCCGAGACAGCTCGCCAAATTAACCAAGTGTAAGGCCCTAATAGGGTTGGAGAAAGCACCGTACAACAATGGTTTAAAAAATTTCGTTCCGGAGATATCAGCCTTGAAGATGCACCTCGTAGTGGTCGACCTAGAGTACTTCAGGACGACGAATTGAGGACCCTGGTGGAAGCAGACCCATCGCGAACGGCTCGAGGGATTGCACAGGAACTAGGAGTCAGTCACCATGCAGTCTTAGATGGTTTAAAACGTCTTGGAAAGGTGAAAAAACTCGAAAAGTGGGTGCCCCACGATTTGAACGATCGACAGAAATTGTCACGTTTCGAAGTGTGTTCGTCTTTGATTCTGCGAAATCAAAACGACCCTTTTTTGGATCGAATCGTGACGTGCGATGAAAAATGGATAATGTACGATAACCGGAAACGTTCGGGACAGTGGTTGAACGCCGACGAGCCTCCCAGACACTTTCCAAAGGCGAAAACCCACAAAAAAAAATTATGGTTACAGTATGGTGGTCTGCAGCTGGCGTGATCCACTACAATTTTTTGAAACCTGGTCAAACCATCACAGCGGACTCTTATTGTGAGGAAATCGACGAAATGTACCGCAAATTGCATCAAAAGCAGCCGGCACTGGTCAACAGAAGGGGTCCGATCCTGCTCCACGACAACGCCCGTCCGCACATTTCACAAATCACCGTCCGAAAATTAAATGAATTGAGCGTCGAAGTTTTGCCTCACCCACCATACTCTCCAGACCTCTCGCCAACCGACTACCACCTTTTCAAGCACTTTGATAACTTTCTCACAGGTAGAATCTTCGCTAACCAGGACCAGGCAAAAACAGCATTTGTCGATTTCATCGAATCCCGTGAACCAAATTTTTATAATGATGGAATAAATAGACTTGTAGCACGTTGGAAAAAATGTACAGATTATAATGGCGCTTATTTTGATTAAATCGAGTAATTATTACAGAAGTTATGCAACTTTGAACTTTACCTATTGAAACTCTGAGAACTTTTGTACCAACCTTACTATATATTTTACAAACTTATCATAATTATAAAAATAAATCTAATCATAAATAAAAATTGATAATTTATAATATATTTAAACCTAAAGCATTTTTTAATCAAATTACAAAAAAAAAACAGAGAATCTTTTAGAAAAACATTATACATATACATATTAATTAAATATACGTAAAAATCTTCTTACAGAGGGATATAGGGAAATAGAGATATATACAAGATAATAGGGATATATACAAGAATTTTAATTGTTATTTATCTATTTATTATTTTAAACTTCTGACATATATTATATTTGATATAAATAATTTTTTAAACTGTATGTGTTGTTTCTTTTAATTTTGTTAAACGATGTATTCAACGCCAGATGTTTTTGATTAATATATTTTTCATGTAAGTTTTTATGAATTCATTTGATTGTATTATATTACTATTGTAAAAATTTATAAAATATTAATGCTGTATTGTTCTTTTTTTAAATAAAAAAAATAGATTTCCTGGAGAAGATACACTCAGTATCGAAACTAGTTGCACGTGAAAAATGAAATAAAGTAGTTTTATTCAAAAAAAAGTGACTTATATCCTTGTGTAAGAAGATTTTTAGGTATATCAGTTTCAAAGGTTGTTCAACTCAAGTATTGTATTAATTAAACTATATAGTTCTTGTTTATTATATTAAAATTATTTAAACGAAATTTAAAATCGCCTTTCAAACTAATTAGCAAAAATATATTGCGGTAATCTTTCGATAGAAATAGAATTCTTCCATTTTATATTTAAAAAAAATTGTAATTTCTAACTAATTGTATCTTCATTGATTGAATCACCAAATCCATTATAAGCTGCATTTACTCGGCCATAAAATTCAGATTCCATCTGAAAATTCATTATTCTTAAATCAAATAGTAAACTAATAACTACACTTTATGAAAAGATAATAAAACTAAGTCAATTATTAATAAATATTTAATATAATATTTAAACATAAAGCAGTTTTATTTTAAATACTTAATTAAATTTATCCTGTATATTTTATTATAATTTAAATTTTTATAAAAAGATAATAAAACTATGTCAATTATTAATAAATATTAATACAAACTTTGAACATAAAGCAGTTTTAATTTAAATAATTAAATTTATTTTGTATATTTTACTAGAATTTAAATTTAAAAAAAAATACTACTATAAAACTATAATGACACAAGTCAACAATATTTACTTGTTAGTAATACTTCTCCCATTTTAATCCGCCACTTGCAATAACTTTGAAATCGTGCATCGGTCAAAAAAATGTTCCAGATAAAAAGTAAATGGTTTCGAGGGGGACATCTGATGCAGGGACTCTTGCTCCTCTTAAACCCCCTGGGGGGCGGAAACGGGGGGCAACTTTAAAATCTTAAATGAAATCCCCTATTTTTTATTTCATATTCGGATAGACCATTAAAAAGTATTTAAATTTTATTTTGTGATTTTTTTTATCTTTGATAGATGGCGCTGCAAACAGCATTTTTTTTCTCAGTTTATTAGTCTTCAATTTGAAAAAAAAGTTGTAACTAAGTACGATATTCAAGTTCTTTTTAGTTCTTTGGAAAGAGGGGGGGGGGCAAAGGTCACTGAATCAGATATACTATCGAAACCACTAACTTAAAGTTATCCCCCTCGAAACCATTAACTTAAAGTTAATGGTTTCGAGGGGGATGTCTGATGCAGTGACCCTTGCCCCCCCTCTACCCAAAGAACTGAAAAATACTTGAATATCGTACTTAGTTACACCTTTTTTTTCAAATTGAAGACTGATAAACTGAGAAAAAAAATGCTGTTTGCAGCGCCATCTATCAAAGATAAAAAAAAGACTGAAAATAAAATTTACATACTTTTTAATGGTCTATCCAAATCTGCAATAAAAATACAGGGTTCCATTTAAGATTTCAAAGTTGCCCTCCGTTCCCGCTCGCTAGGGAGTCCAAGAGGAACAAGGGTCCCTGCATCAGATGTCCCCCTCGAAACCATTTACTTTTTATCTGTAACATTTTTTTGTCCGATGCACGATTTTAAAGTTATTGCAAGTGGCGGATTAAAATGGGACACCCAGTATATACATTATCGTATAACGATTAAAAAAAAGTTAAACTAAATTTAGAAAGTTGCATGTTTTTAATTAGTATGTAAACCTATCTAAATAGAAGTTTTTACGTAATATCATTGATAATATGTATCTATATTTTAAATATTTATGTGTTTATTTACGTAATATATTGTATTTTAGCAAATTCAATAATAAATAAAATAAGTATATAACCTTTTCATTTAGTAACTTAATATTTAACTTACTGTGTTAGATTTAAAAACAGTACAAGTCAAGAAAAAATGTTTTTTACACAAATTTTTGCCGCATATAACTATTACATACATGAGTTATCAGGTAAGATGTATATTTTTTTTTATTTTTAAAATTTAAGATAAAATGAAACTTTCATTTCGGTTTTTAATTGTTTTTATATTTTTAAAATTTATTACTTATTTTTTTTTTATATTTTAAAATTTTATATTTAATATAATAATTCATATATATGTATATACACAATCAAGTCATGTACTTTTTCCATTCAAGAAGAAATGAATTCCCGATAAAGATTTCTATCGAGACAAACAATTTTGATTTATTTACATTTCTAATTCTCTGTCATACTCTTATATGCTTTTTTACCACTTTGACTGCAAACAACTGCAAGGAAAAAGTGGTATAACGTTTGGTACGTTGTCTGTAACATTTTCAAAAAAAAAAATTTCAATAGAAATCCTTTATATAGCCTCTAGATCAGACGAATCTGAACTTAGTTTTTGTGGGTGTATGGATGTGCGTCGTCAGCTCGCTCGCTCGCTCACTCACTCGCTCGGTCGTCAGTCAAAATATTTTGATCGCAACTCCTCATAGACGGTTCGACCAATTTTAATGAAATTTTCAGGATAAATTTATCTAGTTCTCAAGATGGTCATGTGGCTTTGGTTTTTTTCAGTGATGCCAACTTTCCGAGAAAAAAATTACTAAAGTTTTTAAAAAGTCATTGTGGCTACATTATTTATCCGATTTTGATCAAATTTTCAGAAAAGATTTCCCTAATGCTCCCATTAATTATATAATTTTATTAATATCCAGTATTGCCAACTTTCCGAGAAAAAAATTACTAAAATTTTTAAAAATTTATTATGGCCATGTTATTTAACCGATTTTACTCAAATCTTCACAAAAGATTTTCTTAGTATTCATATAATTTACGTAATTTTAACCAAATACAGTGTTGCCAACTTATAAAAAAAAACACAAATTTTTTTAAAAATTTAAAAATTTATTATTTATTCGATTTTGATCAAATTTTCAGAAAAGATTTTTCTAATGCTTCTATTAATTATATAATTTTATTAATATCCAGTGTTGCTAACTTTCCCAGAAAAAACTTACTAAATTTAATTTTTTTTTATCATGACCACTATTTAACCGATTTTAATCAAATTTTCATAAAAAATTCTCCTAGTGCCTAAATAAATTATGCAATTTTAATAAAATACAGTGTTGCCAAATTATCGAAAAAAAAATCACAAATTTTTAAAAAAATTCATTGTGTCGACATTATTTATTCGATTTTAATCAAATTTTCAGAAAAGTTTCTCCTAGTGCCCACATAAATTATAATTTTATTAAAAATATTGTGTTGCCAACTTTCCGAGAAATATCAAAGTGGTCTATATATGGGTTTACCCATATACTTCTAATCTTGTTATTCTTACCACTTGGAAACATTCACTAATTCAAACCAATCTATATCATGCCTATCCAGCTACTCATAGAACATCCACGTAGTCGTACACGTTCAATATTACGCACATTATATTCTTTAAACAAGAAAAATAATTCAAGATTATTGAAAGTAAATCAGGAAATATTACAATTACAAGTAATTTAGATTTATATTATATGATAGTACATGGTAAAAAAATGATTTAATATATAATAATAAAACAAAAATTAAACAAACTAAATACGCGAATTCACTTTAACTTGGTTATAAAATTAATCTAGTGAAAGTAATTTATACAGGTAACACAGTGAATTTGTAAGCTTTTTAATGTTGTACTCTATCTTTATGAAAATAAAAGACAGTTACATCAGTGTATATTTTTTGTTAGGTTACAAGTGACTTCTTAAATATACATATAGTAAAAATAATTTAGTTAAAATAAAACGGCTTTCGGTTATAGTTCTGTAGCAAGCAATAGAAATTTATAAAGAAAAAAATAACATCATTTCAATAAAATTTGGCTTTCTTTAATTAAAAATTTATAACTTTTATTATCTAGTTACTTATTTTGTTACCTAATAACTGTTTATATGTTCTGTTTATTGTACTGTAAATGCCATTTGTAACATTTTTCCTGATAAAGATGTACGTTGAGGACATCGACTATTAATAAATATTTATACAGAACTAGAACCTAAAGTCGTTTTATTTCAATATAATGAGTTATGAAAGATTTTGTGTTAATTTAGTTAAAATTTGTCTATTTCATTAAAGCAAAATAACTGAGAATATAAAATAAATGATGTATTTTTAAGCTAAAAATGAAATATCTAAACATAAAATTATTTCTAATATCTACATAGTTTTAAAATTATGTATAATTTTTAAAAAAAAATTGTATTTGAATTAACTCAAATTAAATTTTTAACGTTAGACAATTATCGTTGTTTACACGTGAACAATAATGTAGATTACGTGTTTTTTGGCAGTCGATTGTAAAAAAACACAACTTTTGTTATAACCCGAGAATTAACGGAGATTTATAATATCCGTTAAGACCATTTCATTCTACTCAAAAAAGTGCCTTAAGAATGTGAAAATTATTTTCATCTAATTTAAAAACCATCGAGATATCGCAATTTATCAAAATACGGAAAAAGCGAACTTTTTGCAATAACTCGAAAACAAAAGACGATAGCTAATTTTTGTTTTCATAATTGAGTTTCTCTCAAAAAAAAGCGATCGAGGATGCGCGGTCTATTTTTCCATATCTTTTATAGTTTCCGAGTTCCCCTATGAAAACGTCCAAATTTGCCCACCCTGTACATTGTTACAACTTGTGTATCGAAAATGGTGGTCGTAACTTCGAACAATTTTTATAAAGTTTAATGCACTATTATTTCTAATAAAATGTTCCTTAACTTAAGTACTCTTTGACGTTGTAATAATTAAAATTGTTTTTAACGATATCTAGTGTATCTTGACACCGAGAAATTTTCGGACACTAGTTTATTAATAAAAAATGTTTCTCTAAGTGCACTCTATCATTTCTGAAAATTAGGAATAGTTATTCTGTTACAGCCTGTATAAACTAAATTAATGATTGCATCGCTTTACAGCATGATTTGAATAACATCAATTCTTGGTGCGCCGAAAACTGTTTATTTCTCAATATCAATAAGTGCAAAGTCTTGTCGTTTTCTAGAAAAACTAACGTTATTATATATCAATATTCTTTGTCCAATACACATTTAGAACGCGTAGATAATATAAAGGATTTGGGAGTTGTTTTTGATCCGAAATTAAGATTCAATTTACATATTAACAAGATAACATCTTCTGCATATAAAATGTTGGGATTTATTACTAGAAGCACGCGCATGTGCAAATTCCTTGATACACTTAAAACACTTTTTTACTCACTCGTAAGATCTAATTGTAAGTTAGAATACTGTGCATTAATATGCAATCCAACATACAGTAACTCTATAAAAGACATTGAGTCAGTTCAAAGTCGTTTTTTGAAATTATTATACTTGAAATCGTTTGGTATGTATCCTTCCTATACTTACTCTTACTCGGCCTTACTTTCTTTATTTCAATTTCATACTCTACAATCTCGCAGAATTATTTCATCTTTGACTTTCATTTTTAAGTTAATTAATAACTTTATCGATGACTCCGCACTACTATCTCAACTACAATTTCTTCTTCCTTCCTCTACAAGAAGTACAAATACTTTTTATCTGCCTATTGCTTATTCTAATCTTCTAACAAAGTCCCCCATTTATCATATGTGTCACTTATTTAATAAATTAGAATTAACTATACATATTTTTTCATGTTCTCTTTATATTTTTATTAATTATTTACGCATTGTACACACTTAATGTTTTCTTATTAAATAATTTATGTATATTATTTTATAATCTATGTTTGTATCGTTTACATCATTTAATTGGGCTGTTGCCTGTTTTGAATTTTATATTCTAATATTTCCTTTTGTAATAAATAAAAGAAGTATCATGAATGTGGATGAAGCTAGAGTTACTTGTCTGGATAGGAATGTTTGCAGAAAACTAATTTCGAGATATTGGATAAAGTTTGTGTTACACACTTTTTGATGTAATTGTGTATGTGAAAAATCTACGATTTTTTATTTTGTTACTTTTTTTGCATCATATTTTGTTGCAAAGATATACACTTGCATCGTTAATAAATTGATATGTTTCAGATCCTAGAGCAACCAAATATCCTTTTATGAAGTCCGCATTTACTCCATTATTAATATCATTGGGATATTGTTATTTTGTAAAATGTTTAGGACCACATTTAATGAAAAATAGACAACCTTTTCATTTGAAAACAGTTTTAATTTTATATAATTCTGTCCAAATATTTGCTTGTGCTTATATAGTATATTCAGTAAGTATAATTATAAAAACACTTATCAAAATACAATAATTTAAAAGTCAATGACTCGTACCATAAGTTCGGTTTTTGGGTGTTTAATGCTATTATTCTGGTCATCACATTTAAATTTAAAAAGCTTCAGCTTAAATGAGACTTTAACTTAAAAAAATTTAAATTAAGCAATTCAAAACATTCATCTTTAAGCCTAACCATTTAAAGGATTTTATTTCTATATTGGTAATGTGTATATTTAATTTTTTTATCTTTCAAAATCATCTAAATATAAAAATTGCAAACATTTTTATATTATTCATATTCATGCAAATATTTCTCACACTAATTCTGGCAAAACTTAATGAGTCTAATCTGAAATTTAGCAATCAAAGCACCTCCAATGTCCATTTAAATTTAAAGATATTTAAGCTAAAGTATTACACTTAAAGTATTTAAGTAGTGAACAGAATTGAAATTTACTGAAAGTTCTATAATTTTTAAAGATATAAGCTAAATTTAATGATCAGAATAGCGGCAATAGTTCATTTGTTTAGTCCTGCTTCTATGATTGTCACGTTGTTGTAAAATTGGTATTAGTTAAAACCGATTTTAAAACCGAGCTTGTAGAATCAGCAATTATAATTAATTATCAATATATTTACATACCATAATATTTGTGAATTCCTGTTTCGGTCCTGAATCCTGCAATTTTATTTCAGTCCTGCTTCAAATCACTATACACATATATGTTAATAGTTCTTAAAATTTCATAAGTATAACATAAAACGGCTTTAGATTTAAGTTTCGTATTAATATTTATTAATAATTGACGTTTCGTCGAACTCAATGTCCGTCGTCATCAACAAAACTAATAGTATATGTAATTACATTTGGGTTATGGTAAAAATTTACATACCGGGTGTTCGTTCGTCAAGTTCGTATGGGCGTTTAACATGTAATTTCGATAAATTGCGATATACTACTTTCTCGACTAAAATTCGAAGAAATACTTAGAATACTTTTCGATAGGGCATAAAAGGTTCTATTATTTGGTTTTAATTTTAATTTGCTAGCATGTGCCGTTTGGGCGCTAGAATTTTTGTTGATTTTTTGGTTTTTATTTTTTTCCTCAAAAACTATGAGGTCTAGGAAAATAAGCATGATATGGAAAAATGCGGAATAATGAGTACGATAATTATTCTACAATGCATCGTTTAGTAAAAAAAAATAAAAACTGAATTTTTAAAAATTTGACAAGGGGTCCCCCCTTGTCAAATTTTTATTTGACAAGGGGGGACCCTCGGGATTTTTTTAAAATCAGACTTTTTTCAAAATTTGCTCAAAGAAATCTGAAAAAATTCAGTAAAATAGAGAAAAAATTTAGCTATATAATAGCTAAGTAACATTTTTCTCTAATTGATACTGATTTTGTAGGAAAAATTATTGAAAATTCTAAAAGACATTTTAAAATTTTCAATAATTTTTCCTGCCAAACCAGAATGAGGTAGAGAAAAAAGTTACTTACCTATTATGTAGCTATTTTTTTTCTCTATATTACTAAATTTTTTCAGATTTTTTTGAGCAACTTTTGAAAAAAGTCTTATTTTGAAAAAATCCCAAAAATTCAGTTTTTATTTTTTTTCTACTAAACGATGCATCGTAGAATAATGGTTTATTCACCCAATTATCGTACTCATTGTTCCGCATTTGTCCATATCATGCTTAATTTCCTACACGTCATAGTTTTTGAGAAAAAAAATAAAAACCAAAAAATCTAAAAGAAATTCTAGCGCCCAAACGGCACATGCTAGCAAATTAAAACTTAAACCAAATTATAGAACTTTTTATTGTCTATCAAAAAGAGTTCTAAGTATTTCTCCGAATTTAACTCGAGAAAGAAGTACATCGCAAATTATCGAATTTGAATGTTAAACGCCCATACGAACTTAACGAACGAACACCCGGTATGTGTTTATAAGCAGACGTACTTGCAACTAAATAAAAATTAACAAAACTCTGCCTGATGGATAGCTGAATAACAAGTTTGAACAGTAAAATTAATTGAATTAAACAATGTTATACAATATTTATCTACATAATTTTAACAAATAAAAGCGGTTGTTTTTTGTTGGTAATAAGAAGAATACAGATTAATAAATAAATAAAAAATTATTATTTAAATAATTTTTTTTTAATATATCACGTTTTTAACACGGACTAAAAAGTATGTTTTTTTTTGTATGGAATTATAAATCTGCATGGAGTTAGAAGAAATTATTTTATATTTTTTAGTCCGTGTTAAAAAAGTGGTATATTAAAATTATTTTTTTTTATTTAAGTAATTATTTTCTGCTTTTTAGTTTTGTGTGTATATGTGTGTGTGTGTGTGTGTGTGAATGTATGCGTGTTCTGTTTTTCTGTAGTTGTTTTCTGTAGTTTCGGTATTTTGAAAAAAAAAATTTGCTAAATACACAAAATGTACGAAATTCGTGAATATAGCACAAAATAAAAATTAATATTTTTAATATTATTAATTAGTTAATATTGTTTATGATTAAAGTTTCAAGTCTCTAGCTCATTGGGAAGTTAGTAAAGTCAATTGCAAAATTTGTACCGAACAGACAGAAAAAAAGCGAGTAAATAGAAACATTTTATAAATTAATTGCAATTCTGTATTCTGTATCTTTTCCGTTAAAAATAAAGATCCGTTAAATAAAATTTCTGAGATTCCGTGAAAAAACTTGTTAAATAGCACCGAGATTTTTTACAAAATATCAAAATTTCATTTGAATGGACCGTTATTGTTAACGGAAAAAATACAGAATACACTCGGATAATATTTGCAAATATAAAAAAAATAGCAGCAATAAACAAATATAAAATCCATAGCCAGAAGAACAGAATTATGAAAATGTCATGAAAATTTGAAAATCTAACAAAAAATTGAATTATTTTAGTTATTTAATAACGTTTTGAATACAAACTGGAAATGTTCGCCAGTTGATTATTCCGATTCTCCTGAACCTATGAAACTAGTCAAGTTTGGTTATTATTATTTTCTTTTAAAAGTGTTTGATCTGCTAGATACGGTAAGTTCCTATTATTCCTTTTAATAAATCATTGTATGTTATAATATTGTAGAAACTCACGGTTGTGAGTTATGAATAGTGGGTATAACTTAAGAGAATATGCGTAAGTTATTATTCCACAGGAGTAGGAAAAAACAAACTATATAGTTTGTATAACGTACGTTATATTTTTATATTATTAACTAAAAATGCTATTTATCAGTATTGAGCTATTAGTATCAATGTAAATAGCACACACGATATCAATAATTCCAAAGAAAATATCTTAAAAATCAAATATTCGCAAGTTTGAAAAAGTGTGTTTTGAGAAAATGTGCGTTAAATTTCGCGATTTTTAATAACATTTCCATATTATTTGTGTAAAAAGATATAAAAAATAAATGAAAATAGGTTTTAGTTTTTGTTTATGTTTGAAAATATAAAAAAATTAAAATTTTCGTGTAGTACAAAGTGCACATTTGATAAGACAATTAGTTTTTAGTGATATTATTTTTATCTTAATTATTTTAGTTACATTTTTATTTATTTATTAACATTTTTCCAAAAATTACAGTTCCTGGTTTTTGTACTACAATTTAAAAAAAAAATATGTTATCACAAATGATTCAATTCTAAAAACATTATATTTGATAATTACGTTAATGTAACTTAAAAATAGAATGGCTTTAGGTTCTAGTTTTGTTTTAATATTTATTAATAACCAACATTTCGACGTACTCAACGTACATCTTTATTAGGAAAATAAATAAACAGAACATAGAAACAAGTTGCTAGGTAACAAAATAAGTAACTTGTTTCTATGTTCTGTTTATTTACTGTAAATATCATTTGTATCATTTTCCCTGATATACGTTGAATACGTTGAGTACGTTGAATATTTATAAATATTAATACAGAACTACAATCTAAAGCCGTTTTAATATAATGAGTTCTGAAAGATTTTTTTACTATGTTAATTTAACTAGCATATTATCAGGACTAAACAAATGAATTTCAGAACTGAGCTTTTACATAAATCTATTTATTAAGTTTAAGTTACGTAACTTATCATAGTATAATCAGTAACTTAAATTTTATGTCATAATGTAACATTTATTTCGATAAAACGAAGTCTAATAATACTATAATTAAGTTATTATTTAAAAATAATTAACAATTTTAAGGTCAATGGTGATAATAAATTATTATAATGTCTATTATACATTTCTAACAAATAAGTACTTTACAATGTCATAGTTTCTTAAATTTTTAAATTTTTAAAACTAATTCTTTATTAAAATAAAAAAAAAGCTTTGGAATTAAGTTCTATATATAACGACGTTTCGATATAGTCTTCGTATATCTTCATCAGAAAACATCGATATTTGAATAAAATATATATATACTTTTTTATATTTATATAATGAGTTCTGAAAGATTTTTTACAATGTTAATTTTTTATTTTTCTACGTAAATACATTTCACCAGTTTCTAGAATACAAAAATAAATAGTTTTAAACAAAAACTAACAGTAACTAAAACCGAAAATCAAAGTTGTTTGTTTTTCTTTATAATCGAAACCTAATCGAAAAACCATAAACTTGTTAAGAATCAAACCGTTCACCTTAACTGAACTTAATTTTCGTTCTTTCGATTTAAATGCCATAGAATTGTTATTGGTAATAAAGTAAACTTTTTTATTATTATTACACTATATTAATTACACCTGTTTCAGATTTTCTTTGTATTACGAAAAAAATACAATCAAATAACCGTGTTACATATTTATCATCATATAATGATGGTAATCTGTAATTGGTTAAGTGTACGTACAGTATCCGGAGGTATATCAATATATCTTGTATATATTAATTGTTTTGTTCATGTACTTATGTATAGTTATTATCTATTAGCGATTGTTGACAGGAAATATCAACAAAATATAACTTTGAAGAAATCCATCACTATAATACAGCTGGTAATATAGTCAATTTATTTACTTTTAATTTATTATTATTTTAAGGAAAATAATACAAATGTATAAAACAATCTAAGTAGCACTTCTTTTTGTTTTGTACATACATACCAAATTTCTGCTGTAAAAACATTTTACTTACATACTAATTATATATTATAATTATTATTTTAATAATATAATGTTAAAAATTGCCATTTATATGTATAACTAAAACTTAAAAATTTCGTTACCAAAACGTTGTCAAAGAAGATTTTATAATCATAAAGTTTTGAAATCATTAGCAATGTCATTAGAATTTTATTTATATTTTAATTTACTTAATTAAACATTCTATATAAAAGTAATACAAAAAATTTGATATCTTCTATAAAAGTAAAATTTATCTTTTAATAAGTTTTGTTGTTTAACATGGTAATTTTTATTTATTATTTATATGTATTTTTTTAAAAAATATGTTAACAATACACAAACAATTTATTTTTTATTAAAATAAAAATGAACTGAAGTTACAAAATGCCACAAAGACATTTCAAAAAATATAAATTTTTGACATTTTGCAAGACATATTGTCAATTTTTTTTATATAGTTTTCAACTGTTTGAAATTTTTTGTATAAGTTTGATCTAAAATATGCAAAACACAGGTAGTTCGATCTTAGAATGTTTATTATAATATAAATATAAACCTTAAAACACCTTAATAAAATTCGCTAGATATGTGTATTTTTAGTACATGGTTATATTATTATGTAATATAAATTTTATTATTTGTTACAGATACAATTTTTCCTTTACCTTATAATATTTGGTAATTCATATTTATATCCAAACTGTGGCTATCCGCAATTTTGGTCACTTTTCATATTTGTACAATCTACAGTTATGGTAATTTTGTTTAGTAATTTTTATATACGCACATATTTAATAAAGAAACCGAAAACAAAGGCACAATAACAACGCCAGAACACTGGACATTCTATTTATTCTATTAGAAATATATAATTTTTTATTTCTAATATTTTACAATTTATGTATGTAGAACGTAAATGATTTTAATAAAAATTATATATAATAAAATTATATGAAAAACTTTTATTTTTCATGGGGTAGTATCGTTGGAAAAATGTGTAAACAATATTTTTTCCTTAAATATTATATCCTAAATAATGGGTATATAAAATGTTTATATGTACTCGTATATTTGTACAGTGGTGAGGATAATAATAAAACTTTGTACTTAGTCAAAAATATTACGCAATTTTATGGAGTTCAAGATGATGATATGTTATTTACAAATATTATTATTTATTTATTTTATAATAGAAATAAATTTTTTTAATAAAAATAAATAATAGTAAGTTAGAGTAGAACTATTTTAATACTTTTTTTTTTATACATTTTCTTACTATTCAATTTGGGAATAAATGTATATTTGAATTGAAAATTATTAATAATTTTCACTTCCAGAAAACACTGTGTTTCCAAACCAAATAGTAAATAATTTTGTGCAAAACTTCCCAATTTGTTATACTATAACTTACTATTAAGTATTTTAATTAAAAAGTTATTCCTATCATAAAAATTCAATTTTATAGATTAAAAATATGTTTACTTTTTAATTACCTAATACTAAAAATGTTGGTTTTAAAGTAATATTTTTTCAGTGTAGAGAAGAGAATGCATTACTCGCTTATTAGCGTAAATTTAGTGCGCTTTTATTAGAACCGTATTATGTAGATTTATGAAATATTTAACGCTATTATTGGATTCTAAAAAAAAAACCGCGATATATCGAGTCAGCGTTAATATAAATATTGTTAAATATGCAAAATAGAAATTAATAATTGTACTATATATTTTGCAAACTAATCATAATTATAAAAATAGTAAATAAATATATACAAATTTGCTCTGAAACTGTAAAAATTTAAATATAATCTGGAGCGGGTTCTTTCAACGTGAATCTCTGTGGAAGAGGTACTGCATAACTGTAATAAGTTTGTGCAATACTGACGTCATCAATGTCATCATCATTATCATCATCATTTTTAACGTCATTTACACTTTGATAATCATCAATCACAGGTGTCCGATGATTCTCGTTATCAATTTGCCAGGGATATGGTCCCGTATCATAGTTCTGGCTACGTGTACGTACTGTAGCATAGGATGGCGCACCTAACGATCTCGTTTCGATCGCGTTTTCATCGAAGAAATTCACATCCAGACTACGCGGTCGTACGAAAGAACTAGCACGTGGCAGCCTTGACCAAGTGCTAGTTGTACTATGAGAATCATCGTTTCCACTGTCTGATGTGGCGACTGAATGTGTATTATTGTTTGGGTCACCACTCTGTCTGATGCTCTGATCCTCGTTATGTACGTTACTAAACAAAAATAAGTTATAATTAACAAAGTAGAATTCAGATAGAACTGTTTCTACAAGATTGTCAGAACACAAGAGGTCCATATGCACTGTAAAAAATTTATGTAATTTTACATGTTTCTATGTAATTTGAAATATTTGGTAAAGGTAATTTTTCATAAAAAATTGTAATATTATGTATATTATCACAATCAAATTACAAAATGTTTTTATTTTTACTGTTAAAACCTATGTTAAATTACATAAATTTAAGATGTATTTTTATATTGTGTTGTTTATACCGTGTGTTGACTTGGACCGTCGTACATAGGGATTTAGCATGTAAAATCAGACATGTGCGATTTCCTGCTTCCCAAATTATTTTACAAAAATAACTTTGGAATAAATGTTTTAGGAAACACTTTTTTACATGTAAATCAATCAACAAAATTGTTTTTGGAACCATCCCAACGTCAGGAATTAGCCCTAAAGTTGTCAAGAAATTGACTGAAAATGGCATTAGCCGTGAAATTGGAACAAAAATAAAACAAATGCTAAATGCTATATGCTATTTCACGGCTACTGCCATTTTCCAGTCAATTTCTTAACAACTTTAGACCTAATTCTTGACGTTAGGAAGGTTCCAAAAAAAATTTTAGTAATTGATTTACATGCAGAAAAGTATGCCCTAAAACATTTATCATGAGGTTTTTTTGTAAAATAATTTGGGAAGCAGGAAATCGCACATGTCTGATTTTACATGCTAAATCCCTATGTACGACGGTACAAGTCAACACACGGTATATCTTAAATTTATATAATTTTACATAAGTTTTAAAGTAAAAATAACAACATTTTGTAACTTTACTGTGATAATTTACGTAATACTACATTTTTTATGAAAAATTACAATTGCTAAATATTTAAAATTACATAAATTTTTTACAATGTGTCAACATGAATTAGAATGTTTTCATGATGTAAAATTTGAAGATATTAAAATCATTGCAAGATCTAATAATAATATTAATAGCAGATTAATTAGCAAAACAATTGAAATCATTACAGAGAAAAATAATATCAGTCAGTGCAAAAGATCTAAATTAAATAAAATTTGGCTTCCTTTAATTGATAATTTATAATATATTTAAACCAAAAGCATTTTTCAATCAAATTACAAAAAAAAAAAACAGGAAATCTTTTAGAAAAACATTATACATATACATATTAATTAAAAATACATAAAAATCTTCTTACACAGGGATATAGGGAAATAGATATATATATACAAGATAATAGGGATATATACAAGAATTTTAATTGTTATTTATCTATTTATTATTTTAAACTTCTGACATATATTATATTTGATATAAATAATTTTTTAAACTGTATGTGTTGTTTCCTTTAATTTTGTTAAACGATGTATTCAAAGCCAGATGTTTTTGATTAATATATTTTTCATGTAAGTTTTTATGAATTCATTTGATTGTATTATATTACTATTGTAAAAATTTGTAAAATATTAATGCTGTATTGTTCTCTTTTTAAATAAAAAAATAGATTGCCTGAAGAAGATACACTCAGTATCGAAACTAGTTGCACGTGAAAAATAAAATAAAAAGTTTTATTCAAAAAAGTGACTTATATCTTTGTGTAAGAAGATTTTTAGGTATATCAGTTTAAAATGTCGTTCAACTCAAGGATTATACTAATTAGCAAAAATATATTGCGATATTTTTTCGATAGAAATAGAATTCTTCCATTTTATATTTAAAAAAAATTGTAATTTCTTAACTAATTGTATCTTCATTGATTGAATCACCAAATCCATTATAAGCAGCATTTACTCGACCATAAAATTCAGATTCTATCTGAAAATTCATTATTCTTAAATCAAATAGTAAACTAATAACTACACTTTATGAAAACAGTTTATTATAACTTTAAAAAAAAAAGATAATAAAACTAAGTCAATTATTAATAAATATTTAATATAAAATTTAAACATAAAGCAGTTTTATTTTAAATACTTAATTAAATTTATCCTGTATATTTTATTATAATTTAAATTTTTATAAAAAGATAATAAAACTATGTCAATTATTAATAAATATTAATACAAACTTTGAACATAAAGCAGTTTTAATTTAAATAATTAAATTTATTTTGTATATTTTACTAGAATTTAAATTTTAAAAAAAAATACTACTATAAAACTATAATGACACAAGTCAACAATATTTACTTGTTAGTAATACTTGTCCCATTTTAATCCGCCACTTGCAATAACTTTGAAATCGTGCATCGGACAAAAAAATGTTCCAGATAAAAAGTAAATGGTTTCGAGGGGGACATCTGATGCAGGGACTCTTGCTCCTCTTAAACCCCCTGGGGGGCGGAAACGGGGGGCAACTTTAAAATCTTAAATGGAATCCCCTATTTTTTATTTCAGATTCGGATAGAGTCTATCCGAATTAAAAAGTATGTAAATTTTATTTTGTGATTTTTTTTTATCTTTGATAGATGGCGCTGCAAACAGCATTTTTTTCTCAGTTTATCATTCTTCAATTTGAAAAAAAAGTTGTAACTAAGTACGATATTCAAGTTCTTTTTAGTTCTTTGGAAAGAGGGGGGGGGGGCAAAGGTCACTGAATCAGATATCCTCTCGAAACCACTAACTTAAAGTTATCCCCCTCGAAACCATTAACTTAAAGTTAATGGTTTCGAGGGGGATATCTAATGCAGTGACCCTTGCCCCCCCTCTACCCAAAGAACTGAGAAACACTTGAATATCGTACTTAGTTACACCTTTTTTTTCAAATTGAAGACTGATAAACTGAGAAAAAAAAATGCTGTTTGCAGCGCCATCTATCAAAGATAAAAAAAAGACTGAAAATAAAATTTACATACTTTTTAATGTATCTGCAATAAAAATACGGGGTTCCATTTAAGATTTCAAAGTTGCCCTCCGTTCCCGCCCGCCAGGGGGTCCAAGAGGAACAAGGGTCCCTGCATCAGATGTCCCCCTCGAAACCATTTATTTTTTATCTGGAACATTTTTTTGTCTGATGCACGATTTTAAAGTTATTGCAAGTGGCGGATTAAAATGGGACACCCAGTATATACATTATCGTATAACGATTAAAAAAAAGTTAAACTAAATTTAGAAAGTTGCATGTTTTTAATTTGTATGTAAACCTATCTAAATAGAAGTTTTTACGTAATATCATTGATAATATGTATCTATATTTTAAATATTTATGTGTTTATTTACGTAATATATTGTATTTTAGCAAATTCAATATATAACCTTTTCATTTAGTAACTTAATATTTAACTTACTGTGTTAGATTTAAAAACAGTACAAGTCAAGAAAAAAAATGTTTTTTACACAAATTTTTGCCGCATATAACTATTACATACATGAGTTATCAGGTAAGATGTATATTTTTTTTTATTTTTAAAATTTAAGATAAAATGAAACTTTCATTTCGGTTTTTAATTGTTTTTATATTTTTAAAATTTATTACTTATTTTTTTTTATATTTTAAAATTTTATATTTAATATAATAATTCATATATATGTATATACACAATCAAGTCATGTACTTTTTCCATTCAAGAAGAAATGAATTCCCGATAAAGATTCCTATCGAGACAAACAATTTTGATTTATTTACATTTCTAATTCTCTGTCATACTCTTATATGCTTTTTTACCACTTTGACTGCAAACAACTGCAAGGAAAAAGTGGTATAACGTTTGGTACGTTGTCTGTAGCATTTTCAAAAAAAAAAAATTTGTATAGAAATCCTTTATATAGCCTCTAGATCAGACGAATCTGAACTTAGTTTTTGTGGGTGTATGGATGTGCGTCGTCAGCTCGCTCGCTCGCTCACTCACTCGCTCGGTCGTCAGTCAAAATATTTTGATCGCAACTCCTCCTAGACAGTTCGACCAATTTTAATGAAATTTTCAGGATAAATTTATCTAGTTCTCAAGATGGTCATGTGGCTTTGGTTTTTTTCAGTGATGCCAACTTTCCGAGAAAAATATTACTAAATTTTTTAAAAATTCATTGTGGCTACATTATTTATCCGATTTTGATCAAATTTTTAGAAAAGATTTTCCTAATGCTCCCATTAATTATATAATTTTATTAATATCCAGTGTTGCCAACTTTCCGATTTTACTCAAATCTTCACAAAAGATTTTCCTAGTATTCATATAATTTACGTAATTTTAACCAAATACAGTGTTGCCAACTTATCAAAAAAAACACAAACTTTTTTAAAAATTTAAAAATTTATTATTTATTCGATTTTGATCAAATTTTCAGAAAAGATTTTCCTAATGCTTCTATTAATTATATAATTTTATTAATATCCAGTGTTGCCAACTTTCCGAGAAAAAAATTACTAAAATTTTTAAAAATTTATTATGGCCATGTTATTTAACCGATTTTACTCAAATCTTCACAAAAGATTTTCTTAGTATTCATATAATTTACGTAATTTTAACCAAATACAGTGTTGCCAACTTATCAAAAAAACACAAATTTTTTTAAAAATTTAAAAATTTATTATTTATTCGATATTTATTTATTTGATCAAATTTTCAGAAAAGATTTTCCTAATGCTTCTATTAATTACATACATACATACATACATACACAATCACGCCATGTACCCAAAAGGGTGTGGCACAAACTCTTTTCATCATCCCGAAATCAGTCGCTTCCAAACATTCCTATCCAAACAAGCAACTTTCGCTTTATCCACATTTATTACATAATTTTATTAATATCCAGTGTTGCTAACTTCCCAGAAAAAAATTACTAAATTTTAAATTTTTTTTATCATGACCACTATTTAACCGATTTTAATCAAATTTTCATAAAAAATTCTCCTAGTGCCTAAATAAATTATGCAATTTTAATAAAATACAGTGTTGCCAACTTATCAAGAAAAAAATCACAAATTTAAAAAAAAAATCATTGTGGCTACATTATTTATTCGATTTTAATCAAATTTTCAGAAAAGTCTCTCCTAGTGCCCACATAAATTATAATTTTATTAAAAATATTGTGTTGCCAACTTTCCGAGAAATATCCAAGTGGTCTATATATGGGTTTACCCATATACTTCATGTCCAGCTACTCATAGAACATCCACGTAGTCGTACACGTTCAATATTACGCACATTATATTCTTTAAACAAGAAAAATAATTCAAGATTATTGAAAGTAAATCAGGAAATATTACAATTACAAGTAATTTAGATTCATATTATATGATAGTACATGGTAAAAAAATGATTTAATATATAATAATAAAACAAAAATTAAACAAACTAAATACGCGAATTCACTTTAACGTGGTTATAAAATTAATCTAGTGAAAGTAATTTATACAGGTAACACAGTGAATTTGTAAGCTTTTTAATGTTGTACTCTATCTTTATGAAAATAAAAGACAGCTACATCAGTGTATATTTTTTGTTAGGTTACAAGTGACTTCTTAAATATACATATAGTAAAAATAATTTAGTTAAAATAAAACGGCTTTCGGTTATAGTTCTGTAGCAAGCAATAGAAATTTATAAAGAAAAAAATAACATCAGCCACTGTGAATGCACTGATTTCAATAAAATTTGGTTTTCTTTAATTAAAAATTTATAAATTTTATTTATACTTATTTTGTTACCTAATAACTGTTTCTATGTTCTGTTTATTGTATTGTAAATGCCATTTGTAACATTTTTCCTGATAAAGATGTACGTTGAGTACGTCGACTATTAATAAATATTAATACAGAACCTAAAGTCGTTTTATTTTAATATAATGAGTTATGAAAGATTTTGTGTTAATTTAGTTAAAATTTGTCTATTTTATAAAAGCAAAATATCTGAAAATATAAAATAAATAAACTAAAAAAGAAATATCTAAACATAAAATTATTTCTAATATCTACAGTTTTAAAATTATGTATAATTTTTTAAAAAAATTGTATTTGAATTAACTCAAATAAAATTTTTAACGTTAGACAATCATCGTTATCTATACGTAGACAATAATGTAGATTACGTGCTTATCATTACACGCTACGTTACATAATAATTATATAATCAATGGTTATATGTATGCAAAATGTAATGTTTAAATATATATATATATATATATATATATATATATATATATATATTTTCTTGTAAAAATATCGAAAACCGTTATTTTAAAATAATATCAATTTTAAATAACTTTTGAATTTTATATTCTAATATTACCTTTTGTAATAAGTAAAAGAGGTATCATGAATGTGGATAAAGCTAGAGTTACTTGTCTAGATAGGAATGTTTGGAGAAAACTAATTTCGAGATAGTGGATAGAGTTTGTGTTACACACTTTTTGATATAATTGTGTATGTGAAAAATTTACGATTTTTTATTTTGTTATATTTTTTTGCATCATATTTTGTTGCAAAGATATACACTTGCATCGTTAATAAATTGATATGTTTCAGATCCTAGAGCAACCAAATATCTTTTTATGAAGTCCGCATTTACTCCGTTATTAATATCATTGGGATATTGTTATTTTGTAAAATATTTAGGACCACATTTAATGAAAAATAGACAACCGTTTCATTTGAAAACAGTTTTAATTTTATATAATTCTGTCCAAATATTTGCTTGTGCTTATGTAGTATATTCAGTAAGTATAATAAATTATAAAAACACTTATCAAAATACAATAATTTAAAAATCAATGACTCGTACCATAAGTTCGGTTTTTGGGTTTTTAATGCTACTATTCTGTTCATCACATTTAAATTTAAAAAGCTTCAGCTTAAATGAGACTTTAACTTAAAAAAATTTAAATTAAGCAATTCTAATCATTCATCTTTAAGCTTAACTATTTAAAGGATTTTATTTCTATATTGGTAGTGTGTATATTTAATTTTGTTATCTTTCAAAATCATCTAAATATAAAAAATTGCAAACATTTCTATATTATTCATATTCATGCAAATATTTCTCACACTAATTCTGGCAAAACTTAATGAGTCTAACCTGAAATTTAGCAATCAAAGCACCTCCAATGTCCATTTAAATTTAAAGAAATTTAAGCTAAAGTTTTACACTTAACGTATTTAAGTAGTGAACTGAATTGAAATTTACTGAAAGTTCTATAATTTTTAAAGATATAAGCTAAATTTAATGATCAGAATAGCGGCAATAGTTCATTTGTTTAGTCCTGCTTCTATGATTGTCACGTTGTTGTAAAATTGGTATTAGTTAAAACCGATTTTAAAACCGAGCTTGTAGAATCAGCAATTATAATTAATTATCAATATATTTACATACCATAATATTTGTGAATTCCTGTTTCGGTCCTGAATCCTGCAATTTTATTTCAGTCCTGCTTCAAATCACTATACACATATATGTTAATAGTTCTTAAAATTTCATAAGTATAACATAAAACGGCTTTAGATTTAAGTTTCGTATTAATATTTATTAATAATTGACGTTTCGTCGAACTCAATGTCCGTCGTCATCAACAAAACTAATAGTATATGTAATTACATTTGGGTTATGGTAAAAATTTACATACCGGGTGTTCGTTCGTCAAGTTCGTATGGGCGTTTAACATGTAATTTCGATAAATTGCGATATACTACTTTCTCGACTAAAATTCGAAGAAATACTTAGAATACTTTTCGATAGGGCATAAAAGGTTCTATTATTTGGTTTTAATTTTAATTTGCTAGCATGTGCCGTTTGGGCGCTAGAATTTTTGTTGATTTTTTGGTTTTTATTTTTTTCCTCAAAAACTATGAGGTCTAGGAAAATAAGCATGATATGGAAAAATGCGGAATAATGAGTACGATAATTATTCTACAATGCATCGTTTAGTAAAAAAAAAATTAAAAACTGAATTTTTAAAAATTTGACAAGGGGTCCCCCCTTGTCAAATTTTTATTTGACAAGGGGGGACCCTCGGGATTTTTTCAAAATCAGACTTTTTTCAAAATTTGCTCAAAGAAATCTGAAAAAATTCAGTAAAATAGAGAAAAAATTTAGCTATATAATAGCTAAGTAACATTTTTCTCTAATTGATACTGATTTTGTAGGAAAAATTATTGAAAATTCTAAAAGACATTTTAAAATTTTCAATAATTTTTCCTGCCAAACCAGAATGAGGTAGAGAAAAAAGTTACTTACCTATTATGTAGCTATCTTTTTCTCTATATTACTAAATTTTTTCAGATTTTTTTGAGCAACTTTTGAAAAAAGTCTTATTTTGAAAAAATCCCAAAAATTCAGTTTTTATTTTTTTTCTACTAAACGATGCATCGTAGAATAATGGTTTATTCACCCAATTATCGTACTCATTGTTCCGCATTTGTCCATATCATGCTTAATTTCCTACACGTCATAGTTTTTGAGAAAAAAAATAAAAACCAAAAAATCTAAAAGAAATTCTAGCGCCCAACCGGCACATGCTAGCAAATTAAAACTTAAACCAAATTATAGAACTTTTTATTGTCTATCAAAAAGAGTTCTAAGTATTTCTCCGAATTTAACTCGAGAAAGAAGTACATCGCAAATTATCGAATTTGAATGTTAAACGCCCATACGAACTTAACTTAAATTTTTAAAATGGCGTCGGGCGAAAGCAGCGATGATTCTCGCTCTGCGAAAAAACAAAATATTAAACAAAATATTAAAGATATAAAGTGCAAAATTTGCAATAAAAAAGTTGTAAATGGTGTTCAGTGTAACCAGTGTTCAATAGTGATGCATTTTAAATGTGCAAATTTTGAAAGTGAAGACTGCAATTCAGTTGACGACTGGATATGCAGCATGTGCGAAGGTGTCAATGACCTAAACAACACAATCATTGACATTAACGAAAATACATCAGTAGATGAAAATGTGTATTTAAAAAATGAAAATGCACTTTTGAAAAGATTACTAAAAGAAATGGAAAGTAATAACATCTTGATGAAAGAAAAAATTTCCTGGTTAGAAAAACAATTGAAGCCACAAACCGTCGATGACCTTGGACTTGAATATAGTACTAAGCTGAAATCGACAGTTAGCAAGAATGCAAACCACATTGCACAGGTTACTAACAAGACAAATAACATTAATAATGTTAATAAATCCGAGTCAGAGATGTCGCTATCAGTATATAACGACAATAAAAAAATGTCAAATGACAACAAAACAACTGCTACCAATCATCAAATTCCTGAAAGCAACGAATGGAAAGAAGTAAGGCACAAAACTAAGAAGTCAACCAATAAAACAATAATAGGCAACAGCAAATCTTCTGGAGATCTAGAAGGAGTAGCAAAGAAAGCTTGGTTTTTTGTAGGCAGAATAAAACCAAATACAGAAGAAAAAACAGTTGAAACTTATATAAAACAGAAATTGGTTAATAGCGATGTTATATGTACAAAAATCGTAAATAAATATAATAATTCTTGTTTTAAAATTGGAATCAATTTTGAACATAAAGAAAAAATTGAAAGTCCAGAGTTCTGGCCAGCAGGAGTCGTTATTAGACGGTATATTTTTAGAAAACAAGCCGAAAATATCACATCATCCTGAACGTGTTACATTCAATACATGTAATAAAATAAATTCAATAACTAAGTTTAATATAGTGCATAATAATGTGCAAAGTATCACAAATAAAATTGAACAAATTGAAATAGTAATAGAAGAATATAATTGTGACATTCTGTGCGTAAGTGAGCATTGGTTAAAGAAAACAGACCTAAATTATCTCACAATAAAAAACTACACAATTATTAGTGACCACTGCCGTTCGTCTCTTGAGCATGGAGGCGTTTTAATATTCGTCAAAAAAACTCATAGCGCAAAACAATTTGATATTTCCGAATTCTGTATTGAAGGCATCTTCGAATGTGTGGCAATGTCAACGTACATAGATAATTGCAAGCTAATTGTCATATGTCTATACCGAACCCCAAATACAAATTTCGATTTGTTCTTGGCGAAGCTGGAAGAGGTACTGCTCCACATATTCTCAAAACCAAGGTTAGTGTCAGTTATAGTATGTGGTGACTTTAATATTGATTTTTTAATTAATACAAAACATCGTACCAACTTAATTGACTTGCTAAATTCGTTTTGTTTACGACAAACGATTTTTGAACCAACACGTGTAACGGCAACATCAGCTACATGTATAGACAATATATTTACAAATGTACAACGTATGTTTAAATCAAAGGTTATTAACACCTTAATATCTGACCATACTGGTCAACTATTAAGTATTGAAACAACTAATTTCAGCACGCAGAAACAAATGAAAACAAAGATGCGGTTATACAATAACACAAATATAAATTATTTTAAATATTTAGTAGGCAAAGAAAATTTATCTTCAACCGACAGTGAATTGTTTTTAAATGCTTTAATACATTGTTTCAATACTGCATTTCCTGAAATTAATGTAGACTTAAAAAATAATGTAAAATCAAAGGGTTGGATCACTAATGAAATTAAACAAATGAGCTACGATCTTAAAATTTTATGTGCTATAGCTCGTAATACAAATAATCATCTTTTATATGATCAATATAAATACCAAAAAAAACAATATCGGAAACATATTTACGATACTAAAAGTAATTACCATTCGAGTAAGTTGTTCTCTGCATCAAACAAAAGTAAATGCGCGTGGCAATTAATTAATAACAATATTAAACCAGAGAAAAAAATTAACCAATGGGAAATAACAATTGATAACAATACGACAAATAACTTACACGAAATAGTAAATAATTTTAACGAATATTTTGTTAGTGCTCCAAAACTACTACTTAATTCTCGAAAATTATCAAATAAAATTGAAAATACTTCAGTATACAACAGACATGCCATCACTGATACAATGTATCTTGAACCTGTCACTGAAACTGAAGTTTTCAATATATTACATAGTCTGAAAAATTCTAATTCAGTTGGCTTTGATAATATAAGTACGGCGATGTTTAAAAATATTTCTGACATTGTAGTTAGCCCTCTAACCGAATTAATAAATAATTCTTTTATTGACGGTACCTTCCCCAGTATATTAAAAATTGCTCGGGTAATACCTATACATAAAAAAGGAAATGAAAATGATATGGAAAACTATCGTCCTATATCTTTGCTATCTCCAATGTCAAAAGTATTTGAAAAAGCAATGCTTACTAGAATTATACGATGGTTAAAGAAAAACAATATTCTCAATAATGTACAACATGGTTTTTGTGAAGGAAAATCTACTACTACTGCACTAGCAGATATATTGCAATATTTATATTCACATATAGATAAAAGAAATGATGTGTTTGCAGTATTTCTAGATTTCAGCAAGGCTTTTGATTGCATAAATCATAATCTGCTGTATCAAAAATTAGAATTGTATGGTATTAGAGGAAATGTATTGCAATGGATTCAATCATATTTAAATAATCGTACTCAGTTTGTTGAAATACATAACATAAAATCAAATAATTTATCAACAGATTGTGGCGTGCCACAAGGATCCATCCTTGGGCCCCTACTTTTCATATTATATGTTAACGAGCTACCTAATATTGTGAAACATGGAAATCTCGTAATGTACGCAGATGATAGTACACTGTGCACAGCTGAACAATCTTTTGATGTACTAGTTAAAAACACAAACATATCACTACAAGAATTAACAATATGGTGTAATGATAACGAATTAATCTGCAATCCAAAAAAATCTTTCTTAATACATTTTCAAGTGTCACAAACAATAAACAAAAGTCCATTAATAAAATGGACTGGTAAATCAATTAATAATATAAATGCCCATAAAATATTAGGTGTACACATAGACTATCAACTAAATTTTAAAATCCATATTGAGCATCTATGTAACAAATTATCAAGTTTATGTTTTGCGATAAAAAGACTTAGACAAATAGTTGATGCAAATACGCTGCGAATATTTTATTTTGCACAGATAAACTCAGTATTAAGTTATTCGATTATCTGCTGGGGTAACTGCCCGACAGCTAGTAGAATTTTCACAATGCAAAAAAGGATTGTTCGCTGTATGATGAATGTAAGACCAACTGCATCATGTAAACCATATTTTAGTATGTTAAAAATATTGCCTATACCATGTTTGTATATATATAACATTTTAATATTTGTTTATAAAAACTGGAATAAATATACAAAACACAGTGACAATCATGCCTACAGCACAAGACAAAACAATAACCTACAAATACCAATACATAAATTAACATTGTACAAAAGGAATCCACAATACACTGGTGTTATTCTTTTTAATGTTCTTTCTATAGATATTAAAAATTCCAAATGTCTTACATCCTTCAAGTCAAAACTGTTAAAGTTACTGTTGACACATGTATTCTATTCTATTGATGAATACCTGCAGTTCAACGAGAACTTAAGCGACTTATAATATTAAATTCCAATACTGTCCGCAATCTATATAGTGTAATGCTTTGTATATTTGCTTTCTATGTTTGTATATTTGACTTTTTTCTATGTCATTTGTTTGATTTAATGAAAATAAAATTATTATTATTATTATTATTATTATTATTAACGAACGAACACCCGGTATGTGTTTATAAGCAGACGTACTTGCAACTAAATAAAAATTAACAAAACTCTGCCTGATGGATAGCTGAATAACAAGTTTGAACAGTAAAATTAATTGAATTAAACAATGTTATACAATATTTATCTACATAATTTTAACAAATAAAAGCGGTTGTTTTTTGTTGGTAATAAGAAGAATACAGATTAATAAATAAATAAAAAATTATTATTTAAATAATTTTTTTTTAATATATCACGTTTTTAACACGGACTAAAAAGTATGTTTTTTTTTGTATGAGGTTATATGGAGCTAGGAGAAATTATTTTATATTTTTTAGTCACTGTTAAAAACGTAGTATATTAAATTTTTTTTTTTATTTAAGTAATTATTTTCTGATTTTTAGTCTTGTGTATATGTGTGTGTCTGTGTGTCCTGTTTTTCTGTAGTTGTTTTCTGTAGTTTCGGTATTTTGAAAAAAAAAAAATTGCTAAATACACGAATGTACGAAATTCGTGAATATGGCACAAAATAAAAATTAATATTTCTAATATTATTAATTAGTTAATATTGTTTCTTTTTAAAGTTTCAAGTCTCTAGCGGTCTAGCTCATTGGGAAGTTAGTAAAGTTAATTGCAAAATTTGTACCGAACAGACAGGAAAAAAAGCAAGTTAATAAAAACATGTAATAAATTAACTGCAACACGGGTGTATTCTGTATCTTTTCCGTTAAAAATGAAGATCCGTCAAATAAAATTTCTGAGATTCCGTAAGAAAACTTGTTATATAGCAACGAGATTTTTTACCAAATATCAAAATTTCATTTGAATGGACCGTTATTGTTAACGGAAAAAATACAGAATACACCAGGATAATATTTGCGAATATAAAAAATTACTAAAAAAATTAGCAGCAATAAACAAACATAAAATCCATAGCCAGAAGAACAGTATTATGAAAATGTCATGAAAATTTGAAAATCTAACGAAAAATTTAATTATTTTAGTCATTTAATAGCGTTTTGAATACAAACTGGAAATGTTCGCCAATTGATTATTCCGATTCTCCTGAAGCTATAAAACTAGTCAAGTTTGGTTATTATTATTTTCTTTTAAAAGCGTTTGATCTGCTAGATACGGTAAGTTCCTATTATTCCTTTTAATAAATCATTGTATGTTATAATATTGTAGAAACTCACGGTTGTGAGTTATGAATAGTAGGTATAACTTAAGAGAATATGCGTAAGTTATTATTCCACAGGAGTAGGAAAAAACAAACTATATAGTTTGTATAACGTACGTTATATTTTTATATTATTAACTAAAACTACTATTTATAAATATTGAGCTATTAGTATCAATGGAAATAGCAATAGCACACACGTTATCAATAATTTCACAAGAAAATATCTTAAAAATCAAATATTCGCAAGTTTGAGAAAGTGTGTTTTGAAAAAATGTGCGTTAAATTTCGCGATTTTTAATAATATTTCCATATTATTTTTCCACCAAAAAATGTGTAAAAAGATATAAAAATAAATGAAAATAGATTTTAGTATTTATTTATGTTTGAAAATCGAAAAAAATTTTCATTTAACATTTCCATATTATTTGTGTAAAAAGATATAAAAAATAAATGAAAATAGGTTTTAGTTTTTGTTTATGTTTAAAAATTGAAAAAAATTAAAATTTTCGTGTAGTACAAAGTGCGCATTTGATAAGACAATTAGTTTTTAGTGATATTATTTTTATCTTAATTATTTTGGTTACATTTTTATTTATTTATTAACATTTTTCCAAAAATTACAGTTTTTGGTTTTTGAACTACAATTTAAAAAAAAAATATGTTATCACAAATGATTCAATTCTAAAAACATTATATTTGGTAATTACGTTAATGTAACTTAAATATAGAATGGCTTTAGGTTCTAGTTCGGTTTTAATATTTATTAATAACCGACATTTTAACGTACTCAACGTACATCTTCATTAGGAAAATAAATAAACAGAACATCGAAACAAGTTGCTAGGTAACAAAATAAGTAACTTGTTTCTATGTTCTGTTTATTTACTGTAAATATCATTTGTATCATTTTCCCTGATACGTTGAGTAAGTTGATTATTTATAAATATTAATACAAAACTACAATCTAAAGCCGTTTTAACATAATGAGTTCTGAAAGATTTTTTTACTATGTTAATTTAACTTGCATAATATCAGGACTAAACAAATGAATTTCAGAACTGAGCTTTTACATAAATCTATTTATTAGGTTTAAGTTACGTAACTTATCATAGTATAATCAGTAACTTAAATTTTATGTCATAATGTAACATTTATTTCGATAAAACGAAGTCTAAAAATACTATAATTAAGTTATTATTTAAAAATAATTAACAATTTTAAGGTCAATGGTGATAATAAATTATTATAATGTCTATTATACATTTCTAACAAATAAGTACTTTACAATGTCATAGTTTCATAAATTTTTAAATTTTTAAAACTAATTCTTTATTAAAATAAAAAAAAGCTTTGGAATTAAGTTCTATATATAACGACGTTTCGATATAGTCTTCGTATATCTTCATCAGAAAACATCGATATTTGAATAAAATATATATATACTTTTTTATATTAATATAATGAGTTCTGAAAGATTTTTTACAATGTTAATTTTTTATTTTTCTACGTAAATACATTTCACCCGATCAGTTTCTAGAATACAAAAATAATAGTTTTAAATAAAAATTAACAGTAACTAAAACCAAAAATCAAAGTTGTTTGTTTTTCTTTATAACCGAAACCTAATCGAAAAACCATAAACTTGTTAAGAATCAAACCGTTCACCGTAACTGAATTTAATTTTCGTTCTTTCGATTTAAATGCCATATAATTGTTATTGGTAATAAAGTAAACTTTTTTTTATTATTATACTATATTAATTACACCTGTTTCAGATTTTCTTTGTATTACGAAAAAAATACAATCAAATAACCGTGTTACATATTTATCATCATCTAATGATGGTAATCGGTAATTGGTTAAGTGTACGTGCAGTATCCGGAGGTATATCAATATATCTTGCATTTATTAATTGTTTTGTTCATGTACTTATGTATAGTTATTATCTATTAGCGATTGTTGACAAGAAATATCAACAAAATTTAACTTTGAAGAAATCCATCACTACAATACAGCTGGTAATTTAGTCAATTTATTTAGTTTTAATTTATTATTATTTTAAGCAAAATAATACAAATAATATAAAACAATCTAAGTAGCACTTCTTTTTGTTTTGGACATACATACCAAATTTCTGCTGTAAAAACATTTTACTTACATACTAATTATATATTATAATTATTATTATAATAATATAATGTTAAAAATTGCCATTTATATGTATAACCATTACTAAAACTTAAAAATTTAACTACCAAAACGTTGTCAAAGAAGATTTTATAATCAAAAAGTTTTGAAATCATTAGCAATGTCATTAGAATTTTATTTATATTTTAATTTACTTAATTAAACATTCTATATAAAAGTAATACAAAAAATTTGATATCTGCTATTAAAAAAAATTTATCTTTTAATAAGTTTTATTGTTTAACATGGTAATTTTTATTTATTATTTATATGTATTTTTTTTAATATGTTAACAATACACAAACAATTTATTTTTTATTAAAAAAAAAACGAACTGAAGTTACAAAATGCCACAAAGACATTTCAAAAAATATAAATTTTTGACATTTTGCAAGACATATTGTCAATTTTTTTTATATAGTTTTCAACTGTTTGAAATTTTTTGTATAAGTTTGATCTAAAATATGCAAAACACAGGTAATTCGATCTTAGAATGTTTATTATTATATAAATATAAACCTTAGAACACCTTAATAAAATTCGCTAGATAATGTGTATTTTTAGTACATGGATATATTATTATGTAATATAAATTTTATTATTTGTTACAGATACAATTTTTCCTTTACCTTATAATATTTGGTAATTCATATTTACATCCAAACTGTGGCTATCCGCAATTTTGGTCACTTTTCATATTTGTACAAGCTACAGTTATGATAATTTTGTTTAGTAATTTTTATATACGCACATATTTAATAAAGAAACCGAAAACAAAGGCACAATAACAACGCCAGAACACTGGACATTCTATTTATTCTATTAGAAATATATAATTTTTTATTTCTAATATTTTACAATTTATGTATGTAGAACGTAAATGATTTTAATAAAAATTATATATAATAAAATTATATGAAAAACTTTTATTTTTCATGGGGTAGTATCGTTGGAAAAATGAGTAAACAATATTTTTTCCTTAAATATTATATCCTAAATAATGAGTATATAAAATGTTTATATGTACTCGTATATTTGTACAGTGGTGAGGATAATAATAAAACTTTCTACTTAATCAAAAATATTACGTAATTTTATGGAGTTCAAGATGATATGTTATTTACAAACACTGTTATTTTAACTTCACTGAAAAGAACATGATTTGATAACCAAAGTTTTTACTATTAAATGTAATCATAATTTTAATTGAATTTTTATAATAGAAATAAATTTTTTTAATAAAAATAAATAATAGTAAGTTAGAGTAGAACTATTTTAATACTTTTTTTTTATACATTTTCTTACTATTCAATTTGGGAATAAATGTATATTTGAATTGAAAATTATTAATAATTTTCACTTCCAGAAAACACTGTGTTTCCAAACCAAATAGTAAATAATTTTGTGCAAAACTTCCCAATTTGTTATACTATAACTTACTATTAAGTATTTTAATTAAAAAGTTATTCCTATCATAAAAATTCAATTTTATAGATTAAAAATATGTTTACTTTTTAATTACCTAATACTAAAAATGTTGGTTTTAAAGTAATATTTTTTCAGTGTAGAGAAGAGAATGCATTACTCGCTTATTAGCGTAAATTTAGTGCGCTTTTATTAGAACCGTATTATGTAGATTTATGAAATATTTAACGCTATTATTGGATTCTAAAAAAAAAACCGCGATATATCGAGTCAGCGTTAATATAAATATTGTTAAATATGCAAAATAGAAATTAATAATTGTACTATATATTTTGCAAACTAATCATAATTATAAAAATAGTAAATAAATATATACAAATTTGCTCTGAAACTGTAAAAATTTAAATATAATCTGGAGCGGGTTCTTTCAACGTGAATCTCTGTGGAAGAGGTACTGCATAACTGTAATAAGTTTGTGCAATACTGACGTCATCATCATTATCATCATCATTTTTAACGTCATTTACACTTTGATAATCATCAATCACAGGTGTCCGATGATTCTCTTTATCAATTTGCCAGGGATATGGTCCCGTATCGTAGTTCTGGCTACGTGTACGTACTGTAGCATAGGATGGTGCACCTAACGATCTCGTTTCGATCGCGTTTTCATCGAAGAAGTTCACATCCAGACTACGCGGTCGTACGAAAGAACTAGCACGTGGTAGCCTTGACCAAGTGCTAGTTGTACTATGAGAATCATCGTTTCCACTGTCTGAAGAGGCGACCGAATGTTTATTATTGTTTGGGTCACCACTCTGGCTGATGCTCTGATCCTCGTTATGTACGTTACTAAACAAAAATAAGTTATAATTAACAAAGTAGAATTCAGATAGAATTGTTTCTACAAGATTGTAAAGGTAATTTTTCATAAAAAATTGTAATATTATGTATATTATCACAGTGAAATTACAAAATGTTTTTATTTTTACTGTTAAAACCTATGTAAAATTACATCAATTTAAGATATATTTTTATATTTTGTTGTTTATACCGTGTGTTGACTTGGACCGTCGTATATAGGGATTTAGCATGTAAAATCAGACATGTGCGATTTCCTGCTTCCCAAATTATTTTACAAAAAAACTTTGGAATAAATGTTTTAGAAAACACTTTTTTACATGTAAATCAATCAACAAAATTGTTTTTGGAACCATCCCAACGTCAGGAATTAGTCCTAAAGTTGTCAAGAAATTAACTGAAAATGGCATTAGCCGTGAAATTAGAACAAAAATAAAACAAATGCTAAATGCTATATGCTATTTCACGGCTACTGCCATTTTCCAGTCAATTTCTTAACAACTTTAGACCTAATTCTTGACGTTAGGAAGGTTCCAAAAAAATTTTTAGTAATTGATTTACATGCAGAAAAGTATGCCCTAAAACATTTATCATAAGGTTTTTTTTGTAAAATAATTTGGGAAGCAGGAAATCGCACATGTCTGATTTTACATGCTAAATCCCTATGTACGACGGTCCAAGTCAACACACGGTATATCTTAAATTTATATAATTTTACATAGATTTTAACAGTAAAAATAACAACATTTTGTAATTTTACTGTGATAATTTACGTAATACTACATTTTTTATGAAAAATTACAATTGCTAAATATTTAAAATTACATAAAAATTTTACAGTGTGTCTAAACCTACAATTGGACAACATGAATTAGAATGTTTTCATGCTGTAAAATTTGAAGATATTAAAATCATTGCAAGATCTAATAATAATATTAATAGCAGATTAATTAGCAAAACAATTGAAATCATTACAGAGAAAAATAATATGTCAGTGTAAAGGAACTAAATTAAATAAAATTTGGCTTCCCTTAATTGATAATTTATAATATATTTAAACCTGAAGCATTTTTCAATCAAATTACAAAAAAAAAACAGAGAATCTTTTAGAAAAACATTATACATATACATATTAATTAAATATACGTAAAAATCTTCGTACACAGGGATATAGGGAAATAGAGATATATACAAGATATAGGGATATATACAAAAATTTTAATTGTTATTTATCTGTTTCTTATTTTAAACTTCTGACATATATTATATTTGATATAAATAATTTTTTAAACTGTATGTGTTGTTTTTATTTAATTTTGTTAAACGATGTATTCAACGCCAGATGTTTTTGATTAATATATTTTTCATGTAAGTTTTTATGAATTCATTTGATTGTATTATTCTTGTAAAAATTTCTAAAATTTTAATGCTGTATAGTTTTTTTTTTTAAATAAAAAAATTGATTGCCTGAAGAAGATACACTCAGTATCGAAACTAGTTGCACGTGAAAAATGAAATAAAGTAGTTTTATTCAAAAAAAGTGACTTATATCCCTGTGTAAGAAGATTTTTACGTATATCAGTTTCAAAGGTCGTTCAACTCAAGTATTATATTAATTAAACTATATAGTTCTTGTTTATTATATTAAAATTATTTAAACGAAATTTAAAATCGCCTTTCAAACTAATTAGCAAAAATATATTGCCGTAATCTTTCGATAGAAATAGAATTCTTTTATTTTATATTTAAAAAAAAAAATTGTAATTTCCTACCTAATTGTATCTTCATTGATTGAATCACCAAATCCATTATAAGCAGCATTTACTCGGCCATAAAATTCAGATTCCATCTGAAAATTCATTATTCTTAAATCAAATAGTAAACTAATAACTACACTTTATGAAAACAGTTTATTATAACTTTGAAAAAAAAAGTCTCTTTTTAAATATAAATCGTCTTGTAGTGAGTGCAGATGCATTTTTTGATACAAACTACAAATCCATTCCTTATAAACAAAGTGATTCATAAACTGATATATATATATATATATATATATATATATATATATATATATATATATATATAAGGTGTACAAATAAGTCTCCGCCGTTTGTCAAAATATGGCCCCACCAAAAGGTTATGTTGAAATTGTCAGATGTAAAACGTAATATCGTAAGTTTGGACATCTGGTAACAACATTACGTTATAGAATTAGTGACTCTGTATCAGCATCACATAATTTTTTGTGTGCGAACATATCAAGTTTTGTTCCGAATAAGCGTCATTTGCGGGAACTTTTGATTTACTTCTTTAATTTGAAGAAATCTGCAGCTGAGGCGCATAGATTGCTTATGGTGAGACTGCTTTAAGTGAAAGAAGTTGTCATGACTGGTTTCAAAAGTTTAAAAACGATGAGTTTGACGTGGAAGACAAAGAACGTAGTGGAAGGCCGAAAGAGGAATTGGAAGCATTACTGGAGGAATATTTATGCCAAACGCAAGAAGAACTTGCACTTACATTAGAAGAGACTCAACAAGCAATTTTGCATCGTTTAAAATTGTTAAAAAAAAAAAAATTGAAAAAAAATATTCTTCAACATGATAATGCTCGTTCGCATTTTGCGGCGCCGGTCAAAATCTAATTGGAAACACTTAATTGGGAAGTCCTACCCCACCCGCTGTATTCACCAGACATTGCTTCTTAAGATTATCACTTGTTTCGGTCGATGGCACATGGCCTGTCTAAGCAGCGCTTTACATCATATGAAGATACTAAAAATTGGGTCGATTCGTGGATAGCCTCAAAAGATAAAGAATTTTTTCGACGTGGTATTCGAATGCTGCCAGAAAGATGGGAAAAAGTAGTGGCTAGTGATGGACAATACTTTGAATAAAAAGTAATGTACGGTTCCTGCACAATGAATTCCTAATTTTTGATAGAAAACGGCGGAGACTTATTTGTATACCCTATATATATATATATATATATATATATATATATATACGAGGGTGGGTCAATAAGTCCGTGACTTTTTGAATTTCCCGTTTTATAACTTGAAAAACAAAAAGATTTCCATTAACTGCTAGTTGTGGGTAGACTACTGTCAAATTTTGAGTAAGCTACAACATTTAGTTTTTGAGTAACAGCCAAAATGGAAAAAAGTGAATTTCGTGTGCTCATCAAACATTATTTTTTGCGAAAAAAAACCGTCACTCAAATTAAGAATAAGCTTGATAAATACTAAGGGGATTCTGCACCATCAATTTCAATGGTAAAGAAGAGGTTTACTGAATTTCATTGTGGTCGCACAAGCACGAGTGACACCGAACGTTCTGGACGCCCAATTGTGGTCACTACTCCAAAAACAATTGAAAAAATACACGATATGGTGTTGGCCGATCGGAGATTGAAAGTGCGCGAGATTGTAGAAGCCATAGGCATATCACATGGCTCAGTGGTTTCGATTTTGAATGATCACTTGGGTATGAGAAAGCTATCCGCAAGATGGGTGCCGCGTTTGCTCACATTTGATCACAAACGTGAGCGTGTGACAATTTCGAAGGAGTGTTTGGCGTTATTTAACCGCAATCTGAACGAGTTTTTGCTCCGTTTCATAACCGTAGACGAAACATGGATTCACCACAACATACAAACAGTCGAAACAGTGGGTTGGTCCGGGAGAATCGGCGCCGAAAAAAGTCAAAATGGGTCTTTCGGCCAACAAGGTCATGGCGATAGTTTTCTGGGATGCACGCGGCATAATCCACATCGATTACCTTGAAAAGGGAAAAACAATCAACGGTGAATATTATGCAAAGTTATTGGACCGGTTCAACGACAATTTGAGGGAAAAATGACCGCATTTGGCCAAAAAGAAAGTGCTGTTCTACCAAAACAATGCACGAGTGCATACGTGCGTAATCTCCATGTCGAAATTTCATGAATTGGGCTACAAATTGCTCCCTCATCCGCCATATTCTCCGGATATAGTACCTAGTGATTATTTCCTGTTTTCACACCTGAAGAAATGGCTCGTCGGAAAGAGATTCGGCTTCAACAATGGAATCATCGCCCAAACAAACGCCTATATTGAAGATCTCGACAAATCATATTATTTGGAAGGTATAAAAAATTGGAGAAACGTTGGACGAAGTGTATTGAGGTTAAAAGAGACTATGTTGAAAAATAAAACGGTTTTTGCCGAAAAAAATACCTTTTTATTCAAAAAGTCACGGACTTATATATTATATATTTATTATGGATTTTGTTGGGATTGGAAGTCTAACAGAATGTAGAAATCAAACTCAATTCATTGTTACGCAAGCTTTCGGAGGTTTACATTATCGTATAACGATTAAAAAAAAGTTAAACTAAATTTAGAAAGTTGCATGTTAATTTGTATGTAAACCTATCTAAATAGAAGTTTTTACGTAATATCATTGATAATATGTATCTATATTTTAAAAATTTATGTGTTTATTTACATAATATATTATATTTTAGCAAATTTAATAATAAATAAAATAAGTATATAAACTTTTCATTTAGTAACTTAATATTTAACTTACTGTGTTAGATTTAAAAACAGTACAAGTCAAGAAGAAAATGTTTTTTACACAAATTTTTGCCGCATATAACTATTACATACATGAGTTATCAGGTAAGATGGTATATTTTTTTTTTAATTTAAGATAAAATGAAACTTTCATTTCGGTTTTTAATTGTTTTTATATTTTTTAAATTTGTTACTTATTTTTTTTTTTTTTTAAATTTTATATTTAATAGTAGTATAATAATTCGTATATATATATATATATATATATACAATCAAGTCATGTACTTTTTCTATTCAAGAAGAAATGAATTCCCGATAAAGATTCCTATCGAGACAATTTTGATTTATTTACATTTCTAATTCTCTGTCATACTCTTATATGCTTTTTTACCACTTTGACTGCAAGGAAAGGGTGGTATAGCGTTTGGTACGGTGTCTGTAACATTTTCAAAAATAAAAACAATTGTATACAAATCCTTCATATAGCCTCTAGATCAGACGAATCTGAACTTAGTTTATGTGGGTGTATAGATGTGCGTCGTCAGATCGCTCGCTCGCTCACTCACTCGCTCGGTTGTCAGTCAAAATATTGTGATCGCAACTCCTCCTAGACGGTTTGACCAATTTTAATGAAATTTTCAGGATAAATTTATCTGGTTTTCAAGATGGTCATGTGGTTTTGGTTTTTTCAGTGATGCCAACTTTCCGAGAAAAAAATTACTAAAGTTTTTAAAAATTCATTGTGGCTACATTATTTATCCGATTTTGATCAAATTTTCAGAAAAGATTTCCCTAATGCTCCCATTAATTATATAATTTTATTAATATCCAGTGTTGCCAACTTTCCGAGAAATAAATTACTAAAATTTTTAAAAATTTATTATGGCCATGTTATTCAACCGATTTTACTCAAATCTTCACAAAACATTTTCCTAGTATTCATATAATTTACGTAATTTTAACCAAATACAGTGTTGCCAACTTATCAAAAAAATCACAAATTTTTTTAAAAATTTATTGTGGCTACATTATTTATTCGATTTTGATCAAATTTTCAGAAAAGATTTTCCTAATGCTTCCATTAATTATATAATTTTATTAATATCCAGTGTTGCTAACTTTCCCAGAAAAAAATTACTAAATTTTTTAAAAAATTTATCATGACCACAATTTAACCGATTTTAATCAAATTTTCATAAAAAAATTTCCTAGTGCCTAAATAAATTATGCAATTTTAATAAAATACAGTGTTGCCAATTTATCGAAAAAAAATCACAAATTTTAAAAAAAAATTCATTGTGGCTACATTATTTATTCGATTTTAATCAAATTTTCAGAAAAGTTTCTCCTAGTGCCCACATAAATTATAATTTTATTAAAAATATTATGTTGCCAACTTTCCCAGAAATATCAAAGTGGTCTATGGGTTTACCCATATACTTCTAATCTTATTATTCTTACCACTTGGAAACATTCACTAATTCAAACCAACCAACCAACCAAGATTATTGAAAGCAAATCAGGAAATATTACAATTACAAGTAATTTAGATTCATATTATATGATAGTACATGGTCATGGTAAAAAAATGATTTAATATATAATAATAAAACAAAAATTAAACAAACTAAATACACGAATTCACTTTAACGTGGTTATAAAATTAATCTAGTGAAAGTAATTTATATAGGTAAGACAGTGAATTTGCAAGCTTTTTAATGTTGTACTGCAGCGGTTTCCAAACTTTGTTCACTAACGCCCCCCCATATAAAAAATCTCGTTTCTGCCGCCCCCCTATTTAAGAAATTTATAAACAATTTATAAATAATTTCTTTATTGAAATAATAATCACAAAAGTAGTATAAATATAATCACAAAAATTGTATAAAAATAAATTATATTAATATTAAATATAATACTAAATACAATAAAAATCAATTTTAATGACAAGTATGAGCTTGTTTCTTTGCACATAATTCGCTAAATCGCGGTTTATGTGAAGAAAGTGCCACTCTTGTTTCGTTTTCCAATATTAATCGTGCTCTATATTTTGTTTTGATAACAGCTAATGTGGAAAATCATGTTTCGCACATATATGAGGTCACAAAAGGTAAAAGAATTTTATAGCTTTTGATGATAAGGCGGGATATTGCTTGCTTACTTCCAACCAGAATTTCCCCGGATTATTCGGATTGAATTGATCTTTTAGCGCGCTATCACAAGAAAGTTCTATTAATTTTTATCATTATATTCAACAATAAACGGATTTCGCATGCATTCATATTTTGCATTTTCTTCCAGATCTTGAAAATTATGATTAAAATATTGTTTTAAATTTTGTAATAAATAGAGCTTTATGTTCTTTTATTTTTTCAATGCAACAATTATTTTTTAAATTCGAAAATATGTCAAAATTGTCATCTTGACAATTTTTTGTCCATAATTCATTATTGTAAAATATATTTTAACTATTTTATCAATAATAAATAAATAAAAAATAAATAAATTAGCTGCTACATTATAAAGATTGGAAAAAAATGCTATATTTGGAATTAAGTGGCGCCCCCCTTGTGAATCTTGCGCGCCCCCCACTTTGGAAACCGCTGTTGTACTGTATCTTTACGAAAATTAAAGACAGTTGCATCGGTGTATATTTTTTGTTAGGTTACAAGTGACTTCTTAAATATATATATAGTAAAAATAATTTAGTTAAAATAAAACGGCTATAACGAATATAAAATAAATGATGTATTTTTAAGCTAAAAATGAAATATCTAAAAATAAAATTATTTCTAATATCTACATAGTTTTAAAATTATGTATATTTAAAAAAAAAAAATTGTATTTGAATCAACTCAAATAAAATTTTTAACGTTAGACAATTATCGTTGTCTACACGTGGACAATAATGTAGATTACGTGTTTATCATTACACGCTACGTTATATAATAATTATATAATCAATGGTTATATGTATGCAATATGTAATGTTTAATTAAAAATATATATATATATTTCTTGTAAAAATATCGAAATATATTTATATATATATATATATATATATATATATATATATATATATATATATATATATATATATCAATTTTAAATAACTTTTGAATTTTATATTCTAATATTACCCTTTGTAATAAGTAAAAGCGGTATCATGAATGTGGATGAAGCTAGAGTTACTTATCTGAATAGGAATGTTTGGAGAAAACTAATTTCGAGATATTGGATAAAGTTTGTGTTACACACTTTTTGATGTAATTGTGTATGTGAAAAATCTATGATTTTTTATTTTGTTACTTTTTTTGCATCAAATTTTGTTGCAAAGATATGCACTTACATCGTTAATAAATTGATATGTTTCAGATCCTAGAGTAACCAAATATCCTTTTATGAAGTCCGGATTCACTCCGTTATTAATATTATTGGGATATTGTTATTTTGTAAAATGTTTAGGACCACATTTAATGAAAAATAGACAACCTTTTCATTTGAAAACAGTTTTAATTTTATATAATTCTGTCCAAATATTTGCTTGTGCTTATATAGTATATTCGGTAAGTATAATTATAAAAACACTTATCAAAATACAATAACTTAAAAGTCAATGACTCGTACCATAAGTTTGGTTTTTGGGTGTTTAATGCTATTATACTGGTCATCACATTTAAATTTAAAAAGCTTCAGCTTAAATGAGACTTTAACTTAAAAAAAGATATTTAAGCTAAAGTTTTACACTTAAAGTATTTAAGTAGTGAACAGAATTAGAATTTACTGAAAGTTCTTTAATTTTTAAAGATTTAAGCTAAATTTAATGATCAGAATAGCGCCATTAGTTAATTTGTTAAGTCCTGCTTCTATAATAGTCACTTTGTTGTAAAATCAGTATTAGTTAAAACCGATTTTAAAACCGAGCTTGTAGTATCAGCAATTATAATTAATTATCAATATATTTACATACCATAATATTTGTGAATTCCTCTTGCGGTCCTGCAATTTTATTTCAGTCCTGCTGAAATACTGCTTCAAATCACTATACACATATATGTTAATAGTTCTTAAAATTTCTTAAGTATAAAATAAAACGGCTTTAGGTTTAAGTTTCGTATTAATATTTATTAATAATTGACGTTTCGACGAACTCAACGTCCGTCTTCATCAGCAAAACTAATAGTATATGTATATTACACTTGGGTTATGGTAAAAATGTACATATGTGCTTATAAGCAGACGTACTTGCAACTGAATAAAAATTAACAAAACTCTGCCTGATGGATAGCTGAATAACAAGTTTGAACAGTAAAATTAATTGAATTAAACAATGTTATACAATATTTATCTACATAATTTTAACAAATAAAAGCGGTTGTTTTTTGCTGGTAATAAGAAGAACACAGATTAATAAATAAATAAAAAATAATTATTTAAATAATTTTTTTTAATATATCACGTTTTCAACACGGACTAAAATGTATGTTTTTTTTTTATGAGGTTATAAATCTGTATGGAGCTAGGAGAAATTATTTTATATTTTTTAGTCAGTGTTAAAAACGTAGTATATTAAAAATATTTTTTTTATTTAAGTAATTATTTTTTGCTTTTTAGTCTTGTGTATGTGTGTGTGTGTGTGTCCTGTTTTTCTGTAGTTGTTTTCTGTAGTTTCGGTATTTAAAAAAAAAATAAAAAAAATTGTTAAATACACGAATGTACGAAATTCGTGAATACGGCACAAAATAAAAATTAATATTTTTAATATTATTAATTAGTTAATATTGTTTATGTTTAAAGTTTCAAGTCTCTAACTCATTGAGAAGTTAGTAAAGTAAATTGCAAAATTTGTACCGAACAGACAGGAAAAAAGCGAGTTAATAAAAACATGTTATAAATTAACTGCAACACGGGTGCATCCTGTATCTTTTCAGTTAAAAATAAAAATCCGTTAAATAAAATTTCTGAAATTCCGTGAGAAAACTTGTTATATAGCAACGAGATTTTTTACAAAATATCAAAATTTCGTTTGAATGGACCGTTATTGTTAACGGAAAAAATACAGAATACACCCGGATAATATTTGCGAATATAAAACAGTATTATAAAAATGTCATGAAAATTTGAAAATCTAACAAAAAATTGAATTATTTTAGTCATTTAATAGCGTTTTGAATACAAACTGGAAATGTTCGCCAGTTGATTATTCCGATTCTCCTGAAGCTATGAAACAAGTCAAGTTTGCTTATTATTATTTTCTTTTAAAAGCGTTTGATCTGCTAGATACGGTAAGTTCCTATTATTCCTTTTAATAAATCATTGTATGTTATAATATTGTAGAAACTCACGGTTGTGAGTTATGAATAGTAGGTATAACTTAACAGAATATGAGTAAGTTATTATTCCACAGGAGTAGGAAAAAACAAACTACGTTATATTTTTATATTATTAACTAAAAATGCTATTTATCAATATTGAGCTATTAGTATCAATGGAAATAGCACACACGGTATCAATAATTTGAAAGAAAATATCTTAAAAATCAAATATTCGTAAATTTGAGAAAGTGTGTTTTGAGAAAATATGCGTTAAATTTCGCGATTTTTAATAACATTTCCGTATCAATTTTCCACCAAAAAATGTATAAAAAGATATAAAAAATAAATAAAAATAGGTTTTAGTTTTTGTTTATGTTTGAAAATTGAAAATAATTAAAATTTTCGTGTTGTACAAAGCGCACATTTGATAAGACAATTAATTTTTAGTGATATTATTTTTATCTTAATTATTTTGGTTACGTTTTTATTTATTTATTAACATTTTTCCAAAAATTACAGTTCCTGGTTTTTGTACTACAATTTTAAAAAAAAAATATGTTATCACAAAAGATTCAATTCTAAAAACATTATATTTGGAAATTACGTTAATGTAACTTAAAAATAGAATAGCTTTAGGTTCTAGTTCTGTTATAATATTTATTAATATCCAACATTTCGACGTACTCAACGTACATCTTTATCAGAAAAATAAATAAACAGAACATAGAAACAAGTTTCTAGGTAACAAAATAAGTAACTTGTTTCTATGTTCTGTTTATTTACTGTAAATATCATTTGTATCATTTTCCCTGATGTACGTTGAATACGTTGAGTACGTTGAATATTTATAAATATTAATACAGAACTACAATCTAAAGCCGTTTTAATATAATGAGTTCTGAAAGATTTTTTACTATGTTAATTTAACTAGCATATTATCAGGACTAAACAAATGAATTTCAGAACTGAGCTTTTACATAAATCTATTTATTAGGTTTAATTTACGTAACTTATCAGAGTATAATCAGGAACTTAAATTTTATGTCATAATGTAACATTTATTTCGATTTAACGAAGTCTAAAAATACTATAATTAAGTTATTATTTAAAAATAATTACCAATTTTAAGGTCAATGCTGATAACAAATTATTATAATATCTATTACTTATACATTTCTAACAAATAAGTACTTTACAAAGTCATAGTTTCATAAATTTTAAAATTTCTAAAACTAATTTTTTATTCTAAAATATATAAAAAAAAATTTTAAAAAACCACGCTTACATTTAAATGCACTAAAAAGAGGAAATAAATTTTTTCCTGGTTATCCAAATTTCTTAGAAAGAAATAAAAGCGTGAAGCGCTTAATCATCATTGCAAAATATATAGTTTCCTCCACGCGTTTATCTCTTTCTAAAAATTTTGGATAACTAGAAAAAAATTTATTTTCCTCTTTTTAGTGCATTTAAATATAAGCGTGGTTTTTAAAAAGTTTTTTGTATATATTTTATTTTCTGCTTTTTAGTCTTGTCGTCTTGTCATATCTTGTAATCGGTTTTAAATACTACTTCACTTTATATATTATATTATAATATACCAATACTAGATATAATTGACTCTTCTTTGCAAAAAGATAGACTGCAGTCAATCTTTGGACCGTACCTTACCTTTTAGAGTGCGATCCGAGAGCACTATGTCAAGTTTTTTTTTTGTTAAAACTACATGCAAAATTTCAGTGAGATCAGATGATAGGAAGTGGTCTAAAAGTTGGTTACAAGATTTGACAGTGGCAAAAACAAGAGTGAGCTAATATAAGCGTGGTAATAAAAACAGTTTTGGAATTAAGTTCTATATATAACGACGTTTCGATATAGTCTCCGTATATCTTCATCAGAAAACATCGATATTTAAATAAAATATATATACTTTTTTATATTAATATAATGAGTTCTGAAAGATTTTTTACAATGTTGATTTTTTATTTTTCTACGTAAATACATTTCACTCGATCAGTTTCTAGAATACAAAAATAAATAGTTTTAGACGAAAACCGAAACAAAAATTAACAGTAACTAAAACCGAAAACTAAAGTTGCTTGTTTTTCTTTATAACCGAAACCTAATCGAAAAACTATAAATTTGTTAAGAATCAAACCGTTCACCGTAACTGAACTTAATTTTCGTTCTTTCGATTTAAATGCCATATAATTGTTATTGGTATTAAATTAAACTTTTTTATTATTATTACACTATATTAATTACACCTGTTTCAGATTTTCTTTGTATTACGAAAAAAATACAATCAAATAACCGTGTTACATATTTATCATCATCTAATGATGGTAATCTCTAATTGGTTTTATGTACGTACAGTACCCGGAGGTATATCAATATATATTGGATTTATTAATTGTTTTGTTCATGTACTTATGTATAGTTATTATCTATTAGCGATTGTTGACAAGAAATATCAACAAAATATAACTTTGAAGAAATCCATCACTACAATACAGCTGGTAATATAGTCAATTTATTTACTTTTAATTTATTATTATTTTAAGCAAAATAATACAAATATATAAAACAATCTAAGTAGCACTTCTTTTTGTTTTGGACATACATACCAAATTTCTGCTGTAAAAACATTTTACTTACATACTAATTATTTATTATAATTATTATTATAATAATATAATGTTAAAAATTGCCATTTATATGTATAACTAAAACTTAAAAATTTCGTTACCAAAACGTTGTCAAAGAAGATTTTTTAATCAAAAAGTTTTGAAATCATTAGCAATGTCATTAGAATTTTATTTATATTTTAATTTACTTAATTAAACATTCTATATAAAAGTAATACAAAAAATTTGATATCTGGCTATTAAAAAAAAATTTATCTTTTAATAAGTTTTATTGTTTAACATGGTAATTTTTATTTATTATTTATATGTATTTTATTTAGAAATATGTTAACAATACACAAACAATTTATTTTTTATTTAAAAAAAAAAAATAAACTGAAGTTACAAAATGCCACAAGGACATTTCGAAAAATATAAATTTTTGACATTTTGCAAGACATATTGTCAATTTTTTTTTTATAGTTTTCAACTGTTTGAAATTTTTTGTATAAGTTTGATCTAAAATATGCAAAACACAGGTAGTTCGATTTTAGAATGTTTATTATAATATAAATATCGTGTCCCGTCAAAAGCGCCCCGACATAAGCGCCCCGACATAAGCGCTACCGACATTTGCGCTACACGACAAAAGCGCCTCCCGACAAAAGCGCCTCAGATAAAAAAAAAAATGTGTGCTTATATATGGTTTTATATATATATATATATATATATATATATATATATATATATATATATTATTATTATTATTATTATTATGATTATTATTCTTTACTTCACCTCTAGAGGTACACAACATTGTACAACGGCCTCCGTGGAGGCAAGTATGTACAACAGTGATATGATATAATTATGTTACAAAATTATTATATTATTATTATGATTATTATTATTATTATTGTGGTTTTCTTTCGCAGTGTTAACTGGTGTGTATTATATAACATCCGAAGTCACACCGTGACCTAAAGGATTGTTATATGTTTTATTTTAAGTGAGAGTCCTGCGTAGTATGTAAAGAAAGGGATTAGAACTCGCTTGATTTTCAACGAAAATAGAAATAAAAATTGCTGAATAAAGTTCAAAAACTATTCTTTCAACCAGTGAAAACCGCGGATAATTAACATTTATAGTTTCGCAGTAAAAAAATTGTAAATTTGGTCCGGTTTCTTGTCTTGTTCGGTAGAATTGTTATGTGTTTCGGCAGAGTTGCAAAGAAAGAGTTAGAACTCGCTCGATTTTTAACAAAAGTAGAAATAAAAATTACTGAATAAAGTTGAAAGTATATTCTTTCACTCCTAGAAAACCGTGTTTTGATATATTTTATAATTTCGAAGAAAAAAATTCATAAAATTTTTATAGTAAAGTAAAAATTTCTTTCTTTTTTCATTTCTGTCAGATAGTGAATGAACAACATCTTGAGCATTTATTGAAATATGTAAACTAGTAAGGTAATATATGTTTTTTTCTATTTTCCAGCTAAAAATAAATTTCTGTTTAATATTTTGTAAATGACAAGAAATAAAAATTTGAAATATGGCAGTTACGAATAACTTGATATGTACTTTAAAAATACGCAATAAATTTAAGACAAATTGTATACTGATTTTTTTTTATAAAAAATGCCTTTACTTAAAATACTAATCGACGTGTCTAAGCAGTTTTTAAAATAGAATAGATCTGTGATTTACTGAATTTATTCCAAGTTAGCACTGTATGCATACATAATTGATGCCGCCAAAAAAAATTAACGTAAAAATTTTTTTTTCTGTGTTTTCTTTGAATATTTTCTACGATTCAAATTCCCTGTAATTTCCCTGTTTTCCTAAGTTTTCCAAAATGTGGTCACCCTGAAACAGGAATAATTACATGCCTCTTGTTTACAGGTAGATGAATCATGTATATTTTAAACCTTAATTCTAAGAAGCGTTGTGGATGAATACCTTCTTTGAATAATTTTTTTCCAAACTTAACAATAATGACAATTTCCTAGATTTTCGTAGTGACCTATAACAGTAGGTACTGTAATTAGTCTCCTTTCTAGGGAACTCTAGGCAATTTTTGATTAAAATGAAGTTTCACATCCCTTCTACTTTTATTTGTTTTTTTCTGTATAAATATGACAATTTTAGTATTATTGTAGTCAGTTTTATTTTTCTACCCATCTTGGTAAAAATGGAAAAAATAACATCTCAGAAGAAAAAAGAAATATTGTTAAATAGCGGCTACAGTTATCGAAGTGCGCGTGTAAATAAAGACGGTTCTGTTTCATGGAGATGTTCTATAAAAAATTGTCGTGGTCGAATAAAATTGATAAATGGCAAAAACGATCAAATTGTCACTGATCATTGCCATGCACCAAATCCGGCAAAAAATGAAGCACTGAAATATGTTAATTCTATTCGGCAATCAGCAGAAAATACCGTCGAAAAACCAAGGCAAATTATAAACCAGGTTGCCAGTAATATTTCTGAAGAAGCTGCTGTATATTTACCGGAATACTGTTCCTCACAGAGGAATATTGAACGTATTCGCCTACGAAAACATTTACCTTACTCGAATCCAAGTAATGTTGCGGAAATTACTATTCCAGAAATGTTAAAAACAACTTGTAGAAACGAAAATTTTCTTTTATGGGATTCTGGCAACGATGATCCTAACCGAATTTTTATATTTGGAACAGAAAACAATTTGAATACTTTGCTACATAACCGTCACTGGTTTGTTGATGGAACATTTAAAGTTTCACCAAATATATTTTACCAAGTGTTCACTGTTCATGCACTGGTAGACAATCGTGCTTTACCATTATTTTATATTTTGATGCAAGATAAACGGGAAGAAACATATGTTCGTGTTTTTCGAAAATTACTCGACATGAAAGACACTTTACAGCCACTGAGTGTTATGTGTGATTTTGAGAAAGCAATCCAGAATGCATTATCTGCAGTATTCGGAGAACATCTAGCGACGGGTTGTTTTTTTCATTTGGGCCAGAGCTTATGGCGCAAAATTCAAGGGTTAAACTTAACAAACCTGTACCTTAACGATTATAATTTTCGTCTCCATACAAAAATGATGTTATCGTTAAGTTTTGTGCCTATTGACAATGTTGTAGCTGCATACGAAATCTTAGTTGACCAGTGTCCACAGGAAATGGATAGCATATTAAATTATTGGGAAGATACGTACATCGGTAGATTAAGAAGAAATCGCAGATTGGAACCATTGTTTCCCATAAACGTGTGGAATAATTATGATAGAGTGATTAGTGATTTACCAAGAACTAATAATTCTGTAGAAGGATGGCATAGAGCTTTTCAACAGACAATCGACTGCCACCATCCATCTGTATATAAAATTATTAAACATTTTAAAACGGAACAGCATCAGGTGCAAATTAAATTAGATCGACATAATTCTGGATTTCGACAACCAGAAGCTTCTAAAAGTAAATATGTGCTAATTAATAGGCGAATTAAAACTCTAGTGCAAAATTATAATAGAATGGACCATATTAATTATTTACAAGGATTATCTCATAATTTTGAATTGTAAGTAATTGGAGAATATTTTTAACCCGTACATTTATAGTAATTACTTTTAATATTATATATATTATTTTATAATTTAATCTGCATTTGAAATAAATAATAACAAATTATTTTTTTGACATTAGTTAAGACTATATTGTTTATCTGTAACATTTATTATTATAACTTTTATTATTATGCAATGAATATATTACTTTGTAAGCATTTGTAATACTCTACAGCAAATTATTTTTGTGACACTAGTTAAGAGTACATTTTCTAAATTTATAATTATAACTTTTATTATCGTATGATGTTTTATTTTATTCGTTTAATTAATATGATATTTGACAAATTAAATAATTTTATGAAATACATTTTTGACTTTTATTCCTAACGAACGAAATACCCTAATGCCATTATTTTAAATTTTTATATTTTTTATATATACATACATAGATTAAGGTGACCAGACGTCCCACATTAGGTGGGACTGTCCCACAGTTGGGTTTCTTGTCCCACATCAAAAACTGTCCCACAAAATGTCCCACTCGAGACAATATTTTGTTTTTTGTGTGAATACAAAGGTGTTTATATAATACAGACATGTTTTGGAATTTTCAAATAAATAAATAATAATAATAATAATAATAATAAAATAATAATAATAAAATAATAATTAAAAATAGAACGTGTCTTTTTATCTGTCCCACATCCCAATGTAAAACATCTGGTCACTTTAACATAGGTATATATAAAACACATAATTTTAATAATAATAATAATACATACAATATTATTTATATATCATCCACTCTGCTGATAAAAAATAAATAGTAATTCAAAATAATATTTATAATTATATTTTTAACCATAACACAAAAATACTAAATTTTTATTATCTGGGGCGCTTTTGTCGGGAGGCGCAATTGTCGGTAGCGCAATTGTCTGTAGCGCTTATGTCGGGGCGCTTATGTCGGGGCGCTTATGTCGCGAGCGCTTATGACGGGGTACCTATAAATATAAACCTTAAAACACCTTAATAAAATTCGCTAGATAATGTGTATTTTTAGTACATCGTTATATTATTATGTAATATAAATTTTATTATTTGTTACAGATACAACTTTTCCTTTACCTTATAATATTTGGTAATTCATATTTACATCCAAACTGTGTCTATCCGCAATTTTGGTCACTTTTCATATTTGTACAAGCTACAGTTATGATAATTTTGTTTAGTAATTTTTATATACGCACATATTTAATAAAGAAACCGAAAACAAAGGCACAATAACAACGCCAGAACACTGGACATTCTATTTATTCTATTAGAAATATATAATTTTTTATTTCTAATATTTTACAATTTATGTATGTAGAACGTAAATGATTTTAATAAAAATTATATATAATAAAATTATATGAAATACTTTTATTTTTCATGGGGTAGTATCGTTGGAAAAATGTGTAAACAATATTTTTTCCTTAAATATTATATCCTAAATAATGAGTATATAAAATGTTTATATGTACTCGTATATTTGTACAGTGGTGAGGATAATAATAAAACTTTGTACTTACAATTAGTCAAAAATATTACGCAATTTTATGGAGTTCAAGATGATGATATGTTATTTACAAACACTGTTATTTTAACTTCACTGAAAAGAACATGATTTGATAACCAAAGTTTTTACTATTAAATGTAATCATAATTTTAATTGAGTATTTATAATAGAAATAAATTTTTTTAATAAAAATAAATAATAGTAAGTTATAGTAGAACTATTTTAATACTCTTTTTTTATAAATTTTCTTACTATTCAATTTGGGAATAAATGTATATTTGAATTAAAAATTATTAATAATTTTCACTTCCAGAAAGCACTGCGTTTCCAAACCAAATAGTAAATAATTTTGTGCAAAACTTCCCAAATTGTTATACTATAACTTACTATTAAGTATTTTAATTAAAAAAATTATTCCTATCATAAAAATTCAATTTTATAGATTAAAAATATGTTTACTTTTGAATTACCTAATAATAAAAATGTTGGTTTTAAAGTAATATTTTTTCAGTGTAGAGAAGAGAATGCATTACTCGCTTATTAGCGTAAAAGTGCGCTTTTATTAGAACCGTATTATATAGATTTATGAAATATTTAACGCTATTATTGGATACTAAAAAAAAAAACCGCGATATATCGAGTCAGCGTTAATATAAATATTGTTAAATATGTAAAATAGAAATTAATAATTGTACTATATATTTTACAAACTAATCATAATTATAAAAATAGTAAATAAATATATACAAATTTGTTCTGAAACTGTAAAAATTTAAATATAATCTGGAGCGGGTTCTTTCATAGTGAATCTCTGTGGAAGAGGTACTGCATAACTGTAATAAGTTTGTGCAATAGTGACGTCATCATCATTATCATCATCATTTTTAACGTCATTTACACTTTGATAATCATCAATCACAGGTGTCCGATGATTCTCGTTATCAATTTGCCAGGGATATGGTCCCGTATCATAGTTCTGGCTACGTGTACGTACTGTAGCATAGGATGGCGCACCTAACGATCTCGTTTCGATCGCGTTTTCATCGAAGAAATTCACATCCAGACTACGCGGTCGTACGAAAGAACTAGCACGTGGTAGCCTTGACCAAGTGCTAGTTGTACTATGAGAATCATCGTTTCCACTGTCTGATGTGGCGACTGAATGTGTATTATTGTTTGGGTCACCACTCTGTCTGATGCTCTGATCCTCGTTATGTACGTTACTAAACAAAAATAAGTTATAATTAAAAAAGTAGAATTCAGGTAGAACTGTTTCTACAAGATTGTCAGAACACAAGAGATCCATATGATGTCTAAACCTAATAAATCTACAATTGAACAACATGAACTAGAATGTTTTCATGCTGTAAACTTTGAAGATATTAAAATTATTGCAAGATCTAATAATAATATTAATAGCAGATTAATTAGCAAAACAATTGAAATCATTACAGAGAAAAATAATATCAGTCAGTGTAAAAGAACTAAATTAAATAAAATTTGGCTTCCTTTAATTGATAATTTGTAATATATTTAAACCTAAAGCATTTTTCAATCAAATTACAAAAAAAAAACAGAGAATCTTTTAGAAAAACATTATACATATACAATATACATTTTAATTAAATATACGTAAAAATCTTCTTACACAGGGATATAGGGATATAGAGATATATACAAGATATAGGGATATATACAAGAATTTTATTTGTTATTTATCTATTTATTATTTTAAACTTCTGACATATATTATATTTGATATAAATAATTTTTTAAACTGTATGTGTTGTTTTTTTTTAATTTTGTTAAACGATATATTCAACGCCAGATGTTTTTGATTAAAATATATTGCATGTAAGTTTTTATGAATTCATTTTATTGCATTATATTACTATTGTAAAAATTTATAAAATATTAATGCTGTATTGTTCTTTTTTTAAATAAAAAAAAATAGATTGCCTGAAGAAGATACACTCAGTATCGAAACTAGTTGCACGTGAAAAATGAAATAAGGTAGTTTTACTCAAAAAAAAGTGACTTATATCCCTGTGTAAGAAGATTTTTACGTATATCAGTTTCAAAAATCGTTCAACTCAAGTATTATATTAATTAAACTATATAGTTCTTGTTTATTATATTAAAATTATTTAAACGAAACTTAAAATCGCCTTTCAAACTAATTAGCAAAAATATATTGCCGTAATCTTTCGATAGAAATAGAATTCTTCCATTTTATATTTAAAAAACAAAAATTGTAATTTCTTACCTAATTGTATCTTCATTGATTGAATCACCAAATCCATTATAAGCAGCATTTACTCGGCCATAAAATTCAGATTCCATCTGAAAATTCATTATTTTTAAATCAAATAGTAAACTAATAACTACACTTTATGAAAACAGTTTATTATAACTTTGAAAAAAAGTCTCTTTTTAAATATAAATCGTTTTGTAGTGCAGATGCATTTTTTGATACAAACTACAAATCCATTCCTTATAAACAAAGTGATTCATAAACTGATACATATATATTTATATTATATATATATATATATATATATATATATATATATATATATATATATATATTGTTAGTGGCGTTTTAAGTTATTTTAATATAAGCACGTACATTTTACTATTTAAGCTGTTTGTCGGTATTTTAGTTTTTAAAATGACGCTCAATGATTCTAATCTCAAAATATTTAAATACTACAAGCGGCAAGCTCTCAAATAAACTTTATTGCAATTTTTACCCAAACGTGACAAAACGGTTAGGTTCGAAGATTAAGCGAGCGAATTCTCACGCTAGTCGGCGCCGTACGCAATAAACTAATTTCGCCAGGAAGAAACCTTTTTCAAAAAATAGGTCTCTAAGTAACCGACCAAAGATCTCTATCGTGTAATGTGATTGGTTGCTGCATTTTAGTTACACACAATTCGATTGGCTAAATACCCCACTTTCAAACTTTGAATATTTACTTAAATTCAAAAATATAAGTTTGAAATCAGTTAAGTTTCTTATTTCGCATCTTAAACAACAATTATTCAATATTAAGTCGTGTCGCGAGATTTATCAATATATAGAATTACATTGAGCGTATACTTTACAATTTTATTTTGGGTTTATTAAATATATGTGTCTGTGGTGTTAATTTAATTTAAGATTTTGTATAAGATTTTATATGTATAATTCGTTAGTGTTACAAATAACCATAGTGAATAAATATTAGTTATCAAAGTTATTAGTTTATTCATTATTTATGAGAAAAAATCCTGTAACATCAATCATCATATATTATATATAAATTAATTACAAACTTCTTGTTGGAGCAAACCTATTATATCTTATTTTTAAATGTAATGTATTACCTTAATCTGTGGTGGTTTTGGATTCTGTACGAATAAAATTGTTACAGTTATAGCGGCTGTTAAATTAAATATCCATAACACAAAACCTTTTGCTGCTAATATCATTAGCGTTAATGGTACGGCAAGTATTAGTTCTGATTCATTCGAACCACTAAGTACATCCTAAAAATATAAAAATAAAAGAGCATGTACGTATATATATATATATATATATATATATATATATATATATATATATATATATTAATATATAATTTTATAATATTAATTACAATTATATCCTGTTTTTCAAATAGAAATTTTGAGAAAAATATATCAAAATTTATACAATTTTAGAATCGCTGCTGTCGCAGTTGCTTGTTTATTTCAAAGATATTGTTATTACAAATAACCATTTTTGATGAGTGTGAAATTGAAATAAAAACGTTGTAGCACAATTTGGTGTTAGATCAGTTAAGATGGTTTGGACATCTTAAACGAATGTCTAATAAACGTTCGGTTACAAGAATATATATATATATATATATATATATATATATATATATATATATATATATATATATATATATATGAATGATTTTGAAGGTATGCATTTGTGTGGACCGTGGACGTCCGATGAGCAGTTGGAAAAATATGATTAAATGTGTTTTTCGTGAGCGGAAGTTTCCAAGTACTAGAAATAGAAGAGCATGCATGAGAGGAATTGTGAATGTGGATAAAGATAAAGTTGCTTGTCTGAATAGAGATGTTTGAAGGAAACTGATATCCGGATAGTGAAAAGAGTTTGTGCTACACCCTTTTTGCTACCTGGCATGGCATGGCATGTATGTACTATTGAAAAATAATGTAAATTTTTACAAATTTTCACAAAATTTATATTTGTGAAACAGAATATAAATAGTAAAATAAATACCTTCAGATAGTCATAATCAATTCCAAAAAATATGCATGTTATTACGTCAAATAAACACATCATATAAATTAAAACTAGCCAAACTATTGTTGATACTTTTAATTTTCTTCTTTTTGGCTTTTGACATAATACTAAAAATTTTTAAATATTAAATAATACATACACATACATATTTAAGATACAAGAGCAAGTAAATAAGTATTTCTTTTTTATTTTTCCGAAAAATATATATTTTTTCCTAGATCGCACAAATTATTGACTAATCGTTACATAAAACAAATAATAATTGTTAAAACAACTATTATGTGACTTTGTAAAATGGTTGCCAAGTTACACTTTATAAAATCTATCAAACATCTTATGAAATTCAAATTTCTAATATTAAATATCTGATATAAAAAAAGAAACTAATTAAAATTGCTTAATAAGTAATTTTAAGTAAATGTCAAAAGTACTTTTGATAAAAATCACTTTTAAAAGTGAGGTGAGAATACGACTCCAAGAATTTATTATTTAATTATTCGCTTTTTTTTCTAACGAAAAGTTTTATGAATACGGGAGTAACTCTCGTAGTATGTTACAAGAAAACAAATGCAGCAAATTTTATTAGATTTTATATAATCCAAGACAACCCCCCCCCCCCCACACCACGACAAAAACCTCGTGGAGACAACCCCCTCGTGTATATACATACAATTAGCAGTGTATCTATCATCTACTTTTTACAGAATTTTAATATTTTAGATTTCCAGTTATTAACGTGGAAAGTTTTATTTCATTGACATTTATTTTAAGTTAAACCACTTTGTATACATATTAATTAATGACTTTTTCGAATAATATCTATATATATTTACCTGTAATATGAATGGCACTTGAAAAAACCAGAAATAGTGAAATCATAAAATATAGCCACATAAATACATAAAAAGTATTCGGTGTCACAAATCTGCTATTTTCACGATCTGTATAAGAAATAATAAAATTAAGTTATCTACCACCTATAAATTAATCTGTTACATTTTAATTATTATTATAAAAGTTTATTTGTACTGATGTTATATTTAATATTATAGAATTTCAATTAATCTCTTCGAATTTAGAGTATTATATATTTTTTAAAATTACTGCGATAAAATAACAATTTACAATGACAATAGTTTACCTTATCTAATTGAAATAAAAATATTTACTTACATATTTCTCCAGATAAATATAACTTATATAGATTAGATGAAAAATTTCGTAGCCCGTAATTTTCGGAAGATGAATCATAATCGATAACATCATTATAGCAAAGAATTGCTAAAAATGATAGTACACTCCATAATAACGTTTCAATCTAAAAATAAAAAAATATAACAAAACAATAGTCTTAAAAAACTAACAAAAATATTTGTAACGTTAATGACAACATCTGTTTGTTTGTTATAATTGGAACATCTAATCAGTAAATACATCTCATAAATGTCAACAATAATATAATTTAATAAATAGTTAAAGAATTAGCGTCACACCAAAAAGTGGTATTTGCAAAAATTGTTTTCAGTTAAAAAATGTACGTGTACATGTAACGTATCTACAGAATTGCTTCTATGTTAAGATCATATTCATTATTTAAAAACTATTTTTGCAGACACGACTTATTAATTTAACAGGACAAAAGAGGTCATATGATAAAAAGGCTAACTTTTCAGAAAAAACTAAATTAAACTATTTTTTCTTTTCGAAATTGCATACTAAAACACAATTACAAGCTCGATTTTAAAATTCGTTTTAACTAATACCGGTTTTAAGCGTGTATAACTGCCATAAGAGAATTACTAAACAAATGAACTAAACACCCAAAAATTGAGTTTGTAATATCAGCCATTATTTATTTATTTTTGTGAGTTTACGATATTTTGCAAGATTTAGTTATTCTCTATTGAATAATGTATTCATCAGAAAATGGACTTTTTGACATACAATTTATTGCAGTAACAACAAGAACGATAACCTTTTTACTTATTAATACTATGAAATAAGTATGTTTTAAAAATATACTTACCAATGTTACAATAGTGAAACTTAATGATAGTGGCTTGAATAAAACTGAATGAGGCATATTATACTTTTTCAGATATTTGTCGCAATATTTAGAATCAATTTCTTAAATTAATAAACATGTAGCCATCGCATCGTTAAAACACTGTCAATTCCAACTAAATTGTTCATGGTCCGATAAAAATTTGAGATAATCAATTTATCAGTAGGTATCGAACAATAATATCACATATATGTGTTGTAATTGGATTTTATCTTTTTCCATCAACTCAATAGAATAGTTTATATTTACCAAGATACAATAATTTTTTTTTTACTTTAATAAAAAAATAAACTGATATGACACGAACATGACTTTTATGCATTTTTCTTTTTTTTGTAATCATTCTTGTGAAAAATTTATGGAAATTCTTTGAAATTATACTCATTTAATTTTGTAGCGATCTACGTAAAAAATTCTAACAAAATATCCAATAAAATTTGTATATTAATTTCAAAGATACACCCTCATACATTAAGTTCAGATTCATCATCGAGAAACTATACAAAGGATTTCTATTTTTAAATAATTATGACAATGTTAAAACACTGTACCCATCCTTACAGCACTTCTACTTTTAGTTGAAATGAGAAAAATTACGAAATAAAAAAACTATTTGTAAAATAAGTATATTTACCGTACATTATAAATATAAGCTGGTACAATTTGTTGAAAATGATATATAAACACTTAAATAATAGTATGATTTTATCTGAAAAATAAAACAATAAATTTAAAATTAAATCTGTAAAATAAAATAATCAGTGATATTTGAAGTGATAGATCTAGTTTAGGTAAAATAAAAGAAATCATTGTATACATTTTTTTTCCAAATATAAATTAAAATTTTGTAATTTTAACGCGAAATTATTACAAAATTTATAAAAGAGAAAATCAAAATATGTAGCTAAATTTTAATTTGTCGTATAAATTTTATCAATCTTCAAAACTATGAAAGATCACTAGGTAATTTCAATTTCTAAGTTTCTTAATAACTTAGAACAATTTAACTCATCTAGTTTTCCACAATTATTTAGTGATCTATAATTTTGTGTCTTTAACAAAACTTGTATATTTTATCGTTTCAGAGATCGTAAGATACAGATATAAAATTGAAAGACTTAATAAATTCATAAATAATATATTCATTAGTGATGTATCAAATTAAAATCGACATTTACTTTTTTTTACAGAAATGTAAAAGAAGTGCCGTTCTTGCAAAACAAAAATTAAATGCCCACATAATATAACCTTTCATTCCCAATGTCATCATTGCAGCAGCAGATGCTTCTTCATCTCTGACGTTCTACAAATTAATAAAAATAAATAAATAGAAAAATATATACCTACAAATTGTTTTCTATTTATATTAATGCTAAAATTCTAGGCATTTTTATATAAACTTACAGATCTATAAATTGAATAAAATTATAAATACTAATAAATTAAAAAAAAAACAACATTGTTGTTATTTATTTAATGCAACTTTGTTTTAATTTTTAGTTCTATTATTCTATTTAGTTGCAGAAAAAATAATCAACGTCTTACAAAATGATTTTATCCGGTTTCAATAATTTCAAATTATTTGTAAATCGCAAATATATTTTGTATAGATGACATTTTTGATAAAACTAATTTTTGATTTATGTTATACTGTTTATTATTATCAAATATATTTAATTATTTTTTTTGTATATGATATTTCACATGATAACCGAAATTATTTGGCACCTTCTTTTTAAAACCTGATGTTATTAAATTAGATTTACTTACCATCATCATAAAATCCACTAAGAATACAATAAAAAATAAAAGTTCATAGAGGCACATTATAAAAGCAGATATGCAATAATACGTTGCAGTTTTTCTAATTTTTGCACAACATTTCCATTTACAAAAAGCTAAAAAAAATATATATCAAGTTTTATTGAGAATCGAGTAAATACTGATTATAAAGCTTTGAGTGCTTTAAAGAAGAAAAAAATAATTACTTATAAGGACCATAATACATGCAATAATTAAATTTATCGAAAGTAGCAGATACAATGTAATTAAAATTAACACTATTAATGGTGTTATAATTGAGTCTGTTTCCTCTGTAATAAAAAGAAACGAATTAATTTTCAATGTATTACATTACTAAAATCATGTTAATTAATCTGTACCTGCGTCTTTATCAAAATAAAGTCCTTTAATTGCATTTGTGAAAGACTCTAAATTTGGATCGTACGAATCTTCAGACCAACCAATGTACTGACTTATTGCAGCGATACAAAGTATACTCCATATTATTGATTGAACCTAGAAAAAGAATCTGATAAATACCAGTTTTTTTTTGTAAACACAATGCAAAATTAGCTAGATTTATTCAAAAATGTGAGTTTCTCTCTAACAGTAGTACACTTTAATAAGAATTATTGCTCAAGTTTTTTTATTATATATAAGTTCCGGATAACGTTCATGAATTTGAAATACATTTGAAATAATTTTAACAAATTAGTGCTCAATAGACCTGGGGAGAGTTGCAGGATAGACCCACCTTACATTCCAAAAATGTTAAAATATAATAAGTTATGTTTTTATATTTTTTGTATTCTAATTTACATGGACATGACATTACAGAATATAAAATTAATTATAATTCTTTATTTAAATCTAAGTTAAAAGATGATTTAATAAATAAATCTTTTCACAAATAGATGTTATTAGAATAATTATTCTCAAATTTTTGTAAAACTCAGAGTTCAGTTTTAATTTTTTGACTATCTCCAGTCACGGTACACAATGATGACGGCCCACCGAGGAAAGCCCGGTGCTCCGGTGGGCCAGTCCAATCCTGCATATAACGGAGCATAAAATATAAAAAAAAACTACAAAAATGTCGTATGTGAACTATTTAGTAATAATATTAATGCACGTATAAATAATTTAGTATTTGACAAAACCATCCTTTCCTGCATATTCGTGAAAATTTTAAAGATATCACTGATAAAGTGTAAAATATGTTGTATATAAATATCCATAAAAGCAAAGAGAATATAGTTTATTATATTCTCATTAATAACAGCTAAAAACTTAGTCAATATACATACTTAATTTAGTAAGCTTGAATTATACGACTTAAATTTTAAAGATCACATTCCACAAAATACTAGATTATTGACATATCAATTGCATTAATTCCTAAAATGACTTTTTACCATAAATAAATTCATTTACTTATCCTTTTAAATTTATCAGATTTATAAGAAATATTATGAAAATGTAAAATTACAATAAAACTTCATAATAAAAATGATTATAAAATTTGATACAAACCAGAAGAATAGCAGCGCCATAAACAATGCAAAATCTGTAAAAAGAATATTGTGCAACCTTTCCACTAGTCTTTACAAGATAAAGTATCACCCAAGCTTCACCTTTTTTACGCTTATCCTTTATCTTTAATTTCGAAAACCTTTTCTTTTTTGTTTTGGCCTTTTTCACCTTTTGCTTTTTAGCCATTTTTAAAAGTTAAATTTTACAAAAATTAAACGTCAAAATTTTTAACAAACTGCATTTTTCAAAATGAACAAATACAAAGCACACTTTTATTATTATATATCGTTTTAAAAATAAATATATTTAATAGTTGTTCTAGTATTTATATAAAGCAAGATATTAATTACCAGTAATGCTATTGCTCCATAGGCAAAAACGAATCTGTACCAAGTATAACGTCCAACCGTTCTTTCGACTGCGACAATTTGTATCTTTGGAGGCCAAAATATATTCCTTTCATAACGTGACATATTACTATTTCCAATCTGTCATATTTGTAAACAAATGAAATAATTATGCCGAATTTATAGAAAATTGAGTGTATTTTCATTTTGAACAGATCGGTCACTTACTTTTATTAAGTTTCTTATTTAGAATCTTTGAATTACTTTGACTCCTCATTAACCTTAAGATCTACTTTTGTTTTACATTAAATAATAATTATAGTTAAATATTCTTATATATAATTGATTTTCGTAAAATATCAATTACAATAAGAAATTGTAAATTTAATTTTTGAATTTTCTATAAAAAAGTGCTTTCATTAGGTATACCTATATTTCAAAATAAACTTTTGCTTCCAGCTTTTAACATTAATGAATAGTTTTTCAATTTTTGATATTTTTAATTATATCTGATATTATAATATTTATCAAAAGGACTTTTGTCAAAAAATCACTTTTAAATGTAAGGTGAGAATATGAGCCAATGTATCTAATTATTTAAAAAAATAAAAATTTAATTATCAGAACTTTAATTTTTAATTACAGTAAAATTAAATACATTTTTTAAATTTTTTAGTATTTGTTTCATGTTCTTTAAAATATCTACTTTAAAATATTTTTTTTTTAAAGAAAATGAGATCATATCGATGTTGTTCTCTGTTCGAAAATTCTTCATTTTAGTCAAATTTTAATGAAATTAACCTATTACAATTTAACAATTATTTTTATTATGAAATTAACCATTACAAACTATTTTCATTTAAGCAGAAATTAGTTTCTCCCAAACAAGTAACTTTGCAAGAAACAATCGCTCTCGCAAAACACTCTCAGAGATGTATGTTTTCCATATCACTCACAATAGTTCAATTAGATTTTAAAATATGTTTATTTCTTTATTTCAAATATATTTCAAGTATAAATGTTTAATATATATAGTACAAATTTGATAAATAACTAATAATATTTTATGGACATTTCGTCGCTAAAAATCGATACAAACATAATATTGGTTCAGGAATGTATTTATTTAATTCAGCACGAGTTATACTAGCGCAAACAATGTAGGTTTCCAAGAAATGTAAAGCTGTTGTGGCTTCCACAGAAAATTCTGTAGTTTTTCCACTAGAAAACAAAAACAAACATTCGTTATAGAAAAAATTAAAATTACGAAAAATTATATTTACCTTGTACAATGTTCAATATGTGACAAAACATATTGTCCGAAATATTGTAAAAATTTCTCGCCGCAATCTGGATGAAATTGTCTCAAAACTGTTTGGATACCATTAATAAATGGAAAACCGTCGATTTGATCTTGAGATTTTTTCGCAGTTAATTCGCCTAAAATAATTAATTGATATTTAATAAACGGATCCAGAACTAAAACCCAATGGGCAAAATTTAATCGGACAAAAAAACCCATACATGAAAAAGCTTAAACAATTAACTATAACCACTAATTTTTTAACCTAATTTTACAAAATTATATTTTTGTTCATAACGTGATTTAACCTGAAATTAATTATTAGAAATATTTAATTTGTTTTTAGAATTAACTGTTTACAAGCTAATATTTATTACATTCGTTTTTAGTGGGTTTTATATTAATAAATACCTACATCTAAATATTCTAATTTGACCATATTGTAAAATAATTTATCCCGAAAATTTTCACAATTTTACAAAAATTTATATAGATAAACATTCGAACTATTTAAGTATTTACCTATATTTCTAAAGTAAGTTAATTTTTGAAGTTGTGCAATTGTAAATAAAAATATAATTGCAGCAAAATGTGGAATATTTGTGGTAGTTATATAGATTTTCTTATTTGGATTATAAATTCCAGCCCAATCCAAATAATGCGATAACTCATACAACAATTGATCACCAGGATATGCTTTTTTAGAATCCTTATAATGGGCTTTTATATCCATCAATAGGGCACTAGAATCAAAAAATATTCTTTTAACAGATTATTAAACATACAGAAGCGAACTAATATATCTATAATTAGTTGAAACATTAAAGTTAGAAATTTAGCTTATATATATTATAACTTACTCATTTAAAGTACGAAGAGTCGATTCTAGATTTTTGCAGTTAAATTTACAAGCTGTATTTAATTCGTAGGCTAAATTTTTTCGCAGTAATTGCAAATGACCAACACGTAATATCCAATCTAGAATTTGTGGCCAGACTTTCGTACAACGATTATTGTAATTTTGATAAAACTTTGATGGATTTGCGACAATTTGTGATGCTTCTAATTCAGAATTCATACTTGTTAACATTTCCAGCCAAGAATTATCTTTTAAAACACCTTTTTGAAGATTACCTAAAACAAAATCATAAATAATCATCCATTTAGTTTTTTCATTTATAAACTATGGAAAAAATTAATAGAAATAAATAATTCATTTTAAAAGAGATTTCAAAATAAATATTAAGTTTTTAACAATTAGAATGTACATAAAAAAATAATAATTTGCTTAGATACAGTTGAGATACATACCTAGTATATTTTTTTAGAAATAAGAAATGTAAAATATAAAAATTATATAAACTATATTCATAGTAAAAAAAATTTTCAGAACTCATTATATTAAAATAAAATAACTTTACATTGAAATTCTGTTCATTTTATATTAAAATTCGACGGTTAGTATATTGAAATGTCGAATTTTAATATAAAATAAATAGAACTTCAACCTAAAGCTTTTATATTCATTATAATTTAAAATAGTTGAACCTTGAAATCTCTTGTTTTATAGTGAAAATTATACCTAAAAATTTTTGTAATTCAGCAACAATCATGAAAGCATATAGACGATCCAAACCCGTAACACCACATGGACTAATCGCTGATGTAACTTTCGAAAAGAATTTAATATTTAAAACTTCTTTATGAGTTTTATAATCATACCATGAAGTGGATTGTTGTACGTATATTGTTATTCTAAAATAAACATTATTCATTATTGATTCGTGAAAGGTCATTTATTTATTAATGAAACAAGGATTGGGTTTTCTTATTATACATATCTAATATTAAAAAAAAAAAACACAACTAAATAAAACGCTTCAAAATAATAATATATAATTGGAAATATATGACAAGAAGGACTTTGAAACACAGGTTAGAATAATTTATTATGATAATAAATTTGGAAAATATTTTTTTGTATCAAACTTTCCAAAATCATTTCGAATACTTTCAATATAAAACTTTTTAAAAATAATTTAATAATAAACTTTACACTTTATATTAATTTTTAATTTTTACAAAATCAACTTACTTGGGATCAGTAATTCTTAAAATTTCCCTGGCCAAGCATCCAATAAAATTAACTGAAGCACTATCCGACGAATTAAATCGTGGAATAGGAATATGTTTACTTTGATAAATACTTTCCCAATCGAAAATTTTCGTACGTAGAAAACTATTGCATTCTTGTTCAACATTATAACCTATAATACGACTTAATTCTTCTTGCCAAATCTTTAATCCATTTATATTTATATAATCCTACAAAAAAAATATGTTTTTAAATGATGTGTTATAATAAGAAACTAAAAGTGAATATACTTGTATATATTCAAATGAACGTTTATAACCGTTCATAATTTCAGCTAATGTTTTTAATTTCGATTCTAATTCGCTAGTTTTCGCACGACTATTAAATATTACGTTATTATGTAACGCTTCAGATACGTTCTTTACTAATTCTTTACGAATGCCATCTTCTAATAGTTGTTTTGGATCGATGCAAATTACACCGACCAAAGTTTTCTCCATCATTTGAATACCTGGAAACCACCATTTTCATAATAAAAAGTTCAAATATATCGGCTGGTATGATTGAGAGAGTGGCTTGTGTGAGCAAATGTTTTCAAGTGTAGAAATAAAATATCATGTATAAGAAGTATCATAAATATTTTTATAAGTAAATAAACCAAACGTGGAGGTTACAGATTTTTACAAATTAAACTCCTAGTGACTTTTCTGGTGTTCTAGTTAAAAAATAAACTATAGGTAATAGAAATGAATGTCTCTTGATTTGAAAACTAGTAATGAAAAAAGTAATTTATGTATTTTACATTCTTACCTTCGCTAAAAACTGAAATTGAATATGTCAATTTAGCCACTTTCAATCTTTCATCTAATTGGGCATATTCTTTGAGTTTATCCTTTTCCAATCGAGTTGGTAATTCTTTAATAACGGCCGTTTGTAAATGAATAATTTGCGCTAAAAGACCGAACATTGTCTCCGGTATAATTTGCAAAACCTTCCTAACATAAGCAACTAATTCGCTACTATAATAACGCGACACTGACTCCAAATCTTCACTATGCGCTAGATTAATACGTAACAATGGTATTTCTAACGCGGATGCTAATTTCAAAAATGTTGCGCGTAATTTTATAACCAAAGATGGTTCCTTTTTAATGCCCATTTGCATTATTGACGTGTACGAATCGATGATATACCAAGCATAACTTAAATCGCCGATAATCTGTAAAGTTACCAAAGCGTCTTCTTTGATATTGATAATACGAATCATTTGATGTAAAAATCTTCGAGTATCATTTAAAAATTCTTTAACTTGCAGATGCGTTTCTAATTGATGAAATGCTTGTACTTCTTCTAAAGCCTGAATCAATTGGACAATCTTACGCACCGATGAATTATTATCTTGTGTTAACGATGTGATTTGTTTAGCAATATCATCAAACCATAGTTGAAGATCGGTATTTTTTTCAATTCTAGTTAATGGTTTCATTCCACTGAAAACTTCTGATAATTCTTTCATACGTTCGGATCCCTCTCTTTTATAATTCTCCCAGTTTTTATCTTTCTCTATTAGCAATTTCTTAAATATATCTTTTACTTTTAACTCAAACTGTCCCGTATTCAACAATAATTCGAATACTTCTAAAGCTTTATATTTCGAATCGTTAATCACTTGCTCACGAATTTTCGCACATTTTTTATTTGTATCACTGGTAATACTTGTATGCAACATCATCCAACGTAATGTGACATTACATTCGCGCAAAATATTAATAACTTTATTTACGTTGTCTAATAGTTTCTCTTCGGTTAAAGAGCCTTCCTTTAACGCAGCTCTAGTTTGCGGTAAAAATTTCTTTAAATTTTCTCCGTATTTAATCGCCTGTTCTTTGATATTTGTCGTGCTTAATGTGTTATTTAATGCGGCTTTAGCTGCCTTATAAGGCTCCCACGAATCAATTAAATTCACCGTAATTCCCATGTAAATCGAAACGATCCAATTGTCCGGAAAATATTTGTCAACAATTTCGCGCATTTTTGCCGTTTGCGTATTTAAAATATTTGGCGCAAAAAATAAAACAACGTATAGCATGGCTGCTTGTGTAGCTAGTGCTGTACTACGATGTTCCGGTAGCGGATAGGTTGCCACTTGAGCATAGATATCATCCGAACGTAATCGGCCAATTACTATTTCGATATAGGTTGAATTTATTGGAATTCGTCTAAAACAATTTATAATTGTAATACATTAATTTTTAATACGCTTTTATTAACTAGCTTTCTTTCCTGTTTGTTTATCTGTTCGGGACAAATTTACTATAGATTTTAAACTAACTTTCCGATGAGCTAGTGACTTGAAACTTTAAATATAGCTCAGAACTGTATGACGATACAATATTAACTGATAAAACTAATTAATTAAATTAGAAATATTAAATAAAAGTTAATTAATTAACTGAATTAATTATAATTATAATTAATTAAATTAGTTAATTAGGTTAAATAAAATTAACAAGACTATAAAGCAGAAAATAATTATTGAAATAAAAAAATATAAATATTGTTTATTTTTTTATTGTATTTATAAAGTAAAATAAAACGGCTTTAAGTTATAGTTCTGTATTAATATTAAAACCATTTCATTTTAATAGAATAAGTTCTGAAAGATTTTCTTACTATGTTAATAATAAATTATTATTAAGTTACATTTGGCTCCCAACGCTAGGCGTCAAATCTAACCTATTTATTTAAATGTATAAGAATTAATAAAGAATAAATAAGTTATAAGTTTATTTTATTCGCTACTTACTTGAAATAATCTTCAGGATAATTATTTGGTCTTTTCAATCCTGCGCTATTAGAGAATGCAGTTGTTCTTAAAAGTTTACAAACATCATCAATTTTACTCTGAGTATCATTTCTTTGTGGACTGTATCGATAATACGATACAAGTAAACGTTCTCGTATAAGACCATCTATATGCAAATCAGTTACTAGTAACATGATTCCGTACAAATAAAGTGCTTCACACTAAAATAATACATTTTCTTACAATTAGTATTGATAGGCAAAAATATATTCAGTAGTATTCATTTATTAATCATAAGATATGTAACTAAATTATTTAATAATTTAATTATTTAATAATTAGCTGTTTCAGTTTACAAGGATATGGACTGCACAGTTGATTAAAATATTTCCATTCCGATTTTTTATTAGATTACAATTTCAATTCGAGTTCAAATCTGATTATTTTTAAATAAACAAATATTATGTAACATTAAATTATTATTTAATAAGAAAACTTCATATTTTCTTTTCTATTAAGGGGGGAGTACACTTTGACTTTTCAAAAAAATGCATTTTTTTTTTTTTGGCTTAAAATGTTCCTTGGGATGTATACTTTAATTTAGAAAAGACTCCAAGTCCGCCAGAATATTCCTTACCGCTTTACGAAGCGATTTCCTAAAAAATGTATGGAGCCGGCATAGCCGATTGAAGGTAAATACTTTTCCACGAGAAAAATGAACGCCGTTTATCTCGAAACGAGGTTTTTCAAACTGGTGTGGGAAATAACTCTAACCAGTTATCATCAAATTTGGATATCGCCTAGGTTTTCTTGTTCAGAATTAAATTCTGCTTAGAAATACGTATCCACATTTTTGATTTTGTCAAAAATGGATTTTTAATCCACGATTTTGTAAGCATTTTTAGGGTGAAAAATGGATTTTTTTTTTCCTAAGGCCACAACTTTTGAAAAAATCAATTTAAAAAAAATCGGAATACGTATTTCTAACCCAAATTTCATTACTAATTAGGATTTAGTTCGATTTATGTACCAGGATCACATGGGAAGGAGTATTTTCCCACACCGTTTTCCGACTTCCGCGCGAGGACGTCTGCGCGACCTGGTGCACCGGCCACGGGGGGGCGCCGATCGAGTTAAAAAAAAATACAAATTGTAGTTCGAAGGATGAGTAATAAATGGGTTATAACATATTTGCCCTCCCTTAGTGTTTTATTGCTTAAAAAAATTAACGAAAATGCCTTACTTTTTGGACGTTCAAAGTGTACTACCCCCTTAATATAAAAACAAAACAAAAAATCCAAAATCGGAGTCAAAATATATATATATATATATATATATATATATATATATAATATAATATATATATATATATATATATATATATATATATATATATATAATATAATATAATATATATATATATATATATATATATATATATATATATATATATATATATAATATAATATAATATATATATATATATATATATATATATATATATATATATATATAATATAATATAATATATATATATATATATATATATATATATATATATATATATATATATATAATATTAATACGGTATTTGCCCGAATATAACGCGATATTTTTAAACTAATATTTCCTGTTAAAAAATTGACTCGCGCTAAATTCAAGGTCTAGATAATGAAATGTAACAACTCTTGAATTTTATTTTCATTTAATTCTTTTATGAAAAATAAATGGATCGCGTTAAATTCGGATTATTTTCTTTTTCTATATATTCGAGCAAATACGGTATCTTTTGTGTGAAATCATTCATAGAAAAACTTTCCTTATGTTTACATTTCAGATAATCACATTGTTTATTACTATATATAAAATTTAGTATCGATAATGCCTACCATTAACTGTTTTCCTTCGAAATCAACAAATACACTTTCCATTGACTGTTGTATATAAATTGCATCATCTAAATCTTCCAAAAAATGTTTTAAATCAGCAACATACGTATGAATACTTTCAAATGCTAAATAAAATCTAGTTATGGTCTCCAAATAATTTTCACGAAATTCGTCATCAAGATCTTGTAATTCTGTATTACTATCAATTTTATTGTCAAGCGTATCTGATGCTTTGAAATAACTAAAATCTAAAATAATATCCGCATATTTGTGCTGTTCTTGTTTAGTTTCTAATCTAAAAAAATAAATAAAAAAATAGTGTTATGATGAAAGTAAATAGATTATTATTAATTTGTAACCTGTACACCGGTGGAATGTAGTCTTTTAATCGCAATAATTCCGCAATTATTGCATTTCCTCTAGAAACTAATTGTAAAATAGTTTGTCCACACAAATTATTTTCTGCAAGAAATTCTGTCATGTTTGTAAATTATTTTTATAACATTTTCTATAACCAATAACACAAGTGACAATACAATGACAGCTGTCACTGTCAGATCAGTTTATAATATGAAGTTGTATCTTTTTGTTGTATTTTGTAGGAGTATTTATTAATTAATATTGAAATAATAAATATTTCATTTATATAAAAATCAATAAAAAAGGATAAAAGTGTATAAATTTTACATCCATTTTATCCAAAATCCATATATTCATTTCATAAGCACGATTTTATTGAATTTGTACATTACTCGTACTTCTACTACTAAGCTAACACAATTTAACATGTCATGCTGATTTTATGCTGATTTTATTCATCTAACCTAAAATTGAAGAATAAATTGCGTAATTAATTGTAATTTCTAAAAACTATAAATAATTGTATATTTTTTTTGATATAACCATGTTTTGTAGAACATTAGTAATACGACAAAATGAGCGATGGAGATAAAATGCCAAAAGTTGACCTTAAGAGCACAACGCATAAAGTAAGTCAAACTGATTTGGATTTCATGAAGATTATAGAAAAACAAAACTTGGAACGTGTTAGAAAACTACAACAAATACGAAGGAAAAATGTTATAACTGGTTGTCTACTTGGTGGAGCAGTTTTTAGCATTTACTTGTATTCTATGCTGGCAGTACAGCAAGAAAAGTTTCTGGACGATTTTAACGAACCAGAGAAGACTATTAAGAACTAATTAATTGTAAAATGGCAGCAACCGCGCGAAAAATTGTCCGTTTACCACCTTTACCAACAATTAGAGACTTAGTCAGATTGTACAGATTACGCGCAATCAAACAATTATCACAAAACTTTTTAATGGATGAACGCATAACAGATCGAATTGTACGTTCGGCTGGAAATATTCGTAATGGCTTTGTATGTGAAGTCGGTCCCGGGCCAGGAGGAATTACCCGATCTATAATCCGCAAAGGTCCCAGTAAACTAATAGTTATTGAAAAGGATCCAAGATTTTTGCCAACATTAGAATTATTATCGGAAGCTTGTGAAAATTTCACCGAAATGAAAATTGAAATCGGTGACATAATGTCGTATAATCTAGAATCTTCATTTCCAGATGCACCAATTCATAATTGGACGGATTATCCACCACCGATTCATTTAATCGGCAATCTTCCGTTTAGTGTTTCAACATATTTAATCATCCGTTGGTTACACGCAATATCGGAGAAGCGTGCTGCTTGGATTCACGGTCGTACGAGAATGACTCTAACTTTTCAAAAAGAAGTCGCTGAACGTATGGTGGCACCTGTAATGCACGACCAACGTTGTCGACTTTCCGTAATGTGCCAGTTATGGTGTAACGTCATTCATCGATTTACAATTCCCGGAAAAGCGTTTGTACCGAAACCGGATGTCGATGTGGGTGTAGTAACATTGACACCATTGCAAGAACCATTGACTAATTTACCATTTAAATTAGTAGAAAAAGTCGTACGGCAAATATTTAATATGCGACAGAAGTATGCGGTACGAGGGGCGCAAACTCTTTTTCCGGACGATCTAAGGGAAGAAATGGGTGTGAAAATGTTTCATCTTGCCGATTTGGATCCGAAAACGCGGCCGTTTCAAATTGGTAATGAAGAATTCGCGAGACTTTGTTATGCGTATAAATTGATTGCTGATGAATATCCAAATGTTTTTGATTATGATTTTCGGGCTTGTAAAACTTTAAAAACGGACATGAAACAGACGGTATAATGTATGTTTTAAGTTGTACTTTGTTGTTTAGTATAGAAATATATTGTTTATAGCGTGTATATTACTATGAAATAAATTTTTTTTTATTTATTTTGTTTGGTATTTATTAAAAAAAACTTAAAATTTTCGTACCTTAATTGTTAATTATATCTACAATAAAAATTACAAAATATAATTCCAATAACGTTGTAAGTTAGTAGAGAAGAATATATTTATTATTTACTTACTAATATGTTTTTTCATGTGAAATATCAAAAAACAAGCGTTACATTTCATATGTAATACAGCAGAAGAAAATTTTAGAATTTTTAAAACTACTTCGTTAGAATAACATATACAATCTCCAATTTTGGTTTAGCATATCGTATATTTTATCAGTATTATTAGGAATATATCAACTAATAACATTTATTTTACTACTAGATATATGTTAGTATAAATAATTCTTATTATTCAAGATAAGAAACTTATTAAAAAATTAAACAAATTTACATTATAAAATCATATATTAGTATCTTTTATAGATTGTTTAATAATTACAATTTTCTATTATATCAATGAAGTATATACTTTTCTAAATCTCTCTTCAAGGTAACTTCTTTTTATTTCATTTAAAAGTTCTGGGGATTTATTATATGTTCGGAGTTGTAGAAGTTTGGAAATTTTGTAAAAGTAAAGCAACTGCTTCTTTGCTCATCTGTCATACAACTTTGTTATAAATTTTATTTTGAATTGGTTGTTTTTTTTAACAAAATTTTAAATATGCGAATAACTTTTGAGATTTAATTTGTGTTTTGTAATTTTCAGACTAGGTTTAAGGTAAAAGGTAGTTATTCCAATTATATTATAAATTTATTTTTATAAAATAAAAATTATATTTTTTAAAATAATTTAAATCCAACAAAATCTTACCTGGAATGTTTGGCCAAAACTAATTTCTGCTTAAATAGAGTTTGTGCCACATTCTTGTGAGTACATAGCGCGATTGTATATGCATGTATTGTTATATAATAAAAAATTGAAATATTTATTAGTTATATATGATGTTATACAGATTATACTTAATTAGAAGAAATTATTCATTTGTTTGTTCTGATTTATTTGTTTCATTAATTTCACTATCTTTGTTATCGGTTTCTTCTTTCGCTTTTTTCTTAACCATTTTGTAATGTTTCTTTGATTTCATATGATCATTCCATTGCAATGTACCAACAAAAGTTCTATCACATATTTCGCAAAAATACGTTTGTTCTTCAAGCATTGGCGTCGTTACAGAAGAGAGTGGTTTCGCTGGTAAAGGTTTATATTTACATTCTGTTTTGTTTAAAAAACTGTTAATTACTTCTATTGCTGGATTTTCGACATTTTCTTTCCAGAGTTTTACGTCCGTCGTATCCAAGCCGTATACGGAAGGAACCTATACAAATAGAAAGGTATTGTATGATATATATATATATATATATATATATATATATATATATAAAATTTAATTATAACTTATTTATGCATACATACCTGCCTGTCTGGTCTTCCCAAAAATCTGTTAGACACCCAACGAATTTGTTTTCTCGCATATCTTCTCGTTACTAATTTTAGATTTTCAATTCCAATTTGCAATAACTTTTTACCATTTTCTGCTTCTTTTTCTTTTACATCAAGCATCAAGTAATCATGAAATTCTTTAAAACCTATTGACTGAAATATTCCTTTTGTGTAGTCAGGTGGTCTGAAAAAAAATATTATTTTCAATGAGAAGAAAAATACAGTTAGATGATAAGTTAAAATACATTGTTTTGTCTTTTGTTAAATTTCGTAATATATCTATAATATTTTAATTAACAAAACAACTCACTGATTAAGTTAAGAACATTTTATGCAGCTGGCCCTAAGTGTATAAATAAGTCATCAAAGAAAAAAAATAACATGCAAAACAATTGTTAATTGTAAACAATTTTTATTTTATGTATTTGTTAATAAATTGAAAATATTTATATGATCGTATACTTACAAATGTACTATGTTGTACTATTTATTTATTTTTTACAAATCATAACAATAAAATCGTTTTTAAAATACAGGAAATAGGTAATATCTATTTCTAAACAATCCAAAAATAGATAACCATATTTGTCAACTACATATAAAAATAAAAAATAAAAAAAATGTATATTACTGTTCGAAAATGATGTGCATTACAAATTACTTAATAAGTAACAACAATAAAAATATAAAATTACTTCGAGTTTCCGGTTTCACATGAAAAATATATTTTAAATTTATTATTACAATGAAATTTATATGAATCAAATAATTGTTCTATAAAAAAATCTTAAATATTCATAAATATAAAACATAGTAAATAAAATTTAAATGTGTATCTAATATGTTTATAAATAATGTACATATTGTAATATCCTGTATATGTAAATAAATATAATATACCTGTATGGATTTTATAAATAAATAATTTTTCAATGAATTATTGAAAAATCATTCAAGCTAACAATAAGCTAACACATTGTAAATATTCATTTAATCGCAAATTTTAACAATAACCTTTGTATACGAACTACCCCATTTTCTTGGACCATTATTAGTATATTTATATTATTAAAATAAATTTGATGGAATATGTAAAACTTACGAATTATCTTTTAATCTTTCTTCATTGTAACGAGTATGAAAATGCAATAATTCATTAAGTAATCCTTGTTTTATCATATCGTCAACTCGTGCGTCTAAACGTTCATCCAGTACTATCTGAAACAAAATACATTATTAATTATTATTATATTATTTAAAATCAGCTTCATTTTTTCTTCTTATTTATTTAAGACTAAGACTATGATCAGAATTAAGACAACGTTGAATAAACCCCGGTCTAAATTGTTAATAATTTAAAATGTTTTTAACTCAAACGCTAATGAGGTAAAAATAGAATCTTTTTTACATCTAGATCAGAAGTATCAAACTCATTTGGACTACGACTCATTTTTCTTAATTACTCAATATAAGAAATGTATAAAACTTCTTCTCTCAATCATTTCTTAATTATTTTTAATATAAAAATGTTTTATATGAGTACAAAATATTAAACAACAATATTGTATTTTATGTTCAAAAACTTGATTTTATTGTAAAAAATCACTAAATATATTTATATTTTTATTGTAATTGTAAATAATTGCATACGAAAAAGTACAATGTAGTTTTCAAATGTATTTAATACATTATGACGCACGCATAAGGAAGTAACATAATCACAAAATTTTTTTTAACGGAAGTACACATTTTTAACAAAATAATTTTTATTATAATTTAAATAAATATAAGCAGGTAGTTAGTGGTAATTTAAAAATGAATCATAAAAAAAATATTAACTCTTATTAACTAATATAATTATGTATAGACAAGTAATGTATCTAAATACATATAATATTAATCCTTTAAGAACGGATATGTATATATATTTTGTTATCTCTTATCCTTTTACCTTACAGAATCTTTTATCTTTTGCTAGTCAGTGGAATTCTTCTTCTGATAGAAAAAGACGAAATATCCTATTATGTTACAGATCTTACAAATATGAACCGAATAGACACAATAATCTTATATACTTTTCCGTAAACTACTTCCTGAAAATGGTTCTAACGATTTTGATAAAATTTGGTAAAGATACGTTTTTGAATGCAGGAGAGCATTTTACCTAAGTCTTGACTTCGGGAAAACTCAACTATTATAGAACAATGCTTAATTTTTCAGACATATATTTATACTACCAAATTAAGACAATCTGTGATAATCCATAATTACAGTTTCTAAATAAGCATTCGTATGTTCTGCTAGGAGTTTATTCGCATTTTCACACGCGTCTTAAACGGTTTGTGTAAAGAAACACTATATAACCGTTTACGGATTAAAAAAAAAAACTAGCTGGTTTTATGTTGATTTTAAGGCATGTACATACAAATAGATAGAAAATAACTATTTTATATCCATTTCTAGTTATTACTAAGTTGTTATTTACCTATATAGTAAGTTAAAAACGTTTTACCAAGTGATCTATCTTTCTGTATCATAGCTTGTTTCGTTTATTTATTGTACAATGTCTGCAATTAACAGAAGAACTTTAAATGTGTTTATTTGATGTTTACGAGAGAATTACTTTTTTATAACTTTATTGCAGGCCTTAGTCTAAGGTTTTTCTTCCACTTCACATGAATTAAAATATTCGGAATATAGCTGAAAGTTTGAAACGATCGTCAAATAATATACATTTTGTGAAACTAACCAAGTGTTTCTTTTAATAATAACCTTTATAGTTATTCCGATTTCTTATTAATTTTTAAAAATGTTTCATCAAGTGTCAACCACCAAAAAGTGTAAATGTTATTAAATTATTATCAATACTTAATACTAGTACAAAAAATGAACAAAATACTTTTCAACTTATTATGTAATTTAAATAAGAAAAATTTCACCAATGTAATTAAGAAATTTTTATTAGATAATGCATTCTATAATTTGAAAATATAAAGATTATAAAGTGCTATTAAAAAGTACAAATATAAAAATTCCAATACACAATTTAAAATTCCCATTGCATATTTTGTGTGCTAGTGCACGTTATAATAAAGCGTGATTTATTGGTTGGTTAAGTCATTTAAATAATAATTTTAAAATTAGTCATTTATTCTGAGAATACATTTTTAACCAAGCATAAATGATTTTTGTATTTATCTTAAGAATGAATAAAATTGGAAATACTGGCCCTAATATGAGTAGAAAATCGAATTTTGGCATTTAAATAAAATAAAAATAACTTTGTTATATCACTAAAAAACTTTAATTTCGTAACTGTAGTTTCAATCTGTTAGGTCATCGTCAGACGAATACATACTACATAAAACACAAACGACACAGCAACTACATTGTAACTACAATGAAATCGCACTGCAACTACAATACAATCACATTGTTAGGCCACCGACTGACAAATACAGACTACATAAAAATAAATAAATATATATATACAGGGTGTAACAGAATAACTATTCCTAATTTTAACTGGAGTATCCTGGGCTCAGAATATGAAGATTTAATGCAAATCACTTAGATAAAATGTGGCTCCTTACTGAGCTACAGGGTGTTTTATATAAAAATTTAAAAACTATTTTTGCCCAGTACTTTAAAACTATTTGACGTATCCTTATCATACTTGGCAGGAAATGTAGGTACCGTACACCATACTAAATTATGTTAAATAAAAGTTTCTGGCTACTGCCAGTGGCGTACAACAGGGGCAAGTGAGAGGCTGATCCTTCCTAAATTCTACGCCACTGGCGGAATTGTCATTTTAACACAATTTTTCGATTCTCCAATACTTGCTGTGTAAAAAACATACTCTTCCTTTGTAACGATAAAGTCACTGTTTTTCGAGATATTTAAAGTTAAACATAAGCTGCACCCTTGGGATTTTTTCAAAATTTGCTCAAAAAAATCTGAAAAAATTCAGTAAAATAGAGAAAAAAATTAGCTACATAATAACTAAGTAACTTTTTTCTCTAACTCATTCTGATTTGGCTATAAAAATTATTGAAAATAAAAAAAATAAAATGCCAAAAATATTAATTTTCAATAATTTTTCCAGCCAAACCAGAATGAGTTAGAAAAAAAGTTACTTAGATATTATGTAACTAATTTTTTTCTCTATTTTACTGAATTTTTTCAGATTTTTTTGAGCAAATTTTAAAAAAATCCCAAGGGTGCAGCTTATGTTTAACTTTAAATATCTCGAAAAACAGTGACTTTATCGTTACAATGGAAGAGTATGTTTTTTACACAGCAAGTATTGGAGAATCGAAAAATTGTGTTAAAATGACAATTCCGCCAGTGGCGTAGAATTTAGGAAGAATCAACCTCTCACTTGCCCCTGTTGTACGCCACTGGCAGTAGCCAGAAACTTTTATTTAACATAATTTAGTATGGTGTACGGTACCTACATTTCCTGCCAAGTATGATAAGGATACGTCAAATAGTTTTAAAGTACTGGGCAAAAATAGTTTTTAAATTTTTATATAAAACACCCTGTAGCTCAGTAAGGAGCCACATTTTATCTAAGTGATTTGCATTAAATCTTCATATTCTGAGCCCAGGATACTCCAGTTAAAATTAGGAATAGTTATTCTGTTACACCCTGTATAAACAATTATAGACAGCTATTGAACAAGGGGGTGAGTATTAGGTCCAACTGGTCATTTAGTAAAATTATGTTTGGGTTATTCTTACACTTTGTAATTTCTTATCCAAAATGTATCACAAAGTTACGGCTAATCAAGTTAAATGTTTAAATAAAACTAAACTATTCCAAATTTTCAATGTTGAACACCTGACTTACATAATTAATTCTCTATCGACAATAACAAAAACAAAAAAAAAACAAAAAAAAAAACAGGAGGCCTTTGACACTAAAATTACTTATGTATCTATCTAGTCATAAATTTATCATTCATGGCCAAAATGTTTCGGGCGCTAGCCCGCGAATTCACTATCGCTATCATTGTCTATATTTCTATAACGTAATTTGTTGTAAAAACTGCTGCTGTTGCGAGTGAAAATGTCGGAGAAGGAAGTCGTAAAGTTCCGGGCGAGCCAGCATACGCGTGTGCGAATGGCAGACAGAGCAGACGGGAAAAACACACACACACACGCGACACGAGAAAATGCTATAGTGCGTGCCAAGGTCGTGTACGCGGATGAAATTATACTTACAATTTTATGTTTATGTTTATTCATATTGTTATTATTTGCATATGTTTTATGATGAAGTTTAGAGAAATTAAATGTTACAAATGAAGATACAAACATTTGAAATAAAACGTTTGATTTAACTTTAAGTAGTTACACGAAACTGAACTAAACCGCAACATTAAAGACTGAAAGTTTTTCTTAAACCAGATCGTTCATATTTATCCGATTTATAGTATTAAATTTCGCTCGGAGCAGGAACGTAGTCGGATCTTAGGTTCAGTATTTCCAAATGTTGGAATAAATTTATCCTTGGAATAATTTTAAAATCGGCCAATGAAATGTTGTCATTTATTCTGAAGATACATATTTAGTTATTCACAAATGATTTTTTAGTTATCTTAAAAATAAATAAAATTGGAGATACTGATCCTTAACAAAATATGTTATTGGAAAAATCGATTTATATTTATTTTTATAAACAAAACTATTTGAAACAATATGTAAAATGTATAAGAATATTGAAAATTTCGGTTACAAAAATCTATTTTTACAAAATAAAACTAATGCCGCCATTTCCGCACACAACATAAAATTTATTTATAGGAATGAAAAAGAAAAGAATGTAGACGTTACGTTCCCAATGGTTACATCATCTAGTCCGACGATGGGCGGGCGTCTACTAGCGTCTCTAGCAGCGTCTGTCCTTATACATAAACATCGCGACGATCGCAGCCTCACCGCGCTTTCGGATAAGGTCGGGTTGGGAAGAAGAGTAAAAGTGAGTAATTTACGAGTGCACTACGGAGAGAGAGATACAATTTTAGAAGGTTACGTTGCACTAGGAACTACACGCATTCGGCCAGTCAAAAAATCGGCTGCTATTTTTATAGTAGAACACGATCGACGCAGCGCGCTTAAACTAGACGTTATTAGAAATTAGCTGGAACACTTTTAATATATATATATATATATATATAAAGTATTTTCCTTACGTTTTTCAGTTTTATTACATCATACTAAAGTAATTCTTCTTATCAAACCATATTCAAATATATTTTTTTCATTATACAAATCTAAAAATTTTGTAATTTTGTTTAAAGTAGCTTTAGGTTTAAGTTCTGTGTAAATATTTATTAATAATCAACATTTCGACGAACTCAATGTCCGTCTTCATCAGGAAAAATGACATTTACAGTAAATAACAGATAAATCTGATATTGCTCAACATGCGTTAGAGTATCTTCATGATGAAAAATTCGGAAATATTGTAATAATTTCAAGACCAATTAATATTGATAAGAGAAACAATAGAAATGTATAAAGAGCAGCGATTTCTCAAATGTGGGGTCTCAACTCATTAGTGGATCTGGGATCTCAACCTGATTCCGGGATAATTTCGTTAAATATTAAAATAAAATAATAGTTTTCATGTTCATTAACAGAAATATTAAATTCATTTGTTTAATATATTTATATTATAATTATATTCAATAAAAAATAAAAATAACAAAGTTTTTTTTTTTTATTTTATGCAAATCCTTTCTCTAAAATATGTATTACAAGCGAGTGGATAGCAAAAAAAAAGTATTATCAAAAATGGGTCACGACTTATAAAAGTTTAGAAAACCCTGATATAGGGATTAAAAAATCTGCAAAATACGGTTTTTCCAAATTTTGTTAAAATGTTTATACGTAGATACAAATAGATCAGGAATTTAAAATTATTCTGCTGTTGATGAATATAAAAAATTATGTAAAGTCACAAAAAGACTAACATGAGAGTGCTATTTTATGAATTAAGTATATTAAAATCGGATAATTAACTTCTAATTTATATTCTAATAATAATGTATGTGTGTGGTCTAAAAGTTTATTCAAATAATGCATTCAAAATATATAAAAAGAAATTAAATATTTTAAAAGATGTAAAGTTTATTTGAAATTTACTTTACAAGAAATCATTTATAATGAATATATAATTGCTGAAGAAAAATTCCATAGGAACTAATTGAAAAAGAGCAAGTCATCAAAATAAATAAACTAATTTTTAGAGGAAAAAAATAGAACCTCTTTTCTATAAGTCAACTAAATTATTAAATAATATAATATAGTATAACTATAGATTGAATTCGAGATATCAAAATTTTATTAGACATAATTTATGATTTGAGATGAAAAATAATTTATATTTGGTGCTTTAGTAAAATTAAATAAAAGTTTCTGCATTACTTAAATAATATAATAATGTTTTATTAGTATAAAAAAAGCAAAGGTTATTAACATAGTAAGAAAATCTTTCAGAACTCATTATATTAGAATAAAACGGCTTCAGGTTCTAGTTCTGTATTTATTATTGTCATTCAATGTTTAATTGATTTAGTAAACAGCTTGCGTAAATTTCAGAAAGAGAAACGAAACTATTTTGTTATCATTTCTAAGTTAAAATAATAATTAATTTAAGCCCAGTATTTTCAATTTTTATTTATTGTTGAGTTAAGTAAAAAAAATATCTGTAATTGGTTAAAAATCTATCCTAGCAATATTTCATTGACTAATTTTAAAATTGTTCCAAAATTTGAAAATATTAAACCTATAGTAATTATACTATTATTTAAAAAAAAATCTTTGGTACTTCCGTACCAACAAAAAAATGTAAACTTTTATTAACTTAACAGATGTTACATATTCCTAACCTTTAAATTAGATTAAAAATTAAACACTACTTATTAAAATTCCTTTAAAATAATATGTGATTAATTATTTGAAATATATGTTAACGCAATTTGCCACTAGATAATTTTAGGCGTTTGAATTAGTTAAAAATTAATTGTAGTGATATTATTAAAGTTATTAAAAATTAGAAATCGGAAAGCTATTATTTTTTTATCTTAACTATTTCAGTAGCACATTTTGTCAAAGCAAAATAGCTACAGATTTATAATTAGCAACGTAAAAAATATTTAAAAAAATAAATAAGTATATAGAAATATGTGCAATTAGATTTTATTAATGATCTTTCGACAATCATAAAAATCAAAAAAATATTGCAATTTTGACAGTTAAAAATTTCTTAAATATTACTATTTATAACTATGAATTTTAAAATATTTAAGCTTAGTCGATATTTAAAAAAAATATAAATATATTATATTTTCATTAAAAAAAAAAACTGTTGAAATATGATAAAAATCTTAAAAGTTATTTAATTTAATCCATATTAATTAAGTAATTAATACTGATTTTATGATATTAGTATTCATTATTATGAAAATTTATACAACATAATTAAATAAAGTGTTAAATTAAATAGGTAAGTTATAGTTTTATATTATTAATAAATGTATTTATTCAAATAAAATTAATTACTAACGATATTTATTTAACATCGATATTTTTACTTTGTATGCGAAAATATAAAATAATTAATTTATTTAATATTAAATAGAAACTAAAAAGAATCATTAATTATCAATTCTATACAAATAAATGAACAACTCATGTATATATCAGAGCCGTATCGATAAATTTCACCTAAAACAAATTTCAAAATTGCGCTCCCAATTATACATACAAATATACAGCATGTATGAAATATATAATCCTGACAATTTTTAAAATAATAATAAAGATACTGAAAAATACTCCATTTCAGTTTCAGATAATGTCCATACGATGTCTACCATGATGTTCTAAACACTATGTTGTTCCCAAAATATTTACATTTTTTGTAATATATACAGATTTCGATAAATTTACAATTAATTTTAAAGTTATAATTAAATAAATAGTAAAATTAATATGATTCTTATTGTAAATTTACAACGATTTTTTACAGTGTAAAGCTCTGAAGATTAGGCAAAGCACCGTACTGATGAGGTCCTAAAGACCGAAACACGTGTCTACGGTTAAACTGGCCAGTCATTGATGCATAGCCTATAATAAGCCGATTAAATGACTGAGTAACTTGTGAAATTTTGGGAAAAATATAAAATCTCAATATTTTTGAGTATTATTATATTAAATTTCACAATGACAATATGAACATTTATTTGTTCAAGGTTCATTACAATAGTGATTGCCTAAACGTTGGCTTAGTAGTTAATAAAAATATATAAAATTCCGTCAATTATTAATTATTCATTATAATCCATATATTTTTTTCGTATACACAAACACACAGTAGCGTAATCATATAAAATGTCATATACTGTTTCGAAAATAGAATTTAAATCGCATAACTCAACAGCGGCGTGAATTGGTATTAGTAGTAACAAACAATAAAATAGCGAGGGGGCGGAGGGGAGACACTTGTAATTTGGGTATTAACAATAGACGGACGCCGAGCGCCGGGACGCTAATAGCCCCAACATAAGCCTCCTTACTGGAATTGCTTAATATAGCATGTACTTCCATACTTGTTCGCTATGACGTCATCGAATTACTAGGCTAGTAAACGCGTGCAGAAAATACGAGTGGGAATGTCAGATTTTTTTTTTCAAATATATTATATTATAAAAATGAAAAATCTAAAATAGAAGCTGTTTTAGAATTAGTTTCTGTTTAATTATTTTATAAAAACGAAGTTTCGACAAAACTGTGAACGATTGTCTAGATCAGATCAAATTTTTTATCAATGACATTAAAGTAAATAAGAATATGTAGCAACTAGTTACTAGGTAACATATAAATAACTGGATCATAAGAATTACATATTTCTAATTAATAAAAGCCAAATTTTATTCAACTCAGTGCCTTTACGGTAATTCATGTTATTCCTTTCTTTATAAAGGAAGGAATATGTAAAACAGGTGTCCCAGGAAAATTTTTACATTATATAAATATAAAATACAAATATTTTATGTCAGTAATTACTTATTATTTCAGTAAAAATAAAAAAAACATATATACATAATATAAAATAACATAATTTCCCTTAAAGCATAAAATAGTAATATTTTGTGGTTATTTTATTTTATTAACTTTTCTCCACAGTAAGATCATATTTTTATTTTTATTTATTATATATACATACATACATACACAATCACGCCATGTACCCAGAAGGGTGTGGCACAAACTCTTTTCATCAACCCGAATTCAGTCGCCTCCAAACATTCCTATCCAAACAAGCAACTTTCGCTTCATCCACATTCATAATTCCTCTCATACATACTCTTTTATTCCTACTACTTGGAAACTTTCGCTCACGCAAAACACTCTCAATCATACCACTCCAACTACTCATCGGACGTCCACGCAAACGTATATCATCAAAATCATTCAAATAAATCTTTTTAACCAAACGTTCATTAGACATTCGCTCAACATGTCCGAACCGTCTTAACTGACTAACATCAACTTTTGCTACAACATTTTTTTCAATTTCACACTCATCATACACTAATCTATTTCGTACCCGATCTCTCCTATTTACACCGCATAATATAGTAAATTAATTTATTTTACATAAAATTGCAAAATTATATTATTTTTTCAGAAAATTTATGTAAACCGTCGCTTTACTGAAATAATATTTAATTTTATAATATAATTTTTTTAAGTAAAATGGCAACTTTTTACAGTGTAAATACGTGAAATTCTGTAGATTTTCGTCCTTTTATTTTTTACAAATCTAATAATGTATACACCGAATTAATAAATTTCAGTACATCAACTATACAAAGCCAAAGAAACAACCAATATACGTAAACCAATCTTAGTAAAACTCTACCTCAATTTTTTTATGACAAAAAAAAAAATACTTTCATAAGTTGCGCATCATAAAAAGAAAATCTATAAGTAAAATAGGTAAATGTATAGAAAATGCTTCCCACAATTGAACATTTCATATAAATAGGTCATTTAGTGATGTTTACAATAAAACACCAGCTAGTTTCCGTGTTTAGAGTCAAGGTCAGCCCCCATACACACACACACACACACACACACACACACACACACACACACACACACACACACACACACGCTTTCATGTATAGCTGCAATCGTATTCAATAATAGTTTTCGAATAGTGCTGGACACCCCTGCACACGCGTAAATTCATTTTGCGCGTGTCCTTTACTACTGTACTATTTATTCTTCAACTAAACTAAGAATATGTTATGTATGTACTTTAAACACTTTCTGCTATGTAGCTGTGAGTAACATTAAATTTAACTGATCGTTAAACCAGTACAATCATACTTACAAATATTTTGCGTTTTGTACTTGAAATATAATTGTTAAATAGTTAAAAAGTGAAATAAACAAGTTCATATTTCTGTGGTCGGCCGCATTTTTTCAAGAACAAGTTTTTTTTTTGTTTACTGATTATTATACAAGTTTTATTTTTACTTATATGGTAAATACTGGAACAAATTTATTCTTGGAATAATTTTACAATTAGCGAATGATTTATTCTGAGGATACATTTTTATCTAATCACATAAATGGCTTTTTACTAGAGCTGGGCGACATCGGAATTTCAATATCGATATTTGATATTTAAAAAATATCGATATTTCGATATTTTGATATCTGAGCAAACTGATTGATGAAATTCTAATTTAATGTAAAAATATTTGAGATTCTTTCCACATATGGATGAGACAAATAAAAAAATTACTTATTTCAGTTACTACATTTCTTAAAATAAAAACATATTACATATTAAATAAAACTGCTTTAGGTTACAGTTCTGTATTAATATTTACTTATAATCAACGTTTCGATAAACTCAACAGCCGTCTTTATCAAGAAAATTAATAAAAAAAAAAATTATAGTTTATAGTAAATAACAGAACATAAAAACAAGTTACTAGGTAACAAATAAGTAACTAAATCACAAAATTTATAGATTTTTAATTAATGGATTATTAATAAATATTAGTACAGAACTTAAATCTAAAGCCGTTTTATTTTAGTTTGTAATTACCAACAGAAATTTCACATAACGTTAAAAACAATAACTTCGATTTTATGGTAGTCGTTATTTTAAAATAACAATAGATGGCGCTTGTACAAAATTGAATTAAATGTCAAGGTAACGTCAATAATTCTTTTTTTTTTAAACTTTTCAAATTTGTAAATTTCATCTGGAAAAAGGACCTAAGAATAAGAATTTTGATAAAATGAAGTAAATTTACCGTTTTCAGATGCGAGAAAGTGAAAGAATCGCTAAAGTAATATTTCTTAAATTATAAATATAAATATAGCAAAATATTATATTAATCCCCGTATTCTAAAACATTTTCGTTAAAAATAACGGTTCGTCAAAATGAAAATTTTTGGATTTCGTAAGAAATTTCGTTGCAATATACATAGAAAGATTTCTTACGGAAACCAAGAATTTCCATTTTGACAAAACATTATTTTTAACAAAATTGTTTCAGAATACGAAGGTAATTCTGTTATAAGTAACGGCCTGTTAAAATAAAAAAAATATATTCTTTCTTGTAGAATCTCAGAATTCTTATTTTAAAAGACTGTTATTTTTAACAGATGTGACGTAGAATACACTCGTATATTTGATTAAATCCTCAGCCTTTCTTTCAATAAAGTGGTTATTCTATTTTCATCATATACAAGCAAGAATATTTTTAAAATTTTATATTTATTTAGTAAAGTTTATAACCAGTGAAATATGTTAAAAACAAACAAAACATATAAAAATTTTATATTTCTAATTAATTTTTTTATCGTTGAATAACTGTTTGCACAACAAATATTAAAAAAAAAAAATGTATACAATATACACCCTTCACAAATTTATGGAAACACAATTTTATTCACATCTCGTATTATTTGGTCACGTCGACATTGCTATTGATAAGAATAAAATCAAAAATAACAAAAATACAGAATGTTCCTAAACTACATCATGACCAGAAACCTTCAGAATTTACATATAATATAGAAATTGTAGCGCCAAGTGCCAAAAAAATATTTATGTAACATTAAAAATTTTATTTATATTTAGTAATATATTTTTGAATCACATATATATATATATATATATATATATATATATATATATATATATATATATATATATAATTTTTTTGGGTCAAAAAATTCCCAAGCTTAATATTTGCAGGACATTTAAAGCTCTCAAACACCTAATTCCAATTTCATGTGTGTACCATGTGTACCATTAACACTAATCTCTTCGAACTGTGAGTAAATAAATATTTTGTTTTGTCAGTATTATGCATAAATTCTGTTTATTGTAAAATGTTTTTTACAACGAAATAAAATCTTGCAGTTTCCCTGAAGATGGCCTAAAATAAAACCGAAAGCTCGGAATTAAATTCAAATAAAGGTTTGAATTATGTAGCCATAACATTGATGACCGACATCCCAATATCTCCTATTTTCTATATATATATATATATATAAATGACAATATGACAAAAATAATAATATTATCGAATAATAAGTCGAATTAAGAAGAAAAAAGAAAATCTCCAATATTGCATGTCAAAGAATGAAATATATAAATCAAAAATTTGTTTACATTTCTAATGAATTGGTAAGATTGATTTGGGTGTGGTACATTTGTGAAACACGATTTTATACAACTTATTAATTAATATGCAATTAATACAAAAATTCTGATTAAAAAATATTACATGCTTTTAATGAATTTTATAATAAGCATATGCTATGTTATTATTCTCATGTTATTATTAAGTAATATAAGTTATTTAATTATTATATAAAATTCCATTACTAATATAACTTATAATTTTCTTATATTTTGAAAAATAATGTCAATTTTTATTTATTTGTGATTTGTCACATAAAATAAGCAATCTTGTTACTCAAGTCATCTTGAACGAATGTCTAATGAACGTTTGGTTAACAGAATATACATATGTGAATAATTTTGAAGGGATACATTTGAGAAAGCGGCTTGCGTGAGCGAAAGTTTCCATCTAGTAAGAATAGAAGAACATGTATTTCTAGGTATCATGTATGTGGATGAAGCTAGAGTTGCTTATCTGGATAGGAATGTTTGGAAAAAACTAATTTCGAAATAATGGAAAGAGTTTGTGCCACACCTTTTTGGATACATTGTGTAATTATGTATGTATGATATTTAAAGTATTTATTTATTAAAAAAAAACTATTTACAGAATATCAAACTAATTAAAACAATATGTTTTAAATTTAAATAACGTTTGAATTTTTTCATACATACACAATACCCAATAAGGTGTGGTACAAACTCCTTCCACTATCCCGAAATCAGTTTCCTCCAAACATCCCTATCCAGACAAGAAACTTTAGCTTCATCCACATTCATAATTCCTCTCATACATGCTCTTCTATTCTTACTATTTGGAAAATTTTGTTCACGCAAAACACTCTCAATCATTCCACATTGCTTGTCTGGATAGGAATGTTTGGAGAAAACTAATTTCGGAATAGAAAAATTTGTGCCACACACTTTTGGATACATGGCGTTATTGTGTATGTATTATGTATGTATGTAATATTACTGGAAAGACCACAAAATTCTTAATTAATTTATTAGGAAATTCCAACTATTCCAAAAACTGTTGATATAATTGCTATTTGAATTCGCAAGTTTGAGAAAGTGTGTAAAAAGTTTTACATTAAAAAAACAATTAATTAGAATAATTAATTTTTTCTACAGATACCTAAATATGTAGGATTAGTCAAGTTCATTCATAGATTTTTCTTACAAGTTGATTTTCCACTGTGAAAAACGAGTTTCTAATTAAAAATCACGGTTATTAGTAATTATAGAAAGCTAGTGTTTTAATGACATAATTTTGTTATTTGAAAACCCGTTTTTCCGATTTTTTCTGCGACATATTCATATTTCAATCGTTATCATATTCTCAATTTTTTATTTATATTTTATTAAATTAATTTAATTATTAACTTAAATTAGGTTACTTATTTTACAATTATGTATAAATTATATTTAATAACATGTAGGTAATAATATACATATACATACATATAAAAAAAAATGAGTTCATTTGAAAAGTTGCCATCCTAAACACACTGTAAAAAAATATCTTAAACTTATGTAATTTTCTAGGTTTTGACAGTAAAAATAACAATATTTTGTAATTTTACTTTGATAATTTACGTAATATTACTTTTCTTATGAAATTACATTCACAAAACATGTAAATTTACATAAATTTTACAGTGTATGTCAAAAACAAAAAAAAATATAGTAGATATATCAAAAAAAGATTATTGAAAAATATCCGTTAACTGAAAATTCTGTATTTCCAAAATTTAATAACAAATTTCAAATTAAGAACAGGATGTACAAAAATTATTGAACGTTATCGTATGTATATAAGATTTCCCTGAAATATATATATGTTGTGGTTGAATCTGGATAAGGATAATTAATGATAACAAAATTTAAAAGGAAATATCCCTGTTGGGATTCATTTAGAAATTCAATTTGTGCCCATTCATAAAATTTACAGGATGTTTACGATAACGTACGATAATGTACGATAAAAATGCAAGTAATGTCCCAGTATATTATTATTTTATAAAGATTACATTTGAAGCTTGAAGCAGAACTAGTGTATCTTCATTTGTTGTCATATTGGCATATTAATAGAAAAAGTATGATAGAATAGTATAACATGTTACGAGGAGTAGAAAACGATGATTATTTTGTTGAGCTCTGATATTTGTTGCCGAGGCCAAGCAATCTGGACGAAACACAAAAAAGCTTTCTATTTCGATTGACATATACGATTTTATCTTCAACCGTTCTAAACAAGAAACTAAACTAAAAATAAATAAAACTACATATCAAGTAACCTTATCCAGTTACTAACAGAATAGTATGTATATGTATATATTATTTATACATGTTACGGGATTTGTGAGAATTAATCTTTTATTGGTCGAATATACAATTTCTGATCACCCGGGGCAGTATACATTGTATTTCCTGCAACTTCTTCACATATTTTCAATATACAGGGTGATTTATGACGTCTGGGAAAAACTACACCGGATGATTCCTATGAGTAATCTAAATAAAAAACTTCAAATAAACATATGCCCGAAAATGCTTTCTAACGGAACTGTAGCCGTTAGAAGTTTATTACATGTAACATCAATCGCGTTAGCCTTATTTATTATATTAGGAAAAAAGAAACAAAAAAAAATCTATCTGTCACAATAATTTTCTCTGACATCAACATTAAATTAATTATGGATGAGTTCACAGTACATGAGTATGCTGATATAATTTTTATTTATGGATTTTGTGATGAAAATGCATTACAAGCATCAAGAGAATACCAGCGCCGATTTCCAGGCAGACGGCCATCGAATCACTTACTTTGAGTTTAATCCCAGACGTTCATGCTTTAAATTAGTACCTTAATTATTGTTTTTGTTGTTTTTTTTTTCAGATTTAATAAATAAGGCTAACGCGATTGATGTTACTTGTAATAAACTTCTAACGGCTACAGTTCCGTTAGAAAGCAGTTTCAGACATATGTTTATTTGAAGTTTTTTTTATTTAGATTACTCAAAGGAATCACCCTGTATATTTAAAGTCGAAAATAAATAATGCAATTGTCAATTAACTTAACTTGACAATAATTTTTAATATGCCCGTGGGAGATGTTAAATTAAATACATTTGACCGTGTTACTTTGGTCGAATATGCAGTTTCTGACCACCCTGGACGGTGGACATTGCATTTCTTGCACTTCTTCACACATTTGCAATAATCAAATTAAAATTCAAACGAAAATAAACAATACAATTGTCAATTAACTTAACTTGTCGTAATAGTTTGTCAATATGGTCACCGAAGATGTCAAATTAAATACACTTGACATTGTAGTTATGTTTGGTGCTGCCACCAGTATTGTATATAGTAACTAACTGCTGTTTAATAATATCATAATTGTATTAGTAACATAATGACACATTTCTGTATAAACAATATAGCAACGTAATATAAATATTATGATACACGCTTGAGTACCACTGTTTACAATACAAAACACGTGAATCGAAAAGAAAACTGCGTAATATATTCGCATATCGCATATTATATATATATATGATCGAAATAAAAGTGAAATTTATTGAAAAATCTCTATTAACGAAGGTCACTTATACGGAAACATGTATTATTATTATTATTATAATACAGAATCAACCTATGAGAACTACACGTAACAGACACAAGAAAACATAGTTCCTTTCTAAATCCTGTTTTCTTATTCTAAACTACGTCAAATCAATTTGATTCTAATCTGATTCCAATCGGAAAAATATCATTAGAGTCGCATAATAAAATACAAATGAATTGTATGTGTGTGTTACAGTTAAGTTCGTATTAAATCGCGCATTGCACTAGAAATGACCTTGATGACGTATACAAGGTCACCTAAGTCTAGACTATAGACAATTTAGTGGAATGCTATTAATGCATTTCATACTAAACATACCTATATATACTGTTAGTTACTATGTATTATACTATACTAGTAATATTTGCTGTTACTATTCGTGATTTTTCTTTTAAAGGGATATGAAAAAAGTTCTTGGAAAAATAGTTTTTCTATTTTTATTTTATTTTTATCCGTGATAACATAATAGTACATGAGCTGTTTTTGTTTTTTTGAAAGTGGTGTAAGTCCATTTTATATTATACGAATATATTAAAAGGGTTTGTATTTGAATGGCAACTACGTAAATTAATATTGACAAAGTGATGAAAATTTTGAAGGATTTTTTTTGGAAATTGTTTATAGATAAAAAGCTCATAGGATTGCATTCATTGTTATCATTAATTAACTTTTTGTCAAAAATGGACTTACAAACATTCAAAGAAAACGGCTCATATAATGTTACGAGGAGGAGAAAACGAGAAAACAATCTTTATTGGCAATTATGACGAAGATACAGCCTAGGCCAAACATAAAAAAAACATTTTGGTTCAAGTGACATTTTTGTTTTCAAGCATTCCTAACGAAACTAAACTAAAAATAAATAAAAATACATACCAAGTTTAAGATAACTTGGTATGTATGTACCAGTTACTAACAGTTGTAGAATAGTATATTATATGCAGGTATATATTTATATTTGCAATGTGATTTGTGAGAATTGATGTTTTTTTGGTCAAATACATAATTTCAGACAAATCTAGCGGTGTATATTGCATTTTTTGCACTTCTTCACACATTTTCAATAATCAAATTAAAATTGAAGCGAAAATCAACAATGCAATTGCCAACTAACTTTACTTAACTTGACGTTGTAGCCATATTCATAATTTACCTCAGGCGCCAAATTTCTAAGCACAGTCCTAACTCAGCACATTAAAGGACTTATCTATTCATTATTAATAATAATAATAATAATTATAATAATAATGTTTATTAATCATCAAACAATTTACATGATAGATCATTCATACTTTTCAATTATACATTACAAATACATTATACATTACAAAATCAAGTTATAAAATCAAAATAATCTTCAAAAGAATAAATAGTTTTTTGCAGAAGTATATCTTTAGTGCGCCTATTGAATTTTTTACTGTTCAAGAGTTTAATGTTATTGGGAAGAACGTTGTACAGTTTCGGTCCCCAATACAACACTGAATTTTGACACTTGACACTTGTTTGTTTTGCAAAGTGGTATCGATAATTCAGATTTTCTTCTCGTGCTATAATTGTGTTTGTCAGAATTTTTCAAGTAAAGTGTCTTATTTGAGTGAATATATTTGATGCATTCATATATAAACATGCTTGTAACAGTTAATATTTTCTCTCTCTTGAAATATTCCTTGCAGCTTTCATTCCAATCCAAAGAACATAATATTCGTATTGCTCTTTTTTGTATGATTAATAATTTTTCTGTACTTGCAGAAGAACCCCATATCAAAATTCCATAATTTAGACAGCTGTGGAAAAATGCATAATAAGCAGTTTTAGCACAATCGTACGAGGCGATTTGTTTAGTTCTGCGTATGCAATATAGTGCCGTTGTCAATTTTACTTTTAAATTATCTATATGTGATATAGTAGTTCGAAAACTTTTTGCACGCACCTTAAGATAAACCAATTCATAAAAGGTTAGTTTTTACGATTATTTAATTGGTTTTCTATGAAAATATATAAACAGAAACGTAACCGAAAAAAAAAAAAAACTGATTATAATTTGATATTTAGTGTATTTCGTATCGTTTTTCGTGAGTAAAAATTTTAACGTAGTAATCAATAAAATTTTCTGAATGTCAACTGCATTCCTGACATACTTAGCTATATATTATAATGCATAATTTTCTATTAAATGTTACTACTATGATACAAAGTGCATAATCAATAGCCGGCTTACATATACTTAACATAACTTGAGTTGCTGATAAATCGCGTAAATTGAATTTACTAAAATTCGACAAATTTCCATTTCCAAATGATAAAATTACAGTATTATTAAGAATTATAATAAAACATTCTCATGTTTATATGGATTGTAACATCCAAGAAATATAGACAAGCCTAGTCATATCTTTTTTTTATTATGCTGCCATTAATTAACAAGTGTTTTTTTTTACAAAAGCTGACAAATTCACGCGTGACGTCACAATTCGAAAATATTTTTTGACAAAAATTCGGAAACGCAATTCAAATATACCGTAATAACATATTAAAATCCAGGAATATTTGCATTATTTTCCATGAAAAAATTATTAAAGAAAGCTGAATTTTTAAAATATTTTAATATAATGAGTTCTGAATTTTTTTTATTATTTTGTTTATTAAATGTTGTATGTTCCATAGTTTTCGAAATCAGTAACATGAAAAAAATTTAAAAAGCAAATTTTTCTAGTCTTAAATTTTGATGAATTAATATACATAATGTGTATATCACAAAAATATTGAGTAAGTAATCCATATTTTTTGCAAAATTACCAATATTTTTAAAGAATTCTCTTCATATTTTTTTCATTTCATTTTTCTTCTATAAACAAAAAATACAAACTAATGTTTGTATTTAATCTATCCTTAACTGAATTATTAAAAAAATTAATATTAATTCGATTTACACAATATTTAGTGTATGATGAGTATGATATTGAAAAAAATGTTGTTGCAAAAGTTGCGATGTTCGTTCAGATGCAGTTCGGTCATCTTGAGAGAATGTCTAATGAATGTTTGGTTAAAAAAATAACTTTGAAAGTATACGTTTGCAAGTGGACGTCCTATGAATAGATAAAGTCACAGATCTAACTATGTTTATCTGTGATAAACTGGTATGATTGTGCGAGTGGCCTGCGTGAGTAAATGTTTCCAAGAGGTAGGAATAGAAGAGTATGTATGAGATAGGTTAGATGAATTTGGATGAAGTTAGAGTTGCTTTTCTGGATATAGGAACGTCAGGAGAAAACTAATTTCGGGATAGTGGAGAGTTTGTGCCACACCTTTTTGAGTATATGGCGTAATTGTGTATGTATTTATTTAAACTATTTATTTATTAAAAAAATCATTTACAGAATATCAAACTAATTAAAACAATACGTAAACAAATGTTTGTTTTTCTTAAAAAAAAATCAGTATAATTCTTAATTTGCTATTTCACATAATTATTATAAAATAATAAGTAAATTAGTAAATTAATTCATCAATTCCTAATAAAGACAATAGACAAGGAAATTTAGAAACAGTATCACCTACACAAAAATAAATTATTTCAAATTTTTCTACGTATAATATTATAAAACTCTTATAATATTCCACACGTGCTTCAACATAAAAAGTAAAAACTGTTCGCGCCAGTTTAACGTAAATTTCAATGTCAATGACGTCAGTAGGTTCGCGCCAAAACTTCTACACACTGACGTTTATGCGATAGTGTGTCTAGCTAAAGTATCATCCCGGCACCAATACATTGATAGAATCAAATTGGTTTGTTTGTATAGTATTACAAATGTTGTGCTCTGTTCATACATATATATTGAATGAATAGTATGAATGTCGTAGTAGAAATTAAATTAGTTAGTTATGTCTGTGTGTGTGTACGTGTGTATGTGTATGTCACCTCCTGTTACGTTAGTCGCGAGTTTCGATTATAAATGACCCGTTAATCAAGGTCAAACGTGTCGAAGTTCGATGCGATTTTGTTTCGACGACAAATATTTTTTCTGTATTGGTATTTCATATTATGCGTTATTATTTACATTGTAAAAAAAAGTTGTCAATTTACATAAAAACCATAGTAAAATATATTATTTCAGCAAAATGATAAATTTTCTGTAAAAATAATATAATTTTGTAATTTTAAATAAAATAATTATTATATTATATAGGTTTTTTTTTTACCGAAAAAGTTACATAAAATATACGTAATTTATATTTATACACTGTAAAAAGAAATACGGTAATTTTATATAAAAACCTAAGGCAACTGATTTACACCTGTAATATGTAAATTCACAGAATTTTTTTTACATAATATGAATATAAAATATGTATATTTTATGTAAGTTTAATTACTTTTTCGGTAAAAAAAACATATATAATATGGTAAATTAGGTAATTATTTTACTTAAAATTACAAAATTATAATATTTTTCAGAAAATGTATTGTTTTGCTGAAATAATATGTATTTTTTTTACTATGGTTTTTATGTAGTAAAATGACAACTTTTTATACAGTGCATAAGGTAAAATTTCCATATTATATATAGTTTATTTTTTTTTATTAGCATTAGCTAAATAGGTACATTAATCTTACAAACTTACAAACTATATTTCATGTACACAATCTAAAAACTATTTCTAACAATATATTTGGTCATTATTACTACTTTGGTAACTAAAGCTAACTTTATTGCAATGTAATAGATATTAAAAAATAAACATTTAGCAAACTAGATTATTATTATTATTATTATTAACTGGTGTAAATCAGTTGCCTCAGGTCTTTATGCAAAATTACTGAATTTTTGTTTACAATTATTGTTAAAATTACAATCTATATTATCACTTTGTTTATACATGATTTTATTTAACTTTTATTTTAACCCGGAAACTTTCAAACTATATATCTTTTGCAAATTTGTTATTTCCATAACAAACATTAAACAAATAAACGCTATATAGCTTCAAACGTATATTATACGAGTGTAATTGCAATTAAGCTAATTTTAATAATTGATTATAAACCCCGTAAGACTGACAAACATCTTAATTTATGAACATGATCATATCACAGTGTTAAGAAGCGTTGGTTGTGTTAGTCTAATTAAAATGGCAGTTTTAAATGAGACGAGAAAAGCAAGACAGATTAGGGAAAAAATACCGGCCCTTTTTCATTCTAGCATTGCATCAGGGATGGACTGGCCCCATCGAGCAGTCCTGGCAAACGCCAGAATGATCGCTACTTTTCCTGAGTAATATTTTCAACATTTCTCATACTATAAAAAAATATGTAATTTTTACATGTTCGATAAATTTTTTCATAAAAAATTTAATATTACAGTATAATTAGAAAAATGTTGCTATTTTATTGTTAAAAACTATGTAAAATTTCTCAAATTGTACATGGCCTAAAGTTTTCTTCATAAAAATGTAATATTACGTAAATTATAAAAGCAAAATTATAATGTTGTTATTTCACTGTTAAAAACTATTTAAAATTATATAAATTTTTGACAGAAAAACCGATACTTGCATAAGTAATGTTACCGACTTTTCTCATACTGTAAAAAAATATATAATTTTACATGTTCTATAAATTTTTTCATAAAAAATGTAATATAAGATAAATTATTATAGCAAAATTACAAAATGTTGTTATTTTACTGTTAGATACTAACATATATAATTTTATGTAAATTATCTAGAAAAATTATAAAATATTATTTTACTGGTAAAACCATGTAAAATTATATAAATTTGAGTTACACTTTTTAATAGAAAAATGACTGCTGTGGAAATGAGATTTTTACGTGGGGTATGTGATGTAAATAGGAGAGATCGGGTACGAAATAGATTAGTGTATGATGAGTGTGAAATTGAAAAAAATGTTGTAGCAAAAGTTGGTGTTAGTTAGTTAAGATGGTTCGGACATGTTGAGCGAATGTCTAATGAACGTTTGGTTAAAAAAATTTATTTGAATGATTTTGATGGTATACGTTTGCGTGGACGTCCGATGAGTAGTTGGAGTGGTATGATTGAGAGGGTTTTGCGTGAGCGAAAGTTTCCAAGTAGTAGAAATAAAAGAGCATGTATGAGAGGAATTAGGAATGTGGATGAAGCGAAAGTTGCTTGTTTGGATAGGAATGTTTGGAAGCGACTGATTTCGAAATGATGAAAAGAGTTTGTGCCACACCCTTTTGGGTACATGGCGTGATTGTGTATGTACGTATGTAATTTTACATGTTCTATGAATGCAATTTTTTCATAAAAAATGTAATATTACGTAAATTATCATAGTAAAACTACAAAATGTTTTTATTTCACTGTTAAAAGCTATGTAAAATTTAATAAATTTAAGTTTAAGTCCGATTTTCTAAAGAATTTCGACATCGTCTACTAGGTAAATAAAAATGGGCCGATGCCCCGAATGTAATTCTTATTCCAGTCCGTCTCTGTATTCAATTATATGCAACAACACACGCCAGAGGGCATTCATTTCATTTAGCTTAAATTATCAACACTTCCTTCCTTCTTTCCGAATTGAACATTTAACTTAAGTTGATTGTTCAGTTTTTTTCATATAGGCGTATGTTGCGTCCAATTAAGGTTAAAACAGTGGTGACCTGTTGTTACCTGTTAGTTAAATGCTACTTGAAGCGTTGCTAATAGATACATAAATTTTCTACGAACAATACTTGTCTTTATTTTTCAAAAAAAATTTATTATATATATATATATATATATGCATATTTATATGCCTTGTTTAACTAAATTTATCGTATTTAGTAATTTCATTTTTGCATATACTAATTTTATAAAATCATATATTATTTGTTCTACATTGTATGTAGAAAATAATAATGAAAAAATAAAAAATGAAAAAAAAAGTTCATTTCAATATAAATATATAGAAAATTAAAATAATATTAAAATAATATATGCTACTAATGAAAGCTAATGTAATGCGAGTATTAGCAAACAAAAATAATAATTTCGTTTATTGTATTTTGTTTCCTAGTAACTTGTTTCCATGTTTTGTTTGTTTATTATTTATGTTATTTGTATATTTTTTGCCTGATAATGATATTTACGTAGAGTATATCGAAACGTCGATTTTTTAATTAAAAATGATAAAGAACTTAATCCTAAAGCTTTTTTATTTTAAATAAATGTATATTTAATTAATATGCAAAGTCATATTACGCAGAACTACATAAATATAATTAACAATTGTAAAATATATATATATTATATTATATTATATATTATGTAAAATTACATAAAATTATAATTATGTACAATTACATAAAATTATAATTATGTACAACTACATAAAATTATAATTAACTTTTATTACATTATTTATTGTAAATTTCAATAAAATTTGGGAAATTACAGCCGTATTCTCACCTCACTTTTTCGTGAAAAAGTGCTTTTATCATTAATTTGAAAATAACTTTTTGCTTCTGTTTTTGATCAAATATAAATTGTTTTTCTATTTTTGATCATTTTTATAATATTTGGTATTATAAAATTTATATAAACTATTTTAAAATGTTTAATATATGATTTTAAGTGAACGTCAAAAGTACTTTTGGCAAAAATCACTTTTATAAATGAGGTGAAAATACGGGCCTATGTAATTTTATGTAGCATGTAAAAATAAGTAATATTATCTGTAATAACTACAAAATCCGTTTTTTTTTTTTTTTATAAAATATTACATATTATTAGTATTATCACATATGTATGTATACAAATTTGTTCTTGTTTTTTCTGTAAATTTCCATAATTAAAAAAGTAAATATAATTTTACATATAATTTTATAATAATTTTTACTATCAAATTTATGTAAATTTACAAAACTTTGTACAGTGTATAAAATTAAAATTCCTTAACATTATTTGAAAATCAAGATCACTAAAATAACCTCAAATTACAATAATAAAAAAATGACACAATCATCATATTTAAGCTGAAATATATTCCAATAAACGTCAAACCAAAAATAAATTTAGTAAAATGAAACAGTTTCTTAAATTAAAAAAAAAAAATAAAAACATATTCACGAGTTTCTGTTTTGACTGCAAATTTTTTTTGTAGGTTATTGCTAATATATTGTCTGTTCAGTTTCGAAAATGTAGTACAAATTATATTTAGAACACATTATCAAGGTCTGTATATACGAAAAGAAAAATTAAACAAGAAAACATAATGACGTATTTATTATATTATTCCTCAGTTTAAAATTGTAGAATTTTTCCGCACATTTCATATTTAGTACAGTGTATAAAAATACTCTGGCTACATGCTAAAATTACAATAACATTGCTTTTTAGGCGCAATTACCATGTAGCCAAAAACAATTATTTTTAGAGTATTTCATTTAGACCTAAAGTGCAATATCTAATTTAAGATGAAATTGTAAATAATATTGCATAAAATGTTGTTGTTATTGTATATTTTTTTCTGATGATGATATGCAGAATATTTCTAAATGTCGATTCTTAAATAAAATACATACAGAACTTAATACTAAAGCACTTTCATTTTAAGATTATGCTAGAATTTAATCAATATGGACCGTCATAGCATATATGATACGGGAGGTACTATAATTTGACGAGATGTTTTACAGATAAGCAAGAATTTTTAAATAAAATATATACAAGACTTAATCTTAAAAGTTTTTTTTTAATTTTATATATGTATAATTTACAAACCAGAGAATAAATTATTATGTCTTAGATTCGGTTTCATAAACGATAAATAAATTTACTTCACAAGTAAATTTTATATTTCTACTAAATAACTTTGCAAACAAATGATATTTCAATAATAGTAACTATTCTCAATACAAGTAAATTTGAATTTATAGAATTTTCTAGGCTGGTATGTCGTGGTCGATCTATCCTCGTCGCAGACGTTTCGTCATACATCGTAGATGGTATCGTCAGTATTTGGTGACTGACATTAAGCATTGAGGATGTCATCTAAGTCTGCGATAAGAATAAATCGACCACGACATGCCAGCTCAGAAAATTCTATAAATTCAATAAATACCGGCCGTGAAATCTTGAAGAATACTATTACTAAAAATAAGTATTACTATTAGTAAAAAATGAGTACATTAAATGAGGCGTATAGATGCAAAACTCACTATATGCTTAAATATTACGTTCTAAAATATTTGCAAAAAAAACTGTTCTAGCTGGGTGTAATTGTATTTTGATGATAAAATCTTGTTATTAGATGGTATTACTTATTTAATAAGTGCCATCTAGTAACACGATTTTATCATCAAAATACAATTACACCCAGCTAGAACAGTTTTATTGCAAATATTTTAGAACGTAGTATTTAAGCATATAGTGAGTTTTGCATCTATACGACTCAAATAAGCTATTAAAATAATCTTTTAACTTTTTCTATTATTAGAAATTTTAAGTATATTTAGAATAACATGTAAACAAATCAAAAATTGTGTTGTCCCCAACAATTCAAAACTAAGTCACCAAGCACTAAGGATGACATCTACAATGTATGACAAAACTTCTGCCATGGCATATCAGCCCGGAATATTCTATAAATTCAATGGATACCGGCCGTAAAAGCTTGAAGATTACTATCACTAATTTTTTTTTATATACGAAAATCTATAGAGTATATACAATTACTTCAAAGGTCAAATATTTCCCAATTTTGGAATAATCATATCCTTGGAATAATTTCAAAATTGGCTAATAAAATATTGTTATTTGTTTTGAAGACATAGTTTTAGTCAATCACAAATGATTTTTTGTTTATTTTACATCTCAAATTCACTATTTCCAAATGTTGGAATAAATATATCCTTGGAATAATTTCAAAATTAGCCAATGAAATCTTGTAATTTATTTTGAAGATACGTTTTTAGCCAATCACAAGTAATTTTCTACTTATCTTATCTTAGGTCCACTATTTCCAAATGTTGGAATAGATTTATTCTTGGAATAATTTTGAAATTAGACTTATCATTTATTTTGAAGATACATATTTTCTAGTCAATCGCAAATAATTTTGTATTTATCTTATATCTTAGGCCCAGTATTTCCAAATGTTGGAATAATTTCAAAATTAGCCAATGACATATTGTCATTTATTCTGAAGATACATTTTTAACAAATCGCAAATGATTTTTTTTACTTATCTTAAGAATAAATAAAATTCGAAATACTGTCTCTAAAGTAAATTTAACCAGCATTTATAAAACCGGGCCTTCTTAGACAGGTGTTTCACGTATAGAGAGAAGATCATCTTAATAAAAAAAAAAGAGTAAACTCTAACTCTTCTCCTCTTTCTCTCTCGTCTCCTCTCTTCTCCCGCATTACATTTCGTCTTAAGATCAAGTAAATGCAGCTTGGCACGTGTTTAAAAATTACGGCAGGTGCACGACTCTCCTGTCTTCAGCATAAGTTAGTTTCTAGCAGCGAGTCCAGGTTCGTTTCTAATCATTAGTGTGTGTTTGTGTGTGTGTATGAATAATATTGTTCTAGCTTCTTCTTTTTTTAATAATTTTTTTTTTTGTATATAATACGGGCGCACATACTGAGTTTTATTTAAATTAAAATAAATCAAATACCAAATTAAATTTCTAATCTTGTAGTAGCATATGGACTTCAAAGATTGTATGTTTATAAAGTTTATAATTACAAAAGTATTTGTGTAGTATCTGAATGTAATTTTCTAATTAAATTAAATAAATTTTATTAGTTTTTTTTCAGAACACTAGTTCATTAAAAAGTATATATAAATATTATCTGTATATACATAAAAATAACAACGTAAAAAAATCTTCTCGAACTTATATTAAAATAAAAAAGTTTAAACATACATATAAAATTACATACATGTAAAATTACATAATTTTTTACAATGTAGTAAAAAAAATTTCAAAACTTATTTTATTAAAATTTGAAAAAAAAAGGTTCGAGATAAAGTTCTGTATATATTTTATTTAAATAACAACGTATCAATATACTTTACATAATATAATCAGGAAAAAATAATACAAATGGCATAAATAATAAACAAACAAACATAGAAACATGTTCCTAGATGACAAAGTAACTAAATAAAAAAAAACTTATAATGTAAAATTAACATTAACAGTAGATTGATAAAAAAAGCAATAGAAATGTATAAAGAAACAGGTAATAACAATCAGTGTGAGGGCACTATGATTTAAATAAAATTTGGATTCCTTTAATTAAAAATTTTATGAACTAGTTATTTATTTTGTTAACTAATAACTTGTTTCTATATTTTGTTTATTTACTATAATGTTATTTGTATATATTTTCCTGATGATGACGTAAGTAGAGTACGTTGAAACGTCGATTATTAATAAAAATTAATAAAGAGCATTAATTAAATAATTAATATATCTTAAAGCCGTTTTATTTTAATATAATGAGTTCTAAAAGATTTTTTACTATTTTAATATTTGTATTCCTATTTCTAGCAGTGTTTCAAACATTATTCCTATTTTATCTATTTAAATAATTATTAAAATTTCTACGCTAAAATCGGTCAATATTGTGTTGTATGAAACATATTAAAATTCATTAATAACTAATTCCACGTGTCGATATGTCTATTAATAGAAATACAAATAATTAATAATACAGGTAATGAAAAATAATAATGTAAATATGATTCTCATAGTCTCAATTGTAAATTCAATGTAAACAATACATTCGTTTTTATAAACAAAATGAATCATCAGCATATATGTGACCTGCTAAAGGGCCTTATCTTCACATATCAAATTTTGCAGGAGTGCCAATATTCAAGTACCTAATCTGAGTGAAAATTTACATTTTTAGATTTTTCATTAAACATCCTTTCTGTACAACTAAATCTGTTTTAATGATTTTTTATAATATTTTACATCTTTTGGTGGAAGTATGATGTGGAAATTTGTTATTAAAAATTGCAAAACTTTAACGTATGTTTTATATAAAACACATTTTCTTAAACTTGCAAATTCAAACAGTAATAATTTCAACAGTTTTTGGAATATTTTAACAAATTTATATCAAATTATTCAGAATTATATGTTTTTTCCAGTGATGCTAATAACTTAATAGGTTCATTTTCTTTTGACAAGTCACATAATAATGATAATATAAAAAAAAAATCATGTCATTTTACAGCAAGCCGAAACTTAATCGTTCTTTTAAACAATTCGAGTCTCTGATTTTATTTTAAAATTTTGCAGAAAAAAAAACTATTATTGAATGCTAATTTTTTGCTTTAATTAGTGTTGTAAAAAATTGTAATAAAATTTTAAAAATATTAAAATACCAGCAGCAGTTACAGCTTATTTTTAATGTTATATTTGGTGCCTTCATTACTGTAAAAAAAGTTGTCATTTTATAGAAAAACCATAGTAAATTATACTCCTATATTATTTCAGCAAAACAATGGTTTACATAGAATTTCTGTAATTTTAAATAAAATAATTAATTTACCACATTATATACGTCAATATAGTATAAAATCTTTCAGAACTCATTATATTAAAATAAAACGGCTTTAAGTTATAGTTTTGTATTAATAAATATTAATACAGAAATATAATCTAAAGCCGTTTTATTTTAATATAATGAGTTCTGAAAGATTTTTTACTATGTTATAATACTTTGACGCAATATCTGTTCAGATTCTGTGTAGATTTACAATACATATCGGAAACTTTATTCCCTAAAAACGGAATAAATGAGAAAATAATAGTATACGTGGTGTTATTGATATTATATTAATTTAGTTTCTTTGAACATCAAAATTGATATATATATATATTACATAATCAGAAGATTTTTGAATACTGAATACAAAATACAATATTAATGCGGACTTATTAAATACCTTTGTAATACAAAATTAAGCGATAGGTCAACATGTTAAAATATGTATTACTTAAAATAAAATGGCTTCAGGTTTAAGTTCTGTATTAATTATTATTGATAATCGAAGTTTCGACAAACTCAACGTCCATCTTCATCAGGAAAACTGATACAAATGACATTTACAGTAAATAACAGAACAGAAAAATAAATTAATAAAAAATTTATAAAATTTTTATGATCTAATTAGTATTTATTTGTTACGTCTAGTAACTTGTTTCTATGTTCTGTTATTTACTGTAAATGTCATTTGTATGAGTTTTTCTGACGAAGACGGACATTAACTACGTTGATTATTAATAAATATTAATACAGAACTTAAACCTAAAGCCATTTTATTTTATATAATGAGTTCTGAAAGATTCTTTTACTATGTATTACTTATTTATCTAAAAAAAAACAGAAAAACAAACGATTGTATAAGAATTATCAGGAAAGAATAAAATTCCGATGATGTTATTGTTCGTATAATATAAAGTTAAGTAAACGCAGACAAGAGATAGTGTGTGTGTGTGTGTGGTGATAAAGAGCCAAGATGTTAAGGTAACGACAGTGAAAACATGAGTTTCTAGTCCCAATGCGACCACAATCATATTATTTCCATTAATAGCGCCAACGACCAATATGGACCGTGCTGTCACACCACCGTCACACAGGATGCGTAATTACACATTCTACTTGCTTACAGCTAATATAACTGATTATTATAATTGAGTTTTGAAAAATTATAAGGCATAAATGGACCATTCAATAGAGATATATATATATATATATATATATATATATATATATATAAATAATGACAAATTCATTAATATGTTTTGGGACGTTTCGGCCATTAATCATGGACCATCTTCAGCAATAGTTTAAGTAAAATATTGTTTTTTCTTCAGTCACATATTGTCGAGGTTAAGTTAATAATTAAAATTTATTTTTTGTTTTTTAACGAAGTCAATAGTTAAAAAATACAAATCAGTAATTGAAGAAAAATTTACATAGATTATTATTTAATATAAATAATATTGTTACGTTGTATTCAAAAAATGATTATTACAGATTAAATTTTGTACAATTTAATTTTTGATATTACTATGCTGTTATTAAGCATTATTATAATATTTAAAAGAATCTAGCTCAAAATCGAAAAAATCTCAAAGAATAAGATACAATTTTCATAGACTTTTATGTTCACTAAATTAAATTTTCGTTTCGTATTTTACCTTGCAATAAAATATTTTATTTAAATAAATTCATGAAAAAATTTGAAAATTAAATCCGGATAATAATTATATGTTACTATTTAAAAAATCAAAAAAAAAACGAAACTTTATACGCCAAAAATGTCTTAACAAAAAATAATACATTTTTTTCTTCAAGCATGTCACAATATCAATATTACGTTACTATTGCCTATGTAGAAATAGATCATTGTGTTACTAGATGTAAAATTACATAATTTTTTTATAGTAATATACTATTATTATTATTATACAATTATTCTTTGTAAATATACCTCCTAGGAAAAACAACTTTTTCCCAGATCTTTGACTTAAACCCACACAACCTACTCTTTCGTCACAGCACCCTATCCCCTAAAACAAAAACCCACCCTTATCCGGCCAGCAAAAAGAACAAACACGTGACACGCTTACCAATCACCCTTCCACCCTTATCTGGGCGAGCGTGCGCGCGTTTGCGATTATTAACAAACTTCAAAAACACATTTACCCCTGTTGTTGACGAGGTGGGGCGGGGGGGGGGGGAAGAGCGTGTACTACTACGACATCTATCTACACTACCACCCCTCTTATATAAGTTATCAGTACACGAGCTAGAAAAAGATCAATCAAGCTAGCACCCCCATTTAACCCCCCCGCCCCAATGTCAGACACCTTGCACTCTCTGGTTCCCCGGAACGTAATTCGTAATTCGGAGTTTTCTATGTGGTATGTGGCATGAGAACGCATAGATATTAATGCTCAAGTGTTTGCAGCAATAAATTTCGCGCGCCTGACACCAATGTTGGATTAGAATTTTTCTTGGATTTAAATTTTTCTGAAAAGGTCTCGAACTTGAAATGTGTCTGTGTGTGACAAAGAGAAAGAGAAAGAGAGAGAGAGAGAGAGAGAGAGAGAGAGAGAAAGAGGATTAAGATTCTTTATTAAATTTCTTTTAATCATCATATAGATATATTTTATCTTTAAACAATTTCTGAAATATTTGTAAAAAATGTTAATAATGAAATAATAATAATAATGTTTGATAATGAAATATCTACATGCAAAAAATAAGTGTTTTTACCGATCGTCATATCACACATGGTAAGGGAGTTACTGTAATCATACAAAATTTAACATATCGAGATTTTTACAGATAAGCACGAGTTAGGCTAATATAGTAGGATTTTTAGCGTGACGTTCGTCGGTCCGTCTGTCTGTGGACATGTGTAGCTAAAGGGATTGTTATAAAATTTCATATTTAAGCTTCGAACGTGAATATCTCAATATGAGCAACTTATTTCGGTAAAGACCTGCCAACCAGAAGTGATAATTTACTGATGTCACTTTTATGTAGTAAAAAATCTTTCCGAACTCATTATATTAAACTCATTATACAAAACGCCTTTCGATGGAAGTTCTGTATTAATATTGATTAATAATTGACGTACTCAAATTTACATCTTTATCAGAAAAAATGATATGAATGACATATACCAAAAGTGGGCACACATGAGGCCTAAGAGAGCCGCAATCCGGTTTTTAATATTCTATAAAGAGCCATACACAAATTAAATTTTTTATTTAATATAATTGCATATTTTCACAAGTCACAATATAAAAACAGAAAAATATCATTATAACATATAAACATAAAAATATAACAATGAAAAAGAAAATAATTATTTCAAAATTTTAGTAAGTAATTAAATTCAAATATAATAAAAATGAAATATAACATAAATCTATGTCATAAAAATATATTTACTAATGTGTCGTAAATATGTCACCCATCCTCTAAAACTTTATGGGAGCCGCACTTGACTCAGTGAAGAGCCGCATGCGGCTCTCGGAGCCGCATTTGCCCACCGTTGACATATACAATAAATAAACAGAACATAGAAACAAGTTACTAGATGTAACAAAATAAGTAACCAGATCATAAAATTTATAAATTTTTAATTAAAGAAAGCTAAATTTTATTTAAATTAGAGTGCCTTCACAGTGATAGATCTTTTTCTTTATAAATTTCTATTCTTATCAATCTACTGTTAATTACATTACAAAACTAACATACATATTTTCAATTGATATTGTACAATTTACAACGCACATATATTCTGATTATTAGACTAATTACTGAATAATTTTAATATTACATATGACGTCAATAAAAAAAATTAATATCTTAACTACATAATTATATTAAATAATTTACGTATATAAATAAATGTATTTAATTTTTTCTATAATTTAATTTTTATCGTATGACTTTTCGTACGAAAATTAATGAATGGAATATGTTACAAAATGATAAACGCACTGAAATTAAAATATTTACACGATAAAAAAAAGTGCAATTTATGATAAACCATAAATGGGTTATCCTTCATTATCAGGCTAAAATATCCTTGAAAATTTTATCATTCTTAATATGCATATAGGATGTTTGGTAATAGTTAATAGTTTTAATTATTTCTATCAGATATACATATATATCCACTGTTAGTAATAAGTATTTACTGCTTTTTAGTTTTGTGTGTGTATTCTGTATTTTCTGTAGTTTCTGTACACTGAGAAAAATAGATATTTAACAAATTGTATAACAATAAGTAGATATTTATTTGAAATATACGAGTATGTTTACTGTATTCACAAATTTATACATTTTTAAAATCTAATCACATATATATTTTAATACTATATTAAGAATTAAGACTGTAATACTATATACAAATTGATGGTATTAAATTTTTGTTTTTATTATATTTATAGTTAATTTTTAAATATACTTATTTTGTTATTTTTAATATCTTGTGTTTGTGTCACCTTTTTTAATATAAATAGCGTTACGGTAACTATCCATTTTTCTCAGTGTAGTAAATAAAAATAATTGCTAAATACACGAATATACGGAGTTCGTAAATATGGGACAAGATAAAAATTAATATTTCTAATATTATTAAGTTCCCTTTAACCACTAAGCTTTTATCATCAATAGTAAAACTAAAACTAAAGTCCTACTAATGGTGAAAGCTTAGCTTTCGAGATAGGTAAATAACTTTTTATTTAAATAATTGTTTGTGGTGTAAGGGAAATTATTTTATTCTATTAATATGTATTTTTGCATAATTCTAAATGATGTCACACAAAAATGAATTTAGTACATATTTTTAATCAGTTTCAATTATTTTCAAGGTATAAAATAAACAATGTTAAATTACATGTGTAAAGTGCAAAACAATACAATTTTTTGGTAATTACCTTATCTAAATTACCAAATTACTTTATTATCAAATTAAAAAAAAATTAACTTAGCAACTATTATCGACATTTTAAAAATGTATTAAGTATTATAATATAGTTTAATATTACATACATACATAAACACGTCATGTACCCAAAGGGTGTAGCACAAACTCTTTCCATTATCCAGAAATCAGTTTCCTCCAAACATCCCTATCCAGACAAGCAACATGAGCTGCATCATATAGTTTAATTTTTACCTAAGTTAACTAATAAACGAAAGTGATAACAAAAAATTATAAATTTCAGAATTAAGTTCTTTTCTAGTCAAACAAAAATGCTAAAAACAGAAATAAAATAATTTCTCTTTCTTTAAAATATATTTTGGACAATAATGCATTTAAAAATATTACCTAGTTATCTTTATATTCTAATATTCATATTTATATTTTAGTACTAAAACTATATAATAAAACGAGAAATAGACTATAAACAATTATCATACAAAAAAAAATTAGACTTTGCAATTAACAAGCTCAAATAAATTAAAAATTATTGCTACTACAAATGTTTTTTGAATCCTTTAAATACACCCTGTATGATAAAATAAAATGATAAAAAAATAACCTTAGCAAATATAACCTTTAACATTATTACTATTTTCTCATAATGTCATTGTCACATTATATTTAATAAATAATTAATTTTTTTAATACAATTTTATTATGTAAACTAAATCGTATAAAAAATTTATTTTTTCATTTATAATTATTACATAGAGAAATCAATTGCATTAATTGAAATACAAAACACTCAATGTTCCTGTGTGAAGGCATAGATTTAAATAAAATTTGACATTCTTTAATCAAAAATTTATAAATTTTATGATCTAGTTACTTATTTTTTATTACCTAGTAACTTCTTTCCATGTTTTGTTTATTTACTATAAATGTCATTTGTATTTTTTTTCCTGGTGAAAACGTACGCTTAGTTCGTCCAAACGTTGGTTTATTAACAAATTTTTACAGAATTAAAACCTAAAGCCGTTTTTTTCTTTTATAAGCACTTTTTAGGCTTTTTTTAACAGTATAAATATTTAATATATTTAAAATAAAAAAGCTTTAGGATTAAGTTCTGTATAATATGTTATATAAATATGGACGTCTCAATATATTCTCCCACGAAATAAAAAAGTTTAAAAAGAAAAACGAACACATTATAAATGACGTCACTGATTTATATAACTCACCCCTAATAGGTTTAACAATTAATTAACTTTGTTCATTATTTTTTAACCTTTACATTTTGTATTGTATGGTATTGTATTGATATAATCATCAACTATGGTTTCTGATTATTCAGGGTGGCTAAAACTTTGTGAAAACCAATTTCCCTGACTTTTCCCGGTTTTCCAGAACTTTTTTTCATTTTTCCCTGACTTTTATATTTAAACAAATATAAATTCCCAAGTACTGTGAATCACAAAATATTGATTAAAATCGGTTTAAAATTAGATAAAGATGAGTTACAACCTCGAACTTAATTAATTATAATGATTTCTAAGTCTAGATGTGAAAAAATTGAGATAAGATTAATTTGAATATACTAAAAGTGAAATTCATAGAATTTTTGCGAATTTTATAATAATACAATTACAAATTTGCACAACATTTGCTCAAAATTTGTGTTTGTAATTTTGTAACTTCGCCAAACAAATTTTTTCCCTGACTCCAAATGAAATTCCCTGACTTTTCCCTGACTTTTCCAGGACCAACAAAATTCCCTGACTTTTCCCGGTTTTCCCGGTTTTCCAAGTTTTGGCCACCCTGATTATTGTAACTTTAATTATTGTAATTCACACATGTATTGTAATATATTGATATTGATATAATCATCAACAATGTATCTGATTATTGTAACTCTGATATGTATATATATATATAAGCTGAATTTGTATTTTATTTTCATTATAACACTGACAATGGTGCGAGCCGAAACTTAAGGCTGTTGACGAAATAAATTGTAGTGAAATTTTATGAAAATGAGTATTATTAAAAACCTTTTATCTTCTCCATATATCTTCATCAGAAAGAGTATATCGAAACGTCGATATTTATATAACATATATACAGAACGTAATCCTAAACTTATTCGATTTTAATATAATGAGTTCTGAAAGATTTTTTTTACCATGTCAGAACATATTTATTGTTACAAATAGAGCCAAGTTTTAAATAAGTCAATATAACATTCCTAGCCTAATGAAGTATTATTATTAAAACATATAAGTTACACACTCTACGATATAATATCGTACGTTACGAAATGGCAATATATATATAGTATTACACCTACTAAATAAATCATTTGACATTTTACATGTATACATAGCAAACCCGTTATTACAATTCGAATAAGAAAAGAAAAATTTCAAATTGTATTACAACGTGTATATAGTTATAACGTTTGAGTTAGTTATTGTAAGACTAAATATATATTTAGTGAAAGTTAATCTTTCATTATACGCAATTATTGTTTTGCAAATTGTATTGCAATAAAGATATATAACATCAATTAATATTAAATTGTACAGAATCGTAAAAATAATATATATATATATATATATATATATATATATATATATATATATATATATTTAAATTATTAATACAGAACTTAAACCAAAAGCCATTTTATTTTAATTGAAATTACTTAATAAGTAATTTTAAGTAAACGTCGAAAGTTATTTAAAATTCAGTGTACATCATTGTATATTTTTTTAAAAGAAATATTTTTGCATCTGTTATAAAATTTGAGTTTTTAATGCTAGAAAATTACCTATAATCAAGAACTAAAAGAAATATAGAGTTTATAAATGAGGCTTCGATAAAACTTATAAAATTATTTATCATATCGAATTGTAACATATTATTTATTTAACTAACCTGATCGCACCGTAACCAAAATATGAGTGAATCTGAATATCGTAACGGGCCCCCTAATGACGAACCACCTATGGTGGATTGCTGTTCACGTAAAATCTCACTGTGACGACGACCCCTCTGCTTCAAGACCTCTAAAGATCTGCAAAGAAAAATATGCGTAGAAAATTCTAATTCATTTTATATTCGTATTATAAATATTTATGATATACAACTGATTATCATGAATATTTAGCCGAATTTTTGACCATACTGTATTTAAAATAAAACGTAATATAATATTTGCTTGGAAAATATTATAAAATGATTAATATATCTTAATTTATTATAGTTTTTTTGTAATAATATTTTATCCATGATGAAAAGTGTTGACTCAAAATATTAATAATTAGTTTTACTATTTAATTGTACTATTAATTTATTGGAATAGTTAACAACTTTCATATTTTAAATAGTGAAAGCGAATTATGAAATAAATAATATAAAAAAAATTAATTAAATAATTAGTTAAATGCTTTATGAAGATATGCCTAACATTTTTACGAGTTAATAAAATAACTATAAAAATTATATACAAGCTAGGAATATATAAAATATAGTAAAAATATTTTTCAGAACTCATTATATTAAAATAAAACGATTTAAAATTGTAGTTTTGTATTAATTTTCAATAATAATGACGTACTCAACGTACATCTTCATTAGAAAAAAGAATACAAATAACATTTTTTACAGTAAATAAACAGAACATAGAAACAAGTTACTAGGTAATAAAATAAGTAACTAGATCATAAAATTCATAAATTTTAAATTAAAGAAAGCCAAATTTTATTTAAAGTTGCCATCGAACTGATTGATGTTATCTGTTTCTTTATAAATTTCTATTGCTTCTTTTATCAATCTACTGTTACATACATACATACATACACAATCACGCCATGTACACAAAAGGGTGTGGCACAAACTCTACGGTTAATAGAAATTAATACAGAACTACAACCTAAAGCAGTTTTATTTTAATATAATGAGTTCTGAAAGATTTTTTATTATGTCACTATACATAATTAGCAAAAATATATATTTTCTAAATTATATAAAAAAATAAATTAAGTAACTTGTACGATAAAAATTGCGATGCATTAAAAATTTAACGAAACTAATAAATCAAACACTAAATACGCATTAGGTAATTTACATTTTGCATTTAAAAAATGCGTCTGTAAAGTTATAAGTAAAAAAGCAGCTACACAGATTTGTCTCCTACAAAATGTCACAGAAAATTAATAAGAGTGAGGTAATGACCCTTACCACCTGTTCCACAACTAGAAAAAAAAAAGAAGAAACTCTTGCATATTTAACATATCAAATATCAAACAAGTAAAACCGCGGTGTGTATACAATCAAAGACCAAAAAAAATCTTCATTAATATATAGACATAAACGAATGAAAAACAAAATAGGCATATTTTTTTCTGGGTGTCTGTGGCAGTGTGTACAAGGTTAACCAGCAATTTTCAAGATGTTCAGTGAAAATCTGAATGATTTGAGAATCAGACTGCTGGTCTGCTTGTCGCTTTCATTTTTATTATATAATATCTCTTTTAGCGACCGTCATATCACATATGATAAGGGCAGAGTCGTCTTAACAGCATTATGGGCCCCTGGACAAACCAGTATGCTGGGGCCCCTACAATAAACACTCACAGAAACGTAATAAAAATGGCTTTATATTACATAGAATTAAAATAAAACGACTATAGATTGTAGTTCTGTATTAATATTTATTAATAATCGACATATTCAACGTACATCTTCATCAAAAAAAAAAAAAAAACAATGAATACATTGAGTGCATCGAAAAGTAGATTATTAATAAATATTAATACAGAACTACAACCTAAAATCGTTTTATTTTAATATAATGAGTTATGAAAGAGTTTTTACCACAAACAATAGAATTAATTAATTAATTTAAATGTCAAATATATTTTTGTTAATTGCAAGTCAATTAATATACAGAGATTAAAATTAATTAATTAATTTAAATGTCAAATATATTTTTGTTAATTGCAAGTCAATTAATATACAGAGATTAGCATGGGGCCCCTATGCTCGTGAACACCACGGACCACGGAAGGGTCGAGTTGTGCTTATGGTCAAAATATAATATTTATAATACGCAAGTGGTACGTACGAAAGTGGTACGTACGCAAGTGGCACGACACCGTGCTTAGTAGACCCATACTAAATTTGACATATCCAGATTTTTACAAATAAGCACGAATTTTAGTATGCTCATAGTAACACGAATCAACTGTTTTTAGCGTAATGTCCGTCTGTCAATCAGTCTGTCGTTTTGTCAAATCGACATGGAAACTATTGGAGAATTAAAGGCTAATTATAGGCTAATTAAGTGCCCTATTCCTGAATGTTAGGCTCTTCATTTTTTTTAAAAAAATCGAAGATTCCACTAGCTTAAGACTAAAGCTAGCGGAACTTTAAATAAACAACACGTTCAAATTGGAATCTAAATAGTCAATAATTAAAGGCTAATTATAAGCTAATTAAGTGCCCTATTCCCGAATTTTAGGCTCTTCATTTTTTTTAAAAAATCGAAGATTCCGCTAGCTTAAGACTAAAGCTAGCGGAACCTTAAATAAACAACACGTTCAAATTGGAATCTAAGTAGTCAATAATTAAAGGCTAATTATAGGCTAATTAAGTGCCCTATTCCCGAATTTTAGGCTCTTAATTTTAAAAAAAAAATCAAAGGTTCCGTTAGCTTAAGACTTAAGCTAGAGGAACCTTAAAAAAACGACACGTTCAAATTGGAATCCAAGTTGTCAATAATTAAAGACTGATTAAAGGCTATAAGAAAACGTTACTATTGTTTATATATGACAATTTGTTAAATCGATATTCCATAAAACACTAAATTAAATGTGGATAGGTTTGGAGAAGAAATCTATGAATTAACTTATTGTAAGTCATAAAAAATATTTTGTACGCCTTCCGAATAAAACACAATACATAGGTATATTTTCATTATCAATCAAAAATATTACAATTAGTGGCGTATATAAAAATTCTCGCATCTCAGTTCACCATGACATTTACAAATTTTTATTACAAATGCAGATTATTACCAAAATTAAATAAAAAAAATTTTTTCAATTATTTTTAGGCCTTTAATTAGCCTTTAATTATTGACAAATAATTATTTTTCTAAATCAGGATTGTGTAACTACACGTAACGTTCCTGTCATTAATAACCTTTCGAAATTGAAGTTTCATATCAAAATGGAACAAAAGTGAATTTTTTAAAAATTAAATAAAATTTTTTTTTTCAATTATTTTTAGGCCTTTAATTAGCCTTTAATTATGGACTACTTGGATTCCAATTTGAACGTCTCGTTTATTTAAGGTTCCGCTAGCTTTAGTCTTAAGCTAGCGGAATCTTCAATTTTTTTTAAAAAAATGAAGAGCCTAAAATTCGGGAATAGGGCACTTAATTAGCCTATAATTAGCCTTTAATTTTACAATAGTTTCCATGTCGATTTGGCAAAACGGCCCCGCCAGCTTTAGGGACGTTCTGTGGACACGTGTTGCGGCTGAACGGATTGTGATAAAATTTCATATTTAAGCTTCGAAAGTGAATATTTCAATATGGTCAACTTTTGGTAAAGATCTGCCAACCGGAATTGGTAATTTATTGATATCATTTTTATGTGTTTCATAAATATTTCGCAACATATTTTCGCAACAGTTCCTAAACAAGTTATAGTTAACAACTTTAATAATAAATATTTTTGTATAATTTTTTTATATTTTTATGATATATAATTCTATAAATAGCTGGTGGTATATTTATGTCAAGAGAGTTTTGTTTATAGTTACCATGACTACAGTAGTTGTTATATAAATTTTTCCATATCGTAAATCTATTTAATACGTTGACGGTCAGTTCTGTGGTGGCTACAGTAGATTTCTAAAATATATTATTGATTAACATACCTAGTAAAAAATATTTCAGTACTCATTATATTAAAATAAAACAGCTTTAGATTACAGTTCTGTTAAATAGTAATACAGAAATATAACCTAAAAAAGTTTTATTTTAATATTATTGATTATTTTTAAATTTTATCAAATTTTATAAAACTTCAATTTAACTCTTGTAAAACCGAAAAACATGGTATCCATTAAAATTTCCACAAATACTGTTAATTAAATAGTATCCCCAGCAATAATAAACAGAGGTTAATTTGAGGTTAAGTTATGCTATCAATGTTAACAGAATAAAGTTATTACTAGAATAATTAATCAAAGAATAAGAAAATATCTATTATTACAGATATATATATATATATATATATATATATATATATATATATATATATATATATATGTATCAAAATTTAATTTATTTTAATTATAATTATTAATATTACATTCTTAGTTTCCCTAATATCGTTTTATTATCTATTTTACATTACAAACCAAATAATCTATTAAATAAAGGATCAGTCATTAATTATAAGGTTTAATGAAATTTATTTCCACCTGTTAGTTAAGTATATTTACTTAAAAAATTCGGAAATTTTTATTTGTTATTTTTTTTACGACTTAGGGTCTGCATTAAAATGCCGAAAGCATAATTAGACGTATACATAAAAAAAAAAACGAAAAAACAATAAACTCAAAAGTAGGTAGAAATGTCAAGATTAACAAGGTTATAAAACAATATAATTTATGTTTTTAATATTAAATTATTTATCAAATCAAACAGAGTTGTGATCAAATTTTAATTAACTATTTCCATACTTAATTGTTACGGATATAATAATATGGTTAAAATGTGAACATATATCACAATGTGTTAAAAGTGTATCGCAAATATAAAATTAATAAAAAACTATTATAAATAAATGCAAATCATTATTATTATTATTATTATTGGCTGAATTTGAAGAGCAACTGAGAAGGATGATTTGATAAAATTAATATTGTAGGTAACGATATGAATCTTGTGTGAAATATTGATAAGTGCAAAAGTATTAGTTTTTGAGAAGAATGGATGTTAAATGACTGAATATCTGTTTATGGTGCACGTTTAAATAAAAATAATTATTACGTGTATTATTATTATTATTGACTGAATCTGAAGAGCAACTGAGAAGAATGATTAATAGAATTAATATTGTAGGTTGTAGGTAACAGGTAAGGATATGAACCTTGTGTGGAATATTGATAAGTGCAAAGTATTAGTTTTTGAGAAGAACGAATGTTAAATGACTGAATATAATATAACTGTTTATGGTGCATGTTTAAAGTTAGTAGATGAATTTGTGTATTTTTATTGCTTTTTTAACTATCGTTTTTTTTATAAAGAACGGCAACTTTTTTTACAGTTTAGTAATTTGTTTCTATGTTTTGCTTATTTATTATTTATTTGTATATTTTTTGCTGTTCAGTATATCGAAACATCGAATTTTAATTATAAATGATACACATCTTAAACTTATATATATATATATATATATATATATATATATATTACGATCAAATTGTATATATATATATATATATATATATATATATATATATATATATATATATACAGAAATAGTGAATGATGTTTTTAAGGATTATGTTGGGATTGGAAGTCTAACAGAATGTAGAAATCAAACTCAATTCATTGTTACGCAAGCTTTCGGAGGTTTTTTTCTCCTTCTTCAGGCACAATGGCAGAGTATTCTGTGTAATTGAACCAATGATAATTATTGTAGAAATTTGTCCAAATTAATAATTAATATAAAATAATTAATTGTCAAGATTAAAATATTCACAATTGCTCGTCCAATAGATAGAATAATTTTGTGTTTTGTTTGTATTATAAAATGATTTGTATTTTTTTGTTTTCCTTTCCACAATGAATAAAGCTAAACACGCAGTAATTTTTATTAATTTTAATTTTAATATATATATATATATATATATATATATATAATATTTGTTTTGTTTTTCAACTGAATTTATTTTAAATTTTTATTTGATTTATTTATTTCAGGTAAGCAGTCTTTTTTGACAGGATAAGTCAATTAATTTCTCATAATCCTCTTATAATAGTTGTTGTTTGTACTTTTTTATTGCTTCATTCAATATTTCGAGTCTGGTTTGACTCTTCTTCAGGAATTTCGCAATGTATAATTAAATAAATTTTTGTTACATTTACAACTTTCAACTTCTTTCGATTACAACATATAATATATAAATGATACTTATATTTTTTTATTTGACTAGTGTGTTCATTATTTTTACTAATTAAAAAACTATGTGGTGTCATATATTTAAAAAACAAAAAACAAAACAATAAGACAGATTAAAACTATTATGGCTGTTATATTCTGGTTATAACAGATTCGTCAATATTTATTTATTGATTTCACACTGATTTTAATTGTTGTGTATAAAAATTTGACAGACAACACAGACAAAGAAAAATAACACAAACGCATAAAATTTCAGCAAATTTAATTACACAACAATTAAAATCAGTGTGAAATCAATAAATAAATATTGACGAATCTGTTATAACCAGAATATAACAGCCATAATAGTTTTAATCTGTCTTATTGTTTTGTTTTTTGTTTTTTAAATATATGACACCACATAGTTTTTTAATTAGTAAAAATAATGAACACACTAGTCAAATAAAAAAATATAAGTATCATTTATATATTATATGTTGTAATCGAAAGAAGTTGAAAGTTGTAAATGTAACAAAAATTTATTTAATTATACATTGCGAAATTCCTGAAGAAGAGTCAAACCAGACTCGAAATATTGAATGAAGCAATAAAAAAGTACAAACAACAATTATTATAAGAGGATGAAAAATTAATTGACTTATCCTGTCAAAAAAGACTGCTTACCTGAAATAAATAAATCAAATAAAAATATATATATATATATATATATATATATATATATACTAAAATCTGGATACTAAAACATTAGAGAGACTAAACGGCACTTTCTTTTTGATTATATGTTCATTATTATAATGTCACTCGTAAATTTTATTATAAAAATGATAATATAAACATTTTGTTTTGGTAAAGAAAAAAGTTTCATAATATTTAAAAATCGAAATTAATCGAGCGAAAATAAAAATGTCACTGGTGAATAATTAGTTTTTAACAGACACAGTAATAAATAACATGAGGTAAAGTTACTATACAATAATTTATAGTGTTAGCAATGCGTCTGGTGTGCAGTTATTTCTAAATATTTTATATATTAAAAAAATATTGCTTGCAGCTATATTTATTTAAATATGTAAATTTTCAACTATAAATTGTAACACTAATAATTTATATAGTATGTACATATTTACTCAATGTTTACAGATAATATGTTTGCATACGTATGTAATTATTTTAATTTAAAATTTGCAATTTAATACATGACACATATTTTTGAAAAATGAATATTTTTTATTATTATTAAATATACTAACTAAGTAAAATAACAATATTTTTTATTGCTTTCGCTGCAAGGGAAAAGTGGTATAGTGACCGGTACGGTGTCTGTAACATTTCCAATATACAGGGTGATTTATGACGTTGGAGAAAAACTACACAGGATGATTCCTATGAGTAATCTAAATAAAAAACTTCAAATAAACATATGTCCGAAAATGCTTTCTAACGGAACTGTAGCCGTTAGAAGTTTACTACATGTAACATCAATCGCATTAGCCTTATTTATTATATCAGCATACTCATGTACTGTGAACTCATCCATAATTAATTTAATGTTGATGTCAGAAAAAATTATTGTAACAGACAGATTTTTTTTTTGTTTTTTCTCCTGATTTAATAAATAAGGATAAAGCGATTGATGTTACGTGTAATAAACTTCTAACGGCTACAGTTCCGTTAGAAAGCATTTTCGGATATATATTTATTTGAAGTTTTTTATTTAGATTACTCATAGGAATCATCCGGTGTAGTTTTTTCCCGACGTCATAAATCACCCTGTAATTATATTGGAAATGTTACAGACACCGTACCGGTCACTATTCCACTTTTTCCTTGCAGCGAAAGCGATAAAAAATATTACTCTATTATTTTACGGTAGATTTCAGGGTAGATTCAGTTGATACCCAAGATGGGCATGTGGGTTTATTTTTTTCAGTTTTGTCAAAGTTCTGAGATAAAAATTACTAAAGATTTTAAAAATTCATTATGGCCACATTGTTTATTCGATTTTAATCAAATTTTTACAAAAGATTCTCCTAATCCCCACAAAAATTACATAATTTTAATAAAATACTATATTGTCAACTTTCCGAGAAAAAAATTACCAAAGTTTTTAAAAATTCATTATGATCACATTATTTATACGATTTTAATCAAATTTTTACAAAAAAATTCTCCTAATGCCCACATAAATTATATAATTTTAGTAAAATACAGTGTTGCCAATTTTATATACAAGTAATGCAATTGTGCATATTTTCTCTTTTTCTCTCTCTCTCTATTTATCTATATAAGCTGTATTATTTCACCGAGTTTTTTTTATATAAAATGTGTTTTTTATATATGGTTAATGTATCTCAGAAATTAAATATACTTAGCCAATATACAATGTGTCTAAAAACTATTGCGTAAATTGTGCGTTTAAAAAATTATATATGTAATATATCTATAGAATTTTATGTACAATGTGTTTTTTATATGGACATGCAATGTATCTCAAAAATAAATGTACTTAGCAATATACAATGTGTCTAAAAACTATTGTATATTTTAGTTATTATGAGTACAGTACTTGTTGTTATATAAATTTTTCTATCCCATAAATTTATTTAATAGATAACGGTCAGTTCTGTAAAGTTCTGTTCATATTCTTAAAAAATTATTTGAACGTTTTATTTTTCAGTTTCATCCTTTAAAAAGTAAAACAGATATTTTTTGCTTGATAAAAAATGTTCCACTCAATCACAGAACTGGAAATTGTAGTTAGTTATAGAAATAGAAATCAAATAGTTTCAACACTTTCATAACATATTATGTAAAATTAATACTACAAAAATCTTAATTTAAATAATAAAAAAAAAATCAATATAACTTCTTCATATATCTCGTTAATAAAATAATAAATAAAAATATATGAATAATAAAATAAACACGTGTGAACTTCAAACTCAATAATTATCAATTTATAGACATAATTTGAATTTTATAGTGAAATATACGAAAATGGACAAAAATCTATAAATTTTTTCGAAGGTTGTATAACAACTATACAAATAAACAAAACTACCAATATATAAAGAAAGAGAAATAATATATTAATAAAAAAAAGCAGAGATTCCAAACATGTTTGCGATGATGGTGAAATAGTTATTGTTCCAGTTTGATTTCACATACATTTAATACATACATACGTACATACAGATAAAAGTTATATATATATATGTTACACACACCCACTTTCAACCGGAAATTGTAACAGAAACCAGTTACCAGACTGGTTGGCAAAAGTTGGTTATGCCTATAAAGATTTATAGTCAGAGTCATGCGAATTTTTCTTCGTCGCGAAATTAAAATTGATTTTAATTTTAGAAAAACAAATTGATAAAAAAAAGCGAATGCTGTCAAATGCTTATAATCAATAAATACAGTGGATTGTTTTTGAAACTAAATTTCCATAGATATATATTTTGAAGCTGTAGTATACAAATATTTAAAAGATTATGCAAATACATTGTAAAAATTTACTGTAATAATTTACATAATATTAAATTTTTTATGACAAATTACATTCACAAAACATGTAAAATTATATAAATTATTGCATACATTTTTTACAGTGTACTTTCAAAATGACATAATTTAATTATTATCAATTAATAATATTACATTTGTATTTAATATGTGTGTTAACATGTAAAAAATCTTTCAGAACTCTGAATAATAAAATAAAACGGCTTCAGGTTATAGTTCTGTATTAATATTTATTAATAACCGACGTACTCAACGTACATTTTTATCAGGAAAAAAGATACAAATAACATTTACAACAAGATTAGAAGTATATGGGTAAACCCATATATAGACTACTTTGACATTTCTCGGAAAGTTGGCAACACTGTATTTTAATAATATTATAATTTATGTGGGCACTAGGAGATACTTTTCTGAAAATTTGATCAAAATCGAATAAATAATGTAGCCACAATAAATTTTTTAAAAATTTTGTGATTTTTCTTCTCGATAAGTTGGCAACACTGTATTTTGTTAAAATTACATAATTTATTTAGGCACTAGGAAAAACTTTTATGAAAATTTGATTAAAATCGGTTAAATAAAATGGTCACAATAAATTTTTTAAAATTTTACTAATTTTTTTCTCGGAAAGTTGGCAACACTGTATTTTATTAAAATTACATAAATTATATGAATACTAGAAGAATCTTTTGTGAAAATTTGAGTAAAATCGGTTGAATAACATGGCCATAATAAAATTTTAAAAACTTTAGTAATTTTTTTGTCGGAAAGTTGGCAACACTAAATATTAATAAGATTATGTAATTAATGGGAGCACTAGGGAAATCTTTTCTAAAAATTTGATCAAAATCGGGTAAATAACGTAGCCAATATGAATTTTTAAAAACTTTAGTAATTTTTTTTCTCTGAAAGTTGGCATCATTGGAAAAAAACAAAATCACATGACCATCTTGGGCACTAGACAAATTTATCCTGAAAATTTCATTAAAATCGGTTGAATCGTCTAGGAGGAGTTGCGGCCACAAAATTTTGACTCACGACCGAGCGAGCGAGCGAGCTGACGACGCACATCCATACACCCACATAAACTAAGTTCAGATTCGTCATCTAGAGGCTATATATGAAGGATTTCTATACAATTTTTTATTTTTTTTTGAAAATGTTACAGACACGCTATACTACTTTTTCCTTGCAGTCAAAGTAGTAATAAATAAACAGAACATATAAACAAGTTACTTATTTTGTTCCCTAGTAACTTGTTTCTTTGTTCAGTTTATTTACTCTAAATGTCATTTGTATCTTTTTTCCTGATAAAAATGAATGTTGAGTTCGTCGAAACATCAGTTATTAATAAATATTAATATAGAACTATAGCCTAAAACTGTTTTATTTTATCTCTATAGGTCTCTGAAAACTCCATTATATTGACTCTGTGCTTCAATCTCTGTGGTTATTGCCGCATTGAAAAAGCTACAGATATATAAACGTGAGACAGATATTTGTTTCAGAGATTGTTTTATATAAAATATCATTGAGAAGTAGTACATGATTTAATTTCTCTAAACTATTAAATGCCAATATATTGCGAATATGACGTCATTGTGCTGCTGTAGACTTGTTTCATTTTTTTTTGCTTGCTTTTGTGAAATTTTTTCGTATCTAAAATTAACTTCTAATTGATTGCATTTCCGATAGTGAAATAGAAATTTTGACATATAGACTTTGGAATATACAAATTTAATTTTATAATTATATTCATAATAATTTCTAGTACTATTTATATGAGAAATAAAATATATTAATAATAATCGATATTCTACAATGAAAAAAGAATATTACTTTAAAACCGACGTTTTTACTATTAATTCAAAAGTAAACAAACTTTTGATCTGTAAATATTAAATAATATTAATATTAAATTTTTGTAATAGAAATATTTTATTTTAAATAAAAATTATAATAATATTACGTTAAAGTATAATATATAATTTTGAAACATTTTCATACATTTTCTTGCTATTTAATTTGAGAAAAATAATTATTTCAATTGTAAATTATTAACAATTTTTCATTGAAAACACTGGCCTCGTATTCCCACCTAATTTTTTCGCGAAAAAGTGCTTTTATCATTAATTTCAAAATTACCTTTTGCAAATGTAAATAATTTATCTGTTTTTAATCATTTTTTATTATATTCGGTATTATAAAATTTAAATAAACTATTATAAAGTGCTTAATAAATAATTTTAACTAAATGGCAACAGTACTTTTGGCAAATATCACTTTTATAAATGAGGTGAGAATAAGGACCACTTTGTTTCCAAATGAAATAGTAAATAATTTCATAGAAAACATTTAAAATAGTTGAAACTATAACGATAAAAGTACAAACCTCGGATTTAAAGTAAATTTTTTCTCAGTGTCCTGAAATATTTGCTTTGTGCTTTCCTGCTCATATCACGACTCAAATTATTTAATTTTACGTTTATTTTATATAATTCTAAATATTTGACTTGTCCTATAAGCTGCATAATATAATAATAAAATAAAAGCAAATATATAAACTCTAATACCTTTTTATTTTAATTTATATTTATTATCCACTATAAATTAAGTAACAAAATATAATTTTCTAACTCAATAAAATATCACCTAATTTAAATAAAAATCAATAAAACTAAAATACTCGTTATAAAATTACTTAATTACATAAATAATTTACGATTTTAATTTCTAAATTTAATGTTTTAGAATGCTGAAAAATTTATAAGCATTTCTGTATCAAATCATATCAAAAACTCAGTGGAATAGTGGCAAATGTCCAACTTTATTTCGAGATAATGTCGTTTAAAGATTAGAAATATCCGGTAATGAAAACGCACCTATTTTTACCGAGCGTCATATCACATATGATAAGGAAGGTATTGTAATCATATCAAATTTAATATATCGAGATTTTTACAGATCAGCACGAATTAGGCTAATACACGTTTAGGGGCTGAACGAATTGTTATAAAATTTTATATTTAAGCTTCCAAGGTCAATATCTCAATTTGATCCAATTTTGGTATAGATTTTCCAACCGGAAGTGGGTATTTGCTGATGTCACTTTTATGTGGGGGGTTTTCAAATATTTCGCAACAGCTCCGATATATTTCGAAACAAATTATTTTACAAAAGTTGCTAAACTATAACTAACAACTTTTATTTGGAATCTAATCTTTCTTATTTTTATGATATGATATATATATATATATATATATATATATATATATATATATATATATATATATATAAATTTTATAAATAGATGGTGGCATATTTATTTCAAGACAGTTTTGTTTTTAGTTACCATAATTAGAGTAGTTGTTATACAAAATTTTCTATTCCATAAATTTATTAAATAAGATGAAGGTCGGTTCTGTGGTGGCTACAGCAAATTTTTTTTCAAATGCGAAATAGTTAAATATATAAATATTTGATATATATTCATATATACTATAGCATGTAATTGGACGTCTTCTCTACAAGTAAAAAACGAGAAAAAAAAAACTCAATTTCGATCAAGGTAGTATATTCGTCATTATTCCACTGAGATCCTCATAGTTAAAATGCTATAAAACTTTTGTTATAATAATTTGCATACATTTACGAAATATTTGATTTTAAAAATTTAGGTCACTGTCACATAAAAAAAAAATGTCTACACGGATAGCGTTTTAACTCTAGTGACATATTAGTTACCTATGTCTGGATTAGAAGTTTAGGAACAATAAAATTTGATATTTATTGATCGGTATTGTGAAATTTGATAGTTTGACAATAATTACGTCAAACGAAACCTGTTTTTTAGTTAATCAAATATGAGGAAATGATCATATTTATTTAAAAAAAATCTACTGTTGCCACCGCAAAACCGACCGTCATCTTATTAAATAAATTTATGGAATAGAATAATTTATATAACAACTACTCTAAAATAAAACTGCTATAGGTTAAAGTTCTGTATTAATATTTATTTAAAATCGACGTTTCAACGAAACTCAACGTCCGTCTTCATCAGAAAAACCGATACAAATGACATTACAGTAAATAACAGAACATAGAAACAAGTTATTGGGTAGCAAAATAAGTAACTAGATTATAAAATTTATGAATTTTTAATTAAAGAAAGCCAAATTTTATTTAAATCAGCAGTGTCTCCACACTGTTTGATGTTATGCTTTTCTTTATAAATTTCTATTGCTTCTGTTATCAATTTACTGTTAATATTGTTGGGTCTTGCAATTATTAGAGATTATTATTATTAGCACTTGACGTTGTAGTTATGTTTGATGCTGCTACCAGTGGGGGTCCGCGACCATTTGCCGCCGCCATTTTGCCGCCTAATCTACCCAGCGGCAAAACGTCCGGCGATCAAATGTCCGGCGGCGAAACGGTCGCGGCAAAATATCCGGCGGCAAAACGTCCCGGTCCCTACCAGTGGTGTACTATTATACAAGTAACATAATAATCTCCTTCTAAATAGGCAATATAGTAACCTAATATCAATATTTTAGTACATTAAAAAAAAATAATAAATATATAAAATATTTATGCTAAAAAATGTTATAATAATTACATGTATGTTATATATATATCTCGAAAGCTTAGATAGTATTTCACTTGAGTTTAATTTATCAAAACATCTAACCCACAATTTTTTTTAAATCTACATATACACATATATATATATATATATATATATATATATATATATATATATACCGGGTGTCTACTTTTTTTTTGTTACATAGGGAATACAATGCTAAAATTTTCATTTGGTGATAAATTTTCCCCTAATTATTATAGAACAAAAGTACAAATACAAAAGTTGTTTAGAATTCAAAAATGCATCAAATGATGCCAAATTTATCAATATAGGATGTTCCGATCAAGAATTAGAAGCAAATTAAAATTTCCATTTTTGCGCTCTTTACATCAAAGTGCCATGGAAATTAAACAAATAATTTCATTTCTTCTGGAGTTTGAGTTTGACAGATCGTATTTATTTTATTGTTACGTTCTGTATTATTATCATTATTATTGAAAATAATGAATAAACTTAAGGGGGCAAGTAGGTTTTTTTTCTTCAAAAAATTGATTTTTTTTTAATTACAAATTCTGATAGAGATATCCTTTAAGAATTAAAAACACTAAACCGTTTTTCGAAATCTTAATAATTAAGAAAGTTACAGCGATTTTTGTCGCAAAACTCCGGAACTCGCTTAGGTGAGGTACCCTAATTCATATGACTCTCGTCGCTGCCACCAGTCAGCAATAAGAACGGAGCATTCTATTCAAGAGGCACGGATTCGGCAGAGACTGTCCGGAAATATAGACACCCAAGATAAACAGGAGGAATGCTTATATGGCCCTGGAATTGATGATTACATGTAAGTGAAAAAAATTTACTTTTCTAACTTAAAACTTATTTTGAAACTTTAAATGCGTTTTTCTTGGAACAAAATTTTTTTTGTCGGTTCCAGGATTATCTCTGGAACATATTAACCGATTTGTCTCATTTTTTGCCAGCAAAAAGATAATAAAATTTGGAATCGTTTGAGGGATCCTTTTTAAAAAATGTTTATTATTTTTATTTTTTATCATCCAAGAAAGCAGAAAAAAAGGTCGAAATTGACTTCTTTTTTTTTAAGAGTCCGCCATTTTGCGACAAAATCGAATTTTCAAAAAAGGATCCCTCAAACGATGGGGAATATATTCAAGTTCAATAATCCGAAACGGTTTTTTTTTCAGATGAAGCAGTGCAGAGGAATTCCTGGAACCACATACCTCCAAATTCCGGACATGGCTTACGGGAAGCGGAGTGGGGGGGTAAAGTTTGGGGAGGGGAGATGACCAAAAAATCCGACATACAAGTCAATAAACGATTTACATGATGAAGAAAGTCGCATTGCTCTAGGCCTTCCCTGTACAGTAAAAATAATTCCTAAAAATGGGCTAGTTTTTCATTAAAAAACCTACTTGCCCCCTTAAGGTAAATGAAAAAGTTCAGTGCGTAAAATGGTATTTTACTGGAAATTCGATACGACGAGTAAGAGATTTATTCAGCGCTTTCTTTGAAAACCGTCCCATACCTTCCGCTATGACTATTCGTAGGATAATTAAACAATTCGAAGAAACTGGAAGTGTGTTAAAACGTTGTAAAAATTGTAGAAAAATCAACGCAGAAGATCAGGAGGAGAATTTAAATCAAAATGCAATTAAAGAAAATACATTGAATATACTTTTGTGTGTAACGGAAAACCCAAATGTTAGTGTGCGTCAACTTGGTGCTGAATTAAATTTGCATCCTTCAACAATACATAAGGTACTAAAAAATGAAAAATATCATTCTTATAAATATTCCACGCACCAAGAGATATTTGAAGCGGATAAAATGGCTAGAAGCGAATTTAGTAACATTATTATGGAAAAATCCAATTTAGACAGAAACTTCTTGAAATCTATTTGTTTTACTGACGAGTCTACGTTTACTTTACACGGCGAACCTAATACACAAAACTTTAGAATATGGAGCCAAACAAATCCTCATTTAATGGTAGCAACACGTACCCAATATCCAGAAAAAGTTAATGTATGGGCTGGAATTTTTGGCAGGTGTATAATTGGGCCATTTTTTATTGAAAATAATTTAAACAACGAAAAATATTTGGATATGTTGCAAAATCATATTGGTCCGCAGTTAGAAGAGTGTGCAACTCAAGATAATGTTGTCTGGTATCAACAAGACGGATGTCCGGCACATTACAGCTGCAACATTAAATTATATTTGGATCAATGTTTTCCAAATTCATGGATTGGTAGAGGTGGTCCAATTAATTGGCCAGCTAGATCGCCCGATTTAGCACCGTGCGATTTCTTTTTATGGCCATATTTGAAGGAGAAAATTTATAAACGACATATCAAAAATCTTGTTGATTTGAAAAATGCCATTGTTGAAGAGTGCAATAATATAACACAAACACAATTAAGCTCTGTACGTCACGAATTTTATAACAGATTAGGTTATTGTTTGGCAGTTAATGGCGATTTATTTGAACATTTAATTTAAATTGTTAGTTTCGTTTTTGTTCTCCTATATCTTGTATTCATGAATTTTTCTGTTTTATAGGTATATTGAATATTGTAATAAATAAAGAAAGTTTTACGGAGTTCAGCTATTTACTATTTATTAAACTCTTATCCGACGTTTCACTGCACAACTTACAGCATCCTCAGGGATAAGTTTAAATTATTATAATAAATATATTAGGCATAATGCCAGTCATCTAATTCAAATGTATTGTTTTTATAACTTGAAGTTAATAAATAAATTAAACAATTACTTAAAATTATAATGGAGACATTCACAATTTAAAACCACAGCTAGTACGTAGTGTACAGTGGAGTAAAATACCCTTTCATTGTAATAAATAATAAATACTTAATACTTTTTATACTTAATAGCTTTTCATTTACATTAAGTTTATTCATTATTTTCAATAATAATAATAATAATAATAATAATAATAATAATAATACAGAACGTAACAATAAAATAAATACGATCTGTCAAACTCAAACTCCAGAAGAAATGAAATTATTTGTTTAATTTCCGTGGCACTTTGATGTAAAGAGCGCAAAAATGGAAATTTTAATTTGCTTCTAATTCTTGATCAGAACATCCTATATTGATAAATTTGGCATCATTTGATGCATTTTTGAATTCTAAACAACTTTTGTATTTGTACTTTTGTTCTATAATAATTAGGGGAAAATTTATCACCAAATGAAAATTTTAGCATTTTATTCCCTATGTAACAAAAAAAAAGTAGACACCCGGTATATATATATATATATATATATATATATATATATATGTACATAACAGTAAATCCAATATTTCTAAAACACATATTAATTCATTTAAGAAATGTCCATACACTTAAAGTGCAACACTAGTGTGTGATAAAGATCAAATTGGTAAGAACAGCGAAACAGAAATAAAAATCTACACGTTCATTTTTTTTCTAATTTCTCCGCCTGTCTTGATTACAAATCGTTTGGAATTTTATGAAATGCCAGCCAGACAGACAAACAAAAAAAAAACTATAAGAGAGAGGGAGAGAGATAGAAAGACAACAGTAATAACAAATAAACATCATGACCGCACCCACAATACACGTGCTTACCTTTTTCTCTCTATAACATCGATTTGTTAAATTCTCATGTCAAAAATTGCGCGTTCCAATATTATTATCTTTAACACTAAGATAATTTGTAAATTTTATGATCTAGTTACTTGTATTTTGTTACGTCTAGTAACTTGTTTCTGTTTTCTTTATTTACTGTAACGAAAATGTATGTTAAGTATATCGATTATTAATAAATATTAATACAGGAACTACAACGTAAAGCCATTTTATTGTAAATATATTAAATTAATATACAATAATAAAACTACAGAAATATCAAACCATTTACTATTAACACGAAATAAAAAAGTTTAAAAAGAAAAACGAAAACATTTTAAATGACATCACTGATTTATATAACTCACCCCTAATAAATTTAACAATTAACATTTAATGTAATAGTACTTTTTCATTATTTTTTAACATTTACATTTTGTATTGTATAGTATTGTATTGATATAATCATCAACTATAGTTGCTGATTATTGTAATTTTGATTATTGTAACTCACATATGTATTGTAATGTATTGATATAATCATATAATCATCAACAATGTATCTGATTATTGTAACTCTGATATGTATATATATATATATATATATAAGCAGAATTTGTATTTTATTTTCATTATAACACTGACAATGGTACGAGCCGAAACTTAAGTCTGTTGACGAAATAAATTGTAGTAAATTTTTACGAAAATGATTATTATTAAAAACCTTTTATCTACTATTAACACGTTGACTGCCAACTACGAGATAACTCGTAGTTTGCATTCTTGACTAGGAACTACGAGTTATCTCGTATAGTTGTCTGACTTGTCATATTCGTGCAGCTACGAGTTATCTCGTACTATATAAGCGTAACTATAAATAGATGGCTTTTAGGAAAAGAATAAAAATCAAGGGTGGCTTAAACAAACAGAAAATTTATTAATAAATAAACAGAAAATAATATTAATATGATACGATATATGATAATATAATATGATTAAATTAAATTGGATTTTGAGGCCAGAATTCTAAAAATTACTGCAGCAGTCATTCTGTGTATATTTGTACATAACAATGTTGTGTGCGAAAAAGAAATTTTTACCACGCCTACTATTACAGTATAAATAATCGGGTCAATATTTATTGAGAAAAAAAATCTATTTAAAAAAAATATCGGTAAAATGCTCTATCATTCGATATTAATTTCGATCAATTATTATTTTGCTTCAAGGTTATTTTTGCTAATGTAGTTTAATTTTAATAATTTTTTTTATATAGATGTGATTTGTTTGGTTAACAATTTTTGCAAATTTTAGGTCACACAGTTAATTTCAATATAACGAGAGTAATTTTAAACGTTTTGAACATAATTATATTATTAATTTTTTATTTTAATTATTGTGTCGTTTAAAAGAAAATTAGACTTTATTTATGTAATGTAATATTAGCGTTTAATAATAAAATAAAAATCAAAACTGATAGAAATACGTATATAATTATTTATTTAGAAGTATATGGATTCATATATCAAATCAACCATAAATACAGATACGTTATGCCTATACGGAACTTGAAGCTAGAGTTGAAATCAAAATCGGAAATTGATTGAAATAAAATTTGGAATTGTAGAATGTACACTATAAAAAAAAATTCGGTAATTTTCGAATAAAAACCTGAGACAATTGATTTACATCCGTTTAGTAAGTAAATTTACAGACGTTAGTATCTTTACAATATGTATATAATATTATTTACTTCAGTATTTTTAGAAATTATTTATATATAAATACTGAAAATTATAATGTAAAAATTTTCGTAAAATATTTGTAAAAAAATATTACATACATTTTGTAAAATAGAAGTCTTCAAATTTATACACTAAACTGGTGTAAATTAGTTGCCCCAGCTTTTTATGTAAAATTACCAAATTTATTTTACAGTGTAGGAACAATTAAATGTAGTTTTTTTTTATAGAATTTGCACTTTGAACAACAGTTGCATTAGGCGAGATTTCAACCAGAGCTCGCATGGAATGAAGAATGGAATTAAATTAACGATTTAAACAAAAGAATTTCTAAATATTACAAAATCAGCTATTTTTGGGCTTAATTTAGTTTTAAACGATTTAAAAAAATCATTAAAATTAGTTCACATTTCATATTTAAAAAGTACATAGGTTTTTTTATAGAGAGATCAAGATGAATACATACATACATACACAATCACGCCATGTACCCAAAAACTCTTTTCATCATCCCGAAATCAGTCGCCTCTAAACATTCCTATCCAAACAAGCAACTTTCGCTTCATCCACATTCATAATTCCTCTCATACATGCTCTTTTATTCCTACTACTTGGAAACTTTCCCTCACGCAAAACACTCTCAATCATACCACTCCAACTACTCATCGGACGTCCACCTGCAAACGTATACCATCAAAATCATTCAAATAAATCTTTTGAACCAAACGTTCATTAGACATTCGCTCAAAATGTCCGAACCATCTTAACTGACTAACAAGAAGAATAACATTTGATATACACCGTTAGAAATAGTACATTTCGTTGTCATGTAATTTTACATTATTTATAATTTAAATTAAAAATTATAATTAAGCAATCGGTCATTACAAATAAAATAAATAAAATTTAGAAAAAATTTAATTAACATATATTTTTACGCAAACTTTAAATCCTATGAAAATCGAAATTATCAATAAATTACAGAGTATTTAATATAATATTACATTATTTTTATTATTTATTGTTAAACAAACAATATCAATAATTAGGCTATTATTGAACTTTACATTACTAAATCATATATTTTATATAAGTAATTACTGGTTTTTTGTGTCCTGTTATTTCAACAACCCTGTTATTTTACTATATTTATAATATGTATGTAATAATTGTAAGCCGTTGATTTACTCAATAATAATAAATAAATAAATTTTAGAATAATATCTTGTAGTTCATATAATGTCCACAAATTTTTTCTGTGACATAAACTTTTTTTAGGACTTTTAATTATTCGAAATCTAACTAAACCAAATATAGATAAATTCCAAAACAACTGATGGTACTATATAGTACCTCAAAAAAACTCAACCTTCATATCAACAACAAAGCAAATGGTAAACAACAATGATGCGACTACACGTAATTATCGCAATAATGATTACGTTTGATTATCGGTCGGCAAGGATCGCGTGGACTTAGGGACAGGTGGCGCCCGTGTCTTAAGACGTACAGGCGCGCAGGTGATCGAGACAGGTGGCATCTGCCCTTCTGTCCCTTACCATGTCCCCCCAAACTCCTTTAGACCACTTTCCATCGATGGCTATTATGTATACATCTCTGTCTTTGTTTATTCGGTGTGCATTCATGTATGTGTGTGTGTGTGTGTGTGTGTGTGTGTGTGTGTGTGTGTGTGTGTGTGTGTGTGTGTGTGTGTGTGTGTGTGTGTGTGTGTGTGTGTGTGTGTGACAAGTAATGTTATTGTTCTTCCATTTTTAGGTTTTTCGCCTGTTTTTTATTCTGTGTTGGCGTGTGTGGTTTGTTTGTTTGGATGGTCAATGGCGTACGTTATAAAATGTTTGTTTTTATTAGATAATTTTGATTTTGGGACAGTGGAACGAGTTTATGTCACATCACATCCCTTTAGATACATGGCGTGATTGTGTATGTATGTATGAACAATTTGAAAAAAAAAAAACATTTTTAATATAATATAATTATAAAAATTATGTTTAAAGATCGACATACACTTTTTAAATTTACCTGATTTCTGGTCAGTTTCACAATAAATATTTTAAGTAGTCAATTTTTAGCATCGGCTTGTATTCCCACCTCTTTTGTTTATGAAAAAAATGCTTCTATTTTCCACTATAAAATAAATTTTTACTTGTACCTCTTATCAAATATGAATAGTATTTCTATTTTTGATTTTTATATATATATATATATATATATATATATATATATATATATATATATATATATATATATATATCTAATATTATAAAATATAAAAATAAACGCCAAAAGTAATTTTGTGGGTACAGGTATATATGTAGATCAGATTGCAGAGCAGAAATTGTCATTCAGTCACCAAGCATTGAGAATACCATTTACGATGTATGGCGAAACGTCTGCGACGAGGATAGATTCGACCACAACATATAAATTCAATACTGCAATTTTTTATTATCAATTGTGTAAACGATAGTAATTACAATTGCAAACATAAAATTCATTACAGAATAACAAATTTGAAGATGAATAAAATCAAATCAAATCAAATCTGTACGTCACTGGATGCATTTAAATAATCATTACAATAGACCAAGTATAATCATTAGATATGCAACTGGTGGCATTATAACAAATGTGGGAAGAAGACTTAAAAAATGCACGAAAGAAATATTTCTTTTTTGAAACACAGTATGGTACGTCCACGAAATATTTTAATTTAAAACTCTAATATCTATGACTCAATATTCAAATACAACTACCACGTTTCTTTTTCTCTTTTCTTTCTCATTCCAAAAAAAGTTTATTTTGATCGTGATTTGATTGCTACTTCCTGCTTAACATTCCACAAATTTTAACTAAAACCCACGGAACGAATTTATTTTATAGTATTGTTTATTTTCTTGTTAATATAAAGTGTAAAATAATTCATTTTCTATCAAAAAAAAATTATAGTGCGCGTAATATCTTCTATACCAGTTCATCCGTACTGATATTTTAGCTATTTTTTCTTCAAGCATATAATAATATTAATATTACGTTACTATATTGCCTATGTAGTAAGAAGTATATCGGATATGCTAATATTCGATTCTTGAATTAAAACAGCTTAGGGTTCTAATTCTGTATTAATAATCGCCGTTTCGACGTAATAAACGTACATAGATACAAATAACATTTACAGTAAATAAACAGAACAAAGATATTAGTTACTAGGTAACAAAATAAGTAACTAGATCATGAAATATTTATAAATTTTTAATTAAAGAAATCAAATTTTATTTAAATCAAAGTGTCTGCACACTGATTGATGTTATCTTTTTTACTACTTTGACTGCAAGGAAAAGTAGTATAGCGTTTGGTACGGTGTCTGTAACATTTTCAAAAAAAAAAAAAAATTGTATAGAAATCCTTCATATAGCCTCTAGATGACGAATCTGAACTTAGTTTATGTGGGTGTATGTGTGTGCGTCGTCAGCTCGCTCGCTCACTCGCTCGGTCGTAAGTCAAAATTTTGTGGCCGCAACTCCTCCTAGACGGTTCAACCGATTTTAATGAAATTTTCAGGATAAATTTGTCTAGTACCCAAGATGGTCATGTGGTTTTATTTTTTTCCAGTAATGCCAACTTTCCGAGAAAAAAATTACTAAAGTTTTTAAAAATTCATATTGGCTACGTTATTTATCCGATTTTGTTCAAATTTTCAGAAAACATTTCCCTAGTGCTCCCATTAATTATATAATTTTATTAATATCCAGTGTTGCCAACTTTCCGAGAAAAAAATTACTAAAGTTTAAAAAAATTTATTATGGCTATGTTATTTAACCGATTTTACTCAAATTTTCACAAAAGATTCTCCTAGTATTCATATAATTTATGTAATTTTAACAAAATACAGTGTTGCCAACTTTCCGAGAAAAAAATTACTAAAATTTATTGTAGCTACATTATTTATTCGATTTTGATCAAATTTTCAGAAAAGTTTTTCCTAGTGCCCACATAAATTATAATATTATTAAAATACAGTGTTGCCAACTTTGCGGGAAATGTCAAAGTAGTCTCTATATGGGTTTACCCATATACTTCTAATCTTGTTCTATATAAATTTCTATTGCTTCTCTTATCAATCTACTGGTAATATTGATGAGTTTTGCAATTATTCTTGAATTAAATTAAATTCAAGTCTGAGATTCAAATAAGTATTCATCCCACGAGATAATATATGTAACTAAATCTTATATCCTGATACGTTAATGTTCATACATAGACATATCCAACATAATTAACACGTTTCCTTAATATTGCCAAGAAAATAATTATGTTACCGACTATTTTTTATACTTATCTATATATGCAATAAATACGATGAAATAAATTAGAAAAAAATTATTAATTTGACGCATACTAATATCAAATTTATGTACATAATATAATTTGTAATTTTGTTAAACCATATAAATCCATATAATTATTAGAAAATCAGTACCGACAAATATACAATATTTACATATATTAATTATTTATTTAATTAGTAATTTTAAAATAATGAAAAATTTGTTTTTTTCTTTTATATATTCCTATAATTTAATATGTCCAAATCAACATCTGTTTTAAATTCAATAATAATAATAATTCTTAAAAAATTAAGTAATAGTTTAGAACATACGTTGAATATATGCCAAATCAATACTAACTAATTTTCTAAATAATTTCATGTAAATTTTGTTAAAATATTTTCAAACTAAAATTTCAAATTTTTAATAACACAATGTAAACAACAATTGTCTAGCGTTGAAAATATGATAATAAAATGGCTTTATGTAGATTATAGTACTGTATTAATATTTATTAATAATCGACGTTTCGACGAACTCAACGTCCATCTTGATCATTTTTCCTGATGAAAACGGACGTTGAGTTCGTCGAAACGTTGATTATACATAACTAGAACCTAAAAACTTTTATTTTAAATATACATATTTAAAATATTTAAGCGTATTCAAACTTAAGCCCCACCCGTATATTGTTTATTTTTTAACTGGTTATTAGGTAAACGGAAGTTAATATTATTTACAATTTGCTGTTGATAACTTTTATCTATAAAATTGCCACCGACTTTTCAATACTTAAATATTTACATTGGCGTGTATACAACATTTTTTTATTATTTCTGCGAATTCATACTTCTAAAATTTATCTTATCAAATATTATGTGTATCGAATGCCTCATACAAATGGATTTGCATGTAAATCTTAAGTTTACGATATATACGAATTTAATTAAATTCTAAATAAAAATTTTCACAATATTCAAAAATTATAGTAACAATAATCTTCAGATTTTCACGGTCGGTATCCATTGTATTTATAAAATTTGTTTGAGCTTGTATGCCATAGTCGTCATACAGTTTCCTCCAAACATCCCTATCCAGACAAGCAACTTTTGCTTCATTAACATTCATAATTCCTCTCATAGATAATGCTCTTCTATTCTTACTTATTCTTATTCTACATATGATATTTTTCTCTTAGTATATATTAAGTAAATATACAAATAAATAAAAACAATTGATTTTAAAATTTCCTCTTAATTGATGTAATTATTTAATTAAAAAAAAACCAAGCTGAAGATGACAATAAAAAGATATGATCCAAAAAGGCCTCAAATTTCATAAAAATTTGTCACATTTCAGATCCTACTTAAATCAAAACTATTATTTATTTTTAAAATTTAGTATTTGGTCAATAAAATTTAACATAAGTATTATAACATTTGAACACGGGAATAATTTAAACATTAAAAATTCAAGAAAAAAATATTTTCCAGAAAATAAATTCAACTAAAAATACTCACACTAACGACAATGACGCAAAAACTAATTACCCAATTTAAATAAATCTATTTAAAATATTCTAATTATTATACAACACTATGTATGTATTTACACTCTGTGAGTTTTTAAAGCATGACCGAGAATTTTTATTAACTCAAATTAATTATATTATAATTAATTAAATCATATTATTTTTGCAAGCATTGTAATTTATATATATATATATATATATATATATATATATATATATATATATATATATATATATATCCAATGTTTCTTATATTCGTTACGTTATTTCATTCTGTGCAAAATTTAAATTAATATTTGCAAAGCAAAAAAGCGTTACAATGAATATGAAAACATCGTATATCTAAATGGTAGGATATTTTTAATGTTTAATGTTGGCTCATAATAATTAAAAACTGTAATTTTCTATTTACTAAAAAAATAAAAAAACTTAATAACACTATAGAGTAGAGATGTGTCGAATAGTATAGATAGTCGAATAACCGAATAACGAATATTTTCAATCGAATATTCGGCTACAACAAATCGTATATTTTTTTAACAACTTAAAGCATTATTATTTATCTTCTCTATAAAGTTAGTTTGTAAATTTTAATTTAAAACATACATTTTGTAAAACTACATGTAAGGCAGCAAATCATACTATTTCTAACAGTGTACTGTTAATATTATTTAGATCTAGCAATTATTTTAGTATAAAGGTTTTCTAACGCGTGTTTGTGCAAAGTTTTTTAATTTTTTGTTCGTAACTATTTGCAACACTTATTTATATACATACATACATATTAAGGCACCCGCATTTGTATCTCTCCCCCTCCCCCCCTTTACTCTTCAAAGACATCGATGGCATCTTAACTTAATAATGATTCCTTATATGATGGGTGCTTTGCGGGCGAGGTAAGAGGTCAACTACCACACGGTAACATCTGTCGTTGTACACCACCAGCCACCTGCTGCTGTTTTTCAGATTTTTTCCCCACAAGCTACGATTTTTCTCTCTCTCTCTCTTTTTGTTCACAATTCCTTTTCGTTTTTGTTTTCTTTCTTAGTTTTTCGTCTTCTGTGATGTTATGTTGCATTAATCCTCTGTGCGTGTATCTGTGCATGTAGTTTAGTTTCACCATCAGATCAACCATAATATAGATGGAGATACATAATACAAAGTTTGGTATAAAAGAGAAAATTTTTATAATAAAACGGCTTCTGTTTGTAATTTTGTATGAATATTTATTAATAATCTACAAACGTAGATCTTCATCAGGAAAAATGATGCAAATAACATAGTAAAAGATTTTTCAAAACTCATAGTATTAATATAAAAACAGTTTTAGGTTAAAAATTCTGTTAGTTATTTTTATTAAACGACAAAACGACGTTTCGACGAAAGCTAAACGCTCATCTTCATCAGATCAAATATTTATCAATGAAATTAATGTCAATTACAAATACATAGCAACAAGTTACCAGGTAACATATAAGTAACTAGATCACAACTAGATAATGGAAGTCAAATTTGATTCAACTCAGTGCCCTCACAGTGATTTATGTTATTATTTTTTTTTTAAATCTTTATTGCTTCTCTTATTAATCGGATGCTAATATTATTACTGTACCTTTAAATTTTACATCATTTTACATTAATGTCATTGATAAATATTTGACCTGATGAAGATGAGAGTTTCGTTTTCGTAGAAACATCGTTTAATAAAAATAATTAACAAAAACTTTTAACCAAAAACTGTTTTTATATTGATGCAAATGATATTTACAGTAAATAAATAAAACACAGAAACAAGTTACTAGCTAACAAAATAAGCAACTAGATACAAGTGTAACAATAATTTTCCTGGATATTTTTGGTTGTACACAATCTATATAATTTTTACATATTTTTATGTAATATTATAGGGATTTTTTTTCAGTGCAGGTATCTATATTTTTGGTTGATCTGATGTTTGAACCGAAGTAATGTTGTGTCCTTCAAGTTGATAACACCTTTCGAGGTGCATTGTTTATTATGATCGAGAACAGATGTTTCGTATTTTACTCCATTTTTTATATGTTGTTTTAAACTGGTACTTCCGACTATTTAATGTTGGTAGTATTTTGGTATTTTTAATGTTTGATTATACAGAAATGGATTTTAACTTGTTTCAAATAAAAAGTTGACATACTGAACTTTCCACAATAACCAAATAAAATACAGTTTTTCTAAAACTCATAAAATAGTACATTATGTTACAAGGAATAGAAAGCGATGATTATTGTGTTGAGCTTAGTTATTGTGGCCGAAACAATCTGGACGCTTTCTATGCTGAGTAACATATAACACTAAAAATAAATAGAATTACATGCAAACTAACCATAATTTTACTAATAGTTTCAAATTCGCTTAATTTCAAGGACTTACGATGTTTTGGCGCAGTTATGATATTTTAAAATTTACTCTGCATTTTGCAAATTTTTGGGGCATAATCGGCCGAGTTATACCGATTTGAAGAATCGGTAATTTTTCTGATTTTTTAAGTAGTGCTTTATTTATATTTGTTATGTGATTTGTGATAATTAATCTTTCTTTGATCGAATATACAATTTCTAATCAGCCTGGGTGGTATACATTGCATTTCTGGCATTTCTTCAAACATTTTCAATAATATAATTAATATTCAAACTAAAGTAAACAATGCAATTGTCAATCAACTTAACTTGATTTAACATTTTTTTAATATAGCAGCCGGAGATATCCAATTAAATACACTTGACCGTGTTTCTTTGGTCGAATATGCAGTTTCTGACCACCCTGAACGGTGCATATTGCATTTCTTGCACTTCTTCACACAATTTCAATAATCAAATTAAAATTCAAGCGAAAATAAATAATGGAATTGTCAATTAACTTAACTTAAGTTGACTTAATAGCCTTGACAATAGCTGCAAGTAGTGGTTTAACTGTATAATAATGTCATTATTGCACTAGTATCATAATGACCCTTTTCTACATAATATTATTATTATGATACGTTTAAAGAAAGAAAAAAATTATTAAATATAAATAACTTTCTATATAAATATTACATTAACTTAAATATCATTTTGTAAAAACGTATCATTATTTAAACAAAAACAATTTTAATTCTTTTTTTTTTGTTGTGTTCTTATACTTGCAAGATATACATAATTCAAGTTCAGAAACCTATATCACACGATTAATTGAAATTATTACACAAGGACAACAGACGAAAATAAATAATTATATGATTTAGAACTTAACATCGGTCAATGGCATTTTGGTTTTTGTTTCATTTCACAAAACGAAAAAATTACCATCACTTTTTTTGCCATATATAAATTACATTTTAAAATATTCACACATTTTTGCTTGTAATCATTAACATGGCAAAAAAATTATTAAAGTAAATAATTAAATAATATTTGCGTTTTGACACTTCTTTTCATAAAAAATTACTACGTTGTTAATACTGCAAAAAACTCTTAACATATTTATTTGAAAAAAATAAAAATAAAATATTTTATATATTTCCTTTAATGAAATCATTTATGAGTTATATATATAAATACGTATACAGTATGATTAATTTTAATAGAACTTCATAGAACAGTGGTTCTAAATCTTTTTTTTTTACCATAAATTCCTTTAATCATTTGTTACCGCGGACTGCCAAGAATTAACTCAAGATTTAAAACCGTAAAATGCATCTATCTAATATTTATTTAAAGTTTTTCATAAACAGTGTTCAAATTACTTCTTCTAGATAGTAAAGAATCTTTCATAAGAGAACATGCGTTAGAAAATATTCATGATCTAAAATGCAATAAAAATTTACAAAGATAACATCGATCAGTGTGATGACACTGATTTAAATACGATTTGGCTTCCTTTATTTATTAATTTATAAATTTTATAATCCAGTTACTTGTATTTATTTATTGTTTGTTTATTATTTACGTCATTTGTATACAGGGTGTAACAGAATAACTATTCCTAATTTTCAGAAATGATAGAGGGCACATAAAAAAACATTTTTTATTAATAAACTAGTGTCCGGAAATTTTTTTTTTCTTATTTTTTTTTTTTGGCAGTCGATTGTACATCGTTACAACTTGTGTATCGAAAATGGTGGTCGTAACTTCGAACAATTTTTATAAAGTGTAATGCGCTATTATTTCTAATAAAATGTTCCTTAACTTAACTACTCTTTGATGTTTTGATTAAGATTGTTTTTAACGATATCTAGTGTATCTTGGCACCGAGAAATTTCCGGACACTAGTTTATTAATAAAAAATGTTTCTCTAAGTGCACTCTATCATTTCTGAAAATTAGGAATAGTTATTCTGTTACACTCTGTATATCATCGAATTTTAATTAAAAATTATACAGAACTTAATCGTAAAACTTTTTTATTTTTTTTGTTTCTTCTACTTTCATTGCAAAAGTCATAGTGTTTCTTTATAGTATTCACGGAATTAAATTTTTAATATAATAAAACTAGAAATCGGATACAAAATAGATTAGTATATGATGAGTGTAAAAGTTGGTGTTAGTCAGTTTAGATGGTTCGGTCATCTTGAGCGAATAACTAATGAATGTTTGATTACAAAAATATATGTGAATGATTTTGAAGGTATACATTTGCAACTGGACGTCTAATGAATAGATGTAGTGGTATGATTGAGAGAGTGGCTTGCGTGAGCGAAAGTTTCCATGTAGTAGGAATAGAAGAGCATGTATGAGACATGTCATGAATATGGATGTCATGTCTGAATAAGAATATTTGGAGAAAACTAATACCTATCGAGATAGGGGAAAGAGATTTTGCCATACACAATTTCCATTATGCAGAAATTAAATTCTTCCAAATATTCGTATCCAGAAAAGCAACTTTCGCTTCATCTACATTCATGACGATATCCAGTTATGCATGTCTACTATTCCTATTCCTTAAAAACACTATTCCTTAAAAACATCGGACGTCCACTGGCAGACATGTACCATCAATATCACTCACATTCTTATGGATACACAGCGTGATTGCCTGTTCGTGTTATTTAAAAAAAAAAAATACTACGCTACTGATGCTACATATACATACATACATACACTGATTTAAAAATAGAAAATTATATAAGTTTTAAGTTATAATCATTTTTTAAAAACAAAATACATACAACATATAAACATTATATACACAATGTCAAACTTTAAACATGCAATATCAAATGTTTACCATAATTAATTTCATTAAAACAAAAACTTATTTTTCAATTTATAATGAAATAACTGTACAAAGTACAGAAAATTTAAATAAAAATTTGTTTATTACAATTTTCTAATCGAATCAGTGAATCTAAATGAATCTAACATTAAATTTTTAGGTCAAGTACAAGGATGATAATTAAATGTTATTTTTCTTAATTAATAAAATAAACAAACAACTAAAAAAAAAATGATAATTATTTACTATCTATATTTATTTAGACAAATTATAATATGTAATTTTTATTTTTGCGTTATATAAAATTAAATATATTTATAAATAGATACATATAAATTTTAGATAAAAATTGGCGAACAAATATTAGTTTCGATAATCAAATTTAATATTGCAAAATTTTTTTCACGTGCAAAGATTATTTTCAAGGTTATTTATTGGACCAATGTCGCATTTTTACAAAATCATATTTATATTTTCATATATATATATATATATATATATACAGGGTGTTTCACAACTTAGAGCAAAAAATTAAAGGGTATATTCTGTACGACGTGCTGATCATGAAACAAAAAGATTTTTTTTAAAATTCGCAAAGTTAAGGGTAGTTTACTTGAAATAGACATTTTTTGAACCACTGGAGTAGCATACGTCATAGAAAGAAATATTAAATGAAATTAATTATCAAAGAAACATTATGTAATGTTAGTTTTATTTAGAGACAATAATTGTTTTGAATACAAAATAATTTATAATATTAATGCATTGTATTATTTAATATCAAGATAATTTGGGAAATAACATACCTGAAGCGCAAAACTACAAATACTGTTCAAAATTTGCACCATTCATCCCTACACACATTGCAGCACGTTGAATTAATGACCTAGTACAGTCTTGACACGAATTTTGTTCTCGTATTATTTCTGCTGAATTTTCTATTCTCTGCCTAAGTTTTTCTTCGTTTTCCGGCGCATTTTGGTTGTCGTAGACGAGGGATTTAAAATGACCCCAAAAATAAAAATCCAGCGGATTTAGGTCAGGGGATCTAGCAGGCCAAGCTACAGGTCCACCGCGACCAATCCACCTGTCCTCAAACACTTGGTTTAAATGTTCTCTTACATTTAGAGCATAGTGTGATGGCGCACCATCGTGCTGAAACCATGTCTGCTGACGCACATTTAAAGGCACATTTTCAAGAAGTTCTGGCAAAGTATTTTGTAAAAACAATAAATAATTAGCTCCAGTCATCCTATTTGGTAGAATGTACGGCCCAAGTAATATTCCATTAACAATACCTGCCCAAACATTTATCGAAAAACGATGCTGAAAACTGCCCCGTACAACAACGTGTGGATTTACTTGACTCCAATAATGAGAGTTATGATAGTTATAAACTCCCTCCCTCGTAAAAGTAGCCTCATCAGAAAATATGATGTACGAGGGGAAATTCGGATTTTCAGTGTGTTTTTGTAAAAGCCAGTTGCAAAATCGTACTCTAAACTGATAGTCAGGTTCTGTTAGCCCCTGTACCCGTTGAAAATGGAATGGGTGGTAGTTTTGATCTCTTAAAATTCGCCATACTGAACTATGTGATACTCCTAATTGTTGAGACGCTCTTCGGGTACTAATAGTTGGTTCAGCATGTACAGCATCTAAGATATCATTAACCATATTGTCGTGTTGATGCTGGCGGCCACCACCTCTCCCACGATTAGGTTGCACATATCCTGTGTCTCGAAGGCGCTGGACTATCCTCACAAACGAACGGGGAGTGGGTAATCGGCGTAAAGGATAACGTTCAGCATACAGACGTCGTGCCAATAACGAATTTTGCCGTGCTTCGCCATAAATTAACATCATGTCCACTAATTCACTGTTACTAAATGCATTCATTTTAACAAAAACTACACTACACTGCTATTCACTGTAAAATGAGAACAGTGCATCAGCAAAGATAATAATAATTAACAGCAATGTCGACGAAAGACTACCTACCCACTACCTATCAAATTAAATTAAATTATTAATTAAACTATTACACATTTTATTAGTATTAGATATTACGTAAACAATTACTTTCATTGTAGACGATTTGAAAACAATTATTAAAAATAACTATCGACCAGTGGCAAAAAAAATGTTTGCTTGAAATACGATGCAATTTTTTTTGCAAATTTTAAAAAAATTCTTTTTGTTTCATGATCAGCACGTCGTACAGAATATACCTTTTAATTTTTTGCTCTAAGTTGTGAAACACCCTGTATATATATATATATATATATATATATATATATACACAATCACTTCATGTACCGAAAAGGGTGTGGCATAAACTTTTCCACTTTCCCGACATCAGTTTCCTCCAAACAGCCCTATCCAGACAAGCAACTTTGGCTTAATCTACATTCATATTCCTCTCTCATACATGCTCTTCTATTCCTACTACATACTTGGAAACTTTCGCTCACGCAAAACGCTCTCAATCATATCACTCCAATTACTCATCTCATAGTAGTACTACACTGAAAAAACTCTGTGTAATAGTACACATACTGTCTACGTAAAAATTACACAGATCGTCTGTGTAAATCGAATTTTTTCTTTGAAAAATATTGTTTTACACAAACGATTTATGTAATTTTTACACAGACGTTTTATATAATATTACATAGATTTTTGTCAGTGTACTATATTCCCAGTTGTTCTTACAAGTGCAAAAAATGTAATGCAGACTGATGCCAGATTCATCAGAAATTATATATTTGACTAAAGAAACATTAATTCTTTCATGCTTGTATTCAAATTCCAGAAGCTCACTTTTACAACATTTATTTTATTGTAACATATGTACATTTACATGGGTTTTAACAGTAAAAATAACAACATTCTGTAATTTTACTGTGATAATTTATGTAATATTATATTTTTTTATGAAAAATTACATTTACAAAACATGTGAAATTAGGTACATAAATTTTTTACAGCGTATAAAATAATTTTATCTACAACTGCTTTGTTATATGGTCATTATATATTATATATATATATATATATATATATATATATATATATAAAATCAGATAAATAATATTAGTCTTTATAGCCCAAGGGAAATAAAATACTAGTCATTATTAACCAAGGGAAATAAAGAAACGATCTTTATTAACTTGATTTCCGTACGCACGCTTCGTGCCTAGGCAACATCAACAAACTAAATATCTCTACGCCAGATGGCAGCAGTTATCAGTCAAAGTAATAAAATAACAGTTGTAGTTAGTTAGTTAGTTAGTTGTTGTTAACATCATAGATTTGAATAAGTAAGTACAATATTAAAAATATATAAGCAGTTGTAGATAAAGTATAGTATTTGACTTGCAAATAATGCCTACAATGTACTCGGATGTTTTATTCCCCTCGCTACGCTCGTGGACTAAACAACATCCTCGTACATTATAGGTGCCATTATTTGCTCGTTAAATAATATACTATTACTTGCCTCTCGACTATTTTATTTGGTTATTCTACGGTAATTTGTTAATTTAACTTATAATAAAACTTTAATTTCTTGTAGTTGTGCTACTAGATAGAATAAAATTTTTATTCATATGACTTTTTCATTTGAAATGATCTCCCTAACAAATTGTTAAAGTTTGATATACTCATTATAAATCACCCTGTATATAAACTGATGTAATAGTAAAACTATTTTCACAATATATATGATTCAATACAAATCAACTATCCTGTATGTATATTCGAACAATAAAAGATAAATAATATAGAAGGAAAAATGCCCTAATTATGTCACTGAAGTGTTTTAATCCAACATAATTTTCTATCATATAATTGGAGATAAGAAAACGTATACTATTTATCTAAAATATCTTAATATTCTACGAAAAAAAACTCCCTATCATTTTCAAAGAAAAAAAAATACATATTTGCACTATGATTAAAATTTTATCAATATTATTATAGCCATCATTTAAATTTGTAAATAGAAATTTATGAATTAAAAACTTCGAGGCGCCAATAAAAGTAGTTATAAAGAAAGAAAAAAATAACAACAATTTATTAATTAAATTGTTTATGTAAAATAAATGTTATTAATTAATCAATATTATTTATATAAATAAAATAAATGTATAAAATATTCAAGATTTATCGTTTTTTTGTCAATTACAGTATAAAATATAGTAGTATGTTTTTATAATGCATTCAGAATTATTATTACTTCACTACAACAACAATAATTTTTTAATTAAAGAAATATAAATAATATATACATATACATACTATTCTATAAATGTTGGTAAGGTTAACATTACTTGATATGTTTTTTATTCATTTTTAGTTTAGTTTCGTTTAGAATGTTTGAAGAAAAAAACGTATGTCACTCGAAATAGAAATCTCTTTTTGTGTTTTGACCAGATTGCTTGGCCTCGGTTTTGCCTCGGCCACAAATACAATAATCATCGCTTTCTGCTCCTCGTAACATAATATACTATTTTATTGTTAACTAAGTTCGGTTTGAAATATAAATACAAAACTGAACAATGTACATGGTATGTATATTAAACATACATGGTAAAAATTAATCTATATCGAAACTTCTTGTTTACACGCTCTAGACGTCTAGACTGAGCCAGGCCAAATTCATTCAAATTAATGGTATAGATTAACTCCATTCGATTATGATCAAGATTTAAATTTTGCCGTTTTTCGTTTTCATGTGATTCTTAAAATGGTAACGTAAATTAACTAATTTTGTAAATAATTTATAATACTGCATTTATATTATTTAAAAAAAAAAGAAAAACAAACATTAATAATTTTATCATTATAATTAAATCAAAAGATAATTATAATTGCTTTCTGGAAGTAAATAAGCATTGAAAAATATGTATCATATACACAATTAAATTTTGTTAAGTGTATTAAACATAATTATAAAATTAACATAGTCAGCCAATTAAATTTCGCAAAAACCGCCAAAAAAGTTTAAAATATTAATTATAACTGAAAAAATTTTACTAAAAGATTATTGCCTGTTATTCGTAAATAATAATAATAAAAAAAACAAGATTAGTAATATATGGGTAAACTTATATTTGACATCATTTTATAAATACTAAAAAAATAAAAATAAAATAATTTTTTTAATCAACGCATTGTGTTTTAGTAAAATTATATAATTAACATGGGCTCTAGAAAAATCTTTTGTAAAAATCGGATACATACTGTAGCAATAATAAATTTTCAAAAATTTTAATAATTTTTTCTCGAAAGGTTAGCAACACTGAACAGAACTTCAACCTAAAGCTTTTTTATTTCAATAAAAAATAAGTCCTGGAAGATATTTTACTGTTCAAAATTTTTTGTAAACACTTTAATATTTAAAAACATTTTCGCGAAACTTTAAGTTCTATTGAATGAGTTTATGTAAGTTTATGTTCTATTAAATTGATATTAAATATATTTAAAATAATACTTTACAATATTCATTTCTGATGTAATAAAATTTACAAGGTCAAAACATAACTCATTTCTATTTATGAATGAAATCAAAGCAGCCATGAAAAATAAATCATTTGTTTTCTATTATAAAAACAATCATATAAACTATTCTATAATATAATTTGAGAAAAAAAAACCAATAATAAAAAAATGTTGTCAACAAAATAAACAAAATATATTAACGAAGGAAAAAAAAAACAGACATTTGACAGACAAAAATCACACGTTTTTATTATAGATTATTAAAAATTCATTCCACGTGGCTTAATAAAATATATAAATACAAGAATAAAATTCTTTTTCAATGGGACACACATTTTACGTTTGGAGGTTTTTTAATATGTAGTAGGCCTGGGTGACTACATAATTGGTAACGTTAAAAGTTGAAAGTCGTCAACTGTTTCGTTTTCAAAATGTGTGAGAGATTTGCTGCGGAGTGTGGAAACATATATCCGTATTAATAAAAATGCATGATTTAAGATTATATGATGATATTCTGACACGTATTTGTTTTTGGTTAATTAATATTTAAATTGTAATTTTATTCCCAATGATTATGTCATACATGCAAATTTTTTTATATTTGACTTGGAGAGCGAACTTATTCAAATTTTGCAGTTTAGAATTTCGTAGAAATATGACAATGTTAGATTTATATTTACTTTTGTGGTACAAACTATATCTATTATTCTAATATTAATTTTCTTCAAACATTCCTATTTCAGACAGTCAACTCTAGTTTCATCCACATTCATAATATCTCTCATACATACTCTTCTGTTCCTACTACTTGGAAACTTTCGTTCACGCAAAATACACAAGTTGTAGAAGCTTTTCGATTTATAACAAAAGTATTTTAAACTAAAATAAAACAGCTTTAAGTTTAAGTTCTGTATTAATATTTATTGATAATCGACCAACTCAACGTTTATCTTCATCAGGAAAACTGATAGACATAACATGTACAGTAAATAACAGAACATAAAAACAAGTGACTAGGTAACTAACCATAATTTATTTTAAATTTTTAATTAATAAAAACCAAACTTTATTTAAGTGAGTGCCTTCACAGTGACTGATGTTATCAGTTTCTTTATAAATTTCTATTGCTTCTCTTATCAACATCAATCAGTGTGAAGGGGCACTGATTTAAATAAAATTTGGCTTCCATTAATTAAAAATTTATAAAAAATTTATAATCTAGTTACTTATTTTGTTGTGTATAGTATACTTGTTTCTATGTTCTGTTCATTTACGTAAATGTCATTTGTATCAGTTTTCCTGATAAACATTGATTATCAATAAGTATTTTTATATATTTATAGTTTTATTTTAAACAATAATTTCTAAAAGACATTTTACTATACTTATTAAAAAAAAATTGTCAAAATGACATTTAACGCTAATAATTCTAGTTATTTCCGATATTCTTTTATTTGAAAAAATATAATCAATTTATTGATAGTGATAAGCAACTTAGTAATTAAACATATACGGTAGAAATTATTATCTTAAACTATAAAAATTCTTCGAAATTTAAACTTTATCAAATTTTGTACAAATAATTGTCATTGCATGGCGCCAATCACCCACTTATAATTCAGGTAATCATAATCAGTTTACACACATTATTTGCTTTATCAACTGATAAAATCATTATTTAAGAAAATCGAAACAAACTGTTCATCATGGGCGCAGATCTTTCTTTTAAATACTAAATATTTAATTCAAAAATTAAATCAATTATCTTAATAATATCAATAACAATATATTTGTGAATAAAATAAAATAGTAGTATATTAATATAGTAAAAAAATCTTTTAGAACTCATTATATTAAAATAAAACAGCTTTAGGTTATAGTTCTGTATTAATATTTATTAATAATTGTCGTATTCAATGTACTACACATTCATTAATTTTGACCAAAAGAAATAAAATTATTCAACCTATATAAATACACGATAATTTTAAAATAAAACGGTTTTAGGTTATAGTTCTGTATATCTTCTTCATTTACTGTAAATGTTGTATCATTGAGATCATAGATTTGAATAAATAAACAATGAATATTATATTCCCCTAATATTCCAAGTAAATTCGCCGCCCATGTCCTAGTGATAACGTTTGGCCCCCGAACTGACCAAAAAAAAGAGAGTCGCCTTAATTTTGAAGTGATACACTCTCCACTCATACGAACGCACAATTATAGTTTTTTTTTATTATTCTGATATATAAAAATTCATTTGGATTATCTATTTCGACCAAGGTTATAGCTATAACACGTGTGAGGCGAAGAAGATTGTCGTATTTTACAAGTCAAAATTTTGGCAACACGAAAAAAATGCTAGGTTACATTTTTTTTTTTTGACATTAGAACAATTCATTACTTCTAATAAAATATGTATTAAGTGCTTCTTCTGTTAAATAAATATTCTGATTCATATATATATATATATATATATATATATATATATATATATATATATATATATATATATATATACGCACACGACACAAAATGAACGTAAATTTTGAAAATTTATTTGAAGCTTTTAGCCAAAAATTCTATACAGAATATTCGAGTTATATTGTAAATATTATTTGTATACTAATGCAGTTCCGTAAATATTATGTTGATTATAGCTTTTAAATAAATAGTATAGTATTGAAAATGAATTTAATTCTTTTTTTATCTACAGTTGTTTCTAAAGTTACACTTAACAAACTATAGACACTGAGAAAAATTTACGTTTATCAAACGGTATTATAATGCGAAGTTTAAAGTAACCAGCGTTGCCAGTGTCAATGAAAAGAATACGGAAACGGAAAGTTTAGATAAATTTACATTTTTTTAATATGTTAATTTACAGACGTTACAGAAAAAATTTTACATTATATAAATATAAAGTTTATTTACTTTTTCAGTAAAAAAACAACAAATATAATATAATATGGTAAATTAACGATTTTACTTAAAACTATAAAATTTTTATTATTTTTACAGAAAATTTATATAAACCATCATCTACAACTTTTTTTACAGTGTAGGTTAAACAAAGAACAATTTTCTTCAAACACTTTAAACTAAATTTTAAAGATTTAAAATAAATGTTTGACAGTTTTTGGCAAAAATTTGAATTTATTTAAAAATTTGACAGTTTTTATTTTTAATCAAAAATTGATATATTTCATATGAGTCGTATAGATGCAAAACTCACTATTTGCAAATTTTAAGTTCTGAGATATTTGCAAAAAACTGTTATAGCTAAGTGTAATTGTATTTTGATGATAAAATCTTGTTACTAGATGGCAATACTTATTTAAAATCGTGAATCATTGGTTTTATACATCATTAATTCATACAAAGTAACTGTTTGCATCTAAACTATCAACGCAAGTAGTGAGTTTTGCATTCAACACTAAACTTTAAAGAGTGTTTTTTTTTCTAACTAACCTAACTATCGTATTCCTTGTAAAATTCTACGTCCAAATCGCACAAAATCTCATTTTTCACTTTTTGTCATATTGTGAGTTTTGCATCTATACGCCTCATATATACAATTGTTTTTATTTTATTTTAATTAAAATTTTAAAAACAGTGTAGAGAAAATTATACGATAAGAGATCCATCATATTTTTTTACTTGCTTTCTATAAATTATATTGAAATATTTACAAAATGTAATGAAAAAAGTATAAATAAAAGTGTGTTTTTAAAATCATGTTATATTTGATTCTAAATTTTAAAAAAATTCCACAAATGAAAAACATTCTGCATATAAAAATACGAAACTAGTTTTATGATTTTAAAAACTATCAATTTAATGTTGCTTGACAAGTATTTTCGTTTGTTTTTATTAATGATTTATTGAATACATTTAAATGTATTAATAATAATACGGGTGTTTTGCATATTCATAATTTGCTCTATTTCTGCTTTGGTATGTCAAAATGCATTTCAAAAACATTGTAAATGTAAAAATATCAGATGTTTTATAAACGAAATAGTTTTGGAAATTTTTAAAAATCTAGGTGAAAATTTAAAATAACATGAATGCTATAAGTTCTATTATACTATAGAATCTTATGTCTTTCTTTAACACACGAATTTTTTACTTATTGAAAAATGCCGAAAGATTCTATAGCAAAACAGAGCGTATAGCATAATAGAAAATATTATCATAATATTAATAATAAATTAAAATATAATCTTACTGTGTCGAAAAGTTAATAAAATAAAATAATTTCCCTTAAACCACAAAACAATATTGCAGATACTCGTATTTCTAAAAACAATTTATATCCTAAAATATACAAATTTAATACAATTTTTAAAATTTATAAAATATTTATTAAAATTGATATATTTTTTATATTTATATTTCTTTAAGATAATTTTATATCGTATATATATATATATATATATATATATATACACAAATTATATAATATTTATTATAATATAAATGTTTTATCTTTGTTTATACATATACTTAAAAACAATAAAAAAAAGATTAATTATTTAATAATTTATTTACATTTTTTTTTACTGAAAATTACTATTTTATAAATATAAAAGAGCATGTATGAGAGAAATTATGAAAGTGGATGAAGCGAAAGTTGCTTGTTTGGATAGGAATATTTGGAGGCGACTGATTTCGGGATGATGAAAAGAGTTTGTGCTACACTCATATGGGTACATGGCGTGATTGTGTATGTATGTATGTATGTATTTACGATGTATGTACGATGTATGTACGATTTTATTTAACAATATGTATCTCTGCTGTCAAATTTTTATCGATCCAATTTTCTTCAAATTTACAATGATACAAAAGAAACTGATTGCAAAATTATATAAATACTAAAAAGTAAAAATAAAATACATCATTTTAGTAAAAACTACGCTGAAAATAACAAAAAATCCACGACACTTTATTATATGTGACTAAAATTAAAATAATGAGGAATCTATAATAGTTATTTATGTAACAAGTGTGTAAAGATGAGTTTTATGACACGATTTCGGAAATTTTGTATCAGTCGTAGCGAGGCCCGAAAATATCCGAACGAATGTCATAAAAACTATTTTACTCACAAGTTGCATACAAAATTTTATTTACATCCAGCTCCCCTAAATTATACAATCAGAAATGTTTTTAGGAAAATGGTAGGTTTTTTGAACAAATGTAATTTACAATAACATAAAAATGCTACAACATATAATTATTAATCACTGTTATTAATAGCTAAATTTACTATAAATTTCATTTTATTATTTTAATTAAATTGTTTACGAAAAATATCAACCAATAACCAAACACATCTCTCATTCGCTATTTACAAGTTAGAGCAAAATACGGCCATGTTGTACAACCTAATCCTAATAGCAGAAAAATTATTATACTCGTAATTTGTAAATGGATTAGTTTAGTAATAGAAAACATACATAAAAAAATAAACAAATTAAAATATCAAAATACAAATTGTTTGTTAGTTTCCGATAAAAAGAAAAAATAGTTGCGTATTACTAATGCAATTATTCATTATCTAAAAAGTATTTAACGTAAGTATTATTAATTGATTAAAAAAATACGTCTAAAATATTTTAAATGCACTTATAAATAAATAAATAATATAAAAGTTCATATTAATCTACTATACAAAAAAAAATAATTCAGAAAAGGTTAGATATAATACAGTGGTTCTCAATTTATTGTACATATATATACAAATCACGCCATGTACCCAAAAGGATATGACAAAACTCTTTTCACTATCCTGATATCAGCTTTCCCCAAACATCCCTATCCAGACAAACAATTCTAACTTCATGATGAAAAATTATTTAAGACACCCACTGTGGAAATGTTGAATTTGATTATTAGGAAAGAAATAAAATTTATTCGTCTTGAATTCCACTCGTATTTCTTTTTTATTATAAATTGACGACCGCGGTTTCGACCAATATATTGGCCATCATCGGGTCTGGTACAGAATTAATTACAGGAAGTCATATTCGAACTGAATAACATACATGTGTTTCCACATTGTGGAAATCAATCAGTAATTTTACAATTATTCAGAAGTTTATGACTTGTTTTTTTTTTCCTGATATAATAAATAAGGCTAACGCGATTGATGTTACATATAATAAACTTCTAACGGCTACAGTTCCGTTAGAAAGCATTTTCGGACATTTGTTTATTTGAAGTTTCTTATTTAGATTACTCATAGGAATCATCCGGTGTTGTTTCTCCCCGACGTCATAAATCACCCTGTATACAAACTAACATACATTACAATGAAAATAACAAATTAATATTTCCAATTTTCCATGACAATTTTTTTTCAAATGTCCATTACACTCATTCGCTAAACAAAAGATTTTATTTTCAATTAAATGAAGAAATATTGTCATTTTATATTTTCTGATTGAATATTTAATATTCATCATATTTAAGCTAATTTACTCAAATATTTATTAAATATAAAAAAATTGATTGAGAACTTCTGATACATAAACTTATCTATCTACATATTGCACTATCAAATTTTACTAGTCTACACATGTAGTACATAGTACTATAACTACATTTTTATATAAATGTATTACACATATATACTAATTTAGCTGATAAAAATTAATAAACTTATAATTTAGCGTCATTTATTTTTCATGTCATTGTAATCGCAATCAAAAATTTAAAAAGAAAAAAGAAAACAAAAAAATGAAAAAACTGAAGCCATGCGCGCCAAATCATTTGCTGAATAATCAGAATCGTAGACATTAAGTCACCCGTGAACTTTATTATCATTATAAAATGTTATTAAATTGAATAAATTCGAATAAAATTAAAATATATGTTGCAAGGTTTTTTTAATATTGCAACATTATATACAGATTGTAAAGAGTTGGAACGTGTGTGCATGTGTGTATGTACAGGTCAAACTTTTTTTATTATTACAATATTATTTTATTGACCTTTCTAGCATTTGTTTTCATTCATGGAAAAATTAATTATACAATTATTATAACATGAATAATATATTATAAATAAAATTCAAATTTGATAATATCGCTTTTTTTTAATTTGTAATTTTTTTTTTGAAATTTTAAGTTATAAAACCTATATAATAAATGTAAATCATCAAAGTTAAAAAAAAGTCTTTCAGAACTCATTATATTAAAATAAAACAACTTCAGGGTTCTGTATATATTTTTGCGATTACTCTACATAATAATTATATAATCATAAAAAAAAAAAATACAATTGATATAAATACATAGATATAAAATACATAGAAGCAAGTTACTAAAAAAATATTTCTAATAAACGATTATGATCAATATTTTATCAAGAAAGCTATGCAACCGTGAAGACTTAGAGATGTTGAAGATTTGCCTGTTATTGAAAACGTAATTTACACTTCTTTGCCTTTTGTGAGAAATGTTACTGATAAAATAAGCAGAATTTTATCAAGAAAGAATATTAAAATTTATTTTTTTATAAGTTTGTAGTAAAACTAAATCAAGTAGAAAATGCAATTTTTCAATAAAATACATACAATTAGGGTGTGACACAAACTCTTTCCATAATCACGGAATTAGTTTTCTCGAAATATTTTCTTCCAGACAAGCAATTCTAGCTTCATCCACATTCATCTAACCTATCTCATACATGCTCTTCCATTTCTACTACTTGAAAACATTCGCTCACGCAAGCCACTCTTTCAATCATACCACCTCAACTACCACACAAACGTATACAATATGAAACATATATAGTGAAATTTTTATTCAAATGGGATTCCAAAGCCAATTAGGAATTTTTAATAATTGACTTACGTCTCTACATACTAACTGCTTTTAATCCGTTCCGTTGAACGATGAAAACAAATTACGTGTTTCGTGGTTTGATTCAACCGAACTAGCTTGTTGCTTTCAACGTGTTACGTTTATGCATAGTTTTCCAACGTTGTAAAAAATTATAACTGTCAATCAATATAAGTGTGCTTTTATTTTTTTCCCATATCTGACAATCCTAAACTCATATCCTAGCAACGAAACAAAAAATAAATAATGTTTGGTTTTTTCTAAACGTCAAAGCCGTCAAAGTTTCGAGATTTTGTGCGATTTTGTGAGGTAAAAATTTTTACAGGGTATCATGTAACCGTAGTAAATGACTCATAGCTTTGGAATCCTATTTGAATAAAAATTTCACTATACATAACACTTCAATTCGCTAATTATTTTCAAGAAAATTCTGAATAAAGTCTTGAAATTTTGAAATAATTTTTACATAAAAGTACTACAAGTTAATTAAAGCTTAAATTACATTAGTATACTCTACATTAGCATACTTTTTATCTACTAATTTTAATAAAGTAACTGTTTACACAAAGCTATATAGTAGTTTGGTAAAGGAGAGTTCTACTCTACCCGCTGCTATCTTTAGTACTCATCTTTAACTATCGCAAAATATTTACATTGTGCTAGTAACGGAATAATACGCACTCTACTAATGTAATTTAGGATTTAAAGTCACTTGTAAGTACCACATTAAAAAATAGAAAATAGAATAATATCAATTCTACGAGTATATCTGATAAAACACAAAATATTATTACAAAAATATATTTTTCATATTTAAATACATACTTAAAGTTATGTATGTGACATTCTCATTATTAATACTTTGAAAATTTTATGTTTCCTGCGATTTAAAAGTCATTTCTAATGCTGGCTTTACACGCTTTTCTATAAATAAAATAGTATTAGAAAACCTTTATGATGTAAAATTCGAAGATATTATAATAATTGCGAGACCCATCAATATTAATATTAGATTGATAAGAGAAGCAATAGAAATTTATAAAGAAAAGAGATAATATCAATCAGTGTGAAGGCATTGATTTAAATAAAATTTTACTTATTTTGTTACCTACCTTGTTTCTATGTTCTGTTTATTTACTGTAATGTTATTTGTATATTTTTTCCTGATTATGTACGTAGAGTAAATTGAAACGTCAATTATTAATCAAAATTAATACAGAACTATATCCTAAAGGCGTTTTAGACTATATAAATATTCTATATCCCGCAAAACTTACTAATTTTGTAAATTTTCTATATATAATTTTGCGTAAATTTTTATATAGAAAAATAGATCGGTAAAGTAAATTTTGTTGTAACTATATCCACAGGAAAAGGGACCTTAACTTCAGCAAATTTTTCAAAAGAGTCCATTAAAATGTTTTGATTTAAAATTTCGCAATAAAAACTAATAAAATTTTACAAGATTGTAATATTTTAGCATTGATTCAACTATGCTCTATGAATTTTAAATACAATGCATTTAAAATATTTATATTTGCATCAATAAAGTTGTATATTTGTATACAATATTTACTGAAATGTTAAAGTACTAAAACGACACTTCAATATAGACGCTTCTATAAAAGGCACGTGCACTTTTAATAATGTGATTTACCTTTGAACTTTGTTCTACTACATTGACTTGCGAATAAAAATCAAAATAAAAAAAAACGCTCACAAAATCAACAAAATAAAATAAGTGCAAAAATGTATAGACGAAACAACGTAGAGTTCAAACAATTTTCTGACCCCTACCAAATTTATATTTATTTGATATTGTTTTGTTTAAAAAAAACAAACTAGTACATTAGTTTATTTGAATTATAACGGATATTTTTTATTTTCATTTTTGTATGATGAATAAATTTTGAATAAAGTTATGATTCATAGAATATAATGAATAACTTTACACTAATTTTGTTCATTTATTGAATGTTATTGACACAAATATTATTAAGCAAGAATAATTTTAAATAAAACTAAAAATTGAGTTAAAAAATGTTAGTTAAATATAATTTTACTTACAGTACATATATAGTTTGGATAAATCCTCGCTTACCTAAAATAAATAAAAATTATTTACAATTTGGTTAATAGATAGTTTTATTAAAATAATAAAGCTTTAGGATTATTAGTTATGTGTACATTTTATTTAAATATTGACATTGTAAAAAATCTTTCAGAACACATTATATTAAAATAAAACAGCTTTCGGGTTAAATTTCTGTATTAATATTTATTTAATAACGACGGCGACGTTTCGACGAAACTCAACATCCGTCTTCATCAGGATAAATGATATAAATAATAATAAATATTAATACAGAACTTTAACCTAAAGCAGTTTTATTTTAAATATTGACGTTTCGATATACTCTACTCTCATTTAATCCTAAAGCTTTAATATTTTAATATAATGAGTTCTGATAGTTTTACATTAAATTTTTAATATTACTGTAATTTTAAATTATATTAAATTAAATTTAGATTTGTCTGAAAAGAAACATTACTTTAATGCCCGGTATTATAAAGGACTGAATAAATTTACTTCCCAAATAAATCGATTTATTCGGTAGATTTCTGTATTATAAACGAAAAATAAATTTAGTTGTCGAATAAATCTAGTAAATAAACTGATAAATTTTATTTGGTCGAAATTCATGGAAATAAATTTTATTCTCTTGAATAAATCAGTTGACTGGTTATATTTTTGTAAGTTTTAGGTTATAATAGAAAAATATTTGTAAAAATAAAAGTATATACTTAAAATATAATTAAGATTTTATTTTTATTTATTAATATAGGTATGTTATCATATATTAATATGTATTATTTTAAACACATTCAAAATAAATGTATTCTCAATTAAACATTGAAATGCGACAAAGAAAATAAAATATATCTAATATATAATTTTAATGATTTTAAAGAAAATGTCTAGATCATCTGAAACAATGGTAAAATATTTAAGAATAGAAAAGGATGGTTCTCAATCAACGTACAAATGGTATGTGGAGCCAAGTTAAAAATATGGGACGTTGTAGCGAAGTGGCCAGGTTCTGCTCACGATAACCACATATTCAATAATTCGTTATTAAGAGTTCAATTCGAAAATAATGAATTTGAGACTAAATATCTACTAGGCGACATTTTTTCTTTATACATTCGTATAATAATTTTAGTTGGTTGCCACTACGATTGCCTGTTTGGGCACAAGCCTTGTATTTTATGGCAACTTTAAGGTTTTTTTTATTTTCAATAATATCAATATATTGTTTTAATATTTTTATTAAATTTTCTTTGTTTTGTTCTGTGTAATTTTTACCCCGTTCGCGTTTTTTACTGATATTTATGTCGTTTATTTCGTAATAGTACTCTGACATTTCCAAATATACATAACCATAACCCCACTAACGCAATTTACTAGCAGAGTGCATTTTGTCTCATGCAGGCAGTGTTACCAAATATTCAATAACAATTCTTTAAAAATATAATTTTAAATTTAATAAATTAAAATAAAACAATTATTTGTATTGTTCATATTTTATTTTCAAAACAAATGAAATAAATTTTAATAATAATTACGCTGATTTAAGTTTCTGTTTAAAAAATTTAATATGCTACAAAGTGAAATCATTATTACATTGGTAACACTCGCAATTTATGTGAAGAATAGTTATTTTATTTGGATATTTGCTTTATAATACAGAGATAATATTTATTTGTAGAATAAATTTATTTAACAAATAACTATTTTACTTTTATTTGGTCCTTTATAATACCGGGCATAAAACTGGCATTTTTACTAGTGATTCAAAAGTAAACATACTTTCTATTGTAATGCGTTTCGTTCGTCTTTTTACGAGATAATTAAATAAAACACAATATACACTTATTAACTAGATATTTATTATTTAAAACGATTAAATATAGAATGTAAATATAAAAATATAAAAGTATGAATATAACTATAAACTAAATGGTTATAAGCTTAAACACTAGTAATCAAACTAACACTAAATATTTATTTCACTATTTATATAACTGTTGCACTCGAAGTGAACTTGTTTCAAGCTTAAGGTTTGCGTAAGAACTGTGTTGACTTTAGCATTCGCTGTGTTTTTATATGGCCATCGTGTTTTCGAGAAAGCAACTCTGGTTGCCTGTAGAATATTCCATAGCTGGCCCGATTCGTAAACATATAGAACTTTCTGGTAGGCGTCGCGCGGTCAAGGTTATTCATTTGTGGTAAACAGACGGGTCCTGGCTAGCTTACTTTGCTACATTGCCCCCTCCCTAGAGTGTTCCGTCCCGGGACACTCATAAATTATTGGTGAGGGGCCATGGCGAAATCGACACGTGGTCCCGCGAGCGCAGTGGGAGGTATGATAAAAGTAGCATTCCACGGTCTTTTCGGCTTTCTTGTTTTCCAGAGGATTGAAGCTACAAACAAGAATGTCAATGCCGGTATGCTGGAAAAGAGTTTCCAGCATATTTCTAATAATTCGCCAATCTAAACCGTCAAGGCCACAGCCTACTCTGGGGATCGCCAATTTTAGGATATTGTCCCGTAGGAGTAGCTCGCGTAACGTCTGCAGTGTGTTCCACATTGATTGGTAACTGGGCTTCTCTCGAGACAGTTCCTTTGTAACCAGGTAGTAGATGTTGCGGTGTTCCCTTTGCAGATGTAATGCGGCCCCAACAGCAGGCAGCTGTTCCCGTAGCTCGGTGATCCCACCAAACTTCTTGCGGAAAACGGTAGCAATCCCTCTGGACATTTGCAGGTCCTGAGCGACGCAATGTGCAAGTGCATAGTCCTCGGGTACGGTGAACAGGTCCTGTTGAACTTCTCGGGTGACGCCATGACGGGCCTTGCGACCTGCAGCGTAAGAGGACATAAATTGCTCGAAGTCCACCTCTTCGCTCCGTAACTGGTGGACGTGGCCTTCTTCGATATTAGGATCTTCCTCGTTTTGCCCAGCGAACGGGGCTAGACGATTATAGTGGATGACCCTTGGTTTTCCATTGGGCGTCTTGCGGATCCGGTATATGACATCGTTAATCCTTTTTATGATTTGATACGGCCCTTCCCACCAGCGTTGCAGTTTAGGAGACAGTCCCCGACGACGTTGCGGGTTGTAGAGCCAGACTAAGTCTCCTGGCTTATAACCTCCCATATTAGCATTAATGTCGTAGCCGTCCTTCATCCGATCGCTTGCGATCTGTATGTTGGAACGAACCCGTTGATGTATTTCATCCATCTTCTTTCGTAGGTTGTTGACATAGTCTTCTCCGGCCAGGTCCTCTCCAGGTTTACAGCCAAATTTTAAATCACAAGGTAGGCGTAGCTCATGTCCAAAAACAACTTTTGCAGGGGTTTGTCCAGTGGTTTCGTGCACGGATGAACGATAGGCCAATAGAAACAGATGAATGTATTGGTCCCAGTCTCTTTGATGGTCGGAGACGACTTTTGATAGGTATTTACCCATTGTGCGGTTCATCCTTTCTACCATGCCATCAGACTGCGGATGTAAGGCAGTCGTTCTGGTCTTCCGTATTCCTAGTAACCGACAAACTTCCTGGAAGATGTTGGATTCAAAGTTTCGCCCCTGATCGGAATGTAGTTCCATCGGTATGCCGAATCGACTAAAGAGCTCTTTCACTAGAACTTCGGCAACTGTGGTAGCTTCTTGGTTTGGTAGTGCATACGCCTCTACCCATTTACTGAAGTAGTCCATGGCTACCAGGATAAATTTGTTTCCTTGCTCACTCATCGGGAAAGGACCAGCTATATCAATGGCTATTCGCTCGAATGGACTGCCAACGTTATATTGTCGCATTGGCGCCTTACGTTTTCTATGCGGGCCATTACTTGTAGCGCATGTTACACATTTTCTGCACCACATTTTCACATCTTCGTGGCATCCGACCCAATAGAATCGTTCCCGCACTTTCTCGATCGTTTTCTTGACTCCTAAATGCCCGCCAGAGGTCCCGTCGTGGAGTTGTCGTAGTACATCCGAAACCTTGTTTCTCGGAACCAGTAGCTGCAATTTCTCCTGGGATCCCTCTTCATTTTCCAGAGTCCTCATTAGGAGCCCATTCCTAAGTACGATCGAGTTCCATTGCGACCAATACGATTTAAGGGTGCGACTATGTGGTGCCACTTCTTCCCAAGTTGGCCGTTGATCTATCGTTTTCCACCGTTTTAAGTGTTTTAAATCAGTGTCCATATCTTGTTCGTGGCTAATATTCTCTATTTGCCAGTCGTCATCAACGGCGGTCGTCCTAAGGAGAGTGGTCGCTTTTTCCTCAATTCGGGAGCAACTTTTACAATCCGGCAAGCATGGTCTTCTTGACAAGGCATCGGCATTACAGTGACTTTTACCAGCGCGATGTTCAATGTCGAAGTCATATTCTTGTAATCGTTCAATCCATCGTGCTACTTGTCCTTCTGGGTTCTTGAATCGCAGCAACCATTTGAGGGCAGCATGATCGGTCCGCAGCAAGAATTTGCGGCCGTACAAGTATTTGTAAAAATGCTCGATGGATTTCACTACTGCCAGTAATTCTCGCCGAGTTACGCAGTAATTGCGTTCGGGCTTTGACAGTCCTTTACTGTAATAGCCGATGACCTTTTCCTGTCCTTCCTGAATCTGCGACAGGACTCCGCCAATGCCTACGTTGCTCGCATCTGTATCCAATATGAATTTGCCTTCCTGAAGAGGGTAGCTTAAAACTGGTGCACCCACTAAGGCCTGTTTCAGGGTATCAAATGCATTCTGACAGTCTTCGTCCCAATTGTATTTACGACCATCTTCGGTTAGACGTGTAAGTGGTTTGGCTATGTTGGCAAATCCTAGAACATACCGACGGTAATAGGAACACAAACCAAGGAAACTTCTGAGTTCGTGTTTATCTAGCGGTACTGGCCATTCTTTGACAGCTTGTGTCTTTTCCGGATCAACAGCTACTCCTTTTCCGGAAACAACGTGGCCGAGGTAGTGTACTTCTTTCTGGAAAAGGTAGCATTTCTTGGGACTCAGCTTTAAATTGGCATGTCGCAGCCGTTGGAACACTTCTTCCAAATTCTTCACATGATCCTCGAAGGACTTTCCAATCACAATTATGTCGTCTAGATATACTAGACACGTTTTCCAGGATAGTCCATTCAGGACATTTTCCATCAGCCTCTCAAAGGTTGCCGGAGCATTACAGAGTCCGAACGGCATTACTTTGAACTGCCACAGTCCCGATCCGACACTAAACGCTGTTTTCTCACGATCTCCTTGATCCATGGCAACTTGCCAGTAACCGTTTTTCAGGTCCAGAGTCGAGAATATTCTTGATCCGGCCAGCGTGTCCAAGGTATCATCTATTCTTGGCAGCGGGTAGCTATCTTTCTTTGTTACATTGTTCAACAGGCGATAATCAACACAAAATCGTGTTGACCCATCCTTCTTTTTCACCAGAACCACTGGCGACGCCCATGGACTGTTTGAGGTTTCTATCACATCATCCTTTTCCATGTCTTGGATGATTTGTTCGGCCTCCTCACGTTTCGCCAGTGGTAGTCTTCGCGCAGTTTGGCGTATAGGTCTCGCGTCACCAGTGTCGATTCGATGATGAACAATGTTGGTTCGACCAGTACGACCTCCCCCGGTTTTGAATATATCTTGGTAACGGCACAATAGATCTTTAACTTTGTGTTGTTCTTCTTTGGTTAAATCTTGACAAGCATTCATGACCGTTTTGTTCAGATGTTCCGGAAATTTAGTTAACGTGGTTGCCGAGCTATTAATTTGTCGGATGATAGATGACGGTGACGAACAGTAACCAATCGACGTTCCATTACGTAATGTTACGGAATAATTGTTGATATTCATCAGCCGTACTGGAATGCTCTTCGTATTTCTAACTATAGTTTTTGCAATCAGCACTCCTTTATCCGGACCCTTGTCACCGTATCTTGGTTCCAACATAATGATTTGTTTTTCCGGAATCAGACGGTCTAGTTTTGCTTCCACAAATACTTCGCTGCGTGGTGGTAGCTCAATGTCGTTCAGCAAAACTGCTTGTGCCATCGTGTCTTCTCGCTGATGTAGAACAACTTCTTCATCATGAATCTTCACAATTCCTAGCTTCAGATTTAATTCAAAACCGTGCGTTGTCATCACATCCATTCCAAGAATGATTTCTTCTTCTATATCCGCAACCAGCACTCGATGTAAAAAGCTGGTGCCACCGATGGTAAAGTGGGCATCCAACTCGCCGCACACATTGGCCAAGTCTCCAGTTGCTGTGCGTAGTCTCCAGTTGGTCGGTAACAGCTTGTTTTTGGTTTTGATCATTCCTGTCTTTACGATGGTCTTCGTGGCTCCCGTGTCTAATAGAAGAAGAACATTCTTGCCATTAACGACACCATCGATGAACACGCTCTTTGAACAGTTTTTAATTATGGCCACTCGTGCATTACGTGGGGCTTGTGTACGGCGGGTTGAAGATTGCCCCTTCCCATCAACCCGTTTTAGTTTTCCTGTGGCTGTTGGGGCTTTCCGCACCGGCGTCTAATATGCCCCATTTCGCCACAGTTCCAACAGCGAGGTTGTCTCCGCTGATTTTTCAGTGCTTGCAGTACTTGTTGTACGATTTGCTCAATCGAGCCATTATGGTGTTCCTCCTCCTCATGGCTGTTGACTGCACGAACTCGAGCGTGGCCCCGTGTTGATGCCTTGATGGCCTCAAATTCGAGTGCTTGCGTTAATGCCTCATTAACCGTCTGAGGATGGGCTAGCTTAACGGCTTGTTGTAGCTCTGGGTCGCGAACTCCATTCAAGAACTTATTAATTGCCAGGTTTTCATAGATGTCATCTGGAGCCGTTGGATAAGACATTCGTATCAAGCGAACAATGTCGGCTTCGAATTCTTGCAATGTTTCGTTCGCCTTTTGGACACGATTGTCTAACTGTGTTAGGTACAACCCTTTTACATGCTTATGTCCGTATCGTAGCTCTAATTGCTCGACTAGTTGGCTAAAGTCCGTACGGTCTCTCAACGGCACACTTTGTAATACACGTAGTGCATCCTCACGTAGAGACAAACTCAATACTTGTGCCTTTCTTGAATCAGACCAGCCGTGGACTATTGCTGTCGTCTCGAACAGTGTCAAGTATTCTTCCCATGACGATTTCCCATCGTAAGTTGGTAGTTTCGGGACAGGACTTGGTTGACCAGCTTCTTGTTTCATCATAATACCGTTGGCGGATGTAGCACTCGAAATTGCTTCAATCTGGTTTTGCATCTCGGTTCTGATTTTATTTTCCATTTCGGCTCTGATTTTATTTTCCAATGCGCATATATCAGATTTAATTTCATTATTTTCAACTTGTATTTTGTTATTTAACTCGGAAATATTATTTTTAACTTGATCTTCTAATTCAGAGATATTATTTTTAATTTTATCTTCTAATTCAGAGATATTATTTTTAATAACTTCTATGTTACGATTTACTTCTGTTTTTAATTGTTCTACTGTATTTTTAGAAGTTTCTTCAAATTTCTCTTTTAAATTTTCTTCTGTTTTTCTAGAATTTTCTTGAAATTTCTCTGTCATATTTTTTGTTAAATTTTCTTCCATTTTTCTCATCAGTGCGCTTATATCCGCTGGTATTTCAAATAGATATGTTTCAGGATTCTGGCCAGCATCTTCTATAGCTTTTCTAAGCCGTTCTTGTAGAATGATTTTAGCCCCTGTTATGCTTAATTCACGTTCTTCGAGTTCTTGTTTCAGGTGCTGAATTTTCAACTCATTCAAACTAACTTGTTTTGTAGCCATTTTCACAATATTTTACGCGTTTTTAATTCTACGTTATTATTTATTTCTAAAATTATCTCGCACTTCACACCGGACACCAATTGTAATGCGTTTCGTTCGTCTTTTTACGAGATAATTAAATAAAACACAATATACACTTATTAACTAGATATTTATTATTTAAAACGATTAAATATAGAATGTAAATATAAAAATATAAAAGTATGAATATAACTATAAACTAAATGGTTATAAGCTTAAACACTAGTAATCAAACTAACACTAAATATTTATTTCACTATTTATATAACTGTTGCACTCGAAGTGAACTTGTTTCAAGCTTAAGGTTTGCGTAAGAACTGTGTTGACTTTAGCATTCGCTGTGTTTTTATATGGCCATCGTGTTTTCGAGAAAGCAACTCTGGTTGCCTGTAGAATATTCCATAGCTGGCCCGATTCGTAAACATATAGAACTTTCTGGTAGGCGTCGCGCGGTCAAGGTTATTCATTTGTGGTAAACAGACGGGTCCTGGCTAGCTTACTTTGCTACACTATTTATAAAGTTGGATTTTTATAATAGCAAAAATAAATTCAACAAATATGGTATACCTATTTTGTTACCTTCCTCAAAACTTCTTACTATTAAATTTAGGAAAAAATATGTATTTTAATTAAAAGTGATTAATAATTTTTCACTTTCAGAAAACACCGTGTTTCCAAACCAAATAGTAAATAATTTCATATTCAACTGTAACTTAGTATTATTTATTTTTACTAAAAAAAAAAACAAACAATCTCACCCCCATTTTAAAAGTAATTTTTGTCAAATTACTTTTGACATGTACTTAAAATTACTTATTAAGTAAGTTTATTTGAATTTGATAATATTAGATATAAAAATATATATCAAAAATAGAAATGCTATTCAAATTTGATAAGAGGTAGAAGTAATATTTTAAAGTGAAAAATAAAAGAACTTTTTCATAAACATAAGAGGTGGAAATAAATATTTCTATTATAAAAATCGAATTTTACAGATCAAAAGTATGTTTTCTTTTGACTTAATAAATATATATGATGATATATACGATTTAGTTTATATTTAATAAGCAATAAACGGAATTCAGTCAGTTAAATATTTCTCTAATTATATTATCCTGTGTGTTTTTGTTAAGTTCTTTTTTTTTGTATATTATTTTATATGTATATATGAATGTATTTTTATGAATACATTTGTATCTATTGTAGAGCCCTGAAGAAGGCAATAGTGATTGCCGAAACGTTGACAGAAAAAAATAAAAATATTTAACTGACTGAATTCCGTTTATTATTTATTAAATTTTACCAATCGACTATTTTCAAAATTTATATTTATATTTTTAAAGTCGAAATATTAAATGAAAAAATTACGTCATCTGATGGCAGAAATCATACCCAAAATTTCTCGATCTCAATTTGACAGATCAAAGGTTGTTTATTTTTTAATTAATAGTAAAAATATTGATTTTAAAGTAATATTTTTTTCAGCGTTGTACGAAAACGAATAAACTCTTTTAAAGTGTGTAAATTAAATGAAATTACTGTTATTCTTATTGATAATATAATAACAAAAACTAAAATCCATAAACATTTGCATATTTCTGCCTAAAACCATTTTTTCTTATCTGAATCTATGTATATTTCCACTCATCAGTCACAGAACAGCATGTAGTATTGTATAGACTCATATAATGAAACGGTTAAACCCTTATCCGTCCGATAAAAAACTTATTTCCTTCATTTCCGTTGCCAAACTCAAATGAACAATATGTGTTTTAGAAAATTTCGCAACGATATCGTATTACATTTTGTTGAGATAATGTCGAAAAAAAAAACATGCCATTAAAATTATAACACCATCTGGAAAGTGTTGTTGTACTTTATTTCACATAAAAAAAAAGTTTCCTATCAAAATTTATTTACAAATGTTGAGGGTATTTTTCCATTCTTAAAAACAGTGAGAATTTTAACATATTTGAAATATCATGTCATTACACATATAAGATGGTTCGATTAGATCTTGAGCAAATGTCTGATAAAAGAATATATGTGAATTATTTTTGAATGTATATGTTTGCAGGTGGATGTCCAATAAGTGGTATGATTGCGAGAGTGGTTTACGTACGCGAATGTTTCCATATAGTAGAAACAGAAAAGCATCATGTATGATATAGGACTAGATAGGACTAATTTCGGGTTAGTGGAAAGAGTTTGTGCCTCATCCTTTTGGGTACATGACGTAATTGTGTATGTATGTAAAATAAATAAATTTCAAGTATACAGAATGAATTTTTAGTGCGTTATACTTCAATAACTCTTTTATTATTAAAAATAGACAAAATACAATTCAAACAAAAGTTTCTTACTTGTTTAAGGCCCAATTTTTCTAAATTTTGGTATAAATTTATCCTTGGAATACTTTTAAAATTAGTCAATAAAATATTATCATTTATTCTGTGGATATAGTTTTAGACAGTTATATATGATTTCATACTTATTTTAAGCCTGGTTTTAAACGCAAGTTAAATTTACGTTTGAAATAAATGTATTTTTTTTCTATAGATTTATCTTCTGTGCCAACGTTTCGGCAATCACTATTGCCTTCTTCAAGGCTAACAGAATATATATAATTGATATTACGTGTGAACATAATTAGTTTTTAATATTTTTTAACGCAATATATAAATTACTTAGTCAGAAAATTAAAATATCGTTGTTACATTAAACGCAGGTCAATAATTTAATTTAATAATTTTAATATGATATTTCATATTATTTCATATTATTATATTAAATATGCTCTACACATGTCTACAAACAGATCGACAAATGAACATCACGCTAAAAACAGTTGGTTCGTATTACTATATAAGCCTAATTCGTGCTTATCCGTAAAAATTTCGATATGTCAAATTTGGTATGATTATAATACCTCCGCTCATCATATGTGATATGACGGTCGATAAAAAAAGACTACCGAATAACTTGTAAAAGTTTTTATCAATAAATTTTATATAAATATAAATACAATTTATTTCATTTCGTAATGGAACCGTCATTATTTTTTTTTAATTTACAAGAATATATACTTATTATATTTTATCCGTAACAATAATTTACAATCATTCATGGAAATAATGATTCTTAGTTAAATAAAAATTTTATTTTTGATAATTTCGATAAAAATCTTCTTAATTCAACTGCGTATTTGAAAGATTAATTTAATTAATATAGTAACAACTATATTACAAAGAATAGAATATGCAGCTATTTTTATAATTATTTCAAAATCCTTGATACAAAAAAATCTGTTCCTTATAGCAACATAAAATTTAAATACACTTCATTCTACTAATTATATACTCTATTTTAATAACATAAGATAAATAATAAATAATCTTTTTAAAAATATTTTCTTTTCACAACAAAAAATAAAAATATATTTTTTTTTGTATAAAACATATATAATTTTTTTTCTTTTTGATAAATAAACTATATTTAACAATTATCTAAAGTACAAAAACTGTTATTGCAATTATATAATATTTTTTTTTAATTTCATTAAAAAATAAATTAAATATAAACTAAAAAACAAAAACATTGTGATTTTTTTTACACAAATGAATTCGGTAGCGAAGACCATCAACCACTTTTCAGTGTATTTGGACGATACAAATACATCACAAACATCCATGCCCCAAGCGGGATTCGAACCCGGGTCACATAGGTACGAGCGGTGTCGAACAAACTACTCAAACCGTTCAGCCATGCCGAAAATTTATTTATTTAATTTATTAACAATAATACCTTTTTCGTAAAATAGAAAAAATCTATTTTTGATTTCCTTTCTAAAATTCTGTCCTGAATTTTTACACGATTTTATGTAACTTAACTATAAAAACCTACATGATTTTTGTACTTTTTTTTGTTCAAAATAACATCTACAATAAGTTGTCAAAGTTTGTTAAAGTCATTATAAATCACCCTGTATATTAAAGATGGTACAGAAGTCAAATGAAGTTAATCAAACTAAAATGGTTAAATATTAAATCTTTCTTAGAAATGTTTGCAATGATTTATATATTTAAAATGCAACCATTGTTTGCTTCCCAAGTATTTAAGTGGCAGTCTGAAATTTAATAGTAGTGTGCATAATTATAATTTTAGAAACGTAGATAATTTTTATATTATTAAAAAAACTAAAAGTAGTACTACTAATAATATATATCACAATGAATTACTTGTACAGAGTAAATTAATTACTGAAACATATATTAAAGATTCAAAAAATTTAAACTTCTTTTAAGTTTAAAATTTAAAAATTTTACTTGAATAAAGTTAATGCAAGTTTAATAAATAAATTTGATAAATTATATATGTCACCAATATTTTAAATGTTATGCTGCAGTAGATTTTCTGTAATTTTTATACATACATACACAATCACGCCATGTTCCAAAAGAGTGTGGCACAAACTCTTTCCACTATCCTGAAATCAGGTTTCTCCAAACATCCCTATCCAGACAAGCAACTTTAGCTTCATCCCCATACATGCTCTTCTATTCTTACTACTTGGAAACTTTTGCTCACACAAAACACTCTCAATCATACGTCCACTCATTAGCTTCAAAATCATTTCTATAAATCTTTTTAACCAAACGTTTATTAGACATTCGCTCAACATGTCCGAACCATCTTAACTGACTAACATCAACTTTTGCTACAACATTTTTTTTTCAATTTCACACTCATCATACACTAATCTATTTCGTACCCGATTCCTCCTACTCAAATACACATCTACTCATCTGCCTGCTCTAAACGTGCACCATCAACAGATACATTACATTCAGTCGTCAAGTCATCGTTCTCAAAAACTAATATCTACATCGCAGCACTAATATCTAAATTTTAAACTGTATATTTTATATATATATATATATATATATATATATATATATATATATATATATATATATATATATATTTATATAGAAACAGAGAGAGAGAGAGAGGGAGAGAGAGAGATATTTTAAAATATTATATTTTGTTATTGGAAATTTTAAAAAAACAATTGCAACTTTGTATTATATCTTGTTTATTATTAGCTTTACAAGAACAAATAACATTTTAAATAATTATTTTATTGTTGTTATTCAATGAAATACGTCTTTTAGTTTCATATTTGAAATACTTGTTTGTAATCATAATGTAAACATTTTCATTTATTAATCAAAATATTTTCTATTTTACCTAAAAATATATATTATTTTGTTCAAAACTTGCTCATTTTATTATATTTTTTACTCGAAAACGGTTGCTACGGAAACCTGTTGAAGTGTAGTAAATTGAATTTACTATAACTGATGAAAAGATAATTTAACATAGTAAAAAAAATTTCAGAACTCATTATATTAAAATAAAACGGCTTTAAATTCTAGTTCTGTATTAATATTGATTAATAATAAACGTACTCAACATACTCAGGAAAAATGATACAAATGTCATTTACAGTAAATAAACAGAACATAGAAACAAAATACTATACGTAACAAAATACAAGTAACTAGACCATAAAATTTATAAATTTTTAATTAATGAAAGCCAAATATTATTTAAATCAGTGCCTTCACAATGACTGATGTTATCTTTTTCTTTATAAATTTTTATTGCTTCTTTTATCAAATTTGCTGACTCATCAATATTAATTGATAAAAGAACCAATAGAAATTTATAAAAAAAGATAACATCAATCACTGTGAAGGCATTGATTTAAATAAAGTTTGGCTGCCATTAATTAAAAATTTAATGATCTAGTTACTTATTTTGTTACCTAGTAACTTGTTTCAATGTTCCGTTTTGTAAATGTCATTTGTATCTTTTTTCCTGATGAAGACGTACGTTGAGAACGTCAATTATTACATACATACATACGCAATCACGCTCACGCCATATACCCAAAAAGATGCGGCACTAACTCTTTCCACTATCCTGAAATCCCTATTCAGACAAAGCAACTTTAAACATTCTCAATCATACCACTCCAATTATTCATCGGACGTCCACGCAAACGTATAGCTTCAAAATCATTTATATAAATTTTTTTTAACCAAACGTTTATTAGACATTCGCTCAAAATGTCCTAACTAACTAACACCAACTTTTGCTAGAACATTTTTTTTCAATGTTGCTGTCGATTATTAATAAATATTAGTACAGAACTAGAACCTAAAGACATTTTATTTTAAGATAATTTAAGTATACAGCATATAGATTAATTATTAAATAGCTATAAATTATGTCGATTGGTTAGTTATAAAAACTGCAATTTCTTCTAATATACATAACAGTAATTTATTCAAAATCGTAACACATATTTCAAATATTCCGAACAATTTAAATCTTTGCACGATATTCCAGCAATTAAAATGTAACATATTTTTAACATTCCTTTTTTTTTTCATCTAATTATAAATACTGAGTGTAATTTGATTTAATTAATATTCAGCAGACATAAAAAAGAAATTTTAAATAACGTTCATGTCAGCATTATTGAAATAACATATCTGTTGATTAATTATTGGCAATAATTTTAAAGAAAAGAAAAATTTTGCTGAATCAAAGAATACTGTAAGAAAAATATGCACGTGTAAATATTTGTTATCTTGAAACATTGTATCAAAATATTATAGAATATAATATCCAAATGTGTACAACGTTAAAAAGTAAATCAATATTTATCGATAAAATTAAAATTTACTCGAATTATTGTAAACATTGATGCAATTAAATTTCGATAAGACTATTTTTAACTTCTATTTTTATATTTATTTAATAATTAGAACATAATTTCATTTGATACATAAATATTGATTTAATATATATATATGAAAACATATTTTAAATTACCAAGTCTTCATAAAAAATTTTGATCTACTTTTTAAAGTATTTTAAACTACTATAAATATACAAGATGATTCATTTTCCTTGTCCCTGTATAAGAAAGTCTTTTATTATACATACACACAATCACGCCATATACCCAACAGGATGTGGCACAAACTCTATGTCGGAATTATTTTCCACTAGACTTGCTTCATCCACATTCATACTGACACTCTGTCACACATGGCTCTTCTATTCCTCTTATTATTAATATCATAAAAAAAGAATTTAAGTCTTCGTATGTTAATTTTTTGAGAAACTGAATGGCTTAAACTGATCTTCAATTATTTCAGGTATTTCTGAGTAATTCGCAAAAATTAAAAATTAATCGATTTTCATTTTATGTTATAATCCCGATATTTACAAAACTAGAGAATTAATATACAAATTTAAATCAGGGCCTTTACACTGATCGATATTATCAGTGTGAAAGCACTGATATAAATAAAATTGGATTACTTTAATTACAAATTTATAAATTTTATGATTTTGTTACTTATTTTGTTACCTTTTTTCTATGTTCTGTTTATTTACTGTAAATGACATTTGTATCATTTTTCCTGATGAAGGCAAGGCATACATTGAGTTCGTCGAAACGACGATTATTAATAAATATTAATACAAAACTATAAGCTAAAGCCGTTTTATTTTTATATAATAAGTTCTGAAAGATATTTTACTATGTTAAAATAAATTAATTATTAAAAAAAAAAAACGCGCTACTCGAAAAATTACTTATTCTTCAAATCGGTATAACTCGGCCGATTTTGAACATAATTGAGTGAAATTTTGCGTCCGAAAATATTGAAGTCTCATCTTTAAATGCAATATGATGAACCATTAAAACCATTCCGCTCCCTCAGCACACTCAACAGAAAAAAAAAGTTTTGACTTAAAAAATTGTCAAACTTTGACAACATGTATAGTATATAAAAAACATTTCGACTCAATTTACCAAGAGGGCGTAAAATTTTAAACAATTCGACGATGCTTTGTTGCGAAGTTATGATTTTCTGAAATTTACCCTAATTTTTTCATACGCAAAATTTCATTTAATTTCGTTCAAAATCGGCCGAGTTACACCGATTTGAAGAATCGGTAATTTTTCAGATTTTTTGAGTGGGGCATTTTTTTTACGAGTGTATATACTGTATATAATATTGTGAAATAAGTAAAAACAAAAACAAAAACTAATTTTCTATCAGACTTCAATGAAATGCAACCAATTGCAAATGATTCACTTCCTATAAATAATTATTCATTGTTAACATGATCAATGAAAAATACTATTTACAATCAGATGAAAATCTGACTCATCAGAAATAATAATAATAATAAACCTCGTCACTACTAATACACGCATTACATAACATTAACTGTAGATATTTTTTTTTTCTTCCATTTCTTAGTGTATGTAAATCGCTTCGGCTCAGCGCAACGTGTAGGTTTTACTTCACATGAATAAATAATATTAAGAGATTCGATTGTTTTAGTGAAAGAGAAATTTATAGGTTGGTATCAGTGCGAAATGCTAATTGGTAAAAGTTTTGCATGATGTATTATATGTATTAATACAAACGGCCCACATATATAGCAGCAGCATAATACGGTACTTTTTATCACTAACTTAAAATTAATTCATTTGTTTAACTTTATGAATTTATTGTATGTATTTCGTTGTGTGTGTTATGTAAATTTTATTTGTCAATGATGTTATAGGTTTTTTTGCTAAATCGTGTTGTTATACGGTACTTACAAATCTTGTAAAAGATTGGAAACCGCTGTACAAATTTAAGGTCCCATTCGAAAGGAAGTGACTAAGTGCACCGCGAACGGTGAACTTTTCACGCTAATCCGCGTACGAGTTATCAATGAAACGTACATTGTAAAAAATATATTTTAAATTTATGTATATTTTAAATTTATGTCTATAATAATATAAAACAAAATCTCCTTAATTTCATAAAAATACTACACAAAAAATTACGAACTATTAATGCTGCTGTAGAAATTGTCATTCAGGTACCAAATACTGAAGATGCCATATACGATTTATGGTGAAACGTCTGCAACAAGGATAGATCAAACATGGCATATCAATCCAAAAAATTCTATAAATTCAATGGATACCAGACGTGAAACCCTGAATATTACTAACGAGTCTTGTTGATAAAAACAAACACTATTCTCACTTCACTTTTTCGTGAAAAAGTGCTTTTATCATTAATTTCAAAATAACTTTTTGCTTTTGTTTGTCATCAAATATAAATATTTTTTCTATTTTTGATCATTTTTATTATATTTGGTATTATAAAATTTAAATGCTTAATAAATAATTTTTAGTGAACGTCAAAAGTACTTTTGGCAAAAATCACTTTTATAAATGAGGTAAGAATAAGAGCCATTGGTTTTATTTTTTACATCTTCACTTAGATTTCACAGGTATTAAAGAATTACAGCCGATTCTTCAAGCCTCTACTATTTTGGAATTGTTTTCTAACAAAGTTACTTGTCCGTTCTGTCACTTTATAAACGAAATACTTGTTTATTTATTTCAATGTGAAAAATTACATATCCATAATTATTAATATTCAAATTATATACACTAAATTTTAAAAATAATAATTTAGAAAAAATAATTATGGCTGAGTGACTGTTTTTTCTTTGTTATTTATGTTCCGGTAAATACAAAAATTTATTAACATACATGAAATTCGATTAAACTAATTTTATCAAATTTAAAACAATTACAAAAACAAATTATACTACTACCTACACGGAAAAACTAACTAAAAAATAGTCGTATTTTAAAACTACTAGATTACTATGCGATAAAACCAAGCTAATATTATCCGTCATCAAAATTAAAATCGCTTATAGGTAAGTTAAATAAAATATCCACTATTTAAAACAAGAATTTGGCCAAGTAAAAATTTGGCCAATCCAAACACTTGGCGTTAAAACTAAATGTTGGTCAAGTGTTCGAATTGGTCAAATTCTTTTGCTTGTGCACAAAACTAAATCGGCAATGCGAATCAATTTTAAACATCATTCAAACTGAAGTATTTTAGTTTTAATTTTGCGATATTAAACATTAACCCCTACTTTAAAAATTGACGTTTCGATATACTCTAATTATATCATCATAAATAAAATTTACACGTAACTTAATCCTAAAGCTTTTTTATTTTAATATAATGAGTTCTGAAAGGTTTTTAACTATGTTAAAAAAGAGAGAAAAAAATAACACTAAAAGTATAACCAATAGAATTAAAAACCAGAAGTTTACTTTAAAATAATAAGTAAATAAATAAATAATTAACAAAAACAGTTTTTTTCCTCGTGTTGACTAAAAAATATAGGTTATCATGGTCCGTAATAATATTTTTCTTATCTTATCTCAATTTTCGAGTCATAGTTTAGTAAGGAATTTTCCAAAAATTATCACGTTATCATATAGACAATTTACAGTAGTTGTTGTGAAGTATAGTAAAAACATAAATATAATACTACTTTATTATTACTTGATTTATTACACTACTAATTAAGAACTCATATAAGAACCTTAGTGGAATAATGACGAATACGACACCCAAATCAAAATTGAGATTTCTATTTTCGTTTTTATAAAACAATTTAACAGAATCTAATCCTAAAACAGTTTTTATTTAATAATGCAAATGTTTCAGGTTTTTATATACATATTATTATTAAAGTATATTTGAACTACGTTTTCGAATTTTTATGTCAAAAAAATGTTCTCAAATTTTATCTTCATGCGTGTATTTGTCAGCCACTCAAAAATCCTGGCCATTTGTCCCGTCTCCCAGAAAGTTCTGAAAGATAATAGAAAAGTTTTCTTAGACTACCCTAAAACTAAAATAAACTTTTTTTTATTTTTTTTGAATTTTGAAAAATTATAATAACGTCTTAAAGCGAAGTAAATCGGTTGGATAATTTCCGAAATCTCGGCAGAACAAATTTGAAAAACAGGGCCCCGTATTCCCACCTCTTTTGTTTATAAAAAGAAAATGCTGTTATTTTTTGTTTTAAAATAAATTTTTACTTCTATTTCTTATCCATAATGAATAGTACTACTATTTTTGATATATATTTTCTTATATCTAATATTATAAAATTCAAATAAACTAATTAAAATTGCTTATTCAGTACACGTTAAAAATACTTTTGACAAAAATCACTTTTAAAAATACAAGTCATAGTTTCGAGAAAAACGCGTTTAAAGTTTGAAGTTAGTTTTTTACTGCCCGATTTGTAAGTTTTACCTGATCTAACACAACTTTCTATTGGTCGTTGTAACTCAGCTAGCAATGCGAATTTCGGAAAACCGTTTTAATACATTAATCTACACACAAAGCTTTCAGCAAAATGCAAAAAAACATTCAATTTTTTAAAAGTGTTAGTGGTGTCTCGCCCTAATATATAATAAATTTAAAATTTAATTTATTTTTATAAGAATTTAATAGATAATAGTCTTTAACTAGTATTACCGCAAGACTTATAAAGTGACATATTCGCCATTATTCCACTGTGAGTTCCCCATATCTTTACGCATGTGTACTTGTATACATGAGGGTCATTTTTTTATCAACACATAGTAAATACTTTTATATACATAGTTAGGAGTTTATCGTAATGAATACAAGTACAAATAACTTGATAATCATTGTAAAAATACATATAACGATAATTTTTTTTTACCTAAAACATACATTTAATTATGTTGTAATACATACAATTTTTTCGCAATTCAGTTAAGTCATTATACTTACGAAAAATTGTTATACTAATTGCTTCGTCATTAATTATGTAATCGAAAATTAATCTATTATTAGTAGAATATTGGTAACTAATTTGACTATATATTGATATATATATATATATATATATATATATATATATATATATATATATATTGACTATATCGAAATACACATATACCGGGTGTCTACTTTTTTTTTGTTACATAGGGAATACAATGCTAAAATTTTCATTTGGTGATAAATTTTCCCCTAATTATTATAGAACAAAAGTACAAATACAAAAGTTGTTTAGAATTCAAAAACGCATCAAATGATGCCAAATTTATCAATATAGGATGTTCCGATCAAGAATTAGAAGCAAATTAAAATTTCCATTTTTGCGCTCTTTACATCAAAGTGCCATGGAAATTAAACAAATAATTTCATTTCTTCTGGAGTTTGAGTTTGACAGATCGTATTTATTTTATTGTTACGTTCTGTATTATTATCATTATTATTGAAAATAATGAATAAACTTAAGGTAAATGAAAAAGTTCAGTGCGTAAAATGGTATTTTACTGGAAATTCGATACGACGAGTAAGAGATTTATTCAGCGCTTTCTTTGAAAACCGTCCCATACCTTCCGCTATGACTATTCGTAGGATAATTAAACAATTCGAAGAAACTGGAAGTGTGTTAAAACGTTGTAAAAATTGTAGAAAAATCAACGCAGAAGATCAGGAGGAGAATTTAAATCAAAATGCAATTAAAGAAAATACATTGAATATACTTTTGTGTGTAACGGAAAACCCAAATGTTAGTGTGCGTCAACTTGGTGCTGAATTAAATTTGCATCCTTCAACAATACATAAGGTACTAAAAAATGAAAAATATCATTCTTATAAATATTCCACGCACCAAGAGATATTTGAAGCGGATAAAATGGCTAGAAGCGAATTTAGTAACATTATTATGGAAAAATCCAATTTAGACAGAAACTTCTTGAAATCTATTTGTTTTACTGACGAGTCTACGTTTACTTTACACGGCGAACCTAATACACAAAACTTTAGAATATGGAGCCAAACAAATCCTCATTTAATGGTAGCAACACGTACCCAATATCCAGAAAAAGTTAATGTATGGGCTGGAATTTTTGGCAGGTGTATAATTGGGCCATTTTTTATTGAAAATAATTTAAACAACGAAAAATATTTGGATATGTTGCAAAATCATATTGGTCCGCAGTTAGAAGAGTGTGCAACTCAAGATAATGTTGTCTGGTATCAACAAGACGGATGTCCGGCACATTACAGCTGCAACATTAAATTATATTTGGATCAATGTTTTCCAAATTCATGGATTGGTAGAGGTGGTCCAATTAATTGGCCAGCTAGATCGCCCGATTTAGCACCGTGCGATTTCTTTTTATGGCCATATTTGAAGGAGAAAATTTATAAACGACATATCAAAAATCTTGTTGATTTGAAAAATGCCATTGTTGAAGAGTGCAATAATATAACACAAACACAATTAAGCTCTGTACGTCACGAATTTTATAACAGATTAGGTTATTGTTTGGCAGTTAATGGCGATTTATTTGAACATTTAATTTAAATTGTTAGTTTCGTTTTTGTTCTCCTATATCTTGTATTCATGAATTTTTCTGTTTTATAGGTATATTGAATATTGTAATAAATAAAGAAAGTTTTACGGAGTTCAGCTATTTACTATTTATTAAACTCTTATCCGACGTTTCACTGCACAACTTACAGCATCCTCAGGGATAAGTTTAAATTATTATAATAAATATATTAGGCATAATGCCAGTCATCTAATTCAAATGTATTGTTTTTATAACTTGAAGTTAATAAATAAATTAAACAATTACTTAAAATTATAATGGAGACATTCACAATTTAAAACCACAGCTAGTACGTAGTGTACAGCCGAGTAAAATACCCTTTCATTGTAATAAATAATAAATACTTAATACTTTTTATACTTAATAGCTTTTCATTTACATTAAGTTTATTCATTATTTTCAATAATAATAATAATAATAATAATAATAATAATAATACAGAACGTAACAATAAAATAAATACGATCTGTCAAACTCAAACTCCAGAAGAAATGAAATTATTTGTTTAATTTCCGTGGCACTTTGATGTAAAGAGCGCAAAAATGGAAATTTTAATTTGCTTCTAATTCTTGATCAGAACATCCTATATTGATAAATTTGGCATCATTTGATGCATTTTTGAATTCTAAACAACTTTTGTATTTGTACTTTTGTTCTATAATAATTAGGGGAAAATTTATCACCAAATGAAAATTTTAGCATTTTATTCCCTATGTAACAAAAAAAAAGTAGACACCCGGTATACAAAATTACGCCATGTACACAAAAGTGCGTGGCCAGGCACGTAGCCAAGGGAGGGATTCGAGGGGCTAAAGCAGCCCCCGCCCCACCCTGAAATTTGAAATTTTAATGAATTTAGTTTAAATTTACCCAAATATATCTAAATGTCTGAAAGTTTATTGAAACATGTAATTGTATTGAAATGTATTCAAATTATTGAATCACGCGCTAAAATAGTTGTTTTAGCTCGCTGTACTTTTTTTAAACCGGCAAAAGCTAAACCCATAAAGCTAACAAAAACGTACAAAACTGTAGTTGATATGTTCTAAAACTCGGATTATTGATACATATAATACTAAATTATAAATTTCGTTTGTTCTAAACTTTCGAAATACAGTCAAACCTGTTTTTGTGCGGTCCTTTTCTATGCGATTTTTTTTGTGCAATATTTTTTTAATTCCAACGGTGTTGGCATTATAATGTTGTAATGTTTTCTATCAGTGTACATACGTACATGATATGTATACTTTAAGGAGCTGTTCGTCTTTACGCGCTATGATCATTTGATATCAACAGTGTTCCGACAATGCACAGTCAATTTCTATTGGACATTTTTCTCTAATAGACGTAGAAAGCTGTTGCATTATTTTAGAACATACTGTATAATGTATTTATTATCAGATAATAATTAAAGAGCTATTATCACGTGTTAAGATAATAATGAAAATGTATATTTTGAAAATAACTGCATATTATCTGCGTTTACCTAGTTTTGATAATAAGAACACACAAACCTTATCAAATAAATTAAAAAAAAAACTGTAGTTTCGAAGTATTACATAATTAATTTATATAATACACTATAGGATTGATAACATAAACTGATAACAATTAGAATTTAATAGAAAATAATTAAATATATAAATATAAATTCAAGTAGCATAAATTTAAATTTTGTCATTTATTCTGAGAATACATTTTTAATAAATCACTAATGATTATTTACTTATCTTAAGAATAAATAAAATTGACAACAATGGCCCTTAGATATTTAATTATTCCAATTTTATTTAAAAGATAAAATAAATTTTTTTGCCATGTATCCGAAAGGGTGTGACAAATACTCTTTCCACTCTCCGAAAATTGGTTTCCTATCCAGACAAACAGCTCTAGTTTCATCTAACCTATCTCATACATGCTCTTCTATTCCTACTACTTGGAAACTTTCGTTCACGCAAAACACTCAATTTTATTTTTCAAAAATAAAAGTTAATATTCACTGTATGAAAACAAATAAGTTACAAGTGTATATTAGTTTGTATTAAAACACATTGCACAATATTAATACATATATATATATAAACATCATTGCATGTTGACGTACAAAGTTATTAAACAATAATAATATTACAGTACAAAAAAAAATAATTTGTACATACATCAGTCTAAAAATAAACATTTTTCTCATGCTATTCATATATATATATATATATATATATATATATATATATATATATATATATATATATATATATATATATTTAGTAACACGTATATTTAACACAAAAATATAATGCAAAAACATTGTACTGTTGTACGGTAGTACTTACTGTCTCATGGTCAATTTGACGGCAATGCAATATTTTTCCAAACAATGATAAAAGTTACGAAATAACACAATTAATTCAATAGCGAAATTTAATTTTTGTCACATCATTTTGTTTTACCTAACCTTATATAAATTCTTCTCTAGTTCGCTTTATTTGTTAAGATTAGCTTATTCGTTGTTTAGATTTTAGTTTAGTTTAGTTTTTACATAGTTTTTTTAAATAAGTGTTATTAAATAATATAAAAATTAATGAAATTGCACGGTCACTACCTTCACCCACGCTTCCTTAAGTTTTTCAATATATGCAAACCGGTGAACGTGTTACAGTATCGAAATATAACTTTCCAGAGGAAAAAGATTTTATCTTTATAAAGAAAAATTTATAGAAGAGTCAATTATTAAAGTGATTTGGATAAAAATTTCACATTTTTAGATTATTGGAATTAAAACCTATTTCTGTCTATATTTTACAACACACTTTCTCAAACTTGCGATTTTAAAGAGCAAGAAATAGAACAATTATTGCATGAATATTTTAACTAATTTTATATCAAATTATTGAGTATATTATGCTCTATCTAGTAATACTGATAACTCAATATTAACTTGAGCAAAAGATAAGGTTCCTTTTTCCTGTTTCACGTCAAATATTTATTTTTTCTAATTGATTAATGCTAATTAATTTATTTGCAAAATATATTATATCACCACTAGAGAGAGGCATGATTAGAAAAAGTAAATAATAATTTTGATTTGTTTATAAACACAAACACATTAAATTTCTATTTTTAAATACTATCTAAATATAATTATAAACGTTATCGTTCGTTTTTTTGGCTGGCGATTACAATTTTTACGAATTACATATATATATTTATTTATTTTCATACGTTCATATTAAAATGCGCAACCCGTGTAGTTTACTTGATTATCACACCATAAATATGTGGTCGTTAGTCTTCTGTTTGTTTTTTTTTTGTTTTTATTTCGAACATCCGGTGTGCAATGGGACGACATTTTTTGCCGGTGAGGTCGGGAACTGTGTGACCCGGGCTCCGTCCCAAACATGATACCGGGTGTTTTTAACACTGTGAAACAAATAGTCAACGCTCGAAAATCGAAATTAGCAAAAAATATTTCGAATTATAACACTTACACAGTTAATATTGTTAAATGCAGAAATTATATACAGGGTGTGCAACGAAAAGTGGAACATAGGAGTTTAACATGAGATTTTTAAAATGTGCAAAAATTGGCTCTCCTGTACATTTTACCGCAAAATTACAAGAATTAAAATTTGTTTAGAATTAATTTTCATTTTTATAAAGTCTAAATTTGATGCAATAGGATGTCTGCAGCACGAGATATTTAGAAAATAAAGTATGACATTTTAGTCAAAAATCAGATAGCTATGAAAATAAAAAACAAATAAAAAAAATATGAATTAAAATCAAAAATAATTGAATATTGAATTCTGAATTATGACAGTGTAGGCACAATAATTAAAACAATTAAGATTAATAATACTGAACTGAATTGAGTTTTCGGTTTATATTATAAATGGTAAATGCCCCAACAATTTATATCAAAATACTTAATGATAAAATAAATCACATAAATTGGAATAAAGAATACTTTATTATAATAATACCATGAAAACAGAGAAGTTTAAATTTATATTAAATGTTCGAATATGTCTCCATTCTGTGCCAAACAATATCCTAATCTATCATAAAAAGAACGCCTAACATTTGCTAGTTGGTAGCACGATATTTTAGTGCATTCCAAAGATATTCTGTCTTTTAGCGATTCTAAATCTAGATATTTGTTATCACTGTCAATGATTGATTTTAGATGTCCCCACAGAAAAAAATCATTTGGCGCTAGATCTGGAGACCGGGCGGGCCAGTGAATGGGTCCGTTTCTACCAATCCATGTATCGAGAAATACTTCGTCTAGATATTGTTTCACAATCATTTTATTATGAGCTGCACAGCCGTCATGTTGCCACCATACTTCACGATCATTATTCAGTTCTTCAATTGCCGGTCCAATATGATTTATCAGTAGATCATAATAGTACTGACCATTTAAAGTTCCGTTAATGAAATATGGCCCAATAATATTATTTTTAAAAATTCCAATCCAAACATTTACTTTTTGGGGATATTGGGTATGAGTAGTAACGTACAGATTTTTATTATTTTTACTCCAATATCTAAAGTTTTGATTATTTGGCTCATTATTGAGTGTAAAGGTGCTTTCGTCAGAAAAACAAATATTTTCGATGAAATGTGCATCTGCATTAGCCTTCTCCAGCATTAATTCACAAAATGTTGCTCTAAGAAACTTTATCTTCTTCATTCAATTCTTGGTGACTGCTATATTTAAAAGATTTATATTTTTGTTGTTTTAAATAATTTCTTGCAGTACTAAATGGAATTGCAGTCTCTTTTTCTATTTGCCGCAGACTTAAATTTTTATTATTTTCAACTGCTGCAATTACATTTATTTTGTTTCCTTGTCTTACATTATCTTGAACTGCAATTGGCCTTATACACTTGCAGGCTTTTAACACACTTCCTGTTTTATTAAACCTATCAATAACACGAAATATTGACGTTTTACTTGGAATTGAACGATCAGGATAAGAGCCACCAAAAACTGCACGAATTTCTTCATAACTATTTCCACTATAATGCAATTTGACAATCAAAATTTTTTCTTCAGTACTTAACACATCCATGTTACAATGCACAGACACAGTAAAGAAATTTATAGACTATAACAATGTAGATACAATGAATACAACAATTAAAATCAATAACAATGAACTGAACTGTCAGAACGGTTTTCTGTTTCATTTGTTTTTTATTTTCATGGCTATCTGATTTTTGACGAAAATGTCATACTTTATTTTCTTAATATCTCGTGCTACAGACATCCTATTGCTATTTAAACTTTATAAAAATGAAAATTAATTCTAAACAAATTTTCATTCTTATAATTTTTCGCTAAAATGTACAGGAGAGCCAATTTCCGCACATTTTTAAAATCCCATGTTAAACTCCTATGTTCCACTTTTCGTTGCACACCCTGTATATATATATATATATATATATATATATATACCGGGTGATTTATGACGTCGGGGAAAAATTACACCGGATGATTCCTATGAGTAATCTATATAAAAAAAACTTCAAATAAACATATGTCCGAAAATGCTTTCTAACGGAACTGTAGCCGTTAGAAGTTTATTAGATGTAACATCAATCGCGTTAGCTTTATTTATTATATCAGGAAAAAAACACAAGTCATAAACTTTTGAATAATTGTAAAATTACTGATTAATTTTCTAACATTTTGTTTAAACACTAGTAAACCAATTTACTAGTTTATAAATTTTTGAACACACATAAATAAATATTTAATAAACAATTTACAACAATTAATAATCGAAGACAATTTTTGTCGGGACCCAGTAAGTCATAACTAGTAAATTGGTTTACTAGTGTTTAAACAAAAATGTTAGAAAATCAATCAGTAATTTTACAATTATTCAGAAGTTTATGACTTGTTTTTTTTTCCTGATATAATATATATATATATATATATACGAATACACAACTTCGATTAGTAATAAATTAGTAACTTGGTTTTAAGTAATTTTTGTAAGTGCATAACAGTCACATATGTGTGTGACATTTTATTAAAAGACCTCTAGTACTATATAAAGAAATCAATATGTTACAAATTCGAAGAAATAATAATAGAGTTAAATATATAGAATTAATTTCTTATATATTATTAATTGTTTTATTCAAGAGATTATAGCTGGTGACCTTTTTACTGTGTAGGTCGTTCCAAATGGAAATATACTTAGAAATTGTTGAGAAATTTCATTTACTCTCATACTACCCCCAAGGTTAAAAGTAATAAGTGATTGCAGAAAATAACTAAATAATAAGCAAGATTTCATTCACAAGGATGCTTAGATTTTATTTTTATTATTATGCACAAAACACACAGCAGTCAATTGTCTACATGTATATATGTGTGTGTGTGTGTACTTTTTTCTTTATAAAATAAAGACAAAAATGAATAAAATCTCTTAATGTTCACTTATAACACAATTATTGAGTAATTATTGTAATTTTATTTGCCATGAAATAATTATATTTGTAATGTCACTAATAATGATAATATTTTCAGTTGAATAAATTTATATATTTAATTTTAAAAACTACATATTATTATGCAGACATCCACTAATTTTTTATCGACCGTCACATATAGTGAGGAAGATATTGTAATCATACCTATTTTGGCTTTTCCAGATAATGTGTTTCTATGTTCTGTTTATTTACTGTATAATTTTTCCTGATGAAGATGTATGTTGAGTAATAAATATTAATACAGAACTACAATCTAAAGCCGTTTTATTTTAATGAATAGACAATTTTAATAGTATGTCAAGTATTTTGTTTTATAGCTACATGATTATACCTATAATGATTTCTTAGATATCTGTAAAACGTATTCTAAAGTTCTAAAAATTATAAATAAATTAATATTCATTTGGTAGAAGTATATCCAGTATCAATTATTTTGTGTTGCCCTTTTTTTTAATAATTAACTAGCAAGTGTAAATAACAGTAAGTTGAAAATATCTGAACATCTCTTGAAACATTGAACAATTTTACAGTTTGCAATTTTAAAACAAAACAAAACTATTTCCGGTGTATTTTTATCCCTTCACGTACCAAATTTTTGTAAAAACAACACCTATAACATTATCCATCGTCCATCTTTCAATTAAAGTAATTGCCAAACTACTCACATTGACGAACAACCACTTTACCAGACCCCGTTTAGAGAATAACAATTTACATATTAATAATACAAAGAAACAATTACATTACTGAACCTAATCTAATGTATAAATGTAATATAAAAATTAATAATTAAAATTCAATTTCAATTAATTACTTTAGATTAGAAAAAATTAAAAAAAAAACACGATAAATAATTAATCTTAAAAAAAAAATTATTTCATATTTATTTGAACGTAATACTAGTATAAGAAAAAAATTTATAATATATAGTGTTTAATTCTATTTGTTTAAGATTACGAATTTATTTATAACAAAATATAATAAATTTATCTAAAAGTGAGAGTTTTTAGTGATGGATTAAAAGTGAAAAACTACGAGTGAATGTTTAAGTAAAAGTAAATAATAAGACAAAAAGATGTTATCACATAAGAAAAACATATATATAACTATTAATATACAATCATACTGTAAAATTTATTTGATTATTATTACTGAAAAACAAAATGAAACTTATTAAAATTATTAAATTATTTTTGTTATATCTATACACGGAGAAAAACGTTTCTATGATATTAATAAATAAATTTCAATAACATATATTTTTTTATTTTACATAAATTTATTTAGAGTAAATATACAAGCTTTTATTGTAAAATAATTATTTGTTTGTAATAAATAAATACCTTTAAATCAAATAGATATTTATTTGCCACTATTGAAAAACATATTTATTGGAATGAAAATGATTTTCTTTACTCCAAAGAATGCCTTTTCTTCGTGTATTTATTTTCCTGATAATGATTTATGTCTAATGAATTGAAACGTCGGATTTTAATTAAATAATACAAAACTTTAGCCTAATTTTTTACAATCATTTACATAGTGTAGTATAGTTTATTTTCGCTTGAATTTTAATTTGATTATCGAAAACGTGTTAAGTACAAGAAATGCAATGTGAACAGACAGATTTGTTATAAGCTGTACCTATATTCAACCAAAGAAACACGGTCTAGTGTATTTAATTTGACATCTGCGACGGCTAAATTAAAAATTATTAAGTCAAATTAAGTTAACTGATAATTGCATTGTTTGTTTTAGTTTCAATTTGAATTTTATTATTGAAAATGTGTGAAAAAATGCACCGAAAAATTTGTCGAAAGTTGTATATATTTGACCAAAGAAAGATTAATTCTCACAAATCACGTAACAAATATAAATAATATATACCTACTATTCTACAACTGTTAGTAACTGATTAAGGTTACTTGGCATGTATTTTTATTTATTTATAGTTTAGTTTCGTTTAGAACGCTTGAAGAAAAAATTGCATATGTCACTAATCAGAATAAAAACCTCACATATCTAGGCTCAACACAAAACTCATGGCTTTCCACTCCTCGTAACATAATATACTATTTTCCTGATAAAGATATACGTAGAGTATATCAAAACATCAATTTTTTAAATAAAATATATACAGAACTTAATCTTAAAGCTTTTTTTATTTTAATATTTATAGTTCTGAAAAATTTGTTACTACCTGTAGATAATTTTAAGTACAAAATATTTTATGTAAATTCAATTGGCGAATGAATTGCTTTGTACTTACCATTTTTATGTTACAAAAACAAACTTTTAATGTTAAATATAACAGAAACTATTAAATAATACGAAAGTTTTACTGTAAACTAAACAGCACATATCAACACTTCTCAGAATTCTAATTCCAAAAACTTAAAAATCCTAAAACGATATTTTATGAATAAAACTGCAAATTCTTTGTATTGCAATATTAAATATTTACCAACACATTAATGATGTTAAATAAAAATTTGCTTACCCATAAATAAGTTGTTTTTCAAATAAATACAAAACTTTTATAAACAGAATGCAATATATTATTAAAGTATGTGTAAGTTTTTATAACATTACTAGTTTATTAAAACTTATGCCCACTTGCTATTTATTTATTGTTATTTAATAAACAATTCCTTTACACTTTTAAAATTTTAAATGCCGACAAATTTATTTACAAAACTTATAAAATATTGTTAAAATTTTTATTAAATTATATGAATAAGAATGTACATTTTTATCGCATTATGGCGGTTTATTAACATTTATATATCCACTAGTTACTTATTTATTCGTATTTCATTAATAAACACTTGTGTAAAATTATATTTTAAAACAAAATCTCAAATAAAATTGTTAATCTTGAAAATTTTGTATTTTACAACAAGACAATACAGATGAAAGATATTCCTTTAAAGCACAATTTATATTTTTTAAAAAGCTACATACGTTTTTCAGAAGTTAAGCTTCAGCTTAACTTAGCTTAGTTTTCAAAATAGATATAGGTAAAGCTTTTTTAAAATTATTATTTGTGATTTAAAGGAAATTACTTTATCTGTATTGACTTTTCGCCACAATAAAATCATATTTTAATTTATTAAGACAATACAGAGATTTTTTATTAATAAAACAAGATTAGAAGTATATGGGTAAACCCATATATAGACTACTTTGACATTGTCACATAAATGATAAGAAATAGAAATAAAAAAATTTTTCATCGAAAGTTGGCAACATTGTATTTTGCTAATATATAATATTATAGGCGCTAAGGGTATTTTCTGTAAAAATTTCATTAAAATCGGATAAATAATGCGGGCATAACAAATTTTTAAAAAATTATTAATTTTTTTTCCGGAAAGTTGGCAACACCGTGTCTTAATAAAATTATAATTTATGTGGGCACTAGGAGAAACTTTTCTGAAAATTTGATCAAAATCGGATGAATAATGTAGCCACAATGAATTTTTTTAAATTTTAGTAATTTTTTTCTCGGTAAGAAGGCAACACTGTATTTTGTTAAAATTGCATAATTTATGCGGGCACCAGGAAAATCTTTAGTGAAAATTTGATCAAAATTCGTTAAATAAAGTAGTCATAACAAATTTTTAAAAATTTTAGTAATTTTTTTCTCAGAAAATTGGCAACACTGTACTTTGTTGAAATTATCTAATTTATATGGATACCAGAAGAATCTTTTGTGAAAATTTGAACAAAATCGGTTAAACAACATGGTCGTAATAAATTTTTAAAAATTTTAGTAATTTTTTTCTCAGAAAGTTGGCAACACTGTATTTTAATAAAATTACGAAATTTATGTGGGCACTAGGGGAATCTTTCCTGAAAATTTGATCAAACCGGATAAATAATGTAGCCACAATGAATTTTTAAAAACTTTAGTAATTTTTTTCTCGGAAAGTTGGCATCACTGAAAAAAACGAAAACCACATGACCATCTTGGGCACTAGACAAATTTATCCTGAAAATTTCATTAAAATCGGTTGAACCGTCTAGGAAGAGTTGCGATCACAAAATTTTGTCTGAGGACCGAGCGAGAGAGCGAGCTGACGACGCACATCCATACACCCACATAAACTAAGTTCAGATTCGTCATCTAGAGGCTATATGAATAATTTCTATACATAAATTTTTTTTTTTGAAAATGTTACAGACACCGTACCAAACGCTATACTACTTTTTCCTTGCAGTCAAAGTAGTAAAAACAAAAGAATATTGATTAAACATAATAAAAACCTTTCAGAACTCATTATATTAAAATAAAAAAATTTAGGTTAAAGTTCTGTTTCATTATAATTCAAAATTCGACATTTAGTGTATCGAAACATCAAATTTTTAATTAAAATAAAACTAAATTTAAAACTAAACTTTTTATTTTAAAGGGGAAAATACACGTAAACGCCAACAAAAAGGTAATTTTCAACAATTTTTTATATCTTAATGAAATTGTACAAAATAAAACTGTTTGTTCCATATAATTATATACATTTTCAGCTATAAATTGAAGAGTCGAAGTCTATCCCTCACCGAGTTGTACACTCAGCCGCAGAAAATTGTGTCATAATAAATACTTTAAATAAAGTCGACTTTAAACCAACAAAAAAAAAAACAACAACTTTAAATTCTATTAGCATAATTATTATTGTCAACTTTTCAATCTTATTGTTGTCTTATTTGTTGTTGACAATAAAACCAATGAACTAAACAACAAGATTGCCCAATAGTTTTCGAACTTCATTTGACTGTTCTTAATATATCTAATACATCTAACAAGTACAGTAATTTAAAATATACATACAAATAATTTTCTACAACGCAATAGAAAAAAATCCTAAAAATAAAAATGTAACAAAAATACATTCAACTAAATTTACCAAACAGCTTAATTCACAAACACGCATGAAAGAGAAAATAAAATTAGAAAAATGCCGGTTATATTATAATAGTGATAATAATAAAATATATAAGAAACAAGTGTTTCTACTCCAACACCAATGACCTTGATTGTATGTACGTTAAAAAAAAATGCGAACGTATATGTGCTGCAGGAAAAATTATTGACGGTACATACGCATGTGCAAACCTAATGCCGACGCCAAATCACGTGTATGTTAAATATGTAATGTTTCGTGTCTTCTTAATCATTGTGACTCATATAGTTTCAATTTCCTTTTTATGTTAACAGACGCCAGACGACCTAACTAAATTTACTGATAAATATCTATTTCTGACTATTATATAAAAATCGGTATTTTAAGTAATACTAAATATTATCCACAATTCCCAAGGGGGATAACCATTAGTAAAATCTGCTGTACAAATTTATAAAAAAATCTCTTAAAATCCTAGTAAAATCAACAAAGAATGACTACAATCTCAACAATCATACGTGAAATTCATAAAATCTGGTTTAAAAATCCCTTAAAATCCTAGTAAAATCAACAAAGAACGACTACAATCTCAACAATCATACGTGAAATTTGTAAAGTCTGGTGTACAAAATTTGATGAAATGGTTTCCCCCTCAACAATGCCTTAGTTTTAATTAATTGATTCTTGTTAATGTATGTTATTTTAATTTGAAGGTAAGTAAATATGTCTCCTTTCTCACAATTAAAATAAGAGTAAAATTGAAATACTTTCTTACATTGTACTATACATACATATACATACACAATCGCGCCATGTACCCATAAGGGTGTAGTACAAACTCTTTCCATTATGCAGAAATTAGTTTTCATCAAACATTTCTATCCAGACAAGCAACTTTTGATCCATCCCCATGTATGATGCCTCTCATATACATAAAAATAATATTATAAAAATAATATTATAAAAAATCCCAAAACCACACTTAAGTGAATTAAGTGTGGTTTTGGGATTTTTTATAATATTATTTTTATAATATTATTTTTATTTAAATTTCGCCACAGTAGATCATTTTCTAATCTTTTCTCATATACATGATACATTTAATTTAAATTAATTTTTATACTTTATAAAAAATCTCTGATTAATTAATTGTACAATAGCAAATTAATCCAGAAAATCTTCATGATGTAAAATTCGAAGATTGTATTAAATAATTCGAAAATATTAAAGTAAATTTTAATTATAAAAAAATATTCACGATTAAAAATTATTATATTAAAAAAAAATAATTATTAGTAATCATCATGATGATTATTTCCGTTATTCTAAATTCAACGAAATGACAGATGAAACACACAAATGTTATGATTTTAATCGCACATCTGTTTTTATAGATCGTAAAAATATCACACAAATTTATATTTAAACCAATTTCAATGAAATGCTATTTGTTTATGACGTGTTATAATCGTTCGTACTATATCTAATATAATTCATTTGTTTTTTTTTCTATTGATGACTCATTCTATTTAAAGATGCTACAGAAAAATTCAAAGAAAATCTAATTCGGAATTTTTTATTTTAATACACAATTTTGCGATTTCATGACTCATTAAAAATATTCAGACCCTTTTTTTTAATTGATAGATATGACACATTATTAGTTCGTTTCCTAAACGTAAAAAGAAAAATAAACTATACGAATTTAATATAACAAATTTGTAGGTAAAAATTCATGATGTAAAATTTGAAAATACTGTAATAATATTGCTAGACCAATCAATATTAGCAACAGATTGATAAGAAAAGTAATAGAAATTTATAATAAAAAAAAGAATAACATCAATCACTGTAAAGGCATTGAGTTACCTAGTAACTTGTTTCTATGTTCTGTTATTGACTGTACTGCCATTTATATCATTTGTCCTGATGCAGACGGACGAAACGTCGAATTTAAATTTTAAAAAAATTCGAAAAATTACAACTTCGTGCCAAAACATTGTAAGTCCTTGAAATTAAGTGAAATTTACGTCAAATTGTTTGAATTTTTACGTCCTCTTGTTGTCAAAGTTCTGACAATTTTTAAGTCAAAAATATTTTTTTTCTGCGGGTTGTGGTGGAAAGCGGAATGGTTCAAATGGTCCATCATCTTGCATGATCTTAAAGATGAAACTTCAAGTTTTTTTTTGGACTTAAAAATTCATTCAATTTTGTTCAAAATCGGCCGAGTTATACTGATTTGAAGAATCGGTAATTTTTCTGATTTTTCGAGTGGCGCGTTTATTTTTTTTCATTTTTTTGGCGAGTGCACTTGCTCGAATTACACATTACATATACAATATTCATTCTAAATTTATTTAAAAAATAATAAATAAAATAACTTAAAGTCCAAAATAACAATTGTAATAAACAGATAACGCAACATTTTTAGTGAGTTGCAACCACCGTTACCATCAGTAAAATAACATTAAACCAAATATCTTCTTGCGTATTTCAAATACAAAACAAAAACAAAAAGAAAAAACTAGCACCAGACTAACACATGACAACCGCAAAAAGAAATAAAAAGAATATAGAGTGAAAAAAAAAGGAACAACGAAACAAACGTATGCGTTCCTGGCCGACTTGGCTCACCAATCGGCTTGGCCCTCATCCAAATGACAGTTGAAAATCGTGGGTCCCTGACACGACATTCATATATATACATAGATATATAGGAATAGACTATATCTATATTAGAGTGGTCTCTTCTCATTTCGCCTGCGTTATATGTCTTTACCGTGGTGCTTCCTACTCGATTTTCGAGCAATTTCCATCTAATATCGTACGTTCTCATTTTGTTTTTTGGAAGGTCTGCCTTACTCGATATTATATACAGACTGAAGAAGTTTCGTAGCTATGGTATTTATTGAGCTACCTATAATAATGATTTGTTTCTGGAAAGTTCAAGTTAAGTGCCAGTGGTCAGCTCGTAATAATAAATATACAAAACTAAATCAAAAATTGTAGTTTGCAATTGCAGAATCTATATCTCGAATGTAACAGTAGAACTTCGTCCTTGAAAATTGTGGAAAAATAAGGTTCTTGAAACTGCACCTTCCATTAAGACCAAATTGTAAGAAAAAAAAAATATCTTATTGATGGAAAAAAAATGTAAATTATGTTACGAGGAGCAGATTTTTATTGTGTTGAACCCGAATATTTGCGATCAAGCAATCTGGGCGAAACATAAAAAGAGCATGCTATTTTTTCTGCAAGCGTTCCATACGAAAAAGTAGAAATACTTTTTATCTGTCTATTGGTCATTCTAATCTTTTAACAAATTCTCATTTATCATATATGAGGAGCAGACTTTCAAAATGCGTTTTGTCCAAATTCCATAATTTTCAGAAAGAGGCAAAACGTTTTTGGTTAAATCTGAAAGTACATTACGTGCCCATTGGACAAAACGCGTTTTGAATGTCCAAGTATCTTTCAATATTTATTTCAGACGGGACAATATGCGTTTTAAATGTCGAATTTGTCTTAAAAGATGCGTGTTTGCGCATAGAACGTAATACCATCACTAACTAAAAAATTTACATTTTGGACAAAATGCATTTTGAAAGTCTGCTCCTCATATGTCACTCATTTAACAAGTTAGAATTAACTAGAGATATTTTTTTCATGTTCTTTTCGTATTTTTATTAATCATTAACTTATTGTTTTTAAATAAATTTATGTATTATATTTTTTAAGTTTATGTTTGTATTATTTGCGCCATTTAATTGGGCTGATGTCTGTTTTATGTATGTAACTAAATAAATATATAAATGCAAAATTTTTATGAACTAAATTATTATAAAATTTTCGTGATTAGTATAGTAAGTTATATTATTATGAACGGATCTGTAAACAATACGTTCTCTTGTGTCTAGTAAAAGACATTTTTAAAAGAAACGAAACTAAGTTGAATTTTAATTTAATCATCAATACATAGCATCAAAATTAGTATTGTTGTTCTTTTGTTGTTTGAAATAAAATTTTAATAAATATATTATCCATTTCAAATTTTAATAATGTACAGATATGTACAATAGTATAATAACCATACATTTACAGCAATTCAGCTTAAAATAAAACAATTATTGTGATATTTTATATATTATTAGAAACGTAGAAATATGTCAAAAATAAATTTAGTTTGTAACACTTTCGGACGTACGTACGTGCAGAATTTAATGTTCCAAGAACATTGCGTATGGCAAAAAAAAAGTACATAGCCTATTTTAAAATTTTGAGCAAGACTCCACATATTTTGCTACCAGGAAATAGTTGTGTGTATACAATATGAACAGTTTTTTTTTCGTAGTTCGCAGTTGCTTCTGTTGCAAGGTAAATATAAACGTTTGGCGCGTTACAAAATAGATACACCGAAAAACTATTGCCCTCTTGTGATAAAAATAAAATACGTATCTTTTGTTCTAAATGTCTACACTATTATACAGATTATTACATATACCCGTTTTTTTTTTTACTTTGAAGTAGAACTTTTTTCTTTGGTTCTAATTTTATTTGACACAAATCTTACGGTACAAATTGTTATAATTTTAGATCTGTTAATTAATCTTAGGAATAATTTGTACAAATGTCAAAAAAATATATTTCTTTCAACTATTTGTATTGATCATAAATAGTCTGAACAATTTTGATAAGATAGAAATTGTAACTTGCCACAGCAAAAGCAATCTTATCTTCAAAGAGAAAATTTTTTAGGAAAGCCAATTAAAGTGACTTGGGTTAAAATTATACTCCTACATCTTTAGATTATTGCATTTAACGCTCTTTCCCTATAACTAAAACCTATTTTAGTTTATTTTTTCAACGCTTATTTACAACTTTTGGTGGACGTATGATATTATTTTAAAAAATGCAAAATTTTAAAACACACGTTCTCAAACCTGCGAATTTAAATTGAGCAATAATTTCAACAATTTTTAGAAAATAAATAAGTAACTAATTACTTATTTTATTGCCTTGTTTCTATGTTCTGTTTATTTACTGTAAATGTCATTTATATATTTTTTCCTGATAAAGTTAAATGTTGAGTACGTTAATAAATATTAATACAGAACTATAACCTAAAACTGTTTTACTTTAATATATTTTTATATTGGACGAATTAATCTTCAATTAGTTTTTAATAATTACTCAATTTCATGAGATATTTAGTAATCAATTTACTAAAATATTTAATTAATAATTCGTTGGGATAAAAAAATCTAAATCGTTAATAAACATGTAAATCTTGTAAGGAAATGAAAAAAAACTGCATTTAAACTGATTGCTATCAATCAATGAATTTTCTACATAAATTAAATATAAAAAAAGATAAGTTATTGAACTCTATTGCAGCCCACATAGCCAGTCCGGTTGACTAGAGCATGGATAGATCGATGCAGTTTCAACGGAATATTTTCTATTTATTTAAATTGAATGACAGACAGCGCACGAGAGAGCATTGAGTAATCTGTAACATATATACATAAATTTGTGATCCACCTTATAGCTACCGGCCCACGTCATATAATATGGGCTTGACTAGTGCCGACCAGGCTAGTTATCAGGTGCTGAATATTTGTCGTTATAATTAGTATTATTTTGAACATTGCTTTGCATAAACATAGTGTATTATTTTCTTGATTATAAGATGAAGAAAAACTGAGAGATTTATAATTATTATTAAAATAAAATCAACATCAAAAATTCGAAGATACTGTAATATTGCAAGACTCAATAATATTAACAGTAGAGTGATAAAAGAAATAACAGAAATTTATAAAGAAAAAGATAACATCAATCAGTGTGAAGACACTGCTGATTTAAATAAAATCTGGCTTCATTTAATTAATAATTTATATATTTTTTAATCTAGTTACTTGTAATATTAGTAATCTTCAGGTTTTCACAGCCGGTATCCATTAAATTTATAAAATTTTCTGGACTGGTATGTCGTGGTCAATCTATCCTTGTCGCAGGCGTTTAATATTTGGAATTCAAGCTCTGCATAATAGTATATTATATTACAAGGAGCAAAAAGCTATCTTTTTATATTTGTTATACCTGATTTATAAGAATTAATATTTCTTTGATCAAATATACAATTTCTGACCACCCTGGGCGATATACATTGCATTTCTCGCACTTTTTCACACATTTTCAATAATCAAATTCAAATTCAAGCGAAAATAAACAATACAACTATCAATTAACTAAACTTAACTTAATAATTTTTAATATGGCCTTCAGAGATGTCAAATTAAATACACTTGACCGTTTTTCTATGGTCGAATATGTAATTTCTAACAAATCCGGTGGTGCATATTGCATTCCTTGCACTTCTTCACACATTTAAATTCAAGCGAAAATAAACAGTCAATTAACTTAAATTCACTTAAAATAATAATTTAATTAATTAAATATACTTGACGTAGTAATCATTTTTGGTACTGCCACCAGTGGTGCATACTGTAACTAACTGCTGTATAATATTGCACATTATTGTACTAGTAACATAGTAAACTACTTTTATATAGACAGTACAGTAACATAGTATTAATATTTTAATACTGTAATGTAATCAATTACTTCTATTTTAATTTTGCAATTAATTAGCGCGGAAATTTTACATATTTATAAACGCCTAGAACTTGTGACATATGCATACTTAATATTTGAATTTAACAAATTAAAATCAGAAACAGAAAATTATGAAATAGTAACAGATATAACATCATACAAAACTCTGTTAGTTATATAGAATAAAACAAGACCTATACAGCATTACGTACCATTGGTAGACTATAGGAATAGGAGAATTTGAAACTCTTAAAACCATGACAATTAGAAAGTAATTTTTAAAATGAAAATTTGTTTGGCTTTCATAACGCTTCGGATAACTTGATAATAATCGCACCAAAGAAATTTCAAACGATATTAAATATTTACTAATAATACCGAAAGCGAAACTAATATATGGTCGATAGAGCCGGTATAGCCTGTGTATAGTTACAGATATATGCGTTACATTTTATAATGGTTACGTAGTTGTGCATTTCTGCATTGAAATATAAGAATTTAGGTCAAGCGCAAATTCTAACAGACATCTAGTCTGCCATGGATTTAGTTAAATATCAAATTATTTTATTATTAGTATACGTACTATACTAATGGAAAATTTCAAATGTTTCTCATACCTATTTGTTTATTATTATTGTGAGTTAACACCAGAATAGAACAATGTAACAACCATTAATAGAAATTCGTAACCGTTATTTGATATGCACAATAAAATAATAGATAAAATTTGTTACAATGTTCATCAGAAAATTAAATTTTTTATACATGTAATTATCTAAACATATTATCAAATTTCCATTATACCTACTTATATAAAATAAATATTGATTAAATTAAAAAAAAAATATATTTCCTGTGATTTTCCAATTAGATACAAATAAATTACGTTACAACTGAAATCCTAATATCAGTAATCTATAAGTACATAAGTACTCAACGCACCCTGAGATCACTGATTAGGATTTTAGCCCTTTTTTTACAATTTACTTATTGATAATAGTAGCTTATAGTTACAACTGCATCCCCACTCTATTGCTACTACTAAAACTGCAGTGTAAATGTAGCTTAATGATCATTAAATTTTGTCGCCTGTTCCGAAATACGTATAGGTATTTAAGAGAAAATCCCACCCTAGCATTTTCGGAATCCTTATAATCTCTAGAATGTTGTGCTAAAACGATTTTTTGATATTTAAACTCTTTATAAAGTATAGCTTATTAAATATTTGCCACAATTACCCCCGTATGCATAAACATTAAATATAATCATTCGTTAAAATGAAAATTCTTAAATTCCGTAAGAAATTTTGTTGCAATATACATTAAAAGATTTCTTACGAAATCCAAGAATTTTTATTTTAACGAACCATTACATTTAACGAAAATGTTTATGCATACAGATATTAATCTTATATAATCACAGATTAAACATAATCCAAAACTTTAAACGCGTTTTTCTCGATAAACGATCTGGCTCTATCAAAATCTCTGAAACTATTCGATCGATTATAATGTTTCATTTAAAAAAAAAATACGTCCAAATAGAATCTCTAAGACTAAGCACAGGATTTTTGTTTGATATTTAAATTTTTCAGTTTTTATGAGTTATTTTTTAACGAAAAAATGAATTTTTTTTCCTAAATGCCGCCATTTTGGTAATTTTTCGAATTTTACAAAAATTCTACGCCAGGTTTTAGATATTATCCTAAAGTTTTGGAATTTCTATTTTTTAAAGACTTCCCGGTAGATTTTTGACGGGCACTCACACGCATAGCTGCCAACAACAAGAAAAAATAAATATTTTTTTATTGTAAAAATTATAAATTTATATTTAAATATACCTTACTTACATACAAAAGAAACCCAAAGTGTTTACGTTATTTCTAATGCCCGAAAAAATCGCAAAAATCTATAAAGTTTTCAACTACTCAAAGTGGACTCTCCTCCCTAAAGTTATTTTAAAATTTATTGCAGGTTGCCTAAATCCTTTAAAGATCTCTTACCAGAATATAATCTCTTTTTATTAGTAAACAGAAATCACTTTGATGCAAAGACCTCGAAAAAAATGTTTCTTAGATCTCATACAGGCTGAATATACGCTACTGCAAACAATGCATATGCAAAGCCTGATTTAAGATACATAAATTATTACAACATCGTCAATGAACTGATAAAAAATAATAATTATTGAATATAATTTGTAATAAGATATAGTAACGAAAAAAAAAACAAACTGAACGAGTTAATCTATCGATAAACTAATTAAAATCGATGAAAAAATTTGTCGTCCTAAATATACGACTGAGTCGTATGATACGAATAACGAATATAGGTATATCTATATGCAACATAGAGAGAGAGAGAGAAAGAGAGAGAGAGAGAAAGAGAGAGAGAGAGACAGGTTTTAAAATGTGACCTTTGCAATAGTATAGAGTCACCTAGATCTGTCATTTTTCTAGTCAGTGAAAGTTTATAGATCATTACATAGTTCCGTACATATTTTAATCATTATTTTTCACCCAGACTATGCTCATATGTATGTATACAACATAATTTGGCCTAAATCTATTGCTAATGACATATTCCAATATATTATTATAGACATTATGCATTTATTTTACTTTTCTATATGATATCATCGCTATTATAATATATATAATAATAGAGTACAGTATAGTGATGGAACCGAAGTCGGTATTCGGATTATTCGGCCATATTTTTACTATTCAGTATTCGGCCGAACATTTCATTTTAATACCGAATATTCGGATGTAAGCGAAGTACTACACTGCTTTTATTGTTTTACTTAAAACAAAAATATATATTGAAATAAAAAGGCTCTAGGTTATAATTCTGTATTAATATTTATTAACAATGGACGTTTCGACGAAGTCAACGTATTTAAGAATATATAACATAGCTCTATTATATTTTAACTCTTTTATATTTCAACCCGCAAACTGAAAAGTAAAAAATTAATTCTTTCGGACGTTACTTTGTGAAATTTCATATTGAAGTAAATTAATAAGACACTTTATAACTTTGATAATTTCACTCTTTATTATTGAATCGTGACTGCATAAACGACCAAACTGACTTAATATATTCACCAATTTTTAATGCCTGTATTTAAATATTTAGTTTTATTCAATTATTTTTTTAACAGTACAATATAATAAAATAAAATATAATTGTAAACATTTATTCATTAATCACATAAAATATATAATATTCAACAATGTAATTGTAAACACATAATCATTATTTAATTTCAACAATGTTCAATGTTCATCAACAATGCTGTTGTGCTTTGACCAATCATTGCACACTGTTCTGTAGAGGGGTGGTAGAAAATAAGTTATATGTTCGACAATGCCAATGTTTGGCGAAACTGCAGTCACGATGCAATAATAAAGAGTGAAATTATCAAAGTTATAAAGTGTCTTATTATTTTACTTGAAAAGTAAAAAATCAAACACTTATTTTTTTCTGCAAATTATTATAATAAATTAAATAAATTATAAATATTAATAATATCACTTAATTCAAATGTACATATTTCTTAATAAAATTATAGAATTGTTAATAAAAAAATAATAACCTTTAAATATTGCAATATTCCTATCAACAGAAAATCGTGTTATATTTGAAAAGTGCATACTTCATTCATTCTGATTAAGCAAAAACAACTAAAATTATTTATATTACATAAGAAAACATTTGTCAAATCAAAATAATACACATTTCTAGTATATAATCAAACTAAATTTATGTTTATAAATTTTGCCTAACAAATTTATCATAATTTAACGGTAATTTCCACGTATTTTTCCGTAATTATTGTTCTGTCAATATTTACAAATTGTTTTATCAACATTCTAAAACTAAATGACAAATTGTTGCAAATGTTTTTATTGGTAAACATACTCATACCTTTGATATCTAAGGATATGACATTTAAAGGCTGTTTATTTTCAAGGTTTTAAACAATAACAATATTGTAAGATTTTTAAATCAGAGAAAACAATATGTTTCATTTCGGAAAAACCTGATATCCGAAATAATCTAGTTTAATTTTAATATATATATTCTAAAAATAGCAAACGCTTAAAATTAAAATTTTTATTAGACATTTCGTTCGGTTGAAAGCAGCGAATATTTATGTTGACGCACACTAAACTGTAGCTAAGTGTACCCCTTAACCGCTGGGCAAATAAATTTTACTGCGAGAATGTTGTATGAGAGGTATTTTCATCGTTTTCATATCATTTGACATTTTTCAGATAACAAAATTCGGCGAAAAAACAACTTTATTCATTTTTTCAAAGCGATATTTTTACGAATTTTATATACAAATAACGTATTTTTCTCCCCCCCCCCTCTCTCTCTCTACATAAGCTGTATTATTTCACGGAGAGGTAATTATATACGATGTTTCTAAAAAAATTCTACATCGCTGTTCATAAATTACGTATCTAAACGAAAACATCACAGCATTTTTGTAAATACAAATGCAAAAATCTAAAAAAATCCTTTCTTACAAAAATCAAAAAACAAAAATTAAGATCTCTTACCTTAAAATCTTTCTACGATTATTCGGATGCAATCTCTCCGCCATGTCCGGATCAACCTCTTTCAATCTTCGGTGAAGTTCTTGGCTGCTAACAACTTCATCATCCTCCAAGCGTGATTTCTTCACCGGTGAACAGTCGGCCAGAGGTGCATCACCGGATTGTGAACCCGGATTGTCAACAAGCACCTTCCACAAAAGGGATTCGATGTAATAATTTGTGCCACCCACTATAATTGGCATTTTGTTTTTCGCTAATAAATCATCTATCTGAATGTATAAGCTAAGGATTCTTTAGTTTTGTAATAGCGCCGTGTGTATATATTTAGGTTTATAAATTGATTTGTAAATTAATAATAAATAATTAAGTTATATATTAATAAGATAGAGTTACGTCAGGAAAGCTCACACGAAAATTACTTATATAGAATATAAAGTTCGGGTAAAAAAAGCTCACATAAAATATATTTAGCAGGATAGATGTTACAACAAGATAAATGAGCCAGAATTTTCATGAGATTTTCACCGAATTTGGAAAAGTAACTACAATTTTTATAAAATTAATATGTCCAAAATTTCAAAATATTTAAAAAATAACTTCATTTCTTAAAACTTTAAAAACTGTAAAATAAAACTGCTTCAGATTTAAGTTTATGTTTAATAATCGACATTTCAACAAACTCAACATCAATCTTCATTAAAAAAACGGATACAAATGACATTTACAGTCTGTTATTTACTGTAAATGTCATTTGTACCAGTTTTCCTGATGAAGATGGACGTTGAGCTCGTCGAAACGTCAATTATTAATAAATATTAATACAGAATAGTGTTGTTTTTTGACTTTCCTATTTGTAGTTTCTTAATTTTTTGTTTATTATTTAACGACGCGTTTCGAATTAATACAGAACTTAAACCTAAAGCAGTTTCATTTTACATGAGTTCTAAAAGATTTTTTACCAAGTTAAAGTACTTTACTTTTTATTATACTGAAAACTTTTGAAATTGTGAACACATTATATACAATACCAAACTACTTTGGTATAGCTTAGGTTTAGATTAAAATAGTCCAAATCTCCGAATTTAGTTACAATCCTATAAAAATTTTGACTCATCTATTCTCTTGTAACACCTATCCGAAAACACACTGTAAACAAATAATTTGATACAACATAAACACAAACCCAAACCAAATAAAACTAAAAGATTGAAAACTAAAATAAACCCTCAAAATATATAAACGTTTTGTCAAAATACAAGCGAGATTCACATTCATTCATAACTGAAATAAGTATAACCGAAAAGTTATCAAACAAAATAAACATTTGTGATACACAAACGAACAAACCGGAAATAAGCTAACCTTGAAAATTAAGCGCCAATATTTGTTATTTAATATTGACAATAATTTTAAATAATGCTTGTTAATAGATATTTCTCATGCCATCGCCAACGTAATCATAACAATGCAATACCTTTAACATGGGACAAACTATTTTGTTGATACATAATTTCAATGTCATATAACACTGTATACATAGATACGAATAGATATATTAAATTCGAAACACATCACTAAGCAAATATTTATAATGATATTGAAGATATTATATACAGAAAAAATTTACTTAAACGGCGTAAAATAAACCATGCAAACATTATATCAAAAAAATATGCTATGGTTTTAGTATGAAATATAATAGTTATTTATGTAACAAGTGTGTAAAGATGAGTTTTATGACATAAGTTCGGAAATTTCGTACCAAGCATAGTGAGATCCGAAAACAGTTGCATACAAAATTTTATTTATAGTTCCAAATTACACAAACAATCAAAAATGTTTTTACGAATATGTTTAGTTTTCTAAAATTTAATTTACAATAACATAAGGAAATTTTATTTGATTTCTTTTAAAATAAAACGGCTGTAAGTTTAAGTTCTGTATTAATATTTATTAATAATCGACGTTTCGATAAACTCAACGTCCGTCTCTATCAGGAAACGAAAATTTGATTATTAATACAGAACTTAAACCTAAAACTGTTCTATTTTGTATAAGGAGTACTGAAAGATTTTTACTGTTTTGTTATCTCTAATAATATGTGCAGATATTTAAAAAAATACTTTTTAAACGGATAAACTTTTTACTGATATCTATTATCTCATCTAGATAATTTAAAAAAATATTGTATCTTTATCTGTTTTCAATCAAACGTTTATTAGACATTCGCCTAAAACTTTTTTTTTTTTTTTTGAAACTAATAATATTCGAATGTACGACGTCTTTGCCCAATTTAATCCAAATCGAATTTCTGATTATTCTTGAGTTTCCAATATGTATAACTGCTTAAATAAAACACCCAGTACAGAATGGAAATATACAAAAACATTGGTTTGATTATATAATCATAAAATAAAAACATTACCAAACAGTAATTTCTGCTTAACTGAAATATTTATAAGTCCCATGGTAAAAAAAAATAGTAGATTATATTACAATTTAGAAGAATGTGCAACTTATCACAATGAAAACAAATGCCTGTGAAACATACGAAAAACAGCTAATGTCAGAGAACTACTGAAATAAAAACAGAGAAAAAAAAATTGAAAGTTTACTTTTCATTTTAACGTAAATATTACGGAATTCTTTCATCTACATTTATATAATGTATCTAGTTTCCAAATTTATTTTTCAAGGTTATCAAGCTAAGCGACGTGTTTTCGAAAGAATTTCACGTGTAATGACACAAGGAAAAGATATAGTTTTCATTAGTTTTGTATTTCCAATACTTCTTACATTGTTATTTTATAAACAACTTCAATTTTCCTTAACGTCAATTTGATTGAAAAAGTTAACTTGACTACCTATAATTTCAAATTCGCTAGTAAGTAATTTTAAACTCATTACTTAGCTTGTATTTCCAAAATGAAACCGTGATTGTGATAACACCAAGGAAATACAAAAATGGATACCGGTCGTGAAAACCTGAAGATTACTACCTATATTTTATTTGCAAATTAATTTTATTCAAAACAATGTACCAAAATAAAATTATGTACTTTGTACGAGTATTAGAAGAATCTTTTCTGAAAATCTGATCAAATTCTAATATATAAAATAAAATTTTTAATAGTTTTTCTCGAAAAGTTGGCAAAACTGCGTAAAAATTAAATCATATAGTTCTTGTAAGCAAAAGTAAAATTTTTCCTGAAAATTGTTCTGTTCTGATAAGAGGCAACAGTGCAAAAAAATAAATCTTGAGCACCAACCCTGAAAATTTAGTACAAATTGCATAAATGCTCTAATTGTAAGATTAAGCGACAAGCGACATTACATATACATAAAACCCTTACAAATTAAGTTCAGATTCGTCATTTAGAAACAATACAAAAAATTTCTATATATTTGTATTATTATCGCTTCATTCAACAAAGTTTTTCAGATAATGTACCTGATAGAAAACCCTATTGAGTGCATGGCGTAATTATGTATTGTATGTTCGAGTATGTATGTATGCTGAGTTCTTTCTGGGTTAAACGACTTTTAAAAAATATAACATAATGACCAGAATATTGTTTTACGAAGTAAAATTCAATGATAACATTAATTTTGTTTATTTCTTCCTTGTTGTTTTACTTTTAAAACATATTTATATCTTAACCCGTATAAATTTTATTTCACCTTAAAAGTAATACTTCTGATATAAATACCGGTTTTTGTATTTAAAATTTTTCTGAATTTCTTATCATTTATTGATATGCAGTTGCACTTTTTGACAAGTAAAAATATTACTGTGTTCAAAGAATTGTGTTTATAAATGGAATAATGTACTATATTTTTACATTACAAAATTGTTCAAGCGTACTTAAAATAAATTTCACAAAACATTTCAAAAATTATCTAAAATAATAAATACTAAAAAAGAAGTGTAAACAAAAAAATATTGATAAATTAAATTAATAATATTTTCTTCAAACGTATCCACAATATTAATATTACGTTACCATATTGCCATATGTAGAAAGAGATCATTATTTTACTAGTATAATAATGACATAATTATACAGCAATTAGTTACTATATACACCACTGGTGGCAGCACCAAACATAACTACAACGTCAAGTGTATTTACTCTGACATCTTCGGCGATCATATTGAAAAAACTATTACGTTAAGTTGATTGATAATATTGTATTGTTTATTTTCGCTTGAATTTGAATTTGATTATTGAAAATGTTTGAAGAAGTGCAAGAAATGCAATTTATATATACTATTATATCCTAGTCGTCATTATTAAATGTACACACTTTTAAGTTTAAGCCTATATTGTAATAAAATAAAAAAGCTTAAAGTTTTAATTCTGTATAATTTTTAATTAAAACTCAACATTTCGATATACGGAACTTTAAATTCTGATTAAAATTTTTACAGAACTGAAACCTACAACTTTTTTATTTTAATATAATAAATTCTGAAAGATTTTAATTTTTTATTGCAATTGATATAAATCTGAAGTTTTACTTTTTATTCAGCATTTGTATATACAAACGCCTGACAAAATTTCATTAAAAATAATTCAAATGTATAAGTAAAAAAATCAACCTTGAAAATATTGTCACAAAATCGAAATACAAATTTATATTTACTTCATGATAAAACAAATAATATATCAAAAGCTTTTTTATTTTAATATGAGTTCTGAAAGATTTTTTTTTACCATGTTAAATAATATATTGTCAACTTCTTCAAAATATCTAAAAATAATTTATGGGTGACCAAACAAGTTATTATCAAATATGTGTTACATTTTTTTTTGTTATTTTTCGGAGAAAGCAACATAATTTTTATCATTCCACTAACGGAAATGATAAATTTTTGTATGCATTTAAAATGATAATAGAATTTTGGCAGTTAGTTACAAGTTACCCTAAACTGATGTTCAGGTGTTCCTGACATCATAACTCTCGATAAAAATTTTCACATAGATATCATTTTTTTTTTTTCGTTTATACAAAAAGCTATAAAACTTTTATTGTTTTCAAATTTTCGATTACCCATATTGTCGTTGATGAATGATAATATTATAATAAAATTTTGACAGTTACTCGAATAGTTTATTTTTTTCTGATAAATAGTTTTACATGTGGAAACAGTTAATTGATTTTAATTGTAAAAAAAAGTAATAAAAATTTTATAGTTATAATATTATCAATTTTCGCTGAATGAAAAATATTTTTATCAATTTTTGTAATAATTATTATTATTGTTATGAGTGGTTGGAGTGGTATGATTGAGTGTTTTGTGTGAGCAAAAGTAGTAAAAATAGAAGAGCATGTATGAGAGGAATTATGAATGTGGATGCAAGTAAAGTTGCTTGTCTGGATAAGAATGTTTGGAGAAACTACTTTCGAAATAGTAGAAAAAGTTTCTGCCACACTCTTTTGGGTACATGGCGTGATTGTGTGTATGTATGTATCATAATACATGTCCAATACATGGACATAATATAAAAATATAACAATAAAATTTCCAAAATACAATAAAGAAAAAACTGCATATCGACATATCATGTTTTCTTAATTATGTATCTAGATTCCGTTCATAAAAAAAATTAACGGTAATGTTTTGTTTTCTAAGTAATAAATTGCGGAACACTTTATACATTTTGTATTTTCTTTATATATATATATTGAATTATATATATATAGAGAGAATGAATTATTAAATTCCAACCACATACAGCGATTTAATTGGCTATTTCTTAACAGACTTAAGAAAACAATTAAAAAAAAGAAAATCTTTCCTTGAAAAACTCCAACAGCTGTAAACATGTTCTAACTTGCTTCGAAGCGTGGTAGAATTTTTCTAAGACACGGTTATCGAATAAATATACGTACGAAGTGTAAAATATTCGTTTATCTTTTTTATATTGTTACAGTTTTTGCACTTTGATGTTTCAGAAAAAAGCTAATTTTTTTTCGCTATATTGCTAATGTTGTTTTTATTTGCAGTTTATTTTTATTTTCTTTTAACATTTGAAATATCATCTTTTAATAGTTTTGTTTTAAAAGTTCCGTTTAATTCGCAAAATTTTATTCACATGCGAAAATTGTGAATTACTTAAAAGTTTCCACTAAAGTTTCCACATTATATACAAATTGCGAAAAAATTAAAATATTAACACGTTGCGTGCCGAAAGAGTAACAAAAAAAAAATACGATCCTTTAAGCCAACTGTATCAAAATAGTGTTGAGACACAAATGTTACTTCACGCGGTTACTTGGTCCCGATTAGATGTGATACACAAGTTGACTCATGTGTTAAATTTTTTGAATTGATTACACAGCAAAATAATGAAAATCTTCTACATAAGCAAATGTCCAGAAAGTATATTCATTCTTAACAATTTCAGGGAGTTTAGAATCTATTCGGTTCACATCTGCAAGACTTATAGCATTACAAGATATTTTTGTATTAAAATAAAAACTGTTTTAGATTCTGTTTAATTATTTTATAAAAACGACGTTTCGACGAAACTGAACGCTAGTCTTTATCAGGTCAAAATTTATCAATAACATTAAAATAAATAATAATACGTAGAAACAAGTTACTACTTAACATAATTATAATTAACTAGATCATAATAATTATAAATTTTTAATGAATGGGAGCCAAATTTTATTTAACTCAGTACCTTCACAACGATTCATGTTATTCCTTTCTTTATTGCTTTTCTTATCAATCTGCTGCTAATATTGATTGGTCTAGCAATTATTACTGTATCTTCAAATTTTACATCATGAAGATATTCTAAAGCATGTTTAGCAATAGCAAATTTATCTGGATGATTTAGAGGATTTGACCTTTTATGTTCTGTCAATCTAATAGAAATAGTTCTACCTGTCTGTCCTACATAAACCTTACCGCATTTTACTATATTAAGATATTTTGTCTTTTTCTATAAATAGAAAAATTCCATTTACTAGAAAAAGGCAATATTTTATAATACTACAGATCTTACAGATGTAAACCAGATATAAGTACCAATTAATTTAGTTTAAAAACAATATTTGAAAATTCCAAAACATGTTTTTTTTTGCATGGATGTCCGATGAGCAGATGAAGTAGTATTATTGAGAGAGTATAGCATGAGCGAATGTTTCCAAGTAGTATGAATAGAAAACCATATATGAGAAGTACCATGAATGTGAATCAAGCAAAACCAACTAGTCTGAATAGAAATGTTTGGAGGTATAGTGGGAAGAGTTTATGCCACATCCTTTGAAAACATGACGCAATTGTGTATGTATGTTATTTCTTCCAGATATTATTTAAAAAAAAAATAAACAATATCAATATAAAATTTTTGTGTATTAATATTTCGTATCAATTTCAAGTATCTTCTTTCAAATAATTAACTTACATATTAATTGTTAGCAGACAGTCACCGAAATAAACTAAACATGAAAAGATATTATACACTGTAATTTTACATGTTTTATAAATGTAACTTTTCATAAAAATAAATGTAATATTACGTTAATTATCACAGTATAATTACAAAATGTTGTTATTTTTACTGTTAAAACCTATGTAAAAACTACATATATTTAAAACATCATTTTTACAGTTTAATTTAAAAAATCAATAAAACATTCAATCAAAAAAAGGATACAATTTTCACAGCCTGATTTCGAAAATCAACAACTGTAAATGCTTTCAGTGGATCAATTAAGTCAATTAAATGATGTTGTGCTAATGATCGTTCTTGTACTGTAGCTTTGGCTGTTATTATGTCCAATCCTGTATATACCTAATTATGTAATTAAAAAAAAAATTACAGAAAATGTATTTTTTTTTATATAAAATACTAAAAAACTTAACTAACTATATGTCATCGAAAAATTCAAAAAATATTTTGTTTCAGTATAAGCCGCAGGCTAATTACAGATTTAATTTCATATTTATTAACATATTACATAGTAAACAAATTAAATATTAATATTAAATTCATGTGTTCAAATACATTTATATATTAATTATATAACTACAATAAAAAAAATTAAAAAAGTAAAACTTTTTTATTTTATACAAGCGAGTAGCAAAAAAATTGTATTTTCAAAAGTGGATTGAGTCCCATAAAAGTTTGGAAAACCCCTATCATTTTGGAAAACATTTAAAAATAGTTAAGAATTACTTAAAAAAAAAGTAGTAACATAAATTTCATTATCTTTTTCTAAAAAATGCTTTATAAAATTATGACTGAAATATAAGTTTTTCCAGTTTTTACAAAATTTCTATTTATTTTCGCTTACTTTGAAATTTGATACTAATATCTAGTATTCAAATTTAATTTTTCAATTTCCGTAACTCTGCGCAGGATTGGACTAGCCCACCGGGACACTGGGCTTTTCCTGGTGGGCCGTCATCATTATGGGCCGTGACCGGCGATAGTCAAAAAATTAAAACTGATCTCTGAGTTTTGCAGAAATTTAAGAATTGATTATTCTACAAACATTAATTTGTAAAAAGAGTCATTTATTAAATCGTCTTTTATTTAATTAAATCTAAATATGGAAAAATATGGTAGTAGTTTTTCAACATGTTAAAACAAATTTTAAAAATTAGTTCTAATATTGTAAAATGTAAATATCATTTCAGAAGCAAAATTTTGTAATTTATATTCATAAAATGTGCTAAAATAGCAGTAAATACATTTGGTAAATATATTGGTAAAGTTTTACCAATAATAAGCTTCTTAAAATATAGTTTTCACTACATTTATTTACCGGTAAAAATCATAAACTCATATTGTGTAATATTACATTCCAAAAAAAAAAAAATTAATTTAGCAGAAAAGTCTTATTTAAAATATCATTTTAATATCCATAGTAATAAGTATAAAACATCAAAATTAAATAATGCGCATCTAATTTACATTTTGAAATAAACACAAAAAGTCTTAATCAAACAAAAAACGAATTTTTACTTATAAATAAAAATCTAAGGCCCAATTGCACATAATATTGTTAACTTAATCAATTAGCTTCATTAATTAGCCAATTGGCAAAATAACAAATTGTTTAGCTTAAAAAACATTTAACAACTGGACATAAGTGTAAAATACTGTCATTTATAATATAATACAAACTTTATCAAATATAAACATAATTATTTGAATAAACACTATTTTTCCGTGAACACCCAGTATACACAAAGATTTCAAATCGACCGCCGAATTCAATGTCAACATTAAAATACAAATCCTAACCTATTTTGCGGCGACCGCAGAGCAAATTACCTGCATCGAATCAGCACTTATTATTTCGCCATCAAACTTTTGCGCTAATTCCAATGATAATTTCGTTTTTCCCGTGCCTGTTGAGCCTAAAATTACCACCAGAGGCATTCGGGTAGCTTTTACAGCCGTTGAAAATGCCATTTATGCACAAACACTAAATTCACAGAAACTCACATTGCTAGCACACAGTACACCACGTGTAACTAGACGTACAATACGCATGCGTCTAACTTGAGCGTACAGTCGATGCAGAAAATTTAGTGATATTAATATTATCTATTATTTATTTATTTTTATTATTATACACAGATTATGTTTAAAATATTATAAATTGTACATTTTACTGTAGTTTTTTTTTTTAATTACTATTGTATTTCAACGAACAATAGGTGTCTGTAATAAATTATATAAAAGTTTATTATTTTAAGAGTTAACAAACTATTATTTGACGTTAAATTTAGATGCAATAAAATGGAGATAATTTATTGTTCAATAAAAATACATCTTATTTATAAAATAACATTTGTAATTTATAATATTGGCAGATGTAACATTCTTGTTTTGTATTCTGTATCATATCTGGATCATTCGCATTTGGCATTTAAGAAATATATAATGAAAAATAATAACACATACACGTTTGCACTGTAAATTCGTTTAAATACATATATAATATTATTAATTAACAATAATTAAATTACACCATTCATGTTTTTATATTATATTATATACCGTGTGTCCAAAAAGTATGGAAACAGTTATATTTTTCGAGAACGACACACGTTACTAAACACATACATACATACATACATACACAATCACGCCATGTACCCAAAAAAGTGTGACACAAACTCTTTTCATCATCCCGAAATCAGTCGCCTCCAAACATTAATATCCAAACAAGCAACTTTCGCTTCATCCACATTTATAATTCCTCTCATACATGCTCTTTTATTCCTACTACTTGGAAACTTTCGCTCACGCAAAACACTCTCAATCATACGACTCCAACTATTCATCGGACGTCCACGCAAACGTATACCATCAAAATCATTCAAATAAATCTTTTTAACCAAACATTCATTAGACATTCGCTCAACATGTCCGAATCATCTTAACTGACTAACACCAACTTTTGCTACAACATTTTTTTCAATTTCACACTCATCATACACTAATCTACTTCGTACCCGATCAAAACACGTGTTTCTTTATTTTTGAAAATCTCCTCCCCTGAACGAATGGCTGGGGGTAAGTTTTAAAACTTAAATAGAAACACTCACTTTTTTTTGCACTGTTGTATTCTCCATAAAAAACTGTTTTTAGATTTGTAAATTGACCCATCCAACCCGTCCCCCACCCCCTTGGAGGTGAAAAAGAAAAAAATTTGAAAATTTTTACAAAAACGATTACTTTTTATCGTATTTTTAAATTCTCCATTTAAAATTGGATATAAAAAGCGCACCCCCCAGCCCTGCAACTCAATCAGCCCCTCCTTAATCCACCGCTGATTTAAATTGTCAATTTTTAAATTGATTTATAAATAAACAAAATAAGAAAATGTAATACAAATTTTGAATGTAAAATATATTCAAATTTTAATTTAAAATTTCATTAGCTTACAATTATCGATGAATATAAAATTATTATTTTTTACAAGCGGCAATTTTTCTTCAATACAGACAGCGGGAATTTGAATTAATTTAGTGATAAAATCACTGCTGTTAACAGTGCTAACAAACTGTGTATACACTATCATTAATTTTTTGTAAATAAAAAAAAAACAAATTAAATAATATATCTAATTTTGAAAAATTATAATATATGTTTATAGAATATAACTGATCGGTATCACCTTTATAATCAATGTGCATATTAAAAATCAATAAATTAATAACTTTAAATAAGTTTGCAAATAAAAAAAAAAAAAACGTGAAAATTATGTATCAAATTAATTATTAATTATAAAGTCATAAATCTTTATATTGACAATTTATTCATTATTTGATTATTTATCTGTTAGTTATACATGCTCGTTGAATAATATACTGTTTCATTACTTAACAGGTTGTGGCCAGTCACAAAACTTGATATTGTACATATACATACACAATCACGCCATGTACCCAAAAGGATGTGGCATAAACTCTTTCCATTACCTTGAAATTAGTTTCCTCCAAACAATCCTATTCAGACAAGCAACTTTAACTTCATTCACATTCATTTAACCAATCTCATACATGCTCTTTTCTATTCCTACTACTGGGAAACTTTCCCCTTACGCAAGTTACTCTCGCAATCATACCTCTCCAACTACTCATCGGACTCCACTTGCAAACGTATATCTGCAAACTCATTCATATAAATTCTTTCGCTCAAAATGACCGAATTATCTTAACTAACTAACACAAATTATAAATGATAACAATTTGTCAAATGATTTTTTAATAATTAAAAATTAAAAGTTATTATTAAATCAAACTATTCTAAGCACTTGTGCGATATCTACAAATATTTATACAATTTTGATAAATAATAAAAGTAAATAGAACTATCAATTTATCATTTTGTAAACAATTAATGTAGTACTTTTAAGAGATTTTTTTTTGTGTATATATGATATGAATGATTTATTAATAAATTGGCGCCAATAACTTTTATTCAATAACTTACAATCATATCACTACCTTTTCAAATTATTATTTTTCTTTAATATACAAGTTCGGCGCAAAAGACATTACCCTATGCTCTAATTTTTGCAGATGGTTAAAAGATATATATTATTTCTGTTTAAATAACCTTATAGTATGTACGTATTGATAGGCCTCTTTACAATAGGCCTTTATACAAATTCTATTTGTATATAATAATAACCAATCTAATAGAAAATGCCAGATATTTTTCTTTTTCATTTTCATTCTAACTCTAATCTGATTGCGAGCAAGAAGAGTCTGCAAAAATAAGATTAATTCGTAATTTTGATTTATCGCTGAAATTCTTCGAATCTATTATCGGTTTATTGTATAACCCGCATTCTAGAACTATTTGTAACGGAAATCAAATATCCCTATTTATCTGTACGCGTGCGTGTGTGTGTATAGAAAAAGAGATAAATCTACGAAACTTAAATCAATATATTTTGTGTGTGTGTTTATTGTTCAAAATGTCATTTGCTAACGATTTATTACTGGGACACTATATTTCAATTAAATTAATTGTTACAGCATAATTATTTTCTAACTTGTAAGAAATTTATGTTTAAACTGAATGTACATATAACGGATGTTTTAAATTATTAATTTGCAGCGTCTTCTTTAACCTAAAGTTTTTTTATTTTAATATAATGAGTTCTAGAAGATTTTTTTTACTATGTTAATTTCGCTAAATTGCAATGTATTTGAAATAAAACGGCTTTAGGTTTAAGTTCTGTATTAATATATTTATTAATAATCGATGTTTCGACGTACTCAACGTTCGTCTTCATCAGGACATTTACAGTAAATAAACAGAACATAGCAACAAGTTACTATAGGTAACAAATAAATAACTAGATCATTAAAAACAAAATTTACAGTATATACTAATAAATTGTAGTTGAAGTAATAAAATATATATTTCTGCTATTTTTAATCATTTGAAAAATTCCCACCCAAATATTTAGAACACCCTAAAAGATTGAATATAAGTATTATATACGTTAAAACAGTGAAAATTGCCGCATCATAGGTCAAAGTTCATGTCGAAAGCTGAATCATTGTTGGAAAAACTATGTATGTCAACTCATGACAATAAGAAAACTGGATGTTATGTGATGTATAATATCAAAAAATGACTCAGCATTCAACAACACACAAATAAAAACAAAAAAAAATAATTCTGTATTTAGGGTACCAATTTATATACAAAAGTAAAGTACTACTTCTCATTTAATTAGCTTTATATTGTTTAGTAGACCCCCTCGCTATTAATTATTATTCAAAAACTCGAGGTAATATTTTTTTATGAATGCCCGCTTTAAGTACCTCAATTAAGATATGTAAATTCGAAATTTAGATACTAATAAGACATTAAAATTTTATTTAGTAGAAAAGCATAGTAGTTTATTTAACTGATTTTTTTTTTCGAACATTTACACTAAATTACAAAAATTAATTACTGTAGCTAAACAATTATTGTTTTATGATTTTGTTAATGAATATGTTGGTTTTGCAAATTAATTTGATTTATATAAAAATTTAATGTGTGTTTCAGATTTTGTTTTTATGAATAATTTGCTTGAAACAAAAATAATTAGTGCCAAATTTATCGTTTTTGCTGGAAATGATCATAAATCATTAAAAAAATTGATCTTACATTGTAAAAAATAAATGTTAAATTTATACAATTTTTACATAGATTTTAACAGGAAAAATAACATTTTGTAATTTTACTGCGATAATTTACGTAATATTACATTAGGAAGACGGACGTTGAGTTCGTCGAAACGTCGATTATAAATAAATACTAATAAAGAACTTTACCTAAAGCAGTTTTATTTAAAAAAAATTTAATTTGTCAAAAATTTATAACGCAAATGTTTAATTTTAGTGTAAATATATATGTATCAACATTCCTTCTGCTAAAGATAAGAATATTATATGTGTAACATATTATAAAATTTTGTTAGTTTTTCCTGTATTAGAGTTGACATAAAATTTTATCAAAAAAATTAGTCAAATATTTTACTTAAAATCTGTTAATAAATAGAGATAGCAAAAACTGTACTATGTATGCATGTTTTATATTTATATAAATATGCAAGGCCACCACTATAAATTCTGCATAAAATATTCAGTGATAATAAATCGCTAATATTTTTCAATTGAATTTATTGATTTAGCAAATTATTTTATTTTTAACATAGTTATGAAATAATTTAACACGCTCACTCGATTTTTGGGTGTTATTTCCAAAGAAATTAAGGAATTAATATTTCAACCTAAAACCAGGTAAAAATCGGACCACCGCTTGTCAATAATTTGTATATATTTATTATTTTGTAAGTTACAGTTAATAATAAAATTTATCGATGAATGCCTCCATTTTTTATATTGGAAAATTTATAATGTAAATTTAGAAAAATAGAATAACCAATATATATTTTTGTTATATTTTTATTTTATATTTATTTATATTTGGCGATTAATTTCGGCTAAAAGCCATTTTCAATGCCTCCTTGAGTAGTGAATAATAATTCAATGTCTCATTTTTAAAATAATATTTTGTAGTTAATAATTAAAATTGAAGAAAAAACAGTAATTTTATTACATTTTTTATGTCGCGTCGTAGTCGAAGTCAAGTCTAGTTGTCTAGTTGTCTAGTCGAAGTCAAGTCTAGTCAACTAGACTTGACTTCGACTACGACGCGACATAAAAAATGTAATAAAATTACTGTTTTTTCTTCAATTTTAATTATTAACTACAAAATATTATTTTAAAAATGAGACATTGAATTATTATTCACTACTCAAGGAGGCATTGAAAATGGCTTTTAGCCGAAATTAATCGCCAAATATAAATAAATATAAAATAAAAATATAACAAAAATATATATTGGTTATTCTATTTTTCTAAATTTACATTATTAATAATAAAACTACGTTCTCTTTTTTTTTCTTATTTAATACACCATTGCTATAGGATCATATACCTAACCTAACCTAACCTATTGTCTATTTTCATAATAAATAGTTGTTTATATTAATTTGTAATTATTAATATATAATCATTAATTTCAAGTTCACATTTAAAATTGTTGTGTTAAATAATTTAAAAAATATGCTATAGAATAAACGAAAATATATTCAAAGACTTTTATAATCCGATAATCCGCAACCGGCGTGCAGTTTCGTTATTCAAACTTGAAATTTTTAACCGCGGGGTGCAATTTATGTGCTCCGATTTTATGGCGCTATTCTGGTCATTAAATTTAACTTAAATTTTTAAATTGGAAGAACCTTATGTAATTTCAATTCAGGTCACTACTTTAAGTATGAAATTTTTAACTTAAATTTAAATACATGCATACATGTTCAGAATTACACTATTAAAATTTATTGAAATCTATCACTATATTTGGTGTGTGTGCCATTGCGAGAAATGTTTAATAATATGTGATACAAACGTTTACATCTGAGCTATTAGAGTCTATAGTATGTGCCAATTCTGTCAAATTTTAAATCAATCAAACGAAATTTGAGTTATATCCGGCTTTTAAATATAGCAAGTCACAATTTCTATGTTTCTCGAGTTTAACTTTAATACTTGTAAGTATACATATGAAGATATGAGTGGAATAATGGCAAATACGGCACTCTATGAGTTGAGATAATACGTATATGGATACATACATACATACACAATCACGCCATGTACCCAAAAAGGCTGTGGTAAAAACTCTTTCCACTATCCCAAAATTAGTTTCCTCCAAACATTTCTACCCAGACAAGTAACGATATAAATTAAATATAATAGTTATGAATAAGTCCCAATTTTTTTCAAATATTTAACAAATAAATAAATAAAAATAAAACGGCATTATGTTGTAGTTCTGTATTCATATTCATTAATAATCGACGTTTCGACTAACTCAACGTACGTCTTCATAAAAAAAAGGTGGAAACGTACGTTGAGTTCGTCGAAACTTCTATTTAAATATTAATTTAAAACTACAACATAAAGCCCTGTTATTTTAATATAATAAGTTCTGAAAGACTTTTTACCGTGTTAAATATCTAAATAAATTGCACTATGTGATGATTGGGCGCGTATCTACTGGTGAAAAACCAAAAAAATATTCAATTTATATCAAGATAGCGTATTTGTCATTATACCAATGATGTCTACCTTTGCTTATATGAATGATTTGCAGAAAAACTATACACATTTTTAAATGCATACGTGTATTTTTTTGCAAACTTTTAGCGAAAGCTAAGCTACCTACATTTTTGAACTCTTGTAAAATAAAAAATATAAATGTTTAAAAATACTTGTTTAATTTTGTTTCCTGTAAATTTCTTAGAATAATATACAAGATAAATCTGTATACCTATAAATAAATAAATAAATAAATATATATATATATATATATATATATATATATATATATGTATATATATTTAAACTACCAAATCTGGTATCTACAAAATTGCATATAACAGTTTTTTTTTCGGCGTCATCAAGTTAAAATTTCAATTTTCTCGAAACGTCTTTCTTTATAAAATAATTGAATAGAATTTTATCCTAAAGCAGTTTTTATTTTAATACAATTAGTTCTGAAAAATATTTTACTATGTTATAGAGAATGAGCTTAATTCTTCGGACATCCAGTATATATTTTAAAATATTTAAAAAAAAATTACAACATTGTATTTGTTACTAACGAACAGTGTCTAAACGATTATACAAAATTACACACACTAACACATACAATTTTTTTTTTGTTCACTGAAATCAATTAGTCTGCAAGAGAAAGTATTTTGCATATTCATTAAAAACACGCGTATGCATAAATATATTTAAACCAAAAAAAAAAATGTATATAGTAAATAGTAGGCTCTGATTGACATATACGTAAAACAACTGACTGTTGTGTCTCACGCACATAATCAATTTTGTATGTTTGTTTCTTAAACTTCCGAACAAACTTCTTGGTTTGTATGTGTCGAAGAAAATAAGTACAAGTGCAGGTATAGTATACTTGTTCTACAACCTGTGATTACTATAATTAAATCCTAATTTTCTGTTTTCCTTCTTAAATGTTGTGTTAAAATTATGAAAATTATATTTTATCTATTTTTATTTTCTTGTTTACATATTTAAAAATATTTAAAGTTTTGAAATAAAACTTAAATTTTAGAAAAAAACTCAGTATTTTTAAATAATATTTATTTATTTGTAAATAAAAATTTATTAAATTGATCTATAATTATATTAGATTAACAAATATATGTCTAATAATCTATGGATTTTTTAGAAATTAGTATACATCATTATTTTGACATAAAAAATTTATCTAATGGGATCTATTCAGTAAATTTAGGTTTTTTATATGTTAAACTAGAGTTAAAAATAAGAAACCTTTTTTTTTTGTTAATTTTTGTATATAGAACAACAAGTTTAGTTTTTGAGAAGTTCCTTATAAATACAAAAGGGTAGGGTAGTTTATGTAATTATTATTACAAATTTAACATCACGATTTTAAGCATAATTTATCATAATAAACCTAGTAAAAAGTAACGAAGTTGGTAAACGATATGAATTTATTAAATATTAATCTACTCAAATCAAATTTAAACCAATAAATATAAACTTGGTCAATTTTAAAATTAAATACTGACTTGATTATTTGTAAAAATTATGTGCGATAATATTATAGCGTATTATAAATATTATATAACCGCTGTACGCATATAGCACTCGGCTTAACTAGCTTCACTACCAGGGTTTGACCCAACCCTTATTTGTACGCAAATGGCACTATTTAATGACGCAACTGGCACGTACGCAACTGGCACGACACCCTTTTTCATCTTTTTAAAATATATAGTACATAAAATCATTTACCTACATTTATTTCTGTCATAAATGTGTTTATGTTTTTATATGATTTATAATAAAGTTATAAAGTAGTTCTTAGTACAATTATTATTCACTTGACTATCACTCATACAGTTCATATCAAAAATAATTAGGTCAGATATATAAAATTTGACGCCGGAGTATTATCGTACCCTGTTATTTTATAAGGTACAAATAGTATGCTCCTATAGTTTACTCTCAGAATATTGGAACGAATTAAAGTTTATAATGAAGTACTACTCAAAATATTTAGAACGAATTAGAGTATACTCTGTACCCTAGACTCCTAGAGTATATGGTTTTGGTAGAACCCGGTAGAACTGAAACATTATTTTTACCCTTTTTTATTTGCGTCATCATTTTGAGAAGAAAGCCGAGCGAGCATAAAAATGCGTGTAGCGCATTTTGTGTTCAGCATTCAAATCGTTCCGAAATTCAAGTATGGGTAATAAACACAGGTGTGCATATTGTGCTGCGCGCGTACGCCGCAAAAACCGGAAGATCCCAATGTCTTCGACCCAGGTCAGACACCCGGGTCGAGACACACACTGTTGTGATGGTAATACTCTAGACACTGCCCCCCCTAACCCCTAGAAATCCCTCTTTCTAACCGGAATAATTCCACTGCGTAATATTTATGTGTCGTACTTCGGTCGAGAAACTATAAAGAGGGTTCGGTAAAAAAAGTTCCCAGACTGATTTTTAGCACTTGCTAATTAGTACATTAGATCAACCATAGATATAGATATGTAATGCCTATATCTAATACATGAATTGTTTTAACATCTTTCGGCAATTATTATTATTTACTATGTTATTTTATCTTGTCAAAACGACCCTCAAATTCAGTAATCCACACTGAATCCATGTAATATTACACAGACGGTTTATGTAATATTACATAGATTTTGTTTTCAGTGTAAGTTCGATAACTTTGTAGTTACACTCTGTATTAGCTGGTTTTCTCTATAATTCTTTACTTTACATTACATGTACTATACACACACACGCACAGACAAACACACAAACCCAAACACATACAGTACTTTGGAATGAGTGAAGGGTCATACCCGAAGGCGTTCAACCAAATTATAATCCTGTACAGATTTCATTCAATTTCCTTCTTAACGGTTCTTTGTATTTTGATAATCCGAAGGAGGAATAATTTACAATTGTTTGTTTTGTGGTTTAAGGTTTTTTCCTTTTTTTTTTTTTTTTGGTTCGGAGAAGATCCTAAATATTTGCTGAACTATTCAAGTATATATATCAAAGAATGATTGCATGATTTCGCAAAATACGAAATTTTTAAAGTTTAGAAATACCAAGAGTATAATTCTTTAAATTCCAAAATTTTGTAAAGATACAGTTTATAAACATTTCTGAAAATAATTATTACACTAAATAAATATTTTATTTTACTAACAGTTGTAGAATGGTATGTATATATTATTTATATATTTGTTACATGATTTGTGAGAATTAATTTCTTGTAGGTCGAATATATAATTTCTAACCAGCCTTGCCGGCATACTTGCAATTCTTCACACAATTTCAATAATCAAATTCAAATTCAAGCGAAAATAAACAATGCAATTGTCAATTAACTTAACTTGACTTAATAATTTTTAATATACGAAGCCATAGAAGATGTCCAATTAAATACACTTGACCGTGTTTCTTTGATCAAATATGCACTTTCTGACCACTATAGACGGTGCACATTGCATTTCTTGCACTTCTTCACACATTTTCGATAATCAAATTAAAATTCAAGCAAAAATTAACAATTTGAAATTAACTTAACTTAATTTGACGTAATAGCCCTAACAATATGGTCGCTGAAGATGTAAGATTAAATACACTTCACGTTGTAGCCATGTTTGGTGCTGCCACCAGTTTTAAATTTTAAAATTATAATTAAATACATAGCAAAATTATTAATAAAATTTATACAAAATTATTATTCTAAATTTACACAAATTTTTTACTGTGTACTTTTTTAATGAAACCACTAATACATCAGAAAAATTATGTAATTTTATTTCTGTGTATTAAAATTATGAAAAAAATAAATAGTTTATATCTTAAAGTATAATAATAAAATAAATTCTTCATATTTATTACAATAAAACATATGTTACTGTATCAGAACTAAGATATCTTTTTGAGATAAATTTTGAAGTGTAAAACAATTCAACAGTCTCGTCTCAAAATTAATTTTTAATTTAATCTTTTAATTTATTTTAAATACTGATAAATGTAAATAAATATACGTAAAACAAATTACTTAAATATCACTTGAGTGCCATTTGGTGTATGCATGAATGGAGGAGGTGTTTTAAATAAAATAAAAATGAATAATTTTTTTACTTATCTAATTTATTGATTAAAAAATATCTGTTTTAATATTTTTCATTTATTTTTTGTTAAAAGTAATTAAAATATATTTTTTATGCGTATAAAAATAATCAAATAGAAATTATCAAAGATAAATCTGGCTTCCTTTGATTAATAATTTACAATAATTTTTTACTGGTTTCTAAGTTATATTTGTGAATGAATCGAAACGTTAAATTTTAACAAATAATACAGAAGATACTCTATTTAGGCTATTATACATACTAAAAAAAAAAAAACCTAAACCAACCTACTAACCTAACCTACCCTAAATAGCCAATTAAGTAAAAATACTGTATGTATAAATAGCCAATTTTGTATACATACCGTATGTATAAATAGCCACTTTCTAATATTAACAGTAGATTGATAAAAAAAGCAATAGTAATTTATGAAGAAAGAGATAACATCAGTCAGTGCGAAGGCAATGCTGTTTTAAATAAAATTTGGTTTCTTTTAATTAAAAATTTATAAATTTTATGATTTATTTATTTTGTTACTAAGTAACTTGTTTCTATGTTTTGTTTATTTACTGAATATGTCGATTAGCAATAAATATTAATATAGAACTACAATCTAAAGCCGTTTTATTTTTCTATGTTTTATGTGTTTTTTATTTATGTTAAATTTTAATATAAAATTAAACAAAAACTTAAACCTAAATCTTTTATATTTCGAAACATTTTAATTTGAAAATTTTAATATTATTTTAAAATAAATTTTACAAATAGAAATTTTCGATAAATATTTTTAGTACAATGTTCTCCTAGTGTATGCCCCCAAATAAGATGCACACAAAACTATAAATGTATCTAGTGAAATAAGAATTCGAAACTGTTTAAAAAATAGACACTTTCTAAATTTTTTATCGTTTGTAAAAACTAGTTGGTACCGTATGCCGTTTAGACTAACATATAAGTTGTACGCATTTACCAATAACGTATGCGCGCATGTATCTAACTGTGTAATTAAATATACTCTGTTGGAGATTTTGTTAGAAATAGACAAAAAAATTACGCGTAAAGAAAAGAAACGTTACCGAATGAAGAGGACCAACGCATTATATTTTAACACATGTCCATTTCATTCAAAAACTTTGGTAAATTTTTATTAGTACTTAGTATATAGTATTTCCGGATTCAAAAACACACTCTCAAAAAAAGTTTTGTAATTTTATCTAAAAAAAAACATGAGATACTATATATATATATAATATTGAGTAGAGTAACTGCCGTGTGAATATTTAAGATTTAATTTAATTTGCCGATATCCTTTATTAAATCTTATATATATATATATATATATATATATATATATATATATATATATATATATATATATATATATATATATATGTATACAAATTTCCATAAAACTTATAAAAATAACAATTAAACTACCATTTCCGGTAAACGAATTCAAACCAGAAGTTGATCAAATTTAGATATTTATGTCTAAAGTATAAATATAAATCTTAAAAATCCTTTTAACTTAATTTGTTCTACACATTTTCAGAGACAAACAGACTGATATTACGCCAAAAATACATGATTTATGTTTTTGAAAAGCCTAATTCGTGCTTATCTGTAAAAATCTCAAAAAGCCATAATTGGTATGAATACAATACCTGTCTCACTCTATAGGCGACGGCCGATTAAAAAGAATTAAAGAATAATAAAAAAATTACAGAACAGTAGCGTTCAATAAATGATTGTAATATAAAAAGAAATTAAAACACATTGATCTAAAAATATATCAAATTTTTTATTGTAATTTAAATAGAAATAACTGTCAAATTTTTTCTAGTCTACAAGCACGACCCCTCATCCAATTAATAAAAAGAAGCATAAATGCCTAGAGAGAGAGTCCTAGAGACACTTTTATCTCTTATGCAAATAAGATCATTAGTTAGACATTGTATCCTATAACCCACCCTGTATTATATTGTCTAATCCCTTATTAATCATAGTCACTGATTTTATGTTACAGCAATTATTTTTGTAAAAAAAAAATATTACACCATCTGTACTGTGCTTAACTGTATTTTAAAATTTATACAGATGAATAAGATAATAAGGATAAAAAAATTCGATAATTTTACATAAAACACCAGTTTAATATGTAAGTATATAGGCGTCCCATGAAAATTTTTACATTCTATAAATATAAAATACGTATATTTTATATAAGTAATTAATTTTTAATTAATTAATTAATTATTTTACTTATAATTACAAAATTAAGTACATTATTTTTACAGAAAATTTATCTAAACCATCGTTTTGCTGAAATAATACGTACTACTATTTTTTTATAATGTTTTTTTTTTTGTAAAATAGAAACTTTTTTTACAGTGTACATCGGAAATTTAATATCAAATTTCAACAATGCTCTAGAGTAGATTAAATTACATTTTATAAATATTTTATATGATTTTGTAAAATCAATTTCAATTTTTAAAAATAAGATGACAATAACATCTTTTTTGACAAAGTAAAAAAAACTTATTTATAGTACTTATTTTGTTACATCTAGTAACTTGTATCTATGTTCTGTTAATTTACTGTAAATGCCATTTGTATTACTTTTCCTGATGAAGATGTACGTTGAGTTTGTGGAGAATTATAACCTAAAGCCGTTCTATTTTAATTGTTTGTTTATTGAGTTTCGATGAATAATTTTCTTGTACAAAGCAAAAATCATTATACGAAATAAATCCAAAATAAAATAATAGTGGTAAATGAATTACTTATGCAAATGTAGAACAAGCACATAAACTCAAACGTTTTGATGACAAGAAGAATATTAAATTGAAATATCGATTTTTCTTATTCAATTTGTATATTTCAGTATCTGTCACGTCACGTGTCAAGTTGTTTTCGCACCTTCCTTCACTCATTTGAATAGATAATTTTATTTACTTACTTCCTTAAACCTTATTATTCGATATTTTCATTCTTTTTATCATAACCTTTGTTTTTCACTTATCTTATTATTGCAGATTCATAATCAGGTCAAAAATCATCTTGATGCATAACCAGGGTTGGATTGAATAAAAAATTAGGCCCCGAGAAAAGTTGCAAGCTAGGCCCATCTTACATCTCAATTTTTTTTAAATAAATTATGTTTTTATATTTTTTTTATTCTAATTTACATGGAAATGACATTACAGAAAAATAAAAATGAATTGTAAAAATTATACATATAAAATTAAATATAAGTCTTTAATTAAATCTAAGTTAAAATAGAAGTTAATAAATGACTCGTTTTACAAATTGATATTTTTAGGATAATCAATTTTTAAATTTTTGCAAAACTTAGAGATCAGTTTTAATTTATTGACTATCGCCGGTCACGGCTTACAATGATGACGGCCCACCGGAAAAAACTCGATGCTCCGGTGAGCCAGGTAACCCTGTGCATAACCAAATAAATTTCTATACAAAGTGATTCATTCAAAACAGGCAGTCGAAAGCCAGTGGTAGCGTGTTGGGCTCGAACGTCGAACCCCAAAGATCAATGTTTCACCAAAAATTTAATTTAATATTATTTCTGGAATTAAAAATCTTCTACCACTATATCGGAGTGGTCAGAGTGGTTCGGAATACACTATAAACTATAGATCCCTTGCTTGGTTGTGGGCTAACGACTCGCACCATTGACAATGCAAGTAAAAATTGTTAACTATTATGTTCAGCTTCTCGAGCATGTAGTCCCCTATGTTCCACCTACAGGAATTACGGGCACTGATAATTAATTAAAAACAGAACATTTCAAAACTGAAAATATTACATACTTTATAAGAATGTTATTGGTTTAAAAGATACAGGATGTTCTGTGTTAGAATTTTTATCTTATTACTACAAAGTTCATCTTTCTTATAACCCACTTATGCCGAGTTTTCATAAACGATTTAACACTCCATTAAAATCTGACGTTTTGCTGCTCTGAAAATGAGATTTTTATGTTGCGTATGTGATGTAACTAGATGGAATCGGGTACAAAATAGATTAGTGTATGATCAGTGTGAAATTGAAAAAAAATTTGCTAAAGTTGCCGTGTTAATCAGTGGTTCAATTATCTTGAGCGAATGTCTAATAATCGTTTGGTTAAAAAAATATATATATGAATGATTTTGAAGATATAAGTTTGTAAGTGGACGTCTGATGAGTGGATGGAGTGGTATGATTGCGAGAGTGACTTTCGTGAGCGAATGTTTTTAAGTGGCAGGAATATAAAAGCATGTATGAGAAGTATCATAAATGTGGATAAAGTCAGAGAGTAGCTTGTCTGGATAGGAATGTTTGTAGACAACTTACCAATTAAGTAACAAATATAAAATCTCAAAATTTTGAGTATTATTATCTCATTATTTTAATCAGGTAATTTTTTTTTACTTATTATGTAAATTATGTAAAAGTTACAGAATTTTGAAGTATAAATACAGAATATTCATGGTAAAATGAAATTACAGATATTTTATAGTAAAATTTTACTATTATTTTTCTGTAATTTTCCATTTTTTTTTTACAGTGTACATTTGTTGTACTTGCTACTCTCTTTTTCTTTTTACAATCTGGTGTTAACGGTAGATGTAGTTTCCACAGTTTTATTTCTCCACAATGTTTCTCTCTCATATTTCGACAAAAAATCTTAGTGCAAATTCTACTAAATATTACAATTTATAAAATTCGCCAGTGTTATTACTTTTTGTGTTTACTTGTTTTTATCAAGGATGTAATTAATAAATTATACACTAATTGATAATGCAAATGATAAATAAAAAATCAAATAAAACTTTTCCTTGTAATAATCTAATTTATTTATCAACCATAAAACTAAAATTAAATTCTAAATTACAAGGAAATCTAATTTTACTATTATAAACGGATACACATATTCCAGTATTTGCATTATCTTTAAATTAAATATGACAAGTAGAACACAAATATTTGTTTTGTTATTATTAATAAGTTTATAAATTTTACTTGTCATATTAAGGAAAAAAAAATAACGATGAAACTTAACAAAATATGAATTATACAAAAAGATTTCTTATCAGTAACTGTTATCATTGTATACAATCTACCCCTAAAACACAAAATGGTGATTTTTGAATCTATTAAAACGAGTATTCTAAAGTAATTATCATATATAAATAATTAATTAAATGCAGGTACTTAAATTCATTATAATACTCTGATATTATTATTTTTTTTTTTGGAATATTATTTTCAAGGGTGGCTTTACTTACATAGAGTTTATCTTGATGCAAGAAATTCTAATAAAAAAATTGTTTCACGATTTTAAATGTTTAAAATATTTATATTTTAGTAAATTTTAGAATTTAAATTGTGTATAACTAAACAGTATGTTTACTAGTATTATTATCGTGAGAATATTCGTTGAAAAATTAATCAGTATGTCATTTTTTGCTATATTTTTATTAAAAGTACAAACTACTTGGACGTCCGATAAGTAGATGGTGAGGTATGATTGAAAGTATTTTGCGTTAGTAAATGTTTCTAAGTAAAACATAAGATATGATAAATAAATTAACACTACACTGTAAAAAACAAAATAGCGAAATTATAGATATTTTACTATAAAAAAATCTGTGATTTTATTTAATTATAAATATTCTGCATTTCTACCGCAAAATTCTGAAGTTTTTACATAATTCCTAATAATCACATAAAGTAAGTAAAAATAACCTAATAAGTCTGCAAATTACATCGCATATTTAATGTATAATTATATATTGTTGGTATAATTTCTTAAATTATGTAAAATTACAGCTTGCATATTAATAACTGTAATAATTGTAAAATACATTCTTTATATAAATTTCTAAATGTATGTAATTATACTAACAATAATATTACGGAACTAAACAAATTTCACCTATTTATGGAAAATTCCTGACAGCAAATTTACTAAAATAGACTATACTAAAAAACTGTATTATTACATACATATGTACTTTTACATCCCGTTGGTAATATCATAATTACATATTGTTTGTAATAGTTCTGATAGTATGTATTTTTAAACAATTATGTAGAATTACAGCAGGTGAGTAATTATACCTATAGAAATACTGAGCATCATAGTGTCTCATGGTTTGTAAGTAAAATTATATAATTTTTTACAGTGTATTTTTTAACGTAAAATTCATTAAAGTAGTAAAAATATGGGCAATTTCTATTTGAAAAAAATTGTATTTTAATGTTTTTTGAACTACAAGTGTACAGCAATAATCTAGGCACATTTTTAAATTTTTTAATTTTAAATTTAATGAAAAGATAGCCCAAATCTTCTTTAATAAGACCCCGTTTATAAATTGTAAATATTTGATTGCATTCTTGAGATACTCACCTTGAAAAATATTACTGATTTTAAACAAAAAAAAATCTAAAAATTAAAATATGTCAAAAACAGATAAACTTATTTCTTTTAATTTAATGTGTAATTTATATATTTTATTTAAAGTAAATTGATACATTAGGCATGTTAAAATATTTTTTCCCCCTTTTAATCTTGGGTCTTATGGCCATTTTATTACGCCATTTATTAATCTGAAATGAAAAAGCAGATAAAAAAATAAGAAACAAAAGAACTATTTATAGTAATCTTCAGACCTTCACGGCCGGGTATCCCTATGTCTAATTAGAAAGTTTGAAATATTTTGCTCAGGACTGTATAATTTTTCTAATAAAATTTTATTTCAGTTTTATGTGAAGCATATAAAAAAAAAATATTGCTTTTTTATTAAAATATGTTTGATTGTCTGTGCGTATATGGTTACATTTATAAATTTTGAAATTAGTTTTTATGTAAATTTATGTCTGTTTTAGACAGCGATTTGCCAATATAATTTAATTTAGCACCTTGAAAACTAGCAATAACTTTATTGCCACCATGACTATATTAATTTTACAAAGGTTTTTCTATAGAAAATAAAAAAGTTTGATGAGATTATAATATATGTTATATGATAAAAAAAATATAACATATAATATATTATTTAAATATGGACGTATCGATATATCCTACGTATATCATCATCAGGAAAAAAATAATAGAAATAACATAAATAATAAACAAACAAAACATAGAAAAAAGTTACTATGTTTTGTTCGTTTATTATTTATGTCATTTTTATTAATTTTTCCTGATGAAGATATACATAGTGTATATCGATACGTCCATATTTAAATACAATATATACAGAACTACATTCTAAAGTTATTTTATTTTAAATAATTTTAATAAAATTATATGAAACATGTATCATTATATCATTATCATTATATTAAACATGTAAAACAAGTTGCTTAAAATGTTGTTAACTTAATCAGTGAGTTAACTCAGCAACTGGATTGCCAATTGTGTTTGAGACCCTTCATAAAAAACCCTTCAATAAGAAAATTAACAAAAGAGTTAACTTACAAATTGTTTAACAATATTTAATACAACCAACCTAATAGTCCTATATATACATAAGAATTTGTAAATTACAAAATCTGATTAGAAATATATCAAACATTTTTTGTCAATTTCAATAAAAATTTAAACAAAATATAAAAATTTAAATATAATTTTTGTCATTAATATAAAACTACAACCTAATACGGTTTTATTTTTTCCAATTTTAATATAATGAGTTCCGAAATTTACTCTGTTAAGCGGACTTTACACAATCATTCAGACCGAAGATTGACATTCTGATTGAAGGTGTAAGATCAAGACAAGTGCCAAAATCAAGGTAAGTGTGAGGGCTTCGTGATTGAAGTCAGGAATGACAGTCTGATTTTTCAATCACTCTCATTGACCGTGAAAGATCCGCTTTAAAACATTCCATATAATTTCATTTTAATCAAATCAGTTTTTATATCAAATGAACGGAAATATATCATCCCAAACACAGATAATATTACAAAGATAAAGGTTAAATCCTTTCATAAATACCTTACATCTTTAAGTATATATTAAATTATTAACCAATTCAGTAGAAAATGTATGAGAAAAAAATCCTAATTCAATTCTTTTTACCACTCGTTTTAAGTAATTCAAAACCGAGTGAGCAAAAGACAAAAAAAATATTTTTTGCAGAACTGTACTGCACTAGTGAAACTGTCGTATTATGTACTTAAAGTACTAAAGTACAGTTTCTTATATTACAGCAAAAGATCGTCTTACAAAATGTTGTATGTTTACACCCACTTTTACAGGTAAATTTTACAGGTAGTAGCACATAATATATTTAAGAAATACATTATTATTATTATTATATTCTATAACCTGTATTTAAGTTTCAATTTGTATCTACTTTTTCCATTAATTTTTATGGAAATACGACACACGTTTCAAAAATTATATTTAACGTAATAAATTTGGCTTTTATTAATAAAAAATTTTTGTACTAATCTGAAAGTTTTTTTGTTATTATTATATATTTTATTTACTATATAAAGAATTCTTTAAAACATTGACCTAAATATACATGTAATTATTAAAATAAATAAACTGTAGAAATTTTCATAACAACAGTATGCGAAAAAAACTACAATAAATTTTACAGCATTTCATAAAAATATGCTAAATCATCATATTATGTTGAAAAATATTCCTAAGAACACAATACTGGTAAATTCTTGATTCAAATAATATATGATATAATTTTAAAGGTGTCAAATATCTATCATACAGCATAGAATACAATTCTTACATCGTCATCTATATTTATTGTACAAAAATATTCAAATATCACAATCAGAATAAATATCGCATGCCGTAAATAAAATATATACAAAACTTAATCCTAAAGTTTCTTTACTTTATTTCTTCTACGATTTTCGCTCTTACTTGTTGAAACTTTAAATCCATTTTTGGTATGTAAGTAATAATTACTCGGTTTTTAGTTTCAAAAAATTATTTATTCTGTTGAATATGTTCTCTCTATACAATAGCATCGTCACACCAATAGTCACCAAAATCAATAATTTTTTGAAACAAAAAACCGAGTAATTATTACTTACATACCAAATTTCAGAAATATTTTCTTAATTACAAACTATTCAAATGATAATATTACCTGTATTACTATATCAATATACACCTTTGCATATATTAAAAAAAAAAACCTTACCTTATCCGTTTTCGTAACAAGTTTCGTATTTATATTATAACAAAACTATAACTCTATAAGTTTCCAAGTAGGTAACTTTGAATAAGAAACGACAAATTGAATTTTAATACGAATCCAAATTCAATACAAGTAAACGTACGATCTAGTTAACTCTAAGTACCGAAAGCATATTGTTATGAAAATATAATATTTATTTAATATATGAAAGAGAGTGGGGAAAAATCGCTCGAAAACCCCGACCCAACTAATCTAAAACGTATTCAACTATGAAACAACACTATAGGACGAAATCAAAATTCCCTTTTTCTGTTGCCGTTTCAGCCCTTCGACATGGTCTGACATCGTGTTCGTGTTTATTAAAATTTGATTGACATAGGAACAAGGGGGTCGTTGGAAAAAAGGAACGAGCGACCAACTTTTACGGATACAAAACTTCTTCATCTTCTTACACGGTTTGACTTCAATGCTTCAATATTTATGTGCTACTTGTTCTTCTTTTTCTTTTCTGATTTTTCGAACATTTCGTTCGTATAGTGTTCAAGTCGAAATTCTACTAGTCGTAGAATTAATTCTGTTGCGTTATAATGTTTTGTTTTGTTTTTTTCTTCCTAGTAATATAATTTATTATTTAGTAGAAGAGATAAATATTATGTAATGCTACAACTCTGTTCAGAATTTAACTAATAGAATTTAAGTGCACTCTAAACAAATTATGTAATTTTACCTACAAACTGTGAGATATTATAATGTCCCGTATTTCTTGGTATAATTACTCCACTGCTGTAATTTTAACATAATTGTTAAAAAATACATAATATCAGAACTATTACAAACATTATTTAATATGATATTACCAACGGGATGGAAAAGTACGTATGTATGTAATAGTACAGTTTTTTTTTTAGTAAAGTTTCTTTTAGTAAATTTACAAAACTTCAGTAAATTTGCTAACAGAAACTTTCCAGAAATAAGTAAAATTTGTTTATTTCTGTAATATTAATCTCTCTAATTGTCAAATGTTTGTGGGTATGTATCTCCAGCATCTCCTCCTAAACCCCTAAACCGATTTTGATAAAAGTGGTGTCATTTTAATTGGTTCATTCCCTATTTGAGAATAGGCAAGTTTCATCTTTCTACAATTTTATCTTGGTTTTCAAAAATTTTAATAATTATGTTTATAATGCAAATGTCAAATGACAGCAGTGTGAAGTTACGTACACTACTGATAGTAGTGTTGCTTTTGAGTAATATATAATAGTGCAATTTATATTTTATTATTAATTATTATTATTTGTTTAGTTATTTATTTTCATTATGTTTAAATGTTTAATTACTATTTTCGACTTCAAACGTGACCCTTTAAAGATCACGAGTTTCCTAGTTATTGCTTATATTTGGTTTCCATTAATTTAAGAATTTATAAATTTTATGATCTAGTTACTTATTTGTTAGCTAGTAATTTGTTTTTTTTGTTTCATTTGTGTAATTTTTTCTGATAAAGATTATAAATAAATATTAATACAAAACTTTAGCCTAAAGCAGTTTTATTTTAATATATACATAATATTCTATAACTGTTAGTAAAGTTAAAGTTACTTGACATGTATTTTGAATTATTTTTAATTTAGTACTATCTCGTAACATAATATACTATTTCATAACATAATAATTTTTATAACAAATTTAGTAACTATATATTAAATGAAACATTAGTTACAATATAAATAAAACTTCTATCTATATAAATATATATATAATTATATATATATATATATATTAGATATTGAATATTTCATTTACAATATAAAATGCAAATAAAAATCAATTAATATTATAACAAAAATTTAGACTCCGATGGTAGTGCAGATAGTAGTGTCTACTTTCCCCTTTGTCCTTCTGGCATGCCCTTTTTGGCAATAACGAAGAAAGTGAGTTTTTCGACTGTTTCAGAAGTCGTTAAAAGCGATTTGAGAAGAATTTACACTGTTGTGACCGTTTTCATTCCAAATTTCGCTGATTTATTACGACTGTTAATTTTGTTCCCCTAGATTTGTGCCATAAGATTACTGTTTCGCAGCGCGAGATTTGAGGGGTTTTAATTCCGTCAATAAGATGCTAGAAATAATTAATTTGATGCTGCAGTTGGTATTTTTTCGATATTGGATGAAGGCAAAAGTTCTGATACGATTTTAAATACATAGATAAGTTAAGTAATATCATTGTGGTATTAAATTCTTGTCTTATTTTTGAAACAAATTTTTTTATTTCAAATAATTATTTTAACTGTAAGCTGTACGTATTCAATATAGTCAAACTCTAAAATTATTTTCTTGTAATTTTTGAATTGAAATTAATTTTATACTTTTGCAAAAAATATAGTAATCTTTCAATATAAATGAAATGAAATATGAATTTGACAGAAAATTGAGATAAATACACTGTAAAAAATATATCTTAAATTTATGTAATTTTAGATAGATTTTAACAGTAACAATAACAACATTTTGTTTATTTTTATTAGTATAGTTCCAGCTATTATGGCCATTTTCATATATAGAAAATTGTTGGACATGTTTATTTTAAATAAACTTAATTAAAATAGAACGGCTTCAGGCTATAGTTTTGTATAAATAATTATAAATAATGGACGTTTCGACGTACTCCACGTACATCATCATCAGAAAAACATAACACAAATGGCATTTATCGTAATTAAACAAAACATGAAAACAAGTTACTAGCTAACAAAATAAGTAACTAGATCATAAAATTTATAAATTTTTATAATCTATGCCGCTATTCTGGTCATAAATTTATCATAAATCTTTAATTAAATTTCAATTCTGATCAATTTCAATTCAAGTGTTAAACTTTAGCTTATATTTCTTTAAATTTAAATGGCCATCGGAGGTACTTTAACTACTAAATTTCATGTAAGATTCGTTCAGTTGATAGAATTAGTATGAAAAATATTTGCATGAATAATGAATAATATAGAAATGTTTGTATTTTTTTATATTTAGAAGATTATTGGAAGATAAGAAATTAAATATATACATTGCTAGTAGAGAAATAAAATCGTGTAAATAGTTACACTTAAAGATGAATGTTCAAAATTAATTTATATAAATTTCTTTAAATTAAAGTATCATTTAAGCTAAAGATCTTTAAATTTAAATGTAATGACCATAATAGCAGCATTAGTTACTTATATTGTTAGTTAGTAACTTGTTACTGTATTCTGTTTATTTACTATATATTTCATTTGTATCATTTTCCTAATAAAGACGTACGTTGAGTTAAGCAAAACGTCGATTATTAATAAATATTAATACAGAACTATAACCTCTAGTTTTTTTAAAAAATTCTATATTAATTTAATGTTTCGTTTTTTTTTTTAAGTATTTTACAGAAAATATATTTTTTATTATAAATAATATTAAATTTTTCCAATATAACACCATATAATCGTATTATCTGCATCAAATTTCGTGATCAGGTGTAGTAGCAATAAAAATTTTCTCACACACTACCTAACCATTGAAAGCATATATACAATACAGAAGAGTGTGTATATACATATATACAACCTTCACCTTATGCACTCGAAAACAAGACAGTCTGTCTGTCTATCCGTCTGTGTGTGTGTATGTATATGTCTGTGAGCCTGTGTCAATGTCTACTACTACTATTTAAGAGTTGAAGCGCAAGCGAAAAGCAATGAAACTCTTCGGCCCGTGTTTTACACTACCGGATCTTTTCATAAAAGCAAATTCTTACTTCTTGTTTCAATGCTTGGACAGTATACAGTGTGTCTTTGAATAAATGTTACCGAGAATTTGAGATGCTTTTAGAAGAAGTGCTAGAATTTGAAAGCAAACTACTACAAAACAAGATTAGAAGTATATAGATAAACCTATTTATAGACCATTTTGACATTATCACATAAATGCTGGCAACACTGTATTTTGTTAAAATTATATTATAATTTATCTAGGCACTAGCAAAAACTTTTGTGACAATTTGATTAAAATCGGACAAATAATGTGGCCATAATAAATTTTTTTAAATTTTAGTAATTTTTTTCTCGAAAAATTGGCAACACTGTATTTCAATAAAATTATATAATTTATTATGACACTAGAGAAATCTTTTCTGAAAATTTGATCAAAATCGAATAAATAATGTAGCCACAATAAATTTTTAAAAACATTAGTAATTTTTTTCTCCGAAAATTGGCATCGCTAAAAAAAAATAAAACCATATGACTATCTTGGGCACTAGATAAATTTATCCTGAAAATTTTATTAAAATCGGTTGAACCGTCTAGAGGGAGTTGCAATCACAAAATTTTGACTGACGACGCACATCCATATACCCATACAAACTAAGTTTGAATTCGTCATCTATAAGTTATAATATATGCAGACTAAAAAATTACAGGTCACAAGAAGGTGTCAATTAACTACTACGGCCCGCGGAAAAAACGAAAATTTATTCTGGCCCATGTTATAAAAAAAGTTGCCCCCATCTTGAACTATATGAAGAATTTCTATACAATTTTTTTTTTTTTTGAAAATGTCACTTGTAAATATTTTGAAAAATTATATATGTCACCAATATTGTAAATATTATGCTACAGTAGTAAATTTTCTGTAATTTTTATATATAATACATACACAATCACGCCATGTACTCAATAGAGTGTGGCACAAACTCTTTCCATTATCCCGAAACCAGTCTACTCCAAACATATCTATTCAGATAAGCAACTTTAGCTGCATCCATATTCATAATAATTCCTCTCATACACGCTCTTCTATTCCTACTATTTAGAAACTTTCGCTCACGCAAAACATTTTCAATCATACCACTCCAACTACTTCACAGCATCCATGCAAACGTATAGCCTCAAAATCATTCAAATAATTTTTTTAATAATTTTATAAATATTTATTACAAATGTAATTATTAGCCAAATAGCTAAATAAAGTCTGATTATATTCTATAAAGTATATAACTTTTTTACCATACAGAATTTTTCTTCTATTAATTCACTTGCACACCTATTCTTATTCTGAGACACACTGTATAAATAGCATTCACTACAACTGTAGTATATATGTATGATAATAATAAAAGACTATTTCACCGTTTTCATTTGTGTTCGTTCGGTTTGTTCTCTGCGCTTTTGCCATTGAGATACAAACGAAGATATTGCAATATATATATATATATATATATATATATATATATATATATATATATATATATATACATATATATATATGATGCAAAGACTAATAAGAAAAAAACATCTGCAGCATTCACAGATCAGGGTTCATGGCTTACTTGATCTATATATACATAATATGTAATTTGTTCTGCTTCACCGTGAAGAACTAAATCGAATTATACCTCGAAGATTTTTCGCTTTTTTTTAATCTTCTATTTTTTTTTTAAGTTTATATTAAAGTTTTATTAAATTTCTGTTATATAATACAAATATGTGTTTCCTGTACTTATATAATAAAAAATTCTAGCAATATTATTCTTTCCTTGAAATCATGTTTAACAATTTTTTTTTAACAAATACTGTGAACTTTAGACGCCATTTGAAAAGACTTGCCAACACATACCTAATACATAAGACACAAAACAAAATTTAATTTTTGTGATATTTACCTATATTAAAAGCCAAAGACAAGTTTTATGTATAAAAAGAATTTTTTTAACATTTCTTACCAAATAAATAATATTTGCAACCGTAAAATAGTAGTTTCCATGAAATAGGCTCACTTGCGTACGTGTCAAATGCGTACAAACATTATTTAGTATCACTTGCGTACAAATAAAGGTCGGCTCAAGCCGAGGTAGTGAAGGTACTTAGGCCGAGTGTCAAATGCGTACAGCGATTTTACAAATAATCAAGTTAGTATTCAATTTTAATATTGACCAAGTTTATATTTAGTGGTTTAAATTTAATTTGTGTAGATTTGAAATTATACCTGAGACAAAAAAAGGTCATAACAGAGTTATCTTCCGCGCATGGTTACCCCAAGATTAAAAGGTAACCTAACCTAACCTAGCCAATCATTTGCGCCAGTCGTCATTTGCGCCGATGAGATAAGCGCCTATATTGAATAACAACATAACTAAACCTTAAACCTTAACCTAACCTACCCTAAGCCAACAGTGGCGCAGATGATAAGTTTTTGTGGCGCAAATGATATACCACTATTGACGCAAATGACAACTCAACATTTCCCAAACATCTGTACGCATCTGACACTCGGCCTAAGTACCTTTACTACCTGGGCTTGAGCCGACCCTTATTTGTACGCAAGTGATACTAAATAATATTTGTACGCATCTGACACGTACGCAAGCGACAGGACACCGTTTCCATTACCCGCTTCATGGATTTTTATTACCCCACATATAGGGAAATTACGATCAAATACAATATTCCAAATTCTAATTTTTTTTCTATTAAACTATTAACTTTAATGTTATTTATACGATATATTTTTGTACATGAATCTTTAGACTTTAATTTCTTAATATTATTTAAAAATAATATTTTTTTTTTTCAAGTTACAGGACTTTATTTTTAGGTGATCGAAATTCACCCACTCTCCGGTATATATATGTAGAGTATATCGAAATCTCAATTTTTAATTAAAATTTATGCAGAGCTTAAACCTCAATTTTTTTAATTTTAATATAATGAGTTTTGAAAGAATTTTTTCTAGAGTTGATTTCATATATTATTACAATAGCATATTTATATGTTTAATGTAAAAGCACTCAACTTTATGAAAGATTCACTATCAGAACTGGGAGAAACATTCAGATTATCAGTCTTCCTTTCACTTCTTCTGATTGAAACTCGGCTTACAAAATATTTCTAAATCCGTCAATCCATTTACAACTTCAATCAGAAAATCAATCTTCAGTTTGAATGTCATTCCGAATAATCGAGTAAGACCCCGCTTAAAGTAATTAAACATGTCCATCAATTTGACCGATTCTTTTTTCACTATGTTATTAGTTTACTGTTGAGTGTGAAAATATGCGTCCCGGTTTTCTCTCCAGTACAACAAAATATTTCGACCAGACACAATCACTAGGAAACCAGTCATTGCTTGCATGAAAGACGAGACATAGAGTCTCCGTGATCAAACTCCTCTAGTCTGCAAAATTCACTCACACACACACACATTCACAAACAAAAACATCCGTTTTACCAATACACACACAGAGAGAAAAAATAAATTCATAATCATATATATATATATATATATATATATATATATATATATATATATATATATATATATATAAGTGTGTGTCAATGGTATGTGTGTGTATATATAAAAAAAACTGCCATTTTTTAACCGGTTGTTTGTCTAATGCTCGCCCTTGAACCTTTAAATTAAACGAATAAAAAAAATTAGTAATTATATTTTATGTAGTAGTACACATTAGACCGAAGAGTTAGACAAAGATAATCAGCCGAAAAAAGAAGAGAGACAGAGATAGGTATTTAGTACAAATAATGCTAATGATATAGTTGTATAAGTATAAATAATAATTGCGCAATATTTTTTATTAAGTTCAGTTCTTTTACATTTCAAGTAATAGCAAAAAGAATATAGTATATTATATATTTATATTCTCTTTATAGTAATAGATAAATTGATATTGTAACTGCATTACTTTACTATAGGTACTCTAAAAAAAATTATGTAATTTTATCTACAAACGATGAGATACTTGATGCGCAATATTTCTAAGTATAATTACTCAACTGTTTTAATTTTACATAAATTTGTTTAAAAATACATATCAAAACTATTACAAATATTATGTAATATATTACCAACGGGATTTTTTTAGTTAAGTCTCTTTTAGTAAATTTACAGAAATTTGCTATCAGGAATTTTCTATAAAAAGATAAAATTTGTTTAGTTCTGTAATATTATTATTGGTATAATTACATACATAAAGGATATACTTCACAATTTTTATAAATATTAATATGCAATATAATTAATGGTCGACAGTTTAACTTTGTGAAACTCTTTGCTAGATAAAAGCTTTGTAATAATACTCATTTTCGTAAAATTTCACTACAATTTAATTCGTCAACAGACTTAAGTTTGGGCTCGCATCATTGTCAGTGTTATAATTATAACACTGACAATGATGCGACAATGTTGACGAAATAAATTGTAGTGAAATTTTACGAAAATGAGTATTATTACAAACCTTTTATTAATATGCAAGCTGTAATTTTATATAATTTAAGAAGTTGTACCACCAATATGTAATTCTACATTCAAGTATGTGATGCAATTTGCAATAAATAGGCAATTTTACAAACTTATTAGATTATTTTTACTTACTTTATGTGATTATTATGAATTATGTAAAAATTACAGAATTTTGAGGTAGAAATAAAGAATATTTATGGTAAAATAAAATTACAGATTTTTTATAGTATATAAAATTTTACTAATACTTTACTGTAGTTTCGTTATATTTTTTTACAGTGTATATATTATAATTTATGCTTAACCCTTTCAGGCCTAGAAGTATTTCTATGGAACCATAAATAAAAGATTTTTATATTTTCTATGAATGTAATTTTTTCATAAAAAAAATATAATATTACGTAAATTATCACAGTAAAATTACAAAAATGCTGTTATTTTACTTGTTAAAAGCTATTTGTAAACTAATATTTTAAGTTACATTTTTACAGTGGTTACTATTATTATTCGGAAAAATCTATTCCGTCTCGAAAGAGTTAACTAACTCAGTCCAGCGATCACTAAGCTTATTGTTGCCCTATTGGTTACAGTAAGAGTGTCCGCATCCCTTCCTGGTTCAGTCAATCGAAAGTGTCAATCAATGTAATCAATCAGGAAAAATGATGTTTACAGTAAATAAACAAAACATTGAAACAAATTACTAGATGTAAACACAGTACAAGTAACTAGATCATAAAATTTATAAGTATTTATTAAAGAAAGCCAAATTTTGATTTAAATCAGTGCCTGCATAATGATTTCTGTTATTTTCTAAAGAAGCTTGATGAAAATAATAATAGTACTATTTATCTAAAAATAATATAGATGGAAAAAAATGTTCGAGAACAATTACATTTTAATTATTTTGCATAAGTAAATACAAAATTCACGTAATCAATTGCTAATATTGTTATGCATAAATGGACACAAATAGCTACAGATGTATAAAAAGCTGAACCTGAATAATATATAACTATACTTAAAGTTCTTTACGTCAATGTGGATTTCTTTAGTAAAAATATTCAAAGAATTTAATTAATTAGTAAACAAAATTAATGCGTTTTACAAATGTTATTGGCTGAGAAATTATATCTCAATGTCATAAACAGTTTATATATTTTATTATTAGATTTATATTCAGAAATGGTATTGCACAATTAATACTTAAATTTACTGAAAAGGAATAAAAATAAATATTTTTATCTACAACTGCTTTGTTATATGGTCATTATATATATAAAATCAGATAAATAATATTAGTCTTTATAGCTCAAGGAAAATAAAATACTAGTCTTTATTAACCAAGGTTAATAAAATATTAGTCATTATTAACCAAGGGAAATAAAGAAACAATCTTTATTAACTTGATTTCCGTACGCACGCTTTGTTGCTAGGCAACATCAACAAACTAAATATCTCTACGCCAGATGGCAGCAGTTATCAGTCAAAGTAATAAAATGACAGTTGTAGTTAGTTAGTTAGTTAGTTGTTGTTAACATCATAGATTTGAATAAGTAAGTACAATATTAAAAATATATAAGCAGTTGTAGATAAAGTATAGTATTTGACTTGCAAATAATGCCTACAATGCCTACGAGAATGTTTTATTCCCCTCGCTACGCTCGTGGACTAAACAACATCCTCGTACATTATAGGTGCTATTATTTGCTCGTTAAATAATATACTATTAATATCTTAGAGCAGTAAACTAGATGTTTATCACGATTGAAAATCATACAATGTAAACCGATTAATGCATACAAATAATCTAAGTATTTTATTAAAAATATTAGACCCAATTTTTTTAAATATTACACGCCCTTAAAACTTGTGAGCCCTTTTCTTAAATACCTTATATATATATATATATATATATATATATATATATATATATTGTGACAAAAACACTTTTTGTCACGGGTCAAATTTTGTATAAAAAATGATATTTTTATAGAGTATTTATTTTTCAGTAAATTGGCAATATTGACTTAAATTGTAAAATTAGCAGGCACAGAAATACCGCTTGTACGGGTGAATTCTCTCTCTCTCCAGTGAGCCGCTCTGGTGTGAGCACCTCTCTCTCTCCAGTGAGCCACTGTCCGAGCAAGCAGCTCTCTCTTGCGTGAATTACCGAGCTGAGCAGACTTCTACTGGTTTTGTCTTCGTTATATCTGTGATATTTTAAGGTTAATTTTCAACATGCGGTCTGATAAGAATTTGTATTCAAGATGGGATTGTTTCGTTTGGATTTGAAATGGTGTAAGTTGACAATTTATTTATTTTGTATTATGTTTGAATTGTTATTCATGAGATTTTTTGATGTTTGGATTATTTTAGTAACGTAATTTTGCTCTCATGAATTCAATGATGGTCAACTTACATTTGATTTCGTTTTGTATTTTTTTTGTAAAGCCAATTTCTTTCTTGAATAATTTTGTTAGTTATTTTGTTTTGAGTTATGATTTGTAGAGTTCAATTTATTAGAGTTTGTATCGTTATAGTTTATTTGATGATTAGTAATTTTAATTTGACAAATTAACCTTGAAGCAGCACAGATTCATGTTCCAATCCTCATTTCCTTCTTCGTAAAGACCAGTAGATTTTCCTTTCCGTTTTCCGTTTGTGAAAGTTCTTTAGTGCGTATCATTGTCTGTATTTGTAAATTTCGAGCCCTCGCTAGAGCGCGTTATGATCTTCAAGTTTTTTTTTGTGCCGTGCTGCGAGCACGGATTTGATAATTTTATTCGCGTATTAAAACGACCGACGTTTTAATGTTCGAACTTTTGTAGAGTTCGGAATTGTTGCAATACGAGTTATTTTGAGGCCCCCGTGCCATTGTTCGTATTGCGATGATTTTTTGATTTATCGTATCGTATATTTTTGCTATTATCACAGCACTTAAATTTTAGGCTGAAGAAGCTGTATCGGCTGTGATGATATTTTGTTGTAGTATATTTTTTGTGGCCACGTCATAATTCTCGGTGAAATACCCTATGTTTTCGTGGGCCACGCCTATAAGATCAGAATGCGTTCATTGGCTTCCGGATTTACAAATTACGGGAAAGACATTCGGTCTAGATCGGCTAAAGTACTTTCGTGTTTTGTCTCTCCTGCGCACGCGACCCCCCCTCTGTTCCATGTTCTATGTTCCCTCTTCGCGATCCCTTTTCTTTGTTGTATGAATGACGTGTAGAAAATCGTAAGTAGCAAATCATCCCTTTATTTGTATTATTTTTGAATTGAATATTTTGTTGAGCAAGTAACTTTAACTTATTTAGCTAGAAAATATTGTTGAGTCATTTTATTGTAGTATTGTTGAATTTTCTTTGAGTTACGTATTTTTGTTTCTAGTTAAATATTTTAATTTTGCTTGTATCATTTTTTGAACTATGCTATTTTCACTTAGCTTTTGTATCTTGCGAATATACTGTTGTTACATATTTTGTTTGCTAAGTGAACTATGCAATTATCGTTTAAATTTTGTTTTATGAGATTATACCGCTGTTACTATTTTGTTTGCTGATTGAATTTTGTTATTATCGCTTAAATTTTGTAATCTGATATTTATTTTGTTTGCTAAATTCATTAACGTCACTTGAGCTAACTTATGAGCTGTGTACTTTAAATTGTAAATTGTAAAGTATTTTGATTTTGCATTAATTTGTTATATTGATGATATTGTATGAAACTATTACCTATCTTGTCATTTCGATTGTATCGACTTTTATTTCAAGTTCGATTTGTTTGATTTTATCATGTTTATTATTCTGGATAAATCTGCTGTGCCCCCTCATGTTTAGATGAACAGGCTGTCGTTTTCAACGGTGTCCGAGCGAGATTCAGATGTATAGCGGCACCAGTTAATTGTGGAAACCGAATTTGGATCAACAAATGAAAGATTTCGACCATCCAATAAATCGAGCATTAATTCTGAATTGGATGAGGATTTTATATGACGTACCGAAGCCCGCTGGGCGTATTCCGATTTCGAGGGCGATCATTTTCATGATGTCTCCATCCACGATCATGCCGCTTTGTTGCGCTGTACATTCTGCATCTCCTCGGCGCTGACGAAAACGCAGAAGAAGATCTTCTTTAGCTAGACCACCCGCTAACCAGCAGACATCAAACAAATGACGTATATTATGCTGTACTAAATATCATACAATATAACTACCTGGTATTACAAAATTGTAAGTAATTTCTTTATTTAATTATTTATCGCATTTCCGAAACAAATTCTCGAAAAATGAAATAAATCCCTATCCCGTTAAGTTCCTTTTTGAGATTTGTCAAAGCTTCTCAATTTTGCGTCAACATTCCGCTTTGACTGGCGCCCACCTAATTTACCAACATCACAAAATAAAGTTCCTACCAACCCCACCTACGACCTAGCTCTCCTCCAAACAACTGAAGCCGTGCCCATTATGGGTGACAGGTAGGATAAAAATGAGATGAATAAAATATTTCAAATTTTGAACACTTTGATAAAATTTAAAATTTAACATCTAATATTTTGCTTCATCTAAATGTCACACATAATTTTGGCGCCCAACGTGGGGCTTTGATTAATTTTTTGTCTTCGAATTAGTCCATTCCTTCCTTTCACTTTTCCGAGAATTTGAGTTCGAAAACTTATTTAGTTCTGATTATTTTTTGTAATTGCTACTTACATTTCATGTTTAGTTATGATGATTATTTGTTATTTGTACTATGTTATATTTGCTACTTACTCATTTGATTTATGATGTTGATTTATATTATTTTGTATGTGATTGAGTAATGATTTATATTTTGTTTAGTGCATTGAGTGAGATGAGATTTCACAGTTTTTTGATTGATTAGTTTTTCTTTGATTTGAGTATTTTATTGAGTTACGAATATTTCTTTGTTGGAAAGTTTAAAATTTTTTTTTGTAAATGAGAAAAAAAATTTTTTTGGTGGAAGGGCTGTGTGACAAAAACACTTTTTGTCACGGGTCAAATTTTGTATAAAAAATGATATTTTTATAGAGTATTTATTTTTCAGTAAATTGGCAATATTGACTTAAATTGTAAAATTAGCAGGCACAGAAATACCGCTTGTACGGGTGAATTCTCTCTCTCTCCAGTGAGCCGCTCTGGTGTGAGCACCTCTCTCTCTCCAGTGAGCCACTGTCCGAGCAAGCAGCTCTCTCTTGCGTGAATTACCGAGCTGAGCAGACTTCTACTGGTTTTGTCTTCGTTATATCTGTGATATTTTAAGGTTAATTTTCAACATGCGGTCTGATAAGAATTTGTATTCAAGATGGGATTGTTTCGTTTGGATTTGAAATGGTGTAAGTTGACAATTTATTTATTTTGTATTATGTTTGAATTGTTATTCATGAGATTTTTTGATGTTTGGATTATTTTAGTAACGTAATTTTGCTCTCATGAATTCAATGATGGTCAACTTACATTTGATTTCGTTTTGTATTTTTTTTGTAAAGCCAATTTCTTTCTTGAATAATTTTGTTAGTTATTTTGTTTTGAGTTATGATTTGTAGAGTTCAATTTATTAGAGTTTGTATCGTTATAGTTTATTTGATGATTAGTAATTTTAATTTGACAAATTAACCTTGAAGCAGCACAGATTCATGTTCCAATCCTCATTTCCTTCTTCGTAAAGACCAGTAGATTTTCCTTTCCGTTTTCCGTTTGTGAAAGTTCTTTAGTGCGTATCATTGTCTGTATTTGTAAATTTCGAGCCCTCGCTAGAGCGCGTTATGATCTTCAAGTTTTTTTTTGTGCCGTGCTGCGAGCACGGATTTGATAATTTTATTCGCGTATTAAAACGACCGACGTTTTAATGTTCGAACTTTTGTAGAGTTCGGAATTGTTGCAATACGAGTTATTTTGAGGCCCCCGTGCCATTGTTCGTATTGCGATGATTTTTTGATTTATCGTATCGTATATTTTTGCTATTATCACAGCACTTAAATTTTAGGCTGAAGAAGCTGTATCGGCTGTGATGATATTTTGTTGTAGTATATTTTTTGTGGCCACGTCATAATTCTCGGTGAAATACCCTATGTTTTCGTGGGCCACGCCTATAAGATCAGAATGCGTTCATTGGCTTCCGGATTTACAAATTACGGGAAAGACATTCGGTCTAGATCGGCTAAAGTACTTTCGTGTTTTGTCTCTCCTGCGCACGCGACCCCCCCTCTGTTCCATGTTCTATGTTCCCTCTTCGCGATCCCTTTTCTTTGTTGTATGAATGACGTGTAGAAAATCGTAAGTAGCAAATCATCCCTTTATTTGTATTATTTTTGAATTGAATATTTTGTTGAGCAAGTAACTTTAACTTATTTAGCTAGAAAATATTGTTGAGTCATTTTATTGTAGTATTGTTGAATTTTCTTTGAGTTACGTATTTTTGTTTCTAGTTAAATATTTTAATTTTGCTTGTATCATTTTTTGAACTATGCTATTTTCACTTAGCTTTTGTATCTTGCGAATATACTGTTGTTACATATTTTGTTTGCTAAGTGAACTATGCAATTATCGTTTAAATTTTGTTTTATGAGATTATACCGCTGTTACTATTTTGTTTGCTGATTGAATTTTGTTATTATCGCTTAAATTTTGTAATCTGATATTTATTTTGTTTGCTAAATTCATTAACGTCACTTGAGCTAACTTATGAGCTGTGTACTTTAAATTGTAAATTGTAAAGTATTTTGATTTTGCATTAATTTGTTATATTGATGATATTGTATGAAACTATTACCTATCTTGTCATTTCGATTGTATCGACTTTTATTTCAAGTTCGATTTGTTTGATTTTATCATGTTTATTATTCTGGATAAATCTGCTGTGCCCCCTCATGTTTAGATGAACAGGCTGTCGTTTTCAACGGTGTCCGAGCGAGATTCAGATGTATAGCGGCACCAGTTAATTGTGGAAACCGAATTTGGATCAACAAATGAAAGATTTCGACCATCCAATAAATCGAGCATTAATTCTGAATTGGATGAGGATTTTATATGACGTACCGAAGCCCGCTGGGCGTATTCCGATTTCGAGGGCGATCATTTTCATGATGTCTCCATCCACGATCATGCCGCTTTGTTGCGCTGTACATTCTGCATCTCCTCGGCGCTGACGAAAACGCAGAAGAAGATCTTCTTTAGCTAGACCACCCGCTAACCAGCAGACATCAAACAAATGACGTATATTATGCTGTACTAAATATCATACAATATAACTACCTGGTATTACAAAATTGTAAGTAATTTCTTTATTTAATTATTTATCGCATTTCCGAAACAAATTCTCGAAAAATGAAATAAATCCCTATCCCGTTAAGTTCCTTTTTGAGATTTGTCAAAGCTTCTCAATTTTGCGTCAACATTCCGCTTTGACTGGCGCCCACCTAATTTACCAACATCACAAAATAAAGTTCCTACCAACCCCACCTACGACCTAGCTCTCCTCCAAACAACTGAAGCCGTGCCCATTATGGGTGACAGGTAGGATAAAAATGAGATGAATAAAATATTTCAAATTTTGAACACTTTGATAAAATTTAAAATTTAACATCTAATATTTTGCTTCATCTAAATGTCACAATATATATATATATATATATATATATATATATCGTAAAAAAATCAATAATTTTACATAAAAACCCCATTTAAGTGATTTACACAGGTCAATATATAAATTTACAGACATCACAGGAAAATTTTTATATTATATACATATAAAATACGTATATTTTATGTAAGTTTACTTACTTTTTCGGTAAAAAAAAACATATATAATGTGTTAAATTAATTAGTTTACTTAAAATGTACAAAATCGTATTATTTGTACACAAAATTTTTGTAAACCATCGGTTTTGCTGAAATAATATGTAATTTTTTTACTGTGGTTTTTACGTAAAATGGCATTTTTTTTAGTATTACTACTACATCCACAAAAAGTTTGATTTACAAAATGTTAAAAAAAATTGGAATCCGAATGAGTGCAATGGTGGTATATTTAGATCACAGTGTATATATGTATAATAATACGTACATAATATACATACACACACACATATAAAAGCTAATTTATATATATAAAGAAGATAAAAATCTTATCGCTGTTCATCAATGTGTGAATTTAATAACCATTTTAATTTGTCTGGATCATCCCGTATATACGAACAACTAAAGTAAATTTAAACTATTCTCGTCTTCTTTTACAAGAAATTATTTAAAATAATGAACTTATTAACAATTATATCGTATCCGGTGCATCATATATCACTAATTTAATACTATGAAATTTCCAAAAATTAAAATTAATTGCTACATATACTTTATATATATATATATATATATATATATATATATATATATATATATAATATTAATACTTACTTCCTTTTAATTTTCAACTATTTGAATTGTTTTTCTTAGAAATTTGTTTTTGTTTTTTTTTAACTCAAATTAGATATTTAAATATTTTTTTATAAAATCATTATAATTTATAATATTAGAATGAAAATATTTGATTATAAAATTAATTAGTATACTATACAAACAATAAAATTAATAATATACTAATAATATAATACTAATAATATTTTTTGACTAATTATTTCCCGCTGAAAAATTAACTCGCGGTATAGGTAATTGAATGTAACAACTCTTGAATTTTATATTATTGAAAATCTTTTATGAGAAAAAAATGGATCGCGTTAAATTCGAATTTAGGTTATATAATATTTATAAATAATCGATGTTTCGATAAACGCGACGTACGTCTTCATAGGAAAAAAAAGATACAAATGACATTTGCAGTTAATAAACAGAACATAGAAACAAGTTACTGGGTAACAAAATAAGTAATTAGTTTATACGTAGAACATGTGGATTGATGTTATCTTTTTAAATTTCTTTGCTTCTTTTATCAATATGTAGAAGATTTTTTTTAATGATATACATTATTTTAATGATATAATTTAACAGAAGTAAAAACCTAAAGTTTTTTTATTTTAATGTTAATCATTTTATATAATCTTCCGTTAAACAAATCAAAAATTTACAAATATGTATTCTATTTCTTATAATATAAATTTGCGTATTAAAATTGCAGTAAATAATGGATTTTCACATCGATATATGAATATATATATATATATATATATATATATATATATATATATATATATATATGTATATGGTAAATTATGCGAGCAAATGCATTTTGCCGTTAAACGAACTGAAGTCATATAATAAATACTTAGAATTTTGTCTAGACCCGAAAGTATTTTTTGTAATTAACTGCCAACTTAATATGTCTACAAATGTCTTGTTTTGTTCAACGTGTTACAAATACAAATAATTTCGTTAACAAATTGCGCTGTTTGCACCTTTAAATTAAGCTAATTTCATTTTTAAATGCCGGTTAATATCCTGTAAGTGGCTACAAAATAACTTTCTAGAACGATAACATGACTTAATAACATCTATAAATTATTGTTAGTCAATTGTTTTGTTGGCTACAATTTACTTTTATTTTGGCAAAATTTATTAAGTACTAAATGTTTTTTTTTTAAAAAAACCTGATATAACTAAAGATAATATTAAAAAAAATGTTACTGAAAAATATTTCATACAATTTTATTGAAATGAACTTGTAAATATAAAATAATTAGAAAAAATATGCTATTTCACATACATACACAATTACGCCATGTACCCAAAGGGATGTGGCACAAACCCTTTCCATTATCTCAAAATCAATTTCCACCAAACAACCCTATCCGGACAAGCAACTTTAGCTTCATCCACATTCATAATTCCTCTTATACATGCTCTTGTATTCCTTTTTTTTTGCTATTTCACTATATATAAATAAAATTTGTCAATTAAAACTTGTACTCAAAAATAGTAAGCCTCTGAAATCTACATAGAAAGTTGCCTGAAAAATACTCAAAATTATTTATACATATATATACGTATACAATCACGCCATGTACCCATAAGAATTTGGCACAAACTCTTTCCACTATCCCAAAATTAATTTTCTCCAAACATTCCTATCCAAGCAAGCAACTCTAGCTTCATCCACATTCATGCTACTTGGAAACTTTCGCTCACGCAAGCCACTCTTTCAATCCTACCAACTCCATCTACTCATCGGCCCTCCACGCACACTTATACATTTATTAAACATTCGCTAAGGATGACCGAACCATCTGAACTGAGTAACACCAACTTTTGCAAAATTTTTTTTTTTCAATTTCACACTTATCATACACTAATCTATTTCGTATACCCGATTCCTTCTTGTTACACCACATATGCCACGTAAAAATCTCATTTCCGCAACAGTACCTTCTCTAAGGCTAAATATTGCCAAATGTTAGAATAAATTTCTCCTTAAAATAATTTTTAAACTACCCAATGAAATATTATCGTTTATTCTCCTAGCAATAAGTTTGACCAATATAAATATTTAAAATAAATTACTATTTGCTTTTAAATAACAATTTTTCTGAAATTTTGACTGCGACATATATAAATATATTAAATTCATCGTCTTTAATATACATCAAAAATATAAATTATCAAATTTCAAATTGATTCATTCGCCATTTATTTAAATACAAATTTCAATTCTGTAAAATAATTTTTCAATTATCTCGTTAAAATAAATTGAGATGTAAATTTACATTAAATGTAATGCATAACTGATAATCGCATTCCAATATATGCAATAATTTTTATTTATTGTCATATATATATATATATATATATATATATATATATATATATAAATATATATATATATAAACAATTAATTACACATATTGTAAGTTATTTTCAAGGTTATGTTATCTAATAATGATAGTAGATGGAAGAGTACGAGAATTATTTAAATAATTTAATATGAATGAAAGTAGATATAGTGCAAATTCATACTGATTATACTGCATAATAAATAAAGATTATCAATTATATGTAGGAGATATGTATAGTTAATTTTTACTATTATAAACACATTATGCAATATATAATAGATTATACTATAACTTATCTAAAATAGAATTTAATTTTATTTAAAAATTGTACATTAGCATCATTAAATTGTATTTCATAAGTATATTAAGTAACACTTCCGTTTTACGATTACTGTGGCGTATTCAAGGGGAAGATTAGAGGGATAAATCTCCTCTCAATAATTCGATGATGCTCATTTATAGCAGATAGATGAATTTGTGTATTTGGGTAGTTTATTATCTAAGGATGGTGTTTGGGTGCTTTGGGTACTTTTGCTTTTGTTAAGCCCCCTCCTCCCCCCATTACCAAGCCCAGATTTAAGTATAATTTAGTTTTTCTAATTTTAAAAAAATAATTAGATTTTTTAAATTTATTAAAGAAAAATTTATATTATTCTTATATTATTTTTATTATGAAGAAAAATTTTATATTATCTTAATAAAGAATTTAAAATATTATGAATGAAAAATGTACAATGTTTAACAAATATTTTGCATTTTAATTGTAATATTTTTTTGTAATTGCATATTTTAAGTAGCCCTAAAATGTTGAGAGTTCCTGGCTGGTGCCCCCGTAAACAGCCCCAATATATCAATATATTTTAAATAAAATGATGATATTACAAAATTATTGCTTACTTTTAATTGTAAAATTATTATAGCTTGAAATGCAGTATTCTTCACTCAAAATTATGTCTATATAATATGAAATACATCCAATTATCAATACTGTCTGTCAACTTTTATCATAAAACATTCCACAAAGTTAATTGTATCAATTAGAATCCGATATTTGTTGCACTTTTTATAAACAAAATACACTTATATTTATTAAACTTACAATCAAAACATTAATACATTAAATTTTATACAATATTTTTATGAAAAACACGAAATTTTCACGATCTGATGCAACAAAATACACAAATTTTTTACAACTAAATTTTATTAAAAAACATAAATTAACTTGTATCAATTTGCTGCTCATCTCTGATTGGCTAATATTTCAATTATTTGAAATTCTTGTAATGCTTTGTCTACAGATATAAATATTGTTTTGCTTATAGAAACAAAACAAACAAAATTTAACAAGATTACGCAATTTTAATTAAGTAAATTCTATTAGAAAACGTTTTTTTTTTTAAATAAAATAAAAATATAACAGGTCAGTCAAGTACTAGACATAGAATTTTATTTATTTAACTGAGTAAATAAATATCTCTTTATATCTTTTATTTTTTTATTAAATTTATTTAATATATTAAATAGATGAATTCAATATTTCTGTTAATGAATATCAACGACTCATATTTTAATATTGAAATTTAGATAATTTATGAGTGATCAAAATCGGTATAATTCACGATACACATAAATAATGCACGACAAATAAGTTTTTATACGACAATTCATTTCTCACGACAGTAAATGTAAGTGCACAACAAAAAATGTAAGTGCACAATAAAAATGTAAATGAACGATACAATATTTGTTCTAGCAAAAAAAAAAAACTAATCTGAAATTGATCTTTTAATCCAACCTATAAAAAATTATAAAATAAAATATGACTTTAGTTCTGTATTAATGTTTATTAATACAAACTTTTACAATTATATGTTTTAAAATATAAAATAATTCATATTAATACTTACGTTCCTTAAACATTGATAATAACACTAAAACACATTTATGCAAATCACAAATTCTGAAACAATAAAAATGAAGGAAAAAAATAAATAAGGAAGGTACGAGAAAAATCGGAATAAGTCAACGGTATATGTTTTTGGAAGCCATTATGTATTTATATATAAACTTAATGCACAGGAACTACAACCAAATAAATCAATTTATTGGAATAAACTAACACAATTCAAGATATACAAACCGATTTACTCAATTTGTCACATTAGAAAAAAAAAACAAATCGCATTACGCGAAGAATCCTCAATAGATAAGTACAAAAAAGAGAACAAAAATAAAACAGTAGTATATAACAAAATGAATATACATACATCATGCCAAAAAAAAAAAGAAAACTCCACATATATATTTATTATTATTATTATAAACAATTCAGGGTCGTTTTCATTATATGGCGAGAAGTTCAGCCATTTTTTTATATAACACGGTTTTTAAAGTTGTCTATAAACTAGGTTTTCTTTCAATAAAACAGCATTCAACAGCAGTTAGTCGAAATGCATGCATTTTTCCAATATTTCAACGCTGACAACAATGCAACGACTTTTTTTTCTTTAATATTATTATATAATAAATATCAAACGCTTCGTTTAACACACACTTTGGCTTATATTACAAGCTCGGTTTTTGAGTGTTAGAGTTCATTTGTTTAGTTCTGCTCTCTTATGACAGTTACGTTGTCTTAAAACCGACATTAGGTAAAACCTATTTTAAAACCTAGCTCGTAATTCAGGCCTTTATGTTTATCAGTACATTTTTTTTACCGAATTTTCATATTAAAAATGTTTGCAAAAAAATAAAACAGAACCTGGCAAGTAAAATATTACTATTACTAAAAAGATATTCTTTTAAATCAATTTAATGAAAGCGTTTTTAAACAGAAAAAGGTTAACATTACGATAAAGTTATGTAAATATTTGTATATTTTCAAATTTTGATTTAATTTGCAAAAAAAATACACATCGATTATTTTCCAATTTAGGACGTTTTATTATAAATTTATACAAAAACTATTAAATATATTTCAGCCATGATTTTTTCCATTTAGCCAATCACAATTCTGTCTATGAATAATTCACAAGATAAATATTAAACATTTTATTGTTATATCCTGTTAACAAAATGCACTAAAAAATAATGTATTGACAAACATATATTACAAATAGTATAACGAACGTTTGAATTAAGTAGAGAAAATGGTACCTAGCAAGTAACACATACATACCTATATGTCATACATAGTAATAATAATAATAAAAATAGTTCTAATAATGTTAACAGCACGAGGTAGAGCAAAAAGTAGGTATGTCGTTGCATCCTAGATGTCAGTCGCGGTAAATGGGGGGGCGCCATTGAAGCTCAGAGAATTGCCCTGTTTCTCGAAACAACTAAGATAAGATGGTTTTGTTGTTGATATATATAATATTTTGACGTTACTGCTTGTTTGTTATTTGTTTTTATTATTATTTCGTGATTAAAAATATCTAATGCAACCCGGAGAGAAATGTGTTTTATCGGCGTACTTACTAAACACTAACATATTATAAATCTGACCTAAATTTATATTTCATAAATACACATATCGAGCACTATTTAGTTGTGTGACAAAAAAACCAATTGTCACGGCAGGTACATGAGACTTTCATTTTTTGTCTAGCCGGTTGTCACGTGGAGCGTGACGTCATTACTTGCCAGTCAAAATAGCTTTCTTTTTATTTATTTATTTTAATATATATTTTTCATTATTTTAAATAAATCACTTATAACATTTCATTATAAAAATATCTCAGATCAATTCTGTGCACACCTTCTAAACACATACTAACACTAATATAACAAGTTAATATTTATTCGAGACGGGGTATCGCCATCTCTGAATGCCAGTGGCAAAAAAAAATAATAACGGACATATTAATGACGTCACGTTCAATATGGACCCGACTAAACGAAGAGGTAATAATTGTATTTTTTTTCTTTTTTTTTTTAAATAAATCGAACAAAACACATTTTCCCAAGTTGCACAAACACTTTTATTCTAATCTTTTTAAATATTTTAAGGACTATTTTAGTAAAAATAAACTCTGGATTTTTATATTTTTTTTTTTTTGTATTATTCTGTGTGTCTACTTTTTTTCTAATAATATGAATTTCATTTTTATCAAAAGTACAAAATACTGAAAAAATATGAACACAACAATTCTCGTCTTCAACTTGATACTTACATAATATATATATTATAATGTACAAACTATTTAAGTTAGTAAATAATTAATTTATAAATTCATATATATATATATATAATTTCTTGTGTCTGTGTGTGTATATATATATAATATAATATGATGCAGTTAATATACAGACGTTTTTTATTTTTGAATAAATTTTATTTCTTTAAATTTTTTGAAATAAACTGTTTTGACAATTGGAATGTCATTTCACATCCCTTTTCAAATTAAAGATAAAATAATTTTCGGCAAAAGAATATACGAATCACATTCCACTATTATTCATTTACAAATCGTTAATTTCTTATCGAAAATTTTCATTAAATTTATTGTTTATAATTTAAAATATCATCATTTTGCCCAAAATTGTACAATCAAATTATTAAATTCTTTATTTTTATAATTTATAAATTTTATGCAATTAATAATTATTATATATATAAAGAAGAAATCAAATAGTAAAATTTGTTATTTTGCATATTTCATTAACACACGAAAAAAAAAAAGAAAGAAAAAAATTCTAAGGCATTGGGGGTGTTTGATATGACCCAATAATGCCAGCGTATTATTAAATCAAAAATAAAATATATAATATTATAAACCTAATGCTATAATATGTACTACTCGGGTAATAAACGTAATAAAAGAAAAAAACAAAGAAAATATTTCACAAGAACACCATATACAAAAGCTCTCTATTTTATATATATAAATATATATATGGTTACATTATTTTCTTGTCATTTGGACTCGAAGAAGTGTAAGTCCTTCTACTTTATTATCTTTATATAGCTATAAGATAGTAATATGAATAGATATATCGATATCTAAGTTTATATTCTCAAAAAAAAAATGTAATGAAGTATTTAATTATTATATTAATATTTATTATTTATAATATATAAAACTCGAAATATATAATGCGAGGCCGATTATTAAAAAAGTGCTTCTCTTTCTATTTACTTGCAATCAATAATCAATCAATTAATTCATTTAACATATGTACATCACTAGAATAATTAGTATATATATAATATATTTATTTATATAAATCGTAAAACAGAAACAATTAGAACCATATAAATAAAAAAAAAATCAATAATAAATTGGGAGCACTAATCATAATTAACAAATAAGAATTATGTACAAAATAATAACACATCATCAATATTTTTTTCAATTCCCGATATTTTTTTCTCCAAACGAATACAGATTTAACCCCGAATAAAACATAAACAATAAATGAAAAACTAATTAAAAACCATTTAATTAATATAAATGATTTCGTTAAATAATAATTTTATAATAAATTGCATTCGATATCTGTTTTATTTTTGTCATGATTTGATTACGCTAAAACATTTGCAAATTAGATTTCATACGATTAGAGAAAAATATATATGTGGGGGGGGAGAGGGTTTCCCGACCTCGCTTCCTCGCTTCACGTATACAAAACCGTTCAAATCCGCGCAATTTACTATTTAAATCAACTTAAATCATTAAATCATAAAACTGATTAAATTATATACAATATAAATCGCCGGTAACAACCTCATATTGCTCTTTTTGTACAAAAAAAAATCCTACGACGAAAAAAAATGCTCGTTGCATCTTAAACGTAACAACAAAATCAATTAATTAATAACATAAACACACAATTATCAAAAGTCAAATCACAGTTTAGTAAAGCGCACGCACTTTTTTTTTTTTTTAATTTTTAAGTTCGAAACTTCCGCGCCAAATTCTTTAACGATGCGCCGCAAGCGATCTGCGCAGCTGCGATACTCGTGCCCGTAATCGTTCCTGCTGTCTACGCAAGTCTACCACCTGTTTCGTATGGCCCGAATACTCATTGGTCAGTTGGTGACAATAAGCAGCAGCCTCGCGCAGTATAACCACTTTCGCAGCCCGCTCCTTACACGAAACCTCCGGTACAAGGACGCGAAGATCGTCAAATGCATTTCGTAAATCAACCCGCCGCTGACGCTCCATATTATTGTGCAGACTTCGTTTTTCCGAACATTCTGTGTCGCTGTCACTACTGTTGTTGTTGTTGCCGCCATAGCGTTTTCGCGATGTACCGCTCGACACTGTTTTCGTATAGCGATGATGGCGTGCTCGTTTAACACCACGCCGATTGTCTGTGGCGTTGTTCTGTTGCCGTTTCTTGACGGTATTATTATTATTGGTCGTGACAACATTTGTGTTTGGTATCCGTAAGGGTAGACGGGTTTTAATACCGCCACCACCACCGGATTGTTGTTGCTGAGTCTGTTGGTGTTGTTGTTCACGTTTGTTGCTGATTGCCGAAGCGACTGTTCGTTGTAGTTTCTGACGATCGCGCACTGATGGATTGGTTGGTAACACTGTTGTACAGCTACGTGCCGTTGTTATCTGTTTTTCGCCAACTGATACCACATCGATTTCCTCCTCTGTAACATAGAAAAAACAACACCGGAATTAGTCACCAAGATTTACAAACCACATCTTAAAACTATGTTCTGTTTATTTATTATAAATGTCATTTGTATCTTTTTTTCCTGATGAAGACGTACATTGACTTCGTTGAAACGTCGATTATTAAAAAATATTAATACAGAACTACAACCTAAAACCGTTTTATCTTAATAAAATCATTAATAAGACAACAAACTGACTTATGGTGAAATTCTAAACAGTTCTGCAGAATATTTTGTCTGTTTTAATCGAATGAAAAATTCAATTTTACAATGATACAAGATTTGTTCAGAATTTCACTATTATGGGAGTATCGTACTTAGTTTGTAGGCACATCATAACCTAGGGAGGAAAACTTTTCAGTATGAAAATTTCTAATGGGACACAAATTAATTCTAGTTCTATTAGCTAAATTTGCTAAAACATTCAAATATCTTATTTGCATATAATTCAAGTTAAATATGTACAAACATATATATTATTGTATTTTTTTATTGAATACAATATATTTACTTTGCCTCTGTATACACACTGTTTATATTGGGCGACAATTCTATTACGTTTGAGACTAGGTTAGATATGAAAGATGGCATAATGGCATAATTTCATTTCGATTCGAAATTTAGTGACAAAAATTATTGACGTGTCTACAAGTTAAGAGCGATACTCTTATAGAGCCATTTTTACTACTTCTTTACTTATTTAGTAACCTTTATTTTTATATTTCTAATAGAGTTAACTAGATAGAAGAATTGAATAATTTTTAATGCAGAATTTCACACTAACAAAATAATTGTTTTAAGAGTTGAATATTTAAGGTAAAATAAATTAAAAACGAAAATAAAAAGACCAACGTGACGATAAAGTGAAAAAATTCCATCATTTACTTCTTATCTCGTAATTATGAACCAAGGAGGCGCGCGTGTAGCCATAGTTTTTCCTGATAAGTAAAGAAAAAATACGGTCGACCTTACAGAATTAATACAAACAAACAATACTTTACTTGGCTTTTAAAGATAACACAAAACTCCAATACGGATTATATATGTATATGGAAAAACTTTCTCGAAATCGAAATCAATGGTTACAATATAATTACGGAATGGCTATCAATCATTTGTGTGGCTTTGATTCAAAAGTGAACTTTTGCAGTTTTTCGCCTGCCCGTGTGGTACCAAACTGCATTCGAGATTGACCTTGCATTCGTTAGTATTGAATCATAATCGTATTAAAATAGCAATTTAAAACGTTTTACAATGCTTTCACTTATCCATTTACTCAAGTCATATAGAATTTATAGACTGTTACCCATTATCGCACAAATTGTAAAATTCTAAGTTTACAGTCACGAAGAATTAATCTCGTAATTCGCGTAACCCATTTAAGTCTATTTTGCCGCGGCGGCGGCGATAAGGTTTGTGATATATTTTGAAAGTTAAAAACATATAATAATGTTAACTTTAGTAACTCTCTTTTCGATTCATTTCAATTGTAATTGCTTAACACGAAACTTAACTTCATGATAAAGTTGTTAGAATGTAAAAATATATTATTATTATGTGACTGGTATGAGGAATGGTTACCCGCTTTGGTAGAAATCTACAAAACATAGTTTTATTTTTCCATTGAAATTTAAGATAAAAAAAAAATCACCCCAAATCTGTAACAAAGTTACTCAAATTCTATCCAATATTAACAAATATAACAACTCTCATTTTTTTTTATATATTCTGTGTCTGCTAATATTGTTGGCTAATGTTGTTAGCAATGTTACTAAATCTTAACAACTTCGTTACAAAATTGAAGTGATTATTAATATTTTGTTAAGAAAAAGATCATCTACATATTCTCTATTTCGGCATTTGATTTTAAATAGTGTGTTTGTAATTTTACTTATAAGTCTGTAAATTTTAAAGTATTTTACTAACTTTTTGCAAAATTCTGAAACAAAAATTGAAAAATCCAATTAAGGAAATAATTGATCTTTTATCTTTTCAGTGATATCAAAATTTAATATAATTTATTGTTTAAACTAATTTTGTAGAAAAAACAAAGCACTGTAACACTTAGTTGACAAACCCATATATGTATATATATATATGTGAAGTATATCTTAGCTTTATTTAGAAGATAATTTTGTAGTACGTTTACAGTGCTTCCTTTTTTACCAATCATAAAGTTTGTGTTTTTAAATAATTTTCTTTTCTTCAAATGTTTAGAAATAAATTTAATAATTAATATTAGAATAAATTAAAATATATAACATTTCAATTTGCGGAACATTAAACATAGAATGATTGCTCAATGCCATTAGTTCTAGGCACAGACTGTAGTATAAAGGGTGCTTAGTAGTATAAGTAAGCGTCCCTTTCTCTTAAAAGCCTCAATAATAATAATTTTAACAAAAATTCCAAAGCTGCAAGTTATATTAAATATCCAAGTTGTTTGTTGCAAAACTAAAACTTTACATAATATAAATAACGCAAGAAGCGAATTCTACTCGTTTTGATGTATATTTCATTTCGTCCACGTAGGAAGAATCTACTGGACAATGACGTCACAAGCACACACATACACACCTGGTGAACGGTCAGTGATTACGTGTGTACGTCATTCGCGTTAAGTTCAATGCACACAACGACATGAAGTGAACAGAAGAGAAGAGGAGCCTCCACCTAGACTATGCGCCAATAGCAGCAACCAATGTTAAGCCAACGGAGCGCGACCAAGAAGTCTACCGGCTTGCTCGAGGAATTATAATCGGAGGTATTAGCCATATCGTAATGAGACCTTGAAATTTATTTCCCCTCTTTTTTCTATACACACATATAAACTTCTCTCTCCCCCCCTCCCTTCCCCGAGTTTAATTCAAATTGATGAATTATTAATTTTTCCGGATTCACCGCGACTACTTTGGGGCGATTTTATTTCGTCTTCGTAACACCTGTGTGTTAACACTGACATTGGACTTGTTTCAAGGAAAAGAAAGCCCGATTAATTGGGCAGATAACAATGTAGACAGAATTATTATTGCTAAATTTAAAAATATGCAACAAGATTTTTGAGCAATATAATATTTCTATATATTGCAGAAATAACCATTCTAAAATTCATTTAAAAAAAATAAAATCCGACTTTAATTAATAAATTATAAAATTTTGTTATCTACTTGTTTCTATGTTTTGTTTCTTTATTATTTATGTCATTCGTATATATTTTTCATAATGATGCTTTATATTTAATTTTATATTAAGACTCATCGAATTATAAACAAAACTTAAACGTAAAGCTTTTTAATTTTAAAAATATTTTAATATAGCAGATCATTATGTTGATAGATCCCGTATACAATTATTAATATATATATAAAACATATTTACAAATACTTTATAGTTATTATCTACCATTATAAATACATTTGATCATCTGTTACAAATTCGAAAAGCTTTTAAAAAACCGAAAATAATGATCATCCCATCCCTCATATCAACGAAAAAGGTTTCAAAGTCAGTCTTAATTTTGTAAACATGTCAGGAAAACTAGAAATGAACACCGAAATAAAGCAGAAATTTTTTGGCGGCATACCCGCATAAATCCAACAGTCATCAGTAATATGGGGGTTGGATTTAGACGAAATGGAAACCTAAACTCTATACACACGAAATGCGTAGATGAACCCAACTTACATACACACACATACATACACAGGGTGGGAAAATCAATGAAATTTCGGCGGTGTCAGTGTGCTCGCGGAAGGTCACCCTTGGCGACCCTGACCTCGCGTACGGCCGCGAGGGCACCCCCAGCACTCGTACAGGTCACTCACCCAAGTGCCTCGACGCATTGCTACCGCGTCGCGACGGCATTGGAACTACGACGCAAAATGCGTACCCGCCCCAAAATAAGAGAATGAACCCTGCGCGTATATTTTGCCGCGCTGCAGACATTTCAACTTTTGCCCGCAAATTTTTAACGTCACAGCTTCTAATGTTTTGTTTACCTTTTCCTTTGTAAAAACATAATTTATATACATTACTTTTTTGTATTATGCCGTTAGATATTTTATTTAATATCAGTAATTTAAATATGTACACAAAAATTATTTTGTTAAATTATAACATATTAAAAAATTGTTTAGAACTCACTATATTAAAATTTAAAAAAAATTCAAGTTAAATTTCTGTTTGTTTTTATATTAAAATCCGACGTTTCGATATACTAAATTGTACAGAACCATCATAATATATACAAATGACATAAATAATAAATATATAAAACATAGAAACAAGTTATTAGGTAACAAAATACAAGTAACTGGATTACAAAATTACATTATATTAATTATTTATTATTAACTAATAAAAAATATAATGCTATTGGTAACAGTCAAAAACTCTGATTGGTTCCATTAATATTAATTAATTAATGTAAAATTTTAATACCTATTTATTCAATTTGAAATATACTTACTACAACATAGTAGAAAATATTTCAGAACATCGAATTCTAATATAAAATTATACAGAACCTAAACTTAAAACTTTTTATTTTAATATACACCTAGACCTCGCTTTGCGTCGTTTCGTTTTGCGTTTTTTCGAAGTTGCGTCGCTGCTGAATTAGTACCAATTTTCACTGTGCGTCGTTAGATTTTCGAAGTTGCGTTGTTTTGGGTTCGAGTCTAATAGAAAATAGCTATAGAAAATCATAATTCACTTTGCGTCGTTTCAATTTGCGTCGTGTTTTTCTGGAACGTAACCACGACGCAAAGTGAGGTCTAGGTGTACTTATTATTTTTATAGACCGAATAATTATATTTCAAGTTTATTTGTAGTCTTTTTCATATAAATGTAGATAGTAAAAATAAAATACTAAAGAAATGAACCAATTGTGAGCTTAAACATATATAAGTGAACAAATTTTTCTGTTCAATACTCTTGCAACATATAAACTTTGCAGGTAAAGGTCTATCTTAAAATTGAAAATCTAAACGAAACCTGGTAGCTTATGGCACTACGAATATTGTCCTAAATCATTAGCACGTGTTACAGTTGACGTGTGAAAAAAAGCTACCTTGAACCAACCTCATAAAGCATCTGACTGTTAGAAACGCATAAAAACCAAACACAACACAATTCGTTCGTTCTAAGTTAAGAGAGAGAGAGACTCCGGCAGGTGTTCAATATTTGACCGGACAGTGTACGGGTCGCTTGCCGCCAAAAACCCGCATCAAATCCACCCAGAATCGATGGTATCGAAAATTTCAATAGTTTTTCGTCGAACAATAAGGATGAAATTGGTGACATCGTAAATCACACAATGACTGCGCCCCGGAGATGTACGCGTACTTTACTTTGCCCCCACATTAAGGGTGCCAATAAGGCATTACGCTGGGAGGCACGACTTGGAAATAAATGCTCTTATTTTTCCAGGGAAGGGGAACACGCACGAAATGTATCATGCGGGAATACATGTGTAACATTACAAATTGATTTTGATATATGTCATTATTTTTTCTCGGTCGAATCCCAAGCAGATGTTGCCAAGATGTACAGACAAATCACTGCCAAATTTCTTCCCTAAATGCACCTCAATTTTACCTTATAAAAGTATAAATTAACGACCATATTTTCTATTTAAAATTTAACTTCTATTTCATTCAAATTTCTTATAAAAAGTGTGAAGACACTGATTTAAATAAAATCTGGTTTCGTCAAATTACAAAATTTTATAATCTAGTTACTTGGATCTAGTATGTTTATTTTTTCCTGCTGATGATATACGTTTAGTATATTTTAATTAAAAATTGAACAGAGAACTAAAACCGTAAGCTTTTTTATTTAAAAATCTAAAGTTAATGTTACATTTCTTTATTAATTAAATCGTCTATCAACTGGAGGTTTGATTTAATAATGACACATGATTAATCTATAATAGTTAATGATATAAACTCATTAATTTTTTTATTCTTCCGGCTGAAAATTTTCAAGTCATGTTGTTGGTAAGAAATCTTTTAAGTTCACCTGAAGAAAATTCGGTAAAAACATATAATTAACCAACGATAAAAACTAAAAGATAACGACTTAAATTACAAAACAGCACCGGGTAAGATAACATTAAAGCCAAAGTGTACGAAATCAAAAATAAGTCTCCAGCTGCTTGTAAATTAACTCTTTAATAAAATAAATTGCATTATAATCATAACCAGAATTGATGTTATCATATCGGGGAGTCCAAAAGCACATGAATGTACGATTTTTTTTGTGGTCAGTTCGGATTCTGACACAGTTCACAGTTGTCCATTTGGCGAATTCGCAAAATGTCAAAGGTAGAAGTGGCTGTTAAAGAAGAATATGAAAAAAAAAGTAAGACTGTCTGGCTGAGGCAGGCTGCGTCTCCCCAATTAAAAGAGCCAAGAAAGCAAGAAGTCTGTGTGGTTCTCCGGGCACCTTTCACATTCCAGTTAACGGATCTCTTATATGCACAGGCAGCCAGCAGAAGTTGTTTCATTCCATCTTTCTCTTTTTCTTAGTACACCGATATCCCCCCACCACCACCATCATCCGAATGGTTCTTTCTTGCCAATCGGTCGTCATCTAGACGGAGACTCGCTGAAGGACAAATTCCATTGATCGAAAATAATTAATTTGCTGTGAAAATACACTGCAACGCCGCGGCACACACACACACACACTTTATAGATAGGTAGATGAATGTATGTTATATTTATATGTGAACAAGTTCCTCTCTTCTAATGTGTTCCGGTATTTCGATTTCTTTCCTTTCTTTTCGAACAGAAGGGAGAAAAAAAAAACTTTGAGCCATTGTATTGTATAGTTATGTTATGTGTACGATCCTCTTATTTGTCTTTATTTTATCGGTATTTAATGACCCTGGATTTTATGTTAACTGGATTTTAAATCATTTAAGACTTAATGGTTACGGCAGGTGCTTCAAAAAAAAGAATGACTTATACAGTAAGCGACAAAAAATTCCGCATTATTTGATTTCATTCTTTTTGTATTTTTTGTAACCTTCAGAACTTCTCAGTTCAAATATTCTGAAAATAAACTACAACGTTCATCATATACTATATATTGTCTGATTCTATTATTATTATTATTTAATGGAACTTGATTTTATTTTTACGAATAATTCTTGTCATATTCGGGCGAAATTTTAAAAAGACTCCAACAATTTTGGTATTTCGGCAGCGAGCCAAGGTTCATAAATCCCAATGAAATATTGCCAAGTATTCTTGCAATCATGTCAGCATCAATGTAATAACTATTGTAAATTTTTCAAGTATTATACACAAATAAAGTAATTAGTAACTGAAATACACTCAAATTTAGTAATTTATAAAAGTTATTAGCAAGTGTTTATGTACATTTTTATATACCTATTGGTAAGTATAACATTATAATTTTATAGAAATAACCCCAGTATTCATACTTTGGAAAAGATTAATTTTACATCTCACGGATTCCGCACAAGTAAACTTTTACTATATAGGTATATGTAGAAACAATTAAAACTAAAGCTAGAGAAAGAGAAATAGATAAAAAACCAAAACTGAATGTAAGTTGAATTCGATTTTGTCTGCTGGCTGTTGGTATGCTATGCAGTCAGAATCTGAGAGAATCCGGTTCACTTTGATCTAATTGGGCCCGATTGTTATCTTACAGTCGCAGAGTGCAGAGAGTAGGTAACCACCTACCGCATTCGCTACCCCGTATACATTCTTCGCGAATGAACACACCGCGCGCGAGCGGGCACCGGACGATATTCGCCAATCTTTGTGCGCGGGCTCGGCTGTCTCTCGCCGCGCAACCGACCCGGCGCGGCGCGTACCGTTAAGTAATATGCCCAAGAGTTCATCTACTTGCGAGAGAGTCCAAGTCAAGCTGCATTCCAAGGCCCGAGCCAGCGCACACGGACAATTACCTGTCCCGCCAGGATGCGTTGCAACAAACTAAATATACATACCATACTACTTTTATATAATTTTACTAACTATAGTCTAATAGTTCAACAGAATTTACTGTCTCACAGTGAAAAAAAATGTACGATGTAAACATTTGTACCACATATATGGTTCGCATTTGGTGTTAAATTTTAACACCGAAAACGATAAATTAAATAATTTTTGCAGGCATATTATTTTAACGTTAAAATTTGTTTATTTAAATTCATATAGTGGTTTATTTTTGCACTATGTTCTATAGTATATGTGTACTTTCAGTTTTTAAATTTATTAACACGATACGTGATTAACAAAAAATAACCAAAAAAATAATTATCAAAAACTAACACTGACCAATGTGGTAGTCCTCCTTTATATATATATATATGAATGATAAAACAAAAATTGAATGGTAAAATAATAATTTGTATATAAAATTTTTAATTCATTTTCGATTTATGAGTCCATTCGATTCAAATAAATAAATAAAATAAATGTAATGTTATAAAATATTTTTTCTTTTTGTATCAATAGAAGAATTCCTTCAGAACTCATTATATTAAAATAAAAAAGACTTTAGGATTTAGTTCTGTATGCGTTTAAATAAAATATCCAAAAGCTTTTTATTTTCTTTAGAAAAAGACAAAACATCACTACAATGTGTGCCACACTCTACTAGGTACAAGGCGTGACTGTGTATGTACCTTAGTATGTATATAATTTACGTAGTTGTGGACACAAATTATGTAACTGAAAAATATTCCGGAGAATGCGATTATTTTGAAATAGTATTAAAAGGTTTCCTTTCCGCACAACATATAGTAGCTATATATTTCATTTCACATTTTGCATTGAACTAATAATATATGTGTATTACTTTAGATTTAGAGAAACCTAAAAACACTAACAGGCAACACAAGACACTGAGTATTTCTTAATTAAACTCTCATTTCCAGCCGTTAATACATTGGCAATTATTATTAAATAAATTGTACAAAACTATGTACAAATTCCAGTCACGCATATACACATATATATATATATATATATATATATATATATATATATATTTTCTAATAGGATCACGAACTGTCGTTAGCGAAATAATTGCTAATTTTACTTTCTTTTAACATACATAAATAAGCACTGCCAATATGGAAAATGCGATATTTTTCTATCGCAATTTGCTGCTATTTTTTTTCTTTCGCTTCGTTTTTAAGCTAGGTTATGTACGTTTTAAAATTAAATGAGTCAGTGTTGAATCGAATTTGGCAAATGTTCAACGCGTATAAAACTTTCTAGGTACTTGTTCCTGGAATCATGTAACATTGCCAGAAACTTCACCTACACTTGTTTGATTCAACCATTAATCGTATTCAAGAACACAACTCTTTTTTTGTTTTTCTTTTTTTCGCTTCTTGTTCTAAATAGTTTGTGAAGTGTTTCTGCATTGAAAGAAATTTGTGAATTGTCTTGTTCGGAAAAAGTGGAACAATATAATTAAGTTACGATTTTAATCAAATAAAAATTGTTGGTGTTTGGAATTTTGAAATACTAATATCAAGAATTTATAAATTACCAATAGAGATTCACAATTCTATAACGATATTAGTTTATTGCAAATTTAATAAATAATTATATGGTATATTTAATAACAGTAAGAAAATTTACTTTCTTTATAAGTTGTATAATATTAAGTAATATCATCTCAACACAGTAAAAAAATCTTTCAAAACTCATTATATTAAAATAACACGGCTTTAAGTTTAAATTTTGTATTAATATTTATTAATAATCGACGTACGTTTTTATGTTAAAAATACAAACAATATGTTAAGTAGTTTCTTTATTTACATAACATAATTTCATTAAACAAATATTTGTAAAAAACAGTTAACAGTTTAAAAAATATACTTTTTTTATTAATAAGAAATTATATTATATTTAGTTTTTTTTTTTAAGAGAACCAGTTTTTTTTAATAGTCGTTCAAAAATTATATTATAGATTACAAATTATTTAATGCAATTTTACATTTTTTCTAACAGTGTACATAGTACGATATTACTAAATCAAATATGGCGATATAAAAATAAACATACTTTTTCCGAGATAAATTTAATCCAACTGACCTTCTATACAATAACAAATCACTGTTACCGAATCAACTAAAATTTGATAGTTTCTCCGAATTCAGTCTCTGCTCGAAAAAATCATCCCACCACCCCGAAAATCGGTACGCGCCAACTTAAACCTATAACCGTGTGATCTAAAAAAAAAATTTAGACCTCTTCCGCTTAGTGACAAGTATTATACATTGCCAGCCCCTCAAATTGTCGTAAAGAGAATGTGAAAGGTTTCTCTGCAGCTCTGATATTATTCCTCAGCGAAATACTGTTTTTGTGTTGTTCAAACGACAGGCGGGCAATATGGATACTGATTAGCTGTCTTGTTACCGAAGAACTTTATTGCCATTTAGCCATCATTCGTCTTTGGTTGGTTATTATTTCTTCTCGTGCAAAATGGAAGATGTTAGCGAAGAATTGTTGCGCCATACGAATATAGGTCACTAATGCTGAAGTGATGCACGTGTGCATTTATAAAACCGAACTACTGTCTGCAGAACTATTGCAATCTATTTTGCTTAGATGCATACTCGTAACTAAATAGTTTGATAGATATCCATAAATGAAATTGACAATTTTTGTACGCTGAGTATCAAATATAATTATATTATATAATGTAAGTTACAATATGACTAGATATGTGCAAGCTTATATATTTTATTGAATACAGTTTACACAAGTTTCAAATATTTAAAACTTTTTTAAATTTTGTCATTTATTTACAAATTTTAGAATATGTTCTAAATTAATTTTTATTAATAATCGACGTTTCAACATACTATACGTACGTCATCATCGTCAAAAAAAATTATTCAAGTGACATTACAGTAAATAAACAGAACATAGAAACAAGTTAGTAGGTAACAAAATAAGTAATTATAGATTGTAAAATTCTAGAAATTCAATATTCATATTATAAGTACTACCGTACTACAGAATTTAGTATGTAGAAAGAAGTTATTATTGTATTAATAAAATAATGATATTATATTGTACTAGTAACATGGATTGTCTATACAACGCAATTGTCAAATAAAAAAATAATAAAAAACTGACTGTCTTTAGCAAAAAACTGTAAATTTTTAAGAAAAATTGTCATTTTTTTAAAAATAAATATCAATTGTATTAACAAACATAACATAGTATTTATTTTCCTGATGATAATTCATGTGCAATCTATTAAAACATCAAATTTTAATTAAAATATTACAGAACTTTAACTACAGCCTTTTTTTATTTAAAACAAGTATATTTCCATGTAATTTTACAATAAGTAACACATTCTCATTTAGTAAATTAAAAATATTTTAAATATTTTCAAATTATATAAAACAGTGTATTGTAAAAAAATTATTAAATTAAGCCTAGATATATTATTTTACACAGCAATAATAATAACTGAACAATATTATTCCACAATTAAAACTGAAAATAATAATAATAAAATAAAATTCCAAAACTGGGGCATAGATGCTGCAGATGCGATTAAAAAATCACTAAGTAGAGAGAAATATTTGTAAAAGATAATAGCATAAGAGAGTGCTATAGCGAACGCTGGTGCGGCAAAAATGAGTGAAACGACGGCTAAAGCAATGCGACGCCCAGCGTCCATGTATTTATAACGAAGCGCGCGGCGAACGACCTCCAGCTGGCGAGACGTCGGGACACGCGTGTAGACGCCCGTCGCCGAAGCCTAGAGCGCGCCGACCGAACGGGCTACAGACGAGGGGAAACGGAAGACGCATATACACACACACAGCGAGCATACATCAGATCAACCACAGTATAGATGTGGAACACAATAATGTTTTGTTATAGTAATGAGAGAGAGAAAGAGAGAGAGAGAGAAGTTTTGTTTATAAATACGTTTGTGTTTACATTCGCGTCGATGTCTCTGTGTTAGTTGACGAATCCATTTTAGACATATAGGAATGTCAGGTTACAAAATGTAAACAAATATTATATTTACCCTTTTTTAATATACATAACAAAACAATCTATGTATCAGGTATATATATTACGTTATCTATATTTATAGTTGATCTGATATACTACCGCAACGCGCGTGCCATCGTTTCTCTACTCTCTCTCTCTCTCTATCTCTCTCTTTCCCGTTTGCGTTTGCGACGCTGTTCATTCTCCTATCTCTTTTCGTTTCGTCACGTCTCTGTCGCGTCGTATCGATCGACCGGGCCGGCAAACGACGTCGATGCGCCCGATGACGTCAGAATGGACGCGCAACACAGAGTTCCCGCCAAACCACTTGGTGGAGTATTTCTTTAAACACCTCTCTCACTCACACACACACACACACACACACAGTCTATCTCTCTGTTTCTCTGCGCTGCGCTGCTGGCGTAACATTGAGATGCGGCTTCTGTTTTCTCTCTTTAATATGATTGTTAAATCGAATTACGCCAACGCCTCTTACACTGTGTGTGTGTGTGTGTGTGTTTTGATTTATTTTGCGCATCTGCGTAAGAAAAACCCTTATCTTAAGATCTAGGTGACTTTATAATTATTCTTTTTCAAACTTTTTCAAAATCCCAGCGAGGTCAATCCATTTTTTTCAAATTTATTAAATTTTCTAATTATATATTAGTTCACTGCGATTAAGTGGAAATTAAAATAATTGTTAAAACATTTATTCTAAAGATACATATTTTTAGCAGATTTGCCTATTTTTGATTACAATTGATTTTTTAATTATCTTAAGATTAAATAAAATTAGAAATACTTATATATATATAAAATAATAATAGTATTAATAACAATGAAGATTTAAAAATAAAGCATTGATTCCTATTTCGCATAATATATAATTGTTTAACATAGTAAAATATCTTTTAGAACTCATTCATTCATTAATAATAAATATTTAATTATTAACAAGTACTAATACATAATTATAACCTAAAGCAGTTTTATTTTTATAATTGTTTTCTCTTAGTTAACATATAGTTACTTGTTCTTAATTTATTATGTCAGTTTTTGTTCTGATAAAGACACTATTCAATATTCAATATTAAACAGAACATTAAATAAAAAATAGTTTCAATTATATATTTTATTTATTTATCCTTACAATCATTCATTTAATAATATATTATAATTAAATTTATTTCTAACTTTTTACACTTTTCAACTTGCTTTTTTTACCGTAACTAAAATTAGATTAACGAACAATTCCTGTTAGTAAAACCGTGAAAAAGAAATCAACAAAATATTATTGGAAAAGCACGAAAAGTTGATGAAAAATTCATGTACTCATTAAATTATTCATTGGTCATTAGACCAGACCTGGATAATGAATCATTTTACTACGCATGAAATAATTGAAATAACCCTTTAACAGTCCAATTTTCATTCGCCTGTTGGGAAGTTTATTTAACGATCGAATAACACAGATATGGTGAAGAAGGGAGAAACCGTAGAAAAAATGATTAAATTTATTTAGTTTCTCGATGTTTTCGTGTTGATCTAGAAAACAAGTAAAGGTGGACAAGGGTCACACAAAAGGAATACAACGCATATAGTTCAGCAGGAAGAAAGAAAGAAAAAATCTAACAAAAACAATGTAAGTAAAAGGAACACGCAACTCGAAGATTTTTCACGTAATCATAAAAGTTTAACTACGAGGAAATATGCGTGGCTTGGAAATTATTCCCACATAAAATATGGACAAAAATATTTTCCAACTTTGTATTGTATTATATTTTCTACCTATATAATATTGTATGGTATTATTTTTTTTGCAGTGACTAAGTTATTTTAAGGGTAAAGGTAAGCAATGTTTTTAAAATATTCATTTGACTAAAAGCCGGTATTTCCAATTTTTATTTATTCTTCAGATAGGTAAAAAATCATATGTAATTGCTAAAAAATTAATTCAAAATTATTCCAAGGATAAATTTATTCCAAAATTTGTAAACACTGAGTCAAATAAGTTTAATAACCTTTTTTTTACAATTTATATATTACATAATTGATCTTGTTTTGAGATAATTGGCCTAAATCTTAACTGAATCCTACTAACAATAAGTAACTTTGGAAACAAATGTAATTTCAACAATTTACTACCAGATTTTTTAATACCACTAGATTAAATTTATTACCTCTCTTTAATACATAGATACATTTACTTCTGTAGTATATTTAACCAACGTCAATAATCAATTGATTTAGGCTCAAGTCTTTCCAAATTTATCTTTGGAATAATTTTAAACTTAGCTAATAATATATTATTATATATTCTAAGGATAGGTACATATTTAGTCGATTACCATATGATTTTTAACTATTTTTACTTATGTTAAGAATAAATAAAAAATTGCCAATTGGAAAGTGGGGCCTAAAAGAAATGTTTGAGTGTCTGATTGACACAAGTGCGACAGTCTAAAAATAAAATGATCTGCCAGGAGGAAGTGTGTCTAAAAAAGACGATTGAGTTGACCCAGTTGAATAAAAATAAAATTCGAAATTCGCCAACTCAGGTGTGTTGGTTGAGTGATTCAGTTTAAGCTCACCTTTACACACAATCAGTAACATGTACTTCAGCTCAAAGTATAATATATGCAATATTTTACAAATACATTCGAATATTGTAAACGCCTAGGTTGCAAGTAGTTAGTTGTTAGTATTTCTCATATTCATTAATACCAGTTTTTCGAAAAATTCGTTACATGAAATAAGACTAGTTTCGGAAATTCGTTAACTATTTTATTTTACTAGCCGAGTTAAGTAGGTACAGGTAAACTAAGGTCAAAATTAAACAGTGAAAAAGGGTGAATTTTAGGGTAAAATATATATAGTACGTACGCAAAAGGTCATTCACATTTAGGTTTGGAACGAAAAATAGAAATTGAATTTTAAATATCTAGTCATAACAATAATGTGTTTAGCTTGCTCCAATTTGCTTTTCTATATAAATATATACCAGAATGTTCGGTTGAAATGTTAATAAGGCTAGTTCACACTTCCCTACTTATTTCGAAATTAGTTTCATGTTTTAGTTCGTAATACTATTGGTTCTAAACTGTACTTATCTACTAGTTTGTGAAAACACAATAAAAATTTGTTAAAACACATAAATAATTTCAATTTTTTGCTGCAATAAAACAATTTATGCAACTGGAATTTATATAAAAAGAAATATTCTGCATAATTATATATACTGTATTATGTAAATAATTATTAAAATCATATCTTTCTGCTAGAAAAGTAAAACTATAAAAACAACAAATTGTATAGTTTGTCTAAATCTCATAAACTCATTGTATTATTATTATGTTTTATATTTGAAGTAAATTTTTACTTAAAATATTTTGTATAAGCATAATATTTAAAAACATTTTCGCACAACTCTAAGTTTTATTCTCTAAGTGCTATAGACACACTTTACTAGAAATTATAGTATAATTATTTGCAGGCAATCGAATTTAGAACGTTCCACAAATTTAATATTTAAAATTGAGTATAAAATTAGATTTTCAAATCTTTTAAAACATGAATGACAGCCAAATATATCTAATTTAAAATTTTCAATTTATAAAATTACGCTGTCAAGATGATAACAAATAATTATAGTTTATTAGACATTAAAACTAAAATGTGAAAATTTTAACAATGTACAGCTAATTATCTGTATTAATTTTTAGTTTAAAATATTGTACATAATTATATTTTTTTTATATTCATAAGGAATTTAGAAAAACAATTATTTTAATACTAGAAATAATGTTTTTGCCTTTTATATAAATTGTACATTATTTATTTTGAATATTTTTTTGTTATCATCAAGCTATATTCTGCAGCATTGTTAAATACAAAATTTGTATAAAATAAACGTTTAAGATAAACATTAAGATTCATTTCATTCTTTCTATTTAATATTTAAGTAAATTGTTTGTCTATAAGTTGGAAATTAATCTTTCTTAAAAAATTTTTTTAAATATAATTGATTTGTTTATTAATAAAATTGGCTAAACAATACGCATATTTTATCATATAGTTTAAAATGTTAGAATCATACGTACAGTATAGATAAAAAAATTTAATTCATAATTTAAATGCAATATACAGCATTATACAAGATTAAATCGGAAATTACTAAAATTCAACCAATGAAAAAGCATCAAAACCGCATTCTTAGTTGATCGAAAAATAAAACTAAAAGATTTAACCAACAAAAAAAAAAGGTTGAAATTCTTCTAAAAGTGCAACTTTTTTCAAAGCTGCCGGCACATCAGCACTGACTGTCTATAGGTTTATATAAGTAAAAAGAAATACGAAAAACTATCTCAGGCGTCTTCTATCTTAACTTAGGTGATCCTTCCAAGATCTCAACCATGTTCACACTGTTAAAATATTGTAGATTTCTTTTCTAATTTATTTACTTTCATTAATTATATTTCACAAAAATCTTCATTTTAAATATAGACGGGACGAAATTTGCATATTTAATAAAATGAACTGTTATTAAAGTTGTAAAAATTATTATTTTAGGTAAAAATTTATCCAGAACTTTTTTCTAATGTTTCTATTGTTTGTTTATTATTTATGTTATTTGTATATATTCTTTCCTGATAATGATATACGTCTAGTATATCGAAAAGTTGAAATTTAATATCAAATTAAACAGAACTTCAATCTAAAGCTTTTTCAAAATAATATATATTTTAAAATAAAAAAAAAATTAGGATTGTATATGAACTATATTTGTATTAAACAATAACTTTAAAAACTATAGATTTACGAATGAAAATTAACTAAAAATTTATTATAGGAATGTTGCACATACTCTTAATTTGTAAACAAAAGCTAAAATACTTGGAAGTATTTTTAATTCTCTAGTGTAAATCGGGTCTAAAACGGATATACACCGAGATGTTGGCATCCCAAATAGTTATAGAAAACTAATGAAATTTCCTAGAAGATTTAAAAAATCAGCAAGTGGACCATTCTGCGAAAAAAAACAAATGTCAGAAATGAATATTGGTAGTTCCAGATTGTTCTTTTATTTACAAACCAATATATCATAAAAAAAAGCGCAGTAACAAAATAATATTTATTATTTTCTTAGGACTATTAAAAAAAAAGTAAAAAATATTTTTAAAAATAATTGTCGTATCGTGTCATTATTTTACTCTACACTGTAAAGAAGATCAATGGAATTTTTCATTAAGCAATTTTATTTTACTTTTTGTTGTAATTTTTATAAATTATTGTAAATTTACCAAAACATAAAATTACAATAAAAGTGTAGTAGAATTTCTATGATTATTAATGTAAATTTACACTGTTTTTTTACAGTGAGCGTATCGAAAAAGTGCAATGGAAAAAAAAACACCTCGCGATTTTGGCATTAGAAAAGTCAAATTTTATATGTGTTTTAATGTTTATGTAAGTTAATACTAAATGCAGACAGTCGTAGAAATAATATTGTATAAAGTGTCTTTTTATACTCATTTCTTCATTTATAAAAAAAATGTACTATTTTATGCACATTATTACATTATATAAAAAATATTTCTTTAAAGAAAATGAAAATAATTTGAAAAAGTTTTAAGTACACCGATTTTTTTAAATTGTATTATACTACAGATTAGTTCGTATATCGTTAACTACATATCAAAAATTCATTAAATTTAAAATGATATTTAATAAAGTGGGTGCATTTCGCAATTATATTCCAATTGTTTAGTATTATTTTTATTACTAGATTATATTATTTTAGTAATAAATAAAATTTTATAATTAGGCATTCTTCACTGTCAGTGCAGTTTTTATATTATTCTGTATAGAAAAAAAATTTATTTAAATAATATTTTTTTAAATAATATATTATTATTAATAGTATATTATTAATAATAGTATATTATTATTAAATAGTATATTATTTTGACCGTGTTTCTTTGGTAAAATATTCAGTTTCTGACAAATCTAGTGATGCAACTATATCAATTAACTTAATTTGAATTAATAATTTTCAATATGGCCGCCGGAGATATAAGATTAAATAAATACACTTGATCATGCAGTCATATTTGGTGCTTCCATCAATGATAATTACTATATAATAATGAACATTATTGTACTAGTAGTATAATGACCTCTATCTATATAGGCAATATAGTGACGTCATATCAATATTTTAATACGCTTAAAGAAAAAAAAACAATTTTATTAAAAAATTACAAATATCGAAAACAAAACTTGTAAATAATAATTTAAAAACCCGAAATACCTAACAAAAAAAAAAAAAACTTAAAACATCTCAGCAAAAAATTTGCAATTTTCTTGAATGAACAGCGAAAAATTAGATAAATATCTAAGAATACCGAAATAAAAACAAGACTAAAATGCATCCATAATTGGCGGTTTAGTTTATGATAGCTAGCGGGCATTTTTTCTACCGGCCGCCTTGTGACCCGTGTATATGTTGCATTTTTATAAAATGCGTATCTGGTCGTCTGCCGTCTCCTGGAGGCGGTAGACAAGGCCCGTCCCCCCGAATTTACTGATCGCCGATTTTTGTATCGCAACTTAATTGTACGTAATGTACACATTTTAAACTTACATATATGAGATTTTCTTTTTTTTTTAATGTCGAGTATGAAAAAAAAAACTATTGGGACATGAAAAAAGAGAAACTGGTTTCTGTGAGAAGCGTTTACTTTTTTTTCCTACTCGTCTCTTTCTCGTACTCATTTCGCGTCGAAATACGTCATATATAATAAATTTATTTATCAGAAAAAAAAAATAAATACTTTAAAATATGTCATTAATTATTTTTCACCTACTCGACGATGAAAAAATTAATTTAAATATTTTTCAACGAGCTTGTTAATCTTACTAGTAATTTATACCGAAATATTTTCAATTCAAATGTGAAAGATGAAACAATATCAATTACTGTTAACTACACTGTAAAAAAAGTATTGTGAATTTACAAAAGTTTTTATAGTAAAATTTATAATAAAATTATACGTAGAATACATACATACATGCACAATCACGCAATGTACCCAAAAGTGTTTGCCAATTTTTTTTTCAATTTTCCTAGCATCATTCACATTCATACTGACACTCTACCATACATGCTCTTCTATTCCTATTGGAAACTTTCGTTCACGCAAGCCTTCAAAATCTTTACCATATATACTTTTAACCAAACGTTCATTAGACATTCGCTCAAGATGACCGAACCATTTTAACCGACTAATACCAAACGTTTGCAACATTTTTTTTTTTTTTCAATTTTACACTCCATCATACACTAATCTATTTCGTACCGGATTCTTTTACTTCAAGTAAATTTACAGTTGAAACTGTTTAATTTTAAATTTAAATACTAACATATGTATAAATATCTGTAATTTCTCATAAAAAAACATAAACTTATAATAAAAATTAATGTAAAACTATATCCTAAAGTCGTTTTATTTTATAAAATTATAATTCGTTACAGTTTATCGAAATTTACAATAAATAAATATTACATACTTAATAATATAACTGGTATTTATACGAATTATTACTTATTATTATGTAATTTTACATTAGTTACCCAATAATACTAATTTCTTTACATGTTTACCTATAATTTATTGTAAAAATCACAGAATTTTTTTTACAGTGTATCTGCACATATAAAACTACATATTATTAATTTTCAATATAGTATTCATAAATATTTTTATATATTTAACATCGCTAACCTCATTTTTAGATAATTTTTTGAATAATAAAATTTTAAACACAGGAAGACAAATATATACCAGTTTTTTTTTCTGATAATCTTTTTTTTTTATTTCAGTGGAAAATTACAACAATCATAATATTATATATTTACTTGAAGAAAAATTAGTATAGATAAATTTGTAGTTAAACAAGTACGTTATTATATTTAGCGAAAGAGATAGGTCATTGACCAGTCACTACCTTGTATGACAACATTATATATATACAAAAGGGGCAGTTTTCGACTTTAAATAAAAATCCTATTTCCGGTATACCAGTGTTTATTTGCGGTTTATATTAGATAACAAATTTGTAAAACATCCTTAATTTACCTTATCATACGTATTTTAAAACAAAAAACTTTCCTATACACAATTTATTTCTTATAGTTTCATTCTCACTTCTCTACTTATCACAAAATTAGTTTTATGTTTTAATACATTAAAATAATATACAATATAATAATATAAACCGTTATTGTAAAAATTACATAGATCATTTATGTACAACAAAGTTTTTTCCAGGAAAAACTAAATTTTTCTTTAAGCGTATCATAATATTAATATTACGTTCTCATATTGCCTATGTACAAAGAGTTCATTATGTTACTAGTACAATAATGGCATTATTATACAGCAGTTAGTTACTATAAACACTATTTAATCGGACATATCGTATTATCTCTGACTAGGGATAGAAAACTCTTATTGTGTTTTACCCAGATACACAAATGTCTGAGCTCGATACAATAATCATCGCTTTCTATTCCTCGTAACATAATATACTAATTTTGTTATCTATAGTAACTTGTTTCTATGTTTTGTTTGTTTATTATTTATGTCATTTGTACAGATATTTTTTTAGTATATTTTTTTATATAGTTTAGTATATCAAAACGTCAAAATTTGATATAAAATTAAACAGAATTTAAACCTAAAATTTGTTGTTCAGAAATAATCATCGATTTCTACTCCTCGCAACATAATAATACTATTATACGTAGATCAACAAATTTAACGAAAATTTAATTTCAAATTCAATGAAAAATAAAATACAGAAATTTCTACCAAACAATAATATTCGAAAGATAAAAAATTTCACGCTTATTATTAAAGCACCATAGTGATTTTTTTCTCATTATATTGGTAAATACGAAAAAAATTATCGATACACAAAGCAAAAAAGTATAATTTTATCTGAAAATCATTGCTGTAAAAACTCTTAACGTTCTTTTAAAAGCGTCCCCGGCTATTGACGAAGATAATCCTAGTTTTATTTCGGAACGCAAAACCATATTTTCAATATTTTCCAAAAATATCCGAGAATACAAAGCCCCTTCGATTTAAAAGAGTGGTGGAGGGGTTTGTCGGGTTTTGTACCTGACCCATCTAGCGATTACCTGTACTACCTTTAAGCAAGGTTGCAAAACAAATTTCGTAAACTGTACTTTCCAAACGCAACCCAGATTGTAAGTTAGTTATATTGTCGAAAAGAAAGAAAAAGATGAAAAAAACCCCTAGATCCGTTTCTCATTTAGATTTCTTGTAAAATGTTAGAGACACTTTTTGTCACTAGGTGTCACAATAGTCACCTTCCAGGAAGTGAAGCAAGACGAATAGTGTATACCAGTATGCGTTAATACAACTCCTACATTGGTCCCAACTATAATTTACAGTTTTATTGCGCTTGTAAAACAGAATCGGAGAATATAACAATCGAAAGAAAGCACCGCCTATAGTGTTTGACTAGTTTTAAAGTACTTACTTCGAGGGAGACTGTTCAAGTGTTTTCTAAAGAAACGGGACTCTATCAAGTTCTGAGTAATAAATACTACTTCGACGCTTTTAAAAGTGGTGCTCTTGTAATTAAGTGTCACTCTATTTGTGCTATTTGGAGTATTGCTCAAGGCTCTAATACTATTCATGCACAAGATATTTGTACGGTATTTTATTAGGTGTTGAAGTATTATTGAAATATAACTTCGTAGCTTTAAAAATGAAGCTAGTTTTTATTACAAACTACTAACAGATCTGTTTTGGTAAATCTACTAACATAATTCTGCCAAATCAAGTATTTTTCAACACCATACTGAAATATTGTACATCTTGAACGAATGTCTTGTTAAAAAAAATCTATATCAATGATTTTGAAGCTATACGTTTACGTGAGCAAAAGTTTCCAAGTAGTAAGAATAAAAGAGCATGTATGAGAGGAATTATGAATGTGGATGCACCTGAAGTTGCTTGTCTGGATAGGGATATTTGAAGGAAACTGATTTCGAGATAGTAAAAAAAAATATTTCTTGGTTTTTAATTGCAAATACACATTTTAAAATTTAATGTGAATATATGTTTAGTTCAAATAATCGGAAAAATATTTTGTTGACATCTACAAATAATTTTTGGCATTTGATCTAGTGTGAGAGAGCGTCATAATATTACTACAGGCCATTGAACGTTTTGAAAAATTATTTCAAATGTCAACACACACAAAAATAACGAAACAGTTAAAAGGGCGATGTCAAAACTTGCTCCAGCAATGATCAGATGACCACTAAAAAAACATAAATAAATTAGAGCAATGAACTTTAACCCACGAGAAAAACGGTAGACAATCACGTTGAAAAATCGATATACAAATATATATATTTCGGTGTGTAGATTTAAAATAGAATACATTTAGATGTAGCAAAAGTTTGTTGGCCTCAAAAAAAAAATAAATAAAAAATATCACATCAGCTGACTGGGTAATTTTTGCACGGTGATTCTCTTTCTATCTCGTTTTTCTGATGTTCGATTGTTAGCCGAACGTATTAGTTATAAAGAGTTACACGCGTGTACAACTCCTCGCTTAGCAACAAAAATTTGACACACTTTTTTTTTCGTATATATATTTAATCACTCACGCACGGCTCAAACTCTTATCTCCCACGAGTTAATTTTTTTCGTAATCTTGTGTGGATTTTTTTTTGTAAATATATATGTATGTGTAGTCTCATTTTCCCATACGTACTTGAGCGAGAAGTTGACAAATTCTTATCAACAAATTTTTTTTTTTGGTATGATGACATTCACTATTCATATCTGCTAACAACTATAATACTTTATTTTATATTGATTCCGGTTAAATATTTATTATACAGGAGGCATTGTACAATACTTTCTTTTACTAGTATTCTCAGAATTAAGGCTATTTGTTTATATTTACTCTAAGCAATATTATAGAACTACTATTTTAAATAATATGTATAAAAAGTACTAATAAATTATATAAAAAAAATATTATTCTAAAATAGATTTTAATGGGTTTATTTGATTCATATCTGTAAAACCTGAAACGTTAGAGAATATTTTGACTTTTTCTATCAATAGAAGAATTTCATTTACTAGAAACAGATAAAACATACAGATCTTACAGATGTAAACCGAATGGACACATTAATTAAATAAATATACAATTCGAATTAGCATTATTACACAGAAAATTGGAGCCAGAAATGGCCTACTTTTAGCAATTCCCACTTTCAGAGTTAAATTTATAGCTATTATATATCCAATTAGATAACTTTTATTACATACAATTAAAAAAAAGTATATAAATGCCTATTAAATTCGAACGTATCAATAACCACTTTTATGATACGTATTATATACTACAAATTACAGTTATAAAGGAAAATCAACCCTTCCAAGATTAGATAATAATACACTTCATATGTTAAGGCAATGATATATGTATTTGTAACATAGTTGTTATTAGGGAAGCGATATTCAACATGGTCTCCTATCAAGTATCATGAAGAAAAGCAACATTATGACGAGAACATATTTAAGAGGGTGATATAAACGTCAAAATAATGCTCAACCCCTCTCCGACGTATATATATGCGCGCTACTGTCAGTTTCTCATTCAAACATTCGAAACGATAATGTTTCCCATTGTAAATCGTCTCAAAAACGATTTTGGACTAAGCGGGTACTCCCTCCCCCTCACCCCCTTCTTCTTAACAAAAACCGATTCAAAACAAACCGGAGAGCAAGGCTCTTGAGGTTTTGTTCAGTTCATTGACATCGGCACAGGCTTTTCGCGCAAATTTTCCTATTTTGATGACGTTGCGCTATTTCCTTCCAAAGGAAATTTTGAATAACTTCACAAAATAAGTACAGCCCCGTGATTTTGATATTTATACATTAAAACGAATTAACTACACAAATCTGATAAAGCAACTCTTCTCGAAATAATTAAATACCGTTGGATAGATAATTGAAAAATATAGAATTCAGGGTTAGGTATTTACAGCTCCGAATAAAATGTGGAATAGTTAAGCAAATAATAAATGTAATGTATAAATATACACATTTATTCTATGGTTAACTATCCCACAGTAGGAAATACTAGCTCTTAATGTAGGTATAGATTACTACTGAATTAGAATTTTTTGATTTATGATTGCCTTTGTATTATTTTATAACTTTCTGAATTAAAATAAAACAGCTTTAGTTTATAGTTCCGTATTAATATTTATTAATAATCGACACCTCAACGAATTCTACGTTCGTCTTCATCAAGAAAACAAAAATACATTTGTATCGTTTTTCCTAATGAAGATAAACGATACAGAATTATAACCTAAAGCTTTTTTATTTTAATATAATGAGTTTTTTACTATGTTTCTGTATCAAGTTTCTTTTGAAAATCCTTTAAGGCCCAGAATTAGTAAATGTTGGAAAAATTAAATCCTCGAAATAATTTTAAAATTGACCAATAAAATCTGAAGATATATTTTTAGCCAATCACAAATTATTTTTTACTTATGTAAAAATACTTATGTTGATGTAAAAATATTCTTCATACAACAAAAAACCAGAACCTAAAACCATTCGAAGAAATTGAGATAAGACTAATTCAGTTCCAAGCTGACGAATATATTTTTCGTAAAAAAATCATACAGATTTTGCCAGATTCATTTCTAATTTGTATTGGGTTTTCTGGCTGATTCATGCAGGCGCACATACGTTGTAAAAATTTGCGTGTTTGTCAGATTATAAATAGCGCAATCCATCAAAAAACGAAATGAATTTTGTGAGAGGGTAGTGTTCTTTCTGTACTATGGTTCAGTTTTACACATGCAACCACCACTAAGGGATTTTTACAACCCTCAAGAGATTGAAGAAAGAAAATAAGTTGGCCTTATATAAGATTATCTTATACCGCAAAACAAAAGTCGAGTTTGTGTTTTGTTTTATCTTTTCCACCATATGTCAAATTGTGTACGTATGTAACTTTATTTATGGTAAAAATTTGTAAAAACAATCACTGTAAATTTAAATTAATAAACATAGTAATTTTATTACACTTTCGAATACGGCTTTCGAATATAGTTCTGCTTTAATTTTTAATAAGGTATTGCGATAAATAAATAGAACATAGAAACAAGTTACTAGGTAACAAAATAAGCAAATAAATTACAAAATTTATAAATTTTTAATTAAAGGGAACCAAATTTAAACAAAAGTTTAGTAAAATTATAATGATTTACCAATGTAAAATTTATACTGATTTTTTTACAGTGTATGTGCAAAAGAAAATAGAAATATAAAATAAATAATTTATACAAAGAAATTCTATTTTTATTTTTCAAACAATATCTACGCAAAAAGATAAAATATTTACATTTTTTTTTTTATATTACAATTTTTTCAATTGTACATATTCATGTCAGAATTGACGTATAAGATAATTATGTTTTAGTTACTATATTATAATACAAGGTTCGTACAGCTTGTTATATAAGTATATTTAAACATTCATATCGTCAGCTTGGAGCAGAACTAAACTATCTCCATTTTGAGATATTTATGGAAAAGCATCATAAAAACATATAAATATTAATAAAAAAAAAAATAAAAATAAACTTCAAATTACCGTAACTCGAAACTCAAAATATTGAGATAGGCCAGTTCTGCTCCAAACTGATGTATGTTTATTAAAACTTTACTTATCTATTAATTGCCCACACATTCACAATCAAGCCATAAGGGTGTAGCACAAACTCTTTCCATTCAAGTAACAATTAGTTTTTACCAAACTTTTTTTTTTAAAAAAAACTGCATTTATCTTGTCATATATTGTTTATATATTTAACGTGTTTATAGTAGTATTATATTTTATATTTTTGTAAAATCTTACCTCATAGAATAATATATTCTATTGTGATAACGGGTTTTTTGATAAAGTGACACTCACCTAAAAAAAAAAAAAATATATTAATATATTTCATTATAATTAAAAATTATATGATAAAATTAATTTCAAAAGATAATTTCTTTATAAAAAAAAAAAACAATTATAGAAAAATTCTTACATAATGTAAATTCACTTTAAAAATGCAAATACTATAAATAAACGAAATAACGTTGAATTCCACGAAATCATATCTATTAATGAACGTTGTAACCTTGTTCATAATTAATAACCTTCATTAACATTTATTTGAATTTCAATAATTCATATCAAGTTCAAATATTAAACAACCCTAATTCTATTTCACTACATTTCCGTCTTAGAAACAAAATTAAATTTAAATAAGAAAAAAAAAACTGATAACCTACGGGTCACCATTAAATATTTTGTTATCATCAAAAATATATCATATTTGAACTACATCTGTATTTCATGGTAAGTTAAATAAAAATATCTTAAACATTAAACTACCCTAACGCCCTTTCTGTTATCAGTAATGTCCTGTAGTTTCCTCTGTGAAATTTTTCGAAAAGATTTGAGCGAACCCGCTTCTGACCTAACAGAAACTTTTTAGATAAACTTCGATAATTTTAAAATATCGTATGTTTAAAATTGTTATCGTTCAAGTTTCTTAGAATTGTTAGGTTGTTCGAGCGGATGCATCTGTATTTGAATTTTTTTCTCATTAGAATTGATGGTAATTTAAAATTATCGTGTATTTATAGGCTGAATAACTTCATTTATTTTGGTCAAAATTAATGATGGCAAATATAGATCAAAGCAAGCTTTGACTTTTGTTTTTCTAAATGAAACAAAACGCATAAACTATTAACACTAGATGTCATGTATTACTTATTTTATATAGTTTCAAAATTAATTACTAGTATTTGTTTAGTTTGATCTTACGAAAGTTGCGATGTTAGTTAGAACCGAACACCAAAAGTATTTAAATCCCAATGTATCGTTTCAACTTTTAGCATTTTCTCGTATCATTCGTTTACAGTACTTGATCCAAAACATATTTATTTAATATAGTAAAAAATCTTTCAGAACTCATTATATTAAAATAAAAATCTTTAAGTTGTAGTTCTGTATTAATATTTATTAATAATCGATGCACTCAACGTATATCTTCATCTGGAAATATGATACAAATGGCATTTACAATAATAATTGAACAACATGCGTTAGAAAATCTTCATGATGTCAAATTCAAAGTTACTGTAATAATTGCAAGACCTGTTAATATTGACAGTAGATTGATAAGAGAAACAATAGAAATTTTTTAAAGAAAAAGATAACATCAATCAATTTGGCTTCGTTGAAATAAATATTTATAAATTTTTGTAATCTAGTTGCCTATTTTGTTACGTCTATGTTCTGTTGTATTTATTGTAAATGTCACTTGTATTAATTTTCCTACCGAAAATATAAATATTAATACAGAAGTACAACCTAAAGCAGTTTGATTTCATATTTATTTAATTATTCAAATAATCTGCAATATAGACATCCATTTTTTTTATTACTTTATTGTATAATACACAATTTAATTTGTATTTTAAGAATAACAATACTAGAAAAGTAAAAATAAAAATCAGTACTTTTAGAAATGCAATAAAATAATATATTGTTCGGCGTTTTCAAAGTCCAAACAGAACTTCTTAACTTTTTTTAGAATCCAATTTAAAAAGGTGTTAATTTTACAACAGATAAAAAAAAACAGGTAAAAATCAATAAGCCATTGACTGGTTCGGTCATCAATAACAAAAAAAAAAAAAACTAGAAAAAATTGGAAAAAAACAGTGACACAAAAACTCGATCATAGATATTGTATTAATCATACTGAACAATAAACTTGTATGAAAAAAATTGCAAAAGTAAATAAAATATGTAGATAGACAAGAGAGAAATAAATACATATATATATACATGTTTGAAATTTATCTATGTCTTTCTGCAAATATATCATTCTAGATCATCTCGTTTTATCTAGAATGGAAACAAATATAAAGCTAATAGATGTTCTGGTTAGTTTTTCTGATCGTATGTTACAGAGAAATAGATAAATATCGAAACTTAGCTTTATATATATCTTGTTACAATTTATGGTGCTGATATATCTTAAGAAAATACCAAATTTTAGGACTACATACGAACAAGAATTTTAATATTTACAATATAATGATGTTTTTGAAATATTTGAGAAAAAAAATACTTTAAATATTTTGTCTCATTGAAGCTTTGCAAAATTTACGGTATATATAACTTTATTGAATTGTGTGCTCATACCAAGATTGAAAAGACTTATTTTATAACCGAACAGTATTATTTCCCGAGGTACAAAGTATTGAAAAAAATAATATTATGATAGAAACACGTAACTAGGAACCAAAATACAAGTAACTAAATTATAAAATTTATAAATTATTAATTAAATGAAGCCATATTTAATTTATTTATTTTTATATTAATACAATGAGTTCTGAAAGATTCTGTACTAGGATTATATAAAATTACAAACATTATAATTATATAATATACAAATTAAGTATAAAATTGACTAAGATGATTAAGAGATGTGACTGCAAATAAAATAGGTTTTAAATTTGTCGACATAATAATCGAAATACATACTTTACGTAACAGGTATATAAAGTAAACTACTTTATCGACTGTTCTATATTTCTGTGTCACGTTATAATGTGTGGTTATGATATATCGTGTCACTATACATACAGTGAACTAAAATTTCCTGTTTTTCGTTTAATTACTATCATTATCTTTTATAGTTCGTTTTTGAATTGTAACGAAAGTGATATACCTACAAACATATACGTATAGAAGTTACTTTAACTAACACTGTGGTTAATAATAATAACAATATATAGCTTTTTTTTTTCTTTCCTTATGACGTGTGACTGACTAGTTTAAAAACTAAAATATCTCATTTTCCAGATTATAGACCAAAACATTGTTCTGTGGTCTTATCTTAAATTTAACACTTTAAATATTGTATTTACAACTAAAAACATGAAAATTCTTAGAAACATTATTAACTATGATAAATTTTATATTAAATAATATTAGCAATTTTTAGTAAATTTTATTCTGTTACTTGTAAACCAAAACTATCGCTTCAGGTGAACAGATAGATCTATACCAAAAGCCCATACACACCACACAACACACTCAATCATGTACCCAAAAGGGTGTGGCACAAACTCTTTTCATTAAATTTCACCAAACATTCCTATCCAGACAAGCAACTCAAATTGGCCCCAAAGATTATGAGTTTCTTCGATTCTCATCTATAAAATTTTGTAGCATTACAGAATATTTTGTCTTTTTCTATCAAACAGAATTCCATTTACTAGAAAAAGATAAAAATTTCTGTAACACTACAGGTCTTACAAATGTAAACGAAATAGCCCCATTACTCTATATGAAATTTAAAAAATTAAACAGAACTTTAATCAAAAGCTTTTCTATTTACAAATTAACTAAGTATATTTATTTTTGCATATAATTTCGTATTTCATCAAAGAAATTTTTAATTTTATATAATTACAGTATTGTTATTATTATTATTATTTTTTATAACTTCTTTTTTTTTTCGAAGTCATAAATAATAAATACAGATTCTTGCATATATTTTTTTAAATATATTTAAATTATATTCAAATAGAATGTATCTACTAATCAACATTGCAAGTTGTTTTTCTGTAAATTTTACCGCCAAACGTGCAGTAATAAATGATTAGATAATTATTGAAAATCCCGGCAAATATAATGACGTTTTTTTTTTTGCAGCAACAGAGTAATAATGCATTAGCGTATTGCTGAATACCGAGAACTTAGTTTTATATAATCTGGCGCCAAATGCAAAGTCCAACATTAACTATAGTGTATATTTAAATATTCATCTGTCGCTTATATATATATATATATATATATTATATATATATATATATATATATATATATGCAATGCATATGAGTAATACTATATATACACACATATGATTCTTCTCATCTGAGTCATTCGAAAAACTTGTTGCTTATGCATTCCCGCCTTTTTTGATCCGTATTTTTAGATTTTTTACTTCCGCGAAATTTTGATTAATATTTATCTCGAACTGTACTTAGAAAAATTTTGCTTAAACTATTAGAAAAAGTACGATTTCCTGTCATTAATTTACATAAAATTCTACATAATTTAAATTTAAAATTAAAAAATACCTTAAATTAATTATAGCATCGAAATTGGAGATACCGACCCATAAGTTAATTTGTTTAGTTCTACTCGTACGACAGTTTCATTGTTTTCAAACCGGTATTAGTTAAAAGTTTAAACTGAGCTTTGGTACCAACCAGTGTAATTAACAATAAAATATCTTCGTAAATAGCTTCATATTGTCAATATTAGATAATTTTTGTAATTCTTTTAGAGTATACGATCGTATATAACTTTAGTTGTTTAATATGTTTATTACAAATTCACAAGAATATATACTAGGGTGCTTATTTTCGTTGAAAACACGTATGTCCTGTAAAAACTAACTATAGATAAATAAATTTTATTTTTTACGTGACTTTCTTCAGTGATCTTCATATACATAAACAGATGTTTACTTCTACACTCATTCATAAAGAAGAAAGATTGTCTGTGTGTATGTGTTTACAGATTCATTCATATTACTCTCATATACACACACACACACATATGGTTGTTCGTATGTGTGTGTGTGTGTGTGTGTAACTTAGAAAACTGTCGTTTGTTTTATTTACAATCATGTTTTTTTTCTCACAGCCTCCTATTCGTCATTTTAACTACCTGAATATTTTTTCATGTTTCTTATCATATCTATGCATACTTTATTAGGTTATGTTTCTCCGAAAAATGTGACACAGCATTTTAATTTTGTATTTATATCCAGGTAGAATAAACCCCTTTTATTTTCGGAATATATATATATATATTCTGTTCATAAGTAAATACTAGAAAATCTTATTACTATTACAGAACATAATTATGAAAATCGTATAACACAGTTTCATATCGGTAAGTTCTATTTAAGTTTTATATTAGTATACGTCGAAACGTCGATTATTAATAAAATTAATACAGAACTACAACTTAAAGAGCTGTTGAATTGTACATGATTCATGATTTAGAAATTACGGATAAAAATAATATTACTGCCTCAAACAATAATAAATTTATACAAAATTAGCCATTTGCTAATTTTGCAATTTAATTACAAACACATTAAAATGTAGAAGATTCTAAGAATTCTATTTCGAAAATATAGTTCAGTTTAAATTATATTATCCAAACATTAAAACTAATAAATACAATTTCATTATACCACTGCCTAGTTTTAAGTGTGCTTTGAACGTAGTTGTAGCATAAATCAACCGGCTTTCCGCAAAACTTTTCCTCGGAGGTGTGTAATTATAGTTAAATACTGAATGAATTACGTCATATGAACAGGCATAAATTACGTTACAAATGCAACTGCATAAGTCCCCACATAAGTCTTACAATATCTCATAATGTTTTTCACTATTAAGACAGGCCTTAATGTATAACTATATATATATATATATATATATATATATATATATATATATATATATATATATGTATATATATACTCCCTCTATATCTACATACAGTTTCTATAATTACTTTTGAATTCTGTATTTATGTCTATATGTATATGTCTACGCCCACTAGATGCCAGGCCAATGAAATAATATAAACTTGCAAAAAAAAACTTAAATTGATGTTTGATAAAAATTGTCGGGAACAAACGCATTTTTTTTGCTATAAAAGATCTAATTTACTTTGTTGGTTCTTTATGTGTATTATAAGAAAAAAAATTGATCACTTCTATGACTCAATTGCTCCGGTTTTTTTTTTGTTTTGTTTCGAAGAAACTATTGGAATTTTTGTTGTTTTTTTTTAATTTTATTTTAATACTTAATGTCAATATCATAGGAAATTAATAAAGAGTTTATGGAATAATGTCATTAGAATATCTTAAGTAAATTGCTGTATATGCCAAATGTCTAATGAACGTTTGGTTAAAAAAAAATTAGAGTGGTTTGAGTGAGCAAATATATCCAATTGGTAGGAATCATAAATGTTGATGAAGCAAAAATTATTTGTCTGTATAGAAAAATGTTTGGCAAAAAATAATTTCGGAATAATGGAAACATCCTTTTGGGTACACAGTGTGATACAAATTTTACAATAATTAACATTTATTTATAGGTTCGTATTTAAAACAATTCTTTAAATTTAGCAATTCACACATTTCATCAAATATCCAGTAATTGGTCCAAAAATTACTATTATTTTATAAATTATTACTGACTTCTTATAAAAACGGAATCATTAAAAAAAATATATTTCGCAAAGATAATATTACTCTGATCAAAATCCGATCTACAAGTGCTTAAAAATAAATAAACACAATTGTTTATTTAAATAATTAAAACAAAACAAATCTACATGTATGTTTGCATGTATGTACATATATTTTTTTTTTATAAACATGTATACATTTCAACATTACTAAGCCGACGAAGAGATAGTATTATTAAACAAAACAGAGATAGAAAGAGAAACATCAACTAGCTCAGGAATGTGGGTGACCTGTTCATTCAAAGTTCTAGTACTGCTGGTACACCAACTTACATAGTGATTGATTATTAGTTAGTTTGTTGAACTTCGTACGAACTTTGATATTTTCAGTTACCGTTTTAACAATTTTTTTTTTAATTTTAATTGTCATTATTATTATTATTATAAATATTTATTATTGCTCATCAGCTGGTTAGAGATTCAAAAAGCTGTCGGAAAAATGGTTCCAAAACACAGCAGGATTTTAATTTTTATGGCCGTGATATTAAATTTAACAGCAGATATTTCTAACTGTTAGTTTTGTTACAAACTATTTAAACTAATGACCGCTAATAAATCTTTTTAATTATTGTAGAAGAAAAAAATCGAAATTAAAATTTTGTACAGATGAAGATGAAACCTCGTTTCATTAAAGTTAAATTTAAATATTTCATAATTATCTAATGATGGAATTCTGATTACAGTTACAGAATGTTTTGTTTTTTCTAGTACATAGAATTAATTGTTCATCTGTCAGAAAATGCCAAAATTTGATAGTTTTTACTCTATCAAAATATCAAAATTAAAGAAATTGCTCATTGTAAGTAATATCAGCTTAATATACTAAAACATCTTTCAGAACTCATTATATTAAAGTAAAACGGCTTTAAGTTGCAGTTCTGTATTAATATTTATCAATAATTGACTTACTTTACATATTCAACGAACGTCTTCATCAGAAAAAATGATGCAAATGACATTTACAGTAAATAAACAGAACACAGAAACAAGTTACTAGGTAACAAAATAAGTAACGAACATAAAATTTAAAAATATTAATAGAGAACTACAACCTAAAGCCGTTTTACTTTAATATTAGCTTACTTAAAATAAGTTGGAAAATATGCAGGACACATTGAAAAACTTATCACTTTAAAACCAACTTTTTTACTATTAATTCAAAAGTAATCATAACTCTTGATCTGTAAACTTAAATTTTCATAATAGAAATAATTTTTTTAATACAAAATCAATAATTAGTAAGTTGATTATAAATTTTATTATTAAAAAAATATATGTTTGAATTGAAAAATTATTAATAATTTTTCCAGAAAACACTGTGTTACCCAACCAAATCGTAAATAATTTCCAACAATACTTCCAAGATAATTATATTGTAACTTACTATAAAAAATATTTCTATTATAAAGACCAAATTTCACAAATCAAAAGTATGTTTATATTTTAATTAATTAACGTTAGTTTTACAGTAACATATTTTTTTTAATGCACAATATTTGTAAATAAAAAACACAAATTAAAATTTAAAACAATTTTAGAAAGAAAAAACCAGTAGAATATCGAAATTATTCTTGATTGCAATAATTAAAATGTGTTTTATGTAGGATGGTAAAACCAGGATATTTTCTATTACAGAGTTCGTTAACACTTTACAACTAACGTAATACAAGTTCTATTTTATATTCTCAGCTTCTTATTTCAATCAGTAAAATTCCACTAGATTTCTTTATAGTAATATCTTCTCCAATTCTTTAGTCAAATATTTTTACCTATAATACACGATCGAAAACAGATAATCTCAAATTTATTCTGTATATTAAAAGTTGAATTATCTACAATAATAAATATAAAATTGCAGTTGGAAATCTGTTTACGTGGGAGTCAACCGAAAAAATATTTACGGAACTGATAATTTAATATATCGTTATCGTTCTCTAACATATTAAAATGTTTTATATGTTTGAAGTAAGTAATTAAGGTGACAGACAGTCTAGAGAATTCGTAGAATTGTCTTCAAAATAGATACTAGGTGTTCTATTTCAGCTCAAAATGATCTAAATGGCCTAGTTTGCAAACTACAGTGTACTATATTTTACTATTTTGTAACGGGCTCCTGTTGACAACGTTGTAATTAAGGAAAGATTCCGTCATTTTTGTTTTCTTTCTGGATTTTTACTATATGGTCTAGTTGCAAAAATGCTTGTTATCTGTTACTTATATAAGTATGGAATTGTATATAATTTTATTTTTAGTGTTATAAATATTCTACACTATCAACAGCCACACCAGTTGTGAACTAAATAATTTAGTAGCGTTTCGCAGAAATGATTTTAAAAAAGAATACAGTAAAATTTTAATGAGTGCCTTATATGGGTGCACTACAAAAAATAAAATAAAACAAATTTGGGTTACTTAAAAATATATTTTTTTCAATCCAAAAATTACTTAAACCGTGTCTTTGCAAAACCTAGATTACTAATAGTGATAAATTATAATTATTTTTGTTATATTTTAGTTCTAAATTTTTATTAAAGGTAATATTATTTACTTCAGTATTTATATATAAATAATCTGTTATAATATTAAAATATTTTGTATTATTTGTATTTGTAAAAATATATATAGATACTGAAACATAATGTAAAAATTTGTCTAAAATGTCTGTAAACATTTTGTAAAAATACGAAAATTTTTAAATTTACATACTAAACTGATGTAAATCAGTTGCCTCATATTTTTATGTAAAATTACCAAATTTTTTTGACAGTGTAGCAAGTGTATTTTGTTAAATGTTCTCCTATTTTTAATGATCTAAATGAGACATTCGAAGTGTTAAATATTTTTTATTATCTGTTTCAAAAACTATATTCTTGTATAAAACTTTTTTTTAAATTTTTTATTTCAATATAATTATTTATACATGTAACACAACATTTTTAGATAAAAATTATTTCGAGTGCTTGTAAAAATTTTAATATTCAAATGAAATAATAATATAGTAAAAAATTTTTTATGATTTCCGTTATGGGTTTTGATATATTCGAATTGGTCGTAGCACTGTGTGATATTAAAATACATGATTTTAATATTCCCATTGTAATATGATTTTTTTTTTTAATATCATATTCATTCCTTTACATGTGAGAACTCGTCCATACATATTGTCCTAAGTTCATTTTTAAATTAATATATGCAGTAATAGTCATACATATACAAGATGTTACATTATGAGCCAGTATCTATTTACTGAAAATATTTTATTTTGTGAATGAAACATGAAACATATATACTTAGTCATTATACCATTTAGATCAGAGGTTTTTACTTTTAACTTAAAAGTAAATGTGTTTTTGAATATTGTACACTTATGTTTTTCTAATAAAAATAAATATTTTAATAAAAAAAAATGATAGTAAGGTAACAGGATAACTATTGTCGAAACTGTATGAAATTAGTTAATAGTTTGAAAATAAGACTAAATTTGAACTGAAAATTAATAAATTTACAATCACATTTATTCCAGGAAAACACTAAATTCCTAAACTAAATAGTATATAATTTTTATACAAATCTTTTAAAAAAGTTATAATGTTCCAATATGATTTTTTTTTATTAAAATTTTTATTTCAATTAGAAAAACATAAGTTTAGAGTTCTAGTTCTGTAATAATTTATTAATAAATCAACCTTTCGACGAACTGAACGTGCGCTTTCTATCTTTTTCCTGATGAAGTTTTATTCTAATATAATGAATTCTAAAAAAATTTTTTACTATGTTAAAAATTATGTTTACTTTTGAGTTTTACGTAAAAATTTCAAATCTAAAGTACAATTTTTCTCAGTGCACATATTTAAAACATATAAAATCATTATAATACAATTGTCTACTATTTATAATGTAACACCCTGTATATCGACAAGCCAATTCGTCTTATGGTTTAATATTCGAGTCGAGATGATTCCAGAGAATTAGCTTTTGTGCGCTGCATATCAAGATGCACGCACTAAGTTTGTGTTGCTATGACGACGATGCGATTGCTTAGTAAAAACAGTTAAACCGCACACGTCATACTACATGTATATATGATACCCAATAGATCTGTTCTGGTTGCGAATTGATTGTTACTTACTTGGTACTATGGATATACTTGGAAACTTTCCCCTCAGTCTATATATGGCTGGAAAGAGTTCCTCCTACGTTTACAAACTGTACTTTTAATCAATTGCAAATTGTCTTTTTTATTATAACAGAAATAGGTGCGTTTCTATTGGTTGTAAAGTCAATATAAACCAGCAGAAATGTGTCTTAAAGTTATTGTGAATTTTGCAAAGAAGAAATGAGAAATCAGACTATGGGTTTTTTACTGCACAAATATTAAATTTATACAATTTTGTTTAAAAGTGTCTTTTCGGAAATGATATTAAAATTTGTATTTAACTAGAATTAACAGATAAAATGTCAGAGAAAAAATAAACAAAATCTCCCAATAACCGTTCTGTATCATACGCAATAATTCTCGAAATCATGATTAAATTAAAAAAAAAACTGGTTTGAAGACAATTTCTCTTCTCTTTCAAAACCATTAAATTCTAAGATCCGCCAAGATCCCAGTAACAATTTCTGAATGGTAAGCAAGTCCGCTTAACAAGAACTAGCCATTAAAAAAAAAGAGTTAGAAGTATGACACATAAGTTTAAACTTATTTCGATGACGACACACTTCAACCGTTTAGCAATTTCTATTAAACGAAAAGAATTTTAATGTCTCTATTCGACTTAACTATTTAGTTTCATCGAAAACGGTACTGCGGGAAAAATACAACTAGAAAATATAGATAATATTGCAATTGATGATAGACAGGCAAATTATATACGTACACATAATGTATTCAATCATTCTAAATTTAATTTCTTTTTCTTCTTTTAATTAAATTGTTGCTTTTAATCATCTAATAATAAATAAATACATGGTAAATTGAAACAGAAGAAAAACAGTTGACCATCTGTTGTAATTATCTTCATTTGTTTACACACAAACTTTTTACCTGTAGATAAAGCGCACAGATTGATAGATGAAATTTAAACAGCTTTATCAAGCTGTACTACAAACTATATTTGGTACACAATAGATCTATATATTGGTTGTTTATGTTAGATCTATTCCCATAATATTGCATACTGTAAACCGTAGACGGATTACCAAAAATCTTATTTCTGCACGACTAGATTTTTAGTTGCAATTGTTCAAAATTTATTGTAAATAGATTCGAGTACTGTCCAAGTGCAGGTACATTTTCACCCAAAAATAAAATTTTACAATACACCATAACATTTCTTCGTATTTTGACCCTTTACTGAGAAAATCTTAAATACCACCCTCAAATACTGAGAATCCAATAGGCTCTAACATAAAACCGGCCTGCAGACCTTAACAGACAAGTTGTAACTGGCACGGTACATTACAAAGACTGCAAAACTGTTAGGACTTCAATACTATAAGCAATGTAAGTTACAAACTAAAACTAAACAAAATAAATTGAAGACCGGATAGTGTGAAAAGTCGTAAAAAAAACACTATCGCAGTGATGTTATCTTTCCGGTACCAAAACAAAGTTTTCCGTTCCGCTTTAATACCGAAACATACTTAGTTTATCACGTTTTGGTACTAGAAATTTGAAGGGTCTCTCTATTTAACACCCAGTAGAATATCCTTTTCAAAAATTTGTCTCGCTGATTTCGCACTTAAATCATCACATTTCCGCAAAACTCATTATATCCTAATGAAATATTTTAATATTTATGATTTGAGTCAAACAATCGTGATTAGTTTTTGAAAAAATATTTGAAGATAACAGTTTTTGCAACACTTTGTATATAGCAAGTTTTCAAACAGTATTTTGAAATAAATGAACAATTTTGGCATATAAACAGAATGGAATTTGCAACATTTTACATACGTACATACACAATCACGCCATGTACCCAAAAGGGTGTGGTACAAACTCTTTCCACAATTAAAAAAAAAAAAAATAAATTTAAAATATTTCACAACCAAATGAATATTGTACATCTCAATTATTGCTGCTCTTAGTTCGAAAAGTATTTCCAATATTTAATAAATCATTACATTTCGTTACGCTATTTAAACTCTTTACTTTTCTCATATTTGAAGAATAAATTGAATTCTATTGTAGTCGTGTTGTTTTATCAACAAATTGAAAATTTGATTACATCATCAAAAAATATTATCAGAAAAGATAAGGAGGTAAAAAGGTTGTATCAATATCTAGAAAAATAAACAATTCATGGTTAACCACATTTAAAGTGGAAAGAAGATCAGACTAAGATTATCTCAATAAATAATAAACTATCTTGTAAATAAGAAATTGATTTTACCGCATTTTTTTGCCAGTTAATCTTGCGGCTTATTAACACAGGAAAAAATAAGTAAATACATTTGTTGTCTTATCGAAAAACCAATTTTTAATTTTAGTTACTTCATGGTGTATTGTTCCTGTTGATAACTGTGACAACTGATAACAAATTTATTATTTCGGAACATTTGTTTCTTTCAACATTTAGTATTTAGATACATAGAAAAAATTTTAAAAAAATTATTGTAAAGCAGGACAATATCTCACCTCTTTTGTTTATAAAAAACTGCTTCTATTTTTTACTTATAATAAAATTTTTACTTCTGTCTCTTATTAAATATGAATAGCATTTCTATTTTTGATATATTTTTTATATCTACTAATATAAAGTTTAAATAAACTTATTTAATAAGATATTTTAAGGAAACGTCAAAAGTACTTTTGACAAAAATGACTTTTTAAAGTGAAGTGAGTATACGGGCCATAATATCTAAAATCTGAATATTATTTATAAATTATTAAAAAGACAATTTATTCTGTAAACGCTATAGAAATGTTCACTAATCACTTACAATATATTTTTGTCACATTCAATAATGGATTGCATCATTAACATAATAAAAAATCTTTTAGAATATATAAAATAAAAAAGCTTTAAGATCACGTTCTGCATATATTTTATTGAAAAATCGACATTTTGATATACTCTACGTATATCATCATCAGTACTTAACTAATTTTGATAATATCATTGCCAATTAAATTAAAAAAAATAAATTTAAACATCCGAAATTATCAAAACAGCAGTGAACGGTATATATATACGAATATAAAAATGTGAACTTCCTTAGTTTAGGTTCAAGGCTTCCACGCATGAAACCTGTCACCTTACGAGGGGCCAGGCACCAACAACCACCTTCTCTAGTAGCACTAGCCTAGCTAATGCTCTCTGACGATGCTGTCCTTGATTGCAATCGTTTTACAAATGGAAATTAAAACAAAACAAAAAAAAAACATTTTGGCAATGAAAGAGTTCAGTGGTCCTTCCGGACGGAGACTAAATAGAGAGCGAGAAAACCTAGCTGGCCTCCTAGCCAAGGATGAGAAGTGAAGCGAAGCAAGAGGAACACGATGGTGATTTCTTTTATTTCGAATGATGGTGTACATGTGCATTATAATTGGACAAGCTGTTGGTGTTTTTTTTTTTTTTTTCTTAAACGTCTTTTGTTTTTGTTTTTTTGCTTGTAGGTTTTCTTACGGAAGAAGTGTAGATTTCGAATCGCGAATTGTGTAATAAAAATATCAAGAGAAATTTAATCCGTTGATAACTGACATTATATAATCTTTTTATTTACAAAATTATAAGAATTCTGTGCAATTTCATTATACTTATTTGAAAAATTAGATATTTAGCAGCAATTAAAATTCTATTTTTAAACATAAATTTTTAAACAAATTTTCAAAATATTACTTTTTCATACTTTATTTATTATACCTAATCTTAGAAAATCTGGCTTTCTTTATTTAATAAATTATAAAATTTTGTAATCTAGTTATTTGTTTTTTGTTACCTAGTAACTTGTTTCTATGTTTTGTTTGTTTATTACTTATGTCATTTGTTATTATTATCAAAAACAAAAAAAAATAACATCAATCATTGTGAAGGCACTCTGTTTAATATAAAAATAATAAATTATAAAATTTTATAATCTAGTTACTTGTATTTTGTTACCTAGTAACTAGTTTTTATGTTTTGTTTGTTTATTTTATTTATCATATACCGGGTGTTCGTTCGTTAAGTTCGTATGGGCGTTTAACATGCAAATTCGATAATTTGCGATATACTTCTTTCTCGAGTTAAATTCGGAAAAATACTTAGAATACTTTTGATAGACAATAAAAAGTTCTAAAATTTGGTTTTAGTTTTAATTTGCTAGCATGTGCTGTTTGGGCGCTAGAATTTTTTTTTGATTTTATTTTTTTTCTCAAAAACTATGAGATCTAGGAAAATAAGCATGATATGGAAAAATGCTTATTTTCTCAAACGGCACATGCTAGCAAATTAAAACTAAAACAAAATTATAGAAATTTGTATGCCCTATCGAAAAGTATTCTAAGTATTTCTCCGAATTTAACTCGAGAAAGAAGTATATCGCAAATTATCGAAATTGCATGTTAAACGCCCATACGAACTTAACGAACGAACACCCAGTATATATAATGCAAGAGTAGATTAGGTAAAAAGGTTAATTTGTTTCTATTAGATTGACAAAACATAAGAAATCATCTTGTAAAATTTGAAGATACTGTAATAATTGCAAGACCAATCAATATTAGCAGCAAATTGATAACAGAAGCAGTAAAAATTTATAAAGAAAACTAATTACATCAATCAGTGTTAAATAAAATTGACTTTCTTTAATTAAGAATTTATAAATTTTTAGGATTTAGTTACTTATTTTCTTACCTAGCAACTTACTTCTATGTTCTATTTATTTACTATATTTGCATCATTTTTCCTTGAATACAGAACTTCAACCTAAATCCGTTTTATTTTAATATAATGCGTTCTGAAATGTTTTTGTACTACGTACTTATATTTTTTCAAACAAATTTGCACGATGTTAGAAAATACGAGAAAGAAGTGCACAGAAAATTAATCTATAAAAAACGTAAATAATGAAAGTGACAATTTAATGTTGGTGGTATTCTGTATTATTCTTTAAGATCTACAGTACTATAGAATAACAGCATTAATGGAAAGTTAATAAAAAAAAGTAAAGTAAAACATTACAATAAACTACGTCTCGATTTTTGGCAGCAAATCTATAATTCTCGACACTATTTCAACGTAGCCCGGTGCCAAATATAGATCGAAAAAATCCTATTAGAAATACATTGGTTCAACAACATTGGGCGAACAAATGTCGCAATATTCGATTTATAATAACCCCTATAACAAAATATATATATATATATATATATATATATATATATATATATATATATATATATATATATATATATATATATATCAAATAAATATAAAAGCTGTATTAGTATTATACATAAATATAAATATCAATTTGCGTTAACGATTTCCAACAAGCGCTTGACTTGAAAAAACCTCGAATTAAGCCATTCACATCTATCGAGTGTGCTGTGCACGGAGGGACATACACACACATACATACACACATATGGTGACCTTGACGGCAATATCACGGTCATTGGTATTATTATTATTATGGCGCAATTATGTCGTGCTAGCGCTCATTTGTTTTTCGCGGGCGACTTAGAAAATGACATTTGAATTAGTTCAGCGACATATTTTCGGTTGTTTATTTTTTTTCTCTCCTATTGCGACGCGACACATATGCGACTGACAAAAAATTATCATTTAACTTGACATATTTATTACGTTACATGCAAAATTTGAAATATAGTTTAACACATTATAAATTTTATTACCAGCTACTTGTCAAAATTTAATGAAAAATGTATTTTTTTTTAATAATCTTCAAGCGTTCATTAATCTATTCTTATCGCATGCGACGAGAATAAATCAACCACGACATACCAACCCAGAAAATTCTATAAAATCAATGCATTTTTTATTCTGGTAACTAAATATTTGTAACTATATCAAATTTTTTTATAGTGTAAGTCGTTTTATTCCGTTTATTAATCTCAAGAAATATAATAGATCATACTATTTAAATATGTATAAATAAAATAATAACCCTATACTGTTCTTATCTGTTTTAACTGTTACAGAATGTTAAGTCTTTTTCTATAGTAAATAAAATTCTTGTTTAGATAGAAAAAGAAAAAATATCCTATAACGTTACAGATCTTACAGATATAAATCAATCTTTGATAATAATATATGAATTATAAAATACATTAAAAATATTGCACTAATTGCAAGTTATATTGCAAAAATCTTAGAAAATAAATTTTACATTATACCTACTACTTCATTACGATACGAAATAGTTTTAATTGAGCGAAACTAAAATTATAGTTTCCTTTTCGTCAAAATAATAATTATATTACCCACCGGATACTATATCTTTGCTAATGATAACGTATATCTTTGATCTAGCAGCAGTACCTGGTTTTCTAAATCAATACCAGGTATTTATTTTGTAATTAATTTTCAATACCCGGAAAGAATATTTCGAATTCATAGTTGAGTGAACATTTTATTTCAACTGTCACGAAACAAATTGAAACAATAAGAAACTAGCAGAGCAGGTGACCCAAAAAGTGAAAAATTATTATATAAAACAGGTGGCTTTTCAATTTTGATGTTTTGAAGCTATGTGTATATGTGTGTGTGTGTATACCTAATGACCTTCAGAACTTGTCGAGACAAAAAAATTCAAATAGTGAAACACCAGGCCTATTAAAATCTCTATCTCTGTTCAATTTGAAATAAATTAAATATAAAAATTATAAATAATAAATATAGTAAAAAAAATTCTGAACGCATTTTATATTAAAATAAATCGGCTTTAGGATATACTTCTGTAAATGTCATTTTTCCTGATGAAGACAGACGCTGAGTTCTTCGAAAAGTCGATTATTAATAAATATTAATACAGAACTTGTTATTTTAATGTTATCTTTATAAATTTCTACTGCTTCTGTTATCATCTTCATTCTGCAGAATGAAGTACAATATTTCATTGGCTAATTTTAAAATTATTCCAAGGATAAAAGTTTGTTCCAACATTTGAAAATACTGGGCTGTAGCAAGATATCATAACATCAAAAATGATTATGCTATTTAATGTAGATATATCGTGACATTATTATTAATTATCCTCCTTTTAACAGGAGATGACGTGTCATCTTAATAAATACTGGAAGTTTTTAATCATTCCTTTAATAGTTGCAAGAGTTCAAAACACTCTACTGGTGTGTATATGTCAAACTGACCTTCACCAGAGAGGCGAACGTTTTCGTTTCATTTTTTTTTTATGTCATTCTGATGTATTTCGTGAATTGGCAAGTGCACTTTTTGTACACGAAATCTTATATATATTTTTTTTAGCCCACGCAGTTCGAATGACTGACTTTGAACTTCACTGTACACTACACACACACACACACCTTGGCATTGCAAAATTGAATGTGGCTAGGTGTTATTGACTCTCGGACTAGCCGTAGCTAACTCTCTCAGCTCACATTTCACTCACTTGTTAATTAATTAATTAACTAATTAAAAGAGTGGATTACATCGGAATCCATCTTGTTAATTATTCACCTGTGAATCTGACTCAAGCAAAACTTTGTGTCATTCTTGCGCACAAGGTTAAGTAAAACTAAAAATAATATTGTGCAATCCACAAATATTGCATTACCAACTAAAGAAAAATTTGTAAACAGTAAACAGTTCTGAATCACTATTATTACATTTAAAAAATTTAATAACAATATTTATTTTTAATATTTCACAAATTTTTTTGTAATATTCATCAATTTAAAAATAAAAAAATGGTTTTCCTAAATTAAAATTCAAAATACATATTTTTGTAGAGATAAAAGTCTTTACTTGTTGAGGAAAAGTGTAAGGGTTTATTAAAACAAATAAAAGGCAAAAACTATCTTGTAATTGATTACCGGTTTCGATAATCGAAGAATAAAAATAATCTATTTATATTTTCATAACTAAAATAGTAAAAAGCGACATAATATTGTGCAACATTATGTTACTAATTTATTTTAATAAAATATTAGCACTTCTTGCACATTTACTCGAAAAATAACAATAATACAGTAAATAATATTGATTTTCTCTTTAAAGTTAACAACTATTTTTCTTATTAGATAACATTATGCAAACGATTTTATTGATTGAAACGATATAAAAAGAGCTGGATAAGACAGTGATGCTTTATTTATTATTATTACGCAATATTATTATTTCATTCTTTGTTTAGTAAAATATGTGGGGCATATAAAATGACACAATTACCCGCTATTTTTTTTGCTATTTCCTGTTTTGTTTTTACGGCACGTTTACGCACTAACATCCCAGTGTATATACATAGTTCTCAAATGTTCTATGAGAAAAAAAGTTAGAGAATCGTAATTACTATACGAACATGTTTTTCACATAAAATTATAGTTGTCGCTTTTATCTTAAATTCATTGTCAGTTATTTTAACAAGAGAATAATATAATATGCACAATTATTATTGGGTCTATTCGGTTCACATCTGTAAGAGTAAGTTATAGTTTAATTATTTTTAAAAGTTTTGCATAAAATTATTTACTATTTGGTTTGGAAACACAGTGTTTTGTGAAAAATTATTAATATAACATAATAATAATAATAATAATAATAATAATAATAATAATAATAATTACATACATTTTTTATAGTGTATTTATATATTTATTTTCAAATTTAATTGAAAAAATTGTTATGTTTGTGTTTGTTCTTTTCGGATATTATTATCACCCCCCAAGTTCCCGACCTGATTACATTAAGCGACATACAATTGTGATTTCAATCAATTCTGGTATTGTAAAAGAATGTGGTGTTTTATATAAAAATTTGTTTAAAAATTTCAGCACGTTTATTTCAGTTATCTTGTTATATAGTTGTTTATTGTTGTTTTCTTGTCAATAAAAGCCAGAAGAGAACATCGTATCTAATTGAAAGTTAAGTCATGTCAGAAGAACACATTCCTTGTACGTCTGATAATCAAGCATTTATATTATTTCTCAAATGTATTTCTAGAATTTGTGTTTTTCAAAATTGATTTTACACTACTTGAAATTGATCGGATAAAATAGTCGATTGATAAATTGGGAACCATTTAAATATTTAAATTCATAAATTTTTTCGTTAAATATTTAATTTTACGTCGTAAAGAATTTCACAACTTTTAAAAAACATGTAAACCTTGAGATTTTTTTTTTCCTTTTCGGTAAATTAATGTCATTTTTATAAATTTGTCTTCCCATAGTTACTACCACACAATTGAATATTTAATTTGTCGCATTATTTGCATATTTTGGTCATTTATAACACTTGTGGAATTTTCTATAGAAACAATTAATATCGTAATACATGTTTATTAATTCAAAAATAATTAATAATTATAAAAATATAGTAAAATAATTTAAATATCTAGAACAAAAAAAAAATCTGTATTATAAATTTGACTTCACAGGAGACTGTCTTGTTTTTGAATTCTGTTTATTTACTGTAAATGTCATTTGTATCATTTTTCCTGATAAATATGTACGTTGAGTACGTAAATTATTAATAAATATTAATACAGAACTACAACCTAAAACCGTTTCATTTTATGTAATTATTAAATTAATTAAAAACATAAAAAATAGATAATATTAAAACACAGATTGTGAGTATAAAAAGTGCCAAATATAGTTTTATCAAGAGTTTTTAAATTTTTGATATAATCAAATTGCTGTTGAAACTAGACAACAATATAAACAGAGATAAAACAGTCGAGAATTACGAGTTTAAAAAAAACTGCTACGTAATATTATTTACAATAAATATTTTCACTTTTAAAATCAAATAAATGCCGTAAACCGACGTAACGCGTAACGTAAACCTGCCGCCTCGCCTGCCTTATATGCAGATTTGGTTAGATAATAATAATGTGAGAAAATTCAAGTCAAATCTAATCAGCATAACACATAGAGAGAGAGAGATAGAGAAGAAGGAGGTAATAGCGCCCGTAGAGGCCAAGTTTGGCGCGAAAAGAAAAAATTAACATAACCTATAAATATTTATCACAATTTACACTTGTCATTATCCTCGAAATTATGTCTCCATACACACGTGCTATAAAAACACATGCCCCTACAAGTTCAACTCATCAATATTATAATATTATATATTATATATACTTATATTTAAAGTAAAATATTTTTATTTGACAAAATTGATTTTAAAAAAATGACACTAGCTTGTATTTTTATTGATATTATCACAATACATATTTCTAATAAGTATATAAGAGTGAACTGTTTATTCAGATACTTTTCAAGCTTACAAATTATGCATTAGATTTGAACTATTTTATTAACACATTAATAAAATGACCGTCTGATTTTTTTACAATTTCTATTTCTGACATTATCACTGCATTCAGATACTTTTCAAGTTTGCAAATAATGCATTTAACTATTTTATTAATAAAATGTTACTCGTTTTTGTGTCTGAATTATTTTTTTACAATTATTATTTCAGTCATTATCACAGCATTTATTTCCATTACGAATTGTGTTAAACCATTTATTCAGATATTTTTCAAGCTTGTAAGTGCATTGTATTTTTAACGACAGCCGCCAATAAGGGACATCATTAAATCTACATATTTATTATATATGAATAATGTATATGCTTCAATTTTTTTTATTTTTTACAATATTTTCTAAAACAAAAATAATAATAAAGGATTATGCTTGTAGTTAGAAACTAATATCAAAACTTTTATTTTTAATAAACAATTCCCAATTAGCAAACTTTGTCGATTCTATTATTCGCTTCATATTTTTATACTTTTCTGTTCATTTTAAATTTTTTTGAAAAATCTAAATAAATTTTTTGAAAAAATTCTACATTTCTAATTAAGTACAATCATCGATTTTTTCTTTAATTTTTATTGATGAAATAAAAACTTAAAATTAATCATAGGAATTTAAAATTCTTCAGTTCTAAAATTATGAACTATTGAATAGAAATAGATTAACTTCTACTGATAGAAAAAAAAAATGTAAATGATACACTGCTTTGTACAAATCACTAAATTAGTTAGTGCAAAATTTAAAAGTATATCCTTGTACATTACAAAATAAACGTATAGCAAAGTGAATGAGGACTTAGAGATCGCCATAGTAATAATAATAATATAAAACGTATAAAATTCATTGACCAATCGTCCGCTAATGCTGACCTTGACGGCTCGGCACGGCACGTGTAATATGTGCGAAATATCAGCGATAACACATACACACAGCTAGGCTAGTGCAAAGCGCGTATATTCAAGAGTGCCTAGTCCCCGTTCAAGGTTGAGTCGGGCAGCTCGAGCTCGCTCGCGCGCGCACTCTCCGAGTGTTTCGGCAGTGTCCTTGAGCCAGTGGCGTCACCGGCGGGGTTCGATGACCAGGGCCCCGCGTGCGAAGGTCAACCGACCCCGGCGCGAGCAAGCGTGCTTCGCTTCGTGGGATATTTGCATTTTGGCGGGGGGGCAGTGTCGCGGGATGGTGCTTGTGGAAGCAAAACGCGAATGCTATAGATGGGGGCTCTCTCTCTTCGGCCGACACTCTCAACCTCAACTCAACTCAATTCAACTCAACACAACAGAGGCACTTGTGGCATAGTTTTGCGATGCTGACTGTGTGCATGGGAATTTCCGGATAGATTTATAAATGGAATGTGATGGCGATGTGACGCGACGTACCTACTACACCTAATACCCATTACATTCTGATAATTTTAAAATGCAAGAAGACTTATTCGCCTTATAAATTAATCCCATTTTCAAAATAATTACTTATTTACAAATATAATAGCTAATTCATTTAATTCGAATTATGAGGGTATTCTGTATCGCTCCTGTTAGAAATAATGACAGAAAAAAATCATCCATTTTTTTTAGGTAGAAAATTACTAATGCAATATTTTATATTGAAATAATTTTCGCAATAATTTAGTAATTCAATGTCGCTACTTTTTCAATGAACTATTATTGTAAAAAATACAATACATAATTTATTAATTTTAAAAAATAATATATTATTTATTTAAATATTAATATACAGAAACAATCGGTGTATATAGTTTCCATGTAAATATTACAACATTCGTTCGTCAATATTTATTTATAATACGTTTTCCTACATTTATTTTAATTCTTCTCCAATCATTCTGTTCAAACATATTACATTTTAATTAAAATATAAATTTAGAATGTATAATATAGAATAAATACGACTAATTTATATTATTTAAATAATTATCTACTTAAAAACTTAATTCACAACAAAAAAAAAACTGTAATAATAACTATAAATAATAGTAGTTTTTACAACTATATTAATTAAATTTTTATTACAACAAACTAAATAACATACTAAATAAACAATATTTTTTTTAAATAAGAAAAACGATAAAAGATTCACAAATTTATATTATAATTTAAGATATATTTTTCACTGTATATATAAACCATCTAATTTCAAAACGCAATTTAAATAAACTTTGCACTTATTTTGCAAATAGTAAATCTAATATTAGTTAGTTATTTGTTATAAAAAATATTTAGAGGTCACAAAAAATTGTATAATTCAAAAAGCTATAGATACAACGCATAGTCAAAAAAAATATAGAAAAATAGAAAAATTATTTTAAAACTAGGTCGAATTATTCAATGAAAATTATGACTTCATTTGTTGAGATTTTTTTCAGATCATCCGGTATAATAATATAATAATTTGAACCGGAAATGCGTTGAATAACAGCGCGAGGGAGAGAGAGGGAAACTGAAAATTTTACTCTAAAATTAAAACCTACATTCTGTTAGGACAAAACAAAACAAAAATTAGATATACACAGCCAGAGAGTGTGCTACGGCCCACCTATTTGGTGCCACTGACCGATTTTCAGGTGGTATTTAAACACGTGCCTTCAACACACACACACACACGTAGACACACTAGCATAGCATTGATTGCGCAATTCATTAACAACAAAATATATATATATGCGACCAAAGTTCCGTGGGCTAGCAAAAATTGGAGGCGGTTTTGTATCCAACCTACGCTTGATAAGGAAACGTTAGGAGAGAAGTGTAAAGAAAGAGGTACAAGCCGAGATTTGATCGCCTCCCACCCTCCTTTCCAATATCGTTGCTTTCTTGGTAGAAAGAGACGTGAAAAACGTTTGGATTTCATTTAGGAATGAACTGTTAGATTTCTACAGCAGCAATGCAAGCGCGCCTCTGAGGTTTAAGTTGGGGGGGTTTAGTTAAACTTAAAATGTGCAGCCTAGTGTGAAATCGAATTAGAATAATAGTGATAAAATTATCGGCCTACGAACGGTTATTTGCTTAACTTCGAGACGTTTTCTATATGCACACCTTTCGTAGGTGCAATACAGAGCCGGGCTCAGATAACTTTCTATATTTATTTATTATGGTAATTCATGAAGAAAAAAGTATTATAAATTTTATATATTATAAAAATTAATATAATAAAATAAAATGATTTCACTCAAACCACAAACAATAATTTAAAACTTTAAACTTTAGCTCTTTATCTTTTGATACTGATGACGAGAACATCAGCTTTCGAAATACGTATATAGCTTTTTATAAAATATTATAGTTTGTTGTGTAAGGGAAATTATTTTATTTTATTAACTTTTCGCCACAGTAAAATCATATTTTACTTTATTATAATAAAAATATTTTTTTTTAATTGTAAAATTATACGATTATAGAAATTATTTTATAAAAACAATAAAAAAAATCATTTCAATTTCCAAATTCGACTGTTTAGAGTCGATATATCCTATTTCAGATACAAAATGTAATTTAAATTTATGTAATTTTACGTAGTTTTTTACATAGAATCAATATATATATATATATATATATATATATATATATATATATATATATATATATATATATATTACATTTAATCTATATTTAACTATTCCACATTTTAGCCATTGTTGGAAATAGCAGTACCTATTAAATATTAAATTATAATATTGTTCTGTGTAATTATATTATGCATTGTATATAGATCATCTTTTATTCAACAAAAATATTATAGCGCTTATAGAACAATACAGAATCACAACAACACTTTTACTTTTACTGTCAAACATTAAATTTGTTGTATATTTAAAAGGTAATAATAATAACTATATTTTAAATTTATATAAAAGCAAAAGAGAAAATCTTGAAAAATTCTTATTCCGTCTCTGTATGCACACTGCAATTGCAACCGCCCGCGATTCTTTTAAAATAAATCAATGAATCCCTCCGGATAAATAACTGACCTAAATTTACAACATACAAAATGTTTCTATTTTATCGAGTTTAAATCGATTCAAGTTTAAATACAATCAAACATTGTAAATTGTTAGCCACAGAACGAACATAAACTCATGCAATAGAATAAATCGGCTCTAGGTTTAAGTTCTGTATTAATATTTATTTATTAATAATCGACGTTTCGATGAACTCATCGTCCATCTTCATCAGGAAAACTGACACAAATGACAATTACAGTAAACAAACAGAATATGGAAATAAATTACTAGGTAACAAATAAGTAAACAAAATCATTAATTAAAAATTTATAAATTTTTATGATCTAATTACTTGGTCACGTCTAGTAACTTGCTTCTATATTCTGTTTATTTACTGTAAATGTAATTTGTATCAGTTTTCTACAGAACCTAAACCGTTTTGTTTAATATAATGAGTTCTGAAAGATTTTTTATTGTCATTCAATAGAATTTTTTGTGAGTTTTAGTTCATTTGTTAAGTCCTGCTTTTACGTCAGTTACGTTGTTTAAAAACAGAATTAGTTAAAATCGAGTTTGTGGTACCAGCCAGTGTGTTTACAAAATAATTTAGGTATAGTTCATCCGAAGAACGTAAAACCATACAACATAGTTGAGTTATAGCAGTATTGAAAAGAACCATATTAATTTGAAGGGAATTTCTACTTAAAATATTTTGTATATACACTATAATATTTAAAATCATTTTCGGACAACACTAAATCCTATTCAATTCTAAATTGTTATTGTCACGTTAACGACTTAATGAGTTAATTTGGTTTTACGTTCTTTGGATGAACTATACCAATTCCCTTCAAACATAATACAATACAACATGAGCTCATAAGTAATGGCTAAACTATACTCGTAAACAAATAAATAAATAGAAGTAAATAAATAAAATTGCAAACATGCAATATTAACAACTAACAAGCATACAAAACATTGCACTGACAATTTGTAAACAACGCATGCGCGCGAATACAGAGACAGGAAGACACGGTTCCGTGTCCCCGCGACAAGTGAATAACCAACACAAACACATACAGCATTCCAAAGTCATGACACCATCCGTGTAACACTAGTAGACGAAAGAAAAAATCGTAAAAATCTTCCATTGCACATTTTGTCAGTCTGTGCCTCAAGAAAGACACCGCATTCATAATCCGTTCAAATAATATTATATTTACAGCACGACGTTAGCGTTTCCGGTGGAGTTTGCGCGCCAATGCCTACACATCCGCACTAGTATAACGCATGCGCAATAAGAGATAAAGAGTTGAATTATATAGACATGGGAAGCTCTCAGATTTCACTTTCATTGCGCTGTGTGTGTCTGGGCGACACCGATTTTTTTTCCTTCTTCATAACAATAATTTGTACGAATTAGCAATTTAAAGTAGTACCGTACCTACGACAGCAATTCTTTGACCCTATTTTATTTTTTTTATTAACTTCACACACATACGTTACTTCCTCTTCTCGAAGAAATATTTTAGTTACAGATTTTGTGTTAGGGTAATATTGGGACTTGTCACTACCAAATTTTTTCAATAAAATTTAATTCTGTTTAATTATTTTTATAAAAACGACGTTTCGACGAAAATAAACGCTCGTCTTCATCGGATCAAAATTATCGATAAATTTTAACTTGATGAAAACGAGCGTTCAGTTTCGTCGAAACGTCGTTTTTATAAAATAATTAAACAGAATTTTATCCTAAAACAGTTTTTATATTAATACAATGAGTTCTGAAAAATATTTTACTATACATCGCAGTATCCTAAAGATTCTCAAATATATTATTCATACAAAGCATTTAAAGTTAGAAAAACTAAAAAAGAAAATCGAAAAAAAAGTGTTAAAATATAAAAATAAATAGGAAACGTATGTTTAGCTTAAACGATGAAGATAGAAACAAACTACTTAAATATCCCGTGACAGTCTCCTAGTCCAACATACCAAAAAGTGCAACGCGTCTATATTTATACATAAATATAATACAGTCTCAAAACGATTTCATAGTTCGTTAGCATATGCTACAAAAATTTAGAAATTTTCGTCTTTGAAGACAATCTCAAAATCAACAATAAATTTCTGATTATCTGTTATAATCTTAAATCAGTAATGTTTATGAAACTTATTTAAAGAAGAGAATATAAAAAAAAAATCGGAGCAGTTTAAAAATATACGACAAGGACGAGACAGACATACAAACACTTCTGCGGTGGAATAAAAAAAAGTAAGGGGTGTGGGGGGAGAGGCCCATATTCAAAAACGTTTCAGCGCAAATAATAGCGTTTTGCTCTTTCTCTCTCTCTGTCGCTATTCGGGAATAGGAAGTGTGGAGTGCGCGCGGGGTAGTTTTTCGTGAAAGGAAACCCGAACGAAGAAAAGAAAATATGCACATCTGCCCAAGTTTCTGTTATACAGTCGAAAACACAAAAGAGCCATTCGGGACAACGGAGAGCACTTTTGCTCTCCTTACTGGATGCTTATTGAATCGCACTAGCATCAGACAAGGTATTGGGGGGCCCTTAGGTACCAAATGCTAATAATGGTTAGGAAATGAAATATGCCCTGTACCAAGCAGGAATACACACACACACACTACCATATGACATTGCAAAATGAATTGCTCTGCGAACGTCTCTTCTTCATTGAACTACAAAAAAATGTTGTTTTCCTTAACTAAGAGGACAGGAAATATGGATTTTTGTCGGCAGTTACATTTATTGGAAATAGATCACTTGTTCATTAAGTTTGATTGATTGATTTTTTCCAACCAATTTTTAAATACATTTAAAGTCATTGTCCTAAAACTATGTTAAAGTTAAAATCAAAAGCCTGTTTTAAAACTTTATATTTAGCATTTTCAGTTCAAGCCATTACTATATTATAAATATAACATTTCATTAAATGTTAATATTTTTACGCTTACACTCGTATGCTGAAACATTATCGTTAAAAATTACCATTCGTTAAAATGAAAATTCTTAGATTCCGTATAAATCTTTCTATGTATATAGCAACGAAATTTCTTATGGGTTTGGTTGGGATTTTTTATAATCTTATTTTTATTTAAATTTCGCCACAGTAGATCATTTTCTAATCTTATACCCGTAAAGAATACTACGAAATTAATAAATAAGTTTAGAAAATCACCGAGATCTTATAGTAAAATGAGCTTGTAAGTTGTACAACTACTTGGTAGGTATATTAGATTCATGTTACGGTGAGAAGAAACAAGAAAAAAATCCAAAATAAAACAGTAGAAAAATTGAGGCAGGAACTGCGCACAACAACCTCACAAAAGGGCTACTGCACACACACACACACCACACAACTAACGTATGTTCTGATTAAGTTTCCACGTATAGTTTTCTTGTCTACGGAGATGGGTTCTCTATAAAAACGAGATCAAATGTAACTGACAAGTCACGCAAACCGCATCAGAGATAGCAAATGCGTCCCCGGTAACTGAAACTCTTTCAACTTCTTGCATGAGAACAGTGTGTCAAACACAATCAGACGTCTTGATGGTAAATTGTTAATATTTTAATACTCAATGCTTTAGCTTAAATGAGACTAACTTGGCGACTTAAATAAATTTAAATAGAGCAATTCTAAACATGTATACCATTTAAATTTAAAGGAATTTATGCTGAAATTTACTTAAAGTTCTTTAAATTTCAAGATTTAAGATAAATTTAATAACCAGAATAGACCCTTTTTCTAGTTTCTAGTACATTTACATAAAGTTTAAGTTATACATTATTTGAAATACGTATGTGGAAAAGTCAATTATTAATAAATATTAATACAAATACAAATAATAATACAACCTAAAGCCGTTTTACTGCAGTATTATTTGAAATAATAATTGTATTTCAACTAATTTGTATTTAGACAAAATGACAATGAATGTTAGAAATATCATCTAATAAAATAGACAAATCATCTAAAATTTATGGGTCTATTCGGTTCACATCGATAAGACCTGTAGCGTTACAGATTATTTTCTCTTTATCAATAGAAGAATTATAATTATTAATACAGAACTTTAACCTAAAGTCATTTTATTTTAATGTAATGAGTTCTGAAAGATTTTTTACAATGTTAATTATAACATTCTGTAACACTACATGCCTTACAGATTGTGAACCTAATTGATCCAATAGTTATATCTAATATTTTCCTGCCTCTAATGACATTTCTATTTAAAATTCTCAACAATAATCATGAATTGCTAAAGTGATCGATCAGTAAGCAATTGTTTACTGATAATTACGAGCAATATTGTTAAAACCACGTAAATTTTTATTGATTAACGGAAAGCATAATTTGTAAAACGGGGAGATTGGGGAAGAAGGGAGGAAGTGAAATTACCGTGTTACAAGAACTGATCATTGAGCATTCACAAAGTACAGTTTTCTAGTTGTTTTTTTTTTTTGTTGTCATCAATTCCAAGTTGATTCATTGCGCATGCTTCGTTAAGGAATACGATAATGCACCAAGCCTTGCGCGCTCTGATATATGGAATGCACTAATTACAAAAGACATCGTACGTTTTTCAGTGTAGCCAACCACGAACCAAGTAATGCACTAAATAAACGGGCAAAACAACAACGCTTTCTCTTCATAAAACCGCGGCTCTCTGTCTGTTTTTTTTTTTTGCTAAACCTGAACGCACACAGACCATAAAAATTGAAATTATCTCCAGTATCAATAAAAATTTTAATATTCTAATATTTTTTTAATTATCCATGTTTAATCCGCAGATTTTTAGTACTATTTTTTTTGAAAAACCAGCCACTAAAAACAAAATTGCAATATTTGTATAATATTCAATAAACTGAAAAAAATAATATAGAAAAATAAATAAGACAGACAAAAAATTATGATAAGACAAAAAAGAAAACATAAAATTTTATATTTTGAAATAAAATTATTTATTTTACAATTTACATGTACAAAAAATATTTTCGCAATAAAATTTGCATATTAAAATATGTTTACTTTTATTTTTTTTAGGTATTAGAACATAAAACTAATAATATAATGATAAGTTTCCAACTTTTGCGATAATAATATTCTTCGAAAAAATAAACTGTTAAAACTGTAACATTGTAAAAGCCTATAATATAATAATAACTACCAAAATTTCACGAGATGATATATAAATGGTTAAATAAGCAATTCTTTTGAGTTTTAAAAGGCGTCATCGAAAATGCTACAGTTAAGTCGGAAGATTTCAAACGCGTCTTCCGAGAAGGATGGAAAAAACGATCTTCAGATGCAGGTATAGAAGAATAATCTCGAAGAATGGAACCCAAAACCAAAGTGCCGAATTTGCCCTAGGCGCCGGCCGGCACGCACGCTCATGAATATTTCAATGCCTTTTTTTTTTTGGGGTACTACACTACACACAAATCTCAGTGGCGTACTATATACGAAATATGTCAACATCATTAATTTTTTTATACACCGTAACAATTTATTCAATTTTTTTCTTTTCGTTTGTTTTATACTAACCGATTTTAAAGTGATAAAAATATTGCAAGAATGTTACAAGTTTTTGTAGTGGTAATGGCACAGACGGCTGTAAACAAAGACTAGTTTTAGCAATTATATACGTTTAGTATATCGAAACGTAGCATTTTAATACAAAATAAACAAAACAGTCCATCTAAAGCTTTATTTTAAATTATTAATAATAATATGTATTATTTTCATTAACTTTAAACAAAAAGATTTTCATATTGAATATTTAAAAAAAAAATCAAATATCAACTACTTAGTTAAATAACATGTGAAAACAAGTACATGAAACAAAACAATTTTAAAAAATTACATACATAACTCGTCAACATCAAAAAAAATAAAAAATTATACAGTAAAGTTCTTTAGGTCATGTGAATCTAGCAAGCAAACAGGATGTGAAAAAAAAATAATGCAGGGCTAAAAAAAAAAACTGTGCCAGATCAACCCCGGCTAAGTCCTAACACCTACACACAACACGATTGGCACTTTCCCATGACCCGGTTACAGAGAGCGAATTACCAAAGTACACCATGTGTCACTGGTCATAAATTCAATTTATAAACTTTGTGTCTGGGTTTAATAACTCCATAAGTCACATGTCGGGTTGTACGTACGTTTATATTATGCACAAGACGAGAAAAACAATTCATTCATATTGCATCAGCGCAGCGGCACAAACCAGTTGATTCGTTTCAACTTTCACGAAACAATTACCAACCAACTGACAATGCTTAAATGCAAATACAAACACACCATCATATTCAACAAATCTTCCAAAGATTAATTTAGATTTTTGTTACAATATAAAATTGACTCGTGTACACTTATGTGTTTGGTATTAATAAAAAAAAATTGAATAACAAAAATAAAACGGCTTTAGATTGTAGTTCTGTATTAATAATCGACGTTTTGACGAACTCAACGTCCGTCCTGATAAGGAAAACTGATACAAATGATATTTACAGTAAATAACAGAACATAGAAATAAGTTACTATTGGCAGTAAACAATAGGTTATATAACATGGTAAAAAATCTTTCAAAGCCCATTATATTAAATAAAATGGTTTTAGGTTGTTGTTCTGTATTAATATTTATTAAAAAAGCAACGTACTCAACGTACATTTTCACCAGGAAAAATGATACAAATGACATTTACAGTAAATAAACATAAATACTTATTTTGTTACCTAGTAACTTGTTTCTATGTTCTGTTTATTTACTGTATATGTCACTTGCATCATTTTTCCTGATGAAGATGTAGGTTGAGTTCGTCGATTAATAATAAATATTAACACTAAGGCCGTTTTATTTTAATATAATGGGTTGTAAAAGATATTTTACTGTGTCAATAACCATTTTATTTTTTAATTTTAAATAAATTTATTTTAGTAATTACACAGCTCTTAATTTAAAAAAAAATTTTGCTCCTAATTAATAAATATCTTATAATCAAATAGATTTTTTTACGGAATATATTTTGTTTATCTGCCTTTAAAATAGTTTAAAATAAATGTGTGGAGACGCCGTTTTTTGGTAAAAAGTATAAAATTTATAAATTTTGTTTATAAAAAATATACGTTTTATAAAAATAATTTCACATTTCGATTTTGTTCTCAAACAAAACCGGCAAGATTATTTCTTCATAAAAATTACAATTAAAAATATTGTATAGGTTTTAGTTCTGTATATATGTATATATATTTTTTATTATATGTGCAGTATATCGAAAAGTCGAAATTTTATTTGAAATAATAGAAAATTAAAACCTAAAGCTTGTTTATTTATCATAAGTCCTAAAAGATTCTTTACTATAGTAAATTTACAATGTAGCATACATTGCTTAACGTGAACAAATTGAATGAGAGAAAATTATTTCTAGTGTGTTGAACGAATAATGGCGGCAAAAAAAAAGCCAATTGAGTAGGTGGCCAATAAACGAAATAAAGTCGAACACCAACGTTGCGAATAAAAGGACGTCTCAAGTTTATTAAATTTCTCGTCCTTGAATATTTTTGTCTAGACTCCAAAAACAGGCCTGAGATTTAAATACTAGAATGCTGTGTTTAAGTTCGGTGGCGTTTCGCATTTGTTTTTCCCAGAATGCATCAGGCATATGACCCCCCGACCGTGTTTTGTTCTATGCCGACTCTAATAGAAAATAATATCAAAGTGCAAACACATATATATATACAAGGTCAATGAGATATTTCAGCCATAAACATCCTGAGGGGGTAAATTATTTTATAAAAAGAACTTAAAAAGCAATTATTAGTTAACAAATAAAATAGTCTAGACACAATATTATTATTATTACTATTATTATATTATGCATTTATACTGTTAATCCAAGTCTATTATTATTAAACCGATTAGTTAAATGGTTTTAAATTTCGTCGCTTCTCAGAACTGTGCAACCAGAAAAAAAGCCGATTAAAGATCTGGCAAATTATTTAATCAGAAAATCTCCAATACTTGTTTTTCGTTCATTTCATAATCAATAACATGAATTTTTATTAGTTAAGAACAGGAAGTAATTACAATTTCGTTAACAAGAAAAAAAGATCAGTAAAATGTCAAAAGTAATATTATTTTCCGGATGTGTAAAGTGCCAAATAAAATATAATTAGTATTTGAAATATTTCTCAAGTCATACACCTTTTGTTCTTTTCTTTCTTTTTAGTACAATCATTCAATTATGAACAAATATATTTTTATTAATTACTTTATAATAAAATTCGACAATCAAATAAAAATTTTATGATATAATTTCTTCGTTGAGAAATTTTGCATGATTAAAATTTTGAGTTTTGCTGATGACCGATTTAGAACAATTTTTTTTAATATTAAATAAAATTTGCTTATATTAATTCAAAATAATAAATATAACAATTTACTAACTAAGCAATAATTTATTACACAATTAAATATTTTAAATAATTATAGTTCATTCTTCTTATAAATTGAATAAATTTTCAATAAGTTAAAATTTATAATTTCACATACTTATTGGTTCTAAACAAAATAAAAATTGGGATAAAACGGCTTCAGATTCTAGTTCTGTAATAATTTATTGATAAATCAACGTTTCGACGAACTAAACGTGCATCTTGATCAGGAAAAAAAAATTACAGAATTAATTTAAAAAAAATTATTACAAACTAGAACCTAAAGCCGTTTTATTCCAATATAATGAATTCTGAAATATTTTTTACTATGATAATAAAAACTTGTTAAAAGAAATTAATAATGACAATTTTTTCGCTGTAATATTAATAAAAACTGGTAAAACGAATGCTGAAATTCTAAACAGACCTGTAGTAGCGTTACAGAATATTTTGTCTTTTTATATCCAATAAAAAAATTTATTTACTAGAATCATTCTATAAAGGAACAGAACTATTTAGAATTCCACTATAAAATTTGTTTTTTCAGTGGTTAGTAAGTAGTTTGATTAAGAACAACTAGATGTCCATAAAACACACATACATAAAAAATCACGCTATGTACGCAAAAGGGTGTGGCACAAACTCTTTCCACTGTACCGAAATTATTTTCCACCAAACATTACTATAAATTGTCTTAATGAACTTTAAGAAAAATATATATATACGTATTTTAATAAATATAAATTTAATATTATTAATTAAAGATAAAACACTGTATTAAAAGTTTTACAGCAATCTTCAATATAGTTATAAAATCAAACGATGACAAGTATCGTTTGGTTATTTGAATAAAATAACAATAATTAATGTCTAATAATGTAAAGATCAATAATTACAAGAAATAATGAAAGAAAAATTCGCCAACTCAAATATTTTACGAATGACGTAAAGAGAGTGACGAAGAGAGAAGAAGAAATCTTCGATAATGAAAGACGACAACCGGTAGGAGAGAAAGAGTATGAGTGAAGCAGACAGAGACGGGAAGTGACGTCGAGAGAGGGCCTCGAAAGAGTAAACCTTCGAAAAGAGGGACCGAAAATTCTGCTGGACCAAACTAAATGAATTTATTTTTCCTCCTCTGCGGGCGGCTACTCTATTTTTGATATATCATGTGCGAGTGTGTTTGTGTGTATGTGTGTGTGTATGTATAATTGTATATATCTCGTATATGTATGTCATACTATGTACAATAGCCATTTGACATACTTGTGATTTGTCGTAATTACTATTTTACGATCATGCAGTTACGATGCCTGATGCTATTAATATATACAAGGTCTTGAAAGTTGCAAATTACACAGAAATTAAATATACATACATATTATAATTATTTGTACTCAAGATTCATTTATTGGTTATATAATATTTGTTTAATAAAATATTATTTGATTTATCATATTTATACTTATTCCGTTAGATATACTAGTATCCGTATTTAAATTAGAAATTTATTTAAAATAAAATCTATATATTTATTACTTAAAACCAAAAAAAATCAAAACAAAAGTAATATTTTATTGTAAACAGAAATTGCCAAAAAAAAAAAAGCGGGCGGACGCAGAGAATAAATACAAAAAAAACAAGCGTGAGAAAGTTCCAATTTGCCGGCCGGCCGGCATTTTCTCTCTCGGCTGCCGCTGTCATAAAACGACACCGACTACTTAACTGGTCGATTGCAGGCGTTTCCCGCGCACACCAGCACCCAATGCGCGCGCATCCAAGTGGCGGGAATTGTTCCCCGCGCCTAGCCCCCTCGCTTAGACGCAAAGCGTCCCCGTATATCGACACTGTCTGGCCTCGCTCAATGGAAGAGAGTAGAGGCGGCTTATGACGTCACTACGGTACGCATACGTGCTATAGCGCCAAGGATGTACAAAATTTACCTACAGCAGGAATTTTTCCTGCTACTTTTATATATACTGGCGCCGCTTACATATTCATATTATTCTAATTTATTTTTTTTAATTGATAATTTCATATATTTATATATATTCGTGTAGATAAAATGAGGAAAAATATATTTTTTTAAATATTTATTAAACTGTAAGCACATATATGTATATGTACACAGAAATATTGAATTATCTGTTGTTTTTTTCACAAAATTACTACAATTTTTGAAGATTTTCTTCTTTTAAATTTTTTATTACTGTAAATATAAGAAATACAAACTAACCTTTTTACCTAACCTACATATAACATTGACTCCGATTAATATCTTCGAAAAATACTAGTAATTTTGCAAAAAAAAAAGATTATTCAATATTTCTGCAACGTATTTACTAAATTTTATCTTATTATGAAATTGTATTTGCTAATTTTAAATAACAAATAAATATTAAAATTAATTTATATATATATATATATATATATATATATATATATATATATATATATATATATATATACTCAGAATTAAAAAAAAATTGATAAGAAAAATGACAATTTTTTTAGGTACGCTAAACTAACTTATTTATTTTATTATAGAATGAAATTGTAAACAAAATTTGACTTAGATAATTTTACTATACATTAAAAATTAAATGAAAATAATAATGTAAAACTATGCAATATATTTGTCTAAACAATCAATTTTTACTTTCAATGCAATGTCAATTTAATTTAAACACAATTTCCCACGATATTCTAATTATCATAGTACTATATTTTTCTAGGTAAAACGACGTTATAATATTTTCAACTTTTGTTGCTAAGAATATATTTTTAATGTATTATCAATATAAACAAGTATTTTCCAGTATAAAATTTAAATTTGTCTACCAAAATTTATCTGATAACGAAATACTATTTATTTAATAAATATTTAAACACTTTAATATTACGAATCAGATAATTTTATAAACACAAATTAATTAGAAAAAAATAATATTTATATATCAGCAATTAATTCATTTATTATACAACTTATTGATAACTGATAGAAAAAAACTTAAGTATTTTTTTGATAAGTTGTTAAATTTAAAATAATTAATCGTTTTGGTCGTAAATTATACCGAAAGATAGTGAATTTATATAGTAGAAAACTATATATAGCTCTATTATGTAAAATTGCGAAATCTTGGCGCCAGTAATAATTTTTTTACTGTATTATCATTGCGCAATTTTATTAAATAATATTAATATTTTTATTTTCTAACTTTACTGCTGTCCCAAATATAATTTTAATTCCGTATACAACTATCGTAAAAACAAATAAAAATTTTCGAGGAATTTTCAAAAAAAAAACATAATATATCCATTTTCACAACTGCATAGCAGGAAAATACATAACCAAATACAATAAATAAATATACGATATTTTTATCATCTTTTCAAAGAATTTCCTATTAGAACTTATTTATATTTCTGAGCATGCATTCTACAGTAGGCGTCTACATTAATTTGCATTTAACGTAAATGAATGTCTTAGAATTGAATCATAAGAACTAAATTCGATGAATTGTCATTTAAATAATATGTGAGTTTGATTTAAAAACATGTTATTTATGCTAAACCACAACTGACACGGAAGTTAAACAAATATTTATTATTTTGATAATAAAAATTTAAAAAATCTGATTGTTGCACCACATTACTTCCTTGTATTTACTATAACTATATATATTGCAAAGCAGACAAGATACTTTTAATTAAAAAGATTTAATTCACACATTAGTGTTAACAGTAACCTAGTTTAAAAGTTATTTTATTTAGACAAAAAAATCTTTAAAATCTCCTAATTTAGTGAACAATATACTACTACTACTATAACTGTTATTTTTAGAAGCAACCACATCAAATGTTATTTATATTAGCGTGTAACAATTATATGACGTAAACATTGGATGACTAATATTTTCAATAGAAAAGTTGTCATTATTTTCCTTACGATATGTAGAGTATGTCTATGCAGAAGTAAATATTTTGAAAAATTTTAATGGTAACAACATATTAAAGTTCTTCTCCAATCAGTATATTTATCATAAAATAATATTTTTAGGTAAAGTTATTTCAAATTAATATTTTTCTAAGAAATTTAAGTTATGCTTAATAAATGTGTTTTTAATTGATAAATTATAAATATTTTGCATGTTAATATTTAGTAAATAAATCAAAATATTTATTATTTAATTTTGTAAAATATACAAATATATCGATTTAATGAAAAAACATTTTATTTTTTGTCTATTACGAATATATTACTGTAAAATGAATTATAAGTTGTTTAAATATATTAATGTGAAATAAGTAACATACGCGTTTAATACAAAAAAGTTTCAACCGAAATAGCGGCAGTTTCTATTTTAACGAAACTTTTAAAACAAAGTATTTAACGAAATTATGCTAAAACAATAATTGAAAATTAAATATTTTTTCAATATCTACTATACTACTAATTTGTCTTGTATATACCTATATAAAACAATAGTAGAAGAGAGCGCAAATGAAAAATAAAGAAGCGACTTACCTGAATCAGAAGGAGTCTGAACACCCAAATGATCAGTTCTTAGCTGGGCACCTTTACCCTTATGATAGCTGTGATCAGTTTCTGTCGCATAGGCCAACCGTGTCTGCGGGCCATGATGCGTTGTCGTTTCACCAGCGATAAACACCTCATTGTCTTCAAAGTAATCGCACAAGTCACTGTCCTCTTCGAAATCACATTCGGATATCGCGTCGTTTAGAAACTGCAAAGTCATATTCACTTTGTGATCGAACAGATTCACCTCGTGCTTGAAAGTGGGACGGTCATCGTCATCCGAACTTGGGGGTGAGTCGGGTCGCGGTCCCACTAACGGATACACCGATTTCACATTGTTGTTGTTGTTGTTATTGTTGTTGAGATTGTTGTTGTTGTTGTTGTTACGTGATGTCAATAACAAACTTCGGCTGTTGGGCGTAATAAATACCGAAGAATATTTCTTCTGTGGTGTTGAACAGTTGGTCTGCAGTAACGGGCGAGAGATCTTCACCGATTCCGGCTTGTGTTCTTTGCTACCGCAATGTCCAGCCCACATACAATCATGATGCCTGATCTCACTACTAACTTCCTTTTGGTTGCACGGATTCGTCGCGTCCAAACTCCATTCGAGGACCGCGTCCAGTTCTAAGTCTTCCTCGTCGAATGTGGATGTAGATGAACTCGATTGGGAGAAATCGGTGCTAAGAGGAAGATCGATCTCGAATTTTTTCCAAATGTCCTCAGATGGAAGTGATGCGACAGACAGCAGATCGTCTGTGCTGATATTGTCGAAATCATCGAAGAAGTGCACCTCGTTCGATAGCCACATCACGTCAGATCTGACCGGCATTTTGCTAATTGTCCGTACTTTGTTTTTTTAATTAATGAAACTATGAAACGTATCGGAATATATACGTACTTAACACTAATATCACAAGTTGAAGATGTCTTGACAGGGACTCCCGTCGAGACAGCAGCTGCTGTAACAAGAATAAAAAGATTCCTCTTTTTAGAAAAGACTGCAGCTGCCCACATTTATCACTCGCGTGTCTTTTGCTCTAAATTACTTAGATTTTTAATCTATTTCTTCGTTTACCATAGTTTGAGATTACATAAATAAAATTCTTTCGATGACAAAAATCTAAATTCCTAACATTTAACTTTTACTTTATTTCAAAGAAATTATTTTTGAATAATTGATAATCGTAAAAACTGATCTGACCCACTGATTTAAAAATATAAAAAATTAAAAAAAATTCTAAGTAAATACGAAATTATTTCAATCGATAATTTAAAATAAATAAAGCCAAAGACCCAAAAATCTTGCAAAACAAACTTGACAATGCAATGCAATTAAGTGAAATAATCGAAAAAATAAAATAATGAATCCGTGGAGTGTTTAGGTGGGCTACTGTGCCGGCAAAACCCAAGGAATGTGATTCGCAGAACACCAAGAAATACGATTGCAAACGAGCGTTTACCGGCATGCATTAAATTATTTAAATATTTATTCTGTGTGCCGACTTCAAGTCGTAGAATTTCATATAAGTTTGTACAAGGAACTATCATGTTTAACACTGAGAATAAAAATTACTTCACACGAAAAAAAAATCAACAAACAGTTGATTACAATAAACAATTGAAAATAAAATTGTTTAGGTTACGTTACCATATTGTAACATTGTAACTGTAAGTCATTAAATATAAATATTACCAATTAAAATTCATATAAATGGTTTTGTACGCGGCATGTAAAATATGCAAGGAATGCAATTAATTACTTATTTTCGAAAAATATTTACTGTCATTGTCAAAATTTATAATACAAATTTTTATGAGCCACGTAAATAACATACAAATTCCAGAAAAATAACCTGTCACTTGTCATGTTGTATCACCAATAATTCAAAACCTTAAAAAAATAATAAATAAAACATTTACCTTAAAAAATAATCCTTTTAAGTGAAACAATTATTTAAACTGACTAATTAAATTCAATTGTTGATTCAATTTCTGAGTTTTTTTCTGACGCACAAACTATGATGATTACACACAGTAAAACAAGTAGATGATATTTCAAAAACAAATTTAACAATACCGCACTTCTTCAACTCTGTGTTAAATCTTGTATACATTATTGACAACTGAGCTAGCTCGAGATCAAGCAAAACACGTCTGCTACAATTGGTGATCGAAGCGTAACTAAACTTTGCTGGGGCACTTCACAGACTACTATACGGCGTTCGGTCGCTAGTATAAATGTGGAGTATATGGCTGCCATGCCGGTTACCGACTCTTACCGGCTTTTACCGAAATCGTCATTTCCATATTTTTTATGTAAAAAACGAATCTATTGTAAAATTTCTATCAGAAACTATTTGTGGCATTGTATTTCAATGTTTTTATATGGTGTTAACTACTGTCTTCGCGTACTTACTTTAATTTCTAGAAGATATTTGCGAACTATTTTCGCGCGCGGAGTGTGTAGTAAAACATGGGCGTAGTATAGGGTTGTACAAAATTGTTCCAGAGAAAAACTTGCTTTAAATGTGTTTTCAAGGTCGTGTGAGTGATAACATTTTATACGGAAATTTTTCTTATCATATCGAAAACTGTAACAGTCAAAATTATATAATTATTTTATGAATGTTCAAATTGGTTATGTATCGAGTGCTATATTATTATTATTATTTTGAAAAGTCATGGATAATTACAAGAAAATTCAAATGAGTCATTGAATAAAAATATTTTTAATTCAGTTCGGAGACATATGACAAATTTTCAAATTGTTTATTTTTACCGGAATTTGTAAAACATTTTAGATAAATGTAGGCAACTTTACAAACACATCAGCTACGTGTATAACATAATGTAATAAATTTTAAACAGTTGGTATACATACAATGTTTCATTTTAATTTGTTGACTTTTGTCACTATATATACAAGAATTATTATTGTGGAAAAAATAAGATATTTATTATTTTTAAATACATCTTTTCGCAAAATTATGTAAATTAGAATATTTATACGTATAATATTCCTATCAAGACGAAATTGTTTTGTTTCATCTTGATATTTTCAATTATGTGTATTTAGGATGCATTTAATTATTTTATGAGCATCCTACAATTTTATTTTTAGGCACATATAACCAAGCAAATTGTGGAATACAATATTAAATAATTGAAATTGGCTATTTATACATACGGTATGTATACGCAATTGGCTATTTATACATACAGTATTTTTACGTAATTGGCTATTTAGGGTAGGTTAGGTTAGTAGGTTGGTTTAAGTTTAAGTTTTTGTTTTTTAGTATATATAAATAGCCAATTGCGTATACATACCGTATGTATAAATAGCCTCATCCTAAATAATTAGTGCATTTCTGAAACAAAATTCTGTCATTTGAAAATCTTTCTTATTTAACTGAATGTATAATAAATAAAAATAAGTTTTTTAAAGGTACATTACAAAAAGAGATATATAAAAAGTAATAAATAATTTCTACATACATGTATAATAAATTTGAAAACTTTTATTTAAAAGGAACACAAATTATTTGCTCATAAAAAAAAAACGTATAATGCTAAAAAATGCTAATGGAAATTTGCCATGAAAGAGAATTCATGCACTAATAGAATTTAATGAGCACTAATAAAATTTATTAAACGCTAAACTATAATAATAAACAAATGAAACAATTAACAATAATTCAAAATCATTATTAAACACTAAAGAAATTAAATAAATATTATTAAAAATTAATTCAGAACGTACCATATACATAGGTATATCTTGCTTTTAATTCCAGAAGTAAATTTTCTTAACCTATAATTCGCTAATAATAGCAATTGAAATTTGTCACTTTTTGGAGTTTGAAATCTTTTCCATATAACAGCCATTTTCATTACTTTATAACATTAGTTACTTTACGTTATTTCATATTTATTAATAATCGAGGTTTCAACGTACTATATTAATACAGAACTACAACTTAATGCCGTTTTATTTTAATATAATGAGTTCTGAAAGATTTTTTACTATGTTATAATAATATGGTCTCAGATAAAACCTTTGTTAGCGGCCCTGAAAGTAAAACATATAATTAAAATGAAAATTTATAAACATACGATTTTATTGCTTAATTTGATATGAAATAGATCTCAGGGTAGATTAAGAAATAAAGAGTAATTTTCTGTCAAATATGTTTACTCACTATTGTTCAATAAGTAGTAAAACTTGTTTTCCAAGTAATAAATTGTACAGTTATTTTATAATTTGACTTTGAATATGTATTTTTAAACTGATACCTACATACAACCTAGGAAATGCACTGTTTCACTTGAATTATCGAAAGAGGTTCTTTAATTGTCAATTATCAAATGCATAAATTACGATTTTGACAAGTTATAGACGCAGCTAACTTAGATTATTGTTTTCTTAGTACTTTGCCTTTTACAATCAGTATAATGGATACACTGTAAAAAAAAATAGAATTTTTACCATGTTTTTGGTTTTTATTAGTTTTTAATAAACCCTTACAATTTTTCTCATTATTTATTAAATTTTAGTAGAACGTATATTGTAATTCGTTTTTCGGGTTATTTATATTTAAATTCAAGCAACTTTATTTATAATTACAATATTACTTTATTTGCTTTTACATTAAAATCTGTTTAATATTGAAAATAACTTAATTTTAAGGAAAATTGTTGAATATCGTAAATTTTGTTTTTATCAAGAAAAGAGAAAATCTTTACCCAGAAAATTAATTCCTAGAAAAAGTATTTGTTGTGAAATGTATTTGCTAATTACCATAATTGTAAAACGAGTTAGTTCAATAATTGTTATATTGGTATTATAATCTGGTCCTGAAAATTTTCTTCGAAATACCTTGTTGCAGATGTTTTCGAAAATTAGAATTTTATTTAAATATACGTTAATATATAAATAAATACATAATACACATATAAAAATTATTGAATGTATTATAATTATTAGGTTTTAGTATGGTTCGTTGGCAGATATAGTGTAATAGCTTTTGGCGACTCTCCCTGTATGTAGGGTGACCAACCGTACTCTTTTAAGAGTACATGTACTCTTTTTGAGCAAGGAAAATTATGTACTCTTACTTTTTCAAAAAATACTATAAATGTACTCTTTTAGAAAAAAATACACTGATGCCACAATACTGAAAAAAAATGTAAACAAGTTGTAAATATCCATACTTTCAAGGCTCAAACGCTCTTAGTTTGATCGTATTTTTGTTAATATTGTTTATTTTGATTTTCTATTTACAAGTATTTCGTATTCTACGAACTTTTCGTTTGTAAGTTACGTTGTGTTCGTCGTATAATATGTGGTAAAAAGTACATTGTATATTTTTGTTTAAATTGTTCATTTTGATATTAAAATACATGTATCTCATATCTTAGCAATTTTTTATTTATTAAATCTATAAATGATTATTGATGAAAATGATAACACGAGATATATATATATATATATATATATATATATATATGTGTGTGTATGTGTACGATTTTTGTTTAAGAAATGTACTCTTTTCGGCCTGGGTCGAGTTGGTAACCCTACCTGTATGCTATTAACATCGAATTATCTCAAGTATAAAGCCTATAATACACGATGAAGTTTTTCTGTACAGAAAATCTGTAAAGCGTTTCTGTACAGTTTTGCTTTGCAGAATAAAGGGTCCCACACACCAACGCGAATTATCGGCAGACGCTGCGAAAATTTCACGGCGGTAATATTCGCACGCAGTGCGGCAGCGAAAATATTTTGTACATTCACACCGAAGCGTCAGAGCCGCGTCAGCGCGAATAGTTGCAACAATTGTAACATTGTAACATTGTAAAATTGTAAAATATAAATATATAACATATAATTTTATGACTTAATATGAAATGACATTATAATATTTTTTTATGTTTATAATTTACTAAATATTAAAAATAAAAACTAAAAATAAATATGAAAATTTTTATTTGTAAGTAATATCTTTTGCATACCTATCATTATAGATTGCATTATCATTAAATATTATTTAATATATTTTGAATATTATAATTTTAATATATTTATATTATCTGACTTTTCATTTTAATATTTATTTTGTGCTAGATGTACCTAGATATTTTAATTATCAAATTTGGGATTTCTGAGGGCGGCGTGCAGTTTATGTGATCCGTCTCTAAATGCACTAAGCTTACTTTTGAAAGACATAAAAATTAAAATTAGTTTTACATTCCGAAGCTCAACAATTTTATATTTAAAGAATTTCAAATTATTTCTTTATTTCATCTACATATCATATCAGAAAGCAAAGACCAAAAACAAAATAAATTTCTGTTAAAATAGTTTAAATTTTACAAACATACATACACAATCATGCCATGTACCTACTCAAAAAGAATGTGGCACAAACTCTTTTCACTATCTGGAATTAGTTTTCTCCAAACATTACTATCCAGACAAGCATCTTTAGCTTCGTCCACATTCATGATATTTCTCTTACATGCTAATAATTTAAATTTTAATTTTATTATAGAAAGTTTCTTCTTCTGTTGCTTCATGGATTTTGATCTTCTTTACTTCTTTTTCCGAATATCAGATAGTTTTTCCAATTCCCGATTTCTGTTTTCTTCAAATTTTTTAAATTGCATTTGTTTCATCTTCCAAATAATATATTTACAGCAAAAACATTTTTTTTTACCTGCGACTCGTGCTGTAAACTTTATTCTCTTATACAAAATAAAATTGGTTTTCTTTAATTAATAATTTATAAATTTTATATTTTATTATGTATCGCATTTGTATATTTTTGTCCTGATTATGATATACGTGCAATATATCAAAATGTCAAATTTTCATTTTAATGTAATTAGTTCTTTATTATGTTTATTCTCATTAAAATACATTAATTTTGTTTTTTAAAAAATAAATTCAGATTTGTCATGTAAATTAAGAGGCTATATTAATAATTTTTATATACTATTTTTTTTTTCAAATTTATTTTTGACAATCTGACAAAGTATCCATATAGTAATAACATTTATTATTTATTCTTTTGTTGTAAAATAGTAACAAGATAATCCATATTTAAATGAAAAATAATACATTATCTGCCATCTGCTGTTATTTTTATAAACTACCAATAACATAGAATAGACATCTATCGTGCTTCAGTCGAACTAAAAATTAATTTCTTTTTTTTAATAAATAAGTATTAAACGTTTTTGTTATATTTTAAGACAGAAAACAAGAAAAGTAAATATTATTATGACTATTAATTATTACAAAACCAATTAAGTAAATACAATGGTGCAGAAGTACACATATGTTTTTTTAAAAAGCTCCAATAAATTATAGTTGTCTACGTTTCATAAAACTGCAGTACAAAATGATTTAACACAAATTTTAAATATCTATAAAAGTATATCAAATACACTATACATTACATTAAAAATTAAAATTATGTTTATTCTAATCAAAATGTAATTTTTTACTCATTTCCTAAGTTCTATGGATAAATTTTTTATTCTCATAAAAAATACTCTATACATATTTATTGAGAGAATTAACTCATGCAAATAATTGATATTTATGTCATCAATAATATGAATATGATAGATATTATGTTCACTCTAATTATAAATGTAATTTTTTACTCATTTCCTTACAAAAAACGATATTATAAATATCAAACTCCTCATTAAAATAATAGTTATTCATATTTTATGTTCGAAACATGATGAAGTACTTTCTTGTATTTGTGGCTTTATTTATTTTTACAAATTTTGCACAAAAAGTAATTTTATTATTATTATTATAAATTGTTATAAATCTTTTGAAAAGTGATTTTAGCCAGGCACTTTAAACAGAAAACATAAAAAACCGAGTAATTATGAAATAAATGAGTTTAACATTGTAAAAAAATCTTTCAGAACTCATTATATGAAATAAAACGGTTTTAGGTTTAAATTCTGTATTAATATGTATTAGTAATCAACGTTTCGACAAACTCAACATACGTCTTCATTAAGAAAAAAAGATACAAATAATATTTACAGTAAATAAACAGAACATATAGAAATAAGTTACTATTTTTTTATAGGTAACTTGTTTCTATGTTCTGTTATTTACTGTAAATGTCATTTGTATCAATCTTACTGATGAAGACGGACATTGAGTTCGTAGTGTATGTCGATTATTAATAAATATTAATACAGAACTTTAATTTAAAGCCGTTTTATTTTATTATTTTAAATGAGTTTGTTTATAGTACTCTAAACTTTATTTTTTTTTTAATTCAAAGCTCTGGTTTTACTTAAATGAATGCTATTTTATCAAATATTATTTATAAACAATTTTGCGCGATTACAGTTATCTGAGGTGCCTACGTTGATGTATGGCAGTGAATGTTGGGTTTGGTTGCAAAAGCATAAACGGAAAATGACTGCTGTGGAAATGAGATTTTTACGTGGGGTATGTGGTGTAAATAGGAGAGATCGGGTACGAAATAGATTAGTGTATGATGAGTGTGAAATTGAAAAAAATGTTGTAGCAAAAGTTGCCGTGTTAGTCAGTTAAGATGGTTCGAGCATGTTGAGCGAATGTCTAATGAACGTTTGGTTAAAAAGATTTATTTGAATGATTTTGAGGGTATACGTTTGCGTAGACGTCCGATGAGTAGTTGGAGTGGTATGATTGAGAGTGTTCTGCGTGAGCGAAAGTTTCCAAATAGTAGGAATAAAAAAACATGTATGAGAGGAATTATGAATGTGGATGAAGCGAAAGTTGCTTGTTTGGATAGGAATGTTTGAAGGCGACTGATTTTGGGATGATGAAAAGAGTTTGTACCACACCCTTTTGGGTACATGGCGTGATTGTGTATGTATGTATATATGTATGTATGCATGTAAAAAGGTTACGCAATATTATCCACTGAATTATCCATAGATAACCATGATTTCAAAAAGTCGTCTTAATGAAACCGTTTCATATAATTTTTGTTTTTACTAAAACCAGTCCAAATAAAGTTACGCGGAAAATGCTTTAAATTATAAATTTTCATATTTCAGAAACAAGAAACTTATATAGCAAAATTAGACAAATTTAGTGCATGTGAACGAGTGCAAGACAAAGTAATACATATGTACAATCTTACGGTTGAATACTCCCCAAAAGTTGGACAAATTGCAAATGCTGTTGTTGAATTGAACAGAGATCTAGATAAAAAATCAGCCTGGGTATGATAAATATTTATCTAATTCGAATTGATTGAAAAAAAATTACATTAAAACCAACATTTTTATTATTAATTTGGATTTTTGTTATAGAAGTACCCTTTTTTTATATAAATAAATAATAGTAAGTGATAAAGTTTTTTTTCAAACTTTATTTGAATTATTTTTAGTTTGAATTGACATTATTTATAGTATGTATAACTATTTTAAAAGTTTTGTTATGAAATTATTCACTATTTGGTTTAAACTGAAAAATTATTATTAATATTTTTCAATTCAAATAGATATATTTTCTTCTCAGATTGAATGGTAAGAAAATTTATAAAAAGATTTCAAAATAGTTCTACTACAACTTACTATTATTTATTTTTATTAAAAAATATATTTGTATTATTTTAACCCAATTTTACAGATTACTTTTGAATTAGTAGTAGAAACTTTAGTTTTAAAGTAATATTTTTTTCAGTGCACCAAATGCCAATAAATAGAGATTATTGTGCTAGCTCGGTTTTTGAGAGTTTTAGTTCATTCGTTTAGTTCTGCTCTTATAGCAGTTACATCGTTTTTAAACCTGGATTAGTTTAAACCAAATTTTAAAACTAAATTTGTAATACGGGCATATATTTTTTTTAATACATTATTTTCTAAATGATATTAATATAAATTTATTGCCACTTAAAATTATATAACAAACATTAAACGTTTTTCATTAAAATTCTGTGCTAAACATATAGTAAAAAATCTTTCAAAATTCATTATATTAAAATGAAACGGCTTTAGGTTATAGTTCTGTATTAATATTTATTAATTTATTAGTTAGTTATGATGGTTCGGACATGTTGAGCGAATGTTTAATGAACGTTTAGTTAAAAAGATTTATTTGTATGATTTTGATGGTATACGTTTGCGTGGACGTCCGATAAGTAGTTGGAGTGGTATGATTGAGAGTGTTTTGCGTAAGCGAAAGTTTCCAAGTAGTAGGAATAAAAAAGCACGTATGTGAATTATGAATGTTGATTAAGCGAAAGTTGCTTTTTTGGATAGGAATGTTTGGAGGCGACTAATTTCGAGATAATGGAAAGAGTTTGTGCTACACCCTTTTGGGTACATGGCATGATTGTGTATGTATGTATGTAATAATCAACGTTTTAACGAACTCAACGTACGTCTTAATACAGAACTACAACCTGATGCCGTTATATTTTCTGTACTAAAATTTTATATTACTGCAAATATTAAAATCAAATAATTATTTACAAAAATTTTAGATTTCTCATATAGTAAAAGTTTAGTTTTGTTAAATAATTATGTTAAATTAATTTTTATAAAAAATTATAATAAATAAAATTAAATATGTTAAATTCAATTTATTTAGGGAAATGGAACAATAACAAGATGTGCCAGCAAAGAAGCATTAGATACGTGCGAATTTTATCGAAATATTAATCCACCTCCGCTACATTATTGCTTAATTTTGCAATTACCAGCCATACAAAATATTGGCATTTTACAACATATTGAACCGGAATTTAAATGTCCAATTAAAAAGGTAATACAGAAGAAGGTTTAATAAACAGTATGTTCTGTGAAATTAGAACCATACATTTTTTTTTACATAAAAAAATACATAATCCAGTGGTGGATTTAAAAGAGGGAGTCAGAGTTCTCCTGTATTTTAGGCTTTTTATATTTTTAGTTTTACTTAACAAAATAGTAGTAATCTTCAGAATTTCACAGTCGGTATCCATTCAATTTATAGAATTTTTGGAGCTAGTACACTGAGAAAAATAAATATTTAACAAATTGGAAAATAATAAGTAGATATTTATTTGAAATATACGAGTATGTTTACTGTATTCACAAATTTATACATTTTTAAAATCTACTCACATGTATATTTTAATACTATATTAAGAATTAAGACTGTAACATACTATATACAAATTGATGGTATTAAATTTTTGTTTTTATTATATTTATAGTTAATTTTTAAATATACTTATTTTGTTATTTTTTAATATCTTGTGTTTGTGTCACCTTTTTAAATATAAATAGCGTTACGGTAACTATCCATTTTTCTCAGTGTATGCAGTGTTTAATATATCTCCGTCGCATTAATCGTTGATGTCATCCTCAGTGCTTGGTGATTGAATGAGAGTTTCTGCTCCGCAATCTAGTCTATATACTTGTACCCCCACCATCATCTGCAGGTGCTGTTACGCCATTGGCCGATTCTGGCTGACCTGGATCAGTGAATGGTTTGTTTTCCACGTCAGTGGTAGCCGTATTGAATGTTTCCTGTTTTGTCCGTAGTTTCACTAATCTGGAGATATCTTTTTAAAGAATATCCATTTACGCGAAAGACATTTTTTCAAAAGTTGTAAGTCGGTACTCCTAGGAAGTGGACGGAAATGAACCAATTAAAATCGACCAATGGCGTGCCAAAACCTATAACAAAAACTGAAGGTACAGTCGGACTGGAAAGATTGGGCCATCCAGGTCAGCTAGAATCGGCCTATGGCGTAACGGTACCTGTAGAAGATGATGGGGACACAAATATATATACTATATTGCAGAACAAAAACTGTCATTCAGTCACCAAGCACTGAGGATGCCATCTATGATGTATGGCAAAACGTCTGCAACGAGGATAGATCGACCATGGCGTACAAGCCCAGAAAATTCAGTAAACAAAATAATAGTTTATGAAGAAAAATTATGCATTTTTTTTGTATTTACTAATACTATTTAGTAATTGCTGTTTTCATAAATAAGATAAAAATAATTTACTTGTAATATATGCAACAACATAAACTATATGCAAACAAGTACTGTAAGTTGCATGATCAATTTAAAGATTCATGAGCAGAATATAATAACCAAAATAAAAAAATTTTAAGATTTAAATCTATTAAATTTTAATTATAATTTGGCGTTTCGATATACTGAACGTAGGTATATCATTATAAAGAAGAAATATATACAAAATGACATAAATAATAAACAAACAAAACATAGAAATAAGTTACTCACAATCAGTAACAAAATAGAGGTAACTAAATTAAAAAAATTTATTCATTATTAATTAAAGGTAGCCATAGATTTAATTTAAATCACTTTTTAATGTTATCTTTTTCCTTGTATTGCCTCTCTTATAAATCTACTGTTAATATTGTAGGGCTTGCAATTATTACCGAATTTTCAAATTTTAATAAATTTTACTGTATTTTCAATAATTTTTAAATAATTATTACTGTATTTTCAAATTTCAATAAATTATACCTAGTATCTTATTTCTATGTTTTGTTTGTTTATTATTTACAACATTACGTTTAGTATTATTTTATGCCATAAAGATTTTCTAACGCATGTTGTGCGTTAGCGACTTTATCTGAATGGTTCGGACGTATTGACTTCTTATGTTCTGACAATCTATAGTAGAAACCGTTTTTCCTGTTTGTTCAACATAAACTTTGCAGCATTCGCAAGGAGTTCTGAATGATTTTTTTACAATATTACAGTGTCTTCTTAACGCATGGGTCCACCGGGCACTTGCCCGAAGGCCCCACAAGCATAGGAGCTTCATACTAATTTATGTATGTGAATTGACTTGCCAATAATTAAAATATATTTAACATTTAAATTAATTCTATGTAATATAAAGCCATTTACATTTCATTACTGTGAGTGGTTATCGTAGAGGTTCCAACACACAGGGGCCCATAATACTGTTCAGACGGCTCTGTAATATTATATAATAATCATCACTTTATTATATAAATATAATATCTATATAAATTTTAATATCTTCTTAAATTCTTATTATCCATTTTTATCAATAAACAGCTTGATGCGGGGTCCCGAAATAAATTCAGTCAGAAGCATGGAAACTTAATCTGCCACTGACCTAACCTATAATAAAATTAATCTGTGTTAACGTAACAACAATTCCAATGTCATAGACTGCACGTTACATATACATGCATTATGCAAAAATTAATTTTCGCAATATTTCAATTACAGGGAATTTATAGAATAAAAAATTTAGCATTTGATATTAATAACATGAGAACGCAATTTCCAACGTTATTCAATTTATTACGAAAATCATACTGGAAAGGCAAAATGTTTGGTTATAATGCAAACAAATTCATGGGTGCCATATGTATCGAAGGTGCAATTATAAGAAAACGGGATTAATTCATTATCATTCCATAAGTTTTTTTGATTAAAATTATTTAATCAGTTAAAAATGTTCTATAATATTCTGTAGCGCACTCCTAATACATATATTCAAGAATTATGACACATGAAGGTGCATTCACAATTCTGGTTTTAGTTTCATCTTTACATAAAAATACATAAGGAAACGTACATAAATCTACACAAGAATACATAATTTTCCTTAAGATTTTACAGTGTACTACTGTTATGGATAATACTACTGTAATAACATAGCTACTATTGTGTAATAATAATAATGATAGTAATAATAACCAATAGAGTCCTATGGAATATTTTACTTACATATATATTTTATTTTATTTTCTCTGACATAAATTTCTAGAATTTTGCAGTAATTTTGTATTTTGTTTGCTTGGTTTTAGTTTTAGTTTTTATTTATTTATTATATATATGCTTACCTTTATGATTGTATGTACAATTATATATGTACCCAAAAATTTGGAGAATAAAGGAAAATAATAATGATAAAAATAATACTTTTATTTCCATTTAAACCAATACAAATTTTATGGAAAATAGTCAACAGAAAAATATATATATACAGAAAATAATGCAGTGCAGTATGGTTCAATAAGTATTTATAAAAAAGTGTTTAAATACTTTTCAAATACAGTATTTGTATTTAAATACTTTTATTCAATGTATTTAGTATTTTGTATTTAATTACTTTTTAAAAGTATTTTACCTAGCTCTAGTGTTACATTTATTTTTAATAAACAGCTTGTAAATTGCTAATACAAATAAATTGATGAACAAGTCCATTGAAGAATAAATATTTTTTGGTCAGGAGTGTGCGCCTTGAAACGTAACATCCCTGAGTAAATATACTAACCGGCAAATAATCAATGAATGTGTTGCTTCACATTGTACACACTCTATATGCTAATACTAACTAACTACATAAATTATCAAATTAAATTAAAAGAATATATTATATTAAATTTAAAACTGTAACATATTTTTTTTTTAATTTTATCTTAACCTGCCCAATGCAAAGCTATGTGACATCAATGGAATTGTGACAAATACTCCTCTAGGTGTTTTGACCTAATACCTTTTAAATATTAGAAATAAACAGTATTGAATAGGAATTGCTACATATACAAATAAACTGTTATTTATTGGGCATTCTTTCTACATGTAAAAACATCGAAAAACTGAATTTTAATTAATGTTGCGTATTTGTCAATATTCCACTGAGACTTGCATATATAGGCACGAACAAAACACAGAGGGTACGTCTGTCATTTAACTAGCGGTTTATTGAGAGTAATTTGTCAGTTATAAATATTTTTGCGTAACATTATTTCTTTTGAATTATCAAATTTGAGAAAATAACCTGAAATGGCGATTTGGTTGCGACTCAAACGTTTCTGTTGGTGCTGTACTTTAAAAACAGGTAGTTTGGTTATTGCTACACTTACCGGGGTAAGAGTTAATTTTTATTTTCAAATCATTTAAAATAAAATTACGTTTAATTAATAAAATATAAATGGTATACAATTGGCTTTTTATTTACAGAAGTAATAAATTTCATAGTATTATAGTTTCATAGTATTATGTAGAAATTTAATTAATTAATAAATATTTGTTACCCAAATGAAAATTGCTGAAAACAAAAATCAACTGTTTTTGAACAAATTTACGGGTTATATTTAAATAATATTAAAACTTTATGTATGATAAAATTGTAGTGATTTTACATTTTTCTAAAAAAATTTTTATTTAATTTTAAAGAATTTTACTAAAATTTCAAAAGTGTGTTATCAATTTGTACACCAGATTCTATAAGTGGTTTTTCCCTCGACTTATCTTTTAAGATTAATTACATACACTGATTTATATAGTAATATAAAAAAAAATCTACTTCATTAATTTTATTTAAACATAAAATAAAAGAACAATAAAATATCTTTTAGAATTCATTATATTAAAATAAAAAGCCTATAAGATTAAGTTCTGCATAAATTTCAATTAAAAAACACTACATATATCATCATCAGGTAAAATTATACAAATGACATATATAATAAATAAACAGAACATAGAAACAAGTTATTAGGTAACAAAATAAATAACTATTTTATCATACATTATTTAAAATTATGTAATTAGCTACATATATATATATATATATACTGGGTGTCCCATTTTAATTCGCCACCTGCAATAACTTTAAAATCGTGCATCGGACAAAAAAATGTTTCGGATAAAAAGTAAATGGTTTCGAGGGGGACATCTGATGCAGAGACCCTTGCCCCCTCTGGACCCCCTGGGGGGCGGGAAAGGGGGGCAACTTTGAAATCTTAAATGGAACACCCTATTTTTTATTGTAGATTCTGATAGGCCATTAAAAAGTATGTAAATTTTATTTTAAGACTTTTTGTTTATCTTTAATAGATGGCGCAAATAGTATTTTTTTTCTCAGTTTATCAGTTTTCAATTTGAAAAAAAAGATGTAACTAAGTACGATATTCAAGTTTTTTTCAGTTCTTCGGGAAGAGGGGGGGGGGGCAAGGGTCACTGAATCAGATATACCCTCAAAGCCATTAGCTTAAAGTTATACCCCTCGAAACCATTAACTTAAAGTTAATGGTTTCGAGGAAGATATTTGATGCAGTGACCCTTGCCCCCCCTCTTCCCAAAGAATTGAAAAAATCTTGAATATCGTACTTAGTTACACTTTTTTTTTCAAATTGAAGATTGATAAACTGAGAAAAAAAATGCTGTTTGCAGCGCCATTTATCAAAGATAAACAAAAAGTCTTAAAATAAAATTTACATACTTTTTAATGGCCTATCAGAATCTACAATAAAAAATAGGGTGTTCCATTTAAGATATCAAAGTTGCCCCCCTTTCCCGCCCCCCAGGGGGTCTAGAGGGGGCAAGGGTCTTTGCATCAGATGTCCCCCTCGAAACCATTTACTTTTTATCCGAAACATTTTTTTTGTTCGATGCACGATTTTAAAGTTATTGCAGGTGGCGGATTAAAATGGGACACCCAGTATATATATATATATATATATATATATATATATATATATATATATATGTAAAACACATTTAAAATTGTATACGATTTGTAAAGTATGTATGTATAGCATTTTTGCTAATCAATTTTATTATTCTTATTATTAATATAAAAATATTTAATAGATTATACCACTTTTGATAGTAGTCGATGTAATTTACGTACTAATTACACTTCCGGAAAGCAATGATAAAAATGAACATGGTACTACCTTTCGTACTAGTTATTTCTTAACTCTTTCAATTACTGCTACTATGTTAGTTTATGGAATACTAAAAGTAAGTAAAATTTGCTAGAATTATATTTTTTAGATGAATGAGAATTTGTTACGTATCCTTATGATATAAATTTGTGTATGTGAAAAAAGAATCAGTCAAATATATGGAGAAATTTTTCCGAAAACTCGTTATTTAGTTAATCAGGACATAAAACTGCTAAAAATAATCTGCTGATTAAACTGGTTAACCGCTAACCTTTAACCAATTTTGATTCGTCAATGTGAAGCATACATTCAAGCTAAAAGTGAACTTTTTAAACATTTCTTGTAATTCAATTTCTTTTCAACTCAAATTTGTACGTTGTTAAGTTTTTATAAATTAAACCGTGTTAAATTTTTAAAGGCTATAACTTCTTAACAAAGACTATTCGAACCTATGTTGTATTTTTTTATATATAGCGCTAAACATTTAAATTTGAATTTACCGCGATGTTATAGTTGCGTGCTAGGTGGCATGATGGTGGTTCCTGGTCGGTAATACAGTGTGTGTGTCAGAGTGAAGCAAGCTGGCGAGGTGTGCGTTTAATGGCGCGACATGTTGAATTTCACTACAACAATAAATCAACTAATATCTTATGTCTAGTGTTTTATTTCTTGGCCATCACTTACTACAGCTTCAGAAGTGGGATAATAAGAATTCAATCACCACGTTTATTTGTGTGTATTAGGGGAAATAGTGAAATTAACTCGAACCTTAGAACTGTGGATTAAACACGTGGTAGAAAAGGATAGTGAGATATAAATACTAGTGAGTGCGAGAGAGCACGATAGTGACGCGCTGTTTTGCCAACGATTTTATAAGTTTTATTTCTGATTATTTATTATGGGGGATGAACAGAATACAGTAACATTGATCGATATACCCGAGATCGCGAATAATATTAAAACTTCTCCAGCATCGGTAATTAAAGCATTACATAAGTTTATATTCGGAGTGACTGGCGATCGTTTAAATCGAAACCGGTTACGTAAGTTTTCGGGATTTGAATTCGCTTCGGATTCTGAAGAATTCACACAGAAGGTTGAGTGGACAGTTCAAAATTGCTCTGTCGGTGATTTAACAGCCAGTTGTAATCTTTTACGAATAGACTATACGGGTACTCCTAAGGAAATCGCGCAAAGATTGTGTGAACATCTGACCAATTTAGATTTATTACAAGGTCGCCCCAGTGACGAAGACGTCGACACTGAAGACCCCGATGACGAAATCGACGAGGATCAAGATGAAATACGAAGTTCCGTAAGTCAACAACTTGTCAATACTAATGCCACTATAAGTTTTAGAGATATTGAAGACACAATTCGATTGTTCGATGGTAATAACTATCCTGTTAAATTATGGGTGACCGAATTTGAGGATAATGCAATTTTGATGGGCTGGAATGAGCTACAGAAATTTATTTTTGCAAAGAAACGCCTAAGTGGATTAGCTAAACTATTTATTCAGAGTGAACGGGACATCCGATCGTGGAAACTCTTACAACAAAAACTTATTGAAGAATTCTCGTCAAAAACAACTAGCGCACAATTACATAAAATGTTACAAGATAGAAAAATGAAACGCGATGAGTCGGTGCAAGAATATTTCTTACATATGCGAGAATTAGCTTCAAGGGGAAGTATTGAAACGGATGCTGTTATACAATATGTTATTGACGGTATAACCGACGACCCGAATCGAAAAAGTATTTTGTATGGTGCACGTAACTTCAGAGAATTTAAGGACAAGTTAGAAATCTATACAAAGATTCGCGCATCATTCCATTCTTCATGGAAACGAACTTCGTCCGTTCCAAGCATTAGTCGATCGCAAGGAATTGATCGAAATGAAACAAGTAAGAAGCAGATGCCTGCCGAAGAAAAATCGAAGACCGACACTAACCATGTAAGATGTTTTAACTGTAATAATTTAGGTCATGTTGCAGCTTCTTGTCCCCGACCACGAAGGCCCAGAGGATCCTGTTATGGTTGTGGATCCACCGCACATTTGAAAAGAGACTGTAAACAAAATGGCAGAGAAGCACGTGGCTCCGCACCTGCTGACAATGATGGTCGTCAAACCGGTGAAACAAGTAATGCCTTCCATCTTATAGAATCTGCTCCAACTGTTGTGTTACCAGTTCCGAGTTATACGGTGTTACTTCAACTGGAACAAAGTGAGATATGTGCAACGCTAGATACAGGTAGCCCCATATCCCTTTTATTAGAAAGTAAGGTGCCCAAAAATGTGAATTTGAATACAAATGTAAAATCTCATAATTTTGAAGGTGTCAACAGTAGCAAAATTATTATATTAGGTCAATTAAAGTTAACTGTAATGATTAATGATATAGAATTATTAGTAAATTTCTATGTTGTACCAGATTGTACTATGAGTTGTTCCTGTCTATTAGGTAGAGATTTTATTATCCGAAACGAGATTCAAATAAATTTTAGTAATACTGTTGAAATAATCAAAAAACCTGTTGTTAACATTATTGATAATTCGTGGGATAATGAGATTCTACATATTGCGACAGAAAATAATAACACAGTAAATTTAAACATTAATGAGAAAATTGATGTTCAATCAGGTGGTAAGGTTTGTGAGATAGTTAAAAAATATTATTTTGATGTTGAAAGACCAAACGAACCACAAACGAGTTTAGAAATGGAATTAATTTTAAAAAATAACTTCAAACCTTTTTATTTCAATCCTAGACGCTTGTCATATCAAGAAAAGGAAGCTCTTAAAGAAATTATAAATGATCTTTTAGCTAGGAAAATAATTCGACCGAGTAAATCACAGTTTGCTAGTCCGATTGTGTTGGTTTCTAAGAAATCAGGTGAATATAGAATGGCAGTCGATTACCGAGAACTAAATAAAATGACACAACGCGACATATTTCCGTTGCCAAGAATCGATGATCATATAGATAGATTAAAAGATAAAATATACTACACTCGTTTAGATTTAAAAGACGCGTTTTATCACGTTCGAATAAAAGAGAATTCAATACCTTTTACTTCTTTCTCCACGCATTTAGGACAATATGAATACGTAAGATTACCTTTCGGATTGTCTAACGGTCCTTCATTCTTCACTCGCTATATTTATGCTGCATTTCGTAAATTATTAGACGAAGAAAAAATATTAATTTATTTAGATGACATTTTAATAGCGACTGAAACTATAGATGATAATTTAAACATTTTAAAAGAAGTATTATTAACTTTGACGCGAAATCATTTAGAACTAAAATGGGTTAAATGTGCATTTCTGTTAACGCAAGTTGATTATTTGGGGTATCGTATTGATGCCAGTGGAATTCGTCCAAATCCAGAAAACATTGAAGCCGTGACACAGTATTCAATTCCTAGAAGTTTTCGCGAATTGCATAGTTTTTTAGGATTAATATCGTATTTCCGTAAATTTATAAAAAATTTCGCAACTTTAGCCAAACCGTTATATGATTTATTAAACTCTAAAACCGACTTTCAGTGGAATAATGAATGTTCAAATTGCTTTGAATATCTAAAACGCATTTTGATTAATGAGCCAGTTTTAGCTGTTTATTCTCATACGACCGATACCGAGTTACATTGTGACGCGAGTAAGCACGGTTATGGATCTGTTCTGATGCAAAAACAAACCGATGGTAAATTTCATCCTGTTTGTTATTTCAGTAAACGTACTTCAAAAGCTGAAGCAAACTATCATAGTTTTGAGCTAGAAACTTTAGCAATAATTTATTCTTTAGAACGTTTTAGAATTTATCTACAAGGAATTCCATTTAAAATCGTAACTGATTGTAATAGCCTTAAACTAACGTTAGAACGCAAGGAAATCAATCCGCGAATTTTACGTTGGTCGTTAATTTTGAGGAATTACAATTATACTTTGGAACATAGATCGGCGGAACGTATGCAACATGCGGATGCGTTAAGTAGACAATTTGCAGTACTTGTTATTACGGAAAATAGCTTTGAGCGAAATTTGGCTATCTTACAAAATTTAGATCTTGATATTGTCAAAATTAAGAACGATTTAGAACATCGAGAAGATAAAAATTTTGAATTGCAAAACGGATTAGTTTATCGGAAAACAAAAAACAAATTATTATTTTATGTACCGAAATCAATGATAAATAATGTTATTAATGTTGCCCATGACGAGATCGCTCATCAAGGAACAAATAAAACCGTAGAATATCTCATGCGTGTTTATTGGTTCCCTGATATTAAGAGAAAAGTGCAAAATTATATTTCTCAATGTTTGAAATGCATTACTTATTCTACAAAAGCTAATAAAGGTGAAGGTAGATTACATTGTCATGATAAAGGAAAACAACCATTTTATTGTCTTCATGTAGATCATTATGGTCCCTTAGAAAAAACGAATCATCGTTATAAATACATTTTTGAGGTTATAGATTCTTTTACTAAGTTTGTTAAACTTTATGCCACAACTAGTACTAAAGTCGATGAAGTAATTACGCATTTAAAAAGTTATTTTAACCATTATAGTAAACCGAGGAAAATTATTTCGGATAGAGGTAGTTCGTTTATGTCCGACAAATTTAAAGAATTCTTAAACAATGAAAATATTCAGCATATTGCTATTGCTAGTGCAACCCCACATGCTAATGGTCAAATCGAAAGAATAAATCGAAGTCTGACGCCAATGTTAAGTAAATTATCTAACAGTTTATCCACATGGAATACCACTTTAAGCGATATAGAGTACGCGTTAAATAACACTATAAACCGTTCGATTGGAACAACCCCCGCACAACTCTTATTCGGAATAAACCAGATCGGTAAAATTAAAGATGATTTAAGCCAAGCTTTATTAGACCAACAAGACGTTGATCGTGATTTAATTCAAATGCGGGATGATGCTTCTAAACAAATACAATATACTGCTAATCGTAATAAAAATTATTATGATCAACATCACAAACAGCCGTATGAATATAAAATTGGAGATTATGTTATGATCAAAAATGTCGATGTTACTCCAGGAGTGAATAAAAAATTATTGCCGAAATACCGTGGTCCTTATGTAATTAGAAAAGTTCTAGACAATGATCGTTATGTAATTACGGATCCTGAAGAACATCAGTTGACTCAAAAACCATTCGAAGGAATATGTTCTCCGGAAAACATGAAACTTTGGAAGGAACATATTTAATCGAATTCAAATTGTTATGAATATATTTTACTTTAGTTATGTTACTTATTATCTTATGTATAACTTATGGTTAAGAAAATTATGTCAACCAATCTTATGTATAACTTATGGTTAAGAAAAAAATTATGACCAACCTTATGTATTTTAAGATTTTATGAATCATTTATGAACTTATGTCTTTATCAACAAATTTATGTATTTATGTATACTTAGATTATTTATGTACTTATGTCTTAACAACCGAATTCATGTATTAGTTATGTGTGAACCATTTATGTTAAGTGTTCCAATGATATACGAATTTTGCTGTTAACCTACAGATGATTAGGGGCAATCATTGTGTCAGGAAGGCCGAACTATAGCGCTAAACATTTAAATTTGAATTTACCGCGATGTTATAGTTGCGTGCTAGGTGGCATGATGGTGGTTCCTGGTCGGTAATACAGTGTGTGTGTCAGAGTGAAGCAAGCTGGCGAGGTGTGCGTTTAATGGCGCGACATGTTGAATTTCACTACAACAATAAATCAACTAATATCTTATGTCTAGTGTTTTATTTCTTGGCCATCACTTACTACATATAAAAGTTTATTTTTTAATTATTTTTAGAAAAAACTATACTTTTTCTTACCCTGGTTAATCACAGTATGCATAGCCAACATCGTTTTAACAATCAGTTTTATGGTACGGTTTGGTCTCACTATCTCAAGTACACGACCAGTCGATATAATTGTATTTATGTTTATTTTTGGTAAGTTCAGCAAAAAAAATCAAAAGTATTTTTTTTTTTAATTTTTTTATCAAAAAACTTTTATATTGCATTATGTTGCTACTTGTTTAGTGCTTTTAAAACCAAACGCAGAATGGGAAAGTTTAGCGTATTTTTTTTATTTCGTTATTTAGTTGGACCTGGCTTAAAAAGTGATGTTTAATTTATCATTTTTCTCGAAGATGCACAGATTTCCTAAAAAATGCAAAAACATGTCGTTATGACGTCAGTAATGTCATCGCAAAACTTATGTCGATATCTGAATCATTGCCATGGTTACCGATACAAGCTATTGGCTGGACATAACCGAATCAAAAAAAATCAACATTTAGTACGACATACGTTTTCAAAATTATATCTCACCAACTCTTCTTCGCTTGCGTACAAAAGGCTTGTGACGTCAGTAATGTCCTTACAAAAATTGTTAATAATAAATAAATAAAACAATTATTAAAAATTTTAATGACAGTTTTTGTTATTATTTTATATATATATATATATATATATATATATATATATATATATATATTTGAGAAAAAATAATTTTACGCTAAACTTCCCTATTATATCTACGCTAATGTTTATTTGTGTTCAAAGCTGAGTAGTATTTAGTATTTGCATTTAGCACATAAAGAAACTACTCTAAAATATTTAAAATACTTCAGAGTATTTGTTTTGTGCAATCGGACCTAAGACACTGTTATCATCTACTAGTTCAATAATTGTACTTTTCCAGGTTCTGGCTGGTATATTTTAATATGCGTTTACAGTCATTATTGTGAACTAAAAGAAGCCAAGGAATTAGATATAGGAAGAGCGAATTATCATGCTTCTGCTGCTTCTACTGATGCTCAACAATCGTCACCGGCCTGTGTTGAAAACACCGAAAATATTATTGAAATTACTGATCGAGGAGTTGTTATTCCTTGCAATTAAAAGTCAAGTAAATTTTCCGCTAAATGAACAAATGTCCAATTCAGTATCTACTATTTCAATTTGTAAAATTTATTTTGAAAATAAAAATATGTTGTCGGTTTAAAGATAGATGCTAAATAACTCCAATTTTTTATTTTGGGAGAAAACAATAATTTACTTGTAAATATCTTTTTTTTTTTTAAGAGATATATTGTAAAGAACTTTGTTGTAATCAGAAATACTACTTTGCAATAATAATTGTTATAATCCAAAAATATCAATAGAACGTCAAAATATTATTACTTAGTTATGTCAACTCAATTTTCAGAAAAACTGTACTTATACTGTACAAAATTTATGTAATTTTACATGTTTTGGAATGTAATTTTTCAATTGTCACAGTAAAATTACAAAATGTTGTTATTTTTACTGTTAAAACCTATGTAAGATTACATAAATTCAAGATATTTTTTTTAACCTTTAAACCGTCGATATGAAGAAACCAACGAATAAAAGTAGATAAAATTTTATTAGAAGGATAAAAATATTTCTAATATTCAAAGATATTTAATTTAATCAAAGTAAAATTAATAACGGGCTTCCAAATGTTTAAATTTTGATAGATCTTAGAATTGAATTACATACGATGAAATTGACATTTAAGGAACATTTAATTTACTTAAAAAAAGTACAAATTTTACTACCAAATAAATTAATAACTTTGTCTTCCACATATTGGCTGTCCTTTTACTCGTCGTGTACTAAATATTTTTAGCTCTACATAGTACATAGTACATAGAATTTGTGTCATTTTATCCTACTGAACAAATATCAATATGAGATATTAATCCTTAATCACAGAGGTGCATTTTTACTTACACTGGCACAGGAGTAATGAGTTGGCTAGTAGTGTAGTAAATATATTGAATTTTGAAAGTAGGTAAATCATTTACATTGAATTTACATTTGACTATCTATGCAATATATTTACAATCTTAAATAAACCTCTTTCTTTGATTTTGGTTCCTTGGAAATTTATATACTTTTAAAGGACTGTGACAGGAACAGTTTAATAAAAAACAAATAACAATATCTTCCTCTTGGTAGTATTCGATTTTTCAAAATGGATGTTCCTCAAAACTGACAACATGTGTCTTCGCTCTCTATGTTTTCAAAAATTTTAAATTTCAATTTGTTATCTTCACATTAAAACAAGAAATATGTTAATCCGTAATTTAAATTATACAAAAAATAAACACAATAACAATCTGTACAAAATTGACATTTTATTTTTTATGTAATCTGACACACATTGTTTCAATGTACTGAATTTAACAAAAAATCATGAAGATACTGAAAATGGCTGCCCATTAAGGAGCCGAAACGTCTATTAAAAAAAAAATTTATTTTAAAAAATAAACGAACAAATATTACCATTATTGTTATTTGTTTTTTTATTAAACTGTTTCTGTCACAGTGTTTCAAAAGTATTTAAAAAAACCTGCATATGTAAAACTCACTAGAATTAAGTGAGCACTCCTCTGTGGCTACGGATTAAAATTATTACTTATATAAGAATAATATATATTTGTACTTATAAAGAAATTCAATTTGTAAAATTCTATTTTTTCACTAAAAATTATAAATTCTATTTACAAATGCATATTGTTTTATTGTTACTATTTATTTTATGAATAATAACACAATTATTTTTGTATTATCGATATAACTGCCAAATTTTTATTGTCGAAATAAAATATATTTATTTTTATTATTCTTTCTGACTTTTATTGTAATATTTTTAAACCAAGTGTCCGTTGAATTAGTAACATTGCTCGTACCACAAATTCGGTTTTTTTAGTGTTTTAGTTCATTTGCTTAGTCTTGCTCTTATGACAGTTACATACATTTTATAAAACCGATTTAAAAAGCAAACTCGTGGTATTGGTATCAGCAGTGGCGTAGCGAGCATAACTGGCGCCCGGGGCACGATACCTTTTTGGCGCCCCCCGCCCTCCGAATAACATATAGTAATATAATATTTAGAATATCATCATCAGGATTTCAGTATATATTATGTATTAATACAGGCACAGATAAACATATGTGTAGATATGTTATTTGTTAGATCTGTGATACATCAGGGAACTTGAATCGTAGAAAATATTTAGGCAAAACACAAAGAAAAAAATTATTACGTTAAATTTTTTTGTGGTATTGGAGCTATCGATTATTCTGAATTAGTGACATTAATTATGTATGCATACAGTGCTTATTTGGAATAAATTCAGTAAATCACAGATCTATTTTTATTTTGAAAAATGCTCGGACACGTCGATTAGTATTTTAAGTTGACGCATTGTTCATGAAAAAAAAATTAGTATACAATGTGTAACAAATTTGAGATGCAACGTGATCACTAATTTGTTTAAATAGCCCTGTTTTTATTGCGTATTTTTAAAATACATATCAAGTTATTCGTAACTGCCAAATTTTTAATTTTTACTTTTTGTCATCTACAAAAAATAAACAGAAAATTAATTTTAGTTGGAAAATAATAAGAAACATCTATCACATTAATAGTTTACATATTTCAATAAATGCTCAAAATGCTGTCCATTCACTATCTGACAGTGACAGTACCCTAAACGGGATTGAAACTAGTTTTGAACATTTCTAATTAAACCTACACTCATTTCTTATAAAAAAATTAAAAAAAATTATAATAAAAATTTGAAATTTGGCAGTTACAAATAATTTGATATGCACATTAAAAATACGCAGTAAAATATTTAAATAGAAAAAAATATTTTTAATATAGCACGTTTTTAAAAGGGACTAAAAAGTAAAAAAAATTTCTCTCCTAATGGGGCGCACTTTTTACTATTATCTATTGCATGCGCCCCACGTTTTTCTAGGAGAGAAATTATTTTTTTACTTTTTAGTCCGTTTTAAAAACCTGCTATATTAAAAATATTTTTTTTTATTTAAATATTTTTTTAAATATTAATATTAAGGTAGAAAGTGGCGAATATTATATTGCACTTATGTCACTAATGTCACTGATGTCACTAACGTTACTAATTATGTCATTATTATGTTTAGCGCCCACTAAACTATAGATAAGCGTAAACACTAACTGCTGAATAAATAGATCAATTTCCAATTTTATTTTATTGTTAAGTATATGTATAACCTTTTACAATCGCAGTAGCATTTTTCTGCGTTTCCGTAGTATAAGCATATCGACACGTATAAAAAAAAATTATTACTCCAGCAAGATAATCTAATTGGTCAATTTTCCATTGAGGGGAGGGTAGAGTGCCCAGACTTAAAGAGTACCAGAAAACAAGCGGAAATAAATAAACATTTCCCAAAGCAATAAAACTTTGGGACAAAATGTATATTTTTGAATATTTATAATTGAATCGGACGCAGTCTTCTGTTTGCGACTACTATTTAAATAACATAATTTTTTTGAAGATCTCTAGCAATAGTTAACTATAGTTAATAAAGAAATACATAAAATGCGCAAAAACAGAGGAAATTGTTTCCAGATGTGTTACTTTTATTAGTGACTTACAATAGCAGATACCTAGCTGGCCGACTAAACGCTAGCAAAAAGGGTCTGGTCTACTCACAGCTGGGTTGTGGAACCGAATGAATGCCGACAAAGACAAAAAATTGCCTTTGAATTTTTAGGTTTCCTCGAAGAATAACAAAATAATGTTAAATTTCACGATATTTTTACAGAACGATTCAAAATAATTCTATTATAACAAAAAAAAATTTTTTTTAAATTTTAATTTTCCGGAAAATCCTTTTTGTTTTGGGGACCATTTGGCGCCCCTCTGCGAGTGGCGCCCGGGGCATGATAAACCCCCTTGCCCCCCCCTCGCTACGCCACTGGGTATCAGTCATAAATATAAAATATTGCAGAGTTAAACTAAGTAAAGGAGATTCACAGAATAACATAAATTTTACAAAAATATAATTTTCGGTTTTACCGGAACGTTTACCGAAATAAATTGGTGAACAAGTCCATTGAAGAATAAATATTTTTTTTGATCAAGAGTGTGCGCGGCACAGCCCTAAATACTAACCAGGAAATAATCAATGAATGTGTTACGTCACATTGTAAAACACTAACTAACTATATAAATTATCAAATTAAATTAAAAGAATATATTAAATTAAATTTAAAACTGCAACATATTTTTTTTTTAAATTTCATCTTAACCTGTCCAATGCAAAGCTACGTGACATCAATGGAATTGTGACAAATACGCCTCTAGGTGTTTTGACCTAATACCTTTTAAATATTAGAAATAAACAATATTGAATAGGATTAGCTACATATCCAAATAAACTGTGATTTATTGGACATTTTTTCTACATGTAAAAACCTCAAAAAACTGAATTTTAATCAATGTTGCGTATTTGTCAATTTCCAATGAGACTTGCATATATAGGCACGAACAAAACACAGAGGGTACGTCTGCCATTTAACTAGCGGTTTATAATTGTGTATCAATTATTGAGAGTAATTTGCCAGTTATAAATATTTTTGCGTAACATTATTTCTTTTGAATTATCAAATTTGAGAAAATAACCTGAAATGGCGACTTATTATCGACTTGAACGATTCTGTTGTTGCTGTACTTTAAATACAGGTAGTTTGGTTATTGCTACACTTACCTGGGTAAGATTTAATTTTTATTTTCAAATCATTTAAAACCAAATGACGTTTAATTAATAAAATATAAATGGTATACAATAGGTTCTTCATTTATACAAGAGTTATTAGTTACATAGTATTTCACAAGATAAGTTGTAGAAATTTAATTAATTAATTAATATTAATATTTTAAAGTTGAGACATTTCCTCAAAATTTCACAAGTTACTCAGTCATCGAATTCACCAAGTGACATTTTTGAACAATTTTGTTCAATGTTATTTAATTAATATTAGTTACTTAAATGAAAATTGCTGAAAACAAAAATTAACTGATTTTGAGCAATTGTATTCGCAAAATTTGCTACTTTCTCAAATTTTGTAATTGTACAAATTTTAAGTATAACTATTAAGATTGTAGTAATTTTACAAGATTCTAAAAAAAATTTTAATTGGTTTTAAATGATTTTACTAGAATTTTAGAAGACGAATGATGAAATATTCTCATCGAGTGAGAAAACGGTTACGTATTCACGTTTCCATCGGTATCCGAACAATTCACCGAAAACAATTCACCGAAAACAGTTCACCGAAAACAATTCACCGAAAACAAATTCATCGAAGTAACAATTCACCGAAGTACCAATTCACCGAAAAACAATTTATCGAATAACCAAATAAAATAGAATTAAATTAAATTAAAATTAATATTATGGATACTAGGAATGTCTTTAAAAAAAGCGTATTTATTTTCTTCTTTTTCTCTTTAACATTTTACGGAGGGGTGGTGGGTAGGTTTTCTACTTTTAATTCAAAGTTTTTTTACTATCAGTAATATAGTACATCAGTTAGAATCACTAAAAGTTCAACTTTTACGAAATAATTATATCATTTGTGCGAAATTACGGTGAATTGTTTTTCGGTGAACTGTTTTTCGGTGAATTGGTACTTCGGTGAATTGTTACTTCGGTGAATTTGTTTTCGGTGAATTGTTTTCGGTGAACTGTTTTCGGTGAATTGTCCGCGACCTCTATATATATACAGGGTGTTCGTTCGCTTGGTTGATATAGGGCAATAACATGGTATTTCGATAATATGCAGAATACTACTTTCTGAAGTAAAATTCGAAGAAATACTTAGAATACTTTTCGATAGGGAATAAAAAATTATATAATTTGGTTTTAGTTTTAATTTGCTGGCATGTGCCGTTTGGGAGCTAGAATTTTTTTAAAAATGTTTTTAAAATATTCAATAATTTTTACTGCTAAATCAGTATGAGTTAGAAAAAAAAGTTACTTAGCTATTATGAAGCTATTTTTTTTTTCTATTTTACCGAATTTTTTCAAATTTTTTTGAGCAAATTTTGAAAAAAGTTATTTTTCAAATTTTTTCAAAATATTATTTTTTTCAAAATTTGCTCAAAAAAAAATTGAAAAAATTCAGTAAAATAGAGAAAAAAAATAGCTACATAATAGCTAAGTAACTATTTTCTCTAACTCATAGTGATTTAGCGGGAAAAATTATTGAAAATTCTAAAAAACATTTAAAAAAAATTCTAGCGCCCAAACGGTACATGCTAGCAAATTAAAACTAAAACCAAATTATATAACTTTTTATTCCTTATTGAAAAGTATTCTAAGTATTTCTTCGAATTTTACTTCAGAAAGTAGTATTCTGCATATTATCGAAATCCCATGTTATTGCCCTATATCAACCAAGCGAACGAACACCCTGTATATATATATATATATATATATATATATATATATATATATATATATATATATATATATGTACATATATATTACAATGTGTAGGGTATATATGTATTTTATTTATTATTTTTGTATACTATTTTTGCTAATAAACTTTATTATTCTTAATATTAACACAAAAATATTTAATAGATTCTAGGACTGTGGAAAATAATTGATATAAATTTCGGAATAATTACATATTCGAAAAGCTATAATAACAGTGAATATGAAAAAATAACAGAAGAATATTACAATTTGCTTTTCTTACAAATACGCTCTCGTACTTACTTTCGTATTGGATATTCGTTTATTCTTTTAATTACTGGAGTGATGTTAGTTTACGGAATACTAAAAGTAAGTAAAATTTACTAGAATCATATTTTTTTAGATGAATAAGAATTTGTTATATATCCTTATGATAAAAATGTGTATATGTGAAAAGAGATTCAGTCAAATATACAAAGGAACTTTTCCGAAAACTCGTTATTTCGTTAATCAGGGCATAAAACTGATAAAAATAATCTGCTAGTTAAACTGGTTAAACAAAATTTTGCAAACGATAACCATAACCTTAATCGATATTTTAAAATTCTTAAAAACCGCTAACCTTTAACCGAAAAACTAAACCGGTATTATAATAATAACGTATAGTTTTAAGCGAAATTTATAAATTTTAAACATTGTTACCAAAATCAATTTCTGTACACATTCGCAATGAGAAATAGAATCTGTTTTATAGCCTATAATTTTTTTCTCTAAAAATAAATAATAATAATTGTTAATTATTTTACTGTTTGGTCACATAACAAAAATTAACTTCTAGTTTGCCAAAAAACATAATGATTAAATCGGTTTAGAACAAAATAGGTTAAAGAACAAAAACCAATATTAAAATATAATTTTCAATACTACTAAGTACTAAGTACCATTAACCAATATTTTTATCGGTTACATGTCCTGGTTAAACTTTGACAGATGAAAGCTGAATCGATTTAAGAAAAAAAAAATTATATAAACTTAGGTCCGACGTTGTAAGTCTTTGAAAATAGTGCCATGATGAAACACAAAAACAAAGGTTGTCATTCTTGTAAAGTTTATTCTTTATCGGAGTTCAGATTCAAATATATATTTTCATTTACGATTGAAGAGTATACAGACATAATTTTTACATACGTTTTGTAATATTAACTGTGATAATAACAAGACGTAGCTGTTCACAAAAGAAATGAATTTTAATTCGTCAATGTGAGGCATGCATTCAAGCTAAAAGTAAACTTTTTAAATATTTCTTGAAACTCAAATTTGTGCGTTGTTAAGTTTTTATAAATTAAACCGTGTTAAATTTTTAAAGGCTATAACGTCTTAACTAAGACTATTCGAACCTATGTTGTATTTTTTCTATTAAGTTTTTTTTTATCATTTTTAGAAAAAACTCTATTTCTTCTTACCCTGGTTAATCGTAATATGCATAGTCAGCATTGTTGTAACAATCCTTTGTGTTGTACTATTTGTTCTCATATTTATCTTACAAGACGAAGGGGCAATATATGCATTAATTTTTTGTATAGTAGTTGCACTCATTTCTGGTAAGTTCAACAAAAAAATCATTTATTTTTTTTTTAATTTGTTGTCAAAAAACTTTTTTACTGCATTACGGTGCTACTTGTTTAGTGTTTTTAAAACCAGACGCAGAATTATGTATATCTACACTAATGTTTATTTGTGTTCAAAGCTGGGTAGTATTTTAAATACTATATAAGTATTTAAAATACTTTTAAGTATTTAGTATTTGCATTTAGCGTAGTATTTCCATTTTATTTATTTTTAAGATAAGTAAAAAATCATTTTGTGATTGGCTAAAAATATATACTCAGAATAAATGGCAACATTTCATTGGCTAATTTTACAATGAATTCAAGAATAAACTAATTTCAACAATTGGAAATACTTTAAGAAATTATATAAATTCATTGAGTAAGTGTGTAATTTAATTATATATTAAAAATTTTAATAAAAGTACCTATTTGTATTTTGTATAAGGCCATTTCAAGGCAAACAAAAGGCTATATGGCCTTAATATTTGGTATTTTGCATTTAAATACTTTTTAAAAGTATTTTATCCAGCTCTGTTTATGTTCCATATTTTTTTAAGCTTTACTCGAAACATTTAATAAACCCCAATTTTTGTTTAATGCAACACATACTATCTTTTAATAATTGTAAACGTATCTTTACATTTACGTTTTTTTAATAGATAAATATCTTTAAATAAAACTAAATAACACCAACTCTAGTAACTAAAACCCGTTTACACAAAACATTGTTAAGTGCTTTGTAAGTTAACCAATTCATTAACTTGCCAACTGATCAATCAATTGAGGCGCTTCGATGACAGTTAACAATCTAGTTGTTTAGTTAACTCATTGATTATATTAATAATGCTTTGTGCAACCGGACCTAAGACACTGTTATCATTTACTAGTTTAATAATTGAACTTTTCCAGGTTGTTACTGGTATTCTTGGGCATGCGTTTACAGTCATTATTGTGAACTAAAAGAAGCCAATGAATTAGATATAGGAACAGTGAATTATCGTGTTCAACATTCGTCATCGGCGGCCTGTTCTGAAAACACCGAACAGTATCTTACACAAATGGCCTAAATATTAAAATAAATATGATTGAAATTACTAATCGAGGAGTTGTTATCCCTTACGATTACAAGTAAAGTAAATTTTCCGCTAAATGAACAAATGTCCAATTCAGTATTTATCATTTCAATTTGTAAAATTAATTTTGAAAAAAAAATCTGTCGTCGATTTAAAGATAAAACTCAATAACTTCAATTTTTTATTTGGGAGAAAACCAGTGGCGTATCTATGGGGGTGTTAAGGGGGGAGGTGTTTAAACCCCCTCCTCCCCCCCGAACCTAAACGACCAAAAACATACGTATGTGAAATATGAAATATGTTATTTTACTTTCATTTTTATAAAAATAATTTTTATTGTTTTTTATTTTTTATACAAATTATAGTATTATCTTTATTGATTAATATTATATATCTTTCTTTTAGTAACCCCCCCCCCCCCAAACAAGTTTCTGGCTACGCCACTGGAGAAAACAATAATACACATAGGTTGTAGCATATAAACTATAAAGTATAAACCTAATATAATACGCCATGTGTAATTAAGAATATACATATAAAATAATTCACTTGTAATATTATCTATTTTAAAAAAGAGATATACTGTAAAAACAATTTTGCGGTAATCAGAAATACTACTTCACAATAATAATTGTTTCTAAGTTATAATCCAAAAATATCGATAGAATTTCAATTATATTGTATTTAGTGTTTTTTTACTTTTAAACCGACGGTATGAGGCAACCAACGAACGAAATTAGATAGAATTTTCTTAGAAGGATAAAAAGTGTAACTAATATTGAAATACAATTAGTGAAATTAATAATGAGCTTGCATATGCTTAAGTTTATATAGATCTTAGAATTGAATTAAATATGATGAATTTGGCATTTGAGGAAAATTTAATTTACTTCCAATTATTATATAAATTAAATGACTTTGTCTTCCACGTATTGGCTGTCCTTTTACTCGTCGTGTACTAAATATTTTTAGCTTTACCTAGTACCATAGTACATAGAATGTTAATGTGTCATTTTATTCTACTGAACAAATATCAATGTGAGATTAATCCTTAATCACATACATACATACATACATACACAATCACGTCATGCACCCAAAAGGGTGTGGCACAAACTCTTTTCATCATTCCGAAATCAGTCGCCTCCAAACACTCCTATCCAAACAAGCAACTTTCGCTTTATCCACATTCATAAATCCTCTCATACATGCTCTTCTATTCCTACTACTTGGAAACTTTCGCTCACGCAAAACACTCTCAATCATATCACTCCAACTACTCATCGGACGTCCACGCAAACGTATACCATCAAAATCATTCAAAAAAATCTTTTTAATCAAACGTTCATTAGACATTCGCTCAACATGTCCGAACCATCTTAACTGACTAACACCAACTTTTGCTACAAAATTTCTTTCAATTTCACACTCTTCATACACTAATATATTTCGTACCCGATCTCTCTCTCCTATTTACACCACATACCCCACGTAAAAATCTCATTTCCACAGCAGTGATTTTCCGTTTATGCTTTTGCAACCAAATCCAACATTCACTACCATGCATCACATAGGCACCAAAACTGCATTGTATATACTTAAACGGGCTTCTTTGGAAACATTTACATTCCTAGCAAAAGTTCCCAAAGTACCCAAAACCTTACAACCAGAGGTGCATTTTTATTTTCACTGGCACAGAAGTGAGTATATAAATCCTTTTAATGATTAGTTTGCTAGTAGTGTGTGAATTTTGAACTTAGGTTTATGCATGGTATTACAGTAAATCATTTAATTTGAATTAAAACAAATAGAACACAAGTATTTAAAATATAGATTTATTTTCGATTATCTATGCAATATAATATCTACAATCTCAAAAAACCTGCAGATGTAAAACTCACTAGAATTAAGTGACCACTCCTTTGTGATTACGGATTAAAACTATTACTTATATGTATAATAATAATATATATGTACTTATAAAAAAAATCAATTAGTAAAATTCTATTTTTTTACTGAAAATTATAAATTCTATTTACAAATGCATATCATTATATTGATACTATTTATTTTATGAATAATAACACAAATTATTTTTGTATTATTGATATAACTGCCAAATGTTTATTGTCAAAATAAAATATATTTATTTTCATTATTGTTTCTGACTTTTATTGTAATATTTTTAAACCAAGTGTCCGTCGAATTAGTACGAGTATCATGGCTCGTACCACAAATTCGACTTTTTAGTGTTCATTTGTTTAGTCTTGCTCTTATGACAGTTACATTGTTCTAAAACCGGTATTAGTTAAAACCGATTTTAAAACCAAACTCGTGGTATCAATCAGATATATAAAATATAGCAGAGTTAAACAAAGTAAAAGAGGTTCACAGAATAATATAAATTTTACAATACACTCAAATGTATGTATGTAAATAGACACAATCTGCAAACAAATTTAGTCATATTTCTAAAAAAAAAGTATTGTAGAAATAGTACAATATTATTACTCGGGCAGAAAAGCACATACATAGAGTTCATTTCATACAAAAACTGTTATATATTTTGCAAAATAAACTTATAAAACAAGCAAAATTTTGTCACATATTAAAAAGCCAATGAACAATATACAAATATATTTACGATAATAAAAATTAATCAAATAAGTGCAAGATAAATATTATTTATTGATAAATAAAAATCTTATCTATTAGTATAAATTTTTAATAGTTTATATTTTAATGCGTAGTAATGTACTTATAGGTGAAATACATATTTTTATTAAATTTATACAGATGTATTATTAATTATTAATAAAAGAAAAAACTAATTTTAATGTAAGTAAATTTTAATTTTCTTGTATTTCTGTATAGAAGCATTTAAGCAAAAGATGCAAAAAAAATTTTTTACAGGAAAAATATTTATTGTCCTTAACAAAATTAAGTAAACTATTATATATTTCATTTTAGATAATTTAAAATATATTTATTTTGATAAAAAAGAACTTTTTTCAATAAAGAACAAATATAAAAATAATAAATATTAATTATTAGAACAATAATATGGATAACGGAGAAGTGCAAAAAGCATCCACATCAAATTCTCTTCAACTTATAAGTGATTCAAGTAAGTAAACAAGTATGACTTTCTACCACTGTTAAATAACATATTCTTTGCGTTTTGCGATAAGTAATGTCATTCTCTACTTACATCAGTAAATTTTTGAATCATAATTCAACACATTTTTAACAAGACATATTGCGTTTAAAATATCTAGGCATTTAGCGTTCTTATTCAGTGAAATTGCTAAATTATTATTATTTCATATCAGACTGAAAAGTGTAATTTTCTATTACTTATTCGAATTAATTACACCATTAACGATTCAATTTCATAATTAACACGTTAACTAAAGTCGACAAAAAAGCATCGATTTTAAATTTTACTGGCAAAATTATTATAGATATCAATAGAATATACTTTTTTTTGTCAACTTTTCAAATTTGTAACGGCAAAGTTATTTGCTGTTGTCAATGAAACAATGCTTTTTCGTCGAGTTAAAGTTAACTTTAATTAAAATGTTTATTGTGAAATCGGCCGTAATCATAATGAAAAATTATATAAATGTTAAATAAATGAATATAAAACAGCATAAATTAGTATAAATTAATTTTTATTTTATTTAAATTATTTATTGAATAATTTTATTATTTTATAAATTAATATTACTATATTCACGTATTATATAATCAATGCTATAATATAAAAGTAGCGTTACGAGATATTCTACCTTTATCTATTAAAAAAAAAGAATACAATTTACTAGAAAAATACAAAATATCTCGTAACATTACCGAGTCTTACGAAATGTGAACAGAATTGCAGCAAATGTAATCATTTAATTTGCAGACATTCTAACACTGGATACCTGTGAATTAAAATCTGAGGTTTGTATGTTTCTGCTGTATGTTATTTTTTTATATTTAATAAAATTTAAACGATAAAAATATAATTGATTACAAATTTTTATTTTAAAATTATTTGTTTTTAAAAAGAATATTTTTACAATGTTATTTATATGTATAGTAAAACTTACAATAAAGATTTTGAATAAATTTTCAATAATGATTTTGAAAACTGCTGTAAAATTCTCATTAAAAATGCCTGTAAAAGTGCACGTTAAAATATTGTACAAACTCAAATAAACAAAAGTTATGTACTCGAATAAAAAAAATTCATTTATTAACTTCCGCATTTTTTGGGAAAACAGAAGCATTTTGTCTAATTTAACTGATATCGTGATATCTCTTAGAATTCTCGGGCTACTCACGGTATTTTGGATTCCTTGTACCTATATACATATATGTATAAAATAATGTTTATTTCGGTAGAAATTAATATTTGAAAAAATATTTTACTTTTTCTAAATAGATATTTTAATTTTCAGACTACAGTTAACTCAAAAAATACAATATTGTTTACTGGTAATAGTATTGAAAATCAAACCATAATTCAAAATGGTTCTACTTCCACTCCTCATACAGAGAAAAACGACGTTGCAACCATTTCGATAAAAAGGATAAACTTTGGCACTGTTAAGAAAGATATAGCTACTTCTGTAAAGAAAGAGAAAAACAGATTTCTGAAAAAAATTAGAATATAATTTTCCGTTTCTCATCAAAATTTAAATGTGTTGCAATAATTTATACTTTGTCAAAAATTTTCAATGTTAATAACAAAAAACTAATAAATTTTTTGGACAAATATCAAAATAATAATGATCAAGACAATAGCTTTTGTATATGTATTCTAATATGTATTATTAACTAAATAAATATATAAAAATAATAAATTTTAAATGATTATTTCGGAGCGCAGTCGCCATCTACTTCAATAACTGCTTCCCATTTGCTTGGAAGACAGTCAATTCCACGGGCAAAGAAGTCATGGTTCTTTTTATTAAAAAAAGTAAACAAAACAGCAATTTTTATTAACATATAACCCGCCTACAAAAACGCCTCCTAATTATCCACCAACCCGTACAGAAATAAAACACATATTTTAAATTTATATCATTTATTAATATAGTATTTATTATTTACATTTATTTTAAAGATATGTAAACTTGTTTATTTATGTAGAGTGCTTTTTAGAGTTCGGTAATTTAAAAACATGTCAAAAAAAAACCTTTTTGTTCAGACGGTCGCCATTTATTATTAATTAATTTCCTTCATTCAAAGGCAAGTTTATTCAATTGGGTTGTTCAATTGGTTTCATTTGTTTCGGATAAGCGCTGAGAAGAGTTCTCGGAGAACAGCTATACCTCTGCGATTTTTTTAACATTTTTAAACATACAAATTGGAAAATAAAGTACATAACTAACGCTTTTAAATATAGTAATTGTTGTTTTAATAGAATGTATACTTTCGGTGAAAAAAATTGTCAAAAATGACCTCTAAACTTCAATCCTGACTAACGGTAACCACTTAAAAATAAAACTCCCTGTTATTATTCCTAGTACTATAATTAAATATTATATATTTAAATCGTATTGTTTTCTTCCGGCCATTTCTTCATCCGAAACTTCTTAATAGCATCATTAACTTCTTCAGCTTTATCAGTTTTATCGTATTTTCTTGCGGATCGCGCTATAACAACACGCGTCGTCATTGTAATTCTATCGATTAATGCGAGAAGAGTATTTAGAAGAAATGCGACAAATGCGAGAGTTGCTAATATTTGCAGAGGATCTAAATTGGTCAATGAAGATGTCGCTGTTGGTGCAAAATACGTCGGTGCTGGCGGAGGAGTTGGTGCATAATAACCATGATCGTAACGCGACGTAAACTTGTCGATGGCTTTCTTCATTAAATTGCACGTTTCGTGATCATGTGTATGTGGTAGAGTGAAGTCAATTTCGTGAAGAGGAATATCAGTTGCGATTGGCATTATAGGATTTTTTAAAGATTAGATTATTCTGAAATCATCATTTTAAATAAAAGTTTAGTATACGTTCCCCAAATATAACAAGTAAGACATTGCTACTTATGTTAGATGCAATATATAAAATTTTGCGATTTATAAACACAAAATGTGCAAAATTAACGATATGTAATGTTTGCAGAAAATCGATTACATAACCATAAAGTAAAGTTTAGCCGTTTTCCAGCTAAACAGAAAGTATTTCTAAACAAAAAATTCTAGTCATAAAGTATTTTTAGCGTTCTAGCGCGATAAACTAGTTCATCAGAACCATAGATTATTAGTTTTTTAAGTAAAAATAATTTAATTATAAAAATAAAATTCGAAATATCGGAAATAAACATACATACATACAAACTCACGTCATATACCTACAAAGATGTAGCACAAACACTTTTCATTCAAGCAGAAAGCTTTCGCTTCATCCACATTTATGATACTCTGTCATATATGCTCTTTTACTCTTGGAAACATTCATTCACTATATCATGCCAGCCCATTTATTCATCACACGTTCTTGCACTTCCAACATTACTCCGATAAATCTTTTAAACAAAACGTTTATTAAACATTTGGAATATTTAATATAACAATTGATATTTGAAACAAAAATGTTAAAACAAATTTTATAAAAATAGATTATTATTCCTTAAGAGTAAATATTAATTTACCTGATAAATAAATCATCCACTTTTGTTAAGAAAAATCACCAACACAAAACTACATATCTTATTCCATGTACATACAAACTTTGTCTAGATATTTCTGACTAGATTTCATCTTTTTATAAGTTTAGTAATACTCTAATTAACATTGTCTTTTGAAAATATTCACTGAACCTAGTTAGTCAATCAAAATGTGTATTTATCTGTTGTAATTCGGTAAGCAAGCATGACTGTGTATGTGTGTGTGTGTGTGTCAACTAACATTTGCTGACAAAAATTAAAATGTTAATATCAAGGTTAAAACGTGGAATAAAAAAGATGACAAAGAAACATTAATTTACAAACGAAATCAAATAAAAGAAGTAACGGATTATATTCGAAACATAAAAATAAATATATATATTTTTTTTAATTATTACGTTTATTATATAACATACATTGTACATATATTCATAATTATATATTAATACAATACAATGTTAACTTAATAAAATACAAAAATGATATTTAAGAAGAATGAATTTTTTGTGGAATTTGTGGAATATTTAATAAAGTTCGTACAGCTTCATTGTATTTATTTATTGTATAATCATTTTCTCCTGTAAAATAAAATATGCTTATTTTAATTTTTGTTATTTTAAAAACTGGATGACGTTTTAAATTTATTTAAAGTCGATTAATAACTTTTCGATAAATAGGAAAAACTACAATTGCGGATTTTTTATACAAACATCAATTTTATTTCAGCATTTTCTCAAATTCTAGATATATTATTTTATAAAAATGTATTAAATACTAATTTTATTTATAAGTTCTGAACTATTATAAACATTTGAAAAAAATTACCTTCATTCCATAAATCAGCGACTGCAATTTTATATGATTCTAAATTCGGCGTTGATTTATCAATACTAGTTGCTGCTAATATTTTTTCAATATTTATTTTCGATTGACTTTTATCCCAATCGTAATACTCCATATCAGCTTCGGATTTACTTTCTTCCCATGGCTCTACTATCTAATATAATTGAAATAAAATAAAACTAGATACAGTACAATATATTGCTAGGGCAGAAACATAAATGTGAGTAGGTAAATTATTATACTACAAGACACTAACAAAATTAAAAAAAAAAATAAATATCAATTTTAGTTAATAATTTGTAAATCAAAACAAATTTCACTTTAACTTTCACATTTGTTTTTAAACAAAACAAAATTTTAAAAATTGATAAAAATTTTATTAAAAATCGGATTAAAATCAATTTTACACCGGACTGGTTTCAATTACATAAATCTGTTTGAGATAGGTGATTCAGTTCGAAGTTTTGGTCCAAGAAAAAAAAAAAGATTAAATTAAAATAATTTTTCACACTTACCCATGATTCATGATAAACGGCAGTTAATAAGTACATGGCATAATCCAAATTTTGTTTACGTGTTGGACATCGATCGGTGACAATTGTAAGTATATCTGTATCGCTGTCATATTTTTCGCCAACTAATCTTAAGAATTTATCTCTCGCATGAGCATCTAATTCTAAATTTGACAATTTCACCTAAAACATTAGTTATAAACAATTATAAATCCAAAGTTCACCTATAATTCATCGAAACAATGAGACTTGATACATATTTTATGTAATAATACTAATAGAATATTTTAAGTTTAATTCATTCATTTCAAAATACATTCTTTATAGCTAAATTTAGAAATGTATGTAATTATACCAACAATAATATTACAAAACTAAACAAATTTTACCTATTTATGGAAAATTCCTGATAGCAAATTTACTGAAGTTCTGTAAATTTACTAAAAGAAACTTTACTAAAAAAAAAAAAAAAAAACTGTATTATTAAATAATGTTTGTAATAGTTCTAATATTACGTATTTTTAAACAATTATGTCAAAATTACATCAGTGTCTCATGGTTTGTAGGTAAAATAACATAATTTTTTTTAGAGTGTATCAAAGAGAATATAGTATACTATTTAATTACTTATAAAGTTTTAGCGTTGTATTGTTCAATTATTGATAATGCGACAAACAACTCTTACTTTTATCGTAACAATTCTCGCTAAGGGATCTCTAATCGTTGGTGATGAATAACAATAATCACTCGTAATAATCTCTATTGGAAAATGTTGTTGACATTTGCTATCCGATTCCAAACCTTTCGGCCACGGTGTACAAAACTTTTTCAATGCCTCACATTGTCGCTTAACAACAGGCGGTGTTAAATGCAAAAAATTCGGTATTTTCATTAATTCTGCATTCGCAAATTTTCCGGGCGGTGCACCTTTTTCCACATAACCTTGATGTAAGGGCAAAGGTACTGAAGCTGGATGAAAAGTTTTCGGACCAGGCCAAACACTGCCCCAATCTTGATCGACTGGCATTTGATTTGTTCTGGAATTTGATCAAATATTTCAAATATACTAACATTTATGCAGTTATAACTTACCTTGGTGGTAGAACAGCATCTTTTTTAAATCTCTTTCTTGCTGCAAGTTGTCCTTTTACATGTTTTAAATTTAATGGCTTAAAATTATCTGAAATAAATTTTTTGGTTAGCTACTCTTTTTTCAAAGAAAACAGTTTTACAAAATAATACCTGTATTTTCAGAAACAGATGCTTCATTTGAATAGTTATAAACTAATACATTTAATCTACTAATTGTTTTACGATTATGATGTGAAAAAACTTTTAAAAGTGACATTATAGAAGCATGAATAAATAATTTTAGGTTATGTTACAAAAATTGTGCTACGTTTTGTATATTGAACAGTCCCAGTACAAAAACATTTTATATTATTTTTAATTATGTATAAAAATAAATAAAAATCTCAAAAATACTCCAGATTATCATTTATCTATTATATTTCTATATGTACTTATTTAAATAAAGTTTATAAAATCAAATTTTCAAACAAATAAACGAATTTGTTATACGTCAAGTCCGTCAAATATTTGAAAAGTATTCAATTACAAATATTTCAAGCGTTTTAATACTTATATTAAAAATAATATAAATGATTGAATAATGAATGATTCAAAAAGGCGTAAATTAGTTGATAAAGTAAAACTTGGTTATGAATTTTATAACAGACCTTGCAAAACATTAGCAAAATCTTTATTAGGCAAAATATTAGTTAGACGTTTGGAATGCGGTACTTTATTAAAAGGAAAAATTGTAGAAGTAGAATGCTATCCTGGTGGTGACGATAAAGCCTCTCATTCCTATAATGGAAGGTATGTATTATATATAAATATAACACTGTACGGATCGTACGGATAATGAAATTAATTAAATAGAAAAACTCAACGAAACGAGCCAATGTATATGCAGCCGGGTACAGCATACGTATATTTTACCTATGGAATGTATCACTGTTTTAATATATCAAGTGATGGCCCAGGTGCCGCTGTTTTAATTAGAGGTGTTGAACCTATCGAAGGATTAGAAAAAATGCAAATACACCGTAAAACTGGTACACTTATAAATATATTTTTAAATTAATATTTATTTAATAGTAATGTTTTCTTTTGTAGAAAAACGAAACACGGATTTAAAAATTAAAGAATTGTGTAACGGACCTTCCAAATTATGTATTAGTTTTATTATAGAGAAAACAAAGTGTAATAAATTAGATTTATGTACTAGTGACATGTTATGGATAGAAGATTATAATAATTCGGAAATTCTACAAATTGTAGAATCTACTAGAATTGGAATTCAGTCGGCTGGCGAAGAATCAGCAAATAAACCGTTTCGTTTTTATTTGCTTGGCAATGATTCAGTTAGTAAGAGAGATAAGATTGTAGAAAAAATAATTTTAGACCGATTATAATTATTTATTTGAGAAATATGTATTTATACTGTAATATATAAAAGTTAATTTACTCAGAGTTATGAGTTTTTTTTTAATATAATTCGTGTTTTCTATTTAAAAGTACTCGTTTTATTTAGTTTATCGATAATATAAGAACTAATAAAAAGGAAGAAATTGATAATAAAAGTGATGATGACTCCATTTAAATAACATGATTCAATGAAATCAAATCAAATATGTTCATATTTCGCGGTAACTTGCATCATCACAACAATTCAATGATCACAACTATAATTAACAGTGAACCATCTAAATAGGAATCTTGAATTATTTAAACATTTATTTATAAATTTGTAAATTTATCCTAAATATTATGTATTTTGTTAATTAAATAATATATTGCATAATCGGATATTGTTTAACTAATCATATATCAGTATCTGTCACTTCAGCTTACTTTATCGTCATTTATCGTCTTAATTAATATTTTTATGTGTAGTAAATATGTACATAGTTGTTTTTTAAGGAAACGTGTTAAATATAAAATAATAACATAGAACACGTAGTCTGTTTTGAAATTTTTTTCACTAATTATAAAGTATGTGTCAATAACCTGAAATAATATATATTTCAGTAAAATAACAAAAAAGTTATAAAATTGCTCTAGAAATTGTAAGTAAAATGGTTTTGAATTAAATATATTTTTTATTTTGAATGTATTTTTGAATTTGCAACTTGCATTGTTTCAGTGAAATGAAATACAATTTTGTTATTTTTTAGGATTCATCGAAATATAAGTTGAATCCGTATAATGAACATAAGCCATAATTTCAAATCATCTGAATTTGTTAACATGGAACAATTACGTGATGAAAAACTTGTGAATGATATTAATGAATGTAAAATGGAAGAAAACAAAGAACAAATAATTTGTAAGAGTGAAGTGGAAACAGAATATGATGATTCAAACTCATTCGAATTTGTTAATGCAGAACAATTTCAAAATCCGGAAGAAAGTCATGAAGTGAAAATTGAAGAAAATTCAATAAATAGTGTTACTATAAAAAAAGAAGAAATGTGTTTTGACAGTGAAATAAATGTGTGTGATACAGAGAAAGTATCAAATAATTTTTATGAAGAAAATATTGAGAAATCCGAATCAAATGATGCAACTGTTACAGAAACTTATTTTGTTGCTATTAAAAATGAAGCTTTTTCGGAAAGTTCTGAAGCTAATAATAAAAAAAATGAAAAACGTTTTAAATGTACAATATGCGACAGAGCTTTCAAACATAAATCCGATTTAATAAGGCATATGTGTACACATCCGAGTGACGGACCTTACCAATGTGAAATATGCGAAAAGCGATTTGCGGAAAGTATCTATTTAAAATATCATGTTCGTTTGCATGTAACTAATCCTCGTAAATGTCACATGTGTGAAAAAACTTTCAATTATAGTTCAGAATTAGCGAGACATGTCCGGACACATACAAACGAACGTCCTTATCAATGTACACTATGCGATAAATCGTTCGTACAAGAAAATCACTTGAAAACTCATATTCGTATACACACAAATAACAAACCTTACCTATGCGAGATATGTAAAAAAACTTTTAACTCGAACGATCATTATAAATATCACATGCGAACTCATTCGAATGATAAACCATACAAATGCAAATTCTGCGAGAGGGCATTTGTTGCAGTCGGAACTTTAAACGATCACATGCGCAAACATACGAACGAAAGACCGTTTGGATGTAAGTTATGTGATAAAACTTTTACTCAAAGTGGAACATTACGAAATCATCTTCGTTTGCATACGGGCGAACGTCCTTATCAATGTCAAATATGTAAAAAGACTTTTAACCAAAATGGATCCTATAGGAAACATATGCGTGCAGTACATGCAAGTGATACTGATAAAAACACACACAAATGATTATGGATATCTGAAAATATTCATGTAAATCGATTATGTAATATAATTTAGCTCGTCGAGCTCCAATGAGATATAAACGTCCCAGACAAGTATTGAAAGGAGTAGCGGATTAAGGGGGCCAACCAGAGGCCCTAGGAAAATTTGGATCTCTAGATTTTAATTTTACTAAACGAAATAATAATTTATGAAGAAAAAATATTTATTTGGAACGATTACCCAACAGGGCTATATGCTCAATTACAGAGTAATAAACAAAAAAAATGACAAATCAAAATGAATAGACGACAGAACTATGATTAAAAGAGTAGATCTTCGCAAGCGTAAACTATTAAAAGAAAATATTGAAAGCAGTTTAGAATAAGAGAAGGAACGTAGAGAATAAAAATCAAAAGGTTTCAAGTAAAGAAAATTAAGGAAACGGTTTTTGTTATAGTAAATCTATTTATTAATATTGTTATTTAAAATCTGGTGTGATCATATCGTTAAGATAATCTTTGAAGTGTCAGTCAATTTCTGTTTACATAAAGTAAAAGCAAGTTACTTGTAATATATTTAATGAAATTAAATGCATGCAAGTATTGTTGGTTGCCTAATTCATGTAAATGTCAATGTCTAGACTGGAATATATGATCTATTTTTATTAGTAAACCGAAATCAGCTTGATGCAAGGGATCCGAAAAAATCAGCCAGGGGTCCATACAAGCTTAATCCATAATTGGCTGAAAATCTGCAGTAGAAATAAATGCAATATAAATTCATTTAATCTTTGTCTTGCTGGTAACTTGGCATTGTATTGTATTATTAGCTATTTCTTCCTAAAATTGTCTCGCGAAAGTCGATGTAAACATTGAAGATACTTGATATGAAATAATGATATTTATAATATTTGTTTTTTTTATTATTATTAGCATATTGTATTTATATTTAATACTCAATTTCCAATTTAGGCTACTAGAAATAATTTTTCTATTTTTTAATATAATATAATAAAATTTTACACGAATAAATTAAAAGTATTTTTATTTATAAATTTTTGAAATGTTATTTTGGTTAAATTGTTTATGAGAATATTTATTTAAATTTTCAAAAATAATTCTTGCATATCCATAGATGTCATATAATTTTATTTTTGCAGTATTGGTAATTTTCGAAGAAAAAAATATTAAGTTTTATCATTGTTTTATTTTGACTCCACTATTTATCAGAATTTACTAAAATTTTCAGTAAAGATTCTCAGATTAACAGTATTGTTAATTTTAGAAGATAGAATTGATTAAAATATTTAAAAATTCACATTGGCTACATTATTATTCATTAGAATTCAGCACTATTTATCCATTTTTTAAAATATATATTTCCTGGTGTTTACAAAACAACGATTGTTTTATTTTCGCACATTGTTGCTAAATTTCGGAACAAAATGAGTGAAAAATCAAATTCTGTATAATTAGTATTTTTTTTTAGAAATCTTTCATTTTTAATTATAGATAATTTTAAGTAAAAATTTTAATGTGGATTCCAGTGGCATACTATTTTGGAGTTAGAAGTAAATTTTTTTATGGATACTGAAAAGTTTAGGGAAAGGTTATTATAATGATAACATAATTCACTGCTAAAAATATAATTTATTGAAATATAGAAAAATAATTTTTACACAAATATTACAATTAATTTTTGAAATCTTAACCTAATTGCCACAAGGGCCCTGCAGACATTATCTATTCATATTTCTAAATATTATTATGTATCCAAGCTAATAAATTCAAGTACAAAATATTACAAATTTGAAAACCAAACGAAATTAGCAGTGATTACAACCAAATAGAAATCTAAATCTAATAAAATAGCTCAGATACATAAAAACACGTAAAAATAAAATAATGTCCACAGATGGTATGTACTGCCGTCGCATTGCAACGGCAGTACCTATTTCCAGTGAGTATGTGGAGGAAATAATCCTCCGTATAAATTTGTTGAGAGAAAAAATCTCTCACAAGTTTCAAGTTGGGAATTAAAAATTCCCGAGTTTGCTAAATGCCTTAGCTCCTCGCCTGAGGACAATTAGATTTCAAGTGACCACTCTGGCCACATTTGTAGCATTTCGGTTGCGTCTTCCTATACTTTCTCTCTGTGACAATTTCTTCTTCCAAATTGTCATCGTAAGTCACCGAAACTGGATTTCTCAAAAGCTCTCGTTGCTCGAAGAACTGTGCCTTTGCCAGAGCTTCTTCTAGCGTCTTTGGTTGAGCGTCGATTGTCTTCTCACCATACGGTGTTCCACCGATGCTCTTCAAGAAAGCCACTCGAGCATGCTTCTCCAAAATGGACGCCTCCATGCCTGGATAAACTTTCGCGACCAACTTATGAATGTCCACCTTCAAATCGATCAAGGTTTCATGTGGTTGCCGTTTTCTTTGTTCCAATTGTGCGATTAACATGTCCAAGGTGTCTTCAGGACATAATATCTCGTTTAGTCGGACTTTCAATTGCTCGTAGTCCTTCCTAATAGATTCGTCCAAGGTTAGGCACAAGGACAAAGCGTGTCCTCGAAGACTGAACATCAGCATGTTTGTCATCTTAACAGGATCAGATGTCCAGCCGTTCATATCGGCAGCCACTTCGTACAAGAAGATCCACTGATCCCATGGAATTAATCCATCGTAGACAACTGGCATTATCAGCCCAACTTGCGCCATTTTTTAAAGTTTTACGAATGTACCCTTCGTAAAACTATCGATTGGAAACTATAGCCCGGAAACTATAGCCTGGGAACTATCGCTTGTTTAGCTAGTATAGCAGCGAGTTGGTTAGCTCGAGAGCTCAACCAAGACTGATTTGACTTGGAATAGTTTGTCGTATTTATAGTTGCGCGCGGAATTCTCTTGTCCACGTCATTTGATGTTTTTTTGTTTTTTGTCGTAATATGATTCACCAACGTTTCTAAGATAATGCGCTGTTTATCAACTTTTTTGAATGTCTTTTTTTGTCCAATTAGAAAAAAGTTTTAGTTATAAATGTTTTAGATATAGAAGTTATGTCATTTCTATTGTAAATATATGAAAATAAAATTGTATTATGGGAAAATAAAAATGGGCAATAATACGAAATATATACAAATTTATTTTTTTAAATTTATTCAAATGAAAACTATTGAAAAATATATTTTATTTTAAAAAAAACAAAATTTTGAAACCAAAACTGCGATTATAATTTTGACGACAATACTAAGCGATTTGGTTTATACAGTTGCATAGGGGCCCTGCATTTTAGGATTTTTTAATGTTTTCTTTAGATTTATCAAGTTATGCATTTTTGAAAATATATATTTACTAGAAAATTAAAATAATGACCAATCGTTTCCGTTTTGCATGAAACCAGGTTTTGATAATAATTATTTATCTCATAAATATGTAATATATGATAAAAATAAAATAAATTTTATTATATTTAATTAATCGGTTTATTGATTATGCACTTCATAATATTAAATTTGAAATATTTTATTTTAATAAAAACCTTTCACAATATTGTGCAATTTACGATATTATTGATATTTTTATATTATTTTTCATATATAAGAAACTAAAGTTTTATAGTTAATTTGTGTTTTATTTACTATTACTTGTTATATAAAAATATAATATTGCACAATATTTCGTAAAATTACGTAACATATATTGTAAATATATTTTACAATATTTTTGTAGTATTAAAAAGAATATACATATATTAATTTATATTGCAAAATATAATATATAAAAATATTTTTATTAAATTTTTCCGAAAATTAACTATTTCGTAACATTACATAATATTATGCAATTATTTTTGTATTTTAAATATTATTTAAAAATTAAAGTTATTTAAAATAAAATTATAAAAATTTAATGTTTTCTAAATTTGATATTAAAATCAGATACAAATTAGAAGTCCTTACTATGTGTTTTACAATTCTAAAATAATATAATTTTAGATGTATTTTTTTATTTGTGTTTCCACTTTGTATCATTAATTTATTTAACTATTATATTTAATATAATAAATATTATATTCAACGCCAAAACGATACCAAGCGGAAACAAAAAATAAATCTAAAATATTATCTCATTTTGGAATTAGATAGGTAAAAAGGTAAAATACATAGAAATGATTTAGAAATGATAGACATTAATTTTTATTAAATGAAAAATAATACTACATAGCAAATACATTTTAAATTCAGCTTTTAAATGTACATTATATTTTTTAAAATTAAGATAATTTTATTTATAACTATATTGTTACGAAGTTATTAAATAAATGTTAACAAAACTATTTCATTTTTTCTGCATTTTAAAAATCATTTTAATTTTATAAAACTGTCCTTGAATTATTTATCAAAAATTACATAACATTTCATAACATCTAAATTTTCTTCCATAATAATGCGTAAGGGTCCTCATGTTTTTCGGAAAGTTTTGTTTATAGGCGCCAGTCAGCCTGGAATCTCATTTATCGATTTCGGAAGATAACGTGACTCACACTTTCAATGTCAACTAAAAACAATTCTCCCACTATTGTTGGCGCTTATTTAGTATAAATATTCGTTCCAAATCGGACAACCTTCAAAATACACTAGCTTCGGTGTACAGCACACCAAGCACTCAAGCAAAACTTCATACATTTTCTCGTGCTTTTTGTGAATAATCAATACAATAAATTTTATACATCAACTGATAATCAGTTAGTTATTTTGTTATAAAGTGTAATAATCCTCAACAATGGCGGAAGCAGTTCAAGCAAGTGGTATTGTTTTGCCCGTTGTTTATGATGGTATTATGCCATGGGATCAATGGTTGTTTTTATACGAAGTTGCTGCAGACATGAATGGCTGGAAATCCGATCCAACTAAAATGGCCAACATGTTAATCTTCAGTTTACGCGGACACGCTTTATCGATTTGTTTAACACTGGATGAAACTATACGAAAGGACTACGAAGCATTAAAAACAAAATTAAGCGAAGTTCTCTGTCCTGAAGACACTTTGGATATGTTAATCAATCAATTAGAACAAAGAAAACGATTGCCCGATGAAACTTTGGTCGATCTTAAAGTTGAAATGCATAAACTGGTTGCTAAAATTTATCCAGGAATGGATGCAAGTATTTTGGAAAAACATGCAAGAGTTGCATTCTTGAAGAGTATTGCTGGAACTAGCTATGGAGAGAAGACAATTGACGCTCAGCCTAAAACTTTAGAAGAAGCTCTTTTGAAAGCACAATTTTTTGAACAGAGAGAACAAAACATGCGATCTTGAAGAAAAAATTGTTACTGAAACAAAGATTTAAGAAAGTTTGTAGTAAACGTGGACATATTTATCTACGAAATTTACGTAATTTTAATTGTTAGCGTAATTTCAAATTCTGTGATATTTATTGTATTTATTAAAAATATGTTTCTCAAAAAAAATTTCATTTCATAATTTGCATTCATGTATTATATTAATTTCATGTAAAAAAAGCAAACATTATAAATGTGTAAAATCTATTACACACATTATTGTAATTACTACCTCAATAAATAATGGTTTTACAAAAAAATATATTTTATGAATTAAAAATACAGTGTGTTATTTTTATACCTATTTTTATCTTTTATATTTTAATTTTTTCTAATAGTCAATTTGTATTATACTTTTAAATATCACATTATTTATTCAAAGAAAAGAGTTTTCACCACACCTTTATGGGTACATGCGGTGTATGTATGTATTTATTCAATTATACAAAATATCTATATATGGAAGAAATATATTTTTATTTAACAATATTAATTTTATTTTATAATGTATGTACAAAACAATAATATACTTCATATTTGATATACATGTACAAAATGTTACTTATAATATAATAGACGTTTATTTAGCTAAAATACAGCTATTCACAAATATATATAATTAATATAAACATTTAACATAAAAATATATAAAAAGAAGAAAAAACAAAAAAATATAATACAATAATATTCACAAATGTGTATATAAACTATTATCAATATACAATCAGTCATTTTTAAATAATTTTGTTAACTTATATCTAAATTTCTTTTGATATTACTGATGCTTCTTATCTCTACTGGTAACTTATTGTACTCATATATACCTTTATTAAAAATCGAATTATTAGTAGATGTTTTATTTTTATGCGACAAACTATAATTATTTCTATTCCTAGTACTATAATTATGAATTTTACTAAATGAAGTTAATCTATTTGACAAATGTTGAGGCATAAGATTTAACTTAATTTTCTGTATAAATGTTAAAGCTTGTATTTTTATGAAATCTTCAATCATTACCCAATCTAATTTATTCAGCATTAATTTAGTACTAGTTAACCTGTTGCACTTTAATATTATCCTCCTTCTCCAATTTTGTAATTTTTCTAATCTATATATCGAAAATAGTATAGTTGAAACAAATAAAAAGTGTGGTAATACAATTGTATTATACAATAATTTTCTTGTTTTTAAAGAAATAGAATCCCCTAATCTGCTTATTACACTTAATTTTTTAGAAATTTTTTTACACATATAAAATTAAAAATATTATTTATCTCTAATAATCAAAATTTACTAGATAAGAAATGTCGCAAATATTGAAAGTTCAGAGTTCATTTTTACAATATGAAGTTTACGGTCAAATATTTAAGAAAAGGATTTTATAAAAACAATGATCCATATTTTTATCCACATTTTGTAAAAAAAAAAGTGAAAAATAATAGTAGTTCTATAAAAAATACTCCTAATTAATATATTTTAAACAGAAATTAAATATTATAAGCAGTTTCAGAAGAAAAAAAATTGAACATAATGAACACTATTTCACTCTATATGGTAGAACTACATTTTAATTCATTATCATTATATATTTTGGAAAATTAGTTTGTTGTTTAATTTTTTTCACAATTTATTTTATATATAGTAATATTCTATTGTTATTATGTAAATAACAAATAATTTAAAAAAAATAATTTTTTCTATAATATAAACGAAAAATTTGATACTTTTGACATACTACCATTGAATAATATATAATAATAATAATAATATATTCAATGATACTACATATCTTGGCTGACTTATTTTTACTATGTTTAGTTCGTTTAGTTTATTTATAATAAATTTATAATTTATAATAAAATTTATAATACATGTGTTATTTCTTTTTACAATATAAAAATAAAAAATAAATAAAATAAATGCTCCAGGTGAGGCTCGAACTCACAACCCCGGCATTGCTCACGACTACTGTCTTATAAGTACCGTGCGCTAACCAATTGCGCCACTGGAGCCACGTTCTAATAGGCTGCATAATTCCATACATATTCTGAAACATCATTTTTATACTTTGTACCTTACAATAAAAAATTTGTTTATTATTATTATCTATATAATTTTTAATTATTTAAGTTAAACAATTATTATGATAAATAAATATAACAAAACACGCAGATAAAACATACATATATAAATATATTTTATCAATTTGCAATAATATTTATTTTATAAAATATATATCTATTTACATAATTAACAACATTTATATATGTATTTGTTATTTTTGTTTTAAAATAAAATTTCCGTTTTAGATCAAAATGTTTTTAGGTATACAATTCTATGCAACTATGTTCCGGCAAATTATCAGCTGTCACGTTGACATATGCGGATGTGGTATACATTGATAACAAAATAATAAATTATTGTATTTAATGTAACTAACCATTTGTGCGATTACTCGAAAATAAATACATATACAAAATGCAACATCAATATTGGGTGACGAAAAAATGTGTTATGCAAAAGTTAGGAAGCAAAGAAGATGAATGTGTTGTTGCTTCGGATGCCGAATTAGATGCAAAATTGGAATTATTTAGATCTGTTGCAGATAGTTGTTTACAACTACAACGTGCCATTGATATTTATCAAGAGCGAATATGTACTCTTGCACAGGTAGCATATTTAAATAAATCTTATTTCAACATTTGGCTATAAATGTATTTTATTTTATATTTAAAATACAATATGGTTTGCTTCCTAAATATTTGAGTGACAATCTAAAATTTAATAGTAGCATGCATAATTATTATATCAGAGATGCAGATTATGTTTATATTACTAAAAAGACCTAGTGCCACCAATAATATATTTCACAAGAGATTATTGCATTATAATAAATTACCGACATATATTAGAGTCAAAGAATTTATAAAACATTTAAATTTGAAATTAAAAATTTTACCATGATAAGGTTGATGAAAATTAATAATTTTGTTAATTTGGTATAGTAGTAAATTTCCTGTAATTCTTAAATTTTAAAATGTGTTACAATGTATTTAACTAGCCTAAAGCTAAATAAAGTTTGCTTTGATTTGATTTGATTTGATTTGATAATTCCGTACAATACTTATTTCCATATTGTTTTTGAAACATAATTTTAATTATTTCGATAAATATAATGAAATAATTAAATTGTTTACATACTGTTTAATTTAATAATCAAAACTTTACATAAATATGTATGCAATATCCAATATCCAATGCAATTTCAAATGAAATTACATTGTATTTGTAACTTCTGAAGCAATATTTTTTCCGACTCAAATCTGCGCTTAACTATGAAACTAATTGTAAATCAACAAATTATGTAAATTTAAATATTTGGTATTTTATGTATGCACACAGGAAGAAAATTCTCTCGGTAGATACTTAAAAGAATCGGGTAAAAATGAGAAAAACATCAATGCTGGCAATCTGATGAAAACAGCGGGCAAAGCATTAGCCTATATGGGCCATCAAAGATTAACATTACGTTCACCTCTTGTTCGGCTTCATCATGAAGTTGAAACGTTTCGAGGTCGTGCAATATCCGATTCAAAGGCTACCATAACTGAAATGGAAAAAGCTCGTACCGAATATCGTGCAGCTTTAAGTTGGATGAAAGCTGCGTCCTCACAATTAGATCCGGACACAGGTCACGGCTTGGAGAAATTTCGCAAGGCTCAATCACAAGTCCGGGCATCGAAGATACGTTTCGATCGATTTATGTTGGCCTGTTTGCAAAAAGTCGATCTATTAGCTGCAGCACGATGTAATATGTTTTCACATGCGCTTGTCGCCTATCAGAATACAATTTCGACGTTTTCGACGAAAGCTGGCGAAACGTTGACCATTGCAGCGTCATGTTTGGTTTCGGAACAACCCCTAGATATTTGTGTTGTCTCTGAATTGACCGATACAAAACATACCGATCAAGATCAGAAAACATTTTTTAATGCTGATTATTCGGATAAGTCATCGGAGAATCAAGAAAAGTAAATAATTTTATTATTTGTATTAATATGGTTGAATTATTCGTTAAGTAACGTCAAACATAAGCCTTATATTATTTATTATATTATTTTCAATTATTTAAAGTCGTTCTTTAGATAAAGTGTTTATTATGAAATCGGCCATTCATCTCAATTGAAAAAATGTGGTAGCAAAAGTTAGTGTTAGTCGAGCGAATGTCTAATGAACGTTTGCGATTAAAATCGATTTATATGAATGATTTTGAAGCTGTACGTTTGCGTGGACGTTTGATGACTAGTTGGAGTAGTATGATTGAGGGTGTTTTGCGTGAACGAAAGTTTCCAAATAGTAGGAATAGAAGAGAATGCATGCATGAGAGGAATTATGAATGTGGGTGAAGCTAAAGTTGCTTGTTCGAATAGGAATGTTTGGAGGAGGCTAATTTCTGGATAATGGAAAGAGTTTGCGCCACACCCGTTTGGGTACATGGCGTGATTGTGTATGTATGTATATATAATTTCATAAAAATAATGCTATCCAATTTTAATAAGTAAACTTTAATTTTGTTTATCATCTATTTTTTTATTAATATATTTTCATTATTTCCAGTAAAGAAAATGTGGAAACAACAGATGATCTCTTAATCGAAGGTATTAAAGAACCATCCACAACGGAAAATGATCTAACCAATGATTTATCCGAAGATCTCGCATCACTTTTAAATTTATCTTTTCCAACCAATAACGATGTACAAGGAACAACAGATACAGATCTTTTAGGTGATTTCCTACCATCTCATTTATTACAAAGTGAACAATTTCAATTAAACGTTCAACAATCACCCGCCGATAGTTTCCTAACCGCAAATGACAAAGCATCAAATCAAACCAATGAAAAGGGATCAGCCGTTTCTTGGTTGAGTTTATTCGCTGATTTAGATCCCTTGGCAAATAATAATAGTGGATCTGTATAAAATAAATATATATAATATTGTATGTATGATTCACTGATAATTTCATCTTCAATCAAAAAAAAAAACATATTTTAAGTTAGATATTATGTTGTTTTGTATATGTATTTTTTTTTCTAAATGGAATTTACTATATTTGCCGGATATAATTAAATGTAAATATTTTTACCAAATTAATTAAATTTTCATTATTTTTTTATTATTAACAAAAAATTGCAATGCATTTAATAGCAAAATATTTGTTACTTCATTTATGCGAGGAAATAAATCTACATTCTACTCCACAATTAGATTAATAATGCTCATTAAAAATAGAGTGTTAAAACTTGCTTAAAAAAAATAATCAAATTTATACAGCTAAATTTGTAAAAAAATCATTAAATCTAATTGTCGGACAAAATTTAATTAATATTTGTATCATTAGCGACTGAAATAACGTTTATATGCAAAAAGTAAAGGTGCTTTTAAATTTATGAAAAATAGGTACCTATTATTAAATATATTCAAAGAATGTTTATAATACAATATGAAAAAACAAATTAATTGCATATATTAAAATATATATTTATATTTATGTATTTTTATTCTAGTCACTGTTATTATCGTATTGTACTTAATATTTATATAAATGCATCATTTTAATTATGTACCTGTATTAGTTATATAATTGCACATACCAAATAAATATACATACATATATATATATATATATATATATATATATATATATATACTTACTATAAATTTATTTTTTTATTAATTAATCCAATAACATTTTTGCCTTCAATAAAACAATTTAAATGAATTAAATTTTGTAACCGACGTACTTACATTTCATGTAAACGTAGTAAAAATTGTTCACATGATCAATTTTTTTTTGACATTGTGAAAAGTACTTATTTTGACAGTAGTCAAGTTATTTTTAACATTTTATTCAGATGATTTCATGTTACAATAGTTATCTCAATTTAGATTTAATAATTTGTTTGCAAGATTCTATAATTTTGGCAAATCATGGCGATACGTACTAACAGATTGGTATTTTTATTAATAAACACTTTGCTATTTATTTATGTTAATGCATCCACAACATGTAATCAACGTTCACCATGCTCTTGCATTTACGAAAATGAAGAGAAAATGATTAATTTGGAATCTCTATCAAATGAAACATACATATCTAATTTTAAGGATAACCTAACTTTTTATTTTCATCCTTGCAAAAATGTGAATATTCCGATTAAAGATGCAACTAATAATGATTGTAAATCTACTTCGGTACGTATGTGTTAATCTGAAGGTTAATTTAATTATTTTTAATAAAATAATTTTCAGGTATGTGTATTTAATACAACAACTCCAAATGCAACGAATGCAACAAATTTGGGAAGTATTAATGAAGTCAAATTTACATCGACAGACAAATTTAAATATAACATCGTTTATTCTCACAACATTAACAATAAAACGTATGTGAATAAAATTTCTGTAAATTAAAATATTAGAATGGATTTTCTGTTTTTCAGAACTACTACAGTAATTTCATTAGTTTGTACCGATTATACGGGCAGAACGGATTTGGTAATAGCTCAAACTGATGCAACCACAAATGTACGTAGTTTTTACAAATACTAAAATCAAATTAACATTATTTGTTACATATTATACAATAATAAAAATAAACACAAGATTAATTTTTTAATTGTTAGGCCATCATCAAGTGTTCAAGCCGAAAGGTACATTGTATATTAAATATATAAAACCAAGAAGCTTGTGTTTATTTTTTTATTATTTTATAATGTTTCAACAAGTGCCCACAACTGTGCCCGTCCATGTAATTATTATACATTTATTTTCATGTAATTTGAAATTTTTTTATCAAATCGGAATATGCGTAATTTTAGTTTTAAAATGTATGTATACAGGGTGATTTATGACGTCGGGGAAAAACTACACCGGATGATTCCTATGAGTAATCTTAATAAAAAAACTTTAAATAAACATATGTCCGAAAATGCTTTCTAATGGAACTGTAGCCGTTAGAAGTTTATTACATGTAACATCAATCGATTAAATGGAAATTTGTACGAGCAATTTCTCGAGACAATTCTATTTTTGAATTGGTAGAAGACATGCCTCTCTATTTGCGTCAACGTTTGTGGTTTCAGCACGACGGTGCATCGCCTCATAGAGCAAGGGTAGTGACAACTAGGTTAAACGTTCATTTCCCTAGGAAATGAATTGGCTACGGAGGTCCGGTTGCCGCCAAGGTCCCCAAATTTGAACGCACTGGACTTTTATCTATGGGGACATATGAAAGAATTTGTTTACAAGGTGCCAATAGCAACCCGGGAGCATTTGCTGGAACGAATACAGAACGCCGCAAATAAAATAAGAAATGAGCCAGATGTGCTGGCTCGAGTCAGTGATTCATTCGTCCGACGTTGTCATGCTTGTATTAGAGCCGAAGGAGGACACTTTGAACACTTAACACTTAATTATTGTCTTCAAGTTGTACACATTCAACATGTAATCAACTGCTAATGGCTACAGTTTATTTGAAGTTTTTTTTTTATTTAGATTACTCATAGGAATCATCCTGTGTAGTTTTTCCCCGACGTCATAAATTACCCTGTATTTTAAAATATTTGACAGAAAATGGAATTGGAATTGTTAATTTTAATATTCAGTAATATTCACCATTAAAAAATTAAAAAACAAAATACTTAAATTATTATTTAATTTAATAGTAAATAAAAAAATATGTAAATTGACTAAAAATATATAATACTTCATTGGCTAATTTAAATTATTTCACGGATAAATTTATTCCAAAATTAATAGAGTAAAAAATCTTTTAGAACTAATTATATTAAAATAAAAAAGCTATAGGTTTAAGTTCGATTTAATTTTATATTAAAATTAAACAGAATTTAAACCTAAAGCTTTTTTATTTTAATATAATGTTTCTGCAAGTTTTTTTTACTGTTTCCAAATTTTGGAATAAATTTATCCTTGAAATAATTTGGAAATACTATGCGTTAATAAAGTAAAAAAAATCTTTCAGAACTCATTATATTAATAAAATAGAAAAGCTTTAGGTTTAAGTTCTGTTTAATTTTAATATAAAATGAAACAGAACTTTAAACCTAAAGCTTTCTATTTAGAAATATAATAGAAATTGACGTGATTCCAGCACTTACTACTTTATTCGGCAGCTGCTTGCCTACAAGACATAAGAAAGCAAGATGGCCTAAGTACTGGATCGGTTTTAGTCATAATGTTTCTCGTTTTTACATCGGTGTATTTGCTTGGTGGTGCAGCGATATTGCATTTATTGCGTGGTGCAAGAGGACGAGAAATGATACCAAATATTGATTTCTGGCGAGAATTACCATTGCTTGTTAAAGTAAATTTTATTTATTTCATCCGCAACATAATAATATATCTGTATTAATTTACTTAATTTTTTGTTAATGCAGGATGGAGCTGTATTTCTACAAAACGGTTGTAAACCAGTCATATCAAATAGTGAGACTTACGATAGGATTTAAAATTCATGTGATAAACAACAAAATATTAAAATTTTTATATTATAATATATGTATATTGAAATTTGAAATAATATCTATATATTAAGTAAATAACTTTTAAGTTATTATTGTATTTAAGTCTTCCAACATGTTTATATATGTTTTGTAAATATTTTATGTCTGCAAATTAAACATTTTGAAAATATATATTTTTGGCGCTTTTGCTATTTAATTCCGTATAGAAAGTTATAACAAATATAATATTTTTTATATTTGATTTTATTATTATATTTGACATTTCCAAATACCCAAAGCTAAATAATTTGAAATAGTATCTTTATCTAGAATTTATTATACTCTGTTTTTCTAAGAAGACAGAGTGGTGGAAGATAGGAGCTATTTGGCCTTGTTTGTAATTGGTTAAAATTGTGGGCAAGTTTACTCTGTAGAAGAATAAATTTCTATCTCAACTTTTTCTTTTATTTTTAATTTTATATATATATATATATATTTAATTTTAATTATATATATATATATATATATATATATATATATATTATTATATTATATATATATTTTAATTTTCATATATATATATATATATATATATATATATATATATATATATATATATATATTATTATATTATATATATATTTTAATTTTCATATATATATATATATATATATATATATATATATATATAATTTAATTTGGAACAGTGTAAAACGGACCGCGCTTGTAGCGTCAACTACTGCTTTCTTAAAAAAAAATAGAGTATATGAATGTTAAAAGCTTTTCCAAAAAGGGCTATAAATACTAAAATTAAAAATTAGTTTTCCCATTGTAATTGTATTAAAATTAAAAAGTTAATAATTATTTTTATTAAGTTTGAGAAATTTTATAATAATTGAAACTCATGCGCCGGTACACATTTCTGCCTATTACCCAATCGCGGGATTTCAAATAGCTAAAACACTTATTTTAATTACTTATTAAAAATTTGGTTTCTTTTACAATAAGTAACTTATGGTTCATAAAATTATTATAAACAAATTTATAATCTAATTGGTTCACAATTTGATTAGAAAATTTCACGCCGGTTTTTGGTATTGTTATTTATTTCATTTGAAGCTTTGATCTTATTACATTACCCAAGTTTACAGATGAAACTAACGAAAAACAAAAGTTATTATAAACAATTTTTGGGAAATCATTCATTTTTACGTATAACGTATATATAAATTTAATATTTATTTTTTTGTATATAAAATTACACGTAAGTATAATCTATTGTATATATATAATTTTGAGGTTACAAACATATTTGTTTTATTTCTAGTCAAATATTTTGATCTAAAAACTTCGGTTACATTCCGTCAAATATCAAAAATGGCAAATAAAAAAACTAACATAAATATTAATATGAACAACACTGAATCGCGGATAATAACTCGATCGATGAAAAGAGCTGCCGAAAACAACACCAGCCCTAATTCGAATCAACCAACAGAAAATTCTGTTGGAAACAATGATGGAATTGATATAAATATTCCATCAACATCTTCATCAAACACAGGAATACGACTTCATACCAGAAAAAGAAGACCCGAAAATGTTAGCAGCACTCTACGCATAATGGAAGATGAAGGCGACATCGATGTTGTAAATTTAACTGATACCGATTGTGACAGCCCACTTAAACCTGTATTAAAAATAACGAGATACTCTCCGAAAAAGAGAAATGGTTCAACATTTATTACAATTGATATAAGTCCTGCTTCAACAGTGAATAATAACAACCTTCCTAAAACTTCAGATAATTCTGCGAAGAAAAAGAAAGTAACAGAAATAATCAATTTAGATGATAGTGACAACGGCGATGCAACATCAACATCTACCTCGAAATCTCAAACTGCAAGACATTTGGGCGATTGCCCCATTTGCATGCAAGATTTATCGGGTAAAGAAAAAATGTCGACAATTTGTGGACATGTATTTTGTGCGGAATGTATACAGAATATCATAAAAACGACGAAAAGATGTCCAAATTGCAGAAATTTGTTAACTTTAAAAAGTATTCATCCTTTGTATATTTAATACTTTTTAAAGTAATCTCCTATTTTCTAATTATTTATTTTTATACATATAAATATTACGGTAATGCTAAATTCATGAATTATTACAGTAAATAATAAATCATTTATCAGTAAAATTGTCAACTTGGTATTTAAAGCATTGCCTAAAAGTCAAAATAAAATTTGTTTTGCGTGTTTGATATTCAAAGCAATAATATCTTCATTACCGTAATATTTACTACATACATTCTACATTACTATTTCATATTTGTGTTTTTCTAGTTCGATATCTTTTAAGATATTTTTTGTTTTTGTAGTTCGATATCGTTTAAAGGATTTTTGTTTTTCACAAATGTGTTTGTTTCATTAAAAAAAAAGTATTAACACTTTCAGTGCCGGTCCATTTTTCTGGTCTTACCTCAAAGGCCGACACGGGGCTGAATGCTTGAAGTCACTTATGCCAGCGACACACACCGTGTGTCGTCGGCTCCCGGTGGAAGTAGCCGATACCGGCACTGAACGTGTTAAAAGTGATTTTTATTATTTACGTTTAAAAAATATAATATTAGTGTCTTAAATGATTATTACAAAATATTAGAATTTAAGTATATTTGATAAGAAAAAGATACTCGTATTTTAGTTATGTCCGTTAGAAGTTCTATTATTTTTTCTAATTATTTATATAGCAGCAATTGAATTGTTTATAAAATTAAAATTTATGGCATACATTATTCATTATTAAATTACTTTAGTTTGAACATCATCATTATCATAATATTTGTGTTGTTATTTTTGTTCTTATTAAAATTCATTTATATACGTGAAAAAGATAAATATTTAAGTGTTTTCAAATGTTTACAATAATTTAAGTATATGAGTTATACTTTGTAATTATTTTTATAACAGTTAAATTGTTTATAAAATTCAATAAAAATAAATGAGTTGCATTTAATTTTTCATAATAATATTTTACTGGTAAAGAGGGGGATTGTTGAACTTTGTACAGAAATCAAATTCCACGGACCTTGTATTCAATTCAGTGAACGCACGCGCATATCGAACTTAAATGACAGATTAATTTACGGATTTGACAACCTACCAATACTCGCACTACAAATAACGGTGTCTTGGACTTTAGATATAGGCAAAAATATCACGAAATTTATATAATTTTCTTACATTTTTTCTATATTAGTTAGTGGTATAATTATTATTTTCTATAACAATCATGATTAATACAGGGTAAATATATTAAATTTATAAGAATAATATTTGTATTACTTTTCTGTGAATACTTTATGATGTGATTAAATTAGTATAATATTTGCATAATTTTTTTTTAGGAAATTAGCTGGTAAAACTATATTTATTACCGGTGCAAGTCGAGGAATTGGCAAAGCAATTGCTTTAAAAGCAGCTAAAGATGGTGCAAATGTTGTAATTGCAGCTAAAACTGCAGAACCTCATCCAAAATTACCTGGTACTATCTATACAGCGGCAAAAGAAGGTTTGTAATCGATATGTATAATATTATTAGAAAGTATTATTTTTACGACAGAATATAATGAATGTTATAGTGGAACAAGTTGGCGGAAAATGTTTGCCGTGTATTGTTGATGTCCGTGATGAAAAGCAAGTACGAAGTGCAATTCAAGAGGCTGTTAATAAATTTGGTGGTATCGATATTCTTGTGAATAATGCATCGGCCATATCTTTGACAGGTACTGCAGAAACTGAAATGAAACGCTACGATCTCATGCATAATATAAACACTCGTGGAACTTTTCTGGTGTAAGAATTTTGCGCTAAAACTTTACTTCTAAGAGAATCACACCGATTTAAAATTGAAATTTGTTTGTTTTTGGCATATTGGTTATAGGTAAGATATGTGACAAATGTTGGTTGGTTAATGTTTACAAAAGTTTGAGTCAGTGAAGAATTTTTAATTGTTTTCGAATATAAAAATAAAAGTATCCGGTAGTATTAAATAAACATGGAAAAATATGACAGCAGTTTTTCAACATTCAATGTGTCAGAAACGAATTTCGAAATAAATTATTGTAAATAGTTTCGTACGATTTTTTTATGATTTTTTAAATTTACACGTTCACCGCTGAAGGTATTTTTGTGGTTACTACCAGAAACTGACCTAATAAAATTACAATGACACATATATGACACGTTAGCCTACGTAAACAAATTTGTTACCCCTATTAGATAATATTACATTTTTTACTACTTTGACTGCAAGGAAAAGTAGTAAAGCGTTTGGTACGGTGTCTGTAACATTTTCAAAAAAAAAAAAAAATTGTATAGAAATCCTTTATATAGCCTGTAGATGACGAATCTGAACTTAATTTATGTGGGTGTATGTGTGTGCGTCGTCAGCTCGCTCGCTCGGTCGTAAGTCAAAATTTTGTGGCCGCAACTCCTCCTAGACGGTTCAACCGATTTCAACGAAATTTTCAGGATAAATTTGTCTAGTACCCAAGATGGTCATGTGGTTTTGTTTTTTTCCAGAGATGCCAACTTTCCGAGAAAAAAATTACTAAAGTTTTAAAAAATTCATATTGGCTACGTTAGTTATTAGATTTTGATCAAATTTTCAGAAAAGGTTTCCCTAATGCTCCCATTAATTACATAATTTTATTAATATTCAGTGTTGCCAACTTTCCGAGAAAAAAATTACTAAAGTTTTAAAAATTTTATTATGGCCATGTTATTCAACCGATTTTACTCAAATTTTCACAAAAGATTCTCCTAGTATTCATATAATTTATGTAATTTTAACAAAATACAGTGTTGCCAACTTTCCGAGAAAAAAATTAGTAAAATTTTTAAAAATTTATTTTGACCATTTTATTTAACCGATTTTAATCAAATATTTATAAAAGTTTTTCCTAGTGTCTAAATAAATTATGCAATTTTAACAAAATACAGTGTTGCCAACTTATCGCGAAAAAAAATCACAAAATTTTTTAAAAATTCATTGTGGCTACATTATTTATTCGATTTCGATCAAATTTTCAGAAAAGTATCTCCTAGTGCCCACATAAATTATAATATTATTAAAATACAGTGTTGCCAACTTTCCGAAAAATGTCAAAGTAGTCTATATATGGGTTTACCCATATACTTCTAATCTTGTTAATTTTTAAATTTTAGCTAAAACGATATTTGAAAAAAATTTGCAGTTAAAAATGTCTTGTCCAGAAACTGTTACGACACAAATAAATATAAATTATATTATAAATTCAGTTATATTTGGAAAAATTCAAAATAAGACTTTTTTCTCAAAAAAAATCCGAAAAAATTCAGTGAAATAGAGAAAAAAATTAGCTACTTAATAGCTAAGTAACTTTTTTCTCTAACTCATACTGATTTAGCAGGAAAAATTATTGAAAATTCTAAAAAACATTAAAAAAAAATTATAGCGCCCAAACGGCACATGCTAGCAAATTAAAACTAAAACCAAATTATAGAACTTTTTATTCCCTATCGAAAAGTATTCTAAGTATTTCTCCGAATTTTACTTCAGCAAGAAGTATTTTGCGAACGAACGCTCAGCGGTGAACGTGTTAATAAAATGTCTATAATTCACGGTACGGAAAGTTTGAAGTAAATCGGTGTTATTCACTTAAGTTCAGTCGAATTTTACTTATTTAAAAAAATAAATTTTTGTACGATTTCATAATAGATCGAAAGAATGTCTTCCATATTTAAAGAAGAGTGTACATCCTCATATTTTGAATATTTCACCACCATTAAATTTGAATCCAAAATGGTTTGCTAATCATGTATCTTATACAATGGCAAAATATGGCATGTCGATGTGTGTTCTTGGAATGGCAACCGAATTTAAACCATTTGGAATTGGTGTAAACGCATTGTGGCCAAAAACAGGTAATTTTTTAAACGATTTTATTTCAACTAACAACTTTGTTTCTATATTTTACTTAATCGATTTCTTTCAAATTTTGCATGCATGTTTATCTCTCCCATGACAATACAATACCGGTATCCCTTGATTAACGCAAGTAATTAATCCCTTAATGTCACCGCGAAAATTAAAATCGCCATAATTTAATATATAAAGTAATGGTATAAATTCTAATTGATCCTCAGTCCTATGTATTTTTTTAAATCTAAATTATATCTAATATAAAGACTCTGAAGAAGTGAAAATCTGAATTTAAAAGTATATTGTGCAAGTCATTTGTTGGAGTTTTATACAGTTTGTTGTTGTGAAAATTAACAATGCGTAAATAATGTTATTTTATTTTAATAAATTAAATGCAATATATAAATATTTAAAAGAATAATATATGTGTAAATATAACGAAGTAGAAATATATTATAGATATGTTTTTCTCTCGGGTACATTGGGTTATAATTTAAACCATTTTTTTTACACCTATGAATTACAATGGCGTAAAATATTTACCACAAATTTCTTTTTGCGATTTTGTTGTAGTAAAGTATTATAAGTTTATTTTTGTAAAAAAAAAATTAATTTCATTATTGTAATATTTAGTTTTGTGAACTACGTGTATTATTCTCTCGTTTCTGAAAGAGTTAAATAATTTGTTCATATTATTACTTAAAAAAAAGTTGGTCGTACTTTTAAAATGTTAGGTAGGTATAATAAATAAAAACGTAGTGTGAAATAAATAAAAAAAATTTCTATATTGAAAATAAACAAAAAATAATTTATTAGAAATTTTAAAATTATAATAGATAATGAATTATTTATGGTTTATTTTAAATTTATTTTTAAGTGTTTATATTATCTATTTTGTTTTAAGGTTATATAAATGTATTTTTTTTTCCTAATTTAACATTAAAATTGATAAAAAAAATCATAAAAACAAAACGATTATAATTAATAATTTGACAAATTTACCATTAGTCAAGCAAAAATAAATTCATCTATAATTAGAAAAGTTGATATATAAATAAATGAAAATTTTTATGTAAATAATTAAATATTGATAATTTTGCTATGATTTATGAGAGATAAAATATTATATGAAGTGTGAGTCATTGTTTCTTGATTACGAGTTACGAAGAGATTTAATCTAACAAGCTATTTTTAGTTATTTGAATTATTGGCTTGTGCTCAAACCTTGAAACAAGAAACATAAATAATTTTACATATATACCTACATTTTTCTTTTCAAAACTATGTAAAACAGTAGTAAACGTATTAAAAATAAAAATAAGTCAATAATTTGAAACGTAAATATAAACAAAATTAATTAATCGGCGATTTTAAATATATAATAATTCTTTTATCTAAATTTCTTTATTACTTATATCATATTTATTAATGGAAAAAATAAATAAATCAAAGTTTTATAATTTTGATTAGTTTATAGTTTAATATTTTTTTTAATTTCTATAATGTACAGTAATGAGTTTGTCCACTAATTTTTCTATTGACAATTTAGAATCTACTATATTTAATTTTCATATTTGTCTTCTATAAACCGAGAATAAATTATTAAAAGTAATAGGTATAGGCCACTAAACGTAATTTTTATTAGACGAAACTTTTTGTAGTTAAATGAGCTTCTTTGAAAATGGTGTAAGTCATTTTTGACAAAAAGTTAGTTAATGATAACAATGAATGCAGTCTACAATGAGCTTTTTATCTGTAATCAGTTCCCAAAAAAAATCCTTCAAAATTTTCATCATTTTGTCGTAGTTAATGAAATTAAACAAACCATTCAAATACAAACCCTTAAATATAATATAATATAAAATGGAAAAATTATTATACACAATGTAGATGTATAATATAAATTAAGACCTAAATATTTTTCATATAAAACATCATTATAATGTTTTTTATGATTTAAAGGACTGTGAAGAAATTTTACTATGATTTTTATGGATTGTAAGTAGATTTTATCAAGACATTACATATTTCATTATAATTTTATAATTGTAATGATTTGAATGTGATTTTATAAGTGACTGAAATAAAATCGTGCTATTGGTGTTTACGTGTCAATAAAGATATTTATAATATAAATATAATTTTGCAGCAATTGCAACAGCCGCTATTGAGATGTTAACGGGTCCGGAGTCAAGCAAATGGAGCCGAAAACCGGAAATAGTCGCCGATGCTGCGTACGCAATTCTAACACAGGATCCAAAATCAGTAACCGGACAGTTTCTGATCGATGAAGACGTACTGAAAAAGGCTGGTGTTGCTGATATAGGCCAATACGCTTGTCATTCGGAAAACAAAGACAAATTAATGATAGATTTCTTCTTGGACGATCCGAATGCTGCGGCCAATGAACAAAAAATTGATTCGGCTGCTAAATCAGAAGCGAAACCTGCCGCAACAGGAGGCGGCAAAGTTGGTGCATTATTTGATAAAATTCAACAGAGTCTAACACCGGAACTTGTATCACGTACTCAAGCACTTTATCAGTTCAAATTAACTGGTACAGATGCTGGCAGTTGGTTCGTTGATTTAAGATCGGGAAATGGACAATGTGGTCAGGGCGAATGCCCAGATAAAGCTGATGCTATCTTGACAATGGACAGTAAAAACTTTTTCGATATGTTTTCGGGCAAACTGAAACCATCTATGGCTTACATGATGGGTAAATTGAAGATTGCCGGTAATTTACAGAAAGCAATGAAACTCGAAAAACTTATGGGAAGCTTAAAAGCTAAATTATAAATTAAAGACAAATATCGTCTTTCGTACAATACATAATTTTATATTTGTTATTAGTCAAATATCTATTTTTTATTACTGTATGAAATTTTATAAATATTTATTACGAAATAAGATTAAATAAGAATTGCAATAAAGATTTTACGATTAATATATAATTACTTTTATTATTTTTCATGTACCCTTTTACTAATATTCATTTACACCTATTATTGTAAATATGAGAATACACGATAAGGGATCTTATCTTCATAAAGCAATTTTTTCCTGGAGATTATTATTTTAGATTATTGCATTCAACGCTACCTACACTCTTTCTTTTGTATAACAAACTTATTTCAGTATATTTTTTTTAATGCTAAATAATTTCACACCTTTAATGGAAATATCATGTGGAAATGTGTTATTTAAATAATATAAAAATTATGAAAACTCTTAAAATTGTATTTTTAATAAATACTACTTTGAATTCTAAAATAAATAAAAAAAAGAAACTTGTTATATTTCTATAGAAATATTTATATATTTTTGCAGCTATTCTAACAGCTGCCGTTGAGATGTTAACGGGTCCAGATTCAAGCAAATGGAGCCGGAAACCGGAAATAATGGCCGATGCCGCATACGCAATTTTAACACAGAATCCGAAATCATTAACTGGACAGTTTTTAGTCGATGAAGAGGTTGTTCAAAAGGCCGGTGTTACTGATTTGGATCAATACGCATGTCATCCCGGATCTAAAGATCAATTAATGATGGATGCTTTCTTAGATAGTGCCGATGCTGAAGCTAGTGAAAAGCAACTTAATGCTGCTGAAGCTCAAGCGAACGCTGCTTCCAAAGATAGCGGTAAAGTTGGTGCATTATTCGGTAAAATTCAACAGAGTCTAACACCGGAACTTGTATCACGTACTCAAGCACTTTATCAGTTCAAATTAACTGGTGCAGATGCTGGCAGTTGGTTCGTTGATTTAAGATCTGGAAATGGACAATGTGGTCAGGGCGAAGGACCAGATAAACCTGATGCTATACTGACAATGGACAGTAAAAACTTTTTCGATATGTTTTCGGGCAAACTGAAACCATCTATGGCTTACATGATGGGTAAATTGAAGATTGCCGGTAATTTACAAAAAGCAATGAAGCTTGAAAAGCTAATGGGAAGCTTAAAAGCTAAATTATAAATTTAAGAAACGATCATCTTTTATATTCGTTATCAGCCATTTTTATTATAAGTTTATAATATTTTATAAATATTTTTATAAGACTAAAATAAGACTTGCAATAAAGATTTTATGATTAATACATAGTAATAATTGCTTATATTATTTTTCATATACCCTATTGTCAGCTTGTAGCGAATTAGCCTATTTCTATTTTTTTGAGTTTTGAGTTACAGAGTAGTTAGTTTTCTCTTTGTTGGTGTTTATGTGGAAGATATTTTCACATAAATGGCCAGCATAAGTTGGAATTAAATAGTAATAGTTAGATATAATGAAAATATATATTTTTATATTTTTTTTCTGTAAATATCTCAATATGACAAATATTGAGACAGGTAAGTTCTACTTCAAGCTGACGATATGTCCTCGTTATTAATAAATATGAAAATGAGATAGATTTATAACTTTATATTATTTTGCTATATTCAGACGTAAATGTAGTTTTACAATAAAATATTTAAAGCAAAAGATTTATATAGAAATTGATATAATCTATTTTTCAAAATAGTACTATTTTTGCTAAATACATATAGAAAATGGTTATTTCAAAATCATAAACGAAAAAAACTGAATTTTGTTTTCAAAAATATTTAATTTCAACAATTGTTATTAATTATTACGTTGACAAAAACCGTGTTTATTAAGAGTTTTTCGTATGTATATGAGTATCTAGAGATCTAGAGCATAGCGTGTTAAACCCATTAAAAATATCTAAATAATTCACCAGTAAAACTTTTTTTTTTACTTAGTATGATTCCAATTTTATTATTAAATTTTAAGTGAGTGAGCTGGTAACCAAGGATTGGTCCAAGTACTTACTCATATTTTAGATGTGCATTTTTTATGAGTAGATGAGTTAATATGCCTACCGTACCGGTCCAATAATAATAATAAATAAAAATGGCTATAAGTGGATTTGTAATATTCTCATTAGTAGTGTCCTTATTCTATTTCATTGGATTTTTAACATTTATAACGGATCACGATGAAAATAAATGTGACATGACATATATGTTTGAATATCCACAATTTGTCGTAAGTATATGTTTTGAGGTTATATGTTTATCTTTCAAAAATATTTATACTAATTGTTAGTAATTTATAGTAATTGTTAGTATGTGTGTGTGTAAATTATTTTCAAAAATTATAGAAAATTCAAATGCCAGAGGAAAATCAATTCAGACGTTATGGTTTGTATGCATATAGTGAAGGAAAATTGACAGAAAAGGCAAGAGCTATGAAATTTACTGGTGTTCCTGTATTATTTGTACCGGGAAATGCAGGCTCACATAAACAAGGTATTTAGAACACTATCTCAAATATGATTTTCATTAAAATAGTGTTTATTTCAGTACGATCTTTGGCGTCCGTAGCATTAAGAAAAGCACTTAATTCTCGAACTGATTATCATTTCGACTTCTTCACTATTGATTTGAATGGAGAACTATCGGGTTTAAATGGAGCCGTGCTCGAAGAGCAAACGAAGTTTTTAAATCATTCTTTGCATAGAGTTTTAGAATTGTACAATCAAATTAAAACAAATGCTCCTAAGTCTGTAATCGTTATTGGACATTCAATGGTAATTTAACTTAATTGAAATTAGTATTAAGTGTTGATTTGTAAATAAATTTTAGGGAGGTGTAATCGCTCATAATTTAATGCAGCATACCAATCATATAGATTTATTGATAACATTAGCTAGTCCGCATAAAAGATCGCCTCTTGCTCTAGATAGCTACACGGCCGATTATTATAAACAAATTTCGAATAATTATTTGAATTTTAGTAATTTTGAAAATAAAACTGTGATTACGGTAGCAGGAGGTACACATGATCATCTTGTACACACTGCGCTTACAAATGTCAATATAAGTTCGTTAAATGTTGTGGTAAGTAATATAAATATTTGTTTATTAATTAGGCAAAATGTTTTTATAGGCTTTGAAAAAGTTTCTCGGTAGTGTTACTGTATTAACAATAAAAAAATAATAGTTTGTCGTTAAATCCAAACTATTTATTAATTTATGCAACAAGCGTATTCAGTAGTAGGATTTTTTTTATGAATAGGAATTAGAAAGACATTTTTATGAATAAAAAAGCCACATTATTTACGAGTTTCATAAATAATTTTTTCCGCAACTTAGACAATGTTTTTTCTTATTTAGGGTACAAATATACCAACAGTTTGGCTTTCAATGGACCATACTTGCATTACTTGGTGTAAACAATTCATTTTAACTATTATACGCGCCTTATTTGACACTGTTGATTTGAAAACAGAACAGTTATCTACTGATCATTCAACTAGATTACAAGCATTTAGACATCATTTATTAAAGGTAAATAAACACAATGGCTTGGTAGCACGAGCTCGGTTTTAACTAATATCGGTTTTAAGACAATGTAACTGTTATAAGAGATTGAACTAAAACACCCAAAAACAGAGCTTGTTATACTAGCCAATGGGACTGTCCATTATAATCAAATTTCTTTATTGTTTTATATTAATTTTTTGCCTAAAATAATATATTTCAAATATCAATATGAAACAAACCTGAAAATTACATATCTCTCTTTAGAAGACCATGCAACGTCTCACGAAGTATACCTTATTGTTGCCGCCAAATTAGCAATTTTTAGCAATAATCAAATATATATATATATATATATATATATATATATATATATATATATATATTAAATTTAATTTTTATATAAATTTAGTGAACAGGGTCAGTCTTAGAGAATAATATTTTTAGAATAGTGGTACCAACTTCCGCTGGTCGGAACGGTATAAAGTGACAACGCGTCTTGACGATCGCGGTGAATGGCGTGAAGATATTCGACGACGTTATTCGATAAATTTACCAAAAGGTTCACCAAGCAATCAGTGGCATATGATTCGTCTAGTTGACGATCCGAAACATCAAGCATTGCTGGTTCAAGCTGTTAATTTAGCTCTAAGTGATTGGATTTTCGCCTGCACGGCTGATAATGTTCGTGGACATAGTCGATATTGGTTAGTATTATAATTTCTGTCAATTTTATACTCTATTTCTTTTCTCGATTTTGGCTGTCATGACTTCTCTCTCTTCTCTCTGTTGCTCCCTTCTCTTCTCTGTCTACTGCACACACCCGTTCTTCCTTGTCTTATCTCGGAAGCCCACAAAGGCCTTAATCTTCTTTCTAAATGTGTTCTTGTTCCTGATCTCGTTCCCAATATTCATTTCTCTCAGGTCCGCCTTGACACTCGTAAACCAGGTCATCTATGTGCTATCATTCCTATCAAAATAGTCAAAAATTTTCTTCTTCATCCTGTTCTCATCCATTCTTCTCAGATGTCCATAGAAGTTAGCTCTCCTCTTCTCTACTTTATTTCTGTTGTTTTTGTTTTTAAATAGCTTATAGTTATATTTAACTATTTTTTTAACACTTTGACCAAAAGGGAAATAAATAATTAAATTTGATTTTAGTGAAAATGGAATACATTTGAGTCATTTATCCGAAATAGCTCCTACGTCGAAATTCAAACGTCGTATCTATTATGCTGATTTATTTCGATTGAAAAAACGCTATCCGAAAATTTCGCATGTTATTATACGTCTGCCACCTACTAACGAACCGGTAAGAATTTGTAATCTGTAAAATAATTTTTAAACTATAACTGAAGATATTTTCAGGTATCATTAAATATTGACGTACACAATCCGAATGATCGTCTGTTCACGGTACAATTACCTCGCTGGTTTTCACTGTCACGAACGAGCGTAGTTTCACGCACTGAACGTGATGCGCTACGCTATGAAATCAATTTGGTTGGCTTGCAACACGTCATACAAGCATATTTATTGTATGTAGAGCCCGTTGAATGTGATTCAAATATGCATCATGCTACTGCATCGTTACATCTGCCTTGGGCTCATCATGATACGCATACTTATATTACGTAAGTTTTTTTTTGTTTGTTTGTTTGTTTCTAAGAAATCTAATATATTTTTAACAAACAAGTGTCAAATATGTGATTACATTAAGCGATTTAATTGTTTTACTGTTCACTTGATATTTAATTTGGTATATAACGCAAAATATAATAAATTGATCGTTGTTTTCTATTTCAGTGAAACTTCAAGAAAACCAATGTTGCTACGTTTACATAATTCGAGACCATCAAGTAAAAGTAATTTAACAGCTAAAGTACGATTGTTATTAGATCCATCTTGTCAATATACAGTGACGTAAGTAAACTTAGGGCTGGTTGCATACAACATTGTTTGTAAAGCAGTTGTAAAGGCTGGTTTATGCACTTTAACTTTCAAGGTTACGGTTAAGGTTGAATTAAGTTTACAGCGTGCATAAACCAGCTTTTAAATGCTTTGTAAGTTAATTCTCCGTCGTTAACTTGCCAACTGACAATGAGGCGCATCAAAGACAATTAGTCCTTAAGTTATTTATATATATATATATATATATATATATATATATATATATATATATATAATTTGTTTTTATTGTAATCTTGCAATTGCAATTTTCTGGAACAGGGTACGAAATTCATTTATCGGTATGTTAGGACAATTTGCGAGATTTTATTCACCACTTTTAGTAGCAAATATAGCGGCTGTGATTTTAATGAGTTTTCGTGCTCAAATGCTGTCGCTTGGTCGAAACGGTTACTGTACTTTATTCCAGTCATCGTTGTGTAAAAGTACGAAACCGTATTATTTGATTACGTTCGTCAAACTCGTATCGTAAGTATATTTTTAATTATTAATGAGGATTAAATTATCGTTGCCCAGTATTCCTAACTCTTTTCTTTATAAAGACAGTGCTTATATTTTCTGCTTTAAAATAAATTTTTACTTTTACTTCTTATCAATATATCTGTATTATAAAATTTAAATAAACTGATTAAAATTGCTTAATAAGTAATTTCAAGTACACGACAAAAGTACTTTTGACAAAAATTTGGTATCTTTTTCTGTGAAGGGTCACATATCTACCTCTCATTAATTATAATTTTCTTATAGTGTTTATATTATTGTAAGAAAGTGTTTTTTGCAGAGCGAGTAATTTGTTTTTGGGTATTGCAATGCCAGATGCCCGTATATTATTCAGCGAGAATATGGACTTTTTAATTTTGCCTCTTTTATTATATTTGACAGCAGTTGGATTGACTTATTTAATGTCGATTGCACTATGGGCTGGTATTTTAATGAACGAATCGACTATTCATAAACTTGTTGGCAAGTAAGTTATAGAAAACATTTTACTCAATTCCGTATCAAATTTACTTGGACTATCAATATTTAAAATTATTTTAATTCTACACATATTTATCATTTTGTTTTCTTATGTTTTATTAATTCATGAAAATAAAACCCGAATTTTCACAGAGAATCTTTTAATAATTTTAAAAGATTGAATGATATTAGATCTTTAAATTTAATGTAAAATTTATATCAAAGATATTCACAAATTTATAGTTGATTAGAAAAACAAACGTCAAAAAACGGTGTCAAAGTATTTCGATCTTTGTCACTTATTCGTGTTCTCTTGCTAGAGTTTGAATATTTTGTTCTTTTATAAAGCAACTCAACTCACATCACATCGTTTCACCTCACTTCAGTTTCCAACTGAGATGTCAATTTTTGATAAAAAGAATACAGCTAAAAAATAACTGAACATAGAAACAAGTTACTAGACGTAACAAATAAGTAACTAGATGATTCATAGTTACTTATTTGTTACGTAGTAACTTGTTTCTATTTTTTGTTATTTATTGCAAATATCATTTTTATCATTTTTCCTGACGAAGACGAACGTTGAGTTCGTTAAGTACGTCAATTATTAATAAATATTAATACAGAACTAGAACCTAAAGCCGTTTTATTTTAATATACATAATGAGTTCTGAAAGATTTTTTACTATGTTAATAATATAATAATTTATTTAAATAATGATCTAAAGGTTTTTCACACGAGCGTTCGGTGGATTTTTCAAAATGTCGGATTGGGTAGTAAACGCAATGCATCGAGTACCTTGTGTGGTAGCAGTAACCCTCGTTTGTTTAGGTTTATCTACATGTGGAGGTTTAGCATTGTGCTTAGCAGTTTGCTACTATTTCCTCAAAGTAGGTATAAGAATTGGCAAAAAGTAATGCTTCCAAATTCATATTATTATAGATAATTAGCTAAAACAATAGGTTTTTTGTTGAATTCTTGACTGAAAAATTATTAATTTCACATTAGTGTCTTGTATGGCAACAAGATTATTTATTGTCATAAGTTTGACTGGATAAAAAATTAGGCCCGGAGAAAATTGCAGGATAGCGCCCAAAACCTTGCAACCAGTATTTATTCTCCTTTCAATTAATTTTACTAAATTCCAACACCATTTAATTATTAACTAAATTATATATTTGGAAGCATTACTTTTGGATAAAACGTCATTGTTTATAAATAATTGTATTTTATAGTTAACACAACTCTGTCAGGATTATCTAGAAGGCTTAGCATACGGTTATATTAAAACCGTTATATTCAATTTAATAAGAAAAGTATTTAAAAATTTCAAAAAACCAAAAGCTGACAAAAATGCTAAGAAAGCTGAAACGAATGATACGATTCAACAAAATAAAGACGAACAAGCGCTTGTTTTAAAAACCAAACAATCACTAAACGAAATAATTGAAAACAATGAACCAAGTACATCAAAAACAAAACAATGTCTTGATGAAACCAGTGATGAAGAAATATCAAAAGATTTAGAGAAACAAATTACCAACGAAGATAAAACTAACGATGACAAATTAATTGAAGATACAGAAAAAATAAATGATAATTCTGATGAAACAACCGATTTTGAAACACAAGATGAAAATGTACTTCGAAAGAGAATAGTTAAATTTGATACAAATAAAGATATTAGTTGTATTGAAGATATATCTGAAGATTTGGTGGAAACTCCACCAGATATTGTTGGACAAGAAGATAATGACGATAGTACAGCAAATAGTGAATTACATTTTCATTTTTCTCTATTTTTAATTGTATTCCTAATTATGATTTTAAATATACCATCTGTTTTAACTTGGGCACATAATTTTCAGTAAGTGTATACATCGTTCTCATATTTGTTATTTTTCTTATTGTATCTTTAATTTATCTACTCATAAACACAATTTTTCCGCTTTCGAGTTGACACATTAATTATTGCCACATTTTTGACAATTAAACATCACAAAAATATCAAATACATTAACAGTCATGCAGAAACCTTTTTCTTAATGCTACTGCACACATTTCTTACCTTTTAATCTACACTTCTATCTCAAAAACAGAAGTTTTATATATAATAATCATAAAATATTTTTCTAGATATAATAATGTATTAAGACCGGATTCATCACTTTATTTTGGAGTAACTGTATGTGTTGCTGCAATTCTTTTATGGCAATTTGAATATCCAAAACCAAATAAGTAAGTACAAATGTAAATAGTTTAATTTAACAAAAATACGTTCTCGTAAATTTATCCAGAGAGGTTCGTTTGAGTGTATACAATGCTCTTTTGGTATCTACGTTGGTTGTATGGTTGTGAGTGTAGGGTTTAGCTACAGAAGCGTAAAAATTTGCAAGTATAAAATTAGTAAAAATGTTTTTTGCAAAAGTTAATAGCGAATGTCTAATGAATATTGAAGGTATACGTCTGCAAGTGGACGTCCGATGAGTAGATGGAGAGCGAATGTTTCCAAGAGCATTATGAATGTAGATGAAGTAAAAGTTGCTTGTCTGAATAGAAATGTTTGACGGAAAATTAATTTCTTCATAATGGATTGAGTTTGTGTCACGTCCTTATGGGTATAGGAAGCTGTGTTTTTTTTTACCGAAAAACTCAGCTCAGATCAGCAAATATCAGTAACCTTGAAATAATAGCTGTTTTATTTATCGTCTCGTAACTGAGTTCGAAGTGAGTGAATTGCTTCCCCCCTTACCGATACTGAGTTTGATATTTAGCTAGTGCTTAGCTGAGATTCAAGTGAGCACACAAGCGCAATTCAAAATTTTCCTAGTTTAAGATTTGATAACGTGTTTGATACGTTGACATTTATATTTGAATATTTTATTTTGAAATCAAACAATAGATATCCGGCGAGTTGCAATAAATTATCAACGCAAACAACCCAAATACAACTTAGATTTTAAACGTCACTTTCAAATAAACTGTTTTATTTATCAATACAACTCACTCAGCTCATTTAAAAGATTTATTGATCTGAGTGGAATGTAAAAACAAACACAGTTATTAACTTTATTTAAAATATTCTTTAGTAGCACTTGACTCCATTCAACTGTCAAAATAAAGAAAGTATGAAAACTGTTAAAGCGAACATAAAGTAAGCCTCTTAAGTGCCTAATTCTGACTCTCGTTTTAGTTTTACGAACAAATACAAGAATTTGATCAATCAAAGTATTTGGTGTTAAAACTAAAAGAGTGTCAAGCGTTTGGATTGGTCAAATTCTTGTATCTGATTGTAAAACTAATACGGCAGTCTAAATGCTTAAAAAAACTGTTAGAACATTCTGCATTATTCATTAATGATTTTTATACTTTTTATCCCAAATTGTATATTGATTTTTTTTATTTTCAGGAAATATTACGATCTGATGTCAGTGTTTTTATACTTAATGGCGTTGTTATGTTTAATTTATGCTCCGGTTAGCCTATATCGTTTATCCTACATTTTGACAATCACTGTCGTAGTTACCATACTACATCAGTTAGTCGCACCAAATAAACCTGAAGATCAAAGTCAATCTTCAGATTCTGATACCATGTCTGATGTCATGGAATTACTGAATCTTATTAAATCAAAATTGGAGTAAAGTGATTCTATTTATTATTAGAATATGATAAAAGTAGATTTTTATAACGTACTAGTCAATTTTTACGATACATTATTTAAGAAAAGATTATATAATAGAACATCGATTTTTTTAATTAAAAAAATAGTAATGATATTTCAAGTTACATCGATTTATTTCGATACCAGTTTCAAATTACAAATGGAATATTAAATAATTATTATACCACTAGATTAAATTTATTTCTCCTTAATACGGAAATCTATTTTCTTCTAAAGTAAATTTAACCAGTGCTTATGCAACTGGGCCTTAAGATATTTCATTATTATTTTATTTTATCTGAAATTCAATCTATAAAGATTTAATAACGACACAAAAATTAAATGTATTATCGTTCTTTATATTTTTTTGACTTAGGTCCGTTTTCATAATTAATGTCAACTTTAATCCGACAAAAAAACATCGGCCCGTATTCTCACCTCATTTATAAAAGTGATTTTTGCCAAAAGTACTTTTGACATTTACTTAAAATTATTTATTAAGCACTTTATAATAGTTTATTTAAATTTTGTAATACCAAATATAATAAAAATGTTCAAAAATAGAAAAACTATTCATATTTGATAAAAAACAAAAGCAAAAAGTTATTTTTAAAGTGATGATAAAAGCACTTTTTCACGAACAAGAGAGGTGAGACATAATTATTGATGTTAATAAAACGATGCTTTTTAAATTCACTTTTCGAACTTCTATTATACCTGTGTCACACTGTAAGTCGTCACTCATGGAAACAAAGAAGAAGAATTTTTCGTGAGTCGCGACTCATGATTTTAGCGGCGCCGCTAAAATCGTAAGTGTAGACTCACGAAAACTTCACACTGATGGTGTTCGTATTACTGCAGCTAAGTTTATAACTTTATATTTGTTTTTTCGACTTGTTCCACTTGTTTTGTTCACTCATATTATTAATCGTAAATTCAGTAGTTTATTGTAGTTTTTATTTTATTTTTAGCCTTTTTTCGTAGTTCAACATTATTTTTACAATCAACAATTAGTTTCCATTTGCATTTAGTTTATATGAAAAAATTAAAATAAATAAAATTCGTTTAAATTTAAATGTCAAACTGAAAAATAATGATAAAGTAGAAATAATTTTCATGAGTGTAGACTTACTAGGTGTGACCGCTTATAAAATTGAGCATAAGTGACGACTCACAAAAATAATCATCTAATTTTTTTTCATGAGTGACGACTTACAGTGTGACACAGGTATTATTGTTGCTTTTTTGTCGACTTTAAAATGTTAATTATGTAAACGAACCTTAATAATATTTACTTGAGTTATTATTAAGGATTAGGCTTGTAATTCTATATTTTATTATTTATTAATTGAAATTTTCGAATAAATTCTACTTTGGTTTATTTTTAGAAATATTTAAATAATATTTTCAAATAAAATTATAAAATAATGTTTTACCATTAAATTTGTGGTATTTGAAAGGAAAAAAAGCTTTAATTTTTGTATAAATTTAGCAGTAACTACAGAAATTATATAAATACAAAAATTTTGCATTCGACATTTTTCATTTTTGCTCCGTCCATAGTAATATTATGGTACAAGACAAAAATATGATTAACATGACAAAGAAAAAGTTGATATTAGTGTAATTTTTATCTAGATATATCTCAGAATATTAAATCAAAAATTACTATTTTGATTTAGATCTCTAATTATTATGTCCTGCCATAGAAAAACTAATCTTATCTCACAGGAAAGAGCACAGACATTCTCAATAATTTGCTAAAAAATTGAAAAAAACTCAAAACGTTAGCCTATTATAAATTTAACAAACGTTGAACCAGAAATTATTATAACATAGTAAAAAAAATCTATCAGAACTCATATTAAAATAAAAAGACTTTAAGATATTGTATTGTATCATTTTTCCTGATGATGACGTACGTAGAGTACGTCGAAACATCAATTTTTTTAATTAAAATTAATACAGAACTATATGCTACAGCTTTTTCATTTTAAAAGTTGTTTTAATCATTATATTTTTTAAACTAAAATAGATTTTAGATAACAAATAATTGTAATAATCTAAAAATGTGAAATTTTGACCAAAATCACTAACTAGCTCTCCTAAAAAATTTGAAATCAAGATAAGGTCGTCTTTTCTGTAGCAGGTTATAATTTAAGTTTTAGGAAAGGATTGTTATACTCATAAAGGATTATTTATGTTATTTGTTCAGAAAAAATATTATTGCAAACATTTATGTAAATGTGTAGTGAAACTGTTCAGAAAATCTGTTGTTTTAGCTATTTTACGAGAATTTTTTATTTGATATACATTAAAAGATGCTACTTTTATAAAATAACAAAAATGTATGTGGACAGAAATCAGATTTTTTCCATATTAATTTGGTCATGTTATATCGGTTAAAACGTGACATTTGCTTAACACATTGTATGCGGGTAGTTTTTACCGCGCGCTAACGGGTGGCACGGGTCATTTTTGCAAATTTTTTGCGAAAATGGCAACGTTCAAACATACATAATTCACCATTGTATGTGTTAGAGACCCAAATTTTGTCCTTTGGAATTCGTATATCTGCATGTTAGCATCCCTTTAGAGTAATAAAAAAGTATTAAAATAAACGTATTTATAAGTTACTTACATTCTACCGCTAGTCTATGTGTATAAAAGTATTAATACATGACCCGCGCTCTACCACCAGTCAACGAATACGTTATAAATACGCTTCCCACATACAACGTGTTAATAAAAACGTGTTTTGACAACGAAAAATGGTTACTTTTTTTACATAAATTTGCTCATGTTCTGATACAATTTAGTTATAAAAAAAATACAATTTTTAATAAAAACGTATCAAGCTATTGTTATCTGAAGGCAAATGTTCTGCATCTGTATTTCGTTTGAATAGATATGAATAAACCTTAGTATTTTTAAGGTTCGAAAAATCTCTTTTTCATTTTTAATTATAACTCTTTTTGTAGTTTAAAATATTTGTGAATTAAATTAAAATAATTGTAGATCAATCTATTTGTTAAAGTTAAAATTAAAAATGAAAAAGATTTTTTTCAAGAATTGGAAATATTTATAAACATTTTATTATTATAATTATAAAATATTATGCAATGCTTTAATGTTGTACTATGAATTTAAAACAATGACAAATATCAATATAGCTGAATAAAACAATTTATTTAAGAGAAATTTTTATATCCTAAAAACTTATTATATTAACCCTATACTACTATATATTAATTAAAATATTTTATCATTATAACGGTATTAAATAATGATTCTTTGTACAAATATTATATTATTATACTTAAATTTCTATCATTATAATATTGGGGGTTGTTGCACATTTTAAAAAAAATAATAATCAAATTAAAAAAATGACTATATCATAAATATATCTTTTAAAATTAAGTTATTTATATATGTAATATTAAAATTGTCGCTGAAATGAATTATTTTCTTTTACGGTTAGAGCGTCGTATTGGTTGTTTAGCTTTTCGTGGACTACTAAAACAAAATTTATATATTTCTACTTTATTTATTATTCACAAAAAAATAATTGTTTACAATCTAAATAATTATTTACTTACACATCTGAATCTGTTTCAGAAACAACAGTCTGTTGTCTTCCGTTTCTCAAATTTCTCATGTTTTCTTTTTGGAAGTCATTCGTCTAAAAAAAAAAAAATATTTTAAACTTTAAACTAGTGTTTATAATCGCGATAGTGTTGCTACTTTACCTCCTTGTTTTCTGTTAATGATGGTCCACCTCGTTTCTTCTTTCTTTTCACCGATAAACTTGTATATCTTTCTTGTTTATCATTTATCGTTGATTTTTCTGTTTCACTCATACTTGTACTAACGGTGGTATCTCTATTCGTAAGATTTGTACTAGTATTTAAAATTGGTAATGATGTTTCGTCTGATGTAGTTGTACCACTTTTACTAGAATTATCTACATTTGTATTTTGCGTTTCTGCGGTTCGAACAGATGCATTCGCAACATTAGAATCGTCGACGTTTAATATAAAACGGTATTTTAATACGTGTTTCAAAACATGTTTATCTTTTATTAACTAAAAAAAAAAATGTATTTATCGAAATTATTTACTTAAACAGTATTTATGATTATAAAAATTCTGATACGATTACACATATACAAGGTTTTTAATAGGAACTTTTAACAAATAGAAAACTTGAAAAAAAATCATGTGAATCTAGCCAAGCCTTTAAACTTTGAACAAAAATAAATTTAATGCGGTAATTTGTAGAATAAGTAACAATTTTAACTCCAATATAAGTAATCGTATCAAAATATATGTTAAGAATATGAATAAAAAAAAGTTATTTTTTGAATAAATACCTCCAACATGACATCAACTTGTTTTTGTAAATCTCTAAGTGCGACAGTATCGTCACGAGGTGGTTCTAAGTACGTTAACGCTTTCAAATATGTCATGGTATATTTATTATTTGGTCTGTCGCAAATTTCTTTACACAATAATAAAGCAATGTGTTTATGAGTATCCAGACTCTAGAAAAACAAATCTATATAAAAACAAACACTTCTCTAATAGTCATTTATGCATTGAATAAAAAGGCAGAGGAAGGTACACATTATAAATTTTTGATCGCGCATTGTTTTGATTCATATGCTGCTCCTTTTATCTTCGTCTATTTATTCAATGGCATTTATGTAATCTATTACTGAAAGCACACATTCTATACGAGATGCATATAATTAAAATAAATTGTTTACCATATTATATCTGTGTCGTCCCGGCCGACTGATTTCAACTAAAAATCGTAGAACTGGATCTAAATCAATATCAGCAACCGGACTATTTTTGGGCGCGTCCATTATTGCTTTGATTGTTGGTAAAAATACTTGTTCCAATATTTCTAAACTATCTGATACTACAACCATGTATTCGGTAAATATTTGACCTATTAACTGTCGAATCTTATTACCATCCTTGGCTGAAATTTGCGTTATTTCAAAAAAACAGTTAGGTAATTGATTAATATGCATTATTAATTTGATAATACCTGTTGCTGGATTAAACCATTTTAAAATTAAACGACTTAATAGAGGTGCAGAATGAACGTGACCGCTACACATTAATTTTAAAATTGATAGGGTAGCTAGCTCACGGATTTCTTGATTCTACAATAAAAAAGAAAACAAAAATAAAAACTGTTTTATTTGACATTAACTCTTATTTATAGCCCTTTTTAAAACACTTTCAGTTAAAAGCAGTCAAAAAAATTTATTTTAATTATGATGAGTTCCGAAAGATTTTTTCAAAATGAACTACTTTAAAATATTTTATTACATAATTTATTTTTGTTTTTCAATCCTGTGAATCGAATTTTAATTTTATTAAATATAAAATAATGTTTGGTGCTAAATTGTCCCTTTGCAATTTAAGAAATTTCGTTATCTGAAAGTTAAACCAAAAATTGTTTTCATATTCGTTTTTGTTTCACGTTCTGAAACTGTATAATTTTTGGCAAATTTTATTTCTATTTTTAAAATTTCGCGCCAGGACCGACAAATTGGCAACTCGAACGCGATGGCCCGTAATCTCACCTAAAGTTATTTTTGCCAAAAGTGCTTTTGACGTTTACTTAAAATTATTTATTAAGCACTTTTTAATAGTTTATTTAAATTTTATAATATCAAATATAATAAAAATGATCAAAAATAGAAAAATTATTTATATTTGATCAAAAACAGAAGCAAAAAATTATTTTGAAATTAATGATAAAAGCACTTTTTCATGAAAAAGTAAGGTGAGATACGGGCCAATATGTTCATTACGATTACGGTTATATTATGTTTGTAAGCCATTGTGTATTTTGTGTTATTTAGAATTAAAGTTATTAAATATATATTAAAAGTAAAGTGTTATATATTTATGAAACGGCCATTCCTACATATCATATTTTAAATTTCTGTGTGATTAGACAATGAATACCAAACGCGTATGTTCATTTCTCTGGCAGAAAAATACGAATTAAAATTACTAACAGCTGTTTTATGTATATATATTTTGTTACTTTAAAATTTAAATGAACGACACTTTATAAACTTGTTAAAATTGAAATATTTTTTAATAATAAAATTTTGATTTTGTAAGTAAGCAGTAGAAATAAGGTAAATACGAAATTTATTGATTTAATTTTCTAGCTTGACTACGTCAAACTTTCGTTCACGAATAATTTTTATTCGAAGTGCTTAAAATTAGTAAAAGTTTTGAAACATGCAAAAACTAATAATTAATGTTGCACAAAAAGTTGTTGAAACATTATGATCAGCTAATATTATGAAAAATATGAAGTAACGATAAAAATAAAAACTTACAACATCATCCATCATATCGGAGAGAATTTCAATAATATTTTCATAGGTTGCAACACTCGGTAGAATCGAAATAGACGAAGCTGTTTCTTCCAATTGTGTATCGGAAAATAACTGCTTCGTATTTCCGCGTTTTTTCGTTGTATTCAACGTTTGATCAACATCACTATCAAATAAACTCGATCCATACTGAAGCACTATATCGTTTACGCATTGAATCGCCGTTAGTGTGGTTTGCTCATCACAATTTCTCATGTATTTGTAAGCTAAAAACGGTGTACATAATATTTGTATCGTTTTCCGAGCAAAAGTTTCATCCATTACACTACATGCACCGAGAAATAGCAATCCGCGATGGAACACTTCCGGATCGTTGTTAGTTTCCAAAAGTGGTTTCACAAATTGATCACGTGCGATCAACAATTCCGGCAGCATTTTTTTGATATCCGATGTAAGTACGGTCGCGTTTAAAATATCCAAACATTTACACAACGTGTCCGGATCGTCTCGCGCGACTCGTCTCGATGTTGTACCTACGAATACATCTTCGATTCGTTGCATTTGCGTGTGAATTTCTTCAATAGCGCTTTTAAGTTCTTGCGCCTTCGTAAAGTCTTGATTTTCTACAGCTTCATCCTTATTGTTTATCGCGATATTTAATTTAACACGTAGTTCGGCCAACTTCATATCGTGATCTAAACGTTGTCTTTCATTAGGCGGTTGTACTTGAAGTGGCTCATGTATTTCGGAAACTATTTCGCATAGTTTATTTATACGAATATTTATGTCGGTTTCAGTTTTAGCAAATAGTTTCACCAACATTTCAATATTATCACGCATTAAACGAGCGTTTGTTAGCAGATTTGTGATGAGATTAGATAATTCCTTGCGTCCTGTTTCATCGCCTAAATCGAAATATTCGCAGAATTTCAATAATTCAAACATTATGAAATCGTGTTGTACTAAGTCCCAATCATTTTTTAGAACTGAACGTTTTTTATAAACCCTAGAAGAATTTCGATAATTTAGTTTATATAATATAAATGAAACACCTATAGCTTTACAAAAAAAAAAAAAAATGATACTAACTTCTCAATAAACGGACAAAATTTGATCAAATCAGGTAAAATATCGTCCAAAACATCCATATTTTTTAAATCATCTTTTATAAATTGTACAACGCATTTCCAATAAATTACTTCTTCCCAATTGATTACATCAGATGATAATAATTTTTCAGGTCCTAGTGGTAATGCTTCCAAAACTTCTGGCAAATTTCGCTTTCTACAAATTTTACGTTATTACTCATTATAAACATACACAATTTCATGGAGATGACTTTTGAAAAATAATATCCACCATAAAATTCCAAACACTGTTCACATTTCATGAACATTATTTTTTAAGAAACTAAAACTTTGAAAAAACTCTGAAACTTTATAATCATCAATATCAATAAAAAATATTTAACAAATTAAAATTGTAATGATTAAAAACCGTCAAGTATTTATGCTATATCACGTATATTTAGATCACTGAAATTAAAATAATTGAATAGAAAATAAATAAATAAATAAATATATATATATATATATATATATATATATATATATATATATATATATATATATATATATAGTTGAAAGGAAAATTATTGGGATTAGAAGTCAAAACAGAATATGATAATCCCAATCTAATCCCAATCTAATCCCAATAATTTTCCTTTCAACATTTATATAAAGTCAACATTTTTTATTATATATATATATATATATATATATATATATATATATAGTTTGGCTGGAAAAATTATTGAAAATTAATATTTTTTGCATTTTATTTTTTTTATTTTCAATAATTTTTACAGCCAAATCAGAATAAGTTAGAGAAAAAAGTTACTTAGTTATTATGTAGCTAATTTTGTTCTCTATTTTACTGAATTTTTTCAGATTTTTTTGAGCAAATTTTGAAAAAATCCCAAGGGTGCAGCTTATGTTTAACCCTTAACCCGAAGTATCCTCTTTTAGTCTATTCTTGGAAGTATGTGTTTGTCAGACACGTAATTCAAATAATAAAAAGTTGCGCTAAATTTCATACAATAAAGTTTTAATACTTAAGCAGAAACATTTATTCATAGTAATAACAACGTTACAAGCAATTAAACATTATTTATAGTATGTGTTTTGTGTCGTGTCTAGAAGTATGTGTCGCATAAACACCGAAAAATATAAACGCTTCAAGAAGTATGTGTCTACCAGACACCGTGAATCTTCACTTTTGTGCCGTGTCTAGAAGTATGTGTCTCATAAACACCGAAAAATATGAACGCTTTAAGAAGTATGTGTCTACCAGACACCGTGACTTTTCACAATTGACGTGTGTTCAACAAACGACAAATCCCAACTGGCCGTATTTGAGGCAGCAGTTGCGTAAGGTCAAGTGAGGAGGATACCTTAAGGGTGGGGTAGCAAAAACGCAAACAGTACGTGTCTGTCAGACACATACTTCAGGTTAAGGGTTAACTTTAAATATCTCGAAAAACAGTGACTTTATCGTTACAAAGAAAGAGTATGTTTTTTACACAGCAAGTATTGGAGAATCGAAAAATTGTGCTAAAATGACAATTCCGCCAGTGGCGTAGAATTTAGGAAGGATCAACCTTTCACTTGCCCCTGTTGTACGCCACTGGCAGTAGCCAGAAACTTTTATTTAACATAATTTAGTGTGGTGTACGGTACCTACATTTCCTGCCAAGTATGATAAGGATACGTCAAATAGTTTTAAAGTACTGGGCAAAAATCGTTTTTAAATTTTTATATAAAACACCCTGTAGCTCAGTAAGGAGCCACATTTTATCTCAGTGATTTGCATTAAATCTTCATATTCTGAGCCCAGGATACTATAGTTAAAATTAGGAATAGTTATTCTGTTACACCCTGTATATACATACATATATATAAATAAATATAATCTCTTTTCCTAATTAAAAATTATCATAAATTCCTACAAAAATATACCTAAATAATGTCTATAATTTGAAAGCAAGAAATGTAAAAACAGTCATCATTTTAACGGATTTGATAGTTTCAGTGTTAAAATACAAATTAAAAAAAAGAAACTTTTTAACTTACTTGAAAAGTAATTTCAAAGCTCTCTCAGCAATAAATATGCTTTGCTTAAAATCACCTTCGTCCGCATCTAATTTCAAAGCAGCAATAAATTGAAAATAATTCTCATTACAACATGAAAACCAATACGGTAATAGTGCGTTTTCTAAATATATCCTTATATTATCATTATTGTCTTTAAAACCAACTCTTAAAACAAATTGTCGTTGTTCGACTGTCAACGATCGAATATGAAATTTGGAAAATTTTTCGAAAGCAGCTAAACGAACTGAATCATCTATATCGAGACAACGGCCAACAATTTTTTGAATCGTTTGGATATTTAGACCGATTCCTTCAACAATTGCTCTTCGAACCTATTTTTGCAATAAGAATTAAATTAGAATTGTACAGAATTCCTTGTATATATGTTTTTATATCACTAATAAATAGGTTCGTTCCAACTAAATTCTAAATTAGTTTGGAATTGTATAAAACATGCAGTTTTAATTTCAAACTGATTTGATTGTAAGTTGGGATCAAATCCTAGCATTCATTACTTTTTCAGATCATTTTAATTACTTAAATAAATACCTGTGCACTGTTATCAAGTAAAAAATCTATGAAAGTTTTTACGATTGCATCTTCTGGATCAGTAGGATTTTGTAATCTTTGTAAAATAACTATAGCTTGCACTCGAGTAGATGCTTTTGCATCCTACAAAAAAACAACACTAATTTCTAAAATATTGTGCGATATAAAATAAATTACATACTTCCAAACGGTCCATCATAATATCTTGGATTTTTTCGCAAATTTCAGCATCAAGATACGAGTCTTGTTCGCCCAGTTTTGAAAATAGTAAATTTATAAACTTACATATTCTAATTTGATATTTTGCACAATCGTGTAATTTTAAAATATATTTAAATAGTCCTTGAATAAATGGACAGGTGTCTTCATCATTATTATAATCTTTTTGTACTGTTGTACAAAATAATACGCAAAAATTTAGTAGTCTATTCGCAAATGGATTTTCATTCTCGTTTTCTACCAAAGCCACTTTCATATATTTCATAAATTCTTTTAAAAATTCTTCAAGGGGTGACTGAAAATTGTTTTTATTAAAATAATTATTAAGTATATACAAGTATTTATAATGTTTCTTACTTCGTTATATATATTTTGTAGTAGTCGTACATTTTTCGGATAAGTACTTGAACATTGCTGTACTCTTTCAAATATTTCGATTAATCTTCGATATTTAAAAGCCACCATTTTAATAATTTTTTATTTATAAATATCAAAAAATTAATATTTCAGTGATAATAACCCTATATAACGCTATGCTCTATCAACTGTCATATTTCAAAAAATTCAAATAGCGTTTGTTTGGGAATACTCTTCTTTTGATTCTTTTGTTGCCAACACAAAAAGATCACTTTGAATTCCAAATATAACCTAAAATTTTAATATTATTTTACAGAGTACAGAAATACAGAAATGCTGTTATTAAAAAATATTTCACGAATAAATTTAGTTAGATATATTCATACAGCTAAAATACGGAAAAATACTGCAATATCAGAAGTACAAGCAAAAAAAGAACTAATACCTTCGAAACCAGTTTTATCAAAAATAAATTTAAAATTATTACCTCCAAAGACAGCTATAGATGAACAAACTATTGCATTATTAGAAAGACTTTCGTTAGTTGATTGTGCTAATAAACAGGGAATACAAATTTTGGAAGACGCAATAGTATTTGCTGATCAAATATTACAAGTAGATACAAAAGGTGTTGCACCTTTAATTACAGTTCTTGAAGATCAGTAAGTTAATAAATAATAAATTTCAAATTGAGTTATTATTTATTACTAAAAATTTTAGGCCACTGGAAACTCGTGAAGATAGAATTACGGAAGGAAATTGCCGAAACGATATTATTTCAAATGCTTCTGTTACTGAAGATGAATATTTGGTAGCACCACCTGGCAATATTCCTTTAGAAGCACGAGAAAATCTATTACACGAAGAAAAATTGAAGAAAGAACAATAATGACGTCCAAATTTAAAGAAATAATAGCATTATGCGAAAGTCGTGGATTTGTAAAATCACTTCTACATTCAAAAAATACCGAAGAACTATTCGGTCCAGTCGGATTTTTATTACAAGAAAATTTGAAAAATGAATGGCTTCAAAGCAGTTTAACTAATCGAGATATTAATGTATTTTTGAATATGAATAAATCTTTAAGTGATTCGTACGATTTTGTTAAAAATATTTGTCAGGAACGATTGCCATTTGGCATTGTTCAAATATTATTTAATGTAACAACAAATAGCGATTCAAATCTTGCAAATGAGGTTGATCATTATTTTCAATCGATGAAACAAATTAAAATGCAGTCTTTTATGTTCGTTTCGCCGGCAATTTCAACGCAATATTTCTACAAATGGCAACAACAGCGTCGTATGTGGTGGCGGAAAGTAAATATAAATATAGGTATATTCAATTAATAAATTTATCCATGTCAAAAATCATTAAAAATGCCATTATGTTTAAGTTAATCGTCATTAGTCAATAATAATTAAAATGATTAAAAAGTGTGAATGCTTATAAGATAAAATATTTCGTTAATTTAATTATTAATTCTGAAAACACGCGTAATTAAAATCAAAGAATTAAATACAGTAAAAGCTATGATGTCTGGCACGCCTAGAACTGGTATGATTTCGGATAAAGTTTTCTTTACGAGTCTTTGACATTTTTGCAAGAAGATAGGACACAATATATAATTAAATTTTTATTCTGGACGATTGGCTTATTTTCCACAAATTTGTAGATTATTTATATATATATATATATATATATATATATATATTATGCCATTTTTGGAAATGTGCCGGATTTTAGAACTTATTACAATATATAAAAATAGTTAAATTTTCAAATATCCTTGAAAATATTTTGCTTTCCCCGAAATGACGTGAATAAACAAATTTATTGAATAAATTATATTAGCAGTAATTATCGGTTTTTCAAAAATATTTTAAAAGATTTCAGCATCTCCAGGAAGATATTCACTCACCGATATTCAAACAACATCTACTGGTAAACAAAGTGCGGAAATTTTATCTACATATTCTTGGGGGTCTCATGTTTTAGAAGAAATCTTTCTTACATCTAATGACGATTTGAATCTCAGTAATGAACAATTACAAGTAATGAAACATTACAATTACTTTTGACATTTAGATGATTGCATGAATATTAAATATCAGTTTTTCAAACTATTTTTTTTTTGTTAGTTTTAATTACATTAATTATTGTCAAAACAAAATGCAGTTTTCTTTAATTAGTCAATTAATTATTATGGTTAATAAAAGATCAATTATTTTTTAAGGTCAGAGATGGCAGAAAAAAAGTACAAGCTCATTTAATTACAAGCACAACATATTTATCAAAAATGGTCTTAAATATGCTTTGTGATGCTTATGATGAACCATTATATCAAGAGAAAAAACGGCCTCTATTAAGATTTCATCGAAAAATTGCTCCTTATAAAATAAGTTTTGTGATATCAACTAACAGTAATAAAATTTCTATTCAATTTTTTTCTAATTTATAATAGCTTTAATGTATGTATTATTTTTAGATGCAACTGTTACAGAAGAACTAAACGAGCTGGCATTGTATTTATGTAAAAAATTACGCTCTAATTTCATATCGGTTTTGTTTTTACCGAATATTTCTCGAAATTCTTTAGAATCGCAATGGAGTCAATATGATCAAATGGGTATTCCATATTCCGTTATATTAAACGATTCAACGTTAAAAAATGGAATCGCTCATTTGCGAAGTCGTGATACGACGCTCAAAGTAATTAATTTTTAATTATTTATATATTAACTCATTATGTACCACTCTCCTAGATTTAGGACGCTAAAAGTAAAAATTTATTTCAGCATCCTAAATATAGGACAGTGGTACAATGGGTTAATACGACATATTATATGCGACTTTGGTGTATCAAATGTATTTTACAGTATTCTAAATATGAATGTTAATATTTTTTAAATTTTATGTGATTATATAATTTAATGAAGAAGTTTACAACTTATAATTTTTACATTTGTAAAACGTTTGATCCATTTGTCTCGCATATTATAATAATGAATGTTTGTAAATTAACTTATTGATTTTTTTTACAGGAGCAAATACATATTAGTGATTTGACAAGTTATGTAGAAAAATTGTTTAAAAATTATTAATTTTATAAATAAAATTTATTATCAAACAAAACTGTTATTTTCTTCCATTGGCAACACTTTTATTATCAAACAAAACTGTTATTTTCTTCTTTGGCAACACTTATTTGTACAATTTTTTTTAGTGGTGTATTTTTATACACTGTTATGCAAATTGCTTTATGTGCAGTTTGTCAATTTATGAATTAAATAGCATTTGTTTAAAATTTACAAATAATGAGCGAATAAAATGAATAAAATTGGTATTTATAATTAAAAGACTGAACAAATTTTTAAATCATTTAATGGTATATGTCAAATAAAATTTTTAAAAAACACAACCTGGAAATGTTATGAAATAAGTGAAAATTAATATATAATATTTTTGTAGTATAAATTGGAATGGAGTCAGACAGACTTCTAGTGGCAGCAGGATTGACTGCTGCTGCTGTTGTCGGGGCTTTTGTGTTTTGGGGCCCAGCTACTGGTTCTGGACATGGAAGAGGTCGTTTAGCAGGATTGATAAATTTGGGACAAACATGTTTTTTAAATACAATTCTTCAGGCTTTGGCTGCTTGTCCGCAATTTATTGCTTGGTTAAATTTGGATCCGTCAATTAAGGAAGACAGTTTACGAGCTACGCTAGCCACAGTGATATCTGGTATTGTTTATAAATATATAAATTTGTTTTTTTTTTGTATAATTTTTTTTTTTAATGATTAATAGTTATTAATGGTACACACGCATCAATTGATCCCGGATCATATGCTCCGGCTGAGGTAATGAATGCTTTAAGAAGATTAGGGTGGGCTATTCCACCAGGGGAACAAGATGCCCATGAATTATTTCATGTTCTACTGACGTCTTTAGATGAAGAGACACCGAAATTACCGCGTGTAGTAAGTATCAAAAATGTATTTTATACCACTTCGATTTAATTTCGATTGCTAATTTATGTTTTATAAGTAAAACAGTTTTATTAAGACAGTAAACCTGTATTATAAATAATTCATTTTTATCTTGTAATAATTGATTAGCAAATACTGATTTTTGTTCCGAAAGTTTTTCTAATAATGCTATAGTTTATTTATCTATAACTAATAATTTTAAATGTAATTCTTATCATTAAATTTGCTTTAAAAAGTAATTGATTTTCGTAAGTATCTAATTATAAATTTAATTTCTGATAATTTAATTTCTAGACTGGTTGTTTGTCGGACGCTCTCGGTTTAGACAGCATCGATACAGATGATCCGCCCGAATTTGAAGACGACAAACACCTACTAGCACCAAATAATCTTATGACAACGTCGGACACATTGGGCAAATCATCTAGTACTTTGTCGTTGAGCGATCTTGCCGCTAGTTTTATGAGTGATGTCGGCGTAATGGGGGGCGATAGTGGTTGTGCAAGTGCACCAAGTGGAGGCAGACCGCGAACGCTACGCTGGCGAGCTGGATCGGGATTTAATCTTGATCGACGTCGATGGGTTTGTAATCAATTTATTTAGATTTTTTGTCGTGTATTCAGCGGGAAATAGTTTCAAGTTTGATTATTTATTTGTTGTGTATTATACATATATCCTAACTTAATTGCTAATATTGTTGAAGTGATTATATTCTTTGTAATGAGTTAAATAAAGTTTATTACTGTATATCAATTCACTAAAATTGATTATATTGATTGAGTAATAATTGATTACAGGTATCACGATCATGTCGTTCGCTCCGCTTGTCCGGTCCCCCGCCAGCAATGACTGCGCAAACAATTCCTCATCCGTTTTGCGGAACGCTAGCGAGTCAGCTAAAATGCACCGAATGCGGTTATAAGTCGGCGGTGCGTTACGATAAATTTGAAAGCCTATCATTATCCCTGCCATCCGGTATGGGCGATTTAGGTTGGGGCCGGCATAAATTGCATCAGCTTCTGACGAATTTCACCACCGCCGAAGTGGTGAATGATGTCGCATGCGAGGGCTGTAATCGGGGCAGGGACCCCGTAATGCCATCGATAAGAGTCAAGCAGCTTAAAACGCAGCAGTTCGGGAAGGTAATATTTTATTTCAATACTAGAAATTATATTGGATAATTCTTATCATTTATATTTTGAATTCTTATTGAATACAATTGTTTTTTGTTTTGTTTTGTTTGTGACAGCTTCCAATATGTTTATGTATTCATGTATCGCGTAATATGTGGCATGCGAGTGGCAAAATGTCGAAATGTCAAGATTATGTACAATTTCCAATTCGACTGTCGTTAAGTGCGTATACATTTCTCCAGGCTCAATTTTTAACCAGAGTAAGTGGTGAACGAAAATTAAACGATGTAAGCATGTTTTCTTTTTCTTTCTTTTCTTCTATTTACACTAATTTGATTTAAATTTAAAGTATTCTTAACAGCTACCGATTATATTTTGTTTTTTAATCGCAATATATTTTGCCGGCATTTTGCAGGAATGTTGCAGTTAATTTTTTATTTTATATAATAAAAAGAAAATTTTGAATTATATTTTATTGAACTTAAATACGTTTTTTTTTAAAATATTTTTAATATAAATTTTGTTTTAAATTAACTTCAACATACATACCCAATTACATGTACCCATAACGATGTGGCACGAATTCTTTTCATTCAAGCAGAAATTAGTATTTCTATCCAGACAAATAACTTTTGCTACGATTATTATCGTTATTTTTGTTTTGTTATAAAGTAATTAATACTAATAAACAATATTTATTTATTGCATTTTGAAATGTTATGAAATTGACATATAAAGGTATGTTTTTGTAGTACTTTAGTAGCGCGAGCGAAGGTGGGAGTCCATTATCGTATAGTATGCCAAGTTCTTGGGGTGCTCAACAGCAAATCGATCACAGTCAAGAATGGAGGCATCTATATCAATTAGCCGCTGTTGTCGTTCATATAGGTGACGCACATTCGGGACATTTTGCCACCTATCGTCGTGGACATCATACTACTACATCAAAGTATGTACTATTTTACTTAAAAAACAATAAAAATTTATTTAATCGAGAGAGAACGATGTTCGTACTTGTTTGTGTTTGTTTCGTAGGTGGTTTTACACATCAGATATGGAAATACGAGAAGCAAGTATAGATGAAGTACTTCGTAGCACTGCTTACATGCTATTCTACGAGAAATGTTCCCCGTTAGGAACATTTTAAAAATCTTTAAAATGCTCGTGACAATGATTTTTCTTTAAATTGTACGTTAAAGTAAGCTTTAACTAGTCCGTTGTATTTAAGTATGTTCCTTAATACCAAAATCTGTTGTAACTTAATTATTTTATAGTGATTAATTTCTGTAATTTATATTTATTACCTCTCGTCACATTACCAGAATGTTATTTGTTGCATTTAAGTTATGCTACAGTCTCAAATAGGGATCACCTTTTTATAGATTTTGTTTTTCGTAATTTTTTTTGTATAAGAAAATATTTCATTGCTGATAAATTTTATGTATTTATGATTAATATAAATATGTGTTAGATTATTTTTTTAAATAAAGTATTATGTTTGCATTCAGTTCGTTTTTATTTGTAAAATTATGAAATTCCGTGCCAATAAATATAATATGAAATACATTTATTATTTATAAACGATACAACTTCTATTTAAAAACCCACCAGAACATCTAATCAATGCATTCAAAAAACAAAATTGCAATTGTATTTGTAAAAAGCAAAAACTTGATTTATGAAAAGCTTAATATATTTTTAATTATGGAATAGATTATTCATATAATAAAAGTTATAATAACAAAGTAATTTTTATGTACATACTTCCAATATCACTCGGAACGTCGAATTTTAATTTTGCATTTTTATTTTTTCTTAATCATATTTGCATTTCTAATTTGTTTTATATCGTACATTATAGAACAGAACAGATTTTTTATCTTCTTTTATTTTTGTAAAATGTAATAATTTAATTTGTATATCAAGAGCTAAGTAAGAATAAGAAAATAAGTAACTTTTTAAACTCTTCAAAAACATAATTATTTCCGAATTTATTAGAAAACCAAAATGCGATATTGAAGCTGTACTCTCATAAAGGAAGTAATATTTAATATTTGAAATATTATACTAGTAATATGACAATAAATTAATATAATATCATAATTTATAAAATTGACAAGTTTAGGATATGAATATTCGCAGATGTTTGGTTAGGTTGGTGATAGCGTATGATTTGACATCTCCGACATCTCCAAAGAAATGGCCTCGTTATGTCAACATGTGCTCCTTTCCATCAACAGAAACATTAAATATAGTTTTCAAAACGTTATTTGCAAAAATCAAAATGCCATAAATTTTATTATTTATAGAAAATTTACCTACAGACCATTAGAATACAGTATGTAAAAATATATTAAGTGAGGTTAGCTGTTTATATCGTATATTTCCTAATTTGTAGATGAAAATCGTGATCCTGCGCCCTTATTTTTTAAGAATGATATTCAACAAATATTAAAGAAATTAACACGACCGAACATGGAAAAAATTTTTAGACATAGGCGACTTGAAACAAAAAAGTTAGAACAACCGGAATATAAATTTATGACAGAGGAAGAATTACAAGCGTCATTAGAAGAAGCCAAAATTAGAGCTGACGAAATGTTACAAATGCCGCCGGTAATAAAGGTACGTATTAAAATGTAATAAAATAATAAATTTGTTACGAAATCTTGGTTTTACGTTAGGTACGTGAACCAATTAATAAAATATTATCGAAAGATCCAGCACTACAAGGATATGATACAGTCAAATATGTTTTTACTGATATAACATACGGTGTATCAGATAGAAATCGTTTAGTTGTCATTCGGGATACAGAAGGAAATCTAGCTGCAGCCGATTGGGATATACGTCAGCGTATGAATCAAATTTATTTTCCTCGAAAAGGCAGAGAATTGGTCACACCTAAAATGTTCAACGAAGACAATTTAAAAAGTTTATTGGAACGCAAGGAATACGAATTTATTTTAGATCGTGCGTGCGTTCAATTTGAACCAGATGACCCAGAATATCAGCGCATCACTAGTATTGTCTATCAATACGTGAACGATAATATTGATTTTGAAATATTAAGATCAACACGACATTTTGGTCCGATGACATTTTTCTTAACGTGGTTTAAATCACTCGATAATTTAATATTAGAATTAATCGAAACAGATCATATAAACGATATTAATACTTTAATATCTTTACATAATAAATTGTATGAAAATGAAGCAGTTGGAACGAATAGAACTTTAAAATCTGAAGATGATACTAGTCTTGTTGAAGAATATATTGCGAAGAAAAGTAATAAAAAAGGCCAATTAGAATTAGCGTTACAATCCTATAAGGAATTATTAAAACAGAAAACGGAATTAGAATTAGGAATTAAGAAAGCACATGGGGTAGCTTAATTATTTCGTATGTAATTTTTTAATCGAATACTGTATATTGTAAATATTTCAATAAAATTGTTTTAAGTAACAAAATTAAATTGTGGTTATTTTTAATATTTGAGATTATCTTATGTAATCTTAATTATAGAATAATAGAATTTTAGGGTTTCATTAAAAATAGTACATTCGAATTTAAAGATTGTTTTGTAATTATTCTTGAAATTTAATTACACAATTATGTATACAATTATTGTTAACCTTATGGAGACACAGGTTCGAATCCTGCTTGGTGCATAGATATTTGTAGAATGTGTCCACAGAACATAAACTGACGTAAATTCATTTAATAGAGTTATGTGAAAATATTTTTAAATTATGCGTTTACAAAATGTTTTAGGTACAATTTTTTTTCAAACATAATACAATACAATGAATTTGTAAGAATGGACAACCTATAATGTTTTTTTTTGTTGTTCAAACTATATCTGAAAATTAATACTGTTCATTGCTGGCTAAAAGTCTACGTAGCTATGCCTGGCTATGACTAAATTATAAATACTGCCATAAATAATCATTTAAATAACACAAATGTATGATATTAGAAATTGAATTTATTAATTAATTTTCAAAATTTGTTGCGTAACAATATTAAAAATTCAGTTTTTGCTTTTATAATAATATTTACAATTAACACAGAAAGAAAAAAAAAACAGTTTTGTTTATTAGTGTAAACAGTAGTGACATCTTATAATTTATAATTAATTGCCTTCATTTGCAAATCCTGGTATATTTAAAGGTAAGAAGTAAAAAAAAAAAATACATATTGTAATTTTAATTATTTTATATATAAAATTCTTTTATTAATCGAATACAATATACAGTAAATATATCGAAAAGTAAATTTCGTAATATAAAAATAACAATTACGTTTAGTGTTTGATATTGTCGAATACACTTCTATTTACAACCCCGGCAACTTCAGTATAAACTTTACTTTTTCCCGTTAAAGCAATAAATTGCTCAGAGATTTCAACAGCTACACGAATTTGTGCTTCACCGGTTGAAGCACCAAGATGTGGTGTTGCTACGACTTGCGGTAATTGAATCAATTGTTTAGTGACTGCCGAAGTTGGCGGTTCTTGTTCGTAGACGTCTAAAGCTGCACCGGCACATTTGCCTGATTTGATAGCATTTAGCATTGCTGTTTCATCTATGATTCCGCCACGAGCTACATTGATAACTCGGAGATTTGGTTTGCACACGCTGAATACTTTGTCGTTTATCATATCTAAATAAAAAATAATATTGTTAAAGAATTTCTATGATTAAAAGTGTTTTGCATGAGCGAAAGTTTCCAAGTAGTAGGAACATAAAAGCATGTATGAGAAGAATTATGAATATGGATGAAGCTAAAGTTGCTTGTCTGAAAAGGGATGTTTGGATGAATCTGATTTCGGGATAGTGGAAAGAGGAGTTTGTGTTTTGGGTACACGGCGTGTTTGTGTATGATAAGAAAAATGAAGAATTGAAAGATTAATGTCGACTTTAGCATCGATTAAACTTCTAATGGCAGAATTATTTTTTATTGTCAATAAAACAATGCTTTTTTTATCGGCTTCAAGTTGATTTTGTTTAAAGTGCTTATTATGAAACGAGTCGTGAATTACTTACTTTTAGTAGCTGGAATTAAAGGTACATGAACAGTAATATAATCAGCAATAGGCCAAATTTTTTCTAAAGGCATTGATTCCACATTGAATTTTATAGATTCTTCTGCAGGAACTAGAGGATCGAATCCAATGGTCTAAAAATAATTTCGATATAAAATTCATTTTTTACATTATGCTTAGTAAAAAAAAGAAAAATTAGGGAAATAAATTTTATTGTGTTTTTAACAACATGAATAATACATGTTCATTAAGTATGTATGTGAAATAGTGTTATTTAATTAATTTAATTTGATTAAAAAAAAAAACCTAATAGATGAGTCATGAATAATGCACACTTATTTGTGATTTGCCGCAGAAAAAGGATTTTTTTCTCTTCTAAGAAACAGCACAAAATTATGAATAATTTGATGTAAAATTTGTTAAAATATTTGTTTAAATTCACAAGTTTGAGAAAGTGTGTTTTTAAATAACATTTCCACAAAGCACCCAGTGATGTAAAAAACTATAAGTATAGCGTTGAAAAATATGAACTTAAATAGATTTTAGTTGCAGAGTGAATACAATAATCTAAAAATGTGAAATTTTGACTGACTTTTTTAAAAAATTTGCTTTGTGACGATATACATTATAATGTATTAGTATTAGGTCATTCTAGATAAATTTAATACTTCTGCATGCATGTTTGAAATTTAAAATAATAATAATGATTTTTTTCGATAAATTCAAATATTTCTATCAATTCTACCATATAACAAATAAATCTGTAGATAGAGTTAAAATATTTACAATTGAGTTAAAAACTTTTATAAAATTTAAATATATTTTCTATAACCCAGTGTTTTCTTCAGAATATGGTTTCCATTTTACAAAAAAAATTACAGAACAAGATATATTGTTCTGTAAAAATTTATGTATTGTATAATGGATATTAAAAATTATAAATATAATAATTCAAATAAATAAATTTGTAAATATTTTTCACATTTTAATTACGATAAATTATTTTACAGTACGATCGTCGTTTTTTTTCTAATTTTATAAAAATATTTGCCATAATGAAATTACCTTCATACCCCACGATTGCATACGAATAGCAACTTCCTTTCCAATTCTGCCAAGTCCAATAATAGCCAGGGTTTTTCCATACAATTCATGACCAGCGTACAATTTTCTGTCCCATCTTCCAGCGCGCATAGATTCTGCAGCTTGAGCCACATTACGAGCCAAATTCGTGATTAAAGCACATGTCATTTCACAGGCGCTGATTGCATTGCCTCCCGGTGTGCTAAAATATAGTAAAATAAACGTTTCTTTAACATTCATTAACTTAATTAACATGAAAATCATCATAATAATTGTTAAAAGAATTTTAAATAGTTATGAGTAAAAATCCATATTTTGAAAATACCAAAGAGGGATAATTTTACAATAATATATATATATATATATATAATGGTTTCGAGGACGATAACTTTAAGTTAATGGTTTCGAAGGGATATCTGATTCAGTGACCCTTGCCCCCCTCCTCCCAAAGAACTGAAAAGCACTTGAATATCGTACTCAGTTACATCTCTTTTTTCAAATTAAAGACTGATAAACTGAGGAAAAAAATGCTGTTTGCAGCGCCATATATCAAAGATAAAAAAAAAGTCTGAAAATAAAATTTACATACTTTTTAATGGTCTATCCAAATCTGCAATAAAAAATAGGGGGTTCCATTTAAGATTTCAAAGTTGCCCCCCGTTCCCGCCCCCTAGGGGGTCCGGGGTAGGCAAAAGTCCCTGCATCACATGTCCCCCTCAAAACCATTTACTTTTCATCCAGAACATTTTTTTGTCCGATGCACGATTTTAAAGTTATTGCAAGTGGCGGATTAAAATGAGACACCCAGTATATAAAGAAAGATAAATTTCAAGATACAGGATCAATCAGTTTCAAACCGGGACCACTAATCACTTTAGTTATAAATTTTATTCAAATAGAATTTATGGTGTTATTCAATTATTTTCTCAAATAATGTAAATGTATAACGATGACATACTTAAGTACGAGAATATTTTTTGCTGTCGCCGCATTGATATCGATATTATCAACTCCTGCTCCTGCACGTCCGACTACTTTTAGATTTTTTCCCGCTGCAATTACATCGGCTGTTACTTTTGTATCGGAACGGACTACTAAAGCATCATAGACCTGAAATAAACAAACCATTAAGAACAAGGCAAATTTTTACATATTTATAAATCTTCTCGTTAAATACAACCCAATCATTACAATCTAGGATTTAGTTAACAAGTTTTATTGTTTTGTTGCGTTTGTTGCAAATATTTTACGAAGTTCTATAATACTTATTTCACGAAATACCAATAATTTAACGAAAAGAATTAAGAATGTGAGGAATTAATACAGGTTTTAAATAAAAGTTTTTGGGTTTGTTTTTATTGTTTAAAATATTGAAAATAATTTGCATACATACACATCATATTACCCATACGGGTGTGATACAAACTACAAAATTTTTTTTATCTTTAATATTCTACTACTAACTCTACCAATGTAAACTAGATAAATGTCGAGAAGGTAAAATTATGGTTGATACTAATGCTGTTTTATTTGGTATATTTGTAAGGAAGGTTAAAACGTTTGAATGAATTAGCAGGAAAAGTTATAGTAAATGAAGGGCAGATCCACGGGGGGCCATGGGGGCTATGCCCCACCCCTTGGGCATAATTATTATTTTATTTTTTAGTTTTTATTAGTTTTATTTTTATTTGAGTTTGATAACCCTTATAAGAATAAAATTGCTGAAAAATTTTCTAATACTCTGTCACACTTCAAAGCTTTAAAAATGTGAATTGTCAGACATTTTCCGAGTTTTTCAGACTTCTTAATAATTATTTAATTTTATCTTAAAAAAAAAGGCAAAATGGTCCCCCTTTTAAAAATTTTCTAGATCCGCTCTTGTAGGATATTCGGGATAAATGATATTATAATTAGATTAAGTTATTTCAGAAATGCAGATTATTTCTAAAAAATTAAATTTAATTCATAGCCCCTTTTAGAGCACTTTTATTTAAAAGCAGTCAAGATTCAATATTAATTTTTGCTTTTATTATATATCAAATATAAACAAAAAAGTTTTATAAATTAAATACTTTTTATTATATTTAACATTTTAAAATATAAATAATGCTAAAAACAACTTTAATATTTTTTAAATAAATTCTTTCAGATATACGCACTTTTCTCTGAAAGTACTCTAAAAGGGGCTATGAATACGGGCCATTATATTTCAATTTTGCTTAGAAAAGTCGTTGCCATGGAAATACGATAATTTTTTTTCTTTTATTTATCAATTTTGTTTATATTTCGATAATTTTTTTATGCACTTCAAATGATGCAATTATCTATCATTTATGTTTATTAAGATATTGAATTTAATATGCCAAAAATAATTATTATCATTGTAATAAATGAAATTCCCATATTATCAAACCATTTAAGATAAAAATAATTTTATAAAAACAATAATTAAGAATTGACTTCCAATAAATTACATCTGAATTTTCACAATGCGATTTTGATATAATATTGATAATATTTAAATGCTTAAATCAAACATGAATTACACAACAATTTTTTTTATTAAATTTACATAACTATTTTACTATATATAACATTTTTAGATTTCGACATATTAAAATTTTCCATTCCAAGTTAAAAACAAATCAATGCATCTAAAACTAACAAGCGGGGTCATATTTCTTGGAATAGCAAGCCCACAGATTTGATAAAAACGGCCAATGAAATAAAATTGTTTTGTAATACTACATTTGTGATAAACAATAGTACAATAATTACATTTTGTCACTAAGCAATCACTGCATCATACGATTGAATTATTTGACATTTTAAGATTCTGATTTACTGATTAAGGTTTGTAAACAAAAATGTTTTATTATATACGTAATATTATAGATACACTTTTTATTTTTTTGAATATTTAGGTGTTTGTCAAAATTTTAGTATTAACTTATTAGAGCACAGCATTTTTAAAGTTAATTTTTGCAGTTTTTTTTTACTTTTGATATTTTTAGTTTTAATATTAGAACTTTAACAATTTTGAGTTTATTTCAAATTGTATTTTGATATTTTTATTATACTCGATATTTCTGATTTAAAATAGAGCTTAATAAATTGGTTGCAAATATTTTTTTGTTGTAATTTTATTAAATTTGAGAATGTATTTCAGCAAAAAAGTATGTGTAATTTTTTTATATATAATTAAAACAAAATATTGTTATAGAAATTTATATCATAAATGTAATTTAAAACTTAGCAAAATAATAATATCAAATAACAATTTCATAGAATAATATTTCATCATGCATATTTTTTAGTTTGAACAAATAATATATAAAATTACACAATATTTTCTCGACTTGTTGTCAAGAAAATTATCTAAATAATATGTTTGGTACATAACAAATATTTGGTTCAATATATGATTTCAAGGTCAATATCATCGTAGTCTTTTATTTGTGGACGAGTTTCGAACTGGTTTGTAGTAAATAAAGATAATAAAACGACTAATTATTACTGAAAACAATTAGATTCTTTATATTTAATTTTAATTTAAACATTTTATTTAATTCATATTGATGTTTACAGTTCGGAGAACGGTTATAAATAATATAAATAAACTAATAAGTACATACCGGTATTTCTTGAATAAGTTGTTCTTTAGTTAATTTTAATTTGATGTCAACTTGAATTCCATGATCTTGTAATAATTTAACACATGCTTGATCGACAGCATCCGAAACCAATACTTTCTTGATGTCAATCATGTTATCGTTTGGACAGAATTTATTTTGATAACAAGAAAGAACGTCTTAACTTACAATAGAGTTATGGAGTTAATCCTTCTGATGAAACTAGTGTGTTTTTGTAGTAGTTCCCCTTCCACTTTAATAGCTGATTAATTTTATGTTATCTGTCTTATAGTTCATAGATGGCAGAATATATTTTCCGATTTTGTTGTTTGTTACAATACAAATAAATTTTTTCTTATTAATTTATCAAATACTAACTTATCAATACCGTAAAAACAAAAGTTTAAATATGATGAAAATTTTAGAAATATGAATACATTAAATGACATTGAAAAGAAAACGATATTTAAATATACAAGATAAGAAGTATATGGGTAAACCCATATATAGACCACTTTGACATTATCACATAAATGAATAATATAAAATAAAAGGAATAAAAAATTTTTTCACCGAATAAATAATGTAGCCACAATTAATTTTTTTAAATTTTAGTAATTTTATAAATAAGTTGGCAACACTGTATTTTGTTAAAATTGCATAATTTATGCGGGCACCAGGAGAATCTTTAGTGAAAATTTGATTAAAATTGGTTAAATAACGTAGTCATAATAATTTTTTAAAAGTTGGCATCACTGGAAAAAACCAAAACCACATGACCATCTTGGGCACTAGACGAAATTTATCCTGAAAATTTCAATAAAGTCGGTTGAACCGTCTAGGAGGAGTTGCGGTCACAAAATTTTGACTTACGACCGAGCAAGCGAGCTGACGACGCACATCCATACACACACATAAACTAAGTTCAGATTCGTCATCTAGAGGCTATATGAAGGATTTCTATACAATTTTTTTTTTTTTTGAAAATGTTACAGACATCGTACCAAACGCTATACCACTTTTTCCTTGCAGTCAAAGTGGTAAAAATACTTTATTTTCTATTTAAAAAAGTATTTACATTGTTAGAAATATTTATATAGATATTAACATATGTACAAAATTATAAATCCGGGTCGCAACGGAAACAATTACGAAATGTTAAATCTTTACCAAATGCTTCAGCTTCTTCTAGTGTTTCCGGTAATGGTTTTCTTAGTGTTTCTGGTAATCTTAAACTTGACAATCCTCCAATTACTGACAGGACACCCAGTATTATAAGTGGTAAAACTAAATTTTCTTGGCCCTAAATTATTATTCATTTTCTTTAATTTTATTGTTTGCTTGATTCGAATTAATTACTTACTAAATATGTTATAAATGGAATTGCAATGAGTCCCAAACCTCCAACATAAGCCACTGTACCCATTCCGATTCCTCGTAATTCTGTGGGAAACAATTCGCCTGCATATGGATTAATAATTAATAAAGATGAGGAAATTGCTGATTTGGCTATCAAAAAGAGCACTAATGTTTCAGTAACAGCATCTGAAATTAAGGAAAAAAATATATATATGTATTATATTTTTGTGTGTTGAATAAAAGCATTACTTGAAGTATATTTCAAATGATATGTATTTTTTTTAACGAATGTAATTTAGTAATTTTTTATAGTTGATATTTTTATTATAACTGATATTTTAAAATCTGTACAAAACAAGACTGAGACTTGGTTTTACAAACACTGGTTAAATTAACTTTAGAAGTAAACTATAGATTTCCGTATTAAAACGAAGGGATAAATTTAATGTAGTGGTTTTAAAAAATAGTTATTATTATTATTATTAATAATAATAATTTAATATTAAATTGTTGAAATAACATTTGTTTTTAAAGTTATTTAACAGGAGAATAAAATTTATTTGTGAATAAATTATTTATCGTTTATGGTCTAATTATTGTAAGTTTAAGAAAATAATAATAGATAGATAATTTGAATGATAATGACAAAATAAAAATATTTAAGAATTTTTATTATAAGAACTAGGAATGTACTGAAGCATGATTTGGCTGAATAATCGAATACCGAATATTCGGTTTACATACCTAGCGATCTTTGACCACTGGGTGATTATGAAAGCTTAGCTTTCGAAATACGTATATAGCTTTTTTAAATTATTGTATTTTATTTTTAAAATACTTAATACTTACTTAGTTTTAAAATATTATAAAATATAAAAATGTATTATTTGTGAAAGTTTTGAAATATTTATTTTGTCAATTTTTAATTATCTCAAGTTTTAAAATATTCTGTATTCGGCTTTAATTTGTGGCCGAATATTGTACTTTCGTGCCATACGAATTTTTTCTTTATAAGATCATTATTATATTTACGCTATTTACCTTGTGAAAGAAGAACAGTTGCCAAAGAACTAACTCCACTAAAAACCATGCTGAAGCACAGTGGCCATTTGCGTCCCCATTTATCCATGACAATCCAACACAAACAATATGCCGGCAGTTCAACAATGGCCGATAAAAAGAAACTTAAATAACGATTCGTTCCAAGTGCCGGTCCGTAAAAACACAAGCCAACATATGTAGTAATATTTGCAAACCAGTTAAACGTAATCAAAGCAGTTTTTAATCTCATATTTGGCGTTTTACATAAAGATGTTACTTTCGGTGATCTTGGTTTTCGCTTTGGCAGCATTGTAGTTCGTGCTTCCGCGTCTTCTTTTAATAAATTTTCTAATCTATTTGATATCGGTTTATTGTTGACATGTGCAATATGTTTTAATATTTTAATCATTGTTTTGTGTTCGCCTTTTGCTAGAAGCCATCTTGGTGATTCCGGTAAATAAGACCAGTATATATAATATAAAACAAATGGTAGTGAAGTTGCTAATGTTAGATTCACCCAATTACGAATAAAATAAGTTATACCGGCGAGTAGCATTAGGCCAAGTGTGTAGAAAACACATGTTGTGAATGTTACAAATGTTCTGTATTTAGGGCCTACAAATTCCAATGCTGAAAAAAAAAAAAATTAAATATCTGTACATTGAGATAATTTTTGTCGATGTTAAAATTTTGATAAATGAAACCTAGAAATACCAAAAGGAGTAAAGTGCCATTTTTTCTACATTATGATTTTTCTATTTAAACATTTTATCGTGTATTTCTAGATCTTGCTATAATAGCAACGAGATTTCTTACGGAATCTTAGAATTTACATTTTAACGGACCGTATGTGTTATTTAGCCATATTGTTTGTTATTACGTAGAAAAAAAATGTGCATATTTTATTAAAAAAATTAAAATTATGTTTTTCTAGATGTTATTTATAGTATCTGACGTTTTTATAGATAGTTTTCTAAAAATTTTCGAAACAAAATTTTGGCAGTTTTGCGTTTTCGCTATTTTTTTTTAATAACAAACTATAAAAATAAATTAAATAAAAATTTAAGAAATAAATAGCATTTTTTTTTATTATTGTCAATTTTTTTATTGAACTGAGAATGGGTTTCAATTTAATGAATTATCATGTTTAAGTTCTGTATTAATATTTATTTAATAATCGTTGTTTCGACGAACTCAACGTCCATCTTCAGCAGGAAAACTGATATAAATGACATTTGCAGTAAATAACAGTAAATAGAAACAAGTTACTAGGTAACAAATAAGTAACTAGATCATAAATTTTTTATAAATTTTTAATGAATGGAAATTTTATTTAAATCAGGGCTTTCACAGTAAATGATGTTATTTTTTGCTATGTTATATAATTTCTATTTCTTTTTTGAATGGATTTAGCAAAAATATAAATATACACAAAAAATTAATATTAAAAATTTAAATATGTTTTTAATCGCACTTACCTATAATAAAAGGTATCTGATAAATAGCAGGCACAGTTAATCCACCAACAAATCTAAAAAACGTCCAAAGTCCATAAGTAGGTGATATAGCCGAGAAAACATTTCCAAGAATAAATGTTGTCAAGCAAGTGAAAAACGAAAATCTTCTGCCAAATCGATCGTTCAAGTATCCGAATAAATAGACACCAAATGGACTTCCTGCATTTAATAATACCAAAGATATTGTGGGATATATAGCATAGTCACACACTAAATCGAACTAAAATTTGTTTCAATAAAATGAATTAATAAAAAAATATCTTAAATACAAATATATGAAACTTCTTACATCGATAACAACCGATGAATTAATTTCTGTAGTATCATATTCAAAGCCAAATGGGCATGCTTCAGTAGGCCATGATGTATTTGCGTTTAAATTTTCTATATCCGGGTTTTGTGCAATTTCAATCCAATTTATTGCGTATCTGCGACATGCACTTCTCGAATAATTACTACCCTACTAAAATAATTAATTTTTAATATAAACAGTATTCACAAGATTAAATTGGAAAAATAGTCGACTGACGAAATTTAGTCTTTAATATATTTTTAATAACTACTAAGCCACTAGTTGTTCTAAATTTATTATATCTTTATAAGAAAAAATTGCAGACAAATATTAAATTGGTTGTGAACTCAAAATACACTTTGCTCTAAAGTGAGTTGCATATACTTAGGCGTCAAAGTTTTTATATATAAATTAATGCACTCCCTATAAGGAAAAACATTTTTAAACTTTATAGATTTGCAAAACGAGGTAGTTAGTAATTATGTACCTCTGTAGAAGGTATAGCCAATTGTCTGCGTTGTTTCATCGTTAAATTGGATAACTCTGGCATAGCGCACCAATGTGGTGGTACATCGGCCATAAAAAGCTGATTGAAAGCACAAAAAGCACAAGGAATAACAGCTGGCAGACATATTAACCACAATAGTAGTTTCTGATACTTTCCAAATTCACCAATTTGCTGCAGAATTCCATCGATATCGACTGGAGATTTCTGAATATTTGCAAACAAAAACATAATAATATAAAAAGTACATAATGATTTAAAATTTATTTATAAAAAATAAATAAATTTGTATTAAATCGCAAAATTTAATGAAAAACAGTAAAGCTAAATAAGTATCAAAATTCTAATCAATGATCTAAAGCAGGGGTCTCCAAACTTTCCAACCTTAGGGCCATACTGATTACTCCAGTAAATTCCAAGGGCCAATACCGTTTTAATTGTCCTGCCATTATCTATAATAAATTTCTCGACTAGTCGCCGAGTACGCGCCCTGATTTGTTGGAATTCATAAGAGTCTTCCACTAGTACAATTTGATAACTTGCTTAAATTTGCTCGTGGGCTGTTTTATGTTTTCCGTACTACTTACTCGTGTAAGAAAAAATTCTCCAAAATGAAGTGCACAAAGAATGTTTACAGATCTAAGCATCTTAAATCTCTTTTAATAATTGGTCTACAACTACAAACTATTGTCAGTAGAAAATCACAATTACATAAATCTCATTAATATTTTTTACAAGCCCGCGGTTTCATTCGCCTTAATTTAGCTTTTCCGTTCCTGAAGGATTTTCAGTTTAAAAATCATGTGTGATTCAGGATCTATACACATTCCAAACATCGATATACATACATATACGATAATCTTTACTCCAACATAACTACCGACGGTGAAACCGCGGGATGTTCACTAGTTTATAATGTTAGTAGGATTCATTTCAATTATTTGTTAGTTATTATGCTTAAGTTAAATCTTATGCGTATTATACTTGTCATTAAGCTTTACCTAGCAAGTAAATAAAACCGAGTTATTATCATTCTGTGTTTTTTTTATCCAACTTATCACAGCAACAATAACAACACCAAGCCATTAGCTGTCTCGTGGGTCGGATTGATGACACTAGTCATTAGTTGTCGCGGGCCGGATTGATGACACTGGCGGGCCGGATTTGGCCCGCGGGCCGTAGTTTGGAGACCCCTGATCTAAAGCAACGATTCCCAAAGTGGTCTATATCGACCCCCTAGAGGTCGACTCCGAACGCTTTACACTCCACAGTTAAATTTATCAAAATGAATAGCACTGTCTTAGCTATTAAAAACACATTTGATGAATTTGTAACAATTCAATACTTATTAGAAAAGCAGAAAAAAATTATTTAATCTAAACTATACTATATAGTCGTAAGGCTTTAAACATTTACTTATATATATATATATATATATATATATATATATATATATATATATATATTTGATTATACTAAACCAAACTTAATTGTCTACTTTTGAAATTGTCTATATTTTATAGATAAATCAACTAAAATAATAGAAAAATTATCTAAAAGTTTGTCTGAGTAGTATAATTGAAAATTATTTTTTTCTTTATTCTAGTAATAGTATTTGTTAATAAATATTAAAGGAAAACGAAGATAATAAAAAAGGAATCAAATTAATTAACTTTTTAATATTAATTAAGTAATTAAAGCAAAAATATAAACATTTCTTGTAAAGCCGTATAATTTTATTTATATTTTAATAGATACGAGTTTTTATATATACGAGTTTAATAATTTTTTAAATAAAAAATAATAATAAAAAGTGTATTTAGAAGCATATATAAAATTTTAAACATTTCATAAAAATTTTGACTTACCATATTTTTGAAACTTAACAAAACACAAATCTTAAGAATACTAAATAATACTTTCTAAATATTATTATAGGAAACCTTGAAATTGAACTGGTCAATTTTCAGAGATGTATTAGCTCACATAAATGTAATACAATCTAATACAGTCATAGAATTAAAATCGGCAGAGTCTGAGTGGTTCAAAACTCACTATTAGCTGTAGATCCCTTGCGTGGCTGATAACCCACACCATTGACAATGCAAGTAAATTTTTTTAAGAAATTATATGTTCGGCTTCTTGAACATATAGTCCCTATGTTATGTTTCACCTAGAAATTATGGGAACTGATGATGATAATTCATAAGATCTTTATTGATAGCTTGTGCTAATACACTATATACACTAATACATACACAATCATGTAATGTTTTCATAAGGATGTGGCACAAACTCTTTTTATTTTGCAGAAATTAGTTCAAACATTTCTATCCAGACAAGCAACTTTTACTGCATCCATATTTATGATTTATCTTATACAAGCTCTTCTATTTATACTACCTACAAACATTCGCTCACGCAAAACACTTTCAATCATACCTTCCCATCTACTAATTGGACGTCCAAGTAGATGTATTTCTTCAATATCACTCACATCTATTTTAATAATATAATAAATCGGAGTAATTATAAAAGAAAATGGGGCTGATTTGATTTACCTTCCAAACAACATTTAAGGACAAATTTAGAAAAGTAAATTTTTAATATATTTATTTAAAATTGAAATTTTTTTAAAACCGGCACTGTTTTTCATTCATTTATTTGTCAACGATATATGTTTTTTAAACCATAATGAGGAAACCGGTTTTTAGCAAAAATACAAACAACTTACAACAGATTTAATATGTTTCATTTGTTTTAATATAATCAGGAAAATTTATGAATCATGCCAAAAACTCTTTCCTTATTACAAACAACTTTTTGCATAAAATATTTTAAATAACTAATTATTAGATATTATTTTATTAAAATAAAACGATTTTTCTGTATTAATATTCATTAATAATCTATGTTTCGAGGAACTCAACGTACGTCTTTATCAGGAAAGTTGAGTTCGTCGAAACCTTGATTATTAATAAATATTAAAACAGAACTACAACCTAAAGCCGTTTTTTTTTCAATATAATGAGTTCTAAAAGATTTTTTTACTGTTGTTATATACTGATTTCAAAATAATACTAAACAATTGAATTATGCACTCAAGAACTGCAAATAATAAAGACAAAAATTGTAAAAACAACATTTATGTATATAGGTAGAAAAAAATAGTTTACGAAATATACATAGAGTAGTATATGATAAATTTTAAATTAATTTTTTTTGCAAATGTTGGTGTTAGTCAGTTAAAATGGATCGGTCATCTTGAGCGAATGTCTAATGATTGTTTAATTAAAAAAATGTATATGAATGATTTTGATGGTATATGTTTGCGTGAACGTTCGATGATAGATAGAGTGGTATGATTGAGAGAGTGGCTTGCGTAAGCGAAAATTTCCTAGTATTAGGGATAGAAGAGCTTGTATGAGAGGAATTATGAATGTGCATGAAGCTAAAGTTGCTTGTCTTGATAGGAATGTTTGGAGGGAACTGATTTCGGGATAGTGGAAAGAGTTTTTTTGATACACCCACTTGGGTAGATGGCGTGATTGTGAATGTATGTATTATTATTAATATTTTTATTTAACGATATATAATATTTTACAAAAATAAACATTTATCACAGTTATAGTAATGAAACTATTTCATAATTAACTAACAATCATAATTTTTACAAATTTCGATATTTATTTGTAATTGATATTACTTTATCATAAAGTAATGATTTTACATCCGTGGCTATTAAGAAATCTATGTGATTAAATATTCCTATTTTGTATATATCGGTTACATTTGGAAGTTTTCTTGCTAACTCGTCAATGTGCTAAAAAGAAAATAAATACTTTATATTTAGTAAAAAAATAAAATTTAATAAAAAAATAAATTCTCATGAGTAATAACTATCATTACATGCTTGTTACTTACGTCTTTGCTAATAAAAGCATCACCATCACCATAGTATAATATAACTGGCGCTGATGATTTTTTCAAATCATATTCAAAAATTTCCTCACTTTTATAACGAATTTTATTTTCTTCTTTTCCGTAATTTAATGGTCGAAATGATCCTATAAAATTTATTTATTTTAATATTACATATAATTATATACATACGTATACATACATAATCATTCCATTTACTCAAAAGGGTGTCGCACAAACTCTTTCCAAATATTATTATGTTCTACAAATATTATTTTTCTCAACAATAAAAAAAAAAAAAAAATTTACCTGTCTGCATATTTTGAACATATTGTTGAACTGTATTTATAGATGTACCACCAGGTAAATAGTGAAGAATTCTCGATATTATATTCTGAAAATATTTATTATTATAATTAAACAATTAAATATTTCCAAAATATTTTCAAAAATTCAGTTTTTAGGTTTTTTTTACTAAACGATGCAATCTAGAATAATGGTTTTTTTTACTCAATTGAGTAAAAAAAACCATTATGAGTACTATAATTATAGTACTCATTATCCCGCATTCTTTTATATCATGCTTATTTTCCTACACCTCATAGTTTTTGAAAAAAAAAACCCAAAAATCAAAAAAAATTCTAGTGCCCAAACGGCACATGCTAGCAAATTAAAACTAGAACCAAATTATATAACTTTTTATTCCCTATCGAAAAGTATTCTAAGTATTTCTCCGAATTTTACTTCAGACAGAAGTATTCTGCATATTATCGTTATTCCATGTTATTGTCCTATAGATATTTTGTTGTTATATTCTTTTTTGTCCATATTTGTTTACATTAAAAATATTGTTGGCAAATTGCTTAAGATGAATCAGTATGCAGTAGAAATTAAATATATCCCGCAAGCGCGAAACGAATAAACTTGATTATAGATTTTCACGGGGCATGGGGCGCAATTACAACACTTGCCATGGGCGCCATTTTGCTCAGTTACGCCACTGCATGTCACATGCACCTTTCGCAGTTTTGCTTTTAGTTTCAATGAAATCTATAAAAGATTCCTCAACTCTAATCTCCTGGTTTTTATTTCCAATTGAAAAAATCGTGGCGCTTGCCGCCGCCCCCTTTCGTATGCCGCCCGGGGAGCTCCCCTGCCTCCCCCCACTCTACGCCACTGAATATAAATGTGAATAAATCAGTTCCAAATATATATTCATGATTTATTTCAAATAATTATTCATAAATTATTGCCGTCTAAAGTGGTCTTCAGATATATTAGAAAAATGTTTGAAATATTTTTAATGATCTTACCCTATTTCGTTGTGGATAACCTTTTCCAAAAATGAAAGAAAGCACATAGAAGCATAATGGTACCGTTGGTGCATTTTTATCACAAAAAATTTTACCTAATTCCGATGTGAAATATTTCAGTGGCAATATTTCGTGGATATTTTGTTCTTGAAATACTGTCTGTAATATAATATTGACTTTAACATATTATATAATGAGGTCAAAAATTTATTTTTCTTTCGACGCCCTCTAGAATGTTTCCAAATTCAACAAAAAAATATGGGAAAAATATTTTTAGCTTTTCATTTTAACAATAAACCGTGCTTATAACGTCCTATCATGCACCCCATAACATGTTTGGAGATGATGTGCGCATTAAAATTTAAAAAATGTCCCGTACTGAATTTTTTATCAATTGTCATACCACATATTTTTGCTTCAGATTTAAACTCAATTGTTCAAAAACACTAGAAAAAAACATTTTTTAACCGTAAAAATTAAATTAAAGTGACTTTAGTAAACGTCGCCTCCAAACATGTTATGGTGTGGGTGATAGGGCGTTATAAATATTTTTTTTTGTCGAATTTAGAAAAAAAAATTAAAATTTCGATCTTATTAAGGATCACCCTAATATATATAACACATAAGTTAATGAAACTTGATGATGAAACTTTGTGCGTGCTTAATGAATTGGAAAAACTCGCCAACTTATAGAAAAATATACAATAGTAATGTCATTTTTTATAGAAAAGCTAATTAAATATTACCAACTTAAACAAATATTTAAATATCCACTTAATTGCAGTGGATTAATATATAATTAGTAAATTTTAATAAATTTAAAAAAAATGTATTGGCCTTGCCGGAATTCGAACCCGGAACTTCTTACTTTCGCGACTAACGTCCTATCAACTGGATCACGACATCCTGACGAAGCAAACATTACGCAATCCAGGATCGAACCATGGCATGTTAAATTATTTACTTTTTTTTTACCTGTAAAGTTGGCCAAGTGAAAAGTATCAATTCGGAAAAGAGACTTGGTTGATACAAAACATGTACTCCAGGTGATAAAGCGTGCATTAATTTGATTTTATTGTTGTATTCTGGTCGCATTGTTGTCATCACAAAATATACAGCACAACCCATTGAATGACCGACAAATGTTAATGATCTCTCATTTGTTACATTTAAAATGTAGTCAATCGTTGCTGGTAAATCGTAGTAGCCCATTTCATGAAAACTGCAAAATTTATTAATTATTTGTGTGTGTTTGTATTTGTTTGATGTATTAACGTAAATTGGCTTGTACTACAAGCTCTGTTTTAAAATCTATTTTAACTAATACTGGTTTTAAGATAACGCAACTGTCATAAAAGTAGGATTAAACAGTTGAACTAAAACACCAAAAAACCGAGCTATTTATATTTATAATTTTTAACACGTTTTTATTAACTCGTTTCTTTGACATTTTATAGATAAGTTTATTATCATACAAGTGAAATATAGTAGAAATCAAATTTGTTAAATGTGACGTCGTTAATTCCTGATTCAATTTATGATAACATGTATTTCTATTTCACGAATAATTGATGATGTTTTTATGACATTACATCTAATAAATTTGACTTTTACTATAAATTTTTGAATTTTTACAGTAAACAAAATATATATGAAGTTTGTTTAAATTCCAGTTAACTATCATATATTGCAAATGACCGTCGCAAGTCATCTATTAGTTAGAGTAACCACCTCTCCGGTTTTCACCCGGAGTTTCCGGGTTTCACCCGGAGTTTCCAGTTTTCACCCGGAGTTTCCAGTTTTCACCCGGAGTTTCCAGTTTTTACCCGGAGTTTCCGGTTTTTACCCGGAATCTCCGGTTTTTACCCGGAGTTTCCGGTTTTCATTCGGAGTCTCCGGTTTTCACTCGGAGTCTCTGGTTTTTCAGCTGAATTTCCGGTCTCCGGATTATTAGTTGTAATCTCCGGATTAAACTGAATTTAGATGTAGTCATACAGTTTTAAGTTAAAAAAATAAGTAAGTCATTACTATGATCTGTGATAAATTTATAGTCAAATCAAAATATTATTTAATGTATAAGCGTTGAAACGAATTTCAAAATTTTAAGATTGTATTAAAATTTGTTTTTATATTTTTAAAAATGTATTGAGGTTTCTACCTCCCCCCCCCCGTCCCTAACATAGTTATGAAAATCTCCGGGTCAGTTGAAATAAAAAGGTGGTCACCCTATATATATAATTTATATATTTTATAAATACGTCTCAAGGTCATTTTAGACGGTAATAATTTATGAAATAAATCATGAATAAATATTCCAGATTGATTTGTTTTTATTAAATATTTGGAATAGATTTGTGAGGACATGCGCATTCATGTTATCTACCACTGCTACCAACTGACAGCAAATAACCGTCATTGTTTTACATTGCCAGTCAGCTGTTGCGGCTAGTTGTTGTCAGTTGGTAGCAGTCTTAGATGATATGTATGCGCATGTCTTCACAAACCTATCTCAAATATTTAGTAAAAATATATATATATATATTCATGATTTTTTCAAATAGTTATTCATAAATTATTAACAAATTATTACCGTCTAAAGTGGCCTTTTAATTTTTTTACCTATAATTCCAAAATTTTTGATCCCGATCAGGATTCAAAAGGACATGTTTTCTGGAATATGTTGATCCTCTTACGTTCATCAACCATATATCGTAGTCTTCATCTGATAATAAAAAAGCTGAAATCATTTTTTTTTAATAATCTTTAAGTGTTAATGTATGTGTTGTTTTTAATTTACCTAAATCTTTTTCAGGTCCTTGAAGAAGAAAAGCGGAAGATGTAGCTATTAAACCATGACCAAAAAGGATAGCAGGCTTTCCATATTTAGGAATTCGGTAATTATTTAAAATATAACCATCTTCTGTTGTTACCTCATGACTTTCTGCTGGGTAATTATAACTTGTTATTAATTCTATCTAGAAATACATATAATTTTCTTAAAATTTTTATAAAACAATACATGTTCATGTAGGATTGAACCATATGCGTATTTACTACGAAGAAGAAAAATTAAAAGCAAACTGGAAGAATTTTTTTAATTCAAATTTAAATCTAACACTTTGTCGCTGTTTGCTTATTCTACATTGACACTCAAATATATACATGTTTTTCAAGATATGCTGTCGCGGATTCATTCAAACACTTATAAAATTATTTATCATGCATATAAAATTATATATGTTATATTTATATTCATAATAAGTACATAAAAATAATTAATAAACTCTTACTTTTGAAAATGATTTAATAAAAAATCACGAAAAGCCCAACCATGTAGAAAATTTATTTTTTTTATTATTATTTTGTAAGACACACTTTATGGGTATATGGTGTGATTGTCTATGTATTTTTTTATTTTTCTTACACATTGATAATTAAGTATTTATGTTTAGATCAAATTAAAAATTTATAAATTAATTTTTGAAATATGATTACAATTACTTACCACAGATGTATCATTAGTAGAAATCGTTTCAAATGCATCACTAATACTTAGATCTATAGTTCTTGCATGAATTTGTAATCTATTTGTAAATAAATCACACAAATTGATTGATAAAATGTATATTAAATATATCACAATTATACAATATGAAAATATTGTTTTATTAAGGTTTATTTTCAACATAATATCAATGAATCAGAAATATTGAAACACATGTGCGTATGTATAACCAACACATCCGTTTCTATCTGAACGAAAGTAAATTAAATATCAAATTAGAAAATAGTGAAAGAAAGTTTCTTACAGTTAGTGGAAAGACGACTGATAATGAATTTATCATACAGATGTTTTTAGGTCATGATGCAAATTTGAAGGTGAAGGTGTTTTTTATTATTATAAATAATCAATTCTCGACATAACAATTGCGGAAATATTTTTTGGTCATTTAACTATATATATATATATATATATATATATATATATATATATATATATATATAAATTATATAAATTATATAAAATCAAATCTTAACAATAAATCTAAATAATTATAATTATGATCTGAATAAAAGGTATTTATAAATTTTCACCTAAAAAATTAGACTTGAAAAGATTTTTCCATCGTATTATATAAACTTTATTTAATTTTTAGTAATCTAATATAAATAATATATTGAGTTATGTGTATAATAGGATTATACCGGGTGTAGAAATGAAATGTGAACCATAGGGATTTCAATGTTATTTTTTAAATACGGCTGTATCTCTTTCCCTGTTGACTTTAGAGAAAATATTTAAATATAAAACTTGTTCAAAATGTGAAAATGCATGGTATAAAGTCAATTTTCTTACATAAATATTAATATTTTACGATATACAGGGTTAACCACTAAAAAATGAGTCATAACATTGGGATCTCCGAAACTATAAGAAATACGATTTTGGTTAAATTAGATAAAAGTTGCCTCACTAAGGGATGAATTTAGAAATGCTTTTGTGTTTTCGAAAAAATGCATTGGTGACTAGATGTAAGCAAAAATGTAAATTTGGCCAATTTCGTTTTTCGCTTATTACTTATTTATTTAAACTCATGCAAAATTTTAACTTGCACGTTATTTAGGCATTTTTTAACAAGCAATTTGAAACAGTTCTCAAAATTTTTATATCTCGTTTTGTTTTCGAGAAATTTACAGTAACTTTCAATTTTCATATAGGGTTCTAAGTAGGCTGTGCGACTGTTAAGTACAGTATTTTTTTTTTCTTTTCAACGATATAAACACATGTGTATTAAATTTTATAGCTAAGTAAAAAATTACCAAATAAAATAAAATTTAATGTATATCGTAAAATATTAATATTTATGTAAGAAAATTGACTTTATACCATGCATTTTCACATTTTGAACAAGTTTTGTATTTAAATATTTGCTCTAAAGTCAATAGGGAAAGAGATACAGCCGTATTTAAAAAATAACATTGAAATCCCTATGGTTCACATTTTATTTCTACACCCGGTATAATTTTATTATATTTCCATATCCGATGTAATAATCGAGTATGTGGTCGTTATATTTTGTTTAATTATATATCTGAAAAAAACAAATGATTTTTAAAATATTTGATACATATCATTTTAGCAGTATAATTGCTAAAAATGACATTATACTTTGAAAGTCCTGTGCAATTTACCGAAACCGGCGTTATATCAACACATGGAGCATGGCATTCGAGTGCATCATTATTAGCCATTGGAAGTTATTCGCAGGAACGCGGTGGATTCATTACGATATTCGATGAACTGGGCGAACCTTTGCGAGATGTAACTTTTCCGGTACATCCAGTGTCTCAAGTAACAGCAGTTACTTGGCATCCGGAGAAAAATATCTTAGCTTGCAGTTGGGAAAATGGTGAAATACAAATGTGGAACGGAACAAGTAATGAGTTTATGAATATGAATGGACCGCATACAGCTCCAGTGAAATTTTTAGCTTTCAGTGAAAAGGGAGGCCGGCTTGTTTCAGCAGATGCTAGTGGTTCTCTTGTTGGTTGGAAAGTTGATTCAAAAGGTCAGGCGGTGACGGCATTTCATCATGATTTGAAAGATTGTGTTACACAATTGACTTTCCGATTGTCAATTAAAAATACTCATATAGATATTGAAGGATTAGCAAAAATTGCAGTAAATGGTGACGAAAATGCCTTAGATATATTTAGTGATTGGAGACCAAGAACCATAGCTCGCCAATTTCGAATACAAGATGGTTCAGATAATCATTGTTTTTTTGTTGCTACACAAATTAGTACAATATACTATATAAATGAAGCTGGCAACTGTATCGAAGTTTTAAATACGGAAGAATCGCCATTAGCTTATATGTTATACCATCCGACACGGGATTGTCTTGTAATTATGCGAGAATGTTTCAAGGTTGAACAGTTTTCAGTAAATCCTGAGGGACAGTTGACTGAATTATCAAGGGTTAAACTAATTGGAAAACCTCAAGCATTAAGAAGTGCTAACAATCAGGGATTAGTCTGGGCCGGAAATAGCTCTCTTGCCATTTTAACAGGTGAATTAACCGTAAGAATTTGGGATGTAGACACAGACGACAACTATGTCCTACCAATTTATCTCAAATCATTTATGACTGAAGACAATTCGAAACAATTCAACGAAATGTTCATGTGCATATCATATTGCAAAATGAATCAAACACTTTGCGCTGGTACAAATTTGGGACAAATTTATTTTTGGATTAAAAATCCAACAAAAACCGACTATATTAATAACCCAGAAGAAACATGGATTCTTACAAATATTAACAATGTAAACGGAACGATTAAACAATTAATGTGGGGTTCTGTTAATCTGCATTTACCCTTAATAGCCGTTAATTGTATTACCGAAGTTTATATTCTTAAAGAACAATCTTTGAGTACTTGTTACAGTGAAAATATCTGGGCAACACAAAAAACATCATCTCAAATTCATTTAGAAACAAATTTTTCGAATCATTTGCTTAAAACTGATGTACAAGTCACAAACATGTCGCTAAATAATAATTACATTGCTATTACAAATAGTAGAACAATACATGTTTACGCTATAGAATATAAAAATCTAGATAATATAGATACAAATACCTTAAACAAAAAGAAAGATTCTAATATTTCCACAACAATGCTGAGTTCCTTTACTTGTGATAATAAAAATATAATAATGTACGGTAAAAATATAATTGTTTTGACCAAAACTGGAGTATTGGTTAGGTCACCAAACGGACTAAACGTAGCTACAATTCCAATGATCTCAACCGAAGGCGAACCGATCGGTATGAACGTAACCAGTCATTTTTTAACAGTCTTTACAATGGATGGATATTTAAAACTATACGATTTAACAAATTGCAAACCAAAACTAGTAACTCCTGTACGTAATTTGTATAATATGTGTCAAGATTTCGGGGAAATAATTCACCTAAAATCGAACAGTACCGGAAATAAAATCGCTTTGACGATAGCAACAGCTAATCTAATACCGGATTGTAAAGTTTACGTTTGGGACATTGAAACGGATACATTGTTTGATTATGATTTTCGGAAACAAAGCGACGTACCGATTGACGACGACGAAAGTAATGAGAATAGAAATAAATTTGTCAATTTTAAAATTGATCATGTAGATAGAATACCGTTGTCGATTGCTTGGGACGCAGAAGATCCGAGATTGTTAATTTGCGATGCGAAAAAATTAAAAGCGAACGACCAAAATGCGTTAAGTATTACACCTTTATTACGGCAGAAGAGTGGAAAACATAAACAAAATTTAGAATTCTGCGATCATATTATAGTTACAATGTTTGTATCATCCGAAAATGGTATACGAATAAAAGATATACGAGCAACGGACGCAAATTCTAAATTAATTGCTGTGTATACACCGTATATAGTAACTTTAGATAAACTTAATATTGTCCGACATGTTATGCATGATTTCAACGGTTTAGAAAATTGTGATGAGGCAACGAAAAAAGCGGTATTAGATTTTAGTTACAATCTAAGTTTAGGTAATATAGATGCGGCGTTCAACGCGATAAAATCAGTACAAAGTCCCGGTGTGTGGAATAGTTTGGCACGAATGTGCGTTAAAACACGTCGATTAGATGTCGCTATTATTTGTTTTGGTCACATGAAGAATGCAAGAGCTGTGGGTGCTTTGCGTAAAGCTATTAATGATACGAATTTGGAGCAAGAAGCCAAAGTTGCTGTTCTTGCTGTACAGCTTGGATTATTGGATGAAGCGGAACAACTCTATATATCTTGTGAGCGTTACGATCTTTTAAACAAATTAAATCAAAGCCGAAACAAGATGGAAGCAGCCGTAACAATCGCCGAAACCAGGGACCGTATCCACTTACGCAATACCGAATATCAATGGGGTAAAATTCTCGAAGAATCAGGCGATTATTCGGACGCAATTACCAAATACGAACATGCAAATACGCATCGTTACAATGTACCTAGAATGTTAATCGATCACACTAAAGATCTCGAATTATACATCACGAATAGCAACGATAACGAACTATTGAAATGGTGGGGACAATATATCGAATCACAAGGTAAATTTGTTGCGGCATTAAAGTATTACGAACAAGCCAATGATCTGTATTCGCAAGTTAGAGTACTATGTCATCTTGGTAAAACGAATAAGGCGGCTGAAATTGCTAGAAATGGTACGGATAAGGCAGCTTGTTACCGTATGGCACAACATTATGAAACTAATGGAGACGTTGAAGCTGCAGTTAGATTTTTTATTAAAGCGTATGCTTATAGCAATGCAGTGAGGTTATGTAAAAAGAATAATATCGCGGAAGAATTGTGGGTTATTGGAATGATCGCTGGTCGACGAGAGAAATTAGAATGTGCTAAATATTTCGAAGATAGTGATCAACCCGATAAAGCTGTACTGTTGTATTATAGAGCAGGATTACTACACAAGGCATTAGATTTAACATTTAAAACTCAACAATATGACGCTTTACAACAAATGACATCAGATTTAGATGTTAATTCTGATCCTGCATTAGTTGAAAAATGCGTTGAATATTTTATTACCAATGAACAATATGATAAAGCTGTTGATCTTTTGGCTGTTACCCAAAAGTTTACAGAAGCACTAGATGTATGTTTACAACATAATATACAATTAACCGAACAATTAGCAGAAAGATTAACTCCGGAAAAAGATCAGACTGATGAACAAACACGAATAGAAATTTTGGATAAAGTTGGAGAGTGCTTATTTTTACAGGGCGACTATAATTTAGCAGCAAAGAAATTTACACAAACTGGCGATAAAATTAAAGCCATGAAAGCATTATTAAAATCAGGCGATACAGATAAAATAATCTTTTTCGCTCGCGTAGCAGGACAAAGAGAAATTTATATAATGGCTGCCAATTATCTGCAATCAGTTGACTGGCAAAATGATCCCAAAGTACTGCAAAATATTATTAAATTTTATTCGAGAGGAAAAGCAATGGATCTATTGGCTAATTTTTATGTCGCTTGTGCCCAAGTTGAAATAGACGAATTTAAAAACTATGAGAAAGCTTTAGCAGCCATAAATGAAGCATCGCGTTGTTTAAATAAAGTTGAAACGCCGAAAGATCAAAATCAACATCGCCGAGCTATAGAAATTGTACAAAATCGAATGGCAAATATTGAAAGATTTATTGATATTCGCAGGTTGTTTGAAAGTGGCGACCATATTGGAGGAATGACGCAGTGCCGAAACTTATTGCTGACTGGTGGCGATGATTTAGAACAATCCATCCATCGTGGTGATATTTATGCATTAATGATTCAAACATCGATTAAAGTTGATGATTTTAACGAAGCGAGAAAATTGGTAACAGAATTACAACAAATTTTAAATAAATCTGGCAATGCATCGTTGACGTATTATTTAAGCAAAGAAATTATTGAATTACTAGCACAAGGTTTAGGTATTCCTGTGTCTGCACTTTTGCCACAAACTCCGACAAAAGATAACGAAGAAGATTTAGATGAAAATGAGATACAAGAAGAAGTAGTTGAAGATTAGATAATTTTATTTTGAATTATATTGTCATTCCGACCATGTTTGCTGTGACATTTTAATTTATTATAGATTATTTTATATTATATTATGTTTCAAATCTTCACTGACACAAAAAATATAATATATGTAATGCAAAAATAACATTTTTAAACAATCTTTTAAAAATTTATATATATATTACTATGTCTGCATTTTGATTTTGTATGGTCTTTGGAAAAAGTAAAATAAATGAAATTTTCGTGTATATTTTGTTGTTTTCTTCTTTTGAAATATTTTTAATCTGACATACTGTAGTAAAATATTTTTTGCAACTCATTATATTAATACAAAACTGTTTTAGCATAAAATCTGTTAATTATTTATATAAAAACGACGTTTCGATGAAACTAAACGCTCGTCTTTAACAGGTCAAAATTTATCAATGACATTAAAATAATATTAACACATAGCAACAAGTTTTCAAATTTTACATCATGAAGATACTCTAAAGCATGTTTAGCAATAGCAGATTTAACTGAATGATTTATTTAAATTCTTCAAAATTATTGTTGCTTTTCCTTTACCAGCAGGAAAGAATTACTATGTCGTTGTTATTTCGTAAATCTTTTAGGCCAAGAAATACCTCAGATGACAGACAGGTAGAACTGTTTCTACTAGAATGACAGAACGTAAAAGGTCAATTGGTCTAAATCATCCAGATAAATCCGCTATTGCTGAACATGTTTTAGAATATCTTCATTATGTAAAATTCGAAGATACAGTAATAATTTCTAGACCTATCAAAATTAGCAGCAGATTAATATAAGAAGCAATACAAATTTAAAAACAAAAGAATAACATAAATTACTGTAAAGGCACTGAGTTAAATAAAATTTGGGTTTCATTAATTGAAAATCTATAATTCTTATGATCTTTCGTCGATACATCGTTTTTATAAATAATTAAAAGAATTTTATCTTAAAATAATTTTTATATTAATATTTTTAATCTAGTCAGTCTAAATTGTTCAATTATATATAATAAAAACTTAAATATATTATTTTTCAATTCATTATTTACCGACTAAAGGAATAAATAAAAAGTGAATACAATATGAAATCAATGAAAAATAATGTTAACAATTTTTATAGTTTAATAAATAACGGTAAGAAGATAGAAATATACTTTATATATTGCAATATACCGCGATAATGTTATGAGTTCTCGCCGTTTTATATCCCGTCTTAAATAATATGATCAATGTTTTATGTTCCAAAAGCAAGTATTTCTCAAATTAAATGTCGTAATTTGGTGAATATATGTATTTAGCCATATTTTTTTTTACAACTTTATAATAGAACACTTGTCTCAATTACAAATTGATGTGTTATGTATTATGGCGTCAATCGCGGTTTACCCAAAAAGCTTGGGCACCTTAAGGCGGGAATGGAGCCAGAAAAATTTTTACGGTCGTACCTCGTCCTTCACTTTCAGCCCCTTCAGGGGCGGAGCCCTCTTATCCAAAAACTAAACGCAAATGTAAACAAAACACCGCAGTCGTCGTCTCTTCACCCTTAAATAGTGCAAGATAAACTTAAACAGTGGCAACTCGTCATTTTTAAAAAATGGGAGACGTAGCAAATTCAAAAATACTTACATTTTTAATTTATATATATTTTTTATTTATATATATATATATATATATATATATATATATATATATATGTATTTTTATATACATATATATATATATATATATATATATATATATATATATATTTATATATATATATATATATATATATATATATATGTATTTTTATATATATATATATATATATATATATATATATATATATATATATATATCAGCTTTAATTTTGTGATACATTGTAAAGTTTTGTTTTTCAAATAATTTCAATAATAACAATTGCATTTGGGTAGCAAAAAATAGCCATAGACCATCATTTATTACATATTATACATGTATTTGAAAATTTTGGAAAATATAATAATAAGCATTTTTGATATTCGGTATATTGTAGGCGGTTTACAACAAACAACATTTGTAAATCAGTTAAAAACATATTATTACTTTGACTGAAAAAAATATTTATAAAAATCTTTAGATGACAAATTTTAACATAGTTTCTAAAGATTTATTTTATTCTTGCACAGTGTTTTTACCACTTTGACTGCAAGGAAAAAGTGGTATAGCGTTTGGTACAGTGTCTGTAACATTTAAAATAATAATAAAAAAAAATATATATAAATTCTTCATATAGTCCCTAGATGACGAATCCGAACTTAGTTTATGTGAGTGTATGGATGTGCGTCGTCAGCTCGCTCGCTCGCTCGGTCGTCAGTCAAAATTTTGTGGCTGCAACTCCTCCTAGACGGTTCAACCGATTTTAATGAAATTTTCAAGATAAATTTGTCTAGTGCCCAAGATGATCATGTGGTTTTGGTTTTTTCCAGTGATGCCAACTTTTCGAGAAAAAAATTACTAAAGATTTTAAAAATTTATTGTGGCCATGTTATTTAACCGATTTTACTCAAATTTTCACAAAAGATTCTCCTAGTATTCATATAATTTACGTAATTTCAACAAAATATAGTGTTGTCAACTTAATGAAAAAAAAAACAAATTTTAAAAAAAATTCATTGTGGCTACATTATTTATTCGATATTGATCAAATTTTCAGAAAAGATTTACCTAATGCTCCCATTAATTATATAATTTTATTAATATCCAGTGTTGTCAACTTTCCGAGAAAAAAATTACTAAATTTTTTAAAAATTTATTATGACCATTATTTAACCGTTTTTAATCAAATTTTCATAAAAAAATTTCCTAGTGCCTAAATAAATTATGCAATTTTAACAAAATACAGTATTAAAATTAAATGTTACTTCTTAGATCCCTAATTTTCATTTTTCGAGGATAACGGGGTTCTGGGAGCAAACACTTTTCCCAAAAAATTTGCAATTTATTGATCATTTTTTCTTCCCAAAACTTATTGTCTTTTTCAATTTTTTCATACATAATTCCTTTAGGAGTCCAAATAACAAAATCACAATAATTTTTTTTTGTTATATGCAAAATACCTTGCACTTGGTAATAGTAATTGTGATTTGTGTTGAGAGAATATTTTTTCTTATTTTTTGTCATAAATTTAATTTTTTTTAATGCAATTTTGACCGCTTAGAATAATGATTTTTTTCTACCACTCATTTTAAAATTATTTAAATTATAAGTAAAAAATATATAATTTTTATAAAGATTTTAATATTTGAATAATAGCAAATAGAATACAAGATACACCAAGAACAAAAACTTACACGCTTTACAAAGCAAAAATCACACTAACAATGACAATTTGTTCAAAATGAACACAAAGTATTCCTTGTTGCGCCGACCAGAAAACGCACGCTCCGCGCGCTACCCTCCGCGCGCTACCCTACGCCTTCTTATTGAAAACATTGAAAAGTGTTCACATTTCAATCATATTAAAATCATACTTATAATATTTGTTTAGAATTATTTTATTTAAATTCTATTCTAATATTTGTTATTTATTTTATTATTGTAACGGTAATTTTTTATTCCGAAATTTAGTAACATTGTACAAAATAAAATTATTACTTGCAAGTACTAGGAAAATATTTTTTTGAAAATTTGATTAATATCCAATTAGTAGTGTAATCAGAACAAAATTTTGAAAATTTTAGTAATTTTACAAGACACACACAAACACCCTTATAAACTAAGTTCAGATTCGTCATGTATTCGGCTATATGAAGAATTTCTATATACATTTTTTAATTTATTTTTTTAATTAAACAATTTATAAAATATTTTAATCATACAAATCTGTTTAGAATTATATTAAATCTATTTATTTTATAATTTAATTATTTAATATATAAATATGTATATACGTAAGTATATATTTTCTAATAAAAAGCAAGAAAAAGAACTAACCGATTCAGTACAGAAACAAAATGCAGTTAGTCGAAGAATATAAACTGTGTTTATCTTTTTAAAGTTGTGACGACCAGTCAAATATTCATATATTGAACAAAATTAAGTTTACAAATGGTCTATTGGAAAAAGTGGAGATGAATAGCCCCATACCGCACCACACTTCAGTTTTAAGGAAGTGTGGCACACATGTACACATTTGCAACACTTACACACAATATACACTAGACACAAAAAAAAACGCGCCAGTTGAAAAATCAGAAAAACTACCGATTTTCAAGTAGCTCGTTTTTTTTTGTGGCTAGTGTATATTGTAATGGGTAGCATTTTAGGCTATTTAATTTTAATTTTTATACAGAAAATAAATACCAAATATTGTTCATTAATTAATGTAGTTTTTTTTAGTTACCGTAAAAGAAAAATACCTTATTTTAATTAAAAAATGTTGAGACAAATCTTTTCTTTATATATTTATTTCTAAAAAAAGAATGTACATTTCGACCAACCTGTGGTCCTCTTCAGCTATGACTGAGTCAATAATGTTATTTTAATATTTCTATAATATACATTTTGTAGATATAAATGAATTATACTTTTATAAAATAAATTTTATAGTATTTCAATGTAATATAATTTTTCCAGTAATCAAATAAGCATATGAAATTTTCAGTTATTTCTAATAAAGACCGATAAATGCATCAAAAATTTAAATAAATAGTTTAATATTTTAGATTTTCTGTTAGAAAAATTATCAACTCACATTAGAATAATACATTGTTACCCTTAAAAAAATTTATGCTCTACGCCTGGTGGAGAAGGCGGAGCTTATTAAAAATGTGCCAAAATTGAATAGACTGCGACATCTTTACTACAAATTTGGAATTAAAAACTAACAATTTTTATTCCTTCATAACTTGCTTAATATATATTTTTTTTTAATTTTTTTTTTTTTAACTTAATATTTATTAAAAACTAAAGCGAACGACGTATCTTTTTGTTAACATATTCAAATAATTCTATTGAAAAAACGCAGTTAAAAATTTGCTATTTTAGTCAATTTTTACATTAAAATATTAAGTCACCTAGCTAAAATTTCAACAATATTAATACGTAGTCATATTTTACACACCTTTTATTAGCCACTGTAAAAAAACCATATTTGTGGGACTATTCTTCTAAAAGTTATGAAGGAACAAAAATACTGCTATTTCATACACATTTTTTCAGCTCCATTCCCGCCATTTTTTCTATAAATCGGTTTCTAAATGTTTAGTTTAAAATTTAAACTGCAATTAAACTAAGTAGGAACGTTTAGGAAGCTTTCGCAGTTTTTAAAAATATATCCTGTCATCTTGTTGTTTTTCTGTTTGCACGCTGATCTGGCTGCAAGTGTAAACACCAATCTTCTGGTTACTTTTATTAAGCCTCAAGATGATCAATAAAAGCACACTGAAGACTCTTGCTAACAAAGTCTTTGACCTTCTTAGGGTAAAGCTAATAAACAGTGCTGAGAACTAATATTATGAGAGTTTAAAACAACTAAATTTTTAATTATTTATTTTATAATAAATTGTGACAAGTGTTATTTCTACAGAATTATTAAAAACAAAATTAACACTTTGATTTTATTACTTTCATAATTCCACAGATAAAAGCTTTCTTGTTTTCAGAATAACAAAGTAAATTCATTTAACAGGTATATCAAAATAAGTTTACTAACTTATAATATAAAATGATCGATAATATACAATAAATTTATAGTAATATTACATATGTTATAATTTTCCTGCATGTATACATTTTAGTAATAGCTATTGAACAGAAAATTTAATGATTGAAAATGTACCACCATTTGAAAGATTTAATCAGTAAATAAATAGAACATAGTTACTAGGACGGTAACAAAATAAGTAACTAGAATCATGAAATTTATAGTTTTTTTTGCTTCTATTATTTTATAAGTTCTATAAATACGATAGAAATCTTTTGTCTGTTTTTAATAAATTAAAAATTGCATATATTTAAAAAAAGACAAAACATTCTATAGTACTTATAATGGTTATAGAATGATACAGAACTACCAATATAAATTTTATTTAAAAACAAATAAAAAATTAATTTAGTTACGAAATTTGTTACATCAAGATGCCAAAATTTTATTTAAATCACAACAGTGATTGACTGTTATCCTTGATAAAAGATTGGAAATAATATTTGTACACAAATTCGATTTCCAATAAATTCAATAATTAAAACTATCAATTTATGTAATTATTATTTTAAATTCAAATATTGATTTTTAAATTAAGCCTGCAACTTGAATAACACGCTTGTAATGCGGGCAACATACGCATTGGGGGCGCTTTCGAAAAAAAATTCAAATTAATTTGGTTGAAAGATTTTAAATAATTATCATAATATTTCTTCCTAAATAAATATTAAATTAAATGTATTAATGCAATAGAGATAATTAAACATAATAAAAAATTTTTCCAGAACTCATTCAAAATAAAACTACTTGAGTTTTAAAGTTAGGTATTTATATTTATTTTATATTCGGATGTGTGTTTTGATTTGATGATTTTTTTTATAATTAGTAAATTATTAGTTTTCTTTCTCTAATCAATCATTTTTTCTGTTTCCATTTCTTTAATAATATGATATTATCCTATTGTTAAGTTAAGTGTGTGATTAACTACATAATTAATCACACACTTAACTTAACAACAAGATATCACATTATTAAAAAAATGGGAACAGAAAAACGATAACGGAAGAAGAATAATCTTCAATAATACCTGTAATTTGTAAAATGCAGATTATTTAATATTTCTGTGACGTACATAATATATATTGTTTATAAAAATAAATTGAGCATATTTTTTTTATTTAATATTTTCCTGAAATATATAGTAAATGAAATGCTATTTATAAAAATTAAAAAGAGAACTGATTTCGAAATAATGGAAAGAGTTTGCGCTACATCCTTTTGGTTACATGGCGTGTTTGTGTTTGTATGTATGTAAAAAGTATTTATTAATAAATTTATTTTTACATTTGTTCACTAAAAAAACCTACAATATTATATATTTTCAACATCCGTAAAAATTATACATCAGTAAATAGTATGAAACAAATATAAGTTACTAATATCATATAAATATTAAAATATTAGAAAGTATCGAACTAAAATCAATTAATATCTTGTAATAAACAACAAAATAACGGAAAAATTTAAAAATATCTTTAGGCTATCCTGGTAATTATTTTCGGAAAAATATTTGGTATATAAGGTGCTATTTCCATAAATAATGTATCACAATTATTTGTGTTATTTTATTGTAGACATTTCTACACAAGTACATCAAGATGAAATTTGTAAGTACAATTTTGTTTTAATTTTCTTATAATAGTTTTATTTTTTAAAATTTTTTAGTTGGAAAATAATTTTTTTCCATTAAAATTTAATATATTGTTTTTCAACTCTCTCAAATTTTTAATATTGTTATTTTTCAAAAATAAATTATTATAAATAATACATTTTAAAAGCATTTGTTTGAAATTCTTACATAGCTTAGATTTTCATTATGCTGATTGTTTATATCTATTAAGCCTAGATTACATTAGTAGAGTTAGTAGAATACGATGGTAGATTTATGACCATAATATGAATACTTTTAAATAGTAAAAGACAAATTTTTAGATTCGTCTTTCACTATCCGAAAATGTTTATATTATGCTAATAATGGAATAGTACGTACTCTATCACCGTACTCTATTAATGTATAGTGCAATATCAAGATAATTTTCACCTATCTGAATAAGGTTTAAAGAGCCGCACCAGAAAGTTTGTGTAAGTTGGAGTCAAGCATAAATTTTGACTTCTACAGTATATTTACACTATAATCCAAACTTAAAAGATTTAAGCTGTATCGTATTTTTATAAAATGTAAACTAAAATAAAGTTAGATTTGATGGAAAAAGAAAACATCTAAGATCGATTGCATAAAATATTGTTAAATACATGTCAACTGACCAAGCAGTGAGGTGCTGCAAAGGTAATTGACAATATAATTGCATAGTTAATCATTGTTTACGTAATCAACGTTTTATACAACTGACTTCTAATCTGTTAATAAATTATAACATATAACCACGATCAACAATTCAATTAACAATCATAATAATTCAATTTTGTTTTGAAAATTTCAGGTCGTACTAGCAGCTCTCTGCATTACAATGGCTCTTGCCGGTCCAGTAGATTTACGAAGATCGAAAGCTCAAACACCGCATCCAGTTGAAGAAGTTCACCATGAATTTCACAAAAAGCCCGTTATTGACATTTTAGATTACAAAAAGGTAACAGACGATGCCGGCCAATATGATCTCTACTATGTTACTGGCGAAAACACCGTTGTTAAAAGCCGAGGCTTTCTTAAGCACGTCAACAATGCTACTGTCCTAGTTATAGAAGGATCTCATAAGTACGTTTCGCCCGAAGGAAGGACCATCTACCAGAAGTACAGAGCCGATGAAAATGGATACATGATTGTTGAAGAACATATTGAAGAAGACGCTGACACTACTGAACATCATTGAATTTGTTAATTTTTTTTAAAGAGAATAAAATTGTTATAATTGTTACTGATTGCTAATAAATTATGTTATTGTATGTAAATCACTTGTGTTTTTTGTTAAAGTAAATAAATCTATTATAAAAAATAAATTACCTATTATTTAATTTTATTAAACTTTATCAAATTGAAAATGTAATACTTTATATTGATTTAAAGTTAACATATTGTTAGTAATGATTCTTTATTTTAAATTTGATTAATAATTAATTATCGAATCAAGTTATATTTTACTGAATATTTGAATTTTCTGCATTTATTTACGCCCTCTTCAGAAATATATGCTTTACTAATTAAATATATAATAATTATACAATTTATTACATAAGCATGTTGTAATATCTGTTAGTAATTACTAATTACAATACTTAAAAATTAATTATGTTTATTTATAAATTAAAATAAAACATTGTTAATAATCTTATATACAAAACATGGTCAATAACATAAAATAATAAATAATACACATCATGACTATACAGAGTGTCTTCATACTTCGAGCAAAGAATTAAAAGATATATACTATAGGACATACTGATCATGGAATAAAAATATTTTTTTGAAAATTCGCATTTTCAGGACTACTAAAGTAGTGTTCTGTATTGAAAGCTACATATTCAAAATTAATTATCAATATTACATCACCTATTGCTCATTAAAATTAGAGATAATAATTGCGTTGTCATTGGCGGCCACCGCCTTTTCCACGATTAGATCTCAAAGAACTAATGTCTCGAAGGCGTTGGAAAATCGTTGGGAAAATCGTTCTGCATACAAACATCGTGCCAACAATAAATTTTATCTTGCTTCTCCATAAGGTAACAGCATATCCACTAGCTCATTATCACTGTAAGCATTCATTTTCATAAACACTGGTACACTCAAAACTAACAATGAAATAAGACTAACAATAATCTCCACGAAAGTATTATGCTGCATCGAACTAAGTAAATTAAATTAAATTATTAATGAGTAATTACACAACATCAGACATATTTATTAGGCGTTGTGTAAACAATTACTTGTAGTGTAGTAGAGTTAAATAAAATTATTAAGAATAGCAGCAAGATTTTTTGCGAATTTTCAAAAAATTATTTTTGTTCCATAATCAGTAATACCATAATCTATAGTATATACCTTTCAATTCTTTTGCTCAAAGTATGAAGACACCCTGTATAATGTGTAATTTTTGTCAAATAAAAGATATAAATTTTAGCGATTTCTTTTTATTAACAATAAAACATTACAATACAACAGTAATTACATTTTTTTCTATCAACAATCAGTAATAATCTAATCAACAAATAGATACATAATAACAATATGATTTAATACAATAGAAATCTACAACTTTTTAAGGACAATATGTTGGTTTTCACCTTCTTCAATATGGACCTGTTTCTGAGTAGCTTCAGTTGGTAAATGATCACCAATCACATTAAAACCGTTTTCATCAGCAATATATTTGTATGAGAATGGAATGCCTTCGGGTGAGAAATATTTAACCGAACCTTTCTTGGCAAGAACCACGCTATCGCCTATTTGTTTCAAGAAGCCTACCTCTTCGAAGATGGTGCCATCGGCACTGATATAACGCCCAGCGTATTGGTTGTGATCGTCACGTGTTAATTCTTGTTGCAAGATTTCAACCTGTTTATGCGGGTGTTCCATTTTAATTGGACCAGCGGCAACCAAAGAGCAGAGAGCTGCTAAGATAATCTGAAAAAATAATGAAATAATTAAAATAAAAAAGCTTTAGGATTTAAGTTCTGTTTTAATTTTTAATTAAAAATCGACGTTTTTATATACTCCACGTATATCTTCAGGAATAAATATAAAACGCTTTTTTTATTTTACATAATAAGTTCTGAAAGATTTTTTACTATGTTAATGAAATTATTGTTAAAATTTATTGTTTAAAATTATTTTTAAGATAACAAAGTTGACATTAACAATGCACATGTTATGTTAAAAAAATGGAAAACTAATTACTTACGATTTTCATTTTGACTAATTGTAGTTCTTGAAGTGAACAGAAACAAATTCAAACGAATTGTGATGCACTCTCGATAAATTACGGGACTTTTATACTTCTTTGATTATTCCAAAAATAACTACATATTTTGACAAATAGTTTCAGATCCTAATGATAGTTACAAGTTATTGAAAATAACTTTTACTTAAGGAATGTTAATTTTCTACTATTAATGAATGTAATGTTTTTTGTTGTACAATATTTTAAAAACGTATTTATATTCTTTTATTTAAAAATAGTTGAGCAACATCAAATTTTCATTTACATATTAACGTAATATTTTTGATTTTTTTGTATTATTATTATTATTCAAAACAAACGTTTTGAAATTGTTAATTAGAAACAGTCGTATACTGAGGGTCACCTACCTGAGTAGAAAATTTTGAAAAAATAGACTACATATTTAAATTAAATTATTGTTTATTATACATATTATAATTTTAAAATCGGTAAGAGAAACTCCCAATGGCAAAGAAAAACTTAATAAACAAAAAATGTTACAAAAACTAGGCTAATGCTAAACAGAATAATTTTTTTAGAAAAAACTAAAGTTACGAACACGGAATATAAATATATAAATAAATACAATTATTGGAAGAATCCGAGCCCCAAATTATTTTTGGTCATTTCAATCAGTGCAAAAAATTAATATAAAATAAAATTTATTACATACGAGTATAATTATTTATTGTCGTTTGGGACCCCCTGGCTTGCGGGTCCCAGGCGTCTGCCTCCACCGTCTGTGCGAAAATCCGCCACTGCCCATAAGGGTATTTTTCTGTATTTTTGTTCTTTATGCTTTTAAACTCTTTTTTGTTCAGTTCAGAAATAATTTTCAAAATATCGTTTAACATGAATAGTAAATTAGTTTTTTTTTCAATATGAACTAAAACTTGTTTAAACTATGTACACAATTTATTTTCACATCAATACACATCCATCTTAATATTAATTATTACAATCAATAATAATACAATGAACTAACAATTGTTGATTTTCATCTTATAATTAATCAATAAGTGTTAATGCGGTATGTTTCTTATTTTCTTTGCGTACACGATTATTTTTAAACAAGAAGCATTCGCTAACTTTTTAAATATACATTTCAATTGTAATATGTATACATATTTAACATGGAAAACTTGTAAGTGCGTTTTAGATGTTTCAAGGGAAGAAATTCAGAGATAGAAGATACAAAATGGAATATTTTTATGTCTTTCCACCTTTTTTTTTTTTTTTCAGCTAACAAAACCGAATAGCAACAAATACCTTACATTCAAATTATAATCGAGTACTTCACTTACGTATACATTAATATTTGTCAAATGTCATTTTGTTTAAACATTTACAACCTTACAATAACATTTCATTTTCTTCTTCTATTAGTACAATTAACAGTTGAAATTCTTGTCAAACAACATAACTTTATAATAATTGTTCAAATTATTGTTAAAATCAAAAATAGTTTATTAGTTCTAACAAGACATAATGATATAAAACATAACGTAAACATTAAAATTCTTAAACTTTATCAGAATTAATGTGCGTTATTAGAATTTACAGATGCTAAGACGTTCTTAATCTGTATTTTTTATGCTAAGCAATAGCTTGAACATTAATTATTAGGAAAAATAAAGTTTAACTTTCAAATGCCTTATTTTTCGAATAATTTATAATTCCTTATCCAATTTTATTTTTATCTTTTTCAATTTCTCTTTGAAGTTATTGATTTATTGAAACCTATAAAATGCAGAAACAATTATTTATTATTTTGGATATGGGTTTATTTTAATGTTTACGTTATTGTTATTTTACAATAATTATTAAATAAGTTTATATTAAAATAAAACGGCTTTAACTTTAAGTTCTGTATTAATATTTGACTATGTTAAGTTTATATTAATTTTCTTGAGAAAGTAAAAATAATTTCGATGCAATATTATTTATTTTTTCAAGGTTAAAAATTTTGAGTATAATATTTTAAGCTACAGTTAGTTTAAGAAGAATTCTAACTGGACGTTGCACATATTTATATTATTGCTTATAAAAACAAAAAAACTACATTAATAGTGTTTAATGTGTATTTGATAACAATTAATAAAAGTTTCAAATGTCAAATATTTATTATTGATATGATACGATTTTTTTATCAATGCACATCCGGATCAGCAAAGTATTCATTTTTTTTTTAATTTTTCAAATATTTTTTTAATGGAGTTTACTTAATTTTAATTGACACATTTACTTCAATATCTGATCCACATAAAACAAATCCGAGATCATTTTAGTTTCGTTATATCGTTTCAAAATGGAATGTTCAGTTTTTTTCTTTTCATTTCAATTAATTAACATACCACAATTTCAATTGTTTCTGACATTATTACTAAACCTTGCTTTTATATTTAACCAGTCGATTAAGTACAAATTTCTTACTAACATTATGCTAACTAGACAAGCATAACCCTTGTGTTTTTACCATTCTTCAATTTACTATTTATCTTATTTAATCATAGCAAAAACCACTAATAAATATTAAATTATTATAACTATTGGACCATTATTATCAAAAATTTAAATGCATAAATAAATTTTCGCTATTTGTAAAAGCACATTTAAATTTTTTGATAATATTGATATACTATTTATTTAGAAAATGAACAAATACAACTTTGTCTTTTGTTATACTGTAAGATAAACTAATAGAAAAAATTTTCAATTATTTAAAACTTTGTCACTGTAAACGAAATTATGTTTCTAAATTTTCTTACAATTTTTTTCTAATTAGTTGTATTTGATCATGTAGTATATTTAAATAAAATGCATATAAATTACTATTTGGTTAATATTATACTAACTTTTCAAAAATCCATACGAAACCATTTCAGTAAAATTCCATCATTTTTAATTTAAATTTATATAACTAAATATATTTCGTTTATTTAATAAATAAATTCAGTCAACTTTTCGTTGAATCAAATAATTTAATCTCGTTATTTTTAAAATAATTATTTATCGAATATTTCTGCATTCACAAATTAAATTTTCGTTTACAGCTACTTTGACAAATCAGCTGAAAATATTTATGTTCATCCAAACAATATACAAATAAATTTATACTTTACAAACATTGCATAAATTCAGATAGAGAATAAGATTTTAAAGTGAAATTGGATTGATAGTTTTACTAATTTCAAGGTTAAAACTTTCAAGATAGAAATTGGTTGTGAATGCAGAATAATATAAGCAAAATCATATTGAATTATTTACAATTTGATATTGTTTTCTATACGATAAATGTTTATTAGTAATTTTATTTGAAATTGATTAATTGATTCCGAAAAGACTCGTCATACACAAATAGTTAAAAATTGCAAATTCTAAAATATATTATAAAAGCTGATTAAAAAATAATGATACTGAATCATATTTCAAAAAACTATTATTCAGAGCTGAGATCAGTACTAAAAAAGTATTTAAAACTAAATACTTAAAAAGTAGTATTTATAAATACTTTAAATACTTTTTATTACGGTGCAGTAAAGAAAATAATAATTATAAACAAATAAAACGACTTTAGGTTCTAGTTCTGCATTAATATTTATTAATAATCTATGTTCCGATTAACTCAATGTGCATCTTTATCAGGAAGAAGACGCACGTTCAGTTCGTCGAAACGTAGATTATTAATAAATATTAATACAGAACTAGAACCTAAAACCGTTTTATTCTAATATAATGAGTTCTGAAAGACTTTTTACCATGTTAATATTTATAAACATTTATTTTGTAAATATAATTTAAAAAAAAATGTTAATAAAAATAATTTATTAATTTAATACTTAAAATACTTTTATTGTAAATATTATCCAGTTCTGCTATTATCTAATTAACGTGAATCAAAAAAGTAAGTAGTTAAAAAAATTCCAATCATCGTAGATATGAAGTTCAAACTAAAAGTTGTTATATTTTAACATTAAATATATATACACTTTAATGATTCACTTAGATTTCTATGGGTGTGCAGCTAGATTTGGTTGGAAATTCGAAAACAATTTTTTTAATCAATAATAGCTGTGTTTTTTTTTACATTCCACTCAGATCAGTAAATCTTGTAAATGAGCTGAGCTAAGCTGAGTGAGTTGTATTGATAAATAAAACAGTTTATTTGAAAGTGACATTTAAAATCTAAATCTAAAATATTAAATGTATTTAGATTGTTTGCGGTGATAATTTATTGCAACTCGCCGGATATCTATTGTTTGACTTCACAATAAAATACTCAAATATAAATGTCAACGTATCAAACACGTTATCAAATCTTAAATAGGAAAATTTGAATTGCGCATGTGCGCTCACTTGAATCTCAGCTAAGCACTACCTAAATATCAAACTCAGTATCGGTAACGGGGGGAAGCAATTCACTCACTTCGAACTCAGTTACGAGACGATAAATAAAACAGCTATTATTTCAAGGTTACTGATATCTGCTGATCTGAGCAAAGTTTTTCGGTAAAAAAAAAAAAACATAGCTAATTTATGTGTGTGTTCAATTATATTAGCTAACAACGTGACTAAGCTATCAACTAACCAATCAAAATAGTTAATAATCTATTAACTGATCAAGTTAATAAACTCTTATGCAAATTGCTGCATAATAAATTGTTCACGAAATGAAATATGATTTTAGAAACATTACTTTTTGATCAACTCTGGTAAAAAGTTTCTCAAAGAAAACAAAATTGTACAAAAGGTAAAAAAAAACTAATAAAGAAAAATAAAACAGTCTTGTTTTATAAATATCTGACAATAAATACAAAATGAATGACAAAAAAAATGTATTTTTTTTTATATATATATCGTTTTCTCCAAAATTTCGTATGGCGTACAATCATAATATTTATAATAATAAACGTAAATGCTTATCACATATTTAGTAAAATCCAAAAAACCAAATTATCCTAAAACAAAATAGCAATATATACCGAGAAATTAAATTAAAAAATTTCGCATGACAAATGATACAATTTTTAGCATCAAAAAATATTTTCTAATAAAAATATTGCAAAGATAAAAATAATACCGAAATTTTAATCTCAAAATATGTGTGACTAGCATGTTTTTCGATACAATGTTTATTAAATATAAATAATCAACTTTGTTGCTAAAAATTGCACCATGTAATTTTACAGTGTTATTTACAAATATATTTTACAGTCATGCGAAATGTTAAAAATATATTTTATTTATAATGTTAAATAAAATTTACAATAAAAATTTATAACCTACTTGTATAAAATTGGGGATTACAATAATATTTTAACATGATTTATACTAAAAAAAAAAAAACAATAATATAAAAAATTTTGGAAAACATTTTGGAAAATAAAAATCACATGTTTTTTATTTTCTTGATAGTCAATAATGAAATACGAATTATATATGATATATGTATATCTATTTATATGTATATTTATTATATGTATTTATTTATATAAGGACTTTTTCTCGAAATGCAGACTCATTTTTCTTTATTTTATTTATTTAATATTCTGTAAATACATTTATTATTTACACTTTAGCTGCAAGAATTATTTACAGAATGAATAAAAAATGTTAAAATAAACTTATTCAAGTTTTAATCATTTTTATATTTACAACAAATTGTATTTGCATAATTGTTTATTGAATACTATTTTATTAAAATTTCTATGAAAACTTTTATTTTTTCATAAATGTTTTTCTTTGATTTACTTTATTATTATTATCTCTTACAATACTTTAAATCTCTTTCGTTAGATTATGTTCGATTCTGTACATTTTTATATATTTTATGAACGCTAATAAATAAATTTGTTTGATGGAATTCTATCTAAATTTATAAAATTGTACAGAATTCTACCATTATGTAAATATTAAGAGACTACAGAAATAAGAATCACAAAAATTCTCGTATCTTAATCTATATTTTTCTTTTTAGGCTCTTCAAGAAAATTTTGTAGCGTAAACTATATCCTGGAATAATGACATTTAATATTTCGGATTGATTTAATTAAAAAAAAAATCGTTATTTGACATATTTCAAGATGTTTATTATGTAATGTACTTCAATTATTGATTTAATGTTTTAATAAATCTTATGCATTTTTTGTTTTGTTTCAGCAATGAACCAATAATTTTGTAGTGGTATAAAGTTCATATACACATTAATATGATAAATTTGAATTACAGAGTCGTTACATCAAATCGAGAAAAAGTCCAAGTCGAAATTTGTATTCTATACACCATTATTTTCAATAACAATCAAATATGAATCAGAGGTGGGTAGCTAGGGATAAAAATATTTATTGTTGATTCGTGTATATGTGTAATGAATGAGGCAATAATAATAATAATAATAAGAAAAAAAAGAGAAGGAAGGATGGGGGGAGCTAAGTTGAGATAATGAGCGTGTGTTGGCTAGTTTTTATACATTACTGTCAAAATGCGGAAGTCCGGTAAAACTCATGGGTTGAGCATTGTCGACTAATGTGGAACGCATCGTTTGCTTGTTGTTGGAAGTAGCGTTCGGAGCAGTTTCGGTAGCGGTTGCTGCACGTGACATTTCCTCCGCTGACGCTCTGCAAGATGTATTACGTATTTTTACAGATTGTAAGATGTGTTATTAAAAAAAAAAAAACAATTTTATTACAAGTAGAGTACTTTCCGAACCTCTTGCCAAACAAGATGCTTAAGGGCATTTCAAGGCAAACAAAAGGCTATATTCAGACAGGTGGTGGGAATACAAAAAAGGATAATTTTACATTCGTTTAATACTACATATTTATGGTAACTAATTATTAGAAAAAATAGCTAATTTATGTACATATAATAATTTCATAACAATTTTTATATATTTACAGAATTAATCAAATATGAAATTGTCAATATTTTCTTTGTTTATTATTATTTTGATTCCCAAAAATACATATGTTGTTAATTATAATAAAGATTAATCATATTTTTTCAAATAAAATGCATGTGTGAAATAAGAGAAAATCGCATTTTTCAAGGAAAATGAAATTCTGAAATTATTACGTAAGTACTATAATAACAATTAACAACATATATATTTTTTGGAAATCAAAATAATAATAAACAATAAAAATATTGACAATTTAATATTTGATTATTTTTTTTAATATGCTAATTCTGTAAATATATAAAAATTGTTATGAAATTATTAATTGTACATAAATTAGCTAATTTTTCTAATAATTAGTTACCATAAATATGTAGTATTAAACGAATAAATCGAATGTAAAATTATCCTTTTTTGTATTCTCACCAGCTGTCTGAATATAGCCTTTTGTTTGCCTTGAACTGGCCTTAAGTGACATTTCGATACGAATCGGATGACTTCGAAACAAATAAAAAAAAACCTTAATAATTTCTCCTAGCCTCATACATAAAAACGTTGGGCAACGACAGCTACTCCTTACTATTATCTATTACATGCGCCCCACGTTCTTCTGTATGGGGGTTATAAATCTGTATGGGACTAGGAGAAATTATTTTATGCTCTTTAGTCCGTGTTAGAAACGTAGTATATTACGATTATTTTTCTGCCTTTTAGTCTTGTTTAATTTTAAGTTTAACCTAATTAACTTTAATTTAATATTTCTAATATTATTAATTAATTAGTTAATATTGCATTGTCATCCAGTTCTAAGCTATGTATAAAGTTTCAAGTCTCTAGCTCAGCGGGAAGTTACATAGTTTAAAATCAATTGCAAAATTTGTACAGAACAGAAAAACAAACAGACAGAAGAAAGCGAGTTAATAAAAACGTGTTAAAATGAAATGAAAAAAAAAAAACAAAAATCGATACACAAACAATATTACATTCAGCCATTAAATTATTAAAATAAAAACATTTTCGCATCAAATGTGCAAAAACCCAAACAATAAATCAAATTAAAATACAGCAATTTAAGTGCGCATATAAAATTCTGTAATATTAATAAATTAATTCATGCTAGTAAATTCTAAAATTGTTTCGTTGAAATTTAATATTTGATATCAATATTCAAGTGTTTTAAATAGATAAAAGTATATAAATACATAAAATTCGTTATCAAGAAAACTTCTCAGCATTAAACTGATAACAAAATAATGCAAATATTTCTATATTTAATTAAGAATTATATTTTAAGTTTCAATTCGTATGGAAAATTATTATGATCAATAACTATTTATATTTAATGAACTCGCAAAATTTGGCTAATATTATAAAAATATTCAATATAACTAATTTTAATTACGGAAATTCAAAAGACGTACAGATTGATCTCTGAGAAACAGAAAAACAAAAACTTTATATTTCTCATCAGATAGAAATTAAGAAAAATATAACACCAATAGGAATCCAATTGGAATAAATAATAAAAATAATATTCAGTGCTAACGACACAGAGATCAGCTTTATAGTCGCGGCGGCAATTTATTTAGAAAGTTGTATTTTTATTTAAATAATTTTATCAATTATACACTTGTTTTTTTGTTATATTATCCTATATGTGCCCAAAATCATTTGGAGACGAGATAGAAAATTTTTTCACTAATGTAAACCATGAAAATTGAAAAAAAAAAACAAACTAAATATCACATAATTCTATCTTACTTAATTCAGGATCTTTAGAATTCTTTGAACTCTATCCAAAACTCTAATAACAAATGAGTTCCTATCACACCCAAAAGATTTGGACACATAAAAAGCATATAATATAAAGAAAGAGTTATACTAAAATTAAATTGTATTTGATTGTACCAACGACGCAGAAGTACAGCTTCGCTGAACTGTTGTATTTATAAAATAATAAATTCATAATTATTAACATTTGGAATATTACAAAAACAACGTTACCACCAAATGTGTTAAATATTTAATAAACGCATTAGCATGCAATACAAAAAAAAAAAAAAAAAAACAAAAAACGCACCACTAATAAACAAAAACCAATTAGTTCTTCAACAAATACCCAAACAAAATGATTACAAATAAGTTATCGAAAACCAACACCAACAACGAACAATAAAGCAATCAACAATAATATAAGAGAGTTAAAAAAATTAATGATTTAGGAAAATTGCCTGACATTGAACTGTTAGATACGAATTAGGTAAATTAAGTCGGACGCCACACATCGGGGTCCTCCATGAGCGTGGCATGATGATCGCTGGTTGGTCCCATTCCACTGGGCGAGCTCACCGCTTGCGGTGATGCCATCGCTGCCATATCTTGACGTGATCCCCTTTTTTTATTGCGCACCCACAATTCAAGCCACGCGCGCACGCAAACAAAAACACACCACAACCATTCCGGAAATTAGTACACCACTTTGTTATAGAGTTATACAAACCCAAACTCCCCCCACTCATCGAATTATTGTGTTAAAGCCAGTAATTTGTGCGACTAATCAAATATAATCTCTTTAGATATAATAAGCTATGAGGTTTGTTCCAACCTACTGTCAAAAGCAGTTGAGAACTGTCTGAAGCATGCGCATGCTTCGTACATTTCTGAACTAGTTTAAAATTTAGATGGAAACGAGTATACCAGATTGCAGAAATTTTAAATATAATTTCTAAGATTGTACAAATTTGACTCTAGATTTTACAAAGATTTTTGATTTTATCATGAATTTAAAGGATTTTACTAACATTTTGTACACTTGATTGTACAAGTGGTTTACCCATTGGTTGGAACAAACCTATGATCTTTTCAGTTTAATCACGACATCATTTTAAGAAAAGCATAACAGAATATTATTGCGAAGACATTTCAAATTTTGATTTTATATAGTATACTGTTGTTATTTCATTTAGAACTAATATTATATGAATTGCAATAAAAACTTTAGGCAATATTATTATTTTTAGTAACTTTTGTTGATGACGTGCACAAACTGAAAGATGAAGAATGAAAACAATGGGTGTTAATATCCTTCTCAAATTTTTATGAGGTTAATAAAAATTAAATATCTGTTACTATATTGAAATTAAAAACAAACGTAAAATCATTTTCAATTCCAATCAGATAAATTTATATTAAATAGTGATTATACATTTTATATCTTAAGAGATTATATTAATAGATTATTTTTTGTATTATCTTGTTGATAAATTTACAGCTTTAATATTTTGTATTTTTTTAGTGTGTCATATATTATTAAAAAAAAATTAAAAGTTAGGTTAGAAACATAAAATATATGAGCTTCAATAACTAAATTAATAAATAAACATTATCTGTTTGGCCGTTTAAAATAATAAACAACACGATAAAAATTTATCGAAACATAATAACAAAAGAATTTCGTATCTGTTTCAATTTGAATACTATAATCTAGCATTAAGTTGAAAACAATATGATATTATGATAAGATAGCAACAACTCACAAACCAAAGATGTGTAATAAAAATAGCGAAAAAAATTATGACTTACTTTTTACCCAATGCCATCATGCCATAAATTACGCCCGTTGTAAAAATCATTCCGCTGCCAAATATGCTACTCATTGTAGGACATATAACAATTGCGGGAATTGCCAGTCTAAAATCAATACCAATAATTGCATATATTTGTTTAAGTAGTTATTATAAATTAATACTTACGAGACATAACCGAGTGCCCGATTCCAATACGGACGTCGATCAACCCAGTCACTTAAATTTTGCACAAAATCAACAAACATACAACAACACGGTGCTTCGCAAACACCCATAAGAAAACCAGCTACCATCTGCCATAAACCACTAATTAAACAATCGATGTTTCCTAATAATACGCTCACACAGTTCCACACGCCCAGGAAAATTGCAACTGAAAAACAGTTAATAAACAATTTTATAATGCATAATTCACTCGTAAAATATATTGAACTTACTAAAGGCACCGACTGTGCCCAAACCTCTGCCAGCATATTTCATCCACCATGGTACATCGTCTTTGGGCACGGGATCTTGTCCCGGCCGGGCCATTAATTGGGCGATTTTCTCCGAGAAAGACTGTAAAATATCGTATTTGTATTAATAAACGAAAATACGGATCACAATAAGTTAATATTACCATAATTTATCACAATAAAATTGATCACTTGTCAGATGACAGATGTAACTTTGACTTGCTGAAACTTCGTGACAGTTCGGCTTAAATTTACCGTGGCGGCACGATGTGAATGTACCCGATATAATATGAAGTTTGAACGTTTGAACGATATTATAAATAAATAAATAATAAAATAAATACCTATTATTATTATTCTATATTATTACGTTATACTAAAACTAACTATATAAAATAAATATGTAATTTATTAATATTTTTAATATTATAAAATATACATTATTTCGTATTTGAAATGCGGCAAATTTAAATATTATTGATTTTGACATTTACAATTTTTATTTAAAATGCGAAAAAAGTGTTTGAGCCATATTATTTTATATAAAAATAGCTAAAAATAAATAAATTTATTCAGTTTCAACTTAATTTGTTAATATTTAAAGCCGGTAGGCATAATTTACATACTCATTTATATAAAAAAAGGGCTCATATAATATGCAGTAATGTTAGTTACTAGTTAGTTAGTTCGTTAGTCTAGTTAAAAAATAAAAAAAAAATCATTTCTAGTCCTTAATTATTTCTACAAAATGCGATAGAATTAAATAGGTAGATAATATATTCTCTTATATTTTATATATGTCGCAAGAATATTGAATAATCCGTATTTTAGCAAAATTAGTAGTATTTTTGGAAAATTTTCTTCATATTTTTTCTTAAAAAAAAAGCAATTTTTGTGAATTTTTTTAGAGCATTAGAATTAATGCAATTATCTCGGGTATTCAGTATGTTATTAAAAAATCTTTGAACTTTATTTTCAAATTTTTGGAGCAAAAAATATTTACTCGTATGCTGTTGGCAGCCCTGCGACGAGACGGCTGCAGGCGATGATGCATTGGTTGCTTGCGGGACAGCGCACGCAGTATTGAAACATCGGAGAAAAAAAATGAAATAATGTCGCGGATTCCCAATTAAATTATATCAAAAAGGTGTAACATGAGATTTTTTTCGAAATTCGCCAAATTACCAAAATAATGCCGTTCGATAAAAAAAGTTCGATGTTTCGTTAAAAAAATCGCTACTAAAATGCACATAAAAAATCGAAAAAGTTGAAATATCCAAAAAATTCCCATTCTACCTTTTAGATAATTCATTTTTACACCGAAAGAATTAGAAAAAATTGATGTAATAGTTTTCGAGATCGCTGTCTCGCAACGTAGAAAGATGTGGTTTCGATAAAAACGCGTTTAAAGATTTGAGTTATGTTTCATAATTCGGCGGAACGACGTTTATACCTGCCCGAACAAGATCCCCTATTTCTCGCTGTATCTTCATAACGACTTTGTGTATCAAAATGGCATTTTGACACAACATCCTAGAGGGTATAAGGATACCAAAAATGCAAAAAAAAAATGAAACCCTCAAGGTGATCTCCCCCTAAACCTTTTATTGTTATCACCGCATTTTAAAAATATTAATTTCATTATAAAGTTAAAACAATATTTATTAACATATTATAAATAAAAAATTTACATATTTGATAACTATAATTACGAAATCTCTACATCTGCGTGTAAGATTGTTTTATAAATATACGAATCTGTAAAAATAACCTTGGATTAACAGGTTTTTTTACAAGATTCTCATAAGAAAAAAAGGTTTATTATCAAACGTAATAACATTATTTATAATAACACTACCTGTCGTAAGTGTACCTACATTTGTTTAAAAATCATCCTGATTTATATTAAAAGTATATCAATACTTAAAAATAATAATAATTTCTTATTTGTTCGTGTTAATTTTTAAAATTTTTTGTTAATGCATAAATTAACGGTGACATTTACTATATTTAGATATTTTTTTCCTTGTACACATCATTATAGTTATTAATTTATTGTATTTGTAAAGTTGTTTTAATAATACGTAGTTTTATATTTTTCATTAAAATATTAGCAAAGAAGAGTCGTGCATGTTTGTTTTTTTGTGCTAAATATGACAGAAATACGTGGAATTTCAAAGTAAGTTATTTTACGGTTATTATTAACAATATTAACATTATTATATTGCATTAGATTTATAAAAATCAAGAAATAAAACTAACAAAATTTTGTCACTTATATATGTATATAATAGATTTTTATAGTAAACATGAAAAAGATATCAATTTAAATTTATTATTAGTTTATATTCATGAAAGAATTGAAATATTCTAAAAGTGTTGAAGCTATTTATCTATATAATTGACATTTTTTATATCTATTTCTAAAGTAGGAAATAATATATACCTATATGAAATTAATTCAAGTTTTATATGTAAAATACTCGTATATTAATATTTGCTGTTTATTTAGAAATCCAAAAAAGGAGAAAGATTCATCTGAAAAGAAAACAAATGTTATTCTTATAGCTTTGGTTCTAATATTGGCGGCCATATGCCTTGTACTAGGCATTAAATTTGTGCATGCATTATTGCTATTGTCATCTTCACCAGGTAAATTTATCCAAATTTATTGTACACCTACGATTACTGCAATTATTTAAAATTTTTATTTTTAATTCTAAAATTAAAAACTAGGCTATATTTTTATTGTTTATCTTGATAAAAATTATTTTATTAACTGAACACAGTATATTAAAATATATTATAAAAATGAAATAACTTTTTTGTTAAAGAAAAAACTGATTCTTGCTCAACCAATGTCTGTATGCAAGCAGCAGCGAATTTTATAAGAACTATGAACGATGCAGCAGATCCATGCGAAGATTTTTATGAATTTGCTTGTGGAACATTTCAAAATGAAGCAATTGTACCTCTGGATAAATCAGAAGTAAACATTTTTAGTGACATAAAAGATCATATTATTACTTCTTTCAGTGAAATAATTGAAGAACCCGAAAATAATAATGATCCTAGAGGTTTTAATTTGATGAAGAAATATTATAAAACGTGCTTGAACGAAAGTAAGTTTAAAATATGCAACATAAACAATATTTAAACAGATATATTAATTTAAGTCAAATATTTTTTTTACAAATTTTAAAATGAGAAATATCAAAGTAAAAAATTGACGTAAACTAAAACTGTTAATATGAAAATATTTTTCTTTAGCGTTAATTGAACAAAATGATTTAAAACCAGTAAAAGATCTTTTCCAAGTAATTGGTATATGGAGTGAAACTAATTGGATTAAGATATCTATGCTAAAACAAGCTGGCTATGACAGTAATATTTTGATAAAAATTAACGTTGATGTTGATGTTAAAAATGGAGAAAAACGAATTATTTATGTGAGTTATGTATAAGATGATTGTTTTTACCAGCAAAATATGAAACGTTTAGTACAGTTTTTGGAGCTTTGTAGCTCACTAAATTTTTAATCTCCATGTTTTATATATGAAGGAAAAGCTTCTTCTATAAATTTAATTTGATCAGCCTTTACTTCGTGAAACATTAAATAATAAGATAATTACTTTGTAAAATATCGCAATATTTATTAAAAATATATCAACAAAGATTCTGTCATTTACTCACTTAAGTCTGAAGGTGACCTAATGGTTGAAACTGCAGTAATTAATTTTTAAAGTAATTATTTCTCAAAGTAATTGTGTTTAGCTTCTTCTATGTTTTGAAACTCGAAGCTCTGATTATAATTACGTAATTGAATCGGTTCTATAAACGAAAATTAAAACATTTGAAAGAAAATCTTTCAATTATTATTTTTTAATTAGTACTAATACATAAGTAATTGATGGTCTGATATCATTTTCAGTTAAGTCAACCAGATTTGGTTTTGGAACGGAAATATTTATTGCAAGATATAGATAGTGTAACGATGAAAGCTTATTATAAATATGTAGTTAATACTGGTTTATTACTTGGAGCAGATAAAGAAAAATTTGAAGAGGGAGTCATGGATCTAATAGAATTTTCCAGAAAACTAGCTAATGTCAGTATTTGCATCTATATATAAATATAATGATATCAAATTGAAAATTGTTTCAAAAACTAAATTTCGATATGGTATTGTTTTTTACAGATTTCTTTAGATGAATCAAATCCTGTGTTACATAATTGGACTGCTCAGTACAATCCAATAAAAATTAAAGACATGCAACAATTACATCCAGATATTCCGTGGTTGGAATATATAAATAATATTTTATCTCCTACTGAATTAGTAGATGAAAACGAAATTGTAATTAATATGGTAAATATTTTTTTATATTAAATCTAAATTTATTCTTTTATAAACATAGATAATTAATAGTTAGTGTTGATTATAATATTGTATTGATCATTGACAGATGCATATAAAAATTCTGAAATAAAACAGATTTACGAATAGTCCTTAAAAATTGAAAAAAGAAAGTAAATGTAAATATTCAAATTATTGATTTTGACTTTATACATTTTTTTTCTATAATATTTTTCAAGCTTCATAATTACTTGTTTTATTCTAATTATATTTTTAATATTGACAAAAAACAATAAATTTGTATCTTAGCAAACTTTAGAATTTAGAAAGTTAGAAAATTTGCTACTCGGCAATTTTGTAGATTGGCAATTTAGAAACTTGAAAAGTTAAGAACTTGCGAAGCCAAGCAAGTTGGAAACCTTGCAAATTTTGAACTTGATAACTTAGTAAAATAGTAACTTAATAAATTGGTATATCTTACTAAATAATTTATTAATTTGACAAAATAATATGAAATTAAATAATTAATTTATTTAAAGAATCCTTCATACATACAAGATTTGGAAAAACTAATACACTCAACTTCCAAACGAACAATAGCAAATTATATCGCTTGGAAGACTATTGATTCGCTTATTGAATTTCTACCAACAACAATTAGACAAAATAAACATCATTTCTACCAACGTATTAATGTCGACAAAGACAAAACATCAAGATGGAGACAATGTGTAAAATTAACAATAAAAAATTACAATGTGGCGTTTGCTTCACTTTATGCACGGAAATATATGGATGCTGAATCACGTGATAAAGCTAAGAATATAGTATTGGACATTGCTGACGAAATGAAAGAAATGATATTAAAAAATCATTGGATGATATCGGAAGCAAAAAGAAATGCATTTTCCAAATATGCCGCAATGGATGCATACGTTGGATATTCTGATGAATTGCTAAATAATAAAATAATTGAAAAATATTATGAAATGGTAGGTATATTAAAAATATTATAAAAATAATTTGTGCTACTCCTTCATGGATACATGACGTGATTATGTATTATATATCATGTGACAAGAAAATTTATTATTCGTTTTTTGAAAATTGATATAACGGAACTTTTTGGTGCTTGTCTAGAAACTAAAAATGTACTAGTCTGAAGTACTAATAGCATTTCCGGTATAGGTCAAATTAAGCAATAAAGAAAAAAATTCAGGTAAACATACTTTATTTGTAAAATTTTTGTAAAAAGTTATTTGGAGAAAAGTTTTAAGTCTATACTAATTTTGAGTTAAAAATACAAAATTTTTTCAAATGTTTTGTAATCGTAATTTTTTATTTATTTAATTAAATTTATTTATTACAATTTAATAATTATTTCACAATAATACACTCGCAATAAATCACTCGCCTAAATGTATTATTACTTAAAATTTATTGCACAATTAATTGTTATTAAATTCTTTTCATAAATAGTTGTTATCAATTTGATGCAAAGTTATTATATTTTTCAAATTCATTATATTCAATATAAAATTTATATTAAATAACAAGAAAACATTTATTTAAATAGAAATAATGTATACAGTCAATTCCGCTTAATTGGGACACATCGGGACTAGAGCATTTTGGTCCAATTAAGCGGCTGCCCCATTTAAGCAAATTTATTAATTTTCTAATGAAATGCCTGTACACGTGCAATTTTAAGAATAACCCGTATCATTCCAGAAACAATATTTATCGGTTATATGGGTGGGCTTTATTTGCTTTTGTGACACAACATTTACTCTGCACTGGGTCACACGTGAATAAATGTGTTGGGAATAAAGTTCACAGCGCGCGATACTAATGTAATTAATTGATATTTGCTAGATTTTTAAATATAATTTTCCATCTTGTGAATCAAAAAGATATGAAGCGCATCATATTAAATTCTTTGTACATATTTTTTCTTGTGAATATGTATTTGTAACATAATATGTACTGTGATCTTAAATTTACTGACCCAATTAAGCGGAATGTTGTCCCAATTAAACATGTAAATTTACTGTTGGTTCCTTGGTTTGGTTTCTGTTCTTTGAGATTTGGCCCAAATAAGCGGCTGTCCCAATTAAGCGGAATCGTCTGTATTTATCTAAATATGATTGATATTTTTCGAGTATAAGTGCTACGAATTTGAAACATGTATTTAAAAAATATTTATTTGAGTTGATTTTGTATAGGTCTAAAATGTAATTCTAAAATTTTTTTAAATAATTTTTTAAAATTTTTGTAACAAGCACCAAAAAATCCCTTACTAATAAATTTCATAAAACAAATATTAAAATTTATTTTTAGAGTACAACAATATTTTTGTTTTGTTCTGTTCTATTTTGTTATTTCTCTAGGTGGATGTAGATGAAAACTCATTTATAAAATCACAATTAAATATAAATCGACTTATTACTAATTACAAAAATAATCTGCTTCATAAAGAAGTCAATAGATCCAGTTGGGTAGATCAAATAGATTTTGAAAATTTATTTGTCAATAACCAATTATCGAAAAATTATCTGCGTTAGTATTATTTGATATATTTTTTTTATGTTTACTTGTTTTTACTATATTTTACTGTATTTGTGTATTTTGTTTTAAAAATTACAGAATTACAGCCTGGAGTTTTTATAAAAGGACTTATATTTTCCAAAAACTATCCAAGCTATATTAATTATGGGGCATTAGGATTTCTAATTGGACGAGAAATGTTTCATGCAATTGATAATGTCGGTAGCAAATTTGGTAAAAATGGTGAAAGAAGAGAATTGGAAAATCTAGAAACCGTATCTGTAATGCCTTCAGTATCCATGTGTTTTATTGATCAATACAGTAAATACGTACAGAAGGTAATAGAATAAATTATGTACTTATCTATATATACATATAACATGAAGACACAATAATAATACACTACAAAAAAAATAGCAAAATTACAGAAAAATTTAAAATTTTACTATAAAAAATCTGTAATTTCATTTTCCCATAAATATTTTGCATTTTTATCTCAAAATTCTGTAATGTTTGCATAATTCATACTAATCACATAAAGTAAATAAAAATGACCTAATAAGTATGTAGATTTGTTTACTTTCTGCAAATTACATTACATACTTAACATATTGCTGGTATAACTTCTTAAATTATGTAAAATTGCAACTTGCATATTAATATTTGTAATAATTCAACAAAATAATCAGACTTGGTACATATTTTATGTAATAATACTAATATAATATTTTAAGTGTAATTCATTCATTTCAAAATACATCCTTTATGTAAATTTAGAAATGTATGTAATTATATCTTCAATAGTATTGCAAAACTAAACAAATTTTACTTATTTATGGAAAATTCCTGACATCAAATTTACTGAAATTCTGTAAATTTACTACTATACTAAAAAAACTGTAATATTACATACATATGTACTTTTCCATTTCATTGGTAATATCATATTACATAATGTTTATAATAGTTCTGATATTATGTATTTTTAAACAATTATGAATTTTTTTAGAGTGTATATTTACATCGTTTATTTTCTTATTTTAATAGGAATTTGATAATTCAACATTTGATGAAAATCTTGCTGATGTTGCTGGTTTAAAACTTGCTTATTTTGCTTACAACAAATGGTTAAAAGAAAATAATGAAGAAGTGCAATTACCTGGTCTATTATATACATCTAGACAACTATTTTGGATTTCAACTGCACATTTAATGTGTACCAAAGAACGATATCATAAATTAAATGCTACATTTGCTTCGAATAGGTTTAGAGTAATTGGAACTATGAGTAATATAAGGAGATTTGCTAAAGATTTTAATTGCCCTGTCGGCTCAAAAATGAATCCGAAAACTAAATGCTTTATCTAAACAATGTTCAGTTTATTTCTTTGATACATTTTTACTAACCTATATTATAAGTGTTTATAAAGTAATTAATTGTTAAAATAAAATATTATATTTCAAAATATAGAAATACATAAAATAATACATATTCTAATGTTGGGTTGTTTTCCCAAAAAATTCACAAGTTACATTGAATCGGCTATTAGCCTATGCAGTTTAACCATAGACACGTGTTAGATTAGAATATTATTTTATATTACTTTTACTATATACTCATGAACTTTTATTCAGTCTTATTATAAAATACATAAATTATTAGATTAAGGGCGGTTTTTCAATGTGAGATTACCTTATAGTTACGAGTGACTGATAGTAAGAGCCGCTATTTTGTGTTCTGGTTAAGCACACATGGATAACTAATCGAACTTTCAAATTAACCCAGTAACAAATTTATAGTTAAATGTGATAGGTAGATAGATATGAATTTAACCACCAGTGCACAAAATACAAAAAATGTGCTTTTTTGATCAAGTATTTAATTTAACCTATTACCACCAAATAATTTTAACCAAAACTCAATATATCGACCTTAAAAATGCTTTTGATGTACAGCTCAAGTCGGTTGCATAACTTGTTTACTCTAGAAGACTACTCTGTTGTAATTAAAACATCTATTTTGTATGTCTGGTAAATTTTTCAAAATAAAAGTGTATATTATTGAGACATTTTTTAGATTTCCATAGAAACAGTGGAGTAAAAAGACCTACATGATTTTATACGTAACTAAAAATAATAAATAATAAAAAATAACTGTTATGTCTCGATTCTGAAAAAAATAACAAATCAAGACGCTGATTGATGTATTTCATGTTTATTATTGATTATAAATATAAATATATGTTATTTTAAAAATTCTAATTTAATACTAATTACAGACTTCTATGTTCACATTTATAAAATTATAGAAGTAATTGTTTATAGAAGTAAACTTATTTTATAGGTGTTTATAGTTATTGCAATTTTATTAAAAGAAAAAAAAAACTATCATCTATTGTTAGTAGATTAGAACAAAGTAGCAAAAAATTTACGGTTTTTAAGAAATAAATATTCAAAATTAAAAACGAAGTTCGAGTAATTATAAATTGAAAATAATACTATCGTTTAGTTTTTGTTTGTTTATTAAAACTAAATTTAACTTAATTTAAAAAATTGAAAGTCTGTTTTTATTAAAAAAATTATTTATTTATCCATCCGACACAAATTTGTTGCATTGAGAATTGCATATTTATACTTTTTTTTTTTAATTTATTAGTCTTAATTTCAAATTTATTATTCATAATTCAAGCATGAGCAATATTGTTTGAGAATATCATTTGAAGTTTATTTAAAATTTACTTTTATTATAAGAATAAAATGTCAGGTGTTTGTATTTTAATTTATTAATTATAATTGGACATCATTTATATAAATAAAAATAAATGTATGTTTCCATTTTTGTATGTTTTGTTTTCCTGCATGCATTCCTATACCATAAAGACCACTGTTCTCTACTAATTTCATTAAATATTGTCTTTAGATTATTACTGCCGTAAATAAAGTTTTTTTTTTTTTAGTTTAGTCTGTGATTGATAAATTTTGAATGAAGAATGACTCAAAAATCTATCATTAATTATATTTCATATTTTTCTTTTCTGTAACACTTATATTTTTCTATTTTTATTTTGGTATTACATACAAAATTATGTTACAATATTTAGTATATAATATACATTCCGCTCATTTTATTACATAAAAAATCTCCAATAATATCTTTGTTATTAACACATCTTTACATGATTATAATTAACCTTGAAAATATACCGGTTTTTATAAATACTCTCATGGAAAATATACGTATATCTGAAGGCCATCGTATATTGCAATCAAAACAGATTGGATATGAACAATTCTTTCCTTAAAAAATTTCTAGTAATCCACTACAAGTTGTTGCCTAATAATGTCATCAAACTTGTATTATTAATTAAAATTTCAGGGAAAAAAGAAGAACTTTCTTTGCGGAGAAATTTGTCATTGAATAGATAATTTTTTTTATTTCGATTTGAATATGATGCCAAGATGACTGCATTCTTATTAATATGTAAGGAATGCTAAGACGTATTACTATGTAGCATTGTAATTTTATTTAATAATTGAATAGTGAAGTAAGCACAGGTATCCGATGAGTAACATTGAAAATTGTTCGTAATGGCGCAAACAGTTATCAAGTAAGTAATTTTATTATTAATTTAATCCGTATTATTTAGTAATAATTACTTTATAAATTTAATACACTATTAACAGTATATAAATAAATATAAACTACATATTTTTAAAAAATATTAACGCAATAGAAAAAAGATAATAAATTTAAATTGCCATCATACTTAAAATTTATATTTTATAATATAACTAATACAGTGGAGCCTCGGTATACGTCTGCTTTAGAATACGTCCAATTCGGAATACGTCCTGTTTGGGCGAAATAAATTTTGCTTGATATGACTTTTGTTCGGTATACGACTTAATTCGTCGTTGGTTGGTATATGTACTGCTCTTTCGGTGTACTAGACCAAACTAGACCTTCTCGTTGCCACAGTCTATAACTTTGTTAAATTTCTTCTGATTTTAATTCTTAAGTAAAATTTTATTATTTTTATTAATCATGAATTGCAAAAAAAGTAAATAAAAAGCAGCGAAAAACTAAAGAATTATTTTACAATCCCCATTAATATACCATAACAAGAGGAGTTTTTTTTACATTCATTTTTACTTTACGTTTTATGGGAAAGGTTGGTTTGGTATACGTCCTATTCGGTATAAGTCCAAAGATCAGGAACGGATTAAGGTCGTATACCGAAGTTCCACTGTATTATAAACTGTCGTACACATAGAGCTTTAAGTTAACATATGAACTATAAAATATGTCATAAACAATGACTACTCTGAGATATAAATAAAATGTTAAAATTTATCATTATTTAAAAAGAGTTAATATGAGTATTATAAAATTTCATATGTCAAGTGGTAAATTATAGTAAGTATGTGATTTAAAATTTTCTAATTTTCAATAAAAATAAAAGCCGAAAAAATTATGTTATTTATATGTACACTTTAGAATTAAATATGAGATTAAACAAATGAAACTAAATACATTATATATCAAGGTTTACATTAAAATGTTTTGAAAAAGAACTAAGCTTATAGTACCCGACAAACGTCGGACACTTCTAATTAATAATAAAATAGTTTCCACTTACATTAATCACATTGTATACATTGTGTTATGTGTATAAAAAAAGTGGGTCATGGAAGTTTAACGAAGTAAATTCGAGGTTTTCTTAAGCACATATTTATTTTATTATTTTAGAGAAAATTTGTATTTAAAATTAATACTATATAATATGAATGCTACAAAAACTTTGTTTTCTGTTTGAATAATAAGTATAGGATGACCCGGCCAAAAAACGCTAGACTATTTAAAATTCTAATAACTTTCTACAATTAATTTATTTTATTTTTGTGAATTATTAATAAATAAAAAAGTTATTTCATTTTAAAATGCTCTAGTGATTTTTGGGCCAGTCCTGTAGTAAGATATGAAGTCATATTTTTATTTCTTTCTTTTAACTTTTTATTTCTTATATTTCTGAATATATGAATAAATTCAGAAGTTGTATTTTGCTCATTAAAAAATTTATATAAAATGTTATAAAATATACGTTTATACTTTGTTCCCGGAAGTTTCTCTTTATTTCTTATATTTTAAATAGAAAATAAACTTTTTAAATTATATTTTAAAAGATATGAATATATATAAACATCAGAATTATGTTAAAAAATTATGACAATATTAACAAATATACAAAGCTTATAACATAAGAGTATTTGTAATCTGTAAATTTATTCCCTGAGAAAAATATATGTTTTCGAAAGACTCTCAGCCATTTTGGAAAAGTTGGCAATTTTTTATCTGTTAAGAATTATTTACTGACAAGTTTACGTAACCTAACGTCATAAATACATTATCAAATATGAAATTATTATTTTTGCATTCATTAATAATTAAGCAATTACAGAAGTAAATTGTGGATGACTACTATTTTTTTTTCATTCAATTTTTTTCACAATTGCTAAATAATTATGAAAAAATAAATAAAACAATACGTAAAATAACTAATTGTTTATAAAAGCATCAATTAATATTTTCGAAATTGTTTATATTGTGCCTAAAAGATTTTTTAAAAAAATATGAAATTAAATGTACACAAAATTGTAGTCTAAAAAGTATTTTTTTGTATACAAACCGAATATTTTACAATGCTAAAATGAGACAATGTTAGCTTTGTTTTTATTTTAAATTATATTATCTTTAACTCATTTACAAGGTTATTGTATTTGGGTATAATAATTAAATTTTAATTAATTTAAATGAAAAGACTTAATTCACATGAATAAAGTTAATACTTGTGGAAAAGGTTTGATTCAGGTAGAAAACATTAATTAATATGAAAAAAAAAATACATAATTTACATAAAAATATATATATAAAATAATATATAATAATGGAAATTCCTGATGAGTAAATGAGTTTACATGATTGCAAAGTGTTTTTCTGGAACAAAAGTGATGAGAATAACATATTATAAATATGATTAAAGCAAAAGTAAACATGCCTGGATAGGAATATTTGGTGTAAATTAATTTCTGTTTGAATGAAAAGATTTTGTGTCATACCCTTATGGATACATGGTGTAAGTAAATATGTATTTATGTAAGTAAACTTAAAGTCACCTGGAAGAGTTTTCATTTACATGAGAAATAATTTATAAAAACAATGGCCCATATTTCCACCTTTTTTGTTTATGAAAAAGTTCTTTTATTTTTTGTTTTAAAATAAATTTTTACTTCTACCTCTTATCAAATATGAATAATATTTCTATTTTTAAAATATATTTTTTATATCTACAGTATTATAAAATTTAATAAGTAATATTAAGTAAACGGCAAAAGTATTTTTGACGAAAATCACTTTTAAAAATGACGTGAGAATAAATTATGTTTATTAACAGAAAAACTTATTAAATTTAAATGTCTTTTGAAATTGGATATTAATTCTATTTTGCTGCGAAATTTGAATTGTTACCAAATTAATTAACATATAAATATACCTAGTTTATTTTGTGGTTTAAGAGAAATTATTTTACTTTATTAACTTTTCGCCACAGTAAGATATTTTTATATTTATTATTAAACAAGCTCCTTCAAATAAATTATGAATTATAAATTGATTTTTGCCTAACTCTGTTTTCCATATAATTATTATAAAGATTAATTACTTTTTTTTCTAAAATTTAGAAATCCACCATGGTGGAATCGCAGATCTGGAACCGAGCGAAGTTTCATGTTAGTTTCTCTAATAGTAATAATAACATGTATAATTCTAGCCGTAGGAATAATTCTTGTAATTCTTCATTATACAGGTAAAACATTCATTCACACTTTCCTATCTTAAAATTAGTATTACGTTTTAGTCGTAATGCTATTAGTTCTGAACTAAGCTTGTGTAAACACCAAAACATTCTAATGTTGAGTTTTTCCCAAAATTTTAACAATTTCAATTTCACCATACTGACGAGCTCCTAAAAGACAAAACACGTGTCTATGGTTAACTGGCCGGACATTGATGCATTGCCTAAATTAGCCGATTCAAAGATTGAGTAACTTTTGGGAAAAAATTTCAACATTAGAATATTATTATATTAATTTCACAGATACACTTATGAAAATTTTTGTTCAATGTTACCAAAAAAATTGTTAAAAGGCACAATTTTTGGCTGAAATAAAACCAACAACTGATAAAACTAAAATTTTCATTTTTTATTTTTTCTTTATAAGTTAGTTTGGTCATTGATTATAATATAATATAATAATAATGTATTATATCAATAGTTTGATTCAGAACCATTTACTCTACGCCAAAACATAACACTAATTTCCTGATAAGTAGCTTAGTCTGAATGAGCCTAAACTGATTTATATTAAAGTTTATCTTCTATAATTAGGTTTTTTTTTTAGCAAAAACTCCATGTCAAACTACAGCTTGTCTACAAACTGCAGCAACTTTATTACAGCATATAAATGAAGAAAATGAACCGTGCGACGATTTTTACGAATTTGCTTGTGGTAAATTTTTAGAAGAAACAATTATACCACAAGACGCTGATGAAGTTAGTTCTTTCACTAAAGCTGAAAATAATTTTATGTTAAGTTTACAAAGTTTATTAGATGAACCTGAGAAAGCTGATGATATCAGAAGTATTAATTTGACTAAGAAATTTTTCAAAGCTTGTATCAATGAATGTAAGCGAATAATAATCTTATTTAAAGAAACTAGAAAATTAATTTAGAAAATTTATAATAAAATTATATTTTAGCTTCCATAGAAAAACAAGGTTTGGAGCCAATAAGAAAAATATTTTCCCAAATTGGTGGTTGGCCAATTCTGGAAGGGCAAAATTGGAAGATAGAAAAATTTGATTGGAAAGACGCCATTTACAAATTAAATAATATCGGATATTATACTAATTATTTGTTGAGTTTGTACGTTGATACCGATGCAAAGGATACAAAATCGAGAAAAATACATGTAACTATATTTGACTCACTGAGTCGAGTCCAGCTAATATTCACGTAATCACTAAGCTTATTGTTTCCCTATTGGTTACACTGTAAAAAATTAATGTAAATTTACATTGATAATGATAGTGATTTTACGATGTTTTTTGTTGTAATTTTTATAAATTATAGTAAATTCACAAAAAAAAATATAAAATTACAATAAAAAATGTAGTAAAATTACTATGATTATCAATGTAAATTTACTTACATTTTTTACAGTTTACTGTAAGGGTTTCCGCACCACTTTCCGCTTCAGTTAATCGAATGTGTTTACATTTTTATTGTAATATAAACACAAAAAAGTACATCACATCAGCTAAAAACTAAGAAAAGATATAACTGAACACCAAAAAATGTAAACGTACTGAAGGGTGCAGATTTCGGTTGTATCAGATGAAAATGGACTCGTCTCAATGATTTTATTGTATATTTATTTTTCTAGTTTTTATTTATATATATAATATGATTTTTATGGCTTCCAAGGGCTTTAGATATGTTTACTGTGATTTTAAACGTTATATAATTTACAAAAGATTCTAATTTTTTTTACGGCCTTTAAACTTTTTATCAGGATCAAAATTTTGTGTGAATCCTAACAAATTTATAGTACATAAACTAGTTTTGCTAAATTATTATTTAATATACAATTTAAATTCCGTTATGTTAGAAATATTTTGTAATGTAATATTTTCAGAATTTGTATTTTTGTGATAATTTAAAACAATTATTTCAGTTACTCCAAGCCACCTTAGATATTAAACAAGAATATTTACTTGAAGATGTTAATAGTACAATATTACAAGAATATTTTAAGTATATGGTAAACATAGCAGAATTGTTTGGAGTAAATGATAATGATCAAGTGAAGTCTGACTTGATGGAAATTGTAAATTTCTCTAGAAAATTAGCTGAGGTAAATAAACTAACAAAAAATCTTTTTATTTATTTTATTTAAAATGTATATTTTACAGATTTCTCTTAAACCAAATGAACTGAGAAACTTGTCTTCAATATCTAATCCATATTCCGTAAAAGAATTACAATCAAAATATCAAAGTATTCCTTGGTTGGAATTTATAAATAATATTTTAGCTCCAGTTGCAAAGATTAAAGAAGATGAAATAATCGTTACTCAAACGGCCGTTTTTCTAAAATCATTTGTAAACCTAATAAATACAACTCCAAAACGTACATTAGCAAATTATATCGGATGGCGAGTATACAGGGATTCAGTTGAATTTTTACCAAACCTAATGAGACAACGTGAAAAATATTTTACTAAACTATTAAACGAAGACAGTAAAATGACAATGCGATGGGAACATTGTGTTGCAAGTACTTATAAAAATTTAAATGCAGCAGTTTCTTCACTTTTTGTGCGAAAACATTTTGATCAAGAATCTAAAAAGAAGATTACTGAAATAGCCAATAATATTCGTGAAGCATCTAAAGATTTATTAATATCTAATCAATGGATGGATCAAGCTACTAAAAACTATGCTTTCGATAAACTTTGTGTAATGGAAGGGCATATAGCTTATCCAGATGAATTGTTGAATGATACAATAATTGATGAATACTACAAAACTGTAAATAATTAATTAATTGGTACTCGTTTGTTTGCTTCATATAAATTACATAATATTATTTTGAAACGAAAAAATGATAAATAATTACAACTTTTGTGTGTTCGATATAGTTTCTAAAATTAAAAAATAAAATACAACTAGATTCAATGAGTGACGACATACTACGAGATCATGAACTTGTAGTTTTAACTCTTGTCATTTAAATTTTTTCAAATTTGTTAGTCTTTTACCTGACCGATCAAATTCATCGAATGTATTGAAGATATACGTTCACTAGTAATAGTTTACATTTACACTATACAGTTCGCTTCCACTTTAACATAATTATAGTAGTATATTTAAAAATTCTACTTCCACTAATGTACAATCTGTTCTTGACAAGGTAACAGCGAAATTTATTTTGAAGCAAATAAACAACTTTAAAATACTCGTTACGAAATAAAAGCAATATTTTATTTTTAGATAGAGGTAAATGAAAATTCTTACTTAGAATCATATTTAAATATAAATCGATTCGATATCAATGACATGTTTAGTAAATTACATCAACCAGTTAATAGATCTGATTGGACAGAGCATGTTGATTTAGCAAGACACTCCAGATATCATCTATGGGAAAATAGTATTTGTTAGTATTAAATATAAAATATAAAATAACAACAAGATGAAATTACGTATAAATTATAACTATTTGCAATTTCTTCTTGCTGTTATTTCAACTCTCGAACTTACAAAAATTTTTACACTTTATTGTAGCTATTCCAGCAAGTAATTTAATGGGAAATTTCTTCTCAAAAGATCGTCCTAATTATATGAACTATGGAGCAATTGGTTATATAATTGGTCATGAAATTACACATGCATTTGATGATAAAGGTTGTAATTTTGATATAAATGGTGACATTAAAAGATGGTGTTCACCGCAATCAGAAAAAGCATTTACTTCAAGATGGGCTTGTTTTGTGAAACAGTACAATGATTTTACTGCACCAGAAATAAATAAAAATGTAAGAAAATAGAAGCTTTGTAACATAACTTTTGTAACGCTTACACTAAATATTAAATAAAATATATAAAATTTCTAGGTAAATGGACTTGAAACGGTGGACGAAAATGTAGCAGATAATGGGGGCATGCGAATAGCATATTTAGCGTACACAAAATGGTTAGAACAAAATGAGGCAGAATCAAAATTACCATCGTTAAAATACACACCGAAACAATTATTTTGGATCAGTACAGCGCAAATGTGGTGTTCGAAACAACGAAATGACTATTTACATAAACAAATTAACACGGAAGAGCATGCTCCAAATCGATTTCGAGTTATTGGACCAATGAAAAATATAAAAGAATTTGCCGAAGATTTTGAATGCTCTCGGGGTTCAAACATGAATCCAGAAAAGAAATGTAGAGTTTGGTAGTCAACATTAATTTTTAAATTACTTTTATTTTAATTTTTGTCCATATATTTTATATTATGTATATTATTTTTAATAAATAAATATTTAAAAAAACTATAAATATAGGTATAATTCCGATTATTATGAAAAAATACAAAAAAACGCAGTCACATATTCATTGTCATAAGTAAAATTTTACATTTTGATTATTTTGATCATTAATATAATAAAAAAAACATATTTGTTTTAAAATTTGAACATTATTATATGTTATTGTTAACAATAATGTATTGCTTTAATTAAAAATAAACTTTGTACGTTTCAAAAAAAAATAAATAAGTGAGGCTATGTTAAATGTCAACAATACATAATCAATGGATAACATATTGGACTTTTCAAAAACTTGCAGATCTTGTTTAGTAGAAAATTCTAAATTGGTGTCTATAGTTAATAACAGGAATGATAACAATGAAAAGTTTTACAATATGTGGAATATATGCACATCAATCGCGGTACACTATTCAACTGTTTACAATTTGTTAAATTGGTAATACATTATTAATATATTTTCAGATTCATGAGGATGATATTTTACCTAATACTTTATGTGAAAAATGTATCGAAGAATTAAATATCGCATACAGTTTTAAAAAACGTTGCGAACAGAGTGATACATATCTTCGGAAATATACAGTAGAATTTAAACACTCTCAGAAACATAAAATTGTAAATCAAAATAAATCAGATGAAACAACAATAAATAATAAACAATTACACATATGCGAAATATGTTCAATAGCTTTCGATAGCAGTGAATTATTAAATAAACACGTGAAAACGCATAAAATTAATAATTCGAATTGTTCAAGTGATGAATTTAGTGATACAGAAAATTATAATAAACTTGATAACAGTTTCACTAACCTTACTAGTAAAAAACACATCTGTAAACTATGCAATAAAACATTTACCCAATCTAGTTCGCTGTCCGTTCACATGAAAAGACATAACGGTATAAAAAAGCACAAATGTTATGTTTGTTCGAAAGCTTTCACTACATCCGGAAGCTTAATTATACATTTAAGGTCGCATTCGGGTGAGAGACCGTACGAATGCAATGAATGTAAAAAATGTTTTATAACGAAAGATAATTTAATGAAGCACCAACGAAGTCACACCGGAGAAAAACCGCATCTTTGCTCTGTTTGTGGAAAAGGGTAAATATGAATATATTTTTATCGATGTGTTTTTATTTATTCCTCGTTTTACAAAATACATTAGTGTATGACGAGTGTGAAATTGAAAAAAAAAATGTTGTAGCAAAAGTTTGTGTTAGTCAGTTAAGATGGTCGAACATTTTGAGCGAATGTCTAATGAACGTTTGATTTATATGAAAAGATTTAAATGAATGATTTTGAAGGTTGGAGTGGTATGATTGAAGGTGTTTTGCGTAAGCGAAAGTTTCCAAATAGTAGGAGCATGTATGAAAGGAATTATGAATGTGGATGAAGCTAAAGTTGCTTGTTTGGAAAGGAATGTTTGGAGGAGACTGATTTCGGGATAATGGAAAGAATTTGTGCCACATCATTTTGGGTATATGGCGTGATTGTGTATGTATGTACGAATTTTACTTCAATTTTAAAATATGAACATATTTCTTTCATAAAGGAGGTAGTGTTATTTAAGATTTTGGAAATGTGAGGGTTACGAATGAAATAAATGTACTGGAAATAGCTAACTTATTTTTTCAAATACTTTATTTTTCTATTTATCAATAATGGTTTTCATTAGTTTTAGTGCAGCTGGGACGTTACAAGTGCACATGAGGGTTCATTCTGGTGACAAACCGCTAAAATGTAAAATTTGTGATAAACGGTTTTCTGCACATGCTGGTCTAAGTGTTCACATACGAAAACATACAGGAGAGCGTCCATTTTTATGTTCTCATTGTGGTAAATGGTTTTTTTTTTAAATAATTGATATATTTAATATTTATATTAATTATTTAATATATTATGAATTTGAGTTTCAAAACGCACAAAAATTGTCAGAAATTTTAGTATAAATTTATTATAATATTGTTTAAAAGCATTAGATCATATTTTCAATGTTATTATTTTTAAAATATTATTTTTTTTATAAACAGTTAACTGTTATCAGCTGGTAATAAAGCAACAAAATTATAATGACGTAATTTTGTTTTCAAATTTTTCGACTTGACATTTTACATAAAAATAATTTTAAGAATGATGTTTGTATTGAAAATATTAATTTAAATCGTATAATTGATCAACACATGTTTTTGTGTCATTACATATAGTTCATAAAATAAGCAAACAAAATTTGTCTGAAATAACTTTTGTAGTTGAATGCATATTTTTTTTAAAAGCTAAAAAATATAAATATCGCATACAGGATTGTTTGACTTGCAATGTCCAGATAAAATACAAAATAAAAATTTGATTTATGAAACAGAAATCTATGAAAAATGTATCTTATTCTTATAATAAATTATTATTTTTTTATTTAAATAAAATCCATGGCAAAATATGAAAAATATACAAAGTTGAATTCAGAAAATTATTGTCTTTTTGCAAATTTTAACAATAAATGTTAGGAGTACTATTTAGGGGGAACAGAACAAAAATTTGTCCAGCAAATGTGCTTTAACAAAAGAAAATATTTTTTACGTTATAATATAGAATACGTTATAGTAAATTACTTTTATTTGAACATTTTTATCCTAATGTTTTTAGTTCACGAAATATCATCTGGACACAGAAAGTCAAACCTCACTGTATACACCAGAAATATCTTGTACAAAGTCTTGTCAAAGTCTGCCAAAGAGATAATTTCAAATAAAAAGTAATTTAATTTGTAATATTTTATTGAATAGGAAAAGGTTTTAAGTCTAGTTCAGACTTAACTACACATACTAGAAAGCACACAGGTGAACGTCCTTTCATATGTGATATTTGTAAAAAATCTTTTCGAACATCTTATATGCGTTTAATCCATCGAAGAACACATACCGGTGAAAGACCAGCTCAATGCAACATTTGTAAAAAAAGGTTCATATTTTTCTTATCTGTTTATAAAATGAACAAAAATTTATTTGAAATTAATTTCTAGTTATACCTCAAATGGTCATCTTCAAATCCATTTAAAAACCCATACGGACATTAAATCACATTTATGTGTAATATGTAATCGTCGTTTTCTTAAAGACAAAGATTTAGTCTTACATTTAATGGTTCACAATGGACAAAAACCACATATTTGTTCTCAGTGTGGAAAAGGATTTAACAGAGCTAATAATTTAGCTAAACATATTAGGTTACATTCGGGCATCAAACCATTCATTTGTGAGGTCAGAAACATTTTAAATGCAGATCAATTTATTCACAGTATGAAATTATGATTATATTATTAGTGATTTTTGTTGATGATGTGAATAAACTGATAAACCTATTTCCGCTTCCGGTAACTTTTGACTTATAATAAATTATATATAATTTCAGGTTTGTAATAAAGCATTTAGTACTAGTACAGAACTTAAAATTCACATTCGAAGTCATACAGGGGAACGCCCTTATAACTGTACAATTTGTGATAAAAAATTTGCAAGTTCAAGCGGTTTAACTCGCCATAAAAGAAGACAACATTTAGATGATAGTAAACAACCGAAATTGAGAACGACAGAACAACAATTATTAATTCCAATCAAACCCAATAATGAAATAAAACAAGTTCCACAAAATTTGTTTGCAGATGCGAAGAAATATAATCGCGAAAAATGTTTGGAAAATATCAACGTTGAACAATATTCTCTTTCAGATAATTCCACAATAAATAATGATATTAGTAGTGATAAACTCACTTTTGAAACATTGCACAATGTGCAAGGCGATATTTTAAAATTTGATAATATTATTCCTATTAACGAATCTCAAATTTTAAATGTTGCTTCTTTAACGCCAATGTATGTTACAATGAATCAACGACAAAACATGGAAGATTTTTTAAAATAAATATTTAATTTTTTGTATGTTTTGTACATCAATAAAAAATAAATTTATATTTCTGCGTTTTTATCTTCGATCCTGCTTATATCATATATCTTTATATTTATATTTGATTTTTATTATAAGTAATTTAAATATAAACAATTAGTGGATTTATATTGAGTGATTTTTTCACAATAAAATTGGTATATTTCACGACTGGAATATATATAATGATGCATGAGTCTAACTCGCTAACTATATACCTACTAATTTAGTTGTAAATTTTACCGATTTCGTGGTTTTATATACCAATTTTGTAGTATAATTATAATTCCCCATTTTATATTTAACAGTCATCTTTAATAATTAATACGTTAAGCCATATTAAAAGCCTAATAATTAATTAAATCTAACCTCCAAAATATAAACTTTAACCCGCTTATCTAATATGTAATAATTGTTGCAGGAAATTAGGCGATAGAACTTCTTCATGATTACATATCTATGTTTATATTTTTCTGTATTAGAATTCAAGGACAAATCAATAACATTTTCAGAAATTCAGTCAGTCACGCATGTAAATTTGTGGCATTACTACTAAAAACTAGTTGTTTTTTTTTACTATTTTATAACAATGACTGATTTACCAAGAACCTTTGTCGTCGGTTTTCATGATGAAGAAAAAGTGAGAAAAATGAAATATAATCCTTTCGGTCATACAGGGTTAAAGGTTTCGCATATCTCAATTGGCGCTGGCGGATTCTGCCCGCAATATGGGTAAACAAAAATGAACTATAATGCTTTGTTTCTAAGACTATAATAATTAATTTTTAAAACAATCAAATTTCAATAAAATATAATCATTTATTTGATAGACATATACTTGACTGTATACGATATATACAAGAGTGCTACGTTTTTTTTTTTAAATTTATTTTGATCTAAGATCACTTATTTGATCCTCTAGTTTTTATTAGTGCTAAAAACCGAATATTAATAATTATATACATATTAGATAATAAGATTTTACGTTTTTAGAATATATACAGAAAAAGATTGTATTGAAACATTGCATGCAGCTCTTAAATCAGGAATAAATTATATCGATACAGCTCCATGGTACGGCCAGGGAGAATCCGAAGACATTTTGGGCAAAGTATTATTTAAAATAATAAATTAAATATAGAAAATAAAATATAGTTTTTCTAGGCTTTAAAAGGCATTCCTCGTCAAGCTTATTATATAGCAACGAAAGTAGGCCGATATGAAAAACAACCGGAGAAAATGTTCGATTTTTCTGCTGAAAAAACTAGATGGAGTGTCGAGAATAGTTTGAGGAAGTTGGGTCTTGATTATGTTGACGTTATTCAAGTATAAAGAGGACGCAATTTTTCAAAATCAAAACATAATTTTACTTTTTGTTTTCTAGGTACATGATATAGAATTTGCGCATGATTTAAATCAAGTCGTTAATGAATGTTTACCGACTTTGGAGGAATTTATTAAAGCTGGAAAGGCTCGTTATATTGGCATAACTGGCTATCCAGTATCTGTACTTAAAGAATGTGTTCAGAAAAGTAAAACTCATCTTTCAACTATTTTGAGTTACACAAGATTAACTCTTATTGATGATACTTTGAAAGAATTTATGCTCTATTTTCAAGTATGTACAAACTTTTGTTTGCATATTAATAATTTATATATTTTTGTTTTCAATAATAGTAATTTTTTATCTGATTCTAACATATTCTTTCAAATAATTTCTTGCGTTCTAAATTAAAGTGTTATTATAATAAAGACTTGTTTTTTTTTTCTGTATTATAATATTATTCGAACAAATATTACATAAATCTAGTTTTAAAATTTGATTTCTGTACTGAAATAAATATTTTTTTTTTCTTAATTCATCAAATTCATCTGGTGAAACAGAAAATTGAATTACAACGGAATTTAAATCGTAACAAATAAACTCTTATTTAAAAATTTTGTTTTAATAAAACAAAACATGAGTAACTCGTGAAATTAAAGTAAAATCTCTAATTTAGAATATTATTATATTAATTTCACTATGACACTTATAAACTTGTTTGTTCAATGTTGTCAAAACAAAAAATGTTTAATGTTTATCAGTTGATAAACTTGACCCTAAATATTCCAAAACTAAACGCTTGAATTATAATATTGTGTTATGAGTGAAAGAGTAATTATAATTTTTTGAAAAGATGCAAGGCTTGGGCATAGTAAATGCAGCCGCTCCATCGATGGGCCTTCTCACAAACAACGGTCCACAAGAATGGCATCCAGCCCATCCAGATATGAAGGAAATCTGCAAGCAAGCTGCCGAATACTGCAAGGTAATTACTCGTTAAATTCAGTGGTGGATTAACTTTAGCTTCAACTTTAGCTTTATCCACATTCATAATTCCTCTCATACATGCTCTTCCGCTCACGCAAAACACCCTCAATCATACCAATCCAACTACTCATCGGACTGCCACGTATTCAATCATTCAATCGATTTTTATTAGTCAATAGAAATTAGCTTGATGCAAAGACCTCGGAAAATTCAGCCAGGAATTCCATGCAATCTTAATCCGCCACTGGTTTAAATTTACTGCATAAAATAACAAATATTTACAGAAACAATTTCTCTTTCAACAGGAACGCAATGTTGAATTAGGTCGTCTGGCAATGAATCACGCATTAACACAAAGTGGACCTTCAACGCATCTCGTTGGAATGAATAACCTAAATTTGCTGAACGCAAACTTAGATGTATTCTATAACGGGTTGTCCGATAATGAGAAACAGGTTTTGAATGACATTAATGAAAAGTAAGGCATATTTGTTTTCGTATTTTTTATTTAATTTTTTTTTATTATGTTTTGAAAGGATTTACAACACAGGTAAAGTTAGTTCGGACAGAGAATTTTCTATAAGATAATGTTTTCAAAACACTTATACCAGAGAGTTCAAAACACTTGCACGATACAGGGCTTTGGATCTTCGACTATTTAATAAAAATATATAGAACATAATTCAAAAAGTGTTTTTTTTTCATTTAATAAAATAAGTTCTGATAGGTTTTTACTTTATTAAAATAAAATTGTATCCTTAATATTAATAAAAATCATATTTTTCAGATTTTTCTCAAAATTAACTCAACATCATTGGGAGGGCGTCGAAATCAAAAAATATCGCTCAACTCTTGGATTAAATTAATTCAAATAGAATTTACTTTTATAATATGTGCCATAAAAAAAATTATAAAGTTTTCAATTATACTGAAAACAATCTCCTATTATAATGTATTTTATATTACATAATAAAAATTGTTTTTAATAATTAAAAATAAAAAATCTAGTTTATTTATTCAGAACAAGAATATTTGTAATAAAATAATTATTGTTCTTATTTTTCTTATCATTATCAAATTAAAAGAAAAATAAAGTCAATAGCACATTCAACTTTTTCTTTGATGATTGAGAGAAGCCTATTTGATTTCATTTGTAATACTTTTATATTAATTGGATAAACAATTGCATAATAATTAGCAGGCTGCGTATCAAGTAAATGTTGTAAATTTTATGACAACCATGAACTATTTCTTGTTGAAATTAATTATTATTTTTAAAGTACTATATCTGTATATAAATACGAATGCAAAGAATTTTTTTGTTAGAAGTGTTTTAATTTTATTCAGTTTAGTTTTTATTGATGATTAACGGTAAGTTAAGATATTGTTAATTATAATTTGAAACTGTTATGTTTCAATAAATATTATTTGTTCATTTAGATTTTAAAGGAATAGATGTTTTAAGTATAGATACTCAAATCTTAATTTAGAAATGTGGACAGTCTACGTGACTAAACAGGCGTAAAAGAAATTTTAAAAATTCTTAGTATGAAATAGTTAACATTTTCTTAGGAATCATTTGCAGTAAAATTTATTTATTTTGAAAATTTCAAACTAAAACAAATACCGTATTTGCCCGAATATAACGCAACCCCGAATTTAACGCGACACCGAAATTTGTTATAAAGATATTTAGAAAAAGAACATAATTCGAATTTAACGCGATCTATTCATTTCTCATAAAAAATTCAAAGAAAATAAAATTCAAGAGTTGATACATTCCATTACCTAGACCTCGAATTTAGGGCAAGTCAATTATTTAACGAGAAATAATTAGTCAAAAAAATATCGCGTTATATTCGGACAAATACGGTATATGTTCAATATTAACACAAATAAATCACAGATAGATGTAGATCACAGATAAGTATAAATATATTTTGAAAACCTGATGTGATAAAACACATGACATTTACATTTAGTTGTAGCAATTAAATAAGTCAAAGAAAATGATTTAATAAAAGATAAATCTACTAACCATTTTAAATCCGATACTTTTTCATACATACATAATCATGCCATGTACGCAAACGGGTGTGGCACAGACTCTTTCCACTATCCCAAAATCCAGACCAAGCAATTTTAGCTTCATCAACATTCATAATACCTCTCATACATGCTCTTCTATTCCTACTACCATCAAAATCAATTATATAAATTCTTTTAACCAAAAGTTCATTAGACATTCGTTCAAATTAACCGAACCAACTTGGCTGACCAATATCAACTTTTGCAACAACATTTTTTTTTTCAATTTCACAGTCATCATACACTAATCTATTTCGTACTCAATTTCTCCTTCATAATAACCTTATATTATTATTAATTATACAGGGTGTTTGGCAAGATGGGTATAAAATTTTTATAAGATTTTTTGATTAAGTATTTGTCTTAAAAACATCAGTAGTTTAGATTATTGGTATGGGAATTCCGCTGCTCCATACAAATGCACAACTTGCAGTTTTGAAAAAGTGTCTAAATGAATAAATGATGTTTTAGTGCTTCCGGTCAGAGGGAGTCATATTTAACTACAATTAGGTACTTTAATACAAAGTCGTACACTTTTTTAAGATACTCTAGTCGTAACTAGACATGAGACTAGTAAGTTTTACCAACTTAATATATGTCAAATCATATTTCAGTTATTCGTTATTGTATCATACAAAATAAATACACATTAAAGTAACAAATAATTAATTTTAATAAATATTTAATTAATTGAAGCCAAATTTTATTTAAATTAGTGCCTGCACAGTGATTGATGTTTTTCTTTATAAATTTCTATTGCTTCTCTTATCAATCTGCTGTAAATATTAATTGGTCTTGCAATTATTACAGTATCTACGAATTTCACATCGTTAAGATAATCTAACGCATGTTGAGCAATGGCAGATTTATCAGGATGGTTTAGACGTATTGACCTCTTATTTTCTGTCAATCTATAGTAGATGAAGACGGACGTTGAGTTCGTCGAAACGTCGATTATTAATAAATATTAATACAGAACTTAAACCTAAAACCGTTTTATTTTTTTAATTACAACTGTTTCTATTATTTACTTAAAAATAAATTTTTGTACATGGTAATAATAAAAAGTACTAATTTTTTTACAATTTTCGTATTTTGAAATCAGAATTTAAAATACAGGTAAGGTAATCAAAAGTCCACGTGCAAAACCTTGCAAAAATATTTGAATTAATTTTGTTACAAAAAAAAGAAACAAAACAGTATCCGACATTTTTATTAGTGATACTGATACGGTATAAGAAAAAACAAGAAAATATATTACAAATAAATTTATAAATAACACACATATTATGTAGACAATATTGAAGGTCGGACATTCAGCCACAAAAATAAAACAAGTTTTTCAATGAAATTGCAAAAAAGTTGTGGATTTATCAGTTTTTTCGAAATAAAACAACGTTGCAGACGTAATTGAGAATATTTAAAACAAATTAAATAATATTCCAGACTTATATTTTTTGCATATCCACAAAATTATTTGTTTATATTTGTTTATTGCTAATATAGTAAAATCTTATCAGTTTTGTAATTTTATTAATATTGCTGGGTATGATTTAATATATTATAAAATATATTACATTATATTATAGTTTACTTACGTATTAAAATTTATTTTTAACTTTCATTTAAAGAAATTTATTCATGTTTTGAACTTTGAATATGTCAATTTTATATTATTATGACATAATTTTTCGAAAAATAAACGAAACATTTTTCTGCAGTATAATTGGGCAACAACAATTTTATTTTTGGAAAAGCTTATGTGCAATATACATATACACAAATGAAAATGATTCAGATTTAATTAAAATAAAATTGACCTTATCATTAACTAACTGAATGCACAGGTCACTAGATATTAAAACAATAGAAAATTTGCATATTATTTTTACCTGTGGAAACTAATAGGAAACCCAGCTTTGCTAATTAAAATCTTCATATTCTGAATTTCCTATACCATCTAATTTCTAAGTGGCAGAATAGTGTGTCAGTGACCCAAATTCTCACCTCACTTTTTCGGGAAAAAATGCTTTTATCATTAATTTCAAAATAACTTTTTGCTTCTGTTTTTCATCAAAAAATAGTTTTTCTATTTTTGATCATTTTTATTATATTTGCTATTATAAAATTTAAATAAATCATTATAAACGTTGTGAAAAATTATGTAATTTTAAATGTTTTGTGAATGTAATTTTTCATAAAAAATGTAACATTACCAATACATAAATTATCACAATAAAATTACAAAACATTGTTATTATTCTGTTAAAACCTATGTAAAATTACATAAATTTAAGATATATATTTTTTACAGTGAAGTGATATTCTAATGTTGAGATTTTTCCCAAAAAATTTCACAAATTATTCAATCATTGAATAGGCTTGTTAAGCTATGCATCAATGACCGACCAGTTAACCATAAACACGTGTTTCGTTCTTTAGAAGCTCATCAGTATGGTGATATTTGATCAATGTCCGAAGACAACAGATGCAGGTGTAACCGTCTGGCTGACTTTTATGCCAAGCAAATTAAAAAGTTGTAGCTGAGAAGCAATAAATACCACCAATCAATAAAAGCCAGCCAGACGGTTACATCTGTCTTCGGATATTGATCAAATCACCATACTGACGAGTTTTGAAATATTCGACGTGTAGTTTTATACTGTATCGTTGTAGAAAAAGTATAGTGTTATACTTGTATATGTAATGGTTATTGTGTGATCGTTGAATAATATACTGCAATAAAAGCAGTTTATAATATTCTTATGCATTTAATGAAATTAAAATATTATTTATAGTGTTATTAAACAAAAATAACTTATATTACAAAAAATAAATAATAGCTTATTTTTATTTGATGGCTTTTTAAAAATAATATTGACAAATATCAGTTTGCTTTGTGTGTTCTTGAAGTTTTTGCAAGAAAGTAAAATACAATATACTTGTAATTATGTAATTAGATTACGATTACCTACATCTTGACCTGAATGACATAATTAGATTTCCGTAAATTTTAGAATTGCGCGCGTTACGTTTTTAGATATTGTTATTATTATAATAATATATATAGATAGAAAATTGTTAACGACTAAAAGTATTTAATACGAATTGATAAAGGGTATGGTAGTCAAAAGTTAGAAAAGGAATCAATCCGAGCTTTCGTAGCATAATTTTGTCTATTTTATCAGGGCAAAATCTAAAGTGGAAAAAATAACACATGTTTATGATTTTGTTATTGTTCTCGCCAAAAATGTTTTCATATTAGTTTTTAAAAAATCACTTTAGATCTCGTCCTGATGAAGTAGACAAAATTATGCTATAAAAACTCGGATTGAATCTTAAATGAGATTTCTTTTTTAACACCTTTTCCAACTATTGACTACCATACCCATTATCAATTATGACTTACTAAATTTATAAACTTATAAATGTAAAAATACAATACTTTTCATATCTGTTCTATTTGTTTAAATTACGCATTTAAAATGTCGGATTCGAATTTCAAATTAATACTTATTATTTTATTTTATGTCAAATAAATAAATTAATTAATTAATAAAGTTTTCTTTTTAATTAAAAATCTATATTGGAAATTTGCAAACGTCTTGAGACAGATATAAAAAATAAAATGATCATGAATTCAATACATGATCTTTCAAATATTAAATTTCAAACATATTTAATGTTTACAAATATTAAATTAAAAATTACTTATATGTTTTATTTTCAATAGTATTAGAACTTGGACAAGGTCAAGATTGAATAAATATTAGAAAATACATAATATATGTCATTACCAGACATATTGCAAATATTGGTAATTATAATTATTAAATTTTGTAAAATTTTTATCTTATTTTTATAAAAATGATAGAAAATATTTAACTTTCATAATTTTATTTTGAAAGTATTATGTATAGTTAATAAATATTACACATATATGAGAAAAGATAAAATTTATTAAAATAAACTATACAACATAACTGCATTAATATTTTTATATTTATTATGAGTCGAAAGATTTTTGATTCGTATTTACAACTACTTTTATCTAAAAACACATTTTGATCGTGAGTGGATTTAATTTCACTGAACAAAAGCCCATATTCAGGAGCAAAATTGAATAAGCATAGACAGATTAAACCCCATGCACTAGGATTTCTAGGCGTCGAATTAAGCATTTGCGCAAAGACATTTAACTGTCTTTGACACAGTGACGGATTTAATGTTTAAGGGGCCCGAGGCGTTAAACAACTCCGGCGCCCCATCGCCCTATCGAAAAAATAGTCGTATACTGGGGATCACCTCCTCCGGGTAAGAAATTTTGAAAAAAATAGACTACATATTGTAATTTTAAAATCGTTTTGAGAGACTTCCAATGGCAAAGAAAAACTTAATAAACAAAAAATGTTACGAAAGCTAGCTAATGCCAAAAGGAATATTTTTTTTAGGAAAAACTAAACAAATTACGAACAAGGAATATGACAATAATTTAAAAATACATTATTGGAAGAAGAATCCGAGCCCCAAATTATTTTTGGTCGTTTCAATCAGTGTAATATATATATATATATATATATACAGGATGATTTGTAAGTAATTGGAAATATTTTAACTGGAGTATCCTGGGCTCAGAATATGAAGATTTGACCCAAAACACTTAGATAAAATGTGGCTCCTTACTGAGCTACAGGGTGTTTTATTTAAAAATTTAAAAATTTAAAAACGATTTTTGCCCAGTACTTAAAAACTATTTGACGTATCCTTATCATACTTGGCAGAAAGTGTAGATACCGTACACCATACTAAATTATGTTAAACAAAAGTTTCTGGCTAGTGCCAGTGGCGTACAACAGGGGCAAGTGAGAGGTTGATCCTTCCTAAATTCTACGCCACTGGCGGAATTGTCATTTTAGCACAATTTTTCGATTCTCCGATACTTTCTGTGTAAAAAACATACTCTTCCTTCCTAACGATAAAGTCACTATTTTTTGAGATATTTAAAGTTAAACGTAAGATGCACCCTTGGATTTTTTTTAAAATTTGATCAAAAAAATCTGAAAAAATTTAGTAAAATAGAGAAAAAAATTAGCTACATAATAACTAAGCAACTTTTTTCTCTATCTCATTTTGGTTTGGCAGGAAAAATTATTGAAAATAAAAAATTAAAATGCAAAAAATATAAATTTTCAATAATTTTTCCTGCCAAACCAGAATGAGTTAGAGAAAAAAGTTACTTTGTTATTATGTAGCTAATTTTTTCCTCTATTTTACTGAATTTTTTCAGATTTTTTGAGCAAATTTTGAAAAAATCCCAAGGGTGCATCTTATGTTTAACTTTAAATATCTCGAAAAATAGTGACTTTATCGTTACGAAGAAAGAGTATGTTTTTTACACAGAAAGTGTTGGAAAATCGAAAAATTGTGCTAAAATGACAATTCCGCCAGTGGCGTAGAATTTAGGAAGGATCAACCTCACACTTGCCCCTGTTGTACGCCACTGGCAGTAACCAGAAACTTTTATTTAACATAATTTAGTATGGTGTACGGTACCTACACTTTCTGCCAAGTATGATAAGGATATGTAAAATAGTTTTTAAGTACTGGGCAAAAATCGTTTTTAAATTTTTAAATAAAACACCCTGTAGCTCAGTAAGGAGCCACATTTTATCTAAGTGTTTTGGGTCAAATCTTCATATTCTGAGCCCAGGATACTCCAGTTAAAATATTTCCAATTACTTACAAATCACCCTATATATATATATATATATATATATATATATATATATATATATATATATATAATAAAATTTATTACATACGAGTATATGATTATTGTCATGTGAGGCTCCCTGACTTGTAAAATTTTTATCTTATTTCTATGAAAGTGATAGAAAATATTTAACTTTCATAATTTTATTTTGAAAGTATTACGTATAGTTAATAAATATTACACATATATGTGAAAAGATAAAATTTATTAAAATAAACTATAAATCAACATAATAAACTCATGAATTTAATCCAGTCAAGTACATCACATGATATGTCTATAAATCTATCATGGCGTATTATACGTATATTATATTTGTATATTTGTTTTTGCTTAAATTGCCATTAATTAATTTTGATGAACTAATTAAATCATTAGTAGTAATGTATCATGACCAGTCAAAATATAGAAAAATGCATCACCTTGTCGTTGTGATGTTGTGGCGCAGTTGGTTAGCGCAGTTGACGCAAAAGCAAAATGTTCCGGATTCAAACTCCGGGAAGGTCAATGAATTTTTCTTCATTTAAAAATGAAAGGGTTACATATGTGTAAATGAACCAAAACTTTGACAATTAATTCAATGAAAAGTTGCTATTAGATTAAGATACGGTTTTTTTTTTTTTTGAAAAGATCAAGTTTTGGAAAACAAATTGTAAAAGTCGACAACTGTCGAAGTCATTGTGGTCCTTCGCGGTGGACAGCAGAACTCACTTATTTGTTAATCGATTTGCATACGATTTTTTTCATATATTCTTCCATGTTTTCTCTAACTTGTCTCGATCCAGACTTTTTTTTTAAGTAATTAGGAATAAAATGGTGGCAATTTGATCAAAAAAAGTCGTTTCTTATCTGTGTTTTAAAGCTTAAACAATTAAATTAACAACGAAGACATCAATTAAAAAAAAAAAAAACAAGAACAATTGTTTTTTGTTACAAAACTATCTTTGCATATTCTTTGTAAATTTAATTCGTAAATATAATAAACTAGTTTTCTGTTTTCAATGTTAAGCAAGAAAATTATCTATAGTGCATATCGGAAATAAAAAAAAATATATATATATTTTTCTCTTACATATAAATACCACGTGCTGTTTCAGTTCCTTTCCCCTCAAAACAAGTTCGGAAATATAATACACACACGTGTGTGTGTTTTTGTAAATAATTTTTGCGCTAATTAAATCTACAAGCAAAACAAACATATTTACGCGTGCTTCTAATTTGTTATTTACATTTTACAAAAGTTATCTATTCTAGTTAAGCACGTTTGTCGTTATTTATTGTAATCAAATAGATGTATGTCAACAACGTGAAAGACGTTCAATACTTTAATATTGAAAATAGTAATTACTTTAATATTTATGTTTCGAAAGTATTTCTGTTACATTTTTGAAAATATACAGTAGGTTTAGTTTCTTTAAATAATTTTTTTACCAACCGTCGTATCACATATGATTAGGGAGGTATTATAATTATACTAAATTTGACCAATCGAGATTTTTAAACACGAAGTATGATTATAGTAACACGAATCAAATGTTTTTAGCGTAATGGTCGTCTATTGATTTGTCTGTAGACACGTGTAGAGCAAATTCGGCTGCACGGATTGTTATGAAATTTTATATTTAAGCTTCGGAGGTGAATATACAATGAGGAAGTTTAGCGTGATTGAAGTTGCGCGTAAAATTATTTTTTCTCAAATATATATAAAATAATAACAGAAACTGTCATTAAAATTTTTGATAATTGTTTCATTTATTTGTTATTAACAATTTTTGTACTGACGTCACAAGCCTATTGTGAGCAAGCGTAAAAGAGTTGGTGAGATATAATTTTGAAAACGTATGTCGTAGTAAATGCTAATTTTTGTTGATTCGATTACGCCCAGCCAAAAGCTTGTGTCGGTAACCATGGCAATACATGTGCGTCTGATTCAGATATCGACATAAGTTTTGCGATGACATTACTGACGTCATCACGACATATTTTTGCTTTTTTTAGGAAATCTGGGCATCTTCGAGAAAAATGATAAATTAAACATCACTTTTTACGCCATGTCCAACCAAATAAGAAATAAAAAAAATACGCTAAACTTCCCCATTTAATCAATTTTTGGTAAAGATCTGCCTACCGAAAGTGGTAATATACTGATGTCACTTTTATGTATTTTACGAATATTTCACAACAGAGATATATTAAAAAAAAAAGATTTTAAACAAGTTATAACTAACAATTTCTATTTGAAGCATTTTTCGATACGCCTTAATATTTTTTTTATAATTTTTCATATTTTTTATATACCGGGTGTTTCAGACCACCCGTCCCACCCTTTTATTTTAAAAATGCGATGAGCTATAAAGTTGAAAAAAAAAATTTCATAACCAAAGCATATGTAAAGAATTTATTGGCCTTGCTATAATTTTCCTGAGAAAACATAGGTCATGTTTCATATCGATGGATAAGGTTTTTAAAAAGAATTCCTTTTTATTTGAAACATTTTTTGATATTTCTTACGATTAAGGAAATAAGTAAAAAAAATAATGAAGACTAAAACAGTATTTTTTTTTTATTATTGTTAAATGTTTACATATTAGTTAAATATGTTCAAAATGTCTAGCTCTCTCATTTAAACACTTCCGTACTCTTTCCGCAACGCCCGACCACCAAGATGGCAATGGATCAAAAATGCTTGTCGTTCTATCTCTCTCGAAGAAGTCCTCCGAGCAACCGATAGCGTTGCACTTCTTCATACATTTTCAAAAATCAAATTCAAATTCAAGCGAAAATAAACAATGCAACTGTCAATTAACTTGACTTAATAATTTTTAATATGACCGTCGGAGATGTTAAATTGGTTGTATTTCTTTGGTCGAATATGCAGTTTCTAACCACTCTGGACGGTGCATATTGCATTTCTTGCACTTCTTCACATATTTTCAATAATCAAATTCAAATTCAAACAAAAATAAACAATGTAATTGTCAATTAACTTAATACTTGACGTAATAGTTTTCAATATGCCCGACGAAGTTGATGATGCTAGATTAAATACACTTGACGTTGTAGTTATGTTTGGTACTGCCATCAGTGTAGTGTATACAGTAACTAATTGCTGTACAATAACGTACATTACTGCGCTAGCAACATAATAATCTTATTCTACATAGGTAAATAGTAACGTAATATCAATATTTTAATGCGCTTGAAGAAAAAACACTATTAGACAGATTTATCACGAAATAACTTATATTTTTATACCAGTGAAACACATCACTATTTAGTCATATAATGACTAAATGACTAGTAGAAAATGTGTTATTTGCGATTAAATGTGTCTAATTGTGTTTTGTCTAATACAGTCTGAGAAGACGACGGTAAAAAATACAAATATCTATCTCTATTTGAAGAGCAGTTATGACATCTCCTAACAAAAAAATTCTTTAATAAAAGAATATTGAACTTGTACAAATATATATATATATATATATATATATATATATATATATATATATATATATATATATATAAATTGATGTGTTTTTTACTATTATTTTGTAAATTTATTAAAAACTCGGAACAACCGGACATCTTCATAAATCAAAAACTAAAAAATATTATTTTTTCGATTAATTACATAAATTTTACACATTTCACTAATGCCCAGTTTTATAAACAAAAATTTAATTTCGGATTTCAAAATCCGAGATTATATATAACTCGGGATTAAATAATCGCGTTTTATAAAGATATTATAACAGCGAATTACGAAACTCGAGTTTAATAAAGAGCTAGTTGTGAATTTACCTAAAACGTAAGGCAATTGTTAGCTGTCTGAAAAGCTGTAAGTCACGTAAAAAATATTATAGATTTGAAATGGAAGGAAAACGAGAAAAATGTAGAAACTATAGTGAAGAGGAGAAAATAGAACTGATGAAAATAATGAAGGGGTTGGTTTTTATCAAAGGTGTTAGTTTGCGGTACTAACACAATATAAAATTTTATATATAACTATATTTATCTACAATGTATATTGAATTAGAAATGCAGTTTTAATTGTTTCATCACATGTTGTTATATATGTTATATGACTCGCTAGTTTTTTACAAAATTAAATTAAATAGTAGAATTCATATAAAGAGCTATTGTGAAAAACGTGAAATACACATAGGACTATTCTAAAACTATACAAAAATAAGCGTCTTTCCAAACAAAAGAAAATTTGCAATTAATTAATCTTGTTTTTTAAGTTTACATAAATAATAAATTTAATGTTTTTTTTTATTTATTGAAAAATTTGTCGCAATATATCTGTCAAATTGCTAATTTCTATTATGAATAAATATTTGGGCAACAAAAATTATTTTAAAATTTTCTGGAAATAATGAACTTCCACTTGTTCTTCAAAATCTGATAAAGAATTTAAGCTACTCAAGCTAGTTGAAGACATTTTCTAAAGATGAAAATTAATGTAAAGTAGTGTTTTTTTAGTATGTATTTTAATAATATAGGTTATGTTATTTAAAATAAAAACTAAAAATTTGAACTTTTGTCTTCTATATGATAACCTGTCAATTTAATTCGCCGACAACGCCGAATTACAAAAACCTGAATTATATTGCAATATAATCTGCTGTTTTGTTTTATAAAACGCAAAAATCATAATCTTAGATTAAATGACAAATTATCCGAGATTATGAAATCCGAGATTTTATACTAGATATTCATTTTTATGCAACGCGATCATATATAAAATCCTAAATTATAATTATAATCCTGGTTTAAATATTTAATTCGCTTTTATAAAACCGGGCATAAGAATGTTATTAATTTATTACATTTTAGTTATTACAATTTTTTGCCTTATATTTTTTACAAACGAAATATGATGCATACAAAGCAATTTATTGTATATTATGTGTTTAACAAAAAATCGGGGATCTCCATTTTCCTATTTTTTTTTTTTCTAAAACTATATTAGTGGATCATCGAACTCTTAAAATATACAAAAATTAAAAATATATACATCAGAAAAATCTCTTTTAAAACGTTTCAAGGTAAGTTACCGCTAAAAAAAAAAACTGGGAAAAAGTATGTGTGCAAAATTTCAATGAATGGTTTAGTAAATTAAATTTTATCGTGTAAATATTTCAAATAGAGGGGAGGAGGATATTCTCCTCTCCACAATGTGGAGGGAGAAATAATATCTCCATGTTAAATTTTTTCCAAATCTTTATAAATATTTCTTACTTTGAATATGAAACAATTAGTAATCAATGAGACATTGGGAAGGGTTATTCCTAGATTACTGGTAAGTTTCTATAATTTTCTTCCATATTTTGAGACATTAATGGGGTATTTTTGCACTGGAAAGATGGCATATATGTTTGCAAAACCGAATTTCTTATTCATATAATGAGTTCCAAAAGATTTTGTACTAGCGTATATTTTTTTAACTATTTCCGAAAATTTTATATTAATGTTATTACATTATTATAATATGTCTATAATATTAAAATCGTGTTTTATTTTTAAAATTGTTCCATTGACTAAAATAAGGGTAACTAATTACCTACTATAAAAATGAGTAATCAAAATTTGTTTGTTTTTATTTAAAAAAAAATATAAATCTATAAATGGTCCTTAAATAATGACTACTGTACGTAATATTACATAATTTTTCTAAATTGTATTTAAATGCGATAAAAAAATTATCTACAATATGTTTTTATTAATAATGTTTTCTTTTAGTAATTTCGAAATTTTTTGAATAGTATTATAAACTACACAATTTTTTTAACAGAATATATATATATATATATATATATATATATATATATATATACCGTTTAACATGCAATTTGCGATATACTACTTTCTCGAGTTAAATTCGGAGAAATACTTAGAATACTTTTTGATAGACAATAAAAAGTTCTATAATTTGGTTTTAGTTTTTGCTAGCATGTGCCGTCTGGGCGCTAGAATTTTTTTTTTTGATTTTTTGTTTTTATTTTTTTTCTCAAAAACTATGAGGTGTAGGAAAATAAGCATGATATGGAAAAATGCGGAATAATGAGTACGATAATTGAGTGAAGAAATGATTATTCTACGATGCATCGTTTAGTAGAAAAAAAAAACTGAATTTTTAAACATTTGACACGGGGGGTACCCTTGGGATTTTTTCGAAATAAGACTTATTTCAAAATTTACTCAAAAAAATCTGAAAAAATTCAGTCAAATAAAGAAAAAAATTAGCTACATAATAGCTAAATAACTTTTTTCTCTACCTCATGCTGGTTTGGCAGGAAAAATTATTAAAAATTTTAAAAAAACATTTTAGAATTTTCAATAAGTTTTTCTGCCAAACCAGAATGAGGTAGAAAAAAAACTTAGCTATTATGTAGCTCATTTTTTTCTCTATTTTACTAAATTTTTTGCAGATTTTTTTGAGCAAATTTTGAAAAAGTCTTATTTTGAGAAAATCCCAGGGGTACCCCCTTGAAAGATTTTCAAAAATTCAGTTTTTAATTTTTTTCTACTAAACGATACATTCTAGAATAATGGTTTATTCACTAAATTATAGTACTCATTATTCCGCATTCTTCCATACCAGGCTTATTTTCCTACACCTCTTAGTTTTTGTACTGAATTTGATCAAAAATCTGAAAAAATTCAGTAAAAAATAAAGAAAAAAATTAGCTACATAATAGCTAAGTAACTTTTTTTCTCTAATTTATACTGATTTAGCAGGAAAAATTATTGAAAATTCTAAAAAACTTTAAAAAAAAAATTCTAGCGCCCAAACGGCACATTCTAGCAAATTAAAACTAAAACCAAATTATATAACTTTTTCTTCCGTATCGAAAAGTATTCTAAGTATTTCTCCGAATTTTACTTCAGAAAGAAGTATTCTGCATATTATCGGTATCCCATGTTATTGCCCTATATCAACGTGGCGAACGAATAGCCTGTATATATATATATAATATCGTCAGTCGCTTTCTTGTTTATTCCATACGCCATTTTTGGTCAAATTGAGTTATTTTGGCAATATTTGTTATTTTTTATATCTATTTTAACAATCGTGGATGTTATAATTTTAATAGTTTTGGAAATATAAATTATAATTGGTTCATCTTACTATAAACAACAATTCAGTTCAGAAACTTTAAACATAATTTTTCTCGAAAGTAAGATTTTGTGATATGGAACAAACAAAAAAAACGACGATATATATAATATAATATATATATATATATATATAATAGAAAATTCACGACTAGGTTGAGAATAAAATTTAAATGGGAACGTAGTCAAAGGTTAGATGTTCGAATCACACTCTCATTAAAGATTCTGTGTCAATCTTTCGGTGGTGCTTTCCACTTTTTTCAGCACCTGAAAATTTATTTATGAACTGAACTAACTGTACAGTGAAAATAATTACAGTGAAATAATATTAAAAAATTATTGTAACTTATAGATTCTTTTTAGATAATTGAGAAACAAATACATAAATGGTACAGCAATCATAAAATTTGCAGATTAAACAAATCATAAAGTCGATTTTTAATTATTTATCGACTATATTTTAGGAAGATTTGAGGGCAATAATGGATCATAAGTAAATATATTTTATTTATGTATTCTTTTAGTTGGTCATGATTAATGACCACCCACATCTATATAATATATAAAATTGATACAATTAAATTATATAAATTATTAAAAAATAATTAGTAATTGACAGAATTAGTTTTAAAATTTTACTTTAATTTTACCAAAGTCATATCTATTATATGATTCTAGAGATAAATAATGAAATTGTTTATATAAAATTTGATATAAATAAATGTAACTGCATGACTCATAATTAAAATGATTTAATCTGTAACATAATATAAAAAAATACAATGTTATCAAAGATAATTAAAATTATAAATTTCTTTATTTTTTATTTAATTGGTTTCGCACTCTCATTACCGAGCGATGATTCAACCGAGAATCCAAAATTATCGGTCAAAAAGTTTCATTTTCGTTTAAACATTTTTTTCAAATTTTTCCAACCCCCGTGTAAGAGTGGTCATAAAATTTCGATTTCCCTTAGTAGTTTTAGACGGAAACCACAAAAATGTTGAAAAAAAATGAGTGTTCCCATTTAAAATTTTCAAACTACCCATCGTTTAACCCCCTTAAAGGGGTGGGGATGGTTTTGCCATGTCATGGTTAAGTAGATTTTTTTTTTATCAAAAAGTATCGTGTCATGATCAACTTTTTTGCTCGACGTTTGGTTCTAGAGATATTATTATTAAATATGCATGCAATATTAATTATTGAACAAAATAAGTAACTAGATCATAAAATTTATAGATTTTAAAATTTTAAAAAAATCTATAAATTTTATGATTTAGTTACTTATTTGTTACCTAGTAACTTGTTTCTATGTTCTGCTATTTACTGCAAATGTCATTTGTATCATTTTTCCAGATAAAGACAAACGTTGAGTTCGGCAGAACATCGATTATAAATAAATATTAATACAGAACTTTAATCTAAAGCAGTTTTATTTTAATACAATTTTGGTTAAATGAAAAACGTTTTTTATGCACATTTAAATGGCCATCTCAGATATTTGTTCAAACAAATTTATATTGTTAAATTTTGATTGATCCTGGTATTTAATTTATTTTCTGAAATATTATTTTGGCATCTGGGATCTTTAAAGAATAAACTCCTTTATCACAATTTGATTTATAATTTTATATGAGACGTTTCGGTCATAAATTAGACCATCATCAGTCAAACGTACAATGTAGTTTACAATAAAAACATAGGCACGTATTCTCACCTCATATGAAAAAGTGCTTTTTCAAAAAAGTGCTTTTGACGTTCACTTAAAATCATTTATTAAGCATTTTAAAATAGTTTATTTAAATTTTATAATACCAAATATAATAAAAATGATCAAATATAGAAAAATTATTTATATTTGATGACAAACAGAAGCAAAAAGTTATTTTAAAATTAATGATAAAAGCACTTTTTCACGAAAAAGTGAGGTGAGAATACGGGCCATAGTTATTTTCTTAATTTAAATTTTTTTTTGTTTTAACATCTTTAAAATAATGATATATAAAATCTGTAAATAAATCATCTGTTGTTAAATTTCTTATTTATCACGATGTGACATAAGTAAATGAGATACAGAACAATTAAATTAACAATAAATGCATAACAATACTACCAATTTTAAGCTATTAACAAACTAACCTGTATTTGTATGTGTAGTTTGTTAATTAGCTTAAAATTATTAGTATTGTTATGCATTTATTGTTAATTTAATTGTTCTGTATCTCATTTACTTATGTCACATCGTGATAAATAAAAAATTTAACAACAGATGTTTCATTTCCAGATTTTATATATCATTATTTTAAAGATGTTAAACCATAAAAAAATTTAAATTAAGAAAATAACTATGGCCCGTATTCTCACCTCATTTATAAAAGTGATTTTTGCTAAAAGTACTCTTGACGTTTACTTAAAATTATTTATTAAGCACTTTATAATAGTTTATTTAAATTTTATAATAACAAATATAATAAAAAGTATCAAAAATAGTAAAATTATTTGTATTTGATCAAAAGCAGAAGCAAAAAGTTATTTTTAAATTAATAATAAAAGCACTTTTTCACGAAAAAGTGAGGTGAGAATACAGGCCTATGTTTTTTTTGTAAACTACACTGTACTAACAAGAACAGTGTGCATAATGAAACAAAAAAGTATAGTCAAATGTCATGATAACATTCACGTGATACGGAATCACGTTTTTAAAACAATGCCGATATGTCAATAAAAAAAAAATATTATTAGTTCGTACCAGTGTACAGTGTGGAAATAAACACTTGTGAACAAACTCGTTATAATATTGACATGATTCGCGTGTACCATTCTTTGATTAGTCGATGTTATGCCTGTATTCACATACCAGAAGCTTACTTTGAACATTTGTTGTAAAATATAAAATAATTTTAATCTCGACTATTTTATTTAATTTTTCTACGATAACTTGTTATTAAACTCGTAAATATACTATGTAACTAATAAAACTGTAATTTCTTGTAATTGCACAACTAGATGGAATAGGACCTCTGTTCATATGACCATATTTCATTCGAAATATCTGTCTTTATAATCTGTCAAAATTTACACAAATTGATAATGAAAATTTGAAGCAAAATTTTTGAAAAACTTGCACACTTGAAATTTAATCCATAATCTAAAATTTTCTCAAAATAATTCCGGGGCACTAGTCAAAGGCCAAAGTATATTTGGGGAATGGCATTCTGGGCCGTCCGCTAGCGCCGTCACTGTAATAGATTTTCATATGTTTTTCCTGATGTTTTTGACAAATTAATACATTATCTGTCCTTGAAGAAACTTGAACAAAATTACATATTTTTATGGTTTTTCCACATTAATCAAATTAGAAATAATTAGATTTCATTATAGATAGATAACATTGAAAATAATGAACATATAAATCATTCATTATATCGCGATAATTTACAATACCAACATCATTATTAGTCATTTTAATTAAATCATTTTAAATTGATTATACAAAAAATTTAATGCACCACTATTACTATCTCGAAAACTATAAGAGATATAAGATTGGTTATTAGCAAAGAAGTACCATTTTATGTAAGTATTTCAATAAATTAAACAAGATTTTTTTCAATCAGTGATTCTTAAAATATGAAACACAACTTTTATTTGCCTATTCAAAAGTGAATTTTATTATGAATTCAACGACATAATAATATTGTACACATATAATGATGAAATAACTAAGTAAAATACAAATACAATTTAACCTAATTTATTTCAAACTTATCGTAATAAGTTTGCTATGAATGAAACAATGCAGCTGTGTCATTTTTTACTACTTTGACTGCAAGGAAAAAGTAGTATAGCGTTTGGTACGGTGTCTGTAACATTTTCAAAAAAAAAAAAAAATTGTATAGAAATCCTTCATATAGCCTGTAGATGACGAATCTGAACTTAGTTTATGTGGGTGTATGTATGTGCGTCGTCAGCTCGCTCGGTCGTCAGACAAAATTTTGTGATCGCAACTCCTCCTAGACGGTTCAACTGATTTTAATGAAATTTTCAGGATAAATTTGTCTAGTGCCCAAGATAGTCATGTGATTTTGTTTTTTTCTAGTAATGCCAACTTTCCGAGAAAAAAATTACTAAAGTTTTTAAAAATTCATATTGGCTACGTTATTTATCCGATTTTGATCAAATTTTCAGAAAAGATTTCCCTATTGCTATCATTAATTATATAATTTAATTAATATACAGTGTTGCCAACTTTTCGAGAAAAAAATTACTAAAGTTTTAAAAATTTTATTATGGCCATGTTATTCAACCGATTTTACTCAAATTTTCAAAAAAAATTCTCCTAGTATTTATATAATTTATGCAATTTTAACAAAATACAGTGTTGCCAACTTCCCGAGCAAAAAATTAGTAAAATTTTTAAAAATTTATTATGACCATTTTATTTAACCGATTTTAATCAAATTTTTATAAAAGTTTTTTCTAGTGTCTAAATAAATTATGCAATTTTAACAAAATACAGTGTTGCCAACTTATCGAAAAAAAAATCACAAAATTTTTTAAAATTTCATTGTGGCTACATTATTTATTCGATTTTGATCAAATTTTCAGAAAAGTAAGTCCTAGTGCCCACATAAATTATAATATTATTAAAATACAGTGTTGCCAACTTTCCGAGAAATGTCAAAGTAGTCTACTTATATATGGGTTTACCCACATACTTCTAATCTTGTTATTATAAAATTTAACAGCGCATAACGATTATTTAGGTTCAAATATATTGTAAAAAAAATATATATAAAAAAAACTTTTTAAAAACCGCGCTTATATTTAAATGCACTAAAAAGAGGAAAATAAATTTTTTCCTGGGTAGGTATCCAAAATTTTTAGAAAGAAATAAAAGCGTTGAGCGTCAGGAATATATATTTTGCAATGATGATTAAGCGCTCCATGCTTTTATTTCTCTCTAAAAATTTTGGATAACCAGAAAAAAATTTATTTTCCTCTTTTTAGAGCATTTAAATATAAGCGTGGTTTTTAAAAAGTTTTTTTTATATATTTTATTTTCTGCTTTTTAGTCTTGTCGTCTTGTCATATCTTGTAATCGGTTTTAAATGCCACTCAAGTTTTTTTTTTTTGTTAAAATATTGTGTTGCCTCCTGGAATAAAACTACATGCAAAATTTCTGTGAAATCAGATGATAGGAAGTGGTCTAACAATTGGTTACAATATTTGACCGTGACAACACCGTGACAACAGAGTAAGCTAATATAAGCGTGGTAACAACGTAATTTTACATAGATTTTAACACACTGAGAAAAATAGATTGCTAAACCTTTATTGCTAACAAAAATATAGCTACCACAGCAATATTTGTAGTTGTTTCAGCAATATTGTATTATTTTGTATTGCTATAGCAGCAATCCACATGTTGCTATTTTATTAGCAATCTCATATTGTTCTTATAAATATCTGTATATTTATGAAATAGCTTTATTTTAAAAAAAAGAAATAGCAATAAAATATATTTGGTGCACATATCTCATATTGCTGTTGACGAATATTCAGATATTTAATAATAATCCAACAATCTGTATATTTAAAAATAAATATATTAGATATGTGTAACAAATATTTATATTGCTACATGGAACGAACTTGTAGTAACTCGTATACGGATTGAACGCCATTGCCAGTGCAAATGTTATTTCGTTTAGTTGCGTTTAGTGCATCTCCAACTTTCAGAACGTAAGTTATTCATATTTTAACTGAAAATGAGTGACACCTTTGTTAAAAATTTGTTAAAGGATTGGGGATTTGAATCCTACATTTCATTATTTGAAGGTAATGCATTTTCAACATATTATATACTTATTTAATAAAAATGTTTGTATTTACAAACTCTTATTCAATGAAAGTTATTTTTGAGAACAATTAAATATAACCTGCTTGTCAAAGTAAAAAGTATATTAAAATGAAGAGCGATTTTAATAAATTATTTTGATCAATTGAATGACATTAAATTTGTAAATTGTTTTCGACTTTTTGTACATTTGTGAAAAAATATTATTAGTACAAGATATTACAATAGATTATAAATAGCTATTCGCTGATACATTGTTGAAAATACCAGCCCCAAGTAATGTGTAAATGAATAAATTTCATTACAGAAGAAGAAATAAATGAAGAAGCATTTTCTCTGATAGATACAGAAACTATTAAAAAATTATTTTCGAAAGCAGGACCACGACTACTATTTTTAAATAAATTCAAAAATTATATTCAAGAAACAACTATTACTGATCAAGAGGTAAACTAATTTTATATTGTGTTACAGAATTTTTTAATCAATAATTTGTTTTTTGTTTTATAATTAAATTTTATTTATTATTTGTTTTTCTATGCTTATTATTTCGAGTTCAATTTATTTTCGACTGAATATTGAACAAATTTTTAATATCTTTTTAGTTCGTTAATGTAGAAAATGTTTCGACCGATACTTGGAGCTCCAAAACTTCTTTTGGGAGTGATATGATGTTGGATGACGACATTACTCTAGATATTAGAGATTTACCGGTATCAATAATACCTTTAAATAATACTTTTAATGCACTTGGCAATGCAAATAATATTAACGTATCCTCAGTAGAAGAAACGGATATTTTAAATCCAAAAAAACGTATATATTTTTACTTAATTGGTTTTCCGAATTTTTTGATAAATAATAAATTTATATTTTCAGGAAAATTGACTATTAGCAGTGAACACACTATATTTCCAACGGTATTTATTAAATTTTTAAATTACATTATACATGTTACATTAAATATTATTTGAACATAAAAAAATACAATTTTAAAATTCAAAATTTAAAAAAAAAATATGTTTATTATATTTTCATTTTTGGTTAAAATTAACATGTATAATTGTAATATTGTTATTTTATATTATAATTTATTTTATATATAATTAATTAATAAATTTTTAAGAGCCTTGAATATATATTAAAGCAAACAGTCGCTGGACAAGCAGCTTTAAATAATAAATTACAACTGAATGATAATCACCGTCAAAAAATTTGTAACATAATTGTAAATGAGTTGTTATGTCAGACTACAAATGGAAGGTTTGTTTTTTTTAAGAAGTATATTTCAGTTTCTTTATTTTTTTATTATTTTAGAATTCCTAGCGATTTGTTTGAAAAAGCATCTCTAGAAATTGTTAAAATATTTTCTAACGAAAAAAAAGAGACGTATTTCCTACCTTACATTGCAAAAACCGACACATCTCCAAGAGTTTTAGCTCGAGGAAAGTTATGGTCTAGATATATAAATGCCAAAAGATTTTTGCATGTAGGAAAAAAAGATCAAAAGTGTAAAGGTATTTACTGTTTCCTTAAATATAGATATACAAGTTTATCGAATTTTGAGTGTTTGTTCAATAATATTTTTATTTTAATTTAAATTTTACAGCTTCAGACATTCCAGATAATAATAAAGTTTCTAAAAGCAGTATTGACGATGAATACATAAATTTTTTAAAAGTTTGCACTGAGCCAGAAAGTCAAGTTGATAAATACTGGTTATTAACACATCAATATCGTTCACAATTACACAAAGAAACATCTGTATCTGATTATTTTCATCTATTTCCAGCACTAAACACCTCCACGGGATATCGTCTGGTTTGCTTAAAATTCAGTTCAACAGAATTTAATATAAAATAATGCATTATAAATTTGTAGATTTTACAAGATTTTAAGACTGCATATCCCAACAAAGAAAACGTTTTTTATGAAAAATGGCCACAAATTGCGCAACAGTTAATTAATTTAGCACAAAAAAAAAATATTCAAATTGAATATATAGAAGGAGGAGGTATATCACAAATTATTATTATCCTCTCATGACATACTTTATTTTATTGATTTTGTACTTATTTTAGATACTGAAGTTGTAGCTTTAAAAATATTACCTTACTTATTTCCACCAACTACAATACGCAATAAAAAAAATTCTTTCAGACCATCAAAAATTGAAATTCAAGAAAGCTTTTTTCTTCATTTACAAGTAAATATTACTTTCATTGTGTTTTATGTTATAAAATATACTCTTTTATCCTATTTTAGAATTTTGCTGATTTAGAAAAAAAAATCGCTGATAGACGATTAAATTTATTAAAAACTGGTGGTACCCTACAGCCTTTTGTGGTCATCCATGGCTCTTTACAAAACACGACATCATGTTTTATTTATATAAATGATTTAAAATACAAAGTGGAATCTTCAATGAAAGCAGTCGATTTATGTTTTAAATTATTTTCCTGCTTAAATATACACTATCCTATGGAGTGTAAATTAATATGGATGTTTATACAAAAAGAGATTTTTGACATTCATACCGAATGGGACACAGGTATTCCGGCAATATCGACTATACTAGCGGATTTAAAATCTTTATAAATCATTATTATTATTGTTTACTTTTTGAATTATTACACATAATATATATTTACGTTTCTACTTATTATAATTATGACATTTTTTTGTTTTAAATGTGAATTAACATTCCATAGCATTAATGAACTTATATCTCATTTAAAATACATACATAATATTTTAAATAATAGTATATTTTACTGTGCTCAACCATATTGTCATAGGACCTTTAATAGTAACAACTCTTACAGAAAACATCATAAGCATACAGAAAGCATACAGGGTACATATTAATAGTAACAATATTGTAGTAAATTATAAAAAATTGCCTGATCCTTTTCCCAAATTATTATATTTAGCTACCGACGGAAATTCTTATATAACATAATTTTTGTTAAGATAGGAGCACAATTAAAGTATACACTTAACTTGTATAAAATATTATATATGTTATATTAAATATACTATATTTATTAAACTTCAGCATTTGTGATTTTATAACTCAAATATTTTATATGATGCTAATACATGTTTATATAAATTTATATGCATTTTGTAATACCATTGTAAATGTATAACTTTAGAATAAGAATATTATATTGTACTACTTTAATAAAAAATAATAATTTAAATTTATAACTAGTGAGTTTTATTTTACATTATATACCCAAAATATTTATCATTTCAAATTTACCACTAAAATTTGATTTTCTATCAACAATATGATATTGTTGTTATAGACATCTTAGATATCTATGGCAAATATATGAGCTAGTTACGGTAACCATATGAGATTGTAAAATCACCTATATAGTGCTTGTAACAATAATTATATTAGTTTGCTAGTTTTACAATATATTTAGATATTTGAAACAATGATCTAATATTGCTATTCTTTTGCAATATATATTGCTACAATAAATATATTATATTGCTAAATATTAGCAATATTTGTTTTGCTACTGTAAATATCAAAATTGCTGTCACTATACGTACGATACATTATTGCTATAATAGCAATATATATGGCTACGGCACATATCTATTTTTCTCAGTGCAGTAAATAAAAATTAAAACATTTTGGAATTTTACTGTAATAATTAACATAATATTACATTTTTTTAAACAAAACATGTATAATCACATAAATTTTTTACAGTGCATAGAAAAGTTTTTTTCTTCTAAAATTACATATTAATGATTTATTTAGTTTTTAACTAAAGTTGCTTGCCTGAATAGGCGAATAGGGTATATGGCGTGATTGTGTATGTATGTATGTATGAATTAGTTTTTCATTGGAAAAATATCAATATATCAATAATGTATCGATATATCGAATAACGATATCTTTATTAAAAATGTCAATATATTTTTTTTAAATATAGATTTCGAAATTTCAATATCGCCCAGTCCTAGTCAGCGTGTCTAATAATAATGTTTAAATTACAAACTACAGAAAAACGAAATTTGAAAATTAGTGCAAAAGAAAAATAAAGCAAGAAAGACCTTGAAAAAATTGAACAAGTAGCAGAACAAATGAGACTGCAAAATTCTCGTTTATTTTTACATAAATGATTTCTATAAAAAAAGATTTATGCAGTTTTATTGCAAATTACATATGTATTTGTTAGTAAAACGTCTGATATAAAAGAGGTTATCTGAAATCGCAAAACAAAAATTATATTGTATGTACGTAAAACGCAGAAAATTATATAAATTATTGAGAAATATTCAATCGATTTTATATCATTTGAAAACTTCGCTGACTTAAGTTTGTATTATAAGTGATATATGGTTTCGAATAGTGCGTGGCTCAGCGAAAAGATTTGTTGTTAAAGCAATTAAAACAAATTAAATCAAAATTAATTAATTAGTGTCAATATACAATAAATTATGTTACGACTTTACGTTTTGATCTATGTTTATAAAGAAATTAACAAAAAAAAATTAATTCGATAAACGAAAATAAACCTAGGTTTTTATATAATAACATTTTTAATTAGTCGAATTATAATTATGTCTCGCAATTAATATCTGCAAAAATAAATCTGAATTCGATATTAAAATATAATTTTGCATAGGTTTTTTTATTTTAATTTAACATGCATGTTGAATGTTATAAATAATCGTTCTTTATATAATTTATTGTTGTGACTTCAATCATCTTAAAGATTGCTCTAAAAACAGGTAATTAAATTATGTATGTAAAATTATTATAATAATTAATATTCATAGCCCCATTTAGAGCACTTTTAGTTAAAAGCAATTGTAATTTCAATATTTATTTTTGCTTTTACTATAAACTATTTTTAATAAATGAAATACTTTTTATTATATTTAACATTTTAATTAATAAACAATGCTAAATACAGTTCTAATCTTAAACACACTTTTATCTAAATGGAGCTACAATTACGGGCCAATATGTTACTGATATTTTAACGAACAAATCTTATTCAAATTATTTAATTAAAAATAATGTTCCGTATTCATAAAGTCTTTTTAGTTAAAATGTTGAAGCAAAAGTTGGTATTAATCAGTTGAGATGGGTCGGACATCTCGAGCGAATGTCTAATGAACGTTTGGTTAAAAAATTTATATGAATGATTTTGAAGCTATACGTTTGCGTGGACGTCTGATGGGTAGATAGAGTGGTATGACTAATGACTGAGAGTGTTTTGCGTGAGCGAAAGTTTCCAAATAGTAAGAATAGAAGCTAAAGTTGCTTGTCTGGATAGGGATGTTTGGAGAAAACTGATTTCGAGATAATGAAAAGAGTTTGTGCCTCACCTTTTGGGTACATGGCGTGATTGTGGGAGAATAAGTGCCCCATTTACCTCCATATGCGGATGCCCCCAGGTATAACAATTTTTAAAATTTCACATAACATTGATATATTTACTAATTAGTTTGGAAACAGTTTGTTTGGAATAAACGCAACTGAAATTTTTTGAATAATTTTCAATTCGTATGCAATTTAGTTTCCAAACTATGAATAATTTCATGCAAGGCTTTTACAATAGTTATATTATAACTTACTATTATTTATTTTTATTTAAAAAATTCTATTACATTATATTTATTATAAAAATATATGTATACAGTTTCAAAACATTAGATTCAAAATTAAAATTTTCTTAATGTACAAACTATGTATATTTAGGTGAAAGGGATATTTACAAAATTTGCGGAAGGGGGAGGGGAATTAGTAGTTACGCCACTGAATTTGAATTGAATATTACAATACCTTGAATAATACGTTACAATTTAATTTTTAATAATAAAAATTACCAAATATTACAACTACTATGTGTGACCTTATTTGCGTATATAATTTGTATATACAATATTTTTCCGTTAATTAAAATAGCAGAAATATGTAAAATTAGCTCTTAATTAACAATATTTACTATTTGATTCCATTCACAAATTAATTTATTATCTATCCTTGAATAAACTTGAATGAAATTTTATATTTTTATGGTTTTTCCACATTAATCAAATTAGAAATAATTAGATTTCATTATAGAAAAATATTCATTCAAACTTTTGTGAGAGTGGCAGTGTATATTTCCTACATATAATTTTGTATAAAAAATTGTACTTATAGATTTTTGTACAGAAAAATGTATCGTGTAGACTCATAATATATTAAAAATTGCAAATTAAATATAATTTCTAATGAAATATTACTATAATAAAAATGCCATATTTAGAATATAACATACTTTAGTTTTCAATAAAAGATTATAATTTATAAAATATATTTATGGAAAAAATAAAACCCGTCATGAAAACCGATTTTCAACCATTTCAGAAATTTTAAACAATTATTTTATTCAGTAATCTGTTTCAATATAGATGGTACAGTTCGGTTTGAAATCTTGTTTAACAACGTGATTAAGTATTAAGTATTTAATTACAATATGAATAAAGGGGCTCCTGTAAAGTTCCTTAAACCCAGAGAATCTTTGCACGACCTTGTCCTTTGCTTTACTGTTTGAAGGACACATCTAAAATTACAAAAACTTAAAAAAAAAAAACTTCAAAACTTATCTCAAGTCTAAACAATAACACGCGCATTTTTTCCCCCCAAACATTGCTTATCAATTTGCTAAACATTATAATTAAAACGTTATCTGAATTGTTGATATGTTAATATTTATCATTTGAATAATTGCATTTTTGCACTTGTATTTTCAGTGTCAAGTTGAACGAGTTTCGGCCGATATCAAATTTACAAAAATGTCTTCATATTTTCAATTAATTCTTTTGATTACACTTTTCGTTGTTACCCATCAAGCCAATTATGATCGATCATATTTACCGCCAAAAATTGACGAACCCCCATGTACTATGGTTCATCAGGGTGCAATCTGTGGAAAAACAATTAAAACTAGAGGGGGTAGAAGTGTAGCAGCTTATAAAGGGATACCATATGCGCAACCACCTATAGCACAATTAAGATTTAAGGTAAAAAAATATTTTGTATTTTTGAGAATTTTTAAATTATTATCTATTTTAAACCCATTTGAGCCGTTTTCTTTGAAAGTAGTGTAAATCTAATTTATATTTATAAAATATTTAAGGGTTTGTATTTGTATTTGAATGGTAACTAACTAGTGGTAATGAAAATTTTGAAGAACTTTTTGGGAATTGTTCATAGATAAAAAAAAAACTCTTAGCAGATTGTATTCATTGTTATCATTAACTAACTTTGTCAAAAATTTGACTTACACCATTTTGAAAGAAAACGGCTCAGTTGTTAATGACATGTTCAAACAATTCGACGTTACGTATAAAAAAAGTTTAATTTACCAAATGCGGTACTGTTTTATTAACAAATTCTGGCCGTCTAAAAACATTTTTTCAATTTCACACTCATCGTACACTAATATATTTCAGAACTCATCACATTAAAATAAAACGGCTTTAGGTTGTAGTTCTGTATTAATATTTATTAATAATTGACGTTTCGACAAACTCACCGTACGTCTTCATCACGAAGACGTACGTTGAGTTTGTTGAAACGTCGATTTTTAATAAATATTAATGCAGAACTACAACCTAAAGCCGTTTTATTTTAATACAAAAGAAATTTATTTCTATTTTTTTGACTACTGAATTTAAAAAAAAAAAATAAAGCCCTTGTACCTAGATATATGTATTTAAATTGATGAAAATAATAATATAATAAAAATTAATTAAAAACAAATGATTAAAAATAAAAATTAATTTAACACAAAATTCTTCTATTTTCTCTTTTAGTATTATTTAGTAAATAAAGCCATTCATCAATTAAAAGCATTTTTATTACATAGATATATATATATATATATATATATATATATATATATATAAATTTGATAGATTAATTTGTTTATTATTTATTAATAGATATAATTAATGCGTAAGTTTTTATCAATATATCAGATAAATTATTATTATCATGTATGTTATTTAGTTTTTTTTTTTTATGTTTATACAAAAAAAAACTTAATGCGAATTTTATTTGAGTTTCAAGATACAACTTTAGTAAATTAAGCATAATTTTCCTTTCACATTCAAAAATCAATGGATCATTAATTTGTTAATTTTTCTTTTTCTTTGAATGCTTTTATTTTTAATTACATATACATATATATATATAAATTGCAATGTAATACTCAAAAATTATTTAATATAACATAGTAAAAAAACTCTGTCACAACTCATTACATTAAAATAAAAAAGCTTTAGATTTTAGTTCTGTTAAATTTTTAATTAATATTATTAATAATTTCATTTACTTAACAAAAATTCATTTGATTGGAAACAAATTTCTAACGGGATAATTTTAAAATCCAAAAAGTCGCTTTTTGGTCATAATTATTTAAATAATTTATTTTTTAACATAAAATTTTGTATTTTTTTAATTAAAATTGAGTTCGTATATTTGAAATCAAAATTCTAAATATATAATTACTATGCCTTATCTGTACAAAAATATTACTATCTAAAGTCTAAAGGAAAAATATGTATAAAATTATATAAATAAAAGATATCTAATATTTGAAAATAGAAACGTGTAAACATATTCAAACAGTAAACATAATTATTTCACACAATATATTATTTTATAATAAACAAATATTTTATTAAAACAAATACCATATGCGGTATACATTATATAATAAACATGCGTTTATTATTATTAATTTAAAAATTATTTAAATCATTTAGCGGACAGAGATACGTATTTGGTGTCAAACACAGAAGTATAAGTGCTTAGTTTGTATTTTTGACACTAATGCCCCTATTCTGGTCATTAAATTTAGCTTAAATCTTTAAATTTAAAGAACTTTAAGTAAATTTCAATTCTGGTCACTACTTAAATACTTTAAGTGTAAAACTTTAGCTTAAATTCCTTTAAATTTAAATAGATATCAGAGATGCTTTAACTACTAAATTTAAGATTAGACTCGTTAAGTTGATATAATGAATGTGAAAATTAATAATAATATAGAAATGTTTGCAATTTTTAATATTTAGAAGATTTTGAAAGATAAGAAATTAAATATATACATTGTCAATATAGAAATAAAATATTTCAAATGGTTAAATGTTCAGAATTACTTTATTTAATTTCTTTAAGCTAAAGTCTCATTTAAGTTGAAGATCTTTAAATATAAATCTGATGACCAGAATAGCAGCATAGAGGTGAATTAAAATTAACATTAAAAAATTACATCAATGCAAGTATATTTTATACAAGTATATTGCCTAAATATAACAGTAAAAACACAAATTCAAATTTTAGAAACTAAAATATATATTTTTAAAACTAATAATAATAATATAAATAAATAAAAATTGTGATAAATTCATTATTTTATGAAATTATAATTTTCAAAATAAAACTGTATTTTTTAGGTTTAATTTAATGATAAACTTTCTAAATTTACAATAAAAATATAAATTTAAATTTTAAAAGCCCACATTTTTATCGTATATAGCCACATAAAAAATAAATAAAAATAGTAATAGATAAAATTCAATATAGGACCCCGAACCAGCATCGGAATGGTGCGGTATATACAATGCAACTGATAATCCTCCAAGATGCATTCAAAAAAATTATTTATATACTGCAAATCCAAAAGTTGAAGGCCAAGAAGACTGTTTATATTTAAATGTATATACACCTTCTGTAAGTATAAATTTCTTTTTTTTTTCTTTTTTAATACGCAATTTATTTATTTATGTAGATAACATAGTATGAAAAAGATAAACGAAAATTGAATAACAAATATATTATTTAGCTCATGCAAATATTTCAAATGGTTGGCACTGCAGAATTAAATGAAATATTTATTGATAATAATAATTAATGAGTAGGAAATTTGAAAATAATTAGGTTTTTTAAAATTTTTACATGTTTACATACTTTTCCAATTTAAAAAACAACTAATGATTCATTAGTTCTTTGTAATAAATATATATACGGCGATTAATGCATTTATATTCACTTTAAATGTTTAGATACTGCACATACTTCAGATAGTGGAAAAAATGTTACATCAGAAATAATGTTTTTAGCATGTTATTTTACATTTTATAGACTTATCCAGAAATTACTATTTTCAAAATTTCAACTTTAGCGCGCAATAATTCGAAGAATTTTGAATTTTTCATTAAGAATTCAAAATTATATCGTTTTATATCGATTTTTTGACTCCACTTGAAATATATATATATATATATATATATATATATATATATATATATATATATATATTTATATATATATATATACAAAACAATGCCAAAACTCACGTTTTCCAAAAATTTCACTTTTGTAGAGGAACCTGTTACTTCCTTAAATAAAACATTATGTTTTTTAGATGTAAAATTATTGATTTCAGCCGATTTTTTTTATATGATAAGGTAGCGCTACTTTCTAATTGTTATGTCTTCTGATTTAAAACCGGATCCTAGATTTAGATCCGAGATCGGATCGTAGATTCGAATTCGAATATCCGGATAATTTTGGACCCAGATTTAAAATTATCAAGATTCGGTTCCCAGCACTAATAGAAACACATCATATTAAGCAATAAATTAAAATAAATCAAATTTTTTAAGCTATCTTCACTAAATAGCGGTCCTAGACAAGAAATCTACCCCGTAATGTTCTACATTCATGGTGGAGGTTGGTTCTCCGGTTCCGGAGACAGTTTACTAAATGGACCCGATTATATTATGGACGAAAATGTCGTACTTGTTACAATCAATTACCGTTTGGGAGTATTTGGTATAATCATTTTTAGTATGCAGCATAAATAAACATAATTAATAATGTATTATTTTTAATATAGGATTTCTAAGCACTCTCGATGAAGCAGCTACCGGTAACTGGGCTTTAAAAGATATGACCCTAGCCTTGGAATGGGTCAGAGATAATATTGGACAATTTTCGGGCGATCCAAATAGGGTAACAATTTTTGGACAAAGTGCCGGCGCTGCTAGTGTACATTATTTAGTTTTAAGTCCTAGAACGCAAGGTAAAAATCTTTTGAAATAAAATATTTTAATTCATTTAAATTGAAAATTGGAATAATATTACAAATTAAACAGTTTTCTTATAAATTAATAGCGTTGAACTAAAACTAATTTTTAATTATTTATGGCGGGCGGTAAGGTATACATGTGTACTTAGATGATTGATGTGGAAAAATAGGTTTTCCATGCGCATTGCTACCCAACTTATTTTAGAGGAAATTGTTTCAAATAAATATTGTAGAGCATAAAATTTTATATATATATATATATATATATATATATATATATATACATATACAGTATGTCTCCGGATTGAGATCGAGATTGTAATCGGCAAAAAAAATTAAGAATTTCATTTTTATGGTTTGGGATTCCAGCCTGCTTTGTCTGAAAACAATTTTAAGCATATTTTTAGTTTTTTAAAAATAAAGGCGGCTATGAAAAATGTAAAAAACTATTTTATATTCAGGTAAAGTACCTTTTTGATTAATAATACGGCATAATGTTTTTGAGAAAAGTTGTTCAGAATATGAAATTATCCAATCCCAAAATATGAAAATGAAATTCTTAAATGTTTTGCCAATTACACCTATAGTGAACTCGATCCGGGGACACACTGTATATATATAAGATATATTTATTTCGCATGCTCTAAAATTGCAGAAATTAGATTTGAAAATTTTTAAAATTACAATTTAATAAAATAAAATCATTTTCCCCAAACTACAAAAGGAAATTATTTTATTTTACTTACTTTTCGCCACAGTAATTATTTTAATATATTTTAATTTATTACAATTTAATAGTACTAGCCATAAAATTAAAACAAAAGACAAATATATTTAAATTCTAAATAGTTCACGTGGAGATTAAGAATTATTTTATATTATAATTCAATTTTTCAACATTAATATTTATTTCAGTTGAAATAGAAAAAAGTTTACACTGCGTATACAAGATTAAATATATTTTCAGGCTTATTTCATCAAGCAATCAGTGAAAGTGGTCAAGCATTAAGTGTTTGGGCTAATCCAATTGATTCATTACAAGTCGCTCAACTTCAAGCGACATTTGTTAATTGCCCGGTTAATAAAACTAATCAAGACCTAATCGACTGTTTAAGAAATATTGATCCCGTTCAATTATGTGACAGTGGTGATAATTTCCATGTAAAAACTAAATAAATAGAATTGTAAAGAAGGAGGAATTCTAGAGAATTCTTTTCATTTTCAGTTTTTCTCGATTGATCCACTTACGATTTACATACCAAGTATTGAAAAAACAACGCCCGCTAATCCTAATCCATTTTTACCGGATAAACCACTAAATTTGATTAAAAATATGACGGCAAATCCGGTTCCCTACATACTGGGTGTAGTACGAAATGAAGGACTAATTCGAGCAGGAGGTGACTATTAATTTTAAAATATCATGTTCCCATGAAATCAAGCTTATAAAAAAAAAGAAAGAAAAATGTCAACCATAAAAATAGAAAAAAATATTTTTTTTTATCGTTAATAGTTATATAAAAGTACATTTTTTACAATGTAGTTTTCTTCTGTTATAGTTATCGTTCGAAATACCAATTTTTTTTCGTGCAATTATATATTCCCCTTTTATTATTATAGAATACGTAACGAAACCATTACGAGAAGAAATAAACAATAAATGGGATACGTTAGGACCACAATTATTTGGTCTAGCAATAAGTGTACCAAATAACGAAAGTTTAGTTCCTGTTCTCTGGAAACAAATGAATGATAAATATATGAAAGGAGAAAAAATTATCGCTAACGATCCGGATAATATTCAGAGATTTATTAATGTAAGTTTTTATGAACTAAATTATGGTCAAATAGAGTTAATATTTAAAACAAAAAAATTATAAATTTTAGATGTATGGTGATCGAGTTTTTCATTATGGAACGCATCAAGCAGTAAAATTCCATGCTCAAAAAGGCGGTAACCCAGTTTATATGTATCATTTTGATTTCGGTGGCAGAGATACGTGGAGTGATTTATTTGCCCATCAAAATTTGAGTAATTCGGACGTAAATTTCAAATTTGGTACGTATACGAAATAAATATATATTTATAAATACTTTAATAAAATTTAGCAAAAAAATTCTTAATATTAGTAGTTCTCTACTCTTTTCAAAAGGTACTGATGAAATTCTATATATTTTTTAAATAACAGTATTCCATTTTTAGATTAACTTATAGTTATAAATTAATAAATGTTAATTTACTCAATATACATAATTTTAAAAAAAAATTCTTCTATAATAATCATACTCAGTGACCATTGTAAAAAAAATAATATTCTCGCAAAGCGAGAATGGAGCTAGTCGAATGTGGTTTGATTTTATAAGCTAGTTTTTCGACTAGCTAAAATATAATATATCGTATATACTCGTATTTATCGTATTTTCCGTACACAGCCGGCCGTATTGTATTTCCGTACACAGCCGTATTGACGATCGTACATACATCTCGTACATACTCGTACATATACTCGTATATGCTCGTATTTATCGTATTTTCTGTACACGGCCGGCCAGCCAGCCAGCCGTACTGACGATTTTATTTGCTAGTCTTTTCGACTAGCTAAAAATAAAATTTTCTTATATTTTGTAATATTTTGAATAATTACAGAAAAATGTCATTGCGACGAACTGAATTATTTATTCCGAATTCCGGAATATTTCCCCGAACCTTTTGCAGAGGGCAGCATTGAAGAAGCAATGAGTAAAAGACTTGTAAAAATTTGGACAACCTTTGCACAAGATGGGTAAGTTTTAATAAACGAAACTTCTTACGTTAAACATCTTAGAATATTAATATAAAAACAGTTTTCAGATAAAATTCTGTTAATTATTCATTTTAAAACGACGTTTCGACTAAAGCTAAATGCTAGTCTTTTTTTAACCTGATGAAGACAAACGTTTAGCTTTCGTCGAGACGTCGTTTTAAAATAAATAATTAACAGAATTTTATCCGAAAACTGTTTTTATATTAATATTATGAGTTCTGAAAAATATTTTACTATCTTTGAATATAGTAGTATAAGAAAAATATTTTTCACGATTACATTTTTTTTTATCATAAATAAATATTTGCATTTTCTATAAATTGCAATTATTCATGATTTTTTTTTCAGAAATCCTGGTAAATTCTGGAAGAATGTTCCCCAAGGAACAACAAATATAACGTACCTCCATATAAAAGGTCCCGATAATATGTCAATGGAAACAGATTTATTCGGTGATCGAATGCAATTTTGGTCAAATCTAGATATACTTGAAAACCACTAAACATTTCCAGTTTTTTAAAAATATCTTATTGTTAGACCAAAGAATATTTAGAAAATGGTGACGGTAAAATAAATACATTTAAAAATGTTTCATATTATACGGATTGTTAAATTCTTTATAAGTGCGGTAAAATTTATAAAAATACGTAAAAATATTTTTGTATAAATAGTGTAAGATGAAATTTTACTGCCCTTGTAATGATTTTAAAATAAATTTTCTATTTATATAACATTCTCTTATATCCTGGCGCATTGCTCAAACCGTATAAATATTTTATAAGACTGATTATTTAATTAATAAAATTGTATTTATATTATAATAAAAAAATTCATTTATAAATGAGTTTTATTTTTGCCCATAACTTTAAATACAGTTGAATAATACAAAATTGGTTTTTGTCAAGTGATGCACACGAACAGTGAAAGTACATTTATGTTATAAAAATATAATATGATAAATATTATTATCTTATCTTTATTATTCATATTATTAATTTCAACAATGTAAATAACATTTTGACTCCACAGTTTAAATAAAAAGATCAATATCGTATGTTCAAAAAAACGCAGTTCAAGTTTGTAACTTGTTTGTAAATAATATAACCTTAAATTAATAATCGAGAAATACATGTTACTTTGACATTTCTTTATTTCATTAAAATATTTTATTATTTCTCTTTATTGTATTTATAAATATAGTGTATAAGTATATAAATTACAATTTTGAATAATTAAAAATATATTTTAAATAAAATATCAATGCACAATCAGTTACTTTCCAGTTTTGAACGTTTATTTCTAGTAATACAATTTAGGGGAACTCCCATAATCAATGACTCATATGATTATAAAAATAGCTATAAAACAAATGCATAATGCAATATCGCAATCACTAAAACGCAGTATTGTTTCGCTGAGGTTATATTGCAAAATGTCAAACGATTATTCGGTTATTGTTTATAAATCTTTAGATTCTGTTTTGGAACATCTGAACAAACCAGAAGTAAGTATTATTTATATTTTCAATAAGTGTGATAGTGGTCAGATTAAATATACTGATAATTGATAATAGTTTAAGGCGTTACCCGGCGTAACAAGATTATTGGAAATTTACAATGAAGTAAACAATGAAAACGCTGATTTGACTGGAAAAAAATATCCACTAATTGTTTTGGAAGGACTCGATGGATGTGGTAAGTAGAAATTTGAATATTATTTTGATATTGACAGAGTGACATATGTCGTTCATTAACTAAATTGAAGTTATATAATATATGTGAACAGTTTCCACAATTATTTTCGGAATTATACATTGCACCAATCACATTTAACCGTGGAGAACTAATCAACGTGAATCCAACGTAAAAGGAGTCAATTTTTAGAACCTAGTAAAACCTATTTTGTTTGTTAAATTTTATAAAAATTAATGATTGAATAAATTTTAAACTATTACGTCTTTCAGTCATATGAATCCTGAATCTCGGTAGACAAAAAAATTTCAGGTGATATATAAAACGGAAAATTGTGTAAAATGTTATGTTTTTTGGGCTCCTAAAGAGTGATTTTGATCTTATAATAATGATTTTTTCATCATATCATTAAACATAGAACTATATTGTATAATCTACTAACTATCTTAAAAGGTCTGGCCTCATAGCAACTTTTCGGAGCCTTTTATTTTTGAAACTTTACAACATACAACTGGGCAAATTTGGAATTACATTTTGAAGCGTGCTATGTATTTAGTTTACGTTTTTGTTTGAATTTTGTTCAATACAATTTTGTATTAAGTCCTATTTGATTTAAAAAGAAAAATCTTTTTTAAAAAGAAAAAAATCATAGATAAAAAAGTAGCGAAAAGTAGCCAGAGATTTTTGTTTTAACAAAATTACTAGGAATTCGGAGAGTTTTCCAGATCATTAATACAAGTCGATAAAAAAAAGCTATAAACTTTTCTGAAACTATAAAGTTATGTACTTTATTTTAAAACAATTAAAACAGAATCACTAGGAATTCGGAGAGTTTCCAGATCATCAATATGTACTTTATTTGAAAGCAATTAAAAAAAATCAGGCCAGTTGAAGAAAATATACTGTTAATAGTAAAATATAATACAAAATTGAATGTCAAAACACAAATAATGGATGTAACATGCATTCAGAATCTCCCTGGAATTTATTTATAGTACACACACTTTTATCTGCATTTATTACAATAAATTGTTACTTTTCCATTCATATGAATAATATTATTAACATTATAAGTTGTGTATTTCGACTCTTTTGGGGTAGATGAATCAATCAATAGTTTTAGGCGATTAGAAGTAACTTTTTTTGGAAGTTTTGTCCACTAGATCGTCGTATGTTTAGCTTTAGTTATATTTTTCAAGTGACTGGGTACATCATTTTGAATTAGTAGACAAAGATAGTATTAGTGTAAAAGTGATGACAAACCAGTCAACATGTGTAAAATATGATTAGCTTTCTACAATTTATAATTTGTTATTTCTATTTAAGGTAAAAGTACAGCAACTAAAAGACTATCAAGTACTTTGGACGCGATATTGTTTTGTACTCCGCCACCCTGTATAAAAGTAATTCGTGATGAGTTTGATAGTTCCGAATACAAAGATGTTCGTACTGCTTATTATTCCTTAGGCAATTATATTGCAGCTATGCAATTGAAGAGTATGCTTCAAACTAGGCCAGTTGTATTGGACAGGTAAAAATTGATAATTTTTAAATTTTATTTAGCATTTTTCTTAATTTTACCTCTAAGTAATGTTTGACAATCACTATCTCTATATTTCTAATGCATTATTGTACTTGTTTATTTAAATACAATTTTAGACATATTTTTATTGTTTTAAATGAGGATATAAACTAATTCTCTATATTACTCATTGAACATGTAACAGCAATTGAATTATTCTTACATGTTACACATATTTAAAATATTTTAAGATTTTGGCATTCAACTGCTGCCTATGCAATAGCTCAAACAATTGCCGATGATTCAACTTACGAATTACCCAAAGAGAATGATCCAATCTACGAATGGCCCACTGATCTATTACAACCCGATATCATTGCATTTCTATGCGTCAATGAACAAGTTCGTTTACAAAGATTGAAAAATCGTACTGCACTTACCGATCAAGAAAATCTTCTGCAGAGCCAGCAACAATTCCGAAATAAGTACGTTTGAAGAATATCATTTTTAATCACTTATCACAAAAATAACAGTATTAGTTTCAAAAACACACACACACACACACACACACATACACAAACAATTCCGTAACAAATTTTTAAAATTATTTTATCTGAAATATATCACATTATCGTGTATAATTGTGCATAAACAATATTGAAAATATGGGTTAAACTTTAGGGTTATGTCTTTAAAATAACTTAAGTTTCTAAGTCATTTGTTTATTTTGAAATAAATGAGCGTTCACTTTTAATTATAAATAAATAAAACTGTGCATTGTCTAATCTTTATCATATAACTGAAAAGACTCAAAATTAACTGCAAATTTTAATCAAACCAAAAAAATGAAAATTATACGTTTATATACTGACATTATTAATAATTTAATTGTTTTTTTTTGTAGTGTGGTTAAAGTTTATAATAATATCACACCGAAAATGAAATTTATCAACGGACAACTTTCCAAACGAAAGACTGAAGAGCAAATACTAAAACATGTCGAATCTTTAATACCTTAATAATTATTTGAAACTTGTTATTATGCAATGGGCAATATTTAAATTTATTTAAAGCAAACAATATTTAACAAGTAAATTCCTAACAAATAATCAATTAATATTTTGGTAAATATTGAAATAAATATAGAAATTATAATTGTTGTGTATTTATTATACAGAGCGAGTGTAAAGTTTGGAACTATCGCAATAAATCTTTTATTAAACGTTTTTGAAAAAAATCCTCGAACACGTCAATTTTTATCTTAAATGAGACATATTTTACTGTAATCGTCACTTAAAGATTGTCTTTTGTTTTTGAGTTATGAAGTAAGCGATATTTTTTTTAAATGGAAATCTATATTTTTTATTATTGATTCTGGTAGTACTTTTTATTCCGTTTCCAACCATATAAAATTTTAAATATGTTACATTTGAAAAAAATTGAGAAAAATAATCTTAAAGTTTTAATATTAAAAATCAATTACACAATTTTTATTAATAAAATAGTTTTTGAAATTTGGAAAAAGCAAAATAATAACACTTATTTTATTATGATATTTATAAATTGCCTAATTCTTACAGTTGCAGCTAATTTTTTTGTGTTTTATACACTAATAACTAGATTCATTTTGCCAATTTAATTAGTTTTTAATATTAAAACTTTAAGATTATTTTTCTCAATTTTTTTCAAATGTAACATATTTAAAATTTTATATGGTTGGAAACGGAATAAAAAGTACTACCAAAATCAATAATAAAAAATATAGGTTTCCATTTAAAAAAATTATCGCTTACGTCATAACTCAAAAACAAAAGACGATCTTTAAGTGACGATTAAAGTAAAATATGTCTAATTTAAGATAAAAATTGACGTGTTCGAGGATTTTTTTCAAAAACGTTTAATAAAAGATTTATTGCGATAGTTCCAAACTTTACACTCGCTCTGTATATTTTATTATATGTATATTACCAAAAACGTTTTCATTGTTATAATTTAATAAGTGTAATGAGATTATGTAATTTTGCTCGTACATATTTAATAATAAAAAGTATTTTTATTTATCATACCTTTTATATTTAATTCTAAAACTAATTGCTACTACATATTTTGAATAAATATGTAAATAGTAAATTCAATTGAATGCAACAATTCCATTATTTTATCTTCACTCTCTGCAAATATTAAAATATACTACTCAGAGTGTTTCAAATGCATGAAAATAGTCGAATAAACTATTTTTGTTATAAAACTATATAAAAAAATTTTGTTGGCTAAAAGTTTTTGTAGCTGATGATTGATTTGTAATTGATTGACTTAACGCAGTTTTTGAAACTGTTCATTTCCAAAGATTTGATTAATATCAAAAATCGTTGTACCGTGTTTGTTATTTATAATATATAGATTAGAAATTGTTCAATAAATATTTTCATTATGACTTGATTTTTTATTAATACCTGATAACTGACGTAAAATATGTTTGATTTAAATCAGTGCAACCCTGCTATTAATCTTTATAGTTTTCAAATTTAAAACAATAAAAATTAATTAATAAATTGATTTGTTGCTTTAATAAAAATTGTTACATGCAAAATAATCATAGTCATTTTATATAATATTTTTAAATGTTTTTGCTTTAACGAAAAATAGTTGGAATAAGAAAAACGATTCAGACTCCATACCCCTGTGTATATTTTAAAAAATCTAAACTTTATTTCCAATCCAAATGAGATACCATTATAATATTATATAATCAATAGTATACATATAACTATTAATAATTAGTTCCACAGATGAAATTAATAAAAATATTGCTTAAGAATTACATGAATATATCAAATTACAGTAATTAATTCTGTTACAATGACCGTAATAACATAATCACTTTTTGATAACTTTGTATGGATTTAAGATACCATTAGGGTCGAGTAAATCTTTAACTTCTCGCATTAAATGTATGGAAGATGAACTTTTTGAAATAGATAATATATCAGTTTTCATAAATCCAATTCCATGTTCGGCGCTTATACTACCTTTCAAATTCTCTACCATTTTATAAACTGTATCATCAATATTTTTCTTCAACTGATCATTATACTCTTTCATTGTTATTTGCAGGTGAAGATTTCCATCACCTAAATATTAAAAATAATTTTCATTTTTTTTTTTAACAATATGTAACATAATCTCAGATTTTATAAATATTAACATTTTAATATATTATCGGTAAAAATTCAGTTTTAAATTTAAAGAAAACAAAAATGAAACTCCAATAATATTGAAAATAACGAACTTACCAAGATGACCGAGTCCACAAATTCGTTTACAAGTATTTCCAATAGTTTTTCGTAAATCTTCAACAATATTATAAAAATCTTTTAATCGAAATGATAGATCATATAATAAAACGTAACCATCACGTCTTATACTTTCAGCACAATTTTCGCGAACTTTCCAAAACGACTGAAATAATTATAAGTTTACTTTTCACATTTGAAAAAAAAACTCACTTAGAAAAAAAAAATGTAATATTACATAATGTTTGTAATAGTTCTGTTATTATGTATTTTTAAACAATTATGTTAAAATTACAGCAGTTGCGTAATTCTGAGCTCGTAGTGTTTGTAGGTAAAATTACATAATTTTTTTTAGACTATACATAGTCTGACTTAACACTGTAAATATTATTTTTAAAAAACATACTTTACACTGCTCAGGATCAGCAGTAGTAGATGCAGTTAATATTAACTTCTTTTCTGTGCAAACAGCAACAAATTCATCTAATTTTGCTTTATTATGTTCATTATTAGCACCAGCACTTTCTACCAACATATAAAATGGAAAATCACCAATTGGATTTTTTATTGTTAAATTTGATTGCACCATATCCATTGATTCATAATCAAGCATTTCACAAGCGGATAGCGTTTCACTTAGAATACTTTTTGCTTGTTTGTAAGTTTCTAGTACTTTGTCAAATGATTGCAAACCTAAATGTAAAAATCATACATGTCAGTAACTTTATTGCATAAAAATAAGCAAAAATTAATTCTAAAATACCCAGAAAACCGACACAATGCGACTGTGGACGAATTGCACAATGTATTGCTACTTTTGTAATAATACCCAATGTGCCTTCAGAACCAAGAAATAAATGTTTTAAATGGTATCCCGTATTGTCTTTTTTCAGCGAATTTAAACAATCTAAAACGTCTCCATTAGCTTTCACCTAAAAGTTTATTTGAATAAAATTGATATAAGGAAAACCGCATTTAGAAATTGAAAATTTTACGTCAAGTACTTATAAATATGCTTGCCCGTGATGAACGATTTATGAATGAGCCAATAATCTACTTTCATTCAACGGGCAAGTATACTTATAAGTACTTGTTCAATCTCTGAATTCATCTTAAGGATGAAAGATTATTAAATACGTACAACTTCTACGCCTAGAACAGATCCATGTAAATTTCCAAACTGTAACAACCTCAATCCACCAGCATTTGTAGCAACAATTCCTCCGATTTGACAAGAACTTTTTGAAGCTAAATCAACTGGCATAAGTAAATTTTTCTCACTTAAAAAATTATTTAATTGTTCTAGTATACAACCGCCTTCGCAAATAAGAACATCTAATAACAAGTTAAAAATAAGAATATGATGTTAATTTGAAATATTAATAAAAACATTTCCTCGTACCAGAATAATCATCTAATTCAATTATTTTATTCATATGTGATAATGATAAAGTTATTTCATCGAACAGTGAAATACAGCCACCAGATATAGAAGTGTTGCCGCCTTGCGGACACACTGCTAATTTATTTTGGTTGCAATATTTTAATATTTCTGAAACTTCGTTTGTTGTTGCTGGGCATAGAACCAATTGACTTGTTCCTGCAAAAAAAAACAAAAACATTAAATCTATGTTTATATAAATTATCTATATATTAATACGTGAAGAAAAAACTTTGTACCCTTTTTTAAGCACATTGCGCGTACGGAGAAGTGTGAGATTTGGTATAGTTACAAGTTCATATGGAGAAGGATTGGGCAGAAAGATAAAATTTAAGTATAATATGTGTTACAAATACATAAATTGTTACGGTTTTTGGTAGAGTTTGCGCAATGCGGTTACGTTATGTGTGTTGCCTATAACTTAAGGGGTAAGGAAAAATTACTTGAAAATGAATGGATAATGATGTATTTGTATACGCTCGCAGCTGCCGTAATAGAACAAAATTCAAAAAAAAATATGAAATAATTATAGAGGTATACTCTTTGACAAAAGAATCTCAATAACGTTCAAACTTGAAAATTTAATGAATTACGGTCGAATTTCGACCACTGGGCAGTCTGTAAAGTTTGAAGTAAATACATTTGGTAACCGTAAAGTACAGTTTTAATATTTCGTAAATAAATTTCATATAAAAATCTATGTATAATAATAAATATGTTTACTAACCTCTAAAACTTTTGAACCAAAATTCATTGTAACTGTGTAGATCCTTTTCATTTGTCAATACACGTTCTTTCCCTAAAAGATTGACAAAAAATTGTATATGTTCTTGGGTTAACGATGTAAAATTTCCACGTTCGACTGGATATACTTCCTATAAAATTCCACACAAATAATCTAAAAATATTTATATCACATTTACAATTAAACTTACCCGAGCTAGTAGTGTTTTAGATTTTAAACTGGAAGTACATTGTACAATATTTGCAATTTTTTTAAAATCTTTGGTTTCTTTTATACGTTCCATTGATTATTAACAATTACTGAAAATATAAATGAATAAAAATATTTATTGAAGTATTTATTGAATAAAGTATATATGTAAAGTATTGAATAAAGAATTTATTGAAGATGATTATTTGACATTTGTGATAATTCGAGAGACTACTGTTTGTAAATATGATAAAATAAATGAATGATGCTGTTATTAAGTTAAATAAAAGATAAAATTATAAAATCAAGGTTATGTTAAATTATTATTATTGCATGTTATAATCTCATTGTAAAAACACTTTTGTGTAAGTAATTTTATAATTTAATACCACATAATTTACAAAGTACTTAAGATATTAATTTTTCTACCGAAAATTACAAAAAAATGTAGACATTAAATGTACGTAATTGGTTTACAACAAATTATCTCCAAGAGTAAATAGGTTATTTTAAAGAAATAATATGTTTTATGCCTTAATTAAGATTTAATTAAAATTACTGTTGGCAATATAAATATGTAGTATATTAATTTTTTTTCTATCATTTTATAAATTTTATCAGACTAATAGAATAATAGCAAGAAATATATACAATGTGTTCTTAGTGTGAGCAGGGTCAAATTATACTTAACTTATATTCATTAAATAGAACTTATAATATCACAAAGTGAACTTTCAATAGTCTTTTTAGGTCCATATGACCCTTAATCCGACCCTGAGTGTGAGCAAACCTATAAGGGCTTTAATCCGAAAAAAAAAAATCGTTTATAGTTAATGTTCATGCGTCCAAAACTTTAGCGAAACAAAAATAAGATATTTTTATCAATGTACCCCATAACATTAAATTTTTTTAGTTCTACAGTATGTATTGATACTTTTTTCTATCTTCTAAAGTTTTGAGCGCATGAAAGTTGTGTAATGTAAACATGAAATTAAGATTTTTGATTCGATTTGGTACAAAGTTTTACCTGTTCGACGAAAAAACAAATAATATCAGTATAAGTAATAGAAAAGTGGTAAAATGAAATTCATTTACAATTAAGCTAGTTACTTACTTATGAACGTTTTACTTACATCACCTACTGAAATTACAAGACAAAGAAAAGTATTCAAACTTAGTATATAAGTAATAATAAATACAATGTACGGCAGTGATAAAAAAATATATTTATTTTTAAATATTATGTAAGATATAATAACAATATATTTTTTTTATCATAAATACAATTTCAATTCTTTCTGTTTATGTATATAATATTTGTATAATATTGCACTTCAATTTTAATGAAAATAATATTGATTGAATTCATTTTTAATTTGGCAAGACTTTATACGGATTTAAAATAGCATTTGGATCCATTATTTTCTTAATATCTTTCATAAGTTTAATCGAAGTAGGGCTTTTCGAATATTGCATATAATTTGGTTTTTTGAATCCTATACCATGTTCAGCACTAATACTGCCTTTTAACTTTGACGTGAACTCATAAACAAATGGTTCGATTTTTTTCACAATTGCTGAATCATATTCTTTTAAAGATATATTTAAATGTATGTTTCCGTCACCTACACATAACAGATATTTTTAGAATATTAAAAAAATATGCATAATTTGGAAAAAAAATGTACCTATATGACCATAACCACAACATCTAATAGCATCTGTACCTAATCTCTTGTTTAATATTGGAACGATCGAATAAAATTCTTTAACTGGAAATGATAGGTCGTATTTTAAAACGTAGCCATCGTGTAGACCTCCTTCGGCAATGCGTTCTCTTAGTTGCCATATATGCTGTAAATATTACAGTTTTTTTGTGTAGAGAAAATTTTTACAACAGAAATTTTTGAGTGTTTTTAATATTTTTTTAATTTGAATAATATTTTCAAGATATTAAAATTTTCAAAATAATGCATTTCGCTGAAACAGAAAACTGCGTTGTTTAACTAGAGCAGAAATACGGCCAGCGGGCCGCATACAAATTTAAATTTTATATGATTTTGTGAACAATTAATGTATTTTTGTGTGAAAATAGCAAAGGGGGGGACACCACAAAAAAATCGATTTTTTTATATTTTTTACATTTATTTGAAAGCTTATAGTGTGTAGAATAATGTGTTAAAACGGTTTTCCGAAATTCGAACTTTTGACGGAGATACAGCGACCAATACAGAGTTATGTCAGAGCAGGTAAAACGTATAGATCGGGCAGTAAAAAAACTAACTTCAAACTTTAAGTGCGTTTTTTTCGAAACTATGTTTTTCAATTTTGTCCCGTCGAGATCTCAGAAACTATCGATCTGATTTACTTCACTTTCATGCGAAATTATAAAGAATTAAATTTTCTAAAATGATACGAAATATCTCTATTTTTCGACATTTTTATATGCTTCAAAAGTTGATTTTTTTTACACTGACAAAAAAAGAACACTTTTTTTTTCAAACGTAATTTTTTGAAATTCAAAAAATCCTACGTATTTTGTCAAATTTTTAATTTTAGTTTTAGGACATTCTAAGGATACTTTTGTATTACGTTTCAGAACTTTTCAGAAGACCAGGGGCTGAAAAATCCATTCGTAAAAACATTTTTTGGCATAAAAATTCGAAAACGTAGTTTAAATAGCTAAGCAAAGGGACCTATATTTTTAGTGGTACAAAATTTGAGTACCAGAAATAATAGTTATTATTTTAATTCTGTTGTGGTCGCGGTGCAAATCAGAAACTTTTGTAGTCCGAATCCTGTTGCATTTGATATAAAAGTGATAAAAATAAATTAAACATTTTGGTGGGTATTATCTAACAACAGTTTATTGGAAAAATATATTCTTCGATTAATGTAAAAAGTATTAAAACAAATAATTTACCTTCATCCTACCAGGTTCATTAGTAACCGTTCCATCCAAAACAGTTCCATCGTTCATAACCATTTCCAAAAACTGATTCAACTTCTCTTCATCATGTTTCCCATTACTTCCCGATGTTTCAATCACCATATAAAATGGAAAATCACTTAAAGGTGATTTCACTTTCAAATTTCCCGTTACGCAATCCAATGATTTTGCATCGGCCATTTCACAAGAAGACAAAATCTCTCCTAGATGCTTTTTCGCTTTGTTATAGGTTTCTATAATTTTCTCGAAAGACTCCAAACCTAAGAAAATATTATTAGAAATAGATGGAAAAGAATTTTATGATAAAGTAGTACCTAGAAAAGCAAGATTCACGGCTTTAGGTTTATTGGGGCAAAGAATAGCTACTTTGGTAACAATTCCTAATGTTCCTTCTGATCCTATGAATAGATGTTTCAAGTGGTATCCGGTGTTATCCTTGCGTAATGTGCTCATACAGTCTATTATTTCACCATCTGCTTTTACCTATATCAGTACAAAATTATATGTTATCGTTTTTAGGAATGAATTGTAACTCTTTCGCATAAAAAATTAGTAGAATAACATTCGAATTCATTTTTTTCGTTAAGTATATCGAATCATTAAAAAATTGTTTTAGGACTTTGTACAATGACTACATTTTATAAAAATTGTCAAACATTTCACAAAATCCAAGAATTTATCATTTAATAATCCGTTTAATTTACTGCAAAATTTTATAAATACATGGGGTTAGAATAAAATATTCTACAACTAAAATATCTTATTTAAATTTAATATTATTATGAATCTTTAATTCAATACAATGCAATTTCGTTTCTAAAGTTTGCATTTAAAATATTTTACGATTTTATTAAATATAAACTAAAAAAACTTTTCAAAATTATGGCCAACATTGTTGACACACAAAGTATGATTGAAACATTTCAGGATCCTATTAGAAAAAAATTGTTTATTTAAATGTCCTTTATCACATTTGAAAATTAGAAATTGTTATTTAGAAATATTCTGTGTATAACTCTATATAATATAAGGACTCAGTGGAATACTGACGTATACGCCTATTTATAAGTTTTGAGACAAAGTCTTTTAAAGATTAGTGACGAATAGACAATCAATATTTTCAAATAGACTTCAAGTGTGTGTTCGGGCATTTTTTCTATAGTGAAAAATAGAAGAAAATCAATTTCGATCAAGGTGATGTATTCATCAGAATTCCACTGCGCTTCTCATATTTATTCTTAATATACATACCGCTTCTAAACCAAGTATGTTTCCATGCAGATTTCCATAACGCAATAATCGCAAACCGCCGGCATTTGTGGCAACATTACCCCCAATATGACATGAACCCTTAGCGCCTAAATCTAATGGCATTATCAAATCCCTTTCGTCTAAATAATTTTCTAAAGTTTCTAATATACAGCCAGCTTGACACACTAGAATTCCTATAACGATATTTTATTTAAAACAGTTAAATGGATACTGGCCCGTTTTCTTAGCACTTCTTAGTTAAAAGTATTTAGCAACTATTGAAACTATATATACTTCACGAATTTATTTAACTTTTAACAATATTCTAATTGTTTATTGTCAAATTTTTTTCACTCTCTTTTACCGAAATGATTTCTTTCAAATTTTGCATATATATTTATTTCCGATGACAATACGATATTTTATCGTAGTTACAAATTTGACTGATACTAGCTAAGATCGTTGTTTTACGTAAATATTCATAAATTATATTTTTGCTTTTGTTTTTAACTTTACTTGACATTTTTAAACAAAACTAGTTAAATCGAACTTTCAAAAATATTCAATAAGCAATTTTAACTAATAACACATATCTAAAAGTAGCTAAGAATACAAACTAGAACTGCCCTACTAAATCAAAAAATCGTATTTGCAAAAATTGTATTTTTGATTTAAGAGGTATATGTGCTTGAAAAAAGAAAATATCATAACGTATAACTAAGCCAGAAAGTAATAACTCTAATAAATCGAGTCAAAAATCATTTTAAAAAATGCAACATATCTACAGAATTGTCTATATGCTATAAGACCTAAAAAAAATCGTCGTTATCTCAAACTACATTTTTGCAGATTCGGCCGTTTGCTTTAGTAGGACAGAGAAATATTTGCCTGCAGTTTCATCTAAGCTGATGATTTGATTCATTAAAGCTGTTGACAGGACAATTTCATCAAAAACTGGTACGGAACCAGCAACTAAACCAGTGTTACCGCCTTGAGGGCAAACAGCTAAATGTTCCTGATTGCAGTATGATAGAATTGCGGACACTTCTTCGGTCGTACGAGGTTTTAGGACACAACGACTGTAACCTATATAAGAGTGATGAAATCTTTTTATGTCTTTTTAATTTTTTTTCCCATTTTTTTTTTTAATATTTTTGTATTAAACTATATACTTAACTTAAATTATTTAAATAATTAATAAATAATTTTAATTTATTCTAAATTATTAATTTGTTGAGTTATGGTCACAACTTCATTATGATATTTTTTTTCATCTTTTTCGAATAAATAAACTAGCGATGCACCGAAACGGTTTCATTTCGGCTAGTATATTTGTCGTTTCGGCGAAAGCAGTGATAGTATTTAGTGTGTGGCTAAAAATCCTTTTGCGAATTGCATAAGAATAGACTACTTTTCTTACATCGCAATTTACCAAACCTTAATTCGATTATTAAATTGATAATTATTTCTATTATTGTATGATTTTTTTTCTGTTTTATGTTCCTATAGTGCTTTTAATTTATTTTTGGGATATCTAGTTCACAAATTCAATAATAGTGATAGCAGATTTATCTGGATGATTTAGACGTATTTATACGTTTTGCTGAACATGGAACATGCGATAGAATATCTTAATGATGTAATCAATATGATGTATCAATATTAACAGCAGATTGATAAAAGAAGCAATTGAAATTTATAAGGAAAAAGACAACACTGTGAAACCATTGAGTTGAGAATATGGCTTCCATTAATTAATTTATAAAATTTTATGATCTAGTTATTTATTGTTACCTAGTAACTTGTTTCTATCTTCTGTTATTGTCTATGTTTTCTTGAGAAAGACGAGCGTTGAATTTCGTCGACACGTCGATTATAAATAAATTTTAATACAAAACTTAAGCCTAAAAAGTTTTATTTTAAATAGAATTCTGAAAGATTTTTTACCAAGTTTACTAGTATATCATTATTCATCGAAACTAATCGTATTGTATTGTCTGAACATTATATTTTTCCGTTCAATTTTGACCAAAATTTTAATATTGCCACATATGAAATCTAGTTACTGATTCCAAACTGATTTGGTGGTAGATTAGAACCAAGCTGTTAAATTTCCAAATCTAAATAATCAAACTAAAAACCTACCCCAAAACTCCGACATGTGCTGCCCCCCCATTTAACCTAAAAACTAACCTATCTCCCCCGCCCTTATCCACATCAACCCTTATCCAACCAAAACAAAAGAAAAGAATCGCTATTCTACCGGCTACTCAGCCCAGCCAACTCAACTCACCTCGTACATTCTTAATCCAATCAACATTGTACCCCTGCACTTCGGCCTCGTCCGTGAGCACCCGATTGGGGCCGAGAAGCCGTGCGAAATGCTGCACGTGATCGTCGCCGAGTTGCGCATAGGGACCACGTTGCACGTGCGGATATCGATCCTGTGAACAAAGCCGAGAGGAAAAACGTCGCTCGTCTACAACCCAGTCACGAAGCTTTAGATTTGTCAGAATGAAGGGGAGAAAATAGTGAAATTTGACCGAGTACCAACGAATATGGTTAGTTGTACAGAAGCTGCTGAGAGCAGCGCCTGTGGTGATAGGCTGCCCGGCGAGCAGCGATGTAATGATGGTTGCGTATTTTTGTTTACGCAATATATTTATTTTTTATGAATTAATATAATCTAAATTAAATCATATTTTTTGTATATTTAAATTTTAATACATTAAAAATATATTTTAATATATAAATTAAGAGTTCGACAAAGCTCAACTTTTTTTTGCCATATTGCCAAATTAAATTCCAAATATTTAAATGTAAAAATTAATATACTTATCAAAAATTTGTAATCCATTTTATATATATAATATAATAAAATTTTTATAATAATCTTTTGTAATTAATTTTTAAGAGCATTATATATTGAAAAATATAAATCACAATAAAATTTTAAGAAATATTGAGTGTCTTGACAAGAAGTTTTCATTTTGAAAAAATTTGGCCTTAATAAAAAATTTCTTCCTTATCTTAGTATTAAAGCAATGTTTTTCTATGATGAAACTAAGAATTTCATAAATATTTAAATATCCACTTAATAGCAGTACATTAATATATAATTAATTCACTGCGATTAAGTTGATATTTAAATATTTGTAAAATTCTTTGGCCCGTATTCTCACCTCACTTTTAAAAGTGATTTTTGTTAAAAGTTTTTAACGTTTACTCAAAATTACTTATTAAGCAATTTTAATTAGTTTATTGGAATTTTATAATATTAGATATAAAAAAATTTACCAAAAATATTTGACGAGAGGTAAAAGCAAAAATTTATTTTAAATTGAAAAATAAAACCACTTTTCATAAACAAAAGAGGTGAGAATACGGGTCTTTTCTTTCTATTAAAATTTTTATTTTCATTAGAAAAACATAAGTTTACAGTTGAATAACACGTTTACTTTTGAGTTAAAAGTAAAAAAAAAAATTTCTGTGTCGTTCGGTTACCTTGGTCAATTCAGGCAGGCCTGAAGATGACATACCCCTAGGAAGAATGCGCGAGGGCGGATTAGTGGCGGACAAGTGCGTTGGCAATGCGACAGCACCCCTGCCCAGGCTCTGAGTGATTGTGTGTATGCCCGCCCCTCTTTGAAAACGGCACAACAGCACCCTAGCTGATGCTGATGCTGACACCAACATACTTCCACCACGATACATAATTGGACGACGGCCTGTTATTCTCTTCTTTCTCTCTTACTCTGAAATCAAAAACGAGAAGAATGCTTTGTTAGTTACACGCAAATTATTGTTTAAATACTGGTGGATGGTTGTATTTATAATAATTTATTTACAATAAAATATTTATTTATAATATTTATGAAATTTTACATAACTATTAATAGTAAAATAGTATAATTTTGTAATTTTTACTGCTATAATTGACGTAATATTACAGTTTTTCTGTAAAAATACATTTATAAAATATTTTTTTTTACAGTGTTCGTTATGATTTAATAGAGAATAGTGTTAAAAATGAATAGTTTACCAAACGTGTGGTTCTTTTTACTAATGAATGTACTAATGTGTTTACAAATGTTTTCCCACATTATAAGCAAAAAATATTTTTATTATCAGAGAATTTTGATTATATTTAAATCAAGGCTTTGGAGCAGTTCAAGTTTTTAACTGCTCCGCTTCTACTCCGCTCCGGTATTTATACAATTGATCCAGCTTTGATCTAGCTCCGCTTCGTGCACCGATCTAAATTGTAAAAAAAAATCTTTTATCGAAAATTTGTTTGTGAAAATAATTATGAAACTTAAAAAATATATAAAACTATTATATTTTCATAAAATATTTAATTTTTAAAAATGCATTGTAAAATTAAAAATGAAAAAAAAAACGATTTATTTAATGACACAGGTTGCTAAGATTAGAGAAGTGGAACAAGTACCAATATTTTACAGCACCAACTCCGCTCTTGCTTCGAGCAAAATTATGCTGTTCCATTCCTTTGAGCTCCGGCTCCAAAAACCTGATTTAAAATACAAACATAATAATCAATTCTCGTAATTCCTAAAAAAAAAGACATTTTTTACTTGCATTGTTAACCTATAGTCAAGTAAAAAAATTTACAACTTATAGTAGATTCAGTGGCGTACCTAGGGGGGGGCGGTGGGTGCGGTCCGCACCGGGCGGCACATATTTTGGGGCGGCATTTTTTACATTTGGTTATAATTGTAAAAAATAACTTGTTTACTTCATAAGTTTACTATTCGATTTCCACGAATTATGAATTATTATATGATTTCGAATATTTTTCCTCATCGTCAAATCAATGTACTGTAGAAAATATTTTATCTCTAAAAACTTTGCTCGGATACAGACATCAATGGTGCCGATGTAATTAACTTATCTATGTACGTTTTCAAAAAATTTATTTATTTATGTTTATTAATTTATAAAAACCACCATTTGATTGACTTACAAAGGGCGGCAAACTGGAGACCGCCCCGGGCGGCAAAAGTTCTAGGTACGCCACTGAGTAGATTCCAAACTATTGAGACACAGCCGATATCAATTAAGTGGTACAAAGTCCCTTCACTACTAGAAATAATTATTCTATTTAAATTCTTGGGTGAGGGCGGAGCGAACCATTATTTTTGTTGAAACAAATTTAGCAGGTCAAGATTAAAACAGTCCTGTTATAACAATCTATACATTTTACTAAAAACGATTTCGATAAGTCCAAGTGGAAATATAGATTGCAACAAACGTGGATGATTGATTGCAGTTTTAACAAAAAAGAACGAAATGAATTAAAAAAATAATTTTATTTTAATAACAAAATAAAATTAATTAACAAAATGTATTACGAAAAAACTAAAATTATTACAATATATAAACTAATGTTAATAATTGAAGTAACTTAAAGTAACTACAATTTAATATTGTTCTTCTGAATGTCTAAATTCAACTAAAAATGCTGACAAACTGACAAAGTTTGATGCATTTGACAATCATATTTTTCCAATCCACCCCTGCTGTCAAATATGAAAAAAACAAACCATTACTTGTCTTATTTATCTTAGATATAAGATTTCAACAACACACTAAAACCAAACTTCATCAATCTTTTGTTATGATTTCAGCTATTAAAACAAACATATCAATTATTTACAAAAAAAAAAAAATTAGTAAAACCAATGAACCAAATACATCATCCATAAATTCGTTCGTTCAGAAAAATAAACGTTCACCAAGCACATATATATAACCTATGCGACGAAGAAATAAAACAAACATTAACCGGAAATGACGACAAATAAATTCTCGACCCATCAAACAACCAACTAGAAAAATACTAAAAAAACAATAAAACAATAATAAACAAAAAAAAACCATCATATATATATATATATATATATATATATATATATATATATATATATATATATATATATACGAGACAGATAAAATAAAAACCATTTGCTTTGGTGTCCAGCAGACCATAAACAGTAAAAAACCTGTCATCTTATAAAAACTATACCTACTATGAATTCGTCTCTTTCTATCATCCATTATTTCCTATTACCCCATTTCTTTCTAACAGCCGAAAATGCTTGAAGATATTTCGCTTATCTCATTTCCACACACCCGAAATTTATATCCATCTTTGTTCGATGCATGATCGTATAAAAACTATACGAAATTATATTCATCTCTTTCCATTATTCGTAATTTCTCATTGCTCCGTTTCTTTTTAACATCCAAAAATGTTTGAAGTTATCGCTAATCTTATTTCCACGCACCCGAAATTTGCGTCCGTTCTTGATCGATATGTGATCATACCGCGGATGTTGGTGAAAATAGTGTCAATCTAAATAACTTTTGTATTTATAAACATAATTTTGCAAAAATAAATTACGAAGAGAAAGTCACAGAATAGGATTAATTTCACAAAAATATACATATTTAACGTACAATTTAAATATGTATAAATATAAAGAGTGTTCCATTTAAAGTTTGAAAACTGATATCAGTTCTGGCAAAATCAAAAATTATACATTTATGTTATTTATATTATCAGTTTGTTCATGCAAAATTTAATAACAACGATTGGTACTATGAGCTCAGTTTTTGAGTGTTTTAGTTCATTTGTTTAATTCTGCTCTTATGGCAGTTACACACTTTTAAAACCGGTATGAGTTCAATAAAAAAAAGTTATTTAAAGTAATCCTAATTCCGCGGACACTCAGTATAAAAACTATAGCTACATTCATCGCTTTCTATTATTCACAATATCACATCGCCCCATTTCTTGCCAACATTCAAAATGCTTGAAATCATAGTTTATCTTATTTCCACATACACTGTAAAAAATGTAATATATATTTATGTAATTTTAGATAACTATTAACAGTAAAATAATAGCATTTTGTAATTTTTACTATGATAATTGACGAAATATTACATTTTTTCTGTAAAAATATATTTATAGAATATGTAAATTTGCATCAAGTTTTTACAGTGCACCTGAAATTTGTATATCCATCCTTGTTCTAGATATATATGACCATAAACAGTTAAAAACTTGTCATCTCATAAAATCTATACCTAATTTATATTCATCTCTATCCAACATCCCCAATTTCGCATCGTCTCATTTCTGTCCCACAATTCAAAATGCTTGAAAAAATCGCTTATCTCACCCGAACTTTATACATCCATCCTTGTTCGATGAACGAATGTTGGAGATAAGATTGTCTCTGTTTTTTTTTTGCTGGCAGAAGTAATGCGGTTTCTTTCTAGTCTATGAGAAGGTAGATAAGAGTGTCTTTGTTCGTGATGAAAATGGAGAGGAACACAGAGGCACTGATGCGTAATATGGCGTAGGGTGAATTCTCGATATTGAAGATGGGAAAATTTAACGAATGCCACAAGTGGTATTGATGTATATTGTGAGGGTGGAACTATACGAGCTTCTTCAAGTTTCATTTCGTAGGTTATTTTTATGTTTTAATTTTCGAAACTTATCTATCTTTAATGATTTCTTAAACTTCAATCTATAGAAGGGAAAAGAAAATTGCACCAACTACATAGTAAACAATTTGTTTGTTATTTTCGAGTGTGTTAATAAACAATTATTAAATTAACACAAAATTTGTTGTTAATATACCATATTAGGGTGTCCTTATAAAAAAAATTCCAGTAACATCAGAAATAATGTTTTTAGCATGTTAAGAAAGTAACAGGTTCCTCTACACAAGTGAAATTTTCGGAAAACGCGTGTTTTGGCACTGTTTTATATATCTCACGTGGAGTCAAAAAATCGATATATAACGTTATATTTTCGCATTCTTGATAAAAAATGATTTAATAAAACCTAATTTTAAATAAATTAGACTAATTGTCAGTTTGTTATTTTTATTTGACTTCACTTGAATTTATTTTCTATTTAGTTTGCATATATTTTACATTTTATAGACGTATCCAGAAATAACTATTTTCAAAATTTCAACTTTAGCGCCAGGGCCGAATTTACGAAGGTGGGGACTCCTGGGCAAATGTTTGGTGGGGGCCCACCAGCGGACAGAAAATTTTTTCTTTTTATCATTGAGTGTTGAATTTTAAATTACTAAGTGTTATGAAGTTGATATTATGTAATGTTTTTATACGATGTAATTGAAAAAATAATTATTTAAACCTATATTGTCTACTGCACAAAAATTTAATAAAAAAATGAAATAAATAAACGTAATAAATAAATAAATAATAAATGATTTTTTTGTAATCTAATAAATGCAAGAAATTAAAATGTGTTAATTTTATAAAAAAAAAATTCCATATTTTGTTTGTACTTGGTGGGGGCCCCTTCTTGGTGGGGGCCCCTTCTTGGTGGGGGCCTCTGGGCAGCCGCCCACTCTGCCCACCCTTAAATCCGGCCCTGTTTAGCGCGCTATAACTCGAAAGTATTTTACTCAATTTTTCATCAAGAATGCAGAAATATAACGTTTTATCTCGATTTTTTGACTCCGCGTGAGATACAAAACAATGGCCAAAACACGCGTTTTGCGAAAATTTCACCTGTATAGAGGAACCTGTTACTTCCTGAAAAACATTATTTTTGATGTTTTTCCGATGTAAAATTATCGATTTTAGCCTTGCTGGAATTTTTTTATAAGACTACCCTAATATATATATGTATATAAAACATGAAAGTATTTAACAATATTGTATTTGATTAAATTAATTTGAAATTTAGGTAAGTAGACCTCCCTGTAACACCAAAGTCTGTTAAAATTGTGTTAATTTAACACAATAATTTTTCACTGTGTATAACTATAGATACGATATGGGTCCAATAACAAAATTTCAAATTTAGTCTTCGTCACTTTTGTCAAATATATCTTACAATTAGTATCAATAATTAAAAAAAAATTCTGGGTTGGTATACCGTGGTCGATCTATCCTCATCGCAGACGTTTCGCCATACATCGTAGATGGCATTCTTAGTGGCCGTTTGCGACGAGAACAGATCGACCACGGTATACCAACCCAGAAAATTCTATAAATACAATAGATACCGGCCGTGAAAGCTTGAAGATTTATCGCATAACTTATTTAAATTCATTATTCTTATATCTGCATTTTAATTACAAAAATAATTTAAATAATTCATTTGTCTTAATGTCAAATTAAGTGTAATCTACATATTAATATCTACATGTAAAGAATATTAACATGCTTTAATAATATATGATTTATATATGAATATAAAATATATACAGGTGATTCGTAAATATCGCTTCTATTAGAAACCTAATTCATTGGCCCGTATTCCTACCCTATTTTGTTTATGAAAAAGTGCGTTTATTTTTCACTTTAAAATAAATTTTTACTTCTATCGCTTATCAAATATGTATAGTATTTCCACTTTTGATAATTTTTTTTAAATTATTAATATTATAAAATTCAAATAAACTAATACAAATTGTTTAATAAGTAATTTTAAGTAAATGTCAAAAGTAATTTTGAGCAAAATCACTTTTAAATGTGACGTGAGAATACGAGACATAGTATTTTCTTTATTTTTAGCAAAGTTACATTCACATTAAAAGAACACTCTCTATGTCACACTGATACAAATAATAATTAAAAAAAAACTGAATTTAAAATTTAGTGAATTTTATTATTTTATTACATTTTTATGATTTCTTAGGTCTCTTTTTTGTGAATCCTGAACTTTGTCATGACTTCTAATAATTTTAATAATTTCTGAAACATTTTGCACACAATTAATGAATTAATTTGTGCTTAAATGAATTGAACCTTCTTTGTTTAGGAGTTACTAACTATTCTTGATTGAAAAAACAACAAAATCATATAAAAATTATATAAAAACAGAATTTTGAGGTAGAAATATAGAATATATATAGTAAAATGAAATTACAGATGTTTTTATAGTAAAATTTTACTACTATTTTTTTGTAATTTCGCTATTTTTCTTTTTACAGTATAAACAATTACTATAAAGTGAAAATATTCTGGCAGACTTTCGAAGGTCACAAAGTAGAAAGAAAAAAAAACCAATCATAATATAATGCGGTAATAATTACCCTCAGCTTTGGCAATAGGACATTCAAGGCTATAAGGGTGCCCATTCAAAATTCGCAATTTTTTAAATTTCGAAGGACGAAAAGAACGCGGCATCGGGTTATTTATAAAGTGCATATATATTTCGTAAAAGTGCAGCTGCACGCATATTGCTGCACTAAAAATATATTAGGCGAGACTTTACCATCAAAGTTATATATATATATATATATATATATATATATATATATATATATATATATATGCGAGCTAGCTTGTCTTGTCTGCTTGTCGCTGAAGAACTATTGCTATTGTCACTATTGTTTAAGCTGGATATACTAGATGTCCAAAAAATTCAATAATTTTATACCAGCAGAACTTGCCTAGTGGCCAAGGTGACTTAATACCAAGACAGATTGTGCTATACACTTAAAAAAAATAATGTTATAGTACTAAATTTTGGAAACTACAACAATTTTTTTTTAAAGTGTAAGTGCCATTCTGTTCACCATATTTAATGATGTAAACACTGGTACAAATTACATATAGGCAACCTGCAACATAATGTTTATAATATATGCAATCCAATATTCCCACATACATTACACAATCATGTACACTATAAAAAAAAATTGTTGTAGTTATCAAAATTTAGTTACCTGAACAATTTTTTGTTTGTTTCGTTAACTAAATTTTGATAAACAAATTTTTTTTAGAGTGTAGCAAGAAGAGTGTGGCACAAACTCTTTCCACTATTTCGAAATTAGTTTTCTCCAAACATTCCTATCCAGACAAGCAGCTCTAGTTTCATCCACATTCGTGATTCCTAATTAATTTTATTTAATTTATAATTTCTGTCACACATATTGTTAATGCATACATAATAAAATAAAAATAAATTCAAAACCGAATTAAATATTCCAAGTAGTAGGAATAAAAAAGCATGTATGAGAGGAATTATGAATGTGGATAAAGCAAAAGTTGCTTGTTTGAATAGGAATGTTTGGAGGCGACTGATTTCGGGATGATGAAAAGAGTTTGTGCCACAACCTTTTGGGTACATGGCGTGATTGTGTATGTATATATGTATGTAAATATTACCAACTTAATACGTTGACTACCACAGTAATTTTCAGAATTCTAGCCTCAAAATCTAATTTAATTTAATCATATTATATTATCATATATCATATTATTATTATTTTCCGTTCATTTATTAATAAATTTTCTGTTCGTTTAAACCATCCCTGATTTTTATTCTTTGCCCAGAAGTCATCTATTCATAGTTACGCTTATATACTACACTACGAGATAACTCGTAACAGCACAAATATGGCAAGTCAAACAACTACGAGATAACTCGTAGTCGGCGCTCTAGCCAAGAACGCAAACTATGAGTTATCTCGTAGTTAGCAGTCAACGTGTTAAAAAGTATTTAGCCGTGTTTTTTTTTACATTCCACTTAGATCAGTAAATCTTGTAAATGAGCTGAGCTGAGCTGAGTTAGTTGTATTGATAAATAAAACAGTTTATTTGAAATTGACATTTAAAATCTAAATTCCACATATGACATAACCTAAAATATTAGATGTATTTGGATTGTTTGTATTGATAATTTATTGCAACTCGCCGGATATCTATTGTTTGACTTCACAATAAAATACTCAAATATAAATGTCAACCAGTATCAAACACATTATCAAATCTGAAACTAGGAAAATTTGAATTGCGCATGTGCGCTCACTTGAATCTCAGCGAAGCACTAGCTAAATATCAAACTCAGTATCGGTAACAGGGAAAAGCAATTCACTCACTTAGATCTCAGTTACCAGACGACAAATAAAACAGCTATTATTTGACAGTTACTGATATTTGCTGATCTGAGCTGAATTTTTCGGTAAAAAAAACACAGCTATTAACAACATAAATAACCTAACGTTGACGTTATCAATTTTTCCTCTACCCCAGATTAGATATACTTCATAACTACGTCATGGCACAACATGTCTTGATATTAAATCACCTTGATAGTGGTCCATTTTTGAGAGAGAAACAAAAGAGAAATTGTAAAAAAATAAATGACAGATTTACATAGCGAGAACTATAAATAACTAATTATGTTATAAGTAAATCCTGTATATCTAAGTCAAATAATTAAAAAATAAATTACTAAAGTATGTCTACAGGTACAATTAAATTTCTTTGTGATTACTAGAAAAAAAATTGTACGTGCACAAAGCATTACATATCTACCAAGATATCTATTTTTTGTACACATATAATATATGTATGTATGTTGCTATATTGTCTATTAATGTTTTAAATTGCACCTGGATTTAAATTGCTGTTATTTTTCTTTACACATGCATAGACAATTACGCCATGTATAAGCAGATCCATATCAGAGATGTGGCGACTGAGACATTTGCCTCAAATAAAAAATTATATAGGTGGCGCAAAATTTAAATATTAACAATTAAATAATTAAAAAAATATTAGTAAATTATTTAATCCGATCTTTTACATTACAATTATAAAAATATAATAAGTAATAGTCAGTTAAATATTTTTATTTTCTTCTATGCTAACGTTTCGGTAATCACTATTGCTTTCCTCAGAGCTCTACAATAGCTACGAATATGTATACATAAAAATACATTTATATACCTATACAATATATAATAATGTACAAAACAACTGAATAAAAGCACACTTATAACAGAATATAATTAGCTGATGTTATATGTATGCGGAACATAGATAATTAGTGTTCATAATATTATGTAACGCATTATATACATTTATTTTTTGGTCGAAAAATTAGAAAAAATTTAAATTATCGTTGTTACATAAAATGCATGTCAAATTATCATTTTAATAATAAATTATCATGTACGCAGATAAAAACAATCTACATAATTGTTTTGAATTAAACTTTCCTCTAGCAAACTACTAGGTTGGTGTAAATAGTCACTCTACCAGAATTAGAAGAGTAGAGTGGTTTTGGAGAAAAAGTATGCTAGTGTACTCTACTACTAACTCTTCTACTAATGCAATCTAGGTTATACTAAATTTATATCACATCAAGTAACATGGCTTCCAAAAACTGGATTGAAGCAAAAGCATCAAAAAATGTAACTGTTTTATAGATGTGAAAAATTTTGATCATCGATTATATTTTAGTAAAGTTTGAAGGCAATAATGGATCATTAATAAATATATAATTAATTTATTTATTATTCTTTTGGACGTTTACATAATAAATAAAATTAATACAATTAAATTATATAAATTACTATTTTAACACACATACATCCTCACAAACTAAGGATTTATATATATATATATATATATATATATATATATATTAAAGTGTTCTTAAAAAAAAATATACGTAGTTGATAAAACGATCCTAAATTTGATAAAACTAAAGAAAACCAACTTTATTTTACGATTAATAAGGAATAAATGGGTGCCGCAAGTGCGATAAAAGTCGCAAAATGGCGTTTTCCACGTATTTTTTCGGGTGTCACACTTTCAAAGTTCAAAGTAGTACAATCGAAAAATAAACATGAAAAACACAATATTTCGATATTTATCGCTCTTGTGGTACCCACTTACCCCCTGTTAAACGTCAAATTTAGTTTTATCGAATTTAAGATCATTTTATCAAGTACGTAAAAAAAATTTTTTAAGAACTCCCTAATATATATGAGCGCATAATAATGAAAGTGGTCTAAGTCAAAATTTAAAAAAAATTAGTTTATCAGTTATAATCACACCACATTATTTTAAACTAAATAAATTCAATGTAATTTTTACGATATTGTCAAAAATGAACCATTAGACAGTGGTTGTAATTTCAACATTATATGGAATTCATGTTAATTATGCAATTCATTAAATATCTCGAAACAAGAAATATATGACTTAGACCACTTTCATAATTATGGGCATATATATATATATATATATATATATATATATATATAATTTTGAACAATGTTATAGACACCGTACCGAACACTATATCCCATTTCTTTTCACTCAAAGTGGCAAAAATTAATTTCTAATCTGAATTATCACCATATAAAATAATTTTAAAAAGATATTCCGAAAGATCAACTTATTATCTCTCAACTAAACCTAACTTTAAATTTCACCCCGCAATCTAGATATTTCAACTTATATCTGCCACCATTTTAACTTAACCTGAATGCACTTTAAAAACCTAATTGCGTATGCATAACAAGCAATGCCGTAACCCATATCAAAAATCTTACACATTAGAATAATGAATGAACCCTTTGAAGAAGGCTAGTAGTAGAATACCCACCCTCAGCCCCCTTCTTTAGCATTGTAAACCAACCCTTGCGTTATGCGTTAACTATATATGTGGCGTTACACATTTATTGATAAAGGGTGGGGGAGTGAGTTACCCCCTTCCCTTGTGATAAGTTAGTCTAGTCTGACTAACCCTCGTTGTTGGAGTTGAATGAAATCGTGCCGTACGCGTGATATATAGTTAAGTAGTTTGTGGGGTGAGAAGAGAAACGGGGGGAGATGAGTTTTATGTATTAGGGGAGAAATTAGGGCAAAAATGTAGGTTATATCAGGGAGAATGGTCGATTTAAAAAAAATACATCTATTCGGAATATACTTAAAATAGACATAATTTCGGAATCAACATACTCAAAAAAAATTATGTAATTTATACCTAATACAAACTGTTGTACATTTTACATAATTGTTTAAAAAAATATATAATATCAGAACTATTACAAACATTATGTAATATGATATTACCAATGGAATGGAAAAGTATACATATCTATGTAATATTACATACTATTGCTGACCCATACTATAGATAATTTAAGTAAACTATAGAAACATAAAAATGTACATGAGTTTAACACAAGAAATAAAGAAAAGATTAGATTGAATATTTGTAAATTAAAAATAACTAAAAATTTGCCTGTAAATGTAGGCTCAGCGCTTTTCAATGTGCTTCCAGTTCAGGTTCGTAACCTAAATAGAAATAAGTTTATTTTTATTATCAAGAAATTCCTAATTAAAAATGCATTTAATAGTGTTCAGGAATTCCTCGATAATATAAAAGATATTGAATATTGATTATTTGTATGACGTAGTTATATGCACATTTTATATTTTAAGTAAATAAAGTTATATTATTGTTATTACTATTATATTATATTATGTATTTTTATATTTGTATTATGACTCAAGTTTTTGTACTTTTTTGTATTTCTGACTTTAAAAATATATTATTATTATTATTATACAGTTTGTTTGGTAAATTAGTAATTAGTAAATTAGTAAATAAGTAAAATTTGTTTAGTTCTGCAATATTATTGTTGGTATAATTACATATATATTGGAAGTTTACATAATGGATGTATTTTACAATTATTTTACAGATATTAATATGCAGGCTGTAATTTGACATAATTTAGATGCATATGTGATGCAATTTGCAGAAAGTAAGCAATTTTACTTTACTTTATGTGATTATTATAAATTATTTAAAAATTACAGAATTTTGAAGTAGAAATACATAATATTTATAGTTTAATGAAATTACAGATTTTTTATAGTAGAATAAAATATATAAAAAAAATTTAAAAAACCACGCTTATATTTAAATACACTAAAAAGAGGAAAATAATTTTTTTCCTGGTTATCCAAAAATTTTAGAAAGAAATAAAAGCGTGGAGCGCATCATCATCATTGCGAAATATATATTTTCCTAGCGCCCCACGCTTTTATTTCTTTCTAAAAAATTTGGATAATCAGAAAAAAATTTATTTTCCTCTTTTTAGTGCATTTAAATATAAGCGTGGTTTTTAAAAAGTTTTTTTTTTATATATTTTATTTTCTGCTTTTTAGTCTTATTGTAAAGTTTTTTTTTTTTTGTTAAAATATTGTGTTGTCTCCTGAAATGAAATGAGACTACATGCAAAATTTCAGTGAGATCAGATGATAGGAAGTGGTCTAAAAATTGATTACAAGATTTGACCGTGACAACAGAGTAAGCTAATATAAGCGTGGTAAAAATAGTGTATTTTATAGATAATTTGTTTACTATTATAGAAAAATGTACAAATATTTCTCAGTAATAAAAAAATTGTCCTATTTTACATTTAATGAATGACATTTATAAAATAATGTATAATTATATTTTACCAAGGATTGTAAAATTACAGACAAAATATAAAAAATATGGGGTGCTTATATTTTGTACTTTACAGTGCATATACCGATTAAAAAAAAAAACTTTTTTGGAAAACAAATTACAGTATTTCTTTCTATAAGACTTTCAATGCTACCATAATAAAAAATTAAAAAAAAAAAAAAAATGTACGACATATTTGATGATGATAAAAAACAATGGTGGTTATATACATGACAATTGTAATGCGGGCAATTGCATATTTTATTGTGTCGTACAGTGGCACGCGTGTGTGTGGTAATGGTAATAATATGTATGCGTCTATAATGCACCAATGTCTGCTGTATCATAAACGCAAATCGTAAATCTACGAATTGGCCATTATTTGTCTTGTTCCATATTTAGAATATATATACAGCAATTTGCACTATGTCGAAATGTCGTTACTTGCTCTATTATTTACCTGTATTTATGTTAGTATTTTACTAACACCTGACCTAACAATAAAATTATTGTCATATTTAAATATTGCACAATGAATAGTCTGCACAGCTTATGGAAATATTCAATGTAACAAAAAAACAATTTGAATGGCTATTTATATTTTATCTATAGCCGGATTTCTCAATATGCACTAGTATATTATGTTACGATGAGTAGAAAGTGATGATTATTATGGACGAAATACAAAAATAAAACTTTCTAATCCGAGTAACATACGATATTTTCTTCAAGCGTTCTAAAGTTACCTTAATCAGTTACTAGCAGTTGTAGAATGGTATATACAGTGTGTCCCCGGATTGAGTTCACTATAGGTGTAATCGGCAAAAAAAATAAGAATTTTATTTTCACGTTTTGGGATTCAGCCCTGCTTTGTCTGAAAATAATTTCAAGCATAGTTTTAGTTTTTTTAAAATTAAGGCGGCCAAGAAAAATGTAAAAAACTATTTTATATTCATCAGGTGAAGTGCCTTTTTGGTCAATAATACGATATAATGTTCTTAAGAAAAGTTGTTCAGAATATGAAATAATGGCTATGTAAGAAATTTCAAAAAAATCAGTTTTAAAAAAATGTGTCTGGACAAAACGCCGACTGCACGCAACGCCGACTGAGGAAACTACGCCGACCGTTCATTTGCATTTGTGCAAGCTAAATAAACAAAAGGTTGACGCTTGCACAAGCCAAAACGTTGGGGTTGAGTAAAATCTGTCAATACATCAATATCATGCAAAATATCTATCAGTAACAACGATTAGCTTGCGCAAATCCGAATAAACGGTCGGCGTAGTATCCTCGGTCGGCGTTATGTCCAGTCGGCGTTTTGTCAGAAACATTTTTTTTTAAACTGATTTTTTCAAATTTTGCACATAGCCATTATTTCATATTCTGAACAACTTTTCTTAAGAACATTATGCCGTATTATTGACCAAAAAAGCACTTCACCCGAATATAAAATAGTTATTTACATTTTTCATGGCCGCCTTAATTTTTAAAAAAACTGAAAATATGCTTAAAATTGTTTTCAGACAAAGCAGGACGGAATCCCAAAACATGAAAATAAAATTCTTAAATTTTTTGCCGATTACACTTACAGTGAACTCAATTCGGGGACACACTGTATATTGGTGCCCTTAAGAAAAAAAATTCCAGTAAAGCTAAAATCGATAATTTTACATCGAAAAAACATCAAGAATAATTTTTTTTTGCATGTTTTACGAAAGTAAAAGATTTCTCTACACAACTGAACGTTTATATCGTGCAGTATGTATTTACACTTAATATTTGTAATCTGTCAACGATTTGTATGCTTCTTATTTGTTTTTTTTTCTAAACTAAGTTTAAACTACAAACTAAGTTTAGCTTGTACTGTAATACCGGGCCTAAGAGGTGGCGATTTCGAGAAAATGGACACGTTTTAGTGATTTTTGGTATAAGCAATAAGTGATATACCTATGTTCACTGTTCACCGTTAGCTCACAAAGTGTTACTTAATAGAAATTAAAATAAAATAAAACTCCACACTCTATAATTATCTCTGTTCTATTATCTAATGCCGGTTATTTCTCTGTTCTAACAAAATGGTGTTAATTTTTCTCTCCATAATTTTCCAACTCCATACTGTCACACTCCGAAAGCGTGCCTAAATTAAATTATCAACTGAAAAGTTATTACATTGAAAATCTAATTATACTGATTAAAAGTTTGGAGGAAACTGATTTTTGGGATAATGGAAAGAGGCTGTGTCACACCCTTTTGGGTACATAGTGGATTGTGTATGTATGTAGGTATGTAAATTAACAATGTTCTGCACAACATAATTCATAGTTTTTTAATTTATTCTTTACCAAAATATAAAAAAATATATTAAAAGATTAAAATGTTTTAATCTTCACAAATTGGGTATATATGTACTGTTAATATTTGAAAAAATTGGATTCGGATATTCGGATTAAAAAAGATTCGAATATCCAAATATCCGATTCTCGGATAATTTGAAATCCAAATGAAATACGTAATCAATTACACAGAAACAAATATAAAAAGTATTGTAGTTGAATTTTATTCCAATAAAAAATTTATAAATTTAGCAAACTATAATATTTACATTAATGTCAAAAGATAAACTTTTGTTTTTGGGTCCTGAACCTGTGTTATAATTAATTATAATGTTTCCCTATCAGGTTCGTTATTGTTTTTAGTAATGACGCGTTTCGACTTTTCATAGTCATTTTCAGATTTTCTGAGTTTGGTCTGTGTTTGTGGTTCGAGTGAACCACAAACAAAATTTATTATACAAATAAAATTTATAACATCTGTGACATTTAACCCTACTTACTATAAGTTTTTATTTATTTTTATTTATAAGCTTTATAATAATACCTAAAATTTATACTTCCTTAAAATTTGAGGAAGCATATCACCCTCGCAATCAACAAAAAAAGATATTTTAAGTCTTTAAAATAATTTTGACAAGAATATAAATTTATAAAGTTTTTTCATAAAAGTATGTAATTAGGACAAAAACGAGTTGATATAACAAAAGACAATTAATTCACCAGCTATACACTATCCAAAACTTTAGAGTAAAAGAACAAAATTTTTTGAGAGCAATTGAATTTATACCATTATTAGTGTAATATATTACTCTTTTTCTAGATTTTTTTTAAAAATATTTATTACACTGACAATAGAGCAAAAAAAAATACGAAAAACAAAGGTAAAAAATGGGAAATTATTTACTTTTTTCGTATTTTTTTTACTCTTTAATAATATAAAAATTGCTATCTACGATGTCAATAGGTATATAGATTTAAATTGCTTCAAAGAATGTTTACTTTTTTACACTTAATCTAATGGTAACACTATATACCCTTTTTAAGAAACAGATACTTTTTATTATAATTATATATATATATATATATATATATATATATATATATATATATATATATATATATATATATATATATATATGTTTTCAAATTAAATAACCTTTTGAATTGATCTTTCGTTTAATCTAAAAATTACAACATTCACCATCCATTTCCTCATTGCCGGTCTAACATCCTTTCACTTCCTCCGGGCAACCTTCCACCACCCCGTCAAACCGGTGCACAAAAATCAACCCCCCAATCAGCGATCTGTCACCCCGGAATTGACTCCGTGTGCGAGCGCCGCAGCGCGCGTGTGCTTCATACTTGACCTCATACTCCCTCCAAGTCATCCTACCCATACAATAAGCGCATGCGTCTCACTATAGCCAATCCGGCATGTCCGTCAAGGACGCCGCAGTACCTAGCTTCGACCCGGTCGTGCGCATGCCCGCGTTACGCTCTCGGCTCATTGGCCCGGGCGATCGACGCGCGCGCGGCGGAAAGCCGGAGCGAGAGCGCGGAAATTTATAACGGGGGAGCTATACGCGCGCACGATTTTCAAACGCTGGGGAAATGCTCGCAGCTCTCGGGCGCAAATTATCGGGTGTACGGGCTATGTGATTGGAGGGATAGGAGAGAGGTGGCCGGTGATGGTTTTTGATAGGAGGTGGGTTTAGTTCAGTATTGTCAAGATGCTTTTTTTTTATATTTCAAAATTAATTTATAATTAGAACATTTTTAAATTTTTGTAATAATTAATTAATTGTTTTATAAATTAATATTTCTTTATTCTAATTGTAAGAGAGTATGTACTAGTAGTTTTTTATTATAAATATTTGTAATTTTAAATAAAAACATACTTACTGTAAACGTATAATATCTACATTGTAAAAAAGGTAATATAAATTTAAGTAATTTTACGTAACTATTAACAATAAAATAGTAGTATTTTGTAATTTTACTGTGATAATTAACGTAATATTATATTTTATCTGAGAAAATATATTCATAGAATTTGTAAATTTACATAAAAAATTTACAGTGTATGTCGTAGAAATATTAAATAATCAGTATTTTTGTAAAATTTATAGTATTTTTTGAAGATTTCAATCGGACTCAGTGCAAAACAATAATACCTATTTCTTCTTTCCTAAGAATGAGTGTAAATTTCATAAAACTTTTAACTACTTAATTTTTTTATAAAAAAAATGCATATTTTACATATTTCATATAATTTTTAATAATATAGTTTGATTATCGTAAATTTAGTTGTCCGTCATTCAAAAAAGTATAACTAATACATGACATCATCACTGAGTCATATTAAATTTTGATTTTAAACTATTCAAATACTATCTTATATTAAATTAGGAAGAGTTGCGATCATAAAATTTTGACTGATGACCGAGCGAGCGAGCGAGCTGACGACGCACACACATACACCCAAATAAACTAAGTTCGGATTCGTCATGTACAGGCTATATGAAGGATTTCTAATATTTCTATACTTATATATTTTTTAAAAAAATGTTATAGACACCGTACCATTCGCTATACCACTTTTTCCTTGCAGTCAAAGTGGTAAAAACGCATATAAATTTACATAAATTATCTATCTTACAGACACAGTTTTGAACTTATACAAGAAAATGTAAATAAATAAACTTATTGGCATAGTCGCTCAAAATTTTTAGCACCTGAGAAACAGATCCTGAAAATGCCGTCCCTAAAATACATTTCACAATAAATTAGTGAAATTATTGAATGTGTGCTATTGTAGTAATAAAATACTAGAAAAGCCAAGTGAATATTTGCGTGATCAGCACGTAATAGCCAGCTTGATAGTCAGTCATTGGTCTATAAAGGGGTGTATCCACCCTCCCAATCCCAAGTACCAATGACTACGTTTATATTATTTCATACATAAGAGCGACGTGTATATATATATATATATATATATATATATAACTTTTTTTTTATTTTGGAGTTTTTATATTTTTGTTGGTTTGTTTGTTTTGATAAAATACAATTATAGTTAATTATAGATAAAATACAATTACAAATACAATACAAATTCAAATATAAAACTAAAAAAAAAGGTCGCCTCAAAAAATAAAATACATATTAAAATCAAATTTATTCAGGGTTGTAGTTTACAATGTGATGTTAGATGAGCAAAAAAATAGTGTGCAACATATAATAAAAGAAAACTAAACTAAACTGTGTGAATTGGTTCATAATATTGATGATTTACGTATAAATTTATAATTGATTTATATCAAGATAGCAGTAAAATTAAATGAGAAAATAAAATTTTTAATTTTTTTATTGTAAATATTTCTGTATTATACTGTTCCTATCATAAGTAATTACTATTTAAATATCTAATTACATTACATATCTTATATAATTAAATTAAATAAAATATTAAATTAGTTTGTTATTATATGTTAAAATTAAATATTAATGATCTAAAAAAAAAAAGCTGCAAGAAAATTATAAGTATCAATTTTTTATTCGGACTCGAAATTTTTTATTAAAAATAATTCTTGTTATATAAATTAAATATGAATATTTTGTATCTAATACTATGAAAAATTACACAATATGACAAGACATTTTTGTTACCCTTGGCTTTTTATGCTAACCAATGACAGATTCATAAGTGACAAATTTCAGTGTAGTCGTAGAAAAACATTTCAATGTTGTATGGAATGAGTATTAGTTGATGTTTGTGGACACATTCTACTATTGTATAAACTTTATACTATAAAGTACACTAAAAAAAAGAAAGTGGCTATTTATACATACGGTATGTATACGCAATTGGCTATTTATACATACAGCAGTATTTTTACGTAATTGGCTATTTAGGGTAAGTTAGGTTAGTAGGTTGGTTTAAGTTTAAAGTTATTTTTTAAGTATGTATAAATAGCCAATTGCGTATGTATAAATATAGCCTCATCAAAAAAAAAAAAAAACAGTTTTCCTGATGGGCGCCGAGCGTTAAGTTTCGTCGAAACGTCGATAAATAATTAATAAAAAATTATATAAATTTTCACGACAGTTTATGTAAATTTGTACTGCAACAGACAATATTATGTATTTTTCCATATTACCTACCTACTTGGCTGAATCTGAAGAGCAACTGAGAAGGATGATTGATAGAATTAATGTTATTGGTAAAGTTATGAATCTTGTGTTGAATGTTGATAAGTGCAAAGTTGTAGTTTTCGAAAAGAGTGACTTGACAACTGAATGTAATGTGCACGTTTAGAGCAGGTAGATGAATTTGTGTATTTGGGTAGTATAGTAGTATGTTGCCTAGAGATGGCCGTTTTGATCGTGAAATTGAAAGGAGAGTAAATGCTGGTTGTAAAGTTTTGGGTGCTTTGGGAACTTTTGCTAGGAATGTACCTAAATGTTTCCAAAGAAGCCCGTTTGAGTATATACAATGCAGTTTTGGTGCCTACGTTGATGTATGTTAGTGAATGTTGGGTTTGGTTGCAAAAGCATAAACGGAAAATTACTGCTGTGGAAATGAGATTTTTAGGTCGGGTATGTGGTGTAAATAAAAGAGATCGGGTACGAAATAGATTAGTGTATGATGAGTGTAAAATTGAAAAAAAAGTTGTAGCAAAAGTTGCCGTGTTAGTCAGTTAAGATAGTTCGGACATGTTGAACCAATGTGTAATAACCGTTTGGTTAAAAAATTTATTTGAATGATTTTGATGGTATACGTTTGCATGGACGTCCGATGAGTAGTTAGAGTGGTATAATTGAGAGGGTGGCTTGCGAGAGCAAAAGTTTGCAAGTAGTAGGAATAAAGAGCATGTATGACAGGAATTATGAATGTGGATGAAGCGAAAGTTGATTGTTTGGATAGAAATGTTTGGAGGCGACTGATTTCGGAGTAATAAAAAGTGTTTGTGCCACAACCTTTTGGGTACATGACGTGATTGTCTATGTATGTATAATATTACAACTTGTGTGGAATTACATTTCATGTAAAACTACACAATATGACAAAACATTTTCGTTACCCTTAGCTTTTTATAGTATAATTACGTAAAATTTTTTTACAGAGTAAATAACTAACTAATTAAAAACACCTTCTTATACTAATATAAGCCAAACAATAAATAAATCAAAATTTTTCAATATCGATAGACACACGCAATGAAACACAGTGGAATGTAGCTAATTTAAATGTCGCACCACCATCATATTTGTTTATCTTATACGTTCGAGTTCAATGTACCCTGGACGAGCGAGCGAGTTTTGCGTGGCGAGCGTGGAGCACGTCACACGTTGTTTTCTTATATATCTATATATATATATATATATATATATATATATATATATATATATATATATATATATATATATAAATGCACGCGTGCGTGTGTTAATAATATGGCGTGTCAACACTATTCACCAGCGCTTATAACGGCCGTACAGAAAAACTAATAGTTTATTACAGAAAAAATATTTATAAACAATTTTATGAAGGCTTTTGCTTGTATATATGATTTTATATTATATTGATTGGTATATAAATTATACACACAATCACGACATGTACCCAAAAAGCAGGACCGTGCTGAGCAATTTTGACGCCTGAGACGAATTATGAATGTTGGCGCCCCTAATAATTTATATATAGGAAATGATTGATAAGAAATGTAGTCAGATTTGGATAATGTTAAATTTCGGGTTCTTATTTACCATCTGACTATAATTCCTATTAATCATTTCTTAAATTATTAAATAACGTTTATTGCTTGATCCTAACAACTTTCCCAAAATCAATAGTGGTAATATTTCCGATAAAACTTTTGAATTAATGACAGATTTAATTAATAGAAAATTAAAAAATAATTTTAAAATCTGAGTTATTGTTTTTTCAAGAAAATGGGACACATTTATTAACATCTTAAATGATAAAAATGAATAGTTTATTGTTTAATGTTTTACAAAATTTTAATCTCCACACATTGGCATATACGCTAATTTATTCATTGCTTATATCTCAATCAAGTATCAAGCAAACGGACATTTTCAAAACTAAAGTACATTTTAAACAGATTGTTGCAAAATTGTTTAAGTCAGGATAATTTCGAAGCTTTCATGATCATGTTATGCGATAAGAATATTTTGGAAAAATTAGATAATTAAAAAAAAAATTAAGAATTGATAATTCTGAAAACATCAATTTGTAAAAAGTCATTTATCAAATTGTCTTTTAACTTAGATTTAAATAAAGAATTATATTTTAATTTTATATGTGTCATTTTTACCACTTTGACTGCAAGGAAAAAGTGGCATAGTGTTTGGTACGGTGTCTATAACATTTTTTTTTTAAAAAAATTTGTGTATAGAAATTCTTCATATATTAGCCTCTAGATGACGAATCCGAACTTAGTTTATGTGGGTGTATGGATGTGCGTCGTCAGATCGCTCGCTCGCTCACTCGGTCGTCAAACAAAATTTTGTGATCGCAACTCCTTCTAGACGGTTCAACCGATTTTAATGAAATTTTCAGGATAAATTTGTCTAGTGCCCAAGATGGTCATGTTGTTTTGGTTTTTTCCAGTGATGCCAACTTTCCGAGAAAAAAAATTACTAAAGCTTTTAAAAATTCATTGTGGCTACATTATTTATCCGCATTATTTCCACATTATTTATCATTATTATCCATTATTATTTATTATTTCAGAAAAGAATCCCCTAGTGCCCGCATAAATTTCGTAATTTTAATAAAATACAGTGTTGCCAACTTTTCGAGAAAAAAACTACTAAAATTTTTAAAAAATTATTACGGCCATGTTGTTTAACCGATTTTGTAGAAACTTTCACAAAAAATTCTTCTGGTATCCATATAAAGTATATAATTTCAACAAAGTACAGTATTGCCAACTTTCTGAGAAAAAAAATACTAAAATTTTTAAAAATTTATTATGACCACGTTATTTAGCCGATTTTAATCAAATTTTCACTAAAGATTCTCCTGCTGTCCGCATAAATTATGCAATTTTAACAAAATACAGTATTGCCAACTTATCGAGAAAAAAATTACTAAAATTTAAAAAAATTCATTGTGGCTACATTATTTATCCGATTTTGATCAAATTTTCAGAAAAATTTCTCCTAGTGCCCACATAAATTATAATTTTCTTAAAATACGGTGTTGCCAACTTTCCTAAAAAAAAAAACTATTTTCTAAAAATTTGTTATGCCCGCATTATTTATCCGATTTTAATCAAATCTTTACAGAAGATAAAGATACCCTTAGTTTCTATAATATTATATATTAGCAAAATACAATGTTGTCAACTTTCAATGAAAAAATTTTTATTCTTATTTCTTATCATTTATGTGATAATGTCAAAGTGGTCTATATATGGGTTTACCCATATACTTCTAATCTTGTTACAATTCATCTTTATTTTTCTGTAATGTCATTTGCGTGTTTATTAGAATAAAAGAAATATAAAAACATAACGTATTCGAACAATTTTGGAATATAAGGTGGACCTACCCTGCAACTTTCCCCGGGGCCTAATTTATTCCATACGTTCAATACGTATCAATAAATAAATTTGAACACAATCGTAAATTTGCTGTGACGTCCTCGAAAAACTAAAATTATCGAATTTGATTTGTTAAATTGTTTATTTAGAGATAAATGAATAAATTCATTCGATTATCACATATTTGTTGTACATACAAAAATATTATGCATATGTACGCATAAAGCGATAAGAACGAAGATTATAGTTTATCTTGGTTTAAAAATAAATAACTTTTGTACTTATACATTTTATCGAATCACACAAGGAAAATTGCTTTTATATACAACATATATTGATAAAGATTTCTAAGAATTATTTACAAAATGGCTACTCACAGTTATTATACACTAAAAAAAATCTATGTAATAGTACATAAATCATCCATGTGATTTTTACACAGATATTTTACGTAATATTAGAGTTGGATTAGGGGCCGTCATTATTATGGGCCGTCATTATTATGGGCCGTGATCCGGCGATTGTAAAAAAATTAAAACCGATCTCTGAGTTTTACAAAAATTTAATAACAGATCATCCCAACATATCGATATGTATTGAATGACGGTATTATATTGACGTTTATTGGTTAAATCCTAACAACTTTCCCAAAATCAATAGTGGTAATATTTCTGATAAAACTTTTGAATTAATAACAAATTTAATTAATAGAAAATTAAAAATAAATATTAAAAACAACAATTTAAAATCTGAATATTAAATTGAAAAATGAATATTTTATTTACAATGAATCTGATGACGAACAAACTGAAGCCGGAGAAGAAGATGAAATCAATGTAGTAATACAATAGAAATTGCACTGACTGTTATTTTTCAAATTTACAAAAATTTAATCTTCACACATTGACATACGATATGCTAATTTATTCATTGCCTATAAATTAGTGCTATAATATTATATTACACTCAAGTATGTATCAAGCAAACAAACATTTTCAAAATTAAAGTAAATTTTAAACAAATTGCGAAATTGTTTAAGTCAAGATAATTTCGAGGCTTTCATGCTTATGTCATGCGAGAAGAATATTTTAAAAAATTAAATAATGAAGATATTAGATTTAATACTAGGACATTGAACAAATAAATGTTCGTATTGTCATTGTAAAATTTAATATAATAATACTCAAAAATATTGAGATTTTCAATTTTTCCCAAAATTTCACATGATAATCAGTCATTGAATCGGCTGTTAAGCTATGGTTCAAAGTACTTGGCATAAAAGCCAGCCAGAACTAACATCTGCATCAGTGTCTTCCTGACACTGATCAAAGCACCGTACTGATGAGGTCCTAAAGACCGAAACACGTGTCTACGGTTAAAACTGGCCAGTCATTGATGCATAGCTTAACAGCCGATTCAATGACTGATTATCAAGTGAAATTTTGGGAAAAATTGAAAATCTCAATATTTTTGAGTATTATTATATTAGATTTAATTAAAAAATTTAATTTAATATTTGTAATTTTAAAGATTATCTTTATTTTTCTGTAATGCCATTTGCATGTAAAATAGAATAACAAAATATAAAAACATAACGTATTTGAACAATTTCGGGATGTAAGGTGGGCCTGTCCTGCAACTTTCCCCGGGTCTAATTTTTTGTCCAGTCCACCCCTGCGTAATATTACACAGATTTTTTTTTTTTTTCGGTGTACTTTATACAATAGTAAAATGTGTCTACCAAACATAAACTGACATATACTCAGTCCATACCACGTAAAAAATGTTTTTCTACAATTATATTGAAATTTGTCACTTATGAATCTGTCATTGGTTAGTATATGTGGTACATACTGCCCAAAAATATTTACTACAATATAAATATTGTAAAACAGATTTTTTACCACTTTGACTGCAAGGAAAAGTGGTATAGCGTTTGGAACGGTGCCTGTAACATTTTCAAAAAAAAATAAAATAAAAAAAAAACCTTCATATAGCCTCTAGATGACGAATCCGAACTTAGTTTATGTGGGTGTATGAATGTGCGTCGTCAGCTCGCTCACTCGCTCGGTCGTCAGTCAAAATGTTGTGATCGCAACTCCTCCTAGACGGTTCAACCGATTTTAATGAAATTTTCAGGTTAAATTTGTCTAGTACACAAGATAAGGTCATGTGGTTTTATTTTTTTCCAGTGATGCCAACATTCCGAGAAAAAAATTACTAAAGTTTTTAAAAATTCATATTGGCTACATTATTTATCCGATTTTGATCAAATTTTCAGAAAAGATTTCCCTAATGCTCCCATTAAATATATAATTTTATTAATATCCACTGTTGCCAACTTTCCGTGGATAAAAATTACAAAATTTTTAAAAATTTATTATGGCCATGTTATTTAACCGATTTTACTCAAATTTTCACAAAAGATTCTCCCAGTATTCGTATAATTTATGTAATTTTAACAAAATACAGTGTTGCCAACTTTCCGAGAACAAAATTACTTACTAAAATTTTTAAAAATTCATTATGACCACTTTATTTAATCGACTTTAATCAAATTTTTATAAAAGATTCTCCTAGTGCCCAAATAAATTATGCAATTTTAAAAAAATACAGTGTTGTCAATTTATCGAGAAAAAAATCACAAAAGTTTCTCCTAGTGCTCACATAAATTATAATTTTAATAAAAATATTGTATTACCAACTTACCGAAAAATGTCAATATACGGGTTTACCCATATACTTCTAATCTTGTTCATTGTAGTTTTGTTGATTTATGTGACGTAACAAATTATGCTATGACAACGCGCAATGTCCAGTTTCACCTTTAGGGCGGCGTAATGTCACTAATTACTAACAACTTAATGAAACTGCTACATAAAACTAGTCAACATAAGATCGTCTTTTATTTGACACACAAAAATTATTGAAATAGTTTCGACACACAAAAAAAAACTTTTTTTTTTATTCGAAGCTAGCTAATATAAAATATATAAATAACTGATTAGATAGTAAACAAATACTCGAAAATGGTACTTTTCAAAAATGTGCTTATCCCAAAAAGTGCATGTATGTGTAAGTCCATTCCTCAAAACGAGTAAATAGTGTTAGTTGAAATAGGTAAATTTTAAAAGAGTACTATTTTTACTCTAGAAAAAAATGTAAAAAATGTAAAAACTTTTTGAAGCAATTTAAAAACTGACTATTAAAGGACAAAATATATATAAAAAAAAACAAGAGTAAATAATTACCCATTCAATTAGAAATTTTCTTAATTTTTTTGCTTTTTAATTAGTGTAAGTAGCTACATATTTTAAAATACACAGAAAAAGAGTAATATATTACACTAATTATGATACAAATTCAATTACCCTCAGATATGTTCACTCTTTTACCCTAAAATGTAATATATGAAAGTGAGTGTACTGAATTTTTTAGAATATAATTATATAATAAACAAAATATGACATGACCCCGAATAATAAGTTTTTGGATTATTACATTTTTTAATAATAACCAAATTACTTTAAAGCAGGGTTTCAAACAGTTACATTTTTCGTTCCGGTTTAATTAAAAAAATATATATATTTGGTTTTCGTTTCGGCAAAAATAACGGTTTATTTTCGGTTTTCGGTTCAGTTCCGAGTAATTAATTTTTAATTTAAATTTTTTTTTTTTATTTTAATTAAAAACTTATTTTCTACCATAATAATTTAGAAAATTTTATTCCTACTTTTATAATAAGACACTTCATAAATTGATACAATATAATAATTATAAATAATAGAAGTAATAATTATTAATTAATTAAAAATATATTAATTAGAAGTTTATAATAAGTATATGATAATAATATAATTAAATTTATTATTCGAAAGTATATGTAATTTGTATGTAGGTATGTTTTAATTATACATATAATAATAAGATAACATTATGTTAACGTAACAAATTCTTGTATATAGAATTTTTATTTATTTATAATATGATTAGAAAAAAATGAAAATTACCTCTGATTATTAAAATATTTTCCAACGTATTTTCATTTAAATTATTATTCAACTATTTAAGGTATTATTCAAAAAATACACCTTCCTCAAAGTGATTCCCAGTTTCATCTTCAATTTCAAAAACTGCACTGTTCGAAAAAAAAATACCCTTATTAGTGCCTACTGCCTACATAAGTCCGTTCCCTAAAAAGGGTAAATATGATTACTCTAAATAAGTAAATTCAAAAAGAGCACTTTATTATCCCAGAAAAGGGTAAAAAGGCAGTTATTTACCCTTATTTTTCATATTTTTTGCCCTTCCATCAAGATAAAAAGTCAAATATTTTAAAATACACAAAAGTAAGGTAATTTTTTACACTAATAAGGCTACAAATTCAATTACCCTAGAAAATTTTTACTGTTTTACCCTACTATTTTGAACAGTGTGAGTGTGAGTGCCTATATAAGTCCGTTCCCTAAAAAGGGTAAACATGATTACCCTAAATAAGTAAATTCAAAAGACTACTTTATTATCCCAGAAAAGGGTAAAAAGACAGTTATTTACCCTTATTTTTCGTATTTTTTGCCCTTCCATTAAGGTAAAAAGTCAAATATTTTAAAATACACAAGAGCAGGGCAATTTTTTGCACTAATAAGGCTACAAATTCAATTACCCTCGAAAATTTTTACTCTTTTACCCTATTATTTTGAATAGTGATCTACCCAAACCAAACCAAATACTTTTCGCGTAAGACGAGTTACGACAATAACAACTGACGTGGAAAGTAAGATTATGTTATCGCGAATGTTTCAACCTAAACCGATATTTTTTTTCGGTTCGGTTTCGGTTTTCGTTCCAGCAAAAATAATTTTTCGGTTTTCGATTCAGTTTCGATTCAAATTGCTATAAAAAATTGTCATAAATATACAAAAAAAAAATGTTATTGAATTAATCACATAAATTATTACATATGTCAAAATTATAGTCAGAAATATATCGCTGTGAACATAATCTAAAGGATTAGTAAACGGGCGTCAAAATTCACAAATGGGTGGTCTTGCAAAATCATCTCATCTACCCATTCCTTCTCCCCCCCACCTTCTCCAGCACACTGCTTCCACGTCACCTTCCCCCAAGAGGGATGATTTCACGATGACAGAACATCCAATCAGCCATTAGACATGTCCCTACTTGCGTCTGTTACGACCACATAGTTGAGCCCAATAATTCCGAAACGGCTAGTACAACCGCATACTATATATTGTACATAAACAGCTATTTCATGTTCTCGGTATATTAGCGTGGGTATCAAGGTAACTATCCCCCCCCCCCCCGCCTATCTCCCTGTTAAACAACAGATCGCATTGAGCGTGCGTCTCCTATGTGTCCCACCGTGATTGTATGAAACGTTTGGCCACTCACCAAACACTTGCGCACTCCACAACTGCGCAACATTTACAACCGAACAATACGCGATCTATATATATGTAGGTCTAAATATTCCATTTCACTCTAACACGATTCTCCCAACTAAATCTATCTCTCTCTTGAATTAACCCCCCCCAACCACTGCCCGAAAGTCTTATATTTCGTAGATTTTTATTATATTGTAATGTCCAAACAATCTACCAAAAAAACAAAATATGGATTTATTTACTAATATGGTTTTACGTATAGTTCCAATTTCAATTTGTCCTCTCTGTCCCTCTCCCTCTGACGTCGAAAAGTAGAAGCTCCGCCTATGGAACGCGCGCATCTGTAAATCGCTACTGGTGCATAGCTGAACCAATGAAAATAGCGCTTACATAGCGAGTCGAGAGAGCCGTCTCCTCAGCTAGGGCTCCCAGTCGCCGTAGACAGCTACAACAAACTAATTCCTAAAAAATTCCCCGACAGCGAGAGATGCGATTAGGACACTGTATCGAGTGTTTTTCCAGTGTAAAATCGTGTGTGTATTTCGTCGCGAAAGTGTGGTGCATGTGTATGGACTAAAATTTGGATTTTTAACACCAGCCAGGGAGCATTTTTTGGGAGTGAAAGCGGTGAGTTGGTGGCCTATGTTTACATTTAACACACACATACACGATACGGGGCACAGTCAGAAAGGGGGCTGTGTTAATGCACGAGTCGAGTCCATTCGCAACAGGAAACCGGTTTTATGGGGAAGGCCGCCTGTTGTGAACACTCGATACTAGGACTGTGCCTTTAACTTATTACAAAGCAAACACGTACGCTCACAATCTAAGCGTCTGGAAATGATTAGCGCTGGGCCATTTCGTTTGTTAATTTTTGCACACACGCACATAACAACTGGACCGTTAATTAGTTTCACATTCTAATAACCCGAGTACGATTCGCGCGCGTGGGGGGGCTGGAGAAAATTGCATGCGGGGCGCCTCCCCCCTTACGGCGGTCCCCCTCGGCACGACAATATCACGTCCATTTTGTATGTAACTGAGTCGGTGTGATAGAGGTTTTTTGATTAGCTGACAGGCCTCGATCGTTCGTACAATTCGCAATCTGCGCACAGCCTCTCACATCCCCCCACACACAACACAGACTTTCATACTTAATTCAGTGTCAAACCAGACGAAATTGGTTTTCGATTATTTGCGCGCCTGTGCCTGCCCCACTTTATGCAACGACATACTAAAACACGTTGTCAATTCAGCCATTGTAACCGTTTCGGTTTGATGAAAAAGGTTTCAAAATAAAAACACAGCCCCGTTAGGTCGACAATGACCTAAATATCTTCGTAAAATAAAATAAAATAAGAAACTTTTTACAGTTTAATACACAAGTATTGTTACTGCAGTTTCGACAAACATTGTCATTATCAATTATCGACAATGTTTGTCGAAACTGCAGTCATGATATTTGTGTATTAAACTGAAAAATGTTTTGTTATTTTATTTCAATATAGTTTCACAAAGTAACGGCCAAAAGTGTTAATTTTTTTAATATCTTGGTTTTGTCGTGTTTTTTTTTTCTGTTACTTCAACGGAAATGTCTGTACAAAACACGAAAGACCGTAGCGAAATTCTTGAACTTATGTTGCAATCTAAACACCATTGTTGTACTAATGAGGGAAAGCTGATATTTTACAATGCGTGTCGACAAAGAGAAATCTATTCGAAAGAATGTGACACTGAATTCTAAATATACACACACACAAAATATTAATTTTTTTTTATATAATAATTAAAATAATATTAAATATCATTAGTAATTACTATAAATGTACATATTTATCAATTATATGATAATTAAATGCAGTTATAATGGTGAAAATATGAAAATACTTGTTATACGAACCCCGTGAAAAAGTTGAATCGTGTACTGGGAAATCGACGCCTCGCTTGCGCACAACGGAATCGACTAACTGCGGTGAACAGACCTACGGTACATCTTTAGATATTATTATGCCTCAAAAATGATACTAATATTTTTTATTTACATTTTCAAAGGTCAAACGTGATATTGTTTATTGTGTTATAGATTTTTTTATTTTATTTTATTGTTTATTATTTTATTTAAATTATTTACAAGATAGAAATTGCTATTTTATGTATATTTTTGTGATATTTATTTATTTTTATTATTTATAATAATAATTATTTTTTATTACATTCAAATAATATTAGTATATTTAGATTTTAATGTTTTTCGAAAAAAATTAATAAACTAAGTTAATATTTGCAAAATATTTCACAATAAACCATTTATTATCTAATTAGAAAATACATTTTTGTGATAGTTATTTATTTCTATTATTTATAATAATAAATAGCTTCATTATTTTTTATTATATTCAAATAATATTAGTATATTTAGATTTTAATGTTTTCCGAAAAAAAAAAAATTAATAAACTAAATTAATATTTGCAATATTTCACAATAAACCATTTATTATCTAATTAGAAAATATATTTTATGATTTAATTAAATTCCCGACTTTATAATGCGCATGGTTAAAATTAATCTATACGTTTAGTAGCTAATAAATCAAAATTATTATAAATTATTATCAATAGCTGTAGTTCTAAAAAGTCAAATAAAATTTAGATTTTGCAATTTGCATGATTATACCTATAAATATTTTGCTTGAAGTAACTAAATTAAATATTCTTTGGGTACATATTCATAAAAACACTTCATTATTTAAAATAGGAATTTTGAAAGATTGTTTTATTAATAGTTTATATTGTTTTACATAATATTGAACATTTTAAAAACTAAATTACTCAAATATGTTTAATAAGGCATTTCACGTAAAAAAATTTTTACTGTATGACGTAAGAGTATCTCTTGTTTTTTGTTAAATAAAAATAATAAGGTTTTTTAAAATAAAATAGAATTACATCTCGACCTAATATTTTCCAAAAAACCTGCTTTTTTGATGCGGAAAAATAATCGCTGCAAATTAAAATAGTTTTGCAACCAAACTGTTTCAGATTGGGTTATTTATTTAATATAAAGAGATAAATAACAATTAATAATTTGTAATTAATAGTTGTATGTAACGACTAATAAGGAAAAACGATTAATTAAGATTATAATGTATATATTTTCAATATCTAACTATTCTTAATTTTCCAATTTTAAAATGCGTAAAAAATATTTTAATTAATAATCTTTAGAGTACCCTAATTTCTTGTTTTTCTCAAGTAAATTATAGTCATATTTAAAACAATACAATAAAACTGATTACAAATGTATTTTTACAGAAAAAAAAATGTAATATTACGTTAATTATCGCAGTAAAAACTACAAAATGCTGTTATTTTACTCATAATAGTTGTGTAAAATTATATAAATATATATTACATTTTTTTGTAGTCGTACCCTGTTATGTAATAAATTTTAATAGTATAAAAATATTCTTTACAATTAAAAAAATATATTTATAATGAACAATTGAAAACGCTGTTATTTTGCCGCTATTTAATAAAAAACAGATTAGTCATTAAAAATAGATCACACGATATTTTAAATTATCTTTGTTTTTTTTTATTAAATCAATTCCAGTTACCAAAAACAAGACAAAATATCTCGTAACGCTGCGAGTCCAATGAATTGTGATCGAAATTGCAGCATTAGTTAGCAAACAGAACACTTTGTATATATATATAAAAAAAAAACAGTAAAAAAGTTTAAGAACCCAACAAAACTCAAACAAAACAAAGCAGCCAAGGCACATTTGGCAACACCGCATCGTCTCGTAACGAAAGTGAAATTCCCCTTTTATTGAAACTTCCAACTTAACCTAAAATCAGGTTCTTACATTCGGACATAGTTTGGCAACATTGCCGTTGAACAGCTAAAGAACTGCTACCTGTAACGGGAACCATTCCAAACGTTATTGTAGATTTTCTAGACTAAAGACTTCATATACATACACACTCTAAACAAAATTATGTAATTTTACCTACAAACCATGAGAAACTATGATGCCCAGTATTTCTAGGTAGAATTACTCAACTGCTTTATATTCTATTTATAATTGTTTAAAAATACATAATATCAGAAGTATTACAAACATTAGGTAATATATATTACCAACGGGATGGAAAAGTATGTATGTATGTAATGTGACAGTTTTTTTTAGTAAAGCCTCTTTTTAGTAAATTTATAGAACTTCAGTAAATATGCTGTTAGGAATTTTCCATAAATAGGTAAAATTTGTTTAGTTCTGTAATATTATTGTTGGTGTAATAACATACATTTCTAAATTTATATAAAGAATGTATTTTGAAATGAATGAATTACACTTAGAATATTTTATTAATATTATTATACAAAATATGTACTAAGTCTCATTATTTTGATGAATTATTAGAGATATTAATATGCAAGCTATAATATGTGATTCTACATTAAGTATGTGATGCAATAATAAGCAATTTTACATACTTATTAGGTTATTTTTACTTACTTTATGTGATTATTATGAATTATGTAGAAATTACAGAATTTTTAGGTAGAAATATAAAATATTTATGGTAAAATGAAATTACAGATTTTTTTATAGTAAAATTTTACAATTATTTTTCTATAATTTCGCTACATATTATTATAACAGTGTATATATGCAATAAACTTGGGTTTATCTACCCGTAAGAAAACTAGATAACGACCCATAATACGAAAATGAAACGCGTGAGTGGAAGAGAGATAACGTCGCCGTTGTGATTGGAAAGAGATAGTGTACTAGTAGTTGACCTTGAACGGATTTTATTTGTTCTTGATGGGTTTCGTTTTGTTCAAGGGGGTTTGAGGGGGGAAATATATGGCAGATGAAGTTTTCGGCTTATCGGTTCGGAGAAATTTCTTAGTTTATTTACGAAATGTAGTGCATGTTTGAATGTGCTAATTGAATGGATAAATATAGTGATATTTCTTGTTTATGATTACGAAAAGGTTATGTACAGACGTAGAAGGTTCAATTTTGGCTTTGTTTATTTCTAGTAAACTATGAATGCTATTTGAAATGGTATGATAGAATAAATCTAACTTAAACAAACGTTGTGTGATCATTTTTGTTGATAGTTGGAACGAATCGTCTTTTGCTTTTAAAATTAGATTCTAGTAATTGTATAAAAATAATATCTAGTATTAAATACATACACAATCACACCATATATCCAATAGAAAACAAACTCTTTCTATTTCCCGAAATCAGTCTCCTCCAAATATCACTATTCAGACAAGCAGTTCTAGTTTCATCTGCATTCATAATTCCTCACATACATGCTCTTCTATTCCTACTGTTTGAAAACTTCCGCTCACGCAAAACAGTTTGAATCATACCACTTCAACTACTCATATAAATAGTTTTCGAATTTAAACCTTGAACAAATAAATGTTCATAAGTGTGTCTGCGAAATTAATATAATAATACTCAAAATGTTGAGATTTGTTTTTTCTAAATTTAAATTTTCTATAAATCTTTATTTATTTTATCAATAATATTAAATACAATAATTAAATCAGGTAATTTTTAATTCAAAACTTAAACTTTATAAAATTACATGTAAATTTATGGCAGCAAATCGTACTTTTTCTTACAGTGTAGTAAAATTGACAGAATAGGTTTTTTATTTAATACATTTTTTCTATATTTGAAAATTCTGAATTCAACAATCTCTAGTCCCTTATCAATAAAAATTTAAAATATATTCCGAACCATGTAGATACCAGAAATCACGCTGACCAACCTCGGAAAACAAAAAAATCGTAAAAAAAACTCTGATGTTTAAATATCCAGCGGGCACGAAATTCGAATATTCATCAGTTTCGTATCATCATACGTACGCGTCCATTCAAACAAGCGGGCGGGGTTGGGACAAATATCCAGGAAAAAATTAAACAAATATTGACGGAGCATCACAAAATTTTCCCTATTTTTATCCTCAGGGAATCTATCCGGACATCCGCACAATTTTATACGATTCACGATGAACTATTGTTTAGAAAAACAGCAAATGGAGATTTGAATATTTCCCATCAGGAAACAATGTTGACGAATTCCCTATAAAATATTCAGAAATAATATTTTTTCTACAACCATTGGGATACAGCTTATTTTTCTTATGTCTTAAAGTTTGAAATTTATTGATACAGCACTGATATTAAAGTTAAATTCGTCGGCTAATTGCGGTCAAAATACGACTGAACTTCAATTGAGATACTCACGTCATTAAAAATATTTGAATTAAGCTTCATTCAGATTGCCATTTTAGTTTTAATTTCACGCACAAGTACATGAATTTGAGCAATCCAAACACTTGGTGTAAAAACTAAAAATGTGTGCTTGTGCGTAAAACTAAAACAGCAGTATTAATGAAACTTTAGATTAAAACGTAGTTATCTATAAAAGAATAACTGTAGATTACTTAAAATAAATAAATCAGTTTTTTTGGGTCCTGTTAATACATACATGCATACATACACAATCACGTTATGTATCCAAAAGGGTGTGGTACAAACTGTTTTCAACATCCCGAAATCAGTCGCCTCCAAACATTCCTATCTAAACAAGCAACTTTCGCTTCATCCAGATTCATAATTCCTCTCATACATGTTCTTTTATTCCTACTACTTGGAAACTTCCGTTCACGCAAAACACTCTCAATCATACCACTTCAACTACTCATCGGACGTCTACGCAAACGTATACCATCAAAATCATTCAAATAAATCTTTTTAACCAAACATTAGACATTCGCTCAACATGTCCGAACCATCTTAACTAACTAATACCAACTTTTGCTACAACATTTTTTTCAATTTCACACTCATCATACACTAATCTATTTCGTACCCGATCTCTCCTATTTACACCACATACCCCTCGTAAAAATCTCATTTCCACAGCAGTCATTTCCCGTTTATGCTTTTGCAACCAAACCCAATATTCACTACCCTATACATCAGTAGGCACCAAAACTGCATTGTATATACTCAAACGGGCTTCTTTGGAAACATTTACATTCCTAGCAAAAGTTCCCAAAGCACCCAAAACCTTACAACCAGCATTTACTCTCCTTTCAATTTCAATAGCATATTAATGGTATGAGAAGTAGAAAGCTATTTTTTTGTTGAGTCCAGATACTTGCGACCTAGGTAATAGGGATGTTTGGAGGAAACTGATTTCGGGATAGTGGAAAGAGTTTATGCCACACTCTTTTGGGTACATCGCGTGATTTTGTATGTCTGTATGTATATATGTTTTCCGAGCAGAGCACAGATAAATTTACTACTATTACATAAACTCATAATACAAATTTTATAAGAAATATCCAATATTTGGTAAAATTTCTATTTCCAAACAAAAACTATTCCATATTCCATCAGCCTCTTTCGCGAATCAATATAGGCTAGTAGCAGAATAAAACGTTGACTGCTATTTCATAATATCAACATGATTGCATTCTGTGTACGAGTGTGAATGTGTGTGTGCGGCGACACACAGTGACCATGACCGAAGTTATCGGCCGGGGCGGCCGCGGCCCGGCTAGGCGCGCAGAGCAGCGTGGCCTGAAATATGATGCACATTCGGGGTCAATGTACGGGGCACATGCGACGTCCCGACTCACTCTCTCAATAATAAGCACTTTCGTTGCGCTGCGCTGCGCTGAACCTCGGCTTTTGCCTCTCTTCTGCTCTCGAAACTCGGACTTTGTGTTCACTTTTGTTGCTTAGGTTAAGTTCTAGGCCGAGTTGAGTGGGTTTCTATATGCTTTTATTGTATCTCGTTTCGGAAAATCAGTCTTATATATAGAGGTAATTGATTTTATATGCGATATGCGTTGCAGATTGGCTGTGAAATTATTTAATTTTTAATGAGTATGTAGAAAGAATAGGGCACTTGCAAATAATAGGTTGTTTTTGTATAGATATATAATCGATCTTTAAAAGTGAAAATTATTAAAATAACAATTCTTCAAGTGTATCGAACAAATACATTCATAGACATTATATTACTAATCAAATAATGATGTTATTATTGTAACATAATCGGTTTACTATCAATACAATACTACACTATAAAAAATTGATGTAAATTTACATATTCTATAAATAATTCCATTAATTAAAAATCTATAATTGTATGATCTCGTCACTTATTTGTTACCTAGTAACTTGTTTCTATGTTCCGTTATTTACTGTAAATGTCATTTGTATCATTTATCCTGATAAAGACTGAACTAGAGTTTCGTTGAAATGTCGATTTCAAATAAATATATTACAGAACTTTAACCTAAAGCAGTTTTATTTTAATATAACGAGTTCTAAAAGTTTTTTTACTATGTTACAAAAAATTATTTTCGATATACCTATAATCTGTGGATTTGATATCAAATATATTATAAAATAAAAGTTTTACTTAAACTTAAAAAAAAAACATCAAAATCATGCAACTAACTCATTTATTCTATTTTCTGTTACATTCTATTTCGTTTAATCAACACAGCGAATTAATGTAATTTTAATCAAATAATCAAAGATTAAACTGATACAATTATAATATTATCGTATTCATGTGTACGTTCATGATCAATTAATTAGTTTATATAATTGCAAATGATAACTATAATTATATTTCAAATTAAAAATCAAATTGATCATTTTATATGCGTCAAATCAAACACACAACATTATAAATAGGTCTTACACAGGACTTTAAATAAACACAATAATATCCGAAATACTATTCGTTTATTTTCTAGTAATCGAAACACTCAACAATTATAATTTTAATTGACTTTGTGATTGCCAACTGTTCTATTCGGCATTTCTTATTAAATCAACCAAAACAATTAAAACACGCATGAGAACTTATGTTGTTTTGCCTCATAATGTGACTGAGGACTGTTAAAAAAAACAACGTTATTGTATAATTATTTTTTGTTATCGTAACATGTATAAGTTATATAAGTAATTGAGTTTGAACTTTTTATTCTTATCAATAATTGAAATCTAAAATATATATTTTGAAATATAGATGCATGAAAGAAGAATCTAAACACTATAAAAAACTGATTTTGTCATCAGAAAAAGTAAATGAATCTATATTATCGTTCGGTATGGTTATAGACACTGTAAAAATTGATGTAAATTTCTATGAATGTATTTTTTCAGAAAAAATGTAACATTACATCAATTATCATAGTAAAATTTACAAAATACAGCTATTTTGCTGTTAATAGTTATGTAAAATTCGAGGGGGAGTACACTTGTAAAATCTGGTGTACAAATTTTTTAAATTCCCTAAAAATCCTAGTAAAATATTGGTAAAATTTATTAAAAATATTCTTAAAGTTCCTGTAAAATCTCTGGTAAAATCCTAAAATTCCTGGAAATTTCGTATAAAATCCGTAAAATCAACGAAGAATGACTACAATCTCAACAACCATACGTGAAATTTGTAAAATCTAGTGTACAAAATTACGTAATATTTTTCATTTTTTTTACAATGCATATAATAAGTTTGTAATAATCGCTTTAAATATTATATCTCGTTAATTAAAAATGGTGTATATTATTTTATTAAATTAAAATTGTTTTCAATTTAATAAAGGTTGCAAAAAGCCCATTGTTTTATTTTTGTTCATTAAAATATATCAATCATTTGAGTATTATTTTGCTATTAACCATTAATCTTTATAAAAACAATTTTTATGTAAATCGAATTAGGAACGAAAAAGTTCTGTTTTTTTTAACCATTTGACAGCATAAAATTAATAATAATGTAATGCAAACATAAAATAATAAGTAATTCTGCAAATTAATGTCAAAAATATATTACATAAACTTTTCTTCTAAAAACAAAATGAATTGATATAATATTCTAAGTATAAAATTTTAATTTTGTTGGATTAGGTTAGAAATATATATCAAATGTTAATAATGTTAATTTGTCTGTTAAAATAATTTTTATTGTTCGTATTAAATATTTTAAAAGCATAAGTAATGATTAAAACAAACGTCAATTTTCGACATTAAACAATGTTCGCGTATAAAGTGGATTTACACAATCATTTATTTATAAACCACATTATAACAGCGAAATAATGAAAAAAAATACATAAAAGAAAACAAATCAGTTTTCCATCCAGTAAACAGCAAATTTCGTAAAGCCAAAACAATTGATACTTATACTACTTATGTTCATTTGCAAAAAAAGCAGTATAAATTGTATCATAACAAATAATACGTTTCATATTTCCTACCTAGAAACTGATAATTAACTCTTCGAAACGGGCTGATAAACACATTAATTTCACTTTTGTAAAACAATTAACAGAATACACAACTGTTTACGTTTCTATAGATTGAAGCACTAGAGAGGGCTGCGAAATTATAACCAAACATTTTGTTTTCGTATCCGTTTATCTCATCATAACTTAAAATAAACTGTTAAACAACACAGTTTTATTTATTTCACTTCGTAAATACCCAATCTACTCACCGTAACGATATTACCAATACGACACTAGTGGGGTACGGATATCATAACCAAACAAGTTTGTCAATAATGTTTATTTCATGATTCGATTGGTTTTCCATCACACACACCTAGATAGTTAAAAACGCTTGTCACCTGATAAAAATCAATTGTACAACAACCGATTTGAATTCGAGTATTTGTTTTTGAAATAAGCCAAGTTCGAGAGAATAAACATACGCGCAACTACCGAAATGCAATTGGTTCTCTCAGCTGGTCGGTGACCGTGCCGTGCCGTGTTGGATATACACGGAGTTCGAACGACTCGATTCGGTACGGCTGCAGCATTGCGCGCATCGTGCTCGAATGTTTTCTAGTCCGACAGGCTGTTTTTTTTCTTCCGAATCAGTTCGGATTATGTCATTTGGTGTATGTTGTATTTTTTTGTTGTTGCAGAGAATAAGGTTTTTTTTTTTAGTTCTGAAATGTTTATTATAAGCATTAACAACAAATATAAATCGTGTAATAAAAAATCTGATATTTCATTTATAAAATATATCAAAAATAGTGAAAATAATTACGCTAGGAGAAAATGTTAAAAAATCTACCTTTGCTAGTTAGTGTTCTATTGTAAAATATAATTAATACATAAAATTAGTGTGGTATTTTCCCATAAATTTTTTTTTTTTGAATTTATATACATATATGTATATTTGTTATATTTGGCAAGCTCTATACATCGGTACATTTCAAAATGGTTTGATTTCAAAAAATACCGATATTTGTCATTTTTATTATTAAAAAGCCAGCAAAGAAATAAAATATTATTATAAAAACAGTTTTAGGTTTAAATTCTGTTAATTATTATTATTAAACGACGTTTCGACGAAAGCTAACCGTTCGTCTTCATCAGGTCAACAATTTTTTATCAATTGGTAAATTTAATAAAAATAATTAACAGAATTTAAACCTAAAATTGTTTTTATATTAATACTATAAGTTCTGAAAAATATTTTACTATGTTTATTTTTTATTATATAATTAATTTTTATTGAATTGAATTATAATTTTATTAATTATAATATGTAGATAAATAGGTTTTATTGGATTTTTATACATGTATGCTCTTCTATCTGGCAAATATCGTTATCCGATGCCGCGTACTTGCCGGATAAAACAGCTTTACTGTGCAACGAATACAAAATACCAAGGCAAGTTTGCTAGGTTTAGAACATCCATCGTCAACCATTCTGTAATTCTGTACTATATACAGTACCGGGGTGCTTCTCCGATCAATACCGAACGCCCTGTATAGCGTGTTGCTTGTGTTATTGTATGACGTCACAGCCCCCACACGAATATATACGTACACGATATATACCAGGCATGGCACACTTGGATGCACTCGCGACGATATTGAGAGAGAAAAGAGAGAATATCTTGCTATAACATTTATCCACACACACACAGGTACACACATACTAGTACGTGTGTGTGTTGGTGTGTGAATGGGGATGTATGTGTGAAAGATGTAAAAAGGTTTTTCGCACTTCATTACCTTTGGATAAATGTATAAATTGACGTAGTGGATTCTGCATTTTTTTAGGTTGATTCTAGCAAGAGGGGAGATAATGTTATTGTTTTATGATATTAAAGGAGGTATTTTTTATGAAGTGGAATGGTTTAAAATTATTGAGTGTTTTGTGTTACAGTGTGAAGAGTAAATATCGATTTTTAAATGTAATAGAAGTTTGATAGATTTTGTAACTTGAAAAAAAAAACTGGTATGAGAAATCTATGGCAAGTTCTATTTGTAGATTCCAAGACCCAATGAACAAAAGCTCATATCTAAAAACTATAAACATTTGACTATTTAACCTTTTTATCTAACTTAACATAACGTCAGTCGATTTCTTGTTTGTTCCATATCACAAACCTTACTTACGAGAAACTAATGTTTATAGTTTCTAAAATGAATTGTTTATAGTAAGGATATGGAACAAATTAGGATTTATATTAAAATTATAACATCCACGATTGTTAAAATAGATAGAAAACAAACAAATATTGCCAAAATTAACAATAACTCAATTTTACCAAAAATGGCCTATGGAACAAAAAAAATAAAATCGATTGACGATAAATGGCAATAAATTCTTCAAAAATATATTCATTTTCTATAAATGGTTGATTACTGGCCTTTTGTCTATAGATTCGACCATAATTTTTCACCAACACAGTTTTTCGCCGACAATTTTGCGCCGCATATATTTATTTTAAAAAAAATCTAAAATTAACCTTTTAATTCAACCTATCTAGTAATTAGCGGAACCAAAATCTTCAGATGTATTAACTTTTTCTAAAAAAAAAAATAATAAAAATTAACCTTTTAACCTACTATCTAGCAATGAGCGCAACCAAAATCTTCAGGTGTAATAACTTTCTTTAAAAAATAAAAATTTACTTTTTAACTCAACTTATCCAGCAATGGGTCTGCAAAATTCATGTAAGTACGATGCGGCTAAGAATTGTGAAGGCGAAGAATTCTTGGCGAGGAAGGTCCCGGGTCGTTTCAACTATTTATTGTATTTCTAACTTCTACACTATATTAAGTTTATCAAATTATAATTCTGAGCAACAACGATGTCTATAGAATCTAAATCCTTTCAATCAATTGTCAATCAAGTTTCATAAACTTTCAATAAACACGTCATAACAATAACCAAACTTTGCTGATGTTCTAACTATAAATCTGGTTACAATGTTACTAAACTAAATTCGCATTGCCAACTAAACTTTCCTAAGTACGATACGAACATTTCGCCAGGGAGACTAAACCCAGGCTACCATCAAACAACAACATATAAACCTAAAAGCATTCAACCGCGGCATAAAACGAAAATCCCTAAAAACCATTCACAGCTCACTGCGTTCATTGTTTCAATCTATCATAGAGAGCGGACAAGTGACATCGCAAACTTAAGTAGCCATTACAGGCAAGGTGTAAAAAGGTCGCTATGTCGATTTTTCAATTTTCGGGGGATTTTACTTGAAGGGGACGCGTCAGGGTAGCCAACCGTGTGATGGAAATACTAAAAGTAGGCAAGGGGGGGCGGAAGTGCGTTTCAGTCGAAATGGATTTGTGAATAAATGATAAAGCATTTTTTGACAGGTTCGAGACTTACTATTCACCTTGTATAAATAGTTAAAGAGTTGTCTTTTTTGCTGGGGGTGTCGCGCAAAGAAAGAAAAGACTTGATTTAGACTTTCTTGGAGATTCTGGTAAAAAGTTGGATGTATCACATTATTAAGTTTGCTTCCTTTTTATTCTCTTTTTTACTTACTTTTCTTTGTTTGTTCTTTTCGTGTTTGACTTTGTCTGGAATATTAAATACTGTTAAATTGTCTCTTATTTTGTTCTTCTAAGAAGTCACATTTAGATTATTACTTTTTATTGTTGATATTTGACGATTTAAACAAGGTTGAGTAAATGGAGGGGGAGGGGGAATCGCTGTTGCAAATATACAGCATTATAGTTTTCACATAAAAGCCGGTACAACAAGTTCAATTTTAACTAATATATAGGTTATAAAACAATGCAATTGTCATAAAACCATCAGTACTAAATAAATGAACTAAAACACACAAAAACCCAAAGAGTTTCTTAAAATTCTTTAAGATCAATCATGCTTTCAAAACTAGTAATTTTTTATTTGATAATTCAATTAATCATTTAGTAGACGCAAAATGACCTATATGATATTTATTATTGAACAATTTATTTAAGGCTATGTATAAAGTGTCATTGTCAAGAGGGAAACATGTAAAATTTCATAAATTTTTTACAGTGTAGATTATCAACTGTATTTGAGATGTTTTATTAATTGAGTTAACAAATGAATCATGTTGTTAGACTGATATTCGATAAAAAAATGTTTATTAGAAGACCATACAAAATTTACTTGCATTCGAATCACAAAGAATCCTTGCACTGAGATTTGCATTCATTAAAATTATCTTCAAAATTCATAACTATAACGAACAACTCATTAAATCTAGTGACAACCAAATTACGAAAGGGATTTCATTACAAAATAATCACCTAACTAATTTACATAAACATTAAAAATCATCTTGTCTGACAAATAAAAAATATCTTGATTTTACTAATAAAATAGCGTGGCCCGTGTGGGCGGATACAATGTTTTCTTCAATCAAATATTTGCTCTGGTCAAAAAAAAGCGAAGCCCTTCAATTACCTACCCCCGGCGCGGCGGTACAAGGGCCACAAAATTTTAATGGTAAACAGAGAGAGAGAGAGAGAGAAATGCAAAGCCTGCTTGCTATTCGTTTATATTTCGAGTGATGCAGAAAACGGAGTACGGAGTAACTGTTGTTCGTTAATTGGATGAGGGTTACAGTTTGGAAACGGTACGCTAACCGCTAAATTCCTTGGAAAGTGTTTTCCAGCCATCGATCGCTAATTACGAAACTTCTCCGCCTATAATATCCATACAAAACGCAAATATTATACTCGGTTTACGTTTATGCAGAGTTTGAAATATCTGTATATTTATTTACAAAATTATACATATTAAAATAGCATATACTGTAAAAAAAAAAACAATAGCGAAATTATAAAAAAATAGTAGTAAAACTTTACTATTAAAATCTATAATTTCATTTTACTATATACAGGGTGTAACAGAATAACTATTCCTAATTTTAACTGGAGTATCCTGGGCTCAGAATATGAAGATTTAATGCAAATCACTGAGATAAAATGTGGTTCGTTATTGAGCTACAGGGTGTTTTATTTAAAAATTTAAAAACTATTTTTGCCCAGTACTTTAAAACTATTTGACGTATCCTTATCATACTTGGCAGGAAATGTAGGTACCGTACACCATAATAAATTATGTTAAATAAAAGTTTCTGGCTACTGCCAGTGGCGTACAACAGGGGCAAGTGAGAGGTTGATCCTTCCTAAATTCTACGCCACTGGCGGAATTGTCATTTTAGCACAATTTTTCGATTCTCCAATATTTGCTGTGTAAAAAACATACTCTTTTTTTGTAACGATAAAGTTACTGTTTTTCGAGATATTTAAAGTTAAACATAAGATGCACCCATGGGATTTTTTCAAAATTTGCTAAAAAAATCTGAAAAAATTCAGTAAAATAGAGAAAAAAATTTGCTACATAATATCTAAGTAACTTTTTCTCTAACTCATTCTGGTTTGGCTGGAAAAATGATTGAAAATTAATATTTTTTGCATTTTATTTTTTTTATTTTCAATAATTTTTACAGCCAAATCAGAATGAGTTAGAAAAAAAAATTACTTATTTATTATGTAGCTAATTTTTTTCTCTATTTTACTGAATTTTTTCAGATTTTTTTGAGCAAATTTTGAAAAAATCCCAAGGGTGCAGCTTATGTTTAAGTTTAAATATCTCGAAAATCAGTGACTTTATCGTTACAAAGGAAGAGTATGTTTTTCACACAGCAAATATTGGAGAATCGAAAAATTGTACTAAAATAACAATTCCATCAGTGGCGTAGAATTTAGGAAGGATCAACCTCTCACTTGCCCCTGTTGTACGCCTCTGGCAGTAGCCAGAAACTTTTATTTAACATAATTTAGTATGGTGTACGGTACCTACATTTCCTGCCAAGTATGATAAGGATACGTCAAATAGTTTTAAAGTACTGGGCAAAAATAGTTTTTAAATTTTTATATAAAACACCCTGTAGCTCAATAACGAACCATATTTTATCTCAGTGATTTGCATTAAATCTTCATATTCTGAGCCCAGGATACTCCAGTTAAAATTAGGAATAGTTATTCTGTTACACCCTGTATATTCTGTATTTCTACCTCAAAATTCTTTAGTTTTATATAATAATATCATAAAGTAGTAAAAATGGCCTAATAGGTACGTAAAATTGCTTACTCTCTGCAAATTGCATCACATACTTAATGTAAAATTACGTATTGCTGGTATAACTTCTTAAATTATGTAAAATTACAGCTTGTATATTAATTAATTGTATGGTATTATTTTCTGGGAAAATTCTACATCTGATGCTGGTATAGTTTTTATATTGCAAAAGAGAATTATTAGAAGTATGGCCAACATTTCTTAGACTACTTACTTCATGTAAATAATATTTTATAAATTTTAAAATTCTTCCACTCCCATGTCTCTACATATTTTATTTAGTAAAATTTAAAATTAATATAATGTAAAATCAGATATTTCTAAATTTGTTGATATTCACCCATACGACACAAGAAATAACATAAATTTTTAAATTCCCAAACATAAGCTAGCTTTATATGAGAAAGATCCAACCTATATGCTGGTATCAATATGTACAATGTACTTCCTGCGGACATTAAATGTGTTGCTAGTATAAGATTATTTCGAAAAAACTCTTTAATTTTTTGCTTAAAAATACGTTTTATTCCGTGGAAGAATATTTTATGTATGCACCTTATTAATTGGTTATTTTTAATATCATATTTTGTAGTGTAATTGAATTTATTTTAATGTCACTATGGTTTTGTATTTTTTGTATTCTGTATTTTGTATTGTGACTTATTCCTGTCATTCAGTTGACATTGTGGAAATATATTGTTATTATCATCTCTAATAATTCATGAAAATAATGAGATTTAGTACATATAATAAAAAATTTAATTTAAGACGAACGTTCAGTTTCACCGAAAGCAGTTTTTATTTTAATATACTTAATTTCTTTGTTTACGAATTTCTTTATTCTTTTTTAATTTTGTGGTTTAAAAAATTTATTCTAAATTTATTATTTTGTCTATTGACAAAAAGTATATTTGAAGTTTTTGAAATAAAAACAAATTTTGTAAAATCAGTAAGTATATAAAACAACTCAAAGTTCAATGTATCTGCAATAGGTACCTATTCAAAAAAAAATCAATCACTAAGTAATTACTGTAAAATTTTCAAGAGATAAAATGAAAAAAAAAAAAAAATCTAGACAGAAAAAAAAAATGAAAGAAAGCTAGAGAGAAATATCATTTTTGCTGCGACCTTCCTAATATCCAATTCCAATAATATAACATCGCATAGCGAGTTAGTGTATAGACTGTACGATTAACCGGCTATCGAAAATTGATTGGATACCATCGATTCGGATGAGAAACTCCTGACTTCTGCGTAACCCTTAGGTAATTTTTTTTCTTTCTTTAATCTTTCAACTGCAATAAGCCGCTTACACAATAGATCATATTAAGTCTACACTTTTATTATTAGCTATTAAACGGGCGGATGATGGATTTTTAGGGCCTGTCATATTTTTAATCTCGGTTAAAATTATTTGATAGTTGATTAAATCAAATACTTGATTAACACATGATTAGAAGTATATTGGATAAATCCATATACCGGGTGTCTACTTTTTTTTTGTTACATAGGGAATACAATGCTAAAATTTTCATTTGGTGATAAATTTTCCCCTAATTATTATAGAACAAAAGTACAAATACAAAAGTTGTTTAGAATTCAAAAATGCATCAAATGATGCCAAATTTATCAATATAGGATGTTCCGATCAAGAATTAGAAGCAAATTAAAATTTCCATTTTTGCGCTCTTTACATCAAAGTGCCATGGAAATTAAACAAATAATTTCATTTCTTCTGGAGTTTGAGTTTGACAGATCGTATTTATTTTATTGTTACGTTCTGTATTATTATCATTATTATTGAAAATAATGAATAAACTTAAGGTAAATGAAAAAGTTCAGTGCGTAAAATGGTATTTTACTGGAAATTCGATACGACGAGTAAGAGATTTATTCAGCGCTTTCTTTGAAAACCGTCCCATACCTTCCGCTATGACTATTCGTAGGATAATTAAACAATTCGAAGAAACTGGAAGTGTGTTAAAACGTTGTAAAAATTGTAGAAAAATCAACGCAGAAGATCAGGAGGAGAATTTAAATCAAAATGCAATTAAAGAAAATACATTGAATATACTTTTGTGTGTAACGGAAAACCCAAATGTTAGTGTGCGTCAACTTGGTGCTGAATTAAATTTGCATCCTTCAACAATACATAAGGTACTAAAAAATGAAAAATATCATTCTTATAAATATTCCACGCACCAAGAGATATTTGAAGCGGATAAAATGGCTAGAAGCGAATTTAGTAACATTATTATGGAAAAATCCAATTTAGACAGAAACTTCTTGAAATCTATTTGTTTTACTGACGAGTCTACGTTTACTTTACACGGCGAACCTAATACACAAAACTTTAGAATATGGAGCCAAACAAATCCTCATTTAATGGTAGCAACACGTACCCAATATCCAGAAAAAGTTAATGTATGGGCTGGAATTTTTGGCAGGTGTATAATTGGGCCATTTTTTATTGAAAATAATTTAAACAACGAAAAATATTTGGATATGTTGCAAAATCATATTGGTCCGCAGTTAGAAGAGTGTGCAACTCAAGATAATGTTGTCTGGTATCAACAAGACGGATGTCCGGCACATTACAGCTGCAACATTAAATTATATTTGGATCAATGTTTTCCAAATTCATGGATTGGTAGAGGTGGTCCAATTAATTGGCCAGCTAGATCGCCCGATTTAGCACCGTGCGATTTCTTTTTATGGCCATATTTGAAGGAGAAAATTTATAAACGACATATCAAAAATCTTGTTGATTTGAAAAATGCCATTGTTGAAGAGTGCAATAATATAACACAAACACAATTAAGCTCTGTACGTCACGAATTTTATAACAGATTAGGTTATTGTTTGGCAGTTAATGGCGATTTATTTGAACATTTAATTTAAATTGTTAGTTTCGTTTTTGTTCTCCTATATCTTGTATTCATGAATTTTTCTGTTTTATAGGTATATTGAATATTGTAATAAATAAAGAAAGTTTTACGGAGTTCAGCTATTTACTATTTATTAAACTCTTATCCGACGTTTCACTGCACAACTTACAGCATCCTCAGGGATAAGTTTAAATTATTATAATAAATATATTAGGCATAATGCCAGTCATCTAATTCAAATGTATTGTTTTTATAACTTGAAGTTAATAAATAAATTAAACAATTACTTAAAATTATAATGGAGACATTCACAATTTAAAACCACAGCTAGTACGTAGTGTACAGCCGAGTAAAATACCCTTTCATTGTAATAAATAATAAATACTTAATACTTTTTATACTTAATAGCTTTTCATTTACATTAAGTTTATTCATTATTTTCAATAATAATAATAATAATAATAATAATACAGAACGTAACAATAAAATAAATACGATCTGTCAAACTCAAACTCCAGAAGAAATGAAATTATTTGTTTAATTTCCATGGCACTTTGATGTAAAGAGCGCAAAAATGGAAATTTTAATTTGCTTCTAATTCTTGATCGGAACATCCTATATTGATAAATTTGGCATCATTTGATGCATTTTTGAATTCTAAACAACTTTTGTATTTGTACTTTTGTTCTATAATAATTAGGGGAAAATTTATCACCAAATGAAAATTTTAGCATTGTATTCCCTATGTAACAAAAAAAAAGTAGACACCCGGTATAGACTAAATACTAAAAAATAGGAATACAATTTTTACATTTGTTCACTAAAAGTTGGCAGGAATTGTTCAAAAATTAAAATTTCTAATTATTATAAATGTATAAAACTTTTGCTAGGAATGTATATGTTTCCAAAGAAGCCTGTTTGAGTATATACAATGCAGTTTTGGTGTCTACGTTGATGTATAGGGTAGTGAATGTTGGGTTTGGTTGCAAAAGCATAAACGGAAAATGACTGCTGTGGAAATGAGATTTGTACGTGGGGTATGTGGTGTAAATAGGAGAGATCGAGTACGAAATAGATTAGTGTATGATGAGTGTGAAATTGAAAAAAAATGTTGAAGTAAAAGTTGGTGTTCGTTAGTTAAGATGGTTCGGACATGTTGAGCGAATGTCTAATGAACGTTTGGTTATAAAGATTTATTTTGAATGATTTTGATGGTATACGTTTGCGTGGAAGTCCGATGAGTAGTTGGAGTGGTATGATTGAGAGGGTGGCTTGCGTGGGCGAAAGTTTTCAAGTAGATGTATGAGAGGAATTATGAATGTGGATGAAGCGAAAGTTGCTTGTTGGATAGGCATGTTTGGAGGCGACTGATTTCGAGATAATGAAAAGAGTTTGTGCCACACCCTTTTGGGTATACATGGCGTGATTGTGTATGTATGTACGAAGAAAATTCACTCACAATTATTACTCGCTAATTTATATTTTCTTCCAATTTGTAACAAGAGCTTCTCGTTTCATACCATTTAACCACATTCTCTCCCTGTTATAATTTTATCTTTTCCCTTCACAAAGGAAATAAAACCTACAAAGAAATCACAAACTCCTAACGATACAGATATAAATTGTGTAACATAATCCACACACGTACATCAAATCTCCTTCGAAACTTTAGAAATTCTTCCACCTGCCCGCCACATCTACTCAGAGCCGGATTTATTTCGAAATAAAAGTGGGGCCCTTTAGGAGAATGATTTTATCTGCAAAATATATTTTATTCCATGCATATACTACTAGAGAGTTATCGCAACCTGTAAGTATTAGAATTCACCATAGTGGTAAATAGCGTAATTTGTAATGATGATTTTAATAATCGTATGATCGATAGGAATGAATATAGTACAACTACAAACGAACGATTGTATATATTTGTCAGTTATATTAAATCGCTAAATAATATTAAAATCCCAATATTATAATAATAAACATATTTTAAATTTCGGTTTTGTTAAATAAATTAATATTTTAATTATTTATTAAATCAAGTAAAAAGTGTATGTAACTGGTATGTACGAAATAACCTTACTAAAATTACAGTATTTAACTAAATATGTACGTAATTGTATAGGAAAATTAAAATTAAATATAATTATTTATAAGTTATATATTGGCAACTATTTGTTCTTCTCAATTTAAGTGCATCTATCAGTCAAACAAGTTTCCTTATAGTATTCATAGTTTCATAATTATTTGTTACTTGGTTAGTTTGATTGGCTTTAATTTCGAATAATTAAATTTGTTTTATTTACTTATAATATTTGTTACTTGATTTATGAGAATATATTATACAATTTCTGACAAATCTGGCGATGTACATTGCATTTCTTACACTTCTTTACACATTTTCAATAATCAAATTCAAATTTAAGCGAAAATAAACAATACAATGGGGAAGTTTAGCGTGATTGAAGTTGCGTGTAAAATTATTTTTTCTCAAATATATATATATAAAATAATAACAGAAACTGTCATTAAAATTTTTGATAATTGTTTCATTTATTTGTTATGAACAATTTTTGTAAGGACATTACTGACCATGGCAATACATGTGCGTCTGATTCAGATGTCGACATAAGTTTTGCGATGGCATTACTGACGTCATCACGGCATGTTTTTGCATTTTTTACGAAATCTGGGCATCTTTGAGAAAAATGATAAATTAAACATCACTTTTTAAGTCAGGTCCAACCAAATAAAGAAATAACAAAAATACGCTAAACTTCCCCATTGTCAATTAACTTAACTTGATTTAATAATTTTTATAATGACCGTCGGAGATTTCAAATTAAATACATTTAACCGTGATTCCTTGGTCGAATATGCAGTTTCTGACAAATCTAGCAATGTATATTGCATTTGTTGCACTTCTTCACACATTTTCAATAATCAAATTAAAATTCAAGCGAAAATATACAATATAATTTGTCAATTAATTTAACTTGACGTAATAATTTTCAATATTGGCCACCGAAGGTGTCAAATTAAATATACTTGGTATTGTAGATATGTTTGGTGCTGCCATGATGTATATAGTAATTAACTGCTGTATAATAATGTACATTACTGTACTAGTAACATAATTACCTTTTTCTACATAAGCAATATAGTAACGTAATATTAATATTTTAATAAGCTTGAAGAAAAAATATATTTTTTTTATAAAATTTTACTTTGGTGGATCCTCAGCTTTAGTTTAGCTAACCTAATGGTAAATCCTGTCCTGCATCTACTTTCACTAAGTATAATGTTCCTCCATAACAACACCAGATAATTACTGTGCAAAGAAACTTAACACCCAGAAGCTTTCCTAGTTGAGGATAACATCCACGCAGTGAGAACTTCCTAGAGGAGAAGGGGGTGGTGGTGGTGGAGGGAAAGGTGGTGGCGCTAACGAAGTACCATGATGTCATGGCAACGTTGCACTCCCTTTATGAGACTCATGTTTAGCGTTGGGAGGAAGTGTGAGGGATATATTATCGCATTGGTAAAGGGGAGATATAGGAACCGGAACCACAAACCCCGGAATCTTCCGGTACGGTCATCGGGGGTAGGGGTTTGGGGACGAGATTATGGCTTATGATGGCCTCGTAATGATTGTAAGTGTACTTTGGTTTGGTGGCTGGATGGGATATTTGGTTTTATGAGGATGTACTGGGTGTTGAAATATTTTTGAATGATGTCTCTCTCTCTCTCCCTCTATAGATATTGTTGATGTTTGTTTGGTTGTTTGGTATGGTTTTACACGAGTATATATGGAGAAGAATTTTGTAAGAGATGTTTTAATTTGTTTAATTGAGTGGAAAGTAGATGAATGTTTTATTTAAGTGGGATTAAAGAGTCATAAGAGAAAACGTGTTCAAAAATTATGGAAAAATAATTCATATTATTCGTATATACGTATTTTATTACAATGAATATCAGATATATTTATTCTGTATATTATAACTATACACCAACGAAAATAAAATGGCTATAATTTACGTTATAATAAATATTAATATTATTAATAAATACTAATACAGAATAATAATCTTAAACTTTAGGTTTAAATTCTGTTTTTTTTTTTTTTATTTAAAAACACGACGTTTCGACAAGGCTAAACGCCTATCCTCATCAGGCAGAAATACCTGCAGAAATACAAATGACAGGAAAGTAAACAACAAAAAACACATCAGCAAGTAACTAGGAAACCGAAAGCAACTAGATCACAGAATATACACTTAAAAAAAAACAGAAGATTACAATGATTGTAATGAGTTTTGAAAGATTTTTACTATGTTAGCTATATTTTATTTAGTTGCAGTCAGATTTGTTAAATTTGAATGATTTACATCACCAACGTTTCGACGAACTTAACGTTCGTCTTCATCAGGAAAAAAGATACAAATGACATTTAGAGTAAATAACAGAACAATAAACAGAACACAAAATTTATAAATTTTTAATTAAAGGAAGCCAAATTTTATTTAAATTAGTGATTGATGTTATCTTTGTTTTTATAAATTTCTATTGGTTCTCTTATCAATCTACTGGGTCTTGCAATTGTTATTATTGTTATCAATATTTTATGTAATCTTTTTCTTTATAAATCAATCACTGTGAAACACTGAATTAAAAATGTATAATAAATTTTTATGATCTAATTAGTTATTTGTTACCTAGTAACTTGTTTCTATGTTCTGTTATATATTGTAAATGTCATTTGTATCAGTTTTCCTGACGAAGACGGACGTTAAGTTCGTCGAAACGTCGTTTATTAATAATTATTAATATAGAACTTAAACTTTTTTATTTTTTAAAATGTATTTTTGAAAATGTATTATTTTCATAATAAAAGCATATGTCTATGTATGCAGTAGAAAATATTTGACCTGACACATCAAAATAGTATAAAAATTACAAAATATACATCAAAAAAATAAATTTGTTTGTGTTACTAACATTTTGGACTATTGTAAAGTTTAATTATATGTACTAAATTAGTATTATTGTTCACTCAAAGAATAGTGTTATTTTTAACACTAAATTCAACAGATTTTTGACTGTGTATGTACCTATATTTGTTTACTATTAAATTTTAATTAATTTTTCAAAATTTTAATATTATCTCTTTATTTAAAGAACATTTTTACAGAAATATAAGATAATCTTTATAACTTGTATTTTATTTGATATATTCTTTATCTACCAAGACTTAATATTATAACTGAGATAAGAATCATTTTATATAGTACAGAAAACAATGAGAATTATATTCCATAATAATATAGCAAACACGAAATTTTTATCTTTACAATAAAACAAGCTCATTTTCCTCAAAACTCTATCCATATTCATAATTTCCACTTTCTATGAATCTCATATCCACTCTGATTACACCCCCCTACCCCCTTACTCCAGCCCACCTACGTTAAACCCTTTAAAATCATCGCCGAAACACTCATAATTTCAAATTTTCCAACATTCTACTCTATCAGTTCATATTATCAAGCGGTCCCCTCGTATATGATTATTACATGTTCCGGGCAAACCTGTGATTATTCCGGGGTCTTCCGTGCCCATCAGCACGGCTGGTGGTGAAGGGGGGAGGAGGCATATGCATTCCCCGGAGCACGAAACAAATGATGCACGAACACGTTTTTGGGGGAGGGTCGTTTCTGACAGCAATACCACCTGTGCCTGGAGGCTTGAATAATATACGTGGCACGGTTTGGTGCGTTTGCTGATGAAGGTAGATTTTTTTTTTCGTTTATGGTTTAGAGATGGTTAGATGAAATCGAAGTGCATGTGTGTGAGTGTAGATAATGGAATTTATATTAAAGTGGTTAGATATATAGTAAAATATATTAAAATACAATCAAATTATCGAAAGCCTAACATAATGTGTCTACACACTATATAAGCTTTCAGAAAATGCAAAAACCATTCGATTTTTGAAAGTGTCAAAATGGTGTTCCCTTAAGAAATTTGCAGATGGAAACTATGGATTGAATATATATAATAGAATGTCCGTAAAAAAAAATTCCAGTTAAGCTAAAATCAATAATTTTACATCGAAAAAACAAGAGAAATAATTGAATAATAACTGAAATTTTCGGAAAACGCGTGTAAATACATATACGATCTAAACGATATATGTATTTACTCTTGGATCAGTTTTGATTTTTTAATTTTCTTAGTTTCTATTTCTATATAGAATGTTTTTACTAATTTTTATTTTGAAAACGTACATTCCGCTGTTAGTACAGTGACAGAAATTGTCCTAAATTAGATATTTTGGGCCTTTAGTTAACGTGTGCCCTAATTCACCACATTGGCGTATAGTTACGACACTGCTCTTTATAGTATCCACATAACATAAATGAGACAGCTGATATAATAAATCCTTTTCCGCTCACACATACAGAATAGATTAATATAATGCATAAACAAATCCGCTATTACAATATATTATGCATTAACATTAATTATCCATATTTGTAATTATACGCGACTAAAACACATTACATATTCAACATTACCTATCATACCCATTAAAACTCCATTTCAATAATGTACCGAACGAAAATTAATCAATAAACCCCGCCCTCTAATGATCATTACATACCTCCTAGCAAAACCATAATACCATAAAAAAATCATTTCCTTCGACAATTTCCGTAATAGAAACAGGGTCGTTTAAGACCATTTTATATATACTTGTATTCACCCCTCGAGCCAAGTCAAAAAGGAAAACAACAAAATCGTAAAAGAAATGGCAGAATAAAAAAGACAAAAAAAATACCGACGTTTCCTTAATGAGCCCAAAGACCTAACCGGATATGGGAAACCAGAAGAAGAGGGAACGAAAGGAAATACTGCATCCTTTGGCCGCCATCTTTAATGTGCCTTCTGCGTTTTGCTTCCCTCCCATGGACGAAGCAGAGAAATTGAACGTGGGAGAGTGGGCAAACTTGCATTATCATAGTGTGCTATGCCATCATCAGGAACAAATGAGAATGACAGTTGAGCATTTATAATCTTGTTCCTTAGTCGTAGTTGGGTACTGAGATTCAACCATTTTGATGGGTGATTTCTTGGGTCTAAGTAAATTTATGACAGGGTATTATTGCAATTTTTGGCAGGGAAGGTTTTTAGAGCAGTTATATGGTTATTTATGATCTAGGTTTAAAAGTTATTATAGTTGGCAGTTCCAAGTAAAAGTATGTCTACACTTAAAAAAATGTAATGTAATTTTATCAACAAACCATGCGACACTATGATACCCAGTATTTATGATCTAGTTACTTATTTTGTTATCCAGTAACTTGTTTCTATGTACTGCTTATCTTTTTTTCCTGATGAAGACGTACGTTGAGTTTGTCGAAGCGTCGATTATTAATAAATAAGATAACATCAATCAATGTAAAGGCACTGATTTAAAAAAAATAGACTTTCTTTAATTAAAAATTAATAAATTTTATGATCTAGTTACCTATTTTGTTACCCAGTAACTTGTTTCTATGTTCTGTTTATTTACTCTAAATACAGGGTGATTTATGACGTCATGGAAAAACTACTCCGGATGATTCCTATGAGTAATCTAAATAAAAAACTTCAAATAAACATATGCCCGAAAATGCTTCCTAACGGAACTGTAGCCGTTAGAAGTTTATTACGTGTAACAACAATCGCGTTAGCCTTATTTATTATATCAGGAAAAAAAAGTCATAAACTTCTGAATAATTGTAAAATTACTGATTAATTTTCTAACATTTTGTTTAAACACTAGTAAACCAATTTACTAGTTATGACTTACTGCGTCCCGACAAAATTTTTTTTTCGATTTTTAATTATTATAAATTATTAAATATTTATTTATGTGTGTACAAAAATTTATAATTTAATGTTAGATAAATTAATGTTAGAAAATCAAACAGTAATTTTACAATTATTCAGAAGTTTATGACTTGTTTTGTTTTTTCCTGATATAATAAATAAGACTAACGCGATTGATGTTACATGTAATAAACTTCTAACGGCTACAGTTCAGTTAGAAAGCATTTTCCTGATGAAGACGGACATTGAGTATGTTGAGTAAATCGATTATTAATATTAATACAGAACTATAACCTAAATCTGTTTTATTTAAATATAATTAGTTTTGAACGATTTTTACTATGTATAAAATCTTTTTAAAACTTAATTTATCAAAGAAAATGTTTTAGAAAAAGTGTTAATCGTCTAAGACAGATAGGTTGATAGGTTGTATAATGAATTTACCAGAATAACACGATCACAATAATAAAATTGATTATTGGTAATAACGATCTGCCCATTAATAAATTACAAACATGTCAACCTTTAACGAGCTTATAATATTATTCCAATGCATTAAACTTTATATGTAAACATACGTATCTATAAAACAGACATCAATTAATTTTATATTTACAGTGTGGTAATGGTAACGTAATATGTTTTTAAACTATTGCTTTGATATTAACTTTATTACTTATTAAATTTAGTTTGCTTGTCTTTTTTTTTTATGAAGCATCTGATGTCATTTGAGTTTTACGATTTTATTTTCGATGTACTGTAAAGTTAGAATCCCACGATTTGAAATAACAAATAGATTTGTTACTTCTATAGACAACTTTTGCTTATACGGTGAAAAAACTTACTAATTGTAATTAATTAACCAAAAAAAAGTACTTTAGTATACAATTTAAAAATAAATATAATGTGTATCTCGTATAGATAGTGTGTTTTTCTCAGGGCACAAAAAAATGGTAGACTCCTACTACACTGTAAAGAATTTATGTAATTTTACATGTAGTGTGAATGTAATTTTTCATAGAAAAATGTGATATTACGTAAATTATCCGCCACATACCCCACGTAAAAATCTCATATTCAGTATTTTATATCGTATATTAAAATAAAACACGCCTCCTTTTGTTTATTAAAAAGTGCTTTTATTTTTTGTTTTAAAATAAATTTTTACTTCTACATACATACATACATACACAATCACGCCATGTACCTAACAGGGTGTGGCACAAACTCTTTTCATCATTCCGTAATCAGTCTCCTCCAAAGATTCCTATCCAAACAAGCAACTTTTGCTTCATCCACATTCATAATTCGTCTCATACATGCTCTTTTATTCCTACTATTTGGAAACTTTTGCTTACGCAAAACACTCTCAATCATACCACTCCAACACCTCATCGGACGTCCACGCAAACGTATACCACCAAAATCATTCAAATAAATCTTTTTAACCAAACGTTCGCTCAACATGTCCGAACCATCAAATATGAATAGTATTTCTATTTTTTATATCTATAGTATTATAAAATTCAAATAAACTAATTAAAATTTAATAGCGCTACTACTACTAATAATTCTACTTTTGTTCAGGACCAAAGAACAAAAGTTTATCTTTTGACATTAATATTAATTCTACTTTTGATAGAAATAGACAGAATATCTCGTAACGGTACGAATCTTACGAGATACCTACGAACAGAATTGCACAATATAAGATCTATTATGTATTTTTTCAACAAAATTGTAATTTTACTTAATAATTTAAAAATTAATTATATAAAATGTACTCAACTTTTAAAAATTGCAAAAATTTTACCTGCCCTTTAAACATTTAAATGAAATATTTTTATCTTTCCGTTTAATTTTAATAATTACTTTAAGGAACACAAATGAACTCCCTATAAAATTACAGGTTAAGCTGATGGAGGGGATACGCAATGTATCTTAATAAAAATAATGACTTTAAGTGCCCCTCTTTGTGCCACAAATTAAAAATTATTGCCCATTCGGGTAGATTTACAATCCCCAAACTTTTTCGTTTTCGGGTAATTTTGTCATTCCTTATATATAACATAAATGTGTTTACAACACCCCCAACAAACTTGAGTAGAAAATTCGCCAAATTCGACATAAAAATCACTCTTGCAGTTTGTTTACGAAAACTAGCTACCGCGAGTAAAGAAATATGACGTCACACCTCGAGTTTCTACGTTTCCTTTTCCGGTTTGACGAGTCAGGAAACGGTGCTGCATTTTTGAATTTGAAAAGTTTGAGATTTTTTTTGGTGTTCTTTTATCTTTTTTCGGGGATGGGGGGGCCTTTGGGAATTGATTTATGAAAATGAGAAAAGTTGCGGACTTTAAAGAAAAAAAGAAGGGAAAAATACAATGTAAACTTGTTTTGAGATATGTTCTGATTGCTGTCACAAACTCGTTTTTTTTTCGCAGAAAATGTCTCGTATTTCTGTGAATAGCTTGTTTTTAGGGCGATAGCAATTGTCGCTCGAAGCCCGGCTTTACACGTATTTATTTTTAGTGTAATGTGCTATTATAGCATATATTGTGACTATGCCGGTAATATTCTGTGATATTGTGAGATAGATATATTAAAAATTATGAATATTCTTTTATCGTAGACTGAGTCTATAAATTATGTTGTTTTCTTCTGAAATTTTAACTGTTATATTTTGTTTTGAAATGTTTTAAATTTATTGTTATTAGATAGTGTTAGAACAACGAAAAACTTATATCAGAAAAATGTGAAAAATTGTTACAAATGTTTTGGAAAAGTTAAAATTAACCATGCGTATTTCAGTGTCCAATAAAATTAACATAGTAAAAAATCTTTCAGAACTTATTATATTAAAATAAAATGGTTTTAGCTTGAAATTCTGTATATTAATATTTATTTATAGTCGACGTTTCAACGAACTCATATAAATGTCCATAAGAATGTAATAAAGTGAAATAATATCTCTGAAGCTATAAGTTTGAGCGAAAAATGTGTAAAATACTTTTCGATAGAGAAAAAAACGCTACATAAGATAGTATAGGTAGTTTAAATTTCTTAAAAATGTACCACCGACAAAATATGATGCAAAATATTTCTCAAAATGTGCAAAATTAAAAAAATCATTCTATTATATAAAAATTCATTTATATATCCACGTTTTCTATATTGAGTGTGTCGTCTAGTATTTTAAGTGTACATCATAAACAAAGTAATAGAGAAAAAATTATCAAGTTATTAACATTTAACAATATATAATTTATAAATAATACACATAAGCTCAATGTACCTTTATCATTTTTATTTGAGATTTGTCAATATTTTCAAAACCAAATATAAAAAATTCCTTCTAGTTATTAATATATTCAATAGATTTCAACCGTATTTTTTCAGCATTTTCATCCAGACAATCCCTTCAAGTGAATAATAGAAGACAATACCCAGTCGTGTCTTCTTTTTTTTTTCATTTTTAAGTAAAAATGTAAGCGGATTTTTGGGCGGTTGTAAGCTTTTTACGATGGATCTGAACATTTCAGCATGGCACAGGATTACACGTGAATCCTGATCCACCTATGTCCTTTCTTTATATATGGTTGCACTGTCGTCCTTCGGTGGTAAATAAATAAAACATATATAAGAGCGTTTGTCTGCATCCCTTATTCTTTTGGGACCACCCCTGCCATTTTGAAACCATCCGCCCCAAATAGAAAAGGGTGATGTGTCTAATATCCTTTGGGACACGAAAACTTCGATTTTGGATAGGGTTCCAAGTGTCAAAGACCTTATTAGTGTCTTTTAGTGATGGTCAGTATTAATAAAGTTTTCTTTTAAGGTTATAATTATGAAAGACAGTTAAAGTAGTCTGTCTTTCGAATCATTTGATAATATTTACTTGAAATTTCGATTCTAATTGTTTATCTCGAAAATCGAAATATAATTTAATAAGTTATAGTATTTTATTGTTGCTTAAATCGCTATTAATTTATTTCGATGAACTAATTAAATCATTAGTTAAATAATGACGATTTAAGCAAAAACAAAATATTATAACCTAATATAATACGCCATGTGTAATTAAGAATATAAAAAATAATTTACTAATCTTAAGTGGCTTCAAATGCTGAAATTAATGATACTCAAATGCAATTGCTCCACATTAATTGCTCGATTTGCTCGAAAAATTTAACATATATATCACTAATTTAACTATAGATATTGTTTCATATTCTCTTCGTATTTACACATTTACACATTTAATGTTTTTAAGTAATTTTATGTATTATGTGAATATTTTATAAGTTTGTTTGTACTATTTGCGTCATTTAATTGAGTTGTTAGGTGTAATTAAATAAATAAATATAAAATAAAACGGCTTTAGGTTGCAGTTCTGTGTTAATATTTACTAATAATTGATGTTTCGACGTATTCAACGTACATCTTCATCAGGATAAATTATACAAATAACATTTACAGTAAAACAATTACTTAAAATATGTAAAAAATCAATGTAAATTTACAATGATACATACACAATCATGTCATGTACCCAAAAAGGGTGTGGCACAAACTCTTTTCACTATTCCGAAATCAGTTTTCTCCAAACATTCCTATCCCGACAAGCAAATTTATTTTACTTTATTTTAATTAATTTATATATGAAATTAATTTAGATACGAAATAAAATTAAACAAGTTAATTGTATAATAATATTATTACAAAATAACCCTGCAAAAATATTAGCATTATTATATCATCTCATATCATACATATTCGCTGAATTTCAGATTTATATTTTGCTATTAAAATATTCCTATTTAAAATTAAAATTTTGCTATTTTAAAATTTTTAATTTAAAATTTAAATTTCACTTCCTGCATATCTGTGAATATTTTGCGTTTTAAATTACAAGTTTGTATAAGTATTTGTTTGTATTTTACAAAATAGCAAAAAATAGCTAATGCATTTGTATTTTATGACAACTATACCAGCAGTCTACTGAAACAATATTAATTATGTCGTTCAAAAAAAGCGAAAAACACACTCTATAGCATACATACATAAAGAAATAACAAGTAAAATTTTCTAAAATACTTATAAAATTACTTCATTCGATTTTGTAATTTTTTACTGTCTCACACCAGACCGAAAATTTTGTATTTAACGTGCAAGGCCGCCAGACAAGGTATTCGGTAATAAAAAGCACCCAAATAAAACATGCAAGACTAGTCGCCCACCTTTCAAAATAAAAACAGAAAACAAAAAACCTAAAAACGACCAACCACATAGACTCATCCCGATTGGAGGAGGAATTTCGTGAAAAAAAGAGGAAGAGAGAGAGACAGAGAGAGAGAGAGAGAGCAGACCTGTATGTCAGACGACTGCAAAGAAAGAAAAAAAAAAGAGTAAAAAATCGAAAACAAAAAGTCTGAAACCGGACATTTCGACAGCAACGAACGAACGAAACATCAGAAATGTTAGAATGACAGAAAAGGATGGATAGAACGAATACAAGATTTAGTCGAATGTGTATTGGATAAGGATGGAATGAAAACGGTGAAGCTGTATATAGTTGAAATGGCGCTTAGTAGGGTTGTATTAAGAGAAGATTTTTAAAAAAAAATTTTGTATATTATATTATACACTCAAAAAAAAATTTCGGTACGGCTAAATTTTTTTTTTCTAATTTTTCATATTTTTATGATATATATATATATATATATGTGAAAAATGTTGTTTGTAAATTATATTTGATATACTTTCACATATATATATATATATATATATATATATATATATATATATATATATATATATATATATGTATAAAATTTTGATGGGAAGTTAGTTAAAGGTTCAGTGTTCGATTCAAATTCTAATTAAAGATTCTGTGTCAAGCTTTCGGTGGTATTTTTCACCTTTTTAGAAAATTCTGAAACAAATATGTACATAAATGGTACAACAATCACAAAATTTGCAAAATATACAAATTATGAAGTCTATGATTTGGTAATAGTGTAATAATAATAATATAATATAATATAATTTTTGTAATATCGCTATAGTTTTACATATGTGTTTCTACAACGAATTTATATACAAATTCCACTGTAATAAGAAAAAATCTAATAAATAAATTATTGTAAAGTATGAAAGTATTGTGCAGGTGGCCCAAAAGTCATTAAACATACTTTTTTCAAATGGTCTGTCGACCATTTAGCGCATCCTGTATAAGAATTTGTTTTTATTATACTTTAAAATTTCTCAAATAATCAGAAAAAAATCATTTCTAATCCGCCTCTGTGTCCTGTCTATCATACCGCAGACCATTTCCATTGAATGCACCTCTCTAAAAACAAGGATGACCAAAGTCAGAATCATTGTGTGATCATGTCACGTGTCCATCGATATATAGGGTTGTAAAATAGTTGACTGTGTCGCGCGCGTTATGTAAATTATAGAGGGTGAGGTGGAGAGATAGAACACGTGCCTTATCCTCCCCTCAACCCCCCACCCCTAACCCATTCCTACATTACTCTGGTCATTCCCCTATATACTTGTTTCCCATGCACATATGCTTATATCGGATTACCATGTGACAGATATCATACGTCTGTCATATAGCAATTAAATATACATAATGTGATATGTGCATTTTATATATATATATATATATATATATATACAGAGGCGTAGCAAGACCTTTGTGGGCCGGTGTGCCACTGATTTTAAGGGGCCCCTCTCTACTCCTTGTATTGTTTAAAATTTTAATGTTTTTTTGGCTCATTTTAAGTTCTAAATGTTATTTTAATTTTTTGAATTTGTGTCTGTTTGTGCCTTATTCGAAAATTTTTTTAAATAAAAGTTGTTTTATTTTTATGATAATCAAAATTAATTAAAATTATTTTTTGTTAAAAAGCAATCTGTATTTTCAAAATTAATAAATTAAAGTGAAATGCCTAAAAAAACAACTTGCCACTAAATATATATGTATGTACCTAATAATGTTGGCTTAACCATAGACAAGGAATGTGTGAAGATTTTCGATTTAATAGTTCAGAAGATAATTTTAGGATAAACGTTTTCAACGTTACGTTAGATATTATAATTGCACAATTAAAAGATAGATTTTCAAATATACTGACGATTTAACCGCAGATTTTAAGACACAGATATTATATTTTAGGAAAACCTTTAAAAAACAGTTACAAAATATTAATTCGGTATTTGAATTAGAAGAATTAATATTTACAGAATATTCTATTCTAAGTTCGGCATTTCCGAAACTTTGTACCGCTCTTATTTTATTCTTAACATTCCCCGTATCAACTTCTAGCGCCAAGAGAACATTTTCAAAATTAAAACTTATTAAAACATATTTAAGAAACTCTATGGGGGAGCACGTAAATTAAATTTAAGTGAAATAATTAGCATTTTTGCTTCAATGAAAGCGAGAAAAGTTAAGTTTAGTTAAAGTTAATGAACTATGTTTGTAAACCTAAACTTTAAATTTGATTTGTACTGTATGTTTTTGTGTTTGTAAACTTAAGGGGGCATAGTAGTTTTTTTATGATCAAAAAATCGATTTTTTTTATTTAATATTATTAAAGAGTGATGTCTAAAGAATCGTTTTCACGAAACCGCATGTCAAAATTATAAAAATTACAAAAGTTACATCACTTTTTGTAAAATTAAACTCATTCTGAAACTTCAACCGCGTTTTTTTCGAAACCATATTTTTTTTGTCGGTTCCAGTGATATCTGTAGAACAAACAATTGGATTTATTTGAATTTTTGTTCTTCTGAAAGCTAATAGAATTCCGCATCGTTTGACCCATCCTTATTTTAAAATTTTGATTTGTTATATTTTTTTTACGTTAAAGAAGTCAAAAAAAAGGGCAAAAAATTGACCTCTTTTTTGCAAGCCTGCCATTTTGCGAAAAAAAAAAACAATTTTCAAAAAAGATCGGTCAAACGATGGGGAATATATTCAACTTTAATAATCCGAAACGATTTTTGTTTCCGATAACCCAGTCCCGAGATATCTATGGAACCGTGGACCTCGGCACTTCAGCTTTCGGGGGAGGGGGTGAAAAAATTCTGACGTATTTTTCAATAAAGGATCTACATTATACAAAAAGTTTCAATGCTTTACGTTTTCCCGTTATTGAGAAAAAAAAAAAAATGAAAGTGGACTACTTTTTCATTGAAAAAAGTACTATGCCCCCTTAAAAGAATCTATAAAAATATATTTAACTTACTATAATAAATTAATTTATATAATAAATGTATTTAATCCTATGAATGGTATTAATGAAAATAAGGCCCCATTGGGCACTTTGGCTCGTGGGCCCCTCTCGCTCATGGGCCCGTGTGCATCGCACTCCTTGCACCCCCGGTTGCTACGCCCCTGTATATATATATATATATATATATATATATATGATTATTTAGATAAATTTGTATATTTATTATACATTTAGTATTATCTGATGTATACTGTAACACTAATTTAAAAAAAAATGTTTACAAATATTTGAAGTGGAATTATATATATATTTATATATATATATATATATATGAGTTTAAATCTGATAATATATTTGTATCATATACAATTTTAAAGATATATTTTCTTAAAATTTTAATATAAAATAATATAATAATATATGGTCAGTATAAAATTTATTTGGATTTCAAAATATTCAAAACACAAATCTGCAGCGATCAGATTTTTCAAATAAAATCCAAGATTAAAAAAAAAAAAAAAAATATACAACACTTCACGGCCATGCACAAACACCAAAAATTTCCTTCATCAGCAAAAAAGGAATCGCAAAAAAGGAAAAAAAATAGCCTTAAACTTGCATACTCCCCCGGCTTTTGAATCGACGCAAAACACGACGATACGGAACAAAGAAAAATACGAGATCCCGAAAGAAGTAAAGAAGAAGAAGTGTAGTCCAGACGGAGAGAGAAATAAAGAAAGTCTTAGCTGGGCTAAATCACAGGAACACTTTTTGAAAATTATCTTCAGCGTTTCTTGTGCAGTTGCTATACCTACGGTCGATGTATACTTATTCTTGTCCGGGTGCATTTCTCTCGTGTTCTTAGGCCCGTTACTACATTCTAAAAAAAAATTATGTAATTTCACTTACAAAAAATGAGACACTATGATGCCTAGGTAAAATTACTCAACTGCTGTACATTTTATTCATAATTAATAAAGTTAATAGAGGTTGCTGGTTGGCACTCGTGGAAACATTTTAATAATTTTAAATTAATTTAATTTTAAATTAATTCTAAGAATATACCGCTCTGTTTAAATATAAATCCAACATATTGTTATACTTTCATTATTGTAAATTCTCCTGATGATGGCATAACAGCCGAAATACGTATTGAGAAAGAATTAAATATATATATTTTGAAACGTAATCGAGTGTTTTATTAATTAATTTAATTAATTTAAAATTATTCATAATTGTTTAAAAATACATATAATATCAGAACTATTACAAACATTATCTAATATGATATATTATCAACGGGATGGAAAGTACATACGTATGTAATAATACAGTTGTTTTTACCACTTTGACTGCAAGGAAAAGTGGTATAGCGTTTGGTACGGTCTGTAACATTTTCAAAAAAAAAAAATTATGTAGAAATCCTTCATATAGCCTCTAGATGACGAATCCGAACTTAGTTTATGTGGGTGTATGGATGTGTAAGTCAAAATTTTGTGATCGCAACCATTCCTAGACGGTTCAACCTATTTTAATGAAATTTTCAGAATAAATTTGTCTAGCACCCAAGATGGTCATGTGGTTTTATTTTTTTTTTCCAGTGATGCCAACTTTCCGAGAAAAAAATTACTAAAGTTTTTAAAAATTCATATTGGCTATGTTATTTATCCGATTTTGATCAAATTTTCAGAAAAGATTTCCCTAATGCTCCCATTAATTATATAATTTTATTAATATCCAGTGTTGTCAACTTTCCGAAAAAAAATTACTAAAGTTTTTAAAAATTTATTATGGCAATGCTATTTAACCGATTTTACTCACATTTTCACAAAAGGTACAGTGTTGCCAACTTTCCGAGAAAAAATTACTAAAATTTTAAAAAATTTATTACGACCACTTTATTTAACCGATTTTAATCAAATTTTCATAAAAGATTTTCCTAGTGCCTAACTAAATTATGCAATTTTAACAAAATACAGTGTTGCCAACTTATCGAGAAAAATCACAAAATTTTTTAAAAATTCATTGTGGCTACATTATTTATTCGATTTTGATCAAATTTTCAGAAAAGTTTTTCCTAGTGCCCAGATAAATTATAATATTGTTAAAATACTGTGTTGCCAACTTTCCGAGAAATGTCAAAGTGGTCTATATATGGGTTTACCCATATACTTTTAAACTTGTTTAATAAAAAATTTACAGAACTTCAGTAAATTTCTTGTCAGGAATTTTCCATAAATAGCTAAAATTTGTTTAGTTCTGTAATATTATTGTTGGTATAATTACATACATTTTTAAATTTACATAAAGGATGTATTTTGAAATGAATGAATTATACTTAAAATATTTTATTAATAATATTCCACAAAATATGTATTAAGTCTCAGTATTTTGACGAATTATTACAGATATTAATATGCAAGCTGTAATTTTATATAATTTAAGAAGATATACCAATAAAAAGAGTTTGTGCCACACCCTTTTGGGTATATGGCGTGATTGTGCATGTATGTATGTAATTCTACATTAAGTATGTGATGCAACTTGCAGAATGTAAACAATTTTACATACTTATATCATATTACTTACTTTATGTGATTATTATGTAAAAATTGCAGAATTTGAAGGTAGAAATACAGAATATTTATGATAAAATGAAATTACAGATTTTTTATAGTAAAATTTTACTACTATTTTTTTTATAATTCTGCTATTTACAGTGTACTTATTCTTGTCCTTGTGCATTTCTCTCGTGTTCTTAGACCCGTTACTATAGCCCAGGGGGTTGGATTAAAGTCGGTGCCAAAATAGGGAAGTTAAAGGGAGATTTCTTTCTTGTGCAAAGATGTAATATTGCGAACTGGTTGGGTGTGTTTCTGTTTACGCTTGAGATACTATCATTTTACTTACATTCGAATTTGTTTCAAACGATGAGGAGTTTGTTTAGATTTGTCTAGAACTTCATTTACTATTAAGATTTGAAGTAGTTTATTAAACTGAAGCTTCATTCATACTACCGTACTTATCTTCGAAATTAGTTTTACGTTTTAATCGTAATACTATTAGTTCTGTAAGCTGATTTCGATGTTTTCACATGTAAAAAAACTACAAATTTATGACGCACTGTAATAAATGTTATGACACACTGTAAAGAAAAAATAGCGAAATTACAGAAAAATAATAGTACAATTTTACTATAAAAAAATCTGTAATTTAATTTTATTGTAAATATTCTGTATTTCTACCTCAAAACTCTGTGATTTTTACATAATTTATAATAATCACATAAAGTAAGTAAAAATGACCGAATAAGTAGGTAATGTAAAATTGCTTACTTGCTGCAAATTGCATCACATACTTAATCTAGGATTACGTATTAGTGGTATAACTTCTTAAATTATGTGATATTAGAGCTTGTATATTAATATTTATAATAATTCAGCAAAATAATGAGACTTTTATAACAGAATTTGCTTACAATATCGTACAAAATATAATTTAAGATCTATCAATTATTAATTATTTGTAACACACTAGAAATTTTATTGTTCACAACTTATCTTAAAATTATATGAAACATCTTTTGCCTTTATATTCTAACTGTAACATTTATTATAGGTATTCAAACATAAATAAGCGTACTTCTAGAATACCACATTTTTGAAACAACTCAGATTTTTATAACAAAATTCTATAAACATATCACACCATTATCAGAAGCAGGAATCATTTTTGTGCGCAGCTCTAAGTTATTTGTGCAGCTCTAAAAATTCAAATCGTGTGACGGAATTAAATGTGTTTTTCTGTATTGAAAATAATTTATTAAAATGCCGGTACTGTGGAATAATTATTTAAATAACTGTAAAATTAAAAAAATAAAACATTAAAACAAATTAACTTTTATAAAATTTAAGCTCTACATTCACTTGCGTATTGATATCATTAATTGTTTGTCGTGCACTTAAATTGTTTGTCGTAAGAAACATTATTTGTCGTACATTATGTTGTAGTCCTGTCATGAATTTTATCAACTTCGTCGTGAATATTATTAATCTTGTCTTCCGACAAAATACCATCCACTTATTTAATATGAACATCAAACTAATAAGTCATTAAAAAGATTAGGTGTTACACAAAAATATTCTTCTCTTTGGAATACAAAATAAATAATTCTACTACAAGTCAGTGTAGTAGACTTCTTTATAAACCATTTCTTGTATTTTCATTCTGAGTAACATTTTCTTCTGTGGCGATAACTGCTTGACATGAGGCACTAAACTTTTAAAGAAACACAAATCTTCATCTTCCAAAAACGAATCGTTACTTTTTGACATACAGTCACTCGATTCCAGTAAATCTGAAGCTAATTCATCATCATCTAATTTTCGTTTGTTACTGCAACTGTCTTTACTTGAATTGGACATTTCGGTATTATCCGTTGGCAATTCTAGATTATCATAGACAAACTCGATTTTTGTATCATGATCTGATTCGATTTTCGACGTTGAACAATTTGGATCGGTTAACGGATCTTGTGGTTCCAATCCGAGCTGATCGTAGAGGAAGTGTAACGATGAAAAGTAACACCATGCGGTACGATGATTCGGATTATTATGGAGTTTTTTCGCTTCTTTTCGATAAGTATCTTTCATTGTTTTCCATTTATTTTTGACTTCTTTTTCTATAAAAAATAAAGTATAGGATTTTTTTTTATATTCTTAATTATACACGGCTTACACTGTAAAAAAAATAATAGCGAAATTAGAGAAAAATAGCAGTTAAATTTTACTATAAAAAATCTGCATTTTAATAACTAATTACATTTAAAATTTTGCTATATATTATAGATTTGTTAAAACTTAATAACTCAAAAAAAAAGTTTCAGAATTAAGTTCTGTTTTATTTTTTTAAAATTAAAATTCGACATTTACACATACTGCACGTATAACTCAAACATCATGTATTTTATAAACAATTTTAGATTATAGCCGTCATATAATTGATATGGTATATAAACTTCAAGTAGATATAATAATATAAAGTAATAACCTTTAATTGTTTTCCAAATATTTATCTATACAATATGCATCGTTAATTGCGAGACAAAACATGTGTTGTAAATTCAAATAATAATTCATATACATACATACCAACGTCAATAAGTCTAAACGTCACTAGATATATATACCTATATTTATTGTTTGATAATGTCACATTTATTATCAGAAAAATTTTGATATCTATATATTCAAGTAGTTTCATAACATTTGCATTAATAAAACAAATATATATATATATATATATATATATATATATATATATATATATATATATATATATATATATTGGAATTCTGTGCATTTTTCTTTAAATCTGTATTAATTTAATAAACAAAGTCGGTGTATACCGGGTGTCTGTGGAATTTTTTTTTTTTTAATTTATAAATAGAATTAACTCGTATGCTAGCTTTGTATGATACATTTTTCTTTGCAAAAATCTATACAAAATTATACATATATACACTATAAAAAAATATTATGTACTTTTATCTCCAGATCATGAGACATTATTGTGCTCAGTGTTTCTGGGTATAATTACTAAACTGCTGTAATTTCATTCATAATTGTTTAAAAATACATAATATCAGAATATTATGACAAATATTATGTAATATGATATTACCAACGGAATGGTTTTTTTAGTAAATTTACAGGACTTTCATAAATAGATAAAATTTGTTTAGTTCTGTAATGTTATTGTTGGTATAATTACATACATTTCTAAATTAACATAAAGGATGTACTTTGAATTGAATGAATTTCACTTAAAATATTTTATTAGTATTATTATAAAAAATATGTACTAAATCTCATTATTTTGATTGAATTATTACAAATATTAATATGCAAGCTACAAATATTAATTTTACATAATTTAAGTGTTATACCAACAATACGTAATTCTACATTAAGTATGTGATGCAATTTGCAGAAAGTAAGCAATTTTACATACTTATTACTATTATGTTATTTTTACTTACTTTATGTGATTATTAAGAATTATGTAAAAATTACAGAATTTTGAGGTAGAAATGCAGAATATTTATGGTAAAATAAAATTATAGATATTTTCTAGTAAAATTTTACAACTATTTTTCTGTAATTTTGCAATTTTTTTTAACATTGTATGTTCAATTATCAAATTTAAATTCGCGCGTTAAAACACCAAGCTAACCGCCGATTCTACACGATTCAAGTAATAAACCAAGATTTCAGGAACCTTGTACTGAAATGCAACTGGTTTTTCTGCAGAGACTAAACGGTTCATTTTGTTCAATTTCAGAATATACAATTAGTACATTTAGTACATTGTGATGATGGTCGGTTATGTGGTGGCAACAGCAGAATTTTTTACAAGTATTATATTATTTTCATATGGATGTGGTAAATTTTAAAGTATTTGAAAATACCATTTTATTGCTTTTCAATGATGTGTAGTTTTTCTTAAGTTGTTTCAATTAATTTATTGTTTTTAATATATGCGAATGTATAATAATATTCATTTTTTATTTTCAAAACAATATAATATAAATTATTTTTTATTTCAATATATTTTTGTTTACAACGATCAACTAACAAAACACATTTTGTTCGAATTAATCTTTAAAAACAATCTACAATGTTTATTCAACAAATAAAAAATCTAAATTAATTCGATACCACCAACCGCTTTCAAACCTATCCGATCAAATCCACTCCCAAAATGTTCTCAAACCAAGCCACACACGCGTCAACGTCAACGCAACGCTATCGTTAAAACAATCGTACTGTGCAGCCATAGCTGAACCAACGAACGGTCAAACTTTACAGTTTTGGAAAATCTGAAACGCAATGGGCGCACACAAAACTTACGTGGTCTGCCCATAACAACGGCGATTTCGTCCCATAGGGCTTCGATCAGTGCGCGTTCGTTACGAAACTCGTGCTTACGATCCCATAGCGGTTGACGCTGCTTCACTTCAGCGATCAAATGACGCACGTTCATTTTCATGATGTGTTTGCACTCGAACTGAACACGCGCGTATGCGCAGCGCGTCGCCAGCGTTCTAGCGATGCGGTGCGACAGCGTAAAGCGGAAACTGGAGTAGGGGAGATGGCTGAAGTTTACTTTAAAAATTGGCGCGCATATTTATATGGAATTTTTTTCAAATGAAAATTTCGTCAAATTTAATTTTTTTTTATATTGATCTAATTAAAAAATACTTTTGATTTTTAAATGTAATTCCAAACGTAAAACAAAAATTGGAGTGGGAGAGATGGCTAAAGTTTACTTTAAAAATTGGCGCGCATATTTATATGGAATTTTTTTCAAATGAAAATTTCGTCAAATTTAATTTTTTTTTATATTGATCTAATTAAAAAAATACTTTTGATTTTTAAATGTAATTCCGAAGTTTATGCTTAATATGATATATATGAAATATTTATATTCAAAAGTAAACTTATTGAAATTGCATGTGATTGTGTATATCAGTTCTCATGTACCTAAGAAGGGTGTGGCACAAACGCTTTCCACTAATCACGAAGTCAGTTTTCTCCAAACATTCCTGTCCAGACATGCAAATTCGGCTTCATCCACATTCATGATACTTCTCATACTATCCTACTAATTTGGAAACTTTCTCTAACTCAAAACACTTTGAATCATTCCAGTCCATATACTCATCGGACGTTCGCGCAAACATATATCTTTAAAATCATTTATATAAATTCTTTTAACCAAACGTACATTAGACATTCGCTTAAGATGACTAGACCATCTGAACTGGCTTTTATAACAACATTTAAAATAAATTTAATAATAAATATTACAGTTAAATATAAAACAACAGGACAATATCATGTAAACGTACAATTGTTTACAATTCTCGTGACGTAGACTATACACTGAATATTACGCAATATCACTGTTCCCGTGGCTTTGACTAAAGATCTAGGGACTCTGGTGTCATGCATCTACGGCATCCTATATTTTCACGGTTTGAGTTCTTCATACATCACTGCATATTCTTAACAAATTTAAAACTACTTAATTACCATCTCATTTTAATTACATAATCATCTATCCTATGTATATCCTGTATTCATCAAACATCAAAGACTATATTCCAACCAAATTATCCTCCATCATCATCCATATGTATAACTAACTTTTGAACGAACACTTTAAAAAAAATACCAAAATTACAAAAAAATAGTAGTAAAATTTTACTATAAAAAAAATCTGTAACTTTATTTTACTATAAATATTTTGTATTTCTATCTCAAAATTCTGTGATTTTTAATAACAATAACATAAAGTAAATAAAAATCTAATCTAATCTAATAAGTATGTAAAATTGCTTACTTTCTGCTAATTGCATCACATACTTAATGTAGAATCACATATTAGTGGTTTAACTTCTTAAATTATGTAAAATTACAGCTTGAATATTAATATCTGTAATAATTCTTGAAAATAATGAGACCTAGTACATATTTTGTGTAGTAATACTAATAAAATATTTTAAATGTAATTCATTCATTTCAAAATACATCCTTTATGGAAATAACAACAATAATATTACAGAACTGAACAAATTTTAGCTATTCATGGAAAATTCCTGACAACAAAACTGAAGTTCTGTAAATTTACTAAAAGAGACTTTACTAAAAAACTGTAATACTATTGTACATACATATGTACTTTTACATCACGTTAGCAGAGCCGTATTTATGCACAGGCGCATGAGGCGCAAGCTGGGGCCTCGTAGCTAAGGGGCCTCAGATTTCAAATCAGACATCAGTCACTGAGATCAATTTGAAAATTATATTTTAATTTTTAGTTTTTAGTTTTAATTTACGAGTAAATTATTTTTCAATACGTTTCTAATGTTGTAGTACTGGTGTTGTCATTGTCAATAAGATAATAAAAACCTGCATATTAAGTAGGGTGGCTATCTGGCTATTGTAACAAAAGGGACTATTTTCTCTCTACCCGCTAGTTGCTATTGCTACTTGTTTTCAAAGAAATTATGCAATGTTAAAAATTTGCGAAACAAGAAAATCTTACGAATCCTCTCGAAATGTACAAATTTATAAATCAGTGACTAATGCATCTGCAGAACGTTCGTTTTCAGTTTTAAAACGAGTGAAAAATTATTTGTGAAATAGTTTACATCAAAATTGTGTAATTTAAGCTTATTGTTTATTGAAACAGAGTTACAAAAATCCATCAATTAAGATGATATTGTTGATACGTTTGCTAAGGTAAAAGCGCGTAAAAAGTTTATTTAAGATTATTATTATATTTATAGCCTTTTGTGTATTTTCCTTTTTCCTTATGTACGTATTCATTATTTTGTTTTGATTTTGCTGATTTTTTTGATCTAATACCAATGTATAAACAATTTAAACAGATTGAAAAGATTTTCATATAATAATAATAGGACTAAAACTATTTTTTTTCCACTGAAAATTCCTTTTCAGTTGAAGAATATATGCAAGGGGGCCTCATATTTCAATTGCGCCTGGGGCCTCATATTTCAATTGCGCCTGGGGCCTCGAAAGAGGTAAATACGGCTCTGCACGTTAGTAATCATAATGTTTGTAATAGTTCTGATATTACGTATTTTTAAACAATTATATTAATATTACAGCAGTTGATTAATTGAATCGGTTAGTTGAATAACAGTATAAGTCCAAAAATGTAGTTTTGAGAAAAGTGGAAAAAACTGTCTACAAGTCCTATTGTTTTTCAACTCACTCGCAAAAAAGTACCCCCTAGAAAACCCATACAGAAACATTGACTTGTACTTTTAAAACAGTTTGACTATATCAGTTTAAAACCGCCATTTTTGGACTTATACTGTTATTCAACTCACCGATTCAACTCATGTGTGTCTTATGGTTTGCAAGTAAAATTACATAATTTTTTACAAATATATAACAACTAACTTTCGAACCAACTTGACAACATTAAAAGTAGAGAGAGAAAGAAACAGAGAATCAGTCGTCAGCAAAACTTTGACACCTAGCCTTCAAGTAGATTTCGTGCTGCGCTGGTATAAAGCAGAGCCAAGTGCAGTGCCCAGCAGTGTGTGCACTTGCTACGGCAAGGTCATTCACACCAGCCACTGGTTCTCGCTCCCAGGCACGAGCGCAACGTGGTTGGTGCCCGGTGTCTGATGCAGCAGACACGCACGAAGGGCTTTGCGCTAGAAATCTGTGCAATCAGACGCAGGCTTTTTTCTGCGCGGATTTTGTAATAGATTTTCTTTTTATTTATATCAAAGATAAGATTTGTACCCAGACTGTAAAGCCGCTTTTAGGGGATTGAAAATTTGACTTGGCAGGGCAGTAGGCTGATTTTGATGCAATTTATCACGTTGTGATAAACACAAATTTATTGTAGGTAGCCGAGCGCCTCTATATTATTTTGAAGGAAACTACATATATGACATTATCAATTCAAATTTAGTAGTGTGAGTTTATCACATGCTGCATAAGTATGTGATAAGTAGTTTTTGTCTTGTGAAACTTATTTTTTATATCTATGTTGTCAACTGTCAATCATTGCTTGGTTGGCTAACAAAAATCATATTAAATAAGTATAACGACTAACATTCACGTACCAGATATACATTATTTACAATATAATGTCGACGCGCCGCGCGTTTCGTACTCGAAATAAATCGTGGCAGCATGAATTCAATTCGATTTCGTTTTCTCTCCTTTTTTTTTTCTTCGTTTTTTTTTAATGATCGAGAAGAAAAAACGTAAAAGCCATTATCGGAACAGAACGTGCCCGTTCAACCGTATATACTGTACTCCGGGGCTACTGCTTTGCCTTCATGCCACTTGCACTGCTTTAACTCTGGTGTATCGAATATTTCATGAAATGAGGTGTTGGGTTACCGTTTAAACGGATTGTTAATATATTAACACCACACACACACACGCACGCACACCAAGGCTTCAGATTGCTTATTTCCAGTATGAATAATGCTAGAATTGACATATAGTCAGTGGCGTAACTAGGGTATGGCAGGCATGGCACGTGCCATGGGCGCCAACTAAAGGGGGCGCAAAAAGCGCCTAAAGTATAATAAATACGAAAATGAAAATAAAAAATATTTTTAAAGATATAAATATCTGTATTAAAAGACTGTGTAGGAAAAAGAAAAATCCAAACGCCCAAGGAATAACGCACGCGTTCGTTTTTCGTTTGTTTGTCCATGTTCTTTGTTATAGTTCAGTATGGAGATGAAAATGTTTTTCGCAATATGCGTATGGCATTGCAAATATTGCTGACAATCGCGGTTTCTATTGCAAGTTGCGAAAGATCATTTAGCAAATTAAAATTGATACTTTCATATTTAAGAGCCTCGATGGGCCAAAGTCGGTTATGTGATCTTGCTTTACTGACTATAGAACGAGAAATGACCGAAGAAATTGACTTTGATAATATAATTAAACAATTTGCGTCAGCTAAAACAAACAAGATAAGATATGTGCTTTTTTTACCCTATTTTAAAGTAGTTTTTTAGAAAATAAAACGTAAGCAACCTATCGTCAGAGGGGCGCAAGATCGGTGTTTGCCATAGGCGCCATTTACCCTAGGTACGCCACTGCATATAGTGTAAGAAAATAAAGGAATTACAGAAAAATAGTAGCAAAATTTTACTATAAAAAATCTGTAATTTTATTTTAATATAAATATTCAGTATTTTTATCTCAAAATTAAGTAATTTTGTGCATAATTCATAATAATCACATAAAGTAAGTAAAAATGACCTATGTAAAATTGCTTACTTTTTGCAAATTGCATCACATACTTAATGTAGAATTACGTATTGGTGGTATAATTTTTTAAATTATGTGATATTATATATCTAGAGTCAGTGGCGCAGCCAGGATTTTGTCTTGGGCGGGGGGGGGGGGGGTTCAAGGATTTTATCTTGGAGAAGCAAATACTAACCAGATTTCCACTTTATCTTACATGAATCGAATAATTAATAGTTTAAAATAATGAATGTTGGTTCAATATTTTGGGGTAAATAATTAATTCTGCTAGTCTTGCGCCACTGTGTAGAGTGAAACTATTGAACATACGAAAAATATATGTCTAGTGAAATGTTTACATTATAGAGTCGTCGTCTAGCCTAAATGTTTACATTACAGGGTGTTTATAATATATGGCGTTATTAGTTTTTGTTTTGTAAATTGTAAACATTCATTTCGTAGAAGAGATTTAGAAATGAAAATCCAATAGATTTAAATAAAAGTTTGGCTTTCTTTAATTAAAAATTTATAATTTTTTATAATCTAATTACTTATTTTGTCACCTAGTAACTTGTGTTTATTTATTGTCTTTGTATTATTTTTCCTGATGAAGACGTACATTAAGTACAACGAAACGCCGATTATCAATAATTATTAATACAGAACTACAACCTAAAGCCGTTGTATTTTTATAAAAAATCTTCTTAATTAAAAAAAAATAAATAAATACAGAACCATACATCACCTTCAAATAATTAAATACAAAAAAAAAGAAACACAAAGCCTAAATACCTACATCCTCCAGCCAACCATAATACAATCACACACACACACACACACACACACACACACAAAAGCACACAAAAATAAATAAACTTGATAACATACATCCCACTAGGGACCAGATCACGTATGCCATCTCCCAATGCGATACCTCGTGCATTCATATAAGCGGCAGAACGAATGTCCCACCTCTGCGATCACTTGTCTCCGTTCCGGCGAAAAAAACGTGCATGGGATGCAAAAGAGCTCATTGGCTCACAGCACATCCCCCCCCCCCCCGCCCTACTTGCTGGTGACGCCAAAGTATGACAGCGTCGGTGTACCCAACGACGACCGTCGTGTGTCGAGTAGCATGATACGAATGTAAATGGTTCGAACGAAAGTATATTGGATTTCATCTCCGTCTAGACGCGAGACGGAATTTATTTTTTGTTTGGGTTTATTAAGAATCGCGTAGCTGTTCGGTTGTCGAGTACTATTCGAAAATGGTGGTGTTTTGGACTTAACCTTAGTCTCGGGGTTAGATGGATTCGAAAGAAATTGGAATTACTGCGAACTCTGAAGAGGATACCATTGTTTGAATTGCTAAATAGTAGGGAGCAAAGTGGTGAAAATTGGTCGGAAGATATTAATAATGAGATTTTTTTCTTTTATTTCAGTTAATATTGTAAAAGAAAGGCAAAAATTATTACTGGAAATATTGCACCATTTAGAGCACTTTTAGTTAAAAACAGTCTAGATTTCAATATTAATTTTTGCTTTCATTATGTATCAAGTACCTATAAACTATTTTTATAAATTAAATATTTTTTATTATATTTAACTTTTTAAAATATAAATAGTGCTGAAAACAGTTCTAATATTTTTTTAAATAAATATTCTTTTAAATATACACATTTTGTATAGACTCTTCCGACGAAAAATGGAAAGTAATATAGATAGATCAGGGATGAGCATTTACGCGTAAAAAAGTATTTTTTTATGTTTACGTGCAAAAAATGTGTAAAAAATTTTAAATATGTAAAAAATGTAAATATTGTAAAATTTTAGTTCTTACCATTTTGACTGCAAGGAAAATGTGGTATAGTGATCGGTACAGTTTCTGTAACATTAAAAAAAAATTATATAGAAATCCTTCATATAGCTTCTAGATGAGAAATTCGAATTTAGTTTATGAGGGTGTATATGTATATGTGTGCATCGTCAGCTCGCTCGCTCGGTCGTTAGTCAAAATTTTGTGATAGCAAAGCCTGCTAGCACGTTCAACCGATTTTAATGAAATTTTTAGGATAGCTTTACTCAGAACCCAATTTTATAAACTTAAAAAAATTATGTAAATCATCGAAATAATATGTAAATTTTTTACTATGGTTTTTATCATATTACAAATTTTGATGGTGTACAAAAATTTTCAATTGTTTCCATTATTTTCAAGTAAATTTATGAAAATAGAAAATATATCTAAGATATTTTTCTTCTAATATGAAATTTACAACAAATTTTTAAAAATTTTTTTTTATTTATTATATAACATTTTCATAATTAATAATAAATCTGTTTCAATAAACCGGAACAAAAACTGCATAAATAAACATAATTCATAAATGATCAATAAAAAAAATCTTCCCTCCATCACATAAAAATTACACGAGACGATAAAAATTTTCCACATCAAAAGAAAGGAAAAAAAAAATGGAAATTTTTCATCAACAGTAGTAGCCTCGTAAAAAGAATTAATGAACCTTTAACAAAAAGTGTCACATATTTCGGATGCCCCCTCGCCTTTAATTTTAATATCCCCGGGTACAACCATCAACGAAAATAAAATTTTAAAAAAATATTTTACCTCACGTACTTTTTTATATTATTCTATTTTGTATACACATACAATAAACGAAAAAATATGCCTTTAAGCGCGATAAATTTTGTTCAACCCTATTTGTGTATGTGAAACCGCAATTATATTTATTCACCCCTGAATTGTGAGGCGCGGAATTAATTATTACTGGAAATTATACATTATTCTCTCGAAAGGGAAAATTTTCTCAGTGTATTCAAATGATTTATAAGATTCTATGTAGTAAATATAATTTTTGGGATTCCGCAGGGCGGAGGGGGGGGGAAGTTCATACTGTGATCTAATGATATTCCAACTATTTTGTTTTGGAATTTCTATAGAATTTGGGGTATTTACTTGGCGCTAATATATTATTAAATATCTTATTTTGTGATTATTTAATGAAAGGGAGAAAACCTCAAATATAATTTAGATTTCCAAATTTCTGAAATCAAATAGAATTTGATTTCTGAAATTTGTAATACACTCTAAAATGAAATTATATAATTTTACCTACAAATAATACCTACCTATAATTTTACATAATTGTTTAAAAATACATATCAGAACTATTATAAACATTATGTAATACGATATTACTAACGGGATGAAAAAGTATATATGTATGTAATATTACAATTTTTTTTAGTAAAGTCTCTTTTAGTAAATTTACAGAACTTCAGTAAATTTGCTGTCAGGAATTTTCCATAAATAGGTAAAATTTGTTTAGTTCTGTAATATTATTGTTAGTATAATTACATACTATACATTTAGAAATTCATATAAAGGATGTATTTGGAAGCGAATGAATAACACTTAAAATATTTTATTAGTATTATTACACAAAATATTTGATGATACAAAAAATTTTTAATCATATCTCGTAGGGATACATATGAATTGCACACGGCCGTTACCAAAATTTTGCATTAAGAGATTAAGAGATTAAGATTTCAACCTAAAACCAGGTAGAATCGAAAATAGTTCGTCTCTAGAACGTACCACAAACGCCTGCGAATCTTTTCACGCAAATTTTCCTAAAACCTATAACCTGACTACCCTAAGCCAACAGTGGCGGATGAGCGGCGTAAAAATATGCTATAGAATAAACGAACGTTCACTGTAAAAACTATCTGCGTAAAGTTCAAGACCCTAATAAACCGACAGTTGACCGGTGTGCAATTTCGTTATTCAAATTTGGTATTTATGACAGCGGTGTGCAATTTATGTGCTCCGTCTCGTAGACCTATATTTGAACTTTTAATATGATGGAAATGAACATAAAAATAATATCTGTATCTTTTTTTTCAGATTTTCATTTGTTGATTGGCGCCAGTGACGTAAAAGGTAAGACATACAAATATATATTTTTTTCGATTCAGAATTTTTTTCAATTGTATATATTTCTCGATTTCATGTTACATAGAAAAACAACAATATGAGCTTTTTTTTAACAGATGAATGAAATGAAAAAGATTCCTTACACGTTATACATACATACCTACATTTGGAAACCTTACAGCGATTGTTGCCATAGTAACCATTGTATGTATTTTTTTTGTTATCTATCATCGATAATAACAAAGAAACGAAAATAATTTGCAGACAAATAAAATTACTAGAAAAATATTATGTGAGGTTAGAATGATGATTATGCAGAATAACTTCTGTAATAATCATATAGAAATAAGTATTAAAATAGATAAAATTATATAGTAGAGGTTTACGAAGATAGGTTATCATTATGACTAGACAGAGTCGGATTCAGACATAAATTATAATATTTTTATAGTACAACTATAATTGAATTCAATATATGAGGCGTATAGATGCAAAACTCACTATTCGACAAAAAGTGAAAAATGAGATTTTGCGCGATTTGGACGTAGAATTTTACAAGCAATACGATATTTAGGTTAGTTAGAAAAAAACTCAGTATTTAATATGAGAAACACTCTTTAAAATTTAGTGTTGGATGCAAAACTCACTACTTGCGTTGATAGTTTAGATGCAAAAGTAACTGTTTGCTTTCCACCAATAAAAATTTTATTGGTGGAAAGCAAACAGTTACTTTGTATGAATTAATGATGTATAAAACCAATGATTCACGATTTTAAATAAGTATTGCCATCTAGTAACAAGATTTTATCATCAAAATACAACTACACTTAGCTATAACAGTTTTTTGCAAATATCTCAGAACTTAAAATTTGCAAATAGTGAGTTTTGCATCTATACGACTCATATAATATATATATATATATAAAGTACAATATCTGCATGTAATCCGTAAATTAGCGTTGTTGTTTTTTAATAGCATACCATGCTGTTTATACGATATAATACAATTGTCAAATTGTAATAATTTTGAAATGTCATTCAAGTGCTTTTTTTTTATTGTATAGTCGTAGAAAAAGTATGTTATGAAAATAAATAACTCGTAAATTAACGCTGTTGTTTTTTAATAGCATTACTATGCTATTGATAAGATATAATGCAATTATCAAATTGTAATTATTTTGAAATATCATTCAAGTGCTTTTTTCTATTGTATAGTCGTAGAAAGAGTAGGTATATTATGCAACGAGCAGTTTATGAAAAATAGATAATTCGTAAATTAGCGCTGTTGTTCTTGATCGCATACCATTCTTTTGATAGGACATGATGCAATTGTCACATTATAATTATTTTGAAATGTTATTCAAATGCTTTTGCTATTGTATAATTGTAGAGTAAGTATATTATTAAAAGAGCATGTTCTGATGGTTATATCTCAGATGATTTACAGCACTCGCTTACGGCTCGTGTCTCAAAACAAAATAAAAACCTCTTTTTTTTCTACATAAAACTAAAAAATGCGAAAGAATAATTTTTTTAAAAAATCAAACTTTAATTTACAAGAATTTAATTTTAATTCTAATCCGGCCCTGTTCAGCCAGTCCCCCTCCCCTCATGCACATCCAACTTGTGCAACCATCTTCCTACCATTGTGCCTAACACAGCTGACGCTCTGCCACGCAACCACTTTCCACCCATCACGGAGACCCATCTCTTATTTCTTCAGACTCAAATTCAAACTTCAATTTCCTTACATATAAATTCTTGTGCGTTTCGTGAGCGCTGACAAAGCACCACCCAACCACCAGCGAGTTAAAGGGAAGGAGGGGACGGTGGTATTAGGAACGCATATGGCCCTCTCGTCCTGTTATCTTATCGGGCACGTTTCGACTTAGGAACAAGGCGCCCTCCGAACCGGGGGGACCGAAAGTGCTTATCGCACGACTGCTGTTAACTGCGACATCGGGCCATCGGACGATAGAGACGAATCTTTTGGAGGTCTCAGCTGTTCCGGGCTGTGTTTTGTATATTATTGTTCGGACCGTTATTCGGAAATAACGTGGTCGTTAGTGTACGATTTCTGAGAGATGTTGAGAATGGTACAAAAGCTCTGTAATGGGGTTGTTGAGTTTTATTTCTGTTCTTTTGGAAGGGTGGATTTTAGCTAATTTGAAAAAAAATATAATTCCAAATTGCATTTATTTTGCACATATTATAAGGAAAAGAGGAAAATTAAAAAATAAAAACTGTTTTAGGGATAGATTCTGTTTAATTATTTTATGAAAACGACGTTTCGACGAAACTGAACGTTCGTCTTCATCAGATCAAAATTTAACAATGATATTAAATTTTGATCTGATGAAGACTAGAGTTCAGTTTCGTCGAAACGTCGTTTTTATAAAATAATTAAACAGAATCTAATCTTGAAATAGTTTTTATTTTAATACAATGAGTTCTGAAAAATATTTTACTATATTATTTAACTTAATTCATTTAAGTGAAATACACAAACATGAAATGGAATTAGTACTGAAAACTGTTTTAGTCTAAGGGGCAAGGCATTCGATCGGAGATCGAGAGGTTGCAGCTTCGATTCCCGCCAGATGACGAAATTGTTTCATTTAATATTTCGGCTTTAAATATTATATATAAACTTGTATTATTAAAAGTATTCGAATTGATTCACAGAATCGTTATTTATCATAATATATTAAATTTATGTAATTAATTGAAAGTATAAAAGATAATTTAAATAATCTTGATTTAAATACACCAACCTTTCGAATAATAATAAATACATATTACGAGCTCGGTTTTAAAATTGGTTTTAACTAATATCGATTTTAAGTCAACGTAACTGTCATAAGAGCTGAACTAAACAATTATTATATAATATATAATTATATAATGTATATATTTTTTATTAGCTTAATGTTATTAAAATAAATATTATTATTGTCGCAAATATAGCTATATCGTTTTAACCAATACTAAAATATTGCAATATTGTTTGAAATAAAAATAAAATTTTGTATATTAGCGTACCTATTCAAAACACATGCGTCTATTTACATTCAAGTTATACGAGTATATCTGTATATTAGTTAATTACCTATATCTAATAATCTTTTTGAAATACTTAAAATGTTTTCGACAAATTGATTTCAAATTAACATTATAAATAAACAAAATGATATTCATTTAATTAGTAAGAAATTCTTGAATGATGAATAAAACAAGATTAATTTAATCTATAAATTAATTGGAACATCTGCTTGATGTCTGTATTTTTTATTATTAGTTACATTTAAAAAAAAAACTGAAAACTGAATACAATTTTTACTATTTCCTGTCCATGTAATTATTTTTTGCAAAAATCTCCATTCAGTTTTTTACGACCTATTAACGTATCGAATTTATAATTAATTATCTGTTAACTTTTTTCCATTTAAGTGAAAAAATACATATTATTTTAATTTAATATTACATAAATTATTATTTTTAAAATTATTTTGTATTAAATTTGACTAAACAACTACAGCAATATTTTTCAGTTTCACACTCATCATACACTAATCTATTTCGTATCCCATTCCTTCTAGTTACACCACATACCCCACGTAAAAATCTCATTTCCACAACAGTCATTTTTCTTTTATTTATTTGCAGCCAAACCCAACATTCATTACCTACATTTTATGATTTTTATTTCACATTGAAAATTGATTTAAATTTTTAATAAACAAAAATGAATCCTTTATATTAGCATTTGGCAAAATTTCTCACACATTAATTAATTCATATATTTGCTCATAATTAATTAAAAATTCGAATATTTTTGTACTAATTAATTATTAATTACTTAATTAAAAAATAATGCACATATTCATTATATATATTTTATTAAATGGATAAATGCAGTATGTGAATGCCCCCGAGCATTGGAGAGAATAGCTCGTATATTTCCGGTAAGTTTCGTTTTATCTCGACAAGTATCCCAGCAAAGTCAATACTCTCTGTGAAGGGCCTATATAACACTGAAAGCTGCAATAACAAAGGATTTAGAATTTTACCCCCTCTGGATAATGTATTGGAACAAAGATATATTTCTGTGATAAATATATAAATTGCAATTTCTTGGATGACATAGAACAGTTTTAACATATAAATCATATAAAACTGTAAAGATTTTTTAATATATTATGACTTCTACACTTATGGTACAGAAGAAATCATCAATAATATGAATTAGGTTATGTTATAAACAAACTTATATAATAAGGTTTATTGATTAATTTATATCTAAAATCAAAAACGAAAAATATGACTTATATTTTTTTAAAATATAAAATAATATAATTATAAAATTTGAGTTCACATACATTTATTTTTTAATTAAAGCACTTTTATACGTTTATTTCAAATTATATTTTATACAAAATTTTGACGATAAAAAGATGTAACTGTGCTGTCAGGTTTTTATTTTAATTTTTATATAAAATAAACCATATTCTATTATGTTATAATTAATAGAACAGGTTTATTAAATACAACATTTATTTCATACTAATATAGTATTATTTTGACTTGGATGAATTGAAAAAGTTTGAAGTTGCCATCAAAAATCATTTTAAAAGGATAAAATATGAACAATAATGCCTTAGTGTGTCTTTTTTTAAATTTTTTATACAAATTTTGTATTTTTAATGCTAGAATTTAACAAATACAGAATCTCGTTCATTATACATTACATAATTTATGTACAGAAGTAAACACAATTTATCAATGCAACACCAGTCTTATCGTAAATTATTTATAATTAATTTTTAAGTCTACTGATTAATAATTCGTTAATATTAGTAAAAAATATATATAAATCAAGTGTAAATAAAACTTTAAATTAAAAAAAAAAACTACATAAAATTTTTAAAAATTGAAATAAATATCAAAATATGCTTTCAACTACTTATGCGTCTGAAAAATAAATATAAATATGAAATTATTAGATTTTAATTTAATAGGAAAAATTTGCAAATTTTAAACAACCATATGTGTGTACATTTAAATAACTTTTTTTTGAAATAATATCACAGAATTATTTCCATACACCAACGCAAATTATCCACTACACTTTCAAAAATTCACTTGAAATTACAAATCACCAAAATTAAACCAAATCAATATACATATAACCTCGTTAATTTCGTTAAATTCATTTAAAAAACACATTTTTCTAATCACAAACGCACATTGCATCTCCATTGCACAGTCACACTGCCCCAACCAGACGAATCAACTGCTCGCAAAATCCATTTTGTCAGCTCCCAAAAACAAAACAGCATCGTCTCTTTCTCGGCTAGGCCAATGTGCATCAAAAACAAAATATGTGTGTCGCCCGGGTAACCGCATTGAGCGAAAAACAATCTCTGTGGCACCTTGGTAACATCTTTGCCACTTACAAACAGAATAACAACCCAGGCCGGCTCAAACATCCGACTATCGCGTGTGATGAACCGTCGCCGTCCGGTTGCCATGGCAACGCCGCAGCTTGTGTTCCCCAATATGGCGACGGTCGAGGAGAACAGCTGATCCCTCACAACGAAACAAAATCCATACGAGCCCGCGCGCGCGCGGGGGGCGACAGCGGGAGAGAGACCAAAAATATTTCTCAGCTAAATGCGAGATTCTGTGAGAGTCTGAGGAGTTGTTTGTATATTTCCTCTCCTCTCTGTCTTCTCTACGGTCAACTTGGATGGTTTTGGTTTGATCTTCTCGGTCTGGGTGATGGAGGGGTTGAAGGGGGACATTGAAAAGTTTTCACTCTGGTTCGAGTTTCAAGTTGAAGGACAGATCTACTAGCAGAACTAAAAATATGGAGTTGTTGGTTCGTGTGGGGTGAATGTATGTATAGGGAAGATTTTGTTGTTCCAGTGGGATATGTAGGGAATTAGGGATGCACTGTAATTAAATATTCTTTTGTCTTTTGTTTTTTGTGAGTGACGTAATTGCAGGTAATTCAATTGTTTTGAAGTAGAGTTTATTGTACGGGTGCTTAAAAATGTGTTATAATATTCGCACTTTGTTATGTTTATGGGTAATTAAAGTTTTTGTGAATTGTTAATTTAATTATTCGAATAATTAAAATGTATATACGGCATTGAGAACCAGTAAGAACAGAGTATACTGTAAAAAATATTTGACACCATTCGGTATCTCATTTGAGACATATCAAAAATAATGTAGGAATTACACTAGAACAAAAAATGTCAAAAAATGCATTTGCTGGTATTACTAAAAGGACACTACAATTAAGTTTGTATTCCAATATGTATTATGGTAATACCAAGGAATTACGAAAAAGGAATACTCATTATATAAGAGCAATGCAACACATTGAAACAATACAAACAAAGAACCCTTTATTCTATTTCCTTGGTGTTACCATAACTACAGTTTTATTTTGGAATACAAGCTGAATTAATAGCAACATTTTTCTAAAACAATTGTCAAATGCAATTTATTCAGAAACCTTTACATAAAGAACAGTGTTTGCCAAGACCAAATCTAACAAATTTTATATTTGAACTTTTTTTTTGGATTTTGTTGTTAATTTAGCAAGAACTTCTGTTGAGCACAACGTCAATAAAAATATTTCAAAAACGAAAATATTATGTAGGATATTTATATGAGCTTTTCAAAAATATCTTAAATATTTCATTGTTTTTAAAATATACTTGAATTTGACATGCAAATTTACACCAGTATATTTTTGCAATATAGTTGTATATATAAAAGTATTTATAATATAATAATAAACTGTGAAATTTTTCCCATATATTTTAAAGTTAAATATCTAAATATACTTGTGCAATGGCGTATGCAGAAAAATATTTCAGGGAAGGATATCGTTTTAATTTGCAAAAAATTCTGCTGACTAATTTCAATCAGGGTATGGTAATGGTACACTGTAAAAATATTCGATAATTTTTACATAAAAACCAGGGGCAACTTGATTTATACCAATATAATATGTGTATCTAAATTTACAGACGTTGCAGGAAAATTTTTACATTATATAAAATACGTAATTCCTTACTTTTTCGGCAAAAAAACTTATATAATATGATAAAATAATTATTTTACTTAAAATTACAAAATTATAATATTTTTATAGAAAATTTATCGTTTTCACACATTATTTCAGTCAATGATAATTATTTACATGAATTTTTTTACTGTTAAAAGTTAAAAGTTAAAAAGTTAGTGTTTTATTGAATTTAACATAGTAAAAAAGTCTTTCAGAACTCATTATATTAAAATAAAACGGCTTTAGGTCATAGTTCTGTATTAATATTTATTAATAATTAACGTCCGTCTTTATCTGGAAAACTGATACAAATGACATTTACAGTAAATAAACAGAACATAGAAACAAGTTACTAGCTAACAAAATCAGTAACTAAATTATAAAATTTATAAATTTTGGCTGCATTAATTAAAAATTTATAAATTTTACGATCTAGTTAAATATTTTGTTATCTAATGTTTCTATGTTCTCTTATTTACTGTAAATGTCGTTTGTGTCATTTTACTTGATAAAGACTGACAGTGAGTTTGTCGAAACGTCGATTATTAATAAATATTAATACAGAACTATAACCTAAAGCCGTTCTATTTTTATTGATATTGTTTTTCCGAATTATCGGGACGGGATTTTTTTCCCTAATTCCTCTTTGCGCACGTCACTGTACTTCTGCATACATAATTTTTTTTTAACAATACTGAGAATTTGAAAGAATGTTACTATATTAAATATACTTACAAGTACAGAAAAATATTTCTTCATAGAAATGGTCGTGTAAATTATATACATACATGATAAAAATCAAATCTTTATTTTATTCATTGCTTATCAAGCTAACAGTACTTAAACAATATAGAATGTTTTAAAAAACTCAGAAGAATGTACTATTATACCTAAAGTTTTTCAAAATGTAATTCATTTTACAACATTATATGTATATGTTTGTAAAATCTTAATACGAAGAAAATTTAAGTAGACAAAAACTATTTTAGAAATTAATAATAAAATTGATATATAATCTTACTGTGGCGAAATGTTAAAATAAAATTAATTTCCCTTAAACCACAAACAATAATTTGAAAAGACATATTTCAAAAGCTAAACTTTTATCATCAGTAGTAAAAATAAAGCTAAAGTCCTAATCAGTGAACTAAGGTCACACAAATACTCAACATACGTATGTGATACGACGGTCGGTAAAAATATTGCATTTTTGGCATATTTCATTAAAAATGCATCAGTGTCATGTCAAAAAAATTTGAGTCAGTTACTTAATAAATACTGTTTATAATTTTACAAAATACAAAAAATATCCAAATTTCAAAAATTCTATATATGAATCGTATAGATGCAAAACTCACTATTTGCAAATTTTAAGTTCTGAGATATTTGCAAAAAACTGTTATAGCTAAGGGTCAGAGGCGTAGCAAGACCTTTGTGGGCCTGTGTGCCACTGATTTTAAGGGGCCCCTCTCTACTCCTTGTATTGTTTAAAATTTTAATGTTTTTTTGGCTCATTTTAAGTTCTAAATGTCATTTTAATTTTTTAAATTTGTGTCTGTTTGTGCCTTATTCGAAAAAAATTTCAAATAAAAGTTGTTTTATTTTTATGATAATCAAAATTAATTAAAATTATTTTTTGTTAAAAAGCAATCTGTATTTTCAAAATTAATAAATTAAAGTGAAATGCCTAAAGAAACAACTTGCCAGGAAATATATATGTATGTACCTAATAATGTTGGCTTAACCATAGACAAGGAATGTGTGAAGATTTTCGATTTAATAGTTCAGAAGATAATTTTAGGATAAACGTTTTCAACGCTACGTTAGATATTATAATTGCACAATTAAAAGATAGATTTTCAAATATACTGACGATTTAACCGCAGATTTTAAGACACAGATATTATATTTTAGGAAAACCTTTAAAAAACAGTTACAAAATATTAATTAGGTATTTGAATTAGAAGAATTAATATTTATAAAATATTCTATTCTAAGTTCGGCATTTCCGAAACTTTGTACCGCTCTTATTTTATTCTTAACATTCCTCGTATCAACTTCTAGCGCCAAAAGAACATTTTCAAAATTAAAACTTATTAAAACATATTTAAGAAACTCTATGGGGGAGCACGTAAATTAAATTTAAGTGAAATAATTAGCATTTTTGCTTCAATGAAAGCGAGAAATATTAAGTTTAGTTAAAGTTAATGAACTATGTTTGTAAACATAAACTTTAAATTTGATTTGTACTGTATGTTTTTGTGTTTGTAAACTTAAAAGAATCTCTAAAAATGTATTTAACTTACTAAAATAAATTAATTTATATAATAAATGTATTTAATCCTATGAATGGTATTAATGAAAATAAGGCCCCATTGGGCACTTTGGCACGTGGGCCCCTTTCGCTCATGGGCCCGTGTGCATCGCACTCCTTGCACCCCCGGTTGCTACGCCCCTGCTAAGGGTAATTGTATTTTGATGATAAAATCTTGTTACTAGATGGCAATACTTATTTCAAATCGTGAATCATTGGTTTTATACATCATTAATTCATAGAAAGTAACTGTTTGCTTTCCACCAATAAAATTTGTATTGGCGGAAAGCAAACCGTTACTTTTGCATCTAAACTATCAACGCAAGTAGTGAGTTTTGCATCCAACACTAAACTTTAAAGAGTGTTTCTCATATTAAATACTGAGTTTTTTTTCTAACTAACCTAAATATCGTATTCCTTGTAAAATTTTACGTCCAAATCGCGCAAAATCTCATTTTTTACTTTTTGTCATATAGTGAGTTTTGCATCTATACGCCTCATATGAGTCATTTACTTAATAAATACTTTTTATAATTTTACAAAATACAAAAAATATCCAAATTTCAAAAATTCTAAAAGTAAATATATATATAAAAAAAAAACAACTTAACCTAATTCACATAATACCCGAAATATCTGATCCTAACCTTTTAAAAAAAAGAAAAACAACCTTCTTTCTTGTTCATTACAATACCCAATACCCCCTGTTGCCCGAACCCCAAAGCTGACTAAAAACCTTTCCGAATGTCCATCAGTGGGGAAGACACACGACCGCGCGTTTCAATGCTACACCCAGCTCACGTGGTGCGTTTGAAATATTGAAACGTCAGAATGATAAACGAGTGAAAATGTCCCGCTGGACGGAGGAGAAATCCATCCCCGAGTGGGCTCTAGGTTCTGCGGTCTTTGTGTTTGCATATACCGATAATATAACTGATACGAATTGCTCAGTGAGACTTTTGGAGAGACACACACAGTTCGTGCCTAATGACAAAAAGGAATATTACGAACGAAGAGTTTTAACGATTGAGATGTATCCGATTGTCGTGAAATGTACATTTTTGTTATTTTCTTTTAGTGGGATTTTGAGATCTGTTGATGTTGATGACAATAGTGATGAAATTGTTAATGATTTTAGATTTTTTATATAAATGCACGATGTTTCATTTAGTAGTATCAATTCAATATAAAGATGATGAAAACTTGTATATCTAAAAATTATAAAAATTTACATATTCTATAAATGTATTTTTACTGAAAAAATGGAATATTACGTCAATTTTTAAAGTAAAAATTATAAAATGCTGCTATTTTACTGTTAATAATTATGGAAAATTACATAAATATATATTACATATTTTACAGTGTAGAAATGTCTTTCTTTGGTGATCTTGAACGTGAACTAAACTATAAAAATAATGAATAAGAAAGATTATTATTTGATCTACATAGTATAATTAAAAAAAAAATTTCCCCTAAACCACAAATAATAATTTAAAAAAAGCTATACATATACGAATTTTGAAAGCTAAGCTTTCATTATCAGTAGCAAAAGATAAAGCTAAAGTCCTAATCAGAATTTCTTTCATATAAGTTATACAAATTATTATAAAATTTAAATAATATTTAATAATTAACTAATTGTTATTGTTATCATCTACTATCAAAGCTAAATCTACAATTTAGGGGTACATACCAATTGCACACGGCGGTTTGGTTTTAATCCCTTACCGAAATGTTGCATAGCCAAATTGCACACCGGTCATAAACTGATTAAGGGATTAAGATTTCAACCTAAAACCAGGTAGAATCGAAAATAAATAAAACGCTTGCGAATCTTTTCACTCAAATTTTCCTAAAACCTATAACCTAACCTACCCTAAGCCAACAGTGGCAGATGACCGGCGTAAATAATGTTATAGAATAAACGAACACTCACTGTAAACGAGCTTCTTTGGAAACATTTACATTCCTAGCAAAAGTACCCAAAGCACCCAAAACCTTACAACCAGCATTTACTCCCCTTTCAATTTCACGATCAAAACGGCCATCTTTAGACAGTAAACTACCCAAATACACAAATTCATCTACCTGCTCTAAACGTGCACCATCATCTCAACATGTCAAATTTGATATAATTATAATACCTTCTTTATCATATGTGACGGTCGGTATAAAGTGGTGCCCCCTCTCTTCCTTAAGGCTCTAAGCACTTGCGTATTTCGTTTAATGATTAATCCAGTCCTGATTACAGCGTTAGGAACATAAATAAACATAAAGGCCTAATCTAAAACCAAATTAGCTTCTAATTTTCTTTTAATAGATCGTAAAATGCAGTAGTTGTCGAAAAACAACTATCTTAGTATTTGATGACTTCTACGAATTTCTCCAACAGCAAACAGGTAGGTATATTATGACAACCAGAAAAATAGCAGATGTTCAAATAACGAACAAATTTATATTGAAAAATATATTGCTATAATTTTGTACATTAAATATTTTTATTTGTTAAAAAAATATAGATTACAATTTGTTTAGTGCATATGATGGTTTAATCTTTAAGAAAAATCGAAAATTTGTGTTGAAAAATACATTGGTATAATTTTTTAAATTTTAAAATATTTTAATTTATTATTATAAAAATCTAGATTACAATTTGTTTGGTATATATAAGGTATGATGGTTTAATCTTTAAGAAAAATCAATTTTTTTTTATTTAAAATTAATTGTAATACCCGCTTATATTACATGCAGGTAGATATAGTATCCTCATTAAAAATGTTTCATTCATTAAATTTTATTCATTCAATATATTATTTATTATTGAATAAAGGGGTGGACTAGATGGATCAATGTTTTTTTTTTATTTACAGAATTTTATTTTTTAAATTTGTACATACATACATACATTCATACACATACACAATCACGCCATGTACCCAAGAGAGTGTGGCACAAACTCTTTTCATCATTCCGAAATCAGTCGCCTCCAAACATTCCTATCCAAACAAGCAACTTTCGCTTCATCCACATTCATAATTTCTCTCATACATGCTTTTTTATTCCTACTACTTGGAAACTTTCGCTCACGCAAAACTCTCTCAATCATACCACTCCAATTACTCATCGGACGTCCACGCAAACGTATACCATCAAAATCATTCAAATAAATCTTTTTAATCAAACGTTCATTAGACATTCGCTCAACATAATAATAATCAAACTCTGTTTACTTTTTTTTGGCTAATTAATTATATTGTAATATATATTTACAAAATTATAAAATTTACAGGAAATTTACTACTATAGCATAATATTAACATAATTGGTGACATTTATAATTTATCAAATTATCAACTTAATTTATTAATTTGCATTAACTTTATTCAAGTAAAAAAAAGTTTTTAAATTTTTGAATCTTTAATTATTTCGGCAATTTATTATATTCAAGTAATTCATTGTGAAATATATTATTAATAGTACTAGGTACTTTTAGCCTTTTATTAAATTTCAGACTCACTTAAATACTTGGGAAGCAAATCATGTTGCATTTTAAATATAAAAATCATTACAAAACATTACTAAGAAATATTTAACATTTAACCATTTTAGTTTTATTTAATATATTGTTAATGTGTTTATATCTATTACAACGCTGCATTACTTTCAAGGCTCTATTTTCAAGGAATCGCAAATTGTGTTTACTACCCTCATTACCAATATATAAAATTGTTGCACAATATATGAAATGGGGTAAAATTATAGTGTTATATATATTAATGTTAGAGTCTAAACTAGGGATCCCATAATTATGAAATGTGAAAACGGGACACTTCAAATTTTATTTAAAAAAATATTTTTTTTCTTGAGTGTGTATTTCTATTTTAATTCTAAGAAAAAAATTAAATTATACATTGAATTCTAATAAAAAAAAGTAATATCCATAAACAAAACATTTAAATAAATTAAACATTGAAAACACATTTACATTAATGAAGTTTTAAACTGATTGTTGCACTGAAAATAATAGAAAGACATAATGTAAATGAATTTACTAAAATCTTGTAAATTCAATATGTAGTAACCTAATTAACATTTTATGTACCAAAAGATCCACCTTCTCTAGTCTTTATTATATTAGATTTGTATATTTTATGATCAACCATTGTCATAGAATCAAAATTCAAAAAATTTAAAAATATTAGGTTTATTCACAGACGATATTAGTATTTTATGTAAAACGTGACATTTTTATGTCTATTATGTCTATGTCTATTATGTCTATGTATCTATTATAAAATGGGACTGTTCCGGTCAAAACGGGACGGAGATCCCTAGTCTAAACTAAAACAAAACTTCTTATTCTTTGCAAGAAAATAATTTACACTTATATATAAATACGTTTCTTTGACGGCATGTACATAATTTCAATTATTCTGGTATTAGAATTTCTTGCAAAAGTGAGATTAATCGTTTAATTGGTTTCCACTCTTCCATTGTATCCGGAAATGGAAGAGTGCGTTTGCGCAGTAGGTTCTCTTAATGCCTCGTTCATTCTTAACTATTGGCTTGCAAAATTTTTCTATCTCGTATCTTATTCAAAGGGAGACTTTATTATTTTTAATTTTTATTTTTTACTAATTTTTTTTATAATATATAGTAAAAAATCTTTTAGAACTCATTACAGTCAAACCTGTTTTTGTGCGATCCTTTTCTATGCGATTTTTTTTGTGCGACTAACAATGTGCAATTTTTTTTATGCGGTACATATATGAATTCCAACGCTGTTGTCATTATAATGTTGTAATGTTTTCTATCAGTGAATCAGTGTACATATATGTACATGATATGTATACTGTAAGGCGTTGTTCGCCTTTAGACGCTATGTTCATTTGATATTAACAGTCTCCCGACAATGCACAGTCAACTTCTATTGGACATTTTTCTCTAATATGTTGTAAAAAATTATTTGTTATAAGTATTTATAAAATTTCCCAATATTTTTTTTGTGCGGTTTTGTTGTATAAGGTCGCTATCTACCGAACAAAAACAGGTTTGACTTATTATTATTTTGTTACCTACTAACTTGTTTCTAAGTTCTGTTTATTTACTGTAAATATCATTTGCATCATTTCTTCCTGATGAAAATGTAATTTGAGTTAATTATTAGAATAGTTTACAGATCTAATAGTTTACATTGTTCTAATTTTGAATTTTACAGCAAAATTTAAAAAAAAAGTGTTTTAGAATAATTACAAATTATAAAAATAAAAATTTACCATCTGTTTTCAAATAAGCGGGTTAAAAACTTACATCATTACTTTCACAACAAAACAAAGAAAAATCAGAATCAAAGAAAATCAGTCAGTCCACACATCCAAAATAATAAAAAAAAAAACGCAGTCAACATTTTCAGCTCAGCTAGTACACCGGACAATCAGCTGATCGGTGGTCCAGTGCCCCACTGCGAGCATGCACACTCAACAAGATACCTCCTTCTCCCTCTCTCTCTCTCCCTCTCTCTCTCACCCATCCGCAATTCATCCAATGCATACGACAAAGACCAACCAGTACACCAACTGGTAGACTCTCGCCTCCAGTTGAGAAAGACAGACAACTACGCCTTCTCGTGCACTGAACAAAGACAGGATCAGTTGTATAGCCTGGGTAAAAGGGGGATCGCCCCCTTTGGAAGCGTACGTTATTACGAATGCAGCCGATGGTGTACGAATGCTTTGTTCGGTTTAGAGGGTGGTCGGGGGAAGAGAGAGAGAGGCAGTTTGAGGAGGGCAGGATTTGGGCGCTGGCTGGTTGTGTGAGTGAGCGAGCATGCAGGAGAGAGACAGAGGTATTTCCTTTTTGCTCGTCTCTCCTCCCCGGCTCTCCTCTCTCTTCGTGGTGGGTAGAGTGTGTGGATGCCAGGCTGTGCGCTGAATGGAAGACTGGTTTCGGAGTGATCGAAATTTCGTTCTGGGAGGAAACGGGTTTCTGACTTTACCTAGAGTGCATATCTGAAGGGAAAATAATCCTTGGATTGGACGGCAGACGATATTTATTGCGCATTGCGTAGTGTAAAATACACAAAAAGAAAATGAAACAAAAACTTAATTTTCTAAAAACCTATGGCTGGTCCTACAAATTTGGTTTTAACTAATACCGGTTTTAAAACAATGTATACCTGTCGTAAGAGCAGGACTAAACATATGAATTAAAACATCAAAAAATTGAGTTTGTAATACAAACCTATAAGTTTATTTCGAGGGGTGAGCACTTCTTCAAATTTTGTACACCAAATTGTATAAATTTTAAGTATGATTGTTGAGATTATAGTTGATTTTACGGATTTTATACGAAATTTCTAAGATTGTAGGGATTGTAATCGAGATCTTACATGGTTTTAAAAAAAAATCTTTAATTGATTTTCCATAATTTCAACGGATTTTATAAGATTTTAAAGAATTTTAATTAATTTGTACGGCAGATTATTCAAGCGGTTTCCTTCTCAGTTTAATAAGGAAAAGTTTAGAAGCAAAATATTCCCTGATAATAATAATAGATATTTTCGTATTAATCTCTGATTAGTTATTCTAAGAATAACTTAATCTGAGAAAAAGTGTAAGGATTTATTTTAAACCAATGAAAGCCAAAAATTACACTGTTTAGAAATATCTTTAATTGATAACCGGTTTGGAATATTTTGTATTCATCATCAGATCGGACCGGTTCGATCTCCCGATTTTATTTTATTTAAATTACGTACTGAAAGTGTTTTTTTAATACTGGTACATTAATAATTTAGTTTTCGAATATATGTGTTGTGGGAAAAAAACCTTAGAATAAGGTCTGCTATAATATGAGCACATACCAAAACAGAACCGATAAGAAATTTATTGAATTATAATCAAAATTTCCAAATTGATTTTGCTTTTTCTAAAAAAAACTACTTACGCTGTAAAATTATTAAAAAATATACTTAAATTTTACACATTCAATTTACTTTACAATATAATATGAAAGATGCAAAAATATGCATATATCCTATGATTCTATAAGTATATTAATAAATTATGCGTTAATTTTCTTTTAATCTAGTTAAAAATTTAAATATTCTTGGAAAGTAAAACTTTCTCCTTTCTCTTAAAATATCTGAAAATAAATAAAATAGGCAGAAATTTATCAAGAATATTAAACATTAAATATTGCAACGCATGTTGATTTTAGGGTAAAAGATTAAAAATTTCTGAGGGCAATTGAATTTATATACCATTATTAATTTAGTTAAAAAATTTATATGAATGATTGGAGTGGTATGATTGAAAGTGTTTTGCGTGTACAAAAGTTTCCAAGTAGTAAGAATAGAAGAGCATGTATGAGAAGAATTATGAATGCGGATGAAACTAAAGTTGCTTGTCTCGATAGGGAGGAAACTGATTTAAGAGATAATGGAAAGAGTAGTGTAATTTCTTACACTAATAAAGGAACAAAAAAATTACAAAAAGTACGGATAAATAATCATTTATTTTTTTTTCGTATTTTTAATCCTTTAATAACATAAAACTTTTTTTTATATGATATTAATAGGTAGTTTTTAATTACCTCAAAAAGTATTAACATGTTTTACACTATTCCTGAAAACTTTTTAAGAAAACTATTTTCATTTAGATAAATATAATAAATATGATTATAAAATATTTATTCATTACGAATAAATACAAATTTATTGTAAATAGAGACATTTTTTTTGAATTTTCTTAAATTAATATAAAAGAAATGTTTTTGTCCGTGTTGAAAATATTGCATTTTTCTAAAAATTTAAAAATGTAAACAGCAAAGAAAAGTTCACCAAATAATACACACCTAACATTTACTCAGTCCGTTAACCCTTATCATGTCGAACAGCGACAAAACGGGCCAAACATCTGTTCCATCAGATACACAGTTTTGTGTATTGCCAAAAATATTTGCAAAAACGACATGACAATAGTGTGTGCGGGCAAACGTGCACAAAATATCGAACCTTGCAAAACTTGAAAGGGTTTTACTTGGCTTAAGGGCTGTGAAGTAGTGTCGGTTCTTTGTTCGAACAAAGCGGCAAAATGTGGAGACTAAAATTTCGCCCAGTTTGGTCATGTGATTAATGTCGGGTGTCATTGCAAGAATACTTTAAATATTTCGGTTCTTTGTACTTCCACTGACCTATTTATCTGTTTGGATTTTGAAAGAATTTGCATTTTTAAAGATTTATTCAAATTTGAATTGATTTTCATTGATAGGTCTATATCTTTTTGAAATTTATGATATATATATTAAACTAATGCACACACAAAAAATATGTTTAGGATTTTTCTAACATTTTAGTTGTTTTATATCTAAAAATTAAATTAAATTAAATTAAATTCAATTTAAAATTTAACCATCTTATTTGAATTAAATAAAATAGGTTTTATTTCTGTGTAATAATTTAATTAAATCATCCATCTTATTTATATAGATATTTCACATTAAGCAAAATAGTGACACAATTGAAAATTCAATCATTTGTAATGTATGTCAAAATTGAAATTATTTCTAAATGGAGTCATCCAGTAAATTTGTTTTTTTTTAAATTTTGTTAATCCAAAGTTAAAACCTTGAGATCCACATTTTTTTAAATTTAATTTAATCAAATACGAAGCGAAAAATTTGTTAAAGTTTTGTCACGTCAAATCCCCAAACTACATGGAAGATTAAGTAGTCAAGTATAAAAAATCTTTCAGAACTCATTAAATTAAAATAAAACGGCTTTAGTTCTGTATCAATATTTATTAATAAACGACGTTTCGACCAACTCACCGTGCGTCTTTATCATCAGGCAAAAAGATAGATAGATCTTTTTTCCTTGGGTTAAGTTGAGTTCGTCGAAACATTTATTAATAAATATTAATACAGAACTAGAAACTAAAACCGTTTTATTTTATTAAGTCAAGTCTTTCCTGGATTAAGTTACGACTAGTGAACTAGATATAAATATAGGAACCCATATAATATAGAAAGAAGTGGTAGTATGATAGTTTAAAATATATCGAACTCGAACTACAGTACATTTAACAATGTCACGTTTGACGATTATAAATTTTGTAAATATTATACACAATATACCTTAAAATATGAATGAAAAATATTATTCTATACCAAAATGATTGAATAATATCATATAAAATAGAATAAATTATTTATTTCTGTTCTTCGTCAATATTTCTTAACACCACCATCTCTAGCCATCAGGGGTTCATTTTTTAATTTCAATTTACTAATGATATAACAAATAAAATATGAATTTTATAATTTTTCAAAACACATAAATATATATGTTTATATGACTATCATATATGATGATTCTAAAGAAATAAATGTTTTATGTGTACATTTTATGATGTAAAAATTATCTAATAAAATTATAATTGCATGTATACGTATATAGATGATGATATAAATTGTTTTTATGCTAATATTAATTTGTACTAGAATTATTATTTGCATGATATGATAATATTAATGTGCATATTTCAAATGCAGTTATTATACTAATTCCTCAAGTATATACGAGTATGTTTTTTAAAATATTTTCGCTAGTAGTTTTACTTATGATTTTTTAACAGTAAATGAATAAATATTATTGAATTACTCATACGAGTAAAAGTACTAGTTGAAATATGATTGTTTTATGTGAGAGTATCTTGTTTATATTATAAATGATGTTACATATACTCTAATTAAATTTGTATATCAAATACATTTGATTCATTTGTAACTGACACGAAATTTTCTACTACGGCAAATTAGATGACAAATTGGATCATGACGTAAATATTAATGAAGTGTTTTAATTAATTTCTATATCCGTATTTAAGTCTAAGAATTCATTTATATCCTCTTTTAATTAAAACATCTGTCTGAGGCAGATTATTTTACTAAGGTTATATCATCCGTAAAAGTACGAAGAAAAACATTTTGATACGAGTATATATAAATAAAACCTTTTTTTTTGTATTCTCTTTTCTTTGAAATGTTTACCTATCTGTTTTTTACATCAAATTAAAAAAATGTTTATTTTAAAATTTAATTAATTAGTAGATACGTCTCAAGATAGGCATTGATATTTTAAAAAAATATGATAGAGAAAATGTTGGATAGTTTTGTAATTTGACATAATTTAACTAGTTATTCTGTGTATTACCTAGTTATTTTGTAAAATAATATAGTTGTACTATGATAATTGATGTAATATTACATTTTCTTTGTAAAAATACATTTATAGAATATGTAAATTTACATCATTTTTTTACAGTGTAGATCGCACGTTGGTCTATTATCGTGTTTGCTTGGTGTATTCATAGTTTTTTCACAAAGCCAAAAGACAGTTACATGAAAAAATATTTAATTATTTTAAATGAAAAGAAATCTATAATTATTGACAATATATTCGAATCAACTTTAGTATTTTTAGTGAAAGATAAAATAAGTCACTCTTACGCTTCGAAAGCGCGCATCCTTCTATTGTATTAAAAAAAATAATTATTTATTTTCCTCTTTGACAGAAATAAAGCAAAATGCATTACAAAATTTACACATTAAATATGAAAACAAAATCATTAACGAATTAGAAACGCTCAAATATTTCTTCAATTTGTACTACCAAAAATCAAAAAAAAAAAAAGAAGAAAAACGTTCATTAGTCCAACACAGAACTTATATGGATAGATCAAGACCAAAGACCCATTTTTAAAGCATAACATTTCCTATTTCGTGTCGCAAAAGAAAAAAATTCATGGCTGCATGACTGTCTGTAGTAATCCACATCTTTCTACCCAAAAATCATCCCTCTTCCATTACGAGTTAAGGCCGAAAATAGATTACACTCCATTTGGCGGAACAATTTTGAACACACCATCTGCAGCTACACTTATTCCATACATACATATCTAGGGTGGGCAACACATACTAATCATTCCGAACGACCCTTGTCACGGTAGAAGAGGCATCGATCATTAAAAATGGCCGCCGATCGGGAATCATCTCTCTGGCGCGGCGAACTGACTGGCTTCATTTTGTTGGGTGCCGAACACAAAGGGCCCCGCACTCTTTCCTACTTTACCATCTCCTACCCCTCTTACTCTGCAGCACCATGGCTTGCGTTCTTCATTTCCTTTATGCACCAGACCGAAGGGGACTTCAACTGTCACTCTTCCTCCGCTTGGTAGCGCCAATAGATTGGTCTCTTTCTAGTTTCGTTTCATTTTCGTTTTTGGATGAAATGTGCACAGCCCTGGAGGTTCTTCTTATATATAGTATATGTATGTTTTGTTCGCCTAGCCTAACGTTATTGTCCGAGTGTAAATGTCTACTGCTCTGCGTGCTATTCCAATGGATATATATTGCTGGATATCCTATCTTTGTTCCACTCGTTTTAACATCAATGGGTTGGATTTTAATGGCAGAATAAGTCTGTGTTTTGTTTTTGTTTTGCATTTTTGTTTTGTTTGATCTCCAATGGATGAATGTGGTCTCTTAATATTATTGATGATTGTAGGGTACACAATGAAATAGTTATTATTAATTTTGATTTCAATTGGAAAAATTAAATAAAATAATTATTTTTACTATATAAATATACATCATAAATACAGATTTTATTAGTTAAATTTATGCTATCATTCAATTCGCATCTAGTAAGATTTGTGGCATTACGAGATATTCTATCTTTGTCTATCAAACGAAGAATTCCATTTACTAGAAAAAGACAGAATATTCTGTAACGTTGCAATTTTTACGAGATACTCAGAGGGTTGTAGCATAGACATTGCGTTTCAAGATTTTCCAAGAAATATACTTAAGAGTACAGATTGGAAAATAATACTACAATTTGTTAGATTCGAAATGTAACGAGATATTTCGTTTGTTTTTTTTATTATTATTATTATTAAAAAGAGAATTCTATCTATTATAAAAGACAACATAACTGATCTCGCCATCACTAATACGTGATGTGAATAGAATTACTTATTACATAAAAATTTAACTCATTTCGAGAAAGAATAGAATTGTTTAAAATTTTAACATAAAATTTCATTTAACAATTTAAATAAATAAAATTATAGGAATGCTATTGTTTGAAATAAATTCGTACCAAAAAAACATTTAAAAGTGTGTATGTATAAAAAAATAAAAAAGATATAAACAATTGTTATGACAATATTAATATAGGTAATATATAATTACGTATAATGTATAAATAATCTTGTTATATAGAAAACTTATTTTTACATTTTACAGTAACATAATTTCTAAAAAAAATAATAAATTTTATATACACAATACGTGTATAAATATGAAAACTTTATTCAATATTTTATTTTGTCAAATATAAATAAAAAAAATTGTCTCAAAACACCAACATTTTCCTATCGCAAACATATGATATTTCATCCCTAAGAAATAAAAACAAAACTCTATATCACTATACATACATCCAATCATACAACCGATCCGAACTCAATTTGAATGTGTCCCGGAAGTACGATCCACCAGCAGCTACTCGGACAAAAAAACTCATCTGCCAACACGATGTTTACATCGCGATCAAGTTATAAACCGTTTGGCAAACAACACTAGGTCCACCAAAGTCTGTCTAGTTATTTGGACTTCAACTTGACTTATTTCCCAAGAGCCTTTACGTTCTTACCTGCTTCGTAATGCTTCCCTTTCTTACGGGGCAGCGGGGGCCCAGCACTTTCCTAAAGAAACTCAAATGCATGTTGAAAAAGCAGAGAAACTTTTCGAAAGAAACCGAAATCTCTAAGGATTTTCCTTATCTTCGATTATTTCTCGTTACTGCAATATGATGATTTTTCCGATGCTATCTCCTTCTCGGATAAGGATACATCTGCTTTAAAAGTTGATTTGTGTTCCAGTAATGATGTTACGTGTATATATACCTTTTTTTTACATTTTTTGCTGCATGCAATTCTTGATTGGACAAGATTGGATTGGCATATACAAGGTACCTATATGCATATGAATGTAGGATGTTTGATGTACGAGATGTAATAATGAACAGGCTGGAATAAAATGAAGGAATAAATAAGAATTTTGATGTGAAATGAATACGGATTGGTGGGGAATATAGAAGAAGGTATGCGATTGGTCTTGTTTTTCTATTATTTTAATTTGAATTTTAATGAAGTGATATAAGTTTTTTTTATATTCAAGTGTGTAGCATAAATATATTTGAAAACAAGATTATTATAAAAATGAATTAAAATCTATATTTATTGAATTTTTATTTATATGGTTATTTATTTTATTATCATCCAGATTTCGTATTAATCACATTTGGGATAATTTACCCTAAGAATAGTGAATTCAGATACATTCATGATTACATAATTTACAGATCTATTCGGCTCATATCTATAAGACCTGTAGCGTTACAGGATATTTTGTCTTTATCTAGTAAATGAATATCTTTTATTTATAAAAAAGACAAAATATTCTGTAACGCTATAGATATGATTTAAATAAACCCATTAATATTGTAACTTTCTAAATTTTGTACAGCTTTCTTACAAATTTATGCTACATAATAAAAAACCTGTTGATTTACGGTGTTAAAAATCTAATATTATTTTTTCGTGTTATTGTTTTTAGTTTTAAAAAAGACACTAATTTTGTATATAACTTACACTTTTAATAGTGTCAAAAAAATGTTGATCTTAATTCAATTTAGTGACCTTTTGATAATATTATCAGCAAGTTGTATTTTTGGATATTTTTTTCTAGTGTAAATATTTACAATATTTCGATGTACCTCAAATGTAATATCGGATAGTGTCAAATGTTTTCTTACTACATAATATTCAAATTTCTTATTATCTAATTTAAGTTCTGTCAAACTGTGTGTGTGTGTGTGTGTGTGTGTGTGTGTGTGTGTGTGTGTGTGTGTGTGTGTGTGTTTGTGTGTATGTGGTGTTATCTAACCAAATAGACATAGTTTCTAATCTAACTGAAGATTCTAATATTGTAGGTTCAAATATAATATATGATTATATTTTCTTCTATATTTCTACAATATTTACTACAAATATTTCTACAAGAAGTATTTAGTATTTAATGCATCTTTATAAATAATCATACACTGTAAAAAATTATGTCAATTTGCATTGATAATTATTGTAATTTTACTATATTTTTAGGATGAGGCTATTTATACATACAGTGTGTATACGCAATTGGCTATTTACATACTAAAAAAAAAAACTAACCTAACCTAACCTAAATAACCAATTGCGTAAAAATACTGTATGTATAAATAGCCAATTGCGTATACATACCGTATGTATAAATAGCCACTTTCATATTTTTAACTGAAATTATTATAAATTATTGTAAATTTATCAAAAAAATTACTGCTATAAAATTGCAATAAAAATATAGTAAAATTACTATGGTTATTAATGCAAATTTATATTAATTTTTTACAAAATATATTTCGAAAAACGTACCTATTTGTATTTTAAAATTTTGTAAGTCTCGTTCACATTTATGTTATTTATCTTGAAATTAGCTTTATGTGTTAGTCGTAATGTTATTGGTTCTATCTACTGGATAGTAAAAACACAATTCTCAAATTTTGTCTACACATAAAACTAACCACAATCGTTAAAACTAAAATTATGAATTTGCGTAGTTTTTTCAAAAGTTAGTAAATAGTTGAATCCAGAACCACTAGCTCTGCACTAAAACATAAACGCTAAGTTCATGATAAGTAGGATAATCTGAATGAAGCTTTAATATATTTCTGAATATTAAAACAAAAATTTCTATTTTAAACGCTTCGTATATGCACATTTTATGTGAACTAAACACGTTTAAAATTATATTATGAAACCAGAGAATGTATTTCTTCAACATTTGTAAATCCGAGCAATTATCTATATATTTTTATTTTGGTTTCACAATAACTGGATTACATACATAATATATGAATACCACAATACCAATACAATCTTCCCATTTATTATTCCATCCTATCTCTCTCGTACACACTGCACACCTAATCCGTAGAAATAAGGACAGGTAGATTTCGAAATAACCGGGCGATAAAAATTAACCAAATTCTCTCTCGTGAACAAAAATGAATTAAAAAAAAAAAAAACGGAGTAACACCCTACAGCTCTATTCCACATCGTCGCACGTCTAACAATTATAAAACCCCACCACTCTTTTCCTATCCATAGGCGTACGTGTGCTTCCCCATTGGCGCAATGCGCCCTATGCTTACCAGAGGCGTGCGTCATCTGCAATCGAGCTAATCTAGAGACCCTAGTCCGGAAGTTTGAAATTTTGTTCTGTCTGCGCAGAGGAGACTTGTTTTCGGTAGTTAGACAGAGATAGTATATGGCTATATAGGGGAAAAATGCATCGTGCGGAATTTGAAAAACGGAACATAAGCATTTTTGGCTTGAAACTTTTGTGATATTAAATAAAATTGCAATATTTTATTGAGAAAAAAATTATTTGTATATTAAAATTAAAAGGATGTAATGTTAATGTTCTATATGAATTGAAATTCGATGTTTTGATTAATTAAATATGAATAAAAACAGATAACAGATAAACAAAGTAACTTAGAAACAAGTAACTAGATAATAAAAAAAATATTAATCAAAACAAGCAAGATTTTGATTTAATTTAGTGTCTTTCAACTGATTGATGTTTTTCTTTAATCATTTCTAGTGCTTCTTTAATTAATTTGCTATTATTGTGTTTCTTACGATTATCTTCGTATATCAGAATTTATCAGGTTGGTTTAAACTAATGGTTCCCAATCTTAAAATGATCGCAAACCACTTAGTCGAAATTTAAGTAAAGTGTGGATCACTAAGTTAGAATTTACATTTTTATTTTAAATTAAATAACAGCATTTGAATGTGTACGAAAATGTGTATTATCTCAAAATATTTTAACAAAAAGTTATGAAACAGAATTATTTTTATTATATATTTTTATTTTTATTTTTGCGTAGACTATTAAACCAAAACATATATATGTATATTTCTTAAACAATAAGTACCTCATAGTAAAAAATCTTTCAGAACTCAATATATTAAAATAAATCGGCTTTAGGTTGTAGTTCTGTGTTAATATTTATTAATAATCGACATTTCGTCGTACTTAACGTACATCTTCATTAGGAAAAATGATAGAGATGTACGTTGAATACGTCGAAACGTCGATTATTAATAAATATTAATACAGAAACTACAACTCATAGCTGTTTTATTTTAATAAGTGCCTCATCAAAAAATTTTAAATAGTTGTTGAATTTGTGCAGTTTTAGCTGTAATTTAATTTTACATCTATAATATAATATTGTTTATATTTATAAAAAAATCACACAAAAATTTACGCTTTCAATGTCAGAAATATTTAAAAAAGATAATGTATTGCTTCAATAAAGTAATAAAGCTTAAAACGTTATTCTAAAACTTTTTTTGAAATTTTTACAAATAAAGTATGTTTATCTGAAATATTATTTAATTTGACCTATATACCAGACGTGATATCAGTACTTCCGGCTAGTGCATTTTTACCTTTTAGACGAGCACCAAAAAAAATCCCTTCATAATTTTCAAAAAAACAAATAATAATTTTTTGTCGGACACTGTATACATGTTAAACTTTTCTCCATTTTAAAGATCAATATAAGTAATTAACTTTTCCAAAGATAGATTTTGCATCGAAGGCGTGGTTTCATCACCTACCCAATCTGTTTGCGCATCTAGTACGAGCAAAACCTTGAACACAACTTTAAAATAAAGAGAGCGTATATAGAGAAATAAGGGATGCACCCTGATCAAGCCGTGCGCAGGGCAACGTCGGCGGGCGGGTGTAATATCGATTTTCGTCGACTGCTCGCCGCGTATCTAACTGCCTACAGGGCACACCAACCGGGCTGTGTACGTATTCGAAAAGGGAATAAGGGCGAACGAAAATGCCAGTCGCCGTGCCGCACGGCTATAGGGCTGACTGACTGCTCATAGATTGAACATATATACAGTGAAGGGATGGTTGTACGTAAAGCATTGCAGGGAATGCAATATATATGTATCGGCGAGGAGGCCCTTTGTCGCACGCCTGATGCAGGATGAAAATGTCGGCGCTATTTGAAAAAGGGATTTTCGCGTAGGCACCCTCCCTAGGATTTTGATCTCGCACTGCGTGCAGTGTAGGGCTGCCTTGCCATGGCAGCGTTGTTTTCAAGTTGAAGTTACAGACAGGCATTGATAAATGCGGTCGATGTACGAGTATTAGGTTGAAATAATGAGAGCTATTTTGAATTATTATTATTTTTTTTATATATAAATAATCTGTAAAAATACAGAAATATTTTGTATTAGTTTTACAAATACAAATAATACAAAATATTCTAGTATTTTTATAATATTACATACATTTTGTAAAGATAATGACGTCTGTAAATTTACATACTAAACTTGAGTAAATCAGTTGCCTCAGATTTTTATATAAAATTAAATTAAATTTTTTTACAGTGAACTCTACATTAGCTAGAAAGAGACAGTTTAATATGTATATTGGTCTATCTATTTCGCTTTATTTATTCCAGCCACCACTACTTTATCATCAGATTTACAAATTCTTTTTTTTGTATGGATCTATTCGGTTCACATCTGTAAGATCTGTAGTTTTACAGAATGTTTTGCCTTTTTTTTCTGACTAGAATTCTATTGTTAGAAAAAGATAGAATATCCTGTAACGTTACAGGTCTTACAGATGTGAACCTAATAAACCCATTAATTTCATAAAAAAACATTCAATATTACCGCAATGCCTCAAAACGGGACCATATTTCAGATTACTACACATAACTTAACAATCAGCTTAGTTAAACTACAACCGTTAAACTTGTATGTGCAATTTTCTTTCATTAAAAATGGAAACTAATCGTAAAAACCAGCTAATCTAACACGTAGCCTAAGCGTTAAACAAAGATTAGAACTTCTAAAGAAGTTAGAAGAAGTTATACGACAAACCATAACCTATATTAAAAAATCGAAAGATAAAATACAAATATGCGTATAGATACGTCACTATTCGGACACGAGAAAACATATGAATGGGTACACACAACAACCGAATTTAGTAGAGGTATGATACAAACAACAGATATAATTACTGACGAAGCTAAAGTGACACCACATTGACTTGCGCAAAGCGGTCAATGCTATCCGCCTAGCGAGATGAATGTGTATTTTAAAGCGTGTAATGGCTGGGCGCGATGTCGATTTTGTAAACATAAGTAAGAGAAATAATCAAAGACGGAATAAGCGTCCGACGGAACCCGAACAAATCTCAAAACAAAATGTTTTGAATGAAGAAATTCACACAGAACAAATTGATGCATTTGGTATACATACATGTATTAAACGTTGAAGAACTTAGGCCTAATTTAGCGCCTGAAGATATGAAAAAAGAAGAGATACCTCAATATAAATGAATTATATCTTACACTAGTACTGAGTGAAGTAATTAATAAAAATTGTAATAATGCAAACATTCAGAGAAAAGATTCAAGTTAAAACAAAAATTTATGAAAATTTCTCCGAAATAAGATTATTTATATTGATAAATTCATTGCGTTAGTTGAAACATCGAAGCATATTGAAATACAGTCATATTTAAGAAATTTTCTAAACTTCAAAGATGTTATTAAAAGAAAACAACTAATTTCTAGACCTAAAGTGGACATGAAAATATCACCAGAATCGAGTTATTCCGCAATTAATGAAAATAATTTTGCAAAAGTATTGATAAAAGTGAAGCCAAGTTATTTAGAAAAACCTAATTTTTGTTTTGTATATAATGTGTGATATACATAATGTCGTGATATTATTAAAGATTATTTATTTTTTAATTCTACCAGATAACATATGATTACGTTTATTTCAGCATTTGAAGCCGATCTTTGAGCTAAACAATTACGATTTCAAGCGGCTGCAAATGCTCATATTAATTTTCTAAAAAGAAAACAGGATTGACTCATAAAGCCGCTTGTTCATTCGAGGTAAACATGTCGAATTTCAATTTCAAGCCAGCTTCAAATGTCGAAATAAACGTAATCTAGTTTCAACTATATATATTTTATCTCGAAATTACTTTGGAGTAATTTCGAACAATTGACTGTCTCAAGGTCGCATTTATCAACCACAATCAAAAGGCTGAAAATGTAAGTTCTGTTTTTCTGTTCAAATTTTACTTATCCAATTGAAAATTGTTAATTATAAAATTCTAAAAATTGTTGATAATTATTGAATTCGAATAACAAACTATAAAATTATATATTCGTCTTCAATATTAGAGTCGTTTGCATGGCTTCTAAATTTATTATTATTATTTTAAAATTAATTAATTGACTCAAAATATATTAATAATTTATTAGATTTACTGAAAGACTGTCATTTTGAAAATAATGGTAAAATGTATAATTGCAAATTTTAATTATATTTTAAAAAATAATTTAATAAATGTAAATATATATTATATAATAACGTTGATTTTATGAATGTAAAATTGTTATTAATTATTTAATAAAATTAAATATTTCTAATTCTTATTTAAATCTGGAGAAATAATCTCGAAACTTGAAATATAAAACAACTGATCTCCCGCAAAGATGCATAACATTTTCAAGTATAATTTCAAAAGTACAAGCTTACTTACTACAAAGCAAAAAAATATGCCTGAAAATATTCAGGTCTAAGTCAAAAATAAATCTTGTACAAATTTGTTAGGGATTTCAAAATCTTTTACAGATAATGACAATAATGGGCCTATAATGTATTTCTTCTATTCGGCAACACAATAAGCTACTTATAGTAGATAGTAGTAACCTTGAACTAAGTTGACCAGGGTGTAGGCCCTAAAAATTGTGATAATTTTTGACTATTTAATTAAATATTTGCTTTTTTTTTTAAATATCGTAATAACGAAAAAAAAAAAAAATTAAATTATGTCTTGTAGATTAAAAAAATATCTATCAGAATTTTTGTATATTTATACGTTCTTTGTTAGAAATTTAATATTACAATTTATTTAAAGAGTAATTATAGATGTATAATATTATTTTATATGTATGTAGGCTATTAATTTTAAAAAAGTTTCATAATCACTGATATTGAAAATATTGATTAAATTGCAAGCTGTAATTTAAGGCACTAGGTAACACTAAATATATGCTATTCATTTTTGAAATTACAGTAATAAAAATATGTATTTTTGAAAAATAATATAACAAATATTTTTTAGTAAATAAAATATAGAAAATTTATAATAATAATAATGTTTATTTGTATAATAAGTGGGTAAAGATACCTATTACAAACACAATTAATTATCAATATTAAATTTTTGTCACTATTTTGTTAGAGTAATAAAAATAATTGTGTGTCTATGCTTATTGTCGTATCAACTAATACAATAACAAGAAGATATAGGTTATATTATCATTTTTTATAATGGTATTTCATGTATACATATATAGTTTGTTCCATTTACAATTTTAAATACATAATATTTTATAAATGACATATATCAAAAATTAATTTATAAAAACTGACTATGTAATTATACAATAGAAATACATTAAATATGAAGCATGTAAGTAAAATGTTGAAAGTAAAGCCCCATTTACATTTCTTTATATTTATTTCGAAATTAGTTTTATGTTTTAATCCAGCAAATGCTGAGATAGCAATCCGTACAACAAAAATTACTTCCGGTTTGCTAGATTTGCTGACTTCATATATTTAAAGTTATAATAATAATAATAATAATAATAATAAGAACTTATTTAGCAAATTTATATATAATTTGTAAATATATTTTACAAATAATGTATTGTATTTGATGAAAACGAGTGTTTTATACACGGAGTGTACTGTTAGCGACAGTCGGTCGCCGGTCCGGTATGAAAGAGGGGCGAACGCAATATGCGCAGTATGAGTTCGTAACGCGGGGATTTGACTAGTTGAGTTAAGGCAAGCGTACCGGTAAGCTGTACAGTATTTATTCAACGAAAAATAATATCATTATTGTTAGTTAGTGTAGTTGTCTTGTGTAAGTGCGTTAAATTAATTCAATATTGTTTTGGTAATAAACTGAATAATGGTTTAAAAACATCCAAAAAACGAAAATTAGAAAATCACTTAGAAATAATAAACTTGTAATTGTTTGTATTTTTTACTAAACGAATAACAATGAATGTGAATAACGTATTGGATCGTAAACGCTTCGAAAGACGTTATTTAAGTATTCGACAAAAATTGGATATACTGGAAAAGGTAGAAGCGGGTGCATCTACAAGTGAAATCTGTAAATTATACAAGATCAAAAAGCAAACCGTTTCGTCAATTAAAAAATCAAAACAGAAAATTCAGAAATTTGTCCAAATGCATGATTCGGTAACAAGGAAACATATGATCACCGTTACGAATTTTCGTTTAGAAGAAGCTATAATTTCGTGGTATCGTAAGGAAATTTCTAACGAACGAAAAGATCTAAAACGTGTAGATTTAAAAAATGCAGCTATTGCTATTGCCGGTGAGATGAACGTGGAATTTAAAGCTAGTAATGGTTGGTTGTATCGTTTTTGCAAACGTCATGGCATTTTTATGACTCCAACCAGAAGGACGAAGTCGACTTCTCCGTCTAATCTCAATCATTTGACCGAAGAAACATACACAACCAATGAAGATAAAGAAAATGAAGATAAAGAAAAGATAAATACAGCCGAAACTGATGATCAGTTCTCCAAATTAAAATCAAATATCGATGATTTGATGTTGTATGTTCAATCAACATGGGATCCAGAATTGTTACCATATTTAAATCATTTTCAAACCTTTAGAGATATTTTGATACGAAAACATTCGAATTCGCAGATGACTGTGGAAGAGTTCACAGAACCTAGTTCTTCATCAGTGAATGAAAATCTGTTTTACGAAATTACTATAAAAGATGAAGAGAAACCAAATATTTCTATCTTTCCAGAGACATGATTTTTGTTTACATAGTAAAATATTTTTCAGAACTTATTGTAATAAATGAAAACTGTTTTAGGATTAGATTCTGTTTAATTATTTTATAAAAACGACGTTTCGACGAAACGAAATGCTTGTCTCCATCCAATGAGCGTTCAATTTCGTCGAAATGTCGTTTTCATTTATTACAAACTCTAAAAAAATAATTTATGTAAAAGAATTAAAATGTTTAATTTGTTACTTCAGAAATAATTAAAAAATAAATATTAATATTTTTATGTCAATGTAATGTATAAATATTATTATTAATGATTAAATAATTATAATAAAAAAATATTAACTTTAAATGTAAATTTATTTAAAATCCATAAAAAAACTGAGCATCAAAATACAACTCTAAAACTGTTCGTCTCCTACAGAGATGCGTAACAAATTTTAGAGATACATTTTCAAAAATAATTTCTTGTCACACGCTTAGAAAGTAAGTAAAAGGCAAATATACTAAAATATCGCAAGTTTAACCCAAAAATAACTCGTATATACAGATTTTTGTTAAGAATTCGATAATCTTTTCCAGATGATACTAATAATAGGCACTAATGTATTTTTTTTTGAATACACAACATGCTGCTTGTTGACAAAGGACATGACTGACCTTCAACTAAGTTGACAAGGGTATAAGGCCTAAAAATTGTGATAAGTTTTTGAAGTACTAATTAAATATTTGCCTAAATTTTTATTTAGTTTGTTATTGGACTTTTTATTTCTATAAAATAGGTAAATGTTTTTTCTTACAGAATAATATGTGCTGTTTTTAAATTATTTAATTTATAATAATATATATTGGAGTTTTTCATTTGCAATTTTTATTACGACAATTACCGATTATATTTTGTTTTCTAATCGTGAGATATTATGATTTAGTTAAAAATTACTAAGCTTTCTTGTAAATAATGTTTATAAAATATTTTCAATTTGTGTTTGAGATAATAAATGTGTGAAATAATTAAATATCTGCGTCAATTGTTATTATTGCTTCATGCAAAAATTTGAAAAAATAAGTTTCAGTTATTTAACAAAATAATAATAATTATTATTAATTAAAAATAATCTTCTAGAAAAACTTATTCTGAAAATCGTTTTGGTGCCTCGACCGCAAGTTTTTGTAAATATTGATTTTGTGTTATAATTTTATTGTTATAGTAAAATTCCAAAACAAAAAAAATCTAAATTAGAAAATCATTCCGGAATAACCTATAACTGCTTAGTGTTTAGCGTCAGCTCAGACTATTTGCCCTACCAACTGCCATAACAGGCAAACACACCCCACTGACAATATAATGCCTAACCTGAAAACATTTGTGAAGAAATTCTTCGCTTTATATTGTTAAAATTTAAACAATAATGACATATTGGATTGATTGCTAATGTAAGTCGTAAGTATTTTGTAATCGACGGAAAATCAGATATACTAGAGCCATTCGAAGCTGATTTATCTGTAGAAGAAAATTTTAAAAATATTTGATGTTGTACACGAAAAAAATACAACAACGTCTCCTCAAGTATCAGTGTGGAAGAAACCGTAATTGCGTGGGCAATGATTGAATAACTTGTGAAATTTTTGGGAAAACAGCCCAACAGTAAAATATTACTTTATATATTAATTTCAAGATAGACTTATGCGCTTTTGTTATAATTATGAAAATAAATATTAAAGCAAGTTTATAAATTATAAAATCAATCAAATATATCTAATTTTTATTATTATTATGTAAAAATGTTTCATAATTATTAGAAAAGAATTTTTTCGATCAAAAAATGCTTATACTTGAAATTATATGCGTTTTTAAATATTCCGAAAAATGATGTTATGGATTATGGTATATTGCAAATAAAAAATAGGGGCACATTACACAGCCTTACGCAGGGCATCCTTTTACAGTGGTTCAAATTATTTACTAGTGCAACGACATATATGTAACAATTTCGTGACATATAGTATTTAGCGTAGAACGCAAAAATCTATTTATAAAAACAGTTTTTTATTCCAAAATTCTTACATTTTAATTTTAGGTAAGTATATTTTACTTGAAAATTGTTAATGTTTTTTTTTATTATTTTATAAACACATAAGTCATAAAATTCTCATATGTTTATAAATTTTATTTAAATCTAACCTCGAAACATTTAAGATTTTAACACAAATTACTTCTTTTCTAGTAAAATTTTTTATTATCATATTTTAAATATAAGTACAAAATTCTCTTTACACATATCTATATTTAATTTTTTTGTCAAACAAATATTAAAACTACAATATTACTTGGGAATAATCTATATCTGTTTAACACTTTAGCCACAGTCAAGAACTTGTCGCTATATAGCAATACGAGTAAAGTCCGTTGGGACTATACAAACCAAGCTAAAAACATTCGTTCACCAGAGATAAACAGGGCAACGTCGCAAATGCATTTAATCAACCCACAACTGATTCATGATCAATTCACGACGGTACATTCCACGCCATAAACGACACGTGCCGTAACGGTCCCCTCCCATTACCGGTACTCGCATTTAACGGACGAAAATCTTCGCTTAGACTGTACCGTTACACCAGGCCGCACAGCTGATATTATTCTATACCTGCCCGCCTCAGTTTGTTCAGAGTTCGCCGAGCTACGGACCCGGCCAGTCTGTGCGTCAATATTTTTCTAAATATTTGCCGTTCAAATATAGTGATCAGATTTTTGCAAAAACTAATATAATTTGCAAAATCTAAGTGAACTAACAAACACGTAGTTTGTTAGTATTGCGGTAAAAAGAAATCTAATAAAATTAAATTAAAAATTTCAATGGTAATACGTATTTGTATTTTTATTTCACCTTGATAAGTGGTCCAGTAATTAAATAATAATTTGCCAACTTATTTACTACATAAACTAGGCTAATCGATAAATAATAATTGCCCAGTTTACATTATTGAAAAAAAAAGATAAAAGAGTGAATATTTATGGATTTACGAAAGGAGTATTTAAAGTTGGAAAAAGGAGTATAATATTCTAAGATAGAGTATATCTGGTGATTGCCTTAGTATCAATAATGGAGGAGAAACGTGTACGAAGACGTAACTTAAGTGTTAAGCAAAAACTGGAGCTACTAGAGAAATTAGAAGCCGGTGTATCTACGGTAGAAATCTGCAAAATATACGACATTAAAAAGCAAACAGTGTCGGATATAAAAAGATCGAAAGATCGAATTCGGAAGTACGTACTGATGCATGATTCCAATACGAGAAAGCATATGAAATGTGCATTACAGTCAGACCTAGAAGAAGCTGTTATAACTTGGTTCCGAAACCAAACTTCCAACGGAGTTCATGTCTTCAGAGAAGATCTCCGGAATGCAGCTAGTGAAATTGCTGATGATCTCAATCTGGATTTTAAAGCTAGCAACGGTTGGCTATGGCGTTTCTGTAAACGACATGGAATCCTCAATAATGCGAAGAAACCACGAAAGAATATTAATCTTCCGTCGGAAACTGCACAAACCACAAACATTGTTAACGCAACTTGGAATGAAGATAATAAAGAAGAGATTGATGATAAAAATGGACTAGAAATTTGTAAGAAATTCACCACGTTGAGATCGAATATTGACAATTTGATTTCGTATGTTGAGTCGTCGTGGGATCCAGAGGTGCAATCACATTTAGGACATTTACAAAGTCTGAAAAGTATTATTGTGAAGAAAGAAAAGTCTGAATCGCAAATGGTTAAAGAAGGTTCTTCAACAGCTGGCTCTTCAATGATAAATACGGGCCAGTTTACAGAGATTATGATAAAAGTGGAACCGACTGATTTTTTGTTTAAGGAAACGTAATGATGTGTGTTTCTAAATATTTTTAAAATGTAATGTAATTTGTTTTGAGTATATTTTGTTTTACTATTTATTCATTTCTGTTTTGTTTAATTCATTTCACTTTGAGTTTATTTTTTATTTATTAAAATAACTTAGTATCTTGATTTAGAAATCACAAATATAATAATATTATTATTTTTCTTCTTTAAAATAAAAAAATATGAAACTTAAAAACAATTTCATAAAAATTAATTATTAATTTAAATATTCAAAAAATTAAGTTTATTTACCAGTTTATAAATATTTTATTTGAGATAATTATATTAAAATATTTGTTCAGAGCTTATTCGATACATTTTATTTATATAAGTTTCGACAATTTATTGTTCTGTTAATATTGACAACAATAATATGTAAAATAAATTTATCATCTAAATCAGATAATTTAGTTTGGAAAAGAAAAAAATTGTTAAAAAAATATATTCTCTAAATATGTATGTATGTTATAATATAGTAAAAAATCTTTCAAAACCCATTATATTCAAGTAAAACAGATTTATAGGTTGTAGTTCTGAAATAATGTTTATTAATAATCGATGTTTCAAACTCAAGTGATATTTACAGTAAATAAACAGAACATAGAGATACAAATTACTAGGTAACAAAATAAGTAACGTCGATTATAAATAAATATTAATATAGAACTACAACCTAAAGCCGTTTTATTTTAATGTACGAGCATGATCTAATTTAAACTTAAAAAAGATTGTCCACTTTAAAAAGTGACAAAAATATTGTATTGTTATACAAATTTATTTTAAATAATTTGCAATAATTGTAAACAATAAAATTATATATTATAGCATAGCTGATCAATACAGTTGAATATTAAAAGTATAAAAATCAATTTAAAATTATAAACATATTTTTAACAAGTATGTTAAAATTTAAGTATTTTCATTAAAAATAACAGTTCTAAGAATTTTCATTTTAACGAACCATTATTTTTATGCATACGGGGGTTAATGTTTCACAATATAGCAAACCCGGAAGAAAAAACATTACCTGGTTATTAATAAATTATTTTCAATAAAAAAAGAATATTTTAAATAAATTTATTTACAATAATTGTACAACTTTTTATTTAAAATAATATATTTGTAAGATTGTAACTAAAGAAAAAATATGTTATTAATAAATAAATATTTATTTGCCACTATTAAAAAAATAGTTTATTTAAAAAAAAAAATGGTTTTCTTTTCTCGACAAAATCCTTTTTATACTCGAAAGAATTCTTTTTCACCGAATCAATAACAAATAAATATTTTAAATAATTAATGAACTATATAATTATTTAAAAAATTATAGTGTTTTATCAATATTGTCACTAATAATTAAATGAATATCATAATTAGTTAATCTTTAAATGTTTGTAATTTTTATTTTAATCCAAAAAATCTAACCTTAAAATTTAAAATTTTTATCCAAAGTTAATTAACAAATGTTTTGATATAGTTTGTCCATTCCTTATAAACTCATTGTATTGTAATTGTATTAGGTTTTAAGGGAATTTTTACCTAAAATATTGTGTAAATACTAATATTAAAAAAAATTTTATTGTACGGGTTAGTTTACATTTTATGGACACACTTTACCTATATTTACATAAATAATTTTCTCTCACATGTTGCTTGGAAGAAAAAAATATGTCAGATTTTTTCTTTAAAATTTTAAAAATCTGTTCCTGATGGTTGTATCATAGACACTAATATTTTTTTGCTTGTTGAATACTATTGACAAAAGAGACTGTGATTTTTTTCTTTTTGAATACACAAAAAGCTGCTTATTGACAAAGGACATTAAATAACCTTGAACTATATTGATAAGGGTATATGGTTTCAAAATTTCGATAGTTAATATACACTTATATTTTGTTCAGAATACAAATTTCATTAAAATGATTTTATTTTATTTGAAAAATAAATTATAAAAAAGTTAAATTTTTTGTTCGAAAAAGTTTTATAGTCATCGAAATACAGAATATATTGATTAAATTGGAAACTGTAATTCAAGGCACTAGGTAACAGAGGTAATACATCACACTATAGCTAATCTATATTGTTCTATAAGTTCTATAGTTACTACATGGCTAAAGAACAATATAGAATACAAGCATATATATTTTGTATGTTGATGGTCTAGCTAGATTCTATAAATCTATACACTGTAAAAAATATAATATATATTTATGTAATTTTACATACTTAACCCTTAACGGTAAAATAGCAGCATATTGTAATTTTTACTGTGATAATTAACGAAATATTAAATTTTTTCTATAGAAATATATTTATATAATTTTTTACAGTGTAGATGTTGGTTGCATTTGAATTATGAAATTTAGAAAATATTATTTTTATTTAATATAATAATAAAACATGAACATATATAAATATTTCATTAATAAATAGTTTAAACACTCTAAACATAAACATTTAATATTTTTTCTATAAATATTGGCAACACTGTTCAAAAATGAAATTACAAAAAACCACAAATTAATATGTTCTGTGTTTTTTTATTAAAATTTAATAAATATTACTTATACAATAAAAATATTTGAAAATATTGTTTCGTCCACGAATTCGTAATATTACGCGAAAATAAAATAATTATCTCATGCACCAACATAATGTTTTTTTGAAAATTTTATTACAATCGAATTAAGTATATAGTTAAATTGGAAAATAATAGTTTTATTTTTCTGAAAATTTTATTAAAATCAAACATATACACAATCACGCCATGTACCCAAATGAGTCTGGCATAAATTTTTTCCACTAACCCAAAATTAATTCATGACACCTCTGATACATGCTCTTCTATTCCTACTACTTAAAAACTTTCGCTTATACAAAACACTCTCAATCATACCACTTCACCTACTCATCAGGCGAATCTCCGTGTTTATAGTAAGCAGTATATTTAAGTACATGTATATGACACTTGCTCACTCGGACAATTTTTTTTGGGGCCCCCAAGAAAGTGGAGGCCCTAAGCTATAGCTTGTTTAACTTATACGTAAATCCTGCACTGCTCAATGAAGTCTACGCAAACATACACCTTCAAAATCATTCACATATATTCTTTTAACCAAACGTTCATTGGACCATCTTAACGGACTAATATAAAAGAAATAATTAAAAAGAAACACTGTTTAAAAATAAAATAACATACCTATTTTAGGCTCCAAAAGAATCTATTCGGAAAATTTTATTAAAATCAGACAAAAATATTAAAAAATAAATATAATTTTCCGAAAATCTGCAAATTTCCAAAAATTATAAAAATTGTAATGGCATTAAAATAAAGTTAATGTTACTTTCAGTTAAATATAAAGTGATTTATTTTTAATTTGTATATTAATGTCTAATATGTCTATTGATAAATTTCATTAAATAATTTAATAAACAAAAATACAGTTAGATATAGTCATACTTTGATCATATCCGATTTAATAAATAATAAAAGTTTAAAAATAAAATATGAAAAAAATATTCAACAGGTAAAGTAGATAAGCCGCAGCACTCTTGATTCAAATGTTTTAAAAGATATCAAATGGCACGAACAATGCCGACGACAACCGATGATAGACGAAGTCGTCACGTTATAAAAAAAAAGGTTGACGTGTTGTCTTGATAAAGAATCCGATATTATTCTCATGACAGTTATGAAGATTTTTGGTGACAGGTTTTTGTTTTTTCTGGTTCGAAGTTCGTCCTCAAAACTTAGATTTGATCCTAGTCAGGGTATATATAAACTTTCGAAAGATTAATGAATTTCTGTGGGGGAGAATAATTTTTACTCTACAATTTGATGAAGTTTGGTTTGCTGCATAGAATTGATATAATAATTCATTGTGATTTTGCAGTTTGATAGATTTTTATGTCGGTATAAATAGACTGAAAAAAAAATTACTTTAAAACTAACGTTTTACAACAATAAATAATAATATAAAATAATACATTTTTAAATAAAAATATAGTAAGTTATAGTAAATTTATTTGGAAAGTTTTGTATGAAATTATTTACTTTTTGATTTGAAAACACAATGTTTTCTGGAAAAAAATCAAATGTAATTCTTTTATTAATTTTCAATTGCATCTTATATTTTTTCCAAATTATATGATTATATATATATATATATATATATATATATATATATATATATATATATATTAAAGAAATATATTTTTTATTTGAAAACACAGCGTTTTCTGGAAAAAATTAAAATAGAATTTTTTAAATAATTTTCGATTGAAACTTATATTTCTTCCCGAATTATATGATATATATTTATATATATATATATATATATATATATATATATATATATATATATATATATATATATACTTATAATGATATTTTTGTTAAAAAATATATATTTTTTATTTTCTACAAGTTACTACATATTGTAATAAATATATGGGTGTAATTTATATATTTAAATGAATAGAAAGTAAATTATTTTCGGTCCTAATTTTTTAGGATTTTATTTCTCATGTCCACTTCACAAAATGTTTGGCTACGCCACTGCTTCACACGCACAGTTATTTCTATTGGGGAGAACCTTATTTGTGTTTATGTAATAGCAGTATAGTTTTATGTTTTTGTTGGTAGGCTTTAAATTAAAAATTAACTAATTTAATTATTGCACATTTAACATTACTGATAAAATATCTTAGATAATATTTTAAAGGAAATTTAAGTGAAATATATTTTGCAGCAAAGATTTAAAATCCAATGAAAAACTAACGCAACACTAAATTAGCTAAATATTATTTTATATAATTGTACATTTTTTTAACAGTAAATAAACCATAGTAATTGTCTTCATATCTAATTACAAAATATTACAATTCTAGAAAAAAAAAACATTTGCAACTTAAAACACAAAATATCATTAAAACAACAATCTAGAATATTTTGCTAACGCTCACAGTATATACTATCTCGAAAAAAAAAACTAATTCATTTTTTTCTCTACTAACAAAAAAATAATAATAAAAAGTAACGTATATATTTTCATGTAGAGTGCAGATACATATAGAGTTTTTTTTTGTTTTTAATGGCCCAGAGGTCATAGCCAGGCAAGTAGAGGTGGTGTAACATAGACAACATGACCCCTACAATGGTGTGGGACCCGCATTATACAGAAACATACATTTCGGTATGATTATTGTTGAATATGGGTCTTGTATTGTATTTACCTGACAATATATGGATATATATATACTTGTAGATTGCAAGTTCACTTGTGGGTTCTTTTTTTTATTTTTGGTAAAATTATTGTTGGGTTTGAAATGTATAAATAAATGTATGATAGATTACACTGTAAAAAAAAAATAAAAAAATAGAGAAATTACAGAAAAGTAGTAGAAAAATTTTACTGTAAAAATTTGTAATTTTATTTTATCATAAATATTCAGTATTTCTACCTCAATTTTTCTACAATTTTTACATAATTTATAATAATCACATAGCGTAAAATGATCTAATAAATATGTAAAGCTTTTTATTTTAATGCAATGATTTTTGAAATGTTTTTTAATATGTTAATTATTATATCTGATGTTTTATTTAATCTATTATTTATGGAAAGAATATAAGAGATGAGACTCTCGATTATCCGATTATCTAACTTGGGTAGTAAAAATATTTTTTGAAAATATTATATAGTAAAAAGTATTTTAACCACATTAATACCATAGTAAAAATCTTTTAGAACTCATTATATTATAAATAAAACTGCTTTAAGTTAAAGTTCTGAATTAATATTTATTTAAAATCGACGTTTCGACGAAACTCAATGACATTTACAGTAAATAGCAGAACATAGAAACAAGTTACTAGGTAACAAATAAGTAACTAGATCATACAATTTATCGATTTTTAATTAATGGAAGTTAAATTTTATTTAATTCAATGCCTTCATGGTAATTTATAACATCAATCAGTTTTCTATAATTATGTCTGAAAGCTAAGTAAACCGGATAGATGAGAATACGCGTTTCAAATTTCGGAAAATCATTTTAACACATTTTTTTCACACTACAAGCTTTCAGAAAATGTAAAAAAAAACGATTTTTTGATAGTGTCAGGGTGATGTCCCTCCTTAATGTCATTAAGTAGTAGAACTTTAAATTTTTTATATATATATATATATATATATATATATATATATATATATATATATATATATATTAGACCTTGAACAAATAAATGTTCGTATTGTCATTGTGAAATTTAATATAATAATACTCAAGAATATTGAGATTTTATATTTTTCCCAAAATTTCACAAGATACTCAGTCGTTGAATCGGCTGTTAAGCTATGCATCAACGACTGGCCAGTTTAACCGTAGATACGTATTTCGGTCTTTAGGACCTCATCAGTACGGTGCTGTGATCAGTTGCTGTGAGGCAACTGACAACCGATGTTAATTCTGGCTGCCTTTTATGGCAAGTACTTTAAGCAACTAGCGGCGAGTAATAAATAAATACTACTAACGCCATCTAGCCGCTTTACTGAATACTGCAATAAGCAATTATAGTAATAGACCTTGAACAAATAAATGTTCGTATTGTCATTGTGAAATTTAATATAATAATACTCAAGAATATTGAGATTTTATATTTTTCCCAAAATTTCACAAGATACTCAGTCGTTGATGCATAGCTTAACAGCCGATTCAACGACTGAGTATCTTGTGAAATTTTGGGAAAAATATAAAATCTCAATATTCTTGAGTATTATTATATTAAATTTCACAATGACAATACGAACATTTATTTGTTCAAGGTCTATTACTATAATTGCTTATTGCAGTATTCAGTAAAGCGGCTAGATGGCGTTAGTAGTATTTATTTATTACTCGCCGCTAGTTGCTTAAAGTACTTGCCATAAAAGGCAGCCAGAATTAACATCGGTTGTCAGTTGCCTCACAGCAACTGATCACAGCACCGTACTGATGAGGTCCTAAAGACCGAAATACGTATCTACGGTTAAACTGGCCAGTCGTTGATGCATAGCTTAACAGCCGATTCAACGACTGAGTATCTTGTGAAATTTTGGGAAAAATATAAAATCTCAATATTCTTGAGTATTATTATATATATATATATATATATATATATATATATATATATATATACACAGGGTGTTCGTTCGCTTGGTTGATATAGGGCAATAACATGGGATTTCGATAATATGCAGAATACTACTTTCTGAAGTAAAATTCGAAGAAATACTTTGAATACTTTTCGATAAGGAATAAAAAGTTATATAATTTGGTTTTAGCTTTAATTTGCTAGCATGTACCGTTTGGGCGCTAGAATTTTTTTTAAATGTTTTTAAGAATTTTCAATAATTTTTCCTGCTAAATCAATATGAGTTAGAGAAAAAAGTTACTTAGCTATTATATAGCTAATTTTTTTCTCAATTTTACTGAATTTTTTCAAATTTTTTTGAGAAAAATTTTGAAGAAAGTCTTATTTCGAAAAAAGGACTTTTTTCAAAATTTGCAAAGGACTTAAAAAAAATAACAAAAATTTTCAATAGCAGAAGTTTTAAAAAATTATAATAAAAGAAATAAAGAAAAAAATAATGAAAAAAATGTAATTTGATCTGAGTGCTAGTAAAGAATGATAAGTCACATACGGGTTCATACATCAATACGGGGTAATGTTGCATTGTGTAGAAAGGGAGAGAAGAGAGAGAGAGAGAGAGAGAGAGAGAGAGAGAGAGAGAGAGAGACAGAGAGAGAAGGAGAGAAAAAGAGAGCGTGAGCGCAAAAGAGAGAGAGAGAGAGAGAAAAGGGGGAAAAATCTGTCTCGGTGACTCGAATGATTGATACTGAGCGCTAATGATGCAATCAACACTTTATGACCACACCACATCTACGTGAATATCATATATCTATATAGAGTTTTGAATATCCACGTTATTTATCAAAAAAAATATAACTATAAAAAATAAATATAAAATATATTAATTATATGAATAAAATAATTAATAATATATTTTGATATTGAATCATAATAATTAGAAAATAAAAAAAATAATAGTGATGCCACCGTTTCTCATAAATGTTACAACAAAAAAGCATGACATATAGCCTTATTCATACTGCCAAGCACAATAAATTACCAAAAATAAAACGACTTTAGGACATAGTTCTGTATTAATTTTTATGAATAATCGACGTTTCGACGTACTCCATGTACATCATCATCAGGAAAAAAATATACAAAGCAACTTGTTTCTATGTTTTGCTTATTTATTGAAACGTCAGTTGTGTAATTTTTCCTGACGATGATGTGCATGGAGAACGTCGAAACGTCGATTATTAATAAAAATTAATACCGCCTTCATATTTCATATTAAAATGATCAGTTGGAGAAAATTAATTTCGAGATAGTGAAAATAGTTTTTGTGTCACACACCTTTTCGGGAACATGGCATGATTGTGTATGTGTGAATGTATATAGATAAATAAAAAAAGCGTGTCATATCTTGTAATAGGTTTTTTTAATATATAATATTGTGTTGTCTCCTGGAATGAAACTACATGCAAAATTTCAGTGAGATCAAATGATAGGAAGTGGTCTAAAAATTGGTTACAAAATTTGACCGTGACTGACCGCGACAACAACAGAGTGAGTTAATATAAGCGTGGTAATAAAATAATCGTATTTTTCCAATTTAAAAATATTAGAAATTTGTTTATGTTTTTCATATTTTACATATATGTGCAGAAAAAGTAAATAATTGTTTTAAAATTTAAGTACATTATATTTCAATATTGCAAAAAATAAAAACTAATTTATATTTTATTTTTTTCAGATATTATCTGCAATCTTTGAATCAAAAGAAATAGTGGTAAGGATCAATCATAAAGTCATATATTTTATTTCATATATTTTATCAAAATAAAACAGCTTTAGATTCTAGTTCTGTATTAATATTTATTAATAATCGACGTTTCGACGAAATCAACGTACGTTTTCATACAAATGATATTTATAGCAAACAAACAGAACATGGAAATAAGTTACTAGGTAAATAAGTAACTAAATCATGAAATTTATAAATTTTTAATTAAAGGAAGCCAAATTTTATTTATGTCAGTGCCCCTTCACACAGATTGATGTTATCTTTTTCTTTATAAATTTTTACTGCTTCTCTTATCAATCTGTTGTTAATATTGATTGGTCTTGCAATTATTGATAATAAATATTAATACAGAACTAGTACCTAAAGCTGTTTCATTTTAATATAATGAGTTTTGATTACTACATGTATTTCATTATTTTATATTTTAAAATGTTAAATTAAAGAATATGACTCCTTTTGAAATTCAGTACTTAAATATTAATTTATTATTAAATTAATATGACATGAAAAAAAAATAATAATAATCCTAAGATGGACCTACTACAGCCATCTTTTATATATTGTATACTACTACATGGTGTAATGACTAATTGAAAAATTTTATTTAGTAAACAAAGTGATATTATGATAAAATGTCATATGTGTATTTATATTATAGAGATATATTACATTTTTATTGGTATGAAAGTGTATGTATAAAGATATTTTAAATGTCTTAAGCATGAATTGTGTTTTCTTTATTACTTTATATAAAAATACCGAAATTACAAATAACGATTATATACAATGGCGTACGCAGAAACTAATTGCAATTGGGGCATTGTAATGAGGCGATTAGAAAATGATATAGGGGTGGGGGGGTTAGCAGTGAAAAGTAATTTGTAAGAAATGTGTGCGGGGTTCACGGGACGGCAGTTTCAGAAAAACAGCGACATAGGCAAATTTTAAAAAAATTAAGATCAAACGTATCCAAAAATAGTATTTTTGTGTAAAATGTACAAATATATAATATATATTATATATATGGAAAAACCCCTTTTTTGATAGCCAATTGCTAAGAATAGTAAGAAATATGCATGTGATCACTTTTCTCAGCGGCACGGCAGTACGATACCAACATTTTGTAATTTTTTACTGTGATAATAATTTATATACCTAGTATTATATTTTTATAAAAAAATTACATTCATGCAATATGTAAATTTATCCATTTCCAACAAAATCATTATAAAAATCAAATTTACCAAAATAATATATATATATATATATATATATATATATATATATATATATATATATATATATATATATTGACAATCTCCATTTTACAAAACTCAACCCATTCTGATACATCGAATAATCTTTATTACCCAACTACCCATACCTAGAAACACGTATAACTACACCCATCTGTATAAACACACATATACATAGAGAAAGAGAGAGACACACATGCACATATACAAGATATATACACACAGAGCCACATACATGCACATATACGAGATACATACACACAGAGGCACACATACAGAAACACACACACACATATACATACACACACGCACAGACACACCCATACTCGCAAACACGCGCGCGCACACACACACTTAACCATCTTTTATAATCATATGCATGATGACATCACCAGTAGCCCAGGTTTCGTATATGATGTAAATGGCGGTCAGATAATTGAAATCTGATTGGTCGGCCGTGCGCTTGTTCGACGACTGTATAAAGAATATGGCGCGTTATAACTGCACAGCCTAAAAACCATCTTGTTTGATGATGAATACATAACTAGTTCGGTAGTTGAACCCTATACTCTCATACAACAATGCGGGACTTTCACATATCGAACAGGGCAGATGTGTGTTGCTTTTTGTTTTTTGGTTGTTTTGTTTGAGAATTAGTGGAGTTTTCGTAGAAAATTCCCGGATTAGTATGACAATTATGGTACTGAAAAGCGAATTTTCCATGTATAACTCATTAATTATCGTATTTTTCGGACCATAAGACGCACCACCAAACGATAAGATGCACCCCAAATTTATGGGACGATTTTTAGAAAAGAATATTTTATTAGGACACTGGAAAAAATCTATCTTAAATTTATGTAATTTTACATAGGTTTTAATAATAAAAATAACAACATTTTGTAATTGTACTGTGATAATTAACGTAACTAATATTAAATTTTTAATGAAAAATTACGTTTACAAAATTTTTGTACAGTGTTTATATTTTTCATTTGTACTTCTATAGCAATTGAACTTCTCTAATAGCTTTGGATACAATATATAGATTCGTATTTTAATGTTACCTTCAGACTTATAAGACATACTCCAATTTTAAGTCGTTTTTTCTGTAAAAAGGTACGTGTCTTATGGTCCGAAAAATACGCGGTAATATTGCTAACTCCTTATAATATCACTATGGGAATCATGATAATTAAAAGCGAATTTTCCGTGGATAACTCAAGTTACTGTAGTTTTCGGACCATAAGACGCACCAGACGATAAGACGCACGCCATATTTATGGGAGGATTTTTACAAAAGAATATTTTATTAGGTGCATATTTTTTTTATTTGTACATTTAGTAATTGAACTTCTAGCTTCGATGCCAGTATAAAGATTCGTATTTTAATGTTACGAGTACCTTCAGACCATAAACGCACTTCAGTTTTAAGTTGATTGATTATGATAATTTACTAACTGCTTACAATATTAGATCAATAACCATAAGTTAAGATGTTTGGTTTTATGAATACGTTTGTGTTTACAATTACATCAATGTCAAGTTGCAAAATCTAAATAAACACTATTTCATTACAAAATATTTCATGTATTAGGTATAGACTTTCCGTATCTATATTTATGGTTAATCTGAATATTATTAAAGAGAGTAAGTAATATTAACTTCAGAGTTAAAATTGTCTTAAAATGCGTTTATTGTTTGAAAAATTAGTTTACAGGTCAATTTGATAGATTTTTGAAAGTAAGAGATAGATTTATATTTAAATAGACAATTTATATTTAAATTTTCAAAACAGTTTTAAAAGCAATAATTTGATATTTTTCCAAATAACTAAAGTTAATAGTTTAAAAAATAATTTAAATATATCATTTATATGAAACACACTGTAAAAAAACGTAACTTAAATTTATGTAATCTTACATAGTTATTTAAAAATAATATTTTGCAATTTTATTGTAATAATTTACGCTATATTACATTTTTAAGAAAAAATTACATCCATAGAAATGTAAAATAACTTAATTTTTTTTACAGTGTATGTATTAGCTCTGAAGAATATATGTTTTTAATACATATTTCAAATGTATTTAAACATTTTTTTTTTCGTTTAAAAATAAAATCATACATACACAATCAAGTCATGTACCCAAAAGGATGTGGCACAAACTCTTTCCACTATCCCGAAATTAATTTCCTCAAAAAAAATTAATATAATAATTATTAAAAATTTATTTTCTAAAATAATAAATGTTTCAAATTTAATGATATAGCATTAATTATTAATTATCTGTGTAAATTATTTGAAAAATATATACTTATATTAATATGATAGGCAGCTTGTACTTCACATATGCAATGCGAAATGCATATGTTCTTTTAACTATAAATAAAAAATAATACAATTTCGTTAGTCAAAATTAAAAAAAAAAAAAATTTTACATATTTTTAAAAAATATTATAATAGTGCAACTGGATTTTTAATATTTGTTATTTTTATTATGAAAAATATTCAATATATACCTGAATTTTATAATACACAATGGCTATTATTACCTTGATAAAATTACAGTATTAACTCTATTTTTCTTTATAAAAACGACACAGAATTCTATAAAATTTGAAAATATCTGCAAAATCTGACTGTTATACAAACATGTTAACTATAAAATAAAATAGGTACTGATAAATATATATTTTGCTTTTAAAACATAACAGCATTTCAGACTAATATGTATGTATACTTATATCTCTCTTTCTGTTATACCTACTAGAAATTTTATATATTTAGACATATAGACTGTATTTTGTAGGTACAGTATTACAAAATTGTATAAATTTACTAATAATGTTACTATAAAATTGATTATTTATAAACTTATAAATAATAATTTCGACTGCAAACTGAAAAGACAAAATTATTATAATATAAACATATCTAGATGTTCGTTAGAGACAATACATTTTATAAATTCATTTATTGTGTGAAAGAAATGAAACCGCAAATAGTATATAACAATTATTGGTTATTGTGGCTTGGCCAGCACACCATATCTCCCCCGAAACAAACAACAAATCGGTCACCATGACAACGTGGCCAAGCCAGCGCTCATGATTCGACATTGATGTCGACGTATACCCAAAGTTTGTCATGTCTCTGTCTCTCTCTCTCTCTCACTCTCTCTCTCCCCCTAAGACGCAGCCGCGTCAAAGCAAATGTATATAGTACGTATCGCCATGGTTGAATTCTGTAATATACTTAAAAACCAGCTAACGCCGCGCCGGTTACGTCACGACCCCACCATTTTTCCGATTATATACACACAAAACAACTGCCAAACGAACAGCACCCAAGCATGGTCGGCCGTCAAACTCCCTTCACATCCCCACCACACCCCTCTTCCTGCCAACCCCCCCCCCCCTATCAACAAGCAATCTTAAGTCGAGTTTTTCATTACAACACAGTCGCATTACAAACATGTCTTTCCCCCCTTTTCCCCCGGTTGAGGGGAAAAAACCGGTCCGGACGAAATGTCGGACCAATCCCGGTTGAGCAAGTCGGTGATTGGTTGGGGGTACCGAAGGACAGCAGGAACGGACGCCTGAGGTACGCGCAGAATCTGCAGTCTCGATGAACGTGTTTGCCATGAAGGGACACATGCGAGCTGTTTTGCGTTTCGATTCTAACCGAAAATTTGGTTTACACAACCGCGCATGATCTGTGATCCACCAAGTTACGCTAGGGGATCTAGTACTGGTTTTTTTTTTATTTACGTTCTTTATGTTTTATTTTTTCGCGAACAATCCGGTGTGCTTCCAGTGACTTAAGTGTTGGTGTTTGGGGGGGTTTATGTGCTTGTGCATGTCGCCGATTTTAATTTAATTTGGATTATTTTTAACATGGAACGAAGATCTTTTGGTTTCTTTACGAAAAGGTAAAGTTTTTTTTTGGTTTTTGTTTATTTTTAACTTCGATTTTTCTTCGTGTATCCGCGTTACTATCGATTTTAACTACGCCACTGGAAACGAAGAGGCGGCCTCAAGTTGTCGTGAACGCTACGGTACGTGTGCCGCTCTGTTCGTTGCATGCTCTGTGTTACGCACAGTGTAAAACTTGTTTTAGACAGTATCATGCTTGATTATTTTCATTTCAGTTTTTTTTTTTTAACAGCTTATAATAATTTTATCATTCAATATTATTTCAACGATAAGCAGCTTAAAATGTAATAATAATACAAAATTAGAACCTTTTCTAATTATGCACTGTCAAAAATTTAATACATATTCAGGTAATTTTACATAATTATTAACAGTAAAATAACAGTATTTTGTAATTTTACTGTGATAATTGATGTAATATTACATTTTTCCTGTAAAAATATATTTATATGAATTTCTATATATATATATTTATATGAATTTCTTATAGTGTATAATATTTTTATACAAACTTTGTTGTGGAAATATTTTTCAGTCTACATTATTTGTGTATTTTTATCTAAACAATATATTTAAGGAAAAAAACAAAATCTATTTTAAGTTAGGTAACAATGTTTTGAGCAGTATAGAATATTGTTTTAAACAATATCAAATGTTTTATTTTGTCGTATTTCATTTGTTTATTAGTCATAAATGAAACTTGTAGATCAGTCTAAAGCATAATCAATTTTAAGGTTTATAATACAATAAAATAAATATAAATAATAATTTAAGGCAATATAAGGTACATTTTACAATAACTGCAATCAAATGCTAATACTAATTTAATTTTTGAATGCTGTAATCAGAAAGCGATAAAATGGTATATCGATTTTCAATCTTATAGAAAAGCGACATACGATCGAAATTAGCGTACAAAGTCCGTGATTGGCTACAAGTCGGTAATGTAGTTGCCGGTACAACCGGCTTTCTTCCAGTATATAATTAAGTACGGCTGTTTCCGAGGCCAGGTAGAAACGTAGACCCAGTAAATTATACGTAGCGCGTACTTTAGTAATAGCACTTGGCTGCGTGGTTCGCGCTAGAAAATTTTAGTCCGTCCTTCTTCGAAACCGGAGAAATTTCGGTATAAGTTTCTTTTTTTCGGAAGATTTATTACACAGCGGGAATGTAATTGCTTTTCTCGGGCCTTGAGTTTGGGTCAGGCCTATAGATATATACGATGGAAATTTTTTCAACAATAATGAGATTTTCGGATATTTATTTTGGATATTTATCGATTTTTAGGTGTGCGTGTTGTGTTATAGCTGATGAGAAATGTATTTTTATGGTTTTTCGTGGACAATTGTAATGGCCTGCTAGGATTTTTGATGTGAAATTTATTGTTATGGCTTGTGATGTAAAGCATGATAAATATTTTTCTGTTTTTTTTTTTGGGTTTTTACTATGTCTTAAATATATTTTAATTTCAATGCGTATAAGATACGAAATTTTCAAATTTGATCATAGATTAAATGAAAATTGATCTTTAATGATCGGTTTTTACAATTCCAAATAAGATGTAAAATTTTGGTAACTACAACAATTTTTTTTTAGAGTATAGAATAAATATGTAATGTAAAAATATATTTTATATTAGTTCAAGTACATATACACCTCTCAACTCGAAAATGTGTGACTCGAAAGGTTTGACTTTTTGCTTTATCCGTATATGGATTTTATATGATTTTAAAGAAATTTTATTAACGTTTTATTATTATAAGAAACCAAATAAAAATACAATTTTTTATACTTTATTTTCAAAATCATCTATAGTATAACTGACTAGAGAAAGAATATTATTTTAAATGACAAATATCCATTTTCGAAATTCAATTATAATTACAGTAATATTTTGTTTGCAGGTATAACCCTTTATAAATGTTCTACGAAAAACAACAAAAAATGTGTAAAATTGTAATTTAAAATTTATCGAAGTTTACATACTTAAATGAATAGTTAAAAATCGATATTTAGTAATTTTAATTAATTTTTTATCCATACTATAATTGAAGTAGGTATATCTATATTTAAATAATTTTCAAAAGGTAAAGTAATAAAAAAATAAATTATATGAATTTTTTCTCGAATATATTTTCAAATATCTAAGTCAAAATTAAGAATAATATTTTTTAAAATTTATTTTTGTTATTCATTTTTGCGAATTAATTATCATGAATTTTACGATATTGCAAACAAATAATTAACGAAATTTGAAGGGATAAAACATATCAATATAAAATTTCAAACTTTATTTATCTAGAAAGTTGTATCAAATTTATTATTAACGATTATAACAAAAAAATCTAAACATATTTGTGTCCTATTGGATAAGCATAAAAAATTGAGTAAAAATTAAACTCAAGATACACTTGATTGTGTTATCAAAAGAGCACTAAATTAAATTAAAAATCAACATTTTTTTGACAATATTATAAAGTGTAATTGTAATTTTAGACAAAGATTTGCATTTTTAGTATCAAACTCAATACATTTTTTTTTGCTGCATCATATCGAAAAAACTTAGTTAAATATTAAATTTAATTTTTTATTTGCACCAATCCATCCAATTTTTAAACAAACGAAAACAAATTTATTTTAGTATCTCAGTACAATGTTTTGTTTAAATTTCATTAATAATATTCATTAAATAACATCACAAGAACACGATATCGAAAAAACTTAGAATCACTATTAAATATCGATCTTTAATTATTTATCTACAAAAATTTAAAAAAAAAATCAACGAAAAACAAAATATTTGAGCATCCTATACACTGTTTTGTTTAAATTTCATTAAATAACATCACAAAAACACAGTATCCAAAAATTTTAAAATCACTATAAAATATCAATTTTTATTTATTTAGGTATATGTACAAAAATTTGTCAAACTTTAAAAAAAAAAATCATGATGAAAAAAATATTTTTAGCATCCTAATACACAGTTTTGTTTAAATTTCATTTAATAATACTGGTTAATTAACATAATAAACTCAGATTATCCAAAAGAAAAAAATAGAATCACTAAAGTAACGAACTTAAATTCACCAAATTTTACAAACAATAATATCACAACAAAAAATATTTTTAGTATCTTAATACACTGTTTGGTTTAAATTTCATTTAATAATATTCGTTTAAATATGATCACTAGAAACAACTAAACTAAAAGTCACTAAATACAGAAAATCTGTAGGCCAAAAATTCGACTAACATTGCCTGTGTCCCGCACGGTATTTTGGTTTGTACAGCTGTAGCGCACTCTGCCGGGGCCTAACTTTCCAATCGATGTGTCGCTGTAGTAGTTTCATAAGCGTGGAGGCACATATTATGTATGTATGAGTGTGGTTTGACATAGTTTGACGGTCGCGGACGTCGAGATCATAACTGGTTTTGTGGACTTGTGGGTATCATACGCCCGCGGGGGTGATTGGTTTTTTTGCCATCGTGGCGCTAGTGAGAAGCAAGAGCTTTTTTTTTGTTGTAGATGCTGTTATATTTATATAAATTGTTTTAATGCAAATATTATATGGAGTGTTCAAAGCTATAAGTAGACTAATGGGTCTATTCGGTTCGCATCTGTAAGAAATGTAACGTTCCAAAATGTTTTATCTTTGTTTAGTAAATGGAACTTTTTTATTGATAGAAAAAGACAAAAATATCCTGTAGCGTTACAGATTTTACAGATGTAAACCGCATAGACCCATAAGTCATTTTTTTTAATTTGAAATAATTAAAAGTAAAGTTTAATAAATCCGATTGATTATTGTAAGTGCAATAGGTAACTTTTGCTATCTATATTTTGAAAATTAAAGTTGGAACTAGGTTTGTGATTCGACTAAATAATAAGTCATTTTAGACAGCTATCAATATCTCATCTCTCATTTTTTTTATTGTAAATGAGTTTTCTTAAACTTAAATCACGTAGATTCACCACATTTCATTAAAATCTTGGACCTATTTTCAAGATAAAATTTACATACAAATAAATTTTCAACTATTACTCGTTTTACATATATACATATATATATATATATATATATATATATATATATATATATATATAAAAACGTTGGGTGCATGCTGTCGTTGCACTCCACATTTTTCGTTTTAAATCTTACAAGTATTGTCATAGCTACAATCACAAATTTTCAGGACAATGTATGGGGTCAGGAATCTGTATGAGATTAGAAGAATTTATTTTATAATTTTTAGTCCATTTTAAAAACGTGGTATTAATTTTTTTTTAAAATTTAAATAATTCTTTTGCTTTTGGCTTCTAACTTCTTCATTTAAATTTGTATAGGATTTTAATTTGCACATTACACAAATCATAAATATAATAATTCATTAATTTTGTTATATATTTTAGAAAAACAACAACTTTCTTCAAAGAAATATTGAAAATTTTGTACAACTGTACTCGAATGAATATAGTAAATAAAATTTCATGTAATAATAATTGTCCTTACCAACATTCTCTTGAAAGTTACAAACTGCAAAATAGACCTTAGTTACTTTAAAATGACTTGCAATTTCACCCGAAAAAAAAACGTGAAAAAGTCCCGTTAACTTGACCCTTTCCTGGTTGCAGTCCAACCAACCTGCCTTTACATCCATTTGCCACACGGCTACACTAAATAATACAAGAACAAGCGTTCAGCCATCACACCTCGTAAACTCAGCAAGACAGTAAACGTCCCAACAGGGGCTATTTTCACTACCCCCCCCCGTTCCACCCTTCGTATATCCTACTACCAGCATCAAAACGTTTCATTCTGATTTGCATTTTATACCATTTCTATTGTTCTTCGCCAAGTAATTGCTCGGGAGCTATGTCTTATGTAAGTTCTTGGGCGTCGTCTGCGTTGGAGTTAAATTAAGACACGTTTTAGGATATTTCGAGTGTACCTATCTCTGTATTTTGTTACCCAAGGTAGCTTAAAAGAGCTTTCATATTGATGATGAATCTAACTGGAAGATTAAAATGTGAATTATGTGGATTTTCTTATGTATTGTTTGTTGGAAATGTAAAGTTAATTTGAATTTTAAAACTGAAGATTAAAACTTATTTGTTATTTTGTTTATATAAGAATATTATAGTCTACGTCACGAGAAAGTGGCATTGCAGAATTTTAAGTGTACATTTTCTTAACACTCAGCTGGTAAACTAATGATATAATGTGAATTACGTCTCAACTTTAGTCGGGAAATATTTTTGCAATACATTTATAGTACGTTTACATTGCTTTATTTTTAGGATGAGGCTATTTATACATACGGTATGTATACGCAATTGGCAATTTATACATACTAAAAAAAAACACCTAAATCAACCTAACCTACCCTAAATAGCCAATTACGTAAAAATACTGTATGTATAAATAGCCAATTGCGTATACATACCGTATGTATAAATAGCCACTTTCTTATTTTTATCAATCGTTGTGTTTGTGTTTTAAATCATAATTATTTTCTTAAATGCTTAGAAATAAATGTAATGATTAATGTTACAGGTAAGTATGATAGTATTATCTTTGTGCTAGCTAAATAAATTTACAAAAATTGTTTATTAATATTGTACAGCAAGGGTGGGCAACCTTTTTTATAACACGAGCCAGAATAAATTTTACGTTTTTTCCGCGGGCCGTAGTAGTTAATTGCACCTTCTTGTGACTTGTAATTTTTTAGTCTGCAAATATTAAAGAAATGAAAAAAATAAGTTAATTACTACATTTATTTCTCTTATCGTCTTCGAAAAATTACAAAGAATTAGAAAAAAATAACTTATTAATCATAAAACAATAAATATATATGTATAAATGAAAAAAGTATTTATTTAATGTGACAACTGGTGCTGCAAAGATTTTGTTAGCATAAACTAGACGAAATACATCAAAAAAATATATATTTATAATTTCTTCTGAAAATCTCGCGGGCCGGATAAAAACTTTTCGCGGGCCGTAGCTGGCCCGCGGGCCGGGGGTTGCCCACCGTTGTTGTATAGAATGATAAAAATGAAATAATATACGTAAAAAAATATATATTATGAATAACGAATAGTTTTTACTAAGTAGGCTACATTGCCCAGTTTACTAAAATTTTTGTTTTAGACCAGGTTCTGGTTATATTATTGCGAGTAATACAAAATTAAATGTTAAACTTTCACGCATATATGTATGTATAAATATGCTATTATTATTAATTGGACTGAAATGTCACTAAACAATATGTTGACATTTAATTTGCAATATAGTTAAATTGTTTAATTGACTATAAACTTATATTTATTACCATATACGTTATATGTTACGCCCCAATCACGTAATTGCCCCATACATGAACTGGTTAGGAAGCTCATATCTAATTGTAATATTCAGACACGTAGCGCGAATACAAAAAAAAAGATGAATTTTATATTGAATTTATTCATTTATTACAACATATTTACAGACATACACAATCAGGTCATGTACACCATAAGGGTGTGGAACTAACTCTTTACATTAGAAAGAAATTAGTTTCTGTCAAATATTCCTTTCCAGACAAGCAACTTTCGTTTCATCCATATTCATAATGATTGTTTACGATTTAGGAATTTTGGTTAATTAAATAGTCGATTATAAGTTTTATTATAACATTCTTAAATTTTCGAATTTTATTGTAGTCCTCTACAGAAAATGTGCAATTAATTAAAAATTAAGTTGCTATACGAAAATAAGTTACCTATACGATTTCTGTAGAGAGCTACATTGAATGACAAAAATTTAAGAATATTTTTAATAAAACCCATAATCGAAAACTAATTTATTCAACCGAAATTCATGATAATGCATGGCCTACCGGTTTAAGACGTGTGTCTGATACCGTTTGTATCTATACGGGCCCGAGTTCGAATCCCGCTGGGGGCATGGCTCTTTGTGATGTCTTTATATCGTCTAAAATGCACTTTGAAAGTTATAACAAACTTTGTATCTTGCTAATAGGCTTAGCAGCTATGGCCAATGTGTCTAAACAAAGAAATATGATTATTAATATTAGATTATGTATGTGCAATTAATTATTCAATAACATTAATAAAAATATTTTAATTTCAAAAAAATGTATATGTTATTTATTTTATTCAGATTGTTCATATTTTTTTTTTCCAAAAGAAAAAATAGATGAAATGCAACCAAATTCTTCATGGTGTCGTGTCACTTGCGTACGTGTCAGATGCGTACAAACATTATTTAGTATCTATTGCGTACAAATAAGGGTCGGCTCAAGCCCAGGTAGTGAAGGTACTTAGGCCGAGTGTCAGATGCGTACAGAGGTTTGGGAAATGTCGAGTTGTCATTTGCGTCAATAGTGGTATATCATTTGCGCCACGAAACCCTATTATCACTATTGACTTAGGGTAGGTTAGGTTAAGGTTTAAGGTTTAGTTATGTTATTATTCAATATAGGCGCTTATCTCATCGGCGCAAATGATTGGCTAGATTAGGTTACCTTTTAATCTTGAGAGACCATGCGGGGAAGACAACTAGGTCTTTTTATCTCAGATATAATTTCAAATTTTGGGAGACAACTCGGTCCTGTCCATTAATAATCTACACAAATTAAATTTAAACCACTAAATATAAACTTGGTCAATATTAAAATTGAATATTAACTTGATTATTTGTAAAATCGCTGTACGCATCTGACACTCGGCCTAAGTACCTTCACTACTTGGGCTTGAGCCGACCCTTATTTGTACGCAAGTGATACTAAATAATGTTTGTACGCATCTGACACGTACCCAAGTGAGCCTATTTCATTCTTCATGTATCTTATGGAACAGAATATTTTGTCTTTTTCTAGTAAATAGAAGTTTTTATTAGATAGAAAGAAACAAATTATTCTATTATGCCAATTCGTTGTTCAGAATACTACCATTACTCGTAATCTCCTCTAAACACTAACCTAACCTTAACCTAACCTACAGTAAATCCCATCACATTTTTCACGTGCGCTTATTTCACGAACTGGACAGAATTTTACCCATTTCATCTACGATCCTAATAAAAAATTCTAAATGAAAATTTTTCAATTATGTATAAGCAAAAACAAATTGAAAAAAAAAGAACTAATATTGAATAAAGTAATTGAAAAACTGAAGTCAAATCTAATAATCTCTATCGGGAACCTTATCGAACACCACGTGATTACGGGCACAGTGCCACACGACAGTTTTCTATGCAATTTTCAAAATTAAGTTAAGACCCCATGGCGCCCACTTCCGTTAACCAAGTCATCGACATCGTTCATTCGTCGCGTTCAGGTTCTGTCAGTTTGTACTTGTGCATGGGACTGACTGGCTTGGGCTCAAGAATACGTTTGGTTCGGGTCGGCGCTGTCGCGTTTAAAATAAAACCGTCTCTAGGCCGCAGGGCATTTTTGCGCCGCTTGGCCCTTACACACACAGTGCGACAAGGACAGATGGCGGGACTGTGCACGGCACGAAAACCAAACCATTGGCGTAGTTAGTCTTTTTTCCCCATTCTTTTAAGCCCGATTTCATAAACGATAAATAAATTTATTTCATAAGTAAATTTTATTGTTCTACTAAATAATCTAAAATCAAATGTTATTTTGACAATTTAGTATCAGAGTATTATCAATAATAATAATAACTATTTTTTAATATCACCAAATTAAATTTAGGATGAGGCTATTTATACATACGGTATGTATACGCAATTGGCTATTTATACATACTAAAAAAAAAAAAAACCTAAACCAACCTACTAACCTAACCTACCCTAAATAGCCAATTACGTAAAAATACTGTATGTATAAATAGCCAATTGCGTATACATACCGTATGTATAATTAGCCACTTTCTTAAATTTATTCTCTTTTTTTAATACGAAAATCTACATATTAAATGCGTTTACTTCTAGAGTAAATTTAATTACACTGTAAAAAATGTAATATATATTTATGTAATTTTACATAAGTATTAACAGTAAAATAGCAGCATTTTGTAATTTTTATTACAATAATTGACGTAATATTACATTTTTTTTTCTGTAAAAATAAATTATAGAATATGTAAATTTACATCAATTTTTTTAGAGTGTAGCGTTTACGAAACCTGGCCACAGTTGAAACAGGGGTGTGGAGTAGACAAAAAAATCGATCAATTTCTATTCCGAGTTGATTTTTTTTTATTTGAATCCGATTTCAACTTTTATTCCGATCTAAATTGTAACATAAAAAAAAGTTTTATTTTAATTATTGCAATGTACTGATTTTATTTAGCAAAAAAGTATATATCTATATAATAATGTATCTCTGAATTTATAGAATTTTTTGAGTTGGTATGTCATAGTCGATCTATTCTCGTCGGAGACGTTTTGCCATACATCATAGATGGCATTTTCAGTGCTTGATGACTGAGAATGCTATTTAAAATGTATGGCGAAACGTCTGCGATGAGGATAGATCGACCATGACATACCAGCCCAAAAAATTCTATAAAGTCAAAGGCTATGGGTCGTGAAATATATATATATATATATATATATATATATATATATATATAAATGCAGCTAAATTTGCGAAATTAAACAATTCAAACAAATGATGCGAAATTTCAACCAAATAAAATTTCTAATATAAAATATATACTTTTTTTAATCTGCCTAATTACAAAATTTTGCGTTTATTTTGAATTTTTTTTGCAGAATTAAAAGTGGTGAAGGAAATAAAATATAGGTATAATGATAAAATATTATATCCATCAATTTATTTTTAATTCTATTTTTGATAAATATAGGAGAGTATTAAAGAAAGTGATCTTACTATATAATTAAATCTGGAGAATTTATAGATATAATTATTGGTTTGTTTAAATAGGAATTTGATTGCTATATAATTATTAGTAGTTTCTTGTATTCCTAAATATTTTTTGCTTATTAAATGGAAGCTTTGGATTTAGATAATATTTATAATTAAACGGATATCTTTATATATCTATGTAAATAATATAGTATCTTACATTATTCGTATTTAAGTGGCTACTGTTTTCTATTATAATTATATTAAATTATATGTGTTATTTTCATGATAACAAACACATTTATTCATTAATAATTGTTCTTTTTGAAGTGTCATAACAATTTAAATATCTACAATGAGATCGCAGAAACAAAACTGTTTTCTCAGAAAGTGTAGTTTTGTATTTATATTTATTAAACATAAATTATACGTCACGGAAAAGTAAAACAAAAAAAGTATTTCTAACTATTAAATTATCTCTTATAGTTTTTGAAATTCCACATTATTTAAGATATCATTGTATAATATAATTACAACTTTTTTAAACATAAAAATTTTGGTAAAATATTCGAAAATCAATTGAAATAGTTTTCATATGAAACTGAATAAAAAATTAATGAAATGATAAAATTTACAAAACAAATATTATTTATGTAGATATAGAACGAAAGAGTAAATAATAATTATTTATTGAAATGTTATTTTAATGTAAAATGTATCCAGGGATCAATAATATGTGTAAATATATAGTAAATCCTTGATATTCGCGTATACTGTGTGGCTCGGGTTCGCTTAATAAACAATACAAGTAAAAAAAAGTTCACAATATAATACAGTGCCCTCTTAACGCTTACATTCATCATTAAATGTAAGTTTCAAGATCATAAGGTATTGTTTTTTTCCATATTTTTAATCTTACAATATTTTGAATTATTAATTATAGGTCATCTTGTGATTATTATGAATTATGTTAAAAATCACAGAATTTTGAGGTAGAAATACAGAATATTTATGGTAAATAAAATTACAGATTTTTTGTAGTAAAATTGTACTACTATTTTTTTGTAATTTCGCTATTTTTCTTTTACAGCGTAGTATTTTTTATTCCAGCATTACAATATCCATAGTTAGTATAAAAAGTAAAAGTGTTTGAAGAAACAGAGTTGGTGTTAATTTTATCGTTTAATTTACAAAACGGCCATTTTACTAGTAAATAATAAGAGAAAATAAAACACGTGCGCCACTGTAATTGTACACTCACCGCTTACAACTACAACACTATATTTCCCCTGTGCACAATGTCCCGAACCCTCCCCCCAAAAACTACCCTTATATATACCATACCCGGGCCGGGGAAAAAAGGGATGATGTTATTCAACCCTCCCCCCAGGCATTTCTGAGTTTCGTGCGCACATACTATGCTGTGTTCATCACGTTCTTGCTATCACGGTTAGGGGATGCATGGGGGTAAGACGTGCAAAAGGGCGGAATGTGGCTGTACTTTAGTACTGTAGGACAAGGAAGTAATGGCAAAATACGTGCGAAATATGGCGGGTGTATTTTATTTATTATTGTAATTAAAATTACAAATATTATATATAACAAAATGGGTTTCCTCAATTTTCAAGAATCGTCGAACAATAAACTTTCCAACATACATATATTCGTTGTATATTAAAAATAAATTAAAGATTGTAGAGCATTCATACAATATTATAAAAACTAAGTGATGTTAGCTAAAATTGACTGCGACTCCAACTCCAAACTCCTGTTTTTTTTTTTATAAGTTAGTAGGTATAATTTGTCTCAGAACCACTAACTTAGTAATTTAGTAATAAGGCTAGTACTCGGAATGAGGTTTAAATTATTGTTTTAAGTGTTGAAAAAATTAGCGCGTGTTAATAAGAAAAAAAAATCATTTTCCCTTACTTTATCAATTTCCAATTGAACATTAATTTACCTAGGTTTTGAGTGTTGGATTTGGGTGGCCCCAGTATAAAAGTGTGAGCTATTTTGGTGAAAAGTGCATGTAACTCTGAAATGTGATTGGTTGCACGTGCTATCAAACCCAAAACAAAAGGTCGTAAAAAGTAAAATACGGTTATTTGTTGTTGATCGTATATGAAATGAAACAACATTTTGTTACTCTAAAAATGGGAGCACGCCAATTTTTAATTGAAACTCTTTTTCTTCATAATTTTACCGCATAATGACAAAAATACCGTAGTCCGACATGTTCTATAAAGAACGAAAAATGAAAAGCAATTAATTTGTGATAAATGAAAGAAATAAGAGAAAGAAACTATTAAATAAAATTACTTCAAAACGTTCAGTTTCCTATACATGAGCATATGAGCTTATACATAGAAATTAATATTCCTTATGGAAAAAATACCTATTTAATACAATTTATGCCCTATTGTTAATTTTCAAGTGGAACCTTAAGATGATTATAATCGAATATAGAAACTAAATATTGTTGATAACATTATTAATGATTTTTATAGGATATATTTGAAATACTAATCAGTATCTACACTGTAATTTTTTTTAATGTAATTTTACTATAAAATGTCAAAAACTACCTTGTCATATTGTGTAATTTTATGTAAATTGTAATTCTACAGAAGTTGTAATATTACTGAATATTATCTATAATATTACTTATATTATTCTGTAAAAATGCTATTATAATAAAATTATAATGTTAGTGCTACACAACTAACATGGATAAATACATAATATTATCTATTGCAGCACAAATTTACATAAACTTTCGTGAAAATATACAAAAAATATGTAAATCTGCTATTTTATTTTATATAATATTTTAATTCCATAATAGTTTTATGAAATTTACAGAATAAATGTACTAAATTTGCATTACAGAGAAAATTATATGATTTTCACTTTGAAAAAATATGTAAATTCATACACATTTTTTTACAGTGTACACTGAATTTTTTTTGCTTTTTGAACTGTAAACTTACATTTTCGTAATAAAAATAAAAAATTTAATAGTAAAAAAAAAAAAAAATAACAGTAACTATTTTCAATTACTATTACTGAATTTATAAATTTTTATTAAAAATTAATACAAATAATTTTATGATATTTTGTAAGTATTTTTATGGGAATAAATATTTATTATTTTTCCATACTTATTTTTCTGTAACAATTCATTGTACATGTAATTTTGAAAATTTATATCTTATTTGAAGTTAACCTATAATTTAAAGAATGAATCAGTCTAAAAATTTCTTTTTTTATCTATATTGTGTATACGATATGTAGACTCATGCCCATAAAACTCTATACATATATGCCTTAATAATAATAATCCATTTTCAAATTTTGAACAAGTATGACGTTATCTCTACCTGCAGGGCGTAAGGTATAATCCTAAAGAAAAATTTGTATTCTCTATGCATAACTCTGCGATTTTATACAAGGTATTTTGAAAACTTTTTTAATTAATTTAATACCTAAATGGATATTTTTGAATAAATGCATTTACATGACAGTAAAATTAGCATATCATAGATAAAAAAAATTTGTAAGTACATATGTACGTTTTGTTAAAATAAAAATTATGTAGCTACACCAAGACAGATATATATATATATCACATATACTAGATGAAATCACTAATTTCAATGTAATAAATGACTCATAAGATTCTTCTACTGAAGAAGTATTTTCCGTTAATACATTAACTCTCAAAAGATTACACATGTGTTTAATTTGAGTATAATATTATAAATAGGATGCGGTATTCGATTTCAAAATTAGCGCCAAAACTGTGCACAGTGTTATCATCCGGTTACTAAAACGGATGTTCCCGTATCCGGTGTATCGAAAACTGATTCCGCACTTATTCACGCTTGTCACGCATATACATGGGGGTGGATGGGGGTGCGTTGGCGCAAAGAATGAATACGAAATTTCACTCACCGTTCAGATGACTTTCTTACGCGGGCTTTCTCGCCCAAAGAAATTTGACGAGATCGTGTTTTATGGCGAATAAAAATCGATGTTGGAACAGCACTACCCTTCTATGCATCTGTAACAAAGGATATGTATTTGAAGAATATAAAACTATGCTGTAAAATTCAGGGCTTTGAAGCTGTTTAAATTTTTAACTACTCCACAGTATAAATGATACAACGGTTTGCCATTTATATAACTGCAAAGTGAATAAAACAAGATTAGAAGTATATGGGTAAACCCATATATAGACTACTTTGACATTTCTCGGAAAGTTGGCAACACTGTATTTTAATAATATTATAATTTATGTGGGCACTAGGAGATACTTTTCTGAAAATTTGATCAAAATCGAATAAATAATGTAGCCACAATGAATTTTTAAAAAATTTTGTGATTTTTCTTCTCGATAAGTTGGCAACACTGTATTTTGTTAAAATTGTATAATTTATTTAGGCACTAGGAAAAACTTTTATGAAAATTTGATTAAAATCGGTTAAATAAAATGGTCATAATAAATTTTTTTAAATTTTACTAATTTTTTTCTCGGAAAGTTGGCAACACTGTATTTTGTTAAAATTACTTAAATTATATGAATACTAGGAGAATCGTTTGTGAAAATTTGAGTAAAATCGGTTAAATAACATAGCCATAATACATTTTTTAAAACTTTAGTAATTTTTTTCTCGAAAAGTTGGCAACACTGGATATTAATAAAATTATATAATTAATGGGAGCATTAGGGAAATCTTTTCTGAAAACTTGATCAAAATCGGATAAATAACGTAGCCAATATGAATTTTTAAAAACTTTAGTAATTTTTTTCTCGGAAAGTTGGCATTACTGGAAAAAATTAAAACCACATGACCATCTTGGGTACTAGACAAATTTATCCTGAAAATTTCATTAAAATCGGTTGAACCGTCTAGGAGGAGTTGCGGCCACAAAATTTTGACTTACGACCGACCGAGCGAGCGAGCGAGCTGACGACGCACACACATACACCCACATAAACTAAGTTCAGATTCGTCATCTAGGGACTATATGAAGGATTTCTATACACAATTTTTTTTTTTGAAAATGTTACAGACACCGTACCAAACGCTATACTACTTTTTCCTTGCAGTCAAAGTAGTAAAAAAAACACTGACACAACAGTAAACAGCAGACGCAAGTGTATTAATTAATTAATTACTATTAATAATATTTTAATATTAATAATATTTACTAATACACAACTTTGGTTCAACTGGAATGAGCGCATCTATAAAATATAAAAATGGTCTGAGTAAAAAAAATGCAGGTGCATATAAAACCGGACGTAATTTTAATCTGATAACGGCAAATTTGCGTTTGGTGGCTGTAACGCTAATTATCCCGTAATTAATACCGATGTGACAGCGATTAAAATTCAAGTTGTGGAAGTTTTGCATCACCCGCTGCAGATTAGATGGCTCTGATGGTGAAGCCAGTTTGTGGAGTGAGGGGAGAGAGAGAGGAATAAAAGTGACTTGAAACCATTTAATGGTTATGATGGTGTTCAATGGTGGTTTTTACATGCATAACACAACGTAATTGCATGTCGTATTAGATGAATTTCGCTGTAATTGATAATATTAATGTGAGTTAAGTACGAATATGTTGTGTTTTTGATGTGTAGGATTTGTTGTTATTATTTTAATCTCTATAAAACATAATGATGATTTGAGTCTGTAAGAATATGGATTTTTTCGTTTTGTAAATTAAGATGATGTAAAACTGCTTTAGGTTAAAGTTTTATATTAATATTTATAATATTGACGTTTCGACAAACTCAACTGATACAAATAACAATTACAGTAAATAACATAGAAACACGTTACTAGGTAACAAATAAATAACTAGATCATACAATTTTTATAGATTTTTAATTAATGGAAGCCAAATTTTATTTAACTCAGTGCCTTCACAGTGATATGTTATCTTTTTCTTTATAAATTTCTTTTGCTTCTCTTATCGATCTGCTAATAATATTAATTGGTCTTGTAATTATTACAGTATCTAGATCATCTAGATACTGTGATAATTGCAACGGCTTTAAGATGGAGGCGGACGTTGAGTTTGTCGAAACGTCGATTATTAATAAATATTAATACAGAACTTAAACATAAAGCCGTTTTATTTTAATATAATGAATTCTGAATAATTTTTTTTTATCATTTTTATCATTTAATATACATAATAAAATTTAGACTTATAAGTACATATACGAGTGTCTATATAAGAGATATGATCCCTTAAAACAATAAATAATTAACACGACAATTTTGTTTTTAATTGGACTATCTTAATATAAAATAAAATTTTGAAAAAAATTACACAACAATTAAATATGGAGTAAAATATATGCCAGGGGGTGCAAAACGGTAACTTTACAAATGGTAAAAAAAGAAAATAATACAATCTGTGGATATATCTTGAAAAAAGAATGAATTCGTACATTAAACACTTTTCTTTTAGAATGCATAGTTTTCGAGAAAAATAATAATAAATAAATTTAGTGCAATATTAAAAAATTCACTGTAATATATGTAATTTTCCATAGGTTTTAACAGTAAAAATAACAACATTTTGTAATTTGACTGTGATAATTTACGTAATATTACATAAATTTTTTATAGTGTAAATAAAAAGAAAACAATCGTAAAAAAACTAACAAAAACAGTTTAAACAAAGCAAAAAGCAATACACCGAACGAAATAAAAAAAACATACTGGCACATTTCACAAAGTACATATTCAACAGCCAATCATTTTGATTCTTATTGTTTCTTTAGGCAATTTTTTTGCGTTTGTTTTTTTTTTGTTTTGTTTCATCACTTTTATATTTCAGTTTTAAATTATCAAACAGAAAATCCCCAAAAAAAAAACCTGATATTTAAGCTACTGCCGGCTACCAAATCAGTTGAAATGTCAAAATGAGTCAGTAGTCTCCTTTCTCTCTCCCTTTTTTTCTTTTGGACTTGCGTTTTTGCTTTTGCTGTCTTTTTCTAATGGTTTGAACAGTTAGAATTTTACACTGACCCCCAAAAATGTAAAGATGTAAACCTCCCTTGAAGTTAACGGTCTTGATCTTTGGAATATTTTAGCTGGGTACTTTCAGAAATTTTTAGGGGAATATTAGCAATATTAGTACATTACTGGGATTGAACTGACGTTATGAAATATATCATAGATAACTTTCGTAATTGTAAAAATGACATTATTGAAATCACAATAAAACATAATAAATTAAAGATATTAGATAATTTTAGTTGGTATATAAAAATGAAAGTTTATGATTCTTTTTTTTTTTTGGAACTCGTTTGCTAGTAATATTGTAATTAACACGTTCATTTGTAAAGTTATATGACTAATATTACTGTGTATTAATTCAATTTAATTTTGACTTTTCTCCAGTAAAAAATATATGGTGTGAACGTATAGTTAATATATTTTTTTTCTTCAAGCGCATCATAATATTTATATTACGTTACAATATTGCTTATGTAGGATGAGGCCATTATGTTATTAATACAATAATGATATTATTATACAGCATGCAGTTACTATATACGTCACTGATTAACTATAGTCCCCCCTCCTGTTTAATGCACAATTCAAAACATCAAATTCCACATTTTATCAACATTACGACAACCCATATAGCCACTTCGATATTTCCACATCTCCCATCATTCAAATGCAGACAATAATCATACCAAGATATAAATGCGTTCTTAGGCAGATTTACGTGGAAAGACACGGGGAAGGCAAACACAAAAAAAAACGCATATCTAGGGCTTTAGCAACACTTTGGGATGTTCGTAAATTCAAACCGTCTCGCTTTATGAACGCGCGCTCGCGAGGTCTCCGACAGAAATTACCATTTCTGCGGTGCGCGCATCTTTTATGCCTTTTGTATGTTTTTTAGGTGAAAAAAACGCGAGACTAAACCGGCAGATGTCAGCACCGAATGCCGGTGTTATTCAGGGCTGTTATACCATTCCTTTGTTTTATTTTTTTTTTCCAGCTTTTTCGGGTTTTATTGTCTGGGTTACGAATCGTTTTGGTTCTTAACGCTGGCCTTTGAAGAATTTTTATGTTTTAATTTTGTAGCTTTGGTTGATTTGAAATTTTTAATTAATTTGTTAATACTAGAAGTACTAAAACGTTCACTTTTTTATTGTTTTCTATTATTAAAAAATTGATATTATAGTACAGGTCTTAGTGTAACGAAATTTAAAAGAAATTTTACGAAATTTAATTCAAACTGAAGTAAAATAAAAGTTTGCCCATTAATAACTTATTTTAATAAAACTTTCTTAATTTTGTTCGGATATATTATGAAAAATTTCTAATATAACTTTTTTCTTAGTGAAAAAAAAGAGGGAAATTCTTAAGGGCTAATTACTTCTCAAAGTACTATAACCGAGTATATTATCTTGTGTATGTTAAGTTTTGAAATTACGAAATAATCTAAAATTAGAGACAGTTGCATAAAACGCCGTTAATAAATACGGTTAACTATGCAGTTTGATTGTCAATTATGTATCTTCAAAGGACCTCATTAATTTGTCAGTTAAAAAGTTAACAAAATCGTTAACGTTTAACAATGTTCTATACAACTGGCCTTTATGATTTTTTTATTATAGATAAAATAAGTTAACAAATTAAAAATTTATTTAAATGGTGGATATTTCTGTTAAGTAAAATATTGTCAATAATTTGTTATGCAAACTCCGAAAAAATTGCTCTTTTTCATTAATTATATCAAGTATTTATACTACAAATAAAAAAGCGATAAATTAGGGAAAAAATAAGTACTTTCGAAAATTCTATACATGAAAAATACATTAAAAAACTATGTATCATTTTTATATAGAAAAAATCTGCTGTGGCCACAACAGAACCGACCATCATCGTATTAAATTAATTTATGAAATAGAAAAATTTGTATAAAAACTACTGTAGTCATGGTAACTAAAAACAAAACTGTCTTGACGTATATATGAAAAATTATAAAGAAAATATTTAGCCGTATCGAAAAATGTTCCAAATAAAAGTTGTTAGTTTTAAGTTGTCTAGCAAGTTTTGTTAAATAAATTTTTTTGAAATATATCAGTAATACTATAAGTATTTTATAAATTTCAATTAAAATATCTTTCTTATATAGAGAAATATCATAGTTATGTAGGTAATACACCTAATAAATTTTAAATCTATATAACTGTCAACCTGACATCATCGTCTGTTTGCTTAAAAGGTAATATAAAACAAAACACGATTTATTATTCCAAAAGAGGAGGCAGTTTATCCACCTAGAAAGCTTGCAACAACAAAGGCATGAAGAGGAGGAAAAAAAATCCTTCTTTTATCCAAGAGCACTGGGCAATTCACGATGACATAAGAGAATAAATATTAATCTCTGTTTAAAAGATACGGCAATTTTAACAAGTCTGTTTGATGTGCGAATTTACCAACTTTGAACATTCGTAAATGAAGGGAGACGTACACTTGCTGTGATTTTGTAAAACGAGGAGAAATTTCGAATTAATTGTACGTACAAAAACGTAAAAGGTTTATTTGAAAAGATAGAGATGTTGAAATAAATGTATTTAATCGATGTCTTGTCTTGTTAAGCCTGATTCTTTTCAATTATTGACATTTCTCGCGCACTTCCAATTGTCATTTGTTTTTCGAGTGAAGGAAACAATAGAATTACGATCTTATTTCGTCCTCAGTTACATCGTTAATTCGATTTCGATATTGTCTTTGATTAATACAGATGTTTTTAGATTCAAATCAGGCATGAGTTTTGTGAAGCTTGATTTATATAGTAAAAAAATCCTTCAGAACTCATTATATTAAAATAAAACGGCTTTAGGTTGTAGTTCTGTATTGATATTTATTAATAATCGCCGTTTCGACGAACTCAACGTACGTCTTCATCAGAAAAAAAAAGATCTTACTAGGTTAACAAAATAACTAACTAGAGCATAAAATTTATAAATTTTCAATGAAAGGAAGCCAAATTTTATTTAAATTAGTGTCTTCACAGTCTTCACAATAACTAAATATTAATAAATATTAATACAGAACTATAACCTAAAGTCGTTTTATTTTGATTTGTATATTGTTCGAAGATTTATCAAGTATTCTGAACACATTTTTAAAAAATTTATAATCTTAGGCCCCGTATTCTCACTTCACTTTTAAATGTTGGTACTTATACAAAACTTATTGAAATAAATCATTTAAATAAAAATATTTTATTTCATTCGATGCTAATGAATTATGTACGTTATAGAAAAAAATGATACTTAATAATTGTAATAATTTTCCATTTAATATTGTTAATAAATAAAATAAAAATTGCAAATTATTTTTGTTTGTATAAAAATCGTAGAACAAAATATTGCATCTGAAATATCTGATGAGTCAGCGTTGTTGCTAGTATTTCGTATTCTATAGTCGTAGAAAAAGTATAGTGTAAAACTCGCACAGAAAGTCCATTTCCCACTCGTATGAATTTATTATTCATGGGAAATTAGTACCATTCTGTGGTCGTTGTACAATATATTATTATTATACCATACAAATGGTCATCAGGCATAATATAAATTTTTAAATAGAGATAATGTGCAACATTATAATACGTACAAATAGGAAAAAAATATATGAAACTAATGCCTTTGCTATGTCATGCTAGTAGATTTTCATATATTTTAATGAGTACATTTATGAATTAAAGTTAAGAAGGAAAAAAGTGTATTATTTTATTATTCATTATATTATCTTGATAGAATAACACAAAAATTGTATTTACGTTAAGAGTCTATCCATGTACATTACTTTATTTTAATATTCCGAAACTAAGTAGAACTAAAAAACTATTTTTCGTCCATAAATTTCCTTTGTTTATCATCTCTAAATACAGAAAATGCTAATAGCCCACATAGTTGGACTGTATACGAAATCAGTAGTATGAAAAATGCATAAATATTTGAAATAGCCGTAAAGTTCCATAAATTGGAAAATATATATATTCGTATTCCGAGCCGGTGGAATAACCATTTTAATCTGTTGCAACGACAACGAAATTCCATTTAACTTTCTTCTTCAGAGAGCACGAGACAGTAGCGGTTCGTCACACTCTCCCCTTCCTTTTACCACTCCCCCGCGGGGTACAAGAGTATAAGATTTACCCCATACGGAATGAAGGAAGAAATCTTAACATTTATTATATTTAAGACATGCTTGAGTTGTTTGAAGAAATTATACGATGTTTCATTTTTTTACTCGCTTTTCTATTTTTTTGTGATTAATCTTTTTTTTTTTGTAGTGTGCCACGTATTCGTATATAGTTGGCTGTGACTGTAAGAGTGATTGATTGTAAATTGTTTTTTGATAGTGTTTGATGTTAGATTTAATGGAGTTACTGTTTAATTTGTTTTACAGCTTAGGGTAAAACTAAATTGAAAATTTGAAATAATGAGGAAAACATTATAAAACAATCTATAAACAAAATGACAGGATTAAAATATTGGTGCCTACTTTAGTTTCTGACAACCGAAGTAAATATACAGTGCAATATTTTTATCTCTGAACATATGAACTGAATTACATATAAATTTCCTATGTTCAATTTTAAAAAAACACATCAAACGCATGGAGACATCCCTGATAGTTATGCAACCAATCTTACATAATGTGACAGTTATTTGAAAAAAAATGAATTACTTTCAACAAAATATTTAGAAAGCATTAAACTATTCGCATTATTTCAAGAAATCTGTTTAAAAATCTATAGTATTATTTATTAATTATTATTTATAAATTTAAGTGTTCAGCAATTTACAATAAATGACCATATTCTGTTAAATATTTCATTTTTTATTCAAATAAACATCATATTACGTAAGATTGGTTGCATAACTGTCAGGGATGTCTCCATGCGTTTGACGTGTTTTTTTTTTTAAATGAACATAGGAAATTTGTATGTAGTTCAGTTCATATGTTCAGAGATAAAAATATCGCACTGTATGTAAATATATTCCTATTTTCAATAATTTATCAAGTAAATCAAGCATTGATGATATCATAAAAATAATCAACCGATATTGTTTTTTTTTTAACAAAACCAATCTTATTTCTCAACATTTACAAGATACTGGTACAAATTCTCTCATGCAATTTACTTTTCTCTACATTCATATATTCATCTAACTCTCGCTTGGATATATGTACATCCATATACCCAAAATCTAAAAAAATTGCTGATTTGTCCAGAAATAAAACTTGATAAACCAAATCTCCCCAAAGTCATCAAACATATTGGCATTGAGGGAGCGCGTCCAATTTCTCCGCACTACAATCAAGGCCTTTCCAAACTTTACGAATACCATCCGAGCGAGAGAGCGACCACTCTCTATTTATATGGTAATCTAGTCGCGAGCTCGCCACTATGAAAACGCTAACCGCATTCTGCAACAAATCTAATACAATGCGGCAGCATTGCGCATGCAGACCAGGTTGCCGGTTGGTTGTGTGTATATGGTTAGGTGGTTTACGGTTGGTACTCAGGGGAGCTACTGGTTAGGAATAAAATTTGTACAATGAAAATGGCCAGATTCCTCTTGGGGGTACACCAATTGTAAATTTCCCCACTGGTTGGACTATGGTTGGACTATACACGTAAACCGGATGGACATGTCTGCTAGATTTCCTGCTCTCGCTGCTACAGCAGGACCGATGTCGATGGTGAATTTTATGAGCACGATATGATTATAGGAAATGATATTAGTGGAGATTAAAATACAATTTGAAAAGTGAATCTAGAAAAATTCAACAAAACAAGCTACAATTGTAAACAAACCAATATTGCTTTAACATAAATACTTATGAAACTGAGAATGTACTACGATGTATGGCGAAACGTTTGCGACGAGGATAGATTGACCACGGCATATCAGCCTAGAAAATTCTATAAATTCAAATATGTTGCAAATTGATTTATTAAAAAAAAATTTTTTTAAAACAATAAATAAGTAGGTAACAATGATAATTTCCTTCTAACTAATAATATTTTAGTAACAAAAAACAGAATTATGTGTTCAATTTCTTGGATAATAAACAAAGTTTTCAAAAAACAGAGAAATTGTGGCAAAATATTGTATTGTTTATGTCAAAAGTCATTACACTGACATTTAAAAATGAGACGTAATGAATTATTGATACCAATATATTTTCAATTTATGAGCAACTTGAAGAAAATTAAGAATTAAGAAAATAAATTTCCTAAGCTAGTTCTACCCATTCTATGATGTCATAACTAAAATTCTGTTGCTAATCTACTCCTCATAACATAGTATACTATTATTTAAACATTTTTTACTGCTTTTTCTCATAAGTAATGAAATAAACAATTTAATGTTTTTAACTATTTATTTCTAAATTAATTTTGTAACACTAAACACAAATGAATAATCACAACACCAAACTTAATCTAACTTACTAATCACTATACTACAACACAATTTTAACACAGTGCAGTACTCGCTTAATATTTGTTGTATTTAAGTGTACTTCGCAAAGATATAGATCGCGACACGTCTTGAAATTTTAAAATAATTGTTGATTGCAAGATGAACTTGAACTGAACTTTTACATTTGAATTTTGAATAAAGAAAAGGCAAGAAAAGAGTGGGTGCAAAGCACAGCCAATCAAAACACTGAAATACATCAAAATTTAACCAATAGCAGCGCATCATATTTTGGGCTTTTCAGTACGTGATTTCGAAGAAAGCTTAAGTTTCCGTTTGCTTTTACTTGCCAAGAAAAGGCTAAGTATTTTATTTAATATTCCCAAGAACTATTAGGCTATGTCTCGTTTGGAGTTCTCAAGCAATAAAACAGTAAAGTAATAAATTAATAGCCTTACGAAGGTTTTGCAATGCTATTAAGCGACACTTTTCAAATTGTAAAATTGAGTTACAAAGTTTTGCAGGTCACTAACACATTTCATCTTGCAAACAAAAAAATTAGTTTCGTACTGATCATTCGTGTAGTTGCAGTGTCTGTAGTATTTTTGTTTTTGAGATTTTCAAGACAGTTTCGTATTTTGTGTTTATTACAATTTTATAAAAATGCCTAAAAGTAAACCAAGTTTAAGTCTTTGTTTAAAACGAACTAGACGATCAAAACTTGCACAAAAGCGAGAACAATTAAAAAAAATGATTTCAATTATTCTTAACTCTGCTACGTAAGTTTTATAATTATTTTTTAATTATTATTATATTATACTCATAAATATGTACTTTTATTTAGTATTAGCGCTTCATCAAGCAATAGTGAATTTTTAATACTGGATTCAAATAAAACATGTAAAAATTTTGAGCTCTCAAAAATATATAGAAAGACGCGTCTACAACAACGACGTCGCATATTGAATATATTAAAAAAATTCTAAGTTTGAAACTTGAAGATGTTTAGTAACATTTTTTATTAGAAATTGTTGCTATTGTTGTCAGGAACGTTATAAAAAAATATGTAGTGTACCGCTATCCCGTAGGATATAATTATAGAAAGACGTCTTTACGTCAACGACGCCCTATATTGAATACTTTAAAAAATTCTAAGTGTGAAACTTGAAGATGTTTAGTAACAGTTTTTATTAGAAATTGTTGCTATTGTTGTTAGGAATGTTATAAAAAATACGTAGTATACCGCTATCCCGTAGGATATATAGATAGACGCCTCTAGAACAACGACGTCGTATATTGAATACAATAAAAAAATTCTAAGTCTGAAACTTGAAGATGTTTAGTAACAATTTTTATTAGAAATTGTTGCTATTGTTGTTAGGAATGTTATAAAAAATATTTGGTTGACCGCTATCCCGTAGGATATGCATAAATAACTATGATATGCAAAATTATGTTAATCAGATTATTTCGTAAAAAATAGTAAATTAAACGATTTTTAACATTTAAATATATTGTTTTCTTAAACAGTTCTCACATAGGTCATAGGTGCAATAATTTTGCTATTTATTTTTGGAACTAAATTTGCCATCAAACATATCCGAGAAAACGATTGATATGGAAATAATGCGATAAAACGATAGGTACGGGAATGATGTATCAAGAAGTTCTTATATGTTATAAATGTTTTATAAAATAAACTTACAGTATCCAAGCAATACCCTTTACCTAATATTACTTATGAAAAACGTACTTACATATTCAAAAATATATTCATAATAAAATACATCTATACTTTTTTCCGATTATTCATAATAAATGATAAAAAATAAACATGTTCTTACACAGCAATAGATATCAGAAGCAACATTTTTCTATAGCGCGCTGACAAATTCTTTTAGCTTCTGATTGCATACTAAACAATTTATAAAACAAATCATCATAGCTGAAGTACCAAAGACCTATCATTATATGATTCATCATATTATTAAACATTCCATTGATGTTACTATTATATACAAGCAGCCGCCGAACTGTTTTTATGAAACATTTAATTCCGACTTTAACTTGCTCAAGCATATTATATCATATAAATGATACACACAAAGTGGCTCACTTCTATACAGTGTTTACTATGAGGACAGACCTGATAAACATAAGTGGTACAGATACAAAAGCAAAGAGAAGACGATTTTAACAAGTAAGCAAATATTTATCCAGAGTGGTTTTGATATTGATGACATAGTTGGATAATACTAGAAAACAGAAATGGAATTTTAGTACAATTTGAAGATCTTGTTTGGTAACCGTAACAGAAAATTTAATGTAATTAAATTTGGGAAATTTATGAGCTATTTTTTTATACAAAACAGGCAGTCGTAGGCCAGTGGTAGCCGTGTCGGATTTCAAAGTAGTAATGGGCATAATCGAATAATCGGTATTCGAATGAATCATTCGAATAATATTATTCGAATGATGATAGAAATGAATACACTGAAGAAATATCAACATTTTTTGACATTATTGTAATATATAATTTATACCATAAAACCTAAAGAATAGTTAAATTTTTAACACAAAATCCAACAGTTTTTTACTGTGTAGTGTGTAAATATTTAAATATTGCTTTTATGATATAGGGCGTATGACATTTATTAATTAAATTAATTTTGACGTAAAAATTAAAATTATAACGCGCGTGACTGCCTTCACATTTATTTAAAAATTTATATAATATCTGATTAAGTTTCTGTACCGTCAGTTGTCTCAAGATAATCAGTTTTGACAATGTATTTTATTCATTCTTAGTTAAACTTTATTTATAAATTTAATTATTATTTTTTGTAATACTAATATATCTAATTTCGTAAAATATTAATAAATTAAATAGTGATTAATATAAAAGGGTCTTCGTTTTTATTTCAAAACAACTGCGAAACAACCGTTATAAAACGCTTAATCTAACCTAAAAAAGGTTCTTATTCTATGAAAATTTTTAAAATTTTCAGTGGATAAGTTTTTAAGTTATAAGCTACTACTAAGCAAATATATACTTTAGTTGTTTAGTTATAGAATTTTGATTATAACTTAAATACTAATATTAATTTAATAATATATATATGGTAGAAGAGTTCATATATCACATTAAATAAACTAGATATTGATAGGATTTTGATGACAAAAAAACATTAAATTCTCGTTTGTACATTATAAATGCAGTAATGATGGTCGAAAATAATAGTAAAAGTAAACTAAACAATATTTAAATTTTGTATTCGTCTCTACACTTGATAAATACTAATAATGTGAAGAATTATATATTAAAAAAAAAACAAATGAATGAAATTAATTCTCCGAATTCAGTTAAAAATATTACCAAACAATGTTCATAATATATTTGAGATACGAAAATTTTAAGACGATAATAAAAAACTAAAAAAATATAAATTGTTTGACACGCAAAAGAAGTAAAATCCCACGCATACCGTATTAAATATACTTTTATGCACGCAATACTATACATACATGAATCAACAGTCCTATAGTAACTACAGCAACAACTATCAGACAGTAAACACATTCTTTTGTTCTAGCAATAAGAAGAGAGAATAAACATAGAATGTTTTTCAAGTCTAATATCACGTTTTTCAATATTCGGAAACTGAATCAAATATAGTTTCTTTTGTTAAAATGATTTAAAGGGATAAAATATGAAATAAATTGTATATATATATATATATATATATATATATATATATATATATATATATATATATCAGTATTTTTTATAAATCTGATCTTTATTTGTCGTTGGTGGTTGAAAAAAATACTGAAATCACAAAAATTTAATCCGTTGATAAAGAAAAACAGTTTATTTTAAAATTGTAACTCGAATATATTGTAAATCTGAGATTACTTGTACTGGTAATTTTTGTAAAATAATGTTGGCTATAAAAACATTACAATTTTTGTAGACTATCTCCTACATTAGTGGTCTCCAAATTAATAGGCCGCGAAGAATTTTTATCAGTTTTCAACAAAAATATAAACCTCAGATCTATAGCAAAAAAAATTATTTCAGAACATATCTACGAGCTTTAAAACCAATGTGTGATCCGTCTCTGAAAAAATTTAGAGTCCCTGCACTAGATCAAATTTGAAGTATAATAGTTTAGGTATTTGCTAGGGGTTGTTTGATTCCAATTTTAAAAAAAGAGTTAGGTTTCTGCAAGATCTATAAATTCATCATAATTCTGTTTTCTATTACCATATACATATCTTTCTTGTAAAAAAAGCAGCTTTATTTTTTATATTTATTATATATGCGTTTCGTGATCATTAATATCATTCATTACTCACATTAGTAAGTTTTTGAATTATTACTCAACACCTTTTGACCAATCAAATTTTTGTACCATCATTACTCAACCGTTTGTGACTAATCACAAAATTCACTGTTGCTCTGATACAGTGCAATTTTCATGTTATAATTATTTTGAAAGATCATGCATATCAGACCGAAAACTGTAATTTTCTATTATTTATTGTATAGTTACAAAAAGATTATAGAATTGCATGTGTAATGATTATTATATACTCCTTGAATAATATACTATTATACAATGTTTACATATACTTATTTATTGTTGAAAATATTTTAAAATATGATTTAACTTTAGATTTTGAAATTCCATTATAGAGATTTTTAATCGACTTTTTCAATGATGCTTTAATATCATATAAAAAAAATTATACTACATAATAAATTAATCTTTCTTGGGTAATTATAAGCCTAATCATTTGTAGAAAAATAATTAGAACAAAACTTCATTAATTTCTGTGTACTAATGTTCTTTTCGGTGCATCAAAGGAAGAATTTTTTTTTCAAACGTAGAATGCTTGAAAAGAAACAAGAAAAAAAGATCATTATATTTTCTAGTTGGGAATTTGCAAAAGAAGATAGAGAATCTTTATTAGACGTATACGTAAACAGTAATCATTTAATTGGCAATTAGCATATACTATGTAGACAGGTAAATCGTTAAAAACGAAGATGGAAAATGAACAAGTTTTGTTTGCTTTGCAATTGAAGTAAAATTACTGAGTTTATTTAACTTTAGTTTCTCTAATTTAGTCCTAGACTAATGAGTAGATTTTTGTAAATAATAATTAACAGCAAAATAAAAAATAAAAATATAAAAATACATTATTGAAAAATATAAATTAAAAGTATATAAATGTATAAAAGAAAATATAGTTGTACGAATTAACAAAGATTTATTTCTAGAATTTTAAATATTGATGAAAACAAAAGTAATTTAAAATTGTATTAATCGTATTTATAAACTTTTTAATAATTTATCATGTGGAGAATTTCCAAAACTATTTTAATTTAAATTTGGTACATTTAATAGTTACATACAAATTCTTGTTATGTACCCATAAGAATGTGATATAACAACTCTTTTTATTCAAACAGAAACTATTCTGCTTATACTCTGTATAATATCGACACTATCTGCCAAAAATAGTATTAGGTACACTAAAAGAAATATCGAAAAATACATTTACTGGTGTTATTAATAAGACACTATATTATTAAATTAACACCAACATTACATTATTGTAAAGTGTAATTTATACAAAACATTAGTGTCATATGTCATATTTTACAAAGAAACATTTACACAATAGTATTATTTTTATACGTAGTTCCCACAATTTTTTTTACAGATTTTTAGTATTAATTAGGTGTATACAGAAAAGTTATTTTACATATAACGCCCCTTTAACACAAAAATATTTTGTAATAATTTAATAATAATATCAATAATTTAATTGTATTTATATTATTAAGATATTTATGTCTAAAATTGAAATAGACGCATTTTTATCTACTTTCAATTAAAATTTAATTTTATTAAAATTCTAACTAACTTATCGTTTATACACTTTTACACCTTCCCTAATTATAATATTGACAGTAACCGATAAAATATACATTTTTTCTAATCTTGTGGATTACATATCATCATATTCTAATCAACTAATGCAATTTCCAGATCACAACACTACGACAATCTCCAACAACAACAGCAACAACACAGCGAATCCCAGCAACAGAATCAACATAAACAACCTTTAAAAGATGCAACCAACACTAATTCTCAGTCGCATCCATTAAAAAACAACGCCGTTCACAACAATCACAATAACGCTTCCGCAAATCCAGCAAATTCTCCAACCACAAACGGTACACCTACTTCAAACGGTGACAGTCATCCGGAGGGTGAGCAACAGGAATCTGGAGGTCGAACGGAAAGTGGAAGTAGCGGACAAAAGTCCTTACAGTGTCTGGAGACATTAGCGCAAAAGGCCGGTATCATTGTGGATGATTGTAAATACGATATTGCGAATACGTTACTGAATTTGGATCGAGGGCATGATCGTTTGAATCATCAGGAGTATCATCAAAATAACGAAAATATGACCGATATTAAATCGCAACAGCAACAGGTTTGTTGAGAATTTTAGTTTTATTCATATTGTGGCTGGTAACTTAAAAGTTGAGTCTTTAGATATTTTTTTTTAAATACAGCGTTTGCACAAGTTCATTCAAATTTTGATGTTTCATAAATAACCTTTAGGCCCGGTTACATAAAGCTAACCAATCAATGAGCTACTTCGAAGACAGTTGACAATCTAGTTGCCTAGTTAACTTATTAGTTAAGTTACCAATGCCTTGTGCAACTGGGCCTTAGTCTGTCAAGTTTCTAAAACCAGACATGATGAAACTATGGAACAAAAAATTGTTTATTTTTTTTTTTGCTGAATAATACGTGAATTATTATCAATAGCGAGTTTTTCAATACGTTTATAGGCTATTTCGTGTACGTGAAACAAGAAAGTTTATCGTTAACGGATCGTTTAACTTAGAATGTGCAAAAACGAAACTTGTATTTGGTAAATCTAAAAGATTTCTTAAATCTAGGTGCTAAAATTGTAACTCCATATGGAAATAAAAGTTGCCAGATAATTACGTGTTAAGTTGTTAACTTATCAGATAATTAGGAGTTTCAACAATAGTTGCAATATAATTTACGTTATAAACCACATTATGCAATTGGTCCAAGTTTCCAGTTTCTTAAGAATTTTATTAAATGTTCAAAATTTTGTGTTTACAGAACATATGTTCAGGTACATCATAACTTTTATACATTGGAATTATTAAATATTTTTCTAAACAAGTATGAAGGTATGATATATAAGGTACTTGAAGAGTTGTTCTTTGAATACGAATTATTAAATATTTCATAAAATACATATTATATAAAAAACTGAAATAAGATTAGTTGTTTTGCAATTCTTATTCAGTTTTTTTTTTTATTTATTTTTTACATAATCCAAATTCTTATTTACCATCTATACATATAGTGGATGAGTGAAGAAATGATAAATATATTATGATATTACTAATCCTAATAAGATTTTTTCTGTATACACCCACGAAACGGAAAGAGTATTTTGTAAGTTTAATCTTACAATATTAAACAAACTTTTTATTTGTCTATTTTATATGATTTGATTCTTTTTTTTGGTTCTGATTCTACCTCAAGTACAAAATGAGTAAGCCACTACAGCAACCCACTCACCAAAAATTTTCCTTCTTCTCCCAGCTCGTCGACGCAAACGGCCAAGTAGCCCAACAGCAAATTCAAGTACAGCAACAACAAGCCTCCCAACAGCAGCAGCAGCAACAACAACAGACCGCCCAGCAACAGCAGCAGCAGCAGCAACAACAGCAGCAACAACAACAACAACAACAGTTGCAACAGCAACAACAGCAGCAACAGCAAGCGATTGCTCAGGCACAAGCTGCCCACGATGTCCAACAGGCACAGGTTGTGCAGCAGGCCCAACAACAAGCAAATGGCGTACAGACGCTTGTACCGGCTGCAAGTCCACAACACATGGCTCAGGTGGCTGTTGTCTCCTCTGGAACGCAGTGTGTTACTGCGACAGGGAATATGGGACCGCCTCAACAACAGGTTGGTGGAATAATCATTCTTTTTTCTTTTTTTGGTGTTTCAAACTATAAAACTGATTGGTAGTAAAGCATGCGCAGTATGAAAATTAAAAGCTAATTTTACATTGCATATGCGTTAGAATAATGAATATTCTTGAAGTGACATTGAAGCTACTTTATCTCCATTCCGAATGTTCACAATTATAGACAAAATTATTACTTTATCGGTTTTCGCCTACTTAAAAACTTCCATATATCCCCACGCCTCAAATGCATCTGTTTGTCAAACTTGGTCAATTTAGTCTTCTATATCCGTTTCTACTCTATTTCAATACTCATTACTTTTATTCCACTTCCTTAGTATTCATAGTTCTGTTGTGTATGCTTTTGATCTCAAACTGTTTTGATACTATGTCGGAGCAAATTTAAGTTATAAAAAAATGATAAACGGTATTTTCATAGATAGAAAAACTAAAACAAATATTGTGATATCTTTTGCTTTTTGAAAAATCTTAGAAATACAAAACAATCGAATGTATCATTTTTATAAAAATATGCCGTATTTTTTTTTGTAACTCAGCGTCTTCAATCATTCGAATTTTTTGAATATTTTATGTAAAATTTTTATATAATTTTTGGTTTTTATTTGTGATATTATATTCTAGTTTAAGCTGAGGAGTTTGAGACAAGTTTAGTGATAAAGAATTAAAATATTGTAAATGCTCAAAATCTGAAATCCCAAATTTCCAGAATCCTAAATTTAAAAATTTATGAAATTTGGTATACTAGGCTACATTAAAATACTAGTATCATATATTTTTATTGTCAATTTTTATGAAATTGAAAACTAGGTTAGATAAAAAGTTAGTAGCATGTTTTTTTTTATTATTTTCATCAAATTATAAAAAAAATCTATATTTCGAGATTTTGATATTTGGGTTTTTGAGCTTTCTAATGTTTAGTTTTAGATTTCTAGTATAGGCCCATTGAAAATTTGAATAATTTTTTATCTTCTAATTCTTACATTAATAAGATATTTATTTTATTAAATGTTCAGTTTTTTGGAATAACAGGATTATCATTTCATATATCATTCATTGTTATATACTCGTAAATCTGAGCTTTCTATAAATGCTCGGTTTTTAAGATGATATTGTATCAGAAAATGCATGGAATATATGTGTTTGATAGTTGATGTTTAATATTAAATATTAAGTAACAAATATTATTTCCATATGCAATCCAGTAAATAAATATTTGATCGCTAACAGATATCATACGTCTTATAAACCGGGCATTTAATAAAACTGTCCCCTCTTGACCCCTCGATTAGCTAATTTCTTCTTCTATATTTATTTATTATCATCAATCCTTCCAAAAACTACTTAATACTGACTAATCAACAGCAACAACAACAACAAACCAATTTGATTCAACAACAAACTACCACAAGTTCTGGTCAAGTGATTGTACCGCAACAACAGCAAGGGATTGCCACAACAATTACGACAATGTCACCCTTACAACAACAACAACAGCAGCAAGGAACCATTGCTCAACAGCATCAACAACAAGCGCAGCAGATAAGCGCAGCGGATTGGAGCCATGGAAGGGTAAGTTAGGAAGAATTAGTAGGATGTAGGTTGCTGTAGGATTATTGGTTTTTATTTTTATTTTTGGTAGTTTGATGCCCTGGTTTATAAGATGATGTTATTCGTAGAATGCGATCAAATTTAAAATCAGGAGGAGAATATTTGTGTTTGTGCGATAAATTAATATCCGGTATCTTATTTGTTAGATAAACCCATAAATTGAAATTTGGATGAATAAATCGCATTAGTTTATAACCTCAAGAAATTTTTTTCACTTCTATAAAAAAATCATGAAAGATATAAAGCTAAAACAAAAAGATATTTTTGAATTCTGAATGGAAATGTTCACTATTTTTTAATTAATTTATTTCTTTTCATACAAAGTAGAATTTTAAAAGATTATGAGATAAATATTGGAAGTTTACAAGTATTTTTAGTTTTTCTATAATAAATATTAATTAAAGTTTGGATAAATATAATAATTTTTTTTTGGAACTGATTTTTCTCATTATAATTAAATTAAAATTAATACATAATTTTATTGAATTGTAAAATATATTCATTTACATAAAAAAAGTAAATCGAATATTATTATAAATAATAATAAATATAATGGTTGGTTCAAGCTCGCTGCAAAGTTGGTTTTAATTAATATCGGTTTTAAGACAAGTTAATGTCATAAGAGCAGGACTAAACAAATAAACTAAAACAGAATACAGAATCAACTAATATTGGCAATTAGGTAACTATGTCATAAATGAATATTATTATATATTGTCGGTTTTCTAAAAGAATAAAACAAATAAAAAAATCTAAAATTTTCGGGTGTGCGTACTTGCACAACTAAGAAATGTCCCAATATGAAAAATTCACAACCGTTCACTAGCCCTACCGTGAAATTCACAACTACCAGACAGGCTTCTGTCTCCAAATGCAATTAAAATACAATCGGCCAATTCGTTTAAGAATACAAATTTATGTCGTTATTTTTATTATAAAATTTTATTAATTTCATTTAATTTTCCGTATAATTCAATATATTTGTAATTTTAAATAAAACTAAATTTTAAATAAATTATTTCACTATGTTTTATGATTAAATAAATATATTTTTGCAATATATAGATTATTTTTTGTTTGTTTTAGAATTCTCACTTTTCAAGCGAAAAATTATGACTTACAAAATATATCAAATTTACAACTCACTATACTATAATATTTATAATTAATAATTATGTAGTTTTTAATTATTAATTATTTAATTTAATTATTAATTATTTTAATTATTTAATAAATATATACTAAGTATAAAATTAAATTAGTTAAGTATATTATACTTAACTAATTTAATGACATTAAAATATATTATTTTAAAAAATGTCTGATTGTCACTTTTGTTAATTTAATAATTACAAATATTTATAATTCTGTTAATATTTAAAGTAAAAAATGTAAAGAAAATATTGTGCGTAAGTTAAAAAAAATTCTTGTAAATTTGTTGGTTTAATTTGTCATTTCAATTAAATTTAGATTAAAAACAAAATTAGGAAAAAAAGCTATACTTGTATTATTATTTATGTCATATATATTTATTTATGTCATAATAATTACTCATATATTTTAAAATAAATGATAACCGTCAACTTAGGTGAGACAAATAAATTATATAAAACAAATAAAATTAAATAGTTTTATTTAAAGTTACAAATATACTGTATTATACAGAAAATGTAGTGAAATTAATAAAATTTTATAATAAAAATAACGACATAAATTTGTATTCTTAAACGAATTGGCCGATTGTATTTTAATTGCATTTGGAGACAGAAGTCTGTCTGGTAGTTGTGAATTTCACGGTAGGGCTAGTGAACGGTTGTGAATTTTTCATATTGGGACATTTCTTAGTTGTGCAAGTACGCACACCCAAATTTTCAGGTCATCGATTTTAAATTTGTTGTGGCAAAAAGTCTTTAGTTACTGAACCATTCAGTAATGCAAATTTTCTTTTTTTTGTATCTGGCAGTAACAGGATTACATAAAATAGAAAATTGTAACAAATTTTTAAATCATTTCTATTGAAAGTAATATTCCGTTAAGAGATTATAAAACGAGTATAAAATAAAATATATAATTAATAATGATAATTTTTTAAAATCATTAATAATTCACGCTTTACAAAAATATCGCATCTTTCCGTATTTAGTATGAAATTAACCGTTAGTATTAGTATTGTTCCAAATTATGAAAAAAATCACTAATTATTTCTTCTAAATTTTCAGGTACAGGTAATTCAAAACCCAACGTACCTTCCCCAGTTATATAATACGCAGGGTCAACTTTTAATGCCGGGTAACATCGGCAACATTGCATTACACCCGGGTATTAACCCTCAACAAATACAGGTAAGGAGAAAGAATTCCAAGTAATCCCAAAACTTTCCGAACTGAAAGTTAAATTTGAATTTTTCATTTTTCTTGTTTGTTTGTTTTTTGCAGGTGATAGCCGCTGGCAAACCCTTCCAGGGCAATCAATTAGCACCGCACATGCTAACGACCGCTCAGGGTAAGCAGGTTCTGCAGGCCAGCCAAGCGGGAAATGGAAATAATATCACCCAAGGAATTGGTATGTTTAGTTGTTTTCCTTTTCATTTATAATTCATAAAACATTTTAGATATTATAAGTTATTATGAAAAATATTTGGTTATTTAAATAATAATCACTCGAAAAAACTAACGTTCCAATATACAGGATTTAATGATTATTAATAGGTAATTATATATAATTCCCGAAAAATATAATAAATCTGGAAAAGTAATAAATATTCAGACAAATTTAACCAAGCCTGTAACACTCTGATAAAAAATGTATCTATTCAATTCTAGCACATTTTTAATAAGCATAGAGCATAAATTTTTTAGCGGCAACAATGTAATTTTTTTATGGTATTTAAATTACCATGTTATAAACATGAAATTTAAAACTTTATTGCTGTTTTTGTATTATTTTTTTTTGAGTGGATAATTTTTTGAACAGAAAATCATGTAAAAAAAAATAAACTATTTATTTAAATTATTGATGATGTATTTATCGTCTTTATTAGAAATAACTGAAAATTTCATATGCTTATTTGATTACTGAAATAATTATATTGCATTGAAATACTATAAAATTTATTTTATAAAAGTATAATTCATTTATAACTACAAAATGTATATTAGAGAAATATTAAAATAACATATTTTTCTTTTACTGTAACCAAAAAAACTATATTATTTAATGAACAGTATTTGGTATTTATTTTCTGTATAAAAATTAAAATTAAATAACATAAAATGCTACCCATTCAATATACACTAGCCATAAAAAAAAACGCGCTACTTGAAAATCGGTAAATTTTCAGTGGCGCGTTTTTTTTTGTGCCAAGTGTATATTGTATGTGTAAGTGCTGCAAATGCGTACATGTGTTAACTATTAGTTGGTAAATTTATGAGTTTGAAATGTGACACTTTTCAATGTTTTCAATAACTAGGCGGGGAGGGAGGGCAAACAAGGGATACTTTAGGTTGATTTTGAACAAATTGTCATTGTTAGTGTGATTTTTGCTTGGGTAAAGCTTGTTAGTTTTTGTTCTTGGTGTATCTTGTTAATATTTTATTCTATTTGCAATTTATAAAAATTATATATTTCTTACTTATAATTTAAATAGTTTTAAAATGAATGGTAAAAAAAAACATTATTCTAAACGGTCAAAACGTACTTCTGCCAAAATGAGAAAATTAATACCGTTGAGATGGTTAAGTATGAAAATTTCTAAATATTTTTATATTTGAATTAAAGTACAAATTAATATTTATGATTTTTTTATGCAAGAGTAAACGAAACCAAATACGAAATACCAATGCAGAGTGTAATTCAGGAAATTTAACTGGTATTTTAGTCGATTTAGTACAGAAAAATTCTAATCAAATTGATATGTTTGTTAACAAAACTTTTAATTGACTAAAAGTAATTTTGAAAAAATATGATAATTATCATCAATTTTAGTAGTTAAATTAAGATGATGTCTAGATAAATATAATAAAAACTATCTATAAATAGTATTTAGAATTTAGTATTCAGAATTAATATTTTTAACAAGTTAAACAATAAACTGGTTGAAAACATACAATTGGTATGTTGATTTGTATTTTTTTATTGTTGACATGTTATAGTTACAGAAAATTAATTTAAATTTCTCTTAAAAAAAAGACTTAAAAAAATATTGCGTCTCATAGAGAAAATATGATTTGTTATTAATAGTAATAAGAATTTCTGAGAAACACATGACTTGATTTTCATTTTGACTCATTCAATATTGCTTAATTACAATTTGATAAAAAAATCAATAACTCTTTAATAATCAATATTTCTATTACTCATAATTGAACAATGGTCCTTTTCTTTATAAACTACTTGACATTTCTTTATAAACAAGTGAAATGGCATGTACAAGTCATATTGTCAAAGAAAAAGTTTTGTAAAGTAAAATTTTGTTTTTCAGCAACGTTTCCGGGTTACACGACAATCCCGACAATTCCAACAACACAAAACCAACAAACGCTAGTCTTTAGTCAGTTGGGCGTGATAAGTTCGCAACCGAATATTCTGCCAGCTCATTCGGCGCCTGGTACCACAATTTCTCAACAGAAACAGCAGGAAATGCACAAGGTTAATTATCATTTTCATTTTAATTCTATTTTAGATTTATTCACTCTGTAACATTTCGTTCATTACTTATTTATCTCTTGATATTACATAATATTACATTACAATTAACCAAATATATATATATATATATATATATATATATATATATATATATATATATATAGAGTAGAAAATTGTAAGATATTTTATTGATTTAATGATTCATATATTTTTAAATTTATTTCGTTAGCAATGTAGAATATAAGAATCAATAGGAGATTTACTTTCGGTTACTTTCGGTTACTCTAATAGTTACGAATGTTCACTCTTTTTAGTATGTATATTAAAAAGTGAAGGTAATAATAACTGCTAGAGTAACCGTAAGTAACCACTGTTGAAGTAAAATTGCCTAATGTTTCCATTTTAAAAAAATTCCTAACTTTAAAAGAAATTATAGTCAACTGACATCTAGTGGTAAATTTCCACTTTAGACGGTAATAATTTGTTAATAATTACGAATAAATATTTGAAATAAATCATGAATAAATATAAAACTGTGTATCTGGACTTGACTTTACACATTATTCCTCCTCTACAACCAAATTCTTAATTACAATATCAAATAACAAACCAGAATCTTCATTTGCAGGTAATGGGTGGTCAAAAAGTAATGCAAAAAGTCACACAACAAACCGCCAATACCCAACAACAACAGGGCCAATGCGTACAAGTTTCGCAAGCAATGCTCGGCTCGCAACCAACCGCTCAAATTATCAGTCCAATTCAACAGGGCGGACAACCGATGCAATTTGCACCGTGGCCACTCAGTAACACAATCCCCCAACTATGGACCACCGGCGGTCTGCAGTCGCAAGCACTGCTAGCCGCCCCCAATCCGATCTTCATCAGGGGCACTCAGCCTGATGGCACGCCCGGAATGTTCATACAGCATAATCCGCAGGCAACTGCGACCACCATACAAACGCAGCATAATCGTAAGATATTTTATTGTTTGGCGATTTGATTATTTAGGAAGAAAAACCTTTTAGCACTGCTACACACTTATGGCTGGTATTACAAGCTCGGTTTTACAATTGGTTTTAAGTAATATCGATTTTTAAGACAATAGAATTATCATAAGATCCAAATGAACTAAATCACCTAAAAATTGAACTTGTAGTATCTAGCAGCTTATCTGTTACATAATTTTCATTCAGTTCGGAACTTAATATGCTCGATGACAGTATATTGAAATATTTTTTAGAAGTTTCAAATGAATTCAGATATTGTAAAACGAGTAGAATATTAAGATGTAGTCGTTGAAGGTATTTTGTCGACTGTTCGTTTCAGTTCGGAAAAAGGATATCGAAAACTCAGTCTTATTTCGGAAATTATTTATTAATTTTTATAAAAAAAAAAACTCGACGTTTAGCACGAAACATCGAGATTTTTTTTAATAAAAATTAATAAATAATTTCCGACATAAGACTGAGTTTTCGATATCGTTTTTCCGAATTAAGATGTAGTACTTGACAGATTCAATAATAATTACATTATAATTATCCAAGAATTTGATTAAATCTAAAAATTGAAAATTTAAAGAATAGAAATAACAATTTATTAGTTGAATTGTACTTTTTATATTATTATTGATAATACAGACAGACAGTGAAATTATATATTTTAATACTAAAAAAATGTATATATATATATATATATATATATATATATATATATATATATATATATTAAAAAAGAAAATGACAGTTTTATTGATTTGATTAAAAAATACATAAAATTACCTATAAAATCAGAGCAATCATTTTTAACAAAAAGAGTAAAAAAATACAATCATTGCAGATACTGAAATATGTTTCTATATTTTTGTAATACCAATAATAGTTTACTCTTATAAGAGAAACAAGAAAATCGTCAAAAAAAACGGAACATAAGAAAAGTAAAATTTATAATATTTCATAAACAAATTTTTTCACATCAATAAAATAAAATCATTTGATACTACATTTAAACATTCTATAGGTTTCCAAAATATAAATAATCCAAAGTTATTACATTTAAAATGTAAATGATCATAAATTGAATAAATTATTTCAATTCAAATTCTTATAATTCCAATAATAATAATAATAAGATAAACATTTCAAAAACATATGAGAAGAATTCTGTCATCAAAATATTAGAATATGTTTGACATAATATTACAGTCATTAAATAATAATAATATTTATTTATGTTAACACACTAGAAATTGCTTACACAAGTCAAAATACAATAGAAATTGCAATATTACAAATATTAAAAAAAAAATGATTAATTTTTAAAATAATCAATATATTCTTTTATAGTAAAAGGAGTCAAATCAAGTAATATGTCTTTAATTTTATTTGTATGTCATTTTCTAGCTGGTATCGCACCCAATACAATGCAACAAATGGGTAAACCGCGTCAGGCAATCGAAAACATCCAGCCAAAGCAACCGACAACGCGACCATTATCAAATATTTTACCGTCCAATGCTGCCAATATCCGTCCCGCCAGTTCGGTGTCAACACAGACCGGTGGCCAGATCCAATCGCAAGTTGGTATCGGCAGTAAACCCGGCAATAAAGTACGAACAAAAGGTCCCACAAGCGTTCGAACATCGCCCGCTCCGAATACTGCTCAGAAAGCTGATGCCGCTAATCAGACCAAGCCACAACAGGCGAATATTCAACAGCAAATTGTTTCCGGCAACAAGTAAGATATATTGTCCTTAAAATGAAAAAGCTCTAGGTTTAAATTCTGTAATTTTAAATTAAAGTAAATTATTTTGAAACGTACATTCATCATCAGAAAAAAAAATGTATACATTTATTATATCGAAACGTTGAATTTTAATATAAAATTAAACAGAACTTAAATATAAAAAAAATTAAATGAGTTCTAAAAGCTATTGTTGTTGTAATTATCAAATTTAGAACAAAAATGATGACGCGCAGTTGGTGCAGAATATTAAAATGTTATGCCAACATAAACTCGTAATTTGAATTCCATGTTATGTGCCCATTTTCATGTTTAACTCGTTTCACATATTGTAAACATTTTATTTTTGAGTAAAACTATTAAAAACGCGGTGAACATGACAAATAATAATATAGCATGTTTTATTTCAAAATTAAGACAATTTCCTACAATTTTATTTGTAAAGTTATAATAGATATATAATTCAGCAAAAATGCACCATAAAATATCACTTTATAATTTAACTAATTATTTTCAATATTGATTTTATAGAATAATTATTAGAATAATGATTCAAATTTATTTTGCTAGCTAACGCATGCGTACTTATACTTATTTAAGTAAACTACGTCTTTAGCGCGCTGAAAATACATCGTATAAAGTTTAACATTCAAATATCGACAAAAATATAATAATAAATAAATAATTAGAATTAGCTTATTTATTAATAATTTCTAATCTGCTACGTCACTTTTCAAAAGAAATAAGTATTGTCAATAAAGTTAAATAATTAAATCTTGAAAACATTGTCTCATATTTCGTTTAGAAATAATTTAATTTATTTGTATGCGATTGATTATTTCGTTTTGAGTCAAGAAAAATATTTTATTATAAAATATTTTAAAATTTTCGATGACATATAGCAATATTGTAAAAAATTTATCAAAATATTTATATAAGGAAAACTTGTACAAAATTAACAGTTTATTATTTCGAAGAAGTCAATGAAATACTGTTAAAAAATGAAGTGTTTTTTTTGACTAAAAAAAATATTCAATCGCACAGAAATAACTGTTGAAAAGTAACATCGTAAATTATCTTAAAATAATATTATTGTTTTAGAATGTTAGTTATGAACACCTCGACTGGAATGACAATGGCGCCTGGTTCTCCAATGTCCGCCGAAAAGGCACAACAACTTGTCCAGAACAAAACTCTGCAACAACAAGCCCAAGCTCAAACCCAGCAACAGCAGCAGCAACAAACGGTTCAAGCACAAGTCCAACAACAGGCGCAGCAGTTGCAACAACAAACGCAGCAACAGCAACAAACTGTAATGCTACAGCAGCAAGCCATTCAGCAACAACAAGCGCTGCAACAGCAACATGCGCAACAACAGCAGACCATACAACAGTTGCATTTCCAACAGCAGCAACAACAACAGGGCCAGCAACCGCAACATATTCAGCCGAAACCACTGATGGGTATGTAATGAATTCACTTCAATAATTTAAAGATAATTCAAAGCCAGTAATTTCGATTTTTACAATAAAATTATTAAACTATTAAATATTTTAATTTTTATAAACATATTTATAACATCAAAATTGATTAGTTTTTAAATGTTTTACATTTTTATTTTAAATATATTTTCTGAAGAAAACGATAATAAAAGTAGAAAATTAAAAATTTTAATAAAAAAAAATCGACTATTAATATTCCAAATTAAACATTTTCTTTTTCTTTTGTCATATGTAATTAATATTTCATATATTTAATATTTTTATTATATTTGACTTTTCTAAAATCTACACAAAGTTAAATAAATCTCTTGAAAATAATAATTAAAATTATTAAATAAATGCTTCTAATTCAAATGTTACTGGAACCATGAATACGGACCAAAATTTAAAAAAAAAAACAAATATTTTTTAAAATTAGTACAATATACAAACATAAAAAAATTATATGAGTCAGCGAATTATTAATGGAGATAAATTAGTCAGCGACTTGTTTACGATTAACTAAAATTGCGCAATACAAATAATTTGTATTTTTATTTGATTTCACATTTACTTAATTGACGTTTGGTTAAAAGAATATATATATGTGAGTGATATTGAAAGTATCCAATAAATAGATGGAATGGTATGATTGAGAATGGTAGGAATAGAAGAGCATATATGAGAGATATCATGAATATGGATAAAGTAAAAGTTACTATTAGGAAACTAATTTCGGTATTGTGGAAAGAGTTTGTGCTACAGCCTTTTGGGTACACGACATGATTGTGTATGTATGTACTTAATATTTTCAAATAAAAATTAAATATTAAAACGTGTAATATTGAACATATTTAACTGTGTCATTTTACTCGATAAATTCTTGTATATCTGAAATATGTAAAGTTGTGTTTTACATGTAAATAGGTATGACGATATCAGGAATGCAACAACAACAATTACAAGTTGGTGATCGACCGATAATGCCTGTTGTTTCTATGTCGGCTGCTTCTGGTGCACAGCAAATTTCTCAAACGATACCCCAAGGGCTGCAGCAGACATTGCCTCTTCAACAGAATTTAGCGGTGGCTCCCCAACAGATGACACTGCCTATGCAACAGATTCATCCCGTAAGTTAATTAATTTAAACAATATATCTAAAGTCAATCAAACAAAATTAAACAATCCACTAAACAATAAAAATCTTTTGCCCCCTAGCAACTAACATCTATGGCGCCGCCAGCAACCCTGATTGCTCAGCTACAGGCGACACCACAAGCCACAGCCACCCTACCTTCGGTGGCAGGCACTCCAACACAGATTGTACAATCGCAGACAACAATCGCGCAACAGCCCACAATGACAATGGCGAGTCCACAGCAAGTCACCTTGCAATCCACCATGACCATGAAAGATGAGATTAAGATGGACACCAATCAGAGCACGCAACAGGCTGGTATACCTACGCAGAGTGTTTCTCCGATGGAAGTACAAGAGAATGGAATCAGTGAAGGTGAGCATTTAATATAATATAATATTAATTTTAGGTAAATCAATCAATTGGCCATTTAGGGTGCGTTCCAAAATCATACTCTAATAGTACTCCAGTATAAACTCTAATTTGTTCTAATATTCTGAGAGTAAACTCTAGGAGCATACTCTTCGTAGCAGGGTACGATAATACTCCGGTGCCAAATGTTATATTTCTATGAACTGTATGAGTTATAGTCAAGTGAATAATAATAGGGATCCCATCCGTCCCGTTTTGACCGGGACAGTCCCGTTTTTATGGATACTGTCCCAGTGTCCCCACAGAATGCATCGGAACATAAAAATGTCCCGTTTTATATAAAACACTAAATTCGTCCGTGAATAAACCTAATATTTTAGTAAATTCATTTAAATTATGTCTATCTATTATTTTCAGATAATTTTAATTTTTTCTTAGAATTAAAATAGAAATACACACCCAAGAAAAAAATTATTTTTTCAAATAAAATTTGAAGTGTCCCTTTTTTATAGTTCATAATTATGGGATCCCTAATAATAATTGTACTAAGAACTACTTATAACTTTATTATAAAACATATAAAAATATGGACACATTTATGACAGAAATAAATGTAAATGATTTTAATTTACTAGGTATATATTTTAAAAAGATGAAAAAGAAATATTATCGGAAAATAAAGATATTATAACGTGTAGATTATTTAATATAAATTACAGACTAAATATATTTATATTTTTAGAAACTAAGAAACTTCTCAATATCTAAATGTTAAATTATACTCTGAGGCGTTCAAAAACTAAACAAAATTTTCAATCACGTGATCCAATATGTTTTTCTGTACTCTTAAGGTATTATTTTGGAACGCACCCCCTAACGATTTTCATATAATTTAACGCAGTATTAATTTAATAATTAAATGAAATATTATCATGGCGTAAAGAAGTCTCTCAAACACACAAATATTAATTTTACAAATAAGTTAAAAAGAAAAACAAAAACATTGAACATATTAAATTTTATTTCTAATTTTTTTGAATTTTGTATGTGTAAAACGAAGATATACTGTTGATGAACTGTCACCATTTAACTTTTGTATCATTTTTATTTAAATCTGTTTTATATTGAGGAAATTTATTTATTTATATAATCTTTAAAATTTTACTATGATATCATATCTTGAGGCTCAATATAAGTTTTTAAAGTAAATTAATTTAAAAAATTAATATTTCACAAAAGTAATCATTTTTAAAATTAGCACGATTTTTGAATGTTTTAGTTCAATTATTGTTTAATTTTAGTCTCATAACATTTACCTTAAAACCAGTATAAGTTACAACCAAACTTATAATAATATATTATTTTGTTTAATTATTATTATTTCAAGAAAATATATAAGATGTTGAATGTAATCAACTGATTACCTTATTATTATAAATAAAAAAATCACAGATGTCTTTGGAATGTTTGTTTTTTTTTTAATGTGACTACTGTCTTCAATAAATTTATTTTTGTTTTATTTATTTTTTGAAAGAAGATTAATTCCTACTTTAATTTAAAAATGGAATCAATAAGATTAATTTTTAAGGATTTATTTGGAAAATTATTACCTGGTAAGACTAAATTCAATAATTTTGCTAAATAATTTTAGAAATTATCAGTAATAATAACAGAAGTATATTCCCATACATAAATAATAAATATAGGGTCAACCGGGGTAAGTGTTGCCGGAAAATTCATAGTTTCAACTTTAAGCAAACAAAATAGCTAATTTTAAACATAAATTCATCGTTTAAAAATGAAAATGTAGCTTAATTATTTTTTAATCACCCGGTTATTTGAAATACTTGGTAAACAAAAAAGCACATATTTTTTCTGTTTCTTATGTATAGAAAAAAATGGCCACACTTTCCCCCAAAACGGGTAAGTGTGGTGAGCTATAATTTCTTCCTATATTTATTCAGTAAGAATTATTGGATAAATGTAGTCAAAAATAGAGGAAAAAAAAAATTTTCTGGTATAAATTTTTACTTTTTTATTTATTAAATTGCTTATTGAGACAGTGGTAAACATTATTTTTCAAAAATATATTGAATGGCCTTAGTGAATACATATTTTATTGTACTAATTTAAAGAATAAAGGATTTGGTACCGAATAGGAAGATGCTGCCACATTTACCCCATTTCCACACTTACCCCGGTTGACCCTACTAAATATTTCTATTTTATTTAGTCCTCATTCTCATTTATAATACTTCTCATATGTATCTTTTCTTGGTCATGTACAGAGTCTTTTTGCATAAAATTTTCGTCTCGTGCTTGCGAATTTAATTTTTTGTAGTCAAAATTTAAACAACATTTTATATGTTTAGATAACGGTTACATTGTATTTAAAATGGAAATTAATTTATAAATATTGATTCTAAATTTATATAAAGACAAAAATAACATGGGGAATTCCAATTTACATCTGCGGAATTCTGCATGAGCAATCTTAACACCTAACCTCAAATCAATATCATTTATATATTTCACAATTATTATATGCGCTTCAAACACGTTTTTGTACACGTTACAAATACGAGCGCACGAGCAATTATTTGATAAAAAAAAATATCGGAAACTCAAGAAAGTAATTTATTTTCAGCGTTATCAACAAATTATATATATATAAACAAAACAAAGTATAGTGGCTATTGTTAACAATCGCTTTAACGTTAAATTTGTTTTATTTAATAATATCTAATTAAATTCTTCAAAAGTACATTTGTATTAACTAATATTGATAAATAATAATAATTTAAAATAAATTACCGGTTTATTTATATATTTCGGTTAAATTTACGGTAATTTCATTTTAAATTTTATAATGATAATGAACAATAAATAATTGGTTTTATTTTTTAACGGAAATGTCTAATTTTTAAATATTTACGTTACAAATATAACAATTAAATTAACTGAATTTAGTGCAATAGAAAAGAGGTGAATTTTATAGTGACAATATTATTTCGTCAGATTTTGTGAAAATTGGTGTGTGATATATATGTAATTAAAAGTTTTATCATTTTAAAAAATGTGTACGTTAAAAAACAAAATTTTTTATAAAATAATTTTTAAACGACTTTTATTCAACTGTAAACTGTAAAATAACGTCTTGCTAATGCCCGTGTCCCACTGTAAAAATTTTTATAAAAACTTTTTATAAAAATTTTATAAAAACGGTATGACGTCACCCACCATAAAAATTATTTTAAGGTATGTCCCACTGTAAATTTTTTGGTAAAAATTTTTATAAAAATCTGATCAGCTGTTTGATGAAATACTGAAAAGTGAGGTTGATGTTGTGAGATTGGTGTTTATAAGGTTGGTGCTTAAAACTTGAAAAACTTTTGAAAAAGTGTGCTATTTTATTATTTTTTATCATGGAAAGTTTAAATACAAACCAGCATTTACTAGTGAGTGCGATTATCATAGGTTTAATTGGATATGTTTTGGTTAGAAGTTTCGCGCGACAATTCAAATCCCTAGAAGTTTGACTGCCGTGCAACATCCAATCAAATGCTTATTTTCGTCAAAATTATAGAAACTGTTCTAACATCCAATCAAATGCTTATTTTCGTCAAAATTATAGAAAATTATAGAAATCTCAGAAGTTTTTATAAAAACATTTTACGTGACGTCATTAAAATAGAGACACCATAAAAATATTTTACCGTGACGTTATTTTTATAAAACTACGCGCTGTCACACTGTAAAAATTCTTTTTATAAAAATTTTTATAAAATTTTTATAAAAATTTTTACAGTGGGACACGGGCATAACGCTATTCTAAAAAATTAAGTTCAACATATCTTCACAAAATTTTTAACTTATTGTAAGCACTGAAATATAGTAAGACTGGAACGTGCGCTGGGACTAGAAACGCGAGCCGACAGAGAAACGAATCGTTGGGGCCACCTCTCTTTGTCGTACAACATAAATATATACATATATACATGCGCGAAGAGTCGTATAGCGCAAGCGCAATAGGGTTAGAAAGAGACAGGTGGCCCTAACGCTGTATGTCTGTCTCAGACCGCCACTCAATTATTGGCGAGATACGCGTGCGCCCATTCCAGTTAAAATACTATATTTCAGTGATTGTAAGTAAATCAGCAAATAAATACGTCAATTTTATTATTAGCGCTGTCAGCAAAACAATGTTTTGTAAAATAATAAAATAAAATAGAAGTCATAAATAAAATATATAGTCATAAAATTTTTATTATATATAATTTCATAATAAAATGTTAAAACTTTTTTTTATATACGGAGCGAATCATTAGAAAAATTTGGAATTTTGTAAAATATTTATTTAGTTATGTAATAAATAATGTGGAGTAGATCTACATCTCTTAATTTTTATTTTAACGAAATATTAATAATACGAATTGATATAATCTTATTGAATTAGTGTTAATTTAAAGAAAATGCTCAAGTCAGTTTCCCATAAAATTTATCACAAAATTTAAAATTACAGCAGCTGTAACTCCAACAACCCAAACAACAACCGAAACAAAAGATATGAAACAAGAGACGGGCAAACCGCTACAAACAACCACGGTGGAGCCGCAACAACCACAATCGCAACAGCCCCAGCAACCACATCAACAACAACAGCAACTTCAGCAACAAACGGCCCAACAACAATCGACAGCAGCGCCAATTCCGGGCACCGTTCCAACACAACCACACTCGCAGCAAACACCCGTCGAGAACGGTATCCAAGTGGCTGCAACAGCCGAAGAGGTCAAAGAACGGGGACCACCTAAAGCCATGGTGAAGCCACAAGTGCTGACGCATGTCATCTCCGATTTTGTCATACAAGAAAGCTCAGAACCGTTCCCCGTTACGAGGAGCAGCATCATGGCTGATTTGAAACCTAATCAGGCTGTTGGTGATAGTGATGAACCGCCCAGTAAGTATTTTTCGTTATATATTTCGTATTTATTTTACAGAAAATGATTTAAAAAGCCCAAAGTAGAAGAATATAGACAGAATTCTTAGATGATCATTTTTATAAAATACAGTCATCTATCAGCAAATGCTCACGAATATTTTAATTATCGTTGGCAAAAACAATTTGTTTTATATATTTATATATTTTATATATTGATCAGATCTTGACATAAATAACCGTGTTGTCTGAGTGAAACAGGATAAAAAACAAATCTAAAATTGTTTCATTCTAGTATTATAGAATATATATTTTAGTTTATATCAAAGCTTTGAAACAATCTAAATTTTTAACTGCTCCGCTCCTACTCCGTATCGGTATTTATACAACTTGTCCAGCTTCGCTCCGCGCTCCGACTTAAATTGTAAAAAAAACTTACGATATTTTGTGAATAAAAAAAAATTAAACATAAAAATAACATAAAAATGATACTTAATTTTTAAACATGTGTTGTAAAATTAAAAAAAAACATATGTTGCAATGAATGGAGCAGTGAATCAACTAATATTTTTATAACTCCGATTTTGCTTTGAAGCTTGAAGCCCTGGGTTATATAAAAGGCAAAAAGTGTTACAGAACAAAGCGTCAAAGCCAGACCTATCTTATTGTCAAATTTACAAAGACACATTTTGTTTATTTAACATAATTGAAAAGATTATTTTTTCATCATTATATAATGATACTTTTAACTTTAAGCATAAGTAAAATATAAATATAATTATATATAAATTAATTATTAAAAAAGTAAATATATATTCTTTCAAAAACTAAATATCACTATTCTTATTTTTTAATTAAAATATAAGCTGTTTTATAGCTGCCATTAACGACAAATCAAAATAAAATATTTAGTATTTATTAAAATATTCAAATTATATACTAAATAATAAATATGTTTAAAAAATCTAAAGTTTATAATGCGTTGGTAATTTGGCAAAAATAGACCTTAAAATCTGTTGTAATGTCGACATTTAATATTGCCATTGATAAGGCGGCATTGCTTTTACCAAACATGTTTATACCGCTTGCGCTTATACATTGTTGCAATTGTGGAACTGCTGACAAGACATCTCCCAATGCATCACTCTTCTACAGTTTGCAGTTGGGATAAGATACCTTTATGATAATATAATACTTATTTTTTTTCACGAACATTAAAATTTTTATAATTGAATTCAAAATTAAAGTAAATTTAACAGTATTAGTATATGATTAGCAATAAGTATCATATACAAAATATTAAGTCCGATTTACAAAATATCACTAATAATATATAAAAATGATTCAACGAAGAATTTACAAATGTCATCTTTGTGGATTCTACTACATTAGTAGTATTATTTTTATTTTGTTTTTATTATAATTTTTAACTATTAGCAGTTGCATATATGGTTTATTTAATTCAGATTGTTTTACAGAAAAGAAACATGCTGGAGCACCTAATAATATCGTGGGTATGTCACCTAGAGGAGAGCTTGCAAAATGTGAAAACTGTGGTACAGTTGACTTACGAGCCAAATTCAAGAAATCGAAAAGATTTTGTTCAGTTCTCTGTTCTAAAAAGTAAGTTTCCAAACTTTAACCTATATTTAACTTGTACTTTGTGACTGGTGATTATACTAAGGAAATAGGATAAAGGGTTATTTGTTTCTATTAATTTGAAATCGAAAAGATTTTTGTTCAGTTCTCTGTTCCAAAAAGTAAGTTTCCAAACTTTAATATATATATAACTTGTCCTCTGTGACTGTGATTATACCAAGGAAATAGAATAAAGGGTTATTTGTTTCTATTAGTTTACGTGTTTATAAAATTACATTTGCTCTCATGAAATACTTTCGTATTTCCTTGGTTGTTACCCATAATCACAATTTCATTTTTGAATACAAACATGTACATATAACAATAGATATTTTCAATACTATACTGTGATTATAAAAGCTAAACTTTTGTTCTTGGATCCTGAACCTGCGTTATGATTAATTTTAATGTTATTAAATTCTCTATCAGGTTCTCGTTATTGTTTTTAGCAATAACGCGTTTCGACTTTTCAGTCATCTTCAGATTTTCTGAGTTTGGTCCGTGTGTGTGTGGTTCGAGTCGAAACGCGTCATTACTAAAAACAATAACGAAGCTGACAGGGAATTTAATAACAGTAGAATTAATTATAAAAGTTGATGAAAATGATTTAGAATCAAATTTGGAAATAAATGACAAGAATGCATCTAACTTTTATGATTTGTGGATAAGTTCAATTATTATTATTATTCGATATTTTAAAATGAATCTACATTTAACTAGTATAACATGAATAAAAATAATATTATAAAAAATCCCAAAACCATACTTAAATTAAAATAAAGCTAAATACGTATATCCGAAGCTAAGCTTCCATCTTCAGTAGCTAAATAAAATTTACAAAAATCTTACCTGTGATCCGAAGTACATAAACACTTAAGCACTTGTCAAAGATCACTTCCGAAATACGTATTTAGCTTTATTTTAATTTAAGTGTGATTTTGGGACTTTTTATAATATTATTTTTATTTAAATTTCGCCACAGTAGATCATTTTCTAATCTTATATAGTATAACATGAATTTGTACATACCTTTCGTTTACTATAGTTTTGAAATTCACTACATCCTTATTGACACTTTATTTTTATTGGAAAAATGTATTTCAATATGTTCTGGGATATTATTAACCAAATATTATTACATTTTTTAAAATAAGTTTTAAATTCGTTTTCACTTAACCTACATATATTACCGATATTGACACTGCAGGTGTAAATAAATAATATTTTAAAACTAATTATTGTAATATGTAAATTATAAAATACTGAAAATGTTTTTGTACAATTTTTCGGATTATTATGTATTTAATTAGTCTCAATGGCACGATTTAATTATTCCAGTTAGTCATATAACATCGAGCGATTTTTAATTTATTATAATTGTTAGCGATATTGAATTTGCAAGTGTGATCTTTAAATTATGTTTTATTGAAATTACATATCATTACACACATTTATTTGTAATAATAATAATAGTATTAAACAAAGTTGAAACCCGTTGATTAATAACATAGTGACGCTTACTTGGCCCGCGAACCGGACGATAACGTAGATTTCTGGTTAGACAAGGTAAATTCTTGATAAATATTAATAAAATATATCTATTTGTTTGTTACAGTCAAAAATATAAATCAGCAGACAGTGCCAAAAACAAGAAGTGGAACAAAGATGATAATATGGACGTGGATAATGATTCGGTAGCATCGGGTGCCGAAAGTAGTTTGTCACCTAGTGAAGCAGCTGAACCCGCTCATGATATGGAAGACAGTTCGGCTAGTGAATCCGCTCAGCCTAAAATCAATCCTTTGAAATGGACTGTAAGTCGATTTTTTTTCTCTATTGGTTTATGAATTCGAATTCATTTAAATATGTTAAAATGTTTCATAACATATATAGTTATAAATAGCATATTTTTAGCAGTCGAATCGAACCACAAATCCATCTTTTTTCTTAGAGATCGTTAAAAAATTATTTTATACAGGGTGGGATTTTTGTTGATCCTGAAAAAGTCAGGGAATTTCATTAAGGGAAAAAATTTGTTTGGCGAATTCACAAAATTGCAAACACAAATTTGTAGTGTAAATTTGAATTTGTATTATTATAATATCGGCAAAAATGAATGAATTTCACTTTTAGTATATTAAAACTATTCTTATTCCAATTTTTTTCACACCTACACTTAGAAATCTTTATTTTAATGAATATTTTGTGATTCACATTACTTGGGAATTTACATTTGTTTATCATAAAAGTCAGGGTAAAATAAAAAAAAATTCTGGAGAAACGGAAAAAGTCAGGAAACTGGTTTTCACAAAGTTTTGGTCACCCTGTTTATAGTCTATTTTGATAATTTTTCAATTTAATTTAAAGTTGATATTTTATTTATTATTTTTGTAGTGCAATCAATATCTCACTATAATTTAAATTGATTTTTATAAATAATCTATTTATTGGAAATCGATCTCTTGTGTTTCGATTTGATAGTAAGTCGATTTTAAAAGTTTCAGTTTTTATCGATTTTCGAAATTGATATTTGTTTGATTTTTGCTTATCTCTAATCTACTAGCCCTGAAGAAGGCAATAGTGATTGCCAGAACGTTGGTGTTGTAGATAATAAATAATTATTATTGACTAAATTCCAACTATATTTTGAAATTGGAGAGTGGTAAAAGCTCATTTTAGGTACCAAAAACGTTGGATAAGCGCAATTAAAAACATTGAATAAGCGCGTCAAAACATTAGGTTAGCTTAGGGTATTCAATATAATCATGATGCGCTTATGCAATGTATACAAAAAAAGGCTATATGTGCTTTTTCAATACGCCCTTTTGAAATATATGAAAGAATTTGACATTTGTAATTGCATAATTAATAATGATTCGATACAAAAATATAACTCCCATTTTAATTACGTTGTTTATTAAACTATATTTTAAAACATTATCAATTTCCAGGTTAACGAAGTATGCGAATTTATACGTAACCTCCCTGGCTGTTCGGATTACGCTGAAGATTTCGCGATACAAGAGATTGATGGTCAAGCATTAATGTTATTGAAAGAAGACCATTTAATGACTGCCATGGCGATGAAATTGGGACCCGCATTGAAAATTGTCGCCAAAATTGACGACATGCGCGTTGACAAAGAACAGCCGAAACCGTAGAAAGTGTTTTACGAAACTTAATCAAGATTGCATATAATTGTGATATGGACACTATGTATATAATTATTTATAAGAAGACTGTTTTTTATTTAGAAGTATTTCTGGTTGACAATACGTTCGTTATTTTCTTTTCTTTTTTCGGAATATATATATAATATATGATTTTTTTATATAATTATCACTTCTATATGCTACGATGTTTTGATGCTATTTTTTCGTGTAATCATTTTGATAATGTAAAAAAAAGCTATTTTGATTTTCACGTAGAGCAGTTTTTGTATGAGAATTTTTCACAATTTTGATATGGAACTGTAGTTTACTAAGAATTTGAAAATCTCTAAATATTATACATTAATTTTAAGTTATGTTTTTTTTTTTTTACAAAATAACAGAATTGTTAATTATTTTACCAGCTGTGTTCACTTTGAAAAACGAATTTTATAACTATTTCAGTTTATACATTTTTCAAGGTCATATCAATATCAAGATGACAAGAACTTATGTAAATAATCTATAATTAAGAGTTAAAATTATTATTTGTTGTGCAATTTTTCCGCGAAAGTTAAGTTAAGTTAATTATATAAAAAGAATAGTTTTATTTTGTAAATGCTCGTTTTGTAACATAACTTTAAAAATAATCATTATTTATGCATATACTGCCACGTATCGTAATAAAACTTTGTACAATGTGATTCTATGTTAGTTTATTTCTTTTTACCTGAATAAGTCCTATAGAATTCCTTTTGGTGTGTGATTTTTTTGAAACAATAGACGGCAAAATTAGCGTTCTCACATTAAAAATAATTCATAAAAATAAGTCTTGGGAACTAAATTCTAGTTTCTACTAGTGAAATCAGTTGTCAGTAAGTTTACGTTGTCGACTTAACATTTTATTTTGTTTTATAATAGAATAAAAAAAAATGTTATAAATGTTTCCGGCTTTTTAAAGATGAAATAACACTCGCTGACAATGACTAATAATTTGACAAAAAATTCGTAAGAAAACAAACAGGAAATTTGTCGTGGATTTTTTAAACACTTGCACTTTTTTTTTACAATAAATTACTGTCTTTACTGTTTTAACAAGATGCTGTGATGAAAAATTTTCTCATAAGTTAAAATTAATCGAGGTTATACACTGATTAAAAGAGAATACGGTGTTTTATAATTGAATCAAGCGAAATGATGAAATGAATGTTTTATTATGTGAAATTTGTTAATTTATTACGATGATTAATGACCGTTTTAATAAGAAAATATTAATTAGTTTTACTAATTTTAGTCAGTTATTAAGTGAGAACTATTAATTTTGCAATGTGCGAATATAAATTTAAAGAATATGATTCGGAGCAAAATGTAATACATATTAGAAATTTATAAAAAATAACGCTACAAATTCTTTATTTTTCCACTTCTACGCTGTAAAAAATTGTTATACGGAAACATTGTTTAATTTTTATCACTTTGCAAGGAAAAAGTAGTCTAGTGATCGGTACGGTGTCTGTAATATTTTCAAAATATTTTGTTTTTGTATAGAAATCTTTCATATAGCTTCTAGATGACGAATTCGAACTTAGTTTATATGGGTGTATGTGTGTGCGGTGCGTCGTCAGCTCGCTCGTTCGCTTGGTCGTCAGTTAAAATTTTGTGATTGCAACTTCTCTTAGACGGTTCAACCGATTTTATTGAAATTTTTAGGATAGGTTTATTTAGCGCCCAAGATGGTGATGTGGTCTTATTTTTTTCCAGTGATGCCAACTTTCTGAGAAAAAAATTGCTAAAGTCAAAGCTTTTAAAAATCATTGTGGCTACATTAGTTATCCGATTTTAATCAAATTTTCAAAAAAGATAAATTATTTAATTTTAGCAAAATACAGTTTTTTAAACTTTCCAAGAAAAAATTTACTATTTTTCAAAATTTATTGTGGCTACATTATTTATTCGATTTTAATCAAATTTTCAGAAAATATTCCGCTAGTGTCCATAATTTTAACAAAATTCCGTGTTGCTAACTTTTCGAGAAAAAAATTACTAAATTTTTTAAGTAACATTATATATTCGACTAATTTAAAGTAATTATTATAATAATATTATACTATAACTAAAAAAAAATTTGTTAATAAATTATTTTTGCAAATGATATTTTTACAGTTTGATTGGCATGGGAAGCTTTGCTTCCCTGCTTTTCATGGACGCCACCCCACTGAATTTATCAACTATTTTATCGTAATCTATTAATGATCTATCTGTGTCGTTTTCTTTCTTTAAAATATTAATAGATATTACTTAACCTACTCTTTGACATTCTTTTTTAATATTTTTTTTTAAAAGAAGACACATGATCTTTTTACAGCATACCATCAACGTTCCCTCTAAGACGAGAGGGTCCCTGAGCGGAAAATCAAAAGGCTGAGCAGGCCAAATCACCAAATGTGCGAGCGCAACATAATTTTTACCCTTATACCACTGAAATATAGTAATAACTGGAATGTGCACTGCCTATGTGTTCTAGTAGTGGCAATGCGAGCCGAGAGAGATAGGAGATACGTGGTATCTCTATCACTGTCTTACACTTCTGCGCATTTGAAATTCAAATGCGATTTCTTGCGGTAAAAATGCGACAATCTTATGTTGTTGCATATTAAATTGTAGCTAAATGCATCGGCTAAACGATACGTAATGAGATTTTATTGGGGAATTCCTCTATAAAAAATATTTTTATCAATTTTGATATATTAATTTGACATTTGACAGTTAGATTCTTTTTTTTTTTCATAGCTATCTAAGTTATCATGTAGTAGCAATGCTACGCCATTAGAAAGACAAAGACGCGAATACCACGTATCTCCTATCTCTCTCGGCTCGCATTTGAGCGGCCAGTGCGCGTTCCAGTTATTACTATATTTCAGTGCCTTATACAAACTTCGATATCATATTTGACAATCTATATTAATAAAATAGAAAACGTATGGTTGTATGTGGCAAGTTCAATGCTACAGGCCAGAGCTCTCTTTATTCTTGTAATTTCATCTACATATCTATTATAAAATTTAGAATTTTTATTTATTCTATAAAAGTATAATAACCATTATTTAATCAATTTTATTATTTATTTATATAAGAAAAATGTTTGTTTAATAGTTTTTATTTGTTTATTTGTTTTTATTTTAAAAAATTCAAATTAAATTCAAATAGGAAAATTTTTTTTTTGATCTCATGATTTTTGGAGTGCGCACTAGCTTGTGATAACTGCGCGGGACTTTCAAAACTGCTGCGCGGCCGCGCACGCGCACTGCTTAGAGGGAACGTTGCATACCATAGATACTGGTATAATACCGCAACATACAATACACAAGTGTAATCACACGTTGTCGGTTACAAGAAATTTAAACAAAAAATATGTCTAATCTGTAAAAATTTCCACAATTTAATAATACATACATACACAATCACGTTATGTATCCAAAAGGGTGTGGCACAAACTCTTTTCATCATCTCGAAATCAGTCGCCTCCAAACATTTTTATCCAAGCAAGCAACTTTTGCTTTATCCACATTCGTAATTCCTCTCATACATGCTCTTTTATTCCTACTACTTGGAAACTTTCGCTCATGCAAAACACTCTCAATCATACCACTCCAACTACTCATCGGACGTCCACGCAAACGTATGCCATCAAAATCATTCAAATAAATCTTTTTAACTAAACGCTCATTATACATATATTTAATAATAAGATATTTAAACAAGAATTTTGAAAAAGTTGATAATCTAAAATTTTTTCAGAAAATATCCAATTGGTAAATCGGCGGCCTGAGTATATTTGTGAAAGAGGGAGAAATGCATGTCCCCCTCAGACCGTCCTGTAACGCTGTCACTGGCACTTATGTCTACTTTTGCTATACGGTAGCTACGCCACTGATTATAATTCTCTAGTAATGGGGGGGGGGGGGTAAAGTAATTAATGTGCATTTTCAAATCTCCATGCATAGTAGTTTACTATGGGATATTTGCTATACAGATTTGGTCTGGGCCTAACAGATTTTTTCACATAAAAACTCTATAGTTATTGTTACGCCATTGACAACATAATTAATATGTGAATTGTTACTTTACAAATAAAATAATGATAATAACAATGTATAAGAAAGTCATATGGTTCCAACATAAACACACATCTTGAATACAATAAATTAAAAATAAGTATACTTTTCTTCTGTTAAAATCATTTCTGTTCTTCTTTCTAATTTAAATCTATTCATCGCCGCAACTACAAGCACAATTAATTTGAACAAATTCACGTATATTCACTAACACAAACTTAACTTTAAATTAAACTATATATAAATGAGAGTGAAATTGAAAGGGAACAAACAATTAATTTGTGTTCTCGCTCTAGAGAGAAATCGTCTATTTCTCTCTTTGGCTCTCCACACGATGCAGGGCGTCTGTTATTGAGTTAATTAGCATTTAAATGCGAAACTACAACAAAACTAATTGGATGATTGAATTTGTACAAACTACTACACACTAGTGATTGACTTGTATACGTAAAATGTATAGTAGTCGATAATCGTATATAAATAAGGTAGTGGTTGCTGGTGGTGATTGGTAAAGATAGTGAAAATGAGTAATGTCCCTACACTGTAATTTTACATATAATTTTACATATTTAATATTACAGTTTTTTTTTAGTAAAGTCTTTTTTAGTAAATTTACAGAATTTCAGTAATTTGCTGTCAGGAATTTTCCATAAATAAGTAAAATTTGTTTAGTTCTGTAATATTATTTAAAGTTGCCCCCGCCCCGCCTACAGGGGTTGGGGGGTGGCGAGAATTTAGTACTAACGGATGCCCCCCTTTGAGATATTAAAGTTTCGATTCGGCAAATTTTTCTGTCCGATGCGTATTTTTCGAAATATAACAAATTCCAGGTTAAATCCATTTTTTGCAATTACAGCGCCATCTGTCGAGAATCGAAAAATTTTTTTCGGACGAAATATACGTAGTTTTTATTGTAGAATCCGAATCTGTAATAAAAAATAGGGGTTCCTATTTAAGATTTTAAAGTTGCCCCCCCCCCCCCGCCCCGCCCACAGAGGGTGGAGGGGTGGCGGGAATTTAGTACTAACGGATGCCCCCTTCGCGATATTAAAGTTTGGATTCGGCAAATTTTTCTGTCCGATGCGTATTTTTCGAAATATAACAAATTCCAGGTTAAATGAATCACCCGGTATAGCCAATATTTTGCAAAATTCTTCTCTAAAATTATTCCTAAACATTTTGTAGTAGAATAAATTTTCGACATATTTTTTATTTATTACAATATATAACTTTTCAGTATTTAAGTCATGTTGGTTTTTGGGCCTTCAGTTTCGCGTCCAGAACTTACGCTACTGATATTTTAAACTATTTCGTTGATGCAGTGATTAATTTTTAAAATTAAAAAAAGGTTTAAAAAAAACTACATTTGGTAGTTCCTTTAAAACCATTTGCTTTCGTAGTTAAATATCTGAAAAAAGCAAAAGCAGTAAAAAAAATATTTCTGACGAAATAAGAAATCTCATTAGTTACTATATTAATTTTTCGGGCTAATTTAGCAAATATTATGGAAAGAAGTTTTAGAATTATAATGAGAAAATGAAATACGAATATTTGTTTTAAATCAATGAAATGGATATTAACTTACAAGAATATGAAATAATCACGAAATGTATTTTTTGTAGTTAATGTAATATGATGAAACATAAAAGTCATTATCGAACTAAAAATTGGAGTCAAAGTCGGATAAAAAAATTAGGAGTTGAAGTCGGAGTCTACTGATTTTTTGTCGACTTCACACTCTGTTTTATATACCTATCAAGCAACGTTACACGTAGCCAAAATTGTGCTTTGTCAAGTCAAATCAAACCTAATTATGTATTTTTTTTAATATCATGTATGTTAATTTAGAAATAAAATATAACATTTAAACTTAAACATGATTATGCATGATTCAAAATTACCTATTTTAATTTCATTTATTACCACAACAATATCATTTTATCATCAACATCAGAATTACATTAATTTCACAAACAAACAAAAAACTTATTCCATTTCATGACGGAATAAAACGGTTCGATGCCCCTTCAAATAATTATTATTATTATTAAAAACACAACAAAAAAATTCTCATACATATATATACCAAGGTTTTAAAAAAATGCCACAATTCTATTATATGGTTAGCTTCTACATAGAATACTTTGAAATGTTATTATCGTAGACGAAGATAGGTGGTGGCCCCCTTAATACAATAAAGTAAATGAGGGGTGTCACGCTTTTTGCACATTTCAATGATGCGTTTGTCGTTTGTTTGTCTGCTTGTGCGTAATAGCGTAATTTATGCACGCACTTGTACTTTGTCTATTGTGGGAAACGTATGCTTCAGTGACGCAAAGGTATTTTTCTATTAAGTAAGGTTAGGATATGTTTATATTCATGTTTTTTTTTTAATGTTTTTATTATAAATAGAATAATAAATTAATATTTATTGTTTTGTACATAAAATATATAGTAATAATTTATTAGGTAGTCATAAAATATTGCAATATTAAATACGAAAATAATTTATAAATCATGGTTATTTTGTTGAAAAGGAAAAAATGACTTAACTTTTGTTCATACAAAATAAACATATGTATGTGGCCAGGGTGGCCAGATTTCAGTTTAAGTAAACCCGAAGATTAAAAAAAAATCAGAAATATAGTTCTTTTTAATATAAAAATTATAAAGCAGTTGGGCAGTTGGCGACACAGAACAGTCAAGCAGTCGGCAACTGCTGTCGATAGATATACAAATTCACTGCGCCCGAGATTTGCGATTATTACATAAAACGTAACAGTATTATTGTTATTGCTATAAACCATTTACATTAATTTTATATAAAATTAACTTAACCCGGAGATTTTATAACAAAACCCGGAGCCCTGAGAACAGATGTTGAAACCCTGAGACCTGGTCACCCTGTATCTACATCTTTTATAAGATAAAATCCTCCGTGCTCTAGTTACCACGAAACGTTGAGTTTTTTTTTAAATAAAAATTAATAAATAATATCCGTAATAAGATATCCTTATCCAAACAAATCTAAAATTTAAAAAATTACCGCGTAGTATTTTAACAAATTTAAACAAAAACAAATTTGTTCTTAAAGTGATATGAAATTAATTATAACTCTGCCCGTCGCAAATGCGTATACAATTAATCTAAACAAACCTTTTGCATTTCATGTATCTACAATAATAATGCAGAACTGCCCACGTACATAAACAGGAAACGGTCTTATCGATATGTATAGTATATATACGGTATATATAGAGTAATACTATATATTAAATCTGTAGGTATATGATAATATAAGTCAGAATAAACAAAGTGAACAATTGTATATTTGGCTACGCACCAATTACAACAGGTCACTGTTTTTTGTTTTATTTTTCTTGTTGTTTTTCATTCACTGATTGTGTTCAATGCCAAAATATATGGTTACAGTCTATATTTATTAATTTTATTATATTACAATACGTCAGTGATTGAAATAAATAATAATTTTGCATAGATATATAGATAGTGTTCAATTTTAATAATAAGAATGAAAAACAGTATCTATACTTTCAATCAGAGCTGCGCAAATTCACTTTCAAAAAGTGTTTATTTATAATTTACAATCTATTTAGTAAAGTGTACAGTAGAATTATTGTTATTTTATAAAAAATTATAATTAATTATTTATGTAATGAGATTGTAATGCTATATAACCAGTAGAGGTAGTAAAGTCTGGTTTACATTAGTAGAGTACAGTGGTAGAGTACGTATATACTATTTCATTATTAGCAAAATGTAAATATTTTGAGATAGTGAAAAACGATTATAAAAATTGGTTTTTAAATGTTAAAACTGACATTTATTTTACTAAAACTTAAAATTTTGTTTCTAAAATGTTATTACAGAAAATTTTATAACCAAAAAACTGAAATTTTTGTGATAACATTTATTATTATTATTATTATATATATATAAAATATATAAATGAACTAGATACTGAGAGGTAAAAAAATTTATGTAAGTAAATAATGGGTATATCAGTCAATTTGGCAAAAGACTTATTCAAGTTTAATAGGCAAGCTTTCGATTTATTTTAAATCTTTTTCTCATATTGATTGTAAAAATATGTCAAGTGTAAAATGTGTTTTTGAAAAGTATTAATTATTATATTAATAGTACGATTAATCAGATATTTACATGTGCGATGTTTTTCAAAATATATATAGTTTAATTTAAAAAAAAAGACCAAGAGCTCTAAAGCATTTTTAGTGCCCTTGAGTTAAAAACTAGTTGTTTACGTCCGCTTTTCAATTTGAAATGAAAACTATACATTATATAACAAGTAAACTTACATAAACCATAGAATTAGCTAAAAATTTAAAACAAATACATAAAAACGCAGCATATGCATACTTGACCTAAACATTTTGTGTCTTAACATCACGTTGATATCTCTACTTGCATATACTAAAATGTTTTTTTAGAATTTTCAATAATTTTTCGTGCCAAATCAGATGAGTTTGAGAAAGAAGTTACTTAGCTATTATGTAGCTAATTTTTTTCTCTATTTTATTGAATTTTTTCAGATTTTTTTGAGCAAATTTTGAAAAATGTCTTATTTTGAAAAAATCTAAGGGTACCACCCCCTTGAGAAATTTTCAAAAATTTAGTTTTTAATTTTTTCTACTAAACGATGCATTCTAGAATAATAGTTTCATCACTCAAATATAATACTCATTATTCTGCATTTTTCCATATCATGCTTAATTTCCTATACCTCATAGTTTTTGAGAAAAAAATAAAAACCAAAAAATCAAAAAAAATTCTAGCGCCCAAACGGCACATGCTAGCAAATTAAAAATAAAACTAAATTATAGAACTTTTTATGCCCTATCGAAAAGTATTCTAAGTATTTCTCCGAATTTAACTTCAGAAAGAAGTATTCTGCACATTTTCGGTATCCCATGTTATTGTCCTATATCGACTTGGCAAACGAACATTCTGTTTATATATATATATATATATATATATATATATATATATATATATATATATATATACAGTGGCGCAACCAAGGGGGGGGCCGACGGGCCTCGGCCCCCCCCAAGGCTAGAAGAATTAGCACAATTTTTATTCATTTAGTCATATATTCAGTACTCACTTCTAACGCTACAATTATTTACCTCAAAATATTAAGCCAACATTCATTATTTTAAACTATTAATTATTCGATTCATGTAAGATAAAGTGGAAATCTGGTTAGTATGTGCTTTTTTTTTGCTTCTCCAAGATAAAATTTTTGGGCCCCCCCCAAGACAAAATCCTGGCTGCGCTACTGTATATATATATATATATATATATATATATAAATTTGAAAATTGACGACTAGAAAATATTATACTGTAAACATTTTTTAACGGGAAAATAGTCAAAGGGGAGGTATTATAAATCAAATTTTTATGTAAGATTTTGTCAAGCTTGCGGTGGTATATTCCACCGAAAACTTCTAAATTTTCTAACAAGAATATGTCCTGGAAAAGGTGGAAAATATCACCGAAAACTTGACAAAGAATCTTACACAAGAATTTGATTAATCTTTGATTATCTTCCCGTTAATTTTTTTTACTATATGTACTATATGTATAAAACTATAATATTTAAAATTTCATTGCAATAGTAAAATTGTGTATATAATTTAAATCTATAAATTTTTAAGTAAGTAAAGTCTTTAACTTCTTTTAAATTGAGCTCAACATGAAAACAAAATAAAATCTAACAGACAATCATTTACGTTCGCTAAATACAAACGTTACTCCACAACTTACAACAGAAAGAAAAAGAAAAAAAAAGAAAATCTAATAAAAAAAACAAGAACACACGTAAGATATAATCATTATAGTAGTAGCATCGAGTCTCTTCGCGTCTTGCTTCAGTTAATGTAGGCAAGTGTTTATAGTAAAAGGGACCACATGCTCACTCACGTTAGCGTTCTGCTAGGCTTAGTTAGTTGTCCGATAGTCGCCGGTTAGTGTGTATCGGACTGTCGTTATACACCTGTTCCTTCTTTCTGAATACGGAATTTGTGGCGCGAAGATTGTTCACGAAAATTTAGTTAAAAAAATCGTGATTGTAAAAAAATATATACCTATATTTGGAATTTATTTCCAATAATAGTTTTTGTTGAGAAGAAAATATTAATAACAAATAATAATTATAGTGTATTAATGATAAACAAAATTAAAATCATTTGCTGTGTGTTAAAAAGAAATTAGTGATATAAATATTGCAATAAAATATTGCAAAATTCTTTTAAATTAAAGTACGTGAAGTTTTTTGTTGTCAAACAAAATTAATAATAAAGTGTGTTACTTTAATTTAAGAAATCTGCGGAGATCTTTACTAACACTAGAAGATTCGACAACCAAGAATATGATAAAATTTGTACAGAAAAAAATATTTATATGATTATTATTAATGTTATTAATGTTTTGAGTATAAATTACTTGTATTTTATATTGTATATAATATAAATGTGTTTTAATTTTTAATCATTTGAAAGTGTGGATTTTATTGTGTTAAGTATCGGATTTTTTTTAGATAAATATTAGTTTTAAATCTATTTTATACAAAGTTATTTGACAATATGAAATTAATAACACCATTTTATGAAATGCTACTTTAAAATAGTTGAACGTTTGTTAATATTCTAAAATTGTTTTTAAATTTGTTGGAAATTTAGTGTTTTTCTTCCAGATTAATAAGAAAACATAAATTACAAACGTGTACAAACAAATTAATATAAAGTTAAAAAGTGTGACAAATTCTAAAAACATACGAAACAGTTATCAAATATTCTGTTACAAGCGACAAAACATCTTTTAAATATTGCTAAAAATAGAGTGAAACCAGTTAGTTTCAAAGAAGCTAGAAGAAACTAGATAATTGAATATCTAGCATTAGATGGCATTTTAACAAGCCATAGCTAAAATGAGTGAAAATCTTGCAAAAAATAAGATTAGTATGTCAGTTGTCGTAAAAATAAAAAGGAAAATATCTGTTTACCCTCAATTTACACCGATTGGTGTGAATCTGTGAATATTTTACTAAAAAACAATCAAAATGGTCTTTGGAAAAACAATTGTGATGTATAAAGATCTGTGAATAATATTTCGAAAAAACAATATGCAATCTAGTGATCGTTGGATAAACATTATCAGTAAGTTTATGAAAACAATTGAATAACAGTTTTGTGTTTTGCTATGACGATCTATATATCATGTTTGAAATTGTTTTACTTTGCAAAACAATTAGTTTCGTTAAATTGGTGATGTGTTTCTCCTGTTCAGTTATAAGTTTTGAGTGAAAGGAAGTATCTTATATCGTGGAAGAAAGATTATAAATTATTCAACGTAAATATAAAGGTAAGATGATTTTTTTTCCCATTTTTTTTAGTGTCATGCGTTGCATTTGTAATAAGGTGCATACAGAAATTTATACTGCATTCAGACATGCAACTGATTGTGGTTATAACTAGTGTTTAGGTTATATTTGTAAACAATGAAGTCAACGCCTACTACAGCAAGTTAGAGTTTCAGTCAATTGTTTTTTAAAGAAAGTTATAATTTGAAGATTGAATTGTATGCGTGTGTGTTTGTCTGTTATGAATAAGAAATACATAATTTATTTAGGTGAATCTACAAAGAAACAAATTAAAATATAAAATAATATAAAAGAAAATTATACAAAACAATATTTTATATAATTTTAGTTTTTTCCTATACAAATTTTCCAAATACAATTCTAAAATCTAAATATCTATTTTTTTAAATTTTAAACTGCATAAAAAAGTATCCTGTTGTTAATTAATTTTATTTTATTAATGTTTATTATTAGATTTCATGATAAAATGAATGTAATTTCATTTACCATAAATAACTATACAACTACTTGTATGTATGAAACAAAAATAAATGTAATTATATGTATTACATGTTTATTTGTTTTTAGTTAATTCAAGGTTGTTGAAATTTAATAATTATATACATAATTGCTTTGTAATGTGACAACTACATCGCGTATATTATTAAATTACATAAAATAATTATGTTGTTAGAAGTTAAATTAATTTGAATAAAAACATTTTAAACAAAATATTGTTGTTTTCAAAATTAATGTTTATTCTTACAAGCAACAATATCGAGGTGTCTATCGTCGATTTCAATGAGCTTTGGTATTCAAGTAGAACACTAAAAACTAAGCGACATGTATTTTTTTATTGGCAACCATCAAGGTTTAAAGGGTAAAAATCACTCCCAAAATTTAGAGTAAAATTGGTTTTTTAATTTTTTTCTCGAAAACTATGTGTCCTAGAACAAAAGTGTAAATGTACGAATATCTTCTTTTTTTTTAAGAGCTATTCACCAATGGTTCGTTTTTTTCTATACGATTTGTAAAGTTATTTTTTTGCACCTCCGACATATTTTACTCCATATTTAATTGTTATGTAATTTCTTTCAAAATTTCGTCTTATTTTAAGTTAAGCGGTGTCTACCCATTATATAGAAACTTGTATATACTTATAAGTAAGTTTGATTATTTATAACTCGTTAATATTAAACGATAGAAAAAAAGTATTCGTATTTTTTTATTTGTTTTACATAAGAAATTCTATAAAATATTAAAAAAATATTTATGAATTTTAATTTTTTTCATAATTCATCAGTTTCTTATATTGTTTCTTGTTCACTTAATGGGTTGGTTACGTTACCTGTCGAACAGTGTAAATATAAAAAATAAAATAAAATAATTTTATTAAAATACAAATCGTTAAAAATTGACATAATATTTTTATTAAAATTATTAATTTTTATGAAAAATAGATAATAATTTATTTGACATATTTTTACTTTAGCAGGTGTTCAAAAACAAATTGATCGAAAAAAAAAGAATATAAAAAATGCTGGTCGAACGCCCTCAGAATTAACAGTACTTATTTAAACAAAATAACGGTAATTCCGGTTCCGAATTCAATTTAAAAACAAAATTAAGTAGTAAAGAGAAAGCACTCATTTAAATAACATTAAATAAATAAATTTCAATACAAAAAAAATGACATAAACAAATGGTTGCGGAAACAATAAGATTCCTATTAGAAACTCGGAAATATTTACCTATTTATGTGAAATGTAGATAAAACTTTAAAAAGAATAAATAAATAATTTAGTATGTAAAATAAAATAAATTTTTATAATATAGGTGATAGATTCGATGTATCGTATATACAGTATATTTTATAAAATTAAAAATCTTTTTTCAAAATAATTACAATATTTTTTCAATAAAAATTAGATTGTTCTATATTAAAAGGTTTCTAAAATATAAAATTTCGTTTTTTTTTTTGGCACAATATTTTCAAATTTTGGTATAAATTTATTCTTGAAATAATTTTAGAATTAGCCAATGAAATATTGTCAATTATTCTGCGAATATAGTTCTAGTATAGCTTTAGAATATAGTTCTGTACTAATTTTTCTCCACGTACATCATCATCATGATGATGTACATGGAGTATTTCGAAACGTCGATTATTGATAAAAATTAATACAGAACTATATCTTATAGCCGTTTTATTTCATTAGATTTAATCAATTATTATACACCGAATTGTAGAGTAGTTTTTCCTCTTTAGGACAATTTTTGCAATTGTTTTTTCAAATTTAAATTATAAAAAAAAAAACTTTTGCATTTAAAACTTGTAGAGCATCTTGTATATCTGGTAAATTTTTACCGTTATATAAGTTACCAGCTGATAACTTAGTTTAAGTTTTGGTAACCAGTTTTATGTAGGTAAATACAGATACATACGTGGGTATATGTACAATATATATATATATATATATATATATATATATATATATATATATATATATACGTGCGTGATACAATCATACAATATATATTTTTACTAAACATGTTACATCTAATTTTTATTCTATATTTGTAATATTAAATTATATATTCAAATTTATTAACCACAAAATTGGTATATAAATAATTTATTATTTGTTATATTTTATGCATGAAAAGATTGGAAAATTATATTCATTAATACATCTAAAATAAATAGCGTGTAATATGAAAATAAAGTGTTATTATAAACATTTAAATTTAATAGTTATAATTTTATATATTTATATTTATTGTTATTTTACTATAAATACTGAAATTTGCATGTCAAAGTGGAAATGAAATTCTTACGTGGGGTAAGTGGTGTAAATAGAAGAGATCGGGTACGAAATAGATTAGTGTATGATGATTGCGAAATTGAAAAAAATGTTGTAGCAAAAGTTGGTGTTAGTCAGTTAAAATAGTTTGGACATGTTGTGCGAATGTCTAATGAACGTTTGGTTAAAAAGATTTATTTGAATGATTTTGATGGTATACGTTTGCGTGGACGTCCAATGAGTAGTTGGAGTGATATGATTGAGAATGTTTTGCGTGAGCGAAAGTTTCCAAGTAGTAGGAATAAAAGAGTATGTATGAGATGAATATAAATGTGGATGAAGCGAAAGTTGCTTGTTTGGATAGGAATGTTTGGAGACGACTGATTTCGGGATGATGAAAAGAGTTTGTGCCACACCCTTTTGGGTACACGGCGTGATTGTGTATTGTGTGCGTGAAGTATACGACTTAAATTTGTTTATAATTAAAATAAAACTGCTTTAGGTTAAAGTTCTGTATTAATTTTTATTAATAATCGACGTTTCGATAAACTTAACGTCCGTCTTCATCAAGAAAAAAATGACACAAATAACATTTACAGTAAATCGCAGAACATAGAAACAAATTACTTGGTAAAAAATAAGTAACTTGATCATTAAATTAAATTAAATTTAAGTAGTTATTTTTTTGTTTAAATCTATATAAATTTAATTTTAATATAATGAGTTCTGAACGATTCTTTACTATGTTATTAGATTAATGGGTCTATTCAGTACGCATTTGTAAGACTTATAGTTTTACAGATCGTTTTGTAAATGGAATTCTTCTATTAATAGAAAAAGATAAAATATTCTGTAATGTCACAGATTTTACAGATGTGAACCAAATAGATCCATAGGTTTGTTTGTATTAAAATTTTTTATTACAATAATAATAATTTATTGTTTATTTTAATATTAAATTATATATGTATATATATATTATTAATTTTTTGTTTTATTTTAAAATGTATAAAATATGTAAACTATAACACTTTCATTTTAAATTTAAATTAATTACGGTAACATAATTTCTATGTTGTAACTTAATTACCATGTACAAATAAACAACAGTAGTTATAATAAAAATTAATGGACATTTCAAAATTATTTTTATATTTTTCCAATATTAATAGGCAAGTTTTGTCGCTTAATCGACTGTTGTAGTCACTGCCTGAAGTCATAGCCAGCTATGATTTCACGGAAATGCAACTGACAATCATTTTAATGTTTATTGTTTTGTTCGTTGTTTTTTGTCGTTTGTTTCCAAGGCTGACGCCAATTTATATCTTATGTTTCACACATACATTCACATTTATATTTTTATAAAGTAGTTAGTTTTATATTATTGAAATTCAAATGGAAAGATTTAATTATTACAGCGTGTACTGTGGGAAGCTGCTGAAACTAATCAGCTTTCAATTTTAAATGTTTATTGCTAAAACAGAAAAAAATCATACCACTCCATCTACTCATCGGACGTTGATACAAACGTATACATTCAAAATCATTCATATACAATTTTTTTAACCAAACGTTCATTAGACATTCGTCCAAGATGACCGAACCATTTTAACTAATACCAACTTTTGCAATAACTTTTTTTTTTCAATTTCACACTCATTATACACTAATCTATTTCGTATCTGATTTCTTCTAGGTACAAAGAAATAAATGAAATAAATATTTTATTTAATTTGAATTATATGGATAAATTTTAAGTGATTTTGCCTATATAATTAGATATTTTTTTTATGTTGAGTTTGACTGCAAAAGCATAAAAAGAAAATAACTGCTGTGGAAATGAAACTTTTACGTGGCGTATGTGGTGCAAATATGTTTTTGCAACCAAACCCAACATAAAAATATCATCTAATTAAATAATAATAATAATAAGATTTATTTAAAACTGACACATTACAGTATACACCAATTACAATGTACCGGTAAGAAAATATAACAAGATTAAATTAGATTGTACATATCTATATTGGAGTTCTTACAACATATTTTATTTTTTAATCTAAGTGCGACATCGATAGGATAGACAAATAGAAAATCATTTAAAATTTAGCCTTTTCGTTAGAATTAGATAAAATATCTATTTTTGTTTCCTTTCTGTGTACTTTAAAAATTATAGACTCAATTTTTTACACAATTTTAGTTTTTTTAATAACTACATACATTCGATAATGACAACTGATTAATTTTAGTAACTTCACATTTTGAATAAATTATAGAATGTTAAGTATTATCTTAATTATTTTCAGCTTTTCCTTTCATACTTATTTAATAAAATAATGAAATATCGTTAAAGTTATTAAAATTATTTATTCTTATTTTCTGACTCACTTTCTCTGTAACATTTCTATAAATAATATTTAGTTATTCGATACAATCTAATCTATATAAATTTTTAAAAATAAATGAAAATATTTAGAAAGTTCTTCTGTAAAAAAAAATGTGTTATTTAACTAAAACAATATATTTTCTTGAAAACAATATCTTTAGTAACAACTTCTACAACGAGTTTTATTCTTTAACATATATATATTATATATATATATATATATATATATATATATATATATATATATATTAAATTTAAAATAACATATACATAAAGTTTTATATAAATATAATGACTTGAAACTTGAAACAAAAGATATTATGATATTATAACTTTTGTAACAAAATATGACGGTATATCATTTACAGACGGAAATGTCAAGAAATATATATTATGTGTTCCTGTTTTATAAATAACGTTTTTATAGATTTTTGAAAGTTAACATTTTAATCTAGAAAAACTACTTTGTTAAAAATTATTTTTGAATATATTAATGTAGAGAAAATTTGTATGCTAATATTTTTTAAAATGTAGAAATATATCAAATTTTTTATAAAAAATCTGAAAAAAGGGAAAGATAATAGTTTTTCTACGACTACACTGAAATTTGTTATTGGTTAGTATATGTGGTATATTATGCAATACTACCTAAAAATCTGTACTACAATATACATACAATATACATATTGTAGTACAGATTTTTTTATTGTAGTTTTGTTGATTTATATGACGTAACGAGTTGCTATGACAGCGTATTGTGCAATTTCGAAATTTTTTTTTTTGTTTTTTGTTACTATTAATTATAAATATTACATAATAATATTTTAAACTTATTCACAGCTTTATATTTTCTGTATTTTTGCTTTGCAGTCATTGTATTTTTGTTTTGTTTTAACAAAACGCAACATAAATTAATCGAATACATATCTGATTATTGTTTTAAAACAACATAATGAAAATCCAATGCTTTTATAAAAATTCTATATATTGTTATTTTTTTCGTGTACAAAAAAACAATTCCTTATTCATCTCTTAATGACTTTATTGGAAATTTTATTTTTATAACCTTCAAAAACTACCGTTTGATTTCTGGTTTTATTATTTTATTTATACGAACATCTGACTGACTCATTCTCGTAAGATAAGTTCATAGATACATATAAAAAATACAAACAGTTACTATATAGCTGTCCATTTTAAGAGGAAACTAGTTAATTAATTGTATTAATATTTTTTCGCAAAACTTCTTAAGGTTAAAATTATGATTTTACATTGCTTAGTCATACCGAAAAAATTCAAAAGAAAAGTCAAGACCTGTCAATTAATCATTTTAAAACCAATTGACAATCTAATCGCGTAGTTAACTACAGTTTAAGCTAACTATGCAATTAGATTGGCAACTAAATTTTTAGCCACTCAGAAATAATTTTTACTCATCTTAAGGATAAATAAAATTGGAAATATTAGCTCTTAGTTAAATATTGCTAAAGTTAACAATGGTTTTTGCAACTGATCCTAATAATTTTACTACACTCTAATAAAAAAAAATTATATAATTTTACTTGCAAACTATGACAGTATGATGCTGTAATTTTACATAATTGTTTTAAAATATATAATATCAGAACTATTACTTACAAACATTATGTAATATATTATTACCAATGGGATGGTAATGTACATATGTATGTTATATTACAGTTTTTTAGTAAAGTCTCTTTTGGTTAATTTGCAATCAGAAATTTTCCATAATTAGGTAAAATTTGTTTAGTTCTGTAATATTACTGTTGGTATAATTACATACATTTGGAAATTTATTATTGTTGATATTTAATATGCAAGCTGTAATTTTACATAATTTATGAAGTTATACCAACAATATGTAATTTTAAATTAAGTATGTGATGCAATTTGCAGAAATTAAGCAATTTTGTATACTTATTAGGTCATTTTAACTTACTTTATGTGATTAATATGAGTTAGGTAAAAATTACAGAATTTTTAGGTAGAAATACAGAATATTTATAGTAAAATGATTTATAGTTGATTGTTTATAGTAAAATTTTACTATTATTTTTCTGTAATTTCGCTATCTTTTCTTTACAGTGTAACTCAACCTACAATTTTTTTTCAAAATTGGCACTTTAATATTTTATTCCAGAACGAAACGAGGTAACAGCGCTCAATCCTATAGTACAAATATGAGCATATGATAAATCTCTTGTCATGACCAACTTTTGCGTATACGCAACACAAGCTAACATATATAAATAAATTCACAACCACCATGTGTGTGTGTGTGTGTGTGTGTGTGTGTGTAAAACAATCATAGTGGGCCGTGGCCGGTTAGGTTAGCATATGAGCGTACGAGCGATGTGTGAGTATGAAAAAAAAAACCACGAGTTGCCTTTTAAACCACGTGACCACAGAGACGCCGTGTACCATGGGCACAATAAACCGGTTTTTCGGTTTACGTTGCCGCGTCTCTTTCCTCCGACGACTGACGTTTTCTCCGGTTCGTGAGATGTCTGCGGTTGTGTTGTGTTGTGTTGTGCCGTGATGTGCTGTGTGTATGTGTGTGTGTATGTTTGTAGATCCAATGACCTAAGGTCTTTTCTCTCTCACTCTCTTGTGCTAACGTTCACGATGCCATATTATCTAACTAATACATATGCGCGCAGTTCGGTTGAGGTCGGGTACTAGACAGGTTGGATCTTACAATTACTGAACTGAACTGATAAAAGATGTAAATAAGAGCATTTCTATGTGGGACATACAAGTTTTGTCTCATTCATATTTATGATACTTTTTATACATTACTAGTTCTGCCTAAATGCTAAATGAAATGCCAGCCTGTGTATTAGTTTACAGTTTCTTGCTGTATACTGTGTGTCTTACGACGAGCTTACGCTATCTGTATTTTAAAAACTATATAATATTATGTTACGTAATTTGGTATATAGCTGTATTCCGATATTCTTGGACGAAGCAAAATATTTTCAATAAGACTTTTATCTTACTTATTTTAAATGGTTTACTCCATTAAAAACATATTACTTTAATTCACCTGTTTTCAACGTATTATATTTTTTTTTTGTTTGAAATTGGCAAACAATTTTTTGTAACCTGACATCCCTGTATGTATAAAGTGGAAACGCCAGCTAACACAAAGGGTATCGAAGCCAATATATACCACAAACATATTTATAATCAAAACTTTTCTCTGTTATTAATATAATAAAATATTGTGTTGTGTTTCCCATCTATATTATGGTTAAATCTGATACTTTACCATTATAAAAAATTAAATAAAAACAAACAAATCACGATACTTTTAGATTAAACTTTCTCATCTATACTCAACACAAATACACAAACAATCGTGAGTGCGCTTGTGAGTACCATACATGCATTGAGTCTCTATTGCAATTTATTTACAAAACGTTCAAATACGAAATAAGTCGAATAAGAAACGAATAAAGCAGAAACACATTTTCGCACACACATACGTTCAGTTAGCAAAAGAAAGAAAGAGAGAGAGAGAGAGAGAAATAACATAATGTCTGTTGTGTTATTGTCTCCATATAGAAGTTGTTTTCTTAGTTTTTTTTTCTTTCTTCAGTTGGCGTCTTGTTGCGTTTGTTACGTCACAACCTTACCGGACTTTTAAATGCGTATAGTAGTGGAAGGTTAGTGAAAAATGGTTGTTTTATTTTTATTTAAAAAGTAACTGTTTTGATTCCGGTTAGGTATTGATAATTTATTGTTTCTGTAATCTAATTGATTTGAGATTTCTTTTTTGTTTAGAGTGAATTTAAATATATGCAGGAAAAGACACTAGTTTATTGTCCGTATTTTATTTATTATGGACAATACAGATGAGCCCCGGTTATAACACGGGTTTGCGGAGTGGAAATCTGACTCGCGTTATGGGGGTATATATCTTTCTTGGCCTAAAAAATCGATTAATTTATGAATTTTTTTCTGTGAAATTATAAGAGAAATCAAACTGCAATTTTTTTGAAGTAAAAGAAATAGACTTTGAACTTCTTTCAGGAATTTTTATTTTAACTTTCGTTGAATATCGTCCGCGTTCTAATCCTTTCTTCGACAGCTCTGCAAAACCGAACGACTATGCGGTAACAATGATAACTCTTTCTCTGTTCATCTGAAACAAAAACCAAAATGCACCCTTGAATTATGATATATTATCTGGATTTTTTTTAAATTAAACGTTTATTAAACATTAGACATACTTTAGATTTTTTTAATTACAATAAAAGAAATACAATTATTTATAAAAAAATTTGTATTTATTAAATTTATAAAAAAAAATCCATTAAAACTTCAGAGTTGAAATAATAAAAACTGTGTAGCGAAAATTTAAATAAATAGCTGGAATATCATTTTAATTATTTGACGTTTATAGTCGAAGCGGAACATGACAAATAGACAACTGAAAAACAAATTAAAACAAAAAAAAAGAAGAGTAAAGTGACGGTAATTCTAACCACAATTACATATCAGATTCCAACAGGTAATTTAAAACCACAGATGGAATTCAGGCATTGTTTTTGGTAATTCTGTATCTAGAGCAGATAGTATGTGAAACGCCGGTTTAGTCTGTTTCATATTCATATATTTATTTTATATATTTTTAAAATATTTAACAATAATACAAACAAATTTTTAAATAAAAAATATTTAATTTTATTTGAAATAATCATATTAATTTTTTTAATTTAGATCATACTTAAGTGTATTTTTAAATGGAAAATATTTAATTTTATTTGAAATAATCATATTAATTTTTTTAATTTAGATTATTTTCAAGTGTATATATATATATATATATATATATATATATATATATATATATATATATATATATTTGTTTCTTGAGATTAGCAGTCAGGCAGAAATAAAACAACTCAATTCATTATGCAAACTTTCAGAAATATTTTATTTTCTTTGTCAGGCCCTGTATTATAACACATAAATAAATATTACAATTGTAAAAAACAATTTAACTTACAATGGCAGAGTTTTCTGCATGTATTAAGAAACCATGTGATAGAATGTTCTAATATATATCAATGTTTATGCAAATGTAACAAAACCAGATCTATTATATATATATATATATATATATATATATATATATATATATATATATATAGTATATATTTGGTAAGTAGTAATGAGATGAATTGTTTTAACAACGTATATTAATAAACACATTGGTAAAAAGTTTTACCAAATTTTTAATTTGGTGGTGGCTCTTTTTTGGTAATGGTCCTTTTTTGGTGGGAGCTCTTATGCTGTAGCCCAGTCTGCCCACCCTTTAATCCGGCACTGTAATTCGCAAGTATTTTTATTAAAATCTAAACTATACCATCTATTTTAATCACAATGTATAAACGAAACTGAAACAATCTATATAATATTTCGCAAACCAAAAACGGCAAAATCAGCTTATGAAAAAAATTCCCAGAGGTGTCAATTAAAATAATGAATAATAAAATAGGTTAGCGCGGTATACTCGTATAATTGCCCCGACCTGCGATCTAAAGCGGCCATCGCTGAAACAAATCACTGTCTGAGCGGAAGAGATCTACTTGGTCGGATGAGGGGTTGAGCGGGGGGAGGGTGGTAGAGTAGAAGCCAAAACCGCACACATCCGGTTCGGTGCTGGAAATAGCCACCAGAATCCATTTTTTTCCCCGAACGAAAATTATATTACAAGCCAGCCCCGGGTTTTTATCTGATTATGTAAATTACATATCGTCTCTCATCTCGTGAGAGGAAAAATGAATAATTATTGTATTGTGAATGGAGTATGGGTGGAATGTAATTGTGGCTATGAATGCAAATTTTGCAAAAGTAGAATGGTCTGCATTATAGATAATGGGTTCGAAATGATATTTTAGCTGTGAGTTTTAAAATACATTTGGTATTTTGTTTTTATTTATGTTATTTTAAAATATATTTTCGTAAAATGAAAAATCGTTCTATTATTCTCTATTTTACTGAAAATTATTATACACAATACACAATCACGCCATATACCTATTTATTACTCTATTAAATTACTTTAAAAAGAAAAGTTATGTCAACATTTTACTACTTATGAATAATAATAACTATTTTTTATATTTACTAGTTTAAATTTATTTCTCTGTTACATTTATTTTTAAAGTAAATTTAACCAGCTTTTATGCAACCGAGCCTATATCATTTTATTCATATCACAAAAGCATAATCTAAAAATCAAACACATTAAAAACAACTTCCTTATGGAAAAACTATCCTAACCTCATTTTCCCCCAATCTTCTCGAAACTCGAACGTCGAAAATCGTAACTAAAGTTATGCAAGCAACTTTACATGGAAATGTGTTCTGAAGAAGCAGCAACCTTACTTGGACCAAGTGAATAATGTCTTTATCCAATGCGTGCGGCCACGATTTCTCGTCCCGTCTTCCCCCCGCACTTTTCTTCCGCTTTATAATCCATGTTGAAACTGGTAACTTCCATTAGAAATTCACTCTCAGTACTCTTTCCGAAAAGTTTTTCGAGAGTTTAGCGCGAGTTAGACCCAGTGAAATGGTCTTGAAAGAAAAGCGATGGCTTGTTCAAGAATGACTGATTGAAATTTTAGCAATTTTGAGAGTTTTCTTTCGGGTAATTAAAGATGGAATTAATGTAGATTAATATAGATTATAGAGGGGAGTTTTGATTAAATGGATATTAGTTAATATTCTAATGTTGAGATTTTGAGAAAAATCTCAACATTAGAATATTATTTATATTAATTTTACAGATACACTTATGAACTGGTTTTTGTTCAATGTTATTAAGGATATTAGTTAGTTTTTCATAAAAGTCATTACTTTTTATAATTTACATTTTATTTAAATAAGTTGAAATTTTAGTGTCCACCAAAATTTTTATTATTTGTTTTTTCAAAATTATTATTACAGGATTTTTTTTTGGTACTTGGTGTAAATTGAATAATATTATTATTATCTTTCTTTATAGAAAGATGCAAATATTAATTATTTGTAAAAAATTTGAAAAATGTTATTTGAAAAATGTTTTGGAATAACATTTTCAGCCCCAATACAATTTGTGTGTGTTCATTACCCATTAACTGGACTATAATTTGGAATTAAAGTAAAAATTGAAGTAATAATAATTCTGCAATTAAAGATAAACAATAATTTTATAATATTATCAATTTATTCAATATATATATATATATATATATATATATATTAATTTTACAATGGCGGAATAAATTTGTAGCTGAAAACCATCAATATTTTTTGGGCTTTTTAAATTATAAAATTCTATTACACTGTAAAAATGTAATATAAATTTATGTAATTTTACATAACTATTAACACTGAAATAGTAGTAGTATTTTATATTTTTGGCTAAGCTTTACTTTACGGTTACCAAATAAATTTAGTTTTGTTAATTTTATGAATATAAATTGCAAAATTGTATTGCGAAAATGATATTTACAATGTTAAAACTCATTTTGAAAACTCAATTACAAGATATGACTGTAATTAATTAAATATCTTGTATCAAACATGTTCAAAAACAAATCTTGTAACTTAAACTTGTACGAGTAACTTTTTAAATTTATTCCACAAAATCCAAAACAAGTCAAATAAACCTCGACCATTATCGAAAGCCACAGTTGCAGGAAAACACCGATAAATTACATTGAAGTGCTATCTTCCATCAAAGATAGTGTTCGGAAACCATTGCAACAAATAGTTGAAGAACAAAATAGTCAATGTCCTAGGCAGGCATTGCGCACAATAACACATACACACATACAGCGTACAAGAATCTGTATGTGTGAAAGTTGACGCATAAATATTAAATTCGCCAAAGTCGTAAATTTTGCGAAGCAATTTGAAAAGTTACCGCGAGTATTTCCCGTAAATGTGTTTGCAGTTTGTACGATCGCTGACAGGTTTGGTTTTGCTCAATGAAGATGCGCAATGTGTTTTTGCGCAGTTTGCGAAAGAAAATAAACGAGATTGCCCCGTTTCAGATTTGTCGATCTAATGTGAAATGTAACAAGTTGGAATTTTTGTTGATGCTTGCTGAATTTGCTTATTTTTCAAAAATATGATTATTGTTTACGTTCTTTGTCAACATAAACTGAAAAGCAAGCAATAAATAGATTTAAATAAAGTTGTTTGTCTAGATAAGAATATTGGACAATTTTTTTTTGCTTGAATAAAAAGAGTTTGTGCCACACTTTATGAGTATATGGCGTGATTGTGTATCAAGCCATGTACTTATAAGTGCACAAATTCTTTTCAAGTAAAAATTATTTTTTACTAAATATTTGTATCTGGACAAACAACAACAAATAAACAAAGAATTCTTTTAGTGCCCACAAATTTTATTTAATATTATTTAACCAGTGTTGCCAACTTCTGAAGAATAAATATAAAACTTTTATTTATATTTCTAAAAGCTGAATTACATTATACTTTTTTCGTCTAGATTCATACTAGGTTTCTAGTTCAAGTTTCGTTCAAGAACATATAGTCTGTTCTAGTATAATGTAAATCAGATATTTGCATCCAAGTTTCTTTCAAGTTTTCTAGTATAGAAATATACAACATGCTCTATTTTCCTATTCAAGTTTCATACTAGGTACATTATACGCATGCGCACGCAATTGTACCAACCTTATATGTAGCGAAGTTATATAGGTTATATATTATACTCTGTGTATGTAGCTGTCAAACATCATTTTAAGTTGGCGTACTGGCAATACATCGGAAAAAATCGAAGAAACTCGACAATACACGACCGATTGTGAAAAAAGTATGAAAATTGAACAAAACTTGAACGAAAATTGAACTAGAAACCTAGTATGAATCTAGACGAAAAAAGTATAATGTAATTCAGCTTTTAGTATTTATGTGATGTGAAAATGGTGTATATATGGGTTTTTCCATATGCTTTTAATCTTGTTATTTAAATAAAGAGTAATAAAAATGATCAAAAATTCATTTATGTTCAATAATATTTCATGAAAAATACGATTATGTGTTCATTTAAATGTAATGTAAATGAAAGTAGAACGATTATAGATACATACATACGTATAATTAGCACATGTTCCTGTAACTGGGCAACTGAGAATCTGTTGGTTGTGAAAAGAGAGGTTTTGAACAAACCAGATGAAAGAGAAAATTACAGTTGTGCGAGCTTCGGGCGTGTAGGAACTGCATTAAAGCGTCGAGCACCAACTTTTGCTTGAAATGAATGTATGTAGATGAACGTAAATGTAATATAGAGTATTAGATACAGTGGCGGCGGAGCTACCACATTTTTATGAAACATTTCTTATAATAATAAATTGGTAAACCCATATATTTAACAAACGAATACACACTAAAAAATATTTCTTTTTATTGAGCACTGCGTTTTAGTTAAATTATATATAATTTATGTGGACACTATGAAAGTCTTTTTGGGAAAATTTTATTAAAATCGGATAAATAATGTGACCATAAAGATTAATTAACAATATATATTTTTATATACTTTTTTAAATTTTCAATATATTAAGACTTGTAGAGTTTGACAATCTAATGTTGAGATTTTATCCTAAAAATTTCGCTAATTACCCAAACATTGAATCGGCCTTTTAGGCTGTGCATTAATGAGTGGCCAGTTAACACGTGTTTTGGTTTTTGGGAGCTCGTCAGTATGATGAATCGATCGATGTCTGATCAGATACTAATGCAGTTGTGATTGTCTGACTGGCTTTTATGCCAAGTAGATAAAAAAGATATAGTTGATAAGAAATAAGTACCACCAATAAAAGTAAATCGAACAAAAAGTTGATAATGCTGTTTGAAATTGATATAGTAATAATCTAATGCTGAGATTTTATCCCAAAAATTTCACTAATTACTAATTAAAACATTGAATTGGCTTTCTAGGCTGTACATTGTTGCTCAGACTAATTAGTGTAATTTTAGAGATAAAATCTCAACATTAGATTATTACTATATCAATTTCATACAACATTATGAACTTTTTGTTCAATTTGTTTTTATTGACATTATAAATTTAAAAATCATTATTTAAATAATTAATCTTACTTATTATCAGAAATAAAAATTAAAAAAAAAAATATTCTTGTGTGTGTGTGTGTGTAGGTAAATAAAACTGTCTTTCATTGTTCCGCCACTGTACTTATGAGATTAGCAAAAGGAGGCTAAGTACAGTATAATATGCCAGACTTGATTATATTAAAAGCATCATGATACAAAGATCGACATACAGATGGCACTAATGGATACGTTGCTAATTATCTTCACTAATTTTTTTACTATTAATTATTATTATATGGTATTTTAACTTTACATTTTCCAACTTTCGCTAAAAGCATCTGCTAATAAAAATAAACTATCATTATACAGATAACATTTCTACTAACAATTACATCGAATATTGATATTTAATTCCTTTATTTATTTTTCATTTTAAAGCGATTAAATTCAATAATAGTTACAAGAAATAGAGAATTTACAGTAAATAAACAGAACATAGAAACAAGGTACTAGGTAACAAAAGTAGATTATAAAAGGCAGTGATCTAAATAAAATTTATCTTTGTTTAATTAAAAATTTATAAATTTTATGATCTAGTTACTTATTTTGTTACCTGGTAACTTGTTCCTATTTTCTGTTTATGTACTGTAAATGTTATTTGCATCTTTTTTTTTTCTTGTTGAAGATGTACGTTAAATTCGTCGAAACGTCGATTATTAATAAATATTAATACAGAACTATAACCTAAAGCCGTTTTATTTATATTTATTTACGTTTCGTAATGTCATTTATTAGATAACATAGTACTTATGAAATCAGGTTGAAACTTTATCAGTTGATTTAAGAAATATTTATATATAATTAAAATTTAATAATAGACAAATAGACTCTAATTTTATTGTATTTTATGGAAATTCGGAAACAAAATAGGAAACAAACAGAAATAATTGAAATATTTCTATCTTGTAACATGACATAATTTCAAATAAAATAATAAAGGTTGTTTTTTTTCCGACTACAATAAAAATAAATTTGAGTCAGTTTAGTAAAAGTTAGGTAATTGCATTATAAAATGATATTTTCGTAATATATTTTCATTATTAATTAAATTTTAATTAACGGTATTCTCGGCATGGATGGTTATGTTTGGATGGCTTAGAAATTAAGTAAAAATTAACAGACTGTTGTGTTTCACTTTTCGCGTAATCGTTTTTTGTACGAGTATGATCCAAAGATGGAACTAGATATTAATATTAGTCAGTTTTTCGTTAACGTTCGCCAGCTCTTGTAAAACCGATTAAACAGATTATAAAATGGTTCTTGTTTTGAAATTAAAAACTTAACATTTCTAACTATATTATAACACTTGCCTTTATTAGAAACATTAATAAATATAAATAATTAGTAATTAGGGAATTCAGTCTTTTGTATAATTTTATTAACTTCTAAACCAACGTTTCGGCAATCACTATTTTCTTTTTTAGGGTTCTACAATGAATACAAAATATATACATATAAATACATTTAAATATACATATGTATAATAATAAATATAACAGCAGAACAAAAAACATTTACAGCAGAATATTTTAGTTGACTTTAATTGTAAAGCAAATATACATTATTTGATCAGTAAATTTAAAAATAAAAATTCTCATTTTTTTATTGAATTTAGGAGTAACTTTTATTAATAACATTTTATTTTAGTTTTACTGTTTTTGACGTATTTCAACTTTGTTGATTTTTTGTTTGAAATTGGCAACATGTATCAGGGTCCATATCTAATATTTGCAATTTGTAAACGGGGTCTTATTAAGGAAGCTTTGGGCTACTTTTTTATAGATATATAAATTAAAACTATTAAAAAATGTGCCTCGCATACTGCTGTAAACTTGAAGTTCAAAAAACAATAAAATTTCCTTTTTTTAAAAAAAAAAAAAAAAAAAATGGAAACACCCATTGTTTACTACTTTAATGAATTTTACGTTAAAAAATCATTTAATTAATAAAAAATAGAATAAAAGTGAACAAATCAATTTTAGAATTGTGCGAAAATGTAATTCCTGCTACGTTTGTAATTCGCTGTTTTGTGGCGAGATGGCAGCACACGTAAATTAAATTGATACATTTCTCTTATTTTTAAAGCTTCCATCGTTGCTATAGAAACCAGACGCTGCCAATGTCACTAACAGGACGAATTGAGGACAAACTCTCTTGTAATATTGAGAAACTAATTTGCAGAACCGAACTAAAATATGTATTTTATAATTTTACATTCTAAAATAATTTTAAAATAATAAGTTATACACATAAATTTTCATAAAATTCCTGCTTTTGTTTAACTAATTTTGAAACTCAATAATAAATGTTGGTAAAAATTGCACTATAGATAAAAAAATATATTTGTATTAAATTATTTTAAGATTATAAATAAAATATTTTAAAATTATATTAAATATAAATTTTAAACATATTTTATACACTTAGTGACCAATTTTATTTTCAATAAAAATGGTGGAGGTGCTTGTTAATAATAGTATATTATATATTACGAGGAGTAGAAAAACATCTTTATTGCTCAGATATATATATATATATATATATATATATATATATATATATATATATATATATCCGAAGATTGAAGATCAATAATATTATTGATATATGTTCAGTCTCTGTATTCTGTTCCCAATGTCACGTCTAAAATAACACAAACTTTAAATTTATTATTTAAAGTGTCTGAAAGTTTAAAACCAAATTAATGATTACCTTCAATGTTCAAATAATAAATATACATTTGTCGAAACAAACGGAGAGGAATCAAAATCAAATTATGGAAAACCATTTTCAATTCAATTGCAAATCCATTTTTTATCGAAATTATTATTTTTATTTGATTGCCTTGAAATGAACAATATGATTGGCTCATCATCTTCAATTTTTAATTTCAAACTCGTTTTTGTTTTTTTTTTTTGGTAGACTCTTATTTTGGTAATGGACCACGTTGAATGAGAACGATTATAAATTCATAGCTTTTGCGTCGCTTCCCGAATTTTTAAAGAGCTGGTTTTGTTCTATAAAGAATTTTTATTAACTCGACGATATGACGGTTAATATATATGGGTTGTTTAAAAATAAATTTATTGTTAAAAAATTTACCGTTTGTTTCATTAGTAAATTGAGTTTTTGTTTTTAATTTTTGGTAATATGTTAACAAGTTTTTTCTCTACTAGCTTTATATCGTACGAATTAAAATAAAACGGTTTGTAGTTCTGTATTAATATTTATTTATAATTGACGTACGCTACGTACTCAACGTACTCAACGTACGTCTTTATCAGGGAAAAAGATACAAATGACATTTAGAGTAAATGAATAAATAGAACATAGATACGAGTACAAAGGCCCGTATTCTCACCTCATTTATAAAAGTGATTTTTGCCAAAAGTGCTTTTGACGTTTACTTAAAATTATTTATTAAAGATTTTATAATAGTTTATTTAAATTTTATAATACCAAATATAATAAAAATGATCAAAAATAGAAAAACTATTCATATTTGAACAAAAACAGAAGCAAAAAATTATTAGGAAATTAATGATAAAAGCACTATTTCATGAAAAAGTGAAGTGAGAATACGGACCAAAGTTACTAGGTAACAAAATAAGTAACTATATCATAGTTCTTTATTTAGTTAATTTTATACTGTTCTATACTGTTTAAACACCGCGGTATTTGTTTTTTTGTAAAATTTTAATATTTTATTTGACATAGTAAAAAAATCTTTCAAAACTCATTATATTAAAATAAAACGGCTTTAAAAACATTTATAAAAGTCATTTGTATTTTTTTTTCTGATGAAGACGTACGTTGAGTTCGTCGAAACGTCGATTATTAATAAATTTTAACACAGAACTATAATCTATAGCCGTTTTATCTTGTTTTGATTTTATTAAGTTTTATTGAAATTTTCGTAGCTACTAAAGTAATGTTTCAAAAAATACCCTTTTCACAAACTGTGTATGTTTAGGACGGGCCCATTTGAAAATTTTACTGAGACCTAAAATATACTCATGACTTACATTAAAAATAGCTTAACAAAACGGTGTACATATTTTTCAATTTTGATTATGTCCATATTTATAAATAATTATAACTGACTAAATAACATTTATGCATTTAGACGATGTGACAAGATAAATTTAAACTGTGTATCAATTACTCATAGTTTGTTTCACTAATTGCGCATCAATTTTCAAATGGATTTATTATAGAAATAACATACACGTCGTTACTACGACAACCACAAATACACTATTTATATTATTCAAATATATGTATAAATATGAGTTATTAATGCTGAATTCACAATTTGGTTCGATTTCACGTTAATTTATTCAGTTTTATATGATTTAATAACAAGATTAGAAGTATATGGTTAAACCCATATATATATATATATATATATATATATATATATATATATATATATATATATATATACCACTTTGACATTTCTCGGTAAGTTGGCAACACTGTATTTTAATAATATTATAATTTATGTGGGCACTAGAAGATACTTTTCTGAAAATTTGATCAAAATCGAATAAATAATGTAGCCACAATGAATTTTTAAAAAATTTTGTGATTTTTTTGTTGATAAGTTGACAACACTGTATTTTGTTAAAATTGCATAATTTATTTAGGCACTAGGAGAAACTTTTATAAAAATTTGATTAAAATCGGTTAAATAAAATGGTCATAATGAATTTTTAAAAATGTTACTAATTTCTTTCTCGGAAAGTTGGGTACACTATATTTTGTTAAAATTACATAAATTATATGAATACTAGGAGAATCTTTTGTGAAAATTTGAGTAAAATCGGTTAAATAACATGGTCACAATAAAAATTTTAAAATTTTAGTAATTTTTTTCTCGGAAAGTTGGCAACACTGGATATTAATAAAATTCTATAATTAATGGGAACATTAGGGAAATCTTTTCTAAAAATTTCATCAAAATCGGATAAATAACGTAGTTAATATGAATTTTTAAAAACTTTAGTAATGTTTTTCTTGGAAAGTTGGCATCACTGGAAAAAACCAAAACCACCATGACCATCTTGGGCACTAGACAAATTTATCCTGAAAATTTCATTAAAATCGGTTGAACCGTCTAGGAGGAGTTGCGGCCACAAAATTTTGACTTACGACCGAGCGAGCTGACGACGCACATCCATACACCCACATAAACTAAGTTCAGATTCGTCATCTAGAGGCTATATGAAAGATTTCTATACAATTTTTATTTTTTTTTGCTAATGTTACAGACACCGTACCAAACGCTATACCACTTATTCCTTGCAGTCAAAGTGGTAAAAACATTTAAAATTGTTATAGAAAGAGGTGTGCTATAGCAATGGAATATTAAGCACTCTACTATCGTACTCTACTACTAGCTCTATTAATGTAATATAGGTTTACTAAATAAATATTGTCACATAGAACGTGCAGAACAATATATCATAATCAAAATCCCGACAATTTATTACAATATAGGGTGTTACATTAGCCACCCGTAACCATATAGACAGCAGAAATAGTCTATACATATAGAGCGAACTCGAATATATACAACACCATACAATTCAACACAAATGTAGTCCTGTCTCGCGCCTGTCAAGGGCGCGCGTTAGTGGCGGATGCAGACTGGTTATGAATAGTTACACTCCGACCAAGGGGGGGGGGGTGTTATATGGTACGCATATTAACTTTGCATTTAACCCCGTTCTGCCTCTCGCACACTCTCGGGTACACTGTCGGTTGTACGGAGCTGATGACATAAATCCTACCTGGACAGTTGTAGGCGTGAAATTAAATTAATGCAATATGTCATGTGTGTGTGTGGCTGTGTGAGTAAGATGAGTTGTTGTGTGTTGTGATTTGTAGTGTGTTTGTGATATGCTTGTAAAAATAATGGTGCATATTATTATTTGGTTTCGGAATATTCTTCGTCCAGAATTCTTAGCCGCTGTAATTCTTTGCCGCCACAATTTAATTTAATAGCATGTTAAGTACACATTAGTCGGATAATCACTCAATAGTTCATAATTCAATCCGTCTCGATCCGGACAATTTTGCAAATGGTGCGAGTTGTTAGCCCACAGCTAAGCAAGAAACCTGCAGCTTATAGTGGGTGTGCGAATGACGTTTGGTCATTCTGATATTTCTACTTATATATGAGTCGTATAGATGCAAAACTCACTATTTGCAAATTTTAAGTTCTGAGATATTTGCAAAAAACTGTTATAGCTAAGTGTAATTGTATTTTGATGATAAAATCTTGTTACTAGATGGCAATACTTATTTAAAATCGTGAATCATTAGTTTTATACATCATTAATTCATACAAAGTATAACTGTTTGCTTTCCACAAATAAAATTTTTATTGGTGGAAAGCAAACAGTTACTTTTGCATCTAAACTATCAACGCAAGTAGTGAGTTTTGCATCCAACACTAAACTTTAAAGAGTGTTTCTCATATTAAATACTGAGTTTTTTTCTAACTAACCTAAATATCGTATTCCTTGTAAAATTCTACGTCCAAATCGCGCAAAATCTCATTTTTCACTTTTTGTCGAATAGTGAGTTTTGCATCTATACGCCTCATATGTCTAGTGAACGTCTGGTTAAAAGAATTTATATGAAAGATTTTGATATACGTTTGCGTGGACATTCCAAGTAGTAGGAATAGAAGAGCATGTTTGAGAGGAATTATGAATAAATTATGGATAAAGCTAAAGTTGCTTGTTTAGATAGAGATGTTTGGAGGAAACTGGTTTCGGGATAATGGAAAGAGTTTGTGCCACATCCTTTTGGGAACATGGCGTAATTGTGTATGTATGTATATTATATTATATGGATATATGACGTGATTATATATGTATGTATTTATTTATAATAATAAACATATACTTGAAAAAGTTTTAACAACAAAATCATTCTGCATACATATACATCGTTTATTTTTTTATGCGAGAAAGATAAAATAGAAAACTAACACTTCTGAAACTTACATAAAACAAATTCAATTTCACATACCCACAAAAACAAAAAACCAGCATACAAAAACTAAGTTTTCATCTCAATATACATATAGCAGCGCGCAAATGATATACGCGTTCCTAGGAAAACACATGTTGTAGAAATTATTCCTGCAAACATACGCAAAAAAGTAGCTTGCTCATGTTTGTCCAGGGTTGTCTCGAAGTTATTTTGGCATTGGCTTAACGCGAGAGAATTTCGTAACTATGAACAACCCCACTTAACGGTCGATGGTGTTCGAAACCTATACGTGTGCAAGAACATTACGAGATAGTGAAGCATTCTCGATGGTACGGTTTGGTTTTCAGCTCCGGTAACTTGGTGAACTATGTTACCAACACGGTTTGCCGCTGAAATGTGTCAAGTTGAGGTTATGTTACGGGGGTATTTTAGGATATGCTGGCTGGTGCTTTAGTTTTCAATGCATCGTTGGGAAAATTTTGAGGTTATGGACAGAATTTATTTAGTGGTTTTTGTTTATTTTCGTATGGTGTAACTATTTTAAGCGGGTGAAAATATCTTGTTTTCAAATTGGTATTTTTAAATGTTATAGAATTTATAATAATTGACTGATAGAACGAAATTAAAGTTGTTATTTAGATTGAAATATTAAATTTTTGCTTGCTCGATCACAATTGATTATTATTTCAGTTGACAAAATTATTTTTAATCAATATTTTGTCGTTTGTAGACTTCATTTCTGCCACATGACAAAATAGGGACTTAACACAATTTTGTATTTTTTTGTTATTCTACATAAAAAATAAGTGGCTCTCGTTTTTCTTTTTTTTTTAATGTGCCATATAAGCTCAGAAAAAAATATTTTTTCTTCAGACATAAATAAATATATTATAAACAAATTGTAATAACCAAAAAATGGGTACAAATTTCGTGGGGGCAGCAATAAACCATAAACTTATAAATCACTTATAAAATATTTTACTTGGAACATTAACCAAAAAATGTATATTTTTCAACAATAATGAAATAAAAAAAATTTAATTTATTCTAAAATGTTTGTTTTAAAAAGAGTAGTTATAGTTAATAAAAAGGGGAAAAAATATTGCAAAATGTAAAATAGATTTTTTGCAGTAAAGTGTAAAAATGTTCGTCAATCTATTCACGTTCAGACGGAAAATAATATTTTTAAAAATTCATCATGTTGACAGATAACAAAAACTGTAAACAGTAAAGTGGCAAAAACTGAAAAATTTCACGGAATCATATTTCAGAATTCGTGTAATGAAATGCGAAAAGCGTTTATAATATTTCATAGCATATAGAATTACTAAAAAATTTGTAATTTGTAATACATGTACAAAATATTTTTTTTTGAATCAGTATGTTTATAATAATATGATTGTACGAAAACATTGCATAATCAATAATTAATTTTCATTATATTTACAAACTTTTATAAAAATCTGGTGTGGCCACCACAGAACCGATCGTCTTTGTATTAAATAAATTTATGGAATAGAAAAATTTGTATAACCACTACTGTAGTTATGGTTATTAAAAACAAAACTGTCGACATAAATATGCCACCTATTTACATAAAAATATAAAAAATTATAAAAAAAATATTTAGCTGAATCGAAAAATGTTCCAAATGAAAGTTGTTATTTATAACTTGTTTAGCAACTTATGTTAAATACATTTTTTCAAAATATATTTTTGCAGCAAAATATTCGTGATTAGTATATTTTTTAGTAAATCAGTCAGCTAATTTTACAAGTGATTTATAAGTTTATGGCTTATCGACGCCTCCGCGAAATTTGTACTCATTTTTTGGTTACTATATTTTGTTTATAATATACGTATTTGTTTAGGTGTGCATGAAAATTTAGGATAACTTGGTTTATTATTGTTTAAATATGTTTTAGTAAATTAATTAGTGAATTTTACTAGTATTTATAAGTTTATAACTTATTGCCGCCCCACAAAGTATGTCACTTATTTTTGATTATTGCAAAATTGTTTGTAATTTATTTCTGTGTATTTATGCAAAAAATTGGAAACTTAGAAGTAAATTTGTATGAGTTATTGCAATTTTACTCTTTTAACAGTAGTGGCTATTATAAGAAATTGTTGTCATCTCAGTGTTGCTGTTTTCATGCCGGTCGATAAAGGATCAAATATTTTTATTTATCAATTTTATTTTATATTTTTTTAGTTTGTATTTGTTTATTTAATTTATAATTTTTGTTAATTCAAAATATAGATCAAATATTGTTTCAACATTGAAGCATTAAGATCTCACAACAAATTACGTTATTAAACAATCATTTTACTAACCATATACATACATAATAAACAAACTATTGTAGCATGGAAAATATTGGACTTTAGTTTTACAGGGCAATAAACGTAACTTTCCGAATATGCAACTGACAAACAGTATAGTAACTACTTTGTTAAATGTCATGAATTTATTACGAAACAGAACTATTATCATATATGAGGTGCAACAGAAAAGTAATCTGGCCAGCATTAAAAAAATTGTTATTTATGTAACAAGTGTGTAAAGATGGGTTTAATGACATGCGTATTAAATCTCGAGAAATCGAAACGTCTAGGTTAATCACAAGTTCCATACAAAATTTTATCTGCATTCCCAAATTACACAAACAAACAAAAATGTTTTTATATGTATATGTTAAGTAATAATCACATAAAGTATGTAGAAATAATCTAATAAGTATGTAAAATTTCTTACTTTCTGTAAATTGCATCACATACTTAAAGTAGAATTACATATTGTTGGTATAACTTCTTAAATTAAGTAAAATTACAGCTTGCATATTAATATCTGTAATAATTCATCAAAATAATGAGACTTAATACATATTTTATGTAGCAATACTAATAAAATAATTTAAGTGTAATTCATTTATTTCAAAATACATCCGTTATGTAAATTAAAAATGTATGTAATTATACCAATAATAATATTGAAGAACTAAAGAAATTTTTCCTATTTATGAAAAATTTCTGACAACAAATTTACTGAAGTTCTGTAAATTTACTGAAAGAGACTTTAATAAAAAAAACTGTAATATTACATACATATGCACTTTTTCATCCCGTTGGTAATATCATATTACATAATGTTTGTAATAGTTCTGATTTTTGAACAATTCTGTAAAATTACAGCAGTAGAGTAATAATACCTAGAAATACTGGACATCATACAGTTTCATGGTTTGTAGATAAAATTACATAATTTTACTTATAGTGCATTTTTTGTAAAATGTGAATAGACTGTGAATGAATCATAAGAATACATCAGTCATATTACTTTTTTACCAACCTCGTCAGTAATACAAGAATACAATAGTGTATTTTGTATGTGAGTGAGGAAATATTTTCATTAAAATGCATTTTCCTTGCAATCGTCTGTTTTCCTGGAACAAATGCGCCACTATCCATATCCATGTTCTCTTCCATTGCGACTGGAAACTATGCGGGAAAGTGTGGGAAAAAGAGACAGACAAACAGACAGACACTGGGAATACAAAGCGTTAAGCATATCAGTGGCGGCTCGTGCCATTACAACTTTATATTATGATAGTTGAATATAGTTTGTTATCTCGTACTCTCGTATGTATTGTATGAATGTGGCCGGAAAATTAAACTAGGTTTTTTTGGGATGTAATAAACTATTATAGTTTGAACTACGTTGTTTCTGGAAGAGCATTTGTTTTATTAGGTTTATTATAGTTATATGCATATAATTTTCGCATGTACATTTTGTATTTACTAATTTAAATTATATACAAAGTGTAATCAAACACTAGTAACATTCAAAATCTACATGTAGTTTATAGTAACATCATAAAAATTTATTTTAAAATTGTTTTTTTTTTAATACACAGTGGAACTTGTATTGTAAAGAGGCCTATCAATAGACTTTTTAAATTTGTCAAGTATATAAATAATTAATCTATAATCTTATAATAGGTCCACTGTAAAAAGTGTAACTTAAATTTATGTAATTTTACATAGGTTTTAACTGTAAAAATAATAAAATTTTACTGTTATAATTAACGTAATATTACTTTTTTTAATGAAAAATTACGTTTAAAAAACATGTAAAATTGCATAAATTTTTTGTAAAATTATATATATTTTTTTTTATAATGTAGTATATTTACTAAAAAAAATTGTTGTGGTCAGTGATCGTTATAGAATCGACCGTCACCATAAAGTACCCCACAAAAACTTGCTAATGTGTATCATATTACGTTGACAATTTCACGATTTGCAATTATAATTTATCGTAGTCATGGAAACATTTCTACATATATTGCAAAATATCGGAAAATATAAACAAATGAAAAATTTATTTAATTTTATCAATTAATATCACAAACAAAAGCTGTTAGTTATAATTTGTGTAGCAACTTTTGTTAAATATTTTTTGTGAAATATATCTTTGTTGCAAAATATTTGGAAAATACATAAAAGTAACATCAATAAACTACCACTTCCGGTTAATGGACGTATATCAACAGTTGATGAAATTGAGATAAAGATTCGTTTAATTAAATTTGCTTTACACGTGTTCATAGACCAATAGACAGAACGACATTACGCTTATAACAGTTAATTTATGTTCAAAAAAAAAACCTTAATTTGTGCTTATCTATAAATATTGAAAAGTCAAATTTGGTATGATTGCGGTCACTATATGTGAAGGTCAGTAAGAAGTTTCAATTGTTAGTCCATATACGCTCAGGAAATTTTGGACTAAACGTCACTTTTCCACACACACACACACACACTACGAAATAACTGCGCAATTTCGCTCTGCGCAGTTAATACTGTGCAATAAACTGAGCGTGTATAGCCTAAGACTATATCGATATTACAAATTAAAAATAATATTAACAATAAAAAATAAATTTTATACGACAATAATAATATTCAGAATACTTAGATTATTAAAATTCAAAAAAATATTTATTTTTCTTAATAAAACAAAAGTAGAAATGTTACTTTAATCTAAACTTAAATTTTTAATCCATCTCTGTGAACGAATTATCGTAACTTCGTGTTTAATTAGAGTTTTATTTAACTTTCTTTTGTTAAACACAGTTTCAAATTTAATCTCGATTTAATCATTTCAATTCGTGTTCTTGAAACCGGACACAAGTGACTTATATTTGTTTGTATCTCTATGCTTTTAATTTAAATATTAAATGAAAATTCTCTTTGACGCCGTCCCTGTCATCTTATTAGAAATTACCGGTGGTACAGACGCTCGCCACCTGGGGGATGGTACAATGATGCAGAATGCAATCTCGGCGAATGGGACGAGACGCGAGAACCAACCAACTCAATTGTGTTTTGCTGGGGCTTGATGCTGTAAAACAGCATTCAACAATACTTTTCAGTTTTTCCGTTGCATATATATATATATTTCACGCTTTTAACAAAAATCTCAACCGCGTCTATTTTTTAACACCGTTGTTCCTGCAATGCGTTAAAATATGATAATGACTTTTTTAATAGGTTGTTTTGAAGATTTATGAAATAAACTTAATGGTGAAGATTAAAATTATGTACAATATATGAAAAGTATTTAATTTTTTTTTATTAATAACATTGAAAAACATAATTTATATACTACGTATTTGTGATTTTTTCTGGCAAAATATATATGCTGTCTATCGCTTTTATTTTCGAATTTTCGGGACGAAATATATCCTCCTAATTCCTTCCTTGCGTACGTCAACGTGTATAACTAAATATTACAATAATTATTAAATTATTTAAAAACAATAAATTATTTTTAAATAACATTAATTAGAATGAACAAAGCAAGAACGAAAGAGCTAAGCTAAAACATAAAAAAAAATGAGCCAAGTTTATATCTTGCCTGTCATCGTCCACAGTTCGTATATCACTAGCTGTATTCCCATTTCTTGTAAGTAATTACTAGAGGATATGAGATTATGTCGGAACCAGAACAAGAGATAGATCTTGTCGTCGACAAAGACACGAGACGCTTACAATGAAACGAAAGACGAAGATAGATAAATCTAGAACATGCTTCGTAGACCATACCGTACCAAAATCATACCATACCGTACCAAGTAAATGCAATGAGATCAAATTGATGATGATAGCAAATGAGATTGTACCGATAAAATGATAGATTTTCCTAGAAGAAAGATTGATTCATTAACACTCAAGTGTAATTATTTTTTGCACTTACTTATTAGGATGATTTATTTTTAAAATTGAAAAAAAGTGCAGACTGGATATTTTTATAGAGAGTATTTTTTTTAAAACTTTAAGCTTATTGCTTTTCACACGCTTATTCTTATCAAAAAAACTATGACATTTACATTATTTGGTAGACTGGTCCTCTATGCATTCATTGAATAATTTCTCGATAAACAGTATTTTTTTAATGAATTTATTGTTATTATTTAAAAGTTTTCTTTGTAACTGATTATCGTTTGAAAATAAAATTAAACTCTGACATATTAATAAAATATATTTCTAGCATCAGAAAAAAACATTCAAGTTTGATTCTAGACCAAAAAAAAGTAAATTATATTAAGCTCCGCAAAAAACAACCCTTTATCGAATGAAAATCTATTTTCAGTTCGTCTACCCTACATTCAATCTATACCATACTGAAAGCCAAACCATCATCCATGCAAACAGACTCGCAATTCATTCACTCAGTTCCTAACCTAACCCTAGAACTTAATTCAATAAGACACCATTCTATATTCTGATCCAATAACAAATCTCGCCCATCCGAACACACAGTCGTCGTCGCGTGCGGCAATAATCACACAGCCGAAATTCGGCCTTGGAAAGTCTTGAGTACCTATCCAAATATTAGACAACTCACGGGGGGCAATGAGGTAAACTTTTAATGTAATTTCGGAATACGCACGTTCGCATTTTCGTCACAGACCAAGATGACTCGAACGGAGAAAACAGGATTATGAACATTTGTGGAGTCAAAGTGAGAGATACAACATAAAGACATTTAAATTTTTTTTTGTTGAATTTATTCTACGTCTTTCAGCTTATATGGCGGAAACTAGGGCCGTGCCGAGGGTATGGCAAGTGGGGCTTGGAAAAAATCTCGATATATTGATAATTATTAAACGTTTTATTATTATTTTTTTTTAAATAAATATTCAAAACTATTGATAATCATTTTTATTTTCGAATGCCATTATCTGAAAATAAAATAACAAAACATTCTTTTGCCCCACCTTGTACGTTCCTCTGCATAAAAATAAATTATTCCTCGCGAAAACTTGCGTTTATGACAGACTCTTGAATACTTTGAAAGTTGACAACCCATATTTATCCTGTATATTTAAATGACAGTTTTCCTGTCCTGTTATTTTATATATTTATGCTAACAGCTGTAAACGGAGACGTGTGTTCAGTGCCACCCAGTTAGCACGTGGACGAAAACTGAAATTCGGTAAGTCTGTCGAGGTCGTTGCTAGGGGTAACGAATGCAGCGTCCCCAGAACCAGACGTTTTAATTTTAGCTGCGTGAACTGGACGCGAGGCAAAGCTTTTTTCGGTTTCTGCTGCAGGGAGTTAGTGAGATGGCCTTCACTCCCGTTACGTAGACTTTTATTATGCTGTTTCAAGTGTTTGTGCCGTAAAAATAATTTTTGGTTGTTATTGTTATTTTTATTTCAGGTTTTTTTTCTTTTTATAGTACAAGGAGATAGTGGTTTGTTGCTGTTGATGCGCTTATGTTTTTAACTGTAAGTACGCGTGAGCGTGTACTAGCATCGCTATAAGTTTGTTTTTATGTTTTAATTTTATTTTTGTAAATGTTGAATAATGTGTAAATAGTAATTTATGGAATAAGTACATAAAATTGTACTTTTTTAAGTTGAAGCGGAACACCACTCTGAGCGCTCTGGAAATATGCCAAGTTTGGAATTTTTTTATATGTTATTACAGTATATTTGAACTAGGTTGTTGAATTTTTATTTAAAAAGATATTATCATCATATAAAATGTAATTAAAAAGGATGCGCATCCATGAAATTATCCCATTAAAAACCAAAGTTATTTTAATATTAATAAAACACATACTTTGTCAGTAAATTTAAAACTTAACAATGTAATCAAATTACACTCAAAAATTATACATTTGTAGCAAAACCTTTTGCCAATTATTACAACCTTGCAGAAAATCCCACGCAAGACTAGTTCGAACGTAATAAAAGGAGCCATTCAGTAACCGGAAGTTTGCGGTAGAACGCAACAGTGCAACGACTTAGTACCGCCTCCCGCAACTTGGTAGCCCCATTAAATGACGTCAGCGCGGTCTGAACAATGCTCGTTAAAGTTGCTGGGCTGTCAGTTAGAAATAACAAAAAAAAAACCAGTTCTTAAGTCAGCAATACGGTATGTACGTATATCGGTATCAGTACTGTAGCCAACGTTTGCGGATAGGATATTGTACGTTTGGTTAGAACGGAAATGTAAACGGCTTGTCATCAACACTTTTTGTTTTGTTCCCCTTGCGTTGCTTTCTTCAGGAGTTAATGGATTTGTTAATTGAATGTTGCTATAGATAGTGGGATGAATTTTTTTATATGTTTACTTGTACTTTGGACAAGAAATACAAATAATTTATTGTTTGTTATTTGTTTCATAAAGTATTAAAAATTGGGTTAGAAATGATAAGTTTTAAGATGCAGGAACAAACAATTCAATAGCATTGTTTGCGCTACAAAAATACAATAGATCTTATGTAAAGTTGTAACATTTTTAAAATGTTAATTTCGATTAATTTCAATAGATAATAAAGTATGCTTGTTACATTGAGTGTACTTCAGGCTACTGATAATCCATATTACAGTATTAATACTACTATGTAAATGGGCAGAGACAGGCTCATTAAAAAGTCAGTTTCAAAACTACAAAATTTAATTTGTAATTTAGAATCTAGCGTATAAAAACAATTTTTGCACATTTTTTTTTACAAAATTTAATTGCCATATACCTTAAAAATATTAAAAATTAGCGAAATAGCGGATATTATTTTTTGTTATTTCTCGTATTTATTGGTGTCCGTACGTATGACGTGATTGAGGATAACAGAAAATAAAATAAAAGTGTTTTAGCTTAAAGTTCTGTATTAATATTGATTTAAAATCGTCTTCATCAGAACGAAGACGGACATTGATTATATATACATATATATATATATATACATAAATTTACTTATAATATAATTTTGATATCATTAAGCAAATACCGAAAATATTAAACGAATAGCATTAACCTAAGAAAATGTAAATAAAACGTTTCAGTCTAAAACACAATTTTGTTTCTAAAATACATAACCTTATTAATGTTATTCCGTATATATATATATATATATATATATATATATATATATATATATATATATATATATATATGTATATATATATATATATATGTATATATATATATATATATATATATATATGTATATATATATATATATGTATATATATATATATATATATGTATATATATATATATATGTATATATATATATATATGTATATATATATATATATATATGTATATATATATATATATGTATATATATATATATATATATATATATATATATATATATATAACCAATTTTCTGGTGTCGTACCACTCACTACATTCACATTATAATAAATGATGTAACATGTTAAAGTACATTTTACGTAAAGTAAAAACACACACATGAATGCAGGCAGCAAGAGCATTTCTATGCAGACATATTTTGTTTTATTAACAGTACGGAGATCTCAGAAATTATTTCCGGTTCAAATTGTGCGGCGCTTACATGAACCCGGTTTCCGGAAATGGTACGGGAAGAGTTGGAAGTGCCCTCTTACGGTCAGGCGGGACGGGGGATACATTTGCATATGACGCCGGGGTGTTTGTATTATATATGGCTGTCATCATTTCATTCATACATTTTGTGTCGTCCGAACCGTAAAACAAAATAGAAAAGGAATATATGCCAGCGCGAAATTTCCAGTTTAAATGTCTTGGAAAAATGGATCTAGAATTCTATATGAATGGTTTTATTTTAGAACGGAATTCTATACTTTAAAGTTACTGCACAGTAAAAATATATTAGATTTGCTTTTAAAAATTAATACTATTTATATATATATATATATATATATATATATATATATATATATATTCATATTTATTTGTGTAAATAACACTAATTTTGTGTGTGAATTACAATTAAAAATGTTGGTGTCAATTTAATTTAATGGTTTTTTTGGTAACACGAGAAAATATACTTTCTCTCGTGTAATTTATATCTTATTTTTGGTCTGTTCCGAATGGGACACTAGACAGTGTTAAATTGTTTTAAAATTAAATTGTAGCAAGTTATTGGTCTAAGCCAATATTTATTAACTTTTTTAGAATTATATAGTCGTGGATAGAGCTAGGCGATATGGGAATTTCAATATCGATATTTGATATTTAAAAAGATCGATAATATATTAATTTTATCGATATATCGGTAACTGAGATTTATAAAATATTGATATATCGATTATATTGATATATCAATATTTCGATATATACAGATACAATTTAATTTAATTATTTATAAAAGAGCATGTATTAGAGGAATTATAAATGTGGATGAAGCAAAAGCTGCTTGTTTGGATAGGAATGTTTGGAGGCGACTGATTTCGGGATGATGAAAAGAGTTTGGGCTACACTCTTTTGGGTACATGGCGTGGTTGTGTATGTATGTATGTATATATTCATAATGAAAAATTTAACTTATATCAATCAAAATGTAAATTGAACAATATAATTTAATTAAAATGTTTGTCTAATTATATAAAATAACGATTTAAATATAAAAATATATAAAAATTGTAAATTCCAAAATTATTATATAATTTTTGTAATATTTACAGATTTTAGTAAATTTACAGGTAGATATAGAATTATAATTAAAAATATTGTAAAATTATTATGATTATTATTGTGAAACACCAATTTTTTATAGTGTATCTACAATTAACGAAATATATATTATTAAAGAGAATAAGCAATAGCAATATTATCTAATGAGTTAGCCAGAAAAAACCACGATTACAAAAAAAAATCCCTTTATGTTTGAAGTATAAGAACTATAGATACCATTATATCAGAATATCAATATCAAACATCACATTTATATTTATAATTTCCCAAAAATAAACTGCAATATCAAATTTCACTTTCTACTCCGAAATGATCAGTCACAAGAATGTGACATTTGTCTCAGGCTCACTTCGAAATTCAGTCCCGTTCAGAGAACGGTTTGTCAGAAATCCTTGTGCGTTATGTCTGTGTGGAAACTCTACGCATAGAACGTTTCTCCTCTTTTCCGACACTCTTGGGAACAGAGACGGCTGGATGTCACGTGATCGTGCGCGTCGCCTGAGCGTCGTCATGTGACGTCGAGCGAACGTGGATGGGTGCGCGCACTCGTTCGGATTAAGTCGTAAACCAAGCGGAAGACGATGGCGTCCGTTAACAGTTGACAGGACAAGAACTTTGCACTTTGAAGAACGGACTTTATATATATATAAAGTAGTTTTACTACTTGTGACTTTTGCAAGAGAATTTTAGATAGTTTTGTTTGGAATAAGAACTGAATGCAAATGATGAAGTAAAGTTTATGTGGGTTAGCAATCATCATTTTGTTACATATTTTTTCTACTCTTATATTTATATTTTATAGATTAGAAGCATATAGGTAAATCCATATACTCAACAGTTTTTTACTCAACACTGTGTTTCAGTAATTATATTATTTATGTGGCCACTAAAAAAATCTTTTGTGAATCTTTGATTAAAATCGAATAAATAATGTAGCAATGATAAATTTTAAAAAAATTTAATAATATTTTCTCGGAAAGTCGACAACACTGAACTTTAGTAAAAGTTTTAGTTTTTTTCTCTCGGAAAGTTGGCAACACTGTACTTTATTGAACTTATATAATTTATGTGGGCACTAGAAGATTCTTTTATGAAAATAACTTATGCGGGCTCTAGGAGAATCTTTTGTGAAAATTTGATTAAAATCGGGTAAATAATGTAGACTTAATGAATTTTTAAAAATTTTAGTATTTTTTTTGTCGGAAAGTTTGCAACACTGAACTTTAGTATTATACAAATTTTTTTGTTTCATAAATTTATTTAATAAGCTGACGGTCGACCCTGTGGTGGCCACATTAGATTTTTATTATTAGCAATTTAAAGCATACTTTATGTACGTAAATCGTTACTTATACTGTTTTATTTACTTGTATTTATTTGCTAATAACAGATTTATTTCAATTTACATTCAAATCTGCTTGGAATCAGTTTAGAACTGTCCGGGGCATGCGCAATATGGATTTAGTTTATAATTTACCATGCTTCGCATGCTTTGTACAGTTCCTAACGAGTTTATAATTTGATTGGAACAAACTTCATTTTGGTGTAGAACTCATCAATGGGCATGACGAATTTTCGCAAGTTAAATTTTAAAAGCAAAAATGTTTTTTACGAACACATTCATTTATTTTTTATTTAGAAAACAAAACAAGAATCAAAAATTGTAATAATTTCTTATTAGGAAACTAGTTTTTGAAAAAAATTTGCCTTTGAAAGTGTTTCTATAAATAAACATACATATTTCTTCAAATATCATTGTCGTGCTGTACCAAACAACTCTTTACCTTTTAGTGTTTTCGCGTTTCACTTAGTTCCGGTTCAAAGCCAAATGAAACGGTAAACACTTCACGAATTACAGTTATTAAATCGGTCGCAGCTCTACGGATGACATCAACTTATAGTACAAGTGCGAACACTTTGTTCCGCTTCGGTTAAACAAGGAAACCTACTAGGAATTTTCGGGTTACACGCATTAGAAACGTATGTAATACTGGGACGAAATCAAGTCGGCGAGGAAATGATGGGGAAATTTTACCGTTACCGGTTCGTTTGTGCCGCAAATCTGTTCAAAATAATGAAGTAAAATTCTTGTGTAATGTATAGTTATTGTTGAATGTTATTTGTTAATGAAAAGAACTGTCATGCGATGTTGAATGTTGTTGAGACATAAAATTAGTTTGTATTATTACGTTAAATAATTGTTAGTTTGTTGGTTGTTTTGTAACTGTTTATTAATTTTTTTTTGTGTATTGAATTTGTAAAAAAATAGCTGTAATTACTTTATCTAAAGAAAGATCTTTAGCTTAACTAATTTTGTTTGTTTGTTTTAATGAGTCAGTTTTGTAATTCGGATTTAAACTTGTAGTGGTCGCTTATGTCACGCAACTGCTATTTGTCGAAGTGCATGATATTTTATACATTATCACATAGAAATGGGTTAGTTGCACTCAGTAAAATTTGCTATTTTACGGCAAAATATTGAAAGATTATATAGAAACATCTAAATATATATTATGTTCTAACATATTTTATTTATAATTGGAAATTGTGATCTTTGTTAATATTAGCTCTGTTCGATTTACAACTTTAGTGCTTGCGCTGTATAATTATGATAGTAAAATAAAACTGTTTTAGGTTAAAGTTCTGTATTAATATTTATTAATAAACGATGATTTCGACAAACTTAACATTTGTCAACATATATCGATTATAAATAAATATTAATATAGAACTTGAACCTAAAGCAGTTTTATTTTATATAATGAGTTCTGAAAGATTTTTTTACTGTGTTAAATTACGATAAGCATTTAACAAAACAAAAAATAATAATGAAATTTACATAAAGTGAAGCAAAATACATTTGGGGAATACGTTATCGAAATCAGGTCAGTTCCTGATAACCCGTTTTGTATTGATTTCATATTAATATTCACCAAATTACTAATTTTACGGTATTGTTTTGTCATAATGTAAATCGGATATTATTACCCGCTTTTATATACACCTTATAATTATAATAACATAAAATATGAATTAACATAACGCAAAATACATTGGAGAGAAACATTTCTAATATAGCATCCGCAACTATACCTTAATTAATATAAGTAGATCGTATTGTCAACGTTACTTTAGAAGGGGACTTAGTGTGTGATTAGCAAACTGTGATTGTAAATTGTACAATTGTGAAGTTTGACTGTAAATGCATTTGAACTATTATTAGCGGTAGTTCTATAGTTATTATAATAGCTATGGTGAATTTAGTTTAATAATAGTTTATATAATTAATTATATTTTGACTGAATATTTACAAAGTAGGTATTATTTTAATATTTACTGCGAAAATTTTTGCTTTCGACACGGGGTGTTTACTTTTAACTTAAAAGTAAAAGTATACGTGTTTTTGAACTGTAAACTTATATTTTTGTAATGAAAATAAAAAAAATAAAACTGCTTTTTTCTATTTTTTTTCTGATGTAGATGGATGTTGAGTTTGTCGATTATAAATAAATATTAATACAGAAATTTAACCTATAGCAGTTTTATTTTAATATAATGGGTTCTAAAAGATTTTTTACTATGTAGAAAATAAAATATTACAATTACATTTATTTCAGAATAACACTGTGTTTCTAATCTAAATAATAAATAATTTTATACAAATCTATTAAAATTTATACTGTTACTTTCTATTATTTTTTTCTATTAAATTTTTTATTTCTATTAGAAAACATAAGTTTAAAAACAAGTTTACTTTTGTGTTAAAAGTAAAATCTTAAGATCTTGAATACTCCATTTTTTAATTTATTATTGAATTTAAGAGTAAATTTTGCATATGACACATTAATAACATTTTACTTTAGTTCAACTGTTTTTGACGTATTTCAACTTTTTTGATTTCTTGTTTGAAATTGGCAACATTTTTCAGGGTTCGTATCTCAAACATGCAATTAAATATTTACAATTTGTACATGGGACCGTATTAAAGAAGTTTTGGGCTACGTGACATTTTATTGCAAATATTTTACTTCAACTGACCATATCGGAATATCTCTATATACCAAATTTCGTAACATAATATTATATAGTTTTTAAAATACGAATAGCGTGACTTTGTCCTGGGACACCTCGCATATTGTACATGTTTTTAATCTAGTTTTTCTACCTGTTTGTGTCTTCATGATTAAAACCGAATTTAAAATCAATCTTGTAATACCAAAGTTATTAGGTACATTTACATTTTTATCTATTTAACTTTTTAAATTTATTATAATCCAATTATCTTATTATTTAACTTTGACCTACCAGCCTTATTAAACTTAATACCTAATTTACAAATCAATTTTATCAATTTTCTCTTCCCAATCTTTTAGTTTTAAAATTAACAAAACGGTAATAACTTTATCAATGCTAACAAAACTTCTTTCGTAAAGATTTCAAAACTTTCGATGATTTGATCATCGTGTTTTTACAATCGAATACGTTTAACTGTGCCTGGCCTAGTGAACTCGAAGGGCTTGCGGGCATATACGCGCGCAAAGTAAAAAAAAGAGCTAAAGAGAAGGGTCCCCGAACTGCGATCGTTTTTCAAATGAATCTAATCAAAACGACAAAACGAAAAGGAAAAACTTTTAAATCCTGATCGATCGCCGAAGAAATACGCCGGGCTCCTTTAAAGATGCGATTTTACTTATTTCTGTTCAAGTGAAAAATCATAGATGATTTATATAAACTAGATGAAGCAATCTATGATGATTTTTATATTGGCAATTTAGAATTTAATTTATGTATTTAATTTTATTAACATCAGACTATTTGGTTAACATCTATAAGATATGTGGTGTTACAGAATGTTTTGTCTTTTTCATCTGTTAATAGAAAAGGACGAAATGTTCTGTAACGTTTACAGGTCTTACAGGTGCGAACCGAATAGATAGATTTTTTTCAGTTTAGTGGCGGATAGTGACAACATTAAGTTTGGTTGCGTATTTTATTATGGCACTTCAAAAAATTTGACCCGCTAAATGTTCAATCCATGAATCGCCACTGCTAGTTAGTAAAGATTTGTGTTTATAATTTTTTCGGATATGAATATCAATCGGTTTATTATTATTAATAACTTCAGTTATAAATCTGTTCACATTAAGCGGAATACACTGTAATATTATTTTGATGTAATAAAACATATTTGTTCACAGGAAAAATAATATTAAATATTAATAAATTGTTTTTTTTAAATAAAATATTTATCTGTCCTTTTCTAACACATTGTAAACAAAAACAGCTCTTAAAAAGTGTATATTTGCTGGTAAATATGCTTTGATAATTAATAAATTTAATGAATGTCGTAACTCGTTAGATTTATTTAATATATTTTCATTGTTGATTTCTGACCAATCCAGAAATTGCCTGTTATTGATAAAAGAATTTTTCTAGTTATAACCTTCACTTGATTTAGTTTGTATCCGGATTTTATAGCAAAATATTCGCTTATCGTGTGTAATATATTCTTATATTTTAACTCGCAATTATAAGTTTTAATTGATATGTACATAAGTGTCAATTTTGTGTATTTTTTAAATGTTTTAAACAGTATTAAAAGTGTATTATCTTAATTTTTTTAGATTTCTAATATATTTGATGTTTGCTAAGTTATCTTTGGGATTAAATATTATGTTTAATAAATATTACTATATAACATTACAGTGTTTTAATGTGTTTAATATAAAGAAAACATGTTTTGTTATTTTTATGTGTGTGACAGTTTCAAAATATGTGTATCGAAAAAACTTTAAGAAGCGACTGCGAATAAATTACCACTTCATTAAAAGTAAGTAAAATTTTGTATTGAAAATGTTTTTATAATAATTATACTTTAAATCAGGCTGTATTTTATACAAGTACTTAGGTATTAAGCCTAGTTTACATTGGTAGAGTTAATAGTAGAGCACGGAGTAGAGTTAATAGTAGAGCATTTAATATTAACGAGTTATAAATAATCAAACTTACTTATGAGGAGGTACATACATGTTTCTATGTAAGGGGTAGATGACCCCTTAAAACAATAAATATTAAAAAAATTTAAAAAATCATATTTATTTTTTATTGGGCTATCTCAATATAAAATAATATTTTGAAAAAAATATATAACAATTAATTAAATATGGAGTAAAATATATGTCAGAGGTGCAAAAGGGTAACTTTACAAATCGTATAGAAAAAAACTAATAACCATCAGTAAATAGCTCTTAAAAACAGAGGATATTTGTACACTTAAATTTTTGTTCTAAAATGCATAGTTTCCGAGAAAAAAAATAAAAATCAATTTTCCTCTAAATTTTGGGAATGATTCTTACTCTCTAAACCTTGACGGTTGCCGATAAAAAAAAGTATTGCTTAGTTTTTAGTGTTCTAATTGAATACCTAAAGCTCTTGCTTAGTTTTTAGTGTTCTAATTGAATACCTAAAGCTCATTTAAATCGGCGTTTAACACCTCGATATGTTTGTTTGTAAAACAATGTTGCGTAAATCCGGTTTTACTTGTTATCTGAGCAAATAATGAAGCGCTTTGAAGGCGGTTAGCAACGTTTTATGAGTTCTTATATATTCTAAACGTGTACTCATAAATATCATTATGTATTAGATAAAATTGTGACATTGATATATGTACGTAATTGTAAATTTAAGTCTAGGTATATTACTATTCTCATCTATGAGTGAAACGCAAAAACTAAATTTATTTTATTCGTTTAAAACACTGGATGGAGCAACGGTTTTGCTAAACGATTGTGTCTAAGAAACGAAATGTTGATGTAGGATTCTAGCAAGGGATATATATATATATATATATATATATATATATATATATATATACAGTGTGTCCCAGGATTGATGTTACAAGAGGTGTAATGGACTAAAATTTTTTGAATTTCATTTCAAGATTCTGGAATTAAGCCCTGCTTGGCGTGAAACGAATTTTAAGAATTTTTTCGTTTTTTGAAAAACAAAATGGCCGTGACGGTGAAGCAAGAACTATTTTCTTTTCAGGTAAAGTACCCTTTTTGTTTAGGATACGACAAAATTTTATTAAGAAAAGTTGTTTATAATGACAAATCATGGCCGTATACCAAACTTCAGGACGATCTACCTACTTTCATTAAACTGTCTGTTTTAGATTGAACAAAATAAATTGTAGGTATCTATTAATTTATTAAAATTTTTATTTGTAGACCATTGAACGAAACAAATAGTATTTACAACAAATTTAACTTACAAAACGTAACACAAGATTGTACTGCAATAAATTATCTATTCAAAGCAACCTCCATCATTTTCTGCACATCTTTCTATGCGACGTCTGAATCCTATGAAACTGTTCCGAATTTCCTCTATGTGTATTTGTGTTACTGCGTTTCTTATCCTTTCTTTTAGGATTTCTCTGCTGTTGGGTATTGGTTGAGAGTAAACCAGTTGTTTGAGGCGACCCCATAAAAAGAAATCTAATATGGTGAGGTCGGGCGACCTTGGAGGCCACTCAATTGAACCATTTCTAGCTATCCACTTTTCTGAGAACACAGAATTTAGCCACTCAGCTACGCGTGCTGTCGAATGTGCAGGGCATCCGTCTTGCTGGAAATACATTGCTTGTCTTTCTGTTAGCGGCAAGTCATCTAAGTAGTCTTCCCTGAACTTTTCAAGTAGCTGTAGATAAACATTTTGATTTAACCGTCCCTCTATGAAGAAAGGTCCAATTATGCCAAAACGATATGAAACAGCACACCACACATTCACTTTTTGGTAATACTGTTTTCTACAGTTGATCCGAAAGTTTGGATTTTCTGTAGACCAGTAGCGACAATTTTGAGAGGAAACAACGCCATTGGTAGTAAAAGTTGCTTCGTCTGAGAATACAATGTTTTTATAAAAATTTCGTTCTTGAAGACATTGCTCCCCGATGGTAAGACAAAATAATAATCTACGGCCTTCATCACCTTCTTCGAGAGTGTGCACAAATTTTGGTTTGAATGCCTTTACATTGGCCGACTTATAAATTCTTTGCAGTTCTGATTTACTAATATCGAGATTACGCGAACGTTTCCTTAATGATAGTCTGGGATGTTCATCCACCGAATCAAGGGCAAGAACAGTTGCGGTATCATTTTCGTCATATTTCTTTCTTTCTTTCTTAACGTTACCAACGCTGCCAGTTGCAAGAAATTTTTTAACTATTCGCATGGCAGTCATACGTGTAAGATTGGTGTTGGGAAATTTCTCGTTAAACCGCTGCACCACTACTCTTAGGGCAGTTTGTCCAAGCCCGTAACACTGAACAACGTAAATTCTCTGTTGTAACGATAACATAATCTAGCAGTAATTATACTTTGAACTAAAGGCAGTTACTACAAATTGCAATCTGACAGTACTTGAGATTATACTCAACGATTGTTTTTTCATGGCCTCCCATTGTTATTTTCTTTATTTCACGCCGTTTGGTGTAAATTCCGAATTCGCAGATAACGCTGAGTAATTTTTAATAAATTTATTGCACATCAATGATATTATTAAGCTTCGTAAGTTAAATTTGTTGTAAATACTATTTGTTTCGTTCAATGGTCTACAAATAAAAATTTTAATAAATTAATAGATACCTACAATTTATTTTGTTCAATCTAAAACAGACAGTTTAATGAAAGTAGGTAGATCGTCCTGAAGTTTGGTATACGGCCATGATTTGTCATTATAAACAACTTTTCTTAATAAAATTTTGTCGTATCCTAAACAAAAAGGGTACTTTACCTGAAAAGAAAATAGTTCTTGCTTCACCGTCACGGCCATTTTGTTTTTCAAAAAACAAAAAAATTCTTAAAATTCGTTTCACGCCAAGCAGGGCTTAATTCCAGAATCTTGAAATGAAATTCAAAAAATTTTAGTCCATTACACCTCTTGTAACATCAATCCTGGGACACCTGTATATATAAGCTTTTGGGATTACATATTTAAATTTACTTATAAGATACAAGAGGGGATATATTTGAATAAAAACGAGGCAACTTTTCTATTATAACTTGAGCATAAAGTATATTTGTAAATCGTTTACTTGTTTCTTCTTTTTTCCATATTGAAAAAATGGAAAGGTTATAGTACATTTGGACATTGGAACAATTTTATGCTGGCTTTACACCAGCGGTTCTCAACCTGGCGTACGCGACGGGCTAGTCACACTGTAAAAAATTAATGTAAATATACATATTTTATAAATCTATTTTTAACGTAAAAATGTGTTATTACTGTAATTATCGCAGTAAAAATTACAAAATGCTGCTATTTTACTGTTAATAGTTATGTAAAATTACATTACATTAAATTACAATTAAATTACATTTTTTTACAGTGCAGAGTACGCGAAAAATAAAAGGTAGAAGTAAAAATTTATTTTAAAGCAAAAAATAGAAACACTTTTTTCATAAAATGTGGTCTTAAGTTCTTATTGCCGGTCAGCATAGCCGAGCGGTTTAGGACGTGTTTCTCATTGTGCCTGAAACCGCTCGTACCTGTGCGGGCCCGGGTTCGAATCCCGCTTGGGGCATGGATGTTTGTGTTGTGTTTATCTCGTTGTAAAATATGTAATAAATAGCTCCGGACCAATAGACGAAAGTCTAAGGCCCAAAAATGAATTAAAAAAAAAAGTTTTTATTATTAATTCAAAAGTAAAAATACTTTTGATAAATGACATACGGACTGAAGTAATTTTACATTGTAATGGAAATTAATATTTAATTAATTACTATATAAATTAATATTAATAAAATTGTAACCAGCTAATTGTTTTACGTTAATTAATATAATCAATTAAGGTTGAATCAATGAAAGAAAACGAACAGTAACAGATTAAATGCTTTTATTTATTTACCACATTCTATACAAACAGATGTGGACCAAGAACACACACATATACACACACCTTGGAAAATCCAAAGAACAATAAATAAAAACATTAAGCATTGTTTGTGCGAACGTGCACGAACGAAGAAGAAAAAAAAATAAACAAATTTCGTATTCATTTGAAAAACAAATACAATTTTACTTCAAGCTGGTTTTCGGCTGTAGACAGAGATAAACCTACATGGGGAAACAAAGGAAACCTAGAGCAAAGTAGAGGACTGATAGACAGAGATGGGCCGAAAACAAAAGCGCACACAAACACACACATCTTTTGAAAAAGAATAAAGCTGAATAAAGTAGGGATGAAATAGAGAAACGAATGGTACTTGGTTTTGGAAGGCATGATAGAGTGAAATACTCGCATGGTTTTTCGAAATATTTTTGACGTAAATGTTTTCGTACTTTTCGTGAGTGTGTGTGTGGGTGTGTGTGTAGGTGTGCATGTGTGGGAGGGAGAAGGGAAGATTGTTGTGCTGTAAACGTGTGGACTTTGATAAAAAGAAGAACGTAGGACAAGAACCGGGAAACAGATTAAACGAAGAGAAAAAGACGTTTGCAAATTGAAGAGCTCTTTGCTTTGTGATGTGATCATTGGCAGAGTTGGATTTTGGGTGTTTTATTACTAACATTAATTTGTTTGTAATTTTATATTTTTATGTTATTAATATGTATATTAATGCTGATTTTTTCACTTATTTAATTTGTTTTAATATGTTTTATGTTTCTATTTTTTTACTATACAGAACGTTAATCAAAAGTTTTGTAACTAATTTAATATGCACTGTAAAAAATTTACATAAAATTTATGTATTTTTACATGTTTTGTGAATGTAATTTTTCATAAAAAATGTAATATTATGTAAATTGTCGTAGTAAAATTACAAAATGTTGTTATTTTTACTGTTAAAACCTATTTAAATTACATACATTTAAGATATAGTTTTTATAGTGTGAGTTCTGGAAGACATTTGAATATTTTTATAACAAATTAATTTATTAACCAAACATGCAGTAAGCTACATTACATTTTTCACGTGCGCCCATTTGTAGAACTGGGATGAATTTTATCTGTGGCACAATCTGTATGTAATATATATATATATATATATATATATATATATATATATATATATTACATACAGGTTGTATCATGGATATATAAAGGGGAAGGAGACTTATTTTAAAATTTTGTGGCGGGCCCCAAAATTAGCTACTGATTAGCATATTTTAAATTTACATTTATAAAAATACAGTAGATATTATTTATTTTCTAAATACAGTCTTGTTACCATTACAACAAAAAAATCGAAACTCATCGCGGTACATACATTGCACATTGATAGTGAAGTCGGACAGTGATTGAGAATCATTGGCCAAAAACAGGACGGCGCGAATTGGTGGCAGCGTAAGGTTTTTATTTATGCTACTCTACCTCTACTTCGCTATCGCATAATTGCGAATCATTACAGGGTGCATTCAAATCATGACTGCTACATTTAGAGGGTGGCTAATAACTATATTTAGAGGGCAACGTTCTCTCCGTGTTCAGTCAATTTGGTTCTTTTTTGAGCTTTATAAGAATCTTGGTGAAAATTGGTGGAGGTGTTAATTTTAGACTATTTTTAAATTATCGTAAATTAATTTGGTCGTACTACTTTTATGTTACAGGTTTTTTTGGAAAATGGTTATTGTTAAGGGTTAATAGTTATTGGTATGTAAAATTAAGAACGGTTTTAGTAAATGGTGTGTTATGTAAATTATTATGTTACATTGTATTTGAATAATAATAATGTCTATATTATTCAACGAGTTTGTAATGAGAATGAAGTAAAAATCTGTTGTGGCGACTACATAATCGTCTGTCGTCGTATTAAATAAATTAAGTAAATAGTTATAATAACTAAAAACAAAACTGTCTTGATATAAATATAGCACCTATTTACAGAATATTTTCACATAGTGTCCAGTAATATTGTATTAAAAATGTTTAATATTAGATTGTTTTTTATTTTGTTTGTTTGTTTGATTTTTAGTTTATTTGAACTTTTTGTTAGGACTAGCGTAATAAATGAAAATTATTAGTGGTAACATCGTGGCGTTATTTTTAGTATGGCAAAAGAGCAAAATAGCTTTTCGTTCACTTGGTTTTATATTTTTTAATTTTTTGCTTTAACGAAAAAAGTCGGAGTCGAAGTCGCAACAATAAAAATCGACTCCGACTCCTGCAAAATTTTTTGACTTAACTTCTCGACTCCGACTCCGATTCTACATCTCTCTTTATAAGTGACATATCATTGTAGTGGTACAAATTCATTATTAACGTTAAGTTATCTATATGTAAATATTATACACTTAACAATTAGAAATGAAAAATATGTGCAATTTAATTAAATTTTATCTGAAACAATATCCGAATTTATTGCAAGGTAACCGAAAACTAATTGCAGAAAATATAAATTTTATTTTTAATAATTTGCGTGGTAGAAATTCATTAGGATTATTTTCTCTTGTTCTTCCTTTTTTTTTTCTAAATTAAGTTTCAGTCGCCCTGATAATCCAGAATAAAATTATACGTGGAATATACACTGGAATTTTTACTGCGACCGAAGACAAAAATTATGCATGAGAAAAATAATAAATGCAAATGAAATGACCGTTGTCATAAGAATGTGAATAGATTTTTTACTGTTCGTTCTGGATTAAAGGGAAGCTGATTTTCCATTTTTTTATGCCAAGGTTGAATTGTGGAATACATTTTTTCTATCTGTGAAACGTCGATTAAGTAAATATTAATACAGATATTAATACAAATATTAATACAAAACTATAGCCTAAAACTGTTTTATTTGCACATATAGTTCTGATTTAGTAATAATTATTTTTATCCAGCTAATAATCAAGCAGTCAAAGAACACTTTTTTTTAATAAACTTATCGTGTAATTTGGTTCAATAATACATAATAAAAGCTAGCAGATAAAAAATTGCTAATAAAAAATCCAGCACACCATCAGCTAGTGATAAATAACTGAAATATAACAGAAAAATGACTAAAAAAATCGTCGGATAAAATGACGAATACATTTCACTAGCGAATGGGATGCAACAATGCTTTCCACCCGTATAAATTGATAGATACAACGATTTTTTATCATTACATTGTGAATGTGTGGATATTCCTCTGGCTCACGGCCAACTTAAAGCAGACGGATTTTTACCATGTATACATGGAATATTGAAATCTCTTTTTTAAAAATTATTACTGTTTATTGAACAAATTAATGTAATGGCATATTGAAATTGATTTAATTGTTTATTGTTTTAATTTATTTCAAAATACGTTACAGTATACTGTAACGTATTTTGAAATAAATTAAATAAATATACTTAAAATTAAGTATATTACATAATAAATTTAAGTACATTGTTTCTTAAAACAAGTATATCAATACTCTAGGAAAATAAGTATATTATATAATTACCATTAATATATAAATACACTAGAAAAATAAGTATATTATATACTTACCATTAGTATATAAATTTAAGTATATTTAGTTTTTATTTTTAAGTATACTGTATATTTGTCACTTTTTTTAGTATATTTTCTCCTTGTGGGCAAGTATATTTCTCCTTGTTTTAAGTATACATTTTTCTCAGTGTAGAACTTGTATACAGGTTCGTTGTGAAGGGGCTTACCAATGCATACTTAAGACTATGTATACTAGATTAACTAAAATATCTGTGCTTGTGCTACTACACCGAAACAAATATAAGAAAGTTAAATATTTTTAATTAAATGTGAAATTATTTTTAGTGAAATCTAACTAAAATAAAAAATAAAAAGTTAGTAGATAACAAACGTATTTTTTGACATTTTCTTTTAGTGTAATTTTTTACACTATATTTGACTGAATACTGTCACAAAAATTTACTGTGTAAGTTTTGTGTTTCTAAAATATATATTTCACATAAAAAAATAAAATAAATTTTACTAGATTTTTCCATTATAGAAGTTTAAAATTCAACTTACTCATAAAAAATATCAATTATTAAATTTTCTTACACATGCTGCACATGTCAATTTGATAATAAAGAGATTTATGAAACCGATTTGAAAATTGCATGTACACATAGTGTATGATGAAAAAGAGAAAAACCATGACGTGGCAGCACAGGCGTATGTACATATTGCAAGCATGTACGCGTGCGCTGATATATGCTAGCGTAAAAAGTCATCCATCAAGTAATTCTAACGTTGTTGCAGCTTTTTTCGACTAATTATTCATTAAAATTAATGCTTGTTTGTGTTCAGCAGAGTGGGCGATGACCGAAGAAGATGACATTTTATTTTATTAGGTTATATACATCAAGCTAAATTTATGTTGTCATTTTGAAAATTGTTATTTTCTATATTTACTGCTAAAAATAAAGATTCAATTTTATCTCGGTTATAAATTTGTTAAATGGGCAAACAAGTCGTTTAATTTTTGAAATATTGTAGTCAGTGTGATTGCTTTTATTTGGAGCTTTCTTTAAAATATCTTTATTATTGATTGTATAAAAATATTTATTTGCTTGGTATTGATAAACTAAGTCTATGTATAATAAAATATTTAAAAAGAATGTTTCGTATTAAACTTATATTAAATTAAAAAATAAAATTACAATTTATTTTTAAAAAATGCATAAATAATCTATTTTTAAAAATTATAAATAATAAAGAAAAAAGATAATGTAATATATCAAATATAAAAACAATTTTAATGTTTTTGTTTTTTAATTTTTATGTTACTAAATTGTTTTGAATTTTTTAAAGAAATAAAATTTGATAATTTTTTTTGTTAATTGCATATGTGAATTAAATTTTGTTTTGTGTAAAAAAAAATTAATATTTTAGTTGTTAGGTATATCGAAACAATACATTTAATATAAAGATTAGACAATTATGTTTGACGTATTGAGATAATGTAATTAAATATTTTTTTCTAATTGGTTATGTGTTTATATAATCTTGTTAGTTGATTTATTATACAGTTTTTGATTGTTTATTTAAAATTAATTTAAAATAGCAATTCTATTTGAAATAATTTGTGTATAGATGAAAGAACTAATGTAATAGAAAATATCTAATCAAATAAATAAAATATTTAAAATTTAGCCATCTAATTTGAATTAAATGATAGTAATATGATAGTAATTTTCAGACTTTCATGGCCGGTATGTATTGAATTTATAGAATTTTCTGGACTGATACGTCGTGGTCGATTTATTTTCGTCGCAGACGTTTCACCACCATCTCTTTCAACTGCACGCTCATCATACCCTACAGGTGCCTGTCCAATCGGACTGTACCTTGTAAATCGACCAATACTGTAATAGCATCTGAAGAGATGGTGGGGTATATGTTCCAGATGGCGGAGCAGAAACTGTTATTCAGTCACCAAGCACTTAGGTTGTAATCTACGATGTATGGCGAAACGTCGCGACAAGTATAGATCGATCACAACATACTAACCCAGAAAATTCTATAAATTCAAAGTAAATTATGACTATAAAATTTTGAAATGGACTGTTTCGCCATTATTTATTTTTAAAATACGAGAACTTCTTTTGTGAAATAACTTTGTAAAGCTTCAAACATTTCTAATAAAAATATTATTTTGTTACGTATTTCTGTACGCTTTTTTTTGTCGTCAAAAAGAATTTTTTTGCAAATTGAAAAAAGTTGGAAAAGTTTATATTCATTTTCATATATTCATATTTTGTTCGTTTTTGCTTATTCAATCAAAAATATTTATGAAAGAAATTATATATTTTTTTAGTTTTTTTTTTGCCTGCCACGAATATAAAGTTGAATTTTGTTTTATTTTTGTTTCAGGTACAAATATAGATTTGCTAAAAAGAAATTATTTGACTTCATAAAAGTTTCACCTTTACGGTATGTAATTTTAAAAATATATTTTAGCATTTCTTGTTTTTTATCGTGACAATTAAAACTAAAAGAAAAAATCGTCAAAAGTTTTTTCCTTATATTTTAATTGTTTTCTGTTCCAACTATATTAGTTGAAATTTTTAATCTAATTTTAAACAATTTTTTTTGATATTATTCATCTAATGTAATTCATTTATAGTTACATATTTTTGTTAATTGATTCTGTAGTGATTATTTATTTGATCTTTATATGATACAACAATATGATTTCAACTAATTTGTATATAGAAATAACTAATGTTATAAAAAATAGTAAATATGTAATTAAATAGACAAAGCATCTGGAATTTGTTTGTCTAATTTGAATTAAATGAAATATCATATATTATTATGCATAAAGTCTAGACAAAGTGATAAATATTAATTAATATATTAAATTGACTATTATCTACAACTAATATAATAATAATAATAATAATAATAATAAATGTGTAACATTTTATAATAACAATTACCTACTGTACGTTAATAGAAATAATATTTTCTTAAATGGAACTTCTTAAATAAAATCTTAGAAAATACCCTTTTGGGCAAGCGGTAACCAACCATTTTGTCACTCGTGTATGGTGGGTTGCGGAGTTAAGATTGTAGAGAAAAATGTGGTGAGTACGTGCGTCTTGTGGATTACCTTTTCGTAATGAAAACGTAGAACGTGCCCGCCTGTGACTTTGGCACAGTGTTTTTGGCGTAGTGAAAAAGATTTTTTTTTTGCTCTCTCTTCATGGAATTCTTCTTTTGTTTTTATTAGACTTGTCCAGTGTTTTGATTTCGAGAGAGAAAAGGAATGTAAAAATAATTAAATAAAATTGATTATGCTGGCCTGTATAGTTAATGAAAATGTTTAGTTTTAAGTTTGCTACGATTAAAATATATATGTATATATTTTATTTAAAAAAATTATTCGTTACATATGTCGTTTGTATATTTTTTCCTGATAATGATATACTTAATCCCAAAGCTTTTTTATTTTAATATAATGAGTTCTCAAAGATTTTTTACCATGTTTTTCTACGATTGTTTAAAAATCTGTTTTATTTCTGTATTTTTTGTGCGTAATATAAAATATCTTTCTATAGTATTAAAAAATTAAAAGTGTGCTGTAAAAAATATATTATTTTACTCTGGTTTTATATACATTCATGCATCAAAAGAGTGCATTGTAAAACAATTAAAACAAGTGTTGCCATTTAGGTGTTAGAAATGTTAAATTTTACATTTTTTACTATATATATATATATATATATATATATATATATATATATATATATACAGGGTGATTCATTGGTAAACGGAAATACTTAAACGGTGAATAGAGGTCACCGAGGCGGTTCTAGAAATACCCCATTTATTGGACCTGACGGTCTTTGTAATCGAGATACAGGGTGTTTTATCGATTTTGCTTATTTCTTCCTGAGGTCATAACTCTCGAACCACCCCGTATATTTTTTTGATATTTGGTACACATGTTTTTCATTTAGAGCCCAAATGAGCCACTTACTATTTACAAGAAAAATCCAGGTCCGGATTAACAAAAAAATAGATAGCAATTGTGACCTTGAAACAACACCCTGTATATTGAAATTTTCAAAATCCGTTTGCATATTTGGAAAGAGCACAAAAAACTAAATTAAAATGTGCAATTTAAATTTTTCCGCAGAAAATTTAACTATTCACATTTTAAACTTAAAGTAAAATTTTTTATGAACTTAGAGCCAAAAAAATAGTTATTATTAACTTTTAATAATAAATTATAAAACGTTTGAATCCATACTCATTTTAAAATTATTAAATAACTATTAAATACATTGGTTTTTATTTTTAATTTTTTTTTTAATTTTTTTTTTAATTTTTTTTTTTTATTTTTTTTTACTATTTTTTTTTTTTTTTTTTTAACTATAAAATTAGAAACCAATGTATTTAATAATTATTCAATAATTTTAAAATGAGTATGGATTCAAAAGTTTTATAATTTATTATTAAAAGTTAATAATAACTATTTTTTTGGCTCTAAGTTCTTAAAAATTTTACTTTAAGTTCAAAATGTGAATAGTTAAATTTTCTGCGGAAAAATTTAAATTGCACATTTTAATTTAGTTTTTTGTGCTCTTTCCAAATATGCAATTGCTATCTATTTTTTTGTTAATCCGGACCTGGATTTTTCTTGTAAATAGTAAGTGGCTCATTTGGGCTCTGAATGAAAAACATGTGTACCAAATATCAAAAAAATATACGGGGTGGTTCGAGAGTTATGACCTCAGGAAGAAACAAGCAAAATCGATAAAACACCCTGTATCTCGATTACAAAGACCGTCAGGTCCAATAAATGGGGTATTTCTAGAACCGCCTCGGTGACCTCTATTCACCGTTTAAGTATTTCCGTTTACCAATGAAACACCCTGTATATATATATTATATTTTACTTATGAGGTTGTTAATCTTTCCATTTGGTCAAACTTTTTATTCGTGAAAAAGTAATCTTTTATACTGGCTAAACAAAAAATGTATAGTTTTCTGTACAAACAAAATTTTCTATATTATGCTGCTTTGCACGATTTATTTTTCTATACAAAAATCTATAGAATTTTCCATACAAAATTATATATAGAAAATATACAAAATTAGCAGTAAATATTAGTATTGCTGAATATGCAATTTTCAGATTAGGTATAAATAAATTATCAAAATATAAAATATTATTTCTCATATGTTTGTATATTGTATTCTATATCATGTAAAATGTATTAATTTTGTATAGAAAGTTCAATTAGTTTTTTATATCGAAAAGTGTATCGCGTGCACTTGTATAATGAACTATTTTGTTATTTTTATTTGAATTGAATTTTAATGAAAATACGAAAATAATTCTAAATTAAAATAATATAATTTTAATTTATTTAAATTTAATTTTGTATATAATTTATATTTATTAAACAATAATAAATTTTCCATGTAACTCCATTTGAAAGAGAGTTTTAGTGTTGTTTATTTTTGAAATTGAAATTATTAAATTGCATATTTGCATATTTATATAATAAATATAAAACATTGATTATTAATAAATATTAGTACAGAACTACAACCTAAAGCCTAAAGTTATTTTCAAAATGTAACTAATAAATTGTTTTCTTAATGATACAGATTTTATTATTATGTTAAATTTAATTACTATTTAATTTTCTACCAACTAATCACCTCATTTAAGTAACGAAATTAAAACCTAATCTAATCACTTCGTGCAGGCAATTTCCGGAAATCAATTCAATTGAAATGGCCGGGGTCTAAAACAAAACAAAAACACATAGTCGAAATTACAAATTGGTTTTCGTTACCCCTTTTTCGCGTGCAATTTTGCTCGTTTACGTCCGATTGCCTTTATTTGCGAGCGAGGGGAGACTAATTTTACCCCTTCTTGTACCACCCCTCTCCTCTCTTCACCTTCATACGCACATGATCTAACACCCTTCATTTGGGGGATAATGAATTAAACCTTTGTTTAAATGGCTGCGAGCTATTTGTTAAAAGATTAGATCTCGTATGAAAAAAAAAAATTCTGTTGATTCAACGGATTTTCATTCGATTGCTTTATGATTTGTTGAAATATTAATGAAGATATTTGATTTTATTTCGTGTTATTTTGTTCGTATGTTTTTAATTAAACTTTGATGGAACCCGTATATGATTTTTGTTTCGAAGTTAATATAATTTTATTATAATAAAAATCGACAGGTATAGTTTGATTTTTATAGAAGAGACTTATAAGCATTCGTAAAAAAATTAATCAATATTTTTTATATTTTGTATAAATTATATTAACAGTAAATTGATAAAAGCAATAGAAATTTATAAAGGAAAAGGTAACATCTATCATTACGAAGGCACTGATTTCAATAAGATTTATATTTATTTTAAATATTTAATGTTTTCTTTTTTTTTTTAAATGTAAACGTTATAAATAATATGAAATATCTTTATTGATTATTTGAAATAAATAAGACGAAAAAAATCGTAATATTATTTTTTCAAGACAAATCTGTAATTCATAATGTAAAAGCTATCAAAATCAAAACATATTCTCATATTTCAAGGTTTATTTGAAAGGATAATGGCAAAATATCCTTGAAAATAAAATAATAAATTGCTTATATTTACGTTGACCTCAACAACAGAAAAAAAAAGGAAAAAACAAACTTTTTGAATAACCAAAATAAAATTCTTCGAGTATACTACTACCAAACAACTGAATACGAAACGCAAAGAATTGAACGCAGAAAACATCCTTTTTGCATTATCCTTTTTAAGTCTCGTTATCCTTTCAACAGTTCGGTCAAATATTTCTTTGTATTTCAACGACGATGTCAAGGAAAAACGCATGCATTTTAACATGAAATTGATTCTTGGAATTCCGATCTATGTTTTGTTAAAAAGCAGAAAAAAAATACATTTATAATGTTTTATTGTGCAATATTTTCTATTGCAAGTCACAGAATATGCACTTTAATGCAGAAGTTGAATAATGTATATAATTTTGAATAAAATCAATTTTATCACTTTATCCTAAATCCTTTTTATTTAAATATAATGAGTTCTGAAAGATTTTTTACTATATTATTCTCTATATATGTTCGTGTAAAATTTGTACAAAGCACGGACAATTGAAAACTAGAACGATGTACACTTTATCAATGTCATCGCTGTTATGAGAGAGTTATGAGAATTCGATTTCATGGTGACATCCCACACTGTATGTCGCTAGAATTAATCGGTGGTGTAAAATGAGAATTTTGTGTCTGTGCGCTTGCGCGGTCAACTTATCGAAGATAAATATTAGTTTTGTTCTTCTATAATTATTAAATTATCGATTAGGAATGAGAAATTGTCTGTGAACAACTGATACGAACCGAATTTTGATAAGGTATATTTCGGAACAAAATAGTTGACAAAGTTAATTAAAATTTGTTGACATAATATAATACAATACATTTTTTTATCGTAAAGGTGGCAATTGTAACATAGATTTTACTTGCTATGAATATATTGATATTATAAATAATAAGTTGTAGACGGAATTCCGTCAGTTATATATTTTTATTATTTTCTATGCCAACGTTTCGGCAATCAATATTGTCTTCTTCAGGACTAGCAGAATAAATTTAGTTGATGTTACGTGTGTGGAACGTAATTAGTATTTAATATTTTGTAACGCAATATATATATATATATATATATATATATATATATATATATTGTAAAAAAATATTTTTTTCACAGATATAGGTGTACTATATAGTATATAAATTATGTTTTTTTTAAATTTTTTAAATAAAAAATTAAATACTTAACAATGACTAATAAAATTGTTTGTTTTTTTTACCAAAAATACTAATATAGTTTTACAATTTATTTAAATCAACGTACTTGTATTAAAAAAAAATAATTTGTGAAAAAAATATTTTTTCACAAAACACGAAAAATGTTCAGACATTCCATGAATATAACATCTATGAGTTAAAGAAAAAATTCTACATAATGGGAAAAATTAACAATTTGAAATATTTGCCAATGACAATTTAAAAAGTTGGGGTACCTGTCAAACACCTTTTTTAACAATTTATATTTTATACAATGCATTTATGTATAAGTGGGATTTTTGACACTGGCTCTGTTGTGGCACTACTGAAAGATTTTGTGCCACATTCTTTTGGGAACATGGCGTCATTCTGTATGTATGTATTGAGAAATCAAATCAACGATTTATGTAACAAAGAAAATAAATCAACCAAACTATAAATAAAACTTTTTAACATATAGTAGACCAATGAAAGAAGTATGGGGGTGGTCTTGATTGTGTAATGATGTAAAAAATGTTTTCATTGAATAAACGAATCCTTCTAAATTTGTATATAGGTAAAAAGAAAACAAGATTCAAACATTCAGTGTTCCACTTGATAAAATTTCGCCCCGATAAAGAAACGAATTTTTCTCGGCGAGAATTTTGCCAACACGTCTCCAGATCGTAAAATAAATTACCACCAAATGTTTGGGTGTTTGCAAACAGGTCCGGTTTAAGTAGTTTGTTTGTTTGTCACGTGAGACAAATACAAATTTGATGTGGAAATTTTATGGCAATTTGCAACAAAAATAATATTTTAAAATTTATATTCCATAGATTTTTTAAATAAAGGTTTTATTTTTATTGTACATGCCAAATATATGTATAAATAGTAATTACATGCCAAGATTGAAAAGACATTATTTTATAGTTGAGCTGTATTATTTCACAAAGCATCGAGAGAAGTAAAAGTACGAGGCTGTTCTGGTTTTTGTAATAGTTATTTTCATATTATTTTTTATTATTAGCACATGTATATCTATTACTTAACTATTTTTATATTTATTAAAATTTAATATGTAAGCCAGAGAATCACATAAATGAAATTTTAAAAAAGTTTTATAAATTTGTTATTTTGTTGCACTTATCGACTTGGGTACCTTAATTATCTTCAGCAAACGATAAATTTTATAAGTTAATTTTTATATAATCTTTTTACATTAATTTTTAAAATGAATGTGTCACATTAGATTCAATATTTTTGTTTACAATATGATTATTTAATCAAGTGGTTATGTTATTTCAAAGTTTAAATTCAACTGTTTTGATGATGATGATGATAAATTGGAACAAACTTAATATGTATTATTCTAGTATGTGGATGTCTAGTATTGAACGGGGTTATTCCGTTTTTTTTTTAAGTATACAATGTAAGTGCAGAAAACGATTATTTATGTTTAAATATATTATAGAAAAAAAAAATTATTATAAAATATCTTCTAATTTCGTAGAAATTAATTATTAAAATATCGAGTTTTTACCCGCCATTGGTGTTATGACGTCACATACATCACTGACATTGTTCAGTGACAGTTGATAACTGTTTACATTCTTTGCATTTACACGCCTACAATACGTAACAGCGTTGCCACATTTATAATTATTCATACTATTAAAGAAAACAATTTCAATTTTTATAAGAAACTGATGCATAATTATTTTATACTTTATTTTTATTAAACTATTATAAATAGTTTTTGTTGTATTTTTACTTAAATACATTATTTAAATAAAATAATTATAATTGAAAATTGTGATTAACGGCAACATCCAGCAGACAGCAGCGCCAGTGTTCTGCTTCAATGTAATATACGTCATACAGAAGCAATTTGAATTTGTAAATATTTTTTAATATTTTTTTCTCTGTAATGAAACAAAATTAAAAAATATGTATGATATATTTTGATTACTTGAGCTTTCAACTTTCAGAAAAAAAATAAAAATAATAGTGTAGAAAAAACGGGACAACCCCATTGTAAATTAAAAATTCTACCGGATTTTACATATGCTTTAAAGATATGATGGTCCATATAAGAATACAATTTTTTTTAAGAAATCTACATATTTTATTATTACACAAATAAAATATATTAGAATCAGAATCCAACATAAATGGTGCGTAATAAATTTACTTATTTATCAAAATGAAAGTTTATTTCTAAATATTTTATCTTTTTGTACATGATTCAGGCTATGTGCACATTTGTTGTTTTGTTTTTTCTGTCTAGGGTAGTATGGCTATATTTTTTAACGCAATTTAATATTTTATTAAAGGAAAGTGGTACGTAAGCATGACCTATATTTTTCGATATTTTCCAGAAAGTTTTCGAAAAGTTTTTATCGATCTCTTGAAATAAATATGAAAACTGATACTACAACATAATGTTTTTATGTGTTTTTTTCTCTGTTATTTGTATTAAATATGTCATGTTTTATTAATAATTATTTATATCGGTCATTTTTTGATGGATAAACAAACAAAATTTATGTTTATTTTTTGTACATTGATATGTTTATCATAATGATTTAAGGTAAAGATGAAATTTTTAGATTTTGAGTATAACATAAACATTTGAGGGTATTTTTATTTTTATTTATTTTATACGAAAGTTATGCTAGATTTCTTAGCAGATCTGTAGCGATTTATATTAAATTATAAATGTTATTTATTAAAAAAAAAAAAAACAAAATAGTCTGTAAGTATGCTATTTTGTTCAGAATTTCACAATTAGTTATTTTATTGTTTTATGATATGATTATTATTTAATTGAATTAATTATCTAATGATATGTATTTATTAGATTGTTAGTATTATTTTATGTGTGTACAAAATTTTAAAGAACTATTATATCGTAAGCGAGTTAACTTATTTTTAATTTACATAAATCTTATCTTCCACTTAAGTCTCTCAAGCACATGAACCGCCAAGAATTTTTCAACGAATTTTTTGTATTGCCTAAAATACTCAAAAACAGAGCGTGTAGTACCAACTAATATATGTTGCTACGACGTCATATTTACAAGGTACATGGTGCAAAAATTTCTTTCTATGTTTATGTACTCGTATATCTAAATTTTATTGGAAATAAATGTCTGCAAATGATGAGTTTTAGAAAAATGGTTTCTTTTATTGAAATCTAAATCTTAACAAAATTGTTATATTGGATTTAGTGTGTGTGCGTGTTTGTTAAAGTAAAATACTTTTTAAAATTTAGAATTAATTATTTATTAAAACATGTTTATAGGCATATAAAATAAGTTTATATTTTAATACAATTTTATTTATTGATGAAATCATTTGCAGAAAGTTAGAAAATATTGTACTTAAGTATACTTTGTAAATTATTGAACGCATTTTTAGAAAAATATTTGACTAATAATATGTTTCTTTTATTACTTTTATTGACTTATATTAAGTAATATAATCAAATTCCATAAACAACATTTCCAATGACTATTTTTCTAGATTTTTTTGTTCCAATTTATTTGATTGTTAACCCAATTTGCGGACAACACATAATTCTCAAATCAAATTCCGTGATACTGGGCGAATTTGTGTTCGGCGCTTTTTGTGCCCAAACAAGAACAAGTTTTACCCGGAATTTAGGCGATAAGCTCCCACCACCTGCCAAGACTAAAATTGATGTAATGATTTTCATAGAAAACATCCTGAAATCTCAAAAGCTTTTGTGCTACATTTGTTTGGAAAGCAAAAAGTAGATAAAATTTCACAGAAAGAAAAAAAAATTGTGCGAACGCATACACTTTGAAAGTAAGTTAGCATGGTGAAAGAAGAAAATTTTCAAAGTTAATTAGTTTGTTCTTAAAGCCTCATTTAAACTGCTCTATATATTTTAAAATTAGTTTTTTTATTTTATTTGTAATGCTAGTGGTTCACTAGCCGTCTTCACAAACTAACTGGTTAATCAGTTCTTGTTAGAAGCATTAAGATATAATTTTTTGCACTGGATTAATCCTCTTTCTCTTTCTCTTTTACGTATATAATCAATATTTCTGTTCTTATTTTTTAAATATAAAACTTTTATTATTGTAACACTTATTATTAAACAACATCGATAAACTTAAATTTTAGCTATAATAAAACCAACAACATCTAATTAAACTAGATCGTATATTTGCGTTGTTTTTTTATAAGTTAGTAAGTTTCATTAGTTCTGCGCTAACACATAACACTCAATTTCAGAATAAATAGGATAGTTTCATTAAACCTTATGGAAGGTAAATGAAACTTTATTTTAAAATTCATTTTTGAGTTGAGAATTATTAATGAGAATGAAATAAAGTTTTGTTCAAGAATCTATTGTATAGAATGTAGCTAGGTACTCTTGTGTCTGTCTTTTTATTTCTATAAATTTTAAATTATGTTTGAGATGCATATTCATTAATATTATAGACAATGTAACGTTCTATTAAGAAATTGGTTTTGTTTTAATTTTTTTTTCTGGTTTTTATCTTTTTATGTTCATAATGGAAGTTTTTCTATAATTGAATTTTATACATACATTCATAATTATGCTATGTATGTAATAGTTATACAGTGTGCATATATATAAATCGTAACCAATGAGAAATAAGATATTCAATAAATCAAAAAATTAAATAACAATATTTTTCCATTTATAATACATCTTTGTAAAAGTACTAGTTTTAGAATTTCACAATAAAATATTGAGACATCTGTCACTGCATTAAAATTCCGATGAGGCTAAAAATGAATGATGTATTAACGATATACAAAATAAAACCGAGACATATCTCATTTGTAAATGTGACATTTGTGTAATTCGTTCGCATTTCGTGAAGGAAATAACTGCAATGGAAAGGAAAAAAAGTGAAATTGTGCTTTAGATTTGTCGTTCTTCGTTTTATTTCTGGTTTTATTGGTTTTGTGCATTGGTAACTAGATACAGCTTCTCGTTTTCTCGTGACGCAACTGTACAATAAATCAAATTTTCTAATGCACCCTTCGATACGTATTGCAAAATGGAGCAGTATTGTAAAAACCAGGATGTTTATTTGCGAACTGTATTTTAACACAATGGAAAATATGACTTTATTATCAATTCAAAAAGTAAATATACTTTTGATTTATAAAATTGTAAATAATTTTTTTAATAAAAATAAATAATAGTTAGTTGGAGTACAACTATTTTGAAACTTTTTTATAACTTTTTTTATTATTCATTTTTGGAATAAATACATATTTGAACTGAAAATTATTAATAACTTTTCACTTACATTTTTTCCAAAAAAACCTTGTATTTCCAAACTAAATAGAAAACAATTTGTACAACACTTTCAAAACATATATATGCAATGTGTCATAGATGTAAATGTACTCAACAAAATAAAAGTGTCGATCGTTAAAGCCTAGTTTACATTCGTAGCATTAGTTAGTAGAGTATACTCGTATACTATTATATTTTTTCTCCAAATCAATCTACTCTATTCTAATTTTGGTAGAATTTAAAGTTATTAGCTAAGCTATTTTTTGACAAAATGTTGTTACAATGTGTGAATAATCAGTACAACTTCTGTTATATATATATACAGGGTGTTCGTTCGCTTGGTTGATATAGGGCAATAACATGGGATTTCGATAATATGCAGAGTACTACTTTCTGAAGTAAAATTCGGAGAAATACATAGAATACTTTTCGATATGGAATAAAAAGTACTATAATTTGGTTCTACTTTTAACTTGCTAGCATGTGCCGTTTGGGCGCTAGAATTTTTTTAAAATGTTTTTTAGAATTTTCAATAATTTTTCCTGCTAAATCAGTATAAGTTAGAAAAAAATGTTACTTAGCTATTATGTAGCCAATTTTTTTCTCTATTTTATTGAATTTTTTCAGATTTTTTTAAGCAAATTTTGAAAAAAGTTATATTTCAAATTTTTTTAAAAATATAACTTTTTTCAAAATTTGCTCAAAAAAATCTGAAAAAATTCAGTAAAATAGAGAAAAAAATTTGCTACATAATAGCTAAGTAACTTTTTTTTCTAACTCATACTGATTTAGCAGGAAAAATTATTGAAAATTCTAAAAAACATTTTAAAAAAATTCTAGCGCCCAAACGGCACTTGCTAGCAAGTTAAAAGTAGAACCAAATTATAGAACTTTTTATTCCCTATCGAAAAGTATTCTATGTATTTCTCCGAATTTTACTTCAGAAAGTAGTACTCTGCATATTATCGAAATCCCATGTTATTGCCCTATATCAACCAAGCGAACGAACACCCTGTATATATTTTTAAATACCAAAACTAATTTTGAAATTTAATTACCGCATTCGTATTTAGTTTCTCAAATTTTGTAAGAAAAATTACTTTACAAGTTAAATACCATTTTGAAGTCAAAATTTGTTGTCCATTTTAATGGAATAAAACGCACTCTAGCATCGTATTCCACTACTACTCTACTAATGTAACTTAAGTTTAAGGGTTAAAACATAATTTTAAGACAATTTAGAAATACGAAATATCAATATGCTACCGGTGGTGTGTAGTGTGGTACAGGTCCCATTTCTCGTAAAACGACATGTATCTATACATGTTGCATCAGGGGGAATATTACTGGACCACGTTATTGATTTTTGTCCCGTGTTGGTTTGTGTGTCTGTTTCCTTCGTGTGTGTTGGCGTGTGCCATTCTGACACTCGCACTACCACACGACTGTGTGGTGTGGTATATCGGGAGAGGGGGGTGTTGGTTGCCAACATGGATCGTTCTTATCATTTATTATAGTCTCCGACTTGCAATTCGTTATTTTTTCAACTTACAGTTTCAAGGTACACAGGTACCAAATTTTCACGTGACGTATTTTATTGAATATTTTCTGAAGAAGAAAAATGATTTTTGCTAGCGAAGGTTTCAAATTGAAACAGCTGTACGCACTGAAATAATATGATTTTAAAGCCAACGTTTTTAATATTAATTCAAAAGTAAACACACTTTTCAATTAATAGTAAGTTCGTTGATTTTAATCTTATATTTTTTCAGTATAAGTACTAGCAAAAAAGTATTAAAAGTATTAACTACTAAATATCGCAAAGTAAGTATTTGAACTTCAAGTACAAGTACTTGTATTCTATAAAATATTTAAATATTACGTACAAGTATATACGAAAATTCTTAAGTATTTTTCAGGTACTGTTCAAGTATTTTTATATAAAATTTAATTTATTCAGTTAATCACTGTGGAAGTATTAAACAATGTTACTTGAATTGATTATTTAAATTTATTTAATTACAGATAAATAATATAGCCATAATATTTTTTGTTTAATTTAGTAATTTTTTTGTTGGAAAGTGGCAACACTTGGACGCTAACTGAGCATATCTAGAAAATTTCGTGCAAATCAGATGAATGGTTTAGGAGGTAATGCAATCACAAAAAACGAACAAGCGAGCGAACGATGCACACACACATACACTCACATAAACTAAGTTCAAATTCAAATCTGCAGGCTAAATAAAAGATTTCCATATAATTTATTTTTAATTTTTGAAAATGTTACAGACATCATACCGAGAACTATATCACTTTGTTCTTACAGTCAAAATAGTAAAATTACTTTACTCTATCGTCTTAATTTCAAAAAATAGAACCAAATTGCAATAAAAATAATGAAACAATAAAAAACCAGACTAATTATCGAAAATAATCTATATAAAAATTTTGCAATCTGTATTCAAGTTTCATCTCGCTAAACGCCTAATATAAAAGAACAATAAAAAAAAAATAACGATGTGATGTTCATTCGAAAACAGAACAAGCGAATAGAATGAAATCGAAAAGAGAAGAGATGAAAAAAAAAGGCATTCTTATAAAGTCCGTCTTTTATGGTGATTTTATTCCACAAGTGGGAGTTCTAATCGTGTTTGGTCGAACAATCCAAATGGTCCATCTGTGCCCATTTTATGCGTCGCTAAACGTTTATTAATACGCCCCCGCTACGTCACACGCATATACGATGCACAAAGAATATTACTGGGTACTATATGTTATACCCTAAAGGTCAGGGAAAGGTCGTCACAGAAATTCTATATCTATTCTATTTTTATAGAAATCATTTAGTAAAGAAGCATTAATAATCAATGTTATTTTAAATATGCTTTAGACTGTTGTTGTACTGTATTATTTATTTGAAATTGTTTTTTGTATTATTTAAAAAAATATTTGGGCAGTATTTTAATTAATGATGAATACAAATACTGAATATAAATATATCTAATTTTTTTTTTATAAGAACAGTTTATTTAGTTTTTTATCGAATAAAATTAAATTTTAAAAAATTGGAAAGTTGTTGAAATTAATTGAATAGGAATTTTACGACTGGAAACCATTTTACGTTTTCTCGTCTCGTTTACGTTTACGACACAATATGGCTGGCGACCGATTCAACAGCCACGCGTGGCGTAACTTCGTGTTGTTTTATTTATTAACTACAGATATACTTCTGGTGTCGTCTTAGAAAATCGACATCGCCTGGTACCAACTATGTGGAGCTGTTATTGTCTCTTATTTTCAAGTAGATTATTTGGTAAACATAACAACAATAGCGAAATATAATTGAACCGAAATAACATAGTAAAAAATGTTTCGGAGCTCATTACATTAAAATAAAACGGTTTTAGGTTATAGTTTTATATTAATATTCATTAATAATCGACGTTTCGACGTACTAACGTACATTTTTACTAGGAAAAATAATACGAATGACATTTACAGTAAATAAACAGAATATGAAAATAAGTTACTTGTTTTCATGTTTTGTTTATTTACTGTAAATATCATTTGTATCATTTTTTCTGATGAAGATGTACGTTGAGTTCATCGAAACGTCGATTATTAATAAATATTAATATTGAACTATAATCTAAAGCCGCTTTATTTGAAATGAAATGTTTATGAATCAAATATTTTTATCTAAATTTATAGTATGTATGAAATGAAAATATATATTATTTACCAGTAAAATATCAAATGATACTTGTTTTGAAAAATTGTTGTATTTTTAATTAATGTTATATATTTCATAAAAGATATTATTGTCTGTTTTGTGTGGCGCAGTCGGTTTTATAATTTTAACAATTTAACTAACATTTTAACTAATGTCTATTTTGTTGCGAGAAGTAGAAAGCGATCTTTATTCTGTTGAGCTAAGATACTTCTACACAAAAAAAGCTTTCTATTTTGAGTGATATATACTGTTTATTATTATTAAATTATTAAAATAATAAATATAATTTATTATAACTAACCTTTAATTTTTTTATTATTTTATTAGCATGATTAGCATTTCTTAAAAATATTATTTTGTAACAGATAATAACATTTAAGTTATTTTAAGTTTCATTAACTGTTATAAGGTTAATTAAACTCTATGTTGTCAGGGTTGTCTAATAGTTTTTTTTCAACTTAATCGGTTGCTAGAAATTGGTCGATAGATTCACTCTTATGTTTTCATTGCCGAGTTTAAAATTTTTACTGTCCCATTCTGTGTCTAATTGTACGTTATAATAAGATCACTTATCTTTTTAATGGCTAAATCTACTGGTAATAATTATAAATTCTTAGTTAAAACTATTAATCCCATAATCATTGCGTTTAATACGTAATGTTTAATACACATATAGACACAAACCCACACACACACACACATACATCTTCCTACATACGCAAGCACAGTAGTAGATCTAATATCCTATATACGCTACACTACACTGTAATCAAACACTGGTACCGTCGATTGACTGTGGTTATATGCCCGGTTATAACCGCAGTGGGATTGCGTTACCAATGTTGTTAATGTATCACTATAATGTGCGCTTCTCTATAGATTTTCAGTTTCTGTATTGATACTATTCGTATTGTCAAATGCCATTTCCTCACCAATTTCGAACTTTAATGCATAGAAAATTATCTCGAATGTAATAAAATATGGTTTTATAAGCTATATATGGAACTGTGGATTTTGTGTTAGCTCTGAAATTGGCTATAATTTACAGTAAATGTCTATTATTATTCTATATTTATAGTAACAAAAATACTGATTTTAATTTTTTTTCTGGATGATTCCACGTCACTATGTTTGTAGATGCTTTTCTTTTTATATACTATATTTTATTTTTGTCAGTAAAAATAATAGTAATATATAATAGTTACACATTGTGATGTTTACATTTAGATTTTATTTTATTTTTTTAGTTTATCTCGTTGTTGTTAAAGATACAAAACAAGAAATAATCGTAAAAATAATAATGGAATATATATAAACACCGCAGGCAAAAAGTTCAGAAGACTGGAAAACACTTTCTATTTGGAAATAAAATAAAGTCAAAGAAAAAGAAAAGAAAACAAGAAACGTGTAATAGGAATATTTTCGTTTCATTACTTCGAATCTCTTGTTTGAGCATAAAATGGACAGACCGCTGTTTATTTGCAAAATAAAAATAAAAACGTTTTTATTTTCCATTAATTCTTGTATAATTTTTCTTGAAACAATAGCGTTCAACTTGCCGAGAATCAATTTCCAGCTACCGAATTATTATTTTTATATATTTTTTAAAATTTTTAATAATTACCAAATATTTTTAATAATAGCCACTATTTAATAATTATTTACGTCAATCGACAATGTCAACCTTCTAAACGAACACTCTGAATATGTTGTATTTACAATGCATTGTTGAAACATTATTATCTTTTTACTCACAGAATTGTTTTTTCAACATTATAGACAAACAAGAAAAACTGCCATTTTTATTTCGACATTTCACAAAAATAACAATCTCAAATATCTGATGACTACCTTAATAACAAATATCAAATATACACTAAGAAATACAAAGAAAATATTTTTTTGTCTCTAGTGTCTACATCACGAACGCCTATGAAGTGCCCCCATCTAACGTGCCATTTTTAGCAATCTATCTCTTTCTATTTACCCTCATTTTTACCAGCGTCTCTCTCTTTCGACCGTTTTTATTCGGGCGTTATTCTCTTGTTTAACGTGTTCGTTTCGTTTTGTGTTTGACGGCTGACAGATTAAAATCGTTTTTCTTTTTTTCTTTCTCTCTCTCTCTTTCGTTTTTCTTCTTGTATTTTCTTTTGTTTCCAATGCCAACTGCGTTACTGTTACGAGTGCGACTTTATTTTTTTTTATAACCGATTTGAGGTATCGTTTATTATATTGACTGAAAAGAATGTTGCTTCGAGCAAAATTGTTTTTTCTGCAAGTTTTAGAGGTTATTTTAATGTTTGCTTTTAATTATCGAGTATAAAAGTTTTTATTGGTTCAACAGATGATATTATGACGTAATTATTAAAATATTTTATTATTGTTTTAGATTTTTATTTTAAATATTTCATATATATTTTAAATATAAATTTTTTTGAGTATAATATGTAAAATAATGCATAATAATAATAATATTTAAATATACTTTTTTTGTTTAAATAAACACTGAATAAAAATCGTAAATAAAGCGAATACTTTATTTACTCATATCCATATATTTGTAAATTTATTTCGAGTAAAAAAAAAATGTTATGCAATTTTATAAAATTTATTTACTGACATATTATTGTACTGTGATTATATTGTGTAAATGTATCTACATTTTAAATAAATGGACATATAAACATATTTTAATTTTATAAAACTGTTATTTTAAAATTTTGACAGAAAATATTGTTTTCAAAATATGAAATTTAAATGCTACATTCAACTTGTCAAGAAGAGGCACCTCCACCATTTTTGTATTGTGCATTCAAAATAAATTTACAGATACATTTATTTATAGTATTTTAGTAATTTTTTAGGTATGTAATTGTTCCAAAAAATATAATAAATGTTTTTTTTTTATAATATAATAAAAAACATCAAAATAAACCGATAACAAATTATGTAATATTTTTCACATAAAATATCTAATAATTTATTGTGGCAATAATTTATAAACTTTAAATAAATTAATTAGTCTAAAATAAGTTACTAGTTTCTAATAAATGATCTGTTAAAATTAAAAATACAAAATTGCGTAGTGTAAGTTTAGGATTAAAAAAAAAAATTATTTTGAAAATCTAGCTTATTATGCACTTTATATATTTTGAATATATAAATGTTTTTGTTTATATAGTACTTTTTTGCTAATTAAAGTTTCTATGATTATTATTATTATTATTATTATTATATTTCGGTAGAATGATGGCTCGTAAAAAATTGATTTTTTAATAATTAATAATAATGAAAATAAAAAAGTATTTTCTAATAATTTTTTTGTTTTTTATAATATATTTGAATTTAAATTATCATTTTTTTGTAGTTTTATTTCATACATAAAAAAAAACTGAATAACGTCATTTTGTAAATATAATTTGCTTGTTTCAAGTTAGTTTAAAAAAATTTGGTATAAATATACATTATATATATATATATATATATATATATATATATATATATATATATACCGGGTGTATACTTGGTTTATGCAATATAGGAAAAACAATGTTATTTTTTTAACATCGTAATTCCTGCCTCCCCGTTAGTTTTAGAGAAAAATTATAAGAGACAAAAATTATTTAGAATTAAAAACTACATTATTTACGTTTAAAATAATTGTGATATTACGTCTCAGTAATTAATTATTAATTAAATAAATATTATCAGTTTTCGGCAATATCAGACAGCCATGGACAAAACGCGAATGTATTTTGTTCACAAATGTCAGTGTATTGTCATTTAAATGCAGTTGTAAACAAAATACATTCGCGTTTCGTCCATGGCTGTCTGATATTGCCGAAAACTGTTAATATTTATTTAATTAATAATTAATTACTGAGACGCAATATCGCAATTATTTTAAGCGTAAATAATGTAGTTTTTAATTATAAACAATTTTTGTTTCTTATATTTTTTCTCTATAACTAACGGGGAAGCAGAAATATGCGTTTTTAAAAAAATAACATTGTTTTTCCTATATTGCATAAACCAAGTATACACCCGGTTTATATATATATATATATATATATATATATATATATATAATAAATCACACAACTTGCATATTGCATAAACAACTACGTAGCATCATACAACAAAATCGCATTCATCCCTTCTTTAATACAAGCAACATCCACATTTCTCCCTTCTAATAATACCACAAAATAACACCACTTCAACCCCGCATAATCCTCTATTTATATTCACCCCTCGTTTGCTGCAAATCCGGTAAAAATTGGCATTTTTTCCTCCACCTCACCAGGTGAACTATAAAAACCGCAATCGATAAACGGCGAATCAAAAAAATTGAGGGATTTTTCCCAAAATTGATGCGCGATAATAATAGTCGTGTAGTAGCTAAAGGTGGTAAACGATATGTTGCTCTCAGCATGAGGATAGAATGACTGGAATTTATGTAGCTAGTGCCTGAAGGGAGAAATTTGTCTCGGAAGGTAGAGAGATGACGGAAATTCCGCGAATACGAGAGCTACAAAGGTTAAACGTTGACAAGACGGTCAAAGAGAAGATAATCTCAGAGTAAGGTGCTGGTAAGGATATGCATTATTGATATATATTCTGATTTTCTTTAAGGTGGGACACCACTCTGAGTACTTTGAAAATAGGTAAAGTTTGGGAATTTTTTTCGGATAGACAGAATAAAGCACATGTTCCATGGTTTTTATATGTTTTATAGCTTTATTTTGTCTACATTTTAAAAAAGTTTCAATCAAATTGGTTGCAATAGTGAGCTGTAATTCGCTCATTTGCGGACCCGTATTTAAAAAACATTGGTCCATTGTTCAGACTCCCGGGCAGCACTCAAACATAGAAAAACATTTTTGGTTACTAAGCCAAAAAGTAAACTAAAAAATCTAGGATGTAGAGCAGGATTATTTTGAAATTTATAAAATTATTAACATGGCAGCATTTTGGTAAAAAAAAGTGTTTTTTTTATTTTAGATATAAAAAATTAACTTTGAAAGCACATAAAAAAGTAGATATCAAAAATAGTTATAAAAACATGGTTTCTATTTTACCTGCCCTGAAAATCGCTGTAATTCCGCAACAAGTTCTAATTTCGAAACACCAGTTTAGCCAAATATTTTAAACACTATAAACTTCAAAAAATTAAAAAAAAAAAATAATTTTTTTTTTTAAATTTTAGAGAGGTGTCCCCTCTTAATACAGATTAATGTTAAAATGAATAGAATTTGTAATAGCCATTTGAATTCTAGTAGTACGCAGTGCGGCAGAAACCATAAGCGGGTTTTAAGTGCAATTCATTTTTATTTCTACTATATGTATGTTTTTTACAATATCTTACATTATCAGTGCTATATAAAGATATAACACATCTTATTACAAACACTTCTTTAAAAAAATTCATCGCTATTAAAAATCCAAAATATTAATACTGCGCCATCTCTGATATCTTTTTCGTACTATGCCCAACACGATTATTATACCAAATCTAAATCAGGCAGTATATAGTAGGCGTTGCAAAAGCGATAATACTATGACAAACGAGAAGCATACAACTTGTGTTCCGTTTCGTGAGACTTGAAATATCGTCATGCAAATACGACGGATAATGCAGGGGGAGTTGGAAATCGTGTGCAAGGGATATACACGTTAATGGCAATACGTGGGTGGTGGGCCTTAATCCGGGCCTGGATGACAGAGAACTTGGCCCCCATTGTCGGGCTGCTGCGAGTGCAGGATACGGTTCCGTTTCGCTCGAATCCGGGTGACCTCATTTTTAGCCAAGTTTCGTTGGCGGTTAGATTTTATTCGCCTTAAGTTGGTGGAATGTTTCGCACTGGGTCAGTACGGAAGAATTTCGATTGTTTCTTGGAAAAGTATGGGATGCTTGATGTTTGTTTTTATTTATATTTAATTAATTGAAATTTAAAATATTTAGGGGCCGGTATTTTATGTTCTGGTTAAGCAAGTTTTAGATTTATAGTTAAATTCGAGAGATAAAACGTATAGATTAAATCATTTATTAATGTAACCAGTTCCCAAAATACAGATTAATTTTTATTTTCCATTAGGAGATTTTAAATAGATAAATCTGATTTTTCTTTTGAATAGGACAGTAAAAAGAAATAAATAAAATCGCAAGTAAATTTCCATAAATTTAATTATGTAAAATAAAAATCTGCATGTTACAGATTCCAATATACATTCATTGCTTCATATTAAAACTTTCAAGCACCTATAAAAGACAAGAGTTTTCTAATAAACTCGCAGCAGCAAGTGGAGTCTAAAGTTAGTAAAAACAGAAATTTATAATAAAATTTGTAGAGAACTTTTTTCCACGTAACCGACAAATACAAGAAAACTTAAATTACTCTCTTAATTCAATTCTGTATTTATGAAAAAAAAAGAAACCAATGTATTCAATTTAGAAAGAAAAGAAAATTGATAAAATAAAAATACCGCAACAGGATTGATGAATTTAATTTTTATTATTTCGTGAAATTGCATTTTAACAACAAAAAAACTACGAAAATGAACAACAAATTGAAACCGTAGATAAAACGAAGTTGAATTTGTTTAATCCATCTTTAATTAAACGAAATTGATTTAAATAAATTAACAAAGATATTGTATAGTTTGAAAGATGTATAAAAGATAATTTAGTTTTTGCTTAGAAAAGCAGAAAATTTATGTAGTTAATATTAGAAGTAAAAAAGTCGAATTGAGCAAAATTTTTTGTTATATTATTTCGTATAAAACAAGCTGACTAGAACTTACTATACATACATAAGTTCACTTTACGTTGTATACTACAAAAGTTCTGAGAATAAGGAAGTTTAAATTTATAAGTATAATATATTTATTTATTAAAATTTATGTTTTTGTTATTATAAAATCTTATTTAATTATTAGTTTACACATACATATAAGTATTATTTTCTATTTTTATAATTCACTATATTTTTGTTATTAATTTACTATTATAATGTATTATGTATTAGCACAAGCTATTATATTATATACACCGTATATTATAGTCGTGCGTTCGCACAGAACAGCGACGAGTTTCGGCCAGTAATCTTTCTATACTACTGATATTTTAAAACAAGCAGTTGATCCAATTCTATTTAATTAATATCTGACCTTGTGGCATTTTTTATTTTACAACGAATATAGAATTGCCGGTCAGCGGATTCGAACCACGGAAACTAGTATTATATTCGGTAGTACATTGCGCTTAAACGCGCTCGTCTACTACGCTGATTTCAAGTATGTAGTATCAATATAATAGAAAACAAACATATATATATATATATATATATATATATATATATATATATAAACAATTTTCTAAGAACTTTTGGAGTGGTCCTTCTTCAAAGTTCACCTTTTTCCACTCGTTTTCAGAATGAATATATACGTGTACATAAAATCATTGATTTAGCTTGCAAATGCAAAATGGAACAATAAAAAGTATGTAGATATACGCCAATGTCTACTCGTTTTGCGTATTTCCATTCTGCAGTTTCTTTAAAATAAGCGTAGTAGTAAAATGGATTCCTATTTGGTGTATTTTAAAAATAAACGGCAGAGAAAGATGGTCTGTTTTCTCATTTTATTTTATTCAATTGTAGGCGTTAAAATATTATTGGGAAATCGACAAAAGTTTTCTTTTCGTAAGGAAGCTGTCTGGGAAAATAAATTTGTATAATAAAAATTTAAAATACTATATGTTTTCGTAAAAATTTCCCTAATAAATATACACCTACTTTGTAGCATTTAGAAAAATCCTGTTGATAAATTATTATACAGGCTGTTAAGTATATTGCTGTAAATATTTTAAAAGGCGATTTATTTAACCACACTTACCATAATATAAAATTTTACAGTTTTTAAGATATTTACATATTTTAACTTAATTTTTTTTTTGTAAAAATCAGCAATTTTACTTTACTGATACAATATTGAAAAATAAAAGTTGTTACTTTTTTTATTTGTTATTTGTTACCAAGAGGGTGATGAGGGAATAAATTTTAGCATTATTCGATTGCCCCCTCTAAGATTGTAGATAATTGTAGTTTTAACTTTTTTCATCCGATGAGTGATTTTAGACATATTTAGATGTCTCAAGATTAAAAACTTACCTAGTATATATCAGTGGCAGTTATACCAAACATAAACACACAGTCACAGTTTTATGTTTTTGTATGTTATAATATTAATTATAACATACAAAAAACATCGTTGCATCGTTTATTTTTACTTGAATTTGAATTTGATTATTGAAAATGTGTGAAGAAGTGAAAGAACTTTAATGTACATTGTCAGATTTGCAAAAAAATTGCATATTTAACATTAATTATCAGAAATTACGTAACAAATATAAATAATATATACTTAAACTTATTGTTCTATAACTGTTAGTAAGTTTAAGATTTTTTGGCATATATTTTTAGTTTTGTTTTGTTTGAAACATTTCAAGAAGGAACGATATATGCCGTTCAAAGCAGAATGCTCTATTTATGTTCCGTCTAGATTACTAAACCTCGGTTAGAAATATTTGAGCTTCAACACAATAAAAATTGTTTGTCACTTCTCATAACATAATATACAATTTTTTTCTTCATTTTTTGATTAAGCATGAAATTAGTTACAACAATACTATTGTGGAAAATAAACCTATTGCTTGACATTAAAATTGTTTTCCTTTTATATTTATTTTTGTCGTTCGACTATTTCTTTACTTTTTATCCGTGTTCGTTTGATGTTTTTTTTAACGGTATTTTTCTCGTTTAATGTTTAATAAAACGATTTTTGAATTTCGTCCTTCGTCAACCGGATCTGTTCTATAAAGTTTTTCCTCTTAATTTTTAATTTGTCGCGTTAAAAATGCACAAAGCAGGAAAATGTTGTTTAAAATTATATGATCAGTTTCTTTTTTTTTTTTTTTGTACGTCGAAAAGAAAGTTTTGCTTCTTTCTGTCTTTTTTGCGAAAATATTAAACTGGAACTTTTCAATTAAAAACAAAGCTTTTTTTCTTTAAGTGAGTCGAAAGCTGTTTTAAAATATTGTTGTTGTTGAGCGGATTTCAGAGAAGCAGTTTTGTTATATAAAACAATTACATTTTTTTCGTATTAAAATTTAAATGGTAGATATTGTTTTTTAAATAAAATTCATTTATTTTTTCCGCTGATTTATCTTATTTCTAAACAGAAAAGGAATAATAACCGACTATCTAACTACAGAACTTATCGGCTACCCCAACAACTCTTTGAAACCTTATTTCGAAACAGAACACGTACGTGGCACAAGCAGCCGTCTCATAATTTCCCGTCGTCTGGCCCACGAGTCGGCCTACTGGCCCCAATTCGACTATTCGGTATTCGGTTATTCGGTGTAACCAACAACCAACAACAGGGGAACGGGGGAAGCTTACTTCTCCCGTCTCTTTCAGCCCGTATGATTTATGGCGAGGCGGCTGACTGCAGTCGTTGTTTACGGTTAACTGTAGGCACCTCGGCCGGAAAATGGCGATTTTCTCGGATATTACGCGAACGACCCTTGTCAGTTTCAGAGGGGGAAACACACCAAGGGATTGGGGTGACAATGGAGGATGGTTTTGTCATTTGGGGGTTGTCGTAATGGGTGTAAGAATGGAGGTTTATGAATGAAGATGCTAAAGATGGAAATAGTATGAATGATTTTTTTGTTTTGTACAATAATATTGCCAACTTTTGGTGGAAAAAATAAAAGTTGTATTCTTATTTTTTATCATTTATGTGATAATGTCAAAGTGGTCTTTATATATGGGTTTACTCATATACTTCTATTCTTGTTATTTAACAGTATGCTATGATTGATTTTCTTTTATTTTCTCGATTACATTTTGCAATATTTTAAATATGTAGCTATTATTGTAATATACTTTTTTAGCGTAAATTTTCTAAATCATTGTGGTCTTTTAATATAAGCATCTAATTTGATTAATTCAGTCCCATCTTAGTAAAATACTATAATCTTTGAAATTGTTTGCTAAAGTCCGTGAACAGTGACATTGATGTATTCCATCATTCAAAGTCTTTGTAATCCTTTAGACATTTTGGGTGACGTGCCGGTCCAGACCTTTGTTTAATTGTCCAGGGTTAAGCTAGATTTGATTTAAATTTAAATAGTATATTATAATGTTAAAATTTCTTCTTACAATTAATAGAAATGAAATAAAATTTACACAATCTCAGATTTAAAGTGTATCATTTTTTATAAACAAATTTTATTTATAAAAGAAATAAAATTTATTTATTGTGGTTGGTTGTTGTATGACATTTAATAAAACACGTGTATATTTATTAAATTTAATTAAATAAATATAAATACTCATTATGAAAAACTTATATATGCAGTATGTACATATTCGCAACGTTAAACATTATATGTAGTATACAAACAAAAGAATTGTGGAAACAAATGTACATTTGCATCAGAACAAAATATTATTTTTTATTTGTTTTGAAACATATGTTTCTAATGTTTTATGTTGTTGTTATTCTGTTTTACTCTTACCACAAAAATAATATTTAGATTTGCCTTACAATGAACAATAAAATAAACTTTATATTGTTAATACAGATTATTAAATATTTTTGACATATATTATTTATTAAAACCAATAGAAAAACATATTAATATATTCTGAGTTGAATTAAAATTAATTTGTGATGCCAGATATTCAAATGAGATAATAATAATTAAAATAAATCTAATTAATTACAGAACCCTTTTTGTGTAAAGTAAATATTAATGTTTCCTTCCGTACATTTATATTTAAATGAATGAGAGAGTGCCCCCGAGTTGAAATCATTTTGTGCGTGTGTATATATTATATAATATAGTAAAATTATACAATAAGCAGTGAATAAATTCTGTATAGGCTTACTTAATATGAATCAAGATAAATTTTGATTTAGATTTTGCATTATTCCATATATTTGTATCTCTCGCCAAACGAAATTATGAATAAATAGTATTATGGAAATTATGTTGATGATTGAAATCTGTTAGAATTGTCATAATATAATCGAATAACGCCCCAATATATGTTTGTAATGTAGATAACAGATGGCATTGAGTTGTAAGTCAGATTAGAGATACTATAGGTAGAGTTCGGCCGATGGGCCGCCATTAATATGTGGCGCCAAATTTAAATTAAAATTTGTTCCATCAAATGAACACAAAATATTTGTTCTTGTTTTTTGCATACAAAAAAAACATATAAAACATAAAAATGCAATGTATAATATTGTAATGACGTTTATTATGATAATAAATATACTCTTTTTTAAAAAATGTTAAAAATATCAAAAATGTCAAAATGTCACAAAAAACATATAAATCGAAGTGGCGCATGAATATTTTTTTTTGTTGAAATATTGAAAACTGTTAAATTAAATATAAAAATGATAAAATTACCTCTCGTACAGCAATCCCGCAGTAAAATATATTTATTTAGCAGTTAGAGTGTACGTTTAGCTACAGTTTAATATGCGACAATATAATATTTCCAAAAAAAAATGTAAATGTAATGAGTCGAACTAGCGCGCGAATTCAAAATCATTCGTTCTATAAATTAAAATGGCGGCACCAATCAGAAGCTGAACACTATTTAGGCTATCAGCCGAACTCTAGTATAGTATCTCTAAGTCAGATTAGTCAGATGTTTTGCTGTCTGTAATTTTGTTCGAGTATGTACATATATTGATATACATTCAAATTTATATATTCCTATGTAAAGATAAAATTGAAACCAGGGCTGTGAATGAGCCTTTAAACACACGCACATACTGAACGTAACATCGAAACATTGAACTGCAAAATCACCGCATAGCCTACCAACCAACACATTTTATTCGCTTGTTTATTTCGGTCATTTCTCGAGTGTTTTCGTGTTTTAGCTGTTGTTGGGGCCTTTCGATCGCCTCGATTGTCGGTTGTTTCTTATCGTCCCCCCCCCCCTGCCCTGACGACCGGACATATCACTGGGCGATTTCCGGTCGCTCAATCACGAAAGCGTCGTCTCTCTGGGCTAAAATAATATTTCCGGGTTGTGATGCGGTTGGGAAAATGTGTCGGGCGAAATGTAATGTATGGGATATTGTCCGTCTAGATTTTGGTTGCTATAATGGTGTTTGTTCTTTGTTTTTTTTTTGTGTAATAGAAATATAGGTTAGGTTCGGTTAGGTTATTTTTTACTTATATATCGTAGTCTTTATTTATAAATAGAATAATTTTTTAATATATAAATTGCTTTAAAATGAAAATAGCTGCTACTAATAATAATGTAGCTACAAATAGTAGCGTAAAGCTTAGATTACATTAATAGAGTTAATAGCTCAGTACATTAGCATACTTTTTCTCCTAAACACTCTACTCTACTAATTTCAGTAGAGTAACTGTTTATACGCTAGTAGTTTGGTAGAGAAGAATTTAGTTCAAAGTTTGTTCAGCTTTTGTCTATTTTATTTTTGTTTTTATTAAATTAAGATATTATTTAACGATGACTGATATGATATAACAACTTTCGTTTATAAATAAAAAGAAATTGACACACGTTTTGCATCCGATTACTATACCATTACTCTACTTTAATACAATAAATCTGTTTACATTGGTAGTATACCAGTAGAGTAGAGTAAGTATTGTAGTAGGGGAACATATGCTATCCAGTCTACTCTACCCGTTACTATCTCTAGTACTCCTCTTTCACTATTCCAAAGTGTTTACATTGTGCTAGTAATGGAATAGTATGCACGCTACCATCGTACTCTACTACTAACTATACTAATGCAATCTAGGCTTAAGTTTTGGACGTGAACCTTTGCAATCGTTTACATTGCCCCATAGAAAAACAATTTAACTCCCATCAAAATCTGTTCCGTGGATTTCAAGTTATAAGCGAACAAAGTTTTTAGTCAATTTTTATCGTTTACTGCATTTACACATAATACTCGTAAAATCTTTCTCAAAAAACTACTCAACCATTAATAAAACTCCCATCAAAATCTGTTTAGTGGTTGTTAAGTTATAAGCGAAGAGAGTTTTTTGTTTACAGTGTTTGCCTGCGACTCACACAGACTTATCTCCAATTTTGTTTTTTTTCCATTATTGTGCTAAATTTCAACTTTATAACTTACTTCCAAGTTGCATTTGAAAACCAAACAAACAAACATATTTACATTGTGCTTTATGTGTGTATAAAAAAAGTGAGATAAGAATATAATATGCCTTCAAATAAAAATTTATTAATATTTTTTGATAATTTTATTTTATACGAAAAAAATATTAGTTCAACTAAACATTGTTTTTTTTAAATAATTTATCGCCTCTCTACATTGTCAAATAGTGTTTTTCTGCAATTTTTTAATTAAGATAAATCTGCATCATCGGAAAAATGTTGCTCACTAATTAATAGGTAATATGATTCTCCGGTACTGCGCTTCTATATTTTTTTTGCAAAAAAAATATATCTATCGCACGATACGCGGAGCCGATCGTAAATTAACGCTCTCTGCGCTCCGTAACACACCCGCTTATTATTTGCTAATATTACTTCATATATCATGATTGGGTATGAAATAAATTTGACAGTGTATCGTTTAATCATGATGCTAATATGTAAAACGCTACAAAACAAGGTCTCTAAAATATATATATAATTCACACATATACACGTGCCTAGCCTACTACGAATGTAATTAATCAAGTTTTGGTCCGACACTTGAAAATTTATTTATTAATTACCTGGATGCTTTAACTAAATTAATTAATTTGCTGTTATTTGAAAAAAATATTGTTGTTTCGTTTTAATTAGGTTTTTGTGTTTTGAAGCTATATGTAATATATAATAATGAAATATGTTTTTGGTGTTATTATCAATAAATGGTAAAATATAAGAATGTTTTTCAAATAGAAGGTTATCTGCAGGGTGTTTTAGAATAACTATTCTTAATTTTTAAATTGGACAGGGGCTATATAATTAAACAATTTTGTTGTAATACAATAAATAGTGTTTGAATTACCGGCGTGAAAATGTAACACAGAGATAGCAATGTACAATGGCTATCATTGTTATAACAGTAAAATTGCAATAACTTCTATAATTTTTTGTAAACACATAAATAAATATATTATAAACAAATTGTATAAAATGTAAAATATGGTTATACATTTTTTTGTGGGAGTTGCAATAAGCCACATATAAATACTTATAAAATTTGCTGATTGATTTACTAAAATATGTTTAAACAATACTCGTAGTAACCCAAGTTGTCGGTTCCTGAATTTTTGTACGGACATAAATAAATATATTATAAATAAATTGCAATAATCAAGAAATATTTCCATACGTTTTAGGGGTGGCAATAAGCCATAAACTTATAAATACTTGTACTTGTAAAATTTACTGATTGATTTATTTATTTATTTATTTATATATTTTATTTTCCATGTTAAGTCCTCATTATGAATAAAATTATTTTGAAAAATGAAAGTAACGTTTTTAAAAAATAGACCAAAATCTTACAATTTAAGGATTTTTAATATATAAAGATTATCTAGAACTATCAAATTATATATTGATTTAATTCACATATAACAGCTTAATCTACATGAAAAAACCAAAATTTAGTGAAAAGGTCTTAAATCATTAATAAAAATAAATAATTTTCTTGTTCATTTAACAAGAACTTTTGTATTTTTTAAAAATTATGAATAATTTTTTGAATAAGAATTTTTTTAAATTCTTTTTTGCTCTATCTTGTATATGAAATATAAATTTATAAATGATATTATTAAAGAAATATTAGATGTAGGATGATCAAAGCAATTTTATATTAAATTGTAATCAAATAACATGCTTTTTTATAAAAATTAATTTAAATCAATATTGCTTTAATAAATTAAATGACAGGGAAGAAATAGGTATATAATTTTTAAACATACAACGTTATCATATTGCTGTAGTGTTTTATAATAAGTTTTTAACAATTTTTTATAATAAAAATAAGAAACCTCATTAGAAGCTGTATATAGTTTTATAGATAAATAATTACTATAGTAAAATATAATAAAATATAACTTTATTTAAATAAATGTTATAAAAAAATTACAAAATAATTACATATAAATTTAGTGACCAAAAATATGAACCCAAAATGTAACTTAAAATTGAATTCTTGCTCGTATCTTACTTACATATATATGTTTTTTTCTTGCTGACTTAACTAGATGTTTGATTATATCTTGCTAACCATAATGAAAATGTAACTTAACACCTGACCGTAACTAACGCACAGTCATTCTCGACAGTAACCTCTTTTTAAGTTACATTTTGGCTATCAAACTGGACTTAGCAAGATGGCAACCTAAACATAAATATCTAATTTACTATGCAATCGAACTTTGAACATCATTTCAAAATGAATTGAAATTGCTGACAGTAGCTGAAAGCTCCAGGCACTAAAAATATTTAACAAACGTTAGCGTTTGTTACAGTTACCAGGATTTTTAGCCAATTAAAGTTATTATTATTCTTTGGTATCGATTAGATAACTTTGTTGTGAAGGTAACAAATTACGTAAAGAATAAAGAAAAGAAAATGTGTATAACATTTGAAATAAAATGAAGGGAGAATCTCGTTAGCTAAAATAATAAAAGACAAACAAAAATATGAGATCTAATTTTTGTTTTGTTTCAGGTTTCGCAAACAATTTGTCAAAGCTGTATTGGAGACCCAGCTCTTCGTATAATTATGAAGGTAATTTTATATATTTATTTTTCTTCATTTTCACTGTTTATAAATTTTTAAATTATAGTATAATGTGGGAGAATCGATTTATAATCTAGGGGAAAAAACTTTGCAATATAAAAGTTTCTAATAAACAGAAATAAATTCTTTTTATTCTACATCTAATTAGGCTACATTTACTAAAATACAATTAATATTTTATTTGTATAAAGCTTAAGTTAAATATGTACAAATGTATTATATAATATATTATAATATTTTTTTTATTAAATACAATATATCTATTTTGCCTCTAGGGTTTTTCAAAATCAAATAATATACTTTGTTTACATTGGGCGTTACTACTATTACGTTTGAAACTAGGTTAGGTATGAAAGATGACATGATGGCAAAACAATATCAGTTCGAATAGAAAGTTCTTAATCAACATATCAGTGAATGACGTCGCATAGACATGTGCTCATCATACGTTTTTTTGATATAGTGTAGAAGAGACTACTTATAAGTAATGTATACGTAGCTGTAGTCGCATGCAGTCATTTGATTTTAACTTGTGAAGTGTTTACGTTAGGATTTTGTAAGAAATTTTTTGTACAGTATTTTTATGTTGTTGTTTTTACTGTTACGGCGTGGCTATGGTACGCTGTACCGTGCAATTTTGTGATGAATGTACTACATCTTATAATGTAATCTATGAGATCGATATAGCTAGAAAGCACAAGTCAACAGAACCGTATGAAACCCATTTCAGTATTTTTGGTAATTTTTTGCTAATTAATTACCACTGTGCCGATTTAATTGCCGTTAATTAAAAAAAATACAGGGGGCTTGCTAGTTTGACAGTCAAGCTAGCAGAACCCTAGCAGCTAGAAAGCATAAGTCAGCAGAATCGTATGAAACCCATCTCAGAATTTTTGACTATTTTTTGGCTAATTAAATACCATTGTGCCGATTTAATTACCGCCAATTAAAAAATATACAGGGGACTTGCTAGCTTGACATTCAAGCTAGCAGAACCCTACGTTATATCATTCAAAATCAACCTAAATGAGTTCCGATAATTAATTGCCAATTAATTACCACATTATTTATAACGAAATAATTGTATTATTAAACCCAATATAAAAATCTATAATATTGAATTCGGAAATTTGACATAGAATATTATTGATCCCGATGAACTACTTGCAATTGAAGGGTCGGCTTCAACAACGTTGTATTTTAACTAACATAGGTTTTCAATGTTAATTTTAACGTTGTTCGAGCCGAATCTTTAATTAATGCTAAGGGGACCTTCCTCGCTAAAACGGCGATTTTTATAAAAAAATATCGATTTTATTACGCAACTTTTACATGAATCAAAAAATCGAAAAACTGTCTGACAAAATCGAGTAAGGTTCTATTATTAGTGTATACGATGTCAAACATTATTGTTTGACATTGTTGGAAAATTACTATTTTCCAAATTTATATTTATAAAATAGTAATTTATATTTATTAATTGGCAATTAATTATCGGAACTCATTTAGGTTGATTTTGAATAATATAACGTAGGGTTCTGCTAGCTTGACTGTCAAGCTAGCAAGTACCCTGTATTTTTTTTAATTGGCGGTAATTAAATCGGCACAGTAGCCAAAAAATAGCCAAAAATTCTGAGATGGGTTTCATACGATTCTGCTGACTTATGCTTTCTAGCTGCTAGGGTTCTGGTAGCTTGACTGTCAAACTAGCAAGCCCCCTGTATTTTTTTTTAATTAGCGGCAATTAAATCAGCAGAGTGGTAATTAATTAGCCAAAAAATATCCAAAAATTCTGAGATAGGTTTCATACGGTTCTGTTGACTTGTGCTTTCTAGCTATATCGACCTTAATCTATGCTTCGTAGTGAGACAGTGTTTATAGATTTAAAAAGTACTCCTATGATTTTTGAAGCATTTTTTCAAATATTCATTTTTAAATCGCAATATTTAGAATATATTTATACAGTGCGATATTTTTATCTCTGAACATATGAACTGAATTACATGTAAATTTCCTATGTTCAATTTTAAAAAAAACAAATCAGACGCATAGAGACATCCCTGATAGTTATGCAACCAATCTTACATAATGTGACAGTTATTTGAAAAAAAATGAATTACTTTCAACAAAATATTTAGAAAGCATTAAACTATTCGCATTATTTCAAGAAATCTGTTTAAAAATGTATAGTATTATTTATTATTATTATTATTTATAAATTTAAGTGTTCAGCAATTTACAATAAATGACCATATTCTGTTAAATATTTTATTTTTTATTCAAATAAACATTATATTACGTATGATTGGTTGCATAACTGTCAGGGATGTCTCTATGCGTCTGATATGTTTTTTTAAAAATTGAACATAGGGAATTTGTATGTAGTTCAGTTCATATGTTCAGAGATAAAAATATCGCACTGTATATTATAACTGAAGTAATGAAATTCAATTATAGTGAGCAGGCTCATTTTTATTTATTAGTAAATCTCAACAGAAATTGTTAATGTTGATAACGATACATCATTTCCAAATATAGCCGACAAGCGTTCCATATAATGTCGCAACATCGCATTAGCATTAATTGGGAATGCTTGGCGCGTTGCGCGTGCGCTAACTGTAGTTAAAACTCATAGAAAAGCTGTGCTTATATGCTTTGGTTTATGACTTTGCATCACACGTATCGTGATGTGATGCCCTGACTATGTTGTGCTTGCTTCCACACGGCAAATTATATGAATATGCATGTTTTTGAAATGAGCTTTTTTTTGTTTTGTTTTGTTGACGCTGACCGTGTAACTGGCGATGTGCTTTTATTTTTATCACGCTATCTGATGGTTGTCGTATGGTTTTATTTATAATGCGCGGATAAATTTGCTCTTAGTTTGCTTTAAATTGGTTTTGTTTTAAGTGTCAAGTTTTTCATAATAATAGATGAATGTTTTAGTATGTTTATGTTAGAATATTAAAAAGACTGGCGTTGCTTATTCAAGAGGAAGTATATCTCTTATACGAGTATAGTTAAGAATTGCTGATTTAATAATATAGAAAAGATTTTTATTTATATATATATATATATATATATATATATATATATATATAGTTCTCGTCATGAAAATCTGTCCTTTCTTCATAATTATTATACATAATTATGTATACGCGATACAAATTTTCCGAAATAAGATAAGACCCCTACATCATAATACAAATTAATCTGTCATATCAGTATGAGAAGAAGAAAATAATCGCTACGTATGTCTAACAAAATCTATACACTTAGTTTTCCGAAAGGACAGATTTTCATTATATAAATTTTTATTACTCTACATTAATAAATAAAAATGTTATTACAAATGATCCTACATCTGTGGGCATCCAATATATATATTACTAGATGACATAGTATGTCGCACAATAGTCTCCGTCAGGCTTTCTGATACAGTTGGCTTGTAACTGCTGACTCCGGGTTCCGGATTTCGGGCAAGCGCCTAAATTAAATAACGTATAGCGCACAGATTTGTCGGTGACAACATTAGGGATTTGGAGCTGTTTTATGCTCGGACACCTACAACGGTTCTAGGGGTGAAAAAAGACTGCAGAGAACACATGGTGTCATTTCATTTCTACAGATTTGCTTTTTTTTTTAACAAATGAGACTGTTATAAATTTTTTAATTTTGTCTTTAATTTGAGAATATAATTTGGGAATTTTATTTTACTGGTTTATTGTTTTGTTTTAAATTGAATAAATATGTAATTTAATATAAATATTATCAAACAAAATAAATATATAGTTTATTAAAATTATTAGCACATTTATTGGTACCAAATGCCTATATATAAAAATGAATAAATATAATTTAAAATAAAATTTGCAAAAATATTTTTAAATATTATGGCCCCTATTCCAACCTCTTTTATTTATGAAAATATGTTTTTAGTTTTTGCTTCAAATAAATTTGTATTCCTCTTATCAAATATGAATAGTATTTCTGTTTTTGATATATATTTGTTATATCTAGTATTATAAAATTTAAATAAACTAATTAAAATTACTTAATAAGTAATTTTGAGTAAACGTCAAAAGTAATTTTGACAAAAATTTGATAATACATATTTCATTTAAATTCTAGTATGAGCGCCGCAAACCAGACTTTTGAAGCTTGAAATCCACTGGCCTACGGCTATCTATCATATAATATTACAAAATATTAAAAAAATATACACACCCTACCACACATATGGTGTCTTTTATTTGTGTAAATTAATTTCATAATATTATTATATTACTTTTATTTAAATTAAATTTTCACAAATAATGGACATTTTACGTTTATATTTTTTTTTGTAATATATATAAATAAAAAAATCTTGTTTTATGAAGCTATAACTGAAATGCAAGAGCAGATATATGCACAAATATTCAAAAACATTTGCAATTTAATTTAAACGGGCACTATGATCATAAAACCCGTAGGGTAGTAAAAAGTATATAGAACTTTGCCTTTAAAATAATAAAATTATTTTATGAATATTTTATTACTTGAAATTTGATATAACTGTCGTAACATTTTATGTTCGTTAATTAAAAACTAATTATATCCATCGTAAAACCGAAATTATTTATCAAATCTATAAATATTTCAATGTTTTTGCTTGTTTTAAGAACAGATTTTCATTTAAGTATTAGAAAAACACTACCCTGGCTGTATTGAATTGTTCATTTAACATTTTTATTTAAATTAAGTATTTGGAAAGTTTTGACAGATGTTCAGAGCATTATAAAATATTAATCAAAGACTATTTGTTTAATTATATACACCGTAAAAATCAATATAAATTATTATGAATAATCATAGTAATTTTATAATATTTTTATTGTAATTTTATAATTTTTTGATAAATTTACAAGAATTACAATTAAAAATATAGTAAAATTACTATAATTATCTATGTAAATATACATAGATTTTTCTCAGTGTAGTAATATTTGATACTTTACCGAAATCGTTCAGGTTCTTGACTATCTGCAAAATTTATATATTGTCCATGAATTTTTTAACGACTGTACTGTGAACGAAATAAATTGCTATTGCTTACAATTAAAATATCATTTACAGTTGGTATTTTTGCGTTGTTTGCAAAAAGGAAAGAAGATATAGGTAACATGTTGTGGTTGGAGTTAAAGGAAATTGGAGAATGAAAAAAGATCCAAACCGGAAGATAAGGGACGAAAGTTAAACAAACAAAACAAATCTTGCCCATTAGGCACGCGGCCAGCAGACGAGATATTTGATTACGAATAGCTGTAGATAAATATTCTGATAGAAAAATTTAAAAAGTTTTAGGTTTAAATTCTATTTAATTTTATATTAAATAAATATTATTATAGAACAAAATATGTTTTTTTGCTGTTTTTAAACATGTTCAAATAAGAAAAAATTAGAAACCAAAAATTAATAATAATTTTGAAACAAAACAATTCTAATTAAAAAATAGAATGGCATTAATAGGTTTAAAGCAAATAAAAACATTTTTTTAAATGTTAAATGACACATCTATCCACTCATGTCTTCAATTTTATTTTTCAATCAATTTTAACGAATCAATTTCTTTTAAACTTTGCATACGTTTACATGTTTATCTTCGATGACAGTATAATATTTTGTCACAAAAAAATCTATCAACGAAAAATATTTTGAATTTTTACAAGCGACAGTTGTTAATGTTTTTTCAAAATGTATTTCATTCTTTCTTTCATCGTAATACATATCAGGAAAAAAAACTATTTACTTTTTAATAGAGTTTTAAATCAAATTGTTTTATTTAAAAATCTTTTTCGCACGATCGTGTTGTTATACATACTTACAGCTATTATTGACAGATCATATAAGTTGAATTTACTGATAATAAAAAACAAACTTATCAATGAATACTTTTACAAAACTTGTATTTGATTTTATAGTTTTTCATATTCGCAAAGTACAATTTTATAAACACATTGACGAATTCTCTGAACACTTTTATTTGTTGTATTGTGTCAAAAAATATAACTTTAACATTTAGTTGAAAAATATTGATGTGAATAAATTGTAAACTTAAAATGAATTGTTACGAATTATAAAACTTTAGTGTAATTCTTTATAAAATTATTCAACAAATTGACAATGAATTGAAATAATTCCAGAAAAAAATAGAATGCGATGTAATTTATCACGTATTTCATGAGAGCATTGTAATTTCAGAGATACAATGCTAACGTTTTTTGTTTTCAGCAATATATATTGTTTCTGACATTTTATATATCTGATGGACAGTATTTTAAAATATATGTTTGGGGGGGAAAAGGTTAATTAATATTTTCGTATATAAAAACAAGATATAGTATATTTATGTAGTTGTTGTTTTACAAAAATATGTAAATTATTTACTATACCTAAAATAATCAGTAGTGTATTTTAATTTTAGATCAGAATTCAAATTAAAATAATAGATCGTACTACAAATTCGATTTTTGGATGTTCATTTGTTTAGTCCTGCTCTTATGACTGTTTTTAAACTAGTTTTAGTTAAAGCTGATTTTAAAACTGTGCTCTTGGTACCAGCTATTATTTCTTATATAAGAACTTTGTACTACTATACTGATATTGACAGGGTGTGAATGGTACAGAATTCGCTATAAGCTGTAAGTTTCTTGCTTAACTGAAACATATTCTACTTAAGAATTGTGAAAACATACTTTGATCTATAAATAACATAAAATTACATTAAAAAATTTAATAACATACCGTACTTTTCCGAAATAGTATTTAATAAAATTCCGCTTTCTATATTATCCCATTAAATACTCGTATATATGCTGAAACTGAAGTTACCGGAGAAAAACTTTTGCGTGTTGGTACCAAAGGTAGCTACTTGAAACATTTGTGAATTATTCGATTTGTTTAACGCTCGCTTGTTCTAACCTTTAAACCGCTAAATATATACGGTTGCATGAAGTTTAAAACATGACGGAAGGGGGTGAAGGTGGGGGTGGAGTGTCTAGTTAGTATATTGCCTAGTATTTGCAGAACGATTCTGAACAAATACGCCGGTTTTCGGGAGATAACGCAAATTGGATTGCCTTGTATATTTTCCACTTCTGTTTCGGTTAGGTATATGCGCTGTTTTTATACAATTTTAAACATAATGTACATTTGGTGTAATGCAAAATGTATGTTAATGAAATGTTTTAGATTTAGTTTATTTTTAGTAAGAACTTTGGAATGAAAATAAATTTATTATTTATTATAAAGAATAGTGTTTGCTATATAAGGTGGTAGTAGGTTTTCTCTATTTTGTTTTATATAATTAAAAAATTATATTATTTATTACAAAGTATAATATTAAAATTAAAAATAAAAAATGTGTAATTTTACCTGATAATGATGTACGTGGAGTACTTCGAAATGTCGATTATTAATAAAAATTAATACAGAACTATATCCTAAAGCCTCTTTATTTTAATATAATGAGTTCTGAAAGATTTTTTACTATGTTGAAGTATAATATATTTAGTTAATTTGATTATAAAAAAAATAATGGATTATATAAAATATTGAGGACTTATAAGTACAATAAATAGTTTCTTTTTTGTGTATTTCCAAACTTTAATGCTGAGTTTCGTGAACAAGAGTTAATTCGAGGGTCATCTAATACTGGATTAAATTTAGCTCGAGTTAAAATTTATATGCGTTTCATGAATTATTTTGAATTTTTAAGTCTGAATTAGTAAATTAATTTAATGGAAATTAGTCCATGAATCATCCATATATTACTATAGATCTGTATATTGTGTTATAAACTGTTATTTTTCTGTTAATTTCTTTTTTATTAATAAAATTATTTTTCAACACATGAAATACTTTGGCTGTTTTATCTAATTTTTCATTTCTTGAATTCCATTATTGTCTAATGTTACTCCTAAATATTGAAACTTGTTAATTTGTTCTATCTATTCTGTTTTTATTTTTATGTTCATTGTTTTTTGTTTTTCAGTTATATCCTTTACTTTTTTGTTTATTTATTTTAACCTCATATTTTGTCAAGTTTTAAATATTTTAATTAAAATATGTATTTTGTTATATTTTAATATTGTGATATATCTACATAATAAACTATTAAAATAAAATGTCTAAGTCTCACACATTTTAAATAAAAATTTTCAGTCTGCTCTTTCATATGAAAATAGAGAATATTTTATTTGTAATTTTTTGTTCCGCTTTTTGTACATGCAATGTAGGAGTATTACGTTCTCCAAGATTATTTATAAATTTTACAAAGACCACTTTGATAAAAAATTTGTAATTTTTCTCTAAAAAATGTAGCACCATTAGCTATTTAAATATGTATATATTTATACAACATGGTAGAGAAGAGTAATAAATATATATCAAGTGCGAAAGTTGTGCAAATAGAGTAAAAAAGATCTTTTGTAATAAACTATTATGTAATTTTTTCAACAAACAGCAAATTGGCAAATAACAAAAGCCATCAAGAGCATACGAGAACACTTTGTCGGTCATATTGCATATTGCAAAAATTGTTTCATTTGTATAGACACTTTTGTGTGTTTAATATACATTAAACTGATATTTATTTTTCTAATTATTATAACAATAGTGATAAAATTTTATATTTTATTTTTAAATCGGTTGTCTTTTATTATACGTATTTTAACACCGTCATTATTTTTTAGATTGTTTATAATTTTTTTTACACAAAAAAAAATTAGAAATCATATTAAAAGTACTTACTTTAGATAGTTTCCCTAAGACCAATTGCTCTCGGAGTTAAACTCCGAAATTAATCAAAACGAGTTAAAATTTCAATTTCAGATATAATAAGAAAAATTCAGTCTGGTGCATCATGAATTTAATTTATAAATTTGAGATTCAATATTTATTAATAATCAACGTCTCGATATACTAAACGTAAGTACATCATTATTTTGAAATTTGATGAAAATGTACGATGAGTAAGTCGAAACTTCGATTATTAATAAATACTAATACTGAACTACAATCTAAAGTCGTTTTAGATTTTTATTACTACTTTAATTTTTTTTTTCTTTTTTTTCTGTCTGCAATTTTTGTATGAATAAACTTAAGAACAAGTTTAATTTGTAATTTCGTAGATAATCCAGAATTAGAAAAATATACGTATGTCATTTTCTTTAAAAAAAGTTGATTGTGGTACACTCCTTACAAATGAATCACTTTGCATATTTCAAATTTGTGGTTCAAGTTAATGTCTAAAACATTTACTTGAAAAAAAAATTTATGAACTTATCAGCAGACGAAATAATGACACGTTACAATGCTTTTTGTACATACTGTATATTATATATGTAATAAACAAAAAGAAATCTGTACGTATGATCAGCATATCGTAAATGTAAATATCTTAAAATATGAACTTAATTTAAAATGGAGAAACATATTAAATATTTTATTATATTTGTGTTCATTTAAAACAAAACGCTATTTGTTCTATGATTGCATTAGACAAGTGACTGTGCATTTGCAAACTGCCACTATATGGGATGCAATTGCATATATTGCACTGACTACACTGTGTTTACGATGCATCCTAGCACATATATATGCCCTCGTATTTGCTTGTGTATGTAGGCATGTTTATTTATGTTCTGTGGCGTATGAAACAGCAGGATTGACGGAGATGACGTACATGTATTCTGCTGTAGGTAGACGAATAGAATAGGTATGCGTTGATTGCGAATCGAACCAAAATAGATGCACGAAATGTATTGTGTTAAAATGTTTGCGATTTGATTGCGTTATTATTTATAGTAAATGTTTAATTTTCAAGTTCATGTAATGTTTATTTATAATTAAATAAGTAGAGTACAGAATTTCTAAATTATTGTACCTATATTTATTTAAGAAGTTATACATAGATTCACAATCACACCATATATCCAAAAGAATGCTTTTATTTAAGTTCGTGTGTTTCTCGTCTGTGTATTTGTATTGTATTTTTGTATTTGTTTAAGAATATTAACATGATTACAAATTTATTATGAAATCTTGCTACAGAATGAGAAATATTTGAAATTTCTTTTGAAATTTAACGTTGTAGAAACTTCCAAATTTTATTGCACAGTTATATCTCTATAGTTAATATTTTAATATTGAATTATTAATTTCAAGACTGAAGAAGTTTGATATAAAGCTAAGAACTCATCATAAAATACACAAAATCCCCATCTTCATGTGCAGCATTTGAAGACGAGAAAATTACTTTTTGGCGTATACTTATACAGCTAAATAAACATAACCTAAATGTGTATAAATTGTTATGTTTTGCCCGGTGTATTACGTTTTATGTTGTACTGTGCTGTCAAGTTGCTAGTGTTGTTACATCGTTGTTGTTGTTGTTCGTACATTCACTTTAAAGCTGGCGAATTTGAACGTCGGTGTTTATCTTTGTTTAAAGAAACTTTACAGTTTGACACTGTATTATTATACAAGAGGAGCAAGTTTTGTCTTTTAGTTTATAACTAAATTTTGATGAAGATGTTACAGTAGCGAACAAATTTTCTAGTTTTACTTTATTCGAACTATATACAAGATAAGTGATGATATTATAGATATAATTTACGAAAGTTTATACAAAAGTTTAGTAATTAAGTTTGTCAATAGTTTACTAAAAATGTTTAAAGGGGCTTACAATTTAATATAAATTTAATGTAAAAGTACTTACTAGTTTTTTTGTTACATATATATGAATGTTTAATCTGCACCAAAATGTATTAAGGAACCTTTAGTACAAGCTCAAGTTTGCACAATTATAACACGAGATCTACTAATATATTAGAAATTTCAAAACATACATTAGAAAAATTTAAAGATTTACCCAGATATAATTGTGTTATGTTTTGTAATAAGATATATTTTAAATGGCAAATTATGTTAATATTTTTAAAATACAATATTTTTTGCATTTAAAATATATTGGCAATATAGTTAATTACATCTTTATGTTCAGCAATATTTAAATATTAAAATGTAATTTATCGTAAATTATTATTTAAATTAAAATTTATTATTAATGTATTTATTTTTGCAGAAAATAGGTTAAAAATTAATGAAATGCCATTTATAAATATTTTATAAATTATAAATTTAAATTATAACAGTTTCAGTTTGCATTACAAATACAATTTTCAAATTTCCGCATTTTAATAACATTTATTAATAATAAAATTAAGTATTCCAAACGAACTTGATAGATACTAAATTATAAATTTAAATGATTTATTTATTTAAAACAATTTAAATTTATATTCACATATTTCTCAATATTTTTTAATTAATTTTTTACCAAAAACCTCAATTAGTGCAAAATTAAAATACTTTTTTCAATTTTAGTTTTGATTTATAAAGAACTTTAAAAATATTTTTAAATAAAAGTTAATTATATAAATTAATATTTTAATTTCGTAGTTCCTAATAAAAATTAATTATTTGTAACGTATAATTTTAATTTTTACGTCAACATAATGTATAGTAAAGACCAATTAACTTGTCTAGTAGATTAATTTTTTTTACAAAAAGTGACAATGAATTATACTATGCATTTTTCATATAAAAATTGTCACAGTCTAAGTATTAGCTACCTGTTTTGTATATTGGTACAGAACGTTAGATGATGTGATATTTTGCTTAATTAGTTTTAATTTGTGTACGTTACATATTATGTTGCTTTTTTGTAGTTACGTATAAGTATGTTAATTTTCGCCACGCGAATTAAAATTGTATTAAAATAAAAAAGCTTTAAGTTGTATAATATTTATTAATATTAATATTTATCAGAAAAAAAGAGACAAATGACAATTATACTAAATAAACTGAACATATGAATAAGTTACTAGGTAATAAAACAAGTAACTAGATCATAAAATTTATAAATTTTTAATTAAAGAATGCTACATTTTATTTAAATCAGTGCTTTCACATTGATTTTTTTTACTATTTTAAAAAAAAATTATGTATTTAATATTTAATTGTTTTTATTGATAATATTTATAATCAAAATAATATTTATGTTAATGAGATTTTATAAATTTTTTGTTTTTTTAAATAATTTTCTCGAGTAATTTGTACTGAAATTTATTTTTTCATTACAAATCTAGCTTGATATGACTATTTTAATACAATGAGCTCTGAAAAATATTTTACTATTAACTTAGTAAAATAGTTTAGATAGTTGTTTATGAAATATTTTTCTATACAAGAATCTATACAGAATTATATATAAAAAATTCACAAAATTAATACGTTTTACACGATATAGAATAAAATGTACAGACAATTTATATCTAATCAGAAAATTGCAAAATAATAATAATTATTACTGCTTCAACTAAATTCAAAATTAAAAAAAAAAAAAATTGTACACGTGGATATGAATTGATCCTAATACTTAACCTAAATGACAATTTTGATGTTTTTGCGTCAAAAATTTATATTTTATTATAGATTGTCACAGACAAACTGAGCACGCGCGTGTATAAGATAGTCAATATAGAATCGAATATTGAATCGTGTAATACAGAATTTTTTTGTATAGAAAACTATACATTTTTTGTATAAAAAAATATATCGTGTAAAGCCAGGTATTACATCAAAAATATAAATTTTCTTGAAAAGTTTTGCTAAATAAAATGCTTTTCTGCAAGTAATTCTAAGTTTAGAAATATATTCTTGTAACAAAAGTGTATAACATTGTGCAATTTTAGTTATTTCATTTTAGTATCACATATTTCTTAATCATGAGATTTCTAATTTAAAATTAAATATATACCGGGCACATAATTCTTTCTGTAATATTCTTTAATGTTACTTTTTCAAATAAAATGCTTTTGTTACATTTTTACATTTTATAATACAAACTAGAAAATTTTAAATTATAATTATTTTGGTTGCATGTTTGTAATCTGGTTTCAAGACACTAAAATGTTGTCAAGTTGTATTAAAAATATGAAAATAATTACAATTTAAAAAATAATGCAATAGATAATAGTAAAGAGTGTAGAGAGTAGCTGTCATTGCGTCCTACGTTTTTCGCTATAAATCTTAAAATTATTGTCATTATTAGAAATCGGTATGTGGTTATAAATCTGTATGGGGCTAGGAGAAATTATTTTATACTTTTAGTCCGTTTTAAAAATGTGGTATATTAAAAATTTTGATTAATTAATTATTATTGATTTTATACTATCATTTTATTATTATTAGAAAAAGGACATTTGCAACACTAACAAACTTGAAATATTTAACATGTTTTCAAACATTATTATAACTTGGCAACACTGTTCATGTACCATACCAAACATTGCTTTCAATAACTTTTGCACACGCTGAAATTTACCGGTTTCATTCACGCTTCAGTTCTCAATACCGGTACCGAACCATCGTTGCAAGATCTAATTGCTGAAAACGCGGCGGATGGCTTATAGTTTACAGTGATTACTATGAGTTTCAGACTTGATACAGAGATGCTAAGAGGAGGGGGGTGAAACAGGGTTGCAAAACAGTGTAAGCTCTACGTAGCTTCAATGTGGAATCTTATGTCACTGGGACTGAAACTGAACCGGGACCAATTATTATGGTTGTACTGTCTTAGCGTAAGGCATACGGAGGTTATAATATTTGCGCTATAGCGCCCTTTTAATGGTCGTATTTACGTGTACGATGTTGCCAAATTGGTTGTTTGTTTGTTTAATTAAATATTTGAATGGTAACGTTGGAATTTTGGTTGCTAAGGTACATTGTTTTTATGGATGTGTATAGAGATTAAATGAAATGGAAATATAATTGCTTAGTGCTTTTTTTGGAAATGTATGCTTATTGTTGCGATCTTTGATTTCGTTAAGAGGGAATATTGAATATTAAAAGTTTGTTTGAATTTATCATTAAAATTTAAATTAAAAATTATAACAAGTAAACTGTTTTGTAAGTACACTATTAAAAAAAAAGTTGCCCTTATACATAAAAACCATAGTAAAAGAATTATATATTATTTCAGCAAAACGATGCTTTAGATAAATTTTCTGTAAAAATAATCTAATCTTGTATTGTAAATAAAAATAATTAATTTATCATATTATACACGTTTTTTTACCGAAAAAGGCTTTAGGATTGTTCTGTGTAAATTTAATTAAAAATTGCCGTTTCGTTATTGTATTTCATGTTTTATTTGTTTATTATTTATTCGTATGTCATTTGTATGTTTTTTTTTTAATGATGATATATGTAAAGTAAAGCGAAACGTTGATTTTTAATTTAAAATTATGCAGAAGCTTCTTTAGTTTAATATAAGAAATCTGAAAGATTTTTTACTATATTAAAAATATAATTTTTTAATAAATATTGACTCACGCATAATTTATAAATACAGTAACAGCTTATTTATTCGGTATTGTATTATACGGTAAACTATACAATCCGACATATTTTAAAATAGTTTAATTCCAAAAATTACTGTAATATATAATGAAATTCTTAATTTTTTTTAAGTCAGTTAATAAAAGTAAACTGTTTAGTTTCATTAAATAATTTTGTTCGTTCGTTAATCTTATGATTTGAATTTTAGTTTTATTAATATTAATAATGTTTGTGTTGAATTATGCTTTTTATTGGACTTACATGCGTACGTTATTTTATTCGGCACATGTTCTTATTCGGAAACATGTCGGTGTCGCATGTGTCAGATAAAATAACTGTAGTATTAAGATGATTTTAGAATAAAAAAATATAATAATGTTTTCTTTTAAAACAAGAATTTTAATTTAACAAGTAAATTGCCTGAACAAAATATTGAAAGTTTATATTTAAAAAAACTTGATATTTTTATATTTTTATTACATTACGTTCTAGCTGCAGAATAGTGATCATTAAAATGAGATCAAAATAAAATATGAAATATGCAAAAGGAGAAAAAAATAATGTAAAAAAGAATTTTACCTTAGTGCGAAATACAATAGAAGATAGTCCTAATGATTTCACTCGTCAGAGCTGCAACATAAGAATATAATGTTTCTACAACATCAAAAGAATTTTATTATAGCATTTTTACGACGAAGACATGAAATTTTTTTGTTCTTTTGCTTCTATGCTAAAATTTAACTCAAATGAAAAGATAAGGAGATTTTTTTTTAAGAATAAAAATAAAAATTGAAAGTTGCACATGATTGTAGTTTTGTTTTTTAACTGGAGGAAGAATAAAATTTCTTTGCGCCAAATATATATTATTGGTTGAGTTTTACACTCAACATTATTTTTATCTTGTAATAAACTGTCAACGAGCTGTCATTACTGTCAATACGTAATTGTCGACTTTCGTATTGTTACATTTTCTTTAGTTTCGTGTGTTTTAAATTCTTTTTTTGATATTTTGTAAATAAATAAACCTAATATGGTGATCATAGACTTTGTAAATTAAACTTACTGTAAAGAATTTTTAGTAACTTTTCTGGTTGTTTTTTACATCATTCGATAAGACTGAGCTACTTTGTCGTAATAAAAAAATAAATAGAATTTTTTACAATATATATATATATATGTATTTGATAAAAAAAAAACTACTAAAAACCATGGAGGTCGAATTCTGATCAAATTTTTGATTCCTGTCAAATTGAGTTAAATTTATTTACATAATGAATTATATACGTACAAAAACGATCTACCGTATATCCGTAAGAAACTCTATCGGAAGCATTTCAGGTAATCTAAAGTCAGTCTAAACTAAAACAACAAGAAAATACAGTAGTAGTAATTCTTCATTGTCTTTGTGCAAGAACAGAGTTTTTGGTTTTTGCGGTAACACTCATGTAATCTAGAAGGCTTAGACACTTTTCGTTTTTCTTTGTTGTCAATTATCATTACATGTTGCTTGTATTCTTCTTTGCACAATGCTATCATGCATGTCCATTGTTTTCTTGTTTTCGTATTTAATGTTAAATAAAACAGTCGACATTTGCTGGAATTAAGCACCAGGTAGCGATGTAGCACAGTATAATTTTTTTTTAATTAACGAAGATAAAAAAGACATATATATATATATATTTATAAAAAAATGTAATTTTTACTTAGTAACAAATCTTTCAGAAGCTATTATATTAAAATAGAATAGCTTTAGGATTAAGTTCTCTATAGATATATTTTATTTAAATTTTGACATTTAATATATACTCTCCATATATCATTAGGAAAAAAATATCCCTCAAATTTTTGCGAATTTGAAGAAATCGGCTACACATTCTACACACTTATATAGCATTAATTTTATGCAAAAAATAGATTTTTTTTTTCAATACAGTGTACTAGAATAACTCCTTAAAAGAAATAAAATACAAAAGCTATAAATATGTATAGTACATAGCAAATAAAGAACAATATAAATTGTATTCGATATTGTATATTTAATGAAAAATCATTGTAGTACCGGAAATCAATTAAAGGGTTAAGTACAAAGCAGTCATCCACAAAAAAATCATTATTTACCAACTAGCCACACAATAGCTTCCTACGTAATTACAGTTTAAGTGCACGAATCAAGAAATCCAGACGGCATTTGAATGTCAAAGAACATTGAAACGATTTTAGTCATGCTACTTTAGAGAACACACCTTTTCCGGTTTCATGGTATAGATAATAGAAGCTTCTTAACTTTAGCCTTTATACTTTTAATGTGTATTTCTCGAGATTAAAGTTATAAGGAAGTAAATATTAAATATTTTCAATGTTATATTATTATGGTTTGGCTTAATTTTAATAATTTTTTAATAAGATAATTATTTGATAATTGTCAACACCGTTTATGGTTATTTATATACCAAAATGATTGAAAAATATTATATAAAATCGAATAAATTGTTTATTTCTGTTCGTCTTTATATTTTGATATTTCAATATTTCTTATCATTGCCACTTCTAGACATTGCATTATCGGATATACTTTTTAACTTTAATTTACTAATTATTCACATTATATATTTATACACGTACATTTTATATAATATTTACTATTATATTCAGCATAAAGTTCAAATTTACAGAAAAAAAATACTAGTTTAAATTTTTTCTGGATGACAAGATAACAAGGTTATGATATTGACAGTAACGAAACTCTTGAGTTCTCACCACCCCATTTAATTGTAGGTGAAGTCAGAGTCAGTTCTATAGCGGCATCATTCAATGGCCTTGCATCTAGTTTATTTTAATTAACACGCTATTTATACATGGACGATGTTTTGTTAATTAGCCCAACTGACGTATTTCCTTTAAAATACAACGATGGGTTTTGCATGTTCTCTGAGATTTTGCATACTATATAAGCATCTTGTTTCTATGATAATATAGTATAAGCATTCACCTCTTTCTTCTCACCCTCCTCGGAGGCAATCTACAGCATTGAACCGTGTAAAGCGGGATGCAAAACGTGTCAGACGCAATATATGAATATACAAAACTGTTTTAGTACTCTTTATGAAGCATATTAATACGTTGCGTTGCCTGCATAGGCGTTTATCAATGGAAAATAGGGGTGTGGGGGTGATGGAATTATGTGAAAGGAAATTAAGTGTTGCCAACTGTAGGTTGATGAGTATGTGTCGTCATTGGAAGGGTCTTTGGAAATTTCCGGAGTATAATGAGATGGGGTTGGTTTAAAAAAAATGATTTTTTTTGTTTGTCTAAGTTGAAATATGAATGGGATTAATTATTATAATTTTGTTTTGGATATTATATTTATAGAAAATGAAATTAAATTAAGTTGATAAACAAATATATTTGTATAGAAAAATAATCGAATATTTTCCTCAAATAGTGAAATAATCGTAATAATAATTGTAATAAAAATAATTTGCACCACATAATTCGGCTGTTACCTGTTTTGGTGTAATTTAAATAAATAACTAAATAAATAATAATTTAAACTATACTAAATCTAGATTAACACTTTGTTCAACAGTTTCATATATAAAAACTGTAAAAATGAACAATCATCTGATCTTAAAAATAAAAATTTCAATAAAAAAATTTTAATATACCAAGTTTTTAACAAGAACTAAAATGTATAAAATAATTTCTCCTAGCTCCATACAGATTTATAATTCCATACAGAAAAACGTGGGGCACTGTAAAAAATTTAATATATATTTATGTAATTTTACATAACTATTAACGGTAAAATAGAAGTATTTTGTAATTTTTACTGTGATGATTAATGTAATATTAAATTTTTTCTGTAAAAATACATTTACAAAATATTCAAATTTACATAATTTTTTTACAATACTCGTTACACTTCTTACTAATATCTATTGCATGCGTTCCACTAATATAAGATATAAACGAATGTGTCTGTGCTACGACCGGCCCATCGGGAAATGTCTCGATTCTCGCCGGCCCAGTCTGCCAGTGCTCGAGAGGTTTAGTGTTGATCAACAAAATTCCATATACTTAGAGTAGGTACTAAATAGTGTGTGATTTAAACTGAACTTAGTTTATTCATATCGTACCAAACAGTGGCGTAGCCAGAAACGTGTCATGGGGGTTACTAATATTAATCAATAAAGATGATACTATAATTTGTATAAAAAATAAAAAGCAATAAAAATTATTTTTATAAAAATGAAAGTAAAATAACATATTTCATATTTCACATACGTATGTTTTTGGTCGCTTAGGTTCATGAGGGGGGTTTCAACCCTCCCTAACACCCCTTTGGCTACGCCACTGGTACCAAAGTTGTTTTAAAACCGAGAGAGACGAGCTAAGGTATAAAGTTTATCGTAAACAATAACATATCGAAATTCATCACAAAACGTAAATATTTATTTTATGCAATTTAAACAATGCATTGTTTAAAGTAGTTGATGGTAAAATACTGAAATAGATTGTTTTATAATATTTGGTACACATTTAATTTTCTAACGCTATTATGGCTAGTATTATTTTCTTGTAATAATAGGGCTATCTACCAATTTTATTATTAGTAATTTAAAGTATAATTTTCTTTCATAAGCTGAGAATAAATTTATTTTGTATTTTTAAGTGTGACGTAGCAGGTTGACATGGTCGAGCGGTTTTAGACGTGTGTCCAACATTGCTCGTAGCTTAGCGGATCCGGGTTCGAACGAGGGTTCGAATCCCACTTGGGGCATGGATGTTTGTAATATTTTTGTATGGTCCAAATACACTTTGAAAAGTGATATTCTAGCATCTATTGGATTGATGGTCTTCGCTACCGAATCCATTTGTTTTAAAAAAAAAAACATAATACAATGCAATGAGTTTAAAAGAGTGGACGAACTATAATAATTGCTGCTTGAATAAAAATAGTTGGTTATTGGTACATTGTGTGGTTGTATATGCACGTATGTAAAAAATATTTGCTTGTTTTTGGAGAAAAGTATATTTAATTTATTTGAAAAAAATATAAAATCATTCATTTATCGATTTTCATCATTCATATCTTTCAATTGTGAAAACAAAACACAAAAAAGCAACATAAAAACAATTCATTTACTTTACATTGTTGTACTAGAGCGAGAAAATGACGTACGGAAATCGGAAATGATAAATAACAAACAAAAGACGAACGCGGGAGAAAGAGAGAGAGAAAGAGAGAAAGAGGAAAAAATGGTTGACGTTGCAATACTACTCGTATACAATATAGAGAAACGATTTTCTATCTGTTCTTCTATATGTATGTACATATAACATATATGCCAATAAATTGTATTGATTTTCTATATTATTGCGTGCTCTTTGTTTGTCATTTATATATATATATATATATATATATATATATATATATATATCTTTTGTATTTTTGATATTTCGATATTGGAAAACATATATATTTCAATAAAATACAAGTTCCTGTTTTTTAATATGAAATTGATGACACAGAACAGCGACTAAATCTTATTTATAGGGAGATAATTTACTATTACCATATTTTCGTTTGTTATATTTGGTTTATTATTGAAATAATTTTATATCAGTTAAAGATAATATGTATATTTATAAAAAAAAAGTAATCGATTACTTGAGTGTTGATGAACAAACATATTATTATAAATTTTTTTGAACTAAATCAATTAATAAAAGATTAGAAAATGATCTACTGTGGCGAAATTTAAATAAAAATAATATTATAAAATTAATATTATAAAAATCCCAAAACCACACTTAAATGTGGTTTAAGTGTGGTGTAAGTGTGGTTTTGGGATTTTTATAATATTAATTTTATAATATTATTTTTATTTAAATCAATTAACATAACGTCCATACTTAAAATAGACACTAACTTCAGCTGAGAGCTGAGATAAATCGCCATTAAATCGTTTGAAATAAACGCATGTGCGTTGACAAAAAGTTTAACTTTAACTTAAAAAATTGGAAGTTGTCCAACTATCTAGTTTAGTGTTAATGTTAGTTTAGTTTAACTGCAGTGCGTAAAGTACAGTTACTGTACAAAATTTCTCTCCAAAAGTTGAAAGCTAAATTTCTAGTTACATCACATAAACAACATTACGCAAAATCGAAACTTTTCTGTATCCAATCAAAACTATAACGAAATAATTCCGAAAACAAATATACAAACTGGTGGCAGCAAACATTATATTCTCCAAATTTAATTAATTACAAAACGACCACGTTCGCACCAACCACAAAGCAATTTAAAATTAATTTTGCTGAAGTAATTATCAAAGTTAATACATTGGCATAAAGTATCACTCCTTCCCCTCACGAACAATGACTCTATATATTTGTCTGGGGGGGTTGTCTATGTGTTTGTCTAGTAAATATTAGATGGAGCGAGGAGCAAGTATCCTTACTTTGCTGAATGCAACATGGAAAATTCCGATAAAGATCACTTAACCGTTTCATGAGAGTGGTTGTGTTTTCTGAAAGGCTGAAACGCGCTGTTGTTTCAGCGTTGAAGTTTTCGGCGACTGAATGGGTGAGCAGGTCGATATAGCTAGAAAGCACAAAACAGCAGAACCGTATGAAACCCATCTCAGAATTTTTGGCTATTTTTTGGCTAATTAATTACCACTGTGCCGATTTAATTGCCGCTAATTAACAAAAAATACAGGGGGCTTGCTAGCTTGACAGTCAAGCTAGCAGAACCCTAGCAGCTAGAAAGCATAAGTCAGCAGAATCGTATGAAACCCATCTCAAAATTTTTGGCTATTTTTTGGCTAATTAATTACCACTGTGCCGATTTAATTGCCGCCAATTAAAAAAAAATACAGGGGGCTTGCTAGCTTGACAGTCAAGCTAGCAGTACCCTAGCAGCTAGAAAGCACAAGTCAGCAGAATCGAATGAAACCCATATCAAAATTTTTTGCTATTTTTTGGCTAATTAAATACCACTGTGCCGATTTAATTACCGCCAATTAACAAAATACAGGGGACTTGCTAGCTTGACAGTCAAGCTAGCAGAACCCTACGTTATATTATTCAAAATCAATCTAAATGAGTTCCTATTATTAATTGCCAATTAATTACCACTTTATTTATAACGAAATAATTGTATTATTAAACCCAATATAAAAACTTATAATATTGAATTCGGAAATTTGACATAGAACATTATTGATCCCGTTGAACTACTTGCAATTGAAGGATCGGCTTCAACAACGTTGTAACTAACAAATTTATCGAATTTGACATTGTTGGAAAATTATCATTTTCCAATCTTATATCACCCATAAAAAATTAATTAATAACAAATCAAAAAACAAACTCGCGAATTTATCTGAAATATAAAAGACTACTTATATACGAAAATTCCGAAAGATTCATAGAAAATTGTGAGCTGTATCAAGCTGGCACAACAACAAAAAAAAACATAAGAAACTTTTTAAACCATTTATTAATTAATTAATTACCACATTTTTTAGTTTATAACCGCTTTTTTTAATAAAATACGGAAGTCGGGCCAGCTTGCTATGCAGCAAGCACAACCATATAATATAATAAAGCAAAACTATAAAAGAAACAACAAACATTGTTAAAATTTATTAACAAATTGATTACCACATTTTTAAATTACAACTTTTTTTTAAATATACAGTGGTTGGGCAAGGTTGATATGAAACCAGCTAAACCATAATAAAGCAAAACAAAAAAACATAACAAATATTGTTAACCATTTATTAACAAATTAATTACCACATTTTTAAATTTTTAACAGTTTTTTTTTTTAAAATACAGTTGTCGGACAACTTGATTTGAGGCCAGCTTTATTAAATTATAAAGTTGTGCTGGCTTTATATCAAGCTGGTTCGACAGCCGTATTTTTTTAAAAAAAAGCGGTTAAAAATTTAAAAATGTGGTAATTAATTTGTTAATAAATGGTTAACAATATTTGTTATGTTTCTTTTACGGTTTTGCTTTATTATATTATATGGTTGTGCTGGCTTCATATCAAGCTGGCCCGACCACAATATTTTTTTAAAAAAATTGGTTATAAACTAAAAAATGTGGTAATTAATTAGTTAATAAATGGTTCAAAATGTTTGTTATGTTATTATTTTGGTTTTGCTTTATTATATTATAAAGTTGTGCTGGCTCCATATCAAGCTGGTCGGACAACCGTATTTTTTTTAAAAAACCGGATAAAAATTTTAAAAATGTGGTAATCAATTTGTTAATAAATTTTAACAATGTTTGTTGTTTTTTTTTATAGTTTTGCTTTATTATATTATATGGTTGTGCTTGCTGCATAGCAAGCTGGCCCGACTTTCGTATTTTATTAAAAAAAGCGGTTATAAACTAAAAAATGTGGTAATTAATTAAATAAATGGTTAATGGTTAATTAAGTAAATGGTTAAAAATGTTTGTTATGTTTTTTTTTTGTTGTTGTGCCAGCTTGATACAGCTCACAATTTTCTATGAATCTTTCTGAATTTTCGTATACAGGGTGTAACAGATAACTATTCCTAATTTTCAGAAATGATAGAGGGTACATAAAGAAACATTTTTTATTAATAAACTAGTGTCGGGAATTTCTTTTTTTCTGTTTTTTCGGCAGTCGATTGTACATCGTTACAACTTGTCTATCGAAAATGGTGGTCGTAACTTCGAGCAATTTATATAAAATAATACTCAAGAATATTGAGATTTTATATATTTCCAAAAATTTCACAAGATACTCAGTCATTAAATCGGCTATTAAGCTATGCATCAATGACTGAGCTTAACAGCCGATTTAATGACTGAGTATCTTGTGAAATTTTGGGAAAAATATAAAATCTCAATATTCTTGAGTATTATTATATTAAATTTCACAATGACAATACGAACATTTATTTGTTCAAGGTCTATTAATTTATATAAAGTTTAATGCACTATTATTTCTAATAAAATGTTTCTTAACTTAACTACTCTTTGACGTTGTAATAATTAAAATTGTTTTTAACGATATCTAGTATATCTTGACACCGAGAAATTTCCGAACTTTAGTTTATTAATAAAAAATGTTTCTCTAAGTGAATTCTATCATTTCTGAAAATTAGGAATAGTTATTCTGTTACACCCTGTATAAGTAGTCTTTTATATTTCAGATAAATTCGCAAGTTCGTTTTTTGATTTGTTATTAATTAATTTTTTATGGGTGATAAAATTGGAAAATGATAATTTTCCAACAATGTCAAATTCGATAAATTTGTTAGTTACAACGTTGTTGAAGCCGATCCTTCACTTGCAAGTAGTTCAACGGGATCAATAATGTTCTATGTCAAATTTCCGAATTCAATATTAAGTTTTTATATAGGGCTTAATAATACAATTATTTCGTTATAAATAAGGTGGTAATTAATTGGCAATTAATTATCGGAACTCATTTAGGTTGATTTTGAATAATATAACGTATGGTTCTGCTAGCTTGACTGTCAAGCTAGCAAGTCCCTTGTATTTTTTTTAATTGGCGGTAATTAAATCGGCACAATGGTATTTAATTAGCCAAAAAATAGCCAAAAATTCTGATATGGGTTTCATACGATTCTGCTGACTTGCGCTTTCTAGCTGCTAGGGTTCTGCTAGCTTGACTATCAAGCTAGCAAGCCCCCTGTATTTTTTTTTAATTGGCGGCAATTAAATCGGCATAGTGGTAATTAATTAGCCAAAAAATAGCCAAAAATTCTGAGATGGGATTCATACGATTCTGCTGACTTATACTATCTAGCTGCTAGGGTTCTGCTAGCTTGACTGTCAAGCTAGCAAGCCCCCTGTAATTTTTGTTAGTTGGCGGCAATTAAATTGGCACAGTGGTAATTAATTAGCCAAAAAATAGCCAAAAATTCTGAAATAGGTTTCATACAGTTCTGCTGTTTTGTGCTTTCTAGCTATATCGACCTTGGGTGAGCGGGGTGGTTAGCTAATCCTCTAATGCCCCATCATGTTTCGGGTTTGGTAGTAATTTCGAACTTGGACATAATAGAGGAGTCGTGTTTGAAGGTTTATAATAGATGTAAGGTTTTTAGTTTCGTGTAATTTGTTTTTAATATAGTCAGATTATTAAAACAAAGATTCTTGAAATGTAGGACTGGATTTTTATTTAAAAAGGTTCTAGGTTGATTATTATGTTGATTTTAGATATTTGTGGCCGAGGCCAAGTAATTTGGCGAAACAGAAAAAAGTTTTCTATTCTGTGACATATATAATTTTTTCTTCACGCATTCTAAACGAAACTAAAAATAAACTAAAAATAAATAAATACGTGCCAAGTAACTTTAACTTTACTAATAGTTCTAGAATAGCATGTATATATTATTTACATTTGTTGATAGAAACAGGTTACTAGGTAACAAATAAGTAACTAGATCATAGATTTTATAGATTTTTAATTAATGGACGCCAAATTTTATTTAACTCAGTGCTTTTACGATGAATGATGTTATCTTTTTCTTTATAAATTTCTGAGTTAAATAAAATTTGATTTTCATTAATTAAAAATCTATAAAATTTTATGATCTAGTTACTTATTTGTTACCTAGTAACCTGTTTCTATGTTCAGTTATTTACCGTAATGTCATTTGTATCATTTATTCTGATGAAGACGGATGTTGAGTTTCGTCGAAACGTCGATTTTATTAAAATATTAAAATATAACATTAAACTAAAGCAGTTTTATTTTAATGTAATGAGTTCTGAAAGATTTTTTACTATGTTAATACCTTCTTTACTATATGTGACGGTTGATAAAAATTAACGAGTAAAAAAAAAGATATGTAATATTATTTAAAAAATAATAATTTTCAGTTATTTTTAATATTGTTGTGCAATTCGATTAAAATTAATTTTTTCGTGAAGCGTAAATAAACAAAATTGTAAATTAGGTATCTTCCGAGAACGAAATAAAATAAAAGAATTAAGAAAGTTTGCAATCTTATCCAGTAGCGGCTATAATTATATGAAGTAAAAACGTATTCATTTCTTAATGCACTGTGAAAGCTTCTGGCTTTAAGAAGCTCGGAGTAGTTTTTCGGGGAACATAGCCGCAATTAATTTTGTTTTAGGTTAATTGCGTTCTTAGTGTGGGCGGTATGCCTCAAGGAAAAGGACTCTTGGGGATGCAAAATAGCTTTGAGAAAGAAACAGTTGGTTTCATTATAAAAGACACTTGCTATACGCTGGACACTGTCGTAATTTATTTGAATTACTAATACGAATAGAAAACTATACTTTTTTGACTGCTATATAATACGAAATTGTAATTTTCATGCGATTTTTGTTTTTAAATAATTATATGAAAATTGCATTGTAGTTGTAGCAAAGAAAAAATGTTTTAGATTAAGTTCTGCATATATGTTATTTAAAAATCAACGTTTTGATATACTCTACACATATTATCATTCGAAAAAAAATATACAAATAATGTATATAATAAACAAATAAGACACAGAAACAAGTTACAAAGTAATAAAGTAACTAGATTAAAAAATTTAGAAAATTTTTATGATTCCAAAATTTAACAATATTAATAGTAGATTGATAAGAGAAGCAAAGATAACATCAATCAGTTTAAAAGAACTGATTTAAATAGAATTTGGCTTTCTTTAATTAATAATTTATATTTTTATCCAACTATATATATATAATTAAATATGGCTTTGTATAATAGTAAATTTTGAATTGAAATACGTATTGCAACAACGCAATTTTGCGCATTTGATTGTCGTTCTGCATGAATTTTCTTTCACCGATTGCAACTAAACCGAAGAGAGCCTTGTGTCACGTCCAAGTATAGGTGGGCAAAACGTGTGGGTCGCAACCATTGTGTCTAGAGAATAGCTATAAATGCGGCAGCCCCCCAGCTTCTACCATGGAGCCGAACACAGAATGGGGAACAGTTCCTGGGGAAATGTAAGATTTTCCTATATCCATGCAAGTTGCAGCGTTGCAGATAAATGGATGTAGAGTGCAGCATATTGCTTCGGCTTTACTTTGCTTGCTTAAGGTTAAGTTAGGTTACGTTAGGAGTGAGCTTCTGTGATATAATGCTTTATAAACAAATTGTTGGTGGTGCATTATGGATTTTCAAATTAAAACTATTGCTTTTTAAAGATTATATATATATATATATATATATATATATATATATATATATATATTAGGGTGGACCTTAAATGGGGTGAAGTCGAATTTTAACCGGGCCGCCCCTAAAAATGATCCCAAATTAAAAAAAAAAAAATTGTAGTAAAATTTTTTCCGCGTAATATTAAGGTTTAAGGGAGCCGAAATGTACTTTTCTACTTTTTATTTACATAAAATCGGATTTTTACACATTTTGGGACTTCATTTCTTTTCGAGGCAATAGGAGGTTTAAAAAATCCACTCAGCGGTGGAATACAGTCTATAATTACCCGATAATGTGTGGTAATGATTCTGATATTATTCTGAAGAGATTTAAAGATGATCAAACTATCGCTCAAAAGATTGAAAAGCTGGCCCGGCAAACGTTGTCTTGCCTTTATTTTAATGTGTATATTAAATTTTTTATGAATTTTTTTTGTATTACAAAAAAAATCAATTACATTTCTCATATTATAATTATTTTCAATTTATTTGGAATCAATTTCTTTTACACTTTTCTATATTTTTCCTGGGGGCCTCCGGGGGGTTGGGGGGGGCTACGCCACCCAGGGCCCTAGAATCCATTGCGGGAGTATACTCGTACTCAACAACTTTCCAAAGTTACAAATTTATTTATTTATTTATTTATTTATTTATTTATTTATTTATTTTTATTTTATTGAGTTTGGCTAAACGGAACCCCATTGATCAGCTATCGACCGGGGTTAAAAAATATAAAAAGCTATTAAAAAGTAGGGGTTGGTGGTAGGAGGGTAAAAATTTAGGACTAAATGTATTTTTTAATGGCACACCATAAAAAATAACCAAAAAAAAATTGTCCAAAAAATGTAAATAAAAAGTAGAAAAGTGCATTTCGGCACCCTTAAACCTTAATATTACGCGGAAAAAATTTTACTACAATTTTTTTTTTTAATTTGGGATCATTTTGAGGGGCGGCCCGATTAAAATTCGACTTCACCCCATTTAAGGTCCACCCTAATATATATATATATAAAATAGTTGATAGTGCAAGCTAGGTTTTAAAATCAATTTTAATTAATATCGGTTTTAAAACAAAAAAACTTTTATAAGAGCAGCACTAAACAAATGAAAATAACCGATAATTGTTGCAATTGAAACAAATATATATATATATATATATATATTAAAATTCTACATCATATTTTGAATTCGATAATAATTAATTGATTAATTAATTTGGAAATTAAATTAAAATGCTTTCCAAAATAATAATAATAAGATTTATTTAAAACTGATACATAGTTCTGACACTGATATATAGTTCTGTATTAATTAATACAGAATTGTATCCTCAATCTATTTTATTTTAATATAATGACTTTTGAAAGATTTTTTATCTATGTTAAAATTAGTTTAGATTAGAGAACGGATATTATATTTAAAATTTATCTAAATAATATAAAAGATAACGATTTTTTTATCTAGATTAATTATCTAGATATAATTGTCTAGATAAATTCCAACACCGAGTACTTACTAAATATTTTAGGCAAAAATTTATTTTAACAAAAACATTATAAGCGTATGTACAGAAAAATAATTCAATCTTCTTGTCATAACATTTCCTATAGGTCAGTCGATAAAACTTTACCGTCTGTTTGACTGATAGTTCAGTTACATTCCTTGGTAAATTTGACAGGTAGGCGTTACGAAATACTGACGTATCTAACTCTAGTTTATTTCACACAAATAGCATTAGCTGTGCCCGATCGAATACGGTCAATTTATTTTTCTCTTTTTCGACATCGTGTTTACCGCACTTATGCGTCAGTGACGCGCCGGTTCTCCGAACACGGGGTTCTTTTTTACTAGTTTCGTAATGCGACATCCCCTTCTTTCTATGTTTGCACGCACGCAATTTCGCTACGAAAGAGAGGAAATCACCGGAAATCGATGTTATTTCCACTGGTTTTCCTCGGCAAGTGGTCTGTGTTTGTGCGTAACGAAACGCAGTTGGACTAATAAAGAGGACTCTGTTAGAGAAAATTGCTCTGGTTGAAGAAGGGCAATTTTTCGATAATTGATTTTCAATATAATTTAACTTGGAAAAGTTGCTTAGTCATTCTATATATAAATTGAAAATATATCCTAGATTGTTAAACGAGCAAAAATTGCATATTTATTTGTGAGTTTGAAAACTTTATTATCAAGACAGTGCCTAACATTTTTGCTACCTGAGAAAAATCATAAATGAGGCATTTCTAATAATTTATATATATATATATATATATATATATATATATATATATATATATAAATAAAGAATTTTATATTAATAAATATAATTCAAACAATTTTTTTTAAATTATTAAGAAGAAAATTAAATATTAAGTAAAGAAATAACAGCTGCAGACTGAAATAATGAATAAATATGTGAGAATTTAAATATTTAGCATAAATTAAACTAATAAATCTGAAAAATAAAAAAGTTCATATTACCTAGACTTGGGATCGAACCAGGATCACAGTACTCAATTATTAAATAAAATTTTATTTGAGATAACAATTTATTTACAAGTAATTTATACGAATTAATGAAATAGAAAATATCATATAATTAAACTAAATAATAATTTAAAATTTAGCCATTTAATTCTAATTAAATAAAACAGCATTATATATTTTCTGTGTAGTGATGTTTTTTTTTAACCATATTCGGAAAAATCAATATCAAATTGCAACAGAATGGTGCCAATAACTCATTCTAAACAACATTTATTTTTAACCACCGCAAAATTAACAGTTATTTCAATTGGTAACACCTGTTTCAATGCTATGTGTAACATTGGCCATTTCATGCGCACAGTGTTTGTCAGAGCGCGTAGGGTATAGTATTCGAACCGGGTAACATCCGAACCGGTAACCGACAAACCGCGCCGTGGGAAAGACAATGAATAAAATCGCCCGTGACCTAGATATGACGGGTTGAATCAGGCACACGACCACACACTTGCATCCGTTTCCTCTCTCTGTTTGTCCTTGTCGTGTCTTCTGCAACGATTGCCCACCCCCGATTTGCTCGACGTTATCCTGCTTTCCGAGAACTGGCCTATATTTTTCCGAATGACACTCGACAAGTCTGAAATGTCTCTTGTAATATTTGTGTTATAATTTGTGATTGTTGGTTTTTATATCAGAGTAACGCTACTTAAGAAGTTAAAGTATTTACTCTATAGATTTTCGTATAAAAAAGAAGAAATAAATTTAATAACAATAATATTAGAAAATAGTTATTATTATTAATAATAATAAACTGATAGTAAATTGTTAAAATAATATTTGTTTCTAAGGATATTTGGTAGAAAAATAAAATTTACTTTTGCAGTAAATTTCTATTTCTATAACATTAACACATTTTTAGTGTTTACAATATTACTTATAAAAAATGAATTCTGAGCTGAATATTTTCTCCGTTATCAAAAACGCGTGATTGCTGTCTTTGTCACGTTGTAGACGATTGGAATTTTTAATATTCTTCTTCGTTTCTTCTCGCACATCGTTCTATATGTTTTTCTGACAGCGCGTTTTATTTTCGACTTTGTCATTTTACTTCTGCTGCCTCTTCGTAAATATTTGCTTTAGTTTTCTTCGTCACTTGAAAATCAATGTAAACATAATTTCAATTAATAATTTAATGGAAAAAATCTATTCTTAGTTAACTTAATCGTATTTCAACTTATACAGGATGTTTTGTTGGATAATGTATTTTTTAAAAGCGTGATAAAGGACAAACATTTGGAATATTTTCGTTCGTAATTGATATTTTCAAAAAAATTTAAATATCTAATAAATCGTAGTGAATTAATATATATAATTAGTAAATTTAATAAATTTGAAAAAATATATTGGCCTCGCCAGGATTCAAACCCGGAACTTCTTTCTTATATGGCAAATAATATAATTAGAAAATTTTGTTGGCTTCGTGGAGGTTTCGTGGTCTAGTTGGTAGGTTGCTTGCCGCAAAAGCAAAAGGTCCCGAGTTTGAATCTCGGCAAGGCCAATATATTTTTTCAAATTTATTAAATTTACTAATTATATATTAGTTCACAGCGATTAAGTTGATATTTAAATATTTGTGAAACTTTTAGTGTCAACGCTTTAATACGGATATGCTATTAACAAAATGCGTCATAGTTTATAACTTTGTGTTATAAAAAAAAAACTATTGTTAATAATATTCCAATTACTTTAATTAACTTCCTTTTTCATTTCTTTCTATATTGTTCCGCCAAACACCCTGCATAAAGACATGAAAATATAGAAAATTTGCATATTTTCTTTAAATAGTAAGTAGAGGTATTCTTAAAGGAGCACTATATCAATGGAAGAATTGAGAAAAAAACGAGTAGAATTTAAAAGTTTTTTGGAGACCCTAGAGGGTAGTTTGAACGTGGAACAATTCATCGCTATGTAATTTATTGAGGATGAATACATTGAACACAAATGCTATAATAAAATATTTGGCTAGTTCGCAATATTCTTTTCTTTTTTTAACGAAAAGTTACTAAAAATATGAAAAATTCACTTGTATTATTTGAAATAAAAATTTGTCAATGCTTTTAAGAGCTATCTACCGATGGTATTAGTTTTTTTTATACAATTTGTAAAGTTACCCATTTGCACCCCTGACATATATTTTATTCAATATTTAATTGTTATGTATTTTTTTCAAAATTTTGTTTTATATTAAGAATAATAATTAAAAATCAAATTAACGTGTTTTCGATTTTTTCAATTATACGATTAAAATGATCAAACAATCATATCGTTCAAATCAATTTTCTCTTTTATTGTAATAATTTAGATTGATCAATTTTTTTTCGCAGCCCTAATAAATTCATAGCACATGTAAGTCAAACAAATATAAATAACGTCATAACATCGATAGAATGATGGCACGTATAAAATCAATTTTTGAATAATTAATAAATATGAAAGTAAACGATATTTTATAATATTTTGTTTGTTTTTACAGTTAAATTTTATACTTCAAAAAAAAAAACAAGAAAAAAATGGGGCAATTCTTGTTAGTAGACAAAAATATTTTAATAAAAAAGTATTTTAATAAATTTGCATATTATTATACATACAATAAGCTGGTTAGAACTATAAATTTACAAACAGATATATAATTTGAATATTATTATTTATTATATAATAAATCACAAATTTAATAAAATTTATATGGCAGTTTTTTATGGAAGTGTTAACAAACAAATCTTTTAGTATAAACGGAAATATATTATACAATTCTCGAATAATAACCTCAAAAGTATTTTTTGATCTAGTGCCTTTTAATATTTATTTCGATACATTTTGAAGGCAACTGAATAAAACATATTTTGGTTATTCTGATTTCTTACTTTCGAAAATTTTCATCTATAATAATAAAAAAGAACTACACTAAACCAGTATGAAAAGACAAATGCTTTCTATTTTATCGAAAAACTAACTTGCTCGTTCATCTTTCGATTACTAGATCGAAAATCCTTGTAGAATTGTTGAAACGTGAAGTGGTTTTCATATGCTCCAATACATGAAGCCTTATTTACATAAATGTATTCAAAAACGAATCATTTCTACGCATGTAAACGCACCAAATCGATTTTATTTTATATTATTTTTTTCTTCGTAGACGTATTTTAAATTTTTTATTTTCTAGAATTTTTTCTTGTACATAATACAATAAAATTATTCAAGGAATATAATTTACAAGAAAGAGTTATTTAAAAATATTTTAATTATTTATTTTTATAGTAATTCATATTTATTTCTTTTATTTATTTTAGTTTTATTTTTATTGCAATTTTATAAAAGTTTGAAAAAAATGTAATTTTTTTTATATTATATATAATAATGAATATTACATAATTGCCTATAATCAACAAAATAAAAAAATGTTTATTTATTAATTACAAAATCTAATAAAATTTTACAGAATTTAAAATCAAAAATAATAAATTGTCTGCAGACAATTTTCAAATATAAAATAATATTATCCAAAATTGAATTTTGCATTGATGACGTGATAAAACAAATATTTATTGTCTCTGTGTGATATTTGCAACTATTTCTAGTATAATTTTACAAATTTAATTTACTATATGTACTTCGACAGAGTAATTCTTTCAAAAAAGAAAGCAACGAAATCGAAAAATATTTCCAATAAATTTCGAGGAAATTTGTGTCATAAAAATCGTAAAAAAGGTTTTATTACTATTGAAACCTTTCAAAAATAAGAACATAAAGTCATAGCCAGTTCAATAAAAATCCAACAAAAGCTATCTTCTAAATTCTTCAATTGTGTTGAGTATTTCAATAAATTTGTAATATTCGTACAATAACATATCAATAAAATCCAAAATAATAAAACTTTATATATATATATATATATATATATATATATATATATCAAAATAAAATTGCTTTAGGTTAAAGTTCTGTATTAATATTTATTATAATCGACGTTTCGACGAACTCAACGTTTGTTTTCATCACTAAAAATGATACAAATGACATTTACAGTAAATAATAAAACATATAAATAAGATACCACTAACTCGTTTCTATATTCATTTATTTATTGTAAATGTAATTTGTATCAGTTTTCCTGATGAAGACGGCCGTTCTTATTACATCTGAAATAAATTTTGCTCGTTTTGCTTAATTTTGGAGTTTATCTTAAAAATCTAATGACTTTAAGTAGCTTTATTTTTAACTATGGCAAAATTATTTTGATTCCTAAAATAATTACGAAATGAAAGTAGTTAAAATGCTACAATAAAATGGAAACCAATAGAATATTGCAATTTCTTTTATCGACCAATAAGAACGTTCTCTGTAATTCAACTTCTGCTCCAATGATTAAATGAACACGTCTGGTATTAAAACTAACGACTCGTGAACCCGTTAAAGCCTCCGGGTATTTCATTAATCAAATTTTAGTTGATTGTTGACCAGAAAGGTTGACAGAAATAAGAGAGACGTATAAAACGAAATTAGACAAAGCATACAGCAATATTTAAAGTTGCTTCGTCTCTTTCTACACCCCCTAAAGCAATGGTTTCAAAACTTTTTCGATTCTCGAAATTCTAACAAGTACACTTTTCAAAATAGTCAATAATTTTTGGCAAGGATTAGCTAAAAATAAATAAAACACATTTTAAATTACAAACAATTTAAATGAACAAATTCGACTACAGTAACTAAATGGTTTGTACTAGCTCCACTAGATGTCGCGTCCTGTGATAGTGAATTGAAAATGGAGAATAAAATTGTGCAATGTTTTGCGGCGCCTTTGTAAGGAAGTCGCGGCGTCTCAGAGCGTCGAAGCGAACACTTTGGAAATTAGTGTCCGAATTTATTTACCGTTTTGGAGAATCTGATCTGGTCTTTGTTATATGTGTTTTTGTTTCGCATTTGTTTTCACTAAGTTAAGCTGTCATTGGTTTACGCCGTAGCGCTTAAATGATGTAGTAGTATATACGCAGTCGTAGTAGGCGTTTTGCGGTGTGAAATTTTTCCCCTGGTTTTTGGTTCTGTTTTGTTTTTAACTCTTTGTTCGATTGCCTTTGTTGAATTGGTAACAAGAGGAAATAAAGTTAGACGATGCGACAACTAATATTGTTATAATTGCTATTGTTTTAGATGGTGTAATAATTTTGTTTTTTTTTCTGTAATTAGATATTTTGTAGAAAATTATATTTGATGTTGATAAAAATAATTTTCAAAGTATTTGCATAAAACATTGTTAAACGTTTTGAGGTACTTCAAAAACAGTTGACAATCTAGTTGTTGAATTATTTAAGGGCCTATATATATATATATATATATATATACATTAATTTATTTTATGGTGAACTATTTCACATTATATTTGGAGTAAAAATACCGACCCATTTTTTACAGGGTGGTGTTCCAATGTCTCATTAGCACTATTGTACTTCAATTCCGATACTAAATTAACAATTATAGCGCTAAACATTTAAATTTGAATTTACCGCGATGTTATAGTTGCGAGCTAGGTGGCATGATGGTGGTTCCTGGTCGGTAATACAGTGTGTGTGTCAGAGTGAAGCAAGCTGGCGAGGTGTGCGTTTAATGGCGCGACATGTTAAATTTCACTACAACAATAAATCAACTAATATCTTATGTCTAGTGTTTTATTTCTTGGCCATCACTTACTACAGCTTCAGAAGTGGGATAATAAGAATTCAATCACCACGTTTATTTGTGTGTATTAGGAGAAATAGTGAAATTAACTCGAACCTTAGAACTGTGGATTAAACACGTGGTAGAAAAGGATAGTGAGATATAAATACTAGTGAGTGCGAGAGAGCACGATAGCGACGCGCTGTTTTGCCAACGATTTTATAAGTTTTATTTCTGATTATTTATTATGGGGGATGAACAGAATACAGTAACATTGATCGATATACCCGAGATCGCGAATAATATTAAAACTTCTCCAGCATCGGTAATTAAAGCATTACATAAGTTTATATTCGGAGTGACTGGCGATCGTTTAAATCGAAGCCGGTTACGTAAGTTTTCGGGATTTGAATTCGCTTCGGATTCTGAAGAATTCACACAGAAGGTTGAGTGGACAGTTCAAAATTGCTCTGTCGGTGATTTAACAGCCAGTTGTAATCTTTTACGAATAGACTATACGGGTACTCCTAAGGAAATCGCGCAAAGATTGTGTGAACATCTGACCAATTTAGATTTATTACAAGGTCGCCCCAGTGACGAAGACGTCGACACTGAAGACCCCGATGACGAAATCGACGAGGATCAAGATGAAATACGAAGTTCCGTAAGTCAACAACTTGTCAATACTAATGCCACTATAAGTTTTAGAGATATTGAAGACACAATTCGATTGTTCGATGGTAATAACTATCCTGTTAAATTATGGGTGACCGAATTTGAGGATAATGCAATTTTGATGGGCTGGAATGAGCTACAGAAATTTATTTTTGCAAAGAAACGCCTAAGTGGATTAGCTAAACTATTTATTCAGAGTGAACGGGACATCCGATCGTGGAAACTCTTACAACAAAAACTTATTGAAGAATTCTCGTCAAAAACAACTAGCGCACAATTACATAAAATGTTACAAGATAGAAAAATGAAACGCGATGAGTCGGTGCAAGAATATTTCTTACATATGCGAGAATTAGCTTCAAGGGGAAGTATTGAAACGGATGCTGTTATACAATATGTTATTGACGGTATAACCGACGACCCGAATCGAAAAAGTATTTTGTATGGTGCACGTAACTTCAGAGAATTTAAGGACAAGTTAGAAATCTATACAAAGATTCGCGCATCATTCCATTCTTCATGGAAACGAACTTCGTCCGTTCCAAGCATTAGTCGATCGCAAGGAATTGATCGAAATGAAACAAGTAAGAAGCAGATGCCTGCCGAAGAAAAATCGAAGACCGACACTAACCATGTAAGATGTTTTAACTGTAATAATTTAGGTCATGTTGCAGCTTCTTGTCCCCGACCACGAAGGCCCAGAGGATCCTGTTATGGTTGTGGATCCACCGCACATTTGAAAAGAGACTGTAAACAAAATGGCAGAGAAGCACGTGGCTCCGCACCTGCTGACAATGATGGTCGTCAAACCGGTGAAACAAGTAATGCCTTCCATCTTATAGAATCTGCTCCAACTGTTGTGTTACCAGTTCCGAGTTATACGGTGTTACTTCAACTGGAACAAAGTGAGATATGTGCAACGCTAGATACAGGTAGCCCCATATCCCTTTTATTAGAAAGTAAGGTGCCCAAAAATGTGAATTTGAATACAAATGTAAAATCTCATAATTTTGAAGGTGTCAACAGTAGCAAAATTATTATATTAGGTCAATTAAAGTTAACTGTAATGATTAATGATATAGAATTATTAGTAAATTTCTATGTTGTACCAGATTGTACTATGAGTTGTTCCTGTCTATTAGGTAGAGATTTTATTATCCGAAACGACATTCAAATAAATTTTAGTAATACTGTTGAAATAATCAAAAAACCTGTTGTTAACATTATTGATAATTCGTGGGATAATGAGATTCTACATATTGCGACAGAAAATAATAACACAGTAAATTTAAACATTAATGAGAAAATTGATGTTCAATCAGGTGGTAAGGTTTGTGAGATAGTTAAAAAATATTATTTTGATGTTGAAAGACCAAACGAACCACAAACGAGTTTAGAAATGGAATTAATTTTAAAAAATAACTTCAAACCTTTTTATTTCAATCCTAGACGCTTGTCATATCAAGAAAAGGAAGCTCTTAAAGAAATTATAAATGATCTTTTAGCTAGGAAAATAATTCGACCGAGTAAATCACAGTTTGCTAGTCCGATTGTGTTGGTTTCTAAGAAATCAGGTGAATATAGAATGGCAGTCGATTACCGAGAACTAAATAAAATGACACAACGCGACATATTTCCGTTGCCAAGAATCGATGATCATATAGATAGATTAAAAGATAAAATATACTACACTCGTTTAGATTTAAAAGACGCGTTTTATCACGTTCGAATAAAAGAGAATTCAATACCTTTTACTTCTTTCTCCACGCATTTAGGACAATATGAATACGTAAGATTACCTTTCGGATTGTCTAACGGTCCTTCATTCTTCACTCGCTATATTTATGCTGCATTTCGTAAATTATTAGACGAAGAAAAAATATTAATTTATTTAGATGACATTTTAATAGCGACTGAAACTATAGATGATAATTTAAACATTTTAAAAGAAGTATTATTAACTTTGACGCGAAATCATTTAGAACTAAAATGGGTTAAATGTGCATTTCTGTTAACGCAAGTTGATTATTTGGGGTATCGTATTGATGCCAGCGGAATTCGTCCAAATCCAGAAAACATTGAAGCCGTGACACAGTATTCAATTCCTAGAAGTTTTCGCGAATTGCATAGTTTTTTAGGATTAATATCGTATTTCCGTAAATTTATAAAAAATTTCGCAACTTTAGCCAAACCGTTATATGATTTATTAAACTCTAAAACCGACTTTCAGTGGAATAATGAATGTTCAAATTGCTTTGAATATCTAAAACGCATTTTGATTAATGAGCCAGTTTTAGCTGTTTATTCTCATACGACCGATACCGAGTTACATTGTGACGCGAGTAAGCACGGTTATGGATCTGTTCTGATGCAAAAACAAACCGATGGTAAATTTCATCCTGTTTGTTATTTCAGTAAACGTACTTCAAAAGCTGAAGCAAACTATCATAGTTTTGAGCTAGAAACTTTAGCAATAATTTATTCTTTAGAACGTTTTAGAATTTATCTACAAGGAATTCCATTTAAAATCGTAACTGATTGTAATAGCCTTAAACTAACGTTAGAACGCAAGGAAATCAATCCGCGAATTTTACGTTGGTCGTTAATTTTGAGGAATTACAATTATACTTTGGAACATAGATCGGCGGAACGTATGCAGCATGCGGATGCGTTAAGTAGACAATTTGCAGTACTTGTTATTACGGAAAATAGCTTTGAGCGAAATTTGGCTATCTTACAAAATTTAGATCTTGATATTGTCAAAATTAAGAACGATTTAGAACATCGAGAAGATAAAAATTTTGAATTGCAAAACGGATTAGTTTATCGGAAAACAAAAAACAAATTATTATTTTATGTACCGAAATCAATGATAAATAATGTTATTAATGTTGCCCATGACGAGATCGCTCATCAAGGAACAAATAAAACCGTAGAATATCTCATGCGTGTTTATTGGTTCCCTGATATTAAGAGAAAAGTGCAAAATTATATTTCTCAATGTTTGAAATGCATTACTTATTCTACAATAGCTAATAAAGGTGAAGGTAGATTACATTGTCATGATAAAGGAAAACAACCATTTTATTGTCTTCATGTAGATCATTATGGTCCCTTAGAAAAAACGAATCATCGTTATAAATACATTTTTGAGGTTATAGATTCTTTTACTAAATTTGTTAAACTTTATGCCACAACTAGTACTAAAGTCGATGAAGTAATTACGCATTTAAAAAGTTATTTTAACCATTATAGTAAACCGAGGAAAATTATTTCGGATAGAGGTAGTTCGTTTATGTCCGACAAATTTAAAGAATTCTTAAACAATGAAAATATTCAGCATATTGCTATTGCTAGTGCAACCCCACATGCTAATGGTCAAATCGAAAGAATAAATCGAAGTCTGACGCCAATGTTAAGTAAATTATCTAACAGTTTATCCACATGGAATACCACTTTAAGCGATATAGAGTACGCGTTAAATAACACTATAAACCGTTCGATTGGAACAACCCCCGCACAACTCTTATTCGGAATAAACCAGATCGGTAAAATTAAAGATGATTTAAGCCAAGCTTTATTAGACCAACAAGACGTTGATCGTGATTTAATTCAAATGCGGGATGATGCTTCTAAACAAATACAATATACTGCTAATCGTAATAAAGATTATTATGATCAACATCACAAACAGCCGTATGAATATAAAATTGGAGATTATGTTATGATCAAAAATGTCGATGTTACTCCAGGAGTGAATAAAAAATTATTGCCGAAATACCGTGGTCCTTATGTAATTAGAAAAGTTCTAGACAATGATCGTTATGTAATTACGGATCCTGAAGAACATCAGTTGACTCAAAAACCATTCGAAGGAATATGTTCTCCGGAAAACATGAAACTTTGGAAGGAACATATTTAATCGAATTCAAATTGTTATGAATATATTTTACTTTAGTTATGTTACTTATTATCTTATGTATAACTTATGGTTAAGAAAAAAAATTATGACCAACCTTATGTATTTTAAGATTTTATGAATCATTTATGAACTTATGTCTTTATCAACAAATTTATGTATTTATGTATACTTAGATTATTTATGTACTTATGTCTTAACAACCGAATTCATGTATTAGTTATGTGTGAACCATTTATGTTAAGTGTTCCAATGATATACGAATTTTGCTGTTAACCTACAGATGATTAGGGGCAATCATTGTGTCAGGAAGGCCGAACTATAGCGCTAAACATTTAAATTTGAATTTACCGCGATGTTATAGTTGCGAGCTAGGTGGCATGATGGTGGTTCCTGGTCGGTAATACAGTGTGTGTGTCAGAGTGAAGCAAGCTGGCGAGGTGTGCGTTTAATGGCGCGACATGTTAAATTTCACTACAACAATAAATCAACTAATATCTTATGTCTAGTGTTTTATTTCTTGGCCATCACTTACTACACAATGTTATTTTGCAACTATTAAGCTAAAATAACATATTTCAATGAAAACTTTTTGAATTTAATATTATACTAAATTATAATAATAAGCAGTTCATTAATAATTGCAGTTCATTAGCAATTCCTTTAGCTTACAACCACATCTCATAAACAACAATTATGTATCGCAATTTAGTCTTAATCAGAACTTAATTATTAGTGCTGGGAACCGAATCCGGATAATTTTGGATCCGGATCCAAAATTATCCGGATATCCGGATAATTAGGTTTTCGGATATCCGGATCTCGGATCCGGATCTCAGATTCGGATATCCGGATCTCAGATTCGGATATCCGGATCTCGGATCCGAATCTCAGATTCGGATATCCGGATCTCGGATCCGAATTTCGGATCCGAATCTCAGATCCGGATCTCGGATCCGAATCTAAGATTCGGATATCCGGATCTCGGATCCGAATCTCGGATCCGAATCTCGGATCCGAATCTCAGATTCGAAAATTCGGGTCTCGGATCCGAATCTTAGATTCGGATATCCGGATCTCAGATTCGGATCTCGGACTCGAATTTCAGATCCGGATTTAAGATCCGGATTTAGGATCCGAATCTAAAGATCCGGATTTCAAATTTGAATCGTTTCGAATCTATGTGTTTTATATTTTTATTTTTATATAGGTTTTTCACACATTATTTTTATATATTTATATTATTGAAATAAATGTACGAGTAGGTTATGAAATATCTGTTTTCTTTTTAATATATCATATATATATATATATATATATATATATATATATATATATATATATATATATATCACATTTTTTAAACAAATATTAAAAACATTTTACAAGCTGTATTATTTTATCGAAATGCCAAATAAGTGTGCGACTGCAGTTATATACGATGTGTCTAAAAATTATATATGCAATGTGCATAAAAATTATATATATACAATGTGTCTCAAGAATTTTATATAAAATATATTTTTATATAAATATGCAGTGTGTCTTAGAAATAAAAGTACTCAATTATATACATTGTGTCTAACGAATTTTGTATACAATGGATGTTATTACAAGTTCTGTTTTTGGGAATACTAAAAGAGCTGATTTTGGCAATACTAAAAATTTTTTTACATATGCAATTCTGAAAATTTTGTTTTAAAATTCTTGGCGATTCATATGTGCTAAAAATTTTGAAATTTAGTATAAAATTATTAAATTTATAAAAACTATCAAATATTGAGAATAAATTTTTAATTTTTGTTAAAAATTATACAATTTTGTTAAAAATATTTGCATTTTGTCAAATCTTCAATAAATTTTCCAGATTGTTAATATTTTTTAAATTATATATTTTATTACAAATTAATATTTTTTTGGTTTTGATTTAATGAAATGTAAAATTTGTATATAAAAATATTATTTTAAAATTATTATTAATTTTTATTCTGATATATATATATATATAAGTAAGAGTATTTTGTTGCCTGTCAGCAGAGTGTTAATTTAATAGTTGAATAAATACACACCGAAACTAATTTGAAAATTAAATTAAAAATTGTCAAACTGCAGAGCAGTTGGCTAGCGTCCAGCAGGTCCTGAGTTCGATCCCCAGTCGAGGCAGTTTGACAATTTTTAATTTAATTTTCAAATTAGTTTCGGTGTGTATTTATTCAACTATTAAATATATATATATATATATATATATATATATATATATACAATCACGCCATGTTCCCAATAAGAGTGTGGCACAAAATCTTTTTATTCAACCAGAAATCAACTTTCACCAAACATTCTTATCCAGACAAAAAAATTAAATACATATACATTTTAAATAAAACACAGTAAATAAAAATATTAAAAATATTTTTTTTAACAAATGTTTAATTTTTGTAACACAATGTGGTTGGTAAAGGACGCTGCTTTATTTGAGATATGATTGTCTTTGTTTGTTTGTATTTCATATCATCGTCTTTAACTTTTTAGTATACAATAGTAATTTTAAATGAATGCTGCCTGTAAGGTATTATTTATTTATTTATCTAACTACTAACTATCGAATAATAGTCTGATTTTATTCTATAGATGTTTACATTACGCCCTTAAAAATGTAAACTCTAAAGTAAGACAATTTATGTTTTTGAATAAAAATAAAGCAAACATTCAATACTTCTCCTATAATAAACTATATTAAGTTTTAATTTATGGTATATTATTGTGTTTCTTGAAAGATGTATCTATTTTTTAATATTCACAAAATTACTAAACAAATTATTTAAGTTATTTATTTATATTTGTTGCATATTATACAATTCATATATTAACTCATTTGCTTCATCTAATAATTCAGAAATATTTTAATTTTTTGAACTATAATTGAATAATCTAGTAAAATATAGCGTGTAGCGCACCATAACCATACTATAACAGTGATATAATAACAACACAAAAATACTGAACAAAAGATTTTATAATATCTTAACGTAAACACTGAAAAATTGAAAGTTGTCTCTTTCTACACTATATCAATAAACGTATGATGAGTGCATGTCTATATATTACATCATAAATGTATAGTAAAGTATTGAAGTTATAGACATAACTAGACAGAATAACTATTTTAATATATCTATTTGTTAAACCAAATTTTACTTTTATATAAAACACTCTATATTCTCCAATAAAACATGTATATAATAAATTACTAAAATTATAAACTTTATTATAAAGTAAATAGAAATAAAAATACAATACCTGTTTCTGTGTAATTGTTAGATTACGCATTTCAAATGTATTATCCAAATCTAAGAAACGAATATCGAATTCAAATCTAAGATGCGGATGTCAGATCCGAATATCGGTTTCGGATGTCGGACGAATCTCAGATTCGAATATCGGTTCCGGATCTCAGATCCGAATATCGGTTTCGGATCTCAGATCCGGATATCGGATCCGAATCTCAGATCCGGATATCGAATCCGGATCTCAGATCCGAATATCGGTTCCGGATCTTAGATCCGGATATCGGATCCGAATCTCAGATCCGAATATCGGTTCCGGATTTCAGATCCGAATATCGGTTCCGGATCTCAGATCCGAATATCGGTTCCGGATCTCAGATCCGGATATCGGATCCGAATCTCAGATCCGGATATCGGATCCGGATCTCAGATCCGGATCTTAAATTATCCGAGAATCGGATATTCGGATATCCGAATCTTTTTGGATCCGGATATCCGGATCCAATTTTTTCAAATATTGACAGCACTATTAATTATCAATGCACGACTACCTAAAATAACAGCAGACTAGCCCAGATCTACTTAACCTGCTAGGCTAGTCACGTTTATCGTCAGCTGCACCTAAGTACCACAGTCATAACGACCCGCTAAAATAAATAAACTACCCCACCGTCAGTTCACAGAGACCTCTAACTGTAGGTTTGTCAAGAAGCACATATAGAGTGTACGCTAAACTGACACCACGAATTTTTTGTTAAATATAAATGAGCATCTGCCGTAAACAGAAACAAATCGATTACAATGTTCTTTTGTTTCTAGTGGAGAGAATTTTCGGATTGTCTGACAGGTTTTTCACGTGATCATATGTGATTAATGTATTTTCTCTTTTTTAGAGCTGTGTATTTGATTCAGCAGAATTGGCAAGTTGTTGTGAATGAGTGTTTGTTTTGTTTTGTTTATGATAACATGAACTGATTGAATAAATGAAGACTGATATGCAATATGTTTTAATATTTGAAATTTTATATAACTATATGTAACACATGACAACAAATTTTGATTTTAAAAATCGGTTTGGAACCGGTTTAGAAATTTTATACGGTAAGTTTCAGTTTTGCAAATCTGTTCAGAAAACATTCTTGCATCCTTGATAAAAGTAAAATAATATTTTTGCAGTTATCTTTAATTGTTCTTAAATTTCAAACATCAAAACACTTACACACAAAATTAAAATTTATGCTTTTTTCAACTTGAGAAACAACGAAATGAAAATTGCATTGCAGCTAATATTTAATTGCGACATATTTTTCAATTATAATTCATATTTCTGTCATAATTAGCTCTCAAAAGCAGAAAAAATCCAACAATTTTCAATTATCTGTCGTGCCACCATTGTAGGCATTAACTAAAAATACGTTAATCAATTAAGTTGAACGCTTTCTTTTCTGATGAAAATCCTCACACACACACACACACACACACACACATATAACAATTTCTTGCTAGATTTTCACTGTTGGTGAAAACTGCTCTAACTACCAGAAAAACGCGTTTTTTTCGTACCAGTGGGATATAGAAATAACAAGGGTGGTTTTTTTCATCGCAGATAACTTACAACAACTAGATGGCGCATATTATTCTGGATAACTCTGTTCTACAAATTTTTATAAATAATAACTTTTTTAACAAAATATAAAACATTTCAGAACTGGTTATATTAATTAAAAGACTTTAGGTTAAAATTTCGTATTATTTTTATTGAAATTTCACGTTTGATTTCTGTAAAATTTTGTAATTAATAAACAAGTATTTCTACGACTCTTAAGAAAATGTATAAACATATCTGTTTATGGTTATTGTAAAAAATGAAAAAAACGCTATAGCTTGACATTATTTTGCTCTGGCATTATGCAAATATATGTATCGAAAAAGTGCATCAAAAACAATGTTATTTTAACAATTTACAACCAAATTATTATTATTCATAATAAAAATTATTTTTAAAAACTACCGTAAAATTTATTTTGTTTTTTGGACAAAATAATCAATAGAGTAAATACATTTACTTTTAAAGTAAATTTAATCAGGATTTATAAAACGAAAATTTCTACAGCAAGTATGTTACTAATTTTGCGCCATCTAGATATATCTTAATTCTTCTCTATATTTCCCACTTGGTAAATTTCTTTTAACAGCCGCATTGAGGCGGATAACATTTGGCTGTGAACGACGTTGAAGTTTGTCCTATTCCAGCTCGTTTGCAGGATTCGCAGGAAAAACAAAAGCAGGAATAAAGATGTGTCTCGCGCGTTACACTTTCGCTATATTTTTTCTTTCTTACAATTCAAGAATAAAATGGAATTGCTAGTTGTGGTTGGTCATTAAGTTCACGAACAACTTACAAAGCGGAAATGACCATTGGGATGATTTTAAATTTTTTATTGGACCGTTGTAATTTCATTCATTTGTTTTTTCGGTTGTTTTCTTGTTGAGTTAAAAAAGTAAAGTGTGTGTTGGAAATGGTTCTGATGATTTTTATTATAAGATTTTTTTATTTGTTTTTTTGTTAGTTTTATTATTTTGTTTATTTATATTGTTTTTTTCCAATATATCCTATTACTTTTTTATTACTTTAATTTATTCTACAGTCACCCTTTATTTAGGAAAACTATATTATTTATATTAATAGTTAATACATTTAACAAATAAAAATTTTATTATATTAATAATTTTGTTCTTGTTACAGATAACTGGATCTATGATATACAACAAAATCAGACAATAGTAAGTTTTTTTTTTTGATATTTCTTTCTTTTTTTTTAATTACGGACAAGTGAGGTGCAAATACAGGCCTAAGTTATTTATTTTATCTTATTTTTATTGAAATTGTGTCACAAAGTTACAGCTGATCAAATTAATTATATTTTTAATTTTGTTAAATATTTTTCATTATTTATTTAATCTGACAACAATATAGATAAAATTCTACTTTAAGTATATTTTAAATAAAATGACAATATATTTTACCGAAATACTTAAATGATTTAAAAACCAAGGCTAATATGATTTATTATTTATGTAAAGTTTTAATTTTAATTAAAAACACAATATTCTATAAGCTGATTTCTAAACTATAATACCAAAGCAATCGACGATCATTAAATTATGGGCAAAACTTTCGTAGAACCACTTTAACATGTACAACTTAACCAAAACACTGTATTCGTGTTTTAATGGGATTTATCCTTTGCACTTCTGCATTTTGACAACACATCTCCGTAGCATTTCGGAATAGTAGCGACAATTTTGAATGTTGAATGAGTTAAAAGCACTAACGTAATACAACATGTTCTCTTTACTTCTCTTCATGTTCGTCTACGTAGTTGTCGCAGACGTTTTAATCAAGTAAGCCATGGATGGTTGTAAACGAAGAGAAAATTGGTATAGACGACATTACTTATCTATGTGCCACGTTAGCACGTTGTTTGGTGGCAGCGTCACAGACGAGAAATAAGATCTAGATGATGCATAATTAGCGAGTTAATAGATAAAATATTCATTGTAGAATTCATAAAAATGTACATTTTTAATGTGACAAGTTTATGTGAAAATTAAAAAATTTGCATTATAATCATTTCGTATAATTAAATATGAATAAAAATAAATCTTGGTGTAAATATTTTAATAGATTTTTTAATAATTCAGAATAATTATTTTATTTCATTTTTTTTGTAAATAATTTTATCAAAGATAATAATCTAATAAGTTTATCTATGTTTTTTTTTTTTGTAATACACTGTAAAATTACCGATTATCATATCACATATGATAAAAGAGGTATTGTAATCATACCAAATTTGACATATCAAGATTTTTACAGATAAGCACGAATTAAGCACGAATCAATTGTTTTTAACATGATGTCCGTTTGTCGGACTGTCTGCTTGCTTGTCGGTAGATCGGCATGTGTAGTACAAATTCTATTGAACGGATTGTTATAAAATTTAATATTTAAGCTCCGGAGGTAATATCTCAATTTGGTAAACTTTTGGTAAATATTTGCCAACCGGAAGTGGTAATTTACTGATGTCACTTTTATGTGTTTTACGAATATTTTTCAACAAAAATTTATATAATTTTAGAAATGATAAAATTAGTATTTGATTACAAAATGTTGACGTGAAAATATTTTTAAACCAAATATCTTAATCAAATACTAATTTCACCATTTCTAAAATCATATAAGTTTTTAATTGATATTGTATAATTATTTCGTATAATGGTTACTTTTTAAAATGTTTTGTTTATAAAATTTAAATTTTACTTAAATTTTCGATGTATGCAAAAAAATTAACAATTTCTTTACAATTTTTTTTTGATATTTTTAAAAAATAATAATTTTGCGTAATTTAATAACCCTATTTATAAAATATAATGCGCTTTATCTAGCTAATATACAGAACTTCTATGAGTCGTACGTCGCGTCGCCGGAGAGAAAAAAAGAGAGAGAGAGATGTGAATAATTACGTCGAGACGAGACAGTGCTTTTGTCGAATCGATTTCGCTTCGCCTTCGTTTCGTTAGTTAGGTTTGTGTTTTGAGTACGAAGCGTCAGCCGAATAAATTGGGAATGACATCAGAACAGGACTAGGATTAGAGGATGACGTCGAATTTGGGAATGGGAATGGTATTCCTATTCTTCTGTTAGGTTGTGAATTGTTGAAGTGACCTTGCAAAGTCAGCAGACTTTCTTCGATTATATCTTAGGGGTTAACTAAGGACAAATGAATGGAAAACTGAATGGAGAGCGTACTTTATTATCGAGAAAATTTGTATAATATTGTTAGATTTACTGCGTTATTAAAAAGTTAGTAGACGAGACGGAGTTCTATAATCAGATTATTAATAAGTTTAAAAAAAATAATGATTTTTCAATACTTGTATTCACATTTTTGATTTTAAATAAATAAGCAAGTTTTTGTTTTAAAATTTTTGAAATTTTTAATATAAAAATTAAGGGGTGCATGTCTGTTCAATAGCTTGTATCACAGAAACTAGTACTTTGAAGAATTTAAAATTTAATGTACACATAGTTAAAATCTTTACTTATTTATATAGGCTATTGATTACGACCCACTGATGGATCTTATATTGATTTTTGGTGATATTTATGATTAGTAAAAAATCTTTCAGAACTCATTATATTAAAAATAAAAGGGTTTCAGAATTAAATTCTATATAAATTTTAATTAAAAATGCGTACACAGTTCAGCTATTGTATAATAAAAAGAGAAGGAACATCAATTTGTTGTCGTAAATTAAATCAGGATATCATAACGTAACTTCATTAAATGACTATTGTTACTATACACAACTGTTACATGTCAGTGTAAAAAATATTTTTGTCGTTATAATGTCGATGAATAATTACTCAAAAAAATTGATTTTTTATTAAGTAATATTTATAAAAATAAAAGGTATTTTATATCAATTTTTGTTTTTATATTTGTATCTAGATAATCGTTTCTAGAGCTAAATTTTATTCCACAAAAAATAAAAACGGAGCTAACCCATTTCAAACAAAAAAGAAAACTATTAATGTCAATTTATAGAATTTTCTAAATTCAATGAATACCAATCGTGAAAGCCTGAAGATTACTATTAATGTCAATATTTATATATTTTTGAAAAATCACATAACCATCAGTTCAACCATTAGAAAAAGAAAAGCTTAAACTTCAGAGTACTTTTTTTTTGCATAACAAAAACTGTTTGAAAAATTCGTCATGACACCTCGACAGTGAATCATAACATAAACCTCCCCGATTTCCAATAAAACGAAACGCACAAGCACTCGAAATATATACGATATTTTCGAATCGTTTCTCGGGCGGTGGGGGGGTCTCCTCCTTGTACAACAAGACCCGTCGAGCAACTTGTTCGCATCCTGCGGCTTATCTTCCTCGTCGTACATCTCGCGAATGCGAAATGCGAAAAGTAATATCATATACGAGACGAATATTTTCTGATTTTCGTCTGCTTCGAGGAGGACCCGATGCTTTGGATATCAGTTGCGGCCAAAACCCGCTTGAAAAGCATGAATTCTGCCTTGTGGTGTGAATATTTCAATATTTTTTTTTTAGCGGTTGAGCTTTTTATTGCGAGGTTTATTTAGATAAATATTTTATTTTGGTTTTTTTGCTTAATGCAAAGGTTTATGTTCTGATTTATGTTAGGAACGTTGTGCTAATGTGAATTGGATAATATTGAAGGTATTGAAATTTATTTGATGTTCTAGTTTATTTGTTATAGTTGCAAGTTTGTTGCAATGATCTGAAGTTAATATTTTTATAAAAATAAAAGATGAAATTTTCAAGTAAAATGTAAAGTTATTCAAAATGAAACTAAAACAAAAAATATTTATGCCGGCTTTTTGGTATTATTATTTATTAATAGTTATAGTAATATCAATAATAATGTAAATAAATATGGAAATATGTTTAAAATAATAGCTATTTATGTAATAAGTGTGAAAAGATGGGTTTTTATGGTATAAGTTTGGCAGTACAAAAACATTCAAATTTACTCACAAGTTGCATACAAAACTTTACATATAAAACTTTATTTTTGGTCTCAAATTACACAAACAAAATTGATTTTATGAAATTATATGAATATGTTAAGTTTTCTGAATAAATATAATTTACTGTAATATTAAAGTATTGTTTACGATTATTAAACATTTTTATTAATAGTTAAATTTACTGTAGCTTTTATGCTATTATTGCATATTTTTACCTAGTGTAAACTAATTACAAGCGAAGAACTGATCCAAACAGATATGTTTTACAAAATTTTTAGCTCGTCCATATCTAACCCTCAAACCCCTAAACATAATTCTTATTTCAATCATGTACTTATCCAGCCCTCAATTTCAAAAGGTGTCGGACTTATTGGTTCTATCTAAATTCTTATCACATACCTTCACCTCATTTCTTACCCTTCTACACCCTTTTCCCAATCTATCACCAAACGGTTGGGAGCTATACTGTCGAAAACAGTGATGACGGAGAGGGAGAAACTACTGGCCATTCGTGCGTGGAAAACGTTGCAGATTAATTAATTGCCATATATCCCTCACCAAGTTGCCAGGAAGGGGTTTTGGGGGATCAAGCAACTGGAACTATTGGGGAAACGTGGCTGTAACACCATGTAAACCCTATTGATGGCTATGGCCCGTTTACTTCCCGAAAGATTTTCACGCTTCGGTTACCATGGTGACCGATCACATAGTCTGCTGTGGTCCACATATGCGGTACACGTTCGATGTTTGTTTTGGTTCGGTTGTTTTTGGAATTAAGGAAAGAAATTTGGATGTGCAGGCATCTGAATTGCGTTGAATGTTACGATAGATAACTAATTACATAATAGATAACTAATTAATATTTTGCTGAATGTAGTAGTTATTTATTGAATAATATTGGCTAGTACTAAAAGTTTTATTCTAACATCAAAATAATAGAGATAAAGAACACAATACAGTGTTTTATTGTATTAATAAGACAGAGTAAGTTTTAAAAACTTAAATAGAAACACCCACTTTTTATTGCATTATTGTATTCTCCACAAAAAACTGTTTCCGGATGTAAAAATTAACCCCCAACCCCTTGGGGTGGAAAAAAGTAAAATTTTAATTTTTGCCGAAACGATTACTTTTTACCGTAAAAGACGTTAAAATTTTAATTTTAAATATTTAAATAATTCGTTAAATATTTAGTTTGTGCCACACCCTTTTGGGTACATGGCGTGATTGTGTATGTATGTATGTATGTATGTATTACTATATTTATTTTCCGTGTTAATTTAGCAAATATTGTAGAGAGAAGTTATTCAATTAGGAGAAAATAAAATACGAATATTTATTTTAAATTACAAAAAATGGATATTTATTTTAAAAATATGTATATATTTTTTTATTTTATAATTTTTTTTAACTTAAAAAAAATTATATTGTATCAGAAATAATGTAAAATATTTTTTTTTTAAAGTTACTATATTGTCTATGTAGACAGAGGTCAATATGTTAGTAGTACAATATATGTAGCATAAAAATACATTAAATAATGCATCGTATCAAACGGCCTTAACATACTAACTTACAAAAATTAAAATTTCGTGCAAAACAAATATCTCCCGCACTGAAACTCAGTTGCCTATTTTAGATTGCTCATTCGCTTTAGCAATAGATTGGCTACCCGATATCTCTTCTACATCAAACCACAAACTGAAGCGGCAAATGTTCTTTCATCCTACAACGTTCCAGGGTGGCTAATACACATTGTCGTGCGTAAGTTTGTATATGGGGTTGTGTATACATGTACCATGCGTATACATACATGTTGTGCGCGTATATGGACACTGCTTTGGAATGGGAATTTTCGCAACTGAACGCACTGTGGTGTTTTGCTCATAACATTACTTGCTGTGTATATGAGCTTGTGTGTGTGTATTATAAGCTGCTGACTGTCACATATTGATATTGAAAACATCAAATCGGCTATTTTCCACAGATTTTGTATTAGAGTAGTTTCCAGACGGTTTTTTTCTTTGTGATTTTATCTAAAGGTTTTTCTGGAGACAAAAAAGGATTTGGCAAAAGTTTACGCAACAATATTAGCTGACAAACTTATACGTTTTATTTTTTTGTTTTAAATTTACAACGTATTTGTTAAAGTGATTTATATTATTTACTGAGTTTGTAGTATTTATTCGCTTATTTTAAATAATTTAGTAATAAATACAGAAATGAGTTTATTACTAAACTGTTGTATCTATAATTATGGTTAATATTCATGCGAATAAAGTTTATTGCACAAGTTGCAAGTGTCGTAATTTATATAAACTAGTAATAATCATTATTATATCACCACATACATCATAAATATATGAAAAATTATAAAAAAATTATTTAGTCGTATACAAAAAATATTCCAAATAAAAGGTGTTAGTTATAATTTATTTAGCTACTTTTGTTAAATACGTTTTTTCTAGATAAATATGTCTTGGCTGTTGCGAAATATTCGTAAAACACATAAAAGTGATATTAATAAATTGCCACTTCTAGTTGGCAAATCTTTACTAAAAGCTGATCAAATTGAAGATATTCATCTTCAAAACTAAAATATGAAATTTTAAAACAATCCGTTCAGCCTAATTTGCTCTACACGTGTTCATAGACAGTGCTTATCTATAAAAATCTTAATATATAAAATTTAGTATGATTACAATACCTGTATTATCATATTTTATATGACGGTTGGTTAAAAAACAACTAATACTGTGAATTAATAACATAATTAATTATAATATATGAAGAGTGATGCAAACATGTTTGCAACATAAGCTTTTGTTATAACTATTTCGTTGTCCACCATACAGTAATATCTCTGTGTTTGTGTTATAATGTGTCATAATAACATTGGCAGTTAACTTGGGCGAAATTTTCATAACGTTTCATGTTGTTGTTCCATGTCAGTTTAACGCGAAAATTTCAAATTATGTGCTATTATCGTAGACATCTTTTAACTAGCTGCAGTAATAATCCTGTGAGTTTTAGGAAGAGAAGCTAATAACAAGTTTTAAATTTTATTTTTATATAAACTGTAAATTTTCTTATGGTTTAAGAGTATTAATTTTATTACTAACTTTAGCTAGAGAGTTATGTTTCATAATCTAGGTTAATATAACTATTTCGTTTTTTATTATATCATTATATATTATATATTATATAATTTATTCTTTATTCTTTAATTTGCTAGTCCATTTTTAAACAAACACTAAAGAGTCTAGTAGTGATTATTTTCAAAAGCAAATAATAATTATTTTCTAACATATTGTGCATTTTTTGGCGGACACTATAGAGTATAGAACATCAATTTCTTGAGCACAAAACATTTTACATTATATCAACAAATCTAATATATATATAGTTAAATATTCATCAGCTACAAACTGTTACAACAATACGTCTGTAAATTTCCTGAAACTTTCCCGAAACCTTGTTCTTTAACCCTTTTGCACCCTACCAACCCCTAACTCCTGCACATACTAAAATGTTTAACATCGACGAAACGTGTCGGTTATTTGCATCTAGATTTTACGTCTGCTTCTATCTTCACCGGAGAAATTTATTCTCATCAACTGTTTATAGGGTTGTAATGTTAAGAAATTCTACAAACGAACTTACCGTACATCAACAAAGGTTGCAGTACTGAGATTTTACCGTTTGGTATTTAGTTTTAAATAAGAGGAAAATGATGAGCGAAGCATCAAAAGCAACTCAGGTTGCTGATTTTGAAGTTACAGAGATGTGTAAAATTTCAGCACGATTTATTTAGGTAAAAGTATGAGAATGCGTTTCAGATTCTTCAAATTCGTTTTGTTGTTTTGGTGAGTAGGTACTCTAAGAAATTAAATTGTTTCGAATGAATGTTTCTTTATATTGTAATACAAGTATTTAGAAATTATTATGTAGATTTCTTTTGTTTTAATATTATATATACTTAAAATAAAGTGGTTTTAGGTTGTAGTTTTGTTTATTTACTGTACCATTTGTATCATTTTACCCTGATGAAGACGTACGTTTAGTTTGTCGAAACGTCGATTATTAATAAATATTAATACAGAACTAGAATCTGAAATAGTTTTATTTTAATGTAATGAGTTTTGAAAGATTTTTTAGTATGTTGTACATATTTAATTTCGTACAGCAGCGTAAATTCTGGTCGCGATATTCTGCAATGCCCGTCAACCAAGGGGGAGGGGGTCGATAAATCAAGATTACTTAAACACTAAAAAGTTCTATATATTGTAATAAATGAAGAATTTATCAAAGATATGTTCTTCTACTAATTGAGTCTACTACAAAATGTTATATTTAGCAATATTTTTAGAAAAGAATTGTGCAGGAAATTAACTATAATTAAATTTATTTATTTTTTTCTGTACTATATTTGTATTGTGAGACGCCACAGTATATAATTGAAGCCAAATATAGTTATTTGATAAATCTATATAAATCTATATCTATCTGAATTCGAAAGATTATATAATATTATGTCACGAAATTTGCTGTATAGAGGTATTCCGATATGCTTAGTTGAAGTAAAATATTGTCAATATGATGCTACTTTCTGTTTAACCGGAAGTCAACTCTAACTTTTTTATTTTAAATAGAAAACCTCACTTTTAAAAACATTTTACTTTAATTCTACTGTTTTTGACGAATTTCAACTTTTTTGATTCTTTTTTCAAATTGGCAACTTACTTCAGAATCCGTATCTCAAGAATGCAATCAAATATTTTCAATTCGTGAATGAGTTCTATTTAAGGAAGCTTTGAGTTAACTTTTTGTAGAAAATAAATTAAAGCTCTTTAAAATGTGCCTAGAATATTGCTGTAAACATAAAAACACTGGTAGTTTTAAAAGAAAATGCTTTTTTCACAAAATGTTTATATTTAAGAGACCATTTTTAAAATTTTCCGGGGCTCTAAAATTTATAGTTACGTTATTAATTTGTACCTACATTAACGTATGATAGTGTATTATTTTCACTAATAATCGAATATTAATTTCTAACTTACTGTAAAATGTTTCAGGAAGATAAAACATTAATTAAGAATAACAAAGAGAAATTTAATAATTTTTGTTTTATTTTTATTAATTAATGTATTAATTATTTGTTTGAAAATTCTGAAAAGTTTTATTTACATTTAATTAAAAAAATTTTAAGGGATTAATTTAATATTACCTTAAAATATTTTTATATGTTATTTAAACATTTTAATGAATGTGTGTTTTTGAATAATTGCAAGTATATTAATTATAACTTATATTTAAATTGTATACACTAAAAACATACTACTTTAAAACCACTGTTTTTCTATTAATTTAAAAGTAAAAATACTTTTCATCTGTAAAATTGAGTGAAGCTTGATTCTTAAAACAAAAATACCAGTAACGTCATTTATTTTTAATTAGCGAAAGCTTAACATGTGTATCAATAATCAATATCATTCGTGATTTAATAAATAAATTATTATCAAACGAAATAAAAAATCTGTTAATTCAATAAAGAAAAGAGAGATAAAAAAAAAACACATCGAAAGAATAAAAACTCATTCGACCAACGACCCCCGCACGACTCTTTGAAGTCACTTTCATTCGTTGCTGAGTTCAAGGATATCGACCCGGGCTATACGCACCGAAAGGATTGGGAAAAAAGGACCTTCAACTTTTTGGCTGAAGTTGTCTTAACTTCGGTTTTTCTTTGAATTCGCGCATTTCTAGTCATATATACAGTACGATTGGTTTTTGAGAAACCATATTTGTTATTAAGCAAAATATATTTTGTTGATTTGTTGTTAAAATAAAACTGCTTAGGTTAAAGTTTTTATTAATATTTATTTAAAATCGACGTTTCGACGAAACTCAACATTCGTCTTCATTAGGATAAATGATACAAATGGTAGTTGTATTCTGATAAAGACGTCAAATTTAAATAAATATTAATACAGAACTTTAACCTAAAGCAGTTTTATTTTAAATAAAAAAAAATTTTTTTAATTTAATTTATTGATTTAAATGTAAAATTTGATGAGGTTAAAACCATAAGGGTAGAAGTAATATTAAAAAAAATAGTTAAGTATGATTTGAGACTAGACATACACATACTGTATATATTTAGAAAACTATATTTGTAACATTTTTTATGGTAATTTTTTAATAATTATTTTGAATATAATACGACAAATACATTATTTTATAGGAGCAGCCGAATATATTTATATTTATTTTTTTTCTTATATTTATATATTGTTTCTTATGTCTATATGATTTTATCTTTTTTATTTTATTTTCTATAACTTATATTTAATGCTTTTTTTGCATAAAATAATTGGGAAATTAAGAAATTACAAAAGGTTGATTTTACAAGTTAAAGTTCTGTGATTTAGGATCATGCTCACCAACTCGTATGAATTAGTTAAATTATATATATACTTTTTATCAACTCACCAATAAATAAATACTAGCTTTCCCGTCGCGCGTTGCTGCAAAACTGCGCAAAAATTCAGTATTTGAAAGATAATTTTCTCGTCGCGCGTTGCTGCGCAACTGCAGCTTTCCCGTTGTGCGTTGCTGCGCAACTACGCTGTCATTTTTGACATTTGCATTATAAACATAGTTTTTCAAATTTTTGGGAAACAAAATGAAATCGTAGAAAGATGAAACTTGCCTATTCTCAAATAGGGAATGAACCAATTAAAATGACACCACTCCCATCAAAATCGGTTCAGGGTTTTAGAAGGAGATGCTGCAGAAACATATATACATACAAACATACATACAAACATTTGACAATTAGAGAGATGAATGTTTTTAATATATTTCCACATAAATTAAACACACCTTACATGTCAGTGAGCATGTGTAAAACTACGTGTGTGTGGATGTGTTCTCTTTTTCTTCTTCTTCTTTTCCTCCACATTTTTTTCACAATCTCTTGGTTTCTTTGACAAACATCCCACCCGCCACCATTCACGGCCGTAACATCAGATCAACCATAAATCTAGATACGTCATGCCTATACCTAATAAATGGATTGTTTTGTTACACAGATCAAAAAAGGATGAATGTAGTGTTTGTTTATAATTTCTAATCTAACACTCCTATATCTCTAAAATAAACTCGCCAGCTAACATAAAGACATTAAAGTAAATATAAACAAAACTTCTCTCTCTCTTATTAATATGAACAAAACATTGTGTTCTGCATCTATATTAATGGTTGATCTGATGTTGCAACCATTTTACGGGAGATCTGTTTTGTATTTTGTTTTCGTAGTTCGTAGGCAACGTCGCGTATTCCGTAGGTTTCTAACAAGCGCGCACTTTTGCTGAGATTTTCGCCAGTGTTTTTCAGTCGTACGTTTTTCACGTGTGAGGCCGTATTACCGGAATTGGATTAGCGTGTGGTTTCCTTGTGGGGGTTAGATGACTGTTTTGTACCGCGTGTAACAGTTACTCAACGCACGCTTTCGTCTTGAATTTAAATATGATTTTAGGTTAGATAAAAATGTTGTGTGATAGTGAAGATGTTTTGTTGAAGAAAACGAAAATGTTTATAATGTAAGCAGGAAAAATGATATTGGAAATTTGTTTTGAAACATGTGCTTCCAAGGTTATTTATAATAATATTATATTTGGAATACATTGAATATTTATAAATAATCTTCAGAATATCGTGTCTATGTATTTTATATTATGAATAATTTGATTGTGGTTTATATTTTTTATTGTTACTAAAAAATTATTTACACTGTGTTTATTTATTTCAGCTCTTGCGCATTGAGCTATGCGACTAATATTTTATGATATTTTATTATTACAAACATATTTTGCTCAAATAATAACAATATCGACTACTACCTGAATTTTAAAAAATGTTCTATAGAATATTTTTTTAGAAAAATAATATTAAAATATATCATTATCGACCGTCATATCACATATGACAGGGAAGGTAATTTTAATAATACCAAATTTGACATGTCAAGTTTTTCATAGATAAGTACGAATTAAGCTTGTAGTAACACGAATCAACTGTTTTTAGCGTGATGTCCGTCTGTCGATCTCTCTGTTGACATGTGTAGAGCAAATTTGACTGATTCAGATCCCTGGTTCTGAAATCTTTAACCGAACTGGAACAAATTTTACACAGATACTTTAGAATTCTACGAATGTTATGACGCAAAAATAACGTTTAGATATAAGCAATTAACACATTTTTATTGTACAAAGGTATCGCTACGCTTTAATAATTTTTGGTATGTACATATATTTAAAATTTAAACATAGTAATTTCATTACAATTAATCTTATTGTTAGAAATAAATTTTTTTAACTATTTTTAAATTTTACATCTTATCTTTTATATCCAGTCATTAGCAATCATTTATCACTGTAATACATTTTTAATATCGTAAATAAAACCAAATAAAAACTGCTGCATAAATAAGTAACATCTTCTCAATCGATCGCGCTAATAAAAACATCAAAAATACACCTTTTCCCATATATATAAAATAAAACGTCAATAGCTCCCAACAGAATCCAAACCCAACTCTGTGTTATATTTCACCATCTTTTCTATATATATTTTCTTTTGCGATTTCAGCAGTTAGCTTTCGTTTTATATACCATTTGCGTTTGCGTATAGAACGCAAACGAATGAACGTAGTGACGACGATGATGATAACAGCGATGACGCAAGAGGAAGGAAAATTGAGGCGTGAAAAATCATTTCCATAAAATTAACACGGTTTGGTTGTTGGTTGTGTTTGTCGCGACCGAGATTTTTATCGTAAACTTGGCAAATGTTATGTGAAAGCATAAATGTTACGGCTGGTGCTTTCTATATTGCGAGCGAAATTATTTAGAAAATATTTTTTTCTGGTTTTCTTGAAAATGTGGTTGTTATAATAGCAGTCGCTTTTGTAACCGGTGTGGTAAACTTAGAATGTTTTCAGACTGGAAGGTTACGTTTAGACTAACAAAATGATTGTTTCATGAAAAAAGATGTGAAGGAAAGAATGATAAACTAAGTTTATAAATATATAAACAACATTGAAAAAAAGCGTGTAATATTATGTTTTTTTTTATCAGTATTATATGTATTATATATTATATATATTATTTATTTTTAGATATATTTACAGAAATTGCTTTTGCGTATTTTAAACGATTTTATATATAGAAAATAATGAATTTTATGTTATAAATAAATTGTTTTTTTCAATTTATTATTTATTTCTATAGTATTGCAAATATATTTTTAATTATAATTTAAAAATATCAAACGTAGGATGTTGAAATATTTTAAATTAATAAATGCTTTGTTTATAATTTTTGTTATTGAAAAATATAAGGTTAGCAAATTATATTTAATGAAATTTTACCAATTCATTAAATTCATTTTAAACAAAATATTGGCAAAACACAGTTTTAATATACAGTGGAACTTGTATAATGATTTATTGTAAACAAGAACATAAGCAGTACATGTCTGATCAACTATATGAAACACTAGTTAGATGGTCGATGCACCCAAAACAAATGATGACGTTAAATTAATATTTTGGTTATTTTAAATCTTATATACTAACACATCTTTCGACAATTTTTCAACACTTGAGTCTATTTCCCCTTGTCTAAGCTCGGATAGCAAGTGTATACAAATGCTACTGTATTTTCTATTAGAAGAACGATTTTCATTTATTTTAAAATCGCAATCTTTGCTTTGTTGTATTGAAGTAAAATAAATTTGAACTATTTGAACAGTTCGAGAAATCAATTTAATACAACCACAAGAAATATTTGTTGAAAAATAGATAAAAAAAAAAACTTTTGACTTTTATATATGGGAAAAAGAATTTTCAATTTTACTTTTGCTATCAGCTTTATACACATTGCGATATTGGAAAATCTATTTTTATATAAAAAGAAATAAAAATCAGTATCTTTATAATAATAAATTATGGAAATTGTAGATTTACACAATAAGTGTACGTTTTCGTACAATATATTTAATTATTATCTGCTTTTTCTTAACTCTCAGTTAACAAACTCATATATAATGTGAAGTATGTCGCAGCTTTATTCGGGATATATTTTCCCAGTTCATTCATAGTATGTTTACAGTGGTTTATTTTTATCAATCGTTGTGTTTATATTTTCAAATTTTGTTTATTTTTAAATGTTTACAAATAAATTTAATAAGTTAGGTACATAACATTACTTTTCTCCAAGCTAAAATAAAATGTTAATGTCAAAAGATAAACTTTTGTTCTTGGGTGAACGGTTCACTCGAGCCACAACACCGACCAAACTCAGAAAATCTGAAAATGACTTGAAAGTCGAAACGCGTCATTGCTAAAAACAATAGCGAACCTGATAGGGAATTTAATAACATTATAATTAAAATAAAATGAATATGCAGTATATTCAGCTATATGTAGTAAAGAATTTTTGTAGCTTTTATTGAAAAACATCATACATTAGAATGCTTGTTACGATTTAATTTTACAGTAAATTGAGTGAAATATCTATAGTATACGGGCAAGATGGACCTATTCGTAAACCGCACAATTTTTGCAACAATTTTATATTTTCCTGCTGTATTTTCAATCCTGCAATATGTTTAAAAATCAAAACTTATTTATTTGTAACGTGTAGTGCATTATTCTATTTTTTACCGATACCAGTATCAAAAAAACAAAAAACAGCAGAATTTCAACAAAGATCTTCCTGCTGTAAATTCCTGTTGCCGCGTTTGTAGTTGATTCAATCGCGTATTCTTTTTGGTGTTCTACCGAGTAGCTCATGGCGTCTGCGTGATTGAGTCGTCTATCGTGTCTTGTAAAAATAATATTTTCGCCTTGGCAATCAAGAATGCCGTGAGCAGACGTCGCAAAATATGGACTTCATTTGTTTTGTTTTTCGCTGGTTGCCAATTGTTTTACAGTACTTTTTTTGTTGCAGTCAGGAATTGACATAAATATTTTCTGTTCTTTGAAGCTGATTTTTGTTCTGTTTTTGCAAAATGTTTGTTTGATGTTTTTTTTTTTGTTTTTGAATGTTGTCCGATTAATAAGAGTATTTGAATTTTTTGCTGTTTCCTGCACGCGAGATTGTAATGTAGTGAAATTGGAATTTTATGCTTTTTAATTAAAAAGTGAGGTTTTAATTTTATTATAAAATGCAATTTTAGCTGCGCGCTATAATATTGTTATTTTTGTTATTTAGTTGTTTTTTTTTTTCAGGTTTCAGGAATTTTGCTTTTTAGTATAATATTGCAATTTATTGAAATTTTTATATTTAATTTATTGCTATTTATTATATATTTAGATCTTTGTGTATTTTAATTTTACGTTTAATTTACACGTACCAATAATTTAATTAAAATTTGTTTTATTATTTTAAATATAAATATTTAATAATAAAAAAAAATGGGCTTCTGTACAAGTTTTACTATATAATATTTTTGTGCTTTTAAAAATTGTATAGTTTGGATTTTACACATTTAATTTATTATATATTTTTAATTTAATTAAAAATTGATACATACACAATTATGCCACTATCCCGAAAATAATTTTCTCCAAATATTTCTTTCCAGACAAGTAATTATTGCTTCATCCATATTCATGATATTTCTTATACATGCTTTTCTATTCCTACTACTTGAAAGCATTTACTCATACGATACACTCTCAATCATATCACACCATCTACTCATCGGACGTCCATGCAAATGTATATACCTTCAAAAGCATTCACATATATTCTTTTAATCAAACGTTTATTAGACATTTGCTCAAAATGATCGAACAATATTAACTAACTGACACCAACTTTTATAACAACTTTTTTTTTCAATGGGGTTGTCCCGTTTTTTCTAACACTATTATTTTTATTTTTTTTTTGAAAGTTGAAGGCTCAAGTAATCAAAATATATCATACCTATTTTTTAATTTTGTTTTATTACAGAGAAAAAAAATATTAAAAAATATTCACAAATTCAAATTGTTTCTGTATGACGTCAGTTACCTTGAAGCAGAACACTGGCGCTATCTGCTGGATGTTGCCGTTAATGACAATTTTCAATTATAATTATTCAATTAAATAAATAAATAAATAAATAAATAAATAAAAAATAAATAAATATAAATAAAAAATATAAATATAAATATAAATATAAATATAAATATAAATATAAATATAAATATAAATATAAATATAAATATAAATATAAATATAAATATAAATATAAATATAAATATAAATATAAATATAAATATAAATATAAATATAAATATAAATATAAATATAAATATAAATATAAATATAAATATAAATATAAATATAAATATAAATATAAATATAAATATAAATATAAATATAAATATAAATATAAATATAAATATAAATATAAATATAAATATAAATATAAATATAAATATAAATATAAATATAAATATAAATATAAATATAAATATAAATATAAATATAAATATAAATATAAATATAAATATAAATATAAATATAAATATAAATATAAATATAAATATAAATATAAATATAAATATAAATATAAATATAAATATAAATATAAATATAAATATAAATATAAATATAAATATAAATATAAATATAAATATAAATATAAATATAAATATAAATATAAATATAAATATAAATATAAATATAAATATAAATATAAATATAAATATAAATATAAATATAAATATAAATATAAATATAAATATAAATATAAATATAAATATAAATATAAATATAAATATAAATATAAATATAAATATAAATATAAATAAATATAATATAAAAATAAAAAATAAATAAATAAATAATTATTCAATTAATATTAATAATTATAATTATAATTATAATTATTAACAAAAACTATTTATAATAGTTTAATAAAAATAAAGTATAAAATAATTATGCATCAGTTTCGTGTAAAAATTGAAATTGTTTTCTTTAACAGTATTTGTTGGTTAGGTCTAGGTAAGCGTATACATTCAAAGAATGTAACCAGTTATCAACTGTCACTGAAGTGTCTGTGAGGTAAGTGACGTCATAATATCGTTGGCGGGTAAAAAGTCGATATTTTAATAATTAATATCTACGAAATTAGAAGGTATTTCATAATAATTTTTTTTTCTATAATATATTAAAACATAAATAATCGTTTTCTGCACTTACATTTTATACTTCAAAAAAACGGGACAACCCCATTTAACACTCATCATACGCCACATAAAAATCTCATGTCCATGTTAATTGTTTTTTTTTATACTTTTGTAACCAAACTGAATACTCACTGCTTTTCGTCGATAGCATTGCTTATACTGAAACGAGCTTTTTTGGAAACATTTACGTTTACATTGATAATAAAATCATCAGAAATATTTTATTATTTTGTCGCTGATATGAAAAAAAAAGAGTATTACAACGCATCAAAGGAATTAACACGGAAAATGATAAAAAAATCTGATATAATCCGTTTGAAATATTCCCAATAATCTATTTCTTGTCAATCTGTTTTTGATGGCATATATAAAACGTTTCCTGAATGACGAGTAAAAGCTCTATTTGATTTTGATTTTGTTTTTGATGTACAATTTAAGCTTAAAGCTTTTACAAATCATACTAGTTTATTAGTTATATTTTTCCGTTTTTTCAATACAGTTAGTTTTTTGTTTTTGTTTTCGGTAAAATTTTATTTTGTTTATTAATTGGAATTTAATAATAACAGTTAATGTTTTGTATAAATTATTTATGTGATTGTTATTTATTTGGTTACAAATTAATAAAATTAATAGGTTTAATTTTTTTTATTGAAACATATAAAAAATTATTTACATTACAGATTATAGGTAATACCATTGATTAAAAAAGTATATATATATATATATATATATATATATATATATATATATATATATATATATACAGGGTGTAACAGAATAATTATTCCAAATTTTTAGAAATGATAGAGGGCACATAAAGAAACATTTTTTATTAATAAACTAGTGTCCGGAAATTTTTTTTTTCTTTTTTTTTCGGCAGTCGATTGTACATCGTTACAACTTGTGTATCGAAAATGGTGGTCGTAACTTCGAACAATTTTTATAAAGTTTAATGCGCTATTATTTCTAATAAAATGTTCCTTAACTTAACTACTCTTTGATGTTTTGATTAAAATTGTTTTTAACGATATCTAGTGTATCTTGGCACCGAGAAATTTCCGGACACTAGTTTATTAATAAAAAATGTTTCTCTAAGTGCACTCTATCATTTCTGAAAATTAGGAATAGTTATTCTGTTACACCCTGTATACTTCTTTAATCAATGGTAATACAAAACGAGTAACTTAGGTAACAAAAAATTAATATATAAATTATTAATCAGAGGAATCCAGATTTTGTTTAATTTAGTTCTTTCACTAGATTAAGATATAACTGTTTATAAATTTTACATTTTCCTTCCGCAACAACAAAATCTCTAAGTTAAATTTTACGAGATTTAGTAGCAACTAAAATCTCATTTTACACGAAAACAATTCTTACCAAATTAATCACTTTAATATAGTACAAGCTAGAACAAAACTAGCAGAAGTTCGACTAACTGAAGTAATAATTCTAATATAATCCAGCAGAGATCAAAGTAGTCGCGGATGCATTTTCGCGCAACATGGAGTGTAAGCCGTTAGCGTAAGGTAAAGGTAAAAGGGACAGGTGTTTACGACAAGAGTTTGGGGATTTTGCGCAATATCTATGCACAGATAATATTTACTAATTAGACTACCATGGGCGACTTGCTATTGCCAAAGGAGATACTATAATGAACAGGATGCAAGTTTGCATATGAAACATAAATTATAACGGATGTGTATAGTGCTCGGGTATTGTCAGACTGTATGGATGTGGTAATTGTAGGTGGTCGTGTATGAAATTGGCAACACGTTGATGATGAATTATGGAAAATTTAGAAAAACGAAACGTTGTTATTTTTCCATAGATGTCAGCATATTTTAGTTTTAAATGTACGTAACAATAATCAATACTTTTAGTTATTGTATGAGTGGTGTAAAGAGAAATACCACTCTGAGCACTCTGAAAATAACCAAAGTTAAGGATTTTTTTTTATGTAGAAGTACTAACGCAAATGTTTCTTGGTTTTATATGTTATTACAGTATATTTAAACTACGTTTTCAAATTTTTATGTCAAAAAATGTTTTCAAATTATAACGTCACATGCGGATTTGTCAGTCAAAACATCCCTTATTTTTCTCTAATAATTAATTATAAAAAATATATATTAATTGCAAATTACCAAAGTTTACTTTTATTATTTTTATAGCAATTGTAGATTTACAATTTTGTGCATCAGTTATAGAAAATTTATTTAAATATTTCTTGAAGAAAGTAGAATATTTTAAATACTGTATGAATCTCATACTGAAAGTGAGTTTTCAATTTGTTTAATTACAATAATGACATGTATATATTTATTAGAAATATTTTATCAGTATTAGTTTAATATTTAGAATATAATAAAATATAAAATTTATTATAAAATTATTTGTTTCAAGAAATATATTAATATTATTTTAAAACAGAAAATGTAAGAACTTATAACAAATAACTAGAAAATAAATTATCAATTCATATTTAATAAAACAAAATATAACTTTTCATAATTTACTTTCAAAAGCTTTTCAATACTTACGTTAAAACTCCGAGAGCAAAAAACAATTGACGAAAAATAAACTTTCCTTAGAAGTTTACGAAAGATTTTCTTGGAAATGTCTCAACAAAGAAAAAACGAATGGTATCATCTCCATTTTTTTATATATAAATAGAAAAAGACTCTGGTTTCATTTAGCTTTTTCAGTGTGCTTAAAAGTAATTTGACCTAATTAAGGTACAATATAAACTAAACGATCTAAACCAAGATGAACCTAAATCGTGTAAATTTCAGTTTCAGCAACTGAAAACCAAGCGACGGTATCTGGGCCAAGGGCGATATTCGACCTGAAAACTGCAAAACATTCTCGGTAACTTCTATCTGTTGTGTTCGTAGAGGTTTCAATAATAGAGTCGTACAAATATTTTAATTTTAGTTAATTATAAATGCTGGTATACTAAAACTGATATAGAAATAAATAATGACATGTACCAGTAATAAAAATAAATTTTAAATATATCAATTAAATATGTAGTCAGAATTATACAATTTATAAATGTCACAATAAATAAGTGATATTATTTTGCTTTCTCTAAATTAGAAAAACTATTTTATTAATAAAAATGGTACAATTGAGCGAAAAACAGAGAAAAAGAAAAATAGTAACACTTATTTTATTGTGACATTTTTTATAAATTGTATAATTCTGACAGTTGTAGCTAATGCTTTTTTGTTTTATAAACCGATAACTAGATTCATTTTACCAATTAAATTAATTTTTAATTCTTAAACTTTAAGACTATTTTTCTCAATTTTTGTCAAATGTAACATATTGAAAATGTTATACTGTTGGAAACGGAATAGTAAGTACTACCAAAATCAATAATAAAAAATATAGGTTGTCATTTTAAAAAAATCGATGACGTCATAACATGAAAAACTAATGACATAATAAACTGAAAATAGACTGAAAATATTCGCTGTAGTCAAAATCGCTATACCCCTTCGAGATTTTTTCCAAAAAATTAATATCAACGAAATTACTGAATTTATTCCTTACTTAATTTCCACACTGTATATAATAAGCTATTACTTATCTAGTACAGAATTTTTTTTTAAATAATTTATAAACCGTATTTATTTATTTTTAAAATATTTTATTGTTATCAATTTTATAGTATCCAAAATATCACTCCCGCTAACTCCATTTCTGAATCTCAATTGTTTTCTCCTACTCCCTCATCATCGATTTCTTTCTAACCAATTGGTTCTAGGAATAGCGTTGTCTTCTTTCATCAGGTTAAACACTCTTCGTCATATATGAGAGCTTTCGCTTCTTCTTCCTTCATGAAACTAGAATATATGTTCATTCATCTCCGTCGGCAGGATGTATAAACCAATAGCGTTGTCTTCATCTATCCTACTTTCGTTGATCGTATAGATGGAAAATACGCGCAAGGTAATGCCATCTCGTTTTCTAGAACCCCTACCCCTCACCTCGAACTATTTCCCATCCTTGTTTATCCGGTGACAGTGAGCGATATTGATGTATTTGTTGGACTTCCCATATGACAAAGAATCTATCGGATGGATGGACATATAGAATCTTATTGTATTATTGATGACTTTTGATATTATTTTCTTTCGCTGTCTTCTTTCATCACAGAGATGAAGAATATACACTCTTCATTGTTGTACTAGGACATGTTTGAAAATGATCACAGATTTGCACAATAAATAGATTTTGATGTAACAGCTTTGCCGATAAGATGACAATAGTTATTTTTACACAAAAAAATAAACATAAAGTTTTCATATTACTTTAGGTTAACTATTAAACAAAATGATACAAAATTTAAATATATTTAACATAAAATTGGACTACATTAATTGATTTTAAATTTACATTTTAATTACAAAAACAACTTTGCATCAAAATAAACATCTTATTATATTTCAAAATATTTATTGAAATTCATAAGTTTGTTTATGCCTTGAGCAAATATTATACTAAATATTCAAATAAAATATAGTAGGCCTGAAAATCTATTCTTACAGCTGTTAAAATATACTCTGTAATTTCAGAATTTAACAACAAGCGTAAAGTAACAATATACGCTGAATTATGTTTCTGATTTAAACGTCTAAAATTTACTCTATCTAGTTTGTTTGTTTAGTCGTGTTTCACTTGTTTTCACATTGGTAAAAGCTGATAAAATAGAGAATTTATTGACGGAGTATATTATGTTATTTTATAGGGATAAAAAGGATATACCTAGTTTATAGTTTTTATTTGTTGTACATATAATTAAAAAACATATTTTATTGATAATTTCTTTTTGAAGTTAACCTGAATAATCAATTTTATTTATTATTATTTTTCTAATTATTGGAAAATATGATGTAAAAGAATCTGAGAAATTCTTTTTTTTTTGTTATCGAATAAGTCAGTTTCAGTAGAGCTGTTCCTATATTCAATTTTTTATTTTAATTATTTTATATTATTCTTTCATCTAGGGCCAGTATTTCTCATTTTATTTATTTTTAAAATAAGTAAAAAAAATATTTGTGATTGGCTAAAAATGTATCCTCAGAATAGATGGCAACATTTCATTGGCTAATTTTAAAATTATTTCAAGGATAAATTTATCTCAATATTTGAATATACTAGGCCTTAAATAATAATATATTTCTAATATTTTGCTAAAATTATATATTTATTGAGATAATTCAAATTGAAAAAAAAAAAAATTAAACTGTATCAAAAAATATCTCAAATAAAAGATGTTGACTAGTATAGCAACTTTTGTTAATTCATTTGTTTGAAATATTTTTCTGTTGCGAAATATTTGTGAAAATTATTTGAAATATTTGCCAAAAATTTGAATTTCGGAAAATCTTCTTAACACATTATTCTTCACACTATAAGTTTTCAAAAAATGCGACAAAATCGTTTTTTTTTCAATGTGTCTAGGTGGTGACCTTCTCTTAAATATAATTTTTTTACATGTTTTTTTAACCGAAATTTCTCTACGCGTTTCCACAGACCGATAGATAGACTGACATTACGATAAAATAGTTTATTTATGTTAGAATTAGTCTGTCGTGTTTATTTGTAAAGATATCCAAAAGTCAAATTTGGTATGACTACAGTATTTCTTGCACTATAAGTAACTGTTTATAAAAATTATATTTAAAATTTTTATAAACTTTCTTCACGATTATTTTAATTATTTATTTATTTTGAGTATTAAATTCGTTTTTTTTTGTCTATTTTAGATTGTGCTATTTGCGAATGACATAAAACGAAGTTAAAGGTTAAAGTATTCATTATTTTGATGTATACAATCATCACAAATTCTAAAACTAAACCATAAAAAATTTGAACAACTACTTTACTTAAAATTTAACTTTTTACAACCCGAACTTTTACGTCGATGAAAGAAAAAAGTTTGAAACAAAGTCTAGCAGCAACATTCAAGTACGTATTTATTCGTCTCCTAGGGTTTTTATTCCTTCGAAAAGTTGGCACAACATTTTGCAAAGTAAAGCAGGCGTATACTTCAAGTTGGTATGGTGAACGTTAGACCAGCCGTCGATTTCAGGTGAATTACCTGAAGAGTTTTATTAGGATATAAAAAATTAAAAGGTTTTGAACAAAATTGGCAGCGATTTTCTGTTTTTTCTACTTGTGTTTTTTATCCGGTTTACTCTGGACTGGTGCGGATCCTTAGGCTCGTTAAAGTTTATTGTTGTAGGTAATTCAATTAAAGAAATTTTAATGGTGTTAGCAAATGGCACCAGGATGCATGTATAAGTACTTTCCTTTTATTTTTCTCAAGGGGAATGTTTGTAGTTTAAGCATAAAATGTGTTAAATTTTCTTTCTACTATATGTTTCTTTTATTTATTTGAATTTTACGAAGCTATTATTAAATTACGGCCGGTTTTATAATAAATACTTAAATTGAAGTCGGCTTTAAGTCGGAAAAAAGTGTTGATTTTAAATTCTACTGGCATAATTATTATCGCTATCACTAAAACGATGTTTTTTGTCATCTTCTCAAAATTTAAATAGTAAAATTATTGGTTTATGCCAATGAAACAATGCTTTTTTTATTGACTTAACCGCGACTTTAGTTGGAATGTTTGTTATAAAGTTTATTTACTAATATTCCCGTTTAAATTTGTATTACATCTAATATTGTTTCATTGAATCAGTTTGTCGAATGATAATGTAATTATTTGTAAATAATTTAAAAAATATTTTTAATAAAATATTTGTAGTTTTTAATAAATTTTTAATTAGAATTGAGAACAATGTTTTATAACTTTTTTTTTGGACTTTTATGAATTTTTTACAGAACTATATTTAAGTTTTTAATTTAAAGAATTTTCTGAGCTGATGCACCGTGGTCGATCTATTTTCGTCGCAGACGTTTCGCTATATCGTAAATGGCATTTTCAATGCTTGGTAACTACGATGTATGGCGAAACGTGTGCGACGAGGATAGAATACCAATGGATACCGACCGTGAAAGTCTAAAGATTATTACTATATTTGCTTAAGTATATTTTCAATAAAATAGTATATTTAAACAAGATTAAAAAAAAAATTAAGTATCTTGTATAGAAAGTGAATCTATTTACATCTAATATAATAAATAAATCTAATTTGTTAAAAAAAAGAACGAACAAAACTTTGAAAGTAAACTAATTAAGTTTCTTTACACAGTTCATGTCCGCATTCACACTTGGCCGGTAAAATAGTAGCCTATTTTAGTTAAAACATGTCCCTTGTAAATAAGTCCCGGACGAGAATTTCGCTTGAGTGAACTTTAAGTAAACTTAAGTGCCTTGGATAATAATGAAGGCTATTTCGTTCGGTGTCCACCCTTAACCTAACTTTCTTCAACTTAAATTTGTGTCACTCCAACTTGTCGTTGGTTCCTTCCACAACTCGTAGTGAAACAATAGCACATCGCTCCCTCCATTTTGTTTTATTTTCTTTTGTTTCCATTCCGAACATAAGTTAACTTGAAAATGACAGAGTAATTTTGTTTCGCCCAGTGAAACTGTTTAATTTATTTTATTTGAAATATTTTTATCTGTCATTGTTAAGCGTAATACAATACTAGAGCCATGATGCTTAAAGACAAGTATTTACTTTGGTTTTATTCAAGTTGATATTCCTTAATTTTTCTTTTTGTATTTAGTTTCGTGTACTTTACTTGTAGAGTGTTTAAATTTAGACTGAAGTAAAATCTTTGTAATAACAGACGAATATTTGTTGATCTTTGCAATTTTACTTTTATAACTTAAATTCTATTTGCTTTTTTAGCAGAGTAAATTGTGATAAAATTTTAAATGGATCTAAATTTATATATTATTTTTGTGCTTTTAGTAATAATAATAATATTGGCATTAGAAATGATGTTGACAAAGTAAACAAACATATTAAAAATGATTTTTATTTATTAAAAACTTATTTAATTGAATTTGTAACGCTAAATATTAAAATATACCGTAATAACATAAAAAATATTCCCAAATTTTACCTATTTTCAAACTTTATCTATTTTACATAAGAATGGCGAATATATAATTGCACATCATAATAGGGTATTTTAACGCTAAGAAAATTTTTCTTTGCTACTCTATAAATTACATTATGGCGCAACCTGTCTTGAAGTTAAGCTTACTATATACAAAAAACTATAATAATTAAATAATATTTATTCTATTTTGTGAAAATAACACTAACTTACTTGAATGTGACAGTTATTCTGTAAAAGCCATTATGTTATGAAAATAACCTCTCCCAATGGAAATTTCTTAAACACTACGCCACTGTCGTCAAATAAGGCCAAAATGAAGCCAACTAAACTGACTCCAGATGCGCACCCTCTAACATGTATTTCAGTAATCTTCCGACACATTATATTACAAATGTAATGAATGTTTTTCGCTATTTCGCTATGCTTACCTCACTACTGCTTCTACCTTTATCGTCTTTCTTTGTTTGCACGGTGTGGGCGCGCGATATCGTACCGGTACGCGTCGTAACGGAACTGACTGTGAAACTAGGTTAAGAAAATGTCAGTTCCGGTAAAATGGTACAGCTGAAAATGTGACGCGCTTTTCTTTAGCTGCAAAGTTGAGTGTAGTTGGATGAAAAACAATGTAAGAATACGTTATTCGCAAGAAAGAAAATTTTAAAACGAGTTAGGGAGAATTTTTGATGTAATTTATAAAAATGGTTTTAAATAAATTTTGACGTTTTGAGGACTTTTACAAAAGTTTAAATAGGAATAATATCATTTGTTCTTGAAAAGTTTTTGTAGATTTTTTACTACATATTACTTTTAAAATTTAAGAAATTATTATATTATTTATAAATTGTTATTTAATAGTATATTCTGAAATTAAACAACGCTTAAATTGCGGTAAAAAAATCAGTTTGGTTTATCAGTTTACTAGATTATATTTTGGAACGTGCTGATATAGAAAATTTTAAAATTTATACGGAATAAGTTAGAATAAATTTTGATCATAAGCTTTTTGACGTATTTAAATTTATTCTAATTGTAAGTTTTGTGGTAGTGCGAATGAAAATATACATTTTTCTGTAATTAATTTAACATTTAACATATGCCAGAAAGTCTGCATTATATGAGAAAAAAAATTATTATTTGTTTTTTTGAAAATTCTTATTATGGGAATTTTGGTGCTTGTTTAAAAACTAAAAATGTATCATTTCCGATATAGGTCATAATATTTCATGTAAACTTTACAAATAAAATAAGTATACCTGAAATTTTTATCTTTATTGTTTAATTTGACTTTTTTTGACCGAAATTGATATTTTAGTTATTAGACAAGCACTAAAAAATCCCGTAATAATGATTTTGGCAGATAATATGCCCACTTTTTGTTACGTAAATCTAAAAAAATTTTTAATTATCAAGCTTTTGTTAACAAGTATTAATTTGCTTACAAATAATAATTATAAAGTGTTTTGAAAAATACCACTCGAGTTCAATTATATTCAATTATTATTATACAAATTCTTTCAATGTTTTGGACAAAATTTATGCGTTGAATGTTTCGTGAAAAGCTGAAATAACAGTTTTTTTAAGTGATTTTTATATAAGTACATATAGTGTAAAATAAATACTTTTCTTAGTTACATGGTAAATATAAATTGTTCATTTAAATAAGTTATTTTTATACAAAATGCAAATATGTTGTAGGTATAAATTTGTTTTTGAAAATGATAAGCTATTTTTAATTATAATTATTTATCGGAAATTAATTGGAATTGTATAACTAATTAATAAATAATTAATTATAATATTGTTCAATAAATTTATCGCTATGCAGCTGTTACATTGTTCAAACTTATATATTCATATCTTTTGTGGAAATTTTACGCATATATAATAAAAATTTATTTTAAAAATGCTTTTTGTAATTTATTATTTTTCATTACGAGATATATATAAAATTCTATTTGTTGGTTTTAATTCAAATATGATATAAAATTTATGAATTATTGAAATTAACGTTGTTTTTTTATTACTTATTGTAAATAATATTAATGTTTAAAAATATAGTAGTATTATTTTACAAAACAATCAATATCTGATTTTTTTAATTGATTGTTATATCATTTATGATAAGAGAAATATAGTAATCATACTAAATTTGACATACCGAAATTTTTACTGATAAACACAAACTAGACTTATAGTAATATGATCAACTGTTTTTAGCCTGATGTTTACCTATGAATATGTGGACACGTTTTATATTTAAGCTTTGGACGTGAATATATCTCAATTTGATCAACTTTTGGTAAAAATCTGCCAATCGGAAGTTACTGATGTTACTTTTATGTGTTTTACAAATATTTTGCAACAAAAATATATTTAAAAAAAAAATGATTTAACAAAAATTGCTAAACAAGTTATAACTAACAACTTTTATTTGAAATATTTTACGATACGGCTAATTCATTTTTCTTATTTTTATAACATTTTTTAGTTTTCAGACAAGCACCGAAAAAACATATAATAAAAATTTTTCTCATATCATGCGGACTTTTTGGCGGACACTATAGAAAGTATTACTTTTTTTTGAATATAGCAAAATACTTTAGTTTTACATTTAATAAAAACTTATGATATACTAACCGTTGCTATCTTCTTTTGTTTCTAATACTATTGAAGTGTATTGGAATACTATATAGAATACTAGAAAAATAAGTAAATGGTCCATCAAATATTATATAGCAGTACTTGTTTTTTATAGATTTTATTGACTAGAACAAAGAGCAATATCTAGTTTAGTGGAAAAAACTTGAAAATAACAAAAGAACATAATATTTGCAGTTCCGATAAAAAGAAAGAATATCTTTTATAGATATAAGGTAAAGTGGAAGAAATTTTAGAAGTTGTTACTAATATTTTTGCATAATATGAAGCAAGAAATGAAAAGGAAACTTTACATTCAAATAGAAACACTATCCTATGTATATGTATATATATATATATATATATATATATATATATATATATATATATATATATATATATATATAACTTTTACAAACTTTAAACATCTTAAGGTTTTTGCTGCTAATATTGTTATTAAATTTATGTAATACATTGTGTTTATTGTAGTCTATTTTAAAATAAATTTGTCTTCTTACGATGACCTAAGAAACTGAAAAAATATAAGTATAATATATATAAAATTTTTTTTGTATGTCAGTGCCTTAACAGTAATTGATGTTATCTTTTTCTTTGTAAATTTCTATTGCTTCTCTTATCAATATTGTTGGGTCTTGCAATTATTTTAGTACCTTCAAATTTTCGTACTTTATTAAAATTTAAAGTTAATACTTTGAAAACTAACGGTTAAATGATTTTATGTAATATTATTACTGCTCAATTTATTTTTGTCAAGAAACGCTAATTTATGTTTGTATAGTGTCGGTATGTTATTACATGTATACAAAGGTAGGGCTTTATAATATATATATATATATATATATATACAGGATGTAACAGAATAACTATTCCTAATTTTAACTGGAGTATCCTGGGCTCAGAATATGAAGATTTAATGCAAATCACTTAGATAAAATATGGCTCCTTACTGAGCTACAGGGTGTTTTATATAAAAATTTAAAAACGATTTTTGCCCAGTACTTTAAAACTATTTGACGTATCCTTATCATACTTGGCAGGAAATGTAGGTACCGTACACCATACTAAATTATGTTAAATAAAAGTTTCTGGCTACTGCCAGTGGCGTACAACAGGGGCAAATGAGAGGTTGATCCTTCCTAAATTCTACGCCACTGGCGGAATTGTAATTTTAGCACAATTTTTCGATTCTCCAATACTTGCTGTGTAAAAAACATACTCTTCCTTTGTAACGATAAAGTCACTGTTTTTCGAGATATTTAAAGTTAAACATAAGCTGCATCCTTGGGATTTTTTCAAAATTTGCTCAAAAAAATCTAAAAAAATTCAGTAAAATAGAGGAAAAAATTAGCTACATAATAACTAAGTAACTTTTTTCTCTAACTTATTCTGATTTGGCTGTAAAAATTATTGAAAATAAAAAAAATAAAATGCAAAAAATATTAATTTTCAATAATTTTTCCATCCAAACCAGAATGAGTTAGAGAAAAAGTTACTTAGATATTATGTAGCTAATTTTTTTCTCTATTTTACTGAATTTTTTTAGATTTTTTTGAGCAAATTTTGAAAAAATCCCAAGGGTGCAGCTTATGTTTAACTTTAAATATCTCGAAAAACAGTGACTTTATCGTTACAAAGGAAGAGTATGTTTTTTACACAGCAAGTATTGGAGAATCGAAAAATTGTGCTAAAAGGACAATTCCGCCAGTGGCGTAGAATTTAGGAAGGATCAACCTCTCACTTGCCCCTGTTGTACGCCACTGGCAGTAGCCAGAAACTTTTATTTAACATAATTTAGTATGGTGTACGGTACCTACATTTCCTGCCAAGTATGATAAGGATACGTCAAATAGTTTTAAAGTACTGGGCAAAAATCGTTTTTAAATTTTTATATAAAACACCCTGTAGCTCAGTAAGGAGCCATATTTTATCTAAGTGATTTGCATTAAATCTTCATATTCTGAGCCCAGGATACTCCAGTTAAAATTAGGAATAGTTATTCTGTTACACCCTGTATAATATTAATACAGAACTACAAACTAGAGCAGTTTTCTTTTATTTTTTTCTTTAATTTAAAGCAGAATATGTTTTCAGTTTTAATAATAATTGTTCAAATACAAATACGAGTATATAATTTGATTATTTATTTCAGGTTACAATCAATTATTATATTTCAATTTTTAATTATTCAGTTCAGGAACCAATACAAAGGATGTCAACATCTAACATTTAGGTGACTCTGTAACTCTCTACATAAAAGGAAAGAAATAGGAAAAGCAGTGATTGCATGGCACTTTAGGGACGTCCTAAGGGCCGATAACAAGTCACCGTTAAATTTACAGGTCAATGACCTCCGTCATTCTCGTTTGAAAGTTCTCGTGTAAGATAATTGAGGTGGACGTTTTCTTTTTCAACTTATACGAGATATTCTTCCGCATTATGATTAATTAAAATCTTTTGTTTTAATAAACTTTAAACCTGAAAGACGAATAAGTTTTCATAAACTTTTCAATCATATTTACGAATAATTTTACGAAAGTTTAATAATTTATTAAATTTGGAAACGAGAATTTTCTTGTCTAATAAATATTTAACGTAGCTTGTAATCCTGCAATAATCTTTTTTTATGTATTTTATTTAGTAATTTATCAATTTTTTTCATGAAACACTAGATTAAAATTATTAAATTTTAAATTTTTATATAAAAAATAAAATTACTAATACTACATATAAAAATATTTAGATAAGTTTCTTAATATTTCTGTTGTTTTATAATAATAATAACAATAATAATTTATTGCCAAACATAAATAAATTCAGCTACAAGGCAATATACAATGCAAATACAATATAAAAATATTTCAAAACAAATCAATATCACATATACATTTGTTTTATCTATAAAATATAAGTCTTCTAATCATATTAATAGATGAAAGTTATATCTTCGATATACGACAAAATTTAATAATTTTTGAGCTACATTCAGACCATAATTGTATTAGTAGCATAAAGTGAAAATGCAGAATATGTTTTAACTGCTAAAACGCTTCCGAATGTATTATCTTGAATGTATTAATTTAATGTAATTTGTAAATTAAGTAAAGTTCTGCAAGACAATTAAAGAAAACACTTTAATTTTGATAAAAGTTTTTTATTTACTTATGTTTTTTTTAAATGTTTACAAATGTATATATAATTCGACAATTTATTTTCTTTTAATACAATCTTAAGTTATATTTTTTAAGTATAAGTTAAATTGGCTATCTATACATACGGTATGTATACGTAATTGGCTATTTATACATACTGAAAAAAAAAAAATTAGCTATTTATGGTAGGTTAGGTTAGTAGGTTGGTTTAGGTTTTTTTTTTTTTTTTAGTATGTATAAATAGCCAATTGCGTATACATACCGTATGTATAAATAGCCTCATCCTATAAAAATTTCGATCACAATTGTGAAGATACATGTCAAACTGCCAATATGAAAATATAACTACAAACACGTCCTGAAGATGAGTTCTATTTAAAAGTACAAGAAAAAATCTGCTATGGGCATTATAGATCCGATCAACATCGTATTAAATAAATTTAAAGAATAGAATTTTTTTTATCATAATAACAATTACTGTAGTCATGGTAACTTTAAATAAAACACCTATTTACAGAATTATACATATATTTCATATAAATATGAAATATTATGAGAGCCGTATCTAAAAATGTTTTAAATAAAAGTTATTAGTTATAACTTGTTTAGCAGCTTTTATTGATTAATTTTTTTCTAAATAATTCTCTGTTGCGAAATATTCATAAAACACATAAAACACATAAAAATGACATCAGTAAATTATCATTTCCGATTGGCAAAACTACTAAAAATTGATCAAATTGAGATATTCATCACCAAAACTTAAATATGAAATTTTATAACAATCCGTTTAGCTGAATTTTCTCAACACGTGTCCACAGACCGACAGACAAATTGACAGACCGACAAACGGACGTCACGCTAAAAACTGTTACTATAAACCTAATTCGTGCTTGTTTCTAAAAATCTAGATTTGTCAAATTTAGTATGATTTCAATACCTCCCTTATCATATATGATATGACGGTCGATAAAATGTTATTTTCCGTTAACGAACGCCAATGGAATAAACTTTCTTAACCCTTACGTCTCGTCTCGGCAAATGTGGGCAAGGTGGGATTGTGGGCGGGAGGGGGTATGATGGAAATTAATGCAGCAAATGACAGTTTCCCAAAGATGAAGTGTCAGACTTGTAATATTACGAAGTATACCACTTACATCACTTTGGCGAACAACAAATATATAACACGATACACGGAAACCAGAAATGACAGTGAAAATTTCAAACGCTAATGGAATACTTTACGCTAGAAAACTTCCAACAAAATTATTTACGAAATTCTTTAATAATATACATTACTCGTACATATATTATTAATTATAATATATGTATAATCGTAGAGCGTATTTTTATTAATAATACATTTTTTTAAATATTAATCTTCAAAGTTTCACGACCAGTATCCATTGAATTATACAATTTTCTGGACTGGTATACCGTTGTCGATCTATCCTAATCCTAGTCACCAAGCACTGAACACGGCATACCAGCCCATATCGTAGAATTGCCCCTGCGGCTCATATCGTAGAATCTTTTTTTTTATATATATTAACCATTATTAATTGACTATTTACAAAACTCCTGTTGAAATATTTGATAGGTTTTACCAGTTATAAAATTGCTTATGCGGTATCATATGCTATAAATAATAATATGAAAATATTGGCCTGTATTCTTACCTCACTTTTAAAAGTGATTTTTGTCAAAGTACTTTTGACGTTTACTTGATATTATTGATTGAGAAATTTGAATTTGTTTATTTGAATCTTATAATATTAGATATAAAAAAATATATCAAAAATAGAAATACTATTCATATTTGATAAGAAGTAGAACGGTAGAAGTAAAAATTTATTTTAAAGCAAAAAATTAAAGCAGTTTTTCATAAACATAAGAAGTAGGAAGACGGGTTATTGATTTTTAGTTTACTAAAGATTACAGTAACTTTAATTTTTTTTTTGTAGACAATCATTAATTTTGTTTATTTAAATTTGTAATGTTTTTTTTCTGTTTCAGACACGGAGATTATTTCAGAATTGTTTATAATGGTAAGTTTTAAATATTGATATTTTTTTTAGCAATAACAAATCTAATTTTTAAATATTTGATAAAGTCAAATTTATTTTTTGTTTAAAAATACAAGAAATAAATATTAAAATTATACTTTTTAACAAGTTAATTTTTTTTGTTTGATTGTTTAAATTTTTTGTACTGAATTTAAAAACAAATCAAATATTTATTCTGACCAAGTACAAATTCGAGTTTGTTTAATTTTTTTATTTTAAAATATTTTATAATTAAGCTGCCAGTTTTAATAGCTCTCGGTGGAGGTAAAAATCAATAAATTATTTAATTAAATGTTTACATTTTCCTGTCAGTTCAAGTACTTTAAAATGAACAAATATGCATATATATATATATATATATACAGTTTTATTTTAGTAAAATAAATTTGTAATATGACGGTCGGTAAAAATTTTAGATATATTTCTGACAAATAATAATATTTTTTACTTATATTCAATAATATAATAATATAACGGAAATTTCATTCTATCAAAATCATAATATAAACAAACCATAAGATTATATTTAAAAATAGTTATTATAATATGAAAAAAGAGCAAACGATTAGTTAAAAAATTATTATTATTATCAAAATGGGGACAAAATCGTTATGGAAAACGTCATGCGTTCATTTCGAAACATGCAATGTTGCATTCTTGTGTCAGTTTTCAGCTGATTTTTTTTATAGGATGTTATCGCGTGTTGTATGCATGTACCGGGTACCGAAATATAAAACTTTTTCAGTTTCGGTTTCAGTTTCAGTTGAGTACGGATCATAGTTCAATTCAGTTTTGTGTTGTGATATTACTAGCGCTGCCACCATTTTGTTCTATGATTGAATACATTTTCATCTGTTTTTGTTTCTATTGTAAATAAGTATGACCACATGTTTTGTTTACATTATGAATTGTGAGGTTAGTCGTGTTTCAGTTTTTAATATATTGTTTATAAATTATTATAAAAACAAGATTTTAATATTATTCAAATTTATTAACAATATCTACCAGAATATAAAAGTTAATTTTTATTATCTAACTAACAATAATAATAACGGATTTTAAAATATTCTACAATTTTAGAGTTAAAATGTTTTATATTTTCTTTTTACATTATACAATAAAAAATCTATTAAATTTGTTGATAAAAATAGGGTTTTACGGGATTGGCTTGATGCTTGAGAGTTTAGCTTAAGCTTGGATTGGTTTCCAAGACTAGCTTTGAATATTTTAAACCTAGCTTTAAAATTATCAAGCCAATTATTTATTTCTGTTTAATTTGAAATTTCAAGCCAAGTCAAACCTTTGAATACAAGTAACTTGATAAAACCAAGCTACTTGAAATGTTTATTTCAAAGTTGCTCTAACAAAACTAAATTATAAATTTTGGGTCAAAAGTAATTAAACGAATTCTAAAAAAATATCAGATATAATTAGAACAAATAAATAAATTTACTTAAAATTTATATTAAAGAAACAATCACATGTTCATGCTATAATACTTAAATTTTGTTTTTAATTCAAATTTTAAATAATACACATTTTAAAAAAATAATGGATGTAACATGTATCTACTTAGTTGGCTGACTAAGTGGGTATATCTATTGTGTTTTTGATATATCAATATTACAACAAAAATTAAGACACATTAGTATTTTTATAGATTTAGTAGATAATTAACCTTATAGATTATAGATTTTTAAAATAGAAAATAATTTAGTAGTCTATTCATAAAAATAACTTGTATTCCTAATGTAATGATATTTTGAATTAACATTTTATTTGATTCGCGAAATATTATGCAATTTTCATAATTTTATTTACATTTTCAATTCAATGCTACAGGACGCGACATCAAGCGGATCACTTAGTTACTGTAGAGAGGAATTTAGGAATTTGTTCAATTAAATGTTTTTGTGATCTACATGAATTCTATGTTCTGTAAAATATTTTTATGATGGCTCTACTATTTTTATGTTTTGTTTATATTATATTTTTACACAAATTTAACCACAAAAGAAACTTTGAAAAAGATCTGTCCTACTATTAAACAATGCGGGGTGAATGAATTTCTGTGTTTAAATTAAACTATACCTTTGAAAACAACAACAAAAGTATAAGGCATTTTTTTTATCTATAGGTTAGCGACCTCAACACATAAATAAAATAAAAAAATGTTAACGAAACTATATTAACACGAATACGTAAGGTTTCATGTTTTACTTATAAAATACGACAACTAATAAAACAACACGATATTACTTCCTTATTTCGTGCGTAGTATCATAACCTACCTTTTTTGACATTCATCAAATATTTATGAAAAAAAAAAAAAAACTTTAGCAGGCGTTATTGTTACGTATAAGTTATCGCACAAGACATAAATGAATAAATAATGTAAGTTTTCGTGCCAAGACAACTTATAATAACTTAGAAAAAAGTCACAACTTTACGGTTTCTCGATATTGTAACTTTAAATATTCTATATTTTTTATTTATATGAACGAAACATTTTATTTATGTGATTGTAAATTATAAAATATGAAATTTAACATTTGTTGTAACTTATCATTTATTTATATAGTGATAAACTATTTTCTTTAATAATTTATTTATATAATAGTTTTACAAGTTGTTTTGTTAACCATTAATTTGATATATAATTTTTTTTTTAATAAATCTATTTTGATATTACAAAATCAACTATAAATTTTTAAAATTTTAAATTATAAATTTGTAAATCAAATTCATCATGCATCAGTTTTTATTCTGTCTTGAATAAGCCAAGCTTGGTTTTCCTGATATTTAAATAAACAAGAATTGCTTGTTTAATTGTATAAAATTTTGACATTTTTATACTTTTATTTTTAAGTAATAATATAATAAGTATTTAAGTTTATTTATATAAAAGTTTAAATTGAATAAAGTTAAATATGTATTACATGATAATAGAAAAACATAAAAATACTCGTAAATATAGAAATTGAGTAAAATACGTCGTATTCGAATTTTGATCAATACGAACGACTGAATTCCTATTGTCACATTTTTCTGCACTTGATCCTTCAAATCCGATTAGCTTCCTTCTATAATCTACAAGAGAAACGAATCCTTTCGAATACTATACGTGGAAATCAGAAGTTGTGAAACATATTTTTCTTCTATCGTCTAGAAATAAATTGAAAATTTATTTGAAATTTTCTCATTTTGTACGAGAATATTCTTGCGACAGAATTCCGATTCCCATTTTCTTCGTTTTTATTTTTAATAATATAAAGTTCCGTTCTATATGAAATACACTTTTAACGTAATAAATATTTTTAATAAGAAGATTTTTATCAATAGCGCTCAAACATAATTACCCGGTACTGCCATTTACTTATCAATATTAAAGTTTGCCAAGTTTTTCTTAATTTACTATTGAAAATTAGTTTTGATTAAAAAAAAATTACAGCTTATTGACAACTTCTGTAGTTAGAAAGTTAATTATCTAGAATGACGTCAATGCAAACCGTAAATAGATTATACAATTTAAACTAGGTTCAATATGTCCTGAGGAAAGTTGCTGAAACTAATCGGCTGTTAATTTCAAATATAGGCAGTTATTAAAAAAACTAAAATTGCGTTAAAAAAATAAAATGTTTTTTCTGTTACTCGAATATGTATTTAAAAGTATGGTAAACATTAAAATGTCATGTTACGGTGAAAAAACCACTTTAACACTTTCAAAAAATCATTTTTTTTTTGCATTTTCTGAAAGCTTAAAATTTGTAAAATTATGTGTTAAAACGATTTTCTGAAATTCGAACTTCTAACAGAGTTACAGTGACCAACACAGAGTTGTGTTAGAGCAGGTAAAACGTGCAGATCGAGCAGTATAAAACTAACTTCACACTTTAAACGCGTTTTTTCTCGAAACTATATTTTTCAATTTTTTTCTGCCGAAATATCGGTAACTGTCCATTCGATTTACTTTGCTTTAAGACGTAATTATAAGGAATTAAATTCTCTAAAACCCTACTACTGATATATGATATATGCTTTAAAAATTAATTTTTTTCACACTAAAAAAAACACTTTTTTCAAACAGTCGCCATTTTCGTAATTTTTTTGAAATTTAGAAAATCTTACTTATAATGGTAAATTTTTCGTATTAATTTTAAGACATTCTAAAGAAATTTTTGTATTATGTTTTAAAACTGCCCGGAGGACGTAATAAGTGGTCAGGATTTTTTTGATAGGAGCTGACAAATCCAACCATGCGTTATATCATAATTTGAAAACATTTTTTGACATAAAAATTCTAAAACGTATTACAAATATACAGTAATATATAAAATACCCGGACCATTTGGATTAATATTTCTTCATAAAACAAATTTCCAAACTTTACCTATTTTCAGAGCGCACAAGGTGGCGTTTGTAAAAATTGTTAGTTTCATGTCTAGTGATGACTATTATATCTTAAAAATTTTAAGACTGTGTATTAAAGTAAACGTGACCTTATAAAAAAAAAAACTTACATTGATCTAACATAACCTAACATTCTATATATAAATATAAAAATAAAATATGCCAAAATGTCAAAATAAAATAAGATCATTACTTTTTTAATTCAAAATATATTGAAAATTTAAATATGTTATTACAACTTATTAAATTTAAATCTCCAAATTTTTACAACCAAATTTAAATCTAAATTATAAAAAAGAAATTCAAATAAAAATTCAACATCATAAATTTTCCATTTAACAATAATATCGCCACCACACAACTATTAAATAAAATAAAATGTAAATCACAATTTTGTGTTTTTCCGCAACCAATTTGTTACAGAAACACTATATGTGAAATATTTCAACATCAGAAAACTAGTAGTATCCTTCCTCCCAGTATAGTGCAGAAAAGACGTGTCTTTCCTAGTTTTATGAACTATGTGACGCGAAGTACTAAAATGCCGCGGTTAAATATTTTACAACTCGATGCAAATTCTGTATGTTGTTGCACTCAGAAAACTCAACACCAGCGGGATTTATGAAAATTTTATCCAACTGACTTACGGATATATATACTTTCGGTTCGCGTTGCTTTTAAACTTTTCACTCGCATCTGTACTTTGATGTATTTTACGTAAATATTTAAATATATATATGATATTTACGTCATCAGCTTGCCTGTGGTAAATGGACCATTATTTATTTTTTATTAATTTTATATTTACGTTTATAAATTATAATTAATATATATATTTAGTTTTAATAAAAATTAAACTTAGGCAAATTTTACTTCTATATTGTACAGGCATAGACGTTCATAGAGGAGAATAAACGGGGCACTTGCTTCTCACTGAAATTTAGTTAAAAAAAATCAGTTTTTATGCGATGAACGTATGTATGTAATTTTATGTTAATACAATACTATATTTTATTTTAATATATATATATATATATATATATATATAAAAATTGGAAATTCTAAAATGTTTTTTAATATTTTTCATAATTTTTCCTGCTAAATCAGTATGAACTAGAGAAAAAAGTTACTTAGCTATTATGTAGCTAATTTTATATATATTATACTGAATTTTTTCAGATTTTTGAAATATTTTCAAAAATTCAGGTTTTATTTTGTTCTACTAAACGATGCATTCTAGAATAATGGTTTCATCACTCAAATATAGTACTTATTATTCCGCATTTTTCCATAATATGCTTATTTTTCTACATCTCATAGTTTTTGAGAAAAAAAAATAAAAATCAAAAAATTTAAAAAAAATTCTAACGCGCAAACGGCACATGCAATCAAATTAAAACTAAAACCAAATTATATAACTTTTGATTCCCTATCAAAAAGTTCTCTAAATAATTCTCAGAATTTTACTTCAGAAAGAAGTATTCTGCATATTATCGGTATCCCATGTTATTGTTCTATATCAACTTGGCGAACAAACACCCTGTATATATATATATATATATATATATATATATATATATATATATATATAGTGAATTTTGCTATATGTAACCAGTCATTATATCAAAAATTTGATTTTATTTTCAATAATATAGAGCACTTGTTAATAATAACATAATTTATTAAAAGCAAAAAATTTATTACGTTTAAACATAAAAATCAAAACTATATTTTCACTGACAACTTAAACGTATGTACAATGTACATGAAAGTCACAATAAATAATATTTTTTGATTTTTACATGTGAATATTTCATGTTTATCTTGTTGTTCTGTAGTAGGCACTGAACGAAACGAAATTCTAGCCAACTTACCAATTCAAAACGCAAACACTTTTCCCGAATTGCATCGTTTGTCGTTTTTCATTTACATTTTCTCTACACACTATGTAGAACATCATACATTTTCTATTTTTCAATAATGTTCTCTCGTACGATATTATCATATGTTAAACAGACTCACAATTTATTTTTATATCGTACGAGAAAAGATATCATGTAAATGAAGATACTGAGGAATATTTTTTGAGAATAAATTAACTGCACAGCATTATCTTCAAACGTCAAGATTTTTTTATAATGTAAAAATAGTAAACGTTATATAAAAATAGTGAATGTGCAATGAAATAATAAAAATTCAGTAAAATAATAAATGCACAATAAAATTTAAAAACATTCAGTAAAAGTAAAAGTAACATTTAGTAAAATAATATAATGAAATAATAATGAAATTTTCAGTAAAAATAATAAAAGCTCAATATACAAGTGTCCCAAGGCAAATTTACGCAAAAATTAAATTTTAAAAAACTTATGACAATCGAAATTTGAAAATGAAACATAATTTTTCATAACAAAAAGAACAGCAAAAATTTTCTAGTTAATTTTTAATTAGTTATTGAAAATCAGTTTACATTTACTGAATTATATACTGAACAATTTATTACCATTTATTTTCTTTTAGTAATCCAACTACCAACTGTATACAGAAACAAAAACTAACATACTTTCTTATTCAAGAAATATTAACAATCGTATACAAAGGAAAAAACTCAATCAACATATCTTTACATAAAAAGCACTTTACAATCCATATTGTACAATATCAACATAAATTTTTCCTATAGTTATATGAAAAACAAAAAGTGTTTTCTTTCGTAGGAAAATTTTTCGAATTGAAAATAGTTGTTGCTGCAAAACGTTTGATGGATCGTATTGTAACAGCACCCTGGAGAGAGAAGGTCGTATTCCTTCTAGACCCCTTTCAACTTCACATCGCATCGGCCTTACATTACCGGTTCGAGGATCGGTTGGGTTCGTGTTCCGTTACCGGTTTACACACAATGCCGTCCTTCAAGAAAGTGGGCTCTTGACGTTCTGTCATCAAAATGAGTAATGTTGCCCCTGTAAAGTGGTGAAAATATTTTCGAAAAATATTTTTTTCCCTAAATTAATTATTGTAAAGTGCACTGCATTAGAATTTAATAAAGATTTTGAAGTGATTGTTATTGAGAATTGAGTGTATAAGTAGATTTACTTGCACAGAAAAGAATTCTAGATAATTTTTCGTATTTTTAGGTGATATATCTAAAAAAAAACCTTATTTTTAACTTTTAGAATTATTATCACAGAAAGTTTTATTTAATTAAATAGACAAATAATTTATTTGTAATTTGTACAATTTTAATTTGAAATTCATAATAAATTTACAATCAATATTACGAATGATTCTTGTAAATATTCATGACAAAATACATCAAACTGCAGCAAATTTACCGAACAAAAAGATAGAAATAGAATTACAAAAATTAAATATTGGCATAGCGCAGATTCTAGCCAGACTAGCAAGATTTACATATAACACATATGTAATCACTACGACACTAGCGCCATTCGTATACTCTAACGACAGTATTTCGAACTAAAAGCGTCGCACATTTTGCAAATACTTGATTTTTTTATTTTATTTTGCGTTCTTTTTACATTATTCCGCCCGGTTTGTGTGTGGGCTGTGTGAGGCTATTTCTTGTTCATGCGTCACACACACACACACAGGACATTTTCTCATCTCTTTGTTCGTCTATTTTATTATTTCTTCTCTTTGCAGGTCCCGTACGTAAATCCTTGAAATGCGAGAAATATTTCGGACTCTGTTATCCTTGCGAAAATATTTTTAAATTAAAAATAAAAACGACTGGAGATATTCTGTTACCTGAACTGTGTGTAGGAATGAAAAAAGGTTAGATATTTATAGTTTATTATAGAAATATGTGTAACAATTTTTACAGACATATATAGTAAGGGAAGATATTGTGTCATATCAATTTTGACTTTATTTTTATTGTAATATTGGTCTGTTTTGTTTATCTGTGGACGAAACAAAGCAACTTTGATTAAATTAAAATTAAATTACTGCAATCGAATTTTAATACATACCAAAAATAAAATGGACGAAATCTAAATAAACCTTAAACTAAACTCACTTTTACGAAAATATCAACTTCTGTGTAAATATTTACTCTACCAAAATTAATAGAGTATAGTGATTTAAAGAAAAAGTATGCCAGTGTAGTACTCTACTAATGTAATCTAGGTTTAAGTATTTTTTGTTAACAATCAGTTCTGTTGTGAAACTGTTTAATTTAAAGTTTATTTTATCAACAAACTTATGAAAAAAAAAATTATTTTAGTGTTTTTTTACTTGTTATTCTTAGAAAGTAAATATTACATATTTCTTTTTTTTTTATTAATATAATTTATATGATTTTTGTATTAAATTATACAAATAATTTTCCATAAATACATTTATCATAACAGAATTAATCATTATAAGTTTCTAGAACATATATTTTTATCATATTCTTTGCATTAATATATTTCAGTCGCATATAATATTTCGGAATATACAATTTAACGCAAGATTTATTATGCTTTTTATTTCTCTATCTCTATTCTTATTCTTTCTTTCATCGATCTAATGACGTCACAGTGTTCTGAACAAAGATGTTTGAAGTGATCTGAATAATAGAATAACTACCTTACTCTTAATACACTAGACACAAAGTTTGTCTATTGTATAGAAACAAATGACAAGTTATCTCAAGGTCACACAAGGTCATTAATGTTATTTTCTTGTTCATTGACATCGAATTTGAACAATAGGAATTGTGTATCACTATTAATTTTTTTGGACTAAATCTTTTTTTGCATGTATGACTATCAAGAATTTTGGAACAAACTGTGTTTAGACAATAGAGTTTATATATATATATTGGAGATAGTATTTTATTAGATTTTATCTTTTTTTATACGCTGGATCAGTGGGCTATAAGAAGAGTTTGTATATGTGAAGATTTGAAACCCGGGATTTTTATAGAATTGCGTCTTTCAAATATTTAGAAATCTAGAATGAAAAATAAGATGAAAAAAAAATATTGGAAAAATATAAAGTAAAATATTTTATATCACATACACATATAAAATTACAAAAAGATTTATTTTTATTTCAAGAAATGATTTCTTGAGTACGTTAGTTATTATCAAAAATTTTAGATATTGATCGTCACATACAGAATGTTTCACAACGAACTTACTCCATCTGCATTCTAAAAACTAGAAAATAAAGTAATAACCTATCCAAATTACATATTTTTTTCTTTTACTAAAAACCTATTAACTTTCAACTTAGGACATGTTACATAAACAAACATAACATAAACGAAGAAGATTTTTTTTATAATAATAATACACTAGAAATGTAAGCATTTATCTTAATGTACCATTATTATCATATCGACACTTATACATGTTTCTTTCTAGATCTAACAAAATCTTTATGAAATCAAAGGCCCGTATTCTCACCTCACTTTTTCGTGAAATAGTGCTTTTATCATTAATTTCAAAATAATTTTTTGCTTCTGTTTTTGGTCAAATGTGAATAGTTTTTCTATTTTTGTTCATTTTTATTATATTTGGTATTATAAAATTTAAATAAACTATTATAAAGTATAATAAATAATTTTAAGTAAACGTCAAAAGCACTTTTGGCAAAAATCACTTTTATAAATGAGGTGAGAATACGAGCCAAAGTATTTAAAAAAGATAATGACTGACAAGATTTTTTTTAAATAATAACAAAAAATTCAAACAAAATATTATTTATCGAGAACTCATTCAATGATTGCATAGTGTGTAAGAGAGAATTACCAACAAAATGTAAATAAAGCAGTCATAATTTTTTTATACAAATGATTAACAAAGAGCATATGAAAAGAAATATTTGATTAGCCTGAAGTCCAACTAACAATTGAATCAATTTTGCACATTGCTACTCTGAGAGAATTTGTATTTATTAGAATTAACTTTTAATAACGCCCAAGGACGGGCAAATTAACTTTCAATATAATAAAGAAATATTTCAGTTTGTATCTAAATTATCTAATAAAATTATTACCAAATTAATAAACAATTTGAATTTTAATAACTACATGATTTCAAATTGGAATCTTTATAATTTACAAATTTTCAAAGAAAAACTGAAATTCTTTCGATATCAGTTTAAAGTTTCTTAAACGCCAGTGGTACCAAATCAGACGAGCGCGTATCATCTATCAATGTTAATTTATCACCGTCAAATGTCAAATGCCTTGAAGACGGAGGCAAAGAATACAAACTGCGCATCGCCTCTTCCAAATAATCGAAAATTAACTCGAAAGAATTCTTCATTTCCCAGCAGTATGTTTGCTTTGGGTGTGGGAGCTTCAGAGATTTTCCATTCACGAGAAATGCGTCAATGATTCTTTGGTTTGGAGTTCAACGTAATTTTTGTCAATATCTGTCCCTAAGACGAAGAATAATTGCTTAAGTTTGCTTGGAGAAAAATTGTGGAAATCGTTAAGAAAATAAAATAAATTAGAATAAGAATCAAGTCTTTCGTGAAACAATTGACTAGATGTTTTGGTTTAAATAATTATAAATAATAGTTTTTGAATAAAATATGATATTCGCATTTGAAATAACTGATTGTAGTGTTCATAAAATCACATGATTAAATTCTGCGTTATTAATTTGAATTTGTGAGTTTAATTTTGAAATATTTGTTGTAGACAATGTGATAGATAGATCATTATATATAATGTCTGGATAAAGTGGCTCAATAGTAGTGCATTTTTCGCGAAAGAAAAAGATCCCGAATTCAAATCCCGGCAAAGCCAATATATTTTTCTAAATTTATTAAACCAACTAATTATATATTAATTCATTACGATTAACTAAATATTTAAATATTTGTGAAATTTTTAGTTTCATCCAAGAAAATATTGTTTTAACACATTTTTAAAATTTTAAATGGTAATTTTAAAATGGTAATATTGCTTGAAAAAGTTTCTCGAGTTAAATTTGTATAAATTTTAACATTGTTACAATTTTTTTACTTATTTTTCTTTCTTCAAATGTTGGCAATACTGTTCAAAAATAAAATTATATAATTTTCGTGGGCACTAAAAAGTTTTTGCAGTCAAAATTAAATTTTAAAAATTTCGAATAAATAGTAAAACCAGAATTAAATTTTAAAAATATTTGATGTATGTCAATTAATATATTATTATTTTGACAATTTTATTTTTATTTTTTAAAAGCAAAAATTTATCGGTAAGTAAATTTTATCACTACATATTATTTTAAATCGCAAATAGAAGAATGATAATTTATTGAAGTTAAGTCTAGTTTGAATTTAAAAATTTACAATGAATAGATAATGAAGAAAATTATTCATGAAAAATGAAATTAAACATTTTATTTAAAACTGTAACTTAAATGAAAAATTCATTTACAAACGAATAGTTATCATGGCGGTTTTTCCCAAATATCCGGTTTGTAACCGATTCCATTCCAATAAATATATTTAGTATGTTAAAAAAAAGTTGATTTCATTGTTATTGTTTTATTTATGCTGCACGTACATAACGTTATATACATACAGTTTTGTTATCTTTTAAAATTGTGAAAAATTTATGAATGTTTTTTTCAAACGGCACTAGTTACAAATAAAATGAAAATAAAAATACTACCAACATTGAAAATACCAATTTAATTTGAAAAAACAAATAGCATTTTAAAAATAAATGCATTTTACATTGTTTGTCTTTAATAGAACAAAATATATCCGATTTTGTTACGAGAAATATTAAAAGAAAACATTTAATTTTTGAAATTTTTAGTATTTTATTAATTTTGACATGACACATAGAAATATGGCTCATATTATTATCTCACTTTCGAAAAAGTGCTTGTGACGTTAATTTATAATGACTTATTAAATTTTATAATATTAGATATAATAAACATTATAAAAGACTGCAGTAAAAATATAGTTAGAAATAAATTATAAAAGTAGGTAGATGAATTTGTGAATCTGGGACGTTTATTGTCTAAGGATAAATACATATACAAGCACGCCATCTACCCAAATGTATGCATGTATGTAAAACCGAAAATACAATATAAAATAATTGGTTAAAATACATAATAACATTTGAATAGAAACTTTCATAAATTATATAATATTTACTTTACTACAATTTAAATAAAAAGAATAATCTCCAAAATAAATTTTAATCTCATTTTATACAGATTTAAGCACTTTTCTATGTCCACAAAAAAAAGCCATCTCAACCAAAAAAAAAAAGAAAGAAAAAATCGAGCAATATCTCTTTGAAAAATCTAAAACTCGCAGGAATAACACAGATTTATTTTAGTTAATTTATTTTGTCGGAGTATTATGTTCCACGAAACTGGCCTGCTAATGATGTATGAATAAAGTTGTGTAGTAGCATTATAAGCATGAAAATTTTACAATTTTTTTTTCCTAATAATACCGCACAGCGACGCGACGCTCGGATGTTGAAGTAATCCGCTACGGAAAATACGTTAGGTTGAAGGGATGGATGCTGCAGCCGTTGGACTTTTTTTGTGTTACAGAAGGGAACGAAAAAAAAAACGAAAACACGCTGTTATGATAAATTACATATTCGCCGAGAGACAGTTGAGGGCTTTAAAGAAAAAGATAAAAATAAATTTTTACGCAAACTCTATCGCTATGTCAAACTGGAATGTTCAAACAGACTGATCTCTGGTAAAAGCAATATCAAGATTATTTTGTTGTTGTAGTTGTTATTATTATTATTATTATACAGGGTGATTTATAATAAATGTATCAAACTTTGACAGTTTGTTAGAAAGGTCATTTTGAGCGAAAAATGTTATATGAACATAGGTATTCTATCTAGTTCGCAAATACAAGAAATTAATGTTTTATTAGTGGCATAGGTCCGGGAAGTTAGCGAAGCCACTTTCACTAAACAAAAAATAAAATATTGCTTAATTTGTCGTAAATTAGTCGTAATTTTGTCGTGAAATTAAAAAATTTGTCGCGCTGTATTTTAAAAAATTATTGATGGCTTCGCTAACTTCCCGAAAAAGTTAGCGAAGCCATCCTTCAAAATTAAAAAAATATTAATAAAATGAACCGCGGATGTAGCTTAAAATTTATCGTAAATAAATCGTAAACGAATAAGAGTAATTTTGTAAAGAAATTATTACTTGCAAATACAGAAATAATGAACTTAATGAATGTGTATGCGTACAATGCATATATGGATAGAGCATGTACAACAAAATAAAATCGAACAACAATTTTAGTAACGATTAATATACGAAAATTTAATATCTAATAATTAATGTGAAAAAATTATTTTTTATCTTCTAAATTAGGTGGCCAGCCTAATTACAACGAGAAATTGGCACGGCCACTTTTCGAATAGTTAGTCGAAGATCACAGTGCTTAAATAACGCTTATTTAAAGAGCAAAATGTAACTTTTTGGTATATATTTTTTGAAAACAACAGCTTATAGAAAATTAATAATATAGTTATTAACATAAAAAATAAATTAACAAATTAGTGAGTAAGATTAGGCCATAGATTAACTATATCGCTATTGCTTGAAATGAAATTTAGTCTTTGGACAAAATAAAATGTATGGATATGATTAGTTTTTTTTTTTATAAAAGTTTGTACGTTAAATTTTTTTTTAGTATTGGAGCTATCGATTATTTTGAATTGGCGGCATACAGTGTATGCATACAGTGCTAACTTGGAATAAATTCAGTAAATCACAGATCTATTTTATTTTTTAAAATGCTTGGACACGTCGATTAATATTTTAAGTTCAGGCATTTTTAATGAAAAAAAAATTAGTATACATTGTGTTCCAAATTTGAGATACAACGTGATTACTAATTTGTTTAAATGGCAACAATATTTTTTTATTGCGTATTTTTTTTATTTTTGCAATGTTGAATATACTAGACATTTGGTAGTTCTGCTAACAAACGTCGCCTTCGGCCCGACACGAGGGCATACGACGACGAATGCGATAATAGTAGTTTGGCAGTATGTTTTAAGTTCTCGACATGGCAGTATGTATTTAATTACTCTACTATCCTGAACACGCAACATTCTCGGAAGACATGTAGAATATAATTATGTTTGTAATAAATATATAAATAAATATAATAAATGAAATATAATAAATAAATATATTATAAATAAATTGTAATAACCAAAAAATGTTTTCAATCTTTGTGGGGGCGGCAATAAGCTATAAACTTACAAATAAACATTCATTCGTATTATAGCTTTACTTTATGTTAAATGCGTATGCATATTTAAATAAATAATATACAAAACAATAATTTAACAACAATAAAATAGATAAAATAAAAATATGTATATGATATACACCTGATATTTTAGTTAAGTAGTCTGGCCGTTTTTCGGGATACGAGTAACGTCAAATACAAATAAGTTTCTATTTTAGTTAACATAAATATAAAATCATAAAATTATTCTATAAGTATATTACATAATAAATACGATTATATACGTAATTACGTACGTATAGCGGAGGTTGCGGCTATATGTTAAGAATTCACGTATTACTCGAAAAATGGTACAAAACATAAAAAAAAAATTAAATAAAAAACCTTCTTTAGACATTATTCTAAAATTCTGTCGCATATTATACCTACTTATTTCTTAAGGCCGAAAAGTTTGCAACTGCAATAAAAATTTGCCTTCACACTGAAAAAAATTTTTCTCACTAATTTGTTTATTTATTTTTTATGTTAATAACTATATTATTAATTTTCTATAAGCTGTTGTTTTCAAAAAATATATACCAAAAAGTTACATTTTGCTCTCTAAATAAGCGTTATTTAAGCACTGTGATCTTCGACTAACTATTCGAAGAGTGGCCGTGCCAATATCTCGTTGTAATTTGGCTGGCCACCTAATTTAGAAGATAAAAAATAAATTTTTCACATTAATTATTAGATATTAAATTTTCGTAAATTAATCGTTACTAAAATTGTTGTTCGATTTTATTTTGTTGTACATGCTCTATCCATATATGCATTGTACGCATACACATTCATTAAGTTTATTATTTCTGTATTTGCAAGTAATAATAATTTCTTTACAAAATTACTCTTATTCGTTTACGATTTATTTACGATAAATTTTAAGTTACATCCGCGGTTCATTTTATTAATATTTTTTTAATTTTGAAGGATGGCTTCGCTAACTTTTTCGGGAAGTTAGCGAAGCCATCAATAATTTTTTAAAATAGTGCGCGACAAATTTTTTAATTTCACGACAAAATTACGACTAATTTACGACAAATTAAGCAATATTTTATTTTTTGTTTGGTGAAAGTGGCTTCGCTAACTTCCCGGACCTTAGTGGCATAGTAAATTTACGAGTTTAATAACAAGCATTTTATAAACTTTTCAAAAATATATAAATATTTAACTTTCTTAAACATAATAATAGAGTTAGTGTAAAACATATATAACTAACAAAAAAATAGCATGTAATTTTTTTTAATATATAAAACTATATCTGTAAATATTTAGCAAATGAAGTAAAAATGTTATTTAAAGAAAACTACATAAATATTTAAAGTTATGTTAAATAAATTATGCAACATAAGATAGAGATTAATACTATTTATATAATAAACTTTCATAAATTTTAAAAGTGTTTTGAACAAAATTTTTTTGTTATAACCTATTCTATTTTTGTTAATTACGTATGTTTTGCAATAAATTGATTACTTGATTGATTATATACTACATACTCATATTTTTACAAATATAGTATGTTTATCTGAATTTATTTTTTCAGTATTGTTTAATTCTATACAGGAAGTAATATCGGTACTAAACAATATAAAATAAAATAAATAAAATAAATAAACTAAATAAAATAAATAAAATAAATAAAATAAATAAAATAAATAAAATAAATAAAAAAAATTAACAAAATAAAATAAAATAAATAAAATAAATAAAATAAAATAAATAAAATAAATAAAATAAATAAAATAAATAAAATAAATAAAATAAATAAAATAAATAAAATAAATAAAATAAATAAAATAAATAAAATAAATAAAAAAAATAAACAAAATAAAATAAAATAAATAAAATAAAATAGAATAAAATAATTTCTCTTGTTTGTGTCACAAATTGATTTGATTTATGAACATAACGATCTTTAAATAAATATAATATATTATAGAAAATACGTTTACTGGAATAATATACTCAACCAATTAAAACATTTTAACTTAATCGCCATGACAACAAACCAAAACTTTCATATCACTCGCAAACATCTCACACGTAAAATATCGATCAACTATTTGATATTAATCACGCCTCGTGTTTCGTTAACCGTATAACTTAACATAACACAACTCATAATCATAAATAATGCAAATTTTTTCCTTCAACTTTTCTACAAACCCAACAATCTACATCACCACCCCACCTCACCTAGAACAATCCCTTAGTGGCTCGCAAAAGTCTCATGTCCTACATATTTTATCAAACAAAAGGAAAAATTGTATTTTGTTTCAGTCCTAACATCGATCCGAATTTAAATTTATTCTATAACAGTTTAGCATTTTCGTGACCGCAGCACGTCAAGTTAGTTGTCGGGGGTAGACACCCCTCTCAACCCTCTTGAGAAAAACTCTTAAGGAACCCCAATGAACTGTACTCTAATAATCTGTGTTACCAAAGTCGGTTGAGTTTTTTTTTCGTGAACAGTGTATATGTGAATAGTGTGGCTTACAGGTTTGAAAGGTGGAAATTATTGAATAAAAACAAATGAATATTGGGTGTTGTTTAATTAAAGGTGGCTCTGGAAAATAGGTAGTGTAAGTGTATTATCACTAGATGGTGGTAATAGCAATTTTAAATTTAGATTATATAGGTTAGTGGTTTCAACTGTTCTCTGTTTTTGAATTTAGTTTTGAGCGTTGGATAGCTTTCAGCGTAAGGAAATTTTTTTCATTAGATTTAAATTCTAAATAAAAAATGTTTTAGAATTAAGTTGAATAAAGATCATATTAAAACATTGATATTTGTAGGCGTTTAATTCTATTTATTTATATATATATATATATATATATATATATATATAATTAACTTTGGAGCACTTTAGATAATTCAGGGTTCAAAGTTCACTAACACCAAATAAATTAGTTTAATATAATACGTTAAATTTGATTTGCAAGTTTCCTTTATATCAAATACCATAATGCTAAGCTTTCACAAAATAGATATTACTTTTTTAATACTTTTACAAATCAAAATTATTTGTGTAGGTGGCCCTAATAGAAAGTTTCTGTACAAGTATTAATAACAAACTTATACGTACTTCAGAATCAATTATTTAGGTAGTAATTATTTTGGAACTTAATTTACTTAATGAAATCTTATTAATGATATATCTAATTAAGATTATTATTACTTAAAACTAAAATATTTAAAATAATTTATTCATTTTGAAATTTATTTATACAAAATGATTATAAATCAGTTACCTAAAATTAAAACTAAATAACTCTAAAAGTAGATGTGGATCTACATTCGAGTTTCATTTTTAACTGCCAGAGGACAGCCACTCTGTTGAAAGTAATAGGTAAGCTGCAAGAGCGAATTAAGGCGAAAATATACGGTTTAATTTGGTTGATCAATTTAACTGATACAACCATACTAAACTGTAAATTTTTACCATTTAATTTATAATAATTAGTATTGCCAATAAAACGATTCATTTGTCAACTTAAAGTCAACATTAGTGAAGGTTTTTTTTTTAATGAAAACGGACCTGATAGTCAATTTATAAAAACACATATTTGATTTTTAAATTTGTAATTTTCGTTGGAAAAACTAAATTTATATTTTTCAAATTAATTAAATTATTAGAAATTTTAAGAGTTATCGATGATGTTTAGTTTTTTAATTATAGTTAAAAATAAGCATATATTTTTTATTTTTTTAACTATCAATTAATGTGACACAAAACTGACGCAAAATTAAAGTAAAATAATTAATGAATTCATTATAACTTTGCAAATACTTGTGAAGTAATAAAAGTCGGCAACATTCCTAAATTTATACAATTTGCAAATACCGTGCTACGTAATTTGGCACTAGTGGCCCAAAAGCAGCAACAAACATAATACATTCATCTCTGGGCAGAGATCGATTTCCAAAAGTTAGGTTATATTTTGCCCGGGAACTTTCTGTCATTTCCCGAAATAACTTTCAGTTCGTCAGCATTTCAGTAGTCCATTTTAAATACATCAAAAGAGTTTCGAAGCGCTTCAAAATTACGATATACAGCCGATGTGTGTATCTGTCGGATTTGCGACTGAGCATTTCCGAATAGATGTATTTGACAGAATTTTAAAAGTTGGCATTAAAACATTTATGCAAAGTCTGCCTACTAAAGTTTTTTCGTAATTTGGTTCTTTTTGAGTTAATAAAATATTAAAATGAAATTTTCGGGTTAATATTTTGGAAAGTTGTTATAAGATAAATGTCAGATGTGAATAATAAATGTTGTTTAAAATTTGTTTTTATTTTGGTAAGTACAGAATTTAATATAATAATTTTTGTTCACTTTAATATAAGAATTTTAAAACTAATTAATATTTATTTATTTTAAAAACTATTTCTACTCTCAATAACTTAAGTTCGATTGCACTGTATAGATATATGTGCTTATGTTTTTATTTTTGTAAATCCAATTTGATGGGAAAAATATTGTATAACTTAAAATATAATTACAGTCAAATAATTATTAAAGAAACATCTGAAAATTTAGCAGGATAGGGACTTTGGGATATTTGGAAAAGAAAAATAAATGTTAATTTTTACTTAGATTTACTCAGAAGAATATTTGTCATCATTTTAGATAATTTTAGGAATTTTAGTACACCTATACCTCTTATAAATATAAATAGTATTTTTATTTTTGATATATTTTTTTATATCTAATATTACAAAATTCAAATAAACTAATATGTAATTTTAACTAAACGTCAAAAGTAATTTTGAGAAAAATTACTTTTAAAAGTGAGGTGAGTATACGAACCAAAGAATTTTTTTTATTAATTTTAACTTGTATTTACGAAATAAGCAATTACGTTTATTGTCCGTAATTTCAAGATGACTGGAGACAATTACGCAATCCCTTACAGCTTATATCAAATGATGAAAACTATACTAGGTGACATAATACAAAACTAGGGCGTCTAGAAAGCATATACCACTATATAGTATAGGTACCCGAAGATGTTCATTTAAGGAAAAGGGTCAGCTATAAAGACGGCTGTTACGTTGGATTTGTGGTTGCCTAATTACAGACGTGCTATAAACAGCCCTAAAGCTCTGATGTCTATAGCCAACACCAAACGATGTAAAATGAAACTAGTGTCCACGACTAATAAACTCTCTAGTTGCGAGATTGGCATTTACGGCAACTATTCGAAGAAGATATTTCTATATACATTTAATTTCTAAAAATAGAACAGAAAAACAATACATCACATCACTTTTATATTTCGAACAATTCACTTTTTAAAAATTTAAAAGAATTTCAACTTGGAGATGTTAACATACGAATATATTTTACATACAAAATTTACTAGCAAAAAAAACACTACTTCTATCAAGTATATATATATATATATATATATATATATATATATATATATATATATATATATATATATATGAAAAGCAAACACTCGAATCAATACGAGTGAAATGCGAAAATGTTACATTTTCCAACCGAAACTTACAACACACAGACAAGAGTCCAAGCAGGACGCACGGCAGTTAAAAAGGAAAAAAAACTAAAACGTAATAAAAAGTTATCCAACGCGGCTATAAGTTCTTCTTCAATAACGTCAATTTTTCCGAAATTTAATGCCAATTATTTTGCGACGAGGAACAAGTATTTTATACTTAACGCCCGAATTTACAGTCGTATTTTTTTGTTCTTTGGGCAAAAGTTTGCGATAGGAATCCCGAAAGCTTTTGTACTTTTTTTTAGCGATTTAAACTTAATATCAATAATTTATCAGGCTGCTCTTAGATTTTTTGTCGATTAGGGATAATGTGATCAAAATTAAGTGCCGGTTTAAAGATGATTTAATGCGAAAATTATTTTAAAGTTAGATTTGTGGTTTTAAGATTTTTATTTCTTAAATAGTTAAATTCACTTACCTATATATTTTATAGACAATAGTATATTATTCAACAGACATGCAATAATCATACATGCTGTACTTTTTCTACGACTATACAATATATCAAAATCTTTATATAAATTTTCTTAAAAAATGTAAAAATTCAAAAAATAATAAAGTTACTTTAAAAAGATAATACATATTTATGTAAAATTAGTTTTTACAGTGTAAATATATAATTTTAATAACAAAGTTAAACATAGTTTTTGACTGATATAATGTAGATTTATTAACATAATATCTGAAAAGTTAGTATGCAGTTTGTAAGCGCATGGTATACATCATATAGTCTAATGCTAACATAGTTAAAATTTAAAATGACGGTTGCATATTGCATATAGAAAACCGCTGACTGACATTTTCATCACCAGTTTTCAAGCTAAGTTATTTTGCATTTTGAGAGTATCTTATCACACACATCCATCCACTCAAACGTTACATACCTCCTTCCAACTTGAGAACAACTTCAAAATTGAACATTGAAAATTTACCTCGTAATTTGGTTCTAAACGATCTTATATGTATAGCTTGAGTCATATTAGAATTTGATTGTCTTAAGTTTTATTTATAGCTTGAAAGTTAGCGAAATTAGTATTATTTAATTAAACTAAATATTAATATTGTAACAGTCATAGATATTTAATATTTAACATTTTCGGAAAAGCACAAACTCTTTTCACTATCCCGAAATTAGTTATTTCCATACATTCCCATCCAGACAAGCAACTCTAGCTTCATCCACATTTATGACACTTCTCATACATGTTCTTCTATTCCTACTATATGGAAACTTTCGTTCCGCAAAACACTCTCAATAATATCGCTCCATCTACTCATCAGATGTCCAAGCAAAATTATACCTTTAAAATCATTTTTCTTTTATATTTTTGCAGCCAAACCCAACACTACCCGTACATCAACCTAGACACCAAAACAACAATTTATATACTCAAACTGATTGCTTTGGAAACATTTACTGATCTACCAAAAGTAAAAAAAAATATATTAAATAATAATTACTTAAGACAAAAAAATTAATCAAAATTAGTAAAAATAAATATATATTTTGTATACGAACTGATAAATAAGTATTATTAACTAAATTTTTAGTATTCTTTTGAAATTGTAAAACAAATTCTATGCAGCTTAGACTTTAAAATAAAGGACGTTAGCGTACAAGTTTGTAAAGTGAATTATCGAAAGATGGCGTGGCTGTTCGTTGTAGTTTGACAGTTAGGTTATTGGGTAATGTTTCGAAGAATATTTATATCAAATTTATTGCGCTGTCGGTTTCTATTATATTTTCGTGTGAGCTAAGTTTGCCTTTTGTTAACTTGCAATTGTAATTTTCTTTTTTTTTTTGATATATTGCATTGAGTCTTCCGAAGGCGGGAGGCGGGGGGGATTATGTTACGAAATTGAAAATGAAATAGATTTATTAACAATTATTATATTAAAGTCTATTTTTTAATATATATACTAGCTGGCCCGGCAAACGTTGTCTTGCCTTTATTTTAATGTGTATACTAAATTTTTTATGAATTTTTTTGTATTACAAAAAAAAATCAATTACATTTCTCATATTATAATTATTTTCAATTTGTTTGAAATCAATTTCTTTCACACTTTTCTATATTTTTTCTGGGGCCCCCCCGAGGGGAAGGGGCCCAGGCCCTAGAATCCTTTGCGGAAGTGTACTCAACGACTTCCCAAAGTTACAAATTTATTTATTTATTTATTTTTATTTTATCGAGTTTGGCTAAACGGAACCCCATTGATCAGCTATCGACCGGGGTTAAAAAATATAAAATGCTATTAAAAAGTAGGGGTTGGTGGTAGGAGGGTAAAAATTTAGGACTAAATGTATTTTTAATGGCACACCATAAAAAATAACCAAAAAAAAATTGTCTAAAAAATGAAAAAAATTTTTTTAGGGTGAACCACCCTTAACTCTTACGGGCATAAAAGTTAGTTGTAAACATATTCTCATACCTACTGAATATACGTATAAAATTTTATCAAAATCGGTCAAACCGTTTCGGAGGAATATGAACACTAAAACTGTGACAAAAGAATTTTATATATTAGATATATATTGCATTTTAATTTTTTGGGGGTTTTACAAATTTTAACGTTCACGAAGCATTAATTTTTAATTTAATAGTTCGTATGTTATTAGCATTTATTAAATGTTCATTATAAACTACATTTGTCTCTAACAGCGGCGTGGATGCCCGATGAGTAGTTGGGGTGGCATGATTGAAAGTGTTTCTGCGTGAGCGTAAGTTTCCAAGTACTAGGAATAGAAGAGCATCATGTATGAGAGGAATTATGAAAGTGGATGAAGCTAAAGTTGCTTGTTTGGATAGGGATATCTGTAGAAAACAAATTTCGGGATGATAAAAAGAGTTTGTGCCACACCCTTTTGGGTACATGGCGTGACTGTGTATATATATATATTTTAATTTCCAAAAATCTGCAAATCTATTACACAAAACAATATCCAAATCTGTCCGGGCTACCTTCAAATATTCACATATTACCAATTCCCACCTGTATTATCATCACGTAGTATAATACCAATAAACAGAACAACAATAACTGGAGGCATTTTATGGGGAAGCTTGGGCCATACCAAGCTGCATTATTAACACTATCCTACAAAGCACCTTACCTTACGCACCTAACACAATACTTTGGCCCAATGTCCTTTCACGTATTATATATTTATACCTTCCAGTGTTTGTGTTTTGCTGTGTGTTACCCGGTCACTGTAGCATTAAATTTAAGCGGATTAAATTGGGAAAATCGGAAACTGGGATTATAGATGCTGGCTTGAAATTGTGATAGGATACAAAAGGACGAATCAGTCACGTGTTTTGCCTGAATCAGGATCAGTATTCGTTTGAATATTTTGCGATATGATTTGCGGGTGGAATTGGTGTTGGATAATGTTTGAATATTTGTATTTGTATTAGTTGTTTGCAGTTGAAAAGTGTGAAAATGAATTTGGGGATGATATTTTTTTTTAGACTTTTTTTGTTTAATTTTTAAAAGAATTTAAATTATTGTATAATTTTCTGATTTATGTAAATTTTAAATAGCAATTTCTATTTTAGATTTAATTAAAATTTGCTTAAAATTTTATTTATTACTTTTTTTAATTTAATCGTTAAAGAAACAGGTAATTATAAATTGAATTTAAAATCAAAAAGATATAAGTGTTAAAATTGGATACATAAGAAAAATCAGTTTTTTTGTTAATATCAGTAAATGTTATTAAATTAATTAATCATTAAATATCAAATAATTTTTTTTTATATTTTTAATTACGCAGGACATATTATATTATGTTATAGTATTTTGTTTTTTGCTTAAAGGAGATAGTTACTGTATGCATTATTGGTGGCAGCGCCAAACACTATCGTGTATTTAATCTGATACATTTAGCGGCTTTATTAAAATTTATTAAGTTAAGTTTATTAACAGTTGCATTGTTTATTTTCGCTTGAATTTGATTATTGAAAATATTTGAAGAAATGCAAAATTTATTAGAAATTGCACATTTAGCCATTCGAAACATTAATTTTCACAAATCACGTAACAAATTTATTTATTTAATTACACCAAACAGGCAACAGCTCAATTAAATGGCGCAAATACTACAATTGTAATCTTATAAAATATTCATACATTAATTTACTGAAAAACATTAAGTTTGTAAATTGTGTAAATGATGAAAATACGAAGAGAACATGAAAAAAATATCTATAGTTATCTAACTTATTAAATGTGCGACACATAGAGATTAGAATGAGCAAAAGGTAGATAAAAGAATTTATACTTTTTGTAGAGAAAGGTAGAAGAAATTGTAATATATATATATATATATATATATATATATATATATATATATATATATATATATATATTAATAGTAGTAGTATGTAGTTTTATTTGGAACATTTGAAGAAAAACTAGCGTATGGCATTCGAAGCAAAATGCTCTCTTTATGTTTCGCTCAGTTTGTTTAGCCTCAGCTCTACTTCGGTCGCAAGTATCTGAACTCGACATAATAAAGATCGCTTTCTGCTCCTTGTAATATTTTTTTTAGTGTACAATAACAATAAGACTTTTATCAATTTTACCTATTTCAATCAAAATTTTATTTTTCAAATGAAAATACAGACGATTTCGCTTAATTGGGCAACCGCTTAATTGGGGCAGCCGCTTATTTGGGCCAAATCTCAAAGAACAGAAACCAAACCAAAGAATCAACAGTAAATTTACATGTTTAATTGGGACAACATTCCGCTTAATTGGGCCAGTAAATTTAAGATCACAGTACATATTATGTTACAAATATTCACAAGAAAAAATATTTACAAAGAATTTAATATGATACGCTTCATATCATTTTGATTCACAAGATGGAAAATTATATTTAAAAAACTAGCAAATATGTATCAATTAATTACATTAGTATCGCGCGCTGTATCACGATTTTGTAGAAGTGAAATGTTACAAAAACAAAAGACAGACTGCGCTTGACATATTTTTGTATTGAATTAAAAATGTATATACCTATTTATTATTTTATTTTGGAATTTATTATTATTTTTTCTTAAAAGTTTATATTTTTTGGTTATATGTAGTTTATAGTTTTGTCCAAGAATTTATAAAATAAAATTATTGAAAGAAAAATATGGATTGTTTAATTTTATGTAAAATTCGCTTAATTGGGGCAGCCGCTTAATTGGACCAAAATGCTCTAGTCCCGATGTGTCCCAATTAAGCGGAATCGATTGTATTTATAAAAAATAAAATAGAAAGACTTCTAATATATTTTGTGTTTTTATAAGGCTTTGATATTATTTTATCTGTGAATGATAATAAAACAAACAGAAAACAAAGAAAATCATTGTTATTATTATTCTAATATTCTACTAAAAATTTATCATACGAAAAATCATAAAATCTCGCCAGCTGAAATAATTCGCAACGTTCTTCGACCAGTTTTCTTCAAAACACCATCATCTCAGAGAAAGAGAAAAAAACAATGAATTTTTTTCAAGACACTACCTAGAAACGTACATTTACGACCTGTCTTAAACAAAGCATATAAAAATTTAAGAACTTAATCCGAACAAAATACAGTCGAAACTTTTTTTTTTTATATATACGAATATTTTTTATATATTTGATGTACGCGTTCTTCTTGACATAATCATAAAGATAACACCCACATATATAGTGGTAGGTGTATAGCCATGTGAGGTGTAACAGAAAAGTATTCAGACCATTTTTTTCCTTAAAGGCCGTTTGATATATTTTTTGTGCATTTTTATGCTTCATGGTATAAAAATGCCATGAGTCATACAGGAATAGCTTGCTTTTAGTTGTTAATTTTAACACGTTTTTTATTAACTCGCTTTCTTGTCTGTCTGTCTAATGAGCTAGAAACTTGAATCTTTAAACAGAGTTCAGAACTGAATGACAATGCAGTATTAACTAATTAATTAATTTTTAAAAAATACTAAAACTAGAGAAAATACAGAACACACACACAAGACTAAGAAGCAAAAAATAATTATTTAAAAAAATAATTTAATATACCACGTTTTTAAAACGGACTAACAAGTATAAAATAATTTTTCCTAGCCCCATACAGATTGTCCTGAAAATTTGTGATTGTGAATTTTTAATAGCTATGACAATACTTGTAAGATTTAAAACAAAAAACGTATATATATATATATATATATATATATAATTATTAATATTATTATTATTACAAATAAGTGATTGTGTTGTACCTGCTTTAGCGTATGCTGATGACTTGGTTGTTTTGGCTAAATCTGAAGAGCAACTGAGAAGGATGATTGATAGAATTAATATTATTATTATTATAAATAAGTGATTGTGTTGTACCTGCTTTAGCGTATGCTGATGATGTGGTTGTTTTGGCTAAATCTGACGAGCAACTGAGAAGGATGATTGATAGAATTAATGTTGTTGGTAAAGTTATGAATCTTGTGTTGAATGTTGATAAGTGCAAAGTTTTAGTTTTTGAGAAGGGTGATTTAACGACTGAATGTAATGTATATATTGATGGTGCACGTTTAGAGCAGGTAGATGAATTTGTGTATTTGGTTAGTTTGTTGTGTAGAGATGGCCGTTTTGATCGTGAAATTGAAAGGAGAGTAAATGCTGGTTGTAAGGTTTTGGGTGCTTTGGGAACTTTTGCTAGGAATGTAAATGTTTCCAAAAAAGCCCGTTTGAGTATATACAATGCAGTTTTGATACCTACGTTGATGTACGGTAGTAAATGTTGGGTTTGGTTGCAAAAGCATAAACGGAAAATGACTGCTGCCGAAATGAGATTTTTACGTGGAGTATGTCGTGTAAATAGGAGAGATCGGGTACGAAATAGATTAGTGTATGATGAGTGTGAAATTGAAAAAAAGTTGTAGCAAAAGTTGGTGTTAGTCAGTTAAGATGGTTCGAACATGTTGAGCGAATGTCTAATGAACGTTTGGTTAAAAATATTTATTTGAATGATTTTGATGGTATACGTTTGCGTGGACGTCCGATGAGTAGTTTAAGTGGTATGATTGAAAGTGTTTTGCGTGAGCGAAAGTTTTCAAGTAGTAGGAATAAAAGAACATGTATGAGAGGAATTATGAAGGTAAATAAAGCAAAAGTTGCTTGTTTGGTTAGGAATGTTTGGAGGCGACTGATTTCGGGATGATGAAAAGAGTTTGTGCCACACTCTGTTGGGTACATGGCGTGATTGTGTATGTATGTATGTATGTATTATTACTAGAAACGCGATCTTTTTATGTTAAGTCCAGATATTTCCGACCGAAACGTAAGCCGAAGTAATACAATCAGTGCGAAACAAAAAGACAGTTCTACTCAGATTGACATATACTATTGTTTTGTCATGCTATCGCAACTATACTTCAAAGATAAAATAAATGTTTCACAGTTGTATCAATATTTGACAAGTTTTGCCAAAAAAATTGACAGTTATATAAGAAATGACAATTTAAAAATAATTGTTAAAGATCAACAATTTTATAAAAAAATTTGTAAGAAATTGATAGTTTATATAAAAGTTTTACAGATTTTATGTGTTATATTGTCTTGTATCGCGTTGCTAGGCAACGCATTATGTTACTAATTCTTCTTTTTCGTTCTACATATAGGATTCTGTGACATGAATATTTTAATAAGCTTAATTTATAAAGATAATTTTGATGAATTAGAACCAATTGTATAAGGCGTTGTTAATTAAATCAATACGTTAACTATATTGTCAACTGTCTTTGAAGCGTTTTATTGATTGGTCAGTTATCAATGTTTTATAACAATGTTCATAACTTTTTGTACAGACCTTAGATAGTGGTAGATACAGAGTGCTTAACCTACAAAAGTCCATTCTGTACGGTGTTAAAACAAACTTGACTTTCTGATAAGGATTTTCTTATCTCTTACCGTGAACTACATATAATAGTGTGTAAACGTGATATAGCTGTAAATGTAAAATGCAAATAAAAAATATGATTGTACATACAATAGATTTATGGTAATTTTACTGTTTTTGTTTTCTTGATAATATTATATATATGACATGTATGCCTCAGAATTTTTCTAGTTTTTATGTTGAATATGAGTCATTATAACGGTAAACATATGTTACTTATCTTGTTATTAAATATACATATATAATTATAAATGAGATAATGTTGTAATTTTATACATATACACAATTGTAATAATCATTTTAATTATACTTGTTTTTGTGTATTTACTGGCATATCCGATGCATTAATAAATTTATGGCATAATCAAGCATAAAACGTGAACAATTTATTAATGGAAAATAATATTGTGCAAGGCTTAATTTACACCACTTTGTTTATTTTTTGTAGGTTGGCTATTAATTCGGAGTTAGAACTGATTTGAAGTTATTTTATAGTGACGTAATAATAATTATAATGATTTTATTGCCCAACAGTTATACAACCAAATACAGGACAAGATATATATATATATATATATATATATATATATATATATACCTATATAAATGACAAATCAATTAATATCTAATAATTTGAATACATATATAAAAATATATTACTATAATTAATTTAATTACTATTAATTAGTGAATGTAAATTTTCATAAAAATTATCAAAATCAGATAAACAATAATTGTTAAAATTATCGATTCAGAGTTGAAGTCGAAAACGGAGTCGAATAAAAGTGTTATGTTATGTGTTAATAGTGTTATTTTTTTTATTTTAGATCAAATTATTTAACTACATACGTACTAACTTATATATTAAAAAAAAATAATTTTAGTTTTAGCAGTTCTTGTTGGTTTTATATTAAAGAAGAATAAAAATGATCAAATACTATTTGATATTTTATTAATACTGTACACAAAATAATTTCATCAAATAGAAACGATTAATTACTGTTTATATAATAAGCCAATAATTACTGAAAAATAAACATAATTTTTTTTTGTTAAAACTAAAATAGAGTGTATTAAATATAGGATGAAAATACACAATCAGCAGTCAAATAAAAATTAAATAATTATATTATTCGGTAAATAATAAATCATAATTATAATAATTATTTAAACAAAAACGAATATAAATAAATATTATCGGAAAATATATTTATTGGAAAAATATATTCTACGCCTGATTTAATTAAACATTCATCATTTTTGTTTTTAAAATTAGTTATCACGACCAGAAAATTATTGAGTATTATGCAAGGTCTATATAAAAGTAATTCCTCTGCATTCATATTTTAATTATAAAGGTTGGTATCATATTCTGAAATATAATTGCAGAGGACTGGTATGTATTATATTCATGTAAATTTTTTTGTGCTCTTACTTCAATTAAATCAACCATTTTCAAGTAAATCACTAAACTGAAAATTGGCTAACATGTTTCTCTTTTACATGTTTGTTATTTATAAAAATAGAAGAAAAAATTATTTTGAGATAATTTTTAAATATTTACAAATAGATTTTTATTTAGTGCATTTACATTATTTTTTTACTAATAGCTGTAAAACCTACTATTCATTATATTGTTTTTTTATTCGAGGAATATCTCATTATCTCCTGCTAGTAAATATCAAAAAAAATTGATATTTATCATTTTTCTACTTGATTTAGAATTGCACTTATTTGACAGCTGTATGTCATTTTTAATATACTTAATATCATTAATAACTTTATGTTATTTGTAAAAGTTTTTACTTTTAATACACGTAGACAAAATTAATTTTATTATAAAAAAATGTGATCTAAATTATTTATTTTTTCAGTAAATGATAGTTTTCCGCGGATATTTATAATCAAGTATTTTTATCTTTTTTTTTACTTTATTATCAATATAAAAATATTCAACTTAAATATTTCACTACTAAAACCTGAATTTAGAGTTATTACTTTTTGCTTGTTCCTTATATTATAACCAACCACTGCAATGTACGTACAAAACAAAAATAATTAAATATGTAGCGATAGCATCAGTTTTTCGATTTTCGTTGACATATCAACATAACAGTAAAATTGATAAAATAAATTTTACAAATTCAAACAAAACAACATCATTGGAATCAGCAATATAAATGTATAGTTTAATAAAATTCTTTCTTCTAAAGGTCAAAGGGCAATCTAATTGGGGGGTTAGTTTATTTCTGTCGAATTTAACGTGTCAAAAATAGCTGGCGTTTGAAACGATTTACAATTTACTGCAATTTTTAATTAGACACTGAAATAATGTAGTATTTTTAAAGGACGTGACTATTTTCACCTTAAAACAGGAAACCAGAAACACGAAAACACGAAAAACAGAAAACACGACGTACAATGTTGCCGAATTTTACCTGCAAACCAAAAACGCGAAAATTGAAATTAAAACGAGAAAATGATATGGAAAAAAAAAACCTAAACCAATCTACTAACCTAACCTACCCTAAATAGCCAATTACGTAAAAATACTGTATGTATAAATAGCCAATTGCAGGTAAAATCGGCAACACTGTACGTCGTGTTTCCTGTTTTACGTGTTTTCGTGTTTCTGGTTCCTGTTTTAAGGTGAAAATAGACACTTTCATTTTTAAAACACCTATTTAGTATGAAGCCTGTAATACACTGGTGTGATGTGAGTTGCATTATTGATTTTTGTTTTATATATATATATATATATATATATATATATATATATATATATATATATATATAATATTTTATTTTTAATGTTTTTTACATAAAATATTATTTCCGGTATATGGCTTTTTATTTTTAGTTATTTTCAAATCAAATGTGAAAATATGAATAAAAATATAAATTTAATTTAATTTTCAGGTTTGTTTAACGATATATGATATTTAGAGGTCAACTGTTTTGTTTTTTGATTTGAAAAAAGTTTTTTTTTAATATATGAACGGTATATTTAAACTGAAATTTTAACAGCAAAATTATCACAAAATCGATAATTTGTTAATGAAAAATGTAACAATGATTTTTATAACATATTTTATAGGTTTTGGTTATAGTTCTGTGTTAATGTTTATTTATAATCAACGTTTCGCCTAACTCAACGTCCGTCTTTAGCAGGAAAAATGTTACGAATGACATTTACAGTAAATAACAGAACATAGAAACAAGTTAACTAGATCATAAAATTTATAGATTTTAAATTATTAATATTTAACTCAGTGCCTTTATATTGCTTCTCTTATCAATATTAACAGCAGATTAACAACAGAAGCAATAGAAATTTATAAAGAAAAAGATAACATCAATCACTGTGAGCTTAGCTTAAATTAACCAATAGTATTATTTAATGAAATATTAAAAAAAATATTTTTTTAAGTTTTACTATGACTGCGAATCATATTATAGTTCACATTTATTAACAAATTATCTGTGAGAAAAGCCACTAATAAGTAACGTGAAAAATTTTTTATTTGAAATTTATTAATTACTTATTGATTTGTTTTTTCGGTTGGCGTTGACTTTTAAACGAATTGTATAATCTGTTACTATTTTTAAAATGCTATTTAATTTTTAATTTAAAATAAAACAAAAATAAAGTTTTATACGATTAAATTTTATAAACATTATAAATTATCCCGAAATTTATTCACATATATTTGTAATAAACATGTTCAATTTATTGGTTTTTTATATGAAATTTGTTTCCGTAATTTCATATTACTAAATTTAATTTGAAAAATTAACGTCGTAGTTCATATTTATGTTGTATATTTAAAAATTTAATATTTATAATTTAATTAAAAAGTTTGCGAGTAAATATTAACAGACGTAATTTTTTTAAAACGCATTTATAAATTTTAAAATTTACATTTATTTAATAATTTACTAAATTTACTAATTTGCAGTATAAAATTTGTTTTGTTTAGCATACAATAGATTGTTTATCTATTTTTAAAATCAACATTGAAATGAAAGTTTTGCTATATTAATTTTAAGATAATTAAAAAAGTAACTAAAAAGTTACTGATATGTTAAATAGTATGTTATTTTTAATTTAAGCGAAAATAAAAATAAAATGCAACTGTCAATTAACTAAACTTAACTTGACTTAATAATTTTTAATATAGCCGCCAGAGATGTCAGATTAAATATACTTGATTTTGTAGTCATGTTTGATGCTACCACCAGTGATGCATATAATAACTAATTACATGTATATTATTGTAACATACTTCTACATAGGCAATATAGTAACGTAATATTAATATTTTAATACGCTTGAAGAGAAAAATATTATTTTAATATTCCGGTACGGATATTAGCAAATAATTTCTCAATATTATCTGGGACCAGTACTATACAATCAATAACCAATTCAATTACTTTGAAAATCAGATCAATGATTAAAGCTAAAGTTAAACAATTGGTGCGGACAATAGCTGTGAATCACGCGCCATGAACAAACGTGTCCAATTATTATCCCAAATGTACGACGAACTTAATGCAAGACATCGGGCATATAACGCTGATACTAGTCCAAACAAAACTACGGAATCAGGAATTGAAATCGCTGCAGTACATATACGGGAAATTTAGTTGGACAATCAAAAGAAGTCTCTTGAAAGATACTAAATGATATTGTCGACAGAGAAATTACTTTACAATTTGGTTGTACCAAATTATAATTTGCATAAAATTAAATTTATTATTTATTAAAATTGTGTAGGCAAAACAGAACTATAGATGATTTTTAAAGAAAATATAAAAAATAAAGCAAAGAATGTATTATTTTGTACTATTCATTGTACTTCTATTTATGTAAATAGTTTCATATAATATGTATATCCGTCGTTCGCTTGCTCATTCGTTTTTTATGATCGCATTTTCTAGACCGATTTTTAGAGTATATTTAGTTAGTGCCCAGAATGGGCATGTGGATTTAATTTTTTTTTAGTATTGTCAATTTTCCAAGAAAAAATTACTAAAATTTAAAAAAATTAACTCTGGCTACATTATTTATCTGATTTTAATCAAATTTTTACAAAAGATTTTTCTAATGCTCTCATAAATTATATAATTTTAGTAAAATACAGTGTTGCCAACTTTCTGAAACAAAAATTACGAAATTTTTTAAAATTAATTAAGGCTACATTATTTATCCAAAATTAGTCAAATTTTTACAGAATATTCTTTTAGTACTCACATAAATCATATAATTTTATTGTTATTCAGCGTTACCAACTGATAATGTCAAAGTAGTCTATATATGGGTTTATGCATCTTGTTTAATTTAAAATATGATTAATTTAAAAATACCGAATTTAAAATTTTTACAGTTAACAGTTAAGCGACTTCTAGCTTTACCTGTCAGTACGAAAAGTACCTACCTCGTGAGATTTGCCATGTTAGGCCCCCGGTCCCGCAATTGTTCGTCGAGTGAATTTGAACGGCGTCGCACGTATCTCGCGCGCAGTTAGATGTTTGCGATAGAGGCAGCCAGCAGGAGTTAGCGCACAGAGCAGACACACAGCATCAGGATAAGGCCAGGAACACGTTTGCGGTACGGTTCGTTTGGTTGGACGCATGGTTAGCCCCCTTCAGTTCCAAGCGGTCGTCGGCAAACAGTGCTGCTGCCTGTACACGCGCTCGCCCAGCCACAGCACGGCTGTAAACGTAATTTATTGATTCGGTTCTGATTGCGGAATATATTGGATTTGCTGATAAAAATATCAAATTTATGGAGTTCATGCTAATTTTAGCAGGATTTATTTCGGAAATTTTATAGTATTAAATATATTTTATTGTTTTTATATTGTTATTTATAGTATTTATTTATTTTTACACTATCCAACAGATTTACTAAGTTACAGGATAGAATATGTGTACAAAATTACAAAACAAAATAAAAATTACAAAATGCATAAATTGTAAAAAATATATTTTAAATTTATGTAATTTTACATAGGTTTTAATAGTAAAAATAACATTTTGTAATATTAGATTTATTTATGAAAAATTACATTTACAAAAATGTAAAAAATACATAAATTTTTTGCAGTGTACAAAAAGAAATACAAATTAAAATAAACAATTTTAACACGATTTTATTTGCTCGTTTTTTATCTGTTTGTTTGTTTTACTTCCTGATGAGCTAGAGACTTGAAACTTTAAACATAGCTTAGAACTGGATGACAATGCAATATTAACTAATTAATTAATTAATAATATTAGAAATATTAAATTAAAGTTAATTAATTAACAGTTAATAATAACAATATGTATATGTTTCATAAAATTTTATTAATCTTCAGCTTACATTCGTAAATAATTTTTAAAAAGTTCATATTATAAAATTTTTATATGTATTATAAACTAAAAATATATATGCAAACTATTTTTATAATAAAATGAATTTTGTACATTATTCTTTATATTTGTAATATAATGCATCACACAAATGCATCATATTAAATAAATATTAATAAACTTTATAACATTTGTCAATTAAACATAATATATATTCTAATCCATAACAACGCTCAATATAGCTACCTAATTATGATGTATGACACTAAACTATTTTGAAATTTAATTATGTGTATTTCTCTACATTGAATATTACAATATTCTAATATCTGGCAATATCATATCCACAACTATATTCACATAGTAACCAAATCAAAGGCAGCCGTATAAACATAGTTCAATGTTTATATAATCACATCGTGGAAAATACATTTCAACTTGGAACAAACGTTCAGTGTTGGAACTGTTTAGTATATCTAAACATTGAAAATCCCTACTTACACAATTATCCACTGAAATCCCTTTTGCGTTTATCCACTGACCAAAAACCTTAAACCGAACTATCGCTAGGGACTACGCCAAAATCTGCCAGCTCAAACGTCTCAACTTATTGAGAACTGACATTTAACTGATACGACTCTGGTGGTGAATTAGTGAAGTACTAACGAAAATACACGTTTGTGTTTAGCTATTACAATATCAAAACAAGAAATGCAATATATGTCTTTACTTACTTCTGTTGAATAATACGTTTATAATATAGTTATGTACAGGTATGATGTCCATAATTCACAATCGTGAAGTAACAATTCTTAAAAACTTTAACTATGCAGTTATAATATTTAGTGTTATCGTATGTATTTTTGTGTTAATTGAAAATTCATATTTTTGTATTTCAAAAAAAATTTAATTGATGAAGTAAAAAAAAACAAACAAAATAATACCAAAAACTAAAAATGCACCAGCCGGAAATACTGATATCACATCCAGTGTTAAATTAAAGTCAAATTTAAATGATAATTGAAAAAAAAATTTCAAGTAAACTTACTTTTTTTGTAGAAATTTTGAAAAAAGTTTTCGAATATTATTTTAGGTTCCAATACAGAATTTTAGTTTCCATAGCCATCTTAAATAAACTTTTTTCTTAAATAAATATAGATATATTAAATATTTCGAATTTCACTCATGGTAAATCAATAAAATTTGAATAAATATGCATTATTTCTAATTATATGAATATTTTCTTCTTACTGACATAAATTTTGTATTGAATATGATTAATTTGATAAAATATAACAACTTTACATCAAAGTAAAACCTATTTATAAAAAATTAATAAAAATTTTGAAAACATTTAACTTTGTGTTAAATTTAAGTAATAATACATTTAGGCGATTAATATTTTGTCAAATAATGATTAAATTATTAAAAACACGGATTTTTTAATATATGAGAAATTACGATTTAAAAACAATTGAAAAAAATAGTTTTTTATTTTTAACACAAAATTTGTAAATATCATTTTGAAACTTTTTCAAAAATTTTACAAATAAAGTAAATTTATCTGAATTTTTTTCTTTATTAATTAATTTAACTTATATCGGAAGTGATATCTGTACTTTCGGCTAGTGCGTTTTTTGTTTAAGACAATGTAATGCTTAAATTTATGCCAATTAATTTTATTTAATTTACAGTATTACATTAATTTACAATAACTTAAAATGACTATTTATTATATATCTAAAATCTTAAAATATATTTTTACTTGTAACCTATAAATACTAAATACTAAAAGCTAATTAATTGACAAAATTAAAAAACATAAAATTACTAATGAAAATAACAATACCAGTTACTTCTTAATACTGAAACTTGTTATCTATATTTGCAGGAACTGCAACCAATCACATCAACCGCACTGACGTTCCAATAAACAATGGCTGATCGTCAACAAACGTGACTCACGGAATTTTTCCTCCAAGGTCATCGATAAATTCGCAATATTGGAATTTAAATTTCCTCAGGTGTGCAATCAAGGTCGGAAAACAGAAATTAATTAGATTAATCTAGTGTTGCAATAGTCTAAGGAAACCGATTATAGTGTCGATGTTTATTTGGTTTTGAGTGACGTGAAAGGAAATTGCGATTTTGTAATTAGTGATACGGAAAATTGTTGTTACATTTAGACGCAATAAACAGCGATGCAATATACAGGATTAGGATTAAACGCGAAAATTGTTCTTGGAAATCAGCTAATTCGTGACTTATACTGAAACGCATTTCGTATAGAATTTAAGATGCTAAATCGTAAAATTAAAATTCAATTGGTAAAACAATAAAATATTTAAAAGGCAAAACCATCTTCTACAAGATCAGTTTTGTTTTGTTTGGAATGTGCACACTAAAAAATATAAATATAATAAATAATATAATTAAATACAAAGTGTTAATATTGAAATATCATTTCTACTTAAAAGTATATTAGTAAATAAGAAATATACTGAAAAATGATGAAATAATTGAAATATAAGTGGTAGAAAACTAATTAGAACAGATCAAAGCTTGTATTGTCACAAATGCCGGCTGAAAGTATGAGGAAAATAACAAATGAGGCTCGCTTGAGACCAGCACAACTGCAATGCATTTCTGTTTAATTAAAACCATTCGGCAACAACTTGAACTCGTTAAGTAGGATTTACTCTAGTCGAGGGAGTTAAGTATAATTTGTTGAGCACTGAGCAGCGACAGTGCAATTGCACACTATGCAACCGGGCGAACACGATCTGAAAATTGAGTTAATTGAAGCACCACCACCGTCGGCAACGAGTACGCCACGAAACATGGATTGGCCCGACTCGGTGGACGGTTTTCTCGCCAATAACCTCTTAGAACGGGAAAGTGGAGATGGTGATAGTGGCGCTGAATGCAAGGAACCATCTACATCGCCGCTGGCCACAAGGAAAGATTTTCTTGAAATCAAGGACGTTTTGACTAGTATAACACGTGAGGTACAGGGCGCTGAGAAACCCAAAGACAACGGCAGCAACGGCAAAAAAGGTTCACGTATACCCGTACGCCAGAATCGAACCAAATCGAATAATCCGTCCCCGAAAAAGGATAAAGACTCCAGTCAAACAAAGAGCCCGGAAAAGTGGAGAGAGATTAAAGAACTAGTTCAGGATGAAGAATATTCTTTGTTAGAAGAAACCTACAAACAAACTTGTACAGATATATCAGCTGATATGCAAGATATACATAAAGATATCAGCGCAATACCGGGTTATGTGCTGCAGGATAATTCAACCGAAAGTTCGTTGAGTCCTCGTGCTCCACTCGCAAATGTGGAATCCCCAAGTGACGATTCACACGAAGATGACACAATAGTAGACGAGGAGATAATGCTAGATGAAGAGACAATTCTGGAGGCCCCAGAAGAATTTCGCGGCAGCGAGGAATTATCGCCGCAAAGCGAGTCCTTCTCTGGCAGTGATAACAACGCATCCTCTGCGTCTGTCTCGTGGCCATGGCCGCTAAGCGCTGAAGAGGAAATAGAGCTGTCAGTTGCACACAACTCGGATTCAAATCGTGCATCATTTGCCGAGCAACAACGCGGCGGCAGCGGCAGAAGCAGCAATGATGCGGCCGCCGATGCTTGTTGCGATACGGTTCGTGATCACGACAAAGCCAGTCGGCCGGAAGTGAATAATAAAGACAACACTACGCTGGGAACTGAGCGTGGGAATGAGATAGCTACAGATGATATTTGCATGATAGAGCTAGAACAACCTATATCAACTAGTACTGGTTCCCTGTATGGTAAAGAGGTGATAACGCACGCTAAATTAGACGCTGCTACGGCTATCGATACGGACAAGCCCACGAGCGAGTTGTCTGTGGAGGTAGATACTAATATGACTAGTAGTAGCATAAGTGGGAGTGCAGTGACGGACAAAAATAGTAGTTGCGACGAAGCAGTCGCTGCAGCAACACTATTTGTTGATGACGCTGCTGGAGAAACGTTAACTTCTACCGTGCTCAGGGGCCGGAAAGTCATGCACGAGTTAATTTCTAACGCTAATTATTGCGCTGACAATACATTTGATACTCTGGCCGTTTTGAATTTGAAAGACGCGCTTATTGCCAGTGACACGGGATGGAATAAAACAAATGACAGTACAATGCTAAATAATAACGAAATAGAATCAGCTGATTTGATAGTACAAAATGAAAAATATTCGAATATGGAAAACAGCGTGGCATTGCCGATAGTTTCTGGCTTATTATCAGCTGTGACAGAAGAATACAAAGAAGACGTGTCGCACGAGGATAGAAGAGGTGGGGTAGAAGAGGCAGGGGCGAGTGTACGTGATGCGATGAATGGTAGGGTATCGGCTGTCGCGTCGTCGTCGCCGGTGGCTCGCAACGAATGCGAACAGACAACGAGTGCGAATGGTACGCGTTGTTCGGGTGGTGTTGGTGTAAGCGGCGATCGCGGCTGCGCATGCGACGCGCACCGGACTCTGGCGGTGGCGGCGGCCGCCGCGGTGGCCGTCGTGCAGGCATCGATCGCTAACAGCGACGCAGCGTCGTCGTCGACATCGCCGCTTTCTAGTCGCGTCCCGACCGTTGACGCGGTCCGCGCTACGCACCGCGATCAAAAACTAAACACTACTACTCCTGCTCCTGCTCCTACTCCAACTGCTACCGCTACAGCACAACCGTTCAGTTGGGAGTTTCGCGACGGACGTCTCGTTTTCACCGCCAGTGCGACCGATAGTGCCGCAAAAAATAGTGCTAGTGATGACAATGACACGTGCGCGAATAGTGTGAGTGACAGTAGCACCAGTGCGAGTGATTTACTTCGTAGCAGGGACATCAACAAGCGCTCCACCGAGAACAATTCGCGCATCAAACAATTGGAGGACAAGCTGAAAGAGGCTGCTGGCCTTAATAAGCCCAATCATCATGCACCGAAACCCGCTGCTGCTGCTGCTGCTGCTGCTGCAATAAATCTTCCGTGTATCGGCGGTACAAGTGATTTAGACGATAGTAGCGAGAAGAAGAATAACAACGAGCCGAAACAGGTGGTTAATGCGGATTGTCCATCATTAGACGAAGTGGAACGCTCCAAGTCGGAAAACGACTTGCACACGTGCAAGGACGAGACCGTCGAGGATCTCTATCCTCAGATTGAGATCGCGGAATTGAATAGTGCAGCCGAGCTAGACGCGTTTCTCGACGATCGTTTCGGGGGCCGATGCGAATTTGACGTGAAACGGATCGGTGCGTTTAGCGGTTTCGGTGCGGATCGAGCTGCTTTCTACCTAGTGTACGACGAACTGGAAGATGGCTATTCGAGTAGCGGGGACGATGATGCAGCACGTGCTCTAGTGAAAGGCAACAGCAGTAGTACAATGCGCGGTGGTGGCGGTGGCGGCGAGGGGGAAGGCGGCGGCGGCGGGCCGCAGCCTAAACGCCACAATCCCGATCACGATAATCTCAAGTCGTTGCTGAAGAAACCCGGTCGTGGTAGAGACAGCAAGAGGAATCGTGTGAGTTTCAACGAGAACCGTAACGAATTCTTCGATGCCGATTATATAATCTTAATTCGGGAGGAGTGCGACTATGATGAAGACGATGATGACGGTGTGTGTACGTGTAATCAACATGAAATGGTCCGTTTAACATGTTGTGAACCCGGTTGTAATTGTGGTTACGACGATGCACCGTCGATGGGTATGGGTGGCGGTGGACCAACGCCGCAGAGTCCCAAATTTGCACCGCCGCTCGAATTTGTGGATTCGGTGACGTTAAGTCCACCGGAAGGTTACAAGGATATGGATCTAGGCGAGGAACAGATTCTTGCACTTCAACAGATGGCCAGGCAACGACAGCAACAGCAGCAACAACTGCAACAGCAGCAACAACAGCAACAGCAGCAACAACAGCAACAACAGAAACAACACCAGCAACAACAACACCAACAACAACATCAGGCAATTTGCAGGGAATGCAGTGGCATGCACGATTCTGGTAAGTTTTTTTTTTAATTATTATTGTACACAATTCTTTATCATGCAGTTTCAAACAATTATACAGCAATAATTAAAATATGTTTTAAATTATTTATTTGCAATTATTACTATTCATACTTCAAAGAAAATATCAATTATACAACACTCATATTTTATTGATATTTATGTTACTTTTAAAATTAAAATAAGTTAACTTATCTTAAAAATTAATATCCAAAACAAACAATATATTTTAAACGTTATTTTAAAATAATATAATAGCATATTACAAAAAAGAAAATTAAATATACGTGAGTCTCCTTTAAAAGCTTTTATCAAATGCATTATTTGATTCATATTTTTAACAATGTTTAAAAACTCTGTGTAAATTTAGAAATTTAAATCATAATAAAAATATGAAATATAAAAAAATGTATTTCTGTTTTCAGATATATTAAAATATATATGTACAAATAGTACTTCTTAATCATAAGTATTTATAGAAAAGATTAAAAATACAAATCATTAAAGATGTTGTTTAAAATTTAAAAAATAATATACGAGTATATTATTAAAGTTATAGTTATCTGGACACCATAATTAAAATATATTTAAAACACTTATGCTCGGTTTCATAAACGATTTAACACTCTGTTAAAATTTAACACGTTGTTAAAACCGGTTTTAAATACGTTTTTAACATTGTTATTTTTTAACATCGTTGTTAAAATTTAACATTCCTTTATGAAACCCAGCATAATAGTTCCAAAAATTATATTATTTAATAAAAATAATAAAAACAGTAAAATCAAATACATAATTTACAAATAGTCATCAAAGTAGTAAATTTTCTATTTTAATGTTATTAACAAATGCTAACAAAGTTCATAATTATACGAAAAAAATACGATAAATAGTTTAAGGAAATTATAACAAATATTTCTCGTTATACTAAGAGTAAGTAAGAATATATGTATTATTATAATTAATTTTATTGAAATAAAATAAAAGAATTGAATACGCTCAATCTAATAAAACAGAAAAAAAAGTTAGCTACATAAAAACTATAAAACGCGAATAGTATACACTATATGCAAAATAAAATGTACAAATAAATAGAATAAACGCATATAGAATAATATGTTATTATTGATTTGTCTATAAATATATATATATATATATATATATATATATATATATATATATATATATATATATATATATATATTGTAGTAATGGAATTTCTATTTCAATAAAATGTACTGTAATTCATTCAAATATGCATATTATTCTCAGAAGTTCTAATGAATGCTATAATATGCTGGGAATTAATTTCAAACCATCCATTTAAGTCATATAACTTTATTTATTTTTGCATCTAATTATTATACATGTAATCTAAATCGCCATTGAAGATATAATTATGTATGAATTATTTAGTAAACAGAAATATTTTTATTTATTCAAAAAACATTTTTTTACATAATTCAAATTTAAACGAATGTTTAATGTTAAACGTGAATTAAAAATCTAAAAAATAAAAAAAGCATTTATTATATAAAAATCATTTTTAAATGACAAGATTTTATTCTTAGTCGTACTTAAATTATCTTAATAAAATATAAACTAGACACATTGTTTTCTCTACGTTGTATCTTTTCATTTGTGATGAAAAATTAAGATTACACATTAGAAAAAACAATATTATAAGAAAAAAAATTTAAAATTTAATTCATTTTAAGTATAGTACCTAATTAAATTTATCTAAAACATAAACATACAAAATTCAAATCTATAGATATCAAAATAAAATAAAATATTTCACAGGAATGTTTTTGTTTCTAACAAAAATATATAACTAAGTAAATTTATTCAAGATAGAGTAAAATATAAACATTAATATATAATAATTCAATAACAAAAATTAATGGCAAAGTATCCATGGAAGCAAATAAAACAATGCTTCTTTTGTGTTAATTTTTTTTTTAATATCGTTACTAAAATTAATATATTGTATGTTAAACTGTATAAAAATAAATACAAATTAAGATAAAACAAATAATTATTAATTACTAACTACAATGACGTAATAATAATAATAATAATAATAATAATAATAATAATAATAATAATAATGTTTCTTTACTCACGTCTCGCCACAGGAAAAATAAATTATTATATAATAACTATGATAACGATGTATAATGTACTTTGGAAAATATTATAATTTTTTTTTTTTTATCTATTTCAAAACATTTATGACTATGCATAAAAACCAAACAGTTTTCTTTTATAAATTACAATGAAACATTTTCAAATATACTCTACATAACTTTAATTATAAACGACGTTTTATTTTAAACAGATCTTTCAGCAAAATAAACAACTAAAAACTATTTTAAAACGATATTTATATATTTCATTTTGTTTACAAATTACTCATAACGCTAATGTAAACTGTTATTTTTTTATTAGATTTTTCACAATTTTTATGTAACTTGTATAACATTTTTTCATCGTTACGTTTTTGCTAAAAATAGTTTTAAATTTTCACAGTTGAAATATCAATAATTCCTATTTGAATTCGAAAATTTGAAATATCTCTATAATATAAACAATAGATTTTTGTTATATTTATATATATATATATATATAGGATGTTTTAGAACTTCAAGTTCTTCGATTCATAAAAAAAATTGATAATCTAAAATTTCTTTTCTTTTAAGAATCTGATTTTTTTTTGAATTAATGTTGTTATTCTGGTCATCAAATTTATATATAAGAATATTCAGCTTAAATTAGACTAACTAACATGTGAAAACGTTGTTAACTTAATCAAAAACTTAATCTAATTTAACTACAAAATTAGATTGTCAACTTTGAATCGCCTCATCGATTAATCAACTAACAATTAAATCACGTTGTTAGCAGTGATGTAACTGCTATTAAGCTCGCTTAAGATCCTGAGCTCTATTTTTTTTTACATATTTAACAATTTAAAATATTGAAATTTGAAATTTAATAATTTTTTTAAATCTCTGTATCATCATGAAAGTTTTATTAAAGGTTTAAGGAACTAAAATTTCTAGTTGTTCGGGTAATTTGTGTTTACAGTTTATATCGTAACTACGTACATCAGTATAAAATATACAAACATACCGTTGCGTGATACTTTCATTGTCAATTTAAATATCTGTTAGAACAGATCGTTTAAAAGACTTTATTTGATAATGTAATTGTATAATTTTGTATTTACCGACCGTCATATCATGATATGATAAGGGAATTGTAATCTACCAAATTTGCCATATTGAGATTTTTACAGATAAACACACGAATCAAATTCATTTGAACGGATTATTATAAAATTTCATATTTAAATTTCAAAGGTGAATATCTCAATTTGATCAACTTTTTGTAAAGATCTGCCAATCGAAAGTTATAACTAACAACTTTTATATGGAACATTTTTTATATTTTTATGATACATATAAATCTGTAAATAGGTGACATATTTATGTCAAGACAGTTTTGTTTTTAGTTACCATGACTACAGTAGTTATACAAATATTTCATTCCATAGATTTATTTAATACGATGACGGTCGGTTCTGTGGTGGCCACAGCAGATTTTTTTAATATATAAAAATATATTCATATACTGTGTGAAAAATCCCACAAAATTAGTATATATTTTCAAATTAAATTTTATTATATTTTAATTCAGTTTAATAATTACACGTTATAATTATGATACAGTTAATTTACTGGAATTCTGGATGATTATTAATTAAAATATTAATGAACGTACATTTTCAAAAATATATACGCATTTACGTCACAAATTATATATTGTTCATTATTATATCTTATTAGAAACAAAATTTTATTCTTTATTTTTTGTTCATAACAATAAATTAACTAACTAACTAACTACATTTTCGAGATTATATTTTCGAAATTATTTTTAATTATCGAATTCCTCGCTTCTACATTTTCTACTTTATTGAATTATATTTTACATTCCCAGAGATAAGTACAAAATTTTATTACCGAAGAAAAATATATTTATTAAATTTACTTACGAATTTTATTTTCATATTTTTATAACCAAAATAAAATAGAATTAAATAAAATTACTAAGTTTATATTGAAACATTTTTGTAATTTAAAATTAAAAATTTATAACATTTAAATGGTAAATGTTATAAAACTGTTATTAACAGTAGTTTGAACAAAAACCTTATTTGAGATTTATTTTTACTATTTTATTTAAAAAAAAAAAACGTAGTCAAAACTATGTTAGTTGTAACAATAGTGCTTGTTATCATACTACATAATTCAAACTTATCAGGACATTTAAAATTTAAATAAATAATTGTTCTTGTTTAAATATTCTAGATAACAATTTTTCATTATCTACCTTTGAATATTTAAACTTTCAACAAATTCCAGCGATTTTACTGATAAGAAACACAAAAATTTTGAATAATTTAAAGTTGTAAAATTTTTAAGGTACTATTAAGAAATGTTACGTTCCAATTAAGTAAGTTAAATATTTAAATATTACTGAATTAAGAATTTATTACGTTATTTTTTTCGTGGTTTATTATGAAATTATTTTGCGAAATTTTGTTAAAATAATTGTTATTTTATGTTTTGAAATGTATAAAAATCGATTTAGAAATAGTTACAATTAAAGAGAAAATTTTATTTTATAGTTAAATGCAAATAAGTATTTTCTTTAGACGTTGTTTATAAAGAATAATTATAGTATAATTATTGTTAAGTATTTTTTAATAAATTACCAATTAATAAATAATACACTCATTATTGAATTTATGAAGTTAATTAGAATTTAATTGTCATTTGTATTAATATTAACATATTATTATGAACATTTTTACATGTAATTTTTCTGTGAATATTTTTTTTATAATATACTTTACTTTTTCTTTATATTTACTCTCTTAAATCTGTATGATACGATGCATAATTATGCAGAGAATTGATTATTAATAATCCTTAATATTAAAATTATATATTCAATGAAACTACATATTTGTGCAGTTGAAATTTTATTTTTTAACGAAACTTAACAATCTTTGGATAGAAATCTTTCAATATTTGATAATGCATAAATGTGAAGAATAAAACTTATTAATATCTGGAATAAATTTTTGATTATATTGTTAAAAAAAACAACATATAAATATTTATGAGTTGACATAAAAATTTCACGATTGTATTTCATAACAATTTATGAAAAACGAAACAAAAAGTAAAAAACAAAACAAAAAATAAGTGAAATGCAAAACGAATTCAATGTTAGATTTTCATTTCCCGTTGTTTGATCTAAATGGTCTAAATAGCAATAACAAATCTACGCCCATGACCTGGGACGGAAGCTCTACGTCTAATAATAGTTTCATACTATAACATTTAGCCATATCACGTGATTATAACATATAACATACTCTATAAACACATAATAAATGCACACGCTTTTTGCTATAAGAATAAGAACAACTACATGCATTTAAGATTATTCTCAATAGATTTAATTCATTCTCATAAGATTTGTGTTAGTTTTTGTGTATTGTTATTGGTCATACATATTTCAGACATGTTTAAATAAACGTAATAAAGTAACTTTAAAATGTAGTTACTTAGAGTTTAACACCGAATATAATAGTAGATTCAGTTGTTCGAATCCGCTTGCCGGTGTTTCTGATCGTCATAAAATAAAAATTCCACAAGATCAATCATTAATTAAACAGAATCGTGCACAACTGTTTGTTTTAAAACAACGGTAGTTTAAATTTTCAATTTCACACTCATCATACACTAATCTATTTCGTAACCGATTCCTTTTAGTTACACCACATACGCCACGTAAAAATCTCGTGTTCAGATTTATATAATAAAGTAATTCCAAAATATTATTAGTAAAACAATCTAAAAATTAGATTAGATTAATATTTGATTTTGCTGCAGAAATCGAAATAGATTAAAAACTATTTCAGTGCTCGTATTTACCATTTATTTTACGAAATTATCGACAAATAACGCTAACAATAAGTAACACAAGTAGAAATTTCCGAAATATGTTCATAGAACAATTTAATTATTTCCGTGAGAAAAAAAAAGAACTATCTCGCGCCATTTTTTATTTTCATCAACCTAATTTCGCTGTTTTGCGCTTCTGTAATTAAAGCCTGCGTTAGTCGTTTGTTTTTTATTCTATTTGTGTTATTTTGTTCCAGTACAAAAGCATCAAGCAAGCAAAGTTATTATATCATAGATAACTTATAATATCTAGATGACGCATAACGCATTCTATATTAGTCTATTAATTAAACTACTGAATGTAGTATTACTCGTATAAGTTTCTAATTTGAATGAAATAAGTTTAAGAATGTACTTAATCTTATTTCATTTGTACTTAATGATGTATATGTTAATTATTAATAATAATAATTAATTCTTGATAGCAAAATTATTTGTTATTATTGCAACTGTAAGAAGTATGCACAGTATGGTAAATGTTGGAAATAGTAAACGTAAATAACTTTCTTCAAATTGGCACTGTTTTTATATATGCATTAGTATTGCTCCGTCTAGATTTATTTCTATTATTGTCTATGGATTAACTACACGTTGAAAAATAGTAGAGAATTAATACGTTAAGACAAGACAAAATGAAGTATTAAAATTTAAAATTACTTAGGAATGAAACGTAAGATAGAGTCTACTTTGCTGTTTACTAATTATTTATAAGACGGCTTGGGTTTGTGTAGGTAGAACAAGGTTAGCAAATATGGTAGTCTAAAGAGGTGTTTTATGTGTATTTATTTATTCAAATTAAGTTGGAATTATTGCGTTATTAAATATTGCTAATAGTTTATACGTTAGAAACTATTCGATTATTGTCCATGTACAGATATGAATGTTAATAAATTAAATGATATAAATATATACATATTGAGATATTGCGTATTTAGAAAGATAAAATAAATGTATGAGAAGGAATATTTTTGTGTTGGTATAAGAATATTTATGTTAATTTTTAATTATTTTATAAAATTGTTATTGTTATTATACGTCAATGAATTTAATAGTGTGCACGAAGAAATAGGGAATATACATAATTATAAACTAAACATATACATATATACGCAATCACATCATGTACCCATAAGGATGTGGCACAAACTATTACTATTTATGCAGAAATAAGTTTCCGTTAAACATTTTTATCCAGACAAGAAACTTTTACTTCATCCATATTTATGATGTAGTAATCGGAAAAGTACAAAATTAAAAATTAAAGAATTATGTAGATATTCAAGGCGTATTAATGAAATAAAATAAATAAATTTATGTGTTTTTGGAAGAATAACACAAAATAAACAAGTAATTATATACAAAATACAAAAATAGTGGCCCGTATTTTCACCTCATTTTTAAAAGTGACTTTTGACATTTACTTAAAATGATTTAATAAGCATTTTAAAATAGTGTATATAAATTTTATAATATTATATTATATAATAAAAAAATCTAAAATAAAAAATAATGTATATTTTGTGAAAGACAGAAGTAAACATTTTCTTATAAATAAATTATGAAAGACAAGTAAAAATTCACACAAAAGTGAAATGAGAATACGAGCCAATATTTTTTATTACGTTTTTTTTTAGTACAAATTTTTACTTGATTAGAAATTTAGGTTTCTGTTTCATTACGACAGGAATTACACATCTTGTCTATTTGACTTTTTACAAAGATTTTTTAATCCACTTCCTAATTGTTTATTTTGAACATGTTTGCACATTTCCTAGCACAAATAAAATAGAAGAAATAAATTATTCTCGTTAATAAACGATCAGTTGACGATTGTTAATTGTAATTCGGTGAAAAACTGAAATTGACAAAAAATTCGAGATATATCCATTTCGAAATTTCTGATTCATTTAGATCATTATCATGTAAGAATAAATTTATCCTTGGAAAAATTTTAAAATTAGCCAATGGTACATTGTCATTTATTCTGAGGATACATTTTAAGCCAATCATATTTTTTTTTTACTTATCTTAAGAATAAATAGTGAGTGAGTGAGCAAACCTTTGTGCATCTCAATTCATCTCAAGTAACTTATTTAATTTTTCTACGCCACACAAATTTTTGTAATATCTCTAACAAAACACGCATTTCTTTGCGAATAATTTCATTCCAGCTATCAATAAACTCCCTTCCTCCCCCGTGTCAATAAAGCCTTTTAACAACAGTGTGCTGGGGCCCCTAGGATCAGAAAAATAAAATTTAAATGGCTTTATATTACATAGAATTAATTTAAATATGATGCATATTTTTATTAATGGCAAATTAATTGACAAACACAGATTATTATGGGGCCCCATGTTCGAAGAGCCCCGGGTAAGTACCCCATAAACCCCCATGCGTTAAGACGGCACTGCGTCTCGACCTTGTATCGAAGCACAGTTCCATAACTTAACGGTGTGTTTACGGCTTACTGATGTCAAGTACCACGGTCACACACCCAACACCAGAGACAATACATCCACCTTCATAGTTTATATGTATCCATATCCTCTACCTCCGTCTAACCGGAACAATGCTCCGATGCACCGCCCGCTTCGATCTGGTGAACCACGACGACAATTTTTAGAATTTCTGTTGTGTGTTGTTTCGTTTCACTTTTCATTTATGCTGACTTTTTTTTTTTTTTTTTGCTTTTCGTTGTCGATATCCGATTCTAAACGGTTCAAATGCTGTTGTTCCTGTGTTTGTTCATATGGTAATTGATTGGAAATTGATTTTTTGTAGAATTCGATTTGATTTAGTTGACTGAATAGTGTTGGGTAATACTTGGTGCTATAGTGAATTGATTTTTTTGAATGGATATATTTTGAGATTTGACTAGAATTCATATAGTGACATTGAAAATATATAGCAAAATTATTTTTTATAGTCTAGTATCAGATCAGTTATTATATAGATGCAGAACACAATACAATGTTTTGTTATCTTAATAAGAGAGAGAAATTTTGTTTATAAATATGATTAGTTTTTATATTTATTTCGATTTGTCTATATAGGAGTAGGTGTACAAATTCCCTTCAAATTAATATAGCACGATATGTACGCAAAAGGATGTGGCACAAACTCTTTTACTATACAGTATACACTGTTTACTTATTTAAGTTTATGTTATTTGGACACAACTTACTGTTTAATATTTTGAATTCACAAAAATTCAAACCTAAAAGTCTTTTTACATGATTTAAGAAAACAAACGACAGTAAACCAAAAACAAAATCAAACAGTTTGGTGCAATTTATTTCCTATATTTTTTACGTCATAAATAATAAAACTGACAACCAATAAAAACAGATTTCGCAATCCCCCTGGAACCAAATTTAATAAACGAACATCGAAACAAAGGGAAAAAAAATGCAAAATAAACAAGACGCATTTTTTTTTTCTTTATAAAAATAAAAACATTTTCTCCATTTATCTCGTGCAAAGAGACTTCTGTATTTGGAAAAAATTATGTTGGTGCTATACAGTGTTTAGAAAGAAAGAAAAAAAATTGGCTAATTTCTAGCTGTTTTATAAGGGCTCATAAACGTATTATAAAAATTTAAATAAAGGACTTTAAGTGTGCTGTCCGTTCCGCCGTTCGTCGTAACACTTTAATTAATTATGGAAAAGAAGCGCCCGGTCTCGTATACATTTTACTCGGCAGGTCTTAAAACTGTCCAGTGGCGTGCCGTCGCGCTAATTTACCCGTCGTTAAAATTATATGCATGGACATTATTCTTTGTAAAATAATTTATTGCACGCTTAAGGGAATATGTTCGTACGTTTTTCAATTTGAATATGTAGTTTCTTTTTAAGAATTTATTATTTATATGGTGATGATACGATTATGAAATTTTAAATAATACAATATTGTTACGTTTACGATTTGATACAGGATAAAACTAAGGTGTAAAATAAATATAACACAAGATTTTTATAAACTGAATGTATTACTACTATTTATGTACATTGCAAATGTATTTATTTCAACGTATTTACACATAGTTAATTTCTTACCTAATAACTTGTACGTATGATTTGCTTGTTTATTATTTATGTCATTTGTATTATTTTCCTATAGAGTATATCGAAACGTCGATATTTAAATAAAATATATACAGAATTTAATCCTAAAGCTTTTTTACTTTTATTTTAATATAATGAATTTTGAAAGATTTTTTTCTATATTAACAAACATGAAGTTTATAACAATTTTATTTGCACAATATAGGTACTACTACTAAACAATTTATTGTAATTTTGAATTTTATTCCGGATGGCAGTCGAATTGTAGACAAAAGGATTCTTAATACATATTAAATTTTATTGTTATACATAAATTTATTGATTCAGTTGTCAATATTTCAAACACAATTTTTATTTAGTACATTGCTAATATGCTATATATATATATATATATATATATATATATATATATATATATATATATATATATATACATACATATATATGTGTTATTAATATTACAGTAAGATTGTCCCGAAGATGGACCAAAATGTGACTTAATGTGATTATAGTAATTGCACTATAAAAACAAATAAACATATAACATCTGCATAAACCTGACATTTCATTTGCAGAAAATTGAAAGAAAGGAAAAAAAAACAGTACAAAATTAAATTAGAAACAAACCACAACATTAACAAATTTAAAACAAACTCCAAAAAAAAAAAACCAACAAATTATAAAATTAAAGCCACCTTCTAAACTACCTACAATGTACCAGCCACCACCATAAATAATAAACTTTATATACACTAGTCCCATCCAGTCAAACAGTAAAGCGGCACGGCACCCATGTACCCCACAACCCCGAAGCACAAACATACCAGTCCAACTAGTTGAAGCATTTAATAACACTTAATTTCATTATGAATTACGCGGCGGCAGGCGAACGGGGAACGACCATGGACCATTAACCCAGTGGCGTTCGTAAGACGATTTCTGCCTTCCCCCACACCCCCCTCCGAATTTCAGCCATCGCGAAATTACGGCTGGCTGTGTTGTCGTAAATTAGAACGAATTGCTTGCCGCGGAAAGTGGAGAGCGATGGTGCTAAATTAAATTTCCCGCGTACGCATACGACGTTCTTGTTCCGGTTTCCTTCTCCGTCCGAAATTATGTTTTTCATTTGATTGACCGGATGCTGGATGTTGATGAAAGATAGAGGGTGTGGAGGGGGGAAGGAGAAGGGAACTAGATGGGATAGAAGTGATATTTGATGGAGAATTGATTATTGGTAATGTTGTTTTACGGGTGATGGGTCAAAGTTTAATGAAAAACGAAAGTGAAGTTGCCGGTTAGGGTTAAGAATTAAAAACTAGTTTAGTAAAAAATATTTGATTATATATTTATAAGGGTTTGTGATCGGGTTTAAAGGCCCAGTGGACAAAATTTCATCCGACAGAAACTCATATTCAAAAGCGTATTTGACAAAGGTGAAAAAATTAGTAATTAATCGTTTATAGAAAGTGAATATATTTAAAAAATTTGGTATTAATGTATTTCAAATAAAAGTGCAGTTAAGATATTTAATTAACTTATAATTTGAAAACAAAATCAATAATTTAAGAAACGTGAAAGTAAAATTTGTAGATTGTTTTGATAAGTAAATAAAACGTTCAGAATGTTTTTTTTTTGTATTAAAGTTTAATTTTCTCAAAGGAAAATATTTACCACAGAATATATAGTTACATAAAAATTTGTAAATGTCACATCTGCTACCAAAATCTAACATTGACATACTGCGTCACTAGAAGAGAATCTCAAAAACGTGACTATATTAATATTTTGACTACAGTATACAAATCATATTCATAAAATTTCGTAGAATGCTTACTACAAGTAAAATTTTAGTAATTTTTTTTTGTAATATTTACATGATATACAATATTTTATTTTTTTTATGCATGTCACGTTACGAATTCATTCACCTATAAGCTAAGAACAGAAAAGACATTTGATATATCTGCATTTTATACACTAGCATTTTTAATAGATTTATGCTGCTATTCTGGTCATCATATTTAAATTTAAAGATCCTTAGCTTGAATGAGACTTTTAATGAGAAATTTAAATAAAGTAATTTTGAATATAGTCGTTATTTAAAGGATTTTATTTCTATATTAGTAATGTATTTATTTAATTTTTTACCTTAAAATAAATTTATAGAAGAGAAAAATTACTATAGTCATGATAACTAAAAACAAAACTGTCTTGACATAAATATGCCAACATGAGTATTTTTCTGGAACTAATTACTAGAAATTGATGAAAAATTTGGGAATTTTTTTTTAGGATGAGGCTATTTATACATACGGTATGTATACGCAATTGGCTATTTATACATACTAAAAAAAAAACCTAAACCAACCTACTAACCTGACCTACCCTAAATAGCCAATTACGTAAAAATACTGTATGTATAAATAGCCAATTGTGTATACATACCGTATGTATAAATAGCCACTTTCTTTTTTTTATAATGCATATAAAGAACTTAGAAAGTTGAGAAACCAAAAACAAAAGTACCAACACTATTATTATAAAAAAAACAAGTAAGTCACACTTTAATCTGTAAACACATTTATTGATTACACATTTTCATTTAAGTTTATCGGTAATTACGACAGAAGGTGTTAAATGTATAAAATATTCATATTTCTCCTCTTGATTACACAATTCCAATAACATTAGGTTAGGTTAGGAAGCGTTTAACAAAAGCATCTCTCCTGGTTCATTAGCCATCTCGATTCCATCATTTTAGATAGTCATCTACGTTTCTCTTTCTCTCACATCTTCTATCTTCTAATCTTTCTGACCTTTCATGGACGCTAAACAGTTTTGGCCAATTTTCAATTATCGTCCCGTCATAATACTTAAATTTTGTGAACGAATTTTTTGTATTAAAAAGTTTGATAGAATAGAAAGTGTGCTTTGAAATTTTTGTTTTAAATTTAAAATGAATATAAGAAAATTTAATTCAAATAACATTAACTTTTAATAAAAATGATAAAAAGTATATTTCCGTGGTGAGTCAGTCAATCAAATAATTTATTTTTTAAACATTTAAACATGAATAAATTAAATTTTGAACAAATAGTAAATTTTAAAAAAGCTTCAGAATTAAGTTCTGTATATATTTTATCTAGTAACTTATTTCTATATTTTGAAAGTCAATTTTTACATAACATATATACAGAACTTAATTCTAAAGTGCTTTCGTTTTAAATATAATAAGTTCTGAAAGATTTTGTACTATATTTGTCAATTTTTAATTTCAAAAAATAATATAGGATGATTTCTTGTTCTTATCTTTGCATGAAATACTTTTCTAGTATTATGAGTTTGTTCGATTTACACCTGTAAGATCTGTTGTGTTATAGATTATTTACTAGAAAAAGACAAACATTCTGTAACACTATAGGTCTTACAGATATGGACCGAAAAGACCAATTTTATATTTAAATATACAATAGCAACATTACAGTTCACAGAAATAATAACAACAAAATTTTAAGTATATTTTTGTGTTATATCTTTTAATTATCTTTAGTATCTCATATCGTTATTATATCTAATAATATTTTTTATTATTATTAAATTAGCAAATTTAATTTTGTAATGCAAACAAGTACACAATGAAAACTACAATTGTATTAAATTAAAACTGAAATAAACAAACATACTTCTAATGTTCATGACCCAAACAAACAAGAAACAATAAACAAAGAAAGAGAAAAATTATAGAAATGTAATTATTTTCAAGAAACACATGTACGTGTAAATAAGATACGTTATGTACATAATTAATTACTAAGAAATTCTTTCTTGTTTTTTTTTATTACACCGGATAATTCAAGGTTAGATTTAACTGGAAGACTTTTAAATTTTTTTCTGATAAAGAATTTTCCGACACCAATTGCAAAAGATTTCTTCTTTAACTTTTATATATAGTTACACAGAAACTTTAGAAATTAAAATCATTCTTTACAATCTACAAAATACAAATTTTATAATTTTTCAATTTCAAATTAATTATTTAAGTGCAGTGGTTTAATGAAGAGTTATGTGTTCAAATTTTCGATAAATGACGTAAATTTTTCATTTAATCATTTTTATTTTTTATAGATCCTTTTCAAATATCTTTTGGCGCTGTAAATACTTTTACAGGGCGTTTCATTACAAATTTTAAAGTCGGCACTACTTCCGGTCAAACCAGAAGCTCAAAATTATTTAAAACATTCAACGCAAATACATAATATCTACCTACCAAATTTTATTTCAATATGTCTAAAAACTCCAGAGATATTTACTTGGTTCCACACATTTGCCCATCACTTTATATTCACGTTCATTCAATTAATTATTGTATATTTACATTTGACTAAATTATCTATATATAAAACTTTATAATACTTTGATTTCATTTTAAAATCATACAACATATTACCAAACAATCTGTTTATTATCATTATATTTTACTGGTTTATTTTTCAAACAAACTTTCCAGCTAACTAGTACAAATTCATAACCCATCATAAATCACATAACTTATAAATAGTCATTCCAGGCATAATAAAACTAGCGAAAATTTATAATTAACTTAACTTGTTGCGTCCGACAAAGACAAAATTCAACTCGGGAAAAATAAACTAAAAAGCAATCACATTAGCAGAGTGTTGATAGTTGATGGTATAGTAGCACAAAATAACATTCACTTCCTCTTTACAGCCATCAAACTCAAACAAATACACACTCATACCAAAAACTATAAACATAATAAATAAAATACACTAACACAAACACACTATTAATACAATTCGATTCTTTCAATCAAAATGCGGTTCACGCCCTAAAGCAAACACAAAATAACATATAACATAGCGGTCGTGCTATGTAACTTTGATACAACACACGTTAGGTTTAAATACCAACATGTCTACAGTATTCACTAATCAGTTATTCCATGTTAGTGCTTAGTGAATGCAAGATAATATGACTAGCTTCTGAGTAAAATGGTTAAAGTAACGATTATCGCACGTGGATATATTGAATTTTAATTGTGACAATACGCGCCGTTTGTAACGAAATTTGTTACAGTTGAATACTAATATAGAAATTAGTGATTTGGAGTTGTTATACGTGAACATAACTTTAGTTTTAACTGTCAAAGTAGTGATTAAGATTGGTGTTTTTTTTTGTTAAGGCACGTTCTGTTTGAAACAATGAATTTAACGGGATTATTTCGTTGTCATCGGTAAGTTTTCTGCGAATATAAATTTATTATTTTTGTAATTAGCCTATTAACGCTCAATATTTTTTTTAAACTGTATTTTATTCATATGTTAACAAGTAACAATATTTATATGGAAATAATTCCAAATTAAATATGTTTCAAATTGTGGCGGCGTTAGATTTTGAAATTTAGGATGGCAGCAGGGCCTAGATTTTTTTTAAGAAGTCCCATTTTAGTGAAAATAAGCAATAATTTCTGTACGAAAAAGTAAAAAAATATTAATTTTATTAGTTTTCACTTATATTACTGATTTTAAATGAACAAATTATATACCAAATACTAAACTCCCTTAAATTAAAACATTTTCGTTAAAAATAACGATTCGTTAAAATGATAATTTTATGATTCCGTAAGAAATCTTTCTATATGTATATAAATATATAGCAAAAAAATTTCTTTCGAGATCCAAAAATTTTTATTTTTAGATTCATTTTTTATTTTTATTTAAAATGACAAATTTATCAAGTATTTCTTTGTGATATATTAATTGAATTATGTCTTTTTGCTATATTTAAAATACTTATAAACATCACTAAACCTACTCTGTTAAATTTTTGTTTTTAAATAATTTTTATTTCTTTTTTAAAGAAAATGATCTTTCACAGCATAGGCACTGGTATAATATCAAAAATTTGTAGCATATAATATAAATTTTACAAATTAATAATAAAAAATTAAAAGAAGAATTTTAAAAAAATTGCACACTTCAAATTGAATCCATAATCAAAATTTTTTTCTAAAAATATTCTGGAGGCAGTCGGTGGCCAGAGTATATTTGAGGGGAGAGTATGCCTTCTCCCTTCGGAGTGCCTTCCACTAAATTTCAGATACAGCAATAAAACTATGTTTTATCAATAAGAATAGAATAAATTTAACAATTTTATAATTAAGAAATATTTATATAATAATAACTTATTTGTCTGCTGAGTTTTTGCAACAAAATTGGTTATTTTGACACTAATGAATTATTTGTTCATAGATAATTTTTAATTTTTATAGCTTATACAAAATGTTAAAAGTTTTCAATGCCTATAACTAAAGATAAAAAAGTAAAAAACTAATTTGTTATTTACGCCCATATTATTATATTTTATCTGATATTCTAACACTGTGAATGTCAAAAATTATAGTTTAATTTGCTATTCAATGTTGATAGTATAATAACATAACCTACAAGTTTTACGTGTCAATATATCTATTGTTTATAATGATGTATTTCACTAATCACGTACGGTTAAAACAATGAATGAAACGCATTGATTTAATCTCTACTAATAAAAGATTCTAACAATTGAAAATTTGCGAATATATAGTTATATTTTGATCATACAGAACACGTTTCAAACGGAGTACGGTTTTATCGTACTCAGTTTTATTGTGTTGTTAAATCGAACGTACTTTTCTATCTCTTGTTTTTATTGTTTCAATAATTTTGATGATTTTTGAACTATTGCCAGTTTCAATCTTCTTTTAGCATTTATTCAGCTTGTTGCAAGTTTTATTTTTCGGTTTTCGGAAAAGTTGCTATTACGTTTCAAATTGTTGCACATTCGTTAACAAGTTTGGTAAAAAAAATTCAATGCATTTATTATTCATATTTATTTATTCGTATATAAATTCAGCTATTCTTTAACTTGGCGATTTAAATAAATTAGTTAATAGAGTAATTCTGAACATGAATGTCATTTAAATTTAAAGAAATTTAAATTAAAGATTTCACACTTAAAGTGGTGACCAGAATTAATATTTACTAAAAGTTCTTTAAGTTTTGAAAGTTAAGCGAATTTTAATTATTAAACTAGGGCCATATCATTCTAATTATTCACATTTTATTAAAATCGATAGAGAGCTGTTTGCAAAATATATAGTTTAACCATCACAAACAAATAAATGAGTACATACACAAATTGTTGCTCGATTAATGGTATAGCATTTAGATAAATTTCTGAAATTATATAGTAAAAACTCTTTTAGAACTCATTTAAAATAAAACGGCTTTAGATTGTACTTTTGCACTAATATTTATTAATAATCTACGTTTCGACGTACTCAACATATCTTCACCAGGAAAAATGATATAAATGACATTTACAACCTGAAGCCGTTTTATTTTTCTGAAATTATGATTAAATTTTAATGACATTAAAATTCATTCAAATGTCGAAATAAATTCCCAACCCTAATCATAATGCATATTTGACCATGATGCAAGTTTTATTTCTGTAGAAAATACATTCTAATTGAATTCAAAGTTTTGTTTCCAAATGAATTTATTTAAATAAACATTTTAATTAAATCTTAGTTTTACTGTGGTACCCCTCCAGTTTGTTTATTTAATATTTGGTTTGCAAATTTGCGTTGAATTTGTGGGTTATCAGTAATTCAAAATCCACCCGATAGAGTTTTCATTCGAAATGTGCTTGTGCTGCAGTAATAAAATACAGAATACACTTGTTTTAAATTCAAATGTATTTTAATGACAATTTCTTTGTGTATAATTCATTTGATAGTGTGAAATCATATAATGCTGGTACTAAAAATATGTCAAGCTGATAGCAATTGCATAATTATATTTCGTAAAACATTTAATATTTAATAATGTTTTATGTAATCAAGCTTGAGTTTTTAATTTGTGATATATTATTTATTATTTGTGATTTTTGAGTTACAAGGATCAATTTTTTTTTATATAATTTATGTGGGCACTAATAGAATCTTTTGTAAAAATTTGATTAATCTTGGCATCACTAGAAAAGAAATCACATGACCATCTTGGGCACAAAATAAACCTATCCGAAATTTTTATTAAAATCGGTTGAACAGTCTAGGAGGAGTTGTGCCCACAAAATTTTTACCCAACCGAGCGAACGAACTGACGACGCAAACACATACAACCTTATAAACTAAGTTCGGATTCGTCATTTAGAAGCTATATGAAGGATTTCTATCTAATTTTTCACGAAAATAGTAAATTTTGCACATTGAATGTTTATTTTGTAAAATAAATCTGGTGAGTATTTGCAAATTCTAAATGATATGAGAATTTTAATCCATATCAAATTAGAATCCAATTAAAGTTAAATAGACTAATTGCAAATTGTATATTTGTGTTAATGTCATATTATTTATACAAGGATATAATACATTATCTGCTAATCTGCTGCTAATTGGAGTTTTTGTGTTAATTAAAATAAATAAATATTAGTTTTCTTTTGTAATTTAAAAGTTATTCCTTAATATTTATTGATAAAAAATTTATTTCTAAGCGTAGATAGATAAACACATTTATGTCATATATTTGCAAGGGTGTGACACAAATTTTTTCATTCAATTAGAAATCAATTTACGTTAAGCATTTCTTGATATTTTCATGATGTTCTTATATATGTTCTATATTTTTACCAGTTGGAAATATTAAAAATCTTATGATTAGCTACGTGAAACACTGTTAAACACATTATAAGTTAAGTTACCAACTGACCAATTAATATGACGTTTCAAACACATTTGACAATATAATTGCCTAATTAACTCATTCATTAAAGTTAATAACGTTCTTTGCAACTGATCTTCAATTATGCTAATCCACTTATTTATTTAGATCTTAATAAATCAGTTAACTACACTGCAAAAAAAAATTACTTTAAAACCTACATTTTCACTATTAATTCAGAAGTAAGCATACTTTTGATTAGTGGAACTGGGTTTTTATAATAGAAATATATAATATTTTTTAATAAAAATAAATAAGAGTAAATTATAATATAACTATTTTGTAACATTTTTATAAATTTTTTTATTATTAAATTTGGGGGAAAATATATTTATTTGAATTAAAAATAATGGATATTTTTTATTTGAATTTTTTCCAGAAAATACTGTATTTCTAAACCAAATAGTAAAACTTACAAAGTTGCTAAATTTTAGCAACGTTGCTAACAACATTAGCCAATCATATTAGCTGACACTAAATAAAAAATTAAAATGAGAACTCTTATATTTGTTTCTATTGGTTATAGTTGTAAGCAACATTGCTAAAACTTAGCAACTTCGTTAGAGAATTAGGTCGTATAACTGACTATTATTTATTTTTATTAAAAAATATTTCTATAGTAAAAATCCAATTAAAATTATGTTTACTTTTGAATTAAATCGTAAAGTAATATTTTTTCAGTGTAAGCAACTAGATTCTCAGTTGTCTTCGAACTGCTTCATTAATTGAAGTTAACGAATTGATTAACTTACAAAGCGTTTAACAATATTTTGTGCAAGCGGGCCTCAATAAAGACGTACGTTGAGTTCGTCGAAACGTCAATTATTAATAAATATTAATACAGAACTACAACCTAAAACCGTTTTATTTTCAGTTTATCAAAATTTATCTATTACGTTTAAATAATGTTTGGTTTATCGAAAAGAAAAAAAAATTAACTAATTTGATATTTTTTCTGTTACAACTGGAATCCAATATACAAAATTCTCTTTGTCGCAAAAAAAGAAAACCACTATGTATAAATGAAACAGTACGAAGCGTATAGAACACAGAGAAGCATATTACACTGGTAAATACTCGTATATTTTGCAGACCATGTTGAAAATGAACACGTCATTGTTCGTAAATTAACATTCCAGCATAGTTGTTAAGCGAAGCGCCCGCTTTGCCATTGAAATTGGTCGCGTGTATGAACCACTCTTCGGTGCAATTTGAAAATTCATTCCTGTAAAAGGCAAATACAAACTACAAGTTGCAACTTCTATTTACCCTTTTTCTAATCATTGTTACTAGCGATAAGTGTCTCTTTTATGCTTTTATAGCATCATGGATTAATTATCAGACGTTTTTGTAGGCGGGTTATTTGTTAATACAAATTGCTGTTTTGTTTACTTTTTTTAATATAAATATTATTTTATTTATTTGCCCGTGGAATCGACCGTCCTCCAAGCAAATGGAAAGCAGTTATTGAAGTACATGGTGATTACGCTCCGGAATAATCGTTTAAAAATGTTTTTGTTGAATTTTTATGTTTCTTTTCTCATAATAAATATTGTTTAAAAAAAACCTTATAATTTTTTCTATAACTATACTGAAATTTGTTACTGGTTAGTATATGCGGTATATTATATAATACTACCCAAAAATCTGTACTACAATATGCATATTGTAATACAGGTTTTTTTTCGTGGTAGATTTGTTGATTTATGTGACGTAACAAGTTGTTATAACAACGCGTAGTGTGCAGTTTTATCATTAGGGCGGCGTATTATAACTAATTACAAACAACAAAATGAAACTGCTACATAAAACTAGTTAACATAAGGTCAACTTTCGCTTAATACACAAAAATTATTAAAATAATATAATTTAAATTATGTACGGTATAGAAAAAATTATATATAATTGTAATAATTTTACATTTAATATTGTTAATAAATATAAATTACAAATTCTTTTTTTTTTTGTATAATAGATATTTCGAATGGGATGTTTACAGGGTGTAACAGAATAACTATTCCTAATTTTCAGAAATAATAGAGGGCACATAAAGAAACATTTTTTATTAATAAACTAGTGTCCGGAATTTTTGTTTTTTTTTTCGGCTATCGATTGTACATCGTTACACCTTGTGTATCGAAAATGGTGGTCGTAACAACCTTGTGTATCTTGGCACCGAAAAATTTCCGGACACTAGTTTATTAATAAAAAATGTTTCTCTAAGTGCACTCTATCATTTCTGAAAATTAGGAATAGTTATTCTGTTACACCCTGTATAAGTATAGCAATTATTTATTGTATTAGTTACATTAATCCGGTTATCAAACTTCTACAAAGATTTCTTTTTGTCATTACAATCATGTATTGAAAACGTAGGTACATAAATAAATATTTCTACTAATTAAAATATACTACTACTAATTAAAAAAATCCAAATTTAATTTTCAATTAGAAGTGAATTCCCAATCGAATTTAGAGCAAAATTTAAACTCACACTAATTAATCGGATATGAAACAGCATTTTGGGGACGAATATCACTCGTATATAACAGAAATTGAAAATGAAACAATGAGAAAACAATATCAATAACATAATGAAACAAGAGGTGTTATTTCGTCATTATGATCAGGTTTAATCAACAAATTCATTCGACAAATAAAATTATAATAACGGCTTATATTAATGAAAATTTGCTAATGACATATACATAAAATGTAATGTATATTTATGATTTATACGTGTACTGTGCTAATTTTAATTTTACATGCTTTAATTTATATTATTACATATTATAGATAAAACGGTGACTGCAACTTTTAAACATGGGACTTTAACATGTAAAATTATGCTTTTGCAATATTCTGATTTCTTAATTATTTTAGACCAAAAGGTACAAATATAACGAATTTAGGTCAATTCGTCTAAAACATCCAGATAAATCTGCTATTGCTAAACATGCTTTAGAATATCTTCATGATGTAAAATTGGAAGATACAGTAATAATTACTAGAACCAATCAATATTAGCAGCAGAAAAGAATAACATGAATCACTGTGAAAGCACTGAGTTAAATTAAAAATCTATAATTCTTATGATCTAATTACTTACTTATAGGTTTTCTAGTAACTTGTTTCTATATACTGTTATTTACTATAATATCATTGATAAATTTTAACCTGATGAAAACAAGCGTTCAGTTTTGTCGAAATGTCGTTTTTATAAAATAATTAAACTGAAACTAATCGTAAAACATTTTTATTTTAACTAAGTTATTATTTTTTTCATTCAAAAAAAATTTTAGTTAAATTTTCCTGTATTAAATGTTCGAAACAAATTTCAAATTTTTTTTTTTATTTTAATATATTGTATTGCCTAAAGCCCATATCAAAATATTTACTCCTTAATTTTATAGTTAAATTTCTAAACGACAAATAGTGCAATGCTAACTTTATATGCAATGATTATATTACATCAAATTACCATAACACAATTTCAAGCTTTGCAATCACATTACATCAGCTAGTTACATTGTATCTATGTACTCGTATGTCAGTATGCAATTCTAAATTTGATTATCATCTCTTCTTCAACATGGTATCTTCACATATATATATATATATATATATATATATATATATATATATATATATATATATATAAACTATATATATATATATATAAACTATATATATATATATATATATATACGTAAAACTTATTCACACTTAACTAAGTACATTGAGTTTCAAATTATATGTCTATTTCAAATAAATTAATTTTATTTAGATCGGGTTTCATAAACAATAAATAAATTTACTTCATAAGTTTTCATTCTTACACTAAATAATCTTCAAAGTAAATGTTATTTCAACAATTTACTAATAGATTATTATTATTAATAATAAGAACTATTTTTTTTTCACCAATAGATTAAATTTATTCCTCCTTTTTAGGGGGGGGGGGCACTACCTTAAGTGCACTGAAAATAAGCAAAGTTTGGGAATTTTTTATATTTTTGGTTTTTTATATGTTATTACAGTAATAATTTAACTACCTTTATGTATTTTTATGTCAAAAAAATGTACACACTGTATCTTCAAATTTAGTTCATTTGAAAGTGACCAATAATTTCATACACCCTGTACAATACATACATTGAAAATCTACATTTAACATTCAACACTACTACTAATGTACTGCAAACTATATATTACCTAACTGCACTAGTGTAATATTGCAATTGACTGCCTGCAACATTTCGATAGAATATACGCTTATTCAGCTAACCGAACCAGATCTGGACTGACTTTACTTCGGCAGCATCGTATTAGAGCGTATGGCCGACAAAGCAGATTCTGGGTTAGTGCAGTTTCTATTATATTATATCGACAGAGCTACTACTGTGAAATTATATTAGTTCTTGGCTATTGAGATATAGATGAATTCTGTCTCGGGAACAAAAGAGAATTTCGGATCAAATTTGCCTTGCAGACGCGCGCCGGCGATAGAACAATATATCAGGACCGTATTTGCTAATGATTTGGTGATATATGAATTCGTCTTGGTATTGATAGGTAATTAATAATGGATTATGCACGGGTTATGATTAGATTAATTTAATGTTAATATCGGATAATGGGAATGTTGTGATTTAGGTATAGATTATGTATCGAAATTTGTGTTCCTTCTACTAGAAGTAATAGGAGGTAATTTACTTCGCAAAATATTCTAATAGACACAAGAATTAATTTATACATTCTATATTTTAAAGAAGATTTTTTCAAGAGTTTAATTTTGACAAATTTAATCCAATTTTAAGTAAAACAAAACGGCTTTAGATTGCAGTTCTGTATTAATTTTTATTAATAATTGACGTTTCTACTCAACGTACGTCTTTATCAGGAAAAAATGATACAAATGACATTTGTATCATTTTTCCTGATAAAGATGTACGTTAATACGTCGAAACGTCAATTATTAATACTCAACTACAACCAAAAGCAGTTTTATTTTAATATAATGAGTTCTGATAGATTTTTTACTATGTTAATCTAAGTATTTATTAACAAAGTGTGCATTTAATATATTAAATAAACAGAAACTTTAAATGAAATTTTATTTTGATATTTTATTTCTTATACAGTTTTTTATGGTTTGCAAAGACGTACATGTTTTCTTTTTAATATCATTAATAATTTTTTAAAAATTTGAAAGAACAAAGGGCAACGAATTATTCTGTACATTATTATGTACAATATATTATGATAATATTTATAATAATTGTTTAAAATAATAAATACAAAAAATTGCTGTTTCTAATAAACTATAATTTTCTGTGATCTAATTTATTTAAATTCATTTGATTTATTTGTTAATTATTTTTATTTTTTGCATTAAACTAATATTTAATTAGTTAAATAAAATATTTTATTGTTGTTTGATGCAGAATTTAAAAATTAAAATAATTTTTGTGATTTAGTTATTATTTTTTAAAAAAAATGTATATTTTGTGATCTAGTTGCTTTTCTGTTTCCTAATTACTTGCTACTGTGTTTTTTGTTGTTTACTTTTCTGTCATTTGTATTTCTGCCTGATGAGGACAGGCGTTTAGCCTTGTCGAAACGTCGTTAATCTAAATAAAAAAAAGAATTAAAACCTAAAGTTGTTTTATTTTATAAATATGAGTTCTGAAATATATTTTATTATGTTAAAAAACTTTTTATTAAATGAAGTATAATATAAGAACCTTTTAATAAAATTACGTAACATTTTATTTTTAGTTTTCTTATATTTACGTCCATACACTGAGAAAACTTTTGCTTTAGATCCGAGATTTTTACTTTTAACTTAAACATGTTTTTGAACTATAAACTTATGTTTTTTAATAGAAATAAAAAATTTAAAAGAAAAAATAATAATAAGTAACAGCTTGATTATTTTAAAATTTTAATTTCTGTTCTTATATCAGTTACAATTTTAAAACCAAACTCGTAATAATTTAGTTTTATTTTTAAACTACGTATCATAAAAAGCTTTGAAAATAGTTGTACTATCATTATTTTTTTCTATTAAAATTAACATATAAGTTTAGAATTCAAAAACATGTTTATTTTTATGCTTAAAGTAAAAACCCTTAGTTCGTGTTCCGACCACTTTTGTTTATAAAAAAGTGCTGGTACTTTTTGCTTTAAAATAAAATTTTACTTCTACCTCTCATCAAATATGAGTAGTATTTTTTATTTTTGATATATTTTTTTATCTAATATTATAAAATTCAAATAAATTAAAATTGCTTAATAAGTAATTTTAAGTAAACGTCAAAAGTAATTTTGACAAAAATTACATTTAAAAGTGAGATGAGACTCTAAAGCAAATAATATACCAATTTGAAAAACAATGAAACATGAGTAAAAATCATAATTTCATGTTAATGTTTTGTATCTACAAAAACAGATTTAGCAATTCTACAAATACGATACTGTTCTTCCAGTCAGCAATTACTATAGGTATAGTACTACCAAATACTACCATAGTATGATTCCTACCGCTGTTACAAATTCTAATACCGATTTCTCTGTGCATATCAACACTCTGTTCGATCAGATAACGATTCTCATATCGTCCATCTCTTTTCCACCAAACTCATAGCTATCTATGTCTATCTCTCGCTCTCTCTCGTGATTCTCACCGCGTTAAAGTTCCTGTTACAACATTTAATGCAGTTTCTCTCCTGACAGATGAAGCCATTCTCTCGCTTCAATTGTCATTAAGGTTAAAAGGCGCACAATACACCAGTTGCTCAACTATATATTCATTTTGTATTATTTCTTTCATTCACAGTCAATGCTGTGCTGGTCCAATGGATATAGACTATATGGAAAAATTACTCTTTTCTTTTCGAGAATTTTACAGTCTTTAAATTCAAATTTTCTTTCGTGCATTTTGGTTAATTTCCAGTTAAATATTTTATACTAGACGGTCGTTTTATGTTTTATTTATAATTCTTTAAGGCTTAAAACTAATTAGTACTATTAGAATTGTAGAATTTAGTGTTGTCGACTTGCCGTAATGTAAAAATGTTTATTTACATTTTTATCATTTGCTGTTGCTCTACGTTTTGACTAATTTTGTTTCGTGCTTTGAATGTTAATTATATTTTCTGTAGCAAGACGAATGTAATTAGTTCACTGTATAATGCATTTTACTGGATTACATATAATATGCATTATCTTGCAAATTACAGGCCGAATGAAATCTTGATGTTATATTTGGTATTCTGACTTTGAGATATTTCCAAATCTAAGTAAGGCAATGTTTTTATTTCATTTTTAAGAAAACAAATTTGAGGATTATGTATAAAATATGTTGATATCATGATGTCATGTATCAAAATATGTATATAAATCTATAGACGATTTTTGTGAGCATGCGTTAACTGTAGTTATGTGTGGTTAACTGTAGTTAGACATTTTTGCAAACGACATGTCCAAACGTCATTAACTTAATCTGGGTTAGTCAAACCACCTTATCATCTTGTGATGGATATTTTACAGAGCTATTAATATATCTATCGCTGCTTAAATTGATAGCATTCTCTTTTTCGTATATGTCATTTTCAGAATTTAAAATTGACAATTTAAAAATAATATATCAATTTTAAAGTTAAATTATAAAATTGTGAAACGAAATGATCATTTATGGGAAGTAACATATTTTGTTGTTGTTTTTCATAGTTCCACTTATTATTAATATCATTCACGCGAAATTAAAATTTAGTAAAACTGCCATACATCATCATCATCATAAGTTTCCGTAATTCTTAGGTGGAACATTAGGTGCTCTATGCTCGAGAAGCTGAACATATAGGCCTTTATGCTAACTTTATTTATAAAAGTGATTTTTGCCAAAAGTACTTTTATTTAAAATTATTTATGAAGCATTTTAAATTTTATAACATTAAATATAATGAAAGTTATCAAAAATTGAAAAACTGTTTATATTTGATGGAAGACAGAAGCAAAAAGTTATTTCGAAATTAATAATCAAAGCACTTTTTCACAAAAAAGTAAGATGAGAATACGGACCATCGTTTCTTAACAATTTTTACTTGCATTATCAATGGTGTGGGTCGTTATCCTACAGGAAAATAAGGGACCTACAGAGTATATTGGGTTTTGAACCACTCAGACTCAGCCAATATCAGTTCAGTGGTACATATATACTGTATATATCAAACCATACAAATATTCTTGATTCTACTAACTACATCAAATTCATGACGTCATTACATCAAACTCTTCTAAACTCCTTACTTTGATTATAACTCTCTCGTTTACTTACTAGCTGACCAATGAATTATGGCTCTTTAAAGACAGTTGAAAATTTAGTTGCCTAATTAAGTCATTAATTGACAAAGTTTTGTGTTACCGTCATTTATTCTAATTTAAGTAACATAAATTTTAAGTCAACTACAGTATGTATATACATAACTCGTATTTCACTACGTTTAGCTAGAGTAGTGACTGTTTGCAGAAGCAGAATAAAAATGCACTTTATACAATAAAAAATAAAAATTTTGAACAGACACGTAAAAAAATTTACAACCGATCCCAGTCACCGTAGTTAAAACAAAACAACAATAGACTCTCAATGGTAACTCTCGTCACATGTCATAATTAAATTATCCATTTCTACTTTTTACCAGACTCCTATCCACTTCTATCTCCATCCGTAATTAATTAACCAAAAAGTTCCAGAGTAGAACCGTCTGTATCATCCCACACGCTCATAGACCAACCTAGACGGGAACGATATGGCCATTGTCATTGGCAACGGTGGGGTCACGGTTATCCACGGAGTCCAATTCTCAGTCTCTCAAATGCACACACATACAGTCGTCGCCCCCTTCGTCTAGACATCTAACTTCATTGGCGCCGTGTTTGCCAGGCAACCAGCACTACGTGCAAGATGTTTGTTCTGCCTGACGGCTAGGCGCTGTTCCGGAAAATAACTCATTTGCGTTTTTTACGAGTACTTTTACCCCGCGGTATATTTTATGTTTTATGTCATATTCGGTTTTGGGGTTGCTAGGTGGGAAAAGGGAATGAAAAAGGGATATGGGTTCAAACTCCGGCAAGGTCAATGCATTTTTCTACATTTAAAAATTAGCTAATGATTTAATTAGTTCGTCAAAATAAATTAATGGTAATTTAAACAAAAATACTGTAACCTAATATAATACGTCATGTATAATTAAAAATATAAAAAAAGATTATTATTAATAATAATAAATGTGATGTAGAATATATATATATATATATATATATATATATATATATATATATATATATATTAATTTTTTCGGATTTTTATAGTTTTATGCTTTTTTTAAGGCAGTTATTTTGTCGTTATTTTGCCTTATTTTCTCAGACTAATAAATCACACTCTATTAGTATTTATTCATATTGTACTGGTTAATTTAATAAATTAATCAATATTTATTACTTTATCTAGTCATTGTATACAATAACATCAGATCAATTATAATGTAGATAGGAACAGAACGCAATGTTTTGTTATATTAATAAAAGAGAGAAAATTTTTGTTTATAAACATGCTTGTGTTTAAATTCATTTCGATGTTTCTATGTTAGCCGGCGAGTTCATTTTAAATATATAAGAATGTTGGGCTACAAAATGTGAACAAACACAATATTGAATTTATAGAAATATTTTCGTCACAGACATTTTGCCGTATATTGTAGATGGAATCTTCAGTCACCAAGCACTAAGGATGCCATTTACGATGTATGGCGAAACACCTATGAGGAGGATAGATCAAACACGTCATACCAGCCCAGAAAATTCTGTAAATGCAATGGATACCGCCTGTGAAAGCCAGAAGATTACTATAAACAATATAGTTTATATATATATATATATATATATATATATATAAAGGGTTACCAACTCGGTCCAGGCCGAAAAGAGTACATTTCTTAAACAAAAATCGTACACATACACACATATATATATATATATATATATATATATATATATATATATCTCGTGTTATCATTTTCATCAATAATCATTTATAGATTTAATAAATAAAAAATTGCTAAGATATGAGATACATGTATTTTAATATCAAAATGAACAATTTAAACAAAAATATACAATGTACTTTTTACCACATATTATACGACGAACACAACGTAACTTACAAACGAAAAGTTCGTAGAATACGAAATACTTGTAAATAGAAAATCAAAATAAACAATATTAACAAAAATACGATCAAACTAAGAGCGTTTGAGCCTTGAAAGTATGGATATTTACAACTTGCTTACATTTTTTCAGTATTGTGGCATCAGTGTATTTTTTTTAAAAGAGTACATTTATAGTATTTTTTGAAAAAGTAAGAGTACATAATTTTCCTTGCTCAAAAAGAGTACATGTACTCTTAAAAGAGTACGGTTGGTCACCCTATATATATAAATATGATTCATCTAATATAATGATTTATTTATCATTTTATCCATAACATAATGCAAAAAAAAACAAATTTTTATCTTGACAATAATATACCAGCCTGAAAATAAACCTTAACAACGAATCACAAAACAAAACCAACAAAATAATTCAAATCCATCTATTTTTAATTCTCTGAGATCTAAAACCGGACAAACGAATCACCGTACAAATGAAGATATACAACCATCTACCTTTTTGTCGGACTGCTTCAGCGTTGCGCTAATTTACCGACACGTCAGGACATTTGCTAGTACTATATATACGGCTTCGGGGCCGCCTCAAAGCTTCTGAGCTTCCAGGCATCAGTTTCATGGCTTTAGCTTTCGCAACAGGCATACAAACCCCATGTACGGAAAGCCTTCTCGATCCGTCCCATTTGATCAATGCGATCACACCGGCGACTGGTTTTATACCGTTTGTCGATTCACGTGCGCGTATTTTCGTTCTCGCTTCGACAATTTCACCCTTTCCGTACACAATCGGAGAGATTAAGGTATGGAGTCGTTATAAGGATTTTGTTTAGGTGGATAGAGACCTTTTGGAAATGGTGTCATTGTTTTAATATTTGAATGTTTAGTAATAATGAAAAGGTTTATGTAGTAGATTATGAAAATGATATTTTTGAATATTAATTAAGATATATATATATATATATATATATATATATATATATATATATATATATAATAGACCTTGCCATGTATTTATTTGATGGTCTAATAAAATTATTATTATTATTATTTATTGCTCCACACAAATATACATTTAAATTTTACAACATGAATTTTGAAATGTTTTGCAACATAAATTGTATTTCATTCATTTCATTACTATTATTATTATTATGACTTGAATTTGAATTATATATATATATATATATATATATATATATATATATATATATATATAAATCTCTATAGCTACAACCCTAGCAATGAGCCCTCAATATTTTGGTCTCGTTTCAAAGTCATTGGAATTGCGTCAAGTTCAATCGGAGAAAATCAAGGATTATCCGTGAAATCAGAAATAGTTGTTGAGTGTGTGTGTGTGTGTGTGTGTGTGTGTGTGTGTGTTTGGCAAAATGAAGAAGGGAGATGAATAGATACAGTAGTTTGCCGATTGGCCTTACGTTGCCATTTGATTCATGGCGCTGTCGTCGCCGCAACGAGACGCAGTTGTGAGAATTCAAGAGTTTCTTTTTTTTTTTTTGAAGAGTTGAAGAAAGCTTACACGATTCAGAGATGTGGTTTTTCTTGCAGAATGATGATAAACGTAATTTATGAGCCTGTCTAGGGGAGAGATTTAGTTGCGAAAGTTTTTAACGATTCGCGGAAAATGAGGAAAACATATAGTTCGTAGTTTTTAAGAATTTGACCAGTATTAGTTATCTTTTTATAATAATATATGATGATACATTTTAAATTAATACTAGCATAATGCTCCTGCTTCACTACGAGAGTTACTACTTTAATACCATATTAACATAATTGCAGTTACATCATTCGCCTGCGATTCACACTGTATTGTCTCCATACCTAGAATCTTTCTCGAAAAACGACTCAAACGGGCCCTTTTACAATTTGTAAAAAGGGCATTTTTTTTAAATATTACTTTAGTGCCTACATAATTTACAATAAAACTCAATAAAATCAAATCGAGATATTCAAATTTTTGTGAAAAGTAGGAAACAGATTTTTATCTTACACTAAATACGGTGCTGTTTAATGTTTAGACAGTTAATTAATTAATTAATTAATTAAAATTATAGTAGTAGTTGATATTTTGAACAATGGACCCATCCAGTAAATTTGTATCATAATATTAATATTACCAAAGAGAATATAGTATATTTATATTATTTATTATTTTACTAAATGTCTAATATTTTTACTATACGTTTATTAATTTTAGTATGCATTTATTATTTTACTAAATTCCTATTGTTTTACTGTAGGTCTCTTAGTTTTACATAATGTTTATTATTTTTATTGGATAAAAAACTTGATGTTTAAAGATACTATTGTTCAGTTGATTTGTTCTCATTGCAAATGCTATTCCAGTGAGTTTTTTCATTAATGCATCTGCACATTTATCATTTTCCCAAAAAAAAAAAGAAAAACACATCACAATGTTACACAATCAAAAACATATCAAACAACATCAGATGACAAATTGCATTCAACTTTTCCTCCCCTTTTTTTTAAAAGCAAGAAAAATATCCTTTCAAATATCTAGATAGCGAAAAATACACCCTAAAAGACACTCATTTGAACTCTCTTTTTGGGCGAAGTCAACGCAAACATATCACCTTGCATCGACTGACAAATTGTGGCTTGTTTTGCAACTGCCTCCTCGCCTTTTTTCTGCTGACTCCTGCTCACTCATGATATATTTCAATTTAACCCCGAACCCCGATGGGTTGCTACGGGCATACAAGACGATTTTTTTTTAACCCTCGCGAGAATTGAAGACTTCAGTGGAATAGTTACGAATACGTCACCTTTTGATAAGATTTGACAATTTTTAACAAAATGCACAATTTTTGTCACTACGGTGAAAATTTTTGACAAAAATTACTCAATTTCTGTGAAATGCAAAAAATTTTATCTAAATGTTTTTTTCAAAATTTTACAATTTTGATAAAAATGCCCAATTTTTGTCAAGACATAATAAGTTTTGACAAAAATTACACAATTTTATTCAAAATGTGACAATATTTAACAATTATTAACAAAATGCACAATTTTTGTCACTACGGTGAAAATTTTTGACAAAAATTACTCAATTTCCGTGAAATGCAAAAATTTTTATCAAAATGTTTATTTCAAAATTTGACAATTTTGACAAAAATGCCCAATTTTTGTGAAGACATGATAAGTTTTGACAAAACTTACACAATTTTATTCAAAATGTGACAATATTTAACAATTATTAATAAAATTATATCAAGAATTGCAAATTTTTGTTCCGAATGTGAGATTCAAACATTATACTATCAAATTCTTTTAAATTCTAATCTTCTAACAGTCTCTAATTTAGCATATGCGACACTCATTTAGTAAGTTACAAGTAACTATAGATATTTTTTCATTTTCTGTTCATATTTTAGTTAATCATTTACACATTGTACACAGTTAATGTTTATTTAAATATTTTTAGATAAATTTATGTATTATATTTTATAAGTCTATTTTTGTATCATTTGCACCATTTAATTGGGCTGTTGCCTGTTTGGTGTAACTATATAAATAAATATAATTTAATATACAATACACATAAAATGCAACGAATCATTCTTTTTATTTTTATTTAAAAGATAAATAAATATCTATAATTTCCACGCCTTTATGCAACAAGACGCCTATGGCCGGAACTATATTGGCCAAAACTCGTAAAGTGGCGTTTTCATCACTATTCGACTGAGGTCCTCAATATGTAGAATGTATAATGTGTACCTGTAGGTGGTTGGTGTGTGCTGGTTGGGGGAGGATGATGCTATGAAACCGATGACTGTGTGGGGAAGTCGAAGCGATATGCACGACTGGTTTGCTTCCCGATATAAATGACATTCACGTTCTTATTGATTTCGTCTTTGCGTGTGGTGAAAGTAGTTTTGGATTGTGAATGAATTGCCAGGAACGGAATGAGATTGAGTTTATCTCGATGTTATATGGACGAATATTTATCGTTTCAATGGGCCGATCCACTATTATTTTTTATTTACAATTTCGAATCTACGCTGTAAAAAAAAAGATAATTTTACATAAAAACCTGGAGCAATTGATTTACACCAGTTTAATATGTAAATTTACAGACGTACAGAGGTTTTTTTTTCTTATTTACCTCATAATTTTAATCTGTTTAATCTATAAAATTTGTAATATAGTAAAAAAAATTTCAAAACTCATTATATAAAAATAAATCTGTTTTAGGTTGTATTTCTGTATTAATATTTATTAATAATCGACTTTTCGATGAATTCAACTTACGTCTTCATCAGGAAAAAGACAGAAATGACATTTATGGTAAAGCCGTTTTATTTTTTTAAAATAAAATTTATATATTATCTGTAATTACTTCATGATTAAAAAGTACATAAAAAAATCTATGAAACGTAAACGAAAATAAAAATATGTAAAATTAATATTCTGTTTTTCTTTCGTAAAAAAATAAAACAGGAGATAAAACAAAAATATTAATCCAATTAAAAACAACATGAAAAAATATGACTCTTTGTATATGAATTTTTAATTGCTGTTAAAATGAAAAAGACCAACAAACATAAACATTAAACAAACAAAATGATAAAACAAGAAAATTTAATAAAAATAGATAAATTTCGACACAATATTTTTTTTTTTTTGAATTTTTAATGTCAAATGGTGAATCTGTATTTTTTGTGTGTATTTAGTCTAGTTGAATGTATTTCCACTCTATTTGTAAATACACAAGGGTAGATGCTTACACTCAATTTCTATTTTTCTTTTTCTATTTTCTATTATGTTTCTTTTTGCATTGGTTTTATGTGTACGTGCAGTTGGTGCAGTTATACTGTTCATCAAATATCTTATGGTCGGCTGGGAATATTTACTTCGACCAGTGAAAATGTGTTTTGGAAGAAGTCATTAAAACTGAAATTTATAAAATAAATGTGATATTTTCTATTAACAGTTTATATATATATATATATATATATATATATATATATATACATATATATATATATATATATATATATATATATATATATAAATATAAATATATATATATATATATATAAATATAAATATATATATATATATATATATAAATATAAATATATATATATATATATATATATATAAATATAAATATATATATATATATAAATATAAATATATATATATATATATATATATATATATATATATATATATTTGAAGATTATATTTTCAACATTTGTAACAATTTGTGTTTGAAAATATGGAAATATTTATAGAAATAAAGAAGCTCTTATTACTTTTAATATATTATTATTTTTATTTATTAGCAATTAGTAAACTAAACACGCAAAGATATTCCGATATGTTTTTTCTCACTTTTTTTCTATAATGTTACTTCAGCTCAAAACGGGTCTTCTTGCGAGTGAGGTTAATATTGTCCACCATTTCAATAACTTTATCTTACCATTTATTTGTGTAAAGAAATGTCGCAATTCAATATTAATTTTATATTTTTTTATCAACAAAGACTTCATTATAACGAAATATTTATTTTGAAGAATGTTTTAATGAAAAGAAAATTATTCTCCCGCAATTAGTAAATTTCAGTAAGTTTTATTTCATAATTGTGTTATTAAAAAAAATTAATGAAAAATACATTCTTTTCATAACACAAATGAGGTCTTTGTGTTTTATTTAAGCCTTGACTCTCATTTAACCTACGTCTTCGTACTTATTCTTCTTGTTCTTTTGGCTAGATAAACTTTGCAACGTGTAGGGAAAAAATTTCTCAAGAAGATTTTTTTTAATTATCTTAACAATAGAATAGGTACTTTATGATGTTAACTTTATATATGGCTGTGTGAGCAAGTAATTATCAAAAAACAATCTACAGACATGTATAATTAAATTTAAGCCGAAAGGAGTTATAATTTTGTAGGATTTGAAACTGTATTTATGCAGTTTTATTCATTTGTAGTTGGGTAATGATATTATTCTTCAAGCTTATCATAATATTGCTATATAGAAAGAGTCATTATGTTACCAGTATAATAATGACATTATTATACAGCAGTTAGTTACTATATAAACCACTAGTGGAAGCACCAAACATAAGTAAGTTTAATCTGGCATTTTCGGCGGCCATATTGCAAAACTATTACCTACGTCAAGTTAAGTTAATTGAAAATTGTACTGTTTATTTTCGTTTGAATTTTAATTTGATTATTGAAAATGTGTGAAGAAGTGAAATAAATGTATATTAAAAATTAATAAGTCAAATTAAGTTAATAGATTGTGTAATTTGGTGACCGTAGATAAAGTTTTGTATGCAACTTATAAGTAAAGTTGGTTTTGTACAATCTAGTGTGCAAATTTATTAAAATCTTTAAAATTATGATAAAATCAATTACAAATTTTTTTAAAGTCAAGTAAATTTTCAAATAAAATCTTTACAATCTTAGAAAATTCATACAAAATTTGTAGAAAAATCTCTACAATCTAAACAATCTCTAGTAAACAATCATATCTTAAATTTGTACAATTTGGTGTACAAAATTTGAGAAAGTGGTTTTTTCAAGGGTTTTATGACATTTGTTTGGATGTTTTTGTTTCTTCCTCCGCTACACACAAAATTTCTAAACTCACGTCATAAAATCCATCTTTACTTTACTTTATTACAATTTAAAAATTATAATAAACAATAACAATCTACAACTTTTATAAAATGAACACGAACATTTTTTACTAACGCAAAGTATTAAAACAAATCCCGGGTTGATATTTTAATCCGAGTACCATTAAATTTTATCTATAGAAACGACAATGATAATTTATCCAAATTTATGTCTAATCTTTTCAACATCGTTTAATTCTTTCTATTAATCATGTCGGATACAGATTATAAATCATCTACATATACCGTCAGCACGCGCGTTATTTTACGCAGCCAGGCAGTTGAACTGCCGAAAGATTTAAGGTTAAAATTATATGATCCAACGTATAAAGATCAAATAAGCTTCCACTCGAGTTGCGACGGGTAGATATATACGTACGTTCCATTCCAAAACTTAACCTCTCTATTTTATAACTTCAATCTCCCTTCGAAAATTCGACGCTTTTAATGTTATGCTCGCTGATATAGGATAATTGGAATATATTTGACTTAACCGTAATAGGAAATTATGTTTTATTTTCGGATAGATGCTAACTTGATCTTACGACTAATATTATTCTTAGGGTAAGTTTATGTTGGAGCTGCGATAAACGATAAGAGCGACGATACTAGCGAAGCAAAGAAAATGATGTCATTATTTTATATGCAAGTGTTTATATTGGAGCGATGCGTTGAGACACGCTTGGCAGCCGAGCAACGATAACAGCGACGATAATTGTACTGCCTATTTTCTTTGCTTTTATCAGATGTGGTTAGCATGGATGTCGACAGCTTAATTAGTGAAATATTTGTTAGATCTCATAAATCCCATATTATGTTATAAAAAAAATACCTGTAAAATAATAGGTGTTTTTTTCTACTTTTTTTATTTTGAAATTTTAAGCAATTTAAAGCACTCTGATATATAATATTTTAGAATTTTAAACATTTTTCGTAATTTAATGAAACTAGTTTGTAGGATTAAATGTAACGTCACCGGAAAATTTATGCAATATGGTATCTCACTAAAAATTTGCACGTTAAATATTTGTAGAAGCAAACAAAATTGTATACGACTATTTCAATAAGAAATAAGTTTTTTTTTGTGTTAATTTATTGGCTGTCCTAAATCTGTCGCGTGATTATATAATTATAGGTTATATAAGCCACCTTCACAAAATTTGTTTATGGTGAAGATATTTGGTTAGTAACCAAAGGGTCAAACTGCTCATATCCCATAAATTACTCATTTTTAGAGAAAAATTTCTAATTAAGGTTTGATTTAATGAAATGTCACTTGCAAAGCAGAAATCGTCGCTATTGTCGAAGCTCCACTGTAAACTGCATATCATAGAAATGAATTTTGCGCTGCTTTTGTCGCTGCTTTCATCGCTGCTCTCATCATTTATCGCAGCTCCAACATAAACTTACCCTTAGATGTAGAGTCAGGAAGTCAATTATTTTTATTTTAACTTCAATTTTAATTATTTTGTTTTACATTTTGTACTCATATAACATTAAGTTTCCTTTTTGAATTAAATAGAAATTTATTTGTATTAGATTTCCTGATGAAGACGGACGTTGAGTTCGCCGAAACGTCGATTATTAATAAATATTAATATAGAACTTAAACATAAAGCTGTTTTATTTTAGAAATGAGTGCCACATTTAAATTGCTATTGCATAGAGATCTCGAGAACTATTAGAGACACAAGTTTATAAATTAACAAACATATTGTTAACCGAGAATTTTTTATGATTCTATTTGTGATTAGACAATACTTTCCTGATTACTTTAACATTATAATGATGCATTATTAGTTTCAAAAAATCCATAGATACTAAATTTTATTGAAAATTCGAATTTTGCGTAATTTAACTATTCTTAAATTAAAACCGTTTTAGTATATAGTTCTGTATTAATATTTATTAATAATGGACGTTTCGACAAACTTAACGTACCTACGTCTTTATCAGGAAAAAAAGATACAAATGACATTTACCTAGTAACTTGTTTCTATGTTTTATTATTTACTGTAAATGTGATTTGTATCGTTTTTCCTGATGAAGACGTACGTTAAACTATTGTAAATCAGTTTCTCCGGATTTTTATGTAAAATTAGCGATTGTTTTACAATGTACTTACATAATAGAATATTTTTTTTTACATTAAAGGGCATCGACTGCATAATAGAATAATATACTACTGATTAAAAATTAGAAATTTCTGTAAAAAAATCTAATTAAGCATATGCAACTTGGCAAACTGTGTAGTTATACATTTCAAACTACATATCTATATTAACGTTTATCTACCTATTCGCCGGATTGCTACGGACTCAACTTTGATGAATAATTTGCACCGAATTACGGCGGGTCTCGTCTGTAGTCTGTACCATATCTAACGCAATTTGTAGCCCGCAAAACACCGCACTAGCCCTGGCTGCATCGGCCGAATAATTTATCTTGCGGGCTGAAACAACCGTTTCCCCTAGCTGAAACTGAACATTGCCAAATTGCCAACGAATGCATTTAGTTATTCTTCTTTTCTTCTTTATCTACCTGTGACGGGATTCTGTAGTAGATTTGTAATTTTCAATTATTTTTTTTAATGTATCGAAAAATTTAAATAATTTGAAGTACTTATATATAAAAATTATTTTTAATTTTTAAACTTTTCATTTATAATTTTTCTGAAAAAAATTTTACTTTTAATATTCGAATTTCGCCACCAGATGACTTCGAATATATTTCAGATACGAATAACTTATGATATATATATATATATATATATATATATATATATATATATATATATATATATATATATATATATATCAGGGATGTCTCCATGCGTTTGAAGTGTTTTTTTTTTTTTAATTGAACATAAGAAATTTATATGTAATTCAGTTCATATGTTCATAGATAAAAATATATATAAAAATATATATATATATATATATATATATATATATATATATATATAAAATATGATATATATATATATATATATATATATATATATATATATATATATATAAAATATGATATATATATATATATATATATATATATATATATATATATATATATAAAATATGATATATATATATATATATATATATATCATATTTTTTTAACTAGAAAAAGTCATTTTATTTCAACTCTCTCGAAACGTAGTTGGTATATGAAATCCAGCGATACCTGTTCGTGGTTTATGTCACGTGTGACGTGGAGGTGTCGACAGTGGCGCCACCACATGGTTGGCAGCCGGGAACGAACCTGAAGAAACGAATGAAGAAAACAGACGGGTCGATGAAGAATAATTAAATAAATTCTCTGTCGTTGTGGGTGTGCGGCAACGCACAATGGTAATTTAATGAGAGATGAAAGTTTGAAGGTGGCACACGGTTGATAAATAGAAAAGGATAGACGCGTGGGTACTGACATCTTGTGTGTAGAATTTAGAATTAATATGCTGAAAGTTTTCATTAGTTTGGTTTCGGATTTTATTTTTGTACGTAATGTTATTCAAATTGAATAATTTATTTTATATTTCTGTGTATTTAATTGGTGTGTAAAATAATTAAAAATACAAAATAGATGTTATTAAAATATTTTGAAATGTTTAATAAATAAAACTGCTTTAGGTTTAAGTTCTGTATTTATAATCGACGTTTTGACGAACTCAATGTTCGTCTTCATTAGGAAAAATGTTACAAATGACATTTAGAATAAATAACAGAACATAGAATCAAGTTACTGGGTAACAAATAAATAACTAGATTATTAAAATTTATAAATATTTAATTAAGGAAACCAAATATTATTTAAATCATTAAATACTTATTTATCTAAGCTTCCAGTATTAGTATCAAAATAATAAAATAACTATTAACATGAAATTAATATTAACATGAAATAAGCATTAAAATGAAATAATCCTATATATTATATTGGTAGAATTAATACTAGAATAGACTAGTAGATTTTTTCCTCCAACTCAGTAAACACTATTAAATTTGGTAAATTAACTGTTTACACAAAAACCGAGCTTGTGGTACGAGTCAAAGTGTTTGTTAAACCGAAATTTAGTCGTGGTACAATACCAAAAGAAAGGAAAAAATATATCAAATGGGCAAATAAACCAATTACAACAAACAGTTTAAAAACAAATTACTCCATTTCCAATAATGTCCCCCAACTAGTTCAAAGAAAACTAAAAATGAGTCGAAAAACAAAAATAAATCGTACCGAAAACACTTTAGCAAACTCGATATTAAAACCGAAGACACAAGCGAGCGGCAAACGAACGAGTTAAATGGAAATTCCTTGTATATGAAAGTAAGTCACGTAAACGCTTCTAGTTGGTCCTTTTGTAACGAAATACAAGTGTTTCATACACACACACACACACACATATATATATATATATATATATATATATATATATATATATATATATATATATATATATATATATATATATATATATTGAAACAAGTAACAAGCTGCCCTAATACTACCGCCGCGCGTCCCGTTCTTTGCGCGCAAAATTACTAACTTTGTCAGAGAGTACGAGCGAGGAGTTAAATTGCGAACTGCTTGCGCGCTAGCCACGGCTCAACACTAAACTCTAAAACAGCGCCTCTCAATCAATGGATCGTGTTTGTTATACGTTCTTGTTATAGTTGCAGGATTTGTAAATGCTCATTCACAGCTCTGGTTTTAATTTTACATAGGTTTAGGTATCGATAGGATTATATTTAGTTTTAGACAACCGTATAAGTATAAATAAGTGTGCGAGGAAGTTACGAAAGATCTATTTTCTGCTTAAAATATCATGTGTTTAAAGAAATAATAACTTTTTTAAATGTTTGTTAAATGGAATGAATATTGAAAAGACATTTTACAAGCTGTATTATTTTATCGAAACGACAATTATTATATACGATGTGTATAAAAGAATTATATGACGCCTTGAGATCAAAAACGAACGAAATATTTAGTAAGAGGAAAAACGCCATACAAATTCATGACAGCAAAAACGAATTAAAAAAAGCTAAGAAGAAAAATGCGACAATAAAAGTTCCACGTAAAAATAGGATAAACGTCTAATTCATTTTTACTCTGAACTTTTTTTGTGTCTTTCTATAGTTGTAGTTGTAATGTCATTGCAACTTGTAGTTTGTTGTAGTAGAGATATAGGGACAAAAATGTAAGTTCCGGTTAAAAACGAAATAAATGCCTAATTCGTTTTTGCCTGGACCTTTTTGGTTGTTGCATTTTTGCGCGGAACTTCAAGTGTTTCATTTTTACTCAAATAATACTACTAGAATCAGTTTTGCCCTCATAACAATTTTAACTTCTTCTTGCTCAACAAGGTTTTTTTACATCGATTTTGTTCTGGGCGCGTCATATATATTCAATTTGCCTCAAAATTTTATATGCAAGGTGTTTTAAGAATCATATAGGTACGCAATGTGTCTCAAAAATCGTACATATAATTTAAGATCCGGATATCGGGTCATTATTCCACTGCAGTGTTCATATCTTATGAGAGTTGAGAAATACTGGTTTAAAACACTTCCCCTTTTCTGACACCCGCCCTAACATGCCAGAAGTTCAAGAAAGTTTTTATGACACCAAAGTGGGGGATAAGTTTCGTCATAGGATTTGACCCTCATTATGTCTGGGAAAACTGTAAAAAGTCTCTATTTGAAGATTGCCACTGAAACACTGAAGTAGATTAGTATTTTTCTTCAGTCTGGTGACTGGCTCATTTTATTTTTGCACGTAACAATGTTTACGTTGGTTTCATATAGCTATGAAAATTTTTGAATAACATAGTATATTAGATAGAATCCAAACAGTGTTATCGCAATAAATTTTTGTACTTGTAGAACTGATAAATTCAAACAAAATAGAAAAATTGAAATGTGAAAGATAAAACAAACAAAAATTAGTTTTTCTTCTTTTTGTCTTGCTGATACACTAATACGTCACAATGAACAAATTCAAATTTAACATTCAACTATTGTCAACAATTTTTTTTCATACATATTTTTATACATATATTTATGTAGTTATTTTATTGTATATTTTTGATTAAGAAAATAAAAAAATTATGCAACAATCCCATTGTAAAATTGGCTCATCGATTTCAAACACAAACACAACAAAAACGAAATCAAATTCTACATTGTAATATAGACAATTCCGCAGTACATCTGCGTCCAATTGGTTGCTAGTATACAGGCGCAACTGAAGCCATATCAATGTTACTGTATTCTTATCTCAATGTTGTTCACCTTTCGATATTGGATAAAAATGAAACTAGGCAAAGCCGAACTCGATTACAATTTTATCACTGATAGTCAAACTGATAACAGTCGATGTGGATTCGCGTGTAGTAGCCAAATCTCTTTCTAACATTAAATATTTGAATCACCTGTCTTAAATGTTTTTTACTCTCTACGTAAAAATTGTGTCTAGTGTTTATTCAGTTGTTTTGTGAATTGTTTTCAAAGGTAACTGTGATTTTTTTTTGTACTGTGTATAAAATTGTTTAGAACACCTGATTTTAAATATGGTTGTCAGATGTTAATTAAATATAACTATTATTTGGTTTTATAATCTAATAAATTTTGTAATAACTATTAAAATAAATTTTTGTTGTAAAGTGAAAATTGATTTACGATGAAATATTTATTTTGTGATAATATTTATTTTGACGCAACACTATATACTTTAATAAACAATAAAATAATGATAATGTTGTGCAAAGTACTATAATTTAATTTAAATAAATTTGATATTAAATATTATTGTTAGCTTTATATTATTACATAAATTCAAAATTATTTTTACTTCGCTGAGACAAGTTAAAAAATTATTAAAACAATAATGTAAAAATATCGTTGCAATTATTTTTGTTTAATAAAAACGAAAATAAAATTAATTATAATAATTGTGTAATTTTATTATTTTTTTTATTCTGACAAATTATTTGTATATTTTAGAAAGAATTTTGAAAAATATATTTATTAATTGATTTTCTAGTGATAGTGAGTAAAAATTTCGATATATTTGCTATAGATTAAAATTATCTGATAAAAGAAATAATGATTTTTTATTATTAGTTTTTATGACTTTTATAAACAATGTGTGAAATTATAAACAATGTAATTTTACGTGTTTGAAAAAAATAATACAAATGTGTTTTGCATAAAAATTGCAATTCTTTCTTTTTATTGATTATGGGAGATTTGATGTAAAAAATTGTGTTATATCGAGTGTTCTATTTAAGCTGCTATGCATAAGGATCTCGAAAACTATAAGAGATATAATTATAATTAAACAATTTCTTTATATTAGTATTAGTTTCAAATAAACCTATTAAAAGTAATAAATTTGGCATAATTTCATTTTTGTTATAAATTTTTTATTTGAATAATTATTGAATAAGTTATTCCAAAAAAGTAGTATTTCTTAAAATTGATTTGTCTGTTTAGTTAGACGATATTTCTAATAACTTTAGTTATTTTATCTACAAATATAGCAATTGAAATCAAATTGTTATTTTAATTAAAGTTTTAATAAATAATATGAAACTACAATTAACCAAAATAGATAAATATACGACAAATTATATTAGATGAATACGGGAAACAATTATTTATTCTTGAATTAGATGTTTCATCTAATATGATTAAAGAGCTGAAATTAATGTATTTTTAAAGATAGAGTAACTGAAACATTAGAAAAATCATCAAGATTATATATATATATATATATATATATATATATATATATATAAGAGTATATCAAATATACGCATGAAAAATAACTATTAAACTGAAAATGAAAAAACTCATATCACCTCGACCTGGGATCGAACCAGGGACTCTCAAGCTTATATTTGATATACTCTGATATTGTTTCATTACAACCATTAATTCTCACTTATATTATATATATATATATATATATATATATATATATATATATATATATGAATTTATTTTATTTTTATACAAACTAATTAAATCATTCATAATTTTACTTTGAATTGACTGTAACACGCAAATTTTTAAATTTATATACTAACCAGAAAATTATATCCTTTAACAAAATTACATCGGTTGAAATAAACATAGAATTGTATTTACAAAAACCGAGAAATTATTTTTAACTTTCATTAATTGAATTTTTTATCGCTGAATAACATTTATTTCATTTTGTAATTATCCTTTTTCGTGCGATAAAATAAAATAATAAAAAAAAAACGCAATAAGAAAACTAAAATGGAAAAAAATTCTTTTCATGTGAAATAGCATTTTTCCCGAACTGGAAACCAAATGATAAATTTCATTCGAGTGACATTTTCATCTCATTAGATTCTGCGGGCACTGGGACCTTACCAACACACACACACACACACACATACACAAAAAATATTTATTTTCTAATTAGATTTTAAAAGGGTTTTAATTCTCATAAATCATAAAGTAAACTCGAGCGCGCGACAGCTTATAATTAAAGAAACGTGTTCAGTGGAAAACGCATTCAGCTTGTTTCAGCTGCTGAAATTTGCTGGACTGAAAAAACGAAGCTTTTTTTTTTCTTTATAGCTACTGTAGCTAAAATTGAATGCAAAAAAGGAAATTAATACAAAAAAGAGTAATTCGATTCGTTGTACCAGTAATTTAATTGTAGTGCCAACAATTACTATAATTTACAGGTTAAAAAATATTCCTTCTTTCAATGTGAATTTGTACAGGCGCCGTTTTTGGTAACAAAGTTGCATTTTTCTTTGCTTAAAGTCGACTTTAATTAAGTATTTATTATGGAATTGGCCCTAAAATTAATTAACTTTAAGTGTTAATAACAAAAATGTTTAATTATTATAAATTATTTATAGAATATATAATGAAAATTGTTATTAATTGATTTACGTGTCATATAACAAATAAAAAGATAAAAATATTTCGATTTTCAAGCAATTAAATTCATCATCGAAGGTTATGAGCAATATTTTATTTAAAAGAAAATGAAATAAATTAAACAGTTTATTCACTTTACTAATAATAAATATTTTTTTTATATTTCATAAGTTTATTTTAAAATGTTATCAGTATTTGTTATCATTTGATTTAAAAAAATTACTTTTGTTTATTATTACACAAGTTTTATTATATTTATTTATTATATTGAAGTATTAGAACTACTGCAAATATTGAAGTAGGGAAAAATCAAATCAATGAGTCTGCAATAACTAAAAACAGTGGCACAGCTATTGGGGTCGATTGAAGGGGTCATGACTAAAATAAAAATTTTAATTAATATTTTTTAATAATTTTTGTCACCTAGTCAATTGTTTCTATGTTAAGCTTGTTTATTTGTTATTTGTATTTAGTTTCCTGATGACAGTGGCGTAGCCAGAAACTTGTCATGGGGGGGGGGGGAGAGTTACTAAAGAAATGATATAATAATATTAATCAATAAAGATAATACTAAAATTTGTATAAAAAATAAAGAGCAATAAAAATAATTTTTATAAAAATGAAAGTAAAATAACATATTTCATATTTCACATGTATGTTTTTGGTCGTTCAGGTTCTTGGGGGGATTAACCCCCTTTAACTCCCCCCTTTGGCTACGCCTCTGCCTGATGATGATTCATGTGTAATGAGTCGAAACGTTGAATTTTAATAAAAATAATATACAATTTTACCTAAAACTTTTAAATTTGCTATAACGAGCTCTAAAAGGTTTTTATATTATCAATATTTCTTATATTAAATTTTTATATTTCAATTTATTTGTGTTTAAAATTAAAGTTCTGACTGCGCCACTGGCTACAAAGCTATAATTTTGATAAAATAATCGTGACTTAATCCGACACTGCTTCTTTACTCTTAAATTATTTTAATTGTGTTCGTTATTGATTTCTGCTTCGCTTAAGATGTTTCGTTCTCCTCTTAAAAACTTTTTTCTGAATAAAAAGCTTTTAAAGAACGATCTTTTCTATATAACCGAAATTGGACTGCTAGAAATATTGTTTCAATTTCGGAAAAAACTTTTTTGATATTGGGACAGTAAAATCATTACGAAATTAGAATGTTAGAATTTGTGTTAAATAAAATAAAGTGGTTTTAGGTTGTATGTAGTTCTTTATTAATGTTCTGTGTTAATAATCGACGTTTCAATGTATTCAACGTACATTTTTATCAGGAAAATAGATACAAATGACATATACAGTAAATAAACAAAACATAAAAACTAGTTACTTATTTTTTTATCTAGTAACTTATTTTCATGTTCTGTTTATTTACTGTAAATGTCATTTGTATCTTTTTTCCTGATGAAGTCATACGTTGAGTACGTGGAAAAGTCGATTATTAATAAATATTAATACAGAACCACAACCTAAAGCAGTTTTATTTTAATATAATAAGTTCTGAAAATTTTTTACTGTGTTATTTCTTATTTAAAACAAAAGATTGTTTAGGCGCGATACTAATCTACTTTTAAGTTAGTGTTTAACTGTTTAGAAGATTTTGTTTTTCATTTACGTAAATAATTATTGAAAAATTATATTGTAATTATTGTTCGAAATTAATCTGGAAACGAAACTGTTGTCAGTTGATTATATCAGGATCTTGAAGAAAAAATAAATATAAAATGCATTTTCAGGATTGCTTAGATATATGATTTTTTTATCTATTTGTTGAACAAATAAAGATAACGCGATATTAATTTACAATTAATTAGAAATGAGTAACATCTTTTTCATTGAATTAATAGAGCATAAATAGATAAAAATATTTTTTTTTTATCGTTTTAAAATATTTATTTTATGGTAACCAAAAGAGAAATAGAATATCAAGTTTTTTTATTAACCAAAAAAAAATACTTATATGTAATCTCAGATTTTCAAATCCGAAATTAAATTTTTGTTTATAAAACTGGGCATTAGAGTACTAGGTCTAAAATGCATAACATATACTATATAGGAAGCATATATATTTATAACTGTAAAATTGGCAGATAAACTCTGTTTTTCAAATTCACATAAATTTTAAATTTTATTAATTTTTTATAATATAACAAATTATCGGTTATGTTTTTAATAAACATTTTTTAACGAAAAATAATTAGTCAAAAAATATCGCGTATATATTATAAATAATTTGGTATTGTATTTCATTTCACGTTATAAATAAAAATGAACCTGCGTTTTTATGATGAATATTTAACAAAATCATACATATACAAACTGAAAAATACTGAAATCCTTAATTGCAAAGTTGAATTACGACGAGTGGAAACTAATGTGTAAAATTTTCAATTAAAACTTGCAGATTCAAATTCCGGCTCAGACGTAGATGATCCGCATTATATGGAGAAACCGGACGATCGCATATCCGGCGACGAATACCAGCAGTCACAAAACAACGACGATCAGCAAACGCATGAAGAAAAAGAAAAAACTGATCAGAGCCAACAGACCACTCCCACTACGCCACCAGCGGACAGTGAGTCAAACATTATTATATTTATCTATTTTGTTGTTTTTTTTTTTCATAGAATTTTAAACTTAACGTTAGTTCACACGGTTCTAATTGCTATATTCAGACACGTAGCTCAAATACAAAACATGTTGAAGTCAATATTGAATTTATTCGTTTAATACAACTTATTTATTGTAACTGACTGTTCGGAAAATTACATAATGAATGTTGAATTAATAATTCAATAATTAATTTAATATTATTAATTGATTTATAGAAAATAAAAAATAGTATATTGTTTAACTGGCTCTGTTTTCTATCGAGCAGCTCTTAAAGGTACCGAAAAAATACCAGAGATATAATGTGAATTATTAATTCAACATTCATTATGTAATTTTTAGAACAGTCATTTACAATAAATAAGTTGTATTAAACGAATAAATTCAATATTAACTTCAACATATTTTGTATTTGAGCTACGTGTCTGAACATAGCAATTACAACCATGTGAATTGACGTTAAGTCACATTCAAACTATCTTAATTATCACGAAATTAGTGTTATGTTTTAGCAGAACTAATAATTCTGAACCGAATTATTACCAATTTATGAAAAAAAAAAACAATGCAAATGCACAATTATAGTATTATTAGTTGTTGTTGGTTTCATTACAGCCTAATAATTGAGATAATTAATATTTTTTAACTATTTTTTATTATGTTTTCACAAGGTAGTAGATATCGATATAGATAGTAAAGTTTAGAACTAATAGTACTAAAATTAAAACATTAAATGATTCAATGTGCTCATTTTTTTCGTTGAATGCAAAATATTATTTTACGGTGTTAGGCTTTAAAAATATATCATAACAACCCGCTCCATTAATAATGCGAGTAAAGATTGTTAAGAAATTATAGGAACTGATTATTATATAAGTATATTTGGTTCAAATATTAGAGAATTACCGTATTGATAAATAACGTAAATGTGGACTTACTATTACGGTAACCATTAACGGTAAAGTTTGATAACGCTCTAATAATATAAAAAAGTTATTCCACAATTTTTTATTTTGTAAAAAAAAAAATAAAAAGAAATATTCTATCACTGATAAAATTAATTAATTATCCATCAATTAAAAGGTTTTTAATCTGAAATGTTAGGGAAATACTTGAAGATTTTTTAAAAATTAAAGCAGTATAAAAAGAAGGAGAAAGAAATCTGTATTGTTTCTCTGATATCAGTAATTGATCGTCAATCAATTTTATTAAATTTTTAATTTAATTTTTAAGAAATACAATACTTCAAATCATAAAATATACATTAATTAATTAAGCATTAATTTTTTTATGTATATTTTATAGAAATTTTTAAGCAATTTATATTTAAAATGGAAAGAAAAGATTCATTTAAATGAAAGATTTTAATTATTTTATTAATTATTAAATTTTGTAAAAAATGATATCGGAAAAACATGAACACAATTTAGAAACAGATATACTTTCTATTTTATATGTAAATATAGGGTCCATGGGAAGTTGCTGAAACTACAGAAATAAAATAAAATAAAATCAGTTTATTACTACTTTGACTGCAAGGAAAAAGTAGTATAGCGTTTGGTACGGTGTCTGTAACATTTTCAAAAAAAAAAAAAAATTGTATAGAAATCCTTCATATAGCCTGTAGATGACGAATCTGAACTTAGTTTATGTGGGTGTATGGATGTGCGTCGTCAGCTCGCTCGCTCGCTTGCTCGCTCGCTCGGTCGTAAGTCAAAATTTTGTGGCCGCAACTCCTCCTAGACGGTTCAACCGATTTTAATGAAATTTACAGGATAAATTTGTCTAGTGCCCAAGATGGTCATGTGGTTTCGGTTTTTTCCAGTGATGCCAACTTTCCGAGAAAAAAATTACTAAAGTTTTTAAAAATTCATATTGGCTACATGATTTATCCGATTTTGATCAAATTTTCAGAAAAAATTTCCCTAATGCTCCCATTAATTACATAATTTTATTAATATTCAGTGTTGCCAACTTTCCGAGAAAAAAATTACTAAAGTTTTAAAAATTTTATTATGGCCGTGTTATTCAACCGATTTCACTCAAATTTTCACAAAAGATTTTCCTAGTATTCATATAATTTATGTAATTTTAACAAAATACAGTGTTGCCAACTTTCCGAGAAAAAAATAGTAAAATTTTTAAAAATTTATTATGACCATTTTATTTAACCGATTTTAATCAAATTTTCATAAAAGCTTTTCCTAGTGCTTAAATAAATTATGCAATTTTAACAAAATACAGTGTTGCCAACTTATCTAGAAAAAAATCACAAAATTTTTAAAAAATTCATTGTGGCTACATTATTTATTCGATTTTGATCAAATTTTCAGAAAAATTTCTCCTAGTGCCCACATAAATTATAATATTATTAAAATTCAGTGTTGCCAACTTTCCGAAAAATGTCAAAGTAGTCTATATATGGGTTTACCCATATACTTCTAATCTTGTTTTATTGACAAATTGATTGAGAAATTAATAAAAATAAAAATAAAGTAATTTTATAAGGCAATAGATTTTTTTTAATATTTATTAGATTATTTTTTTAATTTTCTTTTGCATTTTAAGAGCTTATTCAATGATTTTAAATCAATCAGGAATTATTTTTTGATAAATGTTTATTGATCATTTTTGACTATAAATGAATTCAATAAGCTATAGACGAAGGAACTTCAAGTTATTGGATAATATATTTAGGTATATATATTGCTACAAAGTAATTTAATTTTAAATATATCATTTAAATGTCTGGTCATGTGTGCAGCAAACTGGTATTAAATCAATATCTGTTTACTGTATTTCATTCGGAAAATACAACGGGAAATAGCTTTCCTCCTACATGTTTATATACAAACATATGAACACCTACGTTTACATGGACGCATACATCCATCCATTCAGGCAGTCCATCCATCTTTTCATTTTTCATCATCCATCGATCATGCGCACTGCCACTTGTTTCCGTTGTCTCACAAATTTAACCTGTCACGATTGCATTCGAAGAAACCAGCTATTTTATTTCTTTCTTTTTAGATTGATAATTTCTTTTTGGAAAAATTTTTGACGTATATTTTTTTACATAAAAATATTAAAATACAAAAAAGAATAGAATAATATTATAGATATTTTCATGGATTTAGAACTACATTAAATAAGTTTTTTACCACTTTGACTAGAAGGAAAAAGTGATATAGTAATTGGTACAGTGTCTGTAACATTATAAAAAAAATAATTCTATAGAAATTGTTTATAGAGCCTCTAGATGACGAATCCGAACTTAGTTTATAATTATATATGTGTGTGTGTGTGTGTGTGTGCGTCGCCAGCTCGTTCGCTCGGTCGTCAGTTAAAATTTTGTGATCACAACTCCTCCTAGACGGTTCAACCGATTTTAATGAAATTTTCAGGATAGGTTCACTTAGTGGCTAAGATGGTTATGTGGTTTTATTTTTTCCAGTGATTTTTCCATATTTTACCAGGAAAATTTACATTTTGGTCTTAACTACACTGCTATACATACGATTTGCACTAAAGTGGTTTATAATTATGTTTATGTATATATGTTTTAATTATTTTTTTGTATTTTGTGATATTGCATTATTCAAATATCAACGCGCCGTCCTGGAACAGTTCACTACGAAACAAATTATGTTTAGTTTTATTACAATATCGAACTAAATATAATAATATTCTAACCTCAAACGTATATTGGTAGAAATTTAATAGGCTTTTAAGTCACGTCGTAACTGTCGCAAACAGTAATTTATATCGTCAAACGAGAAAGAAATGTCTAAAAAAAATCACGACTTTATTTCACGTTTCGAATCCCGAACCTATTTTTCGTTATTGACAATAAATCTTAAATATCATATCCAAACATTCGGAAGAAGAAGAAAAATCGTGCTAAAAGCCAAACTTTTGTGGTCTTTTATATTGACTGTATTGAGTAGAAAAATGAATGTCGTGACCTTGAACTTTTGTATGATAAAATAAATTGGTGTTGTCACTATCAGGACTTTTCAAATAAAATCATTAACAATTGAAATATCTTTATTTTTTATGTAGTTTCTGGAAAATGCATACATACTTTATGATAAGATCGAGTACAGAAAAAATTTCTTCAATTTATAGTTATTCAATATTTTAATAGTTTTTATAAATTGTGTAATAATATTTTTTTATATAAAATAAAATAATATATATCAATTTTTATTTTCGTTTGTTAACTATTTATTTTATACATTTATGATGATTTCAAAATTTTGCAGTTTCTATATAAAAACAAATTATTATTTAAGTTGTAAAATAATATTAAAAATAATAATAATAATAATGTACTCGTTTTATAATATATTTTTTCTTCAAGCGTATTAAATTATTAATATTACGTTACCATATTGCCTATGTAGAATGAGGTTATTATATTACTAGTACAATAATGCAGTTTGTTGCTATATACACAACTGGTGGCAGCACCAAACATGACTACAACATCAAGTGTCGTATTTACTCATAACATTGATTGATAATTGTATTGTTTATTTTTGTTTAAATTTGAATTTGATTATTAAAAATTTGTGAAGAAGTGCAAGAAATACAATGTGCACCGTCATATTTGCCAGAAACTGCATATTCGATTAAAGAAACACGATTAAGTGTATTTAATTTGATATCTCCGACAACCATATTAAAAATTAATAAGTCATTTGATTATTGAAAATGTGTGAAGAAATGCAGGAAATGCAATCAATGTACATCGCCACATTTATCAAAAATTATATATTTGATCAAAGAAATATTAATTTTCACAAACAAACATTATATATTATATATATTTTCATTTGAAACGCTTAAAGAAAAAATAGCATATGTTACTTGAAGCCGAATGCTCTTTTAAGTTTCATCCAGATTGTTTAGCCTAACATAATAAAAATCGCTTTCTGCTCCTCGTATAACATAATATACTATTGAATTTTAAATATTTATTTTCTATAAAAAATATAAGAAATAAAAATTTCAAAGTAAAATTTTACTCGCATTATACTAACTTATCGAGGGCAACAAAATATATCCTAACCTTGAACTGTAGGTTAAAAAAAAAAAGATTATTCCCAGATGAGAATTTTCCGGGAAGACGGTACTTTGCAATATTTCGGATACTTAGAATATCTTCCTGCTTAAAGGCCTAATCAGTTTAAAACTTAAATGAAATTTTATCCGTACGAGATAACAATCCATTGCCGATGTTAAAGACATAAGCGATGCTTACAGCACCTGTCACCTTATATTAGATTAAATTAAAATCATTTTTAGATTTTTTCATCGTTAATTTAAAATTTAAATTAGCTACGGATAAACTGTCATTATTTAAATATGAAAAAAAGTTGCCGAAATGTTTCCTCTACAGTCTAAATGATACGAAAAGAAAAAATTAAATGCGAGAATAGAAAAAAGTGTTTTTGTTTTTTAGAAGTAAAGAAGAAATAAATCAATACGTATAAGTAGGCATTGAAAATGTATTTAAATTTATTCTATTTTAATGAGACAAATGGTTTTCTTGTTTGTTTGTTTTTTTTTGTCTGTTTAAGGGTTTATTTTCAAACGAATTAATTAATAAAATTATTTCTGGAAGGTTTTTCTAAGAAATTTGTTTTATTTTCGAATTGAATTTTAACAAAAATGCACGTACTACGTTTTTAAATTACTTTTTTGACCTTGTTCTTTTTTTTAATTATTTTTTTTCGTTTTCCTTAAACTACTGTTAATTTTTGTTCGTAACGTTTTGTTTTTCGTTTTTGTTTTTTTTTTATGATATTTCGCTTTTTCCGTGTCTTTACTTATTGTTTTTTTTACAGTACATTTACAGTGTACTTTAAAATTATTCGCATTTGTTTTTTCTTTTTTTTTTCAAATTAAATGTTTCTAAATAATTTTCCAAAGTTTTGTATTATTAATGTAAATATATAAATGATTAAAATCCAACTAAAATATTTCTAGTTTATTTTGTTTTAATTTTCCTGAACTTGCATATTAATGGTGTTATTTTTTTATTTTCCTATATGCAGTTTCTTTATTTTTTATTTAACGACGCGTTTCGATCTTGCGATTATTATCAAGTATTTCTCTAAGACTTAAATTAATATTAAATTATGAACACTTCATATATTAAACATTTCTAAAAGTTTATAATACTATTAAAATGTTATATATTAAATTTCCATTTATAAAATACAACAACTAGTTTTTCCGGTTGCCCTCTGTAAAAACTTTTCAATAACTTTGTATATTTAAATTAGACTAATCCCTTTTGCGAAAAATTTACATAAAAGTCTGAAATACACTATAACATACTACAGACATTTGTACCAATGTTCAATGGAAAAATAATTTTTTTTTTATTGTGTGATTTTTACTTGAAAACCATATGTTTCGAGTAAATATTGTGAAAACAGATTTTACGTTTTAGCTTTCAAAATAAAACTAAATAAATTGTGTTGGATTTTGTATGTTGCGAATTACAAAACTATATATAGTTATTGATTATTATATAATCAGTGATATAGTGAAAATATACAGTTTGTTTCTAGTGTTGAAATTTTCATGTTGCAAAATCGTGGTAACGTATTTTTGTATTAAAATACTCATAGGACAATTGTATAAAACGTCGGTGACTTTAACAATTGTTAACCACGCTATTCGATTTATCAACTTTGCACTGAGAAAATTTTTGTTTTAGATTCGGAGTTTTTACTTTAAACACAAAAGTAAACGTGTTTTTGTACTGTAAACTTATGTTTTTCTAACAAAAATGAAAATTTTTATAATAAAAAATAATAGTATGTATAACTAGTTTCAAAGCTTTGTATGAAATTAGTTAATATTTACTTTAAAACTAAAACTAAATTTGAATTAAAAATTATTAATAATTTTATAATTATATTTATTCCAGAAAAATACTATGGCTGATATTATAAGCTCAGTTTATGGTTGTTTTAGTTCATTTGTTTAGTCCAGGTCTTATGACAGTTGTTTTAACAAGCGATATTAGTTAAAACTAATTTTAAAACCAAGCACGTAATACGGGCTTATGTTTTTAAACTAAATAGTAAACAATTTTATTCAAAGTTTTTAATATTTTTACTTTTGTTTTACTATTATTTTTTCTATCAAAATTTTTGCAGTTTAAAAACGCGTTTACTATTGAGTTTAAAATAAAAACCTCGAACCTAAAGTGTGGATGATGACAGCAGTTATTTTTTATAATATATAATAATAAATTTGTAATAAATTTCGTAAAACAAAAAAAAATCATTAAAATAACGTTAAATACGTATTTTGGAAGCTAAGCTTCTTTCATTTTCCTCTTCGACTAGTTGGTTCGTTGAGTACTTGTATATCGTTAGATCACTGATTAGGATTTTAACTTTTACTTCTTAATTTGCTGCTGAAGATGGAAGCTTTGTTTCTGAAATACGTACTTAGCGTTATTATTTTAATTAAATTTTGTAGTTTAAGGAATTTATTCCATTATTATATTTTCAACTTTTTGTCACAATAGATCAATATATATTATTAATATTCTTACATAAATCAAGCATTTTATGTGGTGTAAATAGAAGAGATCGGGTACGAAATAGATTAGTGTATGATGAGTGTGAAATTGAAAAAAATGCTGTAGCAAAAGTTGCCGTGTTAGAGTCAGTTAAGGTGGTTCGGACATGTTGAGCCAATGTCTAATGAACGTTTGGTTAAAAAGATATGTTTGAATGATTTTGATGGTATACGTTTGCGTGGACGTTCGATGAGTAGTTGGAGTGGTATGATTGAGAGTGTTTTGCGTGAGCGAAAGTTTCCAAGTAGTAGGAATAAAAGAGCATGTATGAGAGGAATTATGAATGTGGATGAAGGGAAAGTTGCTTGTTTGGATAGGAATGTTTGGAGGAGACTGATTACGGAATGATGAAAAGAGTTTGTGCCACACCCTGTTGAGTACATGGCGTGATTGTGTATGTATGTATGTAAAATTATACTAATAAATTAATATATAAAATATTATTCAAAAGGCCGTTTTAGTTTTACGCATAGCACACGAATTTGACCAATCCAAACACTGGTGTTAAAAACTAAAAATGTGACAAGTGTTTGGCTGTGGTATCTGCAAAACGTATATGAAAATCAATAGAGAAATTTATTTTTGCAATATATATTTTTAAAGTAACACGTAGGTGGTAGTTTATAAAGGAATAACGAGAAATTGAATTATTTCCAATAGTCTATTTTTAATTTTATTGATTTTACTAATGGCCATTTTATATAATATATTTAGTATTGTTATTTTGAAACAATCAGTCGTGTATAAATATTGTAAAAACAGTAAATTAATTAGTAATTCAATTATTGTTTTTATCTGGTATTTGCTTCACATGACACATATATGAATTCTTAATCACTTTTTTAATAAATTTTGAAAATTCTAATAATAAATATAGTGGATATTTAATTTTTAATTGAAACTTCAATTGTTTCCACACACACACACACACACACACACACAAAATAGTAATTTCATTTAATTGGAATTTGATAACTAAATTTTAGATAACTTGACAATTTAATTAGATATTTCCAATAACAGAAAATAATAAATTAGTTATTTTATCTAATTTTTATTAGTTGACTAAATTTTAGTTGGTTTGTCTTTTTAATTAGATGATATTAGGACTTTAAACTGATATATTTTGTCGATTCGATGGGCTAAAAAAAAATGCAATTGATCTTAGGTGGGTCTGCCCAGTCCCGATACATCATGGAGACCATCACCATGACAACGGTGACTGAGCAACGTATGGTACGCGAGGTGGACGATGCTTCACCGGTGGACACCAGTCCCAGTCCGAGTATTCAAAGCACGGGCAGCTTGACGGGCGGAAATGGCAATGGTAATTACGGAAGTGGATCGCCGATTAGCGGCATTCTTAAAGGCGGCAAGCTGTGGAAACAGCAGAGCATCGCTGGCGGCCAGCCCGAAAAGGAAATGATGCTGGGAAATAATGCTGATAATGCTCAGGTAACGATACATTTAATACACTAGTACTAGAACAATATGGAATGTTTACAGTCAATAAATTACCTATTTCATTTAATTCTAATTTGTCTATTTAGTTAGATGATATTTCCAATAACATTACTTATTGATCTACATACAAATTCTACAATCTACAATCAAATTGTAATTTCAACTCAAGTTTAGATGAAGATATTTTTTACTTATTTCCATAACTATTTTAAAAACCATCAGATGTTTATTCCTCATCTTGTATAACATAGAAATTGAATGATACCCAAGTAGTTATTTGTTACCGAATGTAATATTTTCAATCAACGAAAATAAAATATGCAATAAATTATATTAAAACTAAGTTTAACGATTTTTTTAATGATATTTCCAATAACATTACTTACTAAGTTTAGATAAATAATCAAAAACTTCGGAATAAATCGACGAACAACAGTAAATAAATATACGACAAACTAGGAGAAATATCTAATTACATTAGCTGAATATACCTACCAAACGCAATTATCTACTTATGAAGATATTTTTTACTTATTTCCATTATTATTTTAAAAATCATCAGATGTTTATTCCTCATCTTGTATAACATAGAAATTGAATGATACTCAAGTAGTTATTTGTTACCGAATGTAATATTTTCAATCAAACGAAAATAAAATATGCAATAAATTATATTAAAACTAAGTTTAACGATTTTTTTAATGATATTTCCAATAACATTACTTATTGATCTATATACAAATTAGTTGAAATCAAATTGTTATTTCAACTTAAGGTTAGATAAATAATCAAAAACTTCAGAATAAATCAACGAACAACAGTAAATAAATATACTACAAACTAGGAGAAATATCTAATTACATTAGCTGAATATACCTACCAAACGCAATTATCTACTTTTGAATTAGAAGTTTTATATAATTTGATTAGAAATTTGCAAATCATTTATTATTTAGATAAAACAAAAAAAATATAATAACTATTTAACGATTTTTTTCTGTGCAGTACAAAATAAAAATGATTATTTTTTTATTGAAAAATAAAATTAAACACTTTTATTTAACAAATAAAATAAAAAAGAGTCACAATTTTATACTTTTCAATTATCCGACTATCATAAAAAAATCTATTATCACATCAAAACATACAAAATGACTTAAATTTATATTTACTCAAAACTCTTCATAAATCGTGCAAAAACGTATACGAATACCCTAATAAAAAATTTACAACCTCTATAATATTTCACCATTATAAAACATACGAAAAATAACCTTACCTATACTGGTAAAAAAACTAGCTTCTGTATCTTCAAAAAATGATTGTGTACATGAATTTTCCTCGCTTGGCTCACTCGGATAAAATAAATGTTACAACATCAACTTGTAATATAAAGCTATAAGGGTTTGTTTTCTTTTAGCTTTAGATAGTCTATTCTCTATTGTTTTTCTTCGTTTTTTTTTTGTTTTCCTTTCGCGTTTCGTACTTTTATTTTTGATTGCACGAACGAGAGAAGTCATTTGTTTTTAGACTTCTAAAACCCATTTTTGATACCAGAAATAATCAAATTACCGAGCTCTGCGGAATTAAATTAAATGTTTAAAAAAAGTACATTATTTTGTTTTTTGTTAACATATAAAATTACTGTATAAAATATTTTTGTCATTTTATTTATATTTTGTTAATGTTCAGCAGACAACTTAAACATCATACAGTAATTTTAAATATTTTCTTGTTATATAAATATAAAAATTACTGGCAAATATTTTTCAATTTCTTTATTATAAGTAATAATGAATATCGAAAAAAATTATTTGAACAATGTATTATAAACAATAAATTAATATAGTTTTCTTAAAACAAAAACAATTGCTATTAATAACAATGATATACGAAAAAATTGTTATATTCCACATTAAAAAAAAGAAGTAGTTGGCGTTGCAATCTGCATACATATCACAAAGAGATAATAATAACTGAATTAAAAATCTATAAAGACCTGATTTTAATAGTTAATTTGGCATAATAATAACAAAATAAACCTTGAACATTAAATACACTGCAACAAAGTTAATAGATAAAAACCAAATTTTTCAAATTAACCATTAATTTAGCGAGCAAAATTTGCATGTTTTTCCCAATGTAAACTTGCCGCAAATTTCAGCCAGTCACAAGCTAAAAAATTTTATTTTTAATTTCATAACGCTTCGTTCTAATAGACTGTAGGAAAAATTGTTGATAATAAGAAGTTAAATTACTGTACCAGAAATACAAATAACAATTGTTAATTGTTTTATTTATTTATGTAAAAAAAATTAATAAACGTTCTAATGTTTCATATATTTAATATTATGAAATAAACATATACAACAAAAGTCAATTTTAAGACAACAAAAAGGCTTTATTTTAAAATCTATTGACATAATTATTATTGCTGTCAGTAAAACAAAGCTTTTTTGTCAACTTTCTAAACTTCTAATGACATAATTATTATTGTTTCCAACAAAACTATGCTTTTTCTCGATTTTTAGCTAAAATTTAAATAATTTTTAAACATAGAGTATAAATTATTAGTTTATATCCAACATGCATAAGATGGATAAATTTTTATCAATTTCAAAACCAGAGTTTTTTTTTGCCTGAACAATATTTTTCAAAAGATCTATATAGATTCAATAAAATCAATAACACTGTTTTTCAAACACCTTTAATTTTATGTAATTTTATTTAAAAAATTACGTTCTTTTACTTTATAAATAATATTATATAAAATTATTTATTGTCTTTGTCTTTCTAAAGATATCAGATGCATCAAACGTCACTTCCGACGAGGAAGGAAACAACGTACCACGTCGTTCCGTCCGTTTCCACGAAAGCGAGTCGGAGAAACGCGACAGCTGTGACGGCGAATCCGACAAAAATCTTAATCCGGAGGACACCGTCAATCCCGAAGAATCCACCACTACCACACCGACAAATCCCGACGACGACGAGGACAACCTGAATGAAAAAGACACCGACACGTGTAACAATTCCGTATCGCCCGATGCCACGGAGATGATGTTAACATTTAAACTAGGAAATCACGTACTGATTTCGAACAACAGTTTACGGCCCAATTCGGCGATGCGACAATTATTTCCCTGTTCGAAACCGTTAGTTGGTCGAGCGGATGAAGACGGACAGGTGCATCAATATCTGGTAACTGCAGAATCGTTGCGGGCTTTTGAAGAGGCCAAAAGGGCGAAATTGCCGTTGATACAAGGTGATAATGATGATAATATTAGGAAGACGATTGAACGAAATACCTTGAGAAGATCGTTAATTAGGTGAGTACTGTTTTGGTTCTTGAAACAGGTATTATTCGCAACATCCATCCGTATATTAATATTAAAAATTACTAGTTATCTCGTGAAATAAAAATTTATTTTTACCAGTACTTTTTAAATTTTAAATCTAACAAAGATGAATAAAATTATTTTTATTTAAAATATTATTTTCTTCCGAGATAGACAGTGACTTATAATGAAACATTCTATAGTTTGAAATGCTTTTGATAAATAATAAAAATATTTGTATTTTCTTTCATTATTACCAATTACCGTAGTACAAAGTAAGTAATACAAATTTTTATAATTACTAGGTGGTAGAAAATAATTAATTTTTTTACTAAAAAAATTATAATAGTACCTACTAGTATTTTAATTTATTGTTTATACCTCAGTAGCTGTTAAACATTTTTACAAATTATAAAGTAATAAATAGATTATCAGAATATTCTCATCTTTAAGTTGGTGAATATTAGAAAGAACAAATATTTTCAAATAAGATAAGATATTGAATAACAATATTACGTAATAAAATAATCTCTTTTTACAATTTAATTTAAACTAAAATTGATAAGCAGATTAATATAAATTTAATTTTTGAAAAAAAAATGTGGTATTAAAAATTTACATCTCACTGAATAAATTTGTAAATAAAATTATTTGCTATAACAAAAAGTATATTATTAGTTATTTATATACAAATTTATGGAAATATAAATCTACATACCTAATAATTTTTACATAAAACAATTCATAAATATATAAATATTAAATGTATTATTAAACACGAAACAATGTTATATTATTATTAATATTAATAATAGTGAAATACAAATATATAGAAAAATACGTAAATGTAAAAATGTATTACCTTTTTTTTTTAAATATAAATTCAAATAAATTTTAAATTAACGTTACAGAAAAATCTTAATTCATTACATTACGTAGGGAATGAAATTTTAAATGAGTTTTCTTTAACTGCTTTTCCATGTGCTTTTACGAGGAAAAAGAGACATTTCAATTTTCTTGAGTTGATGTTTTTAATTTTATCTTGTTTACGATCATTCTTTATCGAAAAAATTTATACAAATATAAAGTTGCGACAACCGAAATTTATCTCGTACCTCATTTCCTATTTTGCGACAAAATTGCTGTTATTTACGAAACGATAAAAATGTAACCTTTTTTAGATTAATATTTGAGATATTTTTTACTTATTTCTATTATTATTTTAAAAACCATCAGATGTTTATTCCTCATCTTGTATAACATAGAAATTGAATGATACCCAAGTAGTTATTTGTTACCGAATGTAATATTTTCAATCAACGAAAATGAAATATGCAATAAATTATATTAAAACTAAGTTTAACGATTTTTTTTCAGATATGAACCTCGTAGTAAGAAGCAACAACCAAAGACTGACAATTCTCTGGTGGAACGTATTAAACAGTTGACTTGCGACGTGGACGATCCAACTCCCGAAGATGAAATACCACCACGTGCTAGTCCACCAGGCGAGGAATCAACGAAACCCGATATTAACTCGACGATTAATCAACTCAATAATCGTCTCAATAATCAAGATAAAAGTTTTTCACCATCATCGTCATCTACAACAAGTTCCAATTCATCTATGTCTTCCACGTATAAAAAAATCACCGATTTGTTTGGCAAGAAAGAAAAGACTGCCGCTGATGTTCAAAATAATGCTATGAACGAAACGAATAACAAGCAAAATTTACTGCAAACTGCTCCTGATTTAGGTATGAAAATACTTATAAAATTATTAAAATCTTCTATTGTTTCCAAATTATATAAATATTTAAAAAAATATAAATTTGGAAAGTTTCAATAATACGACTTTATTGTATTTTTTTTTCTGTAGGTAACGGAGGCTCCGAATTCATCGAACCTCAACAGTGTTCTCTTGTCGCCAAAGTGAACGCAACAAGCGAAGCTAGAAAACAATTCCTATCAACGCTGGCGCCTCTAACGGCTTGTGTTAGCGGTAGTGCAGCCACGGACGAATACCAGTATCAGTATCAACTCGCGAATAATCCAGGCGAGCGTGTTTCCGTAGCCAGCACGGCCGGAACGGAATATAGTTTGGAGGATATTGATGAAGCATTGAAGAATGACACGGAAGATTCGAAAAAGGTAGCACCGGATGTTCTTGTTGGAACGCCGTCTGCTTCCGAATCTACCGATGAGCTGGCCATGTTTGTACAACAAGATGCTAGTCGGATAGAACGAATTAAAAAGAGGTGTGGAAATTATTATTTACATTATAAAATATTTTATAATGATATATATACATTTTATTTAAAAAAACATACAAAATTTAAAAAAAAATGATATTTTTAAAGTATAATTTTTGAATTATTTTTAAAATGTTTATTTTTAGTTTTTTTTTTATTAAAAAGTTGTCATAAATATTTCTCATTTGAATATACCGAGTAGTCCAGACCACTCGTCCACCCATTTTCTAATGCAGAGGCTTGACATTTTTTAACAAAACGAAGAGCAATCTAACTTGATGTGCTGTGTCGAATGACGGAGAAAGTGAACTAACAAACAACTTCTTTAGCAGATACCAACCAGAAAACCACACCGAAGAAGACGACGAACACGATGATTATGGTTTCAATCGTCGTCCAAGCGTTCGAGGCATCAAACCCCGTTTTGGTTCAACCACCGAAATCCTTCAACAAATCCAAAACCAATTGCAACCACCAACTAGTCAACAACAATCTCAACCAGCGCAACCAGCAGCTCAAACAACGCAACCACAACGTCCGGCAGCCAATCACGTTTGGCCTTACTATTCTGAAACCGGCTTAGATAATCCGAAATCCCGAACCTGTCCACAGGATTATCATCAATATGCATATCCCACTGACGATATGAAATCGCGAACAATTGGTCATCAATATCGGCCAACTTCTTTAATCGAAGAAAACCTGTATCAGAATTGTCCCAATCAGCGATGCACTCAAATTCATTACAGTCCTACTGTGAATCATGTACATCAGCCGGTTGTACGGATAGGCGGTGCCTGCTCGGATTTCTATCAGACGCTGCCTTCAAGGACAAGAACTGGCCGGCCAGAATCACCACCGCCAATGGACATGTCAAGAAGTTACCATCAGACAATGTTTCTCATACCTTATAATCGAATTGAAGGACTTCAATCTGGAAACGTATCACCAAATCCTATCTATGCCACAGCCGAGCAGTGCAACTATGCGAGATTTGGTAAAAAGTTTCCACCGAATACGATAAGTAATAAAAGATATCCGGAACCGATCTATCATGCTACACTACCAGGAAGACTAAGTCATCCATCTCATATGGATGATCCTCAGTATCAGTTAAAAATGAGTCAGAAACAGATGATTAGGGTGCCGTATTCGACCGGTCAACCAGTGCAAGTGCATTTAATGGCTTCGAGAAGTGAAAGTCCTGTTCCAGGACAATTTGCCACGGCCCGTGCAACGCAAACACCGACTGCCACACTATCTAGTTGTAACTATTATAATCCTGGACCGCCAAATACAAGGTATGTATTTTAAAATATGACAAAAATTATTTTATTATGAAAGTTACAAATTAACTACCGCGATCTATTTATCTAACGTGTTATATTTGCTTGAAGATATCGGCCAGCAATCGGTCCCGTAACCGCAGTCCCCCACAACGGTACATTATGGCATACGGAGAATCCCTACGGTAGCAAGATAAATAGACATAGTTTCCCAGCGGGCGGACCCCGTTATCCTTTACCCGATAACATATCCCTGGCGGACAGTGATAGCCAGCACAGTGGTCAACTCCCTAACGGCTATCGTGAGACTCAATATCCGGCCACTAGGGAAACATCAGCGCCCTCCTCACCAACTAAGGCACGCTTCACCTCCGAACGCGGCGTACCCGAAGGAGCAGCTAGTGTTTCTCCACAGGATTCAACGGCCACGGCACACAGTGCCAGTACGATGACCTCACCGACTTCGCCGCAAAATTCAACGCCGCAGGGAGCGAACGGGAAATCATTGTACTATGCGATGAATGTTTGACAAGGTGAATAGATAAACATTAAGGTGAAAATCTGTACGTGCCAGAATAATACAAAGAAAATCGTAACGGAAGAAGCAGTTACTTGAAAAGTAACGCAAACGGCTCTTACATCCCACTAGATTTACAAATTGAATCAAGAGGGCTGGCTCCCATTATGAAACGATTTTGATAGAATCTTGTGGTTTTTTTCGGCCCTTACGAACGAGCTGTGAATTTTTGAATTGGAAAGTTGGGCGCAACTATGTAGGAGGAAAGAAAAACACAAATAAAAATCAATATCGTTGTAGGTTATAATAACCAAATTCTCTCAAAACGGTATTTTAAAATAAAAAATAATTGTTTCTGGTATTACTTTATAATAGAGATACTTAAAGACCTAGCTGTACAATTGACTCAATGAGAACATTATTCGTTATAATTACGAAGAAGAGAAAGAAGAAAAAGAAGAATACTATTATATAATTATAAGAAAGAGAAAAATAATTAATTAAAAAAAAAAAACCTTAAGATTATTATGTAGTCATTGTTGCCAAAAATGAGATTCCAAAACCAAAGTATTATTATATAAAATTACTTGTATAGATAGTGAGTAAGTGTTACTTGACCAAAATTGTAAGTGACGAAACAAAATAATAAAAAAAATTGTTTACCGACCCAAAATCAAATCAAATATGATGCTCTCGGTCATAACTGAATTGAAAACAGGTGTGACATAATCTCGTACTAAGTCCATAGCTTTAAAATTACTTAAATGAAATGAAATAAACAAAATATTTATTAACAAAAAAAAACTCTACCTAATGAATGTAATTCTTAAGGCTATTTATATAAGAGATAGCATTTAAAAAAAGAAATTAAAGAAGAAAATTTCTTTGGGAATTATATTGTTAAATAATTATGGTGGCCAAATCTGAACGGCCTTCTTAAGATTAGGAAATAAAAAACAAAAAGATTTAGGCAAATCGAATTCACTTCAATTTTTGTAAGCCTTATCAGATATCTAACACCTGTGTTATCACTAAGTTTTCAGGTAAATGTTTTGTGACAAAGGTATTTCCTAATTGTCAATAGATTTTTTTCTGTTTGAAGAATTGTCAAATAATTATTAAAAAGTAGAAATCAGTTATTTCTAAGTTTGAAAACATAGAAGAATTTTTATAAATAAAATTTTTGTAATTTGTGAGATTGACAATTGTAAAATACAGAAAAATCTTGCATTTATCTGAAAATCTTTACGGCCGTGTATAAATATGAAACAAAACAAAAATGAAAAATATTTATATTATTTATTTATACGTAAATACTTCATAAATGATCAAACCCTTTCTAGGAATCATGTAAGCTATATTTTCATCTCATTTCTTCATATTTTTATATTTGTTTCTCATATTTTTTATTGTTGCAAATTAGCAGAATGTTTTATTGTTGTATTTAATAAACCCCGAGTCAGAGGCGGACTTTATAAATAAATTATAATAATTCATATTTCTATATAAAATTACTGTTAATTAATATAAATAATATCAATAGTTTAATAATCAAAACATATACATATATATATATATTATATTTATATGTATATATATATATATATATATATATATATATATATATATATATATATATATATATATGTAATCAAAATTTCTAATATATTTGTTAAGTTTATCTTAATGTTGAAATTAATTTTAAATCTATTTAAAATAAACAAATTATAAATAAGTCCGGCTCTGCATCGAATTGCTCAAAAGAAGGCAGTTCATTAAAAGAAATATTAACAAAAAAAAAAAATAAAGACAAAAACAAGACTGCTCTATTCACATTGGTTGACGATAATTTTTTTATTAATTATAAATACTATATTTGTTAAATGCTTTTTATTATAGAACAAGAGAATATTAATTATATACAAAGTTAATGTTGTAAATTGTTGCAAATCCTTAAGTAATAAATGTAATAAATAGTATCTACTAAAAATAAAAACTATTGTTTTTTATTTCTCCAAATGTATATTATAATTTACCTGTAGCAAAATATTAATTTCAATTTATTGTTCTACGTATTTTTACCACTTTGACTGCAAGAAAAGTGCTGATATGTTAAAAATTATAATTTTAATATAATTCACAAGAACCTTCTATTTAAAATTATTTTATTTAACGTGAGTTCACGGGGTCATATAGAGAGAATGAAAACCGTGCAGGAGTCCCTATAATCAGCATCCTAGCTACGAACCAAAAAAATACTACTACCGTTAGTTTGAATTGTTTAGATTGCAAAACAAGAAGTCCGAATAACACGAGTTAAAAATTGACTTTGAAATTTTAGAATTATAAGTACTAATTTTTAATTTATTTATTCAAAATGTTATATTTAACTTATTTAAATTCCAAATAAAATTGATAAAATAGGGTACCAAATAATATACTATTATACATTTTTATATTTTATTTATATAATTTAATTATAATATTTACATAACATACAGTTACTTTAAAAAAAATAAGATAAACCAGGTTGTTTTTGATTGAATTTCCATAGATTTTAACGTGCTGAATGCAGAACTGTTATTTAACTCTTGTTAAAGTCTATAGTTTGCAAAATAATGAAAGTTGTTTAAAAAAATTCAAGGTTAAATATTTCACGTATCTATGATAATTTTGCAAATGTTTAAATTGAATTTTATAGATTTGGATGCACTGAATGCAATGGTACAAATTTAAACTATCTATCTCTTATAGTTCAGTCACAAATTACATTTTTGCAAAAAAATCTTTAATTGCAAATATCTCGGAAACGGCTGGAAATTTCACAAAAATAACAAAATATTCCGCGTTTTACAAATACTAGTCAATATTTGCTATATTACAAAATATACAAATATCAGCCCCCTAGGACACCCCCTTATTAATTAAGTCCAAAACTGTAATAAAAATATAAAAAGTAAACAAATTTGTATGCAAAAATTTAAGGTCAAATATTTCACTTATCTATAATAATTTTGCAAATGTTTAAAATGAATCTTATAAATTTGGATGCACTGAATGCAATTGTACAAATTTAAACTATCTATCTCTTATAGTTCAGTCAGAAATTACATTTTTGCAAACAAATCTTTAATTCCAAATATCTCGGAAACGGCTGGGAATTTCGCAAAAATAACAAAATTTTCCGCGTTTTACGAATACTAGTCAATATTTGCCATACTACAATATATTAAAAAATCAGCCCCCTAGGACACCCTCTTATTAATTAAGTCAACCTCCAAAACTGTGATAAAAAGTTAACAAATTTGTGTATAAAAATTCAAAAACTAAAATAGCGAGTATTTTGCAAACGGTTGCAAATTTCGCAAAAATTACGAAATCTGCTTGGCAAGACTTGTGTTGCTATAACATTTTCAACCCCCAACCCTTTACGAGCCCTCGGCTATTAATTATTAATGTTTGCAAAAAAAATCTTTAATCGCGAATATCTCGAAAACGGCTGGGAATTTCGCAAAAATAACTAAATTTGCCGTCCCCTTACGAACCCCCGATAAAGCAGGTACGTACTACAACATATCCAAAAATTAACCCCCCTAGGACATCCCCTTATTAATTAAGTCAAGCCCCCAACAAAACTGATGAAAATATTGAAATTGAAATTTTGGTGAAATGTATTTTTTTTTATTGTTGAATAAAGTTTGTTAAAAACATATGGTTGATACATTTTGATACATTTTTATAAATGTTTGCAAGAAATCTTTATTCGCAAATATCTCGAAAACGGCTGGGAATTTCGCAAAAATAACAAAATTTTGCCGTCCCCTTACAAACTTCTAGATAAACCAGGTATGTACTACAACATATCCAAAAATCAACCCTCTAGGACACACCCTTATTAATTAAGTCAAGCCCCCAACAAAACTGATAAAAATTTTGAAATTGAAATTTTGGTGAAATGTATTTTTTCTTATTGTTGAATAAAGTTTGTTAAAAACATATAGTTGATACATTTTGATACATTTTTATTAATGTTTGCAAAAAATTTTTATTCGCGAATATCTCGAAAACGGCTGGGAATTTCGCAAAAATAACAAAATTTTGCCGTCCCTTTACGAACCCGTAGATAAACCAGGTATGTACTACAACATATCCAAAAATCAACCCTCTAGGACACACCCTTATTAATTAAGTCAAGCCCCCAACAAAAATGTGATAGAAATATGAAAACAAAATTTTAATTTTTTTATGAAATGTTTTTTATTGTTAAATAAAGTTGTTAAAAACAGATGCTGTGTTGTATTTATTTTTTCCCATCAAATGTACAAATGCATCAAATGAAACATTTTAACAAAATTTTGTATTTCTCGCTTTCCTGATACAAATTTTGCATTTCTCGCTTTCCTGATACAAATTTCGTTAAAACTCCTTTAGCTTATACATTTCCGCAATGCATTTCGCAAAATAACAAAATTGTCCGCGTTTTACAAATACTGGTCAATTATGGCCGTACTACAACATATCCAAAAATCAACTTCTTACGATACCCCCTTATTAATTAAGTCAACCCTCAAAACTGTGATAAAAAGTTAACAAATTTGTGTATAAAAATTCATGTCCTGAAAAAATAGATGTTTTCTTGAAAAAAAAAAACAGGAAAACATGACAAAATTGTATTTTTTTATGAACTGTGATAAAAAGTTAACAAATTTGCAAAAAACTATCAGGATTACATCATGTTTACGATACAGACTTGCTTTCCTGACACAAATTTTTCATTTCTTGTTTTTCTGATAAAATATCGTTAAAAAAGCATAGCTTATATAATTCCGCAATGCAGCAATGTTAAACTGGTTGCCTATATAAGCTTTCCCAGCAAGGTTACTGCATTTTTTGTGCTTCATTTAGGAAGAAAATTCACCTATAAATCATTTATTTAATAACAAATTTGATTTTCTAACTATTTTTTTAAAGAATATTAAACAAATTTGACAATTTTGAAAAATTTACTTAAATTTAATAGACGCGCTGTAATTTTTTTAATATTTGAGGAACTGGGGAAAATCAAAAATACACACAGTTATTTGTTTAAGGACTGTATTAAAAAATAGAAAAAAATACATTTATTACAAAAAAATTAGAATAATACGTATATAACTTTATTATTTGGTTAATCACATTGTTAACTATGAGATTAAGTTCGCAAAACACACTTAATTATCTTGTTAACTTAGCAATTTAATTAACTATGTGATTAGATTGTCAAAACACACTTTAATAATTTAATTATCTTCTTAACTTAGCAATGTAATTAATTATGTAATTAGTTTATCAAAACGCAATTACATACGATGTGTCTAAGAGAATTAATTATATACAATGTGTTTTTTAAAACTTGAAAATTAAATACTTAAATAAATTTTCAAATAAAAATGCAATAAAATATTCTCATATTACATAAATTTATTACCACTGACACAAAGACAATACACAATAGATAAGACAATATTTACATAAGACAAAGGACAAAAGAAAGTACACTCAACAAGTTTCTTTATGACAAACAAGCTGAGAGAGAAATTCAACAATTGTCCGTGTAGGTCTACCGGCCATTCCCTTTCGTAGATATTCATATTCGTCTCCCGTCGACAACATGACACTTCGCATATCCATATGCAACCAATCGCCGCACGGTACAAACTCGTGGAGAAATGCGGCGCATCTACAGCTGCCGGCAATACCAAGTTTCGGACCTTCACCGTGACTTTTCAAATCTACGGTTCGCTGATTTGTTAAAAGAAAATTGAAATGCTCCCATAGTGGAAATCGCCACACTCTGTCGCCTGTATGCATGCTAGCTGCTAGCATATACTCCCACAGTGCTTCCGAGTTGGTGAATACTCCGCTTGCAGCTGGACCTAGTGCTTTTCCAATGTCGGTGGTCATTGTTCCTGCAAAAAAAAATACAAAAAATACTTCTCTCTCTTATTAACATAACAAAACATTGCGTGATATATTAAGATTGGTCTGACGCCCGAACTAACCCAAGTTCATTTGTAAACGTTGTTGTAAACGTCAGCTAAAACCATGATTAAGTAGTAAAAAAGAATTGTCAACTTAATCTCGTAGTTAATTATTGATTTTATTAACAAAGTTTTATGTCACTGATTTTGTCAAAAATCTTACTACACACATTTTTATCAAATACTTCTATAATATTTAAAAAAAAAATGAGTTGGAATTAACTGCACTATAATTTAAAATATATTCACTTTAATTTAGATCATATTCACTTTGATAAAAACAATTAATTCCACTATAATTAAATTTATTTAACATTAAAAAAATATTTTAACTTTGGAAAAACATAATGCACAAAAAAAATATTATTACTATAAAATGGATACTTTCCACTATAAAAACCTAACCTACTCTAAGCCGACAGACCCTAAGCCAACAGTGGCGCAGATGATAGAGTTTGTGTAGCGTTTATAGTGCAAATTATTCAAATTAAAGTTTAGGTTGTACCAAGTGCAAAGTATCTAATTTATAGTGGAAAGTATCCAAACTAATCAAGTGCATTTATATATATTTCCCAAAAAAAATAAATTATACCAATATCGACGATAAATCTGGGCCAGAAAGTCTGAGCGTAAACCAAGGCATCGGCGAGAACTAATCGACCGGCCGCTTCCGTTGTTTGTATTTCAATCGTTTTTCCATTCATCGCTTTAACAATATCGCCCGGTCGCATTGCAGCACAACCGGGCATATTCTCGCACAGTGGTATCAATCCACGCAAATTAAGAGGTAGTTGTAGACAAGCAACGGCTCGACATACGGCTACAACAATGGCCGCACCGCCCATATCACCTCGCATGTGCTTCTGCTTCTTGCTCGATTGCAAACAGAGACCGCCGCTATTATACGTTATTCCTTTGCCTAAAAACCACAAAATAAAATCGTAAGATTTACAATTTTCAAGACCCTAAAGCTACCTTTACTTGAGATCAGTTTTGTACCAGATCATTTTAAAAAGGATCTAGAATCCTAACAGTTAGTACCTATGTTCTAGATCAGATCAGGAATTTGTGATCTTTTTCTTTTAGATTATAATTTCTTATATTTTGTAATCATGGTACCAAAGTATTCAATTAATTTAAAAAATGCTAATTTTATTGTATATTTATTTTAATTAAAAGATATTTATATTTTTATTTTATTTTATACAACAAAAAATGTGAAACAAATTATTTATTTACATAATTATGTAATACTAATATCTAGTACAGGGGCTAAATATTAGTTCCATCTTGCATAAAACTTGAATTTTTTTCATGATTATAGTGCAACCTGTTTTGGTATTAAGTCACCTTAAACATAGTATCTCTATTTATTATAACAAAAAGTAAAATAAAAATATATATTCAAAACTTCAGTACCCGATTTTTTCAAAAAAGTAATTGCTACCACGTTACAGAACTTTAATAACTACAACCTAAAATAAAACTATTTTAAATTTCCTTAAATCTCGTTAAAATCTAAATCAACAATTTTACTAACCTATTAATACAACAGGTCGTTCATCTCTGGACGCACCATAATAGCTAAGTTCCAAAAAAATCGGCGGCTCACACGATCCTTTTGCAACAGCCAAAAACGCATTCATCTTTTGCGTTTCAGCCCAGCCTTTAACCTTCACCTCGACATTCACACCCGACTTGCACAACACCTCAACGGCATTCTGTGCAAACGAAGTGGGTGTCATCCTGTTTGCCGACGTGTCCATTAACTGACGAGCCAAATTTTGTGCAGCGGCCTTCTGCAGACCGATCTGCCAACCGGTCCAATCGCAATCATCGTGCAGTTCCAGAGCGGGTATGTTCATCTGTTTATCTTTCGATTTGTTATCTTGGTAGAGCCATACACCGAGAGCGCCACCTTCAGCTGCCGATTCCGCATGACCGAAGCATTCGATGCAGACTTTTTGCAGCGGAAGATCTTGTAATGCGCGCGTACCACTTGCTGCCGCTACTCGAATTGCTTCTTTGCCTTCGTCCATTTGCTCGAAACTGTCGTAACTGTAATAGAAAATAAATAATTTATCAGGTTTATTAAAAAAAACTTGTTCAAATTATTATGTTTATTAGAAAAATATAAAATTTAATTTAAGATTGAAACACATGGATATCAGTCGATTTGTAACTAATATAACTATAGTATTCTTCAACTAACTTAGTGATTACGCAATAATATTCCGTTAATATGCAATTCAGAAATGTTTCAGTTCGTTTTATATTCAATGTAAGCCAAGCGATACAGCAAGAGTGCAGCGATATGAAACATTGTATGTTAATGTTAACGTAGTATGTTGACAATTCTGAATTATTTCCATAATTTCTATGCGTTTAAAAATGAACACTTGAGTTTTAGCACTATTTGCTCCAAAAATAAACAGTTTAGTATAAAAAGAAGTAAAAGTGTTATTGGAACATAAAAACAAACGCAACTTGGATATAACTCAGAGCCGTCGCCGGGGCCCATAATGCAGTAGCCCCTATTGATAACCACTCCCAGAAATGTAATATTACACAGAATTTATTTAAATGTCAAATATATTTTTATTAATGGCAAGTCAATTGACATACACAAATTAGCATGGGACCCCTATGCTCTTAGGGTCCTAGGACAATTGCCCAGCTGGCCCATGCGTTAAGACGGAACTGGTATAACCAAAAAACTTATAAAATCTTAATTTCTTTTACAGTTCCTCTTATATTTCAACCTGATAAGAATTTATAACTGTGTTTACACTTTTTATATTTCATTATAAACAATTTTCATAGCCAGTGGTATATCTATTTTTATTGTCTTATTAATTTATTTAGATTTAGCTGCGTTTGCAATAATTATAAGTTCATACCCAAGACATTCTCGTCCAAGGCCGACAACGGCCACCGCAACAAATTCTGGTTCCAAATCATAGAATATCCTCACCTGACCCAGAACGGGCGGTGGCATTAACAGAATCATAAGTTGTTTTAATCGGCCCTTGAGAAGTCGATTATATTTCTCGGCCGATGGTGTGAGTTTACCAGGAAACAACTTATCTTCGGGCATATTATAAATACCCAATACTAGACCCTTGCGTCTGTTGTCGGCACAGCCAGGCGTATGACACATTCTACGTTTCCATAATGTCGATGTTTGAAAAGTATTTTTTAGAAATTGTCCCGCTGATTTAAAGAAAGCCATTGAAATGCACGTTTAATTAAATAATTTTACGAAATTTTTTAGTTAAATTCTAAATACCATCGAACAAGAAAAAAATCAACTTTCCCCCCCGGATAATTTATTTGACAGAACAATTCATAATATCAACTGTTTCCTAGCAACAATATTGAATACAATGTGACTTAATATAATAATTTATATAAATATATAATAATAATTTTTTATAATTATTTTTTCAAAGCAGATTTTTATTTTTAATTAACAAGATTATGACAGTTTATACATTTATTTATATAGACGAGTATATAGGAAGTTACGTTTTTAATTTTGTTAATATATTTAAGTCAGTGACATTTCTGAATTTTATTGAATGTTCTATAAAATATATGTTGGCTATTGGTCAACATCACCACAAAGCATGTTTATTTAGAAATTTTCAAATAAATTTATGTTGCAAAAAAGATATATAATTTGAGTAACAGTCAATGTTTTTCAGAAAAGCTAAGAGTTCGATATTATTTACGATAATCAACAATATAAAACTAATATTATATATCAGTACATATGGAATACAGATTATAAAGATTCTTTATTTAATTAAACAAAATATTTTCTTAGAAATCAAGTACATTCTACATTCTACATAGCATTTCGTTTTGTAATTTTCAATATGATAGGTTTTTCAGGTTCTAGTGGTAACATGTAACGTTCAAATTTGATTTCTTTTGGTGTTTCTTCACAGAAATGAATCTGACGTTTTCTTAAAACTCTTGCTATACCTGACATAGTTGCAATCATTGCGACTTTTTTACCTATTTCAAAAACAAACAAACATATCAATTATTTTCAAAAAAAAAATATAGGATTCAGTGCAAAAGAAATAACATAATATGACATCGAACTACACTGAAAAACATTTTACTTTAGATCCGAAGTTTTTAATTTTAACTCAAGTAAAAGTGCTTTTTCAACTGTAAACTTATTTTTTGACGTTCGCTTACATTTTTAATTGTTGGAATACATATTTGCCGTGATTTATACCATTGATTAAAGAAGAAGATTCTTTAATCAATGTTTATACTTATTTTCCTATCGTTAAGAATGCTAATTTTGTTAAAAATGATCTCAATTTTGTTGAACTGAAGAATTCTTACCTATACAAGCTCTTGGTCCATCACCGAATGGTAGATAAGTAAAGGGATGAATATTTTGTTTATTTTCCGATGAAAATCTATCAGGATCAAATTTTTCTGGATTTGCAAAATATTTCGGATCGTGATGTAATCCATATACACTTATAAGAATCTGAACACCTTTTTCAATAGTTAAATTTAAAGAAATATCTGTATAATTTTTTGTTGTTAATCGTTTTATAAAGGCTAATGACGGATATAATCGCAATGTTTCTAAAAAAAAAATTTACGACCAGTTTTAAAGCAAAATATTAAAATAATTCTATTTTGTTTTATATTAAGTTAATAAATGACCAGTAAATCAGAGTTTCTTCAGAAAATATTTAAAAAAATTTCTCAAATCTAAAAATTATCTACTGTAAATTCAATTTCATTAAACATTTTCTGAAGAAAAAAATTTATAATCAAAAATTTAGATATATTTCAAAATTATGGCTCATTGGTTATTTATTAAATCTTCACCAAAAATAAACGGAGTTAGAATAGTCTTAAAAGAAATATATTTTTTAGGAGAAAATAAAATACGAAAATTTATTTCAAATCTTTGCATGGAATGAATATTTAGTCAAAAATATGTAATTTGTCTTTACGTTTTATTAATTTTTTCATTTTCTATTAAATGATAATGTTCATTAAAGATAATGTAGAATTTTTTTATTTTAGATTTAACTAAAAAGTAAACAACTTACCATCAACAACTTGTTCTAAATATGTCATTTTCATAACAGAATTATATGTTATTTGATCATTATGATTAGCGAGAACTTGATCTATTTCCTCACAAACTTTATTTTGTATTTCTGGATTTTTTGCTAATTCATAAAAACAGAATGCAATTGTATTAGCAGATGTATCTAATCCAGCATATAACATTGTATAAACGGACATTGATATTTCGAATACACTTAATTTATTTTCTTCTAAAAAAAAATTATTTCAAATTGTATTAGTTTTTTTTTGTTGTCTAAATTTCACTAATCAACCACATTTTTGTCAAAAATCTATATTTTCACTTTGACTATTGATATTGTTTTGGTAAAAACTTATAAACGCCAGATTCAAACTTTGCCCCCGGACAAAGCTTTTTCATTCTACGATTTGTCGACTAAAATTTAAGAAGTTGTTTATTTTAATTTACCTTTAATGTCATTATTACTTCGTGCCTGCGTTAATACTTGTAAAAAATCTGACCTAATAATATTATTTTTATCTCTATATTCAATAACTTCTTCAACTAATTTCATTGTTTGCAAGTTTGTCTTTTTATGAACTGTAGGAATTCTCAAATATGGTACGATTTTAGGCAAAAACGAAACCAAAATAAATAAAAAGTATCTAATATATGATATAGTCAGCAGAGATTTCACTAATTTTATAAAATAGTTATCGGGATTTTTAAACGTGTTTACTTCTAAACCGAAATATACGGACGCTATCAAATCGCTCATGAAACTTTGACTCTGTTGTGAAAACTAAAATAAAAATAAAAATTAAAAAGATATCAAAAAGAAATTTAATTAATTAAATTAACTAATTATAATACAAAATTTAATTTGATCAGCCATAAACTTGTGATACATTTTGAGTAAAATATAAGATATAATAAATAAATTAGTTTTTTTTTTATATCACAAAATTTTATTTAAATATGACTGCAGTTTCGACTAATTTGATTTGATCAGACGTATAAGTAACATACAGACGCATATTTCTATACTAAAAAATGTGTAGTTACATTACTTACATTAATATTACAGTCACAGAACTGTTCTAAATAATCATCCCAATGTTGACCAATTCCTTCAATTGTATTGCACATATGTTTAACTTTACTTAAGGTAAACGCAGGTGATAATCTCGATCGTATGTACCGCCATCTATCACCATTTAAACGAAACAAATGTCCTGATAAAGGTTCCGTTTTTTCATTACAATATAAACCCCTATCGCAAAAATTATCGAAATCTGTTACTAGAATTTTCTTTATTAATTCTGGATCCTAAATTTAAAAAAAAAATCAAGAAGAGTTTATTAATACTTTAACCTGGGCGAGCTTAGCAATCTGGGCGAAACACAAAAAGAGTTTTCTATTCCAAGTGACATATACTATTTTTTCTTCAAGCGTTTCAAATGAAACTAAACTAAAAATAAATAAAAATAAATACTAATAGAAACCTTAACCCTTACTAATACATAATTGTAAAACAGTATATTTGTTAAATAATTTGTGAGAACTAATGTTACTTTGGTTGAATATGCAATTTCTGATAAATCTGGTGCTGTGCACTGCATTTCTTCTACTTCTTTAAACATTTTCAATAATTAAATTTAAATTCATGAAAAAACAAACACTGCAATTGTCACTACATAATTTTCAATATAGCCGCCGGAGATGTCAGATTCAATACACTTGACCGAGTAGTCAGTGGTACAGTGGTGTATATACTACTGTATAATAATGTTCTCATTATTGTACTAGTAACATTATAATCTCCTTCTAAATAAGCAAATATAGTAACGTAATATCAATTTTTGATACGCTTTAAGAAGAAATGGATATACTTAATTTAATACTTAGGCATATGCTATATTAGGGGTTGGCAAACTGCGTTCCGTAACGTAAATTTAAACATATATAATCAAATAAACAATCAATGTTTTTTTGTGGGAAAGTAACATTTAAAATTTGGATTTTTATAGCTTACTGTCCGCTAGATACCTTAAATATATCATTCGACGAAAAAAGTTTGGCCACTGGACTAGACAAAAATTATCATAAACAATCTTTATAGATTAAAATGAGATAAAATGCTGTAATACATACTTTAATTAGTAAAGCCGGCTTGTTAAACAAATAGAATCCTCCTAAGTTATTCTTAGTTAATGTATAAAATCTGTAAAATTGCATTGCCAATGTTTGACTGCATGTTAAAAATGGCCAAAAATTGCCAAACAGTAAGATGGGTTTTTCGATAATTTCGACACCAAAGCGATTCCAGTATTGAAATTTATACCAAAAATAAAAGTAAAAAACACTAAACAAAATTATTAACAATAACAGAAACATCATTATTAATTAATATTCAAGTAAAATATACGTATATTTCATATGTTCAAACACTATGTTACAATTAAAATAAATTAGTTTTCCGACAATTTATACTGGTAAATATATTTTGTAAAATTAAAGCTAATAAAAATATTTCTTATCAGATAACATATTATATAAGCATTTTAAATAAGTAGTAATCAATACTTTTTTGTAATCGTAATTACCCCATTGACAACAATTACTGGCTAGTAGGCTAGTATATCATAATCGAAGCTACGAAAATGGTATATTTCATGCCGAAAAAAAATATCTATTCGAGGCCTTTAGACCGAGGTTAAATATTTCTTGAGGCATAAAATATCATTTTCGTAGCGTGTGTTACACAATGTTTTTTATCCTGTCGCGGCCAACTAGATACTAGTTACAAAGCTAAATCGTGACCATTATTTAACTACTATTATTGTAGTTGATAATGAGCTCTGTAAAATATATGTTCAACAATTTCAAGTATGTGTAAATGTTTTAACATATGTATGAACACAGTGCCACCTATTGATGAATGTCATGCATTTTTTTTCGCTTCTAGCCGTGAAAAGTACTGTTTTCGGTCCTCAAAACTGTCACGAAAATTTCATTTACAATTTTAATTGTAATATGTAATAGTCGCAATTTGGTAAGATAGCAAACATAACAATTTGTAGTAGAATCATTTAGTAGTGTATTAAATCATCGACATATTATTTATTTATTACAATATTTTGAACGTTTTGTGTTTGACCCAGATTTACGGACCCAGAGCAGATTCTGATACGCGTACAATACGGAAAAATATGATTCTAAAAACATAGTATAATATAAAATATTAATATATATATATATATATATATATATATATATATATATATATATATATATATATAATTAGATTTTCCAAAATAGTATAGACTATAGACGACAAACAGTAGATGGTGCTAGTAGTATAAATTATTTCTCTTGTGTACTAAGTGAAAGTGAAGAAGTGAAGTAGGATGAGAGTAGAGTGAACAATTGTCATCAATAGGGGATTAAATTAATCCTAATATTGACATATGATGATTGTGGGATATGAAATTTTTATGATTTCGACCCGCCTTTGAACGATTTCATACTATCGGAATCGTTCGAAGTTATCTGAGACCATCAACCAACCTTTTTTATAAAAATAAAAACACAAGAAATATATACATGTATTTAAGATTAACAAACCGTTAAACGGTATAATATATACCCTTTTGTATATGACGTGATGGTATAATGTATGTATATTTTTTAAATAGAAATAAATCTATAATTATTAACGTTGTTAAATTTGTCTGAAAAAGAATTTATTATTATATAAAATAAACTTGTATCAAAGAGAATATTCTCTTTGCTTGTATATACAATTATTTTGAAAATACGAATGTGAAATAAAACATTTGGAATAGGCATAAATATAATTACATGTTTATAGAATAAATTCACCTTCCTTCTTCTTTGTTTTCACTAATTTTCAAGTTCAAAAATAAATGTTAATTTATTATATTAAATACGCCTTTTCAAAATAATATTAATTTTATTATGTATTATAAATTTGATATTTCTTTAAGCTCAACCAATTTTTATTAATAAACGAAAACTAATAATTTAAAAAGAACAAGTACACTTTATGTATCACATCAAATAATAATGCTAAACGTATAACTATAGTGCATCTAGAGTCATCTCTAAGCGAGCAGTTAAACTAACTTCTGATTGACCACATGGCGATCACAGCAAATATATATTTACTTTAGTTAACTGTAAATAAATTCATTCTTATTTATTCTGTTATGCATATACAATATTAATAGGTTAATTAAGACAATTCTGAATATAATTAATATAAATATGATTTGATTAATAAAGTCAGAAACGAATAAATTAAATATACATTAAATATATATTAAATATATAAACAAATTTCATTTATAAAAAATTATGTGAAATTATCCAAAAATGTTTACTCATTTTTATTATTTCTCTATTTAAAATAGAAAAACATCTCTAATTTACATTAGATCATTCAAACATTTGCCTACTATTGTATTAGAAGTTTCGTTTAATATAATTTCAAATTAAATTTAATAAACTCAAGCCTCGTTCAGACTGTTTTTTGCTAGCGAAATCTGTTTTATGTTTTAGCGCAGAGCTAATGGTTCTGAACCAAACTATATACCGGGTGTAGAAATGAAATGTGAACCATAGGGATTTCAATGTTATTTTTTAAATACGGCTGTATCTCTTTCCCTATTGACTTTAGAGCAAATATTTAAATAAAAAACTTGTTCAAAATGTAAAAATGCATGGTATAAAGTCATTTTTTTTACATAAATATTATTATTTTACCATATACAGGGTTAACCACTAAAAAATGAGCTATAACATTGGGAAACGGAAATGGTATCGAAAAATGCGGAATAATGAGTTCTATAATTCGGTGAAAAATCATTGTTCTACGATACTTCGTTTAGGAAAAAAAAATTAAAAACTGATTTTTGCCAATAGTCCCCCCTTATCAACTTTTCGAAAAATCAGAAAAACAAGAATAAAAAATTAAAGAAGAACAGGAAAAAAAAGTGTCAGGTACAAAGAGTAGGATAAAAGAGTAGACAACGAAAGTCAATGTTAAAATATCCAAAATCTTTTTTTTAAAGCAAAACACAAGGGTACCACCCCCTTACAAAATTTTTCAAAAATCAGTTTTTAATTTTTTTCATCTAAACGAAGTATCGTAGAACAATGATTTTTTCACCGAATTATAGAACTCATTATTCCGCATTTTTCGATACCATTCCCGTTTCCCAATGTTATAGCTCATTTTTTAGTGGTTAACCCTGTATATCGTAAAATATTAATATTTATGTAAAAAAAAATGACTTTATACCATGCATTTTCACATTTTGAACAAGTTTTGTATTTAAATATTTGCTCTAAAGTCAATAGGGAAAGAGATACAGCCGTATTTAAAAAATAACATTGAAATCCCTATGGTTCACATTTCATTTCTACACCCGGTATATATAAAATGATATAAGATATATATGCATGCAGAGATACTTATATCAAAGATAAAATATAGGTATATATGCTTATATACTATCCCAAAAATGTTCTGTTTCCCATTCGTATTTTTAAAGGTTTATTTTGTATAATAATAAAATTCTTGTTACATATTTAACACAACATAGCAACTGCAAAAAAAAACTGTACACAATAACCAATTGGCATATATACAACATAAATAAAGAAATATCTGAAAAAATTTCAACAGTATTCAAATTGTCATCGCTTTGCAGGCGTAACTGAAAATTCATCAAAACAAAAAAGGCATTGTAAATGGTCAAGTTCTTGCCCTGTGTTTAATCATAAAACTGATTTGGCAATCTGGATGAGGGCAATATATCAGTTTATTTCATAGCATAAATATAATTTAAAAAAAATTAAGGTAAGTAAAAATACTGTTTTGAACAATTTAACAAGAGTTTAGGAGTTTTGTTAATTTCAATTAATTGTATTTCGCTCTTATGTTTTTATTCATATAAAAAAGGTTGGTGGTCTCAGATCTCTTCGAACGATTCCGATAGTATGAAATCGTTCAAAGGCGGGTCGAAATCATAAAAATTTCATATCCCACAATCATCATATGTCAATATTAGGATTAATTTAATCCCCTATTGATGACAAATGTTCGCTCTATTCCCATCCTATTTCACTACTTCACTTTCACTTAGTGCACAAGAGAAATAATTAATACTACCAGCACCATCTACTGTTTGCCTTCTATACTATTTTGAAAAATCTAGTTTCATATATATATATTTTTTAATATTTTATTATCGTTTAATTTTAAATATATAATGATAGTGTAATATAAAAATATTTTAAATAAATAATTTTTTTTAGCTATGACTCGCCGCATGTGTAGCTATTTATAATTTAGTAGATTATCTCAGTTGATGAAAGCGGCACAGCAGTGCCAACATTGAATAACTTGGCAACTAACGGTAAATATTTGTGCCGCCTGATTACGATAGTTGCTTGAAAACTTAAAATTATCTTTATCGACACTTTAAAATACTACTCGATAGAAATAAAGAATAATTCTAAATTTATAATTATTTACATTTACATTCTTTTAATTACAATGGTGTAATATGTATTATATAGAAAGTTCTAAAAGATTTTTAAATTTTATATAAATGTTATTTATGTACAAAAATTTTACCAATAGTTAAATAATATATTTATAAAAGTATATTATAATAATATTACTCACAGCTGTACAGGAAAATTTACTAAACATTAATCAAAGTTTGTCGCAATAAGTATATAATTGGTTCATCTTTTAACAACGTTATATTCAAATAGGGCCCATCCGTAATTTCATATACATTTATATTTATTGTACCATTGCGGAATATAAAAATCAAATACAAATTTAAATTAGTAGAATATTATTTTAAACAAGAAAAAGGCCCGGTTGCACAAAGCATTGTTAATTTAATCAATGAATTAACTAGTCAACTGTTGTTCAAACCGCCTCGTTGATAGGTCAGTTGACAAGTTAACAAATTGATTAATTTACAATCCCTTTGTACAACTAAACCTAAAAAAACTCACGATTATTTGTTATTTTTTACATAATATAAAGCAATAATATATGTAATTGAGAAGATTTACTAATTTGTGTTATTTTTATAATTATTTTTTAGATGTTTTAATTTTCTGATTAAATATTTGTTTTCGTTTTTATAAATTAGCTGTATATTAACAATTTGTTTTAATATTATTACATATTTTAATTTTATAAATTCTTTAGGTGTAAATGTTTAATTATTTTTATTTTTTTCCATTAAACTCCATTAATTTTATATTTATTTATCTAATTAAACATTAGACAATTTTTAAATTAAAGAAAAATGCATTGGCCCTGCCGGGGTTTGAACCCGGGACCTTTAGGTTTCGCGCCTACTGCTCTACCAATTGGTAATAAAAATAGTTATTACATATTTTGTTTAAAACTTACATACTTTTAGTAGTTAAGGACCTTTACCTAATTTTGGTCAAAAAAAATCAAGTTTTTTTTTGTATTTTTTTGACAATTTGAAGGGTGTAATGGTATAGCCGGCATAGCTGATTGACCGTAAATTGCATAATAATGCGTTTTTCTATAGTCAAAACTTCAAACGCGTTTTTCTCGACATAATTTTTTTTTATCAACAACAAATTAACCGATTTTACTTTTCTATGGCACAATTTGAAGCTTATTAAATTCTCTAGGAGTTGTGCCACTATGAAGCATATCCGACAATAATAAATATTTTTTAAGGCCCACCGACGAAAAAAAAATCGACAAAAAAGGCTATTTTTGCAAATTTGCATTTTGTAAATTATCGACCGGATGACCTAGGACTGACAGAACTCCTAGACAATTTCATTATGTTTCAAGTTTTCAACTCGAATTTCATTTCAGATAACCTGGAAAACTTTTACGCTACGCGGCGTAAAGTTGTGCACGGCGAACACGACACTGGTTCGAGCACAATCATTCATCATTGATTTCGAATTTTTCAACGAAAAATGGGAAAATTATGTATAAATATCAATAAAAAAAATTGCAAAAACCCGACATCAATATCTGTAACACAGCTCGAGAATTTTTTTTTTAATGTGTCTTTCGAGCCGAGTTAGGTAAAAGTCCCCTTAAATTGGCAAAATTGTTCCGAATATGCGTAGCAAATTGCATATATTTTCAATACATTACCAATTCTAACAAAACTATCATTTTAAAAATAAAACAATATCAATATTAAAATGTAAGAAAATTACTTATTATATTCTTTGTTGTAGCCATCACATTAAAATATTAGTTATAATTATTGGTATATATATATATATATATATATATATAAATTTCTTAAATATTCTGCTACCGAAAATTATTATGATTTATTTTTATTTTCCTTGCATGTACAAATAATATTCTGAAAATCGACGATGCACTAAAACATACCAGTATACAATGTTCTGTCACTGTTAAATTTCATGTAATAAAAAAGCCTGTAATTTTCAAATTATTTTTTACTAATACATAATTTTATTATTTTTCCGAAAACTATGTTGTAAATATTATCGTTGTGATGAATTCTCTGGTGTAATGTAAGAAAAATTCGCAAATTGTTTTCGTTATATGAAATGTTTCAATGTGCACAAAATTTCAAGAAAACTTATAAATTGTAAGTATTTTTATTTTTTAAATTTAATAATATGATTAAAATGGCATAAGATGTATTAGTACTACAGAAATATACTCGAGGGAGATTTGTACATTTTCTATAACTTAATATATCTACAAAATTAGACAAAATTGTATGTTTTATAAAACCAAATTAATGGTAAAATATCAGGTAACATTTTAGGCTTTACAGAATTTTACCATTTATCATATTTGTAGAAAATATAATAAAAATATTGACGATATATATATATATATATAATTAAATGTAAAAAAAAACATGCATTTTTAATAATATTAATGATTCAGTAATAATCGGTATATCAGTCCTAATTAAACTAAAATACATACATATGTACGCCGCCGCATAAAAATTTAATTTGTAGAATTTTATTCGATATCAAGGAATGGGGGGAGAAAGAGCACCATTTATATATATATATATATATATATATATATATATATATATATATATATATATATATATATATACATAAACATTTAATATAACAACTTGTTTATCAAAATTTGTGTTTGTATACTAATAAAAAAAATAACGTAAGTAATATTGTAATATTTTTTTGTAGTTCTGTCTAATTTCTTTAAAAAAAAAATTATGCATATCTTAGTGTTCTGAAAAAGCTCAATAATATGAGTGGGTTAAAAGTCGACTGGTAATTAAATCACAATAAAAAATTGACTAAAAAAACACAATATTAAATAATATTCTAAAACATATTCTTCAATTTTAATTATTCTTTTCAGTAAGCTTATTTGAAAAATGGAAGAACTAAGTGTAAGTCCAGTTCTGGAGAATCTAACTTCTACCGGGGAAGACAGTATTCGTTGGGGTGTACATCATATGAATGCATCCATCCAGAGATTCGATTGGCCCGATTATTTAATGTTTGTACTAATGTTAACGATTTGTATCGTAATTGGTATTTATTTTGGTTTTATTAAAACTTGTAAAACGGAAGATGAATATTTAATGGGCGGAAGAAATATGAAAGTGTTTCCGGTTGCAATGTCACTTATTGCCAGGTAATATATAGATGTTCTATATATTTAAACGTATAGTGCGTATGGAAAAAATCACTTTTTATACTAATCGTTAAAAATATTTTATAACAAATGTTTTACATTCAATTTCTTTCAGTTTTATCAGCGGGATAACTCTACTTGGCACACCAACAGAAATCTACATCTATGGAAATCAATATTCTTATATTGTAATAGGTTGCTGTATAATGGGAATTGTTTTCCAAACTATTTATCTACCTGTATTTCATGATCTAAAACTAACATCTACCTTTGAAGTAAGTAATATTCCTCACACAATACGTTATTAGATTTTAATCAAAATATAATTTATTATTCTAGTATTTAGAAAGACGTTTTGATCAAAGAACACGAGTATTTGGTTCTATTCTTACTATTATAGGAATTGTAAGTATGACAAAAATTGTACAAATTTACAATTATAGATATAAATTAAATTTATATGCGCAACTTACATGTATGATAAGAAATAAATACTACTGTTATAAATATGAAGACAATTTTAAATAATAACACATTATCAGACACAGAATTTAAACGGTATATAATTATTAAATTAATATTAACAACGTATGCAAGTCAAAATTTTAAAATAATAAGTAAATAAATATAAATACCGATATTCCGTTTTTTCCAAACTTATATATTCAAGCGTTTACCTAATTTTTAATATTGATTATATAATTTATGAATTTACATAATTAATTATAAATTATATATATCTGGGTTTTTTTTTGTGTTGACATTATATAAAAAACATAAAAACTATACTTACTTGTTACGTATTTTTAAAAATTATATTCGTAAAAAATAATGAAAAAATGAGTTAAAATTATCTGAATTTATTTGGCTGTAAATGTCATTTGTATCAGTTTTCCTGATGAAGACGCACATTAAGTTTATCGAAACATCAATTATAAATAAATATTAACAGAGAACTTTAACCTAAAGCAGTTTTATTTTAAATAAGTATAATATAAAATAACTTTTTTAAAAACCACGCTTATTTAAATGCACTGAAAAGAGGAAAAATTTTTATCTGTCATTTACATTATTCAATTGTTATTTGAACATAAAAATAGTTCATGTGACAGATGTCATTAGTTGTATTAAAAAAATAAATATAAGCGTGTCATATCTTGTAATTGGTTTTTTTTAATATAATATTGTGTTGTCTCCTGAAATAAAACTACATGCAAAATTTCAGTTAGATCAAATGATAGGAAGTGGTCTAAAAATTGGTTACAAAATTTGACCGTGACTGACCGCGACAACAACAGAGTGAGTTAATATAAGCGTGGTAAAAACAAGATCAAAACAGTAATTTAAAAACATATAGTACGTGAATTTTTGCTAAAATTTAACTCTGCCAATGTAAATTAAGTTTAAAAATGTATTTAGTGGTTGAATCCTTATTTTCCATAGCTTATGCTTGTCTTGAATTCTAAATGAATAAAAAATCAGATTATTGACTCATTCGTAAAACATTCGTCACGGATAGATAGACATATGTTAAGTTAAGGAAAGTCAAATTTTAAAACTCTGATTACTCGTTAAAAATGTTTTATCTAATTGTGACTAATCCGTGTTTTAGCATTTTAATCGTTTTAGCTTTAGTTTTACGTACAAGCACAAGAATTTTACCAATCCACAAACACTTGACATTAAAACTAAAAGTGTGTCCAGTGTTGGGAGTCTATATAAGGCCTTACTGCACAATACTATCTTAACTAATTTGCTATTTTAACATTCAAAACAACGTATTATTTACAGGTTACCTGGTTACCTGTAGTCATATATATACCAGCTCTAGCATTTAATCAAGGTAAAAATATATCTTTAACAATTTATAAATTAAAATTTGAAGTATAAAACATAGAAATCTACTATTATAAATTTGAAATTACAGCAATTTTACGAAAAATATTATTAATATTTATTATAAAATGTTAACAATATGTTTTTAATTTTATTATTTCCAGTAACCGGAATCAATGTTCATTTTGTAACGCCTGTAGTTTGCATAATTTGTATTTTTTATACATGTGTGGTGAGCAACGTCTCATATAGCACATTTTAAATTTAATAATTATCTCGATATTTTCTTTAAACAGGGTGGAATAAAAGCTGTGGTATGGACAGACGTAATACAAACGGTTATTATGGTAGGAGCCATTATATTAGTTGCTGTAAAAGGCACAATCGATATCGGGGGATTAAGTGTAGTTTTGCAACGAAATCTGGAAAGCGGACGTATTGAAGCACCTGAGTAAGTCCAAAAATCTCTTTATTACACTTCTGTATTTCTCCATAAATTTTGAAAGTAATACATTGTCGAACAATTAAATTATAATATACGTTATTGTATCTTCAAAAAATAATGGCCCGAATTTTCATTTCACTTTTAAAGGTGATTTTGCATTTTGGTCATCAGTACTTTTGACATTTACCTACTTAAAATTAATTATTAAGCAATTTTAATTAGTTTATTTCAATTTTCAATTAACATAGAAAAATTAACTAACAATGTAATTAGTTTATCAAAATAAATTAATGGCGATTTAAGCAAAAACAAAATACTATAACTCTTTTTATATTTCTCTTTAATAGTTTCGATCCAAGTCCATTAAAACGCCACTCGTTTTGGGCTTTAACAATAGGCGGAATGTTTTATATGTTGCAAGCAAGTGCAGTTCATCAGCCATTTATACAAAGATATTTGGCTCTTTCAACTTTGAAACAAGCTAACAGGTAACAAACCCTTCTAGAAAATGTATTTTGCATTAGATAGTAAAAGAACAAACATTCTGTAACGTGTAACGCTACAAGTTTGTTCAGAATTCCAGTATAAATACAAAATTTGTTTCAATCTATCAATTTAATTTAAATTTCAATAAGTCAATACACATGAAGATTTTAGTCAGGTTGAAAAATTAATTTTTTATTTGTTCAAAAATAAATATACTTATTTTTTTGTTACGATTATTGCTACATCGGTTTGATTAAAAAGTTAGTTTTAGATTTTTTGCTATTGTGAGAAAAAATATTTTTGCGTACAATTTACATTTTTTGTCCTATGAAAAATATTTTATCGTATATTAGCATTTTTTGTCGTAAAAAAACATTATTTGTCGTACATTTTATTTTCCAGTCGTAAATTATTCAAATTCGTCGTGAATAATACCAAAAAAAATATACCACCTATAAATTTTTCAAAAGCGGTGATTCAAAATTTAAACCACCCAATTGTGAATCAGCGCACTCCCTGAAATACTTTATCATTCGTCCTTATTTACTTCTATTTTTAATAATTGTTCATTTTTAGAAGAATTATTATACTGGAAATACTCAATTGTTTCAGGGCTGTGTGGTTGTTCGTTCTGGGATTTTTAGTTATTGTATGTCTCTGCAGTTATTGTGGTTTCTTAATTTATGCTATTTATCATTCGTGTGATCCGATTACTACTCAAGTATGTGAATTTTTATTTCCCATTTATTTTTTAATAGTTTTTTATGATTTTTTGTTCTATGTAGTTAGCTCGCCAAAAGGATCAATTACTTCCCCTTTTAGTAATGGATGTTGTTGGAAATATTCCAGGTTTTCCAGGATTATTTATTGCTGGAATTTTCAGTGCCGCTTTAAGGTATATTATATACATTATATGATTATGTTGAAAAACTATTAGGTAATAATTAATTCATTAGTTCATTGTCTACTGGCCTAAATTCAATGGTAGCTATGGTATTACAAGATTTCTATCGTCCATTTTTCGATGACGAATTATCCGAAAAACACAAACAAATTGTAATGCGAACTCTGGTCGTAGTGTTTGGAATTATGTTTATGGGACTTGTATTTGTTGTTGAAAAATTAGGTACCGTCCTTCAGGTATTATTATTAACAATTAATTTTGTTATTATAGCTATTATAATAATTATATAATATTATTTATTTTAGTTATCAATGAGCATAGGGACAATTAGTGCAGGGTCGACTTTATCACTTTTTACTTTGGGTATGATTGTACCTTGGGTTAATTCAATAGTAAGTTGTACTTCTTGTTCATAAACAATATAATAAATTTTCAATAAATACCCTAAACCTGAAAATAAAATTGAAATTTTAAAACTAAATACGTATTTTAGAAGCAGAGTTTCTGTTTTTTGTATCAAATGGGCTATAATTTTTTATAATTTTATAATTTAAGGTACATGATATATAAATTTTGCAGAAAAAAAATACACGCAAAATTGTTTCTAAATTGCAAATAATAAAATAGTGAACAGGCCCATTTTTAATAAGACTGAAATCCAGATCAATGATTTATTTAAAAATACATAAATAAATGTAGTAGTAATCTGATTCTCATCATTAATTAAGAACCTGTGATATTCAAAATTTGATGATAGAAGCTTAGCTTTTGAAATACATATTTTTCATAAATTATATACTTTTAAAAACAGTATTGTATGTTTAAAAATATTTGTTACTCTTTTATAAATTTGATATACGTAAATATAAATTTAAATAACCTCAATTTTACAAAATTTTATGTACAAGTATTTGCTCGTACCTTCCACAAAAACAATAAAATTGTTCACTATAAACATCAAAAATAAATTTTTTCTAACAAAATATATTAAACAATTGTTTTTAATATTTGTATAGGGTGCTTTTATCGGAAGTTTAGCAGGACTAATTTTTATGACATGGCTAACATTAAGTTCAGAAGCAGTTATTGCATCTGGAGGAATACATTTTCCGGAAAAACCTGTTTCAACTAATAGCTGTACCTATGATTTTGTTCCAAGACCTCCACCTGTAGCAGTTAGTTATCGAATCAACGAAGATGGTATCGAGTGAGTTAAATTTAAAATTCTTTATTAATTTCGAAAGATGTATTCGTCAAACAATGACAATATAAGTTTGATGTAATTATTTCATTAAAAATACATTTACGTTTTCTCAGAAAAGTTTTTAATTTTTATACACAGACACACACATATACGCCAATGTATGTCACAAAAATATTGAATAATCCGTTTCGATCATAGATTAAATTAAAAGTTAGTTTGTATATTTTATGTTTACAAAATCAAAACAAAAGATAAAATAACCAGTAACGAATTATTCAATATTTCTGTAACATATCCACAAAAACGTGGCACAAAAAAATCCGAAAAATGTACTCATCAAACAGTGATAATATAATTTTAATATAACTCTGTCATTAAAAATACATTTATTTTTCTTCATAATATACATTACATGCTATGTACTCATAGATGTGAAACACAAACTTATTTTATTAGAAATGAAAACAATTTACTCTAAACATCCCTATTCATAAGGTAACCAATTTTTTTACAATAAAATGGAAGACAAAAAAATTTAAGGAAAAAGTACAACGTAAATAAATAAAACATTTTATTAATTCAAACAAAAATACACTAATTATGCTTACATCCTTGTTAATTATTTAATTAAACGAGTATTTTTCCATTGAATGAATATTTTTTTGTCAATATATCATTTTCAAACAATATATTGGAAATTTCGGAGCAAGAAATATCGTTCATATTGAATTTTATGATAAGCGACATCTCTGAATACAGATATTATCAAATTAATTTTAAAATATCGAAAAGGTGGACAGAAAGGAGGACACTTTTCGAGGAAGGACAGAACCTACAAAAGAAGGACTGTCCTCCCTAAAGGAAGACGATTGGTCACCTTACTATTCAGGGCCTAGATTTTATAACTTTAATTTCTACAAGATTTTATATTCTACACGAATTTTTTTAAATACCACAACATTTAAAAACATTTGAAAAAAATTGATTTAACTCAAAATTTGTATAGAGGCATTAAATGTTATTCTAAAACTTTTGATAAATAACTTTTTTCAAAATTTTTACAAATAAGTTTACCTTCTATATTTTTCTTTATTGTTTAAATTGACTTATACCGGAACTGATGTCAGTCAGTACTTTCGGTTAGTGCATTTTTAGTTTTTAGACAAACACCGAAAAATCCTGTAGTGACCAGTAATAAATAATTCTATAATGATAAAATTATCAAAAATAAAAAGAAACAAAATATGACCCTAAATGATGACGTGATCAACTGAAACAATTTCTCTTTTTCAAGGATACCAGAAGATGATCCATCAGTCCCGCTAATTTATCAACTATCATATCTGTGGTACACCTTTATTGGAACGGTAGTATCATGTCTAGTGGCGGTGATTGCAAGTAAATTTTGGCCCGGAGCTGGAGGATTTATAGATCCACGTGATATCGAACCCGCTCTTTTATCACCCGTTATACGCAAGTTCATCAAACCTAGAAAGTTCCCAAATCAACCGACAGAAAGCGATCGAAACATATTAGCGTATGCACTAGTAAGTTCAACGTGATAGCAACGTAAATAAAAACTTTAAAACTGCTTACAAATCTGTGTAGTATTTATAAATATATATAAATATTTTCTTATACTCCGATTAGTTATTCTAGGAATAACACTAATATTTTATCATTGATCTAGTAATCTAACCTGAATTTATTGTTAAGTTAGTAGGTAACCTCTATTTATTATTACCAATAACTTAAGTTTTCGAATTTTAGCGCTTTATTTTTGAGTTTCAGATTTTAATATGATTGCTATAGATTATCAAAATTTTTAGTATATTACAAAATATGGTGAAATAAAAACATTTTGTTTTTCAAGCGTATTAAAATATTGATATTACGTTACTATATTGCCTATATTGAAGAAAGTCATTAGATTATTAGTACAATAATGTACATTATTATACAGCAGTTAGTTACTATATACACTACTGGTGGCAGCATCAAACATGACTACAACGTCAAATGTATTTAATCTGACATCTTCAGCGACTATACTGAAACACTATTACGTTACTATTACTATTAAGTTAAGTTAAGTTACTTAACAAGTGTATTTTTGTTTGAATTTGATTATTAAAAATGTATGAAGAAATGAAAGAAATGCAATTATACATAGTTAGATTTGACAGAAACTGCATATTTGACCTAAGAAACAAGATCTAGTGTATTTAGTTTAATTTAATTATTGAAACTGTGTAATGAATTGCAAGAAATGCAATATACACCGTCAGATTTGTCGAAAATTATATATTTGACCGAAGAAACACCAATTCTTACATATTATGTAATAAATATAAATAATACATGCATATACTTATTATTTTACAACTATTAGTAAGGTTATGGTTACTTAGTATGTATTTTTATTTATTTTTAGTTTAGTTTCATTTGGGACACTTGAAGAAAAAATAGCAAATGTCACATAGAGCAGAATGCTTTTTTTATAATTTGCCCAGATTGCTTAGTCTCGGCACTGTCTCGATCCCAAATATCTGGGCTCAACATAATAAAGATCGCTTTCTGCTCTTTTATATTTATGTTTAAATATAATTTCCTAAATGTATAAAAAAAGCTTATTTTGTAAATTATAATAAAATATTAAATCATTGATTGTTTAATTTATTAAAATAAAAAGGCTTTAGGATTTAGTTCTGTATTAACGTAATTAAAAAAAATGACGTTTCGACGTACTCTATATATATATATATATATATATATATATATATATATATATATATAATTATATATACGTAGAGTACGTCAAAACGTCGAATTTTTTTTTTAATATGTTTAATTTATTTTTTATATTAGAATAGAATTGTGGTAATATTCAGATTTTGTTTAAATTGTGATCACCCATTTGAAACATATGAAATTAGTAGTACAGTATCTTTAAGAAATGAACTTCCAACTTACAAAAGTAAAGATTTCAAAAGCTTTTAGTATAAAATATAAAATTAGAACAAATTCAAAGTATATTCTTGATTTACGACAGTTCTTAAAAAACACTCAAGAAAAAAAAATTTATAGACAAAAAAATATATGCAATAAATTCAATAAAACGGCATTTTAGTTATTTTTGTCTTCGAATTTAATTCAAAATAAAGTTTCAATTATAGTAAGCTATTATTGTATAATAACATTTTTCGTCCTCGTCTGTTTGTAAAAAGAATTATGTTTAATGTGCGGAATTTTTCCGAAAAAAAATTTACGGCGTCCTTAATGCGGATTTCTGTGCAATCTGCAATCCGTAATTCTTTCAAATTATGTACATTTGGACCTTCTGCTAATAACATTAATCCATAGCTCGATATCTGAAATATTTTATTCAAATAATACATACAAATTTGATTTTTAAATATTTAATTTTTCATCTAACCTTTGTTCTTGACATATCCAAAGCTGTTAAATATTTGAGAGTTGACAATGATGCTAAAGATATATCAGTGACATTTTCGCATCCTGCTATATCAATTACTGATAATAAAGGACTATTTTTAACAATTGTTTGTATTACAGTATCCGAAATATTTAAGCAATTAGACGCTTGTAATGAAACTAATTTTTTAAAATTAGGCATAATATTTAGTAATGCTACAAAACAATAATTATGTATAAAATATGATTTTACTTAATAAAGTTAGAATGTTACCATTTTCAGTTATTGTATTGTTAAAATGTCGAGTTAAAATTAATTCGCAAAGATCGCGACAGCAAGAAAAAGTTTGTAGACGTTTATCATCTAAATTACTTGAAGTAAAATCTATTTGCTTCAATGTTAAGCGTTGGAGAATTCTATTTCTTATTTGAATTGGCAAATCTTGAAACAAATTGCTGTATAAATCTATGTGCGAAAAAATATTTTCTAAACATCTGTAAACATTTTTTTTTATTTTTCTAGAACAATTCTTGTATTATTAATTATATATGGTACTTACACAGTTTGCAATTTTTTCACTGGTTCGTGTCTCGAACCCATTTTAAAATACTTTATTTATGTTTAAATGTATACAAAAAATAAAATTCAATTTTAAAAAAAAAATTTAAAAACTACGCTTATCTGTCATTTACATTATTCAATTGTTTATTGAACAAAAAAATAGTTTTTGCGACAGATGTCATTAGTTGTATTAAAAAAATAAATATAAGCGTGTCATATCTTGCAATCGGTTTTTTTTATATAATATTGTGTTGTCTCCTGGAATGAAACTACATGCAAAATTTCAGTGAAATCAAATGATAGGAAGTGGTCTAAAAATTGGTTACAAAATTTAACCGCGACAACAACAGAGTGAGTTAATATAATAATAATATAAAAATATATATAAAATTTTTTTTTAAAAAAAACCACGCTTATATTTAAATGCATTAAAAAGAGAAAAATAAATTTTTTCCTGGTTATCCAAAATTTTTAGAAAAAAATAAAAGCGTGGAGCGCCTAATCATCATTGCGAAATATTTTTTTCTAAAATTTTTGGATAACCAGAAAAAAATTTATTTTCCTCTTTTTAATGCATTTAAATATAAGCGTGGTTTTTAAAAAAATTTTTTTTTATATATTTTATTTTCTGCTTTTTAGTTTTCTGTCATTTACATTATTAAATTGTTAATTGAACAAAAAAATAGTTCATGTGACAGATGTCATTAGTTGTATTAAAAAAATAAATATAAGCGTGTCATATCTTGTAATCGGTTTTTTTATATATAATATTGTGTTGTCTCCTGGAATAAAACTACATGCAAAATTTCAGTGAGATCAAATGATAGGAAGTGGTCTAAAAATTGGTTACAAAATTTGACCGTGACAGACCGCGACAACAGAGTGAGTTAATATAAGCGTGGTAAAAAAGACAATAAATAAATTATAAATTTTTCAAACATTATGTGCTAGTTGCATAAAACGTTAACTTATTCAGTAAATTAACTAGACAACTATATTGTGCACTGATTGTTCACTAATCAGTTGGCAAGTTAAGTTTTATACAACTGGCTCTAAATGTTTATATTAATATGTAGATGTATTGGAACGTACTGTGTAAATTGTTAATTTTGTAATAAAAAATTATATAAAGTATTCTTTACTGTTGAATCATCTGAAAGACTTTATACCAGAGCCGTGTATATCTACTCTAAACGTGCACCATCAATATTACAGTATTACATTCAGTCGTCAAATCGCCCTTTTAATGCTTTTAATACTAATACTTTGCACTTATCAATATTCAACACAAGATACATATCCTTTCCTACAACATCAATTATTATTCTTATTATTTATTTACATAAATTTTTCCAAGTAGTTAATTATATAATGTTGATTAATAAAGTATGTAATAATATTAGTCACAGCTGTATAGTAACGAGAGTTATAAACAAATTTACATTATTTAAAGTTTGGTCGCAATGAGTATATAATTGGTTCATCTTTTAATGTTATATCTGTTTCGAGTACCAAATAGGGCCCATCCGTAATTTCATACACATTTACAATTATTGTACCATTGCGGAATATAAAAATCGAACACAAATTTAAATTAATACTAATACAGTGATTCTCAACCACTGTGCCGCGGCACTTTTGTGTGCCGCGAAACTCTTGAAATGTGCCGCCAAATTTTAGAAATGTAAACAATAAAAATTATTTTCTATATACTTTTATACAGTAATTTCTTGAATTTATATATTTGCTATGCAGTATTGTGTTCTCAAACTTAAATAAAACGTATTCAAAGGTAATAAAAATAATATATAATTCGTTTTTTTTAACAATTTTTTAGTATTTTTATAAGTATGTAAAATTCTTTTAAACTTATCTTATTGTTAGTGTGCCGCCAAATTTTGAAATTGTTAAAAGTGTACCATACCAAAAAAAAAGGTTGAGAATCACTGCTCTAATAACTTCAATTTCAAATGATTTTTATATGAGAATAAAAAAACTTACGATTATTTGTCACTTTTTATATAATATAAAGCAATAATATATTTATATGCAGATTTATCAATTTGCGTTATTTTTATTTTTAATAATGATTATTCTGATTAAATATTTGTTTTTGTTTTTATAAATTTGTTGTACACAAATAATTTATTTTAACGTTATTACATACTTTGTTCAAAACTTATATCTGTGTCACAGATTAACCGTAATTATCATTACGATAAATTAAGAATTGAGTTAATGTCCATTATACTGTTTCGTGTGTTAAAGGAGTTAGATTAGTACGATAGCATTAATAATAGTATAGATACTTTTTCTACAACTATACAATAGAAAAACTACTTTTTGATATGAAGCGAATGACTTGTCAAGAGCCTTTAATTTAACAATTATACCATATAGTATCAACAGTATGATATCTTAGCAACAGCGCTAATTTACGAGTTGTCTATTTGCAACTGCATAGTTAAAATTTTAATGAGTTGTGATTGATCAAAAACTGTTAGTTAGAGTTTTATAGCTCACAATTGTGCATAATCATATATTTTAAACTTGTTATTCAACATTAACAAAAAAAAGATTTTAATACAAAAAATTTAAATAATAATATAGCGAAAATCAGATTATTTTATTTAAACTAATATATTCTGCTGTCAAAAATAGTTATGCTTCATTTTTACTTTCCTTGCATGTACAATAATGTAATGCAAACTGAAAATCGGCGGTGTACTAAAATATACTAGTATACAATGTTCTATCACTGCTAAAATTTCCTGTAATAAAATTTTCTAATTATTTTTTTTCTTTATTGTAAATATTATCATTGTGATAAATTATGTGGTGCATTGCACAAAAAATTTAAATAAAAATGATTTTACAAATTGTTTTTGTTATATGAAATAATGTTTTATTGTGTATAAAATTTCAAGAAAACGTAGAAATTTAGTAATTGTAAGTATTTTTAATTTAATACCATTAAATTATCGTAAATTGATATAGGTATATATATATATATATATATATATATATATATATATATATACAAAATTAAATAAAATTGCATGTTTTCGGAAACCTAATTTATGATGAAAAAGACATATATCAGGTAACATTTTAAGCATGAAAGTATTTTTGATTTAAAAAAAATTAGAATTACAGAAAAAACGACCATCAATCTGTGTATATATACCCCTAAAATTATACAAAAAAAAATTGATATAAATATATTGAAAACTAAATTTATTATTGTATTATATTATTACACGTCACTAATAATAATATATCCAAAAATTAAACAACATTAAATAATAAGAGGAGAGCACTTAATTATTCAAGCATTCATTGAAAATAAATTTCAATATTTTTATTATAAAGTTAAAGAAAAAATTAAAATACTTATATTAAATCTTACACACTCACACAAAAACAGAAAATCCGAGCATTGTTTTTCTCAACACTTTCATATGATTATATTGTTCAAAATATATGTATACGAAAAGATGTTTTAGTGCAAAAAAATACATTATATATATTTTTGCTCAGTTGTAGGTTGAAATTAGTAAAGATGCCTTTGTTAAAATAACATTTTTGTTTTCACTATTTTAATTAACAGTCAATTTAATGACAAAAGAATAATTTAGTTAGTTCAATTCAAAATAAATCACAAACGCATATTTTTTTAAAATACTAATTATTTATCTCTATACATTGTAATAATAAAATATTTTAATTTTAAAATTAATTTATACAAGAATAAATAATTTAAAACTATAGTTTTAAAAAAAGCAACTTTAAAAAATTTAAACCCATTATTCACACCTCACTTTTAAAATGGATTTTATCAAAATTACTTTTGACGTTTAATTAAAATTACTTGTTAAGCAATTTTAATTAGTTAATTTCAATTTTATAATAGTAGATATAAAAAAAAATACAAATACTACTCATATTTGATAAGAGATAAAAGTAAAAATTTATTTTAAAGTAAAAAATAAAAGCACTTTTTCATAAACAAAAGAGGTGGGAATACGGGCCCTAGTCATTCCATATTGTATTGTTATCGGAAATATGTAAGTACACGTATATGTGTAAAGATTCGAACTAGCAAAAATTACAATTAAATAAAAATCTTGAAAAACAAATAACAACCATACATGTTTGTATGAAATAAACAATGCAGTTAAAAATATCGATATTAAATAATATTTTAGTAATCAGTCATAAATGAAACATATTTTTCTTGTTTTCATTTTTCTTTCCAGAGAACGTGTTTTAATGATGGAAGCTCTAAGTGTAAGTCCAAATCTGGACAATCTAACCTCTATCGTGGAAGAGAGTGTTCGATGGAGTGTACATCATGTGAATGCATCCATCCAAAGATTTGAATGGCCCGATTATTTAATGTTTGTACTAATGTTATTGATTTGTATCGTAATTGGTATTTATTTTGGTTTTATTAAAACTTCTAAAACGGAAGATGAATATTTAATGGGCGGAAGAAATATGAATGTGTTTCCGGTTGCAATGTCACTTATTGCCAGGTAAGATATCAGATCAACATGGAAATTACTTTGGCCAATTTAGTTTTGGCTAAGTTATGATAAAACTTTAACAAAATTTGTACAAGAATCCACACAGTTGCAAATTGTTTTATCTTTTACTATCGAATATAATTTTTTATTAAGCAGAAAAAACAAAACACTGTATAATGCAAGATCTCACAAATTGTTCAGTCAGTTTTATTTTTTAGTTTCATCAGTGGTATATCTCTACTCGGTATACCAACAGAAATATACATCTATGGAAATCAATATTCTTATATTGTAATAGGTACTTGTATAATGGGAATTATTTTCCAAATTGTTTATCTACCTGTGTTTCATGATCTAAAACTAACATCTACCTTTGAAGTAAGTAATATTCTACACACAATACATTTTTTACATTTTAATCAAAATATGATTTATTATTCTAGTATTTAGAAAAACGTTTTGATCAAAAAGCACGAATATTTGGTTCTATCCTTACCATTATAGGAATTGTAAGTATTATAACAATATTATTTTAAAAAAAATTCTATTCCTGTTATATAATTATATATGCATTTCTCGATCATTAATAATATTGCTTACTCACACCAATGACTATATAAATCATTACTAAATACCTACTGACTAACCAAATTTAATATATTCATTACTGAACATTATATGACCAATCAAAACATTGCATTTGAAATATCTGATGAGTTATCGTTTATGACTAAATGTGTATAATAGTATTTTGTCTAATTGAAAAATTCTGACTTCTGTTTTAGCTTTAGTTTTACGCACAAGCACAAGAATTTGACCGATCCAAACATTTGGCATTAAAACTAAAAGTGTGTCATGTGTTGGGATTGGTCAAATTCTTGTGCTTGTGCAATAAAGCCTTATTGGGCAATACAACATTTAAAACAATGTATTTTTTACAGGCTACTTGGTTACCTATGGTCATATATATGCCAGCTTTAGCATTTAATCAGGGTAAAAATATATCTTAATTTAGAATTTAATATTTGAAATATGTGAAATATAAAAATCAACAATTAAAAATTAACAATTCTATAAAAGAAAATGAATAATATGTATTATAAAATATTTTAAATTTTATTGTTTTCAGTCACCGGAATCAATGTTCATTTTGTAACGCCAATAGTTTGTATAATTTGTATTTTCTATACATGTGTGGTGAGCAACGTCTCATATAGCATATTTTCAATTTAATAATTATCTCAACTCTATTTTATATACAGGGTGGATTAAAAGCAGTAGTATGGGCTGATGTAATACAAACAATTATTATGTTAGGAGCCATTGTATTAGTTGCTGTAAAAGGCACCATCGATATCGGTGGATTAAGTGTAGTTTTGCAACGAAATCTGGAAAGCGGACGTATTGAAGCACCTGAGTAAGTACAAAATGTTTTTATTAATCTCTGTATTAATGTCGTGTCAGTTGCGTACGTGTCAGATGCGTACAAACATTATTTAGTATTACTTGCGTAGAAATAAGGGTCGGCTCAAGCCCAGGTAGTGAAGGTACTTAGACCGAGTGTCAGATGCGTGAATAGTGGTATATTATTTGCGTCACGAAACACTATCATCTGCGCCACTGTTGACTTAGGGTAGGTTAAGGTAAGGTCTAGTTATGTTATTATTCAATATAGGCGCTTATCTCATCGGCGCAAATGACGACTGGCGCAAATGATTGGCTAGGTTAGGTTAGGTTAGGTTACCTTTTAATCTTGGGAAACCATGCGCGGAAGACAACTCGGTCATGACCTTTTTTTGTCTCAAGTATAATTTCAAATTTTGGGAGACAACTCAGCCCTGCCCATTAATCTACACAAATTAAATTTAAATCACTAAATATAAACTTGGTCAATATTAAAATTGAATACTAACTTGATTATTTGTAAAATCGCTGTACGCATCTGACACTCAGCCTAAGTACATTCACTACCTGGGCTTGAGCCAACCCTTATTTGTACGCAAGTGATTCTAATTAATGTTTGCACGCATCTGACACGTACGCAAGTGAGCCTATTTCTCTGTATTTCTCCTTAAATTTTTAAATTCATAAATTGTTAAACAATTAAATTATAATATAACTTATTGTATCTTAAAAAAATAATTTTATTTAAAATGTTATTCAACAATTTAAAAATTATAATAATTGGGAGAAAAAAAGTACAAATTTTATTTTTATTACAATATTTATTACCATCATACAAATGTTAAATTACATATTTCTCTTTGACAGTTTCGATCCAAGTCCATTCAAACGCCATTCGTTTTGGACTTTAGCAATAGGCGGAATGTTTTTCATGTTGCAAGCAAGTGCAGTTAATCAATCAATGATACAAAGATATTTAGCTCTTCCAACTTTGAAACAAGCTAACAGGTATATATATATATATATATATATCAATCACATTAAATATTGGATTTATTTCAATCTACCATCAAATTAGTTCAAAATAAATTCCGAACTGTTCGAAATCCGAAACATGAATTAGGGCAAATATTCACCTATACGGGTCTAGTCCGATTTTTCTAAAAAAAATTTCCACAATGAAATTCTATTCTAAAATTAATTTAAAATATTTTCAAACCGCGATTTGCATATTTAATTTTTTTAAATTTGCTTATTTTCAGAATCAGAATGCTTAAAACAACTGATTAAAATAGATTTCGTCGAAATATAAATTGGACCCGTATAGTGAAAATCAGCCATTAATTGTTTATTTTTGAAAGTGTTTACTATACTGGAAATATTCAATTGTTTCAGAGCTGTTTGGATATTTGTAGCTGGACTTTTAGTTGTTGTATCGCTTTGCAGTTATTGTGGTTTATTAATTTATGCTATTTATTATTCCTGCGATCCGATTACTACTCAAGTATGTTTTAAGCTACAATTATTTTCCATTTATTTTTTTAATATTTTCATGAATTTTTATTGTATGTAGTTAGCTCGCCAAAAAGATCAATTACTTCCCCTATTAGTAATGGATGTTGTTGGAAATATTCCTGGTTTTCCAGGATTATTTATTGCTGGAATTTTCAGTGCCGCATTAAGGTATATTATATACATTATATGATTGTGTTGAAAAACTATTAGGTAATAATTAATTTATTAGTTCATTATCTACTGGCCTAAATTCAATGGTAGCAATGGTATTACAAGATTTCTATCGTCCATTTTTCAAAGACGAATTATCCGAAAAACACAAACAAATTGTAATGCGAACTCTTGTTGTAGTTTTTGGAATTATGTTTATCGGACTTGTATTTGTTGTTGAAAAATTAGGCACTGTCCTTCAGGTATTATTATTAACCAATTATATTTAATTATTATAACTATTATAATTAATAAATAAATATTATTTATTTTAGCTGACAATGACCATAGGAACAATTAGTGCAGGGCCGGCTCTAGCACTTTTTACTTTGGGTATGATTGTACCTTGGGTTAACTCAATAGTAAGCTTTTATTCTTGCCTATAAACATATAATAAATTTGAAATCAATTCCCTAAACTAGAAAATTTAATTAAAACTTTATACGTATTTTAGAAGCTAAGGTAGCAAATTTTGAAAAATGCAAAAATCCTGATTAATGATTTAAGGATACATAAATTCTTAAATTCTTAATTTGCTACTAATAATGAGAGCTTAGCTTCCGAAATAGGTACTGTGCATAAATTATCGTAGATGATTATATATTATTAATATTATTCTTGTTTGTTCAAACATATTTGTTACATTTTTATAAATTTAATATAGGTAAATATAAGATGAATATGAATATAAAGGGTCGCGGACAATTCACTGAAAACAATTCACCGAAAACCGTTCACTGAAAACAAATTCACCGAAGTACCAATTCACCGAAAAACAATTTATCGAATAACCAAATGAAATAGAATTAAACCTAACCTAACCTAACCTAACCTACCCATCACCCCTCCGTAAAGTGTTAAAGAAAAAAAGAAAAAAAAATAAATACACTTTTTTTAAAAACATTCCTAATATCCATAATATTAATTTTAATTTAATTTAAGGATCAGGCTATTTATACATACGGTATGTATACGCAATTGGCTATACATACTAAAAAAAAAGCAATCCTAAACCAACCTACTAACCTAACCTTCGCTAAATAGCCAATTGCATAAACATACTGTATGTATAAATAGCCAATTGTGTATACATACCGTATGTAGCCACCGTAGCCACTTTCTTAATTTAATTCTATTTCATTTGGTTATTTGATAAATTGTTTTCCGATAAATTGTTTTTCGATGAATTGGTACTTCGGTGAATTTGTTTTCGATGAATTGTTTTCGGTGAACGGTTTTCGGTGAATTGTTTTCGATGAATTGTCCGGATACCAAATGTAAAATAAATAATCTCAATTTTACAAACTGTCATATATCTTAAGACAAGTATTTGTTCGTATTTACCATAAACCAACAAAACTAAATAAAGAAGCATAAAACTATTATTTTAAAAAATATGTTTATATAGGGTGCTTTCATTGGAAGTTTAGCAGGACTAATTTTCATGACATGGTTAATATTTAGTTCAGAAGCAGTTATTACAGCTGGAGGAATACATTATCCGGAAAAACCTGTTTCAACTAATAGCTGTACCTATGATTTTGTTCCAAGGCCTCCACCTCCAGGAGTTAGTTATCGAATCAACGAAGATGGTATCGAGTAAGTTAAATTTAAAATTCTTTATTAAAACTTCTAAAGATGATAAACTCATCAAACAACGACAACACAATTTTCATAAAATTACTTTATTAAAAAATAAAAATTGAATACCATATAAACCTAATTTCTTTTTTCAAGGATACCAGAAGATGATCCATCAGTCCCACTAATTTATCAATTATCATACCTGTGGTACACCCTTATTGGAACGGCAATATCATGTGTAGTGGCGGTGATTGCAAGTAAATTTTGGCCTGGAGCTGGAGGATTTATAGATCCACGTGATATCGATCCCGCCCTTTTATCACCTGTTATACGCAAGTTCATCAAACCTAGAAAGTTCCCAAATCAACCGTCAGAAGGCAATCGAATCATATTAGCGTATGAATCGGTAAGTTTTATGTGACGGCAACATAAATAGAAACTTTTAAAACTACTCACAAATGTGCTGGATAAAAAATTGTTAATGTTTACCTTATTTAGATAAATTTAAAATTTTATATCTATTACCTAATTTAGATTAAATTTCTTATAATCTATTGTAAAATTATTTATAGATAAGGATGTTGTATTTACAAATTTTCATAACTGTTTACATGTAAAAATTGTTGATCAGTGTTATTTTATTTTAAAATCAATCAATCGGGCAATTGTCATTGAATTCAGAGTATGAAGTAGAATTTTAATATATAAACATATATTTCAATTATAATAACCATCTATTTTATAACAATTTAATGCATCTGCAATTTAATTAAATTTTTTTAACTTACTAACCACCTAAATTAGTATTATTTTAATAAATTAAAATATGAACTTACTGTGGCAAAAAGTTAATAAAATAAAATAATTTCTCTTAATCCACGAACAATATTGTTTAATATTTTATTTTATTGGTATTAATTTTTTCTCTTACCATTTGTGAAATAATTTAATCTGAATTTATTTTCAAATTAGCAGTTAACCTCTGTTAACTAATCCTGCCCTCATGTTATTAGTACATTATTTTCGGGCTTCGGATTTTAATACGACTCCTCTGGATTATGTAAATTTTAGTACATTACAAATATACGATAAGAAAATATTTTAATATTATCTTTGTAGTACATACTGTCAATCGAAAACTTATTTTTAAATTATTTTTTTATGAAATATTTAATTATTAACTTTTATTTAGTATTTACATTAAAATAAATTTTTAATAATATTTGAGTTTTGCACGAAGAAAAAGTGATCAATCACACTTAGTAGTATTTGAAGAATGACAAAGTTTAATTAAATTTCTTTTCCTCAGAAAACATATGAAATTAATACAATATCTTCAAGAAATGCACTTCCCACTTACAAAAGTGATACGTAAAGATTCCAGAAGATTTTAGTATAAAATTGAAAATTAGCGCAAATTTCAAAAATATTTGAAAATTTACGAGAAAAAAAAAAGTATTTCATTTCATGATTACTCAAAACAAGATAAGAAAGAATAATTGAGATAATAAATAAATCTTAAATTTGTAAAACACTATGAATCAGTTGTATAAAACGTTGTTAACTTAATGAATGAGTTAACTAATACTGGATTCATGCAGACAAATTTCACCTTCACTTCGACTTCAATCTAAACTACAACTTAAACTTAACGTACAACTATCGATAAAATGTTGCATTCATGCAATATAGATAAATGTAACTAACACATGTGCAACATACATACACTATATAGATTTGTTTAATATTTATGATAATGATAAATGCATAAATATCCTGATATTTGCATCGTATTATTATTTGAATAGAAAATATTATCAACGTTTGAAGTTCGTTGCGATTGTCAGAAAATTTAATGTCACTGCGCATGCATCAACTTTGCTTAAACCAGAAAAGCTAAAAGTTGGTTATTGTTAAGCGAAATTCAAGTTGAACGCATAAATGGATACATATAGTAAAGCATATTTATCTCTTAAGCGAAATTGTAGTTGTTGTTTAGACTGAAGTTGAAGTTGAAAATGATCCTAATGAATCTGGCATAAGCGACTAAATTGTTAACTGACTCATTCACTGATCAGTTTGGCAAATTAAAGAAAGAATTAACTTACAAATCGTTTAACAATGTTTTGTTCAACTGACTTCAAATGTGTGTATTTATCTGTAGATGTGTTGGAACGTACCGTGTAAATTATTAATTTTATAATAAAAAAATATATTTACATTGTTCTTCACTGTTTTTGTGAATCTGATCACCTACATTATATACAAGATTATAATCTTATATAAAAATAACTACTCTCTACCTGAAAAACTAACTACGAAATGATCATTAAATTCTGTTAAACCACGTGGGTGCGTAATGCGACAATTTTGCATTTACTATAATTATTATCGCTGTGATAATAATAAACAGTTATAATAAAAATATGATTGTTAATTCTTATTCCTTTGCTACACGTAGACGTAGACATTTAACAGGATAATTGAGGTAACCCTGAATAAGATAAATATGTCGTAGATTGACACATTAAATAACAGACTCCTTTTTGTATAAGTGCATCAGATCAGTACCGTACTGTAAATGATGCTTTTTTTTCTATTAATATAAATTTTAGATAAGTTTATTTCAGATTAACATGAATAGTTAGATTATAATTCACCATACGGCGCATGAACCACAACAATTGCACACTTATCCCAAACTTGTTTAATGGCAATATTATTAATAATTTTATTATTACTCACTCAGTGAAATATGAACATCAACAGTGATAATTAAATTGATATAATATTTCGTTTATTATCTATTATAAATTCTAAATTATCTATTATACTATAATATAAACAAAAAATTTGTTTCAAATTACGATTTATGAAAAATCAAAATGATGTTTCGTACAAACTTTCTTTTTCAAAGAAGCCGGAGGCCTTACCATATCGGTTCGCCTCTACATCAAATACGTGATTCGTAAAAAAAACTTAAAGACTGTCAAATAAAAACAATGATAACTTAAAAAGTACAAAATATTTTTCGAGAAAAAAGTCAATTCATAAATAGAAAAGCAGAATTTTCAAAAAAAAATTTACTATATATAAACTGAAAAAATCTTGCATAAATATGTGTGGTAATAAAAAAAGAAAATGTAATCAACAAAAAAATTTCGACGCCCACTCAAAATTCGATTTTTTTCACTCGCTCTCAATTTTGATTCCAGTTCAATTTTGACTATTAACTATAAAATGTGTATAGAAAAATCGTAAATTATTATTATATTTAATAAAAACAATTAATATTATCTTTTTATCAGTATAAAAAAAAATCGGAATCGAAATCAAAATAAAAAATTGACTCCGACTTATTCTTAAACTTCTTAACTCCGCACTCTTGTTTTAAACTGTACAAAAAACGACTAATCTTATCATTATTCTTTTTTTATAATTTCAATATGTAAGCAAATGACTAATTTGTTATTTTTAAAAGAAAAAGCAAAACATTCTTTAAAAATGTCGCACAAGATATGTCAGAGCAAGGAGCCGTCAGCACAATTGATGATAACACGGGGAGCCTTACGCCTTACGTACGAGTATATGTGTGCTGGAAGGTGTCAAAACAATTAACAATAAAGGAAATGAAAGATTGATACATTGCGAATAAACATTGAGTGAATGACAGAAAGTTTGGTTGTTTTGAACTGTCCTTGTGCGGTTTTCGTATATTGCATAATTTCATGTATCTATTTCATATTTTGAATCATTTTATTCAATGTTTAATTCAGTTGGTCAGTAATAATTTGTTTGGCAATATGAGTATATGACATATATATATATATATATATATATATATATATATATATATATATATATATATATATATATAATAGTAAAAAATAACATTTACAGTAAATAACAGAACATAGAAGCAAATTACTAATAGATAACAAATAAGTAACTAGATCATAAAAAATAATTATAAATTTTTAATTAATCGAAACCAAATTTTATTTAATGTTTATTTAATATTATTTATAAAGAAAAAGATAACATTAATCACTGTGAAGGTACTGATTTTGCTTCCATTAATTAAAAATTTATAAAAAAATTGTATGATCTAGTTATTTATACATAAGTTACCTAGTAAATTGTTTCTATGTTCTGTTATTTACTGTAAGTGTCATTTGAATCAATTTTCCTAATAGAGCCGGACGTTGAGTTCGTCAAAACATCGATTATTAATAAATATTAATACAAAACATAAACCTAAAGCCGTTTTATTTTATATATATATATATATATATATATATATATATATATACCTATATATATATATATACCTATATATATATATATATACATAATCAGTTTCATAACTTCCTTACTTTTCTATAACAAATGTTATCTTAAAGTTAACCTGTAGTTAATTTAGGTAATACATTTCTAAATGTATGTAATGATGTCAGCCACATACATATTTAGAGTGAAGAGATCCATCCATAGACGCATTCAGTAAATAACAATCAAAGTCTGGTCGGCAATCGCAATAAGCATATAATTGACTCATCTTTCAACAGCATCATATTCATCTCGCTTACCAATGGGATTCATCCGTCATTTCTCACCCACATTTACAACAGTTATTGTACAATTGCGAATTATAAAAATCGAACATCTATCAAATACCGGAACATTTATATAGATTTTTTTACTTATTTTCTTTAAAAAAATAAACACTAGACCGAGGTTTTGTATTATGCCATTTAAAAAAATAATTATATTAAATTAATACTGCAATTTTGTTCACATCACGTAAAACTCTTAGCATTACAAGATATTTTGTCTATTTCTAGTAAATGAAATTATTTTTTAATAAAAAAAACACATAAAAACAATTATTTTATATAATTCAAATCAGGTGATTAAATTTTAGATGATTTGTCTATTTAATTCGATGATATTTACATAAATTAATTAAAATATTAAATTGTTTTTAAATAAAATTTAGATAAATAATAGAAAACTGCAACATAAATCAATGAATAAGCATGATAAACATAGGACCAACTATAAAAAAAATATCTAAAGCCCAATATTTTCAAAGTTATCCTTGAAGTAATTTTAAAATTAGCCAATGAAACGTTGATATTTATTCTAATGATATATTTTTAGTCAATTACAAATGAGTTTTTATTTATATTAAGAAAAAATTAAATTGCAAATATCGGCACTAATTACATTAGAAGATTACAACAAAACGTAATCTTAAAATAAGTGGCATGTATTTTTATTTATTTTTAATTTAGTTTCATTTAGAACGCTTGAAGAAAAAAGTCGTATATGTCACTCAGAACAGAAAACTCATATTGTGTTTTGCCCAGATTGCTTGGCCTCGGTTTTGCCTCGGCCACAAATATTTGGGATCAACACAATAATCTTAACTTTCTTCTCCTCGTAACGTAATAATACGTAATTTTATTATTATTTTTACAAAAATTTGAAAACAAAAATGTAAAAAATTTGACATTTTCAATTTATTTTTGTCACATTTCAATTTCAAATCAGTAAATGTTCGATTAATTATATCATTATTGTCTTTATAGAAATTAAAATACTATGGACACGTTCAATTATATAATAATAGAAATTGCATTTATCATAAAAAAAAGTTAAAATAGCTTAGAACTAAATTTAAAAATTAAATTAAATTACCTAAACAATTATTAATTATAGCATTAGTTTAAAAATAGCACACTATATTTTTATTTTCTTCAATTGTACATTAATATAATGCATAATGTAAATCAGCGATACACTAAAGTATATTATAGCAGTATATAATATAGTATCACTGCTAAAATTTCGTAACACACCAAACTATCATTTTCAATTTTTTTTTCGCTAGTAAAAATTTATTAAGTTTTTTTAAATTTAATATATTAGCAATATTATAAAAAGTGTTAAATTATATAGTGTAATGTACAAATATTATAACACTTCAGTATGAAATACTCAAAAAGCTGGTTTTCAAATTGTTTTCGGTGCATGAAGAAATGTTTTACTGTTGATCAAATTTCCAGAAAAAAGTTTGAATACACTTACACTGTTTAAATATATATTACTTGTAAGTATTTCATAATTAATAGTTTTGTAAATTCAGCTACAATTTTTAACAAATTGATAATGAAACAAACAAAAATATTAAATTAAATTTAGCTCAAAGTTCCGTAGAATTTTTATTAAAATTCAACGTTTTGATTCAGTGAATCATCATCAGAAAAATAAATACTATAACAAATGTGTGTTTAATTGTTTATAAATATTCAAATATAAAATAAATAAAAATTAAACTGTTTACTATTTTTAAAATGTGCAAAAGTAGACTTAAAATAAACAAGATTAGAAGTATATGCATAAACTCACATACACTTTTGGCATTATCATATAAATACTAAGTAATATAAATAAAAAAATTCATATTTTTCCTCCAAAAGTTGGAAACACTGTACAAAAATAATAATCTTTAATTATTTTTTTGAAATCGTATAAACAGTATATCTAAAATAAATTTTGAATAGTTTTTCCGGAAAATTGGCAATATTGTATAATAATAAAATTACTTATTTTTTTTTTAGGCATTCAAAAAGTCTGTATAAATATTTGATTAAATTTGGATAGAATGTTGCTAAAATAAAATAGTATCTTTTTTTTTCAAAAAGTAGCAACACTGAATACTAAATTTATATAATTTATGTGGACACTAGTAGAATCTTTTATAAAAATTTGATTAATCTCGAATAAATTGTAAAAAAAAAATTGGTAACACTGTACATTGGCATAACTATATATAATAATTTATCTGTGCACTAGAATAATCTTTTGTGAAAATTTGATTAAAATCGGATAAATAATGTAGTAATAATAAATTTTTAAAAACTTTAGTAATTTTTTTCTCGAAAATTTGGCAGCACGGAAAGAAATAAAACCACATGACCATCTTAGGCACTAAATAAACTTATCCTAAAAGTTTGAGTGACGACCGAGCGAGCGAGCTGACAACGCACACACATACACCCACATAAACTAAGTTCAGATTCGTCATCTAGAAAATATTACAGACACCATACCATTTTTCCTTGCAGCCAAAGTGGTAAAAAAATAGACTTCAATTTAAAAAAAAAACAAACATTTACTTTAATTTAAAACTTATTCTACATAAATAAAATATTTAATACCACTTAACAAGAATAATATTTAAATTTAAACTATAAAAATATAACAATTATTTACTGATTAGAGCAGCGGTGTCCAACCTATTGATTTGTTTAATAAAATATACTAATTCTAACAACAGTTGTTAAACAAAAAAGTTAGTAAATAATGTATAATATATGATAATCACCATGATAAATAAGTAATTTTGAGCTAGTAGAAAGAGTTTGTGCCACAATCTTTTGGGTATATAGCGTGATTGTGTATGAACGTATGTATGTATGTACAAATAAACAAAAATATCGCATCATTTTATCATTTGGCCCAACACTGCCCTGTTACAATAGTAACGTAATATCAATATTTGAATATGTTTGAAAAAAAAGTAATATAAAGAAAAGTAGAAAAAACAATTAAGATGAATTTTATGTATTATTATAAAAACAACCTGTATATATATAAGCTAAATATAAATAAAAAATGCATATATAGTTTTATATCATATGTATATCAGATATATTATGAAAAACATTTTTATTAATTTATTATATTATTATATTTATAATAAGAAAACATTATAAAAATAAATATAATGCTAAATTAACTATGGTGATAAGCATGTTGTATAGTCAGTCATTCAACGACCAGAAATTTCAACATTTTTGATATAAGTTATGTAGCAAAAAATTGTTAAATTTTTAAACTTAATATTTACGTAAAAAAAATTAGACAAAAAAACTGGTTTGTTTTTCTCAGCACTATAGTATTGTTTTTTTCATAATTATATCATTAAATATACATACGTGTTTTAGTGCTAAAAAAAAGTTACCAGCTAAATTGCATTGTTTATATATTTTATTCGTAGTTTGAAATCCGCAGAGATGGCTTCGCTTAAGTGAGTAACAAATTCTTATTTTGATTAACAGCCAGACTTTTATCGAAATGGATAATTTCAAGTAAATCTTCAATTAACGATGATAGTGAATTAAATTATAAATTATTTTAAATAAAATTATTTTACAATTTTATTTTTGTTGTTATATCAACAGTTTTATAATAAAACGAAATTATAGTATTGAAAAATTTAAAGTGAATTACGAATTAAAAGGCATTACGGCCAGTTTTATAATAAACACATTAACTAAAGTCGACTTTAAGCTAACCAAAAAGCGTTCTTTTATTGACAATAACAAATAATTGTACTAATTGTATTCTTGACGGCAATAATAATTATGCTGGTAGAAATTAAAAACGATGCTTTTGCCGGCTTAAAGTGGATTTTAATTAAAGTGATTATTATGAAACTCGCTATTAGTGCCGCTATTCTAGTCATTCAATTTAGCTTAACGGCCTGTTTTATAATCAATACTTTATCAACTTCAAAACGATGCTTTTTTGGCAACTTTTTAAATATGTATTATAAAACCGGCCGTATAGCTTTAAATTTAAAGAACTTTAAGTAAATTTCAATTCTGGTCACTACTTAAATACCAAAGAAAATTGCCAAAATTTTCAAAAATTTAATGTGGCTATATTATTTATCCAATTTTGACTAAATTTTCGAAAAAGATTCATCTTTGCCCACATAAATTATATATTTTTAATAAAATAGAGTGTTGCCAATTGTCCAAGAAAAAATTACTAAAGTTTAAAGTTTGGTATTGCCAACTTTCCGAGAAAAAATTATTAATTTTCTTTAAAATTCATTATGGTTAAATTACTTATCAGATTTCAATCAAATTTTCACAAAGAATTTTTTAAGGACCAAATAAATTATGTAATTTTACTGAAACACAGTGTTGAATATTTTTATTTATTTAATATTTATAAGTTCTAATCTTGTTAACTCAAAACTAACGATGAAACTGAACTTAGCTTCCAAAATATGTATATTCAACGTTATGTTATTGTTAAAATTAAATTTTGTCGTTTAAGAAATTTATTCCAAATTGATTATATTCATACATTTTTGCTACAGTAAATCTTAACATAAGTTTAATATAAATAATAATAATAATAATAATAATAAATTATAACAAAAATTAACCTAAATTATATATGTATTGCTGTAAAATAATCTACGCTTTTCTGTTCAATTTTGAATTAGATTAAAAATAATTAATATTAAATATAATTTATATGAAAGTAATAACAGTATGATTGAGAGTATTTTACATAAGCAAAAGTTTCCAAGTAGTAAAAATAGAAGAGTATGTACGAGAAGAATTATGAATATGGATGAAGCTAAAGTTGCTTGTCTGGATAAGGATGTTTGAAGGAAACTGATTTCGGGAAAAAGTTTGTGTCACACCCTTTTTGATATGTATATTAATTTTCGATTATTCTTGTGTTTCAGGGAACATCGTGTAAAAATGGAAGACCTAAGTCTAAATCCAGTTCTAGAGAATCTAACCTTTATCGTGGAAGACGGAATAAGATGGAGTGTTCATCATGTAAATGAATCTATTCAGAGATTTGGTTGGCCCGATTATTTAATGTTTGTGTTAATGTTACTGATTTGTGTTGCTATTGGAATATATTTCGGTTTCATCAAAACTTGTGATACGGAAGATGAATATCTGGTGGGCGGAAGAAATATGAAAGTGTTTCCAGTTGGAATGTCTCTTATTGCCAGGTAAGAATTTTCTTCAAGAAAATATAAAATTAAACCTAAACATATTTATTTAAAATAGTTATACTATAATTTGCTATTATTAAAAAAATTATGTTTACTATAAAAACCAAATTTTACAAATCAAAAATATGATTACTTTTAAATCAATAGTAGAAACGTTGATTTAAAAGTAATATGTTTTCAGTATAGCTTTATATTTTCCAAATAGATAAATTACCGACTTTTTTCTTAACGTGCACTTTCCACAATTTCTAATTTTACTTTAAAATTATGTAAAATTTAATACATTTTGTTATTGTTTATTTATAGAAATACAGTAAAATAATCATTAATTTATAAAAAAAATTGTGAAGTACTTACTTATACCGGGTGTAGAAATGAAATGTGAACCATAGGGATTTCAATGTTATTTTTTAAATACGGCTGTATCTCTTTCCCTATTGACTTTAGAGCAAATATTTAAATACAAAACTTGTTCAAAATGTGAAAATGCATGGTATAAAGTCATTTTTTTTTACATAAATATTAATATTTTACGATATACAGGGTTAACCACTAAAAAATGAGCTATAACATTGGGAAACGGGAATGATATCGAAAAATGCGGAATAATGAGTTCTATAATTCGGTGAAAAAATCATTGTTCTACGATACTTCGTTTAGGAGAAAAAAATTAAAAACTGATTTTCGAAAAAAATGCCAATGGTATCAACTTTTCGAAAAATCAGAAAAAGGTGAATAAAAAATTAAAGAAAAACAGGAAAAAAAAAGTGTCTGGTACAAAAAGTAGGATAAAAGAGTAGACAACGAAAGCCAGTGTTAAAATATCCAAAATCTTTTTTTTTTTAAACAAAACACAGGGGTACCCCCTTACGAAATTTTTCAAAAATCAGTTTTTATTTTTTTTCTCCTAAACGAAGTATCGTAGAACAATTATTTTTTCACAGAATTATAGAACTCATTATTCCGCATTTTTCGATACCATTCCCGTTTCCCAATGTTATAACTCATTTTTTAGTGGTTAACCCTGTATATCGTAAAATATTAATATTTATGTAAGAAAATTGACTTTATACCATGCATTTTCACATTTTGAACAAGTTTTGTATTTAAATATTTGCTCTAAAGTCAATAGGGAAAGAGATACAGCCGTATTTAAAAAATAACATTGAGATCCCTATGGTTCACATTTCATTTCTACACCCGGTATATTATTTATCCACAGTTCAAATTTCAATTTTTTTTTCCTTAAATATTGAAACATTATTAATAATTATAAAACTATAAATATAATTTATAATATTAATGAAAATAAGAATAAATAAATAATAACAATAAAATAAATAATAAATTAAAATAAAAATATGAATAAATTTAAAATTGAATATCGTGGCATTATTTATATTTACTTTAAAGAAATTATATTATAATAATTGGTTATGGTTGGAAAAACCTACTATTTAATAACAAAAAAAAAAGGTACTTTTTTATTATAAACAATAGATTATTCATTTAAAAATAAACGTTAGGTCAGTGATTCCCAAATATTTCATAATAAAATAAGAAATAAAAACTTAATTTTTTTAAAGTAAGTATTTTAAATTATATTGAAGTTAGAATATTATTATATTATAAAATTTATAAATAAAAACAAAAGCGTAATTTTTAAGATACAAGAATACAAGTTTTGGAAATGACCAATTATCTTTAAACCAGTGTCGTGCAAACACTATTTTTTGTAAAATAAAAAATAATCTATGAAATGGTTAGTTTTGCACCCGGATCTCAGAAAATTCTCGCACGTAAAGTTACCATATCCTGGAGATTAAAAAAAGAGAACGTTAAATAATCAAAAAAGATCTGTGCAGTAACCATCTACTCGTAAAATAACATAAAATAAAAAGAGAAAAAGCTTAATTAGTATTATATTCAGGGATTTTTTGTTTCAACTCTTTTTTCAGCTTTTTTTGTTAAAACAAAAAAAAATAACAAATTATTATTATATAAAATAAGTATGAATATTTTGTATGTAACGCTTATACATACATACACAATCACGAATTCACCTAAAAAGGGTGTGGCACAAACTCTTTCCACTATCTCAAAATCAGTTTTCTTCAAACATCCCTATCCAGACAAACAAACTTTAGCTTCATCCACATTCATAATTCCCTTCACACATGCCCTTCTATTCTTATTACTTGGAATCTTTCGATCACGCAAGCCACTCTCTCAATCATACCACTCCAGCTAGTCATCGGACGTCCACGTAAACATAAACCTTCAAAAATCATTTATATAATTTTTTTAACCAAACGTTCATTAGATATATAAACAAAACATAACAAATTTGAATAAAAAAGTGTGTTATTATTTCAGTTTTATTAGTGGAATATCTTTACTCGGTATACCAACGGAAATATACGTCTACGGGAACCAATATACTTATATTTTAATAGGCACATGCATAATGGGTTTTATTTTCCAACTGATTTTTCTACCAGTTTTCCATGATTTGAAATTAACATCCACGTTTGAAGTACGTATATTATATTCTTTAAACAATATATCGCTGTTTTTCTAATGACAATATTATTTATTCTAGTATCTAGAGAAACGTTTCAATCAACGCGTAAGAGTATTTGGTTCAATTCTCTCAGTTATAGGAATTGTAAGTATGACAGAATCCTAAAAATATTTTTATTTTTTATCTAGAAATCATAATGCATGAAGGTTATATTCTTAAAAGATTCACGAGCATGTGAATAAATAAATGACAATAATAAAGAATTATTATTTAAATAATTGTATTATGTGTTAAATGCAGAAAATATTATATAATATATAAAAAATTAATTTACAAATTTACGACAACTTTTTATTAACATAAATTTTATAATGCGTGTTAAACAAAAACTAGTTAAGTAGGCTGTGAAATCCAATGATTAAATTAATAATCATTAATTTTATTAATGACATTTAAAATAACATATTTTTTTATAATAGAAATTTTTATTTATCAAACTTTAGAGCAATGTTTTTAAAGAAGTCAAGAATTGAAACGTAATTTTGAGTTTTCTATATGTTAATCTACAAATAAAGTGATAAATATTTTTTTTCTTTTGTAAGTATCACATAAATTTATTTGAAAAAAATCTGCTGTGGCCACCACAGAACCGCTTGCCATCGTATTAAATAAATTTATAAAACAAAAAAATTTATATAACAACTACTGTAGTCATGGTAACTAAAAACAAAACTGTCTTGACATAAATATGTCACCTATTTAGAGAATTATAGATGTATCATAAAAGTATGAAAAATTATAAAAACAATATTTAGTCGTATCGAAAAATGTTCAAATAAAAGTTGTTTAGCAACTTTTGTTAAATAATTTTTTTCGAAATATATCTCTGTTGCGAAATATTTGTAAAAAACATAAAAGCGACATCAGTAAATGACCACTTCCGGTTGGCAGAATTTTACCAAAAGTTGATCAAATTGAGATATTTAACTCTAATGAAATTTTATAACAATCCGATCAATTTGCTCTACACCTCTCCACACACCAACAGACAGACCTCGAATCTAAAGCTAAATTTTTCTCACAAAATTCCTAATTAATATTCTACATTACAGAAAAATTCTGTTATAAAAGTTCTTGTTAGCAATATTTTAATAAATATCATTTACTATTCTTAATAATAAAAATATACCGTGTGTTGACTTAGACCGTCGTACATAGGTATTTAGCATGTAAAATCAGACATGTGCGATTTCCTGCAAATTATTTTACAAAAAAACTTTGGGATAAATGTTTTAGGAAACACTTTTTTACATGTAAATCAATCAACAAAATTTTTTTTTGAAACCATCCCAACGTCAGGAATTAGCCCTAAAGTTGTGAAGAAATTGACTGAAAATGGCATTAGCCGTGAAATTGGAACAAAAATAAAACAAATGCTATATGCTATTTCACGGCTACTGCCATTTTCCAGTCAATTTCTTAACAACTTTAGACCTAATTCTTGACGTTAGGAAGGTTCAAAAAAATTTTAGTAATTGATTTACATGCAGAAAAGTATGCCCTAAAACATTTATCATAAGGTTTTTTTTGTAAAATAATTTGAGAAGCAGGAAATCGCACATGTCTGATTTTACATGCTAAATTCCTATGTACGACGGTCCAAGTCAACACACTGTATATTTTTTTTATAAAAATTATATGATTTTTCAAGGATAAACATATACTTATTCCATCATTAATTATTTTTACTATAAAAATTACTGTATTTTTAGTATTAATTAGCTCATCTATTTTTTATTAATACTAATTATAATAAATTATTTATTAATAATAATTATAATAAATAACGTATTGTAAAACACACATGAGAAGTAGTAGTTATGTTTATAGTAAACAATGCATGATTTTTTAATACATTTTTTTTTTATTTTAATCTTGTATAATAAAATATTTTTCAGAGTACTTGGTTACCAGTGGTCATATATGTACCGGCTCTAGCTTTTAATCAAGGTAAAAAATATTTTAATAATTTTTGAAAGTTAAAGTTTTTGAGTTAAATTTACTTCACAAATTTTTATCACCCCCTACTAAATGAGAACGAAGAGTTAATGCTGCTTGTAAGGTTTTGGGTGCTTGGGCGTTTTTGCTAGAAACATAAATGTTTCCTAAAAACCCCGATCGACTATATACTCTGCTGTTTTGGTGCCTACGTTGATGTATGATAGTGAGTGTTGCGTTTGGCTGCAAAAGCAAAAATGACGTAGTTATGTGGTGTAATTAGGAGAAATCTGGTACGAAATAAATTAGTGTATGATAAGTATGAAAAAAAAAAATGTTGTTGCAAAAGTTGGTGTTAATCAGTTAAGATTGTTTGGTCATCTTGAGCGAATGTCTAATGAACATTTGGCTAAAAGAATATATGTGAATAATTTTAAAGGTATCGTACATATTTGCGTGGACGTCCGATGAATAGATGAAGTGATATGATTGACAGTGTTTTATATGAGCGAAAGTTTCCAAGTAGTAGAAATAGAACAACATGTATGAGAGGTATCATGAATGTAAATGAAGCTAAAATTGCTTGTATAGATAGAAATGTTTAAAAAAAACTAATTTCGGAATAGTGAAAAGAGTTTATGCCACACCCTTTTGCATACATGTCGTGATTGCGTATGTATGTATTTCAATAATTTGCTACTAAATTATTAATTCTCACTTTTTAATACCGAAATCTATTAAGTAAATATGTACATTTACTTTTAAAGTATATCTAACCAATGTTTCTGAAACCGATCCTAAATATATAAAAAAAATATACTAAATAAATCTTAATATTTTTTGTAAGCAAAATATAATATCCAAAAAATAAACACTTATACAACTACACAATGTAAATAATTACCAGAGATGGAGTAGATTTTTTATCTGAAATTATTGTCATTTAATTTTTTTTTTAATGTAAAATAAAATATTTTTGTTTGTAGTCATTTCTATGTACTTTTAAAATTTGACAAATATTTCTTCTTTTTAAAATGAATCAGTCCGTTTCTGATAATTGTAATAAATTGTTGTTTAATTATAAATAATAAATGACAATTTTACTACTTTTAAAATTTACTCAAAATAATTTTATTTAATCTACAAAAAATATACAAAATATGTATGCATATAAAGTTTAATATGTTTTTAATTATGATTTTTTTTCAGTAACTGGAATAAACGTTCATCTTGTAACGCCTATAGTTTGCTTAATTTGTATTTTTTACACGTGTGTGGTGAGTAATCACAAAATGCATATTTTGAATTGTTTAAATTATATCAACTCTATTTTATATACAGGGTGGATTAAAAGCAGTAGTATGGACAGACGTAATACAAACGGTTATTATGGTAGGTGCCATTATATTAGTTGCTGTAAAAGGCACTATCGATATTGGAGGATTAGGTGTAGTATTACAACGAAATCTGGAAACCGGCCGTATTGAAACACCTGAGTAAGTCTAAAATTACTCTATTCCTTATTTAAATTGCTTCATTGATACTATTGTCCTTCCGTCATTCGTCAAAATCTTTAAAACTAAATTTCACAATTAAAAATTCTTCTCTTTTTTCCAAAACATTTGGACACATAAAAAGACGTAGAATATAAATTATAATATAATATATAATATAAATTTGTTTTCTCGAATTATACAACAAATTAGTAGATAGATACTAAATATTACCCAAGCCATTATAATCTACTTTGTGATAAAATAATAAGTTTTTATAATAATACATACATATACAATCACGCCATGTACCCAAAAAAGTGTGGCAAAAACTCTTTCCACTATCGCAAAATCAGTTTCATCCAAACATCCCTATCCAGACAAGTAACTTTAGCTTTATCCACATTCATCTAATCTATCTCATACATGCTCTTCTATTCCTGCTAATTGGAAACTTTCGCTCATACAAAACACTCTCAATCATATCACACCAACTACTTCAAAATTATTCATATAAATTCTTTTAACCAAAATAATAATAATAATGATTATTTTTACAGTTTCGATCCAAGTCCCTTCAAAAGGCATTCATTCTGGGCTTTAACAATTGGTGGAATGTTTTATATGTTGCAAACAAGTGCAGTTAACCAGCCGATGGTACAAAGATATTTAGCACTTCCAAATTTGAAAGACGCCAGAAGGTAACTATAACTATAACTATAAATAAAATAAAATAATTTCCCTTAAATCACAAAAAAATATTAACGCTAAATACGTATTTCAAAAGTTAAGCTTTGATCATCAATAGCAAAAGTTAAAAAAGATTAAAACTAAGCTTAGCTTTTGAAATACGTATTTAGCGTTTATAAATTATTATTTTTTTGTGCTTTAAGAAAAATTATTTTATTTTATTTAAATTTTCGCCACAGTAAGATCATATTGTTTTATATTATTAACTCTAACTATGTTTATCTCGGCATTTAAAGCCGCTTGAAATTGAAATTAAAATACTTTTCACGACAGGAAAATATACTGAACAACAAAAAAAATGCATTGCACAACAAAAAAGTATATTGAATAAGAATTCAAGAGCTTGGCTTAATGCTAAAAACAATAACAAACTTGATAGGGAATTTAACAACATTATAATTAATAACAACCAAATACTATGCACGGCAGAAAAAAAAGTCTTTGCACGACAAATATCGACAAAAAGATAAATAAACGACAGGTCTCTTTTGTATAGTTCTGTCGGGTTAATAAATTTTCCCATTTTTAATTGTTATTTTTGTTTATGATGTACGATACATTAATGTTGACATATAATTCAATTTAATTTTCTATTATTTAATTAAGAATAAATTTTGAATTGTTTCAGGGCTGTTTGGATGTTTGTAGTTGGACATATAGTTGTTGTATCGCTTTGCAGTTATTGTGGTTTATTAATTTATGCTATTTATTATTCCTGCGATCCGATTACTACCCAAGTATGTATTAAGCTACAATTATTTTCCATTTATTTTTTTAATATTTTCATGAATTTTTGTTGTATGCAGTTAGCTCGCCAAAAGGATCAATTACTTCCCCTATTAGTAATGGATGTTGTTGGAAATATTCCTGGTTTTCCAGGATTATTTATTGCTGGAATTTTCAGTGCCGCATTAAGGTAAATTATATACATTATATGATTATGTTGAAAAACTATTAAGTAATAATTAATTCATTAGTTCATTATCTACTGGTCTAAATTCAATGGTCGCAATGGTATTACAAGATTTCTATCGTCCATTTTTCAAAGAAGAATTATCCGAAAAACATAAACAAATTGTAATGCGAACTTTTGTCGTAGTTTTTGGTATAATATTTATCGGACTTGTATTTGTTGTCGAAAAATTAGGCACTGTCCTTCAGGTATTATTATTAACCAACTATATTTAATTATTATAACTATTATAATAAACTGATAAATAATATATTTATTTTTAGCTAACAATGAGCGTTGGAACAATTAGTTCAGGACCGTCTCTAGCACTTTTTACTATGGGTATGGTTATTCCTTGGGTTAATTCAATAGTAAGTTTTCTTCCTTTTAATTTTTTTTTTAACTGACCTAGCACCTTAAAATTATTTTTCAAATAAATGTTTTTAAAAATTTGCAATTTACAGTGTTTTATATTCTATTTGATTCATATCTGTAAAACCTGTAGAGTTACAAAATATTTTGTTTTGTCTATCGTTAGAAGAATTCTATTTACTAGAAAAAAAAAACATTCTGTAATAAAATAAAATTATTTCCCTTAAACCACAAACAATAATTTAACAAGATTAGAAGTATATGGGTAAACCCATATATAGACTACTTTGACATTTCTCGGAAAGTTGGCAACACTGTATTTTAATAATATTATAATTTATGTGGGCAATAGGAGATACTTTTCTGAAAATTTGATCAAAATCGAATAAATAATGTAGCCATAATGAATTTTTTAAAAATTTTGTGATTTTTTTTCTCGATAAGTTGGCAACACTGTATTTTGTTAAAATTGCATAATTTATTTAGGCACTAGGAAAAACTTTTATAAATATTTGATTAAAATCGGTTAAATAAAATGGTCAAAATAAATTTTTAAAAATTTTACTAATTTTTTTCTCGGAAAGTTGGCGACACTGTATTTTGTTAAAATTACATAAATTATATGAATATTAGGAGAATCTTTTGTGAAAATTTGAGTAAAATCGGTTAAATAACATGGCCATAATAAAATTTTTAAAACTTTAGTAATTTTTTTCTCGGAAAGTTGGCAACACTGAAAATTAATAAAATTATGTAATTAATGGGAGCATTAGGGAAATCTTTTCTGAAAATTTGATCAAAATCGGATGTATAACGTAGCCAATATGAATTTTTAAAAATTTTAGTAATTTTTTTCTCGGAAAGTTGGCATCACTGAAAAAAAATAAAATCACATGACCATCTTGGGTACTAGACAAATTTATCCTGAAAATTTCATTAAAATCGGTTGAACCGTCTAGGAGGAGTTGCGGCCACAAAATTTTGACTTACGACCGAGCGAGCTGACGACGCACACACATACACCCACATAAACTAAGTTCAGATTCGTCATCTACAGGCTATATGAAGGATTTCTATACATTTTTTTTTTTTTTTTGAAAATGTTACAGACACCGTACTTTACTACTTTTCCTTGCAGTCAAAGTAGTAAAAAAGCTATATACGTATTTTAAAAGCCAAGCTTTCACCATCAGGATGATAAAAGCTTTCGAAACATTCTGTAACACTATAGGTGTTACATTTGTGAACCGAACAGACCCATTAAAATCATTTATCTAACAGAATCATAATTTGGGAACAAATATTTATTAGTACTTTGTTAACAACTATATGTCGTTATATTTAAAAAAAAACATTTGATAACTAATGAGCATGCAAGCGACAATGACAAATACTGTTTTTCGTACGTAACGACGCATACTGAAAATAACATTAATAAATATTTGTTAATATATTATTAATAATTTGTATACTTTAATTATGAAAATGACAGTACTATTTCAATATATGACGATGTTGGAACCATCGGTCTCAATAAAATAACAAAACATAAATTAAAAATATATTATTGTTTTTTTTTCATTTGATTTGAATAGGGTGCTTTCATTGGCAGTTTATCTGGACTTGTTTTCATGACATGGATAATATTAAGCTCGCAAGCAGCGACTGCAGCTGGAGGAATACATTTTCCAGAGAAACCAGTATCAACTAATAGTTGTGCTTATGATTTTATTCCAAGGGCACCACCGCAAGCAGCTAGTTTTCGTATCAATGAAGATGGCATTGAGTAAGTATTTATATAACTAGAAGTATATAGACCAAAGCCCGTTTTAGTTTTACGCACAAGCACAAGAATTTGACCAATCCAAACACTTGCCACACTTTTAGTTTTAATGCTAAGCAGTGTTTATTTCAGGAGGCTGCAAATATCAAAGATTGTCGCAAAATAACTCGAAACGCAACTACGCAACTACGCAACGACAGCGTAGTGTTGTACAATTAAAGATTATTCTTTATTATTATTATTATAAATAAAAATTTAAATTTCCACGTAATTTTGTGCCTATTTACTACAATTGCTTCTTGTACTTGTGCGTAAAACTATATCGGTAATATGGATGAGACTTTATTGACTCATTGACTCATTTTATAAGGCGAGTTTGCAAGATAGAAGTCTGATTTGCGATGATAATATAAGAGGGACATAATAATCGATATTTTACTATGTTTTCATTAAAATAAAAAGGTTGTGTCAGATATTCTTTGGACGATTAGCGATAATTTTAATCATCCAAAGAGCGGGTCGAAATCATGAAAATTTCATATCCCACAATCATCATATTTTTGATCAGCTAAACACCTACTGATAACACTATACCTATTGAACATATTACTTGTATTCACACTTTCACAAACTATACATGAGAAATAACTAAATACCACTAACACCATCTAGTGAATACAACTATAAATACTTTCACAAGAAGATAATTTTATACCAATATTCAAGCATAGTTAAATGCGGCAGCCGACAAGTTGTCATTAGCGAATAGTATAGCAAACATATAAAGAAAGTCCCAACCTTATATAGCTTTATGAAAAGTACAATAAATTTAAAAATTACTGTGCAGTTACAACTACCGTTATAGTTTTCATTAAATGCTACTATATTAATTGCCACATATTTTTACTACTTTGACTGCAAGGAAAAAGTAGTATAGCGTTTGGTACGGTGTCTGTAACATTTTCAAAAAAAAAAAAAAATTGTATAGAAATCCTTCATATAGCCTCCAGATGACGAATCTGAACTTAGTTTATGTGGGTGTATGGATGTGCGTCGTCAGCTCGCTCGGTCGTCAGACAAAATTTTGTGATCGCAACTCCTCCTAGACGGTTCAACCGATTATAATGAAATTTTCAGGATAAATTTGCCTAGTGCCCAAGATGGTCATGTGGTTTTGGTTTTTTCCAGTGATGCCAACTTTTCGAGAAAAAAATTACTAAAGTTTTTAAAAATTCATTGTGGCTACATTATTTATCCGATTTTGATCAAATTTTCAGAAAAGATTTCCCTAATACTCCTATTAATTACATAATTTTATTAATATTCAGTGTTGCCAACTTTTCGAGAAAAAAATTACTAAAGTTTTAAATTTTTTATTATGGCCATGTTATTCAACCGATTTTACTCAAATTTTCACAAAAGGTTCTCCTAGTATTCATATAATTTATGTAATTTTAACAAAATACAATGTTGCCAACTTTCCGAGAAAAAAATTAGTAAAATTTTTAAAAATTCATTATGACCATTTTATTTCACCGATTTTAATCAAATATTTAAAAAAGTTTTTCCTAGTGCCTAAATAAATTATGCAATTTTAACAAAATACAGTGTTGCCAACTTATCGAGAAAAAAAATCACAAAATTTTTTAAAAATTCATTGTGGCTACATTATTTATTCGATTTCGATCAAATTTTCAGAAAAGTATCTCCTAGTGCCCACATAAATTATAATATTATTAAAATACAGTGTTGCCAACTTTCCGAGAAATGTCAAAGTAGTCTATATATGGGTTTACCCATATACTTCTAATCTTGTTTAAATACAATTTGAACAAAAATAACAAAATTTAAATTAAATATATAAATTCAATGCACACATTAAGCACATGAAAATTTGCAAAAACAAAACTTTTTTTCTTCTTTCTTTCTTTTCTTAAAAAAAATGTTTTTCACGTACTTGATAAAACGATCTTAAATTCGATAAAATTAAAGAAAATCAACTTCATTTGACGTTTAGCAAGCGCGATAAATGTCGAAAAATTGTGTTTTTCATGTTTATTTTTCGATTGCACTTATTTTGAACTTAAAATAACACATTTTTGATGCAAGAATCGAAAAATTCAATGTTTTATAATTTGTTTTACACAAAACTTCACGTTGATACGATGAGTTTAGCAAATGTTATGGCCATTTGAAAAAATAAGTTTTTCGGTTTTTCATATTTTTTGACTATAGCATTGTGCAAACGTTGAAAATAATTTAAAACAGTTTTGCGCAATCGAAAGCTTATAAACAGAGATATATCACTGAATATATAATCTTATTAGTTATTCAATGGATATATTTTCTATTTAATCACTCTCCGAATTTTTCGATTCTTGCATTAGAAACGTGATAATTTAAGTTAAAAAATGCTATTTTACAACCTTTATCGCACTTGCGGCGGCACCACTTATTAATCGTAAAATGAGGTTGGTTTTCTTTAGTTTTATCAAATTTAGGACCGTTTTATCAAGTACGTAAAAAAATTTTTTATTAAAGAACACCCTAATATATAATAATAATAATAATATTTTTCAAGGGTACCAGAAGACGATCTCTCAGTTCCGCTAATTTTCCAACTATCATATCTATGGTACACCGTTCTTGGTTTACTAGTCTCATGTCTTGTGGGGGTGATTGCCAGTAAATTTTGGCCGGGTGCAGGTGGATTAAAAGATCCACGAGACATCAACCCCGCCCTTCTAACGCCAATTATACGCAAGCGCATCAAACCGAGAAAGTTTCCCAATCAACCGGCAGGGGTTGACCAAATTATATTAGCCTATGAACCGGTAAGTTGTACAAAATGTCAAATATTAAAATTCAAACTCAATTTATTTACTAAAAGAGTACACTGTAAAAAAATAATCATATTAATTTTACTATTTATTTTTTTTTCCAAATTTTTACTTGTTCTAAAAATAAGTTATTCCTTGATTAGTCTTTATTTATTAATATTCATATAAAATAAAATAAATCAGTACGAATCGGTTCAAACCGGTCCCGACTAGTAGTTTAATTGTTTAGAAGGAAAGTAAAAATAGTAGTTTGATTTCGGTTCTGTCTCCAACAAAATATCACTATTAAGTTAGAATTTCTAATTAGAAAATCAATATTTTCTTTTAAAATATTTGTGATTTTTGATAATCTAAGAGTAGAAGATAAAAAATATCGAAATAACATTTATGTTCTTATACATATAATTCGACATTTTTAATTTATAAAACATAAACTTTTTTTTTTTTTTTCAGAAAACATATCAAATTAGTACAATATCTTCAAGCAACAACGATCTTCCAACATACAAAAGTGACACGTGAAATGTCCAAAAATATATATAATTATGAGAAAAAAATCTGCTAAGAACATTTGTTAATTGAATAATGTTGTTTTTCTTGAAACAAAGAATCTCTTAGTTTTTGTTATTATAAATTATTATTGTATGTTTTAGCTGGAAAATAACTGCTAAATAAGAACCATTATTTTAAAATTAACGCGAAACAAATTATACGTAATTTTAGCGTATTATTATATTTGAAATTGCGCAGTACGTTTAGAGACGTATATAGTTTTTTGCAATAGATATAAGAAATAAATTTATATTAATATTTTGTCCAAAAAAGACAAAATTTATTTGCATTCCTGCCAATAGCATGTTAATTATTGTATATGAGTGAAAGTATGTAATATGTATTAGAAATAATTATTGTAAAATAAATAAATTGATGAGGATTTCTGTGCTAAGAAAAATATTTACATTTTTTAAATTATTTTTTTTAATTCGGAAGTAAAGTGTTCCGTCAGAAATCTATTACTAAAAACTATGATAAAAACGAATCACCATACACTGTAAAAAAGTTACCATTTTACGTAAAAACCATAGTAAAAAAATTACATATTATTTCAGTTAAACGATGTTTACATAAATTTTCTATAAAAATAACATAATTGTGTAAATTTAATTAAAATAATTAATTTACCATAATTTTTTTACCGAAAAAGTAAATAACTTACATAAAATATACGTGTTTTATATTTATATAATGTAAAAATTTCCCTGTGACGTCTGCAAATTTACATATTAAACAGGTGTAAATCAGTTGCCCCAGGTTTATGTGTAAAAATGACCGAATTTTTTTACAGTGCACGTTAAGCGTACAAAAAACCTATAGTATGAACACGGGATTACAATACGAGTACATTTCAAATCTCTTGAAAGATATACGAAGCAATAAATAAGTTCGATAAACGTTAACTTCTTATCTGCGTTGCCTATAAGAGATTTGAAAATACACTCCACATATTTTTGTACTTTTTATACTACTGCAACATGCCATACTTTCTATTTTCCTCGAAATATTTAGTATGTCACAGATAAATCGATCTAAATAAATATATATTTAAAAATATTAATATTTTACCTAGCACAAAAATCCCAGTGTAATTTTAAAATTTTGTAAAACTTTTGACTCTATTCTGATCATCAAATTTATACACCATGATATATACCTAATTTTTATTTGCAGTGATAGAGGAGGTACTTTTGTTTCAAAATATTATTTATAATTAAAAAAAAAAACTAATAAGAAAATATCACTTTTTAAAAATAATATCACCGAATATTTGAAAATACATTTAATTTATCAACAACATATTAAAAAAACGTAATTATCATTTTAAAAAATTATATGATAAATATGTACATTAAATTTGTATATATTTATAACTAATTTACATATTATTACACATACAGTAATTTTATAAAAAAATATATATAGATAAGTTTAAATATGAAAATATTCGCTACTTATCTATCACCATAGGTGATAAATTATTACATTATGTAAACTATAAAACAAGAACACAAACTGTATCACTATTGCTATAATACTTTCAATTATTTCAATTTCCTCATCAAGGTGAAGGAGGTCAAATGATCGTCATCCTGCCAAAGTTCATCGCAAGGTTGATCGGTTGAGTTGGTTACATAATAAAAATTAAATACAACGCTGCCATCTGATCGACAACTACAAAACCAAATCCACCACAACCAATTGAACAATGTTTTCTATATTACCGACCGACTCAGTTTTACGTCAGCTGCGTCAGCTGTGTGCTGTTGTGCTCATCCAAAATTCTCCGTTCAGTTTCGTTTCATTTGGTACATGCAATGGTTCTCAGTGAGTGAATGATTAATTAAGTTTTAAAGTATCGTGCAAATTGTGTATTAAAAAGTGCTTTTTGCAACCAACAAATAACAGTGTTATTTATTAAGTTTTAATTTAAAAAGTGGGTATTCGAATTTTTTTAATTCGGTTTTAACCTATCCACTGCTCCCATTTCCTAGAGGCAAATTGTCATAAATCGATATTTATTGTTGGAAATAACCTGCAAATATGACAACCACTGCACAGTTTGGTATTTATAATTGAATTATTCACTTTTATTTTTCCTCTCAATTATTTTATTTACAATCTGTCACTTGCTGTCAAATTTGTCAACTGTCACTACGTTAATGTACACTTTTTCCTCAAATGAAACTAAAATCTTTACCTGTGATATCTCTACTACATATTCCTGATTTTAAAACATTACATTATTTTTTTATTCCTAAAATATGTTTGATCCTATACGACCTTCACAATAAAATCTATTTTTACTTTGTCAAACTTTGCTTTTCATTCGTTTATTATCAAATATATTTTATTATAAAATTCTTGCTTATTCTTTAATTTTAGATTTATGCAAGTAGATACATAAATGCAAATATAATAACTAAATTATTATTTGAAATTATATGCGAAGGTCATCTACTTAATTTTTTTAGCAAAACCAGTCGTATTACGAAAAGATTGAGCAATAATTTTAGATGAAATTTACTTTTATCATTATTACAATGTTTGTAATTCTGATAACAATAACATAACCAGATATTTATGACTCAATAACAACTTAATTTGATAATGTTATAAAAATTGCTATGTCAAAAATTTATTTGCTAACATCAGTTACTCGTTAAAGAAAACATTACATTTGTTATATATTTTTTTTATAATTAAGCATTTTATATATTTATTGTTACTCGTATTTCGTTTTGTTAACCCATTTCCTGTCATAGTTCTCAAATGACTGTAAAATTTTTAATTAAACAATCGAAACAGCGTAACAAACAACTGTTGTCATCGATTATTTAAAAAAAAAACATAACACAAACATTATCCGTAACATTAATATTAATAGCTTTACTTCCTAAGTGACCGGTCATTTTTTATTTGGCTAATAAACAAAAATTGTAAATATTAACTGCAGGAGAAATTGACAACGTCTTGACAACTAGTATGATTATATGAAATTTAATAAATTACAATATTTATATTATACGATTAGTAATGAATAATTTATTCAATGAAAAATATTAAAAACAATATATGTCAGAAAATATTCCAATAAATTTAATATATACGCATGCCAGTTCGACTTTTTAAAAAAACATGGAAAATTATAGAAAAGAACGATTGAGATATCTTTCAATTTTGTTTGTTTTAATATAAAAACTAAATACATTTTATCTATAAAATTAATTTTGCAAAAATATTTTTTTAATAAGAAAAAAATTACACGTTTTAAAATTATTATTTAATTAGGCATGAATTGATAATACTTAAGAATAGGGTTGCAAACCTCTAGGAAATAATTAATTAAATTGATTATACGTATATTTTTTTTGTATATTAATAAATTTAATTTAAAAATTAAAAATTTTAATATTTAATCTATGTACAATTAGTTGAAAATGTTATTATACTGAAAACATATTTATTTGCGACATTTATCAGATGCAATAAATTCAATATTTTTAATTAATGCGAAATATCTTTTTTCAAAAATATTATTTATCACAAAATTATATATCCTTGTGGTGATGTCGTATATTTAATTATTAAATACAATTTTTACAACAAAATTGAGAACAAAACATGGTAAATGTATTTAAAAAAATTAAATATAAAGCGAATAATTCATAAAATAATCAGACAGTAATGGGTTAATTTATAATATATCTAGTTAAGTGCTGTAATAAATATAAATAAAATATATAATGTTTGATTTCATTTACATAGATAATTTTTATTAATAGTTATTCAAGCGCGATAGCTAAAAATTGTATATCATGATTTATTAATAAGCGTATCGATCGGATAATTAATTTGTCTGTAATTAAATAGGGCAGTCGTCAAACCACTTCAATCAATGGGTGATAAGAAACCTATTGAAAAACCCAAACAGTTTGAGTAAGTATATCATTAATTTTTTTTTTTCATATCTACGTATAGTAATTTATCTTATTCATTGAAAATTTCGTTTGACAAACACCTAAAAAATGTTTTTTTTTTTTAATAATCCGACGAAAATTTTTGTAGTATACTAAAAACTTTTCACTTCTTTGAAGATGATTACGTTGAATACCAAGAAACTTAAAGAAGTGTTCAATATTTACGATAATATAAAAAAACTATAAATGTCTAAGATTCATATAATGAAACTAAATATTTATCTAATTCCCTTTTTCGTATTAAAAACTTTAACTAAACTTAATTTTAATTCGAGAAAAAAGCATTGTTCTATTGGCAATGTCAAATAGTTTTGCTATTCGAATTTTGAAAAGTTGCCAAAAAAAAAAAGTTTTATTGACAACAGTAATAATTATACCCGTAGAATTTAAAGTCGATACTTTGTCATCTTTGTCAACTTTAATTAAAGTATTTATTATGAAAACGGGTCTAAAATTGTAATATAAATCATTTATTATTTTCCGATATTTTAAAAGAACTTTTATAAATTAAATAAACCATTACACGGAAATATGATTTGCAATGTAATATTATATAATTTTTGAGCAATATGCAATAATAATTTGATAAATATTTGAAATTTCTTTGATAAAATAAAATTAGATAGTCAAACATCTGATATTGTTAAAAATATTACTGAAAAATGACGTCAATTGCCATAATGCTTGTCAGAACATATTTATTGCTGTTTTTTTTTCTAATTTATAGACGCTTGTTTAATCATTTTAAAATTAAAATTGCTTTAATATATATGTTATATGGTTTAAGTTATTAATAGGTTAATAATAATAACAAATTAACCTTATCTTGCAGTGAGCCCCACAATTTTTTTGACGTGCATTATTAATACTAACCGGTTATTATTATTAATACTAACAACAAAAAGTTAATCTAAGTAATATTGAATTAAAAATAAATATTTTCCTTCAGCACTCTTATAATTTCCTATATTAAACGTCCTATATAAACAAATATCATTACAAACTTCATATATATCAACTGATATTAGATATCTCTATCATGTTAAAGGTATATTTGTATTTTGTGTCTATTTATATATCACAGACAGGTAAACATTCATATATATTTTGTAGCAATAGAGAGTATAGATTTTTCTCATGTGGGTTCAAACATTTTTTGTGTTCTCTGTGAATATTTGTCAACTATTTGGACATTTTCCAATATTATACAACAATTTATCGCATGAAAAAAATAGAACATAAATGTATATACTTATAAAATAGTCACTCTATACTAAACATATGTTATTATCTTATATTTACAAAGTTACCTATTGCCTAAATTTGAAACATAACAAACAAAAAAATAATTGAGAAATGAGAAAAAAATTTATAGCAATTTATTCGGCTATTCAAGTCAAAATTTATCAACGTTAGTTAATCAATAAGCAAAGCAAAAGAGTAGAATATGAACTTTATTTTAACGACTGTTAAAAAACCTGTATTTTATTTCACTATTGAAAAAAAGTAATAAAGCGTAAAAAAATGCCGAAGTCACTCCGACGTTATGCAAATACATATATCAAAAAAGCATTGAAAACAATTCAAGATTGTCTGGCGATTTTGGCGTCAGAAATTTTATTTAAAAATCGATTTTAAATAGCTTTCTTGATAAAATATTTATCATAATCGTTCTTTAGAAATATTTCTTCAAGCATTTTTTGTTCATCTTGAAGTTTTATCTTTATGATAAATAAACAACAAAAAACGAGAAAACCTAGAATTGTTGAAGATTTGCCTATTATTGAAAACATAATTTACGTTTCTTTGCCTTTTGTGGAAAATGTTACCAATAAAATAGGCAATTTTTTCAGAAAAGAATATTAAAATTTTCTTTTTTCTACACTTGAAATTGCAACGTATGTTGAAGAGTGTAAAAGATATCATTTTTTTATTAATCTAGTTACTTTTTATGTATGCCATTTGTATATTTTTTCTTGATAATGATATAACTACATAGAGTATATCAAAACGTCGATTTTTAAATAAAATATATACATAACTTAATCCTAAAGCTTTTGAGTTCTGAAAGATTTTTTACTATGCCAAATTTTAGATTTGTGTTTTGATGTTTGTATAAGTTAATAGTAGTTGTAGACAGTAAATAAAATATTGTATACTTCCCATTCGTGAAAAAAGTACTTCTTTATGTACTTGTTCAATAGACTCCTTTTAAAAAACATATTTATTCGTGTAATATACGTTAGTCAAAAACAGGTTGTGATAATGATATGCTAAGTCATAATAATTATGAAATTTATAAATAGGCGGTTGGTTCTATTAGATGAAATTATAATAAGTATGCTTTGGTTGCTAGGCAACGTTGAACTCTTAATGGGCAATTGATTTTCTCTTGTTTTATGTGTGAATTAATATACGCGTATTATGTAACCTATTTTTATCGCATATGCAACGATGTAATATATAATTTATTTTAATGCTTTATTTTAATATTATTTTGAAATCTGTGGAGATATATTAGTTAAACAAACTTTATCTCAAAATTTTTATAGTAATATATAAATATCAAATAAGTTATCTCAACTTTTATCAGTTTTCAAATATTTCTTTAACCATATATATTGGAGACGTATTAATGATAATAGATAAACTTTTATTATTAAATTTAAATTTATTAAAGAATTCCCTGTCAGGTTCGTTTTGAGCGAACTTGACAAGGGATTTCTTAACACATTCACTACTAACGTGCATGTATTTCCCTAGGAGCCAGGGTGTTTAAATTCAAACTTTCTCCTAGTACCAAGTTTGAAAAAAAATTTAAAACTCGTAAAAAGTATGAAACTGCTGTGCGACAGACTTTTCTTACGGTCTACTAGGTTTATTTATACGGTGAAATTGTAAGAAAAATACATCTTCAGCCTTGTAGGACTGAATAGGCCCTCTAGGAAATTTTAATCCACGGTCTTATATACCTTGTTATAATCTTATAGAACGTATTAATAATAAATTTAACTGTAATATTGTAGATATAATTTTATTATTTCGAAAAATCTAATTACTTAATATTGACTTGTTACATATTTTTACCTTTTTATACAATTTGGAATTAGATATTGGCATTTCATTAATTATATTAGAAAATGAACATATGAAAAAATTAACGGTGTTAAAATTTCTTGGAAGTTTTTAAAATGCTTTGTATGTATAAATTTCAATTACAAATGATAAACATCTTTCTAAAATTATATATAAATTTTCTGTTTGTTAACGTGTTAATTTGCAGTGATTTTAAGTAACTATGTTTAAGTTGAAGTTTCTGTTGCACAGAAAAGACAAAAATTATTTATTTGAATTATTGGCACTATACCTAATGAAGTATGGCAATATATATTTAAAATGACAAAATTTCTACAGTACTATAAAGCTTATAGTATTATTATTGTTGAAAGAATGAATGTACGTTAAATCTATCACTCTTGCTACCACGACTTGTGTATATTATTTTTTACAAAAAACAATATTTTTTAAAAGATACTTAAGTAATAGTTTCTATAAGTTTTATTTAAAATTTTTGATACAATTTCACTACAGAATTATTGAAAAAATACTAATATTTTATTTAGCGAAAGTTCCTCATTTAAAATTGTATTTAATTTTAACTATATTTATCAATATTACCAACTAAAAAACTGTTTTTAAACTATAATAAAATTGATTTAAATTAGGCTAGTACCAAAAATCATCAATGGAGGCATTGCAGGGGTCATAGGCGTATCATGCGTTTTTCCACTCGATCTTGTCAAAACCCGATTACAGAATCAACCCATTGGACCCAATGGCGAACGAATGTACACTTCTATGTAAGTCATGTTCTTTGTAGATTAATTTATTTTATCAATAATGTTATTAAATAGTCATTGAAAATTATATTTTTATAATATAATCTATATTATAATCCACTAACATTATACATATTTATACCACACGAAATCAAAATAAATTTGTCTTAGAAAATAAAAATACCAAAGCTACGCAAAATGATATATTTTTTAAAGCAATAATAGTTTATAATAAGTTACCTGATGAAATTAAAAATGCAAATTTACATAGTTTTAAGTTTAACATTAAGCAATATTATTCGGAAAATGTTGTTCAATTAAATTTTATTTATTTCACATATACTAAACGCATTGGTTTAAATTTTGTGTAGTTCTTAAAAAATAAAAGTCTATAATAAGTTACACTTTATGTATTTTGAATATATTAAATGCTTTTGTTTATATAGCACTTTTTTGCTAAATAAAGTTTTCTATTATTATTATATAAATCAATAACTAAGAAATAGTTTCTATCTATATTTTTCCTCACCAGGTTCGATTGTTTTCGAAAAACATTTCGAGCAGAAGGCTACTTCGGAATGTATCGTGGCTCGGCAGTTAACATCCTGTTAATTACGCCCGAAAAAGCAATAAAATTAACGGCCAATGATTTCTTTAGGCATCATTTAACGTTAAAAGATGGCTCACTATCTATGTTTAGACAAATGGCGGCTGGCGGTCTAGCCGGCTTATTTCAAATTATTGTAACTACGCCTATGGAATTATTAAAAATTCAAATGCAAGACGCTGGACGTGTAGCAGCTGAGGCAAAAAAAGGTATATATGTATTTTTTTTTAATATTGTTTAAAAAGATAAAATATTAATAAACTACGCCGCTGCATTTCATTAGAAATTTCATTTGTTATAAGGTGTCTAATTACAATTTAACGGTCGCGTAATAACAAATAAAAATATAGCTGCCGTGATGAAAAAAAAAACCTGCTGTACCGCCTCTGGTTAAAATTAACGGTCCGTTAAAAATATTTTATAACGGATTCCGTTACGCGCTAGTCGGCTAGCAAATAAACTGGTATTATTTGACTACATATTATGTCAGATGGCGTGTGTTAGTCAACAGTTTTTCTGTTTGTTACTTGGTTTATTATTTTGTTTGAATTTTTTTCTTTAATCAAAATGGAAATCAGAAGACGAGCACCGCGAACGACAAAAGGGCAATACGATATTATAATAGATTATTTAGAAAACAATAAAGATATGTTTTCGTGCGACAAAACTCCGGGACATCATAAGAAAATTGAAGAAAAGTGGAAAGAGCTGACAGAACATTTAAATTCGAGCAACATTGGACCGCAGAAATCCGTTAAAGATTGGAAAAATGTACGTATATTTACATAAATAATTATTATTTATAGCAAAATAGTAATAAAGTAATTTTACTACCTATATTTCAAATTTACTGTACATTTATTATTTACTAATATTTATAATAAAATAAAGTATTTTGTTTGAAGTTAAATATTGAAACTAGTCATTTAAATACAAACACTTTTTCCAGGTAATAAGCGAATGGAAAACAAATACGAAAAAGAAATCACGGGAAATGAATAAACGCCTAAGTGAAGAATCAAAATTGAAGATTTATCTACGCGATACAGAACAACGATTAATGAATCTTCTACAGAAAATTAAAGCCAGCAAAATAAATGAAAATTGCAAAATAAGTAACGACAACCAAGATAATTCCGTTAATTCAAATTTTGCAAATGTTTACGAGATATGCGAGGTACTAATACTATTTTATTTAACATTAATCAAATATTCAACGATAATTTATTGTCTTAGCTTACATTTCAAATTGACAACGAGAATATCAAAAAAGAACTACCGGACCCAAATGAGAAAGAAGTAGAAGCAGATAACTCAAACATAAAGTCAAATAATTTGAAAATACAACCACAAAATAATAGAATCATGAAAAGAAAATTTAAAAAATATTCTTCTAATATAGCTATTCAACGTATTATGAGATCACACAAACAAAGTGAGAAAGAGATGATTCGTTCAAATAATAGTTTAGCTGATTCTGTTATAGTTTTAGCCAATTCGCTTACTACGATTGCTAAGTCAATTGATTCGTTGGCCAACGCACTACAAAAGCAAATAAAATGTTAGTTATTAATTAGTTAATTTGTATTAATGTTATATTGAATATTCATAATGTTATACTAATCCATAGATGATTATTTTTGTATAAATGTTCGTAATAATAAATTATTTTCTAAGTATGTACTCGTTTTTATTTAATGATGTGGAAACAATGGATTCCGAAAAGAAATGTTAGTTTTATTGGATTTATGTATCAAAAGTTCAATGCAATATTTTATTGTTTTGTGAGCAAACATTTTTAATTATTTTATAAAGAGAAAAGTTAATTTTGAAACAATTTAATATTAGTTATTATATTTGCTAAGAATTTATATATTCCGGATTCTAAATATTGATACTAAAAATATCTTATTTTGTTCTAGAGGGTAAAGTGGTTCCAAAGACATCTGCGACGAAAATCGCATTAGATCTATTTAGGCAAAAAGGCATCGTAGGTCTTTATAAAGGAATAGGAGCTACAATGCTTAGGGATGTATCATTTTCCGTAGTCTATTTTCCTCTTTTTGCAACTCTTAATAATCTTGGCCCTAGGAGATGCGATGGTTCAGGTAAGAAACATTTTCGTTATTTAACCTGGTGCAAATATGCAAATAATTAACTCGATTTATGTACTAAAACGAAGCTATAAAGAAAGCTTTTATTACATAATTCTACTTTGTATTTTAAAAATTTAAAATGATTTATCATTTTTTTTTATTTTTCGAAAATATAATTCATTTTCATATTTCTTTTGTATTACAATTATAAGAAATATCACTTTGCATTAAATTAACTACAAAGCTGTAAAGTTTAGCAAGCACGAAAATAAAATAAATTGTAGGTTGTTTTTATAATACAAGCAATACATATTTAAAAAAAATTAACACTTTTGGCCGTTACTTTGTGAAACTTCATATTGATAATGACAATGTTTATCGAAACTGCAGTCACAATATTAAAGTGAAATTTTTCAAAGTTAAAAAAGTTTTTTATTTTATTTCAATACATATTTATGCTTCAAATTAAATACAATATGAGTAGGGTTACCAGCTCTCCGGTTTTCATCCGAGGTCTCCGATTTTCACCCGAAGTCTCCGGTCTCCGGGTTATTTGTTGTAATCTCCGGATTAAACTAAATTTAGATGTAGTCATATAGTTTTTAGTTAAAAAAATAAGTAAGTCATTACTATGATCAGTGATAAATTTATAGCCAAATCAAAATATTATTTAGTTTTCAAACGAATTTCAAAATTTTATGATCGTATTCAAATTAAAATATTTTTATATTTAAAAATAGTAGTTTTATTGTATTGAATTTTCTAAACTCGCTCGGTCATCAAAATCTCCGGGTCAGTTGAAATAAAAAGGTGATCACCCTAAATATGAGCAGTGCTCTTTAATTTAGAATATAAACTATCTATTTTTTTTAACTTATAAATTTTTAGAACATGCATAAAATTTAAGAAACTTTTGTGAAAACTATTTTCTGTTTCTTTTTAGGAGAAGCAGTATTCTGGTGTTCCTTCTTATCAGGCTGTGTAGCTGGTTCTACAGCAGCCTTAGTCGTCAATCCATTCGATGTAATGAAAACTAGATTACAAGCTATTACAACGGGAGACGGCGCCCCGAAATATAATGGAATTGTTGATACATTCTTGTAAGTAACTTTTACTAAACCAACAAATATGTTTAACGTGTTTCTAGCTAATAAAACACTTTTCCTCCCTAGAAAAACATTGAAAAACGAAGGTCCCCTAGCATTCTTCAAAGGTGGCGCGTGCCGTATGATCGTAATAGCTCCCCTATTCGGTATAGCTCAAATGGTATACTTCCTCGGTGTAGCCGAATTTCTTCTAGGAGTCAAACGTGGGGACGATAAAAAATCATAAAGTATAAACCGACAAAGAAAAGCATTTATTTCAAGTGAAACGAAAACCTATTAAGTTTGTTAAAATATCGATTTTCTTTATTAACTAAACAGTTTATTTTTATTATGATTTTGGTTCGTTCTAGAACCGATTTTAAACCACCTAAGAAATTATGAATTTTATTGCCGATTTATTTTAACACAAATATACGTACAAAATCATACTTTTAAAATTGTATTTTGTTCGTTTATTTTGGATTGTTTTCAATGGGTGCTATTGTATGTTTATTTATTAAAAATATGTTTTAACCAAAATTATTTATTTTAAATTATGAAAATATTATATTAAGTGCAACTTTTTAATCAAATACAATAGCCTCGTTTATTTTAATTTAATATGACACAGACATTTTCTGTGTTGTGGGTCAATTTTAGTCGTAGTTCCAAAATCGTGCTTCATGATTGTTCAAAATTTTTAAAAATATAAATGTGCAAGGTATGTTTCCAGAAAAAGTGAACTAACAAAATATTTATTAGTTTAGTGCTGTAGTAAAATTTCATAAAATAAAAACAAGTCATGAATAATAATAATTTAGAGTAGAGGCAGTATTATACTCAGTTTATTAAATTTATTTGAATGTTTATATAAAAAGAGTTCTTCTAAACTGACAATATTATGTGTATAGTAGAGATAGATTTATTGTGATGTTATTATTCTTAAAAATGGTCTAAATTACGTGTTACGATTTTTTTCAAGTACTACATTTTCTCCATCTGTATATCAAAAACATCGTAATTACACTCATAACAGAAATTAGAAAAAAATGAATTCGATAGCTCAACAAATCAAATTTTAATTTAATTGTAATTATTGCAAAAAAGATCGGAGTAACTGACATTGCCTATCTACATACTTCAAATTATAAATATCTATATTTGTTGATTCGTTTTCAAAGACGAAATAAAATGTTATAATAATAAATGCTGTTTTTTTACTAACCTTACTTATGTATTTGTGATGAATTCTCAGCTGAAATCCCATTGGAAATTTTTATCATTTTATTTTGAGATACAAATATACATTATTATTTTTTCATTACATATTACCAAAGAGAATATAATATATTATATATAATACAATATATTATATTCTCTTTGATATTACACTCTCGTTAAATACACGCACTTTACAGAATAACTTTTTTTAAAGTTAATAATATTATATTCACTTATAAAATCTACGTAAAACACAACCGTTTTGTATAAAAATATTCACTTGAACTAATCACTTACATCATTATTATTAATTTTTAATTATGTTTAATTGATAAACAAAACTAATACCATCTATGAGGAAGATATACAATTATAATATAAAACATTATTATAAGTTTGAAATTATTGAAAATACATAAATAAATAATTATTTTGTTAAAAATAATCAGGAATTATTTTTAATTATATATAAAATTATCTTAAATAAAAATAAAAGCTGATATCAGTCATGTAATTCAATATTTTCTAAGTACAAAGAATGAAGCCATAAAAATACAACCAGTTCTGCAACTTTCGTCTATTTTATTTACACAAAAGAAAATGATAAAATTACATTGAATTAAAATGGATTTTAACGAGAATAGTCCATTGTTAATAACATCCACAAATTTATATCGCAGACCAACAAGTAAAAAAGGACTATCAATATTTTTTGCAGTCATTTGTATTATTGATGTATTTGGAGTATTTCCAATTGTTGCATTGCCACGAGCTATTATACAATGTGGTAAGATAATAATAAATATTTTATTAAATTTGAATAATTACTGTAAATAATTTTAGGATGGTTTGGAATCGCCCTTGTTGGTACATTATTTTTAATACAAATGTATACAGCGATAATATTAGGCAAGTGTTGGTTAATAGCGGAATTTTTAAATAAAAATATTAATGCAAAAAATAGATATCCGTACACAGCTTTAGCAGAAATGACTTACGGAAATTATACAGCGAAAATAGTAACAATTTTATTAGATGTAACTGTTTTTGGAGCTGGTATACCAAATATTATTGTTGGTAAATAATTGTAATTACTATAATAGTAAACATATAATATAATTTATTCAAAATATGTTTTAGCTGCACAAAATCTTCAATTAGTCGGATTAAGAATGAGTGACGATTATTTTAATTTTTCTTTCTGCATGTGGATGTTAATTTTGGGAATAATATTGTGTCCAATTTTATGGATTGGAAGTCCGAAAGATATAAAGTATAATTTTATTACTAATATTTATTTCAGGGTGGCCAAAACCTGGAAAACCGAGAAAAGTCAGAGAATTTTGTTGATTCTGGAAAAGTCGGGGAATTTCATTTGTAGTCAGGGAAATTTTTTTTTAGCGAATTCACAAAATTACAAAAAAATTTGCAGTGCAAATTTGTATCGGCAATGATTAATAAATTTTACTTTTACTATACTATACTTAGAAATCTTTATTTCAATGAATATTTTGTGATTCACATTACATTTGTTAAATAATAAAGTCAGAGACAAATGAAAAAAATTTCTGGAAAACCGGGAAAAGTCTGAAAAACTGGTTTTTACAAAGTTTTGGTCACCGTGTATTTGTTTTATTTAATTATAACAAATATTTTAGGGCACTTTGTTTCTTATCAGTAACAGTAGTATTTTCAATATCGATATTAATCTGGATTTGTATATACAACGATGATTCCATTAACACTGAAATAATTGTTAGCGAAAAATCATTATTTCAAAATATAATTTCAGCTTATGGAATTATAGCTTTCCAGTTTGATATACATCCCGTATTATTAACAATACAAGTTGATATGAAAGACAAATCAAAAATAACTTGTACTGTATTTTACGCATTTCTCGGTATTAACTTCATTTTTTATTCAATAAATTTCCCAATCTTTTAATTTATTTTCTTGTAGTTACAACATGTTTATTTAGCCTAACAACAGTATTTGCTGCCTTTAAATATGGCACAAACACTTATCCTAATATATTAGAAGGATTACCACCGTCTTTAATTTTATATATTGCTGTTTTATTGGTAACAATGCAATTATGCATGACATCAGCCATAAGTAATACAACATTGTATCAACATATTGAAGATTATTTAAATATCTCAAGGGGTACATAGAATTGTAATTTAAATTATTAAATATGAATTAATCGAAATTATTTTTCAGATTTTAATTACAAACGTTGTATACTTCGTTCAATTTTAACTGCCTTCGCTGTAATTGTTGCGGAATCTGTTCCTAAATTTGAACTAGTCATGAGTTTAATTGGAGGTACTTTAACGGGCCCGTTAGTATTTATTTTTCCGCCATTGTTTTATATGAAATTATTGAGGCTTAAAAAGCAACATGTATCTAATTTGTCCTTACAAACTGCGAATCATTTTATGTATCATTGTGAAACAAATTTTATGACTGATAGTATTTGTACAGATGAATGTATTATTACTGCTATTCAAAAAGATCATGATGATGAAAACTATTGTTTAGCATTTATTTTATCAACTTTTGTAATTATATTTGGTATCTTTGCTACATGCATAACTACCTACGTAAATATTTCTGATTTTATTACAGTTGCTGCATTTTCACCACCATGTTTATATAACCTAACAATGGGAATATAAAATGTATAATAATTAAAATGCTTTAAAAAATTTGTGTTTTATTTATAAACAATTTTACATATTTTATTTAAATACTACGTTTTAAGCCTAAAAGTTTACAAATTTGTATTACATAATGCTTGTAATATTACATTCATACAGTTAACAATTTTAAGTTAACTATCATACAATAAAAAAAAAACTAGCTATAAAAGTACATAAATAGATTATAATCAGTCAGACGTACGTAACACTACAATAACCGAATGTAGACATAAATTTATTGTTGTTTTCAACATTATATCACTTGTGAAATAGAATTAAAACTCGAACATAAATAGACTACCGAATCCGGGAATTGTATATTGGTGCTTAGAGGGAAGCATTACACTATTCACTTCATGTACGACGCCATTTGTAGCAATTGTATCACATTTAATAACTGTTGATTTGCCAATCTTCACTTGCTGACGGCTATTACGGCGAATTTCTTTGGATTGATGTGCCAAAGTTGGTACGAAGCTGTTGAACGTCCATTTTTGGGAACCCACGCCAGAACAGCAAAGCACCTCTGTAATTTAGCACACATTTCAGGTTAAAATTTAATTTGTGTTATAATAAAAATATTTTGATTATACCTGATAAAATATGATGCTTTAAAACTTCATTCGCTTTTTCTTTATCTTCTAGCAAAACATTTAAATCTTTTTCTTCAAGTTTTTCGAAGATTTCGTTTGTTGGAGCCAATAAAGTGATAGATTCTTTATCATCTTTTAAGGTTTTTTCGACTTCAGTATCTTTAATTACTTTGCTAAGGATGCTGTATTTATCATTATTGTTAACAATATCCAAAATCGATTGAGTTGGAGGTATTAAAAGTTTGTCAACTGTATGCATTACAGATCCACAAGATTTTTCATCAAAATTAATTAATTTTGCGCAATTTACTGTTCCACGATTGATAACATTTGTGAATAATGGAAGCTAGAATATAATTTAAACATTTAATGTTAGATTTCTACAAAAATAAATAAAAAATGACTTACGGTTGAGTATAAATTAACTCTCAATTTTTCTCCTTCAGAGTTGGTTTCTTTTAATTCATTGTTGTTCAGATCACAAGACTGAAGTTTTCCAGGTAAGATATGATATTTGATAATTTCTTTCAATTTATCTTTATCGCCTTTCAATTCTTCAATCATTTTCTTAGTTTCTTCATCTTCCAAAGCTTCGTCAGTTGGTACAAAAACAGTAGCATTTTTCAAATCGTCGATTTCGTTAACCAAATCAGCATCTTCAATAAGTTGCTCGAATTTGGTGAGATTATGTTTCTTCATTGCTTGCGAAATGTGTAATCCTGATAATTATGTTAATCACAAATATGTTAATAATTTATTATACATTTTTTGTTAATAAATAACATACCTGATTCAGGAAGCATTAAAGTATCAATTAAATGAATTACTCCATTTGTAGCAATGACATCGGGTTTAACTATTTTAACATTTTCTTCAAGTATTAAATCGTCATTGTCTTTACGTTCTAAATTAAAGAGATTTCCTTCAATGTTGTGAACAGTAACGTTTCCGTTAATTGCTGGTGAGCAAATGGTGTGTGGAATAATGTGATATTTCAGGATATCTGCAAAATATGTAAACATTAATCTCATATTTTTATCAAAAACTTCAGTAAACCTTTACTACATTGTTTAGGATACCTGTTTTTTTTTATATACAATAACTAAAAATTGTACATATGAAATTTAATGTTTTTAGATTCAAATTTTTGAAAAAGAAGCAACTGCGATATTTAATAAATTAATTAAAAACAACTTACTAAGTGCACAATCGTCTCCACGCATTAATTTCTGTTTAGTAGCTGTATCTAATTTTTCAAAAGCTTCATCGGTTGGTGCCAAAAATGTGAATGGTCCTTGACGGTCCAAAAGTTTCTCCAAGTTGGGATTTTCCAAAACTAATCAAATAAAATAAACCGTATACAATCATTTTCTTTACGATAGCAAAACAAGAACTTACTCTTTTTGAGCATGTTCAACTTCTTGCTTTCTTCAATAATTTCTTTAATTGAGTATTGGCCGGGTGTTATAACTCCATCGATAACGTGAACGATTCCATTTTCAGCAATATTATTTGCTTTATGTACTGGAACACAGTTAGCTGTGATTAATCGTTCGCTTGTCGTAGTTGGATAAATATTGAGTCGGATTGTGCTGTTCTTATAATCACTGTGTAAAATATCTTCATTATCGATATCAGATAAGTCGACAAATCCAGAAACAATATGATTTAAAACTAAGTCTTTGGTGGATAAAGCGTGTCTCAAATCTCTACGACGTCTGCGGACTGGATCTACGTCAATTTCAACTTGATTCTAGAACAGATAAAGTTTATTAAACAATATTGGTCAATCATTAATTATAATACTTAACGCAGAATATTTCTTGATTAAATGTTTATACAGTAAAAATGTATATTTATTAATTTTTACTCACCATTTCCAACATTTTTTCTGTGAAATCATTAAGTGCTTGATCTCTTGGAACAAATACAGTTATATTATTTTCGCTTAATTTCTCATCAAGTCCGGAAGAAGAAATCATTTTTCTGAATTCTGGGGCTTCAACTTCTTTGATGGTATCCAAAAGATTTTTCAAATCTAATTTGGTACAAGTTGGTGAATCTTTAGTACGTCTAAATCCGTGACAACACTTGTATTTCACAGTAAATGTCTTCATTACACCCCTGGTATTTGTCCTATAATAATAACAAATTAAATCAGACAACTTACATTACACATAAGTTAACTATATTGCCATTAAAACATACTTTGTAATGCATTCGTATTTGTTGAATGTTTCCCGACAGCTTGACAAGTTTATCGAAGCAAGGAATGTACTTTCAATGTCATCATCGTCTTCATCATCTTCAATTTCTTCTTTTTGTTCTTTCTTTTCGTCTTTTTTTGCATCTTCAGTTTCTTCCTCGCGTTCAACACAAACATTAGGTCTGCAAAAATATTTAAATAAATAATATTGTTCACAATGAAGCAATCAACTACAGAAGTCATAACACATAACTAAAATTCTTTCACAGTTGATTGTCATTTGTTACAAAAAAAACAATGTGTGTTAAAACAAAAAAAAAATTTTTTTTGTTGACAATTTCATGTTCTGCTTAACAGATAATAAGAAACGAACTTGCGTTAATGTGGTGAAAAACTTTCTAAAATTATTTTTCTATTTTATAATTTTGACAATGACATTTGAATAGAGAATTTTAAAAAATGTATTTAGAATAAAAGATAAAGCATGATAATTAAAAAGTACTTTCTCAGATAAAATATTAAAATTATGTATAATTATTAAAAGGTCAAAAATTGTTTATGCGGGTTTTATGCAGTTAACCCCATTTTAATTTAATGTTAAATTAATTGTTCCAACATTAATAAAAATATAAATATTAAAAGTGTAATAATATTATTGCTACTTTATTTCATTTATTATTAAAATTAATATTTGAGATAATTCAGAAAAGTTTAAATTATATAAAAAAAGATACTTTTGAATTAATTATAATTTTAATAAAATTGTTTTAAAAAATTATTTTTTTTAATTTTCCAGTAAAAATTAAAACTATTCTGCATCTTTTTTCGCTAAATTTAATATTATGTTAATTTAAAAATTAATTTAAAAAAATATTTATGGATATTGTATAACTTTAGAACTGTTATATTTTCACAAACCTTATTATTTTTGTTTGTTGTAATTTTTAACAGATTTGTGATAAAAAAAAAACTAATTACTGTAATAAATATTTGCCTAATATTTTAACAAGCAAAGTCTCAGAACCAAATAGTTTCTAAAATGATAGGTAGTATTATTCTGAAAATTATTATTTATAAATACAAATTTTGTATAATCCTATAAAATTGAGATTTTCTTAAGTTTAAATCATTCAAAACTATATATTTGATTCTGAAATTCGTTTCTGCATTTTCACAATAAAAATAATTGTCAAAAGAAATAAAAATACTGTTCCTTTCATAATAAATTTGTTATAATCTTCAATGTATACACAACACCTCAAGTTACATTTCAGGATTAAAATCTTTATAAAAAAAAAATGAAATCAACTGTAATTTTTATTACAAAAAAAAGTTTGTGTTATAAAAGATCTGATGAAATAAATAAAATATATTTCAAAAACAAAATACTTATTTTTTTAATTTTGCAAATTGAAATAAAAAATATCTTATTCGAAAACAAATAATAATAATTTACTTGGATCTATAATTAAAAATTAATAATAAAATATTGCCTAAATGATGTTCAATTTATATTTGAAAAGGACAAGCAATTTGGTATGTTCTGTACATCTTTAATTTAACTGATTCCAAGGCACTACAAATTAATATTAAGCAGACCCTACACGGTCAATATTACTGTCAGTATTTTTTAATCAGTAATACTGACAGTAATGACAATAAATATCAAAATATTTTAATATTCTGTAATACTGTCAATATTTTTATATACTGATAGAATCTAGCTTTTTAGCTACATGTAAGCAGTGATTTGGTAAAAATTTATTTTAAAAATAATAACATTATAGCCTTATAGTTAAAATTGTATATAAAATAAATAGTTATTTTTTAAAATATTTGTCACCAGACTAAACAATCATATTTATAATACAGTTCACACAATTTCTCTTCATATCTAAAAAGAAAAAAAAAACGAAATACAAAACCGTGTCAAGATTACAGTAGTATAAAAATAAAATCCGATAAGTACATTATCATCAGCATAATTCCTAGTGTAAAATTCTAGAAATGATCATGACCTCGTCGTACAAATGAGTTCCTATTTCGTTTAGGCGAGATTTTTACCAGCAGCAACTGGAGCAGTAGATGACTTGCATGCAGCATTGCGGACGCTTTTTTTTTTCGTGTAATAAATTGTTTTTTGCTACGCGGAACACAGTTACATTACGTTGTTTCTGAGTGGAGTACTGTTATCTGAAGATACTGTTGTCATTTGAACCATGACATGAATGTGGGAGAACGATAAATTTGCGTCTGCAGAAATGTGCAAGCAGGCAAGCACGATGATCAAATATCGCATGCAGATTTATTCCAGGCATGAAATGTCATTGCATTGTATTCCGAGAGATGGTATTATCGTTATCGTCAATGTTTATTTTAATTAATAGTGACTGAAGTAAACTTTGAAGTATTTACTATATAATTGTAAGAAAATATGTAAATAGAAAATTTTAATATTATGTAAAAAAAAACATGTCGTGATCTGCATTAGTATATTAATAATACGATAAGATATCTCACAAAGAATCGAGAAATTTTTTTTGCTCAGGAAATTGTTAAATAGCAAAATAACACTAAGAAATATGTTATCAAAACAAGATAATTACTTTCAAGATTTCTTGAAATATTATTGTGAAAAATTCACAAGTAAAATCATTGTTTTTCTAAATAAAAAATTGGTGTTAATGAATTTTACTGCTAAATCGACGATCTGTAACTCATTAAAAAAAAGAATGCGCCACTCGAATAATCAGAAAAATTACCGATTCTTCAAATCGGTATAACTCGGCCGATTTTGAACGAAATTGAATGAAATTTTGCTTCCGAAAAAATGTGAAATCTCATCTTTAAGGTCATGTAAGATGATGGACTTTTTGAATCATTCCGCTCCCCACCACAACCCACAGAAAAAAACATGTTTTGACTTAAAACAAAATTGTTAAACTTTGACAACATGTATGTATACAAAATATTTTTTTGACTCAATATACCAAGAAGGCGTAAAAATTCAAATAATTGTATATTTCCAATATAAAATTCAAGAAATATCAATAAATGCAGAAATTTCAGAAATGGTCAAGACAAAGAAAAATTTGATTTGTAAAATATTGATCTACACATCATTGTCGATCTCAAAAATAAAGATCATGTAATTTATCTTAAAAATAATAATTTTATTCAATTTAATTTTTTTCCAGGCAAGTTGCATAACATGTTAACTTAATCATTGCGTTTAGGATTCTACACTGTTAATTGTCTTTGAAGTACTTTATTGATTGGTCAGTTGGCAAGTTACCGATATTGTTAACTTATAAAGTGTTTAACAATACTTTATGCAACCAGCCCTATATATTTTAAATTAACCAAAGTTTTCTTTTTGAGAATATGTATTTTAAAGTTACATTAACTAAACTAATAATAGTTTGCTTAAACATTAACAAATAAATTATTCTGTAAAATATTCAATATAAAACTGTAATTTAAGTTCAAAGCTTATTATATTTCAATTCAATCAGTATTATTATAAAATCTATTTGTATTTTCAAATGGAAATGAAAAACAAAGTGTGTTAAAATTATAGAAAAAATAGCAAATGCCATGACATTGAAATGTCATCAATAAAAAAAAACTATTACTTTCCTCATGTATAGATAATTTCTTAGAATATATTTTTCAATTACTTTCATTAATTAATTAACATAAATACATGTTGTTGTAAAACCACGATAATTTATTTATACTTTTCATATCTACTTGTTTATGCATGTACTTTCTTTTTACTTTAAAATTTAAGAAAATAATCGAATTTTCTTTAAAATGCTTAGAATGTACCATTATGCACTTTCTCGAATATGTGTGTGTGTCATTTATTTGAATAATTGAAGAAGAATATAATAGTCATTTCTCTTTCAGCATCATGTTCAATTATTTAAAATAAATGAAACAAATAAGTAAAAGTTATTGGTGTACATTCTTAACTGGCCTATAGTGTTACAGGTGTTTTAGTAAATGGAATTATTCTATTGATAGAAAAAAAATAATAATTTGTAACGCTATATTTATTACAGATGTAAACATAATAGATTCATAAATTTCGAATATTGACTTCTGAAATTCAATCAGAATGTCCGGAATAAGTAAATGAAGGATGCTGCCAAAAATATAAAAATTTATCAAAACAATTTATACCACGACCAACATATTACGCTATTTTCGGGAAAACACAAAATTTTGATGAATAAACTATCGTCTATCAGCCCAGAAATTTCTATACATTCGTATACAACTGTTTGCTTGCTAATCAGACAAGAGACAAGCCACCATTGAATTACAAAAAAATAAAGCCATAAATTGTTCACCAATAACAACTATCAATAAAATAAATATTAAAAAAAAATCTATTGAACGTAAGACCAATACTGAATTCGATCGTGCTTAAAGAATATATAGTCATATTAAGTTTGTCATCTGGAAACAATTGCCAACCATGATCAAATTGTGTGGCCAATTGTTTTTCGCTGTGTGTGTGTGTGTGTGTGTGTGCAACAAAGCATAACACATATACCTATACAATTAGGTATCGTTCGGTTATAAGAAATGCTTTCACGCAAACTATCACGTCACACTTTATAAAATCTAATTGTTAGGCGCATTTCTCGGCCAATGTCATTGAACTTGCACCGTAAATGTGTTATTATTTCTTGTGTTTGGTTAACGTTTGTTCACCCGTTAAAATCACTTATCAGCTTTAGCTAGCTGGCATTGCGTTTGTAAGTACGTTTATAAGAGCAGAAAACAATTAAGTACCTAAGCTATAAGACTCAACTTACATTTCACTAAGTTCATATGCATGATGGTTTCAAAATGTTTCCTCCTATAAATATAATAAATAACTTGATTTTTATACTTATTTTTTTGAAGATTATATAAAGTTTATTATTAAGATATGCAAAATTAGATTTTTGGTAAATCGAGACAATTTTAGAATTATAGTATTTTTGTTTTTTGCTTAAATCGCCATTAATTTATTTTGATGAACTAATTAAATCATTAGTTAATTTTTAAATGAAGAAAAATGCATTGACTTGAACCTTCTGCCATCATAGCAGACGCGCTAACCAACTGCGCCACAAGATCCCATGACAAGGTAATGCATTTTCTATATTTTGACTGGTTATGATAAAATCATGAACTTAATCTAGTCAAGTGCACCACATAGTGTGTCTATAAATCTAGCAATGTTAGTATATTTTATATTCTTAATTAATTAATTTTAGAATTGTTTTTTGCTTTGTAGATACACATCCGTTTCAATGAAGCACTGCAAAATACATAAAACTGTCTAGAAGAAAAAAGCAAAACTATTAAATGTACTGTGTAAACATGATAAGAAATTTTATATTTAAATCCTTTTCAAATTGTTTACATTTTGTAGATTTTACTATTTAAAAAAAGTACATACATAATTATTATTATTGAATATCTGCAGAATATTATGTTTTAAATAAATAGTTGAAGCATTTTATGCATAAATAAATGTACATACATACACAATCAAACAGATATTAGTTTTCGCCAAACATTCCCATCCAGACGAACAAATAAATATGTACACATGTAAAGATTTATTTATTTTTCTCACTGAATCATATTAAATGTTTATTATAAATTTTGTATTTTTCTGTTTTTTATCAATTTAATATTTAATTTACGCATAACATTCTCAAAGAAACGAAACCTTTATGTATATTATATACTACTATTATTTTAATATATTCTTGAAAAAGCAGTTTCATTGAATCTATGATATTAATCATTGTAAAAATAAATATTAAAAAATTATAGAAAAAATTTTTAATTATTAAATTTTAAATACAGTGTTCGCCCAAAAGTCGGCATCCTGCACAAAAAAATTTTATTATGTTTTTAAAAATTACTATTACAAGACTTTTTGGTGTTTGTCTAAAAACAAACAAAAAAATGCACTAGCCGAAAATAGTGATATCACTTGGTATAAGTCAAATTAAACAATAAAGTAAAATATATTTGGTAAACTTATATTATTTGTAACAATTTTAAAAAACGTTACTTGAAAAAAGTTTTAGAATAATATTTTGAGCCCCGTATACATTTAAAAAATACATATAGGTAAACTGAATGATTCAAATTTGAAGTACTAGTTATATTTTAAGCTGTTATTACATATATGTCTTTTTATTCACATTTGATTGCGATCAAAATTTATTTACATAAAATGACGTATTGCAAATCGTATGTCAGTGTATAACAGATCGCTAACATTTTTAAAAAACAAGATTAGAAGTATATGGGTAAACCCATATATAGACTACTTTGACATTTTTCGGAAAGTTGGCAACACTGTATTTTAATAATATTATAATTTATGTGGGCACTAGGACATACTTTTCTGAAAATTTGATCAAAATCGAATAAATAATGTAGCCACAATGAATTTTTAAAAAATTTTGTGATTTTTTCTCCATAAGTTGGCAACAATGTATTTTGTTAAAATTGCATAATTTATTTAGGCACTAGGAAAAACTTTTATGAAAATTTGATTAAAATCGGTTAAATAAAATTTGATTAAAATCGGTTAAAACTTTAGTAATTTTTTTCTCGGAAAGTTGGCAACATTGAATATTAATAAAATTATGTAATTAATGGGAGCATTAGGGAAATCTTTCCTGAAAATTTGATCAAAATCGGATAAATAATATAGCCACAATGAATTTTTAAAAATTTTAGTAATTTTTTTCTCGGAAAGTTGGCATCACTGGAAAAAACCAAAACCACATGACCATCTTGGGCACCAGACAAATTTATCCTGAAAATTTCATTAAAATCGGTTGAACCGTCTAGGAGGAGTTGCGGCCACAAAATTTTGACTTACGACCGAGCGAGCGAGTGAGCGAGCGAGCGAGCGAGCGAGTGAGCGAGCGAGCTGACGACGCACATCCATACACCCACATAAACTAAGTTCAGATTCGTCATCTACAGGCTATATAAAAGATTTCTATACAATTTTTTTTTTTTTTTGAAAATGTTACAGACACCGTACCAAACGCTATACTACTTTTTCCTTGCAGTCAAAGTAGTAATAATTATAAATTCCAAACATACCTCAAACAACCTTCTTAAATATATTCTAAACAAAATGACTAATCATATAAGTAACAGCATTAACATTTAAAAAAATTGAAATCTTCGTTATTTATTTCAATAAAATTGTGAGAAAATATATTCATAGAAGCAGTTCTTCGATTTTTTATAAACATACATTACAAATTAAAAATAAAAATTAATAATTTCTAACAAATTAATAAAAAAAATCTTTATATAAAAGACTGCCAACCTTGTTTAAAGTTAATAGACTTTTGTATCTAATGATGTCATTATTTTAAAGTAAATGAAATAAAGTCTTTCTTTAGTAAACCACTTTCGAGTTAATAATAGAATAAAGAAAGAGAAATCCTCGTTTTAAAATTGGTCATTTTCATAGACAATTCTTTATGCCATGACATTGAAAATGATTTAAACATAGTCATATTAAATTATAAATATAAGCAAGATGTATACAAATGCAAAAAAAACATTATAAAATTATTTTTATTTATATATTATAAGATTTAGTTTCAAGCAAATTGTGAGAAATTAAATAATTTTTGATATGAAAGTATATAAATCAGAAATAATATTATATTTACTTTCTGTTTTATAAATAAGTAGATTATTAGTTTTAAATAATCGGAGATTTATTATATAATAATTATATACATTAGTTTTCTAAATAATTAAGAAAACCCCAATTAACTTATTTGAAAATTTATTGTTGGAATACCAATCTTGTATTTGTTTAATTAATAAATAATATAAATAGAAAAATATACAACTGAATTAAGAAAAATATATCATTTATTTGAAAAATAAATTTATATAAATCAATCAATTTCTCAATGTAAAAACAATGATATTTTAAAATTAAAATATTATTTCTGCTAAAATATATTTCAAATATTAAGATAAAATTTAAAAAAAGAAGTTATTTCTTAACTGAACAAATAAACAATAAAAAATAAATCGTAAAATACTCATTATAATTTGGCATTAAAAAATTAAATCAATGTACTTATATATTTATATTAAATTGCTTTATTAAAAAAAATATTGATTTATATTTTAAAAACAATTAAATAAACATAATAAGAAAAATATATAAAACATTGTATAATAATTTATACCTTAATAAAAAATTTGATAAATATTATAGCCTATTCCAAAAACTAATAAAATTAACAGAAAACTTTTATTTACAATTTTTGCGCTATAATAATATTCTACTTATATAATTATATTAATCCTACTGTTTATATTTACGTAGAAAAACGAATAAAAGTATAGATACATTGCCTAATTTTTTACTTGAAATCTTTACCAAAGACCAATTATAAAGTCAAATTCTGACAATAAATTTTTCGCTTAATTTAATATGAGATTAAACATATAAAATACGAATAATATTGTTACATGAAACGTAAAGTAAGAGTTTCTTTGTTTAAACAATTGAAATACGATGCCAAGAGAATGTTTGATTAGGAAATACTTTATTCATTCTAACTTAACTTTATGTATTGTCACATCAGCTAACATAAAAATTTAAAGGACAGATTTCTCAATTACTTTATTGGATATTTTTTTAAAAATTTGTTTGGATTTGCACTGACAGAGGCAAAAATTTATAAATAAGTAATTTTGAATATTCGGATTAATGTTACGAAAAAATACGTAAGACAAATAAAAACGGAAATAATTATATAAGTTTGCAAATATTGTTGTAATAAATTTTGATCAAAAGTTCACTTGTTCATTACATAATTTAGCAATTATCTTAATTATGATCATATTAGCCTGTCTATCTTTAGATTATTTATTTGAAGTAAATTAGATTTATTTATATTATAATTATCCTATTTGCAATATTTGCAAAATTATCTACATTGTTTGCGTAATCACTTATTAAGAATAAACACTCTTATTATTAATAATACTAAATTACTGAAATCTTACACTATAAATTATTGCATTATAATCAGTTGTGTGTATAAAAATTTATAAGCGTAATCGTTCATAGAATTAATATAGACAAAAAATTAAATAGATATTTATTTCATTTAATTCGATTTAGATGAGTGAATTTTAAATGATTTGTCTATTTAATTAGATAATATTTTTTATAATATTGCTTTTTTTTCAACTACACAGAAATTATTATTATTATTTCAAATAAAGTTTAGCTAAATAATCGAAAACTTTGGATAAATTAATTTAAAAAATATACAGTGTTCGACAAAAAGGTTACAAGAAAAAAAAATATTATTTGTTTTTTGAAAATAATCATTACGGGACTTTTTGATGTTTGTCTAAAAACTAAAAATGCGTTAGTAAACTTACTTTATTTGTCAAAATTTTGATTAGTTATTTGATAAAAAATATACATATATGTAAAAAAAATGTTAATTTTTTTTTAAATATTTAAGTAAAAGAATAAAATACATATTTCCAAAGAATGAAAATATTTACTGAATATTAAATTTCATATTTTATTATTGTGATTAATTCCCAAAAAGAAAAACCAAAGCCAAAAAGGATCACTCACCCATTCCACCAAGGTTTGTTCCTTTTCAACGATCCGAAGAAATTAAAGAAACTGGGAAATCTGACCCCGTATCCCGGAAAACCAGCACCACCCCATCCATTGTTGTTATCCACCTCTGGGAATCCGCTGGGAAATCCACTAGGATATCCATTGACGTCCACATCAATAACGCCGGTATCCGGTGGCGTTTGATCAATATCATCGGGATTGGGAAGAACTTCTGGATCTTTGAAATCGGGACCTAGAGGTTCACGATCGCGACCATCGACGGTGACGTCATCGTCAACGTCGCGACGATTGGTGGGAGTCTGACGAGGCGGCCAGAGTTGACCTGGACCGGCATTTGTCCGCCAGTTCCAGTAGTGGCGCAGGTAGATGTCGTCTGGAGCGGATGTGTCAAAGTTTCTGGAAAAGAAATTTCAATGATATTTTAGTTGTCGTTTGAATTCAAAGTAGATGAAGATGATAAAAGTTAAATTGTAAGAACTTCATTCTGTTACAAATAGAGCTTGGCTATTTAGACTTATATACTAAATTCTATTTTCGTTCTAAAAATTAGAATTAGTCAAATACTATTTGGCATACGAGATAACTTCAAATAACTTTTAATAGGTTGATAAGACTGTGCATACGATTCTAATATAATAAGTTAAATATTTCTCGAATAAATTTTTAATAGAAATTTCTTATTGACGTTATACTATACGTTTTGGGTAGATCATCTAGTATGAAATTTGAGCAAAAGTAGATCGCAAAATCAAAACAAAAAAGTTCAATTTTTCCTTTTTAATCTAAAAACTCTTACTTGTCTCGAAAGATTGCAATTTATAAAATCCATACTCCTAATTTTTGTAACATCTTTCCTTCTAAGAAAGACAACCCTTTTGATTATTTCTTTCTCTTTTTGGTAATTTTTTTTTAATACATTTATTTTTAATAAATCGTCAAAAAATTCTATTTATTGTCTTAATTAAAGTCTTATCAAAAGATCTCTAAAATTTTACACAGTAATTTAACAATTATCTAATTGTGAAATAAAGTTGTTTTAAAATTCTTATCGTTTTACTAACGTAAATATTTCACAAGTTTACTTCTAATAGCTAGAAATGTTATAAAATGTTATTATGAAAGTGGTAGTATCATTTTTCTTTAAAGTATCCTGAGAAATACACACTTATTGTTTATTTAACTGATACAAATTTTTACACAAGTGTAAGAGAGAAGTTGTTAACAAAAAACAAGATAAATTTCGGCAACATTTTCTTTGTTCAAAAACTACAAGTACTTTATATTTGTTAAGTGATTTTTGATTCGATTTATTATAATTACGACTTTATGAATTAGTAATAAATGTTCCCTTCAAGCACATACCTACACCTCCTAAATACAATTTTTGCAGACACAATCTTTTGTTTTAGCAGGGCACTATATAAAACGGCAAATTGTTAAAAGTTTACTGCAAATAAACAGACAGAAACATAGACAAACTTTCCACTATTTTACAATAAAATTCTGCAACATCTAATTCTACATTTAAACAAATTCAATAATCCAGTATTAAAAATACATTTACAAACCTTTCCTCTAACAATACAATTTAAATACATGAAAATGCAATTTACAAATATCAATAAACATTACCAATTTCTTTAATTAACACCAATTATAGGATATATAAAGCTAAAACTGCTATTCCTCTAGCAGTATAAGTTATGTTGTGCCATTTCTGCGCTAATAAAACAAAACACGGTCGGACAGAGAGTGTTGACGCAGGTCAACCATTAGATGATTAAATTAATATAACTCTCATAAATTATTCCGGTATAATTCATTGATACATTACAAACACGAATGTACTGTGTAGTGTTCGGTTTCCGTTCGCCACTTGTTTCCTGTCACTTATACGCTCTTCGCCTATGATCATCCGCACACACTCTATATACATGTGACAACAACATAAATAAATAATTATACATATGCTCGTACATGTATGCAAAAAAAAATAAAACACTGTTGTTGGCGTAATATCATATAATAAATTGTTCTATTACGATTTCAATCTATGTATATTATGTATTTTAATATGTATATTTATTGTATTATGTAAATTAAAATGGCACATTAGTAAATTAATTTTATTTTAATTTAATGTACCGGGTGTCTCATTCTTGTGTACTATATGAGATAAATATAACTACAAACTATACAGGCAGCCGGAGGCTAGTGGTCTCTGATTCGCGCCGTTGTATCACTAAACTTATATCGGATGGGTTTGAGTTGTTCGGAACCCACTACAAGATTGCAAATATTGTTAAGAAAACTATATGTTCAGCTTGTCGAACATATAGCCCCTATGTTCCTACGATAACAAGCATACTGTGCATATTAACTACTACTAATGCGTGAGACAAACGGCAAAATTTAATGATTATTAAGTTACATTCAGACTGCGGTTTTAGCAGGAGTAGTAGAGTGGGGGATGCAGTGGTTGCTATACTATGCTACTACTAAAATTGCAATGTAAATGTAGCTTAATGATCATTAAATTTTACAGTGTGTCTCAGAAAATAAGGGTCAGCAGTATTTCCAGTTTTTATTTATTCCTAAGATAAGTAAAATAAAATTATACCTAATTGGCTAAGAATGTATCCTCAGAATAAATAACAATATTTCGTAGGTTTATATAAAAATTATTACAAGATTTGGAAATACTGGGCCTAAAAGAACAAATTCTTGAATATTTATATCTTGAAAACGGGCCTAAGAATTTTGATAAAATAGAGTGAATTTCCCGTTTTCGAGAAAGCGATTTAGCTACTTTGAGAAAACTCATTTAAAGAAGTTAAATAACCAAATTAATTTGTACGAACTAATAATGTGGAGGGCTCATTTAAAATTCGTATAAAAAAGATATTTACGGAAATTTTGAAATACAAACTATCAATGTAAGTAAACTGTTATATCATGTAAATGATTGTATAAGACGTTGTATTATAATAAATTTTTAGACTCCTAGTGATGAACACAGATTGTTAGAAACGTAAAACTAATTGACAAAATTGAATAAAAAAACCATTTAAATATACGAATAACTTTCCTTTTTACCAAAATTAGTAAACAAACCGTTGAAAATTTAAATCAACATAAAAAATTGTTTTAAAAGTTTTTATTATAACACAAACGAAAAAAAATTATCTCTGATCCGTCTTATATAATTAATCTTGATAATATTCACTTAGTATTACAATTTTTGAAAATAACAGTAAAAAATCAAAACTATATGCTCCCAGCCCTCTTTACAAAGCATAGTTTTAAAAACTATATCATATTATGTCATGTAATTTGGTATACAGAGGTATTCCGATATGTTCAGATGAAGTAAAATATTAGCAATAAGATGCCACTTCCGGTTTAACCGAAGGTCGACCCTAAATTCCTTATTTTAAATGGAATACTCCATTTTTTATTTTATCCATTGAATTTAGGACGTCGAATATTTAATACAAAACTACAGCCTAAAACCGTTTTATTTTAAAAGTAAATAATAATACAATTAATCAAATCATTATTGCAAATTAAAATAGAACTAATAAACAAAGTTAATTATGCATTAAATATAAATACAGCTGACTCAACTACAATATTATTCATTATTCCCAACATAAAATGTAACGAAATTGTTGTAGCAAACCGAGTAAAAAGCATTTTTGTGTTCAAATTTACGAAAACGCTGTTATTTATGACAGGATGACAATATAACAAAAGAATACCTGTTATTTGAAACATGCTCAGGTAACTGCGTTGTATAGATAAACGACCAAAGTAAGTATACATAAGGAAAAAAAATAACATGACCGTAGTAACCTTTTCTATACCATGTAATATAAAACTGAAATTGACAAACTAACAACTAGAATGTTCTATGACTTTTTAGTTTTTCTCTATATCATCGAATATTCGAATATTTTCTAGGTCAAATTACCGAACCAATATATCATAATATCTTTGATTAATTATAATTACAGATTAATTTTAGAAAATAAAAATTGATAAACTTATAAATATCGATGTTGTTATTTTAACATATTTACACTGATTTTTCATTAGCCAGAAACAGTAAATATATTGATATAAATTGCAGTAATAAATCTTATGTTTATTATTATCTACTTATAAATCTACATATAATTAATTTTATTTTTGTTTTATATTTACCAAGGATTAAAAATAAATCCACAATAAAATGTTCAAAAGTCAATTACAATTATTTAGATAAAATTATTAGAAAAAATATACAGAATATTCCAAAAAACATAAGTAAAACATGTTTATATTCAAAATAATTTTTATCTGGATTTTTTTTTAAATACCTAATTTATTATTAGAAACAAAGAGAAACAAACCAAATACAAAATATTTTCGAAAAGAGGTGATGTTCATTCAGCACCCAGAAAATTTGATATGTCTCAAATTTTGTTTTTGAGTTCAACTAAAAATACATTCCATATAAAAACCTATCAATCAATATTGTATGTTGATAAGTGCAAATTATTAGTTTTTGAGAAATGCAAGTTGCTGACTGAATATAATGTACCTATTGGTGCACGTTTAGAGCAAATAGATGAATTTGTGTATTTGAATAGTTTATTGTCTAAGAATGGTCGCTTTGATTGTGAGATTAAACGAAGAGTTAAATGCTGGTTGTAAGGTTTTGAGTGCTTTGAGTACTGTTGCTAGGAATGTAAATGCCAAAAAAAAGACTATTTGAGTAGGTATACATTGCTGTTTTCATACTATCTATTCTATATTTTTATTAAAAAATTTATTTCTATTACAAAAACCCAATTTTACAGATTAAAACTATAGTTATCTACGTTTAAATTAAAAGTAAAAATGTTGTTTTTAAAATAATATTTTTTTAGGTGCATATATTATTGTCAAATTTCGGACACACACTTAGAACCAGTATTTTCAACTTTAGATAAGTTATATATATACTATACTATACTATACTATACTATACTATACTATACATTACATTTATTCTATAGATAACTATTCCACAATTTATTTAGAGATAGAAATACCGGTCCTTAGAAAAATAACAAAATATATATTTGGAAAATATAATTTTTCGTCAATATATTTGCAAGTTTTATATATACTAATATTATGGCATAAACAAATCCATAAAGCATATTTTAGAACACACTAAACATTAAACAAGTATATAATTTTAAATTGCTTGTTTTTGTCAACACATTTAATTGTTTCTAAGAATGGCAGGAGTGATGCCAAAATATCGAACAAATTAGCAATTAAATAAATTTAATGATTAACAACTGCGTAGTTACTTTCATTATTTCACCAGTAAAAATTATTTGATACTATCCAACGTCCCATTTGAGACACACCAAAAACATTGTAAAAATTACATTAAAGCCAAGTTTCGTAAACCCTGGTTTAGAAGTAAATGTATACCAAGACTATGGAGTCGACAAAAAAAAACGGTCGGCTCCAACTCCAAGTGTTTTTTATTCGACTCCGACTCCAACTTTTTTTTTGAATAAATCAAGAAAATATTCATAGTGTTTTTCTTGTTATACAACTTTTATAACTACACACTTTTAAAAATAATTCCATTTGTTTTTTAAAAAGTTTATAAAATTTAAATAAATTTAAATATAACTAAACATAACAAAGATTAAATCTAAAAAAAAATAATTTTAGAGACTTAAATGTAATAATATTTTTACCAAGAAGTTTGTTGACATTTATTAGAAATAAAATATAGCAAAAAAACTGAACTGTACTACTTTCAAATGCAGTTATACTAAATTATAAAGAAAGCAATAAAAAAACCTATCAAATACGCGAAACACAATTTATTTTTAAAACTATATCATTAACGATTACAATCAACGAACAATCTAGTAAGAACTGAACTACTTATTTCCAAATGCAGTTACAATAAATTTAAAGATTAAAAAAAAAATCTTAGATTAACCGCAACTTACCCGAAAAACTGACATTGACCCTGTACGATCAAAAATAATAGCAATGACCCAGTGACTTTCCACATTTTGGTACCCAGGAAAGGTAACTTCGTCTATAAAACACTGACAGAAAAAAGCAGCTGACTACGGTCACGTGATATTCACTTGTTAAACAATAAAAACAACTGAAGATGTCCATCAGACCTGCCGCGCTTATATACGCAATACAAGTCTATGATTAGGTGGGGGAGATGGGGTCCCATAGCTAATTTTTTTTTTCATATCTTTCTCGCATTATTTATTTCTTTTTACAAAAAAAATTTTTTTTTAACTAACGAAAGATGTTTTAATGATTTTAAAATGAATGTCCGTTATATGTGATTTGCTTGTCGAACTTGAAAAGTGTTTTTGTTGATGTAATATAAATGTTTTGGTTTTATTTTCATTTCTTTTAGTGGAAAGTATTAATTATGATTTGTAAGAATATATTGTAAAGTAATTTGAAATTTAATTAAAATAAAAAGTTGATTTATTAGTAGAGAAGTATAAAAAATGAAAGTATATTTTAAACATATGACATATTCAGTGAAATTAGACAAATAGTAAATAAATAATATATTAGGTCTCAAATTGTTCTAAACAAATCGTATATTAAAAGAAGTGTACCATGAGTAGCATGATTGAAAGCGTTTTGCATGTATGGGAAGCATCATAAATGTGAATGACGCAAAAGTTGCTTGTCTTGATGGGAATGTTTGATAGAAAGTAATTTCTGCTTGAATAGAAAGAGTTCGTGCCATACCTTTAAGGATAAATGACGAAATTATGTATGTAATAGTGTATGATAGCAGTAATTTAATGGTAAAATACTAGATAGCAATTCAAAGATTGTTTGTTTAAGTTTAAATTCAGTGTCATATAAAGCAGACATTACAGTGCCAAACTTTGAAATTGGAGGAAGTAGGGACCATAATTATATTTGTAATATGCATTTGCTCGAAAAAGTAATAAAAATATCAATTTTACTAGTTTCTACTTATCTAGTTCATTAAAGAGTTATTTTACATTAAAAAAATTTGCTGCGACCACCACATAACCGACCGTCATCGTATTAAATAAATATATGGAGTAGAAAAATTTGTATAATTTGTGGTCATGGTAAGTAAAAACAAAACTGTCTTGATATAAATATGCCAACTATTTACAGAATTATATATATATATATATATATATATATATATATATATATATATATATATATATGTATATATATATATATATATATATATATTATTTAGCCGTATCAAACAATATTCCAAATAAAAGTTGTTAATTATAACTTATTTAGTAACTTTGCTAAATAAATTTTTTCAAAATATATCTCTATTGCGAAATATTCGTAAAACACTTAAAAGTGACATGAGTAAATTACCACTTCCGTTTGGCAGATCTTTGCCAAAAGTTGACCAAATTAAGATATTCAAATCCGAAGCTTAAATATGAAATTTTATAACAATATGTTCAGCCGAATTTACTCTACACGTGTCCACAGATGGACATCACACTAAAAACATTTAATTCGTGTTACCATAAGCTTAATTCGTGCTTATCTGTAAAAATCTCGATATGTCAAATCTGGTATGGTTACAATACCTCCCTTATCATATGTGATGACGATCGGTAAAAATTGCATACTAAATAGTAATTTAATTCTTCTATTTGTATATTTATCAACCATTATCTATATTGCGATCAATTAATTTAGCTATATCTATTTTTATTTTCAAAATATTAACCTACAGTTTATCATTTTCGTCCTTAATTTTTTTTTAATTGATATTTTCTAAGATTTTGTATAAACACTGATACATTACTGCAAATATTCAAATTATTCGTGTATAAGTATAATCATATATTGCTGGCGGCTTCAAGAAATTTAAATATCTACATACATAGTTATGTCCAATCTATCAAAATTTACAAACACTGAGAAAAAATAAATAATTTTAAAAATCTTGCTGGCGACTTGAAATTTAATCCGTATTAATTTTTTTTAAAAAAATATTTGAACAGGCAAATCGGGGGCCAGAGTATATTTTATTTTTTATTAACATTTCAACCGGTTTTGTAAGGAATCATTTATATTAGCTCTGCTTTGTTTTGATGGTACAAAATATTACTTATAGTTACATTTAATTAGCTAATGTTTTAAAAATTGATAAAAATAGTTCAAATTTAGAGCCGCCTTATTCTTTCAACACAAAAAATGTAGGGTATAGTTTAATTTTCACTTTCCACAAAAAGTTTAAGGTCCACAAAAGCTTTCAAGGCTCATAAAAACTTCCAGGACATGTATAAAATAAATTACTGCATTCTTTCTAAAAAAAAATATATTCAAAAACCTTTGAAAAACTAGGCATAATTGAAAGAGGTCTGAAATTATCTAGCAAAGTTTTATCACCTTTTTTGAATATTGGTATTAACTTATTATTTTTATAAAAGTAGATTCCAAGTGATCAATGTTAATTGCAGTTTTAAGGATTCGTAAAAACATCAAAACACAATTAACTCAGTAATTCTTTTAACTAAATGCATTTTTTAAAGTAAAGAGACTGTAAATACAAGCCATTATATTCCTTTACACTGTTCCACTAATAATAAAAAAAAAAATTTCAATCTATTTTGAATACAATTTAACTTAAAAAACCACTAAAATAATTTAAAAATTTTAAAAAAGTGTTTAAAAATTACAGTCTATGAATAGGTTATTGAATCTGAAGTAAGACAATTAAATTTCATAAGATCTTGTTTAGCATGGGAAAAATTCTTTATGCTCTTTGAGGATCGTTCACAATTAACTTATTATGGTCTCATAATGAGAACGTAACGTAACCGTTTACTGCATGCGCTCACGAAAAACGTGAATCTATTGCACGAATCACGCTTACGTTTGAAAAACTATGCAATTTACTTTATGATTTCCGTAAATAAAAACTGTAGAAATGTTTTGTTTTTTTCAGCTTTTCAAAATTAGTCAGTGTTTATTTTTATTAATGCGCATTTCTTAATTGAATACCACACAAATTAACAAATTAAAAAATTTCTGAAAACTTCAACAGAGTGGCCATAACTTTGTAAGAATCAATTTCTCTGATTTTTCAGATTTTCCAGAGATTTTTTTAAAAAATTTAAAAGTTCTATAAACCGCAAAATATTGATTAAAATTGGTTTAAAATGAGTAGATACGAGATGAGTTGCAACCTCAAACATAATTAATTATAATGAAGAGTAATAGAAATAACACGAACACTGACTGTAGGTGTTTAATCAAAATCACAAATCACATATCTTCGTTAAGTTTTGCCGATATTATAATAAATTTTCCTAAAATTGGTATCTAATTTTGTTATCCAAATTTTTTCCCTGACTACAAATTAAATTCCTTGACTTTTCCATGACCAACAAAATTTACTGATTTTTCAAGATTTTCCAGATTTTGACTACCCTGTTGAAACTAAACATTTTTTTGTTTATTTTTATTTAAAAAAAATATATAGTAATCTTAAAGTGCATTAATCGCCATTAATTTTTAATACAAAGAAGAACTAATTAAACATTAGTTTTTAATTAGTTCTTTAATGCACTTTAATATTATTATATCAATTTCCTATTGTCGAATATTTAAAAATTTATAATAAAAAAAAATATATTATATAGCGACACTTTTGAACTTCTTTAAATTAATATTTTAGATAGTAAGTTATGAAAGTATTTTTTTTTTAATTCTCAAGATCTTTCCGCATGTTTAAAGGTATTTTAAGTACAAATATACGTTTATTAAACATAATTTATTAAATGTATATTATCAGTTTCAATATCTAATAAGTACGTATTATATATTACGCTATAAAAAAATATTATTTATTTATTTATGAAAAAACTATCTAACCATCTAAGATATAATATAATATACATATACAAATAATATAATTATCAAATATCATTAATAAAAATTAAAATTATAACTAAAATAAAACTTGTAATACAGTGGTTGTGCGTTGGACTGGCACATCAATTCGTTCAAAACAAACTTATAACAAAAATAATACATATTGGTTCATATTAGAAGATTAGTTTTAAAATCGGTTATAACTATAACTGATACCGATTTCAAGACAATGCAATTGCCATAAGATCAGGACTAAACAGTTGAACTAAAACATTAAAAACCAAGCTTGTAGTACAATAGTTATTATTTCTGATATTTCAAACTTGGTATCAATTGTCTGTCTGGGTGATTCGGAACCAACTATAAGCTATAGATAAAGTAAACAACCAGTAAAATTAATATAAATAAAATTCTGGAAGATACACATCGATCACGGGATCTGATAATAAAGCTAAACTAGACATATGTATATTTAACAAAACAAATACTAAACAACTTTTCTTTCTGAGAAACGGAGACATCTCTTAAATTATGAATGTAAAACAAAATAACTATTTACATACATTAACTTCTAGAGTGTTCGTCCCCTGTTCCGATCTTAGTCGTGGATTAAAATTAAACGACCTAACCTTAAAATGTAAACATACATTCATTTATGATTCATACGTATATAGAACAGTTTAAGAAGCATAATACTTATGTCAGATTGTTTGTTACACTCTTATTCAAATTTACACTGGCATTATTATATAATTCAATCGGTCACCGCTACGCAATAATACAGACGAAATAATGGGTTTAGGTTGATGGCCTAAATCAAATTCGAATTTATCATAAATTAAGGTTGATGAATACCGAATATAAAAAAGGGTTATATTGAATAAATATCGTACACAATCATATGTTCTTAAAAACTCAATCAGAGTAACAAATTAGATCCTGATATACTTTTCCATATATATATATATATATAATTTAAAGAATATTCTGTAAAAGTTGCAGTAATTTTGAATAAATAATGTAGCCATAATTTATTTTTTTTAAATTTAGTAATTTTTTCTCCGAAAGTTGGCAACATTGTACTTTATTAAAGTAATATAATTTATATGGACACTAAGAGAATCTATTGTGAATAATTGGTTAATCGCGGATAATAAATTTTCTTATTATCCGTATTTTAGTAAAATTATGTAATTTATGTGGGCACTAGAAAAATCCTTGGTGAAAATTTGGTTAATCACGGATAAATAATGTAGCCATAATAAATTAAATCGTATGAAGTAAACGCATGCGCGTTGACGAAAAATTTAACTGTAACTTAAAAAGTTGGAAGTTGGCCGACTTTCTAGTTTAGTGTTAATGTTAGTTTAGTGTTAGTGGAGTGCGTAAAGTATACTATACACTTGCATTGATTTAACTTATTAATGTTGATTTTAAAGTTAATCTTAATGTTAATTTGCTGCATAAATCCACCATAATACAAAATAAAAATAGTCCAGATTTCAAAGCTAATATTTTAGATGTTTCGAAAAAAATGAAAATTTGTTACCGAAACTATGAAAATTAATTCTACAAGATTTTTATGTAACCATTGGGTTAGAGAATAATTATCAGGCGTTTTTGTAAGTGGTTATTTGTTAATAAAAATTGCTGTTTTATTTACTTTTTTTAATAAAAATATTTTTTTTATAATAAATATTGTTTAAAAAACGCTTGATAATTATGGACCAACCTAATATATAATAATATATAACCACAAAAATATTCTCATCGCAAAAGTAATCAGTTTTTAAAATCACAATTGACGATATATATTTTTAAAAAAATGCAATGATATTGTGTATCTCTTTCATTGAAATGCTAAAACATTATTTTATTATTCTAAATGATGCAGGTAACGATCAAAGCAAACTTCATGTTTTTTCAAAGTACTGTTACTAAATTTTAAAGTTAACACTCAAGTATTATCTGTACAACAATATGACTTATATTAAAATACAGCCCAGTTATACCAATTCTATTCTTTATATACATAAATACGATTGTATTCGAAATGCATTTGTATTCCACATGCATACTATTTTTGCATTCACAAAAATTAGGAAAAAACGAAATCAAAGCAAATGTCGTCGTTAAATAATTTGCATAAAATACGCGTTCCCTCGTTCGCTGCTTGACACACTTTTTTTCCCTCTTTATTTAAATACTATAATATTATCTTTTCACGAGTTACGCTCCAGTTTTCAACTGAATATTTTCTAATTTTTCATTCATAACAATTGACAATCAGCTTGTACTCTATGCTTGTGTTAAAGTGAAAATTTTTATTTTATTTCGCGTTGTCATTTTCTCGTTAAGATTAAATTATATGATATTAACGATATTATAGAAATAGAATTTGTGAATCATAAAATTTTATTTTCGTATTTTAGAAATCTTTTATATTTTTATGATAATTTTTATTGTGAATTTAAATACAGGTTATTTTCAGTCATGCGCAGTTAGAATTATAACTTGGACAAAAATGAAATTTAACAAATAATAACAAATACATACTATACATACATAAATGAAAAATGTATGTATGTAGTGTAACTAGGAGGAATCGGATACGAAATAGATTAGTGTATGACAGTGGCGCAGCCAGGATTTTGTCTTTGGGGGGGGGGGGCAAGGATTTTATCTTGGAGAAGCAAAAAAAACGAAAATACTAACCAGATTTCCACTTTATCTTACATGAATCGAATAATTAATAGTTTAAAATAATAAATGTTGGCTCAATATTTTGGGGTAAATAATTGTAGCGTTAGAAGTGACTGCTGAATATATGACTAAACGAATAAAAATTGTGCTAATTTTGCTAACCTTGGGCGGGCCGAGGCCCGTCGCCCCCCTCCCCCTTGGTTGCGCCACTGGTGTATGATGAGTATGAAATTGAAAAAATGTTTTTGCAAAAGTTGGTGTTAGTCAGTTAAAATGATATTGATATCTTGAGCGAATGTCTAATGAACGTTTGATTAAAAGAATTATTTATATGAATGATTTTGTAGGTATATGTTTGCGTGGACGTCCGATGAGTAGTAGGTGTGGTACGATTGAGAGTGTTTCCAAGTAGTAAAAATAGAAAAAAAAATTTTTTTTTCAAAACGCTTTACTTTTGTTAATTTTTTAAAAAAATCGATCGAGAGTCGATAGTCACACCCTTAATCTTCAAGGTAGTTTAGTGAAAACATATTTTTTTTTCTTTTTCATTTTACAGGCGACAATCTCCGGAGCAATCGGGCCACCTTTTTTTTTGGAAGACCTTCAGGAGACGCCATTTTTCGGGCATGCAGCAACAACAAAAAAAACATTTGCTATGTTATTTTGTTGTTCGAATCATGTATAATAAAGTGCTTTTTACCCCATTCCAAAATATTAATTTCCCTTTGAACTGTGCGCGTTTGAAAATAGCAATTATTTTAGCTCTGAAGAACTGGGCTACCCCCCTTAAATCCATATGATCATTAATCCAGCCCTGCAGAAATGTTGGTAGATGGAAATAAAATACAGAATAAATCTAATTCTGTCCACATTGTAGATAAATAATAAAGAAAATTACTCAACAAAAAATTTGTTATTATAATATTAGACAATTTTTAAATTAAAGAAAAATGCATTGGCCCTGCCGGGGTTTGAACCCGGGACCTTTACCTAAAGGTCCCGGGTTCAAACCCCGGCAGGGCCAATGCATTTTTCTTTAATTTAAAAATTGTCTAATGTTTAATTAGATAAATAAATATAAAATTAATGGTGTTTAATGCAAAAATAAAAAATAGTTAAACATTTACACCTAAAGAATTTATAAAAATTGTTATTATAATGTTAACCCTAAAATTCTATGAATCCCAAAAAATCTAACATTATTTCGTATTTTTTGGTTTGACATGAATCATATATTAACGAATCAATTTTACATAGAGGATGTATTATTATATATAAAATATATCTATTTATACAGCCTGCTTCAGAGTAAACGCCTTATTTATTTTTTTTTAGCCACACTATGGGTACTACCTTCAAAATATTTGGCAGTAATATGTTTCAGGACATTTTCTACACGATAGTGATATCAGATTTTCAATTGGATGAATTATTTCAAAATGGCGACTTTTAACTTTTTTTTTTAAATGGGATGCCATAATTTTTTTTTTCATTATTGAGATGCTAAAAACATTATTTTTACGATAGTATTTCGTTTTCCTTAAAAATTCATTTATTTCCCTATCAAAAGCAAACTAACATTTTAATCTAGTAGCGCATGAATGTTTTACACTCGATGTTATTCTTGTCCAAATATCAAGTAGAGGTTGAAAAACTAGTAGTCAAACGTAAAACACCACCATTGGACGACGTTTCAATTTAGGAAGTGTCTATTTTCACCTTAAAACAGGAAACCAGAAACACGAAAACACGAGAAACAAGAAACACGACGTACAGTGTTACCGATTTTACGTGGATAAACAAAATACTATCGTAAAAAAAATGTTTTTAGGATCTCAATAATAAAAAAAAAATTATGGCATCTCATTTAAAAAAAAAAGTTGAAAATCGCCATTTTGAAACAATTCATCCAATTGAAAATCTGATATCACCATCGTGTAGAGAATGTCCTGAAACATATTACTGCCAAATATTTTGAAAGTAGTACCCATAGTGTGGCTAAAAAAATAAGGTGCTTACTCTGAAACAGGCTGTATATAATACTAATTACTAACTCAACAAGACAAAACAGTCTCAATTATAGAATTTACTTTTACGCTTTAACAACGTAGCTCACTACAAGTTCTGCTGTAAAATATTTTATACAATTAAAAATTCATTTTCTACCTATGATGAAACCTTTCAACAATATTTTTAGAATAATGTAAATCCTGTTTAAAGAAATTATTATTGTATAAATATGAACAAATTATTATTCACTTTCAAACATATATACATCTGATTCAAGGATGTAATAAAATAAAATGCAATTAACTAATATCTAATAATAATTATAATATTCTAATATAAAATAAGTCATCATTTACAATTAACAGTAAAAAAAAAACAAGTTACATCTTACATCAGATAACAAGTAACGTTGATCAAACGTGAACAAAATAGTATTATAAAAAATAATTATTCTTTACTTAATATGCAAGGATTGTATTGTTTTTACATTAATGGCGTAAACATTTGAAAAACGAATGATTTAGAAAAAAAATTTAGATAAAATAAAGAAGGCCAGGATGTGAGACATATGATAGTCTTCATTTGTTTATTACATTGTAATGTTGAAATTATGTTATTTGTATTCAATACTGTTGTTAATTTTACGTTAATTGCATATTTATTAAACAAACAGAAAATAAATCTTTACTAGGGACAGTAAATCTTAAAAGATATAGTATTGAATTTTATATAAAGATTATTTTTATTTAAAATGAAATAGCTCTAGAATTAAGTTCTGTATAATTTTTTTTTATGTATAGAAATGTTTCTACTATATTATCAGAACATTAGAGGTCAATACGGCTAAACCATCCAGAAAATTTCGCTATTAAATAACATACGTTAGAAAACTTTCATGATGTAAAATTCGAAGATACTGTAATAATTGCAAGATTCCATAATTTTACAGTAAATTAATAAAAGAAGCAATAGAAATTTATAAAAAACAAGATTAGAAGTATATGGGTAAACCTATATATAGACCACTTTGACATTTCTCGGAAAGTTGGCAACACTGTATTTTAATAATATTATAATTTATGTTTGCACTAGGAAAAACTTTTCTGAAAATTTGATCAAAATCGAATAAATAATGTAGCCACAACGAATTTTTGAAAAATTTTGTGATTTTTTCTCGATAAGTTGGCAACACTGTATTTTGTTAAATTTGTATAATTTATTTAGGCACTAGGAGAATCTTTTATGAAAATTTGATTAAAATCGGTTAAATAAAGTGGTCATAATAATTTTTTTTAAATTTTAGTAATTTTTTTCTCGGAAAGTTGGCAACACTGTATTTTGTTAAAATTACATAAGTTATACGAATACTAGGAGAATCTTTTTTGAAAATTTGAGTAAAATCGGTTAAATAACATGGCCATAATAAATTTTTAAAAACTTTAGTAATTTTTTTTTTCGGAAAGTTGGCAACACTGGATATTAATAAAATTATATAATTAATGGGAGCATTAGGAAAATTTTTCCTGTAAATTTAATCAAAATCGGATAAATAACATAGCCAATATGAATTTTAAAAAACTTTACTAATTTTTATCTCGGAAAGTTGGCATCACTGGAAAAAAATAAAACCACATGACCATCTTGGGTACTAGACAAATTTATCCTGAAAATTTCATTAAAATCGGTTGCACCGTCTAGGAGGAGTTGCGGCCACAAAATTTTGACTTACGACCGAGCGAGCGAGCGAGCTGACGACGCACATCCATACACCCACATAAACTAAGTTCCCATACACCCACTAAAACTATATGAAGGATTTCTATACAATTTTTTTTTTTTTTTTTTTTGAAAATGTTACAGACACCGTACCAAACGCTATACCACTTTTCCTTGTAGTCAAAGTGGTAAAAAGATAGCATCAATCACTATGACGGCACTGATTTGAATCAAATTTGACTTTTTTTAATTAATAATTTAAAAATGAAACGGCTTCAGGTTTAAGTTCTGTATTAATATTTATTAATAATCGACATTTCGATGAACTCAACGTCCGTCTTCTTCAAGAAAAATGATACAAATTACATTTACAGTAAATAACAGAAAACAGAAACAAGTTACTAGGTAACAAATAAGTAACTATATCATAATTTTTTTTTATAAATTTCTAATTAATGAAAGCCAAATTTATTTAAATCAATGCCTTTACAAAATAAAATTAAATAAAATTTTACATTTAAAAGCAAAAATTAATATCGCAATTTTGACTGCTTTTAACTGAAAGTGCTCTAAAAGGGGCTATGAATACGAGCTTTTGTTTTATAATAATATTTGTTTTTTGGTTTGTTACTACTTTGACTGCAAGGAAAAGTAGTTAAGCGTTTGGTACGGTGTCTGTAACATTTTCAAAAAAAAAAAAAAATTGTATAGAAATCCTTCATATAGCCTGTAGATGACGAATCTGAACTTAGTTTATGTGGGTGTATGGATGTGCGTCGTCAGCTCGCTCGCTCGCTCGCTCGCTCGCTCGGTCGTCAGACAAAATTTTGTGATCGCAACTCCTCCTAGACGGTTCAACCGATTATAATGAAATTTTCAGGATAAATTTGCCTAGTGCCCAAGATGGTCATGTGGTTTTGGTTTTTTCCAGTGATGCCAACTTTCCGAGAAAAAAATTACTAAAGTTTTTAAAAATTCATTGTGGCTACATTATTTATCCGATTTTGATCAAATTTTCAGAAAAGATTTCTCTAATGCTCCCATTAATTACATAATTTTATTAATTTTCAGTGTTGCCAACTTTCCGAGAAAAAAATTACTAAAGTTTTAAAAATTTTATTATGGCCATGTTATTCAACCGATTTTACTCAAATTTTCACAAAAGATTCTCCTAGTATTCATATAATTTATGTAATTTTAACAAAATACAGTGTTGCCAACTTTCCGAGAAAAAAATTAGTAAAATTTTTAAAAATTTATTTTGACCATTTTATTTAACCGATTTTAATCAAATATTTATAAAAGTTTTTCCTAGTGCCTAAATAAATTATGCAATTTTAACAAAATACAGTGTTGCCAACTTATCGAGAAAAAATCACAAAATTTTTAAAAAATTCATTGTGGCTACATTATTTATTCGATTTTGATCAAATTTTCAGAAAAGTATCTCCTATTGCCCACATAAATTATAATATTATTAAAATACAGTGTTGCCAACTTTCCGAGAAATGTCAAAGTAGTCTATATATGGGTTTACCCATATACTTCTAATCTTGTTTTTATAATAAATGGTTTTTGGTTGTGCATATATTTAAACCAATTGAAAATTATAAGTAAATAAACTTTTTGATATTGCACCTATCACTAACACCAAATTGTAAAAATAAAAAAAAAATCGGATTGAGATGAAATATAAATAACTAGACTGTAAAGCGGTGTGAAGTACGATCAGTTCAGTTCAGTTCAGTACACTGTAAAAAAATAGCAAAATTACAGAAATATAGTAGTTAAATTTTACTATAAAAAAACTATAATTTTATTTGACCATAAGTATTTTGTATTTCTACCTCAAAATTCTGTAATTTTTACTTAATTCATAATAATCACATAAAGTAAGTAAAAATGACTTAATAAATATGTAAAATTCTGCAAATTGCATCACATACTTAATGTAGAATTACATATTGTTGGTATAAGTTCTTGCTAAATATCCTAAATATGTCTCAGTATTGAGTATTAAAAAAATATATGTTGCTACCTTTATTATCATAAAATAAACATTTTAAAATGATTTGAAAATATACTTATGTACTTCAAAGTTTTCAATAAAAATAAAAATGATTTGTCATATTAAAAAACGTTAAACATGAAAATTTATTTTTAATTTTACCAAATTGTTTCAAAATTACTAGATTCGAAAATTAGTTTCAGATACATCATATTGACTACCGAATTATACAAAATCACTATAGCCCTAATAAATATTTAGTAAACTTCTGGAATTTTATCAGACTTTAATTTTTATTAATAAAACATTGTTATTAATTTACGAATAATAATAAACAAAACAAGAAATCTACGAATTCACTTGCGTGTGCAAATTCATCATAATAAATAACCACAACAAAATTAATGTAAAAAATATATTATGTTTTGCTAGATGATTCATTTCGGCATCATATTCAACAGAAAATATTTCCATATAATTTTGATAAGATTATATAAAAAAAAAAACCTTGATAACATAATACTTATTGTATGAATATTTCTTCAGAGAATTATGAAAGAAACTGATATACATACATATAGTTTTTCTTCTTAAGAAACTGTTTCGTTATAAATTTAAAATATTTTAAAATATTAATGTGAAATTTTTGATAAAAGATACAATGTTATATGAATATATATAAACATATTTTTACGATTTCCTTGCTATTAATATGCTAATATTTTATAATGTAGAGTCATCGGCAATTAAATTTATTTTAGTACTAATGAGTAATAGCTATTAGAATTGATAATTAGTTTAATTAATTTGAATTATATCTAGGTTATAAAATGAATGAAATTGTTTCAAATGTATGCAAATGTGTATTGATCTTCATAGAAAATATTTTGAAAAACAATAAAACAAAAAATAAATATTTATTTTTGTTCTCTAATCCCGAAATATAAGAGACAACCCCCGTAGGAATCATATTTTGGTCTCTAGTATTTCCAGTTTTGAGATATCCCATTCTCGATTAACCACGTTGTATATTAGAAAGAATAACTAATATTAAATTAACCACAAATAACCATGATCGCAAAAAAAATGGCATTTTATCTTAAAATAATATATCAGTGTGACATTTAAAGAAGATTCAGGTTTTTCGAGTTAATTATATAATAATATAATATTTCCAATTATCTAAATTTTAGATAAACTTTCCTATTTCTATTTAAATTTTTATTATTTATTTATTTTTGTTTCATAAATGTTAAAGTAATATATCATCATAAATCATTTTAAAGTAATATAACTGTTCATTTAGCGATTACAGTATGAAAACTAACCTAACTGACTAATTTAAAGCAATCTAGAGTAACGCTAATTGTACTTTTTTCAATTATTTATTGTTTAGTTAAGATTTCGAAAAAGAACAAACATGTTTTTCATGTATTTTTCAGTTGAAACTCAACTTCGTCAGGATAAATGATATAAATGACATTACAGTAAATAACTTAACATAGAAACAAATTACTAGGTAACAAATAAGTAATTAGATCATACAATTTATAAATTTTTAATTAATGGAAGCTAAATTTTATTTAACTCAGTGCCTTCACTGTGATTGATGTTATTCTTTTCTTAACAACATCAATCAGTGTGAAGGCTGGTATTTAAAGGTTTATCAACTTCTTTTGATATGTACTATCACCAGTGGCGTATCTAGGGTGGGGCAGACAGGACACGCGCCCTGGGCGCCGCAGCCTAGAAAGCGCCGTGGCGCCCGCTCGCTTGCGAAAAATTTTTGGGCGCAAGTCCGTCGCGAGGGAGTACCTTTGGAATTTTTTTCAAAATAAGACTTTTTTCAAAATTTGCTCAAAAAAGTCTGAAAAAAATTCAGTGAAATAGAGAAACAAATTAGCTACATAATAGACCAGTAACCTTTTTCTTTACCTCATACACGTTTGGCAGGAAAATTTTTTGAAAATTATAAAAAACATTTTAAAATTTTCAATAATTTTTCCTGCCAAACCAGCATAGGTTAGAGAAAAAAGTTACTTAGCTATTATGTAGCTAATTTGTTTCTCTTTTTACTGAAATTTTTCAGATTTTCTTGAGCAAATTTTGAAAAAAGTCTTATTTTGAAAAAAATTCTAAGGGTACCCCCTCGAGATATTTTCAAAAATTCAGTTTTTTAGATTTTTCTACTAAACGATGCATTCTAGAATAATGGTTTCTTCACTCAATTATAGTACTTATTATCCCGTATTCTTCCATATCATGCTTATTTTCCTACACCTCATAGTTTTTGAGAAAAAAAAATAAAAACCAAAAAATCAAAAAAAAATCTAGCGCCCAAACGACACATGCTAGCAAATTAAAACTAGAACCAAATTATATAACTTTTGATTTTCTATCGAAAAGTATTCTAAGTATTTCTCCAAATTTTACTTCAGAAAGAAGTATTCTGCATATTATCGTTATCCCATGTTATTGTCCTATAGATATTTTGTTGTTATACTCTGTTTTTGTCCATATTTGTTTACATTAAAAATAATGTTGGCAAATTGCTTAAGATGAATCAGTATGCAGTAGAAATTAAATATATCTCGCATATCTAAAGCGCGAAACGAATAAACTTGATTAAAGATTTTCACGGAGGCGGAGGGACGCAATTACAACATTTGCCATGGGCGCCATTTTGCTCAGTTACGCCACTGACTATCACCCCCTAAAAAGATACAAAGAAGACCGCACAGTAAAAAATATATATTAAATTTCCGTAATTTTACATAGGTTTTAACATTTTGTAATTTTACTGTAATAATTTGCGTAATATTACATTTTTTATAAAAAATTACATTCACAAAACATATAAAATTACATAAATTACATGTATAATTATATAAATTTTGTACAGTGCATATATTATATCTTTGTATAGTGTAGAGTAAAAAACTGACCATCCATGATATAATAACATACACCAATACCTCGCTTTGCGTCGTTTCGTTTTGCGTTTTTTCGAAGTTGCGTCGCTGCTGAATTAGTACTAATTTTCACTGTGCGTCGTTAGATTTTCGAAGTTGCGTTGTTTTGGGTTCGAGTCTTTAATTTTTTTTTTAATTTTTTGGCGACATACGACAACAGCCACTATGGTCTCATCAGACAGTGATTAATTTTTATTTTGTTTTTATAAATTAATTGAATATTTTATTTTGTTTTAATTAAATTTGATTTTTTTTTGTTTTTTGTATGTATGTAATAATATTTTATATTATTTTTGTTTTTTAAATGTTTATTTTGTTCAATTTTCTTTTTAAAAAGTAGTATTTTTGTAACTTTGGAACCTATCTTCGATCTTTACATGGTTTGCTATAGAAAATCATAATTCACTTTGCGTCGTTTCAATTTGCGTCGTGTTTTTTTGGAACGTAACCACCAAGCAAAGTGAGGTATTGGTGTATATTAAATATTATTTCATAAAATAGATCAGTAAAATATACTCACTTAAATTTTTTTTCACATTTTTTTTGCAAAGTTAACTGACACCCTAACCTTGAAAATAAACTTGTTCTAATGTTCGATAATCGAAATTTATTTTTGATGTTACTCGTTGACAATGACTCACTCAGTTTCTTGAATTAATTAATACATTTATAAAAAAAAAAATAATATTGTTTTCTAGCTTGATCAGTAACCAGATCTGTATCAAAGTCTACAATTGCAAGATTCATCCATATATAATTATTATGTGTCACATTATTGTTGATTATAATAAATTATTATTATTATTCAACGCAAATGTGTTTTTAATTAACTAAAGTTATGTTATGTGTTAGAATTAATTCATCATCATAATTGAACGTACATAATTATTGTTATATTCACTTATAATTAGAGTCATTTGTTCTACAACAATATTTAAAATAATACATATATAAACAATAATTATATTTCTACTATTCATAGAAAAAAAATCTGTGCTCAACATATGAAACTCGAGTACGATAATAATAATATTAATTAATTTATTTTATTGTTCAAAATCTCAACGCTGATAGCTCCTACTTATCTATATATATATATATATATATATATATATATATATATATATATATATATATATATATATATATATATATACGAGTTTATGTCTATCTGTCTGTTTGTCCTTTATGCATTACTACACCATTCATTCGATCGCCGTGAAACTTTGGGAAATTGTTGATTGCACTCCCGTAAAAGTTTCTGAGGTCCCAGGAAAAATATTGGAAAGTGTGAAAAAAAATTATTCCAAATAAATTGAAAATAATTATAACATGAAAAACGCAATTGATTTTTTTTTGTAATATAAAAAAAAAATCATAAAAAAATTTAATATTCAAATTAAAATAAAGGCAAGACAACGTCTGCCGGGTCAGCTAGTTGGTGTCGTGCCAGTTGCGTACGTACCAGTTGCGTACATTCATTATTTAATTCAAAATATAATATTTATAATACGCTATAATATCATCGCACATAATTTTTACAAATAATCAAGTCAGTATTTAATTTTAAAATTGACCAAGTTTATATTTATTGGTTTAAATTTGATTTGTGTAGATTAATATTTAATAAATTCATATCGTTTACCAACTTCGTTACTTTTTACTATATTATGATAAATTATGCTTAAATTCGTGATGTTAAATTTGTAATAATAATTACATAAACTTTTCCTCACACTTTTCCCAAAAGGACTTCATCTTGTAATCATTTTGGAAATGTAAATTAAAACACTCGGTTAAATTTTCACAATAACAATAAAAAATCCTTTATTGGCCAATTTCGGCTGTTAAGCCATTATCAGAAGGTAATACTATAAAAAGTTTAACAAAATTTGTTCTTATATATCTAAATACAACAAATAAAATTAACAAAAGTGTAGGGTAGTTTATGTAATTATTATTACAAATTTAACATCACGAATTTAAGCATAATTTATCATGATATACCTAGTAAAAAATAACGAAGTTGGTAAACGATATGAATTAATTAAATATTAATCTATACAAATCAAATTTAAACCAATAAATATAAACTTAGTCAATTTTAAAATTAAATACTGACTTGATTATTTGTAAAAATTATGTGCGATAATATTATAGCGTATTATAAATATTACTCGACCTTTCCCAAATATCTGGCACTCGACCTAACTAGCTTCACTACCTGGGTTTAATGGTTTAATCCGACCCTATTTGTACGCAAATGGCACTAAATAATGATTGTACGCAACTTTAATAAAAAACTAAACATATTTTGAATATAATTCAAACAGATATATCATGGTAACAACAGTCATTCAGAAAACAAAATTACAATAATAATAATAAAATAATAATCATTTTAAAAATGGAAATAAAATTACTAAAAAAAATAATAAAAGAAAAGGAAGTTGCTCTTTTATGACTAAGAACAAATAAACAAATATCTTTAACAATAAATCTTATAATTTAATTATCGTGATTACCGTATAAAATGTAAATATATTAGATTTGATTTGTGATAGGTGCTAAACTTATATTCAATTTACATAAACATAATAGGATGGTGACATAACCAATAATCAAAAATTCATGTTTATGTTAATATTTTGCAGAAGTCTGCCGCGATATAAAAAAACACATCAAATTCAATGTCAATTTCTTTTAAAAATGTTAATCTATTTTTTTTTCTCTCTCTACTAACGTATAAACAATAGATTCACTCCTACTAAATTTTTTATACATAAATTGTATATGTATTAAAATGAACAAACTTTCCCAAATAAGCTATAATGCATAGAAATCTCAAGAACTATATAAGATACGACTTTGATTAAATAAGATAAAACTTTGCCCATTACTTGAAAATTATGTCGTTAAGTTTGTTCAAATGTCAAATAAATTTCAATGAAAGCAAACAGTGGTTTCCAATCTACGGTCCGCGGATCCGTATAGGAGTCCGTGGTAACATCCAAAAAGGTTCATTTTTTTGCAAACAAATATTTTACGTTCTGAATAGCCATAATTGTTTTACCTATACACACAAAAATAAATTGTTAAAATAGTCTCAAAGAAACTACTTCAAATTAAAAAAGTTAAAACAGAGTTAGTATTATATATTGTTAAATTATTACAAAACAAAAATATTTTCTTAATTACTATTAGTTCATTAATTAGTTTACGTAATAAAGAATGAAAATTTGATAATTCTATCTAAAAAATAGTATAAATTAAAGCTGAAATTGAAATTTTTACTTTGCTTAACTCCAGAATTTAACTCCGAAAAAGAAAACAACGGAAATTAAAAATCATTTCTATTTCTTTTTTGCATTCTTTTTGCATAAGATCTGCTTGTTTTCCAAATTATGCCACGTATCAGATACACATTTCTCGCCAAAGAAGTTCGCTGTATTTTTACTACTTTGACTGAAAAGAAACGAAATCATTTATATAGACTCTAGATGACGAATCTGTTCTTAGTTTATGAGGGTGTATATGTGTGTGTCGTCAGTTCGTTCGTTCGGTCGTCAGTCAAAATTTTATGATCGCAATTTTGTGATTTTGTGTGACGGTTAAACTGATATTAATGAAATTTTCAGGATAAGTTTATTTAGTGTCCACGATGGCCATGTAGTTTTTTTAATTACTAATTAAAAAAATCATTGTGGCTACATTATTTATCAGATTTTGATCAAATTTTCACAAAAGATTCTTCTAATGCCCACATAAATTATATAGTTTTAATAAAATACAGTATTGCCAACTTTCCGAGAAAAAGATTGAAAATCGCGGTTATAGATAGATGTATTGATATTTGTATTGTACGATAAATAATTGTCTCTAGATGAACAAGTTAACACTCGGCTGCTCTACGTTTCCGAAAAATATTAATTATATACATCGACAAATTCCTTGATTCATCAAACAATCTTCATAAAATATTCAACATATCGTTTCCAGTATTATATAAAAACAAGTCATTAATATTTGTTTTCCGTATAAAACTATTAAATAAACATTCGATTTTAGTACAAGAGAAGAATAAATTGATTTATACGTACAATAAAAATTTCCTCACGTTTGTTACGCGCACCAGAGTAAAAGTTTCGTGCAGTTATCTTATTTTGTTTCTGTCAACTTCAACTGTTTTCCTCAACACATAAATTTAATACAATAGTCGTTGTTTTCCCTTTGACTGTACTGGAAAACATCTAACCGTTAACTTGACACGACAATTAGCATCACATTTAACATCATTTCAAATTTTTGAAAGTAGCATTTTTATCGATATAGACAGTAGAACTAAAAAAAAACTCAATCAATACGTTAAATTATAATTGAATTAAATTATACAGCAACCTAGAGTGTGTAATATCTAGTTTCTTTTTTTATTTCTATGATCCATAAACATTGTTAAATATTTTTTCTTTCTTTTCTCTTACAAGTTTTGATAAATGAAAATCATAACAAGTAGTAACTCACTAAGTGCTAGTATTGCAATGAGCAAAAAACAGACCTTATATGCTTGCTTAGAGTCTCATCCATACAAAATGTAATAAACTAAAAAAAAATCTTTTTTCTCGTTAAAAATTATTTAAAAAAAATTAAATAAAATCTAAATTTGCTAGAATCTGCTATTTACAAATACAAAAATTACAATATTGTCACGTCTCTGGATAATTCGCTGCTAAATTTTATTAAAGCAGAATTATTAATTGTCATTTTTAATTATTTTATATTTTCGATACACGACAATATTTATTGATCATTAAGCTACATTCAAATTGCGATTTTACAAGTAGCAATTGCATGGGAATGCTAGTAAATACACTGCTACTGTCTACTGCTAAAACCGCAGAGTAAATGTAACTTAATGATCATTAAAGTTTACATGTGTTTTATTATTAATATTTTTTATATCGCATATACTAATAACAAAGTATATTTTGCAAGTAAAATTATTCCCCCATAGGGCTCCAGTTTTATTTCAGCCTAGTCTTTTTAAATATAAATCTGGCTCTGAATGCGCATGTTATTTTCGTCAGATTTGTATCTGATCTTAACCAGTGCAATTGTAACAGCACAATTGCATGGTGCTGTTGATTTAGAACACTTGATAAGTGATAAGTTAGCGGTACAGTAGATTACGGTGCCGTAAAATGGAATAAAACCAATATGACTCATAATTTTAATAAGAATCGTAAAGGTAGTGTCAACTTCACAATAAAAACAATAGTGACAGCATTGTCATTGTATTCCAATATCTTCTTATAAATTTAGACATTTGGGTTTTAGACTGACCATTGTTATTGATTGGGTTATTTTTTTGTGGTTTAGTACTGCCATTTTAAATTAACGTGAAATAAAACAATAGTATTTTGATTGTATGATCTATATAGTGTAATAAAGGAGTGGCTTTTGTATTCTATGGTTTATGGTTTTTAATATTCATCAACGACTTACAGAGAGATTCACGTTTTATGTGATGATTGTCAAGGTCGAAATAATGAGTCATTTTTGTCATCATAGTTGGCCTAGTCTAGTGCATTCATAGTATTTTTCCCATTGTAATAGGAATATTTGTTCCGGTAAACTTTTCAGAACAATTATATATTTGTATTTAAAATAAACTGAAGTTTCCAACACATGGCATGCAATTGCGATATTTCAATAATACCACCATGTCATTGAGATTGTCAATAATAAATCATAACATTTTTTCAAGTTTTCACAGATCCCTTGTGAAGGTATTGCAGCCCCCCGTGATCCACGAACCTCAGGTTAAGAACGGCTGGTCTATAAATATTGTAAACTCAATTAAAATAAAGATTATAATGGACCAAACAAAAACAATAAAATAGATATTAAGAGACCGAAGTAGAGAGTTAAAATGGAAAGACAATATGAAAAAGAATTGAAAACACAACAGTCGAGAAATTTTGCAACTGACATGAAAATCTAGAGACAAAAACTTGAGAGATCAATACCCAAATAAAGTTGAAGAACCAATTATAATGATGATGGTAATAGTTTATTAACAATATATCAAATTTGAATAATATTTTCTTGAAATTCTATTTCAAAAGCTAAAACATTAGCATCACAAATTCGTTATTTTGCAAATAATAAATATTAATATATTTGTATACATAAAATCTAAAAATAAACATTGTATGTTTCTCTAAACTTGTTATAATAAAAATTAACAACGTGTAACTAATGGACATTGAATTAAGACAATGTACTTGAACTACTCATAAAACAAACATACATGTAATTTTGTCTTTTGTTTATATTCCCCTATAAAATATATATATATAATGATAAAAACAAAAGCAAAACATCTGCCAAACATACGTTTAACACAACCAACTTTGTTAAAGCTATGCCGCTTAAGGACTAATTATCAATTTATGACAACTGTGTGTTTATCTCTCTTTGCAATGAGCTTCCCACTCTATTTAATTTACGAACACAACCGTAATTTGCATCAATTTAGATCTATACAGGAAGAGCAGAATTTTCTGGAGTAACGATTTAACTAAAACGCAGTTTGATAAAAATCATGAATCATTCCGCAATTTCTTAGAAACATTTGCCAGTTTGCAAACAAATATTTTTGCTAAAATGGATTTTTTTCATAACCAGTTTAACTTTCTCCGCATATGGACGATATTTTCGTGAAAATATTAAATGCCAAAATTTTTAGACTTCTAACATGATAAACATCTTGGCTTTTCTAGATTTTTACAAAAATTGAATTTGTCAAAAAATATGTTTATAAATAAAGACAAAAAAATACATTTCTGTATGTAAGAGAAAATCCATCATTTAAAAAGTTCTAATCTAGATTTTAACATATTAAAATTGGTTATATATTTTTAAACATAGTAATTTATTAATTTCAATTTTATTAGAAAAAAAATATGTCATTTCCGAATCAAAATTTTATAAGATTTAAATTTCTTACTATTTTATATATCTACAATTTTTTAACATTTTTTTTTAATAACTTCCGCTTTAAAAGATATAAACATGTTCATAAAATTATTCCAAACATGCAAATATTTTTACAATAAAAACATTGATCAAATACTCTTACATATGGTTCATTGCGTTATTATATTTTATAAAAACAATATTTTTTATAGTTTCGTTTCAATATTTATAAAACAATTTTTAAACATGAAATACTTAAATACATCTGTTGCACACTCATGTTTAATTACGTCAAATATTTTTTGTTGGTACAAATTAAATTGAAAGAAATTTTTTCCAGGAAATATTTCGCTCTGTCTATAAGATGATTTAATACTAAAATTATGTAAATCAGTTTTGCTTTTAAACAATAGTATTAAAGGTATACGACACATTATTAAAATATGATAAATATATTCCGGGCTGGATTTTGGAAGTGAATTATTGTGAATATTAAGGACTAAAGTGCGTTGGACTCGAAGAAAAACAAGAAAGGACAATAACTCTGTATTGTTTGGCCATTGCATTTTTAAGTTCAAATTTTCATTCAATATCATATTATTAAAAGAAAATAATCTGACATTACACCTACACAAATATACTTTTTCAATTGAATAGTTTAAATTGTTAAACTCAAATGGTAGTTAATCCTGGAATATTTTACATTCATCATAAAAATAATACCAATTAAGTTTATAATCATAGGCATACAAAAAACATTTGTAAAAGTAGATATATGGTAGCAAAATATTTAAAGCTTTCATATTATTCTTTTACAATAGGTATAATAAAATAAAATAATTTCCCTTAAACCATAAATAAAATTTACGAGAAATTATTTTATTTTAATAACCTTTCGCCGCAGTAAGATCATATTTTAATTTATTGACAGTAGATATAGTAAATAATTCTGCTTCAATAATCCAATAACGATTTTCTGTTATAGCTTTGTATCATAATTCTTTAGCAATTTGTAATAAAATTATGAAAGTTATAGATCAATCAGTTTCAATTCACGCAATTGACAATAATTAACTAAATTTTAATTAATTTTCAGTTATTATATATTCGAAAACTATTCTTTGGAAAATTAATTTTTTTCAAACATATATTTATTTAGTTTTAAAATATTTATCGATAATATTACAATTTATATGACTAATAAAAGTTGAAATTTTTTTCTATAAATTAGTAGTACGTTATAATTTAGCATTATATCTGAATTGTTATATTTCTGAAACGGACGATATAATATTCAATAATTAAATATTTAAAAAATATTAAATGAAAATATTTGTATGTCAACTGACTCGTCAATTGAAAAATCAACATGATTCATCAATTACATAATCAAATAGAATCATAAACTTATTCATAATAATTATTAAATTGTATAATTTCAATTATAAAATTTTACCTACAGCATAAAATCGCTGAAAAAATGTTGGGAAACGCCTGTACACACGCAACCAATTATACAACTTCAATTATACAACTTACCAAGTAAATTACAAAATCAACAGCACTATAAATTTTTAACTAATTAATATGTTTATTAAATTTATGTTATATTTTTTTTATAATACATACGGGTCGTAGCATATAAGTCAATTGCGCGAATGCTATAACCCATTGGCTATGACTTTTAGCCAGAAACAATATTCATATTCACTTTCAAATGTATTTTAGACGATACAAAGACATCACAAATATCTATGCCCCCCAGAGCGAGATTCAAACTCGGGCTAGCACAAATACAAGAGGTGTCTGACACACATCTAAAAACCGCTAGGCCACGCAAGTCGACAAAAGTTATTTTTTAAATAAACATACATTTTTAACAATTTATTCGTCGAACAGTTATAACAGATAAATCACTTCTTGTTCCTTCAATTTAAAATTAAAAAAAAAACTTTTTTACATCTACTTTTAGATCAATATATGAATAACTGAATGTTTATGAAATTAAAATTCAATCCATGTTCATATTATATTCTGAATAAAGCATTAAGCAATGGTCATTATCAATCTAATTAAAAAAAATTATTTATCAAGTTTCTATAATAATTAAATTAAAAAAAAAAATAAACGTTATTTTTTTCACATTTTCAAAAATAATAAAATTGTAATAACTTGATAAAAAAAATTAAAAAGTAAGGGGAAAAAATAAATAATAAATACGACTAATAAATATTAAATATTTTATATTTTTACATAACAAATTTTTATTACAAAAATGACTTAAAAAACGTCAATCCATTGATATATAATATATATAAAATTAAAAGTATAAACAAAATATGGCAGTGACAAAAAAAAAATATCAACCTATTGACTAGTATCAAAAAAAATATATCGTCAATGCTTAGAATAATACCTAAGAAAAAATTTTATCCTTAATCATAAAAGTTAATTATTTTGTAGTATTTTTAAAGCAGCAAACTGTTGCCCCAAAATCTTCATAACTTCACCATGTTTCAAATTGGTGCTCTTCACTTTCACTGCACTGTAATTTTCTTTAACATATAAAGCAAAACCATTTGGATTTCCTTTCGGTGTTGCGGGTGTCATTTGTTTTAAACCAGATTTTGTGGTTTTGTTTATAAACATTTCGAATTTTCCGTAACAATATCCACACCGTTTCCGTTCGATGTCCAACGATTTTGAATGACGACCAATACTAAAGAAATTTAAAAAATAAATTATCCATTTTTTAATTCCACGGTCTAATTAATTTACCTATAACCGCAATCCATACATTTATAAGTATATTTTGTGTTTATTTGATAATCATGACATCTTTTAATTGGCGGAAGTTCCGGATAGGTTTTAATTGCTTTATGAGCCCTAAAAATATATTAAAAATACAATTATACCAATTTATTTACTCATCGGATGTCTACACAAACGTAAACTACAATATCTCACATTCATGAGACATTCGTTCAAGATGTCCAAGCCAACTTAAAAATACGTTTTACATACTTTCGCAATTTTTTTTTTAAATTTTACAATCATCATACACCATTTTGTTCCTAGTAATACTACATATTTCACTCAACACTCACTACTATATATCAATGTAGACAACTATACATTCAAACAAAGCAATATGACCATCCTGAGATAAACTACCCAAATACACTACCTGCACTAAACGTACACCATTCGAAACACATTTTTACATAATTATATTCTTGACATTACAAACGAATTACTTTATTTTCATTACGGCCAAGTATTTCCAAATGTTGGAATAATAAATTTATCCTTGGAATAATTTTAAAATTTGCCAACGAAATATTGTCATTTATTTTGAAGATACAGTTTTGGCCAATCACGAATGATATGTTATTTATCTTAATAATAAATAAAATTGGAAATACTGGGCCCTTAAGGCCATTTCAAGGCAAACAAAAGGCTATATTCAGACAGGTGGTGGGAATACAAAAATAAATAATTTTACATTCGATTTATTCGTTTAATACTACATATATGGTAACTAATTATTAGAAAAATTTGCTAATTTATGTACAATTAATAATTTAATAACAATTTTTATATTCAGACAGAATTAGCATATAAAAAAAATTAATCAAATATATAATTGTCAATATTTTCTTTGTTTATTATTATTTTGATTGCCAAAAATATATGTTGTTAATTGTTATTATAGTTATAGTACTTATGTATTAATTTCAGAATTTATTTATTTGCAGTTTATTTGTAAAAAAATAATTTTCAACATTTTCCTTGAAAAATGCGATTTTATCTTATCTCACACATGTTTTTTATTTGCAAAAAAATATGATTAATCTTTATTATAATTAACAGCACATATATTTTTTGGAAATCAAAATAATAATAAACAAAGAAAATATTGACAATTAAATATTTGATTATTTTTTTTATATGCTAATTCTGTCTGAATATAAAAATTGTTATTAAATTATTAATTGTACATAAATTAGCTAATTTTTCTAATAATTAGTTACCATAAGTATGTAGTATTAAACGAATAAATCGAATGTAAAATTATCCTTTTTTGTATTCCCATCACCTGCCTGAATATAGCCTTTTGTTTGCCTTGAAATGGCCTTAATAAACTACTGTACTTGTATTTGAATTAAATGTTGATAATTGAAATCAAATATTGTTCACTAAAATAATACAAGTAAACTTAAGAGTTCTAAATAAACCAAAATAAATTTGTTTGTTTGCATTTCCAAGTGTTTGTTTACGGCTTCAGCAAGATTTTATTTAAACAGAATGTTTATTTTATAGAAACAAAATTAGACATTATTTCTAGAAAAGATAAATTACCAATTTTTCCAATGCGATCCATGTCCATCGGAAACATTATTAACCATCCAAGTGGCAGCATGACACATTTCATGCACCAGAGTATCGCGTAACCTATCGGCTGTGTCCAAAATTTTCGTTGCCAGCACAATACGACAGGAACGCAGTACAGTACCATTGGTTTTCGTAATACGACGATTGTAACAGAAACCAGCTGTACCGCGCATACGAATATTCCACTGTAGTGGCGTATCCGAAGGTATTGCATTGTCGAAGATATTCTCGTTGTACATTTTAAACAATTCACGAGCCAATTGCTCTCTCTGAGTCGCGTAATTTGTTTTGAAACAATACGCTTTGTCGTTGCATTGATGACGTGATATACCACCTTTAAAGATTGATTAATTTCATTATTGTTACATTTTCTAATGACAGAAATAAAAAATTAAAAATGAACGAGATTGTCCACTATTTTTTATATTGTCAGGGAGATATTGTAGGCATTAATAAACTGATTTTAATAAGATGTCAGTTTGTCAGTCTTGTTTGTGGACACGTGTAGAGCAAATTTGATTGAATCTATTTTTAAGAAATTTTATATTTAAACTTCAATATGATTAATAGTAGTAAATACTACAGAAAGTGCTAAAAACGACATTATGTCCCTTTTGTCCGTTTTATGAATATTTTGCAACAAAGAAATATTTCGAAAATATTAATTTAACAAAAGTTGCTATACTAGTTATAACTAATAACTTTTATTTAAAATATTTTTTTATATGACTTAATAAATTTTATAATTTTCATATTTTTTGCGAATTTTAGGTTTTGGGTGCTTTGGGTACTTTTGCTAGGAATGTAAATGTTTCCAAAGAAACCCATTGTGTCAATTGCAAAAAAAAACAAACTATGATATGAAATTGTTGCAGCCCATAAAAATACTTATTATGTTTCATTAGCATTAAACTCAATCAGATCAGGTATGTTAATTGCCCGCAGCTTTTACCAACTTATAAAATATCAGCATATAAATCGTTTTATTAAAAATTTTAAAATTTTCTAATTTAAGTGTTTTTTTTCCCATTGAACACAGAACATTTATTATTTTAAAAAAAATAATTAAATTTGATAAACTCACCCGATAAAGACTTCAAAAAAGAATATTTTTGGACACCACTGGTGCTAGTCGCAGTTCTTACCATTTTACTTAAATTATCACTTTTATTATTCTTATTAACATTATCAGTCTTATTCTTATTTAGTATTTTACTGTCTTTCTTTTTCAGATCATTATTCAGGTTCAATTTTTTCTTATCTTGTACGAAAACATTAGTCTTCGTATTTTTACCCGATTTACTTGTCGATTTTTTTCTTACAATCAAATTGAAACTATCGGTATCGCTACCGCTGCTACTTCCTGCACTTGAACTAGACGAATGCCTAATAGTTTGCGGTTTCTTCTTAACTGAATTAATTCGTTTGATGTTCATTTTTTTCGTTGGTTTATCAGTTTCGTCTTCGCTATCGCTGCTAAAATTTAATTTTCTACAAGTGTCACTTATATCGCCTAAGCTCTGACGAAGTGATGATTTTGTACTTGAGTTATCTGATGCGTCCGTATCAGGATCGCATAAATCTTTTAAACGTAACGCCCAAGCTGGTGTTTCGGCAGTTTTTGCCTTAGCTTTTGGTAGTTGTAGTTTTCTAAAAATTAAAATACAAAAACTCTTCAATTAATCTTTTTTACAAATTTTATTTTCGCGCTTTATCTATTGGACTTTTTTGTTCCAAATTTCGTATCATTTAAAATTAATAAATTAAAAAAAAAAAAAATCAATTTATTTTTAAATATATGAACACAAACACAATTAAAATCAGATTGCACATTTCTTACTATGGAAATAACATTTAAGAAATCTAATAAAAAATTATATAATTCTACATAATTTTAGTCAGGGTTGCACTGATTTAAATCAAACATATTTTGCTAAAAAATTATTGATTTAAATCAAAGGTTATTTTTACGTTAGTTATCAGGTATTAAAAATCAAGTCATAATGAAAATATTTATTGAACCATTATATATTATAATTACATAATAAACACAGTACAACGAGATTTTTGATATTAAATAAATCTTTGGAAATGAACAAATGTTTCAGCATAGATCTATACATTTTTTTTATCAGAATATCAAACTTAAGAGTTCAGCTGTTTATACAAAAAAAAACTAATTTGGCGGCTTTTTCGGTGCCTAACTGATTCCGAATATCGATATTGATATTTTATGCAATCCTGATTTTTAGTATATATTATGAATATTGTATTAACTTCGGATAAAAATAAGACTTACCTTTCAGTAACCGGCAATCGTAACGGACTTCGTTTTTTCGTCTTTCTAGGTTCAGTTTTCGCTAAAACTTGATCTCTATTAACCCTCCAACTTTTTCCATATAATTCGTCTAAAATATTTTCTACTGATTTGTTACTCTCGCTTATACTATCATTCTCTACAAATAAAAATAATAATTATAAAATAAAAGCTAAACTCCTTGTTTGAATTACAAAGCGTACCAGAAATTTCATTTTGCGACTTTTTCTCACTACAATCAAATTGACTTTTTAATATTGAAGTACGTAGCGGTTCTTTTCCAGCCTTTGTTTCAACACAAACAACTTGCCAAGTTCCCGATACACGATCCGATTTTAATTCTATCTTATCATTCGTTACTTTCAAATCTAATTCATCATCATCAACACTTTCATTGTCTGAATTATGTTTAAAAGAAAATACTTTCGAATAACCGTCTAACTTCTCATTATCAGATAGCCATTTTTCCGTATCTAAATATTTCGAAGTTAATTTAAAAATTTCATCGGAAGCTTGCTCAATATCTGACGGTTCTGGCGTATCTATAGATTCACTAGTTGATGATATGATAACAGGATCTTTTAATACTTTTATATCTTTCGGAAAAGAATTGTCACTAGTTACGGAATCGTTTAAAATAATTACACTACTGTCTAACATGTGATTAGAGTGTTGTTTTTTGTCGAAAACTGATGATCTTCTTATATTAGTTTTTAAACATAATTTATGTGGTGCTGAAATCAAAAGTATTATTTTGTAAATAAAACACAAAAAATATATTGAAATAACTTACATTTCTTTAATTTCTTTCTACTTGTTACACCTCTAAATTTCGGTGACATACTACACAATAACTCGAGCGATGAATCCAAATTCATCATGTTTATTATATTAATAAACTTGTAGCTACAAATTACAAATACCAATAAAATTTGTAATAAACCAATTTCTTTTTCAATTCCGTAAAAAACAGATGTTATTTTCGATATAATAACTACTTTATAAACGTTTACATCAAGTTTATGTTATAATTTTGTATAAAATTTAAAATATCATATAATTTTGACACTTGACAGAAAATTACTGGGAAATGACGGTTAGCTACCGCATAGCCTTCCTTGTCCATGCGCATGGCATAGCTTTTTGATTTAAATTAATGCTTCCCAAACTTTTTTGATAATGTTTACATAAAATTAATATTTTAAAAAATACACAATATTACTATCAAAAGTATTTATTTACAAATACAACAAATAGTTACTTCAACATAGTTACAAATGCTGTCCCTAGAAAAAATGTAATTTTATTGATAATTTAAATTAAGAATACGCCACACTAACAATAAAACTAAAATAATAACTAAAATAAAATAATAACTAAAATAATACACATTATATTAAAATAATAACATTTGTATAATGTACATTTTGAATTTAAAAAATTTATGGTATAAATGTACAATATATACCAGTATATGTGCTGAATTCACGTTATTGATAAACCAATGACTCTCAAAATGTGTGACAAGACAAAATGTAATTTTAAATGTGTCTTAACGGTCTTTAAAAAAAACCCCTACCTACAACCTACCTAATTTTACTAATTACCTAAAATTACTAATAAAACATTTTGGGGTTTACCGGTTTATACACACCAGGCATGCGCATTCCGATGTTCACGCATGCGCAAATCTAGTTTTTTCAATATTTGTGAATACAGCAACATATACTGGTATATATTCAGTGAAATAAAAGCTGTATACAGCCTGTTTCAGAGTAAGCGCCTTATTTTTTTTTAGCCACACTATGGGTACTACTTTCAAAATATTTGACAGTAATATGTTTCAGGACATTCTCTACACGATGGTGATATTAGATTTTCAATTGGACGAATCATTTCAAAATGGCGACGTTCAACTTTTTTTTTTAAATGGGATGCCATAATTTTTTTATTATTATTGAGATCCTAAAACCATTCTTTTTACGATAGTATTTCGTTTTTCTTAAAAATTAATTTCTTTCCCTATCAAAAAGCAAACTAACATTTTAATATTTAATATTTTGTAATTCCGTTTGATCTGCTGGTACAGTAAAGTCAAAATAAACATCTTTATCCTATAATAAAATTGTAGGCTGGACTTCAGAATAGCCTCCCGTTTCACAAATTTTAAAAAAGCCAAATTTGCGCATGCGTGAACATCGGAATGCGCATGCCCCATGTGTAAAAACCAGTGAATCTCAAAAAGTTTCATTAGTAATTTTGACAATTTTGTCCGTTAAAACTTATATCATGTTAAGAAGTGTGATTGTTCCTTATGTTATGTTATGTTAAGAAATCCGGTAGGTTAGGGTAGGTTAGGTAGGTAGGTTTCAGGTAGGAGTTTGTTGTTTAAAGACCGTTAAAACACATTTAAAATCATATTTTGTCTTGTCGAATAGTTTGACAGTCACTGGTTTTTCAACTCGCGTACCTACTGCAAAAACGGGAGGCTGTTCTATAACTATACCAAATTGTAAATAAATTTACTGATAAATATAACACAAATTTAATATACCATTTCCTATATAAATATGTATAAAATATACGTTTAACAAAAGTAACAAAAACTTTTCAAATTCAAAATAAATGACCAAATACTGACACTAGCGACATCTTCATTGCAATACGAAGTTAATCAAATAAAATATTGCTTTTTATAATACAAACAAAATAATAATAGAAAAATAGAAACAAAAATTAAAACACAAGCATATTTCATTTATATTATATGCATTATACTCAATAATTAATAATTATTATATCATATAAAATTGTATTTGCATTATTAAAGATGTGCATGATTTTATTTTATCTTTTGTATTATGTTTGGATAAAATTGACAGCTCAACCTGAGCTCAACGTCAAACAAATGAAAAATGTTGATGGAAATTCTATAGAAATCAAGACAAATAATGTTTTCGGTAAATGATTGTTGTACATAATAATTATAATGGCAACAATAGATAAAGTAAGAGTAATAGTTGTTGGTGATTCAGGTAAATATAATTATGATAATTTTTTCGTTTTGAATATGAAATAAATTACCAAAAGGGCAAAATAATTAGGTTAGAATAATTGACATATTATTAAAGGCGTTGGCAAAACATCATTAGTACATCTAATATCACATAATGAGCCAATTAAATCACCTAGTTGGACTGTAGGATGTTCAGTAGAAGTAAAATTACACGAATTTAAAGAAGGTACGCCATTACAAAAAACTTATTTTATTGAGTTTTGGGATGTTGGAGGCAGTAGCCAACATAGAAATGCCAGATCGGTGTTTTACAATCCTACACATGGTATAATACTGGTTCATGATTTAACAAATCGAAAGTCTCAAGAAAACTTACAAAAATGGCTAGCGGAAATTTTAAATCGTGAGGAAAAACCAACCAGTATTTCATCGCCAAGTGGAAAATCATATGTTTCTGTTTCTGTTGATGATTTTGATCCAGAAAATTTTGTTGGCTCCACACAGGTACTAAATAATTAAATAACTACAATAACATTTAATTTTTTTAACACGTTTTGTTTAATGCGATATTCCATCTGTAATTCCTAAAAAAAAAACGTCATTTATTTGCTTTCAATGGATTATGAAATTGTAATTAATGGATTATTTCGTAATTTTTGAATGTCTCATTTAAAATTATGTATTTCTTTGTTGATGGTACAGATTCCAATTCTAGTAATAGGTACTAAATTAGATTTAGCTGAAGAGAAATTTAAAACATATCAGCAATTAACTAATACAATTGCACAACAATGCGGAGCTGAAGAATTATTTTTAGATTGTCGACAAACTAGATATTTAGCAGCTGGATCTACGAATTCTGTCAAATTATCTAGATTTTTTGATAAGGTAAATATTTGAAAAAATATTCGCGTGAACTTGATAAAATTTTAAAAAAAGTGTTCCAAATAAAGCACTTACTTATTTTCTCATTTATATTTGTCGTATGTTAAATTCAATAATGCTATATTTTGAGTATTGTTATTTTGATTGTATTTGTGAATTCTAAGTAAATATGAAACAATTTTAATTTTTATTATTATGAATATAATAAATTTAAATACTCTCTTTTCATAGTCCAAGTGGATAATTAATTTAGTTAATCTAATACTTTCCTAACATATCATAAAACTTTGTTGTACAAAATGAATGGAGCCTAATGTTTCATGAAAATAGAAATACCGCTATTTCCGTAAAACTTTGTTGTATGAAACGCGTGTGTTACTTCATTTTTCAGTAATATATTTAAACAATTTATTACTCATTTTACAGTAATATATTTGTAATAGCAAAATAAATAATATATTTATTTTTACATCGAACAAAGTTACAATGCTTAAGTTTTATTGATTTTTTGTTCAGGTTATAGAAAGAAAATACTACAATCGAGATGCAAGTCCATACGGCGACCGAAGGAAATATCAGACTCAATATTTAACAAATAATTACGGTCCAACGAAATATTACCAGAAATACCAATAAACAAAAATATTGTTAAATAACTTTATTATTTCAAATTTTTGATTATATTATATATATGCAAATGACTTGTTAATAAATTTGTTATAAATAAATATTGCATTCAATATTTTGGCAGACTAGATGTGAAGGTGCAATAAATACAATAATAAACATTTTTATTAAAATACTAGCTTATATAATACGTCATTTATCTTTGTTTTGTTTCCAAATTAACAATTCTTTGGTTTGATTTCTTTCCACCAATTGTCTTCGTAATGATATTTTTGTATTTCAATTCCTTCGCGTGGCACTGGTAAAATATAACCGCCGAATTCTTTAACAGGCAATGGTGGTGCGATTAATCGGGGAGGAAAGCATTCCAGGGATTTCATAGAATCACAATCAGGGGGCAGAACTCGTCGTTTCCAGCCGATTCTTCTGTACATATGTATCTGCATAATAATAATTATTTTATTTATATTATCTTTCAATAATAGTCGAAAATTATTTATTATCTACGATCAATGTTTCGGTAATCACCAGGAAATCACCTCAGGAAAAAATATGTATTTATTTGCTTTAATTTATAATGATAACTTTGAAATGAAATCTTAATATATTATTTGAAAAAACATTTCTTTGTATAGCATTGATTATAAACTCAGTTTATTTGACGTATTTTTTGGGAAAATTAAATTTTGTTCCAATCAATATAACATTAAAGAAACGAAAAGTTTAAAATGTCTTACCATTGTATCTTCTTCAAAAACATATAATTGTACTGATGCTCCATTTACTCTCGGATCAACTACAATATACATGCCATCGGCAGAATTATACTGAATTCTCAAACCATGCTTATCAAAAGCTCTTATAATGAAAACTTCATCAAGAGGTATAAGTTCTTCATTTCGTAAACAAAATTGGGTGCTAACCTCCCAGGGCAGAGCTCTTGATAATCGTATTTGTCCCCATAAAGAGCCATAACATATAAAATGAGTTAACGTTAAAGTTGATAATACATGATGCACTCTGGAAATAAATAAATCAAATTATTATTTTGAAATTTGTAAAAATTGTTTATTAATGTGTATACCTGTCTGTCAAATCATGAAGTTGTTTCATAAATGCGTCTGATTGTTGACATATTTTAATGCTTTTCTTTTCGCTGTTATCACTAATTATAGACCAAAATAATAGGAAAACAATGATTAAAAGTAAAACGGTTAGAATTCTCGTTAGAGTTAATCTCATATTGCACTACATTGAAATGTTACCCCATTTTCCGCATAAAACATCCTTATAAGTTTTAATTACATATTGTGTATTTACGTCATTTTTAATTGTATTAAATTAGGCAGAGGGATATTCGCGTATACAACGCTTTATTGTTGTAAATGATCAGGTAAATGATTGTAAATGTTTTCTCTCTTGTCAAATTGATAAAATATTTGATAGTAGTGGCGTCTAGTGTTCACTTACCAGAACTAATTTTGACATGCCATCTGTGTGCGTAACAAACATAAAGGACCCTGCACAATCCTTATGAAAAATGGGTTTCAGCTAAGGTGACCACCTCTCCAGTTTACACTCGGAGTTTCCGGTTTTTCTACTGAATCTTCAGTTCCTTGTTATTTGTTGTAATCTCCGGATTAAACTGAATTTAGATGTAGTCTAATGCGTTATTATTCTAAATAATATTTTGGATAAGTTAGATAAATCCGATTTAACTGTTGATCAACTGTGGTTGAACGGTTGAAGATATTTCAAAACTCAAAATTATCTGAGCTTTTTAAAATTGTTTCCACAGTATTTTCTGTGCCGGTTAGCAACGCTTTCGTTGAAAAAATATTTTCAAATTTGTGGACTGACAAACGAAATAGAATGAGTATTGGGTTATTTAATTTTATGACTGTATTCAAATTAAAATGTTTTTATATTTAAAAATAGTAGTTTTAATTAAAATCTTCAGGTCAGTTGAAATAAAAAGGTGGTCATCCTAGTTTCAGTGAAATTATTTATAATTATGAAAAACATGTTCTTCGAGATCTTTAGAGCACAAGTTATAATGGGACCGAATTATAATAATCATTATTTATTGCTCTATAACGAATTTTATTTTTTATACATACGAAAACTTCGACTTTCTTGTTTTCGTTTTTTTTTTGTTATATATTGGGTTGTATTCTGTTTTTTGTATTATTTATTATTTCAATTTATTTCATTATTACAAAATAATTCAAAAGAAAGTAATACAAAATGCATTTACTAACCTGTACTAATTTTAAACGTAGATACAATGCAGATTCTATTATGTTAAAAAATATTTCCCAAGCGCGCGCCCCATAGAAGGCATTACTTAAATATAAAATAATATAATAAATATTGTGCATAAATATTTTAGACACATTATATATATATATATATATATATATATACACCGGGAGTTCGTTCGTTAAGTTCGTATGGGCGTTTAACATGCATTTTCGATAATTTGCGATATACTTCTTTCTCGAGTTAAATTCGGAGAAATACTTAGAATACTTTTCGATAGGGCATAAAAAGTTCTATAATTTGGTTTTAGTTTTAATTTGCTAGCATGTGCCGTTTGGGCGCTAGAATTTTTTTTTATTTTTTGGTTTTTATTTTTTTACTCAAAAACTATGAGGTGTAGGAAAATAAGCATGTTATGGAAAAATGCGGAATGATGAGTACTATAATTGAGTAAAGAAACCATTATTCTAGGATGCATTGTTTAGTAGAAAAAAATAAAAAAAAATAATAAACAATATTAAATATTAAAATACATACATACACAATCACGTTATGTACCTAAAATAATGTGGCATAAACTCTTTCCACTCTCACGAAATTAGTTTCCTCCAAACATTTCTATCCAGACAAGCAACTCTAGCTTCAACCACATTCATCTAATCTATCTCATACATGCTCATCTATTTCTACTACTTGTAAACTTTTGTTCACGCAAAACACTCTCAGTCATACCACTCCATCCATGCATACGTATACCTTCAAAATCATTCGAAATGGTTAAGAATATCTAATTATTTACATTTGTTAAATTTTTTATGAAATAATTTGTAAATAAATATATTTTTACGTATTTAAAAACCATTATCTTTATTTTTTTTTGATGAGGTCGATATATTAGAGTTTTTCCAGACTGATTAAATTTGCCAGTGTGCTACTGACTAAATCTATAATAAACTATCTGCATTTATGAATATCTTGATAATTTACTTGTTATTGAAAAAAACATATATTTTATTTTGATGAAATACAAATAAAATAAATAAAATAGAAAAAAAGAAACACAGAAAGTTAGAAGATGGGAATAATGTAAAGTAGAAAACTATTTAATGTGTATAATGAAGAGGAATTCTTGTGAAATGAAGACTTTAATACGACATTATACGTTCAAGAAGTGCTTCTCGCACTACGTTTATATGGTACCATACGCTTTTGTATATTTTAAATTTTTTATAATAATAATATCTGTCTCAAATATTAGATAAAATATTAGACAATCCACAATAGTATTTCGTATTTTATTGGAATAGTAGAAGGAATGAATTTCATGAATAAATTATTTCATCTTCCTATCAAAACTAACTTATATAAAACTATACACTATATCGATACTAGATAAATATAAATAAGTATCTCTCAATAAAAAGAACACTGTAAAAAATATAGTTTAAATTTAAGTAATTTTACATAGATTTTTAACAGTAAAAATAACAACATTTTGTAATTTTACTGTGATAATTTACGTAATACTTCATTTTTTATGAAAAATTATATTTACAAAACATGTAAAATTAAATAAATTTTTTACAGTGAAGTATACATGTGTGCGTTGAATATAATAGAAAGAAACGAACACATTTTAGCAGTAGCATAGCTAGGGTTGGGGGAGGCTGGGGAGCGGTCTGCCTCGGGTGACACCATTTTAAAGGATGGCACATTTCACCAACTGAATTATTTTAGTAAATTTGTGATTTAAACACATTTAATAATTTGAATTTTTACTCTCAAAATCAGAAAAATATTTCTTTTTGCTTAGTTTATATTTACTATCTGATAGCAATAATAGGTATGTAATTTTAGCTTTAAACTAATATTGCTGCTATAGAAAATGTATTACTTTTCAGTATTCATGTGCATAATTTGAACAACTTATGAATTTCTATTTTCATTTGTCTGTTTTACGAATTGCATATTTTAAAATTTTATTATTTCATGATTGTATAACTTGATGTACTTTATTGTATTATTGTTTTTGTTTTCTTGCGTTCTAAATTTTCCTTAATCTATCGGATTTCTAAATTTTTTTTACAACTAAATATAGGGGTGACACCATTATCTCCGCCCCGGGTGACACCCACCCTAGCTACGACACTGCATTTTAGCTCTCAAAATTTTTACTTTGGTCAAATCTGGTTATCTTTAACATAGTAAAAAATCTTCCCGAACTCATTATATTAAAATAAAACGGCTTTAGGATATAGTTCTGTATTAATTTTTATTAGTAATCGTCGTTTTGATGTACTCTACGTAGGTACGTCATCATCTGAGAAAAAAATATACAAATGACATATACAGTAAATAAGCAGAACATAGAAACAAGTTACTAGGTAACAAAGCAAGTAATTAGATTATAATCTAGTTACTTATTTTATTACTTAGTAACGTGTTTCTATGTTCGGTTTATTTACTGTATATGTAATTTGTATAATTTTTTTTATTGATGACGTATGTAAAGTACGTCGAAACGTCGATTATTAATAAAAATTAATACAGAACTAGATTTTGAAGTCGTTTTATTCTAGTTATTTTTGATATGTTTTATACGTCAACTCTTTTTCTTTTCTTATAAGCTACAGGAAGAAAAAGAATTTTTTCGAGTAAAGAAAATTATTTTCATTTATTTATTTCATATTTTCATTATTTAAATATATTTATTTAAAATAAAGAAATATATGTTATTAATATCAAAGAATTTTTGTCCGTGTGGTATTAGTATTAGTTCAGGCTGCGACAACAAACCTGTACCAAATACTGTATCATTTTCTAGAATTTGTAGATGTTTGTATGAAATTGTCTAATAATGAAAACTGTATAATTAATTCAGAACAAGAACTGAAACATAAAAAATTTGGAAACAATTATATATAAGATAAAACTGAATTGCAATTTATTTCTATTATAATTATAATTAATTTTGTATGTCAATTTAAAAATACTTATATTTAAAAAAAATCTGTTTAGAACTTTCGTATAGTACATACTAGAATTTTTGTTTATATGAAATTTTATCATAATTTGCTCATAAAAAAAAGGGTGATATTCACACTTAGTTTGGTTGATTATTACGTGTACGAATATATACCTACATATTTTACACATGTAACATACATACATATATTTTACACGTGTAAAATATAGGTACATATTTTACTTCAACAATTTTCTACATATTCTGCAGTAAAATATTATTAATGTGTTTTTAGCTCAGGATCCGTTGCATAAAATCGTTATTAACTTATTTAGACAATTATAGTTTGTCATTTTCAACAATATTTTATGCAACCTATATAAATATAGTCATTTATTATTAATCTTTAAATATTCTAGTTTCGTTATTTTTAATTATCTTGTGTTTGTGTCAATTTTTAAATATAAATATAACTATTCTACATATTTTACAATATTTTATATATTCTTTGGTTTATCTACGTGTAAGTAGAAAATTAATATTCAACGAGTAACCTATCCCTGGATATTCAAAATATTTTATCGAGGTTTTTATAGAAAATTGATCAATATTGATCAAATAATTGTATTATTTCTATTGCTCATATTATCGTAGAATATCTACCCTGTAAACAAAGTATTAATAAAGTCTTGTGTCTTGCGATAAACGCGCAAAATCTTTCGTCTGTTGTTGTCGTCTGAAACAGACGAGAATCGTCGCAGGAGAAATAGAAGACGACGCAGCGTCGCCGTAAAATACAGACATGAGACGCAGTACATACATATATCAGTTTGCTACGACGTCAACGACGGAAAATACAAAACAAGAAAACGAACATATAGCGGAAAGCAATTTGAGGAGTAGATGAAAATCACTTTTATCGTTAACTGATTCTGCGATCAAAAATTGGCTATATATTAGCATTTTTTTGTTGTTTTATGTGAAATTTAAATAACATAAACACTTTAACTAAAGTCAAATTTAAATTAACAAAGAAACATGGATTTTAAGCTTTTAATGGCATAATTATAATTTCTATCAATCTGTTAATGAAATGAAATGTTTTTGTTGAGTTAAAGTACATACAATCATACATAATCACGCCATATACGCAAAAAAATGTGGCACAAAATCTTTTCACTAAACTAAACTTCCCAAATTTTAATATACAAATTATCAAACATCCTATTGATGTGATTTCTAGGGTTTATGAAACGGTTAAAACCGAACCGCAAAACCGCGGTTTTCAGTGTAAAAATCAAAACCGCAAAACCGCAAAAAAAAACCGCGGTTTCGGTTTTTACTGTAAAAGCCGTAAGAAAGAAATAATTTTTGTATAAGAAATTCAGATTCAATGTTAAAGTCAAAGGGAAAACCCGGAACATCTGTAAGGGATTATAGTAATAAACCATTGTGCTAATTCCTGTACCTACTATTGCCTGTTGGCTCACTTGCAACAATTTTTCGTAGAATTTCTATACACCAGTGGTGTATAGAAATTCTACGAAAAACCACCCAGATATGAAATTCTATTTATATCTTTGTCGTCAAAGAAATATTTTGTTTGTCGCAAACAGTATTATTTCTACTGCTTTTGTAGTGACAAGTGAAAGTGTTACAGAACTGGTCAGTGTTTTCAGTTTATTAATTCCTATTAAATATCAATAAGGTGAGTACTTTTTAGTAATTTATACAAGTAGATTTCATGAAGCAAGAATTCGCCATATTTCAAAAAACTTGCGAGAGAACAAAAATCCTAAATTTATTGTACCAAGCATTATCCACTATTAAAGCAAGATCTACCTACGCCGAAAGAACATTTTCATTAAGCGCCAACTTCTGCACCAAATTGTGTTCACGTTTAAACGATGAACATCTAAACAGTTTAGTGTTTTTAAAAGCCTTCTATTTGAATTTAAATAAACCTTAAGTGACTATGCTATGTAGGTTGTAATATATAGTTATAGTATATTATATTAGTTAATTGTTAAGTGCAATAATGTATTTTAAAACGTAATAAAAATTTATTGATTTAGAGTATCTATAGTAAAAAAAATAAAAGCTGAAAACCGAAACCGAAACCGAAACCGCGGTTTTTGTTTTTTAAAAACCGAAAACCGCGGTTTTCAAAAAATGCGGTTTTCCAGATACTCTAGTGATTTCTGTCTATTTATGCAAGAATAAAAGACATATACTTTCAGCGTATATAGAAAGAAAGTTGTAAGCCGTGTCGGAAAATTAATTTTTTCCATGGAAATGCATTTTCCATACAATTTTTCAAAATTTTCAAAATAAAATTTAAAAACTTTTTCTAAACAATTACCTAAGTATACGCAAAAAATTAAATTAAAAATTATTCAAATTTAGTTATTTGATTTTTATATAATTTATCTAATTTTGATCTAAGTCTATTTTTTTCTAAGTGTATAAAATAATTCAAATAAACTAAATTTAGATAATTTAAACACGATTTTTATTAAATAATTCATGAAATTTTTTTAAATAAATAAATGTAATTTTTTTTAGTTGATTCAGTAACAAAATCTTGATTTTTCCAAATAAGTGAATATTTTAATTTTCTAAGTATTATTTTTTATGATTAATTAGCTTATATGTTTAGAAAAATCATATAATTATAAAAATTGATTTATCAAAAAAATTAAAAAAACTAAATGCCTGAAAATCAATGAAAATTTTTAGAAATTTTTCTAAGAAATTAAAAAGTAAAATTTTATTTTAAATTAATAAATTTTGACATCAATTTGCTTATTCATTTATTTATAAAAAATCTAATAAGTACATACATAGTTTTTGAAATTAATTTATATTAAATAAAATATACCATATGAAACAAATTTTGTGAATATTTATAGTATATCTATAAATTATGTTCTATTTCAAACTAATTCCTAGAAATTTTGCACTGTTTAATAACCTCAAATTTCGTAGAAACATATCTTTCATCAATCAACATAAATAAGAGGAGAAATAAAACAAAAAGCAACTTTTTCAAATGCAATTCATTCGTAAACACAGTCGATTTGAATGAACTATATTACTGAGAATATCGCGCATAAAATTAGGGACAAAAATAATAAACTCAGCACCATAGATACACAAGCAAGCGCTAGTAAGCCCTATTATTGCGAATAGAGACACTCTATCTGCCTCTATTCGAACTAAACAACAAACAGAGAAAACAAAAAAAAAGAAGTCGACGGAAAGAAAAAGCGAAACAAAATCGAAATACCAATCAAGCAGGCGTGGCGCCGCCAGAACAAAATTCATCGACAAATCCAATTGGACGACCTAATACGTTGTCCCGGGACACTATTGGCGGGCAATTCCAAGAATTTCATACATCCACAATGGGTGTTTCTAGTTAGAGTGGGGATACATTGAGGCGTGGTTTGTCCCTCTCGAAGAGGGGAGGAAAATATCCTTTAGGATATTTCAGGTTTAGTCGATGAATGTTGGTTTTCTCGTAAGCAGTATCTGCCTTGTGGTCGATTCTACAAGAAAGAGGGGTTTCACTAATTTTTGTTCGAATTATTTTGGATTATTTGGAAATTTCCCGCGCGCGTTTTTTCATTGTGCTCCTCCGTTCGTAATTCAAGATGAAGAAAGTGAAAAAGTGACAATAGTGAATTAACTGGAGTTTATTGTGTATTTTAACTGGGATTTTAACTATAGATGGTTATAAGTGGTGTTTTTGTATAGTTGCTGAAGTATATAAGTTGGTTATTGTTTGTTTTTTGTTTTTATTTTTGGTTTTGGAACGGGTTTCCGATGTGTATATATTAGTATATATAAAGTATGAGTTGTTCTGAAGTAATGTACCAAGCGTATTATCCTTACTTATATCAACGACCTGGAGCGGCACCACCGGTTTCCGCTCATCCTGTACCAAGGGCCGGACCGTTTTCATCACCTTTTGCTAGCGCGGCACATCAATATGATAGGGTGAGTTTTTCGAAAATTTTGGCTCTTATTACAAACTTTTATCGTCACATGTTGGTTAATTTATCTTCATTGAAACTATCCTTACAAAATTAGTGTTATGTTTCAACGCAGAGTTAGTTGTTCTAAACCAAATTGAGGACCTCATTTACTCTTTTGGAGATTCTGACTAAACATCATTACAAGGTCCCAAAAGGTCAGATGAAATCAATACAGAAATTTTTAAAAATTGCTTCAAACGCATTAAAAAATTTCAGAGACCTTTAGTTTTCATGTTATAAATTATTTAAAATTAATAAATGTGTATTTGATTTACAACTATAACTAGATTCTTTTTATATAAATATTTGTAAAGAGTAAAGGTCCGTTCACATTGCCTAACATAGTCTTTGTCGTTTGTTTTTGTCATAAGATAAAACAGATACTTTAGTTCGCGAGCGTTCAAACTGGCACAATTTTTTGTCTTAGTTATAGTCACAATTTTTATCTTTGTCGTAAGGAATGTTAACTTCATACTTAAGATTTTAAAGGGAGGCACCATAATGATTGAGGCCTCCAGCTAGCGCCTAATAATATGCCTTATGATATAAATGCGGCTATGACCAACTATTTACTAACTTATGAAAAAAATCAACACAAATGCACGATTCTATAGTTTAGTTGCAGTCAAAAATTGAGATTATTAATGTGTTTTAACAAATTTTTATTATGTTTCACAAGCTAGTAGATATAGTGCAATTTATAATCAATAGCTTTACAACTTTACGACTAAAACATAACACTAATTTCGAGATAGTAAAATAGTCTGAATAAGTCTTTGACGGTCAAATTTTATAATCTAATTTTAACAAACGTTTACATATCCGATCGTCTTGAAACATCCAACAAAACATCAACAACATAGTTAAAAATTGCTTGTTTACTAATATAGAAAGAATATTTTGATAGTTGCTAAAAATTGCTAAAAAGATAAATTTTCTTAATAGAATCGGCAAATCTTTATCAACATGGACGAAAATTTTAATTTATAATAGTATAATATATCCACATTTTATTTATTGTGGAACAATTTAATATTTGTGTAACAACAGAGATAAGCATAAGTTGCAGTTGTTTCAAAATAGAGCTATGCGAGTAATATTGCAATGTAATAAATATGAGTCAATTCAGAATATGTTGAATAAATTGAAGTGGTTAAATGTTGATTATTTATTAAAAATAAATGCAATGACATTCATATTTAAGATGGAGAAAGGATTATTACCGAGTTATTTAACAAATAAATTAAAATTATATAGTGATGTTCATATGCATAATACTAGAAATTCTAATAATTTTTATATATGTAAAACTAAAAAAGTCAGTACTAGCAATGACTTATTCCATAAAGGATTGCAGGAATATAACCAGTTGCCTCAGTTTATTAAAACATGTAAAACAGTGGCTAAGTTTAAAATTGAAATCAAAAAATATTTTTTATAGCAGACTTGAAGAAAAGAATTATTATTATTATTTTGCAAAGTGCCATGTTAAAGTATATTCAATATTTATTCTGTCAAAAACAATTTTCATAACAACATTCCAAAATAATTCTTGTAGGTATTAATTAAATTTTTAACGCTGTATTTTCGGATCAGTTAATTCTAAATTTTATGTTGGATATTTAAAAAAGATAGAAAATGACATTAAAAAAACTAAATTTAAAGTTATTGAGTGATGCGTTATTTCGAATATGCAAAATAATTTTAAATTTGAAAATATACACAATTACTAAATGGCGATAATTGGAATGCCCATCCAAAAGTTTGTATGTATTTCAATTTTCCTTTAGAAAATTTGTGTCAAAACTAATTTTTTTCAAAATAAGGGCAGTATCTCATTGATTCTACAATGTAGAAAAACTCGATAAATTTACATAAAAACCTGGGGCAACTGATGATATATGTAAATTTACAGACGTCACAGGAAAATTTTTACATTATATAAATATAAAATACGCTTATTTTACTTTTTCGGTAAAAAAACATAAAATGGTAAATTAATTATTTTACTTAAAACTACAAAATTATATTATTTTTACAGATAATTTATGTAAAACATCGTTTTATTGAAATAATATGTAATTTTTTTATTATGGTTTTTAAGTAAAATGGCAACTTTTTTACAGTGTACTCATGTATTGTATACAGTAAAAATATTTTAACCATATTAACATCATCCGTGTACAACAGACGACCACCGCTTTGACTTTTATTTTTTGATTAATTTTTTAACCCCGTTCCCTGTTCACCCCGTTAATAAATTATATATATACAAAATAAATAAAAACGAAAGTACACATACACCCATATAACGCAGGTTTGGTACTATATGAATTTAAATACCTTAACAAAATTTAAAGTTAAAATAACATCACTGCAAATAAATATTTAATTAATTTTTTTGGTGTTAAATTTTAACCACATAAGTGGTAAATGTTTATACTTTATTTTTTGAACTGTGTATAGCTAACTATTGTTTAGTGTTAGTGACGTTTTAATTTTTTTTAATATTTGTGATTTTTTAAACAATGAATAAATAATAAAGTCAAATATGACTATGACCTTTTATCCATTATTTTTTGTTTGCATTCTATCTGACAACCAGTTTAGGGAAATTTTAATTACATGTAACTGAACTATAATATTTTTAGCAGTTGAAATATCCGATTATTTCAATTCTGTAAATCAAGTATGATACTTTTTCTATAAATATCAATTATTTAAAGCTTACTAAAAATAAAAATATAAATAATAAATAATGTGTCTAAAATTATAATTAATGCTTCTATTTATTTAATTTACATATATTTCTATAATATTACGAGATATTTCGGAAGAATTGTAAAAATAAATTTTACAATTTTATTTTCCATATTTCAAAAAGTTTATACATCTTTACTAAGATATATCATTATTTTACCATTTATAACTTCATAAAAAATAACGTAAAAAAAAACTTAAACATATACGATACATTATTTAAGCTTCCACGCACAATACACAAAAAAAAAACAAAAATGAATAGAAAAAGTTGAACGTCGCGCTTGCAACAGAGATGAAATACAAATAAAAAAAAAGACATTCGAATCTCATTACCCCGTGTTGAATATTTTGACAGGCGGACACGACGTAAAACAAATCGTGCTTAAAACACCGAAAGCCACTTAATTTTATTCTAAATGTTCCTGATGTAAAACGGCGCTTTTCTGTGTTGTATTACGTTTGCCTCGTTGTTCTTATGCGCTACGGATATACAGTTACCGCAAGATGATGATGACAATTCGAGCCTAATATTGTAAAGCGTCGTTTGCCGACGGCGCCTGTAGCGCCGCTTTTCTTTTGTTTGGTTTTAATTAAGACGCATTATGATGGAATAGCAAAGTGTTGAAGAAAGATCGTTCGAGTTGATCTTATTAAAAATTTGTAGACATTGTGATTAAGTTATATTTGAAAACAGATAATTTTAAATTATTTAGTTTGTGCATTTTTGTGTACATATATTGTTTGCTTTATTCTGTACAGCAAAAAATATTTGACACTATGCGGTAATAGGACGTCTAGCTCGAAAGCAGGAGGTCGCGGATTTAAATCCCGGCAAGGCCAATACACTTTTCTAAATTTACTAATTATATATTAGTTCACTGGGATTAAGTGGATATTTAAATATTTGTGAAACACCAAGAGTAAAAATTACACTGCGAGAAAATGTCAAAAATACACTTGTTAGTGTCACCAACATTTTTTGACACTATTGTAAAATGTAATTTATTCATAAAAATAGTATCATTTTTTTTTACACTGAAACATTTACACTAAATAACTTTGATTTTGATTTTGTTTTTAAATTTTCTGATTCTTTTTAAATTGAAAAAAAAGGCCCGTATTCTCACCTCACTTTTAAAAGTGGCTTTTGACGTTTAGTTAAAATTACTTATTAAGCAATTTTAATCAGTTTATTTAAATTTCATAATATTAGATAAGTATAAGAAAATATATCAAAAATAGAAATACAATTTATATTTGATAAGAGGTAGAAGTAAAAATTTATTTTAAAGGAATAAATAAAACCACTTTTTCATAAACAAAAGAGCTGGAAATACGGGTCTAAATATTCTAAAATCAGAAAATAATAATTTAAAATAATAATGGGTTTATTTTGTATTTGTGCCGATACAAATGGCATTCAATATGTTGTTCAAATTTGAATTTTTACATTACTATTCTTTTTTTTTTTAAATATTTCAAAACAGTTGATAACCATTCTGCTTTTTTAATATCATTTGTTATTTACTATCATTGACTATTTTATTTGAAAATAAATGAAAAAACATCAATTGAAAACTGATACTTTTGCGATATTTCTATGAAATATTCAATATTATTTTCAAATTCTTTGATTAATTTCTTTTAAAACAGTTATTTTATTTTTTATAATAAAATATACATTATTAAGCAATTTTATAAAACTCTGAAAAACCATTGGGTCACTATCTGAAAACTTGTCATTTTATCCGGAAACATTTTGTATACAAACAATAAAACTCTATCTCTCTCTCTCTCCTCATCTTTTAATAAACATAACCTTTAAAACAGGCCCATGTTGATATTTCGTAAATATCAAATATCATATCATCAACGGTGCAAGGTGATGGCGGTACGAACAATTACTATCTCCGAAAATAATATGAAAACAGAAATGAAATTCCACAGCATTGGGTTTCTCATCTCATCTCATCTCATCTCGGTGTTGTTGCGCGGTCGTGTTTTGTTTATTTTATTTTTAGTTTGCGCGAGCGTGATTCTTAATTGAGTGTAAAACTATTTCGTGTCCCTCTCTCGTGCACGGCGCGTGCTTTAAAAATAGAGACACACACTTTGTACAATATATATATATATATATATATATATATATATATATATATATATATATATATATATATGCATGTGCCATTCTTCTATTGTGTCGTATTGTCACAACTCGTGCGTATATTTTATTATTACACTCGGAGAAATTTTGTTTACGGGATCAAGTTACGAGGTGGTAAAAATACAAGAACAAAAGATTTAAAATGCGCATATTAAAGATTCATTCCGACTACCCTATACTTGTCACAAAATTAGTCTACTTACTAATTTATAAAAAGAACAACGCAAATTCATAGGCCCGTATTCTCACCTCATTAATTTATAAAAGTGATTTTTGCCAAAAGTGCTTTTGACGTTTACTTAAAATTATATATTAAGCACTTTATAATAGTTTATTTCAATTTTATAATACCATATATAATATAAATGATCAAAAATCGAAAAGCTATTTATATTTAATCAAAAACAGAAGCAAAAAATTATATTGAAATTAATGATAAAAGAACTTTTTCACGAAAAAGTGAGGTGAGAATTGCTTTTAATTTTATCATAGTTGATGTTTGTTTTATTGCAGCCAAAATTGAGATTATTGATTGACTTTTATGAACTTTTCACAATATAATAGATAGTTCAGTTCACAGAATTAATATGCATTACGACTAAAATACAATATTAGTTTATGTTTATAAAATGTAAATGACTTAAATGTTTATATTAAACTTAAATATATTATTGAAAGAAATTTCCTGTCAGGTTCGTATGTAATAGTAAATTTAAATTTAATCATAATAACTAAAGCTCAAAACCTAAAAATTTTTAAAAATATTAATTTTACCTACATGTTTATATAGTCTAAAAAATCTAAAAGCAAAAGTTAGAAAATAATTTCAGCATAGTGGAAAGAGTTTGTACAGTATTCTTTTGGGTACATGGCGTGATTGTGTATGTTTGTATGTAAAAGCGTGCTTCAGTGCGTACCTACAAATTTTGGGCTCTACCGCAAAATTTTAAAATGACCCCCCTCCCCCAAAACATACACAGTTTGTAAAAAAAGAGCATTTGTTTTAAATATAAATATATAGTAGCAACAAAATTAAAAGTGAGAACGAAATATTCAAATTCTGCAAAAAGCAGGAAATTGATATGTCAGATAGGCAGTATAAAACAGTAATAAATAAATATGTTTAAATATATATAGTCGATATTATTTACTAGTGGAATACATTTTTGATATGTTCTATATTTTATTACAAAACTTTTTTCACTGTTGAAGTCATCTTGATTTATAGACCCTCTTGGTTGTCTTACTGCCGTGCTGGCTATGTTGGATAAATTTATAAATGTTTCAATTTAGTTCGTGTGAAACTTTGTGAAGTTTTGCAAAATTTTCGTTTTCATGATACACACAAGTATACCAGTCTCACAGACAGAACATGACCAATTAAGGGTTAAACAAATTCAAGTCGAATAAAATTTGCAAAGGGTATACATATTTATCTATAGGACAGAAGTTTTCATCCTTTTTTTGGTCGTAAACTATCTTTAAATTTAATTTATTATAAAAAAGATATTAAAGTTTACCGGATCTATTCTAAAACGTTACTGTTACAGTTAACGACATGTTAAAACAAATATTTTAAAATTTTGTAAAGTATTTGAACAATAATTATCTTACATGACCTAGTAAACATTTTAATAAATTCTAGAATTTCTGTTTTATCCTGTAGTTAATTTCACCATTTTTTTACGGAAAAGATATGAATATCATATAAAATTAAACAAAATAAAACTTTGACGTACAGTTCAACAAATTTGTAATATTGATACCAAAATATCAATTTCCCCAAAACGTATTCAATAAGAATTAATTTTTTATTACGTATCTTCTATTTTAAGCAACATATCCTATAATAAATTTGTTTTTAATTAGCATATTTTTAGCAAAAAATTCATAAACGAATTCTTAAGATAAAACTAGTGGAACAAAACAAAAGACGAAAGGTGCAAAATAAAAGCTATTTTTAATTCCAGTAATTAATTTCCTAGTGTTAGCATTATTTTTTTTTAATCTGAATTAGAGTATTTTTAGTATGCTAACGATAAGTATAAAACTGATAAGAGCCTATAGTAAAAAAATTTGAAACGGTCACCGGGCATATGCATATGAATATCTGGGTGGTACCTAACCTAAAACAAATTTTAATGGACTTGCTTAATTTTAATTTAGATTAGTAAAACGGAACGTTGAAACCGAAATAAACATTCTTCGAAATTTTCACACGAAACTACATAGAAATTTAACAATAACTATTTTGTATAATTAATATTGTGTATGTGTTACGGTTTTCGTTTGTAATTTTAGCCATTTTATTTAGTTCCGTCGGGTGACAAAGATATATATTTATGTTGTACGTATTTCTCTACAAGGATTTAATCTAATCTAATTAAAAAAAAAGTGTAAATTTTGTTGTTTATGTTTTTACGTATGTTGTATATGGTGATACATTATTTAATAATTTTTTTCTTATATAATATCAAGTGTTAATTTTTTGTTTTGTTTTACTAAAGTTTTGCGATTTTATCCAATATATTTTTATAAAATTTTTATATTATTATCTGTCGTATTATATTTGAGCAATAAACTTAAGGGCAGTATTTCCAATTTTATTTATCCTTAAGATAAGTATAAAATTATTTGTGATTGGCTAAAAATGTATCCTCAGAATAAATGACAATATTTTATTGGTAAAATTAGTAAAAAAATTCAGAACTTTTTATATTAAAATAAAAAAGCTTTAGGATTGAAGTTTTCTATAATTTTTAATTAAAATTTAGCGTTTCGATATACTCTACGCATTTTAATTAAAAATTATACAGAATTTAATTTAAGCTTTTTATTTTAATTTTAAAATTATTTAAGGGATAAATTTAATCCTACATTTGGAAATACGGGTCCTTAATGACTGTCAAAAATTTGATATCAAACAAATAAACAGAGTTGATAATTTTAATAAAATCGTGTAAAAATATGCTTCGCAATGAACGCGTTAACAGTATTTTATTATATATTTTTTCAAAAAAAAAATTATGATTTCTAATATATATATATATATATATATATATATATATATATATATATATATATATATATATATATAATATTTAAACTTTGTGTGGTTGGCACTTCGTGAAACATGATTTAATAATATAACGTAGGTATGAACCGGAGGTAACCGGAATAAAACACTTGGTTTGTTTCACTAAAAGTATATTTTACTCGACGATCGTTTCAACCTTTCGGTTATTGTCAAGAGTTTGGAAAACTTTATTCAAACTGATAAATATGTAAATACATTGGACAAACCGGCAGAAGTTTTAAACAAAGAATTAACGAACATCAAAAATCCATAGTTTTCAATAAAATGTATACAGGTTTTTCATCCCACTGCATTTCCTACAAACAAGATTTTTCAGGTCAATTTAAAATTTTACATGTTGAACAAAAAGGCAAAAAATTAAGTTTATTAGAATCACTTGAGATAAATAAAGCAATAAAATCAAAGGAAAATATTGTAAACGAAAATGTAGATGCATTCAATACACCACTTATAAATATAAATTTTTCCCCAGAACTCAATAACCCACACCATTAGTTTTATTACTACCTACCTTTCTCGTAATCCCATTTAATTGCAATCTTTACTTATGGTACCTCAAATAACAATTATAATTTATGTTATCTTATTATAAACATTCCAGGTAATCCATTTACAAAGACTTGTATATTTTGTAAATTATTTTGTGTTAAACCACCTTAATTTATTTTTATATTAATTTTGTTACTCTGTAAAAATCCAGAACTTCCCCACCACTTTAGAAATGTATAAATAGGAACATTTATCAGTTTGAATAAAGTTTTCCAAACTCTTGACAATAACCGAAAGGTTGAAACGATCGTCGAGTAAAATATACTTTTAGTGAAACAAACCAAGTGTTTTATTCCGGTTACCTCCGGTTCATACCTACGTTATATTATATATATATATATATATATATATATATATATATATATATATATATATACATTATACATATACATTATATATATACATTGCAATAATTGAAGATAAAGAATAAATGAAATGTAATGAACCTATCTATATTTCTCTAAAAAAAATTATATTTGTAAAAATAATGAAAAGATAGGAATTTCAAGAAAGATATAAATAAAATTAGTTTAATAACTTCAAATGATACGTTTAACAATTCTTATGGCAATCGTATTATACCTTTAGTTATAAGAATTCATAATAAAAAGTAAAAATTAAAAAAAAAATTACATAGTTAATTTTCTTCTTATCTTCGGCTATTCGATACCGCTTACAAAGCACTAATAATATCTGAACACAAAACAGTTAAACAGAACAGAGGAAAAAAAAACAAAAGACTAAACAGAAAATAAGAGGTAAAAAACAATTGACAATCGGTTCTCAGGTTGCCGCTGTCGACTGTTTCTGACGGCGTCACAGAATAAAACAAACGACAATCGCTAACAAACTAGAACTAACGGCCGGATGAAGACGATTCTCTCCTCTTCAGCTTGGCTCTCTAGTTGTGGTGCATTTGTTTTTCACAGCACACTATACAAAACTATTATTGCTACATCATGATGCACATTTGTTTCTCGTTTTGGATTTGTAATCATAGAACAATTGACAATCACTTAGAATTTTATTAGAGGAAGAAACTGGATACTGTTTAGTTACTGCGGATATAAACAGTAAGATTGATTAAAGTTGAATATTTGTAAAATAAAATGCTTTGCATGTTTGAATCGGAAATTTCAAGAAAAATCTCTAGAAAACAAAGTTTTGAAGAATATACACAAACCAAATTTAAATCAAATTATTGTTAAAAAAATATTTTACTTAGATATAGGTATCTTTTTTATTTTTCTCGATATGAGCCTTTTTCGAAATAAATCAAGATATTTACGGTATATTATTGAAATAAATATACATACATATATACACAATCACTGCTATGGAAATGAGATTTTTACGTGTGGTATGTGGTGTAACTAGGAGAGATCGGGTACGAAATAGACTAGTGTATGATGAGTGTGAAATTAAAAAAAATGTTGTAGCAAAAGTTGGTGTTAGTCAGTTAAGATGGTTCGGCCATGTTGAGCGAATGTCTAATGAACGTTTGGTTAAAAAGATATATTTGAATGATTTTGATGGTATTCGTTTGCGTGGACGTCCGATGAGTAGCTGGAGTGGTATGATTGAGAGTGTTTTGCGTGAGCAAAAGTTTCCAAGTAGTAGGAATAGAAGAGCATGTATGAGAGGAATTATGAATGTGGATGAAGCGAAAGTTGCTTGTTTGGATAGGAATGTTTGGAGGCGACTGATTTCGGAATGATGAAAAGAGTTTGTGACACACCCTTTTGGGTACATGGCGTGATTGTGTATGTATGTATGTATGTATGTACGCCATGTACCCAAAAGAGTGTGGTTCAAACTTTTTTCCTTATTCCGAAATTAATTTTCTCCAAACATTTCTATCCAAAGAAGTAACTTTAGCTTCGTCCACATTGATTTAATCTCTTCTATTCCTACTACTTGGAAACTTTCGCTCACGCAAAATACTCTCAATCATACCACTCTATCTACTCATCTGCCGTCCACTGTCAAATCACTCACATATATTCTTTTAACCAAACTTTTATTATGATTGAACTAACTAAACTGTCTAACACCAACTTTTACAACAAAATTTTTTTTCAATTTTACACTAATCATTCACTAATCTATTTCGTACCTTATTCCTTCTATAGTTACATCACATACGCCACGTAAAATATCTCATTTCCAGAGCAGTCATTTTACTTTTATACTTTCGCAGCCAAAAGTAGGCATCAAAACAGCATTGTATAATAATTAGATATTTTTTCTATAGTATGTTGTACATTTGCATATTTATCTTAATTTTATTTAAAATAATATTTTTTTGTCAACTAATTTAATTTTGTACAACTGTAGATGAAAGAACTAATAACAAGCATCTAATGAATTTAAATTTGAGCCATCTTATTTCAATTACAAAATAAAATAACTATATTATATTTTCACTTAAATCAATCAGCCTGTATAAACTTCGGCGGCAACTGTTTCTCGTCTGGATCCACGTGGATGGTGAATTTATCAGTTCGTGTTCTCGTGCCGCATTTGTTTCACGGCACACTTGAATATTTTTCGGTAGACATGTGAAGCGCGTTCAGCTATACATGGTTGAGATGAAACCGATAGTACGAGTATAGCTGGGGCTATACAGTCTTCTAGACGCGCGCGCCTTCAGTTGTTTTGTTACAGCACTCTACTACTCTTTGTTTTTAGAATTCTACTCTTTGCGGTTTAAAAATATCCCTAAATTTAGTGGTTTCTTTCTGGCTTTGTTATGTGCTGTTAGTGCTTCAGCAAAAAAAAAACAATTACAGAACTGTAAACAGTATCTGATTATAGAAATAATATGTAATCGATAAAGTATTAGAAATTACAATCTTAAATTTTATCGATTTTTTCGTCTTTGCACTGTAAAAAAATGTAATATATATTTATGTAATTTTACATAACTATTAACAGTAAAATAACATCATTTTGTAATTTTTACTGTGATAATTGATGTAATGTTATATTTTTTTTTCTGTAAAAATACATTTACAGAATATGTATATCAATTTTTTACAGTGTTTCAATTTTTTTAGAAAATTAAGACAGTAACTTCACGTTATTGGATGAATTTTAAATTTTTTTCTCATATCTAGAATTTCATAATTTTAATATTAAAATAATTATAAAAAAAGTGATATATAATGCGTAGGGTTGCCAACTCTCTCGGAGTGACCATAAGAAAAACAATAATATAAATTTTATTTATTTATATATTTTGAAATAGCTTATTTTCTTATTGTATAATTCTCATTTCAAAATGTCCAAATTATATGAATACGGTGCTGTACAGTGTCACAATTTGAGAGCAATACATTGAGTTCGTATACGTCTTTTAAATTTAGCCCCATTGTAAGTTATTGCGCCTTCTTACATGAATTGTCTCTTTCACACTCCTTACCTCTTGTTTCAGAACTATTCCTTTCTTACAAACTACTCTGGTAATTTATCTTTTGTTTTTACAGAATTTATTCGATTTTCTTTCGTTAGTAAAATATAAATAAATGGTTTGTGTTACCAACTAACGTGAAATATTTTTTCTGTACGTATAAAAAACCTGGAAACTTCGAATGAAATCTAAAGAAATGATTATCGCTTCCCTTAATGAAACTTATAATTTAGTTCACTAAATGAGTGCTGTGTTTATGCCAAACTGTATCTGGTAAGTGCAGTTACATATAAACACTTTATTTATGTTACTTCACGGGTACATTATATAATTAATTTTTTTAAAATTTTAAACAGCCTTATAATGATTATTCATTTTTAACTATAAATTTTAAATATATTAATAAAACTCGCGTTTTGTCAAAATATTTACAGAAAACATAGTAATTATTACATTCTAAATGTATCCATATTTGTAGCTTTTACTTTTAACTACCAGCATGCAAATCCACTTTACGCCTATACCTTTATTTTTTGCGAATGTTTATAGCGCTATATTAAAAGATTATTACCGTAATTTGCGATCTAGCAACTGTGTGGATAAATGGAAAAAAAATGTCACCATAAAAGACAACTTAGTGTACTAAATTACTAAAATACAATGTAGAGAAAATTTTATGTCTATACTTTATGTCTAATAGATGCCGTTTTTGGATTTAACGTTTTTTTTTTTCTCTCACAAACAATTACAGCGGGAATTTATATGTGTGTTAAATTTTGTTTTCGACAATTTTATTTTGTGTACAAAAGTACTGAGAAATTTTAACTATATATGTAGAGAGAACTATAATGAGAGAAAGAATTTTAATAAAGATTTGTTTTCTTTAGATACCTACATTTTGTTTGCGTCTTATATTTGCCTCATCCATAAAAGAGTTGGATAAATAAAAATCTATTACTATTATTTTGTTCATCCGAATTTATACACTGATATTTTAAATCATCGTTTTCGGTAATTCTATCTGAAAATTTTGTGAATACATTCAATTTTGTCTGGATGAAAATGAATTGAACGTAAAGCTTATACGAATTAAAATACATCATAGAAAACTCAAAATTACTGTTTTTCTGTAGTGAAAAACCTGTAAAAATTCATAAACAAATGGAATTAATTTATAATTTACAATTCATTTAGCAATATTTAATTTAATTCGTTAATTAATTTGTTTGGTGAATGGTTTAGAAGACAATCGTCACTTATTAATCACTGTAATAAGCGTCTCGCGTTTTTCGCTTATTTAACTCAAAAAATCGATACTTTCGGTGGATAAAAACTAAGCTTATTTACAGTCGAAAGACGGTCGGCAGGGACTTAAATTAAAGATTAGGATCCCAGGAGTAATTTATGTACGAAAAAACCGCATATTTAATATGACGAGTATGATCAATTGGGCGAAATATAAAAAAACACCAAAAAAGGCTATTTTTGAGACCTTTGTGCTAGATAGGGTTAAATCCAAATTCGAAACTAAGACTGATCCCTTTCATAGAATTACAAAAACTATCATTTTTTCACTACCCGTCTCAAATCAAAATTTTTCGACCCGCCCTAATATATTTTATAAAGAAAAAGATAACATCAACCACTGTGAAGACACTGACTTAAATAAAATTTGGCTTCCATTAAATACATACAAATTATAAGCAAAAAATAAAATTATCAAAATTTTTTTGTTTGGAAAAACAAAAGCACTATGTATTTTTTACGGTTCTCAAGATACCTATGGTAAGTCAGTTGTTTTCAGTTTTCATAAAAACAAGAAAATTATAAGCTTTTTACTATTTTTTGAATCAAAATTAAACAAAACAAAAATGCTAGTTTTTTACTGTACTGTAATTCTCTAGGTAGAAAATAAAGCATTTCCTTCCCAATCAAATACATAATATAAGTTGGCAATACTGTCGTATTCAAGCAACAGTTTACCGGTTAATTTCATGGGGGAAGCCCCGCCCAGTACCGTAACTGGCAGCAATGTCAACGAGGCCATAATCTAACCTAACCTAACCTAAACCGTTGTTACAGTTTTTCCACATTAGCCTGCTGCATATAGTTGGTATGTCTCCCTTTTCTATTCGTACAATACCGCGCGAGCGATGGTGATATACAGTTTTATAATCAGTCATTTGAATTCTTTCCCAATCCGAAACAATAACACAGAGAGAGAGAGAGGGACAGGCCAGATAGGGCAATCGGATACACATACCGATTAATATTTATTTCGCTCTGCGAGATGACGTTACAACGCGACGGACGACATTCACTTGTTTTTTTTGCGCGCCCCCCGCGCGCTTTTGTTGTTTTTGTAGCGCCTGCCTTACCGTGTGCTCTTTTGTTTCGTTGATGCTACTGTTGAAAGGCAGCCGGTCTGTGTGTGTGTGTGCGTTTTTTCTATCTTTCCGGAAACTCGAATCAAGTTTGGGAACCATATATGTTATACAATGCTACCAATGTGATCGTGATCTATATATACAGTGTGTTCCAAAACTTTGAACGATCGATTTATTTATTGGTAGAGTATTGTTCAGTTATACAATTTGGAAGAAAGTTAATAAATATCTAAAATAGTATTTGATTAGGATAATTACGACCAAATTAATAACGCGTTTGAAGTTTGGGGAATCAGTAGAACCCAAAATTTGTTTTATGAAAGGAGCACACATTTTTTTTTTAACTGTTTATTAATTTTTTTACAGAAGGGTAAAAAATAATATTTTTACTAAATTATACTATCTATTTTAGTAATTTTATATGAACAAATTATGTACCAAATAGATAATTAATTTATTATAGTCCTTGACTAGTAATTCTAAGTTGGGATTATTTATTTTTTCGAAGATTGCAAGTAACAAATATTTCATCTTTTTTCAAAAAATTTTTTTAAAAGTTTTTCGAAACATTTGCAAAACTTGTCTATTAATTTTGATAATTTTTGCAATTGTTGGCTCCAAACTTGGTTCCCATTTGAAAATATTGGGTGTTTATTTCTGAACGTTAAACGACGTTATCTCAAAACTCATATAAAATGACGTATTCGTTACTATACAAATTAGCAAAATACGTTTATTTTGGGATACACTATATACACTAATGTACATGGAAAGATAAATAAATCAGCATGGTGAATTCAAGTGAACTATATGATACAGGTATATGCTGCAGATAGAGGTAAGGTTTGTCTTATTAATTCCATAGGCGTAGCAGAAAAGTTAGTTTCTTGAATTAGTTGCGTTGCGTGTGCTGTAAAATTTTTGCTTTGTTCCAGATGGTTTGTAAGTAAATAGTCGTTCAACGATTGCTTGACTGCTTTTTCTTAGATTTTGTTCACTCACTGTTAACTAGAAATTAACTATCACTTTTAATTATTACTTTTAGATAGAAATTTATGCCACCTTTTTTTTCGCTTATTCACAAGAAAATTGAAATATTTAGAAAAAAATTTTTACTTTCTAGTTAAACATGTACATTTTGAATATCAATATTGATATACCTATGTAAAAATAAAGGATAAATCTGTTTTATTTGGGTAGTTGTTAAAAAATGTAAAACAAATATATGAGTGTGTTAGTAAATAGTTAATTTAAAAATTTGTGTACAGATATATATTTATGAATAAATAGAAATTTGCTACCAACCAGCTTGCAGGTTATTAATTTGTGTGAGTGAGAGAGATCCGATACCCCTTGTGTTGAAAATACAAAAAAAAAAATGCATGAAAAACAACGTTATTGTTCGTTATTGTTTCATATACAAAAACGGTGGGAACACGGAGGTTTTTCTGATGTAGTCCGGCCCTGTCTCCGCGAATGTGATAATAATATCTGAATGATCATATACCGCTCTATTTCAAATCAATCAATATTAATAAAATTAACAGTTAGCTAACAAATTTAACACTTAAATCAATTAACACTGTTTGCACAATTAGTTCAAATCGCTCATCAATTTAAATTTTCCGTACATCAATGAATAAAATTTAAGCGCATATACAAACAATACCAATACAGCAAAACTACACGTTATCTATTTCAGCCATTAGACTCAAAGTAGTTACTAATTAGATGCAATTAGAAGTATAATCATTCTATCTCTTTTCTCATCGCATTCTTAATTAGCTGCTAAGACGCCGGCCCGTCAACTGTTCCCGGCACACACACACACACACACACTAAACAACCGACTTAGCACAGAGAGCCTAGCTGTAACTAATAGAAATTGGCTTGACTGAGGCAACACTTTTTTATAGTTAGCTTCTTCCTGAAATTGAAAGATATCTCTCTTTTTTTTTTTCTGGTTCGAATGTAGTCTGGTAGTGCGACTTAAATAATACATCTAGTTATCTATGAGTTTTATCTTGTGTGACTTATTTTGCGACAAAGTTAAATTGTTATATCTTCGTCTGGTCGGTGAATTTCTTGTAATGTGAAGAGATGAATTGAACCGATAAGGATGTGAACAGAAATATTAAGTTATTTTATGGATTATTGTGATATTTTACTTATTATTCTTCATTTTTTCAAGTGCAAAGTACGTTATATCTTTATTGAAGATGTGAAATTTTCCGTTAGGTGTTACAAAAAGATTCTTGTTTTATGAAACAAACATACATACCTACATACACAATCACGCCATGTACCTACAAGGGTGTGGCACAAACTTTTTCCACTATTCCGAAATCAGTTTCCTCGAAGCATCACTATTCCGCCAAGTAACTTTACCACAATCATAATACCTTTTATACATGCTCTTCTATTTCTATCTACTACTTGCAAACTTTGCTCACGCAAGACACTCTCAATCATACCACTCCTTCTACACATCGGACATCCACGCAAATGTATACATTTAAAATCATTCATATAAATTCTTTTAACCAAACCACAAACTAGAAAAAAATATCTAATTATATTAGATGAATACACAAAAACGTAATCAACTTCTCTGAAATTAGATGATACTCCAAATATAATTTGAAACCGGAAAAATCGTCTATTTTTTTAAAAATAAAACATTAGAAAAATCAAAAAGAATTAAGAAAAATTTCAAACCACAAAATTTATATATATAGTATAATACAGTATATATATATATATATATATATATATATATATATATATATATATATATATTTATAGTATAGCTAAATACATATTTCGGAAGTATTAATCGTTCAAAACTTAGTCAGATATCTAAATCACACCCTGCACGGACAATATTACTGTCAGGATTTTTTGATCAGTACTACTGAGAGTAATGCCAATAAAAATATATTTTTCAATACTTAACCTTAAACTATAAACAATATTGTCAATATTTTTAGATACTAATATATAGTATTACTGATCGTGTAGGGTCTGCACAAATACTCAACGTATCCAGTTAAAAAAAAAGTTATTTAAAATTATACAACTATAATTTAAATTTCTTTAGAAGCACTGTTCCAAAATGAAATAACTAATATTAATTCTAATTAAATCTACTAATTAAATTACAATTTTGGTAACATCCATTTCTGCATTATTAAAATCGAAACACACTAATAATTAAATTCTCTTTAAAACAGCCGGACAAACTACAAAATACATTTGTCATAATTACCATCATTCATTAAGCCAACTTTGAGCGCATTAAAAATTAAAATTTATACCAAAATAATCAGCCCTCAACGCCAATAAATAATCTTTATACACGCACGCACACAAACACACATGTACATACACAGTCACACGCTAAAACAAAACGTAAACACACACATAGAGAAAACAAAAGCCAACTATTTTCATGTTTAGCCTCGGAAAGTCAATAACAAACTTATTACGAGTGGGGTGGCGCACAACATGCTACCCTTTTCCTTTTCAGGCTTCTAGTTTTAACCCTCTAAGGGCGGATAACAGCTTGAACGGTAGCTGTGATGTGGTTATATTTATGACAGGACAGGTAGTCCTTAATTAATATTCATAATATACAAACATTTGGGCGTGTTTATGATAATGTTCCTGTTATTATATTAATGTGTCAAAAAGGTTTCCACAAGTCAGACATTGGAGGGGGTGTAATGAAGACACTCCTTTTTGAATTAATAGAGCCGCGATCTATTTGGATAATGTTTTTGATGTAAAAAAAAAATGGCACACAAAATATGTGTTTATCTTAAAATAGTTTTTTTTTTTTGTTTATGTATACTGGTAAAAAATTGCTTTAGATTTGAGGTTTTTACTTTTAACTCAAAATTAAACGTGTTATGATTTATACAAATCTTTTAAAATAATTATTCTGTTACGTACTATTATTTTTTTCTATTAATTTTTTTATTTCTATTAGAAAAGCATAAGCTTACAATTCAAAAACATGTTTACTTTTGAGTTAAAAGTAAAAAACTTAAACTCCATTTTTACTTTTAAGTCAAACTGGTATATTTTATAGAATTTTAAATAAAAATTAATTATGTTTAAAAAAAATCAATATTAAGATCTTCTAAGTAGGTATCATAATTACTGAAGGACACTTCTTTGCTTTTTATAAAATGACACTTGACTTTTGACATACTTTAAAAAAATTATAACAATTTATTTAATCTCAATTTTTAAACTTTTTTTTTGGTACCAAAAAAATACTTATTGTTAGTAATAACACAAACAAATTCGTAATTAAATAATTTTATGCGTCCGGTACATAACTCATAAAATAGAATAATAACTCGAAAACAAGCAATAAAATAATTTTATCTCTAATTCCAATTTGTTGAATCAAATGTGAGATCTAATTATTTCCACTAATTATTTGATAAATTAATATACATAAATGAAATGTTCGCTTTTCATTTTTTATATTATCTGAAGTAAATATAGGTATAATTCATTTGGCACATTATAATGAAATTATTGAACTTGAATAAAATGGTTATATTATGACAATAGTTATAAGTAAAAGTGACACGTTATGTAAATTTATATATAAATAGAAAAATAATGAATGTAAATTTTTAATTTCTTAGTTAATTAATTATTAACGCATAATTCTATATATGTGTTTAATATTATTTATAACTTATTTACATGAATATTTGTACAATGTAATAATTTATTTGTTCAGATAAGTTATTCGACATATTATTTCATCTTATTAAAAGACAAAAAAAAACCTTTTTATAGATATATTTATTATTGTAATATTTTCGATTTTGGTAAATATAAAATTTACATACGTAACATAGTAAAAAATCTTTCAGAACTTATTATATTAAAATAAAACGGTTGTAGGTTCTAGTTTTGTAGTAATTATATTTATTAATAATCGACGTTTCTTGACGAACTCAACGTACGTCTTCTTCCTGATGAAGACGTACGTCGAAATGACGATTATTAATAAATATTAATACAGAACTAGAACCTCAAGCCGTTTTACTTTAATAATATTTAAATATTCACAAAAAAATATTTTTTTTTATATAACTGTTAATATCTGACATACTCGTATTTCCTATGTTACTAAGCATGACTATAAGTTTTCGAAATATCAATAGCAATCGATAATATTAAATTGCATTGACAATGAATATATCTTGAATGAATTGTAAGGTTAATCACAGCTATGGTGAATCAAAATCCATCTTAATTTAATTTGAAACATGTCTAATGTTTCGATTCGAATTTAATAGAAACCGACTCTATAGTAGTTAGGTACATATATATATATATATATATATAGGTATATATATATATACATAAGACTATTGTATCAGATAAGTATACGAACTATGGCTGGTTTGTACAAACAAACAAACACAACGTGAATAAATACCGACCACATCAGAGATTTACAACTAGACCTTAATATAATCTGTAATCATCTCTTGTAAACCACGATCTACTTCATTTCTCCGTGTATAAAGTACTTAACAGTATCGTACTAAAAAAATTTACTTTTAAAAATATACACTGTAAAAAAAATCGACGTAAATTCACATATTCTATAAATGTATTTTTACAGAAAAACTATAATATATTACGTCAATTATCGCAGTAAAAATTATAAAATTTTGCTATTTTGTTGTTAATATAGTTATTATTACATTATTTATTATATATTACATTTTTTACAGTGTAATATTTTGATTCGTTATTATTTATTAAATATCAATCAAGAGGGGAAACCGTTTGTACAATCTGGTGTACAAATTAATTAAAATCTCTTAAAAATCTTAGTAAAATTCTTTAAAATCATGGATAGAAATGTTTGGAAGAAACTAATTTCGGAGTAGAAAAAGCTTGTGTCATACCCTTTTGGGTACATACACTGTTCGAAAAAAATATCCTTATTAGTGCCTATATAAGTCCGTTCCCCAAAAAGGGTATATATGAATACCCTAAATAGGTAAATTCAAAAAGAGCACTTTATTATCCCAGAAAAGGGTAAAAAATATATACTCTTTTTAAGGCAATTAAATTAATTTTTTTTTTGTTTACCACACGCATGTTGAACCATGCGCAGTAACAAGAAAATTTAAAAAATACTCAAAAAGGGTAAATTTTAATGTTTTACTCAAAAACAAAATGAGTGAGCAGTTATTTAACTTTATTTTTCGTATTTATTGCCCTTCCATAAAGGTAAAAAGTCAAATATTTTAAAATACGCAAAAGCAGGGCAATTTTTTGCTCTAATAAGGCTACAAATTCAATTACCCTCAAAAATTTTTACTCTTTTACCCTACTATTTTGAACAGTGTAGCGTGATTATGTATGTATGTAAATCAATTAAAAATTTCGTAAGAATTACATAATCCCTGCAATTATATAAATTTCGTATAAAATCAGTAAAATCAATGAAAAATTACTATAATGTCAACAATCATATTTAAAATATGTACAATCTAGTGTACAAAATTTAAAGAAGTGATTTCTCCCTCGATATTAACATTATTAATTTAGAAATAAATGCGTATTAAATTATAATTATGAAAACTAACCTGTTTGCTGATTCTTATAAATCTGAAACAAAAAGAATATGAGTATTAATTAGTTTTATTTAATGAAGTACACCATTTTTTAAATAAGTTTTCAAATATAAAAATCCCTCATTTTTTTAGAATATCGTCTCCTACGAGTTCCAGGCTAACCCGATATCACTGGGCTACGATTATTTGTTCTTATCAAAATATAAAATATATCCTAATCTAAAACAGTATTTTGACCATAATATATTATATTCAACGTTAATAGTCAAACACCATGCTATAATAAATAAAACAAAATCGAGAATCAACATCTAATACAATAAATATCAATCAAAATATATTTTAATTCTATTAGTAAAAATCATGCTACAAATTTCCTAACCTACAATTCATCTTACGAACATTATAATAAAATATAAATAAATCTATTCATTATTCCTACTAGAAAAAAGAAAAACTAACTATAGTAGGAATAATAAAATACGTTTCGGATCAAAGCAAAAGTTCTAAAAATATTCCGTCGCGACCAATAATTCTTTCGGGAGGAGAATGGCATTTTGGTAGTGAAGCAGCAGCGCGGTTAAAAGAATAAAGAAAAGGAATAATAATAAGGCGAAGACATGTTGGGTGATGAGGAAGAGAACCGAACACCGAGTCCGGAATATCGTCGCGCATAGCTCACAAGGTCGTGGGTGAGAAATGATATTGCATTCCACTGCGACGAAAATTCCACAAATATATTGTCTCGTACGGGCGGACTCATGTCACATATTCGGACCACACTTCTAGGTTATGTGATGCATAAGTGTATACTGGTTATAGCTTTCATGACATGATTTTCTCGAGTATTTATTTTGGTCTTTAGATCAGTTTTAATATAAATCAAATGATAATCGAGTTAATTCTACAAAAATATTGTAAAAAAAATTCTAGAATTATATTAATTAGTGGTGAAAAAATAAATTACTCGAAATAAGTACTTGTTTGTGTATAATAGCAAAGAGAATATAGTAAAATTTAGATAATATACTATATTTTATTTTCTTTGATAATAGTCACAGCAATAACATACACTGTAAAAAATTGATGTAAATTTACATATTCTTCGAATAATTTAATAATATGTCAATTATCACAGTAAAAATTACAAAATGCTGCTATTTTACTGATAATAGTTATATAAAATTACATTTTTTACAGTGTACCTATATAATAAAATAATTTTTAATTTATCAAGTTATTTAGATAATAGAAATAAAAATATGCACCTAGTGTAAATATTGAACACTTTTTAACTGACGTTTGAATAAAAAATAAATAAAAATTATTATTTCTAATAAATAATAAAAAAGTTTTACATTTGGTAATGTTATTGAGCAACATTCTGTAGAGAAATTTCAAATTGGCAAATTTTAGAATATTTAACTTTCGTTATCATTGTTAAATCGTTAGTTTATTTAATTTTTTATTTAAATACGTTTAAGATTTTATTCAAATGTGTTGAAGAATTTTTTTTCTACCAAGCGAAGAATATTATTCATTAAACAATAACAAAACATTCTTAAAGATTTATTCAGAATCGTACTACAATTCTATATGTTACTATATATTGTATATAAATAATAATGATTTCACTATGTTTAATAACAATTAATTTTTTTTATATATTTTTAAATATTTTTCAGTTTTAATAATAACTATTCTTATCTTGAAATTGATTAATTCAAATTCAGAAACATATTGAAGCTATTTTTAACCACAAACAGAATAAATAAAAATATAAAATTCTCGTGAAGATATAACACGGATTCTGTTCGTATCAAAAAACTAGCGAAAAATATTTTGCTATTTTTCAACGGATAGTATAAAAGATTTCAGATTACATCAGTAGTTCAGTACACTCACCGACAACAACTTATCAACAGAAACAAAAAAAATGAGTAAAAAAATAGCCATAGCGGACAGAATAAAATATCGCGGTATCAATTTTTGAGCTGATGGCAACACCAAAACGTATATAAGGTGATTGGTGTTGCAGAGTCCGGCGCAAAGCTTGCGGCTTCTTTGATACGAACTTTATATCAGTTTAATGTATAGTCTAAACTTATACTTTAATTTCCAATTAGCTGGACACGCTTGAATTTTTCACTTTAAATAAATTTACATTCCTTTTTTCTACTTCATTTCTTCTGTTTCATGTTGGTTTGCTTACGTTTTCTTCTTCTGGTTTTGGACATTCTGCAAGACGCTAAATATTTTACAGAAGCGGCGTTCGATATATATTTTTTTTATTTTACAAATTTATTGTCTATTTCAAATAGAGTTCATTTAAAAACGAATTAAAAATGTTCTTAAAGAAATCACTTTCGGAGTTAAGTAAAACGAGTTAAAATTATAATTTCAATCTTTTGTTTTTATTTTAATAAATTTATTAGTATAGTATTTTCTCTCGTTTGTGTTAATTGAATGTTGTAATTTTATAGTACTATAGAGTTAATTGACAATTGCATTGTTTATTTTCGCTTGAATTTAAATTTGATTATTGAAAATGTGTGAAGAATTGCAAGAAATGCAAATGTATACTGCCAAATTTGTCAGAAATTGTATATTCGACCAAAGAAAAATTAATTCTCACAAATTACATAACAAATATAATAACTGTTAGTAAGATTAAAGTAACTTGATATATATTTATATTTATTTTTAGTTTGATTTCTCGTTTAGAGTGCTTGAAGAAAAACCGTACATGGTCACCCGGAATAGAGAGCTCTTTTTATTGCTTGGCTTCGGCTTTGTCTCGGCCACAAATATCTGGGCTCAGCACAATAATCATAGCTTTCTACTCCTCTTAACATAATATACTATTAACACAAATCTTACAGATTCTTTTTACTGTGTGTATACTTTTGCCATATACACTGTATGTATTTCAATTTTTATTCAGTAAATCGAAAATAAATTATTTCTCATAAATTATACTTTATTAATAATATTTTTTGCTTTATGTAGTATAACAGAAAAAAAAAGAAAAAGTATAAGGTATTATTTAATACGTCAATATACATTAATGAAAGTATAATATTTTAATATTATTTATAAAGTATAAAATTATAATTCTTGTTTGTTTAATCTTAATATCTTATTTTTATAACAATTTTATATGTATAACTTATACCAATTTTTTTTCCATATCGCACGTTATTTTCATTGAAGGCCATTTAGAAACAAGGTGAAATTACAAACTAACGTGACAATGCTTACCATTCCTGTAAATAAATGCGAGAAATTTCTATTTATTGTTGTAACAAAAAATCTAATAGTATTTTTTGTTGTTCTGTGAGTACTATAACACTTAAAAATAATTTTATATGCATATTTAGCAATTGTAAAACTATTAATAATTTCAGACATGTTTTTAAATGATAATTGTTTCAAATTAAAAAGAAAAATATGCAAAAATAAATCTGTAACTGAAGATATAGATTTATTTATTAAAATATTTGAGAAATCAGTAATGTATTTTATGTGAGGATTTAAATATTAGCATAGATTATGAAAAAATGAAATGAAATGAAAAAACTAATGTTACCTCGACTTGGGATCAAACAAAAGTCATTCCATTTTCTGGGTGGCTGCTCTATTTTCTATTTTCGTAAACAACTTTTCAATTTTGATTACGATTACGAAAGTGCTATAGAATCTAGTCACAGATTAGAAAAAGTAAAAAAAAAAAAACAGTTTGTAAGAAAAAAAGTAATCAGTGGATATGAAAAAAATAATTTTACATTTGAAAAGTTTGATCTTAGCTAAAATAAAACGTTTATTGATGCATAATCCTTTATTACATACAATAGTTCTACAGGAAAGGTCAATGCATTTAAAGAAAGTTTGTCATTTTTAATTAAATGTGTTATATGAAAAAAAAAACCCGAAATAAAAAAATCTTGAAATCTGCCTAAATCCGATCCTGCATGTCGTAGGTTAATTGTACAACAAGCAGCAGTTGATAGCGAGTACCGGTCTTTCGGTTGCTTTGATCAAAAATCATTTCACAGATGTCGATCGTGATAACTTTCCAGATAAAGATACTTCTATCATATACTTACTTATAATTCAAATTCTATTTCTTTTTTATGTATTTGTTTATCTTGTATACAAATTCTTTATTTTATATTACTGTTCATATGTTACTAATATTTGATATGATAAATTTGCAATGAAATTTTAATAATATAAATTATAACATAGTAAAAATTCTTTCAGAACTCAATATATTATAAAATAAAATAGCTTTAGGTTATAGTTCTGTATTAATATTTATTAATAATCGACGAACTCAACGTACTCAACTTACATCTTCATCAGAACTACAACCTATAAAGTCGTTTTTTTTTTGATATTTATTTCGTACAAAAAAAAGTTATCAGTTCTTGTGCTTTTGTGGCTTATCTCGTTGAATGGTTTGCAATTTACTTGACTCACACTGTAAAAAAATTATGTAATTTTACATGTTTTATGAATGTAATTTTTCATAAATCACGTAAATTATCAAAGTGACATTACAAAATGTTCTTATTTTTACTGTTAAAACCTATGTAAAATTACATAAATTTAAGATATATTTTTTATAGTGCACTGAATCGAGACCAGTGAATATTCACTTAATCACTAATAGTCGAAGCTCCAACTACTCAAATAACGCTTATTTAACGAGCAAAATGTAACTTTTTGGTATATAGTTTTTGAAAACATCATCTTATAAAAAATTTTCTGCCCGATCTGATGGTGGGTAGACGAATTTTTTATTTCTTCGCAAAATTTCAAAAATCCACTTTTTCAAAAAAAAAAAAATTAAAAATTTAAATTTAATTATTTTTTAACTTGAACCGATCATATCTCGGTTACTAGACAAGTAATTAGCATAATTCTGTTTTAATTTTATTTACTAACTATTTCTGTGTATGTTTCTTGAATTTTTTTTATTAATATAGTTATTACAAAATATTAAAAAAAATTCAAATAAAAGAACTTTTTTGGACATTGCTCTAAAACTTTGTCGCTTATGTACCTACTTATTTCTTAAGGCCGAAAAGTTTGTAACTGTAAGAAAAATTCGCTTTCAAATTGAAAAAAATCTTGCTCAGTAATTTGTTTATTTATTTTTTGTGTTAATTAATATCTATATTAATAAAAAATTCAAGAAACATACACAGAAATAGTTAGTAAATAAAATAAAAAAAGAATTATGCTAATAACTTGTTTAGTAACCGCGATATAATCGGTTCAAGTTAAAAAATAATTAAATTTAAATTTTTCAATTTTTTTGGAAAAAGTAAATTTTTGAAATTTTGAAAAAAAAAATAAAAAATGCGTCTACCCACCATCAGATAGGGCAGAAAATTTCCTATAAAATAAAGTTTTCATATATAGTTTAACATATAAAAAAAGCCCAAATTTACTGGATAATCCCATTAACAGCTCTAACTTGTGGTGCTTATACTTTATTATTTTGTAAGTTAAAGGTTTTGAATAGTTGTAATTGGTCAAAAATCGTGAGAAATGGTTTTGATTGATTAAAAATCTTAAAAACTTTTGGACAGTATAACTTAACAGAATACACATATATTACGAACAAGAATACGTTGTTACTACTAATATGATAAATTTACATAGAAAGTCGTCTGAGCTTAATATTATTATTTTATAATTAAAAATTACTTGATATTTTCAAAAGAAAACAAAATCTTCAGAATATTATCAACAGTTATACAAGAACAAATGTCGTTTATCGATTTTAATTTCAAATTTCCTATATGATATAAACATGTAAGAACATAACATTTCTCTGAATTTTTTTTCATTCTTTTATTTATATTTATTTTATGACCAGTTTAGGAGAATGTGGGTCACATTATAATCTTAATACACTAATAAATCATAATTTATAATTATCATTTCATCAATAATAAATTATTATCAGACCACCAATTATGAAAATTTACTTTATACCCGAACAGTTAGTATTTCTCGAGTTAGAAAATTATCCGCATGTGCATTGAAAAACGCTGTTTAAATGTAATAAGTATTATAAAAACGGCCTTCGTAAGAAATAATATAAATTATAATTTGATGGACGTGACATTTCGATATTTTCAATAAATAATTAATTAAATGAAATATGTCTAAATAGCCGACGATTGGCTATAAATTATCACGACTTTCTTTTGGGGCACATATGCAGAAGCTGATATTAAAGATATCACATATAAAAAGTTAATATATATTTTTTTAATTTGAAGAAACATTAAAAATTAACAGCAGGTTTTATAATGAATTCTAATGGGACCTTATTTATTTTAAGTTGTGATAAAAGGGCAACGTTTTGGTAATACGTAGCAATGATTGCCAATTTGTATTTTGAAAGATCATTCATTTATAAACATTAACAATGAAATAAATAACAGGTTTTAATAAAAATAATAATGGTGTAGTGTCTTTTATCAATGTTAATTATTTTTGTAAATAGAATTATATTTAAAATGAAATTGCTTTAGGTTAAAGTTCTGTATTAATATTTATTTACTGTCGACGTTTCGACGAACTCAACGTACGTTTTCATCAGAAAAACTGATACAAATGACATTTACAGTAAATAACAGAACATAGAAACAAGTAACTAGGTAACAAAATAAGTAACTAGATCATGAAATTTATAGATTTTTAACACGTTTTTATTAATTCGCTTTCTTGTCTGTTCGGTACAAATTTTGCAATTGATTTTAAACTGACTTCCCGATGAGCTAAAGACTTGAAACTTTAAATATAGCTCAGAATTGGATGACAATGTAATATTAACTAATTAATTAATAAATTAACTAAATAATTAATTAATAATATTAGAAATATTAATTTTTATCTTGTGCCATATTCACGAATTCCGTACATTCGTGTATTTAGCAATTTAAAAAAAAAATACAGAAACTACAGAAAACAACTGCAGAAAATACAGAACACACACAAGACTAAAAAGTAGAAAATAGTTATTTAAATAATACAAAAAAATTAATATACCACGTTTTTAAAACGGACTAAAAAGTATAAAATAATTTCTCCTAGCCCCATACAGATAACACCATACAGATTCCTGACCCCATATGGATTGTCCTCAAAATTTATGATTTTAAATTTTTAATAGCTATGACAGTACTTGTAAGATTTAAAACGAGTAATGTACAATAGATAAATAGTAAGGAGTGTAGGGAGTGGCTGTCATTGCGCCCCACCAAAATTTTTAATCTAGTCAAATCTAGTCTATCGAATCAAGAATTGAACAATAAGTATTAAATTTTTTATCTTCTGTAGTTAATACAGGAGAAGAAATCCTGATTTATAAAACACTGTAATATCAATAGCATAAAGATTTTACAAAACTCATTTTCATTAAACTTGTACAACTATTGAACTTGCCTGTATATAAATATATACAGTCCGTTACTGTAAGACAATAACATTCTTTTCAGTTAATAAAATTATACCTACATCAGTGACACAATAAAAATTTAACAGAATGTACACACGTCACAAATCAGGTGAGGTAGCGCGGTCGGTCCTGTTCTTCTAAGAACAGTTCTCCATCTACCTAGTTACCTTTGATCAATGTTAACATATAAAATTGTTCCTTGAACAAAACACAAAAGTCTGTCAGCTGCATTTAAACATTATAACTAAACCCTTCTTTCTATACAGATTAGTAATTTGTCGGTATGTTACAAACAATGATATGGTAAGGTCTGACTAAATCAACCAAAACATTTATCTGCGAGCAGTTGATAGACATATCTTAGTTGAAATTTCGTTGTTAATTAATGAATAATATTGATTATAATTAATTGATTTGAGGAAAATACAAGCGAGGAATGAAGGAAATATAAATTCGATAAAATTTTTCAAAACGGAAACAGTGACGACTTAATTATGTAGGTTTTATTTGAGAACGAATCCATCTATAAAATTGAAAATGTGTAAAATGTTAGTAGTAAAAGCATAAATATTGAATGCTTCAAATGAGGGTACTATAACAAAAATATTAGTAATACTGTTTTCAATTTTATTAGACGTGTATACAGCTGTAATATTTTATGATAATAAATATAATATTGATTTTGATCATAAAATATTTTGATCCATAAACACGTGGTAAATTTTTTAAAAGAAACCTTTTTGAATTCTGTTTTGTTACGTATATTATACAGTGAGATAATGATGTTAAAGTACTTGCCATAAAAATTTTCTACTCCAGATCTTGTAGTTTCTATATTGTTTAGATTTTTATCAAATTTTATACGTTTCTACAGTTTTACAGATTAGAGATCTTAATCCGGGTATATAAAGTCGAGATTCGGGTCCGAGATTCGAATATTTGAATTTGGAATCCGGATCCAAAATTATCCGGATTCGGTTCTCATCATCAGGAGTTTGTCTTCGATAGTCGATGCCTCGCGAATCTGCCACGCACTGTGCATATATAGCTTTTTTATAGATACGTATAAGTATCATGTAGGTTTTTGTACTTGTGTAGTTATATTTTCAATTTGCAAAGAAACATCTAAAATTGAAAATAGGATAGAAGAAAATATTATATTGCTATCGTTCATATATTTTAAGACGATTTTAATGCCATGTTTAGTTTTTAAATATTTTGTAAAACAATGTAAAACTTTTATCATCATTTCAAAAATGACCTTTTATTACTAAAAGTGATTACCGTTAAATAAGGATTTAATCATGTTTTTAAAATAATCCAACAAACAGATTTCGTTTCAGTTTTAATATCTAAATAAGAAATACCTATTTACACAAAATGCTACACAATAAAAATGCGCACTAACTTTTAAATTTATAGGCAAAAATTTATGAGTATTTTCTAGTTTTAAGTATTTTGCAGCTATTTAAACCATTTGATGATATATAGAAAAAAACATTTTATTTCTTAAACACATACAACAAAATTTTATTATACCCGTATAAAACTACGATTTTAACTTTTTGCATTATAAGTATTATACTATTCTAACATGATCATGTTAATTTGCTATTAAAATGGCATAAAAATAGAAAGAATTGTTTTATGTTTTATCACAAGAATGCGGTAAACTATATATATATATATAAATAAAATATTTATATAAAATGTATTATATTAACAAATAATGCATCATTTACCTAAATAACAGTGTCTAGAATACAACATATAGGAATTTTAACGTTTGTCGTAAAATATTTTTTTTTTTTTGTTCAAACTATAATAAATAATGTATAGAGTATTAAATAATATATACTTTATTACATTTATTTTATGACTTATAAATTATAATTTTATACACATCAATATAAAAAATATGTTTCGCTAATAACATAATACAAAATTTAGAACATGTAAATGACTATTAAAAATATATTAAAAAAATACAAAATTGCTTTATTATGAGTTTATAGTTGTAATTTCAAAGTTAAAAAATATTTTTCAGCTTTGAAAACATTTAGTAGATTGTTTTAAGAAAAACTAATTCTAATTTTTTATTTATGGATAAAAAAAAATTAATTTAGAAAGATTTCTTGTTTCTTTTAAATGTAGATCTCAAAATTTATATGCACGTTGGTATAATATAATAAATTAATTTTTGTTTTACATTGCAAGAGTAAATTAATTTTAAAATAGATAATATGAAAATATTAGGTATATTCAGTAATTTTATTCTTAATATTATATTAAGTTCTAATATAAAATATCAAGACAATTTGTCAAATGTATTCTTTTAAAAAAAATCTAAAGAACTAATACTATTATAACTAACTATAATAAGATATAACTAAACAAATGAAGTAAAACAGCTAAAAACCAAGCTTGTAGTACTAGCCAATGTGTTTTTTAATTAGAAAAACAAATTTTGTATATTACTTTTGTTGTTAGATTGAACGCAATTTTATTATACTATGAATATACATCAGTTCTAACAACTAGTACAATATTTAATAATTACTGTCCTATCGGCAAAAATTTCCAAATTTTTCGCCAGCGATTTAGTCCATCATTGAACTAAAAACAGCACCGTACAAAAACTGCATCCAAACCGAAATATTCCATCAATCCATCTAACTAAATCCGAATCAGTAAAAATCCGGAATTTCTTCATCCAATTCCCAAGGCAACCCCCCATAATCTGCATTCACACAACGCAACGGCGCAATCATCGCGGTAAAAACAATAGTCCAGCATCCCACTGTGTCCACACACACCCGCAACCTCTCCGAATGACTAACGAAAATCACGGGGGCATGGGAACACATCTTGGGCTCTTCCACAAACACACACACATACACCAACCTCCTCAAACGGCAGTGATCGATGTAAGCGGGACAAAAACACGGCACTCGTTCGAATTAGAAACGTCCTGGCTGGCCAACGGACAAATGGAATGCTTTGACATTGCCGCAAACTCCGACTTCTGCCTTACTATACGGCCGAACAGTTAACTCTTTGGGACCGCGAAGCAGCTCAGGTGATAATGTATGGAGAGAGGCCGGTGTTTGTGTGTGTGTGTGTATGTAGATGCGTTGTGGACCAATGGGACGACGATGGGAACGGATCCGAGAGTTAGGTTAGGAATTGGAATTGTGTTTGTTTGCGGAATGCTCTCTACGCAGGACGACGATATAGGTGACTAGGTTTGGGAAACAGCAGAGGGAACAGGCCGATTGGAATTTTTAGATGTTTCTACTGGATTTACGTTTGGGTTGGAGATTGTAATAAAATACTGGAAGGATGAGATTTTTATTGTCTCGAGCTTGATTTATTTGAGAAATATTATGATAATAAAAACGATGGGAATCAATGTATCTAATAAGAAAAATATTGCAGGATTTTTTTATATATATAAATTTGTTATATGCTCATAAAAACGGTTATAATTTCGAAAAAAGATTGACAAAATCAATCTACACTTCTACAGTATAAATTAGATACACTGTAAAAAAAAAATAGCAAAATTATGGAAAACTACGAAAAAAATATTTTTTTCAATAATGACAAATAAATATCTTTTTAATTATAAAATATTTGTGTATTACAAATACATATATATTTTTTAAATAAAAAGCTGTATATTTACTCTAAATAAATTTATTTAAAATATAGAAATATATACTTTATTATTAGCTACTTACATTTAAATTTTAAATATGGTTTAAATTAATCGACTAACGAATTTCTAATAAATAATCGTCGTTATAATACTAAAATGGTCGACTCCTTGAAAGCTTCCAGTCTAATTTCTTCAATGTTTCTTTTTATTTAGTTGTTGTCCTTTAATTCAACATGCGCTGATAATTATGCGTTTGCTGGTAATCTTGGTTGAAAGCAAGTAATAATTTATTGAATGATTATTTTGTGTTTTGAATGGTTGAATTATTAATATCAAAAATTAAAACATTGTTAACTTAAGCTATGTGTTAATTAGGCAATTAGATTGTCAATTGTCTTCGAATCGCCTCATTGATTGATCAGTTGGCAAGTTAACGAATTGATTAAGTTACTATGCTTTGTGCAACCGGACCACAGTTATTTTTTTACTCAATAACTTTGTTTATATATAATTTATAAAATCAACAATCTCTATAACAAAACGAATCAATTAAAAATATAACAGACAATTAACAGAAGCCGTCTAGGATAATTAGCAATTTCGATATAATATTTTCCATCAGTATAATATAAGGGAGAGATAGAATGTTTGAAAGCTGCGAGAGAATGCTAATAATTTAAATGAGCGTATGCGCCGTGGCCGTTTTACGAATATGCGCATGCGTTAATTACAATGACGACAGTGACATGCAATTGCGTTCGTTTTAATGGCGAACTGGACGCTCTCTCGCATCTTCGCTTAATTGGACCACGACCATTATTCATTTCATCTTTTCATCGCTTGGATTGCTGGGATAAATGGCGCCCTGCCATTATAATCATCAGTTATCATTTTTCGTTTCAAATAGAATTTTATAGCGAGGAATAGTTTATAAGTTTTAAATGATTTGAATGTTATTGTTTACATTGAATATTCAGTTTAAATATTTAAATGTTCAAATCTAACGAGATTTGAATAAAATTTATGCTGGAAATATAAATTTTTTTCTTATTCTGCAGCAAAAATCACATTACTAATAATTGTTTAATAATTAACATGGTTACAAAAATTTTTCAGAACTCATTATGTTAAAATAAAATAGCTTTAGGATATAGTTCTGTATTAATTATTATTAATAATCAACGATTCGACGAACATCATCATGCTGATGTACGTGGGATTAATACAGAACTATACACAAAAGACATTTTATTTTTTTATTAATTTGTAAACTGATTTCGGGATAGTGGAATGAGTTTCCACATCCTTTAGGGTACATGGCGTGATTGTGTATGTATGTATGTAAATTTTGATTACTTGATTTTATTATATATTATTCACTAATCGTATTATTATTATCATTTTTTTTTCAATGAAAAACTTTTGTATTCAAATAACACCAGCTTAACACCAACAATAATAAAAAAGCCTATGTACTAACTTCTAATATAAATGTAAGTGTTAAAAAATGTGTTTACTGTGTGTTAATCTTATATTTGTATATTTTATATATTTGACAATTTTGTTATATTATTTGTTCTCTGACACATATGTGTTCTTACAGTTCTCCTAAAGAAGTGCTCGGGAGCACGAAACGTAGAGATTCTTATAAAATTTAATAAATAACGTCCGAATTGCGACTGAGTATTCAATAATCCGTCTTAAAGAAAATTATTTTTTATATTTCTATATTTGATTCTTTTTGTTTTGTTCAATTTAATATTTTATCCTGTTGTTTGTGTACACCATAGATTCTCAAACTTATTTGAGCTATTGCCCAATTATGAATAAAATAAATCCAACCCCCTCCCCCTGCTATATAGAGATAATGTTTGCGTGTTACGCGTTATTTATATTTTGCCCCCAGAATCATCTTCCTTCATTCATTCTTTTATTGTGCCCGTAGAAAGTCACTCTTCTTTTCCTCATTGTGTCTGTTATTTTTCAAATAAATAAATAATTATTATTATTTATTATGATGTGATATTTAATATGATGTAATATTTGCAGTTTGCCGCCCAGCGTCTGCAGGACAGCCACCTTAACCAACCGTCCACCTCGACCAATATCAGTCCGCTGACCGATCCGCATAGTTCGCACTCGCTCTACTTGCACGGCGGCGGCAGCAATGCGGCGACGGGCGCTGCAGGAGCGTCGGCGTCGACGTCCAGCGCGAGCAATGTGGCGCTTGCCGCAGCGGCGGCCGCTCAACAAGCGACGGCGGTAACGCTCGCCGGTCATAGTTCGACGGGTAGCGTTGGTTCGGCGGTGAGTAGTACCGGTGGCATTAGTCCGGCCAGTCCCCATCGAGCGAAGGAGGAGGAGTGCAGTTTGCATGGACGCAGCAGCACCGAAGGTTAGTTACATTCGGGTTAACTAAGTGTTAACTAACCAACTAGATTGTCAACTGTCGTTGAATCGCTACACTGATTAGTCAGTTAACTTACAAAGCGTTTAACAATACTTTTTGTAACCGGGCTTAAGTATGTACATATTATTTGATAGATAGAAAAAGATAAAATAACTATTTCATCTAATTCGAATTGGATGACCAAATTTTAGATGATTTGTCTATTTAACCTTTATCGTACGAAAGGGAACTTTAGTTCCGGGCAAGGAGTGGGTCCCGCTGGCCGAATAGAAACTTTCGTTCCCACTACAAAAACAAGCTTAGGCCTGGGATTCTTCTCGCTGTTGCTACATCAGTAACATAGTAACATATATTAAAAGATATCTATAATAATAAACAATACATTTTCTTTATAAATGTTTTTGTTTCATAAATAACTAAAAAAAATAGATAAGATAGAGGCAAAAAAGCAGAGCTGAATTTAAATGCCCAAAAAAGCTCCGGCCGGGAGACCCCACTACGGGAATTTAAATGCCGTTTTTTAAAGGTTAATTTGATGATATTTCCAATAATGTTAGTTATTTTTTTAGATAAATAATCGAAAACTGTAGAACAACGGTATTAATTTTTATTAATAATCGATATTTCGTTGTACTCAACGTACATCATCATCAGGGAAAATATACAAATGACATTAAGATAATTAAACAGAACATAAAAACGACTTACTAGATAACAAAATAAGTAACTAGATTATGATTTTTTCTGATGATATACGTTGAGTACGTCGAAACGTCGCTTTATTAATAAAAATTAATACAGAACTATATCCTATAGCCATTTTATTTTATTAAATATATTTATTAGATGTTTAATTTAATATGAATACAAAACTGAAAATCATCTATTTTTATAGATAAAATATTTTATACATTAAAAAATTCTACGATAAAGTTTTTAAATTTTTTAGGCTTATACAAATAAATCCTTCATAGTTCGAACTTGTTCCTGATACATAAAATCTGTGATAATATAACTCTTGTAATAATATTCAAATATTATTTTTCACTAATTTTTTTACAGTGAAGTTATTAATTAATTTGGATTTATGCTGAACAACTTGCATAATGTACGTTCCACTATAAAAATTTAGCTGCGTTGTACTTTCAATAAATTAAACAAGTGCCCCCATTTACCAATAAAAAACTAGTCCTAAACCAAATTAAATACAAAAGACTGCCGATAAATTGACAGCATGACAGCAATATATTTTTATCAAATTGAAATATTTTTTCTTCAGGTGAACTTGCATCCATCAGAGTACAGATCAGTTAATCTTTTTCTACTGTCATTACATTTCACATTACATATGGAAACACCTGAAAACAAATAGTTACAATTCATTCAATCCATTTCTCTCTAACTAATCATTAATTCACATTTCTATAAAACTGCGTTAATCTTTTCTAACCCAACCTAACGAGTTACTGTTAAATCTTTGACATATGTGTATCCATCGTCATAATGCTGGTAGATTTATTTATAATATTTGAAAATGGAATGATCATACATTTTACATAGATTTTCTGAAAACTGTATCAATGAAATGTATCTATAATACGAATCAATCACGATACCGCGAATTGGATCGCGCTAGGCTATGATCGCGAGTTAAAGAATCAACGATGTTAACCAATTAATAACGCCGGTTCGTAGAATTAGACCTACAAGTGGAGAGACGTGGTGTTTCGTTTCTTTTAGCCATTGTGGCAGCTGGTGACTCTGGGGCTTCTTCAAATATGAAACGCAAACTCCCGACAAAGTGATTGTAAAAACCAGTTGTTTAATGGTATTCTCGAGACATCATCAGTTCAGACCTTATAAATTTTGATCATTTTTATTTGGGGTTTTTTCTACTTCAGCATGAAGACTGTCGACGGTTATATGCATATTTATAATGTATGCATACAAATGTTTTGTACATTCATAAACACGATTCGTTTGTTTTATTTTTTGGTCTTTTGTTTTGGTAGAATTAAATATATTTGTTTTTGGAAGAAGATTATCAGCAGACATATGTAATTGTCAATGGACAAGTTAATAATATTGTTGAAGTTTTTGATAAATTTGGTTAAATTTATTTGTGATTTTTATTACACAAAATAAATAGATGTTTTATCTAAAAAGAAATATTAGATGAAACATCTAATTCAAGATTAGTGTATTCAATTTAGTATATTCATCTAACATAATTAAATATTTTTTCTAGTCTATTGTATATGTATATTCTTGTTGATTGATTTATTTCGTAATTTTTGATTAATCTAAATTTGATTTCAACTATAGGTGAAATAACTAAAGTTATTGAAAATATCATGTAAATAAAATAAGGGAATTTTCTAAAATTTAAGGGCTAGTTTCATAATAAACTCTTCAATTAAAGTCGACTTTAAGCAGACAAAAAAGCATCGATTTCAAATTCTACTGGCATAAGTAGTACTGCTATTAATAAAATGATGCTTCTTCAAAAATCTTAATAACAAAATTATTTGTTGTTGCCAATAAAACAATGCTTTTTTGTCGATTTAAAGTTGACTTAAAGTGTTCATTATGAAACAGACTGTAAATTAGAAAGAAATCTTTAGATGATTCGTTTAATTTTCTAGTTGTTTTAACTATACAAAATAGTTGATTTTTAGCGTTCTAAACATATTAGATAAAACATTAAATTCAATGATTACGTTTGGTGTATTCGTCTAATAAAATTAGATATTCCTTCTAATTTGGTGTATATTTATCTATTCTTGGTCGTTGATATCTAAATATTTAAATTAAAAATTTGATTTCTATTACTTTATATGTAAATAAAATATAACTAATATTAATGGAAATTTCATCTAGTTAAATAGCTAAATTATTTAAACCAACAAACATAGAAACACTATTAAGAAGCCGAAACATTCAAATACAATTTATATTAGCAATGTACATAAACCAAATAGACCTCCAAATATAAAACGATAATAAATAAATAAAAAAAAATCCAGACCAATAGACAAAAGTCTAAGGCCCATAAATGAAAGAAAAAAAATATTTAAAATTTAATCATATAATTCAAATTAGATGAAATTACTTTTTTTTTGTAATTCAAATTGAATTAAATAATAAATATTTTTCTGTATATTATTGTTTTATACGTAATGGTTACAAAAATGATATTTAATAGTAATTATCAAATCATCTCTCTAAATATAATTAAAATTGAAAAACATGATTTTAACGGCAAGATAAATTTGTTCATAGAACATAAAAGTTGTATTTGTTTTATCATTTTAGATTTTCATGTAATTAATTTTAGATTATAATATTATCTTACATATTAAACAGTATTACAACTATTTTAATTTAATTTTAATTGTAATTATAAATAATCGTACGGATGATAAATTATGCCAAAGAAAATAATTACAGTTATCTTTGTCAACAATATAATATTTTTTTAATTGTAAATTTATATAATATTATATCTATGTAAGAAATATTTTGCTAAATTATTCTGGTTATATGACAATGTCATGATTTAGATTAGATGTACAAAGACATTAAATTATGGAAATAAAAAAAAAAGTGTCTTCAAATTAATTAAATTATTTTTATACAATAATTTATTGAAAATCTTAAAGTTAACAAAGATTAAAAATGTCTAAAAGATCTAGTTATTTTATTAATTTTTGTTTAACAATTCTATAATAATCTTGCATGCATTACACTACATTTTATGGTAAAAAAAAGTCGTTATTTAAATAAAATATATATATACAGAACTTAATCCTAAAGCTTTTTTTATTTCACATTTTATATATACTCTTCTCAATTATATATTTCGTTATTATATATATTTATTGTTTCCATAGTAACGCATCACGGTGGTATTGACGACGATGACTCCGATGATGACACGACCAGTTCCCGGGCACAATACGTGTCTGCAAATTGTGTAGTATTTACACATTACCAAGGAGACGCTTCTAGTGTAGTTGATGAACATTTTTCAAGAGCGCTGGATAAGACAACGCCGCAAGGAAAAGGTAATACTAACTACTTTTACAGTCATTTTAATAATTTGCAAGAAAAATGATATGTTTATTTAAAGTTACGAAAAATTCTTATAAGCGGACCTTACACGATCAGGAATGACAGTCTGACTGAAATATCAGACTGTCATTCCCCTATACTTATCAATCAAACTGATTGAGGTAATTTTAGCTCAGTTGACATTGAAGCAAATTTGACGTAGTATTTAATAATAAAATTAGTAAAGAAAAGGCTTGTTTAGCCATTGTCCTGGCATTGGGCAGCAGAACAGTGGAAGTGGTTAAAAAACGTGATCAGTACAGCCATTTAACATTGCTACGTGAGATCTCAGCAACCAATGCTTTAGATGACTATAAATAATTACTACTGTATGGACGAAAATCTTTTTAACACGTTGATCACTCAGTAAAAATCAAATATTTGACTTATAAATTTCATATAATTTACTCCAAGATATTACATATTGACATCAAACATTAATAATATTCATTAAAATATATATTTTTTTTTTACAAAATATTAATTTTATAAAATTGCCTAACATAAGAAAATAAATAAATAGCTTGAAAAAAGAAGTTATTTAAGTTTTTTAAATTAAATTAAGAAAAAATACTGATCTAATTTGTACTTACCAAAACATGTTTGCAATATTGGACGTCAAAACAAAATTTATATTTCAATGATGTAACTAAATCGAATGACTGTATATATATATATATATATATATATATATATATATATATATATATATATATATATATATATATATATATATATTTGACATTTTATCAATAAGTTTTTGCTCCATTATATATCTGTTGGAAACAAGATTTTGAAATACGTCAAAGTTTACTTACGAAGGAATTCCAAAAATGTGCAATCATTAAAATAAATTTAATAAATATGAGATAAATTTGCTACTGTTAAGACATTCAGAAAACCTTTCTATATTGCCTTAGCAATCTTATTTATAATAGCAGTATCATCATAAATAATTTTTAAATTCGTTTTTGTTTATTTATTTCAAGAAATAGAAAAACAAACGAATATTCGAAATTTTTCAAATATCATTCAACATTTTTCTAAAATATTAAAATAATATTTCAATAACAATAAAGGAATTATTTTTATTTTCATATTTTTTGTAAATGATATGCGGACCCCACGCAAATACTAAAATTTAAATATTTTAAAACAATTATTTATGAAACTATAAATTTACTTATGTGACAACTATTTTTAAGGAATGCAAAATATTTTAGTAAATCATATATAAAAATAAATAAAATAGTATACATACATACATATGCAGAATCACGCTATGAACCCGAAAGGATGTCGTACAAAGTCTCTCCACTATTCCGAAATTAGTTTGCTTCAATTATTCCTATCTAGACAAGCAACATTAGCTTCATCTATATTTATGATACATCTTATATATGCTCTTTTATTTCTACTACTTGGAAACTTTCGCTCAGGTAAAACACTCTCAATCATACCACTCCATTTACTCATCGGACGACCACCCAAACATATATCTTCAAAATCATTCACATATATTCTGTTAATTAGACATTTGTTCAAGATGACCTAAAAATCTTAACTGACTAACATAAACTTTTGCAACAACATTTTTTTCAATTTCTACCAATCTATTTCATAGCCGATTTCTTCTAGTTACACCACAAACGCTAAGTAAAAATCTCATGTCCAGCAGTCATTTTCCTTTATGCTCTTGCAGTTGAACCCAATATTCACTATCGTACATCAACGTAGACACAAAAACAATATTGTATATATACAAACGGACTTCTTTGTAAACATTTAGGTTTCTAGCAAAAGTACCTAAAGCCCCCAAAACCTTACAACCAGCACTAACTCTCCTTTCATTCTCGCGATCAAAGCGACTATCCTTAGACAATAATCTACCCACATATACAAATTCATCTACCTGCTCTAAAGGTGCATCATCAACAGATACATTACATTCAGTTACTCTTCTCAAAAACTAATATTTTGCACTTATCAATAAAATAGCATTTCATTTAATTTGAATTTGTTTATTAAATTAGATAATATTAAAAAAAAATTATTAAAATAAAATTATTATTTCAAATAAAGTTTAGATAAATGATTCAAAACTTTTAGGATAAATCAACGAATAAATCAATATATATATATATATATATATATATATATATATATATATATATATAAACATATAGAAATTTACAAAATATATCTAATTACATTTGAACAATATACTTTTGCAATAGATGTTTCAACTAATATGGTTAAAAGTTCAAAAAATTATCTATTTTTTTTTATATGAAGTAACTAAAATATTGGAAAATTATTTAAATATTTTTTCTGTGTACAGTCGTAAAATTTTTAAATATTTTATATCATATTTAAATGTGGTGGCATCAAAGACGTTGCTAGAAAAATAAATGTGTTCTTTAAAAGTATAACAGTTAAAAACTAACGCAAAAATACTTACAATGCGTTTGTAAAAATAAATTAAATTATTCACATGTGTATATTTATGTTGTGACATTTTTACTACATCTTTTGAAGAAATCGAATAAATAAAAAATGATGCAAAGACAACAAAAAAAAAGATAAAACATACGTACGAACAAGTCGCAAAAATGAGAAAGTGCTATTTGTTTTCAAAATTATTAGAATTCCTGGGCACTATTCCAAACAATTCAGAAAAAAAAAGATTATATGTGAATTAAAACATATATTTTCTTTACGGCATTTATTCACATGAATATGTCAAAAAAACATTACTCGTTTATTTAAGAAAAGATTTTATATTTTTTTATTTTATATTTTTATTTATTATTTAAACTGTAGCTTTGTAGTTAAATGATAGTGTTTTTGCATTAAAACTTACAGGTTATTTTCGATATATATTTTTGAAAAACTTCATAAAATGATCTTTTCGATAACATAAATTTCATATATCATCAGTTCCCGTAATTCCTAGATGGAACATATTATATATTATATTATTATATTATATGCTCGAAAAGCTGAACATATGGGCCCGTATTCTCACCTCACTTTTAAAAATGATTTTTGAAAAAAATTGCTTTTAATGTTTATTTTAAATTACTTAGTAAGCGTTTTAAAATTTTATAATATCAGATATAATTTATAATAATCAAAAATAGAAAAACTATCCATATATACTAAAAATTAGAAGCAAAAATTAGTTTTTACTACTTTGACTGCAAGGAAAAGTAGTATAGCGTTTGGTACGGTGTCTGTAACATTTTCAAAAAAAAAAAAAAAATTGTATAGAAATCCTTCATATAGCCTGTAGATGACGAATCTGAACTTAGTTTATGTGGGTGTATGTGTGTGCGTCGTCAGCTCGCTCGCTCACTCGCTCGCTCGCTCGCTCGCTCGGTCGTAAGTCAAAATTTTGTGGCCGCAACTCCTCCTAGACGGTTCACCCGATTTTAATGAAATTTTCAGGATAAATTTGTCTAGTGCCTAAGATGGTCATGTGGTTTTGGTTTTTTCCAGTGATGCCAACTTTCCGAGAAAAAAATTACTAAAGTTTTTAAAAAATCATATTGGCTACGTTATTTATCCGATTTTAATCAAATTTTCAAAAAAGATTTTCCTAATGCTCCCATTAATTACGTAATTTTATTAATATTCAGTGTTGCCAACTTTCCGAGAAAAAAATTACTAAAGTTTTAAAAATTTTATTATGGCCATGTTATTCAACCGATTTTACTCAAATTTTCACAAAAGATTCTCCTAGTATTCATATAATTTATGTAATTTTAACAAAATACAGTGTTGCCAACTTTCCGAGAAAAAAATTAGTAAAATTTTTAAAAATTTATTTTGACCATTCTATTTAACCGATTTTAATCAAATTTGCATAAAAAATTTTCCTAGTGCTTAAATAAATTATGCAATTTTAACAAAATACAGTGTTGCCAACTTTTCGAGAAAAAAATTAGTAAAATTTTTAAAAATTTATTTTGACCATTCTATTTAACCGATTTTAATCAAATTTACATAAAAGATTTTCCTAGTGCTTAAATAAATTATGCAATTTTAACAAAATACAGTGTTGCCAACTTATCGAGAAAAAAATCATAAAATTTTTTAAAAATTCATTGTGGCTACATTATTTATTTGATTTTGATCAAATTTTCTGAAAAGTATCTCCTAGTGCCCAAATAAATTATAATATTATTAAAATACAGTGTTGCCAACTTTCCGAGAAATGTCAAAGTAGTCTATATATGGGTTTACCCATATACTTCTAATCTTGTTAAATATATAATGGATCATTTAATAAATATATAATTAGTTTATTTATATTTATTTCTTGGACGTTTCGGTCATTAAATTATGGGCATCTTCAGCAATAGTTTTATGTCACATGTTATCTTTGTAAGTTAAGTTAAGTGAATAAGTCAAATTTTAATAAGTTAATTGTTAAAAATAAATATTTGAAATAGGTGAAAATGTTGCGAAATTTTATATTTAATATAAATTCTATTATTGAGTCAATTTGAAAAAAAAAATGACACAATAATAAAATTTATACCCCACGTAAAAATCTCATTTCTACAGCATAGTCATTTTTCTTTTATGCTTTTGCAGCCAAACCTAATATTCACATACATACATATATCAACGTAGGAAATAGAGAAGTCATTTAAATAAATTTCTGTCTAAATCGAATTAAATATAATAGCTATTTTATTTTTTCCGTAAATTTTACTTCACTAATTTTACTCAATTTGCATCAATAGGTAAATATAAAGAAATTGTTTTTTCTTGTAGTGTTCATATAGATATTTTCCATCTATTACAATATTCGATTTCAAAAGTTTCTCCTAAATGATCAGTAATAAATAAAAGTTACAACAGTAATCTTATACAAATAAGAAGTTAATATACCAAACCAGTGGTTATAAATGACGAACAAGTTCACTATTAGTGTTGCTTCGAAAACAAATTAATTATATATCAGAATTATTCAAATGAAGTTAATTTAATTTAAATAATTCACAACAAGTATTGCTTTTGTCATACACAGTAAAAACATTGTCGTGTTAATATATTTTATGTAAAAATTTTACACTATATTGCATGGTATTTCACTACTTTAACCAATTTTTAAATTATTTTTAGTGTAACATTTAAGACTAAAATATGGTGTAGTTGTAGTACACTATACCTTTACGCAATGTGATGATGAATTTATTTATCAAACAAATACAGTGTAGTTTATCATATCTTCACATAGACTGATATTACAAGTTCGGTTTTTGAGTGTTTTAGTTCATTTGTTTAGTCCAGCTCTAATGACAGTTAGGTATATATTGTTTTAAAACCGATATTAGTTAAAACCAATTTTAAAACCGAGCTCGTAATACGGGCGATAGTGTTCAATAATATTGTATTAAAAATGTTTAATATTATATTATCTTTTGTTTTGTTCGCTTGTTGGACTTTTAGTTTATTTGAATTTTTTTGTTATGACCAGCGATGAATGACTGTCTTTTCCAGCTCATATTTAAGCTTATCGATCATTAAATAATACAAATTGTTAGTGGTGACATCGTGACGTTATTTTTTATATTAAAAAAAAAAGAACAAAATATCTGTTTTCTTCACGTGGTTTTATATTTAACTTAAACGAGAAAAGTTAGAGTCGGAGTCGCAACAAAAAAATTTCGACTCCGGCAAAATTCTTCGACTTCTCGACTTTATTTCCATGCTTTTACTGTGTATTGTGAAAAATTTCAATTTGCGATAAAAATATTTTTTTAGATATTTTATTATAAATAAATGTAATAATTATTATGTTAACATTAATATAATAATAAAAAAAAATGAGAAATAGAAATACTTTGTGATAAATTGATTATTAAATGAGTACAGAATGCATATATGAACAAAATGCATGTTAACATTAATTTATTTTTTGTTCGTATTACGATATGTTAGTTATTTGACATAGGTATTTATTTAATTAATTCCTGACATAATTATTAATTAATATCTGCTTTTTATTTATTGTATTAGCACATGTTTTAATTGCTGTACTCTAAAATATTTTATTAAATTACAGTTTTTAAATATAAATTTTAATATACACTATTAAATAACTATTAAATATCATTTTTTCTATATCGTACATAATTCCTTAGCATCAAATAATATAAAATATTTTCATATGTCAAAACTATTTAAAATAAAACGGCTTTAGAATTTAGTTCTGTATAATAATCGACGTTTTGACGTACTCTACATGTGTGTGTCAAGCGAAATTCGACCTTATATTGACTAGTTTTACGAGTATGTCGCATTTTCATTATATTGTTAATAATTATTAATTATAATTAATAACATCGCCCTAGTGACGAAACTACACACTATGCGTTGCCTAGCAACTTGTTAAATCAACAAAACTACAATGAAAAGATTTTTACTACAATATGCATATTTCTAGTACCGATGACAAATTTCGGTAAAGTCGTAGAAAAAATGTTTTTTTTTTAACTTAAAATTCTGTTATGAACTTACAATATGTGAGTTATCAATCAAATATGCTGCCATTAGATGAGCATCTATAATTTATTATTTATAAATAACAAATTTACTAACTTTACAATTCAATTTCTTTAATCACTGAAAATTTACATAAAATGTATACGTAGTTGATCTTGTTAAAATTTCATAAACGTCAAATATAATTTTTGTACCGGTAAAAATATATGTTCTCTATCAAAATGTCAACCAGTTTAATGTACGGTATCATTATATAGCCCCAGTAGTACGGCACTGCCACCGGAGTATAGTAATAAATAGACCAGGGACGTCGTAAAAATTTAATTCCAACGGGCGCCATCCCAATATATACAATATAAACAGCCTCTATATGGTAATATGCATTCGGGTTATAATAAAAGTGTAACTATTTTTATGAAATAATTTATTGAATCAGAAGCTTGCCTGGAATCTGTTCGCTCGCTCGTCTTTCTTGTTATTATTACGTACGGCAATAAATTACGTTTTATTTGGAATATTTCAAGTTGACTGACTACCGTATACATGATGACTTGAGGCCAAGTCATGGACGGGGGATAATTAAAATAAGATGCACCTTTTACGGGATACTTTGAGAAATATGCGAAGGAAATTTTATGTTCAATTAATTTTCTTAACCTTATATACATATATAAGTATATGAAATGAAAATTAATTTAAATTAGAGATGTCAAATATTTTAATTGTTTTATTATCTGCCACTGTAGGTTTTGCTTTTATTCGAATATTTTTAAATTCGATATATTTTACTAATTAAAATAAGCAGATATTTTAAAAAAAAGTAAAATATATATTAGAAATTTACAGATGCTTTTAATTATTCTATAAAAATACATATTAACATTATAGTAATTTTATACAATTCTAAGATACGTTGTTAAGAGAGGGTTTTTAAATTTACGTTTTTGTTTTTAAACATAAAATATCTACATACATAAACAATCACGCCATGTACTCAAAAGTGTGTGGCACGAATTCTAACGTTTGCTTCATCTATAATCATGGAAATATTCGTTCACGCAGACATTTTCAATTATACCACCCCATCCATTCGTAAAACGCCCACGCAAAAGTATACCTTCAATATCACATGCAATATAATCACTTGGACCCATCTGTATAGAACAGAGATGGGCATACTTTTTTGGTCGAGAGCCACGTGAGTATTTGTACAAAAGCTAAATAAATTAGTGTTTGAATTTGAAATATTTTTTATCGATATCAACCCTTGATTCTAGCCGTGTCTATGATTTGTTAAAAATATTATATTCATTCACAAATTTAACAATCTAACAGTTAAGCAACATCTCAAATAAATTATATTTTTAATTTAATGTTTTCTTAATTTATTTCTAATCTACTCAGCTAAGAAATACATTTGCTTCTTCTTTTTATTATTTACATTAAAATACAAAAAGAGGAGAGGTTGAAAAATTTGGTGTGAAATTTTCTAACTTGGGTCTAATTAACAGCAAAAATAACTGTCTATTTAATATTGAAATTTTGTGACGAGCGATAATTAATTCCAACGTTTCCCGTTTATGCCCCCGGTAACAAATATTTTAATTATGAAATATAATTAAAAGTACAGGTGGTCTTTCTTAGATCAGAGAGAAAGAGACATTCTCTTTCCCTCATCGTTGTCAAACAGACGAACAAATACCAATTAATTAATGAGATAAATTGCTAAATTATTTCTGATATATAGATAAAATAATGCTTTATTATGCAAAGTGTCAAATTATTCTTTTTACTCCTGAATTTATTCTCCATTTTTTTGTTAAAACAATTTATAAGAAATCTATTGTTTAAAATCAGCTTTATATTGAAGTTTACAAATTATTAAAGTAAAATTACTGCCATATCTACTTATTTTTATACTTATTTTTATCAAAAGATGTTTATTTGTGTTTGTGTAGTATAATCTTACATATGTGTTGGTAGTTTTTACCGATTGTTATATCACATATGATAAGGAAGGTATTGAAATCATACCAAATTTGACATACCGAGATTTTTACAGATAAGCACGAATTAAGCTTTTTTTTTATAATTTTTTATATTTATATGATATACAAGTATGTATAATTCTGTAAATAGCTGGCATATTTATGTCAAGATAGTTTTGTTTTTAGTTGACTTCAGTTTATTTAAAAGTTACTACTTTAATTTTTAGCAAATAAAAATGAAGAAGTTAGAAGTTCTCAGAATTACTTTTAAATATAATATTTTAATAACTTAATATTAATTCTACATCGTATCTAATTATCTTAATGAGAATTTAATTTGAGAAGTATATTATAAACTCATAACTACCGTTTTCAAACTTTATATTAGAGAATTTAAATTTTTACGACACTATTCATAAATATTTTATGAGTTTTTAAAATCTGTTTCTTATATAGACCTCCTAATGTTTTCAACTTATCCAGAAGCTAGGGGAATCTACTCTGCATACAGTCGTAAATTTAATTAAATAGGTTTTAATATGACGAGATAGACAAATAGATATGTTTCAGTATCCTAAAAAAATGGTTTGTGTTGAATGCCTTTTTCTTTTTCCAAATTCCACGCTTGTTACACCTGCTTTTATTTTGTTAATTTATTTATTAATGTAGCAATTTGTATATGATCTTAATTCGTTGGGTTTAATTAAAAATTAGATATTTTCTAAAGTAATAGATATATTATAATTTGTTTTTGCTGCAAATTGATAGATTTTATTACAAATTTGCCTAATGATAAGTGAATATATTTGACTAATTAAATATGTAAAATTTGTTTAAATTAGTAAAAATTGGTGAATAGAGTCTAATTTTTTAAATGATTGTAGAAATGACCCCAAATATCTTCGTTGGTATATGTCGCAGAAATATTGAATAATTCGATTTTGTTTTTGCAAAATTAATTTTTTGAAAATTTCGGTGGACTCAAAGTTGGACTATAATAATGTAGTTTTTATTTTTCATATTTAAAAAAAAAGAATATGAAGAAAATTCTTCAAAAATACTAGTAATTTTGCAAAAAAACGTGATTGTTTAATATTCTTGCGACATTTACAAAAACAAAATTCAATTGACTAGATCCATTTAGGTACAATTTCAAAATCGACAAAAAGTTTCAGTGTTTACTAAAATTTGATAACAAATAAATGTGTGAGTGAACACTATCATCTTATGCCAACAATTTTTTGGGACCATGTAAGAAGTTTTATAGATACAAATTACAAATAAAACGACATACAAAGATAAGTAGAAATATATTTTATTTTAAAAATTATACATGCATACTTAAATACACAATCACATAAGGGTGTGGCATAAACTCTTTCCGTTTATGCAGAAATTCCTATTCGAACAAGCAATTTCTATTTCATCTAGATTCATGATACAGTGAACACCATCATACATGCTTTTTTATTCTTACCACTTGCGGAAACATTCGCTGACGTAAAACACTCTCAATCATACCTCTCTATTCACTCAAAATTATAAGTTTGTAGTTTCTAGAAATTACTAGCCTCGTCGTATCAAATTCTTCTAAATGTTAAAATTTTATTTTACGTTTTCAATGACTGATAGATAATCAGTTAATCCTTTTACTGTTTATCTTTCGAACCAAAATGCATCCCATAAATTTGTCTACTGCTTTACATCTAACCACAAAAACACACAATTTCAACCAAAAACATAACCTTTTCTGAAAACTGATCAAAACCAATTTCGAATTTATAATTGGCACCCAAACCACAGGTTACCCAACTACCAGATATTAACCCTTTTCTCGCGCATAATTCACTTTCGAGTTCAGACATCATTCTCTCTCTCGTTCCGGGCGTATCAGCACCGTGATCTGGACGGCTGGCGCGAACAAGATGGCGGCGATAAGGCCCCGACGGACAAAAGCCCCGCGCGCGCGCGCGCTCTGTCTCTCTCACTCTTTCTCTGCCGGGGAAGGGTGCACCGTCATAAATTCCCCAACTTTCCGAGAACGACAGCATAACGGACGGTGGACGGACGGGTTCGAGTGTATATAGCAGCGCGGAGATCGTGGGACATGGGACACTAGGCAGCACAGCGAGAGGACTATCACAAAATTCCGCGGGCTTGTTAAACTATAACTTAACGTTAATTAATTATTTCGATATAAAGCGGGCGGCTGGATGGGAGAATTATGGTTGATGGTTAGTTGCGCCATTACTAAAGAAATTCTATGGATTTTCATTATAATAATACTAGAAAAATGCTTTATATTGTTAACTAGTTGATTTTTAGATACTGTACATTTCTACATTTGTACATTTCTAAGTTATAATATTCATATCTCACCGATTACAATTCTACAATCATAAAAATAGATAAATGTAAAGATGCCGTGCTATTGATAAGATATTCTATAATTTATTGTAAAATTTTAATTATTTTAAAATGTCATTTACTTCGCACCAAAAAATGTTTTTTTTCATTGTAAATATTTTTTATGTAGCTTATTTTATAGCAAATTTACTGCTAAATATATTTATTACTATTATTATTATTATTATTATACTAAAATATTTAGATAAAATTGATAAACAAGTAAATAAATAAACTATTTTATTAGTACTGCAACTGACCTGCGTCCCTAGCGAATGGAGGTGTCCTTTATCTGCTGAGAGATGCCTGTCTCGCTTCTGATTTATTTGGTGTACAGTTACGGGATCTTAAAGACCCGACTTGTTGACGGCTTTAATTTCGGGGGAGCTCAGTTTCGATTTTTGGACGCAGTTTGTTACTGTTAGTGGCAAGTAAATCATAGGACAGTTTGTCTTGTCCGTTCCGTCTCGACCTTGATACACCACAAAAATTTATTGCTTCACTGGCAGCAAGAGCGCTTTCAAATTGGTGAAAATAAAATTTTAGGCGATTATATATCTTCATGAAAAAAAAACAGGTACATTAAACTTGTAAACAGATTTATCTTTGGAAGATCTTAGATATCGTATTGAATGTTTTTGGTGTTTATTTGAGGAACTGTTTTCAATAAAATTTACTGTTTTTCTATTTTGATATATTTTCTCTCTAATATTTACAAATTTTGTCTGAATTTACAATAATTTAAAAAAAATGTGAGTATGTAACATTAATTTTTGAATTATATTTCTGAAAATATAATTTGACATGAGTGTAAGCACAAAAAATGTCAATAAACGCCTGATAATAAAAATAGCAATTTAGGCTATTTGCACGTCATGTTATGCAAACTAACGCCAGTTGTAATAAATACAAGTTAGTTAGGTTAGGTTAGGTTTTACTTATTTCATTTGTTAGGATATTTTATTTTATAAATTAATGTTTAATATGCAATTTTATAAATTGATGTTCAATAAGCTATTTTAATGTGAATATAAATAATGGTTGTGAATTTCTATTAATGGTTGTTACATTGTCCTATTCTAGTGTTAATTAACCTTTTTTTGAGCGTGCATAAAAATCTCACCCACCAAAAATTAGAAACCATAAAACAAAAAAAAATGTTGTTTTTTTATTCATTTACTTTCAAAAAAACTCGTCATTGAATAACAAATTTTGAGATTACGTGCTATGTTTGACAGGTTTTCTAAAGTATAAAACAATCGTTATGTATATTTCATTTTTAATTTGGTATTAACTATATATTTTCTTTAATTGCTTTTAATCAATATATAAAAATAAGTAATTCAAAATTTTAATATAGATTTTAAAATCTGTTAAACTAACTAAAAAAATTTGTAATTAGATTACTAGATTAAAATTAAATGATCAAGTTTAAAAGCATCATATCTATAAAATTTGGTTTAACTTTTTTGTAAAGTCCTATTAGAATGGTCAATATAATTGAATGAAATTTGGTACTATTCATACATTAAAGTTATACCATAAATTTTAATAATTATATACTGATTTATAATAAGTATAATATTTGTTCACTTTAGTTAATAGTAAAACATGTTAAACGGTTAATATCTATTCGTTGCAATTAAAACTACGATTACTACTAATTTATATTACTTGATTCCGAAATTAGATAAAACGTTTTTCTATTTGCAAAATTATAAATTCCATCGTTCTTAATTACTTTCATCCCATCATACTATCGCACAGCATCGACAAAAATTCGTTAGCAACGTTAATTCCCAAATTAGAAATTAGACAGTCATCGCATCAAGAATACTAGGAAATAAATCTAAGTTTCTTTTACATCTACCGAACAAAAATCTTTCAAAAGAAAGAAAAAAAAACCTACCGGTCCAGCGTTGAAATAAAACAAAACAACAAGAAACAAACAAACGTCCAAATAAGCGGTACATCGAGGCGCGGAAAGTTTTTGGAAAGAAGAAGAAGAAAACGGTTTGTGCAGTAGATCAAAGTTGGCCGTACGAGTAAATAAAATTAATCAAAGCGCATGTTGGGTAACGTTTATTGATTTCGGTGCAAGAGGCAAGAGCCTCCAATTAGGAGCTACAAGAATCCAGGTGATACGTTTTAAGTGTTTCGATGTGGTCAGTTTTTGGTTTAGTTATTCTTCAACAGATAAGATTCGGTACAACCACGTAATGTGCTGTAATGTACCCATTCTCTACGTTGCCTGATTGTCAACTGAGAGGCTTTGCCGATGGGCTGGGTGTCTTGTGTTTGAAGCTGATCATTTTTCATGATATAGCCTTTGGGGGTTTGGAAATTAGGATTTTTAGTCAGACAGGTGTATAGTGTAATTGGGACTTTGTTTCAATTTAACTTAATTAAAGGACAATAGTGTTATTAGTTTAACTTTGTCTAGTTGGTACACTGAAAAAAATATTATTTTAAAATCTACGTTTTTACTGTTAATTCAAAAGTACAGATACTTTGATTTGTAAAATTGAGTTTTTATAATAAAAATAATTGTTTTAATAAAAATAAATAATAATAAATTATAGGATAACTATTTTTAAAGTTTTATAAGGAATTATTTTTTTATTATTTGGTTTGGAAATTTTACATTGTGCAACTAATTAAAAAAACTTTTAAAAAGAAAATAAACGAAATAATAATAATAATAATAATAATAATAATAATATTTATTTAAATAACATTAAGCTAATATATATATATATATATATATATATATATATATATATATATATATATATATAAATGATATAAATTTCTTAATTTATATGTAAACTCCTTAACTGAAACAGAATATTTAATATTATTCGGTAAATTATTACAAGTAATCTGATCTTTATTATAAATAGACAAAAATATTTTTGTTTTATTTGTTCGTGGAAAAATATACAAATTAGTCCCTTGACGAGTATTATATGTATAAATTTCACTAAGATATTTTATATTTTTGTGCAAATAATTAAGTTATTTATTTGTTTCACTAAATTGAATAATAAGAAAAAATATAAATAAGTTTTAAAATAGTTATTATTATTATTTATTTTTATTAATAAAATTATTTCTATTATGAAAACACAATTTTACAGATCAAAAGTATGTTTACTTTTGAATTAATAGTAAAAACGTTAGTTTAAAAATGATATTCCTTTCAATATATCTTTAATTAAGTGTTAAGTTTTTTCGACTTTTAGTCAGTTGTAGATAAATATTTCTAATATTAAATGAAATATATTCATCATTTATTATTTATCATTAATGACTGCCAGTTTTTTTTTTTTAATTTATATTGGAATTAAATATATTCTAAATATTAGTAGCATGAAAATTACATGACATTAGTTACATAAAATGTTGGTAACATCATTAATGAGTTCATTACGCAATTAAATTGTCAACTGTTGAAGCGTCTTATTCGTTGGTCTTTTGACAAGTTAACGAGAAAATTAATTTACAAACTGTTTAGCAATGTTTTAGGCAACTGATCCTAAAGATTTAAAAATACAATAGTTATACATACCATAATAGTGGCAAGAAATATATTTTTGTCCTATCCTGAAACAAAAAAAAATGTAATTACTAAATTAATCAAATAAATATTCAAAATTTCTGTATAGTCATAGAAATAAAAATATACAAGCGAATATTAATTTGGTAAATCATTTGCCATACTATAATATTTAAACTGAAGCATTTGGATTTAAAATTGCAAATTTGCATTTAATTTAATATCAAAACAGTTTCAATATTTATAAAACTAATGAAATAATACATTTTATGTGTCTTCTAATAAATCTATATGAATAAGTTTATTTGAGTACTTAATATTATTAAAAAAAAAAAAACATTTTATTTCTGGTAGTTAATTATAAAATTTATTACAAGGAAGCACAGATCACTTAATAAATTTTGATAAAATTACTCAAATATATGATGTAATCAACTACTGGTAATACTTGATCTAAATTCTTATTTAATGAATTGGATTGAAATAAAGTGTACGGAAAATATATCTACAAGATAAAAAATTGTATTTATTAGATAAATAATTATTAAGTTATTTATTTATATCAATTTCTTATTTATTTATATACATATACGTAATTGAATCCAATTCAATCGTCTCTCAGACTTAAATTAACATATTTTTAATTTGCTACTTGTTATATTCGAATACTATGTTATTAATATAATATTTTAAATGTTTCCATTTTGCACAAAAAATATCTTTAGATGATTTTTTATAATATATTAATTATATTATTTGAAAAACTAGATTTTCAGCGTATGTGAAACACTTAATGCCAAAATAGACAATTATGGTTCGGTTGCACAAAACATTGTTTTGCAGAGCTTTGAAGAAAGAGTTAGAACTCGGTCGATTTCCAATAAAAGTAAAAATAAAAATTCCTGGAAGAAGTTTAAAGTCTATTCTTTCACCTACAAAAAAACCGCGGTTTGATATCTTTTATAGTTTTGCAGAAAAAATTCATAAATTTAGTAGATTTTTTTAGGCTGAGAAAGGTATATATTATAAGGTATATATAATATATATATATATATATATATATATATATATATATATTTTACTATGTTATATTATCCAAGATCAAATATATAAGGAAAAACATTCGGAAAATGAAAACAATGCATCCAGATTTTTCTCTATCCTATAACGTCAAGCAAAGTTAAACCACACATACACGTGCAGCTACCAATAAATAACCAATCAAAGAAAATCTATTTTCCTTTAACTACGAATTAACATAGCAGAACAACAAGCCAACAACTACCTAGCGCACAATCAACAGCAGTAAAAAAAACTCATCTAATTTGATCCAGTTAAGGATATAATTAGCTCCATATAAAAGTCAAATCAGCCATGCCACTTTCTTTCTCCGTACAACGCACTGATCATTCTATCCGAACTTGTTTCTGAAGACGGGCATTTACGGGGCCCCGCGGCCAATTCCTGTTTTCCTTTCACGATGGAAAAATTCTTTATTCTAATCGGCAAACCTGTTCGCTGAAAAATGGCGAGTTTAACCAAAAGAACTTCTTCTCTGTCCAATTATATCTAACACATTCTGCGAAAACTGTTTTAAGTTTTACAGGCTTTGCTTAAAAGATCTTTCGTATCGTATCTTTGAAATTGGAGAAGAATGAATAAAAAAAAAAGTATCAAATTGGTTGGATACGAAAAAAAAAACACATTGTTTTTTACAAACAGATTTCTTCAATTTGTCGAACCTATCAAAGACATACGAATTGTGAATGGTTACGTTTAAATTTACAAAGAATATATACATTTATCTGCCAATATTATTACTAACTAAGAAATATTCACTTTTTTACTTATAAATTGATAATTATATGTATTTTATTATCATAATATTGCAGAAAATAATTAATAATCTATGTAGAATGTAACTTTAAAAATTGTACAATCAAATAAATGGTACTACCCCCATCATTAGATTTTATAATTTTAAATAAATTTCTTAAAAATTTAAAAAATAACGGCTGACATAATAAAAAATATAAATATCCTTTGAATTTATAAAATTTTCTGAGCTGGTATGCCGTGATCGATTTATTCAGACGTTTTGCCATACATCGTAGATGGCACCCTCAGTGCTTAGTTACTAAATTCAGTCACCAAGCATTGAGGATGCTATTGATAGATTGACCACTATATCAGCTCAGAAAATTTTACAAAATTCAATGGATACCATCGGTAGAAGCCTGAAGATTACTATAAATATCCTTATATGTAAAATATGGAAAACTTATCAGAATACTTGTAATCTGTCAAGTTATTTCGAGAGAAAAATGTATGTTCCCAAGAAATGGAATAAAATTTGGTTTTTCAAGACTCACCAGTTGATAAGACTCTTTCCGAAATCACTTGAAAAATTTATCCTATTTTTCCCTAGGATAATACGCGAATCAATTGACAGAGTACTTTAAATATATAAGAAATACAAAATTACACTATAAGAATTTCTCAATCAATAACCAATAATCGCCGATGAGAAAAATCAATCGTTCAGTTAGATAAGCCAATCGGCGATGACGTAACAGATTGGTGTGGGAACCGAATAGAGTGTCGGCGAATTGTAAAGGACACTTTACAATATAAACCAAAGGTAAACATTCGACGCACAAAACAAAAACAAAACAAAAAATTAAAAAAAAAAAAAAACGGACATCAACCGGATAACGTTTTATATAAATCACCGCGTGTTGGACCCGATGCGCCTATGCTCTCTCCAACAGTATGTGCGACAGAGACAATATCATACATACGGGCTATCTTAAATTGATGACAGAGTAACAGGGACGGGTGCTCTCAGCAGTGGATTCTTTATTTTAGCGATGACTAGTTTCGGTACAGAGTAGGATTTATATAGTAACTGTTTACATGAAAATGAATAGTTGTTAATCTTTCGTAAAAATTTCAGTTTGAAAATTTTAGCTTATTAAGATTGTTTTATTTAAAAAAAATCTGTTTTAAGTAATATTTGAACAAGCAACCTATAAGATGTTAGTTAGATATTATCTCCCGCAATTATGACTATTTAATTATAATAGTTAACAGTGACAAAGTTACAGTATATAAAACAAATAAAAATGTATTTTAAACATATTGAAATCCGTTCTATAAACATAATTTCAAGTATTTCATTTATTTTAAAAATAATATGAAATTACTTATCATATTTTTTCATTAACCCTTAAGTATTAACAAATAGTCTCCAAGACCCTCATATAAAAGTGTCATAATTAGTTGATTTTTATAAGAATTATAAGAATTTTATAAACGTTCGATTGACATTTCAAACCGTACTGAAGTTTAATACATTTTAACTTTCACTATCTCTTTCTGTATTATATCAATTCCTCTATCCATATCTATATAAGTTTCTTCTTTTACAATTTGAACAATTTAAAAAATGCGTAACTGAGCTGAATCCGGTACTGTCTATGGGTACGCTGACCAAAAACAAATACCGAATACCGTAGTAGTACCGAAATTCCATGATCGAAGTTTGAGGGTGTTCGGATCGCTTACCGGTGTTGTTATTTAAAACTTGTTTCGCTGTTGCTGCAACGGCCTTGTTACCGCCTCGCCCGCGCGCGTATTACTTGAACATTTCCAGCAAACGATTTTCAGATGGACATTTCACGTCTTACACAGTCCCGCTGGCTGCCTCGGCTCTTTATATATTGCTGACCATCGGGCGAGTTTTATGGGCTAGCTGCCGTGTTGCAGAAGATGGGTACATATACCCCGGCTGATTCTCCAAATGCTATAGAGTTATTTATCAAGCTGCAGAGGAACGGATTGCTAATGGTGACATGAGATTCTACCAGAATGTGATGAGTTTTGTAGTAGCCGCAATTGTATTTGCTACTTTCGTTTCGATGTTTTCAAATAAATTATTGAGCATTTTAAATCAAGGATGGAATGATTCAACTATAATTTCTAATACAATAACGTTAACGATATTTTAGTACCGTTATATAACGATGTAAGTTTAAAATAACGTTTCGTTTTGTAACGTAAGTTTTTTTTTGGGAAGAAGATACATTTTACCTGTATTTCAGATATGAAAATTAGAATAGAATATTGAAACGTAATTAGTACTGTTTTTTTTTATTTGTACTTTAAAGTTACTATAAATATAATTTGTATACTTGTTACATTTTATATTTTTAATATTTATCTACAAAAATTTATATCTAACATACTATTTTATTGTATTATAGAAACTAATCGTCCAAAATTCAATCAAAAATAACAATCTATGCTCCTAATTTTCATTTCCATTTCCATTTTCATATAAATTTCTATTTTTATTCTACACGGAAACCTATTTTTTTAAAATGCCATTATTATACGTACTCGTAATACTAAATTAGTAGTTTTAAAACTACATAAAATTTCATTACAGATACAAAATAGATAACTGTTACGAGTACAAATGAAATATATCTTTATACATTAAAATTTTACGTCATATTTTGAATGTAATAGTAATAATTACTATTAGATGATAGATATAAAATTTTAAATTTAATTAAATAAAATAAAAGGTAACGATTTTTTTATCTAGATGAAACTTTTAGAAAGACAGTGATTATGATTCTATCTATTTGTTTCGATTATCTTTCCAGATCCATCGCCAATGTCGCAACGCAACTTCCCCGCCTCGTTCTGGAACAGTCATTACCAACCACCTTTAAACCTGCCCAACACCGCGTCATCATCCTCGGGAAATGCGAATCACCACAGTACGGCCGACTTATATCCAGAACATTACCATCCGAGCGATTCGTGGTACCATCAGTACAGTAGTCACCATCGGGCCGTACACGAATACCATCAGCACCATCACAATATGGCGGCGGCGGCCGGTTACGGTGGGCTGCTGCTGCCACCCGGAAGTCGACTGCATGTCGGTGCACATGCGCAATGTAAAGGAGTCGACTGGCAGCACACACCACTCGATACGGCCTATCCGGGCGCCTATGCCGGCATGTCAGGTACGGTGTGAGAATGATTATTTTCTTGATATTCTATCTTTTTCTAGTAAATTAAATTCTTATTTTGATAGAAAAAGACAGAATATCTAGTAACGCTATGAGTTTTAGAACATGCGTACAGAATTGTGATATTATTTGTTTATCTACGTGGATTTCTAAAGTATGATCAACCACATAAGACTCGGAAAAAAATAAGTAAATTAAATATAGATCAAATCCAGTCTGATCCGGATTAGATACGTGTTAAGATCTTTTTCCAGATTGGATATAACTTTTATTCCTAACATTAGCGGCGTAGCCAGGAATTTGTCATGGGAAGGGTTACTAAAGAAAGGGATTACTAATATTAATCAATAAAGATAATAAGTACTATAATTTGCATAAAAAATAAAGAGTAATAAAAATTGTTTTTATAAAAATGAAAGTAAAATAACATTCAAGTACATTTTTAGCAAAATAACATTTCACAGACGTAGTTGAAGTCGTCTTGGGTTTTTTGATAATTCATCCAGTACTGATAGATTTCGGTTTACTGATTCGGTGATTTGGAGAAATTGCACGTAGTTTAATTTTATATATCAACGTAGTTTAATTATATTGCTGAATTTGGTTTTTGGTCGTTCAGGTTCTTGAGGGGTTTTTAACTCCCGTTACCCCGCCCCCCCTAAATACGCCACTGCCTAACATACACTGAGCAAAATTTTGTTTTAAATCCAACATTTTTACTTTTAACTGAAAAGTATGCGTTTTTGAACGGTAAACTTGTGTTTTTCTAATTGAAATAAAAAACTTAATAATAATAGTAACTTACAGTATAACAATTTTAAAAGCTTTGTACGATATTATTTACTATTTAATTTTAAAACATGGGGTTGTAGCATGAAGTCTATTTATTAAATTAAAGTCCTAACTACGAGTATGTAGGTATACATACTCAATTTCAATAATATTATTTTCTAAATTTCTTAGTTCTTCTGATTTGAATATTTGCAAAAATTAGTTCTAATGTTTTAAAATTTGTACGGTAATTTTGTTCCCTTTTAACTGCAAAAAATAATTTTCAAATTTTTTAATATTCTAAATAAAAATATTAATTATGTTTTTCTAAATTTTTACAGCTATTAAAAACCAGTAAATTGCTAAATATAATAATAATTATTTGAAATGATCAATAAATTTCAAACAAAATTAAATAAAAATTATTCATATACATTATAAAATTAGTAAAACATGTCATACACATATTTATATAAAAATAATGATCTCTACTAATTCATTCTGTACTCGTATTCGTATGCTAATAGCATGAAAAAAAAAACAAACAAACAAAAATATTTCATCTCATTTTGGTTAAACCCATCAACTATTTTATAATTATTTATAATTATTCTCTTATATTGTTTTTAGTATAGTGAACAAACTATTTATGACAAATGTATTATTCATGATTACACTCTAATTAAATAATTAATATTAGATGAAAAAAAAACAAACGAACAACGAAGCTTATTTGGTAACTAGACATAAATACATTTTAGATTTAATAATTAGCTCTTTCCGCATATTATTACATTTATTTTTTTCTACTTATTTTTATAGTTGTTTGACCTTTCTGGGAAAAGAAAATAAATATGTTTTGTTTTGTTTTTAATATGTCTATGTTAAAATTTTATTCTATAATAATTTTTATTTGTATAGTTAAAAAAATCAGATGCATTTACTGTCAAATTTATTTATTTTTGATTGCTGTAATTTTTTTTCAAATTAGTCAATTTTTATAATGAATATAATAATATATATTATTCAACAAGCATGTAATGATAACTATTACAGCACGAATTGCAAACGAATGTTTTGATTCATCCGAATGGTAAATATCTAATAATTATATGCGATAAAATATTATACTCTTTCTACGACTATGATATTGCACTTTAATTTTTGATAACATATTTGTTGTTTTCTTCAGAATGTAATTTTAATTTTACAAAAAACGAGCTTACGCTAACTGTATTTTAAAAACTACTTATTATGTTACGAAATTTGATATATAGAGAATATTCCGGAAGTCAACCCTAACTTTCTTATTTTAAATGGAATACCCCATTTTTTATTTTATCATCGAATTTAGGACTAAATTTTACATATAATACAATAAAAATATTTCACTTTAATTCATCTGTTTTAGACGGAATTTAACTTTTTATATTTCTTGTCTGAAATCTGAAATTTTTGAAAGACTGGCAGAATTTGATTTCATATTCTTGCTATGGTATGACATTTTAAAAAAAGTTAACAAAATTCACAAAATTATTATTGCAAGATCTTCAAACCCTAGTTGACACGTACGCAAAATTATATGTATATATGTATTATACTATACTGATTGAGAGTGTTTTGCGTGAGCGAATTTTTCCAAATAGTAGAAATAGTAGAAATATATATAGACAAAGTTAGAAATGAATTTGATAAATTTGAAGAATATGTAAAAGCATTGTGGTCATACGAAATTGATTATAAAACAACGAAAAAACGAAAAATACGTAGAAAATCTCAAACAAACGTAAAATGCTTTTACCTACCTATTATGGATACTTTAGGTGGTAACTTGGAAAGAGGAAGTAAAGTTTATGACAATATTTGTAAAAAAAAATCATTTCTATTAAATTATGACAAATCAGACAATGATTTAAAAACATGTGTAGATGTATTATTACATAAATATTCGGAAAATACAATAATTTTTATTTGAGTATCATATCTATATATAATAAAAATTACCTTTTTTATTAATTAAAATTTTTCGTAAACATTTCTAACTATTATATATAAAGTTCACAGAAATCAATGTATTGTAAAAAAAAACGTCGTTTACCGCTAATGATTACTAAAAAAAAAAAAACTCAGTTAAACGTTCATTACCGGCCAACAATTAAACATTCATGCTGCTAATTAGTTAATTACAAAATTTGTTTCCTCGTAATTTCAATGTTACGGTTACTGTTGCTATAGGTTTTAGTCCAGCTTTAAAGAATGATGTCACAATCGATCGTATGAGAAATCACAAACTTCTTTAATACGTTCTCTTTCTTTCTTATATCAGCTCTTATAGCGATTTCTTTGTAGGTAATGTCTGCAAAATTCTGTCCTTTTTTATTCAGTAAGTAGAAAAATGATAAAAAAAGATAATATATCCATTTCTTTTCTACTAATTAATATTCTTAATAATGGTTCTCTTGTTGCTTGTAATATTAGAAAGAAAATGTAAGAAATATAATACACAATAGCTGTATGTGCTCTCTAACAAAATTTTAACTCCGTTTAAATGATTGTGTGGAAACGGTGATGATGCAAAGGTGGAATTGCGGTTAAACATAACGCGAAAGATGTGACTAAGGTGATTGACGGGCGTAATTTATCCCCCGAAAATTTGACTTAATTCATACAGTCTTGTTTGTGGTGTAAGTCTTAACAGCGGTGCTAAGAACTATACCTACATTCTCCTGCTAAAGCAAAAATTGTGTTTTTGAGTTAAGAGATGTATGTGCTTGAAGAAAATGTTTTCGAGTTGAAATCTAATGTAACTCGTATGTCGCAAAACATCTTCTACGAGAATAGATCGACTACGACATACCTACAAACCCAGAAAATTTTATGAATTCAATCAATACCGGCCGTGAAAGCTCTCAAGATTACATATATTTGCAGTTCAAAAACACGTTTACCTTTGAATTAAAAGCAAAAATCTTGGAGTTTAAGTAAAATTTTTTTTAGTGTATACTTTTGAGTCTGTGTAAGTGAAAATGTACCTCTATAATTAAGGATTAAATTTATAAATAGAATTTTTGAAAATAACAATAAATAATTTGCGGTTTATCTTCTAGAAGCACATTATAAAATCCGAACAATTAAATTGTACCAATCGGTATGTTCAATTTCTAAACGGCATCGGTATTTCGGCTCCCATTACAACCATATCGCGTTCGGAATAACTAATTACATCCATCTTCAAACGAAACACGGTCATCGTAAGAATCTAGGGCCGTAAAACTGTGCGCGAGACACATATAATATAATGATAATATTGTATATAAATAATAGGAATTTTGATCGCGGTAAAAAGTGCAGCGCGCTCGCGCGGTAAGGACTGGTTAGTCGAAAGAGTGTTTTTGCTCGCGGCCGCCACATTTCGTGGCGCTGCGGTCGCCGGACCCAGTTCCACTTGAAAGATGCCGGTACAATGTCATTTGGACTTTTTGCCCGGATTTTTGGCGGCCGGTCCCGCTTTTGAGGCACGGCTGACTAAGTAGTCGCTGGTGATCGCTAAGTTTCCCTTTATATATATTTTGTGCTGTATGATGTTTTGTTCCATCGCCCGAGTTACAGTCTTTTGTTGTACGATTATCAACTGTTTTTTTTTCCTTCTTTCTCTCTCACTAAATTATAAAAGGTTTATTGTTTGGCAGATTGCAATATTATCTGAATGCTTCCGAAACATATAGTCAGTACTATATTGTATTTATTTTTTCATTTTTTGTAATCTACATAAACATAAAATAATAGTTTATTATTATTTAACATAAACATAAAATTTAAATATATGCAATTTATATTCATATAAATATGATATTAAAATAATATATTAAATATACCACTGAAAATCAATAAGAACAAAATATTTATATAATTGAAAATATTCTCCCATTAAATCTGATATGAGACCCATAAACATTTCTCTTTTCTTCAGAAGCTTCCAAAACTTTAAAAGCACATAAAATACGAACCAAACCCAGTGTGATGTCCTTGTCTTACGTTCGTAAACTTTACTTGTGTGCAAGCGAGATAGGAATATTCGATAACAACGCCGCTACCGCCATCCGACGGTCGAAATGCATTTATTGTTAGCAAACATGCAAAAGATATGAAATCAGAATTGCAATTTAGAAATGCAAACTTTAAATGCACTAACTATATTGGATGATTTATTCACAGAGTCCACATCTATCTCTTTTCAACGATTTATCCATCGCACTTGGTCGTAAACAAATTAGCGATGCGACATTGTTTTCTATACGATGCAATTAACAAAAGACGGCGTAATTGTGAAATATGACTACTGGAGATTCTTCTTTTTTTTTTCGGTTGGTTTGTAGTCTAAAAACTATAAGAAGGCTTTGGTTTTGTTGTGTTTTGTTTCTTGGAAATTGTTCTTTGAGATAATTTTAAAATGTGTTTGCCCTTTTAGAAAAACAGCAGACGATAAAGTCGGTGAAATGTTAAATGATTCAACTGATTTATAGAGACGGCATATTTTAATGTTTCGTCTTTTGCTTTTGTTTTGCCTGCGCTGCTGTTGCTGTAGTTTTTGCAAACGACTCTTTTATCTAAAATGGTGTTATTAACGTTTAATAACTTTTAAAGTACTTTGCAGGTACTTAAAATGCATAGTTAATGGGATTAGATAATATTGTTTAAATATATAAAATCATAAAATAATTTTAAAATCGTTCACAAAGACTTCAGAAAAATAAACTTCTACCAAGAAGGTAACTTTTATAATTTCTATTTTAAATATTGAATTGCCATGTTTAGATTCATATATACTTAAAGACCAGCAGGTATAAAATTTACAAAATTTTAAAGCGTTGCTAAAAAAGATATATATTTAATTGATATTTAGTAGCTCTTAATTTCAGAGACTACAGTCCAATTGTGTATAACTGATATCATATAGATATTTTTCTTTCAAATATTTTTTTAATTTTGATATTATTTATTTGAAAACAAGTCATCACCTTGGAACAGAATTTGCCTATCTTCATTAATTATTATATTGAGATATTTGTAGAAAATGAATCATTAAAGACATATATTTCTATTACAGAACTGGCCTCAATTTTTATCACTATTTAATTCCGACTTATGCCGGATAATATGTAGAATTAATTTGAGTTTAAGTATTATCATTGATATATATATATATATATATATATATATATATATATATATATATATAAAACCCTCAAAAAATATTGCCATCCCGTAATAGAACTACCATTATCCTAAAACATACTTTATTTCTAACAAAAAAAAAAACCTATTAAAATGAATAACGCTTTTTTATCGTCGGTTTTCGTAAATATAATTTTTGAAAAATGTTCGTACATCGTATAATGACTGCTTTAAAAAAATGTCCCCGCACAACTGAAACGAGTGAGTCCCGATCTTATTTTTGTTTTATTTATAACCAACGAACGGTTCGTAAGAGAGCAAAGCAAAGCACAGAGAGCCCCCGACACATAGTAAACGCAAACATAAGGCACACACAAAGTCTTTTAAAGTCGAAAAGAATGTAGCCGGTGGCAGGCGAAACAAATGTTTAGGAGCACATGGATTTGACGTGAAGTTAGTTACACGTTCGCTTGCTTTAACTTTAATGATATTAATATGGTTTTATATACCTAATTTATGGATGGGAGGAGCACAGTTACTATCTGTCACCTTTATTTGTTTTTTCTAATTTTTTTTTTGCTTTTGGAGTTGGAGTTGTTAGTTTTGATTTAAATCATTTGTTGATGTTGGATAAGATTGGAAGCGAATTTATATTAATTAACCATATTGATATTTTTAGAATAATAGATAAAGTATAAATAAAACTTAAAGGATCAGTTGCATATAAAATTGTTAACTAAATCAATTAGTTAACTTTGCACTTAGATTATTAATTGATCAATTAATCTCTGATTGCCTAGGGGTCAGATACCAAAGTTTTATGCAAGTGATCCAAAGGATTTGATAATATCTAATAAATGTTTATTATTTTACTGGTAACAGATTTGGATATATATATATATATATATATACCTATATAAATATATTTATTTGTAATTTTAAATTGGCAAACTGTTTATCATTTATTGATTTACATGAAAAATTATTTTCCGCTAAATTTTATACATTTTGCCAAATATTTATGAAATTTTTATCAATATCAAAATATTATTTCTATATTATGTTGTTCTTGCGTATATTTAGTATTATGCAAACAGCACAATAAAATAAATTTAAAAAAATTCAATTCCCAAACAAATACTATCCTAGAAGAAATACAAAGCTTGTCGAATATATTACAAAATATCTCAAATGTCAAACGTAGAGTAGCAAAAGCTCTGACTATTTTTCCTGCGTACCTGCTCGTGCAACGCCGCGCATACAATCATAAAGCTCGTCAAAGTTCTAAAAGCCAAAGCGAAAAGCGTCGTTGCACATCACAAAGCATCGCGCCACATCAAAGCGCAAAGGAAGAAAGCACCTGGGGAAAGCTCAGCAGCCAAGCTCTTACTACACCTGGTTATATGTACCCTACATATATTTTCAAAGCTCTGTGAGTCTTTTTGCCCGCAACCCGCACTCCAAAGTGATACTCATATCGCAGAAGGCGGTGTGTGGGCTGGTTTCGCTTGGCATTTGTTTGAAGATATTGTTTCGTTGTTTCGTTCTCTCCTATGCTCGCTATTGTTTTGTTTGTTTGTTGTTTTGAAATTGCGTGTAATAAGGTGATGTGATCTAGACGGCTGAGAATTTTCGTCTTTAGATGGAATGAAATTAAATGAATTTTAGCCTTAAGTTTACAGAGTTTAATTGTCTTGTTTGAGGTTATGTTTCATTTAAGGAATTAGTTGTTTAATGTTTGGTACGACAAAGGGTTGGTATGCTGGTTAAAAGATTGAATGATATGAAAGATAATGTGAAGTTTAGAGATGAATTTATTTGTTCTGTAATAATGATTGTAGAAGTTAAATTGGTGTAAAAGAAAAATAGTTAAACATATTTATAAATATTGCAAAAAAAGCTAGTTTGATTTAATCATACCATTAAATAACAAACTAAATTAGCAAAGTTTGTATTTAATATATATTGCCTCAATATAAACAATTATAATTAATTTAGGCTCAGTATTTCCAAATTTTGGAATAGAATTATTCTTAAAATAATTTTAAAATTAACCAAAGAAATATTGTTATTATTTGTTCTGAGTATAGATTTTTAGTCAATTACATAGGCCCTACGAAAGCCAGAACCGCAAGTACCAAAATACTTGTTGAGTGATCATTCCTTTTTTTTTATTTATCTTAAGAATAAATAAAATTGTAAATACTGGCTCTTAATAAATGTCTCACAAATTATAATTATTATTACATGTTCTTAATTTTTGAGCAAAATCGATTCGAAAACGTTTTGTTCAGAAAAATAAAAATGCAGTATTTTTTCATTTTAGATTTCAAAAAAAAATATTTTATCAATCAAATTATACGTAAATATATAGCAAATTTAACTTTTTCTACAAATATTTAAGCTTCTTTACATTCGGCATAATTTAATGCATCTATGATATATTTTAGATAAAATATGGAATAATTGCGTTTTGAAATTAAGCTCCACATATGACAGCCATTCTATCAATAAGCTCGTAACTTGAGATAAATTTCTTATATTCCGTAAAAAGCAGCCCTTACAGATTTCGTGATTTCCATACGTGTTATCCATAATATAATTCAATTTATATTTCATGTTCCATTAACCTCTTCAAATTTGAATTAATTCTGAGAAAAAAATACTAGAAACAATATTAATTTTCCTGGATTGTCCATTGTCCATTGTGACGTTTTGAAGAGATTAGCGTAACAGAAAAAATAAGAACACATAATAAATACAAAATATAACTCATACAAAAGCTCTGTTTAAAAATATATATGAGTGCGAGTGTGTTGAGTAGGGTTGAGATGATATTATGAGTGATATGTCTTGTTCTAAGAATCCACGGCATTCGCAATGTTGTCTTATTACAATAACTCTCACTCAGTTTTGCGCGGTAATTGCGTAGTTGGAAATGCGTTTTTGCCACCGCAGACTCAACTGATTGACGATCGCTGTCGCTTTTTGATGCACCCAGTTATATGACCAAGCGACTGATGCTGCCATATTTAATTTGCGCAAGTTCTGCGTTCTGTTCTCCACCAGAACTGCCGACCACTTTTTTCGCTACCGCACAACCGCGCGCCTCACGTAAATGATTTTCGCTAAATACTACACTGTAAAAAAAAGTTGCCATTTTACATAAAAACCATAATAAAAATTACATATTATTTCAGCCAAACCGATGGTTTACATAAATTTTCGATAAAAATAATATAATTTTGTTATTTTAAGTAAAATAATTAACTTACCATAAGTATTAGGAGTATATAAGTTTTTTTTACCCAAAAAGTAAATAAACACATAAAATATATGTATTTTATATTTATATAGAGTAAAAATTTCTCTATGGCGTCTGCAAATTTATATATTACATACATACATACATACACAATCACGCCATGTACCCAAAAGGGTGTGGCACAAACTCTTTTCATTATTCCGAAATCAGTCGCCTCCAAACACTCCTATCCAAACAAGCAACTTTCGCTTCATCCACATTCATAATTCCTCTCATACATGCTCTTCTATTCCTACTACTTGGTGTAAATTAGTTGCCCCAGGTTTTTATGTAAAATTACCGAATTTTTTTGTATACGCAAACGTATACCTTCAAAAACAATTCACCTTAATTTTTGTAACCAAACGTTTATTAGATATTCGCTCAAAATGACCGAATATTGCTACAGAACTACAACCTAAAGCCGTTTATTACATTTTAAATTAATATTATAAAAATAATTTTTAATTCACAAACATCATTTTATCTTTTTCTGCCAATTTCTCTCTCTCTCACATTTCATACTATAAATAAAAAAGTAAAAACTTAATAACAATAATTAAAACATCGATTAACGCAATTAATAACTCTGAAACGTTATTCTATTGGATAGAAAAACGTCAGCCGTGTCACGTTTTAGCCGCGAGTTCAATTCAATTCATCGCGATCCATCAGGCAGCGAGGCCTTGATTCTCGTATCGATCACTATCCGCGATCAACAATCGAACGAACAAAGTCCGAGAACCGGGCACTAAGTACAGTGGATATTGATAATGCTGCTGGGAGATGCTAAGACATTTATTTGCAATATGCGAATCAATCATATTAATTGTCATGTGACGACGGCGTTATTTTCATAATCGGCTCATGTTGAAAGGTGTCTTACGTTATGATTGAATTTTTTTTTTCGCTATGGGGAAGAATTATGGTTGTTGGTTGGTTTATATTTATCTGTCGGTATGATTAAAATGAGAGGAATATTTTTGATATAGTGCTTATTATTTTGATATATATAGGGTGTTCGTTTGCCAGGTTGATATAGGACAATATCATGAGATACCGATAATATGCATAATACTTCTTTCTGAAGTAAAATTCGTAGAAATACTTAGAATACTTTTCGATAAGGCATAAAAAGTTATATAATTTGGTTTTAGTTTTAATTTGATAGCATGTGCCGTTTGGGCGTTTGGTTTTTATTTATTTTTTTTTGTTTTTTTGTTTTTTATTTTTTTCTCAAAAACTATGAGGTGTGGGAAAATAGGCATGATATGGAAAAATTTGGAATATTGCGTACTATAATTGCGTGAAGAAATCATTATTATTTTTTTTTTTTGGAATACATCGTTTAGTAGAAAAAAATTTAAAACTGAATTTTTTAAAATTTCTCAAGGGGGCACCCTTGGAATTTTTGTCAAAATAAGACTTTTTTTCAAATTTGCTAAAAAAAAAATCTGAAAATATTTAGTAGAACCAATAGAGTTGGCTACATAATAGCTAAGTAACTTTTTTTCTCTAACGCATACCATAACATTTTAGAATTTTCAATAATTTTCCTTCCAAACTCTCTCTCTCTCTGGATTTTGTTTTATTCATACATACATACATAATCACGCCATGTACCCAAAAGAATGTGGTACAAACTCTGCTCGAAATTAGTTTTCTCCAAACATAAATTAACACTAACATTTTTTACACTATTGTAAAATGTAATTTATACATAAAATTAATGTCAGTTTTTACACAGCCACGCTCACAAAAAGAATAGCAAATTCAACAGAATTTTTACAGTGTTACATTATTACAATGTTACATTATTACAAAATCTAGGTATTTTAACACAAAATTAAAATAATTATAGATCATGGTAATCTTCAGGCTTTTACGACCGGTATCCATTGAATTTATAGAATTTTCTGGGCTGGTATACTGTGGTCGTGTCAGTCGTGTGGTCGGTCTAACCTCATCGCAGACGTTTCGTCATACATCGTAAATAGCATCCTCAGTGGTTGGTGACTTCAATCACCATCAGGATGCCATGTACGATGTATGACGAAACGTCTGCGACGAGGATAGATCGACCACGGTATACCGGCCCAGAAAATTCAATAAATACTAGTTTGAAGTATATATACTTCGAACTAGTATTTATTGAATTCTTGCATCTATTCTATTCAAATAAAATTCAAATTTTTTTCATCTGTGTACAATACTCGAAATCTTCCATAGATACACCTGACCCATCAAATATATCCGAAGCACCCTTTCCTGTTTCCGATTCATTAATCCGCAGCGATTCAAATAACACGCATATTATTTTCACCCCTTGCAGAGGGTAAGGGTCATCCTCAACACACAACATACAAATTTACACTATGAACCTTTTCCGTATAACCCCTCGCACCCAAAATGAATTACATTGCCGTATCATGGACGTTAATTTCTCTCGGCATGTACAAAGATATGATGATAGAGGGATGACTGTACCCCCTCTCTCTCTCTCTCACCACCATTCATCGTCAAGGGGGTTGCAAATAGTCTCGGCCAGCATTTTGAGAAGGGGAATTAAATTTATTAACGCCAACTTTCGACGTTTATTAAAAAGTTGAGGACAGGCATTTCTATTGTCCGGTGATTTAATCAAACATATATAAGTTTAATCGAATGGAATTTGATTAGTGTTTTACAACTTGCAAAGAAGTTTTGCTGTGTCACTATTCTGGGACAACTATTATGAACTATTGAACTATAAAATACGAATTAATGTTGCAATTCTGTTCAAATTTCGATAAGACTATCGATACAAGATAGTCTATCTTTTCGTATCAAAATTTACTAGAAATAGGCAAAGTATCTCGTAACCAGTGTTGAGATTTATCTAGATAATTCTATGTAGATTATCTTTTATCTAATTTAAATAAAAGAAATTTTATAATCTACCTATTACCTAATCTAAATTAATTTTCATATAATCTATACCTTCCAATGCGTTCGTAATTGTTTACATGTAAAAATTTTTTAGAACTTTTGTTAAAATTTATTGAGATGACCTAAAAGTAAACAAATTTTGTCTACAGCCCAAAAAGAACGTATTTTATTTCCATATTTAAAAAAAAACTTATTAAGTGAATACTTCTAGTATTAAATTAAATTTTCTAATAATTATAATAAAATTTCATGTAATAGAAATGTATTCAACAATAATTCATTTGGTTATTGCAATAATAACAATAATATAAATTCTATAATACGCGGTTTGTGGTTAGATAAAACGATAGTGAAACATTTGAACATCGTTCAGCACTTAAACGATAGGCAATTGTTACGTTGACACTTTAAGTGGTGACAAGTTTATTGATAATATTTGATATATTCGTCGTTACATGTCAATAAATATACTAATATCGTTTCAAAATAGAAATGTTAGAATTTAGAACGAACATTACGGCGCTGTCTACTTTTGTTAATCACTCATAATTTTATCTATTGGAAATATTAATTGTTTTAAACGTTACAAATTATTATTTACATGGAAATTACTTATTAATTTATCCATTATTTACACATTTAATGTGTAATATAATTTTTGTTATAAAAATCAATAAAACTAAATAAATAAAAAGACAGATAATTGTATTTGTCAATTTGTGATATTTATATTTGCTGAATTTTATTTTACAATTTGTAATAATATTAAAAATAATCTATAAACTATACGTATATACAAAAATCTGTAATAAAATTATACATATATATTGCAATTTCATGAAACACATATGAAAAAAATACTAATAGAAATACAATATGGCAGTAATTAATGTAATTTTCGGAGTGCAGAAGCCGCAAGTTCAAAACCAACAAAACAGGCTGCATTTGCTGGAAATGCTCTAAGTATAACAGGTGTAAAACCCTTGTAAAGTGCCAGGGGCCCTTCTTTCTTCATCAACTCTCCAAATACTTGTTTTAGTCCACCGGGATATGTTCCTTCCGGAGCTATTTGGAGTCGACTTTTTAAAACATCGGCGGGCATACCAACAATCCAATTGGCTATACCTGACATTCCTCCTGCAAAAATCGTCACTGGCATACTTGGTGATTCACCTGGTTTCGACAATAAAGTAGTAAAATATTGATAAGTTAAAAAATAGAGGCCACTGGCGGGACAATCTCTCATTACTGTAGCAACGGATCCACGATAAATACTGCGAATACCGCCTTCTTTGTACAATTTTTTCACAACATCTACAGGCCCATCGTACTTCTTTGTACCACCACCTTGTTGAATTTGCAATAAACATTTTATACGTTCACCAGGTGCCATAATAACTGTGGTAAAGATACCGGAAAATGCTCCAGCACAAAAAGTACGTAATGTTTTTTTATCTTCTAGATCAGATTTGAAGATCTTTTTTCCTACACCATATCCAAAGAAAGATATAGCAAAAATTGGAGCTACACCAACTAATGGTGCAGCCATTCCTTTGTATAATCCAAGTGGTCCTTCATTTTTTATAGTTTTTGCAATACAATCAAAAGTTCCTGAATAGAGTGGCTTTTCGCCTGGCTTAACTTGCATTGTTTGTAAACGAACCTTGACAGTATCTAGAGGATGTCCAACTAAAACAGTACATATTCCACCAACACCACCACATAAAAAGTATTCTAACGGATTCATTGCTGGCTGCGACATTTTAAATATGTGATATAAGGCACTTATATTAGACAAAAATTACCAAACTTTGATGTTTTACACACAAACCGATAAAGTCCATAGTCCACATCGCTGACGAAAACGAAAATTTGACAGCGATTTTGACAGCTGCCATTTATTCAATTGTCAATTTTGACATTAAATTTAAATTCAGCGATGTCAAAAACATATTATTCCAAAATTTCAGATTTTTTGATTGAAATTTGGCTAAGTTATACAATTTTGATCATGAACACCACCAAATCCCATGTTAAATGTCATTTAAACTTGAACCCCTTGGTGGCACGGGTTAGTTCAACTGAAAAAATCTGAAAAAATTCCACAATTTTTTTCTCCTCAAACTTAAAACTTTCGAGGGGAGCGACTTAAAAAATTTGAAGTTTTGCAAAATGAGGGACACCCTAATATATATATATATATATATATATATATATATATATATATATATATATATATATTTTTTAACATATATGGAATATCACAAAATAGTTCGAATTTTTATTTTCCAATTTTTAATTTATACTATTTATAAATGTTTCTAAGGGTACATACCAATTGCACGCGGCGTTTGGGTTTTAATTCCTTACCGAAATTTTGTATAGCCAAATTGCACACCGGTCATAAACAGGTTAAAGGGATTAAGATTTCAACCTAAAATCAGGTAAAATCGAAAATAGTTCGTCTCTAGAACGTACCACAAACCCCTGCGAATCTTTTCACGCAAATTTTCCTAAAACCTATAACCTAACCTACCCTAAGCCAACAGTGGTGGAAAAATATGCTATAGAATAAGCGTACGCTCACTATAAAAACTACCTGCGTAAGGGTTCAAGACCTTTATAAACCGATAATCCATTTGGGTCATTCAGCGGTTGACCGGTGTGCAATTCGGTTACTCAAATTTGGGATTTATAACTACGGTGTGCAATTTATGTGCTCCGGTTTCTAAATTGATAGAATTTAGGCGATAATCCAAATTAGTATACTTCTCCCTATATTATTATATATATATATATATATATATATATATATATATATATATATATATAAAATATTAGCAAATTATAAATTTTTGTAATCTAGTTACTTGTTTCTATGTTCATATATATTTTTACCGGATAAATAATACGCTATATCAAAACGTCGAATTTTAATATATAATTAAACAGAATAAAACCTAAAGCTTTTTTATTATAATATAGTGAGGTCTGAAAGATTTTTTACTATGATTCTTAAATTATTATAAAAATAAATTAAATTGGTCCTTAGATGAGTAAAATAAATTTCCCGGATTAAAAACAAGAAAAATAACAGTATACCTCTGAAAGCTAGTAATGAATAAATAAATTTAGCAAATAGCAAAAAATTCGAGCATAAATTTCAATTAAATATACTCGTAAAATCAACACATTTCAATTCAACACATCATATACATTACGTATAAGTAGCCACACATATAAACCGCGTTCCGAAAAACTTTCATGCATCGTTCATATTCTCCTGATACCTATCAACATATTACATACCAGAGTTTTACCAAAACAAACCTGCAAAACTACACACATCATTATTATTTATGTTATTCCCCTCCACGGGTTAATTTCCTTCATGATGAGGGAAGGAGGGGGGACATTCGCAATTTTTCCGATTCTCGGAAATCGTCGCCACCATCACCGAAAAACAGCAAAACATCGACTCGCAGCGCGCGCGGCAAACGCGAACTTTAATACAACACCAGGATCTGGTAGAACGGTGTGTTTACTATTATACTTGAATCAATAACGAGTTTGACCATTGCTGCTGGCCAATCGGATGCGGCCGTTGACCATTGCCTCCCCTCCATCCGTGGTACGGCCACAAAAGCACCCTTCCTGCGACAGGAATAGCGTGTTGTCTTTGTTGCGCTCCGGCGTGTGTGTGTTTGCATTTTGGTACATGAGTGTTAAGGTGGTGCGTATATGTGTGTAAGCTTTTGGGGCGCTTTTTACGGCTTCCTGGAGACATTAGGTTGCTAGGTAACGGAGATTTGAGTGATTTTGTTGTGTGGATATAGTTGTTACTGTATATGGTTTGTTTCGTTTTAAATAAATTTGAAAATAATTTAATAGGCTCATATTATCATTTTACAGTTTAGAATTAATTATAGTGTAAAAATTAATATAGTAAGTTTACAAACAAAATATGGGACCATCTCAACTTTTGCAAACATTTTTTTGCAATTTTTCACTCATCATACACTAATCTATTTTGTAAACCGATTAAATCGATATTAATAAATTTTAAAAAAATATTATTTTATTGCAACAACAAATAATTATGCCATTAGAGAGTAGAAAAGTGGACAAAAAAGCATCAGACAGTAATAATAGTATAATAATTATGCAAGAAGAATTTCAAATTTATGTTTTTTGCCTGCTTAAAAATCAAAATTAGCTAAAGTGTTTATTATGAAACAGGCCGTAATTTTGTTTTTATAATGTACTTACATTCAAAATCAGTTTTAATTTAGAAAATTTCAATTTGTAAAATTTACCAATTTATAACCATGTTGTTAATTGTAATGTATATTTAAAAAATGATACTAAAATATTTATAAATTATGTCAAATAATTAATTAATAATATAATACTGTATACCGGATATCTTATTCAAAATTCAAGATGTTCTATACGAAAATCTCGATCACTGCAAGAGACACTACTTAAAATAAATTAAACAAAATTTCGTTCAATACTTAAACATTATATTAAAGCTTTATCAATTTCATAAAATCTAACTAATTTTAATTAAACAACTATCAGTCCAGTAATTTATATTACATTTTATGACCAATAACAATGTTTTTTATTTTATTTTATTTTATTTTTTTGGATAAATACTCATGAAAATTGAATCAAAACAAAAATTATTATGTCATACGCGTAAGAATTCTATTACTAATTATTATAGTTATACAAAACGTTGTTAAACACAGTGTCAGTTAGCGGAGTGATTAAGTTATTAACTGGCTAGTCAGACGTCTCGAAGACAGTTGATAATCTAAGTCGTTAATCACGTGACCAACTAACAACGTTTTATGCAATTCATTCCTGATATTTGTTTCATGTTCTTGAAAAGTCTATATTGTAAAACATAGCAATTTTACATAAAATATGTACCTACTACCTATTTTATTTGATTACATTGTTTACTAGTAAGAAATAATTATTTAATGTCATGCATTTCTTAGTATTGACAATATAAACATTTGTACTATTTTACATAGAGGATAAATACATATATAAATTATATTTAACCTACGCTTCTAGAATTACAAACAAAATATGAACAATATTGTGTCTTACAAGTATTTTAATTTCCAATTAATCACAGTGAACTAATATATAATTAAAAAATTTAATAAATTAGGAAAAATGTATTGGCATCGCCGGGATTCGAACAGGAAGTCTCGGGTTCGTACCATAGCGAGACCAATTCATTTTTCCAAATTTATTAATTTTTCTAATTATGTGTTAGTGCACTATACGATTAAGTGGAAATTAAAATATTTGTGGCATCGCAGAAAATATTGCTTTAATAACAGTGTCTCTGAAATTGCTCTAACTTTTTACGTCGAGAAAATACATATTATATTTATACTAACTTTTTACGGTGTTTTTTTTTTATATATTAAAAAAAAAATACAAATAAAAATATATAATATACAAATTATTATAAAAATCAATTTTTTTTTAGATTAGTTACATAACACAGGGTTAATTAGCAATGTCGTTAAGGTAACTTACCAGTCAGACGTCTCAAAAACAGTTAACAATTCCATTACGTAATTAACCATATGTTTAACTGATAATGATTTTTAATATTTGTTTTATGTTCTAAAAAAATGTCTAGACTGTATAATAACTAGTAATTTCATTGTTTACTAAGCAAAATATGTAATGTCACACATTTCACAGTATTGACAATATAAAAATTGTGCTTTTTTACTTACAGAATAAATATATAATTATATTTTATCAACGTTTATTTACAAACAAAATATGACGAACATAGTATCTGTAAAATTGCTTTAATTTTTTACAGTGTATTTTCATATAAAAATATTGTTAGACGTCCCTTATTAATCATTCTGTGTATCCACAAAATAAACTTATTTTCAGAAGCTCTTTTCCTAAAATTAAATTTTACCAATTTCAACACCAGTCACTATTAATTCAGACTGTTATATTACTTATTACTTCACCCCCTTCTCACCCTTTCCTACCCAGTTAATTAATCAACCACTACATAATATGCATCCAGAAGCTCTCCAGGAATCCATAAACACATCTACTTTCACACACATACACACACACTACTAATTCCTCACAGGCGAAATATATTACCTCAATGCACATATCCATAAATACATAACACATAACGCATAATATACGCGCGGTATAATAGCGATCAGACAATGTAAGCAATGCGTCGGACACATGTTTCTACCTCCCAGTACACGCATAACGCACATAATCCATATGTGCATATGGCAGGAGGCAAGTTTGTTGCAAAACGTGAGGTGTAAATCACCCAAGATACATCCTGATAGGTATACGGTAATGTAAAAGACCGCGGACGTGGTGTAATGCCAGACCGCGAATCATGTAAATGGCGTTGTAATCCTATATCTTCTTCTGATGCTTTTGGAAGCAATACGTGTTGTCCAATGTCTTCAAGTTGTGTAGCTTTGCAAGGTTGACTTTCATTTATTTATGGTAGTAGGTTTTTACAGGATTTTACAATTGCTTACAATTCTACAGTAAAATTCAAAAAAAAAATGTACATATAAAAGGATTGGTACACAGAAAAAATTCTAATATATATGAAACAAAACATATTGATCTAATGCAATTATTTTTTTTTCTATTTTGTTGTCTATTTGTATTGGGAATGCAACGGATATCTGATTTATTTGGTCTATTCCGTCGAATATCCGTTTTTCCGGATAATAAATACTATCCGACTGTAGGTATAATAGATAATTTATAAAGTTTGAATTTAAATAATATTTTTATAAGCTCTACATGAAAAAAAAAAACATTATTTAAGTAATATAAGTATTTTATTATTTAAGATTATAATTTAAAAGAAAACATCAAAAACTAATAAGAATTTTCTGCAATATATGTCTTATATCTGTAAATCATCATTTTTATTGTCAGCACTTTGTCAACAAGTGAAATTAAAAGAAAAATAATATTTTTATATTCTTAATAACACATACCGTATTAGATTAAGTTAAAGTATTTTGTTTTTGCTTAAATCGCCATTAATTTATTTTGTTTAACTAATTATATTTTAATTAATTTAAAAAAATAACTAAAATATAATTAGTTGAACAAAATAAATTAATGGCGATTTAAGTAAAAAATCTTTTAACTTAAAAATAATATTATTTATTTATATATATATATATATATATATATATATATATATATATATATATATATATAATATTTACAAATGTAATCTAAAAATCAATAACATACGCTCTTGTTTCACAGAAATGAACACCAGTCTGTTACCCTGATCCACCAAATAACTATCGAAAGCTTGGGTTAATAAAGAATTTTGATTCATATATTCTCCTGGTTCTGTTTTACATATTATAAATGTGTAAATAATTTTAACAAAATGTACAAAATTAGTTTTAATACAGTGAATCCGACGTTGAATAATAGGTTGTGCATTTTCGGCAGGGTACGATATTTTTTTGTTTTGTTTTGTTTTTACGGAAGTCGGTTGTAATTCCGAATTGACTGGACTCTTTATAAATTTATTAAGATAGACTTTTCTGAATCCTTGAATTTCTGCTTAATTCCGAATGTTCAACGTAAAAAATTTAAACTATAACATACTGTAAAACGATGCAAACAGTTTTCTTTGTTATTTTGATGTTTCATTGGTTTTATAATAAATAGCAATATATTAATTTAGTAATATTCTAATTATTTGTTTAATATACATACAAAATTATTTCATATTTTCAAAAAGTGTAGATTAGCATGACAGAGATTTGAGTATTTTGCATACATGTGCAATATAAATGTGAATCAGACGAAAGTTGAGTTTCTATCACATTCCGTGGTTACATGGTGTTATACAAATTGTTAAAAAAGAAAAAATGTTAGAAAATGTAATATTTTTAATTTTATATTATAATAATTTTGTCAGTTTAAACGAAAGGTGTGTGAAACTTATGAGACAGTCTATATTTTTCGAAAAAATGCCACTTTTGTGAGCTGTTGGTAATTTTTTTATACAAAAGCATACTTCAGCAGATTTACACGTGAAATTTAGGAACGATACATATCATCAAACAGACAATTTATTTTAATGTTTTATTATATTATTCTGTCATATACGCCACAAAGCCATATATTTTGAAGTTATACGTTTACGTTGACGTCTGGTTAAAAAGATGTATTTGAATGATTTTGATGGTATACGTTTGCGTGGACGTCCGATGAGTAATTGGAGTGGTATGATTGAGAGTGTTTTGCGTGAGCGGAAGTAGTAGAAATATATATGAGAGAGGAATTATAAATGTGGATGAAGCTAAAGTTGCTTGTTTGGATAGAGATGTTTGAAGGAAACTGATTTTGGGATAATGGAAATAGTTTGTGCCACACCCTTTTGGATACATGGCGTGATTGTGTTATGTATGTATATACGTCTAAAATGAAGCTAAATATACAATATCTTCAAAATTTTAATGAATCATTACTTAACTTTCTCATATGGTTGATCAGAAAAAAAAGTATAAATCATTACAAGACGATTTAAATTCAAAAAACAATTCCCATTTAAGAATGGGCGGTTTTACAATAAACTGTTTTTACCTTCATCTCGCTGACAGAAATATTTTTTAATTACTATATCCGTCTATGCTGCGTTCAGTTCTATGGTTGCTGGGCACGCATGGTGCATACTGGTCGGTACGACTCTAGCCTAGCAAACAGGCCTCAAGCAAGCAGGAGTACATGAGATCTCACAGCTCGAATGGAATTCTAATTGTCAATCAATTTGTTCACGTCGAAATTGTTTCGCGAATATCGTTCTCCCCGGAGGGCAGCCCCGGCAACAATGTGTCCATTCGCAAAACGAAACGGGAAAAACAGTATTGCGCGCGTATGCAATGTGCGGTATTCGTGATTCGCCCATTATCGACATGCTGGGGTAATTAATGTTGGCAGTGATACCGGCCGGACATTATCATAATCGCTCGTTTATATACATGACCGATGACGAGTGCGTCGAGAGCCCTGAATGATTGGGAAGGCTGTACATACTGTGAACAACATGTTTATGAAGTTTGTAAGAATGATGCATTCTAGGGAGGCTATGGAAAAATACGACTTTTTACACGGATTTTTATAATAAATAACTTAAATTTATATAAGATATAAATCTATCTACACTGAAAAAAATATTACTGTAAAACCTACGTTTCTACTATTAATTCAAAAGTAATCGCACTTTGATCTGATAAATTCGATTTTTATAATAGAAATAATTTATTTAATAAAAACAAATAATGGTAAGTTGTAGTATAACTATTTTGAAATCTTTTTATAAATTTCTGTATTGTTCAATTTAGGAAAAAAATATATATTTGAATTGAAAATTATTAATAATTTTTCATAAAAAAATCAAGATCTGTATTGAAATTTTTTATTTCAATTTTTTTTTTTAAAAACGCTCAGTTTCCAAACCAAATAATAAATAGTTTCATACAAAACTTCCAAAACAGTTATATTACTTACTATTTTTATTTATTATTATTTATTTTTATTAAAAAAAATTATTTTTATTATAAAATCCAATTTTTCAAATCAAAAGAATGTTTATATTGAAATTAATAGTAAAATGATAGTTTTAAAATAATATTTTTTTCAGTGTATACAATTTTGAACTACAGGTATATATATATATATATATATATATATATATATATATATATATATATATATATATATACCGGGTGTCTACTTTTTTTTTGTTACATAGGGAATACAATGCTAAAATTTTCATTTGGTGATAAATTTTCCCCTAATTATTATAGAACAAAAGTACAAATACAAAAGTTGTTTAGAATTCAAAAATGCATCAAATGATGCCAAATTTATCAATATAGGATGTTCCGATCAAGAATTAGAAGCAAATTAAAATTTCCATTTTTGCGCTCTTTACATCAAAGTGCCATGGAAATTAAACAAATAATTTCATTTCTTCTGGAGTTTGAGTTTGACAGATCGTATTTATTTTATTGTTACGTTCTGTATTATTATCATTATTATTGAAAATAATGAATAAACTTAAGGTAAATGAAAAAGTTCAGTGCGTAAAATGGTATTTTACTGGAAATTCGATACGACGAGTAAGAGATTTATTCAGCGCTTTCTTTGAAAACCGTCCCATACCTTCCGCTATGACTATTCGTAGGATAATTAAACAATTCGAAGAAACTGGAAGTGTGTTAAAACGTTGTAAAAATTGTAGAAAAATCAACGCAGAAGATCAGGAGGAGAATTTAAATCAAAATGCAATTAAAGAAAATACATTGAATATACTTTTGTGTGTAACGGAAAACCCAAATGTTAGTGTGCGTCAACTTGGTGCTGAATTAAATTTGCATCCTTCAACAATACATAAGGTACTAAAAAATGAAAAATATCATTCTTATAAATATTCCACGCACCAAGAGATATTTGAAGCGGATAAAATGGCTAGAAGCGAATTTAGTAACATTATTATGGAAAAATCCAATTTAGACAGAAACTTCTTGAAATCTATTTGTTTTACTGACGAGTCTACGTTTACTTTACACGGCGAACCTAATACACAAAACTTTAGAATATGGAGCCAAACAAATCCTCATTTAATGGTAGCAACACGTACCCAATATCCAGAAAAAGTTAATGTATGGGCTGGAATTTTTGGCAGGTGTATAATTGGGCCATTTTTTATTGAAAATAATTTAAACAACGAAAAATATTTGGATATGTTGCAAAATCATATTGGTCCGCAGTTAGAAGAGTGTGCAACTCAAGATAATGTTGTCTGGTATCAACAAGACGGATGTCCGGCACATTACAGCTGCAACATTAAATTATATTTGGATCAATGTTTTCCAAATTCATGGATTGGTAGAGGTGGTCCAATTAATTGGCCAGCTAGATCGCCCGATTTAGCACCGTGCGATTTCTTTTTATGGCCATATTTGAAGGAGAAAATTTATAAACGACATATCAAAAATCTTGTTGATTTGAAAAATGCCATTGTTGAAGAGTGCAATAATATAACACAAACACAATTAAGCTCTGTACGTCACGAATTTTATAACAGATTAGGTTATTGTTTGGCAGTTAATGGCGATTTATTTGAACATTTAATTTAAATTGTTAGTTTCGTTTTTGTTCTCCTATATCTTGTATTCATGAATTTTTCTGTTTTATAGGTATATTGAATATTGTAATAAATAAAGAAAGTTTTACGGAGTTCAGCTATTTACTATTTATTAAACTCTTATCCGACGTTTCACTGCACAACTTACAGCATCCTCAGGGATAAGTTTAAATTATTATAATAAATATATTAGGCATAATGCCAGTCATCTAATTCAAATGTATTGTTTTTATAACTTGAAGTTAATAAATAAATTAAACAATTACTTAAAATTATAATGGAGACATTCACAATTTAAAACCACAGCTAGTACGTAGTGTACAGCCGAGTAAAATACCCTTTCATTGTAATAAATAATAAATACTTAATACTTTTTATACTTAATAGCTTTTCATTTACATTAAGTTTATTCATTATTTTCAATAATAATAATAATAATAATAATAATAATACAGAACGTAACAATAAAATAAATACGATCTGTCAAACTCAAACTCCAGAAGAAATGAAATTATTTGTTTAATTTCCATGGCACTTTGATGTAAAGAGCGCAAAAATGGAAATTTTAATTTGCTTCTAATTCTTGATCGGAACATCCTATATTGATAAATTTGGCATCATTTGATGCATTTTTGAATTCTAAACAACTTTTGTATTTGTACTTTTGTTCTATAATAATTAGGGGAAAATTTATCACCAAATGAAAATTTTAGCATTGTATTCCCTATGTAACAAAAAAAAAGTAGACACCCGGTATATATATATATATATGTATAATATATATATATATATATATATATATATATATATATATATATATAATATATATATATTTATATATATATATATATATATATATATATATATATATATATATATATATATATACTAAAAGTAATATAATTCATAAATTTTCTTTGTACTGATTCTAATTCACGTACATGATGATTATAGACAGGAAACCAAATCAAGGATCCATATTTCAATTTAGATCGTACATACATAGCTCTAATACAATGTTTTTATATCGTCAACATTATTGAAATCTTTGGAATTTATAACTATAAAGCCTAACGCGATTATGGTAGATTTTATTATATTATTTAAATGAGTCGAAAATGTGAATTTTTTTATCGAAAGTAATACCTAACTCTTTCACGCTATTGACGCGGTTTAACATAGTTTAATTTATATGGTAGTTAAAAATTAGATCACTCATAGTTTTTGATTCTTTAAAAAAATTTTGCCGCGATAAAGTGTATTTGTGTAAATCAAGGAATTACTATATTAGTAATTTACTTTATTATTATTATTTTAATCAGTTATATTATCATCTTTGCAATTTATATACCCTTTTTGCAAACATGTTATCTCACTATAAAACATAAATATTTCTAAATAATTTATTTTGAAAATTTAGTAATAAGTTTTTAAATACAAAAATTTATGACTTTTTTTTATTATTGTTCCAGGTTTAGAAGCGCAAGTTCAGGAATCCTCGAAAGACTTATACTGGTTCTAAACTAAAAACAAATAAACAAAAAACCATCGTGCAGGCAAGGGGTGCTAAAAACAAGTGCAAAAAAAAACACCATCTTAAGTACAAACTGTTAAAAACAAAAATAATTTAAATTTAAATTTAAAAGATCTTAAATCACAAGTGTCAAATGTGAGAAAAAAAACTGTAATTATTAATTATTTCAAGAAAAGAAATTGTAGATAGGACTACATTACTATAGTGACAGTGTGAGCAGGGCCGTATTAAACTGTATTTTGTGTGTTTTAAAAAAATTGGACTATGTAAACATGGTACATACTACGAATATTAAAGAAAAACATATTAAAATACATATTACACAAGTAGTGCTAAATGTTCCTTTTAAAGAAATATGTGTTGAGATTTTACAGTTGCCGCTCTTAAAATTGTGTACAGAACTATTATAATACAATCAGTATCAACTAATTAAAATGACTATGCAGTTTAAAAATGAATTAATTACAATTATAATAATGTTTATAAAATACATAAATTCAGGTAAAATTTATAAAATATAAAAAACATTTTTTTCAAATAAATAAAAATTAATAATATTTAGATGTAATATTTTTTTATAAGTTATAATGAAATATATTAAACGATTTTTTATAATTTTTATAATTTATAAAATATATTTATAATTATAATTAATTCATTCTTTAATTGCAAAATAATTGCATCTTATTTAAATTTATAATTTAATTTGTTATGAATTGTAAAAATGAAAAATATATATAAATAAAAAAATTTAAAATCTAACATAAATTATCAATAAATTTAAATTGAAAAATATTGAAATGAATAAGTTAAATCTTCAACGTTTTGAAAATTTTGACAGAATCTTGTATTTTTTGTGCTAAATACACACTAAAAAATTGGTGTAAATTTACGTATTCCATAAATTATCACAGTAAAAATTACAAAATGCTGCTATTTTACTGTCAATAGTTATGTAAAATTACATAAATATACATTACATTTTTTACAGTGCAGTTACACATGCTTGTCAAGTATACTTCTCAATTATGAATTGACAAATCAGGATTTCAACCGTATATGGTATTGTTTAAACCAAGTTTAAACACTTGGTTGACAAATTAAATGACCCACATGTTGTTTGTCAAACAAAAATTTAAAGTATTTCGAGCAAAGTACAAAGCACTTTCAATAATATTTTTACTTATAATGATTTTCTAACTGTACAAAATTATGCAACGATATGTTTGACAGAAAAAATTAAATATATTTAATCATTTGTCAAGCAATGCTTTTGTGAAAAGCGTAAATTGTCAAGTGTGATTGACAAGTATGCTGGGTAAACCGTTATTAGAAATTTATTATTTATTTATTTAATTTTTGACAGCCCTATACTTATATACCGTCAAACATTGTCTGTCAGGAATGCTTGACTGTGTAGAAAAATTTGACATAAAAATTTATTTTATATAACAGCTAGTTTCATAATAAACACTTTAACTAAAGTCGACTTTAAGCTGACAAAAAAGCATCGATTTTAAATTCTACTGACAAAATTATTATTGATATCAATAAAATTCTACTTTTTTATCAACCTTTCTAATTTCTAATGACAAAATTATTTGCTGTTATCAATTAAACAATGCTTTAATTAAAATAATTATTATGAAATCGGTCGTAAGTTTAAATTTTGTTATTTAAAATTTTCCAAAAATAAATATAAAATACGCTTCAAGTAAAAAATAATATTAGAAGATGCAATTATAAAATAAATTTTATTATTACTTTTGATATCAGATCAATCATAAATATAGATACGTAATATATTAATTGTTTTGTTATATACATCAAAAAAGGATAGAAATAGTATTTGTTTACATTTTCTAACCTGACATCCTTATATGTCTAAAATAAAATAGCCACCTAACACAGAGACATCAAAGCGAATGTGAATATAAATGTGTTTATAAAAAAAACTTCTCTCTGTTGTAATGCTTCTAAGCGAACAAAATCCTCGGAAAATATGTCTACTAAATTCAAAATTATTAACCGGAGTCGATTTAAACCAATCAGAAACAATCGTACGGTCTATGGAAAAAGTCTGCGCACTGATAGTGTGATTTGACAGATTATTTGTGCGATTTTTACTTTGTAATATCATTTTTCATTGTAAATTGTATTGATATATTCTTTTAATTTATATAAAATTAGTTTGTATTTTAAAATATCTTGTTTTATATTGTTACATTTTCAAATATAGCGCGTAATTAGTAGATAATTTTTTTATATCTGAGTTTGTCTTTGTACTAGTTACTATATATTCAAAGCGATATTGAATACGCCCACTCAGAGACTTTGTTCACTTAGAAGCACTTTGTTAATATAACAAAATATTGTGTTGTGTTCTCTCTATATTATGGTTGATCTGATTTTTTTGACTATAATCAGAAACGAAACATACAACCGTATATAATTATCAAATATATAAGTATGTTTACAATGAGCCAAATGTATTATTATAATTATTATTATAAGTATTTAGATAATTATAGTGAAAAATAAATTGTTTATTGCACTATTCATTACTTATATGTATATGGTAAATACATCAAAAACGCCATTATACGAATATCATTCATTAAAGCAAAGGTTTTCAACATTTTATTCATATAATAGAGAAACATTCATTATTTTATCGATTGGAAACCTCTGGTTTAAATCATTATGCGGAATTTTAAGATAGAACTGTTAAATTTCAATCATTGTTATGAATTATTATTATTATTATTATTGATTTTGCAATAATGACTTTCCGTACTGATTTTAACTTTTTAAACTCCAGCTTCAAGTTTTGTTTTTCATTCATTTCGTTTTGATAAGAATAAGAATATTTGTAGCGAAATCATATATATATATAAAAGGTTAATTTTGGAAGTTTCAAAAGTTAAAATTATTAAAAAACATCTTACTGTAAGCTTATTGTAAAATGCCATTGTAAAAAGTGAATATTCTTAAAAAGAATAAAAATTCAACTGTATTCTAATGAGATTTTCTTTTATTTTATACATGCTACTAACCTTTTAATTTAACCTAGTATCATATGTCAAAAATGATATTGTAAAGTTTCATATATACTACCTTACCTATATTGAAATTAGTTATATTTTTGTACGTATCAAGTCATAGTAAATATAATATTCATAAGTATTTGTTCATAAATTATGAAGACAACGTATAATTTTTTGTCAAAAATTTCTATATAATGTATATTTTCTAAAAATTTCTAAATTAAATGAATTACATTAACACATATCAAATAATAAATTAAAATATTTATAATAAAAATATTGGAATATTTTTCTGTCATTTTCTACATCTGTCCGAAGAACAAACAAACCGCAAATCGTGCTAGACAAATGAGTTTGAACGAGGAACGATTTTCGAGCATCGTAAATTGCCAGTTTTCCCATAAAGTCGGCAACTCGGGCACTCGTCACACGTGCGAAGTTAATAAGGTGTGGGTTTCGCACGGCATCGGCAGTAGCAGCATTCGTACCGGATACTAACGAATATACTATGTGTGATATATGTGTCGATACATGTGGCCAACACTCCTCATCCAATAATGATCACTTGCCCGAGATACAACGAACGGTACTGATGCAGTACGAACTGAGATATTCCTCAAGATATATTTTCTGATTTCAGATGTATACACAAAAATTGTCTTGTTCAGACTTTCACGACCGGTATCCATTGAATTTACAGAATTTTCTGGGTTGGTATGTCGTGGTCGTCGCAAACGTTTCGTTATTCAGTCACCAAACAGTGAGGATGCCATCTAGGATATATGGCGTAAAGTTTGCGACGAGGATACATCGACCACGACATACCAGCCTAGAAAATTCTATAAATTCAATTATAGGTCTTTGTCACACGTTTGGTAAGTAAGTTTATTGAAAGCTGATATTTCCAACTCTACACTCTAAAAAATTTATATAATTTTACATGTTTCGTAAATGTAATTTTTCATAAAAAATGTAATATTACGTAATTATCACAGTAAATTACAAAAATGTTGTTATTTTTATTTTATTGTTAAAAACCTACATAAAATTACTTAGATTTATGATATATTTTTTACAGTGTAGGTAAAATGTAGAATATTTTTACATTATATTTGAGGAGCAGACTTTCAAAATGCATTTTGTCCAAAATGTAAAATTTTTAGTTAGTGATGGTATTACGTTCTATGCTCAAACACGCATCTTTTAAGACAAATTCGACATTTAAAACGCATATTGTCCCGTCTGAAATAAATATTGAAAGTTACTTGGACATTCAAAACGCGTTTTGTCCAATGGGCACGTAATGTACTTTCAGATTTAGTCAAAAACGTTTTGCCTCTTTCTGAAAATTATGGAATTTGGACAAAACGCATTTTGAAAGTCTGCTCCTCATTTATTCTATATAGTTAATTATTCCACATTCTATCCGGAATTGAAAATATACCAATCCTAGATAATTTCAAATTTTATTCTTACTTGGTTTTACTCACGGCGAAATTAGTATAATTTACGACAGGAAAATCAAATACGACAAATAATGTTTTTCTACGATAGAAAATGTGAATGAACGATAAAATATTTTTCTCACGATAAAAAATGTAAATGCACGCCAAAATATTTTTTCCCACGACAAGAAATGTAAGTGAACGATGTTCTAATAACAAAAAAATTCAAAACTAACCTTTTAATCTAACCTAGCTAGCAATAACCGCAACCAAAATGTATTGATTTCAAAACAAAAAAATGACAATAACGTATTGACAGTACTGACAGCTTATTGACAATTGATGACAAGATAAAAATAATGTTGGGTGTAAAAACGGTTGTATAAAGTATATATTTTGGCAAAAAATAATTAAATTACTCCTTCTAGTTAAAAAACCATACTTATAACTCAGACTTAAAAATACAAAATATATTTTATGAAACTCATATAAATTTTAACACGAGATAAATTTAATTTCGTATTAGATAAATCGCGAGTTAACTCTTATTCATGAAACCGGGCATGAAACACTGAAAAAGTACACTTTTAGTTCCAGCTATTGTCTTTAAAATTCTATTTACTTTCCATAACAATACAAAAATATGTATTTGAAAAGAAAGCACGCATGTTGAAATACGAGGAAGTTCATAAGCATAAAGGATATGGGTATCTGGTAAAATGTTGCATAAGATTAGGGGATGAAAAGATCGGAATTCGCAGATGGCTGTTTAAATTAAAGCACCCGCCTTAACTACCTGCTAAACATAATCAGGCCATCACTTTAAATTACTGTTCCAACTGATTGATGACCTATCACATATGCCTATACCTCTACGCTTTACCTACTGATTTTCTTACCACGACAAAAAAAAAGGTTCTTCAGTAGCTACCTCCTTTCTCATAAAATTATAAAAGTTATGTCCGTGTTAATTTTTTAATTAGATTGACCACAATTTTTACGTAAAATTTTCAAATATTTAAAATAAAACGGCTTTAGGTTAAAGTTCTGTATTCATATTTATTTATAATTGACGTCTCGACGAACTCAACGTCCGTTTTCATTAGGAAAAATGATATAAATGACATTTACAGTAAATAATAAAACATAGAAACAAGTTACTCAGTAACAAAATAGTTAACCAGATCATAAAATTTTATAGATTTTTAGCCAAATTTTGTTTAACTCAGTGTCTTTACACTGATTCATAATATTTATGTACTCTGTAAAAAATGTATTATCATGGTAAATTGATAGCATTTTGTAATTTTTACTGTTAATAGTAAAATTACATAAAATATTACATTTTTTACAATGTAAGGTTCACTTGGAATAAAAATGCAACAAGAAATATAAAGTTAGATATATCAAATTGATAATTATCATAAAAAAGGATGCTTGTGCCTGCTCATTAAGCTACATTCACATTGCGATTTTAGCAGTAACAGTATATATATAGCTACCACTGCATCCCTACTCTAATACTAAAATCACAATAGTGAATTTAACTTAATGATCATTATCTTTTGTCGTGTGTAATTTTATTTATTTATTACAATACAATGTCCTACAGGCATCAGCCTAACTGGAGGACAAGGAACAAACACAAAAATTAAAAAAGAGAAAAAAAACAGACTACAAAATACAGAAATCACACAATGTCATACAAATTAAAACTAAAAATTAAATGAACAAAATAGTAATAATAGTGAAAAACTGAAAATATAATAACAAAATACAATATAATTTACAAGTTACGGTAAAAATTTAGTCTCGACGAAGAGAAAATATCAGAATGCGAAAAATGTTTGAGTTGGGGAAATCAGAAAAGAATTAGTACGGGGATTGGGCATGTAGAAAGTACGGGAATGTCGAGTTAGGAAAGGAGGAGTATAAATGTTAAGGAGAGTTGTACAAGCTGGATCATCTATTGCACCGTGAATTAATTTGTGAAGGTAAGTCACTGACAACAAATCACACCTGTCACGCAGACTATTAAAATTAAAAAGATTGAGTAATAAATGATTTATTTTTATATAATACAAAAAAAATTAATACTACCGTTAAAAGGTACTATTATTTGTTTATATTGTTTTTTTATATAAAAAATTAATTTTCTTCATCTAAGCTTTACCTTACCTTACCGCATTTGCACCAAGTTTGTGTTGGACAAACAGGTAGAAACTGTTTTTACTAGACTGACAGATAAATCTGCTATTTTACAACATGCTTTAGAAATATCTTCATGATGTAAAATTCGAAGATACTGTAATAATTGCAAGACCCATCAATATTAACAGTAGATTGATAAGAAAAGCAATAGAAATTTATAAAGAAAAAGATAACATCAATCAGTGTGACTAGTAACTGATTTAAATAAAATTTGGCTTCTTTTAATTAAAAATTTATAATTTTTTTAATCTAGTTACTTATTTTGTTACCTATATAGTAACTTGTTTCTATGTTCTATTTATTTACTGTAAATGTCATTTGTATCTTTTTTCCTGATAAAGATGTATGTTGTGTTCGTCAATTATTAATAAAAAATTAATACAGAACTACAATCTAAAGCCGTTTTATTTTATATCTAAGATATTTTTTATCTAGATGAATTATCTAGATAAATCGCAACAGTGATAATTACTATTACTATTATATCTATACTAAAAATATTTCCATTTGGTAGAGTTTTGGTCAAACTTGTATTGTAAAATTCACAATTTAAAATGTTAACTCTTTTCTTCTCTAGAATTTAATTAAACCCTATTTCCACCCTAAAACTGTTATTGGTTTCCATTCAATGAACTATCTCCCTATCTCCATTATCACCAAACAAACGCACAATAATCTCATTTCAATTTGCAATTCAGTTGAAACAATGGGCGGACACAGTATGCGTTCAGTGAACAAGAACCAACCGCTAAATTGGTTGGCACCGTCTTCCTTCTCGTCCTTGGCCCTTAGCGGGAAACAAAGGGTTGTGGGCGCACGCCATCGTCTTCGTATCGGTTTCCGGAAGCAAAGGGAAGAGAGAAAATGGAGAAGCAGGACTAAGATGCAGACGATAGGATGTTTAACGCGCCCCGCTTGCTATATATAGCTTCGAGCTTGTCCATTAACACTTTTCAATTAAATTAACCAAGTGCCGCGGCAAGATTGTGCTAATTAGTAAGTAGATGTTGCCGAAAGATCGATACTACTACAAGGGTAAAGACTTTTGAGGTGCAATAGCGTAGGTGGGAATTTTAATTGTATACTGTTGAAGGTCGTGTAGATTATGTAAAATAATTTTAACTTTAATATTACATAACAGGAGACAAACACAAGTTTTTAAATAATCCAAAATAAGATTAATTTCTAGTACATTCTTTTCAATTATTCTTTATTTAATTAAAAATATAAAGTTTTCATAACAAAAAATTCTTAATTCTTCAAAATATACAACGTAATGTTATTTCAAATTATACAAAGAATTTTATATATAACATAGTAAAATATTTTTCAAGATTCATTGTCCGCTCGTACCTGTGCGGGCCCGGGTTCGAATCGAGCTTGGTTACTAAAACCAACTGGAATAATACTAACAAAAATTTGACAGTTATACAATGTTACTTTGGTGGATTCGCAGCTTTACATTTTATTGTAACATTGTCAAAATATCCAAAATTTATGAAAAACATTTATTAGATTTTAGAAAAAATAAACGCGTGACTTATTTGAAATAGTATTAAAAAATTGACCCGACTATTTATAAAAATTTTATAAAATTTTCAAAATAAATTCTCTTTGAAACTCAATGATCAGGCAGTTCTTGTACATAATGTATGTTGCCAAATTTCGAAAATAAATATTTTTGTCTAGATTATTTTCATCTGTATTCAATACAATTTTCAAGATAAGTTCTCTTCGCACCCAAAATATATATGTGGATTAATTAATAATAATAATGTGTTCAAATTTATCAATTAAACTATGTACCTATTATATTTTGCTATGTAAAAAAATATTTAATTTTTGTGCATATGATGCTTTTAATATTATTAAATTCGAAAAATTTGTTATATCCTCTTTATCATTGCGTTCAACACACATTTTCAACTACAATTAGTTAAACATTTAATCAAAATTAACACTATCATTAACCTAACTCGTTATTATCCTATACAATCCGACCATGGCTACGTCATGCATTCCTCAAAGTTTTGTGTGTGTGTGTGGACCGATTCTAGTTTCGATAACTTCTCGAAATCTTCCACTTCACCAACTATATAACAGACCTTCCATATACTAAACCTATAAGCTGCCGACTCCTTAACTAACTGGCCGGTTAAATATGTGCTACTCACCAAGTAATATTGTTTGATTTAAAGAGATCCAAGCCGGCTGTGATACTGATAAACAATTTGAATATTAACCGCCGTATCGGAACGCGAAGCGGGTTTCCTAGATAAGATTCATTGTGGATTAGATGATTAGAGAATGAAATATCCAGGTGTTTTGAGTTTTTATATCGTCAAGTAATTTAATGTTTTCGATGTTTTCAGGTTTCAAATGTTTTGTTTCGTAGACTAATTGGATAAAGTTAAATAATTATGATTGTACGATGTCAATTACAAGTTTGTTTTTTTTTGTATTTGTGTTTAATTTTTTATACACTAATAACGTTTATAATTAAATAAGTCAAAAATGAAAATTATAAAACACAATCTTTTAATAAATAAAACGAGTTTTTCAATATTTTACACGTTAAAAAATTCATTAACTATAAAATCGTGTGATTCAAGTATTTTTATTACAACTTTCTTTAGGTATGTAAAACCAAGTGAAGTGACAATAGAAAAAAAATATTAATTATTTCAAGTTCTCATTTCAATGAAACTAATTTTTGTAAAAAAAATGTTAAATCTTGACAAAAACTGTGAAATCTTAATTTTATAACTTTAAAGTTTACTTTGGGTAATTAAAAAAAAAATTGTTACTCGTACTTAAAGTAGAACGCTTTTTTGATGCCCAGATTGCATAGCCCCGGCTTACGCTTCTTCAACCAGACCACTACTCTCTTTTAAGCCTGACACAGTATAAAATTTGTGTAAAAATGACACTAAATTTGTGTGTAAATTACACCTTACTCGTACAATAGTGTCAAAAAATAATGGCGTTAATTTAATTTAAGAAAGTGGCTATTTATACATACGGTATGTATACGCAATTGGCTATTTATACATACAGTATTTTTACGTAATTAGCTATTTAGGGTAGGTTAGGTTAGTAGGTTGGTTTGGGTTTTTTTTTTTTTAGTATGTATAAATAGCCAATTGCGTATACATACCGTATGTATAAATAGCCTCATCCTTAATTTAATGTCCTTTTCGTAAAATCAAGTATATTTTCTTGACATTTTCTTCTATTGTAATTTTTACACAATTTTGGTGTATCCCAAATAGGATCTGGATAGTGTAAAATATTTTTTACTATAAGTATATAAAAACAATTCAATTTGAAATCAAACATATAAACTCATCTACCAAAAACAAACTTTATGATATAAAAAGCATTACGTATATCAACTGAACAGAGTATTTTGATCAATCCCCGTTCTATAATAGCAGTAGAATTTCCATCCAATATCGGCGTTTCGGATGGAATTAAAATTCCACACTGATGGTACAGTAGTATATAGAGTGCCGGGGCCCGAAAACCAAAAACGTTTAAATTTAATTAATAATTCGCGGCGACTTTTTGGTTCTTTCGCGGCGTGGCGCGCGCGGTATACGGCTTTGGATGTAGTGAGTGAAGTAGGAATGTACGAATTAATCAGCCGACGGCAATTAGCGCTAGCGGTATATAAGTAGTAATGGCGGCAACTTATCGTTTGATCTTATATACACACACAGTTTTAACGCGAGCGATGACAACATGCAGATCAGGCAAGAGAATGCTAGGTGATTTTTCCTAGCCAGACAAAGAAATGTGATGGAATAGTGAAGAAAACGTTTTTATTTTCATTTTCTAATTTTAAAAATTTCACACACTCACCACCAAATTATCAAAGAAATGTGTGACAAGTGCTTCTTTCATTTTGGAATATAAAGTAGGAATTAGAAAATTATGAACAGTAATTACTCAGTAATGCATAAAAAGTAGTGATGAAGAGATCAAAACGCCTAACAAATATTTATCAGAAGTAGATAAAAATAATACGAGGGTTGCCTTTTATATTTCGAGATTAGAGAACAAAAACACAAATATTTATCATCGAAAATGGCTATGTTGTTTTTTAAAATATTCTCCATGAAGATCAATAAACTTTTACAAAATTCCACAATAATTATTTAATAATTCGAAATATTTAACTAAAAGATAAAGATGAAGAAAATTCAGTTATAGAAATATTTATCACATTAGCGCTTTTTATATATTTAAGAAAAAAAAACCAATTACATTTCTGATTACATTATTATTTATTTCAATATTAATTATATAAAATATAAATTGTGTTATATGGTTCTTATTAACAAAATTGATCTATTATTTTTAATTATTTATTGACTTTGTGATTTGTATATTCTGCAAATTTTATGATTGCTGTACCATTTAAGTATTTGTTTCTAAATTTTCTAAAAAGAATATGTAAGTTATAATAATTTTTAATATTAATTTATTGTAATTATTCTCACTGCACTGACCTGAAGAAATGGAAAATACCACTGAAAGCTTTAATGAGAGTTTAATTCAAATAACCTTTGATTACCTTCCTATCAAAATTTATACATTATATATATATATATATATATATATATATATATATATATATATATATATATATATATGATTGAGAGTGTTTAGCGTGAGCGAAAGTTTCCAAGTAATAGGAATAAAAGAGCATGTATGAGAGGAATTATGAAAGAGTTTGTGCCACACCCTTTTGGGTACATGGCGTGATTGTGTATGTATGTATATATATAGTGATTCATTCATGAAGCTACTTTTCCATAAAATATTACGTTTCATCATTTCTATTTATACCTATTCAATTATATATTCTATGTTTACTACAAATATACCTATCCATATTAATACCTATCATAACTTGTATAGATATGATAACAAATTTTACGGGGTATTTTAAAAGTTATGCACACCGGGTGTTTTAGAAGTGACTACCGTACCAATCGTATGTATAACCCCAGAGTGTATTCGTGTACGGCAAAGAGCGTTCGTTGGTAGGAACGCGCGCGGGGCCCACTAAATTACCATTAAACGTACTGTTTTGGGTAAATTCCTCCGTCGAAACGGCGGTGCGTATAGTTAAAAAGTCGTGAAGAATGATCGGCGAACAGCTGCTTTTGTCTCCCGAAGAAATGTTTAGACAGATGCGATTGTGTTTGCGGTACGCGCGCGTGGCCAACAGATTCCGAAACTCCACTTAAATAACATAACAAAAAAATCGAATGTTTTTCGAAATTATGTTTGGGTTTATTTTGAATTTTATGAAGTGGTTGGATGTTACCGCATGAAAGAAATTAAGAATGGATATGTTGTGTTTGGTTTTTTATCAAGTGCTGCAATATGAGCATCATTTATTTATTCCATGAAAGCAAGAAATGCACTACTTCCCTTATGTTTTATTATATAATAGATTTTGGTAAAAATATTTTCAGTTTTGTTAAACCAAAGTTGCAGTGTAAACATTATTCCTTAACATGGTAAAAATCTTTCAGAATATTAAAGTAAAATGGCTTTAGGTTATAGTTCTGTATTAATATTTATTAATAATCAACGACTCAACGACCCCTGTATACATTGTCATCAGGAAAAAAGTATACAAATGACATTACAGTAAATAAACAGAACATAGAAACAAGTTACTAGATGTAACAAAATAAGTAACTATAGATCATAAAATTTATAAATTTTTAATTAATGGAAGCCAATTTTTATTTAAATCAGTTACTGATGTTATCTTTTTCTTTATAAATTTCTATTGCTTTTTTTATCAATTTACTGTTAATATTAATTATTACAGTACCTTCGAATTTTATATCATGAAAATATAACATAAATCTTACCGCATTCGCACGAAGATTGAAAAGAAATAATGTCTTTTACACTCTTTAACATGCGTTGTTGCAATTTCATATACTTATGTGGAAAATAGAAACTTTAATATTATTTCTTGATAAAATTCTGCCTATTTTATCGGTAACATTTTTGAAAGTGGCTATTTATACATACGGTATGTATACGCAATTGGCTATTTATACATACAGTATTTTTACGCAATTGGCTATTTAGGGTAGGTTAGGTTAGTAGGTTGGTTTAGGTTTTTTTTTTTTAGTATGTATAAATAGCCATCCAACATTTTTATAAAAGTCAAAAAAGCGTAAATTATGTTTTCATTATTAAGCAAATCTTCAACAATTCTAGGTCTTCTCAGTTGTATTGCTTTCTCGATAAAAAATTTAATCCAGGAGAACTCGTTATCTTAGATATAATACGAAAATACCTATATAATTTGAATAAAATACTCATTAATGAATTTAAACTAAAACGAATGTATAGATATATTTTATTTAATCAATTTCTGAATTAATTATCAAATAAAAATCTTACTATAAAAATTGGTGCAAGTTTTATCACTAGGAGTTATTTCAAAGGCGAATATACAGAATCCAATCTTACAAAGAACAAACACTCAATATGCAGGGTGTCTATAAATAAATACACAACGTGATGCAAATTGAAAAGTACAGTGTGGCACATAGTTAACATAACAGCACTCACCATATTTTATATTTGGCGGTTTCTAATACTCATAATTACGTCGGCGGTAATATATAAATCACGCCTCTAATCAGCCAGACAATTGCGGCTAAAAATACGCAATTCCCCCCTCTTTTTTCTAACTTATCCTATATTTACTTAACCCTTTACTCCGCCTAGGTAATCATGGGTTTTGTAAAGTTGTACTGAACACCCCTTTTGGGATTTGTAATATATATGAGACGTTCTGTATGTGTCCAAATAAGCGACTGTCATATTTTTCTAGATGGTGCCCGTGTTTTGTTTTATTTTGTTTTGTCAAAGATGACATGATATGTTGTCGACTATATCTGTCATATTCGAGATTAAAAACATTAAAAATAGTGCTAGAATCTATTTATGGATTTGGATATATTACATATATACAGGAATGGATAACTAGACGTAGAATATTATTTTTTTATAGATATATTTAAAATGTTTGATTATATTTTGGTCAGTACATATTATCTTACTTATTTTAAGTTTATCGTAAAAAACAGAAAATCTCTTACAGAAATTACTGTAAGAGAATTAATAATACATTAACCATTTTTTTTCCATTTCCAATGAATACCACAAACTAATTTTTTATTTATTTCAATTTTAATGACAGAATTAATTGACTTAAAATTAGGCACATTGTAAATTATATTATGTGATTTGTAAATTATGAATTAATTAATAAATTTACCCAGTTTTTTTCCATCTAAACATCTAGTATATTTAAATTGGATGTAAATACAATTTTGAAAACAAATAATCGATGGAAATTAATTTTCAATTACTTTTTAATTAACATCATTTGATGAAAAAGCTTTAGCTGAGCAATTTATGAAAACATGAAAAAACTGTATCATGATATATTTAGTTTATTCTGATATCTGAAAATGTCAGGGATACACATATATATCGATGAATATGTATACTTTCATTTTTAATAGCTTTAGTTATCTGTAAACTAATTAATTAATTATTTGTAACGGTGTCGGTGTGGCGGCTGTTTTTGATATTGCTCATTTTACTTTTAAATAATTCTTGTTTTCATTTTATTATACTTTATTTCAATATATATATATATATATATATATATATATATATATATATATATATATATATATATATATATATATATGTGTGTGTGTGTGTGTGTGTGTGTGTGTATACCTACTTACTTTTAAATTTGATATGTACAATAATAATATTTTCTAAAAATATTTGTTTAATTGTATTGTATTACAGATATTTGTAGTAAAAAAATATAATATGTAAAATAACGATATTAATTTTATATTTTATGTATTAGTAGGATAGCCAAGCACCCTACTTTCGTAGTACAGTCCTACAATTAGAAATACGTATCCTACTCCTACATTTAGCCTTAGATATCCTACAAGTCCTACTTTTAAAAGTTAAGTAAGAATACGAGTCTATATTTTTAATCTAGTTTTACTCATTTATGAACAGTTTGTAAAAGTAAATAAAATTATTCATGATTTACAAAAATATACTAAAAAAAAAAAAAACGTGAACCAATACAAAATCAATCCTTTTCGAGTTCAACTGTCAATTCTCAGTGAAAAAAAATCCAAGTAAATCACCCTCGTCTAGCTGAAACAACCGAAACAACTTTAAACAACTCTAATGACTCGGTAACAAATGACACCTCGTAGCAACAAGATAACAGCCGAACATCTATATCAACTATATAGAGGAAAAAAACAAACAAACAAAAGAACACTACACAGGAAAACACATTCTGTCACTAACATCAAATCTCAATCTTTACGAAAATAAAGACACTTTTCTTTCATCTTCATCACATCACAGTGCGCGATGACCCATCCGAAATAACGAACAGAGAAGAAGAAGAAAAAAAAAACGCATCGAAACAACCAGAAACAAATGACGTCCGATTAATCTCGGCCGCATCTTATTCGGGGATTCGGGTTCGAATCCTATTGTAGTCATTAGTCAAAACAACACTGGTCGATACAAAGTTTGGCGTCTCTTTGATCTGACTGTTCGAATGTCTAAAGGGTTTCACGAGAAGAGAAAGAATATTGGACAGTGAAACAAAACCATAGATAACGTGTAACATCTAGATGATGCATTTTTTAATTATTCATATCCATCAAACTGTCCCCAATTTACAACATATTTGATTCACAACAAATCACAATTTACGATCAATCGATTTTGACCAATATTTGTAAGCTTTTATATAATTTATATAAGTTTTCCAATTCTCAAAGTTAATTAAAAATCAGATTTATAAAGACACTAGTAATTATATGTAAAAAAATAAAATATCAACTTACGTGGAGATCAGTAAAAAATTGAAATTAATGAAAAAAATAAATATCAAAAAGTGTGAAGTTGATCAAATATTAATTATTAAAAGACTTCCCGCGCTGCACATTTGATATTTAAACACACTTTCAGGTCTATTCTGTAACAATGCTGTTAAAATTAATGACAGATTAAATCAAATATTCTGGGATTCTGTAAAGCTTTAGAGCTAAAGCTCGGAGCAGCATGATTTTGCTCGGAGCAGGAGGAAATTCGGTGCTGTTTTAAGCAAAATAAAACAGCAATAATTAAAACAAAACAGCTCCATTAAGCAAAAGAAAAATAATTTAGTTATTAGTTCTGTACCATCTAGATATAAGAGAATTTTTGTCTATGAAAAACAGAAATAAAGAGATACAAGTATTGTCTTTTTTCTGACGACTTCTGTTATCTGTATATAGTTAATCATCATTTATTATAGTTGTAATCATTTCTTTCTCTGTTCCAGCTTAGAGATGCGGAGTTAGCACCGACATCTGTTCCATGGACATGTGTCACTGAGATTTTGTCAAAGCTAAGACGTACGGTCTTCGTTCAAAAATTTACCGTCTTTGTTTTGAAGTGAAGTAAAAATAGACTTTAGTAATTTATCTTTAAAATTCTTATGTATATTACTTGAAAGATATTAAAAAGTTAGTAGCAACTAAAGATAAATTAGTAAACATACTTAAATTATTTTATTTAGTTGCAATTTTACAAAGGGTCTGTTGCATAAAATACTGTCAAACTAACCTAACTAATCATTGAACCATCTAAAAAACTTTACAGTTTTAAAGTAAAATTTAATTAAATTTTGAATTTTTCTTGATATAAATGTATAATAAGTTTTTGTGTATCTAATACTGAATATCCACTTTTAAAACAAGGTACATACAATTTTATTTAATCATGCCAAAATATACAACTTTATTTAAAAAAAAAATCCCTGTAACTGTAACATACAATTTATTGTCAATCTACCAGTTGCAAAAAAAATATAACAAAATGTTTATTAAAAATGAAAATACTAGTCTGTCAGATATAATTTTACGGCAAATTTTTCAATAATTGGAGAGAAAAAAAAGATAATTTATGTGAACTTGAAGATCAAAATACTTTACTGCCAATTAGGAACTTTCAAGGACAAATATTGCTACAAAAGATGATAGTGTTTGATATAAGTATAAGTTGCGCGGATCGCAACTTTTCATCTATTGGTTATGTACAAGTATAATTTATCTTTGAAAGTTTTTAATTTTGGTCGCTGCAGCTATAAATAAATATGCTTGCTAAATAGTAAATAAGTTTACTTTTTACCTACCGTCATATGACATATGATAAGGTAGGTATTGTAATCATACCAAATATGACATATCAAAATTTTTGCAGATAAGTATGAATTAAGTTTATAGTAACACGAATCAACTGTTTTTAGCATGATGTTCGTCTGTCAGTCTGTCTATGTGCACTTGTAGAGCAAATTCAGCAATTCAGCAAATTTTTAAGCTTTAGAGGTAAATATCTCAATTTGATCAACTTTCGTAAAGATCTACCCATCGGAACTGGTAATTTACTTCACTTACAGATGTGTTTTACGAATATTTTGCAATAACCGGGATATATTTTGAAAAAAATTATTTAACAAAAGTTACTAAACAAGTTATTACTAATAACTTTTATTTGGAATATTTTTCGATTCGGCTAAATATTTTTTTTTTACAGTTTTTCTATATTTTTATGGGCGGCATATTTATGTCAACACAGTTTTGTTTTTAATTACCATGACTACAGTAGTTATACAAATTTTTTTACTTCATAAATTTATTTAATACGATGACGGTCGGTTCTGTGGTGACTATAGCATATTTTTATAGTATATTATGTTTTTCAGGTTTATAATACAAAGTAACTTTTTTAAAATAATAATTTTTTTCTGTTGCTTTGATGATTATCATAAAATCAATATTGGAGAAAATTTTAATAATTATTTAAATATTTTAATTTTTATAGTACTTATAAAATAATCATTTCATAATTAATATTAACAATTTGTAAATAATCTGCTGGTAATATATCTTGACATGAAAAACTACTTTATATATATTTGTTTTCCCCGAAATTTCTAATTCCATTTTAATTAGAACAAAATTTTAATATTTGAAACCCTTGAAAATATTTGAAATACTTTAAATACATTTGCATCATTCTTGCAAATTTCTTAGTGCAAAAAAAAGATACATAATAATTAACCAAAAAAAGCTGATAAAATATTCAGGAAATAAAGAAAATATTATTTGAAATTCTTCCGAAAATTATTCCATAACCTAAAGATGCAAAAACTTTACACTTCGAAAGATAGAAATCAAACAATATGCAAAATATTTTCACATAAAACACCACTAGCAATTAATACACATTCACCGAAGAAAAAGCAACAAAAGAAAACGAAAAAAATTTGCATAAATTTAACTCGGAACAATGAATTAAAAACGCTGAATCGCGTCAAAACAGACATACCCGCATAAAACATATAAATGATCCTCATAAATTACTCAAAAATAAAGAAATCTCCGGGTTTTTTCCTTATGCGTTAGACAAAGAACGAGAATGGTCTGACAAGTTGAACGTATGTCGTAGTTCGAATACGGGATGGTTTGTTTTTATCTCAAGACCAATCGGTTTCGTCCAAAGAGATTTACCGACATCTTTAAGAATGTTTGTAATTGGTGCTCGCATGCCGATACAGGGAGCGGATTCTAGTTTTGATCATAATCAGCTGGTTGTAATGCTCTTACCGATTATTGTATTATCAATATTGATTTCCTCGCAAATAATTTGTGATTATTATAGATTCACGTATTGCTCTATTGTCTCGTTATATATTTAGTAGTGCAATGGAATTTTTCTATTTCGGAACAAAAGCTGTTGATTCGCTAAAAAGTATAAAATTAATTAAATTCATAGAGTGATTCAATATACAAATAGTTTACAATTTACGATATGTTTGATTTGCGATACCTTGCACTTACTGTTTCTACGTTATGTTTATTTGTTATTTATGTAATTTGTATAATTTTTCCTGATGATGATATACGTCGAGTACATCTCTACTCTACATATACAGAGTGTTCGTTCGCCAGGTTGATATACACTGAGAAAAATAGATATTTAACAAATTGTATAATGATAAGTAGATATTTATTTGAAATATACAAGTATGTTTACTGTATTCTCAAATTTATACATTTTTAAAATCTACTCACATATATATTTTAATACTATATTAAGAATTAAGACTGTAATACTATATACAAATTGATGGTATTAAATTTTTGTTTTTATTATATTTATAGTTAATTTTTAAATATACTTATTTTGTTATTTTTAATATCTTGTGTTTGTGTCACCTTTTTAAATATAAATAGCGTTACGGTAACTATCCATTTTTCTCAGTGTAGAGCAATAACATGGGATACCGATAATATGCAGAATACTTGTTTCTGAAGTAAATTTCGGAGAAATACTTAGAATACTTTTCGATAGGGCATAAAAAGTTCTATAATTTGCTTTTAGTTTTAATTTGCCAGCATGTGCCGGTAGGGAGCTAGAATTTTTGGTTTTTATTTTTTTTTCTCAAAAACTATGAGGAGTAGGAAAATAAGCATAATATGGAAAAATGTGAGATAATGAGTACTATAATTGAGTAAAGAAACCATTATTATAAAATGTATCGTTTAGTAGAAAAAAATTAAAAAATGAATTTTTGAAAAAAAAATTTAAATTAAGATTTTTTTCAAAATTTGCTTTAAAAAATCTGAAAAAATTCAATAAAATAGAGAAAAAAATTAGCTACATAATAGCTAAGTAACTTTTTTCTATATTTTATTCTGGTTTAGCAGGAAAAATTATTGAAAATTCAAAAATGTTTTTTAGAATTTTCAATAATTTTTCCTGCTAAATCAATACGAGTTAGAGAAAAAAGTTACTTAGCTATTATGTAGCTAATTTTTTTTTCTATTTTTGAAAAAAATTCTAAGGGTACCTACCCCATTGAGAAATTTTCAAAAATTCAGTTTTTTCTACTAAACGATGCATTCTAAAATAATGGTTTCTTCACTATATTACAGTACTTATTATTCTGCATTTTTCCATATCATGCTTATTTTCCTACACCTCATAGTTTTTGAGAAAAAAATAAAAACCAAAAATTCTAGCGCCCAAACGGCACATGTTAGCATATTAAAACTAAAACCAAATTATAGAACTTTTTATGCCCTATCGAAAAGTATTCTAAGTATTTCTCCGAATTTTACTTCAGAAAGAAGTATTCTGCATATTATCAGTATCCCATGTTATTGTCCTATAACCTATATCAACCTGGCGAACTAACACTTGTATATCTCTTATGGTTCTCAACATATTCGGTAGATCTAACACAATACAATCTTGTGCAATTTTCCTAAAAGTACAAAATTTCAAGCTTCAACTGCAAATACAGCAACCGGAAAAAAGTAAAAATAAAAATAATGGGTAGAATGCTGGTAACGGCAAAGTTAAATAAAATATCGAGTATGTGTGTGGACATCGGCGAACGCTGCTATTTTATTGTGCCAATATTTAACCAATAAATAAAAGACGCTCACCACGAAATAATACTATAATATGTCGTCTATTGTTCTCACCGAACATCTACTTCGAACCACTATTCCTACAAAACGGTTCTTGTTAAAAGCACTGTAAAATACTTAGATTTTATAGCGAGTAAAATTAATTAAATGTGTATTAAATCTTTATTGCTAATTATTAATGCAAAACAGTACTAAGAGCCGTCTTTTGTATGAGATACGTACAATCTTTTTTTTTTGTCGAAATTATATATCAAAATATTCCATATTTTCTAATTTTTTTTTAATTGTATACAAATTATTCATATTTAAAAAAGAGTTGAAAATGTCTAATAGTAATGGAAAAAAATATTTTTCATGACAAATTTTTCAATAACTTAATTTATTGTAGAAATATAATGTATAAAAGTTATTATTCATGTAGATTTGAAAATTAGATTATCTCAATTAATAATTTGATAGATCGCTGTATCTCAAAATCAGTGCCGTTTTAACGCATGGGCCCGCTGGACATTTACTCGTGGGCCCCGCGAGCATAGGGGATCCTTGCTAATTTCCTAAAGACTTGAAGCCAATAATAAAGCAATTCTCTGAAAAGAAATGCCGCAAATGCTTCTTATAATAAGAATTTCGTTTCATACTATGCCATTTAATCTGTGCTTATGTTTTAACACCAGTTTTGTCTTTTGTTATAGTGCCAATAAAATAAATATATGTTTAATATTATCGGTTATTTATATTTTATTTCTGTGAGTGGTTATCGTAAAGTGCTGCTAAGACGGCTCAAAATAAGTACGCTTGCTACATTTTGTTTTTCACTACTAGCATCAAAATGGTTAATTTTCTATTGCTCCCTTGGTTACAATAACATTAACATTTTAGAGACGATTTAAATAATATTAATAATAATAAATCTTTGTGCAAAATTAAATAGATTACAAAATATACTTTATTTCTTACGTTTCCTTTATATTCCGAGTTTATTTCGCACGATTCACTTATAGTAATTTATGTATAAATTTAATGTTTATCACAAAGAATTTATTATAATTAATTTTAGACAAAGATAACTTATGTTTATATACCTAAAGCGTGTGAATTAAAATGGAATTAATTTATACAGAAAAAAAAACACAACTATGTGTTATTACAACTAAATACAAAAAACTTTATACAAATTAACTATCTCTTACAATTAGAACATTTGATATTAATTTATAAATAAATTTATCAGAAGATTAACTAAAAGTTTATATCCTAAAAATATTTTCTACAAAAAAATGTTCCTAGACCCATGATAAAAATAGTGATAGAAATAAAAGTTGAAGTCGGAGTCAAAGTCGAATAAACAACAACTTGCAGTTGGAGTCGGAGTTGACCAATTTTTTTTTTTTTTTCGATTTCACACTCCTTGTAATATTTTGATCGCATGTAGCATTTAAGTTTTGTTATTGCATTTAATCATTTAAATATAGCATAAATGGTTTATGAAAAATAAAATTTAAAATTTTACCATTTTAAAATTGGCATCAACAACAATTTCGAATAATCTCTCAATTTCCTAATAAAAACATCATTTAAAATTTTCCCATTTCGCACTGAATTTCCAGAGATTCTCTCCATCTCTACGGTTTCCACCAGCAAAGCTAAAATAATTGAGTATTTGGGCTGGTAGTGGAAGACAATGCGACAGGCGAGCAACAGCCCAACACTGTGCGACAAACGGTGCGCGGCATCGCAGCAGATGTCAGCGGTGTCGCGCCGTAAATCACGCGGCGCGGCACGAACAGCCATAGGCAGAAGAGATGCGCCGAGCAGATACGGGGGCCCCGAGAAGAAGCCGCCACGCCATGCCGCATCGGTGAAGAAGCTGCTACACCCGAGAGATAAAAGATGGAAATCGAGCGGAGAAGCGAGGTGCCATCGCCCGACTCTTATCGGTTATATGCGCAAAGCGGTAGCGAAGAGTGAAGTATGGTGCATGGATTACGGAGTGTTTTGCATTTTATTGCAACTACAGATTTATTTATTTAAATTTTACTGAAAATTGAATTATTTTCATTTTCAATATAAATACTGATTTAAATAAAAAAGACATCGGTGAAAAATTATAAAATTAGCGATTCAAATGAGCCTATAAAAATTCTGTTAAATTAAAAATAAATTTGTGAGAAATAATTTTGTTTTTTGTTTTCTATCTAAACTGAAAAGAAAGACCATGTTGTGACGCTTATGGCAAAAGGGAATTTCCAAAGATTCCACAGCATAGTTCGAACCAATGTGTCTTCAGTGTTATCTATCTGTTGTTCTGTTTAATCTTAGGAGGCTTATGCTTAGAGATTATGCGTCGACTACATCAGACTGCGCGGACTACACAAAATGCCTTCTCATTTTAATTCGACAATAAATATCAACGAATTGTTTTTAGTTCTTTTCCCATCAACGTTATTTATTGCCATCTGAATTATGATAAACTCCGGCTCTTACTACATTTATTATCATTTAGTATTATCAATTGTTTTTATCGATAGATCTACTTATATAAAGTTATTTTTATTTAGTTTTGAATATAGTAAAAATAGAATAGAATAGAATCAAACTTTATTTAGCTTTTGGCTAATTAATTACATTGTAATACATATTTACAAAATTAATAATAATATTTATTCATGTTAATGCACTAGAAAAGTACTTGCAAAAGTCAAAATACAATAAAAATTTCAATATTACAAATATAAAGAAATATGTAAATTATTAAAATAAACAATACATTCTTTTGTAGCAAAAAGAGCCAAATCAAATAATATGTCTTTAATTTTATTTTTATAATCTTTTTTGTTTGAAAATTTATATTCATTTGGTAAATTATTGTAGAATTCTATAATATGGTAATTGAAACTAGTACGACATTTTTCAAATTTTATAAAAGGTTTTCTTATCATATTTTTACTTCTAATAGCATAAGTATGAGAATAAAAAATTTGATTACAATTATGTATATTGTCACATATATATATATATATATATATATATATATATATATATATATATATATATATATATATATATATATATTGTAACGTGTTTAAAGTTCGCACTAGGTGAAATCGGTTCAAAATAAACACAACACTTAAATTAACTAAAACTAGAAATATATTTAAAGATATAAAATAAAATAGTTTACTAAACACTACAAAGATATAATACGTATAATAATAAATGGATAAATATAAATAGTAATAATGGTTAAATGTTTAATACAAGAATACGAATAAATATTACTTAATATTTTATATCAAACGGCCGAGCGGTTTAGCCTATATAATTTATATAACAATTTATGTCAACGAAGCCCGCACAACGATAGCTCGTATTCACTTAGCACTTTTCAATATAACATCTCGGCGTACACTGGTTGGCTGCTAGCAACGCGTGGCTTATATAGGTCTGCTTTAAGCTACTAGTCTTTTCTAGATTTCTGAAAAGAATGTTCTAGTCGTTTCTAGGCTTGATGTAGTTTGCCTCTGAATATGTAAACAAGTTGTTTACACATTCTTTATAACTTCTCATATTTATTTCGCAACACTGCCCCCCCCCCCTTAGGAGTGTTCTGTCCCAGAGCACTTGCGGGGTTGTGTCGGAATCGGCATGCTGGGCCTTGTCTACACTGTCCTGTTTGGAAAAAGTAGCAGTCCACCGTTTTTTTCGTTTTTGCCGTTCGGATGGGATTATAACAGCAAACGAGGATGGCGATTCCGGTGTCTCGGAAAATTGTTTCCAGCATGTTGCAGACTATCCTCCAGTTGAGTCCATCCAGGCCACAGCCTATTTTTGGGATCGCGAGTTTCTTCACATCGTCCTTCACTAGTAGCTCGCGCAGCACCAACAGGGAGTCCCATAGCGTTTGATAGCTAGGTTTCTGCTGGGACAATTCTTTCGTCACCAGGTAATATATTTGCCGACGCCACTCACGCAGGGACAATGTACCTCCAACAGTGGGTAATTGTGATTTCAATTCGTCGATTCCCCCATATTTCTTGCGAAAGACCGAGGCAATTCCTCTTGACATTCGCAAGTCCTTTGCGACGCAATGTGCGAGGGCGTATTCGCTTGGGACGGTAAAAAGATCCTGCTGGACCTCGGTGGTGACTCCATGTCTTACTCGGCGGCCTGATGAGGACGTAGACATGAAACATTCAAAGCTCGGTTCCTCATCCTTTAGCCTCCTAACACGACCCTCCCGTGTATCACTGTCTTCCTCGTTACGTCCGGAAAAAGGTGCCAGACGATTATAATGGATGACCATAGGTTTTCCATTGGGAGTTTTTCGGATCCTGTAGATGACGTCATTGATCCTTTTGACGACTATATACGGTCCGTCCCATGATCTCTGTAATTTTGGAGAGAAGCCTTGGCGTCGTCGTGTGTTATATAGCCAGACTAGGTCATTTGGTTGATAACCGCCTTCATTAGCTTTAACGTCATAGCTATCTTTCATCCGATCACTGGCTATCTGAATATTCCCACGAACTTGATGGTGTATGTCATCCATTTTCCTTCGGAGGTTATCCACATATCCGTCCCCAGCCAGGTCTTCGCCAGGTTTGCAGCCGAATTTCAGATCGCAAGGTAACCGTAACTCGCGGCCAAAAATAATACTGGCGGGTGTCTGCCCCGTAGTTTCATGGACTGCTGATCGATAGGCCATTAAGAACAAATGGAGATATTGATCCCAGTCTCTCTGATGATTAGAGACTACTTTCGATAAGTATTTCCCCATTGTTCTGTTCATCCTTTCGACCATGCCGTCGGACTGCGGATGTAATGCAGTCGTTCTGGTTTTTCGTATTTCGAGGATTCGACACACCTCTTGAAAAACGGCAGACTCGAAGTTACGTCCTTGGTCAGAATGCAATTCTAATGGTACTCCGAATCGACTGAAGAGTTCCTTCACCAATACTTCGGCTACAGTCACAGCCTCTTGATTTGGTATTGCGTATGCCTCCACCCATTTACTAAAGTAGTCCATGGCTACTAAAATATAACGGTTTCCCTGTTCGCTAATTGGGAAAGGGCCTGCTATGTCGATGGCGATGCGCTCGAATGGGCTGCCGACGTTGTACGTCCGCATTGGTGCTTTTCGTTTTCGGTGTGGTCCATTACTGGAGGCGCAGATCACGCAATTTCGGCACCAACTTTTTACGTCCTCCTGGCAACCTACCCAGTAGAAACGTTGACGTAGTTTCTCAGTGGTCTTTCTAACTCCCAGGTGTCCCCCTGAGGTTCCATCATGTAACTGGCGCAAAACATCCGAAATTTTACTTTTGGGAATGATTAATTGCTGCCGCCTTTGGGAACCATCCTCATTTTCCAGGACACGCATTAGGAGTCCATCTTTAAGTATGATGGAGTCCCAATGTGACCAGTAGGTTTTCAGGATACGAGTGTGGGGCGCTACTTCTTCCCACGTCGGTCTTTGATTTGCCGTTTTCCATTGCTTCATGAGCTTTAAATTATCATCGTTCTCTTGCTCATGACAAATATTGTCTGGCGTCCAATCGTCGTCGACCATCGTTGTTCTAGCCAACAAGGCTACCTTCTCTTCAACATGTAGGCAGTGTTTGCAATCAGGTGGGCAGGGTCTTCTAGATAAAGCATCGGCGTTTCGATGGTTATTACCAGCCCGGTGTTCTATCGTGAAGTCGTACTCCTGCAGTCGTTCTATCCACCTTGCTACTTGCCCCTCAGGATTTTTGAATTGTAGTAACCATTTCAAAGCGGCATGGTCGGTTCGTAGCAGGAAGTGTCTACCATACAAGTATTTGGAATAGTGTTCTACAGATTTCACAATGGCTAGCAGTTCTCGTCGAGTCACACAGTAATTGCGTTCTGGTTTTGACAATACTTTGCTAAAGTAGCTGATGACTTTTTCCTGTCCTTCTTGTATTTGGGAAAGAACACCCCCGATGCCCACGTTACTTGCATCTGTGTCTAGTATGAACTGACCGTCTAGGCAAGGGTAGTTCAGTATGGGTGCGCTGACTAAAGACTGCTTTAGTAGTTTGAAGGCGTTCTGACATTCTTCGTCCCACTTGAACTGGCGGCCCTCTTCGGTCAATCGTGTTAGTGGTTTAGCGATATTGGCGAATCCCAGCACATATAGACGATAATAAGTGCACAAGCCGAGAAAGCTTCTTAGTTCGTGCTTGTCCTTTGGTATTGGCCATTCGTTAACTGCTTGGGTCTTTTCAGGATCCACCGCAACTCCTTCTCGGGACACTATGTGGCCAAGGTAATGGACCTCTGCTTGAAAAAGGTGGCACTTCTTGGGGCTTAGTTTTAGATTTGCGCTACGCAACCGTTTAAATACTTCTGCGAGATTACTTAAGTGGTCCTCGAAGGATCTTCCGACTACAATTATGTCGTCAAGATATACGAGACAGGTTTTCCACGACAGCCCCTTCAGCACATTCTCCATTAAACGTTCAAAAGTAGCCGGTGCGTTACAGAGGCCAAAAGGCATGACTGTAAACTGATACAGCCCGGTTCCAATACTGAACGCTGTTTTTTCGCGGTCTTCTGGAGCTACTTCAACCTGCCAGTAGCCACTTTTCAGATCCAGGGTAGAAAACATTTTGGATCCGGCAAGAGTGTCCAACGTGTCATCAATCCGGGGCAGAGGATAGCTATCCTTCTTGGTGACATTATTGAGCTGGCGGTAATCGACGCAAAATCTTGTCGACCCATTCTTCTTCTTTACCAGGACAACTGGTGATGCCCATGGGCTATTTGAGGGCTCAATTACTTTGTCACGTTCCATGTCTCGGATGATGGCTTCGGCTTCGTCACGCTTCATCAATGGTAACCTCCGCGGTGCCTGTCGGATCGGTTTCTCATTCCCGGTATTTATCTGGTGCCTGACAATATCAGTTTTTCCTTTGAGGCCGTCCTCAGTCTCAAAGACATCCTGGTATTGATGCACAAGCCTTTCGACTTGACCTTGCTGGGATGCGGTGAGATCCTTGCATGAGGTTTTAATTAACTCAGCAAGTTTTTCCGGAATTCCATTGTCAGTACTACTTGTGTTAGTGATCCGACTCACCACGGAAGATACTGGTGAACAAAGTCCCAAGGTGGTACCTTTCTTTAGTGATACTTCATAGCTGTTGATATTCATCATGCGTACGGGTATCATCTGGTCGGATTTAATCAAGGCTTTGGCAATAAGTATGCCCCGGCCTAAGTCTTTATCGTGATTGCGTGGCTCTAGCATCATTACGCGGCCTTTACCGGATTGATCGTTGGCTGTGGCTTGTACCATCACTTCACTTCTGGTAGGCAGAACCGTATCTTCGGCTAAGACCACGCGTACAGCTGTCTCGTTGCGTCCGTGAAGAATCAATTCTTCATTTTGGATATTTAGTACGCCACGTCCCAGGTCCAAACGAAAACCAAAGTTGTTCATAAGGTCCAAACCCAGTATGACCTCTTCTTCAATATTGGCAATCAGCACTTGGTAGGAAAAGGTGGTATTCCCAATGGTGAATTGTACATTTGTTTCACCTTTAACCGTGGCCAGATGACCAGTAGCGGTTCGGATTTGCCATCTTGTTGGTCTGATGTGGACTGATGGTCGCAGAACATCTGGACGGACAATTGTTCTTGTCGCCCCTGTATCCAGTAGCATAGCATGTGACTTATTATTAATTAAGCCATCCACAAACATGCTACTGGATGGATGTTGAAGTGAGGCGACTAATGCTGTTTTTGATGGGGCTTGGTGGTTATGAGTCGGCGATTGCCCCTTCACGTCGACTCTTTTTAGTTTTCCGACTGCTCGGTGAATCCCTGGCGTTGACCGCCCTGACCACCTCTTCTGTTGTTCCATGGCCGTTTAGGCGTTTGTTTCGGCAGGAATTCCTTGAAGAGTTGGCGTATTACTTCCACAACCGACTCCTCTTGTTCGTCTTCCAGTCTGGTTGTCCTTACGCGTGCGCAGATTTTCGAGGATTGCCGAAATGCTTCGAATTCCAGCGCATATGCCAGCGCAGTGGACAATGTCGAAGGGTGGGACATTCGCAGTGCTTGTCGGGTATCTTCATTACGGAGACCGTCACTGAAAGTTTGAATGGCCAAATCTTCCAAAAAGTTGTCGTCCGGTGCATTAGGATAAGCAAGCCGGACTAATCGGACAACACTTGCCTCAAATTCTTGGAGAGTCTCCGTATTCTTTTGGTAGCAATTCTTTAATTGCATCCGATACACCTGTTTTAGATGCGCATGCCCGTACCTTGCATTCAGCCGCTTAACCAGCTGATCATAATGTCGGAATTCGTCCTCGCTTAAAGTCTGTAAGACTTCTAGTGCTTCGCCACGAAGTGAGGTTACGAGAGCCGAGGCTTTTTCAACCAATGACCAGCCGTTTGCACTGGCCGCAGCTTCAAACTGGCGTAGATACATATCCCATGATGTTTGTCCGTCAAAAGTGGGTGGTTTGATATGTGTGTTTGACGGCGATGCTGGCTTATGAACGCTATTTTCTTCATGATTCTTTTCTGATTTCGGCTTATCACTGGATGTAGAAACACGACTCTTCATTTGTTCTTCTAATGCTTCTATTTTATTCTCCATACTAAGAACTTTTTCATTAAATTCTCCTTTAATCTCTGTTATTTTATTTGTTAATTCGCTTTTTAATGCTTGGACATTTTCTTCCATTTTCGTGTTGTGTTCTGTTAATTTTTCCGTTAAATCATTTTTTAACGAATTAACATTTTCCGTTAAATCATTTTTTAACGAATTAACATTATCTTCTATTTTCTTATTATTTTCCGTTAAATCATTTTTCAAAGAATTAACATTTTCCGTTAAATCATTTTTTAACGAATTAACCAGCTGATTTATTTCCAACGGAAACTCAAACAAATATTCTTCTGTATTAAATCCTTCTGCTATCATTGCCTCTTGCAATCGTGATTTGAGTAGAGTTTTCTTACCACTGGTATCTAGATCTCTTTCTTCCAATTCTTTTTTTAGTTCTTCCACTTTTAAATCTTTTAACAATAACTTTCTTGATGCCATCTTGAATACACAATATTTTAAGAATCGAAATTAAATATAGTAATTTATTTTGAATTATTATTAAATGTAGTTATTTATTTTAAATCGTATTTATATTAAATATTATTATCAGATTTATTTTAAATACTATTAAATATAATTATTTTATATTAAATATTATTTTACACACAATTTCACCCCTTACACCTGACACCAATTGTAACGTGTTTAAAGTTCGCACTAGGTGAAATCGGTTCAAAATAAACACAACACTTAAATTAACTAAAACTAGAAATATATTTAAAGATATAAAATAAAATAGTTTAGTAAACACTACAAAGATATAATACGTATAATAATAAATGGATAAATATAAATAGTAATAATGGTTAAATGTTTAATACAAGAATACGAATAAATATTACTTAATATTTTATATCAAACGGCCGAGCGGTTTAGCCTATATAATTTATATAACAATTTATGTCAACGAAGCCCGCACAACGATAGCTCGTATTCACTTAGCACTTTTCAATATAACATCTCGGCGTACACTGGTTGGCTGCTAGCAACGCGTGGCTTATATAGGTCTGCTTTAAGCTACTAGTCTTTTCTAGATTTCTGAAAAGAATGTTCTAGTCGTTTCTAGGCTTGATGTAGTTTGCCTCTGAATATGTAAACAAGTTGTTTACACATTCTTTATAACTTCTCATATTTATTTCGCAACAATATATATATATATATATATATATATATATATATATATATATATATATATATATATTAAACTATTAAAAACAAAAACAAAACTTTAGAGACAAATAAGTTAGTACCACAGGTTTGGTTTTTGGCAGTTTTAGTTCAATTGCATTTATGTTAAAACCGAAATAATGATCAAATTTATATTTAAAAATATTTAACTAACATAAGCTATAATTCGAAAATTTTAAACATTCTGTCACTCACCGATAGCATACATATTTCTCATTTCATCATCTTCAATAACCCGTAACATTTCCCCTCAACGAAATGTTACGTCAAAAACTCACGTAAAACAAAAATAATGAGACACAGGAAACATTAAAATTGCAGTTAAACATTGAACATTTCAAAATAAATACTAAAAATATTTTGCTCTTTTAAGCATTCCTATTTCATTCCGGTATTCCATTGAAAAAAACTAAAAACACGTTAAAACAGCGCGCGGAAAAAAAGTTCAAAAAGAAACCGAGGAAAAAAATCTCACGTCACAGAGGGTGAAACCGGTAAATGAGGGTTGAAATTGAACATAGCAATTTTCGCACAACTTAAAAACACATATACGCACAGATGACTGATGTAACTAAGCAACTCAGAAATGAACGTTTATCTGTAACGCCTCAATTAAATCACTCAGATAGTGTTTTGTTTTATTTTACTAACCAAAACCGTTTTCTTTGAAATGTTTAATTGACATTATGTCATACCAGAGAATTTTAATTGAGTGTTCGAGCCAATAATTTCAAATTATAAGATTAAAAGAACATATACCTCCAATTCGTACTGTAAATTTCATTTTTGTGAGTAATAACTGTCATTACATGCTCGTTGAATAATATAGTATACCTATTATTTTTTAAAAATTATATCATGACTTCTTTTTTACTTTAAATAAAATTCAGTTTTACATTTTATGAAAAAAACCGATGTGTAAAGTAAACAATCATCCAGGAGCAAACGGTTTTCTGTAATGTCTCAATTGAATTGCTCAGATAGTGTTTTATTTTATTTTCCACTGTTTTTCTTTTGTTTATTTTAATCGTATGACGGTATTTAATATTAATGAGATTACAATTTGTCGTCGTTTGTTTTTGGCGAATGTGGATTGCAAAAAAAAGCAATTGAATGCTGTGCATGACCAATATGGCGCGCGTGGCATAAGTGCCTCGCTGTCATGGTGGTCACTCATCCGTTTTGTAAGTTTAGAAGAATAAAATTGTTGCATAAATAATTTATTGTAATAAATTGCTTTCCTACGTATGTTTTGTTCGGAATTCTCTTTTTTCTAATGTTTTATTTATTATAAATAAAGTTTGTTTTGTTTTCTTTTTCATTTCAATTGAATTACTGACATATACAGTAATTATAAATTAAATTCTTTCTCTAATTTTTAATCAATAAATTAAAAGTTATTAATTAACTTTTATTGAATGTATAAGCTTAACTTTGTAATTGAGTAATTAAAATTAATTAATTTTTTATGTACTAATAATAACAATCTTTTCTCCAACTTCTTCAAAGTAAATCTTTATATTATTTGTATTATATATATATATATATATATATATATATATATATATATATATATATATATATATATATATATAAATTCCCAAATTTCAAAAAATATATTAAAAAAAATCCCAAATTTCAAAAATATCACTGTGAGGCCCCCAAAGCAGGTAGAGAGATACGGTCCATTCCGGCCACATTAAACAAATTATGGCCCAGTTGCACAAAACATTGTTAACTAGGCAACTAGAATATCAACTGTCTTCCAACCGCCTCATTGATTGATCAACTGGCTAGTTAATAAATTGGTTAACTTACAAAGCGTTGAACAATGCTTTATGCAAGTGGATCCTGAATATTATAATTTAAAAATATGTAGGTATATTAAACTGTCAATATGCATATGTCCAATAATATAAATAATTATAAGTGTTATTATATATAATATATTCATATACAATATTACTTAATTATATTTCATTTAAAATTTGCAAACAATACACAATGATGCATAATGTCTAAGTAATAATTATACATAATAAAATTAAATTTGTATTTGTTAAAATTTCTTGGTTGTAGTACGATATTCAATTTCTATGTATGAAGAAGGTATACTATGAACATAGTCATATTGTTGAGTGTACACTGAAGTGTACATACACCGTACAAAGTAAAAGTTAAGTTTTATGGACCACCAGCATTGTAATAAAATTTTATATTTATTTCAATTGTAATAGTAGAAATTCTAACTGCAGGTAGCATCAGGTAACTAATCCATTATTGTTTTCACATTTCAAAAATAAACGTACTACTGAATTTCTCAATAAACATTTTTTTATATATTTTTATTTCAGTATTACAAAACCGTAGGCCCGTTTCAAACAACCATAATTTGTTAATAAATATTTATTAATGCTATGTTTACAAGATAGTATGTTATACGTACGAAAACAATATTTATCTGTATCGCATGTATTTTTTTTTTGGAAATATTATCTGATTTTTTTCATTTGTAACGACAAATTGTGTGGACATAGCATTAATAAATATTTGTTAAAAATTATAATCTTCTAAAGCAAACTTCAAACTAGTTGTAATCAGTCTTTTAAAATAATTACCACAATAATTTTACTACATTGACATCTTACATGATAGATATAAAAAAAATAATTAAAATAACTTTTTTTAAAATTTCCTACATGTATTGATAAATAGGTATTGTGTTTTCGGTTTGGCTGCAGAAAAGTAAAAAAATTAAATAAAGAAAAAATTGGTATATAATTAGAGCAAAATAAGAAAATTTAAGAAAAAGAAAAAAGTTTGTTCTATATCCTTATAGATTATACGTAACTAAATTTTTATACAGTGTAGAAATTAAGTAACGCGTAATTCCGTTGATATTAATTTTTTGGAAAAAAATCTCGAAGGGGTATAGCGATTTTGACTACAGTGAATATTTTTAGCCAATTTTCAGATTCTTATTTCATTTGTTTTTTATGTTATAACGTCATCAATTTTTTTTTAAATGACAACTTATATTGAGTATATACAATGCCGTTTTGGTGCCTACGTTGATGTATGATAGTGAATGTTGGGTTTGATTGCAAAAGCATAAACGGAAAATGACTGCTGTGGACATGAGATTTTTACGTGGGGTATGTGGTGTAAATAAGAGAGATCGGGTACGAAATAGATTAGTGTATGATGAGTGTGAAATTGAAAAAAATGTTGTAGCAAAAGTTGGTGTTAGTCAGTTAAGATAGTTCGGACATGTTGAGCGAATGTCTAATGAAGGTTTGGTTAAAAAGATTTATTTGAATGATTTTGATGGTATACGTTTGCGTGGACGTCCGATGAGTAGTTGAAGTGGTATGATTGAAAGTGTTTTGCGTGAGCGAAAGTTTCCAAGTAGTAGGAATAAAAGAACATGTATGAGAGGAATTATGAATGTGGATGAATCGAAAGTTGCTTGTTTGGATAGGAATGTTTGGAGGCGACTGATTTCGGGATGATGAAAAGAGTTTGTGCCACACCTATATGGGTGATTGTGTATGTATGTATGTATGTACAACTTATATTTTTTATTATTGATTCTGGTTAAGTATACTTTTTATTCCGTTTCCAACCGTATAACATTTTCAATATGTTACATTTGAAAAAAATTAAGGAAAATAGTCTTAAATTTCAAGAATTAAAAATTAATTAAATTGGTAAAATAAATCTAGTTATCGGTGTATAAATCAAAAAATCATTGCCTTTATAATAGTTAATCAACAAAATTATTTTCAAGTAAGTAAAAATAAAAATATTCTTTTTGTCTTACCACAGATCAAATTTCCTCTCAAAATAAATAAATATAAAAAGTACTAAAACTACGCCACTGATGTGCAGCTATCAGCAATCATCAATACCAACATAACAAAATGTCACTTTGAATTTTATAGAACTTCCTATGTATGTGTCATATAAAATAATAGTTGCATATGTTGCTTTATATTAAAGCATTCAACACACATATATATAAAAACAGCGCAAAAAGCTTGCGTACTTAAGTACCCAAGTGACTGCCCCTATCGTACTTAACCAGAAGCAAAACGTCAAAATACACTCAGAGAAACAGTTGGCAAAATGCGACATTCAATTTGAATTTCAATAAAATACTAGAAAAAAATACGATGCATTATTGCAGTAAGCAGTTTTCACCATAGACAAGAATCAGAAGATATCTAGACTATGTGTAAAGTCAATAGGTATACATATTAGGGTGGCCTTATAGAAAAAATTTCCAGTAAGGCTAAAATCGATAATTTTACATCGAAAAATCATCAGAAATAATATTTTTAGCATGATTTTAAAGAAGTAACAGGTTCCTCTTCACAACTAAAATTTTCGGAAAACACGTTCAGAATTAACAGCCGAACTCACCATAAATTTAAACAAGTTTAGAAGTATATGGTTAAGCCCATATATAGACCACTTTGACATTTCTCGAAAAGTTGGCAACACTGTATTTTAATAATATTACAATTTATGTGGGCACTAGAAGAAACTTTTCTGAAAATTTAATCAAAATCGAATAATTAATGTAGCCACAATAATTTTTTTTAAAAATTTGTGATTTTTTTTCTCTCGATAAGTTGGCAACACTGTATTTTGTTAAAATTGCATAATTTATTTAGACACTAGGAAAATCTTTTATGAAAATTTGATTAAAATCGGTTAAATAAAGTGATCATAATAAATTTTTAAAAATTTTAGTAATTTTTTTTCTCGGAAAGTTTGCAACACTATTTTGTTAAAATTACATAAATTATATGATTACTAGGAAAATCTTTTGTGAAAATTTGAGTAAAATCGGTTAAATAACATGGCCGTAATATATTTTTAAAAACTTTAGTAATTTTTTCTCGGAAAGTTGGCAACACTGGATATTAATAAAATTATATAATTAATGGGAGCACTAGGGATATCTTTTCTGAAAATTTGATCAAAATCGGATAAGTAATTTAACCAATATAAATTTTTTAAAACTTTAGTAAGTTTTTTCTCGGAAAGTTGGCCTTACTGGAAAAAACCAGAACCACATGACCATCTTGGGCACTAGACAAATTTATCCTGAAAATTTCATTAAAATCGGTTAAACCGTCTAGGAGGAGTTGCGGCCACAAAATTTTGACTTACGACCGAGCGAGCTGACGACGCACATCCATACACTCACATAAACTAAGTTCAGATTCGTCACCTAGAGGCTATATAAAGGATTTCTATACACAAATTTTTTTTTGAAAATATTACAGACACCGTACCAAACGCTATACCACTTTTTCCTTGCAGTCAAAGTGGTAAAAAACGATTTTGAATCTTCTTGCTTCAAGTACAACGCACCATCTAGTTAATATAAATTATCTATGTTTTTAACTCTTGAGTCTCTAGTGTCTACCACCAGCGACACATCAACATCAATGACGTAATTTATTTATTTTTTTGTTTGTTATTTCTTTTTATTTGAATGTTCCTGTTCTAGGTTTCGCATGAGCAAATATACGGGCTACAAGCTTTACAGTTGTGCCGGGCATTTAAATCTTTCTTAATTCGCATCTGCCGTACACGACTGTTGAGAACTCCTGCTTTATTATGACAAGATAGTCAGTTTTTTTTTTTTTCGACGATGGAAATAATCATAGGGGCGTATAAAGTAGCTGGACTTTTTTTCTTTTTCTTTAATTGTTTTATGTCATTGATGATTATACTAAGGGTTTAATAATATAAAATAATTTCTCTTAAACCACAAAAAAATTTGTCATTTCTTTTTCAAGGATAATTTGTATATGGAATGTTATGATGGTTATAAATTATGTAGGTGTTGAAGTAATTTGTATATTTCTTACATTTGTATGCAAACTTTACTAAAAAATTTTATAATTTAAAAAAGATAATATGATATTATTAACCAGTCAATGCTATTTGACATGATGCATTATTTTGTGTAAATGTATAGCAAAATGCCTACAGTTTTATGATTTTTATGTGCTATAAGTCACTTATGCATAATTTGATGTATAATTCTGTATACACACATAAGCACATTATTGTTTCAATGTGATAGCTCAAATTTAAACGTCAAATAAAAATATAAATAACTCAAACAAGAAAAATTAACAAGATTAGAAGTATATGGATAAACCCATATATAGACTACTTTGACATTTCTCGGAAAGTTGGCAACACTGTATTTTAATAATATTATAATTTATGTGGGCATTAGGAGATACTTTTCTGAAAATTTGATCAAAATCGAATAAATAATGCAGCCACAATGAATTTTTAAAAAATTTAGTGATTTTTTTCTCGATAAGTTGACAACACTGTATTTTGTTAAAATTGTATAATTTATTTAAGCACTAAAACAAACTTTTATGAAAATTTGATTAAAATCGGTTAAATAAAATGGTCATAATAAATTTTTTTAAATTTTACTATTTTTTTTTTCGGAAAGTTGGCAACACTGTATTTTGTTAAAATTACATAAATTATATGAATAGTAGGAGAATCTTTTGTGAAAATTTGAGTAAAATCGGTTGAATAACATGGCCATAATAAAAATTTTAAAACTTTAGTAATTTTTTTCTCGGAAAGTTAGCAACACTGAATATTAATAAAATTATGTAATTAATAGGAGCATTAGAGAAATCTTTTCTGAAAATTTGATCAAAATCGGATAAATAATGTAGCCACAACGAATTTTTAAAAACTTTAGTAATTTTTTTCTCGGAAAGTTGGCATCACTGGAAAAAACCAAAACCACATGACCATCTTGGGCACTAGGCAAATTTATCCTGAAAATTTCATTATAATCGGTTGAACCGTCTAGGAGGAGTTGCGATCACAAAATTTTATCTGACGACCGAGCGAGCGAGCGAGCTGACGACGCACATCCATACACCCACATAAACTAAGTTCAGATTCGTCATCTAGAGGCTATATGAAGGATTTCTATACAAGTTTTTTTTTTTTTGAAAATGTTACAGACACCGTACCAAACACTATACTACTTTTTCCTTGCAGTCAAAGTAGTAAAAAGATGAAAATTTAGTGTAAAAATCTGTTAAAACTTGGTGGAAAGGGTATAAAGAAACTTATTAAATGATAAATTACGTTTGGAAGACAATCCTACAGCATATAATTGATATTAAAAATACATATCACTTAAAAATATCGTACATATTTAAAAAAATATTTTTAAATTCATCATTTTAATATTGCTACTGAAATTAGGTACACAAAAATCTTAATAAACTCATCATCACATCATCCAATTCCAGAGAACATTTCATTTCAATTAGGTGAAAAATTTTCCGCTCAAATCAACAGCAAACAGCAACATCATCCATAAAGGTCTCGCCTTATTTAACCCTTTAACAGCGCACAGCGTCAACTTATGAATGCGTGGGCGACAGGCCCAGCCAGACATCAGTATTTTGGGTGTCTTCCGCCAAAGACGGCAGTGACGCGCAGTGTGGCACGCGTAGCGTTTCGAATATTTGTCATTCGAGCATTTTAACTGGTTCACCGAAATGTTTTGCATTTTTTGAACGGTTTTTGTCAGACGCGAGCTCTACACTATGCTGTGTGACTGTGTGTGCAACCGATGGCAAACGAACAAGTATTTTAAGCTGTGTGTGTGTGTGTGTGTGCAGTGCCTCTGTCAAAACGCACGTGCGACCCGACACTTTTTCAACCGCGTCTGTATTTTGATGGGACACGATCCGTTTGAAAACATACTCTACAACGTTATTCCAGTTTTATTTGATAATTTCAGAAATGTTTACGAAAAAAAGTTAAAGATAATTTGCAATGTCAAACTATATTTCATGTTGGATTAGTATATTTACATAATACTATTATTTATTGTTATTGTTTATATTTTGTTTTGTAATTTTCCGAATAGTTATTTATGTATTTTGTACTGCAAACTTACTTTCTCTACGAAATAAATACAATAATCGTACAAAAATGCGGTCAAGAGACACTTCTCTTTTTAATAGTTTACCTTTAATTTATCGACTGTGACTTTACATATTCAATTAATAACAATTGATGTCAAAAAATTCAATAACTAAAATTAGACCAATTTTGTTAATTTAACCAACTGCCTCTCTTTAATAATAAAAAATTATTTAAATAAAATATCAATCATAAAAGGGTATTTTTAGAATAATTACTACAAAAGTATATTTTTATTAAATAAATAAAATAAATAATTTTGAAAAAACAATGACTATAAAAGTATGTATCAAAATATTACTCTACATTAAAATATTTTATAAAAGAATCAAGCTTTTAGCACTTAATCAACACTAGGCACTTTAGCTAGTATAATATAAATGTAAAACAAAAATAATTCAACATAAATCATTATATATAATATGATAATAATATTTATATTTATGACAGCAAAACAAGCATAATTATATTTACAAGACACTCACTACATCATCACATCAACACTTCAGCATTTATCTAAAGTTCCAATTCAGCATTCGGCTAAAAAAAGAAAACCAAATGCAGGCAAGCAACAAAGAATGAATAATATATTGCTACATGTGTATCCGAGGATGTAACAAGATTTCACGCAAAAAAAATCAATTTTTGTCGCTCGGGGAAAAACTCGTAAATCAAACGTCACTTGTACGGGACGAAAGTAGATCTTGCATGAGTTAGTATTGCACTATCTGGCGAGTTGTGTGCGAATTGAAACAGTACACGTCTTTCTTACGGAAAAAATAAAAAAATGCAATGTGTAATTTAATATCGCGCGCGTTGAACAAAAAGCGTCGACTGATGAGAAAGTATTTCCTGGGCGATACTAATAAATTACTATTTAAACATATTTAGTATTTTTTGATGTCTAGACTAAAGAGCATTCCATACGAATTTGCATAAAAAAAATGCGAGTTGTAAGAGGTTACTGATCTCAATAGACAAAATATAAATTTTTTTGGTTATTGTTAAATTTTTATCGTACATACTGCACTGTAAAAAAAAAATTAGCAAAATTACAGAAAAATAGCAGTAATTTTTTTTTTGCAATATTGTCATGATAATGTTTTGCAATGGTGTGTGAACTACTTATGAGGCAGCAATTTGAAAATATATTAGACCCAGTTACACAAAGCATTGTTAAATGCTTTGTAAGTTAACCAATTCGTTAACTTGCCAAGCAGGCCAGTTAATGAGACGCTTCGAAAACAGTTGACAATCTAATTACTTAGTTAACTTATTGATTAAATTGACAATGGTTTGTGCAACCGGGCCATAGTATTAAAAACGAATTTCAAAATAAGATTTTATGGTATATTGTAAATAAATTTTCCCAAAGTCGAGACAGTTACATCGCTTTCTCGGAAATTGGAAAATTCATTCCATTTAATTGAAATCCATAAAACCATTTTCAAAATAAAGTTATATACTGTTTATGATATCTGTGGCAATTAATTTTCCAAAAAATATTTATTTGTTATTTTGACATATACATTTCATTAAACAGCATCAATGAGACCAATATTATAAAATTGTATATGTTAAATTTATTAAACATAAACATAGAATCTAATTTTAACAATAAAACTACAACAATAATACAATAAAATACCTTGTCAGAATAAATAATATCTTGGAAATCTATCTTGAAAGTTGATACTCACTACACAACATAACCTTAGTTCCCTATTTGAATAAATTAAATAGATATGTACCGAAACGAACTAATAACGGACATTAGTTTTGTAGATAAAATCATTAAAAACGCCGAAAACAGTACTCCGGGACATAAAAACTAGTTTTAAAAAACAAACACATGCACACACACTATATTTCACTAAAACTTTAAAAGTTTTTCACACGAAATCATCAGTCACATGATCTTCAATTTTTAACCGAATAACTGTGTAGTACAATGGCTATATTATTGTTAAGTTGCGTCACTACAAGTTAGATTATTTCTTTAAAAATAAGTTTACATAATTGTTATACACTTAATAATAGACACAATTTGTTAGGAATGAATTAGAAATATTTGTTACATTGATTGAATAAGTTTAAATTCATAAAATTATTAAAAAAGTTTTATACAAACAGCAAATCTCCGCTTCCAGGATTAACGTCACTTGGTCACTGCTAACTACTGAGTCGGTATAACAGGTGACATTGTTATCAAATAAGTTCAACAACTATTTTAAATTTTTTATTTCGTTCAATAATAAATGTTTATTATCATTTTAATTATTAATACATTTTAGTTTTTTTTTTTAATAATAAATTAGTTCTATTTTAAACTATTAACTTCTAAAATGACAGAAATATTTCATTTGTAAAATATATAACTCTTTAAATGGAATTAACTTATAATCTTCAAAATTTGTTATGTAGCACGTACTGAAAAAGTCATTATTTCAACAGATGCAATATATACAGGGCCTTTGCAGAACATTTGAAGGTGATAAACAATATATATTATAATTTATGAGTGAGTGAATTGAAATGATAAGAAAATATATATTTTTTGCAGAACGAAGATACATATCTCAAAAAGAAAAAACTACTGATTGTATTATCATCAAATTTTACATGTGGACAATATTATAACATAATTTGCAAATATTTACAAATTTTTATTGTCAGCAGATTTCAAATTACATAAAAAAGTACCTTTTTTAATTGCAATAATGGTTAAATTTAGTATTGTAATTATTCCGTATTTGTTGATATGATTCTTTACAAAAAGTCTTTATACAAATATTATTGTAATCCATAATCATTTATGTATCATTCAAATAAAATAGTTATATTTTGTACAATCACACTAAACAATCATGACAAACGACAATCATTTTCCAAAGTACAGCTGGTACTGAATTGTTTCATCCCTTGGAATATATATCACTTAAATTCCATTCGAAAATATTTAGATACATCAGATATCTCTATAAAAGAGTAAACATAAACAATTATATCTCATGACTCGACAAAGTCAGGGCATCAGGGCCACAGGGCCGGTCTTAGTAAATGCAGGTCTCGATTGTAAACAATCTTTCAAAAATTTTAAAAATTTGTATTAAACATGTTTGCTGTAATTTTTTTATTTTTTTTCTACTCCTGGTAAATATTATAGTTATTATATTTACATACATATATGCGTTTCTTGATATGTATGTTATACATTGCTTACAGCAGTAAGTTTTTGAATTATAACTGTTTTTATTATTATTACATAAAAAGTAAAAATTCTTTTGTATAGTCGTAGAAAAAGTATATTATACAATAAGGAAGTAATGATAGATATTTTTATATTTGCTAAAATTATAACAATCTGTCTAAATTTGTAGTAAAAATATTTACCTACCACCAATAGCAGATTGTATAAAAAAAATAACAAAATTACAATTACGATGTACACTCAGTGAAGTGAACGTACTTTATTTCCTATACAGAATAAACAAATTATAGCTTTTTATGGAAAATTCTTGACAGCAAATTTACTAAAAGAGACTTTACTAAAAAAAACTGTAATATTACATACATATATACTTTTCCATCTTGTTAGTAATATTATATTACATAATGTTTGTAATAGTTCTGATATTATCTATTTTTAAATGGTTATATAAATTTACAGCAATTGAGTAATTATATCTAGAAATACTGGAAATCATGGGTATTCTCACCTCAATATTACAAAAGTGATTTTTGCTAAAAGTACTACTGACGTTTACTTTAAATTATTTATTTAGCACTTTGTAATATTTTATTTACATTTTATAATACCAAATATAATAAAAATGGCCATGAATAGAAAAACTATTTACATTTTATGAAAAGTAGAAGCAAAAAGTTATTTTGAAATTAATGGTAAAAGAACTTTTTAAGAAAAAAGTAAGATGAGAATATGAGTCATAAAGTCATAGTGGTTTGTAGGTAAAATTATATAATTTTTTTAAGAGTGTAGTAAAAATGTGTAAATATTTGTTTTTGCAAACTATTAATTTAAAATCTTGGAACTACAAATCCTTCTTGAACGTGGAATCGACTTAATACCGGTCCTGCAGGGCCGAATCTGGGTGAGAGCAATAGTTTCCTCGGCGCGACATTTGAAAGGCTACCGGTACCGCATGTGTAACGTTAATCATCCCCGAACGGAAGCAGACTGGTTGTCTGGTCGGGCGCAAAAGTTGCCTCAGGTCACGAATTCATGTGTGTGTATATGTGATATGTGTCTGTCTGTTCTACATAGTCTCCTCTCTGTGTGTTTAACTGTATGTATATGTGATCCTCTATCTCCGGAATAGGACAGCAGAATGTGTTTCAGACATCTGTTCCGACGTCGCATGCATGCATATACATAAATTTACGTCCACATCCACGCAGTTACTATGTCTTATTGGATGTTATACGCAAAATAGTTATTGCTCGGTTCTTGACTACTTCAGTAGCGTAACCGAAATCGATAGAAATAAATGATTTTTTTTTTTAAATACTTATTTTTCTAGTATTATACAAAATGCTCATTTCACTCCATATGAGCCGTATAGATGCAAAACTCACTATTTGCAAATTTTAAGTTCTGAGATATTTGCAAAAAACTGTTATAGCTAAGTGTAATTGTATTTTGATGATAAAATCTTGTTACTAGATGGCAATACTTATTTAAAATCGTGAATCATTAGTTTTATACATCATTAATTCATACAAAGTAACTGTTTGTTTTCCACCAATAAAATTTTTATTGGTGGAAAGCAAACAGTTACTTTTGAATCTAAACTATCAACGCAAGTAGTGAGTTTTGCATCCAACATTAAACTTTAAAGAGTGTTTCTCATATTAAATACTGAGTTTTTTTTCTAACTAACCTAACTATCGTATTCCTTGTAAAATTCTACGTCCAAATCGCACAAAATCTCATTTTTCACTTTTTGTCGAATAGTGAGTTTTGCATCTATACGCCTCATATATTATATTCATTTGTAACGGTCATACAATTTTGTTCATAATTTTTGTCAAATATTTGTTTAAGCCCGATTTAAGCAGGAGTGTGGAGTCGACAAAAAATCGGTCGACTCCGACTCCAACTCTATTTTTTTTTATTTAATTCTCCGATTTTAACTTTAGTTCAATTATATTACAATTTTAATATTTTATCATAGGATTAAATTACGTACAGAATATACATTCCGTGATTATATTATTACATAGAATATTATAATAAAACATTAATAAATATAATGTTACTAATTAATTTAAATATTGCAATGTGATAAATTTATTTAGCAAAAAACATATATTTATAACTACACACACATATGTAACGGAGGTAGCGATACATACATATAGTACATATAGTATTGATATAAATATTCGTAGTTTTTAAATTTCAAACAACAAAGTTAAATAATAAAATTTTTGCACTAATAAAAGTGTTACATACTATATATAATAAAAGTAATTTGTTAATTTTGAAAGGTTTTTAGTTGTTGCTACATAACTTGCGTATAAAAAAGTTACTCCCATTTATTTTAATTTTTAATTTAGTTATGATAAAAAGAAACAGGACAGTTAAAAAAAATTTCTGAGAAATTGTAGAATAACAAAATGAAGCAATTACTATAACAAAATATGGTGTGAAATTTATATAAATAACTTAATGAACAAACATGAGAAAAATAATTTCATACATGCGACAACCGCACATCAAAACGAAAAAAATTATATATATATATATATATATATATAGTAACTATGACATTATCATAGTTCCGAAATCGTAAAAACAAACGTTTTATTACTAAATAATCGCGTTGGTAAACGCGTGTTTAACACGCTCCGAACGCGTCCATAAAATCTAAAATATTTCACAAAAATTTTCAAACAATACGTGATGACTGACGAGCCAGGCCTAGGCACACTCATGCCGCAGACAGACAAATCCGCCTCTTGTTTCTCGTCTCATTCCAACGCGCATATATCACAATATATGGCCGTTTCTAGCCTACAAATATTTTTTATTTTAGATTTGTTTTTAGCTGATTGGTGTGCTGCCATCTGTGAGATGATTCCCTCATTCTCACATTCTTGTTATTTTTTCAATTTATTTGATCGAAGTATGCAAAGGATTCAGTTGGTTCTGTTTTATTGTTTTTTATATATACATATATATATATATATATATATATATATATATATATATATATATATATATATATATATATATATATTGTCTAATACTAATTAATTTCTAGTTTATCTTACGGGTAGAATTTGAAATTTTTGTTTTACTTCCAAATGTTTTGCATTTTATTGAAATGTTTAGATATTTTATAAATTTGTTCTATGTGAATAAAGTGACAGTAAAATTCAAAGATATTTAAATTATTTTTCTCTAAAGTAACAATAGGTTTGTTCGATTTGCACTTTTACGTGCAAAATACTATCGTAATAACGCAGCAACTTACTGTTTAAATTGTTTAAATAAACAGAGCAACTTCTTCGTACACTGTAAAAAATTAATGTAAATTTACATATACTATAACTATAAATTTTTCATAGAAATGTAATATTACATAAATTATAATTGTAAAAATTACAAAATTATGCTATTTTACTGATAAAAATTATGTAAAATTACATAAATATGAATTACATTTTTTTACAGTGTAACTTTGAAAAAATAATATATGCAAATCGAACCAGTATTATGTTATGGACTGTCCCAAACAAAATGTATATATATCACAGGAATAATAAACAATTTTTAGTTTTTCTTTTTATAAAATTACTAATATTTTTGAAAAAATTCTTCTTTTTAAAATTATTTCTTTTTTTGTAAACATAAAAAATACAAACTAACCTTGTTTTTTAACTTACCCTGTATTGAGTCCGAAATTAATTTTTTTTAAATATTAGTGATTTTGCAGATATAAAATTTGCACCTAAAAACTATTATACTTGACTCACTGCGTGGAGACCAGCGAATATTCACATGAACACAAATGCAACGATTTTAGTTTTTTTAAGAGTCTTATTCAATTGAAGCAGTAAAAATTATTATTGAAAAATAATTAATTTTCAAATTAGGTATAAATAAATTGTCAAAATATAAAATATCATTGCGCATGTGTTTATATATTTTGTTCTATATCGTATTAAACGTGTTAATTTTGAATTTTTTGTATATATAATTTATAAAATTGTATAGATATTTGTTCAGAAAAATGTATCGTGTAATGCTAGGCATTATATATAAAAAGGGCTAATGGACTCATGTAACAAATTCATTTCAAAGCAAATTCTTTGAAAAAACAAACAGAAAAACCGAAAAATCTCAAAACAAAATCATTGAGAAAGTCATTCTTAAAGCTCAGCATGATATATTCGAGAAAGCAGAAAACTTCTTAATGTTAGTAAAGTTAGCAAAAGAGATAGATCTAAGCAGGCAAGAAACGATTTTTCACAGGCGTGTCAAAAAAGTTGACACAGACGTTTACGAAATAATGAATGAAATACCACATATTCCCAAGCGGTTGCAAATGTATATGTAGTAAAAATATATCAACACATGTGTGTGCAAAGCAAAACTCTACTCATCTCGCTCATTAATATCGACATAATGATACGTGAAGCGTCTGTCATTAATCAAAAAACGCATCATATGCATTTTCTCTATGTACATGCAGTGCTGCTGCAGCCAGCGCAGTGGTGAAACGACAAACTAATGATGTTTAGCTGTTGAAATACGATGCGCAGATATTTAATGTTAATTGAATTGTCTCTTCGTTACATTCTATTTGTTTGTAATCTAGTAGGCTTTGGAATATTTTCGTGAAAAACAACTGAATGCGTGTATGGTGATGAATGATGCGTAGAAAAGTCGTGTTATTTTTCGTACATATTTCGGCGCAAATGTTTCAGAATTTATCGTCAGATTTTTTAAATGTCTGCTGAAAAGATATGCCAGATATTTTACAAATAACATTTTTAAATTGTAATTTGCACCAATTTTTTTCAAAGTCATTGCGAAAAGTAATTTAATATTTATGAATCACTCTATTTTTTCTTAGTTTTAGGTAATATTAGAATTAATCGCTTAGAACAATTTATTTGTATATATATATATATATATATATATATATATATATATATATATACCCCTATAATAAATATGCAAATTCCGCTTGGTGCATGTATCGTCTAAACTACTTCAATAAACTAAACATTTTGTTGCTAGCCAAAAGTCTTATGTTGTTTTAAAATAATAATAATAATAATGATAAATATGTGGTTTAACAGAAGTAAAAAAAATTCCATCAAACTTATACGCAAATTTATTACACAACAAAATTATGCTATCATCCAACATCACTTCACAAAAATTTCTCAGACTAATAATGAGTAACCGAAACAAAAATCCGATCACTAAAGCAACGAACGAAAATCAATCATTATATGAGACTGAAACAATTGCCCAGAGCCACAAGTAAAGCAAAGCGAAGCAGCGATAGATAAATTCTTCGGTATGCGTAAGCGATCATCGATATTTTGGGGGCCCCATGACTTATGTGTTGTGCCCGAAACGGTGACAGATCCGACTGTGGATTTTTTATAGTGTCGTCGTCGTCGTTGGGGCACAAGCAGTAAAATGTGTCCGAATGGAGTTCTGGTACTGACCACAAGTCATTTGATTTCTCGAAGATCGCTAGGTCGTTGCGTACGGCTCGACTGTTTGTTCTGTGTGAGTTAGTTTTCGTTTTCGATGGATCGTGATGGCTACCACTGAGCTGCTAACGAGGGTGCAATCGTTAGCAATCAGTGTAGTGTCGGTTGTGCCAATGGTCCACTAACAGCTTTACTAATACTGGGACGGACTAGGAAATATTTTTTTTCGATTTTTGTACAGTAATAGAACTCGCAGCCCGTATAACATTAGACAAATTATAAGATATTTTATTATCACTATCGGTTAGAAAAGTATTCTCAGAATAAATGACATTATATTGGCTAATTTTAAAATCATTTCAATGATAAATTTATTCCAACATTTGGAAATACTGGGCCTTAGTTTTAATTCAGAATTACTATTAAATGCACAATTTTTTTTTATATATTTGACTTTTAGTATTGACTGAGTTTTTTATATTTATAATGTTACATTTTAGTAAGTTAAATATTATTTTAACAACTCTACATTTAACATAGTAAATTATTTTTCAGGATTAGATTCTGTTTAATTATTTTATAAAAACGACATTTCGACGAAACTGAACGCTCGTCTTCATCAAATCAAATTTTTTATCAATGACATTAAAGTAAATAACATTATGTAGAAACAAGTTACTAGGTAACATCATATAAGTAACTAGATCAGAAGAATTATAGATTTTTAATTAATGGAAGCCAAATTTTATTTAACTCAATGCCTTCACAGTGATTCATTTATTTATTTTATTATTGTCAATAAATATATAAAATTTATTAGATTTTCATACATTTTTATATATACAAGACAAAAACAAAACTCTAAAGCATTTTTTATTTATTTTAATGAGTACTGAAAAGTTAGTAAGTTAAATATCATTTTAACAAATATACATTTATTTATTTATTTATTTATTTTTAATAAATATATAAAATTTATTAGATTGTGCATATATTTTTGAACATACGAGACAAAAATGAAACTGTGTTTTTTCATAAAAACACTATTGACAGCAGCAATTATATTAGAAGTTATATATGTTTGATAAAATAAAAGTTACAATACAATGTTTGAGTTTACTACGCGTATTATAATTAAAATAAACAGAACTAAATTCTAAATTCTTATATCAAGTGAAATTCCGAAATATTTATTTACATATTTGATACTCTTCATAGTAACTCTCTTAATAATAAAAAAAGAATGTCAATACAAATTCATTAAAATTTGAATAGTGTGACGTTAAAAATGAAATGAAAAGAAACCTATAGTTAAGATGCGTCCCTGTGCATGGCGAGTGGTGGCGCTAGAGACGCCGTGTCGCGTATCGGTTCGGTAACAGCAGGGTGCCTGTACCACCCATTGCGTCGATAACAATCGGTAGCAAAACTCTTTGTCTTTCACATAAAAAATCGAGATTTTTTAATGTAGCGCACTGCAGGTGGTAAGTGGTTCCCAAACTAGACAACCCTCTTTCTGTTTTCTTTTATACGCAAGCTTATAAACAACTATGACAATATTTTTAACTTCGCTCTCTCTTTCTAGATGCACTGACAAGGGCAATTAAAGAAAATATCAATGTTAAATTGTCTATTAATATAACTCTAATTTTATAAATAAATTTTATTTTTAACACTGTTTTTTTGGGATTATTTATAAATATTTATTGTTATTTGCATACATATGGATTAAAGTATATTGGCTGATATTTGGATGGTTTAGTGTTAATATATATATATATTATTTTGGTACAAATTAACTGCACAGTATTATCTTTAAACGTCAAGTTTCTTGTCCAGTAAAAATAATAAACGTTATGTAAAAATAGTAGCAGTAAAATATAAGAATTCAATAAAATAATAAATGCATATTAAAGTTAATAACGTTCAGTAAAAGTATTAAATATTTAGTAAAATAATATAAGCTTGGTAAAATAATCAAATGTTCTGTAAAAATAGTAAATGCTCAATATATAAATAATGAAACATGCAGTATAAAAATTTAAATAATTAATAATAACCGATTAGTATTTATAATGTACATGAAAAATATAGTAGGACTTACTGCAGGATAAATTATTTATTAATAATAATCTTTGTTTGTAAATCCGACCAAATACAAATCAAATCAAATCAAACTTTATTTAGCTTTAGGCTAGTTAATTACATTATAATACATTTTAACAATTAATAAATACAAGTAATTTACTACTATAGTATACTATTTACTTAATAATCAATATATTAACATAATTATTAATTTGCATCAAACTTATTATGGTAAAAATTTTTAATTTTAAATTTAAATACGTGCTTTGTCAAATACTTTAATTTTTATACAAAAATAAATAAATTAATATAAAATATTAATTTTACTAGCGTGTCTATAAACTAAAACCTAAAGATCTTTGAATATCGGTGGTTTTACAAATCTACCATTAAAAATTATACGTGGGAAAATAAATAATAATTTTTACTTTGATATTTTGAATTAATGATTACAATTAATTATTATTAAAATTAATTAACATTAAATTGTTTCTTTTTATTACAACAAAAAATAGCTATTATATTTGTCATTAGATTTATTTTTTTTATTTCTAATTAGAAGAATGACAGATAGGATTCAAAGCAAGCAGCAGTGAACCTAATAGTTCACAAAACATAAATATTTCGGCGATAGTTTAGCTATTACTTCTTGTTCTTGTCTCTTCTATATAACTGAGAAGAAAAAATTAACACGTTTGAAGTTGCCGACGTTATGTTACTTTTTTTTAAAATTCTTTTCAAAATAAAAATAAAAATAAATGCATACCAATCTCGACACAAGACAATCGTAAAAGTTCATATACCTACGTTATATCGTTAATTGATTTGAAACATATTAATATGAAGATCACTGAAGGTATCTATAATTGATCTTGATATAATGTCTGTGTGCATATTTATTATCAATTTTATATAAATACACTTAAAAAAAATTATGTAATTTTTTAATATATAATATCAGAACATTATGTAATATGATATATTATCAACGGGATGAAAAAGTACATGTATGTAATATTACATACATATTTTTAGTTAAGTCTCTTTTAGTAAATTTCCAGAACTTCAGCAAATTTGCTGTTAGGATTTTTCTATAAATAGGTAAAATTTGTTTAGTTATGTAATATTATTGTTGGTATAATTACATACATTAATAATTTACATAAATTTTGAAATAAATAAATTACACTTAAAATATTTGATTAGTATTATTACACAAAATATGTACTAAGTCTCATTATTTTGATGAATTATTACAAATATTAATATGTAAGCTGTAATTGTACATAATTTAAGAAGTTATACCAACAATATGTAATTCTACATTAAGTATGTGATGTAATTTGTAGAAATTTAGCAATTTTACATACTTATTAGATCATTTTTACTTACTTTATGTTATTATTATGAATTATGTAAAAAATGCAGAATTTTGAGATAGAAATACAGAATATTTGTGGTAAAATAAAATTACAAATTTTTTATAGTAAAATTTTACTAATATTTTTCTGTAATTTCGCTTATTTTTATTGAAACTGATTTTTCACAAAAAAATCTTAATGTTGTAATTACATTATGTAAATATGTAAAAAATATGTAAAAAAATCATTTGTAATTGCCTGACAATGTATCCTTAGAATAAATAACAACATTTTATTGGCTAATTTTAAAATTGTGCCAAGAATGAATTTATTTCAATATTTGGAAATACTGAACTTTAGTTTATGGCTAAGTTGAATTAACAATAATTATACATTGTTATTACTTTATTTATATTTTATTAACATATACAGTGACATGCTGATTGGTGAAAGAATAAAGTGTTGCCTCAGGACATCTAATCAAAAAAGCATCGAAAATATATGAATAATTTTAGTAATTATTATACTAAATTTTAGAATAAAAATAATATAAATAACAGTTTTGTTAGCAAGTTAGTAAATTTCAGACTTTATAAAACGTCATACTCCGTCTTGTAGGTACTTGAAAACAATATCCGAACTTATTTTAAAACGAGCGTGCTCCGAAAGAAAATAACCTTAAATTTATGAGTACTGGTGTAGCGGGTACCCTTTTTCTCAATTAGTAACCTGGATGTGCCTTAATTACACGGCTACATGGTTTCTATATAATATGAACTCATGAAAACTGTTCTCTTGTCTTCTCGAGGTTTTATTAAAATTTAATAAGTGCCCGCCGCGCTACTGTCTCAAGGGTCATTATTAAACTTTTCGCTCATATAAAACAACTCTTGCTATAGGGTGATTTTATTGTTTTTGGAATATTTTAGATAATTATGTTTCTTTTTTTTTAATAGTATCATAATATAACAAAATTGAAATATTTTTAATAAACATAAAATATTATTTTTAAAATCAAAATATCTAGGCAAAGCACTCAAGATTTTTTGATATATTTTGATGTATAATGTTTATTAATTAAATATTAAGCAAACTATGAATGTGAGAAATATTTTGTGAATAAATTTAAGAAAAATATATGTTTATGACAAACGTATATCTTAGTTATAAAATTCAATAAGTATTAAAAAAAAATTTGTCAAATAATTTTTTGCGAACTTTTGGCAAAATATTGAAAAATATATTAAGAAAAATTGCAAAAATTTCTCACTTAATAAAATATATAAAAATTTAAGAAATATCAAGACATTGCAATTCAAATCTAAAAATATTTCTTATGAAGAATGGTCAAGACAAGACAAAATAAGAATAAAATCAAGGCCAGAAATGTTAATAGCAAAACACTAAAAAAATATCTAAGTTTCATAAATAAAATTTAATTTGATTTTTTAATATTATTTTAAAATATGTAGTTTTAATTAATTATCACCATATTAGGTAACACATATATAAATTATAATTATTTCAATTATCAATATAACAATTATTATATATAATATACCATAAATATACTATATAATAACATATTAACATACTTTACTTTATAAATATAATAACCAGTGGCGGCGCTAGTGGGCGGTCCGGAAAAAGACATATCTCTCGCTCCCCCCTACCCCCCACAAATATACTTTGGTCTTCAATGGACTCTTTGGATATTTTTTGAGAAAATTTTACATTATGATTTTGTTTTTCAGTGTAAGTTTTATCAAATTTATTTTTTTATTTTTGACAGATTGGACATATGTGTTAAAAACATAATTAATTTCTTGTAGCCGACAATGTGTAATTACACTTGTATAATATGCTGAAAAATTGGGATATTATACTAGTATATCTACTGTAAACTGGGAAAAATCATTTTCTTTAAAAAAGAATTGAAATTTTTTTAAGAATTTTTTTTATTAGTATATAATAATATATCGCAATGTTGATAAATTTGTCACTTTAAATAAAAATAGTAGGGCTATATTATTATTGAATAAGTAATTTGTTTATGTAAAATTTTTAAATATAAATTAAGGTATATTATTATCCATTTTTATAAAAAAAAATGTGTGCTTCTATAAAAGAAATTTGGTCTTTGCTGCCCTCCCCCAAATTTTAAAGACTAGCGCCGCCACTGATAATAACTGTTTAATAATTATCATAGAACTATTAATTATAACAATAATATATGAATCATATTTTTTTAAATTCTGCATAAATAAATAAATTATATGTAAATGACATTAATATGACATTTCCATATAAAAAAAAAACTAATCATTTATTACATGATACACTGTTAATCTTCTATATAGGTACATAATTACTTAAATACAATACATAAGCATTACATAACATATAGAACAATATACAGAATATTAACAATAATAAGTCCGGACATAAATCATTTCGCAAAACGCATTAACTGTGTACTATGTTCACATATATGCAATAAGTTGGCATGCAAAATGCATAACACGCCTTCCATATACTATAGCACCTCCCACCGTTGCATACATGTTTGTGCATATGTGTGTAAATGTAGGTACGTAACTATGTGACATGTAACAACCTTACAAATAATAAATTACTGAACATGATACGTCGTTTTGTAGGTAGCAGTTTGCATCGGACATGTTTGTAAGTTTTATGTCTATATGTAAGTGCGGGAAAGATGTTTCAAATTTTATATACTTACTGTATTTAGCATTCTATATGCCTATAGGTATTTATCGCGGTTGTGTTTTCTTGTTTAATTTTAATTGTTTTGTTTAAATAGAGATTGTTAATCTAGTAATACACTGGTTTGCTATTTGCTTGCCTTGAGTATAGTTAAAGATGCATTGTTCGCAGAATTGACTGATAAGAATTTAAAAGAAATGTTCATTATATTTGGATATTGTAAATAACATTGCAAAATTTAAATTATAAACAATTAATAAACAAAAACCTGAAAGAGGTAGCATAGGTCTTAGTTCCGCTGTTGAGACTTACTTTATACAATCGATCGTATGAGAAATCACAAACTTCGTGATCTTTCTTAAAGCAGCTCTTATAGCGATGTCTTTGTAGGTACACTGTAAAAAATTACTTAAAATTTATGTAATTTTACATAGGTTTTAACAGTAAAAACAACAACATTTTGTAATTTTACTGTGATGATTTACGTAATATAACTTTATTGAACATGAACAAAAAATGTGAGTCTTTCTTAAATATGCATATTTATGAAATATCTTCTTTTGCTAATTTTATTATTACAGCACTGATACAATCTTGAAATACACAAACTTCGTGATCTTTCTTAAAGCAGCTCTTATAGCCGATGTCTTTGTAGGGACACTGTAAAAAATTATCTAAAATTTATGTAATTTTACATAGGTTTTAACAGTAAAAACAACAACATTTTGTAATTTTACTGTGATGATTTATTGAACATAAACAAAAAATGTGAGTCTTTCTTAAATATACATATTTATGAAATATCTTCTTTTGCTAATTTTACTATTACAGCACTGATACAATCTTGAAATACAAAACAAAGACATTAATATTCTACTTTAATACATTACAATTTAAGTACTACCGTATTTGGTTGTTTAGTATTCTAACACGGTAAAAGTAATCAATGTAGACTATTTATTTTTACGTAGCCTATTTAGACATTCCCATAATGATTACTTGCTCGTTTTCTGTTACCAACTTAACCACCCAAACACTAAAAATCCCCATTTTCTTACAACATTACGACAATTGCTTCGATTCCTTGTGAATTCTAATGAATCTTGTGTGAAATTTTCCTTGTGTTATTTCGTTAGGACTTGAAAAAGAAATTTACTATTTTTTTGTTATAATAAAAAAATAATGATATAAATTATAGAAACTATTCGCACCAGAGTATTAATAAAAATAATTTATTTAATGATAATAATAATAATTTATTTAAACTGTAAACAAACGTATTATATACCCAATTACATAGTTACAGTCTATTTGTAATTCATAATCAAATAGAAACCTTTAAAATATTTTTTATACTATGGTTATCACAAAAAAATGTATTAAATTTTTCATTATTTTTTTACATTTATTTTTATCGAAATATTTAATAATTTAAATGTGTCTTCATTACATGAACACTACATTTTATTGAAATTTTATTTTTATTTCACTTTATGATTGTATAAGACCAATTATACATTCTAGGTAATAATTATTGTAATATATTTTTCTGGATTCATGTGACACATTTGCATTAACAATTAGTCAATGATAAAGTCCAATTTATATAAATTAGCATAAATAGTCAATTTTTCACAATTACCAAACCATTTATAAAAATATTTATTGACGCAAATATAATGCACAAAACGAAAACATATCAATAACTTGTTCAAATCAATAACAAACAAATTTTCCGTTTAATTGATCACCGGTAAACATAAACAACGGACAATTCACTTTCCGCAATATACAGCGTGTTAAGTAAGTCGATACCAATTTTTTTTAGAGTTAAAATAAAAGTTTATTTTTGGGAAACAATTATTACCAAATTTTTATTCTTTACTACATAAACTAATTAATCAACAAATGGTAAATAGTTTCTTAACTTTTACTATAAAAAATTATTTCCACTTTGTAGCAATTTATTAATATAAAAATATAACTCCGTGTTTTAACTATATTTCAAGTAGTTTCTTCAAGACCATTTAATTACTTATTTTAGTGTGTACCTAAATACAAAGTTTGACAATTTTTAAGATATTTTGAAGTTTTAATATAATGATATCAATGGAATAATGATGGATACACCATACAGGTGACTTGAACACCAAACACTTATATTATATTATATTATATATACAAGATGGTCCAAAATTATGTACTGTAATTGCCAGAGCTGATAGTACGTTAAAAAATAAGAGTATCTCTTTATATACACTTTTTGCCAAAACTCAATAATAAGGGAGATACAACCCTGTAAAAAGGTGAAATAAAAACCATTTTTTTTTTAATATCTTACAAAACAATGCAGTAACAATAAATGGAATAATGCATTCACTAAATAAAAGAATTGGATTGTGTATACAACAAAATGGAGGACATTTTAAACATCTACTGTAAAACATTATTTTGGTGACTAATTAATATTAGTATTGTATGATTCTTTTGAAAGTTGTAAGTTTTCATTAAGTTTGATTAAAGTGTTAAGTGTTGAAAAATGGTTTTTCAAGGTTGTATCTCCCTTATTATTGAGTTTTGGAAAAAAGTGTATATAAAAAGGTACCCTTATTTTTGAACGTACTATCAGCTCTAGCAATTACGGTACATAATTCTGGACCTTTCTGTATATATTGAAATAAACAAAGAATGCACTAAAGAATGTTTTTCTCTACTAAATGATTCCAATAAATTGTTATGTTTAGGAATATTTTTAGAGAAAAATTGTTCAAAATATCGATTATAATTAAATTTGTTAATTTTGTACTGTTCTATTTTGTTTAAACACTGACGTATTTAGTTTGAACCGAAATCTATTTTCTGCTTTTTACAGAATTTGAATATCACAATTTGATTTTCTTGAGTTGCATTGAAAATTATTTAGTCCCTATCTATAGTAATATTTAAAAAAAATATCCTATGTATATTTAGGTTGAGCCACTGTACTTAATTCTAAATTAGCTCTTTTAGCATTTTATAAAAAAGTTCGCATCACCCTGTATAGGTACAATTATAGTTATAAATAAACAAAAATATAAATAACTCAACATCGTCGGCCATTTTGCAAGAAAAATGGCGACCTTTGAGAGATTTACGCGAATCTATTTTCACTTGATTTAATTCGCATCGCGACACACTGATTTGAAACAGAAAAATCACGAGCGTGTTTGCATGTATATAAGTGGTGTCTATTTTCGCAATGCCATCGTAATGCCTGAAATAAAAGTCGACCAAATAATGCACGATGATAAATCCGTTTGATGTCCGAACGGTATGCGTGCGTTAATGAGCTGAACAGTTGGATGGGCCATTAACAAGCCCGAATTATATACATTGGACATGGGTCATAGGGCAGTAGAATTTGGCTTTCACTTAAAGCTTGCACCGAAATTATGTCAATTGTTTATCTGATTGTCCGCTAATCAAATGGTTAATTTCGTTTCATCCTCTCTGGTTGTATGTTTCGGTCGGTATCCAATTGCTCTTCGGATTTTGATTCGACTGATCGAAAAGTTCATCTACAAACATTAATACGCTATATACTTACTAATTTTGGTATTGGAAAGTCAAATAATGTACTGTAACTCTATCTGTACTCTCAAGAAAAAAAATGAGCCAAAAACAACAACGCAATTTCAATTTAAAAGATTTCAAATATTATAATGATGGAGCGCAACACATCCAGTGAAAAACGTATTATTTGAATTATTTTTAATTAATAAATAACCAGAGTTGTACTTACCCTTTTTGGGGCCCATGATACTCTTTTGTTGCGAGATTTTTTTTATGAATAAAAGTTTCATTTTTAAATTTATCTAAATTTTAATTTTAATAATATTCAAAATTTGTATAGTTTTAAATCCAGAAAATAATTACTTCTAGTATTTAATATTTTAAGTTTCCAAAACTTTATTTCTATACATATTTAGATATACATTTACACATTGACTAGAATATCTCTCTACATTTGAGGTCCGATGCTATAGCCTATGTGTTTGTTCGTAAATACGGCGCTGTAAATAAATTATTAATATATAAATGCATTTTTATTTAACCATATATAATAAAAAATCTGAAAGTTGTCCTTTTGAAGTTAGTATACAATTTTCTCCATCAACAAATACTATTTTTTTTTTTAAGTTTAAAAGAATCTAGCATAAAATACGATTTTTTATATTTGCAAAATTTTCAATTTATTTATTTTTAATTTATTTATTTTGAAAAATTTACATTTGAAAACCATTTTGATATTTCAAATATAAATGCAGTATAAATTAGGAACAAAATATATTATTAAAATAAATATATTATTTTACATCACTATTTTAAAGTATGTACTTTATTTTCAAACATAAAATAGAAATTATGAATTTATGATTAATTTAGACAAGATAAATATTTTTTTTAAAATTTCAGTAGATGTCTGGAATAAAGTAATAAATCTTTATTAAAATTTTTTTAAAAATTGTTTGATCAGTAATAAAAAAAAAATTGCTGTGGCCATCACAGAGCACAACTACTGTAGTCATGGTAACTAAATATTCTGTTACGTTACAGATCTTACATATGAAAACCGAATAGACCCATTAATTTTATATAATTTATTGAAAAAGTCAAGTTTTCTTCGTTACTGTAAGAACTAAATACTTCCTTTTACCCGATTTAAATTACAAGTAACATTATCTAGAAGTTTTACATAGTACTTGCATCGAATCATTGCGCTTAGTATCCCGTGTTAATCACAAAGAATTAAAAGTATGTCGCAATGAGAAAAATCGTGAACGTTCGGTCCCATTTCGGACGCGAAAACACTTTAATGTCACATCTAAAAACAAACGTCCGTCATCGTTTCAACATTTGAACATCGACTAACGTAAGAATCGCGCATTTGATATAGATAGATGCATATAAATCTAGGATGTCTGTGAAGAAAGACAAACACTTCGTATACTCTCTCTCCCCCCGGCTACCCGCTCCGCGCAACACAGAGTTGTAAATCTGTCAAGTACTCGCGAGGGTATTTCAGCAATTTGCGTTGCAGACTATGTTAATAAAACAATTGCTATGGTGTGTTTGTTTGTTTTCGGACAATTGCTAGAGAGTTCTCTTGCGCAGATTGTGGAGAACCACGGTTGTAAAGAATGTTTTTCGAATTTTGAATTCGATTTGTGAGTGTGCGCCTCTTGCTTGCTTGATTGAGAATTTTTGGCATAACAATGTTTTGGCAGACTTAACGTTTGAATTAAAACGTAATTTGTTTTGTCAATCGCATGATTTTCAAATGTTTTGCATTGCTCGCTAACAATGTTCTAAATTATTTCAGAGAATTCTAAATGTAAAATAAAAACGAAAATGTATTTGACATGTTTTATAGATTTATAGTATAAATAATAGCTTTGTTCGCGGTAGCAATTCCGAATTATAGTCGGAACCTGTTCGGAATGTCTTTAGGATCAATAAAATGCGCATGTCCGATTCTGAATTTATTTAGTATTTTATATTTCCGAGAACGTTAAATGAACATTACTTTTAATTCAATTGTTCGATCACCTTATTTGATAAATTTCATTTTAAATATCAGCTGTTCTTGTTAATTCCGTACATAATAGTAAATAACTTGTCCTTTTAAAACACAAATCTAACATAAAACGTTCGTAATTGATGTGTAAACTATTACTCGTAAACTTTTACGATCATACAATGTTAGTGCGCACGTGCGGATCAGAAATTCTTGATAAAATCCTGGGATGTGTCGAATACGTTCGTAACTAATTCGGAATGAAATAATTGTGTTCCGCGAACGCAGAACTTTTTGTTCAGAACATGTAATTTTCTTACCGCGAACGATCAAATTTACATTGCGCATGTGTTCGAGATGTGTTCCGCGAACAAAGCTAATATTAAAACAATAAAAAAATTATGTAATTTTACGTTTTGTATATATAATTTTTCATTAAAAAAATGTAATAATACGTTGTCGTTAACTATCACAGTAAAATTACAAAATGTTGTTATTTTTACTGTTAAAATCTATGTAAAATTACATAAATTTAAGATATATTTTTTACAGTGTACATATAAGAAAATACTTATAATACTTTTTTAATTGTTTATCAGAACCGAAATATCTAAAGAAAATTTTAGTCCTAAAAAGCATACCACACTCTATTATAAAACAGTAAACAATTTTTACCACTTTGACTGCAAGGAAAAGTGGTATAGCGTTTGGTACGGTGTCTGTAACATTTTCAAAAAAAAATTTGTGTATAGAAATCCTTCATATAGTCCCTAGATGACGAATCTGAACTTAGTTTATGTGGGTGTATGTGTGTGCGTCGTCAGCTCGCTCGCTCGGTCGTAAGTCAAAATTTTGTGGCCGCAACTCCTCCTAGACGGTTCAACCGATTTTAATGAAATTTTCGGGATAAATTTGTCTAGTACCCAAGATGGTCATGTGGTTTTATTATTTCCAGTGATGCCAACTTTCCGAGAAAAAAATTACTAAAGTATATAAAAATTCATATTGGCTACATTATTTATTCGATTTTGATCAGATTTTCAGAAAAGATTTCCCTAATGCTCCAATTAATTACATAATTTTATTAATATCCAGTGTTGCCAACTTTCCGAGAAAAAAATTACTAAAGTTTTTAAAATTCATATTGGCTACATTATTTATCCGATTTTGATCAAATTTTCAGAAAAGATTTCCCTAATGCTCCCATTAATTATATAATTTTATTAATATCCAGTGTTGCCAACTTTCCGAGAAAAAAATTACTAAAATTTTAGAAAATTCATTATGACCACTATTTAACCGATTTTAATCAAATTTTCATAAAAAAATTCCCTAGTGCCTAAATAAATTATGCAATTTTAACAAAATACAGTGTTGCCAACTTATCGAGAAAAAAATCACATTTTTTTTTTAAATTCATTGTGGCTACATAATTTATTCGATTTTCATCAAATTTTCAGGAAAGTTTCTCCTAGTGCCCACATAAATTATAATTTTATTAAAGATATTGTGTTGCCAACTTTCCGAGAAATGTCAAAGTGGTCTATATATGGGTTTACCCATATACTTCTAATCTTGTTAGTAAACATATCTATTGAAGATTCCTGCATCAGCGACTTTATTTCTAAAATTGTCGATGGAATACCTTGATCCTAATTATATATTTCTTCTCTATTAGAAATATGTTCATTTTGTTCAATAACTGTATCTGATTTTATGATGTTTTTTTATAATAATATTTTTTAAATAGACGTATATGTTATTTTAATAACTTTTTCTTGTGTTTTTATTACGTAAATGCTGTATGTAGAAATTTAGTTAGCAAATTGATTTATATTGTATTATATTATTCATTTATATTATAAATTACAAAAATTTTGTGTGAAACATGTGATTCAAAAATAAATATCCTTTTTTTTACATATAATGCATTTTATACTTTAAAAAGTTGTAAATTTTTTCAATGTAAAAAATAGTTTTTTACGTGTAAAAACCTAGATATATAATACATGAAGAAGTATTATACGTGCCCATTTTTACTAGCCTACCGGGAAATGTCTCGAGTCTCGGTGTCCTACTGGCTCAGTTCGTCACTACTTAAAACATTTAAAGATTTTTATAAAATTTTATGTTGGGTGTCAACATTTTCCCGTTTTTTTATTGTATAATAATAAATATTTATTTCAGAAAATATAAATGTTTTTGAGCAAATATATATATATATATATATATATATATATATATATATATATAACTTTATATAATTTACAAAAAAATATATACAAATACCAACTTTAAAATATCACGAAACATCTTATTTATTTCCGAATACCATCGAAATACCATCTGCAATTTGTTACAAAATCTTGCTCTACATTTTCTGCATTGTAAATTTTCTCTTCATCGAATAACAAAGATTCCAAACATTATATTTCCACCTCTCTCTCATCTTACATATAACAATCTCTTCTATCTGAAAGATACTATTCATAAACATCTCAACAATCCCTGTCGGTAATATCGCGGGCACAGCATGGTACCTGTTTTACCGGCCGCCCACTCACGGAAATTCTCCTGCAAATTAACTCGAAATGTTTACGAGATACGTTCACGTGTAACGAGATAATTTTTCGAAATTTATTTTATTAGATACTGGCTGCACAATTTTCTTATCTGTATTTCGTATTTTTACTAAGCAATTAAAATTTGTATAAAAATTATATCGTTTATTTACAGACATTAAATTAGCATTCAAATGTTTTCTGGATAATTTTTGATATAAATTTTTATTGTAATTATGGTGATGTCAGTTACCAGTTACAAGTTTCGTTACAGTGACGTAGTTTAGTAAAATTACTGAATGTATATGATTCAAAGTAAATTTTTAAATTTATTTTCTTAAAAATGTACTATGTAATAAAATTTTAGTTTCTTAGTTCTTACAGAAAAGATACAGCGCTTGCACTTAAGAAAAACGTTTATATATGTTTTTATATTGAGTTTAGCTACAAAAACAAACAAAAAATTTAAATTTTTATATGGCGTATGTGGTGTAACTAGAATAAATCGGAAACAAAATATTACGTGTATGATTGAAAACAATATTGTTGCAAAAGTTGGAGTTAGCCAGTTAAGATGGTTCGGTATTGAGCGAATGTCTAATGAACGTTTGGTTAAATGAATTTATGTGAATGAGTGAATTGTCTGTTGAGTTGTTGTAGTTATATGATTGAGAGTGTTTTTTGTGAGCGAAAGTTTCCAAGTGGTATAAATAGAAGAGTATCATGAAGCTATTAATTTTGGGATAGTTTAAAAATTTGCGTCTCACCCTTTTGAATACAAGGCGTAATTGTGTATATATATATATATATATATATAAACATTTTAATTAAGAAACTAAATATTTAAATACCAGAAGTGACTCATTAAATCTTTAATAATTAACTGGCGATTTTATAATAACCACTTTAACTAAAGTCTACTTTAAGCCGACAAAAAAACATTGTTTTACAGGCAACAACAAAATTTAAATATTTAATATAGTTTTGTCATTAAAAGTTTAAAAAGTTATCAAAAATTGTACAATAAAATTACAGTAAATTAATATAGAACTACAACCTAAAGCTTTTTTATTTTAATATAATGAGCTCTGAAAGATTTTTTACTAAGTGACAACTCAAAATGTTTAGCATATTTATAATTTGTATACTAGACCATAAAACATTACAAAATACTTTAATATGACTAAAATTTTACGTATAATTAAATAATCACGTAATCTCATTTACATTATCATCAATTTCACACGATAGTAAAACTAGAACATTCTAATTTTAAGCAGGTAATTTACATCAGTATATTAAACAGGTTCCAATTTATCACAAATTGTATCGACTTTCATACTAATTCGTTAATCGATCAATTTATCTAAAAATAAAATTAGTCAATCTAATTTAGTCGTATCGATAGCGCTACTAGTCACTTTACATTTTTATTCGTTTATTTTTATTCAAATAATTTACTTTCGCACAGGATTATTTGCGTTCAGAATTTGGATTTTTATTACAAAATGCTAGAAACTTTATTTATTTTATTTGATTTTAGTCTGTAATTAATAATTTTTAATTAACGTGCTTCTATAATAGTTTGTTTGTGAATTTGAAAATGTTCGAAACCAGTTTTACCATCACTAAATTAACGAATTTATTTTAAGCAGTTTCGAAAATGATATAATTAATTAATATGTGTGAATGTGAACGTAAAAATATCAAATATTCTCTATTGAAACGGAGTATTGCTTGAAACTTAAATGAAAATTAATTTAATAAATTTTATAAATACATACATACATGCATAAACAATCACGCCATGTACCCAAAAGTGTGTGGCGCAAATTCTTTCCACCACCCTGAAATTAATTTTCTTCAAACATTCCTATCGAGACAAGCAACTCTAGCTTCATCCACATTTATACCATTCATACATGCTCTTCTATTCCTACTACATGAAGACTTTCGCTCACGTAAAATACGTTCAATCATATCACTCCATCTACTCATCGAACGTCCACTTGCAGACGCATACCTTCAAAATCATTCAGATATATTCTTTTAACCAAACGTTCATTAGATATTCGCTCATATTTGATATTTAAAAAAAAAAATATCAACAACAATTTCATGTGTAAATTTGTGAAATGTAAAATCTTAAAATCAATTTTGTTAAGATTGTGTTGACATATGCAAACAATTTTCTCTTGTAGCTAAAGAATTTTCTTGAAACGGGTATTTAAAATAAATAAAATATTTTAAATTTCAGTTCCATAAATCGAATACCATACGTTACTTAGCGTCATCTGCAACTAACGCCCCATACAAATACCATTCAGACGCCAAAATTTTCATCGACACTCAAGAAAATTCCAAATGTAATATAATATCTTTATCTGTACATAATACTTTTTATATTTCTAATGTTCGGTCATTCTAGTAGAAAAAGTTCTACTATGATCTAAAATTATTTAAAAAAAATTATTTTAATCAAACTAAAAAAAATTGTTAGAGTGTGAAACAAATTAATATAAACATTCTATCCAACACACACACACATACACAAAAATAACAATTGTTTTAGATTTCTTAAAATTATTAATATAGTAATAAATATGGCAGGTATATGACGTATTTGAAATTCTTTAAATGTTTGTTCTAAACAATAATTGATCCTCAGGTTTGATGCCTGGTATCCGTTTAATTTATATAATTTTCTGAGCTGGTATATGCCATGATCGATCTCAGTCACATGACATTCTCAGTCACCAAGTACTGAGGATGCCATCGACGGCGTATAGAAAAAAGTCTGCTACGAGAATAGATCGACCACAGCATAGCAACCCAGAAAATTATATAAATTCAATATTGACCATTTTATATTTTATAATAATTAATAATTAATTAGAGTATTATCACTTACATTTTAACATATATAACGTTCTATTAAAAAAGAGAATCTTTAACAAATATATAAATATGCAAAATTTATGATTCGATTTATCAAATCAGTAAGATATAAGTAGTTCCCTCTATAGCCAAATTTAATATTAGTTCTAAATTCTTATTTGTCATGACAAAATGCATAAAGCTACCAATTTTCAAATCTTTACTATAAACTTTCAAAATTATATAGGAATTTCAAAATTAAACGTTCTGTATTTCGTAAACCAGTAACATTTGTATAAAGCACGTTGGGGTCAATTATTATATGTTGGGGTTTTATGTATTTCCGGATAATTTTGTATCCGGATCCAAAATTATCCGGATTCGGTTCCCTGCACTACTTTGTAGAAAAATAAAATTTTGCAACGGTATAGTGAATCGTGCCAAATTTGAATCTAAATATGTTTGAATGTGAAAAATAATATTAGATTAGAATGTAATTGTTTTTGAGTATCCAGATGTGTCTTTTTGCCATTTGGGTTACCCATGTGTTCCCATTCTGTGTTTTGTTTGTGACATTTTATCTGATCACAAAATGGCATCCAGCCAAAAAACGTTATTCGCTCTTAATTGCGTTGTGTCAATTAGGAATTGACGAATTTTTCTCAAATACTGTGCATATTTTCTGATAGCTAACATTCTTTTCACCAACATTCAAATATTTATATCCTATTATCGAACAATATTTGTTATATATTTCAGTTTTAAAAAATGTACACTGCTATTTTCTAAATTTTATAATTTAATATAAAAACGAAATATAATAAAGTATTTCATAAGTCAAGATTTTTTAAATATGTACCTATAATTTTACTGCTCAAAAATTATTGTAAAGTGTAATTTATAAACAAAACTAGTACACAAAAACGTTTTACACAAAGAATAGTGTTATCCAACATATTTTTTTACTGCATATTTTGTCACATTCTGTAAATTAAATTTTTTACATGTTAATGAATAAGTTTCCATTATTTTCTGATGTCATTTTCAAGAATAATTTATTTCTATGTTAAGATAATGAAGTTTATATTAAATTAAGAAAGCTTTTTTATTTTAATATAATGAATTTTGAAAGATTCCTTACTATGTTAACAAGTTTATAATTTAATAAAAATTTATAATAACCGACTAGTTGTGTACTTTTCAATAACATATTCTATTTTTTTTATAAAAATTATTAATTTGTCTGAATTAGTCAATAAATTTATATCATAATAATATAAGTATATAGTTTTATAGTATAGTATAGTTTTATGTAGTTTTATACAGTAATAATAACAATTATTATCGAACACAACCAATATAAATTATGATAATAATAATCTTTCAATATCTCATTCATAAATTTAATAATATACCATCATCATCATCCTCTGATTCCAAGGCTGTTCCTCACACCCAAATACTTAAACTTTTCCCTAGGACTGTACAGCGAACTCCGGGTAGTATAAATGGCATGCCGGCAGAATAAAGGGGCGTTGCCATGGTAACACAATTCCACCAATCAGCGGTTTCATTATTTCATAGCTCTTTCCCCTCACACACACACACACACAATCAGGCATTGACATTTTATATATACAAACACACACAAATGTACAATTCAATATTGTGTTCGTTCATCATCGGAGAATATATAGGGAGAAGATTTCTCGTGAGAGGGGGAGGGGGTGCAGGGCGGTAATTGTGGCGCCGTCATCTTAATAACGCATGTTAGGCGCCGCGGTGCTTCGTGCTCGGAGTGCGTCGCCGACGCCGTGGCGTTTAAATGCTCGTCGCGCCGGAACGAAACGTTCCGGTAAGGAGGAAAATATTAATTGAGTAGCTATGAGGTTAGAGTTGTGAAAAGCCTAAGACTTTCTCTATATTTAGACGTGTATTATTATGTTTATGTTAAGAAAACGTTATGAGGGAATTTTTTGGAGGTTATATATGATTTAAAGTTTGAGTAGATGAAGCTGTTTGATGTACGACTGTTATATAGTTATTTTTATACACGGAGAAACAGAATTCTTTCGAGTTTAATTTTCATAATATGTTTTATTCAAAATATATACATATATAGTGTCTTTTCAATAATGGCAAATAAATATCTATTTATTCATTATCTAATTATTCATTACAAACAAGTATTTTTTTTTTAATAAAGAGCTGTATAATTACTTTATATAAATTTTATTTAAAATAAAAAATATTTGTTATTGATTTATTATTATTATTTGTTATTTATTTATTAGAAACAAGCAAAAATCATATAAATGTTGATCTGATCGATACAAATTAAAAAAAATTAAAAAAAAATTATTTAAAAAAAATCGATTTAAAATCGTCCATCTACATAATATAATTAGTTCAATTAATTTTTGAAAATATGGTCACACTTTAAAATATTTGTTGATTAATATTGTAAATTTGCTTTGTAAACTTTTTTGGTAACTACAATACCATTTTTACCAAAAAAAAAACAGCTACTTAAAACTGTCTTAAAACCGATTTTAGTTAAAACTAATATTAAAACCGAGATCATAATACCAGGCATAGTGTTTTTCTGGAATAATTGTAATTGTAAAATTATTAATAATTTTATTTTTAAAGATATTATTATTATTTTTTCCATTAAAATTTTTATTTTCAATAGAAAAACATAAATTTGATTCACTTTTGAGTAAAAACAACGGATCTACAACAAAAAAGTTTGTGTATATTATTTATTTATTTTCTTATTATATATCTTATATACATATACTAACATATGATTTTGATATTTGAAATTTCTCATTTATAAGTTACTTGTACTCAAAATTGTATTTTTATATTGAAAATTAAACATAATCAATAAATTAATAATTTAAGAATAGTCTTTCAAACTTCTAATGATGGCACATTCTACACAAATAAATATATAACTTTATATCGTTTTTTTTAAAACATTACAGGTTTGTTCAGATATCCATCGTAGAAGTGTATAGGTTGTCATTTGACAGAAGTATTTTGACATGTTTGATATGTAAATATGAATACATGGAAAAACAATTTAATGTGTGTTTCTTGCGAATTTTGTCGAAAGAAATTGAGATATTTAAATTTTCGCATAATCGAAAACTTTATTATATATAATAATAGTAAATTGAAGATCTTTTTTGATTAATTTTAATTATGAAAGATGGCGGAAATGAATCAAAAATAAACACAATTTGAACGTTTCAGCAGTTTAAGCACTTATCATCAGCATTATGATTATTATTTTTTTATTCAAAAGTTTTAAAATGTTTATTATAAATTAATTTAGTATCTTGTCAAATGGATTATCACAGATTTTGATTTATGTTTAAGGTTAACATCACAACTTTTAAATCACATAGTCGTACTGACATTATCAAAAACAAGAAGATTATTATATATAATAATACTTAATTTGTACAAGTATGACATATAAAAAAATGTATAATAATATTAATTGACTCTGTTAATTTCATATTGAAAACTAAAATAAAAATAGACTATGGTTTGTTTTTATAAATTGTATAAAATATTTCTTGTGCAAAATATTTCGTATTTAATTATTTAGAATTATTAGTAATAAAAATATGGACATATATGGTAAACCTTACAAATCACACATTGTAATTTCTAAAATGGCTATAATAAAGATATAAATTCTACAATAAAGATAATGAGAATAAAGTAACAAGAATTCTATGCGACTATTTTCTCGGAATTATTCGTAATGTTCATTATTTTACAAATTATTATTTATCTAAAGTAATTTACTTTAATAGGCTGACAAGCTATAAAAAAGTTATATAATTTGTCCTTTACCGAATTTGATAAAATTTACAAATAATATACCTATGTCCAATAATAAATAAAAATAGGTACAATTTTTACATAATTAATTAATTATTGCATAATATGGTGGACTGTTCTAGCTTACTTGAAAAACTTAATCTTTCAGTTCCATGACTTCCGTCTTGTTCTACTATAACATTTTATTGTGATTCTTCTAGAACAAATATTTTATATAATGCGCCAATCAATATAATCTCAACAATTGTTCACATGATTTTGATATTTTTCATTAAAATTTACATTCAATAATTAATAGCTTAAATATTTAATAATAATCTTCTTTAATTTTGGTTCCTTGGAAATTTATATATATTTTTTGAAGAACTGTGACAGGAACAGTTTAATAAAAAACAAATAACTTCCTCTTGTAGCCGAAACGTCTATTTTTTTAAAAATTTTTATTAAAAAAAATAAATGAACAAATACTAACAAGAGGAAGTTATTTGTTATTTGTTTTTTTATTAAACTGTTCCTGTCACAGTCCTTCAAAAAATATTTAGTCATAATAACATATTCGTATATGTATTAATATTATTATATATTAACTGATTTGTAATTTTTTTATATATACGAGTATATCATATCCTGTATTTGGTTGCATAACTGTTGGGCAATATAGTCATTATTATTATTATTATAGCTACAAGGAAAATAGTATATATTTATAGCTCATTTTAGAAGTATATTTAAAAGTATTATAGATAAAATCTTGATTGATAAAAAACTAGAGAAATATCACAATTTTTTTTGAAAAAAGTAAATTTTTGTAAGTATTAAATTTTGAAATAAAATTTAAATAATTCATTTAAAATTATTTTTTTAATTAATACCGTAATTGAGTATATATTTCATCCGATAAAATAGTAATAAATTTAATCTAGTAGTAGGTAAAAATTATTGTTAACATTAATAATAATAATTTATCAATAAATCATTGAAATAACATTTGCTTGCAAAGTTACATTAAGTAGAAATACATTTACTTCTAAAGTAAAGATTAATTTATTTAAAAAATCAAAAATACTTGTATAAACTCTTTATATTCCTATACAATAGTAATCAAACCAATTTTTAACAAATTTTTATTTAAAATTATTTTAATTTTAAATTTCTAGAAAAAAAAAAAGATAAATCCTTGAAATATATACGCATGTTATAACACCGACTTGTGTCACTATCTGCCCTTTGGCAATCATGTTGTCAAACTGTAGACACATTTAACTGACAGGCCCTACTGCATCTTACCTCTCTGACCGAGAAACTCAACACGTTTTCAGTGACTGAAATATTTACTAACCGTGTCCAAAATTTTGCATTCTAGTCAGCAGCTTAGAAAGATGTTCCAAACGATTTTCGATCTTAAATTTCAAGCAAATAAGACTGTATAGGCAACAAAAAAAACTTGTTCTGATTATACGAAATTGATCGTGTATTGTGTTTTAGTGATTATTTATACGTTCTTATTCTTGTTAAAAAAAAGTGTTTACAAATAATTATTTGTAGAAGACTGTAATTTTCTAATAAATATATTTTTATATAATAACGAAAATAATATGATTATTATGCAATAAATTTGTTTAAAATATAAACAGGTTCAAACTAAAATTCTACAATTTTATAAAACATATATTAGTTCATGTAATTTATGATAAGATTCTGAGATAATTTATAAAATGTATAGGTCCGGTTGCACAAAGCATTGTTAAACGCTTGCAAAGTTAATCAGTTCGTTAACTTGTTACCTAACTAATCAATGTTCACTCATAGCTTAAGTTATCATACTTTGTGCAATTGGGCCATAGTTTCATAGAATTTTTTGCCTTCTTTTATCGAATACTAATTGCCAATTTATAAAATGAGTAATTCAGAATTAACAAATTAAAATTCAAAATGGAAGAATCAATAAATATTTATGCTTGTGTTTTATTTAAAATTATATACAACTATTTTTATGTTGCATGTTAAATAATTTCTTAAAAATTTAATTAAATATATATTTTTAAATAAAAGATAAGTTAAAAAATATATAAACATACAATTGCAATTACATATATTTAATGTAGATATTTATTTATAATTATTATTTAAGTATACAATAATGATAATGTAAAAAGAGTTAATATTTGTTAGGAAATAAGCGCGGCTTTATGAAAGTCGACTTGTGCGTAACAGACGCGTTGCTTGCCGCCAAATAATTTGTCAACACTCGGACTCTGAAAGCAAAGTGTAATGAACACTTCTAATTGGATTCTCATTTAAATTTAAAATATGTTTAATTCAAACAATATTTATTAACATATTTAAAATATATAAATATACCACTTGTTAAATACCAATAATAATTGCATTTTCATTATTATTATTTTATTACTTATTTTATTATTTAAAGTGAGTATTACTTTTGTTCATTTACGGTTTTTCAATAACTAATTCAATTCAATAACAAATATTATGATACAAAATGATTTTAAACTACGTAGAAGCTTTCTTATTTTTAATTTTATTATTAGTAAAAAACTTATATTAAAAACGAAACATATCCGGGTATTTAATTTCTATCTCAAAAAAGCAAATATTTGAACAAAATTATATAAAATACAAAATGAAAAACTTGCATTGTCTGTAAATTCTTCAATAAAACTATCATGTTGATAATTTGTATTCAATACCAGTAGAAATATATAAATTAATGCAATTTTCAACACTCTTGTGTAATCAATATACATATACAGTTGTATTCATTACAACAAATACTTAGATATAAATAAATATATAAGGGTACCCCGTAGCTATGTTATGTTAAAGTACTGAAAAAATAACACTTCATACTAATAGAATGTAGTAGTCTAACAATATTTTATTAGAAGCTTCTATCTAATAACAAATAAATAAATATCGTAAATAGACTTGAAAATGAATGACTAAGCGTTAAAAGCAAAATTTTGTTTTTAATAATTGAGTAAATTTATTGATATTTTTGCGTATTTTGTTATTTTGAAAAGTTGTTAAGATAACATTTTCTATAAAATTAAAAATAATTATTCTAATTTATACTAAATTAGCTAGTAAATGTGTTTTTAACATTGATGAAAAATTGTTTCCTGTGTTGGAGTATTAATTTTTGGCGCGAAAAATATTGTAATAGATATTTTATCATGGAAAGTAAAAATTTGGGAAAATTATAAGATTATTTTGAAGATATTTATAAAGGTTAATTAAGATTTTGGATATTACAAGTAATTAATAAATTTTAATAAATATTTTAATTTAATTTACTAATATGATTGTAAATTAATATCAAGCATTCTTGATTTCAAAAGCAATTTTTATCTCATATCAAAAAATTTTCACCAGCAAATGTAGTACGTGTAGTTTATTTGATTGTTATGCCACACCCTTTTGGGTACATGGCGTGATTGTGTATGTATGTATGTATTAATTTTTGGAGTACATGCAAACAATTTACAAATAAAAATCGTCTATATATACTCGCACAAAAGCCAAGCAAATTTAAATAAACAACCAAAAACAGAACCACACCAACACAATAACAACGTTAATTACACGAATAACAGCTCCTCCAATCCAAACCAAACCCAATCCAAAATGTTTTATAAAGCAATCGCTGTCGTAAATATTCGCTTACGCCGCGCTGCGCCGCGCTGTGCCTCTACAGCCGCGCGGCGTTCATTTTTATTTTCTTTTCGAAATCAAACTTAATACTAAATCTGTGTCTTTAAAACGGGAATAGGCCTTTGTCGAATGCCGCATCACCAAGCCAACTAGCTCGTGTGCCACGTATCCATACGGTCGTATTTCGCAACTACGACAAGAGTGTAATCGTCGACGCGTCGCATAACTCCCGGGACTGCCGCGCATTTTTTGACTACTGTTAAGACATTTTTTCGATTTTCATCTGACGAATCCAGTTAAAAATTTTCTAGTTGGTTAGTAATAACCGTGGCCATTGGAAAACTGTTTTATGTTGAATTATATTTGTATATGATTTGATATTGCATTATAATTGACCATATTGAAACGAGCTGAGTTACGAACGATAAGTGATAAGAATGGAAAATTCATAAAACAAATACAAGTTTTTTGAAGAGAAATTTTATTCATACTAAAATTTTGTCAAAATTTACTGAAAAAAGAAAAATGTTACTTTTTTTAATAAAACTAACAACTATTTTAAAATGAATAGAAATTTAACTTAAAAAAACTTTATATATATATGAACTACATTGCTGTTATTCAAGTGAAATAAGTCTTATGTTTTAGGGCAGAGCTAGTAGTTCTGAAACAAACTGCATATAAGCTTATGGGAATACATTGCACATGAGCGCTTTTAGTTTACATTATTATTATTATTAAATTTTGTTTCATCGCACCTAAGGTCTAGTCTGACCAAGATTTCTTAACTTAAATTTACTTATGTTATAAGAACGGCCAATAAGATTTCAGTAAAATGAAATAGCGTCAAATTTATAATATATAAATGGTCACTTTGAAAGATAAAATTTTTATTATTTTGAAAAAACGTATTTAATATAATAAATAATTTTTATATTATATTCTCTTTACTTGAAGTCAAAATTTCTGAGATCGACAAAAAATTTTGATTTTTAATTATAAGATATTATTGATTTGAATGCCTAATGAACGTTTGGTTAAAAAGATTTATTTGAATGATTTTGATGGTATACGTTTGCGTGGACGTCCGATGAGTAGTTGGAGTGGTATGATTGAGAGTGTTTTGCGTGAGCGGAAGTTTCCAAGTAGTATAGGAATAAAAGAGCATGTATGAGAGGAATTATGAATGTGGATGAAGCGAAAGTTGTTTGTTTGGATAGGAATGTTTGGAGGCGACTGATTTCGGGATGATGAAAAGAGTTTGTGACACACCCTGTTGGGTACATGGCGTGTTTGTGTATGTATGTATGTATTGATTTGATGTTACTTTACTTTTTAATGTCTTTTTTAATAAGCAGTAAGTAAACTATATTTAAATATCATCTATAATTTTTCTAACATTTATTCGCAAATTTACTCCAAATAGAAATTTTATTTTGATAATCTAGATAAAAATTTGAAATTTACAGTTATATTTTAACGTATTTCATGCTGATAATTATAAACCTAATGAAACAGTTACCAGTTTGAAAAATTTATTTAACATTTTCTTCAGCAATAAAATTATATCATACATCATAAATGATTCTATTAGACATACAAATACACATATAAGTATAAGTATTTTACAAAAAAAATACTCTTTACTTTTTATAATGTTGAAAACTAAAATGTGCAATTAAATCTTTCGTCAGAAACATTATTTTAAACATATAAAAAAAAATAATTTACAACAGAAAGTTGCTAAAGCATCAGGCAGTGCATTTAAGCGCGTCAGACAAAGATCAGACGATTCTAAATTTTGTTTTTGATTCTGACATATTTCACTGACATTAAAATTTACGAATGTTTTCAAACGCAATAAATTTCGCTGCATTTAACGCTCATGGTGTAAATTTACATCTGAGCAACAGTATTTAGGAAATAAATATGCGATTATTTCGATGCTACCGGATAGATAAAACAGCTATTGAATTATCAATACTTATTTCTAATTTGTTTTATTAATTAGTATTGTTGCATGTATATATGCGTTTGAAATGCTGATTTGTTATAGCAAATTCACGTTTGCCATTATTTTAATTTTAATCAATTTGATTAAACAGTTATTATCGGTTTTATTGACTGTTATAGGCAAAATTGTCTTAGTTAATTTTGATGCGCAATATTTAATCATATTTTAATTAGAGTAATTATCGAAAATTTAACAGCGATAGAAACAAATCATTTTGATTTGCAATATGAATTACATTTCTGTTCAACAACATAATTATTTTTTGATTAATTGTGTATTTCTCTGTATTTATACAGAAAAATTCCCAATACAGTACATACATACACAATCACACCATCATGTTCCCAAAAGGATGTTGTACAAACTCTTTTCCAATACAGTACTTTTTTTAATTTTTAAAAGATAATTATTTTTGTAAATATACATATAATACATAATAAAAATCTGTATGATTTGGTGTTTAAAAAATAACACTATTCTTTATGTAATTTTTTTTTTTGTTAAAACAACATTAATTATGTTTATAAATTACACCTTACAATATTGATTTTATTTTAATTTTTAATAATATTGTTAATTACACATTTTATAAAAAAAAAACCTTATGGTGGGAATTGACTAAGTTTCCTTTTCAACAAAATTTAAACATCGCAGATATTTCAAACAAAACTGTAAATTTTTAAATTTCCGAAATTGAACTTGAAATAATCAATATTCAAAATAATAAAGAAGTAGTTCTGAAATACATAGATGAAAAATTTCCGATATTAATAAATATTGCTCAAAAATTTTTGGCTTGTTTTGAATCAAAATATTTGTTAGAATTTGTATTTTCGCATATGAATAATATGAAAAAAACAAACTAAAAAATAAAATTACAAATGATCAGTTGGAACAATGCTTGCGATTGGGTAAGTCATCAAACCAACCTGACTATGAAAGTGTTGCAAAGTCGAAGCAATACAAATTGATTTTTTTCATAATAAATAAAAGTGTTTATTTACATTTATTATATAAATATTGATTAAAATATTGCAATTAAATTATAACAAATAAAATATATTTTTGATGAGTGAGAATCTGTGCATTTATTGGAAACTAAAACATTTAAAAGTAGATCTTATAGTGTTATATCTAGTAGATAAATCTTAACTTTTTATGTATATTAAAATTTATTAATTAATGTCTATAATCAATGTAAAAGTAAAATAATTTTTCAAAATACGAATGTACAAAAAAAAAAACGTTAATTATTTATGTTTTTTTTTTATATTTAATGCAAAAATACGGAAGCTATTTGAGTAATACCAGTCTAAAGCTCAACTGTACATTTTAACATTTTTTGATAGATAGTATAAATTCTTGAAATTTAACCGGCTTTTACATTCACAAAGATTTTAACACTGGAATTTAAATTTGGAACATGCCATTTTAAAACCTTATTTATAGAAAAACTAAATGAGAAAAGAACGAAAAAAAAAAAACTATTTTATTTTGTTTTTTAATGCATTTATTTTTTTATCCAATAACAAGGCTGTTTTAATTTATTTAGTGCATTTTAAGTATCTATAAAATGCCCAAGAAGAAAAACTAACAGTAAAGTAACAAGCGTCCATTTTATAATCGTCAAGATCAACACAATCCAATATCACAACGTTTAAATAAAAAATCAAATAAAAACAAAGAAGCATCTAGTAGAAAGATGGGGCTTATAAAATCAAAATAGAAAAAAAAACGAAGAGAATCAAACGACAAACGGTGAGCAACGATTTATTTGGGAACCAAAATCGAGCAAGCGCAAGAATGTTACACATAATTACCTATTACATAAAACCAGGTAACTCAAATCCTTTGATAGTTACCGAATGTTATAGGCCGAATGACAGGCACGGACTCAGCTCATATGCACATACTTAACATTCAAGAATTTTAACCATTTAATTTACATCATTTAGCTACACACATTCTTTGCGCTTTCGAACAATTCTACGTTTTTACTTTCTTATTCATTCGGTTTTTAATCTATTGGCATCTTACGTTAATAAAACACCGTCCTAGTGGTGGATATTATTAAACTAGTAAGCTGTAAAATTATAAATAAAATAAATAATGTTAATTATAAAATATTAATAAAATTTATAATATTTATGTAACAAATGTACAAAAATAGAAATTTTGAATCGAACGCAAGTGAGATATGAAAACATCCAAATAAACATCATAAAATCTAGTTTACATACAAGTTGCATACAATATCTACACAAACAAACAAAAATATTTTCATAAAAGTATATATATTAATTGTACAAACAAATTAAAAAATAATAAAACGGCTTTAGGTTATAGTTCTGTATTAATAATTATATATTAATAATTGACGTTTCGACAAACTTAACGTTATAAGGAAAAAAAGATACAAATAACATTTACTGTAAATAACAGAACATAGAAACAAGTTACTAGGTAACAAAATAAGTAACTAGATCATAAAATTTATAAATTTTTAATTAATGGAAACCAAATTTTATTTAAATCAGTTCCGTCACAGTGATTGGTTTAATCGTCTTTAATGTGTATAGTTTAAATCTTTTGAGGTGGCCGTAGATAAAATAATAATAATGATTAAAACACAAAACAAATAAAATCAGTTTGGAATCAGTTCAGAACTGTCTGAGGCATGCGCAATGCGTATTTAGCTTGTAATTTACTATACTGCGCATGCTTTATACATTTCTAAACTAGTTCAAAACTTAGTTGAAACAAACCTATACTTAGATTGCATAAAACTCAAAACATTTTTAATATATATATATATATATATATATATATATATATATATATATATATATATATATATATATATATAGACAGACAGACAGACAACGCTACTACAAAATAACATAGAAGTAGAGCGATCTCAGTTTACTGTTAATTCTCAAAGTGTTATATTTGAAAATGACAGCTGATTATAGTTTTAACAAATTTTCTCGGAACGTTTTATATAAAAAAAAACAACAAAAATTCTTAAAATTCTTTATAAATTAATCCAGCTCTGTCCAGCAATCCAGCAGCAAAATTTTTACGCTTCCACGTAAAATAAAACTCAAACACACACACACACACACAGTAACATAAAATCGTAACTTGTATGATACGTATCATCAGTTGATCAAGTTCCCTTCGCCAGGCACTCGGTTGTGTTTGTCTTGAAAAGTGGGCAGTTTGGTCGCACATAGCCACCCAAGACGAACCGATGTTCTACTGGGTTTCTATAAGCGATATTATGTCAACTCTTGTGGGACAGAAGAGACTCAATGACTCGTCGTTATCTTTATGGCTAACGCGGTCGTAAATGGATCCGAACCGCACTGCACCGCACCGCGAGTACCAAGGTGGAGTGTGATAACGTATCGCGACTAACTTCTTTAGTTGTTTGTGGTCAGAAGAATATGGGGCCTCGATTAACGAGATTGGGGCTAGAACATTTCGAAAGCAAAATTTTTTAAGGTTAGGGTTGTTAGATATAGAGCTCTTTAGAGGTTATGCTTGGATTTAAGAATGATGTTGATTTGAAAAATAATTTCGAAAAATGCTGTTTATATTTGTTAAAAATTTTTTAGAAAATGAAAAAATTTAGGGGGATATACAATTTCACGACAATATTGGTATTTTAAAGAACAAATATGACACGACAAAAATTAAAAATTTCACATTAAATTTAGTATATTGAACGACAAATATAGTACTACAAATTAATAAAATATTATTTGTTATTTGTTTAAAATAGATCAATACACCTGAAGATTTTAGACTCATTGCTAGGTAGATTGGGTTAAAAGATTATTTTGTTATTTGTTCAGAGGTTAATTCAACTAAAGAATTTGGTTGCGGTTATTGCTATAGATAGGTTAGGTTAAAAGGTTAGTGTTTGATTTTTATGCTATTAGAACGTCGTTAACTTACATTTTTTTTTTATTTTGTGAGAAAAAATATATTAGCATGCATTTACATTTTTGATGGTGAGAAAAATATTTTGTAATTAATTAACATTTTTTGTCGTAAAAAAACATTATTTGTTTTGCATTTTATTTTTATGTCGTGAATTATACCAATTTTATCGTGAAAATTACTAATCCTGTTGTACAAAAAAATATCACCCAAAATATACCTATATAGGCATACGTATTTTAATAAAACATAATTTTTAAATATAAATTTAAAAGAATAATTTTTATTTTTATTTTTTCAAACTTATTGTTAGTCAAAATAAAAAGGCATTAGGATTTGATTCTGTTTTAATTTTAATTAAAACATCGACTTTTGTATCATTTTTTTCTGATGAGGTCGGAACGTCGATTTTAATTTAAATTTTATTAAATTTTAATTTAATTTTACTATAAAAATATGGATGAAGCTATTTATACATACGGTATGTATACGCAATTGGCTATTTATACATACTGAAAAAAAATAACCTAAACCAACATACTAACCTAACCTGTCCTAAATAGCCATTTTTTTTTCAGTATGTATAAATAGCCAATTGCGTATACATACCATATGTATAGCCACTTTCTAAAATTAAACCGAACTTTAACCTAAAACCTTTTCGTTTTGATAATGAATTCTAAAAGATATTTTACTATGTTATTTTTTAAAATGTTTTAAGAAAATTCATTACACGGAAAACAGCAACTTCGTAGAGCATTTTCCAGAAAAAAACAAAAAAAAATGTTTCAAACACAAATCAAAATCCTTTTTATTAAACTCATCATTCGAATCATTACATTCGATTTACTGTTCAAGCACTCGTAAACTGCTGCAGTTCCAATAAAAGCGCTAAGATGAGCATAACGTCACGTTTAGATTAGCGTGCACTTCAGCAATGAACGCCAGTCGATCTGTTACCGATTACCGATTCAACGACGGCATTCAGACCCGGTTCACTCGCTTCGTGAGTTCATCTTGTAACGCCCCTCCAACCTTCCATCTCTTGTATTGTAACTCGCACGTAATTTAGGTTTCACGTTTGATCTCATCCACTGATTCTGATTTCGAGATTTACAGAAGAAATGGAAGAGTAATTATACAGATTATTGTGTGGCTTATTATTGAATGGCGTATTCGAGTGATCGCTGATTTTGTGCATAAAGATTATTGTGGATTTTCAAAATTTTTGCTGTTGTAGGTACTCCAGTTGAAAAACTTGTTTCAAATTATTATAAAATTAATTACTCTAATAATAGATTACTAATTTTCTCTACAATAACTTCTTATTTTTGAACATAAAATATTGAAACTAAATATTGTTTTATATATAAAATATTACTGTATATTCGAAGATATTTGACTTGTTATTGATAAGAAAAAGAAACAAAATCAATGACTGATACTTACTACAAACTCGGTGTTTAGGTTTTTTAGTTTAATTGTTCAGTTCTGGTTTTAAAATCGGTATTAGTTAAAACTAAAATCAAAATCAATGTTCACATTTTTGTTTCAAAATTGGCTAATATATTCAAAACACATTCAATTTACAAACATCTGCTTTTTATTAGTTTTTAACCCTTTACAAGTCCTTTCCTGCAGAACAATTGAACAAATACTCATAACGTATGTATGTATGCATGATATTTCACATAGTGCAGATCAGATTAAGAAGAGAGATCTTGCAATGTGTTTCGGGTTAGGGATTACGATTAGGGGGGCGAAGCCAAACTTAATATATATAAACCATTCAATAAACCTACTCGAGATCCAAGAGGGCTTTGCACAACTAATATATTTGACAAATAGATATTTGAAACGGCTCTCCAGCTCCCCTACTATAGTATTTATATAATGTTTGCAATAAAACCAAATAATTGTTTTATTTTTCACTTATAATTTCTGGTGTTTATATGTTTGGTTTCATATTTTGAATAAAAAAATTTGATTATAAGATAGTTTTCTAATGTGTTTTTAAATTATGGAAATAAAAACTTTTACTATTAATTTAAAAATTAAATAATTTTACAAGATTTGTGAATGTAACTTTTCATTTAAAAAAAATGTAATATCACGTTAATTATCACAGTAAAATTACACGAAATGTTGTTATTTTTACTATTAAAATCTTCGTAAAATTACATAAATTTAAGAAAGTACACATATCTTGTCAAAAAATCTTGATTCATATATTTTACAAAAGCTTCTCAATTTCTTTTTTAATCCGAGTGTACACATACAAATTTCCAAATATTAACAAATTTTTATTGTCCATGATACAACCTAAAACAAACCACAGCCGTCTATTATAAAACAAATTTTTAATGTTTCCTGTACATTAAATAATCACAAATTTACATCAACCGAAAAAAAAATTAAATATTAAAAGCGACAAGCACTGACAGAGGGGGTACAACAAGCCACGTGGCAAACGACTTTATGACTACCCTCCCATATAAACGCTGGATTCAACATTACACAGGGACTAGAATAGTGCCTCCCTGCTGTCTGTGTGTCAAATAACCAAGAACAAATAGTTTTAAAATCAAATATATATATTCACTTGTTTTATATTAGTCCTCCTTCTTTTTTATGTCTCTTTGTGAATGTACCAGAATCGGACACCTGCTTTATTTGATTTTTAACGACCTGTTTTTGAAAGGCCGTGGCTAATATGTATTCTGTATTATTAGTCTATATATATATATATATATATATATATATATATATATATATATATATATATATATATATATATATAGGGGAGATGTTTATTGCGTTGTGATTCTGATCACAGTGTGAATTAATTACACGGATTTCTATTATTTATTTTATTTGTTTTGTTTGTTAAAAGACGAGAATATTGATAATAATAGTATATTATGTTACGAGAAGTTGAGCCCAGATATTTGTAGGCGATGCAAGGCTGGGGGACATAAGCAGTAGGAACCCATTGGGGGGGGGGGGGGTTTGAAAAAGCCACTTTTTTTTAACTGAGTAATATTTTATGTGCGAAAAAGTACAAAATAATATTTTTACTAGTTTTTACTAGTTTTTACTTATCTATTTTACTAATTCAGTCGGACCGCTTTTCTTCAATAAATAAAAAAATAAATAAAAAATAGTTATCTAATTCTTCTATTTTTTATTTAAAGATTTTAAATTGGTAAATTTATTAATTATTTCAATGTGATCTATTAATTTAGCTATTTCTTCTTCTATATTTAAAATATTAATATCACTTAAAATACGCATTGACATTTTTGTTTTGAAATAAATCTCAATTCTTTTTAAAAAAGAAAAGATTTTTTTACATGATGCAGTAGACACTGGTATAATTATATAAATGCAATCACATACTATTAGGCTACAAGAAATTAAAAAACTTTCGTACATAAATATGTCCAATCTGTCAAAATTTACAAAAATTAATTAGATAAATAAATATAAAATTAATGGTGTTTAATGCAAAAAATAAAAATAGTTAAACATTTACACCAAAAGAATTTATAAAAATTAAGAATAAAAATATTAAAACAATTTAATTTTCAATAACTTGCGGACAACTTGAAATTTATGGTGATGTTTTGTTTGTTTCTAATAAATGTAATTATTTTGTTGAGAGAAAAAAGCAAAATATATAAATATGATATAATATAAAATTTTCTCAAAAAATATCCGGAAAACCAGTCAAGGACCACAGTAAATTTTGGAACTAGGCCTTCCAGACCCTTTGCTAGCATACAAATGAGTTATAATTATAATATGCGGATATATATAAACTATTATACTTTTTCTACGACAATGCAATAGAAAATTACAGTTTTTGAACTGACAAAAATGATATTTTAAAATAATTATAATATGGCAATTGCACTGTATCTTATTGCAACAGCAATAACTTGTCAGATACATAATTTTGAAATCTGTAATTAGTTTTAAACTATTTTAAGTAATAAACTTACACAATTTTATTGGCTAAAAGTATTGAGTAATGATTTAAAAATTTACAGATATAAGTAATGAATAATACTTATCAAGAAACTCGTATGTACATAACAAATATATTAGAAAAATATATCATGTAAGAGAAACAATGCTTCTCTTGCTTCCATCATAGATGCTTCATCAGTACACATAACCTATTCTCAATTCGTAATATCAATATCAATTTTCCATTGCATTGCGAATTAAGAGCAATAACCAAATACCGTACGGAGTGTTACATATAAATGCAAGGGGCAAAGTCTAAGATACATTAATATTGGATGACACATATTAAAATTCCTAATTCGTCCCTCTCGTGTACAGGTCATGTAACCCCTCTCGCCTAATAAATGTTCCAGCAATCCCCCCTTATTACATGCAATAACTGTATATGTGACCGAGACGTCTATTGTTCGCGGCCACTTTTCATCTGTTTTCCGATTCAGATCATTTCTCTTTATGGCATATATGTTTAATATATTGTGTTTAGAACTTTAGATAATATTCAAACACAAGAGAGATTATTGATTGTCTTCATATATCGTAAAAGGTAGATATTTATTAAAATGGTAATATTAATTATTATATTTAATAATTTATTGATGTGCTTTGCCAGCAGGATTTATCATACCAAATTTTAGAATTATTTTATATTCTGCCAAATAGCTGAAGAGAAAAATAAAACAAATTTTGAGAGACGGGTCAACTGTGCAAGGGGTAATACAAAATATAATATATGAAATATAATTACAATTTATTCAATAATCTTTTTATTATTATCAGATATTTATTTTTTTATATTTGTTGATAGATTTATTTTTATTGTTGTTTGTTTTGTATGATTTATTTTTTAAATAGTTATTTATTTTTTGTAAATGTTATTGGTTTTTACAACTTTTATTATTACCGTTTATACTTTAAAATTGCTGTTTATTTTGTTATGTTTGCCGTTAAATTTTCCGGTTACCCGTTTATTTTTTCTGTTATGCGTAAACTTTTTTCTCGGTTTTATTTTAACTAATATGGATTTTAAAATAATACAAACTGTCGGAAGAACAGTAGATATTTAAAAATTGAACTAAATCACTTAAATCACCGAGCTTGCAGTACCAGTTTTTATGTTTAATTATACATTTATTGATAATAAAACCAAAAATCCTAAAACTATAAAGCTGAAAAACAGAAGCAGAAATATTTAATAAATTATGTTATCTAATCTAAACTCATCCTTATATAGGTATCATCAACAAATTTGGAATTCAAAACGTTCTCTTTCAAGAACATAACAAAATAACGGTTAATTAATTTCATTTCATTTTTGTGAACGCATCAAAATATGATCTTGACATATGTCAGAATTATCATCTAGAATCTGAGATTTATTCGGGTTTCAAGTTGACTAAAACAGAAGCGCTACCAATGAAACTTCTGAATATAATTAATAAGCCATCGATAATTTTTCATTTCTGATTTAACTTTATTATTATCAAGTTTGGCAAAGACGCACTAAAATTATTTGTTTATATTTCTTATTGTAAAAATTTAATTTATAAAATGTTCAATAAATTAGTATTATTATTATATTAATTTCTGTGCAAAAATATTTAATAATTTTTCAAATTGATATATAGTGCGACATCTATTAATGAAATGAAATCATGTGTCTAGTCAAATATTAGTATGTCTTGCTATCGGTAGATGTCACTAGGCATAGTTTTGTTTACATTCCTAAACAAACGTCAAATTATGGTTAAATTAGTTTTACCTGAATTAGGCAAAATATAATTTTATGTGATTTTATCTCGAAATTTTAGTACTACTAATATATGTTTCGTATTTATAATGTTTAAAAATGCAACCTTGTGAAAGTCCGGATACAATTATAAGCAAACAATGGTTAGTAAATGACGTGAATGAGGTAGTTAATGATGCACTTGTTGGACTAGTGAAATGTAATCCTGAACTTGCTATATTTGATACGGGACCAGTTGTTGTGCAAAAAAATCATTTAGATATACAAAAGGTGAAAATAATATCCGGTGGTGCATCAGGTCATGAACCATGCTTTGCCGGTTTTGTTGGTTCTGGAATGCTAACAGCTTCAGTACAAGGTTAGTTTTATTAGTTTTTTTTTCCTAAAAAATCCTGTAGCATCTTTTTGTTATGTTTATACAAATAGGTGGAGTGTACAGTTCACCACGACCTAATTTAGTTCTACGCACAATTAAAGAATTAGCACGCAGACATGCACAAGGTATTTTAATAATAATCGGAAATCATTTGAGCGATAGATTAAGTTTTGGTTTGGCAGTTGAACGTGCTAAAAACATACCGAATCTTAAAATTAGAATATTACAAGTGGCAGACGAATGTAGCAATTCATTCGAAAGACAAACCTTAGTTGGTATTTTATTAATACAAAAAATCGCTGGAGCAATGGCAGAAGCCGGTCTTTATTTATATGAAATTCACGATTTTTGTAAAATGCTTTTGGAATATATGTCGACTGTATTGGTGTGTTTAAAACCAACAATATCGCCTTATATTGAAGTGTCTTCTTGTGCAACGATTCCAAATCCTGCCGAAATGGAATTTGGTGCTGGTTTACACGGGCAACCGGGTTATATGAAAATTTCACTTAAATCAGCGAGAGAAACTGTCAAATTATTATTACAACACATTACCGACGAAACGAAAATCAATCATATTGAATTAGATCCACGGATTCCTGTTGTTGTATTTGTTAATAATTTAGGGCATTCTTCTAAATTAGAGGAGCACGTATTTTTAAAAGAAATCATTACACAGTTACAGGAAGAAAATATTACAATTGCCAAACTTTATTGTAATACACTGATGACAGCTTTTGATATGACGGGATTCTCATTGACAATTTTAAAAGTGATTAAATCAGAGATACTAGATTATTTAAACGCGCCATGTTCAGCACCATATTGGAAGTTTTTCTCACAAGCTGTAGTTCCGCTAGATACAAATATAATTCTGAATACTGATTTTACACTAAAAGAATTACAGTTAAAACCCAAACGAGGGCCAAGATTAAGTAATACATATGTGAATATGCTATCAAATTGTTTAAGTTACGCTTGCGGCGTATTAACTGCCTGTGAAAAACAATTGAATATAATTGATTCGGAAACAGGAGATAGCGATACAGGTTAGATATATATATATATATATATATATATATATATATATATATATATATATATATATATATATATATTATTTTGTAGATTATGTAGAAGATATAACCGGAAAAAGTTTACAGGTACCAATATGAAACGGGGCGCAGCAAAATTAGTGGAATATTTACAACGTGGATCATTGGAAATAGAGTGGCCGTTTATGTTATTAGAGCAATTGAGTAAAATTTTGGAAACGCATTGTACAGGATTATTGTGTTATTTATTTGCTATAATGTTTGAGGCAGCAGCTCAACCTTTATTTGCGCTAGAAGAAACGGTTGAAATTGATTTTAATACTACACTGCTCTGTTTTCAATCTGCAGTCGACTCCGTTGGACGGTAATTTTTTTTTATAGATATTTTATTTTTCTTTAAAATGTACTTTACCTATTTAATTATATAGTTTATAAAATATGGCCGTCTTATAAAGTTTATAGCGTTGAAAAATTCTTATTTTTCTCTCTCAACAGTTTAGACACATGACAATCGTAAAATATAAAAAAGGGATCTTATAGTAATATTTCTATATTATTCTATAAGCTCTATAGTACTATAGAATCTTTTATTTTTTTTTAATAAATAGAAAGTGGCATATATTAAAAAAGATAAAAGATTATATAATTCAATAGAATAAAAAAGCTTTAGGTTCGTTCAAGTTCTATTTTATTTTTTATTAAAATTCGACGTTTCGATATACTTTCTTTAATTAATATATTATAAAATTGTGTAATATAGTTACTTGTATTTTGTTCTCTAATAACTTTCTGTGTTTTGTTTGTTTTTGTATATATTTTTTTTCTGATGTTGATATACGTTTAGTATATTGTCAAATTTTAATATTTACATTGATTAATTGATTAATTATAAATATATATATATATATATATATATATATATATATATATATATATATACTGAAAAATCTTTTAGAACTCATAATAATTAAAACAACTTTTGGTTAAATTTTTTGTTTAATTTATAATAGGCTAAGATTTCGACACTATATTAATATTAATTATCGTAAATCTTAAAATAAATTTAATTTATTTGCGTAGTATTCTGAAGCGGATAATTATATGTACAAAAAGCAAATAAAATTTTACTATTATGATACTATGAGTAGTAGATGAGAAAGGCTGACAATAAAATAAATTTGTTTAGCTATGGAAGAATAGTATACGGCCAACGTACAATGTACGATCCGCTTTGTAAAATGATGGAGGCATTTCGGAATTCCCTTTCAGTAGAAATGGAGATGTTGGATGTATTTGGTTTTGCAACAACTGCCGCTGAAGAAGCAGCAGCTAAGACAAGATGCGATGATAAAAAACATCCAGATCCTGGTGCACATGCTGTTGGACTTATTATGCGAGCCATCTACGAAGCGCTTAAACTGGAACCAGTGTTGGTTAAGTCACAAGATGAGGAGTTATAAATTTTTTTACAAATTTTTATCTAATTTACTCTGTATATATTGCGTGTATTTGTATATTTTGTAGGAAATAAATTTTTATTATAATGTATGTTTTTCTTCTTAATATTTATCCATTACTTTTTTGAAATTTATATGCTAACTTACAGAGATAATACAGTCAGGGTTGGACCTTACATCCCAAAATTGTTCAAATACTTACGTTTTTATATTTTTGATTCTAATAAACATGGAAATGACATTACAGAAAACTAAATATGAATTGTAAAAATGACACATATAAAATGAAATATAATTATTTATTTATTTATCTAAGTTAAAAAAGATTTAATAAATTACTCTTTCCGGAAATTTTTTTAATGATATCTTTATTATCTAATTTTTCCAAAATATAAATAGAAAAGTAAAAGTTTTATCGGAAATATTACCACTATTGATTTTCGGAAAGTTGTTAGAACCTAATCAATAAACGTCATTATATACACCGTCATTCAATACATATCGATGTTTTTGGGATAATCTGTTCTTAAATTTTTGTAAAATTCAGAGATCGGTTTTATTTTTTTGATAATCGCCGGTAACGGCTTATAATGATGACGGCCCACCGGGAAAAATCCCGTGCTCCGGTGGGCCAGTTCAACCATGAATACAGTACAAATTATATAATATGATATTTTGAACTACCGACTACCAAATGTTTTTGAATATAACAAAAATATGGGGGATTCGGATCTTATAGCTTTCACGTTTTTCCTTTTTTTAAATTTAAATGTACACTTACACTTATTTGTAATTATTATAAAAATACAAATAATAATCATACAATTTTAATAGCAAGCACGGATACTTATTGTCTCATTTATATTTAGTTCTTTTTATTAAAGACCTTGAAAATGATTTTTGCTGATGATTCTGATCTGAGTTACACAGTTAAATAAATAAACTATGTGATGAAAAAATAGTATTTTTTGTCTAATGAGAAATGCAAGTCATAGTTCGTAACTAGCATTTTTTGAGTGAAATTCTAATATAGTATATTTTAGTTATTATATTAAAAACGAGTATTATTAATTTCATGGATAATTCAAAATTAACTCATCCTTGATATGTGTCATAGTTAACAGGATTTTTATTATTATTACATAGTAATTACTATAATAATGTACATTTCATATAGATTTTTTTTAAATACATTAAATGTAATAATAAATAAAAATGAATCAGTATTAACTATACGTAAATTCCTTTTTTTAAATTATAAATAACATTTGTCAGAAATGACATATTAATATCGAATTTTATAACTACATATGTATATTTACATTTAATTTTTTTTATGCAGAGAAAAACAAATGAGTAATGATACATCAACAATAAACTATGTATATTTTAATTTATTAATTTAAAAATACGATTGCATATTTTAACTACACATATTTAAAATAAGCATGTTTAAATAAATATAAATCAAACTCATTCGATTTTTATAATTAAAATTTTAATGCGCCTTTAACCGCAATCATATTTAATCAGATAGAATAATTTTTAATTTTATAAATTTTACAGGTATTGATAACACGGCTAGACATAATAAATTCAATCTTAAAAAATAACTGATTTAAAATTTTCATAATTGAAAAATAAGTTAAAGCATGTAATAATATTGTAATAGTAATATACAATTATATAATAATTAAGTTACTATTGTTATTAATAAAAAATTGAACAATTATAAAAAACTTGTTCTACAACTTTATTTACACTTCAAATAAAACATTTATAACGGAGCGCGCAATATTTATTTCACAGTGTATATTACACTATTATAGACGTTTCATGTATTACAAGTGTTAATCATGTGTCAAGTTTTTAATTTTAATTGTTTTGTGTTTTAAACAAATAAGGTAATTTATTTTTTATTGTTTTTTACTGTAATCACATTTACGCAATTGTATTTTGAAATCGTTATTAGATTTTTGTAAACAAACATTGATGTATATTGGTATCAAAGTTAGATAAAATATTTTTTTTACGAATTTTTGCATAATAAATATAATTGATAATTGTTTTTATTTATAAATATATAAGTTTAAACACGATGAAAGTAACAAATTCATTTTTGTTTCTCCATAACCTGTATTTTTATTGTTTGATTCTGTGAAGTGATGAATACAATTCTATTAAAATATGTATTTTCCACTTTAAAATAGTGTTGTAAATTTTTTTTTCCCCCAAGGTTGTGCATGTCTAAAGATAATTAATTGATTTTAAATTATTATTTATGAAACTGCAATTTAAAAATTGTATTGTACATGCATTTTTTATCATTCGTTATCATTAATAATTTATTAACATACATAATGAATACAAAATTATTATAAATGAAAATTTTATTTAAAATTTTATATCGATAGTACGTAGATGATTGAAAATCACTAATCATTAAATCTTATCTAAATTATTGTAAAAATTGGCAATGAAATTTGATAAAATTGTAGAAAAACAATATAATTTATATTTTTATGTGAGTCATTGTTAAAAAATTACTTCGAAAAATTAAAAAACAAAATTAATAGTAGATATATTTTTAGATATCCTAATTTATCTAATATGCTTAATGAATATAGGAAAAAATTGTATTTTTTTATCGATGTTATTACGAGAAATAAAAAATTAGGGAAAAAAGTAATTTTTGTTTTTGACGTATGAATTTTTTTTTGAATTACTTTTTATAAATAACACCAAAATAAAATATAGAGCTGTTATTAGGTTTTTATTGTAGTTGCACTCAGTAAAATTTACTATTAAATTTATATTAAATCGGGAAAATAAGAAGTTTTGTGCGCCACGCGTTTTGCTTTCTGCGCGTGACGTCTTAGTGTTTTTCGAACAGTCCAATGTGTGTATTATCTATCATCTATCAATATCTGTCAGTTTATCGAGCAGTGTTGCCGTATGTTATATTTACATTTTGAAATTTAAATTACGATAAACATTATGGTTGTGAAATATTGTTTTATACCAATTTGGTAATAATAATTCAAACAGAACATCAAATAAAATATTTTTTAATATACCAACACAAATTAAATTATGTGGTTTTGATTTTGACATAACAGATATAGGCAACACTGTTTTCTTTTTACTGCAAGAGGCAAGAGGCATTGACATTCAACTATTCGAATTATCTTATTTATTATAAATAATTTTGCATTTGTAATCTTTCAATTGAAACAATTGTTTCACTAGATGATAATCTAAGACAGTAGTTGACTAAATATAAACCGCGGGTCAATGAGTGACCCGCGAAAATAGCTGTGATGACCCATCGAAAATTTGTATTTTAATAATGCCGAAGGTCACGATACGAAATTTTTGTTTTTAATTGATAATGTATTTGTATTAGTTGAAATATCTAAACAACCATCTCTTATCGAAAAAAAAAGTAACTATGATGCCCTAGTCCATACTTACATACTTTTGCCCGAAAACAAAAACTTGTTTGAAAACTGTTTGCAAATAGTTGATCGTGCTTGTTTGTTTTCCATGAAGAATGGAAAACAAATATATTAAACCACGTCATGAACCCGGTAAAGAAAGGTTAATTAAACCGGTTAATTGATATTTTGCAAATATTTTGCCAACGTTAACCGATATTTCAAAAATCTTTAAAAATCCATAATTTTTATCCGAAAAAAATTATACCTTTTTTTTATTGGAAGAACAAAACCGGAACATGAAATTATCTAATAATGTATATGTTTCATAACGAAATTCATTAATTTTAAACTTTGTTACCAAAATTTGCGTTTGCACATATTCATGTTAAACAATTTCGAAGCGGGTAAATAAAATTGGATCTTTATATCTAATTGTAAGTTAAAGAAAAAATATTTTATAACTTATAAATACATTTTGATTTGAATTTGAATCTGAAAATAATTTTATTATTTGGTCACATAAACGAACTTGCATTTTGATAAAAAAATATATACATTATTTGCACAGTTTTATTTTATAAAATTAACTGAAAATTTAACCAGTTGAAACTGGTTTTAAATATAAAAAACCGGTTTGAGAACGAAAACCGACTTTAAAATGTAGTTCTCAATACTTGTTAACTGTTATCGGTTACATGTCCTGTTTGAAACACGGGAAAATGTTCGTAAACATGTAGATGTGGACTAGACCTAATAAACATTGGTTGAATGTAGATGCATTTAATTCCCTGGGTGCACCGCGATTTTATTATTAGAATTTGACCTAGTATATTGTGGAACATAAAAAATACTTTCTAGTGGAGTTTTGAAAATCTTTTTTTTGTATATTTTCTACAGTTTTTGGGTAAGTTGCGGTGGCATTACGGTAATAATACTTACGTGATTTTTATTCGATAGCGGTTATTTACGCGGTTACTCTAATAGTTATTATTGTTCTTTCTCTCTCTCTCTCTCTTTCTCTCACTCTCTTTAATATATATTAAAGAGAGAGTAATAGTAACCGAATCGTCTCATAAATAAATTACAGGTAATTTTCTGTATTAATTTATTAACAATGATTATACTGCTGTAACAACTAAAGCAATAAATTAAAATAAAATAAATTTCTAAATTAAAAATTTCTAATATTTTCATATTTCTAACTATATATTTTACGATTATTTTTTGTTTTAGATAAATATAAACAAAAATATATCTATAATTGGATAATATTTTTCTGCTAATAAATTTTGCTAATGTGTTATTTATTTGTACTTAATTGAACGTATAATTAATATTATTAATTAATATGAAAATAATATATTTTTAAGTAAAATTTATAAACATAATGTGCATTTAGAAAATTTAATTTTACATAAATATTATTTTAAGAAAAAAAAAGAGCATGTATGAGAGATATCATAAATGTGGATGAAGCAAAAGTTGCTTGTCCAGATAGGAGAGTTTTGCGGAAATTAATTTCTGCTTAAATGGATTTAAAAAATTTTTTTATTTTTTTATATGTATTTACGTATTTTACATGTTATTTTTGTTTTGTTTAAACTTTGATTTTGAAATTAAGGATATATTAAGTATTAAATACTAATTTTTTTAAAGAGCTGATATATTTTATTATATATTTGGAAAAATATTTTTTGACTGACATTGAGTACAGCAATATAAAATATGTATAGCCTTATACATTTTTTTTTTAATATAAAATAATATAATATAAAATATAAAAATAATAATATAATAATATAAAATAATTTTTAAATAAAAAAGTATGATTGCAGAGTCAATTAAAAAATTTTCGGCTCCGATTCAAACTTTCGTTAAAATGAAAATTCTTGGATTCCGTAAGAAATCTTTCTATGTATATTGCACCGAAATTTCTTACGAGATTCAAGAATATTTATTTTAACGAACCGTTATTTTTAACGAAAATGTTTATGCATACGGACATAGGTCTTACTTATATTAACTAAATAATGTGTATAAATAAAAACACATGCACATGCGTAATATTGTTATTCATAATTTTAAAGCAGAAAAATTCATAACTTGTTTAATTTAATTTACTTTGTTATCAGTACAAAAAAAAACAAATATCTGAGTCAGAATTAAAAAAAATCGACTCCGATTAAATTCAATAACTCCCCGGCTTTGCCACTCCGATTTCTCATCTCTGATTTCAATGTTATATATTTAAATAAATAAAAATAATAATACTCATAGTGACCTAGTTACAATAAGCATCTTGTATATTTATATTCGCATAGTTTTAACAAATGTTAAATTATTCTAAATTATTTATTTACTTCGATTATTAAAAATAAAATATTTGAGCGACTCTTGTTTCCTTGTACAGATTGTATATAAAATACATTGACATTATTTAAAATATAAATATAGCACTTTGCTCGATTAAAAACAAGAAAAAAAAAATATAATAAAATTAGAATAGGTCAATCACACAAGAATTATATTTAACACAATCATTCTTTAGTTTTAATTTGATTGTATAAGTTCTATTTATTTTTAAACTGTGATTTTTTCTGTAAGTATTAATATATTTATTGTATAATTATAAAAAATATTAATTTTTACTGCCACGATAAATGAAAAGTATTTCATAATTTTATCGTAAAGTTTTAAATACATTTTATGATAGCTGTAAAATTTTCTGCAGTGTATGACAAATTATAAATATGAAAATAAAGAGGTTTCAGGCAAAAATTAAATACATATTTAATTATTTATAGAAGGTATAAACGATTTTTCGAAATATACTTATGGTAAGAAATAAGTTGATGTAAACAATTACTTACATCTACAGAAGTGAATAATTTTAGTTCCGTATCTATGATACTTCTTTCTGAAGATTATAAACCAATAAATTTGAGTTTTATATTTTATGAAACATGTGATTATAATCACTGTATAATTACGTCGGTATAACCATTATTGAACATTATAATTTATAAGAAAGAATAAGATAAACACGAACATAATAAAAATGAAAAAGGATTTTCCAAATCTTAAAACAAATTTTTTTCCCATTTTTCGTATGATACAGTATTTATGTTTTTTTTGTTCTCCTTAATATCATCTATATTTATAAAGACAGAAATTTTATGATATTCAGAGTTTAATTTCACATTCAGTGAATGAAACATTGTACTTGTGAATTTTATTTAAAAGTAGAGTCTAAAAATTGTGTGTGTTTTTTCTTAAAGATAACCATGGATTTCGACGACATGTTAGAGGAATTGGGTGAGATGGGTCGGTTTCAACTCACAACCTATCTGTTGGTTTGTCTACCAGTTTTATTTGCTGCTGCCAATAGTTTGAGTTATGTTTTTACTGCTGGCGTGCCACAATATAGGTTTGTTTAATTTTTATTAACTTAACACGTTCACCGCTGAGCGTCACATATATGTGATATGCGATTACCACCACAGACTAAATGTCACTTATTTGTGACACAAAATATTGAAACAAATTGTAACATGAAATTAAACATTATAAATTTCTTTTTTTTTAATATTTTTTTTTATTTTATTTTTTATTTTAGTCTTTGTGAATTTATGTATTTATTTGTCTCGAAAGAGTTTCTGTATAAGACCCTTTTAACTTTTTTTCAAATTTTTTTTTAAATGAAATTTTGAAAAAAAAATTTAGGAAGTTTCCCAGATATTTGATTTACGAAGTTTTGTTGAATATTTTATTCAATTTGCTATGATATATAGTTTAATGCGAATGGTTTAGTATAAAATAAATTAAAAAATAATAATAAAAGTTATATAATAATATTATCTAATAACAAATTTGTTTATGTAGATTAACATGATATATATGTGTCATTGCAATTTTATTAGGTCGATTTCTGGTGATAACCACAAAAACACCTTCAGAGCTGAACGTGTTAATATATGTATATCAAAAATAAAATGATATTTGTTTTCTTTTTACAAAGATGAGAAATATGATCTTAGATTCATTATACAATCGTGAATTTTGAAATGGAATTATCGTGAATTTTTGTCATTTTCATTTTTGCACAGAATTGCAATCATCAAAAGTGTCAACTAATTGCTTTTTAATGAAATATTTTGGATCTTTTACTGTTTACTACTATCAACTATCTACACGTAAAGTATGTTTTTAATATACAATAATTTGGATTAGATTCTGTTTTTTTTTTGCATCACCTTCAGAACTTTATTTTCCAGAGATAAGTCCTTTTCGAAATTTACTATTTAATTTGCAATATTAAAAATGTTATACTATTACTATAACATAATTTTTTTTTTTCTAAAATTAATCTAGATAACAATAGGGAAGTTTAGCGTGATTGAAGTTGCGTGTAAAATTATTTTTTCTCAAATATATATATATATATATATATATATATATATATATATATATATATATATATATATATATATACAGTCGATTCCGCTTAATTGGGACACATCGGGACTAAAGAATTTTGGCCCAATTAAGCGGCTGCCCCAATTAAGCGAATTTTACATAAAATTAAACAATCCATATTTTTCTTTCAATAATTTTATTTTAAAAACTATAAACTACATACAACCAAAAAATATAAACTTTTAAGAAAAAATAATAATAAATTCCAAAATAAAATAATAAATAGGTACATACATTTTTAATTCAATGCAAAAATATGTTAAGTGTAGTCTGTCTTTTGTTTTTGTAACATTTCACTTATACAAAATCAGCACAAGTATTCAGTGAATCTTGTGAATCACAAAGATATGAAGCGTATTATATTAAATTCTTTGTAAAAAATTTTCTTGTGCATAATTGTAACATAATATGTAGTGATCTTAAATTTACTGGCCCAATTAAGCGGAATGTTGTCCCAATTAAACATGTAAATTTACTGTTGGTTCCTTGGTTTGGTTTCTGTTCTTTGAGATTTGGCCCAAATAAGCGGCTGCCCCAATTAAGCGGTGGCCCAATTAAGCGGAATCGACTGTATATATAAAATAATAACAGAAACTATTATTAAAATTTTTAATAATTGTTTCATTTATGTTTTTGCATTTTCTGTGAAATCTGGGCATCTTTGAAAAAAATGATAAATTAAACATCACTTTTTAAGCTATTTCCAACAAAATAAAGAAATATAAAAAAAAAATACGCTAAATTTCCCCATTTTATAAAATAGAATTTATAATTGAAAAGTATTTATTAAAAATTATAATTAAGTTATATGAAATAAAAATATATTCAATTTTCAGATGCTTTGTGCCAGAATGTGACGATCCAATATATCCAAAATTTAACGAACCCTGGCTACAAATGGCAATACCGCAGAAAACACAAGGTGCAATGTCTGATGGTTATGAACCGAGCCAGTGTGAAAGATTTATCTCGACTAATATAACAGGCAATTTTAGCGAAAAATTCTGCACTATTGACGCATTCTCATCGAAAATCGAACGTTGTAATCTGTGGGTGTTCGATGACGATCGTACGATTGTAACTGATGTAAGTAAAAGAAGATGGCGATGATATTTCTGATCATATGTTTACGCTTCAAAAAGTAAATTTGTGATATATTTTTTATAGTGGAAAATAACGTGCTTGGAAAATCAATGGATGTTATCTTTAGTTGGTACAATGCATTTTGCAGGAATTATTGTTGGTTCAGCCCTGTTTGGAATCTTAGCTGACAGGTAAATAAAACATAGTTGAGATTAAGTTTGTAATATTTTTTTTGTAGATTAAATAATGTATATTATATATTCTTTTTAGATATGGTAGAAAATTAATGTTAATTATATGTATAATTATAATGGCAATAAGTGGAACTGCACAAGCTTTTTCACCTGAATATATTACGTTTGCAGTTTTAATTTTTATTAATTCAGTAGGCACCGCTGGAGTTTATCCGTTGGCATTCATTATTGGTAAATTTATTAATATTGTTTGGGTAGTATTTTTTTACAAGATTGGTATTATTCAGGATAAAATTGGTATAATTTTTGATAGGAAAATATAATGCACGACAAAATATTTTCCCCACGACAAAAGATATTAGTGAAGGACAAAATATTTGTCTTTTAATCCAATCTAGCAATGAGCGTATCCAAAAATCTTCAAGTGTATTGACCTTTTCTAAACAAATAAAAAATTAACCCTTTAATCCAACTTACTTAACAATGAATCTGACTAAAATCTTCAGATGTATTGATCTTCTTTAAATAAATAAAATAATAATAGTTTATTATTTTGCTGTGTCATATTTGTCCTTCAATATACTAATTTTGTCGTAAAATTTCCCATTTTTGTCGTTTCGTATTTATCGTTTAATATACTAATTTTGTCCCAAATTTTTTTATTGAGTCGTGCTATAGTTGTTTGAAATACTAATTTTGTTGTGCATTATATGTTCCCCATATTGCTTAAAACTAATTTCTTTAAAGTAAAAGTAAAAAAATTTGTAGAACTTATTTTATTAAAATTCCACATTTCAATTCACTTACACTTGGATTTTCATCAGGAAAATAAATACAAGTAACTAGGTAACAAAAAAATGTTATAAATTATTAATCTAAGGAAACCAAAGTGCCTTTACACTGATTTATGTTTTTTTTTCTTTGATGAAGGCACCGAATTAAATAAAATTTGATTTTCTTTGATTAATAATTTATAATAGTTTTTTATGATTCATTTACTTATTTCTAAGTTATGTTTGTTTATTTATTATTTGTATTTATTTTTCCTAATGACGGTTCATGTGTAGTGAACCGAAATGTAGAATATAATTTTAATCTAATTTTTTTATTAACTTGTTTTTTTATAATATTTATTCCAGGAGTTGAATTAGTAGGCCGAAAAAAACGAGAAACAACTGGTATTGTTTTAAATTACTTTTACGCTATTGGCGAAGCTATGGTAGCACTAATTGCATGGCTAACAAAAGATTGGGTCCAGCTTCAATTATTGGTTTCTGCGCCAGCCATTGTTTTTATCGGTTATTATTGGTAAGAGAATTAGATTTTTTAAACTTTATATTTTTTAAGATAGAAAAATAACAAAAACAGTAAATCAATTTTCAAAACTGTAACAATGAGTAATATCGACTTTTTCTAATAATTTTTCAGGATAATACCAGAATCTGTTCGATGGTTACTTGCGAAACGTAAAGATCAAAAAGCAAAAGGAATTGTTTGTCGGGCAGCTAAAACAAACGGCGTTAAATTATCGGATTCTCTTTTAGATTCTTTCCGAAAAGAAAATCCAGAGGTATATAAATAATAAAGAAATATTTGTACAATATTTAATTTCGTATAATTTTTTGTTTCAGTTTTCAAATCAATCTGATACAAAAGAAGTAATAGATATTTTGCCTGCTGTAAAAATTATGATTCGATCAAGAAAATTAATAATTCGATTTGCAATTGTTCTTTTTATTTGGTAAATGAAACAAAATGAATTTAAAATATAAATGTACTAAATTATGTATACGTTTTACAGGGTTACTAATGCATTTATTTATTACGGTTTATCATTAAATTCCACCAGTATGGTAGGAAATAAATATGTAAATTTTGCACTTGTGTGTTTAATTGAAATACCGGGCTATACGTTAGCCTGGATTTGCATTAGTATAAAAAGTTTAGGACGCAGATTGTCTTTAGTAGGTTCGTTACTTTTATGTGGTATAACTTGTATTGCATCAGTTCTTGTAAATCCAGGTACTATTAAAATTAAAAGGACAATATAATATTTATAACTTTATTTTTATATATTTTAGAATCAACATGGTTAGTAATAACATTATTTTTAATTGGAAAACTAGGAATTACGTCTTCGTTTGGTATTGTATTTGTTCATACAGCAGAATTATTGCCGACAACAGTTCGAAGTGGAGGAGTGGGAGCTTCATCAACAACCGCTAGATTCGGAGCACTTTTAGCACCTTTTATTCCTTTATTGGTACGAAAATAGCGATATAACTTCATTATTATTGTGTACTTATTGTTTTAATTTATAGGGTATCTACGTACAACCCTTGCCAATGATTTTATTCGGTGTAGTTGCAATAACTGCTGCCCTCTTAGCTTTAAAACTCCCGGAAACATTAGGTAAAAAGTTACCGGAAACTGTAGAAGATGCAGTTAAACTGTGATTTATGATCTGTTTATTATAAATTAGATAAGAATAATTATGTTTTTTAAATGTAAAACGTTTGTACTTATTATTTTGTTTTAATAAAACATTTTTTGTATTTCTAATTTTTATTTTTAACCTGGTTGGCAACATTGATTGCCTGAGTGGGAGGAGTTAATGGTGGGGATTGGAATTAAGTAAGTTTTGCCGCCAAAACTAACCGTTCTATTTGTTTCATTTGCTTTTCGTTTCATCGAAGTTTTACACAATAATTTATAATTGTTTTAAGTTTGACTGATTCATTTAATATAACAATAATGGTTAACAGAGATTACCTTAAAGATAGAGGTAAATATATAATTGATTAGTATAATAAAAAATTCTAACCTTGTATAATAATTACAGATAGTTTACGTACATTTTTCTTGGAGTTCTGTAAGAAAGATGATTCTGGAAAAAAGATTTTTCCCTATGCAAATCAACTTACACAAATTGCACACAGAGAACAAGTTGCTATTTGGATTGAACTGGATGATGTTGAAGAACACAATGATGAACTTGCTGAAGCAATTATTTCCAATGCTAGACGTTACGAGAATCTAGTTTCCGATTTAATTTATGAAATGTTACCCGACTTTAAACGAAAAGATGTAGCACCGAAGGATTCTTTAGATGTATATATTGAACATCGTCTGCTTATGGAAGCTCGTACAAGACAGAATAATGTCGAACAAAGAGATCCTCGAAACAAATATCCTAAAGAATTGTTGAAAAGATTGTAAGTTGTTTTTTTTTTTTTACTTTAATTACAATTACATTTATATATTATTTCAGTGAAGTGTATTTCAAAGATTTGAGCGCAAATAAGAATATTCCAATTCGTGATGTAAAGGCAGATTACGTTGGTAAATTAGTTACCGTAAAAGGTGTTGTAACAAGAACAACCGAAGTTAAGCCGATGATGCAAGTTGCTACATATACTTGCGACAAATGTGGATCTGAAACGTATCAACCGATCAAATCTCTCTCGTTTATGCCCGTTGATATGTGTCCCAGTGATGATTGCAGAGTTAACAAAGCTGGAGGCAGATTGTATCTTCAAACTAGAGGCTCCAAATTTATTAAATTCCAGGAAATTCGTATTCAAGAACATGTGAGTATAAATCTATTTTAGATTTTGTAAATAATAATTTGTTTTATTGCATCGCATTGTCAAGTAATATAATTTTTAATAACATAATAAAAAATCTCTCAGAATTTTTGTGAAATTTTTTGATCAATCCTGTAAAGGGATTTTATCTCGGCGTTGCGTATACGCAACACGAAGTTTAACTACAGAAAATGCAGTCAAAATGAACTTATTTTACAAAACTCATCATGCATATGTCAAAAGGCATTCAAAAGCTCTCTGTTTATGTGTTTTTTATATATCACAATTAGTCCAACACTTCGTGAAAAAAATAAATTACTGAAAACATGTTTTTTCAATAATTTATTTCAAGTGTTAAAATATATTTAGTTAAACTTTTATGTGCATATTTCTGAATGCTATATATGTGGAATACCTTATGAATTTTATTTTTTTTCTTGAACATATTAGACCTATTACACAGCAATGAATGATTTATGATTTAATTTACTTTTTTATCAGGAAAGTCTCAACGTTGCGCCAGCGCAACATTTTGTGTGGTGCAAATGACAACGCACTGCTAGATTTTAATATTTATAATATTATTATTTCAATTATTTTAAAGTGAAATTAATGACAAAATACCATATATTTTTTACAATTTTTATTTTTGGGAAGAAATGGGTTAATAAAAATAAACGTTTTTTGTTTATATTTCAGACTGATCAAGTACCTGTAGGTCACATTCCTCGATCTTTATCAATATATTGCAGTGGCGAAGTAACCCGGCGAGCTTTGCCAGGCGATCATGTTGCTATTACCGGTATATTTTTACCGCTATTACGATCCGGTTACCGACAAATGACTGGCGGACTTACCTCCGAAACATATCTCGAAGCTCATGTAATTAGCATCAATAGAAATCCCCCAAAAAACTTTTAACTTAAATACATAGATTTCTTTTAATTTCAGCGAATAGTTTGTTTGAACAAAATGCAAGAAGATGAAATTATTGCAAATCAGCTAACTGATGAAGAACTACGTGAATTAACCGAAGATGATTTTTACACAAAGTTAGCTACGAGTCTTGCACCGGAAATTTACGGACATCTGGATGTTAAGAAAGCTTTGCTGCTGCTGTTAGTCGGTGGAGTTGATAAAAAACCAAATGGCATGAAAATTCGTGGAAATATTAATATATGTTTGATGGGAGATCCTGGTGTTGCTAAATCGCAATTGTTGCATTACATTGATCGACTAGCTCCAAGAAGTAATTGAAAAATATGTTTAATATTATTACAACAATAGGCTTAAATTCTCTTTGTAATATTTCATTACATTTTGGTTTTAGTATTATTTAATAATATTTACATTTTAACGACAGTCAAACTAATAATAAAAAAAAACACGTGGAATTGATTTTTTTTAAATTAAATGTGAGAAATTAATTCAGATGTCATTATGCACAAAGCTAATTTTGTTTTATTTCATTAATAAGTATATTAATTTATAAATTTTAACAGAAACTCAACAGATCTAGAAAATTTCTATTTGTAAATATATATTATTTCGTCTATTATAGGTCAGTATACAACAGGCCGTGGTTCTTCCGGTGTTGGTCTAACAGCATCTGTCATGAAGGATTCTTTAACTGGAGAAATGACACTGGAAGGCGGTGCTCTTGTCTTGGCTGATCAAGGTGTTTGTTGTATTGATGAGTTCGATAAAATGCCTGATAATGATCGAACAGCTATTCACGAAGTTATGGAACAGCAAACTATCTCTATTGCAAAGGTAATTATAACTTCAAAAAGTGAGATTTTTATCAATATTTAATTAAAAAAAAATAATGCATACTAGAAAATAAATTAACAGGTGTACTATTGTTATTTGAATTGCATTAATGAAATAATAATTATATTTTTTCTTGTGTATGTAGCACGTAAAACACGTAATAGTAGATATTTTCTTATTTTTCGATTAGTTATTCTAGTAATAACTATTTTGTTAACATTGATGGAGTTAACTTAACTCGAGTTGGTAGTTAACCTCTGTTTTTTATTATCGGAGGTAGTGTGGTGAAGTACGTATTTCTAATAATTCAATTTTGTATTATTTTATTTGTAGGCTGGTATATTGACAAGTTTAAACGCTAGAGTATCAATCCTAGCCGCAGCCAATCCTGCCTACGGCCGTTACAATCCAAAACGTACAATCGAACAAAATATCCAACTTCCTGCAGCCTTACTATCTCGTTTTGATCTTTTATGGCTGATCCAAGATAAAGCGGATCGTGATAACGATTTACTGCTCGCTAAACACATCACTTACGTACATCAACATTGCAAACAACCTGAGACAAATGTTAAAACCTTGGATATTAATATCATGCGAAGATATATCGCTTTGTGCAAATTGAAGGAACCTTCAATTCCAGTTGATCTTACCGATTTTGTTGTCTGTAAGTTTTCATTTCTTTCTCTTCTTCTTCTCGTTTTTGAAGAAATTATTTAATAATTTGACTTATTTAGTATTAATTATACGGATTTTGTTTGCAAACATTGTTTAAAATTGTTAATTCTAGAATTTACTGCATTATGTAACTTAGTTATTGATCTACTTTATAATCGTATTAATTTTAACGATATTGTTGCAGAAAAAAATTATATCATTTCCATATTATACTTACCAAAAGGTGTAAGTATTGAAATAATAAACTAAAATAGAAAGAATATACTTAGCATTTAATGCATTAACTTAAAAATGTGAAATTTTTACACAAAATTACTTTAATTGACTTTGTGAAAATAAGATTACTTTTCCTGTGGCAGGTCACAAATATGAAACAAAAATACAGACCTGTTGCTGAATTCTGTTAAAGCTAAATCTTCCGATTACTTTATGATAATAACTTTGTTACTACATTTTTTGCATGTTTTAGTGTATTCTTACACAAGTGAATATATTAAAATAATAATAATAACAGCTTTCCATTTTAATTTTATTTCTGTTATGATAATAAACTAATTTGCTATATTGTACATAAACATATTCGATGAAATTTAATTTAGTAAATATCTGAAAGCATTAAATTTATTTTATGTATAGAATTATTTTACTAGTTGCAACTACTTTGGAATAAATTGGATTTTAGAGTTTGTTATAAATAATTTAATTCAATTTTAAGTTTCATAGTAAATGTGGTACTATGTGCAATAAATAATAAACAAAAATGAAATAAATTTTCGAATACGTGTTATATAAATAAATAATTCGGTCGTTTCGATGTGTTGGTGTATATAATGTGTTTTATATATAATGAAATAAATTAATTTCAGCGGCGTATGTTGAACTGAGACAGGAAGCTAGAAATAGCCGCGATGTCACATTTACTTCCGCGAGAAATTTGTTGGCTATTTTGAGATTGTCTACCGCATTAGCCAGACTGCGTCTGTCCAATGTTGTCGAGAAAGAAGATATTAATGAGGCTATACGACTTATGGAAATGTCCAAGGCATCGTTAAATCAACAACCCACTGAAAAAAGGTCCGTGCTAAATAAAATTTATTCTTATTTTATTTTACAGATACATGAACGTTATTTCACAAAAAACAATTGTGTATTTATAATAATTGTTTTTATTTATTTTCCGATTATACTTTTAATAAATTTTATGATATTTATCAATTTGAAGTCACTAGGTTATTTTTTAAATATCGAAATAGAAACATTTATGTTTATTATAAATATTGTTTTCTTGATGTTTTATTCAGTTGTTATTTTGTTTTTCAAAAAAAAAACTGTAAATAAAGTCTGTTTTACACTGCAATAATTAATTAATAAATTATATATTTAATTTTAGAAAAAAGTTCTCTAGCCTCAAAATGAATCGTCGTGTTAGATTGTTGCTGTGTAAAATACGTAGTAAATTTTATTTTAAATTTTACAATCCTGTCTATATTATTTTCAATAATTTATTTTCGAATTGTTTTATTTAGGTCAACAAATGTGTACGATAAAATATTCAGTCTTATTCGTGAATTGGCTGGCGATTCAAAGGTAGTAAAAGTGGCAGATGTTCTGGAAAAATGTGCTACAAAAGGTTTTAAACCTGATCAAGTTGAATCTTGTATCGAAGAATATGAAGAAATGAACGTATGGCAAGTGAACCAGACTCGTACCAAAATCACTTTTATTTAATTCTATGAACTTATTATTAGTTTTTAAGTTTTCTATTCTGACTTTTTTTTATAAATTTTGTGTAATTTTTGTACTCAATAAAATTATTACCATTTTAAATATTTTATTAATTTTTGCATGCATATTCATAGCTTCTTTTAGAAGTATATTTTAATAAAAAGCACTTTTTGATGTTTATTTACTTTTATTACCTAATATTAGTTTTTTTTTTATTTATTTGATATTTTTATTAGACATGACATTTCTAAATTTGAGTTAGTTAAATTATTCTGATTTGTAAATGAAATTCGAAAATATGTAATCATTTATTTAATTTGAATTTAAAAAAAGAATGTTATTTATATAAATATATAAATAATTAAACAAAAATATTAGGTATATGTAAATTAGTTTAAAAGCAAATTTTGCAAATCTAACTATGAAGAAACTGCCCTATTTAAGCATTGTAAAATGTATAATTTGTATGTATTATTTATTTAATGAAAATTGCGCATTTATTAGTAATTTGTTTATTACGTTTATATTTTGTTACACAGCACGATACATACAAATATTAAATCATTTTAGTATATTAGATTATATGCCATGATTCACATAAAAAACTCCTATGTAATGAATGTGCGTCAGATGTTTTATTGAACATAGCTCTGTTTAATATAACAAAAATTCATAATTATATATACTGATGAACAATTTATAATTTAAATATAAATTAACTTGTTATAATTCAGCGAAAAATGTACTGCAATTTTTTAAAAAATACGTGTAAAATTATTTCGTTTCAAAACAAATGCATTTGTATTTTTGTTTCTTATTGATTATGTATAATATGTATTTTTTTATCATTTGTTGGACTCTGTTTAATAGTTAATAAAATTATTATTTATGGTTATCAATTGATTATAAAAAGGCAATTTTATAAATTTTAATGGAGTTATATGATAGCTGCTGCCATCTGACGTTGGCTCGTGGACTTACGCTCATGACGTCACGTAGTCTCATCTGTGTTGTAGGTTAGATCGTGTTGTGCACGGTTGCTGTACTGTGTGTGCTAAGTATTTTTCACTCAGTCGGTTTCGAGCGATGGTTGTGTGTGGTACGCCTTAGCGCGCTTCGAAGTTTCGTTGTCATTTTTGCGTCTGTTTTTTATCATAACAATTTTACAAAGAACTGTTGAAAGTATCGGTTGAAATAAGTCACCATGTATTGTAACGCGTATAAAGTTTTCGCATTAGTTGTAGTGCTTATGTGTGCAAATTGTGTGAACTGTGCATCATCTCAAAGGACTAATGATCAGCAACAACCAAATTGTGAATTAGTGCGGGCATTCTTCGAGACGCGAAATATCACCGTTTCCTCGCAGGCTGAGGGCAAACACGGTGAGTTTTCCAAGATTATTACAACATTGTTAAAAACCGAGCAATAAGATTACATGTCTATTAATTTACATCTACTATATGTTGTTTTCAAAGCCTTTTGTAGTGTAAAATTAAAACAAAATGCAATCATTCACTAATTCAAAAAAAGTTTATTTCATGTTGTTTTCGTTAAAATGTCCTTGGAAACTGGATTCTGTGACATCAAAATTTATAACCGAAAAAGTACAAGAAAAGATGAAAATATTTTACCTTATTTCTCGCTTTTATAATAGTCGGGTATTATAGGTTATATTACGGTTATAAGTTTTAAGTTCACGGAGCCCGAATACGTTATTTTCGGAATCTTTTGTATAACTTTGTCCAAGCTAGGCTCGCGGAATTAATCAACGTTGACTGTGTGTGTATATTAACGTTTGTATTTTGCTCTTTTGATTGATGGTTTAATCAAAGACATTGTTGCCGGGAGATTGTTAATCAAAAAACAAAAAAAATCTATATGAATGGATATTGATGCGTGATGTGTGAGTTCGTCTGTGATAACATCAAACCGATATCATCAACAATAAATCAAACAGTAGAACTTGATGCTCATCTGTCAGTGTGTGCGGGGGTGGATGGTCCATGCAGGCCCAACAAAAGATCCATGCTGACTGCACAATCATGTGTTATCTGATGATGATAGTCCAGGGCCAGGATTTTTTTCACCCAGCCTAGTGTCTGACAGTTTGCCATTGTTAGATTTTTAGCAGGATTCATAGGGTTGTCAGTTCGGTCTGTCTATTTTGCCGGCGGACAGATTTTTTTTTTTCATTCCCGATGTCCGATTGTGTTTGCGTTTTGTTTTGTTTTTACAAAAATAAACTAGACAACAATGCGAGGTTATTAAAACCGGGAAAATATTTTTCTATTATTTTACTTTCATACATGATAAATATATATAAAACTGTGTAATTATTAATAGACGGATTTCAGTCCTTTTTAAAATTTTTAATATATACAAGGCCAACGTTCCGGCAAATACAATTGCCTTCTCCAGGGCTCTACAAAAAAATACAAATATACATATAACAGAAAAAATAAAAAATATATGATTAAAAGAAAAGTACGTCAGTTGTGTTTGCCGAAACGTTGGTCTTGTAGTAGTACATAAAAATCTTTAAAAAAGACTGAAATCCGTCTATTTATAATTACATTTTAAATATTAACAGTTGTCTATTTTTACTATTTAATATAAAACTGTATTTTTTATAACAGGAATATATATTTTTTTAGATATTTAAAGGTTACCTTTGTTAAAAAAAAATAGTATTAATACACATATTACACTTAATATTTATTTATGTTGTAATTAAATTAGACAAATTCGTATCGTTTTTGTGAAATGTATATTATAAAACTATACAGAATGGTTAAAATTAAATAGGGTAGATTTAATTTATTTCTTACATTTACAGCTTCTTTTTTATTGTCTAATATAACAATAACAAATAATACTTTATATAATAGATTGTTATTACAGCAAAAAGGAGTAATGTGTTGGGCACGTCATATTTTTTTATGTATATATATTTTCTGCCAAGCAACGTTTATCTTGGCAAAGTTTTTTTCTTCCGGTACGGGCATCTTCAATATCATCGTTTTACGTAAACTTTTTTGCGAGATTGTCGTTAACTTTTTCACTTTTATCGAAGTTGTGTTGTAACGTTAAACGCTCTGACCTAACCTAGGTTTTCATATCACGAAAAAAAAAAAAACTTGTCGATTCTGTATTGTACAGGTGTTATCGTACACTTCCTAAATACACTACATAGTTTTTTTTTACATTTCATAGCTGACCATGAATTAATTTAAAAGGCCTTATGTGTTAGTAAAACAACATTTAAACGAATTTCAGTCAAATTTTGTTTTTGCTGTTTACAAGAACAGTTTTATACTAATTATTAGAAACATACAATTACTTAAAATACACGATTGATTGATTATTTTATTTAGATTCTATAAGGAAAAGGTTTAATTCGCATCAGGAAGATAGCTTTAATTCACGAAAAATAGATGGGTGTCAAGTCTTCTAATCGTATCAGATAAAACATCTAATATAAGAGTATAGACAATTATCAATTACGTTTAGTATATTGATTTTATAAAAAAAATAGCAAAATTACAGGAAAATAATGGTAAAATTTTACTATAAAAATCTGTAATTTCATTTTACTATCAGTATTCTGTATTTCTATCTCAAAATTTTGTAATTTTTACATAATTCATAATAATCACATAAAATAAGTAAAAATGATCTAATAAGTATATAAAATTGCTTACCTTCATCACATACTTAATATAAAATTACGTATTGTTGGTATAATTTCTTAAATTACGTAAAATTACAGCTTGCATTTTAATATCTGTAGTAATACATCAAAATAATGAGACTTAGTACATATTTTGTGTAATAATAAAATATTTTAAGTGTAATTCATTCATTTCAAAATACATCCTTTAGTTAGATTTATAAATGTATGTAATTATACCAACAATAATATTACAGAACTAAACAAATTTTCAGCTATTTATGGAAAATTCCTGACAACAAAATATACTGATTTTAATTGATTTTAAGGCTTTAAGAGATTTTAATAAATTTGTCCACCATATTGAACAAGTGGTTTCCTCCTAAGTTTCAACTAATTTTATAGTAAATATTGTCTAAGTCGATAGATAAATCATCAAAATAAGCCATATAATTCAAATTAAATGAAATAGCTATTTATTTATTTTTCTATATCTGAATTTGTCCGGCTCTGTTTTCTAACAATTACTTTTAGAATAATAACATGGAAATTAATTTATCTATTTTGAATACGTATGTAAAAAAAACAAATATCCCGCGAGAGAAAAATAATAATAATAAAAAAAAAAAACAGTTATCATAGGTATTGATCGTAGAACGTGATGAAAAACAATTGAAACCTACAGACATTTACTTTTATGGCGAATAAAACATTATTATAGGTTAGCTTCAGTAAACGACATGCAATTATTTTAATGTGTTTTAAGTCAAATAGATAAATCGATACGATAATAGCAGGCTAATCGTTAAGTTGCTATTTTTATTTTTCTTTCTAATTCTTTTCAATTAACGTAAATTTATTTTTGATTATTTATATTACAAAATTACATATTTTACAAACTGTATTAGTTTAATATCTGGATATAATTAATTGCCGATTCCACACATGCATTGTTTGTATGTCAGCAAACAAGATTTGAATCCAAAATACGCATATATACATACACAATAAGGCCGATTTGATGTATATTTTTTAATAAGAAAATCATATTTTTTTTATTTGACAGATTTGAATGCAAAAAAATGACCTAGTACATTATTTCAGTGTAAAAAAGACAGTCACTAAAATTAATTGGTAAAAAAAAAACATTTTTCGTAAAATTCTGACATAAAAAAATATATCGCGTAAAATATACATGTACACTTATACCACGACTTGTGTTTGTAAAATTTAAAATTTACAATAACATATATAGAATATTTCTCGTGTTCAAATGAACAATTTATTTTTAAATTTATAATATTTAATATATACAGAACATCTCAATACTTCGATATCGGCTGTTGTTCAAGTATATACACTTAATTGAGAAGACAATTGCATTTGAAATAATAAATATTAAATGAAATTAATTCTGAAAATTGACATAGTCAGCGGGCAAGGCGTTCGACCGGAGATCGAAAGATTGCAGGTGCGATTCCCGTTAGATGACGCATTTTTGTCATTTAATATTTCAACTTTAAATATTAAATATAACTTGTAATATTAAGAATATTGGAATTGACTCACAGAATCATTATTTATCATCATATCATTTATTTTATTATTTGTAACTGTGGGAGGAAACCACTTGTGCAATTTTGTGTGCAAATTAATTAAAATTTTATAAAATCATGGGAAAAACAATTAAAGATTTTATTAAAATCGTGTAAAATTTGGAGTAAAGTTTCTTAAAATTGTGATATACATATTTTTAGTTAATAAGTAAATTCCGATGGGAAACCACTTGTACAATCCGGTGTACAAATTATTTAAAATCTTAGTAAAATTTTTTAAAATTTTAGTAAAATCCTTTAAAATTTCTTAAAATTTCATTCAAATTCTGGTAAAATCAAGTAAAATCTTTTTTCGTATAAAATCTGTAAAAATCAATGAAAAATAAATACAATCTCAGCAATCATATTTAAAATTTGAACATTCTGGTGTACAAAATTTGAGGAAATGATTTCATCCTCAGTAAAGTTTATAAATTTATATGTAATTTTTATATTGTGTAATAATTTAAAAATGAAGTTACTTATACTGACAAGTTATATGTTATTGTTATTATTATGAAATATTGACTTTATAGTATTTGAAACTGCAATGCTGGCAGGTGAAATTGGTACACACAATACATATCTCGTTCCAGTTACAAATTACGACTATTAGGAACTATTAATATTATATCTCTTGTTACTACTACTTATTAGCAAATAAATGTCCATTCCAAGAACACATAAATTTACCGTACAATCAACTTTACTAGATACATAAACCTCCTTTTTTAGTCGAATTTCCAGAAAAAAAGGCAAAAAAAAAACTTAAAAAATAATATATTCTCCGAATCTCTGCAACATGTAGAACCCGAAACTTAATGGGCAGAATTCTTATCTGAATGCGGGCGGGGTAAAAAGATTCTTGCAGAAAAATCGCGGTGTTATATTTGCCTAATGGGGCATACAGTCGCTCCCAAGTACCCACATGAACAAGCCCGCGACATTTTTAACGGTCGCGTATATTTCAAAAGTTACCCGGAGACGCCCGCGCGCTTTTTTCCAATCCTTTTTACACTCGGCTGCAAGATTGTGGGGCGCGCGTGCTTCTTTTACAAGCCATGCTCCATATCGCGTTTCTAGTGGGCCCATTGCACTTTTAAAAATCGGCCATTGAATGAATTCGGACTGGCTGGCTTATGCGTTCCGTTTCATATTTGAAGACGTTTTTGTTTTTCCTTGAAATTGTGTAAGGAAATGAATTGTAAAATAAAAATTGAGGTCTTGGATAAATGGTATATATATCTTGGTTGATTTCTTTAGATTCGCTGATTCGTTATTGTCACTTTTATTTTATTATATAATAAATAATTTTGTACTGAGCAGTCAGAACAATAAATGATTTTTCTACTAACACTGTAAAAATGTAGTATATATTTATTTAATTTTACATAACTATTAACGAAAAAAATAGGAGCATTTTGTAATTTTTACTGTGATATTTGACGTAATATTACTTTTTTTTTTGTAAAAACACATTTATAAAATTTGTATGTAAATTTACAGTGAATATTTAGACTACATAAATTGTTGAAATATTGCGAAATAATAATTAAAAATAATTAATTTGAATTAAAACAATAATTTATTTTTAAAATATGCATATAGCTGTAATTTAAATAATGGTAAAGAAGTATTATTTGCAAAAGTATATTAAATATTCATGAAGAAAAAAAAATAGATGCTATTCATAAAAAGTTTAACAAACACTGGTTTTTATAAAAATCACAAACCGTATATAATAAATTACTTTAGATTTTAATTGAAAAACAAGTGAATTTTAGATGTTAAATTAAGTACACAACACTAATCGCCTTGTTCTTCTTTATTATTCAGCGAAAATTAGAAAAAATATTTATACTTCGTTTCACTTTGGTATGAAAAATTAAAATTTACAAGAATATTGTTAAATTATTTAGAAAAAAACTCAATGGTGATGTTTTATGTAAAATAAAAGTGTATAATTTTATTTTTATACCGATTACTGACTGAATATTTGCATAAATAAAAATAATAACAGTTTGATTTTAAATAATTTGTATGGGCGAGTAAATGCAAAAAATAATATTTTCTCATTAAACAGACAAATAATTTAATAACGAACATAGGATGGTTTTAGGTTGAAGTTCTGTAAAATCATTAACAAATTATCATGATTTATTTTCAGAAAATCAAAATTTAATTTCTCGTCTATTATGTATGTGTGCAGGTAAAAAAGTTTAAAATTATATAAAAATAATTTCGTATTTCGGTTTTGTTCCCAAAAACACTGGTATTATTTTTTCGGTTAAATGTCACCGGTTTTTAAAGATCTTAAAATATCGGTTAAACAATATTTATTACCGTTTTCATGTCTTGTTTTATTGTAGTCATAGAAAATTAAGTTTCAGCTATCTAATTCGAATTAAATGAACTAGCAATTTTATTTCGTTCTTTGTAAATATACATTTATTTCATAATAAATTTTTAATAATATTTTTTATTTATATTGTATTTTTACATAATATATAATATTAACAGTATTATCTGGCATATAGATGTGTGCTCAAAATTTATGTATACATCACTATAAATTTTCATTTTTCCATCTTGGAAAACCAATTTCATAAATTCAATTCCACACGTATGTAGCCCTAGCAATAAACATATATAAAATGATCTATAACTCCCGACAAGCGCCTAGATACATCAATAAAACTTCGGGGACAGAAAAAAAGGAAGAAGAAAAAACCTTCGTTGCTAGACATGACTATACGCGCCTGCAGTTACACTAAAAAGAGTTTGCCTATATTTTATTCACATGTCCAACCATCCCAGCTACGTGCAGCAGTTTCCTGAATTACCGGCCACGTTAGAAAGAGCTAGCCAGATGAAGGATTCACTCAAATTGTTCAAACACGGTAGTTAAATAGACAAGAGGTAAAAAAATTGCAATTTTAGAAGTTTATTTTATGTGACCTATATAAAGGTTTAAATGACCTAGTTTTTGTTACTGAATGTACCGCAGTTAGTTTGGGGCCGTTTCTGATTACGCTTGAATATGATAGATTTGTTAAATTTTACGAAACAGTTCATGATGTGGATGTACGACCAAATCACTAGAATATGCTTCATTTATTTGGAATCCTACTTATCAAAATCGGATCTTATCTGTTGAGAATGTGCGAATTTTCAAAGTGTAGTGAAGATTGAAATTGCATTATTTTTTGGTACATTTTAAAGTTTTTATCTTTAGTAATTTTTATTTCAATAATATGTTTATTTTTTAAATAAATAAAATTTTTATAATTTTGAATAATTATGACAAACATTTACTATAAAATGACAGTTTATATTTCTTATATGTATTAGTTTTTAACTGCAAAATGTCGAAAGTTTAATAAATAGATTAAAAAATATACATGTGTTATATGTTTTTGTTAACTATGAATAAATAAAAACACATGTATGTGTAATGTAATTTTAATAAATAATTTATAATTTTCTATAATCAGAATCACATATATTATAAATGTAAATAAAAGCTAAAATATACATATTTTTCTAATATAATACATATAAAAAATATGGCTAAAAAAACGTGATTTATATCTAATATTGCTAAGAATTTATTTGATTACGCCCCTGCATTTAATTAAAGCACATATTATCATATGTCAAACAGTGCTTTCTACGAATTCATCTGTTTTTCATGTTTATATACGAGAATATATTGCATATTAATTAACTATAAACTAATTAATTACATACATTAAATTATATTGTAATACGTAGAAATAGTCAAGATTCAATTACGAATAGAAATAATATTTATTATTGTTAATTGGATATATTGCTAAATTTATAGGGATAATTTTGCAAAGAAAAATATTACTGTTGAAATATAAACATAAGTATAAAAAATGATTAAAATTATGACTATAACACCAGTAACACCTCATTAAGACTACCGTTTTAGTTCTAAGTTTAACCTGCCCAAATATTGGCGTTAAAACTAAAACACATAAACATTGTATTCCCATAAGCTTACATGTATTTTGTTATGCATATGTTTATGCTTAATTCTGAAGCTATGACACTGTCTTAAGTAACTGTAATATTAATTATTAAATTTATTTCTAAAGTTTTACAGAAAATAAATACGATTTAAAAACACAAACACATCGCTTGATAAAAATGAAGCACTGTAAACGTACTATGAATGAACTGCAAAAGTATTTACCAGATAAAGTTGAGACCACGAAGTATAATATAGAAGGAGTGCGAACTTCGTATAACGCCGTATAGAGACGAATGGCAGCGAAGTTGTGTCGAGAAAGAGTGACAACTGAGTAGAGAGAGATAACACATAGTGTCTGACTGTGTACCAAAACTAGCTTTGCCGGTGTCGTTATTTTGTGTTTTTTATATAATTTTTATAAAATATGAAACGTGAAATGGGTAAAAGGTGCTTTGTTCCACGCTGTCGTAGTGGTTATGACAATAATAAGGAAAAGGTAACAGTATTTTCGGTGCCTAAGAACCAGAAAATGCTTGAAAAATGGAGAAAACAGATTCCTCGAAAAGATAAAATATTGGGAATAAAAGATTATGTTTGCGAAAAACACTTTTGCGAAGAAGACATTGTAAGGTCTTGGAGTGATGGAATAAATACAGTAAGTAATAAATGTTGTTATTTAAACTTGTATATAAACTTAACCCAGTTTTGTAAGTGACAAGATTTGAAAGATGCTACTTCGTTTTTGTATGATTATTTTAGGTTCCTTTAAATCGTTATAGATTAAAAAACGATGCAGTACCTAGCATTTTTCCAAACTGCCCAAAATATATGACTAAAATTATAAAAAAGAGAAGAATTATTAAGAAACATGAACTTTCCACTCCTGCACAGGCAGCAGCGAGCGAAACACAAATTGTATCAGGTATTTAGTATATAAATATTTATTTATATACTTATTTTTATATTTTGTGTAATAAAATAAAAATTTTGTTTTGTGATTGTAGAAATAACGACTCAAAATGTGCAAAACGCCACGAACATGCATGGTTTTGAACAATCTGAACTGGAATCCTCCGAACAGGAAAATGTATCAAACAATGATACAACCCAATTATTACTATTTGCTAAAGAAAACTGACTGTAACTTGTGCAGAGAAGGTTTAAAAACCAACCTTGTAAATACCCCTCAAGCATATTTAACGAATTTAAAAAATAGAGGTTTCTTAGTATATCCAAACACTAATATATTTAATTTTTGCATGTATGCAGAAAAAATTATTATGAAATTTATACAAACGGATCAGGTATACCAAGAAACAATTTTGGTTATTTTAGAAAATTATAAATTTGAATTCCCATGTACTGAATATAAAATAATAATATTTTCATATATTATTCACGAATTTATTGTTATGAGGATCAGGCAATATTATCATATGCAGCAAAAAAATATGAAATCAAAATGTCAAGATTTTAGAAAAAAATCAAAATTATGTTCTTCATAAGACATATATATTTTTTAGTACTTAGAATATATTAACTATTATAACATATGATTTTATAATTATGACAAATAATTATAGATAATAATTATTATTGATACTTTGTTTAATTTTCCACTTTTGACTATCAACTCTCCACTTTCCTCATTTTTAGTTTTTTGGTTTTTTGAAATGTACCTACATACTGTTGTAAATGAATTAATTTATGTATATTAGCAGTTTTAATAAATATATAATAATATTATTTTAAAATATTTATTTACCTCCATGAATGTTATAAATAAAAAATTAATATACTATAAGGATGATCACCTACCTAGAAGAAATACAAGACACTATATGCTATCTCTCTCTAACATTGTCTGTCTCTTTTTAAAGCACATTTTAGTAGCCATGTTTCTGAACGAGTGCGCACTCCTTCTATATTATACTTCGTGGTTGAGACGTACTGCACATTATATGAGTTTGTCAGCTGAGTGTTAAGAAAAACAAAGAATAAGTATGTCGTATGAAAACGTACATTTGTTTTGCAATACCACTTTCTCGTGGGGCAGACTATAATAGTTATTTTCTCAATAAGATTCGTAAATCTTCAAATTACGATGTACAATTAGATATGTGAGAATTGTCGACTGAGGTGTTATAATTTAAAATTTATATTAAATACTTCTAATGCATCATTATCTTTTTTGAGTCTTTATTTAATCTTAATGTATTAATAATTAACCAAGCTACACCGTAAAAGGTAAAATGTAAATTTACACTGATAATCAGTGGCCAAAAAGATGCCACTGAAAATCAGTGTAGTTTTAAAAATGAATTGTATTATTACAAGCAGAACGTAAATATACAAAGAACAATGCAATATTACAGTAAGAAATGTAAAACTACAATGTAATTATACTACTTGTTATGTAATATTACAATTGAAGGTGTGAAAATACAATGTAGTTTGTATTTTTCCTGATAAAATTTTAATTTTACTTTACGTGTTGTAATATCAGTAGTTCTCCAAATATTCTCGATCTGACTTAAATTGACAATTTTTTTTATATAACTAAATTTATACGTCGTGAATATCTGAAGCAAAATGTATTTTAAAAATATATTTTTTTGAATAATAGAAAACCTATTTTATAATTTTATCTTTTAAAAAAATATATGTTTATAATTAAATTGGTATTAATATTTTTGCTAACCAAACTTTTTGTATCAGTTTTTAACTTAATTGTCTTCATATAAATTTAGTTATGAAACAAAAATTGCTAATTTGTCAGATTGAAAATATTTATAGAACAAATGATATTAGTACATGTAAATTAGTATGAGATAAATATTAAGAATTTTTAATAATAGACCACCTATTGAAATAAATAATGAAAAAAACAATTATTCTTATAAAATTAATATTACAATAAATACAAAAGTCATTAATTTAAAACAATAAATATATAACAATAAAATAAAAATTAATTCTTACAAAAAAAAAAACTGTAACTTATTAAAAAAAAATTATTAATAAAAATTTTAGGTTTTTTTTTGTGGAATATTGGTCAATTGTCTTCGTAATGTATGGAATTTGTGTGGACGACTCAAGTAATTATTATGATCCAAAAGTTTGAAAAATAATGTATGACAACCATCACCTAGCACTACACCATCATCGTCTTCGTCGTGAAATGATTTGGGATATTTGTTTACAATTTTTTGACCAAAATTTTAGATACTTTAGATGGTAAACATGTTTTGATAGTTTCGAACACTGTAATAGAAATATATTTATACAAATTATACAAAAAATGTATAACATAACTTATATCTTGCAAAATGACTTTTATATGTCATGAAAATAATTGCCATATAAATATAATATTTATAAAATATAATATAAACAAAAATTAACTTACCATAAAACAGTAATAGATAAAATTAAAACCAAATTCTTTAAGCAGCACACAACAAACGTCCTATTATAATATACGTAGAACTGCTACCATTACCAGCTGAATGGAACGTATGCAATAAAATGACGCGCAATACATTTTATTGTATTATTCCATTTATGACACTGTATTACTACAGAAACACTATATTTTTTTTTTGTAAAAGTACATAATTTTATGTAGTCAATGCGAATTTACAATAAAAAATGTAATTTTTATTTCTTAATAAGTAGTTTTTCACAGGATTGTCTGTAAATATACGTTATCTATTTATTACTACATAAATATGGAAATATTGCAGCAAAAAAATTAAAATTACATCAATTTGTATGTAATAACTTAAAAAATGGATTTTTACAGTAGATATATTGTAATTTTGTTATTACAGACTATGTATTTTTCAGTAAAAATTTTACGGTGTATATGGCCTTATATGCAATTATTTATTGTTCATTTTCATGAATTTATGAATAGTATTTCAAATTAATAACAAGATATTAAAAAAATTGATAATGAAATTAAAAATAATTATGTTTAATCATCTAGTATATAAAAGCATAACTTTCTATGTACGCGATTAATTTTTTCTTTGTGTTAAACTAGGCAAAACGATAAATACAGTCTTTTAATCTGATGTCTATATTTATAGACAATTATTAACTCTAATAGCCGCCGACTTGGGTATCATTATAATTAAACTGTATTCCAGTAGACAGAAAACGGCACTGAAAAAAAAAAACATTAAAACATCAACTGTATTAAAGATAAAAAAAGAAAACAAATGAAAAAAAATCTGTAAATAACTCGATAGTTTATTTAGACTGCCCGTTGCTAAGCAACGCGGCTAGCTAATTTATTAAGACTACAAAACCGTGTAAACACTTGGCGGGGATCAATTTAGTAAATATAAAAATTTGCGTTTGTATATGAAAATGGTGAAGATAAAAAAAAAAAACAAAAGAGAAATAGTTTGCATCGTAGACAGATGACTATCGCGGGTGGATTTTTCGATTGTTTTTTTGTCGATTTAAAAATGTTTTTTGATGACCAGTTTGGTTTGGTATATGGCGATATCAAAATCCAGTGAAGGTAATTATGAAATATTTGCATAAATTTGAATACATGTAGGATGCCGCTTTATAAACATGTATACTCGTATGTATATGAGTTTAGAAGCGATAAGGATTTTTTTTATTGGCTGCTTTAGTTGAATATGGGTAAAATTTATACGGTTTTTCAACATTCGTTTTAGTTTATTTGTTTTGTCCGATTTGCATTATTTTATTATAGTTGTTATTTTTATATTTATGTGTAATTTTAATTTTTTAATGAATCGTTTTTATTTAGATAATTAAATTATTACTCTAGTTTTTACCGATCGTCACCTATATCTAAGGGAGTTATTATAATTTCGTCATTTTTTACAGATAAGCATAAATTACGCTTTTTCTAACACGAATCAATTGTTTCAACATAATCTTGGTTTGTCTGTGTGTGGATACATTGGCAGTCGATTTCTTGTTTATTTAATATCATAAAAACCTTACTTTCGAGAAAATGATGTTTAAAGTTTCTGAACTGAATTGTTTATAGTAAGGATATGGAACCAATTAGAATTTATATTTCCGAAACTATTAAAATTATAACAACCACCATTGTTCAAATAGATAGAAAACAAACAAATATTGTCAAAATAATTCAATTTGACCAAAAATGGCGTATGGAACAAACAAGAAATCGACTGACTACACGAAATACATATTCGCTATAATTTTGTACTGAAATAATAAAAAAAAAAATGGTTTTAGTAGATATGTGAAAAATAAAATATGAAATAAAATAAATTTCCATTGGAGTGACAATGACAATTTGATATAAAATAAAATTAAAACGTAAAAACAAATGACACACAGATATTTCTGTCAATACACATATAATTTTTTTTACTGGTTTTAATCGTAATTCAAAGTTATATAAACACGTAACATACATATTAAATTCGAGAAAAAAAAAATGCGTATTTTATCATTATCACAATTTTATTTAAAAACACACATATCTAGAAAAACATAGAAACAAAAAAACTTTATATAAATTAACCAAACAATGCAGTGTCACGCTTTACAGAACTTTACATTACCAACATCGTATAGCAAAAAAAAGAAAAAAACTAGATGGATAACCAACGAATAAAATAGAAAATAGTTGCAACACCACATTTAATATTATCCTGTTTTTTTTTTGCTCTCTATTTAATGTTAATCCTGAAACAATCCTCGTGTGTTAATTGATATGCATGGCCAACGGTGATTGAGAATCGCCCGCCAACCGAAACAAAACACGATGGTGCCATATGCATACACTGCACACTCACTTGTTTTGCACTTTTTTCTTGTATTAACATTATTTTTTTTTTCGTTCTATGTTAGAATTGTTTTAAAACGTACGTATGTTTATATTTTTTCTGTAGTTGCACAATGCAGAGTTTTAAAAATATTGCATTTGTATGTTTCTTGCTACAGAACTGCGTTCTATGTTTTATAAAAATAATGTACCGAAGGTTACACCTTGCCACTAAATTGTATTTTTTCTCTGAATTTATTTTTACTACAAGTACTGGCTGATATTTAACAGATGCGCTAATTGTATTTGGAGTAGTTAAAAATGAGTATAATAAACAAATTTTGCTAATATTATTATTAATTGATTTATAGTCAAAAATAATCTAAAAATATTTCAGATTTTAAAGTAAATTTTCTTTGTTCGAACTTACTACTAAGAATTCTGTTATTTTTAGATATACCTATGCAAATAATTTATAAATTGTAAAATCTATTTTACGTGCTAATAACGTACACGAATTATTAGTAACCTGAAATTAAATTTGATGAGTATTACTTATAATAATTAATAAATCGTTATTTTAGTGCAGAACTATTTTCATAGGTTTATTTAAGATCTATTCCGTTAACAAAATTCATGAATTTTGTTAACCAAAAACGGCGGCGTATTCATACATTCATATTAGACAATATTAAAGCAGGTAAACAGAATTAGATCTTTATTTCTAAATTAAAAAAAAATATTGTATAACTTTTATAATTAAATTTTGAATTTCAGAAAATAAATCATTATAATTTTTAATAATTTTACTCAAATATTTTTAATAACTACAAAAAAAATTACAGTTTGACAAAAATATATACATTATTTACACAATCTTATTTAATAAAATAAAAAAAAAATAAAAACCATCCAAATCGGTTTAGAATATTAAAAGTCGGTTAAATAACCGAGACCAATATTTAAATAGTTCTCGATACTGGTTAAACGGTAACTAATTTTTTTATCGGTTTCATACTCTGATAAGTAATATTGTAAAGTGTCTTAAAATATAAACTGATACTGTACAAACATCAAAAGTCAAAATAATTTTTTTTACTATCAAATCCACTTAAAAAATCAAGTAATCTTGTGATGTTTAAATATAAAAAAAGGAATATTGTAGCCCAGTCGATGGATAAAATGAAATGAAATTTATCGAATAAATAAATATATAAATAGAAAAAAAGAAGACAGTAAAAGTAAATGGAACGATGGAGCGATTAACGAAAGTTAAGTTAAAAAAAAACATCACATGTATGAGAAATGGAAATAAAAGTGAAACTTAGCCATCGAGTGGAGAATCCGTATATCTATAACTAGCCCTATGTGTATGATCACGTGATCATATTTCCGATCCCTATTTGACTTAGCCTGAGGGGGAGACATTAAAGGGTGATTTTTATGTGGCACCTGCTCCCCAACGTATTTTTACTATGAAATTTCTATAGAATACAAGAAAAGAAATCTTTCATTTAATAATAATAATAATAATAAAAGAAGTTTTAGAACAAGTATTTAATAATAAGATGCTTAGGTTTTAGGGTGTTAATGTGTTAAGTAACATGATTATTATTTCGAACAAGATTGAAACAATTTAGATTTTTTTTTTTAGAAAATCCTTTATGTGTGGACTTTTTTTAGGTCCACTAGTATTTTTATGATTTTTACAGCTTCAACTAGAAGATATAGAGATGGCAGTCTTATGTTACAATTCTGTTACAAGGTATTTTTTTTTTAATTAAACGAAAAATTTCATTTACTAGAAAAAGACAAAATAATTTGTGACGTTCAGGAAGTCTTACGAGATGTGAACAGAATTGCAACGTTAGTTTGTGAATCAAAATATTGTGATCACAAATTTCTCTTCTTTCAATTTCACTCGAACTTGCAATTATGCTGCAGATATTTATGCCTCTAGAGAATTTATAATCAAATGTTCAATTATGCAATATGTATACATATAATATACCTAATATAGATTTGAATCATGTGTAATATAGATTTGTTAATAGTTTAAAAAGGATTGTAGGAGTTACTCAGATTTATGTTGATTGTCAACTTTCATTGGATACGTCTGCGATTCTAATGGACAACCGCACTTTACGTCTCAAGGTCATGGTGAAATTAACTAACCTTTCTTGTGATAAAGTAGCACTTATTTTAATTGATAATTACACGATTGTAATAATTAATGCATTTTTTATCTAATTGATATATTTCGTTTTTTTTTATTTTATTTTATTTTTCTACTTACTGATAAATTATAAATTATGTATATTTTCCATTTTAGTTCTATGGAAATAATTATAGATTTAAATAAATGTAAATTGTTTTTCAGAAAAATGTTCTTGTATTTGAAAAAAAATATAATAAATGAGTGTTTTAGAATTATTTGAAGAATTTTACTTATTATCAGTTACATAAGTAAATTAATATAGCTATTTCTATAATTCAAATTAGATGACTAAATTTTAGATCATTTGTTTAGGTCCAGTATTCTCAAATTTTGGAATAAATATATCTTTGGAATAATTTTAAATTGACCAATGAACTGTTCACCTTTATTCTGAGGATAGATTTTTAGCTAATTGCACATGATTTTTTTTACTTATCTTAAGAATAAATAAAAAATTGGAAATACTGGCCCTTATTTAATTTATCATATTTTATAGTAGCGAAATACATGTTTCGTGATCGTTCATTTAGATTTTAGTCTCTTTTTCGAAATTGTAGTCGCGCGTACGCATAGAACAGTGACGAGTTTCGGCCAGTAATCTAAACTACTGATATTTAAGACAAGCAGTAGATCAAACTGATGTGTCCGATTCTGTATAATTAATTTTGATTTTTTTAAATTTTTTACAACAAACAGAAACGCCGACCAGTGGGATCGAACCTAACCTACCTAACGCAAACACGCTTGGTTACCGCACTAACTTTTATTTAATTAGATAATATTATATGTAAGTATCACAGTAGTTTTTTCAGCTATATAAAAATTAGTTGAATTAAAATTGCTATTTTAAATAAAAATTTAATAAATAAATAGAATAGAATCAAACTTTACAGAAAATTTACAAATTTACAATATTTACATAATTGATAAAAAAAAAATAATTTCAAACTTAAAAGTTTTTAAATTTATAAATTTATATACAGTTACGAGTATTTCTGATTAGTGTGTTTTCTTAATATTTTAACTAGATTTTCTTATGCTAATATGGAAGTGAATATTTTCCAAAAGAGGAAGTTTCTCAAAACTAACATTATAGTGTGGGCAGCGCCATGTTTGAGTAATTTTTGAACTACATATATAAACAAATTCACAACGATGTTTGTTTAGAAAACAATGAATATATGTATTTTTCATGTTTTTTCTAAATTACATCGAATATCACTTATTCCATGTAACTTAATAAATAAACATTAAAATAAATTGTATGTTAAAGTGACATTTATTTATCTTTCTAGTGAAATTTTGCAGTGTTTATAAAAATTTAAAAGGTTTATAGTTTTAATAATTGATTTGATACCAATCAACAACCTTGATTGCAATCACATTTGAATAATTGATTGTTTAACAGCAATACATATCGCAAAAAAATTGTTAAAAATTTAAATAAAATTTTGGTATTAAATGTGTTAGTGATAAAGTGTATTTTGATATTATACAGAATTGAGCAAAAGTTTAGAACTGTTTTTACTAAGTTTTTAATCTATTTTTTTAAGAGTACTGTTTTTGTGGTGACATTACCATAATAAATTTTATGATCTAGTTATTTATTTTGTTACCTAGTAACTTGTTTTTATGTTCTGTTTGTTTACTATAAATGTCATTTGTGTCTTTTTTCCTGATAAAGACGGACGTTGAGTTCGTCGAAACGTCAATTATTAACAAATATTAATACAGAACTATAAACTAACATCGTTATATTTTAATATAATGAATTCTAAAAGGTTTTTACTACGCTAGTTTATTATTTTCTGCAAGTATATGTATATCACAAAAAAAATGGTCAATTCGAAAATATTTAAATGAAAATAATATATTTTTTTATGTTTTTAGAACATGTTTATTATAAAAATTCATTAAAATAATCTAAACAAGGAATATAAGCATTAGCTTCAACAATAATTATTATGTTTTCCTAGTTAAAAAAACTGTATTTTATTTCATGTTTTTTATGCGTAAAGTTTATGGTAATAGTGCAGAAAAGTAAATAGTGTGAAAGAATGTCATTATTTCAGTTTGGCGTTATATAAATGTATACATTGAAAAACAATTGACATAAGTTACACAATTTTTGGCATTAGAAACTTGTCTAATGTTTGTGTTGCAGTTATTATCAGAAAAACTATTGTATGAAACCCATGTATAAAGTGTTTTGTTTTTCCTTCATGGGATAATCGCACTTGCTTTCGGCTCGTGCAGTCAAACATTTTATTCAAGAAAAAAGTATTTCTTTACTTGTTACATAAATGACTATTTTATTCGAAGATTTTTAAGATCGATTTTTCTTCACTATATCATTCGGAAGCAAGCAAGTGTCCAATAATAACTCATTGCGTTCAGTTAATTTTCAATTCCGCTGTACATAAATATGCATAGCGATAGGTAATAGCAAAATAGCTGATGTATATGCATTACGTCGTTATATGAATTCATCTCTCTGTTCAATGCTATATCCTATCCTGTCCTATCCGAATCGAACTTAACATAACCTAGCCGGTTTGCCTGACTAGCATAGAGCCCAGCCAGCATCTATGATGAAGATATGAGCTTGATTTTGATATAGCACTTTAACTTCGTGTATATTCTTGTCATGCATGTGATTTGCATTTGATCTCACGGGATAATATTATGATTATTATAGACTCAGTAAATAGCCAAGTATACTTATTCATTTTTCTCTTGATCACATATTCTTCTGTCAAAATTTGTAAGACTTTGTAATATGTTAACCAGTGGTTTTCAAAAGTGTCTTATGGGTTACGCAGATTTTGATATGTGAACATCGTCACCTTGGTGCAGAATTAACCAATCTTCATTTTTGAGTTTCAAATTACAGTTGTTTAATGTTTTTTTTTTTTTTTTTGTTAGTTTATATGGAGAATATTTTCATATAAACCAACAAAATGGGTTCGTTGCATTAAGTGAAATTTATTATTTTAAGGCGAAATATCGAAAGATTATATAAAAACAATGTTATAACATATTTTATTTATTTAAAATATATTACAGTACATATTTTTATAAAATATTCGGAAAAATAAGGATTTTTGGCGATATGTAAAAATAAAATTTTTATAATAAATAAAATAAAAAAAATCTATTAACGATAGGATTTTTATTGATTTAACAGGTCCTGAAGGCTAGCCCCTCAAGTATGCCAAAAAATGAAAAAGAAATAAGCCAAAATTATGTGCCTTTTATGTACTATATCGATTTAAAAACGAATTTAATTCTACATATTTAGAAGAATTTTTTGTCTTCTAACAAGAGAAGCCTATCCTGCATTAGTAAGATGTGAATGTCTTGATTCCTTTTATGATTATTTAATTATTTTCGATATTTGTTTAATTAAAAACGAAGAAACGATATAGTCTTCTTGTGGAAAATGATATACGTGTGCAAAGACAGTTTTGCAGTTTCTGTTATTAACCAAAGTGATAAAAAGGTTGTTTTACATCTACAACGCGAAAACACTGTAATTAGATCTGTGCATGTTAAAGTGTGTAATAAAATCAAATAAATAAACCATTACATGAAAATATCGTATATATATTTAAACAAAATGAATCGTTATAAAACCGTATCAATAGAATTTGCGGTTTTGTGGTTTGGGAGGAGTATTGTTGTGCTTGCATCGCAGCGTGTGCAGTGTGTGTGTGCCATGTGCAGTGATTATTATTATTATATAGGTATTGTTGTTGGAGTTGCACACACACACACATGAGTACGAATTTGCACATGGTTATGCACATGCATTGCATGCAACTACGCATGAATCGTTTACTTCCTTGTGTCTGCTGCATCATGTTTCCTCACTAATGTCATCACGTGCGTTGACATTACATTACATACATACGTACACATATATGCATACATGAATGCATTCATAGACGAAAAATTTATTATCCTCTTTTATTATTTAACATCATTTATAAACGGAAATAAAATTACATCTTTTTCTGATATGCATTTATTGTTGGATGTGGCTAAAGTTTGTTTGATGAAAAAAAGAAACAATGGTGTAAATCAGGACCAGAAACCTGTTTTTAAAATTGGTTTAAAACAACCGGTTAACCGTTATTTTATTGAAAATTTTACCAATAATAAGGTTTAATCAATAAGGTTTCATAAATGGTTTTCTTTTGAGAAGAAGATATATTATGTTTGTATCAGAGCTTTGAAACTGGAGTCGGAGCTTGAAATAGTGGAGCAGGAGTAGAGTCGAAGTTGTGAAAATATTGGCTGCTTCATTCTTAGAGACTTATGGCATTGAAAAAAAAAGCGATTTTTACATATTTATTTTTTATTTCGCAGTGAGTTTTTAAAAATAAAATATCTTATGGAATAATTTTTTTCACAAACAAAATTTTCGTTAAAATCGAATAAAACTAAATAAAAATATATATCAAGTAATCTTAATCTTACTAACAGTTGTAGAACATTATATTTGTTACCTGAATCTGGTGCTGTATTACTTGCACTTCTTCAAATACTTTCAATAATCAAATTAAAATTCAACCGAAAATAAACGATGCATAACTAGTAACATAATATCTATATTTGTATACGCTTGAAGAAACAATAAACCTAAAGTTTTCTACAGAAATACAACTAATTTATTTAGTGAAACCCTCCATAAACAAGTGAAACTAAATCAGTGCGCACAGCACTCTCAAATTAACAAAACCATAAAACAAAAGAGAGAAAAAAAAAACGTCGCGTGCAGTTAATAAAATGAAAGGTCTACGTAAAACAAATGATGATTCACAGTGAAGTCTTGTAAGTACCCGGTAAAGGTCGGAGGTGTCCCTTCAGTACTGAATATTCCACATTGTCCCTTCATTAAATAGAGTTCGCACGCGAATTTGTCACCTTGACGATTAAGTAACGACACTTTACTGACTAATAAAGCAAGACTTGAAATTCAGCTGTTGTTTACGACCCGAACCGTGACAATTTGGCAGCTTACGTACGTGTATTGCCTTGTGTATGGCCTATGTAGAGATGGCTAGATAGAATTGGAATTGAGAAAGTGAATTTTTGATAAATTGCATCGCGTTTAGCCAAATATTTTTTTTGGCTGATGAACGCGCGCTTACTTTTAGAATGTTCGTTGAGGTATTTTCGCGAATGAATAATTGATTATTTGTAATTTATATTCATTTCGTGCTTGGTTTGTTTTCAACCAGTTAAATTTTTCGGTATATAGGTATATACAGGGTGTTCGTTCGCCAAGTTTTGATATAGGACAATAACATGAGATATCGATAATTTGCTGAATATTTTCTTCCTGAAGTAAAATTCGGAGAAATACTTAAAATACATTTCGATAGAGCATAAAAGTTATATAATTTGGTTTTAGTTTTAATTTGCTAGCTTGTGCCGTTTGGGAGCTAGAATTTTTTTTTGATTTTTTGGTTTTTATATTTTTTCTCAAAAACTATGAGGTGTAGGAAAATAAGCATGATATGGAAAAATGCGGAATAATAATTACTATAATTGAGTGAAGAAACCATTATTCTAGAATGCATCGTTTAATAGAAAAAATTTCAAATATCCAGTTTTTATTTGTTTTTTCTACTAAACGATGCATCGTAGAATAATGGATTTTTCACTCAATTATCGTACTCATTATTCCGCATTTTTCCCTATCATGCTTATTTTCCTAGACCTCACAGTTTTTGAGAAAAAAAAACAACCAAAAAACATAAAAAAAATTCTAGCGCCTAAACGGCACATGCTAGCAAATTAAAACTAAAACCAAATTATATAATTTTTTATGCCCTATCGAAAAGTATTCTAAGTATTTCTTCGAATTTTACTTCAGAAAGAAGTATTCTGCATATTATCGATATTTCATGTTATTGTGCTATATCAACTTGGCGAACGAACACTTTGTATAAAAAGTCTTATTTGCTTATGAAAGTAATTTTACTAGTTGTTTAAATATAAATAGATTAATATACTGCTCTAAACATGCACCATCAACAGATACATTACATTCAGTCCTCAAGTCACCCTTCTCAAAAACTAATACTTTGCGCGCTTATCATCAACATTCAACACAAGATTCATATTCTTACCTACAACATTAATTATATCAATCATCCTTCTCAGTTGCCTTTCAGATTCAACCAAAACAACCACGTCATCATCTAAGTAAATAGATAAATCATCTAAAATTTAGTTAACTAAATTGGAAATAGACAAAATTGCTATTTTATTTAATTCTGTGTAGAAATAGCAACTGGTTAAATACAGTATATAAACATTTTTTAAATCAAGTTTCCAATAATTTTTGCAGGAAATAAATGTTGTATATCAATCAATAATAGTCTGTATAAAAGTAAAATTAAACGAATTATCGTACAGCATTATTAATATATCTACTATTTAAAATGAAAAAAAAAACAAATTTATGTTTTTTTGAGAATCACAGCCATTTCTTCCAAAACTACAGAAAGAAATATTTATACTGTGTTTGTCATAATTAATTTGTTTAATTAAAACACTCATATGTTGTTATAGCCATATATAAAGTTAAATAAAAAATTGAAGTAAAAAAGGAACCGGTTTTGATGTATTATGCAGGTGGTTGACATTTGTGATCGAAGACTGCCATGGATGCCTTGGTGTAATAATTGAAGAAGGCGTAGGCGGTCAGTGGCGGCACTTTGCTGAGAAACAATGGGGCACATTGCCCTCTATATGGGGCACAACGTAGTAAAAATATTGCTATATAGAAATATATTTATTATAGCAGTTTTGATAATGTACGCATATAAAATAATTTATAGTTTTTGTTTTCGATAATGGTTTAAAATAATTGTTTTATATTAGCACTTATCTTTTCGTAAATATACACTGTAAAAAATTTACATATTATTACAGCAAAACGATGGTTTATATAAATTTTTTATAAAAATAATATAATTTTGTAATTTTAGGAAAAAAAAATTTACTTATATATTTTTATGTAAAATGGCAATATTTTTACAATATATATATATATATATATATACTTAATTCATATTTTGAAAATTACAAATGAAAAACCAAAAGAATAAATACGTCTGATTGGGTTCTGTAATAGAATGTTTTTTAATTAATAAATAAAGAAGAATAATTTTAATTTTGTAAAGTTGTGATATGTATAATTAAGCTATTGAAATATTTTCTATTGTTCTTATTGTCTTTCAACGAAATTTAATTTAAATGCGAGTACCATCGCAAAACACTTTACGACCAACTATATAAATATAGAAATACAGGAGCGTAATTATTCAGTTTATTCATTTTTGTTGTAAATTATAATTAAATGTTATAGACAGTTTTTTATTTTATGTTTTTTATTTTTATTTTTTATTTTTTATTTATTATTTATCCGATAATAAAAATTAAATTTAAAGATGATAGATTTATAGACACATCATGTGATGTACTTAACTGAATTATATTCATGAGTTTATCATGACCAGTCAAAATATAGAAAAATGCATTTACTTTGTCGTTGAGTTTGTGGCACAGTTGGTAGCACGTTTGCTGCGAAAGCAAAAGGTCACGTCTTCAAACTTCATTTTCTTCATTTAAAAATTAACTAATGATTTAATTAGTTTATCAAAATAAATTAATAGCGATTTAAGCAAGAAACAAAATACTATAACTTAATATTAAAAATGAGTGGTTATCCATGTGAAAGTAGGTGGAATCTCAAGAGGTTTATTTTTTACAATTTGTTTCTGTATTTGACAACTAGGCACGTTCAGAACTTGTGTAATCTTAAATCGCTGATTAAGATTTTAATTTTTATATATTTAGTTCTATATTTTATATTTTATATTATATGCGTTTTAACGTTATTTTTTGTTTTATTTTAAGAGTTTGTGCCATATTCTTTGAATACATGCCGTGATTGTGTATGTAATTTATGTATCTTAATTTATTATTTTGTACATAAAATTTTGTCACAATAGACTATGTTATTTATATGTGTTGAATGAATATTGTTTTTGTTGGTTAAAAATGGCTGAATATTTATGTGAAAATTACATAAAACTAGGAAATTATATGTTATTTTTGTTATCACGAAATATTTTTAGCAGAAAGTTTATCTATATTTAAAAATAACCAAATGTACATTTGTGCTTTATGTAATATTAATATATTATATTTATATCATATAATTCTTGTTACATGGTAAACTCTAAAACTAAACATGGCGGGAAACAGAATATTGAATTTTTTTTAATAATACATACATACACAATCACGCCATGTACCCAAAAGGGTGTGGCACAAACTCTTTTCAACATCCCGAAATCAGTCGCCTCCAAACATTCCTATCCAAACAAGCAACTTTCGCTTCATCCACATTCATAATTCCTCTCATACATGCTCTTTTATTCCTACTACTTGGAAACTTTCGCTCACGCAAAACACTCTCAATCATACCATTCCAACTACTCATCGGACGTCCACGCAAACGTATACCATCAAAATCATTCAAATAAATCTTTTTAACCAAACGTTCATTAGACATTCGCTCAACATGTCCGAACCATCTTAACTGACTAACACCAACTTTTGCTACAACATTCTTTTCAATTTTACACTCATCATACACTAATCTATTTCGTACCCGATCTCTCTTATTAACACCACATACCCCACGTAAAAATCTCATTTCCACAGCAGTCATTTTCCGTTTATGCTTTTGCAACCAAACCCAACATTCACTACCATACATCAATGTAGGCACCAAAACTGCATTATATACACTCAAACGGGCTTCTTTGGAAACATTTACATTCCTAGCAAAAGTTCCCAAAGCACCCAAAACCTTACAACCAGCATTTACTCTCCTTTCAATTTCACGATCAAAACGTAACATTTAATGTTAATCTACTTAAACCACAAACAATAATTTTTAAAAAAGCTGTATACTTCGAAAGGTAAGCTTTCATTATCAGTTGCAAAAGTTAAAGCTAAAGTCCTAATCAGTGATCTAAGATTGCACAAATACTCAACGTACTCATTGGTCCAAGATCACTGTAATCTTTGACTGAATAAACAATAACAATGACAGACGAATAACAGAACATAGTTACGAGGTAACAAATAAGTGACTAGATTTTTAATTAAGGGAAACTAAATTTTATTTAACTCAATGCCTTCATAGTGATTGATATTATCTTTTTATTTATATATTTCTATTACTTCGTTTATCAATCTGCTGTTGAAATTGATAGGTCTTGCAATTATTAAAGCATCTTCAAATATTACATCATGAAGATATTCTAACGCAGGTTCAGCAATAGCAGATTTATCTGGATGATATAGAAATATGTTCTGTCAATCTAGTAGAAATAGTTCTACCTGTCTGTCCAGCGTAAAGCTTACCATATTCACATGGTGTTCTTATATATATATATATATATATATATATATATATATATATATATATATAATAAAAAATGTTGACTTTATATAAATGTTGAAAGGAAAATTATTGGGATTAGAAGTCAAAACAGAATATGATATTAATAACTCAATTCATTGTATTCATTGTATTCATTGACCAGGTCTTTTACATTTGGTATTTGTGAAAAATTTTAAAAATTTTATATTACTGACAATTACTTATAACTAGTTTTTATTTTTATTTTTATTTATTTATAAGAATACAATTTTAATTTTTGACGTACAAATTGTTATATATTTAATGGTATTTTATTTTTAATCTTATTCCAAAAACACTGTTTTGTTATCTGGATTGGTTTTTTCCATTTGGACATAATTTCTAAATATTGTTGATAAAGAACACACAGAATTCTCTACCATTGTCAGCCTGATGAAGGAGACAAGCAACCTCCGAAAGCTCGCAACGTATACAATGAATTGAGTTATTAATATCATATTCTGTTTTGACTTCTAATCCCAATAATTTTCCTTTCAATATATATATATATATATATATATATATATATATATATATATATATATATATATATATATATACCCGAAGATTGAAGAGGAATAATATATTTTACACTTCTTCAACATGAAGACAAGCGTTGAGTTTCGTCGAAACGTCGATTACAAATAAAATTTAATACAGAACTTGAAACCAAAGCCAATTTATTTTATATCAAGTAAAAGGTTTAGAGAAATTATAATTTACACTGTATGTGGTGTAAATAGGAGAGATCGGGTACGAAATAGATTAGTGTATGATGAGTGTGAAATTGAAAGAAATGTTGTAGCAAAAGTTGGTGTTAGTCAGTTAAGATGGTTCGGACATGTTGAGCGAATGTCTAATGAACTTTTGGTTAAAAAGATTTATTTGAATGATTTTGATGGTATTCGTTTGCGTGGACGTCCGATGAGTAGTTGGAGTGATATCATTGAGAGTGTTTTGCGTGAGCGTAAGTTTTCAAGTAGTAGGAATAGAAGAGCATGTATGAGAGGAATTATGAATGTGGATGAAGCGAAAGTTGCTTGTTTGGATAGGAGTGTTTGGAGGCGACTAATTTCGGGATGATGAAAAGAGTTTGTGCCACATCCTTTTGGGTACATGGCGTGATTGTGTATGTATGTATGTATGTATGTAAAAAAATTGATGTAAATTTACATATTCTATAAATGTATTTTTACTGCTATTTTACTGTTAATAGTTATGTAAAAATTTCATAAATATACATTACATTTTTTACAGTGTAACTCTATAGAAAATTAAATAAAATTTTCATTTTTTTTTTCGAATACAGTTCTGTGTAGAACCGAAACTAGCGGGCATCATGGGGGGCACTCGTGTCAAGATGTTGCCCGGTGCGTGGGTGTAACGGCAGCATAAAGAAGAAGAAGAAAAAAGAAGTCTTTAATCCAGGCCATCATGACGGACTTTTAACTAACGTAATAAATAATTATGAATAAAATATCTGCGTCCGTCTCACTAATAATATTCGACTTTCTATATTTATCTCTATTCGAAAAACGTTTCCTGGTACGTGTTTTCGTATTATTTATGCTCCTGAAATTGCCAAAAATATTTCCAATAAATTATTAGTATTGTTTTTCATGTTTTGTAAGTCGGGTTAGATATAATATTCTCTGTTTTGTATTATTAATATGCAAGATGAAGATTTAAATAACAAAGATTGAAAATGAGTTTTTTGATTTACATACTTAATTTATTGTAGTTATAGTTAGAAAAAAATAAAATTAAGAATAAATAATTAAAAAAAAGGCTTTAGGTTGTAGTTCTGTATTAATATTTATTTATAATCGGCTTTTTGACGAACTCAACGTATTCAATACGTCTTTATCAGGAAAAATGATATACGTAAATGACATTTGTAGTAAATGTCATTTCATTTGTATTATTTTTTTCGTTTTATTTTATTATAATGAATTTTGAAATATTTTTATTATGTTAATAAATAATTTAAATATATCCGTTCATACACAGTAAAAAATAACGCTTTCAAAATTTAATTTTTTGTATGAGGCATATTTTTTTTTTATTTCTAATAAGAAGATAAATTTTATTATATTTTGTTATTATTTTATAATTTTTCTATTACATATACAGGGTGTAACAGAATAACTATTCCTAATTCTCAGAAATGATAGAGTGCACTTAGAGAAACATTTTTACTACTTTGACTGCAAGGAAAAGTAGTAAAGCGTTTGGTACGGTGTCTGTAACATTTTCAAAAAAAAAAAAAAATTGTATAGAAATCCTTCATATAGCCTGTAGATGACGAATCTGAACTTAGTTTATGAGGGTGTATGTGTGTGCGTCGTCAGCTCGCTCGCTCGGTCGTCAGACAAAATTTTGTGATCGCAACTCCTCCTAGACGGTTCAACCGATTTTAATGAAATTTTCAGGATAAATTTGCCTAGTACCCAAGATGGTCATGTGGTTTTGGTTTTTTCCAGTGATGCCAACTTTCCGAGAAAAAAATTACTAAAGTTTTTAAAAATTCATATTGGCTACGTTATTTATCCGATTTTGATCAAATTTTCAGAAAAGATTTCCCTAATGCTCCCATTAATTACATAATTTTATTAATTTTCAGTGTTGCCAACTTTCCGAGAAAAAAATTACTAAAGTTTTAAAAATTTTATTATGGCCATGTTATTCAACCGATTTTACTCAAATTTTCACAAAAGATTCTCCTAGTATTCATGTAATTTATGTAATTTTAACAAAATACAGTGTTGCCAACTTTCCGAAAAAAAATTAGTAAAATTAAAAAAAATTTATTTTGACCATTTTATTTAACCGATTTTAATCAAATATTTATAAAAGTTTTTCCTAGTGCCTAAATAAATTATGCAATTTTAACAAAATACAGTGTTGCCAACTTATCGAGAAAAAAAATCACAAAATTTTTAAAAAATTCATTGTGGCTACATTATTTATTCGATTTTGATCAAATTTTCAGAAAAGTATCTCCTATTGCCCACATAAATTATAATATTATTAAAATACAGTGTTGCCAACTTTCCGAGAAATGTCAAAGTAGTCTATATATGGGTTTACCCATATACTTCTAATCTTGTTTATTAATAATCTAGTGTCCGGAAATTTCTCGGTGCCAAGATACACTAGATATCGTTAAAAACAATCTTAATCAAAACATCAAAGAGTAGTTAAGTTAAGGAACATTTTATTAGAAATAATAGCGCATTAAACTTTATAAAAATTGTTCGAAGTTACGACCACCATTTTCGATACAAAAGTTGTAACGATGTACAATCGACTGCCGAAAAAAGAAAAAAAAAAATTCCAGATACTAGTTTATTAATAAAAAAAAATGTTTCTTTATATGCCCTTTATCATTTCTGAAAATTAGGAATAGTTATTCTGTTACACCCTGTATATTGTCTGAGTCTCTATAATTTTTCTACATTAATTAATTAATTATATCCCTTCGAAATTATGAATACAAAATTTCTGTACAGACATTAACATTACAATACTCTAGGTAGATTCAACCCTTTACTGTCATATAATGTATGAAAAATGATTGGCGCAGAGATTAAAAATGTTTAAACATAAAACCTACTACAAGGAAAGCACAGAACAAAAGGATTAAAGGCAATTAAAAACAAAACAAACAAAAAAATCAAACTAGAGCAAAAAAAAAGGTAAAACATCTGAAATACTAATTACGTCTGCATACGGCATGTACACTCATATATACACACACAGTCAACTATAAATATTAGCAAGAAAGTTGCAGTAGCAAACGGATTATCTTTTGTTTTGCATCCTTCTATCGCCTTTTGTTTCGTTAGAGAGAGAGAGTGAAAGCAAGGCGCCATATGTTTCAAATCCCGCTATGATCCCTAAATGATTCTACGATACTCGATTGTTTCCCTTTTCCGGTAAAATATCGTCGGCGTTGCCATGGAGACGACGGCGACGACGGTGTTAATATTGAAATACGAAGTACTTAAGTTTTGGATGCCTGGCGTTGTTCGGTATACCGGTTGTTTACGACTTCGAAAAGCGACAATAAGAATTAATTAAAATCTATTAAATTATTGCAGGTAAATTCGCGGAATTTTACAAAATGATTTAATACCTTAAGCTTTTTCTTCTTATGATTCTTTGAATTGAATTTTTTTTTTATTTTTATTGTAAATTTTAGGAAAAGTTTAATCTGTATTGGCGCTTGTCGGATCATTAAATATAGCTTAAATCTTTTACTTTAAAGAACTTTGAGTAAATATATATATAACATAGTCAGCATAAGGTCGATTTTCATTTGACACACAAAATTTTATTTACAAATTTTATTGGCAGTTAATTTTTGTAACAACGAAAATTTAAAATGATAATTCACTGATAACGTAAAAGACTTAATACTATTTTGTTAACATTATTGACAGTTAAAATTATGTTTTGAATAAATCATATATAACTCAATTTTTCATCGAAACATATTAAAATGATTTATCTTCAATCCAATAATTTGCAGAGCAAAAAATTTAAAAACATACTGCATACGAAAATAAAATAAATAAAACTATGTCAAATGCAACTCAATCACAAAATTTACAATCCAATAATTGTCATGTAAATATGATACACATACAAATGACTCATGTAAAAAAACCAGAAAAATAACGTATTTATTCAATTATTTTTTTTACTATTTCCCGTCAATTGTATAACACGTTTTTTCCATTTGCCAAAATATCTGTATAAAAATCGGTGCATATCGGTTAAGATTTCGGTTGAGCTAGTAACCACAATTCGAACTGCTTTAGGCCTTTACGAATCCGAGTAGAAAATGCTTTTAATCCGGTCCTGAAATCCAACACGTAAAGAATGAGGAAAACCATTTAGCAAATGATTTCGTCTTCGGAAGAGAACTTTTACTTGTATTAAAAATTTATATGTAAAAAACGACCTAGTTTTATCGGGAAATTAGAAAATCTGGTTTTCCGATATTTTTCTTTATTAAGTTTGCCAGTGAATTGCCACGGAAACATGGAAGAACTTGCTCATTTATATCTAATTTAATTTTCGCGAATTTTCTTCTGTGTTGAATTGCTGCAAACTCGAGTAAATATTTACTTAAATATATAAATTTGTTAAAAAGCAATTATGTGGCTTTTGTATATTTTATTTACATCTAATTTATTTTGACGTTTTTATTTACGAAAATTGCTTTTAAGGAATTTTTTTGTATATAATTTTCTTTCAATTTTTATTATAATATTAATATTTTTCTTATTATTTATATTTTTGTATTAAAATATTAATTAATTTTCATGAGGAATGGGTAGGAAATTCACTAGAATTTTAAATTTAATCTTTGTCGTTTTTATGACAAATGTATGTTATTTATATCTAGGGTTGTGACTGATCTATATCAAGTGATCTAAATCTTTACAACAAAAGTATTTGAAAAAGCATTTCAATATAAGTTTTTCAAAAATTTCAACCAAAGTTAAAATATGGAAATAGCAAAATATCTTAATTTGTACCTAAACATTCCTTCCCTAATAAATATGACATAACCTATATATCTGCACAATACGTCTTTGTTCAGATTTCCCAAAGATATGAATGAGATGCGTAGATTACAAACAGGCTACTAAAATCGAAAATATTTGCTTTTGACCCGTCTCGCGAACGGAGAGAAAGCTAAACCAACCGTAAGTTGTAGCATTGTATTATGACATTTTCGAGTGTTTACCTGTGTGCTGTTGGTATAATACAGGCGCCATGACCAGGAGAATTTATTATTATTAGAAATATTTTCGAAGATCTTATCACCGAGATGGAGTATTTGAATATTGAGAATATGAAATTTTTACGTGACACTTGTGCTGTAAATTTTTGTTAAATTTGTTTTCAGATTTGTAATGTGGCTGTCAGAGATGTACTTGCAAGGTTATTAATTGTAGGTGTCCACTTTATTGTAATGCATGGTTTTGGGATTTTATTTTTAGTGATTTGGAAAATATGGCCATGAAAATAATTAAATTTTAGTCTCTGAAGTCAGTCTGAAGATGGTATTAGCCGAAACGCGTTACAATTTTTACTAAACATAGCATTAAGTTCTGTATACATATATTTTATTTAAATATCGATATTTCAGTATACTGTACGTATATTATAATCAGGAAAAAATATACAAATGGCATAAATATTAAACAAACAAAACATAGAAGTTACTGGGGAACAAAGTAACTAGAAAAAAAAATCTACTGTGGCCACCATAGAACCGACCGCCATCGTATTAAATAAATTTTTGAATTGAAAAATTTGTGTAAATACTACTGTAGTTACGCTAACTAAAAACAAAACTGTCTTGACATAAATATGCCACCTATTTACAGAATTATATATACGTATATCATAAAAATATGAAAAATTGTAAAAAAAAAAAAATATTTAGTCATATGGAAAAATGTGCCAAATAAATGTTATTAGTTATAACTTGTTCAGCAACTTTTGTTGAATATTTTTTTTTTTCGAAATATATCTCTTTTGCGAAATATTCGTAAAAACATAAAAGTGACATCAGTAAATTACCATTTCCAGTTAGCAGATCTTTATCAACTGATCAAATTGAGATATTCACCGTCGAAGCTTAAATATGAAATTTTTATAACAATTCGTTCAACTGTATTTGCTCTACACGTGTCCACAGACAGACAGACCGGCCGACAGACAAACATCACGCTAAAAACCTAATTTGTGCTAATCTGAAAATCTCGAAATGTCAAATTTGGGATGATTATAAAACATCCCTTATCATATATGATATGACGGTCGGTTAAAATATTCATAATTTAAAAAGCTAATTATATATCGTAATTGTATAAATTTAATGTAGCCGACCTATATAGCCGAGCGGATTGAGGCGTGTGCCTAATACCATTCGTCACCCATGTAGGATCGGGTTTGAATCCCGCTTGGTACATAGTTGTTTGTAATGTTTTTGTGTCGCTTCAAATAAATTTGATATTTACTACAAATTGTTACTGACTAAAAGCCTCTGTAACTATAGTCATATATACAGTAAAAAATAAATTATGCAATAAATATTAAGTTGGAATAAGAAATACATTTATACTAGTTAAATCTGTTTATTTGAAAAACTTTATAAAAGTCATAAAGATTACATATTATATTGTTTATGTCACTTTTGTAGAACAGAAAATTATTTCGATCAATTTTTCAAATTGAAACAAGACATCAAATCCATTTCGATTTATTTAACTAATAATTGATTCACATATTTATCGTTTAACTCATTAAATATTAAATATAATTATAAACGTTCGGACTGACATCTGCTGTCAAAGATCTAAAATAAATACGTCTACAGGTTTTCTCAATATGAACCCGATGTAGGTAGTTATTTTTAAAGCATAAATAATTGATTAGTCACAGAATATTTGATATGACAACCAACTTATTATACGTAGACAACATTTCCGAAAAACACTAGACAATTTTACCGACAAACGAAAAAAAAAAATTTAAATGAAGAAAACTGCCACTATGTATCTAAAAATAAATTTTCAAAATTGATATTTACATAAATATTTGGGTCATATTTGCATTCCTGATGCTTTTTTGTTTGCTCCGCTATATAAATGCAGTATTTTTAGATTATTAAATTCAGACGATGAATCGTGTAATGATTTTTTCTTTTGTTTTTTTAGAATGCTAAAGTAATTAGCTGTTATTATGATTCTCTATACAAATGCAATGTGCATATTAAAAGAGAATTTTTAATTGTGTTGCAGAATTTTTATTATAAGCTAACATAGATAATGAAAATTTTTTTTAATGTTAGTGAATTTTTTTTCCCTAACTTTTGTTTGATTTATTAATGTACAAATATAAAATTCCGGATAAGTTACGGTAACGTTACGGTAATGTTACGGTAATGTTTCTAGTATGAATTACCGGTAATTTAAATATTAGTAAATTAAATGATAAATTACTTTATTTCAATATGTTTTTTTTTTTTAATATTTATAATTCAAGATCAGATGACTTTAATTTTGACGGCGGTAATATATTTTGTTAAAAAAATATAGTAATGTAATAAGAGAACAATATGAAAATATTTTACGAAAGCTTAAAATCCCAGAAAGCAACATTATTATATTAAATTTCTGGTGTTGTACGCTCTATCAGAAGTAATGTGCTAATTATCCGTTGATATAATTAGACAAATTGCGAATACAATTTCCGGAAATTGCTTCGTTAATAACCTTACTAGATACATACACAAAATTTCATTTTATCTACCTTGTAGCAAACAACTGTTAGCATTTTTAGCTTTAAAACATTTTGTACTTATGTACGTATCGTTAAATGGCTTTTGAAGTCCGTTAATTTAATTTTACCGCGGGTCTAATCATTTTTCAACCATTATAATTAAGATTACTACAGTAAAAAACAGTTTTTACGACGAAAAAAGTGCTCATAAACAAATTACGAGAATAGGCTTCAATTTGGCCACGAAATAAGATTCAGTTATTGACGTTTAAAGTTGCCAGTATTTCCCAATTTTTTTTTATTTATTATTTAACTTTTTTAATGTTTTTTTTTTCGTATTATTTGCTTTTACATAATTTGTATATATTGTATTTCTTTTTTAAATGATTGTAATGAAAATATTTATCATTAATTATCAGTTTTATAAAAAAACCACTATTTTTAAATTATGAAAAACATTTTTACGACTAATAAAAAATTGTACTTTATATGACTGTTTGTTAATGGTAACAGTGAGAAAAAGTGAAAACCATGTCATAGCCGGTTATTATTTCTCATACTCTGCTATGCAAATACATGTACCAAAATTACATAAGAGTACACTGAAAAATCTCGATATGTCAAATTTAGTATAATTACAACACCTTCTTTAAAAAGACAATAGATTCTATAGAACTAGAATCTCTAACAGTACTTATAGACTAATATAGAATACCAGCATTAGTCAATGTATTAAATGATAAATTCTGATAATATGTATTTTTTTGTTAGTTTTATATGTATTCAATAATTTTATTTGTAATAATGATAATAAGAACAGTAATAATATATTGTTGCACATTAATAATAAAAAAATAACAATAAATTGAAGTATTTTATCAATAATTATGTGAATAGAAAGTCCAAATATAAAAATAGCGTATGATGAATAATACACTTTATTATCATCATTGATTTACTTTTTTTATCTTTTGATAAAAGATTTATTTTATACTGTTTATAATTACTGTTTATATTGTGAATAAAAGATTTGATATCTGTAAATTACTTATAATACAATTTGTAAAATATATATATATATATATATATATATATATATATATATTATTTTATTCTGATATAAAAAAAAAAGTATTTTTGTTTCTAAGCACTTTTTATCGAAAAAAATAACACAATAAATATTGGACTTCAATACTGTTAATTTCTTATTTTTTTATTAATTACTTTATAAAAATAGAGATACTAGTAATATCATAGTAATTTCATATATGTATATGTCTCAAACTTTAAGACCTTATAAATCTGTTAATCAGTGGATAACTTCGCAATTAGGTTGTTAGTTGACAACTTAATCTCGTTGTCAATTTGCATATGTTTTAATGTTTTATGCAATTGATTTATTTAGTAAGCAAATTTTTTAGATTATTTGTTATCGTAATATACTGCCGTTAGGAAACATATTACAAAATCATATAATGTACAAATTTTTTTTTAAAAAAAAAGCAATAAAGAAATATTAAATATAAAACATATATACATAAATAAAAAAGCTCAGTTAACAATACATAATTTCAGCGCAGGCAAAGAAAAAAGCGTTCTCACGTATACTTTATTTAACTTTCAGGCGAAAAGTTTTATTTTACCATTATACCGAGAGAGCAAAACTCAAACATAATTTAAAAAGTTAAAAAGCCCCTTCCTCTTTTTTCTATGGCCATAAGGGGCCGAGAGGGATTGAAATACAGTACATCCATCTAGCTTCTGCTCCGAAAAAACGGAAAATCGCGCATGATAAAAATTCTTTTCGCAGTTCTTGCCTACTATTTATAACTTCGTCAAGCATTTATTAAAGTCGTGAGTTTGTGAATTTTTACGTTTGCCAGTTTTTTTTTTAAACTTAAAAAAATTGAATTATTATTTGGTTTGTTTCGAACCGGTTGTTGGAAATTAATACTGCAAATTTTTACTATGTAGCTTAACAACTGGTTTTGTTCTTTTCTAGTAAATTTGATTTTTCATTCGACAGCAAGAAACAAAACACTGTTATTACGTTATATCGTCATAATTAATACACTCTTACTTGCGGAATTTAGAAAAAATATTTTGTTTTTAATTTTTAAAAAATTACAAACAGCCCAATCCTGTATGGAAGTTATTTTTTAAACTAATTAACATAAATTAGAATTACAAAATACTATGTAGATTTCATTCACATAAAAACAGTTTAATTTATATAAAAATTATGATGAAAACTTACATCAATTAACTTGTATTGTATTAATAATGTGTTTAGAAGATTAATTTGTATTTTTTGTTTGTTACAGGTAAGAATTAAGTTTTTATCTCTTCTGGTATTACCAAAATTTCTTCTGTGCGTAAGTAAATTATTATTGTAAGAAAAACCAATTATATTTTAACAAATGTGTTGGGACCCGGTGCTGGCTTGGCGACCACGAAACACTAGTTGTGTCTGTGGGCAAGTGCTCGAGTTCCTAAAAAAGGCGATGCGGCGTGTGTGCGGTGATGTAGCGAGCTAGTGGACTGTATTGCGGCGTAAATATGGAATAAGCGTGCGTAACTTGCTGAATAGAACTAATAAATGATATGCAAGAGGATGGATAAGGATCAGAGACGATCTTCACCTATCCGAGCGATAGATAGGGCTTGTACAAGAAGTGGTAGCTCTAGGAAGAAATGAGGAAAGAGGTTGGCCCACAACTGAGGTATAGGAGTGCGGGACGGTAGGCGAGGTGAATTAAACCAATAACTTGTAGCAAGTCAAGTGTCAGCACAATTACTGCACGATTATACTGAATAATGTAAAAGCGACTTACGTGTATATAATGTAGTACAGATCCGTAATGAATATGCGGTTAGATACCTTACAATTCAGCGTACGATTGTGTAGTGATTGTGAAAGCTTTCAAGATGCGTGTACTTCAATTAACGTAAGCTGGTGCTTCTGCGGTGCGTGTCTGGAGCTATGCGTGAATGTGTATATATCGTCAAATCTTCAACGAGTGTTGAGCGAGAATTAGTGTTAATAAGCTTCCAAAACAATTAATAAAGCACAAATAAAGAAAAGAATCTGCAACTAAATATGAGAATAAATGTTGCAAACAAAAGGAATGCGAGCGTGAATGAGAGATGCGAGTGATGCGACAATAATGTGAGCAGAGTACATAAAATGCGGAATAATGATACTGCAAGCGCATAGAATTGGAATAACTCTATGCGTGGCAGATATACAAGCGTTTGCAATTGTAAATAATAACATGTAAATCACAAAGAAACAAAATATGTTGTACTTCCCTGTATATTTGAAGGTTATTTCGACACGTGGTCGATCAGCTATGCGGAAATGTGATATCTTGTAATTTACAATCAGTTAATCACAATTAATAGTAGAAATGATATACTTCTGCGTAATATGTGTAGAATAGCGAATGAAAAGCGAATATACTTGATATAGTAAATAGCGTGCTAAAAGCGAAGCGTATATAAAATCATGCGTTTTCAAGCGAGCGATAATATTTCAATACGTGTTGACAGAATCACACGACAAGTCGTCCGTAAGCGAGAATAACGTAGCATAACTTGTGTGCTTAGTACAAACGACGTAGAATATAAAGAATACTTGCGGCGGATGATATTTGATGAGATGAAATGTGCGTTTTTGTTAAACAGCACAGCGTGGAGATGTTGCCTTGTTCACGGCCGGATATGGACTCTCCGAATGCATGCGGATGCAAAGCGAAACTAGTACTGAATGCGGGCGCCATACGAAGCTTGATAAGAATATGAAATGTGTTACGATTTGTACGCGCTAGTGGCCAACAGATGGAACTGCGGTCTTAACATGTTTGACTGATAGCGAAGCGTAACTTGAAGGTTAAGTCAGACGCTTATATGTCAGCCACTTGCCAACAGATGGCAATGCCTGGTCTGAACATGCCGGCCGGCCAAAAACGGAGTTTTTTAGGATCACAAGAGTGGTCACAGTTTGACAACGGATCTTGTTAATACTCCAGAAGCGGTTCGGACTTGAGCTACTCTAGCTACGTTATCTTCCTGGGTGAACCTTAATGATTCAAGCTAGCTTCCACTGAAGGGGAAGTAGTAGATCGTTTTGATGATCACGAGTTGATCAGGTTGAAGATTAACGGTAAAGCGTGTCCATTTTAATCTTTGCTGAAGTGTGTTGAGAGATTCGGCATGCCATAGGTTCCAAAATGATTGTAAGACATTTTGTAACAGGTGCCAGCGGCGTAGAAGATTGGTATTTGATTTCCGATATTCATGATCTGGTAAGTTGCCCATATTAGGATTGATTCCAATAGGATGACAGCGGAAGCATTTGATGCATTGTAAAGAATAACTGCGAATCAGACGGCGAGCAGTTACAATCCAAAATCGGCGATTTAAAATTGCTTGAAGTGTTCTTGGCGATGGGTGAAGATATTTCTGATGATAATAATCGATGACAAGATCGGTTAAGCGATGACGTAATGGTAGCAGTATAGGTTGTTTATGAGAAACACTTAGACTGGAATTTCGAATTTCATTCTCAAATTTTGCGATGTCATCAGCGAATGCTTCAAGTTGCGTAATTTTCACCCATGTGATTGAGGCGTTATCGAGTTCTGATGCTAATAGTGCAGGCGATGATATTGCTTCCTTCAATTTTAACCTTTTGTAAAATCTGGTGCAGAGTGCAGTAATACTTAACAGGTGATTTAAGTTGGAATATTGATGTAGAAGTTTATAGTCAGCAGGATTGTCTTCCGACAAAATATGATGCCACATATTTTGCAGAAGATTCTGTTGAATTTCAGAAACTTGGCTGGTTACAAAAGTTTTCCATTTGTATGGTGGTGTCCGAACCCATGACAGAGTGATTGTAGAATCGGACGACGCTAAAATGTTAAAGAAAGACAATGTTACGGTGTCTAACAAATATTTTATTAAGCGAGATAATAACAAGTGATTTTGTTCTAAGTAATCAGCAATATATTTGCAATATTCCAATTGTAAGTGACTGTCAGATGGTAGGCGACATTGAAAAATATTAAAACATATAAGTGCGTTCGCGTATGAATTTCCTAACTTAGGAGGATATTCTTTAAGAGAAAGCGGAATCATATAGCGTCCTGATTCTAATCTTCTATGCTGAGATGAAAAGATATTGTTGGATAGATGATCTAAACTTGACAATGTAGCGATCGTGGCAGCGTCTTCACGTTCCGAAATTTCCGATAATGCTGGCGAAAACGGATTCTGAACCGTCAAACATGTGGTAACGGTTGATGCGATTAGCGAACAGATTGGTCCAGAAACAATCCAACCCAATAAGGTGTCAATAGCGGTCGGACCATTCGCAGTAGTTTGCTTGTGACCAGTGAGAAGATTGAAGTATAGATCAGCACCAATTAACAATTCAATGGGCGCTGGTGTTACAAAGTCTGGATCAGCTAATTGTAGATGTTGAAATTGGCGAAGCAAATCGGAAGAAAGTTGCGCCTTTGGTAAATCTTGGATGATTTGCGAAACAATAATTGCGGAGCGCGTGTATGCTGATGAAGCGTTGTGCGAAGAGCATAGCTGAATCGTTGTAGTGCCTCGAACGTTGTTCAGAGCTGTAGCGTTTCCAAATCCTGAAACGACGATGTTTGCAGAATGTATTGGTAATTGTAGACGATTGGAACAATTTTCAGAAATGTATGAAGATTCGCTTCCACTATCCAAAAGTGCACGTACTGATTGCCATGATCCTAGTGAATCTTTAATACGTACAATAGCTGTACCTAACAGAACTGCTGAAACTGCCGTGCTGTGCGAAAGTGATGAAGTACGAGTTGTACCTGCTATCATAGGCATAGAAGAAGTTGACGGACTGTTGTTGATTGCGTTGTCCGCAACTTGCGACTGACTTAAAGCGTTTGTTGACTTTTCAACTCGTTCAAAGTGCAGGAGCGTGTGATGTCGTTTATTGCATTTGCGACAGTTGAATTTTGATTTGCAAGTAGACGTAGCATGTATTGCTGATAGGCAGTTACGACAACAGTTGTTGGTGCGTATCATCTCAAATCGCTTGATTGGTTCCATAGATTGAAACTTGAAACATTTGTACAGTGCATGCCGATTGGAACAAGCGATACACTTACTTGTGTTTACAGTTGATACAAATGATGATGTGTTGAATGTCGTGCGATTTGTCTTGAATGACGTACGATTTGTCTGGAATGACGTGCGATTTGTCTGATCGGAGGATCGAGATGTATCTGCTTGAGTGGATGGTTTGTCAATACATTGCCACTGCTGAGATTGTACGAATTTATCTAAAAAATCTAAGAAATCAGCGAGATTAGGTAAATTATCTTTAGATAAATTGCGTTCAAAGCTGTTGCGAATTTTTGTGTCGAGTTTGGTGAGCAGAATAAAAGTTAATACTGGACTCCATTCATCGAAAGGTTCGTGATTAGCCCTTAATGCTTCAGTGTGCTCTCTAATTGCAGCAATGAATTTTGTAGCGTGATAATAAGTCATTGGAATTGGCTTTGGCAATTCTATTAGCGTTTGAATATGATAATATGATATTAATCTTCTTTGAGCGTAGCGATCAGTTAATAATTTAATAGCGATCGAGTAATTATCATCTGTGAGCGATAAGTTCTTGATTAGAGCGAGCGGTTCATCTTTTACAATAGATTTTAAATATTGGAATTTTTGAACTGGTCGTAGACTGTCATTGTCATGGACGGAGCTGCAAAATATATCAAAAAACGAGTTCCAATTAGCGATCTCACCAGAAAATTGAGGTAAATCCAATTTCGGAAGTTTTGCGTGCGTGTATGACGGTGACGACGTCTGCGATATGAATGCGGTGTTTGCAACGCTAGTATCCAGAGCCGGTTGCTCGTAGAATGGAGGTTGCGTGAATGCTGCTTGAATGACACGTACAGAATCCATGAAGTCGTTATATTCAGAGTAAAACTGATCCTGTTTGGTAGTGTTGCTTGGATGAATCATGATTTGAGTGTGATAGTCTTCAAACTCACGAATGCGTTTCGGAAGCAACTTAAACTGGGAGCGTGCTTCTGTGACCTTTTGTGGATCTGCAGCTTGTGCGATTAGAGACTGTAGATTGTCTACAAACAGTTGACAAAACTTGCGGCGTACAGACGGAGCTAGTAACTCAGTCATGATGAAGATGTGATGCGAATTGCGGTTTGAATAAAATATAGCGATATAGATGCGTTGGCTTCGTATGAGCGTGCGATGCGAGTTGCCGTTTGAATAAAATATAGATGCGTTGGCTTCGTATGAGCGTGCGATGCGAGTTCTTGTTGAACTTGATTGCGTTTGCTGCAGATGAGCGAATGATGCGAGTTCTAGATGAACGTGAATATGCGTTTGCTACTGATGAGCAAGTGATGCGAGTTCTAGATGAACGTGAATGCGTTTGCTGCGTCAGCTGCTGATGAGCTAGTGAAGCGTGTTCTAGGTGAACGTGAATATGCGTTTGCTGCTGATGAGCAAATGATGCGTGTTCTAGGTGAACGTGAATGCGTTTGCTGCTGATGAGCGAATGATACTAGTTCTTGTTGAACGTAGTATTTGCGGTTGCTGCTGATGAGCGAATGAAGTGTGTTCTAGGTGAACGTGATATGCGTTTGCTGCTGATGAGCGTGCGTTGCGAGTTCTTGTAGAACTTAATATATGCGGTTGCTGCTGATGAGCGTGCGATGCGAGTTCTTGTTGAACTTGAATATATGCGTTTATAGTTTGAATGAGCGAGTGAAGCGTGTTCTTGTTGAACTTGATATGCGTTTGCTACTGATGAGCGAATGAAGCGTGTTCTAGGTGAACGTGAATATGCGTTTGTTGCGTTAGCTGCTGATGAGCGAATGAGGCGTGTTCGTGTTGAACGTGATATGCGGTTGCTGCTGATGAGCGAATGAGGCGTGTTCGTGTTGAACGTGATATGCGTTTGCTGCTGATGAGCGAGTGAAGCGAGTTCGTGATGAACTTAGGATATGCGGTTGCTGCTGATGAGCGAGTGAAGCGAGTTCTAGATGAACGTGAATAATGCGTTTGCTGCTGATGAGCAAGTGAGGCGTGTTCTTGGTGAACGTGAATGCGTTTGCTGCAGATGAGCAAGTGATGCGTGTTCTAGTTGAACTTGGTATATGCGGTTGCTGCTGATGAGCAAGTGATGCGAGTTCTAGATGAACGTGAATGCGTTTGCTGCAGATGAGCAAGTGATGCGAGTTCTAGATGAACGTGATTAATGCGTTTGCTGCGTATGAGCAAGTGATGCGAGTTCTAGTAGAACGTCAGATAGCGGTTGCTGCTGATGAGCATGCGTTGCGAGTTCCAGTTGAACGTCAGATAGCGGTTGCTGCTGATGAGCAAATGTTGCGACAGCTGATGTGCATTGTATGTGCACAGCGTGGCGACTGCGAAGCGAATTCCGTTTAGAATGCGTAAATATAGCGTTTGATCATGTTCAGAGCGCAAATGATCAATGATGAAGACACGTCAAACGAGTTGTGACTTGCCTAGCGGCTATCGAAGGTTCGAATGATGGTGCACACGTAGCGTAGGTTGTAACCTGCTCATTCGGTGCAAAGATTCAAATGATGTGGCACACGTCAACAGGTTGTGACTTGTCCATCCAATGATCGTAGGTCCAAATGATGGGGCACACGTCACTAGGGTTGTGACCCGCCCATCCGGCTCGAAGGACCAACTGTTGGGACCCGGTGCTGGCTTGGCGACCACGAAACACTAGTTGTGTCTGTGGGCAAGTGCTCGAGTTCCTAAAAAAGGCGATGCGGCGTGTGTGCGGTGATGTAGCGAGCTAGTGGACTGTATTGCGGCGTAAATATGGAATAAGCGTGCGTAACTTGCTGAATAGAACTAATAAATGATATGCAAGAGGATGGATAAGGATCAGAGACGATCTTCACCTATCCGAGCGATAGATAGGGCTTGTACAAGAAGTGGTAGCTCTAGGAAGAAATGAGGAAAGAGGTTGGCCCACAACTGAGGTATAGGAGTGCGGGACGGTAGGCGAGGTGAATTAAACCAATAACTTGTAGCAAGTCAAGTGTCAGCACAATTACTGCACGATTATACTGAATAATGTAAAAGCGACTTACGTGTATATAATGTAGTACAGATCCGTAATGAATATGCGGTTAGATACCTTACAATTCAGCGTACGATTGTGTAGTGATTGTGAAAGCTTTCAAGATGCGTGTACTTCAATTAACGTAAGCTGGTGCTTCTGCGGTGCGTGTCTGGAGCTATGCGTGAATGTGTATATATCGTCAAATCTTCAACGAGTGTTGAGCGAGAATTAGTGTTAATAAGCTTCCAAAACAATTAATAAAGCACAAATAAAGAAAAGAATCTGCAACTAAATATGAGAATAAATGTTGCAAACAAAAGGAATGCGAGCGTGAATGAGAGATGCGAGTGATGCGACAATAATGTGAGCAGAGTACATAAAATGCGGAATAATGATACTGCAAGCGCATAGAATTGGAATAACTCTATGCGTGGCAGATATACAAGCGTTTGCAATTGTAAATAATAACATGTAAATCACAAAGAAACAAAATATGTTGTACTTCCCTGTATATTTGAAGGTTATTTCGACACGTGGTCGATCAGCTATGCGGAAATGTGATATCTTGTAATTTACAATCAGTTAATCACAATTAATAGTAGAAATGATATACTTCTGCGTAATATGTGTAGAATAGCGAATGAAAAGCGAATATACTTGATATAGTAAATAGCGTGCTAAAAGCGAAGCGTATATAAAATCATGCGTTTTCAAGCGAGCGATAATATTTCAATACGTGTTGACAGAATCACACGACAAGTCGTCCGTAAGCGAGAATAACGTAGCATAACTTGTGTGCTTAGTACAAACGACGTAGAATATAAAGAATACTTGCGGCGGATGATATTTGATGAGATGAAATGTGCGTTTTTGTTAAACAGCACAGCGTGGAGATGTTGCCTTGTTCACGGCCGGATATGGACTCTCCGAATGCATGCGGATGCAAAGCGAAACTAGTACTGAATGCGGGCGCCATACGAAGCTTGATAAGAATATGAAATGTGTTACGATTTGTACGCGCTAGTGGCCAACAGATGGAACTGCGGTCTTAACATGTTTGACTGATAGCGAAGCGTAACTTGAAGGTTAAGTCAGACGCTTATATGTCAGCCACTTGCCAACAGATGGCAATGCCTGGTCTGAACAAAATGAATAATAAGTTTTTTACAAGATTAAAAAATAGATATGTTCCAAAAACTTTTGTATGAAATATTTTTTTAGTAATTACAATTTTTTTATGTAGATAATTTTGTTAAATTTTTTAAAATTAATTTTTCTGTTTCTATAACATGTATAAAAAACAACAGATGATGTATATACTACTACTTATATACACAGTAAAAAATAGTTGACACTATCCGATGACCCATTTCATTTTGTTAAACTTCTTCCAAAATGTAAATGTAAACCTCAAAACAATTTGAGATCAGCATATCAACGAAGCGAAACAAACAGTAAACGAAAATCGTTTTGTATTTTGATGCCCATCTCTTCATAATTCACTAACTAGACTACATCGAATAGATGATGGTGGTGGAGCTTGGTGGGTTTTGGTTGATGTGGGCATAACTTCACGCCGCAGCAGCAGAATCTAGGGGGAAATTCTTGCCGGACAATTGGCATTGTTTGCCGAAATGGCACGCGGTCTGCGAAGGAAATCTTGGTGAGATGCTTTCTCACTCGCCCTCTTACTGATGGAACGACCAAGAACGATTATTCAACGGTTATCTAGAATAGAGAGAGGGGTTTATGACGTGAATTTTGCGTTCTGTATTCTGTGTGTTGTACGGCTTGCTCTTCTATACTGTTTGTAACTGGAGGAACAAACACACAGCCGCGTAGCATTTTGACGTGGTTTGCCCGCCTGTTATACGTACGTACACATTGTTACAACAACCAGATTAACTCCGAATCATAATTTATCTTGACGAAATTTCCTGGCACACAGCACTAGAATGGGGAAAATGGAATGGATGAGATGCTACATAAAATAAACTTGTTATACTAAATGCTTTGACATGATGAGAACGGAATTATATTATTACAAGGAGACAGTATTTTTATTATATAAATAAAATTATATGTTGGTTAGAAATGTTTGCCGGAAAATATTTTCGGCATAGTGAAAAGAGTTTATGTACACACTCTTTTAGATATGTGGCGTGACTAGGGTTTTGCAGCATCTTAAATTTTTAATGCTCCGATTTTATTTCGTTTCAATATTTATACAACTGCTTTAGCTTCGCTCTACCTTGGCTGCGATTTAAATTGTATAAGATCTTTTTTTAACGAGAAATTTTTTGTGAAAAAGTTATGAATCATAGATAATAATTAAAAAATCAATTTTTTTCTGATTTAAAAAAATCACGAACAGCCAACCCCGATTAGAAATAACATTAATTTTGTGATAAATAAGGTAGTCTGAGTGAAGCTTAATTGCTTAAATTTTATATTTATTTTATTATTAACTTGAAAATAAAAATAATATTTTCTTTTAACTAACAAATTAAAAGAAGAAATAAAAATAAGTGTGGGCACAATTCCCATAGTGCTACTATGATTTAAGGTCCATTCACACATATCAGTGACGTGTCAGTGCCGCTTCAGCTCAGTGTTAGTGCCATCTGTGACGTATCCGTGGTGCTTATTCACACATATCCGTACAATTTGATCAGTTTGCGGTCAGTGATTTTAAAAATGGCAAAGTATTCGGATGTGCAGTTGGCAATGATTGCCGTAATTTTAGATGAAGAGGAAGAGGAATTGCATCAGGTGAAGAAACGGAAGTGGGTGCATGAAGCATGGAAAAAAAGAGAAAATGAAGGAGAATTTGCTACCCTATATAAGGAATTGATTGATGATGAAACCAAGTTTTTTGGGTATTTCAGAATGTCTGAAAATTGTTTTAATATATTGCTTACTAAAATAGAATTTCATATAAAAAAGCAAGATAGCCACTGGAGAAAAGCTATAACACCGAGGGAACGATTAGCAGTTTGTTTGAGGTAAGTAAAATAATATGACTACTTGAATTAATTATTTATTTATTAATATTTACACCAAACGTTTACATATTCGAAAAGTTTTCAAAGTATTATATTATATTATATTATATTATATTATATTATATTATATTATATTATATTATATTATATTATATTATATTGTATTATATTATATTATATTATATTATATTATATTATATTATATTATATTATATTATATTATATTATATTATATTATATTATATTATATTATATTATATTATATTATATTATATTATATTATATTATATTATATTATATTATATTATATTATATTATATTATATTATATTATATTATATTATATTATATTATATTATATTATATTATATTATATTATATTATATTATATTATATTATATTATATTATATTATATTATATTATATTATATTATATTATATTATATTATATTATATTATATTATATTATATTATATTATATTATATTATATTATATTATATTATATTATAATTATAATATATTATAATTATATTATATTGTATTATATTATATTTGTTTGAGGTAAGTAAAATAATATGACTACTTTAAGTAATTATTTATTTATTCATATTTAAACCAAACGTTTACATATTCGAAAAGTTTTCAAAATAATTTTGTAAGGAATTGTCGGTAGTAATATTTGACTTTGAATCTTCTTGTGTCGTTGTATGTTCTTGCAATGGTGGAGCAGGCGAAGGTATCGGAGTAGAAATTAATGATGAAGAGGTTGAATAATTCTCAGAAAAAGGTGTCAAATTGTGATAAATGTTAGAATGAGATCTTTCTTCAGATGAACGTCGCTCCATAAGCATCTTCATCTCAAACCTTTGTACCGAAGCAAATATTTCGGATTTTACTAAATTTAAATAATACGGGGAGAAAGTTTTTAAAGTTGGACCTAAACCAGCTAGAAATGCATCAACTGGGTGTGGTGAAGATGTGGTGGCGACTTGATTTTCATTTTTATTGATCAAGTACTCCATTAATTTTGCTGACGCTGTTTGTTGGGGTGGTACTTTTGTTGTTGCTTTTTTTTTTGATTTTACTGGAAATTCAAAAGTGTTTTTACGTTTTGTGGTAGTAGTAGTAGTAGTAGATGGTTGCTTTTGTAATTCCTCATTTATGACTGTTTCAACAACAGGGTCACCTGCGTTATCTTCTGCGCTCTCTTCCTCGTCTTCTTGTTGTTGGGTATTATCTTGATTGTCATCATCTTGGTGGTATTCTTTGTCTTTTGGGCTATCAATACTTCCTCTAGTTTCTCTGTCGTTAAAATATTTCTTTAGGAAGCCCAATTGCTCTGAATATTTATAAACTTTTATTTTCTTTCCAGAATCCCCACTCTTTGTTATAAGCTTCTTCAGAGATTTTCTGTAATTGTCTCTTATGTTATTCCATCTGGCTTTACACGATGAACCTGAAAATAATTATTGTTATTATTCTTAAAATAAATGATTTTTTTCTTTCAGGTATTTAGCTACGGGAGATTCTTTGAGAACAATTTCGTTCAGTTACCGCTTGGGGCATAGCACAGTATATAAAATAGTCATGGATACCTGCAAGATAATAGCGGACAGTCTTATGAGTGAAATGCTGCCGAATCCTACAACCGAGATATGGAAATCCGTTGCAAATGATTTTTATACATTGTGGAACTTCCCTAACTGTTTAGGAGCCATAGATGGTAAACATATTACCATTCAAGCTCCCCCAAATAGTGGGTCGTTGTACTTCAATTATAAGAAGACATTTTCAATAGTTTTGTTGGCGCTTACTGACGCACGTAATAATTTTATTGCTGTTGATGTTGGTGCTTACGGCAAGAACAGTGATGGTGGAATTTTTGCAAATTCAAATCTAGGCAAAGCACTTCAGCATGGAACATTATCTATACCAGATAATGCTGCATTGCCAGGCACATCTAGTGAAGCCCCATACGTTATTGTAGGTGATGAAGCATTCCCCCTAAAAACTTACTTGATGCGACCATATCCGGGACAAGATTTGGATTTATCTAAACGTATTTTTAATTATCGACTATGTCGTGCCAGAAGGATTGTCGAAAATACATTTGGAATTTTGGCTCAAAAATTTAGAATATATAATAGACGGATCCAGGCTAAACCAGAAAATGTGGATCATATAATACTTGCCACCTGCGTTTTGCATAATTTCATAAAAAAATTCGATTTAAACACGTACACATACGAAAGAAGCAATGAAAATATGAAAAAAACTACAGAAGAAGCAAGACTTGAAAATTTACCAATGCAGGGTGGAAATTCTACAAGAAATGCCTTTCATGTAAGGGAATTGTTCAAAGATTACTTCAATTCCGAGGTTGGATCTGTACCATGGCAACAAGACAGAATTAACAAATAAAATATAATATAAATATATAAATATATATAATTATAAATATTATTTTAAAGTACTATTTACTTACTATCAGCAGAATAGATGATATGTAAATAATATTTTAAGTATTATTATTAAAATTATGTGTTTCATATATACCTATGTATGTATATATAAAAAATATAAAAATTGAAAATTATGGATTTAGGGTATTTCGTTAGTTAAGAATTAAAATCAAAAATGTATTTAAAAATGTATTTACAAAATATAATTAATGTCAAAAATAATTTGCAGTAGAGTGTTACAAATGCTTACAAAGTAATGTATACATTGTATAATAATAAAAGTTATAATAATAAATATTACAGTTAAAAAATATACTGCTAACTAACGTCAAAAAATAATTTGTTATTACTTATTACAAATGTAGATTAAATTATAAAATAATACATATAATATTAATATTTTTATTATCTTCAGCGCTTTTATAATATAATGTAATATATTATAATATAATATAATTGTAATATAATATAATATAATATATAATTATAATATAATATATAATTATAATATATTATAATAAATAATAATAATAATAATATATAATTATAATATAATATAATATAATATATTTCTCCCGCACTGAATGAAAGTATACGTAAATATGTTTAATTAAAATACTAATTACTTAAAAAGTACTTACCATCTGTTTTCATTTCTTTTCCTATCTTACTCCAAATACTGTTTTTAAAATTTGTGTCCATGTACTTCTGATCGGATACATCGTACAAAATAGAATAATTACTAACATGTTCTATTAGTTTTTCGTCCTGCATGTTGCTGAGCACTTGCATATACAGCCAGAATACGCCAGTGAAATATGAAAAATATCGTTGACAACGATATAACAAAAACACTGTACGAACGCGTCACGACACTGTAGGTTAAAATACGGTACTGTACCGGACGTGTGTAGACACGTCGGTAAGATTCAAAGCAACGATATTATTTTTTACTGTTTCTGCTAACACTGCATGGGACTGAGCGGATACGTCACTGATATGTGTGAATAGACCTTTAATGTTTAAAATTAATATGGTGAGCAATAATACTAGAGTTTTTTTTCCCGTCTCTTGTTCTTCTTTGGCAATTGACCCTTTTTTATGCAGGTTGACCTTCGTTTTTATTGAATTTTGAAAAATTTCCGCGCAAATATGAAACATATGTGTCGTTCCGTAAGGTTCGCGAGATGAGATGACGGACGCCGCGCCGTGGGCCATTGACTCTGCGGCATGCGTGCGTGCCTATATGTGAACATCTGTCCCCAGTACGCATGCGCGCACTTATAACGCCTTTGAAACTGAAACCCAGAGTTCATTATCCATGTGGTAATCAAATGCGCACAACACTTTTCATCTAACGTAAGTGAAAAATTAAACAATTAACTATACGTACATATAAGTACAGTTAGTAAATATAATGGGGAAGTGTTAGACCGTGGCGCAATTGGAATTTGTAGTAATGTGTGCAAATATTAGTAGTTGTAGCTTCATCTAATATGCGAAAATCTTAGAGAAAAATTTCTTTATATTTGTAAAAAATTACAGTTTTACAATAATTTGACTTAAATCCTGATTTAAATCACAATTTGATTTTTTAGATATTAATCAATTTTAATTAATTACTTTTTGAGTTAAATTTGGTTTCTAATAATTGTTTAATTAAAATATTTAGATATATCTAGCACAAAATAAATATTAAAACAAAAATTTATATACATACAAATGAACGTTTCTGGAAGCGTTTTTACGCGTGTGAGGTTCTGCTATGTTTTGTCACAAATTCTATTTACAAAAGTAACCGTGGTGTTATTACGGTATAAGTTTACGGTATTTTTTTAAGGTAACGTTGCCTGTCCTAATATCCTGCGCGTATTGAGTATACAAGTAAGAGAAAAATCAAAAACAAACTGGAATAAATTTTTTAATTCGAATTTAAATCTAACATTTCATTTTTTTTCTTAAATTTATTACACGTATAAAATTATATATGTTATATTTACATTTATGTATAATAGATATAAACATTAGTAAATTACCACTTCCGGTAAACAGGTTTATACCAAAAGATTGATTATATTGAGTTATTTACATTTGCAGTTTGAATATGAATTTTTTTTTTAAATCCGTTTAACCGAATTTGTTCTACATATGTCCACCGACCGACAAAGTGATTTATCTTATAAATACTTTAATTTGTGCTTATCAGTAAAATTTCAAAAAGTCAAAATTGATATAATTATAATACCTTTCATACTACACTGTATTTATTTATTTTTTAAGTTTACCTGTTCTATTAATGTATAATTTTTACAAAAAAATTAATATTACGTAAATTATCATAGTAAAATTACAAAATGTTATTATTTTATTATGTAAAATAACATAAATTCAAGTTACATTTGTTACAGTGTACGTAAGGGTCGGTAAGAATCTAATATAAAACATAAAAATCAATAAAAACATTTTAAAATTTTGTACTGACAAATTTCCATTTCAGAAAAAGAAACTAACAAGATTTTGCTTAATAAATGTTTGCTAAACTTATTTTTCTTTATAGATCTATATGCGATCCATTTCGAAAACAAAGTTGCCTTTAGTTCTGTAGTAAAAATTTGTCGAAGTCAAATAGAATTTCAACTTCTACGAGAAATACAAGAAAATATAGAGCAACAAAAAGTGAGGAAAAAAAAAAGTTCGACAACATTTTCTTATTGACAAAACTGGGTCCTGAAAGCAACAGGGAACGACAAATTGCCTAACTTAAGTGCAGATACAATCTTTCACGTAGATACGAAATGAAGAGAAATGCTTGCTTAGTTTTCCTCGAGTCTGTTTCGCATCAGAACCGACTCCATTGCTACAATTTCTGTACTAACATTTATATACTAACTTACCGGGAGCCGCGCGCTGAAAATCACTCACTCTTCGAATAAACACGAAACTTTGAATTATGTTTTATCACCCCCCTCCCGTGAACAGAGAACAGAACAAGAAAATGTACAGAAAAGAAATCTTTAAAAGCAATATTTGTTTCGAAAATTTTGTGCTAATATTTTTTTGGTTCAGTGAAGTTTCGAATGATAGCTTAATGTTTCTTGTAGTATTTGAATGAATTTATTGTATTTTTGATTTATTTATGTTGGCAATCTACGCGGAGTGTTCCAAAAGTATTTGAACTTTTGTTTTACGAACGACACAATTAGCATTATATAAAACTTACTGTTATTTGTTTTTACTAATCAAATACAATATTTTTATGTACTTTTGAATTAATAGTAAAAACGTTGATTTTAAAGTAATTTTTTTTTCAGTGTGGGACAGTTGTAGAAAGAATGTTGCATTTCTGAAATCATAATTTTATAATAATAATTTTTTTTTGTGTATATAACATACATATTATACGTATATATATATATATATATATATATATATATATATATATATATATATAAATAAATAATATGACTGTGAAATGCTGAAATTGAATCGAAAACCAAACATACATTTCTCTTTAACGATATAATTTCGACAAGATAGACTGATATGTGTAATATATATGTAACAAGTGAAACAATAATATTAGAATAATTTTCCCATTTCACTCGGTGCTCGGTATCATCATATCATTTTCTCATATATCTACTCTCATATATACGATATGTATGTGTGTGTGGCAAGAGTATATCGCATCGCATCGTAGTACGGTGTTAGCAGCAAAGAAAATGGCTTATATGTGAATGTCGATGTTTCGTTGTCACCCCCGTTCCCATGGAAACAGCACACTGTGTGACGTCAACTCTAATCCAGATATATCTTTAAAAAGAAAAAAAAAACGAGAGAAAGAGCTCAAACGATATGTGCAAATATGCGTGTGTGTTGGTTAGGTGTGAGTGAGATGGCGTTATTTATATTTACGCATTCAAAATGACATTTGCTTTGGGTATATATATATATATATATATATATATATATATATATATATATATATATATATATATATATATATATCTATATATGTATGTGGATGCGTGGCGCGTTATACAGTTTGACCCCTTGTACGTGCGTATAAAATATTGTTTCCGAAATTTTCGCCAGAAAATTTTCACCGGATTTTTGAAATTTAAATTTTTACTACTTTGACTGCAAGGAAAAAGTAGTATAGCGTTTGGTACGGTGTCTGTAACATTTTCAAAAAAAAAAAAAATTGTATAGAAATCTTTTATATAGCCTGTAGATGACGAATCTGAACTTAGTTTATGTGGGTGTATGGATGTGCGTCGTCAGCTCGCTCGCTCACTCGCTCGCTCGGTCGTAAGTCAAAATTTTGTGGCCGCAACTCCTCCTAGACGGTTCAACCGATTTTAATGAAATTTTCAGGATAAATTTGTCTGGTGCCCAAGATGGTCATGTGGTTTTGGTTTTTTCCAGTGATGCCAACTTTCCGAGAAAAAAATTACTAAAATTTTTAAAAATTCATTGTGGCTATATTATTTATCCGATTTTGATCAAATTTTCAGGAAAGATTTCCCTAATGCTCCCATTAATTACATAATTTTATTAATATTCAATGTTGCCAACTTTCCGAGAAAAAAATTACTAAAGTTTTAAAAATTTTATTATGGCCATGTTATTCAACCGATTTTACTCAAATTTTCACAAAAGATTCTCCTAGTATTCATATAATTTATGTAATTTTAACAAAATACAGTGTTGCCAACTTTCCGAGAAAAAAATTAGTAAAATTTTTAAAAATTTATTATGACCATTTTATTTAACCGATTTTAATCAAATTTTCATAAAAGTTTTTCCTAGTGCCTAAATAAATTATGCAATTTTAACAAAATACATTGTTGCCAACTTATGGAGAAAAAATCACAAAATTTTTTAAAAATTCATTGTGGCTACATTATTTATTCGATTTTGATCAAATTTTCAGAAAAGTATGTCCTAGTGCCCACATAAATTATAATATTATTAAAATACAGTGTTGCCAACTTTCCGAGAAATGTCAAAGTAGTCTATATATGGGTTTACCCATATACTTCTAATCTTGTTCTATTAAGATTTGGTTTAGAGATTGTTTTATGGTCATATGAATTTGTTGCTCGGAGCGATTTTAATGTTTATGAAATACGCTTTTATTTTGGTAAAGAATTTGCGAAGAATTTTATCGACTAGCTCAATAATTAATCATAACTTATAGTTTTATTTTTAATTTTATTTGTTTTCTGTTTAACTTCTAATTAAAGTATTTGTAACCTATAGTACGTATTAATTTAATCCAGTGTTAGATAACTCTCGAATTAATTCTTGTTTATGAAACAAGCACTGAGGATGCCATCTACGATGTATGGCAAAACGTCTGCGACGTTCTATATATTCAATGGATACCGGCCGTGATAGCTTGAAGATTACTATATTGTTAATGGGATCGTATTTATTGCAATGCAGCATTACTCTCATGGCTCTATTTTGAAGCAACTGCAAATTATGTTTACTACCCTCATTATCAATATATCAAATTGTTGCGAAATATGTGAAATGGGGTGAAATTATAGTGTTATATATTAATTTTAGAGTCCAAATTGAAACAAAACTTTTAATTCTTTGCAAGAAATTAAATTACTTAGCAATTTTTTTGCATAATAATTTGTAGGTAAAAATCAATTATAAATTGATAATAATTGTAAAATTTTGTACAATCTTAGAAGTTTCATATAAAAATCAACGAAAAATCACTACAACATATTTAAAATTTGTACAATTTCATGTCCAAAATTTAAGGAAATAGTTTTCCCACCCTAGGTTTTAATATATATATATACTAAAGTATTTTTAATGTTAAATACAAATAAAAGCTAAGCTAAGCAGAGCATTGCTAAACATCGCGACATTTCGCTCGTTCCCAATAAACAATATTTAATCGTCCCGTTGGACGATTTAATTCCAACAACAAATGCGTACTAGCAATTGCAACAACCGCTTATGCTACCGCATTAATTGTATTGCAGCAATGCTGTAATGCTTATTGCACAGATATAGCCCCCCGGCACACTCTTGCCTTGTTAACACAAGCATCCGTCCGTTCGTTTGTTTCGATGTTCGTTTGTTTGGTTTGTTTATTTGTTTGCTGGTCGGTTTGACAGTTTCGTTTTTGTTTCGGCATCCGCATAGTTTGGTTAGGTTTTAGCATCATCGGCACGAGTATATCTGCGGCGGTGATAGGTTATAATGTTCGACGAAAGTTTGGTTAACTCTATTGCAATTGTTTCTTTGTGGATTCGTTAGCTTGCAGATTTCATATTTGTATTTAATTTTATAAGCAGAATTTGTTTAATTTTAGTAGCTGTTATAACAAGCTCGGTGTTTTGATGTTTTAGTTTATTTAAATAGTCCTCCTTTTATTACAGTTGCAGTTGTCTTAAAAGCGATATTGACACTAAACCTACCGACATTTCATGTATACCTAATCCTACCATGAGCGGTCAAACGACCGCTTCAAAAAAAAAATATGTATGTATTAATATAGAAAGAGATTTTAGCCAATTGGATAGTAAACAAAATATTATTATTTAGTTGTGAATATTGAAAAATCGATTGTATGTATATTATAGAAAAAGTCAATAAGTTACATGGCGATACAGTAACGTTGTATAAAAGAAATTCTAAACGAAATTTTCAAAGCGGTTATTTGACTGCTTGTTGGTAGGTTTCGTGTTAATTAAAATCGAACCTATAGTACCAGTCTATAAGTTTTACAAGTTCAATTATACATTGCTTTTCTTATGTTTTGCTCAGATTGCTTAGCCTGGACCGCAAGTACCTAGGCTCAACACAATAAAGATCGCTTTCTGTTCTTCGTAACATAATATACTATTATTTGATATGATTTTTGTATTGAATTAATTATTCATTGTTATTATCTAATATATAAAATTCTTGTGTCACAGTTTTAGTGTTTATACTCCTCCGAAACGGTTTGACCGATTTTGATGAAATTTTATATGTATATTCAGTAGGTATGAGAATAGGTTTATTTTTTGTTTATTTTTTTATGGTGTGCCATTAAAAAATACATTTAGTCCTAAATTTTTACCCTCCTACCACCAACCCCTACTTTTTAATAGCATTTTATATTTTTTAACCCAGGTCGATAGCTGATCAATGGGGTTCCGTTTAGCCAAACTCAATAAAATAAAAATAAATAAATAAATAAATAAATAAATTTGTAACTTTGGGAAGTTGTTGAGCACACTCCCGCAAAGGATTCTAGGGCCCTGGGGACGTAGCCCCCCACCCCCCCGGGGGGGGGGGGGCAGGAAAAATATAGAAAAGTGTGAAAGAAATTGATTCCAAATAAATTGAAAATAATTATAATATGAGAAATGTAATTGATTTTTTTTTGTAATACAAAAAAATTCATAAAAAATTTAATATACACATTAAAATAAAGGCAAGACAACGTTTGCCGGCCCAGCTAGTTATATAATATAAATATTACAATAATAAAAGTTTCATATTAAATAAATTAAATATTTTGAAGTCTGTTATGTAATATAAATAAAGACCAGACATATTGGTTATAAATTTAATAATTTAGATAGGGTAGTCTAATGCAAAAGATATATCCTAACGTTTCTAACCAGAACTGGTTAACCAGCAAAAGTTTATTATAGTATTATAATAACAAATTTATCTATCATATTAACCGTAAATTTATAATATTCATTATTCAATGCAGCAAAAACAATTGAAACACATAAAAATTAAAATTATAGATCCACATTTTAAACTCGTTTGTCATGTATATTTTCACCCGGGACTGTTTTTCCGTTGCAAATCTCGCGAAATAACTCATTGTATTATAACGACAAAGATAGCGTATACGTAATAAACATTATAACGCGTAAAACTCTATTAAAACTTTAATTACGCCACTTTGAAATTGGAAAGGCGTAATCGAAGCCGTTACGTCATTATTATTTGAATTGATTAATTAAGTTTGACTCTGTAGATTGCCTGCACAAAAGATTATGGCAATTCTGAGTTGTTTTTCAGCAATATTAAGGGATTTACATTAGAGCAGCGGTTCCCAAAATGTGGATTATCACCCCACTAGCGAATGGTTAATTTCGGATGGGTTGCGTTATATTAAAATATAACAGGGCTACAAACCGTTATATTTTTCGTTCCGATTCAATTAAAAAAATATATATCGGTTCGGTTTCGGTTTTTGTTTCGGTCGTTGGTTCAGTTCCGAGTGATTAATTTTTAAATTTTTTAAATGTTTTTTTTTATTAAAAACTTATTTTCTGCCTTAATTTAGAACATGAAAAATGGTTTGCGACGCGTAAAAGTTTGAGAAGCCCTGTACTGTAGTGTTGAAACGTGTCATATGAACCTTATTAATCGTATACAGGTTTCAGAAAAAAATCACTAATTTACATGATTAATATTTTGGTGCAGTTGGTGGGATTATAATTCGAACAGGAAATTCGTAGTTGTTAGGTTGGTAATATTCGTTAATATGTTGTTAAATTCAGACTGATAATAGTTATAATCTCTGACTGGTTATTAATTTTTAATGATTCTGTTTTATCTTTGGTTATATCTATTTTTTGAATGGCTATTTTGAACTGTATTATCTAAAATGATCTCGGAAAATATTATTTACTAAGAGTTATAAAACAAAATTACTTAATATTAATATGTAAAATTGTTAATTTAGATTAGACATGATTACAAATATAATTTATGATAATCTTTAAAATTGATTTACTTTTTTTTAGTATTTTATCATGCATCTAATGAGTTGTTATTAATTGGTTAATTATATTTTGAACATATTAGATTTTGTACTTTATATGAACTCTTAAATCAGACGATAAAACAGATTCAGCTTTTTTGTCACATGTTTTTAACCTTTTATACGAACTGTGAATTTTATAATTCTAGAATGGAACTCTTTTAGATTTATTTTGTTTTAATTTTATCATATGTACACACACATATATCTAAAGATTATTCAAATACAAAGCAGCAATTCTATTAGCTCTCTGTTGATTAATTTTAATAGAAATTAAGTGTACATATTTCGAATTCGGGCTTTGAAGCTGGAGCCGATGATCGAAGTATGAAGCAGTTCGGAGCAGTGGAGCAGCATGTTTTTGCTTGGAGCAGAAGCAAAGTCAGAGTTGTAAAAATATTGGCTATTCCATTTTTTGCAAATTATGTCATTGGAAAGATCAATTTTTGTCAAATATTAAAAAAATTTTGTAGTGCAATTATAAAAATTAAGTATTTATAAAAACTTATTTTGTAAGTTTAATAACTTTTTTTTACAAAAACTAAATAAAAATATTTAATATTTCATTTCATTTCTTAAAGTTTATTAATTTTTGAAATCAGTCGGCACAAATTTGTTTTTGATAATAGGAGCGATATATTATGTCTTGATACTGAAAGGGTTAAGTAATTTTTTTTTGTTATTTATTTTTGTGCATGTTAACAAGGGTGTAACCTGATAAACTGCTTTTTTTTTTAAATAAACACAAATTTAAGTTTTGTACTTGTTTAAACAGACAGATTAAATTCTTTATCAGTACCAGTTTTTATTTGTATTTTTTTCTATTTTGTATTTGATTTAATCTTTTTGTAGTGACATTTACTTTATCGCAAGATTTTTTTTACAGATTTCAAAAATGTTTTTATATAAATAAATATCGATAAAGTACAGTCCATACTACATATTTTTTTATTTGTTAGTTTTTATTTAAACAATGTAATGAAAAATCAGTCATATATTTTTTCATTTTCCTAATATTAAATGCAAAGCGGACACAGGGAAAGATAAAAATCAAATATAAATTGAAAGGCTATATAAACAGCTTCGAAAGATTTGAGTTGTTTTTTTTTTTGATTAAAAATCGTGTTTTGTTATTTCGGGGCAGTCGAAATAAAAATAGAAATAAAATCGCGGAAGAAACTTTACACACACACAAAAAAAAAAGAAAAAATAAACAACATCGACGGAATTCTGAAAAGAAACATGCCATAAAAGAAGAAAATAGATTAATTTGCCATCTTCTGTTGGCCGTCATTTATTTAATAGCTTTGTATTCAATGTACCCATCCATAGACCGCTTGATGGTACTATAAATCTTTAGTTTTCATTTATAAGAACACTTTGATCAAAACTGCACAAATATATAGTAGTTTTCGTTTTTTTTATATATATTGAGTAAGATTCGATTTATTTCTATCTTGTAAATAACAGTAAATGTAGAAAAATTGTATATTTAAATATATATATAGATATTGATAGACAGTTTTAAAAGTTGTTTTGCACTGACATATATATTACTTAAAAACAAGCGTTTTTACTGTTACTTTAAACATACGATCAAAAAAATATTAGATAGATCCATTTCAATGAAGTTAATTTTCTGCAGAGCCATGCAGATATAAATAATCTTTGAGTTAAAAATATACGGTAGCTAATATCTATTTACAGCTTATAAAATTAATTTATCGTAACTACAAATGTGTTTAACAGTATCGTAAGCTTTGTTTTTTTAAACACGTTCTTATAACACAAAATTTAATATTTTAATACTTTTAGTACACTGTAAAATTATTGTAATGCGACAGGTAACAGTAAAAAGACTATAAACTTAACGAAGTAGGTATATTTCTCAATAACATAGTTGTGTCATAGTACTATCATCCCCTATTAAAACATTAAGCGTCAGTATTAGCAATAAAATAATTTTCAACCCCCAAGGGTGTACGTACCTATAACATACCACGAACCTAGGGGTCGGTACACCCCGACTTGAAGCAGCTGTTAATAGACATCTAAAGTCTTCCACTCATCTAGGGGTGCGTAAATAATTCCCTCCGACAAAGAGCCTAATATAATTTTATATATACTGGCTTGTCATGAAACGCGACACTTACACACAAAAAATAACCCCATCATTTTCGGAGCACGCTTTTTAATGGGGCACCGTAAAATATATGCACAACGGTGTGCTTTTAAGAGAGAGGGTTGCTCGCGAAAAATAAGCGAAGTGTGGGGGTTGGTTTCATCTCCCCCAATTGCATGTGAATGTGAAGGTGAAACGTGACTGTGTGAAAGACGTCACGTGCCAATGAATTACTTCGTTTTTATGTAATTTGTCATTTTTGTGTTTTGTTTATTTTTGAACGCCAGACTTATTTTTTACGATGTCTATGATAAAGTGCTTTTTATGAATTGTTTATCGAGAAAATGTTGTAGCATATATAAAATAAATTTAATAGTAATTATTTACAAATTAAACAGAAGGATATTGATAGTTGAAATAAAATTAATATTTAATAGTTAAATATAATTATAAATGTATCGCTGTGCTCTGTATTTGCTAGATGAATTATTATTGATACAAATAATATATACAGTACGTTGAAAAGAGGCCTACCAATTCATACATAAGACAATGATGCGGTTGCACAAAGCGTTATTAACTTAATCAAGAGTTAACTAAGCAACTAGATTGCCTCATTGATTGATCAGGTGGCAAGTTAACCAATTGTTTGACTTGCACTATTTAACAATGCTTTCTGCAATCGAGCCTATATTGATACAACACAATCCCAAGTAAGCAGCTCTCGGCAGCAAATAATATAAGTTAACTCTCAAAGTGTTAATTGCAATTAATTTCAATGAAAAATAAAATACGCATTTTGCAATAAGTCTATAGTTATTTCTGTTTTGTCAAATTTTGATTCTTTCATTCTTATTCTATTTCTACTATATTTTAAGAAATCTTTTTTAATATAATTATTTTCATATTATTTCTTTTTGAAATAATGTAAGTTTATGCTATATCTTAGAAATTGTAAACAATATACAGGGTGATTTATTCATAATTGGAAATATTTTAACTGGAGTATCCTGGGCTCAGAATATAAAGATATAAACCAAATCACTTAGAAAAAAATGTGGTTCCTTACTGAGCTACAGGGTTTTTTATTTAAAAATTTAAAAACGATTTTTGTCCAGTACTTTAAAACTATTTGACGTATCTTTATCATACTTTGCAGGAAGTGTAGGTACCGTAAACCATACTAAATTATGTTAAATAAAAGTTTCTGGCTACTGCCAGTGGCGTACAACAAGGGCAAGCGAGAGGTTGACCCCTCCTAAATTTTACACCACTGGCGGAATTGTCATTTTAGCACAATTTTCTCCAATTATCCAATACTTTCTGTATAAACAACATACTCTTCCTTCGTAACTATAAAGTCATTATTTTTCGAGATATTTAAAGTTATTTTGATTAAAAAACATTTTAACAAATGTTCAATGTGACCCCCCATTTACCTCAATAAGTTTAGCAAATCTTTCACTAATCGATTTTCTAATTTTAAAAAATATGTTTGGTTGATTGGCAAAAAAATGAGCGGAATTGCCTTTTTTTCTTTTGACTATTTTTTTTACTGTTTTTTAATCAAAATAATTGTGCAGCTTTATGTTTAACTTTAAATATCTCTAAAAATAATGACTTTATCGTTACGAAGGAAGGGTATGTTGTTTACACAGAAAGTATTGGAGAATCGAAAAATTGTGCTAAAATGACAATTCCGCCAGTGGTGTAGAATCTAGGAAAGATCAACCTCTCATTTGCTGTTCTACGCCACTGGCAGTAGTCAGAAACTTTTATTTAACTTAATATAGTATGGTGTACGGTACCTACACTTCCTGCCAAGTATGATAAGGATACGTCAACTAGTTTTAAAGTACTGGGCAAAAATCGTTTTTAAATTATTAAATAAAACACCCTGTAGATCAGTAAGGAGCCACATTTTATCTAAGTGATTTGGGTTAAATCTTCATATTCTGAGCCCAGGATACTCAAGTTAAAATATTTCCAATTATTAATAAATTACCCTGTATATTGGAGAGCAAACATGTATATATGAATTTTACTATAATAGGTAGCATAAAAAGTTACAACTATGTTCTTATCGAAAATCGAATATCTTGTACGTAAAACATAATGCTCATAAACATTTAGGTTACAAATATGTACATTTTGTAATATATTATTACATTACAAAACAAGCCAACTATATAATCAAATGGTATTTCTCAATTAATAGCATATCTGCTACACCAAAATACGTTTGTAATCTTCTTAAAACAGTCAATCGAAAACATCTCTTTCCCCATTCGTGTCCAGAATCTTCCCTCACTTCCTAATTCATTAACACAATTTAAATACAAGAAGGAACAAAAGCTTATTACCCTCTTTTGTAACAGTTTTACAAACTGAACTGGGATTAACTTTTCCTTCTTTAATACTTTCTTCATTTCTTTCCGCTTCAAGAAGCAAAATTTTCGAAAGACGAAACTTATATTATTCCACGGTTAGTGTCTCCCGGGATACGGACAAACCTAGGAACATTTTACATTTTTGGGTTTTTCGGGCAGCGCAGCCTTCCAGCAGTTGGTAGCCGTTGATGAGTCTCGAGGAATTAGCCGTGTGTACCGTTGATGTCGCATTAAAATGTAAATTTGATTAAGAACAGTCAGAAATGGACGGATATTATAAACCCCTACCCTCCCTCCCTCTCCTGTATGGAAACAACGGACGGAAATACTGTATTTGAACTTTTTTTATACGCTTGCAAATGTTTGTAATGTGATATTCCTGGCTGATATTTTTCGTATTTTGTCTTTTGCCAGCGGATAAAACTGGAAAAATATACTGTATTTTGTTTTAATCTAAATGATATTAAAACGACGAATGTTTGAATAATTTTTCTGAAGGGTTATTTGCTTTATTTTTATAATATTACAATTAAAATTTAATTACTTAAAAGCTAGGAGATTTATTTATTAATTTATTCTGCAAATATTTAGCGTGGACGAAATTTATTAATAGCGTTTTATTTTTTACAGTAAAAAATAGAGTCAAATTACTATGATTATCAAACACTTGCATTGATTTTTTACAGTATAACTTACTGGCAATTTTAGAGGTCAATACATAGCTTTAAATAGGTATGCTTACTAAATTTACTTTTGTTGCTTAATGTCAAATGTAAATCTTTTCGGTAATATGACTATAAAAAAGATTTTCTGTAGTTATGATAGTTTTGGAATGATTAAAAAATCTTGCTTTTATTAGTACTACGACGAATAAAGATTCATTTTTTTGAAAATAATAAACTGTAGTTTTCATTATAATGTGACGTAGAATTGAAAAAAAAACTTTCCTAACAGTTTTCGAGCAAAATACTTTAAAACAGTATTAGAAAAAAACTATGCTATTGCATATTTATTAATAGTACAAGTAAAATAATAAAAAAAAAAACTGTAAATCACATGATGTGATCTGTAGGTGCAAGTGCGACAAAGACAGCCTTAGTACATAAAACAAAACGCAGGTCGTGACACACGTGAGAAACGCACACAAATTTACACACACAACATTGCACACAAACACATGTAAACTAGTATGACGACACGTCTCGCCCACATGACCTGGAATTGTTCCAAACAACGACGCCTGCCATCCCTTCATCTCTGTCTGACAGCGTTGTCGTCGTCGTGTATTAGACGGACTAGCGTCTTGGACGTGCTAACCTTCGTCATTGACTAGAGTCTATTAATTGCTCACTGCTTGCTACTGACTGACTGACTACTGGCTCAAGTCAGATATCGATTATTCCGAATTTCGACTTCTCACCCGTTGTGCTACTGACATTTGCTCTAATGTTCGCTACCAGTAACTATGTCAGCGAAACTGCTCATATTTTGGATTTTAGGTTAATTATTTTCGGGCGGTAGTGTCCGGATGTGACGACATTTACAAGGAAATATATCCAGTGCTTAAAGCTTCTTATATGAGATTCGGAGTGGAATAATTTTGCTTTTTAAGTTATTACTTCAGCAAGTATTTTGGAATTATTTTCAAACTGTTTAAAAATATGTTTCAATAGATTATTAAAATAATTGTTTTACAATCTCTCAATAGAATATTTACTTCACTTACAAGATAACGGGAGAGAACTATTTCTTTTAAGCATTATTTAAAATAATTTACTGGAATTGTATATATAACATTATTATCAATATTATACTGTAAGAAAACAATATTTATAAAATAATTTATTTTGAATGTGAGCTTAAACTAGGGATTCATGAGGCTTGGCTTCATTTTTGAGAGCTTGGCTTGGTTTTGAAGCCAAGCCTTGAATATTTCAAGCTAAGCTTTGAAAATAACAACCTAAGTATTTATTTGTTTTAGTTTAAAATTTCAAACCAAGCCAAGTTTGCTGAAACCAAGCTACTTGAAATGTTTATTTCGTCATCGTTTTAATAAAACTAAATTATAAATTTTTGGATAAAAAATATTAAGTCAATTCTAGAAAAATATCAGAAGTAACTAGAGCAAAGTATTTTTCTGAAATAAATGTAATTGGTAAAATTATTAATAATTTTCAGTTCAAATGTAATTTTATTTTGAAACTAAATATTAACTAATTTTTTACAAAGCTTTGGAAATAGTTATACTGTTATTTACTATTTTCTTTCGATTAAAATTTTTATTTTCATTAGAAAAACATTACAAGTCGAAAAACTTGTTTACTTTTGCGTTAAAAGTGAAAACCTCGGATCTAAAGCAAAAAAATTCTCAATGTATGTTATGGAATCATAGAAAATTATTTTAAATATTTAGTTAAATGTATGGCTACAAAGAGTGCATTTTTAATGTTAATTGCTATTTTATTTATAATATGATTTTACTAATATTTATTTTTCTTTTTGTTACAGGTAAAGATCTACAATTTATATACTATTTCTATTTTCATCTGCGTGATGTAAGGTAAATTTTTAAATATAAAAAAATTATGTCAATTAATATACAAAAGTATATTATTTTCAGTTTATTTGTTATTTGTTTAGTAATAAAAATATTTAGAAATTGGTTCGTTTTGTTCAATATTTATTCAGAGATAAAGAAAAATATTTGGAAAAAAATGTTGAGTATTTTCTGTTGGTTATAACAAAAATAATTCTGTTTATTTTGCAACAGTAACATTTTATATTTTCTTTTATTTTATCTTTTTTTTTCTTCTTTATTCACTTATCATAAATAAAACTTCGCATTCAGAACATTCATTTTATAATCTTGCAGTTTTTTGTTTTGGCATCGTTTTGGCTATATTTTTACCTTTCATAAAAAAGTATATAATTTTGAAACAGAAATATAGATATCTTAAAATAACTTTAATCTTAATATAGTAGGCAATTTTATGATATATTCTGTATAATTTGTGATTATTGATTGCTTATCTTAAATTAGATTTATTGAATAACAGTTTGATAAAAGTTTGTATCAGTTTGTTTATGGTTTAAGAACACGATAAACTCTTTATTTATAATCGATATTTCTAAAAATATCAAGAATTTTCTGCTGTATATAAGAACAAATTTTCTAGACTAAAAAAGTATTACTTTGAAACCAACGTTTTTACTATTAAATCAAAAGTAAACACAAAAAATTTAAATTACTTTTACATATGTAATAAATTCATATATCAAAATTTGTTTAAATAATGACAAATATTAAAATTGTAATAATTCATTTAAAATTACCAAAACACTATAAGGTCGCGTCATGTTTTTAAAAAACAAAGAATTTTATTTCAACTTTGATTTATTTTCTTGTGGAACAACACATTAAAATTTATAAATATATTTACACATTAAGAAATAGTCGACATTCCATTTACTATATAAAACATAAATAATTAATTACATGGATTTTATTAATTTACATTTTCTCGTCCGATAACATTTCTTGACCCAAAATATGATCTCGCATTACGATAATAAATTAATTTGGTATAGTTATAGAACAGCCTCCCGTTTTTGCGGTAGGTACGCGAGTTGAAAAACCAGTGACTGTCAAACTATTCGACAAGACAAAATATGATTTTAAATGTGTTTTAACGGTTTTTAAACAACAAACTCCTACCTGAAACCTACCTACCTAACCTACCCTAACCTACCGGATTTCTTAACATAACATAACATAAGGAACAATCACACTTCCTAACATGATATAAGTTTTAACGGACAAAATTGTCAAAATTACTAATGAAACTATTTGAGATTCACTGGTTTTTACACATGGGGCATGCGCATTCCGATGTTCACGCATGCGCAAATTTGGCTTTTTTAAAATTTGTGAAACGGGAGGCTATGGTAAAGTTCAGCCATTAATTTTATTCTAACTTGTATTATAAACACGGACACATTGTACAGGATGATTCAGTTTTCTTGTACCACTGGATTGCTAATTGTTTTTATCTGTTAGATAAAACAAAAATTATTTATATTTTCATTAATTAACTTTTTATTAGAAAAATCAAATATGTAAATTTATTTTTAATTTACAAGTATAGCACTTGTCCACTATGAATTTGTTTATTTCAATTGTTTTATATTATTTTTTACCTAAATAAATAATAAAAGTTCTAGGCGGTATAATATAGTGTTAAAATTATTCTAGTCCTTTTCGCCTTTTATAAAATAATTTCGACCGCATGGTGCAGATGTCAGGAATTAGTTAGTGAAACTGGCACGGACAGCGCTAGTTTGTAATACGTGCCCGTGTGAAGTTAGTTGTGTTTTTACAACTTGTTCTAAAACTAAATAAACTGAAAACAATGCAACCTCATAGCCTACTGTTTATTCTAGATGAACTAATATCATCGTTTTTCGTTTTTGTTTTATATTTTCGTACTCTTGCAACATATGGTTTTATATAACGGGTTCAAATCAATTTAATTAAGCACGTTAAGTATAATGTATGTTATGATATGACTATTACCTATGATATGTATTCAGAAAGATTTGATCGATATTTTTCGTTTATTACTTAGAAATAATGATTAACGAGAAGTAGTATTTTTGTTTACAGCAAAATTTGTACAGTATTTCAGATTTTTTAAAGAGATATTCACAAGTAAATCATTATTTTCTCAAATAAAAAACTGGAGTTAATAAGTTTTTCTTTTAAACCGACGATATTTTCTTGTAGAATTTAAAATCAAAGTTTTCTCTTATTTAACATATTTTTAATTGTAGCAAATTAATACATTAGAATATTTCATAATATTGTTTAATAAAATTGATTATTAGTTATTTTTTTGTTAAACTCTTTTGCTATTTTTTAAATTTTAACTAGAAATTTATATTTATCTACTATCTTAGGTATTACTATCTTAGCATTGTTAAATGCTCTGTAAGTTAGTTAAATCGTTAACTTGCCAACCAACCAATCATTGACAGTCGACAATCTAGTTGTCTAGTTAATTCATTGTTAAGTTGCTTTGTACAGTCGAGGCTAAGCGAATGAACTAAGTGAACTAAAATGCTTAAAATACTGAGCTTGTAGTATTAGCCATTGTGATTATAGAATTTGGTTTTAGATCAAGCGGGACCAGTTTCCAAATTTGTTTAAATTTTTGGCTCTCGTAGTGTCTATCTGGATATACACTGTATATTGAATTTTAAAATTAAACTTCTATTTCACAAGACATTGATTAATATATTTGTATTAATGTATTATTAGCACTCTTTTATTATTTATCGTGTATATATATATATATATATATATATATATATTTCATAAACTAAATGGAACTGAGAATGAAAAATAATAAAGATAAAACATTCTTTTCTATATAGGTAGTATAGTATGGCTGGGAGTATTTTCTCCAATGCAACGCAATTCAAACTTTGATAAAACCACATTCTCTACCGGGAGGAAAATAAACAAACAAACTCTATAGGTATTATAGGGAATCAAAGATATTGCAAACACTCAGGTAAACAATTTGCCCTGTGTGCGTTGTCAATGGCAACGGGGCAATATTCAATTATCGTCCAATGTCCAATTGGAATGGCCAAACGGTTTAGATGATTTTCAAAACAAAAGAATATCCCACAGCCTCTATCCGTTGCTCTTTTTCTACGGTTCATACGCAACTTGACTTGCTTTGACTTTAGATTTTCAATTTTTTTTTTTTCGTTTACCGTGACAAAATCAATTGTTTTGATTTATGTTTATGCATTTAAACGGCTTTTACACCATTCAATTTATTCTACAGGGTGTTCCTAGTTGCCTTGTTTGCTTTAACTAAATTAGTGTTACTTGAAACTGATGACTGAAATGTTGTTTGACTAATTTTACAGATTAGTTTGTTATCTATTATTGCATTTGTTTTTAGTGGTTCTCAAACTAATGCTGGAATGTTACATTTAGGAGATTTTTGCTTTAAATCCAACGTTTTCACTTTTAACTCAAAAGTAAATTCGTTTTTATACTGTAAAGGTTAAGTTTTTCTAATGAAAAAAAAAAAAGTTAAGAGAAAAAATAATAGTAAATTACAGTAAATTTTAAAAGCTTTTTTTATTTTAAAAGCCGTTTTATTTCACTGCAGTATTTACACAATTTTATTTAATACAATGAATTGGTTAAAATCGGTTTAGGATATAAAAAACCGATTAAAGAACAAAAATCTATATTTGAATATAGTTCTCGATATTAATTGACCATTAACCAATATTTTTATGGATTACATACTTGTCTAATTAGATAAAAAGATAAACATAAAAATATATATTTAAAAAAATTAAATTAGAAAAAAAATTAACTTTGTGTCAGAAATTGAAAATTTGAATAGCAAAAATAATCTAATAAAATAAATAAAACTTATATTTTCATTTTGTAGTTATATCTCAAAAACAGAAGAAGATAGGATATATATTTGTATCCAAACTAATTATTAAAATTTGTCACAAAACATTATATTTATTATTTTTTTTCTATTGTTTGAAATCAGACTATAGTTTACTTATAGCTTACAAAGAAAATGCGACACTATGTACGGTATTATTTCTTGTAAGTATAACTGTTTAGTTTATATTTTACTTATGCGGTACCGGATTTTCTACGGATTTATGAAATAACTTTATGATATTTGCAGGAAAATCACTGTTATGCTTTTACCTACACACACACACACACACACGCACACACACACGAAACTTACAAAGCGCACTGCATTTTGTTCTATTAATTAAAATGGTATAATAGAGAAAGCCTTCTATCATGTATGCAAATAAAATTATAAGTTTCATATTCTGTCTCACACTATATTTTAATATATATGTATATTTCTACGCTATTCATTTGTTGATAATGCACATATTTCATTAACGAACTTATGTTAGTTGTAACATATGTAACTGTATTTATTGTTAGTTATAGTATGCATATATTTGTGTATTTCATAATCGGAAATTTTACACTGTATATACACATTTAAAATACAGTAATTTTGTTTTTATTTAAAATAAAAAAAAAGCTTTAAGTTGTAGTTCTGTTTAATTTTATATACAGGACGTTCTTGATTGTATCCTTTTCTTTATAAATTTCTATTTCACTGTGAAGGTACTGAGTTAAATAAAATTTTGTTTCCATTAATTAAAAATCTATAAATTGTATGATCTTTACTTATTTGTTACCTAGTAACTTGTTTCCATGTTCTGTTATTTACTGTAATGTCATTTATGTCATGTATTCTGACGAAGATGATTTAAAGTAAATATTAATACAGAACTTTAACCTAAAGCAGTTTTATGTCAATATAATGAATTCTGAAAGATTTTTTACTATGTTATGAAATATATTATTTTTGTACACAATATTTTTTCTGTGGATCTAAGAAGAAAATTAAAACTTAGTGTTTTTCTTTTTAAAGGTAATTTAAGTTTAATAAAAGTAGATAAAAATGATTTATTTTGTAATTTATGAGATATTACACTGTGTAAAGTTATTTTTTAAGATTGTTTTTTTTTTTTTGAGGTAATCACTCAAACTTTGTAGCTAAAGTTAAAAAGAAAATTAATTTTGATTCTAATATTTTATCAAGTTGATTAAGAATAAAAAAAATTATTAGAAAGATTTTTTTTATACTGTTACCAATTTTACTATCATTGTGATCTTAAAGATTTATTTAAATATAAATTAAAGAACATGTTAGAATAATTTTTTCAGTTGAAAACCGAAAACATTCTTTCCATTCGACTTTAATGAAATGGAAGTATAAATATATTTTTATAAAAATTAAAAACGATTTTTTTAATATTCAAAAACATTCTTTGTTTGTTGAAAGTCCTTTTAGAAAAAATATGAAATGTTTTCTTTGGTAAATGACTTCATTAATTTTAATCTACGGATTATATAAAAAAAACAATTTATTTAGCGAAGAAATCCTTGTGCAACAATAAATAATTGAATAAATTAATTTATCTTTATCGTTAATTAACATGTTTATATGTGTCATTATCGTATATCATAAATATTAAATTATTTGTTTTTTTTTTTGTTCTTATGCTAATACTTAGGTGGAGATACTTAGAATATGTATTAATTTTTTTTTATTCGTTTTAAATTTAAAGTGGTTTCTCCCATTTTTTCTATATTTGCATATCTTAAATTATAAATAATTAATTTATTATTAATTCCGTTTAAGGTATTTCCTTATTTTCGATACTAGAATCGAAAAATTTTGAAACGATAAAAAAAAATATTGACAAATTTTTACTATCTTTAGATTTAAAAATGGATAAATTATTAGTAACCACTATATCTTTACTTTTCATATTTGTTTTATAAAAATTTATATAAAAAGAAATAGATACTATAACTTGGGCAATAAACAATTGCTTGAATTACTAGAAATAAATGAACAATATCCTGTAACTAATAAAATAATAAAGTAATTAATTTAGAACACAGAATGTTTTCCCAATAATTACACATCAAATAATAGCCTACATCGAAATAAATAGAAACCTATTAGGTGATTTCATAACATGTCTTACTCACGTCTAACACCAATAAAAAATCATCGGATCGCGTGTGCCATGAATTGCCCTGTTGTTCTGTTGACAATTGAACAAGTTAATGTCAATTTAATTGCCCTCACGTTGTTTGTTTAAGTCCCAACCGCGATAACTCGATTGACTAAATGCATTTCTCTTCTTATTCCTCTCTCATTTGTATTTCATATGCACACAATGGATGACAAGTTTCTTTTGCATAACGGAACCGTTAAAGCTTGCCTTTAACGTATGCTCATTATCCTGACAACAGATGTCTCTCGCGCGGCCGTTTATTTTTGCTTGCGCATCACGTGATCCGTTTCGGCCTCGTAAGATTTTTGTTGGCCGCCATTTTTCTCCTGTTTATTTATTATTCGTTTGCGAAATGGACTTTTTTTTCGGGTACAGCTCGCTATACGAACTGGCTATGGCCAATTATGGACTAGGATGGAAACAAAACACAACACGGTAACGGCAAAAAAAAATATGGCGGGTTATTTTTATGTCCGGTAGTACGAATTACAGATGACTTAACCTCAATGTTTTTCGGATGCAATTTACCGTTACATAACGAGCATTATATTATCATAAAGACAAACGTGCGATTGTTGGATACAAGAAAAAAATATCGCAGAAGTCGAAATTGGAATGTAAAAGGCAATTTCATGAATATAAATAAATATTTCATATCTTTTTTTTTATATATAATGTTATACAGTTGTGTTTCATAATAGTATACTTAGGTCAAGTTACTCCACCTCAATTTAATCTGAAGATTATTATGTTTTATAGTGTTCATTCTACTGTAATTTATAAAATTGTTACAAATTTAATCCAAACAAATCTGTCAGTTACTGGTTTAGAGCAGGGTTAGATTATTTATGATTTAGAAAAAAAAATCAAAAAAATCAGATTTAAAAATAAATAAATAAAAATACATAATTCTTAGATAAAAATAATATTATATGATTTAAAATTGTCGAAATATAACTTTCTGTTTCAGTTACAAGTAATGAAGTTAGATATTTTGTGATATTCAAAGTATTGATTTATTATTAAAATAAATTTTATGACCAAAGACCAGCAAGAAATTAGTTTATCAGCTATAAATAAATTTAATACTGTTATTTTTTTGTCCTAGATTTTAAATGCAGCGCAGATAGATGTTCTAGCTATTAATATATAAACATATAATGATTGATTTTATTGGAATAATGTTTAATATTTTTTATTTTTATATAATAATAAAAAAAATATTAGTTTTTTTTTTTTTTTTTTAATAATTTTAGTCTTTCAGGTTTAGTAGCATCATAGAAAAAAATCATTTTTATTTTAAGTAAAATAATTTTCCTAATAAATTGTAATTTTTAAGTTTCAAAATTAATAAGGAAAAATAAGCAATGGACAGCCGTTTATATCAGTAAATTTTATTTTATCCTTTTAGAACAGAATTAATTTTGGATCTGTCACTGGTTAGTATATGTGGTACATACTGCCCAAAAATCTTTACTACAATGTACATATTGGAGTACAGAATTTTTCAATGTAGTTTTGTTGATTTATGTGACGTAAAAAGTTATACTATGACAGCGCTTAGTGTGCAGTTTCGCTATTAGGGTGTAGCGTACTTTAACCAATTACTAATAACATAATGAAACTACTATATAATACTAGTCAACATAAGGTCGACTCGTTTGAGACACAAAAATTATTGAAATAAGATAATTTAAATAGTTTTGACACATAAAAATATTTTATTTTATTCGATGCTAATGAATTATGTAAGGCATAGAAAAAAATTATATTTAATAATTGTAATAATTTTACATTTAATATCGTTAATAAATAAAAATTACAAATTGTAAATTCTTTTTCTTTGTATAATATATATAGATATATTTGTATTTGAAATATCTGATGAGTCAGTGTTGTTGCTAGAATTTTGTATTGTATAGTCGTAGAAAAAATATAGTGCATAACTCGCACAGAATATCAATTTTCCTCTCGTCTGGATTGTTGTAGTACTCGCCAAAGCTCGAGCTGCAAATTTTTATACTCGTGGGAAATTAGTACCATTCTGTGTTTGTTATACAATATACTATTGTATTATAGGAAAAAAACAAACAAACATTACACAATCGTTTTGATATGTAATATATGTGTTCAATTTGGTATTTGAAACAAAATTTTTAATAGAATTTTTAAGTTATTTCATTTTTGAATTTTACAGAATCCAATTTAAATTTTTTTCGTAATTAAAAGAATGTTATATCATTTATTTAATCTTAAATTTTAATAGTTTCTTTTTGTAATGTACTCGTACATACAATCAATTTCTATGTAATTATATTCCGAAAATTAGAACGGCAGTCATATTTATTCAAAGAAGAAAAAAAAAAGGTTAAAAATTACGAGTTTTTTGCTTAAATGTTATTAATATTTAATTGCAAAAGTTTAAACTTCAAAGTATAAAGTTGTTCGCAAAGTTTGTACTTTGTGTGTGTGTACAAGACGGTAGTACCTATATTAAATTTTTAAATAAATTATTATGTAATAAGTTCTTGAGAACTGTAAGTTATCTTAAATAGGTAATATCAGTCGCTATAATAAATTGAACGTTGCATTATTTATTTGTTTTACAAATAAAGTTTTGTTGACTTGGCGATAAATACCCATGTTTCACCGGGTGCTTTTTCTTTCGCAAGGAAGATCTTTTCGAGCAGTGCTGGACTTGCCCAACATGTGAACACATTTATATACAGGTGTCCACAAAATGTCTGGACTGGGTCAAATATTTCGAGAACCAAACATCGTACGAAAAAGTCGGTCACGGCACGATATTTGTTGATAAAAAATTTACTTAACCATGACATGATAAAACCACCCCCATCTCCTTAAGGGGTAGTTTTAAAATTTTAAATGGAAACACTATTTTTTTTTTGTGGTTTTGTGTTTGTGGATAAAATTTGTGCATCTATCAAACATAATTTCCGTGAAAAATTGGAATAAAGAGCTGTTTTTATTTTATTTATTAAACTATCTATGCGCACTTGGTGCCAGTTGATATTTTATGAAATAACTAATTATTTTATAAAATAACGATCTACCGTAGTTAAATTATAGAATAATTTGTTTTACAAATAATAGCTATAACAAACAAAAATAGTATAAAAATTACACTAGGAAAAAATGAAAATTTGACTCTATTGTAAAGTGTTATTGATATATAAAATTACGTAGAAACATTTTCACAAAAAAATATTGTTATTTTTTTTTACACCATATCAAACAGATTTTTATATTAAGTATACATAAATTCGATTTGTATTTGTCAGTTTTACTCTTGAATCTACGTTAATTATATGACATAATCGTCATCGTAAAAACTTGACAGTAAGGAATTTTATAACGAAAAGGAAATAAACAGTTTAATTTTTGTAATTACAAAATTCATTAAATATCTCGTGTTTTTATAATACACGCGTTGCGCTATCTCTGAACTATGTATATATCTTCTATATGGTAACATGTTCATTCTTTCTGGTTGTTTTTCCTCGATTTTCTGCTTTTATTTTTCTCCGCGCACCAGTTTGTGTCTATTTGCAATCGATCCGTTCGCGCTGCCATTTCTAGTTCTCTTCTCTAGTAGTTAAAGTAAGATAAATGGTACATTTTATTATCTAACAGTGCAGATGGTTGCTTTAATTGAATGACAATCTACATACATACGTATATACGAGAATAGACAAACGAATGGTAAAAGAATAAATTACTTCTGCTCTGTTTATAACGAAACGAATCTTTGATACATAGAAATATACATTATATTAAATGACTTTGGTAACTTGCGAAGAATGATTTCGCAACGGGCTAAAGCTCTTTCTATTCACGACAGGCTAGGCTGATTTCATTTGATGTTAACTTCACAATATTTTTCTAGCTTTAAACTTTTCACTTAATAACTTATTTATATATAGAGTTTTCCTATAGAAATGTTACAGAGAATTATTAAGATCTTTACCAAATTGAGAATCACTTCCAAAGCTTAAATAAGAGTAAAAAAATCTTTCAGAACTTATTATATTAAAATAAAACGGGTTTAGGTTGCAGTTCTGTATCATTTTTCCCGATGAAGATAAACGTGGATTTCGTCGAAACGTCGATTATTAATAAAAATTAATACGAGAATTATACAACCTAAAGCTGTTTTATTTTAATGAAATTTTATAATAATCTATTCAGCCGAATTTGCTCTACTTGTGTCCACAGACAGATAGACGGACATCATCACACAATTGATTCGTGTTACTAAAAGCCTAATTTGTGCTTATCTGTAAAAATCACCATATATCAAATTTAGTATAATTACAATACTTTCTTTATTATATATAATATGACGGTCGGGAAATATATATGTATTTAATTATTTTTAATAAAAATAAGTTGATTAAAATTCGATTAGGTCCAATAAATCCGTGTCATTGACTAATGGCCAGTTGCATGAACCAATGTTAACGGAATCAATAAATTGACTAACCAACCCGATTATTATTTGGTCTACCAATAAGTCGTTTTAAAAACAGTTGACAATCTAATTGACTAGATAACTTATTAATTTAGTTTTAATCTGGCTGCAAAAGTTAATATAAAGTTATAAATTATATTGTAATCATATATTTTTATATTTAAAACAAACTACGAAGTTAAATTTAAACACAAAGATGAAAAACTGTAAATTTATAGAATTTCCATAGTTCTCTGAATTGGGTTTAAAATGCCAGTCGATAAATTAGTTTTCCAACTAGGAAAATAATTCATTTGCAAATTAATATTTGATAAAAGTAAACATTTGATTTTAATTGATTAAGTTTAATTATTAAATTTAATGTTTAGTTTTGAAATGAAAACAGTCGATTGTGTGTGCACTTTGCTAAAATTATTATTGAAAATCAACTGAAAATGAAATATTGAAAATGTCTTACAGAAAGAATGCGTTTATACTTTTTTCTTTTCATTATTATTACAAAATTTTAAATTGTACGAACAGATTTTAATGTCTAATTAAAAAAGTTTTGTGACTTTTATGTCAAGTTAACAGTGGCGTACTAGAAATTTGCTCTAACCGGTTTTAATTGGCAAAAAAGTCTGTATTTAAAAGTTGAAAGAATGTTATTGAGATTTCGTTTTAATTGAACTTTTTTTCTATTTTACATATGTTTTTCTTCAAACGTATCATAATATTAATATTGCTGTACCATATTACCTATGTAGAAAGAGGTCATTATGTTACTAGTACAATAATGACAAATGTACAGCAGTTTGTTACTATATACACCACTGATTGCAGCACCAAACATAACTATAACGTCAAGTGTATTTAATTTGACATCTTCGGCGGTCATATTGACAAACTATTAGTCAAGTTAAGTTAATTGATAATTGCATTGTTTATTTTCGCTTGAAATTGAATTTGGTTATTGAAAATGTGTGAAAAAAATGCAAGAAATGCAAATGTTTACCAATGTATATTTATTTTTAGTTTAGTTTCGTTTGCAATGCTTTTACAGAAAATCTGAAAGATTTTTTAGTATGTTGAAATTACTAATGTTATAAAAAATATTATCTAATTAAATTTACTTAATTTTAGGTAATTCAAATCGAATAGTAATAGTGCAAACCAAACTTGTTACATATGACATAATAATTTATTGATTTAATTTACGAAAAGAAAGCTATGTCCCTGATTTTTTTTGGACGAATAATTAATAACGTTTTTTATGACGTTACATCTAATAAATTTAACTTCTAGTATATTTTTGTTTTTGTGTAGTTTTGTTTTGTTTTGTTTTAAAAATTAAATCAAAATCTTGTCATACATCACTCTCACGAACAAGGAAAACGCCAAACCAAAAACATCAGTCGGGCTGGGAAAACAAGTTAATTACAGAATAAATACCGCAACATACTGTAAATTCAAATACAATTACACACGCTTACAATGCGTGTACGCACATCGCAACCCCCGTACCCCACCCTCGCAACCCTAATTCTCCATGACTGCGTTCTGCGCTTCTCTGTCATCCCTTTATTCGCCGTATCCTTCCCCCGTTCTCCTCCCAGAAAGGCGAACACACTTACCGTTACATAATTCCGCAGATTGTGTGTTTCATTCCTTCTTCCCGTCTTCACAGCATCGTTTCCCATGCTCCTCCCAACTTTCAAATTGGACGAGGACGCAGAGCCGCATCGTTTTAATTAATGAAAGTAATTAACGATAGGCACGCATTCTGCCCCGAGGAAAGGGGTGTATGTGTGTTTTTCCCAGGAGAAGGAAGGGGCAAGTGTGCTTCTCATTTCTCTCATTTGGATATCAAATGCGTCATTTTGACGGTTATAAGTTTTTAGCGTTTTTTTTTTTATTGTTTATTTTGATGGGAACATATCGACATCTTGGTGTAACATTTTCAAGTTACAGTTATTTAAGATTTTCCTTTTGTTATTATTTAGTTGGAGAATATTTTTCACATAAACCGAGGGTATTCGGAATTAAATATTGTTGGAGACTGGAGCTTGTTCTGTAATGAAAATACTTTTTTCATTAATGTTTCAATATGACGAAAAATTGAGATAGGTTAGTTCTGCACCAAACTGACGATATGTTATGAATCAAGTTGATTATGAAGCAAGTTCTTATTTAGATCTTTAATTGTTGTTTCAATCATTTTCAAGTAAATTGCTAAAAAAGAAAATTGATTGATTTTTATTTTGTTTTATTTTATATGTTTGTTGCAGTGACTCAACTCATGTCAGTTTCTAGTTCAAACCTTTTAATTAATAAAATTTTACTGTAATGTAATAACCTGGTAAGGAAAAAACCACTTGTACAATCTAGTGTACAAATTAATTAAAATCTTATAAAATCCTTTAAAATTATGGTAAAATTCTATAAAATCATGGTAAAATAAATCAAAGATTTTCTTAAAATCTATACAATTTAAAAAAACTTAGTATAAAATTCGTAAAATCAACGAAAAATCACTACAATCTTAAAAATCGTATTTAAATTTTGTACAATCTGCTGTACAAAATTTGAGGAAGTAGTTTCCTCGTCGTAATCTGATTTAGAAAAAGCGGTTCAATTCGATTACATTTAGTGACATTGAGTGACAAGTGCAATGTATTAAATATTTGCCTTTTTTGGGACCTAAATTTTAGAAAAAAATAATTTTCTAAACCTGAATCCAAAATTACACCTTTTGCTTATAAAATTAAGTAAATTATGTAATAAATAAAAGATAATACCATCTCATTTTGATAGAAAGTGTAAATTTAAAATATAGCCCATCCCTTAACGATCAAACCAACAATTATCAGAAATCTTAATTCTAGATTCACACCAAGAAAGTCAGGCAGGTATCCACATCACATCCACAATCAAATATAACATATATGAAATAAAAAAAAAAAAAACTTAAAAGTAGCTTCAGCATCCAGATTTCTCAATCGCGCCATCCTTCTCACTCTGACATATTCCATCTCTGTTCGGCATATACGCGCAGGGTTGAAATTCCTTTAGTGCCAAAGAACGAGCTTGGTATATTTCACATTCAGTTCTTAGCCTGGCTCGGCTTTGCTGCTTCGTCGCTACACGTCTTTCTCCCGCTTGCTTCTTTCGTCTTCTTCCTTCTTTTTTTCTTTTCTTTGCGTTTTCGGGAAAAGGTGAATGATCGTTATCGGCGTTCAAAGCTTCTGAAAGTGGATTAAATTTCGCGACCGACTTGAACACGTTCGAACGTCAACTGTATCAACGCGAGATGTCACTATAGTCGCACCAGCGTTTATCTCATAGAAGTTTTCTAACAGTTAGATGGAGCGTGCAAGTGAATCATGTCAATTTAATATAGGTTATTTTTAAATCATATTTATTAAAAAAGAAAGTTATTTTTATTATTTACTAGCTCTAGATTAATCTTCATAGGACAGATCATATTGTAATGAATGTGTAGTGGGAATTCTAAATTCTGTAATGAAAACTAGTAGGAGTGTAGAGTCGACAAAAAAATCGATCGACTCCGACTCAAACTCCGGTTCTTTTTCATTAGACTCCAATTTTAGTTCAATTATGATATTAATATTTTATCATATTAAATTAACTACAGAATGTACATTTCGTGTTTATACTATTACATATAGTAAATTAAAATATAACATTAACAAAAGCAATGTTACTATTAATTTATTTACAAATAAAAACATATTTTTATAATAATGTACTTTTATTACATATGTGTGTGCATAGTATTCATAGTTTTTAATATTAAAACAAGAAAAATTAAATAATAAAATTTTTGATCTAACAAAAATGTTACATAGAAAATACTCATATTTATTTTATGCTATAATAATTAAAATACCGAATTATCTTATTTTGGGACGCACCAAAATTAAAGAAAATTCAGAAAATACACGTGCTGGCAGGACTTTGGAGCTGTCCAAATTTTTAACTGTACTGCTCCAGCATTTATATAACTGCTCAGACTCCGCTACGCGCTGCGATTTAAATTGTAAAAAAATCTTTTTTTATGAAAAAAGTTATGAAACTTAAAATAAAAAATATATTATATTTCAATAAAATACTTATTTTTTAAAAATGCAATTGAAACTTTAAAAAATACATCATATTTTCCAATGACATATGTTACTATAATGGAGCAGTGGAGCAGCTAATATTTTTGCAGCTCCGATTTCGCTCCTGCTTTGAGAAAAATCATGCTGCTTCACTGCTCTAAGTTCCGGCTCAAGTTGTAGCGTTAAAGTTATACTTACTGGTGTTACTAGAAGGACATAAATTAAATTAGCATTAACATTTTTTTTGCCACTATCGTAAAGTGTAATTTATATACAAAATTAGTGTTATTTTTATATAAAAATGTTTACACAAAGAGTAGTGTTATTTTTTACTACCAAATCCAACAGATTTTTAACTGTAAGAACTTTAGTATTTTTCCTATCTTATTATTAGTAAATATTATCCTATATATTTTAAATACCACAGATTCTACAAGCATCTTGTTTATACCAACTCTGATACATCTAGCATGAATTCTGTCAACTATCAAAATGACATTTCAGAATGTTCATTAAAATTTTTATTTTGAAGATGAAGAAATTCTCTAATTGATTTTCTCTGTTACTATTTATAATCCTCAATTAGATATATTTCGATTTTAATAAACCTTTTCACATATTCAAATATGTTGAATCGAAACAACATTCTAAGATAATCTTCGGTATCATTCTTTTTTGCTCTTTACTAATTTAATACACATATTTATGCAAGTATATTAACTTTATATCTTAAGAAGAGAAAAAAAAAATAACTGTTCAGTGTTGTAAACAGGCGTTGAAATGTCACTCTATGTAGAGAAGGATTAATCATAGACAACTATATAGAATGTATCTAGATTGCATATGACCAGTAATTGTAATTGGCATTTTTGTTCTAAATATTTACAAAATAAAAGTCGAAAATTATAATTAAGGCTTAAAAAAATCATCTTAAGTTTTCATCAATTCTCAGATCAAATTTAATAGTTTTTTTTTATATAATTTATAAAAAATTACTTTAATTTTTTTATGGAGTATTATAAGATATAAAGACGCCAGCACGTCTGCTATTTTTCTAAATAATTTTACCAACGTCTTTTTATTTGTAATATAATTTCTTAAAATTTCATGTTTTTGAGTTGGTTCTTTGTCGAATTGAGTTGTCGATATTTAAGACACAACAGTCAACAGATCCAATAATAATAGTATAATATTGATTTCTGAAAAGTAATCTTATAAGAAGTGATATTATTTTTATATTTATGAAATTTATAATACCGATAATAACATCTTCAAGAGTTAAAAGTATTTACATAATTATTAATTATATAATAATTTGGCAAATCTATATTATACATATTATTCATTCTACATGCAAATATTTTTCGCCTTAACGATTCTAACCTCAAATTTAGCAGTTAAAGCACCTTCGATGGCTATTTTAATTTAAGGAATTTTAAACTAAAGATTTTATACTTATCTACATTATTTAAGTAGTGGACCAGAATCGAAAATTATATAAATTTCTTTAAATTTAAAGTTTTAAGCTAAATTTGATAACCAGAACAGCATCAAAAATATTAAAGACGGCAATTCCACAATGAATGGTAAGTATATCGAAAATATTTCGTTACTCTCCGGTTGAAAGAATCCCGTATTCGGAGCGATTTGGTTCTCACACACACACACGGGCAAACATCGCGGCCGAACCGTGGGGCCGATGGCGCTTACACTAGTGGTAAGGTGCCGTGGGGGGAGAGGGGAGGACGGTGGTTGGAATGTGGTTCTGGTGGGTTGGCCACCCTGAGCCGCAGCCACACACTCGACTGATACGGGCGTTAGCGCCAACAACCTGCGCTGCACTCTGCACTGCACACACTCACACTGCTTGATTTTGCGTTTGTCCCTTCGCGATCAGAAAAGTAATCCATTTCCAATGAGGCGATTGAAGTAAATTTGTTTTTATTAAGGGAGATTCTCACAAAACAGTATGTTATGATAACAAATAGGTTGATTCTGTTCACATAGGTAAGACTTGTATCGTTGCAGAATATTTTGTCAATTTGTAGTAAATGAAATTTTTCATTTAATAGAAAAAGATAAAAATTTATGTAATGATAAGTCTTTCCAGTAGTTAAAATAACACACATTATATTGTGTTGAAATCGTGAAATTAACAAAATTTAGGTAGTGGATCACCTGGTAAAATTGCGTTAATTTATCACAATTATTTTTGACTATGTACGACAAATAACTAATATTTTTAATCAAATTTTAAATGTCATTTGGTCTTGTGAATTTTTTGACAAGTTGTATAGAATTGCTGCGTTATATTATTTTTCCAATAATAATTTAATTAAATCTTATTTTTAGAAAATTGATAATATTTATTTACAGTTTTAAATGTAAATAACAATTTACATAAAAATTTAACAAAAAAAATATCATTGTCCATGGATATAATCAAGTAATAGGAATAGCACATGTAACAAAATTTCTTGTCAATTTAACTTTGACATAAAGTAATTAACATAGCAATGGCACTCTGATGTGACAGATGATGTTTGACAGAAATATTTATTCTTTTTTGCGAAAAATCAGTTTTAGTAAAATACGTATCGTATGTATAAAGTTAATAATTAATCTATAACAACGTACTTAATTATTTTTATAAAGTTGGAAACCAATAATGGAAAAATTAAAGACATTTGTAATCTTTTCATAATAGAAATATTGCTGAACACTTAAATAACATAATTTCCAATAAATCGGAAAAATATCCATAAGATTGTTACCAAAAATAAACTTTTATGTCATTTTAAATATATTCGTATTTGATTGTATAAGTTTTGACCTACCCAAATATAATCATCACCTACAACGCAACCAAAGCAAAAAAAATCTAAGCAATGAAAACCTGTAACCACAAAGCTATTAGTCATCACCCTCTCTCTCTACCTAATCGTAAGCCGAAAAACAAAACCTTATGAAAAACGACCGTAATGACGTCATCAGGTCTCTCGTACCGTCTCACTCCCGCACAACAGAATATCGCCCGTATAAGTCAACGAACCTATCCGTTTCTCATACACACACACACACACAACTGTGTTGGAGATGCAGCAGACGTAGCGAAAATCAAGCCCCCACCGATCGGATGACCACGAACAGATGTTTTGCACATTGTCTGGGCTGGGAAGGACACTACATTGTGTCCTATATATTTTGGGCGCTTCCAATAAAGTGGGGGGGGGGGGACGATTCTTGTGGGAATTATTATCAGGAAGATTTTATATATTCATATCAAAAGTAGATGTATTTTGTTAGGCTTCATTCACAAATTGAAATTAGTAATTAGCTGTTGGTACTCGATAAAACATAAAATACAAAATAACAAAAATACTAGATTATAAGATGATGGCTTTACTACGAAAGTAAAATAATAAGATGTATATACTGGCAAGATATATATTTATGGAGAAAATAAAAATTGCATTGACAGCAGGAAAGTCTGCAGTTTTTAATGAGTAGTATAAATAAATTTTAAAAAAAATATTTTTATGTCAGTTTATTTTATTGATGTAAAATATATTAATATTTCAATAAAAATGCATAGCATTAGCTTTTTAGATTATGAGTATATTTTTTTTGTCATTAATAAAATTATTTGATATTCAAACATTTTGTTAAATTTTATTTATACTAATTAAAAATCTGCATACTTTCCTGCTTTCAATGCACTTTTGTAATAACAGCTTATTAGTTTCAGCAATTTTTCACTCTGTAAAATAATCCAATTATTTTCAAATAACAATTTGACTACATCACAAACCAGTTAACTTGTCCATCTCATCCAAACAACACAAATTTCAAAGTTTACTTAAACTAGCCAATGTAACTGACACTCTGTGTACCGCGCGGCAAACATGCACCAACTTGTTCCCAAGCGTTTTATGAGCCCGCGCGCAATGTAAGGTACCTTATTCACCTGAGCTAGAGTTTCGTTTACAGCCCGGAGTTGAAGTTGGCTTGATCGGGCGAACCTAACGCCCGGAGCTACACGCCGAACTGACTGTGAGTTTGGCTAAAGCAGCTGAGTGTGTCTGTGCAACCTCGCACGACGAACGTGCTTTTTGTATTTTGTCTTGTTTTCGACGGCTCTGGGATGAGATGTTTTTGCTTTGCTTTACTCTTTACATTGTCCCAGCAAGAAGTGTGTTGTGTACTAGTGTTGAATGTTTGAGAGTTACATGCCGATTACACGGGTTCTTGTATTATGTCTGTAATTACACTTGACGTTCTGCGAGGATTAATATTTTTGTTTTGGTTTGCACTTACGCAGGGACATGTCAGATATGGGAAGCCCCCCTCCCCGTAATCGTCGATGGAATTTATGTAATTTTTTTTGGAGAATCTGAATCTGCAATTAAAAAAGAGGGGGTTCCCATTTAAGATTTTAAAGTTGACCTCTTATTTCACTTCCAGGGAAGTGATGATCAATCAGTTGCCTTCTCCGAGATGAAACAAAATTTATTGGTAATTTTTTTGTTCCGATGAGTCGTTTTCGAGATATTTCGATATTAAGATAATAAATTAATATAATAATTAATATAATAAATTGGTTACTATACATACGTAATGAAATTTTAAATTTTTAATTAAACATTAATCCAATTTATTATTTTTAGAATTTATGCATAACTAATTGAATTTTATACTGATAAACAATAAAATATAGATGAATAAATATATCAAATGAACAATATCACAACAGACAAAATTTGCAGATTTTTGAACGAAGAAATGAAAACAAACAAATAGAAATGAGAATTTCATTTGAAAATGATTATTAATTTTAATATGATACGAAATAATTTCAATAAAATATAATGCGCTTTAAATATAGCAAAATTCGACAATATTTCATTATGCTTAATACATAATTGTTAATTAACGAAATTCGATACATTATATAACAAATATTAAAAGTAATAAATTGTGACATTACATGGTATTATACATGAAATAATACCAATATTATTTTATTTGCATTATAAATTTGCTATTTTCGATCATTGTATTTGTTAATTTAAAGTAATAATCTATAAATATTTGATTTTTAATGTTAATAAAAATAATTAAAACATATCAAAAACAAATGCTTATGTTGAATTTTTATCATATATTTATCATATAATGCTATTTTAATTTAACATTTAAATAATATATAATTTAATATCCAAAATTGAAAATTATTAATTATTTGTAAATTTCGAAAACAAATTATTTGTTATTGTCACTGGTACCCTTATATGAATGCTATAAAAGCTTTTAATTCGCTTCCTGATTCAATAAAAGACATTAATAATGTCAAAAGATTTAAAAATTGTTTACCAACACATCTTATTCAAAAATTATTATATTGCTAAACATCGCATGTAACAAAAAAAATCTACAGCTATTATTTTTAATTTTTATCTAATTTACTTGTATTTGACCTTGTCTTTGCTAATTTATTTTGCTGTTATAGGCAAACAAATATTATTATTATTATTTTTAATAAATAATATAAATAAACTTAATGTGTATTATAAATTCTCTTTTCTATAAAAGTACATGCAATTGAAGTAAATCTTCCACCGGTGCCGTTATAGATTTTCTATATACTTCGTAATTTCGTTTATAAACAACATTTAGATCCCCAATCGGCGAATACTTTTGTACCTCGTGTGATTAGACTTTATGTGCATTCTACATTCCGTAGCCAGTACATTGTGTATACAGAGCCAGCAAACACAATTTACAGAGACGTATAGCCCATTCGATGAAAACCATCGGGAATACACGCCAAATGCTTATGGCGTCATCCAAAGCGACACACAACTAAGATTTATCCAAACTTAGTTTTCCTACTTAATTTTTTTTCTCTTGTTTTTTTGCTTCTGCCATCCGTTTTTCTTTTTGTTCTTTCTTCGGCGTCCCCGAAGATAATTCTATTGCTTGCAACAAAAGAAAATAAAACTGCTTGATCTATTGGCAAGCTGGAAAATGTTTAGTTCGATTTTCCGGCACAAATTGTGCCACTGTAATGGCGCTAGTATTCTTCGGCAGTAGTTGTGTGTTACTGAAGCAATATGGAGTTGAATTAAAATCGATTTGTACTTTCACTTGTGACGGAAACGATGAAATATTCATTTGTTTTTGCTATGGTAAAAGTTTGAAATTTGAATAATTTATGATTGAAATGATAAATATTAAAATTATTTTTTCTTCTCGCGCTAGTGAAATTTATTTGGGATAGTGACAAATTTTTTATTGCATGTCAAACATATTAGCTGACATTACACCATTACAGGCTTGTAATACCAGCCAATGATTAAAACAAGAATCATATGGGTAAACCTATATATAGATCACTTTGACAATATCACATAAATAAAATTATATAATTTTTTTGGAAACTAGAAGAATTTTTGTAAAGTTTTTATTAATCGTGGATAAACAATGAAACCAAAATAGAATTTTAAAAATTTTAGTAATTTTTTTTCTTAGAAAGTTGGTGACACTGTAAGACATAAAATTATATAATTTATTTGGACACTAATAGAATCTTTTGTACTTAAATTTTAGTTAGAATTTTAGTAATTTTTTTCTCGGAAAGTTGGCAACACTGTACATTAGTAAAATTATATAATTTATGTGGGTACTAAATGAATCTTTTGTGGCAATTTGATTAAAAATTATATAAATAATATAGCCATAATAAATTTTTCAAAATTTTAGTATTTTTTGCTCGGAAAGTTAGCATCACTAGATAAAAATAAAATCATATGACCATCCTGGACACTAAATAAATCTAATATATGATTAAAATGTTGAAAATCATCTATTTTTTAAGATAAAACTACTAAAAATTTAGAAAAAAATTATCGAAAAACTAGTTTTTCTACGTAATATTAATTTAACAACGTGATATGTAACTGGTGCTTAATGTTAAAAAGTTACAAAATTTAAATTTATTCTAACGAAATATTATTATATGTTATGGATTATTGCCTGAAAATATATTTCTGAAACATATCTTTATTCAGCAATCGCCTATCTATTTTCAGCATTCCTTTTCGTTTCATGTATAACCTAGTCGTAGTCCTTCGATTGAAATGATTGAGTTCACGTCCTTGAACCACCAGGAAATTCCGGTACAGTGTTCAAATAGCCGTGTGGTTGACCCGTATAATCGAATATAACTTACCTCGGCTAAAGATTGTCAAACATGGCACAACGATTCAAATTCTCGGAATCCTTTTTCGACTAAAATAGGCTACTTTCAATATCTACTTGATCTTTCTTTTTTTGCAAAAAAAAAAAATTTCGGAAAAAATTTGAAGAGTTTTTCTTTTATTTCTTTATCAGTATTTTTTAATTTTGCTGTTTGAAAAGAATTAATTCAACAACTACTTTTAGAATAAAATTAAATATAATAATAATAATAATATTTTTTCATTATTTTTCATTATTATTTAATTCAGCGAGCATAATATAATGATGATTATTACTCATTGTAATTAATTAATTAAGAAATTTTTAATTTATTTTTAATTGTGTAAACAAATTACAATTGAACAAAAAATTAATTTATTGTATGTAGTTAATTTTTACTGTTTCTTAAATTAGTTTTTATTATATTGTATTGTTAAAAATATTGCCAATAATGGCAATGATAAAATTGTTTTTAAATATATATATATATATATATATATATATATATATAACATATAGGTAACAAAAAAATAAATATTCATTTATTAGCAAATTAAACAGACGTTTCCGTTTGGATCTAAAATCCGGTTATTCAAAATTAAGATTCGGATCCGAGATCCGGATATTCGAATTTCAGATCCGAAACTGAGTTCTGTTATCAGGAAACTTAATTATCCGAATTCAGTTCCCAGCACTAGCAAACACATAATTCGTAAAAATGCTGTCAAATCTCTTTTTACATACATACATATACAATCACGCGATATACCCAAAAGAGTGTGGCACAAACTCTTTCCACTATCCCGAAATCAGTTTCCTCCAAAACATTTCTATTCAGACAAGCAACTTTTTGTTTGTTCTAAATGTATCAATAGAAAACAATTCCATTTCGATTATTATTATTTTCAATTTCTTCCCAAACAAACTAGGATAGTAAAAAAACTTCATCTAAAAATAAATCTATCGCATATAAATCTCGCGGTATGAGCAAATGCAGCTTCGCACTTTTTTTTTCACTATAGCGTGGTTTTGCCATTGCTCCCGTTGTCTTCCTTATACGAACGAAATAGACGTCTACCCGGAGCGACGGCGGCGGTATGGCGGTAGCGTTTTGGTCTTGACCGGCGCCGCGCTTATCGATTGCCGGGGTTGCCCACGAGACACTGAGACGCGCACGATGCGACGCTTTCGGTCGTACTGGGTAGATTTGCTAGGCATTTGCTTCTCTAGTCGTGTCTAGTCTTTGGTTATCGAAGATGTTGCTAGCAGGCACGGACTATCTATTTCGCGATTCTTTAATAAGAATTTATTCAGCTTGTATTTAGGTTTTGAATTATGTTATTTCTATGTAAAGTAGGTTTTTTTTTTAATATACTTAATTTTTACCACTCTTTCCATTTATGAGGAAATGCATGCTCTTTATAAAGAATCTTTTATTTTAACCCTTTCGGGACGGAATAGATTTTTCTGAATAATAATAACCACTGTAAAAATGTAACTTAAATTTATATTATATAGCTTTTAACAGTAAAATAACAACATTTTGTAATTTTACTGTGTGATAATTTACGTAATATTATTTTTTTTTTACGAAAAAAAAATTACATTCTTAGAAAATATAAAAAATCTTTTATTTGTGGTTCCATAGAAATACTTCTAGGCCTGAAAGGGTTAAATATCGAAACAGATAATTTGAGATAACTAGGTTAATTTAAGTTAAAAGATTTTTGTATGTTTTTTTATATTTTATTTAAATAATTGCAACTTTTATGTCATATGAGGAATATAGGACTTTTTAAAAAAGACTTTTTAAAAAAAGACGACTGGGCTATGTAGATAAAATTTTCAATGTTTAGATTTCCAGAAACAGCGTCAATTTTCTTAAAATATTTCCACTTGGTTAACGTTGCATCTTATAGCAATATTTTCTATGTAACAATAAAATATAACATCATATATACGGTGCAAAAATCTTCTTACGCTTCCCCACGCTATCTCGATATTATTGGAGCGTAAAATTTCGCATATCCGTCTCTGTACGACGAAAACGATAACGCGCACAACTGCCAATGTTATACCCGAATATATCAAACCTACAACCAACTACCCAAAAGTGAAACGTAGGCAGAGAAAGATCGAATATTTTCCACTATCGTAACAAGTCGACCAAAAATAGAACAACAAATAACCTTAAATATCGGGGGATACTTGTTGTTGGATGCCCGTTCATATTTTACCTTTTCCGCCTGCGTTCCCGCTTTTCCGGAGACGCAAACAAGCGTCCAGAAGCGTCCACATGCATAAATCATCCGGATAGTGTCGCCAACTTTGGCATAGGTACGTAACAGCAAGATTGAGATAAATATTTGAATATTTGAACACGGAGGAATTCTGAATTTTAAAAAACGCTTTGCTCTCGCGGAATTTCAGTCACTTTTGCTACCTTCCTAAGTAGACAGAATATATGGGGTATTTCAGAAATATCTATACACATTTTTATTAAATTCTTATAACTTTAAGATATATACAGATAATATTTTGTACATTTTATGAATCCGCAGGGCTTGATTTTTTTGGGTGTTTTCATTAAATTGTTTGATGCATTGTTTTAAAATTATACATGAAAATAATAAAACAAACGTAATTTATTTGTATCTTATTTACCATGACAACGTCTAAAGAGAGTAATAGTTATCCGACACATTACTTATTTTACGTAATCTATAATATTATAAAACTGTTATAATGGTTGTTTGTCTATTTGTTTATAAATTGAAATCTTACTGTTGCAAAAGTTATTAAAATGAAATAATATTTCTTAAACTATAAAAAAATTTTTTAAAAAGCTAAATACATATTTCAGAAGCTAAGCTTCCATCATCAGTAGCAAAAAATAAAGTCTTAATCAATATTGTCCTACTAGTAGTTGTGTACAATTTTTTACTTTCTACATTGAGTTTCACCGAAATCTGTTAAAAATACTAGCAATTTTGTAAAAATACGGATTATTCAATATTCTTGCGACAAATAATTTTTTTTTAGACACTTTATACTATATCCATTTTCCCCTGCTAAGGGGTTTTGTTCTTCGCGATGGGTATATCAGCAAACGAAACTCGGGAAGCAGAAAGAGTTAATGTTTAATGTTGACGTTAAAGATTCCCCGTGGGAGGACGAATTTAAGGGCTCAGTTGCTTTCCAGAACGGGAGACCAAACGGTCGGCTGGTCTGGTGAATTGAAGGATTTGGCTTGAAACAAGCCGATTTTAACGATGCCAAATATATGTTTCCTTTTTTTTTCCTGCCGTTGTTGCTTTACTGTAGCCCAATCTCCCCTTTTATCGTTACACAATTTTATGGTACATATATATTTGTTATTTATTATTTACTTTATCCATATATTATAGTTTTCCGTTTGGATAATTTATCTAATAGAGATACAGAGAGAGTTTGAATGGCCGTGAATAATTGGTTGAGTTTGTCTGATAGAAAATTTGATTGAAAATAAAATTTTATTAAGGCAATTCAAACTATTCTAGTGTACATAGTGTTTTGTTTGAATCAAAGAATAAAGTAAAATTTTTGAGTAAGTTTCGGTTCACAAACACTTTTTTCCATCACTTTGTTAAAAAATATATTAAAAAATATTAAATTAAAAATAATTAATTGCACAATATTTAATCATAATTTTACAAATGAGTCCGTGTCAAGATTTCATGTAACAATAAAAATATTTTTGAAAAATTAACTTTATGATATAGGAAGTTTATTACGATCAATATTTGTAATTAGTATGTTTTTACGACGATTTGACAATACAATTTATGTTATTTTTATATTACGCTGAAGATGGTCTATTAAAAGATCTAAACGTTCGTTGAATTGTAAATTTTAACAATAGATCTGTTAACTACTTCTCAACTGGATCCTCTTGCCAACAAATTTATACAAAAATTTTTTTCTTTAATTTACACTTAACAGATAAGTCGAAAGTTACAAATAAAAATTATTTGTATAACGTTATTCACGCAACAACAATTTATTTTTTAAATGTTATTTATAACGTTATATAACGAAAACAAATCATAAATAACGTTATAGGATAACGTAACGATTTGAAACGATATTTTATCCTTGTTTCTAACAAATTATTCCAAAATGCTTAAAAGCAATTGCGCAATAACAAATTCGTGTTCGAAAATTTTCCACTACATCCTTATCATCGAACTTACTCTAACATTTAATTAATTCGTTCGCTTAACAAATTTATCTCCACCTCAACTACACACCGTGGCATAAATTCAAACTTTTGCTCAACGAGAATACATCTTACGGGGAACTGTGATCGCACAACCCTAAGCCAAAATGTTTTTCTGGTTATTATTCGTTCCTTCTCTCTCCCCTTTCTCTCACGGTAAAGACAAAGGGTCGCAGCCTTGTGGTTAATCAAGGATGATAGATTTCACTTCTCATAAGAGTCCCACGAGATTGAGGGGGAATACGAGCAAGGATATATTTTCTTTCCCAGTTACAAAGACAGGACCAACTGATGTGATAGTCACTGAGGCAAGTTGTTTCTGTGTGAAAGGTAGATGACAAATTCTGGTAATCTTTGATGGTTTTTGGGAAATGTACTTGAATTTGTTTTTGAGATTTTGTGTAGTTAATTGTGGTAATTTTTTGTGGCCGGGCTAAAGATTAATGGTCAAAATCGCATAGGACAAAAATCCATATCCAAAATTAGAAAGATTAACTTACCTAACTTGTTTTTTAATATATACTGAAAGGAGTTAGCAATATTAACTACTAAGTCAATCACAAATAACCACGATTACAAAAATATTTTTGGTACGGTAAAAAGATTGTTTTCATCTCGTATACAGTCAATAATTATCTACAATCGTTCTAAAACCATCGATTTACAATACTGGAGACATACATAACTAATACATAAAAATAATAAAATACGTATCTAATTGTATATTTTGATATGCGCATTTTTCCTGTCTACTATTCGGAAAACATCACTCCTGCTCAAGTAGCTGTGGGTGTACCACCTAACCTACCTTTGTCACGATCCGTTCATTTTCTCGAGGAGAAAAGGAACCGGAAGCCAGGCGGGGGTGGGGGAGGGGGAGGACGGTGTTTAGAGTAGTTGGCAGGCACCGGATGTACCTAGGAATGCAGCGGGTGAATAGCTCTTCAAACTTATAAAGGACCCGGCTCTCTCGCGTCCACAGGATTCTATCTCGCGTTGTGCTTAATTAAAATTGTGTCACTTCGGTGTGGCAACCTCTAGCAGCAACTAGGATAGTTGGATGGGGATGCTTGTCTTCTCTCTGTTCTACTTAGAACAAAATGTTCGTGAAATAGTGGTGCTTGGCCTCCATTCTTGTTTTTCTGCGCGCGCACACACACACACACATACTGACAGAAGCAAATACGATGGGAACTTTATTTTATTTTCTACGACATTTCCTGTTTCTGGTATTTAAATTGAAAATTATATTGTGCCCCCGTTAAAAGGGAATAAAATGTAATTATCTAGTTTGAAGTTTATTTTATTGGAAGTGCAGTATGATACTGTACAAATTAATTGAAGATGGAATTGTACTGGAGAAGTATTTCAATCAAATTGTGATGTTAGTATATAGAAACTTGCTTTTTATTTATTGTATTATTTTATTTTATATTTGTATGACAAAAAATTATTTGATTTATATTAAATGTGGTTTTAACATTAAATTTCATTACAACAATGAATGAGCTTCTTTGATTATTATATTATAATATTAATTGCGCAGTTGGCTTTTACACATGTAAAATTAAAAAAAAAAAAGCTTTAGGATTAAGTTCTATATAATTTTTAATTAAAACTCAAGCAGGAAAAAGTATACAAATAAATAATAAATAAACAAAACATAAAAACAAGTTACTAGGTAACTAAATACAAGTAACTACACTGTAAAAAAAAGTTGGTATTTGACATAAAAACCATAGTTAAAAAATTACATACTATTTCAGTAAAATGATAGTTTACATACATTTTTTTATAAAAATAATATAATTTTATAATTTTATGTAAAATGTTTTCTTTTTACCGCAGAAGTATGTGTCCAGCAGTGTAAAGACACTGATTTAAATAAGATTTGGCTTCTTTTAATTAAAAATTTATAAAATTTTATGATCTAGTTACTTATTTTGTTACCTCGTAACTTGTTTCTATGTTCTGTTTATTTACTGTAAATGTTATTTGTATAATTTTTCCTGATGAAGATGTACATTGAGTTTGTCGAAACGTCGATTATTAATAATTATTAATACAGAACTACAACTTAAAGCCGTTTTATTTTAATATAATTGAGTTTAAAACATAGTAAAATTTTCTTTAATTTAACGCACATTTAATAAAAACTTGTAATTGTATACGCATACCTAATTAAAATTATGTTAATATAATCTTCAGCGAAGGTGATATTCTACTAACGTAACTATAGTGATTTCTACAGGAAATTTTTATAAGAAAAGAAACAAAAAAAAAAAAAATTGGAAGAAAAGTGGAACAGCGAGCCTGGAAGAAAATGGGCTTGCGCGTCCGGATAGCGACCAGCCAGCTGATAGTTGTTATTATTACAAAGAAACAAGAAATTAATTATCTTCTTTAGTTGATTATTTTTGTTCTTCCAACTATTACATTTACACGAAGGTACAGGCGCGCACTTAATGATATTTCAACAAAAACATGTACCGAAGACTGAAAAACTCGTTCTAGCTTCTGGAAAAAAGTCTCATAAATTTGTTTCATATACTATTACGATACAATCACAATTACGTGTTATTATACACAAACAAATTATTCGATGATTGTTTATTGCGCAAAAAACGATTTCTGCAATTATTATTGTGCGATTATTTGTAAATATTTAAATTATTGCTGTTTTTTATCAAGTCGATTCGAAAGAAATGTTAATATAATGTTTATTACTGTCAAGATAAATAAAAATTATTGTCCAAGTTTTTCGTGCAACTTCTAAATGACGAAGCTGAACTTAATACATACATACATACATACACAATCACGCCATGTACCCACAAGGGTGTGGCACAAACTCTTTTTATCATTCCGAAATCAGTCGCCTCCAAACATTCCTATCCAAACAAGCTATTTAAGGGATCCAGTTTTACTTGAACGAACAAAAATTAGTTTTCCTGATATTGTTTACTACCTTATTGATAAAAAAAATAAAAAAATATATATTTGTATTATTTTGTACAGAAAATAAAAATATAGATACAAAATAAACATACTTGTATAATTTAAAAATTTATAGATCCATATCTATTTGAAAAACATATGTTACAGTTATTAGAGTTTATACTTTTTTGTTTCTTTTTCCATTTGCTACTAAAAATACAAAATATTTATTTTGTGAAAGGGAATATATATTCAGGCTCACCATTTCACGTGGACGTGAAATACATAAAATAAATAAAAAGCATCCATATATCGTATCGGCCTTGAACTTTACACCTCACAAACCAAAACCTAACCTAAAATTTGTATCGTTTTTCCTTCATAAATTCCCATCAACCGGCACATTTCGCTTCAGATCAGGTGCTGAGGGCTCGGTACCATCGACTCCATAAAATCGCAATGCACATACGAGGTAACCTGGTGTGAGAGAGATAGCGATACGAACGTAAAAAGCGCAAAATGTGTGTGTGTGCGAGGGGCGGTGGAGGTAGCGAAAAAAGATATCCGCCATTTGCATACATATATTTTAAATTGTGCGCATGCGTCTTGTCGCATTGGTTCTAATCGTGTGGAACACGATGTGTTTAGAGCTAACCGATTACCCTGTACTGGGAATTGAAGGTGTAATACTAAGAAATATTTTACACAGTTCGGTTTCGGACTAGCATATCTTATTTTACAACAGAGTGATCTAGAATAAATATCAATTTTTTTTTCTGTTGGATCGTACTTACAGCTATAATTGACAGTTTGTTGCAAGAGATTCCTTAGCAACCGGAAAAATCACACTACTGTTATAAGTTGTAATATAACTTATGCTGGGATTCTGAATAATTCTGTAGTATTACAGAATGTTTCTTTCATAAAAGAACAAAACAATTTTCAACGCTACAGAACTGTCTGGAATACCACATTCAATTTTAAGATATCTACAGTTGATCTTTCAAGCATTCTCTATTGCGGAATTAGAGCTGGCAAAAATTGATATATCGATTTAAATTGATTTCTATATAAAAAAAGTCGTTTAATTTTTTGAAAGTCTAACATCGATTTAGTTGAAAATCGGTTTTCGATTTTTGGCTTTAAATTTGGCGACTTTTAAATTTTTTTCGACTTTCTGATTTTTTTTGGCTTTTCGACTTATATTTTTACACATTTAGATGTTTCCGTGTAGACTTTAGATTTATTTCAATTTATTAAATTTTGCGATTATGTAGATTACTTCAATTTAAAGACTTTTTAGATTACTTATTAGATTATTTTCAACGATAAAACTGTTTACTTTCTAGAAATCTAGACACTTAAAGCTGGACTTTTTAACTTTTTTGATAATTTTAATTTGTCAGATTATTTAGACTTTAGACTAAAGGTTTTTAATGTGTTTTGATTTCGGAACCAATAATAAATTATAAGGTCAGTCCAAGTGTAAAGATATATTTTTTGATAATATTACATAATTATTTTTTCTTAATTTCCATTTTATGACAAAATTACATTATCAATTTTTTTTTAATAATACTGTGTATGTTCAAATCTTGGTATGTGACAAAAAAAAAAATTTTTTTATACTCTATTTTTTTTAAGAAAGCAGTTGTAGGCGGTACCAGCGCGGTCCGTTTTACACTGTTCCAAATTAAATTATATATATGAAAATTAAAATATTTAGCGGTAAATTCAAATTTAATAATAATATTCTTTATTTAACATTCAATAATTATATCGAAGAAAAATTAAAACAAATAGAAAATTTACAATAGAATATTTAAATAGGACTATATTCAATACATTGTTTTGATATATTATAACTTTTTAATATAATTTTTATTTTATCATTTATTTAAAATTAAATAGAAATGTTTTTTTTTTTTAAATTTGTCTTTTATTTATATGAAAATAATAATATTATTATAATTTGAGTTTATTAAATTATATATAAAATGCCTATACAACTTTCAAATTATATTTTTGTGAAATATAAATAAAACTTATGTGTTTATGACCTAAATGTTAATTTATAAAACCCGCATGAAAAAGTATAACAATAACAAACATACAGTAAGTATAGAATAAAGTACATAATTATATTTCCTATAGTGCAACTTGTTATAAAAATAAAATTAAATATTATAGTATAACATATATTTTTGCAAATTTCGTTATTCACAATGTGCGTACATTAGCACAGTGAAATACTACTACTTTTGTTATATTATTATTCGAATAGAGATATAATTTCCAACACTGCAATATTTTAAGAAAATATGTAAAATGACAATAGTTTTCGATAATTTTTATTTACAAAAACAACCAAACAATGTTCTGAACGTAACATTGCACATGCGCGATATTTCTGTTGTGTTCGCTACCAGAGGCGTACGAACATTAATTCATTTTAAAACTACTTAATTTTAAAACATTTCTCTTAATATATACTTTCAAAATTATTTTTAAATATATTTATCCACTAACTTTTATATTTTAACATTATTTAAACTTCTGTTTCCTTGTTAATAATCAAAAAATACGCTAGCAATATATCCACTATAAACTTTCGTTTCTACGCATATGCTTATAAATTTGGATTCAAACAACAGAGACAAATAGAAAAAGTTGAGATAGAAATTTATTCTTCTACAGAGTAAACTTGCCCACAATTTTAACCAATTACAAGCAAGGAAAAATAGCTCCTATCTTCTGCCTGTCTGTCTTCTTAAAATAAATAGAGTATAATAATTACACTTGATGAGTAAATAATTTCTCATTTTAGATCAGACAATATATCTAAATTCTTCGGTTTTAAGTAGAGACAAAATGTCGTAATAAATCATTGCTAGAAATATTATTAAGAACAATGTAAATAATTAATAATTTTGCAATGTCGTCGCAAGTCTGTGACATCAATCAGAGCGTACGAAGCGCTGTACAGCGACAAAGCTAACAACTAAATCGTGGTGTGCATGTATCTCCTCTCACTATGTATCGTATTTGCGCCAAGTGATCACGACAAACTGATATGGTTAAGTGGTCTAATTAATTTGTGACAAAATAATTGCGCGTTTGCAACAACTCTTTTATTTCGCTCTTTTCTTGTTTTTCTTTTCTCTTTCTCTCTCCCCCTCTCTCTTTCTATCTCTCTCTTTCATCGGACGGACGATGTTGTAAATTTTAATTGTGACGAGATGCTTTTGCTCTTTTGTTTTTGCCCGTTCTTGTAGATTAAGTGACCATGTTTGTGCGAAATTAATGGACATTAAATGTTGATTGATTTTTAGGTTAAGAGGTCAATTCGTTTTTGTGAGTTTCTTTGTTTTATTTTTTTATTCAGATTGTTAATTTATTGGAAGATTAGTGAAGAATAAATTTATTTGTTATTATCTGGTATTGAAGCAAGTCATATGACAAATATATTTACATTTTTAAATATGGGATGTTTCATTTTTTAGTTTTATTATAAAGTGATTAGAAAATAAAACTGTGTAAGCTGCTATGCAATTAATATGTAGATTCATACAGTTGTTGGGTTGTTTTAAGTTATGCTAGCTAGCAGTAGTACTCTCTTTCGGAACACTAACCAATCACTGAAAAAAACTATTATGTAGTTAAATATTTTTAATTCCGCAGACGAGAATATGCAATTATGTTTAGTCTATTTGGTAGACATTGTCATTTTTAAGAGGAGTCCAAAAAGAAATTATAGAGAAATTTACATATTTTCTGAATGAATATCTATTTCAGTAATTTAAGCAAATATTTATGTTTTATTTTAATTTATTATAATAAATTTAATAAAAAATCATATCAAATAAAATACAGATTACAAAATATTTTAATAAATTTAATATTAATGCATGCATCGTGAATCCTGGTTTCTAACCAAACGCTTTCACGAACTTGAACTAGTCTGATTGATATAACGCCACATAACCTTAACCAAAGTTTGTAAAGACAGCTTCATTTTTAATTAGTTTTTTATATATATATATATATATATATATATATATATATATCTAATTATACTATCTAATATTGCAAATTTATTATGCGAAAAAAAAGAAGGAATATTCCACTTTAAACTCTGAATACTAAATGAAAATATGACTCAAATCTTTTTAAATAAAACTAATTTCCTGCCGATATTCTTGTTAAATATCTGGACATCATTGAAGCACTAATAAAATAAATTTGAATTTTTTAAATTCGTAGAAAGAGAGGAACATGAATAACAGAGATATCCTGTTTAATGATTCGTTTATATCTGTATAATAAATATGTATGTATAATAAATCTATGTAGATATGTATATATGCATATTACATCATCATTACTAGGTTACTTAACATAGCATACCATAGCATAGCATAGCTAGCGCAACAGAACGTACATAGAATAAGATAACTTGTTATGTCTGGCGAAGTTCGTTTTCGGTCTTGTGACAATAAACATTAAACACAATCGAGATTGTGTTTGCGTGAGAGAGTGTGTTATATGGCACGCATGCATAATCATATAATATATGAATATACAAGTTCAAGGTTATATTATGTATAATGTTTGTATATAGACATTTGAGTTAATTATGGATTGCCAAATATTATTACTATATGTAATATATCGGGTGTCTTATTTGTAAGGTAGAACTTTGGTTAGTTTTTTTTTATCACTCAAACATTATAATGTATTTCTTCACGCGTATGAAAATATTGATATTACGTTATTATATTGCTTGTATAGAAACAGGTTATTATGTTACTAATAAAATAATGTACATTATTATACAGCAATTAGTTACGTCTCTGGTGGCAGTACCAAACATAACTACAATGTTAAGTGTATTTAATCTGACACTTTCGGCGGCTATATTAAAAACTATAACGATAAGTTAATTTGACAATTGCATTGTTTATTTTTGCTTGAATTTTAAGTTGATTCCTGAAAATGTGTAAAGAACTGCAAGAAATTCAATGTGCACCGTCAAATTTATCAGAAACTGCATATTTGACTAAAGAAATACGATTAAGTGTATTTAATTTGACATCTACGACGGCCATATTAAAAAAGATGATGCTATTTATACATACGGTATGTTTGCGCAATTGGCTATTTATACATACTAAAAAAAAAACTCTAAACCAATCTACTAACCTAACCTACCCTAAATAGCCAATTACGTAAAAATACTGTATGTATAAATAGCCAATTGCGTATACATACCGTATGTATAAATAGACACTTTATATTAAAAATTATTAAATTAGGCCAATTGCTTTTTTATTTTCGGTTGGAATTTGAAGTAATAAAAAAAAAAGAAAATTATTTAAAAGCTTTAAAACTATTGAAATATCGTTATAATATTTGAGTAACTTAAATTGGAACATCTGGTATATGAATATGATTTTAGATTATGGTATGTTGATGATTTCAGAATAAAGAGATTACAGTCATTAATCTTTATTATTTTTAAAGACATTTAGTTGATAGGGATGTTTATAGTTAGATGTGTCATAATTCAACAATTTTGTTTTATTTTTTACCAAAGTTTAAAGATTAAAAAATATATCCATCTACTCTACATTACTAACGCTAAATTATTTAATGTAATTTTATTTCCAGGAATGAGTAATACATACACAGACACGTCATGTACCCAAAAGGGTGTGACACATACTCTTTCCACTGTTTCGAAATTAATTTTCTCCAAACATTCCTATATAGGCAAGCAATTTTAACTTCATCCACATTCATGATACTTCTCATACATTCCTACTATTTGGAAACGTTCGCTCACGAAAAACACTCTCAATCATACCACTTCATCTACTCATCGGATATCCACACAAACGTAAACCTTCAATATTCTATTAATTTTTTACTTCGCGTAGTAAAACCTGTAAAATATGTAGAATATGTATTGCGCATACTTCAAGTACAACCTGTACGTACTAGTTTTTACCGATTACATTAATTTGTTTTTTAATATTTTCAAAATGGCTGTAAGACTACAATGTCATATTTGAAAAGATAATTTTGAATTAAGAAAAAAGGCAATACCAAAGTGCTAATAGCATGTACAAAAGTAATAAGTTGATTTAATCAAAAATACATTAATAGTATTCTATGTGTAGATTACTTAGAAAATTATTGATGTAGAATATACATATTTTACACCTATAGAATATGTACATTCTACACGTAATAATCTGCTTACCGAACCTTAGTTTCCATAAAACATTTTTATTACTGCAACAAAAAACGAATCTATTAAAATTTTCATCAAACTATTGTCGTATAAATTGCAATAGAAAATAGAGAAAACGTTAACTCGATTAAAAAGTATAGATGAATTTTCCCACAGGACACACTGTGTTGCTTGAAAATTATTCCTGTCATTTAAAAATAATTGCTTTTCTTGTAACGAAACTAGATATTAAAAGAGATAAAATTATTCTTGAAGGCAACAACGGAGCAGCGAAATATGCGAGAGAGTACAAGCATGGCCACAACTAATCTCTTGTATTAAAAGTGTTGCGTTTAAACTACGAAGCTAGGTTGTAAAGTGAGTTTGCAATTGGTTTATATATATATATATATATATATATATATATATATATATATATATATCTATATAGATACCAGATAACTGTTCGCATAAAATTAAAGCTTTACAAGTTTTGTCGTCTTTAATCAGTTTTGCTTCGTAATTAGTTTTCTAACGAAGAAGTTTATTGTTTTTCAAGGCCATTGCGCTATTACCTTGTCCATTTTCTACCAATCAGATTTTATTAAATCTGTAATTAATTTCAATAAAATTCAATGTTGATTTGTACTTATAATTAAATTTAAGATCAGTTGTATAAAACCGTTAAAACACACCTGATTCAGTTGTCAAATATTATCCAAATTACACAACAAAAATTTGTAGGATTTGGTGTTAAAAAAATAACACTTTTCTTTATGGAAAGGTTTGTGTGTAAAATGATACTAATTTTGAGTATTAATTACACTTTGCAATAGTATCGAAAAATGTAGCTATTAATTTAACTTCTTTTATTGTAATTTTTACTCAACTTGTGGTATATCTCCAATAGAACACTGATTATAGTTCTTTATTCATTAAGAAAAAAGATACAAATATAATGAGTGCTGAAAGATTTTTTACTATAATAAATATATAAAAAAATATATATTTTTTTAAATACAATTTAACTATACTTCTATGTTTTATATAAGATTTCATATAATGAATAAGTATTTTTGGTGTAATATTCTTTTATTCGTGATATATGTAAAATTTACATAAATAAAATATTAAATTTACAAAGAATGTTTTTCGTAGGATCCAGACAAACGGAAATATAAATCTGTTGTTTTATAAATTTATATTGAAATATTATAAAGTACCTATTTTTACATTCTTGCGCACATATATTTTACTTTTAATGAATGTAAACATTTTTCAAATGTAATTTATATGTATTTTGAAAAAATAACAGCAAATTTTTGGCCAAGATATTTTATTTCGCATACGAAAAGGAAATGCAAATGAAAATAATGACTTATTTCTTGTATTTTTATTATAACAATATTTTGTGTAATTTATTTTCATTCTGAATATATTTTCAAATTTTTATTTACATTTTTTTGCAAAGGTAAAACAAAATTTTATTGTAATATTATTTTTGTTTATTAATTATAGTAATTATTATAGCAAATAAATGAATATTAGTGAATTTAAAAAATTTCAAATATAAGTAATTTATAATATAATTAATTAATTAATTTCATATATAAGTAATTTAGTTTATAAAATAACGAATCATTTCTTAAATTTGTAATAGTTGTACTCTAGATATGTATAGAGCTAACTAACTTCCAAATGCTATTGTCTGCAATAACTCTCTTTCATTATCTAATCCGATTTGTGTGTTTTGCAGGTGACGTATGCTCCGGCGCATGCTGCAATCAGTCGACGGAGGAAAGTCTGCGCTTGCAGGTGCAACGGGACTTCTCCCGTATGCTCCGACACAACTCACGATCGCTTCAAGGCCTGCTTGATACCACCGCCTCCACCTTACAAGGTAACTTGAGTACAGAAAGAAAGTCTATCCACTATCTAGCTCATTGTCCATTCGTAACCGCGGTGAACGGGGTACAGTGACATCTGAATGTATGGTTATATATTTTCCGTTTGGTTGGTTGGAAGCTGTGTTCGTTCGATCGCTCGCTCGCTCGCTGTTCTTGTTTATTAGCCATTGAGATTGGCCGATTGTCTTGATTTGATGCTTATTTGTTTCTTATGTGTGTGTGTGGTACGCGGAGGTAAGATGGAGGATTACAGTTATATGTATGTGTTGGAAATTCTGGGATTATAAAATGCTTTTTTATAATTAACTTAAAATGACAAGTAATCGTTGTGCACGGATATCTAATTTATTGGTATTTGAAAGTGATAAAAAATGCAATATAAACATTATTTTTAACTAATTATATTAAACAAGGAAATACAAAATTTGAACGACCGAGCGAGCGAACGATGCACACACATACACTCTCAAAGCAAAGTTTGTATTTGGTCATCTATAGGCCATATGAAGGATCTATATAATATATTTTTTTTTTTTTTGAAAATTATACAGACACCGTAATGAACGCTATACCACTTTTTCTTACAGTTAAAGTGGTAATAAGTAAGTTTTCTCCAACAGAAATAAATGTGCGTATAAGGTAAACTATACAAATATTACTTACGTATCTATTCTAAATATATTTGCATTATATTAATAATGTAAATATTTGAACTAAAAAATAAAAAGCTGTAGCAATAGATTTATATGCTGCGTTTTTTTTATTATTATTATTTTTTAATTGAAGCAATAAAAGTACAAAAACTATTTTTGTTAGTATATATATATATATATATATATATATATATATATATATATATATATATATATATATATATATTACTGCGTACAAAAAAATTAATAAAATTTTAATTAAAATTTATTCAATAAATTTAATTTTATCCAATAATTCCATATCAAACATGCAGACGTACGCATATAATTCATTGCTCTGAAATGAATAAATATTATTATTAAATTCCATTCAAAATACTTGTATTTATAACATATAATTCTTTATTAAACATAATCATATACCTACATATACTTGATGTAGATGGAAATTAGTTAATATGGAGAAAAAATCCAGTTAAAATTTTGCAATTAGATTGAGATATATTTATATGTTGATGAAGTTTATGGCACGAACAGGTGTCGTAATTTATCCGAATGAGTAATTAATTAATTAAGACCTGGTGTTTTTTTTAATTTAGGAATACATTTATTTTTAGAATAATTTTAAAAGTTATCCAATGAAATATTTATTCCGAGGATACATTTTTAGCCAATTAGAGATGATTTTTTTACTTATCTTAGGAATAAATAAATATTGGTAATATTGACCCTAAGATAAATAATGCTACATTTTAAAGTTAGAAATTTAAAAAAAAAGTATAGAGTGGGTGATCGGTTAATGAACAGTTCGGACTGCGAACAATTCGGACAACAAACACTTTCACGAAAGATTTTTGTGTTCGGATAACAAACATATGTTCGGATAACAAACTTTTCTGAACCTACTTATAAAAACTAAATTAAAATAAAAATATTAGAAAATCTTGCAATATTATGAGGATGATCGGTTTACGAATATAGTCTTGGAAGGGATTATGCCCGTAAACCGATCACCCACTGTATTTTTGTGGTTATAGAAAAAACTATTTTTTAAATTAATTTTCGATACGTTCAACTGCTACAACTTTATATCGGCAATGTTCTCCAATGACCATAACAAAAGCCTGACAGAAAGCAAAAAGCAAACTCTTAAAGAAGAAGAAAAAGAAATCATTTCTGACCTACCGTAACCTATAACATACCAGTCGTATCTAAATCTAAACACACTACTACATCATATACACACGTCCATTAAATGCTTCGAGCGCTGCGGCGGCGGCAGCGGAGAAAAACATTTGCAAATCAACTACGGACCACGCACAATTTCACTGTTTTATCCGATTGCACGAATCGATCAAGCTCTAACGTTATAATGCCGGCCGCCCCGTACCGCTCGCGCGCCCATCAAAACAATGCATCGGAGAATTATCGATATATTCTCTCGCACACCTACGTTGTTGCTATAAGACTCTAGCTAACCCCGCCCAACCCCACTCCCCGCCACGGTGAAACGTTCGCATAATTTTCCCCGGTTTGAGATATCTTATCGGTTAATGAATACTTTGAACCGGTTAGCTGTGTGTGTGTGTGTATTATGTAGTTTTAGTTTGGTGTATATAGTATATACGTTTAGTCTAGGTTGGTTGTGGCCCTCAGGCTGGTGCACACTTCCTTTCGCGATACAAGCCCAATCGGTTGAGGTATAGAATGGGGTAACTTATACAGGTAGTATTAAAAATGTTCTGCGAAGAAATTACAAGTAATTTTTATTGATTGTAATGTAAAAAAAAATAATAGCGAAATCACAGAAAAATAATAGTAACATTGTACTATAAAAAAAATTTGTAATCTTATTTTATTATAATTATTCTGTATTTCTACCTCAAAATTCTGTAATTTTTACATAATTCATAATAATCACATAAAGTAAGTAAAAATGACCTAATAAGTATGTAAAATTGCTTACTTTCTGCAAATTGCATCACATACTTAATGTTATAATTTAGTTGCTTATTTTGTTACCTAGTAACTTGTTTCTATGTTCTGTAATGTTATTTGTGTAATTTTTCTTGATGACGATATACGTGGAATACATCGAAACACATTGATTATTAATAAAAATTAATACAGAACTATATCCTAAAGCCGTTTTATTTTAATATGAGATCTGAAAGATGTTTTTACTATGTTAAAAATATATTTATTATTTGAAATTGACTATTTTCGATACAGTTCTATTATACAACAATTTTATTAATGTATTTTATAATGTATAAAATTAAAATCCAAAACCCTGTTTCAGTCTATTTAAAATAAAATTTATTCATAGAATAAAATTAATAATATTTTAAATCCGATTTGTGATATGAATGTCATCAAAGTATACTGATATTTTATTGAATATGGATTGTAATGCAAAAATGTTATTATGAAAGTACGTATTTCAATATCGGTATTAATACGATCGATAGTAGGGCCATTATGTGATTTTTAAATTATACATGATTTATGAAGTTCGATGATTAATTTTACTATAAAATGACGCTTGCTAGAAAAATTATTCTACGCTTGGAAACCAAGATTACTATATTATTAAATAAGACGTAGATTTATAATTATTTTATAGCTAATAATTTTCTTAAGTAGCTCTTGTTCAAGCTCTTATTAAGAACAATATATAATTCTCATTTTTAAAATAATTGCAATTTTTTAATCACGTTTGACCAAGCGTATTCTGAAGAATTAATAAAAATCGCTTTCTACTCGGAGTGATATATACTCTTTTTTTTTCAAGCGTTATAAGACATATAAATACGTAAAAATAAATAGCTATCAATTTGTGCCTAACAGAACACTAGAACAGTAAGTTACATATATTATTTATATTTAGTATCTTTTTGATAGTATTTTAATTTTGCTTCAATCACCATTAATTTATTTTGATGAACTAATTGTTTGTTATTTGAAAAGTGTCAATACTGTATTAGCAAATAATAACTATCAATAATATTTTAAAATTAATTTTTAACATTATATATTTGATAAAATCTGAAATGTATATATTTATGTTCTATTAAAATTATTCTCGTTTATATATTTTAAATAAATTATTCTAAAACAAATATTATTTTAAAATAAAAATGTATCTTAGAGTTAGGGCTGTTGAGGAACTTGGTAAAAACAACAGCCATAACTCCAAGATATAAACTACAATAGGAACCATTAAACAAAGTAAAATAAAAATGCTAAACTTAATATTCAATAAATAACTGTTATAATTTTAATTTATTAAAATCTATAACACGATTAAAAAAACTTCCAATGTTATTTCCTGTCTGAAATGATTCAATATTTAAATTAATGCGTTAATTTAGAGTTCGGCTTCATTAAAAACAAATAGATTATCAGGTTAAGTATTGCTGAGTGATTGTCTACATTATAGGATAGACTGATTGCGGACAAAAAACTTTTAAGAAAAACTTGTAGAAAAAAAGCAACCGAGAATCATAGTATGCTTTGGTGAAGATCATGATGACGACATCGAAACATTAGAGCATCGGAACCGCTTAATATGTTCGACCGTGATCCCGAATTTTCATTTAATTTCCTTTTTTTTTGTAGTTCGGTTTTTTGTTGTTGGTATTCGTCAGCTTATAGACTTTCAAGTCTATAGTTTGTTCATTTAATATTCCACGTTAATAATAATTATTTTTATTGTTTATATTTAAGATAAAATTATTGATTTTTCTACTAAAATATTGTACTTTATGTTGTTTTATGTAATTTCTGTAAAGCATGATTGTGATTTAATTTTAAAAAAATTACTTATTTTTAGTTTTAGAAATATATATCAGGATACAAAAACCACATGGCCCAACACTGCTCTGTTTCAGTAATAGTCGGAAAATATCAAAAAATTATCGCTTAGTTATGTCAACTCAATTGTTAGAAAAACTGTACTTAATTATTAAACCGTCGATATGAGAAACAAAAACAAAAGATTTTATAATACAATATAGGTTATAGAATATTTCCGAACAAACTATATTCAGTACAAATCTAGCAAAATCCACACATCAATACAAATATCCTGGGTGACAAAAACGCGAATTTCGTCGAAATGCTTTGACTTTTAGGTTAACATACTCATAAATCTTTGTTAATTACGAATTCTGACCGGCTGCATTGCCCGTCTTACCGCACCATTCTCTTTATCCACGAAATCGAAAGACTATTCCACTGTCTGATCACATCGAACGATATCCCCATTACCCCGCTCACTACGTCTCATCACCGAAACGAAAAACAGAGACGCAACGCCACGAAGGTCGCTACAGATTGTCAATTGTTGATGCTGACCAGCGACTAGCCCGATGCGATTTTGTCTGACGTGATGTCTGATTGTTTGATACGTTGTGTGTGTGTGTTAGAGACTATAGATGTAGATTGGATAGATTGGGTTGTATGAACGTGATTTGACAAATGATTTATTTATTATTAGATTAATTACAAGGTTGCTAATTAGGTATTTATATGAGGGTATTGTTTTAAAACGATTTGCATATAATGGTGATTTGTAATGTAGCAAAAATGTTTGTTCGTTCGTTCGTCTTTTGTTTGAGATGATGTACTAGAAGAGCTATTTATATAAACGTGTCATGAAGGAAATATTTTAATATTTGTGTTGTGTAATTTTGGCAACATATCCAAGTATAGACAAATTTTATTAAATATAATATAATAAAGCCTAGATTACATTAGTAGAGTTACTAGCAGAGTACGATGGTAGAGTGCGTACTAGTCTATTACAAGCTGAATGTAATCTTTGGGATAGTGAAAGACTAATACTAAATATATCTGCGGACAGAGTAGAGTAGATAACACATGTGAAATAGTATTCTCTACATACTCGCCGTTATCCCACCACAATACTTACTCTACTCTACTAGTTTACTAAAAGTGTAAACAGATTTATTGTGGTAGAGTAGTCAGATGGAAAACGTGTGTACATTTTTTATTTACGGAAATTGTAGAAATGGTTAAATAATATTTTAATTCGTACGGAAATGAAATGGAAGGAAGGTAAATGAACTTGAAATTCCAATCTATTAGCTCTGTGTAAACAGTTGCTCTATTAAAATTGGTCGAGTAGAATAATTTGGAGAAAAAGTGTGCTAGTATTCTATAGTACTAATTCTACTAGAGTAAACTAGGCATATGGGCCAGAATTTCATATTAAATTTCATATTAAAAGTAACACTATTCTTTGTGTAAACATTTTTGTGTAAATGACACTAATTTTGCGTATAAATTACACTTTACAATAGTGTTAAAATATTGGTGTTATTATCCTTTTGATAATATGAACAAGTATATTTATTGGCATTTTGTACTGGTGTAATTTTTACACTATTTTTATATATCCCAAATGAGAGATCGAATAGTGTCTAATATTTTATATATATATAAATTTAAATCTGATTTTTTACTAATAAATAAAGTATATAATTCAGATATTTCTCTATAACAAAGTTAGATAAAGATAAAGTTATTCCAAAATATAAAAAAACAAATAAAACATAATCTACAAATATTTGATATTTGCAGATCCGTAAATTTAACGAAACGTTCGGAATTTACAATATATTCTGATAGAGTAAAAATCTTATTTGTTTGTCAACTGCTACACATGGAAAACATACATACCATAACCTATACATAGCTTAGTATACGTACAAAAGTTATTACTTTTTCAACTTTACGTAAATTCGAATATGATCATAAAATATTACTTTGTACACTTTTATTATCGACATTAAACTTACAACTATAGGTACTCCAGCAAAAAAAGAGGAAGATACTACTTTTAAACAGATGAATACAATATTTCTGTTAATAAACCTGTTAAATATTTTATATTTTAATATTTACCGCAACACTTTGGGAACTGCTGGCTTATCATAATTTAATTCTCTCTAGTACAATTCAAGTACCTACCAATTTTCTTTGAAAAAATTAATTAAAAAATATATAATTCTGGTAATAATAAATAGAATTTGGCTTTTGTTGATTAAAAATTTATAAAAATTTAATGATCTAATTACTTATTTTGTTACCTAGTAACTTGTTTCTATGTTCTGTTATTTACTGGAAATGTCTTTCGTATCAGTTTTTCGGATGAAGCCGGACGTTGAGTTCGTCGAAACATCGATTATTAATAAAAAACTTAAATCCCGTTTTATTTTATAATAAATAGAAATTACCTATTAACTCTATAATAAATTTTAAGTAAAATTACTTTGTAAATAACTAATAAGATTTTTTACATTTTCTAAATAAATAAACAATATAATTAATTCTCTAGGACTTACAGTAGTAAATTACCTTAAAACATAGAACAATTTAAACTAAACTTACAATTTCTACATATTTCCAGTCACACCTGTCTCATAATTTTCATCAAATTTAAACTTTTGTTTAAAATTAAACTAGTATTTAAGTTTTCGTTGAAAATTTACCATCATGCAAACGACACTTAACCCAACTTTTCTCTTCAACAAAAACGAAACTTTTCAACAGAAAGCAACAATAATTAACGTATACCACCCAAGTATTTGATGTCAGCCGTTGAAAGTATCAAGAAATCTAATTAATATTTTAACATAATATAAAAAGTTACGGGCACGTGTTGTCTGTTAGGGGGTAAGGGTTGTCCGCAAGTTGAAATTGGACATCCCGAGAGATGTAACTGGGCCTAACAGGGATTCTTTTTCAGAGTTTAGAGAGGTCTTCATAAAGGGTATACTGAATGGATTTCAGTGTGGTTGCGGTTAGATCCATTCTGACCCTTACTTGTTTAGGACGTGTATGTGTGTGTGTGTGTGTGTGTCTGTGTGGGTGTACATTTATGTATATCTGTATGTAGATTGTGTAATGAACATAATTTAAATGTTTTCATGAATGCTCTGAATGTGCTAGCGACACTTGAGATTTTGCAGAGATTTGCTAATTATATCTATAAATGGTTGCTTGCGATGCATGCAAATTAGATATCATATTTTTAGATATGATCTGAAGATATTAATTGCAATTGTTTTTATATAGTATATAGGTTTATAAAGAAATAACGTAAATTAGAAGTTAATTTACTCTATAGAGGGAATAGTATTTAGAGTATTCAATTGTAAATTTCTCTTATTTTTATATACAGCAAAATAAAATAGTTTTAAAGGAACTGCTTGTGATAGTTTTCTTAACATCGTCCGCTTTTGAATTTAAATTCCGGAGTTAAGAAAATTTACTTATTACTATATTAATTCTTCGGGTTAATTTAGCAAATATTATAGAGAGAAGCTTTTCAATTAGGAGGAATATTTGTTTTAAATTATTGAAATGGATATATATACTTAAAAAAAAATGTTATTTTTTTTTTAATATTTGTTAATTTTTTTTAACTATTTATAAATAAAATATTTTAATTAGATTCAACTAAAAATAATTCTATATTTCTTCTATATTCTATATTTAAATATTTTAGCAGTGTAGTTAGCTGAAAAGTGTGCAAGGCTTTGTAGTTAATTTTTTGAGACAAATCAAATGGTGTAATTAGATCTTCAATTGTTTCTTCAACCATTTTCAAGTAATTCACTAAAACTGAAAATTGATCTATTTTTATTTAGTATTATTAATCCTCAGTAGTCGTAACTGGCCTCACAGATCAGTCACTAAAGAAATATTTTATTTAAAAAAAAATAGTGTTATATTTAATGTTCCAATAACATTATTGCTGACATAGTCCATGTACTTGTTTAAAAAAAAAATGTATGTCTACTAAAGAATTCATATATTTCATGTTCTAAAAATTTATTGTCAAAGTTACAGTAAATTTATTATGAACTTAATTTTTATACCAGATTGTACAAATTTAATGTATAATTGTTGACATTGTAGTCATGTTTCGTTGATTTTATGAATTTTATATGAAATTTCTAAGATTATAGTGATTTTACTCGAAATTTTACATGATTTCAGAGGATTTTACTGAGATTTTATCTGATTTAATTAATTTGTTTACCAGATTTTGCTAGTGGTTTTTCACCTCTATAATTTCCTAAAACTGATAAATAAATACAAGTTACAAATTTCGAAATATAACTAAAATAATCTATATCTTCTTTGGAAAACAGAAAATGTAGTATTTTGTATGTACGTAGTAGCAAAGAATAAGCAAGAAATGTTCAGTTCTGTTTTGTATCTGTTTTTCGTTTCCAGCCGGATATTTGTTGCGGGTACGAAATTTATTTCGCTTTGTTTAGTCCTCATTCTAATGATTTGTGGACGAAACAAACTAGAAAAGAACAGAGAAAGAGACAACCAATAAGGACAATGCTCAGATTTTCGTCTGTTTTCGTATGCGTAATACGTATGTATTCTTTCCGTATAATATGTATATATTCAATTTCGGTTGTGACGTTAGAGTTGGTTTTTTTTTTCTTCTTATTTCTTTTCGTTAAAAGTGGAGAATTTTAATTTTTATTGTTTTCGATTCTCTTTTATTTCTTTGTGTTTTGTTTCTCTAAAAGTTGAATGGAAAATATTTCATATTGAAATTTAGAAACTTGTAAAAAAGTATACCAAAATATTGTTTCCGAGGCATTACTTTTTAATAGTCTCGAGTATTATTTTTTAAATAACCAGTTTTTTAAATTATAATAGAACTTGTATAGTGGCTCACTGTAATGAAGCATATATCAATACATATAATTACACTAATATTACACAAACAATATAACCAGAGTTGTTACTAATCTAAATCAACAGATCTAGATCAAAATCTGAGATCTTGGATCTAAGCTAGATCATTTTATCTTTACAGATTTTGATCTTAAATAAGGATCATACGCGTACATATTTCCTACAGAATATTTAGCAATTAAAATTGCAAAATCAAAAGAATCTCTGGCGACCATATTGAAAATTATGTAGTGGCAATTGTATTGTTTGTTTTCGCTTGAATTTAAATTTAATTATTGAAAATGTGTGAAAAAGTACGAGAAATGCAGCGCAGCACTGCCAGATTTGTCAGAAATTGCATATTCGACACAATCACACCATGAACCCAAATCACGTAACAAATATACTGTTTTACAACTATTAGTATGGTGAAGGTTTCTTGGTACATATATATTTTTAGTTTAGTTTTATTTACAATGCTTGAAAAATAAAAAGCATATATCATTCGGAATAGAAAAAGCTTTTTTTGTGTTTCGCCTATTACAAGTATCTGAGCTCAACACAATAAAAATCGTGATTTTCGTGATATAATATACGATTTTCTCTTTTTTTTTTTCTCAAAAAAAAAATGTAATTAACATATTATTAATTTTAATAAAATACTTACAAAATGATTTTATTCAAATTTAAAACGAAAAAAAGATAGGAAATGAGCAGTGATGAAAACATTGCAGCAGGATTTCAAAACGTTTAAATGCAGTAAATAAGTGGTATCTATTTAATATCAATATTTTATTTATGACATTTGTGCTAAATATATGCCCGACTAATTATAAACAAAATAATTAATTACATGAAATTAATTAAATATTTGTGTCACTAGATTGATTGACATATCGCAGGTAATAAATTTCATTTTTTTTTTTATTTTTTATTTACACTAATATTATTAACAGTCGGGTGTAACTTTCACTATTTTAAATAATAAAATTTATGCAAATGTGAGCAATATAATATCAGTACCGAACTAGGAATATTTGCTATCCGTGAAATATATATTTTCTTAACTAAAACCTTTCTAAACAACACATTTTTTTCATCTATAAAGCCTAGTTAACATTAGTAGATTTATAAGTATTGTTTGTGCGAACATTTGATGAGTAGTTTGAGTGATATGATTGATAGTGTTTTGCGTGAGCGGAAATTCTCAAGTAATAAGTACAGAAGAGAAATTATGAATGTGGATGAAACTAAAGTTGCTTGTTTGGCTAGGGATGTTTGGAGGAAACTGATTTCGGGATAATGGAAAGAGTTTGTGCCACACCTAATATTGTGTATGTATGTTGTACTTATATTATGAGAGTATATTTTGATTTTAATAGCTAGCTATTATTAGCTAGCTAGCTTTATAACTACTAAAAAAAAATTGTCGATCTCTTGACGGTCTGGTCCGCCACTGTTTAATATTATGAACGATTATTCAATTTCATAAATAATTTATTATTATTGTGGACTTTAATCTTTCTATTTAAGAATGTAGAAATGTGTTTGTTTATTGAATATCATATATATATATATATATATATATATATATATATATATATTTATTTATTTATTTAAAAACAAGTTTTCTTTAAAATTGAAAAAGCATTGGACCAACGACGAAAAGACGACATGAAATATTTAATTGGAACACAAAAACATATGTTCTCATTAGACTTACGTCATTTTTAAAATAAATGACCGGTTCAACTTGGGTGTTACATGAAATAAAGATGGTTACTCGTGATGATATTTAAATTTATATATCTTGATTATGTTATTTCTATCCCGTACGTTTAAATTAAATTTCTTTACCTACGTCTCTTGTATTTATTACTCAACGTATACACTTAAATTGAATTATCGTAATTGAATTTTCAGTTTTCAATTTTGACGGTATCTAGTTATCTGATTTTTGATTTATTATTTATTGATGCTTTGCTTGTTTACTTGTTAAGAATTTAGTATTCTACGATGTCAAAATAAACTTCTGCTTTTCAAATTGTAATTTAAATGATCAAGTAAAAAGTATGAATATTTGGTCATATACAGTTTATCTTTTTTCTGGGTCATAAACAGAATTTTGTACTTGAACTTGTAAACTTTGAAATGTTATTGAAACACTATACTTTAAAAGTTAAAACAATTTGACAAAAAATGTTTTATTTTCTTTTTGCAATAAGCTAGTGTTTAGAGTCTTGCCAGCAAATTTACATCACACTCTAACGTTTTTAATTGCAGTTAGTTAAACTCTCTTACAATTTTTTGATGGGTACTTTAGAGATATTAATATATCTATCGCAATCTACAATAATATTGTTCTCTTTTTCATATCTGTCACTTTCATAACCTAAGATTGATAGTTTAAAAAAGATATATTAATTTTTGGGTTATATTATAAAATGCTAATTTCAAAAAACTGGGAATATTTTGAATTATTGTAATTATTTAATCAGTTCATTATAAAATAAGTAGCAGAATTTAAAACTTATCTGCAAATTTGTTTTTTAATATTACAACATTTTTTTATGTCAATTCTATTTCTGATTATTATCACATCAAACTATATAAATTTTCTTGAAATCGCTGACGATTTGTAAATTAACTGTGTTAAAATTTAACCAAATTACTCAATTATAAAACACTATTCTGTAACAAAATCTAGTTCCGTTAAAGGTCCAGTTTCGTGTAGCCTAGCATCTAAACATTAATCCCATCGTGTAGATCCAGTTTACAGAAATCCTCATCTCTGTAATCTTCACGACCGCTTGTCCAAAACTACTGTACAATGTACACACAGCATAGGGCGCTGCAACTTACACCCTTAAGGCTCCCGCCCCCATCGGCCTGTGCATATTATATGGCCACTGTGGTGTTTTTGTCGTTCGCTCCAGGACTTTGTCTAACCGGCTCGCTCCTGCCAGGACATTATTATTTAAAGTATTAAATGGAAGGATGCTTTGCTCTCGCGCTAGGATTATGACTGGGGGATGTATTATACACACCCCCTGTTTAACTAGAGGCTAGCAAATTTTCAGATGTTTGTTTGTGGTACTGCCTCCTTGCTGTCTTCTCAACTTGTTTATACTGTGTTAGCCGAAAGCAGAAGGTATGAAATAATTATAATCACTTAGCTTTGCTTGTATTTAGAGGAAGTCTGTGTTATATGCTAATGGTTTGCTTTATTATTTATAGGAAATTTTTGGAAAAAAATGCTTTTTTAGCAAGCTTTATTATATTTGAGTTAAGCATATCAGTTTATTTTTACATTTTTTAAATTTAGGAAAATAAAAATATACAATTAAAAAAAAAGTTATTTTAAATATCAAAACATTATGAGTGAATTGAAGATTTAACATATAAAGTCCACAGTTTCCATTTAATAAAAATACTCACCTTCAGGTTGTTTCCTTGTAAATTTAAACTATTTTTATGTTAATTAATTGTACTTATTTCACACTTGTGAAAATTTCGCTTTACGCATTATAATTTTTACTAGAAAATAATACAAAATGTATTATTAGCAATCCAATCATACGCATAAAAAAACAAACAAAAAGGCACTGAATCGATTGTATGATTTTCGCTATAATCTTCATGAAATATGTCCCCCTAGGGGACGAAAGAAGTGTACCGAATAATTTTGATAGCTGAGGTAAAAAAATTCTTGCAAAAAAATACATACTTGTTAGCCGAAATATTTGTTAGAAGGATTATTCGTTACAGAAGGTATAACTGTAGTTTAATAATTGCATAGTACACAAGATTTTGTTGCTGATACAAGCAAGAAAATTACATCTCGAGCAACAAATTCTGATATTTCTTATCGTGGTATACCACAGCTTCAGTGACATTTTTTTTAACAATTTTTCCAAAAAGAATATTCTTTTTCAAAATCGATAGAAAATCATTTTCTCTATCTATGAGAGTGCTGCATCTAACTCACACCCTAATCCTAGTTCAACAATCAAACCCAATTTCAAACACTCTCTGATACATCAGACAGCAAAATATATATACAGAGATCATCTCATTGCCATTGCACAAACGTAAACCCATACCCATACCCCAATGTCCATACAAACATAGTTCGTATCGGGCCAGACAGGGGCTATCATGTCTGTGTCTGGTAGTGCAAATAGTCTACAATGTACTCAAGAATAACTCGGTCGGTAACCGGGCGCATATACTGGGCTGTTTGGCTCTCCTCATTCGATTCAATCCGATTTGATTGGATCAGAGACGGACTTTCATCTTGGGCTATACGGAAAACACTGTCACGACAAAATAATATCGTACTTTCAATAGAAAATTGAACACAAGTTGAAAATTTTCAATAAAATATCATAACATAAATATATTTATATAGTGTTTTAATTATATTTTTTTACCAAAATGTGTTATTTTCATTTTCTCTGGAACAAGAATTTTAAAGAAATATGCCAGGTTTATTGAAAATATAAATATAAATATTGGTTTTATTAGTCATTTCAGGTGTTTATTTGAGGTGCGATATTTATTGAAAAATTATAGTGTCCGCTACCTATACTCAGTCCGTCTCTGAATTGGCTGAATAGACGAGTAAGCACACATACACACACGTCGGACAGTCGCGCTGCGCTGAAAATAGTATCGGGGTCCGAGTAGAGCACAGACAGCTGGACATGTGGTCTCTTGGTCTAGCTCTCCGATTTGAGTTGAGTTGAGTTGGAAGGTTGTGACAGCTCCAAGAGAAGATGTTATCGATATGATGATGAAATTGTTGATTGTATTTATTAAGTTATTGTACGGACGGTGATTTGTTTTGGTACAATTTTGTCCGATGTTTATAGGATTGCTGACAAATTTTTATTAACACTTGAGAGTTGGTGAATTTTATACTTGTTTTACAAATATTGAACAACAGTACTGTTTTATTTATTATTAATAAGCAGTCTACAAAACATATTTTAAAATTTCATTGAAAAAATTTAACTATTTTAACAGAACACATTTTGTGGTGAAAAGTGCAACTTAAATAACTATAAGTAGTGGATTCGGTGTTAGTTAACATTATTCTTTATGTAAACGTTTCTAAAATGTTGATGTAAATTTTATTTAGTATTCTTTTTTTAACACCAGATAGTGTCAAATAGTTTTATTGTGTATATTGTAAAATGTTAATAAATATTATTATTAAAATATTTTTCTTTTGTTTTTCAGGTAAGAATCTTAAATTTGCTACTACTTTCAAACATTATCGTAACATCGTGCTCAGGTAATTTAATAATACTTAATTAAACATAAAATAATCGTAAATTATTACATTATTTAAACAATTGTAAGAAAAATGTTAAATATTTATAAACACAATAATTTTAATTGACATATTTCAATTAAAACTTTACATAAAATTATTGACAATTTATGATAAATTAATATAATGTATATTTTGTTATGATTCTACTAGATTTGTTTCAAGCAAAATTCATATAACAGTAAAATATGAATGACGTGTCAAATCGATAGTAAATTGTTTTCGTACAATTAAGGAATATATTCATAAAACATTTATCCATTTATATCGTAAATTAATCCCGTTAGATAGTAAGAAATATTTATGCGTCTTGCAATGACCAAAATTGGAATTATCAAGATTGCTAATGAAGACAAGCTTCGATAATATGTCATATTTAAATTAAATTATATTTCTTTAATAAATTAATCGGATCTGAATGCAAATATATCACAGCCAACTGTGGGACTATTAGATTAAAAGTATTATTTATGATTTCTAGATTGTTATCGCCAGTAAATAGACAAATCTAATAAATCACAAATAGATATATCAATTTATTTGTTATATATTATGATTTTATTATTATGAATTATTATAACATATTGCTGCATAATCATACTAGAAAATTATTATTAATCAAAATAATGAATATATAGATAATTTTATTATTATTTCAATCGTAAAGTACAGGAAATACGTAATATATTAATTATAATTAATTTTTAACAATAAATTTTGATACTGATAAATTTTTAAGATTATAATAACACTTATTTTTATATTATTTATTCTGATGTAATATAATATTTTTTTAAAATTATATTCAAATATAAATAAAAGTAAAGATGATATTTAAAGTAAGAAATGTTTTATTACTAAAATAATATGAGTATAACATATCGTTCGTTTAGAATTACAAGGGCGTAAGCGACATTTTTGAATTATTTTGCATAACTGTTGTAACAAGTTACTTAGTGTATGAGGAACGTGTAAGTATTATTATTAATTTAATTTTGTCAGTATTTCATTATTAAAAATTAGAAATTACAAAGTCGTATGTTTTTAATTTTATATTTGTTGGGTTAACAAAGTCGTATCGGCTTTTATAATGAGACAACCGTATTTCACTATTACAATTTATATCGGTGTGCGCTAAGAATTTATCCACAGCTAGCTGGATTCACTTGAAAGTTCAGCGATATCCTGGTGCTTGCTTGCTGTGGCTGGATTTATATAGTCCAATCACAAACGTTTAATTCTTTCTAGATGTTCTGTGAGAATGTACTAGTCGCTTTGAGACGGCAGAAGCGGCGGTACTGTACTATGTCTTGCAACAATATTAATATTAATTCCCATTGGCGAACAAGTACTGCATTTTAGCAATTAATAGTGTTAATACGTATATACTAACGTTTTTCAATGGCAAATTCAGTGAAATTGGTACCATATTCTGATTCTGAAAGTGATCCTGAGTACGAAGATAATATTCCACTTGCCAATCTTATGAGAATAAGAACGTAAGTATTGTTTAACTCTGTTACCGATATTTCCATTGAATTGTGTCTTACTTCTAGACATGAGAGTAATAGTAATTCAAATCCATCTCAATTATCAGAAACTATTTGTTTTCGTAAAAGAAAAGTCAATACTCAAAATTGGAAATCTGTAGCTAGAAAAAAGGACCATGATGCCGGTTTGGAATATATTTCTGTCAGAAATAAAATCGTTCCTTCAAAGAAAATTAAAACGTGCAAAAATTGTTTGAAGTGTGTTTTCAAGTGCCAAATATTAATTAGTATTGTTGAACAAAAAACTATTTTTCAAAATTTTTACACTTTGCAAGAACATGAAAAAAAATTGTTTATAATTTCAACCACGGAAAATGTGCCAGTAAAAAGGCTTCGACAAGAAAATGAGTTGAGCCGCCGAAAATATACATTCCGTTATTTCATGAACGTTGGAAATGCTAGAATACAAGTCTGCAAATTTTTTTATTTAGGAACACTATCCATTAGTGAAAAGAAAGTATACAATACGCATTTAAAAAAACAAAGTATATCTAACATTCCCTCTAGTTCTTTACAAGGAAAACATCGAAAACGATGTATTTCCGAAGATCAAGTAAAATGCGTGAAAACCCACATTAAGTCATTTCAACCAATCGAGTCACATTATTGCCGATCTACAACTACAAAAATTGTTTTAGATCCTTCTCTGAACATTAAAAAAATGTATAGACTATATGTTGACTTCTGTGAAAAACGTAATCAAGATCCTGTGAAAGAATCATTTTATAGGAACATATTTTGCAATCAGTTTAATTTGTCATTTTATTCACGTCGAAAAGATCGATGTGATTTATGTGAAGAAATTGAAACAAAATTAAACAAGATTAGAAGTATATGGGTAAACCCATATATAGACTACTTTGACATTTCTCGGAAAGTTGGCAACACTGTATTTTAATAATATTATAATTTATGTGGGCACTAGGAGATACTTTTTTGAAAATTTGATCAAAATTGAATAAATAATGTAGCCACAATGAATTTTTAAAAAATTTTGTGATTTTTTTTCTCGATAAGTTGGCAACACTGTATTTTGTTAAAATTGCATAATTTATTTAGGCACTAGGAAAAACTTTTATAAAAATTTGATTAAAATCGGTTAAATGAAATAGTCAAAATAAATTTTTAAAAATTTTACTAATTTTTTTCTCGGAAAGTTGGCAACACTGTATTTTGTTAAAATTACATAAATTATATGAATACTAGGAGAATCTTTTGTGAAAATTTGAGTAAAATCGGTTGAATAACATGGCCATAATAAAATTATTAAGTTCTGAATTACAAAGTCGTATCCGCCACAAATAAAGTAAATAACAAATATCACAGTAACAAAGTCGTATGTGTTTTTTGATTTAGTTATTTTTATCGAATAAGACCAGCAAATGGGTGGATTCTTGGATAAACCTAGTTAATGGTTTTCGGTAAGTACTGTAGCAAAATCTCAATTTCATTAAGTGGATCAATTAAAAAATAATGCCCAGACAATTTTTAAACTTAAAAATCTCGCAATAGTAAACAATGTACATACGACTTTGTAATTCTAAACGAACGATATGTAACATTATACTTCAAATTTTTTAACTTATTTTATTCTATGAGAATTCTGAAAAAATATACTTAAAGAGAAATTATAATTTGAATTAAATGCAGTAAAAAAATCTGTCTTAGTTCTGTTTGTTTATTATTTGCCATTTCTATATTTTTTCTGATGATAATATACGTGCAGTATAGCGAAACGTCGAATTTTATTAAAAATTATACGAAACTTAAGCCTAAAACTTTTTTTTATTTTAAATTATTAGAAATTATTTGAGACATACATAATATTCATTGAAATTGTTTCTGTATCAATTACTGTCACTGAAAAGATAAAAACAATACTATTATATTTAGAGGAATTTGTTTATAAAAAATATTTGATATAAATCTAATCTTTATGATAAAGTCTAATATTTAAATTTAATTTATATTTATCCACTTGAAGACCAAAAATAAATTTCCATTTTTCAACTGTCAGATTAGGAACAAAAAATATCACGGTAAAAAAATATCAAGTTACCCGCGTATCTAAAATATAAAAAAATAAATAAAAATGAAACATATACAAAACAAAAGAAGAAAAGTCATTACTTTTCCAATTTTCATACGCGCGCACAACTCCGAATGACACAATATAATCTTAATCTAAATTTCACACCTCGTTCTAATCTCTGCCTGTGTCTGACATTACCCTTCACGAAAAAAAGAAAAAAAAATGAAAATGGCAAAACAAACAAAAATCGCACGCGGGACACAAGTGTCACCGCGACGGACCAACTCAATTATGATCGTGATAACGCGAATATCAGTAGCGTCACAAATGGGGTTGTTATGGATGCAAGAAGGTTTAATTATTTGGTTAAGAAGATATATGTTTATAAATCATTGTCAGTTGTGGTGTTGCATATAAATTATGATTAAAAAAAAATAAATAAAAAAATTGATTTTTTTTTATTTAAATCAAATAAAAATCATGACTAATTTTACACAAAATAATAAATATAAATAGAATAATATTAACCTTCCCAGCAAACGCGAAAAGAATTTTTTCGACAATTCGGATTGGTGCACTTAAAAATTCGGAATCGTTTGAGCACCGAAAAAGCCGCCGAATTAGTTTTTTTTTGTATAAACAGCTGAACTCTAAGTTTAATATTCTAATAAAAAAATGTATAGATCTATGCTGAAACATTTGTTTATTTCCAAAGATTTATTTAATATCAAAAATCATTGTACTGTATTTGTTGTTTGATTATAATATAAAGATTATAAATGGTTCAATAAATATTTTCGTTATGTCTTGATTTTTAATAATACCTGTTAACTGACATAAAATAACCTTTGATTTAAATCAGTGATTTTTTTAGCAAAATATGTTTGATTTAAATCAATGCAACCCTGATCAGTTAGTTATGACATACAGTAAAGTAAAAATATTTGGATCTTCTAGTAGTCAACTTTATTAACTCTACTTGTATACTTCATTTGCTTCTTGTTGCGCCACTGACGCAAGTGTTTGCCGCTCGCAGCGCCACTGTCGCACACCGGCTGAAAAGCAATGAATGAACGCCTGAAAAAAATAACACAGAGTGAGAGGAACGTGGCTGTCGCGTGACCTTGAATAATTTAAACTCGAAGTTTGCGACACCGATCCTGGCAACAAATGCGCACCGCGTTCCTGGTGATGATCGTTTGAAAACTTGGCAAAAAAAAAATCAGCCAGATTTTATTTTTTAAATTTGTTTCGAATTTAGAATATAAATTTATGAGTTTTGTGCAGACATTCGAGTATATTTTTTTTTCTCGTGTATATTGTAAAGAATATATAAATTCTTATTATCTAGAAAAGAAATAATAGTAAGTAGGATTATTGCATTGTTGACGTAAATAAAAATTGAAACAAAATTTTGAAGACAACACAAGTTATAAATAAGTTTATTAGTTTGTGTATATGTAGAAGAATTTAGTGCAGTTTGATTTTTATTCGAATTTTTGATTTTATTGTAGACAAAACAAATTGTACGTAAAGCTATTTATATCTAATGCATTTGTTGAATCAACTTGCATTTATGCAGTTATTTAAAACTATATTAATTTTTTTTTTTAATATAATATATATAATACAATATATACTTGACCATATGTTTTTTTTAGAAAAGATTTCTTGTTTTGTTTTATCTTTTATAAACCTATTTTACTTTTTTACTATCTTAGCAAGGGAGAAACCACTTTCTCAAATTTTGAACATCAGATCATAAATTTTTTAATTATGATTATTGATATTGAGATAATTTTCTGTTGATTTTACGGATTTTATACGAAATTTCTAAAATTGTAGAGATTTTACACTGTAAAAAATGTAATATAAATTTATGTAATTTTACATAACTATTAACTGTAAAATAGAAGTATTTTTTATATTTTATTATTTTATATTATTTATTATATATTTATTATTTTAAAAAATCTGACGTATATTGTATTGATATAAATAATTGTTAAAATCTGTGTGTGCTGTTTTTTACTAATATATTCTGGTACGACTTATTCAACGTCAAATGTTTTTGTTTAATCTACATTTTACGTAAGTTTTATTGTCATTGAAATTTATTAATGTATGATTGTATGATGTTTAACACTGCTATGTTTTTTACAAAATAAAATAGATTGCCTGAAGAAGGTACGCGGTAGTACCGAAACTAGTAGCATGTAAAATAAAATTCAAGTAGTTTTATTTAAAAAAACAACGTGACCTACACCCCTGTTTGAGAAGAAGTTAAATTAATATATTCAAAGGTCGTTCAACTCAATTATTTAAAATAAAAGTATTTTAAGTATTATTATTAATCGTTAATTGATTTTTCTATAATTTTACAGAATTGTACTAATTTTAAGGAATTTTAAAGGATTTTTAATAATATTTTAAGAAATTTTAGACAATTTTACAAAGATTTTAATTAATTTGTACACCAAATTGTACAAATCTCACAACGTTAGAAAATTACAAGATGTAAAATGTTAAATTTGCTTGTCAATATCTAAACATTAGAAAAATTAGCTTTCTATAAAAAAATTGTTAAATTTAAAATTAAGTTTAAACAAATATTTCAGAATTTGTTATAATATTTAGTATATTACGTAAACTGTATGGTATGGTTATTCGTCTAACGTATTAAAAATCCCAGAATATTTGTTTTGAATCTAACTTTAACAATTTTTGTAGAATAGAGAGGCAGCATTATTAAAATGATATATATTTTATATTTAATGTCATGTTTGTAATTAAAAAGACAGTATTTTTAATATTTTCTAGCATTTTTTGTTCAAATATATCTTTTTACTATTTTCTTACAAAACACATAAATTTGATCCGTTCCTAATATAACAGACTACATAAACATTTATATTGGTGCAATTGATCATTAGTAATTTAAGGGACACATAAAAGTTCAGTAACCATGGTAACGTGTTTGAATTTTTAAACATCAGGCTGAACACTTGTATTGGAGTGGCATTGATGTAACTGTTGTTGTTTTACGTTTTCAGTAAAAGTTAACAAAGTAAAGTCAACATAAACAAGCTGTAGATTGCTGAAAAGTCAAAAAATTCATATTGTTCATATTAGTCAAAACCTACATTGATAGTTACTCTTGAAATATATAAATTAATTTTTTTTTAGTATCATCATAATTATGTCATTTCATATAGAAAGTTTTAACAAAAACTAATTGCAATAAATTCTATATTTTGACTGATATCTAGTGACCTATGAAGTTTCATAAAAAAGAAATCTGTATTAAATAGAATAATTCAGTAAAATCAGTATTTTTTAATCTAAAATCGTAACGTTATTCTAAATAAAATGTTATCTTTTTCTTAATAAATTTCTTATCAATCAATCTTTATGAAGGCACTGATTTAAATAAAATTGGGCTTTCTTTAATTAATTATTTATATATTTGATAATCTAGTTACATATTTTGTTAGCTAGTAACTTGTTTTTATGTTCTATTTATTTACTGTATATGTCATTTGTATAATTTTTCCTGATAATAATGTAAGTCGAGTACATTATTAAAATATAAATCGAACTTAATCCTAAAGATTTTTTATTTTAATATAATAAGTTCTGAAAGATTTATTTATTTTTAATAAAAAAAAATATATTTGCATTATAAAAATCCAATTTTACAGATCAAAAGTATGTTTACATTTGAATTAATAGTAAAATGATAGTTTTAAAGTATTTTTTTAGTGTAAGGCCTAGGGTTCTTCAAATTAAAAAAAAAAATCTACAAAAAAATAACATAAAATAAGTAATATTCATTCATCCTGACTCTCTAACTTCACTACACGGTAGCGCGCACAAACTCTTGACAGCTCAACCGAATTAAATTAAGGTCGGGGGATGAAAGGTCAGCCAACAGCACACACAGACACACACACACGGTGGCTGATGCTCTCGCATTGCTTTTACCGTGGTTCGTCGTGCATATGTTAGCCAATTTCTCTATGCTTTATATTTTCTTCTTCATCCACTTCAACGCGGCCAATTTAGTGACGCTGGGGGGTAGCGGGCAGTTCCGCCAACTTTATTTACCCGAATCTGCGCTTCCGGAGGGAAGGTCACTAGCTGACTTCAACAACGATGTGTTGTCGACGAGGATAATAAAAGAAGTGCTACATAAGAATGTTTTTTTTTGTTCCGCCTAGGATTTATTAATGCTGTATGTTCTGTTCTCGGAGGGGTGGATATGTTGGAATTGAAGGTTTTTGTTTGAAATGAGACGTGGAGATATGTGGGTCATTGCTAAATTTAGTTGTTTTTACATGCATACATACAATTACGTTATGTGATAAATGTGTTTCACAAACTTTTATCATTCGAGCAGAAATTAATTTTTTGATGATAATTTGACATGCATATAATGTAACAACGATAATTTTAATTTTTTAATTTTCTGACCAAGTAATGTATATATTGCGTTATATAATATTAATTACTAATTATGTTTTATATAGCTTCATCAGCTAAATATATTCTGCTAGCCCTGAAGAAGGCAATAATGATTGCCGAAATGTTGGCATAGAAGATAATACAAATATTTAACTGACCGAATCCCGTCTATTACGTAATATTTACAGTATTCAAAATAATTATTATTTTATACTTTAAATATAAATACCAAATACTTAGGGTAATAGTATTTAAAATACTAAAATATTTTCAGTAACATTTATAATACTAAATTATTTTCAGTAATACTTAAAATACTTTTATTTTAAATACTTACCAGTTCTAATATTTATAATAAATTTATGAATGATACATAAAATTTACAGCAAAAATATTTATCTAGAAATTCGACGATTTGGATTTCCAGGTATACATACAAAATTTTATTCAAAATTAGGTTATATAAATTTTAGTGTCAAAATTTTTGTAAATCATATTACAATTCGCCGAAACTCTAATCACATTTTCATACAAATTTTCTCAACGTACTTTTCCAAGAAACAAGCATCATTTGAAAACATTTTCCAATTTACACCCCCGAGAACCTTTACTAAAATTTAATTCCAAAGATTCTTCGAATTTCGCGAATTTTCCATTTAAGCTTCAGCACACTCGTCTAGACATATACGTCGAAATCGGTCACACAATACGCGGAAAATTCGAACTGAAGCCACGCGGGACCAATTGTAGATTTTGCCAGGCTGAAAGCTGAAACATCAGATCAACCATAATTCTAGACACGTAATGCCTATACCTAATACATGGATTGGAAAAGGATGAATGTAGTGTTTGGTTACATTTTGTAATATGACACCCTTAGGCCAATGTGTACATTTGAGCACGTAGGCGTACGAGGCAAACCGAAGCAGTGACCTATAACCAAAATGGACTGAAAACTTGCAATGTGACAGTCCATTTTAGTCATAGGCTGGTTCGGCTTGCCTCGTTCGCGTTTGTGCTCAGATGTGTAAAATGAACTCGCCGGTACAGAGTCACAGAAGCCAACATAAACACAAATATGTAACAAAACTTCTCTTTCTTATTAATATAACAAGACATTGTCATCTATATTATGGTAGATCTGATGGTGGAACGTTCTAGGATATTTTGTTGACGTGTCTGTCCGGTGCGCATAGAGGGGGTATGGGGTTAAAAGGAGTTGGCCCAGTCGGATTGTATCTATGTCGTCGGGTGGAGGAAGGTGACCCTGGCTATGAACCCTGACCTCGTTCGGGATGCTGGCTGCCAAGAACTGCCTCTCGTCGAATATCCGAAGTCTATATAGATGTTCGTTATTCGGGGAAACTAATATAAGTTTCATGTGCGTATTTCCTGATTGCTGGCTTGCACAGCAGGCGTTGGAAAATTTCGGTTGTCGTAAAATTAGATCTCGTTTCTAAATATTTATTTGCTTGTTATAAATATTTGATTTATCGTATCAACAAAAATGAGATTGGCAGTATATATTATGAATTGTTTATGTTTTCTTTTTAAAATTTTGAATAAAAATAGATAATAGATCGGTTCAATCAAACATTGATAAAATATACATTGTAAGTTAATTAATTTGTTAATTTATTAACTAACCAATTAATGAAGCATTTTAAAAACAATTGATAATTGAATTGTGGACATTGTACAAATAAATGACTTTTTTTATCATAATCAAAACTAATAATATACATACTATTGATCAGGGTTCGATAGGTTAGGCCATAACGTAGTTTATAGAGTGTATCTAATTTCAGGTGGGAAGGAAATCAATGACGTTATAATTGTTCATTTATGTTGTCAATACTGTATAAGTTGATAATATTCAATTAGCTTATCCGTCAAGAATAACATATATTGTATTTTTTCTTACAATTGCATAAATAATTCAAAATTTAAGTTTTATTGGTTTCTTTCGGTTAATTAATTTTTTTATCTACAACTGCTTTGTTATATGGTCATTATATATATAAAATCAGATAAATAATATTAGTCTTTATAGCCCAAGGGAAATAAAATACTAGTCTTTATTAACCAAGGTTAATAAAATATTAGTCATTATTAACCAAGGGAAATAAAGAAACGATCTTTATTAATTTGATTTCTGTACGCACGCTTCGTTGCTAGGCAACATCAACAAACTAAATATCTCTACGCCAGATGGCAGCAGTTATCAGTCAAAGTAATAAAATGACAGTTGTAGTTAGTTAGCTAGTTAGTTGTTGTTAACATCATAGATTTGAATATGTAAGTACAATATTAAAAATATATAAGCAGTTGTAGATAAAGTATAGTATTTGACTTGCAAATATTGCCTACAATGTACTCGGATGTTTTATTCCCCTCGCTACGCTCGTGGACTAAACAACATCCTCGTACATTATAGGTGCCATTATTTGCTCGTTAAATAATATACTATTATTTTTTCGACTTTTCAATTTTTCAAATTCTCGATTATTTGAATTTTCAATTTTTTAGACTTTTCGGTTATTCAATTTTTAACTAATCGGTTAAAATCGATTTTATAAAAAATCGAAAATCAATTTTTAATTTTCGAACTCTACCAGATCTAGTCCCAATAAATCGATTCTGTATTTGTCACTTATATTTTTATACTATGCAATATGTAAAATATGAGTACATATACTCGATAGTGGCGCCACAGCAGTGGCGGTATGTAAGTATGTAAGGTATTTATCGTACACTGGTATGAACAATTGAATTGTATACGGGGCGTGCACACACAACCGCCGCGCACTGTAGTAGCTTTGTACAACACAAATTTCTGGGATTACTGCAGATTGTACTACTACGGTTTTAGATGATTGATTCGGCCCGATATATTTATGCGTTAGAAGTGAATGATGTGTGTGTGTGTGTGTGTGCACACAGGACTAGAATTTAGAGGAGGAGGGGGCTATATACGTATGTGCAGCAGGTTTTTGATGTACATGTGTGTGTGTGTGCAGTGCTTATAACTAGGAGGTTTGATGACGGATTTTCTAGTCAATAGCGGAAGGATTATTGTTTTGCCATCTATGATATGTCGGTGGGGGCTCTCTCGGATTAGCAGAGTGGGTATTTCCAGTTTTCGATTAGTTCCGGAAAAGCTAATGTAATTTTGAATTTGGTAGTTTAACAAAACTAATAATTTATTAAAATGTTATTATAGAAATAAAATAATAAACAGAGGTATGGAGTCGGAGTTACGGAGACAATGAGTCGAAGAATTTTGTCGGAATCGGAGTCGATTTTTTTTTGTTCAGACTCCGACTTTATTATCAAATTATTATTATATAAAATAAATATGAATATTTTATATGTAACTTTTGTTATTACTTAATTTTTGTTGTTTTAAATTTAAAAACTATTAATATTAATACTACGTACACATATATGTAAGAGAGGTATACATACATACATAATCAGGAAAATATATCAACTTTTTTTTTTTTGAAACTTATTTTAAATTTCAAGGTCAAACGATCCTAATTTTGATGCCGATAATAACACCCAGTAGACACGTCAGTAAATTTACTTGTAACTTAAAAATCATCAAACCAGTAATTATGTGTTTGTTACACGCCGAATGGTATAAATGTGTGGGTGAGTTGAAAGAACTTTAGCGTTTGATTTGTTGCCAGAATAATTTTGGCAAATGCTAGTGAGTATAAGTCAGTAGTCGGTTTGTTGTAGCGATTTTAGAAATACTGAAAACACAAGCGAAAATTCTTAAAAGGATTGCTCGCGTTTCGGATTAAAAATGAACGCACCGGAATGGCCTCATTTGGTTACACTCGAAAAAAAAAAAAACTGTTGGTTTTTTGTGTTTGAATTTTTTATACAAATGATACAATATACTTCGTTTTTTGATGTAGCATACTTTCAAAGAAGGAATTAAACGGAATTACAGTGGCGTACGCAGGAAAATATTTCAACTCGGGATATATCGATAAATTACCGATATATCGAGATTTTTGCATTGTTAATGAAATAACTGGATTTTTAACTGTCTGGGAACCGTCTCATTGATTGGTCAGTGGGCAAGGTAACGTATTGGTTAATTTACATTTGGTGTGTGATTTCTTATAAATTTTATAAATCTGCTCATCTTATTTCCCAATTTATCTATCGTTATAAACACACTAATTCAAAACTATTCTATATTTTATCATTGCACTTAAACAGATCAAAATACATCCCGTAAATTACTCTCGAGTGAACAATTACAAACCATACTCATTCTCGTCTCTGTTCCTCTAACTTCTAATTTCATTTCAACTCCAACTCCAATTCCTGTCGGAGATATCTTTCTCTATGCGAAAGAGAGAGAGAGAGAGAGAGAGAGAGAGAGATTCCGCATAGTTTCCAAAACCGTATACCTACTAAATACTTAATTAGCCACCGTCATCTAGCACAAACCCGAACACAACCTGGTACATTCAACCATCGCCAGAGGCGCCACCACCTCAGTGACCTACTGCCAATGTGAAGAACAGCGTCGTATCATTCGTTGCAATCGTTCTGGTACCGCCGCCGCGGTGCTAAATCATTTGTTTTAATTAGACAGCGCCAGCGGTACAGACAGGGGGAACGGGGAAAAAATTCCAATTAAAACAGCGACAAATAGTCGGGCGATGTGATCTAGAGGGGTGTGAGAGGAGTATGAGTTTAGGACCTGGTGATTAATTGGACTAATCGTGGATACGCCTCATTTGCGTGATTTTGTTATTGCGATTCGTATGAACGAATAAAACGGAAACGGTGAGTGTTTAAGGGGTTGTTGCGTGGTATTTCGAAGAGAGTTGGTGGGAAGTTGGTTTGATTTTATTTTGTTATTCGGAATTTGAGCGAGATTTGTTGGTTTGGATTAAAATGTTAATAAATTTTCCGGGAGAGTGTTTTATAGGTTTGTTCCAGCCAACCCCATCAAATCAACATTTATAATGTGGATCTATAGTATTCTTCAGCTAAATTTGTGATTGCGCAATAATAGTCCGTTAACGGGGAGGTTCTCATCTACACTGAGAAAAATGGATAGTTACCTTAACGCTATTTATATTTAAAAAGGTGACACAAACACAAGATATTAAAAATAACAAAATAAGTATATTTAAAAATTAACTATAAATATAATAAAAACAAAAATTTAATACCATCAATTTGTATATAGTATTACAGTCTTAATTCTTAATATAGTATTAAAATATATATGTGAGTAGATTTTAAAAATGTATAAATTTCTGAATACAGTAAACATATTCGTATATTTCAAATAAATATCTACTTATTATTATCCAATTTGTTAAATATCTATTTTTCTCAGTGTAGCAGCCCAAAAAACGGCCTAACTTTGGAATTTTTTTCCGCGATTATGGAAGCGCGCTGAAAAAAACGGGTTGGGGATTCGGAATGCTTGTACAATGGACTTTATTTTCGAAAATTTCTGTCACAAATAAAACAAAATGGCGGCCGTGAGGCCTAATTGAACAGGCCCATGTCAGCGAGGATGGTGACCATCGTACTGTCTCAGCATCAATCTGAAATCAAAAAAGGACAACAGGGTCATAAAGTTGAATACATTTGAGGGAGCATAGACCTAAAAAACTTGAAAAAAAAACAAGTTTTGACTTTTTGGCACTATCATGAACTTTTAGGTCGATTTTTCGGCCTTTTTTTTCCACTTCAGAGGCCCATAAAAAATAGTTCAAACAAACAATTTTTCAATTTTATAGGTCTATGCTCCCTCAAATGTATTCAACTTTATGACCCTGTTGTCCTTTTTTGATTTCAGATTGATGCTGAGACAGTACGATGGTCACCATCCTCGCTGACATGGGCCTGTTCAATTAGGCCTCACGGCCGCCATTTTGTTTTATTTGTGACAGAAATTTTCGAAAATAAAGTCCATTGTACAAGCATTCCGAATCCCCAACCCGTTTTTTTCAGCGCGCTTCCATAATCGCGGAAAAAAATTCCAAAGTTAGGCCGTTTTTTGGGCTGCTAGATGAGAACCTCCCCTTAACATACAGTTGAGAAATGTTTCAGCTCGTTTTATATTCAATTCAAGACAAGCTGTACGAAACACTGTTTACCAATGTTAACAAAGTATGTTGGCAATTCAAAATTAGTTCAGTATTTAGCTGGAACAAATCTTTTTTTTTTTAATTTACAGAATTACGAAGTACGGACTTTATTAATTTTACAAAATAAAAAGTTATGGCCCGTGTTGCCACCTCTTTTGTTTCTGAAAAAGTGCTATTATTTTGTGTTTTAAAATAAATTTTTACTTCTACTTCTTATCAAATATGAGTCATATTTATATTTTTGATATATTTTTTTTATTTAATATTATAAAATTCAAATAAACTGATTAAAATATGTAATTTTAAGTAAACCTCAAAAGTAATTTTGATAAAAATTACTTTTAAAAGTGAGGTGAGAATACGTGTCAATGATTTTTATTTTGTCTTTTATTTAGAAATAAGTAAAATATGTGACTTATTTTCTAATAAATTTTATTCAATATATTTTGAAAAAAACATGTTTGTTATTATTTGCTGAATTATTGAAAAGTTATTTAATAAATTGGTTATTCACTTTAGGTTATATTCTTTTCAACGAATAATAATATTTATAACTAAATATCAGATCAAAAAAGGCTTACGAAAATACGATATTAAAGTAAATTAGAAAATTACGTGTATTTCTTGTATTGTTATTTCTATATGAAATTATAGGTAATATTGATATTTCATCAATATTTTTAAATTGAAAAAGGAAAGATATCTACAAATAATTGTATCAATAATAAACTACAATAATATTTAATCATTAATTTAATATTTTTTATTAAAAAAAATGTATTGACCTTGCCGGGATATGAACCCGGGATCTCCTACTATCGTGGTAGGTGCGTTAACCAACCACAAGATGGACGGTAAGGGACAAAAACATATTTACTTAATTTAAAAATTAATTAATGATTAAATTAGTTCATTAATTACGATTTCAGCATTTAATATATTAAACTAATCTCCGTTAGCACACCTTTGTATAATAAATAAAAATTTAATCATTAACATTAAAAATTGTTTAATGTTTAATTATCAAGCTAAGAATAATATATATTAATCGATATATGTACTAAAATTTTATTTCGTTTGCTTGACATTAAAAGCTTTTAAATTTGTTAAAACAAATTTGACCTTCGTACTAAATGTAAGCCAACTGCATTATCGATTTTCATTTTGAAAATATGCCAAATTTTAAATTACCAAATAAACTTGGGAAATAGTTTTACTATTTACATTACTTACTTGCGCCATTTCTTCAACATGCATTCTTAAAACAAATTTAACAAATGCGTGGAAAAGTTTAGAATAACTATTTTTGTGAAATTCAATTACTAAAATTATTAAAAATACTAAAATTACTACATTTGAATATTGTGTTTGTCATATCGAGGAAGAAACCACATTCTCAAATTGTTTACACCAGATTGTACAAAGTTTAAGTATGATTTTATACGAAATTTCTAAGATTATAGGGACTTCACTCCAGATTTTACATAATGAAAAAGAAATTACTAAGGATTTTACTTAGATTTTTTACTTTTTTAGGGATTTTAATTAGTTTGTAATATGACAATAGTAATTTTGTGACTGTTAAGTTAATGAAATTATAAAATTTTGTTTAGTTAAAGATATTGAATAATTCTTCAAAATCTCAGTGATGTGAATAATAAATTATAGCATATTAAACGACCAATTCTTGTTTATTTGTTTGTAAATATTATTTTAAGAATGACTAAAGATTTTGATCAAATACAGTAAATCTACTATTTTGGGTTAAAGAAAGAAATTTATCTAAATTTATACTTGGAAAACTTTTTTGTAATATGAAACTTTTATTTTGACAAAATGAATATTGAAAAGCTGGTGTCACATAGTTGGATCTCCATAACAATATTGTTGTTATGGTAGAAGCTTCAGCCCTCTCTTTAACGAACAAAGCTTTCTGATATTATATTATTTAAATTAAAGTAAAAATAGAAAAATAAGTTTTTACTGAAACACTAACGGAATAATTTTTATTTATTACTACAGTTTTCTTCAATTTGTAAATATATGTCTAACTCATCACAACGTCGAAAGATAAAAATTCTACATGCAATTTTTCCAACAATAAGTTATTTCCAACTATCGCAAAAAAGAAAAACATTGGAGCGTGTTCAAGGGTTGTAACAATTTCGCGTGATCTACCAGCATTTTCCTACCCTTGTGAGGGTTGCACACAGGGGTAGTAAATACGAGCAAATCATGTACGGCAGCCAGAAATAGATATGACAAAATTACACCACTTTGCTTTCGGATAATTGTAAAAATTGCTCAAGTTTCGTCATAAAGACAGGATATAATTTCTGTACAAAGTAAAAATCATTTCACATTATATTTACTTACTTTTCTAAAGGGGTGGTTGGAAAGAGTGGCGATGAACTATGATGAAAATTATTGTTCAGGTGTTTCCTTTTATTTTTAACGTGATCGTGACTAAAACGAATTAATAATTCTTGCGATAAAATCAAACTAGGAAGTAGATGAATTATTTTTTGTTGCCGTGGATAAAATGGATTATAATGCTGTTTAGAATTATGATAACGAACGTTAAATATAAAATATTTATTGGATAAACAATATACAAATAATAAAATTAGGTTGTTTTTAGAATGATTTATCATTTGTTATGTTTACAAATGTAGCTTTTTCTGTAGTATTTAATTCAATTACAAAAACTCATATTACTAGCAATGTGTTTTATTGAAAATATGTATACTCTTTTTTTGTTGTATTTTTTAACAAGTAATTTTATTATGTTTATCAGGCAATAAAAACTGAAGTTATTATGAAAATGATTACTGCTAAATTGCTAATTTAGATTTTTATGAGCTTGATTAAGTTGTTGTATTTCTTAGAAGGATAAATTCCTAATATTATATTTATAATGTCCGACCACTTTAACATAAAAAAAATATAAATTACTAGATTTCTAATGAAAGGATTTATGACCAATTACAAACTGATCTTATCTTATATGTAACACAAAAAAGTATTAATTTCTGACGCAATGGAAACTAAGTAAATGTTTGTTTATTTGAAAAATTGTTTTCCTAATAATCTAAATCACTTCTCAATTTTCAGTCGGAGGAACTTCATCAAAGAACACTTAGTGATAGTGCATCCAATTTTTTTTGTCATCAACAAATGTCAAATTAAAGACGATTTTTCGCGATCGTGGTAGTAGTAAATATTCCTTAATATCTTAATAATATATATCGAAAGAGTTAATTAAATATAATCTGTATCGCAAAAAAATTATTTTAAAATGACACTTATTTTTTTTACATCATTTAAATAACCAGCAATTTGAAAGTAGAAAATTATTCGTATTTTAAATGGTCTATCTGTATATATAGAACTTAAACCGAAATTTTTTCATAAATTCCAAATTTGTAAAGTAAATTCATCATGCACCAGGCACATACCTTTTTTTCTACAAATTTTAAAACATATTTTTTCTACAAACAAAATAATAGCTGTGTAAATTACATGCTTGTTGTCAACAACCTACAAGAAGCACAATCTCAAATAACAAGTCTGTCAAACAGAAACAAAAAAAAAAACACAAACAACAAATCATATCAAATAATCTTGTCATCTGAGATACGCTCCAAATTCAATTGACGATTATTATAAATAATAACCTAGTGACAATGTCCGGGCCCCACACGGAAAGAACTCATATATGTATAATCTAATACACGATATATTTTCAAATATAGTTGAACTTGCTTTGGGCTGTCTCAATGACTCTAACGAGCTGGATTGATGAGAATTGTTGACATATAACACGGGATGGACAGCGTAGACGTGCGGTTTATAAGACCCGTTACCATATACGAGTGAGAAGAAACAAAGCGTTTCTCCATCTAGCGTTTAGTCGAGACTAGACATCGTGCAGACAGAGTAGATAAGTCAGTGATGGCTTGACTGACTGACTGTCCTGTCTTCTTTCTGTTGCTAGTCTGTTTCACACGCAATTATGCGTGTTTACTTCCACTTTTAAGTACAGTCGTTCCATTCAGTTTTTTTTAACTGAGTTTGTTGATGATATTGTATTTTTGTAATAACTTTATTACTGGGTATAAATAGGTTTTTACAAATCAAGATCTTTTGTTTTGTTTATTTTTAATTTTTGACTTTAAAATTTATATCGGTACAAAGTTAATAACATTTTTCTGTATTTTTATGAATAACGTAATAAAAATTTAACGGAAAATTTCGAAACAAGCTTTAGTCTCGTTATATCTATCTTTGGATAAAGTTCCGTATAACTATCTTATAAAAAAGAACTTTCTATTCCGAGTTACATAAATAAACAAAAAATAAATAAATATACATGCCAAGTAACCTTAACCTTACTAACAATAATAATAGTATATATATTATTTATTTTTTTAATCAAATATACAATTTCTGACCACTCTGGACCGATGCTCATTGCATTTCTTACACTTCTTCACACATTTTCAATAATCAAATTCAAATTCAAGAGAAAATAAACAATGAAATTATCATTTAACTTAATTTGACTTAATGCTTTTTAATTAGTCGTCGGAGATGTCAAAATACACTTGACCGTGTTTCTTTGGTCGATGGGTCGATGGGTCGATGGAAACGCAGTAACACAAATACACATAGAGGAAATTCGGAACAGTTTCATAGGATTCAGACGTCGCATAGAAAGATGTGCAGAAAATGATGGAGGTTGCTTTGAATAGATAATTTATTGCAGTACAATCTTGTGTTACGTTTTGTAAGTTAAATTTGTTGTAAATACTATTTGTTTCGTTCAATGGTCTACAAATAAAAATTTTAATAAATTAATAGATACCTACAATTTATTTTGTTCAATCTAAAACAGACAGTTTAATGAAAGTAGGTAGATCGTCCTGAAGTTTGGTATACGGCCATGATTTGTCATTATAAACAACTTTTCTTAATAAAATTTTGTCGTATCCTAAACAAAAAGGGTACTTTACCTGAAAAGAAAATAGTTCTTGCTTCACCGTCACGGCCATTTTGTTTTTCAAAAAACGAAAAAATTCTTAAAATTCGTTTCACGCCAAGCAGGGCTTAATTCCAGAATCTTGAAATGAAATTCAAAAAATTTTAGTCCATTACACCTCTTGTAACATCAATCCTGGGACACACTGTATATATATCTAGTTTAAAAATTATCAATATGGAAACTTAAAATTTATATAAGAAAATGTCTTTTATCATTCTTCGTCTATGAAATGATATTAAAATTTTTCTTTATACATCATTAATCAAAAATGTTTGAAATTAAATTTTGTAACAGCAATCTTTACTATCGCTACTTTAACTTTAAATTAAAAAATTAATTTAACAGATAGTAAAAGTTCGTTAAATTCTTCGTAAAAACAAACAAATCGGACTGTACTCGTACAGAATTCGTGTTCAATATTAGTCGTTAGCCTGTCTCGCTTAATAGCTGTCCGGTATTGTCAATGTGCGGCAAAAACACTTTAATTACCCGTTAAGTTCTCTGCAATTTGGATTACTTGTTTGTTGTAGTCTAGTTTCAAACTCATTTTCTCTCGCTCCTTTTTTTTTTAATTTGTTCGCTTTTTGTAATCTTCTTCGTTCGGCTTATCCAAGAATAATAATTACATAATATTATTTGTTCGATTTTGATGACATTCCGGATGAAAGGAAAATGATGGAAATCCAAGAACATAATCATTTGTAATGACATAGTAAGCCCTGCTGCATTGTATTTAATTGTGTCTAATAGAGTATTAAACCAATTACTGGACTATTTGGATGTTATTATAACAAGGATAAGTCGCAACAGTTAAATAATGATTATTTTTTAATACGTTTTATTTTAACTTAGTAAAAAATCTTTCAGAACTGATTATATAAAATAAAATGTCTCTAGGTTTAAGTTCTGTATTAATATTTATTAATAATCGGCGTTTCAATGAACTCAACGTTTATCTTCATCAGGAAAACTGAACTGAAATTATGTTAATTTAATACAATTATTTTTTATTGTGTACGTTAAAAATAGTTGATTTTTGTTAGAAAAAAACCTTATCTGTAACAATCTCTAAAAATCAAAATATTGGTATAATTACAATATCTTTTTTATGTATTTATAAAGAACAAAATCATGATATAAAATAAAAGTCAGCTACTTTTTAATACTACAATTTAAATAAATATTAATACAGAAGTACAACCTAAAGCCGTTTTATTTTAATATAATGAGTTCCGAATGGTTTTTTACTGTGTTATGTTAAAATACTCGTATTAACAGATAATATATTGGCTAATACTACAATAAATTTAACTACTACTGATTTAAGACTGTTATAACGTTATATAAGACCAGGATTAAATGAATAAAAAAACCAAAAGCCGAGCTTGCAGTATGACTAATATTTTTTAGTTCATAAAATAGAAAACAAAAATAAATTATCATTACAAAAAAAAAAACTGATTATTTATAATAGATTGTCAATAATAGTTAATAATTTTCGTTAGCTTTAACAAATTATCCATGTTTATAATAATAATACAAGGCGCACAACAATGGCCATTACTGTAATATTGTATATTTAAAACATTTATTACATGAAATAAACGAAAGATTTATATGATATTGGTACATGTTTCCCATTTTACATTATACATTATAATAGTAAAATGCATACATACTCGTTGCACAGTTTCATGTATGTTCGTGTAAATAATTATTGTAGTTAGTAGTAAGTCCCGCTGTGCATGTAGTGGCGCTGTTTGGTTTTCCGTGAAGCGGCAGTAGCCCAATGGCGGGGAGGGATAGGGTGAGAGAGTGAGAGAGGGACGTCAGGAGACGTAGCGGACATCAATTTATGACGTGTTTTAATCACGCTTAATACTCACTTCCGGCATGAACATTACATAAAATGTTGCTCTCGGTGTCTTTGCTTGTAATGGTGTGTGTCTCATGTTCCCTACAATGGCTATTAAATGGTTAACTGTCTTACCCATGGTGATATTATAAACCGTATCGCTCGCGTCATGTAATGTATGTACGTTATGTGTGTATGTCTGCTTGAAGTTCGACGAAAAACGAATCGATAGGGTAATGCTGGTTTCGAAAATTATTGGTTGGAATACGTGTATTCTTAGTAAAATATGACTGTAGTGTAGTCTACTCAACAAGAAATGCGACAAAATTATATAGTTTCTTTATGCACTTGCCAGCTGAGACAGTCAGCTTCAACTAAAGCTCACAATTTTTACTATTTTATTATGGTTTTATTAACCCTTTTTGATCTGAATGTAAATTAAAATTATTCGTCGAGTAAATGGGCTATGAAGGAATTAAATAATTCCAATGGGCAGAAAAGGTTGAAAGTATTTTTACAATAAATTTTGAAAAGTGACGTTTGTCATATATTATACAATGATCTTAACAGAAAACAAATTTTTAGATAATTTTTACAATATTTTAGTGTATTGTAAAAAACATATGTATAATTGAAGAATAGATGATTACATTTGGTGTATTTATCTAATGTAATTAGATATTTTTCTAGTTTGTCGTATATTTATCTATTCTTGTTCGTTGATTTATTTAAGTTATTAAAACTACTTATTTATGTATGAAATATTTTTGTTTTATATTTTTCTATGGTTTAATAGTTTTTTTCGAAAATAGCTATTTTTTCTCTGTAAATGAATAATATGTACAAAATTCAAGTTATTTCAAAACCAAATTGGTTTTTTCTGCAATGCTTATTATTAAATAAGCATTCAGGGTATCTCACGACAGCTTACGCTATTCTGTATTTTAAAAACGTGTGGAATTATTATGCACTCTGAAAAAAATGTGAATTAACGCCAGAATAGGGCAATGTAACAACCATTAATAGAAATTCACAACCGTTATTTAATATACACAATAAAATAGCATATTAAACATCAAACTAGAATTTTGAATAAATCTTAATAAGGAACTTACAGTTTGAAATAAATTCCAAACTCTTCTTTAAACACTACCATTATCAGTCGATCGATACAAGATCAACACTATCACAGCCAATTTTTTATTTAATATCTGAAATCATAAACTCAACTTAGAATCCCTATCTTTAGTTTGCCAATCAAACATGCTATCATTAAGCTATGACTGCCTCTTCATGCGTCATCTCTGAATCTGTCCTATGTGGTGAATTCATTGATGGCATTAAGCTAATTTAAGCAGCTGATGGTTAATTTTAACGCGTGCGGACTGTAAAAAAAAGAAAGAAAACGAAAACGAGTATTTACGTTGAACAGATGTAGAGAAACCCGAAAAACAGATTAATATCATTAAAATAGTTTCGAGGCGTTTCAGAATGTTTGCTTTGTAAATAAAAAAATATTTTCGTTGAGATTAACGTATTATAAAACGTATTTTATATACATCTACTCCGATCTTTATTATGTTTTTATTTAGCTTGAATTAAAAACTTTTTTTTTTTAATTATTAAGTTTATCTTCCATGATCTTAATTCTACCATAAATGTTTATTTTCGTAGCAGATTAAATACAAATTTGATTTAAAAAAAGTACCAAATTTGATATATCTAGATTTTAACAGAGAAGTACGAATTAGACTTATAGTAACACAAATCAATTGTTTTAGCGTGATGTCCGTCTGTGGACATGTTTAGAGCAAATTTGGCTGAACGGATTGTTATAAAATTTAATTTTTCAGCTTCTGAGGTGAATATCTCAGTTTGATCAATTTTTGGTAAAGATCTGCCAATTAACGCAAATATCGTTTTTTTAATAACTGTATATATTTAAAAATGACAACTGATTATTTTCAGCAATTTCTCCTAGCATACCCTATAGATGATGGTGATATTCTCAACAGCGATATAGCATAAAAGATTGTTATTATGTCTCTTTCTTTTAAATAAAAAATTCCGTTTACTAGAAAAAAACAAAATATTATGTTGGCTACATCGCTATTCAGAATATCACCATAAATAGACAGATCATTTAAAATTTATCCATTTACTTCAAGTGAAATAAAATAGCTTGTTTTGTCATAAAAACCACAAGATTAAACTTCTCAATACAGTTAAAATGCAATAAAAGAGCATCATTTATACAATCTATTTCTGTTACACAGTAGATAAGTGGAGACCCAGATTATAATATTGTTTTTGAAACTAAGTATTAGGTTATTTTCTTAATCATCATTACACAAATACACACTTATGCATTTATTCATACACACATTGACAAAGTAAAGGAGACACGTACTGAAACGGGACCAACCCTGGTGGAGAATTTTTTAGTTTTTTTTTTCTTCTTTTCAACAAGTAGTATTTACTTATGTTATAATTATTAAATCATAGCTTACAATATTAGTCCTGTATTATATCTGCATGTGTTATGAGTAAAGATTGTAGAATTTCTTCCGTATTAGAAAAATGCAATTAATCCGGCGCTGAGAATAGATAACGCACGTGCAGCTGTCATTCCTCGCTGTGGGGAGTCTAATTGTTTTGTATTTGTCTTATCTTTTAGCTTTGATGTATATGTGCGCATTTGCGCTTTGTAATTATGACAATAGATAAATGTTTTGTCTATTCATTTTATTATTGAATATTTCTTTATGTTATAATATTATTCTTTTGTGAACAATTTAGAATTATGAATACAATGTAGAAATTATGTTAACTCTGTTAGTGCATTAAATAAATATATGTTGTTTAGTATTAAATTAATCAGGAAATTATGAGGAATACAACTATGATAATTAAATTGAGATGTAATGTTTTTTTTAGTTAACGAGTGTTTAATAAGTTATTTTGTCACTATTTAGAGATACGCAGTGTTTCGTCCGGGGCATACTTCCCCCTCTAGCAGTTCCCGGGCCGAACGTTTCAGCCAATAGGAACGGAGCATTCTGCTTTGTGACCATATTTGGTAATGTTCCTTCGCATGTATGAAGAAGTGGGGAGCTTGCGGCCTTTATAAGAGCTAACCGCGGGCTGGCTCGGGGATTAGGATTTTGATTTTAGAATTGGAATCTCTAGTCCCACACACCTACACATGTACACTCTGACTGACCATCATACTCTTGGCTAGTGACGTCATAAAGACGAGCGTTGGCAATTGTGTGTTTGTGAAGTTATTTACACTCTGACTGACCATCATACTCTTGGCTAGTGACGTCATAAAGACGAGCGTTGGCAATTGTGTGTTTGTGAAGTTATTTACACTCTGACTGACCATCATACTCTTGGCTAGTGACGTCATAAAGACGAGCGTTGGCAATTGTGTGTTTGTGAAGTTATTTACACTCTGACTGACCATCATACTCTTGGCTAGTGACGTCATAAAGACGAGCGTTGGCAATTGTGTGTTTGTGAAGTTATTTACACTCTGACTGACCATCATACTCTTGGCTAGTGACGTCATAAAGACGAGCGTTGGCAATTGTGTGTTTGTGAAGTTATTTACACTCTGACTGACCATCATACTCTTGGCTAGTGACGTCATAAAGACGAGCGTTGGCAATTGTGTGTTTGTGAAGTTATTTACACTCTGACTGACCATCATACTCTTGGCTAGTGACGTCATAAAGACGAGCGTTGGCAATTGTGTGTTTGTGAAGTTATTTACACTCTGACTGACCATCATACTCTTGGCTAGTGACGTCATAAAGACGAGCGTTGGCAATTGTGTGTTTGTGAAGTTATTTACACTCTGACTGACCATCATACTCTTGGCTAGTGACGTCATAAAGACGAGCGTTGGCAATTGTGTGTTTGTGAAGTTATTTACACTCTGACTGACCATCATACTCTTGGCTAGTGACGTCATAAAGACGAGCGTTGGCAATTGTGTGTTTGTGAAGTTATTTACACTCTGACTGACCATCATACTCTTGGCTAGTGACGTCATAAAGACGAGCGTTGGCAATTGTGTGTTTGTGAAGTTATTTACACTCTGACTGACCATCATACTCTTGGCTAGTGACGTCATAAAGACGAGCGTTGGCAATTGTGTGTTTGTGAAGTTATTTACACTCTGACTGACCATCATACTCTTGGCTAGTGACGTCATAAAGACGAGCGTTGGCAATTGTGTGTTTGTGAAGTTATTTACACTCTGACTGACCATCATACTCTTGGCTAGTGACGTCATAAAGACGAGCGTTGGCAATTGTGTGTTTGTGAAGTTATTTACACTCTGACTGACCATCATACTCTTGGCTAGTGACGTCATAAAGACGAGCGTTGGCAATTGTGTGTTTGTGAAGTTATTTACACTCTGACTGACCATCATACTCTTGGCTAGTGACGTCATAAAGACGAGCGTTGGCAATTGTGTGTTTGTGAAGTTATTTACACTCTGACTGACCATCATACTCTTGGCTAGTGACGTCATAAAGACGAGCGTTGGCAATTGTGTGTTTGTGAAGTTATTTACACTCTGACTGACCATCATACTCTTGGCTAGTGACGTCATAAAGACGAGCGTTGGCAATTGTGTGTTTGTGAAGTTATTTACACTCTGACTGACCATCATACTCTTGGCTAGTGACGTCATAAAGACGAGCGTTGGCAATTGTATGTTTGTGAAGTTATTTACACTCTGACTGACCACCATACTCTTGGCTAGTGACGTCATACCGACGAGCGTTGGCAATTGTATGTTTGTGAAGTTATTTACACTCTGACTGACCACCATACTCTCGGCCAGTGACGTTATAGATACGAGCGTTGGCGATTGTGTGAGGGAAGGTCCATTTACACACAGACACAACACCCTATATTTATGACATGATAATGTTATTTATATCGTTGTTTTCTGTTACATGTTTCGCTCACCAGACCAACCGTCGACACTGCCCCCCCCTTAAAATTACATATTTTATACCATACAATAATAAAATGTTAAGATCTCATAAATAAAATACATGTGACTGTTATAACAAATCGCTAAGATATTTAATGTGCAACATTGACAAATAAATGAACTTCACAGTTCAGGTTTATTTTTGACTTTTATTTCAGATAACTTTAAGTTCCGAAACCTCGCCATTTCACGACTCCTTAGAATTTGGGTTACTAGTATTTTAACATAACGTCGGGTCCTTATTTAGACGAGCATAGCCAAAAGTAAAATACTAAATGTAAATTCTTCGTTTAGAAATTGTAAAAATTAAATAATGTTAAACTGCCGCGTTACAGTACGAATAATTACCTGTATTCAAACAGATCCGAAATCACGGTAGTCACACATGTATAATAATAATATTAAGTCACGTTCTCCATTTTCTGCTTATACATATTATAGAATATCAGTCTATAGTTAGTACAATAAATGGTGAATGTGGGAACAATTATTTGGCCGTGATTCAATCCCGGGGGATCACATTAGAACGGTACCCAGTTTTGCTAAATCGTGTCTGAATTTAGTTGAGTGTGAAAATTTTACCTTTTACTCTATATAAGGTCAAAACATAGATAATTTACAAGATCTAGATAGCGCATTTTCTACACAAATTGTACAACAATTATTAGATTTTACAGATTACAGAATTATAGTAGGATTCTGCGCATATCGACTTTATTACAATAGAAGATTAAAATTTGGACTACAGTACTATAGAATTTTTGTAGGTCCCTTGCTTTGCTGTGGACTGACGACCCGCACTATTGGCAATGCAAGTAAAAAAATTGTTAAAAATCTTATGTTCAGCTTCTCGAGTATATAGCTTATATGTTCCACCTAAGAATTACGAAAACTGAATATTTCAACAAAAATACTAAATTTAGCCTTGCGCCATCTAGATATTTTACTAGCCTTATCTGTGTGTTAAAAACAAGGATAATATATACTTCTTGTAAAACTAATGTTTGATAATTTTGAGAAACGTTCTGAATATTAATGATAATAACAGTTTATTTCCATTGGTTTAATTAAGCGTTATAATAAATTAGGAAAAAAATTAATTGAAGTTTACGTTATAATCTTAGAATTTATAATGAATATTACGACGTTAAGAATTTTGTTCTAGTTTTCCGGGAAAATTAAAATAACAAGTTTAATTGAAACTCGCAATTGTTATACACTTCAATTATTCTTAGAATAAATTAGTTTTTTTTTTTACTTCTACAACTTTTTAATTCAATTAATTTATAGAAATTATTGATATTAAGAAAAGTTTTTGCAGTCAAAATTAAAATTGCTAGAAAAATATTCACGAAATTAAATTTTTCTGTATTTTTATTACAGTAGAACTCGTATACTCTCGTACACTGTAAAAAAGTTATTTTACATAAAAGCCATAGTAAAAAATACATATTATTTCAGCAAAACTGATGGGTTTACATAAATTTTTCATACAAATAATATAATTTTGTAATTTAAAGTGGAATTATGAGAATTTTTAGATAGTTGGTGACGGACGTTAGGAGTGAAGTTAAAATTGTTAAAAAAGTAAAAAAAAAAAATTTGAAAGTTAGGCCTGGTTTTATAAACGCTGGTTAAACTATAGAATTAAAAAACAGTTATTATTATAATAAATATTATTAATAAATCGTTGAAGTAACATTTGCTTCTAAGGTTATTTTATTTATTAAGGGAATAAAATTTACTTAGGAAATAAATTTAACCAGCGTTTGTAATATGACTGATGGCACTTAGAGCCCATCTATTTACTGCTGGCAGGCAGCTTTTCTTGTGCGCATATCGTATGAGAACGCAGTGGGAAAATACACTGCATGTACTACCACCAGTGCGCATCTTACCTCATGTGCCAGGTTAAAATAGTCGAAGTGTACATAGTATTTCTTATTTCAAGGTCTATTTATATTCTACAAGTACAATGAATGAATAAGTTAAGCAATTTTGAAACTAATTCTTCGAAATCTGTCGGTGGCGTGAAAACTAATTAGTTATACTTACACATGCAGAAAAATACTTTACTGAATTTTATTCTCCATTGCGTAAAAACTCTACAGGCACATCTTAACTGCTTCGCGGATTCTTTCAGTTTTCCATTAAGGCGCAAGAATTCAAAATACCCATTCCATACATAAGACGGACGCACCATCAGCATAGATTCGCGCATAAAAGACATGCCATTAGTGGCAGTAAAATATTTATGTACGCCGCCGCGACAGACATTGACTGCGCGCTTCGCTATTTCTTTTCAAAGCACAAATCTGATTTGCTTTTCTTTTTCCCCCGGTCTCGGCAGTCGGCTAATATAATGCACACTGTTATATACCGAATCGGGTACGCTATGCTTGGTGGTTCCTTATCGCCATCATTGCAAGAGGAATATGCAAATACAGGTGGGAAAGAACTCTCGGCTGCCTGGAATAGTGGATATATAGCCAGTGTAGTCGGAGAGTGTTCCGCAAAAAAATTATATTTGCACAACTTTGTTTGCCAAATGCGATCAGCTGATACCAATTTGGCAAATATTGAATTTTTTCTGCGCTATATACTGAGTGTGGAGCACCTCTCTTTCGGTATACTAGATTTATATATATATAGCAAAGGGATATGATAAGTAGATGTAAATAAATACATAGGTTTTTATATGCAGTTTTTCGCTTTTATTCTTTACTTTGGAAAACATTTTTTCCCTCTTTTCGTGTTTGATTTTGAAATTGCAATTTATTTTTAAATATTGATTTTCCAGTGCTATTTTAATGAATGGACTATCAATGTGTATTATGTACGAGGTTAGATTAAAAAGTAATAGCTTCGAATTTATAATTTAGTTGGTAATGTGAATATTCATCAATTTTAAAGAATATTTAATAAATATTACAAGTTTACAATTTTTCTTTTAATTAACTAGTAATTATTATATAAATATATTAAGAAACGCTGGATTGTTAACTATAATTCCTTAACTAGTAATTAGTACTGATAATATTGTAAAATTTTATTCTTGACGCCAATAATTATGAGCCATTATGAGCCCATAATTATGTAAGTGGTCTAAGTCAAATATAAAAAAAAATTAGTTTAACAGTTATTTCACACCACATTATTTTAAACTAAATTAATTCAATGTAATTTTTACGATATTGTCAAAAATGAATCATTAGATAGTGGTTGTAATTTCAACATTATATGTTTATTATGCAATTCATTAAATATCTTGAAACAAGAAATATATGACTTAGACCACTTTCATAATTATGGGCACAATATATTCATCTTATATTATAAAATAATGAGATTATGCTAAGTTTTAAAACTAGTTTCTTACAAAATAATTTTGTGTTCCAGGAGGTCCACTACCTAAATTTTGTTAATTTTACAAAATACAGCATTGTAAAATAGTAACATGTTAAATTAAATTAATACATTATAAAATATATTTTAACACTTCCCGATTTCAACACGAAATAGACTCACTTGCGTACAAATAAGGGTCGGCTCAAGCCCAGGTAGTGAAGGTACTTAGTATTCAATTTTAATATTGACCAAGTTTATATTTAGTGGTTTAAATTTAATTTGTGTAGATTAATGGGCAGGGCCAAGTTGTCTCCCAAAATTTGAAATTATACCTGAGACAAAGAAAGGTCATGACCGAGTTGTCTTCCGCGCATGGTCTCTCAAGATTAAAAGGTAACCTAACCTAACCTAGCCAATCATTTACGCCAGTCGTCATTTACGCCGATGAGATAAGCGCCTATATTGAATAATAACATAACTAAACCTTAACCTAACCTACCCTAAGCCAACAGTAGCTCATATGATAGGGTTTCGTGACGCAAATGATATACCACTATTGACGCAAATGACAACTCGACATTTCCCAAATCTCTGTACGCATCTGACACTCGGCATAAATACCTTCACTACCTGTTCTTGAACCGACCTTTATTTGTACGCAAGTGATACTAAATAATGTTTGGACGCATCTGACACGTACGCAAGTGACACGACACCTTTCAACATAATATAAAATGTGTTATTTTAATAACAACCTTTGTGTTAATTTAACAATTTTTAATTAACATACACGAAAATAACACACAAATATCTATTTTTTGATGGTGTACTGAAATTAGAAAAAATCTAAAACAACAAGTTTTTTTCAGTAGTTACATTTAAAACACTCATTAAGCATTTTTTAACAAAATTTTGTTAACTTAATATGATCATTTTCATCGTCAATATTCATATATATATATATATATATATATATATATATATATATATATATATATATATATATATACATTTTATTTTGTGTACGACTATGATATATAAAATTATTTTGCTTTATACTTTATTAAGGTTAAAAATATGCAAAACCTGAAATATACTGTTTTCATTCCTTAATTTAACAAACTGAAAAAAAAAACTCTCACAGCATTCTTCCAACTCTTCAGCCAAATGAATACAATACAAGATAATTTTCAAGCATCATAGAATCATACGCGTATGCACCAGAGTATCTTGTACTAAGAATACTTGGATAGAAAATCTTCTTCTTTTGCCATATGGTAATAATCGCGGCGGCAGTACAGTATACTTCGAATGCTGTAGTTCAAGTTACGACGTATGTAGCATCGACCGACGAAACAAGTTCTTTGCACGATTCTTTCTGTGTATATATACTCGGTATATGTTGTCTCGAGTACTCGGTGTTCGTAATTTAATGACGCCCAGTATGTATATTGCGGCCGCGAAATAAATTTGTTTATGTTTAAATGAAAATAGAATTTACTCCCGAGACAGACGCTAGCGCGCCGCCGCTCATGTAATATTCTAAACTGTCTTGGCCTCAGCTTGCTTACTTGTTATATCCGAATAGATAAATGTTATATGCTGAAGATATATTGCTACTTGTATTATAAAGTTTTTTCGCTAAATAAAATATTAGAATATATAATGGATGTACAGTGTGATTAGTTTCAATGGAATATTACATTACTATATTGCCTATATGGAATGAGATCATTATGTTACTAGTACAATAATGTACATTATTATACAGCAGTTAGTTACTATGTACACTACTGGCGGCAGCACCAAACATGACTACAATGTCAAGTGTATTTAATCTGACATCGTCAGCGGCCATATTAAAAATAATTACCTCAAGATAAGTTAATTGACAATTAAATCGTTTATTTTGGCTTGAATTTGATTATTGAAAATGTGTGAAGAAGTGCAAAAAATATAATGTGCGTCGCAGATTTATCAGAAACTGCATATTCAACCAAAGAAACACGGTCAAGTGTATTTAATTTGTTAATATTGTATAAATAATCTAATTATAATGCGGTTATAAATGCAAATTTATATTCAATTATTTTAAATTTGTTTGTTGACAAAATTAATCGACACAAATAATAATAATTATTTAAAAATAACATAACATAATAGCATAATAGATAAATAATAATTGTTTAATTATTATTATTGTTAAATTAAAATTTTCACATAAAATTGCGAAATATTAATCATTAAATTACCAATATTATAATTTTTATAATTAATTTATAAATGAAGCAATCTTGTCGATAATTATTAGTTAATTTAACGTTATTTATCGCTAATATCAATACTAAACAAGTAAACACTAATTATTTATTTAATTAAATTATAGTTAACTAAAGAATAATGAATATTCAATTACATAATAATGTAGTTGTAGTTAATAAACTGGACAAATTGGAATTATGAAATATAAAATACTTTATTGTAAATTTCATGGAAATTCTAATTATTTTATGAAGCATTGTTTATGAATATTATTCATTATAATATTATATAATATTTTATGGATACTTTTACTTGTAATAACAATAAAATAATAATTAAATTTAAGACATTGTATAATTATTATTAAATGAAATATTAATAATTATTAATATACTCGCAGAATATGAAATTTTAAGCCAAGAATTTTTTTTTTTTAGTTTTTTGAAAAATTTTATTTATTTATTTTTAATAGAAAAAATAATATTGAAAATATACATCTGCCTTTATTGTCCGATAAGTAGATAGGTAGGCATGATTGAGAGTGTTTTTTCGTGAGTGAATGTTCCAAAAAGGTAAGAATAAACGAGCATGTATGAGAAGTATTATGAATGTAGAAAAAGCAAAAGTAGTTTTTTTGGATAAAACTAATTTCTGCTTAAATAAAAAGAATTTGTACCACATGTTTATGAGTACATTGCGTGATATAAATGGGCTATGATTATATTTGAGTAAGTTATTGAAAGTCAATTTTTTCAATCTATTATATTGGGAACTGTAGAGCTTGGCCGAGAAATTTTAACGTCTGAGACAAATTTCAAAATTGCGCCCCCAAATTTTTTCTAGACAATTTTATAATTAAGGAATAAGATTACTTTTGAATAATTAATATATTTTTCAAATTTTATAGAAAATATTTTTAAATATAACTGCAATATTTAGTTTAAAGAATATTGGAAGAAGAACTAGAAAATTTGACCATTGAATGAAAAAGAAAAAAAAACACTTTGTGTTTGAGTTCCATACAATATATTTTCTACGATTACCAAAATTGGACATTTCTGCTGCAAAAATTGCGTGACCGATTTTTCTGTGCACTCTTTTGATGTCTGTATTTATATATCGTTGAGTAAAATAATGACACGTTACGCTACAACAAAATAAATGAAATAAAGTATAGTTTCTTAGAAAACCTTTTCTTTCTCATTTTTATATATTTTCTAAATGAAATACGAATTTTTAAAATTATTGTATTTAATTTATTATATGAGTATTGTAGCATATATGCATCATCTGTGTATCTGGACCGGATGCGAGGATGCCATATGGCCAGATGGTGACATATTTATGTGCACATTTTCTTCCCCCCGCGCTCAAGGGTCGCCACCCTTGCTAGCATAAGTATTAGTTTTAAGATTAGTTAAGTTTTCGCTGGTGAACGGTTCAGACGAGGTTACGAGTGTTATAAGTTAAAGTTACAGTTTTGTTTTTTATAATTGTGTGCGTGAGTTATAAAGCTAATAAATAAAAGTGTGAGTGATTAGTTCGGCTAACCCACGAAAATATTTTATGTGATTTAATTAAACAATTATTCACATTACATTGGCGCCCAACTAGATTGGAGCCGAATTATTATTATTTGCATTTTGTGTTTCGTCTGCAATAGTTTAAAAGCGAACGCGCGCGCGACAAAGTTCATTCGCAATATTGTAAGCCGCGTTTAACTCGAATTTTTAAGTATACTTCGCCCAAGCCGCGTCGCTTCCCGTTAGGTTTACCGCGCGCGAATTCAGTTTTGCCGCCAAAACATAGCGTCCCCACGCCAAACCGCTTGCCAAGCGAACTCGTGTCCAGCGCAAAGTGTGTGCGTGTGTGTGTGTGGTGCTAGTAGTGCCATCTAGGGTTGAAATTTCGCCGCTAAAATTTCGCGCCGCAGTCAGCGTTTAAAGTCAGCTATGGCGACGTTTTCCACAGAACAATTTGCTGCACTTATACAAAACATGCAAACGATGTTAGCGACCGCCGCGACGCCACCACCAGCCACTACATCCGGAAATTATGCGAAATGCACGTCGCGTTTTGGGGGAGAGAGGCATGAAAACGTCGACGCTTTCATCGATGCGATTTTAGTGTATAAAGACTGTGTCGACATTTCGGAGGAAAACGCGCTAAAGGGGTTGCCGATGCTATTCACTGGCATTGCTGCAGAATGGTGGATCGGAGTGAAGCACAGTACGAGTTCGTTCGACGACGCAATTAGTGTACTGCGGGCTACGTTCGGTACAAAGAAACCAGCGCACCAGGTATATCGCGAACTTTTCGCACGCGAACAAGGCGAATGCGAAAAAACAGATTTGTTTGTGTGCAAATTGCGGGCGTTATTCGCGCAGCTACCAGAACCACGATTAGCCGAGTGCGTTCAGTTGGACATGGTGTACGGATTATTGCATCGCGACATTCGTAAACGGGTGCGTCGTGATGAAATAGACAATTTCGACGCGTTACTTCGGTTGGCTCGCGTTGCCGAAGAAGCGATAGAACCAACTCTACCTAGTGCGTCGAACAGAACAACGACATCGGCACCGTCGGCAAAGCGGAATGAGCGCGTCCGATGTCATTTTTGTAACAACTACGGGCACACGAAGAAAGAGTGCCGTAAGTTTTCCGCCAGCCAAGTTACCAGCCGTCGTGAAGAATCTGGTACGCGCACTCAGCCAAATCACCAGGGGAATGCACGGCCAGCCATTACATGCTACGGTTGCGGTAATCCAGGAGTGGTGCGCAGCAAGTGCCCTACGTGTAGTCCGGTTTTGTCTACGGTAGCGGTCGAGTCTGCCGGATTCTGTGCGCTGGAAACCGCCGCAGGTAAGATGATGGTTCGGCCACGCGCGCGGCCGCTACTAAATATCTCGATAGCTGACGTACAGGGCACCGGCTATATCGATAGCGCCGCACAGCAAAGTATCGCCAGCCGTTCGCTGTACAATGTCCTGCAGCGCAATGGCCAGCACTTTGACGCCATTACGATTAAAACGGCGTTAGCTGACGGCACGGAGCGCGTTGAACCCGCGCTTGTGGCGGAAGTAGAGGTGAAGATTTTGTCGCGGTCGGTAACGGCCACTTTCTTGTATTTGCCGCGCGCGAACACAAGCAAAACTTTGCTGGGCATCGACTTCATCGGCGATGCCGGCATAGTTCCCAATGTTCCGCAACGCACTTGGTGTTTTGCGGATGCACCAGGTACGCAGCACGAGTTGATATTCGAACAGCTCGATTGCCACAAGCTCGCCGTCCAGCCAATCGAGTGTTTGCGTGCTGATGAGAGGGTATCGCTGGACGCTATACAGTGCAACCAGCTCAGGGTATTGTTGCAGCAGCGCCAGGTGGCCACGGGACCGACACCATGCGCGGAGCATCGGGTTGATATCGGAGACAGCGCTCCGACTGTGTCGCCACCATACAAGATGTCGGCGCCGAAGAAAGACGTTCTGCGGGCCGAAATCAACAAAATGGTTGCAGACGACACCATCGAGGAATGCAAAGTTACGATGCGCGACGCCAGAGACGCTCACGGACGAGCGCAGGACGTTCGGAAGGCGTACGCGGACCGAAGACGACGAAACGGGCCCCAGCATGAACCTGGAGATCTGGTGCTGGTAGAAACGCACGTGCTGAGCAACGCGGAAAAGGGCGTAACGGCAAAGTTCGTGCCACGTCGGGATGGACCGTATTCCGTTGTCCGAAGGCTAGGGACTGTATACGATGTCGCAGCCACCGAAGCGCCTACGATCGTAATCGGACGCTACCACGCGTCAGCATTGACCCCGTTCGTCGCGTCAGACGTGGAGACGCAATGGCCCATCCATCCGATCCGGCGTAGAGGACGCCCGCCGAAGAAGACGGCCAAGTAATTCTGGGGTGATTACGAGGGCGTTAATTCCACCCCAGAAGGGGGAGTGTAGCATATATGCATCATCTGTGTATCTGGACCGGATGCGAGGATGCCATATGGCCAGATGGTGACATATTTATGTGCACATTTTCTTCCCCCCGCGCTCAAGGGTCGCCACCCTTGCTAGCATAAGTATTAGTTTTAAGATTAGTTAAGTTTTCGCTGGTGAACGGTTCAGACGAGGTTACGAGTGTTATAAGTTAAAGTTACAGTTTTGTTTTTATAATTGTGTGCGTGAGTTATAAAGCTAATAAATAAAAGTGTGAGTGATTAGTTCGGCTAACCCACGAAAATATTTTATGTGATTTAATTAAACAATTATTCACATTACAGTATATAAATTGTGCGTTCTGTCTCATTTGTTACCTGAGGCAACTGTCGCATTCGCTACACCCTCGGCACGGCACAATAAAAATTATTTGCGAGCCGAGGGTTGCCTATACAATATGAAAAAACAAATTTTTCGATGTGAAGTGAATGATTTTAAAATAAGCTTGGACAGTTGCACGATATCTAATCAATAACAATATATCCTAGCAACGGTGTCAATTTACAGATTATCTATTTTGTGACTGTTTAGTTAAAGTTTTAAAGGGTTGTAATTGATTAAAATTTAATAAAATACACTTATTATGAACATATTCATATTATTGATCAGGAGTAGAAAAAACTTAATCTTGTATCTTGAAAATGTCCATACTACAAACATTCTATTTACAATTTATGCTCTCATTTGAAAAAAAAAAACAGTGTGTTTAATTAGTGTAATTTATAGTCGCACATTACAGTTATAACACTATAAATATTAGATTGAAAACGATTTGAATCTAAATATGATATTTTCTACGTGGGTATCAAATTTTTTGCCTGAAATATCAGTCGCAGATTTCTCGAATGATATGGGAATTTATTCTGTCACAAATAATGGCGCCTAGCCTTGTCAATGTTTTTAATATTTCAAAATACAAGACTTGTCTGTCAATAAAAATACGGAAATTTTTCTGATCTAAATAAGCGCGTTTTAATAAATCTTGACGTATTTTTTTATGACCTGAATAAAAACAAATTTATTTTGTTTAAAAATTCAAATCACTTTAAATTGTACATGTTTTATCTCTTAGCTTAATTATTGATTAACAAAAACTTAAAACGTAATAGTCAAGTTATTATTAAAAATTTACAAAATAATTAGACGTACATACACAATCACGATACGTATCCAAAAGGGTGTGGCACAAACTCAGTTTCCTCCAAACATTCCTATCCAGACAAGCTTTAGCTTTTTCCATATTCGTAATATATCATATCACTCCAATTACTCATCGGACATCCACACAAACATATACTTTTAAAATTATTTACATATATTCTTTTAATCAAACGTTCATTAGACATTCGTTCAAGATGACCGAACCATCTTAACTAACTAACTTTTTCAATTTCACACTCATCATACACGAATCTATTTCGTACTAATTATACATATTTTTTTAATTAGATAACTTATTTTTAAAATTTTATTTTGACTACACAAGAAAGATTCTTCTACTATTAACAAAAATTAAATAATTTTATTTTTGGCACAGTGTTTAAAATTTTATTTCGACTAGACTTATTTATCAGAATTTCAAATGTTGCCAACTTTCAGAGAAAAAATATTAAAATTTAAATTTTTTTATTTTGACATTATTTATTCATACATACACAATTACGCCATGTACCCAAAAGGGTCTGGCATAAACTCTTTCCACTATGTCGAAATTATTTTTTCTGCAAACATTTCTAATTACTTGGAATAGATTCTCTTAGTTTTCATACCAACACATAATTTTATTTTGGCTTCATATTTCCAATTTTCAAATAGGTATTAAAATTTTATTTTATTTACAGTTTATCATTACTAAGTCATGCGTTAATCTTGGTCAGTTGTATTACAGTAATATGATATTAAAAATTAAAGAAATGTTTTCTGCGATTTTACTAAAAGTTATATAAATATAAAAATTAATTTTTTTTATTCTGATAGACATTAAGAAAATATGCCGTAATTTTTTTTTATTAAAATCAATAAAATAAAATTTTAATACCTATTTGAAAATTGGAAATATATGGAGCCAAAATAAAATTATGTGTTGGTATGAATTCTGGCTAGGACAATATATTTTTTCAAATTTATTAAATTTTCTAATTATGTATTAGTTCACTGCGATTAAATGGTAATTAAAATATTTGTACCCATATGTTTTTAATTTTGTTTAAAGAAAATATTACTTTATCTTAATTGATTTAAATTTATTGATTTTAAAAAATACAAATTAACATGAAACTAACTTAGAAAGTAGGACATGTCTTACGTATGTATACATATTTTTGAAATATAATTAATGTTTTCGAAATTAATAAAACGATTTAGTAATTTTAATTTTATTTTTGTTTCAGGTAACTACAACAATTTCTCATCAAACTCCGGTAATTAATTACTTGTAATTAAATTAATGGCAAGTATTTATATATCATGTCTTTTAATTATAAATTATTATAGATTTAATTTAATATTCACAATTTTACACCTTTATAATAAGTAGTTTTATTAATTACGTTTGTTTAGTAATCACATTATTTCTAATTGCATTTACGCCCACGCGTGTCTAATAGATTTAATGCAATTTTTATTATCTTTTTTTAGTTCATGAATTTATTTATGTAATAGACAAAGATGCATTGTTTATTGGTAGATTTAATAACTAACACGTTCATTTTCTAACTATGATAGGAAAAACGTAATTGACAATGTTCATATTGTATGTTTTTTTTTTTATTTTATCATAGTTTACTGATTTTATTAATAATTTACTGAAGCTTGATATATTTCATTACGTAATTACTTATTAAAGTTTAATAAACTAATTTTATATATTATTAATAGAAAATAGCTAATGAAATTAATTAATTATCTAGTTTTATGATATTTCCCGAATATTTAATCAAAAGGAATTCATTAACTAAATATGATGTTATGAACTAGAATTGTTGATTTTAATTAATAAGTTTAATTAATTGAATTAGATTGTAATCGAATAATCCTTTAATATTAATTCAGGATTTAATTTTAGGTAATGTTAGTTTGCTTGAATAACAAAATTTTATTAGCACAAACTGAATTAAGAATTAATATTAAATTTTATACACTTCGTACAAATTTCAAATTACTTAAGTTTAACGTTTATTATAGCATTGTTTTAACGCATGTCATGCTTTACTAGTTTTTGATTAATGTTATATTTTTAGTAAATTGATTTTTTGATTTAAAAAAAAAGATAGTACTTATGTCTTTTATTATAATATTAACAGTGCAGTTTTAGACACAAGGGTTAATATACTTACTTATCATTCAAAACTAACAACAAAAAGCATCACAGATCAACTGTCAAACCATCCAAAAAAAAGAAAAAGAAAAAACGCGCAATCGAATCAAACGAACCGTAAAGAAAAAAAAAATAATAAAAATCGATGACGTTCGATAAATTTCGAAATGGTCATCTCATCCGAGCAGGGCAGACCAGTGTGTTACTCCTTTATCCGGGCAGTCATCCGTTCAAAATGCCAATGCGAAACTCAACCCTCATACGTCCGGCGCGGAGGTCCGATTTTGCCAATAAAACAGAGAACTGGCTCAAGTCCGGGGGCCGGATATCGCCGGATCCACACTTCCGGAACGCGTCACCGATCAACCCTTGCTGCTTCGTGTGTGTGTGTGTGTGTGTGTGTGCCTTTACGGCTGTTTTTGGGCCGCTGAACTATACCTAGGCCCTATTGCTCTAGTCCCGTTAACAAAGATCATGCGTAGCACGTTACACGCATACGACCCGTGTTTGTTAATAATAGTTTTCGAGGGGTTGATTTGACTCGTTTCGCTCGGGCTCTAGTGTCTTGTAATTGTTAGTTTCGATGGCTTTTATTTTCTTGTTTTGGTTTACAAGTAGGGATGGAGGAGAATAGTTTATTGTTAGATGATTAAGAATTTTATTTAAGATTAAGATGAACATGTAATTTATTTTTCTTTTCTTCAAAATTTTAACTTTCGAAATTGTCGACTGGTGTAGGAATTATTAACAAATGAATAGACGAAATTTAGTTTTATATATATATATATATATATATATATATATATATATATATATATATTTATTAGTATATTAGTAGAAAGCGATAATTATTGTGTTATTTTTTTTGTACTGATATATTAGCAACTTAGTTTCTAAATAGTTCAATATGTACAGAGGTTTAAATCTTAGAATGGGCCTAGATCTACAAGTCTATAGATAAGCTACAGAATTCCAGTATTATCGATACACTACTTTTTGTTAAGAAGTTTTAAAACAATTATAGAAATATCAGATAGAAGTCAATCTAGTGAATATTTAATTAAACTTTTTGTAATTTTACAACGAACACAAACAATATAATGTTTTACTAATAATTTCTAGATAATTAGATTTCAGAACGTAATTATATTTCCGCCATAATAATCACATAAAATAAATTTAACGTACAATAAAGTTATATATATATATATGTTATTATGCATTAAATTATTTAATAAAATAATTTTGTACTACAAATATTTTGACAGCATCCAGCTAGTATATGCATCCGAATATGTAATGTGTTGATCTATATTTAAAGCAAATCGAAAACAGATTAAAAAAATGTGAACAAAAAAAAATACGTTACAAAATGAAACGCAACGAATGAAAGAGTATTTTATTTGGTAATAATTCTAGCATGAAAAACTCGATATAACGCGATGTACAGTACAATTTTCATGTCGCTTTAAATCAAATCGGCGGCGTGCTGGTAAATATTTAGCGAATTTCGAATAAAATAACAGCCGAAACGGCCAGCGAGCAAAAGTTAGATCAAGCTGAAATTTATACAGTCCGTGTAAAAACTTCATTAATGGATTTTTTTTACGAAATTGTGATTGTTACGAAGGGGTTTTAAACATTCATATTTCCACAAATTTTAATCATTTGTTTAACTAGTTTTTTTAATAAATGAAATATTTAAAGTGATTTATTAGTTCTAGGACAAACTTTGATAAATCAACACGGATTCGGTTTTAAGAAACAAAATGTTCAGTTTTAAATGTAACTGTTATAAGACCAAGACTACATACATTAACTAAAACACCCAAATACCGAGTTTATAAAATGAATTAACAGTTATAATTTAATTGAGCAGATATCGAAAATCTGTATTTCGTTAAAAAAAATGTTTCGCAACTTTTGAGAGAGACTGTGTGTATGAGCTTCACAGGTCAGGGCAACATTGCAAATTCGATGCGGGCGAGCGCCGAATTTGACCGATCAAACTCCCAGAAACCGAACGCTTTTTTGGAACGAAATTACAACGGAATTTAATTGTCACAATTAAGGCTGTCAATGTTCATTCAGTCAGTTCACCCTTTTGTCCGTTGGGGGTAGCGCGGCAGGCCCATTGATCGGTGTTAGGGGGTGGGTTTAATTTCGTTGCCTCGATAAAACGATTGCACGAAATAAAACAAAATACTCGGGATTGTCATTATCGAAAGTGGAGTGACAGCGAGATGAACTGTCTGCTATTTCAAAGGATGATTTATCATTTGGAAAGTTATTTTTGTTGCTAAATTTGAGATTTTAATTATCTTTAATTATCTAGCATTTTTTCGTAATTTGTACAATGGATAACCACTAGTAGTAAAATAAGTAAACAAGTCAAATAAGCTGCTATACATGAATGTAATTTGTGCTTGAATGAAAAGAATTTGTGCCACACGCTTATGGATATTTGGTGTGAGCCAAATTCACTGATCGATTATTTGTCAAAAACACTGACACAATTATTCCGCGTTCTTGAGGAGCATAGCGACATGAGACGCCGTCTGCAAAATTTAGATCATCATCAGATAGGATAATGACTTTTGCGCCAACTTGTATATGTGTATATTAAAAAAAAATGAATATACATGTAAATTGAATAAATAAATTAAATTTTGCTTTGTTTATTTACTTTGAAACAACAAACAAATAAATACAATCTTCATCTCAATTATAAAATTAAAATTGAAAAATAAAAGATATTGTACTCGTATATGGAACAGCAGAAATAACATTTAATATCAAATATCATCGCATGTGGAAAAAATAGCTTACATAATTGTTTAGCAAAGAGCCGAACAGTCTGAAGCATTTCATCATATCGCTATTTACTGAATATTAAATTTCCGAAACCCCGCAATAGCGGCGAAAAATATTTCGAGTATTTGAATTTTTAATGAAAGTCAACTTACCTTGGTAAATAGATAGGTAGTCGTGTCTACGTGTATTATAATCAATATAATACCGCTTGCATGACGATATTCTATACAGAAGTTTATTATTATTATTATCAATTTGAAAAATTTAATTAAAACTATGCTGACGGCCTTGACGTATACCAGTGAAATTTATCGGTTTGCATGCCTGGGGAAAGTGTCATATTTATTTTACTTTATTAATTCTTTGCGAAAAAAAAAAATTGTTTATTTTAGTTAGTCACATTATATCGGTATTAAAATATTTAACCTATATATTTAGTAAACGCAGAGTCATTATAATGTAATAAACGTGTTAGGTTAACATTGAAATATGTTTCCTTTTTGTTAAGTTTATTAATATTTATTCAACAGAAAATCTAGTTCAACGTTTTAACGAATACATTAAAATTGTACCACTGTCTTTCAAATTATACGGATACAAATGTGAGGTATATTTTCTAAGTGACCGATCACTACTAAATAAAAAGTCACCAGGCACTTAGAAAGATTCAAATTTTTTTAGACATTTCATATTTATTTACAATTAAAAATAAAGTGCTAAAAATATTTTGTCAAACAATTATTTTAAAAACAGTTGCAGTAAATTTTTGTATAATGCTTTATATTTCAAAACAAAATAGCGTATTTTTTGAAAATATTTATACAAACTTTAATGCATTAATACGAAAAACAGCCAAGTTTACAATTTTTCAACAAAATCCAACAAAAAAGCTGCAAATATCTCGACAAAAAAATTAAGGGATTATTTTAGTCAAATACAAAACACAACAATGCATTTTGGCACTCGGTTAGTTTATGTTAGCAACCACACAAACATATACACACACACACACACACACACACACAGCTGAACAACGAAACAAATACAGGCGCAAAAACAAAAAGCCGAAACAATGGGCCCATTCCGAATTGGAATTTCGTTCCAAACGGTAGAAAACTTTGAGAGCAACTGAGAGACAAACTTACTTGTCTTAGAACTAACTAACACAACGGCGCGGCGCCGGCGACGCTACGATGTTGTTTTATATATGTATACTATACAGGATACCTCATAAACACTTGAACGTTTTTCAAATATTAATTAAATTAATTTTATAAATTTTTGACACTATAAATATATTGACGAATTCCTGTCATATAGTTGGGATTTTTACCAAATTTATCAATGTGGAAACTTGGCGAAACTTATAATATATTCTTTCTATTAAACGAACAATTATTTACTATATGTCAACGGTGGGCAAATGCGGCTCTTCACTGAGTCAAGTGCGGCTCCCATTAAAGTTTTAAAGGATGGGTGACATATTTAGTTGACCAATCAACATCTTACAGAATTTCTGCGGACAGCATTAACTAATTTTACACCAAATTTTAAAAATTTGACCAAAGATTGTCCTTAGATTTTATTAGTAAATATATTTTTATGCTATAGATTTCTGTCATATTTCATTTTTATTATATTTGAATTTTACTACTAAAATTTTGAAATAATTATTTTCTTTTTCATTGTTATAATTTTATGTTTATATGTTATAATGATATTTTTTCTATGTTTTTATATTGTGAAAATATGCAATTATATTAAATAAAAAAATTTAATTTGTGTATGGCTCTTTATAGAATATTAAAAACCGGATTGCGGCTCCCTTAGGCGTCATGTGTGCCCACCCCTGCTATATGTAAAGGATTTAAGACTATTTTTTTACAAAGCGACGTTCGGTCTTTCTGATATTTTCATTTGAAACTCAGTCATAATCTAGTTACTTTGTCATTTAGTAGCTTGTTTCTATGTTTTGTTTGTTTATTATTTATGTCATTCATAGTATTTTTTCTTGATTTAGAGACGTAAAATATATCGAAACGTTGATATTTAAATGAAATATACACAGAACTTAATCCTAAAGCTTTATTATTTTAATATTATGTGACTTTCAGTATCAATAAATAATATCTTTGAGCAAGCACAAAATTTTATTATTATTTTTAAAAATCTTAGGTGTTTTTATGCCTCATTCCTGTATATAACAATTTTTAATTTTTGTTTGTGGTCGCTCGCATACCTTCTGGCCAGAGAAGAAAGAACTGACTAGTGGCTAGATAGATAAATGAGAGGCAAGCATTATACTATATATGTATATCGTTAGATGGAAAATGATTCATTTGTTTCGTTGCCGTTGTTTTGTTGTGGTCGTAGCCACCTACAATTTTTTTTGGGTTTCTGTATTAGTATAGATAGGAGATTGCTTGATTTAGAAAAATACAATGTTGTATGAAAAATACAATGAATAGTTGTGGTAATCTTATATGAGATTCTGACTAAAAATTAGTCATATTTGATTTATGTACAATATTTTTTATTTTCACTTTCTAATGTAGTTAATTTAAGAATAAGTTTTCAGAATTAATGTTTTTTTTTTTATTAATGTAAATTAATTTACAACTAGTCTTTTTCAGGCTAATCAGCAAATTTGATAAATTTATAAATATTAATGTGAAAAGAGATAATTTTTGTCCATACGTTAGTAATTTTTATAGTCATCTAAAGCTAAAATTACTTCAATCAGACTATCATTTAAACTGATAAGTGTAGGGGCTTTCTGATTGACCGTATAAGGCCCGCTTATGACTGGGTAGATCATGCTTGTATTGTATGCCGACTTTTTCTATTTCTGCAAAAGTGATTTACACTTTATATTGTTCGCATCATAATTAACCATGCAAAATTCAACTGTCCGGTTTCATAATTTTTACATCTCAATCAAATAATATAATTGACATATTCTTAAGTTTTCTACTCCCCCATCAGTAGTAATTTTCTCTCTATCCATGATTGCTCCCGATTGTTTCGTTTTTCGTGCACGACTAGTCACGATGAAGTTAAATAGATGGCGGGGGCACCGCCCCGATCATCAGTAAACATTAAAGATGAGTCACGGAGGAGACATGGGGCGCAATTAGAAGCATTTAAAAAAAAAATGGAGACGTTGCGAATAAATCTAGGCTGTCGAGCCGAACGAGTGAATGGCGGGGGCAATTAGTCAGTGGCAATCTCTCGACGGCAGTGGTTTTAGTTATATATCTATTCGTTTAGGCTCGTCCGCCTCCGTTCGTTTCAAATTTTCGGTCAGATTACTTTTTGGCCACCGCGCGCTAATTTCTTCAATCTTTCCCGTAATGTGATGAAGTCATTTGTATTCTGTCATTAGGAGATAAATTTGGGATTTGTCATGAATGGAAATGTATCTATTATCTACTTCAAGAAATTTTAAAGTAATTTTGTTTGTATGTGTATAACATTAAACTCTAAATTTAACAAGAAAACAATTGAAAATGTTTATTGATACAAAAACGGTTATGTATCATATATTTTTTACCACAATATTTTACAACTAGCAGACCTAATGATAGTAAGTACTCATATACAGGATGTAAATAAAATAACGAATAATTATATAATTATCAAAAAAAATTATCAAGATAAATGATACAAATGACATTTACAGTAAATAAACAGAACATAGAAACAAGTTACTAGGTAACAAAATAAGTAACTAGATCATAAAATTTATAAATTTTTAATTAAAGGAAGCCAAATTATTTGATATAAAATTTGAAGATACTGTAATAATTGCAAGACCCATCAATATTAACAGTAGCTTGATAAGAGAAGCAATTGAAATTTATAAAGAAAAAGATAAACATTAATCAGTGATTTTCTTTAATTAAAAATTTCTAAATTTTATGATCTAGTTGGTTGTATTTAGTTACCTAATAACTTATTTCTATGTTCTGTTTATTTACTGTACTATAAATGTTATTTGCATCATTTTTCCTGATGAAGACGTACGTTGAGTACGTCGAAACGTTAAATAATACAGAACTATAACTTAAAGCCGTTTTATTTTAACAGCCATACTTAATTAACATTTTTTTTATTACGATTGGGAGACAATTAAAAAATCAATTGAATGAGTATGAATATATTTGAAAAGTTCGCTGCTAAAGACTTGTTTAAGGAGAATCCAAGTGTATAAATTTCCACAATGTCAAATGTATTATAATAACATCAATTAGATAATTATGCAAAGAGTATTATTATATATGGTTAGGCTGGGTGATTCAATAGTGTATACGAAGTATATGTACGTAATACGTCTACGCGCTTGTCGCTTGTCATATAGTAGTGATAATATAATAGTATGTATTTCGCTATTGTGTTCCATGGCCATATTTGATTCAGATTCACAATTAAATGCATTTTTGTTTAATACGCTGTTATTATACAACTATGATGGCACCCGCACACACTTTAAACAAACATGTTGTATTTCTGTTTCTCATTTAATCTGATTTGTTTTGGAAAAATTGTTTATTGTTGGACTATTGTATAGGAATTCTTTGAATCTGTGATTTAATTTACTGATTGTACGAACGTTTGTTCTAGATTATATTTTCATTATAGTAACAACTTTCTCTATTGAAAATTGATTACACGAACGATATTAATTCGTAGAACGGAATTTAATGGAAAGAATATTATTTTAAATTATTCTATTTCTAAAATCAGAATAAATATAGTCAGAATTATAATCAGAGCATCAAACCGGTAAAATAAACCGGTTAACCGATATCTTTGTAAATATTTTACATTAACCTTAACCTGAACCGATATTTTAAAATCTTTAACCAAAAAAATAATGTCTTTTTTTGGGAACAAACCGTTCTAGTTCATGTTTAAATTATGTAGAAATAAAAAATTGCAAGACTGTGTATCGTTGCAGTAGACAGTAAACAAACAAAGCTAACTCATTTAAGTTTGAATTTTTGATGCAAGTTTTGAATCATTTCTTTATATATTTTTGTCTCTATTTTTATTACACACGTAATGAAATGTTACTGACATGTAGGATGCTTAGCATGATGGACTAAGTACTGTAATGTATGCAAGTTGTGTGGAAATAATTATGAAAGCGCTGCAACTACATTGACGTGTTTGCGTTACATGAAATATTGAATACTGATCGATAGCACGCAACTGAATTTTGCTGAAGTTGTAGGTTGTTGAAACGTTGAAAGTGCATAATTATGTTCTATATTCATTTTAAACTAAAAATATATAATTTATTATCTTTTTGATATCAATTGATAATTAAATCAAAATAATAACAATCAGTTACTATAGGAAAACATACCGTCAATAGCAGACACATTATTCAATACAAAAATAAATCTTATAACATCATCATTGATAAAGTAGTGAGCTTATAATAGCTTTTCAATAACTCTAGGTTTTAAATGATTTGCACCGTGGAGGCTGCCAACACGCGCTGAAGGTACAGCGTGAAGCCAAGCTGACCTCGATCAGAGCCCAGCGTTCGGTACGTGGGAATGTCAGTGGCGTCTCGCGGAGGTGTTGGGGGGGGGGGGGGGGGGGGCTAGCGTCGGCGTCGTTTTGCGTTTTGCAAATGGTAAACGAGGGAGTTGTCCGGAGCGCTCAACGCTTCAACGGAATCCACCTGAGCCTCTCTCGCCACGCAAAACTCTCTACGAGATTACGTCACTGTACGGCATCAGCGCTCTCGGGGTTGGAAAGTAGACACAAGTTTTGACACAAAACATTTTTTTATACCTTGTTTTTCTTGGGGATGTTTGCGGCATGTGTCAAAACGAGTTCGGCTTTAAATTTTGAATGTCAAAAGATGTTATAAGTACGTAGAACACTGTCAGTATTTATTTACTATAACTATTATTAAAATTAGTAAATATAGGCAACAAAAAAATTGGTAATTGAAATGGTTGGCACAAACAAAACATAGAAACAAGTTACTAGGTAACAAAATACAACTAAATAGATTACATAATTTATTATGTGCTTGAAACCGAATTTGGTTAATTTTGAATCCAGATACAAATTTATCCAGATATCGGATTCGGATTTCAAATCGTTTTGAAGATTTGGTCTATTATATCCATGAAGATAAAGTCTATAATGGAATTGGTGTCAACGGTTACTAGATAAACTGTGGAACATATTTACGTAGAAAATTCGATAAAAATCTAAAAAATATAGGAGTTACAGAACCTAGAGTAGCAAATTTCCATGGCAAACATCAAACGATAGTCTACAATAGTATTGTAATCTGCTGGAAGTACTTTGACATCATTATCTCACTGCATAATAGAGTTATAGACGTAACAAGACAGAATAACTAGAAAGTAGTGCCATTATTCGAATCCAATATTTTTCAAATTTTGCCAACACTATATATTTATTAATTAAAGGAAGCAAGATTTTATTTAAATTGGTGATTTGATTGATGTTATCTTTTTTTCTTTGCAAATTAATCAATCAATATTGTTGGGTTTTGCAATTATTTTAGTATTAATAAATTATAAATATTATAATCTGGTTACTTGTATTTTGTTACCTAGTAAATTGTTTCTATGTTTTGTTTTTATTATTTATGTGATTTGTATATTATTTTCCTGATGATGATATACGTACAATATATCAAAATGTCGAAATTTAATTAAAATTATAGAGAACTCAAACCTAAAGCATTTTTATGTGAAAAACATATTTGTTAATTTTCTTCGAAAAATATCGTAAACATCTCAATATTTCTAAAACAAAGGTCGATAAATCATATGTTTGCACACCTAAACACATATAGCATTGATTAGATTTGTTCTATTATATCAAATAACACTAAAGTTTACTTGACACAAACTAAGATGATGATTAAGCAAGCTGATAATTAATATCCTTTAATAACTAGAAGCGGCTTATATATCAAACAGCTTTTATAATATCGAGTTGATCAAATTTCTATTTGAAATTTTTACCTACATGTATAAATGGAATTGTTTTTCTAAACAAATTGATAAATTTAAGGAAAACAACTGTGTGTATATCCGGCCGATTCCAATTTTACGATAAGGCGTACAGAAAGAGAGTATTTGGTATGGAAAGCGGAACTTGTTTATATATTCCAGCATTGATGGTGTGAAACTGGGAAAAGTATCACTGTTTAAATTGTTAATGAATATTCAGTGGGTATTGTACTTCTAAAATTAACATAACCTCAAAAACAAACTTTTCACTCCCTTATATCCATTAACAATTAATCGTTTTTAAGCTTTCTTTCCACCAACATTATTTCGAATATTCTGCACGAAGAAAATCTATTCTATATATTAATAATAATATTTTTAATTCATATTTTATGTTGGAAAATATCAATGTTATTGTACTAACCATATTATTTCAAAAATATTAGAATGGCTGAGCTTTGTTCATTAATAGACCTGGGGCGAAATTTCGATATATCGATAATTTATCGATATATCGATAATTGTTATTAAAACTAAAAGTTATCGATATATTGATTTTATCCATATATCGATATTTTGATATCTGAGCAAATTTAAAATTGATGAAATTCTAATTTAAAGTAAAGAAATTTGAGATTCTTTGCACAACTGGATGAGGCAAATAAAAAAATTAGTTAAGTATTCTAGTTACTACATTTCTTTAAAAAAACTAAATATATGTATTACAGATATTTTTTAAAATAAAATATTTATTCTTACTGTAAAAATTGAAACATTAAAACTGTATCTTTCAATTTTAATTAATAATATTCATTGTGTCAAAACAGGAATTAAAAAAACTATGGCCCGTATTCTCACCTCATTTATAAAAGTAATTTTTGCCAAAAGTACTTTTGACGTTTACTTAAAATCATTTTTTAAGCACTTTATAATAGTTTATTTAAATTTTATAATACCAAATATAATAAAAATGATCAAAAATAGAAAAACTATTTATATTTGATCAAAAACATAAGCAAAAAGTTATTTTGAAGTTAATGATAAAAGCACTTTTTCACGAAACAGTGAGGGGCCTATATTTTTACATAGTAAAATTTTCAAAAATACTAGTAATTTTGCAAAAAAAAAAAAATTATTTATTCAATATTCCTGAAACATGTACTAAAAAAAGAAAAGTTTCATTATTACTATTCATTATAAGCTTTTATGTACATATAGTACTCATACGTTGTATTAAAACATTGTTCATATCTCATAATAAAATAATACAGGGTTTACACTAGATGTACCACTAAATAATTAGTGCTCAAAGAAAAATATAATAAAAAATTAAACCTGTACATATATCTAGATCCATTATTTCTTGTTTACCACACAGTAGATATAAAAATGTTTGGGGACGGGGGTTATTATCTGCGTTGGCCATGGTGGCAGTCACATATTATCCATTGTTTGCACGCTCGTTTGTTTTATGTCGGTAAATGAATTTCCATGGTCGTGCATAAACAACAGCCTAACAGGAGAGAAGGACCAAGAGCAGCAGGCTACCGAAAAAAAATACATATATGTATGTATAAAAAAGTACCAAACAAAAACAGCCCGCGATCGTAAATATTTCAACGTAGTTATGACAACAATATCGGTTTTCGATAATTTGATACATTGCTACGGTTTTCGACTATGTTCGATTATACCTATATAGGTTATAATGCACGCTAGCTTATAGAGATGCCTCACTGATTGGTCTTTTGGTGTAGGTTGGAGTGCATTCCAAAAATTAACCACAATTCAGGTGCTATTTGTTGCCATATTGTTCGTGGTTTTTATTCATATGAATGCAATTGCAGGATTATGTATTTTGCTGGAAAATGCATAGAAATAAAACTACTTATTTGTTGTTATTTTATTACTTTGTGGATCTTTATTATGTCGATATTTACACAGAAAAAACGACAGTTAAAAATGTTCTGAACTAAGGGCCAGTATTTTCAATTTTTATTTATTCTTAAGATCAATAAAAAATTATACGTAATTGGCTGAAAATATATCCTCAGAATAAATAACAGCCTTAAGAAACTAATTTTACTAGTTTCCATAAGACCGTCCGCTTACGGAGTTAATAAAAAGGAGTTAAAATTTTAATTGCAGATGTAATAAGAAACTTTAGTAATTACTGTATTAATTTTTCGGTGTTTATTTAGGAAATATTAATAGAGAAAGTAGAAGAAAATGAAATATAAATATTTGTTTTAAATTATTGAAATGAATATTTCCTCGAAGAATATGTAAATTTTTCTGTTTTGTTAATTTTTTTTAACTATTTTAAAAAATTATAATGTCCACCGAAAATGATGTAAAATAATTTTTTTTTAGTTACATTTGACTAACAATAATAATTATTGTAGGAAAAAATATGCAATTATTGCATATTTTTTCCTACAAAATTAAAAGTATTTGACTTTGTAAATTATTTTTTTAATAAATTATATATTAATCATTTTCGATACAGAACAAATGCAGCACCTGCATTTTATTTTTTTATTACTTTATATTATATAAGAATGTTTATTGATGAGTGCAGTAATCGGTAAATTGTTTGAAGAAATTTATAGATTATTTTGTCATTTTATGTAAGGACAAATTTTATCAACATTGATAATTGTTATTTATGTAACTAGTCTTGAAAAACATACTTTCTCTACACAATAGTTTTTAAATTGTGCCAAAATGGTTCTACTTTCTTTAAGGAGAATTTTAAATAATTTTTCTGCTAGTGTATAATCAATAATTATCAAGGAAACAGTTGAAAATATTTATTTATAATCATTGTAATATGTAAATTTACGATTATTTTTTAATAACTGGAAAAAAATGACTTAAATCAATTATTCATATTAACTTGAAGAAGCGAGTTACCTACAGGCAATTTTAGAAGTCATTGCAACTCTGAATAGATTTGCAAAAATAGCTACTGTTTTAATTACGCGAAATTAACATTTTTAAGAACATTTAAACAGTTGTTGAATATACTATAAAAACTTAAATAATTAAAAAAAAATTAAAAATGTAATGAACTTTTTACTTCAAAATGTAGATGTAATAACGATATAAAGAGACATAATTATAGCAGATAAAATAAAAATATAACAATAGTTAAGATGACAGACAATTCCCATGGATATAAAATAATACATTAACACAAAGATTAACAGGTGTTCCATAAATAACGCACCACGAGAAAACCAGTTCATAAATATGTCTTAATTATCGCTTAAGAAGTGCGCCGTTTTCCCGACCAACCTGTATAATATACCTATGTAGGTAGTAATGTTATATGTGTTACGAACATAACGCTTCGTTTCGCTTCCCTGTCTCAGGTATTTCAATTTTACTAGGAAAATTTACGAAAATTACTTCAATGTCGACCGGGAAAACATAATGATGAAAATATTTGAAAATATTTAGGTTAGAGTGAAAATTTAATTAAATTTTAAAATATGTGTTTAAAATTTTTGTTTGTATCGTAACGGAAAAAAAATCGCATCGTGTTCATTAAAACTTGACGAGAATTTATAATCATAAACAGATTTTTCGGACACAAAATATTGCTTGTTTTTACTTTCAAAGTGTTTTAACAAAAGTTTTCAACGTGTACCTTTTGCAAAAAATAAATCGACAAAGCTACGCGTGTACTTTTATAATTTTTAATTTAACCGTTTGTACACAAAAAGATTGTCAAAAATAATTAGGTTTTAAGCAATTTTTTTTTTTAATCACTAAATTAATTTTTTTTTATGTTTACTTTATTACTTTATTTAGGATCTTTTTAATTAAATATTAAAATGTTATATTAAAAATTATATTAATTAAATGAGTAACATATAAAGTGGAAAATATTTGTATGAATTAATGTATTTGATGTGCATGTATATTAGAAAATGTTTGATCTCTGTCCTTTGAATTGGAAATTTGAAATTTATTAGGAAGATAAAATTATTATAAAATTTGTAATCTTCACTTGCATACGCCACTGGAGCTAACTATAATAATATAAAAGTTTACACGTATAATCCCCACCGAAAACGAATATTTTGTACATTGAAGAAATTTAGTAAGTTAATTTTTAAGTAATTTTAATTTGCCATATAATCCGGAATTAGCCTATTTTTTATTTAATTCTAACTGTCACAACAACCAAAATTATATTTTTTACAATTTACACTCTCCAAACATCAATCATTATCTCTTTCCAATAACAATTTTTATCGATCGCTCCAACAGGAAATTCTAGTGAATGAATGAAACATCTTTTCGAAACTGCCTTATTAACGTTATAAGAAGATTATTATCCACAGACCCCTGATATTATTACATATGCTTAGTTACGGACCTATTATTAAATGATCGCTTTCTGTGTTCGGTCGGAGCCCCGGCCCCGGCCTCGGCCAGCTCCCCAGTCCGCCTATGATCTTAAAGCCGCGGTAAACAGGTAGGTAATAATACAGTTTTAGAAAACAATTTGATTATGAGAAAGGAACATTCATTAGTGTAACAGCACGTAGCACCTAAGTTAGAGTTATATCGTTGCCACGAAGAATGTTATTCACTAGTTTTAGGGAAGGGCTTAACCCAGTTGTTCGTTGGGTGAAACTGGGACAACAGGAGGGATAAATTTAATTATGAGGAGTTCGTTAAAATTTAGGCAAATTAGGGGTTTTTGCTAATTTTTCGTTTTGTTTGTAGACTTTGTTTTTAAATGGGATTTCAGTTGTTTACTAAATACTGACAGTACATTATTTTTAACTCAATAGTTATACAGGGGTGTAAGTATCATAATATTATATTAATATTGCCATTAAATTAAATTTTTTTTATATATTATCTACTGTATTTTACTGTATTATGTTTTGTAATAATTGTATTATATACGCCTTGTAAACGGTTCTTCTGTTAGGCAATGAATAATTATTATTATATTAGTAATAGTTTATTACGAACATAAGGTTTACAACACAAGCCGCAGGCAAGTACTGTAAATCACTTGATGAGTTTTATCCGTAACATACAAGTGTATTCTACTTGTATGTTACGGATAAAACTCATCAAGTGATACTATACTTTTTACGAATAGAAAACACAAACAGTTTTTCGTGGAAATAAATGGCGTTTTAAAATAATTTTAATTTGACAAGTGCAAGGTTTATCTATTTTAAATAGTTATAATTGGTTTAAAACTGTAATTTAATATTTTATAACTCTCGGTAGTGAGTTATGAACGTTATAACTTAATAGAAACATAGATTTTGAAATAGGAAAAAATATTTTTTTTTTTAAGTATGTAAATTTTAATGATATTTTCAAAATATTCTAAATAAAATCGCATCATCTCAAAACACCATTTATAGAAGCAAATTAATTTATGTATATAGGAATTAATCATAAATTTGCATACAAACTTCTCTCTCTCTCTCATACACACACAATCACATACACGAATAGAGCAACAATTGTTTAGTATCACGTCTAAATATAAAGTTGATTTAGTATTAGAAAAGCATAAGCGCGTCATCGCGTACTGCCCTAATCGCTGGTAAATCTACTTGACGTTTGCAGAATAAATAGTACTACGAAGAGGATCATGTACCCGAAGTATTATTGCAATTCAGAACGCGTTTTCCGATTTTAGGCCAAACGCTGTTGTTGTTATACAGTCAAATGCATATACCTATCTTATGCTGAGGCCACACGGTGTGAACAGACAAATCAAGAGCTGGACTGTCTATACTCTGTTTCATGTCGATTTTACAATTGATAGTTTTTAAAGTGTAACTTATTTAGTCGCGGTAACGAAACAAGTGAAATGTTTTCTCAACAATCCCGCAATACATATATGTAATCAATGTATGTAATTGCCTAAATTACATTGCATAATAAAAATTCAATTAAAACATTAACATTAATAGGTTAACAAATTAGTAGTGAATTATGAGTCATCAAATCGTATAACCTATTTTCATATAGCAACTTAATTTTAAATTTTAATTAATTTTTTTATAGAATTTTTTGGGCTGATATACCGTGGCCGATCTACTTTCGTCGCAAACGTTTCACCATACATCGTAGATCAATCAGCAGTGAGAATGCCATCTACGATGTATGGCAAAATGTCTGTGAAAAAAACATATAATTTTTTTTTAAATTAGTACTTATAAATTATCATAAAATCTAGCCAATTCCGCAATAAATATGATAATAATTCATTCAAATTAATAAAACTGCAATACTACAACTGTGTCTAATAAATATGTCAGCAAAAGAATATATCTAACAACAAAATAAAAATAAGTAATAATTTCAAATTAAATTTTTAATAATTATATTTCCAGTTTTTTCATTAAAAACTTTACTTTTTATCCACAAAAAAATCTAGATTATTTAGTAAAAACTAAATACAACAGTGAATGAAAAAAAAAATATTTGCAGTAGTATCAAATTCTTCCTCTACATTCTACACCGATTAAACGAAATGAACTATAGTTTTGAGGTTAGGTTTAGCCTCTCACCGGTCAGGTACCTACAATATCAGAACAGAAAAGGTAGGAACAGCGCAGCCGACCATTGGTCTGCACGGGACAGATTACAACCAAATTAATTCACAGGGTGGCCGCATGGAATGTGGCCAGGTATTTCACCCTCAGCGCTCTCTATCCTCGTTCAACGTCGGGCCGTCGTCTCCGTCTTTGTTCAACGCGCAGCGCAGACACGTCGGAACGTGCTAGTTTCGTTTCCCACGGACGACTTTTTGTGAATTCCAGCCTCGAAAAACGCTCGTGTTCGCACTCCAACGCACAAACAATACCATTCGATCTGTCTCTGTTCAACGCCGATTGCATTCCTTTATTGCTTTGACGATGGTGGTGCTGGTTGGTAAAAACGTTGCGTTATCCTTGTTTAATGCATTCAATGCCCCATTCTTCGATTCGGATTCTCTGTGTGTGTGTGAGTGTGTGTTCTCTTTCTCTCTCTCTGTCTGACTTTGATGCCAGCGGTAACGAAACGGTGGTTGGAAGGGCAGTTGCGCCAATTTATTGACAATAGTTTAAGAACTGTTTGGTATTAATTGTAGTTATTATGGAATGTTTGAACTCTATTGAATGAATAGGGGGTATTCACAGGTACTATACTATAGGATTTGAAAAAGTTTTTGTTTTGTTTACCGGTTTTTTTTTTTAATGAAAAAGTAGCGTAATTTATTTTCTATGTTCTTGTGTGAAAAACTTTTTTTTAATTACTAATGATATACGTTGGTATACTATTTTTTTACATACATACACAATCACGCCATGTACCCAAAAGGGTGTGGCACAAACTCTTTTTATCATCCCGAAATCAGTCGCCTCCAAACATTCCTATCCAAACAAGGAACTTTCACATTCATAATTCCTCTCATACATGCTCTTTTATTCCTACTACTTGGAAACTTTCGCTCACGCAAAACACTCTCAATCATACCACTCCAACTACTCATCGGACGTCCACGCAAACGTATAGGTACCATCAAAATCATTCAAATAAATCTTTTTAACCAAACGTTCATTAGACATTCGCTCAACATGTCCGACCATCTTAACTGACTAACACCAACTTTTGCTACATTTTTTTCAAATTCACACTCATCTATTTAAGGCTATCAAATCATATATCACAGATATTTTAACATAGTTACAATTTGTTGTTACAAAATGTATATTTTTTGTATTCAATTATTTAATAAAATACTTTCTTTAATATACATACAGATGCGCCTATATAATGATGTGACACAAACTTTTTATTAAACAGAAATATTAGTATTTATTAGTATTTATTCACATAAATGCTACCCTCTGTACATGCTCTTTTATTTTTATCACATCGGACGTCTATGTTTACTTTAATATCCCTCACATATATTTGTTTAACCAAACTATTATTAAATATATTCGCTTAAGATAGCCGAACCATCTTAACTGACCAATACCAACTTTTGAAACAACATATTTTTTTTTTTTTTTTAATAAAATTTGATAAGAAAAGACAATATATATTGTAACGTAAGTCTTATAGATTTGTTCCAGAAGCACAACATTTATTATATGTGTAAGAAAACATACATTTTTCTTTTATTTATATATACCATACCTAAATAATGGGTCTATTCTATTAGGTTCACATCTATAAAACCAGTTGTATTATAGAATATTTTTTCTTCTTCTAGTAAATGTAATTCTTCTGTTGATAAAAAAAGGCAAAATAATCGGTAACGCTATAAATCCGATATATGAAACGTAAATAATATAAAAATAATAATACAAATTAAAAATATTTTATCGCTCTCTATTAAATGAAAATTTTTATTTACTAGCCATAGAGACAAAATATGTGTCGCTATTACAAATCAGGATCGATTTTCGTAATATTAAAAAGATAATCAGTTGAGATCTGGCGCAACTAACCTACAGTCATTTACACCAATGTTGCTTCTCTATGTGTGAGATGCAAGCAGGCACAGGTGAATGATTCAGACTTTCTATATAGGTGGACTTGTACGGACTTGTTCTCTAAGTGGTTATACTATTCATAAACGTACGGTTAACAGGGTTGTTGGATTAGATTTAAATGGGGGAGGATTACCTGATGATTAGGCTGGCTTTATACCTATTTTTTCTCTCTTTCCAAAGAATTATATACCTTCTTCAGAATATTTGAGTTGCGCGGCTATTATCACTTGATTCAACATTGTTAAAGTTACACGGAATATAAAATCAACGAAAAAGTGTTTTTTTTTCGTGTGTGTGTGTGTGTGTGTGTGTGTGTGTGATTTATTATGTGATATATCTACTACATATTTTATTATTTAGATTTAGAACTTTTCGTCTTTTCGGAACTGAAATAATTTATTGTCATTATATTTTATATGTGTATTTTATGTTGGCTTTTTAAATATTTATGTATAAATATAAATCTTTGAAATATTATAAGGATTTTTATTTTATTTATTTATTTCAGTATAAATTTTACACTTGACCTGGATTTAAAAAAATTTATATTGATACTCGTACGTAATATACATAATATTTAATATATAATAAATCATATACATTATTTTATATTATGTAATAATTAATATGATTTATTTATTATAGTAAATTTAATACTATTATCATCATCATCATCAGTTTCCGGTGCATTATTTTATATATAGTAATGTACAAAATTATGTGCAAAATAATGTACAGAAAAATGTTGAAAAATCTGTATGCATTTTAATCTATATTATTTTGTAACTGTGTCACATATATACATATTTTTTTGTATGCATGTATTCGTATAAATTTACCAGCCAAAGAAATGTGTAAAATTCTTTACTGAACAATTTAATTTTCACCAGTAAACAAAAATCATAATGATTAATAAAGCAGCTTGCACATCATAAAATATTTCAAAATACAAAAGAAATCTTCCCCACAAGCGCAAACGATATTAAAACGCATAAAAATCATCTTATAATTTCATATTCAATTTCGCGAAAATTGCATTTGCATTAAATAAAACTTGCACACAGCACGGAACATTACCGCGCTATAGACCAGGCCATATCTACACTATCATTAGCCGTGCATGTGGGGTTGTTTGCAAGGGGCGGTCCCCCCCATTTTAATAACCCCGACGATAATAAATGTAAGGAGGCTGTTCCTGTCCGGCGTGGCGGTAGCTTCCGTTCCCGCCAAGACGAATAACCCGGCTTATTTTTTAATATTTTGGGGATTTATGTGGAGATAAATTTTGAAATTTTTACGTCTCGCCGGTGTGGTGCTTATGTTACGCGCTCTACTCTACGGTTATGCGTTACGTTTTACGCGAGCTATACATTCGCGTGAGTTCACGTTGCCCATATAATATTTTACGCTAGCCGGTTTACACTGGATAATATTTCGTATTTTGATTTAGATTTCGCGTTCTTTTGTTGTCATTGTTTCAAGACAATATGTTCGTGCGTATTGCACGCTGCAGATTTTGCAAGTGAAATGTCTAGAATTTATTAGGTGAAAATATTGTATTCTCGTGCAAGAAATATGAAAATATTTTAATATATACTATATTTTTATTATTATTATTTTTTTTACTTTTTTCTAAAGAAAGTATAATATTGGATGGATGCAATTTTATACAATTTTTATTAAATATTATGTCAGTGTGAAAACGTATTTTTATTTACGTAATATAGTAAATTATTAATACATACATACATACACAATCACGCCATGTACCCAAAAGGGCACAAACTCTTTTCATCATCCCGAAATCAGTCGTCTCCAAACATTCCTATCCAAACAAGCAACTTTCGCTTCATCGACATTCATAATTCCTCTCATACATGCTCTTTTATTCCTACTACTTAGAAACTTTTGCTCACGCAAAACACTCTCAATCATACCACTCCAACTACTCATCGGACGTCCATGCAAACGTATTAATAATGAAATTAAATTATTAATAATGCACATTAAGCACTGGATTTAGCAAAATATAAATTTGGATCGTAATCGAAAAGTATAGTAGCCTAACAAAAATTATACATCTTCGAAAACATGTTTATAACGATTAAACTATAATTTCTAATATAATAACATAACGTTATTTAAATAGCGTTATAAATAACCGATGATGTTTCGTAAAAAAATATTTTGTAACGTTATTCTCTATGAGCTTTCTTTTTGAGAGAAAGATATATTTTATTTGTATTTCAAATATGAAAATATTAATTTGGTAATTTTTTCTTTAATTTACAATTTATAGATAATTTCCAAGTTACAAATAAAAATAATTTTATAAAGTTATTTACGTAACATTATATAATTGTATATAACATAACAATTCATTTTTAAATGTTAATTATGAAGTTGTGTAATGTAAACAAATAATAAATAACGTTATACAATAATGAAATGATTATAATTGTTATTTCATCCCTGCTACAAATGCAAATAAATGAATTTAGTCTGATTTAGTCAAAAGTGTGTGGAGTGCAGGTGCGAAGTTTCAAGTGATATCAATCAAAATACTATTGAATGCATTTCTAATATATTGTTATTCATCGAAACTAGTCATATTCAGCTAAATTAGTATAAGCAGTAAGTCTTATTCTTAGCTATGTGCTAACGGTTCATATTATTGATAAGAACGTCTAAATTTTTAATAAAATTAATGTACGACATTAAATATTTTACAATATTAATTTATGTTGTTTTTGTTTCAGGTAAAAATTGAATATCTGCCATTCGTGTTTTTTTAACAAAAAAAATCTACCACATGTAAGTAAATTGATATATTTTTATTTATAAATATTATCAAATATTACAGAACTAGTCTAATTATATGATGTTGATTTATATAAACTAATTAATAAGTTAAACGTAAAAACTTTGGATTTAAAGTAATCTTTTTAATTTACAATATGTAATTATATAAATAAAATGAAATACATTACTTTGATAATTATTAAACAATTTATTTAGATAGTAATTGCAGTTTCGACTGTTAACTCATTACTTAAATAAAATTGTTTAATAATAATTAACAAAGTATTGTATTTATATAATTCAAAAATATATCATGAAAACAAATGAAAAATTATATTTATAATATATAAAATCGTTTCTAAGTTTTAACAATCATCTGATACTTGAAATGACAAAATATTGATTTCAATTTTTCTTAACTTGTATAGTGAGAAAATCACGACGCAAGAATGTTCATTATCAAAACATTTATTTTCGAGATTAATGTTCATTCTCACGCAATCTCGCTTGCAGCTCAGAAATCTATCTAAACAGTAGCAATAACAGTTTGCGTCTCGTCTCGTCTCGTTTCGTCTCGTCTAGTACGTAATATAGTCGATAAAGCAGTGTGCAGTGCAGCAGTGCACATTGCAATAGTCAACACGAGACCAACGTAGATATTTATTAAGTTTCTTTTTTCTATTTATTTTACATTTCCTTCATTTTAATCAGGCTGCAAGCACAGACAAACGGTACAACGTCGTTTTCAGTCGCCTCGAATCTCGAGTGTGTCTGAAAACGACGACGATGTCGTTAAAAAACAAAAAACAAAATAACAACAAAACAAAATCGAAACAAAAAGCAAGCGAAACGCCGGCAAATGAAGATCGCAGGCGCGGTAGTGGTTTGTGCGGGCGGCGTATTGCATTTGTTTCCCTGGACGTACGAAGTTAGCGCCGTTCGATCCATCACGTACGGAGTAACGGAGCGGTTTGCTGAATTACCCGTTACGGTTTCAGGCTAAAGTTTCAGGTGGGCTTACGCCTGCAAATCCCGATGTTTTGTCTCTTTTTCAGAGATATTTTACTATCTTTCTAGATGGTGCATTTTAAATTCGAAATTTGGATCGGTTTAATTCAGTGAGAAGACGTAAAGTTATATTAGACTTATTTATTTCAAGTTCAAAATATTTTAATTAGTATTCAAGGTTAAATTATAACGAATAAACATTAAATTATTAATCTTAATGCACATTTGCACTTAGATATAATCTGTCTATAATCTATATTTTATAAATCTATTAGAATCTGGTAAATGGTTATGAGTTGTTTTTTGTTTTAATTACAGATGTTATTTTATTTTAATTACTTTATCTCTTATACTAATTGAGATATAATTATTTTTTTTTAGAAACAAATCTGATTTTTATTAGTTTATGAGAATTTGTGGTAAAAATATAAGTACATATAACAAATTACCGGAATTTGTTCTCAAATTAATATTTTTAAATATTTTCTCAATGATAGTAAATTGAAAATTATTTTCTATTTTTCTTGAAAGAAAATTGAACATTTTGGCACGATAAAATAATTGTATACATATAGAAATATTTTTGTCTGTTTTTTCTCTACGGTAATACTTTGTTTGACCAATAATTCAATTTGTTTTTCTGTTTTTGTTTATTTTCGAATGTTGTTGTCCTTTACAGCTTTCATTGACAATCTGTGTTTGCTTTTGATTTCACGCGGTAAAACGAAACTAATGTTTAATTATTGAAACGCAATGCTTTTGGAAATGTATTATTTTTTTTGTCTGCTCGAGGTAGTAAATAAAAGTTGTTATACGAATTGATATCGGGGATGTGTTTGATCGGAACGGTCTGAAGAATTAATGTTCTGTGAAATAATACGCGTATAAAGCGATTTAAATTTCAAACGAAGGAACGTTGTATTAATGCGATTTTTATTTGTTTTTCATTTCGATTTTGCCGAATATTTTTATTATTCCGTGTTCAATTAGCAGAAATGAAAGATACAAATACTAACACGAAATTTCATAATTCATTGTTTTTTTATGAAAGATACAAATACTAACACGAAATTTCATAATTCATTGTTTTTTTTTTTTTCTATTTCTATTTCTATTCAATATTATATTTATTATACATATATCCATTTTTTGATAAGTAATAATGTTCAATTAGAAGGAATAAAAGATACAAATACTAACATAAAATTTCATTATTTGTTGTAAAATATTATTTTAAATTTTTTTTTTTTGTTAAATAATATATTTATATATGCGTTTCTTATAAGTAATATTATTTATTATTCATGCCAATTCATTTTTGAATGAGATATTTCTCAACACTTTTTGGTCAAGTTTATTACTCAACAGCTTGTGGCAAATCGCAACATTGCATTTGATGTATTTGATAAGTTAACGCTTTTACTAGGATATTGTGCGATAGGGTTGTCCATTATATATATATATATATATATATATATATATATATATATATATATATATATATATGTACACGAGTGAACATATTATTTAAAAAAAAATAAACCATTGTTTTTATCATTTTATTATTTTTACATCTTAACATTATTTAATGCAGAAAAATAATTTAATTGAAATTACAGTAGAACCTCGATTATCCGGGCCAGCCGGGACCGAGCCTTCGCCGGATAATCGAAAACACGGATAATCCAAAGACGTCATTTTTATTTTTTTTAATAATTTATTCAGACAAATACCTGTGTCAAACGAATGTCTGTTTACGTTTAACTAACGAGTCGGTCGGCAGTTGGCGAAAATAATAAGTAAACACATAAACGGAGGATTTCTCGAGCCGAACTCGGGTATTCCCCGAGGCGAACGCCTGCACGGTGCATTCAGCGTTCATGCGCCAACCTCTGGCCGTCAGCCACGGATAATCCGCGCACGGATGACATTTTAAAAATGCCGCACGAAGAATCCGCCGCCCGGATAATGCGCGCACGGATAATCGGGGTTCTACTGTATTTAAATATTTAATATACACATAGTAAAATATAGTCTGTTGGCATCATCAACATTTTTTCAGTAGAATCATATGTATAAATTGACGTTTTCTATTTTATTATAATATAAATCGCGCATAAAACTCAAATCATAAAACCACTTATCTTCAACGAATCATCTGAAAGAAAAGACGATAATTTTCCTGGATCATAAAACTGCATATGCTAATAACAAAATGAGCTATACATATATACGCATATGTAATTTCTATATGAAATAGCTCACGAGAATAGATTTGTACTTATGAATAAGACAGACTCGTTTTACAGATAATTTGCATACTAAAATGGATCATATGCACTTTCGTTTTGAATGTTTAATTGATACACACATACATACATACATACAGATGTAGTGATAGAAAATTTATGTATTTACTATAGTTAACCAGGTGCCGTAAGGTTTTTAACATGTTTTACTACTTTATAAATAAGTTTAAACGAAACAGTTTTACGGGTTATTGATTTATTAATGACTTGGGATAATAAATTATATTAAAGATAATATGAAATTTATATGCATTTACATAGTTTGATACGTTTTAACATATTATTATTGCAATGTTATAGCTAATGCCTAACTTTAACTATCTAGGAAATAAAAATTATCTAACTTCTTAAATTTGGATTTTCAGCCACTCAGCGCACAGTTTGAGAACCACTAAACAAGTCTGTAATTATAGCAAAAATAAGTTACTCTTGCATTTTTTTGAATTATTAATATCTTCAATGAAATGAACGCTCAATATACAGAAATTTATGTAATGTTTTGATTCTACAATATGCTAGTGCATGTGTGTGTGTGTGTGTGTGTGGTCACACTATGTTTATCCAAACACTTGCTTGCTATTCCATCACAGCCACCTTCGTTCTTCACTAAAATACTTTATGTACAAACACATACACATACACTCACATATACCAAATCGTAGCGAGAGTTTTAAACCGAAACGGCAGCAATCCAAATTTAGCATTTTGACATTTCGCTGGCACGCTGCTCAAAATGTGACTTCCTCGAAAGTCGTATAGATAGCAATGTCATGCAAACTTGGATCGTATGTGCAACTTAAGCACATATGCCATGTAGATTATGCGATGATTAGGCCGTGTGATACTGTCAGTTACTTGTTGATCATGTTGTCCGAAGCGAGAGTGCATCTATACCGAAATCACTGAGAAGAGTTTATTTTCACGTGATACATTCGTGATACAACGGAAATCTCCACTTCCTTAGTACGTTTACATACAGTTCTGGATTTAAGGGTTTACTGAGTGGGTTGCAGCCCAGGAGCTTCCACCAAAATGAGCCCCTACCTCAGTGATTCTCAACCACTGTGCCGCGGCACTTTTGTGCGCCGCGAAATTCTTGAAATTCTTGAATTTATATATTTGCTATGCAGTATTGTGTTCTCAAACTTAAATAAAACGTATTCAAAGGTAATAAAAATAATATATGATTCTTTTTTTTTTAACAATTTTTTAGTATTTTTATAAATATGTAAAATTCTTTTAAACTTATCTTATTGTTAGTGTGCCGCCAAATTTTGAAATTGTTAAAAGTGTACCGTACCAAAAAAAAAAGGTTGAGAATCACTGCCCTACCTGGTAAAATATTTGATAAAACTTTTTATGTACGTTATTAAAACAATTCATTTGATTTCTTGATATCTTTGCCACTTGGGTATTAACACATTTTTATGTTATTTATTTGATTGCAAACTCATTTATTATTTAATATTTTGATTAAATTTTTATGCAGTAGCAATTTTAATTTTTTAATTACAACAGGTCGAAATATCAACCTCTTAGCAATATATCATTTGAAATTTTGAAAATATCAATATTAATTTTCATTATATACATATTACCTCCACCAAACTTTTGCCCAGAAATACGGCCCTATTTACATGCATATTACTTTTTCTGTACAGTTACACGTTTTTGTAGTTCTTAGCTGATACGAGGTACTTTTCTGTATTTATATTATTATACAAATGTAAACACATGTTTGAACCTGGAAGGGGTGCGGAGATTCTTACAGTAACCAACAGGAAAACAATGAGCTTGATGATCACATGAATATTCGCTAGTTTCGACTCAGTGAGCCAAATATAGTTGGTGTGCGGTGTTGCCTTTCCTCTCTTGCACTTTGACGATGATTCTGTCCAGGGTATTTGTAAAGTATCTAAGTTTAAAGGCTGTAAAGTTGTAAGTGAATAAACTAGAAAGGATGTACAGTGTCAGTCATATTGATAATGAAAATGATTTTAAACTATTTTATCTTCTTAATTAGCATTTAATATGTAATTTGTAACATAAAAAAATTTAAAAATAATTGGATAATTTAGATTTTTATTTTACTTAGGGTTTTTTAAAAATAATGAAATATAATAAATTAAAAAACTTTTTGTTAAATTCTACAAAATATGGAAAACATTCAATTCCAAAATAGCTTATTGATTCTATTTGTATGTAGAATACAGTCACTGAGACTGAAAAGTTATCAACTTTAATAACAAAACAATCACTTTAATAACAATAATCAAAAGAAAAATAAACCGAATTAAATTTAAAAAAATATTGTTTCATTTTTGATACAACAACATTAAAATAAAAAATTTTAATGTCAGAGCAATTTGGATACTATTTTCGTTGTGTAACCCTTTTTTTTTACTTTAAGTTTTGGAGTCTAAGAAATACTTGTTTCAACCGTACAACCTAGCTTATTAAATAATAACTTTATATGTAATTGTATTTATATGTTTATTGAGCCTTAATTAACTTTAGGATTTTTATCTATATTTTATTTCGGATAATTTATTTCAATTTCCAGATATGAGGACTTTTTTGTAAGAGACATACATTTAGTTTTTTTTAAGTAAATTGTTTTGCTACAATTTTGGTATTTAGTTTTATTGCAAAGTTACTTGATATTTTATAAAATAAATTATTTAAATAATATTAAATATTTTCATAATTTTGTTTTGAAATAATAATTATTATAATTCCGCTGTTATATCATCAAATTACTGTGTGACAAACAAATTCACAAATCTTGTGCATAATAAAATTCACTTAAGAAGATTCCAATCATTCCATTGTATGAACTAAGGAATGACAAGTACAAAATGCTTACATATACGTCTATGAGTTGCGCATTGCAGTCAACCTGTATGTATTGGCTGCAAACGTATACTTATTCTTCATGAGGACATGCTATATTAGTCGTTTTTTGTAACGTTTATATGCGTGTTACTTTTTTAAATTTGTTTTAAATGTTTTAATTATTTAATATTGTATTACATTAGTGATGGGATAATTCGAATGAAAAATAAGCGATCATTCGAGATATCTCGAATTAAATTGAAATCATTCGAATGATGAACAAAGAAAAAGTGGCAGATTTCCATAAAAATACACAAAATAGATAAATATTTTTTTTTTATTATTCGAAATCAGAGTCAGTCAATCTAACCATCTAGCAAATAACCATGGAACTATGAATACTAAGGACTGATAGATGCACTTAAAGTGGGGAGAAATAAAAGATGCCAAAATATAACTTATAAACAATTATATTTAATTTTAATTTCCTTTATAACTAAAATGTAACAATAAAAGTATGAATTTAGTTATATACTCTAATTTTAGTAAGATTATTTTCTTGTACCAATTACATACATTTTGTTAGTTTATTTAATGAATAATTAAAATATTTTTATTATTATAATATTCAGTTATTACTCAAAATTTTACTTCCAATTAGCAATTAAAGTTCATCAACATTAACCATCACCTATTTAATGCCCGAAAAATATCTAACCTATATAATAATGTCAGTGGGTTAGCCAAACAAACCTACCCTATCCTGAAGACATCTGGCGAGCAGGAAAGTCACGTGTCACACGCACGGTTCCTCGCACGCGTAGGGCTGCGTAAAAGGTCCCAAGGGGGGACTCTCGGGGGCGGAAAACGAGGGTCCGCTATTGTATGGCATGCGCGCACACCCGGTAAATAAGCCATTTTCCACTCTCTTATATAAACTGCAGTTCCCACAGATGGATCTCCATCGCCAGATAACACCGTCATCTCGTTGCTTGCAAAAGGTTGGTAAGTGAGTGTCAAGTGTACGGTGGACCACACCAACGTTTGATGCGCAAGACTATGTATGTAGTTGAAGACGACAAGGCGATGACATGTGTCTATTTGGTGTGATAGGAGTTGGCAGATGGATGCGTGGAGTAAATGAATACTCGGTCGGTCGGTTAGTTGGTTTATGTTTAGTTTGAGCGGAGCTAGGAGCTGATTTTCAGTTTGGATAATAGATAAAGTTAGACCAAACACAGGAAATGGTACGTTTTTGGCTTTAATGGGTTTGGAGAGTGATGAAAATTAGAAATAATTAGTTGTACTTCAATATTTTAATTTGCTTTAAAGTAAACATTGAATTCTTTTAAAATTATTTTAAAAAAAAATTTATGTTATAAATTAGGAACTACGAGTATTATAAAAAGAATTAAAAATAAGTTTTCTGAAAAACTTAATTTGAAAATCATTTTTAACAAAATATTGTAAAACTGCTGTCATATAGTTCAATCACCATTCGATACATTGTCAAACTTATCACCATGACAACATTTCAAAACTATTCCATTCTATATACATATATTTAAATTGATCTAAAATATGTAAAACATTTCTTTAAAAATCTACATCTTGCAAAATTATATTTTTGTTGTTTTTCTGTTATCGAAGATAGAACATAGGACACATAAAATTATATATTTGTAATTTCCTGCTTTCCAAATTATTTTAGGCAAAAAAACTTCATATATAAGTTTTAGAGCATAAAATTCTGCATCTAAACCAATAAATAAAATTAATTTTGCATATTTTATAACGATAGAAAAAATATTTGTGGTCTTGAATAAATATAATAATAATAAAATAAATAATTAAAATCTCCCCCCCCCCCCATTGTCCCAGGAAAAATATTTAAAAGTATGAAATAAAATGATTCCAAATAAATTAAAAATAATTATAACATACATACACATACATACACAATCACGCCATGTACCCAAAAGGGTGTGGCACAAACTCTTTTCAACATCCCGAAATCAGTCGCCTCCAAACATTCCTATCCAAACAAGCAACTTTCGCTTCATCCACATTCATAATTCCTCTCATACATGCTCTTTTATTCCTACACGGAGAGAAAAGTATGCTAAAATTAAAGAGAATTCTCTTTATATTAAACATAATTTCTCTTGAAAAAAGTGATAAGTATAAATTATTTTCAATAAAAGAATATTTGTATACTTAGATATTATATTAAATATAAGAAACAGTATTTCATTGGATTGAAAATAAATATGGTAAAAATAAATAAACTGAAATATTTATCATATGTATATGTTTTTATTAAATTTAAAGAAACAGTATATTTGGTACAAGAATAAATTATATTATAAAAATAAAAAATAATATATTTATTTTAAGTATACGCTGATACTAAATTTTATCTAGTAACATATTTATGTCATATATAATATTGTATTCATTTTAAAAAAAAATATTTTATAGTAAATTATCAGTTTTTTTTACAATGAATACAATATTATATTTGATATAAATATGTTAGTCGATAATATTTAGTATCGGCGTATACTTAAAATAACTAAATACATTGATACATTATTAATTAGAAATATATCGATTTAAAAATAACAAAATATTTTGAAAATAATTAAAAATTATCCAATACAAATTGGGCAAATTGACATAGATTATCATAATTATAAGTACTACAAATTAACTACTACTAACTACAAATTAACATCTACTTTTTCAGAATTCTTTGTTACAATATCTTGCGCTCCATCAATGTCTTCTGAATACAAAATTTCGGAAGAACTGTTAAAAAATTCTTGGGTTTCACTGGATGTTAAACTAGTGATAGTTATAGTCGAACTTGATGATTCACCATCATTTTCCTATTGTATAAAAATATAATTTATTTATATTATAGATTGAAATAATAAAAAATAAAATATACATACTTCTTTGTCACGTATATATTTTCTAAATTTTTTTTAAAAATAATAATCGAATTCCAATTTTTGGAATTAATTCTTTTATTATATTTTCATCAAGCATCTCAAAGTTTGTTTCATCAATTCCTTCATCTGCAAAAATGTAAAATTAAAAAAATAGTAAATTTACAGTATATTAGTATTTTTAGTGCGTTTTTTTCAATTACTCCTTTATAATTTGAAATTTTAAGATCTATAAAAAGTTAAAAATTTAGAAAAAAATAATAAATATATATCACTCTATTCTCTATATAGACCATGAAAAAACAAATAATATCAAATAAGAACAAATATGCCATTCTATTAAAACTAACTTTATATGAAACATCTTGTACAATTGAAAATAATATCAATTTGCGGATCTGAAAAAAGTATATGATTCCATCATATATTTATATTGAACGTTACCTTACGTTACGGCATTTCAAGTCAACATTTCAATCTTTCAATGTTGTTTCAAATATTTTACTTTGTTTCTAATAACAAAGAAGTAATTAAAGAAGAACGCACTAACAACTCAACCAATATGTGCATGTACAGGTTATTGAGCTAACCTGCAAAAAATATTATACGTATTATTTATTTACTTATAATTATTTATAGTATACGTACTTAAATATCTGCTTACCTTTAAATTTTTCTTCTAAACTTTCTAACTGCCACTGTTTTAAAATATTTACAACAAAATTATCCATTTCTTTGTAATCCAATAACCGCGAACACACAAAGGTGTATGACATACAGATAACAGACTGAATGGAACAGGCATAGCGCAACTAATATATTGTATATTCATATTAAGCATATAATACATTAAAATTTGTTGCTAGGAATAAAATATATTTAATTTAAATAATTTTATAGATTTAATTGTGTTAACAAGTGAAAAATATACTTAAATGAAACATACATATTTTTAATATATTATTAAATTATTTTCAAATAACCTCGTAAACTTTTTCTTAATATTCATTAGTTTATTTTAAAGAAAAATATATTACATTTAAAAAAAATAAATTTAAGAATACGCATTTTAAGAAACCTTTTTCTCCGTGTACTACTTGGAAACTTTCGCTCACGCAAAACATTCTCAATCATACCATTCCAACTACTCATCGGACGTCCACGCAAACGTATACCATCAAAATCATTCAAATAAATCTTTTTAACCAAACGTTCATTAGACATTCGCTCAACATGTCCGAACCATCTTAAGTGACTAACACCAACTAACATGAGAAATGCAATTGATTTTTTTTGTAATACAAAGAAATAATTCGTAAAAAATTTAATATTCTCATTCAAATTAAGGCAAAACAACGTTTAAAATAACTTTATTTTCTCTGTATAGAAACAAATTAAATTAATATTTCGCTAAATCTGACCTATATATATAAATAATAATATAAACCATTAAAAATAACCACTTGAAAAATGCCTCCTAAACAATTGCATTTGTAAAATGAAAACAATTCCACTAACCTCAATATTGGCTAACTATAAACATGGCAGTTGAAAAAATCGACATAAATACTTCAATTACATTGGTCCCATTTAACGCTGTGACGTACGTTACTGCCCCCAACACACACACACACACACACACACACGGCGTCTGATTGAAATGTATTAAAGCAAATAGCAGCCAGCAATTTGTTTCTAGTTTTGTATGTGTGTGCACAAAGCAAATGTTTTAAAAACAATTTAAGCCGCATTAAAAATGCCGTAAAGTATCAAACCAATACATTTCGCACAAGCCGCGACTGCTTGCTTGCTTTTGTTTTTAATTCTTGCGCGATTGTTTTTTGTTTCGTTTCCGATGTCGATGTCATTTTCTTTCTTTCTCTCTCTCTCTCTCTCTCTCTCTCTCTCTCTCTCTCTCTCTCTTCGCGAGCGGCGGCGCTTTGCTGTATTTAGTTTTGTATGGCGTTTTGCTGTGTGCAATATAAAATTGTTTTCTAAACGATGGAAGAGGTGTTAAGGGGAGAGGAGAAGATTAGTGTGGTTGAATTTTTTTGTCGCTTTTGCGGATCGACGATAATAAACAAATGCATTAATGCGAGATTACTAGTTTTGGTTGAGATATTTTAAAAGTTCGGATTGAGGTTTTTTCAATATTTAGAAAGTTTTTATACGTCTACTATGCTTTAAGTTTTGATAAAATTTATGTAAGAAATATTAAAGCACTAGGGATGTTTTAAAAGAAAGGAAAATAATATCAGAAATAGTAGAATAAAAAAAGCTTTAGGATTAAGTTCTGTATATATTTTATTTAAAAATCAATGTTTCGATATACTCTACGTATATAGGTAGATAGGGTATATCGAAACGTCGATCTTTCAGAACTCATTATATTAAAATTAAAAAGCTTTAGGATTATTTTCTGCATATATTTTAGTACGTATATACATAGAGTATGTCGGAACATCGATTTTTAAATAAAATCTTCGAAAGATTTTTTTCTATGTGAGAAATATTATTTATTTTAATTATTTACAAATATTCTTTAACTATTTGATACAATTACAAAAAGGATTATTAAAATTGTATAATGTATTAGTTAATTTTCAATTTGTATTTTTCAAAATTTATTTACTTTACAAATAATAAATACACAAACTCACGTTTTTTTCTCAAATTAGCGATTCACTTTACAAGAAACTAAAACACAAATTTTATTCAAAAAATAATCCTGATGAAGCAAAAATCAAGAAAGAAAAAAAACATATATATAGTACCTGTTTCTAATTCTTATCTCTGAAATTATAAGTATTTCTTAAATTCCACTTTGCGGTAATAACGGTCAGATGATACAAGAAAGATAAATGCGAAAAACACGGAAGAATTGCACCTGTCGGGATGGGGGGGAGGTTAGCTTATACGAAATGACAGAAATATACAAGTGACAAGCACAGAGAACTTCTTGACATGAGTGCAACGACCGTGCACCATCTGGCGGGCCCCCATCTCGGCTGCACTCTCTCCCAAAAAAGCCGTAATATTACGAGCAGAAAAAAAATTAGCACATCCAACTGCAGCTCCTACGTGTTCCGGGAATTGCAACATATTATCATGAAGCTTCATATAATCTATGTTATTATTTACATAATACAAAACATTTTAATGATCTGCTTGAATATATATCATCATCATCTGCTTTCACAATTACACAAAAAAAAAAACCTATATTTTCATTTATTTTGAATTAGATTGTTAGATTTTTTTTATTATTAGTCTATTTCATAAAATTTGTAAATTTATGAAATTTGTTGGATTTGCTGTTAAAAATAACACTGTTCTTGTAAAAGATGTAAAAAGAAAATCACACTAATTTTATGTATAAATTACTCGTCATCAAGAAGAACATAGAAACAAGTTACCAGGTAACAAAATAAGTAACTAGTTACTTTTATTTACTGTTTATTTACTGTAAATGCCATTTGTATCTTTTTTTTCCTGATTCTAAAGACGTTTTATTTTAATATAATGAGTTCTGAAAATAGTATCAAATATTTTTTACAGTATAGTAATAATAGTTTATAACTTTCATTAAATGATTTGTTTTTAAATTTACTACTTTATAAATTACTATTTTTTTATTTGACGTTTACTAATTTATTTATTCTACAAACTTTACTTTCAGTTTTAAAATGGAAAGCACTTATTTTATTTTAATTGTTATTAGCACATAAACAAAGTTTTTATACTTAGATTTATCAAGTTATGAAAATAATACTGTAATAATATGTATAATTATTTTTTAATGGGCAAATGATACTTTATTTTAGAAATTATAGACAAGTTACTGTATTAAGGTATTGTGCTAATTGTAGTAACTTTATTACGGTTATATTTTTGAAAAGCTAGTAGGTTTCATTAGAGGAAGTTAATTTTTTTATTAAACTATGGATAAGAATAAGATCTTATTTTATAAATAGTATTTAATAATAATAACACCAAAAATAAAAAAGAATATTGTAAATAGGTTTAATTATTACAAATCGACACAGATATGAATACCAGACAATTATATTTAAACCAATCTTGCTAACATTAGAAACAAGGTAGCAAATTCTGCTATGATCATGAACCATCTCAAAAGATATCTGAATAAGATCTTATTTTATAAATAATAGGTAATAACACAAAATAAAAAAAAAATTATAAATACGTTTATTTATAACAAATCGACACAGATATGAATACCAGACAATTATATTTAAACCACTGTTGCTAACATTAGAAACAAGGTAGCAAATTCTGCCATGATCATGAACCATCTCAAAAGATATCTGAATAAGATCTTATTTTATAAATAGTAGGTATTAACACAAAATAAAAAAAAAATTATAAATACGTTTATTTATAACAAATCGACACAGATATGAATACCAGACAATTATATTTAAACCACTGTTGCTAACATTAGAAACAAGGTAGCCAATTCTGCCATGATCATGAACCATTCAATAGTACTATAAAAAATCTCCACCATTGCCTTCCTACAGCGAGATGCTGTTTTGTCTTCTTTCAGTCTCGTCGTTTGTTATTGTTTTCCGCACTTCCTTCATCTTGCTCCCATCTTTGTCGGTGGCGGTGGCACACGCGACGAAAATGTAATTTTCATCGAAACAAAAGACGACTCGATGCGTAAAATTGTTTTTGGCAAGTGCTTGCTTGTTGGAAGTAAAACGTAAAATTTCTTTCTCCCAGCTTTGTGCTACCCGGTGGTAGTGGCGGAGGGGATGAAAATGGATGAAACCCTTGTCTAATGTGTATGTGTATGTGCCACAGTTGCTTGTTGGAATAAAGACGTTTCCGTGTTGTTAGAGGGGGATGTGGGATGTGATGTCAACGAAGAGAGGTGTTGTGTCTGCGATTGTTAACAGTTGAAAGGGTTCGCAAAATTTTAAACGATGTGTCTGTGGTCCGTTTGAAATGGATCTCTGTTACGTTTGATTTTACACACAAAAGATGGTATAAAGAATAAAATGGTATTCTACTTTCTTCTGTTCTTGATATTACGGAGTAATAATGGTTTTGCTATAGAAAATAAATTGACGTTTTTTATTAATAACGAACAAATTAATTTTTGTTCACATAGAAATTAAATATTGTATAAATATTAGTTATTATAATATTCCTTTTGAAAAGCATTGTTTAATATTATTTACTAATTTTAATTTTAAACAAAGTTACATTTGAATTAATTTTTGTATAATTTTCTAAGCATATATATATATATATATATATATATATATATATATATATATATATGCTTATAATCATAAAGGAATAATCTGAAAATGAAAAATTCATATCGCCTCGACCTGGGATCAACTAACCAGATTTATATATATATATATATATATATATATATATATATATATATATATATATATATATATATATACAGGCTGTTCGTTTGCCAGGTTGATATAGGGCAATAACATGGGATACCGATAACAAGCAGAATATTTCTTTCTGAAGTAAATTTCGGAGAAATATTTAGAATACTTTTCGATAGGGAATAAAAAGTTATATAATTTGGTTTTAGTTTTAATTTGCTAACATGTGCCGTTTGGGCGCTAGATTTTTTTAAAATGTTTTTTAGAATTTTCAATATTTTTTCCTGCTAAATCAGTATGAGTTAGAGAAGTTACTTAGCTATTATGTAGCTAATATTGAATTTTTTTAAAATATAACTTTTCAAAATTTGCTCAAAATAATCTGAAAAAATTCAGTAAAATAGAGAAAAAAATTAGCTACATAATAGATAAGTAACTTTTTTTCTAACTCATACTGATAGAAAACAACTTTTAAACTAAAGGGTAAATACTTTCATAAAAAAAAAAATTTAAAAAGCATTTTTTTTAATACGCAGTAAATAATTTACCTATTGGATTTCGCGTTAAAAAAACACTATTTTTTGTATAAACGTTTCTAAAAATTACACTTTATAAACAATGTTCAAAAATGTTAGCGTAAATTTTCTTTTAATAACAAACATCAGCAAGTGTATTTTTTGACATTTCACTTAGCGTATTTTTTCCACTATTTAGTGGTGTACCTATAGTTCATAATGAGCCAATTCGGTAAAAATTAAAATCAGTATTTTTTAGTGAATTCAAAACCTAATGCTAAATAAAATGATACGTATTTTTAATTTTTTTATATTTATTGTTAATAATTAGTAAATTAAAATAATAATAATAACAATTAGTAAAAATAATAAACAAAATTTAAACCTAAAACTGTTTCTATATTAGTAAATTAAAGTTAAATGCAATTAATTCAAAGGAATAAACACACTTTCGTAAAATTGTTGTTAGCAAAACACTCATCTAACTTAAAACATCTGCAGTATTTCAGTAATGCGGCAATAAACGAAATTAAAGTGGTATGCTGAATAAAATTTCGTTTTCCACATATAAAATATAAACTAAAATAAATAAGTAAAACGACGCAACGGAGAACGCATGGCAAAAATGATGATACTGCCTTATATTACTGTGAGAATCTAGAAATCGGGTTGACATCTAAAAATAGTTACATATAGCATCGCAAGCAACTTGATTTTAACCTCGCTTCAGTTGAGGTTTATATGAGTATACTTCACTTCCACCTTCGACACGAGTTATTATTTGCATCAGAAGGCTGAATTTTATTATATTTTGCCGCTTAAATAATATTACGATTGATTTACATATATGCCGTCGCACCACAGGCCACAGGTAGAAACGCCTTTCGAGTTATTTTTGTGAGCAGATATAAAAGTTACTTTGTATTGTAAAAGGCCCTCGTTTTTGTCATTAAATTCAGATATAAAAAAATCGGCATCATACACTGTAAAAAATTGATGTAAATCTACAAATTCCATGACTGTAATTTTTCATAAAAATGTAAAATTACTAAAATAAAACGGTTTTAGGTTTATTATTACTATGTAATATTTCATATATTATTATTGCAAAAATTAAAAATTACGATTAAAAAACATTGTTTTGTATTTTTAATTCAAATTTGTATATTTAAATGTCATTTTGAATTATTTTTTTTTAAATGACTTTTCAGAATTTTTGTGAATACAAAAAAATATGACTATATATTAAAATATTTTGTAAAAAAAAAATTAATTTTATAACATTCAAGCAATTAAATAAAAAATATCAAAATTTGTTGACAATATAAAGAAATTGTTTAATAAATAAAATTGTTAACTTTATGGAATATATCGACCTAAAAATAATAATATTTTGATAATTTGTTGATTGTAACACTTTATTTGTTTACTATTTATACAAAAATCTTTCGATGTCAATGTACGATAAAATAAAAAAAGTAAAAATTAACTAAATGAAATAAGAAACAGTGTCATAATATTTACATAATATATTTGGCATCCTATTTTGGCATCGACATGAAACAAACTTAAAACGTACAAATAACATAAAAACAAAAAGCATATACATATTTACATACATACATATGTTGACTGATATTTCCAAAAAACAAAATATTCATTTGTTACAATTTTATACATCAGTTTTACTATCTGTTTATTTTTTAAATACTTTTTGACGACACATTCTCAAATACATAGGTTTTCAACATGAACGTTTTATTCCCAGCTCTAAGATTACCTTTTTGTTTCAAAACTCATTTATGGGTCTATTCGGTTTACATCATTCTACTGAGACCATAATTGTTTGTCTAGTAACGCAATATTAACCAATATAAAACAAGTCAAACTTTTATAAAATTATTTTCAATAAAAAAAATTAAAATCAAAAAAATGCTAGTTTTTAATTATATTATATGTTAATTTTTGACAAAAATATTGTCGATATTTTTATGCAAATATCAAAAAATTAAAAATGCTTTATTTAAAAATTATATTATTTACATTTGTTCATATGTTTAACAAATGAAAGTCAAAAAATAAATTTCATTCAGTAATTAAAAATGTATTATTTAAAAATTGTATTATTTACATTTGTTCATTTGTTTAACAAATGAAAGTCAAAAAAATAAACTTCATTCAGTAATTTTACTTCACAATTCACATTAACAAAAATGAAGTGCTTTTTTGTAATAAAAAGTTATTTAAAAAAAAAACTACATTTTCTAGAAATTTTACTATTACAACAAAAATGCCATAATACATTTTATATGTAATGTTTCAAGAAATGCAAGTAATACTTGCTTTATTACATTATCCTACGTTCTAACTGTGAATAAATGCGTGTTTTCTTTTGCATGATTACATTACCCTTTTTTTTTGCAAAACTATGTGCAAATGCTGGTAATGAGAAATGACTGTAATACTGCCTTTTATCTAGAGAATATTAATATAGTTTTAAGTCAATTTATGCTACCACTGGTCTACTGTAATTATCGCATTAATGAATTTAATTTCTCTGGAAAGCAATAAAATAACTTATTAATTAATTAAAATATATGAAATTCTTTATTAAGGAATATAAAATTGCACCGGAGATGAACGCGTTTCGTTGGATCAATAAATTCCTGGAATAGCTCAAGTTTTTTTTTTTTTAGTAACAGTTACGTACATTTTTACAGTTACTTAAAACAGTATAGTGTGTCCACAGATTATAAACTCATTCAATATAACTCAGAGTTCTACGAACATATTATTAAATATTATGGAATATTTTAGGAAAAAATTCTTTTCAAACATAATAAAATATAGTGACTAGTGATTTAATGAGCTCTAGACAAACTAAATGCTTATTTATTTTTTGTTTGTTTTTAAAATTTAATCACAATACTAATAAATTTTTAAAAACTATATAAGCGATTCCTAATAAGTGTTTTGTTTATAATTTCCGTGAAACTAAATAGATTTTAAAATTTTAAGCGGAAGCGTATTTTCAATAAAATTGCCTTTTAAATGATATATTACAAAAGAGGTAGTGATATTTAAGATTTCAATATATAAATAGTTGGATCTAAAAATACATACATATCCGATTGACTGAAAACATTACAATAATACGTAATTCGTAATTGGGGCGGCAATTCGTAATTTACGTTTTCAAATAAAAATATGTCAATACCACAAGCTTACTTGAATCAGTTTGGAAACTTATGGAATATACCAGGTATATCAACATGATACCTTTTGTTTTGTTTTTGAAATATTCTGCTGATAACTTTAAACATTATTAAAACACGTTTCAGAACTAGTTTTTTTTTGTTCACTCTTGTTTTATTATCAAGTTATGAATACGAGAAAAATCGAACAAAATATGCGAAACTTTTAACAAATGCGGAACGTAGACAAAAAAAAAAAATAATGAAACTAATCGATATATCGGTAAAATGCAGTTTGAAAAACTTGTAAGATGCGACTACTGCAAGATTATAATACAGCAACGTAGACCAGATATGATTTTAATTAAGCGGAAATTATGTCCATTTTGCTTAAGTGACCATAGCAGACTTGTTTTAAAATGTAAAACACATTCAGTTTCTTTTTTTATTTCTTATTCTTCTTCTTTTAAAGTTATTACTTTTTACTATGCATTCTCTGGATTGACGTATAAAAAGAATTGAATAGAAATTGTAGAAGTTTTACACGCAGATTTGCGTTTCTTATTATATGTAAATGGATACTGTTAGTTTTTATGAAACTTTTTTTGGATATATTAGTTGCATTTCTTTACTTGAATTAGTTTTTAGTTTTTGTTGAATTAAAAGACATAAAATCAGCGATTTGTTGACTATTTTTTTAGAAAAATATTTCATTAAACATTTTTAAAATAACTTCATTAAAATAACACATTAAAAGATATTGTATTTATATTCGATGATTCGACGAACTGAACGTCCGTTCTCATCAGGAGAAAATGATACAAAAATAAAATTAAAAATTCGGTTAGAGTTGACAGAATTAATTTCAATTTAATATCAATTTATATTTTTCAAATCCTGCAATATCTTTGACCCATATTCCTACCTCTTATGTTTATGCTTCTGAGTGGTATTTCTATTTTTAATATATGTTTTAATATTTTTAAATTTTCTTTTGTTTCAGATCACGTCTTAAGTTTAACCCGTCAATCGGAAAACAAAACATTAGTCTTATTTTCTCAAGTTTACCGCCGGATGGCAGTTCTATCGCAAGAACCAATCAGCGCTTTATACGCTGACATCAGACAATACATCCAATTGAACGGTAATCAGGACAGTTTTACCGTATCACCCATCGATATTAAATCTTCGGTAATCAAATTCTTCACCGACTTATTTCCCCTGGTATACCACCATAATATTAACACTCAGCATTCCCGTGATTTTACTGCACCCTATAAAGTCTGTCTTCGGGAGACGATCAATGAAATCCAACCATTTGGCGATATACCCAAGCAAATATCGCAATCCTTATTCAAAAGCTTGGAGGCAACCAGACTCCTTCTTCAAGCTTTTAATGTTGGTGCTGAAGTACTAAACACTACTGAGTCTCTACTAACTGATGAGGGAAATAAGCAAGAATGTCATAAGGCTTTACTAAAGATGTCTTATTGTCCCAAATGTCTTGGACTGTCCAAGGAAGCTAAACCTTGCTCGGGATATTGTCTGAATGTGTTGCATGGATGTCTTACGAGACATGTATCGGATTTGGATTCGGCATGGAACGGTTATGTCGAAGCAATTGAACGATTGGTTATAGCGTGGAAGCAGCATAATAATGAGGCCGGTGTTAATGTGGATGCCGTTATCAGAGGATTGGATACTAGGATATCGGAAGCAATTATGTACGCTATGGAGAACACGCCCGAGCTGGAAAAAAGGGTGAGTAGTTTTGTTTTTGTTTTTGGCGATTACTTTGTATATGGAAATTATTCCCGGTGCCATTATCAATGAAAGCGGTGGTTGCATATAAATTTGATATTAGAATATTCTATGCATCTTATTACTGCAGATGCGGATAGATGACGCGTATACTATAAATATGTAGGTGAAAAATGATGGAAGGAAATAAAGCAGGTTTTACATTATATAATAAAATATTTATCAGATGTATTTCATATGATATTTATTTTTTATATTTTTGAATACATATGAATACTATATTTATTAATATATATCAATTTAATTCGAATTAGATTATTTGTTTTTGTTTATTAAATTATAAGATATTTTCAATACTATTACTTATTTCGTTTATAACAAATTAGTTGAAATCAAATTATTATTTTAAATGAAGTTTATAGATAAATAGTCTATAACTTTAGATAAATCACTAGTCGAAAATCTATATAATGGCTCATTTACGTATAGATATAATTATGTGCATTGAATTTATAGAATTTTCTGGGCTGGTTATGCCGTGGTTGATCTATCCTTATCGCAGACGTTTCGCCATACATAGTAGATGGTATTCTCAGTCATCAAGCTTTGTGAATGCCATCTACAATGTATGGCGATACGTCTGCGACATGGATAGATCGACCACGGCATAACCAGCTCAGAAAATTATAAATTCAATGGATACCGACCGTAAAAGCATGAAGATTACTAGATATATGTTCACATTTTTGTTGCGTAAGTCTTAATTAAATTAGTTAAAATTTCTATAACAATAAATTTTTTCTTTAACTAGTATTAATCTGTTGACAAAAATATTTTCATGCACCAAGCGGTATTTGAATCCGAGCTCATATGGTACGATATTAAGTACAGGTTTTATTTAAATCGCTGAATTTAACTGAATGTAACTCTTTCGTTATGTAACATTGAAAAAATATCATTAATTTGTAATATTATTTTTATTTTTTAAAAGGGCGTAAGTATTATTTGCAATTCAGATTATGTAATAACTATAGTTATTTATCAAAAGTAAATCTCAAGATAAAATTAATTTTCCAATATAAATATAAATAGAATATATAAAAAATTGTTTTATTATTTATTATTTTTGTTTTATTATTATGTTGTTACTGTCGCACAAAAAATAAACATTTAATATTTAAATATGTACTATGTTTGAAGTTGATGAATTTTTAATATACTTACATCGGCTTATAAAATATAAATAAATAATAAATTCCAGCAAAAATTTGTCATAAGCTGATTAATTCGAAAACATTATTCATTAATAATAAAAAAAACTAACTAACTTGACATTCCGTTATAATTACATTTCGTTAATTAATCAAGAATGAATAATTTTAATTAACGACATTTTAATTTAATTCAAAAATAAACTTCAGTAATTTGAATTCCGTCATAAAAAACATAAATTATTTTCCATAATTCCTTCCATTTTTCGAAAACTCATCTCGTCGGTCGATTCGCGAGCCATTTTATATTTATTTTAAAAGCGCAACTGGCTGTATAGTAGGATGAGGGTTTGATCAACAAGTAGCGCTTCGCAATACGTAGTTCAGTTATTATTCTGAAATGTGTTACACACGTTATTTCATGTTTGTTGGAATGTGAACTGATTTCTGGTTGAATATTAAGAGTTTGTGCCACACCTTTATAGGTATATGACATACGTATGTATAATATATGTATATAAAAAAATATCTAATTGTAAGACTTAAAGTTGATAAAGAAAAATGAAAAATGATATATTTTCATTTTTTACGTAATATATCTAATACTTGTCAGTAAAAGACATTGGCGAATTTTTACGCATTTTATAATTTTGTCAAGAATTCCAAAACAGTTTTTATTTAACTTTGTAATGTTTTAGGAATATAAAAAATAAATATTCGGGCAATTTAATCAGCTGAAAAATTCTTGTAACTAAATTGAAAAAAATGTTGTAGCAAAAGTTGTGTTATTAAGTTAAGATGGTTCGGACATCTTGGACGAATGCCTAAAATATATATATATATATATATATATATATATATATATATATATATATATATATATATATATGAATGATTTTGAAGCTATACGTTTGCGTGGACGTCCGATGACTAGTTGGAGTGATATGATTGAGAGTGTTTTACGAGAGCGGAAGTTTCCATAGAAGAGTGAAAAGAATTTGTGCCAGACCCTTTTGGATATATGACGTGATTGTGTATGTATGTAAAAATTGATGAAGATTACTTTTCGATCAAACCTTGTGCGCGCAAATACAGGTTATTCACAAAACGCACAAACAACAGAGTGTTTTACGAGTCCGTAAATGAGAACATAAACTCATTTTCGGTACATGGCGATGGCTCATTAAAAAACGTTTCACAACTACACACACACGAACAGAAAACGAATCTCTGTCAACTGATATATATTCATTCCCTTAACCCTTTCATGGCGCGCGGTTTTATGAGGCGATCGTAATATTCACACTGTTTAACATGTTCATTTTTAAAACCGGCCTTGCCACTCTTGTGTTTCAACCCCTCTCACTATGTATATACAGATCTGTTTGCATTTGTGTGTGTGTGTGTGCACATTGAAACAAATGAATGTGTGTGCGGTTTTTTACTTCATGTTATTTCCCTCCCTCTTTTGCTATCAATTGTTTTATTGTTTTACTGTAACGCTTTGCATTTGTTTTATGTTTACGTTTATTGTTTTATTATACAAAGTGATTTTTTATTGGATTTAACCGTTTTTGCGCGCTATCAGATTTTTTTTTTCGGTTTATAAATTTATTAATTAATTTAGACGTTTTTACAGCGTGGTACTTTGTGATTTTCTTTTTATTTTTTTATTAAACTGTCTATTAAATTATTTTATCTGTATTTTTTAAATACTTTGAATTTTTCATATAAAGAACTTTACACAAAAAAAAATGTATAATGAAATTAAAGTCAATGTTGAACAACTTTTAAATTAATTAACTTTGAAAAATTTCATGAAGAATTTTATGAAGAAGATTAGACGAAAAAAACGTTTATAACGTTACGGCAAATGTTCAATCATCTATTAAAAGTTCAAATTTATTTTTATGGTATATATATTTACAATATATGCGTTACTGGATAAGTGTTAATCATTCACTACCATTACTGGTACTGTTTCGTTACCTTTGATTTAGACACTTTTTCGAAACTTTTACTATGTTATTTTTTTTAAAATTCTTTTAAATTTTAATATGTTTTATTTTAATGAAGTGTTAACTACGCAACGTTTATAATTTATGAAAAAAAAATGTAAAATTAAAAAATTGAAAAAGTATCTCTCATTTTCCTAGTACGTTAGATAAATACCAGTAAGAATAATAAATCCGAAGGACTTTTTTCCGTTTTGTGATGATGCGCAAAAGTTGTTGAAGCATGAAAACTAGGCCACAATAAATAGCAAAGCAATGTCACGAGTTTTAGCGCCCACCGCCACCGTGCACCGCCGCGCCGCATCGCACAGATTATAAACTACGATATGCTACGATAGCTATGTTATGGCAAATAGTAAAATCTGATTCCCGCAAGATTTGATTAATTGCCGCATAACCTAGTTTCGCTGATAAATTTCGCGGCGCTATTCCTCATAAGAGAAAAATTTCAACCACGATTTAAACGACGAAAATCATGTCGAACACTATTTATTATAAAGAAAACATAATAGAGAAAATATGTTCTAATTACAACATTTTCATATGGAATTTTATTATTTCATTTTGAAATTTTTAAAAAAATTATATATTATTTTTATTATAATATTATTATATTACAAGTTTATTATATAATATTTAAAATTAAAATTCCGTTACCTAGCGAGAATCAATCTCTGGAATCTCTCGTTTTCTGATCTTAGTTTTGCCCATTAGACTACAGGTGGCTATGGCAATTTTCAGAATTAATTTCATGCTGAAAACTGGCGTAGTCACCTGTTGTCTAGCGAGCAAGGCGCACGACTAAATATTATAGGTTCGAATTCTGCAAGATTACGGAATTCTTTCATTCAATATTTCATCTATAAATATCAAATACAAACTTGTAATATTAATAATATTCGAATCAATTCACAGAATCGTTATTTATCAACATATATATTTATATAATAATAATTTTATTTATTTAGCATATGCTAACAATAGTATATTACAAAATTAATACAAATTATTATTGATAAATACTAAAAAAAAGAATAAACAATAAATAAATTTACAAGAATTCTTTCAACTTTCATTTGAAAGATATCAATGAATCAACATTTTTTGTAAATCTATTGATAAGATATTCACCCTAATTCTGTAACGAAGTTGCTAAATTTTAGCAACGTTACTAACAACATTAGCCAATAATATCAGCTGACACTAAATAAAAAATTAAAATGAGAACTGTTATACTTGTTTCTATTGGTTAGAGTTGTTAGCAACGTTGCTAAAACTTAGCAACTTTGTTACAGAATCAGGCCGATTATATTATTATAATATAATTATAATAATTATAATATTATTATTATAATTTTCAGTAAATGTGCAAAATATTATGAAATGCCAGGTTATATTCTATTAAGCTCGCAAAATATTTCTTAATAAAATTTTGAAAATTCCTAAACATTATTAATGCAAATTTTATAAATTCTAATTTTCGACAAATCTCGGCGTCTATATTTCGTTTACCTCGAAACGGGTAGCCAAAGAAACCACTGAAGTAACACTCAACAAAAAAATTTAATTCAACCACTGCTGGGGCAAAGAGCGCCTTCAGAATTGTTAATTTGAATCCCAATTAGGCTCAGTGTAAATTAAAAAGCTTTCGAAATTTGCACCCGCGCGGCTCATCTAATTGAAGCGCGAAAAAATGTCTGCCCGTTCCAGGCCCGGCCGCAGGGGGAGGGGGGGGGGATGCAAACTAATTATAATTATTCATGACGGGAGCATCGCTTCTCCTATCCGAGCACGTTTTAATATTCGGGGTATTAAAATAATCTTCTTGTTTGTATTTGGGATTTTGTTTTTCCGCGCAACTTAATTTCGGAGTTTATTGCTGGCTGAGGAATTTTTGAAGAGAAGTGGTGGGAGGAGGAAGGGGGGGGGGGAATGTCACGTGACAAGAGTAAAATGGCGCGCGTTGGAGGCACGCGTGACACAGCCACTCAATGCGCTAAGGATTATTTTTAAATGGGGAACTCTTTTGGAAAAGTTTGCCGACCTAAGCTAACATTTCTTTAATCTGTCAGTGGTGCGAAATGTTTTCTTTATGCAGGACCGCACTAGCCTGAAATGTACTTTTTAACGCATTTACGCATAATTATGCTTCTCGATAAAAAAATATTTATTTTTTATAAATTTTTAAAATTTTCATATTATTCAAAAAATATCATTATAACTCTTACATACTACAATAAGTTTTTGTAATTATAATGTAAAAATTCAAAGAAAAGTATAAATGTTTTACATTTAATTTATTAATAAATCGGAAGTCGACCCGGAACTTCCTTAATTTAAGTGGAATACTCCATTTTTTATTTTACTATTGAATTTAGGAGTAAATTTTACATATGGTGATACATTAACTCATTAACAACATTTTACTTGTTCAATTGTTTTGACAATTTTCTTGATTTTTTGTTTGAAATCGGCAACATCTTTCAGTGTTCGTATGTTAAGAATGCAATCAAGGATTTGCAATTTGTAAACGAGTTCTTTTTCGGGAAGCTTTTGGCTATATTTTCATAAAAAAAATAAATTAAAACTATTTTGAATATTGCTGTAAACGAGTTCAAAAAACATGAAAAATCTTCTTTTTTTCCAAATGGAAACCCTTATTTTTTACTACTTTAATGAATTTTACGTTAAAAAATAATGTTAGTTTATGTTAGCGTAAATTCGTCGTGGAACGTCCTGTATTGTGCACGTATCGCTTTGTTTATACTCTATTTACATTATCTATTTGCGAACAATATTGGTCTAGACGTATTTTCACTTGATAATTCAAATTTTAAAAATATAAATATGTTTTCTAAGTTTATATGACACATTTCGATAAAAAATTATTTTTTTATGGAAAGTAACATAAAAAAATTCTAAAAAGTTTCCATTAAAAACATATTACTTTTTTTTTGAATTATTTTTGTAATCTAAAGAATTACTAATTGAGCTAGTACGTGCCTGATAGTCGATCTCTGACGCATTCATTCGCCAAATGCCCTCCCTCGTCTACCATCCGTGTCCGCCAACATTGATATAATGGTGTCTCGTATTTGTTTTGCACTTTTTGACATACCATCTCTATCTTCGTCTATTCCACATGCGCGCGCTATTTCTTTTTATTTGCATTAAAGAATTCGCATTCGTATAAGCACTCGTGCCATACTACAGTCGATTTAACAACACAATACAGTACTGACTGCTTCCTTTTTCTTTTTATCTCGTATTTTCTTAGGAGAAATTCAATTATTTTTAGATATATATATATGTAATAATAGTGACGTTATTTTGAAAATTTATTTTTATCACTTAGCTGAATAATGTTCAGAAATATTCGAAGATTAAATTTTTGAAATTGATTACATAAATAAGAATAATTCGACATATTCCCGTAGGAAAATGGTACAAATTTTGTTTATCTAAACAAAAATTATTCTCTGCTGGATAATATTTGTCTGTCACCTCGTTTACCTTTATGATACTTCTCGTGCATGCTTTGCAAACATGCTACATAAACTAACACTATTTTTTAACGTAAAATTCATTATAAAATAGTAAAAAATAGAGGTTTTTATTTAAAAACAATGTAATTTTAATGTTTTTTGAATTCCAAGTTTATAGCAGTATTCTAGGCGCATTTAATTTTAATAATTTAATAGTTTTAATTTATTTTTTTAATGAAAAGGTAGCCCAAAGCTTTCTTAATGAGACCCTCCATATACAAATTTGCAAAAATTCTAAAGATGTTTCCAATTTCAAACAAAAAAATCTGAAAAGTTGAATACATCAAAAACAGTTGAAGTAAAATAAAATCTTTTTAATGTATCATTTATGTAAAATTTGCTTCTAAATTTAATAAGAAAATAAAAAATGGAGTATTCTATTTATAATAAGAAGAGTCGACTTACGGTTAAACCGTAAATGGTATCTTATTGCCAATATTTTACTTTAACTGAGCATATCAGTATACCCCTATAGACCAAATTTCGTGACATAATACTATATATAGTTTTTCTGTATATTCAGGCAAATTTATAACTATTACTAATTTTAAAATCTGTTAACAGTAAAAATGTATTTTAACTTTGAATGTCAGAAAAGCACTTACATTTTAAAATCAGGAAGGGAATACTTATAAAATGCAGTACGTAAAACGATGTTAATTTTTATAAAATTTCAAGAATAGATTTTTTTAATAAAAAATAATTTTACATAACTATTGACTTTTATATATGTGTATTTTGTATAATTACTGTAGAAATAAGCTCATAAAAATAAAGTTGACATATATGTTGAAATAGGTGATGTATGATTTTTATTAATTTTTGAAAATGCTGTATAATTTATCTATCGTTTTTTATAAAACAATTTTTTCATAAGAAAATATTAAAATAAATTTGACATTTTTGTAAATGCCATCCACAAATTCTGATTCCATCTCTAACATAAAATACTTGATATTTACACATGAATTATAGCAAAATATGTACACATTTTTAATGATAATAAAAAAAAACATACTGCATACATATGAAGTCATTAAAAATATCATTATTTTTAAATGTATCGACAGAAATGTACGTTATTTAATAGCAATATACATATCTATATTCCACAAAACAAATTTTTCCGTAATTTGTGTTAATATGTTGATCGTTTACAATTTCCGAAAATTAAATCCCGATTTTCCCGATTTTGCAATTTACCGTTGATAAATGTTATGAAATACACAAATTCATATACATTACAAATAAACACATTGAAACGGAAAATATTATCTTTTACAAATATAAATATCCGACAAACGCGCTCCATATATCACTCATTACAATTCAAATAAATTACAAATCGCCACCCCCCTTGCCCCACCGAAAATGATGTATTAATTTTAACGGGCACTAAAATCAATATTAGAACTGTGTAGCCTATAGTGTACAAAATCGGACGGCCGAAATTAATTGAAATTGATGATTTAATTAACAGATTATTTCGTTGTGTTATGATGCCGAAGAGATCTTCCGTAGAACCAACCACGCTGCTACTGTTACAATAAATGATGAGAACCCGACGTTTTTTTTCGTAATGTCGTTATAGGTTTTTTGTTTTACGTTTTTCGGTTTTTACTGTCTTCTTTTTTAAGTGTATTCTGCGCATTTCTTGTTTGAGTGCTGCGTTATTTCGTCCGATGGATTTATTTTATTTTTATTGCACGTTATTTTCGTATTTCGCTTCTATCTCAATTGATGAGGGAAAGAAAGGATATGAATATAAAAATATAAGAATATTGTATTAAAGGTATTTGTTGAATAAGTGTATAAAATATTACGAAATGGTCTTAATGTGGTAATAGAATTGATTTTTTATTCAAAAATTGGCAATATTACAAAAATGAATTGGTAATTTAAGAAAGCAACAATAAGGACGAAATAATCAAAAATTATTTAAACAGAAATATCAATTATAAAAAACATTATCAACGGTTATTTTAGAAAATGGGAATATATAATTGTACGATAAGGTTTTTCAAACGCACTGTAAAAAATTGATGTAAATTTACATATTCTATGAATTTATTTTTTTTCTTTCAGAAAAATTGTAAAATTATGTCAAATATCATAGTAAAAATTACAAAATACTGCTATTTTACTGTTATATTACATTTTATAGAGTGCGGCCAGTACCGTACTGAAAGTGGTATGTCGGACAAGTGTAGCACGATAAAATTGTATTTCAAACAATGCAAATGGGAAATTTCACGACAAAATTAGTAAGTATATTAAACGATAAATATAGTACGAGAAATTAAAATCTTTCAGAATTCATTATTTAAAATAAAACTGCTTTTAATGAACTCATCATCCGTCTTCATCAGGAAAACTGATAAAACTAACACTATAATGATTGCAAAACCCATTAATATTAACAGTAGATTGTTAATTGATAACATCAATTAGTGTGAAGGCACTGCTAATTTAAATAAAATTTGGCTTCCGTAAATTTTATAATCTACTTACTTATTGTATTACCTAGTAACTTGTTTCTATGTTCTGTTTATTTACTGCATTATCATTTGAATAATTTTTCTTGATGATTATGTACGTCGAATTGTCGAGTATTAATAAAAATTTATACAGAACTATATCCTAAAACGATTTTATTTTAAACATATCATTTTGCAGATAAAACCCAACTCACTAAATTAACTAATTAGTTAAGCTAAAATCGTCTAGCTTAACATCTAGAAAGGACATGTCATATAGAAAGCTAAGAGCACGTAAGATGACATCAAACTAATGCTGTTAGTAACAGGTCCACATATTTATGCTGTGAAATTTAGTCAGATGCCTTTTCTATGATAAATGTAAATGCATTACATATACGTCCATTGAGTCAACCAGCTGCACTAAGGCATTAAGCCTTTAACCGTATCTGTGTAGAAAGTCAGTTGCAAATGCATACACAAGACAGATATATATAAATATATAATAATGATCGTCTGGGTGTTAATTACAGTTATGGCCTCCAGACAGCGTTGGCGATTCTAATGTAACTGACCACTGGAATTGCAAATCGTCTTAAATAACAAACGAAATTATACATTATTATTAGCGCAAGACCAATTATTACATCTCTTTCCTCTCTTAGACGCAATTAGGCTAGTTTTTCCAAATGAGTTTGTTATCTGAAACTATGTCATTGTATTGTATGAATCGCTTTTATTGAATAGAAGAAGCTATTTTATTAACATATGCTTTGTCCAAGCATCAAATATGTAACTAGTTTGGTATTTTAGTATATGTGCATGCGCTGAATTCTGACTAGTTTTAAACTAATTTGATATACTTGCTTGAATACATTATTTACAATCAGAAATGACAGATGACACTACTGTGACTATCAGAATTTATCAAGAGTTTGACCATGGGATTTGTACACTATTTATAATTTTGTAATTATTTACAATGTAGGGTAAGTAATTTTAAAAATAGTCATATAAATACATTATTTTATTAACTTCCAAAAAAAAATGGAAGCTATGTTGGCGATTAGATACATTTTTGCTAAAAAATATGTACTTAAAGTAATTTCTTGAGCCATTATTTTTGAAGAGAATGGAAAATATAAATTATGAATTTGGTATAATAGATACGGAAAAGAGGTAAATAAAATGAAAATCTTTAGGATTAAGTTCTGTATATATTTTATTTATATATCGACATTTCGATATACTCTACGTATATAATTTATACATTTTTTAATTTGTCACTTGGTAATTTGTTTCTATGTAAAATAAACAGCTTTAGATTCAAGTTTTATATTAAAATTAATTTATAATCGACGTTTCGACGAAACTCAACGCTCGTCTTCATCAGGATAAATTTGAAGAACAGGATTACCGCTATTAGTAATTTTAGAGGCTGAAAAAATAGACTTTTTGTTATTATTTTGGTGGGATGATTAAAAAAATATATATTTTACATATGTATTTATTAAAAACTAGAATTTATTATATACTTATTTATTCTTGATTTAAAAATAAAAGCTGTAAAAATATTACTTCGCTTGAAAGTACGCGACACATTCTGAAAAACAATTGAACATTTACATATTCAATGTAAACATTTCAGACGTAAATCATCGAAAATGTTTGTTGACGCAAACTTTGAAGTTGCATTATAAAATTCTCAATTCCATATTAGACGAGAGAATAATATTTCCGCAAGATGTAAAAATCAACCATTTACCCATTACTTTTCTCCGATTCACTCATCCATTGACAAACTGCAAAAATTGTTTTGAAAACAACCACCTTCCCAAATAGACTGAGGTGATCGTAAAAGTCGAAGATAGCTTTAGTATAACACATCGTTTGAAAAGTGAAAGGTTTTGGTTCCGAATTCAACTAGCAATTGGGACGGGTAAACGGTCAGACCCCCCAGACAATGGGGGTCTCCCCCGCCTCTACACCTTCGAAAACTTGTTAAACGCAAACATTTGAAAAAGCCGCGATACAACCATTTCACAGCGTCATTGCCAACCCCCCCCTCCCGCACAGCCCAAACAAAGTGAAAAACAGTTATTTTCATTCGTATCACCGCAAGATTACATCGGGGCTTCAACTTCTCTACCGTTTTACAAACGATCGCTTCTAACGCCCCCGTTGCCTAACTTACAAGGCGAGATTTTCTATTGAAAGGAGAGTAAATGCTGGTTGTAAGGTTTTAGGTGTTTTGGGAACTTTTGCTAGGAATGTAAATGTTTCCAAAGAAGCCCGTTTGAGTATATACAATGCAGTTTTGGTGCTTACATTGATGTATAGGGTAGTGAATGTTGGGTTTGGTTGCAAAAGCATAAACGGAAAATGACTGCTGTGGAAATGAGATTTTTACGTGGGGTATGTGGTGTAAATAGGAGAGATCGGGTACGAAATAGATTAGTGTATGATGAGTGTGAAATTGAAAAAAATGTTGTAGCAATAGTTGGTGTTAGTCGTTAAGATGGTTCGGACATGTTGAGCGAATGTCTAATAAACGTTTGGTTAAAAAGATTTATTTGAATGATTTTGATGGTATACGTTTGTGTGGACGTCCGATGAGTAGTTGGAGTGGTATGATTGAGAGTGTTTTGAGTGAGCGAAAGTTTCCAAGTAGTAGGAATAAAGAATGTGGATGAAGCGAAAGTTGCTTGTTTGGATAGCAATGTTTGGAGGCGACTGATTTCGGGATGATGAAAAGAGTTTGTGCCGCACCCTTTTGGGTACATGGCGTGATTGTGTATGTATGTATGTATGCTTCTTTCCAGTTTAAAGACATGACATGAATTAATGTTAATAACATTGAACAAATAAATGTCCTTCGCGAAATTAATGTAATAATATTCAAATGTTGAGATATTTTTTTTCCAAAAATTTCCCAAAATTACTCAATCATTGAATCGACTTGTTAGTTACTTAACCATAGACACGTGTTTCGCTCTTTAGGAGCTCGTCAGTATGGCGCTTTGATCAGTGTCGAGAAGACAACTGATAAGTTATAAAAAGAATTAAGAGAATAAAAATAATGGAATAAAAAAAAAATAATTGTGTTTTCACAAGCTACGAGATAATATAGTTCAGAACCAACAGTATTACGATTAATACATAACACTAATTTCGTGATAAGTAAGGGGGGAATATGAATGATATTTTACACATCACGCCAGAAAACCTTCCTAGTCAGTTATTACCGTTTGCGCCTGTAAACATTTCATGAACTGAAATGACGTCTACCTGAGACATTAGCGGTGTTCTTTTCGCTGTCTGCTTAGGAACCGGTATGTATGTGCGCGATGCGATGGTGGTGCACGCCGGGCCCTCATGAATGAAGAGCCTTAGAATGGCATAAGCCCTAGATTTATGATCGAGGTCTCAAGGGCCCTTGACTTAAAAATATCTTACCTATTTCAAAATAAAATTATGCTGCTTTTGTGTAAGCCGCTTATTTTTCATTTTTTTTTTTTCGTTTCGCTTTCTTTATACATAAATGCATAAAAATGGATAAAAAATATATTTTAGGAGTTCAACTGATTCTGTTACTTTTTTCTAAATGCTATTATAAGTTATACAATATTATGGTTATTAATTACAAAATTATTAATAGGTACACGTATCAGAGAAAAACATATTTAATATTGAATTTTTAAAGTAATTGTATTAAAATTTATCAAATTTTGTGAAAAGTGTTTTTCACATTTATTCCAAAATAAATTTTCGTATCTTTTAACAAATACATCATTATCATCATATTTGGTAAGACAGCCCTAGGAGAGCTTTACACATTTTTAATAATCAAATTTAAATTCAAGCGAAAATAAACAATACAATTGTCAATTAATTTAATTGGACGTAATATGGCTACCGAAGATGTCAGATTAAATACACTAGACGTTGTAGTTATGTTTGGTGCTGCCACCAGTGGTATATATAGTAGCTAACTGCTGTATAATAATATCATTATTGTACATAATGACCTCTTTCTTGGTAACGTAATATTAATATTATGATACGCTTGAAGAAAAAGTTTTTCATTAATATAAAAGAAAATAATTAAATGTTATGTTACTCTTAATTTTTGACTTAAAAAATACATGTGTATTATTTTAAAATTATTAACAATATTAACATAATTAAGAAATAATGTACTTTTTTTTATGTTTTTAATTTACATTTTAGCTTCATAATATAACTAACAATTAATAATTTAAAACTTGCCAAAATAATTGTCAATTAAAATTTTCTGGAAATCAAATCAATTACAAATATTAGACACTAATTAACGTAAAAATCGTTTAAGAAAAAAAAAACATAAAGAATTCAGGCGCTAGAAAAATAATTCAAAAGCGCCATAAATAACTATAAAATTAAAAAGAGAAAAACAAAAAAAAAATGAAGATCATAATACAAGCAAGTCCCGTAAAGGTCAAAGAGTCATATCCCGATGCCGGCAATAAAATATAAATTTGCATAATCTATCTGGCTATAATGCCAGCCAGCGCAAATAAATTTTCTAATTTGAAAAACTACACACAGACAAATTAATTGACTCTGAAAATCTCTCCGTTTAGAGAAAACGTGAAAAAAAAAAGAACGGAATTATATAGAAAAGGTTCTTAAATTTTACCTCTTTGATTTCTTTTGTATTTTATTATAGAAATGTTTTTATCTTGTGATTTATTAGAGACCGCGCGTAGAGAACATAAATCGAAGAATTTATTTTTCAATTCACTTTTTGTTTGTTTCATATTTGTTAATATTATATATAGTCTTTCTAGTTATTTATATTTATAAAATCGTAAAATTTATATTATCGCGCATATTTATACTTATAGGATATTTGGTAAATATTGTAAGACGTCACTTGCATTGGTTTTGCATAATTTACATTTGATATATGAACATAATTTGACATTTATCGTATTTATATAAATTTCAATTAAAGGAAAACATTGTCACCAAATATTAGAGTTAGAGATAGTTGAAGATTAAAATTTTGCGGGGCCTCTAGATACACTTATTTTTTAGGGATGGAAAACGTAACAATATCCGATAACGTTATATTGCCGATTTAACTACAATTTCTAAAACAATAACGTAAGCTTATTTTAATAACGCTGTTATAATAATAACCAATATCGTTTAATGAAACGTTATTTTCTACAAGTTCTTTTTTTAGAAGAAAATATATTTTGTTATATATATATATATATATATATATATATATATATATATATATAATTATATATATATATATATTGTGGCGCTGTTTTCGAACTTGTAACATTTTAGCTAATTATTGTAGGAAATATTACCGGTAAATTACTCGTTACATATTATTTACCGCGGTAATTTACCAAACCAACAACACTAAACTAACCAATAAGCGATTTCTTTCTATTGTATAGTCGTAGAAAAAGTATAGTATTCCACTTGCACGTTATAGTTCTATAACATACTCGGATGATTACCAGTACTCGCCTACGACTCGTGTCGCAAATCTAATTCTTGTGAATTACAGTCATACTTGTTAAATTATTATACTATTGTAAATTTTATAGATACATTCGTTTATTTTAGTTGGAATAAGAGGACCTTACTTTTTTCTAATTAATTTATAAATTACAAATCAAATATTCCAAGAATAATAAACACATACTAATAAAAACTCCAAGCTTAAAAATAAAGTAATTAAAAATTATTGACCGAAACTTTCTCTTTGAAATAAATTAAAATCGGATAAACTTCAAAACTAACCTATAATCTTTATGGTATAGCAGCGCATGGCTTAATTCAAATTAACCCACCGATCTGTATTTCGAAATATTTATCTACAATAAAGATAGCATAAAAACAACATATATGAATAAGGTAGTTAAAAAGTTTTAAAGACGTCACTTTATTATCAAATACTTTATAAAGTAGTTGTAAGTAGGCGGTGGAAATAACAAGACAGAAGCGGTACTAAATGAAAACCTAATTTTTAAATATTTTTACATGATGTCGTCATAGAAATAATCAAAATAAACCGGGCCTAATAAGGTACCTTGAAGTATAAAATTATTAAAATAAATATGACTTGTGTGAAATGTTTTTTTAATTTAATTTTAGCAGTTTATTGTTAGTTAGTTAGTTACGTAACAAATGTACTGTTCTATAACTATTAATTTTCGTTTGGAACGCTTGAAGAAAACATAAAATTCGGGGTAGAATACTCTATTTGTAAACAAAATAAAATAATTTTCCTTAAACCACAAAATAATTAAAAAAAAAAGCTCTATGCTCTATTTGTGTTTCTTCCAGATTGAATATATAATCTGAACTCCAGACAATATGATCGCTTTCCACTCTTCGTATTGTAATGTATTTTTTTATGTTATACATATTTTAAAATTTTTAATTTTCTTGAAAAAAAAAATAGAACATTTTGACACAATTAAAAAATATATGCATTAAATTATTTGGAACAAAAATATTATTACAATAATACTGCACTCACTACAAGATTAATTAATAAACAAATTAAAAATGTACGTTTAAAGAAATCTTATAATACTTGAAATCTAAAATATAAATACAATCATTCCTAATACGGGTAGCATACAGTTACAACATTTGAAAAACAACCTAAAAACGCATAGAAAATTTACTTATAAATTCGTAGCGTTTACGTATTTCACAATCAAAACGAGTATAAAATTAATATGTACACCTACAACATACTCTCTGTCACACTTTATAAGTAATTCAAAACGCTAAGTGCCGTATGCGCATGTATATGTTGACATTATGTGATGCTAGCTGCGCCTACAAAATATTCAAACATCATTCATTTGGAATCTCTTTTTATAAAACGAACGAAGATTGCTCAACAATTATATTATGTTTTTATCGGACAGTTTTATCTTTACCGGCTGCTTTTCCTTGTTTACACGATTCTCTAAAGAATTTCGCAATTATTTTATTTACATAGGTAGGTATTTGATTTGATAATTTGTTTTCTATTCGACAATGATAGATTAATTGATTTATCACTTTTTCATAAGTTCGATTGTGTTTTCTTTCTTCTTCAGTTAATATTTATTTATGAATCTTGTAAATGATGAGAATAAAAGATTCTATTAGAAAATATTTATACAATGTTTGCAGAAAATTATTATGTTTAAAATAACACATGTAATTAATATTAATTTAAATTTTGTTATTCACAGCTTCAGTGGAAAAGTATAAATAATATAATTTTTTAGAAGAATCATTTGTGAGATTTTTTTTTCTTGATATTCAGCATGAAAACTAAATTTATCATTATATTTAGTACGACAGCCCTAGGAGAACCTTGATCTTAAGTACCGAAGTACTTGTTCCGTGATCGTTTAGTCAAAATGCTACATTGAAAAATTATAACGATTGCAATAATATTTGTAAAATGAGTCACAAATTTCATATTTTACATCTTGGAATTCGTAAATGAGTATATTATTTTTCACAGTTAATACAAACAAAAATTACAATAATGGAAATTGTCCAGGAACTCGTAAATAATAAAAACATTTCAATTAATTAAAAAGCATTTACTTAGATGAAATTACTGAATATTTGTGATGGTTATACGCAGCATATACCACTTTATAGAGTGCCTGCCTGGTATGCACGAAGAATATGAAGAAGCACGTAATTGTTTACATCAAAACACGTGTCACCACACACACACACACACACATACTCATACTTTATAAACATAAACATCACTATGTTTTGTTTATTATAGTTTAGATTACAATTTTAATAAATAAATAGCATCTTCTTTCAAACTATGCAAAAAAATAAAATATCTGATATGATATACTATTATTACGCATAACTTGTACATACTGACTTGTGCATGATAATTTGTGCAAATAAATTGATCGTTATATTCCGTTACTTTTTGGTTTGTGCAAGGCTTTAACCTTTGTTTTACACGCAACGATTGACTTTTACAAATGCAACTGTACAAGTCATTACTTGAGCGTATAAACAAGCTGTTACGTATCACAGAAATTTTAAAATAAAGTTAGATTTTTCTTTAAGAGAAAAGATATAATTATTGGTGGAGAAATAGTACGCAAATAATAAACTGTGCATACTGCTGATACTTTTATACTGTCTGGGAACAAAACTATAGTTAAACTTATTTGTATTTTCCGAAAATAGTAGCTACACTATAAAAATATAATGTAAATTTGCATAGTCTATAAATGTATTTTTTCAGAAAAAAAATATTACATCAATTATCATAGTAAAATTTACAAAATACTGCTATTTTACTGTTAATAGTTATGTAAAATTACATAAATTTATTTAACATTTACAGTGTAATATTCTCTAAAACTGTTATCTGATGCATATAATAATTTATCAAAATATAATTCGAAAAAGAAGTATTTAAATACAATCGTTAACAACTTATTAATATATAATTTTACAGGCATTACTTTTAGGCCAACCCTCATAAATAATATTTTCTAAAAATATAGAAAATAAACTGTTGGCATGTCTGCAATGATATCTTCACAACATTTTCAAACAGCGAAAAAAAAAATCAACTACATAAATAATATCAGTGTCGGCAGTAAATCAACCATTTTCAGACCAGAACGATTCGCCAAAATGCCCAATGAGTGATGTTTATCTCATTTCAGGCCCTCTGAAACAGTCTGGCTGAAAAATTCTTTCAGAAACACTTTACTGATTAAAATGTTCACGCCTTGTAAATTAGTTTTGACAGTTGTGAGTGCTCCGACATTATTCTATTTTTTTTTGCTACTCACTGTACTCTACTGTGTTTTGTTTTTAGTTTCTGCTATGATGCAGTTGTCAAATATTTACAAAACAAAAAAGGAATCGGTGATGGATTCGGAAATAAATGACAGTTGATTGAAGTATAGAAATATATAATAGTAAAAAATATTGTTATGTGAAATGAACACAGATATATGAAATGTGTTATGTTTTTATTCTGAATATGTATATAAATTTTTATGCTACATCAAAGGTTACTAGGTTAATTTCTAATCAATACTTTTTTTTATAGGGTTATTTAGTATAGTATAATACTAAAAAAATATGAAAAGATGGGAGATCGCGTGTTATATTTGTTTTAGCAAGATATATTTTAGTTATTTTTAGTACTAGAGAAACAAAAAATTAATTATAACTTTCCGTAATTATTACTATTTATATATACATACATATTTTGAGTATAGTTATTAATAAGTATGTATAAATGCATATAATTATAATTACGTTTTTAAAATACAGTTATACATGGAAACAGTTATAAATTAGTTATAAAGGAAATTGATGTTCTTATTTAAATAATATATAATTTTATAATATTATAAAACTTGTTAATTGTATATACAAAAACTGTTTTTATTTCATTTAAATATTATTAATTTAACTATTTATATACGTATTTATATATTATTATAAGTAGTTACATCTTTGTTTAAAATCTTTAAATTACATATTTTAATTATGTTCATAGCGTATAATTCCTGTTTTCTATGAAAATAATTTTTAATAATAATTTAATTAAAAAAATATTAACGTTTAGTTATTACAAAAATATGTATGTATTCGAAAATATTTAGCATGATTTTTGTCACAATGAGTGTACTTTTAATAAAATATCTCATGTATCAAAGTTATATTACATACGTAACCACCCCATGTATTCGTAAAGGTGTGGAACAAACTTTTTCCATTCAAACAAAAATAAGTTCTCGGTAAACATTCCCATTCAGTGAAATCAACTTTCGCCTCATCTTCGTTTATGATATCTATTATATACGCTTTTTTGTTTTTACCACTTGAAAACATTCACTAATATTTTACTATATATCTTAAGTTTATGTAATTTTACATAGGTTTTAACAGTAAAAATAACAACTTTTTGTAATTTTACTGTGATAATTTACGTAATATCGCATTTTTTTATGAAAAATTTCATTTACAAAACATGTAAAATTACAAAAAAATTTACAGAGCGGAATAAACATTGCTTGCTTGTCTTGATTATAATAATTATTATGATTATAATTTATATGAAATCAATTTGATATTTTAAAAATATAATACATACATTTTTATAAATTCGATTTTATTTACTATATCGTAACAGTAAATCCGTATACATAAACTGTAAAAAAAATATTAGATTACTTTATATTCGCTAAAAAACTCAATAAAAGTTGATATATTAAAAAACTTGAATATGTTGAATAAATATGAAAACTTTTGCAATTTCATCAAACAGTATTTCTTAAACAGTAGCATTATCTTGAAGCCAATATAAATTTAATAAAATTCTCCAGATCTTTTTTATCTATTGCCTCACGCATCAAATCGCTTGCCATATTCATAATTCAACATTATTTCTAAATATTACAAGTTTATATATTTCAAATACAAGTTTGTGTTTTTTTTTTTTTCTGAAAACTGTAATTTAACGGAGAAGGTTCTCAACCGATGACGGATTTTTTTCATTTAATATTTTAACTACTAATATTAAATATAAACTTGTAATATTATTAATATTTGAATTGATTTCACAGAATTGTTATTTATCAGCATATATTATTTCTAAAGTATGAATGATAGATGGGTGCACTTGTTGATAATTTATATTGATTAAGGCATATAAATATTCTCTTTTTATATGCATTTAATCATAATTTATAATACAGCAGACTTGTTTTAATGTTATCATCAAATAAAAGCAAAATATTCATAACATAACAACATTGCATTTAATCTAGCTTTACTACTTTGGAATTTAATGTTGCATGTATTTATCGAAATTTTTCGAATATCAGCAACGAAAAAAAAAAAGCTGAAATATAAATATTTTATTCGCTTAAATAAAACAAATAAATAAACAAAAATAAATCTGCATGCATGGCGCACTAGATTTATCACAAGGTCACAGTTGCCATGCGATACAGTTTTTGTTGTATTTTTTTTTGTCAAGTCGCGAAATATTTTACTCCAATATTTGTAAAAATATTTTACGTGAATTATTTCATTTTTGTTATCAGTTAAATAGTTTTCGACTTAGTGTAATTAAATATTTCAACTGATGAAATATTAAATTAATATACTTTATTTTATTTAGTAATTCGATATGTTTAAAAAAAATTGTTGACTTTTCAAATATACCTATACTCCTATTTTTCAGTTTGTTCATTAAATTATATTGATACATAGCAAAAATCTTTCAGAACTCATTATATTAAAATTAAACGGCTTTTGGTTGTAGTTCTGTATTAATATTTATTTATACAGCACTACATAAGTAATTCTAATTTAAATGTAATCAAATAAAACCTATAGATTATATTCAAATTTAACATGTTCTTAAAACAGTTATTCTGGAACACAATGTATAAAACTGGCGCTAAAATACAAAATATGATAATCATAAATATTTCACAGTTGATTTGTGTCTTTTAATATATTACCATTCCCACTATTCATTTCATACAATAGTTGCCAACAACGCCATCTATTATATTTCTATAAACTTTACCACCCCACTTTACCCTCAATCTAAGTTAGTATAGTATTTCATCCAGACAAATATTAAACATCAATCTCTTGCTTTTTAAAATAGATAGCAACAACAAAAAAACCTGTCATTATCAACCAAATTTACAACGTGTAACAAAACAATAATAACTTTCACGCACACAACTTGAATCAGAACTAAGGAAATTCAACCAGATTTAAGAATATACACCCTCCCATAGTAGTACAAATATTCTAATTCTTTAACCCATGATATAAACAGGTATAAAGACGTCATATGGACAAAAATTTTGAACCTTTCACGCTTATTAATAATTACATAAAAAATTATTTTTTCTATATACTATATAATGTAAATTTGCTAGCAATATTTAAATACCAATGTGCCGCTACTGATATTCAGTCAGGGGAAAAAATTCCCGCAAGTCTGATTCACGTCAGCGAAATAATCGCAACTGTTAAAAGGTTAGGTTAGGTAGCTTTCCGAAAAGCACAAAGCCGCTTTGAAAACACAACTTATCGCGCTACCTGAAAGCTTTTTGAATCGAGGCTATAGAGGTTGAAATCGTTTGCGGCCGAGAACGTAATTCATACAGCGTTGTTCCGAAAGAAAAAAAAAAGAATATTTCACAAATCATTTTATCAGATCGGCCTTTTCGAGTGACAGACGGAAATAGGTAACAGTTTTTCGTCGTGCGTTATCGCCCGCTCTTTCTCTATCTTCTGGTGTTGTTGGATTTTGTTATTTTATTATGGTGGTGTAACAGGCTTTTTTTTTAATGGACACATAAAAATGAACGTGATTTTTAAATGGATTTGGTAAATATGCCCTATATTATTGTATACAAATTGACTATTACGGAAAGTTATTTTTAATAGAATGTAAAATAATAATTGTTCTTTATTTACTCGTATCTTTTATTTCGAATTTAAGATAGTCAAATTTTTTAAAATATATTATTGTGATATATGAGCCGTTTTCTTTGAAAGTGGTGCACGTTCATTTATATTATGTGGAGATATTTAAGGGTTTGTATATTTGAATAGTAACTAACTAATGGTATAACTACGTAAATTAATATTGACAAAATGATGAAAATTTTAAAGGATTTTTTTGGGAATTGTTTATTGATAAAAAGCTCATAGCAGATTGCATTCATTGTTATCATTAACCAACTTTTTGTCCAAAATTGACTTACACCACTTTCATATATACGTTATAGTTTAACTATAAATATTTAGATGATTTAAAAAATAAAAAAATAACGGCCAATTTCATAACAACAGTTACTTAAAGTTCATTTTAAACTGGTGAAAAAGTATAGATTTGTATAGATTTTTATTAGTATAATTAATTAGTTATTATTACTGTCAATAAAACTATGTTTTTTGTCAATTTTTCAACCTTATAATTGCATAATTATTATCGTTGCTAATAAGATAATTTAATTGAATACAAACCTTCGACCATTTCCCAGCCAAAACTAAACTATCTACATACCTGACCCGCTCAAGATTTCGATCTGAACCAATTGTATAAATCGCGAATGCAAAACGTGAAAACGCTGCAAACTGCTGCGAACTCCGTAGCCACGCATAAATAAAGCGGCTGCATTAACCCTCTCCCTTCCTTCCTTTCCATGAAGGGGGTGTACAAATCCAGTGCCTCGCTAAATGGGTTCGCACGACGTTTCGCCGAGAGTTCGTGTCACTCCATTTTGTGGGACTGAAAGAGAGAGAAACGTTTATCTGCCGTCGTATATCGACCGACCGAAACTGAATAAAGAATCGGAAAGAATCACACAAGTCGACGTTTGCGAGCTGACAATGGTTTTAAGGAATCAGTTGATATCTATTCGGATGGTTTTATAGGAGTTTGTCTTCGGGTTGCACTAAGGTGGTGAAAATGTGGTTTTTACTATCTTCGAAAGTGTTTAGTTTTATTAGGATTTGATTTTGATTCTGAGCAGTTGTTTAAGAATAAATTTCATTTATTGACATGTATACAATTATTTTTAATCATAGAAATATATAAAACAGTTATATTATTTTTTCATCTGTTATAAGAAATTAATATTTGAAAGAAATATTTAACGAAAACAAGTATCACATTTCGACACTGATAGGTGGGTTGAATATTTTTTTTAAATTCCTCCATATGTGGACAATGCTACTAAAATATTTTGAGAACCAAATATCAATGTGCAAGCACATATGTTCTTATCATAACATGACCGTGTCGAAATTTATAGAAAACAATCAGTCAAATGTCAAAAATGGAAAAAGGATAAAAAAAAACTTTGTGTTATAAATTGGTGACAAGTGGAAAGTATTAGAAGCAAAGTGAGAACACGAAGAAAGAATATCTTGATAAAAGAGACGTGTCTCTCGAAACCAAACGGAATCATAGAAAAAATTTGATGGAATACTTTTCACTTCAAATATATATAGTGGGAATATATTTTTTTTTTAAATATTGCTTGAATAAATAAATTCAAAAATAATTTTACGTATTACGTGGTATATGCAATGTGGGAGATTTATCTTTTTTTTTTTTTTTTGAATGCACTTATGAAAATAATTGGTTCAAATGTTTATTTTAATATTTTGTGGATGGGACTATTTAAATTATGTGTGATCAACGTGCGTTTGTTTGGAGTTTAAAAAAAGTCTGTTCAATATATGTAAAAATGTAAAATGTTTTTCCTATTCGAAAATAAGAACTTGTGCTTTTATTTTTTAAATAAATCTCTTTAGGGTATTCATCTCGAAGTTTTTAAAAACTAATCAGATGTTTTCGAAAAGTATGTTAGTACACAGTAAAAATATAATAGATTGCTAATTTTTGTACAATTTTTTTAGTTAATAGGCATTTTGAATTATCAAGCAATGGCGCAATATTTATAGGATTCTTTTTAACTGACTTTTATGCAAGTTTTAATATATTATGGAAAAATGTATTTTGTTTGCATATCCTATAAGTTTTAAATATACCTATTGCTTCATAATCACATAATTATAATTATTTTATTAGCGTTATACAGTAATTAAAAATTAATACAACTATAATTTCTAAACATAATAATAACAAATATCATTGTCATTACAGAACACAAGATTAAAATCGCTTGATAGCAATTAAGGTCAAAATTAATCGCAATAATAAAAAAATATTAAGTTCAAATAAATTATTTATTATTATTTTCTATTCGTTTCGATTGTTAAAGTTAATAACCTTAAATTATCTTATCTGACACTAACTGATTCAAATATGGCCTCCAAAACAGCACACTTCGATAATTTTAGAACATTGTTTATTGTATAAACGAAAATATATAGGTATTTAAAAATTATTTATTTATTTATTTAAGATAATTTAATACTTATAAAATGCTAATTTGGAATCGCTTAAATAATAATTTAACCTTGGGTTTTTTATTTGTATTTATATTGTTAAATTTTTATTCCTTTTTGTCAACATTAATTTTTTATTTTACTTTTAATTTAAATACGTTAATAATTTTCTATATATATATATATATATATATTACTTTATAATGGTATGTAGATATATGTTATTTATTGTAGTTACGCTGTGTAACTACAGTTTAAACACGATATATTAGTAAAACTTTCGCAATTTATATTAAACAGATAATGGTAGTTAAATCCTAGTATAATATAGTTGTTTAGCAATGTTCAGTTTCCAAGAAAAACATTGAACACTGAAAAAATGTTACGGAATTAAATATTTTTAACTTCTTTCATAAACGACAAATAAATTTACTTCACAAGTAAATTTTATTCTTCTCCTAAAAAGAACTTTTAAAACAAATTTTATTTCAACAATTTACTAATAGATTATTGAGTTTGTGGAAATGTCGATTTTTATTAAATATTAATATAGAACTTAAACCTAAAGCCGTTTTATTTTATATAATGAATTCTGAAAGATTTTTTTACTACATCATTTAAATGATTTAAAACAAATATTCGTATTTTATTTTTTCTTAACTAAGAAACTTATCTCCGTAATATTTGCTAAATTAACCCGAAAAATTATAGTAGCAATTAAATTTTTTAATTACATCTGAAATTATAATTTTAACTTATTTTGCTTAAACTTTGGAATTTAAGTCCGAAAGCTGAACTACCAAAAGTAGTTTCCTTTAAAACTATTTCTAATTCCCTTTTTTTCGTAAAAAAATAAAAAATGAGCAAAAGAGTTTGGGAAACACTGCAACCGACGTACAGTTTCACCGTTTGGCTAGTACGGAATGATGGCGCCCGCGAACATATACATCATTTCTTTTTTTCGAACCGGTCACGCGCAAAAAGAAGAAAAGGTGCTGAGGGACCAAACGAAACGAAGAAATAAAAGGTTCAAAGTGAAAAGAAAAAACCAAACGAAGTGGTCAATTCGTTATTAACAATTTCGTTAGCGCGTAAACGGCCCACTTCACACGCGGCTAGGCACCTAACGTGCAACGCCCCGCATCTTGCATCTATGTATGTGCACCGATCGCTGCACGATCTCGAACTGACCAGACGGCCCAATGTACTCTCAACAAGGTATCATCTTATGCTCTATGGATTATTTCCATATACTCTTTGTAATATTGTTTTTCACTTTCAGAACTTATTATATTAAAATAAAAAGCTTTAGGATTAAGTTCTGTATATATTTTATTTAATTATCGACGTTTCGATATAGTCTACATAGATATAATTAGGGATAAATAATACAAATGACATAAATAATAAACAACATAGAAACAAGTTACTATAGGTGTCAAAATAACTAGATTAAAAAATTTAAGATGTAATGCATAGGAATTTTAAAAAACCGTAATAGATATATACAATTTTGATTAAATTTGTAAAAAAATACTAATTTAAAAAAATCATTGAGACGCTTGGTGTTAAGCGAAAAAAGTTTAAATTTTAATTTTAGATGTAAAATTTACTAGTTACTATATTAATTTTTCGAGTTAATTCAGCAAGAATTATGAAGAGAAGAAAGTTCTTAAGTTTTACTCTAAAAATATGTAAATTTTTTTTTTGTTTTGTTCTTAGTTCTCAAAAATGATATTTTTGCATATTTTCCGAAAAATATTTAATTCGTTAATATTTTTCTTTAATATAAAGTCTTACGACCAATAGCATAATATCTTATATAGGTATAATATCTTATCATCTGGTTTAATAAATCGAAACGTTGAATTTTAATTAAAATAAAATACACTCTATTCACGTTAAGAATGAAGTAGTTGGCGCTGAGATTTGTATAAATATTACAAACAGATAATAACTATTCCGTTAGAATAAGTTATTTTAATATTTGGTTTGAAAAAATGACAAAACAGGTTTCGAATATAAAAAAAATTACATTAATTTTTTTAAATTTTATCCAACATAAATGTAATGATTAAAATTCTATATTTTTGCTCAGTGTAAATTTACGATAAATTTCAGCCAATTACAAGCTAAGAAATGTATAGTCTCATTTTTTATTACACTTCATTCTTAGAGACCTTACTCACAAGGGTAGATGTACGCTAGAAAACCGACACGCATTTAATTGTATAGACTTTATAACCATGGTTATAAGGTCTAGTCTATACAATTAAATGTGTGTCGGTTTGCTAGCGTACATCTACGCTAGTGCGTAGAGCCTTAATGTGAATGAAATATAGAACTTTATCCTAAAGTATTTTTTATTTATAAAAAGCGTTAATGATATTATATCTATCTCTAGTTTTTCCTTCACGCTTGCATTATCAAAATAATCCGTCTGGTTATAATTCGTCAATGTATTAACATATTTTAAAAATGAAAACATCGATAATTCTTTGTCTCCATCACGAATACCTTCTTAAACTACACCTAGCCGGATTTTACATTCTCAATTCTTCGCAACCTGGTATGTACTTCGTTGATTCTGTTTAGTCTTCGATTTCCACCTCACAACTCTTAACCTTACTTTACTCCTTTTTCGCCCCGAACACACACACACACACACACACACACACCCAGTCAAAACCAACATACGCACACACATCGCCGACACAAGAAAACGTTGTTGCCGTTGTTTGGTACCCGCCGCGACTGCCTCTTGCACATGGCGAAAGAATTTATATTGTTCGCGCGAACGCGCGGCCTGCCTGATCGCGGGGCCCGATTTGCAGATCAAGATCGCGATGGGGCCCCAGTCGTACACCGGCGCGGCGGCCTATTGTATGCGGGGCAGGTTGTCGCCATACCATAAACTATGCAACAAGCGATGGAATGCTGTTGCTGCTGCTGCTGCTGGATCAAATTGGACCCAGCACTCGGGATTCGGAATTGGAATCGGAGACGGATTTTTGCAAAATTGGCTGCTCATTTTTCGTACAGTATTGTGAGTCATTCGTTGACCTTGTTTACTGTCGTCGTATTTAAATGAATACGTAATGGTTTTTCAAAGAAATTTCGTTCGAAATACGGAGAAGGATTCACATATGATTTATTTTTATTTTTGTCATGTCGAATTGGATTGAAATAGAATCAAAGATTGATTATTTTTAAAGTTGTGGTAGATTTTTTGTACAAATAATGAATCAGAATTTGACCTTGTTCAGTGTTGTCTTTAGAGGAATATATACAGGTTTTCGAAGAAAATAGGTGTGTAATTCGGAGAAGGATTCACATTTATTTTATTTTTATTTTGTCATAAAAATAGGATCGGAAAAGAAATTTTGTAAAGTTGCAATAAATTGATGTTTAGTAAATGCGTCATTATTTTACCTGGTTTTGTGTCGTCTTCTTTAGAAAAAAAATATGGAATGGTTTTCAAATAACATAAGTTTGAAATTCCGAAAAGTGATTTACATTTAAATTATTTTTATTTCGAACCTGTTGCCATATATGTGTCATCATAGAAATATTTTGTTTTAAAATTTTAACGGAAATAAATTTTTGATTGAATGATTCGTATCTTGCAAATTGAATATGAAAAGTGTCAAAACAGAAATATAAAACTTTTGAAAAATTAATGTTTGATGACAGTACTTACAGCTTAAAAAGTGAAAAAAAAATTTTTTCAAAATTATGTATGGTATTAAAGTAAGTATGTACACTAAAAAAAATACTCAATTAAATTTAATTCAATTTGTTTGCTAACGTTAGATTAATACAATTACAAAAAAATTGTTTTAAATTTATCTTGGAAAAAAAATATACATTTTATAGCATGATTAAAAAAATTATATGCATTTTGTACACGAATAAGTATTATATAAAATACATAAAACTGTACGTTCGCACACCGATAAAGAACAAGTAAATTCTTTTATCACGTTTAACATAGAAACTTAATTATGATTTACAAGTTCTGATGCTATATACGTTAATCAAAACTAAGTAATCAGTCTTGTATATATGAATGCCGTGTGTTAAATGTAACACATGAGTGAAATAGCTACATATGTCAGGAAGGCCTGGGCTGCAGCAACTTCACACTGCTGTCGGTATAGCGATGGCACGTCACGTCCGCGCCTAACTTCATACATTTTAATTTCCATCACCTAACCGAAGAACAAGAAGTCGACAGGGACCAAGCTAACATATACTCTTCAAGAATTATGGTTCGTGTTAAGTCTTATGTGAAACTAACGAGTCTGCTTTTTAAATAATTAGACTCGATACCTTGTTTTATTTGTTGCTGTTGAGTTTTTTCTTTTACTTTTACTTTTCTTTCGCTGTCTATTTAGTTGTCTTGTTCGTGTTGTATCTGCTTTTTTGATTTCGATGATGGGTAATTTAGAAGTTTAATTTCTACAATTACACGATAGCCGTTAGCGTACAAATTAATGAATGATGATTTGTTGAATGGATTAAAAAATATATGGAGAGTTTTACACGCTCTATATCACAGATGATTTAGCGATTGATGATATATATATATATATATATATATATATATATATTTCGTAATTGGTTTATCTTTTTTTTTAATTAACAAATATATTGGTTACAATTACTATGGGCCATATTCCCACTTAATTTTTTCGTGAAAAAGTGCTTTTATCATTAATTTCAAAATAACTTTTGGCTTCTGTTTTTCATAAAATGTAAATAGTTTTTCTATTTTTGTTCATTTTTGTTATATTTAATATTATAAAATTTAAATAAACTATTATAAAGTGCTTAATAAATAATTTTAAGTAAACGTCAAAAGTACTTTCGGCAAAAATCACTTTTATAAATGAGGTGAGAATACGGGCTCCTAAGACTTTTAACCAGCACACTATTAAATTTTCGAAATAGTCTTGGCGATACAGATATCACGTTGGCATAGAATGATTTCTGATAGAAATCACACAAGTTCATTTAGTCATCCAAATTTTATAATAGCATTCTTTTTTATTATAAAATATTCATCTGATTACAATAGTGTAAGTTCTGAACGTAAAACTTTGCAATGCGCGGGAGGAGGAGGGGCGATAACCGTCAGTCGAGATATCAAACACTAAAAAGTTCTATATATTATAATAAATAAAGAATAAAAAAAATTTATTTATCTATAAAATGATTCCACTGCAACTTGTTAGGTTTAGGAATATTTTTAGAGAAAATTTGTTCAAAATATCTACGATACTTAAACTTATTTATTTTTTTACTGTTCTGTATAATGCCTATACTGCAAGATGCCGCGATATTTATATTCCTTACTTTTTACAGAATTTAATTTTTAGTTTTAATTTCGAGTTTTTTTGGAAATTATGTAATTACTTATTATAGTGGTGTTTTTTGTTTTAAATACCTTTTTCACAAACTGTATATTCAGGAGCCTGTTAAAAATTTTGCCTCAGTCTGATTGTGATAAAGTATGCAGGATAATTTCTCTTGCTGATCAGAATGATCATGAGATTTTGGAGAGAAGAAAAAGAATAAACACTACAGAACCAATTTTTTTTATATCATGTACTTTATTTTACTTAATTCAATAAAATAAGAAGTGTGATATCTAGTTTTATTTTATTTATTTCCATGACCTATATCGACAAAAAAAATTTATTCTTCTAAATAGAAGTTTATTGAATGAAACCATATTTAATTATTTATTATTCAATATTAATATTATAAAAATCGGACGTTAAAATGTAATATAATATTTTGTTTACATTTTTAATTTTAAAAACAAATACAGATTTTATATTTTTTTAATAATGCATGTACTATATAAAGATGAAAGATACTTATGTATATGTTAATTTAATTAAATAAACGTAGTTTTTTTAATATAAAATCACTTAATTATGAGGAAAAAAATTTAGATATTCTATCATAATCAGGATATATACATATATAGGTCAAATAAATGTCATATATAAATTAACTACATATGTTTACTTCACATGTATTTTAATTAACCCGTAAATAGTTTATAATCAATTAATTAGTGCCATTCCTAATTAAAATTTTGCAAAAATTCATTTCAGTGCCGTATAGCTAATGATGTTATGCTTTTTATATGTTAATTAACATTTATTAAAATTATTTATAAAATAGATCTTGTAAAGAAGCCTGTTTCAATTAGGTCTACATACATTTAACTATACCGATATTACACAAAAATAAATAAGCGTATTTAACAGAATGAACTGTGATGTGAAGGTACAAAAAAAATTGTTATTTATCTATACATTATTTGTACTAACATACGCAGTGTGTATAGACTTCAACGCATAATTTTAATTAAACAAAGACTTTTTTGCAAAAATGGTAAAAAATACAGAAAAAATTATTCAATTTGCATAAAGCTACACACACACATACAGTATTTCAGCAGCGTTTCAGTAGGCATATGTTGTCACGCACTGAAAAAAAAAAACTTTCAGGAAAAACAGCTGAGCATCCCTACTCGATGTTTGAATATTTTTCATGACGTCATACTGTCAACACTCAACATCGTTCTCAATTAATGCATAAATTATTCTATCAGTTGACAGAAAATATATACGATGAATATTCATTTGGCATATATATATAGGTACCTAGTTGGTAACGTTCGGATGGATTCGGTTATGTTCGTGTGACGGTTTGGATCAATTTGTTATACAGAATGTATGTAACTGAAACTAATATTTATACATATGTGTTTCTTGGTCTGAAACTAATTGTAAGTACATTTTAGAATCAAATTGATTCATTTCACTCGATGGCAGCGAAAGTTTTACCCTCGTCTTCAGTTTCTCCATATTATTTTGATAGAATTTTAGGTTAGGTTAGGTTAAAGTTGGAAATATTTGTTTAATGTAGACAAATACCCTACATAATTCTGAAACATATTAACTTGGTTTATTTATACAAACTTGTATTACGTTTATCAGATATTAATTTTTCAAATTCGCTTATTTCGAAATTTAAATGGGAATATTTACCAAATTTAGATATTAATCTTATTATTTTGTGATTTTGGAGCAGAACTAGATTATCCAGTGACGGATTAGGAAGAATTTTTATAATAAAGTTATCGAATTGATTTCAGTTTTTATTCTTTCTTCTATTGTGTGAAGATTTGTTCGAACAATTATACAGAAGAATATTTGATAATGATGTTTATTTTATAAACGATTAAGATGATAAATTGTTTTTGCATTTACAATCAAATTTAATTAAATAATTATGTAAAGGCCCATATAACTTTATTGCCCAGGGCATCATATGATGTTAATCCGCCATGCACTGAGTTTATCTCCATTTTTTCACTTTCGAGTTACAATGGTTTAATTATTTTTTGTAGGTGTTTATGGTAGGTATATGAAGAATATTTTCACATAAATCGGAATTAAATATTGCTGGACTGGGACTAGTTCTGTAATGAATATATGTATATATTAGTGTCCGTTAAAAAATAAATTTTCCAGTAAGGCTAAAATCGATAATTTTATATCCAAAAAACATTATAATATATTATTTTATAAATAATATTTTTTTCTTTTTTTTTTACGAACGTAACAGATTTCTCCACACAATTGGAATTTTCGAAAAACGCGTGTTAATACATATATCGTTTATATCGCCTATGTATTAGCACGCGTTTTCCGAAAATTTCAGTTGTGTAGAGTAAGCTATTACTTTCGTAAAAAAAAAAGAAAAAAATATTATTTCTGATGTTTTTTCGATGTAAAATTATCGATTTTAGCCTTACTGGAAAATTTATTTTATATATATATATATATATAAGTAATTTTTATAGGAAATATAGATAAAAAAATAAAACACATTTATACTAGTTATTGTTGTATCTTCATTAGTTGATTCTGTATAAAATTAAATACATTGTTTTAATACATTTATATAAATAATTAAACTATAACATTTAAATAACTTACGGTTATAAAAGAATAATTGAAAATTTTGATATATTAATAACATACTCAGTAGCAGTCATAGTTTAAAATTCCATTCAAAATTGAAAATATACAATAATAAATATGGTAAAACATTAAAAACTTGTCACAAAATTAAAAAAGTTTTTAATATTTACCATATTTATTATTGTATAATTTCATTTTTGACTGGAATTTAAAACTATGACTGCTACTGAGAATGTTATTAATATGTCAAGATTTTCAATTTATTATTCTTTTATAAGTTATTTTATATGTTATTTTGTGCAGCTTATAAAGTAATTGGCTTTTATTATAAGCTCGGTTTTTAGGTGTTTTACTTTATTTGTTTAATCCTGCTCTTATGACAGTTGCATTCTCTTGAAATCAGTATTAGTTAAAACCAATTTTAAAACTGAGCTCGTAATACGGACCAATGTATTTTATTATTTGAACTATATATCCTGCAAAAATTACTACCACATATATGTTAACAGTTTTACAATATTAATTAAATAATTTTTTTAATACAAGTTTGTTTGAAAATGTGTTTAAAATAAAATTTGATTTTGACATAAACTAGTTAGCGTAACTACAGCAAACTACTGTTGTTAGTTTAGCAGAAATATTCATTAAATACACTTCCGTACTTCTAGTGTTAAAATATATTTTTAGATTTAAATAAAAGTAAATTATATACGGATATATAAATCAGCAATTAAAACTCAAAAATAATATCGCAATTTAAAAGCGCACCGCACACATCCCGGAAGTTAATAAAATCCAAATTCACTAAAAAGAACAAACCTCGTGAAATATTCAGATCAAATTAAGCTTATTAAATAATTTCGAAACAAGCCTACCGGGGCGCTGGCCACTAGGGATTTTATTTAAAAAAAGAAAAACTTTGACTCCAAATTCAACCCATACGTAATATAGAACGTTGTGCAGATTTCATCCAATGTTTCCTAACTAAATTACGCAGTGTTGCCGTTGCCGTTAACTACATGCCATTAAGGAGATGTCTGTTTGTATATGTGTCCCGGAATCGGTGGTACGGTGTCCACCGGAGTTTCCGGGTGTCGAAGCAGGCTGCCAACCGGGCCTGCGTTAACGCTAATAAGCACGGATGGCACACTAAAGATCCGATAGAGAATTTTTTGTCTGATGTCGTCTGCCAGCAAAACAAAAAAAAAGGAGTTTAAATGTTATTAGTTTCCGGAAGCAACTGGTAGATTGGGCCTAACGTCGATGTTGTTGTTTTTTTTTTTAATTGAATTGAGATAAAATTTTATTGTTTTTTTTTTCATTTTTAAAATGTGTTTGAAATATATATATATATATATATATATATATATATATATATATATATATATATATATATTTGTTATATAAAATAAAGATGTTACAAAATTGTTTAACAAATATTGATGAATAATAATAGGCGACCTGCCACAAGGTCATATGCAATAACATTTAACAGCTGTATGAAATTTATTTAGCATTTGAATAAAACTTTATATATATTTTGATTATTAATAAACTGAAATAGACGTATTATGCACAAATTTACTTACATACATACATATATATACAATTACCCCATGTACCCAAAATGGTGTGGCACAAACTCTTTCATGACAATAATAACTATTTTAATTGAGGAACTCAGAGGTAAACTAAGTCAAATTTTGGGAAAACAAGCTGCAAAGTTCAAAAACACATTATAAAGTATATTTGTTTCTTGTTCGAATTACTACGACTTTTTAACTTCTAGTTTCAAAAAAATGACCTTAACTCAAAATAATCAAATTTGTCATTTGGCCAGGCTTTTCTTTGAGCCCCTTAACTGTTATTTTAATTAATAATAAGTTTTAATATAAATAAATTTTTATCAAAAAGATAAATACAAGAAAAATATGATTTATTAAGTTCATTCCATGTACTATTTGTACCAGAGGTGTGGAGTCGAAAAACAAAAACAAAAAAATTTGTGGTTTGAATTTAATAATATCAGAATTAATATTGCTTATTTATTATAATTAAATAAATAAATACATATATTTTTATTATATTAAGAAAAACACATAAACATAACTTATAAATTCTTAAGCAAATTAAATCTTTTTTTTATTTTAATAAATAAAACACTTAAGTATATAAAAACAATTCAAAGACTTTTTTCTAATCTTTTCGTATACACGCACACATATATCTTTCAAATTATAGATTATCTTTAATGTTTAGATTAACTTCCCGTTAAACTCTTAATCAATAAGAAAGTAAAAATTCTCAGTTCGTTTTCATGTTGATAGAAAAGCAACATAATCGCGCGCTTTACTGGGCCTAAAAGCAATGCTCTGTTTTACCGTTTACCAATTGAAAAGATCTAATGGCCAGTTAATAATAATAATAACAGTACTTCAGCAACGAGACACTCGAAACGGAAAATCGTGGAATCGAATCGCTCCTCAAACGTACAATCACCGAAGAAGGAGGATGGAGAATGGGAATTAAAGCGAAAGAGAGCAACGCTTTCAGGAAATCGAAAAACAAGAAAACATTTTCTAATAATGCTTTTTCACAATTGCTACTACTGAGATTTTACCCTGATGGATTTTATATTATATATATATATATATATATATATATAGTACAAAAGTTTAACGGGATACGGTATTTGGGTTGAAAAAATTTATAAAAATGCAAGCATTTACAATTCTATCAATTTATTGTATATTCCAATATTTCGCCAGCAATTTGTGGCTTCTTCAGGGAGACACTAAAAATAATTTTATAATTTTACAATTTTACAATTATGTATAAAACAAGAAATAATTTAATGTGAACTATAGGTGAGAAATCTTACATGTATGATCAGAACACTATAAATGCTATTGTATAATATTTGAATGTTTAGAGTTGATTAACCAGTGTCTAAAAAAATTATAACAACATTAAAAGAAGATGACAACATAAGATTTGTAACAAAAAGCGGAAAAATGATACGGGACTTACACACTAGAGTGAAAGAAAAAACCTCAAAACTGGCCACGAAAAACACAATTTACGCTATCAAATGTTCTTGCAATAAATATTACATCGGAACGTCACTACAAATTCTAAAAAACAGAATAACACAGCATAAGAGTGACCAAACAAAAACAAATAAGATGTGTGCATTGGCAATACACCTACGCAGTAATGCACATAAAGCCGATTACGACAATCCGTATATATTAGATGTGGAAAATAATTATTTCAAAAGACTTTGGTTAGAATCATATCATATAACAAAAAATAAAGAATGTGTAATCAATAACAAATCTGATATTAGAAATTCAATCGCTAGTTATGCCAACATAATGAAAATGGATAATACATCAATACTAAATATGTCTTCTTCTTCTTAGGTTGTTTTGTTTTAAATAATTGCGCTACCTTCAAATTTTGTGTCTCAGGTCAATGAACTAATAACTTGCCGATCGGAAAAAAATTCAAAAATAGACTTGCGCTCTCGCATTAATTTAAAATTTTTTAATTACAGTACCGAACATTGAGTTTTTGTGTGTTTGTAAATTCTAGGCTTTATTCAAAAAAATTTTTTAACGTAGCTTTAGACATAGTATTATATTTTTTTATTATTTGACTGTATTTTATTATTTATTTATTTAACAATTTTATTTTATTTATTTATTTATTTTTTTAACTACTGACTTTTACAACAATATATTTTAATAACTGTATTATTTATTTGATAATTTATAAGTTTTGTGATTAAATGTGTACATTTTACGTTGGACGATGAAAATATGGAATATTAATCAACTCTAAACATTCAAATATTATACAATAGCATTTATAGTGTTCTGATCATACATGTAAGATTTCTCACCTATAGTTCACATTAAATTATTTCTTGTTTTATACATAATTGTAAAATTGTAAAATTATAAAATTATTTTTAGTGTCTCCCTGAAGAAGCCACAAATTGCTGGCGAAATATTGGAATATACAATAAATTGATAGAATTGTAAATGCTTGCATTTTTATAAATTTTTTCAACCCAAATACCGTATCCCGTTAAACTTTTGTACTAAATATTAAACGGTAGTTACTCTGACTCTATATATATATATATATATATATATATATATATATAACGAACATTTCTTTGGCATTCTTTGTAAATGTTCAAGGATTTTTTTGCTCCCCTTTCATTTCGGATGCGGAATGTAAAAGGATAATGCGTGGTGATTTGGAAAGCCTATAGGATAAAAAATTGCCTAAAATTTGCTTTTTGTTGTCTTTGACATTTGAATTTATTTTTATTTTTTCTGTTTCATATGGGTTTATTGTTTTTTTGTACATCTGATGATTCATAAAAATTTTGTTGACATTAGCAAATACATCGTGATATTTTGAGGAAAATATAAAATAGAAATGTTTTCTGTAAAAATTGAAATGAATAATTTTATAATCATCTGATTAAAATAATTTACGATTAAGTCCGTCTCTGTACTCTTGTTTCTCCACAACAAGCTAATTCCGAAAGAACTTCTTACCAATATATGTATATATAATACTCATATATTCCGACCTAACTTCAAAATGCAGCATAACGAATATGGCGACGCATGGTTGCCATAGTGACGGCAATGTTGTTATTAGTGCCGTTTTTATTGTATATTTGCGCATATAACCCAACCAATGCGTGTGTGCATGTGGGTTTGTTTGCGCGAACAAAACTAAGAGAATGCTGCTGGTATAGAAAAGGCCTTAGTGATTTGTTGTTGTAGACCTTTTTTTTCCAGTTTTCTTTTTTTTTTAATTTCTTTTCGAGTTCCCGCCAGGTTGGCATTCCTGATGCAGGTCTACCAAGCGACCGTTTTGTTTGCGTAATAATGAAATTACGTTTAACGCGTTCCCACATCATCTATATGAATATAAAAGAGTTGGTAAATCTATTTTGCAAAAGAATTTACTTTGTGATTTATTTTAAATCAGTTTTTTTTTTTTCTGCTTTATTAACTCGAAAAATTTGTTATTGTACATTTAAATACGTAATGTTTAATTGCAATTGAAATTCTTAATAACAACATAATTAATTTGATTATTAAATGAAGTAATTGTATTGCATTTTTTTAAATTATTTCTTTTAAAAAATTTTTTATTTACTTACTTAATTTGTTAGCTAGTAACTTGTTTCTATGTTCTATTATTTACTGTAAATGTCATTTGTATCAGTTTTCCTGATGAAAACGGACGTTGAGTTCGTCGAAACATCGATTTTAAATAAATATTAATACAGAACTTAAACCTAAACCCGTTTTATTTTACTGGCCAATATGTTTAATGTTTTATGACATTAACCCATATAAAAATAATATATTAATAATTGTTTTATTTTGTTACAGGTAAGAATGCATTTTGTTTTTTTTAACGTTTGAATGAAAAGTATCTACATTTATGTAAGTATAATAAAATATTATTTTTTTGGAAAGAAACGAAAATAAAATAAAAAGTATCCTGTGATATATAAATAACAAATATATTATCATCTTGGTGCAGAACTAACCTAACTCCATTTTTTAAGTTTTAAATGCCTAAATGCATATATCACACAGTTAAATATTAAATTTTATTTATTTTTCATAAATACATGTTACCAGTTACCACTTTGATGCAAAATTGTTATAATTTCTCCAATTTATCATATTTAATACAAAAACACTTGTTTAAATAGTTTAATTGTTACAAATTTGAAACATTCAGTTCATCTACATGTATTAAATAAAAACTATTTAAGTTGGCTATGAAAACTAAAATGTTATTTAAAAACCTTTTCTCAAATAACTTCTTTCAAAATTTTTACAAATAAAGCAAGTTTACTTGACATATTTTGCATAATTGTTCAATACCGGAAGTGATATCAGTAATTCCGGCTACGGCAATTTTAGTTTTTAGACAAGCACCAAAAACTTTTATTCATAATTTTTCAAAAAACAAATAATAAAAATTATTGTTATATGAAACTGACTTTTCGGCGTTTATTCTCCAAATAATGTTTAACACTTTTGAGAGTCAACATCCATAAAACATTTCAACTTTAAATCAAAACTACTTTTATATCGTTCATAAACCTTCCATTTTTATTATATTCACTTTAAAAACAAACAATAAAACACGCAAATATTTTACGAAAATATTGATATTGACCGAAATTTAATACACAATAGACATATAACTGTACAAACCAAAATATCTCATATCAGGCAGGGACCGAATCAGTGGCGTAACTATAATTTTGTACCCCCCCCCCCCCACCTCCCACAAAACTTTTAAATGGACCCTTCTCTAAATATACATATGGTTTATGAAAAAAGCATTTTTTAAAAGTCTACTATTTTCATAAAATTCGAAATTAAAACGAGATATTCAAATTCTGTAAGAAGCAAGGTACAAACATATCAAATAACTATATTTTTGACTCATACTAAATATCGGGGTGTCTTGAAATATAGTAGCAACTTTTTTATTACTGTCTAAAGCTAAACTTTACATATAAAATGTTGGAAAAAATATTATGTGGTCTGGACTCGACTTAACTCTCAAAAACAGTTTTAAACACACGTTATCTTGAGAAAATTGTTTGTGCATTTTATTCGAAAATGCATCCGAATACACCCCTGACTTGACTGTACAGAGTGTCCTATTTTTCTTGTTTTGCTTCAAGAAAAGTAGCATGTTATTTGAAATGACAGAACGAAATTGACTTCAACATTGTGTGTGACCAATTTTGTTGACTAAACAAATATCAGATATAGTCTTTTGTTTTTTCAGATATGGCAGCAAATTGAAATTTTAACGTTTTCTATTATATTCTTTATAACTCTTTCATATTTGTGAGAATTTTCAGAAATAATAAAGAACTTTTCAATACAAATATACTTTGACATCAATTTTATTTGTTTTATTAGATTGTTTTTAGTTATGACATTTTTTTTTTAATGTAAACCATTGTTGATTTTTATATTTTGAATATTAAAATAAAATATATTTACAGAAAAGAAATTCTTTAGTTGATTTTCCTAACGTTTTATACTAAAATCAGAATCGGATCTTTGTTTTTAGATCAGATTAGGAATTTGTGATCTGAACATCGATTATTATTAATAAATATGAATATAGAACTTAAATCTAAAGCCGTTTTATTTTGATATTTATATGTTTTTTTTATTTTACAAAACAAAACAAAAAGAGTTTGTGCCTCACTCAAATCTCATCTTTTATTCCTTCACTTCGCGAGTACTCTCCGAGAACATTACACAGTTATTAAAATTCGTAGTTTACTTACAATTACAGCAAATAATAAAAATAGTCACTTGAAGTAAGCAAGAGAAATAGAACACTACAAGTACAAGTGTACACATATCATAATTTTTAAGTTTACAATATTCTCCGTATCCGAACTCGGTTATATGCACACTAGCCAGCCAATTTTCCCTTTTCTGGACACAGTCAATAATCCCCTAGCAGGGTCAAGACGCAACTGTCCACCTTCGCGTGGGAACCATTCAAGTTTTTCGCATCACGCCAATGGCATGAGCGTGAATTTCGCACGGGTCACACGTCGTTTTACGCGTGTTATTGTCTAACAAAGTCACATATGTTGACCGCGAACTTACAGCATCCAGTGACTTGCAGCGCAAAGGGTGGGAGGGAGTTGGGGCTCGCGGATGGATCAGAGACTTGCAGAGCGAGAGGAACATGCAGCATTGTGCAAGAAGTATTTGAATCAGTGTGCGTGTGTGTGTGTGTATGTGTATTGTGTATGTATGTGTGTAGTATGATGGGTTTTAGTATTTTTTCGGTGGTAAATGGAAAGCAGTTTTGATATGATGAATGTGTTACGGTTGATGAAGGGTCTCTTAATTTGAGGTTGTGTGTGTCGAAGGTTTTTTGCTCCGGATTTGAATTTCGGTTTAGTGGGGGTTTTGTTCCGGAAATGCGTTGATATTAATCGGCTGGAAATGCTTAATTAATTGCCAGTACATTATGTGCTTTTTCATATATATATATATATATTGAATATGTGTACGATAATTTGAATTTAACTACTTCTACGTACGAAATTTATAAAAAATTATTTTGTATTTTGTATAAAATTGTCTATTTTTTGTTTTCTTCATTGGGGTTGCTCCGTTTTCTTATCGACGATCATATTACATATGATGAGGGAGGTATTGTAATCATACCAAATTTGATATATCGAGATTTTACAGATAAGCACGAATTTGGCTTATAGTAATACGAATCAGTTGTTCTTAGCGTGATGTGGGTCTATTGGTCTGTCTGTGGACACATGAAGAGCATATTCGGCTGAACAGATTCTTATAAAGTTTCATGTTTAAACTTCGAAGGTGAATATCTTAATTTGATCAACTTTTGAAGTGGTAATTTACTAGTGTCATTTTTATATATGTTTTACGAATATTTCACAACAGAAGTATAATTCGAAAAAAAATAACACGTTATAATTAACAACTTTTATTTGTTTTTATTTTTATTTTTTAATTTTTGATATGTTTAATTCTGTAGATAGGTGGCATATTTATAAGTCAAGACAGTTTTGTTTTTAGATTTGGTACTGCCAATCTTGCAACTTGAATAAGTCATTAAATCTAAATCTAGAGTGTGCCAATTGCCCCAAACTTAAAAAATCACTAGATTCAGTACTGCCAACCCTGCAAACTTGAAAAAAATTACTAAATCTAGCGTGTCCCAACCAATAACAGATTTATAAGTCACAAATTTCAGTATAGTTGTAGAAAAAAGTGATTTTTTTTATAATATATCATGAATAAAATTCAATATGATGACAATGCTACTTTAACATATGTATGTCTAATCATCTTATCTACAAATTACCCCAATGCACAACAATAAAAAGATTAATCATCATCAAAAGCAAAGAAAAAATTAGAAAAAAAAAATTATTCTCGAGTACAATACAAACTTTAACTACATCCTGCCACGCACCACTCTTTTGAACGATATAACATAATAAGGGTTGAAGCAGGAAAATGCGCCCCCGAAGAACACTGCACACACATACACACAATGGAGGGGGGCGATTCTATGAACTTTCAATTAACTCAATGCGAGATAGAATCACGCGCGCGCCCAGCCTGACATCTAGCGGTGGCAGAACTCCGCAAATTAAACCTAATACAGGATTACCTATTTCGAACTTCGTGACTGCGCCACTAAATTGTATTTTAAAGGTGCATTGTAATCCACTGAGGCTATGCAAAAATTAATTATGTTTTATGAGGCTGCATGCATTTCAGATTTAACGATGCACCGGTCCAATTTCGAATAATCTTTTTAAATTGAAGAGTTTTTGTGTGATTTAGATGTAATTTCTGTAAGTTAAACATAATTGCAACGAATAAATGTCAGTAATGTTTTTTTTTAAGTATTTTTAATTTTAGTATTTTTTTTTGTCATCAAAGTTTACAAATAATTATTCACCAACTTTTGTCTAATTGATTTTCTTACTTTGCATACATGTTTTCTTTCAATGACATTACCAAAAATAATAATAATAATAATAATAATAATAATAATAATAATAATAATAATAATAATAATAATTGCAAAATATTATAAAGACCAAGAAATGTAAAATAAAATCTATATAAAAAATTATTTTATTCAAAATGTATTAATGAGTTATTTTTCATATTTTGCAATGTATGTTGATCATACATTGTGTTGAAGACTAAATATTTTATAACGATTTAATACCAAGACCGGTTGAGCCATTCTGTCCGTCATTTTTGAAGACGTAAGCATTGGTACATATTACATATAGGCAATCTGCAACATAATGTTTATAGTATATGCAACTCGGTATTCATAATTATATTTGTTATATTTATAATTTCTATCACACACACACACACATTTTTAATACACATACACAGCAAAATAAAAATGTGACGTTTTAGATATTAATTCAAAAACAAATTGGAAAAAACTCGCCAACTTATAGAGGAAAACTGCGAAAGTAATGGCACTTTTGATAGAAAAGCTAATTAAATATTACCAACTAAAACAGTATTGACAAAATAAATGGACAAAAATGCCGTTATCAATTTTCCACTTCCCCTGATTTGATATAGTCTAACATAGTAAAAAAATCTTTCAGAACTCATTATATAATATTAAACTGCTTTAGGTTTAAGTTCTGTAATAAAAATTTTACTTATAACCGACGGCGTCGTTTCAACGAAACTCACGAGAAAAAAAAACTGATACCAGAAAATATCTGAAATTTTTGTTATATATCTTCAAATAACATTGCAATGTCTGAAACCAAAACAGTTTCCTTCTATTTCCATAACAATTTTATTTCAAATAAACTCATAAAAAGATGAATTCGAAAAACTTGAAAATTTTACTGTAAACTACTCAAACTTCTAACGCAATCACAACACATTTGAAATCAATATCGAATATCAAACGCACGTTGTAAAAATATCATCTGATAGATCTTCTGAGGGGGGCGGGGGGGGGGGCATACAATCACATAACATCACCGACACGTACCTAACCTCAAACTAGCTCTAACTTACCGCATGCGAGCGAGTGATCTTGACTTTCGTATCACAGTTCATTCACAACGATGCACAAATCGGGAAGTAACACAGATCAAACCGTAGAAAGACTTTCCTAACTAGCCCTATTTCGTTTCCTACTTTAGGCGCAGTCGCTGTTCGAGCGTCAATTGTCAACGACAAAATCGAGGCAGCCAACTTCGATGTTTGACCGAATAAATTGCTCGATTTAAGTTCGATAAGTTTCCGTATTGCTTTTTCCTTTTCGGGGACTTTTATTTCATCGTTCGTTCGATTTTAATTGAATTAAACTCCGAACTGATGAGATTGTTTCACGCAATTAGCGATAAAGTTCCGAGAAATGTTTGTAAATAAACAGGCTATAAATATGATAAGTTGACAGTTTTTTTTTTTTTAAGTTAGAATTTTTTACTAACGATAAAACCGTGAACTCTATTTTTTGCTTTCGATTTTTTTTTGTCAAGTTTTGAAGTGTGAAGAGGCTAGTTATAAGTGTAATATATTAATTAGTTTACTGGCACTAAATCATTTTTTTTAGTTTAAATAAAAAATGATTTACATTATTTGTTTATTTTTTCGTGAACTAATAAAGATAGTTATGCAGAGATTATCAGTATATTACTAAAAAGATAATTTTTATGGATTTATTTTGTGTAAATATATATATTAAGAAAAAAGTTTTATAAAAATGTATATTTTTCTATAAAAAAAATTATATACTGTTGACATATTTATACAGATTTGTATAGTTTTTCATTTTTACTTTATATATATTCTGATTTCTTTAGAAAAAAGATATTTATTTTAGTGTTTATATAAAAGATGTTTTATTTAATGGAATATAAATATATTTATATTTTATAATTGCATATTTCCTCCTAGGCCAGGTTTCATAAATGCTGGTTAAATTTACTTTAGAAGTAAATTAATTTACAATTTTCATATTGAAAAGACGCAATAAATTTAATCTAGTGATATTAAAAACTACTTATTATTAGTAATAATAATAATCTGGTAGTAAATCATTGAAAAAATATTTGTTTTTAAGGTTATTTAGTAGGAGAATAAAATTTATTTGTGAAGTAAATTTATTTATCGTTTATGAAACAATTAATTTTTTTTATTAATTGATTTATTTACTGTTTGAAGTATAAATTATTTACTGGGTATGTCGGTTTTTTGTTTAAAAGCAAATTTCAAATTTTTTGTAATAATTACAGTTTTGTGTATATTAAGCTAAGCATAACAATTAACAGCAAACAAAAATGTTTAAAAATGCATTTAAAAATAGGTTTAACTTAACCGAATAAATTACGCAAAACAGAGTAAAATTCTAATTAAATTTTAACTTCACAAAACTTACATGTATGCAGGAAAAACTGTATTTTTAAACTACAAACGCCTGTTACTAGTGCCGCCCGCATTACAACAAAGTATTGTTGGTTGCTACCCACTTAGTATTCATTATTTTTTAATTAGCAAAATAAAGTACAGTTAATGGTTACTGTACCATGCACCTGTTACGATAAAATGCAACTCGTTTGATATTCTGTTAAAAGTCACTTTGTTCTATTAATACTTAGTATATGGATTTAATCGTTCGACGTAATGTATTTAATAATATATTTACTGTTACTTTGATCGATTATGGCAACAATGCGTAGAATATTCATATATTATGTTTCCTAGTATTTCAAATTGATATAAACTTATAAATCTATAAACTGTCAAATTATTGTTTTTGTTAATAGAAAGTATTCTTTGCGTTTTGTTTGTTCAAAAATTTGTATTCATTCTTTAGGTTTATTATCGTAATCATTAATCTACGCACATGTGTTAAACTTACAAAGGCATACAGACAGACATATGTATGGTCAATAAAAACCATTTATGAATTAAAAATAAAATTGTTATGATACAGTTCGGTAGGAAAAATAACAGTATCTTGTGACCGTGTGCCGTGAGAAAGTAAGAGAATTTTTCAGGTCGCGCGCTCACTTATTTGGTCAAAAAGAGCAGAGACAACTTTTATCGCGATGCCAATGTGTTTGTCCATTCGGTTCGGGTTTTGCTAAAGTAGAAATCGCGTTACCAACCTGTACATAGTAGATACATATGTTACTATCACTGCTGATATAATATACGTCGAGTGCCGTTATGGTTTTCTATACTATAAGTTTCATGCGATCATCTATTTTGTAACATTCTGGTTTTGGTCTGTAAATTTAACGATGTATTAAAACTGAAATTATATATATATATATATATATATATATATATATATATATATATATATATAAAATTTGGCGGTGTCTATTTTCACCTTAAAACAGGAAACCAGAAACACGAAAAACAGGAAACAAGACGTACAGTGTTGCCGAATTTTACCTGCAAACCAGAAACGCGAAAATTGAAATTTAAACATGAAAATTGAAATTAAAACGCGAATATCACGATATTCAATATCTTGCAGGTACATTCACGTGCTCTAGTGTCAGATTTTTTAGCATGGTTCTAAAAATATCTAAGAACATCTTTCGACGAGATCTAAATGTGTAATTATACGTACAGTGGTTGTATTATCCTTTGAAGTTTGTGTTAATCTTTTTTGTATCGATACGAATTTCTTTTGTTCCCAATAACTCAAAATAGATTTTACCACCAATGAAAACCAAATTGCTTTCTAGGACTTTTATGCGATTACCGATAGCTTCTGAGGTGGACGATTTTGACGGATCGGTATTTTGAATGGTGGCAGTTGAGATTTGATCATTAACCGTTTTTTCATATCTATGGCACCTTGCAAAGCTATCTGTACAAAATAGAGGTTTTCCGTTTTATTTCAATTTTTGCGTTTCCATATCATTTTCTCGTTTTAATTTCAATTTTCGCGTTTCTGGTTTGCAGGTAAAATCAGCAACACTGTACGTACGTCATGATTCCTGTTTTACGTGTTTTCGTGTTTATGGTTTCCTGTTTTAAGGTGAAAATAAACACTTTTTTAATTTAAATAAAAACAGTAAATTTTAACTTTATAGATTTTGTACAAGTTTTACTTTATGGACTTAGTACTAAGAACCAATAATTTACACTACATCACTTATATAATGTAAGATTGGACAAAAATTTGCAATAGATTTTATCATAGTAAAAAAATCTTTCAGAATTCATTATACTAAAATAAAAAAAAAACTTTAGGTATATTTTTTCCTGTTTAGTATATTGAATCGTCGGTCACAGTGATGTCCTCCCTTAATGTCCTTTTGGTATCATTACAAAGTATTTTTGTGATATATTCTTCTAGTATAATTTTCACACTATTTTTGTTGTGTTTGATTTGTTAAAAATATGATCGTATGCATGTAAAATTCGAATGCGATGACAACAGATATTTTTTTATTTACTTTCATTTTTATTCTCAGTTTTTAGTTCGTGTTTTTTTTGAAGTAGAATCGATTTTCTAGAGTTGAAATATTATTTTGGAACCATCTCCTGCATTTGACATACCGTTAGGATTAGAATCGACATCTTTTAATGCTATCACTGCCATCTGCTGGTGAAATACTGTACTCTACCCAACAACATTTTGATGTGCTTCTTTTTAACAACGATTCAGCTTTTTTCTGTTTGTACGCATTACTTTAGTTTTTTGTTTACGATTATCTAAACAATAGATTTATTTTAATTAGTATTATATCAATGTATTTTAATTAAAATAAACAATCTATATTAATGTTTATTTCGCATAATTGACGTTTATTTTATTGGCAATATAATAATAATAATAACTAATTAGATGATGTATATATTTGTTGTTATGATTGCGTTGCAAAAACAGAAGTAATTTAATAAATAAACTTTGTTCATTCTCGAACTAATCAAAAGTTGAAAATGAAAATAAATTGAAGCATTTCTCCACAAACTGAATAAATTATCTGTGAGAGTTAAAAGCAAGTTTATATAAAGTTTGTTTTTAAGATTCATTTTATAAATGTTTTGTATAGAAACCAGCATAAATGATACAAACAAGCCTTATGAAAATAATTATAAACAAATGTTTTTCATTATTAACTTAGAACATATCATAATTTATATTGTTTTTAATCTGAGAAATTAATTTCCTTCACCTAGGTCAATAATAGCTTCTTTCTCTTCTACTAATCAATAATAAGAACAATTGATATCTGTCACTGTTTGAACTTTAAAACTTTTACAAAACTAATTTTATAAGTAATATTTTATTTTTACCACTTTGACTGTAAGGAAAAGGGCTATAGTGTTCGATACGATGTCTGTAACATTGTCCAAAATTAAAACAAAATATATAAAAATCTTTCATATAGCCTCTAGATGACGAATCTGAACTTAATTTATGAGAGTGTATACGTCATCAGCTTGCTCGCTCTCTCGGTTATCAGTCGAAATTTTGTAATCGAAACTTCTCCTAGGGGTTTCAACCTAGTTTGATGAAATTTTCAGGATAAGTTTATTTATTATCTAAAATGGTCATGTGGTTTATTATTTTTCAGTGATGCCAACTTTGCGAGAGAGAAATTACTAAAGTTTGAAAAATTCAAATTTTTACAAAAGATTCTATTAGTGTTCACATAAATTATATAATTTTTGTATCATTTGGTGTTGCCAACTCTTTAAAAAAAAATTTTTATTTCTTATCCAATATTAATAAAAAATTATTTAGTGCCCACAAAAATTATATAATTTTGGTTTTGAACAGTATTACCAACTTTTGGAGAAAAAAATATAAAATTTTTACTTGTATTTTTTTTTTTTTAGTATTTATGTGATAATGTCAAAGTGGTCTATATATGGGTTTACGCATATACTTCTAATCTTGTTTTGAATAAAATGGTTAAAATAGTTGATAGCGATATATAGGATTGAAAATTAGTATGCAACAAATTGGCGATGGTGGAATTGTAATGTCTATTCTTGCTGTGAATAATCAGTTGAATAGTAACGTGACTTGATTCGGTGAAACCATTTAGGAAGAGCGGGTTTTAGTCGAGTTAGTTTAGTTAGTTAATGTACGAGATGGGTGTAACAGTTAGTACGTAATACCCCAACACCATCATCAGGGACGTGGAGAGACGATTAATTCATTATTGGACAGAGGTCTGAATTATTATGGACGCAACATTAAACACGACTATATTGCTTTTAATCTATCACTCGATGCTCATAAATTCCGTTATTAATTTGTTTTACTATAAAACCCTTTTCTCCCACCCCTACTCCTGCAATTATGATTTATGTTCTAGCATTCATTATACCGATTGTGCTTCAGATTATAGTTTTAGTCAAACTAACATATCTAATCAGATATAAATATTAAAAAAGTTAAAAACAATTAAATTGTGATACGACAGGCCAACTAGAAAATTTTCTATACGGAAAAACACATGTTATTGTGTAAGTAGTAAAGCGCGAGGTAAAGTTACTGCTAAATAAATTATCTGGAAGTTGGAAGAGAAATCGGAAAGTTGTTGATACGGTAAACTGTAGCATTCATTCCGTTGATCACCGATCACCTGATTGAAAAATGTACCTATGAATGAAATATATTATGAAACTATATCGACTGTTTTCTAACTCTTAACGGGGGAGTTCTTATACTTTATATATGGCAATGTATTGCTTTTGTCGATTTCATTCACTAAATTAAATGGAACTATACTCTATTCCGAAATTAATTTAATACAAAGAATGTTAAAATTACTATTGTATTTGAAATTAGATTAGAACTTCAATTTATAATGAAATTTTGGTTTTTTTTTTTTAATATCTAATGCATTATGTATTTGTATTTAATTTTTTTTATGAGGCATTTTTTGAGAATGAATAATACAGTTTTAAGGTTAACTTAACTGCCACAGTAATTTTTAGAATTCTGACCTCAAAAGCCAATTTAATTTAAGCATATTATATTATTATTATTTTCTGTTTATCTATTAATAAATTTATAAACGTCAGACTGACATTGATTATGGGAGTCGAACCCATAATCTCTCGATATTCAATTGAGCGGCTTGCCTTAGACCACAGGTGACTACATCAGTTTTTAGAATTAATTTCATTTTTAATATTTGTTTATTTCAAATTCAAGTGACGTCATCGCACTGTTATCTACATTTATCAACAGTTTACACTTGCGCGAAAAATCGGCTTAAAATTATTGATACATTTGAAATTAGATTTAAACATTAATTTACAATGAAATTTACACTTTGTTATTGATATCTACTAATGCAGCATGTATTAAATTTAATTCTTTTATGATTTTATTTAAGCACATTTTAGAATATAAAAGAAATATTTTTATTTAACTTTTTAGTAAGTACAGTTTTAAATAAATTGTATTACATAAAAAATCTTTTATATATATTATTTAAAAATACATCTTACTGAAATCATTTCGTATTATTCCGCGTTGACAACAGAATTCCAGGTTGATGAAATAATATCTGAACAGAGTATAGTTTAATTTTCGTTGATAGAAGAAAATAAAACCGAAAACGACGTTGTGCCGTGTTTGGACGCCGTAACTCAATGAGACAGGTTTTCAGTAAGTTATTGAAAGGTATTGCTGCACATACATACACACACACACACATACCACATAACGCAGCAGGTGAGAGTGAGAGAGCAGCTAAAGAGCCCAGTTTGTTGTGTAAATCAATGCAGTGAAGAAAACTTAGATCGTTGAATCAATAGCCATAACTTATTTCAAGTGGAAAATATTCTTGCTGAACATAACTTTAACTTTTCGCCGTTTTCATCCTCCTACTACCAAATATAATTTATTTTTATTTACTTTTACAACTTTTACGTGATTTTTTTATGAATTACTCTACTCTAACTTATGGAAAATAATTTTTGCCAAAATGAAAATGTTTTATTTAGATCCTTTTTTCTATATGTCTAATGTTAATTATCTTCTTTAAAAATGGTTCCATAATGATGATTTTTATTATAATTAGGACAGAAATAGAAAGTATATTTTTTGACTTCTAATACTGAAAAGACTCAATTTCGCAAAGATTCCCAAATTGAAATTAATTGAATACTGAATACAAAACTTCTTATACTATTTTTTTTAAATAATCTGCTGTGACCACCACAGAACCGACCATCATCATAAATTTATTTATTTACAGAATTATATACATCATAAAAATATGAAAAATTATTAAAAAAATTATCGTATCGAAAAAAGTATCAAATAAAAGTTGTTAGTTATAACTTGTTTAGCAACTTTTGTTAAATATATATTTTTTTTGAAATATATCTGTTGCGAAATATTTGTAAAACATATAAAAGTGAAAATTACCACTTCTGGTTGGCAGATTTTTACCAAAAGTTGATCAAATTGAGATATTCACCTTCGAAGCTTAAATATGAAATTTTGTAACAATCCATTTAACCGAATTTGCTCTACACGTGTCTACAGACATTGATTCGTCTTACTATAAACCTAAATTGTGCTTATCTATAAAAATTTCAATATGTCAATTTTGGTATAATTACAATACTTCCCTTATTACTTAAATTGTCTTTCCTGCAAAATTTGCAGGTCCTTTTTCCTGCGGCATGTCACAAATAAATTTTAAAAATATAAATTTATATGTAATAGATCGTCAGACATCTATTTTGTTAACTATTGACATTTGTACATTCATAACCTATGTCCTAGATTGATCCATCAATTGTTTTATTGAAAACAAAACAGCATTGTAGTTTCGTACCCAGTGAAATGTATTTATTATTGTAAAATATATGAATTGCTATTTACGATTGGAAAATTGATGTTCATTTATCTGTCGAAGAGAGATAGACAGAATAGTATAGGGAAAAAAATTTATATGTATGTATGTATGTTGATTCCCGACAATTTATTTTGTAATTGAATCTATCAGGCTTGGTACGTCGTAAATTATTATTTTATTATTGTAACAAATTGACGATATATTGTTATTACATGTACAGTCTATCACTCAAATCATATATACATTCATTTGTTTGGATTATATTAATTACATACGATTCAATTTATTCAAAATAGTAGTACTCGAAAATATATTATTACAATTTTTTTAATTGGAATTCTGTAGCTGACAGTTTCTAATTTGTTTCTTTATAAATAAAATGGTTAGCAATAAATTAAACATTAATTTTTAACAATTTTATAAAAATTGTAAACGTTTTTTGTTAATTTTTTTGTAATTTACTACTAGACATTTCATCAATCGATTTCTTGTTTGTTCCATACACCATTTTTGGTCAAATTAAGTTATTGCTAATTTTGGCAATATTCGTTTGTTTTCTATCTATTTTAACAATCGTGTATATTATAATTTTAATAGTATCGGATATATGTATATGTATTCTAATTGGTTTCATATCCTTACTGTAAACAATTCAGTTTAGAAACTTTAAACATCATTTTCTCGAAAGTAAGAACAAACAAGAAATCGACTGACAATGTGTGAGCTGTATTGTAAGAGAATCTCGTAACTTGCAAGAAATATTATCATTAAATTTAACAAAAATTTTATCACCAATTAAATATTATGATAATCAGAGCTGGATATAAATTAATTCAAGGAAAGAAATCTGAATTACATTGAGTTTTTTTAACTTGTGTTTACAAAAAAAGGGTTACAAACATTAGGGACACAGTATAAAAAAAAGTAATTTTCTTAATAAAAAAAGTTAAATAGCTGTTTACTATCTTAATCGAAATGTATTATACAAAAAATTTGCTCAACTCAATAGTTGTAATTTGTAAAATAAATCCAATAAAAAATACATTGAAAATAAAAGTACCTACATTTATACACTTCTCTAAAAACAAAAATAAATAAAAAATCAATGTAATTTTAAAATTATTAATTTAAATATTTATTTTCATATTTATTTTACTGCAAATTCTTCATATACTTCGTATACTTCTAATAAACTTAAATTAAAGCATTATTAATTAATATTATATATCGAAATATTGAACATGAATCAATTGTAAATATTATTTTATAGTTATATTTTTCTCTGATTGCATGTTGTAAATTGCAATCAATAACAAACAATTTACATGCTAAGTGTTGGTAACCATGACGACCTCATACAACTAAGTTTAAAATTGAAAATATCATGCTCTTTCACCTCTTAATAAAAACATGCAACTTGTCAATCATATTCGAAGGTCTTGCAATCAATTTCATATCTCTTTGTATTTAAGTTCCTATACTGATTTGAATAAATAACATTATCTTTAAGAAATAACTTATATATTGTATATTATTACGGTCAATTGTTATCTATTTTTAATATATTCGAATTGTACATTTAAATTATGCTATAATAATAAAAACCTACATTTTTTCTTATTGTATGTACAGGCTGATTCTTTGGAATGGATTTCGTAAGATATATTTTATTTATTATCAAAAATTTAATTAAATTTAAAAAAATTTCGAGACAGTGTTAAAAAACTTGGGCCCGTAATTTTCATTTCACTTTTTCGTGAAAAAGTGCTTTTATCATAAATTTCAAAATAATTTTTTGCTTCTGTTTTTGATCAAATATAAATAATTTTTCTATTTTTGATTATTTTTATTATAATTGATATTATAATATTTAAATAAACTACGAGCCATACGAGTAGTTCAAAATTTTCAAATAAAATATTTTGTTATTCTTCTACACTTATCCTTCGTTGAAATATCTTAAAATTTTGTTATTTATGTCATAGTATGTCAAAAAGTAACTTTTAAAAATAGTTTTTTTTGTAACAAGTATTCCTATATAACATAAAACTTGTATTACCTACATTTTTAATATCTCTTTTAGGTACTCACGCGAAACTAATTCACGCAATTGCTCTCCCTCTAAACATGAATCATGCTGGCATATGCGTAAGATAGAAAAATTTTCAAAAATGGATACAAGAAAATTACAAAGGTTTATTTTTAATTTAATCTTCACGACCTTGGCTACGTTTACATTACACTTAAACGTGTTACATTATTTTACTGCGGCTTTAAGTAAGCGTGGCGTTAACTGTTTCCGGGGGCAGATCGTAAAGCAAGCGTCTTTTTACCTCATATAAACAGGATAGGTCTCTCAACCCGCCGCTGCTGCTACACGGCCAACTTGATCCTGATATGCGATTATTTTTAATGCGAGTCTATAAAAATTGCAACGTTTAATACACGAATACCAGCCACAAATGTGTGTTTTGTCATCACGCTATTAAAATAAAATAGTGCAAACAACAACTTATAACACGCTAAATATATATATTGACGCTTTTTTTTACAGCTTTTGCGATGAAAATATTAAAAACGCGCCAGCTTGTGTTTCGTTGTTATTTTTGAGGTAATAAACAATTGGAGAGAAAATTGTTTTAAAAAATTTAATATTTTTACTTTGTATAAAATACTTTTTATGGCAGTTTGCGTCTGATAAAATAGACAACTTTCAACAGGGGTCATACAAACAGCTGATGTAGGTATTAAGTTTATTTTAACATTAGAATTAATTTTATACATATTTTGAATACTATCAATCTGAAATAGGCGTTATGTACAGAAATGCACCGAAAAAACCAGGGACCATTTGCTCTGACGTGCTTCGTTCGCGAACAAATTTTTATTTTGCTGTGTGTATGTGACAGAAATTATAAATATAATAAATATAATTATGAATACCGAGTTGCACATTTGTTATAAACATTATATTGCAGATTATCTATTATCTATATGTACCATTGCATGCGTCATTAAATATGGTGTCAGAATGTCTACTATGGCGTAACCTGTCTTGTATTAAGTCACCTTTGTTCTCCATATATTTTGAAACAAAAATATAGCTTCCAAAATAATAAATAAAATCACATCATATTTAATCAAATTTATTTGTGTTGTCGGGGATACCTTCATCATTCGTAAATCCATTGAAAAATATATTTCCCATACTGCTGCCGGCCGGTCCCAATTAAATTTCGAAACCGACTTACAAAAACAGGCATTGAAAATTGTATTCAATTTGAGTGAAAAACATGGCTGCCCAAATATAATTACAATATATCGAGTGTTATATCCATTAATGTTATATATGCGCTGCATACATACTTTGTTCGGTTTGTTTTATAAATAAAATTCATTCGTAAAACCATTTCCACGTAATTATCCGGGCGTCCCTTTACGCCTTTCTGTGAGATTATTTTGTTTTCTGATACAGCACACACACACACATACACACACTTACACAAATACAGTGTTTCGTGACCTATTAAGTGAGTCATGCCCCGCCCCCTTCTTTTGGGGGCTGTTACGCGCTTGTTTAACGCAAAAGCCCCTTTGGCAAATTTTACGATCTACTTTGGTTTGTAAATGTCTAAATAATATGGCTTGTTCTTGTACGGGGCGAGTTTCTCTAACAGAAGGCTGGGCTTCTGAGGTTTTACATATTGATATTGTAAATTACGTCTAAATATTTAATTATCTTAAGAAAATGTTTTGTTTGAAAGATTACAAAGAAGATAAATAATTGTTTTCGTTTGTATTTATATTGCCTAACTTTGATTGTTTTGCAGTAATTTCTATTTAGAAGTCAACAGATTTATATTTAATATTTAAAAATTTGTCCAAATATTGTTAATAGTAAAAGTATTGTTTAAAAAAGTATGTCAAATTTGATATGATTGCAATACCTCCCTTATCATATGTGATATAAATTATAATAATTTAATTGAAAATAATTGCATTTATTTCTAGGGAATTAAAAATATTTAATTTCCGGATTTTTTTTAGTGTACGCATTTATCGGTTATTTGTGCAGAATTTTAAAAGGTAATGTAAATATAATTATTCTCATTATCACAAAACTATAGTTACAAATAGATCTTTAATACATAATTTAATCAAATAGTTTTAATAAAATGACAAAACTTTGCTGTTATATATGTCGGAATGTAAATTTAGTATTGGAAATAAAAATAATATTAATGTGATTTATATGTTGAAATCAGATATCATAAAAAAGTTATATTTATTGCACATAATTTTTAGTAACATTTTTTTTAACACATGTATATGTTTGTTGTCTATTTATTATACTTTTTATTATATCTATAAATATATGATAGTATTAAATCTTGGCCTAAGAATATATCGCAAAAATTTGAATATAAAAATAAAATTGTTGATTTAAAAATTGGATGTGTTTCATCTTTTATTTTGCAAAATAAAACAGCGAATATATTTTTACACATAAATATTTTTTCGTTAAATTTACATTTATGTTGATTTATTAATAAAATTTATGTTAATTAATAAAATATTAATAATAAAATATGTAAAATATATAGCAATATGTAATTATAATGTATCTACATGATGCATTTGTTTAAAACTTACTTAGTAATTATATAAAAAAGATAGTAATTAATAAATAATTTACACATTGTTTTAAAGTACATTAAATATTTATGACGTGCTAATGGTTCGCTATTTATAAAAAAAAATAGTTTATTAAAAAATATAAAATTCATTCATATAATTAACGAATTTTGTTTTGTTTTATAGTATTATGAAAAAAAAAAATCTATTGTGATTTATTAATGCCTAATTGATGCTTATCTCTAAAAAATCTCAAAAAAGTTAAAATTGGTATGACTATAATATCTCACTCACTATACGTGCCGGTTAGTAAAATTGTATTCAAATTTTAATTTAGAAAAATCTCAAATTATTAAATTATTATTATTCTACATCAGATAAAAAGATAAAAATAGTATATTTATAGTACAGTAAAAGAATAGAAATAAAAGTATTTAAAAGGAAAAAAGACTATATTGCTTTAAAATTGCTAATATCCGATCACAGAAAAATATTTGATATTTTAAAACTCGTCCACTGCAACGACGAAATACACTACTAGAAAACTTGTTCTTCGAATAATTTCCATATAATAGCATTTTTTAAAGATCAAATCAATGCATCTATGTTAAGTATTTGTGTGACAGCCATTCAAGACATCAAGGCATACACACACACACAAAGACTTGTTAGTTGTGTGAGTGTATTACATCAGACAGGTACGTTGGCTATCTGCCGTAAAAGAGTGCATTCCTTTGCAAACGCAACTTATCTCCGAATCCCCTGTTCCGCTAGGCCCCCTCCGATTTCCTACGCCACTGACTATAATCACTCTATCAAACGTTATCGGACTGAGGTAATTACATTTATAAATCACGCCGGTGGTACATCGGTGGTGTGTTGTACCAAAGTAACCAAGATTCACTTCATTGTGTTACATTCAAATTAAATTGTTCACTACGAAAGGAACAGAGATGGAAAAAGTTTACGTACATCTCGTGTCACATTTAATCAATTATTTTTCTAGTTTTTATTGTTTTACGATAGACGTAGGGTAATTGCGCCAATATTCAGTATACATAGACCAGTGGTATTAAATCAGAGTGCCGATAGAACGTTTTTACGTGTATTATTATCTTTGTAATCGTTTTATTGAAAAGACATACAGCAGAACTTGTGTGGACGCCTGTTTGCTTTAAGAAAGGAAAGAAAATTATTGAGAAATCAGTTTCTTGGGAAAGCAACTATGAATAACATTAGTAATTGGATTCCACAGTAAATTTGTAATCTTGTTCGTAATCGAAACCGAACAGAAAAGTACAATTCTCATTTACTTTTTAAAACACGGAATCCTTTCGACAAATTCATTTATTTGCATTGATAGTTATTTGCATATGATATTACGAATACGTACGTTTTCACACGACATGTGTAGCTATTTTCCGCTTTTTCTTAACACTCATATATATACAATGTGAAGTATGTCTTAGCTTTATAGATAATTTTGCAATTTATTTATAGTACGTTTACAACTTCCTTTTATCAAACTTTTTGTATTCTTTAAATGTTTAGAAATAGATTTAATAACCAATATTAGAGTTAACTAAGACAGCATCGCCTTTCTCCTAGCTCCTAGTTAAATAAGTTAAACAGTATCATGCAAACACAATTTATTGCGCAATGCCATTAGCTCGTGGCGCAGACTATACTCACTCTGTAAAACCGGACGGCTTTGCAGAGTTTTGAAGAAAGGGTTAGAACTCGGACAATTTCCCTCAAAAATAAAAGTTCTTGAAAGAAGTTTAAAGTCTATTCTTTCACCCTCAGGAAACCGCGGTTTGATATCTATTATAGTTTCGTAGAAAAAATTCATAAAATTAGTCGATTTTTTTAGGTCAAAAAAGGTATATACCTCCTTTAATGCGTGAAATTAAAAGAATTATTATCTCGCTTATGAGACGACTTTTACTAAGACGTTTTAAGGTTTATCGACTCATTTTTAGGTATACTATTGCCCCCTAAAAGGATACAGAGAAGACCGTAAACACTCTATATAAATATATATAATTTTTAACCAATAATGGCGCAATTAACCATCATTTTTTCCGTCATCAGTGCGATCTGTCAGAACCAATTCCACAGAATAATTGATTCCATTTGAATTGCACTGTATGTAAATGTAATGTAATGCGCTTTTTATTATAGCATTGGCTGGGAGGGGATAAAGTGCATTATCGCATCAACGGATATTTATTATCGCTATTTATTTGGTGTTTGTTCTATTTTGACAGACCGAATGCAAAATCACAGTTGAAAATGTCATAATTCAAAACTAAAATACTCTATAGATATATATGTATGTACTATTGTATCTGTTTTGTCCTAGAGAGCATTAGAGTAATGAGCCGGTTTGGCTTCTTATTTACGTTAAATTATTGTCGCAGAAACTCTATTTGTTTTTGTAATCGGGCTGCGAGTATTTAGCTGTTTTATAGGAACGAAATGAACGCGCGGCGCGGTGTGTGTTATAATTTAAATTTAGAGCTACATTTAATGTAATGAGATTATTTTAAAGCAACACCTAAATAGTGCCGTAAATTTTACGAAATTAACGTTATTTATGAATATTATTTACCACTAGGAAAAAAAATATAAGAGAAAATATTTACAATTTACTTTGTTTCATGTTCGTATTTTTAGCGCGTTCGTTCGTCCGGCTCCAGAAAAACTTTTGAACTATAGACATCGTAGAGAGTTCTAGTTTTTTTTGCATTAGTTCGCTGCTGTCGAGTTACTGGCGCATCGCATAAAAATACTAATGCGCCTGTCAAAAATGCGCTTAAGTCCCTCGATCAAAAGCATGAGGACTTTTTAATTTTTTTTATAAAGAAATACAATTTTTTATATAAAATAAAATATTTTATATATAAACAATCGCGTTGGGGATGTCTTATCAAAATTTTAAATTTAACCTTTGTCATTTTTATGTCAAATACATACTTCATGTTTATTTAAATAACAATGATGAAAAAAAAATACTGTCATCTCTGAATTGTACAATTTCACAGGTTTCTCGTTACAAATGTCACATGATAATTTTCTATAGAGAACTTGCACTAATTTAAAAATATTTTTTATTGAAACTACTACAATAAAAAAAAACAATTTCAATAAAATGTTATCTAATTTATTTTATTTATCAATTATAATTTTAAAAAAGTATTTTTTTCTTCTGCTCGAGTCAAATTATCTTTGTTTCCGACTGATGCCGAATCTTAAAAGACCTATTTTTTTACAATTCTTCTTTCATGATTAAACAAAGATCAAATTTGAAATTTTGATAAACTTTTTTCATTTTATTTAAATTGTTGTTTTTCCTAATAAAATATACATACACACACAATCAGGCCATATACCTAAAAGGATATTTCACAAACTCTTTCCACTATCCCGAAATCAGTTTCTTCAAACATTATCCATGCAACTCTAATTTCATCCACATTCATGATACTTCTCGTACATGCTCTTCTATTCCTACTACTTGGAAACTTTCGCTCACGTAAAACACACCGTCTACTCATCGAACTTCCACGTAAACGTATATCTTCAAAATTATTCACATATATTCTTTTAACCAAACGTTCATTAGACATTCCCTCAGGATGACCGAATCATCTTAACTGACTAACAACAACTTTTATAACAACATTTTTTTTTTAATTTTACATTCTCATCATACACTAATCCATTTCTTATCTGATTCCTTCTAGTTACACCACATACGCCACGTAAAAATCTCATTTCCAGAGCAGTTATTTTTCTTTTATACTTTTGCAGCTAAATCCAACATTCACTATTGTATATCAACGTAGACACCAAAAACAGCATTGTATATTTCTAAAATTCGTATTCATTTTTTTCTTTGTTCATCAAACATTCATATAATGTCAAATTACATCGTATAACAAAGCAAAAGTTGTCAAATAAACATCACAAAAAAAGAATTATTAATAAATATTTCAGATATTTCGTTCGTTTGAAGTTATCCCAACCGTTGTCATAAAAGTACCACGTTCACAAACAAACAAACAAAAAAAAAAAAAAAAAACCAGAAAAATGAGCAGCGAATCGCGTCAGGTGATGAAACAATGAATTTTGTTTTTGCCAAATGACAAATGAAGATCACGACCGATGGAGAATCATCCCCTATATAGAGAGCCCCATATCGTCCGTGAAAACGTGCTCGGCTGCAAAAGATATTTTTGTTTTTCACTCAGTGTGTTGCTGCCACAACGGTAACCTTAATCGAATACCTGTCAGATTCGAAATATGCGATTAATTTTGTTGGCGCACCACCGCCCTCTCTCCACACACACACATACAAACACCTCGGGGATGCCGTGCAACTTTTCGGCCCGGTGAAACGTTTGTGTGGAGAGGTATATCCCTCTGTGTGAAATAGATTACCACCGTTAGATGGCATTTTCGAGCTCGCACAGTGGTTTGAGGTTTGCGTTCATGGTATATATAGCGTAAACGCAAACCATTTTCAAAAGGAACATGTAATTAGGAAACAAACTTTCTGACTGTGGCGGATTAAAAGTTATCGTCGGTTGTTTTTCTCACCGTTTTGCTTTTGTTTGTTTTTTTTTCGTATTTTTTGTTGGATGTAATCAAAAATTACTACGTTTGTATATGCAGGTTGTGTCTGTGTAATCTAATATAAATGTCATTTATATTCGTATAGGAGAGACATTAGTTTCTTTAATGACAAATAGTCATTTTTTTTTACTTATGATTATTTTACTGTTGAAATAACAGATGCGGGTTTATTATTTATTAATAACCAAATGAAATCAAATAATTGTTTATGATTTCTTAATAATTATTGGGTGTTTTTTGTCGCTCTGAATTGATGTTTTAAGAACTATAAATTTGTTTACATTAGACAAAAGAAAATGAATTATTTAAGCCTAATTTACATTAGTAATGTTATTAGTAGAGTTCACATGTTCTTTATAGAGGGTTAAATTTAAAAATTTTGAAAAGTTTTTTACTTTTAAACTTTTTACCTACTGCAGTATCAAACTCTTCAAACGTATGGATCTTTTCTAAAGCCCCATCCGCTAACAAACTTTACCTAACCTGGTAGTAAACTCTTACTTTAACGAAATTGAACATTTATTAGTAATATTTTTCGTTCACTGTACAATTCAGTTCAACTGTAAAATATTTACAAATGCATTTAAATATATGAACTAATTTACTTTATGTCGCAGAAATAAATTTATAATATAAAATTTATTTAGAACAAAATATTTTCATTCTCTCGTTATACATACAATAGGTATATGTATATATCATAATTTAGAAATACAGTCGATTCCGCTTAATTGGGACACATCGGGACTAGGGCATTTTGTCCCAATTAAGCGGCTGTCCCAATTAACCGAATTTTACATAAAATTAAGCAATCCATATTTTTCTTTCAATAATTATATTTTATAAATTCTTAGAAAAAACTATAAACTACATATAACCAAAAAAATATAAACTTTTAAGAAAAAATAATAATAAATTCCAAAATAAAATAATAAATAAATACATACATTTTTAATTCAATTCAAAAATGTGTCAAGTGTAGTCTGTCTTTTGTTTTTGAAACATTTCACTTCTACACTTATCCAGCAAAGCAATTTTACTAGAAACTGTCATATCACTTCTTGGCATCTTGGCAAGAGTCAATTGTTTTTAAATAAAATCGACAAAATGTAAGTTTAACAAACCTTCCACGCGCGAGGTGTAGTGGTAACTGAATCATAACTGAATACGTAACGATTGAGACAGCAGGGTAGACTCTCACAGCTTTAATGACCGGTGCCGCGCCACGACGACGCGAGGGTAAACATTAACCTTTGAGCGCGCGTGGGTCCGTACTTCATACGTGAATGAATGTGAAAAAAGTTCACAGCGCGCGATACTAATGTAATTAATTGATACATATTTGCTAGTTTTTTAAATATAATTTTCCATGTTGTGAATCAAAAAGATATGAAGCGTATCATATTAAATTTTTTGTAAATATTTTTTCTTGTGAATACATATTTGTAACATAATATATACTGTGATCTTAAATTTACTGTCCCAATTAAGCGGAATGTTGTCCCAATTAAACATGTAAATTTACTGTTGGTTCCTTGGTTTGGTTTCTGTTCTTTGAGATTTGTCCCAAATAAGCGGCTGTCCCAATTAAGCGGTGTCCCAATTAAGCGGAATCGACTGTATATATATTAAACTATTTCATTTAAAATATATGTAAACCGATATTGCAAATTAAAATATTTACGCCAGTTTTTATTTTATTTATATATATATATATATATATATATATATATATATATATATATATATATATATATATATATATATACAATACGAACTCGTATATTTGTATTAAATATTTAAAATTATTTGTTTTTTATGCAAAATTTTATATTAAAAATACAAATTCAGTGACCTAGTTAAGTATATTTATTTTATGCTGCTATATTTATAGGTATACCTAAATATAAATATTACTTTTACATATATTTAAAAAATATTGCAAATCATATCGATTTCGAAAGCCAAGAATAGACTAATTTAATTTGCATTATTTTATAAAAAAAAATTGATTCGATTTTCGATCAAAATCTTACTGTTAAGAATTGTTTTTGATATTTGCTAATAAAGCATTATTTTAATTATTTTTTTGTCTAATTTAACTAAAATCGTATTTCTTAAGATTTTTAAGATATCCATTAATAATAAAATTAATAGGGCACCTGATATATGTAACACAAATATTAGAGATAATATTTTTTATAAAACGAAAACATGAAAACTTTAAATATATTTTAAATTGTATTTTTCCAGCAAAAAAATTATCATATAGGAAAGTTATTTAATTCAACAAAAACTTTTTCTTTTATATAATTCTTTCACCAACTTATTCCTAAAGTTTTCTTAACATCCGTACATGACAAAAAAAAGATATTTTATATTTTCATATTTTTATCCGCGGAAAATAATTCAATAAAATTATATTTCTGCTGAATTTTCCCATAGTCTTACAGACGACCTCTGAACCTTCCCTACCCACCATTTACGTGACGAAGTAAAAAGACCGGGTAGATGCAAACAAACAAAAAAAACCCTCGCATTGATGTAGCTGACTACAGCAGCCTTTTCGCCTGATCAAAGGTGTGTCAGACGGACACGTAATACACTCGCGTAATGCTGGTTGCGGCAAATACAGCAAATCTATGCGCTTTTGCTTATCGGACTGGTAGGATCTCATCGCGAGAATCGGCTACACTGTGTACACCAGGACGGTAATTATACGCGATATTTAATACGATAACGTGTAATTAGTGCCTAACTGCGCGACTCGTTCGTTGAAACGTTCGAAAAGTTATGTTGACAATTAGTGTTAACGATAATCACCGAGCAATTTTCAAATCGGATGAAATTTTATTTCTATATAACTGCGCTGCGCTGCATATAGTCCCCGAATTGAATTCGAACATAAAATAATAATATCATATTTTAGCAAATTTTATGCTATAATGACAAACATATATAAAGTAACATTAAACTTTACATGTATACTTGGTAATGTTGCAATAAACATAGCCTCATTTACAAGAGGATTGGTCAAACAATAAAGCCTCCGACGCCAAGACTAAAGCTGGATTCTAAATTCTAGTTTCAAGTATTTGAAATTAAAATATGTGTTTGACTCTACTATAATGTAAATCAAAAATGGATTCTTTTCATATAAAATAAAAATACATAATTTTGCTAAAGTTTTTTGTCTACATTGTAAGTCACGCCAAAGATTTATATTTCTACCAGATTATTCAAATTTATGCATCACATAATAAATCTATTTAATAAATAAATAAACATGTACATAAACTACTAAAATATTTTTTATTTCTTTTTATCATTTCCAAACTTAATTATAGATACAATTATAGAAAAAATTGATTTTTAACAAATAAAATGTTTTATGAAAGAAACTAAAATTACAAAATATTGATTTTTAAATTATTGTAAATGATAAGAAAATGCATCTTATCTTTCAACTAATATCCGTCTATATGATGGAAAAAAAAGGATGCTAGTAAAAAGCAAATTATAAATTCGGAGGCATTACTCTTCGATCAATGCTTATATAAATGAATTAATTACAAAAGCAAAATATATACATACATAAAATATGAAAATTTACTGTTTTAATTAACTCCAACCAGCGACTGTAATTAGTAATTAATAATGTTCTTCTTGTTTTTGTTTACCAGGTTAAGAAAGCATGCGGTTTACCGAAGTTGTCCGATAAAGAAGACATGGACGTGACGACAACAGATGATAGCAGCACGACGAATGGAAAAACAACGAAACCACAACGCTACAATGTGAGCATGCGCGATAATCCGCCGCCGGAAACACAATTGCTGCATTTTCTCACTTCCATTGCAAAGAGTCGTGGATTTTATACGAATCTCGCCGATAATTTATGCAAAGACGACAGTTTCGCCGAGACGAAGGATCAGAATTGTTGGAATGGAAAAAGAATTGGAGAGTAAGTTTTAACCATTCTTCTTTTTTAACAATAATTATCTTTTATTTTATATGATAATATATCAAAATACATATTTTCCAAAAAAAACATTTTAAAAATTGAAGTTAATGTTATGAACTTTCTCTAAAGAAATAAAAAAATCCATTTTTAACCCAATCTATCTAGCAATGAGTCCTACCAAAATTTTCAAGTGAAGTAATGGACATCTATTAGGCAGTCCAGAATGACGTCACACCATAATTCAATATGGTTGCCTGATGAAAATATTGCCATTAATTTACATGACAGCTATATGCATTTTACTTGTTTTCGTGTATTTTGTACAGTTTTATTAAAAAATATTTATATATTTTCAAGAAAATAAGCTTTACTTTCATTTTATACATTTAAATTTTTACTTATCATTTAATCTTTAATGGAACACACCAGGGTTGCACTGATTTAAATCACGATTTAAATCTTACATATTTTGCTAAAAAAAAATATTGATTTGAACCAAAGGTTATTTTACGTCAGTTATCAGGTATTAAAAATCAAGTCATAATGAAAATATTTATTGAACCACATTTATAATCTTTAAATAATATAATTAAATAACAAACACAGTACAACGATTTTTGATAATAAATAAATCTTTGGAAATGAATAAATAGCATATAGTACTATACATTTTTTATCAGATTATCAAACTTAAGAGTTATGCTGTTTATATAAAAAAAAAAACGGTTTGGAGGTTTTTTCGCTGCCCATAGCATTGCGAATTTTTGAGTGCACCGACCCAAATGTCGAAAAAATTCTTTCCACGCTTGTATTTATATATTATTGATATTTTATTTGATATTTATGATTTGGAAAAAAACAGTTTCCAGCCGTGGCTGAAAATTATTATTGAAAACTTTAGTTTTGTTAACAATTAAAAATTAAATATATTATATTATGTGATATTGACAGATATCAGAGAAAATTTAAAAATTATTAATTTTACTGATCCTTTTACTATATTGCTAGCTGTAAATTCATCAATTTTGTGTCTACATCTATTTTGTATTTGTTCCAATCTTCTTATATCATTTACATTTTTAAAACGGATTTGTACCCCATATTTTGCGTCGGAATTTATTGCGGATATATATATATATATATATTAATTAATTAATTATTAAATACGTTTATGTATGAAATACCTTTTAAAAAATGCTTGCTATATGCCCATTGATATTTTAACTTATTATAATTTAAATCTACACGTTTAATTACTTTAATTCATTTGATTGATTAAATGTATTTTATGTTTGAAATTTAAAGCTGCGAGAATCGAAAGAAAAAGGAACATTATCTTTTCTTGACATATTTTTGTATTCGTTCACAACACATGTCACAAGCATTTTCTGCAAATTAAATAGGTTTCAGTTAAATATACAAATATTTTTAAAAAGATTACATATTATTACTTACTATTTTTCATAAATTAAACCAATATCAATTAACACATTTAAAATAATTCACAAAAAAATTGTATTGTATCAAATGTCAAATCTCGAATGTTTTCATCAAGCAACCATATTGTATGACGTATGATCACGTGTTCTGGAATGCCTAATATCTAAACAAATAAAAAATTAACTTTTTAACCCAACTAAAATACATCTATCTAGCGAAAACTTGATTAATTTTTGTAGTTTATTTAACCAATTCTGTCGTACAACCATTTGTCGGGCAAAAAAATGTTTTCTTCGTGCAAAAAACTTATTTTGTCGTACGGAAACCTATTATTATATCGTTATAGTTCGTATAGTTCGTATACAGGGACGGATCTACATATGGGCTAATAGGGCTATAGCCCTGGGCCCCAGATTCGCAAGGGGCCCCCAACCTCTCGGACATATACCTATTATATTCTATACTAAGCACGGCTTATAAGAGAAAAGATCGAAACACAAAAAATTTAAAACACAAATTTACTAATATTTATTAAAAATCAACAAAAAATAATATATAACATTAAAACGTGATTAATTTTCATCACTTAATCACCTCAAGGAACGATCACTTTTAATACTGTCTTTTAGGAGTATTTTTTTATAGTCAATGGCGAAGGCGTGAGTCAAAGCCAATAAAGAAAAAGAAAATAATTTTTTTTTTTGAAACGTGTAGGGCCCCTTGGTATTTTTAAGCCCTGGGCCCCCAAAAAACTAAATCCGTCCCTGTTCGTATATATATATATATATATATATATATATATATATATATATTTTTTTTTATTTGTTTGATTTTTTCTAGATATACTGAAACAGTAGTCGATCCAAGTCTAGGAATGCAAAAATATAATCCTGAAGTCAACTTTACATCAATTTCACAAAATGGTGACCAAAAAATAGCAAATTTAGCTGATAAGTTACGACACGTACACAATGTAAGTAACTTTCAAAAAATTAATAAAATAACAGCAGTGAAATATATTGTAATCCCTACAAATCATATTGTATTAAAAAAAAAAATGTATTAAAACTGTCTCTAAACTTTTCTATTACATAATAAAAAAATATATTTCAACAATATTTATATTTTTGTTTACAATATTAGATGGTGATCACAACATTGGGCTCTGTAAATCTTCCTGAATCCGATAGTTTCATGCAAGGCGACGCTGCTGAAGGTTCCGGTTCCGGTCGAATGCCGGATGATGACGAAACAATGACAGGTTCCGGATCTGGAGAAGGAACAGACGGTATACATATATTTTTTACATTTCTTATTTTATATTATAAAACTTTTATAAAAGAAACAATTTCTAAATGAATATTTTCTATTTCAGATCCAAGACCTAATATGGGAAGCGAGCGTGGTGGCAGCATTGTAGAACAAGTACCAACAAAACCCGGAAGTAGTAGTAACAATGTTTCGTCGTCGGCAACGTTGGTACTACTGCTTCTTCTATCAGTCGTGCATGTGTATCGGTGTTCTGGTTAAACTAGAATAACCGTTTTCGTGTGGCGGACAAAATTTAATATCCTGTGAATGTTTAGTGCTATTTTCAGCATCGGCTCAAAGGGCCATATGATACTTTGTTAGGTTTATAGTACCTGCATTTTGTGCTGCCAATTTTCCGAGTTTGTAAAAGTTGCAAGATCAGTAAGATTTTTTTTGTTGAAACGGAATTTGGATATATATATTAAAGAAAATGTGTTTTTACTCGTTGATCGTTGTGAAAGACAGTGTCATATTTATATATTACTGGCCGCTTTACATAAAATGTAGAGGACAACGGGAATGTCACAAATATGGCAGTTTGTTCCTAACCTCCAAGGGCCATTAAAAAAGTTTATATATATTTACGATCTATAAATGTCATTTCTGCTCATTTATAAGGCAGATATTATTTCTGTATAATAAATTAATATGTATACATTACAGCGAAAAATTACTAATTAAGCGAATTCGGAATTTGTTGCATTTTGTAACAATATTTAATTTTATTAGGGATATTATATAAATAAAAAAATTTAGTTTTATATTATATATAACATAATAATATATTACGTTTTTTAATTAACAAATATTTATAAGTATTTTTAAATTATTATAACTCCATCTTTGAACATTTTCAAAGTATCATGTACAAAATGTAGCAAAAAAAATATCGCGATTCACTGAATTAAAATATTTCTAATTTTGGCTGTAATGTCAATAAATGTTAGTTTATATATAACTAATTGTTGTCAATGTAAAAAAAAGAAAATAGGCAACTATGGAATAAGGAACATTTATCCTCGAAAGGACGAAAAATAACAGAAAAAAAAAAAACCCCAATCAGAGCATAAATGTATATAGCTGAACTATGAATGTATTTTAAGTGTCGTATGAACGAAAGAAAAAGTGTACGTTTTATTTTTTTTATTTTTTAGTTATATTTAACGCGGTTGCCAATTAGAATAGTTGTGGAAAAACAATTTGTTAATGTTTGCCATGACCAAACGTTCGCAGACGAACAGTTGATTGAAAAATAAAAAAGAAAGGTTAATTGTTGTACAGGAATAAAAGTATTTAATAATTCTACTCTATGCGCTTTCAGTGGGCAATCAGATATATTTATCTAATAGATAAAAATCACTAGATTTGTAATAATATATCTAGCTTGATTGTTGTCACTTCTACATTTTATTTTATTCTTTTTAATATATATTAAGATTTTCATCTTTTATTAAAATACAAAATTAATTTTTACAAATTTTTTACGACCAATGAGTCATAATTTATTGATGAGTCATAAATAAAAATTATTAAATTTCGGAAGTGCAACATTCAATGTAAATTTAAAGTCTTTCCATAAATATAGAAAAGTGCCATCTATATGTAAAATCAATATTCCGACTTTCATTGCTGTCTTTTCAAATTAATTAAGTGGAAGAATTTTATCTGTCTCGAAAATTAAAGTTTACACATTTAATAAAAATTTGAAAGTCCACATGAGATACAATAGGAAAAAAATAATAAATAAACGGTATGAATGTTTAGCGTGTACATAAGTTATAGAAATGATTCGCTTATTATACAATTTTTAAATTATTTTGAGACCTATCTGTGATTGATCTTATTATTTAACGAATAACAAAAATAATTGATCTAAATTTATTTTATTTGTAGTAAAGAAAGAATTAAGATGAGAAAAAAAAAAGATATTCGTAGGTTTGATATGTTATAAGAAATGAGATGTCTTCTTGTATAAATTTACTTGTATGTGGTTGAAACGAAACGATTTCAATTATTAGAAATTAAAAATTATAAAAAAAAATATATATTAAATAATACTATTGTACAGTAAAGTTGAAGTATATTATGGAAATATAATTGTAGTTAGTTATGTTTTAAATTCAGTATATATTAATAAAATTAACGAACTACTAGTTGCCAGCGGGAACCGCCCTTTTTATTGAATGTCAAATAAAAACTGGTTCACGCGGAATTGGTTAATCACACCCGGAAATTATTTAATTGTTTCCTGTTATTTTTATGACAACTTTTAAATTAGAAATATTGATAATTTCATGAAAAAAAAATGATGTTATTTTTAGTTAGGAAACAATCAAATAATTGAAATGGTGTTTAAAATTGCCAAAATGTGGTTTCGAATTATTGTGATGCATTTTATATTTGTAAAAAGCAGCGTGAATCAGACTTGAAGTTCGTTTTTATTTTTCATTGCTTTTTGCCATATATGTTTATATCAGTATCCTTCCAAATCCTGCACCTTTTTATTATCTTTTTTTTTGTATTTGTAAGTTTTTTCGCTTTATTATATTTGTAAACATACTTTTCAAATAAATTGTTACACACCTTTAAGATCTGCAGAAAGTTATACAGCAAAGAGGAAGTTTAAATTAATTTAAAAATATGAAAAGTGTGTGCTGTGAAAAAATACAGAGCAAACTATTGTTCTTTCTCGCACAAATTAAGCAATAATTTACGTGAGACAAATCAAAAAAAAATAAGTTTTAAATTCTAATATCGGAAATGATTTACCAGTGTTATATGTCAATTGTAAAACATTTAAAATTATCAAATGGTATATACCATTTATTTATCTATCGTTCATTGGTTTTTCTCACGAATAAAACAATTGCTCATTAACCAACCAACCTTGAACTCATTGTATTCTGGCTTCGTGAAAATATATCAAACTAATTAACTAGTCTTTAGCTTTGTAATTATTATTTAAATGTATTTACATTTTAAGTTTCAAAATTTATTTAATTTACGACTTCATTTATTTGTATAATATGCCTATATTGGTAGAATAAATAAACTATTAGCTGCCTTTTTTAAAGTGAACTTTTTTTTATTAAAACCTTAATCGTTTAACTAATTCATTTATATCTGATTTTTATCATAAATAACTGACGTTTTCTAATATTTAGTACAAATGCGAATGCAATATGATTAAAAATTAATAAACAAATATAAAATAAAAATTTAATTTTTTCATTGTTTTGGCTATAACGATATTAAAAATTAAATTTTTATTATTTAACTACATAAAATTTCTGATTCGAATGACTCGTGTAGTTGAAGATTATTTTGTTAATAAAATTTATTAAAACTAAGATAACAAATTTATAATAATATTTATATACTAAGTTTTGTTTTATTTTTAAAAATCTTATCAAGAAATTTTAATAAAAATTCCGATTAATAATTTTATGCTACTAACTTGTAACAAATATTAACGTTTAAACAAATTAAATAGTAGTAGTATGTATGTTTAATTACATTTTACAACAGTAATTAAATGATAATCTTTTCACATTGTTTTAATAAATTATGTTCTATTGTTGAATTTTTGAATTGAATACATTTTTGATTCTCTCACGTTGGTAACAATTGTTAGAAAGAAATGGTAATATATGTGTAAAAAGAGATAGTTAGAGAGTAGGTGCGTCGAGCATCGGGCATGTCGGGCTGTTAAAGTTGGGTGGGTTTTTAACATGTAAAAATGTGTTTTGTACTTTTAAATATATGAAATCGTAACTTTTAATGAATCAATGAAACCGAGAATACATGTATTTTAACAAATTTAGTGTAGAATAGTGACGTTTCGTTGTACTTTTCGTATATTTGTCTATATTCGTTGACAAATATTAGGAGATAACAAGATGGCGCATCAATTAGCTCCGTCAGTCAACTGCAGTTTAGATGACATCGACCTAAGTACACTAAAAGTAAGTATAATTCTATTAAAACTAAACAATAGTATAATACATTCGTTTGTGCTGCTAACGTATCTTGCAGAAGTTCACGGTCTTACAATATAAATCATGTAAACTTGGCATGACAATCAATCAACATTTTATATACACTTGCTGCGAAAGTGATTCAACAATCTGTCCGTAAAATAAATAATAATTCTTTTGTTTTTATAATAACGAATTTATTTGTTTTGTTTAAATCGTTATTATGATAGGAAGTTGAATAATTTTCTACAACAAACATAAAAGTTGTCATTCCTTTCTCAACTTTGTATGGGTGTGAATCATACGACTTTTGCTTGCCCTATTAATTTCTTACAATTGAATAAAAACATTTTACGTGATTTTCTTGGAATGCGTTATCTCGTCTCTTGCGAACCTTACAAAGTTTTCATAAAATTTCTTTGATAGCACTTTACAAAATGAACAACAATACAAAGCAGCAATTATATTAATATTCAAATGAATTTGATCGTGTTTCTTTATTTCAGGATCCTGCTGGAATATTTGAACTCATTGAAGTTGTCGGAAATGGCACATACGGACAGGTATACAAGGTGAGTAATCAAATTTCTAATTGTTGCGAATTTATGAATATTAGCGTGGGATGGCAAACTAAATAATCCCCGAATTCTCCTTATCTTATCTCTTAAGCAATATAAACAGAAATTTTTGTGTTTATCACGTGCAACTGGGTCGCAAATACTAAATAATCACAATATATATTTAAAATACATTGTGAGTAATCATTGTGTAAATAACTGTCAAATTGAGATTTTATTTCTTGAAAATTTCCAGATAAATATTTTGATAAAATTTTCAATTTAAAATTGAAATGAATTATATTTGTCCGATATAAATAACTAAAATTTATCGCAGTTGTCAGTTGGCTTTTGCATAATCAAAACAATCAATTTATATAATTAACCTTTATAGAACAACTGTTCAAAATAAAGGAAATATGATTTAATTTATTATTTAACGATATTTTAATATTGTTACTCTTGTAATTAAATATAAATGACTATACGAATTTTATATAATTATTTATATCATTCGTGTTTCTAAGTTATATTATTATTTTGGAAACTAAACAATTCAGATAGTAATAGAAAATCTTTTTACCCCAGTTAGTTTTTTTTTTTAATCTGTTAAAATATATCTGAGATCAATGTTTTTATTGTAAGTAATAAAATTTACTTGTCCTTTTTACAACCGGTTTGTTAATAATTGTAAGTTATGTAGTTACAAAAAAAAACTAAATATTACTCGATAAAAGTAATATATTTCGGTACAGAAAATGCGTTTTCAGTACTAGACACATAAATACCAATTTTGAAATTTATGTCATTTTTTCCTTTGGAATTTGTTTATGTTAGGGTCGACATACAAAGACTGGTCAACTGGCCGCCATAAAAGTAATGGATGTCACAGAAGATGAAGAAGAAGAAATCAAATTAGAAATAAATGTATTAAAAAAGTATTCAAATCATCGTAATATTGCCACATATTACGGTGCATTTATTAAAAAATCACCGCCAGGAAAAGATGATCAACTCTGGCTTGTCATGGAATATTGTGGAGCTGGTAAATATTCTTTAGTTTCACAATTTTTAACTGTCTTAATAAATCGAGGCTCAAATAAAAAGTAAATATTTTTTAATCCAGATTTTACTTACATTTAGTATGTATCAATTGTTGCCGTTCAAATTTTCTTCCAGACTGAATTTCTGAATTTTTATAGACGTTATTTGTTAAAAATTAAGAAACAAATTTGCGGTTATTTTTTTAATTTGAAAAAATCTGAAGGTTATAAATAAATGAGTGTTTCCTTAAATCAGTATCACATGATAATAAACAATAAAAACTCTTAAATTATCGAGATGAACGAATTTAGGAAATTTACTTGCTGAAGATTTGGTGTGATTTCAAAAATAATATATATATATATTTTAATTTGTTTACAATTATTTGGAAAACATTTTTCATGCCATTACTTTTTAATGAATCTTCATAATATATTTTATTTAGCTGTATTTTCTTTTCTAACAAGCAATATATTAAATATGCAGATCTGTATAGCCAAGAAATGTAAGGTGTGTGACTGCGAACTCGGGTTCGAATTCCGCTTAATGCATGATGTCTTTGTATCGTTTAAAATACTTTAATAATAATTTACTAAATATTATTGCTGGCTAAAAGTTTTATTTACTATGGCTATTATATGTTTTTACAAAAAAAATTCTATTTAAAATTAAACATGTATTATTTAATCTCTAAAATAAAATAATTTATTTATAAATACATTTTATTATACATCAATTAAATTAATTAAACACAATAATAGAAAAATTATATAATGATATAATTAAACATAAATAACGCAAGAAATAATGAATCTGCAAATTCCTTGTCAAATGAAATATTATTATATTGTAATTTGAATGGAGATTATTGATGAGAATATGCTCTAATTAATAAAGGAAAAGTGTGTGTTTAATTTGTATATTTCATCGGTTATCTCAACAAGTTAGTTGTAATGATTAAAACCGACGAAATTCACAAATGAAACACACTCCTAGCTTTAATTAATTGGGTCTTATTCCGATGAGTAATCACTATTTAATTGTTTAATGTTCAAGGTTAATAATTTTACATTAGATTGTAATTTGAAAATGTTATAGGTTCGGTAACCGATTTGGTAAAATCGACAAAAGGTCAGTCATTGAAAGAAGAATGGATAGCGTATATATGTCGGGAAATCTTACGCGGTTTATCGTATTTGCACTCAAATAAAGTCATTCATCGTGATATCAAAGGCCAGAATGTTTTGCTCACAGATAATGCCGAAGTCAAACTAGGTAAGCACCCCCTTTTTTTTATACCATTGTACTTAATCTGCGATATATTACAATGAGAAACAATAAAGATCCAAATTCCATAAAAGAACGAGTCATAAACCATATCAAATAAATTATTTAATTATTGTATTCCTGTTAGACAGAGTTTTGCTAAAATAAATATATAAATAATTGTTTACTATGTAAAATGTGTAATAATTATTATGATATTTTTTTGCTCAAGATACTTAGATCCGAAGTTAGAATTTTTATTTAGATCATTCCACCTTACACACGTTAACCAATCACTAACACATCCGCTATAAGAAAAAAATTTCATGTAAAAGAAAATAATTTCTATATTTATATATAAATACGTATTCATTATTTCTATGTATAAGTAAAAATCTAACGAATGTTTGTAGTCGATTTCGGTGTATCGGCTCAATTGGATCGTACAATTGGCAGACGAAATACGTTTATTGGTACACCGTATTGGATGGCACCGGAAGTAATCGCATGCGATGAGAATCCGGATGCAACATACGATAATCGTAGCGATCTCTGGTCGCTCGGTATTACAGCGCTCGAAATGGCCGAATCACAACCGCCACTCTGCGAATTACATCCGATGCGAGCGCTCTTCCTCATTCCCAGGAATCCGCCGCCGAGACTTAAAAGCAAGAAATGGTCCAAGAAATTTCACGGTAAATCAAATAAAATTTACGCCATAACTTATATAGTATATAGGAACATTTTCTATGTTATTTGAAAATAATAATAATTATAAAGCAATTTTGCAAGCTTTGTTTTGATTCAAACATATCTAATCTAACACCGAAATATAGAACTATTTATATTCGATAAAAAAATAAAATAATTATTAAAAAAAAAGTATATGCATGTTATAAATAAAACTGTGAATACAAATCAATAGGCATTTTGTATTTAAATGTTTTCGAACATGACTACAACAAAACTAGTTAATTTAACACATATTAACATGACTCATTTATGAATTGTAAGAATATATTTTTATTTTATAATTATAATACATAAATAACTATGTATTTACAAGCTGATAACTCTAGTTTCCGAATAAACTGTGATATTTATTTTAATTTGCGTTTTAGTTTTTATCTTTTATCAAATGCAAAATTATCTACTACGTCTATTCTTTAATGTATGCTTTTTTTCTTTATATATTTTCATTAATAAATAAACATATGATCTTACTGTGACGAAAAGTTAAATAAAATAAAAAATTTCTCTTCAACCACAAACTATTTAAAAGGCTATATATACACAAACACATTACGCACTTGGCAGTCTTTGAATCATATGAATAACGTTTAAATATTGAAAATATAATTTTTAAACAAATTTTCTGTGTGCATTTTAGGTTTTATCGAAACAGTGTTAGTAAAAGATTATCATCAGCGACCATACACGGAACAACTTCTGAAACATCCGTTTATTCGGGACCAGCCAACGGAAAGACAGGTTCGGATTCAGCTCAAGGACCATATCGATCGATGTAAAAAACGCAAACAAGAAAAAGAACGCGAAGATTACAGGTTCAATTATATATTTCTCTCTCTCTCTCTCGTACCTGCAAAATTTATATTCCTAATTTACCTTTTAAAATAATTACAGATATTCCGGCTCTGAGAATGAAGAAGAAGAACCAACTGTTGCCGGCGAACCATCGAGTATCGTTCAAGCTCCGGGCGGCGACACATTACGTAGAAACTTCCAACAGATTCAAGAAGGCCGGACACTTACACAAGCAGCTGAACCGCCTCCCAGGTTTGAATTCTATCCTCTAAAATTATCTATTTCAATTTAGAAATTAATTTCAGCCACCCGCAATGGTATTTCTAAAATATGCAGTGAACCCTTATAAACGATTCCGTAATGTTCAATCTATAGTTTGTTCGAAGGAGTAGAAACGTAAGACAGAAATACACTAAACAATTCTTTAACTTGCTGCGAGCTGACAGCAAATTTAAACACTTTAAATTTGACACCTGTCAGCTGTCACACATGTAAACAATTTACCTTTCATAAAGCGGAAATTTTTATTTGTTCCTTCGAATCTACGAATAGACACTAAGCTGTGTTTTTTTACATTCCACTCAGATCAGTAAATCTTGTAAATGAGCTGAGTGAGTTGTATTGATAAATAAAACAGTTTATTTGAAAGTGACGTTTAAAATCTAAGTTCCACATATGATATAACCTAAAATTTTAGATGTATTTGGATTGTTTGCGTTGCTAATTTATTGCAACTCGCCGGATATCTATTGTTTGATTTCAAAATAAAATATTCAAATATAAATGTCAATCAGTATCAAACACGTTATCAAATCTGAAACTAGGAAAATTTGAATTGCGCATGTGCGCTCACTTGAATCTCAGCTAAGCACTAGCTAAAACAGATATTATTTCAAGGTTACTGATATTTGCTGATCTGAGCTGAGTTTTTCGGTAAAAAAAAAACAGCTATTGTTGAATGATTTAGCTACGAATATTTTTTTTATTTTTTTTACCTGATCTAGTAACAAACACTGATAATACTTAATTTGTATTGATTTTTCTAGTAAGACCTTATGTTATAGTCAATTTAATCTAATTTAATTATTTGTTGCTTTTCTTGTGCATAGAAGTGGTCGAAATAAAGATCGCGAGGAAATTCCAGAGCCGGGCCCGCCCGCTAGACCTCCTATACCTCAAAGACTTATTGTTGTGCCTGATCCTCCTAGCAGGTATAGGTAATTTGTCGTCGGCTTTTTTATTATTTATTTTTATTATTTCAATTTTAGTTATTTAACTTTTTTTTGCATTATCGCAAATTTTCACAAAAGCAACATTTTTATATAATTAAAGTCACATTAAAGTCACCTTTTAGCCGATAAAAAAAAATCATTGTATTGACAACAATAATAATGATCGTCATTCAAAGTTTGAAAAGCAGACAAAAAAAATCTATCATTTTATTGATAACAATAGTAATAATACTAAAAAAGTCGAATTAAAATATTTATTATGAAAACCTGCGTTATGGAGTAAAATGCGTTATATAATAGATTTTGCTTTTGTAATCTATTGGCAACATTATCACATCATTACTGCTGCATGTCATTTACTTATTTATTATTTATTTTACGATTATTTTGCTCTTTATAATTCTGTTCTTTATTTATTATGTTTCTTATACTAAATTATCACATTGCTTTCCAATTTATTGATAAAAATTAATACTATACAAATTTATAAATTGTGTATTTTACAATGTGGAATGTTAAAAAAAGATATTTCAGAGCTAGGACGTTTATTACCAGATTTACGAAACGAACAATTAGCTTAGAATTACAATAATTCTTTTGAAAACAAGCCTAACAAAATTATAACTGCAATAATTATTTTAACTAAAGTTTTTTGGAATTTTTTGGCAAAGTTTTATCCATTTTGGAGCTGAGGCCATCATCGACAGTTTCACCTAACAAAAACAAATTATCACATAAAATGTAATATCGAATTTGCAGTCATATATTTGATATTACTTTTTATTTATTGTTGGTTTAGTTGAAAAAGAATCTACTGTTAAAATTATAGTGTTTTGTTCAACAATAATAATAATAAAAATCATTGAAAAAGAAATTTGATGTGTATTAGAATAGGTTATAATTGTAACATTATGTCTAAACAGACCTTTACCTCCAACACCAAGAAGTGGAAACAGTTCGCAACCCTCTCAACCACAACAGCCTCAAAGAAATTCACAGCATATGTTTAAACCTATGGTAAGTGCCTTACAACACAACTAAAGAAAAAAAAATTATTATTTAAAATTATGTTGGTAATTAATTTACTATTTGTTCTGTTTATTGCTCTAATCAATTATTTAATTTTTTTTCTTTACACTTTCAGCACACAATATACTATATATTTCCAAATATTAAATTTGGAAATTAATGATAGGTTATGCACATACGATTAATTTGTTTATTTGTTTTGTTTATTCGCTAGCGCTTCTAGTTTTTCTACCATCTCTCTTACACACTTTATCTTTTCTAATTTGGCTGTTTCTGTTTATTTCATGTCGATGTTTCACCTTTTCACTGCCAGGTGCCACCACGGAAACCTGAGGTGCGTATCTCAAATACAACTCTCACCAATTTTCACTGGCCTTTATTCACAATTTCTTTTACAAGTCTCAAAATTCTCTTTAGCTTTATCTTAATTTAGAAATATAATAAAATTCAGTAATTGGAAAAATCTAAAACACAACTTCAAAATAATACTTTTACGTAAAATGACTTCTAAATGAAATTATGAATATCGACCGCTATTTTTTTTATGTTTATTTGGTTATCATCCATCACACTACATATTTATATTTCTCAATTTTATTTTATTTTTTTAAATAATGTACTTGCACATAGTATTTCTGCACAAAACTACACTTATTCAAATTAAAATAATAAAAACTGAATGAATTTTGTTAATTTTTATGTATATATTTTATTTTATTAATTTATTTTGCAGTTTTTAATATATGTTCTTATTTTTAATAATCTATTTAAATTAATTTTCCAAATATTAAATAATTTGTGAGTGAGTTATTATTTTATATCTAGTATCTTTATCTTGATAGAAATTATACATATATTTATTTATTAAAAAAAAATCTTAAATCATATGATTACTTAAATTTTTTAAATATTCCTATTCAAATTATACAATATTTTCAGATAAATTAAATTTATTACTTTAGCAAGAAAACAATACATGATTATAATTTTTATTACCAAATTTAATAAATATAAACGACATTGAAAATAACTTTGAAGAAAGTATTTTTAAATTGATTAATAATATTTTATATTTAAATATTTTGTTTCGATTTTAATTGTCTTATATTACATTTAAACATTCAGTTTAATCTAAAGATAATGATAACAAGATAAGTTGTCTATATAAGGTATTCTATATAAATATAATGTGTAATTTTAGCCAGATAAACTTGATGCATATCAGTTTAAAATAGGTTTGTTCCAACAAGGGTGCGTTCCAAAACCATACCTCTAGGGTACAGAGTATACTCTTAATTCGTTTCAGATATTTTGAGTAGTACTCCGGAATAAACTCTAATTCGTTCCAATATTCTGGGAGTAAACTCTAGGAGCATACTCTTTGTAGCAGGGTACGATAATACTAAAGAACTTTTCAAAAACTAAATGTCAAATTATGTTCTGAGCCGTTCAAAAACTAAACAAAATTTTCAATCTCGTGATCATCATCCAATAATTTCCTCTGTACTCTTAAGGTGTATTATTTTGCAACGCATCCCAGGGACCACTTCTAGAAACGGTGGAAATAAGTATCTGTACGCCGATAACCGAATAACTTCTCGAAAAAAGTTTTCAATTTATTACCGAACATTGAATCGAGAGGTGGTAAAAATGAATATGTTTTCGATGTTATGATTGCAGGATTTAGACATGTTAGCCGCTCAACTGAACGAATTGGGTGTCGTACAGAATCAGCAGCAGCCGGAAGCACCGCCTCGAAATAATCGTAATAATAGTAAACAACAATCACAATCGCAGGTGAATAATAATGTACCCGTTACGGGTTCGGCAATCAATCACAGTTCGTCGACGAGCATCAATCAACCGTCAAGCGGTAATATACTCGATCCGCTCGTCGATTCCGATTCCGATTCGGAACCCGAAGACAATGGACGCGTACGAAACGATGGCACATTACTCGCTAGCGATCCACCTAAGCCACTGTAAGTTTTAGCCGAAGACACGAATTTACGATTTCTCTTTTTTTTTCCATTATCAAAATAAGTTTTTCTTTACTGAAACAATTAGATTTTTTGCATTGTTTTTCAATAGAAAACAATTTTTAATGTCACTATTTTGTTAATTTCTATTTATATTTAAACAAAGCAAACTTAAAAAAGTAATAAAAAAAAAACTATTAAATGAAAAAACAATGCAAATATGGTCAAGAAAAGTATTTTGTTCTTTGAATAATATTTAATAATAATTGAAGCAATTTTTGTTTGAAAAAATTGTTATCTAAAGGTTATGCAAAATTTTTATTATTGAATTCAAATAATAAAAATCTTTCTAGTAATATAAAAAAATAAAATATACCGTACCATTTAAAATAAAAAAAGGTTGTATGGAATATTTCGATAATTAAACTACTACTGATTTAAAAAATATTTTATTATATCATTTAAAATTTGAATTTAATTTTCAACCAACATTTTTCAAATAAGAAAAGTAACAGCAGCGAACATCTGTAATATTTTATGGGGAAAACTTATTTTGATTGGTGTGTTTTTATTGTTCAACTATTTATTTACATAAAATAATTGTTTGAATAAATTTCCAGATGGCGTTTCTATTACTAACTATTTATTGTTTTATTAACAACTTCATCTACGATTAATAATTATTGGAAAGTTGATTTTAGTTTTAATTTTATGGTTAAATTTTCTTTTATTAATTTCTTATTTAGCTTCGGACGTGGGAGACAAATATTAAGATTTTAATTTCATTTATTACTATAGAAATGTTAAATAATATATTAAACTAATTGCATAAATTGAAAAAAGAATATATTTTTACTTTTATACAATAAGTAATTTACAAGCTTCAAATATGCTTTAATCTTTAATAAATCATATTTATTTATGATAAAAATATAACAAAAATAAATATAAATTTTATTTTGACATGTTTAAGACCTACGTCTTAAGCTAAAAATTAATCGATATTTTGTTCATAAGCTAATATTGCTAGTAATAGTAACATAGAAGGTAGAATTTAACTTAGTATTGTGCTACGAGTAGATTCTAAGTTTATAAATATTGTCTAGTCAATTGTACTAATTCTTTTTTGTATTAATCCTTTTTCTCATTATTGTATACTTTTTTCTTTTTATTTTTACTGTACTAATTATTTATTCTTTATTTGTTATTTATTTATATTTGACAACCTATATTTTTAATTTGTATTACTACTATCTTTGCTTATTTAATTTCCTCTTTTTGTTTTTAACTTTTTGGTTTGCCGTTTTGTTTTGGTTTGATTTTGTTTTGTTAGTCCCGAGTTTTCTTACAGACCTGGTTTGAGTGTCGTATCGGAAAGCACACCTAGTAGCTCTAGTCCGGGTGCTACTGGTTCCGGAAGTGGTTCTGGTGGAGCTCCAAATCGACCACTTCCGCCTACACCAGATGATGAAGAATCTCAAGGTGATAGAACCCTAGTTATGAAACGGGTAAGTTGGACAAAATATCATTTCGATGTTACTCTCAAAAATATTCAATGTTATTAATCATAATAATATTTCCTACAATATAATTTAATATACAAAAATATCCCAATTTCTTATATCAAATATTTTATTAATTTCTCAAAAATGATGTTCTTGCAAGCTTTTTTATGAATCACTTCTTATAGCCAGTTATTCTTAGGGCCAGTTGTAGAAACGTTATTGGTGATTAGGTTGTCAACTGTTTTTGGAACACCTAATTTATTAATGGATCAGTTGACAACTTAATCAATTTAAATTATAACGTAACGTACATAAATACAATTATTTGTAAGAAATCGATTTGTTTTTTTCTATATTAAATTATTTCAACACAATTTACTAAATATGGATAATATATATCTATCTGTCCTCTAATTTGCTTATAAATCGTCTTATCAAGTTCAATAGATTGATTATAGTTGTTGACTGACATTTCTGAATTCTGATGTGTTTAATTGTTGTGAAACTTTCCATCAAAAAAAAAAAAATTCTGTTTGGTTGTTACGTGTTGCTAAAACAACAGCAGTCGGCAGCCAGTCATACAACAGAAGACAATCGTCAATCAGAAATTGATGAGGCAACCTTACTCAAAGACTGGGATTTTGCCCGATTTTTTCCACAAAAATTTCAATCACAGAACTCGGCATCAACGGCCGAATCATCGTCCACATCCACATCGAGCAGTTCCGCACAAGTTATCACGAAAAAAACACCCGATAAACATTCGAAAAATCCTGTTGTTACACACCGACGTGTCGAGAGCGATTTGAAAATTTCCAATCCGTTTTTCCGTGGCTTTCGACGAGAGAATTCCGATTTTTTCCCGCTGAGTTCAGCGCGACACTCGGCTATATTTGTCGATCGTAATGTGAATCCGCTACGGTCTAGCGGTTTTTTTAACAATAGACGCGGTTCCGATGCTAGCATTACAGGGTTAGCAAAACGTAGTAACGGCGAACCGATACTCACTGACTTTATCAAAACAAACTCTGAATCACCGAGCTCTTCAGGCAGCGAAAATCGTCACAATAAGAAAGATTTTAACGCGTTGAAAAGTATCGGTTTGTTTCGAGGCGATGGTAAATTAGATTTTTTACGTCCTCGGCGGGAAAAAACCGAATCCGATATTGTTTTACGAAGTTCGGCTGCTAGACAAGGACTGAGAGATAATTTAGATGCGCGACGAAAAGAAATGGAAAGTAAGTTTACTCGGGAAGCTGACGATATGAGACGTAGAAGTTCTAGACCTTTAGATATCAATTCATCGACAAGTTCAATTACCTCACCTACGCAGTCTATCGATGCAGGAGAATATCTTTACTTACAGGTAAACGGGCTTTTTAAACTTCTATTAACAATTATACCAACTTGATAACGTTTGTTATTATTTGATTTTTAACAATATTTGACTTGGTTAACCGTTTGAGTGCCAAGCAGCGATTTTGCGCTCTTCTGTTACGCTCAAAATTTGCTAACGCTCTAACAAGCTCGGTTTCCGTCGATGCCAGATTTTACGGATACCGTTTCGTTTTAAGTAAAAATACAATTGGAGTAATATTACACTTTGTACGTGTAAACTTTTTATTCTAATAAACAACTATTATTAAAATAATATAATGAACTAAATAATGTAGAATAGGAAATAAGACAAGCGCAAAGCGCTACTTGGCACTTTTGGACGGGGAAACAGCAAAAACCCGTGGCACTCAAACGGTTAATAATCAGTATCATCAATTTTTCTTTATTTACATTACAGTTTCATATCATTAAGTGCAACAAGATTTTTCTAAGATAAAATCTCTATATTTAATCGAATTAATCAATCAAAATAATCATAAAATATTTATTATTAACTAATTGTAAGCATGTGGATTTAAACTAACCAATAAATGTGTGTCGCCTAGACTAATAATTATTTGGCAACATGTTACAATAACCTTAACAATCTTATATATATAAAAAATAATCAAATGCATATAGAAACTACGGCTGCCAGCATGGAGACTGCGAGAGTGATGAAATTTTGCAAATAAAAAAAAACAGGATCAGAATGAATTATTGGAATACGCATGATGAAATTTGGAAAAGTTTTAAAGTAGTGAAAAAATATATGCGAAGACAGCTCTGACTGGTTGCTACTGCTGTTGTTGCTACATTTTTACGTTTGTCTCGTCGAATAAAGTGTTTTGTGTCACTTCATTGGTTTGTGATTGTTTATTTTGTTATTTGTTTTATTGTGTGAGTGTTTTTTTTTTTTATATATTATTTTTATCACTAACATACTTGTCAAAATTTTATAATTTTTCAATTTTTGACAGAAAATATTTTTGCTTTTGTAAATAATGTAAACATCTGTTTGTATTCTAACTGATGTTTCTATGCAAGTTTTAATTTTTAAATTATATTATTTATTTGGTATTATTGTAGAACTTTATTCAAAGTGATTAAATTTTAAAAATAGATAGTCAAAAATAATCATACGTATATTGCCTAATCATACTATTTGGACACTTTTCGTACGAATTAAACCGATTTTATTTTTAAATTTAGTTTTGTCTGAAACGTCACCGTGTTGTGAATAACATTGTATGTAGTTTTAAAAAAATTACGCGTATTTACTTGTCCATGTTAGAAATATCAGAATCAAAAGTAATTACAGTTTATTTTATTTGTTACTTAATTTATTTTGATTGTTTACGTAATACTTATATAATTGTAGATTGAGTTTTTTTTAATTGTTTAAAGTTTTGTTGTGACTATTAAAAATTATAGTTTTTGATTTATTAAAAATAACGTACTAATATGTATTGCATCAAAAGAAAAGTTGACATAGAAATTATTTTGTGTCATGTTTAAGATAGGTAATTATTATGTTGAGTGTGCTATAAGTGACTAACAATTAACATATTTACATAAAATAGTAGAAAATTAGCGCACGTTATTTAAACATGTTTTTTTTCAATATTTATCGAAATTTACAGGGGGGTAGAGGGCCATCCAGTGAGGGTACGCGAACGAGTAGCGTTCTACCCGATCTTTTAAGTCAAGCAAGTGCCAGTCCCGGTACACCTTCTGCACGAGATAAATCACAGAGCGAGGAGGTACGTATATCCAGTTCCAAATATCGAGAAAGAATATCATTTCTACTTAGTTGAAAAGAAAGAAACTAAAGATATCGTCGTTTTGTCCTAGAATTTTTTATCCAACCATATTTAGATCGTATAGTAAAACAAGTTTTATTGTTATTATATTAGTATTTTTTTGGACAGTTTAGACTAGAAGTTGAACCAAAAACAGCATCAAGAGTTTTTTTTGTCATGTTGTCATGTCATTTTGTTTTTTATTTTTTTTTTCCTTGATGAATTTTGTTTTCAAATTAGTATTTGAAACTTGTTATTTACGTACTTCCAACTTTGAATTAACTATATATCAAAATTCAGTAAAATTGGATTTGAATAATTTTTACACTACATTTTTGTTGATAATTTTTAATGATTAATTTGTAAATATTATTATTACTTAATAATTATTGTAAAAAAATATTACAATTCCAAAAATTTTTACCACTGGCTAAGTATAAGATTATTATTAGCGTAATTTCTTTTATTTTTTTAAATCATATTTTTTTTTATTGTTCCATATTTTAGCAGCGTGTTTAATTAAAAACATTCCTGACATTTATTTCAAATTGCATTTTTGCTTTTATCTTTATGGAATGTAAATAGTTTTTATATATAATCAGTAGCGTATCTAGTATCAGTGGAAGGAATATAAAATAATATTAAAAATATTTCGCAAATTTACATTATTTTTATATTCAATGTTAAATATTTTTCATTGCCTAGACTGATTTAACGTATTTAAATCTATAATAATATATTTAAATGAAAACCAAAGTAAAATAAGCATAATATAGGATTGAGAAATATTGAGTAACCAGATATAACAGCGCTCACAAAGTATAAAAGTATTATTTCTAGACTGGGAATGATTATAAACATTTGAATACTTTTTATTTTGATTGCTTGTTAAAAGATATAATAAAGTTATTTATCTTAAATTATTATATAATTGTAATATATTACATTATAAATATAAATCTGCATTAAAAATGTATTTGATTCAAATTGAATGTGCGTTTGACGAAATAAAAAAATAAAAGTAAGTTTGAATGAGAATAAAAAATACTTTTTGATGGTCACACTGCGGTCTGATGTTAACGGAAGGTTAGTGCGTTATTTAACTGGCCGTTTGTTTTTATTTATTTAAAAAAAAAGCAAAGTATTAATGAAATGGGTCCATTCATTCCATTTTTTAACTAATGTGTGTGTCTTTCTCTTTGGTTTTTGCCTAACTGAGTGACGTCCCGTGTTAACGCACCAAATAAAATAATAACTGTAAGTATGGCAAGCGTACGCAAACATTTATTATTTACTTTATTTTATTATTTATAATTTTTATTATTATACTACATTAATCAATAATACATTATCAATGTACAAGATGTTTCTGAAATGTGTGACCAAATTTTAGAAGTCTGTTCTTTTCATCATAAAAATGAAAAGATCTTTATAAACAAATATTTTAAACTGTGCTCTTAACAAGTTATTAGGGAGTTTTAGCACACAGCGACAAAAAAATCATCTATTCGATGATTTATCTAAAAATTTACATTGGTTTGCAGCTATTCATTGTTGCCGATTGTCATCTGTAGTGAGAGCAGGTAAACATATCAATTTTGGTTTTTCGAATTAAGCTTACAGTAAGATAAATCAAATGTTTTTAGCGTGATGTCAATCTGTTGATCTGTTAATAAAGCAAATTCGGTTTAACGGATTTTTAAGAAATTTCATATTTAAGCTTCGGACACGAAATTTCATCAACTTTTGGTACAAATCCATCTACCGGAAAACAATAATTTTTTTTGAAATTTTTCATATTTTTACATTATTTTTTTCTAGTAATTGTTTTGAAAAAATTATGTCTGATAGGTAATTATCTTTTTCAATAATAATTTCTCTGTTAGAAAGTATTTTGTTTAAATACGAATAAATTATGATGACGGTCGGGTCTGTGATAGCCACATCAGATTGTTTATAGATAAATAAAATAGTTTTGTAATTGTTTGATTGTTTTTAGTTAAAATATTTATTTTAAATAGTTGACTTATATGAATAAGTATCATGGAAATTTTGTAATTGTATCATTTTTTATAAATTCAACAATTTATTTGAAATTTTTAGTTAAAGCCTGTATTAGATCATAATTTGTAATAAAATATTAATTAATGTTATGAAAGAGTTATGATTACGATAGAACATTTAATTAAAAAAAAAAGTGTATACCGTTTTATGCTACGTAATACAAAAAAACATATTTTTGTTCATATAAAATTCAAATTAAATACAAATTTTAGTTACTAAGTTTACACATATGTTATATTACGTAAAAAAAGAGAAAATAAATGGGTAATAAGAGTACTATTTTTATCATTTGTTTCAAAATTTAATCAAAGCAATGGATACAAAATAATTACACAACTAACAATGATAAAACTTATGGCTGTAAATCATTTATTTATACAGTTTTAGAATGTATTTTGGGATATTTGTTTTATGTCACTTTTTCATGTTTATAATGAGGAGAGTAAATACTCTTCCAAAATGGATCACTTCAATTCAGGAATACCGTGTATATATTATTAATAATAATTAATCCTTGTCTTTTTGTTTTGTTTTATTTTTTAGCATCTCTACATAGTATGTTATTTTTTGGTATGGGAAAAACTGAGGGGAAAGACTAATACATTGTTTTATTTTATTTAATTTGGTTTGATATTTTTTTTATTTTGTTAATTATTAATTTTAATTTTTCCTTTTTAAATGTTTTCTATAAAACTCACCTCTCTATCTATCACTAATACGATTGAAATGCATGGCTCTAAACATTGCCTGTAGCTATCTTGTTAACCACTCAATCATTCACTCATATTTTTTTCTTTAAATCACTCATTTTCCACCAGCCGATAAATCTAGAAAACATTTTTTTCATATATCATATATTTTTGCAATACCTAGTGACCATTATTACATTTAGCCGTTAGTACAAAATAAACTTGAAACAAGATAATTTTTATCTCTTTCTAATATGAAATTAATATAATGATTAAGCTATAAAAATATTTTTGACTTAGAAAAATAGTTTCACGTAATAGATAAATAAACATAAAAACTACAATTACACTGCGAGTAAATTAAATGGTTATATAGTTTGGAATCATCCCGTAAAATTAAAATTCGTATTTTCATTACAAATTCAGAAAGTTTATTGAATTATGAAGAAATACAGTTTTGCTTTTAAAATGGTCCTTTTTGTCGTAAAGAAATGATGCCGTTTATGTCGTATAATTTATAGGTTTTTATCTGCTAGATGTGCATGCATTCGTCTATATCTGACATAAAATACGTATTTTCGTCCGCCAAATAATGATTACATAATATTCCTCTAAAGATTAGAAATTACGGGATGATCCCATTTTACACAGAGCAATAGTTTAATGTTAGTTTTAGTATTAGTTGGCTGGCTCTATTTTTATGTCTTTCTATGTACATATGTGTGTGTGTGTGACTTGACAGAAAAAAATGTATAGCACACACATTTTATTTATTCTCAATATTTTGTCTGATCTTTTTCACTTCTATATTTGGTTAGAATTCTTTGTAGTGTTTTCTACTTGTTACACATACTTGTACTTAAAACTTATATTGAAAATAATATTTGTAAAATATCAAATTTGAAAATAGTGTTATACTTTTAGAGATGATATATTTTTTGAGTTACAAGTTACAGTTCAGTTGTACTATTGAAACTTATAATAAGATGTATTATTTTATAGAATATGCGAGTATATAAAAGAATTGTTACATAAAAGACAAAAAATATATAAAATATTTCCAGTGAATCAAAAAAAACAACATACTATTAACATTAATAATATTTAAAAAAAATATAAATTAATAAAATTTGTATTGATTCGTATATAAGACTATAATAATTATATGTAACTATATCTAAAGTTATAACTTTTATGAAAAATAATGTTCTCTATGTTAAATATTTTCTTAATTTTATTATAAATGTTTTCGTTATCTTTATTTTAACTAATTGAAAATGTTTATAAATAACAAATATTATTTTCTCATATTTATCTCGTTTCCATTTTTTTTTTTTTTGCACAAATACAAAACTAATAATTAATATTTTAAAAGTAATTATTTAAGAACCAGTATGTGTACCAGCAAGTATTACTTTGATACATCTAATTGATAAATGAAGAGCGCCAGTATCTAATATAGCAATGCATCGTAATATTTACAGTACCGTCAAGCCGTAACCCCTTCATCCCCATCGGTGCAAGCGGCGGTGGGGGCAAATAAATCGCAACAATCGCCACCACCGCCGCTGCTCACCCCTCTTGCCTTGCAACAGAAACAGCGTTCGTTCCTCACGTTCGGATTCAGCGCCGGTTCGGGGCCATCGCGCCGCGAATCTCATGTCAATGTTAATGTCACACCAACATCGCACGATATTTCCTCCGATACGCCCGAGATCCGAAAGTATAAGAAGCGATTCAATTCGGAGATATTGTGTGCCGCATTGTGGGGTTTGTACTAGTTTTAATTTCTATTAAATATTATTATTATTCAGTATAATGGTAATTGAAAATCAAATTTGTCAAAATAGTTTTCGCAAACATAAAAATACAACTTTTATACAGTAGTAGTAGTGTATCAGAATAATATATAATTTATATGATTTGTTTCGCAGGTGTAAATTTATTGATAGGCACCGAAAATGGTTTGATGTTGTTGGATAGATCTGGTCAGGGTAAAGTATATCAGTTAATATCGCGACGTCGTTTCCAACAAATGGAAGTGTTGGAAGGACAAAACATCCTAGTGACCATCTCCGGCAAGAAGAATAGAGTTCGTGTCTACTACCTCAGTTGGCTGAAAAGTAAAATCTTACGCACTGATGGCCTTAGCGATGTAAGTACTTTTCAATTATTAACTACATTTGGATTATTGGAAAAAAAAGGCTTAATTTACATCTCAAAAACATTTAATTATGAAAAAGGCTATTAATAGCAGCTGTATTCCTTTTATCAAAAATTGGCTCATCTCATTTGGAAAGTGAAGTGAGGTGAATTGCTTTATAAAAGAATAAAATATTCAAACTATAGCAAGAGAACACGAATAAGTGACAAAGATCGAAATACTTTGACACCTTTCTAGACGTTTGTTTTTCTAATCAACTATAAATTTGTTATCAAACAATTTTTTCATAATCCAAATGTATCTTTTAATTATCAGTTACATAAAATAATTCTCATTTAAATTTATTTTGAAACAAAACGAAAAAACAAACAGCAAGTGGAACGACGTAACGGTTGGATAAACGTAGGCGATCTCCAAGGTGCTGTCCATTTCAAAATCGTGAAATACGAACGTATTAAGTTCTTGGTGATAGCGTTAAAAGACAGTATTGAGATCTATGCGTGGGCACCGAAACCTTATCACAAATTCATGGCATTTAAAACGTTCGGTGAACTAACGCATCGACCCCTACTCGTTGATCTCACCGTTGAGGAAGGCACTCGTTTAAAGGTGATCTACGGTAGTGCTGATGGTTTCCATGCGGTTGATTTGGATTCGGCTAGTGTCTATGACATCTATTTGCCTAAACATGTAAGTTTTAGCATTTTACATAATTGTTTTTTTATCATAATTGTGAAGAAAATGAAATTTCCTGTAGCATATAATACGTGAAATAATATTGTTCGTTGAAGGTAGTTTTTATTAATATACGAAAAATACAAAATAAAAACAAATTAAAGTAAAATAAATAATAGTGTGATTAATTTAAGAAAAATTAAATCGTATTCTCAATCACTTCCGTCAAAATAAAAATTCTGAAATTTCGTAAGATATCGTGTTATTATATCTCAGAATTTTTATTTTAACGGACAGATATTTTTAACGGAATATTTTATAATAATAATATTTTAACGTATATTTCATTGTAATTATTTATAAGAATATAAACAATTAATTCTTCAGAAACATTATTATTTGTATATATAAGTACTATTAATATTACAAACATTACAATGATTTTGTATTATACATCGTCAAAAAATTAAACAAAATAAAATTATGTATTTTTTGACGATGTATAACACGAAATAATTGTAATATCTGGGAAAGTAAATAATGTGAAAATTATTGTTTCGTATGAACCACCATATTTAAAAATAACTTAGGCCTAATTTTAGTTATTTTAAATTTTTATACACATTATTCGACAAGACATTTATTTTACATGGCAATTATATTTGTATTTATTTAATATTTTTTTCAGATCCAAGGTGTGATAACGCCCCATTGTATCGTAACCCTTCCAAACAGCAATGGAATGCAATTATTATTATGTTACGATAATGAAGGAGTCTACGTTAACACGTATGGTAGAGAATCAAAGAAAATTGTACTTCAAGTAAGTGTGCATTTAATTACTAACTTACGAAAATAATTCTATAAAATATGTAAAAGAAACTAATGATAATAATAAATATAATTTGAATTTGCAGTGGGGTGAAATGCCGACGTCAGTTGCGTATATTGGCACGGGTCAAATAATGGGCTGGGGCAACAAGGCGATTGAGATTCGATCAGTGGAATCGGGCCATCTAGACGGTGTATTTATGCATAAGAAAGCGCAACGGCTCAAATTCTTGTGCGAACGCAACGATAAAGTGTTTTTCAGTAGCGCCAAAAGTGGCTCGTCGTGCCAGATCTATTTTATGACCCTCAATAAACCTGGCATGGCCAACTGGTAACAACTTAGTCTCCAAAATAACCATCGGACACATCGTCAGAGAGTGATTTTCAATTATTCTTCGTTTCAAAAGAAAATTATTTATTTATTTACGACAGAAAGATGCAGGATTTTTTATTATTACTATTATTATTATTGTATTAATAAAGCATTTCGTATTTTATTTACATTTTAAATAGGTATATAATTTTGATAGAAATGTTTTTAACGTTTTTTTTTTAAAAAGCAAAAAGCAATAGAACAACAATTTTATTCTTGTATAAAATTTTTCATTTCGGAAGATTTGATGGTACAAAGCAATTGTTCGGGCACACGTGACTTGTTAGTTATTAATTCTTTAAAGAAAATTTGTTTTTATTGATTTTTTAGCGGTCATTTTTAGTATGATACAGTGCGTATTGTAACCCTAAGAATACGGTTCATTAAATTTGTAAGTTTATATATTTTGTAAAAATGAAAACAGTCGTACAAAATTTTTTTATTAAATAAAAACAAAAATAATAGAGCAAGTACAAGATTTACAAAATGCACGAACCGTATTTTAGTAGAAAATTAAATTGAGTGCCGATCGTCGAAAACTTAGGATGTTTTCGTTAACGAATGTGTTAAATAAATAAATGAACAAATTTAGTCGAATATGGTTGTGCCAAAAATAACAGAATGGGGCAAAATAAAGAGTATAGCGCGCGCGTGCGTTGTGAAATAGGTAGTGTGTAAAACTATCCAATTTTTTTATTTCTTAGCGTGAATTTAAACCGAAATTGTTGATGAAAATGCTCACTATTAAAAAAAAAAAAATGGTTGAATCTGGCGAAAATGATGCCTTTCTGGAACCGCTAATTCCGGTATTTTATGTTTTCTTTTTTTAACATCAGCAGGTGCTTAACTGAAAATAAAAATTGTGGCGGAGCTTTTTGAGAATTGTACCAGGTAGAGGGCCGCCATTTTGTACATAGATTTAAATAGTTTAGGGTGCCTTCGTGTCATATACAAAAATAAGTTTTATGATGTGCACTTTATGCTTCCGCGAACGAATCAAAAGTTTAATTTTGAATTCGTGAATGTAAAAACACATTAATCAATTTGCCATATAATATTGTTTTCAAATTTTTTAAATCACTTTATTATTGTAATGTATTTTTATTATTTGATTAGTATAAATATGTGTAATAATTGAATCAACAGTAGGAACTCTATTGTTTGATTGTCAAAAATTTGAATTTTATTTGTATGACAAGTTGAAAACTCGTGTTTTAAAAATAATGTTAAAGTAATGATAAGTTTATTATAACCTGTATATTTTATTTGATAAGGACTGCAAAAGTGCCCAACATAGATGAATAAGTAAAAGTATATACGCGGATGGCTAATGGACAAATAAAAAACTAAATGCACCGTTCAAAAAAAGCAAAATAAAACAAAAAATAAGCGTAGCGTAATTTTACAATATTGTAACAGTTTGTAACTCCGATTTTTTTCAGTACGTTTGCACACATGAGGAAAAAAACAAAACAAATTTTATACTAAAAAAGATAAAAACAAAAAATATTTCCTTATATCGTAGTAGCATTTGCAAACCCGAGTCATTTCAGTATCTGTCGTAGGTTTAAGGAGAATGTTTTTATTTTAAATTTTGGTGCAATTAAGACTGTTTTATATTATATAACTATTTACTACCTACGTAACCCGTCAGCAGGTCAATATTGTTACCTGTTCAGCAGGGCGGCTCTTAATACAGCTTTTGTTATTATAGGTTTATAATATCCTTTCTATTCTCTTTTATATTAATCTTTCCAAAGAATTTGGTAGTGTGATTTTTTTATATATACATGAAAAATTTTATTAATATTATTATAATTATTGTATAATCCATAACCTACATTATGAAAATTCCAAATATAAATATATCTATATAAAAAATACTTTTATTCAAATAAACTAACAGAGCATTACAATAAGAAGAAGAAAAAAGATATAACGTAACTTAAAAAGAAAACATTAATAATTATTATTACAATAAACTCGAAATTAATCAGAATAGTAAAAACAAACAGAGAACATTTATCTGTACTGCTTCCAGAGTCGATAATTGATTGTGTTGTGGGTGGTGAATGTTTGTGTGCAAGAGTAATGGGAGAGAGGATGAAACTATTCACTGGATTGGTTGTTGTTTACTTTCTTGACTTCTTACGCGAATCACGATCACTGTCGCCATCACGACGACGTTTCTTATCATTCGACGAACTCTTATGATGGTGGTGTTTATCTTTGCCCTTGGACGGACTACGATGTTTGTCCTTTGATGAACTATGTCTGTCCCTGGACGAGCTATGTTTCGACGAGCTACTATGATGTTTCGAACTATTGTGTCTGTCCTTGGATGGACTGTGTTTATCATGTGATTTACTTTTGTGGCTCGAACTTTTGGAATGCTTATCGTTTCTGTAATCTTTACCCTTTTTGATAACTTTCCCTCTATCACCGGCCGGCGGTCCCCTATCAAAATCATCCTCAAATTTTCGTCTTTCTCTGTCTTCTTCTTCGGCTTCTCGTTCCAAATCAGACCAATCTTTACCGGATTCTTCTTCACTACCTAGGGATTCCTCACTGTCACTGTCTTCCGTATCACCTTCCGAATATTCTGAATCATCCTCGGTTTCCACTGCACTGCCCGAGCTTGTAGGTTCATACGCATCATCTTCTTCATCCTCATCATCTTCATCGGCTGCATGTTCATTCTCACTCTCTGGATCTAAGAATGTCCAACCTCCACTTTCGAAGAAACCGTCTGGATCATCTGTGATTGTCTTCATGATTTTCGTCCAATTCAACGATTGAATACCTTCAGAATATCTAAAAAAAAAACATACCAATTAGTGAAACTATTTAATCAATTTAAAATTTGATATCTACCTAATATCGCAGGAGTTGAGCCATTCTTTAACGTGATCCAACATATTCATAGGTATCGCATTCACCATTGCAATTTTTTTCGCATATTCCTTAAAAACGAAAATCATATCGAAATTTTTCAAGTGGAATTGTACACGTTCAAAATGCACAAGCTCAACATCTTCTAAGGTAATAACGAATGGTGGCCATTCGGTTAAGTTTACAAGACAACCGCTGGTAGGTTGTAGCAGCACTGTGCTTCGGAATGGTGCACCAGGGAAACCTAATTCTCTAAACGGTGTATCGAATTCAATTTCTTGTTTGGTCATACTTTCCACTTTTTCACAGAAACTCTTAAAGGCGGTTTTCAATTTCTGTCGAAGATCACGTTCGGATTGTTCAGCGGCGAGATCATCTCGATCGTGCATATGTTGGTGTTTACCCAAATCGGTTGTGATTTCACCGACTTCCGTGTAGAATTGAACGTCTACATGCTTTTTCTTGCCAAACATGATCGCATGCTTCAAATGAAAATGTAATAGAATAATCATTTCACCGTCGCATGGCTGGAAGAATGCATTCTTTATATTGTTGTATAAAATATCGACTTTATCGCCTCGCACCGATGTATAGCGGAAACCGTTTGTATGCGCTTCCAACGAACCGGTCATTCGTTTTGTTACAATATTCGGTCGAATATAGAGATCTTTCAATTTCGGATTACCTTTGTTCTGTGACAAAACTAAAGTATCTTGCTTGACAAGATCTTCTTTCTCGCGTTCTTCTGCTTCCCGATTCTTGTATTTCTTTTGCACTTCTTTAATTAATCGGAAAGCGGTATTTAAATTGGATGACGGTGGAGATATTTCGCCGGGTTCTTTGGTGTTTGTACTACGATAAGTGACTTCTTTAACGAAAGTCGCATCTGGTTGTAGATATGTGCCGCCTTCATTTCGGCCCATTGTTGCTCCAGGATGGAAGAAGTTGACACGTAAGTATGTGTAATCACCTTCAACCGATTGGGAAATATTTTTAATTGTGGAAATATGGAATGGAACAGGAATACCAAATACTGGAAGAATAACTGTTTCGTATTTTCTATCAACAAATAATTTCAGATCTTTAACTTCTGCTTCACGAGGCATTTGATTTACATTTTTATACGAAACTGTATTTTTACGAACTTTTTCAGCTTCTTTACCACCGGACTGTTTCGCTAAACGTTCTTTCGCTTTTTCGTTTAATTGCGTAGCCAATTCCTTCTGATGTTGCTTTCGTTTTTCTTCCTGAGATTGTTCAGATCTCAGTTTTGATTCTATGACGGCAGTACGTTTACCGCGGCCAAGTATTTCGGCCTGTTTCGGAGTAGGTTTTTTCTGATTCTCTTCCTCTTCCTCATCCTCTTCTTCTTCATCCTTTAAAAATATTCCTATATTTTTTATTTTCTTTTTCGAATTCGTAAGAACTGTGGCAGGTTGTTGACCATCATTTATAAGAACAGTATCGCCAATAAATAATGCATAAATTTTCCCTTCTTTATCCGAAGCTTCTTTATTTTGTAAGTTAGCTAGACCGATATTAATGTTAAAAATCATTCCTTTCTTTAACGCTAGAGTTGTCTTCGGGCCAATAACAAGTGAGCTCTCACGAAATTCTATGCCCATTGCAAATCCGAATGTTTTCGTTAAATTTTCGACTAAATCCGATCTTTCTTTTTTAACAAAATTGTATCCAGTATCATACACTTCGGAAAGCTTGATACCGGCTGTTAATTTTTTTAATATCTCCTCTTCAATGGTTACCAAAAATGTGTAATTCTTTTGTACAGTTTCCGATGGATTTACCAGTAAGGTACGAACAACATTGGAACAATATGATTTATATCTCGTACCTAATGAACAAACAATTGCGCCAAAATGCAGTATATTTTTATCGCTGACTACACTGAATTTCAAATTGTAATTTCCGCCTGATTGAATAATCGCCGGATAGCACATATCTACCTGATTAACATCAACACCAGAAACGTATTTTTTATCTGTAATTGCTGATTCTACGCCTTCCGATAACTTGCTATGTTTGATTTTTTTATCCGAATCGATAATTTCCATGATTTGATCCTTCAGATATTTCGTGAATACATCTACAGACACCATGCATGCCTTTTTTATTGTAACAATTTCCGAATCTTCTTTCGGTGCCATTAAATAGGCAGCGGCAGCACTAACATCAACTGTAGCTAGATTTTCACTTTTTAATGCTGCCCTCCAACTGTCCATAAATTCACCGGGATAGTTATCTTTCGAAAAAACGCCGAGCGTTTTACCGTTTTTACTCGCTTTAATTGCATTAATAAGTGCTTTAAAATTTGCTTCATCTTTGTCGTTTCGATCTCGAACTAATAATTTTATCGGTACAATACTATTTTCATCTTTAGCTGATTCGGCAGGCCGTAGAAATTCGATCTTCTTTTTACTGGCTAAGAAATAAGCTACATCAGACGCAAGTACCATTATTGTATCTGTTAACTCGTATCCCAAGAGCCATGTTTGAAGTGCAGTAGATTTACTGTAAACAATCTCATCGTCGACACCAACCGCAGTAACCAAACAATCCATTTTTCCAAAGCCATTATCGTTACTTCCCGAACTAGAACTTTGCCAGGCTGCATATAATTTTTTCAAACGACGCAAAAATACGTCTTTATCTAATGAAATATTAGCCATGGCTCATGAACTGTAAATAAAATTATAAACAATTAAAAAAAAAATTAAAAAAATAAAATTTAATTACATTTCTGATTTATTATTACCTTGCTAAATGTATAATTTTACTCTGAAATCGATCTGCTCTTGATTGTAATACAATAGTAAAACGTGCAATGAGACCGACTCACAATAGCGGTTAACGAATTTCACAGAATAAGGTTAACTTTTATTACGTCTCAGATTTATCCATAATCACTATAAAATTTCGAAAATAATAAGACAATTCAAAAACTCAGTCCAAAATAAATTGATCAATTATTTTTTCAAACACAGTGAAAGAAATACTTTAACGTAATTTTGTACAAGAGCACACCTTTTCCCGCTACACAACAACCATTTGTTTGACAGCTTTGTTATACAGGTGGCCTTGATTTGATCCTCATCAATAATTGCTACGTTTTCTGTATATAGTATATGGAAACTATCTTGTATAAATAATACACAAAAATAAATTAAATTTTAATTTTGTTAACATTATTATAAATTTATATATCTCAAAATATTATTTCATTTTTAAGATCGTTGTACGAAAAATAAAACTTGAAATAAAAATATAAAAAAACGTATTAAAATACTTTTGCTTTTACCAACATTAAAATATTTTTTTTAGTAAGTAACTAATCTCTAATATCAAGAATACACTAAAAAAATTTAATATTTGTCAAATTACTGATAATAAAATATAAAATACATAAATATGTCAGCAGTAAGATTTGGATCTCATCTTAAAGAGTTACGAATTCATTTGTGTCAAAAAGGTGATGCAAGCAAAGGTGTTAGGTAACTTATTGAATTTTTGTGTTCGAACAAATAAGTAAGGTTATATAATTTTTCGTAGAGATTTTATTGAAAAAAGTTATGTTGCTCTGAAAAAAACCAATCCTGAAATTCCTATTTTAATTCGTGAATGTTCTGGAGTTCAGCCACGTTTGTGGGCTAGATACGGTAATAATTACAATAATTATTTTATAGTTAAAAATATGTAATAGTTGTTCCTTGTTTACAGAAATGGGAAAAGAAAGCAGTGTATCTTTAACAAATATGAAGGCAGAAGATGTGTTAAGACAAGTACAAACTGTAACACAAAAGTAAATATATTTCTAAACAATTCAGTAGTTTCTATTTGTATACACATGTAAATAATTAAAGTCTATAATATAATACAATTAAGTTATTTTGTCTGAAATTGATTTATTTATGAAATACAAGTATTATCAATATTTTGGTAAACCAAATAGTTCAGGTTGCATTGCTTCAAGTGATTTTAAAACTAATGTAGCATTTTCTTGAAATTCTGGAGTTACAATTTGTGGATCCGGAACCATAACACATTGCATTCCAGCGCTCCGAGCTGCTGTCACACCATTTGGAGCATCTTCAAATACTAAACACTAAAATTTAAATTCAATTAATTTCGTTATTTCTAAATAATATATTTAATATAAATTACGTCTGAATAGTTCGGTTTATCCGGGAAACGTGATGCACAAACCAGGAATATGTCTGGATTTGGTTTTCCTTTTTTCACCTCCGGATCCGAAGCTCCCGTTACAATATGGTGAAATAAGGAAAATAATTCTTTATGTCGCTGAGTTTTCAATTTGAAACTTTCTTCCGATGAAGACGTAGCGACTGCAATAGGCACTTTATTTGCATGTAAATGTCTAACCAGTTTTTCGGCACCTAAAAAGGAACAGTTTTTAATAATAATTGTACAACATAATTTTAAATACATTTGACAACAAAAGTTATTTGCAAGTTAAAAACAAACGCGCATAAAATCAAGTAGTAAGTTATTGAATTTTCAACAAAACCACAGTGTACATAGGCGGTGTATACTTGATTATACCTGGCAAAAAACTAGCATTAGGTAAACGTAACTTTGTATCACGATTAAAATAATCATTAAATTTTTCCGGAGTTATTGGTAACTTCATTTCTCTGACAGCTATTTTACATGTATCCGACTGTGGAGTGCCCAATATTTTTTTCATTATATCGAGCGTATATTCTTTTCCAAATTTGTTTGCAATGTCGTGAATGACCGATTTATAAATTTTCTCGGTGTCTATAAAATAGAAAATATGTATTATTACCTGGCGTTAACTCAACATGTGGCATCAATACGTTTTTCTGTTCTTCAAATATCTCGAAATATTCCAGCATTGTTATTGGTAAATCTAAAGATTCTATGATAAGTTTTGCCGATTCGTGAGATAACATGCCCATTGTCGCTCTTTTGATTTCTGGAGAAAATATGTGTCCATATGGTGTTAATATATGTTGAAAAATTTCTGTGTAAAGTTTTTCACTATCTGTAATTTTATGTAAAAATTGAATAAATCCGCCACCATCTTTATTTCATAATTCTCATCCTAGATGGCAATAGTTGTACTTTCAATTTTTAAATGATTTACGGCAATTATGATGAATGTGGTTAGAGGTTAGAATTTAGAATATACAAATTATATACCTAGTAGTAAACCGTCCACATCAAAAATAACGTGTGTTACTTTCTTAAATCCATTTTGAATTGTTCCGTATGCCCTATTCATGGTTATAAATTGATATGAAATTGATTACAACATTCATTTGTTTACTATGGGTGCACGTCACCAGCCCCCCGACACGACAATGCGCTAAAAGGAAGTAGTTCTTTCTGGCGTTTCTTGTTTCTTCTTGTTGCTTGTTTATAAAAATATAAATATGTAAAAAAATGTGTTGCAACAAATATAAATTTATTTCTAATAATACAGTAGCTTCCATTTGTAATTATATGGATATAATTAAATTCCATAATACAATTGATATAATTTTATCTATAATCATTTTTTTATGAAGTTCAAGTATTATCAATATTTTGGTAAACCAAATAGTTCAGGTTGCATTTCTTCTAGTGATTTTAAGACTAATGTAGCATTTGCTTGAAATTCTGGAGTTACAATTTGTGGATCCGGAACCATAACACATTGCATTCCAGCGCTCCGAGCTGCTGTCACACCATTTGGAGCATCTTCAAATACTAAACACTAAAATTTAAATTCAATTAATTTCGTTATTTCTAAATAATATATTTAATATAAATTACGTCTGAATTGTTCGGTTTATCCGGGAAACGTGATGCACAAACCAGGAATATGTCTGGATTTGGTTTTCCTTTTTTCACCTCCGGATCCGAAGCTCCCGTTACAATATGGTGAAATAAGGAAAATAATTCTTTATGTCGTTGAGTTTTCAAATTGAAACTTTCTTCCAATGAAGACGTAGCGACTGCAATAGGCACTTTATTTGCATGTAAATGTCTAACAAGTTTTTCGGCACCTAAAAAGGAATAATTTTTAATAATAATTGTACAACATAATTTTAAATACATTTGACAACAAAAGTTATTTGCAAGTTAAAAACAAACGCGCATAAAATCAAGTAGTAAGTTATTGAATTTTCAACAAAACCACAGTGTACATAGGTGGTGTATACTTGATTATACCTGGCAAAAAACTAGCATTAGGTAAACGTAACTTTGTATCACGATTAAAATAATCATTAAATTTTTCCGGAGTTATTGGTAACTTCATTTCTCTGACAGCTATTTTACATGTATCCGACTGTGGAGTGCCCAATATTTTTTTCATTATATCGAGCGTATATTCTTTTCCAAATTTGTTTGCAATGTCGTGAATGACCGATTTATAAATTTTCTCGGTGTCTATAAAATAGAAAATATGTATTACCTGGCGTTAACTCTACATGTGGCATCAATAAGTTTATCTGTTCTTCAAATATCTCGAAATATTCCACTATTGTTATTGGTAAATCTAAAGATTCTATGATAAATTTTGCCGATTCGTGAGATAACATGCCCATTGTCGCTCATTTGATTTCTGGAGAAAATATGTGTCCATAGGGTGTTAATATATGTTGAAAAATTTTTGTGTAAAGTTTTTCATTATCTGTAATTTTATGTAAAAATTGAATAAATCCGCCACCATCTTTATTTCATAATTCTCATCCTAGATGGCAATAGTTGTACTTTCAATTTTTAAATGATTTACGGCAATTATGATGAATGTGGTTAGAGGTTAGAATTTAGAATATACAAATTATATACCTAGTAGTAAACCGTCCACATCAAAAATAACGTGTGTTACTTTCTTAAATCCATTTTGAATTGTTCCGTATGCCCTATTCATGGTTATAAATTGATATGAAATTGATTACAGCATTCACTCGTTTACTATGCGTGCACGTCACCAGCCCCCCGACACGACAATGCGCTAAAAGGAAGTAGTTATTGCGTTTTTGGCACCTTAAAAAACCTCTCTGGCGTTTCTTGTTTCTTCTTGTTGCTTGTTTATAATAATATAAATATGTAAAAAAATGTGTTGCAACAAATATAAATTTATTTCTAATAATACAGTAGCTTCCATTTGTAATTATATGGATATAATTAAATTCTATAATACAATTGATATAATTTTATCTATAATCATTTTTTTATGAAGTTCAAGTATTATCAATATTTTGGTAAACCAAATAGTTCAGGTTGCATTTCTTCTAGTGATTTTAAGACTAATGTAGCATTTGCTTGAAATTCTGGAGTTACAATTTGTGGATCCGGAACCATAACACATTGCATTCCAGCGCTCTGAGCTGCTTTCACTCCATTCGGAGCATCTTCAAATACTAAACACTTAAAATGAAAATTCAATTAATTTTAATTGTTTTGGAACTGTTATATTTAACATGATTACGTCTGAATTGTTTGGTTTATCCAGAAATCGTGATGCACAAATCAGGAATATGTCTGGATTTGGTTTTCCTTTTTTCACCTCGGGATCCGAAGCTCCCGTTACAATATGGTGAAATAAGGAAAAGAATTCTTTATGTCGTTGTGTTTTCAAATTGTAACTTTCTTCCGATGAAGATGTAGCGACTGCAATAGGCACTTTATTTACATGTAAATGTCTAACAAGTTTTTCGGCACCTAAAATGGAAATATTTTTAATACTTAAAATGTATTAGAACATATATAATGATTTTATCATTAAAAATACGCTACCAAATTGATATGTTTTAATTATTATTAATTTGACAATAAAATATAGAATATATGTAGTTATAATGATAGTTTTTTTCTTATCACTAAAGTGGAATTATTTTATAAAAGAAATTCAAAGTTTGTTAAAACTATAAATTTAGACGAAATGATTCTTATGAATGTACCTATTTCACAATTATTAAATAAAATTCTTTACACAATTGTTAAATTAGAAACAAATGCATGATGCAAAATGTTAGTCGAATGTTTCGAGTCTCCAACAAAACTTGAACGAAAAAAGCAAAGTGTATGTAGCGCTGTATACCTTGTCCTACCTGATAAAAAACCAACATTTGCTAAACGTAACTTTGTATCATGATTAAAGTAATCATTGAATTTTTCCGGAGTTATCGGTAACTTCATTTCTGTGACAGCTATTTTACAAGTATCCCATTGTGGAGTCCCCAATAATTTTTTCATTATATCAGGTGTATATTCTTTTCCATATTTTTTTGCAATGTCGTGAATAACCGATTTATAAATTTTTTCTGTGTCTATAAAATAAAAAAAATTTATTATTACCTGGCGTTTATTTTTTCTTCAAAATTTTCCAGATATTTTTCTATGATTCCCATTGTCACTCTTTTAATTTCTGGAGAAAAAATATGTCCATATGGTGTTAATATATGTTGAATAATTTCTGTATAAAGTTTTTCATTATCTGTAATTTTATGTAAAAATTGAATAAATCCGCCACCACCTTTAATTCACAATTCTTATAATAGATGTCAGTAGTTGTACTTCTCAGCCACATTTTTGATATAAGGATATGTAGCAAGAATAGAATTTGAATTATTTCTTACAAATTATATATTTTACCTAATAGTAAACCGTCTAGATCGAAAATAACGTGTGTAACTTTCTCAAATCCATTTTTAATTGTTCCGTAAGCCCTATTCATGGTTATAAATTGATTAGTTAATTCACCTGACTGCAGTCGTTTAAATGCGAATTTCAGATATTTCAACACTAAACTCACTAATATACTATACAATGCACAAGGCATCTTATAAACTTTACAAGGTTAATATTATTAACAATATTTGTATGTTAATTTTAAAACAAATACCATGAAAGTCAGTGTAAAAATCAGCAAATAAGTAAATAAGCAGAAATATCTGAATATTTAAATTAATTAAATTAATATTTTAAATTACGATTAAAAATTTGAATAACATGAATTATTTTCAAAAATAACAATCTTTATATAAGTTATATTTTATTAAAGAAAAAAAGAAAAAATAAGTAATTAGAATTTTTAAATGCGTTCGATTGTTGCCGATCTTATTCGATTGGTTGTATCCCCACCAGCAAATTTTCTGTCTAAAGTTTTGGGTAGGGGAAAAAGAGCATGCTCGTCAAAACCGATGCGAACGCGAACTCACTTGGTGTCAGCACGTGGAGATGATAGTGCGGTTTATTAATGTAGGTTCTGTTTCGAATGAATGTATCAATGTTCGTGCCTTGTTTATTCACATAACATAGATTCGGGGTTATGTTATTATTACTATAGCATAGATGTTTTTGCCCAATAACAACATCAACTATATATTAACTATCTATCATTATTGTGTATAAACTAATTTTAAAAATTAAATAAATTTAAATATAAACTTTATTTAAAAAATGGCTGTGAATAATAAATATATTTGCGGGTCAAACAATCTATTGGAAACGCGTGCGTGTGTGTTTAGTATACGAAAACAAAGGTTACTGAACAAAGTGAATAGTTTATGTACTGTTGTTGTTTTTTGTGCTGTTTTGTTGTGTCAAGTGAAGCCGGCGTTTGGGGGTGATTCCATGGAATGCAGTGCCGTTCGTATCGGCTTCCAAACAAGGGGCATTAATGCATCTGATTTATTACAACAACCTACAAACGGTAAATTGCTCATTTAACTCATTAGTTACATAGATCTCTAGATTGTCTTAACATTCTATTGAAATTAATTAAATTGAAATGATTGTATAATACAAATTAAATTTGAACAAAAGAATACCAGTGCGTATTTGTACCATGTACAAATAGTATGCAAATAATTTTTAAATTATTCACGTGTGTTAAATCATTTTAATCTTGTGTTTAAACCGCGAAATAAATAAAATAGGTATTAAAAATGATATCTGACAGCCAATTTATTACTGTTTTCCCACTATGACATTTAAGATTAAGTAGTTAAAAACATGGGATTATCTGTTGACTAGTAATAATAAAAAAAATCATTCATAAATGATAACGATATTTCTACCTTTTAGTTTTTAATTGAAAATAATAAATATATTTTATCTAATCATTTTAGCATTCTGACGGTTTAACTATCTTAGGTTAATTATATTGCCAGTGCCAGTAGTGTGCTATGGACATGTCAGATTTGTTTATTTTGAACCGGAAACACGTGAAAACAAATGTTAGTCGTTGTTATTTGTAGAAATAGAGGTAAATTGTTTTGTTTTAAAACATCAGACGATGCCTCTATATTTTGCTGTATTTTTTAAAATGTTTTGTTTATTTTGCAAAAAAGAATGAGGGAAGAAACTTTATTTAGTTTCTATAAGTACGGAAAATTGTTTAAATTTCATATGTATATTTATTTTAGAAAATATAAGATAATGAAAATAATATTTTACGAAAACGTTTTATTATTCTGTAAATTAAATTGACTGTTTTACTGTTACATATCTCATGCCGAAATACATTAAGGGACACACCTGTATACATATGTGGAAAGAACATTTGATATAAAATTAAAATTCAAGTAGGCTGGCGTCTTCTAAATAAAATATAAACCAGTAAAACAAGAATTTCGCAAAAAAAATCGCTAAAAATATTCAAATACATTTATTGCATTCGATGCTGGTCGATTCTTAAACATCATATGTAAATTAATGATTATCATCTTTGCTTTTACAACTTATCTGTTTTACATATAGAAATCATTTCACTATATATTAATAATTGGCTGTATTGAAAGCAAGTAACCAACTTAAAATGAAAATATTTTTCGGTTTTATTGCAAAATATTCTAGAATTAAAAAAAAAGTAATCACAAATAGTTATTGGGTTATATTGAAACTGAATTATCAAGTGTTGATTGAATAAATATGAATCTAAAAATAAAATTTTGAGCTTAAGAGATGTGTAGTGCATTGTTTGAAAATCACTTTGAAATATGATATTCAGGTAAAAGATTAAACATATGCCTTTCATACATGCTTATACTATAATTAGCCTAAAGATCTTTTATTAGTGGTTATAAATCATTTTAATACTAGCATATAAACATGTAAGATATCACATGATCTAAATTTAGATTTAGTACATTTAGATTTTAAATAAGATAAATATTTTTAAATTTAGTTTATAATTTGCCAATTAAACCTGTTTTATTATTATTTTTAAATTTAGAATTGTGTTAAAACATGCATGTGTAGTACATATACATTCACTATACATATATATATATATACTTTTAAAGTTACAAATGGTAAAAATAGATAATAGATGTTTCAGTAATTTGTGAATGGAAATTATTAGTGTTTGGAGAAGAAAAGTATATGTCTAAAACGTACAATTTGTGTGACAAGTTTTTATAAGATTATTTGTGATTTGTGAAGTATTTATACTCTTTTATAATTCTTACTAACATTTTAAAATCAGTTAATCAGATAAGAATAACATTATTCATTTTTGTTTTATATGAAATGAAGAAATAATTTTTTATATTGAAAATTAATTTCGGTCAGATTATTAAGTATAAAATTTAAGTATTTTTGATGAGAAAAATGTACCAAAATAATTGTTGGATATTTTAATCAATAAATTTTTCAGATTTTTTTGTTTATACAACTATTTTAGTTTCGACACATTCCTGTGAGATTAATGATGTTATTTAAGGGGTGTCCAATATTAACAATATTTTCTATTTATACAGTTCGAATATATTAATTTTTATTCAGAATTTTGCATTCAAATACAGAAATGAATAAATTATTCTCGTGAAACTTTTGTTGTGTAATATAGGTACGTATTTGTATACAAATATAAAACTGCTTATATACGTAAATTAGAAACTCTTGTAAAGTGTACTCATAAATAAATATATATATATATATATGAAACGAAAGATGCATATATATTGTACGATGATTCATCGATGTATACGGGAAGTTACATTTTACCGGATGATTTATACTCACAGATATATAGATACATTATGAATTTATAAGTTAGAAGAAAGGGACACTCAACTTAAAAAGGATGCAATTATACACGAGTATTCTTGACCTAAAGTTGGCATCCCCATGTTAGAAATACGAAAAAAAAAATATTGCATAATTTTGCTCAAGTTAAGCCCAGTTTTGTCCAACACTTATTTTATTTTGTCCAACTCTCTTTAACTAATTAGTCAAAAGTCGAATTTCTATGGTGTGGCATCCCCGCATAAATCGAAGAATTGGGATTGTATATTTTTAATGTTACTAAGATTAATAATTGTGAATTAATTATCTTTGAAGGTGAATTTTAGTTTAGTATATTATTATTAATTGAACATTAAATTTAATTTTTATTTATTATTATAAAAAATGTAAGAATTTTTAATTTCAAAATGCCATCTCTACTACTTTTAGTTTATCTAAAATTTAATGAAATTTCTATAAAATTTTCTGAGATAAATATATCATTCATACGAAACTTGTTCTGACACTTTTATATATGTATGCGTGAACATTTCAATTTGCTGACATTTATTGTAAAAAAATTAAATTTGTTTTTCTCATGATTTTATCTCAAATGCCAGACACTTTCAAGTTAAACTTTATATTTTTATTTGAAATTTCAAGTAAAGGAAAAAGCAAAATTGATTAAAATCTGCCATTAAAATTTTCTTTTTGCTTTTGTTAAATATTCATTATTGCGTTGTGTTAAATCTTTATAAAATTATCAAAGTTTTATTATTTCAAAAGAGAAATTATATTCATAAATAATGATAACAAATGTTGACAATAAAGAAATCAAATTGTGTATTTTAGATTAAATAAATTTTGATGTAAAATGCTTTTTCAGAAATGTTTGTTATATTCAATAAAATTAATTACAAATATATAAAAAGAAACTAGAAACAATATTGCAATAAGCAATATTTTTAACTTAGACAGGATAAAATTTTACGATTTATCTATATAATAATTTGATGTCAATAAAGTTCGTTCAAAATTGAAAATTTTTGGCCCATAATTTTAGACCATCAATATCAAATTTTGGACCAAAAAATTTAAGCTTTTTTTTTGTCCAAAATTTTAATTTTAGATAAATTTAGATCATTAATATTAAATTTTTTGGTCCAAAATTTGATAAATGGTCTAAAATTATGGGCCAAAAATTTTCAATTTTGGACGAAGTTCGGGTGCTAACTTTATTGACATAATAATTTGTTGAAACGTACTTGTTAAAATAAAACAGTACTTTTGTTTACCATATTTATAAATTATGCAACATTTTATGCCAATTACATAAAGTATTGTTAATTAATCATATGAGTAATTATACGATTAAATTGTCAACTTTTTGAAACTTCAATTGACAATTTAATCAGGCTAGTAAATAACAATACATTTTACGAAGTTATTATTAATATTTTCTTAAATAATACCTGTAAAGTGTAAAATAATTATTTAGAAAACTTCGTAATTAAATATATTAGTAAAAATTTCGCATATCGTAGATTTCTGTATTGTTTTTCTTTAAATGATTCGATGAATGATTATAGCAGACGTAATGAAGTCATATTCCAAAATTTTTTGTTTGTTATACTAAAAAAAACATAAGTTGTATTTATTACTGTTTGCTTTTAAGATTTTATTTAAAAGTTTTATTATTCTTCGGACTTTGGGCTAATAAAATAATCTTTTAAGTTAATGTGCTTTTATTTGTGCTTTTTTGTTCGTGCGGGGGTAACAAATCTCTTGGCAGCCCGAAATTAAGTGATTTCCAAGGGCCCCTGATTTTACTATCTATGTACCTGGAAGCCGTAACTAATCTTCTAGATCATTTAAAATCCCTAAAATCCTCAGTGATTCGCCTTGGGGATTGGCCAAGATAATAGTACGAGTTATGCAGCTACAAGTCCGCCATATTTATACCCAACGCCAGCCTTATAACCTTCTATGTTCATCGAGAGACATCTCGAAATACCTGTTTCAGTTTCACGTTAATTTATCTTTTGATGCGTAATTAAAGCATGCACCGTTCGGCAAATGATTAATATCATGCTGGGGATCTTTTATTTATTAATGTTGGCCGCACTGTGCCATCATTATGCAGCCCATTTTAGTGCTGTTGTCGAATAATGTTCGCGGTGTGTGTGCCAATTTCATTTCGAGAACATTTTTATGGCGCAGTTTTTTTTTTAAGTTTATAATTGACGCAATTATATTGTTACCATGATTTAGTGTGTATTTTGTGTTTTTTAATAAACAATGTCTGAGAGAAATGTTCACTAATTAGATGATTTTCAGTTTTTATTGCTACGGCTAATTGTTTAATTAATTAATTCGGTTTGAATTATAGGTTTGAATTACGCTTGTTCTAGCTTAATTAGTTAAGTGTGCGATTAAATTAATCTAGCACATCATTTGTTAAATTTTATTAGCAGCTTTTTGGATAATTTGTTTTTTATTGATTTCAATATTGATTTTTGTCGTTAGGAATATTGTTGTCAATTAACAAGTCGTTAGTTGGAAAATTTCTTCTTTTTTTTTTGTTGAGTGTATACCTAAATATTATAACCGTGAAGTTAGATCTATTTTAAGCGGATTCCATGAACTGTCTACAGTTTTACGATAGCTTAATTTGTTTATTATTTTTATTTTAACATATCTATCCACACTTGGTTAGAGAAATTATTTTTGAAATTTTACTCGACATTTTTTTTAAAATATAGATAAGTTTACGTAATCATTTAAAATTATAGGTGAAATATTATTCACTTCTTTATATTGCTTCCTGTTTTCGACATTCAACGTTTGATTATATATTTTATGGATATGCTAAGAATCCAATATTTTTAAAATGATTATTGATGGGAGTGACTTAAATTGAAATTTATATTTTTTCAATTCACTAATTTTAACAGTTCTTTAGTTACAGTTTTTAAAAGAGTGTTTATAGTCAATGTCCTATCTTTGTCTTAGAGAAATATGTACACTCAAAAGTTGGGCGGGAGCTATAGTCCACTTAAGTTCTTCACACATATGAACCCCAAGAATTTTGGAACCAACTTTACAGTAAAATAATTGCCAAAAAAGCTGTGATATGTGTAGTTTCGTGTGTATTGAGGTGTGAACGAGGCTTTATAATAAGAAAAATTACTTGTAATCTTTTGTTAATTTCATTTTTACATGTGTACAACTTCAGACCAATGCGATGTGCATAAACACTTAAAAAAAATCTCTGAAGGCTTTCCACGAAATCCATGTTTCTATATGCATACCAACGGTATTAATGGTAGTAAAATGTATATTGCATATTTTACAGTTGCCGCGCGTTTGGTTATTAAAAGCATACAGCCACATTATACAGTAGTACCATATATACCTATATATGCCGGCTAACTTCACTCAACTAATATTGTCCTTTATTGTTTACGCTCAGCCCGGTAAGTTAGTTTACGTGATGGCGGACAAAGCATGTCAAGCATTGCCTTGTTTTAAGTTAGAAAATTGTTTCATCATACTTTCGATACACTGTAAAAAAATAACGAAGTTACAGAAAAATAGTAGTAAAATTTTACTACAAAATGTAATTTTATTTTACCATAAATATTCTCAATTTCTACCTCGAAATAATCTAATTTATAATAATCACATAAAATAAATAAAAATGACCTAATAAGTATGTAAAACTGCCGACTTTCTGCAAATTACATCACATACGTAATGTAGACTTACGTATTATTGGAATAACTTATTAAGTTATGTAATATTACAGCTTGCATATTAATATCTGTAATAATTCATCAAAATAATGAGACTTAGTATATATTTGTTGTAATAATACTAATAAAATATTTTAAGTGTAATTCATTCGTTTCAAAATACATTCTTTATGTAAATTTAGAAATGTTATACTAGAGTTAATAAAAATCATGATTTTTAAAAAAAGATCAAAAAATCGATTTTTTTGATTTAAAACAAATTTAAATCAAAAAAACATATGTACTTTTCCATTTCGTTGTTAATATCATATTACGTAATGTTTGTAATAGTTCTGATATTATACCTAGAAATACTGGGCATCATAGTGTCTCATGGTTTGTAGGTAAAATTACATTAAATTTTTTAAGAGTGTATATTTAATCTTTTATCTTACATATATATATATATATATATATATATATATATATATATATATATATATATATATATATATATATATATAACTATATTTTTGTATTTATATACTGCGCTTGAGATTGGGCGGCATACACAGACATAACTATTTGTCGGTAAATGTGTAAGGTGACATTAATTATATCGCTACCAAGTGTAAACTTGTGTTAACGGTATGCCACTACTATCGTTTACATATAATTGTTTCTATTGTTAACATTTAAAAGGTATCATGGCGCCTACATGGTTTTAACAGCTAGTTAAACACGGTTACAGTTTCGTAATAATGTTTGTGCTAGAAGCAATTGTAATAATAAGCAAAAATAATTATTATAATTACGTTACCTATATTTTTAACGCTGAATAATTAAATATTTTTAGAGCCGAGGTTTTCACTTTTTTTTTTTATTATTAGCTTTCTATGCATGGAGATTTTATAAACTAAAAGAGATACGGCTATTTAGGGTTGTTAAGAGTTTTACTTTCAGTAGAACAGTTCTAAAATTACAAATACCTACATGTTTATTATTCTACATTTAAGGTTAAATCTTAAATGTTCTACTTTCACAATTTGAAGTTATAAGAATTAAAGGTGTTTAATCTATACAATTATTTTTGTTGAAATTTCGTTAAACATTTAAACATTTTCAATTTAATCACAAACTTTTTTGAAGAAATAGTTTTTGGTCAACGATAATTTGATAATTTACATTGTATTTTACAAAAATTAGCATGAGAGTTCGAACTGTCTCTCTGTACTGTCTTACTTTGAGCCTTTTATATCTAATAACCCTATTACTATTACAAAATTACAGATACAAAAATTTCCATTACTTAAATATTATAATTATGTTTTATTACTTTTAATAAAATTCATATATTTTATAATATTATTAATAAAATTCATATAGGTAACTAGATATGAAAGAAAAATTTAATTTTTAAATTTTTTTATAATTCAAATTTTTATTTCTAGATTTATCTTGAATAAAACTTTCATTATGTAGTATTTTTTCTTGCTTATCAATTTTTATGTTATGTGTAATTATTATTTTTTTTAAAACGTTTAGAACTGTACACATAAAACGTTGTAAAAAACTGTTTGTTTACAGTCGACTTTATAAAATTTGTCGAATATTGTATGGTACTCGAAATTTTTTTATGTATTGATCCGTTTTATTTAATAAAAAGTTTAATAAAGACAGCATAATACATGAACTGTACATACATAAAACTGTGTTATTTTATTATATATTAGTGTATAGATTATTTGAAATAATTGCCGTGTAAAATAGACATCAGAAAAGAAATAAGTATACTTACGAAATATGTGAAAATTTGAATATGAATTACTTGTATTTTATAATTAAATCAAGCAGCATAGTGTTAATTTATTTTAAATAATAACAAAACACATTTAATTTGTTTGCCTTTAAAATAGAGTCATTTTTCTTGTGAATTAAACACAATAATAATTAGGCTAAACATTCTCATCTGAAGATGGCTACATATAGCATAGGTACATAATGAAATGTCCCTAGACAAAACAGTGAAAGTGATACGTATAATTGCATGTAATATAATAATAAAACTTGTACAAACATGGTCGCAGTCAACCGGAGAGTAGATAAAAAAGACACGTCAAGCGGTGTGGAGTTATTTTACACAAAGCTTCGCCGTTCCGTCTATGTTTGTCTCTGAAGCCAAACTTGTCTTAGGTAAACACGCTTGCATGCTGTTTCGGACCCATCACTGTGGTTTCTTCAGCATAAATAAGACACTAATTATTTATAACTTTATAACATGGGGCGCCTAATTAACAAATCGTTTGTAGCAAGCCGCATAGCGAAGTTTGTTTTATTACACTTATGCGCGCACAGAGAATATCGTATGCTTGGATTTATATTTATGGTTTTAAATAAATGGTGGATTATGTTGAGGAATTTTGAATGAAATGTCATGCAAAATTTTCGTAGAATTTGTAGCTACGACTTACTGTTTTAAAACTACAGGATGTCATTTGAATATTTTTCTAGATGATGATATACCTGGATTATATCGAAAAGTCGAATTTAAATTAAGAAATTATACAGAACTTAATTCTGGCGCTACTTTATTTTAATATGTGTCCCGAAAGATTCTTTAGTAAATATATTTATTTATATTTATTTGATGTAGGTTGAAATATGTTCAGACTTTTTATATTTAATTTATTAAAGTTACATATTATTTATTTGTATTAATAACATAAAAATATATTCAGCTACTTTGATGTTCTATCAATATTAAAGTGCACTTAAAATGATCAAAAGTGTTTTAATGAAGCTTATGCTATAAAATTTTAAATTCTACTTGATGAAAAAGTATGAAAGTGATTTATAAATAAAAATAAATATACATATCATTTTATTCTTTACACACATAAATACACAATCACACCATGTATTCATACAAATATGATACACTATTATTATAAATTAGTTTCCTTTAAACATTATTTTCCGGGCATGCAACTTTTGTTTCATCCACATTTGCAATACTTCTCGTATATATGCTTTTCTATTTTTTAATATTGAAATTACTACGTAGTTGAAAAGGACAAAAAACTGCATGTATATTCACTTTGTAAATAATAAAAATTAAACATATCATTGAAACCAATTTGATTCGTAAAATCTATTTCATATTCTTTACAATTTCATAGCGCACCATTACCATTGTGTAACTATGAAATAAATCTAGTTAGTTGTCAACCCTTACACCCACGCGATATTTCAATCAATCTTGCCCCCCCCCATATACCATTATTTTATTCTCATCGAATAAGGCCCTGCAACGACCATATTCCTTTCAGCAATGACAAATAATTTAATCCTCCGATTTATGTTCCAAAATAAAATATTATCAAAAAAACAAAGTAAAAGAATAAGTCAAAAAACTCGGCAATTTTGTAATTCTCGGTATGACGCTAGCAGGGGGTGGGGGGCAAGCATTGGTGACACCGCAACAAACCGTAAGAGAGGTATGGCCCCTAACGTTATGTTTCTGCGTTACATTTACGGCTGGCCGTAAATTTAAAGCTCTCCCCGAATGCGACCATGGTGTTTGAGCTTTTCCGAATTTACCGGCGTCTTCGTCGACGACGCCATATTGCCACCGACAAGATTTATGAGATACGTTTTATACTGACAACGAAATGGGTTAACGACGTCGGTTTGTGACGCTGCACGGACGTCGTTGTGAAATTACACCGATTCGTAACATTCTTCTACCTAGGGAATTGTCTTAAGTTTTTATATTTTTGATCTTGAGCATTTCTTGTATGTAATTTGTATAATAGAGTAAATCAGGATAGTATTTGAAATACAGTAGAATAGAAACCTGTTGTGTCACAGCTTGAAGGAGGACATATAATTGCATTTCATTAGTTCAATTAGTTTATTTCATTCTATTACCTAAAATAGAAATACATTCAAAATATTGCGATCTAAAAATGATTGTTTACTGGGAAAATCAATTTGAAAAAAAGACTTCAAAAATCATACTTTTTAAATATTTTAACACTGCCCCTTTACGAACCATAGATTATGTTATAGAGTTTTAATGACACGACTATACTACGAGAAATAGTGAGTAGTATCCGCTTTTTGACAATTTTTAAATCGGCGTGAAAACAGCAACACTGAGATAGTAACACTTTCTTATAATGACTATTACTGTTAAAACAGTAAAAATTTTTGTACACACACATAAATATATTATAAACAATTTACAATTATCAAAAATAAGTGACATACTTTGTGATTTACTAAAATACTTTTAAACAATAGTAAACCTGAATTTTTGTACTCACATAAATAAAGATATTATAAACAAATTATTTGCGGGGGCCGTAATAAGCCATAAATTTATTTATTTATATAATGCCATGTTATAAAAACTAAATTTTAATGACAACAAGATTAGAAGTATATGGGTAAACTCATATATAGACTACTTTGACATTTCTCGGAAAGTTGGCAACACTGTATTTTAATAATATTATAATTTATGTGGGCACTAGGAGATACTTTTCTGAAAATTTGATCAAAATCGAATAAATAATGTAGCCATAATGAATTTTTAAAAAATTTTGTGATTTTTTTTCTCGATAAGTTGGCAACACTGTATTTTGTTAAAATTGCATAATTTATTTAAGCACTAGGAAAAACTTTTATAAAAATTTGATTAAAATCGGTTAAATAAAATGGTCAAAATAAATTTTTAAAAATTTTACTAATTTTTTTCTCGGAAAGTTGGCAACACTGTATTTTGTTAAAATTACATAAATTATATGAATACTAGGAGAATCTTTTGTGAAAATTTGAGTAAAATCGGTTGAATAACATGGCCATAATAAAAATTTTAAAACTTTAGTAATTTTTTTCTCGGAAAGTTGGCAACACTGAATATTAATAAAATTATGTAATTAATGGGAGCATTAGGGAAATCTTTTCTGAAAATTTGATCAAAATCGGATAAATAACGTAGCCAATATGAATTTTTAAAAACTTTAGTAAATTTTTTCTCGGAAAGTTGGCATCACTGGAAAAAATCAAAATCACATGACCATCTTGGGCACTATTCAAATTTATCCTGAAAATTTCATTAAAATCGGTTGAACCGTCTAGGAGGAGTTGCGGCCACAAAATTTTGACTTACGACCGAGCGAGCGAGCTGACGACGCACATCCATACACCCACATAAACTAAGTTCAGATTCGTCATCTACAGGCTATATGAAGGATTTCTATACAATTTTTTTTTTTTTTTTGAAAATGTTACAGACACCGTACTAAACGCTATACTACTTTTTCCTTGCAGTCAAAGTAGTAAAAATAGATGAAGAAATAAACAGTATTAAAAGAGTATATACATATAGATTTTCGTTTTGTTAAAATTAAATTTATATAAATTACTTGTAAAATTCGCTGATTGATTTACTAAAATATGTTTAAACAATGGTAAACCAAGAAATTTTTACATTAAAATCGGATTATTGCAAGAAACGTCTCAATTACTTAACACTATCTTTACTGAAATATTATCTCGGTTTCAAAAATAAGCGTCAACGCAAATCCTCTATAATACATTAAATATCCATCGAGTTTGCAAAACTTTTCGGCAAATTTACAACCTAACCTCAAGCCATATCTCATTCACGCCGTAACTTTTACGACAATCCGCGGCCTAACCCTAGCCTGGCCGAGCCAGCAAAACTTACACGCTTTCCAGCTTCCTTTTCCTTCCCTCTGTAAGCTAGCTAAACACGTGCTGTGTCCCGAGACCACACGTGTTTCCGCATCTAAATATATGATGCGCACCCCGCTCTGTACCCCTCTGCGCGGCTGCCATGTCCGTAGGTATAGGTTGGTGTAGCAGTGTTGCTCATCCGGTGACACTGACTTGATTCACGCGACAGAAAAGGGGCTTTACTCCTCTATCCTAGGCGAAACTGGGCTTTGGAGTTACCTAGCCTCAAGGTATAGTGGATGATAATGATGTAGGTTAGGATTTGGAATTAACATTTAAATTACTGTGAAATGTTTGGATGCTAAAGTGATGATTGGTTTTAGAGGTAATGATGTCATTTTAGAGAAATCGATTTGAGATTAGAAGTGACGAAAGCATTGATGATAATTAATTATTAAATTTTTATTGTATTGTATATCTCAAAATAAAACTGTTTTAGGTTACTGTTTAATTTATAATTCATCATGAAAACTGATACAGATGACATTTACAGTAAATAACAGAACATAGAAACAAGTTACTAGCTAACAAATAAGTAATTAGATCATAAAATTTATAGATTTTATTAACAAAATGTATTACAAAAAAAAAATAAAGTTATTACAATATATGGACTAATGCTAATAATTGACGTAACTTACGTAATTTAATGTAACTTAAAGTCTAATGTTGTTCTTCTGGATGTCTATCCGTAACTGAATTAAAATAATTTAGTTTTCGGTTAAACTGGATTCGTAAAAATGCAGCTTAAACAAAAATCTATTGTAATCGAACTTTGAACGACGACTAAAAATGCTGACAAACTGACAAATTTCGATGCACTCAACAGTCGTGGCTATGTCAACGTAACTAACTAAATATGAAATATCTACGACCGCTACATTTTCTATCTTTTTTTTTAATTTAAAACTGAACATGAAAAAGCAATGAGGAATAAATTGTATAAAATATAATTTCATGGAAATCAATCACCATTATAGTTTAAAGTACACTGATACCCATTTTTGATAAATAACTAGAAATATTATCAAACCCTTTTATTCGCAAATTCAAACAGAAATTATGAGAAAATTTCCGGGTTGCTGATAAATTTTACAACACTGATAATTCGTTCTATTATTTTGCCTGAACGCATATGCTATCGCTAAATGTTGGCAGAACTTATACTAACTAAAACCGTGTTGGTATGCGCTGGTAACACTGACTAACCTAACTTTACTCAAGTTTACAACGTCAAAACTATAAATATCTATAAAACTCTTAAGTGGTTCTCAACTTGAGATGACTTTAAGAAGACTTTTGCGATATCGTATGTTACATTATAAATATTTTATATACATAAAGGGTGTTTATACTGTAAATAATACAGCCAATTTTTGTCCTATTATGAAACTTTATCGTTACGACCACATAACATGTTTTATTTTGTGTCATTTTTTAGTTTGCGATAGTATAAATAAATTCAGTTATTTTTGACAATTTTTTTCAAGTATACACGAAGAAAAACGTTCTTTTGATATTAATAAAAAAAATTGAATAACATGTATTTCTTTAACATAATGAAAAATCTTTCATTATAATCATGAAATACAAATATTTTAATGCTCATATCAGATACTGGTTATATGATTTATACATTATAGTATAAAACTTAGTATTTATACACAGTATATATGTATACACAGGGCTCTAAAGAAATAAACGCATACCCACATGTGTTGGCGAATGAATGTAAAAAGTGCGTTAAAATAAACACACCCTATGTATTACATATACAATTTGCAGGAGATGTTATGACTGCAATATCTATAAATGCCGGCCGCAAACTGACTCGTACTTAACTTCAAATCCAACAAACTGATGTGTTTAATTTTTCAATTAAATTACTTTACAATACGTACTAAAGAAATAATTTATCGAAATTAATAAAATATTAATTAATGACTATTGTACTTTTTGTGTCAAAAAGTTTTGGTTATTTCAATTTTAGTTTTTGTGTAATTACATATTATTACAATTAATTTGTAGAGTATTCGATTTTAGATGAAAATATACCTGTAAAATTATATACTATTATACAGTTATCTAAAATTAATGTAGGTCTAACTTCAACTTTTTTCAGTTAAATCGAATGGTGTAATTCGTTCTTCAGTTGTTTCAACCATTTTTAAGTAAATTGTTAAAACAAGAAATTGGACAATTTTTTGGTGTTGTCAAGGGCTTATAATTTACTAAAATAAAATAATTTCTTTTAAACCACAAACAATAATTTAAAAAAAGCTATATATATATATACGTATTTCGAAAGCTAATATTTCTTCATCAGTAGCAAAAGATAAAGCCAAAGTCCTAATTAGTAATCTTACACAAATACTCAACGTACCAGTGGTCAAAGATCACAGAATATGTTATAAATTATTTGTCATTATGATTGTTGTTTGTGATCGAGATATTTTTTTAAATATTTCGAAGAAAATTTTAATTTAGTTTAGTTGTGTTGAAAAAAAATATTGAAAAAAAATTAAAAAAAAAAATGGAAAAGCGTTGCGCCCTAACAAGACATGCAAAAAATGGACACAAAATTTGTACTTATCAAAATAGATTTATTTTTTGTGAACATGTTGAATACGAAATAAACTGTCAACGACACAAAAAGATATAACAAAATGTTTTTGTTTGAAAGAAGGCTGTCAGAGAAAAATCCGAAATTTGTTCTTCTGAAAATAGCTGTCTGTGTATATATTGGGGTGGGGGTCGGGTCGTGTACGTTGTGACATTATGACCTTATGACACGGTCAATTAGGGGGAAATGTCGATCTGTAAACGATACAAAAGTAAATATTTCTCTTCTTCGGCTATTTTTAGGTTAGATTTTATTTCATTTTGCTTCTGGAATCGGAAACGAAGTGAATGTTGATTTTTTGCTAAAATTGATTTATTTTTAGTCAAGCAGAAACATTTCGTATGTATTTTTAAAATTTATTTTTAATCAAGAATTTATTTAGAAATTATAAATAAATATAACGATTTTTTTTTTTGGATGAAATAGTTTTTATTTTGTTAGTTTTGCATAAATTTTACATAAATTTGAAAACACTAAGAACAAATATTTTTCAATAAATGAAATCAGTAGATATATAATACTATGCAAAATACCGATACTACAGAAATATCAACCCCTCCCCCCCCAAGCATTTGCTTTTATTTAATTTTGGCCCTAATAGTTAAGGTGATGCCTCAAGTCTGTTGCAATGGAGTTAGTTTCGAAATTTTTCAAAGTTCAATTTCGATGATAATAATCGAAATTTTTTTATGATCAGAAAATGGGAAATACCCCCCCCCCCAATACAAATTTCGCTCCATGACCCCCCCCCCCCTAATTCGAAGTCTGGATCCGCCCCTGGATAGAATGTGTATATATCATAAATACTGGACAAGCTCACTTTACTATTATTATCAAAATATTCTCAAATTTTTTTTAACTGGATGAATTTTAATAGGAAATAAAGTACGCTCACTATCCACAGTTTATTTATCTCTGTTTCCTTCCAATGTCAACTCTTTTGTTTTTACAATTTAGTAAAAACTTGCCAACCAGAAGTGGTAATTTACTGATGTCACTTTTATGTGTTTTACGAATATTTCGCAACAGAGATATATTTCGAGAAAATTAATTTATATGTCAAGACAGTTTTGTTTTTGGTTACCATGACACTACAGTTGTTGTTGTTATACAAATTTTTCTATTCCATAAATCTATTTAATTCGACGACGATCGGTTCCGTGGTGGCCACAGCAAATTTTTTTCGTCCAGCATCGATGGTGAGTTTTTGTTCAAGTTTTTTTAAAATATTATTTGTTTTGTTATTTCGGCAATAGCCAACAGGTTGCAAAAAATGATTATTGGATTCTTCTAATATGAAAATATGAAATTTAATACCATTTCGGATGAAACACTGGAAGTGAAAACAAGACGGGACTTATTTAACTCAACAAAAACTTTAATTGTTTCCATTCTAGTTGTACTTTTACCTCAAACACAATACTCTATAATGTTAAGATAATTTTTTTTTTTCACAGCTACATGGTATATGTATATTCACACATGTCTAGACATTTTAGCAAATCTTCAGTGTATTGTATTGTTCCAAGTTTGCAGAAATTTACACTTAAACTATAAATAACATAATACACATATATGTACTTTTGTACAATACATAACAATACGTTATTCTATTCGTTGCTGGTGTTTCAAATAAATGTTTTCTATATACGTGTTTGTTTCACTTGGGCACCAACAATATAATAGATTTTGCAGCCATATTGCCAACTTGAAAAAGTTTACTTGGAAACTGCACTACAAGGGGAATTTGTCGAAGAATGTAAGAGGAAAAAAATCGGGGCTCTTAAAACTACTTGAATAAAATCGTTCAAGCGAAAATGACGAATTGTGTTTAAGTATCAAAGATTTTTTTTTTGGCAGAAACGTAAAAACTTTTTTTTATATATACAGGATATTTTGAAAAAGTAGGTTAGTCAAAGTGTGGCCCGCAACGATATATCGCACATCAGCAAACTCAAAAATATCGATTTTTTGAGAACAGAAAAACAAATCAAATCTAATTTAGGGTTTTCTATATAAATAGTTTTAAATCGCTCGGCCATGCCGGCCGGTATAATTTTATTTATTAGAATTAACTTAATAGGTATGTACGTTATATTACATTTTGATTAAATTGACAATATTATATGATGCATATATAATAATTTAATCATAATTATTGGAAAATTACATTTATTTTTATGTACACTTGAGAAAAATGAAAAACGAACTTACAATTAGCTCAGCAATATAATAATTTACTATTTGAATTTCATTAATCCAGTGTACATTTAAAAAAAAAATCAATAACTTTACATAAAAACCTGGGGCAACTGATTTACACCAGTTCAATATGTAAATTTATAGACAACATAGGAAAATTTTTACATTATATAAATACGTATATTTTATGTAAGTTTACTTACTTTTTCGGTGTAAAAAAGAAACATATAAATATGGTAAAATTAATTATTTTACTTAAAATTACAAAATTATATTATTTTTACAGAAAATTTATCGTTTTGCTGTAATAATATATAATTTTTTTATTATGGTTTTTATGTAAAATGGCAACTTTCTTTTTACAGTGTAGCTTTCTGAACATGTCAAATATTTGTAGATTCTTCAATTTCAATAATATAGTAAAAATTTTAAAATAAATAAATTCAATATTCAAATTTCAATACTTACAACTATACAAATAAAATGATATTTCATTAAAATTATTGATTGAATTCAATATACAGAAAACTTTTACATTTTTTTATTTACATAATTATATAGTTTCTAGAAATGAAGAAAAAATAAGTTTCTAATTATAAATATGACTTTGTTATTATTATTATTTTGTTAATGTACAATTTCTGTGTTTATTTAAATAAGAAAAGTAATTCTTCATTATTTATCTTGGCAATAAATTTATTTTTAATTGACATTAATTGTTTCTATATTATATTTTGTAGTGTAATGATTACTTTGTATTATGTATAAAATATGAAATTATTTCTGCTAATAAAAGATAATAAATATAATTATAGTTTTATGAAGACTTAACAATGAAATATTGATTTTAATTGAAAATTAGCTTTATTATTAATTATAAAATGTAGTCATTTATAATATTTTCAAAATTATATTAAAAACTATTTAATGTTCAATTATAATAATGGATTTTTAATCATTTCGAAATTAAGTGAAAATACATGTGCGTTTCTCGAAGTAATGCCATATTTATTACTCATGCCAATAAGTTTTTGAATTATTAGTCAACAACTTTTGATCACTCAAGTATTTGTATTTTATTTAAATATGATGTTTTTCATTGCATTAATATCGATTAGAAATTATTTAAAAAAATGCCTTAAACCTAAAAGGGGTAAAAAATGTGCACGTGATATGTTTTATACCGGTTCATCTATACGTACTCATGAAATTACATATTTTATCAATATTTTTATGGTAATTAATAATTTTATTTTTGCATTATCTAAAAAAAATAATAATAATCGGAACCAATCAATTAACTAATATAAAGGTTATTAGAGCAATTACTTTTTAATCAACCTGCCTACTAGATAGAAAAAATAAATAAATGAATATCAATATGTAATATGTGTTTCTAGTATTATTAAATTTATATGCATATATTGAAAATACAATAGGATATTATACTATGCGTTTTTATGAATAATAAAATATAACTACCAATTTATTTTCTTCACTTTTCGTTAATTAACGAAATAAGAAAAGAAATAAATTTTATAAAGGTAAAACGATTTTGCGATAAATCTACGTCGAACATTGTACGTCTATTTGTTCACTTGAATCTTATCAATAATTTACTTTCCTAGTGACAACAATGCTGCCATCTATACGTGTGGCGAATAAACAATAGCTATCATAAATTATATACACAAACTTCATCATTTGTGGTGATGGTTGGTTGGTTGGTACTTTCCTAGGTATATACTTCATTTGAATAAACCGTTTTGCCTTGCGTTACGTTTTCGTTTGTGGTTTATTAAAATAAGATTTTATTTATTCATCAGACATAGTGAAAATATTTATGTTGTTGTTTTTTTACACGGTTGAATTGATATTGTGTTGTTTATGGATATTTTTAGAGCCTTGTTTCGCTCTAAAAGTATTTTATTAAATGAAGTTTATTCAACCAGAAAAGCAGTATAAATAACATGAAATAAAAATTAATAGGAATATTTGAATTTAAAACAACAAATGTAAAATGTAAGGGAAGCAATGGATAGTGATTTCTCAAAAGCGGATAATGAATATTCGGCCAAATCAAAAAAAAAAAATCTATATATCAGATAAATTAATTATTTTAATTAAAATTACAAAGTTACATTATTTTTACAGTAAATTTATGTAAACCATCGTTTTGCTGAAATAATATTTTTTCATGTAAAATGGCAACTTTTTTACAGAAGCTATTTTTAGCGCATTTTTGTTTTCAAAAAGGAAGCTCAATAATACGCTTTGTCCGTTCGGTCGGTCGGTCGTTCGTTCGGCTCCAGAAAAACTTTTAAACTAGACATCGTAGAGAGTTCTAGTTTTTTGCATTAGTTCGGTACTGTTGAGTTATTGGCGCATCGAATAGTTTAAAAGCGCTCAGCCAATGCTAAATAAGTTAATTAATGATATTTCACAATTTTGTGACTTGCTCATAAAAATACTGATCCGCCCGCCAAAAATGCGCTTAAGTTCCTCGATCAAAAGCACGAGGACTTATTTAATTTTTTAAATTTAAAGTGAATAAAACTAATTTTTCTTGTATGACAAACAATAATTTTAGAAAAGCTATATACGTACTTTGAAAGCTAAACTTTCATTATCAGTAGCAAAAATTAAATTAATATCCGAATCAGTGATCTAAGGTTACACAAATACTCAACAAACAAATTCAATTTATATTATTGCTAATCGAAGTAGGAACCCGTGGTCAATTCTGATTATGTAATATATATTACAAATATTATTTTGGAATTAGGCTATTGACTGAATTAGTAAGGTAATTTAAAGTAAATGTAGTTTAGATAACACAAAAGACATTATACAAACACAAGAGGAAAATATTGGGATAGATTAGTTCTGCTCTAAGCTGACAATTTGTATTTAAAGTTTTTTACTGAGGAGTAAAAATTATAAGTAAATTTTGTCAGTGTTTATGAAATCAGACTAGAGAGTATTATTTGATTTGATAAATCATCATATAATTAATAAATAAATTTATTAAAAATAAATCTGTACTGTGAAAATGTTTGTGGTGATACGCCACTGTTTTTCGTTAAATCGGCAAGCATGTTTAAAACTATTTGGCTACGCGGTTGAAACCAATGCAACCAGACCCGCAATACAATTATGAACGCAAACATAACACAACGTATGCAGACATACAAATACACTTTATTATATACAATATACACCTGCATACCACACACGTAACGTTTAACCTTAGCATAACATAACATAACATATAAATACAGACATACCGATAACTGTACGGTATACAATATAATACCAAGGCAGAAGGAGAATATATAGATGAAACTTCCAACGTATGTGTTTTTCATTACATCGTAAAAATTTTCATGTGCACCGTCTCGTCTGTGTTTTCAAGACTGTTCATTTCTAACGTTACAATGACTTTTTCGACTTTCCTATGGAAAAATTCCAGTTTACTTTCTTATTTTTTCGTCTGCGAAACTATATTCCTATTCTTGTTCATACTATTGTGTTTAGTGTGTTTTGTATTAATAGTTAGTTGTTTCTGTTTGTAAAATTGTGTACTTTGCGATGAAACGTATGATTTTTGTTAACATTTATGATCAATTATTTTACGTAATTTCCAATTACGGAAGAATATTGTTAAAAGATATTCAGTGAAGATTATTATTTAATGTGGGTCCCTTATTTCTGAATAACTGTACTTGTAAAGTTCGGATGCGCAATCGTAATAGCTGTTCAGTCTAATACTGAGTTGGTTCGGTCATCTTGAACGTTTGGTGAAAAAATATGATGGAATGATTTGGAATAGATGAATCCGATGAATAGATGGAGTGATTACAATTAAATGTTTTTTTGGTGAGTGAAGTTTCCAAGTAGTGTGAATAGAAGAGCATGTATGAGAGGTATCGTGAATGTGGATGAAGCTAGAGTTGCTTGTCCGGATAGGAATGTTTGGAGAAAATTAATTTCGGAATAGTGGAAAAATCGCTACGACCACTATAGAACCGACCGTCATCACAGTGGTTGGTACTCAAGCTCGGTAATTGAATGTTTTAGTTTATATATGTTTAGTTTTAAGCTGCTTTAAAATTGGTATTGGTTAAACCCGATTTTAAAAATAATTGTGCTTAAACCAAATGAAAATTAACATTTAATTTTTTATAGTGTTAAATTTATGTGTTATTATTAAATTAAAATATTTTTTATATAATATTAAAATATTAGGGTAATGTAAAAAATACAGTAAAATTAACACCTTTTAAATATTTTTTATTGTCAAATTTTTGTATTAAATCTATTATGATATTAAATTAAAATTTCCAGAAAAATATTACTAGCACATATCACAGTAACATCAATGTTTTTGAAATTAAAATTTAAAATATAAAACAATACAGCCACTTTAAAATCGTATTATAGGTATATCATACTTAAAAAGAATGAATTTTGTTCCACACTAAAAAAAAAGTATTAGTGAGAGAGCACTTAACTATGTTCCAATTACCGGGCACACAATTCCATCAATTTCGTTCGTACAACGAAAATCAATTATAATCGAAATAAAAATATGAATGCCCATCAATCAAAATACATCGCCGATGACAATAAAAGCATCCGTCAATCGATTATTATAGAGAAGTGTCAACATCCGATGCACACCTCCCAACACGAAATCGGCAACATAGCGTTCCCGATTGTCAATTGTCACCAGCAATCGACAGGCCAATCAATCGACCGGCCGCGCGCCATATTGACAATTGACGATCGAGGTCTAATTAAAATACGCCTTTATTACGTTGTTGTCACATTGATAGGAAAGTCAAACAAGTGAAGATCGACTCTTGAGGAAGGCATCGAGTAATTTTTCCTGATTGGGGAGATGATGAAGTTTTCAAGTTTGTTTTTTTGTGGCGATTAAATTGTCTCTTTTTTTTTTTCGGTAAAATAAAATTGTGTGTACTCAAGAAGTTTTGATAGCCGGAACAATGATTGGTTTTTGTTATTTTTTCGCTGGTTTTTATTGGTTAGCTTTAATTTGAACAGTTTTTCCAATTATAAGTTCTTATCGGAAAATATTTTTGGCTGTGTTCATGTCAAACATCAATAAAATTATATATATATATATATATATATATACAGGGTGATTTATGACATCGGAGAAAAACTACACCGGATGATTCCTATGAGTAATCTAAATAAACAACTCCAAATAAACATATGTCCAAAAATGCTTTCTAACGGAACTGTAGCCGTTAGACGTTTATTACATGTAACATCAATAGCGTTAGCCTTATTTATTTTATCAAGAAACAAACAAAACAAAAAAGAACAAAAACAATAATTAAGGTACTAATTTAAAGCAATAATTTGATAATAATAATAATAAATTAATAATTTAATAATTTCTTTGACATCAACATTAAATTAATTATGGATGAGTTCACAGTACATGCTGATATAATTTTTATTTATGGATTTTGTGATGGAAATGCATTAGCCAAAGGAGGACACTTCGAACACTTAAGGTGGGTTTATAGATTGACGCTGAGGCTGAGTTTGAGGTTGAGGCTGAGGTAGCGCTAGTTGAATCTACGCAACTAAATATGTCAATTCATAAATTAAACGCTGAGGCTGCGACTGAGGTTGCGGTTGAGGTTGCGAGTTGCGTAGATTCAACTAGCGCTGCCTCAGCCTCAACCTCAACCTCAGCTTAAGCGTCAATCTATAAACCCGCCTTTACTTTCTTGCTTTAAATTAGTACCTTAATTATTGTTTTTGTTTTTTTTTTCCTGATAAAATAAATAAGGTTAACGCGATTGATGTTACATGTATTAAACTTCCAACTGCTACAGTTCCGTTAGAAAGCATTTTCGGACATATGTTTATTTGAAGTTTTTTGTTTAGATTACTCATAGGAATCATCCGGTGAAGTTTTTCCCCGACGTCATAAATCACCCTGTATATATATATATATATATATATATATATATATATATATATATATATATATAATCTTAAATTATCACTTAATATCACCGATAAAATTACAACTAATACCAATTTTACGAGCTAAATTCGTCACCGATTCAATAAAATGATTTATTATTGTCTATAAATTCATAACGATTACTTCTTAACTCGTAATACAATTCCATATGGTTCACTCGATATTAAATTGTGATCTATCTCGATTTAATATTAATGAAATTATTCAAACAATTTGATAAGAACATCTGGTCTTACAAACGAACTTATATACTTAAATAACCATCCGCAAAACATGTGTCTTTTAAAATACCAACAAACACTTATTATATATGTATTTGATTTCGTCATCATTTAAGAATAATTGAAAATTAATTCAATAGCTTGATTGTATATTGACCTATATTTGAATATTTGAAATGTATATGACCGCTCTCTTCAAGTTCTCTTTCTCTCTGTATTCATATAAACGAAATATTATTTTGAAATGTAAACGCCATCATAGGCATTTTAATTGATTTTGTAATAGTAATCGATCAAGTGATAATAATGTGTTTAGTTTGATATTTAAGTGCTATTTTTAAATCAACCAGTAATAATTGTTCAACTTGGAAATTATTGTTGATCAATATTTTGAAATGTTATAATTAAATAATGGAAATTTTATGAAGTTTATATTGCTGATAGGTAGTTGTATTACGACACTTTAATGGTATTTATTTTATTAGGCATGGGAAGTTGATGAAACTATTCAATTGTTATTTTCAAATATATACCTAAACCCTGTTTAGGTTTTTTTCAATAAATGTTTAGTAAATAGTTATTGAAAAAAACAAAAATTGCACAGAAAAAAGAAAGTCTGTATTTTTAAATAAATATAAATAAAATATAAGAAAATGTTTGTATAGTTTCGTTGATTGATAAAAAATATATTAATAATTTAATAAATATATATCATTAAATTTTATTTATAGGTATCCAATAAAAACCGAAAACTTTTGTCTACAATTTTTTGTTTATTCAATAACTGCATATATTTGAAAATGACAGCATTTTCCCATGAAACACCCTATAGTTTCGCTTAATTTCAAGGACTTTACGATGCTTTGGCGCGAAGTTGTGATTTTTTGAAACTTACTTTGCATATTTTCTGTAATATATATTTCTCTAAATATCAAAATAGACGGAAAATTGATTTTATCATCATAATAAAATAAAATCACACATATACATATATAAATAATCAACTATATGCAGTGGCGTAGCCAGGGGGGTGTTAGGGGGGGTTAACCACCCACCCCCAAGAACCTGAACTACCAAAAACATACGTATGTGAAATATGAAATATGTTATTCTACTTTTTATTGCTCTTCATTTTTTATACAAATTATAGTATTATCTTTATTGATTAATATTATATCATGACAAGTTTCTGGCTACGCCACTGACTATATGAATATTCATATTATAATATAAATAAATCCAGTTGACAAATTTAAATCAAAACCGCAGACACCACATGCACATAAAGTAAATTTTCCAAATAAATAACCGCGTAAAATTGATATGTGATGTGTTCGAATTGAATTTATTCATATTATTGTAGATTCAATATATGTATATATTATATTTATTTATATCTCTGTGCTAGATTGAATGTGATTTGCATGATGTAGATAATTCGGTATCTAGATGAGAGAATAAATAATAGAGCTATTACAAACTTTGATTAACTTTCATGTTCTATTTATTATTCATTGAAAAGGCATAGAAGCATAGTGAGTTTATTCCGACATTTGTGCACTTTTCCACCATCACACTAATGCTAATCGTTATATTCTATACATCAGCCCGGGATTTATGCATAAATTACACGGACTTATACACTTCTGTCAATTTATATCAACTTAATTTTATTATTTAACGGATATATCATCTTCTAAAATATACTAATAAATAGTTCAAGCGAATATTTCAAATATTTATAAATAAGTTAAACTAAGTAACTGTATTTTTATTTATTTGTGTTTGTTATGTATTTTTATTTATTTTTAGTTTATTTTCGTTTAGAACGCTTAGAGAAAAAATCGTATATAAAAATCACTCGGAATAGAACGCTCTTTTTGTGTTTCACCCAGATTGTTTTGTCTTGGTCACAATAATCATCGCTTTCTACCCCTCGTAACATAATATACTATTACTGAATTCTTATTATTTTACTGCACTTTTACTAATTTTACATAACGTTTATTATTTTATGTTGATGAAGCTAAAGTTACTTGTTTGGATAGGAATGTTTGGAGGAGACTGATTTTGGGATATTGGAAAGAGTTTGTGTGCCACATCCTTTTGGGTATATGGCGTGATTGTGTATGTATGTTTATTATTTTTACTGGACCAAAAAAAAAAGAAAACTTAACTGTATAGATTCCCTTAAAAATTTCCAACTTATTCCAACACATTTTGACAGTCACAACAAAAGTCAATTGACGAAGCTACCAATCTTATATTACCAATATCTTCCAATCTAAATTCAATTCCACTTTGTCTCTTTTTACATCCCTTTCGCACTTGTTACCAAATCCCCACAATCATAAATATTTAAACTAATTCCTGTCCTGTGCCCCGTAACAGACTTACCGGCCAATCTCAAAGAACACCGTACATATATAGCCTCGTATAGTCAATGGGTGTTGGAGGTCGTAGGGCAAGGGCATATGTGGGTGGATTTCACCACCATCCATGCATGTGTATGTGTGTCTGTATATATATGAGAGCGTTTTATGTTCTGATGGACAGAAAAACCTTGACTGTCCATCGTGAATACGGACAGTGAAACAACACACACAAAGGGGGTAGGCAGGATTGTGTGTTTGGTCTCACGCCCGTATTTATAAACACTATGAAGAGTTTTATATTGGTCGTTTGGGTTGAATAAGCGCTTGCAGCAGAAGAATGCTTGATAAGTTGAAGTTGTCATTTTGTTAATGAGGAAATATCGGATTAATTCGTTTTGATTTAATTTAAAAGAATGTATTTTAGATAATTTTAATATTTATACTCTTTGAATTATTTTATAAAATTTTATACTATTCTTGTATATTTACTTGTCAAATTTTATATTATTTTCTTTTATAATTTTCGAAATCTCCATGCATAACAGGTTAAATAAAATATTCGGTATAATTTAATGAATCAAGATTAATGTGATTGAAATAGAATTTTTTTATGAAAATGAAGAAGAAAATAAAAACGCGTTATACATTTTTGTTGATATTTTTTTCAACATTTTAATTCTTATCACATCAACCATTCGAGATCAGATATAAGCTGGTCTGACAGCTGCATATTATCATATATATATTTACAAGCAGCAAAAGCATTTAAATATTTATCCATTGTACAAAGTTTTCCCATTTGCATAATAAAATCAGATTAAATTCATATTATTAATAAGTATAACAAAAACTGTACATATTAAATTCCGAGTATGCAAATATTATATATATATATATATATATATATATATATATATATATATATATATATATATATATATATATATAGTTGCCTTTTTTTCAGTGCATTTTTTTGTAAACTTAATCGGTATATAATAACCTATATCTATTTTAACATTTTAAAATATTGTGCTTTTGATTAATTTTACAATTTTCTAGGATTTAGTTTTGATTATTGTCTGTATTAAATATAACTATTTTATTAATAATGAGGTATGATACTTTATCAGAAAGAATCATTATTATTATTTTTAATTATAATAGGCAAGTTATTAATTAATAAATATATCAAGATCTTATCTAAGGGTTTTTTTTTACACTAGACAAATGCTAAATTTATAACATTTTGTTTAAAAGTATCTTTGATTTGAGAAGAAACTGATTTCTTTTCTCGATATTTTGTACTTAAATATTTTTGATGTTGAAATTTTAAATATTTTTTTAGTATTTTTACTAAGGATTTATATTTTTTAATTTAATAATAAAACACTGGAAAGTACTTGACAACGTATTTTATCCAGTAGGTAGGACGTTTGCAGCGAAAGCTAGAGGTTTCAGATTCGAATCTCAGCGAAGCAAATACATTTTTTCAAATTCATTAAATTTACTAATTATATATTAGTTCACTGCGTTTAAGTGTCATCATAGAAAACATTAACACTATAATAAATATGGTATTTTACTTGAAAAAATATATATGGTTTTTAATTAGTTAATTAATTACATATTTGTATTTAGTAAATGTATTTGTTAAATTTCTAGAATTTTAAAGTATTAATTTTTGAATTATAAGCTTATAAGCTACGAGACAGGACACACCACTTGATTTTTATGACATAAATTATAATGGATATAAGACGGCACTTAGTAGTCATGTAAAGGTCACATCAGTTTATTTAAATGTGTTAATAAAATTCAACCAACAAAATGACAGCATAAAAATCGAACATTCATAAAAAACAAAAACTGTATGAATCATTTTATACATATTTAAATACTGAAGGTACAGCAAAAATAATAATTTTAGGTTCATTAATTTTTGACAGTATGTTTTAAACTTAATTAAATTAATATTTAAATCCGTACCTACATATTTAATGAAGCATAAAAATAACCTGTCATTAAACGACAACCGCTATAATTTAATTATAAAAATATTAAAGTTCACTTTCATAAAATAATCTAAGCAGAGCTCACTAGAAATGTCTATAAAATTAAGTTATAAAGTTACAGTGCTACATCGGTCGGACCTAAAATAAAAAAACAAAAAACAATCAAATAAAAATCCGACTGCGTGTGGCATCTATAACCACAAAAAAAGAAAACAAAAAACTGTCTGAAGAAAAAAAAAACTATCAATCTAAATAATAACTAATAAAACACGGGTAAGACAACCAAAGTTATAATAATAAAAGAAATTTTCTCCAATTTTTAAAGATCTTAACTATGAACTGATGCGCATGCTTGGTACACTTGAAAAAGATGCGATTGAAGAATGCGGGCTGATAAAGAACGACATATATAGTCTGCACAATGTATCAATGAAGATGAACAAAGACAGAATGCACTAAATGCGTTTGAGTATATATATATCCTTTTTTTTTTTAGTTGAAGAGTGCACACAGCGTTTAACTCGTCGAACCGGCCCTGCTTTACACATTCCAAAGTCTTGTGCCGTACAGGATTGGATTGAAAAAAATTCATCTAGATACTACCGCAATTGGTCGTTTTTGAATGAAATCATTAAATAAATATGAGTGTAACAGCTAATGCCCTTCCTATAGACGATTATAATTTGATGACAAATATTTATTAATGTTTAGACGATTTAACGTTACATACAAAAACAAAACATGGGGCTATACGAAACAACGCATAGTGAACATGGTATTAATAAATATTTTTTAATAAATTATAACTGATTAAAATGAGTTTGATACGTTTAAAAGCAAACATTTGTAATTCTGTTCGAGATGTATATATAATATTTCTTTAATTGTGCAAAAATAATTTACTTTTTTAAAGAAACTTTTAAGATATGTGACATAACATAACATTATATATATATATATATATATATATATATATATATATATATATAAATATATATATATATATATATATATGTGATATATGTGTGTGTGTGTAAATATGAAAAAAAAAAGATTTTTTAAATGACAAAAATTGTACGTGATGTCGAATATAAAAAAAAAAATTTGTAGATATTATTATTATTAAATGTGTTTGTATATATATATATAATATTAATAAATCAGATAAGGTAAAAATTATTCATTTTTATTTAACTTAAAACGTTTCCATTACAGAATAAAAATTACTGTTATACAAATTTAATATATGTACTTCTACTATTAATCATATTATGAAACAATCAATAAACATATTACTACTGTATAACATTAATATATGTTTTACAAAACTAATAGAATATTATTCTAAATCCACAAAAAGAGTACATTATTTCCTTTTTAAAAAAAAAGTTTAATATTAAAACAAAAACTATAATATATGAATGTCACGGCAAGAATAACATTTCAAATAAGCGATTCCAAAAAATAATCAATATTTCGCTTATCAAATATGTAATATACCACGCGATAATCCACATATATAAGTTTCTTTTATATAAATAAGAAATACCTATTTGCATTTAAACACCATTTATCATACGTTATTAAACTTATTATACACAGAAAAAAACAAATTAAAATCACAAATGTATTTCTTATTTGCAACGCAGAGAAAATATAAAACAGCTATTTTATTTAATTCGAATTAGCTGATTTAAAATTTAAACGATTTGTCTATTTAATTAAATGATATTTCCAATTACGTTAGTTGTTATATCTACACTTAAATTAGTTGAAAACAAATAACCGAAAATTGTAGGATAAAATCAATAAACAAGATTAGATTTTTCGTCAAATTTGTGGTGTTACTAAAAGCTGTATCAAGAGTGTGAAATTGAAGAAAAAAAAAAAGATGTTGAGAAAGAATATATGTGACTAATATTGGAAGTGTACGTCTGTGTGGACGTCCGACGAGTAGAGAAATTGAGAATTTTTTTTTACTAATTTAATGAAAGTGATGAAACGAAAGTATTTATCTGGTAAGAATGTTTAACGGAAACTAATATTTTCTTGAATAAACAGAGTTTGTGCCGCACCCTTATGGGTACAAGGTGTGATTGTGTATGTATTTATGTATATAAGAATAGATAAATATAAGACATAGTAGAAAAATATCTAATTACATTAGATGTACTCTTAAATTCAATATGATTGGAAGATTAAAAATCATCTAATTTGTTTGAGATACAATAACTAATGTACTAAATCATTAGAAAAAATATCTGAATTTTTTTGTCTGCATTAGATAATTAACATTGTTCATACACGAAAAAATAGCATTCAATTATAACTTAAACAATTTTAACGGGAAAACAATCACAGAATCATAGAAATTAATTACGATGAACAGTTTGGCTTTTGAAGGAGGTTTGATGAAATACAGTTATTTTATTGTAATAATTGAAACAAGTTTCATAAACTTTACTTATAGAACACGATAAAGTTACAAGTTCAAATACGTAGTTATAGTTATACGCGAGTGAAATATTGTATTTATACGTAGTACAAATAGATGAACATCGTGTTAATAAAATAGAAATTATTGTACTTTTAATTGCGCAGTCGCAGTCAGATTTGTTTATTATTTACTACTATCAGAGTGCAATTTTACTATTTGTTAAACTGTAATAGTTGTACATAAGTTCAGTGGCTTACAGGATACTTTTTTTAAATTTAAATTTAACACTGATTTATAGCCATTTAGGTAATAGAATTGTAAAATTATGGAAGCAATATTTTATAATGTAATTTCAAATTTTACACTCGCACAAAATATATAAAATATTGATTTTGAATGATTTATAAAATTCTTCTTATAAAATATAAAGTAGTAATTCTAAAATAGCTAGTATATTTTTAAAAACTTATGCCGGATTTATGCAGACTAATTTCACCTTCAACTTCAATTTAAACTACAACTTAAACTCGAATTGCAACTATCGGCAAAATGTAGCTACTGCTCCTATTGCGTGAATGATATCTGTCAAATTTTTTAAGGTTACGTATTGTAAATTTTCCTTAAAATGGACTCGTTTAATATTTCCAAAAAAAACACATATTCATCTAGAACACTAAGTAAACCTATCCCGAAAATTTCATTAAAATCGGTTGAACCGTCTAGAAAGAATTGCGTTCACAAAATTTTGACTGACAATCGAACGATTTGACGACGCATACACATACACCCTCATAAACTAAGTTCGGATTCGTCATCTAGATGCTATATGAAGGATTTTTATATATATATTTTTAATTTTGAAAATTGTTGCTCTTGCAGTCAAAATGATAATAATAATAAAACTTCATTCACAAAATCTTCACCGAAATAAAAATTAAAACAACAAAAAAATTAAATAATATTACTCGTATCTAAATGAACTAAGTACGGCTAGTTAACATAATCATGAAATATATCAGCATTATTTGCACAATTATTAAAATTCTTGCACATGGCAATAAAATTGGTGATTTACATACGTACATACATACATACATACACATTCACCCTATACCCAAAAAGGGTGTGGCACAAACTCTTTTCATCATCCCGAAATCAGTCGCCTCCAAACATTCCTATCTAAACAAGCAACTTTTGCTTCATCCACATTCATAATTCCTCTCACACATGCTCTTTTATTCCTACTACTTGGAAACTTTCGCTCATGCAAAACACTCTCAATCATACCACTCCAACTACTCATCGGACGTCCACGCAAACGTATATCATTAAAATGATTCAAATAACTCTTTTTAACCAAACGTTCATTAGACATGCGCTCAACATGTCCGAACCATCTTAACTGACTAACACCAACTTTTGCTAGAAAATTTTTTTCAATTTCACACTCATCATACACTAATCTATTTCGACTGTTAAAAAAAGTAGAACAGTTTCTAGAAGTAATACATGTTACATTAATTTTAATGAATTAGGACAGTCAACTTTATAATAATGCACTAAGAAACCTAAATGATATTTCAATTCTACAACTAGTAAGTGACGTATTATATTCGTTCACGCTCGGGAATACGAATCATGTATTTTTAAGTAAAGGATATGACATGTTAGATTAAATAGACAATCATCTAAAATTTAGTTATCTTATTAAAATTAAATGAAATAGAACATAAAAAAAATTAACTTTGGAAAATCTTCATTAGATACGAAATTGACTTTTAAAAAAATAAATAAATTAAAAATAATTTAGACTCATTCATTTCTTCGTAACAATAATAACATTTTTGCAAATAAAATAAACAGAATTCAAATAGAATTCCAAGCATCAATCATTAACAACATGTCAAATAAGCCAAAGAACTCATTCCAAAAAATAAACCATCATTTGCGTTTTCCTGTTGGTAATACTTTTACATCAGCAAGACTTCTTTATTTATATTTTGTTTTTGTTTAATATAAGTAAATGTAAACAGTCCAGTTCAATTAGAAATATTAAATATAGTGCGTTTAATAGTGTGAAGTTATCTGCAAGAAACGATATACATACATATATTTTTAGCTGCGACGTTCGTTATATAGATACGTATGTAAATATTCAAGGCGGTGTTGTGTTCGCGTGGTGTCTTGCTGTGTCGTGAATTCGTATTTAAATAATTAAGATTTGAGGTTAAGTTCCGTGTTCCCGCGTTGAAGACATGCAAATGTTATTGAAACTCGCACTGGAAATGGAAAAAGAAAAATTACCACGTAGCATGCAACCTGCCCAAAAAACACCTTGGAACTTCTGAGCAACTTTTATCTATAATTTCCATCCATTTTTTTTGCTTTTCTTTCAATTTGATTATTTCTTGAGTAAATAGCGGAAAACGGAATAATATTCTGGTTTTAATTAATCTAATAATAGATTACGTAAAACTAAAAAGAAAACTTTTTTTGTAGATCATTTTATACCAGAAGGAGTCGGGTACGAAATGAGTGTGAAATTGAAAAAAATATTAAAAAAGTTGATGATAGTCAGTGAAGATGGTTTGATCATCTTGAGCGAAAATGTTTAATGAACATTTGGTTTAAAGAACTTATGTAGTGTTTTGCTGAGCAAGTTTCCAAGTAGTACAAATACGTAGAAGTGTCATGATTAGAGGTATCATGAATGTAGATGAAGTTAAAATAATAAAAAAAATCATTTATAGATATTATTATTATTAAATGTTTTTGTGTTGTCTTGATAGAAATTTTAGAAAAATTAATTTTGATATAGTAGAAAAAGTTTGTGCCACACCCTTTCGGGTACATGGCTTGGTATATATATATATATATATATATATATATATATATATATAATTATTTCTTTTCTTTTATTTTGTTTTTGTTTCAATTTTATTATCTATTGAGCAAATAAAATTTAATGACAAATTGGTATTATAATTTTAATTAATCTAATAATAGATAGAGAAAATTATAATTTATATTTTAAGTTTATTGACTTCTGATGAATATCCACACAGAAATAGATTAAAAAAGATCTATAAATCAAATGTGTAAATCAAACAGGCTATTAACAAAAGATATCTCTCTAACATACATACATACCATATATACTCGTACATATATACCAATGTTGAATATGAGAAATCAGTACACGGTAATTATAAGTTAATTAACATTTTTAATAGTTGAAATCTAATATCTACATCTCTTTGTTTTGACCACTTTTGATGAATGGATGCACATTCTTTCATAACTGTTTGTTTTCGATGATTATAGATTGACTGCAGTCTGTTCATCTCGTACAAAGAAAATAAATAAACATTCGAATTCAAATGGAAATTTCTATTGACGTAATTCTGTGTTGGATTTATAAAAGTCGAGATGAGATTTTATAATTATATTTTCTTGGAATTTGTGTTATAATGAGTTCTATCAACACATATCTAAGTATATAACAGTACGAGTACAACACAAACACAAATAAGCGTCTTACGACAAAAATTATTGTTCTTGTAAACTTTAGACTAAACAGAAATATAAGATAAGAGTGGGAAGTGCTCAATTTACTATCAGCTCTCTAAATGTTAACATTGGGAGTGCTTTAAGCTAAGCTTACGTCGTCCATACCGTACGGAAAATTTTCCCATTAACATTTAGTAATTTTCAAAACAATAAAAATTACTAGATCTCGTATGAAATTTGACTCTTAAAAATAAAAATCTAACCTACCTAGCAATGAGTCTCACTAAAAATAAAATAAAAACGCTTTAGCTTTACTTTTCTACTGAAATTTCGTTGCAAATTTTATTCTTTTATATTCGTTGTTTTCTCAAATAACTCGTTCGATAAGTTTAAGTTCAAATTTAATTTCAATGAATCGTACCATTTTTTCCTTTTTTATTGCTTTAATTTAATTTACTGTAGATGATTTTCTCATTATAAAATATATATATATATATATATGTATTTGAAGACTAACAAAAGTTTCTATTGCGATTCTTCCATAATATACAATATCACCAAATAACAGAAGCCAATCAATGTTGATTTCAAAGCAATTACAACCAATAAATTTCCCAACTGATCAACAAAACAAACAAACAAAAATCACATCAAGTGCGCGAAACACAGCCAACCTAGATTACTTCAACAGGAGAAAAAAAAAAAAAACGTTACGGAAACCATAAAGTGTAATAAAGACAATTTCAATGGATCGCATTCAGAGTCGGTTTCTCTTTTCCCGAAGAAGAGTTAAAAGCAAGCGAGAATTGCGTTGATATGAAACGATCGGGGGTCCAGAGCTGCCAACTGGCTCGTCTGGTGGGTAATCAAGACATTAAATGTCACTAGAAAACGTTTTCCACTGGGCGAGAGATAAAAGGCGACGCTTCGCTTGCTGCTTACAAACACAGCAACGGGCAACTTTGCTGATGATGGTTTGCTTGACAGCATTGCCTGTGTGTGTACTTTGTGAGGTACACTGTCGGAAATTATCTTCAAAATATTACCTTGTTGAGGCTCTAGTGTATAACGTCGAAACGATAAGATATTGTGCAGAAGGAATTTATATTTTATGAGAATATTTAAATACTTGTTTCTCTTTCAGTCGCGGGTAACATCTATTTTAATAATCAAATTGCTAAATTTATCTAATTTTGTTGTTGAGAAATATAGTTCTATGTTGATAGAAGGGTTGATAAATGTTTCCTTGTTAAGCCTGTCTTAGGTGGTCATAATTTGTTAACAAATATTTATTAATATTATGTTCTTTATGCCTTGTTACGTATGGAAAAAGATGTATATGGAACAATCGTTCTTAGCTTATAGGAACGTCATAATCTAGATTCTAGAAGAAATACTTTGCAATATGAAAGTTTCTAATGAAAAAAAAAATAATTCTTTTTATTCTATACGCAATTAGCTAAATTTGATTGATTTCATTGTCGTATAATATATATAAAAAAATAAAAATGGGTTACAAACTGTTCTTATTTAAAAATAAATATAAATAATGTGTTTTAAAACTAAAGCTATTTAGTAAGAATACCTATTTACAGCTTAAGCGGCTTTTAAAATTACTAATCAGGAATATACTGATCTTCAAGTTTACATAATAACAAATTTTCAGTTATTAATAAAAAAGGAAATTTTAAAATTGCAATAGAGTAAATTTCTTTCTGCTGGTGACTAGGATATCAAAAATGTAATAAAATAATTTTATGTGAAATATTTATGTGAAGTTATTTGCTTGAAAACATAAATGTTTTATTGTTATAAATATTTATTTAGATAAAATGATTTATTTGTTCCAGTTGCAAAGTTTAATAATAAAACAGTACTCAGTTGATATAATTTTATTATTTATGATTCTATTTACAATAATTATATGATACAAAAAAAAGTTAAAAACTAAGTATTTTATGAAAATATAATATTTTTTTATATTTAGTTTCATATTTTTTTCACAAATTTTTTTTTTTACAATTTATATCTGAACGCGAAGTAAAGCCACAGGAGTTAAAAATTTGAACTATTCCAAAGCCCTACTAATTTTAATTTTATATCCCCAATTGTCAAACTCTAATTTCCTCCACTGTGCGGACACTAGTCCCAAAATCCTAACCACACTTAAAACAGTTACATTAGCAGAAACCTTCATCTCATACATTCCAGACACAAATTCACACATCCGATATTCCCAGGCACAAATCCGGCTTATCTCACCATATACGGGTAAAGAAAAATACTTCGCAATTCTCACTTAAAAACAAAACAACGAAAGAAAAAAAAAACAAGAAAAAAAAGCATAGCGGCATCAGAAAGTGTAAAACTGCTGTAAAAGAAATACGATAAGAACCAGAACCACATCCTACACGCTGGTCCGGTCAATGCAGCGGTTGAATCCGTTTGCAACCACACCTTGCCGATTGCAACCAGGAAGAATTTTGTTGGGTGGGAGGGAGGAAGGTAGAACAAGATGAACCCACAAGAACAGGTACCGAGACTTAATTAATACATGGTGTTAGTGAGTGAGGCGCCAGATTCAGGGATAAACTTATGCGGGTAAAGTTAGCAGAGCATTGCCGGGCGCACAGCACATTTGAGGATTATACCTATATAGACGGTGTTATGGTATATGTACGTATACCACCAGATATAGTGATTTAGATCTTACGATTAGATTTGGAAGGTGAAATGCAGCAATTAATTTTAGCTTGTTTCTGTGTGATAATAAAATTAATGTTTGTGGATATTTTTTTGAGTAATAGTTTTATTGGAAGTCATTGACTGGGAAAATAATAAAAAAATGTAAAATGTATAAATTTGAAATTACAGACTTAAAAACATATGAATAAATTCATAAACAACATAAACAACACGTCAACATTGAACTTGTTTTTTTTTTTTTAATATTTTCACTAGTGATGCAATAGATAATAATTTTTTAAACAAAAACGAGTAACTAGATTATAAATTTTTATAATATTTATTAGTGAAAGGAAGCCAAATTTTATTTAAATCAGCGCCTACATTGTAAAACATCTAATATTCGTTTCATGTTTTGGAAATATCAGTTTTATACGAAACAATATTAAATACGTGCAAATATTTTAATTTTATCAAACTAAAATTTATTTAGCAAAAAATTTTATACATATTTATCTTTCCTCTTTAATAACAAACTTGAAATTCTTTGCCTTCAAAATACATAAGAAAAAAATTGAATCTCCAATATATATACACCTCCCATATTTCATCACTATTTATAATTCAAGAATTCCAAAAGAAGAATTAGCAAAAATCCGCACGTGAAGCATATAAAAAATAACCATCTATTAAAATCATCATGACACATTAATTATATATTAGTTGTAAAGTTCTCAACATAATTCCAAAATTACAGTGTCTAATCTCAGAAAATTATAATATAATAATTTCAGTTTAGATTTGTCCAAGGGGAGGTTTGACCTCTTGCCTACCACGTATCAAGGGAATCATAATATTTGGTAGTTACCAGTTCCTTTGTAACCCTTGTGTAGTCGTCGGCGGAAAACATCAACCAATTACGAAATCGAGAATATTTGCTTTTCGTAGGTTATAACTGCGATTGTGACTTTAGTGCAGACTTCCGTACGGTTTTCACGTTATTTCGTATTTGAATATGAATTGTAGAAGCCGGTTTTTGTGGTTTGGAGTAGGCAGTCGCACAGATTGTGATACCCACCAAACCATTAGTAAAGAAAACAGCCGACGGTACACGGTTTGCTGGTTAAACACTGAGATTTTCAACTGAAAGTGTATTTTTAGATGTAAGGGTTATTAAAAAAATAAAATAATTTCCCTTAAACCATAATACGTATTTCGAAAGCAAAGCTTTCATCATCAGTAGCAAAAAATTAAGTCCTAATCAGTGATCTAAGGGTTACACAAATACTCAACGTACCTAGTGATTTTTGACCACTGGGTAAGCTGAGTATTTTTAACTATAGTTTTCAAATTAAGCAGATTTTAAATTTATAATTAATTTTGATTAGATATAACATATAGATTTATCCACTTGTTAATGTAATCAGTATAAAAAATACAGAAAATGAGTAATTTTAAAGAAGTATTTAATTTAACCAACTATTGAATAATTTTAACCGAAATTTAAAATACCGATCCTAAAACTATTCAAAACACTCACGTAATTCGAATGAAACAGATTAAATTTAAAACAAATGAGTAGTAAATAAAAAGAAAAAATAGTGAAAAATTAGAGAGATGGATGATGGTCATTTTTCACGTTATGACAGTGTCATACGAGCGAAATGTTGTTGTCAACCTGTGAAAATCCAGTTATAGAACAGAGTGAGAGAGATAGGTGTGGTGCATCGTTGCTTTGGGACTAACAATCAATCAAAACTTTCGATGTGTCAAATTGCAACTATATTTCCCTCTTTCCTAAACCTATTAATTTGTGTTTTCCCGTCTCATTTTATCCCGGCGCCGACATACGACAGAAATGTATCGACATAACTTTGTCATTCTCAACGTTTCATCACTCATTTACAAATGTAAACCCGATCATTATCAACACGGTGGTGCTCTATTATTATTTTTAATTAGTTTCTTACTTTACTTTTTAATTATTTACTTTTATTTTTATTTAGAATCAGTTACATAATAATATACTACTAATTAATGACAATAAGGTGTCTCTTCTTTTTGTAGTAGGAAATTTTAACTGCAGAAAACAAACAAAGTGCTCTTATCATTAATTTCAAAATAATTTTTTGCTTCTATTTTTCATCAAATGTAAATAGTTTTTCTATTTTTGATCATTTTTATTATATTTGGTTTTATAAAATTAAGATAAACTATTATTAAATGCTTAATAAATAATTTTAAGTAAGCGTCAAAAGTACTTTTGGCAAAAATCACTTTTATAAATTAATGAGGTGAGAATACGGGCCAATATTATTTAGAACTAAAAAAAAAAAAAGGCTTTAGGATTAAGTTCTGTATAAATTTTAATTCAAAATTATAAAAATGACATACCTATCTATATAATAAATAAACAGAACACAGAAACAAGTTACTAGGTAACAAAATAAATAATTGGATTATAAAATTTATAAATTATTTATTAATTAAATTAAGCCGGCACTGCTGAGAAATATCGAAGTATGTACTAAAATAAATAATTTATTTGATTTTAAAATAAAACTGCTTTAGGTTCAAGTTCTGTATTAAAATTTATTTATAATCGACGTTTCGACGAAACACAACGACCGTCTTTATCAGGAAAACTGATACAAAAGACATTACAGTAAATAACAGAACATAGAAACTAGTTACTAGGTAACAAATAAGTGACTCGAACATAAATTTTTATAGATTTTTAATTAATTGATGCCAAATTTTATTTAACTCGATGCCTTCACAGTGATTGATGTTGTCTTTTACCTTATAAATTTCAATTGCTTCTCTTATCAATCTACTGTTAATATTGATAGGTAATTAAGTAGATATTGCTGTTATTTGTTATTTTCGAATATTGCTTTAATAATTAAGCAAATAAGAGTCGTGCAAATGAGTGCAATCATCATATCTCATAGCATAAAAATATTTATCTTAATGAGCCCAAACTGATCATTAATAATCTTCACATACACATTTGCTCTCAAGTAAAAAAAGTAAAACTAAAAATGCGAGATAAAAATGTATAGGGCGTGTTACGTCGTTCCATGCTCGTTATATGAATGTAACTTCGGACACATTTCATTTTAAATTAATTTTCGGAACGGGGCGCCCGTGTATAATATACCTAACGTTGAAAACGGTGTGCACAAGGAATCGTTATCAAGTCGAGGGGACATTTTTTTTTCTGGGGGCCCAATGTTGTCGTGTAGCGTGGTTGGCGGTGCTTTTTTCTATAGATTGTCAGATCGGTTTTCGGCTCTCCAGTTCATGTTACTTGCGTAAGTGATCGATAGATCGGACGTCAAAGCTTCTACCGGACGGAAAGCGATAAGATACAGTGGTGGGTTGTTATTTTGGGGCACCACCGTATCATTCATTAATTTAATTTCGACTAAGATTATTTTTAGATATAATTGAAATTCAGAAGAGATATAAAATCAGCGAATGCATTTTATATGAATTTTGCAATTACATAATTTATGCCAAACTATAAATGGATATTAAATTTTGATAGATAAAATAAATTTTCTTATATGTATAATTTATTATATAATTTTATTTGATATTTTTCATTGAATACTTATAAAATAGTTTTATATTTTTGATTATTTTGGCAATTTTTAAATAACGATATTTTTTTTTTGAATAAAATATGTTTTCTGCTTTCATTCATTATTCTTATTGCAATAAATATTAGATTGTCTAGACTAAAATATCAAATTGTTTGAATACTATAAAGTCACTGTTTAAATGTCATTTATATGAAATAATAATTGTTATATTACTTTAACCTAATAGTTTTATTATAAATAAGTAGAAAGTTATTTTATAAGATAAAATCTAATCTAATCTAATAAAATCTAAGCTATTTTTATTTGTTATAAATAAGTACATATGTAAAATATGGACAGTAATCTATTGCCAAGATCTCTGTAGAATTATTTCTTATTAGAAATTTGCAATGAAACTATATATTAAATTACTTTTGAAGTCACATTTGCCAAATATTAATTTTTAATTGGTAAAACTTATTTGTTTGAGAGTTTTGAATAAAGTTTTGAAGGACATGCAGAAAACTGAATTTAATTTAAAAAAAAAAATGACTGATTGTAATTCTGTGAGAAAATAAAAATATTCGTAATTCAATGAAATGGCTAAACTACTATTTGTCACATTACTTAAAAGTATGTATATAAAATGGTAGAATCAAATAACTAAAATTTTCTATTTTACATTACATTTATTTCATTAATTATATTTTGAAACACTTTTAAAAGCAATAACTGAAATTAATACGTGTACATGTACATTTATAATTTTAAATAAGAAAACGGAGAAGCTATTTAAAACTCAAATAGGTTAAAGATTAAAAACGAAATACCTTTGACTTTGAAATTCTTCAGGTCTATAAAATCGGATATTTTTCAATGACCGAAAATAAAATAAATGATTTAATATAAATTCAAATACCATAAAGGTCAATTTCTCATTTTAAAATATTACATTTAGTCACAGCATTAGCATTCCAAAAATTCCAAAACAAACAAATAAGAATCTATACCTGGTAGAACTACGTAAACTTAACACATTTATAAAGATCAATATTAAAAAAAAAAAATCGGTACCTGCCCTTTTGAATACAAATTAATACAATAACCACTTGAAATAAAAAATACATGATTCACACTTAATATTTTTGGAGATGACTCAGTTAAGAGAAGATTTTTCGTCTAGGAAAACAATAATAAATTTTCTTATCACGATTAAAATAAAAAGATATATAAAATAGTAAAATGACGAGTCATCGCGGGTGGCCATCCAATAAATGTTAAGTATATCTTTTGTATTTGATGAAACGCGTTCTTTGTTCATTATTATAAAATTTATTGGTGTGGGAAACATTAGTTGCTTGTGTTAACAAACCCATAGATGTTTGACCCAGAAACAAAACTGAAAAACAAACATTAGGGTGGTCGTTATACAGGGTGTGGAAATAATCGGACACTGTAGACAAATATAACAAGGTAATTTTTTTGATCGTTTTCGTAAGAACTTCTAGAGATCATTTTAGATTTTAGTGTTATTATACTTGCCTTACAACTTTAAAGTTCAATAAATTCGGAAGATATTGGCTGTTTAATGGTAAAGAAATGAAATATATTATTGTTTTTTTTTTAAAAGGTTAGGACTTATTTTAATATTTGTTGACTTATGGTGTTATTCTAGTCATATTAAATTTATAAATTTATAGAATTTATCACATTTAAAAGATATTTAACTTAAAGAAATTTAAATAAAGAAATTTCGAACATTCATATCTTTAAGCGTAATCATTTAAATGATTTTATTTCTATATTGGCAATGTATATATTTAATTTTTTACTTTTCAAAATTATCTAATCATCATAATTCTGTTAACAAATTTAACCTCAAATTTAATTTAAATAACCTAAACAAATATTAAAATATATTGTAAAATTTTGTAATTTAAATAAAAACTAAAAGTTGAAGTTAAATCGAATAAAATATTTTACTTCAAAATTTGTGTCATGATGTTGTTAGTATAACAAATTAGTTTTTTTTTTAATTCATAAATATTCATTAAAAAAGAATTAGTATTTATTGTCAATTAAGATTAATCAAGATTAAAGTGAAATAAAAATAAAGCACACTTTGACAGAAAATAAATAATGAGAATTTGATTAAATATTTTTTATTGTAATTAATGAATAAAAAATTGTTTCAAATCTAACTGTGATATTTTTTATTACAAATAAAATGTTGACAATAATGTTTTAGTTTGAATGTTTAGTCATTAGTCCTACGATAGTTGCATTGTTTTAAAACCTGTATTAATTATTAACTTATTAAAACCGAGCTTGTAATATCAACAACTATTATCATCTTTGTTGAAACTTTTATTGTTTTTTTCAAATATTGGTTTTAAATTTACACAGATAATTACGATGAATTACAACTCGGACTAGAATTCCAACGATGTAAATAAAAATTAATTAAAAAAATTTGAGGAAGGGAATGAAGAAAATTTAATTTAACACGGTCAGTAAACATCTCGAAATTTATTTAAATTCATTGGTCGATCTAAAATTGCCAAGTAGTTTTTAATTTCCCTCAATTCGTATAGACCTAACCAGTGCTCGAATTTCCTAATACAGTTTGCCATTCTATTGCGACTCGCACATCTCGGCAATCAGAAAATCAAAATTAGGAATTGTATTAAATTCCTTTGGATAATTTTAATTAACACCCCTTGCAACCCCCTCGCGCTACTGTCGCATGTTCGGCAAACAAACAAAAGACATTTCCGTTTGTGAAAAGGGTGGACGTGTGCGACCAGAATTGTATTTATGTGTACGTACGGGAATAGGTTAAAGCCCCTACTATGTTTGGATTTCGCTTTTATTTGATCGATTCCGGCTTTTGGTCAAGTCTGGCGCGACGACTATATGGTCAGGCCTTCTGTTAATAATTTCGGGGGTGATGTGTTTGACTTTGGCGGCGCATTCTTTTAGGTGTGCGCGACATATTCTTTCGACACTGATTGAGAATCCGGGCATCGACAGTGCTTCTTAAAATGTTAACAAAGAATATAAGAAACAATTTTATCCATAAATGTATTTCAATAATTGTTTTTACTTCCATTTATTCATTAACCCCGTATGCTGAAATATTTTTGTTAAATATAAATGGTTCGTTAAAATGAAAATTCTTAGATTTCGTAAAAAAATCTTTCTATGTATATTCCAACGAAATTTCTTACGAGACTCAAAATTTTTCATTTTAACGAATAATTATATTTAACAAAAATGTTTATGCATACAGGCATAAATCTAAGAATTTGATAAAATAAGAATTAAACTCATTTCAGTTTAATTTATTTATCAATTAATCTGGAGTTTCAAAAACAGTTGACAAACTATTCTTGTAGTTAACAAATGATTAAATTAAAAACGTTTTATTTAACTGATTTTATCTGAAAATAAAAATTAACCAAAATTGATATAGGTAAATACAATACGAGTACCTAGTTCGATTTGCAAATAAACAAAACCAAAATTGCATAGTTCATATATCTACAATAAAAATGCATTTGAAAATAATGATTATCCATTCGAGAGATTAAAATAATTTATGCGTTTTGTTTTCCTATCTCCATAGCAACGTATAATTTCAATAAATATTGCGATAAAATATTTAATAAACCGACCACAAGGTACAGTTATACGCATGCAGCCCGGTCAGATGCTTATCAGCAATGAACAAATCCGCCATTCAATTTGAGAACCACTGGTCGACAATTTTCTCCCACGCTAAGCTCGGTCAGACACTCTACTGTCCAAACATTTATCGGGGGGGGAGCCCCCACCCCCCTTCCAGACAGAGATAGTACGATTGCCATCCAGTTTACCAGAATGTTTGCGCGACTGAAACGGAACAGGTGATCTTGCCAGGACCGGCTTAGATGCCGAGGTAATTGTTTGAAGCCCTGAGCTGGATGGGCCTCTCTCTAGCTTTGAAGTAAAATTTATGTGTACCGAAGCTTCAGTTCTAATTCGATAGTATTTCTTTGTTTTAATAATTAAATTTACATTTAGTACAAGTTAGTTAGTTAGTAGTTTTTTTTACTTGTTTATTCCATATCACAAAATCTTACTTTCGAAAAAATAATACATACACAATCACGCCATGTACCCAAAAGGGTGTGGCACAAACTTTTCATCATCTAGAAATCAGTCGCCTCCAAACATTCCTATTCAAACAAGCAACTTTCGAGAAAATATTGTTTCAAGTTTTTGAACTGAATTGTTTATAGTAAGGATATGGAACAAATTCGAATTTATATTTCCCAAACTATTAAAAACATTGTTAAAATAGATAGAAAACAAACAAATATTGCCAGAATTAGCAATAACTCAATTTGAACAAAAATGGCGTATGGAAAATACGTGTCAGAAAATACGTTTATTGCCAAATAGAACCGAAGTAGTACGGGCTTCCAAACAAAGAAATTTTGCTTGTTTATATCGAAACATCTTTCCAGCAGGCGACAACTTCCGAACAAATTTCTTTGGAAGCTTCGATTCTATTCGGCAATATATGTATTTTCTAACACATGCTCTGTATTTATCTTGTACATACTTATCAAATTTCGATTACGATTAAGAAAATACTATAGAATCCAATCACTGTTCTTATTGTGGAATTCGTAATTTTAAAATTTGTCCAACTATTGGCAGATCTTTTATATTTTTCGATTGTCATTTACGAAATTTGGCCAACTTTCAGCCGTCCCTGGATCTTGCAATCAGTTGCAAGACGTCAGACGTGGAGCTTAAAGACAAAGACAACATCTTAGCGTCAATAACGCGAGTTAAAAAGCGATGGAATTACTGTCCAAACATTTAAAGTGGCCGGCGACAGAGCAAAAACGATTATTAACAATCGTGCGATCGACAAGGATGCACGATTGAAATATTCGTCTTAGGGATTCAATGAAGGCTGGGCGGGCGGAGGGGGAGTCGGTAAAAAGAAGATGGACAGATCGAATATGGTTTGAGTTAATAGAGGATAGGTAGAAGGGGTCTCTGTCTTCGCATTAATCACCGTGTAGGTTGTGTGCAAGTGCGACAAGGATATGGGTATCCGTTGGTGGAATGGCCATCGGAAAGAGATGAGGCACAAATATGCGATGCTTTCATCTAAGCCGCGTTCGTCGCCAGTTCCTACGTACAGTTTCTTGCATAAGTTTACCTGTCTTATAGCCGAAATTGTAGGAGGGACTTTTTCCGAATTGTTTTGCCCGAGATGATACGGAATTTTTTTCCTTCTTGGATGTGTCTCGGTGGAAGGTTCGACATTTTGATTGGAAGAAAACAACAGCTATTATATATGCTAATGTTTTTATCTATACTAATAAAGATCTGAAACGAAATTTGATTAATTTTGATCTATCACGCATACGAGCACACGTTTAGTTTCTTTGTTCAATAATTGGTTTTAATGTTGGGTGACATTTTTCCGTAAAAGATTTTTATGACACCAGTTTTAGATAACGAATATTTTAGATAAAATTGTTTTTATTTGTAACTACTTAATTTAGTTTAGTTTGATATTTTTTTATTACATACATAAAATTGATTTCAGTTTATTTACTTTTTTTATAACCAGTGAACCAGTTTCTAATAGTACTGAAAGATGTTTTATGTAAATTAATTTATTTAAATTAGTATTTGCGTAAGTCGAGCTACTTTTTTATTTCTGACAAAACATCGAAGTTACTTTTCAAATAACAGATATAATAGTTTACTGAAAATGGACATATTGAATACAGCAGTATGTTCTTGAATTAAACTATTGTTTTGTCAAATTTATAATATGACTTTAAATTTTTAAAACAAGATAAAAAATTCTCGTGAGATATGTTAAAAACAAATTTAATCTTTTAATACCCTTTTTTTAAATAAAATTTTAGTAAAAAAATCGATTTTTTTTTGTAAATTTTCAACATGAAAGTTTGTTAAAATTCTGTTATTTTAACACATTTTTTTTTATTGTATAAGATACCAGTAGTGGTTAAATTCAAATAATTTTTAAAATATTTACAACACAAAATCGAAAATTAGGTTTTTAGTTCATTTTAATCAATAACAGTAAATGTAAATAATCACATTATTAGTTGATTATTAATTTATTGAAATAAGATTAATTTATTTGTAATAAATATTTATATATTATTTTATTTGTTATAGGTGAGACCCATTTCATTATGCATTCAATAATTATTCATAATGCAACAGTTTAGTAAGGTAATAATTCAAAATTTTCTATTACCTATTTACTCGTATGTCCACAGAACATAAACTCATTCAATAGAACTTAGAGTTATGCAACAATGTTCTAAAATATTATTGTGTTATTAAAGGGTAAAAAAATACGAAAAAAGAATAAATAATTGTCCATTTATGTATGAGCAATTATTTAATCTTGCTTTTCGTAATTTTTTGCTTTCTTATTTGTGTAAAAAATTACATACTTATTTTAAAATACATAGAAAAAAGAGTAATATATTACACTAATAATGGTACAAACTCAGTTGCCCTCAGAAATTTTTACTCTTTTACCTTAAAAATTTGAACAGTGTAATAGGGTGCAATCAAGAGCCCTATTTTTTCAAAAAATTTATTTTTTACGGGCCGATAATGTACCAGTTCTATTGTATATTTAATCATTATTTTATACGTTATAAACAAATATTATTTTTAATATTGATTAGCACTTTCAATATTATTTAATCACTATAATTTACTATTATTATCAATCACAATAGTATGACATTTTTTTATAGAAATATCTACTATTATACCATTATTTAAATAGAATACACCATTTCAAAGCTATGCCGTCTTTTTTTATGAATCTGTTCTTTATTGTTAAAAAAATAACACACACGAATTCATATAAGATTTCTTCTTTTCTATCTATTATTTTTTCATTTCTTTGATCTTTTTTTTTTGTGGACACCCCTTCATAGAGTCGGACGATTTCACTAATTATAGGGTAAACGATAATAAATAGTATTGAATGTATACGATTGTTCATTCTTTTATGTGTTGACGAAGCGTAGGACAGTTTTAGAAACTCTGATGCTGATGCATTCGTGTAAAAGTGTTCCAAAGGAAATTTAATAATTGTTAGTTTTTTCGCTTGTGATCGTAAAAACTAATTCGTAATTTGATTAATGGTCTATAAAAGTTAAATCGTTTTGGTTTACTGAAGTTTATCTGTTGAATGATAGAAAAGCTTCTTTTTCTTTCATTTAATTTCGTTTAAATTAAGTGAGTAATAGATTCTGCTTTTTGTATGAACTTTAATATTGTCGAAGATCGAGAATTCAATTAATGTTATTGTATTTGTTATTTATGTTTGTAATTGATTTTGAAATTTGATCTATTAAGACGTGGATTTTCTGTCATAGAATAATGGGTTTTTGATTGAGTTTGCTTATTTTAATTTTATGTTTATTTTGAATTATTTATGTACGAGTATTATAACATTTTTTAAATGTTTTATTGTTTATACAGTAAAAAAATTGCCACTAGCCACTATTTCATTTGAGAATAATCAAAATAGTTTGTAAAAATTACACTTACGAGAAAATGTCAAAGAAAATACACTTGTTGATGTTACCAATATTTTTTGGCACTATTGTAAAATATGTATAACCAATACAAGTGAGATTTGTAATGTACGCGTTTTAGTTTTGTGTCAAAAATGGTATATTTGTCCTGAAAACATGTGTGCAAAAAGGTAAAACAGGGGCGGATCTAGAAAACTGTCAAATCCCCCCCCCCCGGGCATTTTGCCTTTATTTAGGATAAAGGTAAATAATTATTAAGAAGTTTTAAGCCAACAAAAAAATTATTATCCCACCTTACATGCATAGCTGTATGCAAGGTGGGTTAATAATAATTGTTGTGTGGAATATATATTTGTATGTATTTTGTATTATGTTCTTAGGCCCAAGGGGGGGACATGGCCCCCATGCCCCCCCCCCCTGGATCCGCCACTGAGGTAAAAAAGGTTAATTTTGTTATGTTTACAGAAAAAAAATCTTCAATAATACTAGTAATTAAGAAATAAAAAACTAATTATTCAATATTCCTGGGACATAACCATATAAATAGTGTTGTTTTTTTAATATCAATTTCGTACCACACAAGGTGTGAATTGTAGAAGAAAAAAAAACAAACTATAAGCACACCATTGAAGCAGTCATCCAGCAAAAATAACTAATTGAAAATATTGCCATAGGCTACTTGGATGATTTTTGTTTACGTTGTTGTAGTATTTCGCGCAACGCTACAGAGCGCAGCGCAGGTAATTTTCAAAGTCGGCAATTATTACGTTTAAAAGACCATACCGTGAGGCGCATTTTGGAGTTAAAAGAATCCGACGAAAGTCTCTCTCTCTTCGAATGGAGAGACCGCCCCCCGATTATTTTACGGATAACATTCAATTTTGTGAACTGTTTAAATAATGTTTTCGACTATTAGTCCGGCTGTCACCTTTGGCGATCGGCTGCTTTTTCATTTAAAATTTTGCTTAATAAATATTTATCTTTTCGTGGATATGGTATATAAATATATATCATTAATTAAAGTTGTTTTTTCTAGATTTATTAAATTTGAGGCTAAACAAATCAGAGAAAACAGTGAATATAAAAATAACTAAATAAATAAAATTACAGTAATCAAACTATCCATGAAGTTCGTTCAGATGTTAAAAATTTATCGGTCAAGTGGCCCTTGACATAAATCGCTAATTGCTCATTTTGTAACCATGTGCAGGATAAAAATATACAACATTATTCAAATTACTGATAATGAAAGATGATTAAAACAAAAAAAATAGAATACTTTTCTTAGTTTTTAATCTAAGAATAAACCCAAACAATGTCATATTAAATATCATTTTGACGTGCTTAATCTGTCTTCAATTTAATATTTTGATAAAGTAATTACAATTAGAAAATCATAACGTCAGTTATTTTAAACACAAAGAAATTCCACATGTGTTTGTATGTGTGTATTCATTATATCATTATATGCTTTAATAATTGAAACAGTTAAGCATGATTATTAAGTTTTATATTCGTAATTATTTAATTATAAAATACTTGTATTTTGAAGACAGTTTTGTTAAGTAATTTTTTACACTGTAATTATATATAAACACAGTAATTTTATTTATTTTACATTATATAATATTTTCTGTTGTTTGCTTTGTATTTTTATACAAAATATAAAAAGTAAAATAAGTATTAAATTCTAAGGAAATTGTTAAAATAATTAGGTTAATTTATATCGATTTTAATGGTGGTGAAAATAAATTATAATGATCACAATTCATGTATATTAAATTAAAATACAATTATATACTCGTTTATCGTTAAAACTTATAGATAACTTAAATTGATTTTATATATATATAAAAAAAAAAACTATTTATGGTTTATTTTATTTATATTATAAACAGTTTGTTAGAATGAGGAATGAACATAAAGTTCGTTGAGGTAGTTTTGAAAGAATAATATGCAGTGTGAATTTTTTAGAATATTTTTTAGATAAAACTTTTTATTATTGCATACACACACAATCACACCATGTACCCAAAAGGGTGTGGCACAAACTATTTCCATTATCTCGAAATTAGTTTCCTTGAAGCATTCCTATCCAGACAAGTAACTTTAGCTTCATTCACATTCACGGTACTTCTTATACATGCTTTTGCTACTTGGAAACATTCGCTCACGCAAAACACTCTCAATCATACCACTCCATTGTAGTTAATGTATATATATTATAATAAAATATTATTTTATATTCTTAATTACATAAGGTGTATTGTATTAAATTATAGTATTTTGTTTTTGCTTTAATCGTAATTTATTTATTTTGATGAACTAATTAAATGATTAATGATTTAATTGGTTTTCTATTAATTGTTGTTTCTTTCAAAGAAATATCTAAAGAAATAAAATTTCTAAATTAAAGAAAAACTAATTAATTTTCTATATAATGGTTAACTTAAAAAATATCTTTATATTATTTAAAAAAATTATGAAATTTTGTAAAAATTAATGCACAATAATTATTACCGGTTTTTTTATGTAAAATTATATTAAAATCCAAATGTATAATCACTGTAACTATGTCAATAAGCCATAATTTATTATTTGGACAAAATTTTAAAAATCGGGTAAACATCAATCTGGCTGTTTTACGTCATTTTCATCGAAAGACTTACAAAATTCTCCAAACTTTAGTATATTATCTTAAAGTACAATCAAAGTCAAACAAATTTTTATGACTTTACAACGAAATTTACCTTCTAAATCACTAGAAATTCAGTTGAATTTTTATACCTTTCTTAACCCAAAACTCCGACATACAACTACCATAAAAATATCACAAAATTGCAAATGTTAAAACGGTAATAATAAAAATACCCATACCTAAAAATTTACCGGTCTTGGCGAAAATTTCGGCTTCGTAATACCCATGCGTTCGAGATTCCAATGCGCATACTCACTTTATGACCTTGAAGGAGCGGGTTCCCATAGCGACCGCTTGCAGTGTTTGGGGACGTTGCACTGATACCCTGCATTGCATCATGCCATCTCGTTCTATCGCATGCGAAACCCGTTTTTCGAAAAATGTGCGGAAAAGAGAAGATAACCTCACTTTTAAGACGACAACCAGGCAACATGCTTTTTGCCAAGTTTAGATGTTAATAATAAAGTACTCCCAACGACACTTTATTTAATAATTACCTACGTTTGCTCTGAGATTGTAAACTATCGGAGATGGGGCACTTTATCAATTTTTGATTGAATGCTTCGGGAGAGAAATCTATAATGCTGGTATTTATCGCGGTGTGCCTTGCCTTGCCGATTGTTTTTTGTTTTTGGTTTTTTATTATATTAAGTGTTGAAGTCAGCGGATGTCAACAAGTTTTTTCACACGGTTTTAACGCGTTAATAACACTGTAATTTTTCGGGTATATTAATTTTTTTGTTACACTTTTTTCGAACTGGTTTTTATCGTTCATATAAATTTTGATTATATAAAAGATTTATCGATAATAAATTTGGTTTTATATATTTATGAATTATTAATTATTTATTCTTATATTATAGTTACACATCAAAAATTAATTATTAATAGGATGTACCAGATTTTTATTATTTTTAAATTCTTAATTTCTTTAAATTCTTAATTAATTCACCTTTTTTGTGTTTATTTACATTATTATCTTAGAGTAGGGTCTTCTAAATTTTTATGGGCTGCAATTAGAGCCGGATTATTTGTTTAGGCTAAAAAGGGTATAGTTTTAGGCTCTGAGGTTTTTTGGCTCTTCGAGTAAAGTAAGAAAATTTTAACTAAACATTGTTTTATGTTTTCCGTAGGTTTTTTTTTTTAATTTTATCTTTATTAAACTTTTTAATAGCACAGTTTATCTTCATTTTAATTTAGAAATGTCAGGTAAAATAAAATTATCAATTAAAAAAATATATATATTAATTTACAGATTAAAGCAAATAACATTAGTTAAAGCGGAGCAGGTAAATTGCCCGCCGCGGTCAGAAACCCCAAATTTGAATAACCAAATTGCACGCCGATCAAACGCCACTGTTGGCTTAGGGTAGGTTAGATTAGGTTTAGGTTGTTTAGTTATGTTATTATTCAATATAGGCGCTTGTCTCATCGGCGCAAATGATATAGGTATCTACCTCAGGCAAAATTTGAAAGTTTGGGGGACAACTCGGCCATGTAGTGTAACCAGATATCGGCGTGCAATTTACCTATGTAAAATTTCAGTAAGGGATTAAAACCCAACCGCCTCGTGCAATTTGTATGTACCCATATAATGAATTCAGTTGCGGATATGACAAAGATAGGTCAAATACAAACAAGGAAGCAATATATAAATCATATGTTTATAATTTTTTACATTGAAAATTCCCAAATTTTATTTTGTATCTTCAAATATGTATCGGTGTTTTCAATTTAAAATTGACAAACACAATTATATACGTACAAACACACTAAATGAATAGTAATTATACTTTAAATTAGTTTTTTTTAGAGTAATTGGCAGTATTAATTGTAAAAACATTAATTACAGCAATTACAAGTTTCATTTATTTACGTTTTTATAAACGTACAATGAAACTAATTTTCTTAAAAAGATTAATTACTTAATTTATACTTGCGTTATTAATAAATGTTCACTCCTACAGTGCCAATGAAAATAAAAAATAAAAATCATCTTTTGGTATAAGTACATAAAACTACATCAGCTAAAATATAATCAAAGAATTACTTTTTTATATTTTGTTACGTAAAAAAGAAGAAATGAAAAAAAAACATGTGTCTTGTAATAAATTCATGAGTTATCCAATACCTACTAGACACGTATATGTATATAAGAAAAGTTTTTATTCTTGTTGAGTAAAGTCTATTTTATTATTTGTTTTCCGATCAAAAAAGCTTTCTTTTATCCCTAAAATAAGATTGCGTGTTCGACGTGTTTTTTCTACAAACATTTGTTTAGGATGAAATAGAGTCAATTTTGGTTAAAAATATTGAAATGAGGATTTCTTTTCTCAGTTGAAGACTATATAAACATTTGTATAAAAACAATTACATGTTATATTTATGCGTCTATTCGGTTCGCATCTGTAAGATCTGTAGTGTTACAGAATATTTTGTCTTTGTTTTGTAAATAAAATTCTTTTATATAATCTAAAAATATATATAACTACAAATTTCTAAGTAATACGGAGTTAACAATTAAATAAATTAACATTTAAACATATTATTTTATAAATCAATATACATATTACAAAAAAAAAAAAGAATAACGCTGAAGTTGAAATTTATGATACGAGAAATGATATAAATAATATCTGAAAATCTCTGCATATACAAATAATAAATTTTTGTTGACAGTTTCTTACAGGATGTTAGCATAATAACGATTATCATCATAATTCAATGATAAATCCATTTACAAATAAAATATTTATTGCTTATATATATTGATACTTCTATCCTTCTGTAATGTGTAATACATGCAGTGATTTGATACTGAACATGTTCATACACGTTTCGTTTCGAACTTGTACAAACTAGTACGAAAACGGTGGGGGATGCTTGGCATACCTTTGGACAGGTTCGAACCTGATTTGAAAAAATATGCAAGGTGTCTCTCGGCAAGACACTGGCAGAGCGGGAACCAAATGGTTATCGATATAGTTTATTTTATATATGTATACCTAACTACTGCAAGTGTTGTTATGTTGTATCCAATGCTTGTTGTCTTGTTTGGTTGTTAAGATTGTATGCAAGGAGGTAGCAGGCGAGATTTTTGCATTCTTTGTCAGAAGGATTAGTCAGCCTTTGGTTGTTCTTGGTTGAGTCATGCACGATATTTTTTTTTGGCAAATGGTTTGCGGTTTTAAGAATGATTCAACATCAACAGTAGCCGAAATGTTATTTTTGTGTTGTATAGGAACATAATGAATGTTTAAGAACGATTAAGTTAAGTTAAAATGTTTATTATTATTTCTTATTTTAAATCGAAAATTTGGACTGATAAAATCGTATTGAGTCTGTTCAGTTCACATTTGTAAGACCTGCAGCGTTACATAATATTGTCTTTTTCTATCATACATATAATCACGCCCTGTATGTACTTATAAGGAAATAGGCTCAAATAAGGGTCGGCTCAAGCCCAGGAAGTGAAGGTATTTAGGCCGAGTGTCAGATGCGTACAGCGATTTTACAAATAATCAAGTTAGTATTCAATTTAAATATTGACCAAGTTTATATTTAGTGGTTTAAATTTAATTTTTGTAGATTAATGGACAGGGCCGAGTTGTCTCCCAAAATTTGAAATTATATCAGTCAAAAAAGGTCATGACAGAGTTGTCTTCCGCGCATGGTCTCCCAAGATTAAAAGGTAACCTAACCTAACCTAGCCAATCATTTGCGCCATTCGTCATTTGCGCCGATGAGATAAGCGCCTATATTGAACAATAACATAACTAAACCTTAACCTAACTTACCCTAAACCAACAGTGGCGCAGATGATAGGGTTTCGTGGCGTAAATGATATACCACTATTGACGCAAATGACAACTCGACATCTGACACTCGGCCTAAGTATCGTCACTACCTGGGCTTGAGCCGACCTTTATTTGTACGCAAGTGATACTAAATAATGTTTGTACGCATCTGACACGTACGCAAGTGACACGACACCCTTATAAGGGTTTCCACCAGGTGCTACATGTCACGCCTAACCAAGGGCGTCTTTTCTACGACCGAGTGTACAATTGTTTCTAATTCGGTGAATGAAAATCAAGGTGTAAAAATTGTCATTTTTACATCAACTTTTTATTTTCTCTGGCAGTAATTTGTTTCGTCTTCAAAAAAATACTCCCAACAAAATTTGATGTTAAAACTTGTCATTTATGATATCTTTATTATCCAACCGGAAAATCCGGTATCCGGCTTTCTGATTTCACCAAATATCTGTTATCCAGCTTTTAGAAAATTTGCTATTGCATCATTATTAAATATGTAAATCATCTGAAACTTATCCATGTAATTCGGAGTAAATCAAATAGTTATTTATTTTTTCGGTACAATTCATAAAACGTAAAATCTTAAACATCTACTTTAATACCACATAGTGTGTAGAGCATCTAAGAAAGATCTTAATTTATATAATATAACGAGATTAGCAAATGCTTTTAAATAATTAACATATCTAAATCCATTTTATATTACATCTAATCCAAAAAAGCGATGAACACATTTAAGCTCGAGACGAAATAATTTTTTTTTGATGTAAATAGCATTTATCGATTATGCAAATAAAGCCTAAATCACTCTTGGAAAGGTTCGAAGCATTCTGCGTATAGAATCGATTACATCCAAATTTTTTTTTTCGTTTTTTTTTCTCTCGGTTCAAGCCAAAAGTCTTTATCGAAAAAAATGTTCAGCCATAGACAAGGATATACACATATTTTATATCTTTATAATATTGTATGATACATAAATCGGTAAAGCGAAAATTCGCCCCGTAAACTTACAAGGCGACGCACGTTACGAAGTCTGGTCCCGATCTGTATATAGTCATATGATTCGTTTATTCTATCTCAATTCGCTTGTTGCTTGATCTGATCGGAGTTGAGTATGTGGCCTGTATAGCATTAGGGATATATACACACACAATCGCTCTTTAATCGGCAGAAACGTACGCTGGTCTGACGACATTCTTTCGAATATATGCAACGCCAGTTTATATACATATATGCGATCAAGATACAGGGGTGGATTCAAGTCTTTTCTATAAACTTGGGATATGCTATGGAATTTTATGTTAATTTCAATGCTTCTAGGAGGGCTTCTTTACATGGAATTTAAAACATGTTTCTTGATTACTATTTATAGAAATATATATATATATATATATATATATATATATATATATATATATACAAATATAGATAAATAGGTAAAATTATTTTACAAGGATAATTGAAAATGAACAATAAATTAAGTTAACTATATTTACTCATCATTATTAAACTGGACGTAAGTGAGTATAAATAACTTTACATCAAGTTAATTTGGTTGTTTTTTTCTGTTTCTACAAGAATTTGATATATAGTAACATCGCAATAATTTATGTAGGTTTTCAAGCACAAGCAAATAAAATGAAGTTTACAGTAAATCTGAAATGTCTGAAAATTTTCTCATGTAAACATCCTGTTTCTGTTAAACTAATTTACGAATTTAACCACACAGATTTGCCACCCAAATCATGGAAAATTCTCTTTGAAAATTTCGAAGACATTTTCAACTTTGTCATCACATCAAATATGCCGACAAATTACGTAACTTAAATTACAAATTAGGCAAGGACTAAATGATCTATCTATCTTAAGTAAATTTAATAATAAATAATGCAATTACATGTTTATTATGTTTACAATTTGCATTTAGTAAATTCATTTAGAACTTTATTTTTGTTACGTCTAGATAATTTGAGTTAAACTTGCAAAGAAGACTATTAAGCCTGGCGCATGATAAATTTGATTCACAAATTTAAAATTTAAAATACAAATGATATGAAATATCCATGCTATGGTGCATAATGCATTTAAGAAATTTATTATTTAAAATTTAGATTTAGAATATCACCATATCTTATATTCGAAATCATAAATTTTAAATCGAACCAATCATATTACAGTATTTTGAACATATGTGACACACAGTTGTCTTGTTTCGTGGTTGTCAACTGTCATAGAGGAAACAGTTAAATTTCAATAAAGATTAAGTTTTTCTTTCTGTATGTTTATTACATATTAACAACATCATTACATATTTAAAAATCAAGATTGAAAATAAGACATTATTTAAGTATTTTGTAAAATTATTTACAAAACTATGAAATTCAGTACTAAGTTTTAAAACGATAATGAAAATGTATTACTTGTATCGAATTAGAGAAAGTTTATTGAAATAATAACACGTTAATATTTTGATTTAACAGGTTATTATGAAAAATATACAACATATCATTTGATATTTTATTTGAATGACAGTTTAATAATTTATGCGATTGTGGATAACAAAAAAAAATAACTGTAACCATATCTGTGTGTCAAACAATGCATGTAATAGTTGAAAATGTTTATTGTACGTGACGAATATATAATTTCATATAGAGCTCTCTGTACTGAACGAGTTTTAAAAATATATATACTGGCATTAGTTTGTCATATAATAATATTGTTCTCTGCTCCATAAATGTGGGCTGAAATAAAAGTGTCTTTTGTTACTGCATTTTTCAAGATGGCATTCTTTTCTTGTAATATTTGTTCTTTGTCACGTTTCGTGTGTAAAATAAACTATATTTTTAGTATAAAATTGCTTTTATAATTAGGTTATTTTTTTCTTTTTTCTTTTTGTAAACTTTGGCATTGGTAAAACTAAATATAGAAATTATATATAATTTCTAAAATAAACAGTTCTATTATAATCGACGTTTCGATGAAACTCAATTTAATCGGGATAAACTGATTCAAATGACATTACAGTAAAGATAAGATCGTAGAAACAAGATACTAGGTAACAAATAAGTGACTAGATCATATTTTTTTATATAATGTTTATTAATCTTAATTAAGAATCGGAATAGTATTGTATATCTAAAACATAGTTTAATCTTGATGAATTTTTAAAAGATTTTTTTCATTTTTAATGTTAGTTCTGGATTATATATATACATAGGCACTCATTTCAACTTAATCGAAGAACGAAGTAAAATTTTGGATTCCGCTACCATACTTGAAAAAGTTTTTACGGCAACTTTCTTAATGAAAACACATTAAATAAAATTTATGTTACTCGCTTACACACATTTAAAAATATAAAATTTCATTAAGGAATTACCATTAATCACAAAAATTTCTGTTAAAAAAAATCCTCAAAGTTTTCGCCTGTTCAATATGATTGAATTTCTTTTTCAATTAAAATAATTATTCATATGATTTTTCTACGATTTTCTCGTTTTAGCATTCGTCGGAAGTCTTTCAAGTAAATTTCTTTTTCGACAGAAAATTCCCTATATAGACGACTAGCGACTCGGCGAGATGTGAAAAGTCATCTCACCATCTCGGCGCATCACCTTGGTAACCTTTGTACGCAGAAAGAGAGTTTATCTCGTTCAACGTCACACATAAGCGAGGCGTGTGGAACACAGCAAATATCTTTACAAGCGGAAACGTCGAGCTTTTTTTTTTATCAAACATTCTCTTTCAATATTTCTTTCATTATATCCTACTTTAACGTCAGTTTTTCCCGTGAGCTTACACTTCACCGAGCTTGCGTTGTTACGATTTTGTCCGCCTTTTGAGAAAAATTGCGATAAATATTTTTTCTTTATTGACAGTATCTTTTATATTGTGACAAATATCTAATTTATATATTAATTTAATGTCTACAGTTTAGCTATTTAGCTATTTATTGTTAGTAAACTTTAGTGTATTATTTTACTGTATTAGATAATATTTCTAGTATATTCCGAAAATAAACCAAATGAACTGGTTAGTCTTTTTCCGAAAAACCAGTTGCACTTTGCTATACACGGTTCTTGAAAGTTTGGTTTACCACTTCAACCGTGTAGGATCGGCGGTTTGTAAATTAGACACTTCAACATATAAGTTTTGTGAGATTACATCTCGATTATACATTTTAAGATTTTACTTACTTAGCAAAATGAAATGATATTAATAAATAAATATATAATCTTTTCAAAATCAATATTAGTTCAATTCTATATAAAAAAAATATTTATTAATATTTCTAAAAGTTAAACGTCTCTTTCGTAGCTCCAATTTTGACGTAAGTCAAAAAAATTTTCAATTTTAATTTTTTAATTCTGTTATATTTAATAAATTATTAATTATTATTTTTGCTTTAATAAAGCAGATTTATATTTAACTTAAAAGGATTAAAATATATAAGCGTTTATAAATTATTTATTATCATATATGCAAATAATACCTAAATACAAAATAAAGAAGGAAAATTTTACATTTTTATTACATTACAACATTCAAATGCATATTCATGCAGGTACTAAGTTAGGTATGCTCGTGAGAAAGTTCAATTAGAGAAATTTTAATAATAATTTTTGCCCGTTGTAATTGCGTGTTGTCGTAAGTCGAGTTGTCGCCAGTCAAGGACTACTTGTGTGTATAGTTTAAAATTTACAAAAAAAAAAATGATTAGAAAAAAAATGAGTTTGAGCGTAAGCTCATGATTATGGAAAGTGCTATAAAAAGATACAAACTTTGCTAAACATAATTTAACTTAAAATTGAATTCAGCAAATTGCTACGTAAGTTACTTTGGAAACAAAGCATTCTAAGATATTTTGCTGTAGTTAGTTTCAAACACAATTTGAAAGATTAATCTTATTTTCTTTCAATTGTTTTTATCCTAATACATTTTACATCATCATTTTTCAGTTCTAGGAGAGCCTAGAATGCAAATACGAGGAGTTGGTTCGAAGACAGTTAACAATCTAATTGCCTAGTTAACAATGCTTCGTGCAAGTGTCTTAGAAAATTTGCTTGTTAAAAGTCTACTAAATTAGTTGCTCTTAAAAAATTATATAGAACTTTGTTCTCAATATAAACAAATGTGGCTTATTGAATCAGCAAATTGCTGATATTTCCTGTCATACGGACACAGGTCTAACAACACCCATTTCTATTCTATCCGATAACACCTAACCTAAAACCATCATTAATTTGTTGGTGTAACCGTCAAAAAGCGTATTAACAGAAATTCCGATCCAATATTTCCAGCTTGACTGTGCTGTGCGGCAGCCGGCCTATGGCGTGCAAAAGGTGGGCCCCCGTAGGCCAGCTGGTAAGGTGTTACAGTAAATGCCTTCTGCGCTAGCTAACCTGGCTTCCTTTCTTCGATATATGATGGACCTCAGTGCTATAGAGGGGAATATGCCATTTTTATCGAAATTTAGTTTTTTTTTTATAATGTATGTATTTTTTTATTAGCTATTTAAATAAATATTATTATTATTAAATTGGAAAATAGTTGACTGCTAATATTTAATAAATAATTAGTAATAGACAGAATTCAATCAGTTATATATTTTTATTATCTTTTATGCTAACATTTTGGCAACCACTATTGCCTTCTTCAGAGCTCTACAATAAATTTCCAATATGTATATGTACATATAAATACATTCATATATACATATATAATTACATAAAGAACAAACAGAACAAAAACACTTAACAGCAGAATATTTGTAGTTCATGTTACATGTATGGAGCATAATTAGTGTTCAATTAAAATTAATTATTAAAATTATATTTTGAAATGCATTTAATATAATAATGATAATTTTTATTTTTTTAATTTCTGACCAAATAATGTATATTTACGTTACATAATATTTAATCTCACGGTCAAAGCGGCCATCCTTAGACAATAAACTACCCAAATACACAAATTTATTTATCTGCTTTAAACATAATACATTCAGTCATTAAATGTTGATATTACTAAAACATTTATCAATATTCAATACAAGATTATATTTTTACCAACAACATATTCTATTAATCGTCCTTTTTCTATAAATGGTATTATATTGAAACTCAAACCTATATTACATTAGTAGAGTTAGGGGTAAAGTACACTAACACACTTTTTCTCCACCAAATCACTCTACTAGTTTTGGTAGAGTACCAGTTTACACAAAGCTAGTAATTTGGTAGAGGAGAATTTATGTAAAGTTATAGTAATTTGTCTTTGCTTGAATCGTCATTAAATTATTTTGATGAACTAATTAAATAACTAGTTAACTTAATATAATACGCCATGTGTAATTAAGAATATAAAACAAGAGTTTATGTAGTTTAAAGTTCATTCAGCTTCCGTCTATTTCATTTTTGTACGTCTTAAAATATTATTATATTTGACGATCTCAACAATTTCCGTTCATAAATAAAAAAAAATTGACATACGTTTTTCATTTGACTTCTCTACTATTACTCTACTCTACGTTTATACTGGTAGAGTAGAGTGTGCAATTCTACATGTGCTAGCCTTTCACTATCCCGCAGTGTTTGCATTGTGGTAGTAATGGAATAGTACGCACTCTACCATCATACTTTACTGTTAACTCTACTAATGTACTTTAGGCTTTAAAGTGGCATATTTGTCACTGTCCCACTTGAGGTCTTCGTATATTTGTACAGTGCACCGGGCCGCTGTGGAATGCGGCGCCTTCATTTCCCCTTCTGTCTCCTCCTGCACCACGACGGATCGTGTTTTTTTTTTCGATTTGGAATGGGAAGTTGGTAGATGGTAGGTCTTTTCGTATAGGTCGTGCCTCGATGGGTAAACTGTTTACCCACACTCGGGGTAAACTTTAATTTTCAGGTGTTTTAATTTCGTATCGCTGCTACGAGGTGTTTAGAAGGGATTCTGTTAGATTTGCTGGTTGATATCGGATTGGATGATTGAGGTGATTTAATTATTGGTTAGGTGTTAATTGATGAATTTGATTAACAGTGGAATGAATATGTTTAAGGAAATTAAGGATATTTAATTTTTGATGGAAATACATGTAGAATAACAGCTAATATAAAAACTTTTTAAAAATATATAGTCTGTCGGATTTGGTATTAAAATAATAACACAATTCTTTGTGTAAAGTTTCCGTGTAAAAAATGATAATAATGTATATGCATTATGTATAAATTACACTTTAGAATATTATTGGAAATATTGGTGTTAATGTAATTTAGAGTCCTTTTGGTAAATATAACAGAGCTTTATTTTATACAAGCTTTATTTTTTTTGTGAAAAAAAATTAAATACATATATAAAAAATTTCAAAATGACAGTTTTTCAATAAAATACTTAATTTTTCATTGCAAAATTTAAAAAATAAATATGCAAAAATTGATTTTTCCAATGACAGTTTGCTAAGAAACTCCGACTCCGCTTTTGCTCCGAAAAAAATAAAAATATGCTGCTTTCGGCTTCAGCTCCAAAGCCCAGAAATATACAATTAATAAAAATCTAAATCATTAAATTTATCTAAAGTTGAAAAGACATTCATATTTTTTTTCGTATGTATGACGGCATAAAAGTTGTTCTACAAAATAGAATATACTGTACAGTTTAATTATTAAAGATATACTTAAAAAGTTATATGTTAATATAGTAAAATAATTTTACTGTTTTTTTAACATTATAATTTTTCTTTTAATATTTTTTTTTCCAAAAATTTTGCTTAAGGAACACTCATACAAATAATTCTTCATTGCAAAAAAATGAAATATTTATAAATTTACGAAATGTACAGTATTTAAGACAATCAATATTTTGTTGGTCTAAAAATTCATTAAATAGTACGAAAAAATTTGAAATGTTTTCAACATTTATGCAAAATCTCTTCTTAAATAATAAAATAATAAAATTATAACTAGAGCCTCTTCAGACTACCCCTACTTATCTCGAAATTAGTGTTTTGTTTTAATGTAGAGCTAGTGGTTGTGAACCAAACTACTTTGTAAATTATGAAAGAACAACGCAAATACACGATTTTTCGTTGTCTTTTACAAGGTTGTAGATAGTATGCAATCCAGAATCGATATCATTACGCCTAAACAAAACACTAATTTTGCAATAAGTACAGTAGTATGGTTGAAGTTTAAGAATTACAAAATAAACAAATATCTCGAACAATTAAAATATACAGAGTTCAAAATAAGTCGATGACACCACAATTACAATATAAACCTAACCTAAAAAAATTGAACTTAAAACTGTCACTGAAAATCCAACATTGAAAACATTCTTTCACACAATTCTCACAATTGTATTGTAAACAAAGTAGCCAGACTCAAAAGCGGTAATGCATTTCAAAAGCACATATAAACACAGCTATAACATACACATCGCATAGATATATCTTCGGAACCCGAAAAATATATATGACTCATCTAAAAATCTATATAAGATGACAAGTAAACTCACATTCTGCCGCGGCTAACCGAAAGGTATGGTTAGGATTGTGAAACAGGGTCTAATTGCTGTCACATTAGTCGGAAAATCGTTGCTGAGGATTATCCTTACATGCTGGGAGTGCTTTTGTGTGTGACTGCTTATGTTATTCGGTTGGGTACAACTAAAGAAGATAGTTTTTGAATTTTATCCTGTCTACCTCTACATTTAAAATCAATTTTAAATTTATAAGATTTCAGTACATTTGCTAGAACCAGTTTAGGTTATACATACAGTGGAATCTCGTTTAACGAGTACCTCGCATAACGAGTAATTCGCATAACGAGCAAAATAAATTATAAAAAAAATGACTCGTTTAACGAGCGACGTTTCGCATAACGAGTGGTGTGGATAAGGGAATCCCCGATGTGCGATGGAACTTTCTGTGCCATTGCTACATCAGCCTGTGCTTAGAACAAAATGTAGCAAAAACAAATGTCTCTAGACAGCTTTCTAGTAAAAAGGAATTAGGTATGTTACTAATTATTTCGATTTTTTTTGTTTTCTGCAAATCGAATTTTCATTCCAGGTTGGTTTATTCCGCGATAGAAGAATTCATATGTAATTTTCTTTAGATAAACGTTACATGTAACGTTTTTTTTTTGAGTATTTTTTTTTTAAATTTCATTTTTTGGGTATTTTTCGGCATGAGAACGCATTATCGTATTTTACATTAATTTATATGGTAAAAATTGTTTCGCTTAACGAGTGTTTCGCATTACGAGTAAGACTCCGGAACGAATTCTGCTCGTTACGCTAGGTTCCACATATATATTATTTTTATTTTTACTTATTATCTATATATAAATGTAAAGAGTAAATTATATTGTAATTATAAAAATTTAAAATCACATGTACTGATTGAGTCTGCGTCGTGTCGCCACCCTATATAAACATTTTTATACATATATTTTATTAAACTTACAATAAACTTTGAAAAATATTAAGTTTTTGTAACTGATTAATACTTAATATTATCATTAAAAATTATATTTTTTTTGAAATAGTACTTTATAAATTTCATCAGTGTATTACTAAAAAAAATAAGAAATAAAAATATTACGTTAATTTTATTTACATCTATCGACTTGTTTATCGGATAAAAACAAAATATTAGAAACTCAATATAAGCCACATACGTATATAGTTAATTCCATCAGAATCTAAAGTTACATACAAAACGTCAATTAGCATTCAAAATAAATTAAAGAACATAAAATCTCTTAAAAGCTTCCCAACATTTTACGAGTATAAGGTTTTTCATATGAATAAGAATTTTGACAGCTAACTAGAAAGTAGCTTAGTACTTATACTTAATCGTTCAGTATTTATGTGTTTAACTTTATTATAAACGCCTCATCAAGAGCCCAGACGCGACGATTGCTATACGACAAATTTAATTTATGATAATTACCACTTATGTTGTTGATAGATTCATAAATACGCTCAGTGAAATTACAAGTTATTGGAGAATAGTATATAGTACGGAATCTTATTTATTTTATAAATTGTTGCTCGGAAGTGTTTCGTGGCTATTTCTTTTTCTATTGCAGGTTATAAGGGCAACACTAGTATTATAGATCTCTGGAGAGAATGTCTGATATGTTTTTATCTAATAAGAAAAGAAGGGAAATACAAGAAATATTGGCTGTTCTTGTCCGGCTCACGTATTTTATTAGTTTATGTGATGACCGATAAAGTTACTCTGGGTCTTTTTCAATTTCTTAATGCAATGATAATGTTTCCTTTTTCTATTATTAAATAAATAAGTAAACTGAAAATATTATTTGATAGATTTATCTCGATTTTTATTATGTAATTTAATAGAAATTTATATTTATAAATGACAGCTTTATCTACACATTTTACTATACTGAAAAGCATATTTTTTAATAATAAAAGCATAATAGTTTTATTTATTTCTATTTGAATACAATTTACATATAATGACTTTAGCTTTAGTTACATAGGTTTGGAACTGGTTCAGATATTTATGTAAATTTACATATTCTGTAAATGTATTTTTTAATAATTATGTAAAATTACATAAATATTATTACATTTTTTACAGTGCAGCCTTGGTTCAGAAATTAATGCCGGTTCGGTATCGGTTCTCGTTGTGGTTCGGTTTGCAACCTTGTTTGAAAGTTTTGACTTATAATACTGTTTCTTTTTTTTTTTTTCATTAACTATAGATAGAAATGAAAATAACATATAAAAATAAAAATGAGCGTCAATATTGAAACAATAGAAGTTCGAATAATTTTGATGTGGAATATACATGGGAACGCATGTCACGTACGTGATATTTGTCTAAGCAGCAACAACTAACCAGATACTAGTGCACCTGACTAAAACATGTCTGTATGCAAATGCGTTCACCCTTCGTTCAATTGTTTTCTCTCTCACATTTTTTTCTCTCTGTGTGTGATGTGTAGCTTTTCTTTTTTTTTTTCGTCATTTGTTATCTTTTTTTCTTATACGTTCCATTTTTTTTTTCCTGTCGTATACGTCTAGCAGAATGCCTTTGATGACATTTTTCTCGTTCAATTTTAAAAGGTTTTTTCATTAAAAAAAACCAATGGTACGTAATGTCCATTAGACTATATTGCAAGATATTTTTTTTTTGTTGGAATTCATTATTAATGAAGTTAATTTGCGCGTTACATTGAACATGATAAAAATTGCAAATAAAATGTATTTTAAAACTTTCTGAAATTCAGCACTTTATGCATCATTAATTTTTATGATTAAAATTGAATGTCGAAGTCAATCTATTGTTTTAAATATTACATATGGTAAAATAAAAAGGCTTTAGAATTAAGTTCTGTTTTAGATTTTAATAAAAAATTGATGTTTTGACGTACTCGACGGACGTCATCATTTGTGTAATTTTTTCTTTATACCTTCGGGTACGTCGGAATTACGATTTTTTTTAATTAAAATATGAACAGTTTTTTTTTATTTTAATATAATGAGTACATCTGTATTTGAACGGTTCGGAACCCAATTAAATAAATAACAATATAATTATAAAAAATTTATTTAACTCAATTACTTACCTCCTCAAAACAAAAACAAAAACCAGCACATCTAGGCCAACAAACAGGGCATCGCTCAAACATAATGAAAATACATACACTTGAAAGCGAAACAAAAAATTGTCAAGATTTTCATCCTGATGGTAAAAAAGAGCAACTTTCAAAAGCAACCTTGCGTTATACCGTATTTACCATTTGTATTTGGCTTTTCTTTACCTATGTACTACATATACACAGCCCCCACATACATAGACACTTTTCATTCATAATACCCGTGTTCGTCGGGGTCCGCTAAAGCGATGTTGAGCCGGTACAGTGCCCTACCTGACTTACCGACATGTGCAAGCACGCACGCGCTAGTCCCTTGCACGCACGAATAGGCCCTTTTTCACGGTACAGCGCTCGAAATTCTTTTAAATGCGTACCCGACGGTGACGAGTTGCCTATGGCCGTGTGTGTGTGTGTGTGTAATCAGGGGCACCCGTTTAGTATTGAGTTTTCAAGTATTGTGGGACAAAAGAGCTTTTCTCAAGAATGTAGAACTGTGGACATTTTTACGTTTTTTTTTGCTACAAAAAATTCTTTGAGCTGTATATTAGCATAAAATTGTCATATTTGTCTTTTTATTTGACAAGTATTTTATATATTAGTTTTACTTAGAATTCTATTGATAATAATTGATATTAAAATTTAAAAGTTTTTGCTTTAGATATGTAGATATTTTAGAACAATATTATTTACAATAATTATTACCTTGAAGCATAATCAAATCTGGCTTGATATAGACAACTTAAAAAAAGAAGTTATAGATCAACTATACACATATGTCATTCCAAACAGCAGACATGGATTTGATTTTATCTTTGAATTGAAACATAGGTACAATAATTGAACATTTTTTTGTTAGAAATATAGCTGTATTATATCGTATATAATATCTATAATTTATATTTTTGTTAATAAATGCATTATAAGAGGTATACATGCTACATCATCATAGATATCTTTTTTACATTAAAGTTTCAATTGTTTTAAATATTTAATTTAAATAAATTGTCTGAATTAATTATTACATCTTAAATCTAACTAAACACAAATTTATTTTTTTCTTTGAAAATATCTAACTTGATAAGTAAACATACGTACGTTATTTTCTTTGAAAATCTCTAATTATTGTTTATATTATTCTATCAAATTTATCTTTTCTTGGCATTATTTTATCTAGTTTCAATGATGTTGACCTCGTAAAAATATTGTATTACAGCTATGTACGATCTAAATTGGAATGTGAATCTTTTATATGGTTACATTTTACTGATTTACTTATTTAAGTTTGGCATTAAAGTATAATATCTAAATTATAAATAAATATAAGACAATTTGATAATTCAAGATACAAATGAAAGGCCCTTCGACCTCTGCTGCGACCGGCCCACCGGGAAATGTTCCAATGTTCTATCAGTTCAGTCCGTCACTTTTAGCATAATGCCTCATTTGCATTATGCTAAATATATTTTGGTAACTATAGTATTCAATAGTAAATGAGTGATTCTGAAACGACATACGTAATTGTAGAAGTCTCACTTGTTACAAAAGTTATCGGAATTATTTGTAAATCTGTTTAGAAAATAATTTTCAATTAACAACATACTACGTTAACTAACATTGGTATATAATGTTTCGTATTGCTGCACTGCGCACTCTTGACGAAACACTTGACATGAATTGATTGTAAAACGAACTGAAACAACACTTGTGAACTGCATATTATTACGAAATCACAATCTTTATTGAAAATACTATGCAATATTTCTTATTTATTAATAAAAAAATATATATTTCGCTATATTATATCTACGCCCAATAATATATTCTGAAGAAAAATATTTGACTTATTTCTTAAGGGGGGAAATAGATAAAGTTTGGGAATTTTTTTCATGGAGGAATAATAACACAAATGTTCCGGGTTTTTTCTATGTTATTAACGGTATATTTCAACTACGTTTTCAAATTTTTATGTCAAAAAATGATTTCAAATTTTGATTTCACGCTTGGATTTGTCAGCTTCCTGTCTAAAAAAGACGCTGCTCACTTGTCCCGTTCCCCAGGAAGTTCGGAAACAATATATCTATGATACGGAGGATTTTTTATTGATTTTCGAAAAATTACGAAAGTGGCGGCTTTTTGACAAAGAGTGTGCTTTTTTAGTGTAAAAAATCAACTTTTATAGTGTATAAATATTAAAAATTAAAAAAAAAATCTTATATATCATTATAGAGAATTTAATTCTCTATAAGGCGAAGTAATTCGGATGGATAATTTTCGAGATTTCGGCTGGACAAAGTTGAAAAACATGGATTCGAGAAAAACGCGTTTAAAGTTTGAAGTTTATTTTTACTTCTCGATCTGTACGTTTTACCCTGCTCTGACACAACTCTGTATTGTCGCTATAACTCCGCTAGAAGTTCAAATATCGGAAAATCGTTTTAACATATTATTTTACACATTACAAGCTTTCAGAAAATGCAAAAAAAAATTTTCCCTCTTAATAACCTATACAAATACATATATAAAAATTTCAGCTCTATAACTATCAAATTATATTCCATCGTATAATTCTTTAGAAATACAAAATATCTTGCAATTTTTTTTAGCTTTTCAGTATAAATTCATACCAACGATTTAAGCTCTGCTAATCTAGTGGTCTCTAAAAGCTCAACTTTGTAAAGGGCGTGTTTTCCTTATTGAAGTAACCAAATACCATTCAACACCTTTGTATATACATATATAACTACGATATATAACACCATAGTATGTATATACAATGTATATATAAAAGTCTATCTGTGTTCAGCTTGGAGTTACGAACCAAAAAATGTATTTTTGGGTATTTGTATACATTTTACACGCTGTTTAAATATTTTCTGTGTGCATACGGATGTTTTCCTCTGTCTGCACTACACCCCTTACCATGATGTACAAGGTACACTGTTATCTGAAAAATGTTTAGTTTAATGTTACTGTTGATAAGTTGATGGTGAGGTTCTCTTTTTTTATTTGCCGTTGGTACAGGGTAAAAAAACGCATGTTATATGTCTGTATTTTTCCCACTTTTGTATTTAAATTAGATATACAAAGCTTTAGTCGTTTCTTATTTTTATTTGGTGATTAAACAAACAAATTTTTAAATGTGGTTATGTATCGAGAGAAGTCGCTTGACTGACATTTGCAAATCGAGATATTTAATATTAGCCGAATTTGTGACATGAATTAATAATAATTATTAGTATTTTTTTTTTGAATAAATACACGTTATCAGGTATATAAAAATGTATTTTTCTTCAAGCGTATTGAAAAATTTGCTATTACGTTACTATATATTGACCAATGTACGAGGGTTGCCTTATTTACTTAGCAATAATATAAAGTTTATATAACTAATGTTTTTTTTTTCTTTTTCAGGTATGTTATGAATTTTACATAAAGTTTGAATACTAGATGCGTCAGTTATGTTATAAGGTATGTATTTTAAATAAAAAATTTGAAGTACGTATGTAGACTTAAATTTTTAAATTTAATAGGAAAAGGAATTTAAAAACAATATTGTAATTTCTACTTATTTATAAAATTTATTGACTTATTTTATCTGAAAGTTGTATAGCAGAATTATCATTGTCGCAAATTCTCTTATAGTTTTAACCTTTTTTCTGATACACACATTTTTTAATAATAAATTTATATATAGATAAATTGTGACAACATTCTCCGACGATATAAGTAAAATATTTTTGTGATGAAAGTGAAAATAAAAAAATTATAAGTTATGGAATATTATCACGCTATTTATAATGAGTAAAAAAAAGTTAACTTCGAGGGGGAAGAATTTTAAATATTTTATAAGTATTTTTCCGTACATAAATCAGATGGTATCTATTAATCTTTTTAGATTTTTAAATATGTTAAAAATTGTACTAATTAATTATATTTTGTAGTATCAAATATTTTAATAATTTTTAAAACGTTGAAAATACATTATAAAATTTGAATATTTGTGAAAATATTTGAAATATTTTTATAATTATAAGTACATAACATTCTTAAAGTAAACATTGAAGATATACAAAACGTAAAAATATGTGTATTAAATTTAAAAAAAAACAGTTTTTTTTTTTTAAATTTAAAATATCTATTATCAAAATCTTTATTGTTAATTAATTTCATCAATTTAAACATTAAATTAGTCTAAAAAAAATATTTAAAATCAATTTCAATAAATGATGACAATAATAATTTTATAAACAAGTACTCGTAATTCAATTAAATTTAACTAACATTTTCTCCTGTTATGTGTTTAAATATAAATTGAAAAATTTGTTCATCATTTTTGACAGATAATTCGAAAGCTATTCATAAATATTTTTCATAACAGTAAAATTCAGAAATATCACATTGTATGTTTCACCTTCAGTTAGCAAAATATGATACTGTCAGTACTTGCATTGTGGGAGGCTAAAACCTCTAGTTTAGTGTATAAAAACCATACATTATGAGTTTAGCAGCCCCTATCTCAAAAAAAAAAAATAAGTCTACAGGAAACACCATTCATTTGTTCGCAAACAATTGCCGACCGCACGTGATTTTTTTCTTTGATTTCTTTTTCTTCACGCATCGGCAACTGTTATTTTTCCATCTTTCTTTCACTACGGTTTTTCTAAATGTAGTACAACAATCAAAAGGTAAAATTCCCTACTGTATATAAAGTATAGGAAGGGTCTCCGATATATTTATCAATGGAATGTTTGAGTACTAAAGATCGTTTTTTTTTTCTCTCTCCTGTTGTTGTTGAGTTCTTCCTATTGTTCAATTGTGTTACTGGTTGTTTGACAAGCACTGGTCCGTTAAATTATCGTTGATGTGATTAATAGATTAATTAAAAGTTTATTATGTCTGCGCAATTATTCTTAATGTGCTGTGACTCGACAGTTAATTGTTGATAAAACTATTTATTATTTATACAGAAATATTTACAGTAAGAATTACGCATACGATTAATGTGAATTGTAAAATTACTAACAGAAATATATGTTTATATTTATTTATAAATATACAAGTTTCTGTTATTATTATATTTTTAATTGAGATAGCAAAGGTATGAAGTTGGAGACACAAAGTCTGAGTCAATTTTTTTTATTTTAACTCTGGCTATATTTTTTTGTTTTTGTTTTTGTACTAACAAGAAAATAATATCAGATTTAGATTAACTAATATGACACTTTTTTAAAAAATATATTATTAATCACTACTGTGTTCTTCTTGTTAAATACAATTATTTATTATGTTACTGATTTTTTTTAAAAACATTTGTAGCATTCTTACATGTATATTTTTTTAATAATTTTTTGTAATTGGGTATTATGCCTGTTGAAAATAAATTATTAATATTATTATTGTTATTATTGATATGTAATATTTATTTTTCACACTTTTTAATTATTACTCAACAACTTTTTTTAATCTCAAATTTTTTTGTTGGTATTGCAAAAATAACTTGATATAGTTTATATAAAATTATCCGAGAACTGAATTATTGTTAAAATAAATCAAAAATATTGTTCCAAACACAATATAAAAAACAAAGACATAAAAATAATGTACATTATCATTTTTCTTCCTAAATAACCTATAATCTTCAGCCAGGAAATTAAAAAAAAAAGAAATCAAATTTAAAGCCGTTTAAAATCATTGTTTTCTAATAATATGTGGAACAAAGAAACAGCTGTTACCCTAGAGGGTGTTTTTAAACTAATACTAGTGACACCTAGCACCTAGCTGGAAAAAAAAAACAGCTATATTATTAAATATATCTTAACAATGCACTAAATAACTAGGTGTCTTGTGTCCGTCAAATTAAGTCTAACGGAATAACTATAATTGTTATTTTTAACAGAGAGCGTATTTTCAGTGTTTTGTACTTTTGAAACTATTTTACTATTTTGAACTTTACAATGTGAAAAAAAGTGAAATATGTATTGTTAAAAGTTGGTAAACGCCGAGAGGTTATGCTAATCCGCATAACATGAAAGTTATGGTGGTTGCTTACACGAAAGGTTTTTGCAAACTCAACAAATTGTGAAAAAAAAAAATAAACTACCCACATACATAAATTCATCTATCTGCTCTAAATGTACATCAACAGATACATTACATTCTAAAAACTAATACTTTGCATTTATCAACATTCAACACAAGATTCATATCCTTACCTACAATATTAATTCAGTTGCTCTTCAAAACACAGTAGTGATTAATAATATATTAAAAAAAAAGTGTCATATTAGTTAATCTAAATCTGATTAATTTTTTATTGTATCTATAAATTTGTTTTTATATATATTTCTAATTTATTCAATTGTTATTAAACACGAAACGAAACTTATATTATTTTTTTATTAAAATTAAATTTTATTAAATTTTTATTACGTACTGATTTGCTAACTAGGTCACAAAATAAATAAATATCTTCCAAGAATGAATTTGTCTAAATAATTCTGTATCAAAAACTATTGCGTTAATTTAAATAATTCACCACAATAACCAAGAGATCAAAGATCAAATGAGACAATCAAAATTTATCTTTGACAACAATCTAGCAATTAATAACGGGGCGGCCCCCCAATCTTCGAGAAATATCTCCCAACTAACGATACTAGCAGACACTGCCAAAATAAAACGACAATAAAATTAATAAAATCATTCCGCAACGACTTCGGAACGAAAATGGCCCATAAAATAAGGGCAAAAGTGGGATAGAGATTCTCTCATCCCATTTGGCACCTAGTATGCTCCCCACCAACAGTTTATATGGGGATACACTTGGTTGCATCCCTACCAATGCCACCAGTGGCACTCAAACTTTTCTCGGATGGATAACTGTTCGAGTGGAACTTTGAAATTGTCATATGGTTCATTGAACAGTGAGTTAGTTTCTTAGATCGTAAGGGGGAGGTTTTGAACGGGCCCGGAAGGAAATATATAGTACGAAAGAGGATATGTTGGTAACATTGCCGGCGATTAATAGCGGAAGTTTTAGTTTGTTTTTTGAGATGTTTTTTTTTTTGTGTAAATTGGATGTTTCACAATGAAGTTATTAATTAGAATGTAATGAGGTGTCTAGTAAATTTGAAATATTAATGCTGCAATTCTCTACGTTTTTCGTAAGATTTGTAGCCTTATATTGAAAAAAAATATATTACTTTAAAACCAACGTTTTTACATACTTTTCATCTGTAAAATTGAGTTTTTTTAATAGAAAAAATATTTTAATAAAAATAAATAATAGTAAGTTATAGTATAATTATTTTAAAAGTTTTATATGAAATTATTTAATATTTGGTTTGGAAACAGAGTGTTTTTCTGGAAAAAAATTTAAGTGAAAAATTATTAATAATTTTCAATTCAAATATTTTTTTTTTATTTTCTCAAATTGAATAGTAAAGAAACTTTATAAAAAGGTTTTAAAATAGTTACACTATAACTTAATATTATTTATTTTTATTAAAATATTTATTTCTATTATAAAAACCCAATTTTTACAGATCAAAAGTATGTTTAATATAGTTAAAAATCTTTTAGAACTAATTATATAAAAATAAAAAGATTTTAGGATTAAGTTTTGTATAAATTTTAATTAAAAATAGACTTTTCGGCGTACTCAACGTACATCATCAGGAAAAATGATAAAAATACAATAAATAAACAGAACATAGAAACAAGTTATTAGGGAACAAAATAAGTAACTGGATTAAAAAATTACGTAGAAATGTCGATTTTTAATTAAAATCTATACAGTCCAAAAATCCTAAAGTCTTTTTATATTGAAAGTATGGTTACTTTGAATTAATAGTAAAAACATTGGTTTTAAAGTAATATTTTTTTCAGTTTAAAATTTTCAATTTTAAAAGTTTTATTAATATAAAAATTAATTAATTATTGTTCAATGAGTACAAGTAGAAACAGACTGAAAATATGACCAGTTTTATAATAAAAAGTTAGATTTTTTAAACATTATAAAAAGTTTTAAAGAAAATGTAACATGGTGATTCATTTTAATGGATTTATATAGAAAACTTGTAAATTATTGATCAGACAAAAAAAAGAAAATAGAAAGGTTGTTCTTCCTTGCTTTGTTTTAAACTTATGTTGAAGTTTATAAAATCTATTTATCTTACACAAGTTATCTATAAATTAATAATTTCTTCAGTTTTATGTCTAAAAATAAAGTTTCTTAAAAACAGATAATACCGAAACAGTCTACTAAGAAATTTTGTTTCAAATATTACAATGAGATTATGTATGAAATATCAAGATGAGATTGCCAAATATTTATTTTCTTTGCCTAATAATTTTTAAACTATATCTTTGTTATACAAAATTACTTTATCATTTTTACTTTTTGTGTAATAATTTACCTTTAATAACTCTTATAATAATAAATAACTATAACAATAAATAAATCAAAACATTGTAAAAAAAACACTAAGCAACTCTTTATCATCATGTCAAAAACATTGTAAGTCTAGAAAACAAATATTATAAATCACATTCAGCACAACCAATTTTAAAATAATAAAAATCTTATTACGAAAATATTTTCCTCCAATGTATGTTTGTGTAAGACCAAGAAAAACATAAGAAAATCGTAATATATCTCCTTAAAACCAACATTTTCTTTTCTACGTATATAATTGCAGGGGCCTTTGAGATTTTTCGACATATAAATCAAAACATCCTTATAGCCGGGCATATATTTTCGAAAGTGAAATAAGGCTACGACCTACGGCTTAGTTCGAGTACCGAAAACACCATATATTTTTCTAACCTCAATTCATCTATTTTCGGTGTCAACATTCATCTTGAACGGCGTTGCGTTTGGCAATTGTTATTCCGACGATCCTACTGGGCCACCCTGTTTTATAATATTCGGTATCCCGTTGTCCATGCTACAGAAAAGGGCGGCTTAATAAATACAGACAGACTAAAATTTTTACCGTTTGTTTCACAATAGGGGGTGTCGCCATACTGCTACGTGTCTTTCAAGTCACCCTGTATATATATATATATATATATATATATATATATATATATATATATATATATAAGTTTTTCACACCCCTTGCTGCATAGTATATTATTTTTTCGGACAGATGAAATAAATACATTTTTTTTTTATATTTTGTTTAATGCTGTGGAATTTTGAAGACTACTGGTTTATTTTATATTTTATTTTCACTTTATTTGTATCGTATTTTATGAATTCGTATTATTGTTCAATGTTGATTTTAGAATAGAATTGTTTTTGGAATTAATTATACTTGGTTATATTTTGTGCCAGTTTTAATTAAAATATATATAATAAATTTGTTACATGTATGGAGTATTTTTTATTTATTTTTATACATAAATTTTAATTTAAATATTAAATTTGGTTTAAATTATATATATATATATATATATATATATATATTTATTTATAAAATATATAATTTACAGACGCATGCGCAATGATATTTTACATTTTGGCAATTTATTTATACCTAATCCGAAAATTGCATATTTATTAATAATAATATTATTAATAAATATAGTTCTGATATAATTTTCTTTTTTGACGTAATTTTTATGTATATTCATCTTCAAATATTCATATTTTATATAAAAAAAATATCTCTGCGAAAAATTGCCTAAATAAGTTAAGTGTCAATGTCTCCATAATTAAAAAATGATTAACAAGATTTAAACGCGCGTATAACAAAAACCTTAAAAATTATCTGAACGTCGTTTTTTGTGTCACTTGGGCTCATTTGAAAATAATATCGCGTAAATTGGCCCGTCATCGTGAAAATAATTTTAATTATACAAGAGAAAGAACGAGCGAAAATCCATTTTGCCGACATCAAAGTAAGTTAAAATATCATAGACGATTTTCCTGGTTCTAACCTATTTAATTCTCAGCACGTTCATGTAATACTATAATTACCCTTCGTTCATTCCTCTTTTGGAAAAGGCAAAATTAAGACAGTAAATTCTCATACAACTAACGCGAAAGAAATAACCCTTTATGTATTCGAAATTCGTTTAACTAAATGACTAGAAAGAACATTCAATTTCATCTGAAATAAAAAAAAATACTTAATATTAAAAAAAACTGACAAGATAAGTTTCACTGTCATTGAATACTAAAATGCGGATATTTTTGTGGATTAGTTTAATAATGTTCTGTTTATTGCATATTTACCCCCGTATATATGAAAATGAAAATTTTTGGATCTCGCAAGAAATTTTGTTGCAATATACCTAGAAAGATTTCTTACGGAATCCAAGAATTTTCATTTTAACGAACTATTATATTTAATGAAAATGTTTCAACATATGGGGGTAAATCTTATAACTTGGGCACACGGCATATTTTAATGGTCATTATATATTAATTCTTAATGTACTAGTTTCTGTAATTATCATTATAAACTATATTTGTCTTTAGTGATCATTTGTATTTGAATGTCGTTTGGGACTGATATTTTATATATATTTGAGATTACATTTTATAAAGTTGCCAAAGTTGCACGTTTTTTGATTGGGAAGTTTGAAGGAAATTGATTTCGGGATAATGTGTCATATCCTTTTGGGTACATGGCGTGATTGTGTATGTATGTATGTACATTTTATACATAACATTCGAAATATCATTCATTGGTTACACACGTTAACAATATCCGACTGTCAGAACGGCTATCATAGAATAGAAAAATTTCTCGATAACAATTTCAAACCCGTTTAAATAGAAATGAAACTTGATGTCTGACAAAAATACAATCATCTGAAAATGTTTCTGTAAAAAAATAATAAAAACATCAAACGTAATATCGAACGTTTTTGATACAGGAGATAGATCTTGCGGTATTTCGCATAAGTTTTCCTGTCATGTACGAAAATATGAGTGTGTAAATGGGATTTTATGTGACTTTTTTATTTGCGTCTGATTTACAATGTCGAAGAGATATATAAGTTACAAACGAATACTGAAATAAAATTGTAAAAAACTAGATAAAGAATTGAATTGGTCTGCTCGAACACATAAATTACAACATTTCGAGAACTTGTCCATGAATTCTAAACAGGAGTGACTTAGCTCAAAGTCACATGTTTCTTTAAAATTGAGAATAATGTGGTAATATACAACACATCAGAGGAAAAAAATCATTTAATTTTTTTAAATGATTCATCATCAAAAATTTTCTATGATTTTCAGCCATTCAATTTTGTCAGATAAATAAAATGATATTACACGGGAAAAAATATTTGAACCACATTAACATTAACCATTATTTTTCGGTTAGTTTATTTAACCATGTTGCGTGTTAATAAATTTTAAAATTATGTGCTATATAACATAGGGCTGATGCAAAAATAAACCACTATATTTAAATACGTAAAATTTAAAGTTAAAATAATATAACTGCAAAAAATATATTAAATTTTATGACTTCTATACAAACCACATCAAACAATTAAAAATGTTTATTGGTAACAAACTCCAGTGATATTATCAAATTATTTTTGTTTTGTTCAGTAATTTAAGAAAAGTAATGAATAATTATTTGTGAACTTGTAGAATACCCTTCTGGCAATTTACTTTTTTTATACTATCGTATGTTATGTTTTTCAAGTCTAATACTTACTGAAATGAAATTTTTTCAGTGCGAGGATAGGTGACGAATAATTTTCTGTTGTAATCTTGATTACTATAAAACCAGCATTTTACAAAATAAAAAAAGGATTTAAATTATTATATAATTTAATTATTTAGGGATTAACTACTACTTAAATCTGATGAATATATTATCAAACTTTTAAAAAATTATTTATAATTTTCGTGACTAATATTTTTTCTAAAATTACGTGTAAAATGGAAAAATAAATAGAATTTTCCACGACAAATTAGATTTTAATTTTTGTATATTATGACGATGAAAAAATATATCTTTAAAATTTTTAAGAATCTATGACATGTAAATAAAAAAATCATATATTAAAAAAAAATCGAAATCGAGCAACGTTTTTTGTTTCTAAATATTTTTACGTAATTTTTTTTCTGCATCATCTCATTGTCAGTGTAATTACAAAAAAAAAATATGGTGACTAAGTAAGCAATATTTCAGAATTTTTTTCGCACAATTAAGAAAATTAATGTCCAGACGGCTCTGTACTTTTTTCCGGATCTTCGTTTTACAAATGTGATGAGTAATTTTTTGGCATTCGTCCAACTTGTAACCAAATCTCATTTGTGTTACCAAGTGTTCTTTTTATTTTTTTTTTGTTAATTTTATTTATGTCTGAATATACAAATATATAAAATAAAATACTTTGTATGTGTTTTGTAAAATCAATACTTACATATGTATATAAAACTGGATATTCTTGAAATCTTAATGTGTTTTTTTCTACATAGACATATTTTAGTTTTATCTGTTGTTTATTGGATTTTTTTTAGTGATTTTATTGTTATTGGAGATATAGATTTTAGTGTGATAATGTTAATAACAATTTATGCGTTATTTTATGTGGAAACATAATTTCAGATTTAATTTTTTTTAAAATTAGTATTAAACATAAAGCGTCGTAGCATGTATCAAAATATTTAAATTTGTTTGTGTTAAAATATTTTATCTATACAAGGAGCTTATAGTTTTAATTATTTGTTCCATTTAATGCTGATTCTATTTCTCTTATAATCTGGTGTTTGTGGTAGGTACAGTCAACACAGGCAAAAAGCTGTTAAATGATACTACTTTTGGTAGTTCAAAATGTATTAGTTATTATATTAATTTTTCAGTTTAATTTAGCAAATATTATGGAGAGAAGTTTTTCAATTAGGATATAATAATATATATATATATATATATATATATATATATATATACACACACACACACAATCACGCCTATTATTCTAGTTAAATTTAACTAAAAATAACTGCATATCTTTTCCTACGGAATTAAAAATGTTCAGTGCTATTTTTTTTAATATATTTATCTATATTTTTCCTTTCTTCCATTCCGAAAACAAGTATAAAATGTTTTAACACCAATAAAATAAAGTTTTCAAATTTTAAAACATATTTTCCAATCGTTAAAATTTCGACATAAATTTTTTATCACCCGGAAAACAAAATCGGAAAATCGTAACAAATGATCGCTCAAACATATTGCCCAGTAAAACGTTCCCCAAGTATTACATATTTATGAATTGAAATCTCAAGTGTGAAATAAGTACTTCACACATTTCGCGTACCTCATATGACTCATTCAAGTCACACACACATACTTGAAAATGCATTTAAAAAAAAACTGAATCGATTTTGCGTCCGACATGCTTGCTTCTCTATTTACGTGCAAAAAAAGAGGGTGGGACGCATCATGCCTTGCGCGCTTCCTGTTCCCCTACATGCTACCAACACAACGGAACAAAAACTCGATGCCGACGAACACTTCATAATTATTTTGGATAAGCGAATAAGCAATTGAGTGATGCTCGCTATACAGATTAAACTGAGTTTCAGGATAATTTTACAGAGTGAAAATTTTATATATGTTACATCCTAGTCGTCACAGAATATAAACTCATTCGTATGAAAATAAAACGGCTTTAGATTATAGTTCTATATTAATATTTATAAATAAATGACGTTTCGGAGAACTCAACGTACGTCTTCATCAAGCAAGAAAATACAAATGATATTTACAGTAATTGTCAGTAATTGCGCAGTTTAAAAATCTATCAACTGTAGATTTCACTCAGTCCTTACTCACAAAAAGTATACGGTGTAAACGTTTATCACTTATGTTTTGTTTTTTTTTACTCCTAATATTTTTTGCAGTGATATTATTTTAATTTTAAATTTTATTTATTTAAATTCATATAGTGGTTTATTTTTGCATTTATGGTTAATGATATATGTGTACTTTTGATTTTTAAATTTATTAACACGGAACGTGGTTAAATAAACTAACCAAAAAATAATTGTACCAATGTGATGGTCGTGTATAGTATCCGGATGATGCTAATGTGCTTAAAATATTTTTTACTGTGTTGTGGATAGTTAAAACTGCAATAAATTGAGCGTATATCCCGTCTTACGCAAACTGTGTATTCTACAAGACTACGCAATTAAAGCTAAGTTTAGATGGAACAACACAGAAAGGACGGTTTTTGTTCTGATTGGTTGAAATTTTTACATAAATATATTTTTTTTTTAAATTACTAACATTTTTTAAATTTTATTTCGATTTTATTGTATATCCAAGATTAATACAAATTTCACAAAAAAAATTCATTTAGTGTCCACAAAAATTATATAATTTTATTTTTGAACAATGTTGCCAACTTTTGGAGAAAATTTTATATTTCTATTTCTTAGTATTTATGTGATAATGTCAAAGTGGTCTATATATAGGTTTACTCATATGTTTCTAATCTTGTTAAAATACATGTCGAACTGAAAAAAACCGATGAAACAAACGGTAGCAAATGGTTCCTAAATCATCTTCTCTAGCAGATATTTCTACAAGTAAAAGTTCCCAACATTTATAACTAACGAAAATTAAACTTAACGAACACAGAGGTCCGAACAATAGATTTTCGACGGGACAGAGACAGTCCATCAGGAGGGTCCTCTCCACTATTTCATCTATTTCAAAATACGCACAGGGGCGCCCGTCACTGACGCGGGGCGCCCTAATAAAGAAGCAGCGGGCGATTTTATAAGAGGGGGAGGGTTGTAGCTGATTAATCTTTATATCAACATTGTGTGGGGGCATACACACACACATACATTTCACGGCCCACTTTTCGCGCTCGTTTGATCGTCAACCGTTTTGACAGTCACTTGTTTCGTGCTTGTTGTATAGCAGTTATGCGCATCGCGATGTTCGTTTGTTTTCAGTATATAATATCGCGTGTATGACGTTATCATCATCTCTTGGTTTATTATGTATATATGCGTTTATGAACGCGGTTTTCAATGGCATATTTCATGATGTTACGTGCGGTTTTCATTCAATTTTTTTGTTTTGTCGTTGTTTTATTCTATATTCTCGCTCGTTTCTCGTTTGTTTTTCGGTTTGCGGTTTTATCTTTTTGTTAAGTTAAACAAATGAGTAACGGATAATGTTATTTTATATGTAGTGACGCATGTACAGCGGTTCTGATATGATTATACGAACGCATTGTAAATATAATAATGACTGCATTATTTATAAATTTATTATAATCATTAATTTTTCATTGAGTTTTATTTTTATTTTTTAAAATTTTAAAAATTACAGGCTGTTTATTCAAAACATGATTTAATTTCAATTTTTTTTATCTTCTACACATGGGGTGCCGAGGATTGGGGTAGATCAAGTCCATTTTCAATTTGAGATAATTAGAAATAAACCCATTTGATTACTGTAAGTTGACAATTGTCAAATAATTGTCTTATTTTAATATAATTTTCATTAATTAATTATCTACACTTAAAAAACAGAATTATTAATTTGCCTTTCCTTCAAAGAGATACATGTTAATACATAATTAATAATAAAATAATAATAAATATGATCTGATTTTGACAGCATCATTAATATTGGCAACGCTAGTTACTTTACACATCACATTATAACATCGTTTGGTTTTTCACAGTGCCTATATTCTGTAAAGTGCAAACTTTAGAGACGGCCGTAGATAAAAGTATTTATTGATTAATAATAGGTGTACATTAATTTTTAAAAAAATATTCTTTACTAAATCAAATATATTTGACACTACTGGTACACACCAAAAATTGTATAAAAATTTAAAAAAAAAATGTTTTTGAAGTTCCCAATATTTTTCGACAGTATTGTAAATTGTAATTTATACACAAACTAAGTAAAGTTTTATACAAAGAATAATATTATTTTGTAACTCCAAATCCATTTTTTTCTTCTATGTAAATATAACGCCCCACCACTGTATATAACATAAAAATATTTGTTATTAAACAACTTATAAATAAAAATTAATTTTTAGTTCCATTTTTCCGCATGAATGTAAATATATTTAACACAATTTTGAATAATATTTAATCATAAGCTAGAATAAAAACCACCAGCATTGAAAAAATAAACAAAGTTGATGAAACCTCGTTTCCTGTATTCATATTTTGTAATAAATTCAATTAATTTTGCATGTCTGTTATATATATATATATATATATATATATATATATATATATACATCAGAGAATATAAAATTATACGCTTTAAAACTCTGGATGAAATATTCCCTAATAAAAAACATTTCATGAATTTTTAAAGCACATTTTGAAAGCTAAATAAACTTTGAAGCGTCAAAGAACAATACTGCGTTTTAATAAGACGTTAATTAATACAAAATTCGTAATTAAATTTCTCAAACACAATTGAATTTTTTTTTATGATGTGTAGAAATAGATAAGATAAATGGGCTCTTTGCACTAAGTAAAATTTACAATTTTAAGACGAAATATTGATATGATAAAAGTATTTATAATTTTAAATTAAAAAAGATAAGATTGTGAAAAAATATTTCATACAGTTTAAATGTCACAGCTAAGTTTGTATCTCAAAACTGGTATTTTTTTTTTTAGAGTACCTAACACAAAAATTATAAAACATAAAAACCAATCATATAATTTTAGCTGTGGTAGCTTTCAGCGTCCTAAAATGAAAGTGGTCCTAAATTAAAGCGGCCCCATTAATTGTACAGAATGGGTATATGAACAGTCCGTCTCTGTAACGAGGTATATATATACTCGTACATCAAGCAGAAATGATGAAAATGTCTACATAGAATCGAGAATATAAATTATTTATGGAAACATTCGCTAGGTTCTCACAACAAACATTGTATTTAATTGAAAACAATATTTACTTTCAAACGATAACATATATATAGACTGAGAGAAACATCACAAAACGAAATTGATAACAATGCAAATCGGAAAATACATCTTCTATTTCCATGTTACCACGTCAACAATTAAACTTACGAAATGGAGAAACATCTGGTAAAACGTATAATTATTTTAAATGGAAATATGTTTCGAATTATTATAACATAATATATATACACTGTTATTTACATATATATATATATATATACACTGTTATTTACATATATATATAACGATACTTAAAATACTTGATATTTAATTGAAAACTTGAAAACTAAAAAATCGTAACTTTGCGTTAAAGCATCATAAGTTCTTGAAATTAAGCGAAATTTATGTCGAATTGTTTGAATTTTTGTACCCCCTCTTGGTAAATTGAGTCAAAGTTTTGTTGTCAAAGTTTGACAATTTTTTTAAGTCAAAACATGTTTTTTTTTCTGTGGGATGTGGTGGGGAGCGGAATGGTTCAAATAGTACATATCTTACATCACCTTAAAGATGAGAATTTAATTTTTTTTTGACACAAAATTTCATTCAATTTCGTTCAAGATTGACCGAGTTCAAGATTGACCTATTCGAAAATCGGTAATTTTACATGTGGTTTGCCCCTCTGCGTTACCAATAGATGGACTCATCTTGCCTTGCCATTTCTAATCTATACGCACCAAAACTTAATGGATATATCCAAGACCGCGAGTCAGGCGCTGCATATATGAAAAAGAGAACGATGGAATTTCGTTACGAGACGATTATGAGCACAAAGCATGCTGTGGTTCATTGTGGTGTGCTGTGGGCCTCTCTTGCATCGAGAGAGCCCGAATCGAAACCAAACTCGTACTCGATCTAGAGTGAAGCAGCAGCAGCAGCAGCTTTGAGAAGTGAGGCCCCATTGAAAAGCACTTTGGCTGGAGAGAGTGCATGCGTGTGACGGTGTGTGTGTGTGTATGCGGAATGATGGCGGAATGCGACCAGACGAGATTTTACACCATCGCCCCCGGACCACCGGCTATCCGGGGGCCGCCGCGCACTCTGCTTGCCCATACCGTACCGAAACCAATGCAAAGTGCACTAAACTATATTATTCATGCCTATGTATAGTTTAGTTCTTCAATAGTATTGAAGAGATGATTATTTCGTTATTATATTAAATACATTTTACTACAGCTACATATTGGCATAAATAAAAAATATATGCAAAATTTGATTTATGTATTATAAAATTGTTTTCTGTTCAGTAAAAACGCAAGCTATATCTGCTAATGTAATTATAACAAAAGTGCTGTTGTCACACTGAAGAAATATTATAGAGTTAAACATTTTGAGAAGAAATATGCAATTATTTTTACATTAAGAAAAATTTTGCTTTAGATGCAAGGTTTTTACTTTTAACTCAGAAGTAATTCTATAAACTTTTGTTTTTCTATAAATAATAAAAAATTTAATAAAAAAAAAAACAGAAGTAACTAATAGTATAATTATTTTAAGAGATTTGTATTATATATATATATATATATATATATATATATATATATATATATACACTTATTCCAGAAGGACTTCATCCTGTAATCATTTTGGAAATATGTAAATTAAAACACTCGGTTAAATTTTCACAATAACAATAAAAATCCTTTATTGACCAATTTCGACTGTTAAGCCATTATCAGAAGGTAAGCCCTCTGCGTCGCAATTACAAATTCATCATTTTTTGAAAAAAAAAAGCCGTTGGAGATATTAAATTAAATACACTTGACCGTGTTTCTTTGATCGAATATGCAGTTTCTAACAAATTTGACGGTGCATATTGCATTTCCTGCACTTCTTCACACATTTTCAATAATTAAATTCAAATTTTAGCGAAAATATACAATTAACTTAACTTGGTGTAATAGTTTTCATCCGCCGAAGATGTCAGATTAAACACACTTGACTTTGTAGTTATGTTTGATGCTGCCACCACTAGTGTATATAGTAACTAATTGCTGTATAATAATGTCATTATTGCATTAGTAACATAATAACATTTTTCTACATAAGCAATATGGTAACGTAATATTAATACACATATATTTTGTCAATTGTTTATAGTCTACGGACTGATTTTCTGTGGCAGCAGCAGGTATTGTAACTGGGAGAATGATCAGCAAACAAACTATACCCAACATTCATCTTAATATCCACGGTTCTCACGCGCACCTTTAGTCACATATTTACACACACACACACACACACACACGTACACGTTCAGACATCACATGCACACATAAAATCGTCTATCTCAGTCGGAGGTCCCCCAGTCACACACTCACACCAATTTTCTTTTTTAATTCTTTTGTTTCCCCGCACCCGGTTTCAGTTTTCTTTTTCTATTTTACATTTTTACTCTTAAGCTTTTTTTTTTCAGAATGAACACAGACGATTTCGTTATGCCAGTTTGGCAAATCGCAAAAAATAAATACACACACACACACTTAATCTAATTTTGGGATACTATATAACAATGACAATATTGATAATAGATTTTTGTATAAAGTGAAATAGCGATGTATAACTAGTAGCAACTAGTAGAACTTAACTTTGGCAAAACTTATTTACAATATAAAAATTTATTTTAAAATTCGTTTTGACACAGAGAATAAAAAAAAACTGTTATACACCGATTAATCAACATTACAACATTGATAAAATTATCATCATGGTAACATTACCAAACTTATTACCATTGTAACGATACAAAACTTTTTAAATATACTTTTAGTACTATTAAACGAACAATTATTAACTATTTAAGGGGTACCAGTCGCTATTTAATGAGCAAAGCTTGTCTTTCTAATATTTATTTTTAAAAGTTAAAACTATCATTTTACGCTAACAGAGATATATGATATAGTATAGAAATAAAGAAATATAACTTTTTTATATAATAAAAACTACATCAAACTTTTTTATATCATGACAAAAATTTACTATCAAAATGCTTATAAGAAGTTTGCTCTTTATAGCTTTTTAGTTCAATCAATCACCTTTATGTAATGTTTAGGTCGTGTAATAGTTGAACAAGAAAAGAAAAGAAATTACAATTTTTTTCTGAATCGATGGCAAAGAATAGAAAACGATTTGTGAAGTTAACCGCGTAAATAATTGACGTAATTGATAGTAAAATGGAAACTATTTAATGGCGAACAATCAATTTTATTCCACGCTAATCATTATTTTCTTCTTGTATTACTAATTAGTACAATTAGTCATGCTAAATTTATAGTTATATAGCTATGAGTTTATTTCTTTTGGAATTCCTTTTGGCAAAATTGTGCAACCACATATAAGACATAAATGTTATATGATTATAACAATTATAACAATTTTCCATTTTAAGAACTGTAATGAGAATAAGTGGAAATTAAGTATTCTACAGTTAATGATTTTATTTATCAATTCTTTAATTTAATGAGACCATTTATCAAGTAGCCGTAGGGGCCAGTGGTGCGTGTCGGATTTGAACTCCAAAGTCCCTAATTTATGCTACGAAGCTGTAGGTCTCTTGTTTGTCAATTGACAATAATTGTTAATGGAATATGATTAAATATTTCGAAGATTTAGCTCCATATTCAATCTAGGAATTACGGGAACTTATATATTTAACCCCCAGGTAACAGCGCCCTAGGCAAAAAAAAAATATTCATATCACTGAAACTACAAATTTTCTAAAATACATATCCTTTATTTTTTCGCTACGCAAGTATCCATAATCTCTTAGGACAACTATATCTATCGCACATGAACAACAAGAATTCTTCACATCATATTTTCCAAATACCAAATAACCATAAATAGTTACGTGGAACATAATAAAGAAACGACTCAATAATGGAAATAAACAAAAAAAAAGTCGGAGAAAAGCCGTTCGAGGCAAGAAGGCAAACACAATAAAAATAATAGTATATTTATGATCGACTTGAAGTCCGAACAAAATCTAGTTTCACAGTGGTAATAACTTTGGGTCTTATACGCAGACAGATATAGTGTCTCGTGGATGTTTTTATTAACCGGTCGCGAGTTGCAAGAGTTGGTTTTAACCACTTCTTATATGCACTTCGTGGGCTGGAATATCTTATCGCCGATGTACATATAAAATACCTTTATCCTTTTTTGATCCACGGACAAATTGATTGCCCTGAACATATGTTTACTGGATGGAGGAAAAAAAAACTGCTTTGGTTTATAACTTTATTTTAGATAAAATAGGACTTATTAAAATGGTTATGTTTTTAATTTTTCATAATTGTATGTTTTTTTCTACAGAATGATTTATTTGCTTCGACGTTTTTGAAAAACTTTATTTTTAGTTATTAAAGCAATTTTGCCATGATACTAAGAGTAATTTCCACATAAATCGTAATTAGAAAATTTAATGAATTTAGAAAAATGTATTGACCTCGTCGGGATTTGAACCTGGGTTCTAACCACTTGACTGCGATTTTTCCAAATTTATTAAATTTTCTACTTATATGTTAGTCATCACAGAAAACATTGCTTTAATATCATATTACTGTAATACACTGACCAGGTTAACATATGACTGGTCAAACACTATGTAATTGGATAAATGTGTTTGTTTCGTCGTTAGCTCGTAGTCTAATGGTTAGAACCCTTTATTTTTAGTGCTATGGAAAAAATTATATTAATTTTTGTGCAAACTTTTTGAGACAAATCTTATAGTGCAAACCAATCTTCATATAATTTCATCTATTTCCGAGAAATTCAGAATTGATCTAATGTACTTAGATATTTTTTTATAATTGTCTAATTATATACATATTCTTGTTTGTTGATTTATCCAAAGTTGTAAAGTATTTATAAAAACTTTATTTGAAATAACAATTTTATTTCAACTAATTTATATGTAAATAAAAGAAATAATATTATACAAAATGTTATCCAATTAAATAGACAAATTATCTAAAATTTATTCATCGAAAACCAGCTCTCATAAACGATAAATAAATTTACTTCCCAAGTAAATTTTATTTTCTTACTAAATAACTTTGAAAACAAATGTTATTTCAACAATTTACTACCAGATTACTATATTAATAATAATAATAATAATTTTTAATACTACTAAATTAAATTTATTTCCTCTTTTCAATGTGGAAATCTATAGAGTAAATAAATACAATTACTTCTAAAGTAAATGTAATTAATGTTTATGAAACCTAGTCTAATTCGAATTAAATAATTTTTAAGCTTCATTCAGACTACCAAATTTATTTTGGTTTTAATTCTATATTTTAGTCGTAATGCCAGTGATTTTCAACTACACTGTGAAATAATATGTAAAAACACTATAAAAATTTGTTAAAAAAATGGCTGGTACCACGAGCTTGATTTTAAAATCGGTTTTAACTAATACCGATTTTGAAACAACGTATCTGTCATAAGAACAGAACTAAACATATGAACTAAAACACCCGGAAAACCGAGCTTGTGCTACGAGTCATTGATAATATCAAATTTTTGCTGTAATAAAATCAGCAACATTGTTATAACTAAAGTCAGGCATTTGCGTTGTTTTTTTTTTCATAAATTAATAAATTATTTAGTTCAGAACTACTAGCTTTACTAAAACATAACACTAATTTTGAGATAAGTATAGGATAGTCTGAATGAGGCTTGATTTTGTCTTTGCACCCAGATATCTTCAGTTGACATCTTTAAAATTTTATTTTATTAAATTATATTGGATATTTGTACACAAAAAAATGAATAAATCAATAGAATTCTTTATTGACTTCTTCCCCTCATGACGATATCCACCAAAATGATTTCTTTTGAAAAACTTTAGAAATGAAATACACTTAATTGATTTCGGATTTATACGAGTATGTTTGTCAATATTAAAGACATTTCAAATCTACCGAATAAAATATATTTAGAATCAACAGAAATAAATATATTTATTTTTTTCTGAAAAAAAAATCCCTTCTTGACGACATCAACCAAAATTATGTTTGTCAAAAAACTTTTGAAATAAAATACATCTAATTAATTTCAAATTTATATATTTGTCGATCTTGAAGGCATTTCAAAACAACAGAATAGAATATATCGGGAATCAATAGAAATACATATATTTAAGTTTGGAATGAAAAGATGTACACTTTATTAATTCAATTTGTTCGTATTTGATTTCAGGTCAACATCTGCGAGTATGTCCGGTGTTGGGGAAGACATGCTGCTCGGAAACGACGGAAATGCGGTTACAAATTAGCAGTAAACAACAATTTGAGAAAACTGTTAGAGACGCACTTCAGAAATTATCGTCTGTGCTTGCGACGCGTTCCCAACGATTTGATGGTAAGTGTTTGCACTAACTTTATTTTTATTACATTGTATTTGCTCTTCCGACACTAATAGACAATTATCTCTAAATTAAATTATATTTAAGAGGAGATCATATTTTCGATTGTTTGATTTATCATTATTTTATTATATGAATTGATTTTTGGATATTTTTAATACTAGAACATAAAATCCGTAAAGTGACGGTTTTTTAAATTTCCTGATTTCAAATTATTAATATCATATACTCCGTTTATTACTATCAATAATAACAATTGATATTTTTTTTTTTATTAAACATCACCGTATGTTGTTATTAAAAGTCTACGTAAATTGTTTAAAATTTTGATACAGAAATAACTTTTATACGTAATATCTAACAATTAGCATTGATATAATTAAAAAAACAGACTATATGTATTATTTTAATAATCTAATTTAATTTAAAAAAAAAAGTAAAAGATAAACATCAGTATAATGAAAAGACAAAAAATAAAATAAAACCTAAATAAGTATTCGTGGAAAAATCAACATTTACCTCCATACAGAGGTAATATCAAAATGAGCAGTAGCACAAAAGCAAATTATACAATGTAGAAATTTAATTTCATATCTTTCGCGATAATAAAACGTATATATATATTTCTGTAGCTATAACCTATCTCGCTACCCTGTGTTAATGCAATTTTGTAACTTGAATTTTACGAAAACTTTAGTCAATAGAACATAGGGCCCTTTTTAGACTTATACTACGTTTGTTTCAGAAATGTACTACGAGTTCGTTAAATGCATGACACATTTTAATAATTATTTTAATTATCATCGTTAGCACAAGTTACACTGGGCTTGCTCCCATAGAAATTTTATAATAAGTAGATTGGCGTCTTTTGTTAAATGACTAATTGTAAGTTATTAAAAAAATAATGGTCTGACGTACTCGTATAACTTCTTTTAGAAGTCATTTTAATTTAAATCACTATTTGAGGTATATTTCAAATTTTGTTTTAGCTTTTTTAATCAAATGTAATTATTAATAGTGATGTTTAATGTTACCCAGAAGCGTCTGCATAAAATTTTCTAGGAAATTTTTATTTATTTATTCAATTTATTATTTTTTTGAGTCTTTTTTTTGTAAATACACAAAGAAATATAGTATTGCATCGATAAAAAAAAACACATATGCAGCACTGTTAGAAAAAGTATGATTTGCTACCATAAATTTACCTGTAATTTTACAAAATTTATATTTTAAATTGGAAAATTACCTAATTGAATTATATGTAATATAATAACATTGAACAAATAAATGTTCATAGTGTAATTATGAAATTTATTAATATAATACTCAAAATGTTGAGATTTTATTTTTTCCGAAATTTCACAAGTTACTCAATTATTAAATCGGTTTTTGCATCAATGATTCCTAATTGCTCCTAATTCCAAAATAATGTATCGTCAATTAATTACAAAAGAATTTATTAAATTTATTGACTAGTTTTGTACAGTCTAGATATAATACCATCATTGTCTATGGCCAGTTTCTTAAAAACTTTTAAAATGACATTCACAGTTAATATGTGCTTCTAGAAATACCTTTCGTATAAAATTTTTACGACTGCCCATTCCGTGGAATCAATTAAAATTTAAATAAAAATACAATTTTTATTTGTTTTAATTTCAAAAGCTTAATAAAAACAGGTTATACGTATGCATATAATATAAAATAACATAATTTATATCGGTATCAACGTGGGCCGATTAAAACAAATTCGCATCGTTGAAAAATATGAACAACGTTCTGTCAATAACTCGATAAAATATGTTATTTTAAAAGATAGCAATTTTAATATGGATCAAGATACCGATTTAATTTTTTTTTTCAAGAAAAAAATGAACAAAAAATGTGAAAACTGGTTTACTGATGCCAATATACGTGTTGTAAATGCATTCTTTAACTTATAGTAGGCGATGGAAATGATTAGTTTTTGTTTTCTTTATAGAAAAAAATCCATAAATTTTGTTAATTATATACATATTATTAAAGTGAATTGTTTCTAATTGCTAAATAGAGCGATTAAAAATATTTAAAAAATTAATTTCAAATGAAGTATTTTATAGCACAATATTAATTGGATCATTTTATTAGGAAAATATGTAAAGCATTGGTCTTGCAATTATTATTATTATTCAATATTTACAGCAGATTGATGAGAGAAGCAATAGAAATTTATATAGAAGCAGTTAACTATGAAGGCACGGAGTTAAATAAAATTTGGCTTCAATTAATTAAAAATCTATAAATTTTATGATCTAGTTACTTATTTTGTTACCTAGTAACTTGTTTCTATGTTCTGTTTGTTTACTATAAATGTCATTTGTATCATTTTTCCTGATAAAGACGGACATTCAGTTCGTCGAAACGTTGATTATAAATAAATATTAATACAGAACTGTAAACTAAAGTAGTTTTATTTTAAAATTTTATGTATCTCGTAGAAAAGTGCATTTCTATTTAGTGCTACATAAATAACTCTTCTATAAAAAATAAAAACGCACGTTATTATAGCTACCACGATTATGTAATTAGCATAAACCTGAATTTTTCTTAAAGTTAACTATTAAATGTATTTTCATAATTTTATTGTAAAACATTAAAAACGGGAAAATATACGTATAAGTTGTCTAGTGGTTAATCACAAATTTATGCGTAATAAACAGGCGTGACAAACATAGGCAATTATTATTTTATAGCGCATTACATTTCAAAATGCTCGTTTTACACGACATTTTATAGGGCATTAAAGATTTTTATCGAAAAATCTGGAAAGTTAAATTGTAATTAGAAGAACTTTGAAGTTCGCATATCGTTGCTGTAAACTGTTGTTTTCTTTTATATCTATCAATTATGATTTTTTAATATCGATCAAAGATTAAACTGTGTGTTTGACAGCTGACATTTAACATTACTTTGTTAAATTCGTTATTAAACTGCGCCTATACAATCTGCAACCCTTTATACATTGTGTTGTTTTACAGGTTATATAATACAAAATTATATTAAATAATATAATAGTTAATAATTATTATTGAATAATTAGTTTTAATACAATTGTTTAGAAATTAGAAAATATTTTTGGTAAACAATTTTATATTGAATTTTTCTTAAAAATTGACATTTTCAACACTATATGCACAGAAAAAAATTGTTATTGTTTAGATTATTTATGTATTTAATTAGATAATATTTAATACGTATAACTTTAATTTTTTTTACTGTTTGAAATCAATTTGTTATTACAAATCAAATAAAGATAAATAATCGAAAACTAGAAAGAATCAACGAACAAAATAAAATAAAAAAGTTTTAGGTTTTATTTCTGTATAATTTTAAATTTAATTTCGACGTTTCCATATTCGATATTTCAGTGTAAGTGCACTGATTTAAATAAAATCTGGCTTCCTTTAATTAATAAATAATACAAATTTGTAATCTACGAGTATTTACCTGTATTTTGTTAAATACTTTTTAATTTTTATGTTGTTTGTATATCTTTACATAATACTAATTAAATAAAGAAGCCATGACAATTAATTTCTCTATTAAATTTTCTCACGTATATACAATTTCAAAACATTCGTAAAGAAATCATAGTAGGCGTTTTAAAGATATAACCGCAAGGGGGAGCAGCGTAACAACAACGGAAAATAATCGAATATCGACGGTTCAAAATCATATTTCATATTGTAATTAAAAATCTGTCTCCATTTCAATACGATTGCTATAAATTAGTTTAGTTCTTTTAAAACGTATAGGTGTATGTACATGTACATACATAACATTCGTTCATTTGTTTGCAGTCATAGCCTCCGGCGATGTAAATGAATGAAAATTTGTCTAGGTTATTCGTTCCTACCATATACACGGATATCTAAAATGTCGTCTGCTGACAAATCACAAATTAAAACATATTCACCAAGTTTGTATTGTGCGGTCTGAACTTTGAACACTTGAACGGCGACGAATGTATTCGAGGTTATTTATGAGAATAATCAACTTGCAATTGTTTCGTTTTGATTGTTTTTTGTTGTCGCGGAAATTTTTCGGTGTTGGCTGAAATTTGCCGGTTTTTTTTTTCCGTAACTTGAAAAAGGTTTATAATTGTGTGTTTTGCAAGCGTTAATTTAAACATGTACATTTCATAATTAATTTAATAGTTCAAATGGCAAATTTAAACTTTTGAAATTGTAATATAAATATTTTAAAATTTTGATTTATGCTGGAATTATGAGTATTTCTGAACACACAAAAATCTGTTCATTTGAATATATAGAATATCGTGTGTATGTTGGATAAATCTGCTATTGCTAAACATGCGTCAGAGTATTTTCATAATGTGAAATTCGGAGATACTGTAATTGTTACAAAACGAATCAATATTAACAGTAGATTAATAAGAGAAGCAATAGAAACTTATAAAGAAAAAGATAACATTATTCACTGTGAAGACACTGATTTAAATAAAATTTGACTTCCATTAATTAAAAATTTATAAAAATTATAATTTATTATTTGTTACCTAGTAACTTGTTTCTGTGTTCTGTTATTTACTGTACATGTCATTTGTATCAGTTTTCCTGACATTGAGTTCGTCGAAACGTCGATTATTAATAAATATTAATACAGAACTTAAACCTAAAGCCGTTTTATTTTATACAATTTAAGATCAACTATAGAGAACCATGCTACTATCTAATAAAATTTAGTGATAATATCTAAATTACAGACATCATAAATTTCAAATAATAAAAAACTATGTAGTAATAAAAACATACATAAATAAACAGTTATTAATATTAATTAATTTTTTACACCGTATAATTAATTTCAAACCAGATAATTTAAACGTCAGTCGTCAGGAGAGAGAAAAAAAACCGAACTTAAAAATTGATTTTTCAATGTGGCAACATCGAATACAAAACTGATTATTATGAGCTAAAATAAAACAGTAAAAAATCTGTTTGAAAAAAAAAACGATCGGACCAATAGATGTCACCATTCGCGCGTATATTTCTCCTCCGGTTATAGAGTGAAAAAAAAAGACAGTCAACCACCTCACTCGAAATCTGAATGGCTGAGACTCTTTGAGGCCCAACGAGGCAAATAATTACTTCAGACCTGATCAAAAGGCCCATGAAAACATAAAGGACTAAAACATTCATATATATATTGTAACCCTTTCACGGCGGATGTGTGCATGTGCGAAATGGAAGTGACAGCGAGAATGGAATAAATAAATCGTTTTCTATTTCGATTTAAAATAAAGAGGACAGATGCCATATCGTCAGCTTAAAGCAGAACTAGCCTATCTTGTTTTTTTTTTCGAGTTTTGACGTAGGTCTGGGAAAAAATGTCGATGTATCGATATATATCGATAATTGACATTAGAAATAAAAATTATCGATATATCGTTATATCGATATATCAATATTATCGATATTTTGATATCTGAGAAAATTTAAGATTGATGATTTTAAGATTTGAGGTAAAAATATTTTAGATTCTTCCCACATATGGATGAACAAATAAAAAAAAATCAGTTATTCTAGTGACTGCATTTCTTAAATAAACAATAAAACAACTTTTTTAAAAACCACGCTTATATTTAAATGCACTAAAAAGGGAAAAATAAATTTTTTTCTGGTTTTCCAAAAATTTTAGAAAGAAATAAAAGCGTGGAGCGCCAGGAAACTATTTATTTGCAATGATGATTAAGCGCTCCTCGCTTTTATTTCTTTCTAAAATTTTTGAATAACCAGGAAAAAATGTATTTTCCTCTTTTTAGTACATTTAAATATAAGCGTGGTTTTTAAAAAGTTTTTTTATATATTTTATTTTCTGCTTTTAAGTATTGTCGTCTTGTCATATCTTGTAATCGGTTTTAAATGCCACTCAAGTTTTTTTTTTTTTTGTTAAAATATTGTGTTGTCTCCTGGAATAAAACTACATGCAAAATTTCAGTGAAATCAGATGATAGGAAGTGGTCTAAAAATTGGTTACAAGATTTGACCGTGACAACAGAGTGAGCTAATATGAGCGTGGTATTTTTTTTTTGTTAAAATATTGTGTTGTCTCCTGGAATAAAACTACATGCAAAAGTTCAATGAGATCTGATGATAGGAAGTGGTCTAAAAATTGGTTACAAGATTTGACCGTGACAACAGATTGACCATAACAACAGAGTGAGCTAATATAAGCGTGGTAAAAAATAAAACAAAATACTATATCCTAAAACGTCCTATATAGATTTTTAGTAAAATAGAAAAATATGCAATTTGGATACGTTGTTATTATTTAATTTCTAAACATTTGTTACTTTAAAAATGAGGTATTCCATTTAAAATGAGGAAATTAAGGTCGACTTCCGGTTAAACTGGAAGTGTCTTTTTATTGCTAATGCTTTACTTCAATTTAGCAAACTGGAATACCCTTATATGCCAAGTTTCGTAACATAATGTTATATTGTTTTTAAAATACAGATAGAGTAAATTCTTCCTGGGACACAACGTATATTTCACATAAACAAAAATCAAAATTAAATGTCTACTAAACATCATTTAATCCGTGCGCTTTTCTTTGGATAAATCTGTGTTCGATTGTGGACAATCCACGAGTAAATGTCTTGATTTCGCACCGATTCCTCTTTGTTTTATCGTATTAGTATCGTCGAGGTTTCCATGGTAACGACAGATTCAGCGTCTGACGCGAAAACGACATGAAACAAATGCCGACGATTGCAGAAAAAAAAAGCTAGACTAAATTGACGCGTGAACTCGTTGACTCAGAAATCTGTTCAGCAGTAGTCTTTCACTTGACAAAAGTTATACACGTTTTTATCGTTCTCATATTTACAACTACAAGCAAATTCAACAAAAAAAATATTCAATTTTGTTTCATTATTTTTTATTCTGAATATATTTATTGATTTATTTGGTTTTTTCTTTTTAATTGAGAATTGGGCGTTTATTTGGTAGAGAATAGTGAAATAATTGAAGGTGAAAAATAAATTAACTTTTTTTTGTGTTGAAGTTTGATGTAGCTGAAAATATTTAATCAATGTTTTTGTTCAGCTGATTTAATCGAGCGCTAATATTTTCAAATAAAAAATAATTATGTTTATTGTCCGTTTAAAATTTGTTTATTAATTACCGTGAACATGGATTTTCGTAATTAAAAACGTTTAAAATTTTTAATTGTTTTTAAATACAGTTAAAAAAATGTTTGCAACAAAATTTGAAATAATGGAATTAATTCAAAATTCATCAAATAAAATATATAATTTACAATTCTAATTCCTCTAATTTTCAAGTTTTTTTTTAAGTGAATTAGCGGTCAATTCTATAATAAACATTTCAAGTCAATTTTAAGCCGGCAAAAAAACAGCAATTATTGCTTTCAATAAAACGATGCTTTTTTGTAAACTTCTAATTGCAAAATTATTTGTTGTTGCCAATAAAACAATATCTTTTTGTCGAGTTTGCTTTAAATGTTCAAATTTTTTTGCAGAAAATTTTTTACTATTTTAGTTTCTTCAAAAAAATCAGTGGGTAGCATTATTTTCCGGATGAGGCTATTTATACATACGGTATGTATACGCAATTGGCTATTTATACATATTGAAAACAAAAAAAACAACCTAAACTAACCTACTAACCTAACCTACCCTAAATAGCCAATTGCGCAAAAATACTGTATGTATAAATAGCCAATTGCGTATACATACCGTATGCATAAATAGCCACTTTTTTATTTTCCAAATCAAACATCTCATATTAAACCAATAATTTCAATATGTCCTGGCACAATTTCTCTTACATTCTATACATCAAACATTGTCACGCAGTCACAAAGTTACAAGTAATTCAACATAATAAGATTCAGTAACAGGAGCCAACATTATCAGCACTTTGAAGATGTCACACAGAGAGAGAGAGAGAGAGTACCAGCGCTATGTCCACAAACCGACAAGTTCCATTCAACATTTCACCCTTGCTACCTCCCCCAAATTCCCGCCCGCCGTCTGTTTCAGCAAACTAACATCATAGTAACACCACAAGAACCCCATGGCCTCGTTTCCACTATCACACAAGGGCTACCACCATATTGATTACTCAATTTGCGACATACCGTATCCTATGTAGCCGCCTGTTTCATATACAGTCCCGCTATACGTGGCCGTGTTGTGTGTTATCTATACTATTGGGGCTCATTCTATGAGTCTGTAGATGTGGTGATAGAGACTGGACTAGAATTTATGTATAATCGCTTCACTGGTCTGGAATGATGGTCACTAGCCAAAAATATACTCATTTTTATATATATAAAAATTATTGATGTCTACTTGTTTGTCTAGTGCGTTTGCTGGTTTTTTTTTCTAGCTTTATTTTGTTTTGGGTTTTAAAAAGCTGTCCGTTTGAAATGGCGATTTTTTGTGTTGCTTTAATTTACGGTTTGAAAGTTTTTTTTTTTAAATATATACTACAACACTACATGTCAATTAATCAAATACAGAGATATGCAGTTGTTTTTGCATTGCTATGTTTAGATAAATAATAAATTTTGTTGCTTTTCAATTATAACGACAAATATAGAGAGAATTTATTTTTAAAAGTATTAAACATAACACAGTTCATACAGTGTTCTGTTGGGCAAATGTGTGGAACCAAGTAAATATCTCTGGAGTTTTTAGAGATATCGAAATGAAATTACAGTAAATTTTATAATGAAATCCCTGTTTATTTATTATTTTATTTTTTTTTTTTATTTTAATTTTAATTTTTATTATTTTAATTTAGAATAGAACATTTTATTACGATTACAAAAATATGGAGTTCGATAGCTTTTTATTTCAAGACCAACCTATTATTATTTTAATATAATGAGTTTTGATTGATTTTTTACTATATTATTAAAAGAATTTAAATAAAATTGATATTCTTTTGTATTAAATTTTGTTAATTTAATCAGTGGTTAACTACCCAATTAGTTTTAATAATTAACTAATTTTCTATAATTTATTCACTATACAAGCTAGGAAAATTAATGTCAAGACGTGTCGTCCATAGATAAACATTTTTGAAATATTTTTTCAAAAACTATAAACTTTGTGGACATGAAACATGTACTAATTTTAAACATTTTTCTTAGCTTCCAAAAAAAAACATACAAGTACTATATCCGAAAACATTAACAAATTTGTATCAAAACTGTGAAAAGATTTTTTAGAAAAAGGCGATTAACGTTTTTGTAAAACAGATGGAAACAATCTTCGATCTTTGTTTATCTATCAAACACGTGCAAGAGAATGTATTGTATATTTTATTTTTGGTTGTTTGATAAACACAAATATACAATACGACATATTTATGTCAAGTTAAATATTTGTCATCACCGATTAACTAATAAATTTATGTTACACTAATGCCTTATTTATTTATAACAAGATTGTATTTTTAACATTATTTACTTTGATGTACTTAGTTTATTTTTCCATGTTTATAACACAACGTCTGAAAAATCCAAAATATCTTGTTTTTTAATTATAAATTTCATTTGTCGAACCAGTTTTTGCGTTTGCTTTTGTTTTTAGTACATAATAACTTCTATAATTTATCTCACAGTTAATATTAAATATAGAAAAGGATAGAGTGTTCTATTTAAAATATAAAACATGATATTATTTTTGATAAAACCGGAAACGATATTTGTGTAAATTTTATACTATTCTGTAGCCCCCTTATCCTAGTTTACTTCTGTAAAATTTTATAACATTATGTTCATTAATAAAATTTTGCGGACACCCGATATAAACGTTCACTAAAATATAGTAAAATATAAATAATTGAAAAAAAAGTTTTTGAATATCTTTTGATATAAAAATATCTGCAAAGACATTTAGATATTAGGATAATTTATTTTCTTAATAATATTAGCATATTTTGGCTTTATTAGTACGAATATTTCAATAAATTTTTTTAGTCTTCTTTGGGTTTATCTCTGCAACATCCCTATCTTTATGTGCACATAAAATTTGAAGTACAAGGGGGTTGTGCTAACTGAATACATCCGGTACTGTAAGGGTAACGCAGCCAGGGAGAAAATTTAATAAAAAAAATCTATATACCAGCCCTTTACATATTCACCGAAAAGTATATCTAGATTTATCGGTTTTTAATAGAAATGTAAAATATAATTTCATTGGAAAAATATCATTTTTCTTTCAATATAAATTATTAAATTCGCGAACGTGAACAAAATTCAAATTTATTGAGTACGATAATATTTTTCTGGTAATAATCTTACTAAACTAAACAATCACTAGAATTAATTTATCTATTTTAATAGTAAAAATATGAAAAAGAGTTTTAATAATTAATTTAAATGTTAATTTTCTGAGTGATGAATATTTTTTGAATAATTAAGGTCTAAAGATTAAGAAAAAAATTAATTAATTATGTTTGTCATTATTTATAATTTCAGAAAAAAAATTTTACTCTTCAAATTATACTTTAGAAAATAATTATATAACTTTGAAATCTTGGGCATGTTAAAACGAACTTTTTTGTCGTGAAGAATTAATAAAATTTGTTTCATGTCATTTTACCACTTTAAAATGCTCCAGTAAATCAATTTTCGTAAAAAATAGTAATAAACTACTGCTCATTGTAACTTACTTTTCTCTGGAGAATTTTCATATTGCGCAAAATACGTTATTTCCTTGTAATATACATGTAATTTCGAAAAAAAAAAATAAAAAATATTAATATTGTATTATAAATACTATATTACAATAACTTTTTTTTTTGATAAAGCCGCGCAACTGCTATGATCATTTGCGGCAATAACTTTTTTATTAACATAATTATAGCAAGTTAAGTTAATTAAATTATGATAGCTGACATACATATTTATAAGTACATAAACACGACTTATAATATATTTTTGTAATCCAAAAGTACAACGATATATTCAGAATAAAATAAACTGGGTAATAACCACGGTAGTTAAGGGACATAAATATTCTTTTAAGCATAGAAAATATAATAAATGAAAACACAGTTATAACTAATTTATATGTCTATTGTGTTTCCGTAATAATTGAATTTAAAAGTTACTTAATAAATAAATAAAGTATATAAATTACATAACATACTCATAACATACATTTTATAAAATCGGAATTTTTATTATATTATATGATTAATTAAGAATTTGTACAGAATAAAAACAAGTAATTTAGTTATATAATTTGGTGATATTTTTAGTGTTACTTAAATTATTATTATTTTTATACATATATTTAGCAACTAAAGCTTTTAGCCAGCAACAATGTTTAGTTTTTATTAAAGTAGTTTGGATGATACAAAGACACCATCACATCCATGCACCAAGCGGAATTCTTACTCGGACCCGCATAGGTACGGGCGGTGTCTACTTAAATTACTGTTATTACTTTTTTAATCAAAAAGCAAATACAATACTATATTTGAAATTCAATGCAGAATCTATGAAAAAAGGGTTCTATTAATTCATCTCTTTTAATTTCCCATTGTGTAATTAATTAACATACCAATAAATGACCTTTATCAGCAAAATTTCTACATCTCTCATTTGAATTACAAACGATAATAAAACATTTATCAAATAAACTTTCTTTATAATGATAAGTGTAACATTTATTTTAAAATATAATCACAGAGTTTATAAACTATATATAAAAATCAAATAATAAATAGAAGAAAATAAACAAATAATTTCCTTTGCAGATTTCTTTCGAGACATGTTGACGAATTCGAAGAAAGATTTTCACGAAATGTTCAAAAAAACTTACGGCGTAATCTACGTACAAAATTCGTACGTATTTACGGATTTATTTCAAGAATTAGAAAACTATTACAATAAGGGCCAAGTGGATTTAGCGGAAGCAATGGATAACTTCTTTAGCGTGCTGTATCAGAGAATGTTTACCGTTATCAATTCCCAATACCAGTTCGATGAAAAGTGAGTTTACTGTTTTATACTTTAACTTATTTATATATTTTATTGATTATTTTTTTTCCTCCTATAGATATTTAGCTTGTGTTGCTGATCACATGAAAGATTTAAAACCTTTTGGTGACGTGCCGCAGAAATTGAGTATCCAAATTAAAAGATCGTTTGTCGCTGCTAGAACTTTTGCGAAAGCGCTCGGTGTTGGTGCTGAAGCTACGAAGAGTATGCTCTCAGTAAGTTGTCAAGATATTGCTGTATATTTATTTCCAAAAAAAAAAAAACAAATATTGAATAATAACATATTTGATGTTTATTGTTGGTTGATGTTTATTTTTGCTTTAAATTGTCGAAAATTGCATCATTTTTTGTTTGTTTTATTTAAATAATTATTAATTTTAACTCATGGTCATTTTATTTGATAAAATAGCAAAAATGTTGGTTTTTCTGTTTAGATTAAACCTAGTCAAGAATGTGTAAAATCATTGTTAAGAATGCAACATTGTTCCGGATGTTTTGGTCATCCTCTAGCAAGAGCTTGTTCGAATTATTGTATCAATGTGATGAAGGGGTGTTTAGCGTATCACAGTTCTTTGGACGCCGATTGGAATAATTATGTTGGTAAGTTTGAATCTTTATTTAAATTACTTTATCTATTTCTATACTTTTGCAATTAAAATAGTATTTTTAAGAGAAGGCACTTGAGAAACATTTATACTAAGATTATTTTTTAATATTGTATTATTGTAGACTGATGAAAATTGTCTAGCATTTTATTGTCATTATTATTAGATTAAGATCTATTTTCTTTTAGAATAATTATTGATTTATTTATTACAAAAAAAACAAAATATTATAAACATTATATTCAATATAATTTAATAATATTTTGAGACAACAAACTAATACAAATGATAGAAACAGAATACATAAATTAGTTAATCAACTTTGAAAGTAATAAAGAATAATACATATTTTAGACTACGTTCACTAAATTACTAATGTAACTTAAAAAATATATATTTTTTAGAAAAAATATTATATTATACTCGTATAATCCTATAATAATTTATAATATAATTTTGTTTGTTGAACAGAGGCAATGGATAAAATTGCGGAACGATTATTGGGTTCGTTCAATATTGAAATGGTTGTAGACCCGATCGATATAAAAATTTCCGAAGCGATAATGAATTTCCAAGAAAACGGTCCCGATGTATCCCAGCGCGTTTTTCAAGGCTGCGGAAAACCAATCTTAGGCCGACGAAGGCGTTCCATCAACATCAATCCATTACGAAACGAGTATCACGATAATCTATTAAGGATAAAATATTATCAACCCGATGACATGGATCTGCAATTTGAAGGCTCTGAAGTATTAGAACGTAATCCAGTTGTGCGAGTACCACGTGCGACTAATAGAGAATTAAAATTCGAAACTTTAGACTTTAATAACAAAAATAACGCCGATGAAAATACGAATAATAATAATAAACGAGGTAGTAAAGTTGCGCATGTCAAGCCAGAGCCGCCTAGTTTAGAAAAATTAATTAAGGATATCCGACATGTTGTCAAAGAGAGTAAACGTTTCTGGAGCCATCTACCGTATCAGATTTGCAATAATGAAGAGATTGCTGAAGGTCCTAGCAAGGATAAAGAATGTTGGAATGGGACTGCTGTTCATGAGTAAGTGTTATTTATTATTTTTTAAAGTTAAAATTAATATTGTCTATTCAATCATTTGTTGTTAATGTGCCACCTCGTGACATCCACATTCATTGATTTATCCAGATTTATTAAAGATTTTCAATAGGATTATAATGTGTTAATCTCAATTTCAATGAGTTAGATATCAAATAAAGATTTAACTTACATGATTAACGTAATCTTATTTTTACTAAATGCCTTTATTTTTTTTGTAGATATTCCCACAATGTTGTCGGCGATGGATTAGCAAATCAGAAGCACAATCCTGATGTTTTTGTTGATATCAATAAACAAAATAGTATTTTAAATGAACAACAATATTCGCTGAAAGCCATTACGAATAAAATTATGAACTCGTATCAAGGAATGGACGTGGAATGGATTGATAATGGTAAGGGATTTGGTTACTTTGTTATTTATCGAAAATTTTTCTGATTTATTTCTCGTTATACAAAATTTATTCCGACAAAATTATTTATATAATGCTTCATTTGAATTATGAATATTTGGCTATTATTGTATAATTTGTGTATTTTTTTAAACCGCAAATAAATTGTATTTTAGTAATATTTATTTCTATTATTTTGGCTATTCAAAATTTATAAATAAGCTGATTGTTGAACTTTAAATTGTTCAAAACTTGCATCATTATTTTTTATTTGTTTTATTTAAATAATTATTAATTTTAATTCGTAATTTGTAACTCGTAATTTAACATAATAATTTTTATATGTTTAAATGTTTAAACATGTCAAACCTAATTGAGAATATATAAAACAAAATAAAGGCTAATCTTTAGTAAACAAAATTGATTTTTATTTCAAATTACACTAAAATTTGTGTTTCTTTATTTGTTCTGAATATTTTAAAAATTATTCTAATACTACATTTATATTAAATGGTATATGTTCACTGAAAAACTCTTTTCCTGGTTAATTTTCTTTAAAAAATAATTATTTAATTTTCTAGAAGAATCATTACCAACATACGCGTCTGGTTCCGGATCAGGCGATCTAACCGACGATACCGAACCAGATCTACCGGAAGAAATCGGTTCCGGTGATCCATACAATACGGTACCAATCGTACCAGCTGTTTATCCACCAATCGATACCGAATTGCCAATCATACCGAAGATAAATTTCCCTACGAACAACATAACCTCAAACGAGATACCAGACAGCAGTGGTTCGTCCAAATCGGAACAGATGACGTTAACGAGAGCGCTTTTTACCTATCTGTTTCCGCTAGTTGTTATCTGGTTCGGTGGAATGTTTTCTGAATTACTGTGATTTGTTTTCTAATTTTATTTTTATTTCGATACCTTTTTATTATTTGTTTATTTATAAGAACGGTTTGCAATTCGGTTTTTGTTTGAATATGGACAGAAAATTTCACCTTTAAGGTGTACATTTTAAATATTTTCCATCGAACAAAAAAGTAAATATTTGTATAAAGTTTCGCTGATTTATTATAAATTGACGAAAAATCAAATGTTTCAAACAAAAACCAATATCACGAGCTGATTTATTTAGCTACATGTTTGACTTAAAATTGCGTAAATTGTTGAATAGAAAAATATTTAATAATATATATATTTGATACACAAACGGACAAAGATTAAGAAAGCATGTGGCTATAGTGGTGCATTTTAAATTAATTAAATTATATGAAACCGTTTCATTCCTGTAAATACTTGCTACTAAAATGAGTCTAAACAATATTATATAAATTAAGAATGAAAAGTACGTAAGATTTTAAATAAAATATTTATTTTAAAACAGTGTGGACATTTTTACAAGTGCGAAAAAAGTTTTGGTGATATTTTTAAAACTGATTATTTTAAAAAATGTGAATATATATATTTTTCTTTTTTAATATAAATGTATAATACTGCATCTGATATGCTTATTTAGCGGTACGAGTAAATTATTTTTTTTTGTGATATTTGGAGTATCTTATAATGATAAGGTTGATATTGCTGCCATATTGATGACATGAAATACGAATTGTCAAACAAATTTATAGAGGAAAAAAAAAACCTTTTTAAAATAATAAAATATTTATAATGATATCACAAGAAAATGAATTTATTCGTATTTTATCAAGTTATCAATTTAAAGACTTCTGTGTTACAAGTTTTTATGTAACACAGATGGTGTTAATAGCACACGAAAAATAACTGTTACAAAATGTGTTTAATTTATTTACGTAGTGTTACAATGACGATATGCTGATGATGGACCATTTTTCTACTTGTTCAATGATTGCGAATGATTTTATGTGTGCGAGTGTGTGTGCATGTTTAAATGTATGTATGTATCAATGTTACAAGGAAAAAAAAATGTCAAAAAATGAGCGTATGAGAATATGAATAATGTATAAAAAAAATAAAACAAATGTATTTTAAGATCCCAGGGTAATTTGTTGCCAATAAAGCAAGCCGCTTAAATGGAAGTGCCGAAAAACAATCGAATAGAAAAATAACCGCTCAAATATATACACCATTTATTATTCACTGGTCTTTATTTATGCGTTTGAACAAAAAACAATAATTTATCATACATAAAATATTTCATGTTTTATTTTATTATATTTTGTTTCGATAGTTTTATATTCATAATATATGTATCGAAAATTGTATAAGTACTTATATATAATATTTTATAATTAAGAAAAAAAATATAGAATTATTGTTTTTTGTGAAACGTACTATAATGCATACAATAATTTTTATCACAAGGACGATTTAGCTTTTAAATAATTTTATAGCTTACTGTGTTCTGATTTTTTATATTAATTATAACACTATTTATAATTTCCCGATAATTTTTTACATTTTCTAACTTTCACCGCGTATATATTTTTTTTGTTCTTATTTTACAGAAAATTTCTCTTAATAAGCTAAGTCGTCCAATAAATTATTTAAATTTATCAAACATTACATAGCACAAAATTAATATTTGTGAAAGATCACAAGCATCTGGTCTGTTACAAAATTAAATAAAAAAAACTATGTATCACAGTATTTATTAAATCTTAATCAAGCTATCTGTTAAGTGGCAGTATTAATTTATTATTTTGTATATTTACAGTTTTTGTTATAAAAGTGATTGTCTATTATGGAAAAAAAAATTAACGTACCAGATGTTTCTGACAACTATTAAATGTTAAGGCGGTGTATTTTTAATTATATATAAAAAAAATGCTTGTTAGTCAAAAACCATATGTGACTTGTATGAAACTCTTATATTTATTTAATGTTTTAGGATAAATGTGCAACAATGAAAAAGATTTTTAATAAAAAAAACAGATTACTTAAAACTACCCCAACTATATTTAAAAAAATGAAAATAAAAACTCAAAAATAAAATACGAATTATTTATTAATATAATAATATAAAAATAATTATTTATGGTCCCAAATATTTAACAATAATATATTTATAAACTCATAACATTCATACATTTCCTCTGTGTATTATACGTCATAATAGGTATTCGGCCTGGTTTTAACGTAAATGTAACCGACGATGATTAGAAAAAATGCGGCCAATGTAGGCAAGGCAATAGTGTATACTTGACGATGAGTATCAGCAAAATCCTTCTTACGTTCGCGTTTTTGTTTACTAGTTTCTTTTGGCTTTCCTTTCAATTGACGCATTGTTGGTAAAGCCGTAAATAATCACAAAAATCTGCAAATGTTTGTAACAAAACAAATTTATATGAAGGCAAATTCTGTCAATATCATTTCAACATAACCACATTAAACAAATATCATGACATAAACAGTATATAATAAGAGTAAACTTACCTATTTAATTTAATAATACGGCAAAAATAATAATCATTTACCAATAATTTAAGCAAGTTTAATGACTTCCAGCCACGTATATTTGTATACTCTACACGTCTTAAAATGACAGTTCCCTTCCCATTTTGTGTACCAACTGTTCAAACAAAAATATTTACATTATTTATCATTTACATAGGTACTTATATTATAAATTATGTAATCCAATAATTAAACATTAATTTCAATTAATAAAATTTAATATAAAACTATTTCTTTTTAAATTTACGATAATTAAATCTCCAACGTCATACTGACGTATTTGTTACGTGCTATACTTATAAACTTCTTATAAAGTACAATACCAATGTAAGTAAACAAGTGTAATAAAATAAACAATATTACTGGTTAATTTATCATATACCAACCTTGTGATAAATAATTATACTTCAATTATCAAATACTACATGAAAAATTTAAACATTTTCTGCAGATAGTGGGCCCCGGTGTATGTGACATTTGTCAGGAAAAAATGTCAGCACAAAATTATTTAAATTATTTGGAATTTATGATGAAGAGTATACATCATTTTGATTGATTTCGTATGAATTATAAACGTATAATAAAATGGTACATTTATTTACTGTTAAAGTAATATGCATGTGACAAATTGTTGTAAATTATATAACCTAACTGTCATTATTTTCAGATTAGTATGATTAATAGCTAAAGATTGACGACACAAAAACTATAACAAAATGCAATTTGATGTAGAGAAAAAAAAATTGAGAGAGGCTTTAAAAGAATCTTTTAATTGGAGAGAATTTGTATGTGGTTGGGGAGCTGCTGTTATAAACATTACGGTGACATATCCGTTAAATAAAGTTATAATTCGACAGGTTAGAAGTGACTGATATATTCTCGAAACGAAATCTTTATTTTGTTTTCTTTCTTGTAAATTGTCTTCCAGATGATTCATGGAGTTCGTATGCGCAAAGCTATTTTACAATTAGAACATGAGGGACTATTTTATTTGTATCGGGGCATACTGCCACCGTTATGTCAAAAAACTTTATCAATGTCGATTATGTTCGGTATGTACGAAGAATGTTATAAAAAAATCAGTTTATATCCGGTGAATTTGTATGCGGTGAAATGTACATCAGGCATCGTAGCAGGAACCTTGGAAGCTTTTTTTATGCCTTTCGAACGTGTTCAAACACTTTTATCCGTTGCAGAGTATCACGGACGTTTCAAGAATATGACGCACGCTTTCAAAGAGCTTAGAAGTTATGGCATCGGAGAATATTATAGAGGATTAATACCAATTCTATTACGAAATGGGCCGTCAAACGCATGTTTCTTTATAATTCGCGATGAAATCAACAGTCGATTGCCGAAAAGCGATAGTGAAATGGAACGAACTATAACACAATTCGCAACGGGTGCTTTAATCGGCGTTTCTTTAAGTACCTTATTTTATCCGTTAAATGTTGTGAAATTCCATATGCAGTCACAATTGGGTGGCGCATTTCAAAATATTTTTACGGTGTTTATGCTAATCTATAGGGAACGGGGATCAAAATTAAGAAATATTTACAAAGGTGTTGGTACGAATTCCACTCGTGCATTTTTCAGCTGGGGTGTTATTAATGCCGCTTATGAAAAACTAAAAAATCTTTTGTATTAGCTAGTGAATTTTTAAGTATTACGAATTTTATTGTTATTGATTATGAATCCTGTTTATTTGTTATTAGATTATATATATATATTTTTATATTGTGTAATTTTTTTAATATGTAGTAGTTTATTATTGTTATGTTTTAATTTTAAGTAGTACAAAATTGTGTTCAGTTTTAAATCAATAGGAAATTCTATGTGAATGCTTGTGATAAATAAATTTTAAATAAATCCGCACTACTTGAATTATGAATGAATGAAAATGAGTACTATTATAGTACAAGTGATTTAGAATGAAGTTATCATTTGGATGTCATCGTTGATAACCTCTTCATTTGGAATTTTTTAATGAGGTTATATGTAATTTGAATATCGTATTTAATCGTTCACACCTGATTTTGATATAACTTCTTCATTTTTTTCAAGTGTATTATAAGTAACAAAATTTTTCTCTCATTTTTGAAGGTATATAAGATAAATATATTTTATTTGTGTTATTTTATTGTAAAATTATTTTAGATGGCATCACAAATTACTGAAGTATCTGCCAATAAACTGTTTGGCGGCGTACAAAAAGTATTTTCTCACGACTCGAAAGAATTAGGATGTAAAATGAATTTTGCTATATATTTACCACCACAGGCCGAATCAACAAAATTACCAGTTTTATATTGGCTTTCCGGTTTAACATGCACTGAACTGAATTTCATCCAAAAAGCTGGTGCACAAAAGTAAGTTTTACAATAATATGAATATAATATGTATTGTATTTTATGTTATTATACAGATATGCGGCTGAAGAAGGAATAATAATAGTTTGTTCGGATACATCTCCTCGTGGGTGCAAAATTCCTGGAGATTCTGATAGTTGGGATTTTGGTGAAAGTGCCGGGTTCTACATAACCGCAACAACTGATTTGTGGAAGAAAAATTACAGAATGTATAACTATGTTACATCGGAATTAGTGAATGTTATTAATTCTAATTTTCCAACAATAGAAGGAAAACAATCTATTTTCGGTCACAGGTATTTTTATTTCTTCGAGGGTCAAACCACTTGTACAATCTGGTGTACACATTCATTAAAATACCTTAAAATCTTAGTAAAATCTATTAAAAATATTCTTAAAAATCTGGTAAAATCTCTAAAATTCTGGAAATTTCGTATAGAATCCGTAAAATTAACGAAGAATGACTACAATATCAAAAATCATACGAAAAATTTGTAAAATCTGTTGTACAAAATTTGAAGAAGTGGTTTCCTCGTATTTCTTCATACATTTTCTTATTTAATTAAAATTGAATGTTTATGATAAATTTTTATTTAGTATGGGAGGACATGGCGCTCTGATTTGTGCATTAAAAAATCCCGGATTATATAAATCAGTATCAACATTTGCAGCTATTTGTAATCCTACACAATGTTCTTACGGTGTTAAGGCCTTTAATGGATATTTAGGCCCTAAAGAAACCAGCAATTGGAATGAATGGGACGCTACAGAATTGGTCAAAAAATATAATGGTGCTCCATTAGAACTTTTTATTGATCAAGTAAGTATTTATGTTTAATATTTTTATTGTAGAATAGGAAAAATAGTTATAGAAACATTTACATGTTGAATTGACTGTATTTTTCTTAACAATTGAAAATCAACTTATCTAAAATAACTAAATTTATACATACAAGCACATTCACCTCATATTCTTTTAGCTCTTTATTCTTATTACTTGGATATATTCGCTCCCACGAAACTTCAATTATATTACTCCTTAAACGTTTACACATACGTACATCTTGAATATCATATATATTATTTGTACCAAACGTTAATCAGATATTTATTTTAACTGACTTACGCATTATTAAAAAAAAAAAAAATTAACCATCTATACACTAATTTGTTCCACACTCGATTTCTTTTGGTAATACCACGTACTCCACATAAAAATATCATTAAATTATGATAATAAAATAGAAAGTAGGATAAACTATTCGATCAAATCAATAAGAAAATTATGCTTTGTACTAATTTTTAGAATATTTCTAGGTAGTCAGTCGTACTGTATATTAACAGTCATTTTTTTTTAAATAAAATCCAAGGACATGTAATTAAATTTTTTAATATTATTTCATTATAAAATAAATTTCGTTTACAGGGTACAAATGATTCATTCTATAAGGAAAAACAACTTCTACCGGAAAATCTAATAGCTGCATGTAAAAATGCCCAAATGTCGGCAATTCTTAAAATGCGCGAAGGCTATGATCACAGCTATTTCTACATTGCAACATTTATCGAAGAACACATTAGATATCATGCCCAGTATTTACGTAATTAAAACAACAACTGTAAGTATATTTCAATATTATTTTAATGAAATTATTTGCAAATACATAATTAATATATAAAATAATTTCAACAATATATATAATGTTAATATAGAATTGGGGCTATTTTTGGGGTGCGCCACGTATATTATGCCAGTGTTGAAGTATCCATTCTCTTTTTTGCCATAAATATTGGTTACCCCAATAACTATACGCTCTGAAATAAGAAAAATGAACATATTTTTGTTATATATTGTACAAATAAAAAAAAAAAATAAATATTTAACAATAACTTACATGCCAGCAGCAGCCCCACCTAAATGTGCAGCATGATCAAATGTTTTCCATCCCATTATTATTCCAAGTACATCGAATCCCACTATAAATTTTATTGCCTGCAAATACAAATTGGTATTTTTAATTTCTATTAATTAGTTATTATATAGTTGTACGTACAGCTTCTGCGGGAAATGTGAAGAAAGGCAAAAATATGATTCCTAATCGTGTATCAGGATACTGTGTACATACATATCCCAATATTGCCATAATTGCTCCAGACTAAAAATTGATTTTAATTAATTAGTAACATATATAATTACATTTCGATTTTTATAGCTGTCGATAAGGATTATTTTACCTCATCTTTTTCAGTATTAAATATTTTAAGTTTTTATCAATTTTATATTCTACACTCTACGTATTTTTAGTACGTATTTATTTGATTTTGATAAAAAAATATTTCGATATTTATTTTATCTGCCGTATGATGCAGATATTAACTTAAATTTTATTAAAATGTACTTATATATAAAATAGTAGTTATTTTTTTCAATTAATAAGTTTTACTTAATTAAATCCTTTATTTGCGACAAAAAAGGCAACAAAATTATGACATCAAAAACAAACTCGTTTTACGTTTTTATAAGAAACAGTAAAAATAATCTATCATAAACAAAACAGAACAAATACAAAAGTTTGAAATTATATTTAAAATACCACCAAGAAATTTTTCAATAAGATTTGTACATATATCAGTACTTATCTAATAATGAATAAAAAAATTAAAAAAAAACTTACCGCGCCTAATGAAGGTCCAGGATTATTGGTACAAATTTTGTAAAGATAACTTGTAAAACTTGATATAACACCGGCACTTAAGTACAATGCTAAAAATTGTTCTTTACCCATTCGGTCCACGGCACCTAAAATAATTTACAGTTCTTTCCTACAATATTCTTTTATTTTTAAAGGAAAAATATTACCTGCACTAAAACTGTGAAGAACATACATATTAGCTAAAATATGGAATCCAGAATAATGACTAAACGTCGATAAAACCATAGGCCAACACAATACTTTACTAGCGGGATTCGAACAGAAATATTTGAACATGATCGGTTGTAAACGCGGTACACGCCACGCTAAAAATACGAGCATATTCATTGCACAAATAGGAATAAATAGTTTCTCCGATTGTGATAAACCGTTCCACCAGGCGTTGATTTCTCTTCGTACAGAACCCTAATTTTTACACAATAATATTTTCAACATGACTGATCAATATACTGCCGTAATTTATACGCACTGTTTTATATGCGGGCAATTTATTTTGGAGCCATCCTACGGGTTTTCTCATCATACGAATTGCATGAGCTCGCATATTTTCGTACTGCCAAATTGCAGCGCTCACAAAACATGATGAACTGAACTAAAAATTGTATTATTTTCAAACTGTTTTTATTTTACTAATCAATATTTCATTTAACTGACTGCTACAGTGAATACAAGAGGCTTCCAAAGTTTAGAAACTGGTATTGGTCCACTAAAGTTTGGATAATCGGTAAATGGTGTTTGTATAGGTTCTGCAGCAACTTTTTGATTTCCATTCGTGTCATTACGTACGCGTTTGAATTGTCTAATACTTTTTGGAAATTTATTATAATGAACATTATGTTGACTGCAAAATATGAATGGATGTAGTTCTATAACCTAAAAATATAATACACTTTTCTTACCATAAATGTGATATTTCACCAAGAGAAATCATACGGCGTAAAGCCATTCTACTAGATATTTTTATTGTTTATTTAATTAGAGTTTCGAAAATAAACTAGGCAGGATGGCATTATGATAAACTGATTAACGAATATATATTTGACAGATGATATTTTTATTTATCATTACCAAAATTTTTGAAAGGAATGATTGTTAAAAGTGAAATCATCATTTTATAAAATACAAAAAAATATTAAAACAAAGGAATTGAAATTTCAAATTACATATTTTATTTTGGAATTTGAAATAGAGAAATGATTAAATTTTCAAAATAATAAATTTTGGTATAAATGTACAATAGTCCTCCCAGATGTTGCTGTATTCACGTTAGTTGAAAAACCAGTGACTCTCAAAATGTGTGACAAAAAACTCCTACCTACAACCTACCTACCTAACAGGCACACCAGGCATGCGCATTTCAATGTTTACGCATGCGCAAATCTGGTTTTTTCAATATTTGGGAATACAGCAACATCTGGGAGGACTCTTGTACATATCAACCTAAATTTTTTTAAAATAGATTACTAAGGTCAAGTAGTGTGAATCAAAATCGCGCAGGGGTCTCTGAATACAGTTTTTCTGGTCCAATTTAAAATAATTAATCTAATTAATTTAATTTCCCAAAGTTTTAGATTTACATTACTTGGGAATTTACATTTGTTTAATCATAAAAATTAGGGGAAAATGGGAAAAAATGTCTGGAAAAGTCAGGAAAACTTGTTTCACAAAGTTTTGGCCACTCTAAAAGTTATTTTAGGAAATTATTACGTGTGTGAGTGTGGCTCAATCAAAGGTGCAAGGTTTTGGAATAAAATTGTAATTGTAATAGAAATGTTTAGCAAATTATTTTCGCAGAGCTTCGAAAAAATGGGTTAGAATTCGGCTAGAAAAGGAATATATGCAACCCACAATACAGGCATATTATTTTGGTTGCGTAGTCATTTGGTCGAAATTTATAGCAAATGAAATGAAATTAGTTATAATTATTTACTATAAATTATTATTATAAATTTAGTATATATATTATTTAATTACATTAGTAAGTTAATTAAGTGTGTTTTGATAATTTAATCACATGGTTAACAATGTGATTAAGTTAGTAAATTTGTATTTTATATTTTAACTTTTATGAAATTTGTACGTTTTAATTTTTTAATTATTAAAGTGTGTTTCGATAAACTAATTACACAGTTAAACACACACACACGTAAGTTAACAAGATAATTACGTGTGTTTTTATAACTTAATCGTATAGTTAACCATGTGATTAAGTTACTAAAGTATTTTTATATTGCTTATTTTATTAGAAATTTTAATTCACTTTTTTAATGTTTTTATTGTTTAAGAAATGTTTAAACAATTTAATAACTTAGTTAATCACATGATTAAGTGAACAAAATAATTAAGTGTATTTTAACAATTTAATCGTATTGTTAATCATGTGATTAAGTTAATAAATTTGTATTTTTATCAGGAATTTTAATTCACTTTTTTATGTTTTTATTTGTTTAATCAATGTTTTAACATTTTTTTAACTTAGTTTTAACTAAGTTAAGTTAAGTTTTAACATGTTAATCGACCTGATTCTCTAACAAAGTTGATAAATTTTAACAACGTTGCTAACAACATTAGCCAATAATATTAGCTGACACTAAATAAAAAATGAAAACGAGAACTGTTATACTTGTTGTTAGAGTTGTTAGCAACGTTGCTAATACTTAGAGAATCAGGCCGAATATGTGTGTTTTGACAACTTAATCACATAGTTAAACAATCGAGTAAGTTACTAAATTTGTATTTTTAACAGAAATTTTAATTAAATTTTTTTTGCGTTTTAATTATTTAATTACTAAATTGTGTTTTGATAATCTAATCACATAGTTAAACACATGATAAAGTTAATAAGATAATTAAATGTGTTTTCCGAATTTAATTACATGGTTAACCATGTGATTAATTTATTAAATTTTGTATTTTTATATTTTTATTTTTATGAAATTTTTACATATTAATTATTTAAATTATTAAACTGTGTTTTGACAATCTAATCACATAGTTAATCACATGATTAAGTTAATAAGATAATTAAGTTAACAATGTGATTAACTAAATAATAAAGTTGTGTACGTATTTTACTTATTTTTTGTAATAAATGTATTTTTTTTTTCTGTTTTTCAATAAAGTACTTAAACAAATAACTGTATATTTTTAATTTTTCCTCAAGTTCCTCAAATATTAAACAAATAACAGGTGCAAATTTTCTTATTTTTGCGAAATTTCTACCCGTTTTCGAGATATTTGCAATTAAAGATTATTTTTTGCAAACATTAATAATTAATAGCCGAGAGGTTGTACGGGGTTGGTTGGGATTGAAATATGTTAAGGAAGGTCTCATTATTTTTGCGAAATTTGTATCCGTTTTCAAAATACTTGCAATTTTAGTTATTGAATTTGTACACAAAAATTTGTTAACTTTTTATCACAGTTTTGGGGGTTGACTTAATTAATAAGGGGGTTGATTTTTGGATATGTTGTAGTACGTATCCGGTTTATCTCTAGGGGTTTGTAAGGGACGGCAAATTTTGTTATTTTTGCGAAATTCCCAGCCGTTTGCGAAATATTTGCGATTAAATAAATAAATTAATTAATAAATTAATTATAGGTAATTATTTTTTTTAAATGAAGCACAAAAATATAGTAACCTTGCAGGGAAAGCTTATACGCAACCAGTTTAACATCAATACATTGCGGGATTATATAAGCTACGCTTTTTTAACGAAATTTTGTCAAGAAAGCAAGAAATGAAAAATTTGTGTCAGGAAAGCAAGAAATGATACTTTCGTAGCAAGTTTGTTAACTTTTTATCGCAGTTCATCAAAAAATTTGTTAATTGTTTTGGGGGTTGACTTAATTAATATGGGGATGTCGTAGGGGGTTGATTTTTGGATATGTGGTAGTACGGTTATAATTGACCAGTGATTTGTAAATTGCAAGAGTTTGTTATTTTTGCGAAATTCCCAGCCGTTTTTTAGATATTTGCGATTAAAGATCTTAGTTTTATTACAGATTAATAGTAATTAATAATAATTAATAGTAATTGGTAAAAATTAGTTCACCCCCCAAACTGCTAGTAGGGGGCGCCACAAGTCTGTCGAAATTTTGGCAGCTTTGTGGCCCTCTCTCTGGGCGGTTTTAGAGGGTGAACTAATTTTGAGGAGGGAATGGAGAAAAAATAAATAGAACACAGCATCTGTTTTTTAACAACTTTTATTTAATTTTATTTAACAATAAAAAAATACATTTCATAAAAAATTTCTCGCAATTTAAATATTTTTATCACAGTTTTGGGGGATTGACTTAATTAATAAGGGGGTGTCGTAGGGGGTTGGTATTTGGATATGTTGTAGTACGTACCTGGTATATCTTGGTGTTCGTAAGGGGGGTGGCAAATTTTGTTATTTTTGCGTAATTCCCAGCCGTTTTCGAGATATTTGCGATTAAAGATTTTAACTAATTTTAAGGGATGAAATTGGGAAAAACATAAATACAACACAGCATCTGTTTTTAACGAACTTTATTCAACAATAAGAAAAAATACATTTCACCAAAATTTCAATTTCAATATTTTCATCAGTTTTGTTGGGGGCTTGACTTAATTAATAAGGGGGTGTCCTAGGGAGTTGATTTTTGCATATGTTGAAGTACGTACCTGGTTTATCAAGAGTTTGTAAGGGGACGGCAAATTTTGTTATTTTTGCGAAATTCCCAGCCGTTTTCGAGATATTTGCGATTAAAGATTTTTTTTGCAAACATTAATAATTAATAGCCGAGGGCTAGTAAAAATGTATCAAAATGTATCAATGTATCAAAATGTATCAATGCATCAAAATGTATCACTTGCTTATTGGCAACCAGTTTAACATCAGTGCATTTCGGAAATGTATAAGCTAAGGGGTATTAACAAAATTGTATCAGGAAAGCGTAAAATGCAAGATTTGTATCAGGAAAGCGTAAAATGCAAGATTTGTATCAAGAAAGCGAGAAATGAAACATTTTAACAAAATTGGATCAAGAAAACAAGAAAAAATTGTGATTTTTTCCATATTTTTATCACAGTTTTGAGGGGTTGGCTTAATTAATAAGGGTGTGTCCTAGGGGGTTGATTTTTGGATATGTGTAGTACGTACCTTGTTTATTTTATAAAGTTCATAAGGGGGACGGCAAATTTTCTTATTTTTGTGAAATTCAAAGCCTTTTTCGAGATATTTGCGATTAAAGATTTTAAAGTTTTGAGGGTTGGCTTAATTAATAAGGGTGTGTCCTAGGGGGTTGATTTTTGGATATGTTGTAGTACGTACCTGGTTTGTCATAGCTTCGTGAGAAGACGGCAAATTTTCTTATTTTTGTGAAATTCCCAGCCGTTTTCGAGATATTTGCGATTAAAGATTTTAAAGTTTTGGGGGTTGGCTTAATTAATTAGGGTGTGTCCTAGGAGGTTGATTTTTGGATATGTTGTAGTACGTACCTGGTTTATTTCTGAGGTTTGTAATGGGGGTGGCAAATTTTGTTATTTTTGCGAAATTCCCAGCCGTTTTCGAGATATTTGCGATTAAAGATTTTTTTTGCAAACATTAATAATTAATAGCCGAGGGCTCGTAAAAATGTATCAAAATGTATCAATGTATCAAAATGTATCAAATACAAGATTTGTATAAGGAAAGCGTAAAATGCAAGATTTGCATCAGGAAAGCGTAAAATGAAACATTTTAACGAAATTTTATCAGGAAAACAAGAAAAAAATTGAGATTTTAGTTATATTTTAATCACAGTTTTGGGGGTTGACTTAATTAATAAAGGGGTGTCCTAGGGGGTTGATTTTTGTATATGTTGTAGTACGTACCTGGTATATCCTGGAGTTCGTAAGGGGGGTGGCAAATTTTGTTATTTTTGCGAAATTCCCAGCCGTTTTCGAGATATTTGCGATTAAAGATTTTAACTAATTTTAAGGGATGAAATTGGGAAAAACATAAATACAACACAGCATCTGTTTTTAACGAATTTTATTCAACAATAAGAAAAAATACATTTCACCAAAATTTCAATTTCAATATTTTCATCAGTTTTGTTGGGGGCTTGACTTAATTAATAAGGGGGTGTCCTAGGGAGTTGATTTTTGGATATGTTGAAGTACGTACCTGGTTTATCATGCGTTTGTAAGGGGACGGCAAATTTTGTTATTTTTGCGAAATTCCCAGCCGTTTTCGAGATATTTGCGATTAAAGATTTTTTTTGCAAACATTAATAATTAATAGCCGAGGGCTCGTACGGGGTTGGGGGTTAAAAATGTTATAGCAACAAAAGTGTTGCCGAGCAGATTTCGTTATTTTTGCGAAATTTGCAAAATACTCGCAATTTTAGTTTTTGAATTTTTATACACAAAATTAACTTTTTATCACAGATTGATTTTGAATATGTTGTAGTACGTATCTGGTTTGTTAGGGGTGTATGTCTATGAGCAAATTCTCGCGAAATTTTCAGCCGTTTTCGAGATATTTGAGATTAAAATTTTTTTTGCAAACATTAATAATGAAAGCCAAGGGATCGTACGGGGTTAAGGGTTGAAATATGTTACAAGCAACACTAAGTGCTGCAGGGCAGGTTTCGTTATTTTTGCGAAATTTACAGACGTTTGCGAAATATTTCCAAGTATTTCGCAAATATTTCGCAAACAGCTGCAAATTTCGCAAAAATAACAAAACCTGCTCCGCAACACTTAGTGTTGCTTGTAACATATTTCAATCCCAACCCCGTACGACCACCCCTCGCTTAATTAATTTATTAATATTTGCAAAAAAATCTTTAATCGCAAATACCTCAAAAACGGCTGGAAATTTCGCAAAAATAATGAAAATTTTGCCCCCTCTTCCCAGATCCCAATAAACCAAATACGTACTACAACATATCCAAAAATCAACCTTCTACGAGACTCCGTTATTAATTGCATTAAACATTTTCAAATTAGCTTGATCAAAATTATACAATATAATAAATAATACTATGGGGGGGGGGGGGGGACGATGTTATCGCTTCCATCGATGATGGATTCTTCTGGCATTCTATCGTTTTCCATCTTCTTCAACATCCATTCCATCTTCTTCGGTTGTTGCACAGTTTAGTCTGGATACTGCAATTGCGCTACCTGTCACACCTGAACCTGAAGGACCAATGTTCTTTTGGGGACCACAGCAATATTACTCCGAACTGAAATTAAATTTTTTTTTGGAATTAATATAAATGTATATATATATATATATATATATATATATATATATTCTAAATATTATCATTGTTCTTATCAAAATTGATTTTTATTGTAAATATTTCTAGTTAGATTAATGTATATAGTATATACAAGTAATGTATGAAGTATTAAAATTAATTGTATTTTTATGACACGTAGGCAACCAGTTTAACACGGTTGCATTGCGGGGAATGTATCAACTAAGTTTTTTTTTAATTCCAACAGATTTTATTAAAACCTATCTAAATTTACATAAATTTTGTATACATATAAACAAATATATTATAAACAAAACTGTATTAACTAAAAAATGGGTACAAACTTCGTGGGTGGCGGTAATAAACCATAAACTTATAAATTATTTGTAAAATTCGCTGATTGGATTTACTTAAAATATGTTTAATCAAGTTGTGCCATCCTGAATTTTTGTACACATATAAACCAATATATTATAAACAAATTGTAATAATTAAAAAAGATGGTTACAAATTTTGTGGAGGCCGGAAAAAAGTCCATAAATTTAAATAGACTTATAAAATTCGCTAATTGATTTACTAAACTATGTTTATTAGTAAACGAATCAGAGAATTTTATAAGTTTATATAAATTTATGGACGTTTTGTCGCCCCCACAAAGTTTGTACTCATTTTTTTATTAACAGTTTGTTTAAGTAATTTAATTTTACAAGTTTATGACCTTATTGCCGCCTTCCGCGAAGTTTGTACCAATTTTTTAATTATTACAGTTTGTTTACAATATATTTATTTATGTGTGTACCAAAATTCCGGAAAAAACAACTTCATTTACTATTGTTTAAAACATATTTTAGTGTAAATCAATCAGCGAATTTTAGAAGTAATTTAATTTTACAAGTTCATAGGCATTTTTTATCTAACAGAGACATTATCCAGAAAGCTTATTTTTTAATAAATCAGTATATAAATATAAAATAAAAAGAAAAATATTTTCAATTTTATATCGAAAAATAAATTATTTTACTTTCTTTCTGAAAATGACATAATTTAATGTATATTAATTTTATTCGTAATCGATTTCTAAAATTAATAATGAGAAAAAAATGTATATAACTTTTAAAATAATTACAAAGCATATGGTACTTGAAACATGATTACTTTTTAAATATAATAATTGTTCTACTTTAACAAAATTAATTTTTATATAAAAATCTCTTCCGATAAAAAATTAAATTTCTATTTAATAAATTTATTCTTTATTATGTTGTCTATTTTAGTTTATTTATTGTTATTCATAATTTAATTTCATTCTTAATTGTAAAAAAAAATGTGAATATTATAAATCTTAAATATTTAAAAACCACACGTAAAACAACTATCTTACGATTTAATAAAATTATTAAAAAAAATGAAATTAACTATTTTTCCATTGAATTGACATCATAAAATTATAATCAAATGTTTTTTTAACAGTTATACTTTTTATACCTATGGTTACAATCAGAAAAAATTCCTTTGAAAATTAGTAAAATTTATATTTAAAAAAAAAATTATTTTAACTGTATAATATACTACATATACTAATAAATTGGTAAATACAGTTATTACGTTTAAATTAGAATATATTAGATGTAAATAAAGCAGAGCCAGACTAAGAAATTATTAACCTAATCGATTTTTTTCCTCCTATTTGCGATAGTCAGTCCAATCTGATTATTTGTTTATGTGTATCAAGTACAAAATCTCTGTATACGAGATGTAATAAATCGTGGCAAAATGTAATACTTTTGTTAATAAAAAATTAAATAAATTTATAACATAATATGAAAATATCAATCTACCATTATAAAAAAAAATATAATTAAAAATGTTTATTGACAATAAATTCTAGTGATGTCTAATATATTTTTTACGTTAAAATTTTACATAACTGAAGGAAAATATGAATGAAATTGATTATTCATATGATCTTAAAAACAGGGATACTTCTGTTGGCAATTTAAAAAATTTTAAATAGGTTTTTTTTATAATAATACTACGGTATGCTTTTAAGTCTAGTACCAAAAAGTACCACTTTTGGATCAAAAAGATAAATTTTCTGTTTTTTGTCTTGGTTGCTATTTGGGAACTTAAAAATAGTAATAGTACATAAAGTACACTATATCCATGAGTTCCATACAATATTTTTTTACTACTGTAAGGAAGAAGAATGAACTTATATAAACATTAAAAACACAAATCTAAAAATTGACATTTCTAATGCCAAGATCACAAAACTTTTTTCAATTTGCTGCATTATTTATATACGATCAGAGTGAAATAATAATATGTTACGACTGCTTTTTTCCATATTTTTTACTTTTTCGCACGAAAAATAGTAAAATAAAGTACAGTTGTTTTAACAGTCGCAGAAAAAGCGTATTTATTTTTACAAATTATAAAATTTCTTGTATAATATGCCAGTGAAAGACTTTAATTATAAGTTGGCGTAATCTTAGAAAATCAATTAAATAATAATTGATCTCATTTTCACAACCATAAACTCCATATCAAAATAAATTCATTTGCAATAATAAAAATGTGCAAAACTTATAAAATCCCCTATATAACATTCGTCTTATCTTTGTTCAACTCATGCCGGTTTGCAAATCCCCTCGTCTCACTTCAGGTAACAGCGTTGTCTTAGAGCTCACCTGAACTCCGGTAACGGTGCGATCTTATTCTAAATGTCTTTACGGCCCATATTCAACGAAGACCACGCGCGACCAAGACGGAGTTAGCTATCAAGCCAGGCGACGCGATACAGTTACTTTTACCTGGCTGGTTTCTTAGTTTTAGTAGAGTGTTAGTTGTGCTGCTAAATGCTACGTGAATAATATTTCTAGTGCTAATATGATTTGAAAATGATAAAACAATTAAGTTACCTGTGATAAAATCAATAATTAAATACATATAAGTAAGTAAATATTGTGTTGTGTGACGGGAAGGGGTAAAAGAATTATTGTGATTTGTGGTTTTCCTTGAATTTCTTTTGGAAAACGCTTGAAGAATGTGCCTCAAGTTTTGAGTGTTTGTATGCAAGTATATATTATCGGTACCTATATAACTTTTTGTCGTGTTATGTCAGAGACTGTTAGTTCCGCGTATGTATTGAGATTTCTCTTGTTTTTACCACATTTACAATAAATGTACTTTGCTGTGTTTCAAAAAAGAATTTTTATATGTTTTTTACATTATGTTATTAAGGTTACTTAGACTTACCAAGTTATTGACATTTAAAATGTCAATGATTCATAGTTAGTTCAAAAAAAATCTATAAAAGATTTTTATATTTTTGTAGAAATATATTATATACAAGGTGTTAGGTAGGTCGATGCAAATTTTTTATAAGGTGATAGAAAAAGTCATTTAAAATCTATTTAATCACACTTATATTAATACAGAAATATTTCAGATTTTTAAGTTTATTAAAAATCATAAAAATCGATAGGTTTACGTAAATAATAGAATAATAAAATCTACTTGTTTATTTTGTTATTCTAATGTGTATTTATTTCTGAATATCTGAAAATATGGTAAACATTTAAAATGTTAAGTTAGTAAAATTTGTTAATCTCAAGTCTAGTTTCCAACTTTGTATTAAGGTAAGTGTGGTAAAATATGTTCTAAATAATCCTTTTTATCACCCTGTATCCTGTATGAATTAAAAATATATGCTGATCTAATGTGGCAATATTTTATAAACAATATAACAAATTTGAAATAAAATTTCCTAAAACACAAAATTTATTAAATTGTTTATATTTATATATGTATTAATTTTGAATTAATAAAGTATCTTGAAATTAAATTAAAAGTCTACAACATAATTAAAGAATTTTGATATTTTAAATTAAAAACTTTTTTCTATTTTTGTATAAAAGTATTTATATGAGTATCTTGAATTAGTAATGTTACTCGGTAAGTTGTTGACATTTAAAATGTCAATAAATAAAATTTTGAACCACTGAAACTCAAAACTAAAAAAAAATGAACTTAGGCAACTTTTAATTCTAGATTCATAAAGTTTCCTAGCAAGTTGCTGACATTTAAAATGTCTGAACAATATCTGCAATAATATTCACATTGCAATACATGTAAATTTTTGGTAGGAAAGTATTTATTTAATTGAAACTTAAATTACTAAATTATTGTGCAAATTGTTAATAAATCATTTCAATTTAGTAAAAATGTTAATAAACTTATTTATATGTCAATAAATCAAATAATTTTATAGTTTTCTGGAAAAAAATTGTGTAAAACTAAAATTTCATGTTGGTGAAGTAAAATGCAAGTTATAAATAATAAAAAGTATTTAAGTGATACTAAGATATTTAGCTGTTTATAATATGCTGATCAATAATCTCAATAGGCACTAGATCTGAAAATATACTCTTTTATTTTTACAGTCTCAAAACCAAAATATTTTCAAATCTTAAATGTAGTTTGATTAATTTTAGTGAAATTAGGTCATTTATTTACATTTATTTCTATTGGTTATAGTTGTTAGTGTTAAAACTTAGCAACTTCGTTGTTATTATTAAAAGAATTTCCTCAATTAAGAAACAATGAAATACGAATATTTGAATAAAAATAAATGTTTATAGATATTACAATTTCATCATATGCAAGACACAGTATCTCTTGTGATTTTAGATTAGTGTATTATAATTTATCAAACATTTTCATTTTATACAAATTTTCACAAGAAACAAATAAGATCCTTTGTCCAGTATTGTTATTAGAATGCTAGATACGAAATCTAATTCATTTGCAAATAAACAATAATTTAAATTCGCATTGTGTTTCTAATTTATCACGTGAATTAAATAATTATGTCATAATTTTAATTAACAAACTAATAAGTCATATTTTATAATGCATAACACACATTTTAAAACAATACTATTTATGAATTATTTTGGAAGAAATATAAAATGTTTTAAAATTGAAATTCTGTAATTTTAATTGTAAAATCACTTCTTTAAATAGCGTTATTACTCATTCAGATTCATTCAAATAAGTAGGATAGTCAAACAGTAAACACGAATAAATGATATGGTCGCAGATACGGGAAAGAATCTAAAGAATGAACTTACTGAAAAGTAAATAAAAAACTAACGGATTGTCATAAAACTGCGTGACTTCTCTTTCCTTTAACAATACAAAACTAGTAATCAAATGTCATTAAAAATTAAAAGATGCATTGTTTTTAAGACACATCCTACTCATTGTTACAAATAATTGTTTTTCTCACTGGAACTGGAGACTTCTGAAAGTAACATATTTTATTTTATTATAAATTTAGTCACACGTTTTACTTATAGTAAAAGAAATCCACTTACTGGTAATTACAACATTATTTCTGTTGTTAATCATTATTATTTTACTGGTTAGAATTCAGTTTCAAAAATGATGTTTTGATTTAGTTTTTAAAGTGAAAAGAGTCATTGTTTTAGATTGTCGCAATTAACAAATATAAACTACAAAAAAAAAAAGACTTTACTATTATATTTTTTTATAAAATTGTACTACAACGGAAAAGACCGGAAATAATAAATCGGTACCTTGGTACAGAATTAGCATGAGTTTGGATTTACAATGGTTTAAAGTTTTCTTTTTGTTAATGTTTATATAGAGAATATTTTCACGTAAACCAGTATTAGTTGGAATTAAATAATGATAGAGGCTGAGATTAGTTCTGTAATGAAAATATTTGTCTTTTTAATACTTTTTTTCCATAAATATCTCAATATGGCAAAAAATAGAGATAAGCTAGTTCTGCACCAAGGTATCAAAGTATCATGTTATGTTTTATATTTTTTTGTAAATTGGATTTTTAAAGATAGAAATATTAAATTAATAATTAACATAAAAAAGATTTTCACATATAATAATTTTATATTCATCCAAATTGTTTAAAAAAAAATGAAAAAAATTATTGTAATTTTTATCTTTTGTATAACATGTCTATTTATTATTTATAACAAATATTTCTAATATATTTTATTATTACTGTTATTAACAGCACTTTCTTCGAGAAACTAATAAAAAATACGAATGCGACAATTGTGTTCCTTGTATGCGAAATAAATTGAACAACTTATTTATGTAGAACAGTCTTTCAAATATCTTTTATATTTTTTAAGCTTTAATTACACTGTCAAATTTGATTTTTATTGAGAAATGTCGTTTTGCTTAATGGGGCAATGCTGAAATAAAAATCTACATGTAACTAAACGAAAACTTAAAATTTTTGCGTAAAAACAATTTTTATAATTTGATTGAATCATAAACAAGTCGATTTAAAATTAAAACTTAATATATAAATTTGGTTCTAAGCATTTATGAGCGGAAAAAAATACGGAAATAATTATTGGACATTTTTATGCGATACTACAAATATTAAAAAAATTAACGCAAATATTCTATTGATAGTAATTGTATCAGAACGTTTTGGAACTCACTATAAGTTGTAAGTTATTATTATTATTAATTCTTCATTGGTAAATGTCAATAGCGGGATTCAGTCAATGGCTAACCATCTAACCAATACAATATACAGAATTTTGTATTGTATAATATACAATATATTAATCCTTCTAATATTATAGTACAATATATACGTTACTTTTATATGGCATAACAGGCTCATTTAAAAGAAACTCTGTAAAAATATACATCTAAAAAAAAAAACATTTTAATCACAAAATATCTTTCCATAGGTTCAACGATAATCATTCCACAATGGTATTACGACAAATACTCTTAAATCTGTTTCTACTGAGCCCTTGTCTGACCCAAATAATAAATAGAGCGCCACATTTTGCTCCTGGTACAGGCGATTTATCCAAATTTAGTTTGAGCGAAAATACGGCAGTGGGCACACCAGTATATCAACTTAAAGGTAAAAGAACTATCTAATTCTAATCTAATACGTCTGGTTTTATTGTTTATTATGCAGTGATACTTTCATATTAGTGTAACTGTTTCGAAGGTCTTATGTAAAGATTAGCATTGCTTATTTCTTGAACTGAATTGTAAATATCTACATTGAATATGTACTTTCGAATTTTTTGTTTTCTTTAAATAATACATTTTACATACGAAAAAAAAAATAATAAATATTTAACTATATAGTGTTACACAGACAAATTAGCCCGTTTTAGAAGAATTTACAATTAAAAACACTATATTATATATATTTAAAATTACGGTTTTTTTTATTATTAAAAATAATTAATATTTTTTTATATTTGATATTTTAATTATATCTGATATTTCTAAATCTACTACAAAGCTAAATGAAGCTGTTACATCAAATGGTCTTTTAATTAAAAATGCTTTTATAAAAAATAATAAATACGAAAGAAATTTTTACGTAAAAACATATTTGTTATGTTTACATGGAAATTCAAAGTGTTATGTTTCTACTGATGCTCATTATCACTTTTAGTTTCAAATACTTCCAATTTTATAATCTATACAAAATTACAAATTTTTTTTATAAGCACCACTCTTTATTTCGAGGATTACAGAGGCACTGCGTGTAGTTATTTTATTTAATTTTTTTACTTATTCAAACTTTAGTTGAAGTTTTGGATCATAAATAATAAAATTTTAGTAACATTTGCTATAAAATTGTGTTCTAAAATTAAAATTTTTGCGTATTTTCCTTTTTATTATTGTAGAAACAAAATAAAAATAATTATTTAAAATATTTTTATTGTTTTCAACATTATGAAAGTATTATGCAAATACTTAAAAAAGTTTATATTTTGTTAAAATTATGTAAATAATTAAAAATATATGCATATGTAAATATGAGCATGTTTTTATTTAACTTTACACAATTGCTATAAAAAAATGATTAAGAAATATTTCTTGGGTTGATTATTGAGGACAATAATTATAAAGACAGAGAAATTTTATAGATAAATATTTAAAAAAATAAGTTTTTTTATTTAGTTCATATAATTTTTTTGTCATAACTTTATGTATGTCTTCAGTATAAGACTTCAATTGTATGTTATTGAAAAGACCAGTTATCAATCAGGTATTTTGAAAAAAATTCACCGTATCACATGATCAGATAAAAATATGAAAATATTTCATAGATTTATTACAATATTTCTTAAATATAAATCTCCTTAAATTTATTCTAGTTTTATATCATAATAAAATAATGTACATACAATAGTAAAATAAATAAGAAAGTATGTCGCAAATTTTTATTTGAAAATTTCTAAACGACCGAACACAAAAGATGATAAACATTTTCAGTTATTTTATATTGAATTACATTAACTTCAACATTTAAACAAAGAATCAAGAACAGTATAATGACATTTGCAGTTCAATTGTTTTTACTTGTAAATTTAAATGTCAGCCTACGCCTCCTTTATTGCATCTCTTAGTACGTATTTTGAACTTCATTGATGCTCTTTTGCGTGGTACTAAAGCCTCAGTTTGTATAATTTTGCACTTGACCGACGTTTTATTAAAATATATGTATTTTCAAATTTACATAATAGAATTGTTCATCACGTGATGAACATTTAATTAACATTTTCCAAAAGGAAACAATTAGTGTTGTATTTTGAAAATTTTTTGGTTGAAATTATGATATTATTGACATACTTTGATATAATAGGAAGGTTAGACAATCTCCTCAAAATTTACAATTAATTATCATGTTTTTAACTTAAATATTGTTTGAATTAATATGTAATTAAATCGGTTAAAAATGTTTTGATAGAAAAAAACAGAATATATGATGTGGACAGAATTGCAGCACAGACACTAAAATCTAATCGAATATTTCAGGAATTGATCCAGAAAATAGTCCACTACATTACTCAATTTCCGGCCAATATTTCACTGTAGACCGTAATAGCGGAGTGGTAACTCTCCGTCAAGCCTTAGATCGCGAACTCCAAGAGTTAATCGAAGTTATTATTTCGATAACTGATGAAGCTCCTGCGGGCGGAATCGACACGGAACCGAATACAGTTTCGCTACGAAGAGAAATCACCGTGTTAGATGAAAATGATAACGCGCCGGAATTCCATAATAGACCTTATAGTGCAAATATATCCGAGTCTTCGCCGATTGGAACAACGCTGGGAATTTCAAATGATATTATTGTAACGGATAAAGATGGCGGTGTAAATGGTGATGTTTTGGTTACGTGTTTTGTGGAACCGAGTATGATGTATGTGGATGATGTCTGTGATACTTTCAATGTTTGGACAGAAAAGGTGAGTTCTAGTAAAACAGTCTTTGGGTTTGTTCCATCCTACTATCAAATCTTTTTGGAATCAGTTCAAAACTGTCTGAGACATGCGCAATGTGAATTTACCTTGTAATTTACCATACTACACATGCTTCGTACAGTTTCAAAATATAACTATACAACTATTCTATGTTGTTCTTTTCCAGTAACTAACCAAAAATTAAAAAAATCGTTTATTAAAAAAATTACACCTTATGGGAAGAAGATTAAGATTATTTAATATGAACAAATGATTCTAAATAAAAGAAATAAATGAGCCTATATGAGAGGTTTTATGAATGTAATAAGGCATAATTTATGTACTTATCATAAAATAATTGTTGATCGAGTGGAAAAGAATTTTTGTCACATCTTATGAGTATATTATGTGCCTGTGCATTTATAAAAAACACTTATGATTTATCAATTTGAAATAATAAAATTGATAAACCAAAATAAAACTAACAATTTTTTTCTATTATATAAAAATCTAATATCTTTGCGGTAATATGTACAATATATAACATTTAAAATTTATCATTTTTTATTTAACGTCGCGTTTCGATCTTGCGATCATTATCAAGTACTTGATAATGATCGCAAGATCTGCATAGTCTGCAAATAGGAAAATCAAAAAAAACAACACCATGAATATGCAAGTTCAGGAAAATAAAAACAAAATAAACTAAAATCTATCATTTTATTTTTAAAGAGAAATGCGGATACAACATTTCCTTTGTAAAAAAATTTTAAACATTGTTCATAAATTATAATGTAAGAAAAAATATTATGAAAGCTTGAGTTACAGAAGTATAGAGAATATAGACTGTAACAATACTAAAAAAAAAAATCTGATGTAGTTCGTACATAATCACTTATAAAAATATATTGAAGATTATATTTAAATAAAAGTTGTTTATTTAGATTTTGAGAATATATAATTATTCTTTTCTAATTTTGATATATGATTAATTATTAATTATTTCTAGTTCATTAATATAATATTAATGTATTAAACTATTAAAATGATAATTTTTTGTCAATTTTACAGATAGCAGAAGGTACATTCCGAGCACATATATCCCTAATTAAGCAACTAGATTTCGAAACAAGATCTGCATACATCTTAACACTAAAAGCAAGTGACGGAGCATTAAGTCCATTGACAGCTTTTGCAAGTGTGGCCATCGATGTCCTGGACGTACAAGATCAACCACCAGTATTTTTAAATTCTCCATATTCTGCTACAGTTGCTGAAAATACTCTTCCAGTAAGATCAACAATGTTCAATTTTATTTTAAATTGATTAGTTGACTGCGATAATAATAAGATTAATTTTACAGAATACGCCAATAATGTCAATAAAAGCAAGAGACGGCGACACTGGAAATCCGCGGCCATTGTTAATGACTTTAGAAGATGATGATCTCGGATATTTTAAATTGATTACCAAGAAACATGATGGAGAAGGAATTTTAGTCACTTCTGATATTCCCCTTGATAGAGAAAATGAGAATGTATTGCAAAATGGCGGAATTTATACATTTTCAGTAAAAGTACATTTAATTTTTTTTAATTTTTAAATTCGTATTTTCAGTTACCAATAGCTCTGAAAACGTGTTTATTTCCAAAATTTCTATAAGCAAAATAATTTATGTTTTTTAAAATTTTAGGCAACAGAATTAATAAACGACGAAGTACCAGCAGAATTTTCCATATCTCAAATAACAATAGTCATAACTGATGTAGATGATCAAATACCAAAATTCAACAAAGAAGAATTTGAAATATTTGTCTCAGAAGACATAAGTAAGGATACTCACCTTCCGGGTCTAACAATGACAGTAACAGACGATGATTTAGGCGCGAACAGTCGATACAATTTGTCTCTAGTTAATGTAGAAAATAGCGAAGGTGTTTTCAGCGTATCTCCAACAGAAGGCGAAGGTCGCACACCAATTGTAGTTAAGGTTTTGGACAATACCAAACTTGATTACGATGTTGACGATATATCAAAACGAACTTTAGTATTCGATATTGTCGCTAGTGTAAAAGAAGAAGTAGCTAAATCCAGAGTGACAGTTCACGTCTTAGATGCAAACGATCATAGTCCAGTATTCCCAAAGAATAATTACAGATTCCACGTACCAGAAAATGCAGGAATCGGTCATTTTATAGCAAGTATCACGGCCAAAGATGAAGACAGTGGTGATTTTGGAGTTCTAATGTATACATTACGGGGCTTTGGTGCGGAAACATTCGCGACGGATTTCAAAAACGGAGGATTAAAAGTCGCTAAGAAACTGGATTACGAAACACAAAAATCTTACAGTTTAACGCTTGAAGCAAAAGATGGTGGTGGAAGAGTTACAAATGTGAATGTATTTGTTGAAGTTGACGATGTTAATGACAATAGTCCGCAGTTTGAAAGCACAGAATATTCAAGAATTATCAGAGATGGAGCTACCAGTTTTGATCCGCAATTCTTTGTAAGAGCATTTGATATTGATGGGCCTGAACAAGGTGGTGGAAAGGTTTATTATTCGATTGAATCTACTAATAGTATTTCGGATACTGAAGAAAGTCATGTGTTTTCGGTTGATGAAAATACGGGGGAAATTAAAATCGAAAGACCTGTTAATTCAATGGATACTCCTAGGGGACAATATGAGCTGATTATTAAAGCTACAGATGCAGGTTAGTAATTTGATTTCAAAGTATTTAACTTTCCTGTCGTTGATAAAGTAATTTATATTTTTTTCTTAAAAAGTATTTAATTTTTTATATACATAATCTATCTAGTTTCCCATTATGTTTCGATATAGAGAGTGTTTCTAAAATAAGAAGTTATTAAATAAACAAAAATTAATTTACATCTATTTTTTTAGGTAATCCTCCATTAACAAACGAAACAAGAGTAATAATTCGCGTAGGAATTCCTGGCAATCAACGTCCAGTTTTTAAAGGCAATTATAACAAAATACAAAATATGTTAGCTGGACCGCCAAGTTACAAAGCTTCAGTACCTGAAAATGCACCATCGGGTACTTTAGTTACAACTGTAGTTGCTAACGATCCAGATGGAATTGATTCTTTAATAAACTATTACATTGCTGGAGGAGATAAAGATAATTTTATCATAAATAAAAAGTAAGTAAATTCATTTCAGATTATTTATAATAAAAAAATCTATCGAAAATTTCTGTTGTTAGATCTGGAGAAATAACAGTCTCGCCCGAATCTCGCCTTGATTTAGATTCTGGCTTCGATCACTATGACGTAATTGTTCATGCAGTCGATTCTGGAAGTCCTGTGCCAGAAACAGCCACAACTACAGTTTACGTAACAATTGAAGATGTCAACAATAAACCACCAACGTTTACTTTACAAAATTCAACAGCATATATCTCCGAACGTGCTCAAATTGGCGACAAAGTTTTACAAGTTAAAGCAATAGATCCAGATAAAGATTCAAAAATATTTTACTCGATAACAGAACCAATTAGAGCGGTAGATAAAACAGGTTTAGCATTGCGATCAAGAGTTCCTTACGATTATAAAACAGCATTTAATATCAATGAAAAAGGAGAGATCTTGGTTAATAATACATTGGATTATAAAGCTGCAGCTGTCATAACTTTAACTGTAATGGCAAAAGATCTGAATGCTGTGGTTGATCCTGAAAAACAAATTGCTAAAACTGAAGTCACTATTTATGTTCAAGCTTATTCCGATAACAACCCTGTATTTTTGAACGAAGGATGGACATTTAGTAATCCTAATATTAGGGTTTCTATTGAAGAAGAAAAGCCAATTGGTACAAAAATTTTAACATTAAAAGCCAAAGATCCTATTACAAATAATCCTATTGGTAATTATTTTATTTTTATTTATTGAATTTATAATATTAGAAACATAGATATAATAAATAAAAATTCTTTTAGGTAATTTTAGAGTAATTCTCTCAGACACAGACGTATTTACAATGGTACCAAATGGAGAAGTTATTTTAACAAAACGATTAGACTATGAAAGTTTAGATAATAAACAATTATCGTTTAATGTCGAAGCAACCAGTGATGATAATAGAAAATCAACTGCAAGAATTGTTGTTGAAGTTATCGATTTAAATGATAATCCGCCAATATTTGAACAGAAAGTAAGTTTTATCATAGTAAAAATCTTTCAGAACTCATATTAAAATAAAAAGACTTTAGTTTGTAGTTCTGTATTAATTTTATTAATAATCGACGTACTGAAAGTCAAAATGTCGATTATTACTACAATTAATATTGAACTACAACCTAAAGTCGTTTTATTTTAGTAAGTTTTATATTTATATAGAATTCTTTATAATAAACTACTAAATTTTTTGGGACAGTTACGTCCAAATATTTTTTTATGTTGATTCTATTTAATAATATAAATTTTGCTAACAGTAATTGATTTATATTTGAAATTTTTCTTAGGAATACAAAATAAGTTTTCTGGAATCAGTAAGATATCCAAACAAAATTTTAACAGTACACGCTAATGATTTAGATTTAAATGAAACTGAAGAAGAGATTAAAAGAGGTTTTGGTGTAGTACGCTATTCTTTAGTAGGTGAAAACAGTAATCTTTTTATTATCAATAATGTAACTGGATATATTCAGGTACGATATATATATATATATATTTACATATTTCAATTTTATATATTAAGAAGTATGAAATATCCATGTTTAGATTGCGCCAAATACAACAATAGATAGAGAAAAACAATCAGTATTAAAATTTGCCGTAATTGCAACAGATACGCCAAATGGAGGTCCATTAGCAAAGAAAACATCAGCAGATGTTTATATTGATATACTGGATGTTAATGATAATGCACCTAAATTTATAGCAAAATCTTTCACAGCTGTTGTTCCAGAAAATGTTAATTTACAAACTAGTGTTGTTAATTTAACAGCTTATGATCCTGACGAAGGCTTAGGAGGGGAAGTTAAATATGAAATACTTGATGAGGGTGAATCAAATGGTAAGATAATATTTTTTTTTAACATAAACTATGATCAATGTAATTTTTTGTTTGTTTGGAAATAACGATTAAAATTTTTATGGAGATTTTTCTTTCAACTTTTGTGTTTCTGCTGTTGTTCATGAGTTTACATTCATAAAAATCGGTAGTGTTTGTGTGGACAAAAGATAGTTTATTTTTACTTATTTATAATAATAAATTTAGAAGTAAAACTAATGTGTAGTAAATAAAAATGGTTTATTTTGTATTATAGGTCTCTTCTATATAGATCAAGATACAGGGCAAATAAAAACTAAAGCTCCTCTGACAGGAAAGGGTCGAAATGAACCTTATCATTTGACCGTAAGAGCTATAGATGGCGGAGGTTTATTTACAGATGTTACATTGACACTGTACATTGGTGATATTAGTGCAAATGATGGTGTACCTGTGTTCATTAAACCGACAATTGATCAAGTTGCTTACATATCTGAGGTAATTGACACATTATTCCTTAATTCATTCTAATTAATTTAACAATATTAAATTTATTTATCTTTGTGAACATTTACAAATTAACTAGAAATTGAAATTAAAATCATATGAGATAAAAATATTTCTATGTTATTTTCAGAATTCAACAATTGGTTCGCCAGTATTTCAAGTAATCGCAAGTGATCCTGATGATCCAAATTTACCACAAGGAAAATTAACTTATAAACTATTAGATGATGGAACAGATTATCAATGGTTTAGAATTGGTTAGTCATTAAATACAAGATTAGAAAATGAAATAAATTCTATATTATATTTGTTTATTTTTAGATTCACAAACCGGGTTGATAACGACAAGAAAATTATTAGACAGAGAAAAGAAGGACAAATATACTTTAGTGGTAGTTGTAGCAGATAAAGGTGAACCCCCTCAACAGGCTAGTAAAATTTTATCAGTTCAAGTTACTGATGTTGACGATCACAAGCCACATTTTGAAAGAGGACTAGTATGTGTTACATATTTATAATTTTCGTATTACGTATTTATATGAATAATAAATTATATACATATTTCAGGATGATTTGCCAATAGTACTTACAACAGAAGAAGAAGTTGCTAATGGAACAATTATTGGAGAAATCAAAGCTATTGATGAAGATATTGGCGAAAATGGAGCAATAGATTATAAGATAATATGTAAGTAGTAGTTTTATCTAAATATATTTCAGAAATAACAATATGTTATACTTTCAGATGGAAATGAACAAAATATCTTCACAATAGAACGCACTGAAAACAATATTGGATTGATTAAAAATATTGGAAGACTAGATAGAGAAGAAATAAATCAACATTTATTAACAATAAAATGTTTCAAAGCCAGTTCGAGAAATATTCAGCTTTCAAGAAAACCGTACAACAGATTAGTAAGTTTAGATTTTAATCATTTTTAAAAATTATATCGTTTCAAAAATGAAATACAAGAAATTTCTATTGTTACTTAATATTTATATATACTTATATCCTTAATGGTGTAATGTTTTAAGTCTGTAGAAAATTACAGGAGTAAAATAATGAAAATTATATTTATATTTTAGGATCCTTCCGAAATGCAAGTGATAATTAAAGTCCAAGATATCGATGATAATATTCCAGTATTTTCAAACAATAATATGACGCTTGGTGTTCGATTAAATGTACCAGTAGATACAGCTTTATTTAAACTAGAAGCTAATGATATAGATTCCGATGCAGCTCCAATACATTATCAGATAATTAATACGACATTTAAACCTTTAATTGATCTTGGAGAACCGGATAATGCTACCAATGTATTTAGACTGAATTCTGATACGGGAGAATTAAGAACTGCAAGAAGTTTACTTCAATTTGTGGACGGAATGTTCAGATTGAATATTGTTGCTAACAATTCTGAAACATCGGGCAGAGAAAGCCATTTAACTATACAGGTAAATATATTATCTATTTAAACAAAAAATATGATTTTCTTAAATTAAAAATAAGTACTTCATTTAGAAAAATATTTTTTATAGGTCTACATTGTCAGAGATCGAGATTTACTAAAATTCGTCTTCAGCAAACCACCTGCAGAAGTACGAAAAACATTAGCAGATTTCGAAAATGAAATACAAAAAATATTAAACATGCCGGATATGGCACTACACGTGTACGATACTCAATTTTATTCTAAAAACGATAATAGTCTTGATTTTAGTTCGACTAGGTAAATTGTCAAATACATAAAGTAGGTAACAAAAATATATCATAATAAATTCTAACCTTTTTCTAGTTCCTGCTTCCAACTGGTGGGAAAAGAAGCGATAAACACTCGTGAAATGATGAATGTTCTTCGCGCTGAATCCATTGCGGAAGCTTTACAAAATGTTTATGCAAAATATCACGTCACCGATGTGGCGTCTTGTGCGCCAAGATCGCTCACAAGAGCTGACGCAACTTTTGTACAACTTTGGGTACTTATTATCGCTTGTTTGATTGGAATTGCAGGGTTAATTGCTAGCATTACTGTTTGCTGTATGCATTGCAAGTAAGTGTTTATTTATTTAAATAAATATTTAAAATTACTTACTAAAATCATTTCATTATTGCTTTTCTAAATAATTATTTTATATCAGAAATATCAATCTGTATATTTCATTTACGTAACATACTCCAGTAATTAACAGAGGTTAACTAAATTTAGATTAAATTACTCCATCAATTTTAAAAACTAAATCGGAGAATAGGAAAGTATCCATTAATTACCAAGATTAACCTTTTCAAATTAATTATTATCATATATTCTACCCGATAAACAAATTTATTATTTAATTATTATATAAAGCATATCGAGCGAACGATATTACGCAATATTCGTCAATAGATGTAAAACTTAATAAATTCAAATTTATTTATTTGAAAATTTGACAGAAAGAATTTGTTTTTAATTTCTTATATATCGCATGCTTTGTTGAAATCCGAGTTGTTTCGGATATCTAAATAAAAATAGCTAATAAAACAGATCCGCTTACGAACATTTTCATTTTATTCAAAACATATTTTTTTGTTTATTTCATAGATATAAAAGAAAAACAAAAAAGTTATTATTGCAAGAATCGTTAACACCGGTGCCTCCAGTTAGTTACCTTTCAGCGGGACCTCCAAGAGTGTATGCTGAACCTCTATACTCGACGTAACATTATTTTTAATTTAGTTTAATAGTTTTGCGAATTATTTTTATTTGAAAGTTGTAAACATATTGTATATTTTGCGAGCCAAATACATGTATGCATGAGGTGGTATCGTTGAAAATGATGTAAATATATTTTTTAAATATTTTTAATTGCATATATTTTTTGTATAACAAATTATATACTTATTATAAGTAATTGTAACAGTCCATATTATTATATATATTTTTTTGTAAATAAAATATAACATTTTATATATATATTGTATAAGTTTTGTACGATAAAAACATTATTAAATTATTATTTTTTAACTAGTCAATATGCTTATTTATAATCCTAATCTAAAATAAAAAGTATCATAAAAAAAAATCACAAACATAAAAATGCAAAATAAAGTATCACACATTGTTTTAAGTAGGTATAAAATTGTAAAATTTGTTAAAATAGTTTACAGAGTTAAGAATTTAAATTTCTTTGGCCCATATAGACTGGCTTCATTAAAATATAATATAAACATATAACGAAATATTAAAAACTCTGCATATTTGTTATATTTCATAAAATTTAGCAAAATTTTAAAAGCCCATTGTTGGATGATGAGACAAGAAAATTATGGAAAAATAAGTCACTTACCATTAATACCAAATTGTAAGAAGAATGAATCGGTATTAAACGGAAAAGGGTTACTAAATTGTGGAAAGGTCCGATACTTTATTTTCTATTGAAATTTAACTTCAAAAGTTAACAGTTCTGTCCTTCACACGCAGTTATTTCTGTCGGAAAGCGTTTGTTTGTGTAATAATGATATAGTTTTACGTATGCGTATCTTTACAATGAGGCTCTATGCTAGTTCTATTGAATATAAAAAAAATACAGAAATTTAAATTTTACTTTACGAAAATTATTCATTCAAAAAACTGAAATCCAGTGTTTCATTTATAATACTTTTGTATTTAACAAAGCTTTCATTCGTTTTTTCTTGAAGCCTAAAAAAAAAAGATTTGTTTTATTTTTTATTTAGTTCACTTCACATTTTGTTCTACTTTAAAAATAGTATAAATACTTACTCATGTCGTAAACTCAAGTTATAATTAATAAGGTCAGATGCAGGTTGACCAATCAAAAAGTTTGGTTGAATTAAAGATGGTGTTGGTGTAATGTCTGAATCATTTTTGTTTTCGTTATCTTCCACTGCTGAATTATGATCTTGCAAATTTGTCTCGTTATTATTATCCAAATCAGTTTTAGGTACTTGATTATTATTTAATTGTGAATTATTTTGTTTATTTGGTTTTTTAATTGGCGTTGAATATGGCACAGAATTTTTTAGTTTGCGATTACTACTGTTATTTTTAGAAATACCATTTGAATTTATTTCTAACGAATTATTAATATTTCTTGTGATAGGCAATTGTCGTTTTTCAGGCTCCAAAGATTTTGAAATAGTTTTTTGAGGTGCTTGAGATTCTGCAGCTGAATGATAGGAAGAATTTGATTCTAAACTGGTTTGGATTTTCTGTTGATCGCCAAGAATAAAATGGAGTGGTTTAATTAGAGATATAGGTGATCCGTAATCTTCCTTAACAACAGAAGGATTGCCGAGTATAAAGTTTGTTTGAAATTGAGCGATATCGGTTTCGGTTGTTTTTTTCGATTTCTGCTTAATTGTAAATTCCCATATTTTTGTTTGTCGCGCCAATGAATCGGCTACAAGATCTTTTCGGAATTTTTCTATATGTTCCATTGTTGAATTTAATGGTGTTGCCATTTTATCGAGTTCGTGATTAATATTAACAATCATTCTAAACAAAAAGAATAACAATGTTTCGAATATTGATAAATAATTAATTTTAATTAAAGAAAAACTTACTGTAAATAATTTCGGAAAACTTCGTTTCGTAAAAGTTTATCACGTGATTTTAAAAGTAGATAAACATATTTCATCATTAATTTACAAGATTCTGGTTTTGTTCTTTTTTCTTTTGATCGAGTACGTACAGTTCGGTAATAATCGACTGCTTCATCAAGTCTGAAATATTTAGTCATTAAATTAGTTATTAATTGTAAGTGATTTAATATACAGTGTAACAATTTATTAAAATGATTTACAATAATTTTGGAACATATTGAAATACAATATTAATTATACAGACTGGTCATAAATTTTAAATGTATTTTTTTATTACAACGATATTATTATTATCAATATTATTTCAAATGGTTACGCAGTTATAAAGAAAATAATAAATTTTTAATGTTTTGTTTTTACGATTGAAAACAATAAACAAATTTTTATTGTTTTGTTTCCGTTATTTCTGAATATTTCTTTTCAATAACTCTAATAATAAATTTTATATCGCTGTAAAAAAAAAAAAATTTCGGGTATTTCATAAAACTGAAATCTATGGCGATCTCCAGAGTTAAAATGTTAAAATCTGAAAAAGGAAACTTACAGTTCGTTTAAATCGTGAGAATTATGTTTGGAATAGTCCTTATTAAACGTAACGCTAAGTTGAGTTGCTCTTCTATATGCAGATTCATGCCTAATAGATATCGAATTGCACACCCCATGTATTTTGTCAATTTTTTCAACAATCACATTAAATGATTGCGTCCAATGATCGGCATTTTGACTAAAATTCTTCAAGTATTGCTCATAATCGAAATCCAATAATTCTTTAACGAAATTCTTCTGAGCATTTAGTTTCTCGATGTTGGTATTCATATTACGACAGGTATGACTGATTTGATCACAAATTTTCAAGGTATTTTTTAAGTTCAACGCACATGCATCTAGTATTGTATTGTATAGTTTATTTTCTAAGAATATAAAATATAACCCATGCGCATAAGAACGTTTTTGGAAATAATATTGTAGTTCTTTCGTTGCATCGTTTAACATAACTTTTACTAAGTCTGGTATAAATTTTGGCTTTATATCGGAGTCCAATATTTCGTTTTTTTTGAATACATATAACATTGGTTCCACATACGTCTAGAATTAGACATATTATATAACTTATTAGGTAATACATCTCCTAAATTATATCTCTAATAAATTCAAAGTGTCATCTAGAATTCAATATCCACTATAAAAACTTACCTCATCAAAAAACTGAGTAGCTAATCCCGTAAGATCAATATTATCACATTTCGGCGCAATGAAAATTTGCTCATCTTTTACGATTTTCGAATCACGTTCGATCCAACCTTGCAATGTATCAACTAAAGTATAATCGTCAATTTCATAGCTGCAAAATTCGCTAGTATACACTAAAAATACTGTTAGTATTTTCTTCTCTAGTAATGCTTTTAAATTCGTAAATATGGCGAGTTCATTATCCGATTTCTCTGGATCGTAGTTAACATAGCCACGTTTGCGTGGAGCATATTCTAAAGCTAATTGTAACCATTGTTCAATTTCACGTTTGAAACATGTCGATACGTGGCATTCACTAAATATTTCTTTCGAATATTTTATCGAATCGTTCGATTCATTTTGCTGATAAATACAAATAGTTTCCGATGGTTTTTTGTTGACATGGTACATCCTAAAATCGTGCAGATTTTATTTATTAACAATATTATATAAAAAGCCCGGTTTCATAAGCAAATTTTATTCTTCAAAATAAATGTTATTTTAACAATTTACTAACAGATTATTATTATCAATAATAATTATTTTTTAATACCACTAGATTAAATTTATTCCCTCTGAAATAAATTTAACCAAGATTTATGAAATCGGCCTTGAAAGTAAAAAAATAATCGTTATTCTTAACTGAGAATTTTATAAGTTTTATATAAAAAAATTCGTATACAAAGTGTTCGATGTAACCGGATCACTATTGTTATTTGAATATTAGGCATAATTTTCTTAAATTTGTATTAAATAATAAATGTTTGATTGTATATTAAAAAAATTTACATAATGATTCACTAAAACAGCTGTATTAAAATAATCAGTTTTGTTTATATTAAATTAAATTATTATTAAAATAACAAATTCCAGTTGGCCATTGTTATTCAAACAATATTTTAATTGCGTTTTACAATGTGATTAAATATCTGCGTAATAACAAATTTGCAAACAAAAGTATCACTGGTGTCTTTGAAATATTTATTTTTTTATTGACAACAAAATATACGTATTTAAAATTCAATTGTTCAAAAATTTGTTTCATAATCACATTATATGAATATTAATCAACTTACCATTGAGCAGGCGACATATTTGGTAAAAATGGCCTTGTACCGCAAATAATTTCAAAGGCAACCAGTCCCATTGACCAATAATCCACACTACAACTATAGGTTTTCGAATACATTAATTCCGGAGCTAAATACTGTAGCGTACCAACGAAACTCGCACAAATACTTTTCGCATCAATCTCTTTCGCATAACCCAAATCAATCAATTTGTAAATAATTCCATTCGGCCTGTCATGCAGTTGCAATACGATATTTTCCGGCTTTAAATCACGATGAGTGATTTTCAATGAGTGTAAATAAGATACAGCGTTCATCAGATCTTTTAAAATATAGCGGACGTCCGATTCTGGAAGACCGCAACAGTTTTCCGATCGTGATAAAACCGCTCGAAGATCGCCTTGAGTACAATATTCCATGGAAAGCATTAGAAGTTTTGTTGGATTATATTTATTTAGTTCTGCTTGAAAAATTGATGGCAATCGTTGAAAACTTACAATGTTTTCACAGTTAATACGCTGCATCATTTCAACTTCTTGTGTCCAGCGATCTCTTTGTTTTTGTTGTAAACTATTGCTGTCACCACGATATTTTTTAATTGCTAAAATCATAATATTACTCTACATTAAAATAATTTAAATTTGTTACCCAATACGTATATAAATAAAAGAAAATATGTATGTAAGTTGATAATAAATAAACGTAACCGAATACGTTTGTATTTTGTTTGTATTGCAATATATACTATATCTTTGATTGTTTTAAATTATGTTGACGTATAATTACATTTAAGTAAAATATTAATTGTAAAATATATTTAACGATAAAATGTGAATTTTATATTAACTTTGTTTACGGAAATAAACAAGTTAACCTAACACTTGCTTATAGCTATAAAACTTACCAACTCGTTCCGAATTTCTAATATTTTTCCATAATGTTACAACGCCAAATCCACCACACCCCAGCACCCTTTCTCGAACCCAATCTCCAATTACTTCTGGATCGTCACTCATTTTTTACCGCTTATCTATTGCTACGCTAATTAAATTTTAACACTAAAAATACTAATTATGTGATCACATATTACCACATACACTATTCTATAGCGCAGCTTGTAATATATTCAAAGTTATTATTAGACGTTCACCAGACAGCTCATTTCTGATTTCTGTTTTGCTACCTTGTCTTTATCGATGGTCACGTGGACCCCCAGTGTTTACATGTGACGTAGGCAAAACGCCAAGCAAAACAATGCGATTACCGCCAGATTTAAAAGTTATGATTATAATCATACATAAGTATTTAGTATATTAAATATACCTAACACAATTATTTATTTAAAATTCATGTATTTTTTAATAGATTCTTTTATTATTTCTAATAGTTAGTTATAAATACCTATAAAATACTATTATGCAACCCACATTGCAAAAAAGTTATATTTGTTGCCTATACTTTTAAAACTATTTAAAACAATTATATTACAAATGTATTTATAAACAAAACATAAAAACTTTTTATTGCAATAATTCCTTAATAGTTAATAAGCGGTTTTATAACAAAATTCTCTTTAAAATTTTTAAAAATAAACTATTTATTACGTACTTGTTCCTAAAATATAAATATATATGAATTTCTTTGATTGTTTAATAAGATAAATTTTTGTCACTTTTAAATTAGAATCATTTAATACTTTATTACATTATTTTTTTTACACAAAAAAATTATTATCTCTTTTTTTTATCCTAATTTCAAAAACTATAATTTTTAAGACAAATTTGAAAATCAAAATAAATTTTTTTAACAATTGAAATCTAAAGTTAGCTAGATTTAAATAATATTTGTTTATAAATTTTATATCTTCGTTATAATATTTATATAATTTTGTTATATATCAAATTAACATTCTATTTAAAATTAAAATAAACTAATAGCAATATACAAATGTTTGTCTGAAGCTGAAGCGTCTGAAGTCAGATATAGATGTCAGACAGTGATTGCAGCGGCAAATTCAAACTTTAAAATTGGAAAGTGTGTCATCGGGATCAGCAGCCTTCAAACGTTACCACACCTGTCCGACGGTACGTACGTACCGACTAGCGCACAGCATTCGTAGACCAAGAGCCTGAATTGTATATAACTTTCCCACCTGAATAGTAATGAGAAAGTTAAATCGCATTAACATGGGGGCATGCTGCCTGATGCCTAGCCGCAACAGTTAAACACAGTTAGTTAAATGCACAGTTTGTGTGATGTGTGTATGTATGTCTTCCGATAACCAAATAATACGCGAGTGCAACAATGTAGCAGCAATGGATTTTTGTGCGTGTTAAAATAGTTACCAAATAAAAAAAAACTGATTATTGCAATCATCGCAAGTGTGATATTATTTGGATTTATTTACAAGATTCTTGTGTGCATTAGTGATAGTTTAATTGTTGTTATGGTGTTAATTTATTATTATTGGATATTACAATAATTCTATGTGATTTTATCCCAATCATTGAGGTGAGAATCTTATCAGTTTGTGGTCGATAGATCAGTTTATGTTGTAAATTTAAAATATAACAAGTGCGAGTGTTTTGTAACTAACTTAATTTAATTTAACTAGAACATAAAAGTAAATTATAAATTTTCTGAAGCTCTGGAACTTTTGTTAAATATTATTTTTACAAATGTATGTGAATATTTGCGTATTTTTTATAAAATGTTTTTATTATTTAAATATTTTGATGTTTGTTTACGTATTGCGACAACCTAATTTACATTTTGTTTTTGTTACCAAATATTTGCTGAATTGCAATAAAATAAACTTATTTTGTATATAATAATATTTATTTGTTATTTTATAAGTTGGTTATTGTTTTTATATTAAAAATAATTTAAGTAAAATTTACAATTATCAATTTTAAAGATTATAGAACAATAGAACTATATTTTAATATCAAAAAATATGATTTATATTAAATTACAACTTTTGTTTATAAAATTTTTTTTAAATGTTATATTTTAGTTAAAAGTTATTTTTTGATATTTTAAGTTGTGTTTTTGTTTTTCTTTATAGTTGATACATTTAATATTTCTAAATTAAATCTAAATAAAACATTTTGAAAGCGACTGTATATATATATATATATATATATATATATATATATATATATATAATATATATATTGTTTATTTTTGTTAAAACAGAAAATACATTTTTGATAAGCAAATTATTTTTTTAATTTAAAATTAGTAATTTATTACTTAGTTTTCACATATTTTAAATCCTATTAAAATAACAAATATTATGGTACGCATTCATAGTACCTTTTAGAATTGATTTTAGTTAAAAGTACTATTTGACATTATATATTCTGTTTTCTTTTATCAATTGTAATTAATATTTTTTATATTTGATATTTTTATTATCTCTAACATGTATAAATCTATATGCACCTAAATAATTTTAATAAATAATAAAAATAATTATAATTTGCAGTTAAAAAAATAATAATAAATAATTACAAACATATGTCAAATTGTGCTTTTAACTAAAAAAAGAAACACTTTTAAAAAGAACTGCGAATATTTAATATAGAAAAATTTGAAAATCAAAAATATTACAATGAAAATTTTAATAATTATACGTTATTTTTTATTATTAAAATACATAACATTAAAATAAATTTTCATATAAAAATTTTTCAAAATCATCTAGATTACAAAGAGAAACTTTTTGGTTGCATTAATAAATTAATATGTATAAAAATTAAAAAAATGTTTCTGCATATGAGTATTAGAAATGAAAAAAAATACTGCATAACTAGAGTTTAATTACTATAGTTTCTTTAAAACAATGCATTTTTGAAAAGAAAGTAGAAGTAATATTGATAATTATTATTTATTTTAAATTAATATATTATATAGTCAGTATTATGACATCATATACAATAATTGCAAATTTAAAATTAATTAATTTATTTATATCTAATAAAAATAATATTTGCCTTGACTAATTTTGGACCTTCATTAATATTCTATATATGTATTCATAATTATGTTATTATAGTTATAATATAACGGCAATAAAAATAAAAATTAATGTAACGTATATGTTGTCAAAATTAATTCAGTGTCATAATTTATAAGATCATTTAATAGTGATATATTTAATAATAACAAAGCATTATTTTCTTTAAAAACTAATAAATTATATTTTGAATACATTACCTTGCATTTTTATACACCGAATAAAAAAAAAATCATCAACTTTAGATAAAAGAAAATAAATTATAATTGAGTTAGAAAAAAATTGTAATATGCGAATGAAATTGACGTTTTTTGTGATATCACAACTTACTTGTCAAACTGTGAAAGAAATATTATATTTGCTTTATATATTATCTATGTTTTATATACTTTTATATATATTTTCGAAATTTATGGGCAACGTAGTATTTAAAAAGAAATCAATCCATATATAAAATACTATTCAATTCTATAAATATAACAAATATTTAGATTTGTTCTGATGTCACAATTGTAAAGGAAGCTATTTAATTTTACTAGTGAATAAAATTTGTAAATTTATCATAAATGCTCTTATATGTTCAGATTTTATATTCTAAGAAATTTAAGTTTTTATATGAGAATAAAGCCTTTTCTACAGGAATTAAGTAATTCCAATATAAATTAAGTTTTAACATGTGACTTAAATCTACATATAATTCAAATCTTATATAATAATAAGATTTAAATCATAAACCTTCAGCATATGTTTTGTAAAGCCAAATTCAATTGGTCAAAATCATTTAATTCATGGTTTGTATCATTTTTTAGTTAATTCGTTTCCAGTTCTGAATATATTACATAAAAAAATTACAAAGTAAATATAATATAAATATTAAATTTTCTAAAAACAAAATAATTTAAAAAATGTGAGAAATTTTTCTGGTACATAACATTATATGAAAAGTTTGAAACTATTTTATAGAATTAAACAAACTACATTAATAATAATATATAACAATTTTAGTATCTTTGACAAAAACAAAAATTAAATTACCATTAAAACATTATTACCGCTATCATGTTACGAAAAATTCGCATTGTTCTGTTATGTAAAAATCACTGAATTGTGAAAAACTCAACGCATAAAATCATTGGAGCGTCATTTTCTAAAATTGTTTTCGCAAGAAAATTTTATGATTGTAAAAAACTTGTTAAAACATCCATCCATCATTTAATAGATATTTCGGCGAACAAACAAAACTTAATTTAATAATAATCAATAAACACAAACAAAAAAAAACAATTTTTTTTCTTTTATGAAGGTTTATAAATTATAATTAAAATTGTATCTACACAAGGATGTTCAAAATAGTTGATTGAAAAACATAAAACAAAAAAATAATTACGGAATTATGGGTAATTACTAGGGACATCAGCACGTGTATATCTACAATAAGATTGTTGTAAAGCAATATAAATTATAAAATTATCTTCTGTATATAATAATGTTTTTTTATTCATATATTTTTATTTAGCTGCTTAGTTATTTTGTTTCAAATGTTTTTTTTATATTTTTATATTTAAAGAAGATTCAAATAAATGAAGAATTTGTTTATTAAGTTTATAAAAATATAAAAACTTGAATAGACTTTTATTCTAAGAATCGTTATGATTAATTGTGTAATTAAAAATATAATAAATTATGTAGAAATGATTATATTTTAGAATTTCCAGCATTCTTTTGATTTAAATGTTCTAGTAACTATGTGAGTTTGAATATGTTTTAGCAAGAATTTTATTTAATTTTCTATGATTTATAAACTATAAATATACAGAGTTAGATTTAAAATATAAAAAATTAAAATGATATAAATTTTTCGATAATTGCAATAGTTAGGAGACAATTATTGATGATTAATTTGGAAATATCTATAGATGCATAAGAATGTTAATACTTTAAAAAATAAATGAACCGTTTAATACAGAAGTAGTGTAAGTAAAATAAATTGCCACTCTATTGGGTGTATTCTGTATTCTCTTGACATTTACTTAAAATTACTTATTAAACAATTTTTATAAGTTTATTTGAATTTTGTAATATTAGATACGCAAAAATATATCAAAAATAAAAATACTCTTAATATTTGATAAGAGGTAGATGCAAAAATTTATTTTAAAGCACAAAATAAAAACACCTTTTCAAAAACAAAAGAGGTGGAAATACAAACCTATGTCTGTATGATATGTTTTCCAGAAATATCTCAATATGAAAAAAAAACAAAGATATTTATTTTTTAAATATAAATATAAAGAGTTATAAACAAAACTGTTAGATTAAATTATTAATAAAAAAATAAAACAAAAATTGAAAATAGTAGCAGAGATAAGCTTTAATATCTCTAACAGATGGTTTTTTAAAATATTAAATTGTTTCAAACTGTGGTTCTGTAATATTCAGTTTGCTAGTTTTACATAACTTAATAACACTTATAACAAATAGCTTTGAAATAAACGGATATCTTTTATATATCAAGAATTCATTGTATTAACAATACAACAACAAAAAAAACCATAATTACTGTCCTGCCCAGTAAATAACTTACTTTAAACAAAGTTTCAAACATCAACATATTTAAATAGTTTTTTGTTGTTTGGTTGTAAAAAAATTCAAAGTCAATGCTAAATGATTGAATTTGATTAATAGTCGTCTATTAAAACGAATGTGTTTTTTTTCTCTGTATGTTTTAGGATAAAAAATATGAGCGAAAATCAAACATAATATTCAAATATGCTCTTTGCTCTGCAATTATTGTTCATCGTATCGATATGTCTGTCGAGTATTCGAGGAAATGATGTAACAGAAAAAAGTTCGGAAATTATCAACGGACATCGTAAGTACCTTATTATTTTTAATTATGTTTTTCTGCTACATTTATTTAGATTTAATCGTAATAATTTTTATTATATTATTTTTCATATTGTACGTATACATGGCATTCGATTTTTGAAGAAAACATACCATGCTTAAATAATATAGAAATTTATTCAAATTTTGTTAAATTAATGTAAAAAAATCATGCCTTTTATAAATATTAACATGCAACATTTTGCATAATTTTTGGATTTTTCCTTAAATACTTTAAGTTTTCTAAGTTTGTTAAATATAGTTTAAAAAAATTAATTAAAAAAAAAGTTAGATGTATTTCGGCTCTTAATTCATCAATGCTAATTATTAATATTATTATTATTCCTAGAATAACTAACCGGTGAATAAAAAAATATCTATTATTACCAGGATGCAAATGAAAAAATTAAACTATGCATTAAATATTCTATAGAAAGTGTCCCAAATAGCTTATTAATTTTAAGTTTTTGTATTCAATATTTGAAAAATATTGAAAATAAAAAATCTGTAAAAAATTTTAAAGCTAATATTTTACGGAAATAGTTTAAGTTTATTATTTGTTATGTAACTATTTAAATATTTACGACTAAAATGTCTTGTGCATATTTTGAAATATGTAATACATATAATAGTACATCATAACTTTTACCACAATTAACATATATAAAAAAATACATTAAAAATTTCTCAACTGGAAATGTTTAAACCTAAAATATTTAATATTTTCGTCAAATTATTTAAAAGTATATTTTAAATGCGCGTACGTTTTTCCAAGCCTACTATAATTGTAATTTCACTCAGTAATATTTTATCATTGCGTAAAGCGTCTCATTAATTAAAAAATTTATAGCTAACATTATACAGAAATTAAGAAACTGTAACACACGTAGGCTTGTGTAAATTATGTTCAGAAAAAACTAAATATCACTAAAATTCAACTTCCGTTTTTGTTAATTAAGTAAGGTTAAACTAAAGCAGAAAAAATATGGAGTCAAATAAATTTCAAAAATATCGTAAATATAATATAAACAGAAATTAAGAAACTGTTAACACACAGTGTGAATTATGTTCAAAGAAAACTGAATATCACTTAAATTTAACTTCCGTTTTTGCTCGCTAATTAATTAAGGATAAAATAAAGCAGAAAAAATATGGGGTCAAATAATTAAAAAAAATCGTAAATGAAATAAAGGTATAGAAATTAAGAAACTATAATACACACAGTGTGATTTATGTGAAGTAAAACTAAATATCACACAATATCAACTTCCGTTTTTGCTCTCTAATTAAGTGTGGTTAAAATGAAGCTAGGGAAAGAAAACGGCGTCAAGTTGTTAAAGCGTTTGATGGAAAGTGAAGAAAAAATAAAAACGGTGTTTTATATATTTATATATGTACAGTTCTTAAGTCTTTTTGTTCTGCCGGATACAAGTTAAACTTTCTCTCTGAAATGAGATTTTTTTTCGTGTCATCTCGGCTTAAGTTTACGCTAATGTAAGTTTGGTTAAGTTTACTTAAATAAACGTTGAGTTCAGTTAAAATGCTTGTATATTTTTTTTAGGAAGAACTTTCTTATATTAGTGGCCTACAATTTTTATTAGTAATTAATAATAATTGTTCGAAATTAGGTGATATCGCGAATATTTTTTATAAGTCGTTTGTGATTTATATAATGTATATACAGCCTGATTCAGAGTAAGCGCCTTATTTTTTTTTAGCCACACTATGAGTAGTACTTTCAAAATATTTGGCAGTAATATGTTTCAGAACATTCTCCACACGATGGTGATATCAGATTTTCAATTGGACGAATCATTTTAAAATGGCGACGTTCAACTTTTTTTTTTAAATAGGATGCCATAATTTTTTTTTTTATTATTGAGATCCTAAAAACATTCTTTTTACGATAGTATTTTGTTTTTCTTAAAAATTCATTTCTTTTCCTATCAAAAAGCAAACTATCATTTTAATCTAGTAGCTCATGTTATGTTATTTTTGTCCAAATATCAAGTAGCGGTAGACACAAAAGAAACAATTAAACTTTATTTTGTCATCTACATCTACTTTTTGAAACTCAAAATTAAAAATTTACATCAAATAAAAATTAGGTATTTACAAAAATTGCTCGAAATGTTTTTCTTCTTTTTCAATACATAAATTGAAACGTCGTCTAATGGTGGTGTTTGACGTTTGACAACTAGTTTGTCTACCGCTACTTGATATTTGGACAAAAATAACATCGGGTGTAAAACATTCATGCGCTACTAGATTAAAATGTTAGTTTGTTTTTTGATAGGGAAAGAAATGAATATTTCAGGAAAACAAAATACTATCGTAAAAAGAACGTTTTTAGGATCTCAATAATAATAAAAAAATTATGGCATCCCATTTAAAAAAAAAAGTTGAACGTCGCCATTTTGAAATGATTCATCCAATTGAAAATCTGATATCACCATCGTGTAGAGAATGTCCTGAAACGTATTACTGCCAAATATTTTGGAAGTGGTACCCATAGTGTGGCTAAAAAAAATAAGGCGCTTACTCTGAATCAGGCTGTATATATATATATTTGAATATATTTTATTTTATGATAGTTAATAAAGTAATAGAATTCATTTTTATGTTCAAAAACTGAGAACGATATAGAAACAAAAGTTATACAGTAGAACTTGTATAAAAACCAAATGTATAGAGATCTACCAATGCATATGTAAGAATATACCGTTACTATATAAACGCAAATAAGCGTCTCTTGGCAAAAATAACTACGCAGTAGTCACACTTTAGTTTCTTTGTTCTGTTTAATGCTGAATTTGTCTTTCTTCTTACAATCTAGTGATAGTAGTAAATGAATTTTTAAGAGCCTTATTTCTTGGAATTTTCTTTGACGATGATATATCTATCAGATATATTTTTTACGACAAGTTTTAATAATTGTAGAAAAATATTAGATAAAATTACTATTATTTAAGTAAAGTTGGGTTATTATGGTAGGTAATATTAGTTGTCGTTGCAGCTCTAAATAGATATGCTTAATACATACATTTAATTTTACATATATTATAATATGGTTTTTAGGCTTACTACCAAAAAAAATCTGTATTTTGAGACGATTAAAATAAATACATTAAACAGTTTTGTTCCATTTCACAGACAATTTTGTTTCGTCTACATTAGTAATATTTCTCATACATTTACCATAATGCGTTATTCTTCATTTTCGGAAATATTTGTTTACGCACTAGTTCTCATAATATAAAATATAGAACAAAATGGCATATATATAAACTGTTAAAAATAATTTATTTAATAAGTCAAAGACAACATTAAAAATTATTATCTACCACTTGTTTCGACAATATATTCCCATTAACAATTGGAGCAAATCGCTGAAAATGCAATTAACAATTATTCCAATTATAAATATTATGCAGCTGCGTATATATATAACAATAAATTTATCATTTAATAACTAACATTTTGTCCTTCGCAAAATCAGTTCAAATCAATTCAAATACAAACACAGGTACACACAATGAAATATTAGCAAAGAGTGAAACTCATTTTTCAAATTACAGCCACGCCCAAGCGACCAACTAGCTTTTAAAATATCATAAAATTTATTCATCACCGGAAGGAGGGATTTCACAATAACAACGCGACCATTTTACAGTTACTAATTATTTATTATATAGTGTGATTCAAATTTAATTTGTTTTTACTTTGAACGTTGATTAGTTAAAATTCCACTAGGTAATTTTAATATTTGTGCAGTAATTTAGATTTAATCTTCATAACTATTGGTAATGATAATTTAATTCAAATTAAATGACCAATGTTTAAATGATTTGTCTATTTAATTAGGTCATATTTGCAGTAACGTTAGTTGAAATCGAATTATTTCCAATTAAGAAAAATTAGATAAATCAACGAACAAAGATAGCTAAAAATACGACAAAGTAGAAAAAATATCTAATTACGTAAATCATCTAATCTTACAATTAGATGTTTTATCTGTTATAATTAGAAGGTTAAAAATTCATATACATTTTTAGATTAAATAACTAAAACATTAAAGATTTTTTTGTCAGCTCGGTTGTACAAAGGATTGTTAACTTAATCAGATTGCTAACTGTCTTTAAACTGCCTCATTGATTGATCAGTTGACAAACTAATTTTGATTTTGAAATTTGTGATATTTATGCTAGTGGCAGATATTACACTTAACAGTGCTTTTTGCGGAATCTCAGTACAATATTAGTTCTGGAGATATCAACATGCAGTTAGAAAGGAAACTTTTGATATTTCACCTGCTATTTAAATGTGAATGTCAGACAGAGATGGAATTATATTAATGAGGAAGGATTTCACGATTCGCCTCGGGGGACACGTGGTCAATTGTATTTTTCACGTGTAAATAAGATATACATTAAAGTACGTACGTTCGTAAGTAATTGTAAAAACTGGGTATTAAATTATAATATATAATTATACAAGGAGTGAATTTATTGTTCCATGATGAAATAGTTTAAATTCTTGAAAATTTTATGACGCAGAGTTGTGTTTTATATGAAAATTTATCTTCTTTTTTTTATATTTTTGAAATGTTATTTATGGTATTTACTGGATTCTAAGAAAATTCAAAGAATTTTGTGAAGAATATAAAATATTTGTTATTTAAAATACGTAATATCATTATTTTTTATCTACAATATTTATTGTATGAAATTGAATACTTTTTGTGTCTCTTATTGAATAAAAACCAATTAAATAATATTTTTAAATTTATAATTTTAACAAAGCGAAATTTAATAAATTTATAGTATTAAAAAGTAAATAATTAATTTAATATAATATATTTTTTAAAATTATATAACTCAAAAACTACATATAATAAAAGAAAACTTTTTATTATATTTTTATTATGAAATCTATTTAAAAATAATTCTATGTTTTTGAAAATAGAGTTAACTCGTTAAGAGTTAATTTACAATTTTTGCGAATTATTTGAAAACTGCTAAAACAATTGAAAAATAATCTAAAATAATTAAAAATTAGTTTGCAATATTTGTTTTTTTTTTTTAAATAACAAACAAAGTTCTACTCATTTTTTTTTAATATCAAAAACTCTTTAAGAACTATTTATCATGTTTATCATTTAGTAGTATATGTATATCCTTTTCATAATATACATATTTACATAAAATATAAGTTTTTTTTTTCGAAAAACACTATTTGTGAAATTTTTAACATGTATAAGTATAGTTAAGTAAATTAATTTTTAGTGGACTAACTCTATATAAAATATTATATTTAATAATTTTGATAAAACAATATATATAAATAGAAAATTTAAATATATATATATCTTTGAACTTTTTCTCTTTCTCTAAATTAGTGAACTATAATTTCGATAAAATTTACTTAAACTGCCATTAAAAAACCGAAGTAAAAATTCAACTTTGTAGTAAAATTAAAAGCCACGTAAATTTCACAATTTCTTTTCTCACACTTACACATACATAAAATTACTAGAGAACAAACAAACTACAACTTACCTCTTTTAGTAATTCTTCTTCTTAAACAAACGCAAGTAAATATCAAGTAAAATGTCTATCAATTTTATTACTCATTTAAGAACAAACTAACAATTTGCATAGATCTCTAGATCTTTAACTTTGTTATATGTGAGAATTTTCTTAAACTTCTATCAGATGCACGTTTCTGCATTGTTTTTATCTAGAAAAGAAAAAATAGGAAAAAAAATATAGCGAGAGTTGGCAATTATAAGTCGTTTGTTTAACTTTATAGACTAAACCTATTTTTCTATTATTTTTTCTTTTCTTGTAAAATTACAACCTTGCAACTTTTATAATTCTTTATTTTATTCTTATTTTATACGTTTCGTGTGGAAAATAACACAATTATTTTATTATTATTTTCTGAATAAAATTATATATAAATATATATATATATATATATATATATATATATATATATATATATATATATATATATATATATATATCTTTAAACATGCAATGAATTTTGCAAATTTAATTATGAAAAAAAAATGATTGTATAAATTGTGTTAAGGTAATTATAAATTATAATAAATTAGATAGTTTAATTTTTTCGATTTTTATAATAATATACATATGATATATTTTTCATAATTAACATTTAAATTATTATACAAATCAATAATCAAAATTTTCAAATAAGGGTTCATTCATACTTAGCTGTAATGCTATTGTATCATATTTTTTTAATAGATTTTTAATTAATGTGAAGGCACTGAGTTAAATAAAATTTGGTTTCCATTAATTAAAAATCTATAAAATTTTATGATTTAGTTACTTATTTGTTACCTAGTAACTTGTTTTTATGTTCTGATATTTACTGTAATGCCATTTATCCTGATGAAGATGAAACGTCGATTTTAAATAAATATTAATACAGAATTTTAATCTAAAGCAGTTTTATTTTATGGATTATTATAATTTAATATTTCACAATTTTGTATTTCATCAAAAGATTAAATACCAATAAATTATTACGAAATATTATCTATTTATTGTCATTGGACACCATAAAAATTTAAATTTGAAATGGTTTTTATAACATTGACAACAAATTTCCAGAAATTAAATTTTTTTATATATAATTAATGAGTAATCATTTAATTTATAGTTAGATTTTACTATTTTAATTATAATACTGCGTTTCATTAAATTTTATTATTGTTAGTTAATGGTGATTCATTTTTATAATGTTAATTCTAAAATAATTAATGCAAATATTGAAAAAAATAATTTTGTTATTTGTATATTGGAACAGTTTAATTCAATTGTTTTAATATTATATTTCTGCTAAAATATTTTGAAAACTATTGCTAAAGAGATAAAAAAAAACTAGTTAAGGACTAGTAATAAATAAAAATAAGTTTCAATAATTGTTTTAAGATACCAGTGACACAAACAACAAATAGAATAAATAAAAATGACAGTTGACAATCTTATACTTTACACACACACTCGATGAAATAAAAATAAAACGTACAATGCCATACAAAGCCTACTAGATATGTGAAAGTTTTCCTTTTGGTATGCTACAATACAACTATTAATATATAAATAATATTGAGTAGGCACTTATTGTGCATATGAATGACATATTACTTATATATGTAGACATATTTCTGCCGTTTAATATTGTGTCAAGTTTTTTTTTTCGTCTTTATAAGGACAAGCTATATTTAACTTATTTTAATTTTCTATAAATTTATTTTGTTTTTAGTATCTTTCAGATTTTGGTATGATATAAGATTATTGTTTTTATATTTTAACAAAAAATTAAACTGCATTTTATTTATATAATTTTTCATTGGTAGATTTTTTCGAAAAATTAACATTGTATACGGAAAATAGTTAAAAAAGACTATTTTTGGTAGTTCTTTAAGACCAAATTTCGGAGTTAAATTTTGAAGTTAAGCAAAATAAGAAACTGTTTTTGTGCCATTTTGTATAATTTCTGTACTTTAGGAATTATTATACAGGGTACTTTCGAATTAAATAAAAAAATTTAAATTACATGTATTAGTTTCTTAAAACAAGATATTTTTTTGCATCTAATTATTAAGCAACACCGATAATGCTAGTGAGCGGTAGCCCTACAAAATACTACTAACCATAAGTATATCTTGAATGTATTACTTGGTTTTTACTATTTATGTTTTCAATTTATTTAATTTGAGAAATCCTGTATATTATACTATTATCTAAAATAAATAATTTTCACACAATATTGTTAAACATAATAGAAGTATTATAACCTAAATATATGTATAATGAAAATTGCTTATTTAGAAAATAAAATTTCAAATTATTGACAATCATCATTAAATTTACAAAAAAAAAATATTTATTATTTTTTTTTATATGATTTTCCTTTAATAGTATCATTAGCAATAATATGAGATAATATTGTACTTAATTATAACCTTAAGAAATAAAATTCTTTAAAGGCAAGCAAAAACCGATTTACCGTTGTTAACTCTGAAAGAAAAAGTTTATAATAAATGCCGGAAATTTTTAAACAATTGTTTGTTAGTTCTACGTCAGTGCGTTTTAAATTTGACAATTTTTTTTTATCGTCACACTATTGTAGTTTGTGTTTGTAAATTAATTATAATGTCCTTCTTGGTTTCATTTCTCTAAGGTTTCAGATTGTCTTTATTTTTATTTAATATGATATTTTTCATAGTTCAATAGACTATTGAAAGATATTACGCCGGAAAAATGGATCAAAATTATTGTATATATAGAAAAAAATAAAATAACTTTTCATATAATTCGAATTAGAATAATTTTAGATGATTTGTTTATTTGATGATATTTAGTTATTTCATCTACAAACCAAATAGTTGAAGTCAAATTACTATTTTAAATAAAACTTTAGATAAATCAAAGAACAGGAATAGATAAATATAAAGCTAAAAAATAATATCTAATTACATTAGATGAATACACCAATTTTAATCATCTACTTTTGAGTTAGATGTTTCATTTAATAAACATTTAAACGCCTTAGTAAAAGTTCTCTCTCTTTTAGTTTTTACTGGAAACGATAAATTTGTTTTAAACTCTGGTAATCTACTACCTATAATATATGACAAATTTAATAACAAATTTCTAATAATTATTTCCCAGGCCACCATAATCTTTATGAAAAGTTGTTTAAAGAAAGTTACTTGCAATTAAAATAATAAATGATTTATAAAGAAGAATCAAATTTGGTAAATTTCCATTTTTCATTCATATTTAATGACTTACTTTTTATAAATTAATGAATCTTGACAGTATTCGTGTAATGAGAAAAAATGAGATGCTCAATAGATTATTTTCGATTTTATTTAGTAGAAATTAAAAAATCTAAATTTATAGCACGTTAGGCATATCAATAAATAATAATATAATTTCTTTAAATATTTTTTCTCCTCATTTATACGAGCGCTAACGTAAATTATTTCTAAAGAATTCTAATTTCAAGGTAAGAAAATTCTACCGCCTCCAGTTTTGTTGTAGAATAAAACCTCAACAATATTGTAGTAACTCATGTTTTATTTAAGCATTAAATATATAAACACGAAATAAAGTATTTGTAATATGACATTAAATATATGAGTTTATTTCAAGAATTTATTAAATACGTTGTAAAACAAATAGTGTTAAATTAAAAATTCAAATTAGCGCGTTCGAAAAATACCAGTTTTTAAAATACTGTTATTTGTTTTTTGACACTGTCTTCGCATAAAAAATGAACTGTATATTAATTTGTTTTAATTACAGTTGTATTATATAATAAAATAAAATAAAGTATAAAATTTTAGTATTTTTCCAAATGAGCCTACAGCTTGTATCGTAAACTTCATTTTCGTGAGTTATAGTCATAAAATGCAAGTAGAACACTACACGTCTTTTACGAGTAGTGTTAAAAATTAATCTAAAAAAGGTAAAGATTCAGATTTTATTACATGAAAGAGATAATAGATATTAGAACTAAAGTTTATCTAGATAATAGATGACTAAATAATTGGTATTGGCTTCCTAAATTGGCGAAGATGGCGGCGCTGTGATCGTCTGGCGAAGTGAAAAAATAATATATATTTAAAATAATTCGACTAGTATATTTTTAAATTTTTAAAATATTCGATTTTTTTAATTTTTTAAGTAACAACACAAGTTTGATAAATTATCATGCAATAAATAAAATTAAAAAAAAAATGTTTAAAAAAAACATGTAGTAAAAAAATACATTAGAAATAATGTATGTACTAATAAAAAATTACTAGAAATTTTTGTTTATAATAAAAAATAAAATCAAATTTTTGTTGTTTATTGTTATTGTTAATCAGAAAATAAAAATGTTACAGGAAGTAAATAAATTATTTATATAATTATAATTTCATTTATTTTGTTTAAAAATCTAGCACAGCTATTTTTAATATTGAACATCTGTGTTATATGATTTGATGTCCTAATTTCAAAGTATTTTAATAAGAATTATTACTATAAAAGTGAATACAACACACATACTTTTCTTTATTTAAAAGTGGTAACTTTATACAAAATTATACGTCTAACAGATGTCATGTACTAAATTTCATTTTATTTTCTATTTTCAGTGAAAATTTTTTTGTAATGTAAATGTATGTCATTTTCATGTATTCATCGAAGTACATATTATTTTATTAAATTTAAACGAATATCCATATTTCTTAACAGTTTTAGAAATAGATTTGAAGGACTATATTTACAGAATTTTGTATTTTTACTGATGTATAAAAAAGGAAAACTGGTGCTTCTTAAAACTATTGTATATTGTTACTCAAGGACGTAAATATGTTATACTCATTTAAAATTTAAATAAATTTTAACAAGTCAAATAGTATGAATTTGAGAGTTAATACTTGACTATTTGAAATTCATAATGAATGTTTTTTTTAGTGAAACTTAGAATCCGTTTAAAAAGGAAATAATTGCTATGTTAAAAATTAATTTTTTCATATATTTTATACAGGGTAATTTATAACGAGTGTACTAAACTTTAACAATTTATTAGGGAGGTTATTATATGAAGATAGATTCTATTCGTATTCTATCTAATTGCACAACTAGAAGAAAATAAAGTTTTATTAGGTGGCATAGTAAATTTACAAATTTGATAACAAGTTATAATAGAAAAACAAAATAAAATAGTCGATAGGCAAGTGTAATTAATTTATATTTTACAGCAAATATTCAAAGCGAGCTTCTTGAACTTGAATACAGGTATGACACAAAACTCAAAGAATGGTACAAGCGAATCATGTCAATATTATAACGAATTTGATATAATGCTACCATGGTTTTTTCCATCAACTGTTCACGAGTGTTTCACACAAAAGATTTAAATCTGAAGATCTTGCTGACCATGCGACAGGACCTCTACGTCTAATTTATCTGTCTGAACAGTTAAAAATTTAGTCATTCGTCTTCAATTAAATAAATAAGCTAAATAAACGTCAGTTTGTGCAAAGCTATCTATTGTTTTATTTTGTTTTTCTACGGTAACTTGTTATAAAATTTGTAAATTTACTAGTCACTAATAAAACTTTAATTTCTTGTAATTGCACAACTAGGTAGAATAGGACTTATGTTTATATGACATTTTTCACTCGAAATGATCTCCCTAACAAACTGTTAAAGTTTGGTACACTCGTTATAAATCACCCTGTATAATGTATAGTGTTTCTCTAGTTTGCCGTATAAAATATTGTTAAACACATGTCAGCTAAAGATATGATTAAGTTAACATCGGTTTATGCATTTGGCTCATAAAGGTCTGCATGATTTCTAGCTCATTTTTTACAAAACATTCTATATTTTAACTATTTAGTTAAAACAAAACAAAAATATTGTTGTTAAACATAATTTTGATGTGTTTTTGCCATTTTTCATTTCAAATCTTTTAATTTTCAAATCATATAATTCAGCTCAATTAACTACTAATGTAAAATAATAATAATAGCCAAGGTTCAACTCTTTTCGATATATTACCCAATCAGAATTGACCACGTGACTCCGGTTAGCAGTAGTTTTGACCACTGGATACGTTATCTTTTGTTATTGATGATGAAAGCTTAGCTTTCGAAATACGTATATAGTTCTTTTAAATTAAAAATTTGTGATTTTTAGGGAAATTATTTAGTTTCATTAACTTTTCGCCACAGTAATTTATTACTAATGTAAAAGAAAAAAAATTATTTAAATTCCCACCCTGTAGATCTGACTGCACGTTGTTGCTACTCGTGCCGTGCTCAAGAAGATAGGCAGGGCTCAGCTAAGCATGCGATCACGCACCGGCACGCATGCATCGCTGCTCACGCTTCGAGCTATTGTTTAGAAGGTGCGTTCTGACAAACGCCTGGCCTTGTACAAACTATTCATATTTACCTGTATACTGACGATGTATTAGTGGCTAAGGTGCCTACAACTTGTAGATTTCCATGTAAATACACTTCTAAAGCCCAGCTACAAGACCGTTTTCTTTCTTCGCTGTTTACTGAACGGATAAGAGCCGTTTGTTTTCACTTTATAGCGTTTCGTTTTCATTGACTGCAGTGTGAGCACAGCCAACTTGGATGGATTGTAATGCCTGTAAGGTGATTGGTATTATTACTATGATTATTATTAGAATGTTAACTGTAGTTTATTTTTTACTAGTAATTTTTTTTTAGTATATTGAGAGAATTATTTGGCTACTAGGATTTAACTGTAAATGAATTGCAAAGAAAATATGATCGGCGTATCTGATTGTCTTTAAACAGAAAAATATGTAAAAGTAATCGATATAATTATACACACACGAAAATTTTTTTTTGAATAGATTCAATAGCATCAATAAAAAAAATTATGTTAAATTATAAATGATATAATAAAATATTTCATTCAAGTAATGATTCTCAAAATACAACTTCTTTACTTTAAATAGCATTATATATTTTTAGAATGATATATCTTTAATTATAATGTTATTAATCAAACTCAGAAAATCTGAAGATGACTGAAAAGTCGAAACGCGTCATTGCTAAAAACAATAACGAACCTGATAGAGAATTTAATAACATTATAATTAATCATAACGCAGGTTCAGGACCCAAAAACAAAAGTTTATCTTTTGACATTAATATATATCTTTAAATTCAGTGATATTAATTTTGTACAATCTTAGATCACCTTTATTTTTAATAAAAAAAAATTGAAACTTTTTAAATATTATTCAAATAATTATGCTAACAGTACTTTAGTTGGCCGTATTGCATTGTTCATCAATTGATATAATTTTATTGTTTGTTAAAATAATCTTTCATCAAACAATAGCTAACTGAACTGTAATTTGGTATATTTCAAGCTACTTTTTATCGAAAAATAATATCTTGGAAACGGTTTGTTTACGGACTTATATTTATTAAACCTTTCAACTTAATTTTTATCGTTAAAACACTATTATTAGTAAATATAAAATTACAGTCTTCAAATTTGATATAAAAACAATAAATAATGTAAATAAAATAATAATTGATATTCCATTGTACATTTACTTTTCCTTTTTACAGGGATATCACTTTCATTCACTATTCTTGAAATTCTTCAATTGTTTTTCTAAATCAATAGAAATCTAAATAAACAAATAAACACACTTTAAATAATATCACTAACAAAAACAAATTAATAATTAATGATCAATAAACAAAATGAAGACGACAAGAAACTAAAAACAATATCCTTTCACAATTAGTAGATATTTCCATATTATTGAAAGTATATTCGTATCTAACAATATTTAATATTGAAACTTATAATTATTAATAAACAAATATAGGTCATGATTTCTCAAGTGCAGCAAAAGACATTTCATTTTCTAACCTCAAAATGAAAGATAATGCACTTAATAAATCGATCAACTTTTAAAGTATTATACTAATGCGCTCGTCATTATTAAAAACATTTTTTTCCTTCGCAGCTTTCTAGAACGTTCTTTTTTTTAAATAATTTATTAGCTGTGACATTACGATGACATTAATTTTTAAAGCTATTAGATTCATAGTTCTCGAGTTTTTGTTTTTTAACAATAGTAAAATTGAAAAAGTTTCTGAAGAATTTGCCTGTTTTAAAGTGGGTCGATTTAAGATCATAGTTAACTGATAATGCCGATTATTAAAGTGAAAATATTGTAATAATAAGTATTTTAAAGATTACATCTAGAATTGTATTTGTTTATAAAAAAAAAATGTATAATTTTTTTGTTTTATTGTGAAACAACAATAATTGTTTTCCCTAAGGTATAATTTTTATGTGAAAATTTTTGATTATAAAAATGTTTTGCTTTATTTATTTAGTTAAGCGTTAATAATATTTATCAATACAATTTATTAGTAAATTATGTAGTACACCCATAGACAAGGTATCACCATAAAAATAAAAATTCCTGAAACGCAAAACCCATTTACTAAAGGTTCAAATATTTCAATCTAAAGATGATAAATAATATTTTTAAGCTAGCAATATCTAAATAGAGAAGCGACATGTAATATTTTTTTTACAAAAATATATAACTAACAGCAGGTTATGATAATAAAATTTTATTATATTTAAAATATGTTTACGGCCCAAAAACTCAATTAGTACGTGTAATAGATACAAAATACTCAAATATCATTGTTTAACTATAAATTAGAATTCAATATCAACACATTACAGATTATACAGTATTAAGTGTAACAAAACAACATCATTTTTCTTGTTTATCCACGGATTGAATTCTCCTAAGGCTGTGAAACCTGCTTGTTGCACACACACACATTCATAAGTCGTTTTTGACGCAGTTGTTCCAGCAAACACATTGACTAACCCGGTGACTGCTTTCACCGCATTTAACACTTAATGCAAAAAGAATAACACACTACATTCTTGTCCAGTAACCACAGCAAATTATAGATCTTGTATTTCTTATACATTTCATACTTTGATCTTTTCAAACGATAAAGTTTAAAATAAATATTCATTAACTGTTAAGTACGTAGACATAATTTGTTGTATTGCCAGTTTATAATAGGTGCGTATAATTATAATAAAAACGTTAATGTTTATATTTTTCCAATAGATGGATGCACAATCACGAACCAAGAACGGAAGTTGGTGATGTGACGTCATTTGGTTAAAATAAAATTTAAATTATACATTTTAATGCTACTGAAAGAATCTTTATTTGTATAATTTTACTATATAAATATTAGTAATCTTCAGCCAACACGGCCGGTATTCATTGAATTAATTGAATTTTCTAGGCTGGTATGCCGTGGTAGATCTATCTTATCATTCAGTCATCATGCACTGGGGATGCCATCTAAGATGTATGACGAAACATCTGCGACGAGGATAAATTGACCACGGCATACCAGCCCAGAAAATTCTATATGTACAAATATTGTTTTAATTGGTATTTTTTTACTTTACAGTAAACTAGTAGTCTCTGAAGTGAATTAGCGTTTTTTTTTTTATTAGTAAATATTGTAATACAACTGATTTATATTTTATTAAACATGAGTACTGATATCATTGTTAAGGAATGTATAATTCTTTTGTTATATGACATGTACAATTGACTATCAGATAAAATAAAGGTGGATACATATGAGGTAAGATAGTAAAAATATCAATACAATCTACTTTATTCCCGGTAACTTAGTAAATCGAGATGAATTACAAATAAACATTTTGTCACTGGACTGAAATGTTCTATCTGCAGTTTCTTTTATGTATTTAAAAATATTGCTTGGTCACATTTGTGATAAATGTTTATTTAATTCTACATATCATTTCAATTCTATTAGGCATATGACAAAACATAAATAAAATAAATTTCATGTAATTTGTACAAATATCTGGGCTCAACATAATAATCATCACTTTCTACTTCTTGTAACATAATAATACTATTGTTCAACTACGATATAGTGACGGTCGATTCTGTAGTAGTTACAGCAGTTTTTTTTTATTATTTTTTAATTTACAAATACACACACATACACACAGTAGTAAAAAAAAAGTAAGTAAAACTTATATTTCAGTTTCAATTTCAACTGTTAAATCATTGTAAAAACACTTTTAGTTTTTTCAAAACTTTCATAATTTAAAATAGATATTAATTATGAATTAATAAATTAATCGCTAGATAGAAATACAATAACGGAAGTAGTTGACAGATATGACGTCATACAGCATATGTTAAATGAATTTTGAATGATGGATCATCTATAATTACAGTGAAAAAAAAAAACATATATCTGACAGTTAATCATAGACATTTTTGCGCCGGGCTTTTATGCTTGTATTGAAACTTATCATTTATGAAAACGAAAATTTCTTAAACATGATGTCAGATTTTTAAATTGACTGAAAGGTACTGTAATAAAAAATTATTTCTACTTGTCTGTCAATGCCTACACATTTAACTGTACAAATAATTAAAAACGTATTACAATTACTATTTGATTTTATATGAAAATGTAAATGAATCGAATTGAACCCACACATAAAACAGGCGTTAGAAATGATCTTATAAGAATTATTTACTTATAAATGTGTAAAAAATTAAACATAGGATATAAAATTCTGCAAATTTAATATTGATTCAATTAACAAAATAAAAAAATCTTTCATTATATTAAAATGTAAACAAATTTGGATTATGTTCTGTATATATTTTATTCATAAATTAACGTTTCGATATATTCTACATATATCATCATCAGAGAAAAAAAATACAAATGGCATAAATAATAAACAAACAAAACATCGAAACAAGTTACTAGTACTAGGTAACAAAGTAACTAAATTAGAAAATTTATAAACTATTAATTAAAGGAAGCTAAATTTTATTTAAATCAGCGCCTTCACACTGATTAATATTATCTTTTTCTTTGTTAATTATTCTATTATTTTCTACTATTTTCTATTTACTAGAAAAAGACAAAACATTCTGTTACGCTACATTGCCTACTATTTGTGCCATATTCTTTTGGGTACATAGCGTGATTGTATATGTACATATGTATGTATGTAAATTTTTATGTAAGTTTTGTTAATTTTTTTAAACTCTTAAAAATATATATCAAAAATGATGTAAAATATTTTTCTATGGTAGTATTCTGAACAGTGATTTAGTATAACAGAGTGTTTTTTTTTCTCTCTATTGAAACATTCTTTTACTCATTGTCAGTTACTCTATATATTTCTGTTCAGTATCACCATTAGTTACATTTAACTAAAAATAATTTCATATTTTGTTCTAGGGAGTTAAAAATATTTAACTCTGTAATATTTTTTTTCAGTATCTAGTTTGATATCGAAATTACAAATCAATGATAATGAAAAATTTGATATTGCATGATCTTTATAGGTAAATATTGTTTCTCGATATGAATTATGAAACTAGATCAAATTTTTTTAGTTGGAAATTTAGTTGTCAGAATTAATATTATGTAATATTTTTAAGTATACAGTTATAATTTGCCGGCATATAGTCCTTAAGAAATATAATGCGGTTTAACACTGTAGTCAACTATAAGTAGATTATATCCTATTATCCATGGTCAGATAATCCGCATTAATACTGGATACAATTTATTGCTATCTTCATCTAAACATGTGAATGAAATTATAAGTGAATAATATCCGTGGATGTCTCACAAATATACCAGGTGTCTACGAAATTAGGACTACTCTTGGTATTGTATTTTTGATGATTTTTTTGTAAAAATATACAATAAAAATTTTTAAATTATTAGAAAATAGATAAAATTTTGAATCCAATGACAGAATGTTTATTTGAAATTCATCTGGATTTACTAAGTTACCGGGAATAAAATAGAATGTACTGATATTTTTACCACCTTACCTCATATGTATCCACCTTTATTTTATCTGATAGTCAATTGCTCATGTCACATAACAAAAGAATTATACATTCCTTAACAATGATATCAATACTCATGGTTAATAAAATATAAATCAGTTGTATTACAATATTTACTAATAAAAAAAAAAACGCTAATTCATTATAAATTACAAGATATACTTGTGTATTTCAGTGTGTGTGGGGTGTGACCATCATATTTATAAATGTGTATATGTACAGTCCTTCGAAAAAGTTTTCGTAAAATAGCAATTACAATATTTATTTTACAAATTTGGGATTTTTAATCGAATTTAATTATTATGTGTATTTCATTTTTTTGGTGTATTTTATGCAATGTTGAGAAGTTATAAGTGATATGAGAATTTGTAGAAGTGACTGTACATTAATTTGTCAATATGTACAAACAATAAGCAATACTTTATGCATGTTTAACTATGAATATGTAAATAATTGCGCAAGAAATATTGACATACAGGGATAGACAGTGGGTTTAAAATTGTTTTACAATATGTACAGTGTAGAATATGATAATATGTGAGGATCAACATAAAAGTAAAGCCTCCGTACCTATAATTTCAAACTTATTATAGTAAATGAATACACTGAAAATAAAAAAAAATTAATTTTGTAGAAGAAAATATGCAATATTCTACATCATTTTTTAAAGATTATATTTTGTGGTTTAAAGGAAATTATTTTATTTTATTAGCTTTTCGCCATAGTAAGATCATATTTTTCTTTATTATTTTTTAAAGGATTTAAAAAAAATAACAAAAATTTAAAGAAAAATTTATATGAGGAAACGTGTAAGAGTTTATTAAATCAATGAATGCCTAACTACACTCTTCAGAATATCTCTAATCAATGACCGATTTCGAATATGTATGTATTCATTGTTTTTTGTAGTCTCCCGGTTCGATCTGATAATGAATATTAAATATTTGAAATCGGTTATCCATTAGCGATATTATTCTAAACAGTGTAATTTTGGTTTTATTGGTTTTAATAAACCCTTACATAAACGAACTACACTTGGGCTATTCTATTTTAATTAAAAATTTATATAATTTTTGCGTAAATATCCATTTCAATGATTTAAAACAAATATTGGTATTTTTTTTTAATATAAGAACTTTTCTTTATAATATTTGCTAAATCAGCTAATAAATTAATGAGAAGTACTAAATTTTCTTATTATACATTTGAAATTAGAATTTTAACTCATTTTGTTTAGTCAGTTAAGATCATTTCTAATTCCTTTTTTTCTGTGTAATACCTATTGTCTTTACCAAAATTAAAGTCGCCTGATATTAATATAAAAGTATTTTTTTACAAAACATATTAAAATCATGGAAATTATTATTTAATTATTCAACAGTAAAATGTTTCTGCTTTAATATGAAGTATGTTTTACTAAAATTAATCAGGTAAATTAAATGATATTAATATTGTATTTAATGTACTAAGCATCTTTAATTCTTTCGGCGATAATAGTATTACACATATTAAATATTAATTTCCAAAATTATGTAAATTTTGTACACTATCATACACTATCCATACAAAAATTTAAATATCGGAATATAGGGCAATTTCTAATTAAACCAATTACTAAATGAAAGAGGCGTTACTTTGTGTACGACCCTTGTAGAATAAAGTATTACATATTTGCATGTAATTATTTGTTTAATTATGTTTACAAAAAAATTTGTATTTGTGCTTTTACTTTCTTAAAATGGTATGATAATTATGAAAAGTTTTACGGCCTAAATTTGACAGACGATTTCGTAGAATAATATTGTTGTTCAAATAGACACAATTTTTTGAGTTTTGTTGTCAAGGATGTTCACATTAAGTTAAATATTGAACAACAAAAATATGTACATTAATAGTGAAAAACATAAAATATAAACTATATATCTCTCAATGCTTTGTATCTGGGAAAATAATACAGCTCGGTTATAAAATGTTTCCTTAATTTTATTATAAGTACATTTACTATTATGTTAAAATTTTAACTTTTTTTTTACAGAATAATAATCTTTTTTTATTTAATTTAACAGGTAAATGTAATGAAACTTTCATAAATTATTAAAAAATAATAAATTTGATTAAACTTACTGTTTCAGTTATTTTAGAAATGTACAAAATTAGAAAGACATAATTTAAAAATATATTTTAATTATATTGAAAATTCATTCGAAAGTGTAACATTATGAAAAAAAGAAAAACTATAAATATTAAAAATGTTTTCAATTTATAACATTAACTATTAATGAAATATACAAACTCATTTTGTTTTTGTATAATTAATAAAGATTAATAGTACAAAAACTGTTTTTTACTTAAACTAAATTTATCAATATTTTATTACTTTTTTACAAAAACTTTAGTGAACGTATGAAAATAAAATTTTAAATTATTAATGTGTATCCATAATTTAAATAAATTTGACTTTTATGTTTGAAACAATTAAATAGTACTGTTATAAATTATATAAAGTAATAAATTATAAAAGAATTTTTTTGTAATAAATTTAATAAAATACATTAGTTCCAAATTAAATGGAATATAAAGAAATAGTTGAAGAATTCCATTGAGAAGCAATGTAGAATAAAAAATAGCTTTGATAGAACACTCCTCAACAAATTTTTAACATCCGTGATCTAGAATATATTATAATAATGTGAATTCGTGAGTTGTTAAATTCCACCCGCACAAGATATACAAGGTTTATAGTTAGAAAATTGTTTAAAAAAATGTATCGCAGTTGCATTGAAAACAAAAGGGCAACTACGTGCTCTGTAACGAGTGGCTTATTTATTTGTAGTCGTTTCTAGAAAATTTGTGAATGTTATTTGAAATATAAATTGAATTATGCAGCTATAATTTAAAAACAACAGATGGTAGTTCACTTCTGTTTTTCCTATCATTAGAAGAAGTTAGTTTAGATATGGAGATATTAAAAAATGATAATATCCACAAAAGATTATGTAAAATATTTTTATTTTAATTAGATTTTTACATTTAATTAAAAATAATTGCATATTTCCCCCCTAATATTATTTTCATTGCAGAAGGTTTACTTTAAAACTTTTGTTTATTTACAAAATTTACTTTCTTTATAAACATTAAGATATTTGTTAAAAATAATTCTACAAGTTTAATTACTATTAATTAAAATAATCCATGTTTCCTTGAAGTAGACAAGGAAAATACAGCAATAGTCGTATTTAATATTCAAAGTAAAAATCCGACAAAGAAGGTGTTGCGATGTGTTTTAAACAATTTAATTATTCAACTTAATTTTTATTAAATAGTTTTCTTTCTAAAATTACACAAGTTTCCTTGATGCAAACAAGGAAAACAGAGCAAACTGATCTCGTATTTAGCATGCAAAGTAAAAACTCCGACAAAACTTATCGAAGAAGGCGGTGCCGTTTGAACTATCATTTTTATTTTTTTCTCTTTTCAAATCGGTTGCATGATGTGAATGTGTTTAAAATTGTTTAAGTTTCCCTTCATTTCAAATCAACTGAATACAATCTTTTTTTCCTCTGACATCTGCAAGGCTAAACCTATTCATTGGCGGAAAATGAAATTATCGTGATTATGTTGAATCTGCATACATATAGAAAACAAATGGCGAACGTGTATTGTTTTTTTTTCAGTGGAAATATTGCACTTTCAATTATTTTTTTTTCTTCTTCTGCCAGTTTTTGTATTGTTTGAGGATTTATATAATTACGTTGTAATATGAAGATAATAGGAAAGATTTTATCTGATAGTTAATTAATTGTAGAATTTAATAATATTTGTTCGAGAATAATTTTTAAAAAAATTCTTTGCATTATAATTTTAAAAGTTAACTATGATCAATTTCTATAGGGAATAAATTAGGTTCCTGTATTAAATGTACATTTCAAGTGCCTATAGGAACCCCAAGCTTCAAGTTGCTGAAATTAGAAATATAATACAGTAACAAATTATATAAATTTTATTAACGAAAATCGACTTTATGACGATAAAAAAACATTGATATTAATTTCTATTGTCATAATTTAATTATTATTATAATTGCTGTCAAAAAAATATTACTGTAGGGTTTTTCAAGGATTGTCGTAAAATAATCTGAAACGCAACTATGCAAGGATAGCGTAGCGTGTAAGAATTAAAAATTATTCTTTATTATTATATGTAAATGAATATTTATATTTATACGTAATTTTATACCTGTTTTACTAATAATATTTATTACTACAATTATTTTTTAAGTAAATTTTTGCTTCCCCTACTTGGAAAATTCTATGACCCACTCGGAGATTTAGGTCTGAAATAAAGACTGTTGTTTTCGGTTTAATGACAATTTTTTAAAACAAGTTTGAACCAAGTTGTTAGACTTTATAAAAGAAGCAGGACTTCTTTCATGAAATAAATCAAAGGCAAAGAACAATAGATCACTAGGCTGCAGTGCTATTGAAACATGAATGTTTTTTCGAACAAGCTTCAAATATATCGTAAGATCTTTTTAACTTGATACAAAAATGCACACACTTTTTTTTGTGGGTATATGAATTCTATAAGATTATAATTTACGAATGACTACGTTATATAACACACACAGTAAAAAATCTTTGGATTAGGTATTAAAATAGTTTGAACATTTTTGTATAAAAAAATGACACTAATTTTGTGTATAAATTACACTTTACAATAGTATCAAAAAATGAAGGTGTTAATTTAATTAGTATCCATTTGATAGCTTATTTTTTTATCATTTTCACCAAGCGTAATTTTCACACTATTTTTTATGTGTCCTAAATGGGACACCGGATAATGTCAAATATTTTGCACTATGTAATTGTTCTAATACTTTACAAAATCTCATCAGAATTTTTATTTTGCCATGTCGTTAATTTCAACAATATTATTACAGAATAATCCCAATTGTATTATTATATAATTGGTCATTTATTTTATCATTGTAACTTTCCACAAAGCTAAAAAAAGAAATATTATCGACAAAATTAGATTTATTGCAGTAAAAGTCCATTAACAATGTAACTTGAGAGATGTCACCTACAACAGTTTCTATTGTAAAACATCAAACAATATCAACATGAATAACATCAGGTAAACGTAATTAGTTGCGTTTGTTGACAACATCGTCATAATATAAGAAAGTTGTTTTGTGCAATAAACAACGGGGCACGGAGCAATCGCAACTTACCTGCAAGTAGCATGTCTCTAGAGCAGACGAACGCGATATATAATCGCAAAACTATAACGCAACCCGAGTTTGTGTTGTTGCTTCTGTATTGTGTTTGAATGCGTGAATCCCACGCGGGTACGTAACTTATAATTTTATTTATGTGCACGGCCGTTAACGATGACTTTTATGCGTATGTGTTTATATAACATTAGCTTCTATGAGTGAGCATGCATTTATGATTTATTTTTTGTTATTGCAAACTTAGTCTATTCGGTTCATATTTGTAAAACTTGTATCTTACAGAATTGTCTTTTTTCATTAATAGGAAAGTTTATTTACTAGAAAAAAGAAAAACATTCTGTAACTTTACAGAGTCTTACAGATGAAAACCGTGTTGCACATGGATCGACCGTTTTTTCATTGTGAGCAGCAGAATTTATATTTAAAAATAGGTTGAAATAAAAATAAAACCCTTAAAAAAACATTTTATATACGGCCACCTCTAAAGTTTACACTTTACACACTATAGACACAGTGAAAATAGACGTTTGCCAAACGATGTTATAATGCCATGCGTAAAGTAACCAGTTTTTTGCATCTCCTTTAAAACTTTATTTCCACAGATAAGTTTTTTCGAAATAAACGATTCAAATATATTCGTAAGAATTTAACACTTTCATTTATTTTTCAAATGTAATTAATAAAATTGATGAAAAAAAATCAATCTAAAAACCATGTGACTTAATTAAAATAACTGAAAGTCAAGCGTTAGCTTTTTTTGTTTAGTAACAAAAACTGGTCAAGTAGCTGATGAAATGGTTATTCGATCATTTGTTATTTATTTATATTATTTCATATTTTCGCTTTCTCTGTAAAAGTTTTTTTTTCGGACGTTATATATGTAGGAACATAAGTGTCTTATAACGCCAATTTTAAGTCGTTCAATGTCCTCCGTAAAAGAAAGTTGGACATTTGACGGTATAGAAGCCGATGGCTGGTATTATCTTTGACAGAAATTATTAATGCTTTATATGTTTATATGCTGGTACCAGTTATTTGAAACTAGTATAAGTTTGTACAAAAAAGTTTTCTATTTTGACATTAAAATTTGTACTATTTCTTTTTACTATTGCAAAACAAATTTGAATAATATAATTTTTGAATATTATTATGAAGTTACAGAATATTCCATAAAAAGTTGCTAAAACTAAATAGCAAAAATTTTATTAATGTCAAAAGATAAACTTTTGTTCTTAGATCCTGAATCTGCGTTATGATTAATTCTAATATTATTAAATTCTCTATCAAGTTTGCTTTTGTTTTTTTTTTTTTAACAAAAACGCGTCATTGTTGAAAACAATAACGAAACTGATAGGAAATTTAATAATATTAGAATTAACCAAAAATTTTCTTCATGAAAATTTTGATTTTAATTTTTTCAATTTAAAAATTATTCAATAAGAGATTTGCCTAATTCAGAAATATTCAAATAAATATAATACAATATTTTGCAACATATTAATCAAAGTAGGTCATCAAACTTGACATAAAAATTATTTTAGTTTATTGACAATTTCTTACAGTGATGTGTTATTTGACAGAACATATTAAAGTTTACCTACATATTTTACTTAGTGCTTGGTAGTGTAGATAAAGAAATACATAAAAAGAATATCAGATAATATTTATTAAAATTTATGGATTTTTGTTACAAAATATGCAATAAAAAAAATTAGATTATAAACATTACATATAATTAATTATACTTATTTACATTTTTTTATTGTCATTTATAAATAATTTTGATAAATACAAACTATATAATAAAACTAAGATTGTGTCTAAATGGTGTTGTATATATATTATACGACGTTTTAATTAACTAGATTAAAAATATTAAAAAAAGGTATATCAAAAAAATATTAGGTGATAGCATCTGCCACCTTAGTGCCGCGACTAATTGTAAGTGTGATTAACGGCGCTAATCGGTCCTAATCGTGCGACAAAGCCGACAAATGCTACAACTAATTATGTTTATGAATCAAATTAAATGTTTATATAAAAATATGAAATATTGAAACACATTACTTATATTAAAACAAATTTAAAATACTCAAATGGAATGTTTGTAATATACATTTTTTTTTATTATATCATAGAAAATTTTTATAGTAACCAAGACAGCAATACAAATTTATAAATAATAGGCATTCAAGTATGTAAAAAAATAAGAGATGTTTGAATTTGAATGAAGTAATACGCTGAAGAAATAATGTTTATAAAAATATAAGCACATGCACATTAATATTTACATTATGTAAAAATTCTTTCATTATCAATGCTTTAAACATAACACATTTAAAATGAAATTCACTGTAAAATTTATTTAAAAATTCTTAATTTTTGATGAGAAATGCACAATTCGTCTCTACGTATAACAATATTTATAAAACCACTGTTCCACATCTTCATACAAACTATAAGTTAAAGGTTTATTTAAAACGTTACACATTTGGCACAATATATTTTCCCTATCATAGTTTCGAACAACATAATCACTTTTCCACTGAAAATATTTCAAATACGACTCTGTATCATTATCTAATTTCCACAGATAATCAGCTAAATCTTTAGGATTTGCAAAATCCGCTGTATTTATCACTGATCCCGGCGGGGCTGAAACACTATAATCGCCCGCTCCTAAAACAACCGGCACTACATTATATTCTAAGACATTGTACAGTTTTTCCGTGATATAATCACGACAAAACGAATTTTCAAACGATAGATAGAACTTGTAATTCGCTTCCAATTCTTTGTAACATTTCGATTCGTGACTTCGCGAACATCGATTTCTACCACACGCACCAAATATATCAACCGGAATGTATTTCTCTAATTCTTTCGCGTATTCCTTGCGTTTTTTCGGCCCACAATTACTGACAAACCATGCCACTTTTTTCGTTTTTCCTTTGACAAAATCTTCACTCGGTATTTGGTAATCTGTCTTGCTTTGTACAACTCGTGCATAAGGATATTGTATATCAGAATCCTTACGATAAGACATGGTCCAGTTGAAGTAATTTTTGGTAATTTTGCGTTCGTAGTTAACATGAATTGCAGATTCTAAACTAAAGTAAATGTATTTTTGATTCGGATTGCGTTTGTTTGGTAGGCCATCACGTTTCATGGAAAATGTTGGCATATGGAATATAATAGCATCGTAATCTTCTACGGCCATAGAAGATTTATCGCTGGTTGTGAAACAATTTGTTTGCGGACAATTTTGAAATATTTTACTACCTAAACCCAAATTCATATCGTGGTCGGTAAAAAAATCATTCCAGTACAGTATTTTCTTTACATTATTATTGAGTTTTGGTTTGATTTCTTCTTGTTTTAGATTTAAATTTAAATCTGGGTATTCAAACTGTTTGTTTATCGTTTTGTTTGTGTAAGCAAAGTAATATAAAAACATCGTTGTAATCATGGAACAAACTAATAGAGTTAATTTGAATTTATGATTGACAAGTTGTTGCTGTATCATTTCTGAAATGTTGAAAATAATATTAATGAATATACTTTATTCAAGCAGTATTTTTGTAGATTTTTAAAAAGAATAAAAATTTACGTAATTTTTACCTCAAAATTAACATAACATAATATTTACTTCATGGTAGATTAGATAAAGGAGATAAAAAATATTGATACAACATTAATAACAGTATCAGTAAAATGCTAATCAAGTTTAAAAAAGTATATTTGATATCAGTAAAAAGTTAGTAATCATCCAAAAGTTTATTACAAGATTTTTTAAAAATAAATGTGTATATTTAGTTTGAGGAAGCAATTATACATATAATTGATATTAATATAAGTAAAAATTAAAATTTTAAATACACTGACTTTACTATTATTATTTAAAAGAATTTTAACAGTATATATTTCAATTTAAAATTTTAAGTTTTATTTAAAAACAATTAGTTTCGCATGAATTTGTTTAATATTCAATTATTATTAAAAAAAATCTACCGTTTACCTTTAAGTAATGTATTATTAATTAACGGCCAGTTACATAATAAGCATTTTAATTAAAATTGGCTCTAAGCAGACAAAAAGCATCGATTTCAAATTATACTAGAATCATTATTATTGCTATTAATAATACGATGCTTCTTTGTCAATTTTTCAAACATCTAATAAAAAATTGAAGTATTTGTTTCTATCAATAAAATAATGCTTTGTTGTCGATTTAAAGTTTACTTTAGTTAAAGTTTTATTATAAAACCGGCTATAAGTTATACTATTAAAGGAATTAGCCAATGAGAAAATTCAAATTATGTAATTTTAAGCTAATATAAATTTACTTATTTTCCTACAGTGGACAGATTGTAAAAATTGTAGGAGATAAAAAATATCAATTGTAATTTTTACCTAAATTAAATTGCATAAAACATAATTTACAGAAATCAAAGCTAGAAGAAAAATGCTAAAATATTTCGAAATATAGTAATTTTTTTGATAACACAAATATTTGTGTATAATAATTTACCATGTGTACTGAAAAACTAAAACCAAAAAATCTCCTGATAATATTGTTTTACTAAATTTCAAAACTTGTTACTAAATTCTTATTTAGAAACATTTTGCTTTAAATACAAACAAATATATATATTACTTACTTTTGCATTAAAAAACAAAAACTTAACTGGTGTATTAAATGAATTACACTTTCAATGACAATATAAATTCAATAACTCTTTTACTAAAACTATCAAGTAATAGATTAGATAATTTGTTTTTATCTTTTTTATAACTGTACAGAAAATTTATTAGTTAAATCCGTTTAAATAGATATGGTATGAATAAGCATATACACATAAAATATTTTATTAGTATTTTGGTTATAATAATATTTATTATTCTTCTTTTTCATTTATAAAAAAATAAAACAATTAAATTATAAAAATAATGCGGCTTTCGGATTTAGTTCTGTATTACTTTTTATTAATAATCGACGTTTTGGCGTTACGTACATCATCATCATGATGATGTACGTAGAGTACGTCGAAACGTCGATTATTAATAAAAATTAATACAGAACTAAATCCAAAAGCCGTTTTATTTTAATATAATAAGTTTTAAAAGATTTTTACTATGTTAATAGGTGAAAGCTTGAAATTATACCTGAGTTTGTATTGAGTTTTGATGAGGTTTTGACCATTTTTAAGTTATTATTTGTAAACTTATCAAACACAAATTTGCAAACATATAATTAGTGAAGTACTCATTTTACTTTCATTAACAAACTGTTCTGAAAATTAGTTGGTAAACGAAAATACATTTGCAGATAATAAATGCATTAAAAATAGGAAGGGAACCCAGTAAAATATTGATAATAATATCGTAAATTATTACTATTTTCTTTATAAAGAAAATATACAATATGTTTGTCAGTTTGAGCAATATTTTGTTCAATGTAATAAAATTTTAAAATAATATCAGTAAAATGATATAAAGTGTCAATATTTTATTTCAGAAATGATCAATCAGTCAGATAATTAATTAAAAACTGTTACAGAAAAACATAAAAACGGTATCAATTATTCGTTTAATAAAAATGCATGTAAAGTACAGTGCGCAGCTATTGTATAGTAAAAATTAATTTTGTTATCGTAAATTAAATCAAGAATTTTTGTTTTCCTATTCCGTTGGCTATTCGGGATATTATATACTTAGTTAAAACCGATTTTAAAACCGAGTTCGTGGTATCAGCCCATGTAGTTATGGTTATGCTATTAACATCGGATTATCACAAGTATAAAATAAACACACATTTATAAAAAAAAAGAATTTAAACATTTTCAAAATATACTAATATTTTTAATGTAAAATATATATAATATATACAGTGTGTCTACTCAAGTTGGAACCATATGGAAATCTTTTTTGTCATTGGTTTTGTGAAAAAAATTATTCTTGATAAAAAGTTGTGCATGGTCCAAAACTTAAAATGCAACCATCAGATATCAATTTTTTTAAGCCGTATACGAGGTTTGTCAAAAATTATCAATTTTACTCAAGAGTAAAGTACTTTTATTTTTTACAATACAGAAGAATGTTATAAAGTTATTTTGAATTATAAGTTATATTCAAATATGCAATTACAGCCATTTAGTATAACAAGATTAGAAGTATATTGGTAAACCCATATATAGACCACTTTGGCATTTCTCGGAAAGTTGGCAACACTGTATTTTAATAATATTATAATTTATGTGGGCACTAGGAAAAACTTTTTTGAAAATTTAATCAAATCGAATAAATAATGTAGCCACAATGAATTTTTAAAAAAATTTGTGAATTTTTTCTCGATAAGTTGGCAACACAGTATTTTGTTAAAATTTCATAATTTATTTAGGCAGTAGGAGAATCTTTTATGAAAATTTGATTAAAATCGGTTAAATAAAGTGATCATAATAAATTTTTAAAAATTTTAGTAAATTTTATTCTCGGAAAGTTGGCAACATTGTATTTTATTAAAATTACATAAATTATATGATTACTAGAAGAATCTTTTGTGAAAATTTGAGTAAAATCGGTTAAATAAGTGTTTCCAAATAGGTTTTGACCGGCGCCGCAACATGCGGACGAGCATTATCATGTTGAAGAATATTTTTTATTTTTTTTTAACAATTTTAAACGATGAGAAATTGCTTGTTGAGTCACTCCTAATGTAAGTGCCAGTTCTTCTTGCGTTTGGCATGAATCTTCCTCCAGTAATGCTTCCAATTCCGTGTCTTCGTACTCTTTCGGCCTTCCACTACGTTCTTTGTCTTCCACGTCAAACTCACCGTTTTTAAACTTTTGAAACCACTCACGACAACTTCTTTCACTTAAAGCAGTCTCACCATATGCTTCCATAAGCAATCTATGCGCCTCAGCTGCAGATTTCTTCAAATTAAAGAAGTAAATCGAAAGTTCCCGCAAATGACGCTTATTCGGAACAAAACTTGACATGTTTGCACGAAAAAAATTATGTGATGCTGATACAGAGTCACTAATACTTTTTAAGGTTATGTTGTTACCAGATGTCCAAACTTACGATATTACGTTTTACATCTGACAATTTCAACATAACCTTCTGGTGGGGCCATCTTTTGACAAACGGCGGAGACTTATTTGTACTCCTTTTAACATGGCCATAATATATTTTTAAAAATTTTAATATTTTTTTTCTCGGAAAGTTGGCAACACTGGATATTAATAAAATTATATAATTAATGGGAGCATTAGGGATATCTTTTCTGAAAATTTGATCAAAATCGGATAAATAATGTAGCCAGTATGAATTTTTGAAAACTTTAGTAATTTTTTTCTCGGAAAGTTGGCATTACTGGAAAAAAACAAAACCACATGACCATCTTGGGCACTAGACAAATTTATCCTGAAAATTTCATTAAAATCGGTTGAATCGTCTAGGAGGAGTTGCGGCCACAAAATTTTGACTGACGACCGAGCGAGCTGACGACGCACATCCATACACATATTTTATAAATACCAACTCACTCTGACATTCACTGTCAAATATTTCATGTCAGTGCATCTTAGATTACGTTAAATTGTTTCAAGCCAGAATAATTAATACGGAATGATTAGTAAATAATCACCAAATCTTAATTTTTATGCTAAATGGCTGTAATTGCATATTTGAATATAACTTATAATTCAAAATAACTTTATAACATTCTTCTGTATTGTAAAAAATAAAGGTACTTTACTCTTGAGTAAAATTGATAATTTTTGACAAACCTCGTATACGGCTTAAAAAAATTGATATCTGATGGTTGCATTTTAAGTTTTGGACCATGCACAACTTTTTATCAAGAATAAATTTTTTCACAAAACCAATAATAAAAAAGTTTTCCATATGGTTCCAACTTAAGTAGACACACTGTATAAGTGTATATAATCGTGCGACCAAGTTAACAGATGCTTGCGCGAATTCTATTTATTAAACAAATAAGATGTTTATATAAAAAAATAAAATAACTAAACATATTACGCATATTAAAATAAATTTAAAATAGTCAAATAGAATGTTTGCAGAGTTTTATAGTAGCCAAGACAGTAAGAGAAAATTTAAAAAATAATAAATATTAAAGTATATAAAAAGTGAGTTAAAAATCCTCTAACGTACAGCTGTTTATCATAAAGAAGTAATACACAGAAGAAATAACATTAATTAAAATATATGAACATACATATTAATATTCACATTATGTAAAAATTATTTGTCATATTTAAAATTAAATTTATAATTAAATATAGGAATTGTTAATTTTTGATGAGAAATGCAGAATTTGTTGTTATATATAACAGTTTTTATAAAACCACTGTTTCACATCTTCATATACAGTATAAGTTAAAGGTTTATTTAAAACGTTACACATTTGGCACAAGATATTTTGCCTATCATAGTTTCGAATAACATAATCAGTTTTCCACTGAAAATATTTCAAATACGACTCTGTATCATTATCTAATTTCCACAGAAAATCAGCTAAATCTTTAGGATTTGCAAAATCCGCTGTATTTATCAATGATCCAGGCGGGGCTGAAACACTATAATCACCCCCTCCTAAAACAACCGGCACTACATTATATTCCAAGACATTGTATAGTTTTTCTGTGATATAATCGCGACAAAACGAATTTTCAAACGATAGATAGAACTTGTAATTCGCTTCCAATTCTTTGTAACATTTCGATTCGTGACTTCGCGAACATCGTTTTGTACCACACGCTCCAAATATATCAATCGGAATGTATTTCTCTAATTCTTTCGCGTATTCCTTGCGTTTTTTCGGCTGACATTTACTGACAAACCAAGCTATTTTTTTAGTTTTGCCTTTGACAAAATCTGTACTCGGTATTTGGTAATCTGTCGTGCTTTGTATAACTCTTGCATAGGGATATTGTATATCAGAATCCTTACGATAAGACATGGTCCAGTTGAAGTAATTTTTGGTAACTTTGGGTTCGTAATTAAAATTTAATGCCGATTCTAAACTAAAGAAAACGTATTTTTGATTCGGGTTGCGTTTATTTGGTAGGCCATCATGTTTCAAGGAAAATGTTGGCATATGGAATATAATAGCGTCGTAATCTTCTACGGCCATAAGAGATTTATTGCTGGTTGTGAAACAATTTGTTTGTGGACAATTTTGAAATATTTTACTACCTAAACCCAAATACATATCGTGATCGTTCCAAAAATTGTTCCAGTACAATATTTTCTTTTTATTTCTGATATTTGGTGTGACTTCTTCTTCTTTAAAATCCGAATATTCAAATTTTTTCTTTATCGTTTTGTTTGTGTAAGCAAAGTAATATAAACACATCGTTATAATCATGAAAAAAACTAATATTTTGAATTTGTGGTTGGCAAGTGGTTTTCGAATCATTTCTGGAAATTATAAAAAATAAAAATTAAATAAATCTGTAACAAATATTTATTATACATATGCAAGAATATCTGTTGGATAAATGACTTTAATTTCTTTTTAAATGCAATGACATTTTTAAAAATTTTTATTTCTGAATTCAATTTGTTGAATTAAATTGTCTTTATCAAAAACAACATTTTGGCCAAAAGTTGTATATTTTCTTTTTTTTTGTATATATAGTTACAATTTCTGGTATCATATGAGTGACTACTTAGACAAATTTTGTTGCATAAATACTCCGGCATTAAATTATTTAAAATTTTGAATAAATTTGAATATAATAGTAATAAATACATTTTATTTATGCAATAATAACGAAAAAATTATACTTAGCAAGTAAATAAAGATTTTTTGCTATATTTTTGTAGCTTTTAAAACAAAATTGATATTTATATCGTGGCAGGTTATATAAACTGATAAATAAAAATAAAAGTTAACATTAATGTCAGTGCCGGATTTATCATTTTTGTTACAGTAAATTTTAAACATTAATCGCGTTCTTAAAAATATATTTGATAAGCAAAAAACAATTTAAATTTAGAGATGTATCTTTTACGTGTAATCATTAAAAGTTAATTACAAATTAGTTTTTTTTTTAAATAAATGTGAAATTTCAATAGCTCTATGTTGTAACCTAAGAAATCTAATGATAAATTTAATAGGTAAAGATTTTTATTTTTAATAATAAAAATATAAAATACACAAAACTTATTATTACTATAAAAAAAAAGGGTATATTCTAATATAAATTTTTGAATTGGTATTCAAATATTAGTTTCGTATAAATTTGTTTAATATTTAATTATTAAAAAAAATTTTTTTGGTTTAATTAATATATTATTAATTATGCTATAGTAATAAGAGAATTTGTCAATAGGCAAATACAAATTATGTAATTTTAAGCTATATAAATTTTGTTGTTGTCTTACCGTGGATAGTTTGTACAAATCGTAGGAGCTAAAAAATATCTTTTGTAAATTAAATTACTATTTTGAGAAATTGCATAAAACATAATTTACGAAAATCAAAATTAAAAGAAAAATGTTAAAATATTTTGCAACATAGTAACTTTTTTTAGTATTATAACAGTTTACCATGTACACTGAAAAACTAAATAAAAAACTACAGATAATATTATTGTACTATATTTCAAAATAATTTACTAAATTTTCATTTAAAAACATTTTTTTCCTAATAATACAAAAAAAATATATATTGTACTTACCTTTGTGTTAAAAAAGAAACTTAACCAATGTATTGAATCACACTTGTAATGATAATGTAAATGAATCAATTGACAGTACAAATTTTACTAGTTAAATCCGTTTAAAAATAGATGGTACGAATAAGCATGCACATCTAAAATATTTTATTAGTATTTTGATTATAAAAATATTTATTATTCTTTTTATTTCATTTATAAAAAAATTAACAAAACAATTAGATTATAACATGGCAATTTAACTTAAAATTATACCTGAGTTTGTATTGAGTTAATTTGATGAAGTTCTGATCATTTTTAAATTATTATTTGTGAATGTATCAAATAAAATTTTGCAAAAATGTGGTAGTTATGTTTATGTTTTACTTTCGTTAACAAACTGTTTTGAAAATTACCTGTTAAATTAAATTACATTTACAGATAAGAAAACTTAAAAAAAGGGAACTCGAAAAAATATTGATTATATTATCGTATTTTTACTTTTTTTTTTTCCATATAAAACAAATTTATGTAATATATTCGTTAATATTTTGTTTGATATGAGCAATCTTTTGAATAATGTGTTTTTTTTTTAAATAATGTCAGTAAAAAGCGTCAACATTTTATTTCAATCAGTTAATTAAAAAATTGGCAGAAAACTCATATATAGTACGTTATCGTATATTAAATCAGAAATTTTTGTTTTCCTATTCCAATTTTATATTAAAATTTGCAATATTAATACATACATATGAAGTATATATTAATTTTTGCTTTTAATTTTATGTATAATATTAAACAAAGTATATCAAAATTATTAAGTTAATACATAAAACACATAAATTGTTAAAAATATTAATTTTGTGGGCAAAAATAAAACAAATTTAGCCTGAAAAATATTATCTTTTACAATATTTTAGCCATGTTTACATAACTACAGATACTGTTATTTTTAATTGTTTACTTTGAAAACATCAACTGAATATTCTTCACATGACTTAAACTTTTCTACATATTAACAAATCAATCTCATAATCTAACCTAAGTTGCAATAAGCCCCAGTACATTTGTTATGACAACCAGGTTCATCTTATCTATAATAAATATAACAAAAATAAATTTTCGAAATAAGTGTTGATATTGTAAATATTAAAACTTATTTTGAAAATTTCCGAGTGAAAATTGTGTTATTTTCAGATTTAGAATGCTTAAAACTATTTATTAAAAACAGCCATAAATACTTCATATTTAGAACTTTTTGCAATGTACACTACGTGTATTAAATACTGAATATCTGACATGTGTCACTTTGGAAATAATTTTTTTACCGGTTCCATGCTGTGGTTTTTAGTATCCACTGTAACTTTGTTAAAAAAAATTGTTCTAAAAAATTATTAATAAATAGTCGCCTTTTGAAAAACACTAATACTTTGGAAAAATATTGATATCTTATAAATCTTACTGTCATTTTTTTTAAATATATTGCTGACAATATTGTGAAAAATACTGACAGTATCATAGAAATTTTAGTTAAAAAAATGATCAAACCTTTATTCCATAAACTCAATATCATTACACTAATAACTTTCTTGAAAAGAAAATATGGAAATATAAAAATACATTTTTTTAATACATCGTTAGTATCACTGAAACAATATAACGGTAATACAACCATTATATACGCAGTAATATATTAAAATAAAAGAACTATTTTTATTAGAAAAAAATAAACAATTTAGGCACTTATTTTTTTTGTGCATACTTTACGAGTACATACATGTATTTATATAGACATAAATTATAAGTAATAATAGTTACAAACGGAGTAAAATAAAAACAAGTAATAAATATTAAGAAATAATAAAAAAAAATTATACGTTTGTGCTTAATGCATTTGAAATTACAAAAATATTGACCCTGTAGAAAATATTATACTTTGTACGCATAGAAAATTTATATATGGGATATTCAATAATAAATTTATAGAGCACTATAGCTCTACATATTACATATAAAAGTTATTTTATTATATCAAGGCTTATTTGAATGCATGAATTAAAAAAAAAACAAATATAACCATATAAAATTTTATTTTCTCTCTCTCTCAGTTAATACATGTATATCATTATACAGAGGAAGTGAGAGAAAAAAAAATATGCAAAATATTTATTGGGAACTGTCATATTTAAGAAAACAAAATTTCACAGGAAAAGAGTCCATATTTTCACTCAAGTCAATATTGAGTTATTAGTATCTCTGGAAAAAGCACAAAATTTGAGGCATGTACAGTCGGAGTCGTGGAGTCGAAGAATTTTGTTGGGTCGGAGTCGAAGTCGATATTTTTTGTTTCAACTCGGACTTTTTTTTTTTTCGATAAAGCAAAGAATTGACAAATTATTATTATATAAAATAAATACGAATATTTTGCATGTGACACTTTTATTACAACATAAAATCAAATAATTATTTAATTTTTGTTGTCTGACTCTACGCCCCTCTAAAATTCTGAATAACTAGATATAAAGTTCGTTAAAATATTCCAAAAATTGTTAAAGTTATTGCTGTTTGAAATCGGAAGTTTGAGAAAGTTTGTATTGAGAAAACGTGCGATTAAGTTTTACATTTTTTGGTAACACAAATCCAGATTATATATATATATATATATATATATATATATATATATATATATATATATATATATATCAAAAGATGTAAAAAATTACTAGCGCTAAAAAAATAAAGTTGTACAGAAGAGGTGTACGTAGTGTTTAATGCAATAATCAAAAAATGTAAAATTTTGTCCCAAATCACTTTAATTGGCCCTCCTGAAATATTTGCTTTATGCATATAATATCCCTTTTCCTGTGACAAGTCATTCTATTATTGAAATTGAAAGCGTAAAATGTCATTTTGATGGGTTTTGGTATATTTATGAAAAAGAAAAAGAGATATTTAATTATTTTTCTATCTTATTAAAAGGTATGTAAATTCTTACAAAACATGTAAAGCTTTCATTTTGACTGGTAGGTAGTTTAGAAAATAATATAAAATTTAAAACAATTCTTTAAATATCTCTAGTCTGGGTATCCTACATTTTCGAAAAACAAGATCGTCTCCCACAATAAAAGAAGATTCAGGTGATCTCAAAAACATTTTTTTTCAAATTTAAATTAATAAAAATGCAAATGCATATACATCATTTAAATTAAGAAATTTAGAAATTCGTCGAATATCTAATATATATCATATTTAGTATTTACTTTAATAAGATTGGAACAAGATATATCTTACACACTTTGCATAATAAATTAAATAACAATCGAAATATTGTATCTTATATACTTAACAAAATGCAAACTTAAGAAATTAAAAACTGGTAACTTACGTTTTGGAACCAACATTAGTATAAAAAATTTGTAAGGATCTAATCACAATAATCCTTATTCATAAAAAACACTATCTACAACAATTAAATCACATCCTACAAATTTTAGTCGACTATTAAAGCACACAATCAAAGCCAAAAAACCAATATTGTACGTTATCATACCAAGAAAATTTTAACGGCTTATTTAGTTTATCACACAATTGACATAATGTATAATTTGAACTATTTATAACCTTATAACTCTTCTTCCATTTAAAATAATTTAAGTATTTATTTACGTCGGTATCTAATTGCCATAGATACGTGGCTAAATCTTCAGGATTTTTAAAATCCTTAGTGTTTATCACTGAATTGGGAGGTGCAATATCGTTGTTATCGAAGAGTCCTAGTACAATAGGAACTACATTATACTTAAGAATATTAAATAATTTTTCCGTAACATAATCTTTGCACATGGAATTTTCAAATGACAAATAAAACTTATAATCTTTTTCCAGCATTTTGTAACATGCTGTCCTATTCTGACAAGTGAAAGTTCCGCATTTTCCATATATATCAACTGGAATATATTTGCTAAGTTCTTTTGCATAATTCAGTCTCCTTTTTGATCCTGCCGTAAAGCAATTACTTACAAACCAGGCGACTTTTTTCGTCTTATTTCTAACTTCTTCTACAGAAGGAAATACATAATTTATTGTACTTCTAACTGTTAATCCATAGGGAGAATATAAATCTGAATCGTTCCTATACGTCATTGTCCAATTATAAAAATCAACTTTAGTATTTTCGTCTATGTAAGTATTGTAAGGCGATTCTAAACTATAGAAGATGTACTTTTGGTGTATGCTTCTTTTTTCTGGGAATCCATTATCGTATAGTGTGTATCTAGGAGCATGAAAAATAATTGCATCAAATTGTTCTACGGGTAAATAAGATTTGTTGTAAGTTGCATAACAATTCGACACCGGGCAGGATTTGAAAATATTGCCACCCGTTCCATAGTACATGTCTTCTTTACCGAAAAATGTATTCCAATACAAAATAGTTTTGATTTTGGATGGACGGTAGTTTCGATAGTATTCAGCAATTGGAAGTTCGTATAGATTTGTAAAATATCGCATTGGTGAATGTGCTAGCATTTTTCCATTCCAAAAGATGATAAAAACTGATAGAACAACTACGAATGTTATTAATACTTTCCTTTGCTTATTTATAAGACATGTTTTTAGTTTATATTTATCCATTCTGATTCTATACCTGTAAGTAAAAATTTGCTGTAAGTTTACTAAAATTAATTACATGGCTTCATTAAAGTAAAATTTTGTAAATATGCATACTTTTTATTTATTGTACACAATCTTTTCTTAAAATACATTTTTGATATTGATATGGGTGATCTTACTGTATCAAATTCAAAGATCATTTGTTTCGGTATTCATTTTTATGTGAAGTAATTTAACACCCATTGAGTCTAGGCATATTTAGTCTAAGAAATAATAAAAATGGAAATACATTAATTCTGTAATATTGTAGATATGTAAACTATAGTAAAATGCTAAAATGTGGTTATTGGAAAATTATTTTTAAATATTTTAATAACGAATTTTGATACGTATTTTACAAAAAAAATATTCTAAAATTACTTTATAGTCGTCTGAAGCTATCATGTTTCTTGTAAATAATAAATATTATTTGAAATCAAAACCAAATATAAGATATAAAATTGACGTAATTTGACATTTCCAAATAGTGAAGCAAACAAGTAAAGTCACGTGAATGTAATCAATTAGTAATCGAAACTGTGGTTCCGGTGAAAATTTATTATTTTTGGAATGTATCCTTAAAAATCATACTTGCAAATCAATCGTTAAATTGAATTTAGATTTTTGACAAAGAGTAATATAATGTATATGTCAAAGTTATTTGGGTTTATTTAAGTTCTATCTTTGACATTCATAACTAAAAAAAAACGGAATATGTATGTTTTTTGAAGAATTTAAATTTTAAAAAATTACAAAATATAATTATAACAATGAGACAAAAAAAATTAAATAATTATTTTTAACAATTATTGTAAATGAACATTAATGTAGTTTATAGATAATGAAGTTTGAGAATTTAATACATATGAAAAAGAGTAAATAATAATTTGAAAAATATTTACGTTTTCAGGACAATTTAATATAGTAATAAAAAAATAAGTAAAATAGTATTATACAAGTGAATGATAAATGTATTATTATTTAGTAACAAACTTAAACGCATGTTCATTATGTGTCAGATAAATGAAATTGAATGTGTGAATTTACATGAGCATGTGATATACATATTGATTACAGTGACTGTGATTATTTTGCGTGATCAAATGTAGAATTAAAATAATTGAATTAAATGACTAATTTTATCTATTATTTTTTCTAATTAATAAAAAATATATATGTTATATGATAAAATCATGACAAAAGTGAGTAATTTTTACGAAAAAAATTATATTTTTCAACGATAATTTGTCGTCATCTTTAAATGATTTTATAAACAATAATTATTATCTCAATTATCTAATTATCTCAAAAATTAAATACTTTTTTAAAATAAAGTTTTTTTCCAAAAATTAACTCAGTTTTATGATTTTACCTAATAAATTAACAATACGAATCACAAATATATATACAGATCATCGATTTTTTTCTCAATCAATTTTTCAACTGATTCATTTGTAACGATAGGTTAATTTTGTTTGTTATCATAATTTTTTTTATAATTATTTCCTTGATAACGATAGATTGATAATTTCATATTATATAACTAAAAAAGTATATTTTTTTAAATAAAACATTTTGGTTTGATCAAAAAATTTAAACATTTCATAGAGAAATTAATACTTCATATATAAATTTTTATCATAAAAAAAATCATAAAAATTTGATACGTAGAATAATACTATAGAAAATTACATTGAAATAAAAATTCGATAAAACTAATAATGTACAATCTGTTATTTTTCTTTTAGAAACATTAATATAAAATTAAAACAAATAATTAGAATATTAAAATAAATTTTCGCTTTTAGAAATAAAAGCTACAGAAATAAAAAAATAATAATATATAGAATATAAAGAAAAATACAATTAGTATTGCTTTATATTTAAGTAAATACCATTAATTTATTTGAAAGTAAAACCGTTTGAAATTAGTAAATATTGTAATTAGGATTGAAACTTAAACGGATGAAAATGATCCAAATAAATACTCAAAAAAGCAGATGTCGTTTTAATTCGTGATAAATACGTCGGAATACAATTTTTAATGGTTTCAAATGCCAGGATAAACGTAGTCATTGCTATTCTATGAAAGAGAACTAAGTATTTCTAGTTCTAGGTATATAACCGTTAATTAGGTTAAATGGTATTTGACATTTAAGTCTAACGCATGACATATATGTGTCTGTCTAATTTAAGATCAATAAAAACAATAAATTATCGAATGGTAATTTATTAACGCTTATAGCACTTAGAAAAATTATCCCCTGATTTTTGCTTTGCGTCTGATTGAATTTTTCTAGAGTGCTATGCCACTGAAAAATGAAAGAATAACACGTGAACTTCATCGCGATTGTAATTTATTTTCATTACTGGTTTTTCTTCTTCGTTTCTTTCTATTTATAAACAAAAAATGTTTAGATTATAATAATAATAAGTAAGCACTAGTTACCAGTACACAGAAAATAATGTAATAGTTATTACATACAAATTAGTTGAAATTAAATTGTTATTTCAAATAAAGTTTAGTTTAAGGGGGGAAATACATGTAACGACCTAAAAAAATAAGGTTTTTTAGAATTTTTTTTTGGCTGGATCAAACAAGCTACAATGCTCTAGTTTCTTTTATTCTATGTGACATATAATCAACTACACTTATGAATTTCTTTAACTTTCTGTGACATCTGGGTGATCTTGAAACCAATCTTAATTGATGTCGCGTTCGCTTTGCCCGGTCGATTGGCGGGAATTCCTGGAGCCGGAAAAATTTTTTTTTTTAATTTTTAGTCACTGATCATGATTCTCTGATATATTTTGTTCTATGTGAATTACGAAAACTACAAAAAAAACGGATATTTTATTATTTTAACTCATTGTGAAAAAAAAGGTCAAATTTTCAGCATTTTTTTTTACTTTAGACACCCCTAAAAATAATTTAATGTTAATATTTTCGTTATATCAGAATTTCATATAGAATAAAATTCTATTTCCTTTTAAACACACAAAGTTTCAACTCATTTGTATGAAAATTGCTCGACTTATCACGCCCGCCATTTGTAAAAAAAAGATTCGAAAAAAACTTATTTAAAGTCGCCCGTTAGCCAAAGCGGCTACCGAGGCGCAGGTAGAAAAATGCCTTTTTCTCAGTAAATACATTTCTGATCGGTTAGATATTTTGCTGGATAAATCTTCGATGTATAAGCAATTAATTTATTTTAAAAAAAAATCAAAAAAACATTTTTTTTACATGTATCTCCCCCCTCAAAGTCGTCGGTTAGCCAAAGCGGCTACCAAAGCGTAGGTAGAAAAATGCCTTTTTCTCGGTAAATACATTTCTGATTGTTTAGATATTTTGCTGGATAAATCTTCGATGTATAAGCAATTATATCAGCAAAATCGAAAAAAAATTTTTTTACATGTATTTCCCCCCTTAAATACAGAAAACAAGATTACATAATAAATTAGGGGAAAAAATTTAATACATTAGATTCATATAACAAGCGTAATTGTCTATAGTTTTACACAAAAAATATTAGAAAAATTAAGTATTGATAAAATATATAAAAATAACAAATATGATAGATGAAATAATTACAAATGTGATAATTATATTCATCTGATGATCTGGTAATAATTTATATTCCTGAAACAATTTCAAATTTCAATTCATAAACTTCTCAAGTAACTTTGTTAAAGTCTTGTAATAGTTCAGAATCATACTTAAAAGTTTTAAATGTTTTTTTCCCAATATTTTACCATTTATAGTAAGAACACAAAGAATAAATATTCGGACATAAAAATTAAAATTATTTTAAAAACAAAAAAGGTTAGATTTGCTTAAAATTCTTTTTATTAATTTGAATTTTCGGCACATGTTATTGATTTTTAAACTTCATTATCTACTAGCTTGTAAATATACAATAAAAATTTTGCTAAAATACATTCATAGCTTCAATTTTTGACTGCAATAAAACCAACAATAACTGATAAAAATAAAACCTTGCATTAACGTTGTTTTTAATTAGTTTGGTTTAGAACCAGAAATTCTGTGCTAAAACAACATTAAAACCTGGATTACATTAATAGAAAAAAATGTTTCAGAACTCATTATATTAAAATAAAAAAGCTTTAGGATTAAGTTCTATATTTATTTTATTTAAAAATCGACGTACTAGTATACTCTACGTATATCATCATCAAAAAAAAATTCAAATGACATATATAATAAACAAACAAGATATAGAAACAAGAAACAAGTTACTGGATAACTCGAGCCACAACACCGACCAAACTCAGAAAATCTGAAGATGACTGAAAAGTCGAAACGCGTCATTGCTAAAAACAATAACGAACCTGATAGGGAATTTAATAACATTATAATTATTAATCATTTGATTAACAAACAAGACGTAAATTTTTTATACACAGTAACAAATCTATTGGTATAGTGTTAAAAAAACAACACTATTTTTAGTGTAAACGTTCTAGTGCAAAAAATGTTGATGTTAATTTAACTTAGAGTCATTTCGGTAAAATAATACCAGTAAATATATTTTTGACACTTTCTCCAAGTATAATTTTTACTCTATTAAATGTGTCAAATACTGTCAAATATTTTTTACTGTGCATAAGTTAAGTGTATCCACAGGACATAAACTCATTCAATAAAACTTACAGGTATGCGAAAATGTTTTTAAATATTATGTGTATATACCTATAAAATATTTTAGACACAAATTTCCTACACTCATAATATAATACAATGAGTTTATGACCTGTAGATAAACTATATAATAATACTTGTATAATTAAAATACAGTGCAATTTAACGTAAGTAAAAATTATCAGAGTTTAGAACCTAAATGCAATTAGTGTTAAGTGCATAATAATATGATAGAAAATATACCGTTAGCTTTCACCACATTGCAAAGAAGATAAAACTATGACGTCACAATACATATCCGGTTTTAATTAATCAGTTACTATACTACTGCAATTAATTTCAATATTTCATCCAATTCGTCGAGATATCAACTGTTATATTATTAAATTAACGCCAAATAAATTTATAAAAGTAAAATTAGCAGTATGAATGTAGAGTTACAATGATAATATTTTTCATATTGATGTTCGGTTGTTTTAAGCGGCGGCGTCACAAAACAACTAAATATCAACCGGTGATAGATTTCTGTATGAAATGAAGTTAGTTACAAATCGATTTTATAAATATAGTTAGATGTGCACTGTCTGGGGACTAAATGACGACTGACATGAGTTGCACGTATGTATACTGATATTAACATGGCAACATTTCGGTGTTGAATATCGCGTACGGGCGAGTGTAATGTAGCTTTAATATCCCAGCAATGTTTGTTTGTGAACAAGCCATTAGTAAGCCTAGCTACTGTATACTAGTGAGATTGTTGGATTTGATACAAATAATGAAGTTTTCTATGTACATTGGTCATTTTATATTCCTATATTTTATTCCCTGTTCTTGGTAGAATAATAATAATTTTGTTTTCTTCAAGCGTATTTAAATATCAATACTACCTTACTATATTGCCTATGTAGAAGAAGGGCTTTATGTTATTAGTACAATAATGTGAACATTATTACACAGCAGTTAGTTATCATATACATTACTGGTGGCAGCACCAAAACTACAACTCCAGGTGTATTTATTAAGTTAAGTTAATTGATAAATGGATGATTTATTTTCGCCTGAATTTAAATTTGATTATTGTAAATGTGTGAAGAAGTACAAGAAATTCAATGTGCATTGCCAGATATATCAGAAACTACATATTTGATCAAAGATCAAAGTGTATACGAGTATTTAATTTGACATCACTGACGGTCATATTAAAAATTACTAAGTCAAGCTAATTTGACAGTTGCATTGTTTATTTTCGCTTGAATTTGAATTTGATTATTAAAAATGTGTAAAGAAGTGCAAGAAATACCGCCCAGGGTGGTCAGAAATTATAATATTTGACCAAAGAAAAATTAAATCTCACAAATCGCCTAACAAATATAAATAATATATACATGCACAATTATTCTACAACTGTTAGTAAGATAAAGGGTACTTGATATTTATTTTTAGTTTAGTTTTGTTTGGAACGCTTGAAGAAAAAGTAGCATATGTCACTCGTGCCCGAGTGCTCTTTTCATGTTTCGATTGCTTCGTCTCGGCTCTATATCGGCCACAAACATCTGGCCTAAATTTTAAAAAAGATCACTTTCTGCTCTTTGTAATATAATATACTATTTTGTAAACAAAGCAATTAGTGCTCAAACAAATTAGGAAAGGAAAGTAGAACTTTTTAAATGAGTCGTATATAGTAAAAAAAGTCATTCAATAAAGTTACGTTATAGAAAACGTCATAAATTATTTAATTTTAACATCGAAAAGGATAAAATTAAATATTATTTTATTGAAACTTTAAATTTAGTTTATTTAAATTAATATTGATTATTTTTGCACCAGCCCTGTGTTATATGGTATACTTATGCGAAACTTAGTTAAATAAACTAACCAAAAAAATAATAGTTGAAAATTAACATGTTGTGGTGATCGTGAAAAATACTAATTTATAACCAAAAACTAAACAGAATAACACTAATATTATTTTAGTTGTGAATTTAATAAACAAAGTAAAAAAAATAGTTAAACACATGGCTGGTATTACAAGCTCTGTATTTGGGTAATGAAATTTAATAACTAGTCACTAGTTTTGCAACGTTGCCAAACGTATTTTCTCTAATACGTGATATTAGCTAATATATCCTTAATACAAGGCTTGTAATAGGATCTGTTTTAAGAACTGTATTAAATCGTTGTCATGATTTTTAACTAAAACACCCAAAAACAACGATTTAGTATGAGGCTTGTAATACCAGCCATTATGTAGAATACTTGAACCTACCTATTATAATATTGCTAATAATACTAAATTTATAGAATGGAATGTAGGTTAGAAATGGATTGCAATATTATATTGACCATCAGAAAAAAATGCGAGTTCTGTTATTTGAACAACATTCCATGTGTTTACAAATAATTCAGTTAGGTTTTTTGTTATTATTAAATTGTCAGTCATATATAAATGTTCATTTTTGTTCAGATTGCTGAAAGTTAGATCAGATAAAAATATTGAAATTTTTTCTGTTGATGGATATGAATGAATAAATAGATAACTAACTAGATAATTTTGTTTATTTTATGTTGTATACAATGCGTTATTTTCATGAAACGTGCACTATTTTTATAACATGAATTAAAGACTTCCATTTAATCTAATTTTAAATAAAAATACGTGTGGGAGTGTTAACGTGATTTTGTAGTAAAAATATCTAGTTACTAATTTTATTTATAACTGCAGTGAAAAATTTGATATGCTCATGGTATAAATGACTGACTCATAATTTTATATATGTCATAGGAATATTGAATAATATCATATATACATAAAATATACGTATTTTATATTTATATAATGTAAAAAAAATCCTGTGACGTCTGTTAAACTGGTGCAAATCAGTTGCCCCAGGTTTTTATGTAAAATTACCGTACATATTTTTATGTGTATAATTTTGCAAAAAAAAGAGTTATACAATATGCCTAAAATTTACATAATTTAAGTTTTAAATTAAAAATTACTTAATTTAATTATTGCATTTATTTTAATCCCATTCTTTTAATTGACTTTTATAACATATATCATTAGGCCCCACAAAAATTTTAAATTATTGTTAATAAATTTTTATTATAAACAAATATTATTGCATTTAATATTACTGATAAAATAAATAACAATTTAAAAATTATTTAAGAAAAATATGTCTAGGCAAATTTTTAAATCGAATAAAAATCGATAACAATAAATAACAATATATTTTATGTAACTTTACATTTTTTCTAACAGTGTATAACGGTTATAATTCATGAAGATAACGAAAATAATCATTTAAGTGAGTCTTTGAATATATAATATATATTTAAAAGTTATATCCATATAACATGTGAGTAGAATATTACTATATATTTTCTATGATTATAACAATACAAAAATCATATTTTCGATGTGACATCGATAAACATTTCAAAATAATTATGATTTGACAATTTGTACGGTATTTTAGCAACAGTTGATTTTGTGTTGATATTTTTGATTAAAGTTTTGAATTTGAAGAACTAAATTTTTGATTAGTTTGATGCAAATATATTTTTAAAATAAAATATGCAGTTATTTTGCGAAATATATATATATTAGAAATTAGAAATTAAAACAACTTTATACCAAAATTTACTTTGTAAACAAAATGTTGTTGATAAAATTTGTTATAAATAACATACTATTAAAAAAATGAATGATTTATAAGTGTTATAATGGCACTTAAAATTAAATCGTAAATAAATTTTTTAAGGCTTTTGGAACAAAACAAAATTTAATGTTTTTAATTTAAATTTCGTGCTAAAAATTTACATATAGGTGTAAATAATATTTAATAATATTTTTCGATAATCAACAAATAATGTTAAAAAAGCAATTTTCTAAAAAAAATATTGAGTTTTTCATATACCGGAAGTGCTATCGTATGTTTTGTTTGTATCAATGTATGATATTAAATTTTTATTTTGAAATTATAGATATACAAACAGTATTTTATTTTTAACTGAACTTCTATATCTTTAAAGTAAAGAGTTAGCACAATTTTTGTTTGTTTAGAAGAGCAAATAATGTACCAGAAATATAAATGATATTCTATATTTAAACTAACATTATTAACATACAGATTATTTGATAAAAAAAATTGATAATAATTTTTATTTGATCTAAAATTTATAGGCTAATGACCTTTGTAGCAAATGAGATATGTTTGGTATTTTTACAAAACAACTAAAAATAGTTTTGCCTGTTAAATTAGATCAACTTTAAAGAGTTTTTTTTTTAATTTATATACATAATGCAATAAAATTATACATGAGTAATCCAGATAAGGGCAACATAATAATACAAATTTTACAAAAATAATATCAACTTTTTTATTTTAATGGGCACACCTTTTAAATATATATATATATATATATATATATATATATATATATATATATATATATATTTTAATTAAAATATATATTAATATAACTACGTAAATATATATTTCAAAGTGAAATTATTAATAATAAATAAGAAAATATGTAAGTCAACGTGTCGACGAACTGAACGTGCATCTTCATCAGAAAAAAAGATAAAAATGACATTTATAGCAAATAAAACATGGAAACAAGTTACTATATAAATATCATTTCTATCTTTTTTCCTGACGAAGATGCACGTTCAACTAAATGTGCGTCTGAAATAACGTGAAGAAACATTGATTTATTAATAAATTATTACAGAACTTGAATATAAAGTCGTTTAATTCTAATATAATGAGTTCTAAAAGATTTTTTACTATGTTAAGAAAATAAATTTTAAAGTTTAAATTTGAATTTTGCTTGATGTGACGTCACTTAGACTTTAGCGCCACAGTATTGACAATATATAAAATAGTAGTTAATTTCAATATTTTCTTCAAATACTGAGTTAAACCATATTCTGCGTTTTTCAAATAGTGCTGGTACGTGAAAAAATATTTTATTTGATATTATACGTACCAATTATTTTGTAAATCAGTACAAAACAATATTTCACAACCATAAAACTGCATAAAACAAAAATGTTATTCGATAAACTGACAGTTGATACTATAGTTATCTTTGAAAAGTTATGTGACCTCACACACAAAACGTGAAATGGGTGGCGGAAAAATATTCTTATTTTTCCGATTTTTTTATATGTATAAAACTCTGCAATATATTTAAATAAAAAATACTAGAACATTGTTTTTATATAATCGTTCAATATTTAGCCTTAAAATAGTAAATTTTAGATTGGATGAATTTTGTATATTTGAATTTTACGTACAATTCAAAATTTAATTATGTTGGACAAGCCATTAACATTTTGTAAAAATAGGTTTCATATTTAAGTAGGTAGTAGATAAAGAAAGGAATGTTTGTCCAAAATAGTGTTTTTTAAATTTTTGTCATTTCTGACTCAATTTTAGTATTAAATATAATTTTTTGATAATAGTTGTATAGTAAAATTTACTATCTTTCAGCGACCTATATATATAAAAATATATATATATATATATATATATATATATATATATATACAATATATATATATACAGGGTGTTTCACAACTTAGAGCAAAAAATTAAAAGGTATATTCTGTACGACGTGCTGATCATGAAACAAAAAGAATTTTTTTAAAATTTGCAAAAAAAATTGCATCGTATTTCAAGCAAACATTTTTTTTGCCACTGGTCGATAGTTATTTTTAATAATTGTTTTCAAATCGTCTACAATGAAAGTAATTGTTTACGTAATATCTAATACTAATAAAATGTGTAATAGTTTAATTAATAATTTAATTTAATTTGATAGGTAGTGGGTAGGTAGTCTTTCGTCGACATTGCTGTTAATTATTATTATCTTTGCTGGTGCACTGTTCTCATTTTACAGTGAATAGCAGTGTAGTGTAGTTTTTGTTAAAATGAATGCATTTAGTAACAGTGAATTAGTGGACATGATGTTAATTTATGGCGAAGCACGGCAAAATTCGTTATTGGCACGACGTCTGTATGCTGAACGTTATCCTTTACGCCGATTACCCACTCCCCGTTCGTTTGTGAGGATAGTCCAGCGCCTTCGAGACACAGGATATGTGCAACCTAATCGTGGGAGAGGTGGTGGCCGCCAGCATCAACACGACAATATGATTAATGATATCTTAGATGCTGTACATGCTGAACCAACTATTAGTACCCGAAGAGCGTCTCAACAATTTGGAGTATCACATAGGTCAGTATGGCGAATTTTAAGAGATCAAAACTACCACCCATTCCATTTTCAACGGGTACAGGAGCTAACAGAACCTGACTATCAGTTTAGAGTACGATTTTGCAACTGGCTTTTACAAAAACACACTGAAAATCCGAATTTCCCCTCGTACATCATATTTTCTGATGAGGCTACTTTTACGAGGGAGGGAGTTCATAACTATCATAACTTTCATTATTGGAGTCAAGTAAATCCACACGTTGTTGTACGGGGCAGTTTTCAGCATCGTTTTTCGATAAATGTTTGGCCAGGTATTGTTAATGGAATATTACTTGGGCCGTACATTTTACCAAATAGGATGACTGGAGCTAATTATTTATTATTTTTACAAAATACTTTGCCAGAACTACTGGAAAATGTGCCTTTAAATGTGCGTCAGCAGACATGGTTTCAGCACGATGGTGCGCCATCACACTATGCTCTAAATGTAAGAGAACATTTAAACCAAGTGTTTGAGGACAGGTGGATTGGTCGCGGTGGATCTGTAGCTTGGCCTGCTAGATCCCCTGACCTGAATCCGCTGGATTTTTATTTCTGGGGTCATTTTAAATCCCTCGTCTACGACAACCAAAATGCGCCGGAAAACGAAGAAGAACTTAGGCAGAGAATAGAAAATTCAGCAGAAATAATACGAGAACAAAATTCGTGTCAAGACTGTACTAGGTCATTAATTCAACGTGCTGCAATGTGTGTAGGGATGAATGGTGCAAATTTTGAACAGTATTTGTAGTTTTGTGCTTCAGATATGTTATTTCCCAAATTATATTGATATTAAATAATACAATGCATTAATATTATAAATTATTTTGTATTCAAAACAATTATTGTCTCTAAATAAAACTAACATTACATAATGTTTCTTTGATAATTAATTTTAATTTAATATTTCTTTCTATGACGTATGCTACTCCAGTGGTTCAAAAAATGTCTACTTCAAGTAAACTACCCTTAACTTTGCGAATTTAAAAAAAATTCTTTTTGTTTCATGATCAGCACGTCGTACAGAATATACCCTTTAATTTTTTGCTCTAAGTTGTGAAACACCCTGTATATATATATATATATATATAAATTTATCGGATTCACTAATGAGTCACGAACCATAGTTCAAGAAGCACTGGTCTATAGTGTAAAACAAAATGACAAACTAACTAACTTAGAAAATACGCCTCTCCATTTATATATTTTGTAAATTCAATAAGTTAGAATTAACTTTAGATATTTTTCAATGTTCTCTTTAAATTTTTATTAATAATTTTACATTTTAGACACAAAGGGCTGGTATTTTGTGTTCTAGTTAAGCGAATGAATAACTAACCGAGCTTTCAAATTAAGCAGGTTTTAAACTCATAGTTAAATTTGGTAGATAGAACACATAAATTTAACCATTTGCTAATGTAACCAGTACAGAAAATACAGAAAATGTGTCATTTTAATCAAGTATTTGATTTAACCAACTACCGAATAATTTCAAGTAAGATTCAAAATGTATGTAAATTTATGTATTATGTGAATATTTTATAAGTTTATGTTTGTATTATTCGAGCCATTTAATTAGACTGTTGCCTGTTTGATGTAATTAAATAAATTAATTCAATAGAACTTAGAGTTATGCGTCATGTGTTTACAAAATATTTTAGATAAAATATTTATAATACAATATAATGAGTTTTAAAGGAATAATAAACTATACAGCAGGCCTGGGCTGACTTTTTTCAACTGAAGATCGACTTCATATTTTTTTCGTAAGTTTACAGACTACCGAAAGTATAATAAATTTATAATAATGTTTGAATTTTGATCTAGAAGGTGAAAATATACCTTGTTTTACAGCATACTCGTATCTGTAATTATTGTGAAAAAGTTTTATAAACAAAGCCCCAATGGCTTCCTCAAATTGCTTCGCAATCGACCAGTCGATTGCGATCGACTTTCTGCCCAAATCCGAAGTAAAATATCATTAATGTATAATAATATAACTAAAGTATAAAAGTTTGCATAATATTAAAAAAAATGAGTTATTACTAAATTTAAATAATATTTTAAGTATTTTTTTTCTGTTTAAAATTAACTTTACTTGGACGGATTTTTTTAACAAAACTTATTCAAATAGTCCTACCCAGTTATTACGTGATTTGTCTCCTTTGCGATAAAAAATACTATAATAATATTATTTTATCACTACTGTTCGCAATTACAGTAAGCCGCAAGCCTAATTAAACAAATGCTTAATTAAATTTTGTCCTAAATTCTCAGTAATTTCTCAAGGTCAAACAATGATACTACTATTCAAAATACAATGTATTATATTTTCAACAAATTTCTGTGTTAATTATATTTATAATTCTCACCTCAAACAATTGACAAAAACAATAATAAAAATTCGAGAAACATTTGAACACAGACGCGTAGTTAGTTTACACATATATCCACATACGATTTCTCAATGTTACTAGTATTATAACAGTCAGTACTATATCCATTCAAATGATTATTACCGCAAAAAAATAATACAGTGAATGTCAAACTTTTTTTTATTATTTTGAGAGCATCAACAATAGCTGTGTTTTTTACATTCCACTCAGATCAGTAAATCTTTTAAATTAGCTGAGCTGAGCTGAGTTTTGCTGAGTGAGTTGTATTGATAAATAAAACAGTTTATTTGAAAGTGACGTTTAAAATCTAAGTTCCACATATGATATAACCTAAAATATTAGATGTATTTGGGTTGTTTGCGTTGATAATTTATTGCAACTCGCCGGATATCTATTGTTTGATTTCAAAATTAAATATTCAAATACAGTGGCGTAGCGAGAAACTTGTCATGGGGGGTGTTACTAATATTAATCAATAAAGATAATACTATAATTTGTATAAAAAGTAAAGAGCAATAAAAATTATTTTTATAAAAATGAAAGTAAAATATCATATTTAATATTTCACATACGTATGTTTTTGGTCGTTCAGGTACTGGGGGGGGGTCAACCCCCCTAACACCCCCCTGGCTACGCCACTGTTCAAATATAAATGTCAACGTATCAAACACGTTATCTAATCTGAAACTAGGAAAATTTGAATTTCGCATGTGCGCTCACTTGAATCTCAGCTAAGCACTAGTTAAATATCAAACTCAGTATCGGTAAGGGGGGAAGCAATTCACTCACTTCGAACTCAGTTACGAGACGATAAATAAAACAGCTATTATTTCAAGGTTACTGATATTTGCTGATCTGAGCTGAGTTTTTCGGTAAAAAAACACAGCTATTATCTCTAGAACAATAAATGCTTAGTATTTCAATAAATTAACATAATTGTCAGAAGAGTCATTTTGAAAATATGCACTGTATGGAATCATTAAATAATACGTTAGATAAAGAAATATTTAGACCTTGAGATTAATAATAAATTATAAATATACAGTTACTACGAGTTGACAAAAGCTGTCTTATTTTCAAATTATTTTTGAGTTTATATTTCTTATTAATTAATAGTATTTTTAAATTTATTTTTAATAATACACTGGGAAAAATAATATAGTGTACATAACACGACAAAAGTGATGACTATTTATTTTGAATACAATAAATTCATACTTTATCATTTGGTTATTTCGAAATAAAAAATTCAATAACACGACATTTTAATATTTTAATTCATTGCTTTCAGAATAAAAATAAATAAATAAATCAACATGCGTTCGAAAATCTTCATAATGTAAAATTCGAAGATACTATGATAATTGCAAGACCGGTCAATATTAACAGTAGATTGATAAAAGAAGTTATTACAATTTATAAAAAAAAAGATACCATTGATCACTGATTTAAATAAAATTTGGCTTCCTTTAATTAATAATTTATAAAAATTTTATAATCTAGATACTTATTTTATTATTGATATATTTTATATTCCCGTTATTAATTTTAATAATATTTTAACACTTGTTTATTTTCCTTATTTGAATAACTTACTTGTTGTGCGTCAAGATTGTTATGCGTTTCGTCGGTTTGGTATCTTCAGACTAACTTCGCCAAACCGGCGAAACGCGTAACAATCTTTACTCACAACAAGTAAGCTATTCAAATAAGGAAAATAAACAAATGTTAAAAAACTTATTTTATTACCTAGTAACTTGTTTCTATGTTCTGTTTATTTATTGTATATCTCATTTGTATATATGCTTTTCAATTCCTAGTACTTGGAAACATTCGCTTACGCAAAACACTGTCAAATATTTTGAATTTACACATGAGTTCTTTGCTTGGTTGTAAATGTTTTACGATCGGTTTCATAATAAACGATAAAATTTAATTAAAAATAATAAAGTTAAATATGTATTTCGGTAGCTAAACTTGTATTCTCTTTAGCAAATTTTGGATAAGGCTAAAATTCTAATCAGTAATCTGAGGGTAGTACTCAACGTGCCAATAATGATATACAAATAATATACAAATAATGATATACACATAAAAAAATACGTAATATAAATCATATATAATAAATAATATAATAAACAAAATACCACATGCCACATTTTGAATAAAATTTGTTTCAATTGAAATGCATTTTTGATAAAAACACGAAATTTATCGAGTAGTTGATAATTATTTTGGTATTTTTCTTTGCGGTCAAATCTATTTTCGTAAAATAATCAAAATGTAATCTGTTCTATTTCAACTTTCGGAAACTCTAATCACTCTACGTTACAAATAAAGAATGTAATTAAATAACATGTATATTTTTACTAAGTCAAATATTTCATTTTTATTTTTAGATAATCTACAATGTTCATATAAATTTTTGTATTATATTCATTGAATGTTTCTGGCATATACACTTAAAAAAAAAACGCACCACTCAAAAAATCAGAAAAATTACCGATTTTCAAATAGGTATAACTCGGCCGATTTTGAACGAAATTTAATGAAATTTTGCGTCCGAAAAAATTTGATGTCTCATCTTTAAGGTCGTGTAAGATATGTATGTACCATTTGAACCATTCCGCTCCCCACCACACCTCGCAGAAAAAAACATGTTTTGAACTAAAAAATTGTTAAACTTTGACAACATGTATAGCATACAAAAAATTTATAACAGATTTCAAAACACACAGATTAAAAAATTGTTTTTCAAACTAAATTCCCTACTTATTTCGAAATTATAATTTAGTCGTACGGCTATATTGGTTTTGAATTGAAATATCTTGTAGCCTGTGAAAACTTGATTGATAATCTTAATTTTTGGCCACAATAAAACCAACAACAACTGCATTTGCTTTGTTTTATCATAAGTTAGTAAGTAGTTTGATTCAGAATCATTTAGCTCTGCGCTAAAATTAACTAATTTCGTGATAAGTAGGATAATCTGATTGAATCTTAATTGTAAATAAGAACCGACTATCTCATGCAAAATAGTTGGGAAGAATAGATGTTGAAGAAAGAGAAACATAAAACAAAAAATATATCGTTTGTTAGTCGAAGGTGGTCGAAGCACAGATAAGCATATAGTATTATATATATATATATATATATATATATATATATATATATATATATATATATATATAAATATTAAAAAAAATTGTAACTGATATACCCACTATCGTTTACAAACACACACACACACGATATTACCGAATATGATATTAGATTCGGTGGCGCGAATTTACTGGCCGGCGTGTCTGTTGTAAAAATTAAAAAAAATGCCACAAGGTCAGGTATTAATTAATTAAACAGAATCGCACACAATAGTTTGATCAACTGTTTGCCTTAAAGACATTAATAGTTTAAAGTACTGTTCGGAACACGTTGCTATTCTACGCGAACGCACAACTTGCAGTTTCGGAAAAGTATCTGAATAAACAGGAAACAAGTATTTTGGTACTTGAGGCCAAGGCTATGTTAGTGCTGTCGTATATGTAAAAAATGAAATAGCAAAGTGGAAATTCATTTACATTAATTGTGTAATTAGAATAATAGTAATTTAATTTTCTCTTAATAAATACATTTAATAATTAGTTAAAATTTAGCTCGGAAAAATAGAGTGTCATAATGTCAATTTGTCATATTGGTATTTATAAATAAACAAACACTCTAGACTGATTAATATTTATTTTAATGTTTTAGAATTTATTGAGTAAAATCACCTTTTCGATTTTAAATTGGAAATAATTATAATTCTAATTGAAATTATTAAACTATACCTTAAAATTTGAAGAATATTTTTTTAAAAATGAATACATTTAATTTAAAAAAACCTTGAACAAAATATGAATATAAAATATAAATTGTTGTTTACTTTCAGAAGACATTTTTAATTGATGATATTAATTATTTAATTACTTAAGATTTTACTCTAATTAAAATTAATACTTACAAAATAACACATGCTTGGTCACAATATATTATATTGTAAAACATAATTGCACTTTTTTAATTTCATATTTCGAAGATTTCAATGTTTGAGGCACACTAATTTGAAAACTGTCAAAAAAATTTTGGTTTTTGGTCGTACAAGTTATGACGTCATTATTACATTACTGCTTCCATATGTTAAATTTAGAACAGAACAGAAATAACTTAATACGTCAAGTGTTTTGCGAAAAAAACAAATACAAACTATACGCGCATATGATGTTCAATTATTTTTTATGACTCAACCATTTTAACTACGTTGAACAATTGAATGTTTAGAGAAGTAAAAATTATAAAAGAAAATTTGTTTTTGAATTGTACATTTTTGCTGGTACGATAAAAATTTTAGTTTTATAAAATGTGTGTGGTGTGGTGACGCTTTGCAGTAACTTTGAAAATGTAATGTTTACGTTTAGACAAGCAATCGATTTCTGCTGCTTACGTCATGACTATAATTCGATAGCCACTGGTGCCAACTGCGAAATGACAAAGTTTTTTATTGCAAAGAAAAAGAAAAGTTTTAAAATAATGTAAAAGTTTATATTATTGTTTGTTGAGTAATATTATATTTATTTACTTTTTTTAAGTGTATATTGATTAATAATAAATGTTTATTATGTTATTTTTAGATTATTTTTCTTGTAAAAGTTTAATAAATTGTACGACTAATGATTATTATTCTAGCTTAAAAAAAAAACAACTGTGAAGTATACTTGTTATAAATATTTGAATAATATTATTTTACTGCAACTTCATGAGTTTGTAAATACGTCCGGATTTAAAATTTAAGATGATTTATTGTGACAAAAATTATATTAATTATATTTTCGTAATTTTCTACTGCTGTAATTCCAAGGACAAATTTACCCGTATCATATTATGTAAAACTAATGCGTGCATTGGAAATCTTACATGTATTGATTATATAGTGAGACTTTGTGATGCGCTTGTATTAGTTTTATGTCAAAATAACATAAGATCCGGGTAAATTTGTCTTTGAAATATGCGTGCACGTACCTAATTGTTATAAGCAAAAATGGTTCAAATATGAGCGGTGGTGGACCGATAAATTTGGGGGATTTGGTGCTAAAACATACTGGGACTCCTATCTTCTATATTTGTGCAAAAAAGAAAACATTTTGAGATTGGATAAATCATAAAGCCAGTACTACACTAGCATAATTTTCAATAAATCGCTGAAATTTTTGGAGACAATTTTTTTGCTTACCTATTATATAATAGCAATAGACAATTTAGATTATTTAACTAAATATATACATTGAATTGTTGCTGTTAACGTTTATGTTTTTCATTTTAAAAGTGTAAATAAAATTAAATATGTTATCAAATGTTATCATGTTTGTTTTAGGCTCGCTTTCAGACTATCACATAAGTTTGCAACTGTTGTTGGGCATGCACAGTATGGTAAAATATTAGCTAACGACGCATGCCTCGAATAATTACAAACCCGTCCCAAACTTGTTTGACGGTAATCTTGAATAAATCTATTATTATCTAATTTATTAAATTTATGTCAATAAAAATGAAAATTAGTATTTTTTAATATAAATTTTTTTAATCAAAACTTTATGATAAATAAAATGAAACGTAGGTATTTTAAATATATGTATCATAAAATTTATAAATTTCTAATTAAAAATTTATAAATTTTATGATCTAATTACTTATTTTGTTACCTAGTTATTTGTTTCTATGTTCTGCTTATCTACTATAAATGTCATCTATATTATTTTTTCTGATAAAGATATACATTAAGTACGTCGAAACGTCGATTGTTCATAAATATTAATACAGAACTACAACCTAAAACCATTTTATTTTGTTATAATATATTCTGTTCATATATCTACCTATATAATCTCAATAAAATTTATAAACTTACGGACGTTCGATAAAATTTCACTCTCATACTACCATCTCTTTCAATATTATATCAATTTCTATATCCATATCTAGTTCGTTAGTGCTAATTTAATCCAGAGAAGACCTGATTTAATCTTTGGTGTAAGTTTGGGTGTGTGACGCCAATAATATGAATTTTATCAACTTTAATATTTTTTCTCTGTATTTGCTCACTTTATTCAAAATTGAGTATGGTGTTGCAGCTAACCAATAAATTAAATTAACTTTGCGTATAATTTGTACCGGAGAAATTAAAATAATACAGAATGCTTCATTACATATTTTAAAAATTCAATTACATTTATCATTTAATTAAAACATGCCAGCTACAATTATGCATTTGAAATTTCCAAGTAAAATCTTCAATAGGTAATTAGTAATTGAACTCATCAGTTGATGACGCGGAGAAAAAAAAATATTTAGTCATCGCAAAATAATCTGTAACATCTGCGAATATAAATGAGAAGAAAATGTAACACGGATATTACTAGAACATTGAAGGAGAAAACAATATAACAATATATATGTATAATGTTTGTATTCGTTTCTCCCATGTAACATCCGAAATTAAGTAATCGGCTGTTTTGAACAAGAAGAGAAAACTAAATTGTCTCACATCGGAAGTTGGTGTTGTTGCTGTAAGTTGTTTGTTTTAGATCGTTTTTTTTTTCTACATCGTTTTTAATTCTAGACCAGTGGTTCTTAATCTGTGGTCTGTGGACACTTCGGAGACAGCAATGTTCTTACAGAGGCAGAAATGTAACTATAGATTTTGGGACTCCCGTAAAAATTTAAAAGGACCCCCGTTTTAAATATACACAGTTTATAAAAATAACATCAATCAGTCTGGAGGCATTGATTTAAATAAGATTTAGCTTGCTTTAGTTAATAATTAATTATTTTTTTAAATTTAATAATCTATAAAACCTATAATAATAATCTGATTAGTTTGTTACTTAGTAACGTGTTTTGTTTGTTTATTATTTATGTCATTTCTATTTTTTTTTTCTGATAACATCAATTATTATATAAAATATATATAGAACTTAATCCGAAAGCTTTTTTTATTTTAATATAATGACTTCTGACAGATTTTTACTATAAAGATATTTTGCTTGTTAACAGAATTTTATTCTAAAACTATTTTCATATTATTACTATGTTTATATATTTTACTATGTTAACAATTATTATTGTTTCAAATTTTCCCGAAATTATTCAAATAAAAATACCTATAATAGAAGTTCGTGTTTTACTACAAATTTCAAGATTCTTCAATAATAAATTTTAAATAAATATTTGATGCATTTTCTTCAGGTTTTAAATCTGTTGTTTCGGTGTATCGCGACAATAAAAGATATTTAAAGGGTCATCTATGATAAAAAAAAAAGATTAAGAACCACTGTTTTAGATCGTTTTTATTTTCAACATTGTTCTTAATTCTAGACTCTTTTGATTCATTCCGCGTTTTTCTCGAACTTTATTATTATCTAGAAAACGGTGACCTCTATTTCGACATGTTGTAAGTCGTGATAAATATCTGAATTAATTTGTTTTCTGTGTTTTGTGTTATTGCCTTTGATTGCGAATTTTAGGAAATTAGATTTTTTTAAAGTTGCATATACTGTTTCTTCACTAGGCAGTTTTTGTAGCTTATTATTTTAATTATAATTAAGTAAGTAAGTATGTTTCCGAACTTCCCATAAATGACATTATAAAATTTATTTATTTACTATGTTTATGTTAAATATTTCTTTTTTTTAATCGTATTGTAATGTTAATTTTTATGTAAATTGAAAGGAATTCACAAAAACGTACTTATTTTAGGTCATAAAAATCATGTAAAATTAATACCATTTCATTATATGTATATATATATATATATATATATATATATATATATATATATATATATATATATATATATATTACTTTAAATGTGATTATGAAAATATGATTCAACTTTTTGTTTTGTTCATTTGTCCACGGTGTAAGAATTTTATTAGTAGATGTTTTATTAGTTGTTTCTTATGTCTAACATGCATAAAATTTATTTCAATTATTAATATCAGATTTCAATAAACTTTTTTATGCGATTTTCGGTTTATTTTTACTCATTGCTTTGGTTTTATGGGGTTTTAGAAAATTAAGGAACATATTCCTAATTTTACACGTGAACTATATATTTTTTATGCAATTTTTTTATATACGCTTTTCTGCGGAACGTATCTACCGCATAACGAGAAACTATTGTATATTAACTTAAATTATGATTTAGCTAAACTTGCGATTTTGACTATATTATGGTATGGAGTTTCACTAAATTATAAATTTTAGATTGTATATCAAAACTTTATTTCAAATACAATTTGATTTTTACTATTTTTTATGTAGATAAAAGAACTGATGTAAAAAATATATTATAATTAAATTTTAAAAAAATCATCTAAAATTGAGCCATCTAATCTAATTCGAATCAAATTAAATAGAAATTTAGTTGTTTTGCGCATAATAAAAAAATATTATTCCAAAAAATAATTTCTGTTTTACAGTAATGTACAAAATCACAAATTTATAAAACCAATTTTAAAACTCCGAGAATTTACATTCATACATATTTATTATGAAAAAAATAACAATAATAAATGTAATTTAACTTTTAAATAATAGCAATTGAATTCTATTGCGAAACACAATCAGTCCATGTATGTATTGTATTCGAAAATAAAAATACCTAGTTTGATTGTAACGATTCACTGAAAATGTGTATCATCATTTTGCACACAAAAAAAGGAAACAAAAAACGAAGAAAGAAATAACACAATTGAACATCATCAACATTCGCGTTCGTCTATTGTTCAGAGATAGCTATCAAGGTGACAAATACGTCATCGTCGCCATAGCTTACTCCGATGCAAAAAGCGGTCATGAACAAAATTGAACAAAGGTCTGTAATGCATATTTCTTTACGACCGATGACATTTTGCCGTAAAAACTCTTTTTATTATATACGTTTATAGAATAATGCAACAATTTTATAAAAGACACAAATATATTATTTTTTAAGACATTGAAAATATGTAAAATTATTTCAAAAACATTTGATTTTTCAGTTCGTTTTGAAGGTAATTGATATTCAGAAAATATATTTATTTTCCTAAAATATATTTATTTTCCTAAAATATATTTATTTATTGTATTTATTAAAAGTGTTAAAATACATTTCTTGCATTCTTAAAATAACTTATGTATGTTTCAGGCAATAAATGAATGTAATACTGATTTCTTTAACACTTATTTGGACAAGGTGCGTTCGACACAACGCAAAAATTTCCCGGTATATTTTCAAAATGATCGATTACCCATCTAAGTATTCCTAAATTAAGTTATTTCTTATCAGTTGAAGTCAAAGTAAATGTTGTTTTACTGACAAAAATTACAAATTAACAAAAATTCCTCATAGTTTGTATAAAAATTTATTAAATTTAAAATGTCTTGCCCAGATAAGGATTAATTTGGAATTTAAAACAAAAATCTTTAATATCTTATAATTTTAATTGAATTAATTTAATTTTAGAGCCAACAAAATTTGAACGTAAAAAGTTATATATTTTATTAAATTGTGCTCAAAAATGTTTGGTAACCTAGACAGCAAAAAATCATAATAATAAGACAGTGTTCTCAAACTCAAATTACTGACGGGCCGAAAGCATATCCTGAAATGAGTAAACATAATTGAGAAGTAATTTTAATGTTTTTATAATTATAATTATTTCTAATAATTTGCATTAGTATAAATATACCTATTACAATAATTCGTTTACTAATAAATATTACAAATGATATAAATCAAAATTGTAAAAAAATCAAAAAAGCATGTAAGCAGATATTTCACTAATGTAATATATTAATTCTCATTTTAAATATTTATTATACTTACAATTAGCTTACCCTGCATAGCTTTGTAACTTTCATATATTTTGAATGAGTATCTAATACCTGTTTGATTGAATCAGAATATATTAATTTCATATTCTAATAAATTGGTATCTAATAAATTTCTTAATGACTGAATAATCCTTCACTAAGTACAGTTCTTCCTAATTATTAAAACTATAAAGACACTGTACTAGGACATTCGCAATGATTAAAAATTAAAATGTGAAGAATTTCAAAGTAACTTCCGTAATACGTTAATAACATAAATAATAACTAATTATTATAAAAAACAATTGTTTCAAAAGAATAATAACTAACTTTTAACTTACTGATTTGTATCTAACTAGTATTCATTTAGATAAATAAATAGCAGGCCTTGATTTTTCTTACGTTTTTCTTGCAAATCACGACGCTCAACTATTTATATATACAAAACACTAACGAAATAACAAAAGATGTACTTTTCTATGTCAACATTAATTTTTAACGTGTCGAGTTTATGATGGTGCATAATGATTTTCAAAGTTTCTCATTCATTAATTCAGTTAATAAATTTAATTTCGGCTTTGTATTACGTTATGCGTTAAGTTTATTTAGGTATGTGTATGTGTGTGTGTGTGTGTTGGTTGGGTGTCTGTATGTAAGTGACATAACATAACGTTACAACAGCATTGCGCGTCCGTTCGACCGTATTTCCTATTTCCTGTTTGAAAAGTTAAAGGCGGCGACTATCTTTTCAAATCCTGGTTGCCAATAAAAATATATTTTTTTATTTCGTATAACATATTTATGGCTTATTTTCATGGCTGATCGATTTTACATTTTTAGTAAATTTATTTACTGTTTTAAAAAACATAGCTACCTATACAATCACATCATGTAACCATAAGGGAGTGGCACAAACTTTTCTCATTCAAGTTGTTTCCGTTAAACAAGCACACAAAACATTCTCAATTATGCCTATTCTACTCATCGGATATTCACCTAGACATATATATTCAATATCACCCACATGTATTCTTTTAACATTCACTAACAATAACTTTTTTGCAACATTTCGCTCCACTCTTAATTTTATTCGCTTCATACGCCTTACATACACATTTTGTACCTCGGATTCTGAAAAATGGATAATATGTTTTTATGTAAATAAAAATATTTACGCTTTAGTTTGATTTTCCTTATTTGTTATTTGTGATTAAGAAATTCTGACACAAATAATAAGTAAATATCAAAACGACCAAGTTCGGATCGTTCAACAGTTAATGGATACTTTAAAATTGCTCATTTATAAATTTTAGAACCCCCCCCCCCATTTTAAAATGGGACCCCCCACCTAAACAAACACAGTTTGTGTTAAAGGCATTTTTAAAAACGTTACATAATTTTTAACAAAACTCGGAATTAAAACAATATATTAAAATTCTGTAAAAAGCATGAAATAGACATATCATTTTTGACTCCAACTAAATAACTCCGCGTCGCGTAGTATAGGCGGTATATACTCGTAGAACACTGAAAAATCAATTGAAGTATAGTCGATATTTTGAAAAATTCTTTTCTAAAACTATTTCTAAACATAACAATTTGTAGTGAGATCATTTAGTTATGCGACAAATTTTAGATAATTTTACTGATATTAGCACAAGTTAATGTCTGTTTTAAGTATGAAGCGAGAAATAGACGTTTTGTTAATAAATTGATTTAGTTCAATCAAAATCAAAATAACGCTTGGAGAATAGCATCTATTTTAAAGATAAATCAGTTTGGTACCAATATTTTTTGTTAAAAGGTACTGAATGCCAATAATAATAATAATGAAGCCAACATTACGTTATTATAAATTTTGAAAACAATATTTTTTTGAAACATATTAGGCAAACACACTGTATAAAACTAGCTACAGTTCTGAATATATGTCAAACTTCAAAACTTCCAAATACTTCTTTTTGGTTTTAAAGTTAATGTTAGTGAAAGTGTTAATGTAAGTTTAAATTCAACTGCATAAACTTTAAAAAATTCTTGTAAATTGAAATTAGTATAAGGTGATTTTTTTTTATATATTTGAAGATGTAGAAAAAACTAAATATTATTGATAAAATAATTACGTGTTCCCATTAAACAATATAATTATATATGTAAAGATTTGTTTTTAATAGTTCAAGTATTTGTTACAAATCACGAAAACGCTATAAAATTAACGATTATTACTATAAAATAAATATCGCATTGAAATTAATGATTTTTAACCACACCTGTTCGAACACCTTCTAAATTGTGAAAATTTCAATCAATTTGTTTATATACATACATTGTTTCTTATATAAATCAATTGTTTATTGTAGCTGTCAAATTTTAAAGAGGTAATAATATAAACAAAATGATTTAAGTTAAACCGTTAAGACTCCAAGCAAAAATTATAAAGTTCACTAATGAAACACTTTCTCTTGCAAAAAAAAAATATGTATTTTGTATTTTCACATTCAATCTAGTTACATTAATATTTATATATGTTAGAATTTTTTATTTTATTACATTGGTTACGCCCATCTTTTATTTTTTTGTTTCAAAATCGTTACTAGCTATAATTCATTTGAAATTTTTACGAAATAAATATCAATGATAAATATATATGTTTAAAATTTTTGATTATATGTTTCTGCAATTGTTGCAAAAATTAAATTATTTTTTTTGTATAATTTTATAATTATACTCCATGTCCAATATAACCAGATCAGTTTTATTTATTTATTTTACAAAAAGATATAATAAATTAAAAAATATATGTATACTTAGTAAAAAATCTTTCGGAACTCATAAAACGGCTTTTGGATTTAGTTCTGTATTAATTTTTATTAATAATCGACGTTTCGACGTACTTTACGTACATTGTCATCAGAGAAAATTATACAAATGATGTAGAGTATGTCGAAACGTTGATTATTAATAAAAATTAATACAGCACTACAATGATATATTCAATGATATTACTTTATAATGTACGATAGATACGTAAATGATCTTACGCTATATGTGACATAAGAAATTAACAGATTTTTTTAATTCTCTGTAACCTTTAAAAAATAAACTAATTCAAATTCATGTAAGTTGCACTAGTTTTATAATACATTGACCTGTATATTTTTTGCGTCACCCGGTAGTGGAATTTTGTAAACATAATAATAAAACATTGATACATACAGCAAAAAACCAATTTTTATTCTAATATTATGTTAATTAAAACAAACTATAAAAAAAATTAAACATATGTGAAATATTTCTAATTAATTATTTAATTACCCATTTATACATCCCGGATGTTCTATATATATATATATATATATATATATATATATATATATATATATAATTTGTAAAATTAAATTAATTAATTCATAAAAGTGTTAACTAAAGTTCCTTGAAAAACGTCGCTATAGAATACGCTAGAATGCTGTAGAATATAATAAGATACTGTAATGTGAAAAGAAGACACAATATTCTATAGTACTATAGAATAGACTAAATTAATGGAGAGGTTTCTTTGATAAAACCTACTAAAATCTGTTACTTTCTGCTGAATTTTGTGGCACACTTGCACCAAGCAGAAAGAATATATGTAAAACCGATATTTAGAGTTTCTTGTTGAAAATCTGTTTATTTATCAAAAGTATTTGAATTTAAAGTTAAATATTATATATATATATATATATATACATATATATATATATATATATATATATATATATATATATATATACTATATATGATAAAGTAAACAATATATGTCAAGACAGCATGGCTTGTAGTGAAACCGCGCGGATTAAAGTGTAACAAATGCCGTGGTAAACAAACAAATATCTGTCAGTTTACAAGTGTAAGAGCTTATGATCATGTTTATTAGATAAATATTAAATATTAAAGATAAATATACTGTATGCTACTTTAAACTTCATTTACAATATTTTATACCATATTATGAATAAAGGTGATTTACCAATACATCTTTTTAGTATGAAAATTTCCATCATTCTATAAAGAATATTTTCAAAACTATAAAGGCTAATTAGTAGTTAATTAAGCGATTAGACTGCCAACTGTTTTTGTTATTAGTAGACGAATTTGTATATTCGAGTAGTTCGAAGGGGTAAAAGATTGTGGTTTAAGGAAAATTATTTTCGTCACAGTATTAGAATATTTATTTAAATTTTGTTTAGAATAACAAATTTATTTCAACTAATTTGTCTGTAGATGAAATACTAAATTTTATTGAAAATATTATCTAATTAAATAGATCAATCATCTAAGATTTATGCTTGGTTGCACAAAGCGTTGTTAAATGCTTTATAAATTAACCGCTTCGTTAACTTGCCAACTGATCAATCATTGAGGCGATTTGAAGACAGCTGACAATCTAGTTGCCTAGTTAACTTAATTAATTAGTTATTTATTTTTAATATACATAAGTAAAAGATCATTTGTCATTGGCAAAAAATGTATCTTTAGAATAAATGACAACATTTTATTGTACTGTACAAAATGTAATAATACGTCAATTATTATAATAAAAATTACAAAATGCTGTCATTTTACTGTTAACAGTTATGTAAAATTACATAAATTTATATTATATTTTATTACAGTTTGGCTAATTTTAAACTATAATTTTTTTCCGAACATTTGAAAATACTGAATCTAAGTTAATAATGCTTTATGCAACCTGGTCCAAAGTCCTTTAATTCGAAATAAATAATATTTTTCTGTTGACAGCTCTTACGTTTTTAAATCATATATATTTTTTTAATTTATCGTTAATTTTAATAAATTTTTTCACTGACATTAACTTAAGTTTATACAAATTCTAATATCATTATTTCTTTATATTATCTCAATAACTTTACTTTTACTTAGAAATATACCTATAGAGAATTTATTCATAAGCAACGTGCAAGGTGTAATTTCTCATTGCAATTGTGTGCATGTATGTTTGCATTTATTAAATGCATCTAACATTATTTATATAAAATAGTATAAGTACATCAAGGCTATACAGACGAACATGATTCTATTTACCGTTACTCGCGTTTAGATTTATAATTGCATTTCGTATAGATTGCATTTGCTGTGTTCGCTTATGTATTGTTTTATTAGAATAAATCCAGGCATGTTACTTTTACTTTTTGCGGTGTGTAGAAATAAGCGGTTAACCTCATACGCGAAAAATCTAATACTTTTCTTATTGGATTTTTATCAAATAATGATAAAATACAATTAAATGTTATTTATGTATTGTTTTGTTATTATTGAACAAAATAAATTATTAATTACGAAAGGTTCTTACTATTGTTAGATGGAAATTTGAAGGCGTTAGAAAATTGCTTGGTAATTGGAATTTCTGCACTCTAAAAAAATATTATGTAATTTTACTTACAAACCATGAGACACTATGATGACCAGTATTTCTAGGTATAATTACTCAACTACTCTAATTTTACATAATTGTTTAAAAATACATAATATCAGAACTATTACAAATATTATGTAATATGATATTACCAACGGGATGGAAACGTATATATCTATGTAATATTACAGTTTTTGATTACTTACTTGATTTTTGCCACTTTTATTTTTTTAAATTTGATTGCAAATTCATTTATTATTTCATATTTTTATTAAATTTATATGCAGTTGCTAGTAAGGGATTAAATCATCATGCCAATTATTTGTTTAATTATAACATCCATAATACTGAGATAATTAGGTCGGATTTCACAAGAGATCTTGGTGTTTGGTTCGATTCCAAATTAGATTTTCGAAAACATGTCAATGTAATCGATAATACTGTCAATAAAACTTTAGGTTTTCTTATTCGAACAGCTAAAGACTTTTATAATAAGGTTTAAAGGTAATTCTTTCATTTTATTAGTTATTAGTTAGTTGGTTTGATCAAGAAAATTAAAAAAAAAATAGTTTTATAACAAAATATTTGTAATGTTCATTTAATGTATGGTAATGCAATGATATACTAATATATTATTATATAAATATGTCAAAACTATTAAATATACATTAACTACTAATTCTATTTACGAATTTTACTAGATTGAATCGAATGAAATAAACATAAGTGTGCATGTGTTATCTATCAGATGTTAGATGACGTTCAATGAAATAATTTTAAAACATTGTTTTATTAATTATAGTATTACTAATTATATATAAAAAATAATAAGACAAAATTGAAAATATAATGGTAGTTATTTATTTACTTATTTGGAAATATTACAGTCTGTATTGAATCATCAACAGAGATACCTTATATTCAGTCGTCAAGTCAACCGTCTCAAAAACTAACACTTTGCACTTATCAACATTCGACACAAGATTCCTATCCATACCTACAATATTAATTCTATCAATTATCATTTACAGTTGCTCTACAAATTCAGCCAAAATAACCATCCATTATTAAAAGTATTTTTATCTAAAAGATCGCCATAGTTATTTTATTTGACTCTACTTGACTAAATTTTAGATAATGGTTTATTTCATTAAATTGATATTTTCAATAATTTTAATTATTTTATCTACAATTAGTTCATATTAAATTGTTATTTGTTTAAATAAATAATTGAAAATTTTAGATAAATCAACGAACAAGAATATACGACAAATTTTCAAAAATATCTAATTATCATAGTAAAAAAAAATTCAGAACTCATTATATTAAAATAAAACGGCTTTAGGTTGTAGTTCTGAATAATTTTTTTTAATAATCGACGTTTCGACGTACTCTACACTTACAACATCATCAGGAAAAAAAAATAGATAAATGGCATTACAGAACTACAATCTAAAGCCGTTTTATTTTTTATATCTAATTACATTAGATGAATAATAATTTTATGTCATTAAACTGAATTAAATATTTTATCTAATTTGATAAAAAAAAACCTGAAAAATTACCTAATTCTTTTAATAAAATAAAATAGCTTCCCTTAAACCACAAACAATAATTAAAAAAAAAACTATATACATATTTCAAAAGTTAAACTTCTATCATCAGTAACAAAAAATAAAGCTAAAGTCCTAATCATTGATCTAACGTTATACAAATGCTCAACGGAAATTATTTTATTTTATTAACTTTTCGCAACAGTAAGATCATATTTAAATTCTTTAGATAAAACAATAAAATATTAGAAAAAATCATTTAATTTTTTTTGTGTAAAAGAAATTGTGAATACAAAATTTCAAAAAATATATTAAATTCAAAATCTAAAAATAAAACAAAAACTGAGATATATATTTACCTTAATAACAACATTTTTTTCTTATACATTATTTTACAACAAAAATTACAAATTAATTTCCAACACAGAAATCTTCCAAAAATATATTTTAATCTCTTCTTCGAAAAAAAAAGCTGTCACTTTCTTTATGATATCACTTCGAATCTATTTTAAGAACTATTGTATTATCGTTGTGGCATACTGTTCTTATATATATATACGGTGGCTAAAAATAATTATACTAATAATATATATAATATATATATATATATACACGTGCAAAGTTTATTTTTATTGAATATATATGTACAGACTGTATAACAATCACGAAATAAGTAGATTTAAGAAAATAACTGAATAAGGGGAAGTGTTTTTTTTTGTTAAACATTAATCACATACCGTATACGGGGGTAATACAAAACACCCGCTATTTCTTTGTCGGTTCGATCATGAAAATTTTATTGATTGTGGCTGCGTTCCAAATTTGTTTTTTTTTCTACGGTTTATTGGTACAATAGGAAAAGTTTTTCTTATAAAAAATAATAATATAACTGAATTAAAAAAACTATAAACTTGTGTTATTTACGTATTTATATAAAAAAACAATAATATGATTAAAAACAAACAACAACATATCAAGGTGACAATAATAAAGTAGGTTATGCCATAGCCGCCATTCTGTCCATATTTGATATTTGATAACGTACATACATACACAATCACGCCATATACCCAAAAGAGTGTCGCACAAACTCTTCCCACTATCTCGAAATCAGTTTCCTCCAAACATCCCTATTCACACAAGCAACTTTAGCTTCATCCACATTCATAATTCCGTTCATGCATGCTTTTTTATACCTATTACTTGGAAACTTCTGCTCTCGCAATCACTTTTAATCAAACTAGTCATAACGTATTGCTACAAATTACATATATGTACATATAAGCAATTTGCAACACAATGTTTATAACATATGCAACCTGGTATTCAGTATTATACAAGGTGGCGCCAAAAGTCATTACTCGATTTGGTTGAGCGAAAACCACCGATCGATTATTTGTCAAAAACATTGACACAATTATTCCGCGTTCTTGAGAAGTATAGCGATTCATGGTTCGTCTACGTGTATTTTGAATCTGTTTATTTTACAAATTTAACATGAGACGCCGTCTACAAAAATTAGACCCAATGCCGTCTTTACGCATGGGCCCGTTAGGCACTTGTTCGGGGGCCCCACGAGCATAGGGGCCCCATGTTAATCTGTGTATATCATTGATACTAACATTTAAATTAATTCTATGTAATATAAAGTCATTTACATTTCATTTCTGTGAGCGGTTATCGTATAGGCGTCCCAACGTATTATTTTGCCCAGGAGCCCATAATGCAAGACAGCTCTGATTAGAGCATCATCAGCTAGGCTGATGACTTTTGGGCCACCCTGTATTTATTATATTTATAATTTCAGTAACACATATTTTAAATATATAGGCAATAAAATAAAAATTTAACGTTTTAAATTTGAATTCAAAAATAAATTGGAAAAAAATCGCTAACTTATAGTAAAAAAATACAATGGTGATGTTACTTTTTACAGAAAAACTAATTAAATATTACCAACTTAAACAGTATTGACACCATAAATAGACAATGATGCCACCATTAATTTTCTCAGGCCCTAGAAGTTAACAATTCGAAAGTAGCCCTATTGTAAATGACACCGCCTTCCTAATTACAATCCTCGAAGTTATACACTTACCTTAATGGATTTTCTTTAAATGTTAGATTTGTGTACAAAATAATAGATATATAGCATATAATTTACTAGTAACATACAATTTATTTACACGTTCTTTGAATAGAGAAAAAGAAAAAGAACTATAATAACTTTAATCGTTCTATATCAATTTCAAAAAGAAACAAAAAAAACAAAAGAAGAAAAATAAAATAAAATGTTTTTAGAAGGTATTTCTGTGAAAGTATAGATATACTTACTAACTAGTATTACTATAAACCAGAACAGAGATAAATATTTTTAGTTAAAGTAAGAGGCTATAACCTAAATAGGAAATTTGTAACTGATTCTTTCTCAAACATTCACATTTCAAATATTTCTATTAATTATTAATTGAATAACACATTCGTTAATATCTACCTTCATATAATATTATGAAGAAAATATCATTTGATTGAATGCATACTTACAATCAGTGAAAAATCGTTAGCGTATTTTGAAGTGACTAGGCGTCTTTGATTATAAATTAAGATTTCTTGCCTTGATTATTACTTATTAATAATTATATTTCTTTTATTCAAAATAAAGCTTGTCATTTTTATTTTTTGAATTTTTACTTTGTCGTAGAGTCGGTATTTCCAACTCCGGATAAAATGTGAAATAATTTACCATAGAATAAATAAATTTTAAAATTATAAATATTTATTCTGTGATTCTGAATAAAAATTGGTCTAAAAATGACATTTAAAATTGATAATAATTTATTTTGTTCTATAATTTAAAAATAATCGTATTTTTATTAATAATTAAATATATAAAAAAAAATGAAAATAAAATCACTATCTCTAATCGGCTATTTGTATTTTCAATGTCAAACACAGAGTCGCAGTATCAGCGCAAGAAATCAACATAAAATCTATTATAAATTCAATTTTTTTCTCATGAAACAACTAATCATCGCTGATTACAACAATTAAACCTTCAGCATAGAGAGGAAACGTTAAATTATTTCTACGTCCGCTGTCAATTCATAATTATCTAAGCTTGAAAAACAAAACTGCATAATCACTCATTATAAAAACATGTTACAGACAAAGTGCATGTAGTATACAAGATCATTGAAAAAATTTACTAGTGTTGTCTTTAAAAAAAAAAACAATTGTTAGATAAACGCTTATACAAATAATAATAATAATGACAGATTAATTGACTGACAATCAAATTTAAAATAAAATTCGTCCTTTCTTTATTTTTCAATGTACAAATTCGGTGTTTGATAAGATCATATTGTCATTTTGAAGTGAAATTTGCTTAGCTTTATTTTTTAAGTTTCGAGTGGTTTAAAGTTTTCTTTTCGTTAATATTTATAAGTCAAAATTTTTCATATAAACTGACATAAGTCGAAATTAATAGTGATAAAGACAGCCATGTATGTGAAATGAGCGAGAAATTTGAGATATTTTGCATAAATAATTAAAAATAATTATAAACGTGTTCAAATAGATTGGTTTTATCTATACAAACAATTTCATTATTAATTACTGGAACATAAATAATTTCATTTAAACCCATTACATTAAGTACAACAACCAAATAATGGAATAATCTATTTCCACACCACACTTATTTCTATTACATTTATAAATAATTCATTTGACTCATTAAGCTATAAAAAAAAATAGTTTCAAACGATAGAACTTCCAATAAAATACTATAAACTATAGCGCTAAACATTTAAATTTGAATTTACCGCGATGTTATAGTTGCGTGCTAGGTGGCATGATGGTGGTTCCTGGTCGGTAATACAGTGTGTGTGTCAGAGAGAGTGAAGCAAGCTGGCGAGGTGTGCGTTTTAATGGCGCGACATGTTAAATTTCACTACAACAATAAATCAACTAATATCTTATGTCTAGTGTTTTATTTCTTGGCCATCACTTACTACAGCTTCAGAAGTGGGATATAAGAATTCAATCACCACGTTTATTTGTGTGTATTAGGGGAAATAGTGAAATTAACTCGAACCTTAGAACTGTGGATTAAACACGTGGTAGAAAAGGATAGTGAGATATGAATACTAGTGAGTGCGAGAGAGCACGATAGTGACGCGCTGTTTTGCCAACGATTTTATAAGTTTTATTTCTGATTATTTATTATGGGGGATGAACAGAATACAGTAACATTGATCGATATACCCGAGATCGCGAATAATATTAAAACTTCTCCAGCATCGGTAATTAAAGCATTACATAAGTTTATATTCGGAGTGACTGGCGATCGTTTAAATCGAAGCCGGTTACGTAAGTTTTCGGGATTTGAATTCGCTTCGGATTCTGAAGAATTCACACAGAAGGTTGAGTGGACAGTTCAAAATTGCTCTGTCGGTGATTTAACAGCCAGTTGTAATCTTTTACGAATAGACTATACGGGTACTCCTAAGGAAATCGCGCAAAGATTGTGTGAACATCTGACCAATTTAGATTTATTACAAGGTCGCCCCAGTGACGAAGACGTCGACACTGAAGACCCCGATGACGAAATCGACGAGGATCAAGATGAAATACGAAGTTCCGTAAGTCAACAACTTGTCAATACTAATGCCACTATAAATTTTAGAGATATTGAAGACACAATTCGATTGTTCGATGGTAATAACTATCCTGTTAAATTATGGGTGACCGAATTTGAGGATAATGCAATTTTGATGGGCTGGAATGAGCTACAGAAATTTATTTTTGCAAAGAAACGCCTAAGTGGATTAGCTAAACTATTTATTCAGAGTGAACGGGACATCCGATCGTGGAAACTCTTACAACAAAAACTTATTGAAGAATTCTCGTCAAAAACAACTAGCGCACAATTACATAAAATGTTACAAGATAGAAAAATGAAACGCGATGAGTCGGTGCAAGAATATTTCTTACATATGCGAGAATTAGCTTCAAGGGGAAGTATTGAAACGGATGCTGTTATACAATATGTTATTGACGGTATAACCGACGACCCGAATCGAAAAAGTATTTTGTATGGTGCACGTAACTTCAGAGAATTTAAGGACAAGTTAGAAATCTATACAAAGATTCGCGCATCATTCCATTCTTCATGGAAACGAACTTCGTCCGTTCCAAGCATTAGTCGATCGCAAGGAATTGATCGAAATGAAACAAGTAAGAAGCAGATGCCTGCCGAAGAAAAATCGAAGACCGACACTAACCATGTAAGATGTTTTAACTGTAATAATTTAGGTCATGTTGCAGCTTCTTGTCCCCGACCACGAAGGCCCAGAGGATCCTGTTATGGTTGTGGATCCACCGCACATTTGAAAAGAGACTGTAAACAAAATGGCAGAGAAGCACGTGGCTCCGCACCTGCTGACAATGATGGTCGTCAAACCGGTGAAACAAGTAATGCCTTCCATCTTATAGAATCTGCTCCAACTGTTGTGTTACCAGTTCCGAGTTATACGGTGTTACTTCAACTGGAACAAAGTGAGATATGTGCAACGCTAGATACAGGTAGCCCCATATCCCTTTTATTAGAAAGTAAGGTGCCCAAAAGTGTGAATTTGAATACAAATGTAAAATCTCATAATTTTGAAGGTGTCAACAGTAGCAAAATTATTATATTAGGTCAATTAAAGTTAACTGTAATGATTAATGATATAGAATTATTAGTAAATTTCTATGTTGTACCAGATTGTACTATGAGTTGTTCCTGTCTATTAGGTAGAGATTTTATTATCCGAAACGACATTCAAATAAATTTTAGTAATACTGTTGAAATAATCAAAAAACCTGTTGTTAACATTATTGATAATTCGTGGGATAATGAGATTCTACATATTGCGACAGAAAATAATAACACAGTAAATTTAAACATTAATGAGAAAATTGATGTTCAATCAGGTGGTAAGGTTTGTGAGATAGTTAAAAAATATTATTTTGATGTTGAAAGACCAAACGAACCACAAACGAGTTTAGAAATGGAATTAATTTTAAAAAATAACTTCAAACCTTTTTATTTCAATCCTAGACGCTTGTCATATCAAGAAAAGGAAGCTCTTAAAGAAATTATAAATGATCTTTTAGCTAGGAAAATAATTCGACCGAGTAAATCACAGTTTGCTAGTCCGATTGTGTTGGTTTCTAAGAAATCAGGTGAATATAGAATGGCAGTCGATTACCGAGAACTAAATAAAATGACACAACGCGACATATTTCCGTTGCCAAGAATCGATGATCATATAGATAGATTAAAAGATAAAATATATTACACTCGTTTAGATTTAAAAGACGCGTTTTATCACGTTCGAATAAAAGAGAATTCAATACCTTTTACTTCTTTCTCCACGCATTTAGGACAATATGAATACGTAAGATTACCTTTCGGATTGTCTAACGGTCCTTCATTCTTCACTCGCTATATTTATGCTGCATTTCGTAAATTATTAGACGAAGAAAAAATATTAATTTATTTAGATGACATTTTAATAGCGACTGAAACTATAGATGATAATTTAAACATTTTAAAAGAAGTATTATTAACTTTGACGCGAAATCATTTAGAACTAAAATGGGTTAAATGTGCATTTCTGTTAACGCAAGTTGATTATTTGGGGTATCGTATTGATGCCAGCGGAATTCGTCCAAATCCAGAAAACATTGAAGCCGTGACACAGTATTCAATTCCTAGAAGTTTTCGCGAATTGCATAGTTTTTTAGGATTAATATCGTATTTCCGTAAATTTATAAAAAATTTCGCAACTTTAGCCAAACCGTTATATGATTTATTAAACTCTAAAACCGACTTTCAGTGGAATAATGAATGTTCAAATTGCTTTGAATATCTAAAACGCATTTTGATTAATGAGCCAGTTTTAGCTGTTTATTCTCATACGACCGATACCGAGTTACATTGTGACGCGAGTAAGCACGGTTATGGATCTGTTCTGATGCAAAAACAAACCGATGGTAAATTTCATCCTGTTTGTTATTTCAGTAAACGTACTTCAAAAGCTGAAGCAAACTATCATAGTTTTGAGCTAGAAACTTTAGCAATAATTTATTCTTTAGAACGTTTTAGAATTTATCTACAAGGAATTCCATTTAAAATCGTAACTGATTGTAATAGCCTTAAACTAACGTTAGAACGCAAGGAAATCAATCCGCGAATTTTACGTTGGTCGTTAATTTTGAGGAATTACAATTATACTTTGGAACATAGATCGGCGGAACGTATGCAGCATGCGGATGCGTTAAGTAGACAATTTGCAGTACTTGTTATTACGGAAAATAGCTTTGAGCGAAATTTAGCTATCTTACAGAATTTGGATCTTGATATTGTCAAAATTAAGAACGATTTAGAACATCGAGAAGATAAAAATTTTGAATTGCAAAACGGATTAGTTTATCGGAAAACAAAAAACAAATTATTATTTTATGTACCGAAATCAATGATAAATAATGTTATTAATGTTGCCCATGACGAGATCGCTCATCAAGGAACAAATAAAACCGTAGAATATCTCATGCGTGTTTATTGGTTCCCTGATATTAAGAGAAAAGTGCAAAATTATATTTCTCAATGTTTGAAATGCATTACTTATTCTACAATAGCTAATAAAGGTGAAGGTAGATTACATTGTCATGATAAAGGAAAACAACCATTTTATTGTCTTCATGTAGATCATTATGGTCCCTTAGAAAAAACGAATCATCGTTATAAATACATTTTTGAGGTTATAGATTCTTTTACTAAATTTGTTAAACTTTATGCCACAACTAGTACTAAAGTCGATGAAGTAATTACGCATTTAAAAAGTTATTTTAACCATTATAGTAAACCGAGGAAAATTATTTCGGATAGAGGTAGTTCGTTTATGTCCGACAAATTTAAAGAATTCTTAAACAATGAAAATATTCAGCATATTGCTATTGCTAGTGCAACCCCACATGCTAATGGTCAAATCGAAAGAATAAATCGAAGTCTGACGCCAATGTTAAGTAAATTATCTAACAGTTTATCCACATGGAATACCACTTTAAGCGATATAGAGTACGCGTTAAATAACACTATAAACCGTTCGATTGGAACAACCCCCGCACAACTCTTATTCGGAATAAACCAGATCGGTAAAATTAAAGATGATTTAAGCCAAGCTTTATTAGACCAACAAGACGTTGATCGTGATTTAATTCAAATGCGGGATGATGCTTCTAAACAAATACAATATACTGCTAATCGTAATAAAAATTATTATGATCAACATCACAAACAGCCGTATGAATATAAAATTGGAGATTATGTTATGATCAAAAATGTCGATGTTACTCCAGGAGTGAATAAAAAATTATTGCCGAAATACCGTGGTCCTTATGTAATTAGAAAAGTTCTAGACAATGATCGTTATGTAATTACGGATCCTGAAGAACATCAGTTGACTCAAAAACCATTCGAAGGAATATGTTCTCCGGAAAACATGAAACTTTGGAAGGAACATATTTAATCGAATTCAAATTGTTATGAATATATTTTACTTTAGTTATGTTACTTATTATCTTATGTATAACTTATGGTTAAGAAAAAAAATTATGACCAACCTTATGTATTTTAAGATTTTATGAATCATTTATGAACTTATGTCTTTATCAACAAATTTATGTATTTATGTATACTTAGATTATTTATGTACTTATGTCTTAACAACCGAATTCGTGTATTAGTTATGTGTGAACCATTTATGTTAAGTGTTCCAATGATATACGAATTTTGCTGTTAACCTACAGATGATTAGGGGCAATCATTGTGTCAGGAAGGCCGAACTATAGCGCTAAACATTTAAATTTGAATTTACCGCGATGTTATAGTTGCGTGCTAGGTGGCATGATGGTGGTTCCTGGTCGGTAATACAGTGTGTGTGTCAGAGAGAGTGAAGCAAGCTGGCGAGGTGTGCGTTTTAATGGCGCGACATGTTAAATTTCACTACAACAATAAATCAACTAATATCTTATGTCTAGTGTTTTATTTCTTGGCCATCACTTACTACAAAATAAAAATAACGTTATTGATTCGTTCACATAAATAAGCAAAAAAAGTTTATTTTTTCACTTTCATAATTACTATGGAAGAATTCCGACGAATACAATAAAAATTAAGGATGCTAATAATAGAAAATGACTTTCTAAATTATTAGAGAAATATAATCGATTTGATAAATTATACAGATATTGTCAACGGTGAGATTTTTGTAAACAAAACAATTCGAAAATTTTAAAGACTTGCAAATTATATTTGTCATTGCAAATTTATTCACTTTTGTTTTCTTTATTTCGAAAAACAACAAAAATATAAACAAATTTCTTAGTAACAGTTTGTGATAACATAAAATAGATTACAAAACTTGATCATTTATATATGTTTTATAAATTATTTCACAATAATATTGACAAATTTATAATAACAACTGTAATGTATTTATATTTACAATAAATATACATTAATAAAATACAAATATAGTAAAATTATATTGTTTTGGAAATATGTAATAGGTATTTTTCAAATAATGTTACATTTCAGATTACATTTTTCTAAAAAAAAATTATTGTTCCTTTCTAAAACACAAACAGATCACGAGTTACATAAGTGTTGCATCCCGTAAAACTTTACTGAAATCAAAACTTATCTTCTTGATATAATTTACATATAATAAATTTCTAGGATTAATTATGATTCTTATTATGTTTAGGTTAATAATAAAAATAATGTATAGACAAATTATGTTCTTAAATATTTGATGCGTGTTTGACACTATTTACTACAAAAACTATAAGACTACTGTTAGCCCTAGCGGATGCTAGGTAATAGCAATATCGCTATAGTTCAAATTATACCTATATTGCAATTAACATTAATAAACCTGGATAAATAATAACAAAAACGAATTGAATAACTGTAGTGCTAGATAAATCTTTAATACAAAGTTATTAAATTAGCCCTTAGTATAATTATTTAAAACTATGTTCAATTATAATTAATGCAAATGATATAAATTACTTATTAAAAAGGAAGAGAGTATTTAAAAAAAAATATTTTTTTTTGTTTCAGTTGCGTCATCTGGCAATCGACCTCTTGTACAAAGAAATCAAACAAAAATAACAAGAGACGATCATCAACTTTATTCATTACTAGCAACAAGAAGACGTCAAATCATTCAAAATCGTTTCAAAAATCACATCAAAAATATTGTTGATATATCATCAAAACCTAACGTATCATCAACAACGCTTCCATCATCATTGTTAATTCCAAAAGTTAATTTTCCAAACAATACAAGAATAGTTAATGTTCATTACAATCTATCAGATCTTCTAAAAAATGGAGTCGATAATAGTACATCAGAAGAACAATTAAATTATAGCGATAATCCTAGTACAGAAAGTAATGTAGTTAATACTGGTAATACATCAGAAAGAAATGGTAATAAAACCAATCGTAAAAATGTAGTTGGTCACAGCGATTCACCGCAAATACCAGAAAACAAAAGCAAATCGTCTAATAATATGCCAGTAATTAGGAACATTTTATATCGAAGAAAAATGAGCTTTCTTAATCGAAAACTACCATTAGATTTTGATCAAATTTCGTATGACACTTTAGGTTTATCAGAAATTAACAAAAATCATGAAGATCTAATTTTAGACAATGAAGATTCACTTCAAGTAGAAGAAAGCAGTCATGACAAATTAATTTACTATGATGTTAAAAATAATGCATCGAAAAAATCTGGTAATAATTTTGAAGATAGCTCTGAGGAAATTAAAAGTATGTCAATGCATAACAAAACTTTTCATAACAAAAAGATTGTTACTCCTAGTATTGAAAATATAACAATTACAACTTTAAAGCCAGATTTAAGTACCAAAAATATTACAATTAAAGACGATATTATTCTTGTACTAAATAACACAGAATTGCTAAAAAATGAAACAATTAAAATTAAAAATAATACTATCAACGTTGAAACTAAAGTAAAAGAAGAAATTAGTAAACAAAATAAAACAGAAATAAAAATTAGTAATAAAAATAATACGCGGTTTATGTCACCATCTTTATATAATTATTTTAGACCGCTAGATGTACCTGAAGAAGAAATGCAACCATTTCTGCATTTTGGTGAAAAACTACCAACCACAAAACATAATATTTCTCAACCTAGAACAACAGCAGCTAGTATCATTGAGAAACAAAAATCGCTGCCAGATAATTCAAATGTAACTACAACAAAAGAAGAAAAAGAAATAGATGAAAATATGGATGTATCAGTTGTAAAACCAGTTTATGAAAATAAAATTCTCAAAATTAATTTACCAAATCAAAAAGTTCCGGTGGCAAGGGATTATTTTAAAAACAGAATGCAAAATAAAAATAATTCTACAATACCAAAGGTGGAAAAGAAAAATCATATTAATAGTGTAGCATCGATTAGGAATATTACTAGAAATAGAGGATTTAGAAATATGACAATATTCTTTCAAAATAAACGTAATGGTTTAAGACAAACTATTAATTTAAGAGGTAACAATTCATTGGCTAATCTTAAACCAATTACAACCACCGAAACTAGTTTATCTTTAAATCAGAATGAAACAATTTCATCTATACCTATTAATGAGACATTAACTATTGAAGCTAAAAATGATGAAGAACTTTCTTCAACTGAACAAATTCGACAAATTACAGAACAAGTAACAAATAAAACTGTAATAGTTACTCCAGAAAACCTAACAACAAAATTAGTACAAAGTACAACAGTGAAAGTACCAACAACAAGTCGAACAACATCGCATTCAACAACACAGCAAATGAGAGCAATTAAACCTACAGAAAAATCGGCAATTACAACAGAAGACATATTAAACGTTGAGGAAACCTCATCATTCATTAAAATAGAAAATCGAACAGATAAACCACGTACTCAATTAACAGAATCTACCAGATTACCTATAGTTCAAACACAAACATCTAAATCAGTTGTTACTCCTGCACCAAAACAACAATCTACAACAGCAACAATGCCAACAACACGAATATTATCTACAGCTGTTGTCACTTCAGTTTCGATAGAATCTAAATCAAAAACAAAAATGAATAAAACTGAAGAACAAAAAGATCCAATTAAATTAGATTCAGTACAAACTTCTACAGATTTTAATGATCCTGAAGCAACAGTTGTGGCAACTTTAAGTAATTATACTTCACAAACATTTTATAATAACACAAAAATTTCACCAATAAATAAAAAACTTAACATAGAACATCAAATTATAAATCAGAATTCTTCATTAATTCATCAGAGGTATAATGTCGGTAACAGAACAAAGTTCATTTTAAGGCCTAATAGAACAACTGTTCATCAAACTGCATTAACATCAACAACAGAACAAAGTAGTGTAACAGATTTTATAATAAACGTTCCTGATACAGAATCAACACCAAATAGTTATCAAACAGAAATACCAACTACTGAATATATTAAAAATGTAAAACTGATAACTTCAACAACACCAAAAGTAGATCTTACAACATTGTTGATAAAATCAACAAGTACTAGGGTAAAAATTGGACCTAGAATTGCTATTAATATTCCAGAAATAAAAATTACAACCACTACAACATCTACAACAAAATTACCAGTTTCTACAACAAAATTAACAACATCTACAACAAGATTACCTACTTTTACAACAAAATTACCAGTATCAACTACAAATAAACCTGAGACAATATTATCAACAGCTTCTACTAATGTTGAAGAGAAAACAACAATATCTTCTGTTAAACTATTCAACTCAACTGTTTTAACCAAACAAGAATCGGAATCCGAGTTACCCCTTGCCACATTATTTAGCGTAACGGATTTCAAAAAAATAGAATCAGCCCAAAACTTTACAAAAATTTCTAGTAAAGTTCCAGGAACCGAAACAGTCATATTGAGAAAGGAAAGTGATATGTCTTTTGAAAATATCCATGCAGCTTATATATTAGCAGCATTAGGCTTTTTACCAATGATGGTAATAGTTATATATGTTATACGTAGTGTAATGAAAAAGAAACATAAAAATATCGAAGACTTTGAAGCAGAAATGCATCATGATAGTGAGAAAAAAAGTATTATTAATCCCGTTGCTAGGTTACCAGCTTTAGTATTAGATTCATCCAACAGATGGGAATTTCCTAGATCCAAGTTAAGGTTGCAAACCTTGCTTGGACAAGGAAATTTTGGACAAGTAATATTGCAAATGTTTAATAACTGACTGAAAAAAATTAATAATTAATTTGTGTTTCAGGTTTGGAAAGCAGAAGCAGATGATTTAAAGGGTCATGTAGGTTTAACAAGACTTGTAGCTGTAAAGACAATTAAAGATGGTGCTGGAAATAAGGAAAGAGACGATCTTCTGAAAGAATTAGCAATAATGCAAAAAATGGGTTCACATCCTAATGTTGTTACTTTGCTAGGGTGTTGCACTGAAAAAGGTAAAACCATTTTTTAATAATAGTTAATATTTTTTATGATATTTAAGTTATTTTAGATAAAATATGTAGCTTACAATATCGTAATATTTTAATGAATTATATATGCCAAAGTTATATTTTTATCTACCTACATAGTTATCTTAGTGCAGAACTAGCATATATTCATTTTTTTGTCGTTTCAAGATATTTATGTAAAAAATATTATAAAAACATGTATTTTCATTACAAGTGTTTGTACCATATGCTATTTGGGTACATAGCGTGATTGTGTACTGTATGTATATATTTATACATTTTGATTACAAAACTAGCTCCTGCCTATATTTTTATTATTATTATTTATTTTTCACTTACGATGTTTTATGTGGAAATATTTTCCATATAAACACTAATAAAAAGTAAACTTTAACTTAAAACTAAAAAAAATAAAATAAAAAAGTTTTGCACCAAGGTGATGATATATTTTTTATAATAGTTCTTTATACTTAAATATTATCTAATATTGTAATTTCAAACATAATTTTAAATTTAAAAGAAATTAAATATTTTGATATTTACTAAACTATATTTTAACATTCATTTGTGTGCAAAAAAAATTAATAAAGGCCTACTTTCCATATCTGTTAGTAGAAAATTCAATTTTTGTTCATAACTTAAAAATGGAAATAATATTGAACGTTTTATAATTGCATAAAGTTTAGTGATTAAATTTTCACCAATATTTATATGACATGTTTTGAATTAAAATAAATTTAACTTTCTTTTTTTATTTAAAAGCATATGTGTTTTTGTTTATTTGTTTACTTTTTCATTTTAATCATAAACGTCAATTATTTAATTGCGTTTATTATTATTTATGTATACAGTTTTTGTTTCTGCTATAAACGTTCTATACATTAAATTCACAGTTAACTATAAATCAGTATTTTTAAACATAAAATAAATATGAGAAATGCATTTCTATTTTGAAAGGAAATTGATCAAATCCAATTCTATCGAGACTAATTTGCTCTAATCATTAAAACCACCATATCAGTCAAATTGTCATTAAGTATAAAATGCATATTATAATTTATGGTACTTTCTCCTTATATTCTATTAGAAATTTGTCATCTTTTTCTCATAGAAATAGTCATAATAATAAATGTAGAATTGTACAATAAATCCCGGAAATGATATTATGTAGGTATTACATTTATTTCATTGTAATTTGGTTGTTTTTGCAGAACCATATCTGTTGATAATGGAGTACGTAATGTATGGCAAATTATTAACGTATCTTCGTGATCATCGTACGAGAAGAGATTACTATAATTTTAGTGATGACGCAGCAACGCTAACTGCTAGAGATTTAACAGTTTTTGCGTACTGTGTTGCGAGAGGAATGGAATATTTGGCTTCGAAAGGGGTAAGTTGAAATTTCTTTTTTTTTTATTTTTTTTTTGCCTCCAACGAAGTCGATATACCTTAAAACGCCTTAGTGAATCTACTACTTAATCAGTGGTAGATTACTAGAGTTTAAAATAAATTAGTCGTTTACTGTAAAAATTAAAAAAAATTATTATATTATCTCGCTTATGAGACGACTTTTACTAAGGCGTTTTAAGGTTTATCGACTCTATTTGAGATGTACTATCGCCCCCTAAAAGGATACAGAGACGACCGTAAACACCTAGTATATGTATGTATTTCACATTTTGGAGTTGCAGTTGGAAATAGTCAGCCCTGAATATGATATTTTAGATAACCTTTTATAACATTTTTATCATATAAATAATGTTAATATAATCATGCAATAACTTGAAATATTTAAATAACATTTATCTGGTATTATAAGCTAGTGTGATATGTTGCTTATACTTATACGACAATATTGTATTGAATAAACTGTTGTAAATGCATACTGGCTTGCATTACAAATTCGTGATATATCGTCTTGGTACATCTAGCGTGCCGATTGCAATTATATGAACAAATGAATAATAATGTTCATGTCGTTTCCATAGCGACTATATACGATTTCTATTTAACAAAACGTAAATATCAAACATCCGCATACTTTAATGACAATGAAAATAATGCAATAATTTTATTTCTTTCGTAAAACTAGCATAATAATTTATCTAATGGACTTTGGTTTATTTCATGAAAAATATTAGTTTTATTTTTTCTTAAACTAAGTAAACATTATAATAACATCGTTTGTTAAGAATTTTTTTAATCGCAATCCAAATTCATTAAAAAACCAGCAATTATTTGTTTTTATCTTAGTACTTTATATTTTTAAGTTTTGTTCACACTTTTCTAATTATCACAAAATTAGTTTTAGGTTTTTAGTCGTAATTCTATTGATCCTGAACTTCACAATCTACTAGCTTGTGAATATAGAATAAAAATTTGTTAAAAGACATTAATAATTTCAATTTCTGGCTGCAATCAAACCAACAACAACTGACAAACATCCATTTGCCTTGTTTTTTCATAAGTTAAACTTCTTGAAAAGTAGAGAAGTGCAAATGAAGTTTAAGTATATTTTCTAAAATAAAAAATAAACAATAACAGAAGATCTTTTTCTTTTTCTTTCATAAATTAATTTACTTCAATGATTCATAAATCTGCAGCACGTATTTTACATTAAATTTTTAATTATTTTAACAAAATACAAAATTATTAATTTCAACAATTCTAAATGACAATAAACAAACACTTTTTTGTTTATATTGTTAGTTAAACAATAAACTATTGTTAATACTTATAAACGTTTGTTCAATTGCAACATAATGATAAAATTACCCTGAAGGAAAAATATACTCGTATTGTAACATTTATCTATAAGATAAAATTAGTTAACCGTAACTATTCTGACTTGCGTTTCTTTATTAGATATGAAATTGTTTATATACCTACTAATACAATAAAAAGAATATTAGGAAATTTATAATTATTGTTTGTTGATATTTAAAAAATCTACGCACCCACAGAATGATGTGTAAAATTATTGTACTCATAAATGGAAAATATCTTTCACTTTATCCTAGAAACACAGTATTTAATGTTTATTGGTATTTTGTGTACGAAATATAAAAATTTATAAAACGTAGTTTGTTAGTAAATATTGTAAAAATAAAAAAACAATAGAAAATAAGCATTATTAGTTTCAGATTATAATATAATGTTATAAGTATTTTGACCTTTATTTTATAGGTCGATGCAATTTTTTTTTAATAGTCAATAAATTATTATGATATATTGTTTATAATAGATGATCAAATTATACAAACATTGAAGATACCAAAAAAATTGAAAAATTGCAGAAAAAAATATTTTATTTCAGTTAATTCACCGAGATATGGCAGCCCGTAATGTACTGGTTGATCATAATAAACTATGTAAAATAGCCGATTTCGGCATGTCACGTGATGCGTCTACAACAGGAGGCGAAGTAACTGAACCTAGACAACCTCGTAATGCACTTCCGGTAAGATGGATGGCAATCGAATCATTACTGTACTCAGTATTTACTCATCAGACCGATGTGTGGTCATTTGGAGTTCTTCTGTGGGAAATTGTCACATTGGGTAAGACAAATTAAAAAAAATTAAGTTAAACAATTTTCATATTTATTTTATTTCTACATTAAAGTTTTCTTTTTAAATAACCTAATAAAAATAACAGAATTTAATCAATTTTTCATGAAGAAAATATATTTTGCTACGAATTCAATTTGGTACGTGGCACAAACATTTAAGCAGAAATTGGTTTCCGGCAAACATTCCAATCCAGACAAATAATTTTCGTTTTATACACATTTATGATACCTATCATATAAAAATAATTTATTTGTTATCATATTATCGACTACAAAATTATTCTTAAATAATTTTTTTTAATAAAAACATTTTTTACATACTCATATATTTATTTACGAAAGACAGTCATAAATTTGATTAAAGTTTCAAAAGTATTCGTGACATGAAGAATTACAAGTACATGTAACTGACACTGATGTAATTATGATAAAATATCCTGTTTACAAATAAAATTGTGTAGCTGAGTTTTGACAAAAATAAATTACAAATTTTATGTGACAAGATCATCATTAACGTAATAATTAATATTATTGTAACTAAAATTATATAAAAAAAATAATTAGCTAATGTAATAGGTTAAAAAGTTATTTAGAGTTTTAGTTATAGTAGAAGTCAAAAGATGTTACATAATAAAAAACGTAAACAATTATTTGTTAAATAGAATGTACAGTGTATCCATTGTTTAGTAAAACTAAATGGAACATAACTTTATTATTGTAATTTAAATCAGAAATTTTTGACGTCACATTTAAGAAGTTAAGTTTCTACTATAGAACTCCGTTAGTAAAATCCTTTTTAATTAATGCGATATTAAGTAAATATTCTGTAATTACATACAACGAAATATTCATTAAATTAAATTAATGGCGATTTAAGCAAAAACAAAATACTATAACCTAATATATAATACGCCATGTGTAATTAAGTATATAAAAAAAATGAAAAATTAATTTTGAAGGTTCGTCACCCTACGCCAACATGTCCGGCCGTGAAGTAATGCGACTAGTTTGCGATGGCTACCGTTTAGAGCGACCGAATCACTGTCGGCCCGAATTATATCGGTTGATGGCACGAGCCTGGCTCGCTGATCCATCACAAAGACCCACCTTTGCCGAGCTACGGCAAGAACTGGCTACCATGTTGGATAACACGCCCGCGGAAGGCAGCTACGTCGATTTGGAGAGCTTCCGAGCCGATTCCACCGTCTACGAAATCGATAATTGCACACCGAGAGGCAATTATTTTACAGTAAAAAGCCGCTTCTCGGAGTTTGAATGCGATATCTGATGATGTGATTGTATTCCGAATATTTTTTTTAACCCTTAAATAGTTTTCAAAATGAAGATTTAATAAAGAAGTAGTTCACAGAGAATTGTCAACAACATGCTTTTTATTCCGACAAAGAAAAAATTATTAAAACGTTTTCAAATTTGATTAATTATTAAATTTTAGAGATAATAATATTATTGATAATAATCCTTAGGAATGAACAAATAAGATTATTTATATTTTATTATTTATAACAGATTGACAACATTACATAATAAAAATCAATGTGTTGTTTAAAATATTACATATATTACAAAAAATGATACTGCAGTAATAACAAAAAATTGAAAATAATAACAAAGCTTTATTTTAAGATATGTCATGCAATGCTAAATTTCAAATTAAAGTAGTAAATTATTTTTGAGATAATAAATCTAAATCTTTGATCTATCCTGTATGTATGTAAATCGAATATTCTGTATAAAATATCATTAATAATATTTAATTTAATAAAACACTGTTTTTAAAAATTCGATGATTATTTAAGGGATAAAATAAATAAAAATATACGAGCAACAAAAAAATATTTATTCCAAGCTAGACGTTAAACATAGCAGCAACATTTTTTTTTCTTGTTTTTGTTTTAATAAATTAACATTATCTATAAATTTAAATACAAAAATTTCTAATCTATATCGTTTTTTATAAAATTTAAAATGTTGCTCCTATATTTATACAATTTTCATTAGTATAAAAAAGTATATCTAGTCTAAAATTAAGCAAAGTTAGTATTTTTGTATAAATCTTTTTCAACTATATATATATGTTAAATGTATTGTTAATTTTGTACATCAGATAATTTTATATAAAAAATTAAGAAAAAAAAAACACTTTATAAGACTATGATTATAATTTCTATATACATATTAGTATTATTTTATATATATGTAAATATTAAAACACATTCATTATTTAATGTAAGAAAACTAACAACACTCATTTCTTTTCTCACGAAATGTAATTTTTTTTCTCGATGTAGAAATGGATAAAATGGCGAATAAAGTAGATACTAGAAAAATTATATATTTTTTTAATTTAAATAAACCTTTGTCTAAAATTGAATAAATTTTTAATTTTTACATAAAACAAAAATAGAAGCAATATACTCATTTTTTTTTGTAAAAAAATGTTTTTATAATTTATTACTAAATAAATTTTTAAGTTCATTTTTAATAAAATTCTACAATATTTTTCTGTTACAGATATTGCATATATAATTTAAATAAACTATTTTAAAGAACATTATAAGTCATTTTAAATAAACGACAAAAGTGCTTTTAACAAAAATATTTTTTAAAAGGTGAGAATACGAGTAATCGTTTTTGTATATAAATAATTTCAATGTTGAAGATCATACAAATGTATTGACGGTCATATTGACATTTATTTTATGTATTTGTTAAGCAACCCACATTACATGCAAGTTATGAAAGCAACATAAGTATAATTGTTTATAAAAACATAATAGGCTAGGTATTTACAATTCAGATTAAATTTAAACTGAAGTTTTATATTAATATTAATGTATCAGAATTTGAGACGAAGCATATTACAGATTAAACAGTTTAAAGTTTAACTAAAATTATAAAAAAATTCATACTAGATAGAAATTAATTTATGATTCATTCTTTATTTAAATCACATTCATGGGTTTATTCAGTTTACATCTGTAAAACTTGTAGCATTACAAAATATTTTCTCTTTTTATATCAATAGAAGAATTCCATTTACTACAAAAAGACAAAATATTCTGTAACAATACAACTCTTACAGATGTAAACTGAATAGATTCCATTATTCCAAAATCGGAAATCGGAAAATTGAGAAATCGGAACTTAATTATTTAATTGACACTTTTGGTAATAAAAAAATAATTTTAATTTATAATTGCAAATTAATAAACTAAAGATATTTTTTATCTTAAATTATTCATTCGTATTTGATACTAATAAGAAAATTAGATAAATGCGAATTTGTTTTTTTTACGTAAAAAAATCAAACAAAAATAGTAAGAAGTGAACAGTGAAAATTGCACACGACTTCAGCGTAACAAAAACAAATAATATTATCACGATTTACTCTCAAAACCTAAATCTAAATAAAGAGTGTAAACTGCAATTAGATGAAGAAACTACCTAAGATTAATTGTTTCATCACGAAATCTAAAGACAAATTTTTTGTTCGTTTTCTTCTAGAACACTTTTACATGTTCTCAAATTTTCTTAAATTAATGTAACAAATATTTTAATAATTATTTTTAAAAATTTATATGTGCTCATTTATTCAAGTTTTTACGAAAGAAATATTAAAATTTTTTTTAAATTCCTGTTAAATTCTACTAACAGTTATCAGTTATAATCAGTGTTGTAACATATCATTTCAAAAAGGTTCTAGATTAAGATCAAGTTCTTCACAGTTAATATATTCTCGATCAGATCAAAGATCAATTTCTACAATCGGTCTTATTTTTTTCTTAGATCAGATCAGGAATTTGTGATTTTTCATATTTTAATTAATAATTAATTTTAAGTAATAATTTATTCAAGCGAGTGATTTTGTCAAATATCGTCAAATATTGTCTACGACGAAAATAGATCGACCACAGCATACCAGCCCAAAATATTCTATAAATTCAATGGATATCGGCTGTGAAAGCTTGAAAACCTTCGAAAAAAATTGTTTTGTATTTTGTATTAAAAATTTGTATAAGGGTTTAAAATGTTATTTTGAATTTTTCCTTTGAAATTATTTTTTGAAAATTTTTACAACTAAAGTAAGTTAACCGGAAATTATTTCATAATTGCTGATTTTGACTTATATCGGAAGTGATATTAGTTAATGCATTTTTAGTTTTTAGACAGGTACCTTAATAATAATTTTCAAAAAACAAATAATACAAATTTTTCTCATGATGCCTCATATGCTGGCGGATACTATACAGGGTGTAACAGAATAACTATTCCTAATTTTAACTGGAGTATCCTGGGCTCAGAATATGAAGATTTAATGCAAATCACTGAGATAAAATGTGGCTCCTTACTGAGCTACAGGGTGTTTTATATAAAAATTTAAAAACGATTTTTGCCCAGTACTTTAAAACTATTTGACGTATCCTTATCATACTTGGCTGGAAATGTAGGTACCGTACACCATACTAAATTATGTTAAATAAAAGTTTCTGGCTACTGCCAGTGGCGTACAACAGGGGCAAGTGAGAGGTTGATCCTTCCTAAATTCTACGCCACTGGCGGAATTGTCATTTTAGCACAATTTTTCGATTCTCCAATACTTGCTGTGTAAAAAACATACTCTTCCTTTGTAACGATAAAGTCACTGTTTTTCGAGATATTTAAAGTTAAACATAAGCTGCACCCTTGGGATTTTTTCAAAATTTGCTCAAAAAAATCTGAAAAAATTCAGTAAAATAGAGAAAAAAATTAGCTACATAATAACTAAGTAACTTTTTTCTCTAACTCATTCTGATTTGGCTGTAAATATTATTGAAAATAAAAAAAATAAAATGCAAAAAATATTAATTTTCAATAATTTTTACAGCCAAATCAGAATGAGTTAGAGAAAAAGTTACTTAAATATTATGTAGCTAATTTTTTTCTCTATTTTACTGAATTTTTTCAGATTTTTTTAGCAAATTTTGAAAAAATCCCATGGGTGCAGCTTATGTTTAACTTTAAATATCTCGAAAAACAGTGACTTTATCGTTACAAAGGAAGAGTATGTTTTTTACACAGCAAGTATTGGAGAATCGAAAAATTGTGCTAAAATGACAATTCCGCCAGTGGCGTAGAATTTAGGAAGGATCAACCTCTCACTTGCCCCTGTTGTACGCCACTGGCAGTAGCCAGAAACTTTTATTTAACATAATTTAGTATGGTGTACGGTACATACATTTCCTGCCAAGTATGATAAGGATACGTCAAATAGTTTTAAAGTACTGGGCAAAAATCGTTTTTAAATTTTTATATAAAACACTCTGTAGCTCAGTAAGGAGCCACATTTTATCTCAGTGATTTGCATTAAATCTTCATATTCTGAGCCCAGGATACTCCAGTTAAAATTAGGAATAGTTATTCTGTTACACCCTGTATATGTATACTTATACTCGTAATATATAATAAATCTTATTAATATTAACATGATTTAACATCAAATTATCATTAAATAAAGATTAATTAATTTATAATCAGTGTCATGCCACGCCATCTGAAATTGATATGCAAGAATGAAGAATATTATACGACTAGTTAGAAATTTATTTGTTGCCATGGTAACACGAGTCCCATCTGTTTACTTAAACTTATCATTTGCTGATCATTTTCTCCGTAGAAATAACTTTACTAATTCTATTTTACAATTGACTAGAAATTAAATTAGAACTAAAAATTTCTTTTACGTCGATTTAATAATGAGTATGAACTTGTTTGGCGTAAACAAATGTAAAGAGAGAGAATTAATAAAATAATTAGTAATTTGTTTACAGATGCATATGAAAATTAATAAAAAGAAAGTATAATAAATGGCACAAATAAAAGTAATTTGTGCTAGTTGCTCTGCCGATTGAAAGACATTAAATGATTGTTTATTGCTTTATATTAATTATTATTAGCATCTGTAGTTGATGTATTTGTATAGTTAATAGCTGTATTCTTTTTACCAAAAAATAATCTCAGCTCAGTTGGCAAGTGAAGTGCGGTGAAACGAAGTGAAGTGAGTTGAGTTGCGGGGGGAAAGTATCCAACTCAGTTTGTCGTAACTCAGTTAAGATAAAAGGAATAAGAATTATCTGAGTTTATCTGAAGTGAGGTGAGATCTCAGTAAATTTTAGGTAAAAAAATACAGCTATTGTATGCTCGCAAAAACTAACCTTTAGTAATTAATATTTGTAAATATAAACTTAAACACGAGCAGTAGTATAATTACAAAAAAGTATTTTCATACATTAATCGAGACTGGTATATATGTGATAATTATTCAATAAAATTCTAATAAAAAATTGAAAAACCCTTGTGAATAACTAATGTAATCATAAATTTATCGGATTATATAAAAAGATATGCGTGTCTTTTAATTAGTAAATGAATTCATCCGGGTGTATATAGTAGAAGGTTAAATTAAACTACATTAAAAATAATTATACATATTAATATCTTTGTGTCATCTAAATTACATTAAAAAGTTAATAAAAATTGTTGTTGTATGAAGGGAGCCATAGGCAAGTTGCAACGTGTTGAATCCAGACTACAAATGTTCATGATTCGCACCGCACTCACTTCAGAAATAAAATATAATATTATTTCTGGAATTAAAATTTTGTATCATTGAACTAATATCGGCTGCGTATGAGTGGTTTGGAACCCACTACAAATATAGGTCGCTTGCTTCTGTGGGCTAATGACTGGGCTATTAACAATGCAAGTAAAAATTGTCAGATGACTGACTATTGTTACACTGAGAGTAAAATTGTGCACAACAATACTTGATATAATATGGCAAATATATTTAATTAACAACAGTATTAGAAATATGGCCACATTTAAAACTAACTGGTGAAATCATAAGCTTAAAAAAATAAAGCCTCTTATATAGATAAAAATATTGAAGCACCAAAGCCCCTAAATTATAGCTCATTTTGGTCTTAGCAACAAATTAAAATTAATTCCAAATTCTTATAATATTCAAGTTGGTACTATAAAAAGTTAAACCAGCATTTGTATATGGTATGTTGGGTTCAATCATTATATTTTGATTTCCAGTATTTACAGTTTCAAAATATCCCATTCTTAATGTTTCGTTTTGTAAAACAAGATTAAGAGCATATGGGTAAACCAATATATAGACCACTTTGACATCAACTTATAAATAAAATAATTATTTTTTTTTTTATTTAACAATGTGTTTTAGTAAAATATTATAATTTATGTGGTCACAAAATCCTTTGTTGAAAATTTGATTTATATCGGATAAATAATATAGATTAGTGTATGATGAGTGTGAAATTGAAAAAAATGTTGTGGCAAAAGTTGGTGTTAGTCAGTTAAGATGGTTCGGACATGTTGAGCGAATGTCTAATGAACGTTTGGTTAAAAAGATTTATTCGAATGATTTTGATGGTATACGATTGCGTGGACGTCCGATGAGTAGTTGGAGTGGTATGATTGAGAGTGTTTTGCGTGAGCGAAAGTTTCCAAGTAGTAAAAATAAAAGAGCATGTATGAGAGGAATTATGAATGCGGATGAAGCGAAAGTTGCTTGTTTGGATAGGAATGTTTGGAGGCGACTGATTTCGGGATGATGAAAAAAGTTTGTGCCACACCCTTTTGGATACATGGCGTGATTGTGTATGTATGTATGTATGTATGTATGTATGTAAATAATATAGCCATAATAAATTTTTAAAATTTTTAATATTTTTTCTCAGAAAGTTGGCAACATTGTATTTTACTGAAATTATATAATTTATGCGGACTCTAGAAGAATCTTTTGTGAAAACGTGGTGAAAACTTAATTAAAATCGGATAAATAATGTAGCCATAATAATACGTCACTGTTACAGACATCTAAAATTACATATAGAAATAAATTAATTATTTTGTAAAGTACTTCATCATATATCTAATACTAATACTAAACTTTTAACTTATAAAAATTAATTGCATAAAAAATATCAATTAAAGATAATGGATATTGAGAAGTTTTGCTTTAAAAATTTTAGACTTCATAGTTTTGGTATCAAAAATTTAAATGACAAGTATAAAATTCTACTATTTAATTATTATTTTTAATATTTATCATAAGTAAGTGTAAAAAAAAGAGAGGAAAAAAGTGTCTGACTATGAAATTGACAAAAAGTGTTGAACAATAACTAACGCAAGGAAAACGGAACTAAATACAGAAAACAAGAGAAAGTTTTATACAACTACATCAAAAGTATGTATGAGTACGAACGTGAAAATAACATTATACACACATGCGGCTCTGTCTTTGAGACAGTGTCAGATTTGCATCTGTGGCTAGAGATAATCGTACATATTTTCAGTACACTACGACAGAAAATTCTTAAGAGCAAATTCGAAAACAATAGAAGTTGTAAATATTATTTGTATATTCTGAAATGTATAGCAAAATAATTTTAGTAAATTCAAATCAATTTTAATGATTGTCTTCGTCACTTTATTGTTTTGCTTTGCTGTGTTGTTTATAACAGTAGACTAAAATAAAATGACAATGTCAAATGTTGACAAATGACAAAAAAACTTAAATATATCTTGATTAGATTATTTAAGTAATTATGCAACAAGTGCATAAAATATATTTTTTCACGAATAAAATGTTTAATCGCACAAGGCGCAGGCAAGTATAACAATCTCATGGGCAAAAACAAAACACTTTATGCATAAGTTTCATACAATACTTTTTTCTACAAATGCTTGCAATTAAAATTAACTTATACAAATCTTAAATTTGCCATTTCAAATACCGAGATCATGACACTTGTTTTAAGTGTTTTTCAATGCACTGCTTAGTACACATATTTACATAACTTCAGAATGAAATAATGACACGCTATGGCACTTTTTTTTATTCCTTTTTACTTTTTTGCACTAATATCATAAGCAGATATTTTATACAAAAAAATAATAGTCGTAAAAAAAAATACTACTATATTTTTTTTATTTATAATAACTTATTATTGTGTGATGTATTATTTATAACCTTTTTGTTAAATTTGTTAATGTGATACAGATAATGTTGTTTTTAGACTAATATTTTTTATTAAATACAATACCAGCTTGGCATTAAGATTTATTATGAGAATTTAAAGAAAATCTTTGAAGAAAATCATTATTTATAATAAAATTAAGAATAAATTATATTTTATGTTTTATTTTAGATTTCATTTTGTGAATCTTTCATCTTAGTTATAGATAAATTAGTATCAAAAGATTTTGATCAATCGATTATAAATACTTATCGTTTTCAATAAAGTTTAGTTGTACTCCGAAAACTGTTTGAAACGTTTGTACCAACCAGCATGCAATGGAGAATCAACGAGGCAGTTAGAGGCAAGTTTGCGTAGCCAAAAGTAGTCCTCGGCGGTCAGGAGAAGCCCGGATGACCTCGTTCAGACGGAAAGCAAACCGTCATACGCACAAAATGTACACTCACAAATATCGCAAAATGAACATTTATCTCAATTACTATTTGTTGGTTTTTCAAAACAAAATCAGATCATTATAAAATAATTTTTATTAAGCGATGAAGTAAATTGTCAAGATCAATCGATGACGGCGCTTAAAAGACAGTTGACGACAATCAAGTTGCCTAGTTAACTCATTGATTTAGTTAAAAACGTTATATGCAGCTGGTCTTGAGTTGCATGAAACGTCGTTTAATTTAACACAATTAGATTGTCAATTGTCTTCGAAACACCTCAATGACTGGTCAATTGTCAATTTGTTAATATGTTTGATTTTTATTTTCTTCGATTGTACCGCTACATAACTTGACTCATACGAACTCTTATGGCAACGTACGCATGTAAAAAACGAAAAAGTATCCCGTACAATAGTAAAAATCATATGCTGGTATTGTATACAGGTACTGTTATTGCAGATAACATAACCTCTGTGCAAGTTATGTGCATTATTTTTTAACAGTACCAGAATTCCTGCAAGATTTATAAATAGCTAATAAATCAGTTTTATTACCGTAAGTTTCTAGAATTTATTGTACTATTTTAGAGTTTATATATTGTTACCAAAATTAAAAATTTTGTTTTTAAAAAAATTAAGGCCCGTATTCCCACCTCTATTATTTATAAAAAGTCCTTTTATTTTTTGCTTTAAAATAAATTTTTACTTCTACCTCTTATCAAATATGAATAGTATTTCTATTTTTGATATATTTTCTTATATCTAATATTATAAAATTCAAATTGCTTAATAATTAATTTTAATTAAACGTCAAAAGTACTTTTGACAAAAATCACTTTGAAAAGTGAGGTGAGAATACAGACCTAAAATTTTTTAAAAGTAAAATTTAGGTATTATTAAATATAGGTTAAATTTTCTAAAACTTATACAGACTACCCTACTTATAACGACATATTATTGTTTTCTGTATTGTTTTAGCGCAGAGCTAGTGATTCTGAACCGAACTATATACTAACTTATAAAAAAAAAAACAAGGTAAATGAACGATTTTAGTTATAAATTATCAGTTGTTGTTAGTTTCATGGCAAAAAAATTAACATTATTCATATTAGATAGTCCAGTTCAGAATCAATAAAATTATGACTAAAACATTACACTAATTTTGTATTAAACAGGAAAGTGTAAATGAAGTCTTAAATTTAAGATTTAATAACTTTTCAGAATGAAATTTAGTTTGTAATATATACAAGGTATTCGTTCGTCACGTTGATATAGGGCAATAACATGGGATACCGATAATATGCAGAATACTTCTTTCTGAAGTAAAATTCGGAGAAATATTTAGAATACTTTTCGATAGGGCATAAAAAGTTATATAATTTGGTTTTAGTTTTAATTTGCTAGCTTGTGCCGTTTGGGCGCTAGAATTTTTTTTAAATGTTTTTTAGAATTTTCAATAATTTTTCCTGCTAAATAAGTATGAGTTAGAGAAAAAAATTAATTTTTTCAAAATATAACTTTTTTCAAAATTTGCTCAAAAAATCTGAAAAAAATCAGTAAAATAGAGAAAAAATGTAACTACATAATAGCTAAGTAACTTTTTTCTCTAACTCATACTGATTTAGCAGGAAAAATTATTGAAAATTCTAAAAAACATTTAAAAAAAAATTCTAGCGCCCAAACGGCACTTGCTGGCAAATTAAAACTGAAACCAAATTATATAACTTTTTATGCCTTATCGAAAAGTATTCTAAGTATTTCTCCGAATTTTACTTCAGAAAAAAGTATTCTGCATATTATCGGTATCCCATGTTATTGCCCTATATCAACCTGGCAAACGAACACATTATATTAGGGTGTCCGTAAAAAAAAATTTCAGGTAAGGCTAAAATCGATAATTTTACATCAAAAAAACATCAGAAATAATATTTTTCGCTTGTTTATACGAAAGTAACAGGTTCCTCTACACAACTGAAATTTTCATAAAATGCCTGTTAATACATACACGATATAAACTATATATGTATTTACACGCGTTTTCCAAAAATTTCAGTTTTGTAGAGGAACCTGTTACTTTCGTAAAAACGAGCAAAAAATATTATTTCTGATGTTTTTTCGATACTGGAAATTTTTTTTTTTACGAACACCCTAATATATATATTTCTCCTTCAAAGTTTAAAATTTCAAGTAATATTAAACTTTTAATAAAATTTTCTTTTAATTGTTGTATTGCAGGAGAGATACTGCCATTTAAAATATCCCTGTTAATTAATTAAAGTGGTTAAATATTTTCTGAATATTTTAAAAAAATGATTATGATATTTTTAAAACAAAAATTTAATTTTAATGGTAAATATTTAATGATAACGAAAATTATGTAAAAAACAGTAAGTATTTTACATGAGCTAATTGCAAGTGTAATTTAGAACAATTATAAGCTTTGCCTAGTCATTATTTAATTAACAGGATAAATTAATTATTATTCCCTGAGAATTTTAACTGTACCAGATAATTTTAAAATCGTGAAATAAATATATGAGTATCTTTCATATTATATGAACAATAAAATAATGAGAAAATGTAACAATAGCATTTACTCATACTTACTTACAGAAAATGTTATGTTTCCTTCATTGTTAAAACAAAAAAATTAAAAGAATTATTCCAGATTTTTGCATTCACTACTTTTAATCAAATTAATTAAGAAGGGAAATTTTATATTATAGTAATTTTTAAACATTACATTTTTGAAAACAAAATAAAATAACAAAAAAAATATATGTAATATTTTAATAGAAATATTTTCTAAATAATTTTAATTTCGTTTAAAAAAATAACTAGTCCGTAAAAGTCCTTAATATTTAACCGGTCCGGTTTTCGATTTTCATTTCGAGTTGACTATTTTGTTCTGGTTTTGTGTTTCAATTTCGATTATGGTTCAGTTTCGGTTCAATTACGGTTACGGTTCAATTCTAATTCGCTTTTAATTTACTATTATAACATGTAGTTAGTATATTTTCTCAGTCAAATTACATTATATATAAATAAAATTTATTAAAAAATTGAAAGTATTGTAGACAGAATAGAAAATAAATTGTTAAATAAAATAAATATCAACAATTGTTACTTTAATTATATAGTAATATATTAATTTATACATTTATGAACCTAAATAAATATCATTCTGGTTACGGTTTTCTGTTTTTCAATAACGTACTGGTTTCGGTTCCGGTTTGCAAGAAAATTTCGGTTAGTTTCGGTTTACATTTCAGTTCTGGTTCGAAACACTATTTTATATTAATCATAATTCAATAACTAAAATTATTAAACATTTTGTTTCATAATATTTTTAAATATACATATATTGGCCATAGCTAAATAGGCTTTCAGCTAGTGACAATTTCCAGTAAATATCAAACGTATTTTAGACGACACAAAGACATTACAAACAATTATGCACCAAACGGAAATCGAAACCGGGTTCGCATGAATAACAAATAATAAAAAAAATAAGTAAACTTAAAATCAAACTATGCATATTCTATTAAAACTTAACAGTATTGAAAACTGCAGTATATAATTTAATAGTCATATTATAAAATGAGTTCAATAAATAATAAAATTGTGTATTAACAATCTATATATTAAAGTTCTGCACCAATTGCGCAAATAATTTTTATAAATTATATTAATGTTTACTTTAATAAATAATCTTATGAAAAATTATAACTAAATACTAATTAGTATATTAAACAATTATTCAAATATTAAAACCGTTTAAAAGATATAAATACTTTACTAAATATCAAAATTAAGTATAGTTTTAATTTTTTCAATAATTGACGAATATTTTCTGTATTTTTCAATTTTGCACTTTTATAAAAATGAAATTAATTATAAAAACAACAGAATTTCCAACATAATTTTTAATAATAAAAAAATACGAGAAAAAAGACACATTTAACAGAAAAAATAATTGAAACATAAATAATATTAACAATATAAAAAAATTAATAAACGTCATAGTTCACACGATATATCATTAAAGATATACCTATGATCTATTTATTTTTGTCGCACGGCATTATTTATATTGCCTAAAAATCTACGTTTTTAGAATAAAATAATGCATTGTCCTATTTCTTCAAATATAATTTTAAAATTAAAATGTCAAAACACACAACATGAAAAAAAAAATTTATTACAAATTTTTATTTTTATTCCTCAACAAACAATGAATAATTTTATTACAGTATTATATGCAAATAAAATCGTAGGAAGGTCAAATAAAACTTAAAATAATTTTTGGCACAATTTTAATTAAGCTTTTTCTCATAGATATTTAAATTATCTTTACTTGTATTGTCTTAAATATATAAATAAATTTGTGTTAAGTTCATTCATACATTTTAATTTATTCCTCTGAAGAATTTGTTAAGTATAAGAAATTTCATTTACACGCTAGAAAACAAACATGTTATTTTTTTCTAAAAATTAAATTTCAAACTTTCTGTTGATAATATTTTATAGTTGCCAATGAACTTTCTTTAAAAATAATAAAATTGTTTATTATAAATTTTAGATAAATTAAATATTGATAAAATTATAAATAATTTGAATATTTTTTTACATTCTTTAACATGCATAATTGATCGCATAAACTCAAGAAAAAAAATTAAGGATAAAGGATTTGAAAAAAAAGCTAAATATGCGGAAATATTTTTATATTTTATAAACGTACATTACTGTCATTGAAAAGTTTATTAAAAATGTATTATATAGAAATTGTTTACCATAAATGAAATAATTTTGCAATAAAAATAGCTTGTATTTCATTTGTTTTTAATAATGTTGACATTTAATCAAAATATTTAATAAATTATTTATAGTGTAGTTCTACGTTGTAAATATGATATTTAACGATAAAAAAATACTTATTGTTATATTACTGCACGACCATCTAATAATGGTAATTTTTTTTATAAAGATGAAGTTTAGACCACGAATCACGGGCGAGTGTCGTAATTCGTTAAAATGTGTAAAAATGATGGTGGCAAATTTTTTCTACATATATGTAAGTACAAGTACTAGTAGTCATAAATGAACAAAATAGATTTGTTTCGCTATTGAAAAAAATAATTAATTTAAAGTATTTTATACTAGACTTAAATATATAAAATTGTAAAAACAAAATTACATTGTTTATAATAAAAAATAGTTTAACTATGACATTTATTCTGGAATTTAGTTCCATAAACATACATAATTCCATTTAAAAAATTTCAAGCGAAACCATTAGCAAGCAAAATAAAAACAAAGAAAAAAAAACAATTCAATTATTAAAAAAAATGTTAAAAAAAAAACTGCTAAAAACAAATAAACATCAATAGGTTTATAAAATAGAAGCATCACCTCGAGCAATGCGGAAAAAACAGATTCCAATTCGAAACCATTAAATATTAGGTAGTATAGCGTAAACTGTAGTCACCATTCCCCATATGCCGCTCTCTATAAACACTGAACGGTGTTCCTCATTCTAATTTGAATGTCTGTAGGTCATGGCCGGACCTCAGACAGGTTGCTGGCTTCTTAGCAGAACGACTCGAGGCATCGTGGCTGCAACATCACCAAGTACAGAAGAATGCGTTAACACTCATGTCAGATTTTCACCAGTTCAATTCGGGTTTATCATTTTATAATCCAGTGTGCCTTGTTTCCAGATTACAGTGCTTGTGATTTGTTAAATAAATCTATGTGATTATTTCCTTTAAATAAGTGTTTCAATTTTTGTAAAAGAAAATGTGATATTGCCAAACACACAGGTTCGATTTTGAAACTATAAAATAACAGAGACGATAAAATGAATCTGAAATTATTATATACTCTAGTTTGTTTATCAGTTGTGTTTGTAAGCATACGAGCATCGGAAACAGAAGAAGATCTATCGGATTTTAATTTCGATGGGGAAGAAACAAAAGAGGATCAGCAGGAAGATGAGTACGAAAATAATGTGGACTATGAAGATGATGAAGAAATGAGAAAACCGGAATTCTCGAAAGAAACAATGGTACGACAGGTGATTTTAAATAGTATGAAGACAGCCGATATGAAAGATAAAGTTGCAAAAGTGTTGCCGATTTTGAGAGTGATGACACCTGATCAAAAATTAGCGCTAGCCAGTTTGGTGACAACGCAAGTTTTGACACCGCCAATGAGTAAAGGATTGTCTTTAGATGATGTGAGTTACTTTTCATGAAATTTTTTTTAATGTACTAATATAATTACAAAAAACTAAATTTTTAAACTTTTTCATTTATTAAATGTTAAGTTTTTCTCGGCTACAACCAATTGCAGATATTTAAATGACGCATATTATTATTAATATTAAATAAAAAACTTCATGTCACAAAACTGAACCGAAATTTATGTTGCATTATTTTTTTTATTTAATATATAGAGCAAATTTTATTCTAAAGTTTTTTCACCACTGCACAAAAATGTCTTTTCAGAAACTAAATTATTAATATATCAATTATAACTCTAAACGTACAAAAAACTAATTCTGTCCCAAAAATTGTTCAAATGTAGTTAAATAGTAAAATTTTGACTGCAAAATTTAAAAGTCTGACTGTATATTTTTCGTTCAACTGCACGTCATAATAAGGTCTGATATGAAGCGTTTTATAATAATACAATTTTAATTTTCGTTAAATTTTTTATTATTTACAAAATCAAATATATCATTTAAAAATTGTTTAATAATTAGAATTTTCTATTATAACATTTGTTTTTAAATTGACAATAAATATTAAAAGCTTTAAAAAATATTCAAAAAATTATGATTTTAAGGGATTCCAAAAATATATTTGTGATATCTGTATTAATAATAATAGTTTATTGAATACATGATCAGTTTATAATATATGGTTTTTCGCCCTAACATGCGAGTATAAATAAACTAGTTACCGCCCGCGATAGTTTTAAATACTTTATAGCTTTTAAGTTTCATTCACACTTCCGTACTTATTTTGTAATTATTTTTATGTACTTGTGAAAATACAACATAGTTGTAATATGCAACATAGTTTTTCATAGTTGTTGATTTTGCATTTTTAGTTTTTAGACAACCACCAAAAAGTTCCGTAATAATAAAAACAAAAAATAATTTCCTATATTATAATTTTATTAAATTTCATTTAAAAAAAATCTTCTGTAGTCACCACAGAATCGACCGTCGTCTTATTAAATAATCTACAATATTCGAAAATGTTATACTTAAACATTTTTTTCTAATACAGGACAATAATAAAATTTTATCTATTATCCCTGTAGCTAGTCTCAAGTCAAGTAAAAACGTTTACTGGTATTAATATTTATTTTATTTTATGGAATAGAAAAATTTGTATAACAGCCACTATTGTAGTTATGAATGTATAAAAATATGAAAAAATAAAAAATTATTTAGCTGAATTAAAAAATGTTTCAAATAAAAGTTGTTAGTTATAACTTGTTTAGCAACTTTTGTTAAATAATTTTTTTCGAAATATATCTCTGTTGCGATATATTCGTAAAACACATAAAACACACTTCAATAGCTTAAATATTAAATTTTATAACAATCCGTTCAGTCAAATTTGCTCTACACGTGTCCACGTGTTTTATTAATAAAAATATCTTTCAAAAATAAGTTTAAAGGATGTATTAACATTTATTAATAATCGATGTTTCGACGAATTTAACGTCCGTCTTCATCAGGAAAACTGTTATTTAATGAGTTCTGAAAGATTTTTTACTATGTTAAGAATATGTTTATATTCACAATTTTTGTTTCTAGTATAAATTTTCCATATTTTCATTTAATAAAGTGTTTATTAATAACTATTCATTTTATTATAATATTATCTATACTCAAAAAGTATTTTTAAAATGCTGTAGTAGTATTCCACGACTATTAAATTAACAAAAAATTGTTTAAACTGCAGTATATCTAATTTTAGATTAACAAAATGTTTAACGTAATGTATTCAAATCTTCCTTATATTTCAGTATATAACTTACATAAAAAAAACATTAACTTAATATTGTATCATCTAGGTATCAGCTCTATTCGGCAACAATCCCAATACAACAGCCGAATTAATGCTTCCGATTTCGTTCGACATTGCCAATTTGTTTCGGAAAGCCCGAAGTGAAAAAAGTCCCACTGCTGAAGAACTACGAGCGCCACCTCCGTATAAATATCGTTTACCGAGCGTTTTCCGAAGGAATACCATCGAAAGGAAACATAATAAATATATGAGACCACGTAAACCAGCCACCAGTAAAATTGATGGAATTAAAGAACCGAACTGTGATTTGTTTTCCAGTGGAATATGCCTGACGAGTCCCGATTATCCTATGTGAGTATATTTTTCTTCAGAATTTTATTATATTTAATTATAAAACTACAGTGGAACCTCGGTATACGACCTTAATCCGCACGTGTGTCTATTTGAAAAACTGAGTAGAACATTTCCCATTTCGCAAACTGAACAGTTAAATGTTTGGGAGGTATAACATATACATAACTACAAGATAAAATTTTGCCTCATCAAAACAGCAATTAAATTCTTTTAGAATCACGCTATTTATTAAAAAGTCACAATAAAAAATTAAAAGAAGAAAAAGTAGTAGTAGATTGGGACTCATATAAGTTTGGGAAGCCCTGATCTAGTTAATCAATGATGCGTTTTAAAAACAGTTTACAATCTAGCTGTCGCGTTAACTCTTCGATTAAGTTAACTTTTAAGGAACTGACCCACAGTGTACTAAAAGATTATTGCTAGAAATTATTAGAAACTGCAATTAAATAATTTTCAATAACATTAAATTGTGGAGACAGACTATATTTTACAGGAGAAAAATTATAACTTATAATTTGTTGATCATTGTTTAAAAATCTCGTATTTAAATTTAATGGCTTAATAAATAAATTAAAATCTAAAAAATTATGCAAATATATCTTAAATTTTATTGTATGCAAATTACAATGTTTGTTATCAACAAATATTACCTTGAATTTTGGATATTCCTTTTGGCAATGTATTTTTTTGTTGTTGAATATACAAACTAAATATAATAACCATTATTAATATCTTGTTTTTTATTTAAACACCTGAAGGATAATAAATAAATATACATATATAAATATCAGTAGCAAAAAATAATTAATACAATCTTTAATTCTAATAAAAATTATACCCACAATTTATTCTATTAATTTAAAAATACTAATTCTATAATATATTACATAATAATAAAAAATTTCATTAATTTTTTTTTTAAATAGATATAAAAATAGCATATAATCAAACTAAAATTAAAAAAAAATAAAAATAAAAATTGTACTTAAATATTCTACTACGCATAATTTGATAAACAAAAACAAGTTTGATATAATCAACTAAAAATTACTAGTTTTTATATTCAAAAATTAACTCGTGCACTGATTTACTAGACACAAGATTTTACGTAAATAAACAAAAAAAAGTTGTCTAATAAAAAATAATTAAAATTATTACCATAAATACATTTAAATTCTCTTTCATTTTGGTCGAATTAAAGACAGATTTTTTTCGTTAAATCTATGTTGTTAATCATAGCTAGTTTTACGGTTTATGCACATTATTAGAAGTTAATATTAAATTATAACGCAATACTTTTACCAGAGAAACTTAAAAGAATCTAGTTTTTTATATATTAAAAATAAACATAAACTTATAAAAATTTGTTTTCATCAGATAACCTATTTAACGCTATGATAATTTTAATTTTAATTTCATTTTTATGTTAATTTGTATTTGTAGTTTAAGTTTGTTATTGTCTTGTTCTAAAAGTTTTTTTTTTCTACGAGCTGGTTGCATACACCATTTTTAAACGCTTTGTAAGTTAAATCTTTCTTTAACTTGCGAACTGACCAATCAATAAAGCGTTTCAACGACATTTGAAAAATATAATTGCTTAGCTAACTCATTGATTAAGTTAACAATGTTTTATGCAACTGATTCTTAATATTTAATTCAAATATTATACAAAGTTTTGTGTTAACACAGTAAATAATTTTGAGATATCAAACTGATTCTTAAACTTTTGCTCAACTCTGTACAATCGTGCATTTTTATTTTAAAATAAAATTTCTTTATTGTTATTTTATGGTTTTTAAAATAAATTTTCTATTACTAATTTTTATCAAAAGTTACATAAATAACGAATAAAAATGTATTTTTTCCCATATTTTTAGAATGTTCAATAAAAATTAATACGTTTTTTATTATTTATTACATCAACGAGTAAAGATCAAATTCTCATTTTTTTTTGACAGATTTCTTGAACCAATTTCAATTTAAATGTTATGCAAAAAATATTTAAAAAAAGACTAAATTGAATTTTTCAGTATTATGAAATAATATCTAGTTCAAAAATGTATTTTATAAATACCGTATTTCAAAAATCAGTTTCAAAACTAAAATTAATACATTGCATTGATTTTTATATTTATTAATTAAGGTGAACATTAAAATATAATCCAAATAAAAACATGCTTCATTTTTTTTATACGACCTATAAAAAAGTTAAGTTAGATTTTTTTTTAATAATTAAATTGTTTATTCTTATACTGTAAAATTTAAAATATATTTTCTGTTTATGAAATGCTAGAATTCAAAAATGCACAAATTTATTTCAAAAATATATTTGGTTTATATTAAATAATAATATTTGGTAATTCATCTAGTCATAAGAAAAATTTAGAATAAAAGTAAAATACGTAACAAAAAAATTATTTAGTACAATTGAGAAATAACTTATTCGACATAAATGCTATCATAACTCATTTTCAAAATTTTATTTTTATTTCGTCAGTTACAATTAATAAAAAAATATATAAAGCAAAACCATTTCAAGAATTTCTTAAACCTTATTTCATCATATTGCTTTAACTGTAACGATTCTTGTATCTTAACAATATAAATAGTGTTCTATTTTTTTTAATTATAAAATCTGCATCTAAGCAACATAATTAATTTTATTTTTATTTAATTCATTTCTTATATATATGTATAAATGCTATTTTCATTATTATATATAACAGCATTACACTTAATATACATAAATCAGTTTCATTTGTTCTTTTATGCAGTAATAATGCTCTGCTCTCATTGATCTGATAAAAACAGATAATACAATAATTATCTTTTATTATTCTCATTATTCACTAGCTACTTGATCCAGAAACACAATTCCAATTGTTACAAATCATCTTAAGCCGTAATATATCAGAAAATCATATTGTCTGTCATCATTAAAAAATCGCAAACAAAAGAAAAATCATCGTTAATATTATCAATTAAATAAAAAAGTAATCGATCTTAAAATGTGTACGTGTGTGTACTTGTTTGGCTTTCACTTGGCAATAGACTAACAACTGTTCGGTTTATTATTAAATTATTGACACGTTACTCTAACTTTCTCGCTATTTTTAAAGAGTTGGCGGTTCTTCTATAAGTGGATATTGGAGCTGGTTTGAAAACTGTCAACGTATGAGTCGAAAATGCGATGAGAAAGTGAAAGATTCGTAAAGGAAAAGTGTTCAAGCACGTGTGCTTTGGGGAAAGGTACTTATCGTTTTCGAATAATCGATTAAGCGATATTATAAAATTATTATTTCATATACTAAAACAATACAGCATGTGCTAGAGATATATTATTTCAAGATAGATTTCATAATAAAATTGATTCTAAATTTATTGGAAAAATTCAAGTATATAATCTCAAAAAATTTCTTCGAATATTTATATATTTATTTAGATTTCTAAATTTTTGCAAAAATACAGATAGTATTCGATGTAAGATCTATTTGAGTTACAATAAACTGTACCTATATTCGTCTGTTTTTGCAAAAATTTGTAAGACTATATTCAGTACTGTGGTCGTAAAATAAGCAGATGATATTCTATATATTGAAAATTGTTTCATTATTATTTGAATAAAATAGTACAGTGATTGCGAACCTATGGCACTCGTGTTAAAGGTGGCATATTTGAAAATTTGAGTGACACGTGTTCAATTTACTCATACATATTTTTTACGCTTTAAAATTATTTATTTTTGTAATTAAATTTTGTCAAGAAAAAACTGAAAAATAAAACCAAATCATTAGTATTAAGCATAAAACTAAAATATTAAAAAAAATCAAGTTAATTTGATTAATTTATTAGTAAAAATTATCATAAAATTAAATATTTGTAGTATCATTTAAATAAATTTAAAATTAAAAACAAAAATTTTATACTGTAAGAAAACGTGCATTTAATGGTTATAATTAAATTTTAAATTTCCTGTTTTTGTCTTTTTTAAATTTTCCTCAAAAATTTTCAGACCAATTTTTTCATTCGTACCAAAAAATACATTTTATTTTTTTAATAAACTTGTTGCAGGTTTACTCAACATGGTTAGTGAAATTTTGATTTTTTTAAGTGACGAAGTATGTAACATGTTATAAGTTTACCTATATTAAATAATCCTAATAAAATTTATGCATTTCGTATTAAAAAATACCCGGCACACCAGCAATGCGAGACATATTATTTCCAAATTTTTGGCACGCGTATTTATAATGATTCGCCACCACTTGAATGGTATATATATCAATGATATACCTTCTTTTCTCCTGATGAAGATTTTTTTACTAATTTATAACTAAATTCAGTGCTATTACAATATTTAAATATGTATATTTCATAATTTAACTACACAGAGTAAAAAAACCTATAAAATTTATTGTTTAAAAAATAATAATATTGTTTAATTTAATAACGTTACTATATAAAAAATTATAGTAATTGTGTGTGTGTATTAACATTTTCCAATAGTGTCAAAAAATATTAATGTCAATTTAATTTAGTGTCCCTTTGATAACACTAGCAAGTGTATTTTGTGATATTTTCTCCAAGTGAAATTTTTACACTATTTTTGGTGTATCCCAAATCGGTTAGTGTCGAATATTTTTACTGTGCATTTATTTACTTTTGTACGCGAAATAACCAATTAATGAGTAAAGAACTAAAAACGTATACATCCTCAATTATTTCACTAAAATACTTGTTAATAATAAGCAAACATTTATCATTTACATATAATTATTATAAACAATTAATTAATAATTTCAGCGAAGCAATAATGTCAAGTTTACGACGCAACAAACATGCTGTAGCAGCCTTATTAACTGATTTCAAATCACAATCACCTGATGGTAGTAGCAGTACTGAATCATCTTCGTTTGAACATGGTGAACCACCAATCAGTGATGAGGAAATGGAAAACAATGAAGTGAGGTTAGTTTACTTATTTATAATGGCCAATTTATCAAATTATATTTAATTAATAATTTTTGTTAAAAAAAAATTTAATATTATTTATAATTTATTTCTAATCGTGAGTTGATGTTCAAATGTTTCCAAATGACAAAAATAAAAAACCATTTATAAGAAGTATCATGAATATAAATGAAACAAAAATTACTTGTATGGATAGAAATGTTTGACAAAAACAAATTATGAATGAGTTTGTGCCATATCCTTATAGATACATTGTGTGATTGTGTATGTATGTATGTGTATTTTTATCACAAATTTTGTTAGCAAATAAAAATTACTTATAGATTGGAATGGATTATTTCCTATTGAGCCAATTCCGATAATAAAAATTAATGTTTCACATTTTTAAAATTTCCGATAATAAATTGTAACTGTAAAATATTTTTTTCTAAGATGTATCTGAGAAATTTATAAACATCTCACGTAGATCTTTAAGTATTTGAAAATAATGAAGATAAAAGTAGGCCGAATTGTTGAAGCATATCAAGAAAGCATATACTACTTAAATGTTAGCTCATAAAATTAATTCTGAATTATTTGACAGATCATAGTCGCTGTGACCAAAAGTAGATATTTATTTAACTTACAGTTATTTTACGAGACAGATGCTGTTTTGTTTGGCCTTAGTTTTTGTTTGTTTAAATAAATGACAGGTGGATAATGACAAAATTTAGAGAGATTTAACATTAAGGAGAAAATGAGATTAGTTGGCTTATATTGAATATTAAATTAAATTGTTTTTGTTAATAAATTACTGTGACAGTTATTTTGACAGATTTGATAAATGAGGTAGACGTAGTAAATTTTATTCTAAGCCTGTATTAAACTATGGCTTACACAATAAAGCCATATACTTATGAAGATGCAACACAAACTAATTTCATTCAAGCAGAAATTAGTTTCCGTTAAATATTTCTATCCAAACAAGCAACTTTGACTTTATCCACATTCATGATACATTTCATACATGATCTTTTATTCTTACCATTTAAAAAATTCTTTCATGCAAAATACTACCAATCATATATTATTTTAATCAAACGTTTGTCTGATATTCGTTCAAATAGCTGAACCATATTAAATAACTTACATCATTTCTAGCAACAACAATTTTTTTCAATTTTATACTCTTTATACACTAATTTATTTTATAGTTAATTCCTTCTAGATACACCACATACCCCACTTAAAAATCTTATTTCTACAGCAATCATTTACCTTTTATTTATATAACGCAAAATTATTCAATTTACTAATTAATTTATATTTAATTCTTGATAAAAAAAACTTTCATTTTAGATAAAAATAGTTAAAGCGTTAGTTTTTTGTTACTTTAAAGTGTTCTACTTATATATAAAATAATTTTATATTATTGATAAAGATTTCAATCATTTTTCTAATACAGACGTACAGGAGCGGATTCAGGCTACATGTGCCCATCAATCGTACGTTATGCACGTCCACAGAAAGCGCGCGCAACAAGCGGTCAATGGAAATATATTGTAAACACGGCTGATCATACACAAACATTGCGTTTAGAAAGATGCCTGTAAGTACGCTTGCCTGTAATTTGTTCTGCAGCCCGCCGTACAAACGTGTAATGCTGGTTTTAGTGGTATAATTTTGAATTGATATATTTTCAGCAAACCATTCGAATCTTGCACTTATTTGACGGATAATTTCAAATCGCGTTGTGTACAAGTATATAATTATCATCGGCTTTTAACGTGGGATAAGCAAAATGGACTGCATATGGATATATTTAAGGTAAATGTTATTATTAATAAATTTAATACTCTTAATATAATAAAATTAAATGTAATAAACTTCACAAAATTTGTGGATTGAAATTATCTATATTATATTAAGCTGTGAACATTTCTTATACACACTGAAAGTTTTTAGAACTTATTTAACTACAAGATATATTTACAATAAGTTCATTTCAGTATATTCAATAAATATAAATAAAATACTGAATAATCTCTTTCTTATAAACTAACAATTATTTAAATTAATTAAATCTTGTTCCTAAGTCTATTTAATTAAAACGTTTTAAGCGCTTTCGTATATTTGTTCTGTTTAATGGTTCATTTAAAATCTTAATCTTAATCTTAAAATCTTGCCTGACATTTTTTACTAAAACTTGGTATTTATTCTTACAATGTTGGCGTTACAGAATTTCAATGTTTAATGTACTATACTCTATTTATTTTAAGAAGACAGACAGGCAGAAGATAGGAGCTATTTTTCCTTGCTTGTAATTGGTTAAAATTGTGGGCAAGTTTACTCTGTAGAAGAATAAATTTCTATCTCAACTTTTTCTATTTGTCTCTGTTGTTTGAATCCAAATTTATAAGCATATGCGTAGAAACGAAAGTTTATAGTGGATATATTGCTAGCGTATTTTTTGATTATTAACACGGAAACAGAAATTTAAATAATGTTAAAATATAAAAGTTAGTGAATAAATATATTTAAAAATAATTTTGAAAGTATATATTAAGAGAAATGTTTTAAAATTAAGTAATTTTAAAATGAATTAATGTTCGTACGCCTCTGGTAGCGAACACAACAGAAATATCGCGCATGTGCAATGTTACGTTCAGAACATTGTTTGGTTGTTTTTGTAAATAAAAATTATCGAAAACTATTGTCATTTTACATATTTTCTTAAAATATTGCAGTGTTGGAAATTATATCTCTATTCGAATAATAATATAATAAAAGTAGTAGTATTTCACTGTGCTAATGTACGCACATTGTGAATAACGAAATTTGCAAAAATATATGTTATACTATAATATTTTATTTTATTTTTATAACAAGTTGCACTATAGGAAATATAATTATGTACTTTATTCTATACTTACTGTATGTTTGTTATTGTTATACTTTTTCATGCGGGTTTTATAAATTAACATTTAGGTCATAAACACATAAGTTTTATTTATATTTCACAAAAATATAATTTGAAAGTTGTATAGGCATTTTATATATAATTTAATAAACTCAAATTATAATAATATTATTATTTTCATATAAATAAAAGACAAATTAAAAAAAAAAAACATTTCTATTTAATTTTAAATAAATGATAAAATAAAAATTATATTAAAAAGTTATAATATATCAAAACAATGTATTGAATATAGTCCTATTTAAATATTCTATTGTAAATTTTCTTTTTGTTTTAATTTTTCTTCGATATAATTATTGAATGTTAAATAAAGAATATTATTATTAAATTTGAATTTACCGCTAAATATTTTAATTTTCATATATATAATTTAATTTGGAACAGTGTAAAACGGACCGCGCTGGTACCGCCTACAACTGCTTTCTTAAAAAAAATAGAGTATAGCGGCGTCCAAATAGATTTAATTGTGACCTTTTATATTAATAGTTACTTTTCAATTGTTAGTTGTGATACTCAACTATCCAATACAACTGGCAATTTTATTTTTTGGTAACTAAGAATCTATTAACATTTGCACGGAAAAAGATATTTTATTTATCTTGTTAGCGTATCTAATATGTAAATGTGATTATATATTTGGGACAAATATAATATTTCTAATTTTGCACGTATTTCAAAAATATTTGCAAAGTGCATTGTGTGCATACAGATATATTTGAGGATTATTATTTGTTAACAAATTTTTCAAAAATATATTATTTAGCATTGTGTTTGAATAATAAATAATAAATAGAAACTATATTTGTCTAACCTTTTGATGTCTTAGTAATCCATGATGTTTACTGGAAATGATAACCTGTAACAAAAAATCAAATATTCGGTTAATGTTTCACTTTTATACAATTTCAATTATTATTATTTTGTTCATAAATAAAGTCAATAACTTAAATCTTTTATATAAATTATCAGGGATGGAAAACGTAATTTAATGATATCTGATAACGTTATAACGATTCATTTATAATTTCTAACACGATATTTTAATAACATAATATATAACGTTCTAATAACCAATAATGTTTCATTAAGTTATTTTGTAACGTTATTCTTTATAAATTTTCTTTTGAAAGGATAATACATTTTATTTGTATTTTAAATATGAAAATAATAGATGAATTTAAATAAAATTTTGTACTATTTTTTTTTTAATTTACACTTAACAGATCCCATTTATAATTAAATTTATAATTTAAAAATAATGTTATTTATATCATTAGTTAACTAAAACAAATAATAAATAAAGTTATGATTTGAAACGTTATTTCATATCGGATACGTATACGAAATATGGAAGTTAAAAATTATTATAAATCTACATTATTATATTTTTATTTCGCATTTGTTTCATAATCTTCTGACAGCATATTTATACTAATTACAAAATGATTAGTCGTTTATTTATAGCAGTTTTTTAATTGACTGTGTATCCAAGATTTGTCTACGGATTATTTTATTTTTGATTCAAACTAGATTTATATCTTTCGAGTTATTAACATTCATTTTAATAGTAATGTTGAAAATATTTATTTCCATTAGTTATAAAATATAAATAATTTTCAGGTACCAACATGTTGTTCTTGCCACATTGACAGTTACAAAGTACCATTTCCACCGCATCACTCCAACCATGCTACCACTTCAGAAAACTTCCCGGGCGAAGACATCGACCACGAACCATCTGCTACTACCCCATTAGAATCCGATCCTTTTATCAATCACATCTCGCCATCAAACCACTATAAAGAATCCTTTCCCACGCATAACCTAGAGTACTCTGACGTATCTTACCAGCAAGAAGCCACTAAAATTCGGCCTTCAGTAGAATCTCATCCAGGACTTTCTAAATATCTCGAGGCTCCCAAGCCAATTTCTAATTCCGGTTTAAGTAAACTCAATTCTAACCATAACTACAAAAGATCCAATACACCGAAACCATTTGCTGGAGTTAGCAAAAGACCTGGAAGGCCGCTGAGAAGACGACCTCAGGTAAAGCCAGTTAGAGATTTGGCTCAAAGTGAATCCAGTTATGAATTTAGTACAGAACATCCTATTAGTAGTACGACTGTGTCGTCTGTGACAAAAGAATATACAAGAAAGATTAATTATAATTATCATCCGATTATTGATTTCTTTAAACCGGATCAAATTGAATCAAGAATGGATGTTGAACTAGGAGATTCTGAATGGAAACCAGTAACTTCCATGACAATGGTTACTGAACGAATGCATTACCAAAAATGATGATTTCTGTAATATTAAACTAAATTCTTTAACGGTTTTTCTGATTGACAAGAAAAAGCAATAGTTAAAATTGTTTGTAAATAAACTTAACAAAATAGTTCATAGAAATGAAACGAATAATATTTCGGTTTGCCAGTTTTCTCTAAAAATTACACATAACTCAAATGAAAATATTACAAAATATAATCAAAATATGCAAAAATTGTACATTTAATGCAGAAATTAATTTATTACAAAAATAATATTAGATTTAGAACATTAATTTATTTGTATTTGTTATATTTAAGGCGATAATATTATAATTACATATTTTGTTGAAAATAAATTATATATAATTTCGTAATATCACTATTTTTTTTTTCATTTATGAAAAATCAGAATGTTTCCAATTTTAATTGTAAAGCTAAGCAGCTAAGCTCAATTATCAGTCTTGCTTAAACATTGAAACTAAAACTTAAAAAAATGTTTCGATTAAAACCTACATAGCTTTTGACACAGAATCTTAATCTGCAATAAAAAAATGGCGATTTTCATTGTAAAGCTATCCATCATCCATAGAGAGGAAGGGAGTTAATCGTAGATGAAATTAATGCATTTTTTTCTGGACAATCCGAATCTGCAATAAAAAAAAAATGGGAATTCTCCTTTAAGATTTCAAAGTTACCCCGTGCCGTACTCTAAAGGAGTGGGCGGTGGTGCTCTAATTTTAGCACGAGTAAATAGTCCCCTTCAAAAATATTAACTTTTTATCTGAGAAATTTTTTCGTGCGATGCTTATTTTTCGAGATATTTTGAACTCTTCATTTGAATGAACTAGCCGACATAATCAATATAAGAAACTAATAAGTTATGAAGAAAATTAAAATTCATAAGTAATATTTTAAAAACATTTTATAGAATATCTTATATAAAACAAATAAAAAATACTAATACTGTTTTCTATCATTTAATATTAACGAGTTATAAAAAATCATACTTATTTATAAATACATACGAGTTTGCATATAAGAGGTAGATGACCCCCTAAAATAATAAATAACTAGAAAAATCAAAAACACGTTAAATTTATTTTAATTGGACTATCTTAATGTGTATCAAAATTTTGAAAAAAATTATAGAACCATTAAATATGGAGTAAAATATATATCAAAGATGCAAAAGAGTAATTTTACAAATCGTATTGAAAAAACAAATACCATTGGTGAATTGCTCTTAAAAAAGAAAATATTTGGGGTGATTTTTACCCTCTAAACTTTAATGGTTGCCGATATTAAACTGATAGATAAAGCCGTTAGGCGACTGCCTCAAAGCAACCATTTAAAAAACCGTCGAAAATTGATTGTTAAGTATAGTAATAAAAACAAAACAAAATAAAACATCTTAGAGAATTTTGAAATTATAAGTACAAATAATCTTTAATTATAATTTAATTTACGGAAAACTATTCTAGTTTTACTGATATTAAGTTTTGATTTTGACTTTTGTATTTACCTCAGGTGTCCTAATTCTATAATGCCATCAAATATTGAACATTCATTTGTTCATACCTGATTCTAATCAATTTCACTCTCTTCAAAAATAATAAAATTAAAATACTGTTTAATCAATTGTTTTCTTCTCAATAAAAAAAAGTTCTATACCGTTATTTTCTATTACTATTTAAATATGTCAGTGTACCAACATTGTAAAGCTAAATCTCAATGTTAACTGGGTAGCAAAACAAAAGTTTCTAATTACATATTAGAAAATAAACCAGTATATAAATAATTTGCACTTATCTCATAGTTCATTTTTTTTGCTACTTTTTCATTTGTTTATTATTAATTGTGACATATTGCATATACAATTACCATGAAATTATCTGTAAAGACCGGAACATTTTATTAATAATAAATAATTAATGTATTATAGTAAGAAACATGATCTAGAAGTACGCAAGCTATGGCCTTGTCATAATTTAAGCAAAACTTATGCAACATAGTTTGTTTTTTATAAAAATAAATAATAATAATAATAATAATAGGGTCATTAACTTTATTGTTTAGTAAATTGATATTAAAATGCAATTCAGGTTTTTCATTACTAATTTCGTAATACAAATGGTCTTTTTCAAATTAAAATAAATTACCGTATTTTTCGGATCATAAGACGCACATTTTTACATAGAAAAATCGACTTAACATTGAAGTGAGTCTTATAATCGGAAGGTAATGTTAAAATATGTTTGTATTGTACCGAAGCTATTAGAGAAGTTCAGTTACTGTTAATAAAATTAGTACAGCACGCTAGATTTTCTAAAAATCGTTCCATAAATTTGGTTATATATATATATATATATATATATATATATATATATATATATATATATATATATATATATATATATATATATATATATATGTAATTTACAAATTACACAATAATAAATAACACTATTCGGTGTTTCATTTAGAACACAGCAAAATAGTGTAAAAAGTTGGTGCCAATTTACAATTAACTATGAGATATAAATCTAAAGATTTTAAGTCATTTAATATATTTTTTAAATATACTTTTAACCAGCATATTGTAAAAATATGTATGGGAAATATTTTAGGTATTTTTTTGTCTAAAATTTTTGAACATATTTTATTTTGAATAATGTACAAAAATTGTATATGAACAGGTGTTATGTAATTTTAAATAACAAATATTCATATTTCGATTTGATTAACCTTTCATAATCAATAAATTGGAAATAATGTTTATTTCTGTATATTTTAATATTAATTGTATACGCTTGTTATTTTATTAAAATATTTTTTAAATAATTTACTGTTCTGTTGAAAATAAAATTAATTAAAACTAATAAATTTATATTATTTAATATAGTAAAAAAATCTTTCAGTCATTATATAAAATAAAACGGCTTTAGAATTAAGTTCTGTATTAATATTTATAACTAATACAAATTTGTATCAGTTTTGCTGATGAAGATGGACGTTGAGTTCGTCGAAACGTCGATTTTTAATAAATATAAATACAGAACTGAAACCTAAAGCCGTTTTATTTTTTATATTTATATTTAATATATTCGGATTTTCTACTTTAGTTTGTCAATTCCTTATTGTAAATTCATTATATTGTATAATGTTTGAAAAAAATTTGTACCAAAAATATTTTGTAAACACATAATATTTAAAAACATTTTCGCATAAGTTTTATTGAATGAGATTATATCAGTTTATATCTGTGGATATACTTTACCTATTAATTGATAATTGAGAGTCTATACACAGGGCCGGATTAACCTTTTGTGGGGCCCTAGACATTTTTTTTCTCCGGGCAAAAATAATAGGACTTTATTGCGTAAAAATACATAAAAATGAAATTTGACCGACTGCAGACCGGGCCCTTTGTATGCGGGTCCTAGACATTTGTCTTTTTTGTCTAGGCCATAATCCGGCCCTGTCTATACAAGGAAAATAATTATTATTGACAGTTACAAAAAGAAATATCTTATTAAAAAAAATAATTAAAAAACAAACCTTGTTTCAAAAAGTGTATTTTAAGTACTAGATGAGACATAAAACGTTAATTTTACAAACCTTAGTGTGGCGACCACATGAAATTTCTTAATGCAATATTACATATGAAATAAGCTAAACTATGAAATTAAATAATAAATAAAAAATTTGCTAAACTTAAATGTCGAAATTATTTTATAATTTATCAAAAGATATGAAAGTTGAAAAAAATCTATATTTTTTTCTGATTTCAGCAAAATATGCTGAATAACCTAATTTATAAAATGCAATCTATAATTAATACGAGCAATAAATGTAACAAAATAACTCGACGTATTTCATTAAAAAAAATGTGGTTACAAAAATTATTTATATCGTACATTCACCTATAGCTGTTTTTACATTTTAATAACATTACGAAACATTGTATTTTCGCTTTAAACAAATATAGATTGCATATTCTTACACATATACACATACAGACTGAATAATTTAAAAAGAAACATATAATATTTCTTTAACAATAGGAAAAATATTCTATTTAATTTTAGACGCTATATTTAGAAGAATTAGACAGTAAAAAATATTTGATGTCCGATATGGAGCACCAAAATAGCTTAAAAATTACATCAGAAGAAAATGTAAAAAATACACTTGTTAATATTACCAATATTTTTTGATACTATTGTAATTTATACATAAAAATACTGTAATTTTTATCGACCGTCATATCACATGTTATAAGGGAGGTACTGTAATCATACCAAATTTGACATATAAATATTTTACAGATAAACATGAATAAGGCTTATAGTAATACGAATCAACTGTTTTTAGTCGTCCGTCAGTCTGTCGATCTGAGGACACTTGTAGAGCAAATTCGACTGAATAATAAAACTGCTTTAAAGTTCTGCATTAATATTTATTATATTATATAAAGTCAATTATAATAAATATTAATACAAAACTTTAACCTAAAGTAGTTTTATTTTGATATAATGAGTTCTAAAAGATATTATAGTATATTTGTGTCTAGTAAAAAATCTATATTAATATATTCTGTAAATATAAAAACAACGAATTATATAACACAAACCCTGGTAATAATAAACGGAGATAAACTGTAAACTTAAAAATAAATTCAAGTTAGATTAATAAATCAGTTTTAATAAAACAGAATATTCTTAGAATAACCAATAAAATAATAAGAAAATATCAATTAATATAGAAATTATTAAATTATTACTATTGGTTAATGAAGTTGGTAATAAAATATTTCCTATTAAATTAATCACACTATATATGTAATCAATACCTATTACTAATTTTCAAACATATTTTGTTTGGCGTCATAATCAACAAAAAATATATTTTCTTAAATAATCGCAAAAAAAGTTGTTACACTTTAAAATCAATATAATTGACAAACTCTAGTATTATTTAATATAATAGTTATAGACAGAAATAAGTAATAATTCTATAACTTTCTTACAATAGTTCAATATTATGTAAGAATTAACGTAAAATAACATAAACTGCGTGAGGAAACCAATTATTTGTTATATATTGTTGATTGTTCAACTAAAGAATTTTAAGTATTGTGGAGAAATTTTTTTTTACGTTTCATTGTTTATGTAGTCAATGATAGAAAGATTTTCCACGTTGATTATAAAGTAAAAACTGTTTTGTATATATTTAGGAAAAATTAACAAAAAACATTTCCATTTATCTTTATTCTTAATTTAGTAATTTATTATAATGATGAAACTATGTATAGAAAAACATTTATTTTATTTAAAGTTATTATGACTTTTATTAAATTTCTATATTATAAGGAAAAAAAAACGTTTTATACAGGATGTTTACGGTCTTCTTTGTATCCTTTTAGAGGGCCAAAAAAAGTCGATAAAAAAAAAATAAAAAAAACACAATTTTGTAGTCAAACAAAAGTGATAGTAAAAGTTAATTACTCTTTATTTTTTCTGTTAAATTACAAACGTAATAACAAATAAACAATACTAATTCAGTAGTAGATTACTAGAGTTTAAAACAAATTAATCGTTTAATGTAAAAACTAAAAGAATTATTATTTCGCTTATAAGACGACTTTTACTAAGGCGTTTTAAGGTTTATCGACTCTTTTGAGGTGTACTATCGCCCCCTGCAAGGATACAAAAAAGACAGTAAACACATTGTTTATTGTTAATTAAAATTAATAAATGAGGTCATTCAGTAAATTTGTTTTTTTTTATATATGTTAAACTGATCCACAAAATCTTTTCACTCAAGTAGAAATTAATTTCTGCTAAGCATTTCTCTATCCAGAAATGCAACTTTATAATGAACAAGAAAAGTGATATATCATATAAATCAAATCTCTAAATTTGTCATTATCGCTAAAAAAAATTATAATAAATAAATATCAGTGTTATAAAATATCACATTGTAAAATATATCAAAAAGCTTTTAGTGGGTGCTCTAAAGTTTTCTAACTTTCGACTTGCATAAAAATAGAAAAAATATATAATTTATGTGAGATTAAATTTGAGACCTAAAAAATTAAGATATGTCAAGGTGTTATTCTATCCTTCAAGGACCACACCCAAATATATTCAGAATAAGCAATACTCAGAGAAAAACCCATTCTCGAGTATTCTCGGGTAAAAAAATATAATTTCTGGTTGGTATGATAAATAAATATGTTGTTCAATTAATGAATAAATGACAGGTTAAGTTTTCAAGTTAAAGTTGCATGTCTGTATAGGAATGTTTAAAGGAAACTGATTTCGGGATATTGGAAAGAGTTTGTGCCATACCCCTTTGAGTACACGGAAAAATTGTGTATGTATGTATGCTTAAGATTTAAAAACGAATTAAGCTTAAGCTTATAGCATTTAAGCAACGTTGGAAACTTTAACAACTTTAATACATTTGTTATCGTTTCAGCAATACAAAAATCTAACTATAAATTTAAATAAAAATAATTTAAAAATTTCTCAAAACCATAAAATGAATTAAAAGTAAAGCTAAGCATTCATCATCATCAGTAGCAAATTAATAAAAGAAGTTTTAGTGATTCACGTTAATGTTTATTTCATAAATTTGAATGTTTAACTTCCAAAATATATATTTAGTTTTAGTTTATTAAATTTGATAATTTTGGAAAATTTTAAAAGTCTTTTTATTCATAAATTTAATAATTCAATATAAATATAAATTTTTATGTTGAACAAAATAGTTTAAAAATATTGTGAATCTATAATAATATTTAGTTTACTATTATTTATAAAATATATATAAATTTATTTTATATTATTCTCTTCAAGAAATAATTATAAAATAGCATGTATATTACTATTTATCTTTAACAATAACAAATGACAACTATTACTACAGATGCAAAAACCTGAGTACTTTGTACGTTCTTTTAACCAATTTTTTTTTTTCTTTTTCATCTAAACGTCACGTTGGCTGTGTGAAACAGGTGAAAGTCGCAATTCTTGTGAATGTTTTAAAAAAACTCAGTGACCGATACGTTTTTATATACAGACATACAGAGTAGAAAAAAAAAGACAGTCACATTTATGTATACAAACAAATACTACTGTAAACTTATTGTGCATACGTATTTTGTCACTAAATGCTAGACATATATGTTTTTATAATTATGCTAAACAATTACAACAATTACATTTATTTTAAGGTCAACAACTTATAATAATTTTATTCTAAATGCATTCATTTTTAAATTAATTCAGACGGCAATATCTGAATGCATTGTTATAAAAAATTTTGACTTACTTTTTAAGTAGTTTGAAAATGTAAAGGAATATTAAACAAAAAAGTTATATTAAATATGTTCTTATTTATAATCTATTTTTAAAAGTTTAGCTTAACGTAGTAAAAAATATTTTAGAACTCATTCCATTAAAAAAAAAGCTTTAGGATTAAGTTCTCTATATATTTTATTTAAAAATCGATGTTTCAATATATGTAGAACATACCAAAACGTCGATTTTTAAATAAAATGTAAACAGAACTTAATCCTAAACCTTTTTTTTTAGTTTAGTTTACTGTAAACGCAAAATAAAAATTACTTTTGGTAACAGTAATAATAATTATTCTATTAGATATTAAAAAGTTTACAAAAAAACATAGTTTTGTTAACAGAAGTAATATATAATAAAACGGCTTCAGGTTGTATATGTGATGAAGATGTACGCTGAGTACGCCAAAATGTCGATTATTAATAAATAAACAACTTTTTTTACTATGTTAGAAATAATATATGTGTCAGTAGAATTTAAAATCGATGCTTTTTTGTCGGCTTAAAATCAACTTTAAAATGTTTCTATGAAAACGGGCTTTAATGGATTTATTTAGCTTTTTGAAAATTTAAAAATCTCAAATCAATAATATTAAATAGGAGTACGTATTTTAGAAGCTAAACTGCCATATTCAAAAGCAAAATTGAAAAAGATTAAAATTCTAATGAATGATATAAGAGTAAACAAAATATTCAATAAACCCATTGCTCGAAAAATTATACAAAAACCAAATATTAGTGAACTATAGTAAATAAGTTATTTAACATATTTACTGAAAGGAAAATTAATGAACATTAATAACATAATAAATAAAATAGTAATTTAAATTAACAAATACATTTCCTATTTTATTCAATTTATCATTTCCTTATATTTTAATTATAACAAAACCAGGAACCCAAAAATAATATTAAATAGAATTTTAATTATATTAAAATAAAAAAGCTTTATGATTAAGTTCTGTATATATTTTATTTAAATATCGACATTTCTATATAACTAATGTCATAAATAAAAAAATATAATTTATAATTTTACGTTAACTCCTTACTACATTAATATAACACAAATTAATATTTTATAAATTAACCTGGTTTAATTTAAAATAAATTTAGTTTAATAATAGAGAATATAAATTAGAAACTAGAAGTTACGGATTATAATTTTTTTCTAAAAATTAATAATTATTTGTACCAATTATTAGAAAAGAAATTTTACATTGCACACACATTTTTTTTTTATAATTTTAAAATTGCAAGAATTGTTAAAAAATATACTTAAAAGAAATAAAATTGACGTCAATAAAAGCAAATTTCAAAACAAAATACTTCTAAAATTTGTTCTAGTTTATGAAATTTTAACTGTAAAAATCAAATATAGCAGAAAAACGCATTAAATTTCAATTAAATTATATTTATAGTTAAGAAAGCATGAAAATGATTTCAGCGGATTTCCGAGTTTAATACCATTAATAATTCAATAATTTAGTTTAGTTTTTTGTCATATTTTTATTAGTAAAATAAATTATGCATTTACAAATCTTATTTGTTTATATTTATTAACTATTTTAAATAATTTTTAATAATCCAGTATTTAAATTTAAGTTTTTTCTTTAATTGCAAAACATAATCATAATAAAAAATTTAAAAATACATTTTCAAAACATAACTGAAATAAAAGTAAACTGAAAGAAAGAGAAATAATAAAATATACATTTCCATATTGAAAATATTCTAAAAATTTTTTAAAAAGATGTAATTTTATAATATTTTACATCAGATAACATTTAATTTTGTATTACTTTAAAACATATATATATATATATATATATATATATATATATATATATACTTTAATTATTTTAAAGTAATATTTTTTAATCAAATTGAATAAGAAAATGTAACAAATCTTATATTTACAGCCATTTACAAAAGATGTTTTGTTCAAAGCACTTAAATTATGTTTTAGCTTTTTATTTCAATCTGATACAGTTGATGTTTTTTTGTTAAATTATTACCCGTAATATTATCATTGATACCGAATATTTAATATTTTTTCCTGACAAAATATTTTGTCATAAAATAACAATATTTGTTTAATTTTCAGCATTTAATATATAATACTTATTTAGAATATAAATAAACTTAATTTAATAATTTAGTAACTTAATTTAGTTTAGCAGTAAAAACATTTTACAAATAATTAATAAATAATTATTACTCTAGAAAAACAATTACTGTTATAAATAGAATCTATAAATAAATGTAACAGTGTAACAGTAGTTCAAACATATCCAGAATACATTCATATATAATCATATACAACTTCTTAACACAGATACAGGAAAAAAAATCTATCAACACATATATAGGTAGTAGCAAGTGACAAGTCAGCTAACTCAAAACCAATATACCGGTTTATTGGAGAAATAACGTTTTAAAACTTTCGCTACCGCTGTCCAATAGCATAAACAGCACCGTTGCTATTTCATAATACGCGACAGTTCGGTCAATGCAACCGCACGAGCTAAAAGAACACGAGCCTGCAGCTTTAAGAGAACTCTATTTGATACACTTTTTGCACAGCAAGACGATTGTAAACTTCCTTTCTACACCACGCCGCACCACTCTATCTAATATAAAACGCAACAATCTGCGGCTTAGAAAATCATTTACGTACCGAAAACACGCCGGTAAAGAACGCGTATTAAATAAAATGTGATTTGTGAAAGTGCAGTGTTCTTGTGACAAGTGCCACTCGCTTAAACAATTAACGATCTGTGACTACAATTAGTGATTTAATTCACATAATAATCAGTGATAAAGTTTGTTTTTTAAAACACTACACAATCAGTGACAAATTTACAACAAATATTGTCGTTATATTTTTATAATGTGTAAAAGTGACCACAACAATGAAAGTGCTACTAACAACATTTTTAACGCTGCTAATATTAAATTTAGTTCAATCAATTACAGTGCCGCCTGTTTGGCCTAAACAAACTAATAGTAACAGATATAGATCACATCAAATAGATGATGATCCTGTACATTTTGCGCCAAGCAATTTTGCTAATCCGTCATACTATGTTGCGAATACGCCAGCACCACCCGTAAGAACAAATAATCACAACTTACAATTGCAATATCGCCCGCCAAACACACAAAAAGTCTTTATAAGTCATCCACAAATTAAAAACCAAACACCGCATTCGTTTCAAATTGTACATTTCGACGAACAAAATCAAGGAATAAAAAACGAACAAAAAGTAATTCCAGTTCAAATTCGCACAAAATCTAAACCGAGAAATAATAGAAGAAATAATCAACATAGAAAACCGATCGTGCACCAACATCTAACTGAAATAACACAGCCAAATTATTTAAATAATAAACCAGAAAGAGTTGAAAATCATCGTGAAAATAATGAAGAAATAAATGATAGTAGTGAACAGCACGAAACCGTAGTGAGTGAACATGAAATACCACATGAAGTTCCAACAAAACCAAATTATCCTGGTGAAGGACAGTGGGCTAAATATGGCGTCAAACATCGACCTTATATTAATAATCAAAAACAACACTCATCAGTCGAAGAAGATGATGAAAAAAGACCAGAAGGTTACGACACATTTGAACGTGGACAAGAACAATTTAATAGAGCACAAAATAAATTTCGACATGACACTGACACGTTCTCCGAACGACATCAATTAAATCCATCAAAAAATAATTTTGATGATGATAGTGATTCCGAGCCGTTGTATAAAAAACCTGAAATCGGATTTGTTCCACAAAAATTATATGCTCAAGTACGAAGAACAGAAAATGTTGAACATTTACCAAGATCTGCAGTTGATCCAGAAGAAGAAGAAAATGCTGCGAGATTACGTGAAGTTATAAAAGATTCTAAAATACATACTGTATATACTGAAGAAGGATACGAAGATAGTGCTTATGATCATGCTGGCCATGAAAAGAAAGCGGAAAATCAAGAAGGTCATTCACAAATTAAAAATAAAGAAGCAAAATCTAGAAGAGGAAGAAAAGGTGGACAAAGATCGCATTACAATGATGAAGGTGGTAGAAGGCGAGGTAAAAGTTCTGTAAGACAAAAATTACGACATGATGATACTGAAAAAAATGAAAATTATGATGAATCAGAAGAATACAATAATAATGAACGATACAATAAAAATCGGGACAGTCTAGATGCAGAAACAGCTGGTAGTGACTATGAATCAAAGAAAATTATTCCATTGCCATCTAAAAATATTACAAAAGTTACTTTAAAAAATGGCGATAAGGAAGAAATTAATATGGAAATACATACTGAAATAAAATATGAACCTGGATCACAAAAAAAGAAACATAAATATGTAAAAATTATTCCAAGTATAAAGAGAAATAATAATGAAAATTTTACAATTGAAGAAAAAAATGTCAATAGTACAAAAATATTGAAAAGAGTTAAAAGATATGATAAAAACCAATTATCAAAAAAATATGTTAGAAAACGACCACATTATTACTGGAAGAAAAATAAAACAACAACCACTGAAAGAACCATAGTAAATATGAGAAAGAAATTTGAAGCAGCATTTAAAACTAATAAACCATCAGCTAAAATATATCAAAATATAAATAGCGACATACAATATGAAGAAAGTGAAGAAGATATAGAAATATCAACAACCGTAAAATCTACTACATCATCAACTACAACAGAAGTTCCTATATCTTCCACAACTGTCACTACAAGTACAACTACTTCTACTACAACTACTATACCTAGTACTACGATAAGTACTACAACAATTATTACGCCAGTAAAAGAAGATGATAAAACTCAAATGAGCACTAAAAAACCTGAAGTTACAACGAAAATTAATAAACCATCAAATCCAAAAGTATTACCAGTAAAAATTAAAAAATTCGTACGACGATCTAAACGTCAAGCAATTGATGTACCTGAAATTAAAGTTGAATTGGATGAATTTGTAGATGTAACAAAACTACCAAAACCTACGTCAAAACCTGATTTAACTCATTTGAAATATCCATATTATACATTACCTGTAACAGAAAAATTACATAAAAATTCGCCTCTTCGCTATGTAGAAAATGTAAAAAATATACCAAGAAAAGTAGAAAATGAAATGTCATTCTATGATTCGAGAGATCATATTATTTGTCCTGAAATTGAAAGTGATGTAGATCCTATACCTGATCGAGTTAAAAATCAAGAAGAAGGTGAAGAAACTGATGAAATGGCCGATACACCAGATTTGCCAAGATTAAAAGGGCTAGGCGATAAAATAGATTGCTTAAAAGTAAAATATTTTGGTGAAAATCCTTTAGATAGTCCGTTTTTTAAAGAAGAAATTATACAAGATCCAATTCCATTTTTCGTCACAAAAAAGTTTAAAAATTCCGAAAAGAATCTGAAAAAATCTAAGGAAAAAAAATTAGAAAATTATGGACAATCAAAAAAACGTGAGTTAAAAATTAAAATTTTAGATCCAATTGTAGTAATTGATGATGAATTGTTTGAAACGGCAACAATAAATCCAATTCATGAAAATAAAAAAGCTGTATTGCGACCGCCATATACTTTAGAAGAAATGATGACAATGAGTGAACAAAAAGAAGTTAAAATGCCTCCAAAAAGTATTTATGATCAAATTAATTTACTAGAAGATGATGAAGATAAGAAAATAATTAACATGATAAATGATTTACCGCCAGCAGACAAATTCATTATTATTTATGAAAATCAAGATATAAAATCAGATTCAATGAAAAAAGAACATCCTATTGAAAATATTATCAAGATGGTAAAACCAGCCGTAAATGGGTACAAAACACCAAAAGTATCAGATATTATGACAAATTTAACAAAATTATCACAAAATATTCCAAAACCAGATATAATCAACATAATTCCAGTCAATATTACTGCAGATGAAATTTTAAAACCAAAATCAAGATCAAGACTTAGAACTACACCTATGCCTAAATCGCAAGTAAAAAGAAAAAAACCGATAAAAACTATACGAAAACTGTCTGTAAAAACTATCAAAAAACCTCAAACAAAAGAAGCAAAAACTAGTACAATCACACCTATTTTAGTATCTTCTACTATAACAACAACAAAAATTCCAATTACTACTTCTCAGTTACCAAAAATTATTCAAACTACAAGTACTCCTACTTCTACTACAACTAAGAAAACTTTACAAGCATTTAAAATTCCTGTACCGTCACCTACATCTCCTCTTGCACCACCTAGATTAAATTATCATAACAATAAACCACAAAATTACAGACAATTCAATCCATTTTCATATGTATTTGATATTTCAAGATATCTTCCAAGAATTCCTCTTCCCAATCATCGATATATAGCAAGTGAAGCTCAATACAAAGAAGAAATTAAACCTAGTCAACAAATGAATATGTACTCAGATGTTTTAAAAACTATCAATGAAGCAAAGGAAGAAACCAAAGAGCAGCCCGTTTTAATTGTGTCAACTGTAAGTAAACTTTTCTATATAAAAATTTATAATACAATATGTTTTAATTTTGTTAAAGGTACCAAGTCTCCTAAATATTAATACATCAAATATTACCGAAAAGTCAGATAATGTACAACAATCTTCGGAACAACACATTGGATTAGTGCCTCCATCTAAAAATATAGCCTATCGATCAGTTTATGAATATTACAATAAATATGAAATTAACTCAGATTATCCTGATTACATTGCTCAAGATAGCACAAAAGTCAATCAATATTACGCAACAAATTTAAATGGACCAACACAAAATATGCATAGTATTTCTAAGCGGGATACATCAAAAACGTTATCATCAAAACATTCCAAAACAAAAAATGAAGATGCTGATGATCTTATGATGGAGGAATCACATATTATTGAAAATTATGTTGAACACAATAAAAATAAAAGATCAAAACGAGATACGAAAAGACCACAATATACTGAAATTAGAAGAGCGCGTCCACCAAAGCCTCAGAATGAAGATGTAGAAGAAGACGAAGAAGATTTAAATCCACGTAAAAGAATTTATGAATTAAAACCTAATCGACCAACGACAACAACAGAAAAATATATTGGATTTAATTTTGATGAAATCATTGAAGAAGAATTTTCTGTACCAGATAAGCCAACAACTACAGCAAAACCTGTTTATTATCCTGTTCAAGCTAACAAAGCAAATCCGAGTGTAGCTGAGTATATTGATTTTATTTCAAAGTTGCACGAAAAATGGGAAAGAGAAATGCCCAGTACTACAACAACAGAAAAACCATCTGAAACTACTCCACAAATGGTTCTAACGCAATCTGTTGCTGAAAGTGTCAATGTACGGCGTGGTGAACCATCATATCTTCAAATTATTAATCACTTGCATGAATTACGCAAAGAAGAGGAAACAAAAAATTCACCATCCACAACAACAGAAGAAGTAGAAATCATTGAACAACCATCAAAACCTGTGAAAAATTCAAATCCATTTATTGGTGATTCACTTACTGCAGATTCATTTTCACCAGAATTAAATTCAATGCCAAGTTCCGAGTCAGATTCAGACAGTTTGCTAAGAACAAGAAACTATAGCACAAAATTTAAAACATCCATTGATACAAGTAAATATAAAACAATAGAAAGAAGTCCTGTTAGTTTTAGACATAATTTCAGCAGTCGTTTTAATGCTGAAGAAGAAGATTTACCTTTAACTAGAGTACAAACAACACAAAAACCAATGATAATTGCCATTATTACAAAAGCACAAGATGCTATACCGTCTACTTCATCGCAGAATCCACAAAATAGTGAACCAACAGCGATACCAGATAGTACAATAGAAGAAACATCAAATAAAGTTGAATCTGCAACCACTTCTACAACTATAAAATCAACAACAGTGCCAACATTATCAAGATCACGACAAAGATCACGTTCTCGATCTCGTCCAACAACTGTTGCTACAACAACATCCCGTCCAGTTACATCATCAACAACAAGTCCTATTTTCAGAAGAAGACGTCCAACAAGATTAACAACAACATCTACAACACAAGCTCCAACAATAAAACCAGAATTATTTAATCGCCGCAGAAGATTAAGACCATCTGAAACTAGCAGTGCAGCTTCAGTACCTCAGAATCACAAAGCTGCTTATACTTCAGTTATTTCATCAACAAGAAATCCACAAACTACATCCGAACCTGTAATAATTGTAACTCCCTCCACATCGACATCAGAAGACACAACTAAGAAGCAACGTCGTTTCCAAAAAGTTCAAGAACGACATGTTATGTCCGAAGTAACATTAACTAGATTTTATGGACCAGGAAGTGAAGAAACTGATGACTCGTCCAGTTCAGAAGAATCAAGAAAGCAAGAATATGAAGTGATTGGTCCTGTGAAACATGTAGTTAGCGGTCACGGCGGGAATTTCAAACATGAAAAAGATAAAAATAATGACGAAAATGCGGAGAATTCTGATGTAGATATTAGAAAACATCAATATGAAGTTATAGGTCCGTTGAAACACGTTGTGAGTGGCCATGGTGGTAACTATAAGCATGAAAAAGACAAAAATAAATCTTCAAATTCAAATGAAGATTTTTCGACAATTATACCATCGGATACGTACTTTACTGATCCAAATTTAGCGGTGAATGTAAATCAACTCAAAGATGAACAATCAGGAATTAGTACAGAGAAAAATCAAGCATCTAACAGTTTACTAACAAAAGAGGAGTTAGCAGAGAAAGCTGGAAAAAAACCTGGTCAATCTAAAATTAATCTTTATCCGAATATGGCGCGAATGGTAAATCGTCTGGCAGAGACAACGATAGAACCGGTAACAACTGTACATCAAGATGTTATTAGTTCCGGCGAGGAACAGGAAGAAACGGTTAAGTCAGAATACAAACCAACTTTCATCAAAGATCCGAGTCGTAGAATGTATTTTTACGCCAAATTATAGTAGTATTATGCTAAAGTAAGTAATTATTTTTTTCTTCCTTTTTTCTGTTCAGAACAACAGTTGTTATAAATTTTCTGTTAATAAATATAATTTGTATTTAATTATAGAAATTGTGTTTTAAATGATTTAAGAATTTCTTTTAATATGTTATTGTTTAAATTTATAAAAATAATAAATTAAATTAAAACAAAATTGAGAGTATTTTTATAAGAGAAAATATTGCTTTAAAACCGCAAGTACAAAAAATAAAATAAATATTGTTTTAAAATAAAATTGTTACAGTTCATTCAACAAGAAAATCAAAAAAAATTTAAATTGACATAAAATTAATAAAATTCTTTCAGTAAAAACGTTGATGAATTTTTTTTAAAATTGGTTCAAATTATTTAGCAACTTGTACTTTATTTTTAAATTGTCTTGCAATTAATTTTAATTCTGCAATAAAATTGCTAAATTAATAAATATAGTAAGATTTGTCGAAAAAGTCAATTTTTGTATTTAATTGTATTTAATTCAAAGAATATCTTTAAATAATTTTATTGTACAATACAATTAAAAACTAAAGATTCGTCAAAGATATTGTTAAAAATATTAATTAATATACTGTTGATATAGTTTATTTTTCTTAAATTTTAAATATTTACTTTATTAATATATAATTTAAATAATGCTACAACTTATCAAAAATATTTTGATTTTACAAAAAACTTTTAAAGTTGCTTTAATTAAAAATTAACTTTTTATTATATTTTAATTTAAAATTCAAAATATTTATATGTGTTTTTCATAATAGAAGATAATTTTCATTTGTAATTTATTGACTATACCAAAATATTTTTTTTATAAATATTAAAAAAGAAAATTAATAATAAACATTATTAATTTTTATGTAGAAAGTGTTCAATTTCCACTTAAGTAACAAAAATAAAAATCATGACAAAGTAATGAAGGTAAGTAAAATAAAAACATTTACTTTACACTCGGTTAACCGTTATACAAAAAAAAATTGTTAATTCTACTCTATTTAAGTAAGTAAACATAATTATTTTGTAATTATGACATACTTGTCTGTAGCTTAGCATAAAAACATCAACCAAGCATATACATTATGATGTACTTTACCAGATTATGTTATTATTAAAAGCTACAAAATACTCTCTTTATGTGTGTCAAGAGTAAAAGTATGTATTTTGCATTTTTATCGCTTAAAAATTAAATGATTTATCTGTAAAAATTGCAATTATTATAATTTGTTATAATAGCCGTATTATTAATATTTTAATATAAAGCAAATAAATCTACTTTCTATATCAATTGAAGTATCCAGTGAAATTTCGTTATAAATATACGTACTAATTAAAATAAATCTGTTCTGTTATATGTGTTTGACAAACACTTGACATTAAAAATCATAATAATTTAATACTAATATTTACTGTTACATGTTTCTATAATAATTATAATAAGCGATAGTTAATAATTAATACAAGTTTTAATACAAACATTATTTTATAATTAATGATACTATAAGTTCTGTACCATTATAGAATATTTCTCTTTTTCTATATTTTTACCTAATAGAAAAAGAAAAAGAAAATAATAATTATATAGATTAAAAATTAGCATTTTTAAATTTTAATATTTATGTATAGAGCTAGAAAAAAATCCCTTTTCATACCTATGCAAATTTTTGTTAGCTAAACTCTAGATTTGATAAGCTAAAAAATACTTGTTTTGAATAGTAGTAATGTCATTTATACGTTGAATTTTAAAACTAAATTTGTGTTATATTTTAAAATAAATAAATGAAAATAATGGCTGTTACTACAAGCTTGGTTTTTAATAGTACATTTGTATCTAAAACTGAACGAATGAATATTCAGTCTATTTTAAAAAAATCCAATGAATTTACGTTTTTAAGAAATCATTCAGAATATCGTTTTTAACTCTAAGTAAAAAAAAATGTGAAACACTCAATTAAATGAAACTTAAATAATTTAACAAAGCTACTCACTTAGAAAAACTAAATACTACAAAAAGCAATTAATTTTAAATTAATACTTTCACTCTTTTAACTTAAGCCTTATCATACCTATTACATCAATTAGCAGATTTAGTTTAATTTGGCTGATATATTAATGATGTACTACTAATTAGTTTATCAAATATAAATTAAAAACAATTTTAATATACATATATAAATTAACGCATACAACCATGGTTTAAGATAATAAAATTCCGTAAAAGAAAATATTTCGAAAAAATCAAAATTAACATATTTAAAAACTTTCTCAACGATTCATATACGCTCTGATAATTCGAACAAAAACGCATCAAAAAAGGAACTGTTCAAAAACAAATCGGATAATAAAATCGGAATGTTGCCGGGTAATTGCTTTGTTTATTGTAGCATGTCAATTGTCACTTTCGAATTTACGATCGGCAGCTTTTTTCAATAATTGTCATATAGTTCGTTCGGTGGAGTAACTGATTTACGTCATACACTGCAATAGTTAACGAAGTCCTTATGCCATATCTTCTATTACTAAACAAGCTAAAATTATATATTTATTTATTTGCTTGTGTATTTATTTACTCGTGCTGATGAACTAAACTATTTCTTATTAATAGCACTAACGATTTTTATAAAATTTTATGAATCTACGTTTTAGGATTAGCGAAACCTTTCTGTCACCTTAGTAACTAACTGCTGTATAATAATGTCATTATTGTACTAGTAACATAATGCCCTCTTTCTACATAGACAATAAATAGATAAATAAAAATAATATTAATACGCTTGAAGAAAACCGTATTTTTAAATTCGTTTTTGATCTAATGAGAATATTTGGACACATTATATTACTATATTTATTTTCATGGCAATATAACAAAATATAATTTTTTTGAAAATTTCACTTGTCGCATTTAAATCTAGAGTTACAATTCGAAACCAAATCAAATAAATGATGTGTGAAAATAAAATACACGTAATTATTAAATGAGCAATTATTTATTTATTAGGAAACAAAACAGGCATACTTACTAATTTCATAGTTTCACAACTAAATATACTATATACAATACTAATAGAATCTTGAATACAGTATATACTTATGTGCTAACAATAATTTTACAGTAATATTATATATACTAAATTAAAAAATTTAACAATTTAAGAGATTCATTCCCTTTTAAACGAGCGAAAACTTGGTCCTCCTGATATTTATTATAAAACAAATTTTTTTTTATTTATTATACAAAGGCGTCTTAATGTAGATTATTTTAATATTTAAATGCTGAAATCGCCATTAAAGAACTAATTAAATCATTAGTTAATTTTTAAATTAAGAAAAATGTATGTTTTATTTATAAAACAAATTTGCATTATATTTGTTTTCAAAAAAATATTATGGGTTGTAGGTTGGAAAATATTTTCATAATAAAAAGAGAATGAAGGGGAAACACTACCCTGACATTTAAATCGATCATTTTTTTAGTTTTTCTGAAAATTTATATTGTGTTAAGAATAATGTGTTGGAACAGTTTTCCGAAATTCGAACTTTTGGCGGAGTTACAGCCACCAATGTAGAGTTGTGTCAGAAGAGCAGGTAAAATGTACAGATCGGGCAGTAATAAACTAACATCAAACTTTAAAAGTGTTTTTCTCGAAACTATGTTTTTCAACATTGTCCAGCCGAAATCTCGGAAACCATTCATCCGATTTACTTCGCTTTAAAACATAATTATAAAAAATTAAATTAAAGCTTTTAATTTCATAATAAAAAAAAACTTTTGCTGACGCAAATTGATCACTTCCAAGACTATGCTATAGGTAACTGAAAATAAAATATTGTTTTGTGACTACAGAAAGTGATCGAGTATATTTTCAAATAATAAAAAACCTTGATGCAGACATCAGATACCCAGGAAGTGAACAACCTTGACGAACTTCTGGATTATTTTATTATAATACAAGGTTTTTAGCTGTTTTTGTTGTAAAGTTGGACCTTTGTTATTAGATACCATATCGTATTGTAGTTTAAATTGAGAAAGATTTAATTGTCAAAATTTTGCAATTGCTAATTTATTAGTTTGTTAAATATTGCTTAAAATTTTCAAGGTAATATGACAAATAACTGTTTGTTTCTAAGTGATTTTGAAATAATTTAAGATCAATATTTTTATACTTCTAATAATCAATTGCTTAAAACGTTGTTAACTGATTACAGGATTAACTGCACGATTAGATTGACCAATGTTTTCAAAACGACTGACTAATTGGATAGTTAATAATTCAATCACGTTCTTTGTTGACAATGTATTTAACAATATTTTGTAAAACTAATTTGATAATTTTATTAATAAGTAATTTTTAATACAACTCTGACCCCAAAGGTCTCTGGTTCGCGCCGCGCTCACACCAGAAATTAAATTAAATATTATTCTATGTACTCATAAAAGTGTGGCACTCCAGACTTCCAAATAAGCAATTTCCGTTTCATCTACATTTATAATACCACTCATACATTCATTGGATGTTCACACAGACGTACACCTTCGATATCATTTACATATATTCGTTAAATTTGTTACGTATCCTTCATTACAATAAAACAATGAAATTAAATGTATACATGTTTAAAAACATTTCTTGTCATTTAATGTTCTTATAAATTTATATATATATATATATATATATATATATATATATATATATATAGCAATAAAATGATCAACATTTATCACTACAAGTAATTAGTGTGTAATTAGGCGCTTAATTTTAATTGCAAATATTTTCCATCCTTGTGTTAAAAACTAAAGAAATATATTTAAAATGCAAATTTGTTAAATTCTCATGAAAACATATGTCAAAACATCTGTCGTTTCGCTTACATAATTTTAAAGTTATAAAATATCATAAATTTATATTCTTGTATTTCTTGTTTTTCATAAATAATCTTTAGTCCTTTAACTTAAAAAAATTTTTTTGAAAAAGTACAAGAAAGTAAGAAAATACTGTGCGTTAAAGCTTTCTAGATTAATGAAATCCAGTAAGATCAAGTTAATTTAATGTAACAAATAGTCATCTGCGAAAAAACTATTACAAACATGACAATTTGTTTACAAAAGTTATATTTTTCATGCTTTCTATTTTATCTTAACGATTTTATATTAAATATGAAAGTATACATACAATTTAAGCGCGTAATAATCTGAAAAATTAGTATTTACATTACCCAATATTTACGTTTAAAATCAATATTTTTTTGCATGAAGCAGTAGGTTTTATTTTTAGTTTTGTACAATATTTTATGATTTTTTCTTGTAGTGCCCTAGAGAAAACAATAGTGATTTCCAAAACCTCGGCAACTTTCTATTTATTAGAATATATAATATTTTCTATTAAAATAAAACGGCCTTAGATTCTAGTTCTGTATTAATATTTATTAATAATCGACGTTTTGACGAACTCAACGTACGTCTTCATCAGAAAGAAAGAAACAAATGACTTTTATAGTAAATGTCAGTTGTATCTTTTTTTCCGTATGAAGACGTACGTTGAGTTCGTCAAAACGTCGATTATTAATAAATATTAATGCAGAACTACAACCTACAGCCATATTTATTTATGTATTTTTTTATTTTAATATAATCAATTCTGAAAGATTTTTTAGTATGTTAATATTTTCTAAACTTATTAAATTTTTATATACAATTATATACAGAAATTATACAACATTAATACCTTTTACATGATATAAAATAAAATGTACAGATTCCTGCGCAATGGTATTTTACATTTTGGCAATTTATTTATACCTAATTTGAAAATTTAATATTCTTCATTAATAATTTTTACTGCTTTAACTAAATAAGAGATTAAAAAACCTATACACATAAATATAAATTGATATTAATACATAATCTAAATGAAAAATACTAGACAGTTTGTAGTTTCAAATACCACTGCGCATTAGTTTCGCGTCGAATCTGTATGAAAAATTAAACGTGTTCTAATTCATTCATTTCTTATATATATATATATATATATATATATATATATATATATATTGTCACGGACAAATTAAGCAGCGCGTGTATAATATTTTCTGTACACATTTCTATATAAAGTCGAATATTGAATCGTGTCATACAATAATTTTTGTTTGTACAGAAAACTCTACTTTTTTTTGTATAGAAAAATGCATCTTGTTAAGTCAACATAAGAAAAACAGATCGGTTTTATATTAATTTCAATTAAATTCATTTACAATAAAAATGACAATTTAAAGAATATAGGTAATTAAAATATATACTCCCATGTTCCGATCAGGAATTAAGAAAACTAATTTATTAATATGACAATTTAAACTGATAGTGATTGTGGTTGAGTGGTTTAAAATCTTTTATAAATTGTACAACAAATTATTCAAAGTATATTTCACTAATTTCTCCAATCTGCATTACTATTCCTGTCACATTGATTGCCAGCTATTTCATAACACTAAAAACAAAAGAAAAAAGCAAAAGTGACACGCATAAATAATATTGTTGTTATTTATAATTAGACAGAACAGAAATCAGTTAATGTAAAATGGGTCATAATTCTTTTGGTAATTACGAAAGTTCAAAACAATAGACAACAAAATATGTTCCTTAGCGCAGAAGATAAATCTTTGATGTAATCAGAATTAGATCATTGTGGGGAAGTAAAATGAAGGTAAAACAAGATAGTTAATATCAGATCGTATTTACAAAAGTTCAAATGATATCGTTTAAAGAGAAAAAAAAAAACATACTTTCAAAGTTAATGTCTTGCACAAGGTTAAGGTGATAATACGAGTGCAATGCATTAGCGCAACATCTTTAATTTTTTAGTTTTCATTTATAATTTTCATAAAAATTTTCTACATTTTCTTTTTAATAATAATAACTACCAAATAACCAATAGCGCTAATAGAGTTAATTGTTGAAACTGATCATATGTGTAATTTTTCATTATATTTTAAATGTTATTCTGTTTTTAGTTTTTTGTTTTTACCGACCGACACATATAGTTAGCGGAGATACTTGTTCATAAAAATCTACTTAACCATGACATGATATAACAACCCCCCACCCTTTTAACGGTTGAAACGAGGGGTAGTTTTAAAATTTTAAATGGGATCACTCATTTTTTTTCCATTTTCGAATTCTCCGTCAAAAACTACTAAGGGAAACCGAAATTTCATGACCACACTCACCATCACGAAAATGAAACATTTTGACCGATAATTTTGAATTCTCAGTTGAATCATCGCTCAGTAATGATAATCATTTACCCTTATCCTACCCCTTGGCAGTGCGAATTCAACTAAATTAAACTACCACCAACCTATTGAGGGTGCGGGGCGGTGGTTAATGTGGAATCAACTAACATCAAATTATGACTGAAATGGATATTTTTATTAATGCATTACTGTAAAAAAATCAATATTGTTCTCACAATTTTTATCACAATTAAAAAAGATCTATAATCTATATCAAATCATTTTTTAGAAACATTTCTTTATACATATTTTAAACATCATTTCCGGATGTCCCCAAAACACAAGTACGCCACTGTGCAAAGTACGATTCCACGTTGATTTCCACTGTTTTAAAAACAAACGAACAACTAATAAAAAGGCGTGTCCATTTTAACCAAGGCCTTGTAAGGATCTTATAATAATTTATTCTCACCACGAACAAGTGTAAAGTTATATCGTTGTGTATGAATTTGCTATCTTATGCAATCAGCACATAAGATCTCATATCGTTTGCAATTTTTTTCCAAAGTTGTTATATATTCGAAATTAAAATCACGAATTACTCTTTCGAGTTGTTCAGTAAAGTACTTTAGTTTTTATAAGGAATATGTTGTTTTTATGATTTTAATTGGATGACTGGAACAGTTGGTAGTATAAAACTGAAAAAGACGTTTTCGAGCAGTTTGAATTGTTAATGGTTGTTGATAAGTGAGCATCATCATGGACTTCATTAAGGTAAGTTAGAGACTGCTATTGTTTATAATTATTGCAGGCTTTATTATAACGTGCAGTTGAACAGAAAATGTACAGGGAAAATTCTAAATTCTGCAGCAGAAAGTAGAATTTTATACAGTTCTAAGTTTACTTATAATAATTTTTTTATGATTGCTGTATTATTTCAATAAAATTATTAATTTTTCCGTTATTAATATAAATAAATAATACTCTAAAGTTTGTATAGTTTGACGAGTACAAAAAAATAAATATTTGTTATGAGAATATAAAATTATAAAAGAGGAATCTTGGAATGGATTTAAAGTCTCAAAAAATTACATATTTATAACATTAGCATGAAATTCAGTTGTTCCTGTTACTTTTGTTTGCCTAACAAAGATTTTTTTAAATTTTATTTATAGAAGAACGCCATAAAAAATTTCAGTTATGTTAAATTACAAATTTGTAAAACATCGACTTTAGTTGTGTGTTTTAAAAACCAAAGTAATAAAAAATGAAAAATAATAACAAATATAGTTTTCAGTATCTTTAATATGCATACAAAATAATTTCGTGTTTATGTGGAAAATAAATTTTAGAAATATAAAACTGATAAAACATAAGCCAAAATGGTTAGATGTGATGCAGTGAAAAAGTAATAATTTATTTGTTAAATAGAAACAGAAAAAAAAGAAATACAATTTTGTTATCGTAAAATAAATCAGGAATATATGTTGTCATATCTAACAAGTTCGATTATACCAAACTTTATTCCGACTATCTGTAAATATTTATAGAATATTTTTCGAATCTGTTTAATTGCTTCATTATTTTTAGAAAAGTGTGAATACTAAAAAAATCCGAGTATTTAAAACAATTATTGTATAAATTAATTTAACTAAAATTAAAATATATATATATATATATATATATATATATATACGTGTATTTCAATAATATGTACCTAATTCAATAAAGCCCAAATTGTAAAAAAAATTCGGTAATTATACATAAAAACCTGGGGTAACTGATTTACATCAGTTTAATATGTAAATTTACAGACGTCAGTATTTTTACAAAATGTATATAAGTAATGCATTTACAGATAATTTAAGGAAAATTTTTATATTATATAACTATAAAATACGTATATTTTTTGTAAATAATTATTTACTTTTTCGGTTAAAAGATAAAAAAAAAACATATATAATTTGACTTAAAATTCCAAAATTATATTTAATTTTTCAGAAAATTTATGTAAACCATTGTTTTGTTGAAATAATACTTAATTTTCTTACAATGGTTTTTATGTAAAATGGCAACTTTTTTTACAGTGCATAGACTTATAAAAAAAATAATTCTCATTTTATAAATTCTTCCCAAGTATTATTTATTTAAAATAATCCCACTGCATATTAGGAGCAAGCTTTCAACATGCGTTTTGTCCAAATTCCATAATTTTCAGAAAGAGGCAAAATTCATTGTCAGAAAGTGACACATTTTTGATTAAATCTGAAAGTGCATTATGTGCACATGGACAACAAGATTAGAAGTATATGGGTAAACCCATATATAGACTACTTTGACATTTCTCGGAAAGTTGGCAACACTGTATTTTAATAATATTATAATTTATGTGGGCACTAGGAGATACTTTTCTGAAAATTTGATCGAAATCGAATAAATAATGTAGCAACAATGAATTTTTAAAAAATTTTGTGATTTTTTTCTCGATAAGTTGGCAACACTGTATTTTGTTAAAATTGCATAATTTATTTAGACACTAGGAGAAACTTTTATAAAAATTTGATTAAAATCGCTTAAATAGAATGGTCATAATGAATTTTTTAAAATTTTACTAATTTTTTTCTCGGAAAGTTGGCAACACTGTATTTTGTTAAAATTACATAAATTATATGAATACTAGAAGAATCTTTTGTGTAAATTTGAGTAAAATCGGTTGAATAACATGGCCATAATAAAATTTTTAAAACTTTAGTAATTTTTTTCTCGGAAAGTTGGCAACACTGAATATTAATAAAATTATGTAATTAATGGGAGCATTAGGGAAATCTTTTCTGAAAATTTGATCAAAATCGGATAACTAACGTAGCCAATATGAATTTTTAAAAACTTTAGTAATTTTTTTCTCGGAAAGTTGGCATCACTGGAAAAAAACAAAACCACATGACCATCTTGGGTACTAGACAAATTTATCCTGAAAATTTGTTTAAAATCGGTTGAACGGTCTAGGAGGAGTTGCGGCCACAAAATTTTGACTTACGACCGAGCGAGCGAGCGAGCTGACGACGCACACACATACACCCACATAAACTAAGTTCAGATTCGTCATCTACAGGCTATATGAAGGATTTCTATACAATTTTTTTATTTTTTTTGAAAATGTTACAGACACCGTACCAAACGCTATACTACTTTTCCTTGCAGTCAAAGTAGTAAAAAGCGTATTGAATGTCCAAGTAACTTTCAATATTTAATTCAGCCGGGACAATATTCGTTTTGAACGTCGAATTTGCCTTAAAAGACTCGTCTTTACGCATAGAATGTAATACCATCACTAACTAACTATTTTACATTTTGGACACAACGCATTTTGAAAGTCTGCTCCTCATATTACTAGCAAAACAAAATAAATATATTAAAATGTATTTGTGTTTTTAGGGGTTATGTTTACTAGTTTTGTACGCATGCGTACTAGTCCACGTGTTAGCTTCCCCATTCCCTCGTCCAGATAGCGCTGGCATCGTTGAGATGCCACCTGGTCTAGCATATGGTAATAAACTCGGTTGATTTATTCTATTAATTAAGCTAACGATTACACAACAACATTCAACAAGCAGCTCAGTTACTTTTACAGAAATTTGGAAAACACACAAACGCACAGTAAGAAATACAAAATATATATAGAAAAAGACACAAATTGACCATGACATATTGTCACGTTCCATTTGCATTTTAATTTTAGCTGTTTTTATTTCGTTCGTCATTTGTTATTCCGATTTTATTTCCTGTGAGAATTTTGTAATCGACGATTGATTTGTTTTTATGGGCATTTGTTTAATGCTTGTAAAAGTCACCAATTTGTTTTTAGTTGAAAAGTTGATTTCCAAATACAGGTTTTATGTTTGTAGATAAATTTGCTGGCAAGTGTTTATGTAATACAGTAATAAAATAATATTAACATCGAATAAAATAAAAAAATTTGTAAAATAAAATAAGATACAAATTAAAAATTAGTATATAATTTTAATGTACACAATGCTGTTTTGGTGCCTATGTTGACATATGATAGTGAGTGTTGGGTTCGGTTGAAAAATCATAAAAGGAAAATAACTACTGCGGAAATGAGCTTTCTGTGGATGCAGGATTCTAAAGAACAATGAAAAACAATAACAAATTGTTTGGTTGCTTTGCATGATTCTGTATTACAGTTATATGTTTAATTAATTAATTTGAAGTTTGCCTATTTTAAAACACGCAACAGCAACTAACAATTTTGCATTTTATAAAAAAATTAAAGAAAATAGATAAAATAAATAATAGTCTGATGATGTCTGAAACGTGGAAATTTTGTTAATATATTTTTTTTTAATTTTCTCTGTTTCATTTAAATTTAAAATGTTCCACCAAGTGCCGACTAAAAATTCCCTTGGTAAAAATTGAAAAATTAAAAATTTGTATATGTATAGGAGGCATCCCGTATGGCAGTGTAACAGGCCAGGTTGCAGACTACTACGGCGCAAGACAAAGATCTGTTGGTCATACAGCTCAACAACCATTAACACCTATTTACTATTAAATACCTGTAATTTAGTTTATTAAAGCTGAAAATGTTGATATGTTTTTCTTTATATTTTGTTATATTGTTTTAGATTAGGTATTCTATGTGCCACAAAATAAAAATCAAAGTAAAAAATTGCCATTGCATAAATTGTGTAAAATATATAAGTAATGTAAGTTGTAAATACGAATAAATATATATTTTTACGTGTAGTTATTATTTCACCTTCAACAAAAACATTTTAAAATAAAAAACAAAATAATAATAAAAAAACTTTAAAATATACTTAACCCTTGTGTCTACTAAACTGCACCCAGGTAAGTTAGCATAAAATGAAAAATAACAAAAGAATTAGAATACGATTTTCATTCATATTTATCTTTGTAATAACCGTTAATGACCAAAATATATGGAAATATACCTGTATATATACACATAAGTGTGCAAGTGTAAGTGCAAGTGTGTAAGTGTATATATATATACACATAATTGTGCAAGTGTTGATGAAACGTTGTGGATTTTAGAGATGTAGACATAAAAATTAATAAACAGTTTGAATATTTATATCAAAACTGCTTTTGTTAAAATCATTTCTCAAGGTGGCTGTGAATTATACGATAAAATATAACATAATTTACAAGTTTTTTATTTACTGTCATTTTCTTTTAAATTAATTAAAATCTAATTATGTATACAGATTTTCATTTTTTTTCAGCTGCTATAACTAATACACAAATGTATATATATATATATATAATTAAAACCTAAAAATAAACGTTATTTATAGTGTATTTCGAGAGACCACCATTTATTTGATTTAAACCTAGAAATGTATGACTAAAATAAAATCAATAATGGAATACACGAAAACATTAAATTTTTTCGCTAAAAATACTGAATACAGAACATTATAAAAATCACAGTGAAAAACGATCAAAAATTTCCTTGCAAAAACAATCATAATTTCAACGATATATTCTAATTGTAGTTACAACCAATACAAAATAATAATATCAATTATAATACTGTAAGTAATCTCATAAACCAAATACGACAACCTGAAGCTCGGAGTCAAATGATTGAAAAGAAAAGATTTTAGGTAAAAATTAGAGAATTATTTCGCAATGCGTTTTTATCAAATTTCGAGAAAATATTAATATATTTAATAAATTCAAAAAAAAATTTAGAACATATTTTAATAAGAACTGTATCGTTATTTGTACAATAAAGTTAAGAAATAATTACATATTTTCAAACAGAACAAAATGCTCGATTACATGCACTTCAATTTTCAAATACAAATTTCATTAAAAAAAAAAAAACATAAATACAAATCATACGTTTCTTTGTGCAAAACATTGAAATTTTATATAATAATAAAATCTCCTACACAATATTTAAAAAGAATTATATATTTTACTTCAACAATTATAAAACTAAATTTCACATAAATAAAACATTATAGTTTAACATAAATCTGTCAATAAAATTTTATCAAAAACAGATCCACCATTTATATACTTCTTCATAACGAAAACATTCATTAATAAAATAAAAAATTAAAAATTACAGTTTATAATTAAATCATTAAGTACCGTTCGAAATATTAATATCACTTATTATTTACTAAAAAACTTATTTATAGTAAAATTCTCAAGGTAGAATTTATTTAATTTCAGGAAATAAAATATATGTTATTATTTAACATCATTTGTATGGATATAAATTTTTTCATTTTCATAGAAATTTGGGTGTCAAGGAAACGAATAAATAACTATCATTTGTTTTAATATTCTTTCTGTCATTAGTACGAGTATAAAACACAATTACATATATCTATTTAAATAAATATATGAAAATAAATAGTACACTAATCCTGAGTAATAATGTTTTTTTTTACAACTATATTGGCTTTTTTTGGTTAATTTAGCAAATATTATGTAGAGAACTTCTTCAATCAGAAGTAATATTTAAAAATTTAAATTAGTGCCATAAATATGTAAATTTCTCTTTAAAGTTGTTAATTTTTTTATAATTCTTTAAAAACAAATGATAATGTTTACAACAAAGATGTAATTTTTTAAAATTTTAGTTAGATTTAACTAAAATAATTGCATATATTTATTTATGAAGTTAAAAATATATAAAGTTCGTAATATCTCTTTCAGTGTACATACTTTATATAAAAAAAATAATTTATAAAATAAGTTAAATTTTTATATTACACTCCGTTTATTCCTTACATTAAATAATGAAGTAAAAATAAATTTCTTATAATGAATGTAAGAAAAATACAAATTAATTATTAACGCATTGCTTAAAATAATTAAAAAAATGATTAAACATCTTAAATTTATTTATTTCTTGTAGTAAAGCAATAATATAAGCTATAAAATTATGAAATTTTTTGATAAAAAAGTCCTTGAAAATTTTATACTACTGTGACTTTTCCTGAAACTAAAACTCCAACTATTAACCTTTATAATATAATAAAAAAAAACGAAACATTATGAGACTTAAATTTGCAATTTTTCTCTATTAAAACCACATCATTTTTCTAGAACCGGAACATTTAAAATGTCACATGAATGATATAAGAATCATTTAAATGTGGTTTCTAACCGGACGTACTCAAAAAATTCTTAAATTTAGTATTTTACAGTTTTAATATATTGTCACAGTATTATTTCATCGTTAAATTTTAAAATCTCAAATTTTTATTTATGGTGTTTGATTAAGTTTTTTCGGAAAAATTAAAACAAATTTTATTTAAAAATCGATGTTTCAATATACTCTACGCATATCATCATCAGGAAAAACTGATATAAATAATAAATAAATAAAACATAGAAACAAGTTGCTAGGTAGCAAAGTAACTAGATAAAAATGTTTATAAATTACTAAAACAAATTTATAAATAATTAGTCAAAAAAAAACTAATTTTAATTAAATCAGTGCCTTCACACTGCTTGATGTTATTTTTTTCTTTGTAAATTTCGATTGCTTTTCTTCTCAATCTACTGAGTATATCTCTTGAGTATATCGAAACGTCGATTTTTAAATAAAACATATACAGAACGTAATCCGATAGTTATTTTAATTTTAATATAATTAGTTCTGAAAGATTTTTTACTATGTTACAATATTCTTCATTCATTCTTATTTTGAATTATGTATCTATTTTATTTATTAATATTTTTCCTTTAATAACTGAATATACAACTCCACATTATAAGTTATCTTTAAAAGAATGATATATGTACAGTTTCGAAAAAATAATTTTTTCATTCTAACCATAAAATTTACGTATTGATAGCAATAAATTACTATTAACAGATGGTAATATTTTTAGGTCAAAGTCCAATTTTTTAAACATAATTATGCAATTTTACTGGTCATTTGTTATATTTTACTGGTGTTAATTAATTTATTATCTATTTCCTCATTCGTAAAACTTTAAGTTAACTATAATAAATAGTTAAGTAATAAATTTTGCGATTACAACAAACTTTTAAAAAGTGTAATGTAGCAAAAATTTCAAAATGGTCCATATTATTTGTATACAAATTTCGTTAAATTAAACAAAAACTTTTATGAATACGAATGTATTTTTAAGCAATGGCTTATGCCATTTGTTTTGTTATATATTGATTGGTTCTGATTTGAAAAACTCTAATTCAAAATTTGTTTTTGACTTTTTTCCAATTGAAATATATTTGAAATACATTGTTATTTTAGATATTAAAATAATATCATCATCAATTCCCGTAATTCCTAAGTGGAAGATAGAAGAGTACATGCTCGAGAAGCTGAATATATAATTTCTAAACAATTACTTGCATTGTCAATGGTGCGGGTCGTTAGTCCACAGCCAAGCAGTTTATAGTGAGTTCCAAATCTCTCAGACTCAGCCAATATCAGTCCAGTGGTAAATACAAGGTTTTAAAACCAAAAATAATATTTAATTTAATTTCTGATACGAGCACGGTGCGAACCAAGGACCTATGGGTCCAAGTCCAACACGCTACCACTGGCCTACGTCTGCCTGTATAAAATATAATGTACGATGATTAAAATAAAAAAATTTGATTACAGATCAGTAAAAAATCAGATTTTATTTTATTAATGTACTAAAATTAAAAGTTGCTAAAAAAAAAATAATAAAAATATAATTCTTTACTATCATAAATGTTAAAAATAAATTATAAAAATATAAATACTAAAAAATGTTTATAATAAATTATATTATAATTTTTTGGTTATTTTATAATCAATGTTTATTTATATTATTTTAACTTTCTGTTTCACATGTGAAAAAAACATTTGTTATCAATATTTACTTTTTTATTTATAATATTTGTATTGTCTTCTTTATAAATGAAACATACCGGTAATTTATTCATAAACCGAAATAAATTTAAAATATATTAAATTTTTTTTTGGTAAAGAAAAAGTTTGTAATAGATACTAAAATCTGTCTACTAAAAATTGAAAAAAAAATCAAATTATTTAAAGTTGGTATACAAATATTTTACAAATAAAATAAAAATTTTATTATCAAAAAATTTCATAAAATTTCTAAAACGCTATTATTCTTTGTCTTAGTACCCTAAAAACCTAGCACCCTATGTCAGTGTTATTATTATTATTATTATTAATTTTTTTTTAATTGTATATAATGCCGGTAGGTTATAAACTTTTGTTTAAATATAAAATATACTAAATTTATTTTTTTTTTGCAGTTTATCTCCACTATATTTACTTCATAAATTCTCAGTAAAATGAAGCAAATTTTCTGCCTCAATCCGTCTAAAATAATGTAATTATTATATGTCATTGTATCATTAATATATTGCGTCGTAATTTTATAAACATCCTGTATATATTCAGAAACTAGTTGGATCAAATATTAGCTATATTTTTTTATCGCAGGTATATTGTTTTCAAAAATTACTACAATAAATCTTTATAAGTAATAATATATTTGCAAGTAACGTTTAAAATGATTACAAGTGCATGCATGACATAAGAGCAATATTTTATTTCAAACATATTTAAAGATCCACTTAAGAGATTTTTGTCAAATAATCGCATTCATAAAGAAATTTGCATAATGAATATATACAAAGTGAGTATAATTAAAAATATGTTTCAAAATTATTATAGTCATATTCTGAACAAACCTACAGGTCTGGTTGAACAAAGCTGAGTTAATTTAATCAATAAGATTGTCAAATATCTTCGAAACGTCTCAGTAATTGGTCAGTTGGCAAGTTAACGAATTAGTGAACTTAACGAAGCACTTAACAATGCTTTGTGCAACCAGGCCAGTGTTGTAAATTATTCTAGTAAATGAAATTTTTTTATTTGATAGATAAAGTCAAAATTTTTTGCAAACTACAAATCTGAGAATGTCGCTATTGATAAATAATTATGTAAGAATGGAAATGAATGGTCAGTGAATATAAATTACTTCTAGTAAATTTTTACCATCACTAAAGTAATCAGTAAATGTGTACTACTTAAACAAAATAGTTACTAACAAACATTCTACTTGACCTAGTACTAAACTCTTCAAATACATAGATTTTTTCTGAAGAACTGCTTTTTTCAGATCTACTGATTAATTTAGTGAAGGTGTACGTTCATTAGTAATAGTTTACATTCGCTGTATTACTTTTTTTATTTAACATGGATTTATGCGGTTCAACTTAAATTTACATTAACTTTAACATTAACACTTTTACTAATATTAACATTAAAATTGAAACAAAGCATTACGGTTACGCAGTTGATTAATTTTGAAGTTTGACATTTATAAAAATCGTATAGCCTCACTAGTTTTATACAGTCTGTTTGCTTGGTGTGTTTTAAAGAAATATTGTTTTTAAACTTGATGAAAACGTTGAGTTGGCTTCGTCATTATTATTATTGACATCCAGTACTTTTTTGAAAAAAAAAAATAGAACCTAAACTTGATTTATTTAAAACAGATACTATAGTTCCTAAGTGTTATTTCTGATAATTTTATGTTTAAAAAGTCTTATCCGTTTATTGTATAATATTGAATTTTTTCAACTAAATCAATTAGCAAAATGCCTTTTTCCCGATTCATACTTAAAACAGACACTAACTTGTCCTAATGTCAACTTTAAAAAGTGGAAAGTTGACCAGCTTTTTAGTTTAGTGTTAGTGGAGTGCGTAAAATATATTATACACTTGAATTGATTTAACTTTTCAATGTTAATTTTAAAGATAATGTTAATGCTAATTTTTGCTGCATAAATCCATCTTTAAGCATATGAATAAATGTAAGTATGTATCTATTAAATAATAGTCAAATTTTATGACATATTGAAAGAGAATGTATTTTGAATTTATAAATATGTTTATATAAAAATAGAGTCGTTCAGTATTATTATTTAAAAATGTATTCAAAAAAATATAGATCATTATTGTTTATTTTAGATTCTCGTTATATTATACGCAATTTATATTTCACTGGCAATGTGCAAACCATTATCACAAGATTCTCATATTAATCAGAAACAACAAAACAATGCTACAAATTCTACGATAAATCAAAATGGAAATCCCATTTACGAAATCTTAAAACTATTTAATATTTCTAAGGATTCAAAAACATCAAATCTGACCCAAAATTCAACCTCGTCGAAAATAAATCAAAATCCACAAACATCAGAAATTAATCAAAATTCAACATCGCCAAACATAAGTCATAACGTACAAACATCAAATATAAATAAAAATTCGACATCGCCGAAAATAGATAAAAAATTTCAAACTTCAAATATATCTACAAATTTAAGAAAATCAAATCAAACATCAAATTTTAAATCGCCAAACATAAAACAAAACTTACAAACATCAAATATAACTAAAAATTTAATATCGTCAACCAGAGCTAATAGTTCACAAACATCAAAAACAACGCCAAATATAAACCACAATCCACAAACAACTGTAACTGAAAATTCAATATCATCAAATATAAATTATAATTTAAAACCAAAAATCATTTCTAACGACACAGAAACATCAACAAACGATTACCTAAAAACTATAAATACAAATCATGATGTTGTTACACCACCATCAAATATTAACATTAACTTAAAAACAATAAACAAAAATTTCGATTCACAAACATCTTTTGATGATTTAAATGGAAGAAAAATAAATCTGGTTACTGACCCCATGAATATAGATCAACTTATACGAAAAGCAAACAAAGATAAAAATACGGAAATATCAAAAATTAATGAAGATCTTAAAATATTAAATAGAGACTTCAAATCAATAATAACATACTTAATACTCAATGATGAAACTTCGACAATAAATCCTAATATAAAAGTATCAACCGTAAATAATAATTCTCGGACATCTTACGGAGATTATAATTTACAAAGAAGATTCCTGGATCAGGTTACTTCACCACCACACAGAAATCGTGACCTAAAAACTAAAAACAAGGATCTTCATTCCCAAACAATAAATATAGATCAAATTACTAATCCATCAAACATAAGCCATGACTTAAGAAAATTAAAAACAACGTCTTATGAAAAAGTTACTGAACCATCAATCATAAATCATCAACTACAAATAACAAACAAAAATTTTAATTCACACAAAAATTATAGTGACCATGATTTAAAAACAATAAAAAATAACACAATTACTTTACCATATAACACTGATAATGAATTAAATGATACAAAAACAAATGGTGATTTAGAAGAATCTTACATATATAAATATTTAAAGAAAAAAAACCCAAATATAATTACAAGAAAATTTAACAAAGATAAAGAATCAGAGTTAACAAACATTAACAAAGATTTTAGAAAATTGACTAATGATCTTGATTCTCTAATGAACTATGTATTTTTCAATGAAGAAACATCGACTATTACTCCTACTGTAGGTACATCAACCGTGAGTTATAATACACAAATATCTCATAAAAAGCATGATTCAAATAGAAGAAAAATGGATAAAGTAACTAAACCATCAAACAAAAATTATAACTCAAAAACAACAACAAAAATGGATTCACAAATAAACAATGATTTTAAATCAACAAAAACAAATAATAATTTAGAAGAATTTTACGTATATGAATATTTAAAAACAAAGAAAAACCTACATAAAGTTACACGAAAATCAAAAAATAAAGAATCAGATATATTAGAAATTGATCAAGACTTTGAAATATTAAATAAAGATCTAGATATATTGTACAATAAAGATACAACCACTATAAAACCTAATTTAAAAATATCTACTGTTTACAGTTACGATCCAGAAACATCAGATGAATCAAATATAAGCAATGACTCTAATTTAGCAGATAATACAAAAACATCGAAAAAAGATTCACATAATTCCAATGTAAATCCTAATTCAAGGGTACCAAATATAAATAAAAATTCAAAAGTATTAAACAAGGGTCATAATACACAAACAACAACCGTAAGTTATAATATAAAAAGATTAAATTTGAATCCTAAATTAAATACCAATCACAAATCAAAATCAACAAGTGCAGAATATAATCAGCAAATACCAAGAACGCCAACTACAGATCACAATTCAGAAATTAATTACAATTCTGATACATCAAACATGAATTCTAAATTACGTATGCCAATAATAATAAATAATAATAAGAAAAAATTTGAGGACAATTCAAAAATATTAAATAAAAATCATAATTCAAAATACTGGCCAAGATCATTGCGAACACATAAGAAATCACAAAAATTAAATACAGACTACGACAAAAAAGTAACAAGTAGAGATTACGCTACGAAAACACCACACTCAGATAACGATAAGAAAACACAAAAATTCAATTCAGATAATGATTTACAAAAATCAAATCTGGATTGCAATACGACAACAATAAATACAGATAATGTTGCAGAAGCACCGTACTTAAAAAGAAATTCAACAAGATTCAACAAGAAACACAATTCACGAAAACATAATAAACATCACAATACAAAATCGCCAAACTCATATAATGAGTCACAAAACAGCGAAATAGATGATGAGTCGCAAAGCAGCAAAAAAGATAATGATTCAAAAAGAATCGAAATGGATTATGATTCGCAAAGCAACGAAATGGATTATGATTCACAAGAATCTAAAATGTATTATAATACAGAAACAACAAATATAGATGATGTTACAAAAACACCGTACTCAAACAAGAATAAACAAAAATTTAATAAAAATCCTAATTCACAAAAATTGGACAAAGACAACACACAATCATTAAACACAAATCGAGATGCGAAATCACCGTATTCAGATACAGATTCACGAAATTGGAAAATAGATAACAATTCACCAAAATTTATTAAAAATCACGATACAAGACCAATAAATATAAATAAAGATACACCTTATTCACCTAATTCACGTTACAATGTAACAAGATTTAATAAAAATCCACAAAAACTAAACAAAGATACGAACACAAAAACAACATACTCAGTTAAAGATTCACAAAAATTGAAAATTAAAAACGATTTACCAAAATTTAACAAGAATCACGATACAAAAACAACAAATATAGATGACGTTACACAAACACAGGACTCAAATAACAATACAATTTTTTTTTACAAAGATAATAATTCAAGTAAACTACAGAAGTTTCCCGACGAAAAAACGAAGTCCTCAAATAAAACTCCACGAAAATGGAATATAGATCGCAATTCACCAAAGACTACCAAAACTCACAATACAAAATCGCCAAACTCATATAATGAGTCACAAAGCAGTAAAATAGATAACGATTCAGAAAGCAGCGAAATAGATAATAATTCACAAGAATCTAAAATGGATTATAATACAAAAACAACAAATATAGATGACACTACACAAATACCGTACTTAAATAAGAATAAACAATTTAATAAAAATCCTAATTCACAAAAGTTGGACAAAGACAACAAACAATCCTTAAACACAAATCGAGATACAAAATTATATTCAGATACAAATTCACAAAATTGGAAAATAAATAACAATTCACCAAAATTTATCAAAAACCACGATACAAAAACAACAAATATAGATAAAGTTACACAAACACCTTATTCAAGTAACAATGTAACAAGATTTAATAAATATCCACAAAAAGTAAACAAAGATACCGACAAAGAAATACCATACTCAGATAAAGATTCACAAAAATTGAAAATTAAAAGCGATTCACCAAAATTTAACAAGAATCACGATACAAAAACAACAAATATAGATGACGTTACACAAACGCCGCTCTTCAATAACAATACAATATTTTTAAACAAAGATAATAATTCAAGTAAACTAAAGAAGGTTCCCGACGAAAAAACGAAGTCTTCAAATAAAAATCCACGAAAATGGAATATAGATCGCAATTCACCAAAAATTACCAAAAATCACAATACAAAATCGCCAAACTCATATAATGAGTCACAAAGCAGCGAAACAGATAATGATTCACAAAGCAGCGAAAAAGATAATAATACACAAGAATCTAAAATGGATTATGGTACAAAAACAACAAATATAGATAAAGTTACACAAACACCTTATTCACATAACAATGTAACAAAATTTAATAAAAATTCACAAAAACTACACAAAGATACTGACACAAAAACACCATACTCAGATAAAAATTCACAAAAATTAAAAATTAAAAGCCTTTCACCCAAATTTAACAACAATTACGATACCAAAACAACAAATATAGATGACGTTACACAAACACCGCCCTCTAATAACAATACAATTTTTTTAAACAAAGATAATAATTCAAGTAAATTAAAGAAGGTTCCAGACGTAAAAACAACGTCCTCAAATAAAAATCCACGAAAATGGAATATAGATCGCAATTCACCAAAAATTACCAAAAATCACGATATAGATAACGCTATACCAACATTGTACAACAATACCATAAATAACAAAAATAATAATTCACAAAAATTTGACAAAAATCCCGACGCAAAAACTAAGTACTCAGATAACGATACAAAAAATAATAACAAAGATTACAATTCACAAAAATTGAATAAGGATTCTAAAGCAAAAGCACCGCATTCAGATAAAGAATCACAAAAAGAGAAATTAGATAACGATTTACCAGAATCTACTACAAATCGAGATATAAAAATAACAAATATAAATGATGTTTCAGAAATACCATACTCCAATAAAAATCTACAAAAAATTGATAATAATACCAACCCAAACACACCGTACTCAAATAAAAATTCACAAAGAGAGAATATAGATAATAATTCACAAAAATTTGTTACAAATCACGATATAAAAACAATAAATATAAATAATGTTACAGAAACACCGCACTTCAATAAAAATCCACGGAAATTTAACAAAAATCATGATTCACCGTACTCAGAAAAAGATTCACAAAAACAAAAAACAGATTGCAATTCACAAGAATCTGCCACAAATCACAATACAAAAACAATAAATATACATGATGTTACAGAAACACCGTACTCCAATAAAAATCTACAAAAATTTTACAAGAATCATGATTCACAAAAATCGAACAAATATCCTAACTCAAAACCACCATACTCAGATAAAAATTCGCGAGGGGAAAATACAAATAGTGATCAACCAGAATTTACTACAAATGATAGCACGAAAGCAACAAATATAGATGACGTTAAAGAAATACCGTACTCCCATAAAAATCCACAAAAATTTAACAAATATCATAATTCACAAAAATTAAACAAAGATCCCAATATAAAAACTCCTAACTCAGATAAAGATTTACAAAGAGAGAAAATAGATAGTGATTCATCGAAATCTACCACAAATCATGAAACAAAAACAACAAATATAAATGACATTACAGAGACACCGTACTCCAATAAATATCTACAAAAATTTTACAAGAATCATGATTCACCAATATCGAATAAAAATCCCAACTCAGAACCACAATACTCAGATAAAAATTCACAAAAAAAGAATACAAATAATGATCAACCAAATATAGCTGATGTTAAAAAAACACCGTACTCCAATAAAAATCCACGAAAATTTAACAAATATCATAATTTACAAAAATTAAACAAAGATTCCAATACAAAACCACCTAACTCAGATAAAGATTTACGAAGAGAGAAAATAGATAGTGATTTATCAAAATCTACCACAAATTATGATACAAAAATAACAAATATAGATAATGTTACAAAGATACCGTACTCCAATAAAAAACCATCTAACTCAGATGAAAATTTACAAATAAAAAATACAGATAACGATTCATCAGAATCTACCACAAGTTACGGTACAGGAACAACAAATATGGATGACGTTACAGAATCGCCGTACTCAAATTACGATACACGAAAATCTCTAGAAAAACCGAATAAGGATCGAAAACTAATCCATCATAAACTACCAAATAGACTTCATAAATTACCAGGCGTAAATGTAATTCACGATTTTGATTCAGTACCAAATTATGATTCAAACGAATTGTATTATGGTCCATGGGGCCTACTGACGCCGCTGGGTGGTTCTCCAATTATTGAAGTTGGTCACGGTCCATTTCTTCACGGTAAATGTAATTACATTGGCTCGTACCATAAGCTCGGTTTTGGGGTGTTTTAATTAATTTGTTTAGTCCTGCTCTTAAGACAATTAGTTGTTTTAAAATCGGTATTAGTTAAAAACGATTTTAAAACCAAGCTCGTGGTACCAGCCATATTGTTTATTTGAAATATTTTTAAAATAATAAAAATGGGTTTTATTTCTTGTTTAGGATTTCCATTTCTCGAATTTGGTGCGCTACCATATTACAAATAGATAGTATTTTCATGACTATTTCTTGTAATATGAATTGTCTACAGAATTAACAACTGGTTTATAATATGTTGTAATAAAATATTTAGTTTTATTGTACTTAATCAACAATTAATAAAATTTAAATCTGTAGAAAATAAAGTAAAATTAGGAGTATAATTTTGTAAGCTAAATAAAAAAAGAAAATAGATTGTTGACATATTAATTTTTTCTGTGTTTAATAATATTGTTAGTTTTTGTTAATTTACTAATAATGAAAAATTTTTAAAATTTTCTTGAGAAGAATAGGCCCAAAATGTTTTTAAAGAATATTTTCTAAGTTAAAAAAATTATGATAATTTTTGTACAATTAAATACATAATAAATTACGAATAGTACATAAAATGTAAAAATAAAATACTTTATTTAAAAATTATTTTAAAATATATAAAAAATGCTTTTATAAATTTGTGAATATGAATCAAAATCGCAAGCATTTTCTAAATAAAATACTCGAAAATGTGATAGAATATTTTTTAAATATTCCCGTTCTTAAAATTATTTTTTTGCAAATCACTAATTCCAGTATCATTTATTTTCACTATTTTATTTTATTACAAAACGAAATAAATTATGTTTAAGTTAACATAGTAAAAACCTTTCAGAACTTATTATATTAAAATAAAACGGCTTTAGGTTATAGTTCTGTATTAATATTTATTAGTAATCAACATTTCGATGAATTTTAACGTACGTCTTCATCAAGAAAAAGATACAAATGACATTTATAGTAAACAAACAAAAAAACATAGAAACAAGTTATTAGTTAACGAAATAAGTAACTAGATAATAACATTTTATGAACTTTTAATTAAACGAAACAAAATTTTATTCAAATCAGTGCCTTCATAGGCATTGATGTTATCTTTTTTTTTTATAAATTTCTATATTGCTTTTCTTAATATTTGCGGGATTCATCAATATTAAGAATAGAAATTTATAAAGAAAAATATAATCAATCACTGTAAAAATTGAGTTTCCTTTAATTAAAAATTTATAAAATTTTATGATCTAGTTACTTATTTTGTTACCTAGTAATTCGTTTCTATGTTCTATTTATTTCCTGTAAATGTCATTTGTATTTTTTTCCTGATAAAAACGTACGTTAAGTTCATCGAAACGTCGATTACTAATAAATATTAATACAGAGCTATAAACTAAAGCCGTTTGATTTTAAGTTTGGTACAAAAATATTATTTATAAACAAGTAATACAGTGAATTAAAATTTTTTGTATGCTTTAACAAATATGCATTAAAATGAAAAAATCATAATTAAAAATATAAACTTCCAAATTATAAAATGCTATGTTAATTATTTAAGCGTAAAATTTCAATTTGATACTATTATAATATTTTCCACATAAATAAGTATAAAATATGTAAATAAACTAATTATATTAGGTATAAAACAGTAAAAATCTTGACTATAAAAGTAAATTCTTAGATTTATTATTCTAGTGCTGAAATAATGGCTGGAAAATGTGTAAGAATTTTTTTTATAGTTATATTTTTTTGATAATTACTTTTATTAAATATTTTATTATAAATTTTAGATTTTCTTGGTATACATGATTTTAGTTATAACAATCATAAATGCACTACCGCCATTTTATGATTCTCATTTTTCTGATATGGAATATCCTAGATATTATCGTTTCCCACTACATTATCTAGATCTGGAAGAGTATTTCCATTATCCAGAACCACATAATTTTTACGACAATTTCCACAGTAAGTCGATCGATAAGTGTCTTAAATTAATCATATCAAAATTATATTATTAAACAAATTCTTATTTCTTAACAATAATTATTAGGTGATTTCAAATTTTTACATTTGTCATTTAGGTATTAACATTTTTTTATTATCATCGAATTTAAATTTATTAACTTTTATAAATTTTTGTTAAATTTTAAAAAAAATATTCACATTTTTTTAGATCATTTTTCATATCTAACTAATTATTCATAATGAGTGGTAGCATCCGTCAACTTAGTCGCGTTTAGTCGTGCGACTATCTTGACAAATGCTATAACCAAAGTAGCATATGGAACACTAGTGTCTCTGATACTACAAGCTGGGTTTCAAAATCGATTATAACTAATATCGATTTTAGGATAATGCAGCCGTCATAAGACCTGGACTAAACAAATAAACTAAAACACCTAAAAACTAAGCTTGTAGTAAAAGCTAGTATGTTTAAAAATATGGACGTTATGAAGTTGGATAGTTTAATAATTAAAAAATTAATATTTTTTTAAATGAAAATTTTGTATTACATTTGAAAAAAATTTGTTTCAGGGTATAATCCTTATAAATACAAACTACCTTATCATCATTATTTTTATCGTCATAGATATAATTATCCTTATTATTAACAAATTCAATTATACTGCTTCAACTCAAGTATAAAAAACTGAGCACCAAACTTGTATAAAAATGAGTTACTATTTGTAAGTATATTTATAATTAAATTATTTGGAAGATAAATATTAGCAACATACTTGTATGTACATACTTGCATGTATATATATATATATATATATATATATATATATATATATATATATATAAATTCTCGTCTCTTGATGTAAAAATTTAAATAATAATTGATAAACATAATATTGCCAATAATCAATAAAAGTTTTCATATATTCATAACGAAGTTTTTAAAAATAATTTTTCATATTTATTATTTTTACACAACCATTAATATTTTATTAATTATTTCATATAAATGAATGCACTATTTAATAAAGAAGTATAGATTAGAACATATTCCTTTATTCATAAAACTTTTTGTTAAATAAAATAAATTACTAAAAGTGATACTATGATTGCTACGTTATACTTTATAAAATTAGCCACACATTAGAGAAAAACTCCAGAATTTGTTATGAATTATTTGTTTATTATTATTATTATTATTATTATTTTGTTTTACAAATTTTTATAAGTATAGAAAATATATTATAGAAAATATATAAAAAATTCTGTAAGTTCTATATTTTTCATTAATACGAAAAAAACGATAGACATAATTTTTATACAACAATTTATGTATTAAGTATATATTTCTTGGTTATATTTTTATTAATTACAACAGCGTTATTGTCATTTTAATTTTAATTAACATATTTGCAAATATGAATTTAATGTGAAATTCTATATAAATTTAAAAATATTTTTATTAAAGTAAATTTAATTTTCTGTCATGTTTTTAAAATTTTATTTAAATCATTGCTATCACAGTAATTAATTTAAAATAATTCAATATTAAACACCAATTAACAAAAAACATATATTTCTCCTAAACAATATTTCAAGAACAAATTTCTTTGTGAAGTAAAAAATCCTATTGAAAAAAATTATCTACTTCCCTTCCCAACTAATAACATATTTGTAAGTAATTTTTAAAATGATTAAGAATGCATAACATGTAATTGACTTTACATTGTACTTATTTATACTATATAAACAACGACGTTTTTTCAAAAATAATGCATTGTTCGCCTACCTACTCAAAGTTATATACTCGTAAAAGTTTTGCATTTTGAAAATAAATTCTTCACTATGATCAGCAGCAGATACAACGTAAGTATAATTTTTAATAATATGTTTCTCATTAACACTTGTATTTTGTTTATAACAAATTGTTAAAAGATATATTAGAGGATTTTGTTAAAAGATTTAATGTGTTATACTTTGTAAAACCTGTCAAACATCAAACGAAATCCTAGAATTTTTTATTTAATGATTTGTTTTATTTTGATAAATATAATACACAAAATAAAGAAAACGTACTTTACTGAATATCAATTTCATTAAATATAAGATTCTGTTAAAATAAATATTCTAAGAGTACTTTCTATAACATTAGCTTTACAAATAAAGTTTAGATATATAATTTAAAATCTTTGATAACAATAATAAATACGATAAACTAGAAAAAACTAATTATATTAGATGAATAAATCAATCATAATCATCAACTTTTAAATTATACACGAAAAAAAGAACTTAATTAAAAATTGCAATCACAATTGCGGCAAATAAAGAGTATGCTATTCAACTGTTTTTTTTTTGTGTAAAGAAAACCAAATATTCTAATTTTTTTACTAAACTGTGGTTTCTAGTTTTTTGTTGTAAATCAAATGTTGCAAATATCACTACAAGTCTAAAAATCTTACCATCAAATATGTTGTACAACACAACACAAATATTTTTATACTAATTACTATAGTATTTTTCTATATCTTATTCAAAAAATTTGCTATTGCACTAAATTGCTATCCTTGCGCGATATGCAATAAATTTCAGTTAGTCTGTGATGTGCAGTCATTATTTTTACAATAAAATCATTGTAAGAATTGTGCTACAAAATTATGGTAAAAGTTAATAAAATTTGTTGTAAGTTTATTGCCACAATAATAATGGAAAATTTAATATGTTAAACACAATTCGTACCACAATTTGTGTAATAATCTTTACAATTGTGGTAATTGTTGCAAATTTTTTTTTTGTCTGCATAGTTCATGTAATATGATCAGAAGACTGAAAATTATCTTTTTTATATAGATATATATATAAAACAACTAAAATATTAAAAAAATTATCCAATTTTTTGTGTGTATGCTTTATAAAGTTTTATAATTCTCTTGCAGAATCGTAAAATTTTTATTTTAACGAACAGTTACTTTAATGGATTTGACATATTATTATTACTAGTCACAGAAATCAATTAAAATTTAATTTTTTAAATAATTATTTAAAAATTATTTTGTTTTGTTTCGAAATTTGTTTTATTATTATACTTTCATTAAATTATCATATTACAAAAAAAATTATTTAAAAAGTAAAAAAATCTTTCAAAACCCATTATATTAAAATAATAAGTCTTTAAGATTACGTTCTGCATGTATTTTATTTATCATCATCAGGAATAAATTTATTACAGATGTCTGATATACATAATATAGAACTTAATTCTAAAGATTTATTATTCTTATTAAAAAATTAGTTATATAATTTTAATCCTGTATACCTGCAAGCGTACTTATTTTAAATGAAAAATATTTAAAATTATCTATAAAGTTTTTTAAAAATGTAATATTATCATGAAATTTGATTTCTAATATATATTGTTTTTTAATATTATATTTTATTAGATTATCTTTGCATTCTTCGTAATTTACATTACACTGGCAATGTGTAGACCGGCAGAAGAATCCAAAAAAGAAGAAAAAGATGATTTAGAAACATCAGAAACTTATAGTTACGGATATTATTATCCTTCTTACTATGGTGGATACTATCCTTACAGTTACAATCAATTGTATTATGGTAATTAAAATATTAAATTTTTTTCTTTCAAATGAATTTCCATAACTACTCAGTTAAACTTACCAAAAACAATTATCAATGTTGTCAAAAAAATTAAATCTCATTGAAAAAAAAAGACACTTTAGTATTTTATTTTGTTATTTTATATAAAGATATATTCCAAAATTATTTTAGGTTATCCTTCCTACAACTATGGTTTTGGTCATTATGGTTATCCTTACTATTACTGGTAAACAATTTAAGTAGTTAGTAATTAATACTTATTAATTACATATTTTTTACTAATATGAAGACAACTTTCAACAAATATTTGTAAGTATTTTTCTTTAATTTTCATATCTTTTTATAAAAATTTTCATTCTAAAACTTTTGAAAACAATTAAAAATACACTGTGTAAAACGTAATTTCAATTTATGTACTTTTACATAGTTTTTAATAATAAAAAAGCTAAATTTTGTAATCTTTACTGTGGTACTTTACAAAATATTACATTTTTATGGAAAAAATTGTCGTAGAAAAAGTATAGTGTAAAACTCGTATAGAATGTCCATTTCCCACTCGGATGAACTGCAGCACGAGCCTTGGCGAGTGCTGCAAATTTTCATACTCGTGAGAAATTAGTACCATTCTATGCTCGTTGTACAATATATACTACTTACTATAATATCGTATTACATTGATTATAAGACGCATGTTTTTCCCTATTTTTGGGTTTCTATTTTTATAGTGCGTTTTATACTCGATGGCTTCTTATCAAGGTTTTTGACTGTAATGATGATATATGAAAAAGTTAGTAAATATGTAATATTATATCTTTGATTTTTTTATAATAAAATTTTTATTTACTTTTTTATCATTTGAAAAAAATAATTTCATTAAAAATACACTTACACTTAAATTTTTTTAAATATTTAATGTTAAGGAAATTATAAGCAAAAAACTTATTATTAACCATATAAACTATTCAAAAAATGATAAACGTTCTGATTTATAAACTTTACAAATAAAAAATAAATAAATGCATTATTGCAACTATAATATACAAAATACAAATTATAAATTAATTTTAATTAATTTTTCAGTCGAATATGAACTAATTAATTCAATAGTATATTTGTTAATAATTTTTTAAAACATATTATCTTAAAATGACTATTGTCAAAAATTTAAAATATAATATTTATCAAATTCACATTGACTCAATTGTCATTTATTTAATCTTATGTATAATAAATAATAATAATAAAAATTTCTGATATTTTTGTACATACTTTATATTCTCATATGTAATTTTTTTTCAGGCTACAATAATTACAAGTACAGATCGTTATTATCACAATTCTTATCGCTGTTTATATGCTAATAATTTATTAGTTTTGAAAAAACTATGCACTACAATTATTGTAAAAACAAATACTATTCTTTTGTAAGTTTGTTTAAAATAAAATAATTCAATATGCAAAACTTTTAGTTTGTTCATTTACATTTTTCTTTTATATTATACATATCATTTATACCTAATAATTTCAATTTATTTATTAAAGTAAAAACCTATCTATTATGCTAATAAATTGATGATATCAAATATTAAATATCTTATAAAATAAAATGTAATATTAATAAATTAAAACTTGTATTTATAATAAAATTTATAAATCATATTGTTTGTTATAAAATACTGTAACCTTTAAAATTGTTTTTTTTTCGAATTTTATTAATATACATCCTTTATTTATTTTTAAGCAAATCAAAATATTTTAAAACGGCAAAATTTAAAATTAAACAGGAAAAATAATATTAATATAGTTAGATTATAAGTGCCGTTGTACGTCATCTAAAAAGTAACTAAATCTCTGACATCATCTTTGAGCACGTTAACATGAGCATATGATTAATGTGAACGTACAATTTAATTAAAAAAATCATTGTTGTCATGTATAGCGAAAATAAATACAAAATATCAAATAGCTGTTTTATATATTTGTTTGTAAATATAACAAAATATTACCGATAAATAATTTTACTACATTAAATTTTGATTTTATATTACTTAAATACTATATATATATATATATATATATATATATATATATATATATAAATATATAATATAATAATGACGTGCAACGGAACTTACGATAATATGACTATAGATATTTAACAACTTATTAAACTTTCAATATCATACTATTACTATAATATATTTTGTAACAGAATAACATTCAAAAATATATGTTTATAGGACATGGAAACTTGATATACTAATATGTTGAATAAAAAATGTTACTTGAATTAATTTGAAGAAATTAAAATGAAATAATTTTAAATTGACAAAAATGGACAACGATGACACAACCAAATACCAAAAATTTATTACTACAATGTCATATTACTATTATAATTTCTGAATTTTAAATCGGAATATAAATCACAATTTTTAAAATGTCAATGATAAAGGAAAAATTTATCACTATATTTTCTAAAAATAAATATTTTTAAAATAATATTTTCCTTGTAATTTTAAACAATATTACGCAGTTATATAAAAAAAAACATTAAATATTGTCTAGTTTTCTGGGTGGGTCCCACAATGAAAAATATTACGGAAAATATACAATTATTTTTGTTACATCCAATTAATTATTTTTGGTGAATATTTTTTTAAGTTAGAAAAATTAATAAAACTTAAAAAGACATTTACATATTTTTTGAGTAAATATCTATCTCAATAATTTAAAACATATTATATTTTATTTTTTCCTTCTTCAAAATTTTTTTCAAAACATTTCCTAAATTAACCCAAACGAATTATTTAGTCACTACCAAATTCTTATTACAGTTGAAATTTAAAACGAAAATCGTTGGGCGCATATAACAGATAATAATTGTAAGGAGTGTAGGGAGTAGCTATCATTATTTTGGTTTTAAATCTTATAAGTATTGTCATAGCTATTAAAAATTCACAATCACAAATTTTCAGGACAATCTCTATGGAGTCAACAATCTGTAGGGGGTTATAAATTAGTATGGAGCTAGGAGAAATTATTTTATACTTTTTAGTCCGTTTCAAAAACGTGATATATTAATTTTTTTTTTAAATTAAATAGGTAATTGTTTCACTATACTACACTTTTTCTCTGAAAGTAACTAATGTGTTTGTCCTACTATCAAAAACTATTTTTCATGTAACACACAATTATTCATTTAAAACATTAATATAAATATATCAAAGAGTGTATTATTCCGTACCAATTTTGTTTAAAGTAACAACGCCTTAAAATAGAAATTCTGAAATTCCATAAAAATCTTGTTGGACATAGCAACAAGTATTCTTTTTACTCAATCGCAGATTTTTTATAATAGGTCTTAATTTTTAACAGAAGTGATAATATAATAAACAAAGTGTAAATATTTAAAGTAAAACAAAGTTCGTTCTAATAGGATTTAAAAGATGCAGTTAATAAAAAAATATTTATAAATAATATGAATAAATGTGACACGTTGTAATCAATATTTATGACAAAAATTTAAAAAAATTGTGTTCTGTAAAATATTTATGTAAATTTTGTTCAAATAATCGACCATCATGACAAAAATCATCTTGTTTTGCTTGTGACCTTATCTATTTTTTGTACATGGTCGTTAGAATTTTTTATACACTGGTCATTATTTTTAAATGGATTTTTACACAATCAAATTAATTATCTCATATTTTTAATATATTCTATTAATAGCTAAGTTTTCGTGCATGGAATATTTCAATATCACTTTTATGAAATGTATTTATTTTTAAGACAATTTTATATATACAAATACAACTGTGTTAGGTGTTTTTGACATAAATATATATGATGTTTGGTATATCAATAAATTAATTTGAGAACGTTATAAAAGAGGTTAATTAAAGAATATTGAACTAAACATAATGATTTGATATTACAAGCTCGGTTTTTGGGTGTTTTAGTTAATTTGTTTAGTTCAACCCTTATGATAGTTACGTTGTCTTAAAACTGATATTAGTTAAAACTAATTGGCTCGAAAGTCGGGCCAATGTTCTGAAAGTAATGGTTTTTGAGATATTTTTTTATCATCTGAAATTACTATATCAACATATCAACCACTCAGTATAATAAAGGTAATAAAATAGGTTAATTAAAGTATATTTGACAAAAAATTATGTTTTAAAAGTCATAGCTTTTGAGATACCTAAAATTATTGCATCAAAAAGTTAAAATACGTACTTCAAAAACAATTGAACTAAAGTAAAATGTTTTTAATGTATCATACGTAAAATTTATTCTTAAATTCAACAACAAAATTTAAAAAAATGAAATTTTCCATGGCATTTTATTGCCAATATATTACTTCAATTGAGTATATAGGAATACCTCTATATACCAAATTTTGTAATACAATATTATATATTTTTCAAAATACGGATATTGTAAGATCATCCTGGTGCACCCTGTATTTTCAAAACATAAAATATATCGTCCGTTTGGAGTAGAACTAGCCTATCTTTATTTTTTTGTTATATTAAGAAAATATGTATGAAAAAATATTGTAGAAACATATAGTTTTATTACAGAACTAGCTCCAGCTTTTATTATTATTTAATTCCAACTTACATCGGTTTAGTTAAAAAATGTTCTCCATATTGATACTAATAAAAAGTAAACTTTAAACCACGGTCACTCAAAGCTCAAAAAATAAAAATAGGCTGACAAAATATGCTCTAACTTTTCTGTTTTCTTTCACTGACTAATATATATCTTTAAAATAATCGTAATTTTTTTTTGTTAAAGAAATAATGGTGACAGAACACAGTTGACGACCTTGCTACTATATAAAATATCATAAATATATCTCAATCAGGATGTAAAAGATTTAGTTTTATAGATTTTGTTTGAGTCATGTTACATTATTTAAGTTTTAAAAAAAAATTCCAAACGACAAAAATTATTACATTTATGCACATTCGTGGTAGATTCATTTTATTAACTGACATTAACAAAAGAAAAAAAAACTAACTTTTAGATCCTGCACAATCATAAATTATGTATGTTTTTTGTTGCTTTAGTTAATATGATTTTAAAAATCACAAAATTTGCATAGAAAAATAGTAATTTTCAAAGATGCCCATCGAATAAAATATAAAAACAACTTGATATTTTACAATATTATATAATATTTTTTGGGTCACAAAATTCCCAAGACTAATAATTTCAGTATATTAAAGTTAATTAAATGTTGTTTTTTCCGCAAAAATCAGCTTTTATCTTCAACATAGAAGAAATTTATGAATTTTTAAAAATAACCATTTTCTATAAAAATAGCTGATTTTTAACATTTCATAATTATGTTTTTGGAACGGATAATTTATTGAAATTTTATATAGAATTTACAATTACAATTTATAGAAAGAAGATCTGAATACAATCTCATTTTAGTGAACAAACGACAGTCATAATTACAAATTGTCAAAAATTGGCAATTTTTAAGAAAAAATCTTATCTTCTAAAATTCATAGTTTTTTTCTAGGTTGTTGAAAAAAGCGAATATTTGCAGGAAAAATAGTCTCTAAAATCGCTTTAAATTACCTGAAAAGATTTAAATAAATAATTTGTTCCAAAAACATAATTATGAAATATCAAAAATCGGCTATTTTTATGGAAAATGGTTATCTTTAAAAATTCATAACTTTCTTCTAGGTTGACGAAAAAAGCTGATTTTTGCGGAAAAAGACAGCATTTAATTAGCTTTAAATATCCTGAAAATATTAGGCTTGAGAATTTTTTGACCCAAAATTTTTTGTTGAAAAGTAATACATACATACACAATCACGCCATGTACCCAAAAGAGTGTGGCACAAACTCTTTTCATCATTCCGAAATCAGTCGCCTCCAAACATGGCTCATATATATATATATATATATATATATATATATATATATATATATATATATATATATATATATAAAACTAACACCGTAAATAGTATCAGTACTTCCGTCTAATGCATTTTAGTTTTTAGACAAGCACAAAAAAATCCCGTAATGATAATATGACAAATATGATAATAACAAAATGTTTTTCCACATGGTACCGACTTTTTGGCGGACACTATATACATATATATATATATATATATATATATATATATATATATATATATAAATAAAATTGAAATTAATAGTTCTATATCAACAAAAAGTTCATATTCTTGGAGATAAACAACATGTACTACTCATTTTTTAGAAATACTGTACTTAGCCACTTTCATCTTCAAACTGACGATAAATAAGTATTGTTTTAGCCAGAAGTTAACTAAAATATAATTTGTAAAAAAGCAAAAAGAAACCATATCCTATAATATTTTTAAATAAGATAAACATTGCTTTTTTTATTGTTTTGTTCATAACTTATTTGTAATTTAATTAATTATACGTATAATGTTTGTTAAATAAAGTAATATTACTAATTATATTGATCATAAATTTCTTTACTTATAAACAACTACAAATGTAGATAAAACTATATGTCAAAATTAATCGATAATATGTTTATTGTATAAAATTTTTCCCACCGAATATAATTGCAGATTGCAGACAGTAAGTTTTTAATTTTCATAACTTACTACGATTACAAAATATTAGAAACATAATACTGTAAAAGGTTGATTGACATTTGACCTTTCGTGATCTTTTAAGTTTATAATCGCAGTACAAAAGTAAATTCAGAATATAATTTTTGACCCGTACTAATGCTGTTATTAATTAAATAAATGTTGACAGCAGCTTATCAACACCAATTACTTTTACACATTTTAAATATTTTATATGTAAATAAACATATTCACTCAATAAGAAAACTCTTTTCAAATCTCTATTAAAATATGAAAAAATCTTTTTGCATATTTCATTTCAGAGAGTGTTTAATTACTATTTGAAACAAAACTATCTTTTTTTTGCCTAACAAGTAGTTCATTTAATTTTATTAATATTTTTTTACAAACTTACAAACAAACAATTTTCCCCAAAAAAAATATGATTTCAAAACGAACGTTTCCACTAATAATTCAAAAGTAAACATACTTTTATTCTGTAAAATTGGTTTTTTTTTTAAATAAAAATTAATAAGAGAAAGTTATAGTATAACTATTTTGAAACTTTATTATAAATCTTCTTAGTTTTCAATTTGGAAAAATATATATTTGAATTAAAAATTATTAATAATTTTTCACTTTAATTTTTTTCAGAAAATATTGTGGACCAAATTTTCTTAGTTCTGAATCAATAATACAATATTTTGACAATTAATTATAATTATAATATGTAAGTGTATCATAAATCAATAATTAATTTAAATTTCAAAAGAAGAGTTTTTAGTAGGAATGGAATTTTCAATTCCATATAACTTTTTTCTATGTTTAATAATTTATTTTTTAATAATAATATAAATTTCATAATCTAGTTACTTGTATTTTGTTACTTAGTAACTTGTTTCTATGTTTTGTTTGTTTATTATTTATATCATTTGCATTTTTTTCTTGATAAAATATATGAAAACGTCGATTTTTTAAATAAAAATTATACAGAACTTAATCCTAAAGTCGTTTTATCTTAATTTTCTTATTTATGCATGTATATATATAAAAATTTTCAAAAAAATTATTCATATTATAATATTATTCATATAAAAAAATCCATATATAACAATTTATTTAAATAATAGTTGTATGAAACTTGCTAAATAAAGTATATATTTTTTCACATGACGTCGCGTTCAGAAATAGATTTTTAATACTTAGTAAAACAGTTATAATTTACTGTAATATAATAATTAAAAATATAGTAAACACAAATTCTATACAATTCCATTAGGATAAATATGTAAAACATAAAATACACTAATAAAAATAATTTACTTATAAAACATATAATTATTAATAAAAGTAACTTTAGATAAATACAAATATCACATAAAAATTAATATCCTCAGCTACTACATAAATTAACACAATCACATAATATAAATGAATGAAAGAAAATTAAAATCCTTGAATAATGTCAGTTTATACATAAACAATTGACAATCGAAGCTCCTGTCAAATTAAACAAGAAACAATTAGTATAAAAACAAACATGGTTAATAAAATATATAATAACGAATGATTAATATAGCGAATCAATATAAATGCTCACACGATTTGACAAGCGTCAATTGACATGTTAAAATTTGTAGCTCTAATGACCTTGTTGAAAATGAAAACAAATACAGATATTCTTCAAATGATGCTTTCTCTTTTTTTTGCTGTATCTGTTTGAAATGTATGTTTATACGTAATATGGTAATTTGTACACCTACAACAGGTCATTATAAGATAAAATATGATACAATTATGTAGCTAGTTGAATCATTATTTGTAATAAATGAATATAAAAATAGTTTGGTATATAATTATTCAATTAGCAAAAATGTTTCACAAATGCTTTAGAAAATTGAGGTTGCATGCATCAAATATTTGGTAATCGTATCTCTATTTCTCGTACGTAACGACGCTTATAAACATAACATTAATCAATATTTATTCATAAATTCTGGCCGTTTAAAACAGGCTTAAACACAATTAACGAAATCGTTCACAAATTATAAAATACACATATATATATGTATTTTATAATAGTGTGTAAATAAAGTGAGAAATAATATTCATATTTTTGTTATTATCATTGTTCGGAAGAAAAGCTCGGACACGTCGATTTAATTTTTTCCGTGCGGATTTTTTTCTGAGTTCATTAATTAGTTGTAAAAACAAAAATAAAAGATATCAAAGAAAAAAGAAAGAAAGATTATTATTATATTTCAAATTTTTTTTTGAAAATATAAATACAAACAATCTTTCATCATAAATTGCAAAAAAATATATGTTTTTACAAATCAAATTTATTGATGCATCCTGTTCATAACTTTATATTAATATACTTAAAACTTAATATACAAGTATATTTTAACTTTTTTTTCCTTTTATAATTACTAAGTTAATCTATAATTTATTATAGAGTCATTCAAAGAAAATTACTAGTAAAATTACAGACTACAATATACACATGCCATGACCTTTTCACCCCAGGCTACCGCTTTAGGTTGAAAGTGTCATATATTACATCATTTTTGATTTAATAGAAGAAATGCTTGAAATTAAATTAATTACAATAGCATATAATGGAAATTCTTTATGTTTCTTCCATTCTAATGTCATATTTAAATTTATTAGAAACTTTTGTTTACACAATATTAAATAAAACTCTCCTGGCGCTAAGAATATGATAAATTTTCCATATTTTATTTTATTTTTTTATTACACAAATGTCAAAAAAAAAAACTTGCCCACTTGTTCTGACACATAATACAAAAGTTTCCTTGGAATATCCTAAAACTAAAATAAAAAATCTACCATGATGCATAAAATATTTTTGAATTTCAAAAACATTCAAATGACAGCTATTTGAGAAAATGTTCTTTTTTTCAGTGTAAAAAATCAACTTTTAAATTGTAAATTTAATTCTCTATAATTACGTCTTAAATCGGATGGATAGTTTCCGAGATCTCGGCGGGACAAGATTGAAAAACATGGTTTTGAAGAAAACGCGTTTAAAGTTTGAAGTTGCCCGATCTGTACGTTCTATCTGCTGTGAGACAACTCTATATTGGTCGCTGTAACCAATATTTCAAATTTTGAAAAACCATTTTAACACACACACACACACACACCACACACACACACACATTTCTACACACTATAAGCTTTCAGAAAATGTACAAAAAATAGATTTTTGGAAAGCGTGTGGCTGGTGCCCTCCTTTAAATATTTGATATCGATGTTTATTTATCGAATTCAAGTCGATTTCATTTGAACAATTTATTATAAAATAACTTAAAATGATTCTACCGATACAATTAAAATAGAAATAATAAAATATCATTTTACAGTCACAATCATCAAAATTAATATGTACAGCTTCTTACACGAATTGTAAAACCTGCATATAGGTAAAACAATATAATTTAACATTTTCTGAGAAAAATATCACATTTGTTGATAATGGTCTGTTGACAGATGAAAACCTAACAATATAATAATAAAGTAGAATAAGTAGTAATTGAAAAAAATTATATAGAATTAGAAAAAAAAACTACTTTATTTACTATGTATATGAAATCTTTTCAAAATTGCGCATAATTTTGTTAAATAATCTAAATGATTAATAACATCCTTTCCCAAGAAATTCCAAAAAAAATTTCATTAAAATATTAACCAAAAAATTAAATGTCACTGAAATCGTAAATCAGTTTTTAAATCATGTAAAAAATTAATTAAATCCAGATGTCTGCATAAGATTATATTATTCTATTTTTAATGTACAAAAATTATTTATATTATTTATAATATATTTACATATATATATATATATATATATATATATATATATATATATATATATATATATATATATTTGTCACCTTTTGTTTACAAAAATTGCATTACTATTTACTATTTACTAAATTAACACTTTTAATTTAAAAAATATTTTAATAAAGTATAGCCAAAAAACATTATAATTTAAACCAATATTAAATAAAAATTATAATTTTTTGATTAAGTTTCAGAATTTTTTCCAGATCGCTAAGAAATCATCACAGTCATAAACATTAAAGAAAAATCTGCTGTGGTCACGACAGACCTGACAGTCACCACAATGGTACAATGTACTTTCGAAATTATTATTTTAAAAAAAATAATAACATACTTGATAACATTGGCAGTTTAATCATACGTATTAAAATTTACCACCGTATTCATGGCAACACAATTACAAAAAAATATCGCAAAACTATGAAAAAATTTTAAAAACATATTAAGTCGTATTAAGCAATGTTTCAAACAAAAATTGTTATTTATAACTAGTGTAGCAAGTATTGTAATTTTTTTTTTCAATTATTTTTGTTTCTAAATATTCGTAAAATACATAAAAGTAACATCAGTAAACCACCACTTTCGATGAATGGAGACTGTATCAATAGTTAATCAAATCGAAATATTCATGTCTGAAATCTTATATCTAAAATTTGTTCTTAACATCCTAAAACTTTTTTTTACATTTTATGAAAGGGTACAGAATAATGTGTTAAAGCAAGTAAGCCTATAGTAAAACAACAGTAAAAAATAAACTTCAAAATTTTTTTGGTTTGATACGAATAAAATTTCAGAATATATAATTAAATGTTGTAAAAACTTCTGCGTCTGAATTGTCAGCTTAAATAAAGCAACTAAAATTTAAAAAAAAATCTAAAAGATTTTCTGTGTTCATGAACTTTTAAGACAAACACTCGTAAATCAAAACAAATCAAAAATATGCTAAAAACATTAAAAATATTAAATAAAATAGTGATATTATTAAATCGCTATTAAAAGACCACACATACAAGCAATCGCTAATAAATAACTTTCTTTTCTGCTATAGAGTCCTTGCGTTTTCGCCAATGCAATTTCAAAATTAGTTAAAATTTATCTGTTGCAAAATCAATCGTTCACTTATAAGTTATTGAACGGGTTTTAGTGATAGTATGATGAAGTGTGCATGCATACAATGTTTTTGTTTGTGTTGTGTCAATAGTTGTGAACCAACTTCAAGTTTAACCAGTAAGAATAACTTGTAACCTTTATAGTAATTTAATATGATCGGCTGATTTATAACTTTGAATGTATAAGTATTATATGTTTACAAACTGACTCTCATCATAAGTTATTTGATGTTAAATTATTGAATAAATATTTTAATTTATTTGTATAAAGCATAATTCGATTTTTAAGTAAATTATTTCTAAAATTGATACATTTAAAATAAATTTTTTATCTTATATTTATTTATTTTTATTTTCAACAGTATTGTGTAAAGCTGATCATTGGAAAATGTACAGTTTTTTATTTAAAGTTTTTAAAATCACGGTTTTTATCTGTAGTCCAGTCAATCTAGACCAAAAATTAGCAAATAGAGGAACTAAAAATACTAGTTTCAATTTTTTCAGCAATGTGTAGGGGGGGGGGTCCCCTAAACAAGAGAAAATAAAGTCCCTCCAAATCCCGGTGCCGCTGGGGGGCGGGGGGGCTTTAAAGGTTCCATTTTTTAGTTTTTCGCTTATAACTCAAAAACGGTGCGTTGCAGTAAAAAAGTTCTTCAGTACAAAATGAAAGCTTATTAAATTTGATACAAGTTTGGTTATATACATTTTTACGAAAAACTAGACCGTTTTCGTGCTACCGGCTCCGGAAAAGTGTTAATTTTCAAAAAAATTGTTTTTCACTCATGTTTTTCGTATATTTTTGTCTTCTAAATCCTCATTCGTTCATTTTAGGGCAAAATTGTTACAAAAAACCTTCTACAGCATTAAATTCCCTACAAGAATATATATTATATGCTAATTTATATTGAACACGTCGCAACTTACAGAACTTTTAAGATTTCAACAAAAAAATCTTGAATTCAATATTATACTGTTAGAAATTATAAGATTATAATTTACAAAATGTTTGACAATTTACGAAAATTTGCAGAACTTACGAAAAGTTTTAGAACCATAAAAAATTTGGAATGTAAATATCTGACTGTTCATATAAACTTCAGATTTAACATGTCGTCGTAATAATAGTAAAATGTTCTAATCCACAAATTGATTTTTTTTGAATTATTACTACACCTTAAGCATGCCTTAAAATGTTGATTTAATGTTGGTAAACAAATTTAACTCACAGAAATATACGTTTTTACAAAATAAAGAACTGCAAGAAGAATATTTTGCTATGTGTAATAAATAAAATTTCTTATGGAATCTTAGAATTGATATAGAATACACTCATAATTCGAAATAAATAAAATTGTCAATTTATGCACGCAGCCTTGCTATTTTTGGAAATTTTTTATAATAAAATTCGAATGTATAGAAATAATAATTGTCTCAATAAGATAAACGTAGTAGATAGAAACATGTGATTATACGGATTTTGAAATATAAAGTTCGAAAGATCAAATTTGCCAATTAAAATTGTCAAACTCGAACAACTTAAAGTGATTAAAATTTTAAAACAAATTTCCGAATGAAACTTGTCGTTGCTCAATTTGTAAATGCACGATTTACAATTTTAAAAGTTTCTGCATTCCTAATTTCCAATAATACGAGTACACTGTAAAAAAAAAAATGTAACCAAACTTGAGTTATAACGCGTCCACACAGAACATGTTATATTTCTCATACACTGAAAAATATATTACTTTAAAATCAACGTTTTTACTATTAATTATTACTATTATTATTAATTTATTACTATTTACTACCGATTAAAAAAATATTTACTTTTTAATGAAATATTTTTTTTTAATAATTTTATTTTATTAATATTTTAATAATTGAAAAACTAAATTGAAGTACATAACACTAATTTAGCATTATATTTTTTTTTGTGTTTTTCTAACACATATAACATTTAAATGTATATTTGAAATTGTTATATAAATTCGTGTAGGATATGTTTTAACATATTCAAATATACTTAACAACATCCGTTCACAAACATTAAGAATAACTTTAAAAAAATATAATTTCTCATATTTACATAAACTGATGTCAAAGTACTTTTACATAATTCTACAAATGCAATGACATTTCAGAAATAAAGCAATAAATAGCAAAACGTTGAGCTCATTTTGTCATTAAATATAAAAAAAAAAATAATCTCATCTTAACGAAGCAAAGAAAATATATATATATATATATATATATATATATATATATATATATATATATATATATATATTTATATATTAAGTTAAATAAAAATTATTTCTTTATTTAATAAATATATTGGTTTGTTAATATAAGGTTAAGACGGATATCAAAGAGTGCGTTGGACGTCCAAGGATAAACAAATGCAAAATGTGTAATATGTTAGTTTGTGTTGTTACTAACATAAATCTAATTACATGTTTACATATGCATATATATATATATATATATATATATATATATATATATATATATATGTACTAATTATGTAAGTAAATTACTTTCTCGTTTTTTCATTACATTACTTGCTAAAATTATGTTACTGTTGTTTAAATATTATCTTGTATTATACTTCTTCATTTTTATTTTCTTTAACTTTTGCTTTCTTTTATACTAGTATTTAAAATTGTCAATCATCATCATCATATTTGGTACGACATTCTTAAGGAAGCCTTGATAACAAATTTTACAACATAGTTAGATATTTTTATGATATCTATAAAATTATATTTACATTTTCATGCATATATGTACCTAAAGCCGTATATCTTTTCAGTAATAGATACTGAAAACATATATTTTGTGTAAACTTGAAAAAATGTTATTTTATAAAAGAATATTTAACAAATAAATATAAGATAAGAAATACTTTCAAAACACTAAAATTTATTGAAAATGTCAAATATCACCATCTGTAGAATATTAAACTATATATTAAAAATAACAAAATATGCCAAAAATGTTCCGTACATTAAAGATTATCATCGTCATCATAAAGATATAAAAATAAAATAAACTATTTTTATTATCTTTTAATAGTTATCACATTAATAATTTTATATACAAACATTTATATTAATCAAAAACTTGTTTTTATATAAATAAAAAATAAAATTTAACTCAAAGATGAAATTGAAAGTTGTCGTGTCGACGATCAAAAATTTATTTAAAAAAAAAAACAAAAATAAAAATAAAATAATTTCCATATGTCTCGCAGCATGGATGTCATCATATGCTACACATCATTCCATATATTTTTTTCACTTATAATATATGTGAATAGTATTAAAATATTTACAGAAAATTATACTTAGAATAATGTTTTTAGCATCAAGTTGAAGTTAACTGTTGATTAAATAAATAATATTATATACAACGAGCTCATTATATTTAAAGCAAAATTTGTTAAGAATAATTTTTAAATTAATGTGTATTTAAATAATACGTAATGTGTTTTTTGAAAAAAGATATAAAATTAAAAATCTTTATTTAAATAGAAAATATACATTTACAAAAAAATAAATTTAATTAAGTTTATTTTTATAGTATAATTTGTCTTCAGTAAGTTCCATAATTGAGCTTTTTCATTTAAATTCTGCTCAGTTTGTGAAATGAACGCATGTGAAAAATGTGGTGGGGCTAACTACTGCAGGTTAAGTTAAATTAAAACATTGGTTTGTTAAATTTCAAGAAAGATTTAAATAAAAACTAAAAAATTGGTTCCTTTTATTGTTTAAATAAATTGAACAAGTGAAACAACCAGTTCGCTAACGGAGTAAAAACTCATTTCACAAACGGGGCGATTACAAATATAATAACATAGTAAAGAATGTTTTAGAACTTATTATATTAAAATTAAAAAACTTCAGGTATAAGTTCTGTATAGTTTTTATTTAAAATTCAACGTTTCAATATACTGCATAGGACATCATTATCCGGAAAAAGTTTATAAATGACATAAATAATAAACAAACAAAACATGGAAACAAGTTTCTCGGCAACGAAATACAAACAATTAGATTGCAACATTTATAAATTATTAATTAAAAGAAACCAAATTTAATTTAAATCAGTATCTTCACACTGATTGATGTTATCCTCTTCTTTGTAAATGTCTATCTTTCTAAATAAATATAAATATTTTTAATAATAAATTTTTTTTCGTGAATATAATATAGAAATTGTAAAACTAGTATTTTTTCTATTAGGTCAATGAAATCAAAAAGGATGTAAATTTTGGCAAGATTTAATTTTATAGTACAATATAAATTTCAATAAATTTTGTTGACGTACTTTTAAAAAAAAAGTCAAATATTTTTCACGCAAAATTCATGTAAAAATCAAAATAAATTTTACTGCCCACGCCACAAATATTTTAAAATTTATTTTCACAAAAAATTGTAGATGTACAAATGAAAACAAAAATCCTGTTGTTAGCTCAAAAGATTCTTTCAATGATTTTTCCTATTAAATTTGACAATGTTTTTCCTTTCATTAATTTCGATTAATTCAATGTTATTTCAATTTTAAGTTAAATGTCAAAAAAAAAACAAATCATAATTGATTTTAAGTTCGTATAAAAGTCATTATATGTATAATTATCATTCATTTCCTTAATATTTTTAAATTTCAATATTTAAATTGTTAACTTAGTACATACAGATATAAAATTAATTGTTTTGCTTTAAAAATAATTTGAATACAATTTTATGTTTTCATTTATTTCATTCATCTCATTCAGAAATACAAAAAAATGCGATAAAAAAATTAAACAAATATATTAATACTTGTCTATAAAATTAAGACAGTATATAAATAATATTTACATTAAATAAAACAAGTATATAAAAAATTATAGTTTAAAAAAAAATGAAATCACTTACAATTTTAGAATTTTTATACGTACATATTTATATAAAATTTCAATGGTACATAATTAATTGTATTATTACAAATAGTAAAATTAATAAATCGCCTACTATTATTAAAAATTTAAAAACGTTCTTTCAAACTGTAAAAAAGTTTTTACCATATTTTAAAAACTATTAGAAATTGACATAAATTTTATATAATTTTTATTTTTTAAAATGTAAGAAAATATTTATTTTCTATTTAAATTAGAAATTTTCAAGTATATTTTACACTCAACAAATAATAGTGTTTGACATAAAAGTAATACGCACGCATCCCAATTTTACATCTATTGGTTATGCATAACATTACTTTTATGTCAAACAATATTATCTATTACGGGGATATATGTTTTTGAAAGTTCCTGATTTAAAAATTAGCCGATTTATATTTTGTATTTATAATAAAAATAATCATACTAAAATTTTCACAAAAATATCTAAATACAATAAAAAAATTTTTTTCTTCTATTTTTCAAAATAACATACATACATATATACACAATCACGCCATATACCCAAAAGAATGTGGCACAAGCTCTTTCCACTGTCCCGCAATCAGTTTCCTTCAAACATTCCTATGCAGACAAGTAACTTCATCGACATTCATATTACAAAAATTCACAAACATCGTAATAAAAACGCGATATAATATCGAATTTAATTATCAATTACTTAATATTAAAATACTTTCATCTTAATTTCCATAAAGATTAAAATTCTTTTATTAAGATGCTCTCGTCCTTGACAAGTTTAACTGTAATAAATTTCGATAAAAATAGAAAAAAAAATATTACATAATAAACAAGATAATATCTGAAAATAAAGGAAAATTTGAAGATCAATTTTAAAATGTCATCACAACTATTAACTAGAATAATAAAATTTAATATATATAATGTAGAATTTAAATGTAGAATTTAAAATAATGTGCAACAAGTCTGTAAAAGTATGATGAATAATTTTTACATATCTATTTAAAAATTGACATGAATAAAAAAGACATTTACAATTTTTAAAAGCTAAAGATTTTATTTTATTTATTTGGTTGATAGTTACGAATTAATTGTGATTTATAATGTTTGCAATTTGAAAAAATATTGACTAATTTTTCATTTTATATTTTATATACTTATTCGTAATAATATTTTGTTTACTTTGACCTTTCATATATATATATATACATATATATATATATATATATATATATATATATATATATATATATATATATATAATATGTAAATTATAGGAGTATTTTTTAGAAATTGATAACTATATTAATATAAAAAATAATAATTTATTATATTAAAGTGCAACTTAAACAATAACATATTTTAGAAAGAGTTGGTTAACTACAATAATCTGCTAAATAATATTTAAAAAAATCATCTACTCTCAATGAACTTAAGATTAAATGGGAGAAGCATTTAAAAAATAATTGCAATTTGTTGTTATATAGTATCATTCCTTTTTACTATATGCTATATTTTGTATTTGTTTTTGTATTTTGCTATGATTAATATAATTAGTATATAATTACAACTGTATGCAAATATTGCACAAATTACTATTTAAAATACTTGACATGCATTTAAAAATATAAATTTATGTAATGAGTGTGTAAACTAATAGTTTTTTATTCTATTGGCAATTTTACAAAACGATATCTGTAAATAGACAATATATTTACTAAATATTTTTTTCTATTTTTTACTACCTATATCATGCTATTTTTTAAAACTAGTATCAAAAATAAATCTTTTCTGTTACTGGTTTGATTCTTTTTTATATTTTATTGATTAATAAAAAAAATATAGTGAGATTATCTTCTATTTTTTAAATGCGAAAACAAAAGTTAAAAATAAATAAACTAAAATTTACACTTACATAACACAAAATTATTATCAACTGTAAATTTAACACTGATTTGTAATAGTATGTTTACAAAAACCTATTACTCAAACACTAGTAGTCCAAAATCTCCATACATAAAAAAAGAAAGTAAGTAATTTTCAATAAATCAATAAATTTTAGATTTGAATTCTATCAGTATTCTAAAAGTAATATGTTACACAATAAATTTTCGTTCTTAATCATATGCAAAAGATGCTATAAAAGCGTCACTAATATTTTTTTCTGTAATATAAATATAATCCAACATCCTCCTAATATATGCGTAACCAAACGGCCTTGACGATTTTGTAAAAATATGACAAATATTTGAATATGTCATTGATACGTATGTGAAAGTGTGTAGATTCATATTTTTTTTTTAGATGCTTTGACAGTGCGTTTGATGTGTGTGCATTTGTTTAACTAACTATAAAATGTTACAAAATAAAATATGCAGTTAATTAAATCGGAAATTTCGAAAAGGAGTAACCTTCGGAGAACAAAGTTTTTGGATTTAATCCAAATTATTGTATATTACAAATGAAATCTTAGATATATTCGTAAATTCATTAAGCCATAGTAAACAAACGTATTTTTCTCCTCTCTCTGTAACTGTATTATTTCACGGAGATGCAGTGCAATTATTTATTGCTTTTAATGTTAGGATGATATATAATCATTTACATATGTCAGAAAGTACATAAAAAATAATAATATTATAAAAATAATATTATAAAAAATAAAATTATATACGATGTGTCTAAAAAAATTATATACAATGTGTTTTAAAAAACTATAATTTGTTATTTTTTTAAGAATTATATATGCAATGTATCTAAATAATCTTATATAATGTGTTTTTTATATATCTATGCAATGCGCCAATTTGCGGACGCCCATGCACATTAGTATGTATGTAATTATTTAATATAAATGCTTGTCAATATAAAAAAATACAATGAAGATGTATAATAAAGTTCTAATTTTTATCATTTTTATTACAAATGTAAGTTATTTAAAAAACATTGATGAAAAAAAAAACAGTTAAAAATGCAAAGATTTCTAGTTTGTAAAGTTTCATAAATTATCGTCGCTAATCCTAATATAAATATATAACTATCATTACATGCGACTATATAATAGATAGATCATTTTGTTGTCTGTATCCCATCAGTACGCAAATAAAATTTTGTTACAATCACGTATGCTAGCGAATACCAACTAATTTTTTAGATTAATATTAAAATCTAAAATTTATATATGCATTTAGATGATAATTAAAACCAAAATATAACAATTTCAAATTAATATTATTAATAATAATCAATAAATATATATACCACGAAAAATCGTTGCTAGATCCTGCATATATGCATTCGTCCTGCCTCTATTCTGCTTCAAATCACTTCACATATATGTCAAAAGTTCTTAAAATGTCTTTTACATACATTACAATTACCATATATTAAAAAAAATATCACATATCCACTGCAATATATATATATATATATATATATATATATATATATATATATATATATATATATATATATATTCTAAAACAAACGTACGGACACGACGCGTTGCACAATTGAAACTGAACCAAAATTAACCAAATGTTACCTGAATAGCGTCTTTTTCTTTTAAGAAACATGTTCTAACAGTGAAATAAATTTTGCTAATATAAGTATTTTATTTAATATACATTTTATATATATGTATATATTGATGAGAGTGAATAAATATCATTATTTAAATTTGAAAATTAAATTTGAAATATTTGTCGACTCCATCGTCTAGAAATCGAACCCAGGACCTTCCAGTGTATACCGTATTTGCCCGAATATACCGCGATATTTTTTTACTAATTATTTCCTATTAAAAAAATTGACTCGCGTTAAATTAGAAGTTTAGGTAATGAAATGTAACAACTCTTCAATTTTATTTTCTTTGAATTCTTTTATGAAAAATGAATGGATCGCGTTAAATTCGGATTATTTTTTTTTTAAATATCTTTATGAAAAATTTCGGTGTCGCGTTAAATTTGGGGTAGCGTTATATTCGGGCAAATACGTTTATATATATATATATATATATATATATATATATATATATATATATATATATATATATATATATAACATTATATTTAAAATATTGAATAACAAAATTAATTGCAGTTATGTATATACTTACAATTAGTTTAGTTCAGTTTTATTTTTAATGAGGGGGTTTCTATAAGCCTGCAACAAGGATACAGATGCTTGTCAGACTGTTGAAGACAGGATAGATATCTTCAATTGTACATCAAATAATATTATTGCGACAATGTATGATCACAAAATTTAATTTTTAAATATTCATCTATTCAGATATTTGTTTAATTATTATTTTTGTATTATTATATATTTATATATTTTTTGTAAAGTACCCTTTAAATAAACAATTATGTCTTTTGGATATTTCTTAAAATAAATAAATAAATAATAATCACAAGCAATATAAATACGCCATTAATTTCAAATAAGTATGTCACAAATATATTTTATCAAACTTTACGCTATTTATTACTAAATAATTTAACATATACTGTGTTAATAAAAGTATTAAATATTTTAAAATCTTGTTATACTGTACTGTATCTCATTTAATAAATAAAAGATTTAGAAAGAAAAATTACTCTTCCTGACAAGAAAAATACCTATTAATACTTTTAAATTAGACAAGACTTTTGTGTAAATCTCAATTAAAATTTTAATATTCTATTTAATATTCAACACTTTACCGTAATCATAAAACATACCAAGGACAGTAATAATGTGTCAAAAATTAAGTGTAAATCGCAAAATAATATTCTAATAACGATATTTCATGAATATATTGTTAAAAGTCTTAAATAACAAAATTAATATTCTAAATAACTATATTTATTGATTAGATTGTTAAGTCATTATCAAAATAAACTAAAATTAAAAAAAAAACAATATTCTAAAAATTATCATATAATTATCATAATTTGATGAATAAATTTAGCAATGCATATTTCTTGATTTAACCTAGTTTGAAGTACATTTGTTTGAAGTACAGTCAATGAAAAAAAATAAATATTTGTTAACGATCTACTTCATCGTTAACAAATAATAAATGTGTTTCATTTATTATAATATATATATATATATATATATATATATATATATATATATATATATATAGTTTAAATTGAATAAATATCTATAATTATTTAAATTATATATATATATATATATATATATATATATATATATATATATATTTGTTTTAGTGACTGGAAATATTTATATTATTAGTTTTGTGGGATTTTCAGTCAAAAATAAAAACAACTCAATTCAAAGTGCAAGCTTTCGGAAAAATTTTAAAGAAGATAATCTTCAAAAATTATTCAATATCAAGATCAATAATGGTTATCCTATCAAACTTCTTCCTAAGCTGATTTGGACAGTATCTTATGATAACACTATTTCCAATCAAATAACATCTGGCGTTGTTGAGTCACCAATATCTAATGTTAAGATTTTTGTTTTGCCTAATATATCTAATATAACCAATAATTTGATAAACACTTTGAAGTCTGATAATATGAGAATTATTAAGAAAAATATTGTTCCTCTAAGATCTATTTTTAGCAAATTAAAAGACAATATTCCGTTACACAGAAAAACAAATGTTATGTATAATATTCCATGTAACGATTTTGAAGCTGTATATATTGGTAATACTAAACGTTGGTTACAAGATCATAGATTTGATTTTAAAAATGTTTCTGTTTTGTGCACTGAATCTAATGATTTGAAAAGATCATTATTAGAAATGATTTATATAAAAAAACAAAACAAGTGTATAAACAAGCGTTCTGACATACATAATTTAAGTATAATATATGATTACTTAATTTCAATAAATAATATAATACCAACGGGTATTACCTAAAAGTTTAAACTTATACATTGTTTTTTCATCTTTATGTTTATATTTTGATGTTGGGTTGTATCCAAGGCATATCTGTTTATATTTACTGTTAACAACTTATTATGTTACCATAGCATTTTATTGTTTCTTTGTACTTGTCATATTTATGTCATGTATTTATTTTTATAATTTTTACTCTGCCATTTGCCTGATGAAGGAAATAAAATTTTTCCGAAAGCTTATTTTTGACTGAAAATCCCACGAAACTAATAATATATATATATATATATATATATATATATATATATATATATGAGTTTGATGTCATTCTGATTATAAATAATATTCAATTGACAATTCTAAATAGGTAAAATTTTGGAAATTGAAGATATTTGTTTAATTACTAAATTTCTAATTTTATTGTTATTTAAAAAATGTTATTAGAACTATTAGTAAGGTTAAAATTACTTGGCATGTATTTTTCTATATTTTTAGTTTAGTTCCGTTTAGAACGTTTAAAGAAAAAAAAATCGTATATGTCACTCGGAATAGAAAGCTCTTTTTGTGTTTTGTCCAGATTGTCTAGGCTCCATACTTTTACTCCTCGTAACATAATATATTTCTCTATAAACTATTATTTTAATTATAAAAAAATTATTAACAATTTGAACTAGTTATTTTTTGTGTGGTCTATAAATAAATAAAAAACTATATTAACAGTTATAGTGTTTTGTTTTCTTGCTTAAATGGCTATTAATTTATTTTGATGAACTAGTTAAATTATTAGTCAATTTTTAAATGGGAAAAAATTGCCAGGGTTAAAAATGCATTACCTTATCGTTGGATCTTGTAGCGCAATTAATTACCACATTTGTCTTCATTTAAAAATTGACTAATAATTTAATTAGTTCATCAAATTAAATTAATGGCGATTACTATAACTACTATATAACCTAATATAATATGCCATGGGTAATTAAGAATATAAAATATATTAATAGTTATTCTATCAATACTTTTTCAATATTGCACAGAATGTGTATAGACAAAGCAGTGAGCAGTGTTATCGGATGTTACTTCATGTATCTGTAAATATAGAATATGCACTAAAAGAGGAAATATCCATTGTTTTTAAATAACACAATGTGTAGAACATCAGATCAAGTCTCGTTATAAAACAGACAAGACAAGACAACCGACTCGTCCATATATGTATAATATATCAATCTTTTTAGCACTTTCACTGGCTGTACTGCTGCATCTAAATACAACGAAACGAAATTCAATTCACTCGCCATCAATATATTATGTGTGTTTATATTTCCTGTCGATGCACTAAATAAGTGCTAGAAAAAATTACCTATGTCCTTTTACAATCGCATTAAACCGATAAATATTTCTATTTGTTTATAGTCTTATTCAAATATACTGGAAAATCATTCTTAATATTTTTTTTAACATGTTAAAGTTTAAATTATATGTAAATAAATAATCAAAATAAGATCTAATGTGTCACATTCTGTACAAAATAAAGTAGTGCTTTAGACTAATTGGTGTCTATTATACTTTATACAGTATTATACATTAATGTTTTGCTTAAAATATTGACTAAATGTAAAATTTGATTGTTTGGTGAATGATACGCTAATTTACATTTATGGTAGTAATTCCTACAAAGATTTTTTTCAAATTTTAAATGAAAAACGTGAGAAAATTAATGAAATGGTAGTAGTATTGCTCAAAAATATTATAAATTCAAACTTAATTAATAAGAATTAAATAATTAAAGCATGCAAATGTATATTATTTAACAAAATTTTGTAATTATGTGCTAAATACATGATAAATTCTATTCGTTAAGAATATCACATTTTTATAAAAATAACGAATTACATTTTAATTTTAGAGTATATATAATTTACAAAAAGGTGACTGTATGTTAATAATCATTTTTATACAACATAATATGAAGTAATTATTTTAATATCTTCATTAAAAATAAAATATTTTTCGATTAGTAATTAAATCTATGCAGTAACAGATAAAATATTCTAATAAAATATGTTAAATTAATAAATGAAATCAACCATATAGTTTCTAACTGAAAAGAAAAATGCATCAAATCAGTCGTTCTAAAAATGTTTTAATGTTAATAACTTGGAAACGAAACGTATTAAAAAAATCAGATTTTACTAATACTGAGAAGTAGATTTAATAATAAATTTCATAAAATTAAATATTATTTTAAAACCAACGTTTTTGCTATTCATCTAAAAGTAAACCTACTTTCAATCTGTAAAATTAGGTTTTTAAATTAAACAAAACTACTGCATATTTTTTATGCTTACAGGTTGTTCATTTAATTTTATAAATAACTTTTTTACAAACGTACAAACAAAAAAAATTCTACAATGAAAAAAAATTACTTAAAATAAACATACTTTTGATCTGTAAAATTGAGATTTTATAGTAGAAATAAATGTTTTAATAAAAATAAAATAAAATTTTTATAAAATTATTTACTATTTGGTTTATAAACACTGTGTTTTCTGAAAAAAATTGATGTTAAAAATTATTAATAATTTTCAATTCAAATTTGTATTTTTCCAAAATTAAATAGTAAGAAAATTGATAAAAAGGTTTCAAAATAGTTATACTATAACTTACTATTATTTCTTTTTATTAATTTTTTTATTATTTAGTAAACCCAATTTTACAGATTAAAAGTATATTTACGTTGAAATAATAATAAAAAAGTTGGTATTTCAGCAATTTTTTTTCAATGTATTACTAAACTTTCCTATATTATATTTAAATAATTAATTAATTATAAAATAAATAACAAATCAAGAAATAATTGAGACAATTTACTTATATAAATATAACAATTAAAGCTACATTCGGTAAAATTCTAAACTCGCTTTTGTATAAAAAGTAAAATTTAAGAAAATTTTTTATATATATATATATATATATATATATATATATATATATATATATATATATATATATATATACAGATACATTTACAATCTATTCATTATAGAATATTCAATAAATATTCTGACTGAATAATCTCTTTCCTATAATTAACAATTATTTAAATTAATTGAGTTTTGTTGCTAAGTCTATTAGATTCAAAGATTTTTCACCATTTTCGTTTATTTGTTTTGTTAAGCAGTTCACTTGCAAAATGTATTTGAATGCATTTATAACATAATCGCAAAAACCAATATAACCAATAAAATCGTATGTAATAAATACAAAATTAACATAAATATTTCCTCACGCACACACAAACATAAACGTACACCTACAAAACCCGAAATAAATCCAGATCGGCGGCTAACAAAATTACCACATGAACCACTCCGTAAGAGCGTGGCTTCAGCCGATGAGAAGATTCTCAAAGCCTGTGGGCCTATGCGGTAAAGGTAGCCCAGGCAGTACTATACCGGTCTCCTTGGCAACGATATAAAAGGCGTGAACGATCGTCAGATGTCATCAAAACAGTTGTGTGCGACGATCATCGTTGTTTAAAAATTTGTTTTGTGGTAACATGGATTAAAGAGAAAGACAATATATCGATTATTGAACAAGATTTGACCGCCCAGCGAGTTTTAAGTGATATTGGATTTTATCTCTAGGAGTTGTCGTGTGTTTGGTGACCAAATTGAATAAGTGGAGCACGTTTTAACAATGGTCAGTATTATAATATTCTTGCATTTATTGCGTTATTATCGTTTAGAACCAAATTTTTTCTAAAAATTTGACACAATAATATAAATTATTTTTTAACTATTGTAGAGAAACATATTTAAGATTTTATATAAAGTATTCAAACTATTTTAGTTTTGAAAACGATAATAATTTTATAAATATCTGTTCTATCATTTTTTAAGTCTAGTATATATAAAACATCAAAATTAACTAAATATTAAAATAAAAATTCCAGAATTTGTGAAGATTTACACTATGTAAAATTTATTGATTTCATAATTTCTAAAATCATTATATTTTAAATTTAGAAAATATAGTTTAAAAAATATTTTAATGTTATTAATTGGCAGACAAATTTAAGTAAAATAACAGTAGGTGTATTAACAATTATTAAAACTAATATTTGATCAAAGAAATAATTTAAAATCTAATTATATAATAATAATCAGATCAAGTAATTCCTATGCGAAACATATTCGAGAATTTGATCATATAACTTCTTAACAATTCTTACTTGCATTGTCAATAGTACGGGTTGTTAGTTCAGAAGTAAGAGACCTACAGCTTATAATGGGTTCCAAACCATTCAGACATATTATAAATAATGTTGGTCTAGTATCGTGTGTGGCTATATATAGTATGATTCAAGTGTAATATCATTACATGAGTAACCTTTTTATTATTAGTGATGCATAAAAAAATTTACAACTGCAGGTTTGAATTTTCTAAGACAATTTGAATAATGTAATCTGATTTTAAATTATTCGAAACTATTTACTATTTACATCAAATATTGTATAAATTTTTCCATAATTTTTGTTAATAAATTTCATTAGTTTTCACCAGTAGATTTAAAAATGCAATACTAAATATATTCTCTTTTAATTACAATAAAAAAATTAATGTAAAGAAAATACTAGAAAAAAAATTAAAATAATAAAAAAATAATGTAAAAGATATTTTAATATCATCATCATGCACTATTTCGTGTTAATAAAATAAACAATTTGTAATTATTAAACTGGATAAATTTTTTTATACTGTATTTTCAAAATGCAGATTTTGATTATCAAAATGAATGGTATAATACATTATATTTTTAAAAAAATAATAGTTTTAAATTGTAAATAAAATTTTGGTATTTTTTCTTATTTTTCTCCCAAACCTTTGTTTAAATTATTAATAAATACAATGTAATATTTATTATACATTTATTGTCACAGCTGTAAAAAATCATAACTTTTTAGTAAAACTATTTTGAAACTAATCGTCAAATCTTTTTTATTTAAACACATTTAAAAACTAAATCACGATAAGTAATTACTCAACAAACATTAGCAAATGTTTATATAAAACAATCTAAACATTACAACTTACCTACAACTAAAAAACAGATAAAAATAAAAAACTTTTCTTTAGGTCATCCTGAAAATTTTTATTTACACATTTACAAATCCTGCTATTACCAAATATAGTATTTCGTTATAAAATGAAAAATTACCATTTCAAGTAACATGGCAAATAACGAATGCTACAAATAAATATTTCAACATAAATACGAAAAGAAAAGAATATAAATAACTACTTTAAACCAATCAACACATTCAAAAAACCGATTACAATAACATTTAGAATCATTAATCTTCTTTGAAACTAACCTATTCACACTAAACCGTCAATTGTTTGGAAAAAGCAACAGAAATTAGCAACGTAATCTAGGATCAATATACAAGCAATTAATACAAAATTATTCATATTTATTTGTGGTAAAAATATTCTCTTCTAAATCTTGCAAAATCTAAGAGAAATGTCAACACAGATTGAGAATATGTCCATCAGATGTGTTCAATCATGTATTATGTATTAATAGTGTATTTTAATCGTCTGTCATTTGTTTGCAAATAGAAATAATAAAAAAGACAATTTCGAATCGGTGTCACGTGTGTCAGTCAAGGATTTTTTAACACTAAGATTTTTAGTCATAAATAAATAAAATAACTATTTGTTAATTCTGTTACGATATGATGATATAAATATACAGATCAGATGGTAATTGTCTTGCAAATTTATGTTGAGGAATTTAATTTCCGGGACCTATTTTTAGAAATGTATAGAAATGGGTTTTTCTTAATTTGAAATTATATTGTTTTAACCGAAGTTATTAAGATTATTTATTCATATAAATTCCTTTGCGTAGTAGTATAGGTATAATGGATTTCACGTATTTAATTCATATATGATGTAATTGATTCTCAATATTTACAATATAAGCTTAAGATAAAAAAAAATTCTAAAAAACAGAAATAAACATAAATTAATTCAAAAAAGATTTAGATCGTTAATTAAGTTTAAAGATCATTTAAATCTCTTAAAAATATTTGATAATAATTCTAACTTTTTAATAGAAAATGAATTAGTTGTTCACATAAAAAGTTTAATTCACGTAGAAAATATTTGATCCGATTGAAAAAAGTTTAATACATATAAAAAGCTTAATTCCTGTGAAAAAAGTTTACTAGGTATATATTAATTATTAAATAATGTATAAAAGCAATTTACTTTTAAGTTCAATTACTAAAAAAACTTACAAATTATAACAGTAAAAATCCTCTTTTTTGAATTAGTTAAACTACACTGTAAAGAACAACATTCACTACCCAACATTCACTACCGTATATAAACGTAGGCATCAACAGCATTGCATATAGTCAAACAGACTTGTTTGGAAACATTTATTTTACCAAACGCACCAAAAACTTTACAACCAGCATTAATACATCAATCACACGATTAAAGCGACCATCCTTAGACAATAAACTACCCAATGTAATATATCAAATCGAAAACAAAAAAGCTATATATTATTAAGTTTATTATTATTTGATTTCAAAGCCTTTCAAGTATCATTTTTAATAGTTGTACTATTAAAAAAAAATTGCCATAATAGTAAAATATAGCAAGTGTATGAAAGAAAAGTATATTGTTCTAAATTTTGCAATAATAATTACAGTAATAAACATTCGACATTTATTTATTTATTATAATAATAAAAGATTACATATCTATTCCACTAAAGCAAAGGAAATTTGCTCACACTATTTCTTTTTTTATGTTAATTCCTACACTATTAACACTATTTTTCATGGAGACTACAACTCTGCATCAGACCACATACAACGCTTCAAATAAAACACAAGTTTAATTCACAAAAACGAAAGTAAATCTTATAATTACATTAACACTTTTTGCGGTTGGCTTTTGATAAAACATTTTTCAAAAAATTATTAAGAAATAAGAATAACGATAAGGTTATTATTTATTAAAAACAGTTGGTTAGTTTCACAAATTCTACGTAGAGTGAATAAATAATTTGTGAAACTATCCAATTGTTTTTAATAAATAATAACCTTATAGTTATTTTTATTCCTTAATAAATCTTATAATTTTATAATGTTTTAATTCAATATTTGTTCTTTTTAAACATTAATAAATTATAATCGTGAATGGATAAATATTGGGATTTTTTGTCCACTAATACAGTTATAATAAAGCTTTTACTTTTTAAATTCTAGTAGAATCACTTATATAATACTTATAATGATATTACGAACTTTTTGTTTGTGTTTAATCGGTATGTAATTTTTTTTTGCGTGTATGTGGTTTAAGTATTTATAAAAGAATTTATTTTTTGTTTATTGTAATGTGTTATTTCATATGCAAATTAAGTAATATTATATGCATGTAATAATGTGGTATATATTTTTTTATTAGTTTCTCAACCAGTATTTTTTATTTGTAAAATCAAATTTATGCTACAGTGTGTGCACATCTCGTAAGAATCGTATAGTGTTATGAAATATTCTTTCTTTTTCTAGTAAATGGGATTCTTTTATTATAGAAAAAGATAGAATGTCTCGTAATACTACGAGTCTTAGCAAATATGTCATTATATATATATATATATATATATATATATATATATATATATATATATATATATATATATATATAAATATATAATGTCTAGACAAATTGATAAATATTGATTTAGAAAAATGTAAATAAAAAAATGGTTAAGAAAACTGGTACTAAGTTAGGTTAGTTGTATATTTATTTATTTGTGATAAATATAATATTTGAGGGACCCAAAGACAATTAGTTCAAATAATGTTTTTTAAATTTTGAGAAAACAAATGTCACTTGTGTAATTTTTCCTGATGAAGATGTGCGTTGAGTTCGTCGAAACGTCGATTATTGATAAATATTAATATAGAACTATAACCTAAAACCCGTTTTAGTTTAAACTACAAAGTTTAGAAACACGATGTAAAATATGAGAACATAATCTGAAATTTCAGTTTCTTGTTTGAGCTACTAGACACTTTATTGAGTTTTATTCTAATGTTCAAAAACTGGCCTTAACTCAAAATATACAAATTTTTAACTTGACCTAGTTTTCCTCTGAGTCCCTCATTTATCATTTTAACATATTCTTCACAAAATAAATTATTCAAAATTATTATAAAACATACATACAAACACAAACAATCCAAAAAAGTTTGACAGAAACCGTTTTCATTCAAATAGAAATTGCTTTCCGCAAATATATATATTTTTTTTGAAAAAATAATGTAAAACATTTGTTACAGTGTAAATTATTTTAAAAAATTAATAGCATTCCGTATTAAAATCAATTGAATCTATATTTTTTTGTAACAATTGCAAATTATTAAAAAAATATTTTACTGTGCTTTCTACACTGAGAATATTTTTGCTTTTAACTCAAAAGTAAATATGTTTTTAAACTGTGAACTTAAGTTTTTCTAGAGAAAATAAAAATTTTGATAGAAAAAATAATAGCACATAATGGTATAACTATTTTAAAATATTTGTATAAAACTATTTACTATTTAGTTTAAAAACAGCGTTTTTCTGAAAAGAAAATAAATATAATTGTAAAATTATTAATAATTTTCCATTCAAATGTAGTTTTATTTTTAAACTAAATATTAACTAATTTTATACAACACTTTGAAAAATATTTATACTGTTACTGACTTATTTTTTCTATCAAAATTTTTATTTTCATTAGAAAAACATAAGTTTACAGTTCGAAAACACGTTTACTTTTTAGTTAAAAGTAAAAACCTCGGATTTAAATTAAAAATTCTCAGTGTACCATAATGAAATTATATATATATATATATATATATATATATATATATATATATATATATATATATATATATATATATATATATATATATATATATTATTTAATATTATCAGATTTCAAATTACACAAAATATAACTTTCAACATTTAATTCAAATTAGATATGACTAAATTTTAGAAAAATTTGTTTATTTAATTAGATAACATTAGATAACATCTACAATCAAATTAATTTAAAAAATTAATCAAAAACTGCAGAATAAATCAACAAACCAGAATATGTAAATAGACAACAAACTAGAGAAATTTGTACCATATACTAAACGTAACTACTCTTGCATTAAGTGTTTGAGCTAAATTAATTTAAAAGTTTAAAAACCATTCACATTTTTAATTAATAATATTCCAAATTTCAAATAATACATTATTATAATATATTGCTAAAACAAATCAATACTGTTTTAATTTTATTTAAAACTGGAGGTCATCTTATTAATAAAAAATAAGTCAAAAAAGACAAGAACACTAAAAATTTGAATCAGCATATTAATTACGAATTTCAAGTCAATAATGACAACAATATCTTTATGTCTAGCTCATCATTTTCGATCATTAAAATGATCATAGCATCATCGGGTTACGAAAAGTGGCCAAAAGCAGTAATCAATAAATTTTTCGAAATGACAGTAATGATTAAACGCTATTCTGATGTTTTTTTGTTTATCGACAAAACAAGTTACACGGTTACCAAATTTCCATAAACGCTCGCCAAACAAACCGATATATAATTCACGATTAAAAATAAACAGATAATATTCGAATGAAGAGTTTTTGGCGATAAGGTCAAAATTCCTACAATTTTTGGGTAAAAAGTCAAATGTCAACAGATGAATTCTTTTTATATTAACCGGATTGTTATGTAATCATGTTCAGAAATCAGAATGGCTATTTTTTTCTCTGTGGCTTCTTATATTGGTAATATGTTTCTGATAGGTATAAGTAAATTGCAAAGAATTTTCAGAATGTGATTGTCAAATTAGACGAATTTATATTAAGCTAGATTATGATTTATAATATGTTTTTTAAATGTCAAATAAAATTAATAAAAGAAAAACATAAGATATAATATATTATATTTTTATTATGTTTTTATATCGTCAAATCAAGAAAAAGTTCAAATTTATTTATAATTTTGTATAAACACGTGCATATCAAAGAATATTAATATATTAATATTGTAATTAATTAAAAATTGTATTTATATAGCTATTAATTTTTCGACAAGTTCACATTATATTTTAATTATCTTAGAACATTTAATTAAGTTTTGCATATGAATAATTTTTAAATAATTCTATTTTCTGGACGATTATAAATTACTAAAAAATTTTGCTCAAAATTAAATTAAAATTGTTGATTTTATTAGTCATTTATTAACATAAATAAGACTGTCAATACCTACTAATTTTTTTTTTTAATAAAAAATTTAGAAGTGTTATTAATATTTGTAAACTATTCCAAATAATAAATACATAAATATTATTATACACATATCATTTTTATAACACATAAAAATTAAAATTGTCAATAATAATATAAATTTTAATTTAAAATAACTGAATATGAATTAATAAATAAAAATGTAACTTACATTGTTTTCAGACGAATTCCGAAGATTTCTGAAAAGAAACAATAAAATACGAATCAGTATAAGTAAACAAAACAAAAAATAAACATATATATATATATATATATATATATATATATATATATATATATATACTCAAATATAATCATAAAGGAATAATCTGAAAATGAAAAAATCTTATCGCCTCAACCTGGGATCGAACCAGGGTCCTTTCGCTTGCCGGGCGAATGCTCTACCACTGAGCTATCAAGCGAAAGGACCCTGGTTCGATCCCAGGTTGAGGCGATAAGATTTTTTCATTTTCAGATTATTCCTTTATGATTATATTTGAGTATTAACTGTATTTAAATGATATATCTATCAACTAACCAGATTAATGAATTATATATATATATATATATATATATATATATATATATATATTTTGTATAAAAAAATGAGTAACAAAAAATATTTTGTTTATTACTTAAGTATTTTTATAAATTTAAATAAATTTTAACTTTGGCCTGGTTGCACAAAGCATTGTTAACTTAATTAATGAGTTAGTAGGCAATTGATTGCAAACTTTCTTCGAGCTGATTGGCTAATTGACAATGTAATGAATTGGTCAACTCACAGTGTTTAATAAATTATGCTTTGTGCTACTGAATCTTAATAATTGAAAACTTAAGCTGCAAAATATTACAAGTTAATTTTTATTAAAAATATCTGTTAAATTTATTTCTGTACGTAATTATCTCACATTTTCATAATTTTTGAAAAATATAGTGATAAGTAGCATCTGAGTATTATTTTACCTATTAAATAAGCATGAATTTTTGCTCAACAAGCAATCTAACTATAAATATCATTATCATCACTGTTGTAACATCCCTAGGCGGGCCTTGACATCGAGTATCGAAATACTTGTTTCATGATCTTTCATTTAGTTTTTCGAAACTACAAGTAGGGCGATCGCGTAGAACAGCGACTAATTCCGAACAGTAATCCAAACTACTAATGTTTTTAAAACAAACAGTTGATCAAATTGTTATGTTTAATTAGTGCCTGACCTTCTGGTATTTTCTTTATTTACAACGCACATAAACGTCAGCCAGCGGATTCAAACCACCAAATCTAGTATTATATAAATGTATCAGTAAATAAAACGTAAATTACGTCATTTACTTCAAATTGAATTTTTGCGAATTGGTTCCTTTTTGTATATATATATATATATATATATATATATATATATATATATATATATATATATATATATATAAGTTTATTTGTACTCTACTACACTGAGAAATTTTTTGCTTTAGATCCAAAGTTTGTAAACGTGTTTCTGAACTGTAAAATTATCTTTTTCTAATAGAAATTAGAAATTTAATAAAAAAAAAAAACATTTAGAAATAGTATAACTAACTATTTTAGTAGATTTGTATATAATTATAGAAAAGAAGTTTATTTAGCTTTTGGCTAATTAATTACATTGTAATACATGTTATTTTCTATTTAATTTAGAAATATAGGCCCGTATTCTCACCTCATATGAAAAAATGCTTTTTCAAAAAAGTGCTTTTGACGTTCATCAATCATCAATCATCAATCATCAATCATTTAATAAGCATTTTAAAATAGTTTATTTAAATTTTATAATACCAAATATAATAAATATGATCAAATATAGAAAAATTATTTATATTTGATGACAAACAAAAGAAAAAAGTTATTTTAAAATTCATGATAAAAGCACTTTTTCACGAAGAAGTGAGGTGAGAATACGGGCCTTAGTGTTTTTCTGAAATAAATGTAATTGCAAAATTATTAATAATTTTCAGTTCGAATGTAGTTTTATTAATTTTATACAAAGCTTTGAAAATAAAATTATACTGTTACCATTATTTTTTTTATTATAATATTTATTTTCATTCGAGAAGCATAAGTTTATAGTTCAAAAATACGTTTACTTTTGAGTTAAAAGTAAAATTCGCAAACCTAAAGTAAATTTTTACACAGTGTAACAGCCAAGTGATTTTTAATTTTTACTCTAACCAATTTTTTATATAAAATTTTATATATAACTGAAAAACATAATAACAATTAATCAACTTATATTGCCATGACTTACTAACAAGATTATTGAGTAATATCTCAATATCAAATGACATTTTGCCAACAAAAATTGATCAAACTTTCTTTCCGAGAAATATTTAACGAAACATGCACACAACCTAGGACAACACAATCTTCTCGTTAATATATAGGTATTCTTATATCGTAAATATTAAGAAATAATTTCGCCACACGATTTTCAATAATGTTATTGTACAATTATATATTAACAAATATTTAATAACAAAAATGAAAATGCATTCGGCTTCTATCGTACTGTCATTTATAATAAATCAAACATTAAAAATTATTGTGCATTAAACAGTTACATTAAACCTAGATTTTGTTTAATAGTAATCATAAATTGTAATTACTATTACGTCAATTATGCAATGTTTGTTACAAGTGCAATAATGAATTATTCAAATATATGCATTTCCTTTGTCTCATTGGACTCGATCATCTGTGAAATAAAATACAAAACAAATAAAAATTTCATTATTAAAGAAATTTATTTTTTATAATAAGTACTTTAGTTCTATTTTTTAAAATTTGTTTACATTTTATGTACTTATAATATCTTTTTCGTGAAATAGTGCTTTTATCATTAATTTCAAAATAATTTTTTGCTTCTGTTTTTGATCAAATATGAATAGTTTTTCTATTTTTGATCATTTTTATTATATTTGGTATTATAAAATTTAAATAAACTATTATAAAGTGCTTAATAAATAATTTTAAGTAAACGTCAAAAGCACTTTTGGCAAAAATCACTTTTATAAATGAGGTGAGAATACGGGTCTATATCTTTTATATATTTTATTTCAAACTATTTATATAGGGCTTTAATAAATTCTACCTTAAAATTCCAAAAATATTTGAACGCTATGTAATATTTGAATGCAGTTGATTTTCGGAATTCATAATGCAACCACGACAGAGAACGAATACCTACAACTTGAAGTAGGCAAATATTTGCACATGCGCTTTACAGATTATCAACTGTTTGATCAACAAGATATAGTTTGCTTAAAAAACTGTTATAGCTTCTGTGCACTACGTATATATTGATGATTTTGTAAAAAAAAATCGTGGTATTGAATTAGTTTATAAAAAAATAATAATGAGGTCGTTGCACATTTTTTTAAAAATTTAATCGAAAATATAAATTAAAATAACTATGTAAAAATTATTTATAATAAATAAAAAAATAAATTTTTAAGTTGAATGTCAAATTTGAATTTGTTCGTCGTGACGTATAAGTCTATCAGCAAGTATTCAGCGGCTCTTCCGGTAAAAATAAAACAGTGTTGTATATATTTATTATGTCAAAATCAAAAACCACGTGTTTCATTTAAATACTTCTGTTCGTCTTCAAAACGCTAATTATAATATATAATAATAATTAGTATAAAACTAGATTTCACAACCATATAATGTTTATTTTAATTTATTTTTCAAAATGTAAAGATAACATATGGCAACGCTGCTCGTTAAACAGAAAGCAAAAATCCTTATTTTTCCGAATTTTTTATAGAAGTACTGTAATATATTTTAAATAAATATAATATGTTATGACAATGTTTTTATATAATCTTACAATATTTTGCCTTAAAATAGTAAATATTACTGAGCGCAACGAGCTTATTTAATGAAATTCGTATGTGACGTATTTTAATAATATCTAATAACAAAATATTTCTATGTGAAATATAAGCCGATTCCCCATATTCAAAGTCACAATATGCCATTGATTTTATAAATATTCTAGAAATTCATTTAAAAAAACATAATTGTAAGAAGAATTTGTAAACATAAATATTGAATAATTTTACAATATAAAACATGAAATTGCAAATAATAAAAATGCTATATTCATTTCCATATTTATTTATAATTCAAATTAACAATAAAATTACGTAGTCATAATATTAAATTGGCGAATAATATACAGTAATTTCTAAATAGGCTATAAATTCAAATCAAATCCAGATTACCTCACCCATTCGAATACGTTAAAACATTTTGACCATCTCTGATGCCTAACCGCAAATATTATTTATAAATACAAAATATAAACCGAAATGTGTCGGGTGAAAGTGCAACATCATTGCGTCTTCACGCATCTTCATATGTGAATGTGTTCTCTATTACATAACCTCAAGAACCAGCTCGTACGCATGTTCAAGATATTTGCAAGCACGCATACGCCTGCGCATATGTGGTCAGTTCATTTAAATTATATATGGAAGGTGTGCGCTTACGAGGGCGTGAATCACCGCGCTGACATCTAGCGATGATAATTCTAATCAGTGACCTCTTGCCCAATACTTGGTGCCAAGTTGTTGTTATGGTGATTTGATACTCTTCTATTGCTTAAAACGCTGTTAAAACGGTAATTAAGGTACGAGAGAAGTTTGCTTTTGCGTCTGACCTGAAATTAGTAGACAGTGGAGAATTTTGACCTTTCGTTTTGAAAATGTATACTGTTTTGCAAAAGGATATAAATTATTTTATTTATTACTTAGTAATTTTAGTACGTGCTGTAATACGATGATAATTTTTCATTGATGAATGTTTCAATACATTTATTATACGTATATGCAAATGATTAAAAACCAGTTGTAAAAAACGTTCTTAACTTAATCAATAAGTTAATTGGGAAACTACACAGAATAAAAGAAGTTATAAATAAATCTTATTACTTTTGGTAGTTTAACGTACAATTTAACGTGCATTATAAAGACAAGACATTAAAATTATATAGAATAAACCAATAATTGCATTATTTTATGCAACTTGCATAACATTTTATAAAGATATTTATTATGAGCTTATATAAACGTACTAGGTGATCATGACATAGATTTTCTTACTTTTTTGGATGATGTGAAACGGAACCAATGATAATCAGACTATCCAAAAATATACCAATTTTTTCAATTTTTCCAGAAACAATCATATTGAATTGTAACTATTTTAGAACTAATAAATATTAATGTCAAAAGATAAACTTTTGTTCTTGGGTCCTGAACCTGCGTTATGATTAATTATAAGAAAATCTGAAGATGACTGAAAAGTCGAAACGCGTCATTGCTAAAAACAATAACAAACCTGATAGGGAATTTAATAACACTATAATTAATTATTTTAGAACTATTAAGAATCATTCAAACTATCCTACTTATCACGAAATTAGTGTTATGTTTTAGTCGTAATCTATTGGTTCTGAATTGCAAAATCTACTAACTTGTGAAAACACAATAAAAATTTGTTAAAAAACATAAATAATCTCATTTTTTTGTCTGTAATAAAACCAACAACATACGGCTAAACTAATATCGAACATTTGCGTCGTGTTTTTTTTCATAAGTTAGTAAGTAATTTGGTTCAGAACCACTAGCTCTGCGATAAAACGTAACACTAATTTTGTGATAAGTAGGGATACTTAAATGAGCGCCTGTATTAAAAAAATGAAATTTGAGACTACTTGTAAAAAAATGTTAAAGATACTAAATTATTATGAGCCGATATAGCAACATTAGTTTATTGAAAAAATATATCCATGGAACGTTTCTTATTTACTAAATTTTATTATTTTTGAATATAAAATATTTAGTTCAAGTTTTTTTTTTTAGAAATATAGATTTTAATAGAAGTTGTGAACATCCTATTAAAAAAATAATATTAAAAATGTGACGTTTATATTTGTCACAAATTCAGTTTGATAAAATAAAATTGAAAATTTTATGCATGTACATAGAGTACAAGTGTTATGCAAATAGTTAAAGTTGCGTCATTATGTATATGTTTAGATAAACTTTGATTTTGAGATGCATTGTAAAAATAACAGTTGATTAGTTATAAATATTTATAAAGAAATCAGCGATGTTTACGAACGCCAACATAACAGCTATTTGTACGACAAATTAATTTAAACTCAATTTTAAATCTGCAAAAAATAATAACTATAATAATGTTGTGAAAGTCAGTATCGGTTGAAGGTTTCTATAATAATTAACAATAAAATCTTTTAATTATTGAACACACATTAATAAAATGCTTACGAAATTATTAGAGTAAGATCTAATCATGGTCTTTTCAATTTATAAGTGTTATTAAACTTAAAGAACAAGTTAATTAATATATTTCAAAGTTATTAATTATTTTTCTTATCTTAAATTGCTTAACAAATCTAAAAAAATTATTAAAAAAGTTAATACGTAAATCAAAATATTAAAAATAACTCTGATTATAAATAATAAATAAAGTAAAGTAGCTAAATTATATTGTTTTCGCCTAATAATAGTAAAAATATAATTTTAAAACACTTGACAATCTATAAGATATTCCTTTCACAGCCTGCGGACACTTGAAATGGAAGATAAAAATTAGATAAAATACTGAATTTTGTTATAATTGTATCCTTATGATATATTCAAATTCATATAAATACATAGACGCACACGCACAAAATATAATAAATAAAATATGAATAGAGTAAAACTGAAAATCACTCCATGTCATTAAATATGTATAAATTTGATAATATAAATAATAAAAAAAAATACTAATCTTGTTTCTTAAGAAATATGTTTCTTAACAAATATATATTTTAAAATTTTATTTTGACTACTATTTATCAATAGGCTAAAAAAATATGTGTTTAACAGAGCAAAAAAGTAAATTTACTTTTTTGGCTAGTTAAACAAACTATTGTTCTACGTTTGTCGAAATCGAAAAATAAATGTCTGTTTCGTTTTGATTTCAGAAACTTCTGTTCAGCATCTTGGTGCTGACAGTGCCTCTAGTATTATCGAGTAATCTTCGAGTTCGTCGTGCATCTTATCAGTATCAACCAAGTTTTGATACAAATGATGTCGATGCGACAAATGGTGACTTTACCGTTCTGTTACCCGATTCAAGATTAAGAGCTCAGGGAGGATATCAACAACAACAACAACAATATCAACAACCCAGACAATATGAACAGCAATATCAACCTCAGAACTTATTTTCACAACAAGTGAAATCTTCCAATGATTTTCAAGGTTACGTTTACGAGAAACCAAGAATACCTTTTGAAACTGGAATACATTCATCAACATATAGACCAACTCCACCGCCAACTCGTCCTCCACCCCCACCACCAACTCGTCCTCCACCCCCACCACCAACCCGTCCACCACCACCACCACCAACCCGTCCTCCACCACCACCACCAACTCGTCCCCCACCCCCACCACCACGAAGAATAACAGAAGGATACTCTTATCCAACACCAAGCATTCCATTTATTGTACCAACAACTAAACGACCAATTACTTATTATCCAGAACCTGATGTAACAAGGACGTACTATCAAACAACACCTAGACCAGTAACACAAAAAACTGGATATGATTATCCGAGACCACGTGTTACGTTTGAAGAAACTCGTACTACACAACAAATATACAAGCCAACCACACCAAGAACAACACCATACCGACCACCAGTAACCACACCAAGAACAACACCATACCGACCACCAGTAACCACACCAAGAACAACTCCATACCGACCACCAGTAACCACACCAAGAACAACACCATACCGACCACCAGTAACCACACCAAGAACAACACCATACCGACCACCAGTAACCACACCAAGAACAACACCATACCGACCACCAGTAACCACACCAAGAACAACACCATACCGACCACCACCAACTAAAGGTTACGAGTATCCGGTACCATCGATAACATTCACCTACCCTGTTCCACCACCAACAACAACAACTCGTCGTCCACCACCACCAACAACACAAAGAAATATATACTTACCACCCGTAACAACAACAACAACACGCCGACCACCACCACCGCCATCTACTTATTTACCACCTCGAACAACACCCCCACCAACACTAAGAACTACACGTAGTACAACAACATACAGACCACCTAGCACATACTTACCACCCTATGTACCAGAGCAACAACGTACATCAACCGTACGTATACCACCAACAACAAGATATACTACACCACCAACAACACGATATACTACACGACCAACAACACGTAGAACTCAACCACCTGTAACATACTTACCTCCTGTAACTACACAAAGGACAACAACATATCGACCAACAACAACAACATATAGACCACCACCAACGGTACGCAATACTTATCTGCCACCAGATGAATCTCGTACATCAACAGTACGCATTTCAACAACAAGATATACTCCACCACCAACAATAAGATATACTCCACCAACAACAACACGACCAACAACAAGATATACTCCGCCACCAACAACTACAACACGTCGTCCAACACCACCTGTAACATATCTGCCACCAACAACCAAGCCGCCTGCAACCTACTTACCGCCAACAACTAGACCAACAACAAGATATACACCACCAACAACAAGATATACACCACCAACAACAAGATATACACCACCAACAACAAGATATACTCCTCCAACTATAAGATATACTCCATCAACCCAACCACCCACATATCTACCTCCTGTAGAAACAAGAACACAAACAACGTATGTTAGAACCACTACAACTCCACGACCAACTACAACCACATATAGAACAACAACAACACCTTACACAACAACAACACGAAGAACAACACCTTATACAACGACAACAACACCAAGACCAACAACTTCACGCGAATATCTACCTCCTAAAGAAGATGGATACTTTTATCCCAAACCCCAAGTACCTTTCTTCTTCTAAAACGAACGAACGAGTAATTTTTTTTTTTGGAAGAAAATGAATACACATAAAAAAATTTACTGCCATACACGTTCACTTTTTAATTGTTGAGTACAATTCAACATGCACTAATTTTATATAAATATTTTTTTTTGTTGAATTTCGTCAACAGTACAAATCATTAAACAAGAGGAAGGACAGTTTTTCATTGTCAAGAATTTAGCTCAACTGTTAAACAGTGAAAGATACCATTACACTATTAATAATATTTTGAATTTTGTATATTATATAAATATTTAAAATGTGAGTTCTGTATGACACTGAATGTATAGAAAATTATTTTGTAATTTTTATCTTTTTTTTTTGTCATTTGTATTTTTTATTAATAAAACTGTTACTAATACTAGTAATTCTCCCTAATATTATTAAAAAAAAAACATTTCACGTGCACAAAAGTTTATAAACATTCCCAAATAAGAATGTGTTATTTTTATTAACTAAATCATACAAATTTAAATAATAAAAATTTGAAGGTAAAATATAATATATAAATTATTTAGTAAAGAATAAAAATAATATATAATGCCTCATATAAAGGTAATATTTTTATTTAACTCTTTGTACTCCCCGCATTTTTTACGCTTAGTAATAGTGAGTGTTGAAACAGATAACGAAAAAAATTATCTAGATAAAGATATATACAGTATTTTTTTTATTATCTCGATAAGATAATAGATATTAAAACAAAAATTTTAAAATATATGCATATATCATAAGAAATAAAAAGTAATCATGAAAATTTTCTGCATTTAAAAAATTGATTACTGATACTTTTAAGAGTTTCACATGTTTTTATACATGAAAACATATTTTCAAAATGCCATTATATTAAAACTAATTAATAAAATATCTCAAACGCATTAAATTATTACAAAATAGACATATTAAAATTTTACGTCATACTTTAAATAATTGATTGATTGATTTAAATTGACACGTGCACAATTAAAAATCCATTGGAAGGAACAATTTTATTCTAAGGAAACTTTTTAAACAAAGCAACTTTATCCTAGATGATTTTACAATAGATTATAAGAAAATTTATCTAGATTAAATAATACATATAAAATTTTAAATTTAGCTAAATACGATAAGGGATATTTTTTTTTCAACACTGACAATAGTCAACTTCTACGTAGATAATGTTCTTTGTACTCCAAATATTTTTGAAAAGAAAACAATATAAATGTTTATGTTTTTAAATTTTTATATAATAGTTAATTTAATATATTTTTTATTTTAATATAAATAAATATAAACTTGATTTTTAGATTAAAAATAAAATACAAATTAACTTAAAATAAGTACCTATAAGTATTTTGCAGGAATTGAGTTTTTTGTTGTGAATATAAAATCACATAAACAAAAATATATTTTTTACCTTTTTTAATACTGAAAATAACGTCACGATGATGTTACCACTAACAAGTTGCATTATCTAATGATCGATAAATCTAAATATGAGAGTATTTTAGCGTCTCAATTATGGAAAAAACGGCCATTCATTCGCTAGTCACAACAAAAAGTTCAAATAAATTAAAAGTCCAACAAACGAACAAAACAAAAGACAATATTGAACATTTTTAATACAATATTACTGAACATTTTTTTGTGAATGTTTTATATTAGATTACTAGAACAGAATTAAACTTTATTTAATTTTTGACTAATAAATTACATTGTAATACATATTTACAAAATTATGAAATTACAGGCAATATACATATGTAGCATAATATTTACTGTATTGATGACACATATACTTTATCAAATCATTTACTTAATTATTAATTTAAATTAAATTTATTAAAGTAAAATTTTTAATTTCAAACTTATGTAATATTACAATCACGGAATGTATTTTCTGTAGTTAATTTAATATGATAAAACATAAAAATAATTATAGAACCAAAAATTGGAGTCAGAGTCGGATAAAAATTTTTTTCATCGGATATATTTTATTTATTCTATTATTACATTTCTAAATCGATCATGTGAATCTCAAGAAATAAAAAAGTTTGGTGTTATATTGCTTTCTTAAATTTTTTCTCGATTTTGTAATTCTACACTTACCAACCTGATATCGTATAAGTAAACTATTTAAAAACAGTAGTTTTGTAATACAATATAAAAATATTGAAAAAAATCTAAATAAAATCTTTAAACAAGTATTAGTATTTTATAATAATTATGTTAAGTACATATCTCAGTAAAATGACACTTTCATATTTTTTACACTTGAATATTTTAATTTGCTAGAGTAAAAACAATATACACAGAAATTACAAAACTCATAGAAAATTATCATATTAAAATAATAAAAACAATATGTTAATAGCCATCTTTAGAAAATGCAAAGGCGTTAAAATGCTGGTAATTCTTAGAAAAACCAATTCTCTTGCATTTAAACTTATTAATAGTAATGAAAAATGCATGTGAGAGGTAATTGCACTCATCATGTAAAAGAAAAATGTCATTTTGTCATTGAGATGAAAGCGTTAAAAAAGAATTTTGTTTTCATTCCAAGACAATTGTTATTTAGTTCAAAAATGTGTAATTATGTTAGTGAGGTGTCACACTAGTATATACAAATTGCATTTTTCCAACACAGAGCAGGAATAACTTTACTTTTTCTTGCTACTTTTTCGTTGCGCCAGTTCTAAGCCAAGTAAAATATTAAAATTAATATTTTGAAAATATTAACATAATAATTGTGCTAGATGTTCTTGTTTCTATGTTGTTTTCAATAAATAGTAACTTCAAAATCTTTTTCAGTTTATGTATAAAATAATAAAAAAGATATTTGATATATTATTTTTTTTTCTTTCATACAATGATATTTTCAAATTTTAAAAATAATATAATTCCGAACATCACATTGTCGCCTGAAAATTTTCTAATAACAATAATATACATTTCAAAATAAAACGTACATTTCAAAAAAGACTATTATTACAAAAAAAATTTTGAAAGAGATACAAAAAATTTAATTTAGTCTAAACTATTATATAGGTATTTAAAACATATTTTTTTCTTGTAGATTATTATTATAATTATTATATTGTATTAAACAGTAGAAGATTCAAAACAAGTCATTTCTAGTAAAAAAAAAACTGATCAGTTGAAATTTGTTGATTTTAATTCTGTAAAAAAAAAAGATAAGTCCATTTCAAAACTCACATTTCAACTTTAAATATATTTTTCTCAGAAGCATGTTTTTTAAATTGACGGGCATATAATATCTGAAATATTATACAAATTTTTACAACATTGCACAATATTATTTTTAATAATAACGGCTATCGTATAACATATGATCTATTTTATTTAGTTCTCAAGTTACTAAATTACAAATTTCATTTTACTCCAGCAAAAATACATATGTATTAGTTAGAATGTCATATTTTCCAAAATAAACGAAATTTTGAAAAATCCGTATGTAACACGATAAATTCTAAAAATAATAGTAACAGTTTTAAATTAAAAATAGTTATTTAATACGGTTCTGTTCTAACATAAGTAATACCAGCGTAAAATAGGGCAATTAAAATTGTTACAGCACAATAATCAAGTAGCGACATAGACTTCTACATCTTTTCACTATAACGCTCAACATTAAACAAAATTATGACACTCGTCCAATATAACATTCAACATACTTCATACCATAATGGAAAACAACAATTCACCTGACCAACCAGCTAAACTTGAAACATTTTTACACACCCTCAACTGTTTCTTAGTCAGTCAACGAAAATATGTGACATGAAGAAGATGAGGATATATTTTATATTGAACAAGTAGTGATTATATTAATTTGTATACCTAAGCAAATACTAATAATGTATGATACAAATACAACAAATAAAAAATTACAAAGTTCATCGAAATTTAATTTATATAAACATTATGAAAGTGATACAGATAGTGAATTTTCGATGGCGAAAAGTAAAAATAAATTTGATTTTAAATATTTTGTAGTCATAATAACTGCGGTGATATTAGTATTGGCGGTAAGTTTATTTTAACTTTATTATTTTTATTATTTATTCATGTTAGAATTTTTTTCTATATTTTAATGACTTTTTAATACAAAAGTTTATTATTAACTACTATTAACATTTTGCTTTTATTAATAGTAGCAAAATTGTAAAAAACAAATTTCAAAGTAAACCAACTCCTAAATAAAGTATTTATATTTTGCATTTTTTCATTGTACTCACTAATAAATCATACATAAATTATTTGTTAATAAAATTTAATTATTTTAACATAGTAAATTTGTTTTTCAGAAATCATTATATTAAAATTAAAAGCTTTGGGATTAATTTCTGTATATATTGTATATCGACGTTTCGGTATACTCTATGTATATCTTCATCAAGAAAAAATATATATATATACTTAATTAACTTAATCTTAAAGCTTTTTAATTTAAATTATTTTAGAAAATTTTTTTGAAACATTTGTAAACATAATATCTTAAACAGGCAACCAAATATGCACTCACGTATGCGTACAGTATAAACATAAAATTATTTTTGTAACATGATAAATATTAGATACATTTTACAGAAACGTAAATTTAAAAAATAAAAAAAAAATAATTATCAACTACCTTTATAGGCATACTGATTAAATAAAATAATAAATATATTAGATGCATTTGCCTAATGTAAATATTTTTGTTAAGTTTTTGTTAAAAAAGTAGTGTTGGATTATAATCTTGTTTATTTTTATTCTAAATTTGTCTAATAAATAAATTAGATAAAACAATAATTAAAAAGTATGGCACTAATCGAATAATAAAAAAAAACTGCAGTTATTAAACAATTATTAAGATCCGATTTCATAATAAACAGTCAACTTATAGCCTACAAAAAAGCATCGATTTTAAATTCAACTGGCACAATTATTATTGCTGTTAATAAACGATGCTTCCTTGTTAACTTTTCAAACTTCTATTGGCAAAATTATATGTTGTTGCCAATAAAACGGTAATATTTTTGTTGTTGGCTTAAAATCGGTTTTAATTAAAATGTTATGAAAACGGGTCTAAATCAACAAATTACAAACTCATAAAATATTCTTATATTATTATTAATTTTGCAGATCTCTCTAGTCGTATACAGCTATATATCAGATACAGATTTAATAAAACTAGATCACGTTAATAACTCACTGGAAACAAATTTCACCGAATTAGATTTTAACATTTCACATTCAATTCTTACGATTAGCGAATTAACAACACATCCAACAGATTTCGAAACAAATGCCGACGATAACAATGACGAACCATCAGCGTTAGAATATCGAATAAATCGAAAAAAATATTCATTAGACGATAAATATCCTCGGCCATTTATTTACGAATATCGCGATCCAAAACCTACTGGCTTCCAATCACTAAACAGTAATATTAGTCATAATATATCAATAAAAAATCGAGCAAGAAATATCCAAGATATAATAAAATATTTAACAAATAATCAAAATGGCTTTGACAATAAAAAACGAAATAAAAGTAACGAGATACATCGAGAAGAAACCAAAAAAAAAAATAATTATATGTCACTTTCAACTGATCCATTTTTTCCTTACAAACCTCAAAATCCGAGCGATGTAAATTTACTAGCAATAAACAGTTACAAATTTGCTACTGCTTATCAAGTAAATCCACTAAATCCACACAAAATTTCCATAACATCTACGGAACCTTATCCAAAATATGAAGTTCCAGATGCACCTCTTATGATGTCACCTAGCGCAAATCTCCCGCCAATTTTAAGTCAGAATATTGCACATCAAAGACCTCCAGCCTACAATTTGTACAATCAAAATAGTTATTTCAATCATATTGGTAAATATCCACCACAAACTAAAGGGCAGCCATTTTGGTATAGACCTTGGAACGTTGCTTATTTGAATAAAGATAGAAATGTTCCTAGTTATCAAAATATTCCACTGTATTCCCAACATAAATTGCCAAATTCCACTCCAATGGTGGTACATCTTAACTTGTACCCGAAAAAACGTAGAAAGGATAAGAGTAATAAAAAAGATTGTATTCAATATACGAATGATAGTAGTTACGAAGCAACAGATGAAAATGAAAATATCATCAAAAATACTAAAGAATTTAATCAGTTACTTCAAAAGGTGAAACAATCTTTTTCCAATCATGCAATGCATCCAATGGAAGACAACAAAAATATAATCAAAATGAAAGATACTCTCCTGCAACTGGATCATCGAAAAGAAGAAACGATGAATGAAGATGAGCCAGAAGATAAAAATACAAGTGTGGAAATTCAAAAGAGTGTTGGTTTTACGGTATTAAATCCAAATTTCTCTATGAATACTGCTCCCGAACAAAGCCAATGGTATCCAATAATCATACACGATGGAAACAGATATTATGTGGATTCTACCGCGGAAGATATGGATAAACTGGAAGAAAAAGAAACGAATATTGAAAGAAATAAACAAGGAATTTTTCAGGATTATGATTTGAACGTTGGTGAAGTCAGTGTTAATACAGATGGATTCAATGAGGAAACTTCAACTTTGCCGATACCTATAGATTTGTTCCAAAAATATTTTAACAAGAAATTAAGTCAAAAAGAAAGTACTGAAAGTAGCAATGAATGGGATACTGATAGTTTGCAAAAAAATCCGAATCTGATTAATCATAAAGCACATTTTAATGATGAAGAAAATGAATGATATTAACATACAAACCTACGTTGTTGTTTTTATTTAAAAATTATTCTATATCGTTGACAACATTAAAATATATAAATATATTTTTATCTACTTCAAATTACTATATTTAAAAAGTCTTATTTATAAAACATACATTAACTGTAAAATAAATTAGTGACTAAAAGTTATTTTGAAATAAAGTATTTTTAAATTATTTTAAATAAATGTTTCAATAAATTTTACAAATATAAAATATTGAACGAGCAAAAAAGCTGAAATATTTGTCCATTTAATACAATTTTGATTATAGTTTATTGAAATTTATGTCTAATACTAGAAAAATATGTTCTTCTTTTTATATAATACAGTTAAAAATATTTAGGGTTATGTATGTGTATATTGTTTTGTTAATTTTATAAATAAAGTGTCTATAAAATTAAAATATTACTCATTATCTATTCATAATCTTATGGTAAAATTCCGAATAAACCTGTAAAACTATAGTGTTACAAAATATATTATCTTCATTCTACCACATAAAATATCTTGCTCAGAATCCTACAACTAAACTTTAAATATTTGTGATATAAATTGTTAATTTTAACTATATTACGTATATAAGCATATAAAACTAATTAATTATGTATTTAAATATTAATTAAGTAATTATATACCGAAATTAATTTAAAGAATTTTCTGGGCTGGAATGTCGTGGTCGATCTATTCTCGTCGCAGACGTTTCGCCATACATCGTAGATGGTATCGTTAGTCATCAAGCACTAAGGATGCCATCTACGATATATGGCAAAACGTCTGCAACGAAGATAAATCGACCACAGCATACTAGTTCAAAATATTCTATAAATTCAATGGAAACCGCCGGAAAAGCCTGAAGATTACTATTTATCTTTCAGAATTTATTATAATAAATAAAAAATACTTTAAATTTTGATTTTGTTTATTTTTATTACAATACGACGTTTCTTGAAAAAGGTAAAACCAAAACATTGTATTTTAATAAAAATAAAGAGAACTAAAACCTAAAACATTTTTTAAATCATTTATCTCTTACATTATTTTATAGTGCTAAACATTTAAATTTGAATTTACCGCGATGTTATAGTTGCGTGCTAGGTGGCATGATGGTGGTTCCTGGTCGGTAATACAGTGTGTGTGTCAGAGTGAAGCAAGCTGGCGAGGTGTGCGTTTAATGGCGCGACATGTTAAATTTCACTACAACAATAAATCAACTAATATCTTATGTCTAGTGTTTTATTTCTTGGCCATCACTTACTACAGCTTCAGAAGTGGGATTATAAGAATTCAATCACCACGTTTATTTGTGTGTATTAGGGGAAATAGTGAAATTAACTCGAACCTTAGAACTGTGGATTAAACACGTGGTAGAAAAGGATAGTGAGATATAAATACTAGTGAGTGCGAGAGAGCACGATAGTGACGCGCTGTTTTGCCAACGATTTTATAAGTTTTATTTCTGATTATTTATTATGGGGGATGAACAGAATACAGTAACATTGATCGATATACCCGAGATCGCGAATAATATTAAAACTTCTCCAGCATCGGTAATTAAAGCATTACATAAGTTTATATTCGGAGTGACTGGCGATCGTTTAAATCGAAGCCGGTTACGTAAGTTTTCGGGATTTGAATTCGCTTCGGATTCTGAAGAATTCACACAGAAGGTTGAGTGGACAGTTCAAAATTGCTCTGTCGGTGATTTAACAGCCAGTTGTAATCTTTTACGAATAGACTATACGGGTACTCCTAAGGAAATCGCGCAAAGATTGTGTGAACATCTGACCAATTTAGATTTATTACAAGGTCGCCCCAGTGACGAAGACGTCGACACTGAAGACCCCGATGACGAAATCGACGAGGATCAAGATGAAATACGAAGTTCCGTAAGTCAACAACTTGTCAATACTAATGCCACTATAAGTTTTAGAGATATTGAAGACACAATTCGATTGTTCGATGGTAATAACTATCCTGTTAAATTATGGGTGACCGAATTTGAGGATAATGCAATTTTGATGGGCTGGAATGAGCTACAGAAATTTATTTTTGCAAAGAAACGCCTAAGTGGATTAGCTAAACTATTTATTCAGAGTGAACGGGACATCCGATCGTGGAAACTCTTACAACAAAAACTTATTGAAGAATTCTCGTCAAAAACAACTAGCGCACAATTACATAAAATGTTACAAGATAGAAAAATGAAACGCGATGAGTCGGTGCAAGAATATTTCTTACATATGCGAGAATTAGCTTCAAGGGGAAGTATTGAAACGGATGCTGTTATACAATATGTTATTGACGGTATAACCGACGACCCGAATCGAAAAAGTATTTTGTATGGTGCACGTAACTTCAGAGAATTTAAGGACAAGTTAGAAATCTATACAAAGATTCGCGCATCATTCCATTCTTCATGGAAACGAACTTCGTCCGTTCCAAGCATTAGTCGATCGCAAGGAATTGATCGAAATGAAACAAGTAAGAAGCAGATGCCTGCCGAAGAAAAATCGAAGACCGACACTAACCATGTAAGATGTTTTAACTGTAATAATTTAGGTCATGTTGCAGCTTCTTGTCCCCGACCACGAAGGCCCAGAGGATCCTGTTATGGTTGTGGATCCACCGCACATTTGAAAAGAGACTGTAAACAAAATGGCAGAGAAGCACGTGGCTCCGCACCTGCTGACAATGATGGTCGTCAAACCGGTGAAACAAGTAATGCCTTCCATCTTATAGAATCTGCTCCAACTGTTGTGTTACCAGTTCCGAGTTATACGGTGTTACTTCAACTGGAACAAAGTGAGATATGTGCAACGCTAGATACAGGTAGCCCCATATCCCTTTTATTAGAAAGTAAGGTGCCCAAAAATGTGAATTTGAATACAAATGTAAAATCTCATAATTTTGAAGGTGTCAACAGTAGCAAAATTATTATATTAGGTCAATTAAAGTTAACTGTAATGATTAATGATATAGAATTATTAGTAAATTTCTATGTTGTACCAGATTGTACTATGAGTTGTTCCTGTCTATTAGGTAGAGATTTTATTATCCGAAACGACATTCAAATAAATTTTGGTAATACTGTTGAAATAATCAAAAAACCTGTTGTTAACATTATTGATAATTCGTGGGATAATGAGATTCTACATATTGCGACAGAAAATAATAACACAGTAAATTTAAACATTAATGAGAAAATTGATGTTCAATCAGGTGGTAAGGTTTGTGAGATAGTTAAAAAATATTATTTTGATGTTGAAAGACCAAACGAACCACAAACGAGTTTAGAAATGGAATTAATTTTAAAAAATAACTTCAAACCTTTTTATTTCAATCCTAGACGCTAGTCATATCAAGAAAAGGAAGCTCTTAAAGAAATTATAAATGATCTTTTAGCTAGGAAAATAATTCGACCGAGTAAATCACAGTTTGCTAGTCCGATTGTGTTGGTTTCTAAGAAATCAGGTGAATATAGAATGGCAGTCGATTACCGAGAACTAAATAAAATGACACAACGCGACATATTTCCGTTGCCAAGAATCGATGATCATATAGATAGATTAAAAGATAAAATATACTACACTCGTTTAGATTTAAAAGACGCGTTTTATCACGTTCGAATAAAAGAGAATTCAATACCTTTTACTTCTTTCTCCACGCATTTAGGACAATATGAATACGTAAGATTACCTTTCGGATTGTCTAACGGTCCTTCATTCTTCACTCGCTATATTTATGCTGCATTTCGTAAATTATTAGACGAAGAAAAAATATTAATTTATTTAGATGACATTTTAATAGCGACTGAAACTATAGATGATAATTTAAACATTTTAAAAGAAGTATTATTAACTTTGACGCGAAATCATTTAGAACTAAAATGGGTTAAATGTGCATTTCTGTTAACGCAAGTTGATTATTTGGGGTATCGTATTGATGCCAGCGGAATTCGTCCAAATCCAGAAAACATTGAAGCCGTGACACAGTATTCAATTCCTAGAAGTTTTCGCGAATTGCATAGTTTTTTAGGATTAATATCGTATTTCCGTAAATTTATAAAAAATTTCGCAACTTTAGCCAAACCGTTATATGATTTATTAAACTCTAAAACCGACTTTCAGTGGAATAATGAATGTTCAAATTGCTTTGAATATCTAAAACGCATTTTGATTAATGAGCCAGTTTTGGCTGTTTATTCTCATACGACCGATACCGAGTTACATTGTGACGCGAGTAAGCACGGTTATGGATCTGTTCTGATGCAAAAACAAACCGATGGTAAATTTCATCCTGTTTGTTATTTCAGTAAACGTACTTCAAAAGCTGAAGCAAACTATCATAGTTTTGAGCTAGAAACTTTAGCAATAATTTATTCTTTAGAACGTTTTAGAATTTATCTACAAGGAATTCCATTTAAAATCGTAACTGATTGTAATAGCCTTAAACTAACGTTAGAACGCAAGGAAATCAATCCGCGAATTTTACGTTGGTCGTTAATTTTGAGGAATTACAATTATACTTTGGAACATAGATCGGCGGAACGTATGCAGCATGCGGATGCGTTAAGTAGACAATTTGCAGTACTTGTTATTACGGAAAATAGCTTTGAGCGAAATTTAGCTATCTTACAAAATTTAGATCTTGATATTGTCAAAATTAAGAACGATTTAGAACATCGAGAAGATAAAAATTTTGAATTGCAAAACGGATTAGTTTATCGGAAAACAAAAAACAAATTATTATTTTATGTACCGAAATCAATGATAAATAATGTTATTAATGTTGCCCATGACGAGATCGCTCATCAAGGAACAAATAAAACCGTAGAATATCTCATGCGTGTTTATTGGTTCCCTGATATTAAGAGAAAAGTGCAAAATTATATTTCTCAATGTTTGAAATGCATTACTTATTCTACAATAGCTAATAAAGGTGAAGGTAGATTACATTGTCATGATAAAGGAAAACAACCATTTTATTGTCTTCATGTAGATCATTATGGTCCCTTAGAAAAAACGAATCATCGTTATAAATACATTTTTGAGGTTATAGATTCTTTTACTAAGTTTGTTAAACTTTATGCCACAACTAGTACTAAAGTCGATGAAGTAATTACGCATTTAAAAAGTTATTTTAACCATTATAGTAAACCGAGGAAAATTATTTCGGATAGAGGTAGTTCGTTTATGTCCGACAAATTTAAAGAATTCTTAAACAATGAAAATATTCAGCATATTGCTATTGCTAGTGCAACCCCACATGCTAATGGTCAAATCGAAAGAATAAATCGAAGTCTGACGCCAATGTTAAGTAAATTATCTAACAGTTTATCCACATGGAATACCACTTTAAGCGATATAGAGTACGCGTTAAATAACACTATAAACCGTTCGATTGGAACAACCCCCGCACAACTCTTATTCGGAATAAACCAGATCGGTAAAATTAAAGATGATTTAAGCCAAGCTTTATTAGACCAACAAGACGTTGATCGTGATTTAATTCAAATGCGGGATGATGCTTCTAAACAAATACAATATACTGCTAATCGTAATAAAAATTATTATGATCAACATCACAAACAGCCGTATGAATATAAAATTGGAGATTATGTTATGATCAAAAATGTCGATGTTACTCCAGGAGTGAATAAAAAATTATTGCCGAAATACCGTGGTCCTTATGTAATTAGAAAAGTTCTAGACAATGATCGTTATGTAATTACGGATCCTGAAGAACATCAGTTGACTCAAAAACCATTCGAAGGAATATGTTCTCCGGAAAACATGAAACTTTGGAAGGAACATATTTAATCGAATTCAAATTGTTATGAATATATTTTACTTTAGTTATGTTACTTATTATCTTATGTATAACTTATGGTTAAGAAAATTATGTCAACCAATCTTATGTATAACTTATGGTTAAAAAAAAAAAAAAAAATTATGACCAACCTTATGTATTTTAAGATTTTATGAATCATTTATGAACTTATGTCTTTATCAACAAATTTATGTATTTATGTATACTTAGATTATTTATGTACTTATGTCTTAACAACCGAATTCGTGTATTAGTTATGTGTGAACCATTTATGTTAAGTGTTCCAATGATATACGAATTTTGTTGTTAACCTACAGATGATTAGGGGCAATCATTGTGTCAGGAAGGCCGAACTATAGTGCTAAACATTTAAATTTGAATTTACCGCGATGTTATAGTTGCGTGCTAGGTGGCATGATGGTGGTTCCTGGTCGGTAATACAGTGTGTGTGTCAGAGTGAAGCAAGCTGGCGAGGTGTGCGTTTAATGGCGCGACATGTTAAATTTCACTACAACAATAAATCAACTAATATCTTATGTCTAGTGTTTTATTTCTTGGCCATCACTTACTACAATTTTAAAATATATATTTAATTTTTAACCGATAACTTGATAATTATTTAAATTTTTGTCGTTTTTAATGAGTAATTATGATAAAAAATCAGTCAAGTTAAATTTATTATTAATTGTATTTCATAAAATACTAATCACATACTTAAACGTTGCCCTATAATAAGGAAAAACATTATTTTATTTGTCTCGATATAATTTTAAGGAAACATTAATGTAAAAATACGAAAAAAAAAAGTACATGATAAGTATCTTATCTTATTATTATAAATATAATCATTTTTGAAACACTATATAAAAACTACATCAAGGCAATTCATTACAAATCAATCAAAATGTCAATTATTAATATTTTTGTTTTACTTTTGATAGTTGTTACAACAGCTAGTAGTCAATGTAAGTATAAAAAAAATAAATAAAATAATTTTCAAATAATAAAAACTTGTTTTAATAGTTGCTCAAAGTAAAATAGCATGTGAAGGAAAATCTATAACATTAAAATGTAATAAAGGTGAGTATTTAACCGTAATTGGAGGTAACTGGGGTCGAACAAATGCAGAAGTTTGTAAAAAAGACAAAAATAACAATTGCAAATCCCCAAATTCAATAAATATAATGAGAAAAAAGTAAGTATACCGGGTGAGTTTGCAAAGACGCCCCCCTCTTAATTTCTTTATTATACGTAATAGAAAATTTTCTCTCCCAAAAGTTTTATTATTAGAAATATACTATTCGATGCTGTAAATAGATATTTTTTTAGAGCCAGGTTTACACATACATAAAATTAAACATCGTTAAAAAAAAAGAAAAATTGTTGTTTATATTTAAATAAAAAAAATCTAGGTTTGCATTAAAAAAAAAGTTGATAGTCGTATAGTGTAAACCTGGCTCTAAAAAAATATCTATTTACAGCATCGAATAGTACATTTCAAATAATAAAACTTTTATACGAGAAAAATTTTCTATTACGTATAATAAAAAAATTAAGAGGGGAGGGAGGCGTCTTCTTCTTATGGTTATTATAAAAAAAAAATCTAATTTGTATTTTGAAATTTAATGTTTATTAAATTCAGATGTAATGACCAACAAACTTGTACACTTAAGGCAACCAATAACGATTTTGGAGATCCATGTCCTTATAATATTAAATATCTTGAAGTAATTTATATCTGCACAACAGGTAAGATATTTTATATCGCCCAGATATACTATGTTAATTTTAGCAAAAATATTATTTTACAAATTTTTTAAAATTAATTTTGTAATTGTATGCCGGCGTGAAAACAGCAGCACACAGCACTTACTTATAATGGCTATTACTGTTAAAACTGTAAAATTACAGTAACACCTGCAAATTTACTTGTCGGTTCCCAATTCTTTGCGTATACCAAAATAAATATATTATAAACAATTTGCAATGATCAAAAATAGTAACAAAATTACGAAATATTTTATTAACTAACCTGAAAATAATCTCAATTTGTCTAGTTCTGAAAATGTTCTAACACATTATTAAAATATTTTACAGAAGTCCAATGTAATAGCGGCGAATTTAAATGTGCTGATAAAAATTGCATTAGCAACTCCAAAGTTTGTGATGGCTACAAAGATTGCAGTGGCGGTGAAGATGAAAATGGCTGCAGTAAGTATATAAATGTTTATATTTCTATGATTGAACGCTATAAGAAGCAAACGTAAACAACAACTACTTATCGCTCTAGAGCGCTAAGATATAGCCCATTTGTATTTTGTTTACAAAGTTAACTATATCACTTATTATTCGTAGCCAATATAGCAAATATATTTAACCATAAAATATTTTTTTAGCTTATCCTACAGCATACGGTTGCGAAACCGAAGGACTACAGGTCGAATGTAAAGAAGGTGAAATAATTCGCGTAATTAGTGGCGAATACGGTCGTACTAATCCTTCTACATGTAAATTTGACAACACTAACATAAACTGTCGTTCTACACAAGCTGATAATATTCTTAAGCAAAGGTTTTTTCAATATTATTTATTATTATGTCTAAAATAAGAGCTTTTGTCAGATAATATTGGTTTTCTTCAAGCGTATTTAAATATAAAATTGTTTAGAACTTATTCTATTAAATTAAGAAGCTTTTGTTTTATTATCTAACCTTATCGATCAGTAATAAATATTAAATAATATTAATGGAAATTATTTTTCTATTAGATGTAACTTCCAAAGAATTTGTAAAATAGCTGATGCCTCCAAAGTGTTTGTGGATCCGTGTCCAGGTGTTTCTAAGTATATTGAAATGGAATATACTTGTTGGAAAGGTAAGAGATAATAGTAAAATAATTGAAGAATTAATAATATTATTTTGTTTTCATCTTTCAGTTCCAGAACATTTGAAACAATTCTATTTTCATTAATGAATTTTTGTCCAATAAAAACTAAAAATAATAAACAAAATAATAAATATGCGAAAAATATAGTTCGCATTAATTCATTCTCCCATATATAAAATGTGTATTAATGTTTTGTAAAATTAATATCTAAATAAATAATTATTAAAATATTTTTTGTATTTATTATACAACTATACAACTTATACACTATAGGTGTAATCGGCAAAAAATTTAAGAATTTCATTTTCATGTTATGATTCCGCTCTGCTTTGTCTGAAAACAAATTTAAGCATATTTTTAGTTTTTTTTTTATAAATCAAGGCGGCCATGAAAAATGTAAAGAACTATTTTATATTCAGGTAAAATGCCTTTTTGGTCAATAATACGGCATAATGTTCTTGAGAAAAGTTGTTCAGAATATATATATAGAAAAAAAAATTCGTGGGTTAATAGTAGTCTATTAGTGTTTTTGATAAATGAAATTCAATTGAGATACTTATCCAAGCTTTCAATATATATATTATATCATCATCCAGAGAGCTAAAATAGCATACATGCAATTCATATAACATATTTTTTAGTTAAGTTAACATCAAAGCACATGTTTAACTTACAATTTGCAAAGAGAATTCGTTTAATAAACAATACATTTTATAAGGTAACCATTATACGAAATATTTATAATATAACAAAAACTTATATAGTTTTACAAATAATAAAATTAATATTTGATTAAAAACTGTAGCGACTACTTTATTCCTGTAATCATCTAAAAGCATATTTATTTTTGATAACAAAGAAATACTAAACAAAATTAAAAAGATAAAAAAAGCGTTAGGATTAAGTTCTGCATATATTTATTTTAAATATCGGTGTTTTAATATTTATATGTTAAAATTAAAAAAAAATTTGTAAAACTAAAATTTAAATTAGGTATAAATACTTTCTTGACCAAGCAAAAATAACTCAGAATTAAAACCAAATAAAAATATCAAAAATTTACTAAACCATCTTAGCTATCTATTATAATTTAATTTAAATACACGTCAAATAAAACTAACTAACCTAATCTAATAGAATAAAATGAATAAGCAACAATGCATATAACACAAAACAGGATGGCGACAATTTGACCCATTACCAATTACGCAGAAATGCCTACACACATTGTTTTTTTTTCTTTAACACAATCTGCATTTGACTTAATTCGCTACGAAGTTTCGTTTATTATTAGTCGAATATTCTAGTAACAATAAACTTCTGCATAGATTTAAGTTCAATTGTTTTACGTTTTGCTAATCAATATGCAGATAAGTTTTATTGTAACAATTATTAGTTTTATGTTTTGGAAAAATGTGGATTCGTACGGTTATTGTAATCTGACATCGTGTGATGCTGTTGAAATTTGTCGAAAAGAAATTAAAGAGAAGAGAGTCATGGAAATTGAAGGAAATCGCGACGTTAGAATGATTAATCTTGAGAGAAGATTGAGATCTTTAGAACAACCAGGTAAGATGTGCAATAATTTAATTTTTGTGTTGTTCTATCTTCTTACAAAGATTAGTAAATATATCTTCAAATGTTCAAATACAGTTTTAATTTTTAAAAATACAAATAAATAATTTTCATTTCCTAAAAGCAATTTCATTGAAAATGTCCAGCAATTTTTTTTTTCAATTTCATATCAATTTTAAAAAAATTATATTAAATCACAATTTAAATATGAAGCTTAAATGAAAAACTTATATAAAATAATTGTTTTTTTTGACATATTTATATAGATATTGTGTATTGTAAGTAGAAAAACGATATGTTTTAATTGGTTACATTCTAGATAAATTCTAATAACCTTCAAATTTATTTTTATTTTTCATTTTTGCTACAATTAATTATATTTTTTTTTATGTCATATGTTATTTATTGATATTAAAAAAAAACGTTCTGTTATACTTGATTCATATGAAATTGCTTTCCATATAATATTTTTGAGTTAATGTTATGGTATTTTTTTCATATAAATTACCAAAATATATTACTAGTAATTTATAAATCACTACTTATAATACCAAATAAATAAATAAACACTTATACGTAAAAAAATACATTTATAATTAACAAATAACATTATATATTTAACTATAGAATAATATCTAAATTTTCTAATAAATATATTTTTAGTATGGTCAATTGAATCCGGAAACGATAGATGGCTTCAGTGCGCAACCGGACCATGCAAATGTCGCCCGGAAACAAGAAGTGTTAGCTGTTGGCATGCGCAGATGTCTGTAATACCGGCCGAACAAATTTTACCATATGATATTATACATATGTAATATCTGTTTTAATATATATATATATATATATATATATATATATATATATATACATATATATATATATATATATATATATATATATATATATATATATATATATATAAATACAAAATAAAATAAACGTAATATTGCTTGCCTAACTTTGGTTAATATTTCAGAGATTTAGCAATCAACCATCTGACAACTTTAAATAAAGATGCTTTTCGAGATCTTTCACATTTAACGGAATTAGATTTATTTGATAATCAAATTGATTTTTTGCCGGAACCGATTTTTGAATATTTGGACAGTTTAACTAATTTGTAAGTATGTATATCGTAATTCAAACATATTTTTTTTGTATATAAATATATGTATATAAATATTTTTTTCTAAATTTAAATTTAAAATACGAGACATCCGTTTCCAAAACGTGTATTCTAAATTCTTTACTTTACAATGCTATGTTAAAAAAATGTGCAACTTTTATTTTGTTCCTGAATATTTTAAATTTAATAGATTTTTAAAATGCTGCAAATTTCATGTTTATTTGCCCTACTGAGCCAAAATCCTATATTTATTTCATAATACTGTTTTAAACTCGCTGTATGTACAAGAACGTTAACAAAACTTATCTTCAAATATTTTTTAAAAAAATTTGAAAAACCATCACAATATTTTGGCTCAAATTAGAAATATAAAAAATACATTCTTTTACATTTTATTCAAAACATGTTTATTAGGATATAACAAGTTTTGGAAACGGACAACTCATATGGACTATCTATGATCATTAAACAGTAAAATTTTCATTTATATATATATATATATATATATATATATATATATATATATATATATATATATATATATATATACCGGGTGTCTACTTTTTTTTTGTTACATAGGGAATACAATGCTAAAATTTTCATTTGGTGATAAATTTTCCCCTAATTATTATAGAACAAAAGTACAAATACAAAAGTTGTTTAGAATTCAAAAATGCATCAAATGATGCCAAATTTATCAATATAGGATGTTCCGATCAAGAATTAGAAGCAAATTAAAATTTCCATTTTTGCGCTCTTTACATCAAAGTGCCATGGAAATTAAACAAATAATTTCATTTCTTCTGGAGTTTGAGTTTGACAGATCGCATTTATTTTATTGTTACGTTCTGTATTATTATTATTATTATTATTATTATTGAAAATAATGAATAAACTTAATGTAAATGAAAAGCTATTAAGTATAAAAAGTATTAAGTATTTATTATTTATTACAATGAAAGGGTATTTTACTCGGCTGTACACTACGTACTAGCTGTGGTTTTAAATTGTGAATGTCTCCATTATAATTTTAAGTAATTGTTTAATTTATTTATTAACTTCAAGTTATAAAAACAATACATTTGAATTAGATGACTGGCATTATGCCTAATATATTTATTATAATAATTTAAACTTATCCCTGAGGATGCTGTAAGTTGTGCAGTGAAACGTCGGATAAGAGTTTAATAAATAGTAAATAGCTGAACTCCGTAAAACTTTCTTTATTTATTACAATATTCAATATACCTATAAAACAGAAAAATTCATGAATACAAGATATAGGAGAACAAAAACGAAACTAACAATTTAAATTAAATGTTCAAATAAATCGCCATTAACTGCCAAACAATAACCTAATCTGTTATAAAATTCGTGACGTACAGAGCTTAATTGTGTTTGTGTTATATTATTGCACTCTTCAACAATGGCATTTTTCAAATCAACAAGATTTTTGATATGTCGTTTATAAATTTTCTCCTTCAAATATGGCCATAAAAAGAAATCGCACGGTGCTAAATCGGGCGATCTAGCTGGCCAATTAATTGGACCACCTCTACCAATCCATGAATTTGGAAAACATTGATCCAAATATAATTTAATGTTGCAGCTGTAATGTGCCGGACATCCGTCTTGTTGATACCAGACAACATTATCTTGAGTTGCACACTCTTCTAACTGCGGACCAATTTGATTTTGCAACATATCCAAATATTTTTCGTTGTTTAAATTATTTTCAATAAAAAATGGCCCAATTATACACCTGCCAAAAATTCCAGCCCATACATTAACTTTTTCTGGATATTGGGTACGTGTTGCTACCATTAAATGAGGATTTGTTTGGCTCCATATTCTAAAGTTTTGTGTATTAGGTTCGCCGTGTAAAGTAAACGTAGACTCGTCAGTAAAACAAATAGATTTCAAGAAGTTTCTGTCTAAATTGGATTTTTCCATAATAATGTTACTAAATTCGCTTCTAGCCATTTTATCCGCTTCAAATATCTCTTGGTGCGTGGAATATTTATAAGAATGATATTTTTCATTTTTTAGTACCTTATGTATTGTTGAAGGATGCAAATTTAATTCAGCACCAAGTTGACGCACACTAACATTTGGGTTTTCCGTTACACACAAAAGTATATTCAATGTATTTTCTTTAATTGCATTTTGATTTAAATTCTCCTCCTGATCTTCTGCGTTGATTTTTCTACAATTTTTACAACGTTTTAACACACTTCCAGTTTCTTCGAATTGTTTAATTATCCTACGAATAGTCATAGCGGAAGGTATGGGACGGTTTTCAAAGAAAGCGCTGAATAAATCTCTTACTCGTCGTATCGAATTTCCAGTAAAATACCATTTTACGCACTGAACTTTTTCATTTACCTTAAGATTATTCATTATTTTCAATAATAATGATAATAATACAGAACGTAACAATAAAATAAATACGATCTGTCAAACTCAAACTCCAGAAGAAATGAAATTATTTGTTTAATTTCCATGGCACTTTGATGTAAAGAGCGCAAAAATGGAAATTTTAATTTGCTTCTAATTCTTGATCGGAACATCCTATATTGATAAATTTGGCATCATTTGATGCATTTTTGAATTCTAAACAACTTTTGTATTTGTACTTTTGTTCTATAATAATTAGGGGAAAATTTATCACCAAATGAAAATTTTAGCATTGTATTCCCTATGTAACAAAAAAAAAGTAGACACCCGGTATATCCTAAATTCAAATAAGCTATATATATACAGGGTGTAACAGAATAACTATTCCTAATTTTAACTGGAGTATCCTGGGCTCAGAATATGAAGATTTAATGCAAATCACTGAGATAAAATGTGGCTCCTTACTGAGCTACAGGGTGTTTTATATAAAAATTTAAAAACGATTTTTGCCCAGTACTTTAAAACTATTTGACGTATCCTTATCATTCTGGGCAGGAAATGTAGGTACCGTACACCATACTAAATTTTGTTAAATAAAAGTTTCTGGCTACTGCCAGTGGCGTACAACAGGGGCAAGTGAGAGGTTGATCCTTCCTAAATTCTACGCCACTGGCGGAATTGTCATTTTAGCACGATTTTTCGATTCTCCAATACTTGCTGTGTAAAAAACATACTCTTTCTTTGTAACGATAAAGTCACTGTTTTTCGAGATATTTAAAGTTAAACATAAGCTGCACCCTAGAGATTTTTTCAAAATTTGCTAAAAAAAATCTGAAAAAATTCAGTAAAATAGAGAAAAAAATTAGCTACATAATATCTAAGTAACTTTTTCTCTAACTCATTTTGGTTTGGCTGGAAAAATTATTGAAAATTAATATTTTTTGCATTTTATTTTTTTTATTTTCAATAATTTTTACAGCCAAATCAGAATGAGTTAGAGAAAAAGTTACTTAATTATTATGTAGCTAATTTTTTTCTCTATTTTACTGAATTTTTTCAGATTTTTTTGAGCAAATTTTGAAAAAATCCCAAAGGTGCAGCTTATGTTTAACTTTAAATATCTCGAAAAACAGTGACTTTATCGTTACAAAGGAAGAGTATGTTTTTACACAGCAAGTATTGGGGAATCAAAAAATTGTGCTAAAATGACAATTCCGCCAGTGGCGTAGAATTTAGGAAGGATCAACCTCTCACTTGCCCCTGTTGTACGCCACTGGCAGTAGCCAGAAACTTTTATTTAACATAATTTAGTATGGTGTACGGTACCTACATTTCCTGCCAAAAATGATAAGGATACGTCAAATAGTTTTAAAGTACTGGGCAAAAATCGTTTTTAAATTTTTATATAAAACACCCTGTAGCTCAGTAAGGAGCCACATTTTATCTCAGTGATTTGCATTAAATCTTCATATTCTGAGCCCAGGATACTCCAGTTAAAATTAGGAATAGTTATTCTGTTACACCCTGTATATATATATATATATATATATATATATATATATATATATATATATATATATATAGTTGAAAAACATGAAATTATTTAAAAAAATTGTGTTAAATACAACTATAGTATATTATACAAAACATTAACAAATTTAGACTCTAGTAAATTGGAATAAATTTCGGACTCTAGTAGTGACATATATGATAAAAAAATAAAGATCAAATCTAAAGTACACCATGTAAACCAAAAAAATACATAAAAATAAATAACAAATTTTAGGAGACTTCACAAAAACACTTTAGATGAAATACCGAAAAATATTTTCCGCAAATTACGCAATTTGAACTCACTTGATTTATCCTACAATAATATTCTCGCATTACCATCAGAACTATTTAGAGGAAACAGAAAAATTACCGTTATTCATCTGTCAAGAAACAAAATTATGGAACTTCCTGATACATTATTTAACAATCTGGTATTATTGGAAGATCTCGATTTGACTACTAATAAATTGAAAAAATTGCAAGAGAACATCTTTGACGATTTGATGTCTTTGAAAAGATTAAAATTAGCAGAAAATTCCATAACAGATATTGGATCAGGTAAATGTAAAATATAATATTGTAACGTAGTAAAAATCTTTCAGAACATTATATTATTTCAGGTTTAAGTTCTGTATTCATATTTATTAATAATTAATAAATAATAATACAGAACTTAAACCTAAAGTCATTTTATTTTATAATATTATAGTATTTTGTAATTTATAAATATTATTTACAGGCGTATTTGATAATTTGGAAAGTTTGGAGTATTTAAATTTAAGAAAAAATAAATTAACATCAATTGCTACAGGTCTCTTTAAAAATTTACAAAATCTAGTTGTTTTGGATTTGTCATCTAATAGAATATTAAAGGTAATGTATGCTTTAAAATTTCGAAAATATAAAATATACAACACAAATTAAATTATATTTTAAAATAAATCATGAGTTACATGAGTATATTTTTAAAAAATAATTGAAGATTATTTTATATTAACATTTGGAAAATTTTGATTCTCAATTTTAATATTAAGAAGGTTTGAAGATTGAAGGCGATAATAGATTATAATATAAAAATATATTATTTATTTTTTATTTCGACGTTTCGGCCGCTTTATCACGAGTCATCTTCAGCTACATTTATATATATATATATATATATATATATATATATATATGAAATATACAATTAATATGTGAATTAGGTACATTCCAATATTTTAGGTTTTCAAAAATATTTCAGATGCAAGGATCCGAATTTCTAAACTTAAACAAATTAACAGAATTACATTTGGAGCAAAATGATATAACAGATCTACCACGGAATTTATTCAATAACACAAGAAACCTACATAAACTATTTCTGTTCACAAATAATTTAGAACATTTACACAGTTACTCCTTTGAAGGTTTACAAAATGTTACAACTCTATTATTGAACAATAACATGATAAAGACAATTCATGAAAGTACCTTTTATCCTACACCAAAAGTGCAGAAATTGTAAGAAACAAATTTATTAACTCAGTTATAGAATATTTAATTTAATACAAATTGTTATATTATAGACATTTAGATAGTAATCGATTTCAGTATTTACCAGATAAAAGTCTAGATAAATTAAGTGATTTAGTTAATATCAAGTTGGCTAAGAATCCATGGCATTGTGATTGTGCAGCTCTCTACCTAGCAACGTAAATAAAATTGTTAAATAATAATTTAAAGCAAAAATCGTTCACTTTCATGATAGCTCTCACGTAAGAGGAAAATATTTTAATTATTATAATTGCAGATGGTTGAAAGAAAATCGAGATAAAGTTTGGGAATCACAACCGACGTGTCGAGGTCCTGGCTCTTTAGGTGGTGTTTACCTTAGAGGAATGAGTTTCGATGAATTATGCGAAGGACAATGGGCCAGTATGATTAATTTATCGCCGAGAATTCCAATTAGAACTACCAAAAAACCTCCAACAGAATAAAATTATTCTATTATAAACTATTTATTCATTCAGTTTATATTTGTTACAAGAATATTGAGTTTTTTTTTCTATAAACACAAAAAATACAAACACACTTTTTACCTAACCTACCCTGTAGTACGTCCAACAGAAATCTTGAAAAAATACTAGATATTTTAAAAACAAAAAAAAAAACAAGTATTCATACACATACATCATCATGTTATAAAAAATAAAACAAAAAATCTGAAACGTTTGAAAATATTACAAACGCAATTTCTAGAATATTTATTTTTACAAATAATAATACATACATGCATACTCAATCACGCCATATACCCAATAAGGTGTGGCACAAACTCTTTCCATTATCCCGAAATCAGTCTCCTCTAAACATTCCTATCCAAACAAGCAACTTTAGCTTCATCCACATTCATAATTCCTCTCATACATGCTCTTTTATTCCTACTACTTGAAAACTTCCGCCCACGCAAAACATCTTTAATCATAATAAAAATAATAATGTAAATATATATGTATATTAATACTAACCTTCTGCAATTCAGTGGCCCTGCGTAGGCAGTTGCAACAGAAGTCAGTCCGGGATTATGTACTGACGTATTGGCTAACAACAGCAATTACCAAAAAACATGAAGTTAGTAATATTATTACTTACGTCAGCTAATACATCAGTACAAATCCTGGACTGATCTCTGTTACAAAGACCTGATCACTGAAACTGCTATAATTAGTTTTCAAAGGTTTTAATTATATCTAAATTTATAACACTGTATTTCGTATTAGTTTTATTTTTGAATATATTCAATTAAATTTTATTACAAATTAAGACAATAAAACAAAATCAGTGGATTTATTTTTTGTAATAACATGAATTCTTTTACAATTAACTAGAGAATTCTGAAAATTTTGGTTTATGATATACTGAAAAATATTTTTGTTTCCTGAAAATATCCTTCAACAATATAAATAACATAATAATAATAATAATATAAATAAAATAAACACTGTTCTCAAAATTTACATTAAAAATATTTTATTAACTGGTACTAAACGCAATACTGAATTATAAACTGAAGTACATATATTCTGTCCAATGTATTCTATTAATTTTTTAAAAGCTTGCTCTGTATTTATCAATGCTGTTTCAACACGATTTTCGCTATTATCTACAAAAAATACATTTAAATTATATATATATATATATATATATATATATATATATATATATATATATATATATATTAAAAGAATTGCACATGATATTAATTGGCGATTTTTGAACAATGTTTGTATTAGCCTTAGTTACATGAAATGTTAGTCTCAATATAGGTCGAAGTACGTGAAATTGAATTTTATTCAATAACTCTGAGCTATCAACATAATTATTTAATAAATTGTATAACAATAATATAGAAAATTTTGTTCTACGATCTTCACTAAACAAATAAAAATAAGCCTTTTTATTTGATCTATCTAGTAATGAATTCCAAAGTATTTACTTTTTTGTCGTGTTTTAACCAGTTTTGTTTTTTATTTCACCAATTTTGTCGTCGTTTGCTTTTTTATGTTGGGCATTAATTTGTCATGCAAAAAACGAATTGTGTTATATTTAATTTTTATTTATTTTATATAATATATATATATATATATATATATATATATATATATATATATATAATATTTTTAATAATTTTTAATAATTTAAATTTTTTTTAAAATTTATAGAAAAGAAGAAATAAAAACAGTTAAAAACTGGAATTAAAGAAAAAGAAATGAATAAAGAACATGAATAAAATCAAAAATTTACCTGTATTTTGTCTGTTAGATAAAAAATAATTAAAGTTTTCATATGTAAAATCGACAGAACTCTTATTAATTTGCATATATTCTTCATTATTAATTTTTACCAAGTTATATGTACCATTATAAAAAAATGTAAAATTAGCTATAAAAATATTGTACATTAAATATTAATATTCAAAAAAAAGTATTGTACTTATGTACTTACAATCAGTAAATATTACGTTTCCAGTTTCCAACAGGTTTGCAGTTTGTGAATTATTAGTTGCGGTGTAATTTAAATTTAAGATTTCCTCTAAACCATTAATAACTAAACTCCAGGTATTTGTATAAAAATTTATACTAGAAAAATTAATAAATTGATAAGAAATTAAATTTTACTATTATTAACAAGATTTTTTACTATGTTAAATTTTGACTACATTTATTACAATTATAACATATACAACCTAAATTAATTAATTATTTACCCAGCACTGGTAAGATTTATGTTTTCAAGGCTTATGCTTCCATCAAAAATAAATTTAACATTATCTGTTGATTCAACTACAAATGAGTCTAAAGGATATGGTATAATAGATTTGTAGCCGTAATATTCTGGATCTATAATAATCAGTTATTAAATAGTATCATTTAAAATAATAGTATATTATGTTACGAGAAATAGAAAGCGATGATTATTGTGTTTTATTCATATATTTGTGACCGAGGCAAAACCGATGCCAAGTAATCTGGGCGAAATACAATAAAATGCTTTCTATTCCGAGTGACATACGATTTTTTTCTTCAAGCATTCTACACGAAACTAAACTAAAAATAAAATACATGCCAAGTATACGTTAACCAGTTATTAACAGTTATAGAATAGTACGTATATGTATATATTATTTATATTTGTTACGTGATTTGTGAGAATTAATCTTTCTTTGGTCGGATATACAATTTCTGACCACCTTGGGCGCTATATATTATATTTCTTACACTTCTTCGCACATTTTTGCTTGAATTTGAATATTGAAAATGTGTGAAAAAGTGCAAGAAATATAATATATACCGCCCAAAGTGGTCAGAAATTGTATATCCGACCAAAGAACTTGACTTAATAATTTTTAATATAATTGTTGGAGACGTCAAATTAAGTACACTTGACCGGGTTTCTTTGGTCGAATATGCAGTTTCTGACAACCCTGGTACACCACAGTGTACATTGCATTTCTCGCGCTTCTTCACACATTTTAAATAATCAAATTCAAATTCAATCGAAAATAAACAATGCAATAACTTGACGTAATAGTTTTGCAATATGGCCGCCGAAGATGTCAGATTAAATACACCTGATATTTTAGTTAGGTTTGGAGCTACCAATAGTGCATGTAGTGGTTATTATTGTACTAGTAACGTAATGACCTCTTTCTACATAGACAATATGGTAACATATTGTTAATATTATGATACACTTGAAGAAAATAAATATTTATTCTTGTGCTATTTACTTACTGTTAAAAATAAATTGTAGTGCATATCGTGCACTTTGCAATATGCAACTATCTAAATAATCATCATATATGTCGCATTGTTTTATAAAGAAAGCTATAAACAAAATGTCAAATTTAGTAGTTAAACTTTATTTATTTATTCAAATAACAAAAAGCTATTTATTTAGCTTTAAAGTTGAACTGAAGACTAGTTCCATAACTTAACTTAATAAATGGGTTAACTAAGCAACAAGATTATCAAATGTCTTTAAGATCCACATTGATGGATCCGTTGGAAAGTTAACTAAATGTGAATTTTGGTGTACAAATAAACAAATTGTAATAAAATGAAAATCGCTGAACTTTGTGGAAATAACAATAAACCATAAACTACTTAGCTTATACTATTGTTTAAACAAATCTTAGTAAGTCAATCTTATCGTTAGCAAATTTTCCTAGTATTTATGTTTATGGCTTATTGACATCTCTACAAAGTTTGTCAGCGATTTTTAATTACTACAGCTTGTTTATAATATATTTATTTATGCGTGTATCAAAATCCAGAAATCAATAGCTTGTTTAAATCCTGTTAGCAATTTTTTATTATTACAATTTGTTTGAAATATATTGTATTATGTGTGTATCAAATTTGTTTAATTTTTTATTTAATAATATATTTTTAAACTTTACTTACGCAATTGTGCGTTCGATAATGCAATAGCAAACATAAATAATATAGTTTTTGATGACATTTTTTTTTTTTTACAAACAAAATTTATATAATTTTATTAATGCAGTAGGTATAATGTACAGTGCATTTCTTCGTCTACAAATTTTTATAATATTTACGGTGTTTATATTATATAGGTTATATGCAATATAAAAATTATCTTAATTACTTTAAATATTTACATTTTGTTTTCTTTTCTACATAAAATTTTCAATTCTGTCAAGATACGATTGTATATTTGCATTAAAAAATGCAAAATAGTAAATACCCATTGAGTTATTTATGAAATTTTATATAACATGACATATGTAACATGACATATATATATATATATATATATATATATATATATATATATATATATATATATATATATATATATATATATTAGCTTTTTAAATCGTTATTTATGTTATCTACTTATTTGTTACATATTTAATAAAAAATAGCACAATAAATCGTTATGATTATTATATATAAATTATTTTATGAAAATACTAGAAACAGAAACATTAAAATATCAATAATTTTTATTTAAAAGTCACTGTAAGTCATAAATTTTAAGTTATAAAAAAATCAGGCCATCCAGTAAATTTTTACATATATATATATATATATATATATATATATATATATATATATATGTTAAACTAGAATAAAAATACGAGATCCTTATTTTTTAATTTTTGAATAAAGTAAGCAAATACAGGCAAAAGTCTGTTAAAGCTATGATTACACAATATAGACAGTATTCACTAAAGTATACAACTGTCATATGCATGTGTCGTATATGAATACTTTGAAACGTCTAAATATTGATAGAACGCTGGATTAATATTTATGAAAGTAAAAGGTATTTTATAATAATTTTTGTTTTTATAATATTTATATTTGAACCTAAACAATCGTTTTCCGCAGTTAAATTTCATACTTAAAAAAAATCAAATAACAGAAAAACTCCATTATTACTAGTTTAATAGTATAAGATTAATAATAAACGTATATTTAATATGCTTTAAAACTTTATTATCTATTTATTATACATTGAAAAAAAAATTGTTTCATATTTATTAATGAATAAATATGAAACATAATTTATGACATATAATATATTTATAATTAATAAAAAAACATTGTTACCATTATAATTAATTATAGTTTACAATTAACATTATAACATATTTACCGAATATTTTACTGAAGTAACTTCATTAAAGTCTATAATAAAAATATTTCATTAGCTGGTACAAAACCCAATATTTTATTAAAAACATTACTACATATGTAATTTCCATTTGTTTGAACATAATTTACCAATGGTTTTTCCAAATTTCTTACTGAACTTTTGACTCTATTTTGGCTATTACCTGTTGAAAAAAAATTATTAAAATTGTTTATTTTCTGTAAGAAATCTCACACAAATTTTTTTACATTTTAATAATTGAATAAAAACAATTGATATCTATCACTTTTTGAAACTGAGTTGTAATTTCATTCATCTGACAACTCTAAACTATTTAACCTAACCTAACCTAAAATACCCTAAACAAACCTAATATTTTGATGCGCTTATGCAACGTTTTTTTTTCGCGCTTATGCAACTTTTTTTTCCTGCGCTTATGCAACGTTTTTGGTACCCAAAATGCGCTTCCTCAACTCTCCGAGAATTATATCTACTATTTTTAAAATATAAGTAAAATTTTATGTAAAATTTTATTATTAGTTTATGTAACTACCCAATTATAATAAAACCAGGTTATAATAAAACATTGGCAAATATTTTTCATAAAATAAATTAATTTCTCATAAGCCGCAAACAATAATTTAAAAATGTTAGTATATATTTATATTCTTAATTATAAAGCAAGGTCATTGCATTTTTCTTCATTTAAAAATTAACTAATAATTTAATTAGTTCATCAAAATAAGTTAATGGCAATTTAAGTAAAAACAAAAATACTATAACCTAATAATTCGAAAGATTATATATGTATGTCGAAAGCTAAGCTTTCATTATCAGAAGCAAAGATAAAGCTAAAGTCCTAATCAGTGATCTAAGATTATACAAATACTACTACTTCTACTGATGAAAGCTTTTGAAATAAGTATAAGTATAGCTTTTTCTAAAATTATTGTTTGTGGTTTTAGAGAAATTATTTTATTTTATTAAATTTTCGCCACAGTAAGATCATATTTTAATTTATTGAACAAATTTAAGTTAACTCTTTCATTAACTAAAAAATTGACCTCGCTAAATAAAACCGCTCAATGATAATTTAATTTTGTCATGTATCAAAAGTATAAAAATCTGTTTGATTTTCTAATACATAAATAAAAATTTAAAAACAATTACCTGTATTCTGTCTGTTGGACAACAAATAATTAAAATTTTCATATTGAAAACTTGCAAAACCTTTTTCAATTTGCATATATTCGACACCATTAACTTTTACTAACTCATATAAACCAGTATAAGTAAAGATCATATCAGCTAAAATTATATACATATTATAAATAAATATATTAACATAATAAAAAATCTTTCAGAACTCATTATATTAATATAAAACAGCTTTAGGTTTTAGTTCTGTTTTAATATTTATTATTAATCGACGTTTTAACGTGTACGTCTGTTTTTACTAGACTGGCAGAATGTAAAAGGTCAATATGTCTAAATCATCCAGATAAATCTGCTATCGCTCAACATGCGTTAGAATATCTTCATGATGTAAAATTCGAACATACTATAATAATTGCAAGACCCATCAATATTAACAGTAGATTGATAAGACAAGCAATAGAAATTATAAAGAAAAAGATAATATCAATCACTATTAAGGCACCGATTTAAATAAAATTTGGTCTCTTTCAATTAAAAATTTATAAATTTTTATGATCTAGTTACTTATTTTGTTACCTAGTAACTTGTTTCCATGTTCTGTTTATTTACATTAAATGTCGTTTGTATTTTTTTTCTGATAAAGGCGAACGTCGAATTCGTCGAAATGTCGATTATTAATAAATATTAATACAGAACTATAACCTAAAGCTGTTTTATTTTAATAAACATATTACAGCTTTGCTAAAAAAAGTTTATAAAATTTATCATGAATTTAGATGAAGCGGAAGGTGTTTGTTTAGATAAAAATGTTTAGCGGAACTAATTTCTGTTTGAATAGAAAGAGTTCGTACCACATCCTTATGAGTATATAGCATGATTGTGTGTGTATGTAAGTCTGTGTTTGTTTTTCTAATACTTACAAAAAGTTAAAGTTGCAAGGCCAGTTTCTAATACCCTTGAATTTTGCGAATCAGTCGCTGTATAATTTAAAACGAAAACTTCGGCATCACTCACAAGTTTTACAAACCAAGTGTGTTTGTTAAAATTTATTCTAAAAATATTAGATATTTTGATCATGCGATACGTTCATAATATTTTCTTTTTTTTTCTAAATATGTATACTATTATAAGTAAAAACTATGTGGTGCAAGATATTTACCTAACATTTGTTACATTTATACCAAACGAATCTATTCTTCCTTGTAAATCAAATTTAATATTATTTCTTGATTGCTCTGTAACATTTACAAGAAATGGAAAAATAGATTCTATACCAAAATCTGTCGGATCTAAAATAATAATAACTTATTAAATACTACAAACAAAACAAAAATAATATTTCATTTTTACGTACTATTGAAAATATACAGAAGTGCTGGTTGTGCATTTCGCAAAATGCAATCATTTAAATTAGGTTCATTTCTGTAACACTGCTTTACATATGAAGCTAAAATCATATTTATTAAATAAATAACAATTGTTAAAATGCGACTATAGAATATTAATTTAACAAATTCCGAAAATAATTGTAAATAATATTTTAAATTTATATACAGTGTTCAATTTAAAGGGGGACATCACTATGAAACTTCAGAAGTTACAACGAGTTAGAAAATTATTTGACAATTATTGTGAACACTGTTTATGGTTATTCAACGTTATTCAATTGTTGGCCATAACTACAACACGACCGCACTTTACTTTAACCTGTAAAAATAGTGAACGAGAGTTTAGTATTTTTACTACTTTGACTGCAAGGAAAAAGTAGTATAGTGTTTGGTACGGTGTCTGTAACATTTTCAAAAAAAAAAAAAACTTGTATAGAAATCCTTCATATAGCCTCTAGATGACGAATCTGAACTTAGTTTATGTGGGTGTATGGATGTGCGTCGTCAGCTCGCTCGCTCGCTCACTCGCTCGCTCGGTCGTCAGACAAAATTTTGTGATCGGAACTCCTCCTAGACGGTTCAACCGATTATAATGAAATTTTGAGGATAAATTTGCCTAGTGCCCAAGATGGTCATGTGGTTTTGGTTTTTTCCAGTGATGCCAACTTTCCGAGAAAAAAATTACTAAAGTTTTTAAAAATTCATTGTGGCTACATTATTTATCCGATTTTGATCAAATTTTCAGAAAAGATTTCCCTAATGCTCCTATTAATTACATAATTTTATTAATATTCAGTGTTGCCAACTTTCCGAGAAAAAAATTACTAAAGTTTTAAAATTTTTATTATGGCCATGTTATTCAACCGATTTTACTCAAATTTTCACAAAAGATTCTCCTAGTATTCATATAATTTATGTAATTTTAACAAAATACAGTGTTGCCAACTTTCCGAGAAAAAAATTAGTAAAATTTTTAAAAATTTATTATGACCATTTTATTTAACCGATTTTAATCAAATTTTCATAAAAGTTTTTTTTAGTGCTTAAATAAATTATGCAATTTTAACAAAATACAGTGTTGCCAACTTATCGAGAAAAAAATCACAACATTTTTTAAAAATTCATTGTGGCTACATTATTTATTCGATTTTGATCAAATTTTCAGAAAAGTATCTCCTAATGCCCACATAAATTATAATATTATTAAAATACAGTGTTGCCAACTTTCCGAGAAATGTCAAAGTAGTCTATATATGGGTTTATCCATATACTTCTAATCTTGTTGTGATTTGTTATTTGTTGATATTTTTTGCAAACAAATTAATTAAAATTATAAAATGGGCTCTACAGTAAATTTAACCATTAATAATAGTTATTGTAAATTACATTTGTTTACCAAATTTAACATATTCATAAAAACATTTTTGTTTGTTTGTGTAATTTGGGGCCGTATATAAAATTTTGTATGCAACTTGTGCATGAACTGGGTTTTACACACTTGTTACATAAATAACTATTATAAACATTGCTTTAATTCAAAATCCAAATCAAATAAAAATAAAATTTCAATTTTGTATACACAAAATATAGCGATTAATATAAATCGATAATATTTATAAATATACAAATTTTAAAGCAAAAAACTACACATTAAACCACAGTCTAAATGTAGTTTAATGATCACTAAATTTTATTCATGCATTACCCAAACGCTTATACATATTATCCCATATTCTCACCTCATTTATAAAAGTGATTTTTACTCAAAAATACTTGTGACGTTTACTTAAAATTATTTATTAAGCAATACAAAATACTTTATTCAAATTTTATAATATCAAATATAATGAAAGTTATCAAAATTAGAAAAACTATTTATAATTCATAAAAGACAGAAGCAAAAAGTTATTTTTAAATTAATAATAAAAACACTTTTTCACAAAAAAGTAAGACCTGAGTGTTTCTACATATAACTTCATAATAACATATATTCCATGTAAAACAATGTAATTTCACTTTGAAAATATTTATAACAGAGTTATAAACACAAATATAAAACAACAAACTAAAACAAAAAATGATAAAAAAATACATAGATACATACATACATGCATACATACACAATCACGCCATGTACCCAAAAGAGTGTGGCACAAACTCTTTTCATCATCCCTAAATCAATCGTCTCCAAACATTCCTATCCAAACAAGCAACTTTCGCTTCATCCACATTCATAATTTCTCTCATACATGCTCTTTTATTCCTCCTACTACTTGGAAACTTCCGCTCACCCAATCCACTCTCTCAATCATACCACTCCAACTACTCATCGGACGTCCACGCAAACGTATACCATTAAAATCATTCAAATAAATCTTTTTAACCAAACATTCATTAGTCGCATTCGCTCAACATGTCCGAACCATCTTAACTGACTAACACTAACTTTTGCTACAACATTTTTTTCAATTTCACACTAATCATAATAACCGAAATGACATCATCGATATACTGTAAAAAAATTCGGTAATTTTACATAAAAACTGGGGGCAAATGATTTACATCTATTTAATTATGTAAATTTACAGACATCACAGGAAAATTTTTACATAATATGAATATAAAATACATTTATTTTATGTAAGTTTACTTACTTTTTCGGTAAAAAAAAAAACATATATAATATATATAATTACAAAATTATATTATTTTTACAGAAAATTTATGAAAATCGTTTTGCTGAAATAATATGTAATTTTCTTACTTTGGTTTTTATGTAAATGGTAACTTATTTCTACAATGTAGTGTTAGTTCTCAATAACAAAAAAATCAGCAACTGAATATAAAGAAATCGAATATTTAAAATATAATATTGTCTTAAATTTATAGAATTTTGTGGACTAGTATGCCGTGGTCGATTTATATTTGTCGCAGACGTTTCGCCATACATCGTAGGTGGGATCCTCTGTCACCAAGCACTGAGGATGACTTTTACAATGTATAGCAAAACATCTGCGACGAAGACAGATCTACCACGGCATATCAGCCCAGAAAATTCTATAAATTCAATGGATATACCGGCCGAGAAAGCCTGACGATTACTATTTTAATATTGTTATTAAATTTTACTTACGAAATTGTGCGTTTGATAATGCAATACCAACAAAGAGTAAGAAAATGATTTTTGGTGTCATTTTTAATCGGTACAAAAGTTTTGCTGTTTTGTATATATTTACTTTACTTATGTAATTATTTCAATTATGTACCACATTTTTTTATGTTTGCTAAATTTATCACATATATCTACATATTTACATTCTTTTAATTGTTATTTATATTCCTAGTGTAATTTTTTTGAATCAGAGGTTGTCAACCAGTTTGCAAAAACATCCAAAATATTATTAAAACAAATATATATTAAATTTATATTTAAGATATTTGTGTAAAATAAATAATTTTTAATAACAGTAAAAAAAAATGTTAAATTTCTTTAGAAAAATTTATTGCACTGTGATATAACTGTAAATAGTAGTTTCATTAATGCAATAGTAGTTTCATTAATGCAATACCAACAAAGAGTAAGAAAATGATTTTTGGTGTCATTTTTAATCGGTACAAAAGTTTTGCTGTCTTGTATAGATTTACTTTACTTATGTAATTATTTCAATTATATACCACATTTTTTTATGTTTGCTAAATTTATCATATCTACATATTTACATTCTTTTAATTGTTATTTATATTCCTAGTGTAATTTTTTTGAATCAGAGGTTGTCAACCAGTTTGCCAAAACATCCAAAATATTATTAAAACAAATATATATTAAATTTATATTTAAGATATTTGTGTCAAATAAATAATTTTTAATAACAGTAAAAAAAAAATTTAAAATTTGATTAGAAAAATTTATTGCACTGTGATATAACTGTAAATAGTAGTTTCATTATCATAAAAATGTAAATAGAATTTATTTAACATAATTGTATTTAACAATAAATAATTAACACAAACTAAACACTAGAAATTCGTTTAAGTCTAGATAAAATTTTAACAAATAATGTTTTAATATTTTTATACATTCTTTATAATAATTTATGAATTTATTTTTAGATATTACCTGTAATTTTCTAGAAAAAGTGCAACGAACTTGTTTATATGTTTGTAATGTTTATAAAACGTTAATAAAATAATTTTATAGTAAACAACAATCTATAAATTTAATTATTGTAAAATTGAGTCATTACATTCTATTTATTCCAAATGAAGTCTTCCAGTAACAATTCAAATCAGTAAATAGAATTTTTATGCTTAATATAATAATAAATAATAAGTGTATAAAATGTTTTTATATCATATCAATAATTAGTAAATTAAAGTTAAAAAATTTAATTTTCATTCATATTTTAAAAACATCAAATGTTGTTTATATTATGTTATGCACATATTTAAATACATAACCTCAACAAAATTTATAACCGTAAAACTGATATATCTTAACGTACTAAAATTTGATACATTTTATACTTTTATTTTATCATCTCTTTTTATATTATATAATTAATTATATTCATTCTCTTTTTTTTATCAATAGTTGTACATATAAATAAATCAAAATTTGCTAAATTACTCTAATAAAATTTTTGTGAGCAAAATAGTATATTGTACAAGCACAGAATGGTACTAATTTCCCACGAGTATAGGTTAAGGCTCGTGCTGCAATTGATACGAGTGGAAAATGGATACTTTTTCTACGACTATAAAATACAAAATTCTAGCAACAACGCTAACTCAGCAGATATTACAAATACAATATTTTTTTCTACAACTCTATATCTATTATGCAAACAAAAAAAAATTCAATTTTTATTTTAATTACTAACAATATTAAATGTAAAATTATTATAATTATTAAATATAATTTTTTCTATAACGTACATAATTCATTAGTATCGAATAAAATAAAAGTTTTCATGTGTCAAAACTATTTAAATTATCTTATTTCAATAATTTTTGTGTATCAAACAAAAGTTGACCTTATGTTGACTAGTTTTTGGTAGTAGTTTCATTATATTGTTAGTAATTAGCGATAGTACGTTGTCTTAGTGGCGAAGATGCACACTACGCGTTGTCATAGCAATTTGCTACATCAGATGAATCAACTACAATGTAAAAATCTGTACTACAATATGTATATGTGGTACAGATATTTGTGTAGCATGTAAACTTTGATCTTATTTCGTATATTAATTATTGTAAATTCTGCACACAATATGACAAGGTAAGTATAATATAGGTAATAATTTTGTATTTTAATAAAAAAAAAACATTTTAAATTTTTTTTCTCTATTAATTTCAATGTGATAACAATTATAATTATTCTCATTAAAAAATTTTTTAAATAAACTCATATATAACATAAAATTTACGAGTGTGACTTCGATATATTAACAATCGACACAAATATTATAAAAAAAATATTGTTTGAGTTTATAATAAAAATAATCTCTTAATACGTTGATTAAATAATTAAGCACTAATTATATTTAAAATTTGAACAAAAAGCTATAAAATATTATAAAAAAAACCAGCAGATTAAATAAACCGCCTCCAGTAAAACAATAAATATTATCATTAAACATCTAAAAATGTCTGCTAAATTATTAATTATTTTAATAAAAAATAATATAATAATAATATAATATTTATAGGTTTCTAAGAACATAATTTTATTAGTGGTTTAAATAAATATTGCAAAATGATGTATATTTTATAATACCAGTAATTTAAATGATTTTGGATAAAGTACTGCACTAGTATATAAAAGAAATTATAAAATTTTGATTAGTATCATTAATATAGAACTGTTCACAATGATTAAAATTAACGGTTTTGTTAGTATAGTGCTAGTTTTAGCACTATCTGTGACTGTCAATGCAGCCGGTATGTAGAAAATATTTCAATAATTTGTTGCACGTCATTATGTTGGTGACAAACTTAATAACATAAAAATATCTGTACCTAATGTATTTTGTAAATATATTTGCATATACTTTTATATAATTAGTTTTTAAATAGTTTAAATCAAAATGTAATGTAATCAGTGGTAGTTTTCTGTTCTAACTTCTGCAAATAAAGTTTTTTTCTCATTTCCTGTTTGAAATATTTATAAAAATCAATAATTTTTTGAACTAGTATAAGAATTTTTTTAACAATACAATTTGAGTTATTTGTTACAATCAATTTATTAAACATTTTAAAAGGATATTTATAATATGCCCAGGTAAACGTGCTCAGTGATGATGACACAGATTTGGTCACTTTTTTAGATGACGTACAACGAAACACAATAATTTGACTATATATAATATGATTTTTTTTTGCGTTCTTAGAATGTTTCATCGGTTTGGAACAAGAAGTTTGGGAAACTAGAGAACTGGTTTTAAATGTTACGAAAAATGATACAGGAATCGTGTACGTTACAAAAATTAATAATGTTATTAGTAAGTATTATTACATATTAAGTATACATATCAATTTGAGCTTCGATATGAAACATATATTTATTCTATTACACAAATACTAAATGTTATAGAAAATTCTTAGAAGAGCATTGTATTCTCTGCATCTGATTGCTTATTATATTTATATTTTACAGAAGTAGGACTTGAAGAAACAAAATTTGTAAGAACGCAAATATATGGAAACGAATTAATATTTGAATTAACCGATGAATTTAGCAATTTAGCTAATCAAGACGTAGAAAGCTATTCAACTAAGATGAAAATTCAATGTCCCGAAGAATTTAAGTATCTTGTGAGTAATATTACAAATAACATTTATATAAGTAGTTTTAATAATTATTATGTCTTATAATACAACTGACCAGGTTAACACATGACTTAGTCATGAGTGGTCAGTAATAATATAATTGTAAAATTGTGTTTGTTTCGTCGTGGGCTCGTAGTCTAGTGGTTAGAACGTCTGCCCCGAAAGCAAGAAACCCGGAGTTGAAATCCAAAATTCGATTTTCTAATTATATATTAGTTCAATGCGATTAAGTAATAATCAAAATATTTGTAAAACCCAATCATGTCTTATGTTTCAGAGTCTCGTACTTCAAATAGTAGAAAAAGACGACGAAGAAGGAAATAATAACGGTACAGAATACAGATTTGAAATAGATTCAAAATCAATTTATACTGTCAAATTACTTAATTAATTATAAAAAATTATGTATAGTGAAAAAAACCTTTCAGAACTCATTATATTAAATAAAAAAATCTTTAGGATTAAGTTCTGCATATATTTTATTTAAATGTCGACGTTTCGAGATAATCTACGTATATCTTCATTTTTTCCTGATGAATATATACATAGAGTACATATATTGAAACGTCGAAATTTAAATAAAATATTTACAGAGCTTAATTCTAAAGCTTTTTTTTAAAAAATATTATGTATCAAATGTTTTGTGTTCACGTAACTTTGTAAAATTTTTTTAAATGTTTTGGTTAAACGCATGGATACTAATCAGGCTTTCAAATTAACCAACTATCTAATTCGATAGATGAAACATACAAATTTAACCATTTGTTATTGTAACCAGTATGCAAAATACAAAAAAATGTTTCTTTTCAATCAAGTATTGGATTTGATCAACTACCAAATAATTTTAACCGAGATTCAAAATACCAGCCATTAATACATCATTTTTATAATGTAAAATATTTCATTTATTTGTTTTTTGTTAGCTTATAGTTATTAATAAAAATGTATTATTATTATTATTATAAATATATTTACACTTACCATTTTGATATCTCGCAAAAATGAAAATCTGGAAATAAAAGCAAAAATTAGTATCGTTTACTTACACTTGAATCTACAAATAAAGTGCATTTGTCATGAAAACAAATAACAAATTTTTTAAATTTTATTGATATCACAACCTTTCCAATAAAGAATTTACATTTTCCTATTTATTTTCATTATTTTATTTTATTAATAACTGATATTCCCAAATTACAATAAATTACATAAATAAGGTGTTCCACAAAAAATTCACGCCCCATTCTTTTAATTTATTTAATTTTTTTGAATAAAATTCTGTAATACTTTAAACACAGGAACTTATAAATTATAATATAAAATTGGAAAATATAACCAGAACTAGCATTAATTTGTATCGTTTCATCATTTTTCGCATTTTACATAAAATGTATATATACATATATTATGATATGATACTAAGAAAAAATTTATTAGAAGAGTAAAATTTACTACCATAATTTTGACCAAGTAATTTACTCAGTAAATTTGTTCCTCTAGTAAATTTACTAAGCGTACTCAGTACAATTACTATAATTTCCTACTAAATTTACTTTGTAGTTTATATAACCGGGCATAAATAAACATAACTGTGTATAACATTTTGCAATTTTTGCCAAAAAAGTTTCTTATAAAATATGTATTTAATTTCGTTAAATTAAAAATACACCTTCCGTTAAAAATAAAACAAAACATATAACGGTATCTATATTGCTATCATATCGTTTTAATTTTGAAATGTATATAAAATTAAAAATTATAAAGGTAGGCATGCTGCAAAACTGCTTCGCAGGTAGCCTGCCTCTCAAAGTAAGTTGCATCATTTATAACAAATATTACAATAAGATTTCAAATACATTAAATCAAATTCTGCTTGTATTTTTCTCAATTATTTTGTTATGTAAGAGTATAATATTATTATATCGTTCTATTAGGAATAAAATGTTATTTCTAATAGCTAAATAAAAATATAAATTTTTACTTAAAATAATAAAATGTATCCCACATTTTGATAAAAAATGATCAAAACCACTTCTTGTTTTATTTATTGAAATACCCGTATAAAATAGTATTTTTTTTGGTAAATTAACCAACCTCATAACTCTTATAATTTTCGTGAGCACAATAATGGCGTACCTAAATTGAACATCTTGTATATAAATTAATAGCGGTATATTTTAAAATATATAAACAGTAGTAATCTTCAGACTTTCACGGCCCGTATCCATTGAATTTATAGAATTTTCGATATAAACAATAATAACAATATTGTAAAAAATGTTGTAATACAAATTTTATACATTTTATAATATTGTCTGGTTTTCCCATTTTTAGTAGATTTTATAATAATTTATTGTAAAAATTATAATATATTTTTCTCCGTATACTCCGGACAGCGTACATATTTCTTTAAGTAAAAATGATTGCAAGCAGCCAAAAATTATAAAACCCTGGTCTAAATAATCATTGTCTAATTATTGTTTATATTAACTTGTGTTATAATTTTCTACACTTATTACACAATATTACCCAAATATCAATAATAATAAAGATTACATGCTGCGCTAATTCAATCATAAAACATTAAACATAATTTAATACGGTTTTAAATATACATATAAAAAATAGATAAACATAAAAAGAACCGCTTCTTAAACATAATAAAAATTATTATTAAATATCCATATAATTAAGTAAAATTAACAATTTTTTTCAATTAATTACCTATATTTAGAAAACAATATTTATTTCTCAGAAAATGTTATTTAATTTAGTTTTATACAAGCAATATATTCTGGTATAATCTATATTTTATAACACCAGTAATTTAATTATAGTTTTGAAAATTGTGCGTATATATATAAAAAAATTCTCAAATATTGATCAGTCGATATTGATAAAAGTTTCAAAATGATTAAATTCAATTATTTTGTTAGTTTAGTGCTAATATTAGCACTTTCTGCGAATGCTAATTATAATGGTATGTAAAAATAATTGTTATAAGTATAAAAATTATGTAGAATGAAAATTAACAGATTTAAAAATATTTTTCTAGTAACAACCAATGTACCTAATGTCTTTTTTCTCTGTCTTTATCACTATTCCTTTGTTTATTTTATTTCTTTTTTTGTTTTAGTCATTTTATTCCGAAGAGTACAACAACATATTATCAAAAATGCAATATTAAATACATTGATTCATTCGTCGTTATATTTAATTAGAAAACATAGAGTCATAAATACATGATTTAATTACTTTGTTTTTCAGAAATACCTGAATTCCTCAAAAGAGAATTACCTAAATTTGTCAATTTACCAGGCGAAATAAATCCTCAAGTACAAGCAAAATTATTTTCGGAATTAGTTTACAAAAATATTCTACCAGAAAAAATTCATATACAACTTAATTCTGTTCCAAGTGATTTAAAAATTGAACTCATTGGAGGTACTGAATACATATTAAAGTTTCAATTAAATTAATTTAATTAAATATATTATATTTGTATTTATTTTTTAGAAACTGCTAAATATTTTGGTATATTTGAAGCAAATTTTATTTCAGTATTTTTGAAAACCCGACAAAATATTCCAAAATATATTCTTGACAAAAATAATTACATTTTGTTAACTTTACAAGCAATTTATAATGAAAATCAACACGATAATGCTGTAATAATTTTCGATCTTCCCAAAAAAGGTAAATTATAAGTTTTGAATTGTCGCAAAATGTTTCAAGTTTAAAATGAACAATAAATAAACCGTTTATTTTAAAAATTATCTAAGTTCACTTTTTCTTATTTTGGAATGTCATAGATAAGAAATTTTCAACCCATTTTTTTTTGTCACAGACCAAATTAAAATATTATTTAATTTTCACGAACCATCAGGAGCTAAAAGAGAATTAAACAAAAAATGTATATTGATATTAATGTTTTTTCAGTTTATTGAATTATAATACAGGTAATTATAAATTAGTTATCTAAAACTAAAGCTGAATAACGCCGAAAATAGTAATTAATTAATATTGTTTTGAATGTGATTCTAAATAATTCACCATACTATAAAGTTTCATTTCTATGCCGCAACTACTCGGTCACTTTGTTCAAAATTATAATTGAACTGCGACATCAGATTCAGGCGGAAATAAACAGTTAACATTGGTTGAACAATTTGATTTATTCAACCACATTCATTTTTTTGACCATTCAACGAAAAATGTTCAACCAAATTGCTCAAATTTCCGCCTTAATTTTATTTCGTAGCTCACCTATAATTTTGAACAAAGTGACTGACTTCTGGCGGCTTAAAAATAAAACTTCATAGTATGGCGAATATTTAGAACAATATTTAAACCAAATTTTGGAACGATTTTATATTATGGATTTTCTTGAACTAAACTTATATCAATTTTAAAACAAAAAAGCCCAACTCTCGATCTTATATTTACTAGAAGATATTTTATTATAATATTGTATTTTTATCCGAAATAGCTGAAAAAGATGTATGTGCCCAGTGTCCATGCTTATCCAATGATACATGCTGGCTTGATTTTAATCCAGATGTATGGAAAACCGGAGATCTAGTTTTAAATGTTACTAAAAATGACAGTGGAATTATATATACTACGAAAACCAATGATGTGTCTAGTAAGTATAATTATTATTTTTATTATTAGTAACCTAAAGTAGTTTATTCTACGATAATATGCTAAATATGAAAAATATAAAAGATATTTTTCACTTAAACACTACAAATTATAAAAAAAAAAATATTTTAAAATTTTGCTACATATAAAAATATATTTTTTCAAAGTAATGATTAATAAGTTCACGAAAAGAATAATTTCACGATGCAAGTCGTATGAGTAATAGCAATCATTACAAGTTCGTTAAATAATATACTATCATTTTAATATAATTTTGCAGAAGTAACACTTGAAGACACAAAATATATAAAAAGTCAAATGTATGGCAGCGAACTATTGTTTGAATTAACTGACGCATTTCAAAATTTAGCTAACCAGAATATAAAAACCTATTCAACTAAAATGAAAATTCAATGTACCGAAGAATTTAAATATCTTGTAAGTGTAAAAATTTAAGAACATTTGATTTATATTTATTAATAACTTTTTTTATATATTTTTTTCAGAATCTCGTGCTACATATACGAGAAGGTGATGATGAAAATAATAATAATAATACAATCACGCAATACAGATATGAGGTCGATTCTAAATCAATTTATACTGTTAAATTAATTAATTAATTGCCAAAAATGTATCAAATAATTACGTAATTATATTTCAGCCTTAAAAACTAAAATTTAATAAATTTTAAATACATTAATGCAATCATTTAATTATCATTAACATTTTCAAGTTACTATCTTTTTTAAGTTTATTGTTGTGTTACCTAAATGGAGTACGGAGGTGTTGAATTTTTTTTAAATTATGTATGATTTACAGGATAAAAATTTACATTTCCTTGTATCCCACTTCGGTGACATAATATAGGTATTACAAAAAAAAAATTGTGTATTATGTCTTAAAATTCCTCGTTTTCCCTATTTTCCTTAGTTTTTTTTAGTAAATAAACATAAAATTCCCATATGAAAAACAGCATAAGTATAACGTTTTATACAAATTTTATACAAATAAATACTAGCCTTTATTTAAAAAAATAAGATAAAAATTGTACCATTATTTAAATAAAAAAGCTTTAGGTTAAAGTTCTGTTTTATTTTATACTTGCATAATGCCCATACATTAAAAATAAAAATAAACACACGACTCTTGGTTTTTTTGTTTCAAAATATATTTATTTAACTTATACAATGTACATTTCGGCTTGTTAGACCATCATCAGGTGACGAAATATGATACAAAAAAATTTATATATTTCTAATTATATATATACAAATACTTATTTCTAAAACATACCTACGACAAGGACCTAAAAAGGTTTTAGCAGTGGGGATGACAATAACTCAATTTGTTCATTTATTAAAATTTTATTGTCAGCCAAACCTGCTTGAATTTCCACCGCCTCTAAGAAATTCATCTTAAGACCCTTGTCGCAAATATGCAGCACTTTCATATCCTCAATCCCGTACATTACTACAGGATTCACTAGTTTAAACCCATTATAACTAAATTAATTGCAGTTTTTGGTCAATTTTTCTACAGCGTTTGCCTGCAATTCACGCTGCATTTGCTTATAGCAGAATCGTTCTCGAAAAACGACTCAACTATTAATAAAACTCCCATCAAAATTTGTGCCCAGGATAATAAGTTATAAAAGAACAGAATTTTTGATAAAGTTTCATAATTAACTCCCACCAAAATCTGTTTCGTAGATGTTATAAGCGAACAGATTATTAGTCAATTTTTATCGTTTAAAGCATTCGCCTGCGACTTACGCAATATTTCCCTATAGTAAAATAAAAATCGATTCAACTGATCCATCAAAATCTGTTTCATCAATGTCAAATTATAAGCAAACAGAATTTCTAGTTAATTTTTATCGCTTGCGACTCAGGCTGCATTTACATAGGTATATATAAATATTTACATTGTTCTTTATATGTATTAGATTAAAATTCGACGTTCCGTATACTACATATATCTCATATATATCATCAATATGCAAATGATATAAATAATAAAAAACAAAACATAGAAACAAGTTACTAGATACCAAAATACAAGTAACTAGATTAGATTTTTTTTAAAAATAATTTATTAATTAAAAAAAATCAGATTTTATTTAATCAGTGCCTATGTTTTTTTTAATAAATTAAAATGTTGCAAACTGCTGTTGCATTAAAGTCATTTACACACTTAAGCATTTACGCACTTATAATATTATTTGTTTTTTTTTTTAATTAATAGTAAAAATAATTATCCCTTTAATTATATTTAATCAACTTTGTTTATTTAACATCGAAATTATACTTCTAATTCGGAAATTACCACTTAAATTATCAATTTTCAATTAAAAATATTGAAAATAATTATTTATAATTACAAAATAAATATTGATTTATATTTACACAGTGTTAAGCTTCATAGAAAACATTTATTTAGTATTATTTGTACAAACATATTTATTGATTAATTTTTGATAACATATTACATGCATGTATAAAAAGACAAATTTGAAAATATTACCAAGTACAATTTACAAAATGATTAAGATTAATTATTTTATTAATTTAGTGTTAATCCTAGCACTCTTTGCTAGAACTAATTCCGAAGGTACGTATTAATATATTTTTAAAATTTTGTTAAAAATAACTATTCATTTTTTTGTTTTAGAAATACCAGAATTTATAAAAAATCAATTACCACAATTATTGAAATTGCCAACTCAAGTTGGTTCTAATAGTGAAACTAAATTATTTTCAAAATTAGTTTACACAAATATTTTACGTAATGGTATCAAAATTCATATCGATAGAGTTCCAAGCAATTTGAAAGTCAGCCTAATTGGAGGTAAGAAACTATATTTATATACAGAATAATTCAAGATTAATTACGTATATAAAATTAAAATATAATTTATTTGGTTTTTAGATAATAATAAATATTTTGAGACAAAGATAGAGTCAAATTCTATTTCAGTAAATTTCAACGCTAGAAGGCACATTCCGAAAAATATTATTAACAATAATAATTATATTTTATTAACATTGAATGCAACCTATAATGAATATCAGCATGATGAAGCTGTCGTAATATTCGATCTTCCAAAGAAAGGTAAACAATTTATATTATATTTTGATAATATACATTGCCCTATAATTAATGTTTCTGATACCAACATATGCAACTAAATATACAATATGAAATTATTTTGACTATACTCTGCCAGCAGATTTATAACAGTTGAGTAGCTGGAAATTGCAATTAAAAATAGTATATTATATTAGGAGTAGTAGAAAGCGATGATTATTGTGTTGAACCCAAACATTTGTGGTCGAGGCAAAACCTAGGCCAAACAATCTGGGCAAAAAATAAAAAAAAACTTTCTATTCCGTGTGACATATACGATTTTATGTTTAATCTTAACCTTACTAACAACTGCAAAATATTATGTACATAATAATATAATTGTTTATATATTATATTATATTGGTTACGTGATTTGTGGGAATTAACCTTTCTTTGGCAGAATAAACAATTTCTGCCCATCCTGGGCGAGATACATCGCAATTTTTGCACTTCTTCACAAATTTTCTATAATAAAATTCAAATTCAAGCAAAAATAAACAATGCTACTGTCAATTAACTTAACTTGACTTAATAATTTTTAATATAGTTGTTAGATGTCAAATTAAATACACTTGACCGTGTTTCTTTTGGTCGAATATGCAGTTTGTAACAAATCTAACAGTGCAAATTGCATTTCTTGCACTTCTTCATATGTTTTTAATAATAAAATTTAAATTCAAGCGAAAATAAACGATACAATTGTCAATTAACTTAACTTAGCTTTATAGTTTTCACTATGGCTGCCGAAGATGTCAGATTAAATACGATTGACTTTGTAGTCATGTTTAGTGCTACCACCAGTAGTGTATATAGTAAATAATTGCTATATAATAATGTCATTATTATACTAGTAACATAATGACATCTTTCTACGTAAGCAATATAGTAACGTAATATTAATATTATGATACGCTTAAAAAAAAATGAATATAATATTACTAGTAAATTATCCGGCAATTTAGTTTAAACAAATAATCACCTGCACACATATTTCAGAATTAGACTGCAATTTATGTCCGAAGCCGAAACTAAATTGTGATGAATGTTGGTATCCTACTTCCGCGGAACCATGTATGACATGTCCCGAATGCGAGACAGCAACATCATGTGATTGCACAGAGCCAACCATACCAACTACAACTGAATGTCCATTTGTGACTTGTGACCCATGCCCAACATGTGAACCAATTTATACATGTCCAGCTTGTGAATGCTCTACCCCGGGTTACGAATGCTACATTGACGGCAATATTTTGCAAACGCAGGAACTCATTTTAAATGTTTCTAGAAATGATAGCGGTATTATACATACCGCCAAAACTGATAATGTTCTTAGTAAGTATATTATTTTTAATATAGCAGGAAAACTTGTTCTGCGTCCTCTACACAGAAAAAATAATCTTTAGATGATTTTTATAAAGTTTTAGTTGCTTTAGCTAAAGAAATAGATTACTTTCAATCCTTTATTCATCTAATTCGAGAGGAAATGATTAGATTTGGTGTATTCACCTAATGTAATTAGATTTTTTTTCTAGTTTGCTAATATATCTAAAGTTTTAGCTTATTTAATTCTTTTTTAAATAACTATTTAAATTTCTCCTTCTTATATATAGATGAAATAACTAATAAACCTATCAAAAATCTTTCAATACTCATTATATTAAACTAAAAAAAATTTAGAGTTAAATTCTGTATATATTTTATTTAAATATTAAAGTTTCGATATATGTATTCTACGTATATTGTCATACACATTATTTTTTTTAAATATTTACAAATAACTGAATGCTCTTATTGCATTGGAAGCTTTTCATTTATCAATAGTTAATTATTAGTAGTGTCAATTTGTTCAAATTTTTTACCGTCAATATTGTTAATTTAGCATCTGCTTATGTACCACCCTGCAAACAAACACCGGATATAAGAAAAGAAGCTGCAAACAAAATAGTTATTTTTTTTTCAATCTATAAAATAAAATCATTTTTATTTATAAACCTGATAGCATTCAACTTTATATTTTTAAACAAAAAATTATGTAAATTTTTAACTTATTTGTCGTCTAATGTAAAAAATTCTTTCAATCTGTATATGAATGTATATTTAAAATTAATATGTATTTAATGATAAATTTTGTAGATGTGGATATGAAAGATGAAAAATATATAAAAGTCCAACTTTTTGGAAGTGAGCTAATATTTGAATTAACCGATGAATTTCACAAAATGGATGAAGATATTTACTCAACTGAAATGGGAATAAGATGCATCAACACATATACATTTATTGTAAGTATTAAAAATAGTAATTTATGCAAAAAGTTCATAAAGTAATACTTTCTTTCATAAATTGAGTAAATAGTAACATATTACAATACTATTTACGTACGAATAATAAATTTATATAAAAAATAATATTATTTCAGTAACTGATAATAATTCTGGCTTTTTTTTAGAAACTTATACTGCAAATAAAGAAAGATAATAGTGCAGGAGGCCAATATAAATTTGAAGTGGATTCCAAATCAATCTATACTGTTAAATTAGTTAATTAATATTTATATTTAAGTTTAGCAGAATTAAAATAATTGTGTTCCAAATATATTCATTTTTTTTAAATATATATAGACTAGATATAAAATAAAAGAATCAAATCGAACATGTTTTTAGTTTCAATAAAAATTGTTAATTTTTGTTTAAATATAAACATTATAATTTAGAAAATAATTGTGTTACATACTTTAATGTTTCCTTATTTTATTTAAATATAAATGTAAATACTGCTTAATAAAATTTGTTAATGTTTAAACCATTAGGTTCTTTCAATAATATTATTAATATTTCCAATACATTTTAAATATATTAATATTTGACAAAATAAAATAAAAAATAATATATGACTAATATCATAATACTATATATCTAAAGAATTTCATAAAAAGGATTAAATTTATGATATCATTTCAAATTATATATAATATAAAACATGTAATTGACAAATTAAATTCTAATAAATCAGAGGTTCCAAATAAAAATTAAGTTAAAAACTACATTATTCACATTGTAACAAACAATTTCTACTCATAACTAAGCAAGAAATCATACAAAAAAAAATATAAAAATGCATTATAATAAAGTACTCAAACATTTTTAAAATACCTGAACTTCAATATTTCAATAGTGATAAGAATCTAATTTAATCAATATGATAAAATATTATCAATAAAAGATAATTGTATCCTGGTATTATGAGCAACAAAAATAATCGCCAGTTCCATTGTGCAAAAATTGAAAATTCATGCAATAATTTTTATAACTAAAATTATTGTTAATTTATTACAAATACTTTCTACAATATGCGCTTGTGAAAATTTGTGAAACATGTTGAAAAATTGTGTTATTGTGTTGTTAAACATTATAGTGATTGTTAATTTTGCAAGTGGACAAAGTAAGTATTATTTTTTACAAAACTTGTATGTTTCATATTAAAAATCATAATAAACCCAGTAAATTTCAGTTTTTTTATACGTTAAACTAGAATTAAAAATAACAGACTCGTTATGAAGTACATAAGTATATTTTTTAACGCAAATACGGTCATCCAATAAAAATTAAAAATAGTATTTTTTTAATGTAAATCGAAACTATATGCTAAATAAAATGATATGTATTTTTGTTAATGTTTATATTTGATGTCAATAATTAGTAAATTAAAAGTTAAAAAATAAACCTATTCAAATCGTGACGTCAGACGACCATTGATTACAATTGGCTGAAGAGAGCGCAGGCGCAGCTGAGGGCTGAGAAATACTGATATATTAAAATAAGGAGGTGCGGCACGGCAGTCGGCAAATTAAAATATTAAAATGTCAAAATATGAAAAAAATTATGCATCATATCAAACGGCCTTTAATCGAGTAAATTGGCAGTTTTACGTGGATAATAATACAATAATCAAAGTTGTTAATTTGTTTTTTTTTTTTCTATTACTCTAATGTGTATTTATTACGTATGATACAGTTACTAATAACTAAAAGTATAGTAAATATTAAAAATGTTACGTTAAGTTGGTAAAAATTATTAATCTCATGTCTGGTTACTACTAGAATATCTTAATACTTATAAGACTATGTATTAAAATAATTGTGATTAAATAGATTCTCAATAATCACAAATCTATCACCTTATAAAAAGTTTGCATCGATTTACATGATGCCCTTTAAATTGTAAATATTATTAGTAAATGTAATATTTCACGCATTAAAAATTATAAATAAAAACTATCTAATAATCATATCGTTCGTAAAATAACTTCTATTTTTTTCAATTATTTCCAAGATTGTGCCCTACCTGGTGAAAGCAGTGATATATGGCTGTATGGAATTCAAGTAGAAATTCAAGACATAGATTTGAATGTAGAGAAAAATTTTAATACAGCAAATATAACAAGTAAGTAAATTTCGTTTCATTGCAATATTAAAAATTTAATTATTTTTTTACACAAAAAAAGGTATACAAAGCATAACAGGTGGAAATAACAAATATGTAGAAATAACATTAGATCAAGATAATAATAATCTAGTATTCCATATAAAAGATGAAATAAAAAATTATGTACAAAATGAATTAAGCGATAGAATAACAGGAAAAATAAATTTTATGTGCGAAGAAGGAAATCGTGTATTGGTAAAAATTGAATTTAAAAATACTCAAAAAAATCGTACATATGAAATACAAAAATGGTTTAAATATGATAGAAAATTATAAAAATTATCTGTCAAATGCAAAAAATATAAATATTTTTTTTTTATAAATTTATTACACAGCTATATTACAAACAGATGTAAGGTAAAACCGTCAAACATTGACACATCTTTAGTTATTAATTTTTTTAAATTTTATTAAGATTTATAATTATTTTTTTCTTAGCAGAAAAATTAGCTTCATATATTAGTTTCTAAAATGTAAAGTAATTTATTGATTATCATAAACGGTATTGAAAATATTTAATATATATGTATATACCATAATTAGTCAATGTTACCCTACATGTGGGTAACATTGACATGCCTTGTTTTTTCTTGCTTTATGCATTGAAATGGCAATGTTACAATATAGGAATTTAATTTTGACATAGAACTTTCTTTTTATAATTTGACAATTTTAAATTTATTTAAAAAATTGGTCAAAAGTGCATTTTTATGAAACCAATTATTTCCTTAGTGATAAATAATTCTTCTATTCTTATTATAAGTAAATACTAGGTAGTAAATAAAGGAATAATAACATAAGAGTAAACTTTATTGTAATTTTAAGAAAATTTATAATATACATGCAATTAATTAACAATTAAAGAATTTTACTCCGCATCGAAAAAATTTGTTTGAAAAAAATTCATGTCACGACGAATTCGTGGTTGAGGCAGCACGCGTACTATATCTGTAGCAAGAACGTAACTTTTGTCTGTAATGTCCGGAAAAGTAAAATGACCTCCTCGCTTTTAAAAAAAAAACGAATTGTGCATGAAATGGTACGCGAATTGCAGGTAAAAACCTCTTAGAATGGAAGTTTCAAACACGAATTGTCACCATATAAAAAACAACACGTCGGTATCCATACGCCATAAGCCCTAAGCTTCGAGCAACGAGCGATGGATGGTGATATTATCTACAGTAGTCATATACATTATTTTTAGAGCTAATCAACAGCGTTCTGTGACTCACTATGAAAATTTTAAAAGCCGTTTTCAAAGATGTGTCAATGTTACCCTACTGTCAATGTTAGCCTCCTTTACCTTATAATTTTTTACATCAAAAAATTTACGACCATTTTACAAAAAATAAAAAATATATATTTATATATGAATCATATTTATTTCTGCTCAAATTATAAAAAAATATCATAAAATCTGGTACAATTATTGTATAAAAGGAAAAATAAAATATCCTACATAATATTAATAATATCTATTTACTTTGGTCCACATTAAAAACACAAAACGGAATATTTTTACTATTTAGACTAATTTATAAATAAAATTTTAAATTTGCGCTCACACTCGTAATAAAAAACTAAAATTTTACATTATTTACATTTTTCACATATTTTACAAATTCGTTCAATTCCTTAAAATTTCAAATAGCTTAATTTTACAGGATAACCTAATCAATAATGGGAAATAAAACTCTAATTCAGCATATGTGCGATTTTTTTGATCAGTATAATATTTTTTTCTTTCTGATACTTAACAATAATTTTTATTTAGGATATAATAATCATAGTTGAAGACACCCATAATTATCCACCTAGATTTCTTCAAGCACAATACGATTTCAAATTGACATTGCCAATAGGTGCTAATCAAATAATTGAAGGAACAGAAATTGAAGCTGAAGACTGGAATTTCAGTGAACAATTAACTTTTACGATAGATGATGAGATGTATAAAAAAATTTTAGCATTTACACCTCCTCAGACATCTGGTAAAAAATTTACAACTCAGTTGAGAACGTTACAACGTTTTGATGTTTATGAAAATACAACAATTAACATAAAAGTAACGGTATGTAAATAATTAATTTATAGACTTTTTTCCATGATCATAACGAAATACGATTATAAACCTATTATTAGTTAGCAGGTAATGATAGTATACATATAGGACCTATATTATAGGTGATTTTATTGTACCTGCTTTAGCGTATCCTGATAACGTGATTGTTTTGGCTGAATTTTTAAAACTGACTTAAGAAGATTTGCAATACATATACAAAAGCATCAAAGTTTTCTTTTACATTCTATGATGTGTGGTTTCGAAAATAATTTGTAAAATTCCAAACATTTCCTTCAAATCGTCATTTATGCAGTTATATTACGTATTTTAAATGTTAAAAATAAATGTTTTTATAAATATTTATTTATTATAATCTGTATAATAATATTTAATTACAGTACATTTTTTTTTCCATAAATAAAAATTAATTTATGTTTTGTTTAATTTATTAAAGGACAAGAAAGGTGCTCCTGGCAATGCTATAATTATAATATACGTAGATGCTGAAACATCTAAAGTACCGAATCCTATTTTTGAAGAACCTTTATATAAAGGTGCATACGACGCAGATTTATCAACAATTGTCGTGACATTGAGAAAAACAGTGTATGAATCTGATTTCAGCATTACTGGAGGTAAATTTGTGTTTATGTAATATAATAATTAAAATTTGATTATTCAAAACTAAACAAAACAATTTGACCAACTGAAATGAATATTTGACATACTAATATTTAAAAAAATATTTAATATTTTAAAATTTTTAATTCCAAAACCAAAGAAAAGTTTTTTTTTGAGCATAATAAAACAAGATATTATTTCTCTAAATCGAAATTTTCTGGTAACGCTCTATTTAAATTTTTTGAAATTTTATTGTCAAATTTACTTTTAAAATACGGATTTAGCGTTGTTGTTTTTAATTAAATTTTGTATAGTTTAGTATAACAATGTACATTTTTAGATCATGCTCAATATTTTACGTATGAAGTTAATAATGACGGTACAGTTAAAATTATACTAGCCGGAACCAGTCTCCCAAAAGAAATTGTAGAAGACGAACCCTATGTTGTATTAACACTGAAAGCTGAATATGAAAATGCAGATGATCCAGGCTATACAGTTATTCTAATTGATATGCCGGCAAAAGAAGGTAAAATAAAATTTAACATTAATATCAAAAGTTTTATTTAAGGGGCGGGAGGGGGGAGGGGCACTACACTAAGCGCTATGAAAATAGACAAAGTTTGGGAATTTTTTTGATAAAAAAATAAAAATAATGATTATGCACGTTATTCATTTGTAGCCATTACTATAACATGACTGCACTTTGCTCTAGCCTCTAAATAGTGGACGAGAGTTGAATTTTTGTGTTTTTGCGGTTTGATAATTATTTTTCATAAACAAATTATAATAAAATAGACTCTACAGTAAAATTAACTATTAATAATCGTAAACAGCATTTTTATGTTATTGTAAATTACAATTGTTCAAGAAACTTAACATATTCATAGAAAACATTTTTGTTTGTTTGTGTAATTTGGAACCTTAGATAAAAACTCAGTAAACTGAGTTCTATGACATGAGTTCAGAAATTTCGTGCATAGCGAGGCCCGAAAACAACAGAATGAAAACCCATCTTTACACACTTGTTATATAAATAACTATTACTATGCTTATTAAATAATAATAATAATATTTATTATATAACAAAATAATTTATTTATTGCACTTTATAAAAATTTGTATTTACATAAATATTTGTCAAATATATATTGTTTCTTTTTAATAATTTAGAAACAACAACATGTGCACCAACAACAACAGTAGAACCATGTCCTACAAGTAAGTTTATTTATTAATTGATTTACTAATAATAATAACTTATTAAATTATGTTTTTATTAGCTGTTACCAGTTCAGAAACAACTACAGGTAAGTACAAGTTTTAAAAACAATACATTTTTCGTTTATCTACATAGATATTACGTTATCTATATTATAGATAATTGTCCGCCATGCCCAACAGATTCCACAACAACTGTTACAGTACCAAGTGAGTTTAATTTTTTTGGCAATTATGAAAATTATTATTAATACAATTGCAAGTAAATTTAAAAAAAAAACATTTTGTTATAAATGCATTCTAAAAAATATATCTAATTTTACCAACAATTTCTAGGTATAATTACTCAACTGCTGTAATTTTACATAATTGTTTAAAAAATACATATTAGAATTATTACAAATATTTTGTAATATGATATTACCAACGAGATGGAAAAGTACATATGTATGTAATATTACAGTTTTTTTTTTCTAGTAAAGTCTCTTTTAGTAAATGTACAGAACTTCAATAAATTTGCTGTCAGAAATTTTTCATAAATAAGTAAAATTTGTAATTTGTTTAGTTCTGTAATATTATTGTTGATATAATTACATACATTTCTAAATTTACATAAAGAATGTATTTTGAAATGAATGAATTACACTTTATTAGTATAATTACACAAAATACGTTCTAAATACGTATATATCTTTTTTAAATTACTGTTTGTGGCTTAAGGAAAATTATTTTATTAGTATCTTGTTTGTTTATTATTTATGTCATTTATATATTTTTTTCCTGATTATGATATACGTAGAGTATATCAAACGTCAATTTTTAAATAAAATATACACAGAACTTAAGCCTAAAGCTTTTTTATTTTATCAACTTTTAAATAAAGAGTTACATCCAATACATTAAAAATCATCTAATTTTAATTAAAACAAATATACAAATTGCAACTAAATTAGGAATCATTATCTAATATTATTCTAAAATTTATATTTTAATTTTTTAAACAGCTGTTACTGAATGTCCTATCACATGTCCAACTGAAGGTACTACTTCAAGTAAGTACATAAACTTGTAATTATAATATTGTCCCAAAATTTTTAGTATAATTATCATAAATTTCCCTAACAGCTGCCACTGATTGTCCCGCATGTCCGACTGAATGTACTACTCCAAGTAAGTAAAAAATACTAATTAATTATAAATATACAAGAATATATAAATTTATAATCATAGTATTGTCTCAAAATTTATATTTCAAAATAGAAATAAATCTTTCAGAATTCATATTAAAATAAAACAAAAAGAAAAAAATATTTGAGTTCTGTACCAATATTTATTTATATCAGCCTGTTAATTTATATATTTATTTTTTGTGTCATCATATTTTGTATTTAAGCTAAAGAAAGTATTAGTATATAATATAAAGAACGTCGGTATAAATAAATATTGTTACAGAACTAAAACTTACAAAACAAATAATTTTAATTTTCAAAAAATAATTTCAACAGCTGTTACTGAATGCCCCATCACATGTCCAACTGAAGGTACTACTTCAAGTAAGTACATAAACTTGTAATTATAATATTGTCCCAAAATTCTTAGTTTAATTATCATAAATTTCCCTATAATAGCTGCCACTGATTGTCCCGCATGTCCGACTGAATGTACTACTCCAAGTAAGTAAAAAATACTAATTAATTATAAATATACAAGAATATATAAATTTATAATCATAGTATTGTCTCAAAATTTATATTTCAAAATAGAAATAAATCTTTCAGAATTCATATTAAAATAAAACAAAAAGAAAAAAATATTTGAGTTCTGTACCAATATTTATTTATATCAGCCTGTTAATTTATATATTTATTTTTTGTGTCATCATATTTTGTATTTAAGCTAAAGAAAGTATTAGTATATAATATAAAAAACGTCGGTATAAATAAATATTGTTACAGAACTAAAAGTTACTCATATTGTAATTTTCATAAAATAATTTCAACAGCTGTTACTGAATGCCCCATCACATGTCCAACTGAAGGTACTACTTCAAGTAAGTAAATAAATATTTAATTATAAATATACATACATCGAAACTTATAATTACAATATTGTCCCAAAATTCTTAGCTTAATTGCCATAAATTTACTTAACAGCTACTACTCAATGTCCCGAATGTCCAACTGAATGTACTACTACAAGTAAGTAAAAAAAAATTAATTGCAAATATAGACAAACATATACATTTATAATCACAATGTTGTTTCAAAATTTATATTTCAAAATTGAGAAAAATCTTTCAGAATTCATATTAAGATAAAAGAAAAAATAAATTAAATTTAGTTCTGTAACAATATTTATTTATGTCAGCTTACTGATTTATTTATATAATTTTTCTTCAATTTTGCATCTGCCCTAAAAAAAGGTATTAGCATTTAACAACAAATGCGGTTAGCGCATATTTAAAAATTTAAAGGAACGTGCGTAAAGTGATAAGTTTGATAAAGTGGCAATGCAATTTCATTAATTTTTTTCTATTATTTAATAATACTTAGTTAATCGAACCACAAATTACATTAATTTACAAAAATAAACATAAATAGCAAATACAAACTTCAAGCTTTGTAAAAACTAAATAAAATTAATAAACAAATAAGCGAATTTAACAAATAAAGTGAACTAAAGACCTGTGGCACTCTAAGCGTGATTTTGTTTAACTTAAATTAAAACTGACTTAACTAAAGTAAAATCATATATAAACTGACGATGTAACTACGGAAAAATACAAATCTTACTCAAAACTAAATTGTGATTTCTACCGCAGTTACAGCAAAAATTCTAAAAAACTTAAAAATATCACTAAGTCAATTCTAACAGATACAAAAATTACCTAGTTTCAAAAATATGTATCGGATTACAATAGTCACATAGCCCAAAACTGCCCTGTTACAGCATATAATACCAAAACGTCGGCATAAATAAATATTTTTACAGAACTAAAACTATAGTTATTCTTTTTTGTTTTACTCCAATTTTAACAGCTGTTACTGACTGTCCTATCTCATGCCCAACTGAAGGTACTACTTCAAGTAAGTAAAAAAATTATTAGCTAATATATATATAATAAATAATCATAATATTGTTTCAAAATTGATATTACAAAGTGGAGAAAAATCTTTTAAAATTTACATTAGAATAAAACGAAAAAACAAATTAATTTTAATTCTGTAACAACATTTATTTATGTCAGCTTGTTGATTTATATATTTATTTTTCTTTTCTGTTTTTCTATTTTGCATCATCCCTGAAGAAGGTATTAATATATTATGACAAAACATCTACATAAATAAATATTTACACTGAACTAAAACTAAGAAGTTTTTGTTATAGTAAAATATTTTTCAGAACTCATTGAATTAAATCAAAATTGTTTTAGGATTATATTCTGTTTAATTATTTTATAAAAACGACGTTTCGACGAAACTAAACGCTCGTCTTCATCAGGTCAAAATTTATCAATCAGTTTCATCGAAACGTTGTTTTTATAAAATAATTAAACAGAATCCAATCCTAAAATAGTTTTTATTTAAAAAAATTTTGTTTTACTCATATTATAATTTTCATAAAATAATTTCAACAGCTGTTACTGAATGCCCCATTACATGCCCAACTGAAGGTACTACTTCAAGTAAGTAAATAAACTTGTAATTATAATATTGTCCCAAAATTCTTAGTTTAATTATCATAAATTTCCCTAATAGCTACTACTACATGTCCCGAATGTCCAACTGAATGTACTACTCCAAGTAAGTAAAAAATTATTAAACTATACATATGTAACCGCAATTTTCGGTAAAAGAACTTTAACATATAAAATTATACTTCTGTAATTTTCTACTTTCTTAATTATTTTAGACAAAAAAAGTTACAAATATAAGTTTTAGAATATAAAATTCTGCAACTAAATAAATAATAGTAGATTATGTTACGAGGAAAAGAAAGTGATCTTTATTATGTTCAGCCCGAATACTTATGGCCGAAACAGAGCCTGGACTCATTACATTAAAATAAAACGACTATAGGTTGTAGTGCTTTAGTTAATATTTATTAATAATCGACGTTTCGACAAACTCAATGTACTTCTCCATCAGAAAAAAAATTATACAAAATGACAATTACAGTAAATAAATAGAACATAGAAACAAATTACTATAAAAAAAAAGATAACATCAATCAGTATGAAGACACTGATTTAAATAAAATTTGACTTCCCTTATTTATAAATTTTATGATCTAGTCACTCATTTTGTTACCTAGTAACATGTTTCTATGTTCTGTTTATTTACTGTAAATATTAGTTATATTATTTTTTTCTGATGAAGACGTACGTTGAGTTCGTTGAAACATCAATTATTAATAAATTTTAATTCAAAACTACAACCTAAAGCCGTTTTATTTCAATATATTACATTAATTCCCAATTTTCAATAATATATGTGAGCGTCCCACATTTTTACGCTTCTGTGTTAGCAATTCCTTCGTCCTAACCTTATCCTATAGTCAACTTAGATGTGATAATAATAATAATCAATTAATTCAAAACTAAACCCGTTGTTTATTTTACGATCTGCTAATTATAACTTATATCAAACAATCAGAGATCAAAATTCATATGCAAATTTGATACAATAAAACTTACTTTTAGTAACAACAACTTCCCCAGAATGTAACTGTACAACAAATGTTACAACCTGTCCAGATACTACAACAGAAAGTATTAAGCTTAGATAAAATTAACTGCATTTTTTGTTACATTAACGTTTACTTTCAGTAACAACAGCTTGTCCAGAATGTAATTGTACAGAAACTACAACATGTTCATCAATATCTACAACAGAAAGTATTAAGCTTAGATAAAATTAACTGCATTTTTTTTTACATTATCGTTTACTTTCAGTAACATCAGCTTTTCCAGAATGTAATTGTACAGAAACTACAACATGTTCATCAATAACAACAACCGAAAGTAAGTTTTCAATAATTTCATATTCATTACAAAAATGCATATTTCTGTTTTTCAGATCCTACAGGTGATGTTAAATTCAAAGATCATACACTGTATTATGAAGAAGATCCAGATTTTACTGGACGTATCGAAACAGTTGAAGCAGAATCCAGTATTACAGAAGAAATTGAATATAGTATTCCAGCTGATTTAAATGGTATAGTTATTAGTATAAATGTTTATTAGCATATTAATGAAATAAAATAAATTATTTACATACTTTCTATTTTCTTGTTGTACTTGTTGTACTTATGTTGCACTTATGTTTCTTTTTGTATGAGTAACTTTAAGTTTTTAGTGACGCGTTTCGGCTATTGCCATCCTCAGACTAATTAAGTTTTTCCTTGTTGGAGTAATTGTAGGGGGTGGAGATTGTATCTGACACGCTATTGAGTTGTCTTTTGCCTGTTTTTTTTTATGTTTTTGTGTTTGGTATATAATAAACAGGTACATGATAGACAGACAACTCAACAGCGTGTCAGATACAATCTGCACCCCCCTACAATTACTTCAACAAGGAAAAACTTAATCAGTCTGAAGATGGCAATAGCCAAAACGCGTCACTAAAAACTTAAAGTTACTCATACAAAGTTATTCATACAAAAGAAAACATAAGTGCAACAAGTGCAAGTGTTAACAAAAGTGTCAAAATGAATAACAAATACTATAAATACATTAATAATATTTCTAATTTCTGTTTTAGAATATGTTCCAATAGAAAAACTAAAATATGAAAATAATGGAGATTTATTAATTATAGAAGAAATAGAAACAGGAATTTATGAAATTAATTTACAAGCAAAAGGAAAAAGCAGTTTGAGCATAGATACTACAAAAGTAATAAATAATCCTGTTCGATTCGCACCCTTGCGTCTACTGTTTACTGCTGCGTCAATGTTTGTTGTTTTATTCACTTAGTTACATGTAGTTACATGTTACGTAAATGGCAAACCGCTGCATCATTTACATCGGCGTTTTGCAGTAAAACGCAAGAGAGTCAATCGAACAAATCTAATATAAATAATATTAAATTTTAGATAATTTTCAATCAAAAAAAAAAATATATGTAAAGCAATAATATCACTGAATTCAAAAAATATATATATTTCTAGAAATGCATTAAAAAATTGATTAGGCCCTTTAAAATAAGAATATTGTATTCAATATTTTGAGTAATACTAGTTAAAAAAAAATTGTTTAAACATAAATTAAGCATCTTTTTTCCAAATTTAATTGAAATTATCTTTTTAATTAGACCCGGCCACCGTAAATCCTGTACATATATATTTAATAAAAATAAATATTTATTTATTTTCCAATTTAATTTTTAAGTGTGGCTGCAAAATTCAGAAAAATAAGAACTATCATGCATATTTATTCATAACAAATTAATTTCATTTCATTTATATAAATACTTATATTCTTTGCACCTAAAAAATTGGCCATTGCAAATTACTATAAATCGCCAAAGTATCTGTTTAGCAAGTTACATAATAAGAAAAACTTGCCGAAATTTATCAATTATAATAAAAATACTAAATTCTTTAATATGAAATGATAAAAAAATTGTCCTTAAATATCAAATATACATAATATGCATTATTATTTTTTTAATTTACAGATTTTCCTAAAAATTAATAGTATAATTATATGTGATAATAACGAACCACAATTTCAAACTAGTCTTCTGATAACAGAAGTAAAAGAAGATAAATCTAAAATTGTTGTTCCGGCTATAGATGGCTATAATTTAGTAATTAATAACAATAACGGTATGCGTATTTTTAATTTCATTAAAATCTGCAATATATCCGAACAAATGCATACAGATTTTTCTAATTCTATTTGATTTCAGAATGGTTCGAAAATGATAAGGACGGTGTAAAAGTTAAGGCAATTGATAGAGAAAATGTAAAATTCAATTCAATGTATTTGGTTCAAGTTAGTGCCACGATAACAGCGGTTGAAGAAAGTCTCAGAGTCTTTGATTATACGGAGAACCATATCGTACAAAATAATAACAGCAGAAGTATAAGAGCATTGAATGGAGAGGACGATCCAAATGGCTATTGCATTTATGTTAAATCATTGCCTTACAAAAGAAATATGATAAATGTAGTTGTAATTATTCTGGATGAAAATGATAACGATCCGAAATTTGATACTGATCGCCTCATTGTTGGATATCCCAATTCAAAATTGGAAGAATACGTTGCTCCACCATATGTTGTCCAAGTTACAGTAAGAATAAACTTTGATTAAATATAAACAAAAATAAGCAAAAGTTTAATTATAGTTGAATATTTCAAAAACTATTTCCTGCATTAACAACGTTTTGGCAAAAGTATCAAAGTCATTAAAACATATCTATCTTCATAATAACTTTCAATTTGTACACTAAAAAAAAAAAACTTTATTCATTTATTTACCTTAACTTTATATAAAATAACAATTTGACTTCAATTAATTTTGTATATAGATAAAATAACTAGTTACTAGAAATATCATCTAATTAAATAGATAAATCATCTAAAATGTAGTCAATTAATTCGAATTAAATAAAATAACATTTTTTTTTATCTGTGTATTGTTAGAAGTTTCTGAGAAACAAAAATTGATTTTGAAATAATGGAAATAAAATTTAATATAAATGGAAAATCAAACATAACATATTTCTTTCAGGCAACTGATGCAGACATTGGTTTAAATGCAAAAATAAGATACACCACAAATACTGATAAATTTATAGCTGATCCTGAAACCGGTGTTATTTATCCTGGAGAAAAAGCATTTGAAAAAGGCGATGAAGAATTTGAAGTAATAGCTACCGATCAAGATGGTGCAGGCAGAAAAGGCACAATTAAAATTCAGGTAAATTATAAGCAGATGCAATTTGCGCGAATAAAAAATGAAAAATCTTGTAAATACATACTAGTAAATATTATTATATATATATATATATATATATATATATATATATATATATATATATATGCTTATCATTAAAGCATGTCTGATAAAAATACAGTAAAACAAAATATCGTAATATCTAATACGTAAATATCTAATAAACAAAAAAATTAAAATAAACAAATGTTTCCACAGGAAAAAGTTTTATGAGAAATATTAAAATAAAAATGCATCTCGGGGGGAATACGATATAATTATGTACCTGTGTTATTGAGTTATTCACTTCAAATAATTTTTATATTAGGTTAAACTTCTTAAAGAAGAACACATATTAGTTGTAATGGCCAAAACGAACAACATAGATGAATTTGTCGAAAGTATCAGCAAGGAAACTAAAGTTACATTCAAATATCTGAGTAGTACAGCTGTAACACAAACTGAAGATACAGATGACTCTAAAGAAGACGATGATAGTTCCAATGAAAAATCAGATAAAACGAAAATTACCAGAATTGGTTTCTATGCTGACGACACTAACGTTCCATTATTACGAATTGTTTTATATGCTTTAGATAGCGAAAATTCACCGATATCTTCAAATGAATTGAAAAAGTAAGTTTATCTTTAGTATCCTCTGACCTTAAATTGATCACAAATCACTTGGTAATTAAAATAAAAAAACAAATTTAATTATCAACAAATATAACATAATATAATTGCAAAAAATTAAATTACAATATTGTTTTTTATGTATATCCCGTAGGGCTGTAGAAGACAGTAATATAGATGTTGAAAATATAGAAGAATATTCATCACCCTCATCAAACACTGGCAGTGATGATGATAACAGTGGCTGGATTGCAGCTGTTTCTACTCTATCTGTACTTTTATTATTAGCAATTATTGCTGTAATTGTAGGTTACATATTCTACATCAGGTAATATATTTTTTCTACAACTAGATAATAGAAATTTACACTTTCCGATCTAGCATAAATAATATTTTTAATTAATTATAACATGAAAATTTTCTATGCCCTGCAATTCAAACTTTATTTTTAAAGTGATTATTTTTATCTTGTATATTTATCAATTACATTTATATGTGAAATTTTCTGCTTCAAAATTTGTATATTTATAATTGTTAACGATTTCTAATGATCACTATATTTTGTCAGTACAAAATTATAACTTCATTGTTATTTGATTTGAATATACTATGAAAACTATGTATCCTATTACGTATACATAAAAATACTTTCAAACTTATTTTATGAATTATTTTAGTAGGTACTATATAGCAATTGCATATAAACTTGTACTAATTTAAATTGTTATATAGTCAGGTCAATTTGTGTCGGTTCTCAATAGTGATTAAAAAAATATATAAATTTAATGTCTGTCACATTCATAAAAAAAATTGTTTTAATTAAATCACTTTTAAGATATTAAAAAAATTTAAAATTTTAAATATCATCTAAATAATTTACAACATAATAAAAAATGTTTTATAACTCATTATATTAAAATAAAACGGCTTTAGGTTATAGTTCTGTATTAATTTGTACTCAACACACATCTTTATCAGAAAAACTGATACAAATGACATATACAATAGTAGGTAACAAAATAAGTAACTATAGATTATAAAAATTTATAAATTTTTAATTTAAATAAATAATTTATAAATTTTATGATCTAGTTAATTATTTTGTTACCTAGTAACTTGTTTTTATGTATGTTCTATTTATTTACTTTAAATAACATTTGTATCATTTTTCCTGATAATGACGTACGTTGAGTTCGTCGAAACGTCGATTATTAATAAATATTATCACAGAACTACAACCTCAGGTCGTTTTATTTTAATAAAAATTACAGTGGGTGATCGGTTAACAAACAGTTCGGACTGCGACTAATTCGAAGAACAAACACTTCCACGAAATATTTTTGTGTACGGACAATAAACATATGTTTGGATAACAAACTTTTTTAAACTCCTTATAAAAAATAAATTAAAATAAAAATAAAAATATTAGAAAATCTGGCAATATTATGTATTTCTGTATTTCTGAACGACATTTATTAATACGGATATATTTCATTTCTTAGGCCTCGTTTGATGTACGATAGTTTTGGTGGTTACAAGAAAAATGAAAATGGAACTTCGACACACATCGTACCACTTGAAACGTAAGTAGTACCCCATATGCGCGATAATTTAATTCGATAAATAAATTTTATTATATTTATTTAAATTTATTTGCGACATACAATAAGGAAATAAATAATTTGCTCGTAAATTCGTCTATGAATATTTAAATAAGGTAAGAAATTTTAAACTTACATGACGCATATCCTAATCAAGTAACAAAAAAATCAAGGCCAATATCTTTATAACACGGAAATTATACGTAATTAGATAAAATTTTACGAATGTAGACAAAATATAGACACGTACATGCAACATATTTTGAAAAGCGTAATAAATTATACAAGAATTACGATATAATTTCTAGTTGACTTTTACTTTATTTGATAACACACTTATTTGAAATATCTACAGCATTTTTTCAAATCGTAATATTTAAGTAAGTAAATAAAACTCGTACAAATTAATAACAGTGCCTATTCTGGTGTCTAGCAACCATAGTTAGCAACTAAAAATGGTCGCAAAGCCATCTAACGGAGTTTCACAAAATTTCATATGACGCCATATGGAAGTAATATAACTCTTATGTCACAAGCGACAAAAATGAAGCAACTGCTCTCAAGCAGTTGATAAATTTTGGTTAATAACTTTTTGGTAGCTTACTTGAACATATCTATATTTGACATTTGTATATAATTTTGAATTTGCGCTGTATATTGATAATTTACTAATACTTATTATAACTGTAAGTATTTATATGTAGCATTGAATTATTTTATTTAAATACTAATCATATTTATTTAATTTTAATTAATAATAATTTATTAACAAGAAAAAGAATTACATATTTAATTTCTTAAAAAAATAAACATAGTTATCAATAAACAGTAAAATTGTTCGATATATTTTATTATATATATATATTACAATTGACATTTAAAAATAAAAAGTGATACCAACATATTTTCAAATTTAATACCAATATGAAAATAAATTTCCTAAGCTAGTTCTATCTATAATGTCATAACGAAATAATTGTCGCCAGTCGCTAACTTTATTTGCGAGAAACTAGAATAAGCACCAATATAACTTACATGTAATTTTTATATAGATATTTTTAATTGATATACAAAATTAGCTGAAAAGTGTTATTTTATTAAATTCATCAACGTATGCTGTGTCACATATTTGTAAAAATTTTCGGAAAACTGGCTCCACTTGATTTGAAATCTAACTATAACAAGAAGTAGCTTGATAGTATTATAAGTACTTAAAATTTCAAAATAATTAAAAATAATTAAGTATTTTACATATACATTAATCACGCCATGTATCCAAAAGAGTGTGGTACAAACTATTTCCACTATCACGAAATTAGTTTTCTCGAAGCATTCCTATCCAAATAAGCAACTGTAGCTTCATTCTTAAAAAAAAATTTTATTTAAAATATTGAATTTTTTGGACTGGTATCTTTGTCGAAGACGTTTCGTCATACATCGTAAATTATTATTAACAAAATTTATTCAATTACCAAAAATTACCTATATGTTACAAGTCAAGTAAAACTTGACAAAATTAAAAAAATAATAATAAAATTGAAATTGTTCCAGAAAAATGGAATCATCGTTAGCTGATCGTCGTCCAACTGGATTCCCACATGGTTTCACACCCAGTGAATTAGACGTTGATGCATATGAAGAAATCGAGGAAACGCATCAGACTCAAACCAATAACGAAGATATCAGCAACGATATTGATGAAGATAAGAAAGATATTATGTCGGTAACATCTTCAGAAAGTTCTTCATCGACGGATACATTGCCATCAGTTCGTCGAAAATCCGTCGTTAAATTCGATAACAATGTAACTGAAATCGAAATTTCCGAGTTGTAACAAAAAAAAAAGTGCAGCTTGACGATATTAATGTAATAAATTGGTCTGTGATTATTAGATTTTTCTTTATTGTTCGCAGCTGGTACTGTTTTAAGGTTAACTGACAGACGGTGACTTTGATCTTTAATTAGACAATGTGCTAGTTATTACTATTATTATTATTTTATAGTATAATGTTATTGACCAGGAATTATAATGCTATCTATTTTAATTTATGTTTGTTTGAAAATGTAGTTACTTTGTTAAATGTTTGTACATGCTCACAATTAAGTATTTGTAACAATTTATTTGAATTTAATATATGTACAATAAATTATTTTTTTCCTCTTTAAATAAAAGACTATCATAATATACAGTGTATGCCTTTTATTATATAACCAAATCACTCTAATTGCTAACCTTACACGATGCATTTTTCTATTCAAAAAGTGTAGTTTTTTGTACAAACAAAATTTTCTATATTGCACAATCCAATATTCGGTTCTATATAGAAATCTGTAAAAAATATTTTTTACTGGCGCATGCTCAGTTTGTCCGTAACACTCTACAGAGAAAAATTTATGAATTAAAACGCTAAAACTGAATGCGCATTGGTATTAGAAACATCAAACTCTTATTTAAGATATGTATTGTTACTAATTAATATTTATATTTATAGTTTTTTTTTTAATTTCTTTAAAACGAAACTTTTGTAAAAATTTAATTGAAATCGGATGAACAATGTAGCCATAATAAATTTTTAAAAACTTTACTAATTTTTTTCTCGGAAAGTTGACATCATAGGAAAAAATAAAATCACTTGATCATCTTGGGCACTAAATAAACCTATCTTGAAAATTTCATTAAAATCGGTTGAACCGTCTAGGAGGAGTTGCGATTACAAAATTTTCAGTGACGACCGAACAAGCGTGTTGACGATGCACACACAAACACCCATATCAACTAAGTTCTAGAGCCTATATGAAGAATTTTTGTTTCAATTTTGGACAATACTACAGAAACCGAACGGAACACTATACCCCTTTTCTTTTCAGTCAAAGTGGTAAAAAAATATATATTTCATATTGAAAATTATACTTTATTGTCTAAAATACATCAGAGTTCTTTCATGACGTATATTTTCATTAAAATGTTGGGTCATACATTTTGCCTCAATCATTTTATTAACATAAATGTCAGAGCAATTAATTCTCTAGCAATTAACAATTAAGATAATTATAGAAAAAAAGCTATTTATTGCATGCAAACTTAGAGAACACAAAAACAACAAAATTAATCATTTCGATACACATATGTGCTTATACTGAAATGTCAACAAAAATATGTAAATCAATATATATATATATATATATATATATATATATATATATATATATATATATATATAACTATAATTACATCAAAAACCTGTGTTACCGACACATGAGTTCCTTGTATAAAATTTTTATTTATTTACATACATACAAACAGCCAATGTCGAATTTAAGCAAAATTTAAATAAGTTATAGTTTAAAGAGTTTTTACTTTAGAAGCAGCCTCAATGGTTCAGTGTTAAGAGTCCACAAAAAGTCTCACCACTCTTAAATTCGGTCCCAACAACACACAATATTTTCTCAATCAACCAAAAACAATTCTTGTTATTATTTTGACCACTTGGAAACTTTTACTCTCGTAAAACACCCTAAATTATGCTAATTTTACTTGTCGGACTTGTCATTTGTACATTTCTTATATTTATTTATGTTGGAAAATATATAATCATAATAAATTATTATCATAATTAAAAACTTTTTTAATATAGTCAAAAAAATTTCAGAACTCATTATATTAAATTAAAAAAGGTTTTAGATTAAGTTCTATATTATTATTAAAATTCAACGTTTCGATTGAATTTTAAAATAATACAAAATTTTTACCTAAATTCTTTTTACTATTTTTTAGTTTTTGTAAAAATTATAATATATGTAGTTTACTATCTTTGATTTTATATACATACATAAACAAAACAAAATATAATATCAATATTGTTGTATGTCGATGTCATTATTTAATTTTCTTTGATAAGGAAAAAATTCGCATTACCTTCGATATTTCAAAAATAAATACATATTTTGTTCAACAACTAAAAACTCTTTGTTTGAACACATAATATTTTATTTATCAAATCAAATATTTACATAAAAAAAATATTCATTAATAATTTTTATTACATTTGTAGATATATTTAATAATATCCAAAATTATTAATATAGAACACATTTAATTACCACTGATTAAAACATATCTAATCTAAAGTTTACTTTGTAAATTATTATCTGTATAAGCAAACACAAAAATTCTATTTCAAAAACGTTTTTAAGTATTAGTATATCACATAGTACGATAGTTTAAAATAGCGTGAAAAAGTGAGTTGGTAAATTATAAAATAATTATATATTGTTTAACTTAAATACTGTGTATAAAGTAAAAAAGTGTATTGACAAAGAAAGCAGTGTAGTTCAAACAAGAAAGTATATTGCAGAAAACTTATTTAAATATGTTTTAAAATAATTCATGTAAGTACAGAGTTTGATAGAATATAATTTTAGTAGAATTGTGCTAATAATATTAGATTGTGTTAAATGACTATAGCTATGGCAATCTGTAAGTCATTGTCATTTCAATGTAGAATTCAATAAACAATAAAGTATGCCAAATTTAGTTGGCTATTCTGTATGATTCTATAAGCTCTGTAGTACTACAGATTATAGTTTTAATAGTTCACATTAAAACTAAAACATAATAATTATTTAAATTAAAAAAAAATAGTATACCATGTTTTTAATACGGACTAAAAAGTATAAAATAATTACTTAAAAATAATAAAATAATAATAATAATCTATTGCACGTGACCCAAGTTTTTCTGTATGGTGTAATAAATCTGTATGGGGCTAGAAGAAATTATTTTATACTATTTAGTCCATGTTAAAAACGTGGTATATTAAAAATTTTTTATTTAAATAATTATTTTCTGCTATTTAGTCTTGTTTAACTTTAACCTTAACCTAATTAATTAATTAACTTTAAATTAATATTTCTAATATTATTAATTAATTAGTTAATATTGCATTGTCATTCAGTTCTAAGCTATGTTTAAAGTTTCAAGTTTCTAGCTTATCGGAAAGTTAGTTTAAAATCGATTGCAAAATTTGTACCGAACAGACAAATAAACAAACAAACAGACAGAAAAGAAAACGAGTTAATAAAAAAAGTATTAATGTTTATAAAAAATAGAATAAATAATAATAATTAATTAATAATTAAACTATAAACTGATCTATTATAAATTGACAACAACAAAAAACAAACAATTCAAATAAATAAAATAAAACAATTTTTAACTTTGATAATTTCACACATTTAATATAGAAACGTGACTGCAGTTTCGCCAAACATTGGCATTATCGAACAGTATCGACATTATCGACAGATCGATAATGCCAATGTTTGGCGAAACTGCAGTCACGTTCCTATATTAAATGTGTGAAATTATTAAAGTTAAAAAATATTTTATTTTATTAATTTACTTCAATATGAAATTTCACAAAGTAAATGCCGAAAGAGTTAATTTTTTAATTCAAATAAAAATTTAAATTATTAAACTAATCGAACAAACAAATTTTTGTACACAGTGTGAGTGAAAAAAAAATCATCTATTGATGTATTAATAAAAAAAGACAGTGGCGAGTGATATTTTAAGACGAATTATTAGTTTAAATAGCGCTTAATTTAAGTAAATTAAGTGAGTATAGAAGCTGATCCTTTTTGATGCTCGCTTGTCAGTTGTCACTAGACTATTATCATAGCCTACTTGTTGGCCGTGATGTAGGCACGCAAAATTAAGACAGTTATTTTAACAACGAAATGAAAACAAATGCTTTTGTGTTGTAAATGATCCGGTATTAGAAACAATATAAGTTCGTTTAGTTAATTCTGTAATTCGTGTGCGCAATTTTGTAATTTCTGTTTGACCATATATTTTGTAGGGTGTGTAAAAAAAAATAATACTCGTTGAAATAAGGTATGTTATTTTATTATTTAATTTCATTACATAAATACCCTAATAACTATAAATGTTTTCTTAATCTCCGATTAGTTATTCTAAGAATAACATTGATGGAATAATTTCTAATTTTATTTATTCTTAAGATAAATAAAAATCATTTGTGATTGGCTAAAAATGTATCCTCAAAATAAATGTCAAAATTTCATTGAATAATTTATAATTTATTCCAAAGATAAATTTATTCAAATATTGGAAAATACTGATCCAACCATAACCTGAATTTATTCTTGAGTTAGAAGTTAACTATAATTTACTATCTGTTGTTTATTTTCGCTTGAATTTGAATTTGATTATTGAAAATGTGTGAAGAAGTGCAACAAATGCAATGTACACCGCTAAACAGTGTCAGAAAATATATTCGAGCAAATAAACATTAATTCTCACAAATATAATAAATACGTAATAAATATAAATAATACATACAATTCCATCATCAGTATGTCACTAAAATAATGTTGATATTTGTTCTTACGTTTACATAAGCTTATTAAAACAAATTAAAACATTTTTTAATTCGTTTTATACACTCATGTAAACGTTACAACAAAAGACATCATTATTTTAGTGACATTATACTGATGAGGGCATTGATTCTTTCGCTGAATAACCTTTATCTAGCACTATACACCATATTTGTAAATTTTAAAAAAAATTGTTATAGATAGAAAGAAATTCTTATGTTGCTATCATTTTCTCATGAATATTAGCTATTAAAATAGTTGTTCATACATATTTATGTACATACATAAACATATAGGGGACACTAAAATATGCATATCCGTCACAAGCCGGAAACAGATTTTTTTAAACGTTATACTAAGAAAATACTAACTTCCTTTTTTATAGTTATGTGCATAATATGTGTATATGTGTACTTTGTAAAGAAATAAATAATATATATATATATATATATATATATATATATATATCTCAAATTAATTATCTAATGTACAGTAAACTAAATTACAATAATAATTATTCACCGATAAGGATTATTAATGACTGCACATTTTTATTTAATGTTTATTGATTTTGCGATAAAATTTTAAATAAATATTTTGTTCTTCATTTTATTTGTGGCGTAATAAAGTATAAAATTTGGAAATTTATAGTTGAGAAATTCTATGATCTAAATCTCCGCACTTAAGATACTAGAAACACGCTAATAATTCGTCAGCTAGACCATTTAACAAAGTTAACTTTGATATACTCCTCAATAATAAATCACTTTATATATTCAAAAGTATTTCAATTCGTAGTTCAAGTTACTGCCGAAACCTTTTATTTGTAACTTTTAAACAGAACACATGTTATGTACATCGCTTTTTGTTCACGCTGTATAATTAAAGTCTTCAATTTTCCTACGATGCAGTTAGCGTTAAACTATTGAAATAAAATTAAAACAAATTTCACATTTCTTCCAGATCAAAGAGAATGGAATTAACCACTAACTCCTAACTTCCGAAGACAGATAATCCTCTCAGTATGGCTTCAGCGATTCAAAGACTCCGTAACATTCTTACACCGGCCGCTCCGCATAAGAACCTCACCGGAATTCTCGATCCGGAACTCGGTTTCAAGATTTCCGCAAATGAAACGAGCAAAGAGTTAAAGGTCAGCCTGATCGGCGCAAGACATCTACCCACCTTATATGGTTTGACACGCGCTGAAGGTTATGTTGTTAAGGTACGTAAGCGCGCAAGCGAGACAAACTGCTTTCATTCAAACACCATAAATTATAAGTACGACTGAGATAGAAGATTGAAATAAATATAAAATCCTTAGTAATAGATTTGTAGTGCCTCGTGATAATTGATTAAGTTTGTTTTGAATGTAAACAGAAATTTGCTAATTTTATTTGCAGAATTTCGGTTTGTTCATTTGATTAAGATTATTAGAGTGTTTTTAATGTTATGCAATATGCAGTTTTTATTTATAATTTTTTTCGTACATATGTTCGATTGACGTATAAGTAAATATAATAACAGTAAAGTAATAAATTATAATAATAGATGAAGCCTTGAAGTTATTCTTAATTTTTGCCAAATTTGGAAGAAGATTGTGAACTAAATATAATTAATATAATAAATTAAAACAATGGTTGATATTTCAAGGTTTATTCTAAAGTAATTATAGCAATAAATGTTTTTAAAACACCCAGTTTTATATTTTGCAATAATATTATGTACTATATAATTATTTTTTAAAAAATACTCTAAAAACATTTTAATTTTTAATATTATTATAAATTGTCGTTTTACAAAAAAATCATGTTAAAATATCTTACAATAGATTACAATATATTAAAGAGAAATATATAAAGTGGTTTGAGTTGCAATGTTCAGACGATATTTTGTATACTAATAAAATTAGAATCAAATTAAATTAAAGTTATTTAGTATTACGTATTGTATATTATGTCGTAAAAAATATATTTGTTTTTTTTTAACGTAAAATTATTTCTACAATTTTAAAAACACATTAGTTTTTTGAAATCAATGATGTATAATTTTCATATTTCAACATAGAATTTATTTAAATAAAAAATATTTTATTATAAGATAAGATACAAAACTAAAATTCATAAAAGTAGTATTTCATGTTTATAATAAAATATTTTTCATTTAAATAAATTTCATAATAAATTATAAAAATTATACATACATCGTCAAATTCAAAAAAAGTATAGCCTATATAATATAGTATATTTATATGTTATTGTTTCAAAAACAAAAATGCGTTAAAAAAATAATAATTCAAGTTATAATATAGAATATGTAATTATAAATTACTTTTATTTGAACATTATAATTCTTTTTTTGTTTAATTTACAAAATATCATCTGTATATTGCTAGTCAAACCATCCTGTATAATGGCACGACGAAATTAGCATAACAATCAATAAATATGACACGACAAAAATAAAAAAAGTTCACGACAGAATTACTATATCAAACGACAAATATATCACGATAAAAATGAGAAAGTTCACAACAGAACTAGTATATAGATGAAATTTGCAGCATAAGTCAAGTAAATAAATAAATTTTTGATTTGTTTAGAAACAGTCAATTACACACGTGAATATTTTGATAGGTCTCATTACATCATATGTCGAGTAAAAAATAAACAAAAAGTTAATGTTTGATTTGTTTAGAGACAGTAAATACATTTTTCATCATTAACACAAATATTTTATCATTCACTTACATTTTTTCAATAAAATACATATTTGGTCTTAATTTAAAATATTTATCTTTTATTTTCTTATCGTTAAGAGTGTCAATTTTGTTATAGATTACAAAAACACCCTATAATAATTTACTCTAGAAATATTTCAGTTATAAAATTTAAATATATTTATTCACACTATCAAACACAACTTAAATAATAGAGTCTTTCTGTTAAAATAAATTAATAAAATATTTTCCAACACTTTTATTCTTTATTAGAAAACGAATTAAGGTCATATCTTTACAATAACTAATTAGCCACGCATTATTAACACCAATATATCAGATAATAAATGAAAATTTAATGCTATATTAATATATAGGTCAGAATCAGGAATCATATTTCTTCTGTTTGCAGGTAAAATTATTTCCCGGCAAAGAAAAATTCGAAACCAAATTACAGAAAGAATCCTGGCCTGTATTCAATCAAGATTTCATCTTCGAAATAAGTACAGGTTTTTCCAAATTGGAAGAACAACTTTCTGGTAAATTTGTGGTTTTAACAGTTTACGCAATACTGGAAAATAAACTAACAGAGGAATCAAAGCCCAAAAATAAATTATCGAGTAATTCGTTTCGAGCGATTTTCACTAGACCTAGCAGTAGCTTAAAACGTAGTGAAACAAGACGTTCCGAAAGAATGTCACTGTATAAAAGACGAACAATCGGAGCTGTGACGTATAATCTAGATCCGAAAAGTTTTAGTCAGAAATTAAGAAATAATTTTATTGGCACGCCTGATATTTGGAGACCAGTTAAGACTATTTCTAGTGGATTAGTTGAGCCGAATAAAAATGTAAGTTGAATTATTGAATTTATAATTTAATAGTAAATAGTGCAAAATATATTAATTTACTTATAGAAATTTCAATTAAAATTCTTTATTTTTTCTGATTTAGTTCTGTCACCTAGTGTATGTAAAAAATTTATCAAAATTATTTTAAATTTTTAATTCTATGTAACATTGATTATTTGAGATAATATCGAATAATAAATATGTAAAACTGATAAATTTGATAATTATTTGCACTAAAAAAATGAACAATAAAAACAAGTATCGTGACTCATGCATATGTGCTTGATATAAAAAAATTATATTTTTGTTACATTATATTAAAATAATAACAGTATTTTGCATAGTAACTACTACTTATAAGTTCTACAGTTGCCCCAAATTTTTATTTAAAAAAATTAACTTATTTTTCAAATAAGAAAACAAAATAAATTTGTTTTTGTTTTTTTAATTTCAGGTTGAAAACAACAAAGGTTCAGTTGAATTAATATTAAATTATTCCACGAGCGAAGATGGAAAAAATGACATGATTACAATTTGTTTATCTCGTTTACGATTTTCCATACAGACTATGGAAACTCATGAAAATTATACAGGTACTTTAAACATTTAACCAGTATTTAAAATCGGTTTTAACCAGTTTTAAGACAAAGCAACTGTCATAAGACCAGAACTAAAAATATAAACCAAAACACTAAAAAAAAACCAAGCTTATAGTACCAGCCTTTAATTCAAATCATTAAAGCCTCCTTGTAAATTTTTAATTTCATTTAAAAAAAAAAGATACATTTACATATGTCAGAAAAACCTTAATTATAAGACAATATAAATAAAATACGAATTATATTATATAATAAATGTTCAATATTAAAATAATGAAAGTCGCAGGCAGCAAATTTTAAATTTTTGCTTCCTATTGAGTAATACTCCGCGATTTGATTTCATTCGGGAATAAAGCTCAATGTCAATGTGATGTGATTGGATTATTTTATTTTTTTTTAGTTTATGAAAAGAGATGTACAGATTGTCATAATTTCTTTTAACTTTATTATACAAATGAATATTATTTACTAATTTAAAATTCTCAAATAGAGCCGTAATATATATGACAAACAAGCCACTGTTGCATAAGTAGACGAAATCGACATACGATTCAATAGAATACATAAATAATTACGCGGTCATAAAAGTGATTATTTATCTGGGTAATTGTAAGTGACTTTAACGTTACGCATTCAGTGAAAAACTTTCATTTAATTTTTGCGAATGAAAATGTTAAAAAATATATTAAAATTAAAATAAACTTTTTCAAAAACCGCAAGCTTGAATGAACCAATTAAAATATATTTCATAATACTATTTATGACTCATGTCAGTATGTTTCACATGCGCAAATTTTTATATGGATAATGAAATTATTATTTTATAACCAAGCAGTTAATTTTAATTTAATATGAACTGCAAATCTCATAAAATTATTACGATCATTATAAATTTTATTATCTTACATATTTCAGTAACATCCTATTATACGTGCAATAAATATGGTATCTAATAATTATCACGTGTAAAATCTAAATAAAATTATATTGATTAAATTTTACGATAAACTGATAACCCTAATTACTGCAATTAATTTAAATTCATTGACATTTCAGTTGGGTTGTTGTACGCCCTTTAATTTAATGTCAAACTGGCACTAAATTTGTATAGGTAATACAGTTATGTTTTTCTATAGAAACAAAAAAATTAATAGAAAAAAATATTAAGTAACATTATAACTATTTTAAAAAATTTATCTACACTTATTTACTATTTAGTTTAGAATCATAGCGTTTTTCTGAAATAAATGTAATTGTAAAATTATTAGTAATTTTCAGTTCAAATGTAGTTTTATTTATAAACAAAATATTAAATAATATAATTACAAAGCTTCGAAAATAGTTATATTGCTCTAGTCACTATTATTTTTTCCTATTAAAATTTTTATTTTCATTAGAAAAACATATAAAATTATTTACTATTTAGTTTAGAAACAAAGGCCCGTATTCTCACCTCATTTTTTCGTGAAAAAGTGCTTTTATCATTAATTTGAAAATAACTTTTTGCTTTTGTTTGTCATCAAATATAAATAATTTTTCTATATTTGATCATTTTTATTATATTTGGTATTATAAAATTTAAATAACATATTTTAAAATGCTTAATAAATGATTTTAAGTGAATGTCAAAAGTACTTTTGGCAAAAATCACTTTTATAACTGAGGTGAGAATATGGGCCTATGTGTTTCTGAAATAAATATTGCATAATTATTAAAAATTTTCAGTACAAATGTAGTTTTTTTTTTAACTAAATACTGACTGATTTCATAGAAAGCTTTAAAAATAGTTATATTGTTAGTGTTATTTTTTTCTAATAAATTTTTTATTTTCATTAGAAAAACATAAATTTACATACATACATACATACACAATCACGCCATGTACCCAAAAGGGTGTAGCACAAACTCTTTTCATCATCCCGAAATCAGTCGCCTCCAAACATTCCTATACAAACAAGCAACTGTCGCTTCATCCACATTCATAATTCGTCTCTTTTATTCCTACTACTTGGAAACTTTCGCTCACGCAAAACACTCTCAATAATACCACTCCAATTACTCATCGGACGTCTACGCAAATGTATAAAAAAATTCAAAAACACGTTTACATTAAGTTAAAAGTAAAAACCTCGAATCTAAGGCAAAAATTTTCTTAGTGTCTCTTAGTAAATTTAATTTCACTAATTACTAAGTAACCTCATAAATAGTTATTTATAAAAGCAACTCGAAATTAATTAAATATTATTATAATTTTTTTTATTTCAGGTTCATTATACGTTAAGATAAAAATCTACGAATATGAAGTAGTCGTAGGGAAATGGAAGAGTGATCGTTTCGAACCGACGATAAGTTTAAAATTGGAACCGAGCACAGCAACACTACCAGCCGTTGTACGAAACTCAAATTTGCATTCTGTCAAATGCGAAATACGACTAATGTGTAGAAATAAAATCGGGAAGAAGTCGGAACTGGGTCGTGTAGTAATCGGACCAAAAGATGGACATTTAGTACAGGCATTAGATATGCCTAGTACACCTGTAACACATTGGCATAATTTTAAATAAGTTTGCAATTTATTTAATCGGAATTAGTCGTATTCGCAATGCCTAAGCTTTGTATTTTTCTATTCGATTTCGAAAAAAATTACAATTTTACTATGGAATCCAGATTCATGATAAAAGAACATTACGAAACTAAAAATGAAGTCATAATTTAACAAAAATAATTTATTTTATAGAATTTTTATTTATTGTTTATACGTAAAATATAATAAGTTTAAGTATATGTTTATTTATATGTACTTTTAATAATAAAATAACAAATTTAAATAAATATTATGAAAATATTACTTTGTAATTCTTAAAATGTAATAAAAAATTATCGGTTGCATATATGAAACGTTATTCTTATTTTAACAGTTTTCAACTAATCTAATGTTTTCATAAATTAAGTACAATATATTAGTTAGTACAAAAAGTTAATATAATTTTTTTTTTCTTGTGTATCGTAAATTGCAAAAACCTGTGCTATTTATTCACCGTAAATGATTTTATTTACTGACGTTGTTTCAAGTCTAAAAATACAACTTAAATTAAGTTATTAAAACCGAACGAAATACAAAGCCTTTATGAGAGTTCAAAAAAAAACAAACATTAATTTTTGCTCGCTAGTTCGAACCATAAATTCCAATTCTAATTTTAAACTTTCCTCAATAAAAACTCCAAATTTTATGTCTAGCTACTGTACAACCATATGGGACAAGAAACCGTCACTCTGTTGATTTTTTATGAGTTACGGCGCGCCACCGTATCTAAGGCCCTTAAAAACTTAAAACATCGAAGCGGAAAAATCAGAGATATAAAGCATTTTTATTAGGCGTGAATGGCTGAGTGAAAAAAAGAAGAAGTTTATAAAACAACGAACGAAGTAAGTGCATGAAATGAAAACGGACAGCTGCTACAATGAGCAGGCAAAAAATTAAAGAGTAAAAAATAGTCGGTGCCGTGCGCGTCTTTGGACTGACTCGGGTTTTGCTTTTGTGACATATACGGTAATGCTCTGACGCGCAAAGTTTCAAACTCGAATAAGTGTAAAGGCGAAAAAAAAAAAACAAACTATTAGGCATCAAGTAACAAGTACATTCAAGGACAGAACATATGTGAGATTTCTTCCGTGAAAAAAATTACGTGACGATTAATTGGTAAATGGTAGTGATTTCTTTGGAGTAATTTCATTTTATGAATAAGGAAATGACAGATATACTTTTTTTTAAAGAAATTTGTAATAAAAAATGTGTAGTAATTAGCAGTGAAAAAACACTATGTTTATCTAGGCATTTAAAATCACTTGAAATTGAAATCTGACGAATATATTTCGAATGAACTGAAGTAGCTTCCCAAGTCAATCCTTGCTTTTTTCAAAAGATTGATTTGAATGTTTGAAGATGTTGAAAATTTTAATTCTAATTATTTTAATTAAAATAGAACTTACTAATTTCAAATGTTGATGTAAAGTTATGTAATTTATGTGGGTACTAAGAGAATCTTTTGTGAAAATTTGGTTAATCATGGATAAATAATGTAAACATAATATTTTTTTTTTTAATTTTAGTATTTTTCTCGGAAAATTGGCAACAAGAAATTTTACTAAAATAGTATAATTTACGTAGGAAATAAGAGAATTTTTTATGAAAATTTGTTAATTACAGATAAATAATGTAACCATAATAAATTTTTAAATACTTTAGTAATTTTTTTTCTCGGAAAGTTGGCAACACTGGAAAAATAAATCTACATGTCCATCTTGGGTACTAACTGTACCTTTAAAAATGTTACAGATCACTATACCACTTCTTCCTTGCAGTCAAAGTGGTAAAAATACATGGAATCCCTTTATATTAAAAGTTATTTAAGCATATGTTTGATTTTATATATAACAATAAAAAAATACAATTTATTTTTTTTTATTAATTTTTGTAACAATTATTTCATAAGTGTGTAGATTTCTTGGTAATACAAGTGTAATGTTCCAAAACTAAAAATTTAAGTAATTTCGATTATTCAAATGAAAGAAATTTAAATTAATCCTAATAATCATTAAGTGACATAAAAATAACTATATAATAACATGAACATGCAAATTTTACAGAAAAATTACTAGAATTTTTGTAACTACAGTATGTGTCACAGAACAAGTGTCCAAATTTATGTTACGAAATTTAATTTGTTTTGAGTGAATCATGTACAAAAAAAATACATACATACAATACGGTACATACATACATAAATGGGCGTCCACAGTACAAAAAGAAATCTTAAATTTTGATTCACACATTTTAAGTAATCAAATTAAAATTCAAGCGAAAATAAATAATGCAATATTGTTAATTAATTTAATTTGACTTAAATATACTTGATGTTGCAGTTATGCTTGGTGCTGTCACCAATGTCATTATTGTACTAGTAACATAATAATCTCTTTTTACATAGACAATATGGTAACGTAATAATATTATAATACGGCTGAAGAAAAAGAAATACACATTCTTATTTTCCATATTAACAAATTCAGTAAATTATTTATAAAATTTCAAAACATTCTAATAAACAAAATCGAGGCCACTCCTAAACCTATAATCTAACGTACACTAAACAATTGACAAACCATAGAAAATCAATTTATTCATCAAATTATCAACAACTAACAATCAGATCCGCATAGATCATTGACCGTACAATACAATTAAATAAAGCAATCTGTTCACAAAAAAAGTCGATGTACTAACAACATTAAATGTATATATGATCATCGAGGGACTCTATTAACATAACTTTGTTAGAATCTCTCTTTTTTTTTTTTGTTAATTTCGTTCATTGCATTACTGATAATCAAGCGCCCCATTGTTCATTTGTTTTGACGCGGAACGCGTTTAGCTATTGTTAATGTCGTGAGGTAAGAGAATCTAGTTGGTTGATGCTCTATTTTGATTTCAGATTCGATTTTGTTTTTGATAATTATTATTTATTTGAGTTCATGATTATATTTTGTTCTTGCGGGCAAAGGCGGATCTAGAAAATTTTCAAGAGGAAGGGGGCATTTTGCCTTTTTTTTTTAGAATAAAGGTAAATAATAATTATTAAAGTTTTAAACCTATAAAAAAATTATTATCCCATCTTATATGCATAGCTGTATGCAAGGTGGATTAATATATTCTGTATTATGTTTTTAGATAAATTACATTATGTTCTTACATAAATTAAAATAAATTTAGTTTTTATTGTAATATGCAAACAATTTACAGAAATGACAAATAACATATCTGTTTTGGTCCCATTTATCTTTGAAAATATTTAAAAAAATTTCTAAAATTCCACTTAAAATTTTGTAAATATAAGAATAAATGTTTTGAATTCATTCCATTTCAAAATTAATTTTAAATACAAAAATATTTTTTGAGACTATATATCACGCATTGAATGACACATTTTTTTCATCTACCCATAAAAAACTTTGTAACAAATTAAATAACAAATATTTCCTTCAATCACAAATTATACATCTTTGTTTCTTAGAAAAAAACAAAACAAGTATTTATATCTAATCTCCTGCAAGCTAACCTAAGTAATAAAGTCATGTAAGCTTATAAAAATTCTTGTTACTTAAAATAAGTTCTGACAACATCGAGTTGTTGTCACTAACATGACATAGTTGAATACCAGTTTTACAAAACTGTACTCTTTAAACTTAGTACATATTTCAAATTATCATTTTTAAAACAAAAACACGAGGTTTGATTAATAATATAATAATTCGAACAAAAATGATAATTATTAGTCATAAATCGTAGACAAAAGTTGTAATTGATCCGAATCAGAAATAATCATTACATTACATGAAGATAGACTAGTTCTGTTTCAAGGTATAAAATTGCACTTTTTGATCTAACATAAATGTCATTTTAAAATTATTACTAACAACATTTTATGCACGGTATCGAGTTACTTAATAGTTCTTGGCGAAAAAGAAGAAGTAGTAATAGTAATCTTTAGGCTTTCACGACCGGTATCCATTGAATTTATAGAATTTTCTGGGCTGGTATGCCATAGTCGATCTATCCTCGTTGCAGACGTTTCACCATACTTCGTAGATCGTAGATGGCATCCTCAGTGCTTGGTGACTAAATACTGAGGATGTCATCTGCGATGTATGGCGAAACAAAACAGCAATTATTAACAAATAGCCAGCCTATAAAAACGCCTGATAATTATGCACCATCTCAATATTTTTATCAAAAAAATAATAAAACAATATTTTTTAATAAAATTTAATGAATTATGGCCCATAGTAATCTCAGCAAGAGTGCATTTCTTATTGTGAGTGTACCGAACAAGATCGCTTTATATATCACATAAAGCACATAAAATTGACTATAGCATGCGTGCGTGCGACTGCGCAGTACGTCGGTGCGCACATTGCAATGTTACGTCGTACATAACCTCACTCTCTTTTCACTTCCAGTTCGAAACAACGCTACTTCCAACTAATTTCGACTGCAATCTCGCGCTGGTTGAGAGCGCGCGCTGCGCGTTGAACTTCAAATCACAACTAAATGTCGCACAGAGTTACTCACAGCAGTTAACTTAGTATTTACTCTCTTATTATATTCGCGGTTTTATCGCGCGCCTAGTTGTTTGATAATTTTTGAAGTGATAACCACGTGCTGAAATAGGAAATGTCAAAATTTTTAGTTTTATATTAGCAAATTACATTGGATTTTGAATAATTTTTTTTTAATAGTCTGTGTTTTGAAATTGTACTTATGTTGTATGTGTTATAAATTAGCTTACAATTAAAATTTATGTACATTTTAACAATTAAATGTTGATGCGATTTTGTTTCGGACTTGGTGTGCAATATTGGTGGGCAAGATGATTGTCAATTGTTTTGTGATTTTCATTTTTTGTTTTGGACTTTTATATACAGCTCAGGTATGTTTTCACTTATTACTTTTGCTTTAAAGATATTAACTTAATTTATTTAAATAAACTTAGAAATAAATATTCCTACCATATTTTTAAATATGTAATGATAATAAAATAAAAATTGTATTATCATTAAAAAAATTGTTATTTAAAAAAAACCTTTAATATTATATTTGTATTGATTGTATATTTTTGTCAGTGTTCTAATTTTTATACTTATAACAAAAAATTTAGAATAAACATTTCAATCAAAAATGAGGTTATTTACAAAAAAAAAAATTAAATGAAACTAGATATTTGCAAATATTATTCTTTTCAATTTTTACGTACTAACAGATGTAAAAGAATTCTAGATCCTTTGATAACACAAATAAAAGAAAAATTGCATCGCAAATGATGTTAAAATATCAGATTATTTACCAATAAGTTCAATACTAAAAGATCTTGTTTCTGTAAAAATAAACAATCGATTGTTTCACAAAATTTTAAAAAACTTTATTGTACATTTTCGGCTGTTATGTCATCAACAAAAGATAAGACATACAGATTTTTTTAAATATATTAACATTGCACAATACTCGAGGGTTGGGAGGGGGGAGTGAGAATCATTTCCTCAAATTTTGTTCACCAGATTGTACAAATTTTAAATATGATTGTAGAAATTATAGTGATTTTTCGTAGATGATACAAAATTACTAGGATTGTAGTGAATTTACATGATTTTAAGAAAATCTTTCATTTATTTTACATTTTTTGCATTTTAAAAGATTTTATTAAGACTTTAAGGGATTCCCCGTCGACAATATTCAAGTAACTTTTTTAAGAAATAAAAGTTAGCTTTATGTATATAAAAATAAGTATATAAATTTAAATATATAACAATAACAAAAAAAAGAAAAAAAAAAAACAAGATTATCACTATTACGAAAAATAAAAAATAAAATTTTTAATTTACGTTACTGATTTAAACGATACGTCAAACAAATATTAATGGTACATAAATAAAAAAGAGCATGTATGAGACTATGCGAGGCATCATGAATGTGGATAAATCGAAAGCTGATAGTCTAAATAGGAATGTTTGACGGAAACTAATTTCTGTATAATATGTAGATAGAGTTTGTGCCACATCCTTATTTGGTACATGACGTGATTGTTAATATATTTTTATAAATAACAACATATATGTGTGACACAAACTTAAATTATTATAATAATTCATATATAGAAATAAAACAAAATAAACATACATACATAGATAATAATCAAGCCATGTACCCAAAAGGGTGTGACACAAACTCTTTCCACTATTCCGAAATCAGCTTCCTCCAAACATTCCTATCCAGACAAGCAACTCTAGCTTCATTCACATACATAATACCTCTAATACAAAATAAATAATATGTTTAACACTTTCGTTCAAGATAATAATTCTGCTGTATAAACTAATTATTTAAAAATATATAATAAATAATAACTGTCAAAGTTAACTTAGTTAGCTAACCAACTGTCTAATGAATGAATACGACTTTTTTTAAAACAGTTGACAATCTAGTTGCCTAGTTAAATCATTGATTAAGTGAACAACGATTTATGCAACTGATCCTTAATAGTTATTTCATAAATATAAATTCTAGAAAATATACAATAATTAATTAATAATATTCACTGATTCTGTTTAAATTAATTAATCAATTGGTATATCTTCAGAATTAACATTACATGACTAATATATTTTCCAGTATAAAAGTGTAATCCAATTTCAGCTAAAAATTAGTTCTGAAAATTCTAAATTAATTTCAATTAACATTATCAAAAATAAAAATGTCCATACAGATATTCTGAGAAATGTGAAACTGTATACATTTCATATATCATGTAGGTATACGGTTTTTTTTTTTATCTCAATCCTCATATAAGTACATAAAGTTAAAATAATGTTGGATACAATTATACAAGAAGTTAGCAGAAGAAATTTCAAGGGAATCACGTAATTCTCTTATCTTTAATGATTTGGAATTTAAAAAAAGAAAAACATTTAGATACAAGCTTGCTCAATTATAGTAGAAAAATGTTGTTTTATTGCCACCATTTTAGGATTTTTCTTATATAGTTAATTTACTTGAAAAGTATTGCCAATATACTGAAACAAATAATATAATAATTTTTTTTTATTTTTAGGTAAAATATTTTAAATAAAAAGAAGAACCCGTATTCCCACCCGTTTTGTTTATGAAAAAGTGCATATGTTTTTCACTTTCGAATAAATTTTTACTTCTTACTTCTTATTAAATATGAAAATATATATTTTTATCAAATTTAAATTCAAACGAAAATAAACAATGTAATTGTCATTTAACTTGACCTAATAATTTTTAATATAGGCGATGAAGATGTCAAATTAAATACACTTGACCGTATTTCTTTCACATTGCATTTTTTGCACTTTTTCACACATTGTCAATATTCAAATTAAAATAAACAATGCAATTGTCAATTAACTTAACGTAATAATTAATAATTAACATAATAATTTTCAATATGGGCGTCGAAGATGTCAAATTAAATACACTTGACGTTGTAGTCATGTTTGGTGCTGCCACCAGTGTATATATGTATACCTATACTGTAACTAATTGCTTTATAATAATGTATATTATTGTACTAGTAACATAATAACCTCTTTTTACATAGGCAATATAGTAATGTAATATCAATATATTAATGCGCTTAAAGAAAAATATTATTCGTTACTGTTTTAACATATCTGAATAACATATTCATATGGCAATTGTACATTTTAAATTACATAATAATAAACAAAATAAAAAAAATTAATCTATTTAAAGAAAAACATTTAAAATATAATAAATTAAAGTTACTTTTATCTCTCTGTTACACTAAGTCACTAAGATAACTCGTTTCGTATAAATAAATCAAACATATTCATTCATTACAACTAAATACAGTAATAAATTATTTTATCTCACTACAAGTATATATTGACTTTGAAAAAAAAACATTTTGACCTAATAATACATATAAAAAAGAAACTTCAATTTAATTTAATCAGACTTATTAAACAATACAACCTTATATTACAATATTACAATTTATATTCATCTTTCATTTATATTTATCAAATGTTGATATAATTCAATAAAAATTATCTCTATTTAACGTATGTTAAATAGAAAAAAATTAATATGTAAATAAAATTATTTATGATATAATGTGAACGGAAGAGATTTTGCCCGCTTGACATTTGATAACAAAAGTGATTATTACACTGTGTAAATTCTGGAAATTGTTATTAAAATTTTCGAGAAACAGGATGTACTATAATTAAAAAAATATTTGCAATTATTTAAATTTTAATTTACGCTAAATTTGCATATTTCAAAAACAATTACTGAACATCCAAGATATTTATGTATTCGAGTAACTATTCTATTTTTTATTTGTCGATTAAATTAGACAAAATATTCCAAATAATAATTTAAATAATATAACAAAACAGTTTTTTTTTTTTCAAGCGCATTATATTATTAATATTACGTTACCATATTGCCTAGGTCATTATATTACTAGTACAATAATGACATTATTATACAGCAGTTAGTTACTATATACACCAAACATAATTGCAACGTCAAGTATCTTGCATCTGACATTTTCGATGGTATTAAAAAGTATTACATTACTATTACAAATAGTACAAGTTAAGTTAATTGACAATTGCATTTTTTATTTTCGCTTGAATTTGAATTTGATTTTGAAAATGTGTGAAGAAGTGCGAGAAAAGCAATTTGCACCGTCAGATTTAACAGAAACTATATATTCGACCGAAGAAACACGGTCAAGAGACTTAATTTAATATCTCCGATAGCTATATTAAAAATTGTTAGGTCAAGTTAAGTTAATTGACAATTACATTGTTTATTTTTGCTTTAATTTGAATTTGATTAGTGAAAATGTGTGAAAAAGTGCAAGAAATACAATGTATACCGCTTAGGTTGATCAGAAATTGTATATTCGACCAAAGAAAAATTAATTCTCACAAAACACGTAACAAATATAAATAATATATACATATACATACTATTCTACAACTGTTAGTAAAGTTACGATTATTTGGCATGTATAAATTTCTATTTATTTTTAGTGTAGTTTCGTTTGGAATGCTTGAAGAAAAAATCGTATATGTCATTCGGAATAAAAAGCTCTTTTTATGTTTCGCCCAGATTGCTTGGATTCGGCTTTGCCTCAGCCACAAATATCAGGGATCAACACAATAATCATCTACTTCTCGTAACATAATATAATATTTCAGTCAGTGGTTCTCAAAATATTATACAACTTTCTTATTTTAAATAATTTGACATATATTTTTCAAAAACAACCTATTGTATTATCAATTTTACGTTTTAACGTTTTTGCCATTTTAAATATAGGTATATTTTTTGAGGTCACAACTTTCATGTCAAATACATACACATGTCAAATACACAACTGTCAAATAAAATATTACACAGGTTGATTCAATAAAAATAGGAAATCTTAAAGGCGGATATAGTAAAACCCAAAATATGAGATATAAATGCACTTTATATCTCTTAAACCAGTAACAACAAATGTTACTAGTTCAAGAGATACGAGGTGTTCAAAATTAGAATTTTATTAATAAGAGAAGATTACATAAACAAATATTACGTTACTATTTTTATTTTAAATAAAACGGCTTTAGGATATAGTTTTGTACTCAACGTAGGTACATCATTATCAGGAAAAATTATACAAATGACATATATAGTAAATAAACAGAATATAGAAATAAGTTACTAGGTAACTAAATACAAGTAACTAGATCATAAAATATATAAATTTTTAATTAAAGAGAGCCAAATATTATTTAAATCAGTAGCTTCATACTGTTTGATGTTATCTTTTTTTTATTAATTTCTATTGCTTCTCTTATCAATCTACTGGTAATATTAACCTCTTTTAATTATTAATTAATAAATTTTATAATCTAGTTACTTGAATTTTGTTACCTAGTAACTTCTTTCTATGTTTTATTTGTTTATTATTTTAGATTTTCCTAGTGCCTACATAAATTATATAATTTTAATAAAATACAGTGTTGCCAACGTTCAGCAAAAAAAATATTAAAATTTTTTAAAATTCTTTACGGCTACATTATTTATCCAATTTTCTCAAAAGAGTTTCTTAGTGACCACATAAATTATATAATTTTACTAAAACACAGTGTTCAGTAAAAAAAATAATTAATATATGTACGGTATATGGGTATATGGGTTTACCCATATACTTCTAATTATGAAGATCAATGCATTCCAAAATTTTCATTGGCAACTATTTGACCAACCACTATTCACAAGCAAACCACAATTCTATTTCGGAATATTCTATTTATGTGCAGAATATAAAACACAACATATTCTACTTTAGAGTAAAATATATGTATATTTACAAATAATATTTTTATCGACCCAACCCTTACTGATTGTGTTAGGTGTATATAAAGGAAATTTTGTAATAAAGAATTATGAAATTAATATAAAATAAACTAATAAAAATTTCTAAAATAAGGTTAGGCAAACAAATTAAACTTAATCAGCCATAAAAACGTAGTAAAATACTTATAAATAACTTATAAATTATATGAATAAAAAATATTATTTCTAGATGTTCGATAAAGATTAATTTAAGTATCATAAATAGGTTAGGTACTAGAAAATAATCTTTCATAAAAATAACATACATATATAATACAATTTTTGTCCCAACACTTTATGAAATACTCGTATTATAACATAAATACAAATATTAATAAATAATGCAAGAAACGATTCAAAAGATTGACTATATTTGGTAAAATCGGCTTACTACGACTAATTTATTTGTTATTAACATATCAAATATTTTTTTATGTATTATACGGAGATGTATTTACAGTAAATAAACAGAACATACAAACAAGTTACTAAAAGTATCTAGAACAAAAATTTATAAATTTTTAATTAAAGAAAGCCTAATTTTATTAATACCAATTAATAATTGCCTACATAGTAATTTTTGTTTATTCAATAACTGAATACATTTGCAAATAACAATTTTTCACATGAGACACCTTGTATTATTATTAGATTATTAGCATATTTTTCATCAATAAAAGAAATTGATATAAAAATATTTTATAAAATTTTATTTATATTCATTGAAAACTGCAGAGTTTCCGTTTTTTATTGCAATTTTTGTTATTTTCAATAACTGCATACTTTTGAAGATGACAGTTTATTAGTTGCAGCAACCAGCAACTTCTCACTTACTTTTGAGTCGTTTATTTATGTTTTAAATTAATCCACTTATATTTGAAACATTCTGTATATAATACTTGAATATACCAACCAGAATAACTGTCTAAAATTAACAAAATATATCGGATAAAATATAATACAAGTAATTTGCATACAAAGTACAAAAATGATTGGCAGTAATTTAAAATTTTCATGTCTGTATATAAGTTTGCTTTATGACTTGTTTAAAAAAATAAATTGTTGTTCTATACCATTAATAGTTGTAATTTTTACAAGGCAATATTCAATTGTATTATTGTCTTCTTAATGTACACATACTATATATATGATGTTTGCATTACGAAACAGCAAATAAAAAAAATAAATGTACAGTTAAGGACGTTATAAATTTGTTTAAATCGTTAACTCAGCAATTACTGATGTTTAAATTTTATATCCAAATTTAATCTCCTGTTAAGATTTCTGTTCCTGTTACATGGTTTCTATTTTATAATTATGAGCTAAAATGCATACTTACTACACAAAAACAATCTTTAGACGATTTTTTAAATGTTTTACTTATTTTATCTAAAACAAAGTTTCAGCCTTTTAAACATATTATAAAAACATCTAATTTAAAAGTAGAGTAGATAATTAAGTTTGGTATTTTCATCTAATATAATTAGATATACTTTCTAGTTTGTCGTAAATTTATCTATTCTTGTTCGTTGATTTATCTAAAGTTTCATTCATTTATCTAAACTTTATTTGAAATAACAATGTTTTAGTTATTTTATCAAAACAAAGTTTCAATCCTTTAAACATATTATAAAAATATCTAATTTAAAAGTAGCTGATTAAGTTTGGTGTAAATTTATCTATTCTTGTTCAGTGATTTATCTAAAATTTTCATTCATTTATCTAAATTTCATTGAAATAACAATGTTTTAGTTATTTTATCTAAAAAAAAGTTTCAGCTTTTTAAACGTATTATAAATACATTAAAAGTAGATGATTAGGTTTGGTGTTTTCATTTAATGTAATTAGATATATTTTCTAGTTTGTCGTAAATTTATCTATATTCTTGTTCGTTGATTTATCTAAACTTTATTTGAAGTAACAATTTAATTCCAATTAATTTGATATAAAATAACCAATCATTGGAAATATCTAATTAGATAAACAAATCATCTAAAATTTAGTCATCTAATTAAATAAAATAAACGAAATATTTTGGGTGTCATTTGTTTAGCAGTATATTTAATTATTAGTCAGTATATTTTTGTCAGTAACTTAATCTAATCTAACCTCTTAACCTACTCTAATCTGACCAAACCTAATAAAAAAATAAAAATCCTTTTATTTTTTGTTGTGAAAATAATATATTGTTCAACTTTCTTCGTCAAATCACAAGCAACAGTTTGCAATATTCAAACTTTTATTTAGTCAGAAAAATTTCTTTAACGCTGTAACCTGTAAATAATATAATTAAGCTTAAAATTCATAAATTTAGACCTGGTATTAAGTATAACCTTAAACTTAATCCTAAATTTAAGCAAAAAAAAAATGCATTTTTCATTTGACTCTTGCATAAAGTCAAGTTTAACTTAAACAAACTAGTAATGACCGCTTAAATTTTAAACATGACTTTTAAAATTTTATTTAATAATTCGTCAATTATGATATATTATGTAAGTATTCATTCAATATCGTGCATAATTGCTTAATGTTGCTCTTCTTTGAATATTATTCAAGTAGAAACAAACTTATGAATGTAATTTAAGTTGCATCTAATATAATTAAAGCTAATAGTAAACCAAAAATAACTGAAATCTGAGTTAATTATGAGTAACAACTGTGAATTTCATTCTCCATATTTCTGCTGAAATGTATATTAATATCATAGTTTTGATTTTCACTTGTCTGTTGTCTGTTCAGCATATCTGATTGTAACGTGCAATTAGACACAAATTGTGCAGTTGGAATTCTAAATTCGGTAGTGAAATTCTATTTGTGCAGTTGAAATATTTTAGTTTTTAACGAAACTTGACAATCTTTGAAAACAAATCTTTAAATATTATTCAAATAAAATTATATACATTTAATATTTGTGTAGTAGAGAAAAAACTGCTGAATAAGGTCTGTTTTTCAGACTAAAAAAAGATTAAACAAAAAAGAACTAAATTCGATCTTAAGAAACAACTTATTTTCGTTAGTAAATCTGCTGATTCATATACGAATCGGCAAAAGTCATTAATTTTTGATCAACAACAAAAACTGAATTAATTTTGTTATATAATCGAAATATCAACACAAATTAATCAACCGTGTCAGATTGTGAACGTCATTAGTTCTTATATCAAGTGCATTTCGACAAAAAATATGCAAAGTATGTGACGGAAATAGAGAGGAAATTTTATCGTGCATACCATCTATATTCTATAATCTATAGCATTGAAGCAAAAAATTGTTATAACCAATTCTAAATGTTACATTAATTAAAATTAATAGTGATTTTTTTATCGTTATAGTAAAATATTAAAGTAAATTGCGTTAAAATAATTATCTAACAGAAAGTGTTTTATTTAAATAATTATTTTTTAGTTAACATAGTATAAAAAATTTCAGAATTTATTATATTAAAATAAAACGGCTTTAGGATTTAGTTCCTTATTAACTTTTATTACTAATTAACGTTTCGAAGTACCCTACGTACATTATCATCAGAAAAAATTATACAAATGACATATACAGTAAATAAACAGAACATAGAAACAAGTTACTAGATAATAAAATAAGTAACTAGATTATAAAATTTATAAATTTTTAATTAAAGAAAGCTTAAAATTTATTTGAATCATTGCCTTCACACTGAGTGATGTATCTTTTTCTTTTATCAATCTACTGTTAATATTGATGGGTCTTGTAATTATAGTATATTCGAATTTTACATCATAAAGATTTTCTAACGCATGTTTTTGTTGAACAGATAGGTAGACCTGTTTTTAAGAGATTAACAGAATATAAGAGATCAATACGTCGAAAATCATCCAGATTAATCGGCTATTGGTTAAACTGGCGTTAGAAAATCTTCATGATGTAAAATTCGAAGATACTATAATAATAGAGGACCCGATAACATCAATTAGTGTGACTAAGTAACTGATTTAAATACAATTTGCTTCCTTTAAATAAATAATTTATAATCTTATTTTGTTACTTATTTTTTGACTTATTTTGTTACTTAGTAACTTGTTTCTATGTTCTGTTTATTTACTGTATATTTTATTTGTATCATTTTTCCTGATAATGTACATAGAGTACGTCGAAACGTCGATTATAAATAAAAATTAATACAGAACTAATATAATGTTTTAATATAATGTTCTGAAAGATTTTTTTACTATATATTATTAGTAAATTTGTTATTTGCCGATGCGTATTTTATCTGATATTTTTATTATTATAATTTAAAATAAATATTTAGAAATATTTTAAATTTACCATTTGTAACCTTCAGGTAACGCAAATAAATAAATATTTAAACATAAACGAAGTGAGTCACAAACCATGTTATGTTTTTTTTTTTGCTTGTAAATTAATTTATCTAAATTGTTTACATTATTATTAAATTTGTACACAAATCAGAATATTTTTAGAATAGTACGATCATACTTTTATCAGTGTTCAAATATAGAGAATAAAACAATGCTCTGACAACTTACAATGTAAAATAGGAAAAAAATTCAAAATAGAAATATAAATGTTTAGATTTTTAACTTTTTTATTATACACCTGAATTGATAAAAAATATTAAAGAATATTTTTGTAAAGAATTTGTTTGTTGTCCGATGGCAAAAAATAATAAGAGGTATAGAAATAAGAATTTTCTATCCACAATAAAAATGCCGAACAATAATTTTTGTCCGTCTATTGCCAGCTCTTTCTCACTTCTTGCAATCTAACGTTATTGGTAATTGATGTAGTCCCAAGTTGATTATAATTATGATGATTAATATTTAATATTATCTATTAATATTCCATTTGGGACACACCAAAATAGTGTTAAAGTTACACTTAGAGAAAATGTCAAAAAAATATACTTATTGGTATTACCAACATTTTTAACACTATTGTAATGTGTCATTTTTTTACATAGAAACGTTTAAGTGCATAAGTACCGATGCACTAAACTCTAGAATTTTAACAAATGAGTAACAAATGACAAAAGTATTGAAGTCGATTAAGGACATTTAGGACATAAGTCCTAAGGTTTATAAAACTACGTAACTAATATTACAGCGGTGTAAAAATTATAATCCAAAATGTGAATTGTGTACCAAGCTGGATTGACACCAAATTCAACATTTTTTTACTCTGTATACAAGTTCTACTGTATTCAATAAAACGGCCATGACAAAAATAACATTTTTATGTAAAACTAATAAAAATTAAATACACAAAGTGAAGGCTACAACGAAATTATCAACTAACAAATGACAATCGAATTTTTCCCATAATAAATCTGCACATGAACTCTACACTACATATGTACAAATAAAATTAAAAACACATATATTCAAATACGATTTAAACAGGAAATCATCATATTCGAACAAAACAAACGTATGTATTTAGAAAAATAAAAATAGAAAAAAAAATCATTGAGCTATTGGTCATCAATACAGATTTGCACTTTAAATTTACAGACAATGGTCATCTGTTATTTATGTATGTGTACATGTATATGTATATATGTGCAGACATCTGACGTGTGAATGTCCGAAACACGTGACAATCGTTCTGTCTGTTGATCGCGACTATGCCATTGCCATGGGAACGCAAAATTAACAAGTGAAATAACATACATAGAATATTTTTACACTGACACTGAAATACACATTTGTAATTTGAAGTTTTTAAATAATGTCCTTTAAATGCTGAATTATATTTAGATATTAATATTTATTTTGTAATACAGGGTTGGGCAAGAATTTGTAGTCGTACTAATATTTAAAAAAATGTTCACTGTATTTTTAACTCCTTATGAGAAAATATATAATTATTTTTAGTTAAAACAAAACAATCCTTATTTTAGGTATAGGCATTACATATCTATATTTATGATTGATCTAATGTTCAAACTCATGCCTTACCTACATATAATTTACATTTTTACTATTTTAAAAAACCTAATTCCCCATTTAAAAACTTAATGTAAATGATTATTTCATATATGTTTCTTCTTCTACTAATTTAGTAAGGCATTACACACCCAATATTGTGTTTAGTCAGATTAACAAACAATAATTTCTGGCTATACTTAGCGAACAATTTGAATTTATTTTCTTCTTATGGTAAACGAAATATACAGTTTTAAAATAGGTCAATTGAAAAGTTATATAAAGAAACCTTATACAAACATGATTATGGTTTTCGTATTTGTCTTCTTAATCAATGGTAATATTATTCAGTTTCTATGAATCAAAGTTTTTATTGTTTTATTAAATTGTCAACAAACTGTTTTTAACGTAAAAGCAATTTTAAAACATACATTCGGATTTTGGATTAACTAAAGAATTTTCTTAGAGGATATTAATACAAAATGATAATAAATGTATATACAGGGTGTTTTCACTTAAAACACCGTTAATTCGAAATATTAAAATTCTTTCATGTACTGTACCTACCATTTTGAAAGTAAATATAGAAATTAAAATTTGCTGCTATTAATTATTTGAAACAATTTGTGTAAAACGAAAATATTTCTGAAAAATGACGAAAAATTTATTCTTAATATTTTTTAAGTATATATAATTAAATTTAGTTATTCTTTCGACAAAATATAATTAACAAATTCTTGTGAGTACATATCTTTATTTTTTATTTCTTCCTAGGCAGACAAATCATCAAATGGGAAAAACTCTAAATTATCATTGGAATCATATTTCAACGAAACTAAATTATTGAGTCAACAACTTAAAGATGTTAATAGTACTGGTAATGTTTTTTTTACATTTATTAATTTAGATTTTATTTATAAATAATGTGTTCTTACAGATATAGAAAGTAACACGATATTATATGAAAAATGGTCTAAATGGTCAAAATGCAGAAACTGTAAAAAGGTCCGTCGAAAATATTGCATTTCGCCAAAATGCAAAAATTCTATTTTGTACGAAGAAAGGCCCTGTAATATTGCCAGATGTAGAAGAAAATTTAGAGCAAAACGTATCAACGTAATACAGGTAAAATATGTATTATTATTTTTGAACCACTACTTAATAAAATTTTAGAAAAATATTCTATTATATCTCTACTATTTTTATCTATACAAAACAATACGGTCATTCATATTATACAATACATGATATTCGTAAAAATTCATATACTTTATGGAATAGTATAACAATATTTAGCTTTCTTAAGCTATAATCCCTCTTTTGACAACAATTTCAAAATATCTCAGTATCATTTTGATCTCAATGTGTGGCGCTTACGGATTAATACAAATGTTATAAATTAATATACAATATCAAGAAGACTCAAGATTGCTTGTTTAAAGAAGACTGGATCCCTTAAATAATTAAAAATTATTTATTTAACAGTACAGAAAGAATATTTAGACTCACGATATTTATAAAATAAAACGGTGTTAGGTTTGAGTTCTGTATTAATATTTATTAATACAGAACTTAAGCCTAAAACTGTTTTATTTTATATAATGAGTTCTGAAAGATTTTTTTACAATGTCACGATACTTATTTTTACTATTTTCTCAAAACATTCAAATGATTTGGTTTCGCATTTAAATCAATTTAAATAAATCTGTTATTGTTATTCAAAGAATTAAAAATTTTAACGCATATACACTAAAATTTATCGCTTGACTTGTTCTACACACGATACTAACTACAAATATTACGAGTATATTTTGCCGAGGGGGAAACCAATTTCTCAGATTTTGTATACTCGATTGTATAAATTTTAAGTAAGATTGTTAAGATTGCAGTGATTTCTCGTAGATTTTACAGATTTCTAAGATTGTAGAGACTTTACACAAGGTTTTTACATGATTTTAAAGAAAAAATTTAATTGATTTTATCATAATTTTACACAATTTTACTAAGCAATTAAAAGTTAAATGTTTTCCCTCGTATTTTGCCATATATTACCAAGATAATAAATAAGTTGAGCAATGTTTCCATGATGATTGGACTATACTTATAGCAGCAATTTCGTCAAAATTAAATTTCAAAATAAGTTTTTTTATTGTAAATTAATTTTCAAAAATATAGATTCACATTTCATAAAAATTATTAGAGCCATTTTCAAGATAAAATTTACAAATAAATAAATACACAAATAAACCAAAATGACTTGATTAATAGTATAGAATATTTTAATAAATTTTGTACTATTCCAGAAAATAGAAACTCGCAATTTAAAAGAAGACGACAGCTTATACACCAGTTGGAGTGAATGGACAACATGTTCAAAACAATGTATAACCCGTCGACATCGTTATTGTCGAAAAAGAGGAACTTGTCTTCAGAATCCCGACGTACAAATGGCTTATTGTTACAAAGAAAACACGGAATGCCATAGATGGATTCAAAACATGCTCGAGAGACAAACACGAAATAAGAAATACGCTTACGGTAAGAACATTGATCAATAATTATTCAAAAAGAAAGTTGCTATATTATCATTTATTATGTTTACCCTATTTAAGCATGGTTCAATAAATGATCGTTTATTATCTATATGGTAAATTAGATCATTTCAAAGGAAAGTTAAGTTATTGCTATGTTGTTTTCTAAGTATTGAGTACACATAAAGATATAGAAATGATAGTTATATTTCATTATTTCTAAGTATTAATGTAATTTAAGATGTAGGTATATTTTAATCTAATATTAGCTAAAAAAATTGATGTCGCTTAGATGCTGAATTAAGAAAACATATTTTTCCAATTATATTGTGTTTGATCGGTCATGATTAACGATAAGTCATGCGTTAACCTGGTCAGTTGTATTACAGTATGATATGATAATAATAATGATAATATGATATGATAATAAGCAATGTAAAGCATGTAGTCTAGTTTTAGAACGTTTGCCGCGGTAAACCCGAATTCGTATCTTGGCGAAACCAAATAATTTTTCCAAATTTATTAAATTTTCTAACTATCTAACTAACTATCAGTGTCATCGCAGAACACATTGCTTTAACACATGACGTAGTCATGACTGGTCAAACACAATATAATTGGAAAAAATGTTGTTTTATCGTGGGCTCGTAGTCTAGTAATTAGAATGTTTGCCGCGAAAGCAGCATAACCGGGTTCGAAACCCGGCGAGGCCAATACATTTTTCAAAATTTATTAAATTTTCTAGTTATATATTAGTTCACTGTGATTAAGTGGAAATTAAAGTATTTGTAAAACTCTTAGTGTCATCAAGGAAAACATTGCTTTAATTCGATATAATCTAAATATGGCATTTTATAATATTATTATTACCTAAATTTTAATCAATTACTTACCATAGCTACAATAGTATAATAGAAAATTAATAAATATTGTACTTAACATAATTTTTACATGAGGGGGAAACCACTTCTTCAAATTTTGTACACCAGATTTTATAAATTTCAGATATGATTGTTAAGAATGTAGTCATTCTTCGTTGATTTTACGGATTTTATACAAAATTTCCAGGATTTTTTAGGATTTTACCAGAAATTTTACCAGATTTTTAAGAATATTTTTAATAGATTTTATCATGATTTTTACGAATTTTACCATGATTTTACTAGGATTTTTATTAAATTTGTACAACAGATTTTACAAGTGGTTTCCCTCTCGTTTTTACATAAAATATTAAACATTTCTACTTAAACAATAATAATTTTAAAACAAATATTTTAGATATTGAGACAACTAACCGAAAAAACAAGAAAATGAAAACAAAAAAAGTGCGTAAATGTGGAATTGCTTACAGAAGTCGTTATAGACCTATGACGAAAATTATGGGTGGTACTATAGCAAAAAGTACCAAATGGCCCTGGCATGTTGCATTACTAAACTGGCATAAGGTAAAATTATTTTAAAATTAAACACAAATTACAAAATAACACCACATTTCTACGCCCTATAAGATTCTAACCTGATATTTTGCCATTTAAAAATTATTATAAACAAAAAAAAACATAAATTAAAGTAAAATTCAACAACATATTTATTTAAAACAGCATAAATTATAAATAACAAAAAAGTAGACTCACATTATTTTGTTTTTAGTAACTTCCAATTTAGGCACTGATACTGTTGAATGTCACAAATAATGTCTTTCTTTTTTTTCTTATTGAAAAATTTACACACGTACACACGAAAATCAAAAAAAAAAATGTAATCACAATTTATTATAATTTTAGGAAGTCTTTTGTGGAGGAACTTTAATTTCAGCAAACTGGGTTTTGACAGCCGCGCATTGTTTACGAAACATTCTTTACGTAAGACTAAACGAATACGACATATCATACGATGATGGTTCAGAGATTGAATACTTTATAACGCATAAATTTGCGCATCATAAATACGATTCACAAATTGTCGATAACGATATAGCATTATTGAAATTACCGAAAAGTGTACCACTGCCTTATGCGTGTCTACCAACTACGGCCGCATTGCCAGTAAAACAGAACTGCACTATTGTCGGCTGGGGTAAACGGGCTCCACACGAAATTATGGGATCGAAATATTTACGAGAAGCACAAGTAAGAACAGTTCTTATTATTTACCAAACTATATTTTAATGTATATTACTTCCAGATGCCAATTGTGCCAAAACCAATCTGTAAACGATCTTATCGGAAATATGTAATTACCGATAATATGTTCTGCGCAGGATATAGAAATGGTGGCATAGATACATGTTCCGGAGACAGTGGTGGCGGATTTATGTGTCTTCCAAAAGGAAAACGATATGGATGGACCGTTCAGGGTATAACCAGCTTTGGAGAAAGCTGCGGCAAGAAAGGAAAATATGGCATTTATACCGATGTTCGGAAATATTTGCCATGGATAAAAAGAAAAATTAAACAATCATAGATTTGTAATTTGTATCAGTATTGTTAATTTATATTATCAAAGCATTGAACACCGCTGTTTTGATAAAAACCGTAAATTATTTATAGATTTTTATGAAATATTAGGTATAATTTTTTTAATTTGTTAGTACTTAGATAATGATAATTTTTGTATTGATGTTTTTGTAAATACTGCCATATTATAATAATTTTATATAACAAGAGAACAAATAAATCTAGTAGTAACTTTATATAAATATGTGTATTCTTATTTTCGCAAAACTTTTATTTATATCAAAGAATGTAATTTCAAAATATGTCGCTAGATGGCAAACCGTGTCCAGAATAGAATAAGAATTGTGACAACGGTGACAACTGACAGTCAAAATCATTTTACACGTCAAGCGGTTACAGAAAAATTACTTTATAAACTTGAGCACATGTTTTTATAAAAATTACAGTTTATAAATAATCATATTAACAAAATGGTTCGCAGTGCTTTGGCTGATGAACTTATATTGCCCTATTTACAAAATTTAGCAACGTCTGACACTTGTACAGTAGGGTTAATTTTGGGCCAAGTAAGTATTTACAAGAGAATGTAAATTTCTCGCAATTAAATTAATATAATTATCAATTAATACATATATATTTATCTATATTACTATAATTAATATTAATATTTCGTATTGAAATAAACCTAACCTCAAAATGTAAATGTCACATTCCTTTGCAGACAACTCAATCAAAAGATTTTATAATACATTTTGCTAAAACACCGCCAATACAATCGAGTGGTGATAAAAAAGGAAAATCTACGGGAACATCACTCACTGTAGTAAAAACGATAGATGAAGTATCCGAATTTTGGGTAGCAGATCATGCAAAACATGCTACACGCATGTTACCGGGTGGAATGTATGTACTAGGTATTTTCGTTGTGTCAAAACAAGATCTTTTATCACCATTTAGTGCCAAACTTCGTACGATTTTAAATCAAATCCATAAACAACTTTTAAACAATCCATACCTATTTGGAAATCATGAATTAACGGAAAAATTAGTTTTAAATTACTGTACCGTTACTCAGAATTATTCTTGTAAAACGTACAATGTTGTTACTTCATCTGTCAAACCAGCCGAAATTAAATTTTTACCGAAAGCAATGAAATGGAGCCAATTAGAATGTAGGTTTGATGTTGATCAAACATTTCCGATATTTAAGGGAACTTACGATTGGCCATTAAAGAAACATTTGCAAGTAAGTCGAATTTATTTTGTTTAGCCCTTCGGATGATTTATTATTGAATTGTTTTACAGGCGATATTAGAAACAATAGATAAGAATTTCGATAGTTCAGTTTTTCTTTTCGATAATGAATTAAAAGACAATGACGAATTGATCGAATCATTAGGTAAAAAGAAAAAGATTAACAAATCGAAGAATGTGAATAAAGAGAAAGGTGATTCGAAAGCAATTCAAATATCAATATTTATGCCGTGTGATAAGAAAGATTACAAGGACGATTTAGAAATAACAGGATGTGGTGGTTTTATTAGAATTATGGGACAAATATCGAGTAAATTATGGCTTTGTCCAAAAATGACAATACAGGAAGCCTCGCAGGCTGTTAGGCAAGATATCGTTCGGAGTTTGGCGTCTAGATTGGAAATGCATTGGGATTCTTTAATTGATGAAGAAAGTGGATCTTCCGAAGGTAAATTTATTTTATTTTCACAGTTCGTAAATCTATATTTCGTTAATAAACATATACTTAAATACAGTAACGTAAGGAAATTTTAAACGTTTATTTATTATTATTTTCTGCATAACTCAATATCTATTCAATATTTTTGTTAAAACACAATCTAAATTTCTATTTGTGTAAAATAATTTAATATTATTTCCAATATAGAATTTTTTTGTTAAAAAAAAGTTTAAAGTAAATCTATAATTTATATTTGTTACACTTTTTAACGTTACTTATTTACCTCTACGGAAACTTAATAACTTAAAAATTGTCTCTTTAATTTGTTTTCTGAATTATATGATCAAAAATTAGATACAAATAGTTTACACGAACCACCACGAAGGGTTTTAATAACGTTACCATCAAATAAGGTTATGTTATCCGATTATTTATTTCCGGGCGAAGGAGCCGATGAAGCATTTATCTCCTTACAAGAATTACTAGATATCACGTTGCAGGATAAGAAATCCATCGTTGACACCGAAGGACAAGTTGGTATGTATTTTTTTTTTATATTTGAAAAAGTCGAAAACATGTATAAGAACTTTATTTAATCTGTTCAGTATTACTTACGTGTTTTAACGCATTCGCTGCTGATCTAGATGACACAGCATCTCCCAGGAGCTGAAGAACTTTCTTATGCTATACCCACATGCTGAAATGATATCAGAGAGTTGGGCACGGTGCTTACAGATTTATCGTTTATGAAAGCAAAGTATACTAGTGACATGGATCCGTGTCGACAGCACTGAACCAGGGATGCGTGCGTCACGGATCCGTGACATCAGCAGCGAATGTGTTAATATTTAATTTTTATTTGAAAAATTAATATAAGATTAGAAAATGATCTACTGTGGCGAAATTTAAATAAAAGTAATATTATAAAAAATCCCAAAGCCACACTTAAATTAAAATAAAGCTAAATACGTATTTTGAAAGCTAAGCTTCCATCTTCAGTAGCTAAATAAAATTTACAAAAAATCTTACCTGTGATTCGAAGTACATAAACACTTAAGTACTTGTCAAAGATCCAGTGATCTTTGACAAGTGATCATTGATCTTTGACACTTAAGCACTTGTCAAAGATCAGTGATCTTTGACAAGTACTTCGGATAACAGGTAAGATTTTTTTTAAATTTTATTTAGCTACTGAAGATGACGTATTTAGCTTTATTTTAAGAAAGTGGCTATTTATACATACGGTATGTATACGCAATTGGCTATTTATACAGTATTTTTACGCAATTGGCTATTTAGGGTAGGTTAGGTTTTTTTTTCAGTATGTATAAATAGCCAATTGCTTTTACATACGGTATGTATAAATAGCCTCATCCTTATTTTAATTTAAGTGTGGTTTTGGGATTTTTTATAATATTATTTTTGTTATCTGACGGGAATCGAAACAGCAGTTTTTTAATCTCCGATCGAAATCTTGTTCATTAGATATTATTAATAAATATTAAGAAAAAGCAGTTTTGTGGCTTTATTAGTTTGATTTTCTCTCATATATTTTTATTTAGTCTACAATGTTAAATGGGCCCGGTATTTTCAATTTTGAATAAAATGTGGAATTGTTAATGAGAGAATAAATGCAATGTAAAAATATATAATTTAAATTTATTGTTAGTAAATCTCTTGTTAGGTTTGTTTTCCAATTTTTATTGTCAACTACGCGCTTCATCCATTTGGTCATATTCAAATTGATGTATTTTACAGTTCGAATTAAGTTTATTTTGTAACAATAATAGTCGAAATGACAAAGCTAATAACGAAACGTGTAATTGATAATAAAAAATAAAACGGTCCTGACAGAAGGTTATTAATTTAAAATTAATCATAACGCGGGTTTAGGACCTAAGAATAAAAGTTTATCTTTTAACATTGATATTAAATATATACAATTATAATTAACTATTCCACATCGACTTCAAATAAATATACTGTCTCTTAATTTGAAGATATATTTTTCAGATTTGGCAGAAATCTATCCAGCACCAGTGGAAAACTTATCCGTAGATAGCGACGAAAACCTCCCAATTCAATTACCAGCTGATTCGAATAAGTTTATGTACATTGTTGGATTCATTGTCGCTTTAATTGTTCTTATAATATCTATTATAATACATTTTATTAAAGGTTAACAAAAAAAAGATAAAAAAATAACGTGTGTTATTGCTTTATTAAAGTCTGCATTTAAACGTATTTATTTTATTACTGATATATGAAACATACACATATAATAAATTCATAACTACTTGTGAAATATTAAATAGTAATAAAATAAAAATGACCTATTTTATATATAAAAAACAATGATTATTATTAAAAAAAAGAGTTGTTTATGTGTTGCTCTGAAATATTTGTATATTTAAATAATAATTAATATGTTTATTTTTTTAACGCACTTTTTATTATTGTATTGGTATTTTGGAAATAAAAAAGAATTATTCAGAATTTGTCAATTTATTTATATGAACCAATTTATAACTCTCTCGCTAGCGAGCTTACACGTTCGTAAATAAAAAGCTCTGACTGTTATGCAATGTTATATGTTATCCATAGTTTATAATATTTTGATTGTCTAATTTAGTTATTAAAAAGTTAGAAATGAAATAAAAAATTGAGTTATTGATTTTATGTTTTTAATATGTGCAAAAATGTTACATTACGAAATAAACACAATTTTATATTGATTATGAATTGATTGGAAATACACTGTCAATAATAATAATGTATAATGGTAAATAATAAAAAAAAACTAATTAAATTTGCATTTGGAAAAATCCATTTCTGGATGTTGTTCCATGAACCTGGAAAAATAAAGATCACATTTTGTAAATTCCATTATTTTAAATCTATTCAATTTTTACATTATTTAATCTTAATAGGCAAAACTATAACTTAATTTCTATAAAAAGAGTTCAGGCCACTTTCAAAAAACATTTTTAAAAATTTGCTTCCCATAATTACCTAAACTGTTCTTTTTTTCCACCTTTATATTCTCAAACAACTTGAGATACCCACTAAATTCGTTACAATCTATCATCAAATCAATTTGGAATCAGTTTATAATTGTTTGAGGCATGCACAAAAGCAAATTAGCTTGTAATTTGCCATGCTCTGAATATTCCGTATAGTTGCAAACCAATTCCATAATTGATAAGAACAAACCTATTTGTATAATTTTTGAAATAGCAAAAAAATAAATGACTTACTTTTTAATAACGTCTTGTTTCTTTTGTTCATCGCTAGTGGGTAAACCTAATTCCTTTTGTCTTTGATCGTACATCATTTTTTCGACTAATCCTCTAGTTTCGCCATCTAAATCGCTAAGTTTCGACGGTTCGGGATTGATTTTTCGAGTGTTAATTTCTGGATCGGATACTATGAGACGACCCCACCAATTCATTTTATTTACCTACAACATGATTCTGTATTAATATAAAATTTTAAAAAAACACAAGTTATAAAACAATGGCCACCTCTTTTATTTATGAAAAGGTGCTTTTATTTTTTACTTTAAAATAAAGTTTTACTTCTACCTCTTATCAAATATGAGTAGTATTTCAATTTTTGATATATTTTTTATATTTACTGGTATAAAATTCAAATAAACTGATTAAAATTGTTATTTTATGTAAACGTCAAAAGTAATTTAGACAAAAATCACTTTTAAAAGTGAGATAAAAATACGGGCTAATATTATTTCATTTTTCAGTTACAATAAATATTGAATTTTATGAAAAAGTACTGAACAGTATATCTATTAAAATGTAAAGTACAGTTTATTACTAATATATAAATTAATTTTTTTATTATAAATGTAATTAAATGAAAAAAAATAATAAATAAACTGTTTTCTTTTATATAAAAGTACATAAATTATAGGTTAGATAACTACAAGGATTTTATTGTAATAAAAATTTTTTCCTTACCATAATATCTTTAACAACGGTAATAATATTTATTAATTATACCCTCCTATAATTATTAATTTGTACAACTACATAAAAATATACGTAGATTATTATTTATAGCCAAATTAAAAACTTACAATAATAATTAAATAGATTAATAACATTATATTTAAAATTAAATTAATATGATGGTAAATTTTAATATTCCAATAAAGTCTGAAGCAAGAAAATATTGGAGTATACATTTTGATTTAGTTATTCTAAACATTCGATAGAATTATTAAATTACTGAATGTCATAAAAGATTTTAGTGTGTTTCTAATTTGTACAATTAATGATTTGTCGATTCAACAAAGCCAAGAGTTCAACTACACCAAAAAAAAAATAATAAAAAAATTCCTAATTGAAGTTCATTATTATCCAAATATATCGATGACGTAAAATGTTAGTTATGTAAAGTGCATCAATAAAATATCTCTAAAAAAAATCTAAATGAAAAAGTCACGAAACTAACCTTCTCCAAATTAAACAGCAGTGTGTGCCCATCTTCAATCACCCAAGTGGATTCTTCGAGCTTAACTTCATGAGGAAAATCATCATCAATTATAGGTGTCTGCCCTTTAATACCGCAAATTAGATGTTTCTTTGAAATTGATACGTTTAGATCTTTTTGGCGTGCTTTGAAATTAACCTTGAGCGGAATTCGGACCTGTAAAAATAAGATACATGTATTTTTATATGATCCAGTTTTTATTGCAATTTTGTTATGTAATATTTATAAATACACTTTTTTTTGTTATTGTTGACATATGTTTTGCTGGTTGTTTTCAAATAGTTGAAAAACTAGTTTAATTTGATAATGTAATTAATTAGATGTTTGTTTTGTGGTAATAAAGTAGAATATATTAATTAAATAGGCAAATTTCATTAACATTATTTGAATACAAAAAGAATCTGATGTATTAAAATATACATATATTACTTCCTATAGTGCGTAGTTGCTTTGTAGAAATTAGAGTTATATACTCGAGATTTAGACCACGTTTTTATACACGTATTTAGGGATTCGTATTTGTAGCTAACCTGACAGTATGTTTTCTTATATTTTTATTGTAATTTTTTTGTTATATTTTATATACTTTCTCAAGTATAAATGTATTTATTTTCTTTTAAATTTATGTAAAATTATTTATTTTATAGTTGGCCTAAAGACGGTCAAATAAAACTGAAACTAATTGCCAGAAATCAATAAAAAATAAAAAAACTTCATTACACCTTCATTATTGCAATCCTACATTTCAAATAAAATTAGATAAATATATGTATATTATTTATATTTAGATTAGTGTTTTCCTCTTATCTGATATAAATTTTGTATTGAATATCACGAATTTAAGAAAATATAACAATTTTGTATCAAATGTTACTTTAAAACTTTTTTCAAATAACTTTTTTCAAAATTCTTAAAAATAAAGTACATTTACCTGAAGTATTTTTCTTTGTTGTTCAATTTGACCTATACCGGAAGTAATATTCAATATTTCCGACTAGTGTATTTTTAGTTTTTAGACAAGCACCAAAAGTCCCGTAATAATTATTTTCAAAAAATAAATAATAAACTTTTTTCTCACAAGATGCGAACTTTTTAGTAGACATTGCATAAATTACTAAACATATATGACTGGTAATTTAAACTTTACCATTTTTAAGCAAAAAAAGTGATATTTCATGAAAAGAATAATTTATTATATTATTTACTATACTGTTGATTTACATTACCATACATATTAACAATAAAACGAAATAAAATGTCAAAAACTAGTTCAACATTTAACACATTTATTGAATGTCCACACCCAAAAAGTTATTAACATTTAAGTATTAAAAAAAAAACTTATTTTTTTTGTTTAAATGTGAGACTTTTTATAACAAGAGAACAATAAACAGATTAAACGCTGAATCTTAAAATATTTTAACTCTTTAAAGACATTGACATCTAAAACTCAGTCTACGTTTGAGAAACTTTTATTACCGAATGTTATATAAAACAAAAAATACCTTGTTTAATAAAATTTACAAGGTAATTCGTTGATGTATGAGAATTAAATAAAATTAATGACCTTTAAGTAAATTTACCAAGAATTCGTTTTTGTATTACTTACATACGTTATTACAAAATTTGCACAAAAAAATCACAATCAAATTATTAATTTCTTAAAATAAACTATGTACATATAACACATACACACATATACATAATGTATATATTTGTTGAGATTTTATTTCCTTCAAATAGAAAAAAAATCATATTTTCATTTTTTTTTTATTCATTAAATAATTAAATACTTATCACTGTCTCTCTTCTTTTATTAATAAATTCTTTTCATTTTATTTACATAATAAATTATATATCAATGACATATAAATATTAATTTCTACATATATCTCAAATTTTATTATTGTGAATTATCTATTTTGCAAATAAAATTATGCAAGCAATAAAATCTTATCAAAAAATTATAGTAAATAATCGCAAAGATCTACTATAAAAATTTGAAATAAAATTGTTATTTTTATATACAGTGTGATTCACTCGGTTGTAGATTTTTTGTTAATAATTAATGTTGAAAAAATATAATTTTTCATTTAAAAATTTAAACTTAAATATACATACATACATACACAATCACGTCATGTACCCAAAAGGGTGTGGCACAAACTCTTTCCATCATCCCGAAATCAGTCTCCTCCAAACATTCCTATCCAAACAAGCAACTTTCGCTTCATCCACATTCATAATTTATCTATTTTCTATAGGTTAAAAAAGAAAAATTGAAATTGTGAGTTACATTATAAACTTTACTAGCTAAATTATGAATTAATTTCTTTTGGTAATAACATTACGCAGTTCTGATTAATAATTATTCATTATCAATTGTTTTTGAAAGCTATATTATTAAAAATATGAAAAACCAGTGAAAAAATTTTGAATAAAATTAAAAAGCTTCAGGTTTTAGAACTGTATAATTATTTTTAATTAAATTTCAACGTTTCGATATACTGCATGTACATCATCAAAGAAAAAATGAACAAAACACAGAAACAAGTAACTAGGTAACAAAATAATGAGTTCTGAAAAATGCTTTACTATGTTAAAAATTTTAATATATATTATACGCAATAAATTTTTTAAAAATTATAGTTTAAAACTTGTATTCGTAGAAACAAAATAAATAATAACAAATTTTTTATTTCGTTAATAAAATAAGTGTTGTAGCGATTTAAACATTTGTATAAACACATGGATCCAGGGTGACAAGATTATGGCTACCCTGTTTGCCTCTGTACCCAAGGGTTGACACCCTTGCAAAACTATTTTATTTAGTTTTAAATTAGTAAGTTAGAGACTGTTAAATAATTCGAACCTAATTTGTAGTGATTCGTTGTGAGCTTGCTTATTGTGCGTAAATCTTACGTATTATCATGTTAAAGTGTTTATTATATTGTTCAAAATTTATAAATATTTTTTATATATTTATTATTTTTCTGCAAAACTAAAACAAAATTGAACTTATTAATACCTTGTTCAAGAAAAATTAAATTTTTATAGAATTAATGAAAAATATGAGAGAGAAAAAAAAACAACATATTTTTGTAAAATCGATTATAAAAACAATCTTGCTTCCAGCTGTTAATAATACTTATGTAGAATAAATTTATGGAAATTTTCCGAAGCTATAGATGATAAAAAGCAATAAATAAGTCTCTGTTAGATAAAACAATTTAAAATTTTATTTATTGAATTTTTATTAGTAAATGATTTTATAATGTAACGTGACTTGCTCTAATGGATGCGAAAAAAAAATCAAGAAAAGCAACTTTTTAATTACTTGTATAATTTACAACATAAAAATTATTTAAAAAAAATATAATATACAATATAAAATTACAAGGCTATTAGGGTAGAATAAAATAAAGTAGCTAGTTTTAATAGAAAAATAATTATTGTTATAATTTTTTTATATACAGTGTTTTTTTTTTTAAAAATATGTCATTAAATTTAGTTGGTGCATTTAGAAATTCATAAAACCCTACGTATTAGCTATTATCTTATTTAGTTTTACTTTTTTTTCAATCATGCAGATTATAAAAGCTACCAGTGGAATCATCTGACAATTTCTAATTTTTATATATGTTATTCAAAATTCTATATTCTGATATGATAACAGGATATTCTTGCAAAATAAGACAATGGGCTCTACTACCAAGACAATTCCAGTGCATTATGCGGGATTCTATATAATACAGCAAAAAAAAACAACAGTCAAGAAATGACTACAGAGAAAGCATATAGGAGCATAGATAGAAACTGCTGAACAAAAACACATCAGACGGAATAAATTTAATACCAAAGAAATAATTAACCTTAGCAGGAAAAAAATTCGAGATATAATCAGTATCTTGAGTGGACATTGCCATTTGGCTAAACATCAACATATTCTGCGCTTAAAACACAGTCCTATATATAGAAAATATGGACAGGAATTGGAAAAACTCCTACACTATTGCTGGATTTTATAATAGCAACAGGACTTCTTTTATAAGATAAATTAAAAGAAAATATAATAGACCGCTGGGTCGCAGTGCTATTGGGACCTAAAGACACCAGCCTTATGAAAGATAGACAGGTAGATAGAAATTCTATATAATTATGAGATATGTAATTATTATTTATTTTCAAATTCCTGTTAACTATTGTGTCTGTGTTAGCTAGCATAAAATAAAAGACATCAAAATAAATAAAATGCGTTTTACATATTAATTTACTATCTTGTTACATATACCTTTTATTTTTGTAGTAACCGTTAATGACCAAAATATATAGAAATATTCCTGTACACCCCGTGTGTAAATTTTAGGTGTCGATACACAATGATTAAAATAAGAGTCTACAAAAAATACTCTACTATGTGCAACAAGATTTCTTCACAAAATTTCAGAACTTTAATTTTTATAGAACGTTAGTTTAAAGGGAATTAACACAGAATAATAACTTTTAGTAGAACATCCTGTATACATATGTAATAATATAAAATAGTACTAAATATTTAAAATTCCAATGTTCACAAGATAATAAAACAATCTGTCATAATTATTGAACCGGCACAAATCGAACACAATTTATAAAATAACATAAAAATTAACCTCACGCAGAGTTTAATGTACCACGCAGCCTTCTAAGTAAGTAAAAAACAGAGAAAAACACGCATTAATTTCACTATTTTACTTCATTACCTTGAACATCAAATAACAAACACACATAGAATTAAAACTCTCATTAGAATTCGGACAGTATACGACACAGAATATTAAAAAAAAAATACTTCAGCAAAGCGTTAAAATATCTGAAGGCAAGTAATTAGTCAGTAAAATACTGTAGATAATTCTTAAGCTAAAATATTATGCAGTAGTTAATTTGTCAGATGGAAAACAAATGACACTCGTCGTTGAGTACATGAAAAACAGTAATGCGCAGCATGGCCACCCTTGACCTAAACAACAAATAGATGCTTTTTTTATATGAAAACAAAACACGACTGACCTATTTGACGTGTGCATTATAATTACACGTTAATTTTAATTAGTAATTAATAAAATTAACACCGTACCTGACCTCTAGGTTAGTTGTCGGATTTCATTTGTAACTTAGCACGACATGGCTAACTTAGATTTTATTATTAAGTAAAATGCTTATTTTGCAGTTTAGATTTTAGCCTATACAAATATTTAGTATTTGCACTTTTACGAATTTCATATGATTTTCAAAAGACATTTTATTGATGTTTTATTGTTATACGAAACTAAATAAATAAATGTATAAACTACACATTCTATAGTTATAAATAGAGTCATTAAGAACTTATTTAACTACACTTACAATAATACAATTTTTAATACAGTTTTTAAGATATTCGCATGTTTTAAATTAATTGTATTTAATTGAGAAAATTGATTATTTTACGTTATCTTTATTTTTTCTTTACGTATTACAAAAGAGGTAATGTTATTAAATAAGTAAAATTTCAAAACAATTTCGTATCAACAAACTGTAGAAACTTTAGTATTATAGAAAATAAATAATGATAATTATCTATAGTTATAAAATATATTTACAATCGGTATAAACTAATAATCAGATTAAAAATTAGAAAAGTGACTACAAAAGACTTATTATGTATCATTAATTATAGTTAAAAGATTCATATGTTTTCATCAGTTATGTTTGATATTTTGTTGAACAGTTTGAAGACTTATAAAATTGATGTAAGTCAAGTAAATGTGAAGGTTTTCTAATAAATTTTATAGAAAATAGTATCAAGTACTTATACATATTAAATAAGTGAAATTTTTACACATTTGACTTAATAATAAAATATATTATTGTCATTATAATTCATAGTATCTACTAATAATACCGTGATATAGCCTTCATGCAGTTTAATTACATTTGATTCCAATAAAATAACTTATTATAAAACAAATGACATAATACCATCTTGTTATTCATTTATTGTGATAAATAACTTTCTACTTTTCATAAATTGTTTTGCAAATATTAATAAAATACTAGCAAAAATCCATTTGCTACATCTAACAATAAAGTGACATATTTATGCCTTTTAAACAAAAATTATCTAGTGTTTGAATAAAATAATTTTAAATTTATGAGGATTCAAATATTAGTATAGATTAAATTAATACATTAAAAATGAGGTAATATGAGTTTTTCCATTTTCAGATTTATTAGTTTAATCTATGCCAATATTTGAATTCTTATACATTTGTTCATTATTTCGGCCTACAGCCGTAATTTCTTTACTTACTTAAAATAATTTTAAATTTAGTTTTTGACATTACATTTTGTATACTATCCGAACCCATTTTAATATTTTATCAAATATAGAGTCGATTAAACAATCGACTTTAATCGACTCTACATTTAGATCTAGAAAACAATAAGATTTCACTTAAATTAAAAAAATTGTATATAGTCAACTTGCTCTTTCAAACTGTATACAATTTTTCCCAAGTTGCATTTTGCTATGAACAATAATAATAAAAATTTTGCATAGCGATTGGAAACACGAAGAATATATTCTATGTGAAAAAAACTATATATGAAAAACTAATCTCTTGATATAAGTTAAAAATCAGTATTACGTTTTAAATGATTTTCAATTTTTTGTTCCCTTCAAGTTGAGCTCATAAGTAAGGCATTTTTGTATCTTCACGAAGCCATTAAAACAATGTTAACACATAAAAAAATAATTAAACAAATTAAAAAAAAAACATTATTACATAATCATATCTTTATATTATATACATTGCTTATAAATTAAATCATTCACTTAAGTAATAATTAATACAAAAACTCATTTAAACAGGTTTTTTTTTTTCTTCTTCTGAATCAATAACATTTAAACTTCATCATAACATGACCGGTTACTTAATTGGAATATAATTAATTATTAAATCAGCGGGGTTAAAAAAAAAACTAATCTTAATAATTGGTTAAAATCGCAGTTAAACAATTTGTAATATTAACTGTTTAAAACATATAACAAATTAGAATCTGAAATTCTGCAACGCATTTTTAAATTTGTAATCACATTTATATTAATTAAAAATAACTTGTTTTGCGTTTGATTTATAACATTTTTATTTAAATTTTAAGATCGGATTTCTAGTTCATTTGAAATTATTTCACTAGAAGGTCAAACATTACTGTGAAATTAGTTTAAGTAATAATTATATTCCGTAATTACTTAAAATAAAATTAAACATTTTTCTGTTTCTGCAAAGCAAATACTTTCCAACTAATATTGAATTTTAAAATACTAAGATAGATTAACTGTCAATTAAACGATACACTGAAAAAATATTTTTTACATCATTTTTGGTAGTCTTTTGAAAATAATTTAAAAAAATTAATAAAACTAGAAAAAAAAATTTTTTTTTTGAGTAAATATCCATTTCAATGATTTAAAACGAATATTTGTATTTTATTTTCTTTTAAGAGACTAGTGCAATTAATTTGAAAAATATTACCATATGAAAACAAATAAAGATATAATTGAAATCAATTTATTTACAATAATATCCATATGTAATTTTCCGCATATTATTACAAAATTTCTAGCCAACTAATAATACAGCGCACCTCTATTTATTCAATATCAGTTCTAAGAATCTACATAATTTTCTTTGGTATTTAAATCCGCCGGTTAGTTTGATATCTAGCTTAATCACAAATAAATATCTTGTACACGCCTCATTTTTATAAGCATCCTGTATAAATCTTTTAATAAGATATTATTATGTGACATAAAACTCAATGCAAGAATTAATGAAGACATTAACGATATTTTAAAATAAAACATCCCATTATACGAAATACATTATCATTATAACAATTACATAATGAAGGATCTTATATATTTTACTAAACTATACGTTGTTAGTTTTTTTAATGAATTGAAATTCATTTTAAATTATTTAATGATTTAATTATTGTCATATTCTTACCAGAAGAAACTTCATTAATAAGATACTATTAAATGATTTTTTTTTAAATAAATATTCTAGAGGAATAAGTTCTTTAAGTCCATTTTTTGAACAAATATTTACATATGCGATATTCACTATGAACAGTGTTGTGACGGATCATTTTAAAAAGGATCTAGATCAAGATTCACAGTTTATATGTTTTATCTAGATTTTTTTTTAGATTAGATCAGAAATTTGTGATTTTACGAGGATAGATTGATCACGGCATACCAGCCCAGAAAATTTTATAAATTCAATGGATACAGGCCATGAAAGCCTGAAGATTACTTATAAATAAACTTTTATTTCAGCCCAAAATTTAATCTTGCCCTGCATATTTTAGTATATATAATTTGTGTGTGATATATAGAAAAATAAACATAATTTGTTTTTACACTGCATAATGTATCTAATTACTGTAAATTAAATTATTCAAGCAACTGTATGATTAATTCGTTAATAAATTAAAAATACTTAATCAGAAAAATTATCTAAAATTCTGAAACCAATAATTATCAAATAAATTGCAAATATGCAAGTAAAAAAAAATGGTCATAAAAACAGTTCAATGCCAAATATTACTAACTTATTACATTACAACAAAACATACAAAATAACTAATCAATGACAAATGTAGATTTCAAAAGAAAACGCATCACAAATTTCCGAATCGACGTCAAGAGATATTTTCGAAAAAAATTCATTGTCAAGGCCTCTCTCTGTGTTACTTGGCCAGGGTCGAAATAATACATCTATTTACTTCTATTACACAACTTTGCTGAAGTAGGTTGCATAATAATAATAAAACAACTGACAATCACAGAAACAAATATTGACACAGAGCCAAAAATTTCATTTTTATACCGTGAAAAGAATGTCATCAAAACTATTTTTCCTACGCCTATTGGTGGTTAAGAACAATTGCAAAATGTTCCCTCCATTTTTCGGGGGATCTATTGTTTATTTCTGTGATTTTTAAGTGTATATAGCTTTTAAGTTTGTACATTTAGTTGTTGTTTATACAAAGTACAGTTAATTGTTATTGAATTATTTTTTTTTATTCGCGTTGTGTCAGTGAATTTGTGCGTTTTTTGTGCAATTAATTTATTAATTTCAGTGAGAATTTTACACAATACTCTCTTAGGTAATGTATCAACTTGTTTTCTATTAATTAATTGATTGTTAAATCAATTTAAAAGTAATTAGACTTAATTGGATAATTATAGATTACAATTTGTTCTATTAATAATCTCCGATGCTGATATACGACAAAAACTTTATTATTTCTTTATTTTATAGTAGTATTCTACGCAAACTTGTAACACTAAGTAAGAAAGACAATGGCCCGTATTCTCACCTCACTTTTACGTGGAAAAGTGCTTTTATCACTAACTTCAAAATAACTTTTTGCTTCTGTTTTTCATCAATTGTAAATAGTTTTTCTATTTATGATCATTTTTATTATATTTGGTATTATAAAATTTATATAAACTATTATAAATAAATAATTTTAAGTAAACGTCAAAAGAACTTTTATAAATGAGGTGAGAATACGGGCCAATGTTTTTTCTAATTTTAATGAATGTAATGTTTTATTTATAAGTAAAGGTCCTCAATCTGAACTCATAAAAATTTATATCACAAAATTTAATAAAAAATTGCAAATAATAAAAATTACTTTGTTATAATATTTCCAGATAAAAATATTGAAAATATTTAAAAATATTTTACAATAAAATTATTACAATCTTAAAATGATAAATTTGTGGGAATCGATTGTCCCCATTAAATCGTTTTTAGGAATCGATTTTCTCGTTGAAACCATTTTTGGAAATCGATTTTTCCCCAAAAATCATTTTTGGAAGTCGATTTCCACTGAAACTATTTTTATAAGTAGATTTTTCACCGTAAAACCGTTTTTGCGAATCGATTTCTTTCGCTGAAACCATTTTTCGAAATCGATTTTTTTCGCTGAAACCATTTTTGGAAGTCTATTACCACCACTGAAACCATTCTTGCGAGTTGATTTTTCACCTTGAAACCGTTTTGCAAATCGATATCTTTCCTTGAAACCATTTTTTGTGAGTCGATTTTTTTTGCCTTGAAACCGATTTTGGAAATCGATTTCTTCCCTTAAAACTAATTTTGAAAGTTTTTTTTTTTCCTAAAACCAATTTTGTACATCCAAAAGATACTGATTTAATTATGACCTACCAAAGGATATTTATCACCAATAATTAATTTTGTTCTTCGTGAGTTTGAGTTGTATGTTACATAAGTTTTTCACAAAAAAAATATAGAATGTTTCTATTTTCACAAAAAAATTTAAAAAGTTTGTAACTATAAATCATTTAACAAAAACTAAGAGAAAATACAGTTTTAAATTACATTCAAAGTTATTTATAATAATATATCTATTCTTCCCACTGAATTCAACAAAAATTTCATATGTTTTTCTAAAAATAATTTAAGAAGTTCTTAATTACATTAATCTTTTATGAGAACAAAACTCTAGCTCGGTGAGGTCAATAACAACACGATTGGAAGAATGAAAGTCAGACAGACACAGTTTTTTTTTAATATTATTTGATCTCCATTCTAATTATGAGCTCTGTTGAAACAGAAAAAAAACTGTTTCAAGAGCAAAATTAAAAATAAACTTTTTATCTGTGTATATTGTTTTTATGTTAATATTTGTTTTACATTCACAATTATTCTGCTACTGATTTTTTTTTGTATATACTTCCTCTTTTCATAATTGATAATTATATTATTGCAAATTTAATTTCATTATAAACTAATTTGCAAGAAAACAAAAACCAGTATGACCTATTTGTAATATATATAGGCGGCATTGGAAATTTTCATTGTTTCTCCGCGTAATTTAAATTATGTTTACGTTAAATTATATTGTCAGATTTCATCAGAATTGATTTGCTAATAATCTACAAATTTTTATAATCACTATAAAATCTTGCACAAATATTTATAACATATTACTATATAAGATTATAGTAAAAGAATCGACAAAGGATTTGAATATGTGAAATAAAGTCGAAGTAATTTCATTTACGAGATTTTGTTATTAGCATTTAGCAACCATGTATTGTAACATTATTTCTCGTACGATAGATCTAGAAATATAATATAATATTTGTTTAGTTTATTTTGAAAATGTCAAAGTAAACATTGTCGTGAAAATCACAATTAGTACAGTTGATCCGGCATGAAACTGTATATTTTGGGTATAGTGCAATATATACAGATTAACAGTTTATTAGAAAGGTTATTTCGAGTGAAAAATATCATATGAACATACATCCTATTCTATCTAAATTTACTAGTTTAATAACAAGTTACAGTAGAAAAATAAAAATTAAACAATAAAATAGCTATACACTAGACTTCAGCAATGATTCAGTGTCAATATTCGGGCTGGTATTTTTAACGGACAGTTGCTTGATATTGAAATTTTAAATGATCGTTTATATGCTGAAGGATATGCAAATTTTCTCAATAATAGACTTGATGAATAGTTAGAAGATACTCTATTTCATATTCGACAACACAAGTGGTTGTAAGATAATGGTACTACCCCGTCTTGGAAGACAAGTGACCGCATGGCCAACAAGATTTAAATTTCAACAAGTACATATAATAACGCGATCGCGCAAAAATTATTAATTATATAAGACATATATTATCACAAACAATGACAACTAATATAATATAATTATAAAATAATAATGTCAAATGCCATAAAATGTCATTAAATTAAGATTTAAAAACTATATAAGTTTTCCTTATATTTAAAAAACTGGTATTATTAATATTTATCAGGTACACGCGCTTGTTTAAATTATCCAGGATCTATGTAAACAAATAAATTAATAAAATATAAATATTGTATTCTTTTCCTTAAACAAGACAATTTGGAATGTTCAAATACACCCACTACATTAAATAGCATAGTAACAAATTTATGATTTATTCACATTTTTTAAGAGTAATATGTTCATATTAAAATGACACAATTTTTAATATGTATGTATATTTTTTGTTGTTGTAAATACTTTCTGTCTGCAACAAAAACCTTTATATATATATATATATATATATATATATATATATATATATATATAACCTTGTCAAATAATAGATAAAAGTATTTTGTTCTATTTGATAATTTACTTATATCTCACACCCACATTTCAATAAATTTACGCTGCTATGAAATAATACATTTTATTTTAAAACAATAATAAGGAAAAATGTAATAACAAATTATATATTAAAATTACTTGTTTGTTAAATAGATCCGGGTTTTTAACGTTCTGAAAAAATTAAAAGTATACGGTATATGAAATTTGATCAATTCGGCCGCATACTTGTTTAAAACACATTATTTTTATCACTTTGACTGCAAGTAAAACTGATGTAATATTTTCAAAAAAAAAATTTTAATATAGCCTTTTGATCATAAATCTGAACTTAGATTATGAAAGTGTATGTGTGTGCTTCATTCGCTCACTCGCTCGTTTCAATTTTGTGATCGCGTCTCCTCCTAGACCATTCATTCAATTTGCACAAAATTTTCAGGATATGTTGAGTAGCGCCCAAAATTATTAAAGTTTCTAAAAAGTTCATTATGGCTACATTATTTATCCGATTTTAATCAAATTTTTACATAGGATTTTCTTAGTGCCCACATAAATTATATAATTTCACTAAAACACAGTGTTGAGTAAAAAATATTTTATTTTTATTTTTAAATTGGTATATTTCGTTGTTTTGTTTGTTCCATATTATTTTCACTTTTTTTTAGAACACCCTATATATTTAACAAAAATAGTTGCATTAATAATTCGAAATATTTAAATCGAATTTTAAACAAATCATTTTTTTTTAATTAATTTAATTTTATACAATTTAAAATATTTAAGACATTTTTACAAATTTCAATTTTTTAAATCAATTTAAAAAAAATTTCTATATTATTAAATATTAAATATTACTTATTCTTCATTTTTCATTATAACTAAATATTAAAAAAAAGAAAAATAGAATTTCTCGTTAATATGCACTATATGCACATATGTTAAAACAAGAAAATAAATTATAAGAAAGAATTTCAAGAGTCATAAATCTTAAATGAAAGAACAAGGGCAGCCGAGAGTCGGTGATTCGCGCGCAGTGTTGGAGCGATGGGTCAAGCGACGAACCTTGATCCAATCCCGGATTAAAACATGATTATTGCTTACACACGCTATTATGTTATCATATTATGAAATACTTCATAACAAAAACCGCCATTTAACTGCTATATTATAATTTACAATTAATTTACTTCTATTATATACAATTATGCTATATTTTAAGTATTCAAATAGTTTCGTTGAGAATTATTGAAAATAATTTTCAAATTTAATTTTAATTATTTTTACTTCTGCTTTATATGTCGATTGAATTGTTCATTTAGACACTTTTCAAGTCTGCAAGTTAGGTTCGACAGTGCCAACTACAAAATTTCAAATGTGAAACTTGTAAAAATTAAATATAATTTATAATTATTTATAATATAATTTAAGAAAAAATGGACGACCAACTTATATTTATAACCAAATTACCTGTACAATTTTATTATATTTCTCATTATTTTTATTTTAATACGTTTATAAAAGTTTGTTTATGAAATAATATAAAAATATGGTCTTCCGGGTAAGTTCCTGAAACTAATTAGCTGTCATTTGCAAATGTATGCAGTTATTAACAAAAAAAAAAACTAAAATTTCCTTGAAAAGTGCAAAGTTTGCAGTTTTAAATTTTAACATTATAAATAAAAGTCTCTGTTTCAATATATGCTTAAATTAGATTAGATTATTTTAGTTATAATTTAAAAATACAGTATATATTTACAATAAAAATTAATTAATATTAACTGTTAAAAAAAAAAACAAAACAATTTGCGCACCAAAAATTACTTCTGTTTATCCGTAAAAACATTGAAAAATTTAAAACCTATTATTACTAGTAATTAATCACAACTATAAATTTTTGCAATAGTAAAAATGCAAATTAGTATTGAAAATGAATTATTAATAACATATTCCAACACTAATAATTCGCTTATAGCTCCTGAAATATCTACATATGTATATTTAGTTAAAATTTACATATGTGTACATATCTGAACTTTGATATTCATCTTTCGAGTGTTTACAAGCTGTTCAGACTGTGACTAGACTGGCGGTTCATGAAGTATATTTATTTACTATTTAATATTATTCATATCACATCCTGGTACTTAAAATTTCGCAAAAAAATTGACATCAAAATGTATGTTGCAATTTGTAAAAATTAAAAAAATATATATTAATAATCTTGTTTTCGGAATAGATTTCAAAACTTAAACAGTTTATAAATTTGTAGTAATTTTTCAAACTTTTTTCTTTTTATGTTAATATGTTAACAAAATAACGTAATTTTACAAAAATATGTTAAGTTTTTTTATTATCACACATTGTTAAATAGATGTCCTTGTATAAATTATTATCAAAACAATAGGTTTTTTGTATTTATTTAATTTTCACTTTTAAACGTATGCAAATTAAGTAAAAGAATAAATACAGGATGTTTAAAAAAATTAATTATATATTCCTTGCACTATAACAGTTAAATAATTAATTCATTATAATCATAGTCATTAAACAAATAACCTGCTTCAATTATTAAATAGTATATTTTCAACTGTAAAAGAAATTGTAGAAGAAATATAATTTTTTTTTAAGATTTTTTTATATTATATAATCAGAAAAAATATCTTAAATTTTTCTTAAATCAGGACATTTTGAGACTATTTTTTATTAACTGTATGCATCTTATTCTGAAAATGCTTTTTCAATATTCGCATGATTGCACACTATGAAATTCTTTAATCTGTAATTATCTATACTCGTACTGAAAACGTACACTTACAGTATTATAGTACTTGGCACATATTTATATAGTTATCAAGATTTTTCTTATAATTACGTTTATTAGATGAGTAACAATATGTAGCAAGAGGGTAAAAAATTGAGTCATTCAACTTTACCTACGTCATCTTATAGCACGTAAACAAAACTTTCATTTTCGATCAGCGAATGCATAACGAAATAACGAACTACATACCTAAACAACACTCTCGTTCAACGAAAGAGTAAAATCAGCTCAATGTCATTATCGGAAACGGATATCAAGTAGGACATGCACGCTGGCACGTGCACAAATCCATCCACTTAGAACGTTACGTTAGACGTTTGACGTAAGTTTGCGAATTTTCTACTTTTGTCGGCAAAAATCGGTATGTAATGTTGATGAGAAAACACGCCTACACGTTATACCATGACGTATGTTATATAATATAATTATTATTTAGGTTCGTTTTCAAAGAGATATGTTACGTGTTATGTAGAAGACACAGTTGTGGGTTTTTGTTTACATTGTTGAAGAATTTTCCGTGGTACTAAATATGGTGTGTGTATAAAGAAAAACTCGAATTAGTTTTTTTTTTGTTCATTAATGTAGTATGTATAAGTCTAGTAAAGTGATATAAAGTTTGCTAAAACATATTCGGAATTGAATACTTAAATGCTTTTTTATTAATTTTTTTAATATAACAACAAAGGCTTATAGTAGTTGCATTGTTTTAAAACAGACATTAGTTAAAATCAATTTTTAAATCGAGCTCATAATACGGGCCATTATGTTCAGAATTGTATGTATTTACGTCTGAAGAGTATATAAGTTTTAGAATATTTTAATTTTATTTTACACATACGTATGTAGGACATTCACGCCATGTATTCTAAAGGTGTGGTAAAAAAACTCTTTCAATTCAAACAGGAATTAATTTACGCTAAAATTTTCGCAGAGAGTTTACCCCAATAGTAAATTATAGTAACACCAATCAACTGTTTTTAGCGTAATGTTCGTTATTGCTTATTATCCTTAATGATATTAAATTAAAAAATATTAATAATCTCAAAACTATTTATAAAACATATATATTATTGAAAAGATAGATAAATAATTCAATTAAATATATTTCTTTTTATATATTTTCATCATCAAAAATATTTGAATTAAAAAAAAAATATGTTTAATAAAATTATACTAGGATAATAAAATAAAATAATATTATATTTTATTATAAGTAATAATTAAGAACATTTAAGAACTTTAAAATGACATCATGTACATCAAATAACAAATGATTACTTTGAAAATATGACTATAAATTAGCTTCATTACTTTCAAAAATTCCCTTAACCACAAAAGAAACCTAATTAAATGCTGCTGTATATTTACTTATTTGTAATTAAAGAAATTTTTCTAAATTTACGTAATATTATCTAATATTGCAATTAACATAAAAAAATGACACTATCATATTTGCATCTATACTTTGAACTTTTCTTCTATATTTAGCACGATTTCAAGACCATATAAATACCTTAAACTTCTCTCTATTTTAACCATTACCAACAAAATTATTTAAATAATTCACTTCTTCATCATAAGGTTAAAGAGAAACAGTTAAATTCTTCTCGGCAGCTTTTTTTTTCCACACTAATGACAAGAGAAGGTAACGTATTCCGTAAAGAGATATGTATAGATAGTAAACGCATCTTTCAAACTTCTTCTTCGACGGAGTTATTTATTTGATAGTGGCGCCAATGAATCGTCGCGTCAATCTTGCGTAATCGCAATGATTTACGATTACATATTTAAAACAATTAACATACGCGAGTCGCCTATATCTTCATCATTATATCTCGCTTAATTATTAGGTATTAATACGTATACATGTGTTTTCTATTAGAAGAAAATTAATAAATCAATTAATATAAAATAAAATTTGCATTTTGTTAATAAAAAGTTGCAAAACTGACAGATTTTTTTTACATTAAAAAGTGTTATATTTGAGTGTTTATATTTTCTCTTATCTGTTTTTCTATTTTAAAATTTGTTTGTAAGTAATTGAATTTTAAGCAATTTTCCTCATTATAAAGAATTTTACCGTATATAGAAATAACTTTTAATAAATCCCGTAAGACCAACAGTTTTTGGTTTAATTTTAAAGTGAAGCAAAAAAAGTTCAAATTTTAATTTCAGATGTAATACGAAAAAATATAATAGTTACTATATTAAATTTTTTGAGTTAATTTAGCAAATATTATAGAGAAAAGTTCCATAATTAAAATAAAATAGCTTTTAAATCCATGAAATAAATATTTATTTTAAATTTCTTTTTAAATTTAGTATGTTTTTTTTAATTAAAAATAAAAGCAAATATGTATAATTATAATATTCAGTAAAATTTTTTTTATTTAGTTTGATTTAACTGACAATACCTAATTGTTTATTTCCTTCTACAAACTCAAAAATAGTCAACTACGTAATATTTTTTCAATATACAAGTATATTCTTCTTAAAATACAAATAATTTGAAAATACTTCAATCTATTAAAGAGTATAATTTGTACAAAAAGTCCTGTTTTAACATCAGAAGATTTTTTTGTTCATTACATGAAATATGTTCTAAATAGATTTCAATTGAAAAATATTTAAAACAAAATATAAAATAATTGCATATTAATATTAATACACGTCAGTAGAATATTATACTTTTTCTACGACTACACAATGAAAAGTTGCACTTTTCGGTATGCCACAAATGATATTTTAAAATAATTATATGTATATGAAAATTCCATTGTCAAATATTTCAAAGGATTAGTCAGATACTGTTGAGTAATGACTCAAAAACTCACTGATATGATTAATGAATAGCATTACTTAGCTCAGAAACATTATACATATATTCGTATATATTAACAAAAGTTGAAAAAATTTATTATACGACATAAATATGTTAAAGTTTTAAATAGACGTAATGATTTAATGACATATAATTTTAAATTGTTACCAGTAGCTTAACAACTTAAACGATCATCATAAATATTAATAATTATTCAAAAAATTATCTAATATAAATTTTAATTACTAATTTATATAATTATTTTATATACGTTTTAATTACAAATATAGCTGATAATGTCAAGTTTACAGTATTATACTACATAGTAGTAGTACTACATAGTATCATATTTCAATTTATACAAAAACAACAATAAGAATAAGTCTATTTGAAAATAATGTAAAATCAAATATATATATATATATATATATATATATATATATATATATATATATATATATTGGCTATATATGAAGAGTAACTAAAAAGGATGATTCATAGAATTAATATTGTAGGTAAGGATATGAAACTTGTGTTAAAAGTTTATAAGTGCACAAAGTATTAGTTTTTGAGAAGAGTGATTCGGTGACTCAATGTAATGTATCTGTTGATGGTGCATGTTTAGAGAAGGTAGATGAATTTGTGTATTTCAGTAGTTTATTGTCTAAGAATGGTCGCTTTGATCGTGAGATTGAAAGAAAAGTTAAGGTGTTGGGTGCATTGTGTATACTTTTGCTAGAAATGTAAATGTTTTCAAAGTCCGTTAGTTTATACAATAGTGACTACGTTGGGTTTGGCTGCAAAAACATAAGGAAAATAACTGCTACGGAAATACAAATTTTATGTGGCGTATGTGATATAAGTAGAAGGAATCGAGTACGAAATAGATTAGAGTATGATGAGTGTGAAACTGAAAAAAAAATGTTGTAAAAGTTGGAGTTAGTCAGATAAAATGGTTCGGTTTTCTTGAGCGAATGTCTAATGAACGTTTGATTAAAAGAATATATGTGAATGATTTTGAAGGTATATGTTTGCGTGGAGATTTGAGTAGATGGAGTGGTATGATTTAGTGTGTTTTGCCTGAGAGAAAGTTTTCAAGTAGTAGGAACAGAAGAGCATGTATGAGAAATATTATGAATATGGATGAAGCTAGAGTTGCTTGTCTGGATAAGAATGTTTGAAGAAAACTAATTTCCGGATAGTGGGAAGAGTTTATGCCACACGCTTTCGGGTATATGGCATGATTATATTTAAAATTATATACATAAACTGAGCTTCTAATACCACAACCATAGAGATACCGGTCCAATTTCAAATAATTAAAAAAAAAACACAAACCAAATAATTTAATTTAAAAAATACCAAACAACTAAATAAAATTTAATAATCAGATTTTTTCAACACCAGACTCAACAATTTTTCATTCAATCTAATTAATACAGAAATACCAACCGTCGCCAACTGATACAAAAAAAAATCCTCTACATTAAATTACGTAATATTGCATTAGTCTCATCGACTTACAAAACTTACACTAAATCTACGTAACCATTAGATACTGGCGCCATATAATACCAAAGTAGCGAGGAAACAAAAACAAAATTTAAAAAAATCAAGCGGTCTTTGACACCGGAATCCCCAACGATCAAATAAACAGCAATTTCGAAGAATTCAAAACGGAATCTTTTTTCATCTTATTATTTTTCTATTAACCTGTTATATATGTTATCTGTTTACAAAAATGCATATATTCTTTTTCGACCGAGAATCCTGTTTCAACTTTTTTTTTTCGACAAGGTTGTCACATACACACACACACACAGAAAAAAAATTTGTTGGCGGCGACCTTTATAATGATTTTTCGTAGCAAGTTCGCGGGACACATAGGCGGAGAATGCGACTAGCAAAACAGGGCATTTGGTATTTTGATCTTATTGTTGTTTATCTCTTGCTTGATTTGCTTTTGTTAGGTTTTATGTTAATTTGAGACAAGTTGCGTTAAGTTTATGTTGAACGATTCGTAGGTGGTGAGTCATTTGCGAATTTTTCTTGATCACATTGTTAGATATGGTGTTTTCTTTGTATGTGTAGGTTTGAATCTATTGTTTGTGAAATATACGGATTCTGATTTTTGGGTTGAATTTATTTAAAGTTTTTTAAATACATGGAATATTATTATAATTAAAGAGTGGTATGATTGAGAGTGTTTTGCGCGAGCGAAAGTTTCCAACTTGTAGGAATAAAAGAGCATGTATGAGAGGAATTATAAATGTGGATAAAGCGAAAGTTGCTTGTTTGGTTAGGAATGTTTGGAGACGACTGATTTTGGGATGATGAAAAGAGTTTGTGCCACACCCTTTTGGGTACATGGCGTGATTGTGTATGTATGTATGTTTTTGGTAAAAGTTCTAAAAATATCATAAAAATATGATAATATATGCACAAATTTTTAAAAATTAAACAAAAGACGTCTTGCTATTCACTTAAAAAAAATTAAAATATGTATTTATTAAATTTTTACTCTGCTAAAACAAACTATTCACACAGTGTGCGAATCGAATAAGACTACTATCATTGAAAAATAAATAATACGTTTATAATATAAGTGTATTCTATCCACAACTAACAATTGTGGGTTATAAAATTGTTTTTAATCAATTACAAGTTTTTAAAACTTTAAGTATAATTGTAAAATTAAAATTATTTTAAAATGTCATTCACTTTACACCAAAAAGTGATTTTATTTCTATTCAGATACAGTCTTAGAAAAAGTATATTGATCTATTCACATGTTATGATTATAACTGAAATGATATACATGCTCGTTAAATAATTACTATTTTGTAATTAAAAATTTATTCTTTCAATGAGAAATAATCTATTATTTATTAACAACAAAACAAATTACTATCTATTATCAAAAACTAGAGAATGTATAACAAAAATATATCCGTCTAATTAATTTTGACAATTTGTTCTTGTATTGCAATAAATTTATCAATAATTCTTTGTTAAATACGTCAGAGATTTCAGTCACTGATAAATAAATCAATATATAATAATATGTAATGTTAAATCTAAAAATATATTTTTTTAATTGTACGCTACACTATACGGGGCTCTATCCAATAACATATAAAACAAGTTTTTGTCACATAGAGACAAGAAAAAAAAAATTATCAGAAAGATGGCCATGGCATAACATAACAAAGTTAAACCGTTGAAGAAATAACTGTAGAGAAAGTGAAAAATCATTATTTATTTATAATCTTTTAACCATTAAATTCGTTCATTTTCACAAATTTAATTCTTCAAAACAATGAATATTAATTTTGTTATTAAAGCAATGATTTCTGCGATGACACTAAGTTTTAATAAATATTTCCACTTAATCGCAGTGAAACAAATATGTAATTAGAAAATTAAATAAATTTGGAAAATGTATTAGCTTTCGCTGCAATTGTTCTAACCACTAGACTACGTGCCCACGACGAAACAAACATATTTTTCAAATTATATTGTTGCTGACTAGTCCTGACTAAGTCTTTCGTTAACCTAGTCGGTTTTATTCAAGTAAGAGGTCCCGGGTTCGAATCCCAAGAAGAATTCATTATTGAACATATAAGTATTTAAGTAAAAATGAACAAGTAAATTTGATTTTAAAAGTATTCAAGAATTATTTCACAAAGTAATTCGCTCAACATTCTATCTTCACGGTAGGTAATCTTTTTTTAAGAGAAATTCGTGTTTCATATAACCTTCTAGGTTGGCTAAAAATATAATTGCTACACATTCCATTTTTTTTTTTTCATTATTCAAAAAACAATTATTCATCAAATCCTTTATGAAAAATTATCATACATTATTTTTTCTTTTTCGCAACTCTTAAGTAAAATCCGGTTCAATGTATTCATCAAAAACAAATATCTTTATAATTAAAAAAGAATTTATTCTGCAACTATTTTTACAGTCGTAGCGTTACGAGATACTTTGTCTTTTTCGAGAAAATACAATTCATCTTTTGATAGAAAAAGACAGACTATCTCAGAATTGGTATCCTAAACTACATAAAAAATTATTAGTCATATGATATGCGGTACTACATGTGCGTAAAAGGTCAGAATAAAATTACATATTTCAATTAAAAAAATTAAAACTAAAAATGGTGTTTTAAATGTATATAAATATTTTTTTTAATTAGCATTTCTAATCGTTTCTGGTTCTATTGATATTAAATGATATGAATGAAGAATCTTCAATGATACAGGATTTTCGCTAAATGAATGATACCTATCAGTTGATCTTAACGATAATTATTTATAATTATTTTTTTATATGATCGTACCCATAAAGTTACCTATTAATTATTTTAATAAATACATCTGTACCTACTATATGATTGTACAGGCAGTTGTAGGCCAGTGGTAGTGTGTTGAATACAAATCTCAAACATATACTATGAATTGGAATTATGAAATAATATTAATTCATATAGAAAGACTTAATTCATCTGGAAAAAAACTTAATTCACATAAAAAAAGCTGAAATGTCATAAAAAAAGATGAAATTATTTATAAAATCAATTCATTTACCGGTTCATTTAACAAAAAAGCTTGTTAATTATAACAATTACAATTCCTTTTGGAATTGCGAAGTAATTTATTTCTGTTAAAGAATTGGAACTGTAAATTCTATTGAAATTTAATTATTAATTTATTTTGTAATTTAATTTTTCTACACTTCGGTAATGAGAACAAATAGGTCAGTTATCAGACATAAAATTTAATTAATTTCACTACCATTAATGCCTCAAAAATAATTTACTTTTAAATATGGCTTATATCTTTGTTTGAAATTCCATTTAGAAAATAAACTTAAGTGCGTAGAGACTACTTGTGTAATCTTAGATTTCTGATAAAACACTTTAGTTTTTATAGTTAATTTTAAATTACTATCGATAATAAAAGCTTAGCTTCTGAAATACGTAATTAGCTATCTGTTTATTTTAATTTTATGGTTTAGAATTTATTCTAAAATTTATTATTTGATTTATGATACTAATTTAGTTTGAAGCAAATAAAGAAAATTAAATACGGTATAATTTATAATAGCATTTTATTCTGATTCTCATAAATTTCATTCTTAAAAAATAAAGATACTCGTTAAAAGTTAATTCTAAAGATTTTTAAATTAAAAAAAAAAAAAACGTACAAATGTCCCAGAAAAGTTACTCAAACTAATCAGTTATTGAAAAATGAAAAACATGCGTTGAAAAGTTTGTAGTTTTTAATAGGTATATATATTTCCAGTAAGGCTAAAATCGATAATTTTTGAAAAAACATTAGAAATAAAAATTTTGGCATGTTTTTCCGAAAGTAACAGATTCCTCTATACACAACTGAAATTTTCGGACAACGCGTGTTAATACATATATCGTTCATATCGTGTAATTTATTAAAAATTGCAAATTTTCCTTTGTTCAATACAACACCATACATTTAAAAATTAGTTTTTTACTATCGTACCATGAGACATCCTGTATTAAACCAAGTTACATAACAAATTCGTAAACTTAGCCACCAAAATATTATAATCAAAATAATCCCGTAAGCGATATCAAACAACAAAAACATTGATGTCAGTTTTAAAAAAAATTAAGTAATCACACAATGATAATGAACTTGATATTTAAATCGTGAAAAATACTGTTGTGAAATAAAATAACTATTACGACATTAAGTTGCACAATTGAGAGATTCATTGGAACTTCGGAACGAATACAAATAAAAACTATACAATTATAAATACTCTTGAAATATACGATAGAATAATAAATAAATAATGATGCTATACATGAAAATAAGGTAACACTAACCAATATTAATGCACAAAAACAAAATGTACAATAAATATTATGGGAGATTCCAAAATCCTATTTCATTTCGCATAAATCACGTTTTTTTTCTGATTATTTTTTGCCTTAAATGCTGAAAAATATTTTAAAGTTGTAAACAAAATAGTTTTCTTTAAACCATCTTTTTTTTTATTTTCATTTTTTGGAAATAATAATTTGTCTATTTTTGGTCATTATAATTATAGAGTACTATACTACGATAGATAGATAAAATTGTAAATTTAAATTTAATAGATATAGAAAAAATATGTTAATGAAATTTAATATGAAGAGCACAAAAAAATACTTGAATTTCGTTTTAATATATTACAAAATGTTTATAGTTTCAAGTATTCACAGATAACATAAGAGAAATATGATATATCATATTATATTTAATGGGAGAGATCGGGTACGAAATAGATTAGTGTATGATGAGTGTGAAATTGAAAAAAATGTTGTAGCAAAAGTTGGTGTTAGTCAGTTAAGATGATTCGAACATGTCAAACGAATGTCTAATGAAAGTTTGGTTAAAAAGATTTATTTAAATGATTTTGATGGTATACGTTTGCGTGGACGTCCGATGAGTAGTTGGAGTGGTATGATTGAGATTGTTTTGCGTGAGCGAAAGTTTCCAAGTATAATATTATATTCACATTCACTTTCAGAAATAAATAAAAAATTAAACTAATAAAAAATTCGATAAAATTAAAGAAAAATTACTTAATTTATAACAATAGTTGACTTCATGTAATAAAAATATATTTTTAAGGCTCAGATTTCCAAAAATTAGCCAAAAAATGGTGTCACTGAATCTGAGGATATACTGAGAAAAATTTTGCTTCAGATTCGAGGTATTTATTGTAACTCATTGTAAACATGTTTTTGAACTGTAAACTTATATTTTTCTAATGAAAACAAAAAAAAAAAAAATATTAAATAACTATTTTCAAATTTTTGTATGTGTCAACTACAATATTTCTTTTAAAAAATCGTCTGTATAATAAAATATGCAAATATACATAAAATATATTTCTAAGAATCTAAAAACTCAATTAATCTCAAAATATTTTTTCCAAAAAATGTATTTTTATGAAATGTAACAATAAAAATACTAGGAACAACAACAAAAAAACATTTAAATAAGGAAAAATTACAGAAATAAAAATTTTCAAAAAAATAATTTACATTTTACATTAAACCTGTTCATAAGCGTCATAGTTTAACAAGACACTGGAATAAACAATTTGAAAATAAAAAATTAAAAAACAATTAAGTCACAATTCACAAAATTATCCATAATTCATATTCTCCGTATATACGCTGTACTTCATCAATTATAAATACGACAAAATTATAGGTTTGCAAACGAGAATTACATTAAAAAAAAAATATATTTTCATTGACAATTTACTCACAATCAGTTTCGTGTTCGAGTAATTTAAAATTAATATTTGCTACAAGAACGTAAATCTGACGTCACATAATCCGAGTTAAAAATAAAAATTCTGTCGCTAAAAATAACTTATAATATCAAGTGTGGTTCGATTGAGAAATTTATAAGTTTTGTTATTGACTTACGAGATCAATTTTGAATAATTAGATATATATTATTATTATTATTATTTTAATAAATATGTATTCTTACTTGTTTTACTAATAATATAGAATTGCTATTCCTTATCGCTCCTGGTTATAGTAATAATAATAAATAGTGTTTTCAAATATCAAGGTAATACCAAAAAATTTCCGCATTTGTGAAACTTACAAGATAAGATAATTGTGTAATATATAAACAATGTAAATTAATAATAATTGTTGGAAGAAATCATTTAAAAATTCGATTTTCTCTTATTTAATGAAGAACAGCAATGATTAATCACACGACTGAAGTTTGTAAACATTTCTTAAAGAAAAAATTGAAATATGCATTCTTAATTTGTGAAAATAAACTAACTGTCCTCTGCTGTTTGTGCAATAAGTATATGAAAATTATTAATAAATTAATACATGGTATAGCTTTCCATCTATAACGTTTCCAACTTAAAATTTTTAAATGGAACTACTTTCACAAAGGCTTAAAATCGCACACCAAAATCGAACTGCGCATACATACTTGTCAGCAAATAGTCAGAGACTCGCTCCACGAATAAAGCTATTCTACGTTCTGTTTATTTACTGTAATGTCTTTTGAATAATGATGATGTATGTAGAGTACGTCGAAACGTCAATTATTAATAAAAATTAATACCGAATTATATCCTAAAAACGTGTTATTTTAATATAATGAGTTCTAAAAGATTTTTTACTGCGTTAAAACTATTATAGTTGCAGTGTTACACAAAATCTACGATGACACCAAGAGTTTTACAAATATTTTAATTTCCAATTAATCGCAGTAAACTAATATATAATTAGAAAATTTAATAAATTTGGAAAAATGCATTGGTTTTGCCGAAATTCGAACCCGGGTTTCCTGCTTTCGCGGCAGACGTTCTAGTTCTAAGCACTAGTCTACGACTCTGGAAAAATGTGTTTGTGTCGTCGTAGACTCAAATTCGTAATTATGTACATTTCATCAAAATATTTACAGCCTTTTTCAAGATTAAGTTTAAAAACACACAAATAAATAAACAAATCTTGCTTGTTTGATAGTATAAGTTAAATCAAAATTTATAATATTGTAAATTTTTTTAGAGGTACAAAAAGATCAAACGTTTTACTATATAAAAGTTCAATACTTATTGTAAAAGAAATTGAAATATAAAATTAATATATATATATTTATAAAAGATTAACGTTGAATTTTATTATTAAAAAACTAAGTAAATTTAATGAAATTAATTCAGATTATTTCACATACATACAGACCATGAAATTAAAAAACTAACCTTAATTTTTCAATTACACGATTACCTTCCTTTTACTGGTTAATCAACATAAACTAACTAATAAGTTGACTACACGTTTCTAGATTAAGATAAAAGTAAACAATGGCATAAAATGTTCGCTTTAGAGCCTTACATACGTCAGCAACGACATAGAACCAACCACCATGCGCGTATCGATAAAGAAGTTCAAATTGCATTTATCGGTAAATATTATCAATTGAGTTTAATTCGAGGTCTCTCACATCAATAATCGGGAATCATATTACAGCCATTATTGATTCAGAATTTAATTGATTATAATATAAACGATAAATTTTATATTTTATGGATTATTTAAGGAAACGAGATTTGAATTTTATTAAATAATTTATCTATAAATAAACTTTATTAAATAAACAGGAATCTGTTTGATTTTTAATTAAAATAATATATGTATCTATTATTTTTTATTTATATATTTTAATTATATTTTAAATTTAAATTTAATTTTAGTATTTATTGTATTATTAAATTCACAATTTTTATTGTAGTGCAGAGACCAGAAAATAATTATATAAAAAATAGAATAGAAAATAATGCAGTGTCTAAATAATATATATATATATATATATATATATATATATATATATATATATATATATATATACTCAAATATAATCATAAAGGAATAATCTGAAAATGAAAAATTCATATCGCCTCGACCTGGGATCGAACCAGGGTCCTTACGCTTGCCGAGCGAATGCTCTACAAGCGTAAGGACCCTGGTTCGATCCCAGGTCGAGGCGATATGAATTTTTCATTTTCAGATTATTTCTTTATGATTATATTTGAGTATTAACTGTATTTAAATGATATATCTATCAACTAACCAGATTAATGTTTTATATATATATATATATATATATATATATATATATATATATATAAAACATAAACAATATAACATATTTGAAAATAAATACAAAATTATGAATCACAAAATAATTAATTATATTAAGATATCACAAATAAAATTCCACAAACTATAGTCACTCGGATTGAATAATTATGCTAGCAAAATCGATTAAGCATTAACCGGAGCTGAAGTACGAACATGTACTTGTGTTCACGGAATGTTTGTTAAAACTTGCATTTTTCTCGCGAAAAACATGCAATTACCGATTACGAAAAGATCATTTTGTATCCGTCATCAACATTTGCGTACAAGGGCACTGAAGAATCGTGTCTTCAATGCGTGGTTTTTACATTTTGTCGTTTGTCATTTGTCATTGTCGCTAAGTTAACGGGAGATCTCAATGTTAGGACAAAATAGAAATATTTTTTTTTTAACAATTCACGGAAATTTTAATATATGACTTGTTGTTACTTAAAAACATTATATCGGATGGCAAGGCATACATGTGAACATAAGCGGTTAATATGGAAAAACAAATTTTCATTTTATTCTCTAATTTTTCAAATGTGATATCACTAGATTCATTTCAGTAAACAATTAAAACAGAAGATTACTTACAGTATTTCTTGAAAAACAATTTGATTTAAAATATATTGTATGCATTACGTACAAAAAATGCGATTTCAATATATAGATACCAAATAACATAAATATTATTCTATATCTTAGCTTAGAAAGTAATTTAAATAAGTTTTTCTCGGTTTCAACCACGCATTGTAGATTGAAATTTAAGTGATACATATTAAATGATTTTTTAAATTTAATATTAATAAAATCTTCATGAGAAACTAATAGTAATAAAATTTGAAAATATTTTCGTATAAATATATTAAACTTTTTAGATATTATATACTGATTCCAAATTTTTGCTTTAAAATACTTCCAGCAAAATGATTAATACAAGTTCCACATTACATATATTTATAACTGTAAAAATTATCAAAACAACTTATCACCTCAACTAAATAAAAAAAGAAAATATTCAAAAATAATAAATAATGTATCGGCAGAATTCTTGCACAAAATATCCTGTTTGGGAAAATCCGATATTCTAACTGTATACTCGACAATATATTTAAAGTCACATAAGTAGAATAATCTGTAAATCTTTCCCACTGTATATTGCAGATATCATCAGTCATCTCGTATTTAAAAAAAATTGCTACAAACTGCAATCTACTTGTAGAGTCAGTTCACGTAAGACTTGATTTAAGAGTAAAGATAAAACTGAATATTTTTTTTATCTAAATAATATGTATGTGTAAATTTGCACATACACAGTTACTAAAAAAATAAAAATAAATTTTTGAAAGTCGTTACACAGTTTTATTACATAATATCTAATTTTATATTTTTATAGATAATATGAATTATATATTTCGGTATTTAAAATTGAATATAAATAATTTCATAGAGTCTATTGAAGAATAAAAATAAGAGTAATGATTTTTCTATTCAATTACCATGTAATGATTATTACTCATTCGAATGAATTATGACACTCATGTGCGGCTCTTAATACAAACAACTCTGATCCAAAAATACACAAATTGTTAGGTAAATCGATACAAACTAATATAGAAAATTCAATATCTAAAAGTATAGATGCCTGGAATTGCTACAAGAATTACAAACAAATAAAATTATTAACACAAAGTTTGTCAGATCCGTTCCAAAATTTAGATTATATGTACGTGTTATATTAAAAATAATTTACAGTCATCATTTCACTAATTTATCCATTTTTTTTTTCTGATTTTTTTTTTTGACTTCGCCGATAACTGTTGCATCTAGTAAATGAAATTTGAGAAAAATTAATACTAATAAAAAATTATTTGCGATCATATATGATACAAGACAGATTAAGTGAATTATGTCTCTTTTTGTTTTTCAACTACTCAAATCGTCTTGCTAGTATTATTGTTATTATTAATTATTTTAATTATCATTTAAATTGTACCATGTTTTTGAAATAACTATGTTAAATTTTGTATTGTATTTATAATAATATTTTCGAAATACATACATTTTGAGTACCTATATGAATGTACATTTTTGTCTATAAGGACAAAAAGGATTTTTTTCTCACATCCACATACGAGCGTAATTTTTTTCTAGCACGCAGACTTGTAAGGAGCCAGAACCGGCTCTGGTTCTATTTTTTTACTCTCATAAATATATTTATCTATTACCTATTTTGGTTATACTTCTAGTTTACTAATACAAATAAAATTTGAAAAAAAATTCCGTAAATCTAATTTTAAATATTACATTATTTTCAAATAAAAAAATAATAATAACATAAATAAAAATGCGATCCTCGTAACCGGATGTAGTTTATCCTATGTAACTATAACATTATATTACTCATAACAAGTCCATATTATGTATACAAATACACATACCTACACATAACATAAATGTAAGAATATATGTAATACAACCTAAACTTATAATCAACTCTGCTCAACTTATTCAACATTATGGTTATGCCAACAACAATAAGAGAAATAGTCATTATTTTGCATAATAACGTAGTTAAAATTAGAAATTTTAGTTTTATTAAGAAATAAGAGAAAAAACAGATATTTTAACATATAATACTTCATTTACAGAGTTTGGTTTAAATAGACTACAGTGTTATTTGATTATTTATGTTATTGTGTGACAAATTTGTATGACTAGTTTTTAATGTATCACTATTAAATAAACAATAATTAAAATAAAACGGCTTTAGGTTGAAGTTCTGTATTTGCATAATTTTTTCTGATGACGATTTATGTTGAGTACGTTCAGTTCGTCGATTATTAATACACAATTAATACAGAACTACAACCTAAATCCGTTTTATTTTAATATAACGATTCTGAATTTTTTTTGCTATGTTAATAAACAATAATTGTATATTTATTAGATTTTTGTTGTTGTAAATTTTGTCTTAAAAACAGCTTTAACAAGTTTGATAAAATGTGGTAAATCTATATTTTTCGGATACAAGAAAGCTAAAGCTGTCTCAAATTTGAGAAAACTCATTTACAATAAAATTATTAAAATTATTTTGTAATTTGTTTTTTTCGTTATTTGAGTGACAGTAACAGAATTATTTAAATGACTTTAAATTCGAAATCACATTCTTTTATACAACTAAAAGAGAATTAAGTTTTTAAAACATCCAGCCCCTTTTAAACGAGCGAAGCTCGGTCTTTCTGTATTAGATAAAAAATGTAAAACATTAGAAAAATTATCTGAAGATTTTTTCTGTGCAGTTTACTCAAAGTAAATAAGGAAAATAAAACACTCAATTCCAGTATATTTTATGCAAGTTATTACGTTAAATTTTAATGTAAAATTTCTATAACTTACACAGCAATGCGTAGTAGAACCTTTTGATGTAACTTCCTCGTTAATAATTTATTTCAAATTGAAGATTTTTTCTAAAAAAAAATATACTTGACATTTTTGTTAAAAGTAAATGGAAAAAAAAATAATTAAAAATCGGTGTTAATTTTAAGTGTTTGAAATATTAATTTTTCTGTGTAAAAATAAGAATTAGTCATACATGCCGATTAAAACAAGTTCATATATTTTACATTTACTAATGACATAATGATGAAAATTTATGTATTTACTACAATTAGTAAACAAACGAGATTTTTTTATATTAAATTATATTACACGGATTCTGTAAAACTAGTATTTCAAGATACGGGTATGTCATATGCAAAAATGTTAGCATATTTATGAAATAGATAAGAAAATTTCGAAAACAAATATTTTCTTGACTTTTATGTGAATTTTTAATCGGAGCAATATATACTGATAGGTAAAAAAGTGGTCACACTTAGTAAAATCAAATTAAACTAAAGATATTTTTTAACAGGAGTGTTATAGAATTTATCAGTTATGATTAAGAGTGCTATGGAATCGTCAAGTTACTTTAATTTGACAACTATCTGTTATTATTTTTTATTTGTTCGATTTGCTTTAAAATATATAATGTGACTATTTTGAATATTAAGTATATCGAATATTAAATGATTATTATTATTATTATTATTATTATTATTAAGTATTGTAGATGTAGAACTTTTTTATGTACACAAATTTAAATAAGCATCTCCCAACATAAATAACTTTACGTGTGATTGTAAAACTATACAATAGTAATATATCTTAACAAAAAGACTAGCTTAATTTAATGTTAGCTCTCAATGTGTGAATTTAGATAAGAAATAAAGTATTCTTATTGCACTGAATGTACATCGCACCGCCTCACAGTTTAATTGTCTCTACACAGAAAAAAGAAGTTAGAAATGGTCTTAAAGGAACTACTTTTGATCTCATAAGAGTTAAAATTTTAATATCAGTTGTAATAAGAAAATTTAGTAGGTAGTTGCTTACGACATAAATTTTTCGAGTTAAGTTAGCAAATATTATAAAGTGAAATTTCTCACTTAGAAAAAAATCAAATATAAATATTTGTTTTAAATCGTTGAAATGGATATATGCTAAAAAAACTGTATCTTTTGTTTTATTAATTTTTTAACTTAAAGAAAAATGATAATATTTACCACAAAAAATGATGTAATTTTTTTAAATTATTTTAATTAGATTTACCTAAAAATAAATGCATATTTTATTCTAGGGACTTAGAAAAATTTAACGCCATAATATTTTTTCAGTGTATGTCATCTAATACCGACTCATTCTCTCTTCTTACAATCTGGTATTAGTAGTAATACAATCTCAAAAATGTCTATTATTTCACAATTTTCCCAATACAAATTCTACCATCATCAATTTAAAACAAAAACATTATTCTAATTATCAGTTCATCACCTAACTCATTATTCAAGTCTCTTTCAACAAATTATCAAGCATCATCTTCTAAACCTCAAAATTAAAATCTAACCTAGTTTTAAGCTAAAATCCATGAGTTCAACTCATAATCATCACGTTACAAACTTTACTAACGATCTACACAGCATCACAGATTTCTTCTAACTCTACGAAAAGATCTACAAGCTTCACGCCTAGGGCGATAATTGTTTTAATATTCCAAGCGAAATTAAATTACAGAGCGACAAAGACAGCATGATAAAGATGATCACGTCAGCGATAAAACGTGCGTTTTTACATCAAGAATGATGTAAGTAACTCATCACTGAGGTCTGGTACTTAAAAATGATTTGAACGTGTTCGACGTGTATTTTTTCTACAAACTTATCTGTTTGCTAAGGTACTTGAAGAATCTTTTGTCGTGCTGATAGGTGTTGCTATGAATGATGCTTATAAAGATTTGATTCTAAGAATAATCAAGTTTGTAAGAAAAGATTCTCTTTGTTTATTTATTTATTTATTTATTTAAATTAAAGAATTTCCTGTATGTTTTGTTTTTATTACGTTAAAGTGTTTTTATTTCTTCTAAAGAAATTTTGAAGTAGATGAGTTATATAATATATATTTTTTTTAATATTAATTTTACTAATTTATTATGACACATAAGTAATTTATATAAAATAAATTAATGTTGTTATTCCAGTTTTTTGATTTATTGAGTTTTTTAAACTGTTTTTTTTTTGTTATATCCTGTTTAAAATAAATTTGTATTTAATTAATAAACAAAAAATAGTCAAACTATCACCTATTACATATAGGGCTAGTTCCATGAAATGTTAACTTAATAAATGACTTAACTAGGCAACTAGATTGTCAAAAATATTTAACATATCATCGATTTTGTTGCCAATAAACATATTAAACTGTAGGAAAGAATCTTTCAGAACTCATTAAATTAAATTTAAAAAGCTTTAGGATTAAGTTCTGTATAATTTTTAATTAAAATTCGATGTTTCGATATACTCCACGTATATACACGACATAGACATAAATAATAAGCAAACAAACAAAATACAAGTAACTAGATTATAAAATTTATAAATTATTAATTAAAGGAAGCCAAATTTAAAAGAAAATTAATAATTTTATAATAAAGTTATAGAACTATTTAATGAATAAAATAATATATATTTTTAATATTTGTTTTTTTTTTTATTAATAACACAAAAATTTATCTCTACTATTTATTATTGATGTATTTCATATTCCCGTTATTCATTTTAATAATAAATATTTTAACACTTATTTATAGTCCTTATTTGATTTCAGTAGGTTTAGTGAGGTAAAGATTGTTTCGGAAGTGCTGTTCAATTGTTTGTTTATGATATTTTTATTCTTGATTTTTTCTTTGTATATTTCCAAGTTTTCGGTTATGTTTAAAACCTGGAAATATACAAAAAAAATCAAGAATAAAAATATCATAAACAAACAAATGAACAGCACTTCCGAAACAATCTTCACCCCACTACACCAACTGAAACCAAACAATAATTAGTCTGAAGATGCCAAACCGGCGAAACGCGTAACAATCTTTACTCGCAACAAGTATAGTTATTCAAATAAGAACTATAAATAAGTGTTAAAATATTTATCTCTACATTTTGTAAATATGTTAAATAAATATTGTTGTTCATTATTTATAAAATAATAGATGAAATAATACTTTTAAAATGTACAAATAACCCGACATAAAATAAAAATACAAATCTGCAATTTATGAATTTTTCTATAATTACAAATAATTTTTCCGACGATAATAGATAACTTAACAAACACAAATTTCCAGAACAAGTCCGGTTAAATTATAAATCTCTGCATCTAAAAATATAACAATAACAATGTATCTCGTTAAAATCTAATAGTATAAAAATCCCAATTATGTTATTGTGTCATACATACAATATGACACCATTATTGTTACTACGACTGTTATGTATGTATTGCTAAATTACTAACGAAAATCACGTTCACACATATTAGACAATATTATCAAAAGTATGACTCACACGGTATTTAAATAAACAAATGCTAAAAATTTCAACAAGTAATAAATTTAATTGTAAAAATTTCCCAACTAGACAACTATATTCATATCGTTAAAAGATTTTTCTTTAAATATCTTTGTCAATAAGAGTACTTACAATTACGTGAAATGGTTTAGAATTTAAGAAAAAATATGTAATAGAAAATTAATAATTTTGCATAAATGTGATTATTTCAATTACTTGTTTCTATTTTTAAAATTATTGATTGTAGATTGATCTAGAAATGTAGTTTAAAAAAATCTTATTAATTTTAATAAGACTACAGTTTACAATGTGATCGTCTGTATCCTGTATGTATACAACAGCATTAATGCGGGAATTTTGAACAAACTGCATTAATGCTAGAATTCTGAACAAACTAAACTAATACTAGAATGCTGTTCAGAATTGCAGCATATATATTTTTTATAACCGAAAAATAAATGGTTTAATTGCAATTGCGGTTAACCATTAACAGTCGATAGGCTGCCCTTAGTGGTTATTATATTTATGCTATAAAATATTATTAAAAACGTGTCAACCCTTAATGGTTAAAAAAATTAATATTAAGTTTCGTTTAATGTTTTCCATATTTTGAAAAGTAAAATATCAGTTTTCTGAAACAAACCAATAATTGTGTGGTTTTCAGTTATGGTTTTAGTTTCGGTTTAAAGTCCTGATTTTACCACTAACATTTTTACTAATAACGGTTTATAATATTGTAAAATTGACTACAAAAGTTTAAAAAAAAACTTTATACATAGAACATGTTTCAAATATACAATATATCGTAAACATTAACGGTAATAAAATATTGTAAAAATTAACTAGCTAAATATAAAAAATAAAATTCTATTCTATATTAAAAAAAAAAAAAAATTGAAATCCTGGTCTTTGACCTCCAACGAACAGAAAAGTAAGTAGTCAAGTTTTGTATGAACTTGGTAATAATTTACCACAAAAATATGATAGTATCTCCGAGTATCTCTTACCCAACGAAATGAAAACAAAAGTTATTTATGAATCATTAGTGGAAACATAATAAAATTCATGATTTCCGTAGGCGCCCGGCGATCACGTAATGATTTCAATCGGCAGTTGTCAATTTTTTTTTTTAATTTTTGTCTCAAACAGAAGAAAAGCTTGAGTATAAAATAAATTCATATATGTAACAATTATAATTATAATCTAAAAAATATATATCTGGCAACGTAGAGTAAAAAAATATTTATGTGCAAATGTGAACCAAAATTTAAATTGTACGTGTATATTTTGTATGTGTAAAAAATTGGGTAGTATGAGTAAAAATCTAGCAATTTCTTTTAGCATTCAGTATTAGCAAATGTAATTATTAATAATAAAAAATTGTATTATGAGCAATTGCTAGAATTAGTGTGAATAATTTATAATAAAAAAATCTTTCAGAACTCATTATATTAAAATAAAACGGCTTCAAGTTGTAGTTCTGTATTAATTTATTTTGTTACCTAGTAACTTGTTTCTATGTTCTGTTTATTTACTATAAATATCATTTGTATCTTATTTCCTTAGAAACATGTATGTTGAGTTCGTCGAAACATCGATTATATTAATAAATATTAATACAGAACTACAACCTAAAGCTGTTTTATTTTAATCTTTTGCTGGTACTATCAAGCAAACGCTTTAAAAACTTAAAATATTATCTAGGCAAGAACTATCTTATTTTAATATTAACAAAAATGTAAATAGTTTTGGAACAAATTTGTCCAATAAATTATATGATACGTTTACATTATTTAAATTTTTTATTATTTTACTTTAATTTCATCAAATAGTACAAGTCATAATACCAAAAACGTTACGTGTGATCCTCACTAGATTAGGCTAATAAGATATACATAGATAAAACTCACATTGCGGCTCTGTGCGCCCTTGGTTGTATATTAGCCCTAAAACCCTTATTATAATAGGTAAAAAACTAATTATGTAAATATCGTAAAAGATAGATCTACTCTTTATGAACTGTTTAATTTCTATCATAAAAATTCATAATACAACAATTTCTATAAGAAAAATAATCAACATTTTTTCTTTAGATAAAAAATAACTAAAATTTTCCAATAAAGTAAAAAACAAACATATACGAATATATTGATCTTTAAATTAAGATATTTACGTAGTTGTAACATATTGAGAACTACTCGTATAAATAACAACAATACAAATTAGACATTTATGTGACCACAAAATCAAATTAATGTTAGTTTTATCATAGTGAGATGATGCTGGCAATTTTAAATTTTATAGTGACGACACAAAATTCTTGTGAAGATACTAACTTTTACATTTTACTAAGCTACCGGTTTACTTAAAGATAATAGAATTCAAATATGAATCTACAATAAATGTATTACTAACTGTAAGTCTAATCAAATCTTCAGTGAATTTAAAGTACCATAATATTAGCTGTATTATTTTTTTTAACATTCTTAGAAAATACTTTACCATATAAAAAACGTAACATAAAAATCTTTTTCATTTTCATCATTTGAAAAACTTTTAGTTATAAATAACTTTAAAATTGCTTGAAGATGAATTTAAAATTTTAAATTAATGCATTAATCTATCAATATTATTATAATGCTAGCAGGTTTTTATATATCACGTTATTTTACAAAAATTTGGATTAACAATTAACTGAATATATATATACAAAAATTATCTTTAATTTGTCTAAAAATGTATATGCCCCATTACAAATATCTTTTATTGAAAATAAATAAATAACTTTAATTTTATTTCAAAACTACACAATATAAATAAAGTTACTCAAAATTCTTATATTGTAAATAACAATAAAATTTTAGTAAAATGTAATTGATTAAATTACCATTAAAATACAAATTAATTAAGTGAAAAAAACTCACAACAGCTTTAAATATATTAATATAAATGAAATATGTGTAATATAAAAACGGTGACACAAATTTATACAAATAAAATATTACTTAAAGTGTTACAAATAAAAAACATTTCGCAAATGGTTTAAATATTAATAACTACATTATATTTCACTGCAATTCATTTTTCTCTAAACAAACTGGTTCAATTTACGTTACATTTACTTTGAGGTATACAGCTTCAGCAAAAAATCCTTCTTAATTTTTATCAAAATATTAAAACAAATTTTCTTAATACTCGCAAGAATTAAATAATTTTATTTTTACACAATATTGCCAACTTTCAGAAAAAAAAAAATTGTTTTAGCTATACTACACGTATCCGATTTTAATCAAATTTTGAGGACAGATTCTTTTAATACTCACAAAAATTGCAAAATTTTATTTTTGCAGTGTTGCAAACTTTCCAAAGAAAATCATTAAAATTCTTAAAACAATTTTATTTCAAAGGATATTTAATTTTAATCAAATTTTATACAGACTGTCTTAGTACCTATTTGCTAATGTCGAAGTGGTCTATATTATGAGTTTATCTACAACATCACCTTAGTGCAAAATTAGCCGTTTAGTTTTTGTATTAAACATTATAAACATTATATATATTTATTATAGATTTAGCCCCAGTCTCTATTACTATTTAATTCCGACTTATATCGATTTAGGTAAAAATTCTTGATAAAAATATAAAAACAGAAAAATGAAACCACTGTAACTTAATACTAAAAATAAAAAATAAATAAATAGTTAAGCAAGTTCTGTACCAAAGTGAGAATATGCCACTAATTTTTCAGCATTTAGAATTAATTTTAATTCTTTCCTAAACTTGTATTCTATTTTAATAATATTGCTAGTTTAACGAATCTGTAATGGCTCTTATAAAATAGCAACAGTATTTCCAAGATTTGCCGAGTTGTACGTTCTCCAACAGTTAAACAACCGTTCAATAATAAAATGAAAATCAGCTGGTATTCAAAGTGCAGAATTTAAAGCAGGATGTAATAACTCCGCCACGCACTAACCTGATCTATTTCAAATCAGTTTTTGTTTTGAAATTTAAATTCAAACATTACAACTATTACATCAGACTATTAATGTAATAAGTTTAAGATCACATATTTAATTTATTTATTAAAACGCTATATACGTTTGTATATTACAGGCATATGTAAATGCGACTCAAATTTATGAAACAGATTTTATTTATTTGAAGTGATTGATAAAAAGTTATATCATATGTGTAATTTATTTCTATGACGTGAATGAAAGTTCTTATAGATTTATTTATTTTATTTTTTTTTAAATCCACTTTCTTTTGCAGGTTTTCTTTCGTAAGTTTATGCAATTTTATGAGTCATTAAAAAAATTAATATTTGGAGATGATTATGCATAAAGCAAGTGAACTTATATTTATTATTTAATGTTAAAATAATTTGCTTTCTTCGAAGCAATGAATTACCAAAATTATTTATATAAAATATCCAATAGTTTGTTATTGATAAATTATATTATAACAGGATTTTTAGATCATAAATAAATAAATAATTGGTTTCTATGCATAACCATTAGTTTCAGCTAGTAAGCCTAGTTTATATTGAAAAAGTTAGTAGTAGAGTACGGTGGTAGACTACGTACTATTCCAGCAAAAGTACTTTATTTAAAATAAAACGGCTTTTATTTTAATATGAGTTCTGAAAGATTTTTTTACTATGTAATTCATATACTGTATAGTGTTAAATATGTGTTTCGGTATATATCTTTTATCCCCTAGAATTTTGATATTTTAATTAGTACAACTGTACTAATTAAAATATCAAATCAATCTCTTTAATAAATTTAAAACTAAAATTGTATTTCAGTAGAAGTGCAAATTGTTAATAAAACTATAAAGTCAACATCCCAAATAGATAGACCTCAACAAAATTAAGTAATAATCTTTATCAAAGCATTTGTATTTTCTCACAAAACTTTTGCGAAAAAAAAGAAATATTGCATCTTGATCTACCGTTAAAATCTCTATACGTGATGAATCACATATTTCAAAAATAAAATACAATCCGGGACACAATCAAAAAGAGAATCAAGGTAAGTACGCCTCAAGAGTCAACTTACAAGACCACAACACTTACAGAGAACATTCAAAATCACAATCAAACCGGAGCGGCCAAATCTTTCAGCACACCATATACTCCAAACTAGCAACACTCCTGCAGTACGGTGGCCGCTCGATTTTGATTCGAAGCAGAAGTATGTTGTATTTAAACGAAGGTGAAAATGAATTCTCGTTTCAGTTGACAGTTTACCACGTCGGGAAGGCAATGAGCGAATGAGAATTTTGTCGAGTCTTAAAAACACGTAAAATCGGAGTTTGTTATTTTGGGTTTTGGAACGATTTGTCAGTTTGTTAATTTTGTTGTTTATTTATTTATTCGTTTGGTGTGATATTGTTTTACTAATGAGTGTACCGGTTCATAATATGGCACCTAATAATGTGAGTAATTTTCAGTGACTTAAGAAAAATATAATAATTTAAGATTTAGGTAATATATGTACTGTTGACAAATACAGTGAAATTCTGTAAAGTTTGTCTTAATCCACAGAGAGGTTCATTAAATTCATGATGTGGAATAATAAAAAAAATCTGCATATTTAATAATATTTAAAATTAATTTATAAAATTAATTTAATTAAAAACAATTCTATTTACTTTTTTTAAAATAAAAGATTTTTATGACCTACATAACTGACAAGCTTCATATAATCAGCTGATTTCATTTTAAATATTTTAAAAAGAAATACTAATAATTGTGGTGCAGTATAGAATTATGAAGTTCTAAATAAATTTTGTCTTTGTAAGCCCTTAGAAATTTACTGAAGCTAATTTGTTTATGTATAAATGCAAAATATAGCCAAAGCCGAACCCTTTTACAATTAATGAATACTAAGGCCGTTAATAATTAAAATTAAATAATATTATAAAAAAATAAATATAAACAATATTGTCATGACTATATTTCATGTGATAAAATTTCCAGGAAAATTTAACAATAATAATATTAATTAATACTTAAATTAATTATAAATAAACATTATGTTGTACAAATCACTTAACTAAAACATTTCTAAAAATTCGTCAATAAATTTATATTTTAAAACTAATTTTCGAAGTGAAATCTAAATTTTCTTACAAAAAAATTGCAATAAAAATATGTAAATATTTGCAAAATTACAATTGAAAAGTGTAACAAATTTCGCAAAATAACATTAAAATTTGTAACAAAAACTTTTAATAGTTTTCAATAATATATTGCATAATATAAATTGAATTTTATTTAAAAATATAATAAATTTTGTAAACAAATTATTGAACATAAATCTTGGTATAATTATAATTTCTTGGTACAATACGAAAGTATGAAATGAAATTTTAATTCCAATAACAAAATTATAGATCGATTTACAAATTATATTACAATTCTCATCAAAAGTGTATCAATAATATTAAAAATTTAGTTAAACATAATTTAAAATAAAATAAAAATATTCATCAAATCTAAGATGCATTTTATTTTAGATATTTCTCATTTATCAATTATATAAGTTTCTTTTTATATATTCAAAAACCCAATCTAATGTCCGGCTTCTTAAAATTCTTGTTTGTTTTCAACATTCATCTTTGCAAAAAGAACTTTGCCATTTCTTAATAATATTTGTTATTTGACACCTAATTTTTAAACTTGTTAACTACTATATAAAAAAAAAATTGTGAAAAACAACCTACAAATTTAAAAAACTAGAATGCTATTGCAAATTCTATGATATAATAAAAAATATTTGATAAAAAAAATTAATAAATTTACTTTTACTTTTTAGAATATTAAATACAATAAATAACGAGAAATATTTACACAAAAAGCAGGTATATAAAATTAAAGTCCATGTACACAGAGATTTGTATTTGTTTTATCTGAGCTAAATCCTTGTATCTCCGATCTTGACCCACTATGATCTTCAGAATTAATTAATGACATAATCTAGCAGGCATAAAATTGTTGACCTCCACCAATTGCACTAAAGATCTATTTTAGAATGTAAACTATGAATTTCTATTATTTAAAAATACTATCTAGATAAATATTGATAATCAAACAGTATTCAATTATTTTTTCGTCAATGTCTCTATTTAATGTTTGTAAATCAAATAATACAATACAAATAAATATTATCTGATTTCACAATAAAATCTTATATTAATAAAATTCAGTCCCTCTATTAACTAGAAAAAGTATTTACTTTCCCACTAAATTACTCTGCTGTTTTATGAAACCGAGCAATGAGAAATAAGTATCATTACGTGCTCGTTGTATAATGTACAAACTGGCCCAAAAGTCACGAAACCATTTTAAAATGAAATAACTTTTTTATTTATTAATAATTCACATTTATTCTTTTATAAACAGAAAATACACTTCTTGAAAATCAATTTTATTTAATTTTGAAAATTACATCATTTAAAATTTAAATAATCACCTTGTAGAATGCTTGTAGAAAGTTATTCGAATTTTAAATGGTCTAGCGACTTTTAGGCCAACCTGTACTATAAAAATTAAAATTTTGAGTCAACAAAAAGATTTTTTTCAAAAACTGTATCATTTCTTATTAAAATATTCTTTGAAAATACAAATATTATGACATTAATATATATGACATTAATATAAAATAAAAATACCATAATAACACCGTATCATATACTTAATTATTATCGTGTCTATATTTAAATCAATAGATTAAAGAATTTTTCAATGACATTCTTATACGATTTTTCTAATGGGTCACCATGTCATTACAAGAACTATTAACAACCTAAACTATAATAGTAATTATTATTATTATTCTAGTGAAAAATCTCTCACAAATTATATAGAATATTAATCTCAAAAGAAAAATATGAAACTGTCTTAATTAACATATAAAACTAAAATTTTATTACTCACTAATTGTTTTGACGTCAAATCATGTCGTGTTGACCGCATTATTTTCCAATGTTACTTTATTTACATAGAATTAATTTTAATTTTTAATTATGTGAATTATTATTAAAATTAATACGAGAAAATTTAGCTAACTAATTATATATTTAGTAATGTGATAATAAATTTATATACTCGGTTTTGAAATACAATTCTAAAATTAGAAATTTTTCTTTTGTTCAAATGTTTTGCAATAAAAATCATTTGTATTGAATCTTTTTTTTTTAATTAATTTATAAACATTAAATGTCACTAAAGTAAAAATCTATTTTACAATTTCAACGAAAATATTGTTTCAAATTGTGTAATAAAGTTTATTTTATCCTTGAATTAAAAATGAAACTAATTTCAACGAACACGTAATAACAGTTATTACTCATGAAGATAAATTTTAAAACGCGAGTTGCAAGCTATAGTATCACAATTTATCGGAATAAAAGCTCGTTTTCATAATAAACACTAACCAAAATAGATTTCAAGTTGATGATAAAGTATAAATTCTACTAGCATAATTATTATTGCTGCGCTTTTTCGTAATTTTTCACAAACTTCTGTCATAATTAATTGTTGTCAATAAAACTTTGTTTTATATCGTCTTAAAATCAACTTTAGTTAGTTTATTATGAAAATGTGCCTAAGTAATAATAATATATAATACTTTGGCAAATTTTAGTAAGTTTTTTGACCTACTCGTATATAAAATGTATGATGTAAAAACCTTTTTCAAAAGTGTCAAACTGTGGACATATTTATTTCAAAAATAATTTAATTTAAATTAGTTCACAGTAAAAATACAGTTTTGGCGTAAAAACTACACCGACTAAATTCTAAATAGGTCTTAATTTCTTTGAGTGTACATCGCAATATTTAAAGTTACATCACTGAAACACAAATAACAGTTTTGTTCTATTCAATATTATTAAATCTTACTTCATTTATTTATTATTGAAAAGATCTCACTAAATTTAAATACCTATATATTATTTATAATATATTATTAAATATTGTTGATAATATAATAGATTAATTCACTTAAATGCAATAAAAACTATAACAATATACAATTATCAGTTGCTAAGCAACAAATAAACAATTGCATATCGTTCACATATAAATCACCTTATTATAGTCAAGCCAAGCAAACAAGTCTCGTGGGTAGGCCGTGGTTTGTTGTCTCTGTATTCTAGAGGTACACTCAGTGTCAATAGTACTTTGACATATAAAATATATATTTTGAGGTTATGCGATAATTTCATTTTAAAAATACTTTAAATTATCTATAAAATATATGCCTACCTTATTTCAAATAAGATTAAGTCTTAAAAAAGACTGATTTTTTTTATAAAGTTGAGCAACAGCAGAGAAAATTAAGAAAAACAAACACGCGATAATCTGTCAGTTTGCTAGCTACTTTTACTTTTGTTACGGAATGTACAACGGCGGCAGAAATTGTTTTTATTGGCTTAAACTTTTACCGCCACGAATTTTTAAAATTAGTTCGCATATTTTCCGATGGACTTGTTTGCTTGGTGGAGCTATATTATTTTTTTTTTAATTAGAACAAAGTCCAAAACACTATAGAATGCAAAATAATATATATTCCGATATATTTCCGATTTTGCCTCCAAGCGGTATTAGTAAGCTTCAATCAGCTGATTACGCAACGCCTACTCGATATGCAAGAAAGAAAATGATACAATTTTATCTCTCGTATCATGTTTGTTGTCTTGCAACTATGAAATTAAAAGCGATTACATAGTTCTCGAATAATCGTTATTGCAATAAAACAAAAAACAAAAAAATAGAGTAAAAAAGGAAAACCGCACGATATATAGTTTACAAACAGTTTGCAGAGATAGATAATTATTCTGTATGTTGTGTTCGATTGGAATAATCTTATTCTAGCAGTTCCTGGTTCAGTGAAAATAGTTACATGCGATCTTAGCCGCGCGACACCAGTATACACTTGCTTGTATAGGAAATATATTTAAATTAAGCTGATTAGGGAAATTAATGATTTATTTGTAGTAAAATTCTAGAGTTTTGTTCAGATGGAATTTCTAGAGAAATTTACCCTTTCTATAGTATATTTTTCAATGAATTAATTGAATTAAATTTTAGAAATCCTAATTAGCATATTTACTAATACGAAGTGTAATTCTTTTATCTGGATTTCTTGCAATATCTCATTTATTATTAGAAATAGAGAAAACCATTACAAACAAACTTTTCATGCAATTTTAAGATCTATAGGGTGTTTTATGTAGACATGGCAGTAATTAATTTTACATTTACAAATGGAACGTTAAATATATAGTTAAAAATCAAAACTTTGTAAATATATTGTCAGAGATATATAAACTATATTTTATAGTAGTATTCTATATTATTCTATAAATACTATAATTATATAGAATAGTTTGTCTTTCTTTAATAAAATATAAATTATAGAATAATAAAGAATACTAGCATTAGTATATAATGTGATCAATTATAATTTATACAAAAATGGCTTTAAAATATAGTATTTTTTGATAAATTTAAAAACATTTTTAAATATATATTGTTGAGTTTTCAAAAACAAATTCGAAAAACATTTTAATAGATTCGTTAAAATTGCAAAATTCATCACATTTTATTTTAAAAGAATTGAAAAAACCTTTTTATAGCATCGCATTACTATTTTACTTAAAAATACACATATTTTATTATATCTAAAACATATTATACAAAATAATTTTATATTAATATAAATATATAAAGTATTTCAGAAATATACTTTCCTTTAATAGAAATAAATTATTTCAAAATGAGCTAATATAATAGTTTGTCAAATCACGTATATTAAAATCTTAATTTTACTGACCGACTGAATAAAGTCAATATAATCTTGTCATTAAAAAATCATACAATTTAATCCAATTATAGTATTAAATTCTTGATTTCTTTAACATTAAATTAAGATAGAATTGTGTAATAAGTTGATTCACTTAAAACTCCACAAAAAAAAAAACAGAATTGATATTACAAGTTGAAAAATAAAATGAGTTATTTCAACGATAAATCAAACCATGAAAATATTATTTACTTCAATCATTCTCATAAGTCATAAATATTTTATATTACATAATTAAAGTGCACTAAATTTTAAAATCTAGAATGCTATGAATAATATTAACCTCTTGCTCTTAATCTGAAAACACCCACAAATCACACATTAAAATATATACAGTGTGTTCTTAATTCCAATATTAGAAAATCCAATATAGAAAAACAAAAAAAAAATAATAATAATATCAGTTTTCCTGATTAAGAATGAGTTCTGAAAGATTTTTTACTATGTTAAGAAAATAAATATATAGACTACAAATTTTAAAAAACTAAATTGATATACGTAGTGCCATCGTATTGAATGCTATATTTAAGTAAGATAGATAACATCAAATTTGTTTAGTTCCATGTTTAGAAGCATAGAAATTGAATGTACAAGATTTACCATTTCTAGCTTCAAAAACAAACAATAAGTTATTAAGTCCCCAATTAATAAAAGTGTTTGAAAAACAATTGATAATCTAATTATGTAGTTAACCACTGATCAAATTAATAACGTTTTATGCAACTGGCCCTATACATAATATTTTCTTTTTTTTTATTATTTATGAAACATCCTGTATGTTAATCATAATAATTGTATTGAGAGATATCAACACTAGATGAAACAGCATAAATTATTATTTAACACTCAATAATAAATCACAAATACAAGTGTTTAATAAAAGATCTCGATAATCATAAATTAAAGATTATAAACATACATAAACAATAATCATTGCATCGATACAATCAACGACATACGTCTTACAACTGGAGGGGGAAGTGGGGATATAATAATAGCAATGAATCTCCATTGTCATTATTATATGATGAATAACTTTAGACCAGGTAATTCATAGATCACGCGAAGCAGCATGAATATCCTCGATTCGAAAAATTATGATGAAAAAAATAAAAACAAATGAAGTATTTGCATGTATGTGTATATAAAGTTTTGTATATATAGTTGAATTATGTATATATTATTATTTATGAGAATGTATGTTGTTATGAAAGGAAGTCAAGGTGTTTTCTAATGTAATATATTGTACAGTTACTGCTAAAAGTTTACTGTAGCTATAGTCCCAGAAAATATCTAGGTAATAGGTATTTATTTTGACTGGTATACAAGCTCGATTTTAACTAATACCCCTAAACTTTGAAATCTTAAATGGCATATCTTGATGAATTGATCTAGATCAAAATGTTAAATCTTTGATCTGATCTAAATCATTTCATCATTACAGATCTTTATTTTGATATACAGTCAAACCTGTTTTTGTGCGGTTGATAGAAGCCGTATTAAACAAAATCGCACAAAAAATATTGGGAAATTTCATAATACTTCTAACAAATAATTTTTTACAACATATTAAAGAAAAATGTCCAATAGAAATTGAATGTGCATTGTCGGGCGATATATAATTTCTGGAAGAAGTTTAAATATAAATTCTAAAATTAAAAAATAAAATTGTTCAAAATTTTTGCTAAATACTGTACAAAGATTATTGAACTTGTATATGTACGTGCCATTTTCAAAGAATTATTTTTAGATTTAGCGACCTTTCGAAAATTTTATAGAAAAATAACTTTTTTTGGCAAAACATCGTTAATCGTATTTTAATTTATATCTACAAAAAATTGGAAAATTTTTGAAGACAAATACTTTATCTTAAAAAAAATATATTTTTAAGAAATTTTCTTTGTATTAATGACAATGAAATAAGATAAATTTAGCGCAATCTAAAAATAGATTTCGGAGAAAGTGATTTATTTGGATATAATTTGCAACCTTCGTAGGAAATTAATGCAAGATGAATATGAAATCCGGTTAAAAATACAAAAACTATGAATCATCTAATAACATATTTGAAATAATTATTTGCTAAAAATACTCCGAAATACTGTAATTTGATATTTTAACTTTGCAATGAGGAAACACGATATTTATAGCAAAAAAAATATTTATGTAAAAATACAAATGTTAACATTTTATCCAATATTATACCACACACAAAACACCATCATACCACACACATTTTAAAGTAAAAAAAAAAATAGAAATTTTTAACTAATTCTTGTTACTTTGCATTTCAAAATAAAATGTCGTAAGTATTCAAATAATAAATAATTAGTTTCCGTAACTTGAAACAAAAGTAACTTTCTTCAAAGCTGTAAAATATTTACATAAATATATGTACAGTAATTAGCTAAAACGTTAGTATTAAAAATCTTTTGTTATCTCAATTTATATTCTTATATTATATACTACTAAAATGATATCGACTAAGTAGTTCTAAATCCCATATAAGCTATAATTTTAATAATATGAAGTTATCTCATTATAGTATTCTGAAATAGCCAATGTGTATAGAAAAAACAAAAACGTCAAAACTGGCCATTTTAATGGTAATTAATAAAATAAATATAGATCTCACGTCATTAAAAAAATCATTATTCACTTTTATATGTCAATAAATGCCATTTCCGCATATTTTTGATTATCAAATAAAATTTAAACAATATATTAGCATTAACAAAATGAAGTTTTTTTTAAAAATGACTTTTGATATAATCACTATAACATTAATATAATGTAGTATAAATAGATATTCTATATAAAAGTCACTACTGTTGAAGGATACAAATTTTAATATTAGATAAAAATAATTTATCTTAAATTAATAATATAATAGATTATAATAAAATATCAATTTTAAAGAGCATAACTGTCCAATCTTCAGTATTCGTTTAAAGTATAAAATATAATGTAAATTAAAGAAACAAAAGAAAACTGATTTCGACATTGTTTTGTTAATTTTGATGACTAGTTTAAATGTAAAGACAAATATCGCCAAGCGTGGTTTTTTTTACATATGGCGGCAAGAACAAATTTCAATTATTCATTATATCATTTTTATTCTCAAAATTTTTATGAATTAGTAAAAGACTTTTCTATACTTCAACGTACTTCATTAATTATGTTAGGTTATTTCTAACTATATAGATTTTTTAGTAATGATACAAATAGTTTTTTTTTATGAACCATAGTTCTATATTTTAAAAGCTATTAAAAATCATTTTTAATATTTACATACTAATAGCATGTAATAACAAAAGATAAAAATTATAAAAAAATATTTTATTTTTTAAAGTATAACAAAAAATATAAACATTATCGATTGTATAAGAAATATATAGTAATCTATAGCTAATATATAACAAAAAATATTAGAAACCAAATTGAAATAAATAATACATTTTTTTCCGAAACCCAAGTTATATAAATTTATTTATAACAAAACTAGCAATTGTTTTCTAACTATTGTGCAACAAACATTTTTTCTAAAAGTTACAGTACCGCGACTGGAAATAAAAGAAAGATTAGAGACATACCAAGCATTTACAGAAAACAAATTAAAAGAAAAAAAAACAATAAAATAATTATACAAATCAATGACGATGATTATCAATAAATATAGTCATGATAATTTATCTAAAATAGAAAAAAAATGCATATTATAACCGCATATATAAAAATATATTTTCACATTTTTAAAAATGTTCAAATTACTTTCAAGAAACAATTAAATATGTTTTTACATGTTCGATGTGCATGATTTAATTCTTTTAGTATGTAATTTTAGTTTTTAATATGCCTCTTTTATTATAAACCGAAGCGTATATGTTTTTACATACGATATGTTGAGGAAGGTCAGTAAATAAATGTATTTATATATGTAAGGAATATATGTACTTATTTATGGGCACACCTGTAGATGTATACAAGTTGTATTATTGATATGTAAAAGTAGGCAATGACGTCATTACATGTTAAAATAAACCAGTATTGTACAAGAAGAAATTCCCAACAATTTTCATTTTATTTTACAAGTTTTTGTTTTATTTGAAATAAGATGAAATATTTCAATGATTTATTTTTAGAATATAGCGCTTAAAAATAACCATATACGTTAAACAACAAAAACAATTTTTATTTATTACAAAAAAATACCAAAACAAATTGAATTATCAAAAACAAGGCGCTTGACAGGCATTGTATACACATACATACACATTCACGTGTTACCCTTAAAGATGTGGAACAAACTCTTTCCATTATGCATATAAATTAGATTCCACCAAACATTCCTATCCAGAACAACAATTTTTGCTTCATCCACATTTATGATAATAACAATAAATATACAGTTTCTTTGGAAATATTAATAGCAATAAGATTTTTCTATAATTCGGTGTATAGTTTATGCATAAATACATACACTTAACTCTTTTACTCAAGCAGAAATTAGTTTACACCAAACATACCTATCCCAGGCAAATAATGAAATACGTCAATCATTACAATTAAACTTTTTTTATCACTTTTCAAATTAAATATAGTTGAGATAATACTAATTCATTTTAAATTTCATAAACAAAAAAAAAGTGAAGTAAATATAAATACGTATATTTAAAACATATTTACGTAAAATATTAAATTAAAACAATAAGAAAAAAAACTATCTGAAATGTTAACCTATTATTTACTATTTTATAATTTATTTTATAACGTAAGTTACTCAAATTGACGTAAACATTAAATAAACAAAACAAATTATTTTGTTAAAATTTTGATTAATTACAACAGAAGTTTATGAAAACAATTTAATATATTCTCAATTAAATGAAATTCATACGTCAAAAATATATTATCATATATATTGTACAATTTTAATTGTACAGAGATTATTATCAAAAAAACAACAAATAATTTATTTGATAGTTATTCACATATTTTGAAAAATATTGACTCGTATTCATAAAACCTTTTAGAAGCACTTTCAGCTCAAAGCACTATTTGTCGTATATTTCAAATTGTATTTTTTCTTCTTTCTCTTATCAAGTATATAATTATTAGTGTTTCATATTTCTAAATCTATTAAAAGCTGAAGCTTTTGAAAATAATAGTAGTAAAAATACATCCAAAAGTACTAGTAAATAGCAACTAATTTTATTTTTATTAAAAAAATTAATAAATTATTGATTATTGGTGAAACATTTTTCAAGATTTAATTTTTCTTTTATTATAATATTAATCAAATTTTAAAGCAATTACCCCACCAATATAAACTATGCAATATAAACATCATTAAATTCAGTGACGAGGCATGACATATAAAATAAAGAAGATATTTTTTAAATTAATAGAAAAGTTATTAATAAATATGTATTTAAAATTATTTATAATTACTATAATTGCATTATTACATTGTTTAACAAAAATTTAACTTAAATTACCAGATAAAATAAAAGATACATTATACAATGCTTCTACGGACGTAATGATTAAATCACTGTATCTCAATGAAACAATAATATTTATTCTTTATTCCAAGAATCAAATAAACTCATTCATTCTTTAATGACATCTCTATCATGTTAACAAATTAACACGTGTTCCAGCACACCTTTCTATTAAATAAATAATATCAATCAAAGATTTGCCATAAAAACACGAATAAATTAATATACAAGAAATCGAACCTTATTTGCATCGTTTTCATCAGCAAATGCATATTCATTTTTTTTTCGAACAAAGTAGCATCACCATAAATATTTTCACTGCAAATGTTTATAAATTGAAAACAGATGACAAATGTGCATGGCCAAGTATGATAAAACTACTTGGGACTTAATTTACGTATTATCACGGTAGAAAGATGTAGCAAGCCTTGACAAAATTGTCGTTTTCCCTACCTTGTCGCAAATAAAGAATTATTACTATATTACAATAAATGGACATCCGAGATATTTATGCAAAAATTTCGTTTTGCATATGTTTACCAGAATGTTGTATTTGCTTTACGGTGTTTTAAGGATATTTACTAGTCAAGGAAATATTTAGTTGTTAATTTCCGGTTAAATTAGTAGGAAGTTAATTAATAAAAACTGACATCAATGGTATGATAAAATTTCCAGAAGTTATCTTTGCGACAATATATTTTACTTTTTCTAGATTGTAAAGTAAAATTAATCGTTTTTTTAATTGAATTCCATTTTTGAAAAATATTGAATTAATATATCACATGCTATATATTTAATTCTTATGTAGAATGTTTTAATATATTGTTTTCTCACATTATTCATTTATATTTGTTTAATAATTAATTAATCCCATATAAATAAATAACAATTTTTTCCACTTTCATTGTTATAAAAAAAAACAACGTTTTACGCAAATGATTTGAGATGCAATTGCATAAATTGTTAATAGCTGATTAATTAAAAAAAGCAGTTGAAATCATCAAAGGAAAAGATAACATCAATAAGTTTGAAAGTATTAAATTAAATAAAATCTTGCTTTCTTTGATTAATAATTTATAATAATTGTTTGTTACCTAATTACTTGTTTCTAAGTTACGTTTTTTATTTGTTGTATTTAATTTCCTGATGAAGGTTCATGTTTAATGAACCAAAACGTCGAATTTTAATTAAAACAAAACATAACCTTAACATCAAGCTTTTTTTTTATTTACTAAAATGAGTCTTAAAGTTTTTTTTTTACTTTGTTATTGTTAAATACATTATAAGTTAACAATTTCGTCAATTTATCATTTGACCAATCAAGTTTTAATTAATTTATTGATTAAGTTAACAACATTTTATTCAACTGGAACTGGCCCAGAATAATTAAAATCTTTGTTCTGTGATGTAACATTAATGCAACTGTAATAATTTATGAGCAATAGATGTAAAATCTATAGAATTCTGCTACTAGGTTTGTTTACAAGTCAAATTAATGTATGTATTATCATCGCCTTGTCATAAAGATGAGATAATTTATATACTGTCCACTATTACCATATATATTTTTTAATTATATTCTAAATTTAGAAACCTGCTCCAGTTTACACTATCATAAATAATCTCCATTAAAAAAAAAAAAACTAAATTACATAAGTGTGCAAAAATCAACTTTTTACCAAGTGGGTTTACGACACTAAAATCTAAATTATCACAAACAAACATCTATAAAATAGCACAAAAAAAATCTACCACCTATGGGTGTGTCCAAAAATGTGAATCAGTTATTGGAATCCGGTTTAGTCTGTATACAATATATAAGAAACAGTTGGATACATTGATAGATATACATATTTGCCATAACAATGAGACAATGCTGTTTTATATTTAAAGGTTTTTTTTTTTCTACATATGTCACTTGCAAAACCCGTTATTTTTTACGATCGTTTAAAATGTTATTTGGGGCAGCGGTTTAGATCTGTTAACATTTTTAGGACCTATAAACATTTCGTTATTAAGTTTTAAATAACTTTTAAATATAAATTTCCTGAAATACTCTTTGTGTTTTAAAAATATTAGACAAAAAAAGATAAAATACAGTAAACCGAACAATTTTTTTTAAATTTAATAATGCAGTATATAATAATTTATAATATTGTAAAAATATAGTCTTTGTTTGATAACCTAACTCAAAAACTAAAAACTAATTTGATTATTATCATTATTAAATAGCTATTAATCTACCTTTAATGCATTTTCATCTTACATACTCCAAATTCTAATAAACTAGCAACTTTCTTATATTTAGCAAGTTTATCTTGAAAACGACCCTAAAGATTTTGATAAAGTTAGAATTCACCGTTTTCGGGTTCGAAAAAGAAAATTTAGCTAGATCTCGATTTTGAGGAAACTGATTTACTACATAAAAGATTATCTTGCAATCCATGTGAACACAAAATCAATATTGAAAAACTGTTGTTATATAGTTCAATCACATAACAATATTACCAAGTCTATTATCATGGCAACATTGCCAAACTTATCACCATGGCAACATTCTAAACCTATCAAAATATCCTTTCTATTCGTAACTATTAAGGAGTTAAACTTTTATCTTCCTGATATTTATTATTTTAAACAAAATTAATTAATCAGTAATATATACGCTTCATTAAATAAATACGAAAATATAATAATTTTAATTTAATAATAATATTTAATTTAATATAATTTTTAAAAAAAATATTAATAATGATAAATTTAATATCATAATTACAGCTTCCGTTAACTTCAAGGCAAAAATATTTAAGATTATTATTCAAAAATCATTTTAATAATAAAATAAATACATTATCAAGCGAAATTAAGATGATTACACTCATCTTAAACGTCCTTTATAATTATTTACTCTAGTTAATAAACAAACAAGAAAAACAGTGAAAAAACCTTCAACGATATTTTTCAATAAATTTTCAATAAACATACGCTTCGTAAAATATATCAAAATTTACAAAAAAATAATCTTTTTGTGGTAAAAATACCACGTGGTGACTAATTTAGTTTCGCATGAGACCAACAAAAAAAAAATAATACCAACTGGTTCATTTTTTTGAAATTTTTCTATGTCCTTGAGACAATTGAAGTTGTTCATCAGGTGATCTAACCATTTTAAAAAATAAACTTGTATTATTATAAATAATCGACACTCGTCAAATCTTTTGATTTTTAAACTTTGATTTATTGTAATTATAAATCACTTTTTGTTGATTTGAAAAAAGATGAGATTAAGAGAACTGTGAGAAAAAGTGAACAAGATGAATTCCTACACCACCTTGATATTTAACCGCATTCTTTGAGTTTAAATTTGAGATATAGTTTTTGCATATTCCTTATTATAATCGTTATTAATCTGTATATGTAATTATTCTTATTATTATAATTGCATTTATTTAAAAAAATGATTTATGATGTCACTATAATCTTCTTTCGCAATTTTGAAACGATTGTTGCTTTTTTTTCGCTAAGTTTTTATAATTATTACATTTTTAATTAACCTTATTAAAGAAATTTATAGGTATCTAAGCATAATTAACTATTATTTGTATATCTGCAACAAAACATTTTGTTTTACTTTTTATTAAATAAAATTTGAATAAATAACTATGAATATAAATAAAAATGATTCAAAATCATTATCATTTATACTTTTGATAAATCATGGTTATACTGAAATTATAATTATACTCAAATATTTATAAAATATATAAATAGTATATAAGTAGTCTCCGATTTACGATGAAGTTCTGCTCCGATGATTCCATCGTAAGTCGGTTTTAAGTCGAATAACTCATATAATTTTTCGCCTTTGAAGGCTAGAAACATTAAATAAAAACTTATAAATATTGGCATAAACGGACAGTCGTAAGTACAAGTCGTTGTAACCGATAAAAGCGACAAAAACAATTATCATGATAACCAAAATTCATGCAATATGTAGAAAATCACGTTTTCAAAATAATAAAATACATATGTGTCAGTTCAATACATTTAAAAAAACTGTATAAATATTATATGTATTACCAATATTTTTTTAAGTACCTCTCTTATTTTTTTAAAATTTATGTTATAAATAATTGTTATTACAGTAAAATATATAACAAAAACAATTTTTATTATAAATTTCATAAAAACTATTATATATAAATACTACAGTGTAAATAAAAATTCTTTAATAATTTTTATTTTTTTATTTCGTTGCAGATCTCTGAAAATCAAATGGCAGATCTCAACATGAGTTGGCATATTCCAAGACCGACATTAGCTCGTAGCTCTACATCTTCACAAGGTTCCACGTCAAGTAAAAATAGTACACAAGTAAGTAAAGCCATCAAACGAAAACAAAATAATTTCTGAACAAAACGAAAACTAAAAGCGATTTTCGTATTTCTCTTTTTGTTTTAGAGTACTAAATCAGGAACATTGTTGCTGACCGCAGCGAATTTAGCCCAAATTCATGCACAGCAAGAATCCCTAGGCCGAAAAGAAACTAATCTACAAATTTACCTCGAACAAAACGGAGGATTTTATCCAAAGAACGACGATAATAAAGAATTGGATAATGTTTCGATCGCCAGTTCAATGCATTTTACCGTTGTGAATGTCAATCATCGTGCAACGAAACCGAAATCGAGAAGTTTTTGTACCAAACATCAACTAACGATTTTAGTCATTTCTATGTCAATCTTGTTTCTGATTGGCATTCTGGCAGCCATATTTTGTATTGAAAGTAAGTAGCTACATTATAAGACTTTTCTTATTTATATGAAAATCCAGAATATTAATTTTTCTTTTAAAATCTTTGCTTTATTTATCATTTCTTATATAGAATTATCATTTTGACGAATCAACAAAATTGAGACAACTTATAAGCAGCAATTTAAATATTATTTTAATAATCAGTCGTTTGTTTTGTTTAGTTTTAAATTTAATTCTATAATTACAAATAAAATTAATATTACATAAATATACTCTGTATTATAAATAAAATTTGTAAATTTTTACTTTTGTTTCAGTGCGTGCAAGAAGACAAAGTGTGCTTTAAACAAAAAACAAATCCATTTCTACATCGATCGTATATAACTGGTCCATACAACTTAGTTAATTTTTATATAAGTTTATTATTATTATTATTATTATTATTATTATTATTGTAAATTATTGTGCGTAATATTAAAACCAAATGTATGTACGTATTGTTAGTTTATAAGTTATATTTATGTAAAAATCGAAAGTGTGTATTTCTGTGATACGTAAACATAGTAACTGTGTATATATTTAAATCATTAATTTAAAACTCTTCGTTCTCGTTAGTCAACATGTATTTAATTAAAATAATAATTTACAGAAATTTTATTTTGTCTTTTGTTTGTTGTACCTTCTCCTAATTCAAAAATAGCACTATTTTATTTCTGTAAACCCAAATTAAAAAATACATTCTGAATACATTATTAAAAACAATAACACATCTTCTGTAGAATTCTTTTTTATATCAAAATTCAGATATTAAATATGATTTACACAGTTTATAAACAGAATAAAATATATTAAAAATTATCAAATTCCTATATTACTAAATACAATTCATAATAAAATTCAAAAAAGTGTACTCATTCTAAAACAAAATGCAATACGAAATGCCATTGTCACAATATTGTTATTCAAGACAAAATATAATTAACTTTAAAAGCTAATTACAGGTCGAGGTGATATGATTTTCATTTTTAGATTAGTTTAATCTATGCTAATATTTGAATCGTCACTTATTTCGAAATTATTAATATTCGTTTCACAAATACATATATTAATTAGTCAAATTTTAACACGTTCCTCGCATTCTGTAGTAACACACGACTACTATAAAATTACGTAAGTACATATCCGTCAACAATAATAATATATCACATTAAAATATAAAAGTAAATAAAAATACAATTATTTTGTTTAGTATCGCACAATTTTTATTTAAATAATAAATGCAGTCTCGACTGTTAGGTTAAAGTTAGGCTAATCTGAAAATAACGTAACAGTTGAAATTCCGGTTATTACAAAAAAATGTGCTACATAACGAAGTAATTTTATTTTTAACTTATTTATATATTTTGATAAAATGTATCACAAAATGAAGGCAGATAAAATTAAATTTATATTGCATAAATTTCTTGTAGGAACTTAAAATATATAAAAATCACTTACCTCAATATCTTGTAACGTCTGGGTCCATCGATAGTTTTCTAAATCACAACCGTTTCCGGAATTCGGTTTAAGTTTTCCTTTATCAGCCTCGTCATCATCATCATCTTCTTTTGATTTCTCTGTTGTCTCTGGTAAAGACACTTTCTCTGGCGTAGACGATTTCTCTGTTGAATTATCATCATCTTTCTTCGCGTCAAGTTCCTTCTGTAATTTTTCTGCTTCTTCATCCGTTAGTTCGGTAATTTCTGCACTACTATTTTCTTGTTTTAATCGTTCTGCTTCTTTCTTTTCTTGAGCTGCCTTCTTAACAGCTTCCTTTTCTTTTCTTTCTTTAGTTTCTTGTTCACTTCGTTCTTTCGCTAATTTTTCATGTTTGCGGAATGTGCTCATAACCAACTACAAATTAAAAAAACAAAATAAATAATTGCAAAAAAACAAATAATTTTAATTCAAATAAACATACCTTTTCCCATGCTCCTTCGCCACCACCCGTAAAAAAGTCAGTTTTACGTCCCAAGAAACTTACGAACGTATCTAATAGCTGAAATAATAAAAATGCACATTTTGTTTAATCAATATTTTAGGTTATAATTAAAAGAATATTTTTACTTTTACCTGAGAAGCGCCTTGTGGATGATGTTGAGCGATTGACAGAAAGAGAGTATCAAATTGATCTTCTTGATTATTCATTTTTCACGTATTTATTAATAATAAAACTAGAATAATAATGATTGTCCGACAAATATTCAAACGTCTGTCAGAAGAAAATTCAACGTAGTTCTAACAAAATTCTGCGTTATTCACTGAGCTAGTTTACGCGCGATCCACAGATGGCAGCATTAACTTGGATTTAAATTTTGAAAATTACAATCAAGTTATAAAATACTCTTAGTAAATAACAAATATTTTAAAATTAAGTAATAAAATAATAAAAATATGATTTTTATTTATTTTAATGTAAAAATGTTGCTGTAGTAATAATACAGTGACACATAATACATTTTGTTTTCTTGTAACATAATTTACATTTATTATAATTTAAACTCTGCACATTTTAATATTAAACAATAAAAACAAATTAAATTATGTATAATTTATCTCCCCGTAAAACATTTACACCTTTAGGACAAACGCCACCGAATGTTGGACCATCTACGTATATTGTAACAGATCCACCATGTATGCGAGCTCGCAGTAAGTTTATTACAAGTATTTTTAGTTTCATGGTTTCATGTAATAAAATAATGTTAATGTATTTGTAGCAAAAGCTCCGTTTATGACAAAAACTAAAAGAAAAAGTCCCCAAGTTACTTTTTATACCGATACCATCTATGGACCACCCACTCAACCGAGAATTAAAGTAACTTTCAATAATAATTAATAAAAATTTATTAAAACACAAAATATTTTAGCTGGGTGTTAGTCCCGCATATACCGCCGAAAGAAAAACTATTGAAATTCCACCGGAACCTCAACCGAAGGAAGGAATTTATTACAAACCAATTTTGAAACGAATAAAACCAAAAATTAAAGGCAACAAAGGCAGATTATATCAGTGTACTGTGCCATATACCACAGAATACAGTGCGCCTTCGATACCAACCAAAGCGAATGAAAATGGTTACGATTTAACGCTAGATAATGTTTTAATTAAAATGGCTGCAGATGATCACGATATTACATTAGGTCCGGCTTTTTACGATGTTCCTCAAGTATGTTTTATTTTGATAATAAATACATAAAATTCTATCTATTTTTTGATAACTTTAGGGTGAACTAAATTGGAATAGTTTAAATTACGCGGGTTGTGCTTGGTCTAAATACAGAGGACAGAGAACAAAGTTAGTCGCTAACAATAATCCGGGGCCAACTGATTATGATGTAAAAGATGTAATTTGTTTACATCCTTATGAGGAAAGAATGCATACTTTAATGCGGAAATGTTGCAATGTGCCAAGAATAACGTGTGAAATGTACTGTAAATCGAAAACAGGGGTAAGTTCAACTAGTTATTATGAGATGGCGCTAGCAGTACTGTTTTAGACTTTAGAGTGGGAATAAATTAAACACTATATTAAGAAAAACAAAGACTATATATTGAAAAATGTCGTTGCTCTAATAAAAATACAAGCGCTATAAATAAGCAACAAACGCTATATATAAATAACAAATGCTATATTAAGTAACACACGCTATATATAAATGACATGTGCTATACAGAATTAACAAACGATATATATAAGTAACATATGCTATACAGAATTAACAAACGCTATATATAAGTAACATATGCTATATTTAAATTACAAATGCTACATTAAATATTACTTAGATTTGCAAAATAACCTCAACATCAATAAAAAAGTTTAAAAAGACGGATTTAAAATTATAGGGGAAATGGACAATAATCAAACGGATACAAATAAATAAACATTCTGTATTTTAACTTTATAACCAAATATGAATAAGATAAAACAATAATCAAACGGATACAAATAAATAAACATTCTGTATTTTAACTTTATAACCAAATATGAATAAGATAAAACAATAATCAAACGGATACAAATAAATAAACATTCTGTATTTTAACTTTATAACCAATATTTCCATCACTGTCTTTATAATTTATGGGGTCGTTGCGCTCAATCAAATTTACTATTTTCAATAATAAATATTAAAAGATTATATAAAAACAAGGCCAAAACACATTTTTTTAATTCAAAAACGATTACAGTATTTTTTTAAAAAATTGGGAAAAATAGCGTTTTTTACGCGCCACAGAATCTCCACAACGCTTAAGACGTCAACTTTTTTCAGATTAGACAAGGACAACCTATTGTCAGATATCTGTATTTATCTCTTTCTATCGCACACAACTTATTAGAAATGTCAAATGACAGCTACTGGTATAGTGTTGCTTTTGTTAAAAGTGCACTTGATATTAATAATGTAATAGTGGACATTATATATATTTTATTATTATTATTATATATTTTATTATTATTATACATTTTATTATTATTATTATAAAGACATATTTATTTATTATATATATATTATTATTATAGGTATCGGAGGTGTTAGCCGACGTATATGTTTTTGATATTGCTAATAGAATCGACTAGTTTTTGATTTAGCCACAAGATGGTACTCTAGAATGGTTGACGTCACAAATTTCAAAATTTGAATTTGACCTTCGACTTCAATAATTTTTTTCTAATTAAATACAAATAATTTAACATTAATATCTATATATATGTAATTGTCTAAATATATATTTTTCATTAAAAAAATAAAAAAAATGAGCGCAACGACCCCATTGCACTTATTGCGGAAACACTATCCGGGAAAGAGCATTCCTTGTTCCATATTATGGGTGTTCTCTTCTTCCTTTTCTTGGGAACTTCGTTTTCCACTTCTTCATCGGACATAATATTCCGTAACATATTCTTCCATCTAGTAGAGGATTAGATGTAAAATTATTTTATTACAGCAATTTAAATTAAATTTACAAAAATAATTAAATTAAACATACCTGTGAATATATTCTATCCTGCAATTGAAGACAAATATTTCAGACGCAGGTGCTTCGATGTTTTGATTTAGTTTGTGAGGTTAGGACGCGGGACATTTCACTAGACATGAATATAGCAGAAATCTATAAGTTTAATAAAATTGTATATATAGCAGAATTGTTTTACATATATAGTAATATGTATTTCAATTTATTATTAAAGATTTATAGCAAATTGTTTTAATTTTTATAGTGTTTATCATTTCATAATATAGTATTTGTAAATTTCTTATATAGCGATTTTATATATTATATATAACGTTTGTAATTCTTATTATAGCGTTTGGTATTTGAATATATAGCGGTTTATTGGTACCCCTTTAGAGTGATGACTTTTCTCCGGGTTATTTGTTTTAATCTCCGGATTAAACTGAATTTAGATGTAATCATATAGTTTTAAGTTAAAAAATAACTAAGTCATTACTATGATCAGTGATAAATTTATAGTCAAATCAAAATATTATTTAGTTTAATGTATATAAGCATTGAAACGAATTTCAAAATTTTATGATTGTATGCAAATTAAAATTTTTTATATTCAAAAATAGTAGTGTTAATGTATTGCGTTTTCTACTACCTCACACCCCCCTCCCACTCCAGTCTCCAAAATCTCCAGCTCAGCTGAAATAGAAAGGTGGTCAACTGTTTTTGTTAAAGTTGAATTATTTTCTCATGAATTTAATCGTTTTATTTACTTAATTCTATGTCTTTTCCGTTCTAGTTATTTAAATTATATTATTAGAAAATTAATTACGGAAATGTGTGGGTGATAATAAAACTGCATGAAATTATTTAATTAACTGTAGTTTATGTAATTATATTTAAGATGTAAGATTATATTCGTATGTAGTTGTATTTTAGAAACAAAATAATTTTTTACAAATTACTATATTCACAATAAACTATTAACTGATTCTGATTCGTGCTGTAAACTTCATTTTCATGAGTAATAATCATTTCTACATGCTCGTTGAATAATAATATTAATTTTACAAAAAAATTGTGAAAATAATGGTTTCTCAAATTTGCAATGGGGTGTCTAGTTTGATGAATGAAATTTGACTGTATTTGATTATTTATTATTTGTTTTTGTATATCAATGAACTAAATAAAATTTATTGTTATTAATATTAATTACTAAAAAATTGATTTTTTTTACACGCCATTATTCTATTGACAATATATGATTTCATTTATATTTGTTTGACAAAGGCTGTGGTACTGCAAATGTTAATAATAATAATATATTAATTAAAATATAAATTTGTAGGTATTTTACAATACGGAAGTCAAATATAAAATGTCAAACATTTTCATCTTATTTTTTAAATGTAAATGATTATTTTTTATCATAACAAAATTCAATCGTCAATTTTTTTGATAATGCATATATACTTTTCTTTTATTACATAATATCCCGTATGCTTTTGTTATTTTCAAAAGGAAAATCTTATTTCCATAATATACTTAACAACTTTGATCCGTCTTTATCACATCTTAAAAATTCTATTGTCCGTTGCGTGTATACGATAAAAAAAAAACTCAACCACGTAGTAACGTATATTTTATTTGAAAAATACCGGTAGACAAAATCTTTTATAAGTATACGGTTAGTAGGCGCTGTGATAAACAATTGCCGATGTAGTTATTCGTGCGTAATAAAGGTCTTATAAACTAAAGTTGATGGAGATTTTTTTTATTCGTTTTAATATATTCGCACACGGCGGTTTAACTGCAACTTTACCCCTCACACGCACTAACCCTACAGCATTTTTTAAACGCTTTCATTTTGAAAGTGCGTCGATATAAATACCCGTACACTCGTACGCGTTATAGGTGCTCAGACAGTGACGGCGTAACAGATACTTTTTTGAAAAGGGCACCCCTGATACTTTCAAATAATCTAATTATTTTTTTTACATTTTCTAATAGCTTATAGTGTATAGAATTATGTTTTAAAACGGTTTTTCGAAATTGGAACTTTTGGGGGAGTTATAACGATTATTATAGAGTTGTGTCAGAGCAAGTAAAACATTCAGATCAAACTTTAAACGGAACAAGCCGCAGGCTAATAATAATTCATCCAAATGAATAATAATCATTATACGACTATATAATAATAATAAAATATTGTAGATTACAGTTTGATATCAATAACATTTCAAAATAATTATATGAAAATTGCGTTGTTTAATGTTAAATATTAATAATATAAAAACTTACTGATATGAGTAAAGAACAACATTAGCAAAAAATTGCGTATATAATAAATTTCATAGGAGCAGAAAAAAAAATTGTTCCGCCATTGTATAAGTGTCACTCATAAAGTTTTTATAGAGTAACAATAATGTTTTTTTACAGGGTACGCCGGGACCTGGTGCATATAACACCGTAGATTTGAATAAATTAGGAAAAGTAGAATATTTGAGTTTGAAACCGAAACCATTTATAACAACAGAACCTCGTGTTACCTTCAAAGTAACTGAAGGTCCCAGCCCACAAGATCACAATATTTGCGATTGTTTTAAACTTCGAAAAGATTTTCGAGTTAAAAAAGTCGGATTTTTAAGTACAACAAGTCGTCTGAAGAAACAGAAGATTACTAGTACAGCCGGTAAAATTTTGTTTTCAAATTTAATTAGTACTTATATATTTAGTAGGGCCTTATGTTATACCATTTTTATTATCATTTCTGATAACTAAATATATATATATATATATATATATATATATATATATTATATGTAATCACGTTATGTACTCATAAGGATGTGGCACAAATACTTTGCATTCTAGCAGAATTAGTTTCCGTCAAACAAGCAACTTTTGATTTATCCACATTCATGATACCTTTCATACATGCTTTTTTAACAAAAATACTCAATCATGCTTGCCCATTTACTCATTGAACTTCTACACAGACGTGTACCTTAATAACATTCACATCATATATTCATTTAACGTTTATTAGATTTTTGCTCAAGATTGTCAAACTATTTAACTTACATCAATTTTGCAAAAACTTTTCTTTTTTCAATTTCATATTTTTCATACACCAATTTCATTTTGCACTCGATCAAATAAATATCGATCTATTTTCGATAAATCGATTATTTTTATTAACTTATTCAAATTATAATGAGATACTATTTTAAATAGAGCAAATTCAAATCATTTAAATATTATTATTAAAATATTATTTACGTGTATTTTAATAAATATTTAGGTTTATTATAAAACCTAAATATACAGCTTTTCCTATTTTGTGAAATTGAATTTGTCCAAATAAATTTTTATCTTCTGCGATAAAATTATTTTTTTAACAATTTTTAATAAAATAGATCAATTTGTAGTTTGAGTCAACTGCTAAATATCGATATAAAAATAGAAAATTTAACTGTAAAAAAATCTATTTTCTTACAATCTATTTTCTTACAAATAGATTTAGAATCGCGTATCCTTACTACATACTCGAAGTAAAAAAATCTCATTTTTACAGTAATCACTTCCCTTTTATTCTTCTGTAGCCAAACCCAAACTCACTACCACACATCAATGTAGAAGAAAAATAAATTTTCCTATAAATAATTGAGCCGTTTTTTTTGAAAGTAGTGTAAGTCGATTTTATATTATATGGAGATATTTAATGGTTTGTATTTGAATGGTAACTAACTAATGGTAACTACGTAAATTAATATTGACAAAATGATGAAAATTTGCGAGAATTTTATCAGGGGAACTGTTTATACATAAAAAGCTCATAGCAGATTGCATTCATTGTTATCATTAACTAACTTTTTATCAAAAATAGATTTACACCACCTCAAAGAAAACGGCTGAAATTTCAATTGCAGTTTTTTCTCAATTATTTTAGGCCCAGGCACCTACAATCCGGAACTACCAAAATGTAAACGTTACATGGAAGGTGTCACCTATCCTAGTTTTCTAAGTACAAACGAACGTAAAATGACCTTCTTATCGGGCGATAATTCCAATCCGGCACCATGTCATTACAATCTGAAAGACATACGTTGTTGTCCAACAGAAAACGATCATCGACACTCCGTTTTCTCATCAATGACATGTCGTTTCAAACATCGCAAACATGAGGTTAGTGTTTCACATTTTTAATTCAATCGAATCTTGTGTGGTGTGCAAATGGATTTGTTAACTGGATTAAGGCGAGTAGATTCGAACGAATGTGGGGGAGATCTTGAAAAGTGATTGTTTGACAGTGTGGCTGTGTGTCGTTATGTTTTTAGGGGGCTTTCCGTAAGAGAATTTAAACTGTTTAAGAGTAAGTTGAAACTCGAAACGTACAATTGAAATTTATTACGTTAGATTGAATGAGAAATTTGATGTAGAATTTTAGAAATGAAATGTACTTGTTGTTTTGTTGGGTTTGTGATTTAATTGCTAATTGAAAATTTATTACTTGAAAAAAATCAAAATTTTACATATAAGATAAAAATTTAATTTTATATACAGATCGTGACACTGAAAATAATTTTATTATTATTTCTATTAAAAACCACAAATACTTTTACAAAATAAAAGGACATTTTTATTCGTTCATGTAGTTTACTTAATAATAAATAATACGCTAAAAAATTTACAAATTTAAATATTTATACAGATAAAATGACAAACATTTGTAATTTTTTTTATATTGATGACTATGGTTAATTGTGAAATAATTTTCAATATTTTTATAATTTCTAGCATTATAAAACAAAATTAATTTAGTTTAATGATTTAAATGCATAATTTTATGATCCAAAAATTATATTTGTAACTTTTTCGCCTAAAATAATTAAGGAAACAGAAAATTATCAAAATACGATTTTACATGTTAAAATCCTATAACTGTGAGTTGCAGTTACTGTAATTAATATTTTACAGTGTATTATGAATAATAATTATTAACAATAAAATATAATTCGTCATTATCACATATACAAACTAAAAATTAAAAGCATATTTAGAAACTTTAATGGTACTGTTTTTCTTACAATTAGTAAAAATATGTTCGTACTAGACAAACTGACAATTGGTTTTTTTAAATGATATTCATGTTATCGTGTTCAAATATTTATATAAAACGTTTGGATTAAATAATTAAACTTTGAAAAAATTAAACTTTAAGTATTCTTTATTAACATTATAAACATATTTTGTTACTGACTCTTTTGTTTACAAATTACAATTAAACTTTTCTGTATTGTGTTAATAAATTATACTGTTAGACACAGAGTGATATGAAAATTTATTTATGTGAATCAACAAGTAACTAATTTTAACAATATTATCTATTTTGTTATTGTTAACTAACATTATTTCTGTGCAGTGTATTGTGCAAATCAAAACTATGTAGTGATGATAGTGATACGTACTATAATAGTGGGGAATAAACTTTTCAATTTTGTGATAGAACAAAATACACGTTTACATTATTCGTGTTCATTTAATTGAAACTATTTTATCGTTAAACAAAATTCAATCGTGGAGAATGGGGCCAAACGCAAATAGGTATGTATACAAATATAAGGGTTGATCAAAAGTAACGTCTCCCAAATAAGATATTTGATTATAAGATATATGTATAAATTGAATGTGTGTTATTTTAAAGCACAGTGAGACATGTCCTGAGAAATTAATAAGTTTCAGCTTTACTAAAGTATGCCAAAGTTAGTTTATAATCTATTGGTCGTAGTGAAAACTTATTTTCAGTACTATATCTAAAGAGAATGGCATACTATAGTATGAAAAAGTTTTTTTTTTATATGATTTAATTAAATAAAATCAAGCATTGTATATATTTTACTTCAAAAATACAATGTACACTTTTGGTCTAATGTAACTGACGTTTTATTAGATTATCATGCTAATAAAATAATTATTTTGTAGTGTATTATTAATAAAATCTAATTTTCAATTTCTAAATATATATTTGTATGCAACGACAGCTTAAGTTTCAGGTTCATATCTCGAGGTATTACTTTTTACTCAATTCTCGCATCTAACATTATTACATAGTTTTGGTTATGTGTATGTTTGTATAGGTTAGCATCGAATTCGAAATTGTTATCGGGAAATTCTCTCTCTTTCCTCCATTTGCATTATACTCATTCTCTGTCATTAAAACAATAGCTGGGACACGAACAAATGATTCTGTGTGTGTGTGTGTATGTGTGTCGCCTTGCGATCCGTAAAATCAGAAATCGAAAAGCTCTCGTTTCCAATTTAACTTTTCACAAACGCCCATATATGTATACTTGTATGTATGCGGGATAAGCGCGGAAAGCGTTGAATTGTACCCGACTGTCTTCTGCCATTGCGATGTGCCCATTGTTGGAAACGATTCATGTGTATGCGTTGATATTCGGCTGCTTGTTTGCGTATGTAGTCGTGGAGTTAGTAAGGAATGTTTGAAAGGATTCTGACAGGATTGGGCTGAGAGGAAGGATATAAAAGGGGGATTATCGTTGTTTTTATTTAAAGATTTTAGCATTCATGTTAAATAGATATTTGTTTTTTTTTTTTTTTAAAACATATGTTATGGGCTACTCATTTTCTCATTTGATTTATGTCAACAGATAATGTCACTAAAATAATAACATCCAGAAATAATCATAATTAAATCTTAATTCGGAAACTGCATGTTATAAGTTGTGTTTCTAGGTATTGTGAGATACTTTGTTAATTTGTTTTCTATAGCATTTTTTGTAGATTTGTACCAGCAATTTTTTTGGTGGAGTAGATTTTTTTGAAAGAAACTGTTACTGAATCTAGCTTTCAAAGAAGCTTTTTGAAGCATTATAACAAGTGAAAAATATATGTAAGAATGATATTTATTAAATGTGGTGAAATGTCACTTAAAGTTCAATCAACACTTAATTAAACTATAATTAAACTTAATTAGACAAAATGACAAATTTTTAAAAAAAATTGCCATGCTATCAAAATGATCGTCAGAAATATTTGAGATAACTAGTTAATTTTGGTATTTTATTGAATGTTGACAAAAGATTTAAAAACAAAATGTGCTCCAGCAAAATTTAGGGCTTGTTTGCGTACAATTTTTGATTAAAAACAACACGGCGGTTGTCTCTTAATCATTTTATTTACTTATATTTTATTTGTTTGATTTAATTTTATATGACTTATGGGTCTATACGGTTTATATCTGTAAAGAGAAAAATTTTATTTACTAGAAAAAGATAAGACAGTAATTCTAAAGGCCTTCAAAGATGTAAACCGAATAGATCCATTATTTTTGTTTTCTCATATCAAATTGATCTGAAATTGAAATGTCTTGCTGACGTACACTAGTTAAATCAAAAAGAAAACATACTGAAAATTTTGGAGAGAATTCATAAATTCTATAAACGTTTTTAGCAGTGGAAGTAAGTTGAGACAAATGCTAAATGCATAATGAAAGACAAATAATATAATGTTTGTGTAATTTTTAGTGTTTTGTTTATGACGTTATTCAAATATAAATCGTTATTAATTCAGAATGTATTTTAGCTAATTAATGTAAAATTAGTTAACCAATTTCAAAGGCATCAATAAAAAATTATGAATATTTTATCACCTTGGTGTATTTTTGTGTTTTGAGATTAAAGTTTTCTTTTTTTTAATGTCGGAGAATACTTTCATATAAACCGGCATAAATTGGAATTAAATAGTGATTGAGGCTGGCGCTAGTTCTATAATGAAAAAACAAATTGAGGTAGATTAATTCTACTCGAAAGTGACGATTTTTCAATGTACGGCCCATGTAATGAAGGCAACCAAACAAACACTAGCGGCGCGAATATCGTATAATAATCAAATACATACATAGAATTCATACCGAATGTCTAACACTATGTTATACACGACCGTTTCGCGTCCGCATCGCGCGTCGGCGTCGGCGTCGCAACAACATCTATGCTATTCCGTTAAATTGTAATGTTACAACCGCTCAGTAAACAATCAAGCCCGTACTAGACAATATATTTCAATTAAAGTGAACGTTTTGTGTAAATAGTGGTAAGCGCTATATAAGGACTGCTTTGGCACCCTTGTTTCCACACATATATACAGCGACACAGCGGCGTAGGCATGGTTAAATTTTCATCACCGGGGCTGCTTTTATTATAAATGTGGAATTTCTCTTCACTCTGACAACAATATTACGTGTTTTCATTGTATAGAAACGGTTAGTAAATTGTAAAATGGTATCTGTTTCTATAATGCGTGACAGCCATGCTTTGGTTGATGATGGTGATGTTTCTCTATACGGAGTGTGATAACTTTGTTGGCACTGTGACTGTTTTAATGTATAGAGTAGAACTATATTTTGATTAACTAAAAAATAATTTTTGTATATAAAAAAAAATGTATCACAAATGCAGAAATCACATGAGATTCAAAATATGCTTTTTTCAAATTTTTAATAAATTTAGAACAAAATAAATAAGTTACTCTTTGGTATTAGGTATTGTTAGTGTTGTAAGAATATCTATTTGGCGTCAAAATTATATGTTTTACAGTAACAAAAAAAAAATACGGAAAATACATTTTAAAAATTTGTATTTTATTTTAACTATTATAGTTATCGTAATTTATTATTAATAAAAATTTTTATGAATACACATTTTGGTACAATTTTAAAAAAAATTGTATGCATCTTGTACGGAAAATACTTTTTAAAACATTTTATTTTATTTTAATTATTATAGTTACCGGAATTTGTAATAATTTTTTTTTTATGATTATTTAATGATTCAAAATTCTGTCATGTTCAATGGTCAAGAAAATAAAAATAAATAATAAAAATTAATTAATTAACATTTTAAGGATGTAATAGTATAAGTAGTCCTATTTGAAATTTTGTAAATCTGTAAATCTAATGCTATTAAATGAGCAAAAATTATATGTTTATTTATTTGTGTACTTGTTTGCAAACTTTATTTTGAAAATACACCTCTAACCATTTTGATGAAATGTGGTAAATCTATGTTTTTGGATGCGAGAAACTAGGTTTCAATTTTAGATAAACACATTCACAATATGAAAACTTATTTTAAAATTTGTTTTTGACACACTGAATATTTTGTACAATAAGTCAAGCAATAATTTTTAGTTTAAGTGTTATTTTTAACATTATTTGAACATTAACACAGTTATTTAAATAGTATAAATTCGAGAATAATCAAACGAATAATATGAGAAAGTTTAATGAATTAATTGGCGATATGGATCGGATGAAATAATTTGAACATTGAATGTTAACAAATTTTATTGAACGTTTCGGCTAGAAATCCTAGCCATCTTCAGCTATTAAATACATTAGTACATTAATACTATTACAATAATAATACAAGTTGAAAATATGTTAAGAGAATTACATACCATGTTTTTAAATTTTTTTTGAAATCAGTAAGTCACATGTTAAGTTAAATATTTAAAATATTGTACATATTGTCGATGAATAGTGAAAATATAATATATCATGTCAATTAAAATACATTGTAAAACTTAATCAGTAAAATTAACATTTGTAGAAGTGTAGATGATAAAAATATAGAAAGATTAGAAAAAATTGTGTTTTTGGTTATACGAAAACATGTTGTTTGCAGCGTTGTGTATGTAGAAATGTAAAAAAGAAATGATATAAACAGGAAAAACAAAATATACGAGATAAGTCTGTATTAAATTGAAATAAAATGAACCGCGCCAAGAAAGCATAATTTAAAAAATTTGTTTGTGAATTTATATAAAAAGTTTCTAATGTTAATCTTTTAAATTTATTCTGTTCTTTGCATAAAATCATCAACTTGTCATCAATTTGTCATCATACAATTTGTTTATCAATATGAGAAAGTATTAAACATAATGGGGGGTTATACGAGTACTATTGTACTACATTTGCTATATTATTAAATGAGCAATTCTTAACTATTTATGGAATCTAGTTTTTCTTGAACAAGCGCAGCTTGAATTTTCTGATATTTATTTATATTTAAAATATAAAAACATAATTTTCAATTCAGATAATTGAAATTTTTTAAATAAAAAAAAAGGTTTTGTCATGGTAAGTTCTCTAATTTTCAGATCAAATTTCAGTACATTGCTTGTGTGTTATATTCCAAAATAATACAAATTTATTTAAACCGGACAATGTATGTGGAACGTTCTGTACAAATCGGCATCAAATCTAGGTTATGTTAGGTACCGGTGGTATTCCAAAACTGGGTTTTCGGTAGGCAGTGTATTGTTTTCGGTTGTCAGATGAATTCTAGATGGCTTTTGTTTTAGACTGTGTTTTGTTTGATATGTTTGTGTGCGTAACGGCTGTAGGTATGGAATTTTGTGCACGTTTGGGGCTTGTAATTAAATTTTTTCAGGTGTGAAAAATGAAGGATGGATTTTGCTTATTTAGGCCATGTTTCATGATTGCTAACTTTTTGTTTGTTAAGCTTTAGTAATAACGATTATAATTAAAGTTGAAGTTAGAAGAGATACTGGAGACATATATTGGAACGAAGTAATAACAAACAAATTTAAATATATATAGTTTTTGTTTTCTATTTTAGGAATGTGCCTCAGTACCAATCATAGTAAAAAAATTAGTTATATTTAAATATTTGTTTATTTATTTATTTAATTATATCATATATTATTAAAAATGTACAGAAAATTTTAGATACACTTCAAATATCTTCTTTTTAAAAAATTTGTAAGTGAAATAATTTACTGAAAATTTAAAACAAAACATTACATATACATAGTTTTAAAGCTAAATAATTTTACTGTATATTTTATTATTTTAATTACCGATATATATTATAGTGAGGGAAATATTGCAATTTTTTATATTATATTTTGCTATTTATTTTAAAATATATGTAGATACGTTTCCATAGTTACGGTAAATTATAAATTGTCAACATAATATGATAGGTTATTGATATTTTTTCAATATAATAATTAATGTGTTAGATTATTTAATTTCTTTGTAGTGACGGTCAAATTTTTTTAAGTAATGTTATCGTAAAAATTTTCTTATAATAATTACATATTTTACGAGTTAGAAACCACTTGTATAATTTGATCTACAAATTAATTTTTAAAGTCTTAGAAATTTCATATAAAATCCGTAAAATCCACGAAAAATCATTGCAATCTTAATAACAGTCATACTTAAAATAATTTGTATAATCTGGTGTATTAAATTTAACTTTAAAGTATATTATTTTCATTTATTGTACTACTTTATAAATTATTTTATTTTATGTGACAAGTAGTATTACAAAATAAAAATATCAAAGTTATATATAGTTAAATTTTGTGGTACAATTTAAGCGTTATAGAACAAAACAAACACTGACATATATATTTGAAAGTTTATTCTTAGAACTATTTAACTTTTTTATTATTCAAATAATACGAAATTTATACAAGCATCTCGCAAATTTTCCTCATTTCACCAACTAAAAAAATACCGAAATAATATTTCTCGAAAACAATAAAACTTCGTTCCCCTAGAAAAATAACAATAAAAACAAGATCGCGTAAGAAAATTGCTGCAAAATCAAAATCGTCTTTCTTTTCCGTTATTTCATTATTTGTGGTTGACTGCATCTTCTGCTAAAACTACCACAACGCGGCGCCACTGTCGAAGTCAACGACATTTCTACTCCATTCCTGCATCCGTGCACGAACTATAGAAATTTTATAACATCTAGATAGCGCATTTTGTATCTTAAATTTACGTCAGTTTCAGCGGTTGTCAGTATGGTTGTCTTATAATCACATTGGTTCATATCACAAGTTCGGTTTTCGGATGTGATACCAGTAATTGGTTTTTGCAAATTTTGGAAAATAACTAAATGATAAATGTAGAATAATTACTCAAAAAAAAATACAATATTTTAACATTCTTTTTATTTGTGGGTGCTATTTATAAGCGCGACGAAATTGAAATAATTTACGACAAAATTATTATTTTTAACGACAAGAAAATATAATGCAGGACAAATGTTTTAAATAATGATAAAATGCATATATTGTAACAGAACAGTGTTGAGCCATGCGGTTGTTGTAACTTGATACATATTTCTGAAACTAAGTAATTTTTGTATCTGTTAGAATTGGCCTAGTGACAGAATTATGTATCAGAGTTTGTGGTCAACCACTTGTCATTTTAGGAAATATCTTCAAGTGTTTTAGATATTTTTGTTTTAACTTTCGTAGAAATCACAATTTGTTTTGCTTATTTGAGTCTCAAAAACTTAATATAAGTAATGTCAATAGAATTTAGTAAAAAAGTACAATAATCTACTCGTATCTGTACTTATTTAACTTGAATTTTATTGAAATACAGCATTTGAATGTATTTTAGCAAATATAGCTTTAATTTTTAAAAAAAATTTTGTTTATCAGATATTTTCATATTGCACAGTTTCACCGCAGATAATAACTAGTTAAGCGTGATGCTTCTATATAATATTTATTGAGTCAAACCAAGCGTGTTTTAAAATTGTCTTAGGCGCAGTCTAGCTATTTTTTATGCTTGTCTATGATCCCATTCGTGCATCCGCGAACGACAGTCCCCTGCATTACCGACCCGGGACCCGAGAGTGCGCGCTGTCATTTAGCTACTTGTTTGTTATTTACACCCCCTCTGTCGCGTAATGTTCATCGCGCGGCTATCACAACGGGACGCCAAACTACCCGCTAGATTATATGGCATTATAACTGCTTCATGCCAACCCACTCTTTGCATCCCTCCCCCCTCTCCTCTCAATGTCCGAGTCGCTTTTTAGAGGGACAGATGCAGACCGGGGTGCGAGAGTAATATGCATTTCAAGTTTTTAGGTTCGTACGGGTATTGTTCCTGGGTAGTATATAAGGGATGATGCGAAAATATATATAGGGATATGTGTTGGTGAATATGGTTTGTTTAGGTTTTGGTTAGTTAGTGCTTTTGTTAGGTTGGCAAGAGATTTTCGCGATCGTGTTTATATTGGGCGTAATAATTTTCGGATTTATGTATGCAATTTGATGTTATTGACTGCGGTTGTAAATTATTAAGGGATTGCTAATTTCTTGTTTATGTTCTCTGTGATAAAGGAAGAAAATATGGTATATAATTAGATTTTTTTAACTGAAATTGATTTATTTTATTTATATAGCCTATGTTACATTAGTAGAGTTTAGTAGTAGAGTGTGTACTATCCCATTATTAGCATAATGTAAACATAGTGAAAGACGAGTCTGAAGAGTAGTCTTTTATTATTTAAACTCTACCACAAACTATTATTGCGATCCCAAATACAGTTATTTCACTAATGAATATTTGTTATGACTATTTTATTATTTATTTGTGCATAAAATTTCTGTTTATGATTATAGTAAAAAAGGGCCTTCTCGAGATATTGTTTTACTTTGATGTTATGCAAATACATGCTTCAAAATAGTTGAATCGTAATAGTGCATGGAAAATAATTAAAGCTGTTTAGCGATCTTAATTGAAAACTTCAAATTTTAGATTTTTCTTTTGGTTTTATGTACGTGAATTACTTTACGGTTACCAAATGTATTTACTTCAAACTTTACATACCGTTATTTTTGCACATTTTATGAATATAAATCATAAAAATTTCTTGCGGAAATAATATTTACAATATTAAAACTTATTTTGAAAATTTGTTTTTGGCATATTAAAGTTTCGAAGATATAAATTTTTGTAATAATTTTTAATTTGCGCTAAATAAATCTAAATACTTTAATTAAGTAATTATTAGAAATTTTTAGTTAAAAAAGTAATTAACTAAAATTGATTTAAAATTATAGATTAATTTTTTAAAAATCAAATGATTAAAATTGTGATTTAAATCAAATGATTAAAATCAGCCTTGGAGGAAACTCATACATAAAATGATTGTTTATTATTTACACATACACAATATGATATAATGATAATGTTCATCACATATTGTTAATAATAATAATAATATATTTTTTTTTAATTTTCTAAATGTTTAGCAAAACTTTATTTTTGTCAATTTTATTAACTCATCAACAAGAAAACAATTATCCTTCATTTCAGAGCCAACTTTCCCTTAACCATACAAGCGTTAATTATGTTTTCGCGTAACACGACCACATCCGATTTTTGCCCAACTCCAGCACGATTCATTCCAGCCCGCGTGTATAATTACAAGCGACCTCATGATGGGACATAGTCGTTATTATATGAACACTTTGGTTTCAAGTTTTCTGTACGCGTTACCCTTTTCGACAAAATATTGGTCGTTATACCTCGCACAAGTTGTCCGGGCATTATGAAAAGCCATGGCGGAAAGAAACTGGTTTAACGCCGGAACGAGTGGTTGGGGGTGAAAAAGGGGGAAAATTCAGGGTGTTAAAAGGTTCTTGACAGGATTGTTAGGGGGGGCTAGTTTGCTTTTAGGGAGTTTCTGCATTGGGATTAGCTTTGGATGTTATTGAAACTATGCTATCTGGATTTGAATACTGATGTATTATTGAAACCAAGGTGATGATGAAAAAAATGGGCGAGTTATTTATAATGATTTAGATGGCTGTGCACTACACAGGGGAGGAGTAAAGTTATTAGTCGGAACGAATGGCTAGAAAAATCGTTTACATAATGGATCTAAACAAGAGGTAACAACGTAGTGATAATGGATATAAATATTTTAGGGGATAACTATTATTTGTGATACATTGTAATAATAAAGAAATGAATATTAATTGATGAAACCTTTCTACGTACCTAATATGTGAAAATATGTCTCTATAAGAATAAGACATGCTAATAGTTTTTAGTCTTTAAAAAATTATTGGTTTAATGATAACCAAGACAGTAACAGAAAATTCTTTTTTTAGTACTAACGCTGCTGGTCATTACATTTAAATTTGAAGATCTTTAGCTTAAATGAGACTTTAACTTAAAGAAATTTCAATAAAACAATTCCGAACATACATCTTTAAGCGTAACCATTTAAAACATTCTAATTTCTATACTAGCAATCTATATATTTAATTTCTTTCTTATTACTATTATTTCTATATTATTCATTATTCATGCAAATAGTTTTAAGCTAAATTTAATGACTAGAATAGTGGCATAGGTCTTAAACCGTAGCATATATCTTGGAGTATAGTATTAAAAGGAAAAGTAGGCATGTCTACACTGAAAAAAATCTATGTAAAAACCGTTTGTGTAAAAATTACATAGGTCGTTTGTGTAAAACATAGATTACCGTTTTTGTTGTTACTAAATATTTCTAATTGATTTTTGTGTCATGGCAGATTATTAATTACATATTATATACAGGGTAATTTTTTAACAATGAGAAATTTCAAAACCAAATAAACTATAGAGAGAAAAAAATATGATGATTGAGTTCATCATGTTTTATAGAAATGTTGCTGGTTTAAGTGATGCAGGTTTTTTAAATTAAAATTTTGTTTTTAAATTTCTCAATTATTTTCACAGTTTTTATAGTATTAATTTGAAAATTGACAGTTTTACGGTTTATGGCATGACAAATAATAATTTTAACGAATTTTAATATAAATCATAGAGGGGGCGCTAGTTATACCATACAAGTATTTTTTTTGCCTGTAGAATTGTGAATAAAATGATATTTTTACATAAAAAAGTGATTGTTTTGAGTTAATTACTCTTACAGAATTAGTGCATGTTATTCTTGCAGAGAAAAGTGCACTGAAGTTGAAAGTGTATATTTTGACAGTATAAAATGTTATGCATTCTAGAGTTAAAAAATTATTTTATGGAAAGATATGTTTGTCGTACTAGATACATAAATAATTATTAAATTAATCGTTTTTCCCTACAGTTCAGTTTTAACCCTTTCTTATTTTTCCCCATTCTAGACAATATATTATCCATATTTACATTTTAAACTTCACTGATCATTTCTATCCGAACGAGTTACGTTTATCCCGTAACCAATTCATTTGCTTATTAAAACTGCACTGCATATGATGAGCTGTCACTCTCAAATACAAGACTCCATATACAGGACAGACAGACCCATTTCAGTGTACTCGTATGAGGCACGCGTACGAGACTATTTACATAAATGATGGAAAAGACGATAATTTGTTGTTAGTCTTTCTCGGAGATGGGGGGGGGGGTGCTGTTGAGAGCAGCAAGCACATGTGGGCATGTGCATCATCATACATGTCAGAGTGTGTGTGTGAGTGTGTGTGTGTGTGTGTTGTTGAAGTTTAAATTTGTTAAGCGATGTGTGTAGACAATATGTATTGAAAGCGACATTTGAGGAGGAATTATTATTACGATGGTAATAGGTTGAGGCTATGAAGATGGGGGAAAATGCTTATGAAAATAAATGAAATGCTGGTGATGGGTTAAATAAGTTTTATGCTAGATTGGATTTGCCACGTGGTGGTAATTGATGCCTGAAATGTTGAGTAATAAGGATTTATAAATGTTTCTGAAATTTATATTATTTTATAAAAGATTATTATTAAATAATTTGTTTGATCTAACAAATTTAACTATGAATTTAAAACCTGCTTAATTTGAAAGTCCGGTTACTTATTAATGCGCTTAACCAGAACAAAAAATATCGGTTCTTAGAATTTCTAATTTAAAAAATATCTAATTTTTTTCTTAATCTACAAATTTTTCATAACTTGTTCTCATCACCATCTAATTTATCAATATTTGCTTATCCCACATCAATTCTTTTTCCAAAAGAGCATTTATTCTATATACCTCCGTCAACTGAACCATGAAACACGGTATGCCATTGAAAAGTTTGTACAGTTCCATTGTCTTCACATCATATTACGGCTCGTAAATCTTTTCCAATTTCAACTATCCAACTACTGCGACTGCCATGTACGCTTTTGCACTTACCATTCCCAATAGCAGCCAGCAGCAGCAGCAGAATTGTTCAATTGTTTATTTGACGCGAGAAAAAGAGACGATCGAGCCATCAATAAAACATTTTACCGTAGTGGAAGGGCAAGGGACGAGATCTATTGCCTGCTGTTCGAATGCTAATAATCACGTTGTTGTTGGGCGATTATTGAATATTTTAATCGTTAATTCGTGAAACGAACGCTAGATAGCGCGCGCTGCCAGTTTGTTTGTCATCAATGGAGGTGCAATTTATGCGTCTGAGTTTTTTGATTTTTTTTTTCGTTTTTTTAGGTTTAACTACGTGTAGGAATTGTACGTTTATACGTGATTGATGCACTGTACTAACAGAGATGTCTGAGTTTATGGATAAAAAGATGTTTTTTTTTTTATTGTTGTAAAGCTATATTTACACTATGGTTGTTAGGATTTTATCCATTTATCAATAATTTTAACTGAAAAAAATCAACTTGTAAAATTTTATTTGTTTAGTACAAAGTAAAAAATATTTGATACTTTTCGGTGTTCTATTTGGCACACACAATTTGTTGTTAATATTGAGAGCAAAAATCTCTTAGAACTGATTATATTAAAATAAACGGCTTTTGAATATAGTACTGTATTAATTTTTAATTTAATTTAATTTAATTTTTATTAATTATCGACATTTTAACGTACTCTACGTACATCATTATTATCAGCAGGAAAAATTATTCAGATGACATTACAGTAAATAAACAGAACATACGATAGAAACAAGTTACTAGGTCATATTGTTGGTATAATTTCTTAAATTATGTAAAATTACAGCTTGCATATTAATATCTGTAATAATTCATCAAAATAATGAGACTTAGTACATATTTTGTGTAATAATACTAATAAAATATTTTAAGTAATTATACAAACAATAATTTTACAAAACTAAACAAATTTTACCTATTTATGGAAAATTCTTGACAGCAAATTTACTGGAGTTCTGTAAATTTACTAAAATAGACTTTAACAAAATAACTGTAATATTACATATATATGTACTTTTCCAATTCTTTGGTAATATCATATTACATAATGTTCGTAATAGTTCCGATATTATGTATTTTTAAACAATTATGTAAAACTGCAGCAGTTGAGTAATAATTATACCTAAAAATATTGAGCATCATAATGTCTTATGGTTTGTAGTTAAAATTACATAAATTTTTTTAGAGTGTACTGAGACTTGACTGAAAACTGCAACTATAGTTGTGTGTGAGACTTTAATAAATGTTTAGCTGAATATGGGCGGATACTGTAGGTGTTTATTATTATTAAGTATTCTAACGTATTTGCAATGAAGGAAATCAAATTGAATTGTTGTTGATTGTTGATTACCTATTATTGTTCGATTATTTATAGATTTTAATCACGTTATTTATGCATTGCTTGACTTGATTCTCTCTTTGATTTACTATTATAACATTTATTGTGTTTTTAAATGCTTTCAATGCTTAATTATAAATAGATAAATACTCAGATATTTTTATTACTAGTAAAGTATTTCTATGAGCTTTTCTATAGAGTGTAATTTGTTTATTATGTAAATTTTAACTTTAAGGCTTGAACGATTTTGATGAAATATAGTAAATATTCGTTTTTGGGTTTGGTTGCAAAAGCATAAACGGAAAATGACTGCTGTGGAAATGAGATTTTTACGTGGGGTATGTGGTGTAAATAGAAGAGATCGGGTACGAAATAGATTAGTGTATGACGAGTGTGAAATTGAAAAAAATGTTGTAGCAAAAGTTGCCGTGTTAGTCAGTTTAAGATGGTTCGGACATGTTGAGCAAATGTGTAATGAACGTTTGGTTAAAAAAATTTATTTGAATGATTTTGATGGTATACGTTTGCGTTGACGTCCGATGAGTAGTTGGAGTGGTATGATTGAAAGTGTTTTGCGTGAGCGAAAGTTTCCAAATAGTAGAAATAAAAGAGCATGTATGAAAGGAATTATGAATGTGGATAAAGTGAAAGTTGCTTGTTTGGATAGGAATGTTTGGAAACGACTGATTTCGGGATGATGAAAACAATTTGTGCCACACCCTTTTGGTTACATGGCGTCATTGTATATGTATGTATTTATGTAAAAAATCTTTCAGAACTTATTATATGTATATAAATATTAGTTTTTCTGATAAAGACGGACGTTAAGTTCATCGAAACGTCGATTATAAATAAATATTAATACAGAACTTTGACCTAAAGCAGTTTTATTTTAAACTTTATATTATATTATATTATTATAATTAATTATGATTATTAATATAATTAATTATGATTATTATTATAATTAATTATGATATTATTATTATAATTAAATTATAATTATATTATAATTCAGTGGCGTAGCCAGAAACTTGTCAAAGGGGGGGTTATTAAAGAAACGATATAATATTAATCAAGAAAGATAATACTATTTGTATAAAAAATAAAGAGCAATAAAAATTATTTTTATAAAAATAAAAGTAAAATAACATATTTCATATTTCACATACGTATGTTTTGGTCGTTCAGGTTTTTTTTTTTGGGGGGGGGGGTTAACCCCTTTAGCACCCCCTTGGCTAGCCACTGTTATAATTATATTATATTATATTATTAACATGTTTCACCAAGTGCCAACCACGTTATCAATTAATAATAAAATAATAAAATTAATAAAATAATAAAAAAATTTCGATGTGGTTTGGCTAACTTTACGGTAAAACTAGCAAAACCTTATGTTTAAAAAAATTATTGCAGCTACAAAATTTTGGTCATTGAAATAGATAATAATTATGGTATGTTTTCTATTCGGTTCTGTTTTTTTTTTTGCTTGCTAGCTTTACTGATCTAACTTTTAGGATGATTAGTAATCTAGGGTTAAATGCTTAATTTATTTATTACAAAATTTCTGTTGCTGTTTTAATTATCATAAAATCTACAATTTGGAACCATTATTGAAACAATTCTATCTTGTTGAAAAAAAAAAAAAACTAAAAACAACAAAACATCTAAAATTAGAACAAGATTTAATTAAAAATAAACCGTTAAAGAATTCATTGAAAAGAGTGAAAAACAGATTAAAAAAAAAGCAAAAACAAGCTAAATGTCAAGTTTGAACAAAGTGAACACAAGCCCGCGCCGGTTTACAGTGCGTTCAAATTGGAATAGAGATGTTTATTCCGGTGTTTGTGTTCGTAGAGAGGGGTGGAGTGGGGGGTTCAAAATTCGGGTCGATGCCGGATTTTACCGCCGTGTCTCCACCAGTACCGTTCCTGCCGTACCACTCCAATATGAATTAATTGAGTTAATTAAGTAATTAAACGGGGAGTTGCGATTGTTTTTGTAAAGAAATGAACCGCAGTCGAATTGAATTTGTTTTGGACTTTGGCGGGGTGGGGGGGTGAGAGATTTGAGCGCGTGAAGATTTTAATGAGAATAAATGATGCTGTTGATTCGGGAATTTGTTTTGTGGAAATATTTAATTGTTTAATTTTAATATAAAACAAACAATGTTTACGAAGATTGCTCAGATATTTAACCGAAGATGTGCCATTTCAGTTTTATAATTATGTATTTTTATTAATCACTCGATTATGTGTACAGAGATTTCTTATATAATTCATTTATTAAATTAATTTATTCACATTATTATTACTATAGTAAAATAAATGAATGATATAGATTATATTTATTTATTTTTTTAATCAGTAACATTTTACTAAGTTAAATATGCAAATATTAACTACATAATTACAAAATAATTATCAGAATTTTTATAGAGAAGTATTTTTTAGTTGACCGGTAAATTTTTTTTGCGAACCGCTCTACGCTCTACGGACCGGCGGTTGTGAAACACTGATATAATGCATTTTATAGATTTTCCATGTATTAAAAATTTATTCAAATAAAACGCAATAGCAGAATTGGAAATGTTTATTTAGAAATATAATTTTAATTTATTTATTATTTTAGGGTCCGGATCCAACTACTTATTATGTGATTGAGTCAGATAATTATATGAAAAGTAAATGTTCACCTGCTACTGGAAAATTGGGCGCGTTTTCTTGTATTGAGAAAAGATTTAAGAAAATTTGTGATTTTTCTGGATGTACATCTGGCGGTGAAACTCCTGGTAAAATTTGTTTTTTTTTTTATTTTATTATAATACATACTCTGGTAATAATATTTTTTTAATTCTTTGATTAGTTAATCTAGGAATATTCTATTCTATTAAACTTTAATTTATTCTTGTGTTAGTAAACTATGTAATTATTTAAATCTTATATTAATTATGACAATTTCCATGTAAAGTTCTTCAAATATTTATTATTAACTTAATTATTTATGCTACAATTTATTAATCTAAATTATGAGAACATTTTTCTGCAACCATCTCTATAAGTTAAAATAAACATATTTTTTACTAATTAAAATTAATTACATCGCTATTGCTTAATCTAATATAGAATCATAAATATTAAAGAATAAATTAAAGTAAAATTACTTATATAGCTTCCATTAATAATATAATATCTTCTCTGTAAATATATAGCATTATTGGTTTAAATCCCTGGCGTACAAAATAATCCTATACTATACTCTCTTAATTCTCCAATATTCTATTTTAACGTTTGTTCATTGTGAAATCTAAAATTCACTATTGCTACATCTCTTCAAAATTTTTTTGGATATTTTTATTTTTTGTACTTGTCAGACATAAAAACATACAGCAAGACATACGTACTTCATACGGATAGGTGAAATTGTTCATTTGTTTTTTTTTTTCGTTTCTTAGTACGTATGTATGTGGGACGAGTATAACCTTCTCTGTCATATGCTTGCTTCTCGCTATGAAATTCCCAGTGGAAATCTAGTCAACTATGCTTGCGGTTCTCTTTCAACTGAAATTGATTAATATTAAATTTTGTTAACCGTTAGCTGCATTGCATTTCGTCTGCGCTTCATTTGGAATGGGTTAGGTTGGGTGAGGTTTTTGTTCCATTTTGTGCCAAGGTAGAGCAGTCATATTACAGTATGACCTAATTTGAGAATTCTATGCGAATTGGGGGGAAAAGAAATTTGGTTTTATTATATATATATATATTTTGAATTGAGGGATTTCTTAATTGGATAAAGTATTATTGATTGTATAGATGTTTTGTTCTTTTTATTTCTATAATTTTAAGAAAATGATATTAAAATGCTGAATTATTTGAAATTATATTTGTTAGACTTTTTATATAATTTATGAATTTAAAATCTAAATAAGCTGAAAAGAGAAAAGTTATTTTACATAGAATTTTTGATTTATGTTTGCTATAAGTTTAATTTCAATATGTCCAATTTCGTATGATTACAATTTAATTTTGAGAAAACGATTTTGACATAACGAATATTTAAATAATACTGTGATATAGTTCGATTACCGTCAAACTTATCATTTTGGCAACATTGCAAAACTGTTACAATATTCTTTATATACTATTAAATGAGTGATTCTTATAACTAATTAAGAAGTTTAATCTAATCATATTGTATTATAATTGGAACAACGTATGTGCGTAAAGTATTAATTTGATCGGGCATGTAAACTAACAAGTAATCTTATGTAAAAGTTATTAAAATTTAAAAAAATATGCAGTGATTTTATTCCAAATTAAATATGTAAATTATGTTACATATTTACAAAACAAATAAAAAAAAATAAGGCAGTGTTTTTTAAATAAATTTGTGTAATTTGATCAATATTAAATTTAGTAAATATTAAAATTAATTAGTATATTTACAGGCTGCCATCAAGATAATGTTTATTCTTCATAATGTACAAAGTTATTAAATAGGTTAGACAAAAAAACCTGCTATTTATCAAATTCACGTTCGCACTAAGTAAAACAAATAAAAAATAATATTTTGGTAAATGATGTGAGGTCGTTAAGAAAATAAAACACAAACATCATATATACAACCGTCATTATTTAAGCAATTTATTCAATGACCCCAAAATAAATTACACACACACACACACACCCAACAATACACACATCATAAAATGAAATAAAATCATTGACGAATTAAGACGAAATATGGCACGCTTTGTTTTGATACTGCAAGCCAGAATGAGAAACTAGAGATAGATTTATTATTATCTCCGCTTCTAATATTGGTCACTAGATGGCATTATATTACTAAGATTGAAAAATAGATAACAAAAAGATAAAATAGTTCCGTGATATTATTATTAGAATACGAGTAGTGTCATTTAATGACTATTAGAATATTCGTAGTAATATAATGCTATCTAGTGACCAATATTAGAAGCGATGATAATAATAGATCTTTCTGGTCAGCAGTGTATGTTAAAACATAGTTTCGTCTAGTAATATTTTGTTGTTGAATGAAATAAAATAAAAACGAAAATACTGTAGACAACGTTTCAGCTTTCAAACTTTTTATTAATATGTTTACCGCGAGGAAAACTAACCATTTAGCTCAACAACTAACAATATTTTACCCAGGATTTCCTAAAATTTGTGTAAATTCTGCGAGTCAGTAGATGGTGCCAACTTTAAAAACAAATTACAATGCGGTTCTTTTGTGATTGCCACGAAAGCGTTAAAGTTACGCGATTATGACGTCATAGCCTAGACTACAAAATGCATTTTCCAGCGAGTAAATGCACTTTCGGAATAAATGGTAACTCTCTGTGCGGGTTGCAAAGTTATCTCTTTCTACTCGTGGTCCTGCCCTGATTAAATGTGTTAGGAGTTTGTTGTACGCTTTTGCTCAGTCGCCGATGTTTGATTTCTCTATGCAATGAGTAAAGTGGTTGAGTATCCTAGAGCTTTTGATTTTTAGTTCGCTTTGTGCGTATGGTATCTGTCAGTATGGAAGGGAACTTGTTGCAAAATTGGAAATAAAGGATTATGTTTGAAATTGATTTCGGTTTCTGTGATTTGTTTTTGAATTGTAACGATATGAGAATGGGGGTTGGAAAAAAACTTTGTGCTGGTTTATTGAAGAGAAAATTGATTGTTTTTTTGTTGATGTTGCGATTTGTAAAGAATATTGTGTTAAAAATAATTGCAAAAAAAAATAGTCATGTTTAAAAGTCATTTTGTGGAGTTTTCACATTTATTTTTAGATGATTTTTAGATATATTTGGATTTTAGGGCCATGTCGCAAACTTATATATTTATATAATTGTTATTAATTTGTTGAATTAAATATTTAAATGGCATTTTAATGGGGTCGTTGCGCTCAATCAAATTTACTATTTTCAATAATAAATATTAAAAGATTATATAAAAACAAGGCCAAAACACATTTTTTTAATTAAAAAACGATTACAGTATTTAAAAAAAAATTAGGAAAAATAGCGTTTTTTACGCGCCACAGAATCTCCACAATGCTTATGACGTCAATCTTTTCCAAATTAGACAAGGATAACCTATTGTCAGATATCTGTATTTATCTCTTTCTATCGCACACAACTTATTAGAAATGTCAAATGACAGCTACTGGTAGAGTGTTGCTTTTGTTAAAAGTGCACTTGATATTAATAATACATTATATATATTTTATTATTATTATTATATATTTTATTATTATTATACATTTTATTATTATTATTATAATTACATATTTTTTATTATTATATATATTATTATTATTGGTATCGGAGGCGTTAGCCTACGTATATGTTTTTGACATTGCTAATAGAATCGACTAGTTTTTGATTTAGCCACAAGATGGTACTATAGAATGGATGACGTCACAAATTTCAAAATTTGAATTTGACCTTCGACTTCAATAATTTTTTTCTAATTAAATATAAATAATTTAACATTAATATCTATATATATATGAAATTGTCTAAATATATATTTTTCATTAAAAAAATAAAAAAAATGAGCGCAACGACCCCATTGCTTAAATTTTTAAATAAAAATAGTTAGTAATAGTTTCTTTTGTTTCACAAAATTTTGTTTTATTTCAAATAATAACTAGTTTATTTAATAAAACAAATGTGATAATTTATATATGTTAAACAAAAAAAGTGATATATCTGTATGTTTCAATAAATAAAGTAATAATAATAATAATTTGCAAGTTACTATTTTTATATACCGGGTGTCTACTTTTTTTTTGTTACATAGGGAATACAATGCTAAAATTTTCATTTGGTGATAAATTTTCCCCTAATTATTATAGAACAAAAGTACAAATACAAAAGTTGTTTAGAATTCAAAAATGCATCAAATGATGCCAAATTTATCAATATAGGATGTTCCGATCAAGAATTAGAAGCAAATTAAAATTTCCATTTTTGCGCTCTTTACATCAAAGTGCCATGGAAATTAAACAAATAATTTCATTTCTTCTGGAGTTTGAGTTTGACAGATCGTATTTATTTTATTGTTACGTTCTGTATTATTATCATTATTATTGAAAATAATGAATAAACTTAAGGTAAATGAAAAAGTTCAGTGCGTAAAATGGTATTTTACTGGAAATTCGATACGACGAGTAAGAGATTTATTCAGCGCTTTCTTTGAAAACCGTCCCATACCTTCCGCTATGACTATTCGTAGGATAATTAAACAATTCGAAGAAACTGGAAGTGTGTTAAAACGTTGTAAAAATTGTAGAAAAATCAACGCAGAAGATCAGAAGGAGAATTTAAATCAAAATGCAATTAAAGAAAATACATTGAATATACTTTTGTGTGTAACGGAAAACCCAAATGTTAGTGTGCGTCAACTTGGTGCTGAATTAAATTTGCATCCTTCAACAATACATAAGGTACTAAAAAATGAAAAATATCATTCTTATAAATATTCCACGCACCAAGAGATATTTGAAGCGGATAAAATGGCTAGAAGCGAATTTAGTAACATTATTATGGAAAAATCCAATTTAGACAGAAACTTCTTGAAATCTATTTGTTTTACTGACGAGTCTACGTTTACTTTACACGGCGAACCTAATACACAAAACTTTAGAATATGGAGCCAAACAAATCCTCATTTAATGGTAGCAACACGTACCCAATATCCAGAAAAAGTTAATGTATGGGCTGGAATTTTTGGCAGGTGTATAATTGGGCCATTTTTTATTGAAAATAATTTAAACAACGAAAAATATTTGGATATGTTGCAAAATCATATTGGTCCGCAGTTAGAAGAGTGTGCAACTCAAGATAATGTTGTCTGGTATCAACAAGACGGATGTCCGGCACATTACAGCTGCAACATTAAATTATATTTGGATCAATGTTTTCCAAATTCATGGATTGGTAGAGGTGGTCCAATTAATTGGCCAGCTAGATCGCCCGATTTAGCACCGTGCGATTTCTTTTTATGGCCATATTTGAAGGAGAAAATTTATAAACGACATATCAAAAATCTTGTTGATTTGAAAAATGCCATTGTTGAAGAGTGCAATAATATAACACAAACACAATTAAGCTCTGTACGTCACGAATTTTATAACAGATTAGGTTATTGTTTGGCAGTTAATGGCGATTTATTTGAACATTTAATTTAAATTGTTAGTTTCGTTTTTGTTCTCCTATATCTTGTATTCATGAATTTTTCTGTTTTATAGGTATATTGAATATTGTAATAAATAAAGAAAGTTTTACGGAGTTCAGCTATTTACTATTTATTAAACTCTTATCCGACGTTTCAATGCACAACTTACAGCATCCTCAGGGATAAGTTTAAATTATTATAATAAATATATTAGGCATAATGCCAGTCATCTAATTCAAATGTATTGTTTTTATAACTTGAAGTTAATAAATAAATTAAACAATTACTTAAAATTATAATGGAGACATTCACAATTTAAAACCACAGCTAGTACGTAGTGTACAGCCGAGTAAAATACCCTTTCATTGTAATAAATAATAAATACTTAATACTTTTTATACTTAATAGCTTTTCATTTACATTAAGTTTATTCATTATTTTCAATAATAATAATAATAATAATAATAATAATGATAATAATACAGAATGTAACAAATGTAATAAATACGATCTGTCAAACTCAAACTCCAGAAGAAATGAAATTATTTGTTTAATTTCCATGGCACTTTGATGTAAAGAGCGCAAAAATGGAAATTTTAATTTGCTTCTAATTCTTGATCGGAACATCCTATATTGATAAATTTGGCATCATTTGATGCATTTTTGAATTCTAAACAACTTTTGTATTTGTACTTTTGTTCTATAATAATTAGGGGAAAATTTATCACCAAATGAAAATTTTAGCATTGTATTCCCTATGTAACAAAAAAAAAGTAGACACCCGGTATATCATCAATAAATAAAAAAAAGTTTTTTGTAATACGACAAGAAAATTGAATTGTCGTATAAAATATTTTATATATATATATATATATATATATATATATATATATATATATATATATCCTTTTTAAATATTCTTCGGAGGCAAATATCTCAATTTGGTCAATATTTCGCAACAGTGATATATTTCGAAAAAATTACTTTTATTTGTAACATTTTATTTGTTGAATATGACATTGATGAAAGTGATGTGAGTGATGCTTTAATGCGTGTAAAATGTGGTAAGTCTCCCGGTATGGATGGAATTACTAATGAAATGCTGAAGTATGGGGGTGAAAAAGTATTTGAATGGTTAGTTTTTATATTTCGTTTATGTTTTAAGCGTTGTGTGGTTCCTGATGACTGGAAACGAGCTGTCATTTGCCCTTTATTTAAAGGTAAAGGCAGTTCAAGTGAATGTACTAATTTTCGAGCGATTAGTCTTCTGAGTGTTCCCGGTAAATTATTTGGTAAAATATTAATTCATAAAGTTAGAGCACTAACTATTTCAAAAATTAGTGACGTTCAGGGTGGATTTTTGCCAGAGAGAGGATGTGTGGATCAATTGTTTGCTCTTCGTATGATTGTCGAAAAGTCACTTGACAAAAATAAAAAAGTGTTTTGTGGCTTTCTCGATTTAAGGAAAGCTTATGACAGTGTTCTTCGGGAAATCTTGTGGGATGTGCTTCGCGAGTACGGTGTTAATGGTAATCTTTTAGGAGCAATTCAAGCTCTGTATGATGGAAGTGAAGCTGCTGTACGAGTTGATGGTTTTTTAAGTGATTGGTTTCGTATAGATGTAGGCGTGAAACAGGGCTGTGTAATGTCTCCTTGGCTATTTAATTTATATATGGATGTCCTTCTTCGGAAAGCTTTCTGTGGTAATGATGGTTTACAAATAGGTGATTGTCGTGTACCTGCTTTAGCGTATGCTGATGACGTGGTAGTTTTGGCTGAATCTGAAGAACAACTGAGAAGGATGATTGATAGAATTAATGTTGTTGGTAAAGATATGAATCTTGTGTTGAATGTAGATAAATGCAAAGTTTTAGTTTTTGAGAAGGGTGACTTGATGACTAAATGTAATGTATATATTGATGGTGCACGTTTAGAGCAGGTAGATGAATTTGTGTATTTGGGTAGTTTGCTAACTAGAGATGGCCGTTTTGATCGTGAAATTGAAAGGAGAGTAAATGCTGGTTGTAAGGTTTTGGGTGCTTTGGGAACTTTTGCTAGGAATGTAAATGTTTCCAAAGAAGCCCGTTTGAGTGTATATAATGCAGTTTTGGTGCCTACATTGATGTATGGTAGTGAATGTTGGGTTTGGTTGCAAAAGCATAAACGGAAAATGACTGCTGTGGAAATGAGATTTTTACGTGGGGTATGTGGTGTTAATAAGAGAGATCGGGTACGAAATAGATTAGTGTATGATGAGTGTGAAATTGAAAAGAATGTTGTAGCAAAAGTTGGTGTTAGTCAGTTAAGATGGTTCGGACATGTTGAGCGAATGTCTAATGAACGTTTGGTTAAAAAGATTTATTTGAATGATTTTGATGGTATACGTTTGCGTGGACGTCCGATGAGTAGTTGGAATGGTATGATTGAGAATGTTTTGCGTGAGCGAAAGTTTCCAAGTAGTAGGAATAAAAGAGCATGTATGAGAGGAATTATGAATGTGGATGAAGCGAAAGTTGCTTGTTTGGATAGGAATGTTTGGAGGCGACTGATTTCGGGATGTTGAAAAGAGTTTGTGCCACACCCTTTTGGGTACATGGCGTGATTGTGTATGTATGTATGTATGTATGTATTTTATTTGTAACATTTTTCGATACGGCTAAACAATTTTTTTATAATTGTTTAAATTTTTATAATATAAACGAGTATACTGTAAATAGGTGACATTATGTTATTGTTATATAAATTATTTTATTTTGTAAATTTATTTAATATGACGGTCGGTTCTGTGATGGCAAAAGCAGATTTTTAAAATTTTACAGTTAATAAGAAAGTATTAATAGTTTTTAGTAAAATTTGATATACTACTTTAATTTTGTTACAGGTGTTGGCGCTTACAACATCGGTTTATCACTATCAGAAAAAGGTGGTGTATGCCCTCGTTCAGTACGATGTACTTCTTATCACAAAGAAGGACCAGGGCCTGCTGAATATACAGTAAGTTTCAAAATTTTTACTATTCTTTACATTTACTATCTAATCTTAAAATTTTATAATCCATACATTAAACTTCTCTGAATCTTCAAGGAAGCAAAAACAAATTTTATAGCATCCATAACTTTACTGCAAAATTTAAGTATAATTATAGTTAATGATACGTGATACGATCTCCATAAATTCGTAATTTTTGTCTTATTCCAACAATAATGAGGGGGAATATGTTCGTCTTTGTCGAGTCTGTCCCTGACGCTTGATCTATGAGGATGACTCACTATATCGATTGTGTGGTGGTGAGGAGAGAGAGAGCGAATGAAAATCGAATTTTCATTTTTGTTGTCTTGTCTGCTTGTTGTCCGTTCCCAAAAGAAGACATGTTAAATGTTAAGAAAGATGACCTCTCTTCTACTCTTATAAATAGCTGCGTCAGAAGAATTGATTTCTTCAGCATTAAGATGGATGTCGGCTGCTATGTCTATGGATTTAGTTAGAGGGTAGATGGCTGATTCTAGGGGGTTGTATTGAATAAAATAGCAATGAAAGATGGATTTGTTCTGTATATATTTTTTTCTCGGATTTGGAAGTTAGTTGGAAGTTTTGTAAACTAATGTTTTTTATGGGTTTACTACTTTACTGGAGATAGTTCTAAAACGATAGATCAGTGACATATTGTTGCCTTTTTTTACGAATTTGAGAAATTTTTTTTGATTAGAATTTTTTTACATTTTTTACGTTTATTTTCAAAACAAAGTATATTATTTTGTACTGTTATATTTTTATTAAATACTATTATATTATCTTTGATTTTTAAAATCGAATATATTTTTGTTAGAATTTTTTATAAAAACATCTGTATAATTTTATACCAAAATAACTTTGCTCGATTTTTTTATAAAAATTATTTATACATTACATGCATATTAATTTATGTTATAGATCAGTAACCATAAAGAATAAAACTGAAATATTTGATTAAAATATCTAAATTATTTTTGAAAACATTTTTTTAGCGATTTAGCGGAGAGCTAAGAATTATATCATTCTTACGCAAATGTAATATGAAAATTTACAAATATATTTACATTAAAAATTGAATATTACGTACAAATAATGGCTCGTTAATTTTATAACTATATTAATAACGTAGTCTTGTAATCAATCTAGTTATAAAATCACCAGTCATATTGGGCGGCAAACTGAAAGTTTTTGAAAGAAAAATATGAATTATACTCGTCGCGTTGCTTCCAACAAAACTTTAAGGTGACCGTTTCGATCGGTCGCGTGATTTACGACACCATCCTTGCTCACATACACTGACAAAATCACACAAACGCACACTCACATATAACATGGTGTATCATCTTCTATATCATGTCTACAGATACATAGCAATCGCTGTGTTTTTTTTGTTGCCCTTTCCTTTGCTCTATCTTTGCTACAAACGATTTTGTTTCTGTGCAATAAAAAGTTGCGAGTCGAAATGATTTATGGAATTTTTGCGGCTGAAAAAGGCGTTTGAGATGGGAGGGGATTGGGTTGTTCTTTCACGTATCAACTGAATTTCGGGATTTTTAGACGCGTGAAAATTTTAAAAGAGTCGGGGATTTGAGAAAAATGTGATTTATTGGTTTTATACTGAATTAGATGTTGCCTCTTTTTTTTGCAAGTTGATTTTTGGTTTTGATTTTCAAGTATTGGAAACTTTATAGGAAGAATACTAGTTGTGTTATAATTTTTATAATCCGTTTACGATAAAAATTCGAATTTTATGTTTGGAATATTTGCGTGATAGTTTAAGTAATATTTCCTTAATGGTTAAAAAAAATACTCAGTTTCTCTACTTGAAAGTGTAACACTCTATTGCTTCATTCTAACTATACAACATTCAGCGGTGGAAAAACATATTTTCTGTCTTAACTTGTACAGCTAATGCATGTATTTTACGTAATGCATCATCTTGTACACATAGCATTGGTTAATGCCGCCCCTGTCATATAGTTTTTACGTGATCGGTGGAATCTTTCTCGTGAATGAACTATTGATCATCATATAGCCATATGTCATATCATATCATATGTAATATTATTATAACTAAAAAATTCTAATTTGAATTTTAGTGCTAAAACAGAAGTAATCATTAATTTGGTTAAGTTTAAAATTGAAAAATTATTTTATTATTTAGAACTAGTATTTTCAGTTTTTATTTATTCTTAAGATAATTAAAAAATTATATATAATTGGTTAAAAATGTATTCTCAGAATAAATGATAATATTTCACTGGTTAATTTTAAAAATATTTCAACGATAAATTTATTTCACAATTTGTAAATACTGAGCCATAACAGTTTCTAATAGTAGTAGAAATTTTTAAAATTGTTTTTGTTTAAAATAATTTGGGTTAGTTGCATAAAACCTTGTTAATTGAATCAGTAAGTTAACTCGGCAATTGAACAATCAATGAGGTAGTTCAAAAACAGTTGAATATGTTTTTGAGTTATGTTTGTTGTCATATGTTCAGTTAACAATGTTCTGTGTAACTGATTTTTCTTTTACGGTTCTTTAATAAATTCTAATCTTATATATTTATACAAAATCAATTCGTTTTAGAGATTGTCATGAAAACTAAAATCAAAATATTTTTTTGAGTAATGTGGTACATGCACATTGCACTTACACGTACACACATATATACATGTCAAAGTACCTACTAGTGGATAAACGCAAGGAATTTGCGTTCGATAATAATTTAACAGCAGCGCACTTGGCCAACGACGACAATAAAACGACTTTTCGTTCTGCGAACAAAACACCCAATATCCGGTACGGGCGATATCCAGTCATACCCACATACATACCTAACCTAAACTTCACTACACTATACCGCACCTAACCTAAACCTTAAACCACGACGCGTCGTGGACGTGTTTCCTAAACCACCCATCCCGGTGGCAGCGCATACTATTCAATTATTTATAATGCGAGACGTATGTATTTGTAGATGCGCGAATTCTAAGCAATGTGTTATATGCTCGGTTATTTATTGATGATTTGGCGGTGCTGTTTTGTTTTTGTTGTGTTTGGTTTTTGTTTTGCCGTGAGAGAGGAGAAGAGTGGCATGGAATGATTGTGTCTTGGTAGAATGTTAGTTTGCGGTTGAGAAATGGAAGGATTCTTTTTTGTTTTCTGTTCTTTCTTGAGGAAATTGTCTAACAAAGATGTACGGGAAGGATTATTGAATTTTTATGAAGTAAAACATATGTGCTTTTAAATATTTGATAAGGATGTTGACTGCATTGTAATGTGATTTGCCTGAAAGTAAATAATAAAATTTAAATCCTACATACATATTAATAAAGTTTAATTAGGATTTTATAAGTAAAGTTGAACATTTATTTCTATTGTTTAAAATGAAATTTATTACATTAGTGGTTCTGCGTTTAATTTTCCAGATTTCTTATAAATATCTATTTACTTTTTTTTGATAAATAATAAATTTGTGTTATAAATAAGTCATGTATTTAAATTAGTACTTAAATATTTGTATAGCTATATTTTTTAAATTTAATATTTGTAACAGTTTGTAAATTTGTATAATTTAATTAATTCAATGAAATCTAATGCGCATGTTTGCGTGTGTGTGTGTGTATTGTGCATGGGTGTGTGAGCAACTGAAATAAAGACTTTAGTAAATGTCACTAAAAATATGTTAGTGACACAAGTGCATTGGAACGCATAAAAAAGATTCGAAAATATTAAGTAACGTATAAGTAAAGATCTTTCAGAACTCATTATATTAAAATAAAACTGATTTATGTTATAGTTCTGTATTCATATTTATTAAAATCGACATTTCGACAAACTCAACATCGATTATAATAAATATTAATACTATAATCTAAAGCAGTTTTATTTTAAAGTAGCTATTATTTCCGTAAAAAAATATTTTTTCCGAGAATAGCTGTAGTCAGTGCCTTAACTTTGTGCAGACGAGAATGTTACAATATGTATAGGATTATATTTGAAAAAATGTACATTATATTCAATTACATTATTAATATAACGACAAATTCTCGACATACACTCTAATGCCACATAGCAAACAACAGACAAAGAGCAATGACAACTGAACAAAGGACATAGCAGAAGCAAAAAATCCATCATATGTTCCATTACACATCTTCCATCATCAACCCATTTATCCATTCCGAACCCATCTTGTCCAGCACCCCCAAAAACCTTACAAAAATGGCTTCTATACGTTTATATTTTTCTTGTCCGAAAGTTCGTCGACACAATTTTTTTTTCTATTCGTTTCGCACACATACACTAGTCGAAAAGATGAAAAAAATTGATACAAGTCTTCAGCAAAAAAAACCTGAAGAAAAACTTTTAAAAAATGACGATCGTTTGTCGAAGGTTTCTTGTGTGATGAAATAGAATATGTGTTTCAAAAAAATAACAAAATAATTGCAAGAGAAAAATGGAGTATGTCATATTCAGTAAGAGTTAAATAATAATGATAATCTTGTTATTAAAATACAATATAATTATAAAAAATGTCTGCAAATATTTTTTTTCAAACGTATCATAATATTAATATTACGTTACTATGTCATTATCAGGTCATTATGTTATTAGTATAATAATGTCATTATTATATAGCAGTTAGTTACTTACACCATTGATGACAGCACCAAACATAATTACAACGTCAAATTGCGTTTAATCTGACATTTTTGCATTGTTTATTTTCGCTTGTATTTGATTACTGAAAATGTGTGAAGAAGTACAGTTTCGTAGTGATTTAACTATATGACAACATTTTACAATATTCATTGTGTTGGAATAACTGTTTTAATTTTTTAAATAATTTAATCTCATTTAAATTGATAACAACGAATTTTTTTATAATAAAAATTGAATCAAAATCTTCAACATATAACTTTATCATTAATTTTTATCGAATAGCAATCTCTTTGATGAAGAAGTTATCGGCTAGTCAAAAAAGTTTGTTTTCGTAAAGTGTTCCAAGGATGATGTCACATAGTTTAGGAGAAAAGTAGTAAGGAAGGGATGTTCTCCCCTACTCTTGCTGATTTGTTACAGCCGATAAACACGATTTCGGACTGTTTTTACTGTCTTAGACGTTCGTTTTCTCTTCTTTTCTTTGGTAGGATAAGAACTTTCTTTTTGAAAGGATGACGAATAAGCTGTGTGCAAATCTGATGTTAGACTAAATTGTTATAATCTAATTATTACATATTGAATCTATTTATTTTAGATGTTAAACGCTGTTTATTAAATTTGTTAAAACAATTTAATAAATTTTTGCAATATTGCAGACAAGTAGTTAAAACAATATATCTAAAGAAGTTGTTTATATTATTTTATAAATATATAATTTATTAATGGATTTGTTAAAAAATATTGCTAATACATATATTATTACAATTATGTTTAGATAGAGAAGTTTATTAATTTTATTTTGATGTTTAAAAATTTATTTGATATAGTTTTTGACTTGTTTTTGATAGAAAATTTGTGTTTTTTTTTTAGATAAAGAGTTTTGTAAGTATTTCAAATATAGTTTTATTTAATTTTTGGCCAAATATTGTGCCCTTTTTCCGAATAATATTAGGCCGAAAATTAAATAAAACTATATTTAAAATACTCACAAAACTATTGATCGAAAAAGAAACTAAATTTCATAGCAAAATATTATTAGATAAGATATTTAAAATCCAAATATGACAAATATTTATTTCTATTCATAGGCAAAAAATTGTTTTATATAATAGATTATCTTTCTGAAGATATAATTTATGCCAGTTTTTCAAATCAATTTATTCTTTTTCAGTCACTTTGCTTTAAGCATTGTTAAATTTATAGTAAAATAAAAATACAAGAACAAATTTATTAGCGACTATTAATATCCTAAAGTGAAACACTGGCACACATCCAGCGAAACCCCAAAACCCAAAAAGTTTATATTTCCTCATTCGTAAAACTTTTCCGTTAACTGCCGGGCGTTACAATTTCACTCGGGTCGAAATTAAGGAAAACTTTTTCCCTTTCTTCCAACGGGGGATGACATTATATGTCTTTTCTTCATGTCAACGCAAGTCGTCCCTATTCGACCCCCCGGTCCCCAAATCTGAAATTCTTTGCGCGCATTGTCATGGATAGAGATATATAGTATATTTATATTTATTTCCTTAAGAAGTCTGTTTGGGCAGATTGTTGCAAAGTGTTTGCGTCTCTCTGTTGCCCCAGCACACGCGGTAGGCAATTGCTGTGAGTTAAAGGAGAATGATGTCTGTCGTAAAATGCATCACTGATGTGCTCGGAGTTGTGCGTTGAAGTTTTATATGTAGGGTGTGTGTGTGTGTGACTCATATATGCCCTTAAGATGCAGAAATTTCCGCGTTTTTATTTGGTGAATTTGTGGATGTGCGGACGGGGGATAAATTTTGCGAATAATTTATAAGAGTTATGACGATGAGGTTATTTTTTTGAATTGTTTAGAAATGTAATGGAGTGTCTATAGATATTTAGAGTCTGTTTGATATTTTGCAAAGACTGAGTTTATCAATTTGAATAATTTTATAAAAATAAATCTTTCTATGAATGGTATAATATTTATATTTTATTAAATATTTGTAGCATACTGACATGTTAAATATTTAAAATGATAAATTTTCATGTAATTTTAGTTTTAAATCATTTTTCAGTACAGAACTTCTTCATATTTAATTTAGTGTTCGTTTCTGCAAAATAATCATTTAGGTACGTGAGTGTATTTAAAATTTGCGAAAATATTTATACCGTAAACATGCAAAGTTTAGTACACATAATATTTCTCCTGCAGCCCAACCAAACCAACCAACCTTACATTAAAAGTAAAAAGAAAAAAAACCTTTGCTACCCGCATATATTCAGCATTTATTCAGCTCTTTGGACGAGAAAGAACTCGCACAGTTCAAACCGTCGTAAAATATTCAAATATACAGAGGAACTCGTCTACATTGCCTGTTGTTGGCACACGTGAAATTATGATAGGGATCAAGCAATATTTTGCTGGAGCAAAGGAGGGCCCCACGAAGGAAAATACATACAACTGTGCATGAAACCCACACCCTGTATGTGTGTACTATTTATGAATAAGTGCTGAATGCTTCGTATATTGTTTACATAGTGCCCTGTATTTATACTAGTACTATAGGCTTGCCTGGATCGTTATTCCTGAAATAGTAAATAGACTGGAAGGTTTTTTTTTCTTTCTCTCCTGGAATAAGTAATGGAAGTTGATTTTTCAACGGTGAGATTTCAGATTGATTATAGTTTAGCTATTTATTTTTTTAGGGGTAGTTGGAGGTAGTTTGGGTAAGGAAGTAAGTGGTGTGAATAGAGAAAAAAAATTGGATTTTTTTTGTTTGCTTTTTTCGATGGATGAATAAATTTGAAATCGGGGGTTGTATGTAAGTTAAATAGCTTGAGAAAATTTGATTAAGTTGGTGTAACTCTGTTTCAAATCACAATTTGTGAGCATGAAGTTATCTTAAATTTAATGCATAATTTACTAAATGATTATTTAGGATATTGATTTTCTTACACTACAGATCTACAAAATTATATAAATTTTTTGTATAGAATAATATATCATGTAAAGCCAGCATTAGGAATAATAAATGAAAAACATAAAAATTTGCTTTATTGTTATTATAAAAAAAATGTTATTGATATTTCTTTCGACTTTCAAATAAGTTTCGATTTTTATTCTAAATAGAAATATATTTTTAAAATACAAATTAAATAATACTCATACTAGTTTTTAATGTATATACAATTTAATTAAATCTCAGATACATTAAATTATTATATAACAATTGTTAAAATTCAAACATGTTGTTTGTATATTAACAAACTTATTAAAAAAAAAAAGATTGTTATAACTTTTATTACTAAAATAATTTAAAAAGATAATAAAATCAATCTTGTGTATCGTCGTATCATTAAAACAAGAACCAAAATTACCAGTAACGTGAATATATAATAAAAGTGTTATATGCGTCTGGTAGTCGGCCAATAAATAATTATAAATGCGTGGTAGAAGAGTATCACGTAGTTTGTTAAGTGCCCCCTGTAGCCAAGCGGGGTGTTTGGTTAGTTTGGCTAGTCGGCCATTCAGTCGTGTTTCGTACGAGTACATTAAAATAAAATTATTATCAAGCGCGGAATTGTAAACTAAACGCCTACGAAATACACATCAACAATTTTCATCAAATAAATCTGTGCTTTATTACAGCTAGCACGCAAACTTTCTTCGATGTTTCTTTATCAATCAGAAGAATTTAAATATAACTAGTTTGTTTTGTTTAGATAGTCGTTTTATTTAAAACGTATATATTTTGTAATATTTAAAAAAAAAAAATGCTACAAAATAAAACAATTACAGTCGATTCCGCTTAATTGGGACACCGCTTAATTGGGACAGCCGCTTATTTGGGCCAAATCTCAAAGAACAGAAACCAAACCAAGGAACCAACAGTAAATTTACATGTTTAATTGGGACAACATTCCGCTTAATTGGGACAGTAAATTTAAGATTACAGTATATATTTTGTTACAAATATTCACAAGAAAAAATATTTACAAAAAATTTAATATGATACGCTTCATATCTTTTTGATTCACAACATGGAAAATTATATTTAAAAAACTAGCAAATATGTATCAATTAATTACATTAGTATCGCGCGCTGTGAACTTTTTTCCCAACACATTCATTCAAGTATGAAGTACGGACCCACGCGCGCTCAAAGGTTAATGTTTCAAAGTGAAATGTTTCAAAAACAAAAGACAGACTACACTTGACACATTTTTGAATTGAATTAAAAATGTATGTATTTATTTATTATTTTATTTTGGAATTTATTATTATTTTTTCTTAAAAGTTTATATTTTTTTGGTTATATGTAGTTTATAGTTTTTTCCAAGAATTTATAAAATAAAATTATTGAAAGAAAAATATGGATTGCTTAATTTTATGTAAAATTCGGTTAATTGGGACAGCCGCTTAATTGGGACAAAATGCCCTAGTCCCGATGTGTCCCAATTAAGCGGAATCGACTGTAGTTCCTTTTTCAAGTGTTGTTTAAAATGGACCAACTTTATTAGACAAATTGTTTTTTTACAAATGTGAGAATAACAATATGTTAAATGAATAAATTGAAATGTAAACAGAGACTTGTTTTCTTAAAATTAACATGCAAATTCATATTTAAGGTAAAAGTTTTTTAGACAAACTAACAAAAGCAGAAACAGATTAAAATACAAATTATCTTTCATTTTAAATTTAAATTGATCTTGTAAAAATTTGAAATTTTTAATATTTTAATATTGTAAAAATTTGAAATTTTTAAATTTTTACAAGATCAATTTAAATTTAAAATAAAAGATAGTTTGTTTTTTAATCTGTTTCTGTTTTTGTTACTTTGTCTGTAAAACTTTTACCTTAAATATGAATTTGTATGTTAATTTTAAGAAAACAAGTCTCTATTTACATTTCAATTTATTTATTTAACATATTGTTATTCTCACATTTGTAAAAAACAATTTTTCTAATAAAATTGGTTCATTTCAGACAACATTTGAAAAAGGCACAAATTGTTGCCGAAAGCTTGTGAATATGAAATGAGTTTTTGATTTTTATAACATTGGCTGCTTCACCCATTATACAACATCCAATCTATATTATTCCAGACATACTATATATATATATATATATATATATATATATATATATATATATATATATATGTGTGTGTGTGTGTGTGTGTAAAGTTTGTAAATACTTAATAAATTAACGATTTGTTAACTAATTAGTTTTCAATCAAATTGCGTAGTTAACCATTGTTAAAAATTAACAACGTTTTATAATAAACATATAAAGGCTTTAGAATTTAGTTCTGTATTAATTTTAATTAAAAATATACGTTTTAACGTATTCTACGTACATCGTCATCATTTTTCCTTAGGTTGATGTGCGTAGAGTACGTTGAAACGTCAATTTTTAATTAAAATTGATAGAGAACTAAATTTTAAAGATTTTTTATTTTAATATAATGAGTTCTGAAATATTTTTTTACTGAGTTATGACTTTTATATGTTTAAATTTAACCATGAAAATATGATTTGTTGTTACATGATTAGATTATTGAATGTTTTTCGATAATAATTATGCTAGAGAAAATAAAAATTCATGTTTTTTTGTCCGCTTAAGGTCAACTTCTTTATATGTATTTATTATGAAAACGGGCATTGTTTTTTTAAAATATTTTATCAAAGCAAGAAGCTCAATTAAAAGATAAACAAAAAACTAATGGTGGAATTCTGAACAGATCTCATATTACAGAATTTTTTTTTTCTATCGCATGACGCTATCTGTAACGCTACAGGTTTGTTTCGAATTCTGCCAAATAAATTAATTTTTTTAATATCTTTTAAAATTCGTTCAATTTCCTATAATTCTCCTAACCTAATTCTGAACTCACTATATTACACCCGCAACCAGCACCCAATCATGCATCATTGGCCGAACATCGATGATCGACCGAGAAAGAGAGAGGCAGAGAGACAGACTTTTCCGGATACCAGAAGTGGTTGAAACGTGCGCACGAGAGAGGTAAGGTCCCTACTCTACATCTCCGCCCTTACCATCTCGGGACGCATTTCAAACGACGCCAGCAGGCAACCTCCGTACGACGACGCTGGCCGTCGGGATCGTTACGGTAAAGTGTTATTAGGCCACATCAGCCACCGTCAGCGTCCGTGAAATGCTCGCTCGATCTGTCCGTGTCTGCTGGGCTGTGTGCATGCATGTGTGTAGATGTAGATGTGTGCGATGGCTATTTGATCGTTTCGACCGTTCCGGGATGCTTTTAATTAGATTGTACCGGTGAGTTATGCTCGATGGAAGGTTTTTGAGGGACAGGTGTGACTAAAAAGTTACCGGGAATTGGGTTATGGGTTTTAATAAAGTGCGCTGCCGCGGTCGGCAAGTTAATTTCGGGATGGAAAGTGGAAAGGTTTTTGAATATGAGTTTTTTTTTTTTAAAGAGTAAATGGAATAATATGATATTCAATTTAATGCTCATGTATCGAGCATTTTGGACACATATTTTGAAATATATTACAAGGCAGAAGATCATATATCTATTTGTATTTGTATTTCCAAAATGTTAGAATTATATATAAATATAAAGAAAATAATATCTTAAGCCTCGGTTTTATAAACTTTGCTTAAAATTCTTGTTGTATGTTTTCTTTCTAAAATTTTCTAAAAAGAAAGGATTCTTCTGCTTACAATTATTATATCAAGTTTAATTTAAACTTTAATAATTAACTGCAGTGGTGAAATTCTGTCAAACATTAATTTTTAGTTTTTGTTTAAAATAAATTGAAGAACTGGCTTAAGTTATTCTTATTTTTAATTGCATGCATTTAATTTGAAATTAAATTGAAAACCTACATTATAAATTGTTTTAAGAAGTAGAATCAAATTAGTTTTACAGTAAAAAGTATACTTAAAAAAATTACATGTCACTAGACAAAAATAACAAAAATAAATATTTATTTAACAAAGTTAACCATATAATGAATTAAATCTACTAGCAAAATAAACTTCTCCTGTAAAATAACTAAACGAAAATATTCGCCAAACACTTTTCAATCTTGCAACGAGAAATAAAAAAAAAACGACCAATCAGACATGCAGCGTTTTTCCAAGTTTTTCCACTAGCAACGGCTTGCCGACCGGAAAAAGGCAATTACTAAGCATTTTACGGAAAACTCACATACCTACAGGTAAAGCTTTCGTCCTACGTACATACATACTAAACGAAGAAGTAAAAGAAGTCTTACTACATATCAATGTAAAAGCTCTTCTTATAACCACAGTTATATAGCAGATGGTTATATGTATATACAGTGTGATCTATTTGAAAATTGAAATAGAAAAATATTTGACAATTAATTGTAATTTATAGGGATTTTTAATATATTTTATCCAATACGTTATTATGTTGCAGGAATATTGAGTAATCCGTTTTTTATTTTTGTAAAATTATTACTATGTTTTGAAGATATCGGTTAGATTTAATGCAAGGTAGGTCAGGTAAAAAGGTTAGTTTGTAATTTGTGTTTACAAAAAAAAGAAGAAGATATCTTCAAAAATACTTGTATTTTAAAAACAAAACAGATTATCTAATATTTCAATTCTGATAATTTTTGTATTCTCAACATTTATAATATATCTTGTGTATGCTTCTTTATTATTTCCAATTTTTATGTACGATGTTACTTTTTGTTATTTTATTCATTCGAAATATAAAAACAATAATTTTCGTGCACAGTCCTGCTATTGTATAATAGAAGAAAATTAAACATAACTTTGTTATTGTAAATTGAATTAGGAATTCATTCGTCTATTAAGAACAGAAGCTCTACAGAAATTTTGTGTTTAATTTTTTTTTTATTTTACTTGGCATTTATGCACTATGTAAAATTTTAAACATTATGTGAATTTATTCAAGAAAAAAAACCTGTTTTTTTATTGTTTTATGTATATATATTATTCATTACTCAGATATAGTTATTGTCAGATAAAAGTTGAAGATTTTGCGTTAATACTTCTGGAAATTATGTAACGTATACGTTACAATATTGATCTATCGACTTTGTGTGTTTTTAGAACAAATATATACGCATTGCACACTGTACAAGATATTTGATTAAAATGTTTCCAAATAAAAATTTCTTTATTAATAAATTAACATAATAATGTTTTAAGTTCGTGTGAGACGATCCATTAAAATGCAAAAAATCAACGCTAATGCGTTAATTTTCTGCATTTTAATGTTTTGTGTTACACTGGCTTTATTCAGTTTTTTTTACTGAATGACCCATAGTTGATTTATAGCAATCTGCACAACGAACCCACTGTATATTTACTTTTTCTCGCTACCTTGAAATGTTGATGAGGCTCGGAATATCGCAAGATGTAGGACCCTATAGGCGGGAATTAAACCTTTAAATAAATAAAACGTACCCTTCGCGTGAATACTCCAACCTACACCTCTCTCCTCTCTCTCGTTTTTTTTACTCCACTCTGTTTCACTTCATGGAAATGAAATTGCCGCATATGCGATATTCCTTTCTTTTTTTTCACTCCACGCTTCTTTTGTTTTTTCTCCTGTATGTATGTGAGAGCAGTATAACCGATTGCTCTTTTGTTTTCTTGCAGTTGTTTTATTACCGCCTCGTTGAATTTTTTTTCATTCCGGCAATACTAAAAGAATCGGAAGGGCGAAGGGACGAAGCAGAATATAGTTGACTATTCGTTCTTGGGTTGTTAATTGTTGAATCAGGACCATTTGTAATTTAGATCGTAGTAGGTTTCTTTTTTTGCAGATTGCTTGGTTTGGTTAAGGTTTTTTTCTCTGTGTTTGTCCGCTTCGTTGATTTGTAATTTGTGGTTTTCGTTGTTTTTTTTAACCGTTTTTTTTTTTCGAGGTTTCGGTTCGGTTTTGAGAGAGTTGTTTGTGCAGATTTTGTTTGTTTGGGATCGCAAAAAGTGCAAATGTGCAAATTTTTAATGTTGTGTTACGGAAAGATATACTAACGAATATTTTTACTGTTCTATTTTTCTGACTTGATTTATTTTGTAGCGCGAAGTGTGCATGTACTTTTGTTTATTAAATAAAAGTACAGTAAAAAACGTTTACAGAAAAGTCATTTTAAATCCATCTAAATTTTTCTGTAATTTTGTTTATTTATTTAATGAAATAATGACGTTATAACTAAATAAATAAATATTAAAAAAATATCTTTAATTTTATTTTTCATGATTTACTATAAATTGGAAATTAATGTTGACTGATTTTTATCATTATTAATTTATTTTACTGTATTTAAGAAAATATCAATTTAGAATTATCAAAATTAATGCTAATATACTGTATTATTCTATAAATTTATAATACTATATATATACAGAGTGTCCAAGATAACTCCGTATGCATGGGGATCTCCGGAACTGTTAGAGATACGACCTCGGTTAAATTAGATGAAAGTTGCCTCATTAGTAGGCGAGTTTAGTCATCTTTTGTTTTTTCCAAAAAATTCCTTAGGTTACTAGATATAGGCAAAAATGCAAATTTTGCTTTTTTATATTTTCGCTTATAACTCTCGAATGCAAAACGATAAATGATTTTGGTTTGCACTTTCTTAAAACACTTTTTTACACAGAATTTCCAGGAGTAACCAAAATTTTTTTATCATGTACCGTTTTCGATATTTATGATGCAACTTTCATTTTTGTTATGTAACTAGTATTTCAATGTAGTGTCATTAAAAAGATTTTTTTTTCTCTTTCCAGTGATATAACATTGTCCTATTTTATTTTAAATAATAACATGGAAAATTGAAAAAAATCTATTTTGCAAAGTTATAATTTATTTTTTTAGTTGAAAACCGAGTATGCCATATCAAAACAAATGAAACATGAGAAATAGGCTTTGTTTTCGTTATTATTAGATTTTTGATTTTGCTTTTCTTCTGATTATTGTCTTAGTTAGTTAGTTGGTTTTATTGGAGTGCTTATTGAAAGAATTTTAATTCATGGAGCAGTTTGAAAATTTAGAGAAGTTTGAAATGCTTTATTGTTACATTCGTTGTCAAAGTAACTTAGTATTAGCCGCGGAAATGTATTTAAATTTATATCCTTAAAGAAGGCAACCCAGTGTAGGGATGTATAAGATATTAAACATGAATTTGATTCAGTACGGTATTAAATACCTAAAACTAACCTAACACAAGCTATGCTTAAGAGAACACGTATGTTCATTCTAGAAAACGATGGTTTGTTTCAACACTTAATGTAATTTTACTATTATAGTTATTAGTTATTACGAATGTAAAATATAGCATTAGTATTTTATAAATTGTTTTTTTTTTTGGATTATAATTCTATATTATTGTTTAAACTAAAGTAGGGCTCATGTTTCATTTGTTTTAACATGGCCTACTTAGTTTTTAACTAAAAAAATGAATTATTACTTTGCAAAATAGATTTTTTTCAATTTTCTATGTTATTATTTAAAATAAAGTAGGACTATGTTATATCACTGGAAAGCAAAAAAAAAGATATTTTTAATGACACTACATTGAAATACTAGTTACATAAGAAAAATGAAAGTTGCATCATAAATCTCGAAAACGGTACATGATAAAAAAATTTTGGTTACTCCTGGAAATTCTGTGTAAAAAAGTGTCTTAAGAAAGTGCAAACCAAAATAATGTATCATTTTGCATACGGGAGTTATAAGCGAAAATATAAAACAGCAAAATTTGCATTTTTGTCTATATCTAGTAACCTAAGGAATTTTTTGGAAAAAACTAAAGATGACTAAACTCGCCTACTAATGAGGCAACTTTCATCTAATTTGACCGATGTCGTATCTCTAACAGTTTCGGAGATCCCCATGCATACGAAGTTATCTTGGACACTCTGTATATATATATATATATATATATATATATATATATATATATATATTGCTTGCAGAATAATATAGAATACTAGCATAAATTCTTAAAAAAAAAATTACTATGTACAGTATAGAGAACTATTGTAAAGGACTCTACAAAAACACATACCTATACTACTAGAAATATTGCGCAGTGGTATATTACAAAATAAGGACGATTAGAGCTTAGTCTACTACAAAGTCTTAAGCCTCGTTCAAACTGCGGTTGTAGCAGTTAAAATCGTAATAGGTAATAGTAATAGTCTTAAGAATATTTGGCCATTCGCTTGGCCTGTGATTTAAATTAAATTTTTATATGCGCATGCGCACTGCAATGAGAAAAATTTAACTTGCACCACAGGCTAGTATAATTAAAGTATTTTTATTACTGCTACTTACTGCTATAACTGCAGCTTGATCGAGGCCTTACCTCACAAGGAATTAACTATAATGAATTTAAATAGGAAATAAAATACGTTTGCTGCACTGATTGTATGTCCGATTGTCCTACACTCAAGTTATGTCTTTTATATTTTTGTAAAAAAAATGTCTTTTTTATTCCAATAGCTGGACTTTTTATAAATAATATTGTATTTTTTACTATACAGGATGTTAAGTAAGTTGGTAAAAACTTTTTATTTGCATCGATTTACCTAACACTTTGTATATTTTCTAGAATCAACTGAACACGCGATAGTGGTAGTGATAAAAATTTTAAAACGTATATTTACATGCGACAAAATTTTGAATAAATTTTGCTTTATAAAATATGAATAAGTCTAATGCCTAAAAAAATTTCATGCAAAATAAACATAAAAATTTGAAGCAGTTTTTATAAAAATAATACAAATATACTATATCATATAAGAATAAAATAGTAAATAATAAAGTTAATTCTCATAAAATTTATAAAATATTATGTCAAGTAAATGAATATAAAGTTCTTGAACTTTCATGTTAAGTTTTAGTTTTTCATGTTACTTTTATAAAATATTGCTAGTAGACTGTTATATATAAAAATTTCTTATATTTTGTAAAATATATTCATACTGTGATTACGTACTATAATAAACTTACAGAATTATGTATCTTGAAAAAAATAATTTTTAGGATCTACTAATTCAAAGCAAATAGATAAAATTTGATGAACAACATTAAATATTAGATTTTTACCTAATTTATTTTTATAAACTTTTGATTACCCATATTCTGTAGTTTAACTAAACATTTTGATATAATTTTTATTTAAAAAAAAATTCGATTGAAAAAATCTATTTTAATGTAAAAATATCAAAATGTTTTTTAAGATCTATCAGAAACATTATTTTAAAATTTGTTAAAGATATATATATATATATATATATATATATATATATATATATATATATAAAATATTATATAAAATTTATTTTCCATACTTTAAAATTTGCCATTATACGACAATATTATTTTTACAAAACTGTAAACTGTAAAACGACCGCTTCATATGTTACGACTGAAAAATGAAATTTAAATGCAAAATATTTCTTTTCAAAGTGTCTGTAAGAAAACTGTCATCGTTTACGCAGCCATTTCGTGCAGAAAATGTCGTCGCGACGTTCTAAGAGAAAAATAATAAAATAGAACAAAAAACAACAAGAAAAAATAAACACTTTTCCGTGTATGTTGTTTCTCTTTTCGTTCATCGTTCATATTACGTTTATTCTATTTACGTTTAAAGTGTGTGTGTGTGTGTGTGTGTGTGTGTCTTTCGTTTTTTCAATGCAAAAATGTGTGTATCTCAAATAGGTCTTTTTAAAATTCAAATTTCGATGTTGTTTTTGACTGTTTCATATATTTTCGCGGCTGTATCAATGTTGTAATAGCGCTATTTGGTATGTGTATGTTAAAGGAATATTTTTCTTAGCTATGTTTTTGTATTTTGTTTTATTCTGGGTAAAGTTTTTGAAGTTGTCTTATGCTTAAATTGATGGATGCTCTACCCTATGATGTGTTGCATTGATGTATGCAGGATAAGGAAAATATGTAGTGCTGTACAGTTTTCTGTAGAAATGATTTTAAATTTAATATTTCTTATTTATATATATATATATATATATATATATATATATATATATAACATGAAATTTTACAACAATCCGTTCAACCAAATGTGCTTTACACGTGTCCACAGACCGACGGGCAGACGGTCATCACGCTGAAAACAGTTGATTCGTGTCACTATAAACCTAATTCGTAATTATCTGTAAAAATTTTGATATATATCAAATTTGTTATGATTACAATACCTCCCTTATCATATGTGATATGACGGTCAATAAAAAGTTTATAGAATTTAGTTCGAAACTATTACTGAAAGTTGTACAGTGAAACTAAATGTTTAGAGTAAATAAAAATAGGAGATGCCTCTTTTTCTCTTAAATTATATTCTAAAACTATTCAAGAATAGATAGGGAGAAAGAGAGAGACGCCTTTATTTAATGCCGGAACATAAATATTTAATAAACGATTTTCGAACAAAGTTTTTAAAGTTTGTGACAAAATTGTTTTCAAGTTATAATTTATATAACGAATTTCTTCAAACATAGTTTTATTACTTCGAAATTGAGGTATATAACTTTCAATCTTAAAAATTTACTATATTAATATTTAGTTTATTTGAATTGTAATCAGTTATTGTTTATATATTTTTGTTAATTAAAATTGTGCATAAATTCTATTAAAAGTCAAATATTGTTACGAAAGTATGTGTTAGTTCAAGATGGTTTAATCATCTTGAAGAAATGAAAAATTATGTTATAATATAATTAAAATTTGAGGTTTCAATATACTAAACGAGTTTAGGAAAATATTTTTTGACAATTTAATGTTCGCTCTGCATTTATTACATTTATGCAGTGAGGAGGTTTTTGTGGAAAATTTAGAGAAAGTAGCATCCAGCGTATAGGCTAATAAGGACCTGGACAACAACCTCAAAATCACTGTAGCAATTGAATTGAATACTTATATAATATATATTTAAGACATATTTAAATATTATCTTAAAAATGATTTACATTTTTGACTTTAAAATTTCTAGTTAAGCTATTTGTCTATTGTACATGTTTATTTTACTTGTTAAAGTCTTATTTTTGAGAGTCGCGGTCATCAAAATGCACTAAAAATTTTTTGTCTAAACAACTTACAAGTTTTTATAGCAAATTTCAATATATAATTAGGCATTATGCCTGTCTAGTTTTCTAATATATAAATAAGTCTAAATCTTTAATCATACATTTAATCTTTAAAGAAGGTTTTATTTTTGCAAATAAATAAAATCAACATTAAATGAAAAAGATTTTATATCTCCAACATTAGCTTAATTTTATCATTAAACTACATAAATCTAATTACATTGATAAATAATTTTCTTTAAAGAGCAAAATTTTTGTTTCAATTATAAATAAATAAATTGTAACTGGTGTAAACTTCTTACGCTGATATATTTAATTTTTGTTATAAATATTTATACGTTGATAATGAGCAAATGCTAAAGCTACTCCGTTACACTCTTAACATCGTTAATTTAGATTCTGTAAATTAATTAATTAAAAAAGCAAAGAAGTGTTGCTTTTAAATCGAAAACGAACGTTTGTTAATTAAATGAAAGTTGAGCATCAGAGTCGCTGCTTGGAAATGTTGTTGCAGTATTATAACAACATCGTAGTTGGCGCGCGGCGCGAAACATCTGCTTATTCGACTGTTTGTTGGTGTTTTCGTGTGTTAAAAATATCTCTTTCTTCTTCGGTTCTACATCTTGTCGGTGGTGTCAGTTGCAGGGATTTCTGTCACATTTTTGCGAACCCTAAAAGTTTGGCTGGTTGATTTTCTAATTAAAAGAAAAGTTTCAAATTGTGTGTCTGTTTTCAATTCGTAGCTTCGTTTAAGAATTTATTATTTCGTAGGTTTTTTCTGATAAAGTTTTATAATTATGAAGAATATTTATTTGATTACTAAACTGCAGATTACAACTGCCGGTGGTAATTTACAAAATTATCCAATGCTGTTTTCTATCGTATTTTATTTTTTTGGTTTATCATTTGTAATTAATATTAATTTATTAATTAATGTTAGATATTATTAGGCTCGATTTTATAATTGCCGATTAAGTTTACTTTGATATTTATTTATTTATTCTATAGATTTCCATATTAAAAGAAAAAATATTTCGTCGATATCATCAAAAAAAGAAAATATTTTCGCATTTATAATGATTACTTTACATTGGAACATTATTTTTAGATATGACGAATTACAAACAGATTCGACTTTCCTTAACTTCGTTAACTTTGTGATTACTCTACTACAAAATTACTCCAACTTTACTCTAACTTCGAATTAATAACTAAACCCACCATTAGTAGAAGAATAAAATTTACTTGTAAAGTAAATTTGGTCTCTTTTTATTTTATTTTTTTTTCTAAAATTGTAGCTATTATTTTTCAGTGTTATTTTCAAAATTTTAATTGAAATATTTGTAAAATTCAAGTCAAATAATTATACAGCATTCTTCAAATTTTACTGTAAGTTATTACAATAAATCATTCCATTTTTTTTTCTTATATAAATTTTAATTGAATTAATACGATAATAATTATGTTAAATTATTTTAATATATTTGGGCACATTTGTATGCATAAATCAGTTTCCAAAAATTACTTGAGCGTGTAAAATGTACCGTTACAAAATAATTAATAAGTACGAGTATTTCTAATTAGGTTAAAATAAAATATATCATTTTCCAAAAACTACCACAAACTCCTTCACTAAAACACACCGATAATAATTCATTCAAATTAATTTACCTTTCTTCATTTACACCACACCTCCAATTCCAACTCGCTATTTACCATCTACACCATAAAAACTATGATTAAACTTAACCCTATAGGAACGTTCATTTCATTTCTCAACTATTCTCCATCTCATCCTTCTACTTTGTCCTTTACCAAAAATTAATTACAATATCCTTGCTTCTTCTGCATTTAGCTGCATGCAGTAACTGAAGCCGTCGCTAAAGCAAAAACATCACATAACGTACGCTTAATGAAGGAGGTGAAGAAAATGTATCCGAATGCGAAGATACCGAGGGCCGTGGTTAAGAAAGGCACTACGACGAAAATGCTGAGATGGTTTGCTGGGCCCACATCAGAGTTTAGACATTGTTGATGAGTTTTTTTTATCTTGTTGGTTAAATTTATAGTTATGTTTGAAGAATTTAATGGTATTTATTGGAAGGTATTTAGAAAAAAATATAATAGTATTTGTATACCGAGTTTGACAAAACATTTTTGTACAATCAAACTGTTATAATAGTCTTTTCAATTTTGGTTACATAATATTTTTTATTATTAGTGTATTTACTTTTATTATTTAACTATTTTTATAATAAGAGTTTCACAAATATTTAAATATTTCTTTAATCGCAGTGAAATAATATATAATTAGGAAAGAAGGTGTCCGGATAAGGTAGGTGTGTCGGCCTTGAGGGCTACCGACTTGGCCACTGTTATCACCGTATTCTATATGTAAAAAAAAATTTTTTTGCTGATTTTTCAGTCACCATTTTGCAACTGTGCAATACAATCATCATAATACTGATTTTTTGGACATATTTCTGAAAATATTTTTTTTTACTTATAATATTCAGTTAGTTGTGACTTTAAATGAGGTACAATTTTTCTTAATAGTATAACAAAAAATTACACTTTTTTCACGAATTTTCATAGCATATATGTTAGCTCAAAATCACTGTAATAGCAAATAATTTTAAAAAAAATAACGGTTTTTTTGGAAATAAATGACTTTTTTTTACACTTAGCATTAACGCTAAAATAGATGTTAAATATATGTTATAGCCTGTTAAATTTGCGATCTCAGACACGCAAAACCATCTACATATCTTGAACCGTTCTGCCGACAATCAATTTTTAGTAAACCAATGCATGTAGATTATCTCAATTATTTGTCACGAATAATTAAAAATATTCAATAATTTTATTTTTCGTGTCTTTTACTGTTATGCCAAGTTAAAAAAAAATATTTATTAAATATTTATTTACTACAAAATTTTGAAAATTTTGAAAATTTTTGAAAAATAATGTATGAAATTGACTAACCTCCGTATGTATAAACATTTTCGAAAATTTTTGGATTCCGTAAGAAATCTTTCTATGAAATTTCTTACGAGATCCAAGAAATTTCATTTTACTGAACCGTTTTATTTTTAAGGCAATGTTTATACATACATATGGGCATAATTTTCAATATTTCAATATTCATAATGAAGTACAAGTTTTCAGTACTAAGATCAAAAAGAAAGATTTTTTGTTGCTTTTTTTTAATACTGTACATTTCGGGTTGATTTAAAAATAATTTTTACTTGTATTGATTCAATATTAGGTGATTTATTATTATTTCAAAATTTCAGATACTGGACCAAATTTGATTGGAAAAAAAAATGTATAATAAATTATAATTAATATTTGTAATTCAAATTTTTGAATAAAATTTTTTACATTAAATTGACTGCAACTTTATTTCAGATTAGCAATTTATTTAAAATTTGAAATACAAATAAAACTAGTCTCGCTTTTTTTTTTAACTTTTGAAATTTTTATATATATATATATATATATATATATATATATATATACACATACATATATATATATATATATATATACCGGGTGTAGAAATGAAATGTGAACCATAGGGATTTCAATGTTATTTTTTAAATACGGCTGTATCTCTTTCCCTATTGACTTTAGAGCAAATATTTAAATAAAAAAACTTGTTCAAAATGTAAAAATGCATGGTATAAAGTCATTTTTTTTACATAAATATTAATATTTTACGATATACAGGGTTAACCACTAAAAAATGAGCTATAACATTGGGAAACGGAAATGGTATCGAAAAATGCGGAATAAAGAGTTCTATAATTCGGTGAAAAATCATTGTTCTACGATACTTCGTTTAGGAAAAAAAAAATTAAAAACTGATTTTTGCCAATGGTCCCCCCTTATCAACTTTTCGAAAAATCAGAAAAACGTGAATAAAAAATTAAAGAACAGGAAAAAAAAAGTGTCAGGTACAAAGAGTAGGATAAAAGAGTAGACAACGAAAGCCAGTGTTAAAATATCCAAAATCTTTTTTTTTTAAACAAAACACAAGGGTACCCCCTTACAAAATTTTTCAAAAATCAGTTTTTAATTTTTTTCTCCTAAACGAAGTATCGTAGAACAATGATTTTTTCACCGAATTATAGAACTCATTATTCCGCATTTTTCGATACCATTCCCGTTTCCCAATGTTATAGCTCATTTTTTAGTGGTTAACCCTGTATATCGTAAAATATTAATATTTATGTAAAAAAAATAACTTTATACCATGCATTTTCACATTTTGAACAAGTTTTGTATTTAAATATTTGCTCTAAAGTCAATAGGGAAAGAGATACAGCCGTATTTAAAAAATAACATTGAAATCCCTATGGTTCACATTTCATTTCTACACCCGGTATATATATATATATATATAAATATATATATGTTTAAAAAAAATTAAATTAATAAAAGCACTTTATATATGATATTTAGAAAGGTCAAACAAAGAGAATTTTATAATAAAATAAAATAGAAATTCCAATACATTTTGATTTCCATTACTTTCTTGAAATGTCAATAAATGTCCTCGGAAATCACGCAGTGGCTTTATCAGAGAAATTTTATTCTAAAAATATATTGACCATTTCTATACTTTGTGGCAATATCTGTCAGCTAGCATGTTACCATCAAAATCTTTAAACGGAAGAATGAAAACCGACAACACATCTATATATATATATATACAACGGCGTTGGACAGCAACACAAATAAAACTTAAAAAAAAAAAGAAAAAATATTTGAACACTTGAAAATATTAAATCGCTTGAACCGATGGAAAATAGCGAAAGAGTAAGAAATTTTTCAAGAGTTCTATACTATATTTTACTTTTAGTGTGTAGATATATTTGTAAATGTGTGTGTGTGTGTGTGTGTGTGTATTTTAACCGACAACGTAGAAATAAATAAACAAGCAAGAAATGAGTGGATGTAGTAAATGTAGGAAAAAGATGGCAAATGCAAGAAAATATGAAATGCCATAGAAGAGAGAAATATCTGTGAAACATATGTGAAACGATTTTCTTTCGGAAGGATTTTTCAAGTAAAACTTGCTTGTGTGAACGTCAAATGAACCTTACACTGATTAGAGTGCTATATGTGATTCATTTTTCTTTAAGAAATTTAATTTGACGATAATAAAATAATAATAACACTAAAAGAAAATATATACATAAGTATTGATTTTTTAGAAGTTTAAAATTGATTATTTTATTATATGTATATAAAAATAAATAATAGTAATTATATACCAAGGTTGAGTAGATATTTTTTAAAATGGTTTTTTATAAAAAGAAAAATATATTATTATTATTCGTTTTTTTAAAGAGAACATGACTACAATCAAATATTGAATTTAATAAAATTATTACTGGAAAATACTGATGTGAAATATGCAGTGTGGTATATATTCCTTTTCAGTAAGTTTTCTATTATTAGTATACGTGAAGTATATATAGGCATTGCGTCCACATAGCATTTCGGACTTCATATCCGGTAGGTCATTGTGGGAATCGGATTTGACAGACGTTTCGACGCTGAATTGTGTCGACGACGACGCCATTCGGCCGTCTCTCTAACTTGTTAAATATAAGTCATTTCCGGCGCCACCAGCTTCCGCTGTGCCGGTGCTACTGTTGACGCGACCAAAATCGAACACTCAAATGAAATATGTTCTTTACGTTCTTATTATATTTGAATAAATATAACATATTTACTTTACAAATGTATTTTATTTAATTTAGTTTGCTGTATATTTAATATTAGATATTTCATTTTAATTTAATTCAGTAGAATAAAAAATAAATAGTCTTTCAGCAGAAATTAAAATATTGTCAGGAAAGATAATAAATTGAATCTTAAATTTTGCGTAGTTTATTTTTAATTGTATATAATTTCGAGTGAAACTTTTTGTTTTTAAAATTTTTTCTTACTCTTCAATCTTAAGTTACAACTATAAATTTTTATTATTTAAAAGTTCATTAAGATCAGCCTACTTATTACGAAATTAGTCTTAAGTTTTAGTCGTAATATTATTACACTATATACTTGCTTGTGGAAACAATACAAATTTGATAATCTCAATTTTTGATTGCAATAATACCAACAACAACTGATAAAACAGCAATCGTTCATTTTGTTGTTTTTTTTATAAGTTAGTTAGTAGTTTTTTAATAAACAGTATATTATGTTACGAGAAGTAGAAAGTGATGATTATTGTAGTGAGTCAAAATATTTTTGGCGAGATAAAGCCAAGACCAAGTAATCTGGGCGAAACCACAAAAAGAACTTTCTATTCTGAGTGATATATAAGATTTTTTTCTTCAAGCGTTCTAAACGAAACTAAACTAAAAATACATACTAAGTAACCTTAACCTTACTAACAGTTTTAGAATAGTATGTATATGTATATATTATTTATATTTGTTTCTTGATTTGTGATATACATTGGGCGATATACATTGCATTTCTTGCACTTATTCACACATTTTCAATAATCAAATTTAAATTTAAGCGAAAATAAATAGGGCCACCATGATCTACTTCTACATAGACAATATAGTAACGTAATATCAATATTTTGATACGCTTAAAGAAAAAAGTTTTTTCTTCGTTCTGCTAGTGAATAACTTTATTATTATTTGTATTTATTGAAATTGATGGTTATGTATCTATTAGATAAAAATTATATCAAATATTTCAATCAAATATCCATTTATTACTGAACTTCACAAGAAGAAATTCAAATAAGTTTAAAGTTCAACCTCAAAACACCTGACAAAAGTATAAACAAACATCTGACAAGCAACATATCCCAGCTAGTCGCGGCAAAAAACTTCCTAACATTCCGCGCAAACAAGCAAGTTGGCAATTCTGCAAAGAAACTTTACAGTTTCTCCGAGAGTTCCCAGCAGTTTCCAGAGAAGTTGAAAACTTTCCATATATACGTATATTCGCGTGCAGTGAAGCGACACAACACCCCCCTAAAGATTTAACGTAGATTTCATACGTATAACCTGTGTACGGTACCTATAGGTAATGTATAGCGTTTATATGCAATGTGCTCTGCGTCTGCTTGTACCGGTATATGTAAATTGCGAAATGGCACATTCAGTCAAATTAATATCAAATTAATTTAATAAGTTTGACGTGAGTCCGTTGCTTTAGCTGCTTTGAGCGGCGCCACTGTGTAATCTTAGCAATTCGCCGTATGCATTAGTGATGGATTCAACAAGTTAACCTAAAGTTAGCCTCAAAACAACGATTATCAAAATGTTTGATTGCATTTGCATTTTGAATTGATATTAACTTGGTTCAGTGAATAATGGTAATTGCTTGTACTCTTAGCTTTGTTTTTTAAAAATATTTCTAAAATTTATGAGTCCATAATTTTTGACATTTTTGTTACTTTGATACTTTCAAAAAACCGAATTTTTTTGTATTTTCTAAAGGCTATTAGTGTGTGGAATAACGTGTTAAAACGGTTTCATATTTTTTTAAATCATACTTTGAGCAATGTACTAATATTATTAATATCTTCTAATAAAATAATCTTAAATTTAAATATTGACGTTTCGATATACTATACGTACCTATATCTTTATCAAGATATAGGTAGAGTAGATCAGAACGGCAATATTTAAATAAAATATACAAAGAAATTTATCCTGAAGCTTTTTTTTAATGTACAATATATATTTTTTTGTCAAATTGTATGTTTATTTTTATATATTTTGAAAATATTTACTATATGTTCAAATATGATTAATAATTATTATTATTTATTTTCAAAAAATTAAAATTCAATTATAGATTAGCCAACTAGCACGGCCGAGCGGTTTAAGACGTGTGTCTGTCACCGTTCGTACCTGTGCGGCCCTGGATTCGAATCCCGCAAGGATATTTGTGATGTTTTTGTATCGTCCAAATACACTTTGAAAAGCGATATCTAGCATCAATGGGATTGATGGTCTTTGCTACTGAATCCATTTGTGTAATAAAAAAAATTATAAATTATAAAATATTATATCCTTAATTTAGAAATAAAGATCTAATATGCGTTGTTATAAAAAATAATTTTATATTTCAGTTTTATTCCCAAAATAAGCGGTTATTTTTTTTTTCGGTTAAGAATTACCGGTTTTTAGAGATTTTAAAATAAGGTTTACGGTTAACGTTCACAAAATACTTAAAAATATTATAGTTAAAAAGTTTAATTAACCGGTTTTATGCTTCATTTATTCTACTGTTTCAAATTTTTGTTTCTGTTTTTGAAATATTTAATATAGTGAGTTTTTGAATATATATAGTATAGTAATATAATGTTGTTGATTGTCACTGTATATTCTAACTTTCATTCAACAACAGTACTACCAAAATATAGACACAAAAGTCAGCGTCTACCATAGAGCCAACATATACACGAACCAAAGCAAAATATCCTCATACAAAAAGGTCCGAGAAAGAAGATTAATAAAACCTTTTAAAGTTTAGAACACGGTGCGATGCGTTTACGGTACCTACCAGCCAATGTACTGCAATGCAAGAGTTGCTATGAAAAGCACTTGACTATATCCATATATTCATTCAGGAATTGGAAGAGTTTTCAGGTTTCAGCAGGAGAAAAGTTTTCAGTATGCCCTCGGAGTGCCCGTGCTGCTGAAACTTGTTACTAGGTCGCTATTTAATGACCGGTTCTCTTGTGGCGCGCGGTACATTACCAACTTAAAATTACCCTATTTTACTATTTTCTATTACTACTGCTGGTTAGTTTGTTAAGCTGTGAGTTATTTTGTGTTCTGCGGCTCGCATTACAATGAGAACGTGCAAAATGTTTCTGTGAAATTGTTTTTATTTGTAGGGGCGAGGGGGGGGGGCGAGTTTTATTATGTGGAAGAAACTTTGAAGGTACATTCAGGAACTAGAAATAATAGAAAAATTTATTATACAATACAATTTTGCTTTTAATTTTAATTACAATCAGTTTTGCTTTAATGATTTTTTAAAATTTATTTTAAAATGTTGATTCTTTATTAAATGATATCTTCGATACACGACAGCAATAATTAATGATTATAGAGTTACATTCACACTACAGTTTTATTATAGTAGCAATTGTAATAGTTTTGAATATTTGATATCTAGCATTTTTCGGAAGTTAATACATTGACATATTCACGACTATTGGGTGCATCGAACTTTGTCAGTTTGTCAGCATTTTTAGTCGTTGGCCGAAGTTTGATTGCATTCGATTTTTGTTTAAGCTACATTTTTGTGAATCCAGTTTATTCGAAAACTAGATTATTTTAATGAAGTTACGGATAGTCATTCTATAACAACATCAAATCGTAAGTTACAGAACACTAAAAAACACTAAAATTTTATAATATTTATATCGGCCCTAATAGAATCTTTTGTAAAAATTTGATTAAATTCAGTTAAGTAGAAAAGCCAGAATTACATTTTAAAAATTTTAATAATTTTATTCTGGGTAAGTTAGCAACACTGTACATTAGTAAATTGTATAATTTATCTGTGCACTAAAAGAATCTTTTGTGACAATTGGATGAAAATCTGATAAATAATGTTACCACAATAAATTTTTAAAAATTTTAGTAATTTTTTTTCAGAAAGTTGGCAATACTGTAAGACACGTAAATTATATAATTTATATGAGCACTAATAGAATCTTTTGTAAAATTTAATTAATCTCGGATAAATACTAAAGCTAGAATTAAACTTAAAAATTTCTAGTAATTTTTTCTCAAAAACTAAGTTCGGACCGAGAACGGATGTACTACAATACTCACCTGTTCATATGTTGTGCCAATAATTTAAAGATATATTTCACTTTTAAATTTATGTTTATTTTCAATCAATATCAGTGTTTTGTGTTTTTATTATTATATCTTACTTATTATCTTACTTATTAATGAAATTTTCCTGTAATAGGATTTGTATTTGTTGGACAATAAATTATTATTATTATTATTATATCACAGAACATCGCACAAAGATGCGAAAACAAAAATCTGAATATGAACTGCATTTACGATATTCTATTGACGTCAATAACTTCCATATAGTTGCTTTCATTCACAGATATATATGAAAATGCATTTCAACCGCTGAACACAATATGAAACATATCCATCAAATATATATATCATATATATGTATTTATTTCTATCAGTAAAACTAGAAAAAACTGAATCGTAAAAAATTGTTGGCATTATTGCGCATATGCAGTTGCATCTATTTATCATAAAGCCATGATTATTTCTTTTCTCCGAATTCATAAAACGAAATAAAGTCTCATAAAACTTGGCTTACTACCAAAGGTTTCTATTGCATGCTGGGAATAGTGAGAATTCAAGTAGGCTATGAACATACTACTACTAGGCCGTGCCTAGTAATTTTGACCCCTGATGTAAATAACGGATATTTTTCCCAAGATTTCTTTATTTAAAAGAGTTGCTATGAAAAGCACTTGACTATATCCACATATATATTCAGGAATTGGAAGAGTTTTCAGGTTAAAGCAGGAGAAAAGTTTCAATATAAAATTGGTTTTAAAAGAAATCATACAATTTTTCTGATCTTGTAATATATACTATTTTGTATCTATATTGTGAAAAAAGTTTCGGTATTTTTACATAAAAACCTGGGGCAAGTGATTTATACCAGTTTAATATGTAAATTTACAGACGCCACAAAGAAATTTTTACATTTTATAAATATAAAACATTTATATTTTATGTAAGTTTACTTATTTATTTGATAAAAAAATATAGGAGTATAATATAGTAAATTATTTTACTTAAATTTACAAAAATTAAATAATTTTTCAGAAAATTTATGTAAATCATCATTTTGTGGAAATACGAGTAATATATAATTTTTTTTATGGTTTTTATGTAAAATGGCAAATTTTTTTACAGTGTACAAAGTATTTTGTTGAGAAATAATGTACAATTATTCATCTTTGTTTTTCTGGTGGCTATTATGGTTTAATGAATTTTTTTAAATTTTCATTTCAGCATTAAATTAATATTATATAACTTATTGTTATTTGAAAAAAGTTTTGAAATAACATATTAAGCCTTTATACAAAAATTTATTTTTCGCAGCCAACAACATATATATATATATATATATATATATATATATATATATATATTGTGACATTTAGATGAAGAGAAATATTAGATGTTGAAGTTAAATTTTATCAAAGTGTTCAAATTTTGAAATATTTTATTTATCTGATTTTTATCCTACCTGTCACCCATAATGGGCACGGCGTCAGTTGTTTGGAGGAGAGCGGGGTCGTAGGTGGGGTTGGTAGGAACTTTATTTTGTGATGTTGGTAAATTAGGTGGGCGCCAGTCAAAGCGGAATGTTGACGCAAAATTGAGAAGCTTTGACAAATCTCAAAAAGGAACTTAACGGGATAGGGAATTGTTTTCATTTTTCGAGAATTTGTTTCGGAAATGCGATAATATAATTAAATAAAAAAAGAACTTACATGCTTTTGAAAGATAATTCGTTATATTGCATGATATACCAATTACAGAATAATGAACGTCCTTTGTTTGATGTCTGCTGGTTAGCGGGTGGTCTAGCTAAAGAAGATCTTCTTCTGCGTTTTCGTCAGCGCCGAGGAGATGCAGAATGTACAGCGCAACAAAGCGGCATGATCGTGGATGGAGACATCATGAGAATGATCGCCCTCGTAATCGGAATACGCCCCGCGGGCTTTAGTATGACATAAACATCATCATCCAATCCATAATTACTGCTCGATTTAGAGTATGGTCGATATCTTTCATTTGTTGATCCAAATTCGGTTTCCACAATTAACTGGTGCTACTATACATCTGAATCTCGCTCGGACACCGTTGAAAACGACAGCCTGTTCATCTAAACATGAGGGGGCACAGCAGATTTATCCAACATAATAAACATGATAAAATCAAACAATCGAACTTGAAATAAAGGTCGATACAATCGAAATTCAACGATAAGCAATATTTTCATACAATATCATCAATATAACAAATTAATGCAAAATCAGAATAATTTACCAGCTACAATTTAAATTACACAAATCATCAGTTAGCTCAAGTGACGCTAATAAATTTAGCAAACAAAATAAATATCAGAATACAAAATTTAAGCGATAACAACAAAATTCAATTAGCAAACAAAATGGTAACAGCAGAATAATCTCATAATAGAAAAGTTAAACGATAATTGCATAGTTCACTTAGCAAACAAAATATATAACAACAGGATAATCGCAAGATACAAAAGCTAAGTGAAAATAGCATTCTTCAAAAAAATGATACAAGCAAAATTAAAATATTCAACTAGAAACAAAAATACGTAACTCAAAGAAAATTCAACAATACTACAATAAAATGACTCAACAATATTTTCTAGCTAAATAAGTTAAAGTTACTTGCTCAACAAAAATATTCAATTTCAAGATAGGACAACAATCAATAAATTTGCTACTTACAGTATACGACAAAATAAAATACGATACAAGAAAATGATTACGAATAATGATCGGAAAGAAGGAACAAGGAACTGGGAACGAATTGGGGTCGCGTGCATGGGAGAGACAAAACACGAAAGTACCTTAGCCGATCTAGACAGAATGTCTTTCCCGTGATTTGTAAATCCGGAAGCCAATGAACGCATTCTGATCTTATAAGCGTAGCCCACGAAAACATAGGGTATTTCACCGAGAATTACGACGTGGCCGCAAAAAATATACTACAAACAAAATATCATCACAGCCGATATAGCTTCTTCAGCCTAAAATTTAAGCGCTGTGATAATAGCAAAATTATACGATACGATAAACCAAAAATCATCGCAACACGAACAATGGCACGTGGCCTCAAAATAACTCGTATTGCAACAATCCCGAACTCTACAAAAGTTCAAACATTAAAACGACGGTACGTTCTAAACGCGAATAAAATTATCAACCGCAGCGTCGCACACTGCAACCAAAATCTGAAGATCATAACGCGCTCTAGCGAGGGCTCGAAATTTACAAATACAGACAATGATACGCACTAAAGAACTTTCACAAACGGAAAACGGGAAGGAAATCTACTAGTATTTACAAAAGAAAGAAATGAGGATTGGAACGGGAATCTGTGCTGCTTCAAGGTTAATTTTATCATCACAAAATTACTAATCTTCAAATAAACTATAACGATACAAACTCTAATAAATTGAACTCTACAAATCATAACTCAAAACAAAATAACTAATAAAATTATTCAAGAAAGAAATTGGCTTTACAAAATATAACAAAACGTAATCAAATGTAAGTTGACCATCATTGTATTCATGAGAGCAAAAATTTACGTTACCAAAATAATCCAAATATCAATAAAATCTCATGAATAACAATTCAAACTTAATACAAAATAAATAAATTGTCAACTTACATCGTTTCAAATCCAAACGAAACAATCCCATCTTGAATACATTACTTTTCAATACCGCATGGTAATTAACCTTCAAACTCATCACAGATACAACGACGACATACAAGTAGATATTTGCTCAGAGCCGGACTGCTCATGGAAGAGAGAGAGCGAGGTGGTCGCTCGGACAGTCGCTCACGGGAGAGAGAGCTGCTTGCTCGGACAGTCGCTCACGGGAGAGAGAGAGAGATTTCCACCTGTACAAGCCTATTTATGTGCCTGCTAATTTCACACATTTTAATCAATATTGCCAATTCACTAAAAAATAAATACTTTATAAAACACAATTATTTTTTATAAATTTTGACTCGTGACAAAAAGTGTTTTTGTCACACAGCCCTTCCACCAAAAAAAAATTTTTTTTTCTCATTTACAAAAAAAAATTTTAAACTTTCCAACAAAGAAATATTCGTGACTCAATAAAATACTCAAATCAAAGAAAAACTAATCAATCAAAAAACTGTGAAGTCTCATCTCACTCAGTGCACTAAACAAAATATAAATCATTACTCGATCACATACAAAATAATATAAATCAACATCATAAATCAAAAGAGTAAGTAGCAAATATAACACAGTACAAATAATAAATAATCATCGTAACTAAACATGAAATGTAAGTAGCAATTACAAAAAATAATCAGAACTAAATAAATTTTCGAACTCAAATTCTCGGAAAAGTGAAAGGAAGGAATGGACTAATTCGAAGACAAAAATTATGTGCAAAATGTGCGGATACAAATCAATCAAGGCCCCACACGTTGGAGCGCCAAAATTATGTGTGACATTTAGATGAAGAGAAATATTAGATGTTGAAGTTAAATTTTATCAAAGTGTTCAAATTTTGAAATATTTTATTCATCTGATTTTTATCCTACCTGTCACCCATAATGGGCACGGCGTCAGTTGTTTGGAGGAGAGCGGGGTCGTAGGTGGGGTTGGTAGGAACTTTATTTTGTGATGTTGGTAAATTAGGTGGGCGCCAGTCAAAGCGGAATGTTGACGCAAAATTGAGAAGCTTTGACAAATCTCAAAAAGGAACTTAACGGGATAGGGAATTGTTTTCATTTTTCGAGAATTTGTTTCGGAAATGCGATAATATAATTAAATAAAAAAAGAACTTACATGCTTTTGAAAGATAATTCGTTATATTGCATGATATACCAATTACAGAATAATGAACGTCCTTTGTTTGATGTCTGCTGGTTAGCGGGTGGTCTAGCTAAAGAAGATCTTCTTCTGCGTTTTCGTCAGCGCCGAGGAGATGCAGAATGTACAGCGCAACAAAGCGGCATGATCGTGGATGGAGACATCATGAGAATGATCGCCCTCGTAATCGGAATACGCCCCGCGGGCTTTAGTATGACATAAACATCATCATCCAATCCATAATTACTGCTCGATTTAGAGTATGGTCGATATCTTTCATTTGTTGATCCAAATTCGGTTTCCACAATTAACTGGTGCTACTATACATCTGAATCTCGCTCGGACACCGTTGAAAACGACAGCCTGTTCATCTAAACATGAGGGGGCACAGCAGATTTATCCAACATAATAAACATGATAAAATCAAACAATCGAACTTGAAATAAAGGTCGATACAATCGAAATTCAACGATAAGCAATATTTTCATACAATATCATCAATATAACAAATTAATGCAAAATCAGAATAATTTACCAGCTACAATTTAAATTACACAAATTATCAGTTAGCTCAAGTGACGCTAATAAATTTAGCAAACAAAATAAATATCAGAATACAAAATTTAAGCGATAACAACAAAATTCAATTAGCAAACAAAATGGTAACAGCAGAATAATCTCATAATAGAAAAGTTAAACGATAATTGCATAGTTCACTTAGCAAACAAAATATATAACAACAGGATAATCGCAAGATACAAAAGCTAAGTGAAAATAGCATTGTTCAAAAAAATGATACAAGCAAAATTAAAATATTCAACTAGAAACAAAAATACGTAACTCAAAGAAAATTCAACAATACTACAATAAAATGACTCAACAATATTTTCTAGCTAAATAAGTTAAAGTTACTTGCTCAACAAAAATATTCAATTTCAAGATAGGACAACAATCAATAAATTTGCTACTTACAGTATACGACAAAATAAAATACGATACAAGAAAATGATTACGAATAATGATCGGAAAGAAGGAACAAGGAACTGGGAACGAATTGGGGTCGCGTGCATGGGAGAGACAAAACACGAAAGTACCTTAGCCGATCTAGACAGAATGTCTTTCCCGTGATTTGTAAATCCGGAAGCCAATGAACGCATTCTGATCTTATAAGCGTAGCCCACGAAAACATAGGGTATTTCACCGAGAATTACGACGTGGCCGCAAAAAATATACTACAAACAAAATATCATCACAGCCGATATAGCTTCTTCAGCCTAAAATTTAAGCGCTGTGATAATAGCAAAATTATACGATACGATAAACCAAAAATCATCGCAACACGAACAATGGCACGTGGCCTCAAAATAACTCGTATTGCAACAATCCCGAACTCTACAAAAGTTCAAACATTAAAACGACGGTACGTTCTAAACGCGAATAAAATTATCAACCGCAGCGTCGCACACTGCAACCAAAATCTGAAGATCATAACGCGCTCTAGCGAGGGCTCGAAATTTACAAATACAGACAATGATACGCACTAAAGAACTTTCACAAACGGAAAACGGGAAGGAAATCTACTAGTATTTACAAAAGAAAGAAATGAGGATTGGAACGGGAATCTGTGCTGCTTCAAGGTTAATTTTATCATCACAAAATTACTAATCTTCAAATAAACTATAACGATACAAACTCTAATAAATTGAACTCTACAAATCATAACTCAAAACAAAATAACTAATAAAATTATTCAAGAAAGAAATTGGCTTTACAAAATATAACAAAACGTAATCAAATGTAAGTTGACCATCATTGTATTCATGAGAGCAAAAATTTACGTTACCAAAATAATCCAAATATCAATAAAATCTCATGAATAACAATTCAAACTTAATACAAAATAAATAAATTGTCAACTTACATCGTTTCAAATCCAAACGAAACAATCCCATCTTGAATACATTACTTTTCAATACCGCATGGTAATTAACCTTCAAACTCATCACAGATACAACGACGACATACAAGTAGATATTTGCTCAGAGCCGGACTGCTCATGGAAGAGAGAGAGCGAGGTGGTCGCTCGGACAGTCGCTCACGGGAGAGAGAGCTGCTTGCTCGGACAGTCGCTCACGGGAGAGAGAGAGAGATTTCCACCTGTACAAGCCTATTTATGTGCCTGCTAATTTCACACATTTTAATCAATATTGCCAATTCACTAAAAAATAAATACTTTATAAAACACAATTATTTTTTATAAATTTTGACTCGTGACAAAAATTGTTTTTGTCACAATATATATATATATATATATATATATATATATATATATATATATAATAAATACATAATAATAATATTTGTATGTATAAAGTACATATTTTACGAGAATAAATAAAATTATGTAGCTTTTCAATTAAATTTGGATAATAATTATATTTGTATTTATGTTATTTATACTCATTTTACATGATGCATTTTTCTATACACAAAATTTATAGTTTTCTATGTAAACAGAATCTTCTGTATTACACAATCCAATATTCAATTCTATAGAGAAATCTGTTCAGAATATTTTATACACGAAAATATCAGTAATATATATAGGAACTAACTGCTGTACAAAAAAATATCATTATTATACTAGCAACATAATGGCGTCTTTCTAATATTGATATTATGATATGTTTGAAGAAAAACATATCTATATATTTGAAGAAGCCAATATTACATCATCATCTAGCAATCATGGAAAGGGCAACTCTAATAGGGTTGAGATGATTAGCAATTCAGCGACAATTCTAAAACGGTCATACCGGATATGATGGCCGCGCTATTGAACAATACATCCCTATGTATATATATATATATATATATATATATATATATATATATATCTCTGTTAGTATAGAAGTGAAGTAGATGGAAGGACCTATTCACAAATGTATTATAGTTATATTATATTATGTACAAGGGACCGGTTTGATTGTATGGTGGGTATTGTCACTAGGGGAATGTATCATGATTTTATGATTCTATTGACATACAATGGATTGTATTTTGTCTAGTAATAGTTTTCGATGTTATATTCATTTAATTGATTAGTTTAGTGATTTGCTGTTAGCACTGGTTTGTGTTGGTAAACATGAGTTTGTAATGGGGAGAATGGAAATTATCGCTTTTATTTGAGGTGTAGCTGTAAGTTATTGTAAATAGGAGTATCTATCTTGTTTGATTTTCGATTTATTCTATTGGAGTTTTAATTTCACATCTACATTTCTCACATAACACGTGCAATATTGATATTTAGTATAATTTTTTTGCTGTTGGCAAATAATCTTTTTGTGGGCAATATCAAATTAATACAATCTTAGATTTTCTTATAAAATTAAGCATAAATTTTAAAATATACTTTTAATTTTAAATTATTTATTACACATATACATATCTTTTCATATAATTATTATTAACAACAGCATCATATTATAACAAGTAAACTAATTGCACTTAACAACGCCAGAGTCAATATAGGTATATATATATATATATATATATATATATATATATATATATATATATCTATTTATTATATGTAAAACCTTGTTTTTTAATGATACAAACATATAATAATAAATAATTTATGAAGGTATCTTTTGCATATCGCCATATTATGTGAATTTATATCACCTAATTTAATTTGTCAGATATATGATTAGCGAGCTTCGTTTTTTCCACGATATAATTAAGTTAAATGAATGTAATCACACTGCATATACTTAATTATTCAAGCAATTTAATTCTATAGCATGGTATATCTAGTTGGCTATGTCGCGATTTTCATATACAGATTAAACATCGGCTTCATTAGTTTTATTACGAAGTGAAATCGTGTTTAATATTTAAATTGATTTTATTAATAATCTAATAAATTATACTTCGTGTTTTTATAGACAAAAATATACTACACCATGTGTTTCAGTTAAAGTTATTTAATTATACACTTAAGTGTAACATTAAATTAGGATTGTATGTTATTTTGACAGTTTTCAAATGAATTATGGATAATATTTCTAATACAAATTTTTGAAAAAAGGTTTGTTTAAAAGTATATAAAATATTAGTTAATAATTTAAAAAAATATATTTTGATGAAATCTGTTTTAATCAGTAGCTAAAAACTATAATACTAAATTAAAGTTATTTAATTAATTATAATTATAATTCTATAATTATAATTAGTTAATTAGGTTAAAGTTAAAGTTAAACAAGACGAAAAAGCAGGAAATAATTATTTAAATAAAAAGAAAATAATAGATAATAGTAAAAAGTGTAGGGAGTAGCTGTCGTTGCTCCACGTTTTTCTGTATGGGCGCGTTATAAATCTATATGGGGCTAGGAGAAATTTTTTTATACTGTTTAGTCCGTGTTGAAATTGAATTGAATTTGAAATTTTTTTGTTTGTGTTTGTTTTTATTTACTGTACGTATTAAGTTATAACAGAACTGTGATTATATTAGTTGCTATGGGAACTTGTTGGTAAATTAAACTTGTTCGATCTATCAACAATGATTATCAGTACATATAAGAACAGAAATGTGCGAAAAACTATAATAAAAAGCAACTGAAAAAAAAAATCTCCGCCACTGGTTTAGCGTCTATCGTTTAAAGCAGCCGTCAACTGTTTGCTGATGTCTCATGCTGTCAACTCGCGTTTACACGATGGGGTTAAAGCGTCTGTATACAGGGTTGTACTACCACGGGGGAATGTAGAGGAAGGTTAGACTCATCGTGAGGGGTGCAAGTTGCTCTCTACAACCAACCCCGTTTTGCTGAAAATGTCTGCTTGATATTTGCTTCGTTTTGACATATTTAAATTCCGGTTCACGGATCACTTGATTTCTTGTCAGAAACTTTACAACGTTATTTTGACGCATGGCCGATGCGATCGAATAGGTTTTTTTTCCTTTTACCGATTGGCGATTGTTTGACTCTTTTTACTTGAATATTCGGTAATCGCTTGTTTGTTGAATTTAATATTAAAGTTGGTAGTTGGTAGTTGGTAGTTGGAAGTAAACTTAGAGTGTTTTGTGTAAACGAAAGTTTTCAAAAATGAGAGATATCATGTGGACGTAGCAAGGATTGCTTATCTGAATAGGAATGTTTGGAGAAAACGAGAGAGTGTACCTTACAGGTACATGGTGTTATTGTGAATGTATGTATGTTTTATAAAATTTACATTAAAAAAGTGTATTATTATTACTTTTATAAATATATATAAAAAGTAATTATTACCCCTACATTTTTGTAATAAATGTTAGAAGTATTATTGGGGAACTAAAATTTTTACTCTTTAAGTGTATTTTAAATTTGTACCTTTTTATTTATTTTATTTATTTATTTATTACTTTAATGTGAGATTTAAAAAGTACCCTTTTGTTTTTATCTTTTTTGATGATTACCCAAGTACCCCAGTCTTTATATAAAAAGGGTAAAAAGTTTCGAACAGTGTACGAGTCTCGAAATTGTCAATGTAATTTATTTTGTGTAATTACATATTTTGTAGTAACTGTCAGTTCTCTGGTGGCCACACAGAATTTCTTAAATCCATACGTTAAACTAATTTTACCATATTTAATTTTTATCTGTAATCAATCAAAGTTTTTTAAACGTTGTATGTAGACTCTAATGGTATATAAAAAAATATAGAAAACTATTTCAAAATATTATAATTTCAATTCTATATAATACTAATTTAAAATAAAAGCTTTATTTCATAATTTAAAAAAAAAAACACTTTGAAGTTGTAATGATACTAAATGTCCAATTTGCAAAATTACAAAATATCCTGGTAAAATATTTTTAAGGGTATTATAATCAACTTGCATTTTAAATCAGACAGCTAACAAATGTCAATATATATTTCTTAATTGAATATTTTAATTTGCATAGCGGAAATCAAAAAAACCGTACCAAACCAAACCAAAAATCATCGTTTTTCCTCTTCTCTTTCGACGTTTCCCATTCACTAATAACTCACACCAATTGCATTTTGGGTAAAATGAAAACGGTTTCATGATGGTTTAGGAAATTGAATCACGTAATAGACGTAATTCAACTGGCTGAAGTGAGACAGAGCGATAGCGTTAAATTTACGACAAACGATAAAATATTCAGTTTAATATTTTAGATTTTTTTTATTTTATTTTTTAATCGTACATCGGCTACGGAACATTTACTAGCACGTCAGTAAAGTTTGGAGAGTTGCGATACTAAAATATCAATTCCCCAATCTGAAATGTGGTTTATGTTTGCTGAAAAATTGTACCTATACTTAATACTATATTAATATATTTAAGATATGTTAATTTCAAATGAGTAACTAAATACAAATTCCTTTAATGTAATTATTTATATATAAACGTAATGTAATACTTTTATTTGCTCTGTTCGCTTAAAACTTGACATCTATTGAACAGATTTTGATAGAAGTTCGATTAATAGTTGAGTCATTCTTCGAAGAAAGTTATATTATGGGACAATGCAGCAATGAGTAAACCGTAGGTGAACCCTGTAAAACGCTGTTCTAAATAAATAAAAAATATTTTTTGTATAAATTAATAAGATAATAATAATTAAAAAATTATCATATATTAGAATTAATCAGCCTGTATATTGTTGTATCACAAATATCAAAAATGTATCTACAAAGTATTTATTTTACATATTACCGATATATGATAGGTATATAAACTGTCAGTACTGCTTTATTAAAGAAACGTTTTTAATTATATTTAATTTGTTGAGGAATGTTATTTCATTTACATAAATATTTTTAATTGTTTTGAAATCAGTCAGCGCCACCATACATGCCACGTACAACTAATTCATCTTACCTATCTTAAAAACGAATTTTCAAAATAAGTTTTAACTGTAAATATTATTTCCAAAAATAATAGGATGTAAAGTTTGAAGTAAATACATTTGGTAAGTTTTATTATTTTTAATCATTTTAAAATTTTATACACAATGTATACATTACTTTTTGGGATTTTAATTAAAATTTGTTACAAATTTTGTTATTTGTTTCTTATTCGGTGACACACACTATGACACACACTATATATATATATATATATATATATATATATATATATATATATATATATATAAATTCCTTTATTGTTTTTGAATTGATATTCATCTTGTTTTTGAAAGTCAAAATGTTTATTTAATATTAATATTTATTAGATATTCGACTGTAAATATCGTAAAAAATTACTCAGAAGCTATAAAAACAAACATAAAACATTCTGTCAAAATGTCATGAATGAAATTATAATGACGGGATTGAAATCAAATAAAATTTTGATTCGAACTGAATATTGTCGGTTTTATAGCTGCCTGATTAATATTTAAAACAGGTAGGTAACATATTTTGAATAAGTTTTATGTCTTCACTAATGGAAAGCTACAGCAATCGTCATAAAATTATTTATTTACTTTCTAACTTTAATATTTATTATTTCTTTATAATTTCTAGTCGGACAAGTTATTTTTTTTTGTCTTTGAGCAAATCATAATATTAATATTATGTTACCATATTGCCTATTTAGAAATTATAATGATATTATTATACAGCAGTTAGTTACTATATACACCACTGATGGCAGCGACAAATATAACTACAACGTCAAGTGTATTTAATTAAGTGTAGTTATGTGATAATTGCATTGTTTGTTTTCACTTGAATTTTAATTTGATTATTGAAAATAAGTACAAGAAATGCAATTTGCACCGTCAGATTTGTCAGACTCTTCATATTCGATGAAAAGAAACACGGTTAAGTGTATTTAATTTGATATCGTTGACTGTTATATTAAAAAATTTTAAATCAAGTTAAGGTAACTGACAATTGCATTATTTATTTTCGCTTGAATTTGAATTTAATTATTGAAAATGTGTGAAGTAGTGCAAGAAATGAAATGTATACCGTCAAGGTCAGAAATTGTATATTTGACGAAAGATAGATTAATTTTCACAAATCACTTAACAAATATAAATAATATATACACATACATAAACACACTATTCTACAACTATTAGTAACTTGGCTTGTATTTTTATTTATTTCGGTGTAGTTTCGTTTATAACGCTTGTAACAGATATTGTACAAATTATAGATACATCTAATACAATTTTTGCTGATTTTTATTGTGAAAATCGTTAGCTACGCCAATGAATTGTGCGTTAATTTTGCGCGATTCGTTGTTGAAGAGAACAATAGCTCGTTAATTCGAACGTAATAAAAAAACTCTTTAAAATCTGATCAATATATGCAAAACGATCAGCATTATGGGATGTTGTCAATTATTTTTTTCAATTTCATTAAATCTCATGCAGATTAATTGACTATTTGAAAATATTTTCCAAATTATTTTCACTGTGTTGTTGAATAACACGGAAATTATTTATATGCATATCATTCTATAATAGAGATTTTATTTTTATACGTTACACATTATAATGAGTTTTTAATATAATAATAATTTATTGTATATTAAAAATTAAAAATGCTTTTTAAACAAACTGTATATTATATTTTTAGGAATAGATATAGCAGTCTTTTTTTCTTGAGTCCATATATTTGTACTACCCCGAGTGAAATGTAACATTTTTTGTTCAAATATTTTATCATTGGGGTAGTATAGCCCTACGCTAAATTTCAATTTTACATTTTATTTCTAAGTTGCATTTTAAAACCGGATAAACATACATACACATATTTATTATTGATATATTTTATATTCCCGTTATTTATTTTAATAATATTTTAACACTTATTTATTTTCCTTATTTGAATAAATTACTTATTATGAGTGAAGATTGTTACGCGTTTCGCTGGTTTGGCATCTTCAGACTAACTGTGGTTTGGTTTCATATTTACATTGTACTTTATATGTATATATTATAGTTTTTGTCAATATTTAAGTTTTCATGAAAAGATTTGACATTTATACAAAAATTGACTATATTTGTCTAAGATTTGACAGTTTTTGTCAAAATTTGACATTTACACATTCGCGTTACACAATATCGTTATTATTTTACTAGTTTGTTTTATATACAGAATTTTGTTGCATAGTTCGAATATATAATATATTCACAGTCTTGAACCAAACATGAATGCATCTCGTACAGAAAATGCGTTTTCAGTATATATATATATATATATATATATATATATATATATATATATATATATATAAACAAAATTTAATTTAAAAAATGTATGAACCAAAAATTCATGAATAACATACATTTTGTGTATAAAACATGAAAAAAATATTCATAGCATTAAAATTTATTCAATACTTTTTATTTATTTTTTACAAGCTTTTTCTAATCAAATCCATTTTGATTTTTATGATCGATGCGATTTTATATATACATACATATAACCAAATTTCAATTTGAGCAAATTTATCAAATCCGAAATCTCATACATAAATACTAATACAATTTTTTTTTAAATATTTAAATCAAGTGTTATGCTTCGATATGCGTATACATTTATAAAATGCTAACAAAAGGGATTCGAAACCCTTAATTTCCGCTTGGCGTATAAACCTTTCTGATATTGAAATATCAAAATGTGTCATATTCCAAATAAAAAATGTTTCAATTCTGGCAATACTTATTAGTGTGTGCCGGCTCATAGACAATAATAAACAAATGTCTAGATTAAATTCAAAAAATTAAATAATAATATATTAGTTCACTACGATTAAGTGGAAATTAAAATAAATAAAACAGTATAAGGTAGACAAAGCCAGTTGCATAAAACATTGTTAATTTAATAAGTGGTTAACTATGCAACTAGATTGTCAACTGTTTTCAATTAGAAACATCTGTTACTAACTGATATGTAACTGCTATCTTTAAAAAGATTTTTTTTAAACAAAACAAAAAATATTTATATTATAACTGAATTAAAATTAATAAAATATTTTTTAAATAACATTAAATCAATGAATTTATGATATATAAAATGTACGTTCTAGTTTTCATAGGATTTCTATGAATACTATCACTATACTCCTGCCCTCTCCTGCTTTGTAGCGGGATTATTAAAATCCTTTTTCGTTTTATGAGACCACGAAACAACTGATTTGAATATATTTGTAAGATTTGCATTAATTAATAATAAATAAAGTCATCTGTGTTGCGTGAATTATTCATGAAAAGAATGGCCGAGCCAGTGAGAGACTAACGCTGCGCTGTTTACCCTCTGCATTATTGTTATTTTATTATTTTTGTTATTCTATTTTTGTATTATAATTTTGGCGTGTTTAAAGCGCATTGCAAAACTGAATAGAACTGAACAGTGGAATAGAGTAATCGTACGCGAAGGTAATCTTGTACATTCTCTATATTTATTTCTTTCTTTGTTTGCTTGCTTTACGATTTTGCTTTTATTTTCTAAACTATTTGTTTGTTGGTATTTTGAAGGTAATTTCATTATAGTCATATTTGGATTTTCTGTGTATAGTGTTCATTTGAATAGTTTCCATTTCAGATATCTCAGCGAAAGACAATAATTGGTAATTTAAATATGACATCGCTATTAATATAAACTTTAATGTTGATAAATTAATGCTAGTTATAAGGTTTTCGGATAATGTTGTTTTAGCACCTACCCTGATGTATGGTAGTGAACATTGGATTTGGCTACAAAAGCTTAAAAGGAAAGGAAAATAACTAGAAGGAATCAGGAACGATATAGATTAGTGTGAAATTGAAAAAAAACATGTTGTAAAAGTTGGTGTTAGTTAGATAAGATGACTCGGTAATCTTGTGTGAATGTTTAATAAACGTTTGGTTAAAAGAATATATTGGAATGATTTTGAAGGTATACGTTTGCGTAGACGTCCGATGAGTAGATGGAGTGGTATGGTTCAAAGTGTTTTGCCGGAACAAAAGTTTTCAGGCAGTAGGAATAGAAGAGTATACATGAGAGATGTCATGAATATGGATGAAGCTGCAGTTACTTGTCTGGATAGGAATGTTTGGAGAAAACTAATTTTAAGATAGTGGAAAAAATTTGTCCGTATAAAAATGATTACTATATTTTTAAAGTAATAATAGACAGTTTGAGATTTCTTCAACGCATTTTAAGTGCCTTTGTATCTGAAGTCCATTTGTTTTCTGGAGCAAAACGAAGGATCGCCTAGCTGTATCATTGCCGCGATGTTTTAATGTTACAGTACGGAATTGTGTTGTTTACATTTGTAAAAGCAAGTATTTCGCAGCAAGTCAGAGAGAGAGAGAGAGAGAACTGAACTATATGCGAAAGCCCAACCCGAAGCTTTTTATTCGAAAGGATTTTACTTGTCATATTTGTGTTGTTGCGTTATTCGCGCCGCAACCGGCGAATATGCATTTCGCTTTATTAAAACGCTCGGGCGCTTAGTTTTTTCCTATTTTGGCATTCTTGTTAATGGGTCAGACAAACTGTCCGGTATTTTATTCATACTTTAATTGCTGTGTTTATATTTAGATAAAATGTTTAGTTTTTGCGAATATTTTAGGTTTTATTTCGCATAGAGGATGAAGTATAATAAAAAAGAATGTATTTTTTTGTTTTTATAACACAAGTAGTTTGCATATATTGCTGATTTTTACTTATTCAACAGTTAGTTTTAGAGATGAAGTTACGTTTTTGAAAGATTAAATATTATTTATAATATTTTTTACTTCAAATATTGTCAAAATTAAAGCTGGAGTTAGAGCTGGCTATGAATTAATTTAAATTGTAAATTAATTAATTTTAAGAAAATGAATTAAGTTTTTTAAAAACATAAAAAGATGGAGCTGAATTTGTGACGTTTTTGTACAAGCTAGAAAAAAATATTTTACCGATATGATAACTTTCGTTTAACACACGCTTACGCATTTAGCATTTTTACGTAAGACTCTATTTGAGAATGTACGTGGATGGTTTTAAGACGAGATATTAGCAGTGGCCACTATTACAACGAAATTTTTTAATGAAATAGTGTTTCAGGGCTTAGCATTTTCTCTATTATTAAAGATATCATTTTCAAATAGAAACTAAATTGTTGCAAATTTTTGGATTTTTTAATTTCAATTTAGAAATATTAGAATAATTTACTCAAATATTGACGATATTTAACCTAACAAAATCAATGTAAAAAAATTGAAATTTTAATTTAATTTAGTAGACCGTTATTTTTAACATCAGTTATAAATGTTTTATTTTAAAAACTATAAACTACATTCTTTTACAGAAATCGCAAGTTTCAGTCTATTTTAAAATACGTAAAAAATATAATATAATATTTGTTTAATAATTATGCACAACTATTATTATGGTTTTTAAAGTTAAATGTTGAAAAACTTTTGTGTATACTCTATAAATGTGTTCATAAATATTTAAAATTAAACAAGGAAAAGAAAGTGCGTTTCTATATTGAAAACAAAATTATCACATGTCAAAAAGGTGATTGGCTTTCTCAATAAATTACAAAAGCAAAATATACATACATCAAAATTATCATTTACAAATATACGATTACAATATTTCACACTTGAAATTACGCAATTCAAACATCTATACTATAGGATATTCTTGACAATAACAGATTCTCATAAATTTTTTTCTTCTACACAAAAGGTCATACTTTGTATATGTATATATTTGTATAGGCAAACCACATCTACATTAACATAATAATAATAATAATTTCCATATCGATAAAAGATTCGAGCATTCGAACATTGAAATATATTTTCCTTTTCTTACCTTTCAATTTTTTGAACGTCCATTGAATGTTAAAGGGAATATACAGTTCTAAAAATTACTCAAAAAAAAAGTATGAAATGTATTATAATAATCATGGATTAATTAAAATTAGTGGTATGTAAATAACACAAATTTTTATGTTAATATTTAATAACTTTTTACGAAATATATTTATTTGTTGATCAACTTTTAAATCTTTGTTTAATAAATTTTATTTTATGCACAATCGACTTAAAAAGTATGGTTTTATAAACTAAACAGAGGACGTAAAATACCTCGTTTATCATAGAAAAAAATGCATATTCTGTCAATTTGTTGTTAAATTTGGAAGTTATTTTAAATTTTAGAATAACTGTGTCCTTGGAATAATTTTAAAATCATCCGATGAAATGTTGTCATTTATTCTGAAGATACATTTTTTAGCCAATTATAAAAGATTTTTTTATTTATCTTAAGAATAAATAAAATTGGAAATACTATCCCTACGATAAAAGAACGACTTTTTATCTAGATAAAATTTCAGCACTGCTTCTACAGAGCATCTAGTTTAGAACAATCTGTACATAACTTTCACTAAATATGTAATTTTCAAAAAAAAAATATGTACGTCTCTTTCATTTTGTACCAATTCTTTGAATGTCCATTGTTAATAAAGGCTCAAGACCAGAAGACGATTGCTTCAAGAGTGTAATACAACACTTTATTCAGTAACTTGTGTTAAATTTAGCCCAGAGCATTTATTCAAATACATGCACCCGATACGAAATCTAGAGAAAAAAGCTTTACTGCCAACAGATTACGGCCCAAATTCCCCTATTCGCTCCCCATCTCTGTCTTTGTTCCTCATATGTGCTTGTTTCAGTTGTACCCAGAAGTACATATTTCTCTATCCCCGTAATCGTTCAATGGCTTAACGTTAAACACACCAGCCGCCTAGCGGTATGTTCAAGTACCCTAGCCACTTGAGAACTGAAGTGGGAGATATAGCCCGAGTGTAGAGAGAAGTAGGCTGTGAGTCATGACAAAAGAATATCGCACGCTTTTTTCGCTTGGGTGGTTGAATTTGTGTGACTGCGGAAATATGTATGTGATATCTAAGTTTACATGTGTGTGTATGTATATAGGCTTATAGAGGTATTTTTGAGTTCTAGAGCCCACTTAAAATTGTTGCAATATTTTTTGTAAACAAAAGACTCGATACAAAATTGTTAAGTGGGCTATTTTTAATCGTTCTAATTGAAGTATTAATGTAGTAGTATATGCAGCTTGTTATTATTAGTTTTTATTTCGAAATTGAATCAAATTGAATTGGAATGTTTTTGTTGAAAATGGAATGTAATTGTAAACTAAAATATAGATAGATTGATATTTATTTACTAAATTCATTTTTACTGACAAATTTTTTGAGATTTTACAGAAAAGCACGTATTAAACTTTTTGTAACATGAATCAACTGATAGAGTAATGGCATTTTGTAGGTTTATTGAAACATATATGACAAATTAAGTTGGAGGGATTCTTAAAAAATATATATTTAAGCTTCAGACATGTACTTCAATGGCTATTTAATCACCTTTTGGTATAAATTGACGGATATTTTGCAACAGAAAAATATTTTGAAAAAAATATTTAGATAAATTTGCTATACTTACAAGTTATAACTAGCAACTTTTATTTGTGATATTTTTTTGATACGACTTAATAAATTTTGAAATTTTTTCATATTTTTGCTATTTTTTCATAATATCTATTTTGACATATATGTAGGTACGTTTTAATGACTATGGTAAATTTAAATTAAATCATAATTTCTCTTATAAGAAAGCTTGTTTGTGTGGGGACGGTAAGTTCTGCGCTCATCACAACAGATTTGTATAAAGAAATACAATATTTTGATTTAAAATTTATTAAATTAAAATAATAAATTTAAGTAACTAAATACATCAATAGTTTCATTATTTTTTAAATACATTTAGTAATTTAAAAATTTTTGATGTAAAATATTGACTATTTTGTGGTTATTACCGCTTTGATTGCAATTTATCAGTTTTTAATATATTTCATAAAAATACGATAAAACTATCATAAATTATCTACTATGTAAATCCAATAATATAATTTTATAAATACCAGTTTTTATCAAAACAAAATTATAAGAAAAACAAACAAAATAATAATTTAAGTTAAGTTATAAATTTTTTTTATGAAAAAATGCTAAACCATTTTAAATATTTAATAATATTACAGTATCAAATAAAAATATATTATCAAAATAAAGACATTTTAGTTAAAAGTAGGAACTTGCTAATATTTTACATGTTACTACTCATCTAAGATTTTAATATCAATCTCCATTTTCATCAGTAAATCTTTTAACAAATAAAGATTAAAAATTCCTGTTTTCATCATAAAAGTCTATTTAAATCTATCTTTACCTTCTTCAATAAAAAGCCATTCAGTACACAACCAAACAGTAGCGGAATCCGTACAATACTTTTTATTCTAACCCTCTTCAAAATGCAATCTCAGCCTCAAAGCCATCCAGTGACCAATTCATTCGCCATTCATTATTATTTAGCAATTTGCAAAAACAGTGAACATGTGTTGAAGTTGTTCTACGCTTCCGGCCAAATCAAAATCGTCCGGGCCAAATGTTATTTTTATAAGTACACCCTTTGGTTCATATTGTCGATGAAGTTCGGGTGTTTGCGTTATTATATTGGAGCAGTTTATGTGATATTGAGGATTATAGGATGTAGGTTTGTTGTTAAGCTTTGGGCCAAATGATAATAAACTGCTTTTGGCTCACGTATCGGCTATTGGTTAGCGATGAATTTGGATTTATATGCAGATGAAGTGGCTGGTTTCGTAATAGGTTTACGGTGAACGGTAATGAATTTGTTGTAATTGGAATTTTTTTGTTAAGAAAATTTTTACAGAGATTGGTTTTAGTTGTTTTAAGTTTGGGACAGAAGGTTTTAATAGAACAGATGTTTAAGTGTGTTGTTATGACGAATTTGATTAAAGTTATGTAATGTTTTATATATGGATTTGTTTTTGTATATAGTTACGAAACTATAGTAATTGTTATTTCTCGGCAATTAATTAAAGAATCCTTATAACATATGGCATAGGGTTGAATTGTAATAAAAATCAAATTTAGCATCTTTGGAACCCTTATTTTTACTGTACCTAATAATAGGTCACTTGTAATTACAATAGCAAAAATAATAAGATAAAGTATGATTACTTCATTAATTTTTTTATTCAAAATTTAAAACAATACATTAAGCAATTATATTAATAAATTTTATAATTTAGTTATTTATTTTGTTACTTAGTAACTTGTTTTTATGTTCTGTTTATTTACTGTAATGCTATTTGTATAATTTTTTCTTGATTACGATGTACGTAGAGTACGTCGAAACGTCGATTATTAATAAAAATTAATACAGAACTATATCCTAAGCTATATCCGTAATGAATTCGGAAAGAATTTTTACTATGTTAATAATTTCTTACTTATTTAGCTAAATATGCGATATTTATTGTAAAAAACTTCCTAATCGTTAATTGATCTATTAGAACTCAATTTAAGAATTTTATTTCAATAATTTACTCAATAATTGTTACTACTTTTTTATTCCAATTAAAAGTAATAAAATTGTAATTAATACAGCAATTATCAATTATATAAAACAATTCTTCATTCGTTTCGTACTAATGTTTTCATTTGAAAACTTAATCCATTGATTTGTGCACACATTAATTATTTACTTAAAACACAATAAATCGTTAATTATCTTCAATTGCAATTTTCGTATTCACATGCATGCAATCATCTGCACAAGCTCGCCCAGCCCACTCTCATAAACTATAATAGACTAACAAGTCGTAATAACGTAATAATACGTTTTCACTTGACTTATCAAACGCAGAATGCAAACTTATTGCAATGCAACATCAGAAGCTTACTAATTAGACTGAACACGAATTTTTCTCACCCGTTTATCGAGAGAGCAAAGGGGCAACACCCTTTTAGCTACTGTCTCGTAGACCAATATAGATTATGCAAATTATTACAGTCGTTGTTCACGTGCGTCGAATTTGATACAAAAGAACCGAAAGATAAGGCTGTCATCACTGGAACAATAAATAGAATTTTTTACGAACGACTAGCACAAGACCGAATCATGTTAAAATCGAATTTGGCCAATTTTTGAAGTGACAATTATTATCCGTTGAAGTCTTTCCGACAGGAAAAATGGTCCCATTGCTGTATGAAGCCTTTCCCTTGGCTTCGTGTTACCCAGGAGGCAAAAGTGATTCATTGAGCGTATGTACTCTGTATTGTATGTACCAATGTACTCGTTTTAATACACTTGAAAGTGTTTTTAAAAATTCTGCACTTGTAAAAATATGAAAAATTGATGAGATGTAACAACGATGTGTTTTGTTTTAATTTTTTTTTGTGAAAATTAATTTTTCTTTGGTCGCATATACTATTTCTGGCGACCCTAGGCGGAATACATTTCATTTCTTGCACTTCTTCGTACATTTTCACTACTCAAATTTAAATTCATGCGAAAATAAACAATGCAATTATTAATTACCTTAACTTGACTTAATAATTTTTAATATGTCAGTGGGAAATATCAAATTAAATACACTGAGAGTGTTATTTGGTCGAATAGGTAGTTTTTGACAAATCTGACGGTGTACATTGCATTTCCTGCAGTTTTTCACATATTTTTAATAATCAAATTCAAAATAAACAATGTAATTTTCAAGGAACTTAACTTGAAGTAATAGTGTTCATTATAGCCGCCGAAGATGTCAGATTAAATACACTTGACGTTGTAGTTATGTTTGGTGTTGTCACCAGTGTTGTGTTGTTACTAGTACAATAATGTATGACCTCCTTTCTACATAGACAATATGGTATCGTAATATTAATATTATGATACGCTTGAAGAAAACTAAGCTATTAAATTCTCATCAACTTTTTAAGTGTCTCATAAAGTATAATGAATTTACAACTAAATCACGTTGTTAAGCTAACAAAATTTAATAATCTTTTAGGCATGCAACTGTTTATGCTCTTTATTGACAATGTGGTTTACTGATGTTTTATGCAACTGTCCCACAATTATCATTTATTCTACACTCACGTGAAAATTAAATAATAAAATATAATACCGACATAATATCAAAAACTGTCATTAAATTTTACGGTCCACTTTAAAGTTGGGTTTAAAGTACCATAACATAAAATAACATGTACTGAAAGTAAAGTAACTTAGAAAACTATAAAACTTTCTTTCTAAGTATATATATACATGAAAATCTACACGGTTTACAACATTTATGAGTATACATCGTGTAATCAAAATAATTTCACACATAATTCAAAACTAAATGGTTTTAATATAAACACACACTGTAAAACTGTATGTCATCAAACATCGTTGTTTAATTGAGTTTATCGCTTTTTAAAATGTCGTAAACGGGCCACCATGCTGGTATACGATGTTATTGTTTTATTCATAATAATATAGTAAAAATTAAATAGCAAAATATTGCTTCACCTCTTTTTATTTATAATAAATGAAAAATAATATATATATATATATATATACACACACTCGTACACATAACTCGTACACGACATATGTACATACATTCGTAATTCTTAGTTTATTTGAATTTTATAATATTAGATATAAAAAACATATTTGATAAGAGGTAGAAGTAAAAATTTATTTTAAAACAAAAAATAAAAGCACTTTTTCATAAAGAAAAGAGGTAGGGATATGGGTCATTATTTTTTGTTTATTTAATAAATAACGTATTTAAAGATATTTTTGTAAATTAAAATATTCAATTTGTGCATCCAGTTTCTATCTGTTTAATATTCTGACATAAGCGAAATTTTAAAACTTTACTAGAATCTTGAGAATCTTAACGCAAGTTGTAAATTATAACTTTTGAATCAGCAAACACTTGTGTACAAACACTTTATAATCCAAGTTTTCTTAGAGGAGTAGGGGATTGAACTTGACAACTTTTACCATATGTTACCGGTTTAGACACGGTTCCGTTTTAGGTTTAGTTTAGATATGCGACGCTAGGGCGTATTATGCCCTTCAATTTTATGAAAATCGATTCAAAGTTTTACAGAGTTTTATATATAATTTTTTTTGTTGTTATTTTTTATTTTTGTTTGATGGCTGTTTGACACGTTGCATTATTTTACATAAAATAATGCACAAAATGTTCGAAATTCTTTGTATTTCAATCTACATTATTTTTTAACTGTATGTGACGTATATATAATTTTATACAATTTATAGCTGTCATGTTATTAAAAAAAAAGAAAATTAAAAAAAAAAGTAGTTTAGAAATTTATCGAAATAACAAAAACAAGAAAGATAGCAAATCTAAGTAGATAGATAAAACAAGAAATTAAGAAAAACACTATTTAAAAAATAATTTAAAAAATTTTCATAAAAAAAAATTTTCTTACTTATTATATAGTTTCTTAACTACAATTAATTACAACATAATGAAAATTGCAACAGAACATAAACAAGAAATATATTCAACATAATAAATAATTTTTCCAAAAATAAAACGGCTTTAGAATATAGATCTGTATTAATTTTTTTATATTAATATTATTTTCTGTTTTATATCTGTGAGTAAGTATATAAAATTATAAAATATATATTAATAAAAAAGAACAAAAAACGGTACAGTAAAAAAACCGCAAAAAAAGGGAAAAAATTTATGAGGTATTTCTTGTGATCTACGGTATTTCGCAGTAATAATTTATATATTTTGTATTCCTCCTTAAATAAGTTATATTTTGCGTGTTTTTCTCCGATTTTTTATTTTTTTGAAATGTGTAGTATTTATTAGAAGGATTTACGTTAAAATATCTCTAGAAAAATGTATTTGGTAAATTTAAATTTTAAAATTATTATTATTAACATACACAATGTAATAAAAAGATTAAATCAGTAAAAAAGTTTATTTAAAGTAGCCTCTAAAGTTTTCACTTTATATATTATTATTATAATATTATCTTATTTTATTATTTTAATGTAAAAAGGACATTATTTAACTATACATCTTGTATATTTTAGTTTAATATTTTATGTTCAAAATATTAATAATTGTAAAATAATTAACGTATCATATTTGTTCGATTTAGTAAAATTACAATTAAAATTTTAAATTTATTGAAATTTAATACTTTTTTCCTTACTGATCTATATGAAATTAATCTTCGGAAAAAAGTATCGTATTACAAAATCAATACATGCTGAAGCAACTCATTAAAATTCTTATAATAGTTTGTTTCTTTATTCTTGTTTAAACCTTTGCTCCAATTTAAGTTCAACCAATTTTGTTATTCAGGTAACGGAAAGAAAATTCCGGGTCTAAGTCCCAAATAATTATTTCACCGGAGCCCAGTAACTCGAATACATCTATCAAAAGATATTTCCACTTTAATACCGGAATATCATGATGGTATATCATCGGGCATTTCCGACCTCTACTTTTGATTTCTTCAGAGCTTTTTCATCTATTGATAGAAGTCTTTTGGTTGTCTATATTATTATTATTATATTTTAACTAGAGATGTCTTGAATATTCGGTTACTATTCGGAATTTGACTCATTTTTTTAATATTTAGTCAAATACCGAATATTTTCTGCCGAATATCTAGTAATATCGAATGGTGTAAAACACTAAAATTTGTTATTATTGAAAGTTAGAATATTATATTTCAGAATCCTAATACCTTAGAGCAGTGGCGTAGCCAGAAACTTGTAATGGGGGGGGGGAGTTACTAATATTAATCAATAAAGATAATACTATAATTTGTATAAAAAAAAGAGCAATAAAAATTATTTTTATAAAAATGAAAGTAAAATAACATATTTCATATTTCACATACGTATGTTTTTGGTCGTTTAGGTTTTTGGGGGGGTTTCAACTCCCCCCCCCCCAACACCCCCTGGCTTCGCCACTGCCTTAGAGTTATGTGACGCTTAAAAAATTTATGTAATTTTACATGTAATTTATGTAATTTTATTTGTTTTGTGAATGTAAATTTTCATAAAAAATGTAATATTACGTAAATTATCACAGTGTAATTAAAAAATTACATAATTAGATAAATTTAAGATATATTTTAGTGTAAGTACTAAAAGTATTATGTATTTAATAGAACTAGTCCAAGTCCAGTAAAATATGTTCAATTTTGTATTTTAACACCATTGTAAACGATTTAAAATTTTTGATTAAAATATGTAAATGTATATTATTTTCTCCGTATAAAATTGTAACATGTTAAATAGCTTTTAGAATAATATTATTTTATAGTATTTCAAAAATATTTCTAAGTCATGGACACTGGAATAACATACGTACATATATATATAATTTTGTTTGGCATTTGTCTAATATATTATTCGTAAAAATGCTACAATAAGTAAATACAACTATATAAAAATACATACAAGACTCTTAATCGAATACAGAACAAAATTACATATCAAAATATTAAAAAAAAACAAGTCAACAATTGTCAAAAAAAATGTATACATATATAATCAATATACAATAAAGTATAAGTTGACTCTACAAGTATAATCGAGTATTAATTTCCCTCATCAAATGATTTTATAGTTGTCATGCAAGAGACTTATTTTGGATAGCTTCCAAAATGTATCGCTGCTGCATTTTTCCAGCGAGTATACCCGCGTACCGGTAAACTTTCAGTTGAATGAGCGCCGAAGACATGAATCGATATTATATGTTTGGATATAAATATTAACGCCGAATCAGCATTTTATATGTTTGGAAACATTTCGTTGGTGGTAACTAGTCGGCCAGTGTAGTTTTCGGATGTTTGGCGGAATGATGATAAAGAAGATTTGATTGGTTGGTTGGAATTTAAGTTTTGATGTTGAGAGAGGCTGCGCGCGTAACTTTTTTTTCAAATGGTCATCAAATTCGCTAATGATGTAAACTCGAGTCATCATATTTTTTTTGTTTTATTTTTAGTGCGGCAATTTATAGCGATGCGCAGATATTTGAGGAGGGTTGTTTGTGTTTTTTTTTTTTCGAAATTTTATCTTTTTTATGGATTTATTTTTGATTTTATTATTTTTTATTTATGATGTAAATATAAAAACAAATTTTTGTATTTGGATAAATTTGGTCCGAAAAATTTTCAAATAATAATAAGCTCTTTATTAATTTTACTTGTTTGATTTTTTTTTAATTATCTATTTTAATTTTATCTAGTCAAAACATATTTTAATGATGGGAATTTGTTTTAAATTACTTTTAATAAAAAAATTAATTCTTAGGTGATATTAAACTTTTGCAATATTTAAAAAAATATTTTTCATTACTATTAATTCCACTAATGTAATCTATGCTTAAAATGAGACTTTTATACAGGTAACCTATCCTTGAATAAATTCTGACTGGTTAAGAAATAATTGAAATTTTTTAGTTAAACAAAAAAGTGTATATATATATATATATATATATATATATATATATATATATAATGCTAATAATACTATTGTCATAATTTAAATTATCTGAATCTCAATTAAAATATTCCATCTTTAATTAAATTAATAATAAAATCAGAATTAATTATAAATCTAAATCTTCATTCCAGCAAAGATATCTTTTACAAATCATTGTTAACTTCTTAAATCAAAAATCAACAAAGCAGCAATCTTTGATAATCTTTATATTATAATTTTCTTTATCATCTTTTGCAAAATTCTGAAAGACTTTATTTCGCATTGTGTGTGCTAAACTCAAGCAATGCTGAACGTAAGAATTGAAAGGCTATGCGGCGATATGGTTTCAATGTTCTCATCGGATTTAATTTTAATATAGGAATTCAGTTAGTGAGTGTATGTGTGTAAGTGCAGGACCGGATTTATGCTTAAAAAGACTCTAGACTGAAATAAGGATGGGGCAGCCGTATGAAAGAAATTTGTATTTACGAATACTAATAAATACTATTACTATTTTTGAAACTTTAAATTAAGTGGGGGACATCAACCTGAGAAAGTTGGGAATAATGCAAATGTTCCAGGTTTCTTATATGTTGTTAGGATATATTTGAACTACGTTTTCGAATTTTTATATCAAAGAATGTTTTCAAATTATGACATGACGCGTGAATTTGCCAGCCCCTGTCAAAAAACACTGGCCACTTTATAGTTTACGTCACAATTATAGTTTACATAGTTATAAAACGGTATTATTTTTTTCGGTTACAGGTTTCGGTTTTAAAATATCGGTTAACGTTCGTAAAACTATCGGTTAACCGGTTTATGTCCTGATTTAGACTTTTGAAAAAATTGATGGAAAAACAGTTTTGTATAACATTTTGTCTAGGTGAATTTTTATAGTCAAGCATAGGCCATAAGTTTTAGCCTATTTAGTCTAATGGTAAATCCGGCTCTGTGTAAGTATGTGTATGTACAATGACTTTCAATACAGTTCGTAATCTCGATCGTCTATTGTTTAAGTTTTTAAGCCACAGCCACCCTGAACGTATATACCCTCCGTAATTAAGTTGGGAGAACTGCTGCTTTTTCATATTTTATTTCAGATTTGTAGCTAAAGAAAGTTTCAGAGCCGGAGTTTTGTGACGTTAGTTGTTTAATTTAAAATTAGTATTTTTTTTTTTTAATATGTAAATGAATTTGTCTGAAGTATGATGTGGATAATATATCATTAACTTGTTGCAGAACTAATCTAACGCTATTCCTGTTATAATGAAATATTTATGAATAAACTATCACGAAGACTAGTATATTGTACAACGAGCACAAAATGGTACTAATTTCGTACTACTATGAAAATTTATAGCTCTATCCCTGGCGAGTGCTACAATTCATATAAGTGAGAAATGGACATTCTATGTTAGTTTCACCCTATACTTTTTCTACGACTATACAATAAGAAATTCTAGCAACAACACTGATTTTTCAAATGTTTCAAATGCATTATTTTTCTTCGACGATTTTCGTTAAAAATGTATATTAAATATATTTACAATTGTTTTTATATTCTATATATAAAATAAAAATAAATAAAATAAACTTAACATAGTTTTTCTTCTGAAATTCTTTTAATTAAACTGGACGCAGAAAACTTTTGGAATAATTTCAAAGAAAGAAAATTATTTTTTTACCATCGCTATGCATAGAAACAGAAAAGAATGAAGAAAAACAAAGAAAAGAAAATTACATCGTGATAACTTTGTATTTCAGTTGAAACGATAGATAATTTTTCATTCATTTGATTAGTTTTTTTTTTCTCTACTTGGTTGATTATTGAGTTAAACTTTTAGATAATAGTGTCTGAAAACGAACGTTCAGTGATTCGGTGCTCGTGTAATGAAAGAATAAATTAATTAATAGGTAATTGTCTGTTAGCTACATGCAAACCAAGATAACTTAATAATTTATGTGCTATTACACATATAAAATGTAGAGTATAAAATTTGTAAAACTTACGGCTACTTTCATAATGAACATTTAACTAAAATTCACTTTAAGTCGACAAAATGCATGATTTATATGGCAATAACAAATAATTTTGCCATTAAATGTTTGAAAAGTTTACATCATTTTATTACAGCAATATATATATATATATATATATATATATATATATATATATATATATAATATGAAACTACACTGAGAAAAATGGATAGTTACCGTAACGCTATTTATATTTAAAAAGGTGACACAAACACAAGATATTAAAAATAACAAAATAAGTATATTTAAAAATTAACTATAAATATAATAAAAACAAAAATTTAATACCATCAATTTGTATATAGTATTACAGTCTTAATTCTTAATATAGTATTAAAATATATATGTGAGTAGATTTTAAAAATGTAGAAATTTGTGAATACAGTAAACATACTCGTGTATTTCAAATAAATATCTACTTATCATTATACAATTTGTTAAATATCTATTTTTCTCAGTGTAGTTGTGAGGTCCATTAAAGCAATGTTTCCTGCGATGACACTAAGAGTTTTACAAATATTTTAATTACCACATAATCGCAGTGAACTAATATACTTATAATTAGAAAATTTAATAAATTTGAAAAACTGTATTGGCCTCTGCTTTTGCGGCAAACGTTCTAACCACTAGACTATGACCCCCACAACGAAACAAACACATTTTTTCAATTATATTGTGAAAAAACTCAATCAATAAGGTCAAAAATATTAATACAAATATTTGTTTTATTTAAGATATAGAAAACACCATGAATACGTGAGGAGCGTGAGTGATATTGTCGGCCGTAATTTTAATATAAATGTGTAATATAAGGTCAGTAAAATTATATGTTTACTTGCTGTTTATCTCAAACACTAATAAAATTAAAAGCTTTCTTAATGCCTTCTAATAAACCGAACACAGATAAAACAAAAACGTATTTTAAATATATCGTAGATAAGTAACTGTCATTAGGGCAAAATTTATATTTTCCACTGAAACCGGCATAAATTTTTTTTATACCAACCTCATTTTAACTACAAAATAAAACAATACTAATGTCTTATTTATGTAAGAAATTATCAACGGAAATTCTGAGAAAAAATTGGAGAAAAAACAGAGCCAGTTTTAAGCGATAAAATAAAAACTTGTCTGTTATATATATACACACTCCATTAAGCAGGCAAGAACCAAAAAGCTTTAAAACGCTTTTTAATGCAACTTTATTTTAAGCGTCAAACCACTTGAATAACCACCAACCGCAAGTTAAAGAAATAAACCGCGTGGCAGCAGCATAAAGAATTAAAAAGGAAAAAAAATCCTAACCCCACATCTGGTTTCCGTCCGCAAAGGGTTAATCCAATTATTAAACCCTCTACGGACCAAAATTCAACATTGTCACACCATCTGTGTGAAAACGCCTGATTTGAGATCTTGGTAGGCTCTGGTGGTTCTGTTTACTGTTACTAGTTAATCTCGATTGTCAGTTGTTATCAGTTCTGATCTATTCGCAAATGTTTCTATTAAATTTGTCTGGATCTAGGAGTGCTCTGATTGTTATTAGAGTGTGACCGTCTTTTTTTTTGTGTGTTGAGAGGAAGAATCTGTGTGTGTACGTGATGCTCACCTGATAAATCTTGATGTTTTGACAGGCACAGCTGTCTTGATTTAATGCGACGGTTTAAATTCTGTTTTCAGACTTTTTCGTACTTACAAATGAAGGCGAATCACTCTTCTGTCGACCAAAGGATTTAGGTTGGAATTTACAGAATTTTGTTAAATATAAAACTAATTGCGACATATATGATTTTAGGTTAGTTTAATAGTGTTACGTTTATATTTATTTCTTAATTTATTATTAGTAAATTCTAAAATTAATTTAAAATAGTATATTTCTTTAGAAAACTGTCTAATTTTGTAATCATTAGCAGGATTTCGTAGTACATTCGTATGGAATGTTATAATGAAAGCAAAAAATTTTTGAATATATAGGGTAAAATAAAAATTGATATAGTTAGGTACGTATTTAGGAAGCTAAACTTTCATCATGGGCAGCAAATTTTAAATACATAATGTACTACTCCATTGTCAAAAATTGGTGGCACTTATTACATTATAATTTTTCAATAATAATAAATATTAATAAATAATAAAACAACTTAAATATGTGATCTGTCAAATATTTACTTCTTATTTATTTATTAATTAATTTGTTTAGACTAAAATTTAATTTGATTTACTATTATATTGAAAAATAATATTTATTATCAAGGGTTTGAACTTTTTTTTGATCCGGATACCGTTATAGCTCAGTCAAATAAAATATTTTAGTTTCGCAAAAATTAACGTTTTTAATTTTTGGTTCGGTTCCCATAAACTAAGTTAATTTTCGCAATATATTTTTTGTATATTTTTAAATTAATGTTTATATACATAAAAAATTCAATTTATAGTATATAAAAAATTCATAATTTAAATTGAAATACAAAATATCTATTATTAAGAATGCAAAATTCTTTCCAGCAAAAATAATGTTCTTTTTTCAGTTTCGATTCGGTTCAGGTTTGTACATTGTTAAAAATTAAGAGATTTTTGCATATAACGGTGTTAACATTATCACTGGTTAATTACAAATGTTCAACTGTTTTCAACTTAATCATGTTCAATTAAGTTGTCAACTTACCAATCAAACATTTCAAATACAATTGACCCTAAATCTCTTAAGGTTTTCATAACATGTTTTAATCTAAAAGATTTATGACAAAAAATAAAAAAAAAATTAAATTTGAAAGAAATCTGGATACATATTCAAATATTCATAATTTAATTTACACTGTCCAAACATATTAGCTTAAATAACATGATGAAGAACAATATGAAATTTGACACAGAAAAACCTGTAATAAAAATGGAATCAAAATGGGTATATATGTATCCCCTATGTAACAAAAACACATGTCCAACTGACATATATCTTTTCACATTAATTTACACATGTAGACGCATACACACACGCACGCATAGATACAAACGTAAAATCACAATCAAGCACGCAAAACAACAACAAACATATATACGAGTATTAACTTAATATCCTTTCATTCGTTCGCGTATTCATAGTGTGCTCAAAAAGTTTCGAAATTGTTCAAATATAATAATATGATGCTTGAGCATGTTCGATGTGCAATAATAGTATATTATGTAACTAGGAATAGAAAGCGAAACACAAAAAGAGCTTTCTGTTTTGAGTGATATATACGATTTTTTCTTCAAGAGTTCCAAACGAAACTAAACTAAAAATAAATAAAAATACATGCCAAGTAACCTTAACCTTACTAACGGTTTTAGAATAATATGTATATTATGTATGTATGCATATTATTTATATTTATGTTACGTGATTTGTGAGAATTAATCTTTCTGTGGTCGAATATGCTATTTCTGACAAATTTGGGCATATGAGCATTTTTCAAAAAAATTAATAGGTATATATATATATATATATATATATATAATATTGGGCAAAAATCGCACAATATTGTAAAGCTTAATGAATTATAAAGCTCAATAAATAATAATGTTAAAAACATATCTCTAACAACTTGTATTATTTCGTGATAATGCTGTACATATACAATCAAGCCAAGTACCCATAAGATACCGATAGATAATATTTTAACCACATTAACACTATCCGGATATTATAAGCGGCCACGAAATTGGTCGGTATTCATTTTTGATCATTACATTGATTTCTTAGTCTCGTCATAATTATTTACAAGTTAGTCTAATACGAGTAACAAAAACGATAACATAATATTATACCACTGAATCTAATAATTTCAAATTTCGTTATTTTTCTAAATCATACAACTGAGCATCGAATTATCAATATAATTTAACTATACTATAGTAACAAATAAATTACTGAAAAGTTACTGAGTAATCAAAAAGTATCAGCTATTAAATTTATTAGCTGAAAAATCAATCTAGGAACTTTTCCATGCAAACCTACATATTGTTCCACCCACAATAACCGCAAAGCGGAGCACCGTGATAACTTAGCTCTGGCATGGCATCGCGTACGCACACACACACACACAAGCGGGCGCGCTTAGCAATTAAACAAATCACAGATGATTAATGCCCTTATGCAAAATACACAAACACAAACCGAGCGAACGAACGAACCTAACCGAAACCATCCGTGGTTGGTTGTTGTTTTATGTTTCATTTCGTTTAACCGTATTTGATTGATAACCAACAATCGACCAAACCTTATACCTCGGTATTGTTTTCGGACTCAGGTAACTGTTTTCATTTTACCGGGAACGACTAGCGACTGAACAGAGCGGGTAAAAAAACAAAAAACAAAAAAAAAACGACGACAACGATATGATACGAACGATGCCTGATTAACATCGGTTTGTGGTTTGAGCGATGTTTACATTTACTCTTCTAACTCCACCACGTAAAACAAAAGATAATTTAAAACAATTGTATAATGTATGCGATACGGGGATGGGTGAATGGACAGTCTGATTTATATATTACAGGAGTTTTAAATGGAGGTATGTTCAAGTTTGGAGACATTTTAAGTGAAATAGGAATTTGATTGAGATATCATTTTATAATATCGAGTGTCTCATGGGAAGTTGTTGAGACTAAACAGCTGTTATTTTTAAATATGGACAGTTAATGAGAAAACAAAAGCTGTTTTAACAAGATTAGAAGTATATGGGTAAACCCATATATAGACTACTTTGACATTTCTCGGAAAGTTGGCAACACTGTATTTTAATAATATTATAATTTATGTGGGCACTAGGAGATACTTTTCTGAAAATTTGATCAAAATCGAATAAATAATGAAACCACAATGAATTTTTAAAAAATTTTGTGATTTTTTCTCGATAAGTTGGCAACACTGTATTTTGTTAAAATTGCATAATTTATTTAGGCACTAGGAAAAACTTTTATGAAAATTTGATTAAAATCGGTTAAATAAAATGGTCATAATAAATTTTTAAAAATTTTATTAATTTTTTTCTCGGAAAGTTGGCAACACTGTATTTTGTTAAAATTATATAAATTATATGAATACTAGGAAAATCTTTTGTGAAACAACATGGCCATAATAAAAAATTTTAAAATTTAGTAATTTTTTTCTCGGAAAGTTGGCAACACTGAATATTAATAAAATTACGTAATTAATGGGAGCATTAGGGAAATTTTTTCTGAAAATTTGATCAAAATCGGATAAATCAGATTCATCATCTACATGCTATATGAAGAATTTCTATACAATTTTTTTTTTTTTTTGAAAATGTTACAAACACCGTACCAAACGCTATACTACTTTTTCTTGCAGTCAAAGTAGTAAAAAGAGGAAAACTAAGATTTTTACAGAGGCGTTGAGTCGAAGTCGAGGAGTTGAAGAATTTTGTCAGAATCGGAGTCAATTTATTTTATTGCAATTTAAAAAAATAAAATTTAAGTATAATGGGTGCAATCAATCATTGGTAATTTAACTATCGAATTAATTACACTCAGATATTATAATAATATATATATTGTTTAGTAAGTAAATTTGTGTATTAACCGTAATTTTTATTCTACGCAACAAGTTTTTCATAAAACAAAAAAAAATATCTGTATCCATTATTTTTTTGCGCTTTGCAAACGCTTCCATCACTGAATCAACCTAAATATATTCGGTTTCAGATGATAGTCTTTCTTTTGTTTCGCTCGACAAAAACAAGTTGGTTAGTCGGTTAGTTTGCGATCAGTGCTCTCCTGCCTTCATGTGGTTTGACAGAAGCCGAATAAAAAAAGTTTATTCGATAAAGATGGAACCGTACGTGCAGGTAACGAGTGGAAAAAAGAAACACATATTCGCGAGATTTATAAAATGTTTCTAGTTTTTTGATGTAATAGTGTCGCGAACTGCTTCTTCGTATTGAGAAAACGTATAAATTAAACTTGCTCACTTGTTTCGTCGGACCACACTCGTTGAATTTTTGTTTGACAGCTTTGCACAAAGGGATTTCTTTCTTTTTTTTTAAATATTTGATTGTAAATTTTATTTGATTATAACAACATAATAAATTAATTGTATTTATAACTGTCTGATTTTGAAATATTGGTTGAAAATTTTTCGATTTTTGCTTAGTATTAAATTCAATAATTTAAAAGCATAACAAATATTTAATTAGAAAATGCTTTTTGAGTTTATTTATTAATAAAAAATAATTTTATAACTATTATTTACAAGCTAAAAATTTGAAAAAATTAGGTTATAATATTTTTGTTTTTTGCTTAAATCGCCATTAATTTATTTTGATGAATTAATTAAATCACTAATTAAAATTAAATGAAGAAAAATGCATTGACCTTGCAATTTTTTTATTTAAAAATTAACTAATAATTTAATTAGTCCATCAAAATAAATTAATGAAGATTTAAGCAAAAAAAATATTATAACTTAATATAAAACGCCATGTGTAATTACGAATATAAAATAAAAGGTTGTTAATAATACTCATTTTCGTAAAGAGTTTCACAAAGTTAAACTGTCGACCATTAATTATATGAATATAAAATATACTAACATTGAGAAATTTATTTTATTATTGTTATTATCATTTGTATAAATTATAGTATATTTTCAATACATATCTTAGAATATGTGAACAATTTCAATTTTTACATATAGAAAAAAAATCCTTCTAGTTTTTATTTCGGTACATGTACCATGAAGAATACGTTATTCAACAAAGAATCTCCCTGATGTTTCCCACAAACGAGCTACTGATAAATTTACCACAAGCAAAAAAACCAAAAGAACGAAGCAGCAAAAAGAAGTACAGAAAAAAAAAGAATGACGACTCGATTCCAAAGCCGCCTACAAGTTCTTTGTTGTCAGCCATCAGTCAATGCAACGACAATTAGCGTCCCTTTTAGAATCCCATTCAATTCGAAGACAGCGAAAGACAGACAAACGGACTTACAGACAGTCGCAATCCGTCCCCTGCTCCGAACCATTAAAATATGAACGCCTCATTTATTGCACATATCGAAAAACTGCAACATCTACACGATAGTCACTTGTCAGCTGAGCGCGTAATTTACGAAAACTCCAATGGGTGACTTACAATAGAACTTTTCATCTGTGGTAAAATGTTTTCAACTGTTCAACTGTTTCGAAAAGTCTATAGGAAATTGTATTTGTATGTATCCTGGGCGGCCCTGAATCGAGGCTAAAAACAATGACTACGTTTATCTCGTAAACGTAAGCCGCTTGAAAATTGTTGGAATTGGAGTCGACCGATTTTTTCGTCGACTGCACACCTTTGTTTATAATACAAAAACGATTAAAAAAACATGGTTTTTAAACTATCAGGATAATTATACTTTCAATCCGACATGTTTATCTTGAATAAATTGAAATGGCATCATAAGTTAATCTCGCTTTTTTATAAGGATTGACTTGAATATTTGAAGCTGCCTGAAATTTCAATGCTAGTTATTTATCTCGTAAATCGAAACAGGAATTACTCATTTCAAACGGTTTCAAATGCCGAGATAAACGTAGTCGATGGACTACTGCATTGCATTGAACGCATTCTAAATGCGAGCGAGCCAGCGAGCTTGTCTTTTCACAATGGAATGGATGAGTGGAAAAAGAGTGTAACGTATCTCTTATTTGTCCTGTGTTCGGTTTTCTTTTGAAGCTAAACTGAAACTAAAAGTCAGTGGATGGTTAATTGAATTTTAGGTTTTCAACGAGTCTCTTCCAACGATCCGAACGGTTTAAAATAAGAATGCTTTGGGTTTCTTGTAACGCAAAGTATTTAAAGAAAGTTTCAATGTGGAATTTTTACTAGCGTTTCCAGCTTGATTGATTAAATTGTTTGCTGGAACTATGTTCACTTAATTTGGTTTTTATATTTATTTATTTTATGGAGAAGTAAAGTTTTTATTTATACGACTAAAACTTACAATAGTTTTATATTAATTAGTTGCTTTGTAAAATTTGGAATTACAATTAATGTTTTTTTCAGAAAAATATAAATTAAATACAACTTCAAATTTTAAATGTGATAATAGTATATTTTTTTTATTTCTGTACTTTAACTATTTCAAACTACAAGTATGGCACAACAAAAATGGTAAAATTCACGACAAAACTGGTATTTCAAAAGACAAATGTAGCACGACAAAAACGTAAAATTTCACAATAATATTAGTACATTTAAAGACAATCATAGTACAATAAATTAATAAACTACTCATTACTAGGTGGGTTCGATTAAAAGATTAATTTTTTATTTGTTTATTGGCTAATACACCTGAAGATTTTGATTGCGATTATTGCTAGATATTTTAGCCTGTATTTACATTTTTTACCGTGAGAAAAAATATTTTGTTGTGCATTTACATTTTTTTGTCATGAAAAACATTATTTGTTGTCCATTTTATTTTCCAGTTGTGAATTATACTAATTTCGTCCTGAATGATATGAACCTTGTCGTGCGAGAAATACCTCCGATTGGTCAATTGGAAATAGTGCCAGTTGCGTACGTGTCAGTTGCGTACAGTCATTAAATAGTGCCATTTGCGTACAAATAAGGGTCAAACCCGGGTAGTGAAGCTAGTTAGGCCGAGTGCCAGATGCGTACAGCAGTTATATAATATTTATAATACGCTATAATATCATCGCACATAATTTTTACAAATAATCAAGTCAGTATTTAATTTTAAAATTGACCAAGTTTATATTTATTGGTTTAAATTTGATTTGTGTAGATTAATATTTAATAAATTCATATCGTTTACCAACTTCGTTACTTTTTACTATATTATGATAAATTATGCTTAAATTCGTGATGTTAAATTTGTAATAATAATTACATAAACTTTTCCGTAATAATTTTGGAAATATGTAAATTAAAATATTTGTACGCAAATGGCACTATTTAATGACTGTACGCAACTGGCACGTACGCAACTGGCACGACACCGGTAAATTGCTGTCATAATGGATACAATGTCAAAGTTATCATCATATCAATATTGTAAAAATTGTCAAAATATCTTCTCTATACTAATAAAGTAATTCTTAACTATTTAAGAGGTCTCTCTCAAATCAGAAAAGCAACACATTTTTGATACAAATATTATAGAAAAATATATATTTTTTTCACAAATAGTACTAATAATAATTGATAGCTAAATTGGCAGTTCTTCAATAGAAAATACAAAATCATGTATGTATTTATCTAATTAGAAAACAAACATGCATGTACACATATACGAAAACAAAACACACTATAATTACCACTTATTCAGCAATTCAATGTATGGAACACACACGTCAAATTCAAACAAACAAAAATAGTGGATATCAATAACTTTATAATTATCTCTACTTGCAATACAAACATTATTAATAATAACCTCAAACATCATCCCAGTCAGAGCTACCGTATTATTATCGTTCTTTTTAAAACCACACTGTATACCCCAATTAAGCGAGTGTACGACTGCACTGTAGAGCTAGGAACAAAAACGTTAATTTTCACAAAAAGAGGAACTACACGAAACCCCCTCCGGAGAAAAATTTTCAATAGAAAAGTATGAATAGCGTTGGAATGAAAATCTTTACGAACAAAAGAATAAAATATACATCATAACCGGTGTCGTCGTTGCGATTAACAAATCATTCAAAATCCTAACCTACAATTCGCAAATTACGGCCGTTTGTCATGTCTAATTATTACGCTGAAAGGATAAATCTATCTATATACTGTTGATGTCAAAATTGACATCAGTTTCAGTATTTGAATTAAATGTTAATGTTTATTTTTATTAATTTTAATATATTTTATATTTACATACATAATCATGCCATGTATCCAGAAAAGTGTGGCAAAAACTTTATTTATTCATTGGAGTAGAAATTAGTTTTTGCCAAACATTTCCGTCTAGATAAATAACTTTTGCTTACCATACTCGCAATTTATACAAGATGAATCTTTAAGCAGGCCTTACACAGTCAATCAGGAATGGAAGTCTGACTGAAAAATCAGACTGTCATTCCTGACTTCAATCACAAAGCTCCTTCACTTATCTTGACACTTTTTCCTGACTTTATACCTTTAATTAGAAAGTCAATCTTTGATCTGAATGTCATTCCGAATAATCATATAAGGCCCGTTTTAGTGTATTCTATTTTAATTATTTTTTGTTAAAAATAAGAATTTAAGAAATTAAATTAAATAATAGTTTATAAACACCTTGATTTGTCAGTTGACAACTGAACCACATTTTTAGAATGTCATATATATTTAATAACATTTTATGCAAAAATAATTTGGTTCATAAATCGGAGTACGTTCTTTTCCTGTATTTATATGACAACAATTTTGACTCCAACCGTAGAAGTCCTGTATCACTGTACCTATACAGACTCTCCATTATTATACAATATGAATCCCTAAGTAAATGTCCCCGGTATTGAAATGCCGCAATCAGGAACCTATGGACACAATCAGTCAACCAAAATTATTAACTTTGACAAATAGATTATGGATGAGAAGTGTTTGACTGGGACGGTTGTAGTAGTGGCGTAGCGTAGATCCGGAGGGAATACGACAATTATGTGTGCATCGTTAGACATAGAGAATTCCGGTTGTATTGAGGATTGCCTCCGCGCGTAGACGAGCGAAAGCGCGGTCATTTTGGCTTTTCAAGTAGCAGCCAGCCAGCCATCATCGTTTCGAAATCATCGGATTCGTCTTCTATGTAGATTCACTCAAGCGTTCACGGATACTCGAATCACACTACCGTAGTTTAGTGGCTATAATTATGTTACTGTATCTATAGTCTCAAAGAGATTATGCTGAATTTTACAGTAGTGATTTAGTTACTTTATCTAATAAAGGACTATATGTTATATTTTGTTAAATTTATCTAATACACATTAAAAATATTAAGATGTAAACGTTTATCACTTATGTGATTCGTATTCGGTATTAATTTTTAACACTGACATAGATAAAATTAAATAATTTTTTGCAGTAATTTTATTTTAACTTTAAATTTTGTATATGTAAATTCATATACATAATGGTTTATTTTTACGCCAGCCCTAAAGTATAACATATGTGTACTTTCGGTTTTTAAATTTATTAACACGAACCGGGGTTAAAAATTTTAACCGACAAAATAATGGTTAAAAATTAACACCGACCAATGTGCTGGTTGCGTATAGAACCGTTAATTTTTTACTGTTTAACTTAATTTGGATAAAGCAGAAAATATGTTTATATATTAATATGAAATGTTTTTGATGAGTAGATCTTATAATATAAATAAATTTTAATGTTTCACACAAAACAATATGGTATTTAAAAGAAATGTATATAATAAGTTTTATTTCAAAAAAAATTAAATATATTATTTTTCTTTTTTTATATTATTTATGAAAAAAAAGTACGAACAGTTAAGAGAGTTATGATGTAATTTTATTATAACCAGTTATAATCAGGACATGTAACCAATAAAAATATTAGTTAACGGTTAACCAGTATCAAGAACTATAATATATTAATATCGGTTTTTGTTCTTTAACAAGTTTCTTATAATCCAAGCCGGTTTGAATTGGTTAAATTTTCTCTTAATTTAATAAAATAATTTTATTTTTCAAACTTTCTAATACAATTAAATTATTAACAATTAATATTATTTATTTTTAGAAAATCAAAATTTAATTATAGATTATAAAATATTCTTTCCTTAATGTAGATATAAAGATCTAATTTTCTAATTATATATGAATGTATCAAAATGCCGTTTTTGGTAACAAAGTTTAGATTTTATATATAATATATATTCTGTAAATAGATGGCATATTTATATTTGTTTTTACTACAGCAGTAGTTGTTATACAAATTTATTTAATACGATGACGGTCGATTCTGTGGTGGCCACAGCAAATTTTTTTACAGATATATTCAAAGCCTACTTCACTTCCAAATTGTTTTCATTCATTTTTTCCAACCTCATCATTAGCACTATTTGTCCGTTTATCCTTCAGAAATCTATCCAGTAGTTAGCGCCATTATCACCAGCTCGTCTCTTATCCTCGCCATCTCATTCCTTCAACTACTTTTATATCCTTGCAAACAAGAGCAAAGAGTCAACTTGGAGTGCGGGTCTGCCTTTTTACGAATGCTCCGAATGCACAAGAACCGAGACGATTTTCAATAGCGTTGTAATTCTGTAACTGATTCGGTTTTCGGACTTCTGGTCTTTATAAATGCATGCATACATCGGGCAGTGGTAAATCGGTGAATGGATAGAGGCATAAGGCCTTTTTGGTTTTGCAACACAACGTATTGAAAAGAGCCGGTAATACCCGTAGATGTAAGTATTATGCTTTGTCGATCTTGCTCTCTTCAAAGAACTTGAAAACGTTTTATGTTCATTCATCGGTTTTGTTCCTCGGTGTTGCGTCAGTGATGTGCCTTTTTTCAGTTTGTATCTTTGTGTGCAATGTGGCTGTGTTTTTTTCGTAAACGGTAATTGTCAAACTGTTTATTTTTCAATTTTTTGAATTTTTTGTTTTATTTCATATTATGAAACCTAGGAATAATATTGTTTTTACGATTACTAGGATATAGGTAGTTTATTTTTTTATGTATTTAAAGATTTAAAGATTATTGTTTTCTCACAATTCTTCAAAATTACGAATTACACATGCGCCGTCATACTGTATCGATATTTACTCGTAATAGCATTATTATATTTTAATTATAAATTTTGATTTATTTTTTTAATTATAACTACTTTGATCTTATGGCTAATGCTTGGTCGATGCTAAGCAATCTGAGCGAAACATACGAGCATTCTGCTGTTAGTGACATATACTATGTTTTTTCAAGCGTTCCAACAAAATTTAAACTAAAAATAAATAAAAATGCTTGCCAAGTAACTTTAATCTTACTAACAGTGATAAATCTGTCGGTGTACATTGCATTTCTTGCACTTTTTCAAATTTAAGCAAAAATAAACAATGCAACTTTTAATTGTAACTTGATTGTATGATCAAAAAAAATGGAATATAGTTGTTATAACTGGTAAATTAAATATACTTGAGTGTATCAGTGGTATATATATCAGCGGCTGCTAATTGGTGGTTCGCGCAAAAATTTTGGTGGTCCGTGAAGAAATTGTTATTTATTTACAATTTTCATGTTTATTCAACTATTTAAGTATGTTCTGATTCGTCTTTATGTCTAACAAACAGCAACAAATATCACACTAATTATTTTCTTATAATTCAACAAGAATAATTATAATTTTATGTTAATAAAATGTAACTTTTATGATCATTATTTTTTATGTTAGTATGAGTTAGTTTGAGTTTAGTAGTCTGTGAGGTCTGAATGATTGACGATCGCTGGTATCCTGTAGACACTAACTAACTACTATAAATAATAGTAGTATAATTTACTAATAACATAATGACTCTTTTCTACATAGTAATGTAATATCAATATTTTAATACCTTTAAAAAAAAAGGTTTTCATATTATAAAAACAGAAAAAAGTTTGTATTTTCTATTAAAATTGACACTTCTAGAGTTTACAGCGAACAAAAAACAATTTATTACAAAACAAATAAAACAAATAAAGTGAGAAATCAATAAAAATACAAATTATGCATGAAAAACTGATCAATATATATATATATATATATATATATATATCACTTTGGTTAGTAAGCAATTTATTAAAAAATAAAAACATTACAATAAATAAAGATTAGTTACTATGTAAATCAATTTTTAGTTAACGAGAAACTTTTTCTAAAAAAAAGTTAAATAAATACGAGCAGTACACCCGAAAATAGTTTGAGAATCACTGTTGAGTAGCATTAGCAGGTGATGTAAGTGAACATAATAAAGATAAAGGTGTTTTGTGCACAGTGTACACTTGGACACACTATTCTTTTCCATTCACTCGATTTCTACTTGCCAACGGACAAGTAAAAGAATACGCCATCAAATTTAGACCATCATTCCTTCTATATATCTACCTTCTTCTTACGCTTCTTCGTCAGTCTAACCTTTAACACGCGCCTTTATGCCGCTGAAAAAAAAATCCTAACCAATCCAAACCATTCTTTTCTTGTATGAACTTTAACAATACTGTTAGATTCTTGTTAAAATATCATTATTTTGTTACAATGTATCGATTGCTCTTTTAGTTTTTCCCATTATTCTATTTTTGAGCTTCTGTAAAGTAAGTCTTGTTTCCGATACGTTTTATCTTTGATGTTCTGTTTTTCTGCTATCAATTGTTATATGTAGATATATATAAATTTTTATATTGTTATTTTTATGTTTTTGAAAGTATTGTGTGTTGTAGATGTGAAAAATTTATTTGATAAAAAATGTTTGGAATTTTTTTGCTTACTGGGAATATGGGAAAAAATGTCAAATGTAACTATAGTTTATTGTTATTGTTGTTTATCAGTGTAGTGGGTAGTTATTATATTTTGTTATTTGCTTAACGAAATTTTATTACAAAAATGTAAAACCTATTTTTTTTTGTTTATTTAAAAATATGTAAAATAATACACTACTTTTGTGCAAAGTTTCATAATAATATGAGTTTATGAATATAAATTTGTAATGAAAAAGTACAATTTTTAAAATTGTTTATTAATAATAAAATAACTCGAGTTTCGAGTACTTTTCGTACATCATTATCAGGAAAAATTATACAGATCACATATACAGTAAATAAACAGAACATAGAAACAAGTAACAAAATAAGTAACTAGATTATAAAATTTATAAATATTTAATTAAAGGAAGCCATATTTTATTTAAATTACTGTCTTCACAATGATTGCTGTTAACTTTATATAAATTTGGAAGAGAGAAAAAGGCGGAAAGATAAAAGGAAATAGAATGAGAGATAAAATAAACATATAAAGAAAGAGAAACAGAGAGTGAGAGATACTGAAAACTTTAAAAGTGAAAGTAAAAAATGAAATAAAAACTTTAAAAAATTAGTAAAACAAACTTGAAAATATAAGGATAAAATAGAAGAATACATTATTACATTTATTAAAGTAAAAAGTATATTTAACATTTAAAATACAATACATTAAAACTAAGTAAAATTAGTTTAAAGACAAAAATGTTATCAATTGACATATTCTAAACATTTAAATTACTCCAGATAAAACAATTATCTAAATTTACCACACCGAACAAATTACCGCGACAATTTTTCATTGTTTTTTTTTATTTAATATTTATTTTCTATTTCGAACATACATACATACCACACGACCGAGACATTCCAAAACCAATAACATTAACTACATATAGTCATGAGGTCTAGTCTGTTCTATATCCAGCTGTCACTCATAATTAGTGTTAATTTGAATTAATTCGGTGAAGTGGACGTGTGTTTCGAATTATGTTGCCGTGAAAAATGAACTATTCCCTCATTCCTAACCCTACCACGTCCCTCATCCAACACATGTACCGCTTTTGTTGTACTTTTATCGCCGGAAAAACATTATGAATGATTTTACACTACACGGGACGCATGTACACTTATTTTACTCGTCTGTATAATACATATAGTTGGCTATGACGGGACTGGTTTGTGCATCTGTCACGATAACTCATCACGTTGGCCTATGAGTTTGTCTTTGTTTTTTCACTTGTCCTGTTTTCACTTGTTTAGGTTTTTTGTTATTGTGCTGTAACTTTTTTTTTTTTGGTATGAGACTGATGCAGTAACACATCATTTTTCAAATTCTAAAGAGATCGTTTGTCAAATTTATTATTTGCCCGGTGTACGACAACTAATGAAGCTTGACATTAGGTAGCAACTGCTAATTATAATCGTTTTCCGCTTAAATTTAATTTAATTCAGTAAATTTTGAAGTATTTGTTATCTTAATTGACAAGTGCATTGTACGTGTTCATTAGGTTTGTTAAATATTGCTAAAGTTAGATTTTTTTAAAGAATTGTCACACATAGTGTTGGCCAGTTAAAGAAGAACATAATCTAAATAAAGATTAATATACAGTATTGTTTCATTATTTAGATGAGATAATTGATATCAAAGTAAAAGTTTATCTAGATAATAGATGAATAGATAATAATTATTAGTTAAAACAGTGTATATATATATATATATATATATATATATATATATATATATATAAATTTTGAAAGTACAATATTTATTCAATTTTTATTGCAATTATTTTGTTTATTTTTGGCAGTATATTTACAAATTATAAATATAATTTATCTATGAAAATAATATTAAAGAATGTCATTAATTTTTATTTATAGTATAACTGAAGTCATAATTTTTCTTATAATATTTTAAATAAAAAATATATTTTTTGTTACAAAATTATGTTTGGCAGTTGTAGGCACTTTCTAAGAAAAATTATATGTATGTTCATTAGTGTGTTCAGCAATAATTTATAAATTAATTTATGCTTAGTTTCCAGCTAATTAGACATTCAAAACCAAACTTAAAACATCTGCTTCATCGTTTACCTTTCGTCAATGAATAATAAAGTTTCATTTCACATAGTAGAGTTTTTTAAACTTTTTATGTGCGAGTTTTACAAGCAAATTTATTTTTATGTGCAACTAAAAATTGCTTGTATTTTGAAACTTTTACTTTGAATTATAACACTTTCAATCCACATAAATTTTAAATTTTTGTTTAATTATTATTTGAAGTTTTTTATTTCTATTCATTTTTGTGTATACATATTAGTAATTTAATATGAAATAAGTTTATAAATGTGTTACTGGTTCGTACTACAATCACATCAAGTAAAAATTGTTAATCAATTTATATTATTTAATATCTCATATATATATATATATATATATATATATATATATATATATATATATATATATATATATATATAGCTTCACCGTTTATCTAGAAATTATGGGAACATGTATTTCCGTATAAAAATATCTATAATATGAAATAAAATATAATTTTATTAAGTTGGTCTAAAATTAAGAAAATTTTTGCAATTTTAAATTAGAATTTATTCGTTACAATTTGTTTAATCTATACATATATAATTACTTTGTATATTATTTCGATATTAAATTAAATTGTCAATCAAACAACTACCACGATATAATTGTGGTTATCAAATCAGTCCACAAATTGCGGTTGAAGCAAAATTGAACAGGGGAGCATTACTCATTTATCTATTCAATTTAGTATTATAGACAAAGAACAATCATTTGATTAACTCGAAACAATATTTCATTTTGTAAAAAGCAACTTTTAAATATAAAACCAATGAATGACTCAACAGCGGCAGCAATACCGTTCTATAGATATTGTAATAAATAAAAATATATCGAAGATTTATTCCACTACTAAATAATTCCACTACTAATTATTATATATTTAAAAATATTTTTATAGAAGACTTGTAAGAAATATTGACTTAAATTAAATTTATTTATTTTATTTTGATCTGCACTACCCAAATTGCACGACGACACTTAATTTAGTTGGAACCACAAATAAAAAGTTATTTGACAAATATTATTACACAACGAAAAACGTGGGACGCAACGACAACTACTCCCTACACTCTCTACTATTATCTATTGCATGTGTCCCATTTTTTTCGTTTTAAATTTTACAAGTATTTTCATAGCTATTACAAATTGACAATCACAAATTTTCAGGACAATCTGTATGGGTGTTATAAATATGTACGGGGCTAGGAGAAATTATTTTATACTTTTTAGTCTGTTTTAAAAACGTAGTATATTAATTTTTTTTTTTAATTTAAATAATTATTCTGTATTTATTTTACAATACAAATGTAAACACACTCGACTGACTGAACCAGGAAGAAGTGCAAATAACCTTACAGTAAACCAATAGGGGAAACAGTGAGTTTAGTGATCACGTGAATATTGTCCGGTCTCAACTAAGTGAGTCAAGTATAGATACTGTTTGATCACACCTCATGCCAGCACCCATCCGATCCGTGCCGAAGAGAATAAAATCTTCGCGAAATTCTAAAGCACACCGTTGATCGTGCTGTATCTCGTATCAGGCGTGAATGGACTGCGCAAAGACGACAAAACGTAAGAATGCACAAAACGACAAGCGCATGACAATCTGTTATCAGTTTTGCAGCTTCACGGAACCGAAAAGACTGCTGCTTACTTCTCTCGCCACTTTGAAAAGGACATCGCAACGACGACGATTTTTCGAAAGTCTGCACACTCGCCGAGCGAGGCGAATGTTGTCGTCTTGATTGAAACGATAACACAACAGCACACGAACCGAATGCGACAGACAATGTACTTTGACTACATACAAGGAAGCAAACAGTCACAGTTGGATGGAAAATTCTTCTACTGCTGCGAGCTTTTTCTGTCCCGGCTGCCCGGACGGTTTTTTTATTATTCTGTTTGGAATGGATTTGACAAGCGGGAAATGAAAGATGCTTCTCGGATTAAAATGTTTTAAAATGTTTTCTCGGCATGTAAATTGACACGAAAAGAGAATTTCATTATTGAAATAATCGAATACTTTTGGGAATAACAAATTTTATCAATATTGATAAAAAGAAAAGGCATCCAGTACGTAACTAAGTGGGAAAAATAGAAAATTTTGTATAAGACGTATTATAACATTATAAGTATGAACAATGCATAAGTTGTAGGTATACTAAAATAAAAATACTTGTGATTTTTGTCACTCTTTCTAAATATTTTAAATATCAATTACAATTTTAGTGATAGCAGTTGTGATTGACTGATTTGGAATTTATTATTTCTTTGCTTACGATAGTTCGAAACGTTTTAACAAATTAATTAATATAAATTAATTAGTACTTAACTACATGTAATTAGATTTTCAACTGTTTTTAAATTGATTGATCAGTTAACAATTAAATTAATTGTTAAGCTGACATTTGTATAACAACTTTTTATATCAACTGGTTTTTAGTAATCAGTCAACATTAAGCCTACACTCATTGATTAATACTTTTTGTTCATACCTCATGCTAGTACATGTCATCGAACAATACGCGGGGGTTGCAAGAGCCAATGTATTCGAATTTGTTAGCTGTTAAACAAACTTAAAACTTATTCATTCGATTCATTCAATATATAGTAGTACTGGAGTTAGTTCGCGGTCAGGGGTGGTATGTTTTTCTAACAAATAAAGACTTGAAATTTGATCGGAACGCAGATGGGCTGTCTTTTTGGGGCACACGTACCGTGATTTCGCCTGCGTTCTTTCTTCTAGTCGTTTTGTTGTTGTAAGATACCTTTTTTTTCTCTCTTTTTTTTCTTTGGAAGCGAATGTTTCTTTGGGTTAATGTCTCGTGTGTTTGTTTGCTTTTCAGTGAAAAAATACGAATGCTATGCTGTTGGACGCTCGCTCTGTTGATGTGTTGGTAGGTAAGCTTAGAAAAAATATCGATAAATTTTCGGTTGTTGCGTAATTCTGATGGCTTTATTTTATGGGTTTTAAATTATGCTACGGGAGCGAACAGATTTATCTTGCTTCGATTGGAAATAAATGTTTCGTACAGAAGAAGTTTGAATACTGTAACTTGATCATATATCTTTTAATAAATTGATTTTGAAATAATTGAAATGGCTGCTTATTTTATTGGTCTACATTGTAAATTTATTTTGTCGATTATTTTAATATTAGCGAACCTATTGACACCAAATGCCCATATCTAGAAATTACTAAGAAACATGAAATTGAATAGAATATAAAACTTACAGTTAGGATGGTTCGGTCATCTTGAGCGAATGGCTAATGAATGTTTGGTTAAAAAAATATATGCGAATGATTTTGAAGGTATACGTTTGCGTGGACGTCCGATGAGTAAATGAAGTGTTATGATTAAGTGCATTTTGCATGAGCGAAATATGAGAGGTATCAAATGTGAATGAAGCTAGAGTTGCTTGTCTGAATAGTAAATGTGTACAATGAAAAGAGTTTATGCCACCTCCTTTTAGGTAAATGAAGTGATTTTGTATGTAAGTATGTACAAAATAAAAAATATTTTTCCATAAAATACTTAATTTACAAAAATTCAGTATAACATGAAAAAAAAAATTCCGATGACATTATGTTGCTAATGTAGCAATGGAGCAGCCAATATTTTCACAACTCCGACTCTGTTCCTGCTTCTAGCAAAATTATGCTCCAGCTCCAGCTCCAACTCCAGCTACAAAGTCCTGCTTTTTTTCACTTAGCTCAAATTTGACAGACGCATACAATTGTTCTACAAACACCAAAAGTATATGTTTAATATTAATAGAATGTAATTGAGTTATGTAAAATAGTCGAGTAGTATTGTTCAAAGCAGTTTATAATAATTTTTGTTAACAAATTAATAATTATTAACAAAAAAATATAGAAATTTTTAAAATATTTTTATATAAATACTGATTTTCTTATACTACTACTGCGATTTAGAAATTTATAAAAGGTAAAAACATTTCATTAAATTTGAAGGACATTTAAGAAGAAATAAGTCACGGATATACATATAATTATTTATTTCTAATTATTTCAAACACAGTTAAAAACTCATAATATTTTGTACAAAATTTACATGAACGTTATAAAGACATGTTTTCAGATAACAAAATTTGCTAGTTAAAAAAGCTTGATTAATATTTAACTATAACTTAATCAAACGTTTCAAAAACAATTGACAATCTAAACACATTATTAATCATATGCTCAGTTAACAATATTCCAATGCAACTTACTTTTGAATTTAAGGTATTGTTTTATTTTGATTTACATATAGCTGTTTAGTCCGAATATAAATCAGGTATATTTGTATATCAACCCACACGTGATAAAAAACAAAATATGTAAGAAAATTGTTTCAAAATTTACAGCTAGAAAAATCAAATACATTCAACTACCGAAAAACAAAGGAAAAATATTATGTTAAACAATATTTGCTGATATATTACATAAAACATAGTCACGTATTGTGCATAAAGTCCATATAAAACACTTCTCAATTTTTATTTTTACGACCAACGTTTTTTTTTTTCTCCAACCAAACGCGGACTATTTGAATCTCATGTCACACTATCTTCCGTTACTTGAAGGAAAAAATACGGCATCTTAAAAATGCCCATTTTCAAGTGACAAAGGCAGATGCTCTCCAACCAAAACGATGTGACAAAAAAAAATAAGAAATCGTATTCAGTACTGACATCAGATTTATTAATGACTAGAAAAGTTTATATTCTTTTCACGCCAAATTTTAATGCTTTTTCTATGAAAGTCCATTTATTACGGAACTAAACGTATTTTAGTCTTTTACTTCAAATGTTTTTGATACGTTCGTTTTTTTTTATTGTTTTATTTGATTTGTGAAGAATTGAGGTTGAATTTTGTTGATTTGCTTCATGTTGATGTTGTTTTGTTTTACAGAATTCTTCTCATATAAAATCTTTATTAATTGGTTAGGAACTGATGAAAGGATGTAACTATAAATTAAGAAAATTTATTGGCATTCTTTAAAGTTTTCTATTTTGAATTTTTTATGTTGTAGTTGTTTACATATGTCCGAAATTCTAAAATATTTAAATTAAAATATAATTTATACACGGTTCGACAAAAATTTTGAACCGGTTTAATAGTTCAAAATTGATTTATTTTACCAATACGAAATTTAAAATTGATACATACGATATTAAAATTTATTACCTAAAGACAATTTAAAACTGCAAAATCTGAATTTTAAAATTAGGAATGTAACCATAATTTAATAAAATAAAAACCATTAATTTATTATTTTTAAATTTATTTTTAAATTAAAATTAGAACTACACATTTGGATTTTAGAGCTACTAAGATGTTGAAAAACTAAATAAAAGATTTTTGGTCAATTGCATAAAATATTGTTAACTTAATAAATGAGTTAAGAAAGCAACTAGATAACACATCTATGAGACGCTTTAAAGACAGTTGACAATTTAGTTGTCTAGCTAACTTATTTAACAAGATAACTATGATTTATGCAACTGACTGTTTGTCTCTTGACTTAATATTGAAAAAAATTAAACAAGGATATCTTATTCGACGTTTTTTTAACTATATTATTTAAAAATTAAAATGAAACATTTAATATATGTTCAATGGCTGTGTATTTTTAGAACATTTATTTAAAGTTTTTGTTATTTAATTTACATAGTACGTATCAAAAGAAACCAACTCAATGCATCAGTATTTTATTGCCGATTAAACTGAATATAAAATAAGTTCAAAGATAAACTTAATGGAAACTTATATATAACTCTAAATATATTTTATTTACATTTGAAATTTTTTTGTTAGATTTAACTGCATTTTCCTTATCTATACATATATGTTTCAATATTATTAGACAGTTTTAATATTTACTACGAGAATAGCGTATAGATAATTTCTTTGGTTATTAAAAATTAAAATAATTTATTTAATAAAGGGAGGTGTCCCTTGCGATGTTCCTGAAACTAATTAGCTGTCATTTCTGTATACGTATGTAGTTAGTGAAAAAACAAAAATTGGTATGATTACAATACTTTCCTTATCATAATTATGTGATATGAAAATCGGTAAAAATATATTCGAAAACTACATGGTCTTTTTTAAATGATTATGTTAATTTAAAAATAGATTCAAAAAATTAAGTCACGTTACATTTATAACACTATTTTTATTAACACAAGAAAATTTATTAACAATAAACATATATCAATCCTTCGTTTTTCATACATAACCAAACATTCTACCACGAAAATAAAAATATTTATATGTATAAACGTCAAGTTATAAAAATGTCAATTTTCGACTTTCAACTGTTTTAATCAGAACCACATGGTTCTCCGTTTTGGTCGCAGCAATAAAACTGAAACTTCTTTTCATTTCACTTCCATTCAACGTTAACTATTTACGAAAACGCCGTGTTTTTCTAACCTAACAAAAATATATTTAGACATTGTGACGTGGCAAGTGATGCCAGCGACGTCTGACGACATTTGACGTCACTAAGCTTTCGGCCAACGCTAGCGGAGATCCTGAATCGGGCGAAGAAAGATGTGACAGTCCCTAGGTTTTACAGGCGAAGGCAAACGAAAAAGACTCCCGGACGATCTTAACGAATATTAATGAGTTTGGAAGTTCATTTAGATATTAGGTTTTTGATAAAACTATTTTCGGCTTTAAATGATCTTGGGGAACTGGCTACCCGCCTTCTAGATTTTGCAGTCTGGCGGGTGTGCATTAACGATCTTTTGAGATTATACGTTCTTTGTGTTGATGCATTCTAAAGTCTAATAGAAATGTTAGTTTAGTTTGGAAATTTAGTTACTGAAAGTTAGCTACTATTGTATACCGTGAAAATTAAAATGTATTATAGGTGGATTTTCAATTTCATACGAATAAAGGTAGAGATATTTGAGTACGTATGATAGTTTTGTCTGAAATTTTAGTGAATCGTTACGAAGTTTAATAATTTTACTTTATTTAATTGAAAATGGAAAACTAGAAAAGTTTTTGTTGAATATTAAATTCGCGAAGAACGATCTCAAATTCAGAATCACATGTTTTTCAGAGAAATCAATAAATTTTATAAATGTACAGTAATGCAATAACAAAACTAAATATTGATGAATAATACAAATATAGCAATATGTAATCATTCTGTACTATATAATTAGTTAATAAACACTGCAACTGGATGTAAATTCACATACAGATATAGAATATAGTCGTGTATGTATTGATATTTCACTAATTGTTCCCAGATTATTGTGAGTTCCACGTAGGTAAAGTGATATTACAATTTGATTGCACAAATAATTATTACCGATTACATTTGATATATTTCATATTTATGAATTTTTTGTTATAATTAGATTGGATTGATTACTACAAAAAATATGAAGATTTTGTTTTAATGTCGAAAAAAGTGTTCTTTTTTTCAGTGTAAAATATCAACTTTTAAACCGTATAAAAAAAATCGAAAAAAAAAAATATTGAGAAAATCCTACAGTCATTTTAGAGAATTTAATTCTTTATAAGTACATTATATCCTTAATATTTTTAATTTACATATCCTTGTTTGAATTTACTACGACATAATTATGACAAGTTTTAATACTTATGTTTACGGACAATATTTCATATAAGTATTTATAAATAGATAAATGTGTTTTCTTCTTTGTAAAAAGCAATAAAACTTTAATTCCTAAAATTAAACTTAATTACTAACATTAGAATAATTATTCAAACCTAAAATATACATTGTTTTAGAAAATAGTTAAAATATTTTTTATAATTATAATTTTTTATATTTTATCTAATATTTATGTAAATTTTAGAATGCTATTTAATTTTCAGATCGATTTTTTTTTTAGTGCGTCTTATAAGATGAAAAATACAATAATTTAATTGTTTTGTAATTGAATTTAAAATTAATTAGTTTTGAAAGAAATTGCTTATGATTTTGTAAGTAAAGTGATATTTTTTTATAAAATAAAAAGTAAAGTAACTTTAAGATGATGCATTGAAAATAAATATATGAATAGAGTTAGTACAAAATATTTGAAAAGTAGTTCAGAATCTTTAAGGAGCAATTTTAAAATAGCATGATTTATTTGTTTTGGCCTAAATCCATATGACTACTTTAGTTAATGATAAATGTATACATCAAACAAGATGTATTACATCTAAACATACACAGGAAAAACGTATTTTTTTTATTTTCTTAATAATATTTTATTTTTATTTTTTATGGTCATTTTTATCTACAAAATTCTACATTAAACATAAATAGGATTAAAAAAAAAATTTTATATTTGAAGGTTGCTCATCAAATTATATTATTATTACCTATTATCGAAAAGAATATAGCATGCGCACTATGTATTGCGCTTGTAATTTAGCATACTATAGATAATTTGTACAATTTCGAACTAGTACAGAATTTAGTGGAAATAAACTTATTATAACTTCAGAGTAAGTTGAAAAGATAATATAAATCTTAAAACGATTAATTGTTATATTTAATTTATAAAAATAAATATATTTTATTGGAGAAGTAACTTTGAAAAATTTTGATTGAGCAGGAATATTTCTCGTTAGTATAATTGTCGATATTATTTTCCAATATTTTTAATATCGAAAGTGAAATACTTTGTGAAACATTTTTATCACTTTTAACTTAAATTAGTAGTTAACATCTATTTAAAAGTTATAAAAATGTGAACTTTTTAAAATTTTAATTATACTAGGATTTCTTAGGTATTCAATTTTTTTGTTAGAAAAAAATCGTTTCTAAATTTTTTTATAAATTTAGTTTATATTAAATTTTTTATTTATTTCTTAATGAAATAATTAGCTTTAGTTTGTTTTTCTGTATTTCTTGAAGTTTCTATATTATAAATAATTTTAATTAGAATTTTTAATGTTTTTATAATTACGTTAATTTCTTGTTTAATTAAAAGTTTTTAGAATTTGTTTTTCCACAATTTATTAAAAGGCAAATATACAAAATTGTACTTTGAAAATATTAATTTCTGTTTGATCTAGTTCATATCATACCCTACAACATTCTGTGTAATTTTGAAATAGTGTTAAAAATTACACAGAATGTTGTAGAATATATAATTATATATAATTAGCTAAAATGGTCGACGTTGCTTGAGTGTTACAAGTTTAATTATTTTACAAATTATTTTAATGTAAATAAATATCTTGACATATTTTTTAAAATTTGACAAATTTGACAAATTTGTTAAAATGATATTAATAATTTAAATTTTTGACTGCAATAAAACCAACAACATTTACATTATTTTTCTAAGAGTTAGTAAATAGTTTGGTTTACTACCTCTGCGCTAAAACATAACACTAATTTTGGGATAAATAGAACAATTTGAATAAATGTGTATATTTTAATTAATTCTCATAAAAATTACATAAATTAACTTTCTAATGCATTATATTTTTCTTAGTTAGTTCTGTATTTTGGTATAAAATAAAATAATTACATATCGTTAACGACTCGCTGATTTTACATACAGATGGATCCGCCTTTACCATTACATAGTTTCATTTATACACATAGAAACTTATGTAAAACATTATCCACATCACATATCTAACATATGTTTGGTATTAATTTAACTTTAACTAACTAAACTTACTAAATTACCGAACTAAGTCCGTCTGTACTTAATTATAAAGATAATGAGTGAGTCGAAAAAAATACATTTGAATTATCACCATAGTGACTTTTAGTGACTTTTCTCCTCTCGACGAGTATCTAGGGAATTCTGGCCTGTTGGCAGGCTTGTTTTGTATGGGTACATGATGTACATTGTATACGAAATAAGAAATATGGAACAGTTCCGCTGTGGATTTTTAAAATAAAACTACTCGACCAGTTTTATTTTTATTTTTAGAAGGAAATGACAAAATTCGTTAGACGATTCATTCAACATTGGAACGGTACCTTTTTGTAAATGTAACGTTTATTTTAGGGGTTTTCTATAATTAGCTGAAGTTTTGCTGGTTTATTAGTAAATATATGCAGGTAATTATATTATTTTTGAAGATGTGTATAGATTGTAGTAGCTTCCTCAATGGAACATTGAAATGTATATATATATATATATATATATATATATATATATATATATAAATATATATATACATTTCAATGTTCCATTGAGGAAGCTACTACAATTGAATTGTTTTATAATCGATTTTCAATTATTTTATAGAAAATTTTAGGAAAATTTAGATTCTTAGATGCCTTTTTTTTTATCTTGTATTATAGTATTATTTTAACTGAAGCAAATATACGTCACACGTAAGAATACAAAATGCGCCAAATCTTTGTCGCAAATTAACCATTTTTCATTATTTATTCTTAGTTTATGGGAGATAAATTTGAAAATTAAATATATGAATTAAATTTATTTTTTAATTATATTTAAATTACTAATAAAAAAGTTGTGTGTAGATCAGTGGCATAACTACGAATTTTGCCCTGCCTTTTGCAAAATTTTAAAATGAGCTCTCTTTAAATATACAAAGTTTGGAAAAGGATTTTTTTTTAAACACCACTGTAGTATTTAAATAATTTTCACTAAAACTCAAAATTAATATGAGACTTTTAGAACTTACTAATTTTCCTTGTCACTATTGCGATCTTTGAAATTATACTAAACACAAATTCAATTATGTTTCCACTTGGTATTACTGGTTATAAAAAAATTTTAGGTCCCTCGATAATCGAAAAACATTATTTTTTTTTGTATTTAACATTCAGCATATTATAATAATATACATACATACATACACAATCACGCCATGTACCCAAAAGGGTGTGGCACAAACTCTTTCCATCATCCCAAAATCAGTTGCCTCCGAACATTCCTATCTAAACAAGCAACTTTTGCTTCATCTACATTCATAATTCCTCTCATACATGCTCTTTTATTCCTACTACTTGGAAACTTTCGCTCACGCAAAACACTTTCAATCATACCACTCCAACTACTCATCGGACGTCCACGCAAACGTATATCATCAAAATCATTCAAATAAATCTTTTTAACCAAACGTTCATTAGACATTCGCTCAATATGTCCGAACCATCTTAACTGACCAACAATCTTAACACTAACATTTGCTACAACATTTTTTCAATTTCACACTCATCATACACTAATCTATTTCGTACCCGATCTCTCCTATTTACAGCACATACTTCACGTAAAACTCTCATTTCCACAGCAGTCATTTTTCGTTTATGCTTTTGCAACCAAATCCAACATTCACTACCATACATCAACGTAAGCACCAAATTTGCATTATATATACTCAAACGAGCTTTTTTGGAAACATTTACATTTCTAGCAAAAATTCCTAAAGCATCCAAAACCTTATAACCAGCATTTAGTCTCCTTTCAATTTCACGATCAAACCGGCAATCTCTAGACAACAAACTACCGAAATACACAAATTCATCTACCTGCTCTAAACGTAATATAATATAAAAATTTAATAATATAAAATAAAATATCGATAAATTATTGTCATATCGAGATTTTTTCTCAATCCTATTGCAAAAGTCGTGCCGAGGGTGTGAAAACTGAGGCATTTGTGAAATGAAAGAGGGCGCATTTTTTACATAATATATTGTAACTATTTTAAAATGTATTAAAAATATATTTACGCTAGATAAAAATAGTCTTATACTAATTATATACAGGTAACAAGGTTTCGAAAAAAGTATTCTAGAAGTATAACTATTTAATAGAAATGACCATTCTTATTGAATTGAAAAATCGGTAGCGAACTTTTAAAATTAATTTTAATGGAACATAAAATATATTTGCTGCACTGTACTTCAAACAGCATTACTCTAGTTATTTAAGTATCGTCTAATGCCACAATTAGAGAGCTATTCTGGTATTAGTGGTAGATACAGTCTCCACAGGATTATTTCTCTACAATTTTTTCTCTTTCTAGTTTTGACAACAGACTACTATATAATTTCTACTATTATCTGTTTAAGTTTCTTTATTTTAATGGAGCAGAAATTAATACAATCTGTATCCAACTAGACATTCGAAATACACATCCGGTTCATACAAATTAACTTATTTTATAAAACCTACGTCTATAATGTTTTCGCTGTTTAATAAATCCAACGAAAATGACGACCCGGTGTTGATAGGGTGACTCTATTCCAACATGTCTCTCAGATTCACCATCTTCTCTGCGCTTAACTACATACCCACCTTTGCACCAGCATATATTTAGTACTGAAATGAGACAGATATACTTCGTACTTCAAACTATGCTTTGCATGAATTTAAACGTAGCCAACGTAGACACACAGTGATGAAATATGAATTTTTTCAACGTTTGTGTCTAACTGGCGCGACGTTAGTTAGTTACGAGAAATGTAAAAAACAAAACAAAAATATTGATTATGTTGTATACGAGTTTTGCTTTATTTTTATTATTTTGTGACGGAATGTAAAATTTATTGCTCTCATGTATGAAATAAGATTTGAGATTGAAATTTAATTTCTTTGATGATTTGTTGATTTTGTTTTTGGGACGTCTAGAGAAAAGTAATTTATTTATATAAAGATTTTTGTTTTAGTCAAAAGTATTTTAATTATGACATGTTGCACGTTACTATATAATATTTAGGATAAATTTAAATTTATGTTTGTTTATTTGTAATAATACTTGCAATATATTTAACCGAAAATACTAATTAATATATTAATTTATAATAAATATATTTGTACTTTATATGTTACTTAAACATTAATAAATATAACAAAAAATCTTTCAGAATTTATTTTAAAATAAAGAGTTTTATGTTTATTTTATATTAATTTTTTGGTTTTTTTATTTACAATTTTTTATTTTTAACGATAAAGATAAACTATTTTCACATTATTTTGAAAATAATATTTATAATAAAATTTTTTGACGAATAAAATTAATGTTTATTTTTAAAAATAACTTTGGCAACTTTAGGAAAAGATAAATATTTGCTTTATATAATTTATGAATTTTCTCAACTTAAAAATAATGCTAATTTGTAAATATTTAAATTAGCAAAATTTTTAAAGTGTTTATTAATAATATTTTATTTTTATTTTTTATAGTTATTTTTATCTACAAAATTCTACATTAAACATAAATAAGATTAAAAAGAATATATATATGTGAAAGTTACTCCTCAAATTATATTATTATTACCTATTATCAAAAAGAATATAGCATGCGCACTATGAATTACGCTTGTAATTTAGCATACTATAGATAATTTGTACAATTTCGAACTAGTACAGAATTTAGTGGAAATAAACTTATTATTACTTCAGAGTAAGTAGAAAAGATAATATAAATCTTAAAACGATTAATTGTTATACATATTTAATTTATAAAAATAAATATATTTTATTAGAGAAGTAACTTTGACAAAAACTTTGAGCAAGAATATTTCTCGTTAGTATAATTGTCGATATTATTTTCCAATATTTTTAATATCGAAAGTGAAATATTGAAACATTAATAAATAAAACAAAAAATCTTTCAGAATTTATTTTAAAATAAAGAGCTTTATGTTTATTTTATATTAAAATTTAACGTTTCTAAATACTAAAAGTGTATTATCATTAATATATATATATATATATATATATATATATATATATATATATATATATATATACAGGGTGTAACAGAATAACTATTCCTAATTTTAACTGGAGTATTCTGGGCTCAGAATATGAAGATTTAATGCTAATCACTTAGATAAAATATGGCTCCTTACTGAGCTACAGGGTGTTTTATATAAAAATTTAAAAACGATTTTTGCCCAGTACTTTAAAACTATTTGACGTATCCTTATCATACTTGGCAGGAAATGTAGGTACCGTACACCATACTAAATTATGTTAAATAAAAGTTTCTGGCTACTGCCAGTGGCGTACAACAGGGGCAAGTGAGAGGTTGATCCTTCCTAAATTCTACGCCACTGGCGGAATTGTCATTTTAGCACAATTTTTCGATTCTCCAATACTTCCTTTGTAACGATAAAGTCACTGTTTTTCGAGATATTTAAAGTTAAACATAAGCTACACCCTTGGGATTTTTTCAAAATTTGCTCAAAAAAATCTCAAAAAATTCAGTAAAATAGAGAAAAAAATTAGCTACATAATATTTAAGTAACTTTTTTTCTAACTCATTCTGGTTTGGATGGAAAAATTATTGAAAATTAATATTTTTTGCATTTTATTTTTTTTATTTTCAATAATTTTTACAGCCAAATCAGAATGAGTTAGAGAAAAAAGTTACTTAGTTATTATGTAGCTAATTTTTTTCTCTATTTTACTGAATTTTTTCAGATTTTTTTGAGCAAATTTTGAAAAAATCCCAAGGGTGCAGCTTATGTTTAACTTTAAATATCTCGAAAAACAGTGACTTTATCGTTACAAAGAAAGAATATGTTTTTTACACAGCAAGTATTGGAGAATCGAAAAATTGTGCTAAAATGACAATTCCGCCAGTGGCGTAGAATTTAGGAAGGATCAACCTCTCACCTGCCCCTGTTGTACGCCACTGGCAGTAGCCAGAAACTTTTATTTAACATAATTTAGTATGGTGTACGGTACCTACATTTCCTGCCAAGTATGATAAGGATACGTCAAATAGTTTTAAAGTACAGGGCAAAAATCGTTTTTAAATTTTTATATAAAACACCCTGTAGCTCAGTAAGGAGCCACATTTTATCTCAGTGATTTGCATTAAATCTTCATATTCTGAGCCCAGGATACTCCAGTTAAAATTAGGAATAGTTATTCTGTTACACCCTGTATATATACGGGAATTACGGTATGTCAGGAAATTTAAGAATTAGCGAACATTGCAATTAATTCTATTTATTATTAGAACATATATATATATATATATATATATATATATATATATATACAAATGACGTAAATAATAAACAAAACTTTAAACTGTAGTTTATTTATTTTAAATAAACAATTCAAAATATTTTACGGAATATTTTTTTTAAACTTTTTTCGTAAACAACTTATGGAATTTACAATTTAACTTACGCTTGGAAATTGGTTATGACTATTGTATAAGATTTAATATAAAGATTTCAAGAAGAATAAATAAAATATATTTTATTTATTATAGTAAAAAATCTTTCAGAACTTATTATATTAGAATAAAACGACTTTAGGTTGTAGTTCTGTATTAATAAATATTAATACAGAACTACAACCTAATTATATTTGTTTTAAGTAATTCCATGGTTACCAAATTCAAATTTGACATTCAACTTTAAATTTATTTTTTTATTTATTTTAAATAATTTTGCTGTGAAACATATATTTACTTAGTTATTTACTTTGTATATTTTTTATATAAATTTAAAAAAAAAATGTGCAATTACCCCATTTTGATTTTAGTTGACTTAACCATTTTTTTTTTATCAAAAGTTAAACTTTGTTCTTATGGGAAATTAAGTGGTATTAAGCTTTAATCGCTTGGTCAAAATATTAACAATAAAATAAAAAAATTGATGTATTATTACTTTTTTTTTAACTGCACATTTTTCCTGTTACATATTTCATATGAAGCGATTATTCATTTTTAATATGCCTGTTATAAAATATAACTTTGCTGTTTTACATTTAAAAAAAAATAATCTGATATAATCTCAACAATAATTTATAAATTTTATAAATACACCATATCAATTAATCAGAAAAATTTATTAACTTTGACCGAAAAATAAAATTATCCTAAATCCTACACGTTTGAAACGTGAACATCTGAGAGCGTCTATTAAATCCTTCATTGGCCTAAATTTCAATCGTAATCTCTCATATGTTACGCATTCGCTTACGTTTACATTTATTCCCCAATTTTACCTTCAATTTCCTTTTACATCCTTCCTTTGCGCTGCACGACCATGTAAACAAAATAGATTGTCCAGTACTACGTACACAGAGAAAAGGAGATTAGGATCTTATGACGTCACACAGGACATCCCACGTACACCGCAACGGTAAATTGGACCTTAATCGTGTGCCCCAGGTGATCTAATGCATAAATCCTTAGCCCTAGACTTAAGGGTCAGAATGCCAAAACAATTAAACCTATTGTTTATGCAGAGATGTGCTCGCTACGTTAAATGTGTTATTGTGAATGTGGACACCCTGTACTCTGTATGTTGGTGTATGCCATTGGCATATCACAATGGTTAATAGTAACATAGTAATTTAGTCGGGTAGTTAGTGGTTGGTTTGAAATTAATTTTGGAGTTGTGTGGTAACTAGTAGCTCCACTATAGACTTTGGTTAAATGAATCATGTTATGGTTTTTATAATTTAAATCCCTTGGCACAGATTAGATGGGTACGTAATGTCCGTAAGTGTGTTTAGATTAGAAATGGAGATATGTAGATTGAAGATTCAATATGGAAATTTCATAAGTATTTGTAATTTAGAAATTAGTATGCAAGTTTTTAAAAATAACTTTAGTTCTTATCTTACAAATAAGATGTAATATTTAAACGACATTTAAAAGTAATATTTTCATTTATTATATTTACTTAATACTGTAGAAATGCTTTAAAATATTTTGTCATTATTTAATTTTCGTAGCTCACTAGTAGCATCTTAAACTTGGACCCTAAAAGTTAACACCATAGTTTAAATTTAAAATATTATTTCTGTATTAAAAATAAACTTTGTATATTATATACTACTGTTCTGATATCGAATGCATTTGAGTTATTTGAAATCCACTATAATCTGTAGGTTTATTGCTTGGTTGTAGGTTAACGAAACGCTCCATTGATAATACAAGTAAAAATTGTTAAGAAACTATATGATTAACTTCCCGAACATATAGCCCCATGTCCCGCTTTGGAACTACAGGAACTAATTATATTGTTATTATTTTAATTTTACGTAATTTACATTTCTAGCAAGTGTAGCACCTAAAACTATGCAAGTAGCATTTAAGTAAGGTTTAGTTAGTAAAATAAATAACTGTGAATGTAATCCGCAATTTTTCATCAATTTATTAATTCCCCATTCCTTTATTACCATATACATTCACGAAAACCTCCATATGACACTTTGGTAGTACGCACACGTGCGCCAAATGTTTAGAGGGTATTTTAAAAATACTCTAAATACGACTTCCATTTCCACCGAGGAACCAGTTTCTCTGACATTCGGATTTGGTTCGCCAAAATAGCAGCAGCAACAGTCAGTCAACGAGCGCAAATTGAGATCGGCACGCCGGTTGTAATTAAACGCTCGTTTTTCAAATATCACCAGGACGCTGTAGGGAGCATATGCGGCACATGGTGGCAGCAACCTTGCATAAAGGAATATACATTTGCACACACGTAACCAATTGGTAGATGGAGTGGATGATGTTTTATGGAAATATTTTTGGGGTTATGGTATGATAGACGTGAATTGGTTGCGATATGATTTGGAATTGGTGTAATTAAATTTTTTTGATATTATTTTTTGTTAAAATTTTATTTATATGCGAGTCTCTTAAAATATCAAGGGAGTAAACACTTATATAATACTATAAATATTTTATTAAAATCAACTATTTACGATTGATTTTATAATTGAAACAAATATTAGTATCGGACACGTATAGAAATCTATCAGATTTGGTTTAAGAAATATTAATCGAATTAATCATATAGTTTTGATATTTTTGCCCTTGCCGTAGTCAGAAATTAATTTAATATTATTTCTGATATGAGAACTTTGTACCACTGAACTGATATCGACTGGGTCTGAGTGTTTCGGAACTCACTATGAGCTGTTGGTTTCTTACTTTGTTGTGGGCACTATAGGAAAACAAAAACTATATGTTTAGTTTCTCGAGCATGGCAGTCCCATGTTTCACCTAGGAATTACGAGAACTGATAATGATTATAATGGCATAAAATAATTAAGAATTGCTTTTTCTCAAATTTTTTATTAGTATGTATTAATATAATAATAACTTAAATTGTTAGTAGATTTGATTTTAATACTCATGTATAATACTCTTTTTTTAATTCCATTAAAAAAATTCTTTAATTTTTAGTATAAAATTTATATTATTATTGTAATGTAATACTTTTTATAATATGTAAATCATAATTTCTAAAATATTGTTATTAATTAAAATATACATTCAACTATTTCTAAAAATCGTATCAAACTAACAAGAAACCTATTAGTTGATATTACAAATTTATTTTGACTAATTAGACTAATGACATTGGAAAGAAAAATGTTATATATAAAATGTTATATGTTAGTTATATATTTCAATTTGAATCATTAAATTTCAAATGATTTGTTTATTTTATTTATTTCCAACAAATTTATTTATCTAATCTACAAGCATATTAGTTGAAATTAATTTGTTATTTAAATAAATAATTTAATATTTTAGATCAATAATAATAAACAAGAATTGATAAATATTTAATAAACAAAAAAAAATATTTTATTGCATTAGATAAAATACATCAAACGTAATCTCTTGAATTAAATGTTTCATCAATTAATCATTATTTTTTTTTAACATAAAATAATTAAAATAGAAAAATGCAACTATCATAAGAACTAAACAATTATATTAATACACAACTTGCAATACCAGCTATTTATTTTAAAATAAATCAAAACACACTTGTACAACTTATCTCAAATAAATTTCTTACCAACGCAAACACGACAATGAAAAACTACAACTCAATAAAAAATAGAAGAGAAAATTTTTTCCTAAGACACCTTATCCGAAACCCTTTTCTTGCTTTAGAATGTCAGCATTCCATCTACTTATTCATGTCACATGCACATTTCTATCACATCATGTCACGCCACAACAAACAACTCCACACAACCTATATACATCGCCGCGCCGTAGAGAAAAGGAAATTCGATACGAAATAATATTCTAATTTAAATATTATATCCCGCTTCATACCCAATCATTAGTGAACCTTCTGTAACGGATAATTAGGGTCGATGTTGCCCCATTTTCGATCGGAGGAACCCTCATGGGTAACCTGATAGGGCCCTGCATTGAATAACCTTTCGGTGTGCGGGGCATAGTTACACAGTCCGTGGGGAGGACAATTAATCTATGTCCTTAGTTTTCAGTCATGGGAAAATGATTCCTGCTGCTGGCCTGGTGGCCGAATAGGGGCGAATTGAATACAAAAAAACACATAACGTAAGGGGGGTGAGTGTTTAATATTTGGCTTTGATGACTGAATGATTATTTCAGTTAGTTAAGATTTGATTGGTTGTTGCCTACGGAGTTATTGTTTGAAGAGGCTGTGAAACGTTTTTATCTAGAGATATGTAGTTTAAAAAAAGGTTTAAAAGGGTAGTGATATGTAACTAATTTGAATACAAATTACAGTGTATAGATGTAGGGTATAGATTTAGCAGTATATAGGGGTTAAAAATATGACTAAATTATAAGTATGAAATTATAATTCATATTTATTAAAATAGATTGATAATATATATTTTTCTATTGCAAAATTATTTGACTTCAAGCAATATATGCTTGATTAATTTGGTACTAGGTTATGTAAAAAGTTAGTATATTTTTTCTACTGCAATGTTTTTAGATCTAAAGTGTAATATTACATTGTTTTTACTATTACACGTCTATAACGTTTAATATTAAAAGTATTGCAAATCATTGATTATTTATTAACGTGACTGACATGAATCAGATATATTGCAATATTGTAAGTCTTTATTTTTTTTTTTTTACATTTTTCGGATATTTTGCAAAACTATATCCAAAAACTACATTTTTTACAAATCGGTACTGTAAGAAATATGTGTGTATTTTCGAATATAACAATTTCCGAAATGCTCAACAAAATTAGAACAAATTTCAATGCACTTACGATCGTTATTGTGTCAACAATTTCGACTCATTTTTTTTATTCTTTTTCTATCAAAAGTCGCAATCATAATAACAATACTCCATTCAGAAATCCATTATCAAAAAAAAAATAAATAAAATATTTTTTATGTTCTTCAACATATACGACACATTAGAAACAAAACCATTTCACCAAAATTTTTACATTCTACTGCACAATTCGTCACCAACTCACAAAATGCCAACACCCTCTCTTTTGGGGGAAGCGAATTCGACAGACGACAATCCAGCAATCCGGCATCGATTGTCGAATTACTTACTACGGATTTGAATCCACTTTACGGATTAAACACGCCGGCACTTACCCAGCACGTCGACTAGAACATTGTCAAACATGTTAGAGCCGCAAATGTGCCCAAATGTAACGCTGAATCGAGGAAGTGTAGAGGCGCCGCGCCGAGCGAAGGGAATAAGTTGAAGTAGTGATTCGACGAATTGTAAGTTGATTTATAAGAACGTCGCGACGTCGGGATTAAGGGTTAAAGGAAAGTTTTAGTGCAAGGATTTAAGCTGCGGTAGTTGGCGATATTTTTTATTATTAGATGGCAAGTGGTATAGATTGAAACGATGTGTTCTCTAGGTAAAGGATTGAATTTATTGATGGTTTTAAATCGAATTTTTTTTTAACTCTTTCACATCTAAGTTATTTTTCGTGACAGTATTACTATATACTTCGTTTTATAGACAAAATTATGATCAACAGCTTTTGAATAAAAGTACGTAAGCATGTGGTTATTATTTAGCCACAACACAAAGCGTAAAAAATTCTTGGCGTTCAAAAAAATTTTAACCATATATGTACGTCGGTAGGCTCAAATTACTATCTGTCATCTATGATCGTAGATATGAAAGGGTAAAATAAGAATTGATATCAGTTTTATTATAATGAAATAAAATATTTGTAGATTTAGTTCTGTAATATTTATTTATAATATTTTATTTTTCTATTGTGAATTGTACCTATTTCATTGTGATATTGTCGTGCGAAAAATACCACTATCTTGATTTCATTATAATTAATACCAAAACTTCGGTAAAAATAAATATTAACATAGTACGGCACTGATTTAAATAAAATTTGGTTTTCTTTAATTAAAAATTTATAAATTTCATGATCTAGTTACTTATTTTGTTACCTAGTATTTACTATAAATATCATTTGTATATTTTTTCCTGATGAAGACGTACGTTGAGTTCGTCGGAACGTGCATTATTAATAAATATTAATACAGAACTAGAACTTAAAGCCGTTTTATTTTAAAATAATATTATTTTTGTTTTTCAATATATAATAGTTTATTGTAATTGAAAATATGTGAAATATTGTTTTCTTTATTTTCAGACTGATACACGTTTTTTATAATTATAGTTATAGGTGTATTTAAAATTTAAAATATGTGCATAAATTAATTGTTGATTTTAAAATTAAAAATAATATTTTGCATACTTACAATTTTTTCTTTTTTATATTATATGGATAAAGTAAACAAAGAATTTTAGTACGGCAATAACAGTTTCACAAAAATTAATTTAAAATTAAGAAATTCTTCTGTAATTCCAAGAATATTTCGGCAAAACTTTTGATAATCAACTATCCAATAACGGATTATATAATTGTTAACCTAACCTATAAAAATGTCCGAATAAAATATTTTAAAGTTTTAAACCTGATGCATGTTAAAACAAAAATAGATTTTAACATATTAATCTTGCAGAAGTTTTGAGAAACACAAACCGTACAAATAAATACTTGGAGATTAATTCTATGTTTACAAAAAGCAAATAAATATAAATTCGAGATTCCGTGTTACGAATTACGAAGATATATCTGTCATGTCTTGCAGTATTTGCGGGATGAGATGATCCTACTATGTGAGTGGTTCTCTAACTTTTTCTACCAAGGATTAATGCTTCTTATATAATTTATATGGAGTATGATAAAGTAAAATGTAAAAATGTTAACATATACTGTTTTTGTTATTTGTTATAATAGATAACAAAATGTAAAATCATAAAATTTTAATTTTCAGTATTTTGTTAGTACAAACGACACTTATTTTTTATATGACCCACTGAAACTAACACAAAAGACTATAGATAGTAGTGTGTGGATCGCCAACGTTTGGAACAGGCAGGGAATATAGGATGTTTTAAAATATTATTATATTAAAATAAAAGACATTAGGTTGTATCATGTACCAGCTTAGTCGCTTTAGCAGCTTTAATAACGCGATTAACTTGGTACATGCTACGACCCATCATGTTTATTTTCCTGATGATGATTCACGTGTAGTAAATCGAAATGTCAAATTTTAATTAAAATATAACAGAACTTTAACCAAAAGTTTTTTATTTTAACAAGAAAAAATATTAGAATTATCAAACTTTGTTATTAAACGTTATTTACTATTTATTTTGATTTCAAATTCTGTTTTCGATCACTTGTTCAATTTTATTACATGGTTAAAATACAATAGGAAAGCAGAAAACTTTATGACAAGTTTCGCTACATTAGTTCTATAATTTATTCCGAAAAAAAACTTGAATTGTTTGTTTGTTAGAAATCAAAATTTTCTTACAAAAACAGGATGTGTCGTTGCATTAAATCATCGAAGCTTTTTCAATGCGTTGACATTTTTGCTGGTAACTTTCAGTCGAAAAAGACACAAAAATTCAAATTTTTGTTATGATTTTTTTCTTTCTTTTACTGGAGAGTAACGCATATATTCCGTCTTTATCAAAACGGGTAGCGGTTGCCATTTTATTAGGGTAATTTAGTTTATATGGCCAGCACTGTGGCGCCACATTCGATTTTTACGTGATTCGAATAATATCAACCGGCGTCTTACTATATTCGAACGCTTTAACTAAGAATTATGATATGCCGAATAATTTGGTCAATATTTGAAAATTATTATTACTTTTGCAAGTAAGTTTGCATCCTGAAATATTATGATGTTTGGAAGTTAATATTTATATTTGCTGAACAGAAAAATATTTGATATAATCTACGAAAATATGTAAAGCATATTTTTATTTGTTCCAAGAATGTTGAAAATATAGTAACTAAGACTGCAAGAAAAATATGTTTTTTTACATTATTTATATCTACTCTATTCAATACCTAAACGAGCAATAATTTTATATCTTGTATCTCCTTTTTTATCATGATTTGTTTGTTTCAAGATTTTATTATCGTAAATCTTAGTTTGGAGTTATGATTAAAGTTTTCTCTGCAATGAAACATAATTAAAAAGCAAGTGTTATGTATTTTGATTACTTGAGGAAAAAAAACAATATGTTTCAACAAGCTGTTTAATTGAAATTAAACGATAAATAACTTAAATTGTTATTTTTTAAATTATATTAAAATGCATATCGCTTGTTTAGTTCAAAAGTGCAAAATTGTATATTTGTATATTTATTGTAGGCTAAATTTTATCATGAAACGGCCAAAATGAATCTTGAAGTTTTGTCTTAAAGGCTTTAGTATCTTTCGAGCGACTAAAGCTTGGTCTTTCTGATATTATATATTACATGCATCTCGTGAAAAAAGTGCGTTTTTATTTTAGACACACAAATATGTATTTCTGTGCAAATTTAATTAAAATTCATTAGCATTAAGTAAATAAGAGTTTTTATATGAATTGCAAATAATATCACATATTTTGAAAGACAGCAATGTGAAAATAATTGAATTAAATTTTTAATTATAGACAAAATTATGAAACTTATAAATATTTGTTTATAATTTGCAATAAACAAACAGATAAAATTAATTTTCTCTAAAATTAATTAAACGCAAAATGTGACAAGGATATATATTCAATAAACACAATACGAAACACATTCATTCGGCACCACATATATAAACAATACCTAATATAGTTAAATTTAATGAAATATTATTAAATTTATGATTTTCTCAACGTGTACACATCATTTTCACATGATGGAATAAACAAAAATATAAAACAGAAAATAATAAAATTAAACTGGTGTTTTACTGCGCTAGCTAATTATTAGTATAAACTAGGATGGTGTAGTTCGTAAGGATAAACCAAAAAGTAATATCTTTGAAACTATATATTGTAAATACTATAAAACTAGAATAATTGGCATTCTTGAATTTTTGTTATAAATCAAACCTTGTATTACAGTAAGCATTTAAACTATAGTTCAGCTACACTTGAGATTTTATTTTAGCTTAAACTACTGATCGGTACATTTAACGTTTACTAAAAAAGTGCGCGTGTAATAGCAAAGTTTAATAAAAGTTTGTTGCTAATAATATTTTAATTTGTAATTGTAAATTATTAGTTATTTTTGTAGAATCTATAAAACAGTATATTGCTTTTATAGGGTGAAATTTTTATAAACACTGAAAAAAGCTAAATTAACAACAGAATAAGACAATGTAACAACTATTAATAAAAATTCACAACTCTTATTTGATATGCACATTTAAATAGCATATTAAATATTAATTTATATAATGAAACAATCTAACAAATGAAACCTATCCTAATGAAGACAATATTGAGTTTTGTCGAAACATTGATGATAAATACAGATCTTTAACGTAAAGAAGTTTTATTTTAATAGTAAAATAAATTTACAAGATCTAACAATTGCTGTAACTATGTATAACAATACAATTGTATAAAAAAAAATTGTGAGGAGGGCTAATATTGAAGAACTCGAAAATGAATATAATGTAGAATTATCTCATAAATACATATAATTTTAAGAAAAACATGAGCTTTTGATAAATAAAAATTTTTTAAAAATTTCAAATTGTCCGAGTTATTTATATTATTTGTATTTTTTATATTTTTTGTTTTTTTCACAAACTTCTCACTATTTTCACCAATTTTAAAAATATTTTTAAATAAATTACTAAATCTATTATCATTTCACATGAACGAACTAAATAATTAGGTTCTAATATTTAGTTTATTTGTGAATGAAAATACTGTCTATAAATACGGATTATTATTTTTTGGTCAATCTTGATAGGATGGTGTGGCTCGTAAGCAATACGATATAAATAAGTTTATTGAAGTTTAAAACGAACTAAAACGCGCTTGGTCTACGTCGCGCCATACCGCGTATATATATTTATAACGTTTGCTTCGGCTTAATTACTTCACTCAATTTCAAGTAATTACGAACGACATGAATTGCTCGCGTTAGTGTGTGTTTTGAATGTAACTAACTAATGTTCAACTATACACTAATTATCATCATTTCAGATTAATATATACTTTATAACTATCGTTTTCATTTCATATTCAAATGATTATTTGCATTGAGCTTGCTAACACATACGTACTAATATTTAGTACATTAGACTGTAAATTGTCAATTACTATTTGTGACTTAAAAGTTATTATAAAGATTATTGAAAATATTTTTATTAGAAAAGAAATAAATATACTTTACGTCCTGATATATAATTAGTAATTTGTTATAAAATACAATTATTTTGTAAATATCACAATATTTATTCAAAATAAAATAAAATGACTTTGGGTTTAAGTACTCTATTAATATTTATTAATAATCAATGTTTTAACGAATTCAACGGCCGTCTTCATCAGGAATACTGATACAAATGATATTTACAGTAAATATACAGAACATAATAAAATAATACAATTTTTAAAATGCATTACTTGCTGTAGGATTTTTGTAAGATCTTATTTTGAATGCGTTGCTTCAGTTTAAGGATGCAAGCTAAACATGTTTTATATACATCTTGCTTTTCAGAAATACTGTTTCGAAAAAAATTTAATTCTATTTAGTCTGATGAATGGGTATGCAAACCAAACGATTTGTGTAAGTATTTCTGAAAGACATCCAATCTATTTCTCTGAGAAGTAGTAACGCATTCAAGATGATATTTCATAACAATCTTTTAGCAAATAATGCATTTTTTTAAAGCTAAAATTTTTTAATATCATGATGAACATCTTATGGATTATATTTTTCAAAAATAAATAACTTGTCATCTTACACTCTATAGAGTATTTGACTTTCGTTATCAATAAATAATATCGTTGAGCAATCGCAAAGTTTTATTATTAATTTAAAAACTGTCAGGTATTTTTACTCCACCCTGTACAAGTTTTTTTAACAAACTAAAAGAAATATCTAAATACTTCAACAAATTACTATACCCACCAGTTATAAATCTATACATCAAATATGCATCACGATGGGTCATATTAGACCTTTGGGCGTCTGGCTATCAGCCCACGGGTCCATTACATATTCTACGTCCCGCAAGCATTTTACCTAAACATGTACCTATATGAAGTAAACACGATCTATAGAAGAAGATTAAAGGCATACATATATAACACGATAATAATAATGGTAATGAAATGTGAAATAATAGCTAAACAACGGATGATAGATGGCACTAGTGTTTGTTATCGGTACCATCTTTGAGGTTATGTAGATATCAGTACGATTAAATCAGATGGGACGATTATATTCGTTTGTTATTTATATACCACGTAGATATTACGTACCATATGGTTTTGTATTTTCTGGTAAAAATGATATGAATTAAATATTAATGATTATAGGCGTTGCTTGGGGATTTTTTTTTTGATACCAAAAATTTAAATAATGAAAAGATATAACATATTAAAAATAATTTAAAGAAATAAATATTTTTATCTACAGCCACCTACTCCTAAAGTTTATACTTTACATGCTATAAACACAGAAAAATTAACGATTACCAAATAATGTTAAAATGCAATGATACAAATGATATGATTTATTTGTATTAGTTTTCTTGATGAAGATGAGCGTTAAGTTTCAATGAAACATTGACTATAAATAAATTTTAATACAGTACTTGAATCTAAAGCAGTTTTATTTTTATTTATATCTTTTGAGTGTAAGTGCTACAAATTTAAAACATTTAATTTGCTTATATACATTCATACATACATACATACACAATCACGCAATGTATCAAAAAGGGTGTGGCACAAACTCTTTTCATCATCCCAAAATCAGTCGCCTCCAAACATTCATATCCAAACAAGCAACTTTCGCTTCATCCACATTCATAATTATAATTTTATATTCATTATATGTATTTAATTTTTTTTATTTAACTTGTCTTTGGAATGAAAAATTTTTATAGCTCCTAAAATGGTATTCCAAAACTTTTTTCAAATAATTTTTTCAAAATTTTTACGAATGAATTACTTTTACCTGAAAATTTGTTAATTTGACTTAAAACGGAAATGATATCAGTATTTCCCTCTAGTATATTTTTAATATTTGGACAGGCACCAAAAGGTCCCGTAATAATAATTTCTGAAAAACAAATAATAAAAAAATTTCCCGTACTTTCTGGCGGACAATCTAAATTGAAAAATAAGCTTGGACAATTTCTTTTTAAAAGAACTTTTCGTTTACTTTTTGTCGTTTATTTCATATTTTATTTTTGCTTTTTTAAGTATGATTTATTTGTTATATTTCTAAATATAAATAAATAAAAAAAAAAAAACTTTCTAAAAAAAAATGGCTATAAATACAAACCATAATCTTCAAGAAAATTATTTTCATCAGGCGAATAAAAAAGACTATTAAAATTAAATTTTCTACTTGCGAACGGATGTATTTAAATTTCTGGCCGGATTATTTGCACTTAACCGGGGATATATTTGTTTACGATTAGTATGCACAGCGTGTGTCGTAACTCGTAAACCACGTGACTTGTTCATGGCTGGTTAGATTCGTACGAACTGATGCTGCTGATATGTTTGCTGTGTGTGATGTTTTAGGTGTGGTTTTAAATCATTTTAAATCACGTTTTTATTGTTTATTTGTTTTTTATCACTTGGCAAAAAAAAAGAAAACAAAAACACTTATAGAATTGAATTACATGCTGATTTTTTCTTCGCCAATTGATTTTTTATATTCCAAACAGTCACAAAAAAAGTATCAGTTTGGAATTTTAATAATAGCAAGTGATTATTAGTTTTTTATTGAATGCAAGATTTGTAATAAGATATTTATTTTTTATGCAGGAATTATTTTAACTAATTTATTTTGCAAATAAAAAATATAATAATAATTTTAAAATATATCGCACATCATAAAAAATAGTAACACCATTTAAAATTCAATTTTGAGCATTCACATATTTTTAACCAAACATTCATTAGACATTCGCTCAAGATGACGTTTGCAACAACATTTTTTTCAATTTCATACTCATTATACACCAATTCATTTTACACCCGATTTTTTCTAGAAAACCATATACAAGTACGCCACGTAAAAATTTCATTTTTACATAATTATTATAATTCCAATATATTTATAACAATATTATTTTCATATAATATAAATAAAAATATTAATACCTGTGCATTTCGTAACAATATTGTAACTATTTATTGTATATTATAATAATAGGAAATCATAAAGATTAATTTATTGTATATTATAATAATAGAAAATCATAAAGATTATATATTATTAAAATTTAGTTAAAATCACATTAAACACTATATTTTATATGATGATACATATTCCATTATTATATTTCAAAATATCCTATAAAATACCACAAAACAAACAGGATACTTCATTCAACATTATCTAAAACCTCATATTTTTGTTGCATTACACCGCACAAATGCGTGTAATAAAATTGTTACCTCTAACGCACCCAACACACATTGTACGAGAATATATTTGTATGCAGGGTCGGATTTATCATTAGAGTGAATAGGCTAAAGCTTAGGACCTATGATCTATTAGAAGTTTGTCTTAACAAAATGTTCTTAAAAAAAATTCTCGTTTAAATTGTTAAGACTAATTAAAAAAGAACTAAATGAAATCCAAATATTTACAAATCCAAAAATTTCAATAATGTCATATCTCTTAATGATTTACTGCTGAAATTTTAATTATTTTTATAGCAAAGTTTACTTATAAACTCAGTAGTTCCTACACTGAGAAAATTTTTGTTTTAGATCTGAGGTTTTCATGTTTTGCCCAGCTAGCTTGGTCTCGGCTTTGTTTCGGTTGTAAGTATCTGAGCAATAAAGATCACTTTCAGCACCTTGTAACATAATACACTATTTGTTTACGATATAGTACATGACATTACAAACAAAAAATAAAGAAAGAAAATGTAGACATATATTTTTCATATTAGTAAATAAAAATTTCCTTTCAAATAGCTTCATTTTAATTTTAATCACTAATCCGGCCCTGTTTGTATGCAACAAAAGTTTTATTATATGTGATTACAGCGTCAACGGATCAACACAAGCATAAGCCCACTTTAAATAATCATAATTTATAATTTTGTGTTAAAAGTTGTTTTGGTCGGTTGTGTAGAGAGAATATGGGCACAGACGCGGTACGGCGATGCACATCCGGTGTGCTCTATGATTGTGACACACACGTTTGCACAGATGGAAGAATTTAATGGAAATATTATAAATATTGTCACATGCTAGTTGGTATAACCGAAACTATAAGTTATGGTTTAGACGTGTGTCTGCAGATTGATAATAGTTGATAAATGAGATCTGTGAGTGCAAGGTGTACGTGATTGTGAAATAAGTTTGATATTGAAATAATACTTTTATTTCGTAATGTTAATATTATAGAACTAAAGTATGTGTTTTTTAAAATATTTTATATTTCAACTACTCGTATTTTAAATTTGACTGAAACCTGAAAAAATAAAACAGTCAATATACATATATATTTTTTCTCAAACAATGGGACTGACTTTTTTTGACCGCCATATCACATATGATAAGGAAAATATTGTAATTATGCCAAATTTGATATATTAAAATTTTACAGATAAACACGTATTAGGCTTATAGTTTTAAAAGTTATTAACAGTTTTTAGCGTTATGTCCGTCTGTCAGTCTGTCTGAGCAAATTTGGCTGAATAGATTATTATAAAATTTCATATTTAAACTTCGGAGATGAATATTTCAATTTGATCAACTTTCTGTAAGGATATGCCAACCGAAAGTGGTAATTTGCTAATGTCACTTTTATTTGTTTTACGAATATTTCGCAACAAAGATATATTTCGAACAATTTATTTAACAAAAGTTGCAAGACAAGTTATACCTAACAACTTTTAAATGGAACATTTATCGATACGGTTATATATATATATATATATATATATATATATATATAAATATATATATATATATATACAGTAGAACCCCGATTATCCGTGCGCGCATTATCCGGGCGGCGGATTCTTCGTGTGGCATTTTTAAAATGTCATCCGTGCGCTGATTATCCGTGGCTGACGGCCAGAGGTTGGCGCATGAACGCTGAATGCACCGTGCAGGCGTTCGCCTCGGGGAATACCCGAGTTGGGCTCGAGAAATCCTCCGTTTATGTGTTTACTTATTATTTTCGCCAACTGACGACCGACTCGTTAGTTAAACGTAAACAGACATTCGTTTGACACATGTATTTGTCTGAATAAATTATTAAAAAAAATAAAAATGAGGTCTTTGGATTATCCGTGTTTTCGATTATCCGGCAAAGGCTCGGTCCCGGCTGGCCCGGATAATCGAGGTTCTACTGTATATATATATATATATATATATATATATATATATATATATATATAAAATCTGTAAAGAGGTGACTTTTATGTTAAAACAGCTTTGTTTTTTAATTACCATGACTCCAGTAATTATTGTTATACAAATTTTTCTATTCTATAAATTTATTTACTACAATGACGGTCTGTTCTTTGGTGGCCACAGCAGATTATTTATTAGCAATTTTAAAACTATAACCTAAAATCGTTTTATATTAATATAATAAATTCTAAAAGATTTTTTACCATGTTAAAAATGATAATGTTTATCAAAAATAATACGAAATATTTTTATTTTAGTTAGATTTAAAATAATTGCATATTTTTTCTGCGGCATGCAGGGCCGGATTTATACTTGATAAGGCCCTAAGCTATTTGAGATATGGGGCCCTTCTTATAAGTCCAAATATTCTTTGTCAGTGACAATTATTATTTTCCCCGTGTTTATAGTAAACAGTATATTTAAGTATACAGGGTGTAACAGAATAACTATTCCTAATTTTCAGAAATGATAGAGGGCACATAAAGAAACATTTTTCATGAATAAAATAGTGTCTGGAAATTTTTTTTTTGTTTTTTTTTTTTGTTTTTGGCAGTCGATTGTACATCGTTACAACTTGTGTATCGAAAATAGTGGTTGTAACTTCGAACAAAGTTTATAAAGTTTAATGAACTATTATTACTAATAAAATTTTCCTTAACTTAACTACTTTTTGATGTTTTGATTAAGATTGTTTTTAACGATAACTAGTGTATCTTGGCACCGAGAAATTTCCGGACACTAGTTTATTAATAAAAAATGTTTCTCTAACTGCACTCTATCATTTCTGAAAATTAGGAATAGTTATTCTGTTTCACCCTGTATATGACGCTTGCTCACTCGGACAATTTTTTTGGGGCCTCCAAGAAAGTGGGGGCCCTAAGCTATAACTTGTTTAGTTTATACGTAAATCCTGCACTGGCGGCATGAAAAAGAATTTAGCTCTGTAATAATTTTTTTTTCAGTGTAACAATATATAATTTTAATTTATTTCTTGTTTATTCTCCTGAACTTGCATATTCATGTTGTTGGTTTTTGATTTTCCTTCAGCAGTTCTTTTTAGTTTACAAAGATTGTAAGTCGACGCGTTTCGATCTTGCGATCATTATCAAGTGATAATGATTGATAATAATCGCAAGATCGAAACGCGTCGACTTACAATCTTTGTAAACTAAAAAGAACTGCTGAAGGAAAATCAAAAACCGGCAACAACAATATATAATTTGATTATACACATTCCGGCTCTATGACAAATAGTCAAAATATATATATATATATATATATATATATATATATATAAAGCATTCATTGCATCGTACCATCGCAATAGTGATCCCCTTCTAGCATCCGATAAAACCTCGAATGCATTTTTGCCGATGCCAGAATGTATTGTAATGCGAATGCAACCGAATGCAATGTGTTCTCTATTCGCCAATACTTCAACGGTCCCGGTACTGCTGTTGTTGTTGTTGTTGTTATTCAAGTTGTTGATGTTTTGTTTTCGGCCATGATCCATGTTGTCTATATACATTTATATATAGGTGTGTATGTATGTGTGTGTTTATGTATATGTGATTGGTGCTTGAATTAAATCGGTGTCAATCACACACTGCGCGCGGAATCCGTACGCGCGTTTTGCATTATGATTCCTACTACTATTGAATTGAATTGAATTGAACGTTTCACCATTTTAAAATTTGAATCCGAATGTTTGTCATAGACAATTCATGGGCGCTAGATTTGCAAATGTCTCTTACAAATATGTTGCATTTTTTAAATATTTATTTTTCTGCTGTTACAATTACTGTAAAAAGAAAGAGTTTGTGCCACACCTTTTTGGGTATATGACGTGATTGTGTATGTATGTATGTACAATTACAGTAAATTTCAGCTTTTTTAGTCAAATTGAATGTTGTATTTAAATTGTTTCAAACATTAAAAATTGGTATAAATTTCTCAAAAGATATGTATATGAGTTATACATTTTTTGAGTACTGCTATAGAATATTTAAAAAAGTGCGTGTAGAAAAAAATATTTTGCGAACTCAAATAAACAATTTATAAGCAAAAAACCAAAACAGCAAATTTTACATTTTTATTGATAATTAGTGACCTATGATTTTTTTTTATAGAAAAATTATTTAAATTATTTTCTTGATGCAACAAATTGTATTTAATGGGCTCGTTGCACATATTTATAAAAAATCTTTAATCAAAAATACACATAAAAAAAACTACTTAACTATATATTTTAAAGCAAAATTATTTATAATAAATATGAAAATAAATTTTCAAGTTGAACGTCAAATTTGAATTTGGCATTTTAAATTTTTCAATATAAATATAACAAAATATTCAAAACATATATAAAGACAATCAACTTAATTTATACATATCACATGTTTTTCAAATATTTATATTTTATTCTAAATATTACTATTATTCAGTCACTTGACAAAAATTTAGATAAAAATTTTTACTAAAAGAAGGAAATTTTTAAAAAGCTGAACAGGTAATACTGCACTTCTAAAAAAATTGCTAATTTGAATCTCAAACAAATAATATTATTTTATCTAGAGTAAATTTACGTTTTATTTTTTTTAATATAAATCTACACAACTATTATTGTCAATGGTATAAATACATAGGCTATCTGTAGATTATAGTTGGCTGTGGCGTAGTGGTTTTTGTTTTGCAGCCGATGATAAAATGCTCTAAAATGCCCAAATGCCTAAATGCGGATATTTTATACAAAAAAAGACAGCAAAAAAATGACAGTTTCTGTTTAACCGTCATATGTAACGAATAGTTTTTATTTTTAAAACGGTTTATTTGTTACTTTTTTACGTTGTTTTGTTATATTGTTAGATAGATGATTGTGTGATACTGTGAATTTTAAGCAGATATTGATTTTTCCCTGATGGATTTGCAATGTTTTAATGTTATTTTTTCGTTTAATTTTTTTTTGTGATTTGGATTAAAATTTTTGATATATTTGTTTGAATTTATTAAATATATGCTATATGGTAATATTTTGTTACAGTTTTAACTAAATTGTGTATTTTTTTAAATAGATATAAATGTATTTAAAATAACGTTATACGGTTATACTAAAAGCAATATTCAATCTACACACAGTAAAAATTCCATTGGTTTTGGTGTACAAAAATTATGTACTACACTGTGTAAACATTAGTGTGTAAAATGTAATACTAATTCTGTTTATAAATTGCACTTAATAATAATTTCATTTAATGTTCTTTTGATAACATCAACAACAAATGTATTTTGTAATGTTTTTGGTATATTCTATATGAAACACAAAATAAAGTTAAAATTTTTTGTGGTATAAGTACGAGATAAGTTTTTACTATCATGTATTCTATATGAAGGGTTGATTTAATATAACACCCACATTAATTGATCTTGTTTTAAACAATTTTATTTCAAATAAATTATTACCTAACTTAATCTACCTTCTATCCCTTTTCCTCAACAAAATTTACAATAACCCATAATCTAGCAGCCATTAATAAAGGCAACAAATTGCTCCAACAAGCAATGAACCAGCCGTAACACAATAACACTATCAGCCCCAATTTCCACGGCAGCACAATAAAACCAGAACAAAACTAATAACTCATATACAAACAGACTAATGGAAAATCTTTGAGAACTTGTGTGTTAATGCATCATCTACACTTTGTCTCAAAGGTAGCATTAATGCTGCAAGTTCCATATCACTTATCATAATTTGCAAGTGGGCTTAAACGTGTTATTAGCATTATAGCATCACCTACTCTAACTTCTATAACAATATGTATTTTGCTATTTAGAATAGCAATACTGGATTGAGATACGTAATGGAAAAGTGTTGAGTGATAAAATTGCGAATAAGGAAGGAGATAATCGCGTTGAAAGTTTTTTGTTTAATTTTTTTTTTTAATGGAAGAGAATTGAAACAGTTATGTTGATAATAGAATAGCAATTTGTTTTTGGCTTATCTTTTTGAAGTATGTAGGTTTAGTGGATATAAAAATAATGATCTACTTATAGACTATTTTATGTTTGGTATTATAGTTCATAAAAAACGAATCTCGTTTCTCTTGCAGTTTTATTCATTAAGTTTTAAGTACAAAATTTTTATTTTTATTTTGTAACAGTTACGTATTTAGTAGGTATTTAAAATGCACTTTTTGTATGAAATGCATACATTCTAAAATTGTGTTAGAATGTCCTACATTGTTTTTTCAAAATTGTTTTTGTTTTGTATCAAATATATATTCGAAAAAATATGTATAAGTTATATGAAAAATATTATATAATATGTATATATTTACGTAAAGTTTAATAAACATTCAAAAACATCATTTTATTATAAAAAAATATTCTGTATTCTATTTATAAATATACTTTGAAATACATTCACTTTAAAATCATATCTTTTCATTTCTAGTATTTCTGTATTAGAATATCATTTTTTCGCATAGACAAAACTATAAATTTAATAAAAACATTTTTCCGAGAATTTTTTTCGATGCAAGCGAGTTGGCAGGAAATGACAAAGTGCAGAAGCTTGCAGACGTTCAAGTGGTATTCTTAATCTTGTTGTGGAGAGCCAGGCGCAAAGTAGAGTCAGTATATATGCTACTGACGCAAACACTACTAGTCCGAAAACTAAAAGCATTTTTAAGTAGCCTAAACACTCTTAACAGATATTTTCAAGTGTCTTGAACCAATTACTGACACATTGACGATGGTATACTATACAGTTTAAGTTTTTCGTACTACGAATACGTTATTCTAAAATAAATGTATAGGTTCTTCTAATATCTACAGTGTAAAAAATAATTGTAAATTTACATTGATAGTTATAGTAAATTTACTATATTTTTGATTAAAATTTGATAATTTTTACAATAACTTATGGAAATTACAACACAAAATATAGTAAAATTACTATGATTATCAATGTAAATTTACATTTATTTTTTACAGTGTATTGTAATACGAGCTATATACATTGTGAAAAAAGTTACAATTTTACATAAAAACCATGGAAAAAAATAAAAAATTGTAACATAATATTATATAGTTTTTAAAATACGAATAGCGTAAACTCGTCCTTGGGATATTTATACTATATTATTTAAAAAAAAAGTTATAATAAAAATTTATAAATGAATTAATTGAGCAATTATTAAAACACCGTTGTTTCTCCAACAAATTTTACTCACGACTGTACCAAGTTTGCGTTTTACAACACAAACCAGGTTTACACTCGGTTGATTCTTTCTGTGAGTTTTAGCATTCAGTGCAGATAAGTTGTTTTAGTTTTTTTTTTTTTATTCTCTCCTGAGTCCCAAGAACAAGAAGGGTGTGTTTTCCGGTGTTAGAATGGGTTTTTAAATAGGGATCTGCAGTATTTTTCATTATAACACTCTCCGAAGAGCACAAGTCATTATTGCTAAAACTTAAAGTTAAATTTAAACCAATTTATTTCGGAAGGAAGAACCAAGAACTACCAGGTTTTTTTCTTCTTCTTTTAAAGTGATATAAAGTGTGTGTTTTAATTTAGTATTTGCACATGGGGAAAGTATGAGGTCACTTAAGAAGATTTTTTTAAATTATTGATCTTAAAAAAGTTTGACTTGTTTATCAACTACATATATTGACATCTTTCAGAATTCATTATATTAAAATAAAAAAGCTTTAGGATTAAGCTCTGTATATATTTTATTTAAAAACGACATTTCGGTATACTCTACGTATATCATCATCAGAAAAAATATACGTAAAATATATCGAAACGTCGATTTTTACATAAATTATATGAAGAACTTAATCTTAAAGCGTTTTTGTTTTAAATTATAGTGATTTTAATATATTGATATACTTAAATCACAAATTTTTACATGGAATAATTTCTAATCATTTTAAATAAAATAATTTAAACTCAGATTTTAGTAATTTGAGGTTTGTTCCAACTTACCATCAAATCAGACCTTGTTCAAAATTTAGTCAAAGCAACCTTTTTTTTGAAATATGGGCTAATTGATATTCTGGCGTTGTTTTATTTTTATTGTAATTTTTTGATTTGTAAAAAAAATAATGTTAATTTTTTTTTGTACTTTTATTAGTTATTTTCTAACTAATTAGATTTTAGAGTTATCTCAATTAATTTTTTTTTATAAAAAATTAAAATCATATTTTATTTTAGTTGTTTAGTTTATTTTATTCTAGTTTATGAAATTGCAAAATATAATTTGTTGTTTTTAGGCACAATAATTATTAATCATATCAATATAGAAATTAGAGCAGTTTCTGTTCTTATAAATCTGTTTTGTACAATAAAAATAAGCGTAAAATTGCAATTTTTTTTAAAATTGGGTCTCATCAATATTTTTAATAAATGTTATTTTTTCTGTTATTATTAGATTGTATTTAAATGTTTTAATAATATAAAATTTATAACAAAATTACAAAATTACAAATCTTAAAAACATAATCACAAATATTAATTTAAAACTAACAGGAATTATAACGAAAATATTCAGCAGTGGCGTGGCGTCCATGGAAGCAAGGGATGCAGTGCATCCCTTGAATTTGCACAAATAAAAAATAAATTTTTTATCAATTGAAAAAGAATTATTAGAAGACTTAAGAAAAAGAGATGATTTTTACAATAATGTAATTGATGAGTTTTGTAAACAGACCAGAAGATTGGATTTTCATTACAAATAATTATTTTTTCTTATTATTAACAACGACATTATGTGATTTTTTATTTTTTTGTGACTTTTAACCAAATATTTTTAATGGTCTGTTTTTTTTTTGTTATAATTGAATCAGTGTTATAAGTATATATATATATTCCTACAAAGAGTTTATTTTTCTTTCTTTTTTTTTATTGAAAAAGTTTAATTTACTTTATATTTTTTCATTTGTTAAACATGTTTTCTTCTTTATTAATAAATAAATAAATTAATATATAATATACATATTTTGTCTACATGAATTTATTTTCACTGCTTCCTTTGCTCAGAAAGTCACGCCACGCCACTGATATTCAGTTATATTACATAGAAATATTTTTCGAGTAACTCCCAAAAAGTTTTACTATAAAATTTTATAGTTTTAGGTTATCTTATCAGTCTATAACAAAACATTTATGAATATTATTAAAATTATATGTATTTTTAATTACACATAATTAAACCGAACAGAATTCTTACATTTAAGTATTTGAAACACCTGCTGGAAATATCTACATGATTTTACTAATCTTTTAGTTGTTTTGTTCTAAAAAATTGATCATTTTTCAACTTTCTAATCATATTACACAAAGCATCTAATTTCTAATACAAGAATCGACAATTACGTTTGCCATATTGATATAACGTAATTATATATTTATTTATTTATTCCACATTTTTTTCTATCATTTATCTAAACTTTATTGAAAATTGCAATTTTGTTTCAATCAATTTGTATATAAATAATAGAGTTTTAACCTTAAGTACCAAAATACTTGTTTCGTGTTCTTTCATTTAGACACTGTTTCAAAACTGCAAGTCATGCGACTGCGTAGAGCAGCAACGAGTTCCGAACAGTAATCTAAACTACTGATGTTTTCTTAAGACAAACAATTGATCAAACTAAAATATCCAATTCTGTTTAATTGATGCCTGAACATGTAGCATTTTTATTTCATGACGAACAGAAACGCCCGCCAGCGGATTTGAACCATCGAATTCAGTATTATATTCGATAATACCTGACGCTTAAACACGCTCAGCTACCGCTCTGACAAAATGAGCGAACTAACATTATAAAAATATTTTTTTAAATAAAAATAACCAAAATTTATCCATCTACTTTGAATTAAATGATTAAGTATTTTATGTTGTTCTGTGTGCCCAACTATATTTCAACATAGAGTGCGTTTGATACTAAAAATTAGTATTTCCTGTCCCATAATTCAACCGCATCGCTTACCGACGATAACATTTGACAGTCGACCACCACGGAACAGCCGACTGTCTACGTTTATACACTTTACATTTACGGAAAAGGTAAAACAGATTTTGTCTCCCATAGGAGAAAGAGATTCTCCTCGTCTACGAATTACTCAGAAAACGGATTTCGGCCGCTTGTAATACGCCCTTCGAATTTGTAATTCGACTCGTTTGCGTTTACGAGTCAGTGTATGCAGGACCGGATTTACTATTATGCATAATAGGAACCATATTTAACTTTTGTAATAGTTTAAATAAATTGTTTAGTATTATTTGAAAAATTTGCTCTACCTACCACAAAACCAATGTACCACAAATGTACAAAATACTTTCTATATATCATTATTAAGAAAAATATATAAATGATATATATAATAAACAAACAAGATAAGTTACTAAGTAACAAAGTAACTAGATTAATTTAATTTTTCAAAAAAAAAATTATTTTGTTTATTAGTAAAGAATTTTTTTATAAGGTCACATTTTCATTCCGGTCCTGGGTGTACGCAACCAAAATGTTGAGATTTTAAACGAAATTTGTGTTTCGGAAATGGACACACTTTTCAGTGGGTGTTGGTTTTGGAGCGGGATGGAAGTTGCTAGTTGGATAATTGGAAAATTAAAAGTCATTCTCGGAAATGAATATTCGCGACGTGCGAAGGTCTCGCTTTTTTGCGGTAATTTATTGTGGCCTAGTTTTTTAAATGTTTTAATTGAGTTGGCAAACAACTCTGAGCTGAATAAGTTTGTATACTTTTGATGAATGTTGTAGAAATTTTCACTGTTGAAATGTTTAACTCAAAAGTATTATTGATAACATTTAAGCCCGTTTTCTTATTCTTAATAAACACTTTAGTTAAAGCCAATTATACCAACAAAAAACATTTACGAGTACCACAAGTTTGATTTTAAAATCGATTTTAACTAATACCCGTTCTAAAACAACGTAATTGTCATAAGAGCAGAACTAAACAAATGAATTCAGACTCCGAAAAACTGAGATTGCACTTCCAGGCAATGATTTTAAATTCTATTTGTATAATTATTATTGCTATCAATAAAAAACTATTCATTTTCATTTCAAATAGATAATTTTAATTTTATTGCCATTTTTGCCCATTTTCCACTCGTATGAACTGCAGCACTCGCCAAAATTCGAGCTATAAATTTTCATACTCGTGAGAAATTTGTACCATTCTGTGCTCATTGTATAATATATTATTTCCATCAGTATTGTATGAGTTAATAAAATTTCTATAAGTTTATAACATCAAAATTAATATTCTTTTATATCAAACTTGTAACAATGTTCTTACTAAGACATATTAAAGTATCTTAAATATTACCGATGTGAACTTGAGAAGTTCTTATACGTAAAAAGGTTTCTTTGTGGTGTATTTAGAATAAAGGTAAATTCTATATTTATATATTTTCTTCGATATTAACGTTACAACAACAGCCCCGGCTTTTATACGGTTTCTTGCTGTAGCTATAACGCAATGTCGACGTGTGTAGTTCACAGATTTTGAAGGGAGTCGAGCTTTTAAGATATATTCTCATATTACACACAGACAGTTCTGGTCACCAGACAACGTGAGATAAACAAACAGCGAAAAATGAACAGGCCTTGGTCACGAAAATGACAGGCCGACTAAAATAGAACACGGTCCATCTTTTTACAGCCTGTCAACCGCATGTAATACGGCGCCTAAATTTCTCTTTCTTTCTCTTAATTTATTTGCCAAAAAGTTTTTTTTTTTTCGGCCACGAGAAATATTACTTCCTTTACTTTTAAAGTGTTTCTTAAAATATTTTTTTGAATAAATTATCTATAAACTTTTGGAATTATTTGGAATCATTTATATCATTAATATTACTGGTACAACAGCGCTAGGCGAGCCTTGATTTCAAGTATCAAAATGATTTTTTTTATTTAGACACTTTTACGAAACTGCAAGTCGTGTGTTCGTGTAGAACGGCGACGAGTTCCGAATAGTAATCTAAATTAGTGATATTTTCAGACAAATAATTAATTAAACTATTGTGTCCGATTCTGTTTAATTAATTTGAAATAATTACATTTTTACGACGTATAGAAACGCTAACCAGTGACTTCGAACCACCGAATTTAGTAACGCTAAATTGTAATATAAAATTTAATTAAAGATTTTATAGAACTAAAACCTGATACATTTTTTTTTAAATAAAATAACTTGTTTTAAAGATATTTTATAAGACTTGCTTATAATAAGCTTCTTGTAATGTATAATAAAATTGTTTCTATATAGGTAGTGGGAATAGCCATTGCTACTATCTCTGTGTTGCTGATTTCACCTCAGTTAATATTTGAAAAATCAGCTAAAGAATTCTATGTTTCTGAATCTTTGTTTATTGTTTTATTATTAAGATATATATTTAAACGTTAACGGTTAACAATTTGTAAATACTTCTATTTTTTATTTAAAATAATAATAGAAGAAAACAGACGTTTATATAATATTCAATTTCAATTTATTCTTATGTATTAATTATAAAAAATATTCTCATTTTCATAATAAACTCATATTTTGTATCAGACTAGTTATAATATATTTTGAAATTGATGTTTTTTTTTTCTAAATTAATGAAATATTTTCAATTCTTCTCAACTTTGATCTAATCCTTATCATAAACATTTTATTATCTTTTCTTCAATAATTTTTCTATCTCCCTTTTTTTTCCACGCTTCTTTTTCACCTTGCTTTTTACATCGTCTTTAAAGCCGACAAGCCAAAGAACATCTTCGGGTAAAGAGATGATGGTATTTTATTCAGCAGACACACCGCTGCCTTGCGTTACAAGCACGCTGCTCCGCGTCGCATGCCGTATAATTTGACTGGGTTTTGTCGTGTAAAATTACAAGTCAGAGACAGCTTTGCGTCTTTTCGTAACCGAGTCAGACGCGCGACACCGTTTTGCCAGGGAGACGGCGTCGTGTCGTTGGCGTCGTTTGCTAGACGACAACCCGTCTCCAACTACCGTACTTACTTATAATTAGATATTATTAATTCACTAGATGATGCTATAGCAACCGGTTGGAATCAATGTAAGAACACGGACGCGCACTAATAAAATACTTATAAAGGATTAGAAATCAAATAAAAACGAATGGTGATAACGATTGTGTTTTGTTTCTATTTGATGTTGATATTTTTTGATTGTATTTTGTTTTAGTTAGTAATATGAAAAAAAAAGATACACAGAAAAAATTTGCTATTTCATTTAATTTTAACTATTTAGATGATTAAATTTATTTAAACATTTAAACATTCATTTAGATTTTTTAAATAAATAAATTATGTATTATATATTTTCATTATATATTGTTAGGTGTGTTTAGTTCAGTGAAGATAATATGTGGAGTATATATGTACACTAAATTTTAGAATTATTCATGTTATTTTATAATTGAGAACATGTATTTATAATATATGATTTTTATTAAAAATAAAATAAATAAAAATAAATGTTTAAAATATATAAATAACTCAAGCTGAAAGTTTAATTGCCCAGATTTATTTTTCAAGAATAATTAACTATAAAATGTAATAATAATCTGATAAACCCTTTAAGACATGTAACAAATGTTCAAGTATTTACCTAAATATTCAAAATTTTTGTTTTAATGTGTAATTTGATTTTATCTAAACCTAGTTCTAAAAGAATGAAAATATTTTTATTGTTTTTATACATGCTTGTTAGTAGGTCATTTTTCAAAAATGAATTAATTTGAGTACTTTTATGACTCGTGTAACATGTAAATATACATGAACTATATTTATATTAAAAATATGTATAAAATATATTTATCATGTCGGTTCAAAAAAGACGTGATACAGTTTTTGACTTGATGTTTGTAACGTTAAAAATTAAGGGAAAAAAATGAAAATTATATGAACAATTTTCAGATGTCAAATTTGAACTTAAATTTTGAGAATGTATGTATTTATATATAGTATCTTCGCATAAAATATTTATCCATTTTTTTAATAATAATATAAGAATAAGTATTTAGTTCATTAGATACAAAATAAAAAATAATTGAGTTAAATTAACACAAGTTTGGTGTTCCAAGAAGACCACTACCTACATTTTGTTAATTTAACAAAATACAATGTTGTTAAGTTTGAATACTTTTAAAATACATTACACTTATTAAAATACTACTATATTTCAACAAGAAATTTTGTGTTAATTTAATCATTTTTCATTACCACATTCGAAAATAACAAACAAATATCTAAAAAATTTACTGTGTAATTATGTAATTTAATTTTTGATCAAAGATCTTAATATTAAATAAAATATGTATATATGTCCTAATTTAAATTTATTTTAATTTTTTTAATTATTTGTTTATACATATTGCAATTTAATTCACATAGTATTGCTTTATTGTACTTTTTATTTAATAAAAATTAATAATACATTATTTTTTTAATTATTATTATTACAAACTTATGGAATGACAAATTTTTACATTTTATCAATTTTGTTTGTAATAATAACTTTTTAATTTTTATACATTATTACATTAAATAAATATTTTATGCATGAAAAATAGTGAAATAAAGCATAGTTTTTTCAACAATTGTAGAAAAATATATATTTCAAACTGATGAGTAATAAATAAATAATTATATTGGTTATTATAATAACATGAAAATAACTTATTTTATATTTCAATAATAACAACAGTAACACCGTTGAGAGAGAAATAAAAAATGCTGATATTTTCACGAGAGTTTTCGATTAGAATTCGGGTGTTTCGTGTCCAGCGAAGCGTCAAATATGTTGAGATACGGTTATCGTGATGAATTTTTGAACATTTCGAATAGGAAATGTTTTATTCAGCAACCAAACGATATACTCTGTTCTAACTCTACTACAACACACAAATTCTTAAGCCTATAAACTGTTTTATAGAATTGCTGATATACGTATACAACCTCAACGAGTACTTAATTCTTTAATCCTGCGAATATATGTACATAATACACTTTGAATTGTAACAAATATAACTTTATGTTAATTTGAAGGTAATCAAGACTAGTTACTTCGTTACCTAGCAACTTGTTTCTATGTTTTGTTTGTTTATTAGTTATGCTATTTGTATATTTTTTCCTGATAATGATATACGTAGAGTATATTGAAACGTCGATATTTAAATAAAATATATACTTTATATAATAAAGCTTTTTTATTTTAGTTTAATGACTTCTAAAAGATTTTGACTATATTAAATAGAAACATATTTTTGTTTTCTCTAAAGTGATAACGTTGACATTAAACAATTTTGATGCGTCCATACTTTTGGGAGACAAAAAATAATCAATGTAAATCACGGAAATAAAAATTTGGATATTTCTGCTCTATGTTTCTGATTAATTTTAATTAACTATTGTTTAGTTCTGTAGTTTATATTTGTGAAAATCTTATATTGCAAATAATCGATTAAATATGATAAATAACTATTTTTAATATTAGCATAATTCTAAAAGAGTGAAGAATTATAATCTACTTATATGTATGGGTCAGATATCTGACTTAGATACCCATTAAGCTTGGTTCTGATAACAGTTTTTATTATATCAACGATCAAGTTATTAAAGTTGAAACATAAAAACAATCGTAAAAACTGTTAATTTTCTACTTTATTTTAAATAAGATGTTTGTTTATATAATATATACAAGAAAAATGTCAAATATATTAAATTATAGTGTTTATTTAATTTCCATACCTATTATTTTATTGGTCTCTTATTTTCAACTAAAGTTTTATCACCTTATATCTAGCAACTAACAGTCAGTTTTATAATAAACATCATAATGTCGACTTTAAGCTTTTCAAAAAGGCTTCGTTTTATTGACAACAACAAATAATTTTACCATTACAAGTGTAAAAAGTTGACAAAAAGCATCACTTTATTGACAACAATAATTATTCTAGAAGAATTTGGTCTGGATAAAGTTGATTTTATTTAAAATATTTATTATGAATTCGGTCCTAAATCTATACTATTTTGCTAAAGCAAAAAGTTATGTCTGCGAAAATTGTTTTTGAGTCAAAATGTGTTTATGCTGGAAGAAAATATTTTCTATTATTAACTAAACCAAAAATATTACTGTATTTTTATAAAATTTATATAAAAAGAATATTTGTTAATTTATAAATATTTATATTTTTAAATTTATGAACATAATAATGTATATACATATGTTTAATATCTTTGAAATCAAAACAAAAATAATTATGAATCACAATACTAAATCATTCATTCTTATGTTATTTTTATTATCGACACTATAATCTGTAATAAAATTCTGTTTAGTGAGAAAACTGTTATAAATTGATTTGAAAATAGACTAGTTTCTAGGAAATCCTATTGATTTAATTTTGGTTTTTCAATTACTAACAATTATCGAGAGTATGTAATTTGCTGACCAGGATATTCTTTTTTATACTTATTTATATTCAGCGTCTAAAAGGTTAGCCTTTTAGACGCCAAATATAATAATACTTATTTTATTACTTTCATATAAAAATCATAAAATTAAAAAAAAATAAAAATAAAAGAAATTATTTAGCCTTATATAAAAATAATCCAAATAAAAGTTGTTAGTTATTACTTGTTTAGTAACTTTTATTAAATAAATATTTTCGAAATATATTTTTGTTGCGAAATATTCGTAAAATGCATAAAAGTAGCATAAGTAAATTATCACTTTCGGTTAGCAGATCTTTAGCAAAAGTTGATTAAATTGAGATATTTACTTCGGAAGGTTAAATATGAAATTTTATAATAATCTGCTCAGCCAAATTTACTATAGACGTGGTCTACGGACCGACATCACATTAAAAACACTAGATTCGTGTTATTATAAAAATCTCGATGTTAAATTTGGTATGATTACAATACCTCACTTATCATATGTGATATTACCGTCGGTGAAAAACGGATTAGTCAAAAATTTTTGGACTTATACAAATATACATACATGCAATTTGTATTTTATATTTTCAAAAATGTACATACATGAACAACAATGAATAATTCATTTATATTTATTTACAAAAACAGATAATTTGTAAAATACTTTAATATGATAATTATGATTAATATGTATATATTAATATACGTATGAATTGATAATTATAATTAACGTAAAAAAATAAAGAAACATGTTTATTGATTATTTTTAACTTCCTTGATAATGTTGCATATTTTTTATTGTAAACAAAAGAAACTATTGTTTATCTATAATTGTTCTATAACTGTTCATTGAAGGGTAATTAATTTTTTTATTTAAATTGTCGTTCGTTCAGTACAAACATATATTATTATGATAACAACTACAGTGATAAAATGTGTAGTTTACAATAATCAGCTTTATTTTAGTGGTGTAATGTTATGGAGTGTTTTATTTTTCTCTCTTTGCTACTAGCTTTAAAATGAATCATTATTTGATTGGATTGTTTTTAATCCGAAAAAATTTTGTATTTCATCTTGATCAATAATATTTTTTTATGTCCTAACAGTAAATAATAAAAACAAGTATCTTAGTTTGAAATTTCACTCATCTAACGGCTCCTAATAAATTGTAAGTTATTTTTATTAGTTAATAAAATTAACAAATTTGTTAATAAAAGTATAAACAATGCTTACAGAGAGAACTTATTTTCTAATAAAATAAAAAACTTTGGCAAAGCTGGATACTTTACGCATCGTATTATAACAACGTTTGGTAAACGTCAATTTTTCACAATATCTATAGTGTGTAAAGTGTAAACTTTAGACGTGGCCGTAGATAAAAAAATATAAATCATGGATGAGAAATCCGCGTTTCGTGAAATAATAATTTGTGAAATAGATCAATTTTAAACTATTGTCCAATCCTGCATAACACAATATTTGATTAACAAAAAAATTGTAGAAATAAATTTTGATATTTTATCAATTTTGCGAAAAAAATTGTACACTTTGATTTTTCAAATAACCTGTAATTGCTCTGCAAGCATTATAAATAATAAATCTCCGTATATACGAAATAAAAATGCTCGTAGAATAGTTAGCTAAACATTTGATCCAATCATCTGCAAAATTCCCATCTAAAAAATGAAAAATATTAACCAAACATTTGCTCAACAGTAGCAATTGAATAAAAAGCACCAGCAACATCCCGAAACGCAATATTTATCTACAAATTAAGAGTTATCATCTAGCCAGTTACATGAAAAGTGACCACACACACAAATCGGGGTAAAAAAAAAACATGGAAACTCAACCACTTCAAATATTAATGTGTTCGTGTCGAGAGAAAAAAGTTGAATGCTATAACATCGACATCTATTGACACGAGAACCTAACAACGAAATAACAAACGAATAACGGGGCGCGGTAGGAAATTCAATTCCATTTTCCATCACAAATTGAATCAAACATAAATGAATGAAAATGAACGAGGCACAATCTTTGCGTGATTATATTTATACCAGGTAACTCCCGGTTTTTGCTTTTCCTCTTATACCTACATAGTCTGGCTTGAATGTGTCACATAAAATATTCAAATGGCGTCCATCTCTTATTCTTGTTCTTCTACTCGTCAATTTTATAGTTTTCTACCTGTCTGACTCTCCCATTTTCGAATGACACACTGAAATAAAATACACGAAACATTAACGAATTTTTTATGCTGAAGAAAATCGAATAATTTTTACATTGTTTGCTTTTATAAAAATAATTTTTAACATTATTTTCTGCGTTTATCTCATCTCATCATTGAGATAAACAATTTGTATTGATAATTTAAGTGGCTTGATATGTTTAAATTAATTTAAAAAAGCAGGATTGACTTACAATTAGTGTAATAATTAATTTATATCAAGGCTTTTTAAACTTTTATGGGCCGCAACTCACTTTCAAAATTTTTGTTGTAATCCATTATTACTGTTTCTATTTTAAATTTTGTAATAAATATACCTAATATATAAATGTATTAAACAGATGAATTTAACAGTTTTTAGTAAACATATTTTAATATTAAATGCGACCCATCTAAAATTATCTAATGATCCACACTTTAGAAACTGCTGATTTAGATTATTTAATGAAATATATCAATTTAATTATTGCTGTTAATATTTATGTTTTAATGGTGGAGTATATGAAATAAAATAGTACGTTAGCAGGTTTGTTGTAGGCTCAGTGCTAGGCTACTATCAAACAGTTTGCAACTGTTATTGCGCATTTCTCATACAGTTGCCAACTCATCCCAAAACTAATTAATGGTAGCCTGAAAAATCCTATCATTGCTTTTTGTAACTTATTAGAAAAAACTGCAATTATGGGACTCTGAACAATAAACTTATATTAACAATTTAACAATTATTTTTGTTGGTCATATAAAATTTATTATAGAATTTGAAAAAGAATTTCATTTTATATTTAAAACCTAACCTAGTTGAAACACCAACTACATTTTATGCTACACAACCCGTTTGACTTCTAACCTAGAAAATAAAAATCCACCATTTGACACCTACAGTAAATTTTTCAAACGGGCCCACCCGCCCATATAAACCGTCACTTGTTTTATTCAGCCACAGAGTCTACATCCTCACACACACATATCTCCAGCCTAACATACGATTCTGTCTCAGCCAGAGGGCAACCATTTTAAAAGACATCTCGTACGCGCTCTTTGACACTACGGGCGCCCCCTTCTAACCATCCGTGCGTGATGCGTTCACGCGTGTGTGCGTGACACGGCGGCGTCGGCATCGTTCCAGGTATCATACGGCGCTGTGGACGCGCCGGCGTCCGTCTGTCACTGAATTAGTAATGCCCGGGAAATGGTAGCATCTGCTCGACCGGCACGCTATGTTCAACTGAACTGAACTGAATTGAACTACATGTTCGAGCGATGGATTTGGATGTATTTGGATATTGGTGATGGTGAAATGGTAAAACGTGGGCTAGTTGGAATTTAGATTTAGGGGGTCGTGTTTGATGGACGCTGTTACTGTTTTTCTAGTAATGCTTGGAATAGATTTTATAGGGTCAATGGAAGGGATGATTGTCTAGTGAAATATTGAAGTGATGCGATTGTTGTTGCTGATGGTTAGAAGGAAAAAGGTTTAGATCTCAATGAATATAAAAATAAATAAACATTTAGGCTGGAAGCACGCCATTTAGTTACGGTTAAACAAAATATCGTTATAATAAACGTTATGATTAATTAGTATTTGTGACTCATTGTGACTAAATATGTCATAGTGTTTCATCTAATCTAATCTTGACTAATTGTTCTTCTATATTTTGTAAAAATTTCTTTAATAATAAAATTCCAGAATTTGTTACAATGTTTACTATATTATATAAAAGTTATAAAAATTATTAAATGAACAAATTAACCTATTAACAAATGTCTTGATCAAATATACATAATATACACAATCACACCATGACATGTTATTTTTTATTCGAAATGTTAAGCACTATCTTAAAGTTAATAATAAATAACTTTAATTTCTATTTTTATATCTAAAATAAAAATCATATCTATATTACCGCAAACTCAAATAAAATTAAAAAAATATTTACTTTTATCTAGATTACGATACAATGACAAACCCTAAATGCTAAACTACAATAAACAAAAATTTATCTAGGCTTTTAACAAAATTACCTTCATCAAATAATAATACACAATTCACACCATACTTAAAACTTAATATTCCATGAAATAACTTTACTTCTAAATAAAAAATAAATATAGATAACAATCGCGTAATAAAATCTTTGTCATTCCGTCTCTGTCTACTCCTCTATAATATCTATATACGGAAATACAGAGAGCATATATAGACACAAACCTATCATTTGTGCATTAAACATGATTACCTGTATAACTGTCCGACACAATAGCACCCCATTGCAGGATGCAGTCATGAACATCCAGAGGGTTTAACAGAGCCCTGGAAAAGGAAGGGGGTGAGTTTGACTCTGCTTACGGTGGGATGATATTGATAACGGGGTGACGCCGGTGTGCGTTGCGATAATTGTGCTCCCGTTTGGATTGTTTGGAAGTGGTTTGACGGTCGTATGACAAATGGGGGAGTGATTCTGGAATGAGGTGGAAATGGATTGGTCTATCTAGGATTTATTGGGATACAAAAACGTAGTTTAGAGAACTAGGATTACAAGATGTTTCATATAGAATGTATTCCTATAATAGTTGAAGAATATAGAAAAAAAAAAGAATTAGAAATGGTTTTCAGGGAACTTACTTTTGGTAGTTTTTTTAAAACTATTTGCTTTTGCAATTAAATTCTGTAGCAAAGAGGAATTAATTGTAATTGCAAATCTAATAAAAATAAAAAAGTTTTTGTGCTAATTTAGCAAATTTTGTGAGAAGAAATTTTTCAATTGAGAGAAAATGAAATACGAATATTTGTTTTAAATCATTGAAATTAATATTTACTCAAAAAAATATGTAAATTTTTCTTTAAAATAAAATAAAATATAAAAATTATATCTGCACTGAGATTTTTCATTCAAAATATATGAAACTGCAATTGTACCTTTGTCGCCTGTTAACATTATAAAATTATGCCGCCGGACAAGAGTTAAAAAGAAATTAAAAACTATAGTTTTCTGTCAAAATCAAGATTTGTTTTAACTTTTAAATTTTTAAAAACATTTTTAATTATATGTCACAAAATAAATCTGCTGGTACTACAAGCTCAGTTTTAATTCTGATTTTAACTAATACCGATTTTGAAACAGTGTGGTTGTCATATGATCAAGATTAAACAAATAAAAACATCTAAAAACCGAGCTTGTAATACCATTTATTATTACACATCTAAATTTAGTTCTAAAATCAAAACATCGTTGCAATTTATCAATATCATAGTCAGATTCAATTTACCAATCAATTATTCACGAAATTACAATAACATTCATTGGCTGTCATTTTCATATTAGCGATAACCATACTATAGCCCCTCTCACTATACAAACATACAGCAAAAATCACATCGTAACATTTACCCATTCGTTCACATAACAACGAAGCTTAACAGCAGTGTTGCCTAATTTATTAGTCCAGGTGAAATGCATATGCGTGCGTGTGCGGTGTTGCCGCACACATTGTGCACGTGCGACCGGCGAATGGGTACACGTGTTCCCATGCATAAAATATGAACAGCCGCCATTTATGGTGGGAAGTGGGGAAACAAGGAGGACGAAGTGATAGGGTTGTATTATATTGTGTAGTACCGGAACTCCGGAGCTAGCTAGCCGGAGCTGCCTGGAATCAACTGGAAACCATGGACGATGCTGATATGATAGATGAGGAAGAGACATTGATAGTGTGTATGACGAACATATTATAATAGAGTTACATGTCAACTAATATCAATAATAGATAATGCTATCAAATTTAGATACTTAGAATTACATAATAACAATTATTTATAAAGTTTAATCTAAAAACATAAATACTCGTATAACAAAAATAAATAAATTTTAATATAACATAAGAGTTAAATATTTTATAATATATATATATATATATATATATATACCGGGTGTCTACTTTTTTTTTGTTACATAGGGAATAAAATGCTAAAATTTTCATTTGGTGATAAATTTTTCCCTAATTATTATAGAACAAAAGTACAAATACAAAAGTTGTTTAGAATTCAAAAATGCATCAAATGATGCCAAATTTATCAATATAGGATGTTCTGATCAAGAATTAGAAGCAAATTAAAATTTCCATTTTTGCGCTCTTTACATCAAAGTGCCACGGAAATTAAACAAATAATTTCATTTCTTCTGGAGTTTGAGTTTGACAGATCGTATTTATTTTATTGTTACGTTCTGTATTATTATTATTATTATTATTATTATTATTATTGAAAATAATGAATAAACTTAATGTAAATGAAAAGCTATTAAGTATAAAAAGTATTAAGTATTTATTATTTATTACAATGAAAGGGTATTTTACTCGGCTGTACACTACGTACTAGCTGTGGTTTTAAATTGTGAATGTCTCCATTATAATTTTAAGTAATTGTTTAATTTATTTATTAACTTCAAGTTATAAAAACAATACATTTGAATTAGATGACTGGCATTATGCCTAATATATTTATTATAATAATTTAAACTTATCCCTGAGGATGCTGTAAGTTGTGCAGTGAAACGTCGGATAAGAGTTTAATAAATAGTAAATAGCTGAACTCCGTAAAACTTTCTTTATTTATTACAATATTCAATATACCTATAAAACAGAAAAATTCATGAATACAAGATATAGGAGAACAAAAACGAAACTAACAATTTAAATTAAATGTTCAAATAAATCGCCATTAACTGCCAAACAATGACCTAATCTGTTATAAAATTCGTGACGTACAGAGCTTAATTGTGTTTGTGTTATATTATTGCACTCTTCAACAATGGCATTTTTCAAATCAACAAGATTTTTGATATGTCGTTTATAAATTTTCTCCTTCAAATATGGCCATAAAAAGAAATCGCACGGTGCTAAATCGGGCGATCTAGCTGGCCAATTAATTGGACCACCTCTACCAATCCATGAATTTGGAAAACATTGATCCAAATATAATTTAATGTTGCAGCTGTAATGTGCCGGACATCCGTCTTGTTGATACCAGACAACATTATCTTGAGTTGCACACTCTTCTAACTGCGGACCAATATGATTTTGCAACATATCCAAATATTTTTCGTTGTTTAAATTATTTTCAATAAAAAATGGCCCAATTATACACCTGCCAAAAATTCCAGCCCATACATTAACTTTTTCTGGATATTGGGTACGTGTTGCTACCATTAAATGAGGATTTGTTTGGCTCCATATTCTAAAGTTTTGTGTATTAGGTTCGCCGTGTAAAGTAAACGTAGACTCGTCAGTAAAACAAATAGATTTCAAGAAGTTTCTGTCTAAATTGGATTTTTCCATAATAATGTTACTAAATTCGCTTCTAGCCATTTTATCCGCTTCAAATATCTCTTGGTGCGTGGAATATTTATAAGAATGATATTTTTCATTTTTATGTACCTTATGTATTGTTGAAGGATGCAAATTTAATTCAGCACCAAGTTGACGCACACTAACATTTGGGTTTTCCGTTACACACAAAAGTATATTCAATGTATTTTCTTTAATTGCATTTTGATTTAAATTCTCCTCCTGATCTTCTGCGTTGATTTTTCTACAATTTTTACAACGTTTTAACACACTTCCAGTTTCTTCGAATTGTTTAATTATCCTACGAATAGTCATAGCGGAAGGTATGGGACGGTTTTCAAAGAAAGCGCTGAATAAATCTCTTACTCGTCGTATCGAATTTCCAGTAAAATACCATTTTACGCACTGAACTTTTTCATTTACCTTAAGTTTATTCATTATTTTCAATAATAATGATAATAATACAGAACGTAACAATAAAATAAATACGATCTGTCAAACTCAAACTCCAGAAGAAATGAAATTATTTGTTTAATTTCCATGGCACTTTGATGTAAAGAGCGCAAAAATGGAAATTTTAATTTGCTTCTAATTCTTGATCGGAACATCCTATATTGATAAATTTGGCATCATTTGATGCATTTTTGAATTCTAAACAACTTTTGTATTTGTACTTTTGTTCTATAATAATTAGGGGAAAATTTATCACCAAATGAAAATTTTAGCATTGTATTCCCTATGTAACAAAAAAAAAGTAGACACCCGGTATATATAACTTACACTGAAAAAAATATTATGAAGTTAAGTATTTTGAACTCTAAAGGAAAAAAAGATTTAGGGCCGGTTTCATAAACATTAAAATAAATTATAAAGTAAATTTACTCTCTTGTTTCGCAAAGCAACAATTGAAATAAATAACTATTGGGAAATTTACCGACTGAGAATTTTAACGTTTGTCAAAATAACTTTCAATATATTTTATAACATTTTTAAGTTGTTAAAGAACACTTGAAAATAAATAAAAATCGTAACTGAAACAAAAACTACACAGGATCTTACAACGAGAATTTGTTAGAAACACACGATATACCGGTGTCATGTAAAAAATAAAGGTGAGAGAACGCAGTAATTGTTGATATTGACTTACCCAATTAAATATTGAATATTATCGTAAGTGTTTTTTTTTTTTTTTAATTTTTAGAGGTTTTAAATAAAAATTCAGATTTTTATAGTAAAAAATCTTTCAGAACTCATTATAATAAAATAAAACAGCTTTAGGTAACAGTTCTGTAATAACATTTATTAATAATCCACGTTTTAACGTATTCAACAGACATTTTCATTAGAAAAAATATTATTTTTTCCTAAACGCTCTAAACAGTTTCAACATGTAAGTCTATAAAACAAAATATTGATTACATCTATTTAGAAACCGTGATCCATCAATAAATACATCTTTATAAATTTAAAATAAACTTCGAACAATTTAAAAAACCCGTTATTAGGATAAATAATGTTTCCATCACCCTATCACGTGATCTGTTATTTTTAATTTAAAAGTAACTGTCACAGTATAAAACATCTAATTACATACTTTTTACGGTTGTAAATTTTTTATAAAACATTTGCGATAGATATCCGATGATAATAGACGATATTATTTTTTCAAACAATACAACAATTTAAATACATTTAAAACGAAGCATAATTTTAATAATTCAAATACAATACTTAGAAATTACAACCTTACGAATTGTAGGTACTATTAGCAGTTGTTTGAAACTTTACAACTCCACCTATTTTCGCAAAGCATAAAGTCGCGTTAAAATATTATGGTGATGTAGAATTGGCAAGTAGAAAATACGAACTACTTTCCAACTCCTCCTAGTCAAGTTCTAATAGAACTTATTGTACTATGATTAGATATTAAGTTCAGTTTTGTTTTAAAACAAAAACTACTTCGTTTTTATTATTTATTTAGATAGGTTCTATTGATTCTGTGTTACAGAATTTAGAATGAAAATAAATTTTATAGCTTCATTACAAAAATATGTTTCAGAGTAGTAATGTTTAAATTACCGGTAATTTATTTCTGGAAATATTTGAATCTAGTGTAACAGGACATTCTTATTGATACCAAATACATGATATAATTTTGGGTACAAATGTAAACGAAACGTTATCTAGTGGCGTGATAAAGAACTAAAATTGTACATTATTTACATTTTTACATATTTTACATTTTTTACACATAAATGTAAAAAACACTTTTTTAAGCGTAATATTACTAGTAAATTACCCGTTACATGTTACTTACTTCGTTAATTTACTAGGCCAACATTGCTAATTCAGAGACAGTGGAAGAAAAGCAAAAAACATAATTTTATATATTTCTTTTTGATATAACTATTAATATATCATGTTGCTTTAGAAACATAATTGAAAAATAAAAATAAGAAGAAAATTTTTTTATATAATCTTTTATTTTTGCCACATAAATACATTGGCCCGTATTCTCACCTCACTTTTTTGTGAAAAAGTGCTTTTATCATTTATTTCAAAATAAGTTTTTGCGCTTATGTTTTTCATCAAATATAAATAATTTTACTATTTTTGATCATTTTTATTATATTTGGTATTATAAAATTTAAATAAACTATTATAAAGTGCTTAATAAATAATTTTAAGCAAACGTTAAAAGTACTTTTAGCAAAAATCACTTTTATAAATGAGGTGAGAATACGGGCCATTCGCTTTACACTGATTTTATTCGCCAATAGTTGTTAAAATTGTTTTGTTTCTTATTTTTGAAAATAATACAAATATTCTGAAACAATTTGTAAAATATATGAATGTAAATGAATTCAAAAAAGAAGACAACAAAAATTGTTCACAGCCGCCTACGTTCTAACATTCCTCACGTTCCTGTTTGTCACTTGATTTTAATGTACGATTGTTTACATTTTGATTTGCGGTTTTCGAGAAGCGTGTTTCTTAACACAACACTAACGCTTTGCTATCTGCTAATATAATATAATACTTGATCTTTGAATAGCGTTTTCTTGTTGGTAGGTGCAACAAATGCTCATCGTTGCTGTATGTCATATTACCGAGTAGTTAGTTAGATTAGATTTGAAATGTATGTGACTCTTGTTCGTCTGTTTGTATTTTTTTTTCCTGAGAAATATTTATTCTCTAGTTTAATTTATTATTTCATAGGTATTGTACATAAAAATGTATGTAGTAATAGAATTCCATGTTGTGAGTTTACTTTCGCCGTTAATGTTAGAAATCATAAAGATATTCTAATATTTACACAAAAAATTAATGTATGATTAAATTTTTTCCAAATTATTTAAATATTTTGCACAAATAACATATTGTTTGCACATATAATTGTGTAATTTGCCTAGTAGAGTATTTATATAGATATACTTATAACCAAAGTTGTATTAATTATTTATTATAAGTTTATAAATATTTTTAGATTTTTTTTTTGTCAAAAATACAAGCTTATTAATCAATGTTCAATTTGAAAAACTATTACAATTGATTATAGACTATGCGACTTAACAATATTTACAATTAAAATGAAGAAATTATATAAAAAATAAATCTTGCAAAATTAAATTTGTCACTCAATTTACTTAAACTTTTAATGATATTTATTTAACAAAGTTTAATGCAACTGGCCCTCAGTTTTTAAAATATTTTTGAATCGATAATATTTATAGACTTTTCAAACAGGTTCAGTTACATAAAAGTTTGTTAACTTAATCAATAAGTTAGATTGTTTACTATTGTTAAAGCCTCTCATTGAATTGTTAGTTAACTAATTAACCATTTGGTTAACTGTCATTATTGTACTAGTAACATAATGACCTCATTGTAGATAGTCAATATAGTAACGTAATATTAATATGATGATACGCTTGAAGAAAAATGATTTTTTTAGATAAAAAACTAAAACATTAGAAATATCATCTAAAGAATTTTCTCTGCGTATTTTTTTTTAGAACATTTTGCATTAACATTACTAACATTAAAAACTAAATAACTTTTTTCAATATATAAATAAACTCATATATTTGTGAAAGTTTAATTTTTGTATATATGTATGTATATTCGATATTTCATTTTTCGATAAATCTATTATAAACGCGGTTATAAATAGTCTGGACCCAATTGAAAACGCTGAATTATTATTTGGTAGTTAGTGTTTGTTTGCACAATTGAATTGTAAAGTGACAGATTTAAATTATGCTGTCTGATGTGTCTGTATATTATACGTGTTTATTTTGAATATGCTGTTCGCTATAGAGAGATTATTTCTATAAGCATCTCTTTTTATTGTCATATCACTTGTCGCTGAACTGAAAACAATTGAAATAGAACTTTTTTAAAATTCTATGTTTGCTGTTAATATTTTTCAACTGAAATTTAAATATTTCGTGACTTGATATGATAAAAAATTTAATTTTTTATAAATTTTTTTCCGAAATTATGTTTCTATAATTATTATTGTAGAAATAAATTTAAAAAAAAATAAAAATAAGTAAAAATTTAAATTAAAATATGATTTTACTGTGGCGAAAAGTTAATAAAATAAAATAGTTTCCCTTAAACCACAAAATAATTTAAAAAAGCTAAATATGTATTTCAAAAGCTAAACTTTTATCATCAGTAGTAAAAAAAGTTAAAATTAAAGTCCAAATTAGTGATCTAAGGTTACACAGATACTCAACGTACCCAGTGGTCAAAGAACACAGTGTTTTTTTTTAATTTTAAGAAATTAAATAACTTTATTTTTTATCATTTATAATTATTTTTCAAATTTTGAATTCACTGTATATTATTAACTACTTTGATCGTACTTTAAGTTTAGATCAAGCGGGATCAGTTTTTTAAATTTTGTTAAAATTCAAAATAATATTTGACTCATTTATTTTATCTATTCTTCCCGAATAGATACTGTATATAAAGCAATTGTATAAACTAAATCTATTCTATAATTAAAACCGAATACTAGCTTCTATCTATTATCTTTATTTCAATAATACTATCCCGTACCTTCATAGGTATTGTCTGCCGTATTAATTCTGCTTGTACACAGGATGGATTTTATTAAATTTAAGACAAATTGGATTACGCTGTAATAGCAGTTACCTACTTAGATCTTCAGAAGCCCTTCTTGAATTAGGTTAGTAGATAAAGGGATGATCAGAAAAGGGGGTAGGACGCGCACAAGTTGGTTTCTTAAAGGTGTAAAATACCAAAGACACTGTTCGGAGGGGAGAACAATTTTAATTCAATCAAGTACACGAACTTTTCGGCTGTACCTTTTATTAAATCAACATCGTTAGAAATTTAAATAATTTACATGTATTATCATTATTCATTCTTTTTTTTTTTAGTATTTTGAGGGTTGTACAATTTAAAATTATATTTTTTTATGAATAATGAATTTTAAAAAATTAATATTTGGAATTAATTGATGATTTTTTTATCTTGTTACGATAAAAATTTTGTCATACAATTTTTTTTTATAAATACAGCATTTATTAAAAATGATTAATTGATCTTTAGAAGATGTTCAGCTTTGAAATTTTTCTGATAAAAAGATTCAAATGAATTTATTAATTTTAGAAGCAATTTTGTTTCATTTTGTATATGTATATTAAAATTTTATTTTGAAATTATTATTTTATTATCAATTTGGAAAGAACATTTTTAGTAAAGTAATTTTTTTATAATGAAAAAAGAGTATTGAAAATACAAAAAATATATAAATTCTTAAAATTATATAAGTTTCATATATTTAATGTGGTGTAATAGATAAATGTATTATGAGTGTGAAATTGAAATAAATGTTGCAAATGTTGGTGTTATTCAGTTAAAATTGTTTGGTCATCTTTAACGAATGTCTAATGAACGTTTGATTAAAAAAATATATGTGAATGATTTTCAAGATATACGTTTGCGTGGACGTCCGATGAGTAGATGGAGTAGTATAATTGAAAGTGTTGTACGTGAGCAAAATTTTCTAAGTAGTAGAAATAGAAACAGCATGGTTACCTATGAATGAGTTGCTTGTCTAAATAGAAATGTTTATAGAAAACTAATTTTGGAATAATAGAAAGAGTTTATATTACATCCATTTCAGTACATGGCGTGATTGTGTATGTATGTATGAATACATATAATGTTAAATCAGTTTTTAATTGTATTTATATATTTTTAAAAAAAATTTGTCATTAAACATTTGTGATTATTTGCAGATAAGTTTCTGTACGAGAAACATACAATTTTATTTTAATTGCGTCAGACTTTTGAATAAAAAATTTATAAATTTTATGATTTAGTTACTTATTTTGTTACCTAGTAACTTGTTTCTATATTTTGTTTATTTACTGTAAATGTCATTTCCATCTTTTTTTCTGATGAGTTCGTACGTTGAGTTTGTCGAAATGTCAATTATTAATAAATATTAACACGGAACTATAACCTAAAGCCGTTTTATTTTAAAATAATAAATCTACTGTTAGGAAATAAACTGCTAAAAATGTTCATTTATATACCACAAACTTGCGTTTTGTCAGATATATTTTTTTACAACAAATTTTTCAATAAAAAATAAGTAATGAGTAAAATTGATTACTTATTCATGTGAACTAGAAGAACAGACAAATAAATAAATAAAGTCTGGTACTCAGTGGTGGATTTAGCTTTTTGGCGTAAATTATTTAGAGGCCCTTAATACAACATGTTAAAACTATTTATTATTTGTAAAAAATATATTTTCTGTATTACCATAAAAATTTACATTTCAGGGAGTATAATAATATATTATTTTAATTTTTTATTATCAAATGTATTATTAAAAGCAATTATTACAAACTATTTACTTTTCTAAATAATATAAAAAAAAATTGTTCAAAATTAGGTTTGTTTATAATATGCAAAACTGCACAATAAAGGGTTAAAATTATTTCAACTTTAACCTAAAAATTACCAAAAACATCTCAACTTAATAGCATTTCTGAGTATTAGAACATGCCAAACATCCAAACCCAAAAAAATTAATGAGTGCCGCAGATAAAAGAAAGGTAAATATCATCTTTCATATCCTTATAATAATAAGACACTGCACATCAAAAAAATCCTGCATGTTTCTCCCTCTCTTTACTCCTACGAAAGGGTGTCTTCCCCTACCACGCCATCAATGGCCTGGCTAGATCCATGCTGCACCGAAACGAGTTAGCGGAGAACTGTCAGTGCGCGCTAAACCTTCGTAAGAGAAGGTTGTGTTGCTGGCTCCCAGAAAACTTAGTCGTGTATACGTAAAAAGCCTGTTTATATATTTACGATAAAATAAAGTGATTGTAAATTCTACTATTGTTTATAAATATTGACAGAGTGTGCTGTGGGGTGCATGTGTGACAATTGTTTAATGATAGTTTCTATATTTCGTGTGTGCATTTGACAATTTGAGGTTAGGCTAAGTGACAAGTGACGATCGGAGGAAGACTAATCAGGGAATTATTTTAATCGTTTTTAATAAGGTAATTGTTGCATATTTTTCAATTTGCCAAATTAAATTTAGCGTGTGTTTTAATGAAGACATAATTGAAAGCTAAATTGAATTAAAACTCATGTTAGAGAGGTTTCTGTTTGCCACCGGAAAATATATTCATTATTTCTTATACCGCTTGAGTGACTGGACTGAAATATACAATTCTGTCGTTGATGCGATTTGCGACGAACAAATTTGATTGTTAAAATCGAAGTCGAGAGTGGAAAGTTCACGAGTTTGGAAACGCAATAACGGGGGCCCATCGTTGTTTTCTTCCGTTATCTCACAAATTTCGACTCGAATTGAGTTCGTATTTAGGAAAGATTATTCAATTTATTCGCGCTGATAATGGGCACTGATTTCTTTAACTGTCCGCATTGTAAACTTAAAAGGATTTTGATGAATTTTTTTCTCAATTTAGGGAAACTGTTAAAATTTATTTTATTCTCGAATTGAATGTATTTTTCTATGAAATTACAACGAATAAAATTAATAATGGCAAATCTTAAGTAAATGTTTCTAATCATATATTTCAAAACAAACTTTTGCTTCTATTTTTTTTCAAATATAATTATTATTGTATACACCTCCTACAAACGAACACTTTTAGCCCTTGACAAATAAATAAATAGCTATTACACACAATTTAATAATATATTTTACTTTAAAAATTTAAAAATACATTTAAAAATTATTTTGACTAAAAAACTTCAAAACTGAAGTGATAATACGTGTTAGCCTAAAATAATTGTGTCTAATATTATTAGTTTGTAGATTTGTAGAAATCGTACATTTTATGTTCAAAGTTTTTTTTTTTTGTTGTTTTACATTTTGTAGGAATATTTAATTTCCTGTTTTGTAAACAAGCAAATGTAATTTCGATTTTAATTCGAATAGTAGTAGTTTTTGTGTATGAGTATAAATGTTGTTACTATTACAACAATTTAATGGATATGGTGATTTTTTTAAATAGATTTGTTATTAGATTCGGTCGTTAAATTCGGCTATAAATTTTATCGTTTGTTCTACTTTATATATTTATATATATTTATTTCCTGGAATTTATTTCCAATAAGAATATACTCGTATGTAGTATATATGAAAATTTATTTTATAATTTTATAGGTAATATTTAAATTTTTAATTAAATTTTTTTGCAATAAATAAAGTAATTCTGGAAGAGATACAACTTGTTTTTTAATACAAATGTTGTTTATAATTAAGAAAATTAATTTTCGTCATTTGATATAAAAATACCATAAGTTTGTAAATTGGTAGAGTAAATAAATTGTAACAGAATATATTATCTCTCCGAATAAATATATTGGATTAAATAACACACTTCTAACTTAATATACAATATAATAAACTTAAATATCGATTTTTTATGAAATAAACAAGTCTGTTCTATGAAATAACTAAGTAACATTATAAAACCAATATTAAAAAATTTGTGAAAATATAAAAATGGTAAGTAAGCAAAAAATAATGTTACTTGTATTTTATTTCCTTGTAACTTGTTTCTATGTTTTGTTTGTTTATTATTTATGTTTTGTATATTTTGGCCTGATGATGATACAGGTGTAGTATATCAAAACGTCGATTTTTAATTAAAATTATACAGAACTTAATTTTAAAGCTTTTTAAAGTTAAATAAAATTATTAGTCATTGTATTTTAATTTTTTAATTATTAGTATCAATTAATTTAAATTTGTTAGAATATTTTAAAAAAATATTATTTAAATTGGAAATTTATTGTACATGTACATTGTACGTATATTATTATTAATATATAATAAAAATATTAAAAATTAAATTATGGTTAAATTTTAATGTAAAATATAATTTGTAGAAGTGCTTTCCTAAACTTATTTACATAATTCATAATTAATCGTGTATTTGAACATCAAAGAACATGGCAGCCATAAAATAAATTAATTTGTTTTGAAAAATTTGACTTAAAAACATCCACAAGAAAAAATTTGAACTCCTTATATTTTGTGATTAATGAATGTAAACTTGAAAAAAATATTTTTTATTAAACATAATACGCGAACAGAAAATATTTACGATTCACTTTGAACATTAATAATTTTAGAAATTATTCTCAAATTTTGTGTTTACATATTATTCTGTCATATATATCAATGTTTCGGAGGTATGAACATGTAAATATTTCAAACTAAACTTGTATTTAAAATTATATGTTTTTGGTAACGCTAAATTTAAAATAATATTTAGATAAATTAAAAACACTTAATGAAATTTAGAATATTTTTTTTACTACACAATTAAACATTAGAAATATTATTTAAAGATTTTTTTCTTGTATTTTTGCTAATTATATCAATTTGTATATATCTTTATTATAAATAAGAAATTTTTGTTGAAAAAGATTTATAATTTTTTAAAATTAGTATAAAGAGCATTTTTCTGCTAAAAGATTTAAAATTTTACGATATTAAAAATCTACTACTTAATTTCTTTAACCAATTTTTACATTTCTAAAAAAAAATGCCTGCAGCTTCCTGTAATTTTCAAAGCGATTTTAATTTTTTCCAGAGTTAATATTTATCTATCGTTTTAAAATTGTTTAAACACATTTTAAAATTAATTTTTATCGTTTCATTTTTTTAATAAACTTTATAATACACACACAAACATAAATATTTGCTAATCTTTACGAGATAAATCGAAAAACATATTTCTATTTGAATTATTAATTTCGCAAAATCGAGTCGATCGTAAAAAAAAATATTGTTTTTATGTTATATTTATCAGTTGTTTATGGGTCATGTATTACTAATTAATAATTTACATGTCTATCACGAAATTAATTTTTAATTTTGCGGATATGTTAATTTTTATTGAATAATGAATGCGTGTACGGGATTTAGAATTGTAATTAATGTCATTAAAAATGAATTTACTGTTTTATAACCAATGAATCTATAATATATTTGAACAAGAGAATGGATATTATTTTTATGTTTTCGTTACAATAATATTTGGATAAATTATGGATGTTTTAAAAATTGATAGATACGTATTTATGTGCATGTAGTATATATATACATATCTATTTTCCAATTATTGAAGCTAATTTAAATAAATTGATAAAATATTGTTTTTGTGGTAATTGACTGTAAAACGATAAGATACTGGAAATTAATTTTTAATTAAAATTTTTGTTTTTGTTTAGTTTCATTGATATGTTTTTATCAAAAAAAATATATTAATTATATATTTGATATTGTTTATGCATGAAATATTTTAATTTCTATTAATTAATTTATTGAAAAATGTATGTTTATTTTATAAGTTATTATCATTTTGACTAATAGTTTGCAAAAACTGACTTGTGTAATCGCATTTGCCCAAGTTAATCGTTGTGTGTTTGGGATTTGTGCAAGCCACTTGAGTAAAATTGGTTTTTTGCCAGATATTTTGCATGAAATTCACGTATTTACTTACTTAAACAGACCTGAACGTGTAAATGGAATATAAAAGGTTTACGATATTTGCGCAATTTTGCATGCGAACGTCAGTTTGCGCAAATTACTATAAAAGAGGATTAGTACGGTGTTTGTACTTTTGTTAAAAAATTTCATATAGCCTCTAGAACAGTAAATTTTACAGGTTCACAGAAAAATATCTACCGGAATTGTAAGGCTCATTTTGTAAGTACGTATAATATTTAACTTACAGAAAATTCTGTTGATTAAAATAGATAAATAAAATATAAGTTATACTAGCATGTACGAGTATTACTAGTTCATGTATAATTATTTGAAATTTTACTGATGTGCGATGATAAAAAGGTTGAGAAACACTGCTTTAAGAACTCTAAATTAGGTGACAAATTTGAAATTAATATATGTGCGTTGTACGCTTACTCATTCAGTCATAAGTCAAAATTTACATGTGTTTATGAAGATTGCAATTATTTTAATTTTTTTCGGTGTTATCAATTTTCGGATAGAAAAATGTTAAAGTAAGAAAAAAAAAATAATTTGGCTACAACTATTTATTCCAGTTTATTTAAATTTTTAGGAAACATTTCCTTCTTTAGTACTTACAAAAAATACAAAAATTTATTTTTTCAAATGTAGCTTGCCAACTTTAACACAATGTTCTACACACTATAAGCTTTCAGAAAATGTAAAAGAGATATGATTTTTTGAAAATATCAATAAACAAAATTACATAAGTTTATGCAGGGTTAAAAACATTACAACATTGTTAGAAAGGTTTGCTACCATGAGTTTTCATGTAATTTAACATAATTTATTTTTTAAATTAAAAATTATTTAATTTAATTGTTGCATCTAATATTACTGATAATATCAATGTTATTTTAACAGAAATTTCAGAAAAATATATGTATAAGTTTTAAAAAATAATTAAAAAAACCGAAAATAACAGTAATTACATAATATTTTATGTAATTTTACATTTTTTTCTAACAGTGTATATAGTCTTTAACACTTATACCACCTTATATAATACTGACCCACAAGCCAGTTATATAAAGGGCGTTCCAATACATATATGTAATTCTAAAATCCAATAATCCTATTCGGATTGCTTTTACCAAATCAGATTAGATAAATATTTTCTCTCCAAACTATTATTATTGTTACAACTACCGATTGAATATATCGAACATACTATCATTTAATAATTTAATTCTATAGGCTACTTCACATGGCATATAATTCCCATATTGCAACCCACACTGTTATAACTATACCACACTTTGAAACGCGTTACAGCTTCACACTCATGAAATATAAAATATGTTGATGATAGTATTTCGGTATTTTAGTATTTGGTATATATCCGTAATGGAATTAATTGAGTGCGGCGTGTGCGGTTTCCGATTTTCAACTCGGAACTTCAACCCCTTTCACATCTATGATATTATATCCAGGGAGGCTGTGTATTTTATTTACCAGGGGATAAAATTATACCTTTTATTCTATAAATACATTTTGTAATTAGTTTGGGACGACTGCAGTAGTTTTTTCAAATTTAGTTTAATTTAGTAATCATATTGGTTGATTGTTATTATTAATGTAATTTGTTTGTACAATAAATAATTGAATATATTAATTTACTGTGTATATGAGCAGTTTTAATATAATTCTATTAAGTGAGTATTTTACAATATTACGTTTGTGTCAAATTTTTACTTTAACTTAATAATACGAATTTTTGAAATCCAAAATGTGTTCTGAACATTTTTAATTGAACAAGTTTTTTTTATTTCTATTGAATAATACGTTTATAATATTAGTACATTTTCATTAAGTTACTTTATTTATAATTCACACTTGTGAGCGGAGCACATAAATTGCACACCGCCCTCAGAAATCCCAAATTTGACTAACGAATTGCACACCAGTCAATTATAATTATATGTACCTCTTGTGAGATAAGAAATTATAACTCATATTTTTTTTAACCAATTACAGCTTTTTGTTTACAGCTAATTGTTAAATAATATTTATTTAGTTTGTATGTCAGATTATAAAGTGTGTATTTGTAACTTACGATCAGAAAACTGAACTAAAAAGCCTAGTTGATAATACTAATTTTTTTAAAATGTGCGCATTAAAAAACTATGTGAATCAGTGGCGCAACCAGGGGGGTGGCCGATGCCCCCCCCCCATCTAAGGCTAGCAGAATTAGCACAATTTTTATTCATTTAGTCATATATTCAGCAGCCACTTCTAACGCTACAATTATTTACCCCAAAATATTGAGCCAACATTTATTATTTTAAACTATTAATTATTCGATTCATGTAAGATAATGTGGAAATCTGGTTAGTATTTGCTTTTTTTTATTACTTCTCCAAGATAAAATCCTTGCCCCCCCCCCCTCCAAGACAAAATCTTGGCTGTCCCACTGATGTGAATGAAATTATAGAATATCTTTTATATTATAATCTCAAGTTTCACTTACGAATTAATACTAATTTATAATTGCATATAAAATACTTCACATTTACGCTGAATAATTTCAATATCTACAAATACATTTCATTTAATATCCAATTTCATCACTGAACCATAACAAAACAAAAATCCATTTTGCAAAACCAACACATGTAACTAATTTAACTTGCCATATTTTCTTAATCAATAACACCACAGTTTCGCATGACAGACGCATAACACAATCATTGCACACACCAGGCAAACATTGCATTCAAGCCGGTGCGGTGGAGAGAACAAACGATGCATTACAAAACAACTAACACGTAATTATTTAATTTACAATTATATAACAAACGCGCGGAGTGTGTAAACGCATTGTACCGGAACGAAATACCGCCGAAGTTCGCGTCCGTTTCGTCGCGGAGACAAAACCGCAGAAATGGGGAAATGCATACAAGTGAATTAATATATAGTCAGAGACTCACCCGGGTCTCACACCGGTCATTAGACTGTGAATAGAACGGGGGTAAATGCACCGGCGTTAGTGTTGCACTAGTGATACCAGACAATAGTTGCATAATTGAGACACTTATGTAATTGTTACAGGCATATATAACGGTCGCAGTTGGTGGTTTGCTAACAGAAAATGGTTCAGTTTGGTTGTGAAGTTACCTGGTTTTGATGTGAATTACCGGTGGAGTTAATGCATTGTTAAGGATTCAAATGTTGGAAATTTAACTGTGATTTTGCGGCTATTTCAACTAACACTTATATTATTTAATTAATAAATAAACTGTAAACAAATCGTTTGTTTAATTTAGGACTGTTTTTTTACTATTTTTTGAGTTTTAAGTTACAGTGTTTTGAAGCAAGGCATCTAATCGTTAAAAATATTGATTAATTCACGATACCTCTCATATATGCTCTACTATTTCTACTACTTAACAACTTTCGCTCACGCAAAATACTTTCAATTATATCACTCATTGGAAGTCCACGCAAAAGTATATCTTGAAAATCATTCACATATATTCTTTTAACCAAACGTTCATTAGACATTCGCTCAAGATAATCGCACCATCTTAACTGACTAGCATCAACTTTTGTTAAGCATTTTTTTACAATTTCACACTCATCATACACTAATCTATTTCGTACCCGATTTCTCCTAGTCAATTTAAAGTGCAAAAAAATATAATTAAATTTTAATGAACATAAATGTAAAAAAATCTTTTTTCAAGACGAGAATTTAGTTTTCAATTCTAATTCAATTCTAATAAAAGTGCAACAATTCAAAATTGAAATTTAGTGTGACTGTGACACACATATATATACATATATATATATATAAAGAAAAAATATTCAAAAATTTATAAAACGAAATATTATGCAGCCCTTGCATTATCGATATTTCTTCTCTAGTGTATCTAAAAATTTGCGAAAATTTTCTTCTTGTTCGGTTTATTGATGATAGTGGAAGCCTTGGTGTGCGTTGTCGTCGCGTGGTTTGTTTACAACGATTTGACAGGGGTTCAACACTCCCATCGGGGTCGACTATGACATTCACGATGTTACAATTTGCATAAAGGGTGTCATACTATCTATAGCATCTTCTATGACCCACAAACTCAGGTCCGAACCGAAAGAAAACAGGGCGTAGCTTTTTTATTTCCATCGGGAATCGAATAAATTTCAATTTTTATTCTCGCTTTTAGGATACCGTTGAATAGAGTGCCGATTTATGAATTTTTTAAATATATTTTTTATATGTTGTCAATATATATATATTTTTTTTTGATGTTGCTACCGGAAACTTTTGATTGGAACGTAGTGGTACAAGTTTGAAAATTTTGGTTTACAGCAGAACTTGTATAGACGCTCGTTATACGTTTCGTAAGAGAGTATTCAAATATTTAACATTCTCAAGCAAAAACTTTTTGTGTGGGACATTTTGAAACGAATGAAATGAAATAACTGTTTTATTTTTTATTTGTATAAATGAACAAAAAACTACATCAAATTTGAAAATTATATTCTGTCTACTCCTAACTACCTACCACTAAAAAAAATTCGAAAAATATCACTTTTATTTTACCTCAACTTTCATCGTCCTGTCATATTTTCTGTCTGTCTTCCGTCGCTATTCTTCCATCGTTGGATCGAAGCTATCGTTGACTGCATAAAAGTTGTTTTGTCACGTGGTATTTGTCAGTTTTCACGTCATCATCGCTGTCATCATTCAGCGATCATCTTTGTCGCTTCGCAATTTTTTTTTGTATGAAACTGACTCGCCTGATGTTCATAGTCAGTTCCGTAAACAATTTTCGATGCGTTTTTCTTGCTCCCAACGAAAAAAAAGAAAAAAAAAACGAATGGTTTTTATCGTTTCAGGGTTAGTGTTAATTGTCGAGTTATGTTAGTATTAACACGGAAGTGATAATTTGTGGCGCTACAATGTGTGTTAAGTCGGTGATTGGAGTATGTATTGTTTGTGTTATCTGGAATATTCGATGTTTTTACACAAGTTGAAGTAAATATTTGATGTAAATTTTTTGTCAGTATATGTTTTTATGGTTGTTTAATGAAAATAAATAAATTGTTCAACCTTTTAAGTGCAAGAGTCGTCAATAAATGGCTAGATAATTTTAACACTAAGCAACTAAGAAATTTACTTTATCATATAGTTTAAAATAGACGATTCTTGTATAGCGTTTTTCCTGCTGATTACGAATATATTTTTAGAATTTTCTTATCAGGTAGGAATTTGAAGTAAAACGCAATTAAATTTTAAAATATGAGAGCCCATATTACGAGCTTTGTTTTAAAATTAGTTTTAAGTTTTAACCATAGAAATAGTAAATATACTAAAAGAAGAAGCGACAATACCGTGTATTTTGTCATTTACTATATTGCTAGACAAGGATAGAATATAACCCATCAGACCCATCTCTAGTCGCACAAATGAACTAAATTTTTAACGCAGAATTTGGATCCTAGTAGCTTATATTTAGTTATAATATATATATATATATATATATATATATTTATGTATATATATATATATATATATATATATATATATATATATATGTATATATAAATGATAAAATAGAAAAAAAAACATATTTAATATTTATTACAAAATATATTGCCCAAAAATAAATGATACATCGTAATACAGATAACATAAATAGATCAAATAAATATATAAATTAACTATAAGATTTAGCATTTTAAAATATACATACAATTATTAAATGAATTGAACAGATTGACCAAAATTTTACATTATCTTCATACTTATTTGATTTTGACAATTCGTCGCGAAATTCAATATTTTAGCGAAAAAAAAAACATTCATTTTTTTCAAAGCAATCTATTGAAATATATTTTTTAAAATTTAATTTGTACGACTACAGATGGCACCACGTTATTTAAAGTGATATTAAAAATGTAATGCTATTGTCATGCCCCTGGTTTTAACTAATATCGATTTTAAGACAACGTAACTGTCATAAGAGCTATACTAAACAAATGAACTAAAACACAGAAACCGAGCTTGTAATATCAGCCAATGTGTTTACGAATATTTATCATCATTTAAATGATAAAACTTAAAAGTTAACCTATTTTGTTAGTTTTTACTGTATTTTTTGTGCAACTTTAATATTCTACATTATTTATTTATTTATTTTGAAATTGAAAAAAAATGTTGCAAAAGTTGGTGTTAGTTAGTTAAGATGGTTCGATTATCTTCAGCGAATATTTAATAAACCTTCCAAATATCGATGCAACAGATAGCGATTTTTAAAAAAGCCAGATAACGGATATTCGGCCAAATTTTAAAGCCGGATAACGGATTAGCCGGCCGAATAATAAATATTAATAAAAAAATCATATACATGTATAATCAAAACAAATCCCATTTACTCATCGAAAGCCTACAGTGACGTATCTTCAATAAGTATCACTTACATATATTCTGCGAATTTTTATAAAAAATATATGTTTTTATAATATGAAAAATAAGGTTACATGTTAATTACTTAATAAGATAACTTATAATGTTAATACTAATAAAGTAACTTTGTTTCACAGAAAGCATTTCATAAATATGCAAAAAGTTTTACGTCAGTCAAGTTAGCACCCCCCATTCTCCAAAAATTAAAACAAATTAGTTCACATTTATGAGCTATTTATGAGCTATTTTTGAGCCACATTAAAAATTTTTGAGCTGCAAAACTATGCATGAAAAAAATGTTTTTCGATGGGGGGTGCTAACTTGATTTCAAGTTAGCACCCACGCTGTCAAAATTTTTTTAAAAATTAAACCAAATTAGCTTATATTTATGAGCTATTTATGAGCTATTTTTGAGCCACATTCAAAATTTTTGAGCTGCAAAACTATGCATGAAAAAAATGTTTTTCGGTGTGGGGTGCTAACTTGAAATCAAGTTAGCACCCACGCTATCAAAAAAATTTTAAAAATTAAATCGAATTAGCTCACATTTATGAGCTATTTTTGAGCTATTTTTGAGCCACATTCAAAATTTTTGAGCTGCAAAACTATGCATGAAAAAAATTTTTTTCGCTATCAAAATTTTTGAATGCTTACATGAATAATACAAAATAATAATATAAAAATACTAATATATAAATGTAAATCATATATAAATATTTTTTAAATCTATTATAAACATAAAAATACTTTATTTAAATAATAATCCTTAAGGCTAATTTTGAATATTTTTATATGTAATTTCTTAAAACTATCAGGTAACTTATTATATAGGTACGTATTTGCACTCTTTTAAACAGTAATGTATTTTGTCCTTGTTTAGTATTTTTTTGAGTAATGTAAAATTTATTTTTTTGCCGAGTATTATAATTATGTATATATTCAGTTTTAGCTAATTTATCTTTAAAATAATCAGATTGAGGACCTAATTTTATTTTATGGATTAATATAATTATATGTATTTCCATTAATTCTTTTATATCGCACTGTACCACTGTAATTCTTTTAACATTTTTTGTATATTGGTATATCTATAGCATTTTAAAATTATTCTCATTGATCTGTTTTGAAGTAACTCTAATTTATTTATATAATTTTGACTAGTTAGATACATTACTAAGCCTGCAAAATAAAAATGCGGACAAATTATTGTATAAGAGTTGATTTATGAGTTACTTGAGAAATACAAAAACTACTTTCGTGCTGCATATTCAAAATGGAAAAAAATTATTATTCAATAATGTGCTAATAAATTTAGGTCATGTTAGCATCCCCACTTTTAATTATAAATAAAATGGGAAATATTTGACATGAGATTTATGGACTCTTTATGAAGTAGTTATGAGTGTCGAAATTTATGTTTGTGAACCACTTTGGACACTCGAAAATTTACACTATTCTGCCCGTGCGAAAAATGAATTTTCAAATTTTAAAATAGAGCTCAAAAATAAATTTTGTCGCTCACAAGTAGCTTATAAAGTGATCATAAATCTCATGTTAGATATTGTACATTTTATTTAAAATTACGGGCTGGGGGGTGGGTTGGCGGTTTATCATGACGTTAAGATAGTACCCTCCTCCAATTAAAAAAATATGTATAATGTAGAATAATTAGCCCCAGAGTAATGACCTATTTATGAGCTCGTTTTGCGTAACTTTTGTAAAATAGATTTACAGTGACGAAAAACGTACTTTTAAAACTTACACGCGCGGTGTCAGCTAAGATGGCAATTCTGATGATGGCGATGTAAAATGAATGAAACTGTATTGGGATAAGGCAAAAAGTGCTCGAGTTATAATTACTTTCTAAAAAGCATAAAATCGAACAATTTTTAAGAGAATGAATTGGTTTCAACCAATATCCAAATAATAATAACAATAAATAACAATAACAACAATGCATAGTTTTGCAGCTCAAAAATTTTCAATGCGGCTCAAAAATAGCTCATAAATAGCTCATAAATGTGAGATAATTTGTTTTAATTTTTAAAATTTTTTTGATATCGTGGGTGCTAACTTGAAGTCAAGCTAGCAACCCCATCGAAAAACATTTTTTACATGCATAGTTTTGCAGCTCAAAAATTTTGAATGTGGCTCAAAAATAGCTCATAAATAGCTCATAAATGTGAGCTAATTTGTTTTGATTTTTAAAAAGTTTTTGACAGCGTGGGTGCTAACTTGAAATCAAGTTAGCAACCCCCATCGTAAAACATTTTTTTCGTGCATAGTTTTGCAGCTCAAAAATTTTTAATGTGGCTCAAAAATAGCTCATAAATAGCTCATAAATGTGAGCTAATTTGTTTTAATTTTTGGAGAATGGGGGGTGCTAACTTGACTGACGTAAAAGTTTTAGCTTCATTAATAACTATTCCACTGGCATCGTATTGAAATTAATAAACAAATATTAGATATTTACTGAAAGAAACATTGTAGATAATTTGACTGGCTTCAATTTCGTAAATAAATCTATCAGTGTGAACATATTTCTATTCGTTTTGAATGAAAGTGTACAACATTATTATCCGGCCGGATAGTAGTCATTATCCGGCCAAAACGGATATTCGACCAAATAGGCCGGATTATCCGGCCTAGCCGGATATCCGTTGCATCCCTACTTGAATGATTTTTGAAGGTATACGTTTCCGTGAACGTCCGGTGAGTAAATTGAGTGGTATGATTGCGAGAGCTAAAGTTTCCAACTAGTGGGAATAGAAGAGCATATATGAGACGTATCATGAATGTGGATAAAGCTAGAATTAATTGTCTGTGGGACATTTTTCAGAATAAATTTGAGTATAAATACAAACATAAGCAATCAAAAAAAAATAATGAGTTTGAATCTCAATATTACTAAATGTACTTAAAATTAAAGTTATTAATAATAATTATTATTATAGGTAGACAAATACGTTTTTCCATTTTCCTTAAATTTAAAACGCAATAGTAACTAATATTGTGGTTAGCTTTAACTGGTGATCATTTAACTGTTTTATAAATTACGTCAAGTTGTTAGAATAGAGTGAAAAACTACTCATCCCACTTTATATATGAAACGACGGCTAATTGTTAATTAAAAATAATTATGTGTGTAGAAAAAAATATTAGACAGCGTCATGTCCCATCGTGTTAATTATAACAACGTCGTGTGAATGTTGAACGCATACATGTCTGTATTTTCTATAGTTTTCTTCGTTTGTAATTGAAATAGTTCCCTGGAGAATTGAAAGAATGTAGATTTTTTTCCCTTGTACGGTTCTGTTAAGTGAACGTGCGCGCGTGTGGCTAATTATTATTGATAAACAACTGAATATCAAACATTTGTAATGTGTTTATAATGTCATTTTCAAGTTGAGATTAGTTTTATTTGTTTATTTATTGCAATGTTTGGTTTATATTCAAATGTTTATTATTATTGTATTAGTCAATTTTTGTTGTGTGAATTTACATGATTTTTTAATTAAGTGTTGCTTGATTTTTAAAATAAATTTTGTTATTTATTGGTTAAATGATTGGATATATTAACATTTTTTGTTTTGCATAAATATTTTGATTTTTATTACAAGTGTTTTATGTTATTATAAGTAAACTAGATTCTTAAAAATTGAAATAGATTTATAATATGTAACTAACACATATTTTATTATCATTTACTATTATAAAAATGTTTTTACGAAAAATAATAAAATGTGTCACATATAAACCTGTCAAATTTTTTTTTATAATGTTTATGTTTTCATTTTATTATACTTTATTTATAATTATTAATTTTCTTATTGATATTCAAGTATCGGTTTTTAAAAATTGCACTGTATATTTTTGGATCATATTATTTAATTCGAAAGAACACAAATTTATATGCCAATAATTTCGACGTTTTTATCTCGCATCGTCATATTTCTTTCACGAAAAGATTCGCTATAACAAGCTCAATATTTGCGCTCCGAAATGACTACATCTATCTCCTTTTTTTTTTCGCAATGGACTTATAATCGACATCTGGCGTTATCCGTGAAAATCTCACTTATCCCTGAGCACAACAAAGACAGAGTTAGCTAAGTGACGGGCGGGAAGAATCAACGCTAGTTTTTGAAGAACAAAACGATTTTGGGGGGATTTTTCTTTTATTGAAAAGACACTGGCGAAAATAAGAAGCGTGTGAAGAGGTATACAATGCTTGTGTGTTCGCATGAGTTTCTCTGTGTGTGTGTGTGCAAAAGTCGAATTGGATTCTAGTAAGCACTGACTTCGATCGTGAATTACTTCAGTGGCTGCGAAACTTTCTCGAAAATGTGGTGGTCAGTTTATTGGATTATTCGAAATTTACCTAAATTGGATTTAGGAATCTTGAACATCAAATGATTTGAGATTTAGACTAAAATGCTTTTGATATGTTCCGGATAATGTTTGTGTTATTGTAGTCTGAATATTATTGAAACATTTCTCTCGAAATTTAAGATTTATTTTTTAACACTGATTAAGAGGAAAATAGTAAATTTTTAATAGATTGTGTTTGATTTCAATCAAGTTAAAATAGAAATTTTATTATTAATTATAAACGTATAGATTTATTTTTATATTTTTTATTTATACCGGATGTTTCTCTTATATGAATCTAGAAAACTATTAAATTAAAAACACTTTAGTAAAATTAGACAAAAAGAAAATATTAATACATTATATTTTTTTATTTATTTTACTATATCGGAACAGGACAATCAAGTATTGTATTAAATGAACTAAAATGCCTGTATTTTTTATTCATTTTTATTTGTCATTTATTTTCAGTATTAATAATTTTGTTATAAAATTCTGTACACTTCAAAGTTACATTTGTGAATGACGCAAAAGTTGCTTGTTGGGATAGGAATGTTTTGTGGAAACTAATTTCTGCTACAATGGAAAGAGTTTGTGTTACATTCTTATGGGCACACACACATGTAGTATATTGTGTATTTTAAAAAACTGGAACAAAATTGTATTTTGACCGGGATAAGGACTCAAAACTAGGATTATCTTCTTCAAAAACATATAAATATTCGTAAAAATATATTTTTTAATTTTTACTTAAAACTAGTAAATTATTGATAAATTTAACATTTTGTATTTTGTGAAAATAAAAGTAGGTAATTAACAATTTCTGTTTTTATTTTATGCATATAGATGAAACTTAAATCATCAAATATATTGCTTTTGACATAATAAAGTAATAAAAATTGTCTTCCGCAGGCAATTTAAATCTAACTTAGATGCTATAAGGATAAGAAATGATAAATCTGTAGATATTTTTAGAAAAGCGACATTTTTTCTGTTGATATTTTGTGCGTATTTGGGTAGGAAACAGTTTTTTTTTTATGATTGAGTGACTTTTCCAAGAAGTTTATCGTCAATTTTACTGAATTTTCGGCATGACGAATAGACACCATTTGGTTTTTGGGAGATGTTTGTAAAATTTACATATCTATATTTTATCTTCTTGGGAGAAAGAATCTGGAGCAGACATTCAAAATGGGAAAATTTTGCGTTTAGATAACTTATTTCTATTTTTATATTCCTAGATTTTTGTTGGTCATCATATTACTCCATTTATTTCCTTTCTTCACTTATTTTTATATTTCCTGCTTTTTTGCAAGCTGTTTTATATATATTATTATTATGATTTTTTAAGATATGTTTATATTTCAAACATGTTTTTGTTTCCTAAAATTTATTATCAACGTTTTTTTTTTTTTGTGAGTTTAAGTTGAGGATATTTACTTGTTTATTTTTTAAATGTTATAGGATTAAGTTGATTATAACTTAAAGTGAACTAATCGAATTCACAATTGAGGGCATGAGATTTATGGTGGCACAAATAAATTTTTCAAAAAATTGAGATAAGTGCATACTATCAATAATAGTTTAATAATACACAGTAAAACATATTTTACTTTATCCGGGGTCTCATATGGCACATATCAAAAATAGTTTAAAAATAACACTAGAGGAAATGTCAAAAAATACTCTTGCTAATAGGACACAAAATTAAAGTAACACCAACATTTTTTGACACTATTGTAAAGTGTAATTTATATACAATATTAGTATTATTTTAACACAGAAACAGTTACACAAAGAATAGTGTTATTTTTGTAATTATGTTATTACTATTGTATTATAGTAAAAATAGCCATTCAATGAAGTTACACCATGAATTCCTGATTTAATTTATTTTATTTAATTTTTTTTTATTATACGTTTTGTATGACGTAACTTCATTAAATGGCTTTTTTTTTACTATATTGTTATTGTATCGAGTCTTAGAGAAGTTTAGACGTTAAAACAAATCGTTGAATTTATAATTGAATATTAAAATATGAAATCACTTGCATCATTTTGAATGTTATATTTTCAATTATTATGAATAAAATTGTTGATGCGATTTTGTTTTATTTTAATCAAAGAGAATTTGATCAGTCGTTTTAACAGTAGCAAATCAAAATACAGAATGTGATACGTACATATAAACATAGCAAAATAGAGCAAGAATTATCGATTGTTTGACAACTGCTGTTCGAGCACGAACCCAGGTTCTGTACCCGTGCCAGCACATAGAAGGAAGGAAATGTTCCCACTGGGTGATAAATTAAGACGTCATTGCATTGTTTCGCATCGAGGGGGGGGGGACGCCGTGCAGAAGCCGAGTGACAAAGATATACGCCTTCGCCTATTGGCTTCGTGTCCGGTCAAAGGATTCTTTTTCCCGAACAACGAAATTCACTATCAATTGAAATCAACCCGCGTCCTGCGCACCCCCTTCAGTCAATGCTTTCCTAATACATCACAATACCACACCAATACTTGGTTCCTTCCGTTACACAGACGGGGGGTGCCGAATTCTGCTTATCCCCTTTGTTTTGTATTGTTGTTTTGTTTTGTACGATGTACATGGTTTTTAATTAGAGAAAAATTAGCACAGACATCATCGTCTTTTTTGTTTTGTTTTGTAACGTCAAGGTTTTTAGTGACTATTGTAATGTTTGATACCACATCTAATACTGTCTGTCTAATTGTGGTGTTACTGTGATGTATCAATTTTGAAAGGGAGTTAGAAAATTAAATGATTGATGTGGATGGATGGCTCATACATTTTATAAAATATATATTACGGAAAATATTACGAAATTAAATATTTTTAATTTTGTAGGAGAAAATTTACATATATCTTTGGTAAATATCCATTTTAGTCATTTAAAACATACATTTGCTCTTTATTTTCTGATAAGTGAGAAACTGCTCTCCACAATATTTGTTGAATTAAGTAATACGAAAAATTAATTACACGAACTTAAATATTCTTGTTACCAAATATTAATCAAATTACATATTAATAACAAAATTTTGTGTTTTTATCTATTAGAATTTAATTTGAAATTAAAATATGTATTTTTCTTATCATGTAGGCCCGGTAGCACAAAGCATTGTTAAACGTTTTGTTATCATGCCAACTAACGAATCAATGGAGCACTTCGAAGACAGTTGACAATCTAGTTGTATAGTTAACTCATTGATTAAGTTAACAATGCTCTGTGTAACGGAGCCGAAATTTGACATATGAAAATTTGTATATTGGGTAACTATATTTATAGATTTTCATATTTATAAAATTTTTATTTTTTTTTGTTCGTACAACAATAATTTATGTCTATAACATAATTTGTAAATTATTATCGTGAATACAGCTTCACTCCAGTTTCACTCATTAGACTTTCCTTTGAAGGTAGGTGGCGTTGAAAACCATCTGAACATCGACCTAGAGGTTGCTAAGCAGCTTGCCAAAGAAGAGTCAAGTTAAGATTTTGTTTATCTTGCAGCACATCGTAAAAGACAATCGAGAAAGATCGAGGGGACATTGCACGATAGGAGAAACTGTTTGGTGTTTGTTACTTTTTGAGTTTCCCCTCGATGTTGTTAAAGTTTTTGCTCGTTCCATTGTTTAATTTTTAACGAGGTATTTACGGGTTTGTGACAGCCACACGATGAACGTCTGCTTTTTTTTGTTAACATCTAACGATGGCGGAGAATTTTGCCGATAAAAGAAAGTTGATTGATTTGTATTTTTAAAAGCATTTACACGTTTAAGGTATTACTAATTAAAAGTTATTATTATTAGGTATTTAAAATTGTCTTGCTTACGATCCGTTACCTAAAATAATGTTAGCTGATCATTTGCTTAACTATGCAATTGGATCTTCAATTGTTTTTGAAATGTATGATTAATTGACTAGTTGACAACTTACAGGTTCGATTGACTAAATTTTATAAAAGATATAAAATTTAAAACCAGTTGTATATTATTAGCATGATTAAATTTTTAATTAACCAATTAATTAAGCGTTTTGCAAATAACTGATAATCTAATTGATTAGTTTTATGTAAGTTATATAACGTTACCTTGTGCAGAACTAGCGTATCTCACTTTTTTGATATATTTCGATATTTATTAAAAAAAAAATAATAACAATATACAATTAATAATATATTTAGTACATTTTATAAATGTTTTATATCGAGAAATATTTGTGCAAAAAAATATTTATTTTCGAATTAACCGTTTGCTCGTAAAACTGTAAATAATTGTTCACTTTCGACTTTAACCGTCTTTTGATCAATAAATAATAAATCTTCCGCAAGCGTTGGGCAGCAGCTTAAAAGAACAAAACACTTTGTATCAAATTTAAAGCATTCATAAACTCGATACAAAAAAAAAGGCAGAGAGAAAAAGCATCTATCCATATATGTGTCATCGACAATAATTTATCTTATATATACATCAGTTTTCGCGAACGACAAACTCGTCGGCTAACTTTATCATCATAAACCTTTCAAAATTGCACGCGTTTGGCGCAAAAGAACCAAAAGCCGTATTCACACTGACAAAAAAAAAAACGCTTTTCTAGCATCATTTTTCACGATATATAAAACGTTTATCGTGGCATGAACGTTACTTACAGTGGGTATTGTCCACACAAACATACATATACAGCGAATATTTTAAAATATCAACCCGTTCGTTTTTATGTGTACAGAAAACGGTGTGACAATGCTTGCGAGCAGGAGGTAAGGCGGAAATCTGTCACTTTTGTGCGCGCTTTGTGATGGAACATCCTGTTCGTTTGTGGTGTCATCTATCATAGAGTAACATAACCTAGAAAAGACATTTTTGATTATATTATAAAAGGTTTTTTTTTGTTGAAGTTTATTCTTTAATGTTGTTTTGAAAATGTGAGGTTAATGAAAATGTATGAATTTCAAGGTTCATGTTTTTGTAGTTAGCGAAAATTTAGCAGATTTATTAATGAAAACAAAATATGATGGTATGACAATTGTAACACAACATTTTAAGGTTTTTAATTTAAATTTTACACCAAAATTTAAGTAAATATATTTTAGGCATTTTTTGTGATAAATATTACTGAAGAAAATATTACTTTATATACTTTTGATCTGTAAAATTGGGTTTTTACAATTGAAATAATTTTTTTAATAAAAATAATCAATAGTAAGTTATAGTATAACTATTTTAAAACTTTTCTATAAATTTTCCTCTTATTCTATTTGAGACAAAATATACCTATATTTGAAACTAAATAGTTATACTATAACTGAGAATTATTTATTTATATTAAAATATTGATTTCTATTATAAAAACCCAATTTAACAGATCAAAAGTGTATAGACTTTTGAATTAGTAGTAAAAATGTTGGTTTAAAAGTTTTTTTTTTTCAATATATGTTTAGAAGAGTTATATAATATGCCGTCATGAGTTTGGAGTGTTTAGTAGTTTCAAGGAAATTTCTATGGTTTAATGTAGTTTAGTAAATGCAAATTACAGTTAAACTATAGTTAACGATATTAGGCTATGGCGTCATTAATTTGCTTGCGAAAATGCCAAACTACATAACCATAGTTAACGCATGCTTCTCGTATTGTAAATTGTCCGAAAATAATTGATTTTGTCATAACTAAAACAGCAAAAGAATATAAATTTTTTTAGAACTGACAATGAGTATTCAAAAAACATATTTTACGAACTAGACCTAAAAAGCACAGTATATACCATAGTCTAAAAAGTAAACGTATTTAATAAACATACTTATTTAAAACTGCAGCAGTCTTTATACATATATACATTATACTTTTGTTTTATATTATATATGAATAAAGGAAATTATTTTGAAATTGAAAGTACTTAAAATTTAAGAAGCTTTGCATATAATTACGAAACATTACTAAAATATACTTTATCAAAGTTGTTTGAAACAAAATTTGTTCTATAAATATTGAGAAGTATGAGTTTGTTATTTAAATTTCTATTACATTGAAAACTTGAGCCACTGGTTTTTGAATGAACGATTTAGTATTTAGTACACATTTTGTATTGTATAAGTTTTAAATAGGAATTTTCCAAGTTTATGATCTAACTATTTTAAAACGACTTTTTTCTAGCGTAATTTTAAATGAAATTTATAGGTAGTTTTTTTTATTAGTTAATATAGTAATTGTTAATGAAGTTAAGTTGTTGATCTTCACGATTTTCTTCGAATAAAGATTTGAATAAGAAGGCGATAATGGATCAAGAAATAAGATGTTTAATTCTTATATAGTAATACTAAAAAGAAAATAGTTTTCAAAGAATTAATAGTCGTCAAAAATGATTTAAGAAGAATAATGTTACATCGGGGTCATGATTTTCGAATGATGTAAAAAAAACAGGATTATATATTTTTTTGAAAAGGAATTAAAATTGTAAATCGTTATTTTTAAAAATGATCCTGAGAAACAATAATTTCTCGAATAATGTATTTCTGTTTTATTCGAATTATTTAGCTATTATTTAAAATTGTAGCTATGACGTTTAATTTATTAATAAATTACTAACAAGTTACTAGGTAACAAAATAAGTAATTAGATTATAAAATAAGGGAAGCAGTAGAAATGTATAAAGAAAAATATAACATCAGTCAGTGTGAAGGCAATGATTTAAATAAAATTTGGCTTCCCTTAATTAATAATAATTTATAAAATTTTATAATCCAGTTACTTATTTTATTACCTAGTAACTTGTTTCTATGTTCTGTTTATTTACTGTATATTTGTATAATTACAAATCTATAGCTATATTCTGAAAATAAATATTTTTAATATAAATTTTTCTAATTTATATTAACTAATTAACTATATTTAAATAACAAATTGAGTATAAAATTTACTACATTTAATTTCAATATATTTTCAATTAAACTTATGAATAATAATTATTCAAAATTATTGCCAAACGAAATACTTCATTAAAACTAAACGAAAAGAGTACATTAATTTTTACTATTCATTTTATATTTCCATTGCAGAACTAATTAATTTTCATTTATTTCACGTTAAAATAATAAATTTCTATTTCAGAATCACTTGCTCATTCGTTCAGTTCAAACATAATTTCACAGTATATAATTTATACCAATTTGCCAACCATGGCAAAGGGAGAAAAAAAAATTGCAACTTAAAACAATTGCCAGTAACAATAGCGAATCGCAGTAATTTCATTGATATTTATTTATTTCGCTCGTAAATCTTCGGTGGCCATGGAATTTTCACCTAGAAACCTAACACTCATGCTTCAGCTAGTTCACCTGAACTCGTCGCTTCGGTTTCCTCTGCCTTCCTCGGGTACCGGATGTTAAATTTCATTTAATTTGATACTCGGGCTTTGAAGGAAAGGGGAAGGTGGAGTAGGGGGTTTCCCCATTCTCTCATTTTCTTTGCGTCGTTCGCTGTTTGTTGGTTAATTGTATGGTTTTAACAATTTCGAAAATGAACGCGCGCGCCTCTCGGTTTGAAAAATAACTTGTACCGGACGAAGATTTATACAATGGAATAAAGGTTGTAAATTTTACTTAATTACTGCGGCATCTGTTGCTCTTGCCTACATCTAAGTTTTGCTTCCTTCATATTATAGGTTAGTTGGGAAATTTGAAGTTTTTTTCTTGAAGAGATATTGCTTGGTCATGATTACTGTTATTTGTGTAACATTCTAGATTCATTCTTGACAGGATATAAATAATGGATGGTTTGAATTCGTAATTGATTTTAGACATTTTATGAAATTTATTGTCAGTTGTGTAAGTTTGGAGAAATTGTAAATAAAAATTTGTTAATTTACCGTTATGTATTCTAGAGATTTTAACAGATTTTTAACGCGCAATAGAGTCTCATTCTTAATAGTTTTATCAATATCTATGCTGCACAATTACAGACAAAAATAACTTTACATGTGCGACAAGTTGAAAGTGTGATCAATTTCAATAGAAAATAAAGTACAGGTAGTTTTCGACTTATGACAATTCATACTTACGACAGTTAAAAACTATTCGACTGTAGGTCGAATTTCTGTCCGTCTAGCGCCTAATATTGTTTATTTCTGCAAGTGTTAGATGCACTGTCACGAGTTTTATTTTGCTACATTTTTTTTCACAACAGAGTTCTATGCAAGTTTTACTGCAATTTGTATTTGTATATTGTAACTATAAATAACTAAATTATTTTATTTCACTTTGGTTTTGTCATGTGTTTCGCGAGGTTAAGTAAAATTTATGAGATAAATCTATCTGAAACTTTGCCAAATATTGTACAAGCTTCCACTATTAAAGTTAAATTTAATAATAATCTTTTAAACAAGAATAGCTTTAGAACTTTAAACATGTACGTGTATAATTAAATGTTGTTTAAAGGATTTTGTAATATATTTTTGCGATAATTTAATTGCTACTTATGTTAAAATTAATAGTACGTATATTATTTAACGAGCATTATGATGGCCATACCCCATGAAGATGATGTTTGTGACATGAGTGCCATAAATCATCCGGATATAATAATAATTTTAAAATGACAATTGTATGATATATCTCACAAACAACATGGGTAATTTAGCAATGGCGCTATGGCGTTATAATTTGAAAAGTCACTGTTGTGAGTTGGACTAGAAAAACAATAATATTTTATTTTTTCAATTATACACAGTTTAAGACACATTATATATATATATATATATATATATATATATATATATATATATATTGAATTAAACTTTATTAACGTTATACGAATATATTTTTACATAATAGTAATTTATAATAAATATGGATAGGTATGCTTATCAGATTTACATTAGTTAAATATATAAAATCAGTGATGTAATAAGAAAAACTAGTAATATATCATTATTCTTCTGTTATAGTAAATCATAGATGAAATTCTTTTTGTATGTATGGTTATTAGCAGGCTTTGAAATACATATAAATAGCGCTAAGTAATTAGTAATGATGCTTAATGATAATAATTTATTGCTTGCAAGATGTTGCGATGATAATAATAGGAAGTTGTACGTAGTAGAAGTCATGTGAAGAAATTTTATTAATTGCAAACGCTGCACTCAAAAGTCATAAATATTCATAGAGCATTAACTCTCAAACACTAGTTTGTTACCGAAGAGTTAAAAACTTTTCTCAAAGACCAAAAAAAGGAACTGCAAATTGACTAGTCATAAAAAGTACATGTTTTGATTTAATAGTTATACTTCGGTTTAATTTGTATTTTTTAATTGATGAAGTCGAAAATATTGAATATATATTTACTTTAACAATATACATTTTTTAAATTCACGGTCAAAAAATTGTTTAATTATCCAGAAAAAATAATAGAATAGCAATTTTGTTTAACTCAAATTAGATAACTAAATTTTAGATGATTTGTCTATTTAATTAGTTATATTTCCAATAATATTGGTTATTTCATCTACATACAAATTAATTGAAAATAAATTGTAATTTAAAATAAAGTTTAGGTAAATGTAAAAAAATTGCACGATAAATCAACGAACAAGAATAGATAATTATGTGACGAGCGAAAAATATTTAATTATATTAGATGAATACACTAAACGTAATTCTCTACTTTTCAATTAATTGTTTCATCTAATTTGATTAGAAGGATAAAAAATATTTATTTTATTTTTAGGAAGAACAACTAATATATTAGAAAAATCATGTAAAGATTTTTTTCTGTATATATGTTACTCCTTAATTGTTTAATTGCCTCGTTTGTGAAATTTTCCTGTCTAGTTCGTGAAGTAGTTTTTCACTTGACTTATTTGTTTTTATAATTTTTAAAAACTAAACTTTTTATATGTTTTAATTTTCTCTAAACAATAACAAACTTACTTTTTTTTTTGTGCACACATTTTTTGTGCAGAATTTTGTACATTTGTCGAACTGAGCAGTTACATGATTGAAATGGAACATATACACATTTGCTACTCTTGACAAATCCATTTACTAGGGTAATTTGCAAAAACCAAACTTGAACAATTATTAATTTGGAAGTAAAATTTATATTTTAGTTTTATGTCAACTAGTACATAAATAAATGTGTTAAAATTTTTAATCTTTTGTGCAAAATTTAATTAAAAACAGCAAGAAAAGAGCATTAAAAATATATGTTGAAATTTTAAAAAATTAATTAATTAATTAAATTTTTTTAAACATTGTTAATTTTTCCGGTAAATCTATTCAAACATTGTACAATCTAAGCCAAGTGTAAAACGAGAATCAATGTCCGTTCAGTTATTTTAGCTCGAATTAACAATTGCGAATAGTTGTAACTGATTAAAACAAAAGCGAAACAATTGCAAATAACAATAAATAAAGATTTTCGAGCGACGAGGCAACGTACGGATAAAATACGTTTATTTACCGAAAGCTTAAAAACATTTAACACACGTGAAAATGTTTTGCGCAACACCAAACAGAATTTTAGTTTTGTATATATACACTAGTACATTTTACAGGCTTCAGCTTAATTATTCGATTTCGTGCTGGAACTTTTTCTCTCTAAACGTGAAAATGACCAAAAAATAAATACTCATAAAAAGTATCCGTTTATAAAACATGAACATTTGTTAATGTCCGCATGTGTAACACGCAATATCAGATTTCGAATTACTGATTTGTTGTTTTTTATTCTTTCTTTTCATTACGTGAAACTATTTCAAGACCAGTTTGATTAAGTTAATTTATGGTAATAAATCTTTATTAACACTGATGTAATAATTATTGTAATTAATATCCAATGCAATAAATAATGTTTTTCTCTATATTTATGATTCAGTTATTTCATGTATTATAAAATACATATTTATTTCTAATCAAGGTAAGTTTTTATACACAAGTTATAATTAAATAATAATGTTTGCAGATCTATTGCGTAATTCTAGGAGATATGCCTTTTTTTATATTAAAATATATATTGTATTATTGGTAATTTTATTATGATAGGATGAAGGGTGAATTACTGAATTAGTGTAATATATTTCAGTAATTTCTAAATGGATAATAGGGTTATACTTGTATGAATGATTTTGAAGGTATACGTTTGCGTGGACGTTCGATGAGTAATTGGAGTGGTATGATTAAGTTTGTTTTGTGTGAGCGGAAGTTTCCAAGTAATAGAAATAGAAGAGCATGTATGAGAGAAATTATGAATGTGGATGAAGCTAAAGTTGCTTGTTTGATTAATGTTTTTATAAATAGAAATAATAAAAATATAAGATTATTTCTCTTGATAGGTACGACTGTATTACGGAAAAAAATATATTAAAAAAAAAATATCATAATTATGAAGGTATAAATCGAGTCTGTCTCAAATATCAATAAATACATTTTCCGATATTATTTCAAATATCGTTTTTGCAGAACGAGAAGACGGAAAAATAACGTTGTCATATTTTCAGATGTTCTTTTTTTACAAATACTCCGGCAACATGTAAAAATTATTTATGGCTTCCAATATTTTCTTTTTCCCCCTATACGTTAAGAACATTGGGTCATTTTCACAGACTTTCCCTTAACGTAAGGGTCGATCACAAGCTTGCCCTTCAATATCTTTTTTTTTTTGTGCTTTCTTTTCTATCATTTTCTTGAGTAGCAAATATCTTTTAATGTAATTGAAACAATATTCACCAGAGAGTTGATTTCGTTTTAGATGAAGATATTTCGATATGAAAATTAGTCTCTTGTAGAAATTATATTACATTTAAAAAAAATAATTTTGAAAATCGTTTTTCCAGTATAATGGAAGAAGATTGCTGAAAATCTTTAACATATTCTACAATGATTTTAAAGGATTTTACTAAAATTTTAATTAATTTGTAAACCAAATTGCACAAATTGCCCTCTCGATTGAAACTAAATTTAAAAATATATTATTTTGACACGCGCAAAGAGCAATTTTTTAATAACAACTTTGTTTTAAAATATTTTTTATTCTATTTATAATTATTTTATATATATAAAAAAAACGAACTTTTACTATGAGAGAATAATAACATATAATTAATTGCAGATTCCAGTTACATATAGATATAATCCTGACAGATGTAATCCCGTCATTCAAAATTACGACAAGCAAAATCGTAAATATCAAACGTTAATTTAATTGGTTCATAAATCACCTTAATCTCAAATTAATAACACATTCGAATAAATGCTTTTTTAATCTTTATAAAAAATCATTTATATATTTTATATTTTCATATTTTATTTGCAGCGAACAATTAATTCTTTGTTTGTATATTAAACATACCTCATTAAATAAAAAATTAAATCATTAAATATATATTAAAATAGATTTAAAAAAAACTATGTGTAATGTATGTATTTTGTAATGTTATAAATAAACGTATAAAAAAATAACACATGCTTTTTAAATTATCAGAGTAGATAGTAACTAGTAAGTATACTTTCAATTTGAAGTATTTATCTCGAAAAAATTGAAGCGGTTCCATAAGTTAATCTTATTTTTTAGAGAATTGATTTGAATGTTTGAAACCGCTGGAAAGATCCAAACAGAAATTATTAAATTCAAATAACTTCAAATGTCAAAATAAATGTAGTCTATATATTGCAAATATCAAAAAATATAATATCTATATAAAATTTAATGATCACTTTTTGGCAGTAGCAGATTAGTTTACTACTACATTCCCACTCTACTACTACTGCTAAAACCGTAGTCTGAATGTAACTTAATGATTATTAAATTTTGTTGTGTGTCCCAGGTACAAGTACATACATGCATACATACACAATCACGCCATATACCCAAACAAGTAACTTTAGCTTTCAAATATGGTGGACAGAATCGCGGCTATGGCGCAACCTGGCTTAGTATTAACTCACCTTGATTGTTTTTTTTTTATCATAATAAAAATATTAAACAAGGAAATATAATTTTAGATTTATAAGCAAAGGTAACTCGAATATTTGAATTAAAATCAATTACAATGCAAATACAATCACAGAAAAAAAAACCTGATGTATAAGATTTTTAATATCAATTTCTTTCTGCAACGTGAAACCTAATACTTTGATCTCGATTGTTTCATTTATAATGAGGTAGAAATTTACGAAAAGGTCTACGAAATTACTTTTTCCTTTTTTTTTTTCTTCCGTTGTATCCTTTCCCAGCGACACAAAGTTCGGATAATTGCGATTTTTATTTGAACAAAGTTCCGCCAACCAAGTTGGGTGCCCTCCAACGGTTGTGTTCCTTCACACACATACAACCGAAGTGATGCAGTCGAGGGCTACAGTACAATACAATACAATACGCAAGATTCTTCAAATAGAATTATATTTTTATTTACGTTTGAATGGATTTTCGTCTTGACGATTTTATTTTAGTCCCGTTGTTCGCGCGCTTCTGTCGTCGGGGCAATTCTCATTAAGATGGTGACGAGCTTTTTAATTAGTCAAACTCGGTGATTAGTTTCGACAAGGCCGAGAGAATAAACGAAAATCAGATTGTCGAACGGTTTGCGCAGAATAAGGTATTATTATTGAGAAAATTTTTGGTCTATAATTAACATCGAGGCGCTTTAATATCGATTTTCTCATAAAACTGATAAAACGATTCAATCTTTTGTTATTTTATCAAATACGAAAGGAGAAAAATAGATTTAATAAATTAAATAATGAATAACTTAAAAACTTTTATATGTTTAATATTTTATAATATTAACATAGAAAAAAAAACCTTTCAGGACAACTTATTATATTAAATTTAAACAGTCTGAGATTAATATTTTAATTCAATGTTTTTTTTTATCTGATATTTTTTTTGATATATAAATACAAACAGTTTTTCTATCGTAACTATATTTTTTGCTAATATATATTGATAGATTCACTGAATATGTAATTGCTTTTTGTACCGTACTCACATCAAACATTTACTAATAATTTTGACTATTATTTAAAAAATAAAAATTTATTCAAAATCGTAACTCGAATCAAAACAACATGAACTTGTATTTTCAATTAGATTTTCCAAGAGTGAGTGCATTTATGTAAAGACAGCTAAGATACTTTTGTGCAGATACTGAGGAATATATACGTATATACTTTGGCGAATCAAATTTCAAGTTCAACATTAGCTTACAGCCATCTATTAAAGATCAAGCGTGCGTTGTGAACACACACACAGAACACATACAGACGCACACATACGTAAGTCAGGTAATTTGCAAACTGCACACACACACACACACATACACACATCACATTAGTTTAGCTTCATCTATTTTGCATGTTGGTACATCCGTGGAAGCCATGAACTTTACTGACGTTAGTATATTTGCCAGTGAATGTGTATGCATGTAATGTGTATCGAATTGTAATTAAAATTTCAAACCACGATATATCTTCGTCGTGGTATGTCGTGGCACAGAAGTTTCCGTCAGAATTAAATGTGTTAATGTTAATTTCTAATTTGCTGACAAGAGTAAATCGTTTAGGAAAATGTTTACTTTTACTTGTAGTTCTACTACATAGTTTATTGAATTTTAATGTTTTGCGAATGCAACTGTCTTTTCTTCGGTAATATAAAACGAGCGATAATTGTTTGTATATTTATTTGTTTCTAATTTTATCTTGAAAAGATTCTAACGATTTTAATAAAATGTGCTGAATTTATGTATCTGGGTATGGAAAAGCGATTTAACTAGGGTTTCGACTTTAGAAAAATTTATTTACAATATAAAAAGTTATTTTGAAATTTGGTTTTGACACATTGCTGTTATATGGCCACCTTGGAAAAATTGCTAAACTTATTTTTAAGTGAATATGATAATATATATATATATATATATATATATATATATATATATATATATTTCAAATGTCATTTGTAGAACAAATCAAGCGATAGTTTTTAATATATGTGTTAATTTTTTTTTAAAAATTTGTGTTACCAATCACTGATTTTGTTTAGAATATCTTTTTTTAAGTAACAATACTATTCCAACATTTAACGATTCCAAACTATGTCTGAAGTAAATCGTTTCATCCGTTCACAATATTTGCAAAATTAAGCCAATCTGTCGTCAGTGAATTCAAAACTTAACCGCTGGTATTAAATCTCCCCACCGCGCGCGTCATATTTAGAATAGTGGTTAAATGGAAGACAGAGACACCCGAGTCGTAGTCAGTAAGCTACAATCTACGTAAATGCGGTCGAAGCAAATACCGCGTGATATCGGGGTATTTTGGTAATAATTTGGTTTCGGTAATTACAAACCGAGTTACGGGGGAGGAGCGCGCAATGGAAACAACGTTGGTAACATGCGGGCTTCCTTAATTACCGATCGCGTATCGCGTGTCATGCTTATAGAAGATCCTATGTTGGCAGCAATGCGAATGATGTAATTTTAAATTGATTTTATGATGATGATGATGGTTCCATTTGAAATTGGTGCTAGGTTTTCGATTTGGATTTGTAGCGAACTTGTAGTCTGCTGGGAAATATGTGGGTTTAATAGAGAAACCTAGGTGAAATTTTGTAATTTTCATTGTGATATTATGTTGGGAAATCATTATTTGTTATGATAAATGTAGTTTTTGATTAATGCTAGCATGTACTTGAATTTTAACTCAATCGACCGAAATTTACAAGCATGCATTGCTGCACTAACGGTAACTTAAATAAAAATAACTAATTTTAAAGAAAATGTTCTTTCTTTCCATAACGCGAAGGAGGTGTAAGAAGGTGTATTTACACCTGTAATAGAAAATAAAACGAAACAAAAACTTAATGGACATTAATTTCATTCATGTTGACCAAAATTTCATTAAAAGCAGGATAGGTAATTCGTACAATATTTTAGAAAAAAATTTAGGTTTAATAATTATTATTTTTTGTTTCAATTGACTACTTCTGTCACTGTTACATTAAAAACGCAAATAGTACAATTGTACCTATGTCGCTTGACTAGGGTTAATTAATCACATAATTGATAATTTTAATTATATACTGTATATTATGAAGAGCAGATAGATTTTCAAGTATATAATGGTATGGGACTCTATACAAGTTGTGCTGTAGGTAATTCGTTTTACATCTCTTAAATAACTTTCAATGTTTTACATTAATTATAATAATTAAAAACAAATTTCCGAGAAATGTAATCAGTTGAAAAAAATGCATTTAAAAGCAAATAAGTAACAAATATGTATTAATTAAAAGAAATGATATTTAAAGCCGACAAGCGAGTAAATGCATCAGTCTGACTCATAGATAATTAATAATATTGATCAGCAGTTACCCTACTTAATGTATTTTTCTTTTTCTTCTCTCGATCATCAGTTCCAATTAAAACAAAATGCAATTAATCAACGCAATAATTAAGATTTATTATTAAGAACAAAAAATAGCACACAAGCGATTAACGAACAATTTACAAATAATCCAATAAATAAATCATTCAACATCCTTACAACCTACAGTGTGCTTCATGCAATTGGAAATACATTTATTATTGAATTCACATTTTCGTTTAAGTTTGTATAAAAGCTAATTTTATGTTTTAATCGTAATATTATTGGTTTTTTTAACAGCACTATTTTATTAGATTGTGGACAAAAAACAATAAAAATTTGTTAAAAGATATTTATAAACTAAATTTTTAGGTTCAATAAAACCCACAATAACTGATAAGAAACTTTAAGAAACAAAAAATAAGTGAATTTTACTTTTAAATCAAATTTTATTAATTGTTATGTTTTAAATAAATAAATCCGAAATAAAAAAAAAGAAATTACAAAAATAAAATAACAATTTTTCATACATTACCATTTAAATCAAATTCATTCTATATTATTACATTTCAAACACTAAAAACTTAAAAAATAATAAATCAATTTTGAAAAACCGGTTTTTAAATACGACGAATAAAAATTAATTTTTCGCGTTTAAAATGTTGTCAGCACTGCTGTGCCAGGTGTATTATTAAGCCAGTAAATAAAAATATAAGTAAAACAATTGCGAAGCGCAAAATTACGGAATGCTTTTTTTCGCGTGACTTCCTGTGAAAACATGGCTGCTAAATTAAAAAAAAAAAAAGAAATTCGTTAGCTGCTGGTTAAATACGCTACAAAAAAACATCTGCCGCTCGCTCGCGTTAAATGGTTGAAGCGTCCATTGATAAGGGTGACTGAATACTGCGCATAAAAAAGTGATTCTAAAAATGTTAGTTAGGTATACAGTTAGTGATAGGCTGATAGTGGGTAATTTATGCACCGTTGTTCGCCGGTAAAATTAACATACCAATTGGTAATTATGAAAACAAAACTGAAAAAAAGTTTATCGTTCGGATTTCGATATGTCACAATGTGTTAGATAAAACTGTATTTAAATAACTTGCGCTATTTATCTCTATTACTATATTTTACAGTATTTTTAAATATTTAAATTTGAAAGATTGATAGTTTTTGTATTTTTAATGTTGTACAGGGTGATTTATTATGTATTTTGTTTATATAAAACTTTTTTATTGTTACAAATAGATAAAACTACACTTTTGAATTTGAATGTGATTTTGAATTTGAATTATTGAAAATGTGCGAAGTGCAAGAAATGCAATTTACATATGCATATTCAACCAAAGAAACATTAATTCTTACAAATCACGTAACAAATATAATGTTTTACAACTGTTAGTAAGGTTATGGTTACTGGGTATGTATTTTTATTTATTTTTAGTTTAGTTTCTTTTGGAATGCTTAAAGAAAAATAGTAGTATATGGTATATGTATAGTATAGTAATAGTATATGCTATAAAATGTTTTCAAGTTGTGACGTTAAGCGTGGATTTGTCAAAAAACCCTGACCACTCGTTTCGTCCCCGGGAAGTTCTAAAACATAATACAAAAGTTTTCTAAGAATATCTAAAAAGTAAAATGAAAATTTATCTTGATACGTAGGATTTTTGTGAATTTCGAAAAATTACGAAAATTCGAAAAAAATTATCTTTTAAAACGTATAAAAAAATCGAAACAAAAAGAAATATTTTGTATTATTTTTGAGAATTTAATTCTCTATAATTACGTCTTAAAACCAAGTAAATCGGATTAATAGTTTTCGATATCTTGGCGGAACAAGGTTGAAAAACATTTTAATCGTTTTAACATTAAAAATTCGAATTTTTGAAAGTGTCAGGGTGGTGTCCCTCCATAACTCTGTAATACATTAAAACAAAATATCTAAAAAAAAAAAACATTGAAGTCTGTAACAAAATTAAAAAACTTTAATATAGCATAAGTATAGAAATGCAACTACTGAATATTCAATAATAAAATACATTACTTCCTTTCCATTGCTATAGTACTCGACACAAAACTCCACAGTCATTCTTTTCCACTTCTTCTTCTCATATTCAACATTCTCATTCGAACGATATACGGAACACATCTGACCTAAATCCCATTTTGTAGCCACTCGAAGTTTTTTTTTTTATTTATTTAAAACCCCTTTGAAGCGTAAAAACTGTTTCAGTTATACCGTTAGGTAGACCAACGAAATCTACCTGAATTTTATTTTTGACTGCCTTCTTCAAATAGGAAGTACAAATATTTGGTGGTAGTTTTTTTTTTCCTGTTTGGTCTAACTTACCACTTTAACCAAATATAATTTCATTTCGTTTTAGTATTTATTTAGGAATAAAGTTACTGTCCTGGCGCCACTGTATGAGCTGTAGTTTATAATAAAAGGAGCTGGCGAAGTATTAAGTTAATTTTACAGACAAGGATAGTACAGTATCTAGATAGCGGAATATTAATAGTTCTAATGAAAGTGTAAAATTTAATTAACAGACGGGGAATAAATTTCGATCTGATTAATACATTATGTGCGGTTTAAGTAAAATTACGTTTTTTAGTCTAGCGATAGAACACTGATAACAAAAATGCGGATATTTTTCTAAAGAATAAGTATAATACTTTGTTTAAAATATTTTTTCTCTATTTATAATAATAAGAAAAAACTGAAAGGGAACAAGCTAAAATGTCACCCTGTATAGCAAATTTGTACATAATAATAATAATATTTATATAAGGATGAGGCTATTTATACATACGGTATGTTGACGCAATTGGCTATTTATACATACTAAAACAAAAACAAAAAACTTAAACCAACCTACTAATCTAACCTACCCTAAATAGCCAATTGCGTATACATACCGTATGTATAAATAGCCACTTTCTTTATTTAAATAGCATTAAGCTAATGAAAAATACATACGTTGTACAATTAAATAAATAAATTATATATTATATATAATATATATATGCATTTCTAGTAATTTCTACACATTTTGATTTTTGGCGATGAGAAGATGTTATATATTTTTTTAGTTAAATCTAGTCAATGCTATAATGGCGCCATCTAGTAGTTACAGCTTATCTATGGTCAATTTACATAAGAACAATGGCGACCGTGACGTCCGCAAATGACCGGAAGTTAACACTTTTGGTTTTACATTTCTATCTCTCTCTCTCTCTCTCTCTCTCTCTCTCTCTCTCTCTCTCTGTTTTTTGTTTATCTACATTAAACTTACTCTATGGTTAGATGGATGTGTAGCCTCTGCAAATTTTGTATATTTGTGAATAATTCCGAAAGGGTTGAATAAATATTATTATAATGCAAGCTTCTTGTTATGTGATGGGTGGGTATAGAATGGAGAGGTTTGTGGGGGTTGTTGACCGAATGACTACGTTGCCACGCTTTCTAATTGAAATCTAAATATTATTATGAATGAAAGCCATTAGTTTCTCAATGGTAGGATAATACATGTGAGAGTGAAATTTTGGAATTTGTTTGGTAAATAGAATGGGTAGGGTAGGGATGGGGGTTAAAGGCGTTACGACCTTTTTGTCTAATCCGGGTTGAGTTTGATGGTTTTTCGGTAAAAAGCTTTATACGGAAATTGGTCAAATATTAACAATGTTAATCTTCTTAAATACGCGGATGTATAGATGTTTGTTTAAGCTGACTGATGGTTAACCAGTGTAATAATGAATTATTGTTTATGAATAGAATTGTAAATATATGTTCTGTAGTTGGATAAATATTTTACAGTAGTATTTCGGTTTAGAATTGAAACGGGACGTGTAATTTTAAACAACGTAAAGATAAAGATATTTAATATAATTTCAACAAATTTATATTATTATATTAATATTTAAATATTGAAATATAATTGTCTAAATTATTTTCTATATATATATATATATATATATATATATATATATATATATATATCCTGCCATAGATTAGAAACTCTACTCGAAAAGCAAGGGTTGGTTGATAATTTAAAAAAGTAAATATAACAAATTTTTATGTTCTAAAATAGATCAGAAATTACTGATCAGATCTAAAGAAAGATCCAATTGTAGAAATTGATCTATGATTTAATCTAGAACGTATTAACTTGATCTTGATTCAGATCGTTTTTAAAATAATCTATCACAACCCTGTATAATTTTTACACTATTTTCGGTATATCCCGAATACTCCAAAAATAGTGTAAAAATTATACAATGAAAAAATGTTCAAAAGGTCAATAAACACTATTTGTCACAGAAACATTTCCACAAAGAATCGAATTATTTTTGAACATTAAATTCAACACATTTTAACATTTTACTATGTACGCGCTCAATAACTTTAATAGTTCATATACTTCATCACATCACTATCATACAAATTCTGTAGCACCTAACATAAGCTTTTTTAAGTCTCGCAGGAGACCGGCACAAACGCGGCGGGCCCTCCAGCGGCAGGGCATAAGAATAAGTAATCCGTCGACAGTTTTATAAATTGGTAGGCTGCACGGAACACACTTCTTACGAGCACCGATAGCATCAGCGCAGCTATAGTCTGGGCATGGCGCTAGAGCCTTGTATAAGGTACCGTTGCCGTCGCCCGCTCACTGCTGTCGGAATAGCGTTATAAATATCGGGTTGAAAGTGTTTGCGGGGGTGTGTAGAGAATGATGGCTGCAGCCCCGTCGAACATCATGTCGGAAATGTTCTTACCCACAGACGGTGTACACGCATAACGGACATAATTGCTTTATATTTTATGGACGATGGCGCGGATATGAGATAGACAGAAATGGGTTGAGAGGATATGATTACGGATGGAGTGGGTTATATGTTTGAGAGGTATTATGAATGTGCACTGAGAAAATTTTTGCTTTAGATCTGAGGTATTTACTTTTAACTCAAAAGGAAACATGTTTTTAAATTGTGAAATTATTTTTTTTTTAAGAAAATAAAATCTTTAATAGAAAAAGAATGGTATTACTATTTTCAATGTTTTGTATAAAATAAAACTACATTTGAACTGAAAATTATTAATAGTTTTACAATTACATTTATTCCAGAAAAACACTCATTATGTTTAAACGAAATAGTAAATAATTTTACACAACTTTTTTAAAATAGTTGTACTGTTACTTACTATTATTTTTTTTTATTAAAAATTTTTATTTCTTCTAGAAAAATATCGGTTTACAGTTAACACGTTAACTTTTGATTTCAAAGTGAAAACCTTAGATTTGAAGCGAAATTAATCACAGTGTGAATATGGCTATGAATATGAAGAATATGGCTGTAGAATAATGGACTATTTGCACATTTATGATTTTACTTTGAATTTGTATTTACTCTTTTTTTTATTAAATTTTCAGTTCCTAACATAAGATAAAACACAATAATTATTTCAGAATGTTTTATTTAATAAACAGGTATTAATAGAAAAAAAGCAAAATTAGATTTATTAAAAAAAATTATTGTTTAAATCCGAACAATTAGCAGACTTGATAAAATTTGAAGGAATGACACATTCATCTTGTAATTGAAACAAAAAAGTTTAGAATTAGAAAAATATTTATAATTTTTGGTTTAAATAATTTTGTTAATTTTTTTGTATTTGTTTCAGGTACGTTGCAGTTTTGTTTATATATGTATATCTACATATTTTCCACCAATAGTAAGTTAGTTTACTTATTTTATAGTTTTATTGCTGAAATTAATTTTTAATTTTCAATTAAAATATATATTTTTATATAAGAATTTTCAAGAATAATTTAATATAAATTATGGCTATATTAGTCATTATATAAAAATAAATTAGACTTATTTGCATGTACTGTAATTTTTAAAACTCTAGATATTGTTTAAAATTTTATGTAAACTGATAAAAAATTTAACAAAAAACAGCTGGACTAGAACTGATTTTTCATAAATTATTATTTATTATGACCAATGAATATACAGTACTATTCATCTATTTTTAATAATTTTTGAGATTATTGCAAAAATTTGTTCAGAACTTTTGATTCACTTGAGAAACATATAAATGTAAATTTTGTATTTATATTTTAGATACAAAATTTGTCACTGAATCTATATTGTCATATGTCAGTTGAAGCAAAATGCTCTTTTTATATTTCATCCAGATTGTTTAGCCGCGGCTCTGCGTCAGTTGAAAGTATCTGGGCTTAACAAAATAAAAATCGTTTTCTGCTCATAACATAATTTATACTATTATTTCAGTATAGTAAACAAATGTCTAATGCTCGATTTCATAAAGGAATGTTAAATTTTAACGTTAATTTTAGCAAAGCATTAAATTTTAACAGAGTATTTAATCGTTTGTCTAACTTAGCGTAAATAATACAAAATTAAAATACATAACAGGTTATATTTATAATAATTATTGCCACATACTTACTAAATATCGTTTTTTTTTATGTATCAAATATACGAATTGATAAAACAAAAAACGCTCTCCTATATCTTTCAAATGCTAACACTATTCCCAACACTACATTCTATAATTCGTCTTGCATCACCCTTTGAAAAAAAGCCAGCTCCTTTCTAACACGAACCATCGAGCAGTGTAAACACGATGTAACAAAGCGTGTTAGACGTGTATATTTCAAAACAAGATAAAACGGTGAAAGTTGCGGCTGATGAAAAGTGAATTAATGATAGAGAAGCAAGGAACATTTCTTGCTCCCCGCTAACATGTCGAAAATTTTCGATCGTAAGTTTGCAGTGTTCATTTATTAGCGAGTATTTTCGATAAAAGCTTCGATTAAACCGTATACACAGTTTTGTTGTTCGAGTATAAAGTGAATGATTTTTAACAAATTGGTTTGGTTGTTGTCTGTTTTTTTTGCTTGCTACATGAGACTAGATTAGTCGGTGATGTATAGCGGTTGATAAAATTTATTGTTTACTTTGTAATTTTTTTGTTGTCCTGCGTATTGATTTTCGGGAAATTATAAATCAATGTTGGATTACATATGTTGAGCAATGTACGCTATTAATTTGTTTTAGATTTTTGTAGATTTATCTATAAGATTTTTTTGCAGTTTAATGAGTTAGAAAATTTTATCGAAAATGGCACAGTATAAATATGTATTCTAAATGTTAAATTGAATGTTTGAATGATATTATATCATTGAAATGCAATAAAATACGGTTATGTCAATTTTCCAAATAATATATAGTATAATTTTTGAAATTATTAATGAAAAACATTATCTTACAATTACACACGTTTCACTACATTATATTTAATCTAAAATGACAACTATCTAATATAATAAATTGAGTTCCAATTTAATCGTAAATTCCCATCGGAAATGAAATAGATAAATATTTAAAATCCTATTAAGCTATAACATACTAGTAAAATATTTGATCAAATTTCACTATTTTTTCATAATTAACACACACATAGCTTGTATATTTTATATTGCAAACTAATTAATATTTAGAGCATATTGATTATAACCGTCTTATTGTTATGATGTTAGTAAAATGAATAATAAGTAACGCTACCGGCTTATTAATACATTCACGATCGAACCCACCGGCACGGCGCATTATATACTGAATAAACATGATTAAAACTACATACTTGATCTAAAACTGAAACACAAGATAAACATATTATTCTATTAAGAATTAAGTCTTATACATCCAGTATATACGGATTGAATAATTTTCTATTATAACTTAGTATAATATTTATTTTCTAACTATTATAATTAGCATATTTAAATTAAGTGATGTAAAGTCAAACATGTCAATTTGATATGAAAATATGAAAGATTTTTTGTTGATCGCTTAATTAAATTATTAATTAATTATAAGTAGTGTCAACTATTTAATAAGTTTGATATTTAATAAATAATTGGTTAATTTGAATATGTTTACAAATTTAATTTGTGCAAATATTAATTTATTAACTTTTATAGCTCGCATTCTTACCTCACCTGTAAAAGTGATTTTCGTTAAAAGTATTTTTAACATCTATTTAAAATGATTTATTAAGCACTTTAACATAATTTATAGTAAAAAATATCTGTAATTAAAAAATAATAGCTTTGTTCAAACAAAAATTTCTCATAGTACAAAACTATCAGGAGTATGCGCAGTTTGACGTAAGTGTTCATGAACGTTCAAACTCGAACTGCCCATGTTTCTGACAGTATTGTACTATTAGGACATTATGGCAGGATTACAAAAAGAAGTGGATGCGATACATATAGAAAGAGTACTATTAAAAAAAAGCGCTATATATATATTTGTATAAATAATAAATATATAATATAAAATCTTTTATCAGGTCTACTTAATTTGTCAGCATAACACAAATTTAATAATTTTCTTCTATTTAAGTGAATTGTAAACTATAAATAAATTATTTGTTTTTGTACAAAATTAATTTCGTTTCGAAAGAATTAAATAGTAACAAATTAATAAATATTGGTGCAACCATATAATAATGAAATTAGCCAAAATCGAAACTTATGTACATCTGTAATCCAAAATTGAAACTGACAGCGGAGCGGAGCGGCTAACCGAATTCGAAATTTTCACGTCCAAAAACATATTAATCCCTCACACAGTAAATCAGATCTAAATGAAATACGACATATTATTTATGCGATTATCAATTATCATCGGTGAAATCAAAATTACGAGTTTAACCGTATATATGCGCGCGGGCTGTTGACCATCATCCATTGCCCAAAATAAATTCGCAGCACACGAGTAAATAATATAAAATTTCGTACGCAAAACGGACAAATTAAACAATGTAATCCGGCATAGTACTGTACAAATAAACGAATACAAATAATGTTTCACGTATTTATTATTTATTTATTCGGCTGCCAGATGGTAGCACTGTACATATACATACAACAATGCGTAATTTATTTTTTTGGTAAAATAACGCATCATTATATACTGAGTGTCTCATTTAAACGGGCTCTATATAAGGATCTCGAGAACCATAAGAGCTGTATATAATATCGGTTAATTTAGACAAAATTTTCTTCATTATTCATTAATCGAAATTTTAATAGAAATGTAACATACATACATACAAAATCACGCCATGTACTAAAAAAAAGTGTTGTATAAATTCTTTCCACTATCCCGAAATTAGTTTTCTCCAAACATTCCTATCCAGACAAACAATTCTGGCTTCAAAGCGTTACGGTATTATATAACATTATTTATTATTTGTTTTTGTAATATAAGTGCAAATAATACAGTTTTGGTTTGTTTTTAATTTCAGTATAAAATCGAATTTAATTATAATGAATATAGTATTATAAATATATATTATTATATAATATATTTGTTGTCTATTTGTTTCTCTGGTAGCTGATAGCTTATAATTAAAATAGTACTAAACTGAAGACTTTATCGGATATCATTACGTTACATTTTCTATCCCTGATTTTTAAAGCACTCTTATAATTTGACTTTTTTGTTACATATATGTATTTGCGCAACGTCAAAGTGAAATAACGACATTTTTTTCACACGTATTAATGTTACCACAAACATATATTTTTCTCACAAAAAATACTAAAATAAAGTAGAGTTTTTTAGCAGTCGTTAAAACAGAATTTATTTATTATTCTATTATATTATAAAAAAAAAAACAAGATTAGAAGTATATGGGTAAACTCATATATAGACCACTTTGACATTATCACATAAATGATAAGAAATAGGAATAAAAAAATGTTTTCACCGAAAGTTGGCAACAATGTAGTTTGCTAATATATAATATTATAGGCGCTAAGGGTATCTTCTGTAAAAATTTGATTAAATTCGAATAAATAATGCGGGCATAACAAATTTTTAGAAAATTATTATTTTTATTCGGAAAGTTGGCAACACCGTATTTTAATACAATTATAATTTATGTGAGCACTAGGAGAAACTTTTCTGAAAATTTAATCAAAATCGAATAAATAATGTAGCCACAATGATTTTTTTTAAATTTTAGTAATTTTTTTCTCGATAAGTTGGCAACACTGTATTTTGTTAAAATTGCATAATTTATGCGGACACCAGGAGAATCTTTAGTGAAAATTTGATTAAAATCGGTTAAATAACGTGGTCATAATAAATTTTTAAAAATTATTTTAGTAATATTTTTCTCAGAAAGTTGGCAACACTGTACTTTGTTGAAATTATTTAATTTATATTGATAGCAGAAGAATATTTTGTGAAAATTTGAACAAAATCGGTTAAAAAACATGGCCGTAATAAATTTTTAAAAATTTTTGTAATTTTTTCTCAGAAAGTTGGCAATACTGTATATTATTAAAATTACGAAATTTATGTGGGCACTAGGGAAATCTTTCCTGAAAATCTGATCAAAATCGGATAAATAATGTAGCCACAATGAATATAAAAACTTTATTAATTTTTTTTTTCGGATCACTCTAAAAAACCAAAACCACATGACCATCTTGGGCACTAGACAAATTTATCCTGAAAATTTCATTAAAATCGGTTGAACCGTCTAGGAGGAGTTGCGACCACAAAATTTTGCCTGACGACCGAGCGAGCGAGCGAGCTGACGACGCACATTTATACACCCACATAAACTAAGTTCAGATTCGTCATCTAGAGGCTATATGAAGGATTTCTATACACAATTTTTTTTTTTTTTAAGTGGTAATAAGTTATTGTTAGGATATACAAAAAACTAATAAAAAATTTTTAATGGAACAAATATTTTTGGGACATAATGTCTCATCTAATTACTTTGTAATAAAAGAAAGTTAGATGTTAACTCAAAATTATTTGTTTCTTAGAAGAAAAAAAAACTCATTGAAAATGTTGAATAGAACACCTGGTATACACAGTAATGCTTAATTTATATTTTGACAAATATCGCATCATACATGATGGTGGTACTCGGTGCGTTTATTGAAATTTGTAATACGTAATTCATTTTAAATTAGAATAAAAATAAAAATAGATTAAAATATGTGAGGAATTAGGTTTCAAATGCGCGACCGGATAAAACGGATTTTATTCATTTATTCGAATAGAATTGACGCGCGCGCGCAACAGGAACGCTTATTGGAAAAAAAGAATTTTTTAATAATGTCATCGTGAAAAATTTTTTTTTTTGTTCATTCAATTTTTGCTGTTTGAAGCGCGATAATGAAACTAATCAGTTAACGACGTAAATGGAACAGAAAATGAGTTTTTGGTGTTTACAAAATAAAAATTATCGATTATTATTGAATTCAAAATATTGCATTTCTCTCTATATAACTTTAAAAACAAATATGAGTATTAAAAGTCCTAAGCTATAGTTGAACTTTACGGCCGAGAAATTGTATAATTGTATAATACACAAAAATAAAATAAAATACCTAGTAAAATAAAAAAAAGCTTTTGATTGAAATTTTATTTATTTTATATAAAATATGATTATGATTAAATCAAATCTGGCTTTCTTTAATTAATAAATTATAAAAATTGTAATCTAGTTACTTGTTACTTGTATATTTTTACTTAGTAACTTGTTTCCATATTTTGTTTATTTATTATTTACGTGTATATATTTTTTCTGATATACGTTTAATATACTGAAGATTGAGCTTTCGATAATTTTGTAGTTTAGGGAATTTCTTCAACATTTATTTTATTTATAATACATAAATACATTTGTTTATTCCTGGATTTTGCCCAATTTATTATTAATTATCCAATACCTTCATCACGCAATAAAAGTTAATGATTATTAAACTACATTTACATTGCGATTTTTAGCAGTAAAAATTAAATGGGAATGCAGTGATAACTAATACTAATACTGCTAATATCGTATTCTGAATGTAGCTTAATGATAATTAAATTTTATCGTGTATCAAAGGTTAAAATATGGAATAGTTAACTATAAAATAAATATTATTCGTCAGTTAACTATTTTATCTGTAGTTGAAAATACTGGCTTTAAATACCGATAACATCATAGCTACTTGGATTCGTTTCTACATAACTTTTTCTTTTCAGTAAGTTCTAACAATAAATACTTTTCAATCTCAGTTATTTGTGTATAAACAACTATATAATAATTTAAACTTTAGCTCTATAATCCGATCTAATGAAACATTCATATCACCTTAGGGTGGTTCATATAACTAACTGCGGCATATCGCTAAGCTATAGGCTTAGTTAATAAGTAACCAGCGAAACTATTTCATTTAATTAAGAATCCGTCTGTGCGGTGTCAACTAGTTTGATATCGAACGTTTTAATTTACACCTTTCGCGCAACTGTCATAACCCAACCAACCTAAACCACAAATGAAGCACCACAACCATTCTCGTATATAGTTAATGGTTGTAAGCATACCGTAAGCCTTTACTTGGATGATTGCATGCAACGAATCGTTTACGTACTTTAGCAACTGTAAGATTACCTACGCGTGAGCAAGGTGTGCGAGTAACAATTTTTCGCTTCTTTTGTTTTTTATTTATTTGTTTTTGTTTTTGGTTTTTTGTTTAATGTTGGCAGATGTATGTTGTAAAGCGCACGCATTTGTTTCTGCTAAATAAGTTGTGAAACAGAACACGGTGAAGTGATGTTTATGGCGAAAATTGCAGATGTCTATTAGTGACTTTGAAATGAGGTTGTGAATTTTGTGTGGTTCGAATAATTTAAATAAGTAAATGTCATATATATAATAATAATTTGATTCAAATTATTAAAATAAAAATTCTAAAATTCTATAAAAAAAACTTTGTTGCTCATATCAAATCATTTTTGTTGCAGAATATCAAGATTTTTATTTTAATAAGGCGTTATTTTTAACAGAAGTGATACAATAATGTTATAATAATTTTACAGTGATAATGAAATATAATACAAGGTAATTAATAAAACAGGTATTTCATTAGATGACTTGAAGAATTGCATTTTAATTCAGTATTTATATTTACAACACTAATTCAGGCTTTAAGATTAAAAGATTATATTAATACATGTTAATATTTTTTAATACTTAAATAATATGATTTACTCGTATGTTAACTTTACCAATATTTAAAAATATGTTAATAAAAAAACTGCAGATAAATAATGAGCGAAATTTTGTTAGCACTTTATAAGAAATTTTAAATTTTGCACTAAGAAATATCAGGATCACTAACATAAATATTTATAAATAAATAAAATTAGTAAAGAAAATAATTGCAAAGTAAAAAATTTGTAGTATTTGGTGTGAAAAAAATAATACTTTCTTTTAGGCGAAAATAAACAATGCAAATATCAATTAACTTAACTTGACATAATACAGTATGGCCGCCGATGATATCAAATTAAATAAACTTGACGTTGTAGTTATGTTTGGTGCTACCACCAGTGGTGTATAATAATGTCATTATTGTACTAAAAACATAATGACCTTTTTCTACATAAGCAATATGGTAACATAATATTATGATACGCTTGAAGAGGAAACCTGTTTTTTTCATCCAATTTCAAAAATAACAAATGTCATTATATCACAACAAAATATTGACAGGAAGTTGCTGCTTTATGTTATCCGTATCCGAAACAAAATCAAAAAAAAACTCCTGCAGCGATTAATAACAAAAGATGCTTTTTACCCTCCAACTGCGCATGTGCGTGTCGCAGGATAATTTTTCAAGGGCGCCACGTGACGGACTGCTCGTGTTAACGTGTTAGTCTCAATCCTTCACAATTCACAAACAGTGGAAGCTCAGGCTAGATTTTAATCTTAAGCACTGCGCTCGCTCGTCTACCCGGCGGTTTTAAAATGTCTAATCGCTATAAATTTGCATAAGTAGTAAACTTGTTTTTAAAACGCTAATTAAGAATATATACACCGCGAACTAGGAGAGGATGTGTGTGTGTGTATATATACATTTGAACATTAATTCTTATTTATTTCATTGCTTCTTTAAAATGCAATTAAAGTTTTTTTTACAACTGCGATCTTAGTATGTAGATGGTGGTAGAACTGCAGTTAGATTACGAGTATGTGTTTAGTGCATATATGAGGATTAATAAATTTAAAGGATTTTTTGCATCGTTTTTGGTATTAAGGTGTAGTTTTTCAGTATTAAGTCAAATAATATCTATTAGTGCAATGACTGTAATATTTTATTATTTATTAAGATATATTGGGTAATTAATCTTGTATTGTTAATGATCTCAGCGAATGAAAAAGAATATATAGGTATGTGATTGTAATGTTTTATGAACGTTATTTACAAAATATTTAGTTTTTTATTTTATTGTCGCAATTATTTTTAAATACATATATATATAAATTATGAAAGCGATTGAGTTTTATTTATCTGAAATATACGAAATGTGAAAATAAAGAAATGGAGCGGCTATAGGCCAAACAGTATTAAATTTGAAACATCGTGAACTTGGAAACATTTGATCAGTATATCAAAAACGACACTTAAATACTTACACTATTAATACTTATAAATTTGATGTTTTTATTTTGTTTTATTAACAATTTAAAGTACAAGAAATAGTTTGTATTTTTTGTACTTTTGTTCTTGGGTCCTGAACCTGCGTTATGGTTAATTATAATGTTATTAAATTCTCTATCAGGATTGCTAAAAACAATAACGAACCTGATAGGAAATTTAATAACATTACAAATTATATTTCCCAAAATACGTAAATAAACTTATGACTTTCTCAAATCAACGATTTTTATCATTTTTTTATATTTTGAAATAAAAAACTTTTGTATTAAGTTATATATATATATATATATATATATATATATATATATATATATATATATATTTTATTTAAATATCGAAGTTTCGATATACTCTACTCTATCAGGAAAAAATAATACAAATGACAATAAATAATAAACAAGGTGAAAAAGTAACTAGATTAAAAAATATATAAATTATTATAAATTATTACATAGATTATATCGAAATACCGATATTTAAATAAAATATATGCAGAATTTAATCCTAAAGCATTTTTATTTTAAATATATTGAGATCTGAAAGATTTTTTACTACTTATGTTTTTTTATTGTACTATATTTTTTGGGTACTATATTTTCGTGAAAAATCTATTACTGGAAGAAACCGTACATACATTAAAAATAGTAAAACAAATATTAAAAAATATCTTTCTTATATTTCCCATCGCAGTTAAGAGACTAAACCTAGTTAAGAACTAGTCTAAACATAAATTCTTCAACGAACGAAAAATTAATTAAAGAATAATGAAGTTTGATGCCTTAATAAGTCTTGCTGTTTCCATGATTTTATGTGAACAGAAACAATTAAAAAATAATACATGACAGATGTCCGCCAACCACGGAGGCCGTATAACGTAGACTCTCTCGCATTGGTAACATCTGTTTTCAAATTGTAATGAGAGTTTTTACTCCGGCAATTTAAACGGTAACGAATCACTAAAGACATTGAAGTTTATAACCCAAGACTCTCGCAAGGATGATGACGACGACGACAAACGCTCGGGATAATCTTTATCTCTTAGTTTTATCTTTATCTCCAGCGTTCTTGCTACAGAATGTTTCTTTTCTCTTGAAAATGACTGAACGACAATAAATTTTCGTTAGGTTTGCTCGCTTTTTGAACTTTATGTGCAAATAGTTTGCTGAACAGCTTGTTTCAAATACAGACGTATGTAGCAAATAAACTGTGCATATAAACTGTGTTAAACTCTTTAGTTGTTTAGAAATATTAGTCAAGAAACTGTATCTAATACTAATGGAATTATAGTTTGGAAAATTATTTTAACTTGTGATTATAGAAAACAGTTAATTTTCCTACAACCATGATTACATTCTTTTAAGTATATACAGGCAGCCGCAGGCTAGTGGTTGCGCGTCGGATTCGAATTCCAAAAATCTTTGATTCGATCCGCACTTATACCAGAATTTAAATTAAAATATTATTTCTAGTTTTAAAAATTCTTGTACCAATGAACTGATACCGGCTGTATCTTAGCTGTTTGGAACCCCTTATAAACTGTAGATTTTTTGGCGGTATGCTAACAATCCGCACTATTGACAATGCAAGTAAAAATTGTTAAGAAATTGTTATCAAATTCTCGAGTATGTGTATAGTGCTATGTTCCGCTTTGGAATTTCGGAAACAGATTAAGTATACATAATGCATGCCGTTTATTGGAATTACGGGTTTATCATTTTCGCAAGGAATTAGGCAGACTATATACCTGGTACATGCTACGACGAATAGTATTATTATAAAATAATATTGGGCCGTAGCATATACCATGTAAAATTATTATATATAGGTAACCCTCCTATAACACGATAGATAGGTTCCAAGAAAACGGCGTATTATGTGAAACCGTGTTATATGAGATCCAGAACCAATAGAAAAAAGGGAGTTAGGTTCTAAAAATGAAAACACGTATGTATATATATATTTTTTAAGATACATAGAAATAACTTCAATTTCATTAAAAATGTACCTTAGATGTAAACAGTTATTTTTGTCATTTTTATAGTTACGAAAAATTACATAGTTTTTTTTTTATTTTTATGTCGGCATAAGTTATCTAACATTACTATAAAGAGCTATTTTTAAGAAAGTAGTCGTACAGATTAAAATTGAGACAGTTATAGATACATTATGTTAGCACATGCAGGTGATTATGAACTTACTACTGTTTGCCTCTTATGTAAAGACAGGTAAAAGTAAAACCAAAAGTCGTTAATAGCTGGTGATCTTATTAAATGTATATAATATGTACATACACCTTACTACAAGTAATAACCTGAAAACTGCGTTATAAGCAGAAACGTGTTAGAACGACACCGTGTTGTTGGATACCGTGTTATAGGAGGACTAGTGCATTTAAGCGAAACGTGTTAGAACGAAACCGTGTTGTCGGAGAGACGGAGACCGTGTTGTAGGAGGGTTACCTGTATTTATTTTCAAGGTTAATTACCAAAATAATTTGTTTATTTTTATTGTACTTCATAATTTATTTACTATTTATATTTATATATTTTTAATTAATATGTATTTTTTTGTACATATTTTTTTTTGTATTTTATTATTAATCGGTTATTGTTATCAAAAACACCGTGTCTTTATGTGATTATATTAAGCAGTGTTTATTGTATTTATTTTTCTCTATAGTTAACTAAATATGATCAACACTTGTGTGAAATAAATTTAAAGATTTAACATTTTGATTTGGGCGATTATATGCTGGTTAAATTTTTTTTTTGTTTCTTTTGTAAATAGGATAAAAAATATGTAAATATGATTAAGCAAAAAATCTGGTTATTTGCTACTAGAGTTTATCATGTAATTTTACATGTAATTTATGTAAATTCACTTCTCACTAAGAATGCGTTAAAATGCATTAAATTTTCATATAGTGGTATAATGTTGTGTTTATTTACATAAATATTTCATAAATTTTAATATTTTTGTATTCTTTACTTTACAGAAATAACTATGTGAATTTGTATTAAAACTATATGATTCTTTTTATCCCTTTAATTTTTATACAATAAAAAGAGAAAAATAGTAGAATATATTAAAACTTGAAGGATAATTATTTGAAAATATGAAATATATTTTAGATTTTGTATTAAACTAATTAAACTTCAATTGCCTACTTAACTACATGTTCGGCCAACATTATTTTATGATTTTTTATGTTGTTGCTTTAAGCATCTTTTTTAGGTTGATTGTACCAACTAAAATTTAAAATATTTTTATATTTATTATTTCACTAATTGCTTTACCAGTAATCATGTACTGTGGATTCAATATGTTTTTTTTTTAACTAAATTATATTGTTTCTAATTGATATATTGGTAATAAAATTTTAAATATGCACATAATTTTACAATTAATTATAACAGGTAATTTATTAAATTAATAAATTACATCGCTCTGATAAAGTGCTATAGTCCTATTTGCATAAATAAATAATTAAATTAGGAATATCATGTTACTCTTTCAATTTTTTTTGCTTAATTAATTATATTTTTGGTAGCTAATTTACAGTTAAATTTATTTAAATGACTTTATTATTTGTTTTATTTTAATTAGTAATATTTTTTCATTTATAATTAGCACGAAAAATTATTAATTATGACTTTAATTTGAACATTTTTATAAATTTTATTTTAATTAGATTATTTGTAACATAATAAGACAAAAAATACTAAATCATACAGTTTTTAAAATATGTGTATTATTTTATTTCAATTTGTTTCATCTTACGAATTTTTTTGTTATTGATCGGCGGACAATTTTATGTTTGAATTTACAAATTATATCGATATTACTCGATTCTTGTTTTTGCTAAACATTTCTATATAGACAGGCAACTTTTTTATTTATTGTATTATAAGGCCATTATTTTGTTTATTGATAGTTTCCGATATTTTTATATCTATTTGTAAAAATATTGATATGTATGCTAAATTTTTGAGTCTTTAATTCTTTCGTTTTTGAATTTTAAGGTAACAAATATAAATATAGACACGCATGTTTATTTATACATTAGTATATATTTAAAAAAAAAAATGTTAGTGTTATTAGTGTAAAATAGAAAAAAAATAAACACTGTTATTTTAAATTGTAGTATATATAGTAGTATTTTATTATCAAAAATTACAAAAATGTTTTGCTGTCAAAATTGGTGGTTGTAAAAGCAACATTATGTCGAGAAACCATAAAATGACTTTCATATTACTAAAATTCTGGCTGTTTTACATAAAAATTTCAACACTTTACATCTTGTAATTTTCACATTTTCTTACGAACTTCACCAGAGCTAAGATAAAAGAATGTATAATAAAATATATTATATCCACACTAAGCTTGAAGATTCCACAATGTATTATATTATGTCTTAGTTGGTTTTAGAAGCTATTTTCATCCGATTGAAATGAAAATTAGCTTAAAAGATGCATTAAAAATAATTACAGGCGTGCGCGAGTCGGAGAGAAAAAATTTTAAACGCCCGTCATAAAAATTTTTTGTAACGACCAAGAAAGAAAAAAAAACTTTTCGAAACCTGTTTTTAGATTTTGTTTTTTTACTTCAATTTTCGTTCGTCGATGACTCGTAGCTTTATAATTAAAGTAATAACAGTGCTTTGGGCACAATTACAAGTTGTGACTTTAAATTGCACTTTCAGAAATATTTTCTATTGCCTCTCCGGTCACCGGACTTCTGCAGTTCGACTTTGTTCGGAAAATTAAATTATTTAGTTCTTAGTTTTCTGAGATTTCCTGGTGGACATATTGTTCCACCAAGTTTCTGTTCTGCGCGGTGTTTTGTTTTGTTTTTGTTTTTCGAAATCGTGTATGTTGAAGGTAGTGTACGTACATCAGAAATTTTTTATTAGATAATCTAGTTAGGCCATGGATCTTGCCTGTCTAGCACAAACAATTGATGGTGGACATTTTTGAAAATGTAACATACATTAGATATGAAATGTGTGTGTCTGTTTGTTATAAGTTATATAATTTAATTTAAATGACAGTATTATATTGTTGTAGAAAATGTTGTTATATTTATTATTATTAGGAAATATTTTTATCGTATTTTATTTATATTATGCTATTTAATATTAGACAGAGATAAACTACAAACTGTTACTCACTACTAACTACTAAGTTTGGAAAATAAAATATAATTTTTCTCAAGCGTATTAAAATATTAATATTATATTACTATATTGCCTATGCAAGAGAAGATCATTATGTTAGTACTACAATAATGTACATTATTGTACAGCAGTTAATTACTGCATACATTAGTGGTGGTTGATTATTGAAAATGTGTAACGAAGTGCAAGAAATGCAAAGTGCATCGATGCAAACCATTTCAGTTTTATTTTATGTTAAACCGGAACAAAAACCGAACCGGCAAAATATTCAAAATATGTATTTTAACCGAATCGGTTAAAAATTTTCTAACAGTTTGCAACCTAGATTATTATTAATAAATAATAATAAAAAAATTAAAGTTGGTTTTTATATTTTAAATTTTTTCATGAACACAGTTTCATAAAAAATATTTAATTTTTAAATTAGTTGCTTATAGAATTATTTAAAAGATTCATGTTTATATTATATACTCAAGTATTCAGTCAAGCCGTGTACTAAAAGGTTAGCACAAACTTATTTTATTCAGTCATTTTATTCCTAGAATTGATTTTGTTTTTTTCGAATTTTCGGGAGGAGATTTAATCTCCGAATTCTCTTTGTGTACGCCACTGGTTCAAGATTTCTAAATCATCTTAACTGACTTATTTCACAATTACACACAAATGTAAAAGATATCTTACATTATCATCTTTAATAATCTTTTTATAAGATTGTTATAAAGCATAATTAGTACCTCCTTTCTAATACATTTTATAATTAGATTTTTTCTGTAAGCCGCTATTAATTAACATTAAGTTTTCTCATAGGTAGTACCAAAATAATTTTATCGGCATTATAATCTAAATATTACCAATTTATCAATTATTTAATAAGAAACGTACCTCGAATAAAACCACAACGAAAACAACATTATAGATACTATGTAAATTTGAAAAGATTAACAGCTGTGATATTGGTAAGTAGCTAGCATTCATTCTGTAACGGAGTAATCAACTAAAATCAAAGTCACATATAATTTTGAGTAGCCTCCCATCTGAACATTTATCTAACCAGCGTATTAATTAATCTTTTTTAAATAGCTAATCAAAGCGAAGCTAACTAGATCAAATTTAAGATAAACGTTCTTTTAGTTTAGCTTGTGGTTCCCATTTAGTTTTAAGATGACTTTATTACACATGATATTTATTATAAACAAAAAATAAATCACTTTATAATATAAGGATTAGCTTTTATTTTTCTTTTTCTTCGCGTTTCGTTTATTTGTTAATTATTTCCGAATTAAATGAACTGTCAATAAATTATTTTTTTTTTTAGAAATATTTAGTTTAGACTTAATTAATCTTGGCGGGTTTTAAGAAGATTATTTATTTACAAAGTCTTGTTTAATAGACCGAAGAATTTCTTTTAATATATTAATGTTTTCACTATTTTTTTTATTAATGAATTTTTGCGAAAATTTAATAAAGTAGGTTGGCGAAAATATGTAAAAAAAAAAATAGCATCAGATAATAAAATTATAATAAATTTTCACAAATATTTTGTAATGAACTTTTAACACGAAATTGTTATTTAATTATAAATATGTAAATTTTTATTATTTTATTATTGTCTCATTCTCACTTCCTTATTTTATCATAAAATTAGTGCTATTGGTTTTTGAACTACACTGTATAAAATTACTAAACTGTATGGTTTGTTCAAAGGACATAAACTCAAATAGAACTTAGAGTTATACAAAAATGGTTTTAATACATAATATTTTGGGTGCAAATTATCTTGAAATGAAATACAATACAGTGAGTTTATGAAATCTAGACAAACTATATATAATTGATGAAATATAAAGATATGACATAAAAATGTATCTTATCTTCTCTCACATCATCAACAACTGATAAAAAAGAGGAAAAAAACTTTTGAAAAAAACAATCATAAACCCAGCCTTGCATATTCATAAATGTCGCCCCCTGTCAAAAACGATATAAGACAGTTGTATTTCGAAACATTCTGGTTGCATTTGGAACACATCCTACCCGATGATGCACAGATACAACAACCAAACTCAGAAAAGGTTGCTTGTTAATTGTTACTTTTCATCAGGCACCCATTCATCTTTATGAAGTTAACATGTCTCTTTGGAAGAGGGAGGGCCTGGGCAACTGGGAACACTTTTTTCAAAACTACCTGCTCACCCAGAAAGACAGAGAATATCTTCGCATCATCTTTTCATTTTCGAAGTCCCATGCTTGTAATGGGGCAATGGGGCATTTACTTGTCTGGCGGTTATGGGAAGTTTTTCAAATGCCAAAACAAGTTCTCTGAACGATTTTTGGTTATGGTATTTAATTTCGGCTTTGTATTGGTTTTATTTGTAATCTGAAATGTTATTTGAAACCAGTAATTTTTGCATATTACTATAAAATATTGGAATATAAACATTTTTTGTATTTGTACTTTGTTTCATAGTAACTTGTTTCTGTATTTTGTTTGTTTATTATTTATGTCATTTGTGATTTTTTTTTCCTGATGATTATATACGAATAGTATAACGAAATGTTTAATTTTAATTAAAAATTATACAGAACTTAATTTTAAAACTTTTTTATTTTAATTTTAATCAAAAATAAGTAGTGTTTGTCTGTTTGAGCATCGTCAATATGCGGTAATGTAAATCTACTTAAAAAAAGGTTTGAAGATTAGGTCTTAATTATACCTACCATCAGATCAACCATAAATATAGATACGTAATGCCTGTACTTAGTACATGGATTGTTTTGTTATGCAGATCAAAAAAGGATGTTTGTTTACATTGTGCAACTTGACACTCTTATGTTTGTAACATGGACTCGCCAGCTAACACAGAGACATCGTTGCGAATTTAAAAGCGCAAACGTGTTTATGTACAAAACTTCTGTCTCTTATTAATATAACAAAGCATTGTGTTTCCTGTCTATATTATGGTTGATCTGATTACCTGTTAAATGCGGTTGATAATACATTCTTTTGCATTTTATATATATTCTAATTTGGATCAGGTGACTAAATTTTAGATGATTTGTTTAGTTAATTAGATATTATTTTCTAACTAACGTTAGTTCTTTTATATACATACAAATTAGTTGTAATCAAATTGTAATTTTAAATAAATTTTTAGATAAATAATATAAAATTTTAGATAAATTAACGAACGAATTAGATGATTCATCTAATATGATTAAAAGGCTGAAAATCATCTACGTTTTTCTTTCTGTGTATAGGATATAAAAAATCTGTAAATAAAACAATACAAGAACGTTTTATAGTCTTTGGAAACTTTTTGGAGCATTTTGAATCATAAATATTTTAATCTAACATAGTTATCTCCGTCCAGACAATATACGTAAATTATATAACATCCAAAATCCAACTCAAATTAAGTCAACAAAAATACTAGTTGGTCAACAAAAGATTGACCCATTATTCTCAACAAAATCATCTTGTATAATGATATCCCAATCAAATATCTTCTCCGAAACAAAAACATTGTTAGTCCGAAAAGAAAACATCGAAACAAAAGACAGAAATACTGAAAATCTTGAAAACAAACGACACAAAGCCAACTAAGAAAAAAAGGCACGGTAAAACAACAAGAGGAAAAAAAAGACAAAAACAAAATATTTGGCATCGTAGGTTCCACGACAGCTATGCGGCAATTAACGATTTTATTTATTTATTTTACGAGTCGCAAACCTACGTATGCGCAGATTAAGAAGAAGCAGCAACTAGACGCGTTTGTAAGATCTTAAGTTAAGGCCCCATGTGAGTGCCGAGTCAATGTAATGTTACGGGCGCGCGCATAATGATAATTACTGAGCAAAATTGCTGAGCATGGTAACATGACACGCAGAAAAATATTACGGACATATAAATACGCATACTTGTACATAGACTAGGCTTTTCTTGGTACAAACTGCGACAGAAGTGCTTAGGTGCTAAGAGGAGATTATGGTTTTTTAATATCAGCGGATTTTTTATTTTGGATAAAAATGTTGAGGTTAATTTAATAGTATAGGTTATTTTGAATAAGAATTATTTGATAAAAGTATATTCACATAAAAAACTTCTGGTTAAATTGTAATATTTTAGTTAAAGTTTGACAGGAAAAAATACAAAAATACAAAATTTAATTCTAAAGTTTTTTATTTTAATTTAATAAGTTCTGAAAGATTTTTTACTATGTTAATGTTGTTTTTTGAAGTATAACTAGAATTATAGACAGAAATATTCTTTATTAAAAATTAGTATTTTTTACAAATAAAATGTGCACTTATATAATGAAATATGTAATAGAGTTACTAAATTAGTTTTATAAAATTTACGTTATTTTATTTTTAAAAATTGTTAGATATATTTTAACATTTTGTATCTTTCTTTTCCTAGTCCGAACATTTTCTGAATTAGCTAATAAAGTAATAAGATAAAATTTACTACTCTCAGCGTACATCAAATGAAATTACAGTGTTTTTTTTTGTTTTGTTTGTAAACAAGTTGCGTTACATGTGAAACGTTATTTTATCTCTGGAGATAAATTTAAAACCGTTTCTTTTGCAAGCAAAGTAGAATTTTAAATTTTTTTTGTATATATACATATATAAATATAGTTTTATTTTGTAGGTTAATAGCTAAACGTGCTATATGAAAAATACTCTGAAAAAATTTTGGGCATTATGTGTGTGTATAAAATATGGCTGAAGCTTTTTCAAAAGCAAGTTTAGCTTTTCAGATTTAGCCATAACCGGAGCAAAGGACCTTCAGACGCAGCACCAGATGAAGGCTTTCAAAGCTCGTTTGTTTTTTCCTCGCGCTTTCAAACTTGCGAAAAAAGTTCCTTTTGACACCAATTCATCTAATACCAGCCAAGTATGATGAGATATGTTAATAAAGGATTTTTTCACTTTAAAAAGTCTTGTTCATCAAGATTTTGATTAGTTTACTCAAACACAGATGATATATATATATATATATATATATATATATATTAAATATAATTAATTTCAAACTTTTAGGTTAGGAAATGCTAAAATTCACGGAATCTCTTTAGAAAAAACAAAATAGCCAGAATTTGTTTTTTTTTTTTGTATAATTAAAAGCGTTTAGTATTTCAGTCTGATTTATTTGTTGTTTTTTTATTTGGGGAGCTGTTAGGACCTGTTTAGCAGGTGCATTTCTGATCGAATTGATTACGTAGATTCGAAGATAGATTTTTCTCTTCTCTTTGTGAACGAGGTAGGTAGCCAGCGTCCGAGTAGGTTCTGTTTGTAAATCTCCAAGACAACGAAATTGAATGTCTTGCCGTTTCGGCCAGATGCGTCCACGATCGTCTTTCGGTTTTTAGTTTCTTTTTTATATATAGGTACGCGTTCCGCTCAGTATGGGGTGTATCTTCGATTCTACCAGCCATACATCAAATGTTTTTAAAATGTCGATGAAGTTTACGTTCGGCCTGTTTCTTTTTTGTTTTTTTCCTTAAGTTTTTGTTTTTTTAATTTCGATTTGCTTTTGTTTCGTCCCGTGTTGAATCATTGTTTGTTTAAACTATATGACTGCGTGCTATAAACGAAGATTATTAATTTTCTGCATTCTAACCTCATCCATCATCCGTGTTTTTGTTAATTTATTTAAAGTTTCTGTTGGCTGAAAATTAAGATACTGTACTATCGTTGTTATAAATAGAATTGTAGAGGTATTGAATATTAATGTTTTTGTTTAATTTTGAAAAAGAATTATATGATATTATTGGGTTTATTGTTTTTGAATTTATTTAATTAGTATGAATAAATCTTAAACTATAATTCTAGAATATATGTTGCTGGTTTAAACTCGGTTTAAGCCAAGTTTAAGCAACATGTTATCTACTATTAATACGGCTGAAGACGAATTAAAAATTATCACTTAATATCGCTGTAGGATATGTTCTATTTGTTAAATAAAATATTTTTTTATACTTAATTAAATTTGTATTCATATTTATTAATGTCAAAACAAAGATTTATTAAAACCATTTTATGAATGTTTAACAGTTTTATTTCAATTAAATTTAGCTTACAATTAGATTGATACTAACATATTTGTACTAAATTTTGTTATTACGATTTGAAATATATATTAATTTATTAAAAATTAAAAAAGCTTCGTATCAAAATTTGTTATGAGTAATTAAAAAACTTTAACCTGATAAAACTTATTGTTAATAATAAAATTACTTATAAATAATAACTTTATTATAATAGAAAACTCTCTAATATAATAATGTTTAAAATAAAGGTTTTTTTCTTATACTTTTGGTATAATTTTTTTTTATGTTTGGGTATATTTTGTTTTAAAATTTTTAATTAAAACATCTGAAAAAAAAATTAACAATTTTACCTCAAAAAGATATGCAAATTATATATATATATATATATATATATATATATATATATATATATATATATATATATATATATCAGTCTATTAAATTAAAATTTATTGAAATTAAAAATCACGAATTTACATTTTAAATTTCTGAAACAAAAGAAAACAATATTTTAAAAAAAAATTAAAAATATTTTTGTTAAAATTTTGTTCCGATAATTTATATTTAAAATCAAAATTATATGTTACAATTTTTTTTAAATAATAATATTTTGCCAAATAATACTATAATAAGATAATTTTTAAAAATGTCTAAAGGAGTCAGTGTTATTAGCATAGTTATGATAGTTTTTTCGAAATTCATTAATTTATTTATGATGCCGACTTTTTGAAACCCACTATCTATTTAGTTTATTACGGTTTAAGTAATGTAATTGGTATAAAAAATATTTGAAATATTTTATTACGAATTACATTAGAATGTATACACAGAAACATTATCTACATTTTTTATTTACACTTCTTAGAACCACTCTGAGCTATAAATATTTTTCTAACATTATTAATAATTATACTACAGCCATAGGTAATTTACCAGGTATATTATTATCTCCGGCTACCGTGTACAGCAGATAAATTTGATTCCCCAACAAGCTTGTGGGTAGAACAAAAGACATTCTCTTCACTAGAATATATATAAGAAGAAGTATCAAATCTACTTGTGTAACTTTCTACTGTTTCTACGCTTATCAAAACAAAAACGAAAACATTTTAATCTCCACGTATCGCGCGCGCACAGCCACTCAAGTAGCCTTTGGAAACAAAACAGAATCGCAGTGGAAAGAACAAGTGAAGGGGCAGCGATGATAACAGATCTCTTTTTCGACTGGGGAAAAGTTCTTTCGCATTTAAGATGTATGGTCCCCGTTAATTTTCGAATGGGAATAGGTGGCCGTTTGTGTGAAATTGTGTACTGTACTGTTAAGCCGAAGACGGGGAACTGGGGGGATATTTGTGATTCTAAGGTAGTTTTTTGTTGTCCGACTCTGGTTTTTAGTAAGTCTGTATTCTGCACAGTCCTGTTTCTGAGGCTAACTACCTAAGCTGCAATGCCTTGTTTTTTCTTTCAGCTTTTAGAGAGAAGTTTAGTTTCTTTGTTTTCCAAGCGTTTTCGGTACTGTGGGGTGCTTGTATTAAGGGATGCTGACAGGGGAGGATTTGTGATTTTTGTTACATTCAAAACGGACTAATTAATAAAATAAATTTACTAAATAGTGATTTTTTTTAAGGTACGATTGCACAAAGCATATTGTTAGATGCTTTGTAAGTCAATCAATTCGTTAACATGTCAATTTATCAATCAATGAGACGGTTTAAAAACAGTTATTAATCTATGCTGGAATTCTGAACAAACCTGTAAATTCAATAGAAAATGACAAAACATTTTGCAGGTCTGTTCAGAATTCTAGCATTATTTATTATTGATTAAGTTAACCGGGCCTTAATTGATTTTTTCACAGATTATAAAACTTAAAGTAGTTTAAATGCATTATATTTTTTTAGAGTTTTTTGTTATTTTTCTAAAAAAATATTTATTTAGTAATTTTTTAATAAATAATACTTTATTGAAATAATATCGTAATAAACAAAAATGTACTTGTTTTTAATGTTATAAAAGAAATTTTACTGCAATATATTACTTTTTTATATTAATATTAAATTTAATTACAGAAATTAAATAAGATATGCTAGTAAAATATAATATTTAAAATATGAAATTAAATTTAATAGTTAGTAATTAAATATTGTTTTATTTAAAAAAAATATTCCATATGCGTATTGGTTGTAATAAATTTATATTTGTTTATATACAATAAAAAATTATTAATTACAAAAAGCATTTTTTTATTATTATTAATAAAAATTGTTTTGCTGTAATGTCGTGTTATAATAATGGAAATTTAATATAAATATATGATTTAAAGATATACAGCTAAGCGTCCACGATGAAATAAATATCTCATGAGATTTATGTCTCATGAGTCACTTATTTTGTATGTGTTTCCACTGAACGTGAGATATACAACTTTTATCTCATGAGAGTTTGGTTAGATGAAACTTTTGTCTCATATGTCTCACGTAGCTGTCCTTGAGATATTTTTGTGTATCCACAGTGAGTTACTTAACAAGTGAGATAGATAGCTGCAGCTTGTTTCATAATTGCGTCGTTAACAAACAAAACAAAACAATCACACAAATGTTGGTTATGTGTTATGTGAGTGGATAAAAAAACGAGATGAAAATAGTTTAATAAAAAATCTATTAAATGAATTAAGAAATGAATATGAGGAATGTTACAAAAATTTCGTACGAATGTCCTGGGATGTTTTTAATCATTTATTAAACAAAATAAAATTTAGAATAGAAAAAAGGACACATTAATATATATATATATATATATATATATATATATATATATATATACATATTTATAATATATATATATATATATATATATATATATATATATATATATATAATATTTATATATATATATATATAATATTTATATATATATATATATATATATATATATATATATAATATTTATATATATATATATATATATATATATAATATTTATATATATATATATATATATATATATATATATATATATATATAATATTTATATATATATATATATATATTTATATATATATATATATATATATATATATATATAATATGCACTGATGTTGGTGACAGTTGGTGATAATGGTTAGTGAGCTGAGCTTGGCGAGATAAAAAAAACTCACGTGCAGAAGGTGATACAAAAATCTCATAGTAGATGTCTCGCTGAGACATCTCTCAAGAGTTTACACGCAGAGAGAAAAAAGTTTCATGAGACAATCTCTCATGAGATATTTAACAGTGTCTCACATCTCTCATCATAGTTTCCACTACGACATTTGTTTGTTTCTGAGATATTTATCTCATGAGACAAAATTCTCATGAAAAAATCGCATCGTGGATGCTTACCTTAAGACTTTAGTTAAAATTGAACATTATATAATGTTACTTTATTTACATAAAAAATATGTTATTTGCATTTAGTAGCTCACTAGATAATTTTTACAAGACAATCATTAAATTAAGCTTATTTTTTACAGTAACATAATCTCATTATAATTTTTTACACAGATGGTTTATGTAATATTAAATGAATAAAAAAATTTCTGTTGTTATAATAGAATTAATTCGTATACATTTTTAAATATTTTAACTATATAACTCGGTTACCAAAAAAAAAACCTCTTTCACCATAATAGAACTTTAATAGTTAAAATTTGTATTAAACACAATACAATCCTAATTCACCCAACAATCAACAATATTTCTATTTCAAATTGGCCCATTTTTCTGCAACCCCCCCCCTCCCAAATCCAGTCCTGTAAGTAGACCGGGTCGGTTCGCCGATGAATTACAGCACAGCGTGTGCACCGGTCCTTGTAACATTATCTGACCGAGAAAGCAGAGAAAAGGCTCCCAGGATCTTACCTTTAACGTATACCAGTACTAGGTATATTACATGCCAACGGTGGGAAGGACGACCCTTGGGGTTCCGAATTCTCTCTCTCACCCTCCTCCTTCTGGAACCAGAACTAACCACAAGCCATGAAATATACTAATACTAATAATTTGGTTACCGGCTGAGTTTAGCTTCAGTGCTCGTCTGACTTGGGTGATGTGAAGTCAGAAAAGAGAGAGAGAGAGAGAAACAGATTAGTTTGGCGGGCTTTTTTTCAAAGTTTTGTCGGAACATTAAAGTTGGAGCTCTGGGTGCTTAAGGAAGTAATAAAATTTTGTATGGGACAGATTATTGGTGGTTGTGAATGTGAATGAAGCTTTGTAGAGTGAATTAGTGCCAGTGTGTGTTTTTATTATTTTTGGTGAACTTATATTTGTTTTAAAGGATTTTTATTTTGTTTTGATTTTATACGGTATGTTTTTTTGTACTTTTTTTTTGTTTTAACTTATTTTTATGTGTTTTAAAAGTTGAATAATACAATGCATTAATAGTATTATAAATAAAAATGGAAATCAATATATTTTTTTTTCAAATATAACTTTAATTATGGTTTGTAATGGAAATTTTAACAAACTATGAAATTAATAATAATAAAATATTATTCTTCATAAATTTAGTTAATTATTTATTTAAAATAGTTAAAAATCTTGCAGAACTCATTATATTAAAATAAAACGGCTTTAGGTTCTAGTTCTATATTATTGTAATATTTATTAGTGATCTACGTTTCAACGAACTTAACGTACCTCTTCATCAGGAAAAAAAGAAGCAATTGACATTTATAAAGAAAAAGATTTGGTTTCCTTTAATTAAAAGTTTATAAATTTCATGTTTTAGTTACCTAGTTTGTTATCTAGTAACTTCTTTCCATGTTCTGTTTATTTACTGTAAATGTATCTTTTTTCCTGATGATGACTGAAGACGTACGTACGTTTGTCGAAACATCGATTATTAATAAATATTAATACAGAACTAGAACCTAAAGCCGTTTTATTTTAATTATTAATTTATTTAATATTTAACATAATTAAATGCTATTTTTAGAAATAATAGATATATTTTTCATTAAGAAACACTAAAAATGACACTCCATTTTTGAAATATTTGCCATTTGATTAATTTATTCTTATTATTTATTCTTTATATACTCAGTAAATTTTTTGCGTAACACATTATTGAAATAAATACAATTTAATTTAAAACTTAATATCTTTAATTTGTTTTACTATAGAATAATTTAATTTCATATAAATTATTTTATATGTATTATTTTAAAGTGACCTTTAAAAACAAAATATATAAAAATAGATACTGTTTCATAGTACACTATAAATTACCGTGTGTTTCTAATTTTTCTGACAATAAATAAAAATAATATTTATAAATTATTGTAACCAGTTCGACTAATAGGTTTTTACTTATCAATTCTCAATAAATCATAAGATTAATTTAGCATATGCTAGATATATGTTAATGATAAAATTGTTACTATTAATAAATACATATCAATTTTACATGGTATTTTGTTAGAAATAATAAGACCATTGTAGCAATTACATAACAGCAGTAAAAACAGGAAATTATGATTACCATATTTAATTAATTTGCGTTTTATAAATTATCGCTATTATTTAGGTTTAAATACGAGTTCATATTGGTAGTAAACATTTTGATAAACATTTAAAAAGAAAAGCGAATTAGAACAAAAAATCCCGTTTCTGATTATTACTTGCAAGTGGTATAATATTTAGAAAGTAGTTGAGATATAATTATTACAAAATGCAGACTATTTGTTATTTGTTTTCTAATATATTTATTATTTAAATATTACAGTTTCTTATTTGTGAGAATGTATCATTTCTAGTAAATAAATATCTTGTATTCTTACTATATTTTTATGTAAAAAAGTGCTTTTTTGTTATTTACTTCAAAATCAAAAATTTTGTTTTTACCAAATTAGTTAGCACAAAAACGCCCCATTCTTTAAATAAAAAATATTATAGCTTGAATATTTTGTATAACTATAAAGTACTTTCATGTAAGGTTTAAGGGTAGTTACTATTAATTGAAAGTTTTAAATATCTCATAGTTGTTAGTTATCAAAATTATTAAATACATAGCAATGATAATATTCTGTTGTATTTTTTCTTATAAAAAATGGTTTGTTTTCCATACCGGTGAGTGTATTTTTGAATAAATCTACCTATGAAAACACTATACTTATTAAATTTACTTTTTTATTATTGATGAAGAATAATTGTAGATATTTAACTAAACACAAAGTTATATTTTAAAATTTTATAATATACATTCCTTTCATATTCATAGAGGTTTAAATTGCTTATAAAAATGTACCGTAGCAAAATAATTGATGTAAATAAGCATATTTCATACACTTTTACAAGACATATGCAGATAAAACAGCATCCACTATATTATATTAAGTTTTTATGTTATTTAATTACTTGACAATTAACTAAAATATAGCTTTTGATCAAGTTATATTTAGTGATTATATCTCATAAAAAAAACACGTATATTTTTTAATAACATTATTTACGATTTGTTAGAAAATATTAATAATTCTATTATAAACAATAATAAATAAATTTTATTACCTATTGAATTTAAAGATATTCCTTTTTTAAACACCTGAGAATATAAAAATCGAATAATTAACAATCATAAGTCATATTAAAATAACACCTTTTTTTCTATCCCGTTATCCGACACAATACATAGTCAACTAATACTTCGAAGCAATATTTTAATATTACGTCATAATCTCTGTAAGAGTCGCTACCGAAATACATGCTAACAAAATGCTATATTAATTCTTTCCCAATGCTACATGCTATTGCAACAGCGATGCTCATCTTTTTTCCTCAGTACAATAACATTTGAATTCAAATAGCGATGTTCAAATTTTTTTCTCACAGTTTGTTTATTTTAAACCACTCCTAAATAATATTCTATCATTATCAATATATCAATTTATGAGCTGCCTTATTAGAATGTCAGACCTCTGGTTGTGATTGTCTTTTGTTTTAGGCAGTTTTTACGCGCCTACTGCGATGTTAGCATTCGGACATACGATTCCGCGTTTTTCATATTTTATGATAGGTTTTTTTTTTGTGAGTATCAATTTTATATACGTATAGATATGAATGCACACATAGAATATAAGTGTAAATTTATATTCATGAGGTTTATATTTCGTTTCTCTTGTACGCTGGTTGGTTGTAACTTTTCGAATTTGGAGGCAGAATCGATGGAGATCTTTTTGTAAATTTTTTAGTTTATGTTGTAGCGAGTATAGCTATATATTTTCCGAGAAAAGTATTGGGACATATGTTCTCTGTTTTAAGTTAGATATTTTTAAAGTATGATAATTTAATAACTTATACTTTTTATTATTTATGTAATTTTATTTTTACAGAATTTAAGCATTTTTGTTTTTGGGTCTCTTTGTAATTAATTTTATGTATATTGAATAAAAAAATGAGATTATTAAATATAATTTTTTGTTACATATGCAATGACATTTTTAAATATTCATAAGTAATATTTGTACACTTTTTTTTTCAGAGATTATATCAAATACATAATTTTTATTAAATATTTTCATATTACATTGTATATAGTATAATATACAATAAACATACCTAGATACATAAAATATTCAATTACTTAAGTGTAAAATAAGACATTAAATATTAATAAATTAACATAATTTATGCAATAGTTATGGGCATTTTTATGTCTACTAATAGAATTTTTGCATAAATAAAATTTATTATAATACTATAAATGAATTCATTAAACGTATATAAAATATTTATAAATTTAATATTATAATTTTATCTATAACAATGCAGGTAATATATTATATTTAATATATTTTCTTTAAAACGAATAAAAATATTTATTTCAATATAAAATATATTGATATATGTACACAAGCTATTAAATATATTTTGCAACATATTTGTAATATAAAAAAATTGTATATTTTCTAAATGATATTAATGCAAAATTACTATTCAATTAGTAATGGGTAACTATTAAATAGAATTATCATACAATTATTATAATTTTTATCCAATTAACTTTTTTCTTTTGTGACCTATTTAAAATGTTACAATTGTAATTTATAAATTACTTTATATAACATTCACTGCTTATTCTAAACTACTTAAACAGATTTATTAGATTTTTAATATTGATAAATAATTGAATTATTATAAAAAAATAATAGATGTATGTCCGTAGCGAAACATAATATTTTAAATAACAAATGAAAGTAAATAAATTATTAAATTAACAAATGTATTTTTACGAAAAATAAGATTATATTAACAAAAAAGGTATAGAACATTGTTTAAAAATTTGTAGAGAATTTGGGCACCAAAAGAATTAATATATTTGAAAATTTGAAACACAAACTTAATTGAGATTTGTTATATTAAGACTATGTGAAGGCATACCTTATTATAACTAACAGTTGGACACAAAATGTGCAGTGGGAATTCTAAATTCTACAGCGGAAATTTTACTTTTTAAAGAAACCTGATAATCTTTGAACAAAGATTTTTATATTATACCGTTCTAGTTAGCTATTATTTTATAGATTTATAATTTTACTAAATATATTAAATAGTAATTCAGTTTTCGAAAAGATACTTGACAGCAAAATTGCATAAATACAACAATATTTTGTACAGTGAGAAAAAAAAAACAACCTTAGAATCATATCTTACATAAAGGATTTCTCTTTTTAGTTGATAAAAACTTATGTACTAACACTATTATGTTTCTTAATTTTAATGTTGTTATCGTCAAAGCAGTTTATCTTAATTTCCTTATCTTCATTCTCTGAATATTTTCCTGTTTCTAAAAATTAAAAAAAAAAGGAATTACATTTCAACGCGTTCATCAAACCTAATCTGCAAGAGAAGATAATTCAATTATTTCTGCTTAATAGCGTTTCAACAGAACGAAAACACATCATCGGCGAGGAATAGCTACAGAGCAAATGTAATATAAGCATGTAAGATTGTTCGAGTTGCAACAAAACAGGCTTCAGTTACTCTAGAAAAGCGAAACAGCCTACAGCGGTTGTTAGACTCAGACGACAACTCTGTATCTACAACAAACCCAACAACAGCAGCCAGGCAACAACAAAAGCGAAAGAGTTAATTAACAGAGGCTAATAACAAAACCGGTAATAAATTGAGTACAACTGATTTACTTGTACGGTTTTTCTTGTCACTGGCAAAGAACTGATTCCTCTCTCTGTGCCTTCGTTTTTAATCGCGACGAAAGAAATGAGAATATTATCTTATTTTTGTATCGGAATGTTGTAGCTAATTGTAAAAGGTATTTTACCCGACTTTGTTTCTCTTGATAATATTTCGACATATTTGTTTTATTTATCTTATTAGAGATGAAAAGTATAGCTTATTAACTCTCTTCTGATGTAAGGTAATTTACTTTATTATAGAATTTATTTTAAAAATGGTATTTTCTCATAAAATGTATTTTATATATATATATATATATATATATATATATATATATATATATACGGTATTAATTATTTATAAAATAATGGACAAAGTCATGATTTTAAACGAAAAACAAATTTGGAGTAAAGTAATTTAAAATAAAGGACTGCTTCTAAAATAGAGGACTATTTTCTAAAATAGCGAAGTTTAAACACCGTAACTAAATAGTATAATTTGTTAATTTTTCCAGTTTATTCACGTCATTATACTAGTGAAAACATAATAAATTTCAAATTTTTAAGGGAAAAGCTGGTTAAATTTACTTTAGAATTAAATAAGTAAATGTTTTCGTATTATAACGAGGGAATAAATTTAATGTAATGATATTTAGAAATAATTATTATTATTAATATTAATAATCAGGTAGTAAATTGTTGTAATAACATTTATTTTTAATTTAAAGCTATTTTTTTAAAATTTTTATTAATTTATTTAATTATTCAGAAGAAAAAAATAGAAGGCTTAGAAGTTGTATTTGCAGTTTTATGCTAATTTGTTTTCAGAAGTATAACATGAAATACAGTAGATTCTCGAATATCCAGAGCGAAAACAAATTGTTAGAAAAAACTAAAATTAACTATTTTATTTAAAGTATGACAGCAAAGAAATTTATTTTGTTTCACGGCTTTATTTGTTTACTATTCCGATTAACGAAATTCGGTTAGTTCAACTCAGGATAATCAAATATCTGCACTAAATAAAAAAATTTAATATTTTACCTAGTACGGATATCTTATTTATTTTTTAAAAATTAATTTCATTAAGAATTGTATTTATTGATAGATAAAACCGACCGTTTTTTTTAAATTTACTTTTTTCTCACATTAAATTCACAGAAGAACTGAAAATTATACTTCACCCACTAAAACATATATTTATAGCCGGGGTAATTTTTCGAAAAACCTTTTAAGCCATCTTATAGCCACGCTAAGTGCCTTCTAATGTAACCATCCAAAAATATCTACCGAGAACCGTCTCGCCACAGACACAAAAATCCTACTTAAGATAAAGACAAGGAAAAAATTCGTTACGGGCTTAAATGTATAATAATAATAATAAAAAATCTATATCTCCAAAATTATTTTCAAGTTGAGTTTGTTCGTTCAGGTAAGAAACAAAAGATAGGCGATACCGCATCATTTTTCGAAAAACAATTTTTTTCCAAAAGGCCCTATCATTTTAAGTGTCTTTTTGTTACCTTGTCGTCAGAATTACTTTTGATGTTTATACTCTGAAAATTATACCTGTTTTATCTTGCACAGGTAAAGTGGCTGCGTTGGTATAATAGTTATCTTCTTTTTTTTTCAACCGCCATTTGTTTTTATGTAATGTCTTTGGAACGATATTCTTTTTATTGCTTTTCAACAGTTTATGTTTTGTTAATTGTTTAACATTTGATATTAAAGTTGAAACAAATTGGAGGTTAAGAATTTTTATATAATAGTTATAATCGGTGAATTTTCAAATTATCTTTATGGTAAAACGTTATACTAATTGTAAGGAAATGTATTATAACTATTACATAAATGTATATTATACAGATAATACAAAATGCATAGTAATTTTATTGTAAAACAAACTTTGCATTAGTAGTAAATAATAATTTAATGTTTAATAATATTGTATTACATATTTTATCGGTTATAAAATAAAATGATTTCAAATCTATTGCTTGAAATTACTAAGTAAATACGTATGTATGTATTATACATATTTACGTTATGAAATTTCAATTTATGTAATAATAAAAAAGAATAATATGATAGAATAAATTATATTTTTTAACTATACATAAGAATTATATAAATAATAGGTTAAACAGTATTAAACTATATGAAAATTACATTATATTCTTATATACGGGGTGATTTGTTAGCTGTATGATTGGTAGTGTAGTGTACAGCTACTGAGAATGTCATTTATGATGTATGGCGAAACGTCTGCGACGAGGATAGATCAACCACGGCTTACCAATCCAGAAAATTTTTTAAATTCAAAGAATTGTTTATTATTGAATTTTTTTATTATTATCAAACAAACATTTTTCTCCGTGTACATTAAGAACAAAATTTAAACCTAATAAAGCAATTTATAATTGCAATCAAAACAACGCAACTGTTTTTCTTTAACCCGCACAAAATCAACAAGGAATCATCTCAGCTGTTTAAAGTATAGTATGTAAACATAACCTTCAAACCACGATCCTTTTATGAAGCAGTGAAAGGGGAGGGAATCCGTGCTATGGGAGCCCCGAGCCGAACAACTAGAACGAAACTATGGCATTTGCCCGCAAGTGATCTGGATTCTTGTACCACCGTTTTCGTTCCGAGAGATAAAATAACTTGTTTCACTGCTACAACAGCAACAGCCACACAACTTAAGATAAACATGAAATAGTATTTTCCCGTAAATCGATGTATAAATTAAATAGTGTTTTGAAGGCAATTAGAATTGAAAAAAGATGGATTGGGTTCTCTCTTGTTTCTGCTCTGATACTTTCAACTGATGTTCGTTGTTGATATTCGATTGTGTTTTTGTTGTGATATTAAGATTAGAGGAGGGGATTGAGTGTTGTTGTGGAGATGTAATGATTTATAGATCTTTTTTATGTTTGTTTAATGATTAATTTAATTTATTTCAGTGTTAATATGTGAAAGAATGAATAGTTGATGATAGTTACTGTCGTATGATAGATTTAAAATTAGTTTTATGAGTTTGGATTATTTTTTATTCTGGTAATTCTAATTAGTATAATTTGTATAGAACTACCGCATTTATTTATGTTTGTCGTGTAATATACTATTTGTTATTGATCATTTTAAATCGTGGTCAAAATTGAGCAAAATAGTTTGATGTAATAATATAAAAATTATATACATTTATTGTATTAACTATTCCACATCTTATCTGGAATTGGAAATACTGGCGCTAAATAATCCAAAACTATGAATAAATTATCAAACAAGAATTTACAAATATACAGCAAACTAGAAAAAATATCTAATTACATTAGATTTATATCAATATATCGAACATAATTGTCTATTTTTACATTAGGTGTTTCTTATAATATGCTTCGAAGGCTGTAAATCATCTAATTTTTTTTTACATAAAACAACTAACATATTTGAAAATGAAAATAAAACATTTAATGATTATTTTCCTATGTAGATATATTAAAAAGATAATTGAGAAATGTGTTTGTAATATATCTATTCGTATAATAAATAATATTATTTCATAACGATATTTGATGACAATGAAAGTAATTTGCTATTTCTATGGATTAATTTTTAAGCTTTCTTAACTATAGAAAGACCGATAGAAATTGTGATAAATGTATGAAAAATTATTAATTTTTATTAATTTCTCTGGTTTTACTTTCTTATCATGAGAAATTTCAGATAAATATTAATTTTATTTTTAATAATAATTAAAGCCTTTAATGCGTAACAGAATATTAATTCCAATGACATAAAACAATTAGAAAAAAAGTGTGTTATACATTTAACATTATTTAAATATAATTTATGTATAAAAAACTTTGATTTTTTATTTTAATAAATAAATATATAATTATATTCGTTTCTGTACTAAAATTAAAAGAAAAAATATACGAAATATTCTGCGGCTAAATTGTTACTATATTATTTACATCTTTCTGTTGGAAGAGCAATAAATTTAGTATACTTTTGTTATGAAACCTGGCAATCTTAGTATATTTACATAAATATGTCTACAAAAAAATCATTAGAATATACAACCCATATTTTCATCAGCTTTTGCAATAAAACTTAAGTAACATCGGAAAAAATTAAATTCCATAAAATATATCCACGTTAAAGATTCGTATCACCACTTTATTGAAAACCAATAGTCTGTACAAAGATTTCCACCTTTTACGTGGTGGTTAAAACGAAACCAAAAAGGCACTAGTGTTACTTTTAACACACATGATATATAGTTACAGTATCCGTATATTTTATTATGATGTCATCATTGCATTGTGTGTTGTTGGTAACACTGGACGAACCAAAGGGGGGAAACCCACGCTTGGTACATTTGTGTAATAAAGGGTTAACAAGGTGTACAATGATATAAATAAAATATTTTATTACGTCCAGGGGAAGTTGTAGTCGTGATGGGTGTAAAACATTTTTGTATCAGACACATCCTGTGTTTATATATATATATACAGAGTGGCTCTGTAATAAAATCATTCTCTCCTGAGTTGTACAGTAACATACATTAGACTAAGAATAGAATTGTATTTCTTGCGTTCTCTCTTTCTCTTTCTCTCTGGCCGTGGTTCTAATTTATTCTTTTCGTTTTCCTGGCGCTGCTGGTTAGGTTTCCTTCCCTTTCTCGTTTGTTTTCCGTGTTTGGACAGGGCCGGATCTAGGTCGGATTTTATCTTAATGCTTACTTTGTCTTTTTTTTAGGCAGCGTTTTTTACTCTTCCGTAAATGAAAGGTCTTGAAATTTTTATGGTAAAGTTTTCAAATACGAATATCATATTTTTAGGTTAGCACATAAATAATTTTTATGATATTGTTCTGGATATTTACATATGAAAGGATATGTATATTTTTACTTGTTACAAAAACTATCTTTTTAAATTATATTAATGTACTGCATAAGTAGTGTTTCATTTGAGTTATTTTGTAATAAAAATTAGATTTTGTGAGAGAATTGTACGCTGCATTAGTACGGAATAATAATATACATATTTTTTATAAATATTTTTGTCAGTTTATTTTATAAATTGAGTAAAATCAATTAACATAACTATTAATAATAATACTATAAAATTTGTTCATTTCATACTATTTAATAAAAAAAAAAATATTTCCAAGTGTATCAACTTTTATATTACCTATTTGTAAAAAAAATAAAAACATAAGCCAAGGTTATTGCTATTCATTAACAGAAATGTTGGTATTTTTTTTATTAGAGTAAGGAAAAACTTAAATACAGTTTTGTACGCAATTTTTAATTTTGAACAACTTCGCATTGTGCAATTTTTGCTTTAAAATGAATAGGAGAGCAGAAAATTGAATAAAATTAATATTATATGTTAAATGTCTGTTTACCCTTAACGACTACCACCTAATTTAAAATATAATTGTCAATAAACACTAACTGTTTTGTTATACAGTTACAAAAAATTATTGTCTTAAAAAAAAGGAGGTGTATTTTTGCATGATTGAAAACGAAATTTTTTATGCATTTTGTATGCATTTTATACAGAAAACGCGTTCTGTTCTCATGCGGAAAATCTAGCTTTATATGCCAATGTACAAAATGTACCACGGACATGAATAGTAAGTAGTGTACGTATTGTAAATGTATAGTCGTAGAAAAAGTATATTGTGTAACATACGAGTAATATAACAAACTTCAGTTTTAAACACTTGTTACACAATATATTATTTTAGTACTAGATACGCAAATAACTTATTTTTCGCTAGCTAGAGTTAAAAATAATATTATGAAAAAAATTATTATTTAAACATTTTTTTTTCACCACGAAACAGGGTAGTTTTCATTCACTTATTAAGCCTTATTACCCTAACAACACAAATGAAAAAATATTCTTGAAAACAGCACTGTAAAATACAGCATTTTTGTATTACCACAAAGTCCATTTTCATGTCGTACTGCATTCACATATCATTTTTGCTTTTGTTCTATTTCAGGTCCATCAGATAGATGTCTCTGACGTCCATCGTCTAAAACAATGCCCCGCGTTCATCCGATGTTGCATCTATTCATTCAGCGTAACAGTGTATTCGCCATAGTGTACAATCAGTGTATATAAAAATAGAATAAAAAAAAAAGAGTGTATTTCGCGAACGTGCGTGTGAGTATTCTTCGGCTAGGTTATCCCCCGGTGTATATGCCGATGTATAGTATGCTGCAACTGTCATTCGCGTTCTCGTAATTTCATCATTTCGCCATCATCATCGTCAGATTTTGCGCTGGGATTCAGTCTATAATAATGAAGCCATTTTTGTCGAAGATGAAATACATTGCAGGCGTGCAGGTAGTGTTTCTGCTTGCTACCGTGTGGATGGTCAGCGCTAATGGAGGTGAGTTGATGCTTTTTTGTTTTTAGATTTTGTTTTCCGACTGGATTTTGTTCTAGATCGTTTGACAAACGAATTATGAGTTGTATTGACGGAATTTAGTTTGAAAGCTTGAATTTAAAAGAAATTCGGAAATATTTTAGATATTAACTTTCGTTTATTTATTTTTTTTAGTCATTTTTAATATACAGTAATAACAAAAATATTCTGCTTGAAATAAATTTTAAATTATAATAAAATATAGTACCTATAACATTCAAAACTTTAAAACATTTTTCTCAAAATCATATTATTTGAATTGGTAGACATTCATATTTTATAAACATTATTTAATAGATTTTTGCTAATTTATTCACATTGTTTGCAAGATGTAAAAAGGCATGTTTTATTTAAAACGTTATATTTTTCAAAATAATTGAAATTTGAAAAAATTTATGCAACATATATTAGAGAATATTGACATGTTTTTAATATTTATGGAACCATACCCGCCAAGAAGCTGTCACATACCTACTTTTAATGGCATCATTCAGTAAATTTAAGTTCATACACGTAATAAATAGTAAAAAATATTTTTATCAAAGTAGTAAGTACTTTTTTACTACAATTTTTAAATATTTTGTATTTTTTAATGGCAATGTGCATATTCATAGTATTATTGTTATATTTTAGTATCGGATTAGTTGATTCCGACTTATTTAATTGCTTTTTATATACATTACTATTAAACTATTAATGTAATTTTGTTCTAACCACAAAACCTAACGTAAACACATTACAAATTTATGTAAACTACAGTATTAGCTATTGTAATGTTCTTGATTAAAACTAAAACAAAACACTAATCGATTCAATTTATTTATACCGAAATCAGACCACCATAGATGTGTTTAATACATAGATTGCGTCCGTCAGATGTCTCCGTAATCATCAGTCGCTATTGTATGCAAAAATCTGTACCCTGTTACACATATTGTTTAGAATTGAGCCAACAACTTCATTTAAATTAAAATTGTATATATGCATATATATATACGAGATATTGACACTGTTATCAACAATACCGGCTTGTTTTAAACAATGAACGCGGTATTATCAATTTTAATATACACATATACGTACAGACGGAGAGACAGACATACATAGTTTACTGGGATAATGAACTAACTCAGTCGGTATAAATGAAATCGATTGGAGATAAATACCGGCATAAACGACAAATGACGAACGCTAGTATAAACATATAGATATACAATCAAGGGCCGATTAAAAAGTAATAATTCCAAATTTGGAAAGTAACACGTCAACTCCTTTACATTAGAACTAACAAATCCGTAAAAATTACGGTTTTTACAATTTTGCTTTCAGATTGTAGAAATTGCAGGAATATTCAATATTTTTTTTTTGCAATTTTACTAATATTTTTAAAGATTTGTTTTCTTTTTTTTGTAAACAAAAGAAGTATAAAGTATATCTATTTTGCATTGAGTCCCACCAAAACCTTTAAAAATACTACTGATTTTGAAAAAAAAAGGATTATTAAATATTCCTATGACATCCAACATAGTCATTATATAATTATATTATTGTAAGAATTTGTGGTAACTTAAGATTGAAAAGTGAGTTTTTGAGCAATTTTAATTTATATTCGGTTCTGTTTTATAAAAATTTTTAGAACTTATTAACATGTTTACTATTTTATGTAAGATAATTTATTATTGTTCTAATACTTTACAAAATCTTAGAATATTTGTTTTAACATGTTAATTTTAAAAGTAATGTTACAGAATAGGTTCGATTATATTTTTAATATATAGTTTAATATGCCAAAACTTTTCAAAATAGCTTTTAACACTAATAATTCTAGTAAATAAAACATTTAAAATAAACACTTTTTTAAATATAAAAATTAAATTTTGAGTAAAATAAAAAATGTTACAGAATACAGTAACTGAACTGATTTTTTGTTGTTGCTTAATTATGATGATGATTTTTCTACAACTTAGAGAAAAATTAGAAGTTTTTAGATCTATAATTTTAATTTTCTATTGCATTAGTTGATAATAGGAGCTTTTTAGAATAAAAATTAGATTTAGCAGTCTAATCATATTAGATGAAACATCTAATTATACAATTATACACATTTGTTATATTAATCTAATGTAATTAGATATTTTTGACAGTTTATTGTATATTTATATATTTTCGTTCATTGATTTATTTTAAATTTTTGATAATTTATTTTTTTTAAAATAATAATTTAATTTCAACTAATTTGTATGTTTCTGAAATATTTAATGTTTCTAAAAATATCTAGTTAAATATACAAATTTAGCTATCTAATTTGAATTAAATGAAAAACTATTTTATTTCTGTATATAATTACAAAAAATTACTATACAAAACTTCTTCTCCAAGTATCATTCTTGTCATTAATCTGTAATTTTAAGATGAAAAACAAACATAACCATTAGCTTTTCTGCTTGGAGTACAACTGTCCTAAAGCTCCTAGTAACTGAGATATGGGTTCGGAGGCATTACTTTTTAATCAATCCCTGTAAATGCAATGTTGTGATTTTCACAATTAAGCGTCCATATGAAACAAGGGGGAAATTTCAATTTCAAATTTGTATTTGATATAATCACGGAATGGTATCGAGTATTTTAGTTGTTTATACAGTTTTTTTTTATCGTTTGTCCAATTGCCATTTTTTTCCCCAAAAACGATGTGCTAATGTTTGCCTAGCAATTTGGAAATAACCTAATTTATGTTGTTGCATAATGAATGAATATGTAATTATTAATTAATGTTTATGTATTTCAATATTTCTGTGCATAAACTCGATTCAAACCTGACGGAAAAACATTTTGTTAATTAATGTTGTGGCTGGGCAAAATGAAATGAATTAAACGAGATTTAATTTTATATTTTATGTAATGATTCTATATAAATATATTATTATTACAAATTTAATTTAATTTTATCTTTTCGCATTTATGTTTCTAAATGGAGAATTTAATTTCAAAAGGGAAATGATTACATTCAGAAAGTTGGAAAATTACCTTCAAGTTATGAAAATGTCGTATGTATGTTAGGTACGTATGTTGGAAAACTGGTTAAAGTTTGTTCAACAAAAATTGTGTTTTCATAAAATTCTTTTAAGCAGTAATAACAGTTGTTATCACCTTTTGCGCGAAGAAATATTATTTTTTTAAATAGCTTTTAAAAACTTTATTTACACTGCTGTTTTTTCCTGAAAAATTTCTCGTAATATTACAATTATCAGAAGTTTTATTTTCACTTATATTTTTATTCATTATTAATTAATTTAATTTCTAAAAGAGATTTTCTAAATTTTGTTTAATTTATTTTAAATGTGAAGTGACAATTTAAAAAAATATATTTTAGAATGGTGAAAAATCTTTTAGATCTCATTATATTAAAATAAAAAAATTAATGTTTTAATATATTCTACGTAAATCAACATCAGAAAAAAATATACAAAATTATATTATATTTTTATTAATGCAAATGACATATAGAGTAAATTAACATGGAAACAAGTTACTAGGTAACAAAATAAGTAACTAGATTATAAAATTTATAAATTTTTAATTAAAAGACGCTAAATATTATTTAAATGAGTGTCTTAACACTGATTGATGTTATCTTTTTCTTTATAAATTTCCATTGTTTCTCTTATCAATCCTACTGTTAATATTGATGGACCATATTACTATGTTATTATTTTCTTATTTTTCTTCACATTTCAGAAGTTCATCTTTCAATGATTGAATCGTTTTCGGATATATCTTTAATAAACATTTTTGACTCAAAAGTACTTCAATAACGCGTTGTTAAGTGATATATAGACCTCGAGTCATGAAACATCCTATATGAAACAAATATTTGAATAACATATTAAAGTGACAAGTATTGTTAGATTTATTTATAATAAATATTTATTAAAAAATCATAACAATTCATTATTATTGAATTTCCATATGTGAATGACTTGATAAAACAACACACTATTATTATTAATAAACATCGTCACAGCCATTAATTTTCCCAAAGGAAACGCAACCGTCTATTGTTTGTTAATTTAATAAAATACAAACCGTGCATTTAAGTAGCCGAAGACATTGATACACATTCAAAAAATGAGACTCTATACAAATACATCTTGGCTGGGTAGGTTAAGTTCTCATTTTGTTATACTGACATTATCGACTGATCGATCGATTGTTATTATATTCTGTGTATGAAAATAAAGCGAAACATAAAAGCAGAGAGAAAAAAAAACCCTGAAGATTGTTTGACTTAAATCGATCAACGAAAGGTACATTGTACGGCATTGTATTGATTGACACTATCAGTTGATTAATTTATACCGTGAAAATTGATTTATTCTCCGCGTGATATAGGTTTGTTAAACAGTGGTATCAAACATTTTTAACTGTAGTTTTATCAGTAAAAATATATCGTGACCTTGAAGCAAAACTATTTTATTTTTGTCATATTAAAATAGTAATGGTAAAATTATCATAAAGAAAGTTGCTTGTTTGGATAGGAATGTTTGGAGGCGACTGATTTCGGGATGTTGAAAAGAGTTTGTGCCACACCCTTTTGGGTACATGGCGTGATTGTGTATGTATGTATGTATGTATCATAAAGACGAATATTTTCATTACAGAACTAGTCCCAGCCTCTATCACTATTTAATTTCAATATATGTGAAAATATATTTCATATAAATATTAACATAAAGAAAACTTGAAACTATTGTAATTTGAAACTAAAAAAATATATATGTTATTTTCAATTTCGAAATTGAACTGTTTTTGAATCGATGTTTTAATAATAAATTAAAACTTGTTAAAATTAGATTTTTTTACTGTATAATTTTAATTTAAATTCCACATTTCGATATACTCTACGTATATCATCATCAGGAAAAATGTACAGTTGACATAAATAATAAACAAACATAACATAGAAACAAGTTACTAGATTAGTAACAAATACAAGTAACTTTTTTCTATATTTTGGTTGTTTATTTTTTATGTCATTTATATATTTTTCCTGATGTTGATATACGTAGAGTATATCGAAACGTCGAATTTAAAATAAAATTGTACAGAACTTAGTCCTAAAGCTGTTTTATCTTGAAATAACTTATAGAAAATTTTTAATTAAATAAAAAATTTTTTTAAAATTTAGCCATCTATTTCGAAATAAATGAAAAAAAATCTATTTTATTTTTTTAAGCTTTATTGTAACAAAACTTAAATTAAAAATTTTATTTTATAAAAAAGCTTCCATTAATACTTTCAAATAGGTTATACTTCAAATAATATGCATATTGCTTTTTACAATTATTATCAGTTGTATATGATCGGGCTTTAATAATTGAAATGCTATACCACTGTCCGGGTATAAAAAAAAGAGAACTAAATACAAATAAAATAAAATGAAATAAAAAGAAACCTAAGACTTATCGATAAACGGATCGAGGGATCACAAATACCGAATGGGGAACCCGTTTTTCAATACGGTAATCGCGATGAAATAAAATGAATTGACTGACTGAGTTAAGTAGCAAGTAGCCTAGCAGCCGAGAGCTCCAGTGGTACCAACCGCTAAAAACTATATTGCTTCTTAAATATAATAACAACCAGACAACGAAGAAGAAATGAATGAATTATTAATGTTGAAACTGTTAGGTTAGGTATGATTACATGATGCCTTTGGATCTTGTTTTTTTTTTCATTACTACTTCTTATATTGTCAGCTTGAGAATATTGTCTCCAATATTTTATAATGTAATACCTTTATAGTTCTGGGTATTATTTTATTTACGGTTACAGTTTTTTTTTGCTCCTTTCGATGAAATATTAAAAATGAAGGTGTCTGCTTTTTATAGGTTAGGCATCGATCGTTTGTAGCCCTTGGGTAACTCTTATTTGAAATTATTATTAATTTATTGTAAAATCAGGTATGCTGCGGACGTGTGTTGATATATCGCTATATTGTCGTTTAGTTTTTTTTTGTGTGTGTTTGGTTTTCTGATCCAGATCTGGATGGGATCCGATCAGATATTGTTGCTTGGAAGACATATAATAACGCGTAATGAACTTGGATACTAAGTGCTTTTTGCGATGTTATTCTGTCTCTATGGAATTGCTTTTGTTTCATTCTGTTATTGAACTTGTTATTGGAAATTATAAAATTTTATTTGTATTTTATGAAAAACAAGAACGTGTTACTTGTTTATATTCTTGAGAGGAAAATATACAGGCTGTTCGTTTATGAACTAAATGCAGTAGAAATTATATATATATATATATATATATATATATATATATATATAATAATAATAATAATAATAATAATAACATAAACACAAGTACGCGTCTTCCAATAAATATTTCTCAATTTAAGTTAGTTTTTAAAGTAATAGTTTATATTATATTCAATAGAAAATATCACGCAGTTTAATATTTTTAACTACGTAGGCGTAAATATGAAAGTTTTTGTAATTAAATTTAACTAAAATAAAAATGTTTTACATTAATTTTGTGGATATTTTATTTTTTTTTAAAAGAATTAAAGAAAATTAACAAATTTTAAAGATAAATCTACATATTTTTTGAGTAAATATATATTTTAATGATTTAAAACAAATATTCGTGTTTTATTTTCTCTTAGTTGAGTAACTTTTTTCTATAATATTCACTAAATTAACCTGAAAAATCAATATATCTTAATACATCTGAATTATTTTTATTTAACTTCAGAATTTAACTCTGAAAGCGGATGGTTTTAAGGAAACTAGCAAAAGTAGTTTTCTAATGTTGCAATTTTGAACAGTATCGTAGCGTTACCGAATGTTTAGTCTTTTTTAGTAAGTGGTATTTTTTATTCGAAAGAAAAAGACAAAACGCTATAGGTCCGTATATTTTGAACTAGCTCACAATTTAATGAAATCTATGCTATCCAATACCAACTCTTTCTATTCTTACAATCAGGCGGTAGCAGTGCGAACACTTTGAAGAATCTTTTTTCCTACTAATAGCTTTCTACTCTGGAAAATGCGGGCCCCGTATACAAACTCTACTCCATTTCGAATTTTATTATATTTCTAAAAAATTCATATAACACGTAACTTGTAAACCAAAGTCTCTTTCAATTATAAACCGCCACAGCCATCAGTATAATAAATCGAGAGTCAATAATTTGTCACCGGTCACAAATTTTGACATGCACCAAAAACCCATTAATTGACGTAATACGAACTGAACAACTGAACCTTCCTAAAGCATGGTTACCAAATCTAACATAAAAAATACTAACAACCATTGACAGAGTGTGTGTGTGTGACGCACAACAACGCACAATTCGGGGGGCTCTCATTCCATGCCCCCGGACCGGGAAAACGCATCGGTCCATTAATTATAAAATCGATCATTAAAATGCCGAATTGAAATTTGCCTAATGCCGTTTCTATGTTAACAATCGGTCTGGGGAGGGTTGGCCCACTGTATACCCGGCCACAAAGTCTCCTATCGCGGGACTCATCCGTCACTTATGGTGGCCGACCGATACACGAAGAAGGCGGATCGAATCATTACCGATCAGCCTGTATATATATTTAGACAAACGGACATACACTCGGCTTTGTCGTATATGGCTGGACAGTGGTTACAGTGATGAGATGTGGTCTGTATAGAGTTAAATGAAATGAAAAGTGCCGATTTGAAAATATAAATCAAGTGATGATGTGGTCCTATGCGGTGACTTGTTAGTGAGTCATTTGCGCGGCGGACAGCAAAGGGTTTAATCTTTTTTGTGTTCTCTCTTTTTTTTTAATTTTGGTTTGTTTTGGTTAGTGATTTTAATTTGTTCGCTGATAATTAAGCTGTGAATTTTTAGAAGGGTTTACAGTGACCTTCAAAATGTTTACAATTTATTTGAAATATTTGTATCAAGTTCAGGAGAAACAAACATATCTGTTTTATGAACAAAAGTTAACTTGAAAGTTATCTAACACTAGATTAAATTTAACTCGAGTTAAAATTTATATGCGTTTCACAAAATATATTTTGAATTTTTAAGTTTGAGTTAGTAAATTATGAAATAATTTAATATCATGTTCAAAGTGGTAGTGATTTAATATTTATTACTAACTTCGTGTTTGTGTCAAATCTAAATGTTTACGTGGTGAAGTTATAAAGTAACATATCAAAAAACAATAAAAAACTATACACAATGAGAAAATAACAAATTGAAGAAGCAGCCATAGTAAATATTACAATAAAATAATTAATTTACATATTTCTATTAAAAAAAAATACGTTTTATAGATTACAGATAATAGATAACAACATTAATAATTTAATAATTTGTTTATTAAATTAACATTTTTTTTTCATTTAGAACGAGACACAAATTTAATTTCAATATTCTATTTCGTCCTCTGTTTAGAGTTTGTAATCATTGCATCAACAAAATGTATTGAATTTTTTTTATATTTTCAAGATTATTAATTGCCCTATTATAGATATTTCTACATCTACGAGAAAAACCATTTAAAGAATTAAATTACCAAAAAAAATATACAACAAAAATGTTGAGATAAAATAGAAGTCATCTTAATAAATTATATCTAGCTTAGAAACACACACGCAAACATAAAATTAAAATAAATATTTCATTGGACAACATGAAAATAAAAAAACAAAAGTTAATTTTTTGTCTGTTGCTATGCCAGCATATTTATGGAAATTAACAATCCAAATAAAGTTCAAAAACTAGAGAAAAAAATAATAATAAAACCCGAAGCAAATGTCCAAGTTTTATGTAAACTTTTGACTCGACTGAATTTTACATATTCATAATGTAAATTTATGTAAAGTACTCATTATTTTTTGCCAAATTTGTTAGCGGGGCTAGACTTGCAACCGATGATAATTGTAATGTAGAATAAACTAAGTCAGGAGTGAAACAGGAATATATTAAGCGTTTTAATGTGTAGGTTCTTGGTTTTTGGTTGTCCTTTGAGGATGAGCTGTGCCTGGTTTGTGTTTACATTGCAAGATGGTGGTCGCCTTTCCTTTAAGGGATATTTAATGTTTGCGTCTGTTCGGAAATTCTTGTCGTTGTTCTGACAGAGTTGGACTAATTTCAACTCATTTACATTGTTAATTTTTGCTTTTATTTATGCGGTAATTTTGAAACTGACGCTGGAAGGTGGATATATATTGTTGCTTTTCGAATTAATAATAATTTAAAGTATAAAATACAATGAGGCCTGGTTTCATAAAATATAATACTTCCTAGGTAAATTTTGTTTTTACACTATACAAAAAATATTTGACATTATCCGATGTATTTATGTACTTGTAAATATAATATAGATTATCACTTTTAAACATGAATTACTTAATCTCAGATTACTAATTATATATATTGCTGATATAAAATTAACGATATTTTACTTTACAACGAATCAAACTTAAAAAAAAAAACATTATAAAACAACAGTCATCAATTGTAATGTTTTCTTTTTTTTTTTTGGTGTAGAAAATATTCTCCACATATGTAGTTTATTTTTACAACTTGCTGAAATAAAAAATGAGAAAAAATGTATATGTGTATATGCCAGGCATGTAGGTACTTATGTTAAAAAGCAGTTTCTTTTATAATTTAACTTAATTTAACTCAGGTGTGACATAATAAAATATAATAATTTTAATTAAGGCTAAACGAGAATTTAGTATACACATGTGTTGAATATAAAGAAATTATGCTAATGGATGAAACGTGTTTTTTTCTTCTTCCACACTTCAAAAATAAAATAAATGTATATTATTTTTTATACTTATCTTATTTATAAGAAACGTAAGAAATAATTTTTAACAACTATACTTTTATACTTGAATAAAATTTACATTACCTTCTTAAATTAGATGCTTGAATTATTATAATAATATTCTGATATAATTTAGTGAATTATTTTTGAAAATGTGTAAAGATTGTGTTAAATTTATATTTTTTATTCTTTAAATTTATATAGCAATTTTTATTTAATAAATACATATATGCATAATCACGCTATGTACCCAAAAAGGACGTGGCACAAACTTGTTCTACTATCCCAAAATTCGTTTTCTGCAAACATCGTTATTAAAAATTTATAAAATTGAGATATTTACTTCCGAAGTTTAAATATAAAATTTCTTAAAAATTCGTTCAACTGAACATATGATTTGAGTTTAATTTGAAAAGTCAAAGTTGGTAAGTTTATAATAACTCTTTCAGTATATGTGATGATTCGAAAAATAGTGTTTATTAAACGAAAAATATTGCATAAATTCGCATGTTTTGAACACAAATAAGCAAAGTTTGTGTTAAAATGGATTTGTATTCATGTATAAATAAATGTTCGATATTTTTGCGGTTAGTTGGAAAATAAACACACATCAAAGTATACACATATGTAGAAATTATGTTCGATAAATAATCATTTGACTTCAAATATTCGTAACGAATAAGAAATATTCATTGACGGATGTGACGTAAGACGATACAAGATATATAAGTATATACGTCTGAAGTAAATTTTTAAAAAAGCTATAGGTTGATTTTTTTTATTTTATATTAAATTTCGACGCTTCGATATACTAAACGTATATCATCATCAAGAAAAAAATATATAACTACATAGAACTTCAACCTAAAGATTTTTTTACCATGTTACATACGATATTATTAGAAGAACGTCTTTTTTGTAATTAAATACATTATTTTCAAAACGATCTATTATAAAAACATTACAGTTTATCTACAAATATGCAAAATATCGTTATATTAGAGAACAGGTATGTGCTAGTATATAGATCAAAATTCAATTTATTAGATTATATACCAAGCAAAAAACAAAATAAAATAATATTGATGATCTATTATTACTGCACCTATAACAACCTATATTTTTCACTGACAACAAAAACACTGCAAAAAAAAAATGTTTTGATAAAATATCTAATATTCTTATAGCCCATTCAATCACCTAATAACCAATCAATAATCCATTATGAATCTACTTAAGCGAATAGAAAACGTGCATATAGATCTTAATTCTACATTACTTTCCACACCATTACAATTTACAAGTTTAAAATATGACTCCCATCTTCCGCTTCGGTATATATCTCTTCAGCGGCGAAAATTGCGAATTTATCGGCGTCAAATTTCCATTAGCTGACTGTTCAAATTCACCGCCTGAAGGTAAACTGGCTAATACGTGTCTGTGTGTGTGCGCGCATAAACTAGAAGAGGTATTGCACAAGCACTTAAAACAGGGGCGAACAAGGAGTACAGCGTCTAGAGGTATAGTAGTGTGTAATCCCGTAGGAAGACTGTTTAATATTCCTCTCTGAATATGGATAGGTTCATCTTGGGCGGCTGTGTGCTTTACTTGGGTGCAAGCTACTTGGAGAGAACTAGCTAAGATGTTAGTGAATGTCTTTGGTTCGTGGTTGTCTATCAGCGTCTTGGTACGTATATACGTAACAGGGGTACCTGGAATTTCAAGTTGGTTGAGGTTAGGTATGGTTTTTGGTTTAAATATGGCGACTAGTAGGTTAGGTCAAGTTTGACATTTGTAAAACTTAAAATTAAAATGTGTGTGTGTGTGTATCTAAACGGAACGGTACATTATTTAGCCTTGTCAAAGATTATGCAAATTAATCTTTCTGACAATTTTTTATAATTATTGGGAAGTTAAAAATATTTAATACAGAATTGAGCAAAAGTTTAGAACTATAATTTCATATTGTAGTATTAAAATTGTTGTTAGCATAATAAAAATGATAATAATTAAATTTTATTTAGCTTTTGGCTAATTAATTAGGTATATTGAAATACATATTTACAAAATTATAAAAATTACAGGAAATTTACTACTACATACATACATACACAATCACACCATGTACCCAAAAGGGTGTGGCACAAACTCTTTTCATCATCCCGAAATCAGTCGCCTCCAAACATTCCTATTCAAACAAGCAACTTTTGCTTCATCCACATTCATAACTCCTCTCATACATGCTCTTTTATTCCTACTACTTGGAAACTTCCGCTCACACAAAACACTCTCAATCATACTACTTCAACTACTCATCGGACGTCCACTCAAACGTATACCATCAAAATCATTCAAATAAATTTTTTTAACCAAACGCTCATTATACATTCGCTCAACATGTCCGAACCATTTTAACTGACTAACACCAACTTTTGCTACAACATTTTTTTCAATTTCACACTCATCATACACTAATCTATTTCGTACCCGATCTTTCCTATTTACACCACATACCCCACGTAAAAATCTCATTTCTACAGCAGTCACTTTCCGTTTATGCTTTTTACCAAATTCAACATTCACTACCATACATCAACGTAGGTACCAAAACTGCACTATATATATACTTAAACGGGCTTCTTTGGAAACATTTACATTTCTAGCAAAAGTTTCCAAAGTACCCAAAACATAATTGGTGACAGTAAAAATTTATCAAATTATGAACTTCATTATTAATGTGCATTAACTTTATTAAAGTAAAAAAATATAATATGTGAATGATATTGAAGGTAGAAATGAAATTTGCTCTAGTTTCTATATAAAATTGTAAAATAAATATTAATGCATTACTTTAAAATTTATATAAAAAGTTAACAAAACTGTGCAACATTTTGGTATATTTGATTTTTCTACCGTTTTTTAATTACAAGTACTAAAACCTAACCTAATCTGTAATTTTTGTATCATTGTGTAGGTAATTAAAAATGAAGAAATTATAGACAAAAATAAAATTGTACAAAAGTTATTTTATTCCTTATGTCTAATAATCCATGGATTATTATCGTTATATATATATATATATATATATATATATATATATATATATATATATATATATATATATATATATTATAGTTCTTGATATTCTAATGCATAACACATTAAACAGAGCGCTCTGTATACAAAAAAACTTACATTATTCATGAGTCAATATTTTTCCGCGAGAACATTTTTAGAACGCATCTTTAAAAGCACCATAAAACCAGAACTAGCCATTAAACAAAATAATCGCAAATGTATTTAAGTATTTTATATTCTAATATCCAGCAAAACATAGTTACTGAGCAAGTACATTTTATAACAGTCTCAGATAACTTGTGACAAACGCATGCGTATTAGACAAACTGGAAAAATAATCCCAGTTAGCCGTGCGCATTTCTAGATAAAGAAAATTATGAGATGACTTCACAAGAGACGACACTAACATAAAGCGGGCAACCGCATGTTTTCTGCCTTATTAAAGCGTAGTACTTACTCCGATCGTAAGTTCGATTTGCAAACGGCTTTATAAGACTTGTTTTCACTGCACATCCGCTTTAAAATGTGCGCGCGCATATAAATATATAAAAAAAATGGAATTAATAAAATAACGCCCCGTCGAATCTCCCCCGAGGTTATTACCGTTCATTATTTATGGCGGGAGATTTAAATAATTTTTTCGTTAAACGCAATTTTAATTCTCGACGCGTCGTTCTAAATATCTCGCAATTTTGCCCCGGGATATTATAACGTACATGCGAGTATTATGCGTATGAATATATGACAATATTTAATGAATTTTATATTTTTATATATACACAGTTTATAAATTTTGATAGTCTCGCCTGTTTTTTTTAATTTCGGCGAAGTAAACAAATTTAATTTATTGTTTATTTTATTTTATAAATCTTGAAAATAAATTTAGGGATTTAGTAAATTTATTGTCGAAAGTTATCAATATTTCAAAATATTAGTATATATATATATATATATATATATATATATATATATATATATATATATATATATAATTCATTAATCTGGTTAGTTGATAGATATATCATTTAAATATCAATATTTATATATCAATTTAGTTTCATTCGCTCGATCTGTAATGGTCTTGATAGCTCAGTGGTAGAGCATTCGCCCGGCAAGCGAAAGGACCCTGGTTCGATCCCAGGTTGAGGCGATAAGATTTTTTCATTTTCAGATTATTCCTTTATGATTATATTTGAGTATTAACTATATATATATATATATATATATATATATATATATATATATATATATATAATCATATTTGTTATGTTATAATTATTTCGTTATACAGGGTGTAACAGAATAACTATTCCTAATTTTAACTGGAGTATCCTGGGCTCAGAATATGAAGATTTAATACAAATCACTGAGATAAAATGTGGCTCCTGACTGAGCTACAGGGTGTTTTATATAAAAATTTAAAAACGATTTTTGCCCAGTACTTTAAAACTATTTGACGTATCCTTATCATACTTGACAGGAAATGTAGGTACCGTACACGATACTAAATTATGTTAAATAAAAGTTTCTGGCTACTGCCAGTGGCGTACAACAGGGGCAAGTGAGAGGTTGATCCTTCCTAAATTCTACGCCACTGGCGGAATTGTCATTTTAGCACAATTTTTCGATTCTCCAATACTAGCTGTGTAAAAAACATACTCTTCCTTTGTAACGATAAAGTCACTGTTTTTCGAGATATTTAAAGTTAAACATAAGCTGCACCCTTGGGATTTTTTCAAAATTTGCTAAAAAAAATCTGAAAAAATTTAGTAAAATAGAGAAAAAAATTAGCTACATAATATCTAAGTAACTTTTTCTCTAACTCATTTTGGTTTGGCTGGAAAAATTATTGAAAATTAATATTTTTTGCATTTTATTTTTTTTATTTTCAATAATTTTTACAGCCAAATCAGAATGAGTTAGAGAAAAAGTTACTTAGTTATTATGTAGCTAATTTTTTTCTCTATTTTACTGAATTTTTTCAGATTTTTTTGAGCAAATTTTGAAAAAATCCCAAGGGTGCAGCTTATGTTTAACTTTAAATATCTCGAAAAACAGTGACTTTATCGTTACAAAGGAAGAGTATGTTTTTTACACAGCAAGTATTGGAGAATCGAAAAATTGTGCTAAAATGACAATTCCGCAAGTGGCGTAGAATTTAGGAAGGATCAACTTCTCACTTGCCCTTGTTGTACGCCACTGGCAGTAGCCAGAAACTTTTATTTAACATAATTTAGTATGGTGTACGGTACCTACATTTCCTGCCAAGTATGATAAGGATACGTCAAATAGTTTTAAAGTACTGGGCAAAAATCGTTTTTAAATTTTTATATAAAACACCCTGTAGCTCAGTAAGGAGCCACATTTTATCTCAGTGATTTGCATTAAATCTTCATATTCTGAGCCCAAGATACTCCAGTTAAAATTAGGAATAGTTATTCTGTTACACCCTGTATATAATAGTTAATTGCGAATTGTAAGTTAAACATATGATGAAAAGAATGTTATGTTAATTACACGTATGCTATTGTAATGTTCTCTGATGATTATTATAATTATATCGAAAGCTTGGATAGTATTTCAATTGAGTTTCATTTATCAAAAGTCCTAACAGACTGCTTTTAACCTGCTTTTAACATACACTATACATACACAATCACGCCATGTAACCATAAGGGTGTGGGTGTGGCATAAACTCTTTCCATTTATGCAGAAATTAGTATTAAAAAAAAATATTGCCCTATTAAATAGGCAAATCATCTGAAATTTAACCATTTAATTCGAAATAAATAGCAATTTTTTTAAGCTATTTAGATTGTAAGAGTTTTAGTGCTTATTTTATTACTTATTTAATGCTGTGTTATTTATAAACAAGTAATTATTTCAAGTAGTTCATTTTTTCGTCACCAGTTATATCGTACCAGTTAATGTTAATTCTGAGTACTGATAGCATTTAAATAAAAATCATTTCATTAACATACAACTTATAAATTAAACGTAACAATCCAATCTTAATACTAATACCTATTACATATTATTAATAATAGATTACGTTAAATAACAACCTGAAAATTAATTACAGCAATATAAACTATGGACTGATATGATAGATGAAAAATTGCCGCGTATTTCAAGATAAAAAGCAGTCGTAATAATTTCGCCGGGCATTTCTAATTTTTCACGTGACATTTCCTTATCGATAAACTGATTCTGGTTATATTTTTTCTCTTTCTTTCATTTATTTTATTTTCTTGTTGCGTTTTGTAAGCTCGCGCCGTAAATTGTAAAATCGCTTTCGACCGAACAGTGGTGCGCTGCGCTTATATATATTTGAACCGATCCGGGTTGATATATTGCCAATGTATTGCGATCGAAATCTAAAACTAGTTTGTATGTAAAATGGTTTGAAGCAATGCAATGCGGCGACATCCACGCTCACAACACAACGTGGTCGGTCACTTTAACTTCAAAAAAAATCTGATGCGGATTGTACATGAGTTTGGATAGAGTTTTTTGACAAATTTTTACACGAATAGGTCACTTGCATCAAGGTTAGACTATCAGCTGACTTGCACTGTAAAAAGTTTTGCAAATTTACTTAAATTTTTATACAATTACATCCGATTCTGCAAGCCTTACAATTTATAATATAATTATTTAAAAAATAATTTTTAATAAATATTACACAAATGAGTTTTTCATTATGGTACTTTATAAACAAAACAGTTGTTTCTTTATTTAATTATAAAAAATACATTTCTATAACAATTGCTTGTACGATATTTATTGTGATTTAACGAAAATTTTAATTTACTAAAATAAATAAAATACAAGTGTGATTATATTTTAAAATCGATCATGTAAAAAACTGTATACGACATATTGTTAAAATAAAAAAGCTTTAGGATTAAGTATAATTTTTTAATTAAAAATCGACCTTTAATTAAAAATGGTATACATAATAAACAAACAAAACATAAAAACAAGTTACTTAGGTAACAAAATAGAAGTAACTAGATTATACAATTTATAAATTGTTAATTTATTTACACTGATTGATGTTATCATTTTCTTTGTAAATTTTTATTATTGTTAAATGCTAATAATAGAATCTCAGAATCTTTTCTTTCTATTCTGTTATAGTGCATTTACCAATTTTGTATCACAATATGTATACTAAGATTTATTCAGTTTTTCTAGTAATTTTTGTTTTATATTATAACTATTACTTATAAAAATAGAAGAAAAATTTATCTAGATATATTTTGAATAATATCTTTTAGATTTATTTATATAACCAACTCTTATGCTAGTATTTTGTATTGTTCTATAACTTCTATTGTACTATAGAATCTCTTGTCTTTTTAAAAATATATAACTTTCTATTTATTAAAAACAAAGAAAAAATTCTATAATACTGTAGAACTTATAGCATAATACAGAATAACTGGTATTAAAATCAAAATGCACATCTTAACTAATCATTTCTCTTAAATATTTCACTTTAGCAGCAACAACGCAAAGATAAATTATGAACATGAGCAGTAGTATCTTTTAGCTTCTATGCCATGCGAATGTCACTTGTTTACCAATTTGAAACGCGAAAACTATGCACCGCTACATCGACAAGTGACAAACCGGTAGCCGACCGCCGAACCGGTATCGGGTAAAGTTTCGTCCGTAATGGAAAAGCGATGTAACGACCGATTCCCTATGGATACCTATCCGAATCGGTCCTCGATACATACATAACTTTGCAACTAGTGCAAACTGTTACACGCAGAGCGGTTGCGTATATTTTTCTCAGTTTTTCCAGCCAGCGCACCGTCACGGCTAGATAGACAAGCGAAAAAATTTACATAATGGAATAACAAAGTTTGTATACTATGTGTATTTTAGTTAATAGGTTTTGAGTGGATAAGAGATTTTAATATTGTAAATTCAATTTGAGAAAAAGTCGTAACTGATATTTAACATACAGATATGACCAGCAACTTGATCGTAGCAGAATTTTAGCTAAATTGTCGTAATAATTAGAATTTATATCAATAATAAGTTTAATAATTATTTTAATTACTTACAATAAAATATATTAATTTATTTTATTTTATAATTAGTCGACTAAATCTCTTTAAAAATTTAATACTAACTTAACACAAAAAAAGATTATGTACTACCCCCATACTTTCAAGGAATTGAAATATCCAAAAACATTTATCAAGTTACTGTTAGTGTAAAAAATAAAATGTGAAATATAAATGAAATATCCACTGTTCCGCAGTTAGCTAATATATAATTAGTATATTTAATAAATTTGAAAAAATGTATTAGTCTCGCCGGGATTTGAACCCGGAATTTCCTGCAAATACATTTTTCCAATTCCACTCTATTCTGTTAGAGTGCACTTACCAACCTTGTATCATAATATACTAGAACTTGTCTAAGAATTGACCGATTTTATAATATCAATACAAGGTTGATCGATAGATTACTGTTTTTCAAAATCATTCACAGTAATAAATCAATAAAATCATGTGTCTTAAGGTATATTACTTTTGAAGCAAGGGTGCAATATATTTACTAGAATTTCGATAGATAAAAGTTAGATACCAGATATATGTACAGCAACCATTATTGTAAATAAACTCAAAGATTAAAAAGTTATCATTTAAAATATGGATAGTAAATTCATTTATCTTCGACATTTATAATAAATACATTTCAGCTATCGCGAGGTATTTCAGTTACATTTTAAAAGCGTATGTACCTTCTCTTACGAGATAAACTACGAACTTAATTTATCTTATAGATAATTCGAAAAGAACTATCGCGTATAAGTTCTCTCTTGCACGTAAAGCTAGAAAAGGGGACCCCAGTGACCATTGGTTGTAAACATATATAGTGGGATACAGGGTGTCTAAAAAGAAGTTTAGATCGCCGCACACGTTGCGGCTAAGGAGTTAACATGGTTAGGTTCGAAGGAAAACCGTACGCAAGTTGTGTTAGTCTTTTCATATGGTTTGAGAAGTATTTCGGTTGGAAAACATCGTTGGAAAAGTGTTTTCTTTTATTTCTTTCGGGTATAAATTACTAGTACGGAGAGGGGGAAATGGAAATAGATGTCGCTGGTGACGTTGTGTTTGTTTTGTTTGTTAGGTGTGATGGATACTTTTAATTTTGTGGCTCTTTAAATGAAAAGAAATAAAATGTGGGGAAGATGTTATTAAAGTTTTAATAGAATGTTTTTTAGTATTTAATTTTAGTGTTTACTTTTGTTAATAGTAAGACAAAAATAAGGCTTTTGTAAATACTTGTCGAACAATGCTATACAATTAGCATTAGAAAAAAGAAATTATCAATTAACAGAATTAACGGGATAATTTTTAAAATATAACACATATGATAAATTTTTAGTTATTCTAAAAGTACACTTATTCAATTACTGAACTAAAATAAGGGCTTTGAATCGTGCGTATTTTTCAATCCGGTTTTAATTTTGGTTCAGTGAAAATAGAATATTACGGTTAAGTTTCAGTTTTCGTTCTGCCAAAAATAACTTTTTTTTGAGTTTTGGTTCAGTTCCGATGATGCTAATTACAATTTTTGTATTTTTTTATTAATGCTTGGATGGATACAAAATTCAATATTCATGAAAACTTACTTAGAAACTGAATATATTTTTCTCAATGTATTACAATATGTAACACATTTTAATAACAGAATATAAGAAAAAACAATTTAAATTAAGTTGAAATTGAACTACAAAATCTTATGTAAACTACAAACTTAATGTCTTGGAACGAAAAAATATAATTATTTTTTTGGTTTAGTTCCGGTTTTCAATCTAGTAAAATAATTTTATTTTGTTCGGTTCCGGTTAAAATCCTGATTAAAATTTAGTTGAATATTTATGGCATAAATGAAAATTAAAAGTACAAAAACATAAAAGTAATGATGATTTAATTCACATGTTAATTCAGAAATAAGCAAAAATTAGTACTGATATAATATTAAATTTGGTGAATTCACTGCCAAACGATTGAAATATTTTGTGTCAGCAAATTTTAGCTTTTTTTTTTACTTTTTCTTATAAATTAACGTCAACTTTTTCAGTTTTTATTACGTAGATTTTAAACTAGATATATTACACTATTTATGTGAATTTTCTGAAAAAACTATGTGTATTTATTCCATTAATAATTGTCTTGTAATTTGTCCATATACTTTTGAAAATAACTGTAATAATAATTTCATTTGATATTTTGAAACATAGAGAGAAGGTTATAAAATTGTTTAGATTGCATTATTGCGTTTTTGCTGGAAACTGTAACAACAAAAAGTAATAGCTTTTCAAAAAATGCGCAAAATTTTACCAAACATAAATTTTTCAAAGTGACAAAGCCAGTTTAGGAAAAATTGAATTTTTCCCTGTGTCTGTAGAAAACAACACACCGAGCATAACAAACATATTTTAGCCGTAAACAGAGGCAAACAAACATAAACAACAAAAATATGAAAACAACATCTTTTCTCGATGTTTTTCTATAACATACACTGATGATAGTGTGTCTGTATACCTTCTGTCTGTTCCCGATAAAAATAACTAACATTGTTGTCACAGTATGCTGGTCGCTGAACACACACACACACACACACACACACACACACACACACACACACACACACACACACACATACACGGTTAGATCGTTTGATATACGAGTTTCACCCGAAAGTTTGTCAAACCGTACGAGCATGCTAGAAGGAAACACATTGTGCAGTTTGTAAACTGCACGAAAATCGAGCCACCTATGCAATACAAATGCAACAAAAACGAATCGTTCGGGACATTTGCACGAAGTCACCTGAGGGAAGGAACTCTGTATATAATATATAGCATGTCTCTGGATGGATATTTCAAGATAAAACAACACTTTGTCAGAATTTGAAAATTTATTTTCTGAAAAATCTTAGCGGAATATTGATTTATAAAATTTGTGAAATTGCAATTTACAGAAATTTTTACATTTACAGTTAGTTTTTAGTGAACATGTGAACAATTTTTATTCATTATAAGCTAGAAATTTTAATATACAATATACAAATATATAAACAAGTTTATAACTGGTGACTTCTTGAAAAGCATACATGTAATATATATATATATATATATATATATATATATATATATATATATATATATATATATATATATATATCCAGGGACAAAACATTGAAAGTTGTTAGCTAGCTATCAGCCTAAGCGATCTCATAAAATAAATTAAGGTAATTAAGAGAATCATGTCACTAGATTCCAGTTTAATGAGATAGTACCCCAATAGAAGATCTGCTCATCTTCCCATATGTTTCTAATTGCAGCGCTTCGAATTGGACCACTGTATTTATGTAGAGTTTGCTTTTGGCCACACATTAAACAGTGCTCTACGCGAACGAGTGAGCTTCTCCCCTTTCCCGCAAGTACATTATTAATTATAATTTTCGATGCTGCAGGTGTCTGGCTAGGTGGAAAGTACAGTCAAAGTCAACTTCTGCGTGTTAAGTTCGGTGTAATTGTTAAAGTTTATGTTGGTTTTCAATTAAAACTTAGGCCAACCGAACCGCTTATATATTTAAGTTAGTCTTAATTGTTATTTATTGTCGGAGCCCGGTTGCTGCTGTAATTGATCAGCAATGGTTTTGGTGTTAAGGTGCGTTTAACACTATGTAAAATGAGTGTGGTATATTTCAAGAAGAGTGATGTTGCGCACCTTTCCGATTTGAGTTCACTTCAATGTTACTCATTTGTTTTTGGCCTTGGACCACACGCATTTGTACGAGTGTTAGTCGGACAAGACAGCTAACTCGATTGTATTTGTTATATTGATTGGTGATGTGTGTTTTTCAATTATTTACATGTTAGAATTTTTTTTCATCACTTTCTGATATTAAGATGATATTGGTGTATGGGGTTATTCAAATATCATTAAACAATTTTTTTTTTCTTTTTATAATACATAAAAGATAATAAACATACACATACTAATCAAGCCCTGAAATTCTGAGAGTGTGGCACAAACTTTATTTATTTAAGCAAAAATTAATTTCTACTTAACATTCCTATTTAGATAAGCAACTTTTGTCTCATCTATATTTATAACACATTTACGCACACAAAACACTTTCAGTCATGCTTAGTCATTTACTCATCGTAGACGTACACTTTCTATATCAATCACATGTATTATTTTATCAAATGTTTATTAGATATTTGCTTAAAATGGCCTAATTATTTTAATTGATTTACACCCATTTTTACAACACTTTTTCTTTTCAATTTTACACTTTTCATATACCCGATCCCTTTTAAGAACACAACATGTTCCAGCAGAAATTATATTTTCACAGCAGTCATTTTTCTTTTTATCCTTTTGCAGCCAAATCCTACGCCCAATATCGTACATCAAAACTTTTTATTTCAATCTTTCAATCAATGCGGTTATCAAGTAACAAACTACCCAAACACGAAAACTCATCAACCTGCTCTAATTGTACACCATCAACAAATACATTCACACTCATTCATTCTTCTTTAATTAAGAAAATTTAAAAAAGAAAATTGCAATTATTTGTTGAATTAAAAGCGTCCATACTTTCTTATTTAATATTTCAATTAGCTAATTACTAATTTTAACTGTTCACTTGCAACGTAATCCTGCAACAAAGCATTGTAAGACCTACTGCACTGGAAATCTAACAAAACGTCTTTAATTACTCAATATTAAGACGAGGAGCTTAGCAGCAGTCGAAAAAAAATTGGAACATCTGTTCCAAATTGCCATATTAATAACGCTCCAAATAATTCCATAATACAAATTGCCTTCAAACGGTTGCGGACATTGACGAAGGCAGGGGGCGGCCAAAGACGATGACGGGAGGCACTAAAAAGGAAGACCGGATGTGATGAAGGAATCGATAAGGAGTGAATAAATTTCCTAAGAACCTTTTCCTCATTTGTACCTATAGGCCCTTCTTATTATTCACCTCCCTAATCGATTGATTCATTGGACATTGAATATAAATAATTCCTCAATCGTTGAAACTTTTTAAGAACAGTTTAAATGCATTAGATATTTCGCTGTAAAAGTAAATATTTATTTTCAATTTCGCAATACAAGTACGTTTCGGTGCAGAAAAAACGGGAAATGAAAAGTTTTGCCTTTCGTCCTGTACAATGCAAACAAACTTTGTGTCGATTTCGCTCTGTCTTAAAACGCTGTGCCCGTTATTTCTCACTCTGACACAATCCGCTTGGGATTTTTACTTTTTTCCTTTGCTTTTCTTTGGTATTTCATCCTCCTCTCTATCAAAAAGGTTCGTTCCTGCTGCTGCTTGTCGTCTGCTTTGCATGAGTTTTTAATTCTTTGAAAAGTATTCGACGGCTCTATTGAGAACGATGTTATGCGAGTACCTAACGTTGTTAAAATTATTAAATCTTTAAAAAGGTTCTTTCGTATTATTTCTTTCTTCTTTTTTCGTTATTTTTGAAGCTGATACTGAGAAATAATGCCATTTTTGTGTTTCAGAAGTATCGATATTTTGTACTAATTTTGTTATATTTTTATATAAAAAAAGTATCAAGGAATATAATGTTAAACGAAATCAAATTATTTTCCTTGTTCTTTTTTTTTATGAAAATTTTCTTTTGCTAACTTTTTGACAAAAATCGAATGCTACAAACCGACACTCAGCTGTTCAACCATTTTCTAATAACTGTTAAGAATTGAAAATTTACTAATTTTTATTTTGTTTTATATTATAACTGTATCATTTAAAAATTGATAAAAAAAGGTTATTTATATTATTTTTAGATATTTAAGCGAAGATTTTAATATCGTAGAGAATTTTATCATATCGTTTGTAGTTTATGAATTATAAGTTATAATAATATATACTGTTCACAACTGTACAAGGAATGCACAATATGAAATTAACTTGAAATTTAAATTTTTTAAATCAAAAGAAAATTATAATTATTTTATTATTAAATATTATATTTTAAGGCATACAGGCAGCAGTAGATCAGTGGTAGCATGTTGGATTTGTACTTCAAAAGTCCGTGGTTCGTACCGCGCTTACAACAAAATTTAAATAAAATATGCTGTAGGTATCTTGCTTGGCTGCGGGCTAACGACACGCAAGATAAAAAATATGATCTATACTATATGACTAGCTGTTCGAACATGTAGTCTGTATGTTCCACTTAGCAATTACGGAAACTGATAAATATCTTATTGTTATACACATGGTCGTGTTCTCAATTGATCAGTAGTCAATAAGAATCTTTAAAAACAGTTGACAACCGCGTAATTAGATATTGATTAAGTTAAGAAAAAATTTCAGAACTCACTGTATTAAAATAAAACTGCTTTAAGTTAGAGTTCTGTATAAATATTTATTTAAAATAAAAATATTTATTTAATCTAAAGTAATTTTATTTTGGCTCATTTCTTTTTATATACAATACAGATATTAGTCTAGTGATTTCTTCTTTCTATTATTCTGTCAATATTTCACTGAGGAAAAACTCTGCAACATGGACAGAGAATAATTATTTTTATTTTCCGTCTCAGTTTCTTAGACATTTTAAACCAATTACAATTGAATTTTCTCTTGTTTCAGAGGGTCCACTACTAGACGACACCCCGCCGACAAAACCGTCACCTGAATCAGACGATTCTCTCCTCTCCAACACTGATTCTCTCCCGATATTTCTCGTCGAACCGACCGATACTTATGTGATCAAAAATAAACCAGCGACTTTACACTGCCGCGCCGCGAATTCACTACAGGTTTATTTCAAATGTAACGGCGCGAAAAACATTCAGACTTTCCAATCGGAATTTGTCGATCCGCAAACGGGCATCCGTATTGTGGATGCCGAATGTAATGTCACCCGGAATATGGTCGAGGAGTTTTTCGGAAAGGAGAAATTTAAGTGTGAATGCTACGCGTGGAGTGGACGAGGACAGATTAAGAGTCAGTCGGCTACTATTGAAGTTGCATGTAAGTTTGGTTTTTTTTTTAATTAAGTAAATAATTTTTAGTAGTTTCAGTTCAAAATCGTATGACGCGCAGAAAATCAAAATTTGTTTCTTTTTTTTAATGTAATTTTAATATCTTTTTGTATGTGTCGCAAGAATATTGAATAATTCGGTTTTTTCAAAATTTATACTATTATTATTTTTTGCTTTTTTTTCAGTTAATATAAAAAAATAATAATCTTATTATCTAACCTACTCTGTATTTTCAAAAAATAATAGTGATTTTGCAAACAAAAAGAAAACGAATTAACATTTTCACATGAAACATTTAAAAGAATTAATAAGAAATAAAAATAACGATAAAGGTTATTATTTATTTTAAAAAACTCCTGACGATGGTCGAAAGGTTGAAACGATCGTTGAGAATTATTTAATATTTCCGCTACGTATGTAATTAATATCAACATATATAATTATATATTTTGTCTCCATTAAGGAAGAAAAGCTTTTAAAACACTGTTTCTGTCGATTTGTCAGAGAAAGCACATTTGTCCGCACAGCAAGTGTTCGCGGAATTGAAACTATTTTTATTCCTGCTTCTCTCTATACATTCATTTGTTTCCGTTTGTTTACCGCTTGCGGTTTGGTGATCGGAGTCGCCTGTGGAGTCAATGCTCATTTGTTTTTATTTACACATGGTGTTTGTTACGTTCGTTTCTTTATTTTTTTTATTTGTAAATCGAAGCAAATGTACTTTGTCTTTATATTTCGATTTTATTCAAGTTTATGTAAAAATAAGTTTATTTACTTTATTTTAGAGGTTTTGTTTCTGTTTATTACATTTACCGCCCGATGCGCGCAAGAGGGATTATTTTGTTTTTGTTTGTTGTGTCTGATGACTTTATTTTACACGTATTACAATTTGTTATTTATACTTATTTTATCGATTGCACTTACAATTTTTGTGATTCATAGAAAACATATATATTTCGAAACGATACAAAACTAGAATTTTTAAAAATTTGCTAAAAAGTGGATAGACTACCAGGCTTCAGAATATCATTGATTTTTTTTTAAAATAGTGCACTTTAACAGCATCAAGGAAAGCCTTGAAAAAGTGAAATGAAATTGAACTATTTTAATTTATGAGATTCTGTTATCACTTAACAACCATGCCTATATTTTTTTATACTATATCATCCTGTATATATTTAGTAGTTTCTCTAAATGAAACTTATATGCAATTATTACAAAAAATTCTACTTGGTTGTAACGCAAAAAAAAGTAAACGATAACAAAAAATTATTTCTTTGTTGAAAGTTTTATAGTGAAATAAAACAAAACAAATACATTTATCGAAAATAAAATTGAATTAATCTCCGCGAAGTAAATATAGAAAAAAGAATGGAAAATGATCAGAAATAATTTCATGCATGTATATAAAATGTTATAGTTTTCAATATAAAATGGTACGTCGGTATTTTACGAGTTTAAAATAAGTTATATAAAGGCGATAGTTGTTTGACAATCAAAAAGGTGAAAATTCATTCTGCGACAAACTTAAAGTACTCGATAAATTTCAAGGCGTTATTATATTATTACGTTGTAAAACGGGCACAATAAATTTTCCTAAGCAAAATAAAATTTATTTATAGCGACTATCAAAATGTAAATGTATTACAGTTCCATCATAAAAATCTATATGTAGACCGAAGTCACTTTTAAATATATTGATTTTGCAACTTGAAACAAATTACTGAAAATAGTAAATACATTTTAATTATTATTTATAATTAGTTTGTTTAACAAACTTTAGATTATCTTTTGTCGGTGTTTATAAGTAACTTTGATTGCTATAATATAATATCTAAAATTAATAATTTTTTTGTTTTAAAAGAATCAATAAGTTTCATATTAGTGAATTAGTATTGTACAACTATTGTACTGACGAAACAAGACAATATTGTTTAGTCTAAACAAGATTGATTTTGTCTCGATATCGTAGACCGACAGCTCTGTATTTTCTGTATCGTTGAAGTTTAAAGACTGTGGGCATGTACATACAGTTGATTATGTAATATGATGCATGTAATTTATATTAATGGATTTGTAAATAGTTTTTTAAATTATTATTTATATTTATCTAATTATTTTTTCATAAAACTTGAATTAAATAAATAATAATAATATAGCTATTTTATTTATTTCTGGGTACTGATTCTTCTTCTGCGGCCTTACTGATATTAATAAATGAAGTTAATTGACAGTTGCATTGTATATTTTCACTTGAATTTGATTATAGAAAATGTATGATGAAGTGTAAGAAATATAATGTGCATTGCCAAATTTTTCAAATATTGTATATTCGACCAAACAAAGATTAATTGTCACAAATCACGTAACAAATATAAATATATAGCATTTCTACAACTGTTAGTAACTGGTTACTTGGTATGCATTATTATTTATTTTTAATTTAGTTTTGAACGTTTGAAAAAAATAAAAGAGTATGTCAGTTAAAGTAGCTAATAAGTCAACTGCAGCACAATAAAGATCGCTTTCTACTCATAGTAACATAATATATTATTAGAATTTTTATACCATTATTACAAATATACTTAATTTATCAAATTTTAAATTAGAAATTTTTGAAAAAATGTTCAAATATTTCAAATTATTTGTGTTAGAAAAGCTCTTAAAGTGTAGACTGTTGACAGGTCAACACAGTTAAATATGATTTTGATTTGTAAAATTCAATTTTAAAATAACTAATAAAACAAAAAATTTTGTATTGATTTATTAGTAATAAATTTTGATATTTTAAAAAGGGAAATAATTATAATATAAAAAAATTTACAATGCAACAATTTTAATATTTTATCCTGTCGCAAAAATAATTAATGGTGGTCAACTGTTACATCTATTAACGAAAATTTATCGTGAAATATTTCTTATTTTTTAAATAATGCTAGTAGAAACGAAAACGATAATTTGAAACGTTTTGTTGAAGTATTTTTTATTTACATAATTTTAACATTATAGAAAATTTCAAATATTCCTTTTACTATTCGTACATTCACATGCTTAGAATAATAATCATAATTAAATTTTTTACTAGATTCAATATTTCATAATAAAATACAGTAACAAATTGAAAAAAATAAACGTTACCTTTGAACTTTCAAATCTATACACTGAACCAAACTGAACCTAACCTAAACCAGCCAGCGAGATCAATTGAAAATCTCATCTTTGGCAATAAATTCTCCCGATTTCATCGGCTTTAACAATCGCGCACCTATCATCATCCGTTATTCACCGCGATGATAACTTAATGAAATTTCCTATAGATAATCTTCAGCCTGTACGACTATTTCGAACGTCATAAATAACAATTTAAACAGTTTAATATATACGCACACTTCTCGTACACGGTTTTGCTGGCGTAATAACTTTAAATTATCGTCGAAAACTCTTCATGAATTATTCCGATACGGCGCGGCGGCGGTACGTTGTTAGAATACCGCGTCAATAAAAAAAACAATATCGAATCGTTAGGTTGTCGTAAAAATCAACGATGCTGTGTGATGAATAGACACAGTAGCATATCGGTGAACAATTGAACAATGCATTGTTTCTCTTTATCTTATGATGATTTTTCAATTTGTTATGATTATTTGTATTTAATTAGATGTTAGTGAAAGTTACGATAAAATTGAATGAAATAAAATATTGAATTATCCGAAGGTACTTTTTAAGTTTCGATTTTTAGTTATATATATATATATATATATATATATATATATATATACATATATATATATATATATATATATATATATATATACATATATATATATATATATATATATATATATATATACGACAATTTAGAAAGAAATAACTAATTCTATTAGATGAATTCATCAAAGGTAATCTACTCTTGAATTAGATGTTTCATCTAATATCTATCATCTACAATCAACTTCCAAGTGGAAAATTACTTTCTCATATTTTGAACACCGGATTATACAAATTTTACTAAGATTTTAAAGAATTTTAACTAATTTGTACACCAGACTGTACAAGTGCTTTTCCCCTCATCAACTTATTATTTTTTTTAATGAAAAATCAAAAACATTAAAAAATTATCTAATTTTTTTTGTGAGTTTTGAACTTTGTTGTTCTGAGTTTATTAAATTATTATATTTTAACTAAATACATACTTAAATAAAATTTATACACACATTTAGTTACTTTAAAATAAGATACATACATATATATATATATATATATATATATATATATATATATATATATATATATAAACAGGAATATAGGCATTTCCAAAGTGCCAGTTTGAATACTCATAACACTTCATACAAGAAATGAGTAAAAACTCTGTTACAAAAAAAAGTCAGAAAAATATCAAAACATCTCCGAGCTCACATAGTATTCAAAGCCCATCATTATATATCATCATTTATAGTAAAATAGCCGTGTATTCAAAAGGGGGATCTTCACACAATTTGCAAAAATAAGGCTCCACAGCAAACGCACGTTTCAGCGGAGCGCGCGATGTTTGTGTTTGTATGTCGTTCGCTCGCTCGATTCTCAAATGGACGCGTAACAAGGTATTATGTTTATCTCTGCTTGTATGTGTATGTGTGTGAATTGTGAATGTGTTTGCCTGTACCGCTTATGGAAATAAGGGATTGTACTCTTTCTATGTAGCAAAAGAAAAAGAAAAAATGCAATGCGTTCTATTCAAATCTACAATCGAAATGTTAAAAAGGTGAGAGGTCGATATTGTGATGCTTAGCGTGATATGTTCAAGATACACAAGCAAGAATTGATTATTGGTTTCTATATTTTATTGTGATAAAATTTTCTACAGAGAATTGCTAATATTTATTTTAAAATTATTTGAATTTAAAATATAGATACAGTGTAACAGCGAAATTCAGTAGTATATTTGAAATCTCATTTATACTTTTACTGAGTTTTAGTCCGTAAACTTAATTTTATATATATATATATATATATATATATATATATATATATATATATATATGTTCAATTAAAAAATATATTTGAATTATATTTTTAAAACTACGACTAACAACACTAAACTAATTATCCAATCAAAATTTTTCTTTAAAATATCTGGATTATAATAGAAAATAAAAGCTAAGTCGATTTTCAACTTTAGTAATTTACCTGAAAAGAAAAAAATATAATAATTTAAAAAGTTTACACATATAATTTAATGGAATATCTTATACATTGTATTTTTTTTTTTTTAATAAGACATTTTTTATCTTTACTTGATAATTAAATAAAACATATATTTTATATGATTTTAGAGCAAGTTTAACGTGGCTATAATTCTTATCTTTATGTATATTTTCAAGCATGAACATTACTATATTTAAATGATAGAAATAGTATCCATTTGAACAAAGAATTGCCCTATCTGTAAATATCAATGTTATAAAATCATAAAATTACAACATACATATCCGTTCTAGTTTTTAATTGAATGTTATAGAAAATATTTACAATTTAAGTTTAAAATGTAAATAATATTAAATCAGAATAGTCGTAAAATTTTCGTTAAATGCAAAGTACATATAATATAAGAAACATATGTAGTTACATATAACTATATCTTGTATATAAATAAATAGCTATCACTGTTCTCTATCTGGTTATACAATAGACTACGCACAGAAAATGTCGTTATACCGTACCATATACAGCTATCAAAATATTATAGAAATGTCTTGCACGAAATAATTTATAGTTCGGGTTTGCCTACTGTAATTAACACGGATTTCATGTACATAAAATATATTTGATATAGATTTGTAATGTTTATTATATCGATAAAATTTAATAAAAATTTGCTAATAATTTTGGATCTGTTATTGTTTTTATTTCAAAACAATGAATCAACTTATTTGAAAATATAGAAATATAATTAGTTTATTTATTTTTTAAATAAAATTTTTGAAAATTTGCAAAAATGAGGTTTTAATGAAAAAAAAATGTTTTACATGAAGGTAGAAACCAATTTCTCAAATTTTGTACATCAGATTGTACAAATTTTAATTATAATTGTTGAGAATGTAGAGATTTTTCTTTGATTGTACGGATTTTATACGAAATTTCTAAGAAATTTGCTCGAAATTTTACATGATATTAAGAAAATTTTTAATTGATTTGAAAGAATTTTACTACCATTTTAAGGAATTTTAGAAGATTTTAACAAAGATATTAATAAATTTTTACGCCAGATTGTACAAGTAGTTTCCCTATCGGTTTTACGTAAAAAACTAAAGTAGATTTGTAATTTTATCAGATTATTGTAAACATCCTCGAAAGGTTTTTACATTTCCTGAAATTTTAATATTATTGACTCACTACGTTATTCGTGCTTGCTATTCAATTATTTATATTTTTTAAGACAATTTTTTACAATTCCGTGAAACCAACGAACGGGGAAAAAATGAAACTGAAAAAACAGAAGAACATCAAGTAGTTGTAAATTTCTGGTAACTCATAAATACTCCACAATAACGCGAACAATTCTTTAGAAGTATACTGTAAATTCTGTTGCAAAAGCGAGATGTGCCATACTTATGACTGTTAGGCTTGTTGTTTATATATAGTCCTGATGGGTGGGCAACAAGACTATATAATCCTTCGTCCTAGAATAGAGACTTCAATGTTTTTATAGTAATTTTATGCGTAATAATTTATGATTTACATCCCAACGCTTAAACTAAACTCGTTTAACAATAAACAAAAACAAAAAAAAAAACATCGCATACTAAACATATTTGCAATTGTTTTTACTTTTGTTTTATTTTAAAATAAAATACCGCTACGTACAAATTGTATGTGCATATAATATTATTGCTATCTATTTACATAATTTATTTGATTATTGAACTATTATTTCTAGTTAATACCACTTGGATTTTAGTTAGATTTAGTATTTATAATTTGAAAAAGCAATCATTTTTTAAATATAATTTTTTATAGTAATTAGATAGATAAGTAATTAATATTTGGATGAGGCTATTTATACATACGGTATGTATACGCCATTGGCAATTTACACATACTAAAAAAAAAACTAAATCAACCTACTAACTTAACCTACCCTAAATAGCCAATTACGTAAAAATACTGTATGTATAAATAGCCAATTACGTATACATACCGTATGTGTAAATAGCCACTTTCTTAATATTTTTACACGATCGTGTTATTATACGTACTTATATAATTGTTTACAGACCGTGTAAGGTTTGATAAGTTTCCGTAAAATAACAAAATATTAGTGCTGTTATAATCTAAGACGTGCGGTAAAAAAGAAACACTATCATATCTTGACTTAGATTTTACACGTACTAGAAAGTTACAGTCTATCCTTCAAGTTTTCAAGTTTCTTGTATTTTGTAATGATTTTCTTACTAATAATCCATAATATAATTATTTAAAAATTATTTTTTTAACAAATATTATTCAAATTTGACTTTAGTTATGTTACTTAAATAAAGCAGTTTTTGATTTATTTAGCTGTAAAAAGAATCACATTTCCGTAGCAATTGTATGCGATTATTTGATATTTATTGTGATTTTTTGCAAAACCATGCTAATATAATGAGTACTGAAAGATTTTTTACAACGTATGTTAAATATAATTAATTTTTTAAATCATACATACATACCTAACAGGCCATGTTTTTAATATTGTGTGGCACAAACTCGATTTCATCTCACTCTCCCAAATCTTTTCGCGATTCTGTTATAGTATACTTACCAATATGATATTTTAGGATCACTAATTATAATTTTGTTGTATTTAAAGCTTGAGAAATAAACATTTAAAATAAATATAATCAATTAATTTTAATTTCACGAAAAGGAAATTGCATTGTACAAATAAAATTTACAAAAATGTCAACATCTCATTAAAAATTTCACAGAAAAACAAAGGAAAACAACAAACTCTAAAAATAATAATAATAATTCTTGTATTTTAGCAATTAAATTTCCAATTAGCATTGATCAAGGTAGGCTGTCGCGTTCGTCTTTTATTTTGACATATTTACGAAACATTTGTTGTCACAATACACAACAGTCCACGCATTTACCATACTCATTATGTGTACATTATACAGGGTGCGCAAATATTAACAACCCGTTGCCCGTACTGTACGCGCGTAGGCAGAGTGAAACAAGACATTCAGCACCGATATGATTGGTTGGAAGTTTTTCTGGCGCAGAATGTACCCAAACAAGAGACAGTCGCGCAGTCGCTGTATGTTGTATGCAAAGCGCCACAAATCATAAAATCATTTAAGGCACAGACAGTCAATTATTCCTCCTAAATGAACATTTAAAATGGCGATTTATGTGACCTCTTGTGTGACCTTTGTGGCCGTAACATTGAACGTATATATGCGCATATATGAATTATTGTCTCGATGGCTGTCTTGTCTTGAAAAATCTATTTTCAAAAATTAAACGACTTAAATCAACTTTATATTTTATTGTTCTGTTTGTAATCGTATATATCAATAAGTTACATTCAATTAAAGATATATTACGACTATAAAATGAGTTTATTTCGCTCGCGGCGATTGGCAATTGTTTCTTTATCACTACGAGCAACACCTGCAGTTTGTTTTCCGTACGTTAATCAGTAAAATCTTATTTGAAATTGTGTTGTAGTATTCAAACGGATTTATGGTTTTCTTAAATGATAATATGCTTACTTAAACGTAATGTATGAGTTTCAACATTTATATCTCTCTAATATATAAAGTATAAATATATTCAGAAATAAATGAATGAATAAAAAAGGTTTTCAATTAAGTTTTTATAAATTGATTTCTAATATATCTGATAATTTAAATACTATCATATTAATTACCTTGGTATTAATATAAAATGAGATAGTATTTAGAATTAATATTCATATTTTGTCTATGTTAACTAGAATTATTTTAATTAAAATTATACTGTTTGTATTACGGTTGTTGAAAAATTTGATATCAATATTTCTAGGATTCTAAAGTAAAAAATTTTTCAGGATTTATTATATTAAAATAAAAAGCATTAGGTTGAAGTTTTGGCTTTTTCCAATTAATAAATTATAAACATTTTCTAATCTATAGTTACTTGTATTTTATTACCTAGTAACTTATATCTATAAAATAAAACGGTTTTAGGTTTAAATTCTGTATTAATATATATTAATAATCAACGTTTCGACGAAATCAACGTCCGCCATTATCAGGAAAACTGTATCAATTTTCCTGATGACGTTCGTCGAAACGTTGATTTGTCGATTATTGATAAATATTAATACAGGACTTAAACCTAAAGCCGTTTTATTTTATATAATGAGTTCTGAAAGATTTTTACTATTTTAACTTATTTATATGCTTTGTTTATTATTCACATTTTTTGTTAATATACGTGCAGTATATCGAAACGTAAAATTTTAATATAAACTAAAACAGAGCTTCAACCTAGAGCTTTTTTTATTTTATATTACTTTTATATATTTATAAACAAATTAAACTGTGACATGAAACATAAAATTAATTAATGTTTTTAATGAATATGTAACCAAAGAAAACATATCTAACAAATTCTAACAAACTTTATGAATTCCACAGTACGCATGATAAAAATAAAATTAATTTAATTATTTTAAGAACATTTATGAAATATAAAATCATGTTTTTAAATGTTTCAAATGCGTTTTGTGTTTTTCTTTTGTATATTTGCAATTGCTGACATTAAAATTTGAAGATTCATTTATTTTAAAAGCATTTCAAAGTGCAGAATCTATTTACCCTGGCACTTCAAATGTTGTCAAAACACCAAATGAATATCATCACTCTACTTTTTATTTTTGAAATCCTGTTCTAAAAGAACTAAGTAGAAAAACAAACAAGCCATCAACTTTCCTATTTAAGCCATCAACAATAGCGCAACAACTTAACAAAACAGTTTCTCATCTTTCATGCATATCGGCACCCTTCCTCCATTTGCCAAAGTATCCTTCAGTCAGTTCCTCAACATCTTACAGCTTCCTCATCAATCAAACTTTGCGAAAAATCTTTTCAACCAACACCGAATACATTATACATCTCAATCGTTTTCATACGAAACACACAATAAGAATTTTGTTACCAGTGTTTCGTTACAAGCCCCCTGTTTTAAAATTGCTCTTTTGCAAATTGTCTCCCTGGTTTTTATGGAGGAGAGTGGGAAGGAAAAAGGACGCGTTTATGGACGATGGAATTTGCGATGCGTCGAGGATCCAATGTTAACTTTGTCATAGTTAACAACAGGCGAATTTAACGAGTTAAATGGCTCATGCAACAGTGAATTCGCGTTTCACGAACGTTTGGATTTTGTTTGGATGGGATTGGGATCTAGTTGGGCTATGTGAATGAAGACGCGGATGTGCGAGTTGGGTTGTCTTTTTGGATCACAGTGGCACTAGAAATGTTTTTTGTTTTTTGTTGTTTGTAGATTAAAATGAATAGTAAATGCTGGAAACAGTTTACAAATTGAGATGAATTGGTTTAGATGAGTTAAATTTTAATATTGAAAATGTTACAAGAGTTTACTTATGTTTAGGTTAAATGATTATTTAAAAATATGTATTATGTTGTTTTTTTTATTGAATATATATATTTTTTTTATTGCTTGAAATTTCAAAATCAAACTAGAGCTGACAAGGAGTTATGAATATAGATTAATAATTTTGCTTTAAATTATTGTATGTTTAATTTGCAAAGTCTGTGATCTCCATATTTGGTTTATTTACTTACAAAATATCACAAAAATAATTTAAAGCACTTGAAACTAAAGAAATAGTGACAATACGAAACCCGACAATAACGTATTGACAATATTGACAGCTTACTGATAATTGATGACAAGATGTTGGGTGTTGTATTTTTAACCAAATATATATTTTGTGGCAAAAGTTTTAAATTACTCAACCTAGTAAAAAAAAAAACAGACTGCAGTTAACAAAAATCATGTAACTAGATCACAAAAAATTACTATAAATTATTAATCAAAGGAAGTCAGATTTTATTTAATTCACTGCCTTCACATTACTTAGCAGTTTGTTTATTATATTTGTCATTTGTATTTATTTCCCTGATGATTATTCACATATAGTGTATCGGAAGGTTGAATTTTAATTAAAACATTACAGCCTTTTATTTTAATATAATGGAAAAAAAACTTATATTTATATATTTATAAACATTCCAATTTCATTTCCCTGAAATTTTATCTAATGGGTCAATATTATTTTACTAATTATTTGCTATTCCTATTACCATTTTTTTTTTATTTTAAATAAGCATTAAAGTATTTTTATTGTCTTTTTGATGTAGCTTATTATTAGTTTATTTTTGCTGAAATATAAATTATACTTCTTATATTAGTTTCATGGTTTTTAAATTTTTAGGTCAATTTAATGATCTTTTTTAATAACTTCTAGTTAAAAAATTGTTTATATTTTTTTTGTTTAGAATCATGGTGGTATTCTAAATAAATTCTGCGTTACAAAATGTTTCTTTTTTCTTTATAAATTGAATTTTTTAACGGATTGAAAGGCACAAAATATTTTCTTTCCTACAGACTTGTTTAGAATACCACCATTAATGTACAATATATTCTATATACAAACATATTTACCATAGTGGTTTTGCATTAACTTGAATCTAGTTAACTGTTATCAACTGTTTCTGTAACGCCTGATTTTCTAAATGGCTTGAATTCTAATATAATAGACTAACAATATAATAATTTCGAGCTTAAAATAATGTAATATCTTTTGTAGATATAATAATTTTGTTTTATTATTTCCAAATAAATTAAATATATAAATTTGAAGAATTGAACATTTTAAATTTGCAACAACAATAAGATTACAACTATGCTAGTAACACCAAATCTTCAATCTTCAACTCTAGAAGAGAACAATGGGCCGGCAGTACAGACCACAACACCTTATTTCAAATTCCAAACACCTTTACCGGGCGAATTATCTCATCTATCATACGAGAAACGGGCTCCGTTCGTTCGCATCAGATATGCGACGGGTACGAAAAGAAAAATGACGACAATTTTGCGCGTCCGACCACCACCTGCTGGGGACCACTGGTATAACACTAGTAGTCTTCATCCCTTTGCTTGCTTTTCTCGTTCTACCAAACTCCTTGCTGGAGTGATAACATTTATGATGTATGTGAGGGCCGCGCGGTGTTCACCCATAAATGAACCAGTTTAAAACAGAAAATTGAATTTTGCTCACTGTTTGAAACCGCAGCAAAAATTTAGTGCCCACTGTGCGAGGATGAATACGCATTTTGAGTGCGTGTATGCGGTGGGAGGGGGATATATATGTGTGTTTGTGGGAGGGCCCGATGAATACTGTGATTAAAAAAATCGTTGTGATATATGTGATGTGTCTTTTGTGGGTTGCATAGGGATAGGAGAAATATAGTGTAATTGATTCAAGATATGATGGAAAAAATGTAAACTGAATTGATTTGATTTTTACTGGAATTGCGTTATAGCGAATTTTTTTATTTTATTTTATTGATAGATTACAGTGATTTTGTATAAAATCATATTTTAATAAAAAAATACGGTTAAAGAAATTATAACAGAGTTTCTTATTATATTCAATTTTTTTATTTATTTTTTTAAAATTGAACAAATATATTAATAATTAGGTAAATTAGTCAACATAAATCACGGAAAACATATATAATAATATAAAGTTATAAAAAAATTAATGAATATAAAATGTAAACGATATACATAAAAAATACCTTTTCTTATATTTGTTTAAGTTTAAGTTAAAATGGTAATTTTTGATACAAACTGTTATTTATTGCTCTGAACTAAAATACATTTGTATGACAGATATATTATTATTATTTATAGGAAATTTTTTTTATTTTTAATCGAAATTCAATATTTATAATCCAGTCAGTACTCCTGGGATTTGTCAGTTTATATATATTTCTATTTTGAATTTATTGATTTTAAAATGATAGAATTTAATTATTTTTACATATTAGACCAAATATAGTTAATAAAAATGCACAATTATTATTGTCATAAATCTTCACTTTAATTTTTCTATAACTGTAAATTTAAACCCCAGAAATATAAAATTATAGTGGTTGTTATTTTTGTCTTAACGTGGCCAAAAGTTTACGATAGTCAAATTTTTAATTTAAGTACAGATTATTACAAATTTGTTCATTAAAATTGTTTGCACAAAGCTTTTTGTGTTTTATTTTATTATTGAATTATTCTTTAATATGTTTATCAAGGGCCAACAACGTGCTCTCTCGATTTAATATACATATTTATCAGTTTATAAGCAATCAATTATGTAGTTTTTGAAATGCCGTGAATGGTCTAATGTTGCATTACGCTAAAAATATAAAACTAACGCGAAAACAGAGACAAATAAGAGTTATGAATACCCTAAACTACCAAATTATTTAGTACAATAAAACATAGCTATACCATTAAAACTTTTAAGTAATTGAAGTAATCTAAATAATATCATCGATGTAAATGTTCTAATCCACTCACACATTTTCATTCTCCATATATTCATAAAGACACATCTATAGTAAAATGCACAATGCATTTAATGTATTCCAAAGTGAAAATCTCCGAAAATCTACTCATCCTACCATTACGTGTACCATACATAGAGCAAGAGCCTTTCTCGTTTGTTTTATCTCGACGAATTTCTACCAAGAATTCACGGCGTTCTGACTCGGTGCTACTCTAAGCACGTTTCTACGGACCGCACATTTAACGGTGTGTGCTCCAACAGACGGTACAATTCAAATTCTGCTCCCGTGATACTGCTGTATGTTACAAGGACGTGTGTAAGTTTTCGACACGAATTTTCTGCATTGTAAAGTCTTATCGTAATGTGAGAGAGAGATTGTTAAGGTACGTTAGGTTAGGTGTGTGCGTCTGAGGGATTAATATCTACGTTCGGTATATAAATTTGGAAGTCTGCAAGATGGTGTTTTATGGAGATTTTACAGTGAATGTGTATATGAAGTTATCTCACATGGTAATTGTCTGTAAAATTTATATGGTTGCTAAGAATAATTTAGTATTTAAATTTATAATTAGAAACTATATTAAAATTTAAGTAAATGTTTATTTTAATATATACTCCTACCTACCAGCGGCTTGGTATTGCTTCAAAATCATTAGCACTACGGCTTTCTAAAAAGAATTGTCTACATTCAGGCCTAGTTGCACAAAGTATTGTTAACTTAAGACTGCTAATTCCAAATGTTTAAATTTATCTTTGGAATAATTTTATAATTAGTCAAGGAAATGTTTTTATTTATTCTGAGAACAGATTTCTAGCCAATCGTAAATACCTTTTTACTTATCTTAAGAATGAATATTTTTTTTAAAATTTTAATATAATGAGCTCTAAAAGATTTTTTACTATGTTAAGTAGATATTAATTTATTTAATTTTTTTTACAGTAAATTATATTTTACTTAAAATAATTATAATTTTTATGTCATCATACTTCTTTTATTAATACAACTTTATAATATCAAAACTTTTTTTATAAATTTATTTATAATCACGATAAAGCAATAACTTTTCTGTACAATTAAGTATTTACTTAATTACATATAATATTACTTAATACTAAGTTTGAATTGAATATTTAAAGATATTAAAATTCAATAGCCAATAACTTTTCGCAATTCGACAAATAAATATGTAATTGAAAATACAGAAACATATAATCGTTCATTAAATTATATACATGTTGAAATGACATATTGTATTCATAGAAATATCCGATGAATAATATTTTCTATTAATCTATTAATTGAATAATAACAATAATGCAATTACAATATTTTTTACGAAATAAAGTAAAATTTGTGTCACACAAATATTTATTTAAATTTATTTTCGTTATTGTAAATTTTTACACAAATAACCCAGTTATTTATTATAACAATTTTTAGTTCGTTAAAATTTATATAAATAAAAAAAAAAACAAGCAGTGAATATTTTTAATTGGCCAATAAAGCTTTCAAAAGCTCGGTACTTGAAGCACGCAGTTCGCAATGCGTAATTATAAAAAAAATTCTGCGTTATATTTTTTGTAACCAATTTGCATATATTAATTTCAAAATATATAACCTACGTGGAACAAGTGAATGAAAATTATTTGTTTGTTTCACACAAACAAAAATTAAATCTCTTTGAAAAATGATTTTGTAAATATTTGGTTTTTATTTTACTGGGCCATATTTAGAGTGAAAAAAGTAATATGTTGCTGGCTTGCTGCGTTTTTGTATGGAATCATTTTCTCTTAAATTTTTCGAAATATTTGTATGTTAAACAGATTGAATAAATTTGTAGAAAAATAATAAGATTTTTATATTGTATATCAAATTTGCATATATGTAAATTGAAATAGCTATCAAATTTTATATTTCGCCAAAAATTAACAATTTTAGAAGGAGCAGTAGAGAAATATAGCTTATGATTTTTTTAATGCACATTGTACACATTTTTAAAAATACATGCACAGTAAAAAATATTTGAAATTATCTTGTGTTCCATTTGAGATAACTCAAAAATAGTGTAAAAATTATACCAAAAGAAAATATCAAAAAATACAAATGCTAAATGAACAATAAAATTAATGTTTTTTACACTCTTGTCAACTGTAATTTATACCCAAAATTAGTGAAACGTGTATACAAAGAATAGTTTATTTTTTCACACAAAATCCAACAAATATTTTACTATGTGCAAAGATTCAGTGATTTCTAACCACTTTGTATGTTGAGTATTTGTGTAACCTTTTTAAAGCTTTTTTAAATTAATGTTTTTGCCATAGTAATTTATATTTTAACTTATTAAAGATCATTGATAAATATTCTAAATTATCAATTTTTCCGTTAAGTAGTTGGTCCATATTTCAGAAATTTTTTCGTTAGCTCATAGATTTTATATTCATGAATTATCTGCGCATTTTAGCTTTTTTAAATTATTTGTTTATTTTATTTTATTAATGACCTTTGAAATACCTTTTTAATAATTTATATTTTATACAATGGCGGCTCTATGCACTACCTGACAGACATTTGCATTTAACAGAACTGATCGAGAATATACTCAAAAATAATTTAAGCTAATAAAAAAATAAAAGATTAATTTCGATAACTTATTTCAATTATAAGTTTTAATTAAAAAGGTGAATGTTAAACATTCATTTAGCTAATGTACATTTCGTGAGAAAACAATAGAATTACATATTTTTTTACAAGATCTGATATCTAACTCAATACAACCTTGAGTATATACCACTAGCTTATAATCAGGAAAAAGCCTTCATTTTTAAGGCACTTGCGTTATTATATCTGTATTATAACGTAAACGTATAGAACATGAGAAATTGTTTTTGCTTTTAACAAAACCGATAAGTATCTATATTTACAATAGTCGCTAACGTATACTTATTTCGATACAGAAATTTCTTTTTCGATATCAACCGTAATTTTACTCGATTTTTTTGTGGTTTTATCGGTAGTAATATTCATGTGAACCGATGCAAATATTCGTTTTTTGTATGGTGCCGAGACATTATACTATACAGTAATATTATTTTTGCTCATAGCAATAGGTAATTTGATATTTTTATGTTTGTAATATGATTTTTATTGCATTCGGAATAGGTTAGGTTACAAAATAGACTATTTTATAAATATTTGAAAAGCTAATTTAAAGAAGAATACTAACATTTTTATCAAAATATATTTACATTTTTATAATTTATTAATCTTTTGACAGACTTCTAATAAAATTATAAATACTGAAGTTGTTCATGGAAACTGAAATATTTTGGAATAAAAAATTAGAAAGTGGCTATTTATACATACGGTATGTATACGCAATTGGCTATTTATACATACAGTATTTTTACGTAATTGGCTATTTAGGGTAGGTTAGGTTAGTAGGTTGGTTTAGGTTTTTTTTTTAGTATGTATAAATAGCCAATTGCGTATACAAACCGTATGTATAAATAGCCTCATCCAAAAAATTAAATTGTAAGAATTTTGGACATTTTTGTTATGAAACTTTATTTATATGTTTGTAAAATACTTTGTTTAAACGTGGCACTTGAAAAATTTCTTTTATTATAAATTTTAAAATTTATTAATAAATGTCAACGAATAAATATATTCAGATCTGAAAACTATTTATTTTTTACAAAAATTGTAGAGCTTTAAGATTAGAAACGAAATATTAATAGTTTATAAATTTAAAAAGTACTTTTAATTTAATAAATAGAAATGTTACACAATAATTTTTTGTTGACATTTTATTTGTGCTTTTAAATATGCAAATAACTGAACATTATGCTTGTATGAAATTTATTTTTGCATATTTAAAATTAATGTATAAAATTATATGTTGCCATTACCAAAAATGTAAACAGTATTACAAGTTTATATGTTATAAAAAAAATTAAAATTTTAAATATATATTACTCCTATATAAAATTTTAAATAAAGTGTATACAGACTATTCTTAAAACTTACTTTAGCTTCACATTGACCTAAGTTAAAAATAGCTTCTATAAATCTACCTTCAATTTTTTTTTGCCAAGAACAAAACGAAAGCTAAAAACAAAACAACAAACAAACAATCGAATTACGTCTCGATCGAATAAAATCCCAAAAGGATAGCCAGTAAAATATAATCATTATGATTGGTTAATAGACTTCGTTCTACGATCGTAAACTCTGCACATAATTTAATTCGTTCAAGCGCAACAAAAGATAAAGACAGACCAACATCGTACCTTGCGTTCTTGCCCATTTGCCGAAGCGAGATGGTGCGATAGAAATAACGTGCGAGAAAAGGGACTATTATCGGATATCCGTGTATACGTTTTCGAGCCGGACTAACTAAATAGTTACGCGCTCTCTCTACGTGCCCATTTATCGCCCTACTATCAGACAGAGACGGAGCGTGTTGCGGGGCATAAATAACATTGTTGATTTATTTCGCGAAATGAACTCATGGTAAATATACCTGCTACTATACGGCTGGATGTATTGCTCGCAATAGTGGAAATCTCGTTTAAAGACGTAAGACGTACTGTGGTTTATACGTTGACGCGGGAGCTACTGTTAGGCCGACAATAATCCGACAACCGAAGCTAAATTTAGAAGAATTATGGATAGTGCCTGACGTGCGAAAGGTAGATCAAGATTGTTTCTCTCGCCTGTTTGTTTTGGCTTTATGGAATGCCCGGTATTTTATTTATTGAAATTGTTGATGGAGATGTCAAAATGATTGGTTTATTTCTTATATAAATTATTTATTTATATATTTTAGTAGCTGGATGCCACAGCAAAATCAAAATCTTAGTCGAAATCTAAATCGAATAGAAAAATGGATTTCTCAAACCATACAAATATTATTGGTTCTAATTAATGACGGTGCATTACAAATGCAAATAAAAGTATGTTTCTTAGCGATATCATATAACTTCTAGCTCGCACTCTAGTACTTCAAATAACTTTCGACTGTGCCAGGCAAAATGCATTTATTTGCTTTTATAGTTTATTATCGGAATTGCCACTAGTCAGAACTGTATTATTGTACAGAAACTGATCTAGCATGAATCTTACACAACATTCTAATGAGAATTTAGACTATAAAATTATAAGTAATATAATTCAAGCTTTATTTGAATATCACTGTAAGTAATATAAGTATGGAAAAAATTTGCAAGCATATACAGTAATACTTCTAACTAAGTTAGGTGATAAGTGGGACTGACAAAAAGAGTGTAAGTCGAATTTGCGTAATTAGAGATACAATTATGCATATAAATACACATAAATTACAATTAATTGGAACCACAGACTAACAGAAACATCTGATTTTAAAGAAAGTAGCACACATATTTAAAATAAAATAGTTCATCAAAAAAAGTTATTTCGATGAAGATGGCTTTATAAAATTTAGCAAACTCGTTTGATGGCACAATAATTTTTCACGCAAAATTTTATCGCTGTAAGCTTCTGATTTTTTAATTCCTTGCTTTGTAGCTGTAGCTCGTTCTTCATTAGAATCCACGTTTTTCAAAATCATCCAAAGAAACCGCCTAAGTCTGGGTATTACTAAATTAGTATTGGAAATCGAGTAATCCGTACAATTAATTTATAAAAATTTAAAACAGCTGTAAATTTTCACATCAAACATTAAACCGCAAAAAAATATTCTATTTCACATCAATTATATAAAAAAAGTACAAAAAAGAAAAACAAATTGGATTAAATTGCAAATTAATGTCATCAATATAACTCTGACAGAATAATAAAAATAAAACTGAAGAACACAAAAAAAATTCTTCGATCGAAAGAAAATGATTCACTTCACATTTTCGAAATTCACCCGAACCAATTTACGACAAACGCACACCAAATCCTTTCTTTGAACGACATAATAGCGGAAATACGCGTGCCGTATTAAACGCGCCAGGCGTGCCCAACTTAACGAACGTGAAATTCGCCCCCATCGTAACTGTAGTACTGTGTGGAACGCAACAATTTTCAGTGTGCGTATTTGCGTTCGACTTTTTTGACAATGCATCCGTACCGACACGATGCCTTGTATGCGAAAATGTCGTGGCAATATTCCAAACGCAATTAAGTTAGTTTCGAGAAGTGCGTATAACAAGTATATGTCGAATACGTACACGAAACGATACGGGTTTTGACAAATTAATGTCATATTTTATACTTACTGTGACGGGTTGCAAAAAATTAAAGTAAGAGATATATGTATATATCTATCCATTTTGTATGTATTTTACATACGGTATAGATTTATATATACTGTATCGTAAAATGTCAATATTTTGTCGTTCAGATGAAATATGATCTTAAATAAATAATATTTTTGCAAGGTCGATTGCGTAAATAAATTTTATTTGTTATTGCATTTGTATGATTTAAATTATTATTCTATCGAGATTTTATCTTTACTATAGCGTTGTTTAATTAATAATTATACAATTTCCTTAATTAAAATATCACAGATTTGTATTATAATTAAATTTATTTTATTATTAAATATAAAGAAAGAACATTAATTTCGTAACTTATTGGTATTTTTATTAATAAATATATAATAGTATTTTCGAGTAATGTAAGTCTGGGTTTGGGTCCCACTTAATACAGGGTTATTTAGATTGGGTTGGTGTCGTCTAAATCTTATTTGAAAGGGGAATAAACAACAAATATAATAATAATAATAATAATAATAATAATTTATTTATCCGAAGATCATTATACATATGACATAGGATAAGTCAGCAACAATACATATGAAAATACAAAATATTCGAAATATATGAAAATACAAAATAAAATATACAAAACTATATACATATATAGTTAACTATAATTATAATTAAGAAATTCATCAATAGTATAAAAACTATTACATATTAAAAAATTTTTCAAACAGTTTTTAAAATTACTTAATGAATTTATATGTTTAATTTGTTCCGGGATTTTATTAAAAATAAGACTAGAGATATTTTGAGGACTATTGATACTTTTCTTTAATTTACATTTAGCTTGGACAAAAAAGTCTTTACACCTTGTATCATATGAATGAATATCAGAATGTTTAACATAATTATTTAAATTAGTTTTCACATATAGAGCAGCTTGAAGAATAACAACGCAAGCTAAAGTTAAGATACGTAAACTTTTAAAAAATTTTCTACAGTACAAATACAAATAGTACAAATATAGTATAATAAACGACAAATATAGTACGACAAAAATGGAAAAGTTTCCTACAAAATTAGTCGACAAAAATAGCACGGCAAAATAGTAATAATATAATTTATTAACGTTTTTTTTCTTTTTCTTTTCAGGTAAGTGTCTATTATAATTATAACACTTTTTCGGAGAAATGTTCAATATGGGTATGTAAAAATGCTATCACTATCAATAAAAATTATAATTTTATTTATACGTTTTTTTTTTTTTAATTAATGAATCAGATAAAATAAAATTATTTATTTTTATTTCTCATAAAACATCTCCATTAATAACAAGAATAATTCTAGCAATATCAGTAATAATCACAATCAGTATTACGAAAGTTACAAGCGAAAACAATTCTAATTTCTGCAACATAAATAATAAAATTCGTGCCGACATACTAAAGAAATTATTTATCCTTGTTCCTGTCGTCTGCGCGCATAACAACCCGGGCCGAAACAAATGACTGGCGATTCGGCTGTCATTTATATATTTCGCGCTTCATTTGTCGCGACATTTCGTTCCACATCATGCCCATTCATTTTGCGATACTTTGGCTGTCGGTATCAACTTACTGCACTAGAGCGTCCACACCTACCCCTAGCTCGATTTAATGACGTAGAAAGTATCCAAATCATTTTCGCTACTCGCGAAAGAGATTATATTATAACAGAGTGCTTGTTTGCAGAGATTTGCCTTACCGCGGTGTAATTTTTAAATCGTGCGGTTTATTACAACGAGCCCACGGTGATTACGCAAATATCGAATTTTTGATTTATACCCGAAGTGATTATAAATCGTTTTTTTTTTTTTTTGGGCCTATGAAATTTTTTATCGGCTACGGGGAAAAAACTCACGTATTTCAATTTTTATGAATTTTGGCCCGTGAATCGGGGTTGCACACTTGAATAATTGTTTGAAGTTTTGCCGAGTTTTTATTTTTTTATTGTGGTTTCCGTTAAAGTTGGTAAATATTCGAAAACGTTTGTTTTGCTGTTTTACAAAAAGAGTTTTGTTTAGTTTTTGTTAATATTTAATGATTCTGCGATGAAAGTGGAAAATTATAATTTAGTATTTATGAAGTTTTGTTTGTAGTGCATTTAAGTGTATTCGTTTCAAATATATTAATTAATTTTTTTTCTAATTTATGTTGTAATGAAATTAAGTATTAATGTTTACAGTTTAAAATATCTATAAAAATAAAGGAACAGCTAATGCATGCGAAATTCAATTAGATAAAAGTTTCTATAATTAGTACCGTAAATTTTGCATGATTTCAGCATTTATATTGTAACAAATAGATTGATTTGCTTATGAATATTTATGTAAAAGAATTTTTGCAAAATATAGACTATATTAAAATTTATTAATTTTTTGCTCAATATAGATAATATTGAGAGAGAGAGACAGCGGTATTTAGTTTGAATTAAAATATTGTTATTTGAAGTCAATTTGATTAGTTTTTTTTTAGTAGTTTCTATAGTTATGCACTCGGTTTGATTTTTTACTTGAAGAATAAACAAAGTTAATGTATTCATAGTTTCAAGAAACTATTATAATGCTCCCTTAAACGATCTTATGAAACTTATTTTTACATTTTATAAAATCAGTTTTGCTAATTAAAGACCGCTTGCAAAAACAACGTTTTTAAACATATGTCAGCTTAACAACAAAATCTATTTGTCTGATCAATCAATAAAGCTTTTTTTTAAATATGTTTTACAATCTAATTGCATAATTAACCACTGATTAAGTTAATAACGCTAGGTTTCCATAATTAGTAAAAGATAAGTTATTGAATAAATTTTTATGCAATTTATAATCACGATTTTATTCATTCTTAATGTAATCAATATTAAATAAAAAGACATCATTTATTTGACAGCAATTTATAAATCTTAAAGCCGTAGAAATTTTGTCATTTTTAATTCTAGAGAAAAAATGATCTTTATAATGAATTTTTTTCGTAACAAATTTCTTTTTCATTAAAAATCAAAAGAGCTAAAAATAAGCAAACAAAATTTACCTTAAAAAGGGATAAACCAATCACAATCTCGAGGCGTCAACGCCGTGATTAATTATAGCATAGACTTCACTTTACCGTGACCGAATTCGGCAAACATTTACTTAGCAACAAACACAAATAGTAGTGCATCGTAGCATAGCAACCATCGCATTTACATCTCCGCATGGCGTTTATTAATCTGAACATTTACCACTGGGCGCTTTACTCTACCCCGCGTTATTCCACGATCACTAGGTTCTCTCTTGTGTTTCTGCCTGCGTGGTATGTCGCTTATGTCGTTTATTTCTGACAGAATAACGAGATATTTGCAAATGATTTGGAACATTGTTACTGTACTGGATGTTAATGAATAATATTCGAGTGACACTGAGTAGCTAATATCTACTTTCGTGTTTATATCGGTATAAGTTAATTGTAAATTGTTCTGGAATTCTGGATTTGCATTGTGCTTTATTATTGTTAGTTATATTGTATTTATAAGATAGTATTAATTGCAATTATTGATTCAGAAATCCACTGCGGCCACCACAAAACCGACCGTCACCACAAAGTACTTAAATACTTTCTATAGAAAGTGAAATGCGTGGCGGACAAAAATTTGTATTTATCCGATTTTTTAATAAAAATACTGTAATATATTTTAAATAAATAATATATGTTTTTATATAAACTTTTAATATTTAATCTTAAAATAGGAAATTTTACTGAGTGCAACGAGTGATACAAAAAACAATACATTTGAAAAAGTTTTTCTGAGTGGACAACAAGTTACATATATTTTTTCCCTAGAGATTTCTGACATTTGAATATATAAGTTAGCAAAATGTTTCCACGTATTTGGTCTAGTTTCCAAAGTTACAAAGTAGGATTTTCTGTTGTTTTATATTCAAAGTTTCCATTTTCAAATGTTTTCTCCTGTTTTATTTCAACTTCACAATGATCCATGATATTTCTCTAACTTTTGAACAGCAAAATTAGTAACATTGTATCTGCACACAAATAAAGAAAAAAATATATAAAACGTAATATTTTCTCCGATAATATTGAAGAAGGAATCGCGTATCAGTTTTTTCATTTCATCAAAGAGATTATATATAAGATATTTTTACCGATATTTTTTATTTTTATCTCTGTCCATTTCTGATGAATTTTCTTTTTACGAAGATTGATAGCCGTGCGAGGATTCGATTTCGGTTTTTGAGATTCAGTTTCATATTTGATCGCGTGACCTGCGAGAAATCGCGTGTGCCATCTTTTGTTATTTCTTTTCCATTTCTCGCTCATCGTCTTCGGTGTTGATTCTTTTTCTTTCTTCATGTTCAAAGTGACGATGTGGTATAATTGAAAATATAAGAAAAATAATTAAGAATGTACACAGAGAGAGACGGATCAACTAATATGGTGTAATTGTTATTGTAAAGAAATAAACGAGAAAAAAAAAGTTCTTCGGAGTTCTTTGTAAATAATAATTGTAAGTTATCTTATTCGTAATTAATTTTAATGTTCTGCGTGTAGCTAATATCAATTAAATTAATCGTTTAATTGTGAAATACGAAACTTGTGTATTGGTAATCTGATAGTATTTGTAATTAAACAGGTTAATGTTGTTGTTAATAAACAAGTTATATTTATAAATAAACGTGGCCAATAATATATTATACGTTTTTAATATTATTATCTGAAATTATTATGCTTTAGTAAATTCTACACACAAAAAAATATTCGACATTATCCAGTGTCCTATTTGAGACTTTCCAAAAACAGTGTAAACACTTACTGGTGTTTATTAAATTACCACCAATATTTTTGACACTATTGTAAATTGTATAATTTACATACAAAAGTAGTATTTTTTACGTGTTAATTTTTTTTAAAATGTGTAAAAATTACACTAGGAGTGTTTTGAGTAAAAAATATGTACTTCTTTTTATGAAAAATTGCAATACTGGACCTAAGTGACAGATATAACATTTTAGAGCTATATTTATCATCATTTGTACATGAAAAAAATCATTTACAACCGCTAAAGGGTTCAAATTTAAAATTAAACCACATATATTATTCAAAATTACCATATATCCTTCTGAAAAAAAAAAAAGGCAATGAAACCTTTTCATTCCAAAATCAACAAGTCCTAAACAAAAAACTACAAATTTACCCACAAAAAATCCTTTACATCACTCAACAAAAAAAAAGTTTAAATATCTCATCCTATTGTTCGACCGATATCCAAACCGAAATTAATTTAAATACATAATCAAATTAAATATTTACACTGTATATTCAACGGAGTAGGGGACTCAGAGAGAAGTGATGGCACATCATAAATCATTTAAGAACCGCTAGCGAACCTCAGCTGTCACGCGGCGTGGAACAGGTACAATGTCATACCTCTACAATGTTCTATACCTAAACCTAACATTTGACGTGTATAGAGAACGGGGCAAACCCATAGAAACACTCTCGGTGTGCCATTGTTTCGATGTCACGTGTGCACGGAAAATGTTACCTATCTAGAGTTCGAGTTACGTTTGCCGTAAAGGGGTTGGTGGGGTGTTTTCAGTATCCTAAAGCTTGTTGCTTTTAGGGGGTTGCAGCAGCAAAGGCACAAGGCTTGACTGGATGTCAGCGCGCGTGCGACACTGAAATTTCTCTTGTTTGCCTAACGGCATTTGGGCGGGAATTTTGTTGGGTTGGTTTCGGGATGTTGCGATTTATAGTGTTACATGGGAGTGGGGTAATATGGTGATTTGTTTTTGTTTTGGAAGGGGTGGTATGATATATTAGAAGGTGGAAATATCACATTAAATTTGTTTTCCTGAATTTAGGTTAGTAGAAAGAAGGAGTAACATATCAACTCCAGCTTTAGTAACTATTTTAAATTAGTTGCTCTTGACTTTTTAAATTGGCAGCACTGAATCTAGTGATATTTGATGCGAAATTTGAATATTTTGCTATATCTTTGCTAAGTTGGTAACACTGATTTCTGCTAACTTTGTAACCGCTCAACTTTTGTACCCCATTCGCTAGGACTTTATTGTTCAGGGTATTTGATTTGCCTTAGTTAGCTGAAAACTGTATATTTCATTGTTCTCCAATTTTTTTTTAGACAAATCGAATTTGTTTCAATCTTTTTCAAGTAAATTCTTAAAACTGAAAATTGTTAGATTTTTTATTTTGTATTGTAACTTTGATATTTATACAAATATAAGAAAAAGTTATCTAGATATTTTTTTCGATATTTTGATGAGATTTTAATACAATAATTAATTTAGTTATATATTGCTTGTAGTTTATAAAATATAATACACTTACGATTTATTTTTTAAATAGAACGTATATATGAAATTAATATAATCAAAAAAGACATTTTGTAAATTTTTCAAAAATATATAACTTTTTAATTTTCTTATACGTAATAATAAAGTTATTGCTAAAAATATATAATTACCAAAAAAATTGTAATACATTTAACTAGACTTATTTTTAATTCATTACACGAAATGATAGAAATTTTACTTTCTATGACTGTGTCGTAAATCGGTGCTGATGTAAATCAAATATTTTTGTGTGTTTTTGAGTATTGAAAACATTACATAAAACTTACAAATTTATTATTATTATTTTTAAATAGATATTTATTTTTAAGAGTATTTTGATTAAGTTTAAAGGAAAAAAATATAGTTTTGTATATTTGTATTATGTTTCAAAGAAAAAGTCAAAAAAATATACATTTTATATGTATGAATAATATTTTTTTTAATATAACTATAGATAACATTTTATTTTTAAATAACAGAGCAATAATTTATAACAAAAATTGGTTATTTTAAGTTTTAACGATTAAGTTGAATAGGTTAATACAATTGAAAATTCATTAAAATTTATTTGTATATAATTTCTTATAAAAATTTTTTAACTTTTTACTTATTTATAATAATAAAGTAATTTTATATTAATTATATTCAAAACATAATTTATCTTTTACACGTCAGTTATACGTATAAATATGTATATGTATTTATTTTTTGGTATTTTTGTTTTTGATAAACTGACTCATAAATTTCCTATTCATTCCACATTAAAGTTACTACTCCAAACTGCTATAAAATATATTTTATTTACAGCGACATTTTAGAGGGAAAAAAAGAGCTATTTGAATAATTGTAATCAAAGACGTTATAAATAAATAGTATGCATAGTTCAGATCTCATTTTACATTTATTTAATGGAAGCATCTGTCTTAAATTATTTCTCAAGAATGAAACATAAAACCACACGAATACCAAACGCAGTGATTAGGAAAAAAGAAGAACATCGATGTTGTCGAAAAAAAAAACCAAAAAACAAGCGACTGTAGCAAGAAGAGGGCAGATAGTAATGCATATGATAATGAGTAGGCGGCGCCTGAGAAATTTCAAATCTTCTACGTTTATGAATAGATTTAAATATATAGATGCTGATATTTTGATAAAGCGGACATTGTACTAAGGATCATGTTTTATAATATTGATCTTGTATTAAATTAGGAATTTATTTTTAAAGTTTTTTTTTAGTGAACACGAATTTATTTGATAGAAGTTTAAAACCCCATTAATTTATGCTACAATTCTATTTGCATGTCATAAGGCTTGTAGCGTTACAAGATATTTTGTGTTTTTCTAGTAAATGGAATTCTACTTTCAATAAAAAAACGCAGAATATCTCGTAACGCTGCGAATTTTTCGAGATACCAACAGAATTAATAACATTAGTCGTGAATTTTTGACTTTTATTTAACATAAAACTATAATTTTCAAGAAATTTGATTTGTTAGTTTAACCGTGTTAACAAAATAAAATGGGAAATGCATTTTTAAAGTTAGTGTATAACGATTTATTTTATTTTACTATTAAAAAAAAAATATATTAATACTTGTAAACAGCAAAGTCTTTGTTTGATGTCAATTACAATCAAATTAAAAATAAAATACCGATCAAAATACAATATATCTCTATATATCAATTGTAAATTTACTGTTTATTAAATACTATCGCCGAAAGGTTTAGTTTCAATTTATTACCGAAAATAAACCGAAAACAAAAATAACCGTCAATAATAAAAAAATAGATTGATTCGACATACTAGCCAGTAGTCACTAGATTTTTCCCCCGTTTTTTTGCTTTGGTACCAGCCGAAAAATGTCAAAAACCAATCGGCACTTTTTTTTGGGTCCAATCAGTAGCGAAATACTAGTCGATCATAGTAGGCTATGTATTTTTTTTTTCCTCTATCGGATTGTTGTGTCAAATGCAGTGACAGATGACGCACGCTGAAAAAGATTAGAAATATACATCATGGCTGCCTATGTGACAGGAACGTTTATTAAGCCTTTCTTTCTAGTTATTTTTTTGTATGTGTGTGCTGTGTAACTAACGAATATCACGCCATTTTTTTAGTGATATTATAGGCAGGAGTTTGGGGGCAAAATTGGTGTGGACAGCAGAAAATACACTGGCTAGTCGAAATTGATTTTTCAATAAAGTTTATTATCTGTTTTTTTTTTTGTTTATTACTTGTTTTAATGATTCTAAGATGTTTTATGGCTTGTCTGCTGTAACTGATAAAATATTAAAAAGCAAGTAGCGTTGTTAATTTATTACGTTTTTACATTGTATGCTTGCAAGCTTAATTTTATCAGATGCAATGTAGTAGCATTTGTATATAGACCTGTTATAAAAAGGTTTGCTAACATATATGCAAAACTATATTAATACTAATACTACAATAATAGTAAAACATAAATAAGCTTTTCTTGACAGAAATAACTGTGTGTGTGAAGCCAGGCTGTGTAATATTTATTTAGAATTCAATAGAACTTACATCAATTAAGAGTTACGCGAAAATGTTTTTAATAATATTTATAAATTTTAATTATAGTGTATATAAAATATTTAGGTAATAAATTCAAACATAATAGAGTTCTTTTTAATACTGCTACTGTTTAACTATGGGAGTTTATGTTTTTTGGACTCATTTTCAAATATTAAATTACAATATGATTAACTGTGACAAATATTTAAATAAAAAGAATTAGAAAATTTTCCAAAATTACTAAATTAATTAAATATAAAGCTGAATATGTATTTCGGTAGCTAAACATTAACATAAAATAAACATTAATGTGAAATAAGCAATAACGTGAAATAAGCATTAGTCATTAAAAGAATACACTGTAAAAAAATTTAGGTAACTTAAATTTATGTAATTTTACAAGTTTTTAACAGTAAAATAATTTGGTAATTTCACTGTGTGATTTACGTAATAGTTCAGTTTTTATGAAAAAAATTACATTCATAGAATATATAAAATTACATAATTTTTGTACAGTGTGGTCAGCGATCTAATGTTACACAAATATTCAACGTACCGAGTGGTCAAACATCTTTAAATATGCATAAAAATATACAGGTTGGACTGAAATTTTATACCTGTTAAATATCTCAAAATATGTTTAATAATGTAATTTCCAAAATACACAGTTTTTAATTTGCAATAAAGGTCAAATTTATCATAATTTAAATTAATTTTTATATATTGTTACTTGTATACGTTATCGTAACAAATTTTTCAAAAAGAAATACTAATATTAAATATAGTAAAAATTTATTTAATTATTTGTAAATGTCACAAGTAATACAAATGGTAATTATTAAATTTACAATTTTTTTTTAGATAAATTCATAGTTAAATGAAAAAGTACAAATACTTTTTAAAAACATTAAAACAGAACTTTTCACTAAATTACTAAGAAAACGAAAAAAATAATAATAAAACAGTTTAAGAAATAATAAAAAAAACAAGCATTTTTCCATTATCCGAGTTGAAACTTTGCTAATCTTCAAGAATACATTTTTAATAATAACAACCGTCCAGCTTGTCTTGAATCCGAGTAAAAAATTTCAGTTTTCTTGCCTCACTCTTGTTGGGGGATCCAATTAAAAACTCGAAAAAAAAAAATGAATAAACGAAACGAAAACAAAGATAGAAAAAACATTTAAAGATTAATTTTCTATGAATTTTAATAACGGCATTTTCTGTACTATAGTCATCAACGTTGGCCATTACTGTCATGTCATTTTTATCCATTTTTTTCTTGGTTTTTTTTATTCTTTTGTCCATTGGATATACCTTATGAAAGTATTTCGTATGTTTTATTTTATAATCTTGAATAGCAACGAAAAAATATTTTTTAGATGGTACAAAATAAAATATCTGTTAAGTTTGATACTAAAACTAGTGACACTAATTTTATGTACAAATTACACTTTACAATAGTATTAAAAAATATCATTTCGTTAATACCAGCAAATGCATTTTTTGACTTTTTTAAATATAATTTTTACAACTTTTTTGCTGTGTTCCAAATGGAAAATTAGATTATGTCCAATATTTTTTACTTTGTACTAAAATTTACTAATTAAATTGCTTATCAAGAAAAATTCATAGAAATTTCATTTTTATTATGACTAATATAGTTGATATAGGACCTGTATAATACGTTGTTAAACATATTCACAATGACATCGTGATTTATTTGTTAATTAATCATTGAGGTGCTTGGAAAACAGTTGATAATCTAATTGCATAGTTAGCTTTTGATATATTGATAACGTTTTTTTATGCAATTGGCTTATACTGTATTTTATGCAGTTTCTGCGAATCTTAAATACATCTTAAGATATCTGGTTTTAGAATTAAATTTCAGAATTAAGCAAAAGAATTTAAAATTGTAATTTCAGATGTCTATGAAATTTTACTAGTTACTATATTAATTTTTTAGGTTATTATGAAAAGAAACTCCTTAATTAGGAGAAAATAAAATGTAAATATTTGTTTTAAATCATTGAAAAGAATATTTACTCAAAATATATGTAAATTAAAAAATTAATGTTTACCAACTAAAAATAATTGCATATTTTCTCTTAGACCTAGTATTTCAAGATGTTGGAATAAATTTATCCTTAGATTAATTTTATAATGAAAAGTTGTCATTTATTATGAGAATACATTTTAGGCTATTAAATATTTTTTTACTTATCGTAAGAATATATAAAATTGGAAATACTGATCTTTAGATAGTTAAAAATATTCAATTCGGTAATAATTTTACAGTGTATGTTTAGGTTTATTAAACAGATACTATAACATAAGATGGATGAACTAGCTGTATTGATTTACAATATTTTTCTAATGTAATATTAACAGTCAATAATTCAGATACATTCAAAAAAATCGAATCCCCACTGTTGATGGTGTATATCGTTGCTATTAAATACAGAATTTTTATTACTTTTCTGTCTAGTAGGTAGCGTGATAAGCCACCATTCGTCTCCTGTTAATTATTTTAAATGTTAGTGTAAATAATATAAAATACCATTGCTGAGAAATAAAAACCTGGATACTCAATTCTATATAGTAAAACTTATGAAACACAAAAGTTACACGATTGCGGTGAAAAGTAAATTATAGAAGAAAAACGGCTGAATTATTGTTCGCTATAGAAGAATTTATTTGTTGTTGTTAAATGAACATAAAGAGTAGAAATTAGTTTTTGAAGTCTTCGCCTGCTTCTCTTGCTGTAGTTTTAGATGAAAATTGTTTTCTCTCAACGCCGCACCGTGCCGTGCAAGAGCATATGAACGTGAAGCTAGTCATGTGAAACAACCTTTTCATAAATAAATTGGTTTGCTGCGTCGAAAATATCTACAATACAATGTTATATTGGAAAGAAATATGAAATTGTATTGTGGAAATTTGCATTTTTTTTATAAGTGGAAAACAATATTGCAAACAGAGGATTTAAGGCAATTTGTTATATATTTTTTCTTGATATTTTTCCAATATTTTACTATTATGCAACAATATGGCAAAATAATTTCAAATTTATTTTCTAATCTTTTCTACAGATTTGTTTTTTTAAATTATATTTTATAAATAGTAATGTATGATTAATTTAATTTTATAAGTATATTTTATTTGTATTTTTTTATCATTCAAATATAAATTACTTTAAGTTTAGAATGTATTTTTTTTAAAATCATTTGACAGATTTTAAAAATAATCTATCAAGATTTTAAGTTTTGATTAGTAGTATTTACGATTTTCAAAAAAAAATTTGTTTTAAGAGTATAATGATTATATTTATATTAAAAAGTTGTAATAAAATATGTTTTATAGTATTAAATATTACTGACATAACAATATTATTATTTTAAATCAATTTAATGTTAATTTTTTCTAATAAATCATAATTTATGAATGCAAACAAAAAAACACCGAACAATAAAAATCATTGTTACATTTATCGTATCGTATTTCAAAGTTCAGAACCGTAGAACTTTATAGTCTATATTTAAAAATCTTAAAGGGTACGACAGCGAAAATAAAAATAAAAATATGGACACCCATTTAATAATATCGAATACTTTCTTACTAAGCAAATGTCAAATTTTCGATCAACACACACACACGGGGAATCGGTTGTTGCATTTTAAATTTAACTACTTCGCCTTTTACCTATCATTGTATTTGGATATTTAAGATGAAAACAAACAAAAAAAATTTGGTCGTAAATATTTTATGCGTTATTTACGATCGGTCATGACTCACTGCCCGCAGTTTTTATTCTCGAAGATGGTTTATCGAGGGTGGCTTTGCATACTTAAAAAAAAGTTGACAAACAAAAACAAAACGATAATGTTGTAATACTTTAAAAGAATATTACTGACTTATTGACTGACAAGGAAAGGTTTACGATATGGGTTTCTTTGATTTTTTGGCTCTTATTGTTTATATATTGTTTATATTGTTTATATATTGTTTATATTGTTTATATATATATATATATATATATATATATATATATATATATATATATAATAAGTTTGTGGTTATTCCACAATAAAATTTGCATGTACATTTTTACTAAAACTGGTAAAGTGTGTCCAGAAAAAATAAATACATAAATTTAGAATTCAATAGAAATTAGAGTTATTTTAAATATTATAATGTATACAAAATATTTTAATTACAAATTCTCTTCAAATACAGTTTTTGTCAGTACGGTTTATTTACGTGGGTCTTATGTTTCTGGACACATTTTACTGGTAAATTTTAATACTTTAGGTATAAATTCTCTTCAAATAGAGTTTTTGTCAGTTCGGTTTATTTATGTTTCTGGACACATTTTACCGGTAAATTTTACACTAATATAGTTGGACCTGTATATAATATTTCTGTTGTAAAAACTAACCAAAAAAATATAGTGTGTATTTTACTAATATCACTCGCAAACATATTACACTGTAAAAGCACTCTTGCAGTAAGTACCGACGAACATATAATATGTAATATAAACTCTAGTCAGCAGTCAGCCCGGCTACACAGTTGATCTTCGGGCGCGCAAAATGTCAGGTTAGGTTACTGGGTCGTATGCGAAATGTCAATATTTTCCAACTAAATTGCCCTGTTCTGCCGCTCAGCGCGCACACAATAACTGCACTTACCCGACATATTCCAGTTCGGGCCGTGTAGTTATTTGTGTAATAGACAGAAATATACATACTCGTACATGTTGTGTATATATTATATACAGTTTTATTTTAAATAGAAAACCAGGTGCAACAGTTTGTGAGCGTTTCCGTTTGGTCTGCATATCATAACACGGCGCGGTTTCAGCCTGACGAGTACAGTTAATGTAATGAATGCCTTAATGAATATGTTAATTAGGGGAGAATGTTTTAATTTTTGAATAATGTATGATTTGGTTGTATGAATAGTAATGGAGAGAATTGGATTGTTAATAAAAATGTTTTGTTCTTTCTGACATGTTTTTAAGTTTGTATGGAAATAATGTTCTTTTAAAATGCAGTTATGACAGAAAATGTTTTTTTCATGTTTAAAGATAAAATAAATAAAACAAAGACTTAGGCACGGTTGCACAAAGCATTGTTAAACGTTTTGTAAGTTAACCAATTTGTTAACTTGCTAACTGACTAATCGAAGACATTTTATTTATTTAAGGCTAAGTCCTAACAAGAGAACAAGAAACACAATAACTGTTCTGTATTAATATTTAATTATGATCGACGTTTTGACGAAATTAACGTCCGTTTTTATCAGGAAAACTGATACAACGAGTTCTGAATTTTTTTTTACTATTTTATGAATTATGTTTTTTTAACGATTAAGGATATATATTTTTATAACTATTCCATTTTTCTGTAAATAGTGAAATTTATATTAAAAAACTGAAAATAAACATTGTACAAAAAATTTATTTTGTAGAAATTGGGTTATATAAATATGTAATTTCGAATTTATATTTTACAAATCTAATATAAAATTCTGACACTCTGAAAAATATATTAATAAGATTCTCTTTGTTTCATCTTTGAAATGTTATGTTAATATTTTATCTGGGTAGATAAGTATCGTAGGAAAATAATAACGTTTGCTTTCGTTGTCAGAAGCCGCGCATAAAATCCATATTCTCTCGCGGTAATATTTTACCGAGGTAGAAAGAAATTGATTTAATAGAATAATTTATAGCTACTTAACCACGATGCTGAACTCTACCGTCGATAAGTCAGGGCACACTGTGTAGCAAGAGAGAGAGAGAGAAAGGCTCCACATACCATGGAGCAAAAGCATCAGCTGGTTAAACGTTTCAAACACCACCGTCCCATCAAAATTAAATTTATTTCAAAGTTACAGGGATGCTTCAAACCATCGTAACTTTGGGGCCGAACTTTGGAATCCGCGCCACCAAGAGTCTCAATTCGTGAAATTTTAGGAAATTCTTTAGGGAGAAAAACAGATCTCCCTCCCTAAAATACCGCCGAATTGACAACGTTACGTCACGGCCAGACCTTGGAGAAGAATCGGAAAAATTAAAATTTATCGGCGACCACTTGAACGATGAATTATATTTTACAGGGTGCGCCCGATTTTAATGGCTCTCGTCTCTTCTTTTTCGCCGATAATAAATGGAGGATTTTTAGCGGAAGGTGTGAAAAAAAACAGCACTTTGCATAATTTTGTCATTTGCAAATCGTATTGGTGTCGCAGAGCAAAACATCGCGACGGTGTTTCATTACTGTCCGACACTTGAAAAAGATTTTTAAAGGTTCTCTCTTTGTTTGCATTTGATCAGCGTAGCTGGGATGCAGCTTGCATTGATATGCAACGAGTCATTTATTTGCATTTTTTTTACATTGGACGCATATCAAATATTCTTGAGTGCATTTATATTTCGCGATGACAACTATTTATTATTTATTTAGGTAAATTAATCATTTTTCTTTTATTACCATTAGCATTTATCTTTGAATTACGTGACTTAACAATAACATGTTCGAATTTTTTCTTTAATATATTTTGTTAAAATATGAGTTAAAATTACATGTTTATATAAAACATTGTTAAACGTTTTGTCAACTAATAATGTAATTGTTGGTTTTTTATTAAATGACCAATTAATTTACCGTTTCAAAAATAATTGACAATCTGATTGCGTAATTAAACACTGATTAAGTTAAAAATATTTTATGAAACGGGTTTATTGGTTTATTTTTATTTATAAATAACAAGATAGATTTTTTAAATTATCACTTTTTACATATTTCTAGCAAGAAAAAAAACTGATGAAACTCACAGAAACTACAAGAACATATGCGATGGACTTAGACCTGGTAGCACAAAGCATTGTTAATTTAACCAATGAGTTACCTATTTAACTAGGTTGTTAATTGTCTTCGAAATTGATTGGTCAGTTATTTGAAATTTATATTATAATTTTTATCAGAAGGATAAAAGAGCATGTACATATATATAAGATGTATCATGTTTGTGAAGATGTGAAAATTTCGTATCAGGAATGAACAAGAAAAATTTATGTCACACTATTAGGGATATATATCGTAAATCTGTAGGTATAAATAACTATTATTAAAATATAAGTTATTGTAAAAAAATTTGAATCTAATTGAAATATAATTGTATTTTATTTCAAAAAATAATTACAATTTTTAAAGTAACTATTTTGACTCTACTTTACTTTTTATTACATTTTTTGTATAAGAAAGTAATAAATAAGGATCAACTCACTTCTGATCAAAACGATTGAACTGAAATCGCCTAGAATTTCTATAGCTTTATGAATAAAAATATATTGTTTTTCAGTTATCTTTCGCTTTTTAGGTTTAGATAAAAGAAAAGAAACCACATAAAAATACATTTATTTATTACGTCGTTTCTTTACAGTTAATTTAAAAAACAAAATAAAAAATTGTTAATTTCCTATGAGATAATCACTTCAGATGTTGACATATGATTATTACCTCTTCGACATTTCAACTTTTATTACTATAAGTATTTAAAACATATATTTATCTATTTTTCTTATTATATACTTTATCTATAATCATAGAGTTAAAGATTTATCTACAGATGATATCGCAAATAACATATTCAAGAGTTTTTATTTAAATGTTTGTAACTACACATAATAATTTACTTCTATTCTGAAGTTACAATGTTTAATTTAGTTATAAACAGGTAATTGGTTGTAAATTTTACACAATTTAACTTTTAAATTGCGTCACTTTTGACACTTTCATAATGAATTAAGTTATGTTGAAATGTTGCCAAAAGTAAATTGAATTATTAATTAGTCAATTTTTTTTTTGGGACAAAATTTAAAAGTATAATGACATAATTAAATAAAAGACTATTGACATATATATTTTTTTTTTTTCTTTGAAAAAAATAATTTTTTCTTCAAATTTTATAAATGATTAAAAAAAAAAAAGACAAACATAGTCATACCATATCCTTCTAGACCTGCAATTATTTTACTCTAATAATAAAAATAACTATAGGAAATAGCATTTTATACCACAAGTGCATAAAGTAATAATTTTTTTAGCACGAATGAGAAAAGAACAGTAGATAAGTTCTATATAAAAATTTTGTACGATTATCTGCAATTCATTAAAATTAACTTGCACAAACATAAATCTATAATTTGAGATTTTTAACGTCGAGATCTTGACTTCAAAATTATTTTCACTGTACTTTTTCAATGCATGTATTTATGTAACTTCAGAGTAAAATAAAAACATACATCGGTACTTTTTTATACGCATTTTATTACCATAAATAAATATTTTATGCACTAAAAATAGTGAAATAAAATACAGATTTTAAACTGTCACAGAAACAATATTTATTTAATACTCCTATATTTTTTTTAAATATTAATTTTCAATAATTACAAATGGGTTACATAAATGAAGTTATTTTATATATTATATTTTAAATAAAATGATTTTATATTTCACATTTTATTACTTATTTATAGAAAAAATATATTCTATAACTAGATTTTATATCAAATTTTCTTGTTTCAGGAAATTTGAAGATATTTTAGTATCGATTTCAGAAAAGACACTATTAACCCAAATATTTTATCGAAGTTTCAAAATTCAATTTCCGAATATTTGGCTGATCATAACAAAAATAAAAACCAGAGATTTTTATTCATTTTGTTTTAATATTTCAAAATTACAAAAAAATATTTTTTGGGCATTTAAATTATATGTATTATTTGTATTAGTAAGTAATATTTCAATTTTTTTTAAATATGTTAGCAAACAGTAATAAAAATTGAAAAATAATATTTTACATATAACTATATGTATACTATCATCAAAAAAAAAATACAAATGTTAAATAATAAACAAATAAAACACAGAAAAAAGATACAAGGTGATAAAGTAATTAGATTTAAAAATTTATAAATTATTAATTAAAGGAAGCCAAATTTTATTTAAATATTCAAACTGATTGATGTTATCTTTTTTTTGTAAATTTCTATTGCTTAATTAAATTATACCGAACTATAACCTAAGCCATTTTTACTTTAATATAGTTTAAGTACTTTATAATTAATTATAACTCATTTATTATAAAATGTTCTTATATGTATATATATATATATATATATATATATATATATATATATATATATATATATATATATATATATATATATATATATATATATATATATATATATATATATATATATTCAAAATAGCACAGGTTTGTATTAAATTAATTTAACAACTCGAATAAAGCCATTAAAACTTGCAGGAAAAAAAACTGCTTCAGTGTACGATATTAATCAATTATCATTCAATTAGTCAGTCACCGTAATAAATCAATCCACAGTCATTTACAATGTGATCATTTCAGTTCCTAATTGAAAACCAAACTCGAAATACACAGCTCGGTCCATTCGTGGGACGCGTTATACTAGAAAAATTTCCATTTTCTCTCGTTCGAATTGTGCAGCCATTTATGATTGCTGTGGGATCGGTTCGGGAACAAAACAGCATCACACGCAGGACATAGAGAGGAGAGCCTGCGAAAAGCGAGTACGGGGAAAAAAAAATCTGCGAGGACAATATATATGGGGATCCATTAATCCATAGTAAAAACAAAAGCACGAATTTCTATCCCAACGAACGTACAAAACGCAGCAGAACAGAGGCGCGGGAAATAAATTTAAATTTATGAAAGTACAATTTGGAAATTAGTTTCGAGTGTTGGGAATTTTTGGTTGGTTTTACAGGAAATGGAAAATTCTGTGTTTGAGAGTATAAAGTTTTGAGTATTTTTATAATTATACGAGTATTTCGAATTGTTTAATTATTTCTTGTTTGATTTTTACAATTTTTGTATTTCAAAAGTCAAATGTTAAACAAATTAAAATTTTAAAAACGTTGGAGTTAAGTTTTCCTTTTTGCTTGGTTTTACAGGAAATGGAAAATTTTGTGTTTGAGAGTATAAAGTTTTCAGTATTTTTATAATTATACGAATACTCTATACATGTAACTTACTATAAAAATTGATATTTGTCTAATTATTTTTTCTTTTTTTCAGGTAAGTGTCACTCACATTTGTTTCTATAAATTTTGTTGAAGATATAGTGGTATGTTAATTATTTTTATTTATTGTTATAAATATTTCTCCAGTTTACGATTTATTTACAATACTTTATTAGTAGTTTTTATTTTAATTTAACATAAAAGAATATTGGAATAGTTTCCAAATCTGTCTGCGATCCGATTTAAATATTAAATTAATTTAATCTCCATTATTCAAACTAAGTTAATTTTTATTTACAGAAGTTTATTTTTATTTTTTCACAATGCAAAACTTTGATAAAACAAAATAATTTTGATATTTGATATTTAAATAGGTACGTAATTTGTTAAAAAAAATTAAATATTTGAGAAGTGACAAATTATATTTTTCTATAATTCTGCTGCACAGAGAAATTAAATAGCTATTTTATTTAATTAAATGACTAAATTTTAAATGTTTTTTTTTTAATTTCAAGTTTGTATGACATCACGTACTGAAATACAGAAAATCAAAGCGTTACAGTGCGCAGTAATTCAATTTTCTATATTTTTTATGAAAATTGACCTACTACGCATTACGCATATGTGTATTATTGCATCGTGTCACACTGACTTAAGATGATAATTCCAATAACGTTAGTTAATTCATCTATTTAAAAGATATTTGTCATTAATTGTTATTTTAAATAAAGTATAGATAAACAATCGAAAACTATTGGATAAACGAAAAAATATTTATTACCTACATTAAATGAATACACTAAACGTTATCATTTACTCTTGAATTAGATGTTTTACGTAATATAATTAAAAAGTTGAAAATTGTTTAATTTTTTTTTAACATAACAATTAAAACAGAAAAACCATCTAAAGATATTTTTTTTTTCTGTGTAGTATAATTTCTCAAACACTTTTTATTTCGTCTCAGAAAATTTACAATCTATGGATTTCAATAAAAAAAACTCCACTGGTTTCAACAAACACAATTACCAAAAATTCGTCCGAAATTTGAAGGGGCAAATTTTGCACAAATACGAATTCAACAGAAAGTGCAAATTGTACAATAGCCCACAGCAATATATGCTTTTGGTTCTTGAACACAACACCGTGGAGAAGAAGAGAGCGTCGAACAGAGATAGCAACATATACATAGATACATTTCTAGTTACATACGTATACATACAGAACGCGTGGTTGTAGAATTGTTATGTTAAACCATACTGATTCATATATCAATGTCGCTTTACACCTATGCACCAAAGCAGAGCGCGTTAAATGGCTTAAAAGCGACATAACTCGTGTAGATACTTTCTTTATCACTTCGTCTACTGTTGCACATAGTCAGTTTGAACAATGCCACGTGCTCCGGACCAACTAAATGTTTAAATCAATAATAATCATTCGGACATTTTTGTTTTTGCACTCATTTTTTTCTCCTCTATGCACTATCTTTTGTTTTGTACACACAAACGTGGGTGATCCGATTTGGTTGGTGTGCTTTTATTTTGTAACGATTATTGATTATAAATGCGTGATTTGTATTGCATATATGTGTGTGCAGGGTGTGACCCGTTTGTCCGATGTAGGAAGTATGTAGGAAGCGTGGCTGGCGCCTTGCAGGATGCAAAATACGACTTCCGTTTTTCGTTAGAAGTACTTCGTATACGTTAATTAACTATGAAACGTTGCTTACATGCTAAATTATTTTTCATTTGAAACGTTTAGTTAGTTTTATTAGAATGTCAGTTGATTTTGATGCATTATACTGCTTATTTATCATACAAAAGTTGGGACGACCACTATATTTACATTTCATAAATTTTAAGTACTATTGTAAATGATACCCATTAATATAATATAATTGTTGAAGATTTGTAGTTAGTGTTTTATTTTAATTAAATTAATCATCAAACTGGCGGCTGAAAACTACTTTAAATATTTTTTTATTAGCTTAATGTAATGAAATAAGACGCTAAAGTCGAATATGGTTCTGTATTAAATTTTATTAATTATGGATGTTTTGACGTACCCCACGTACACATCATCAAGAAAATTACTCAAATGACATTACAGTAAATAAACAAAACATAGAAACAAGTTACTAGTTGTTTATTTTGTTACCTAGTAACTTTTTTCTATATATAGATATATCATAACAGAAAAATACGTCTTTAACGAAATAAAAATGTGTATCCGGTATTTCTGCATTTCCGCATTTTTGCATTTCAATTTGAATAAAATAAGTCCCTTGCAAAACTAGCCAACTCTCAATTGATACATCGGCCGAGCAACGCAAAATTCCTCTGATGCAGTAAATTTAAAAACCCTCGAAAACGAATTTTTTTTTCATTATACGTGTCTTTCTTACCGTGTTTTTTAATTTCACAAAAATGCTTACGCTGTACAACAAATCATATAGATGTATATTTCGTTAGGGACGCAAGGGTACGAAATTCACAACGAATGAGTTTCAATATAACATGGCTAAAAAAAAAGAAAAGAAAACCTCGGACCATAGGCGCACGTTACAAAAAGGGGCAAACGATTCTACTGTTTACTGTCTTCAATCAGATAGCGTGCAGTTTGAATTGAAAAAACTTTTTTCCCCTTTACCATTTGGAACGGAGTTACGCGAAACGGCTTTTGAAAATGCATATATGTTTCTGATGTGTCTGTATTGTGTATGTTAGAAAGAGATAGATCAATGGCTGAATGCCAAAACGGAGGTTTTGCTTCAGTGGCTCGAAAACTTTTTTTTATTAAATACGCTTTGTAATTTCCCATTTTTCATTTATTTATTTGTATTGAAAAACAGGACGGAAATATTATATTTCATTTACTGACAGTTTTTGTTTAATTTTGTTTATTGATATTTCCTATTGTTAAAATTTTATTATTAAATTTGATTTAGTTGTTAATTTAATATATAAATTACTACAACGTCATATAATATTTAATAGAAATTAAAAAAATAATTTTATAGATTTTTAATTTCACAGTATGGAAAAGTTTTATGAGTAATGAAGTGTAACATTTTAATTTAGCTATTAACAAATGAGTGAAATTATTATAATTAAAAATGTAATTTTTATGATGTCGTCATTCAAATTAAAAATTAATTTCATGCATCTAAGAATATCAATAAATTATACATAGTTCATTATTTTATCCTACACCATAGATAATGCAAGTAAAAATTGTTAAAAAACTATATGATCTGTATCTCGAGCATATAGCTCTATGTTCCGTTTAGGAATTCCGGAAATTGATTATCATATTTATTTTATGTATTTTATATTGCTGTTCTATAACGTTCTAACAGAATTTTGACACTTTAAATTTTGCAAGCATACAAGCTAGAACGAATTTTGTCCGGCGTGTGAAATATGATTTAAGGAGGCAAAATACCGAAAATTTAACTATTAAATTACTGCTATATATTTTATTATCTTTAATATTTATACCATATAGTAATTGAGATATTAAACCAGTTTCAAACTTATGTTCAACACTGTATAAATAAATTTACTATGTTGAATTTACAACAGAAATTTTGAAATTTTACAAAAGAAAATTAAATAAATTTATAATTATTATGTATGGTATAAAACATATTATTTGGTACTACAAGGTTGGTTTTAAGCTTGGTTTTAACTAATTAATTGATATAAGTTCAGGACTAACAACTCGAAAATCGAGGTTTTAATTCTAAATTTATGTAGAAGTATGAAACAAACTCAAATATGAAAGAGTACATACAATTATATTTCTTATTAATATACTATATATTTTTTTTAGTCAAATAAGCATTTTTATATCTAATATGGAAAATAAAATCAGTACGTTTCTGTTTCGTAAAGAAACAGCTTTTCTCACTTATCCAATCATTTCTGAATGAACAAACAACATCTGAAATATCTTTTAAAAAGCACAGCATGATGCAAAGTGCTGAAACCAACACACAAAAAAAAACGAAATCGTGCTGCAAACCAAGCAAACTTATTATAAATTTTCATAATTTCTTCAGCATTCCGCGCGCGACTGAAAAATCCTTTTTCCGGCGTTGCGTTCAGTTTCGCGGTTACAAAACCCATAAAAATGTAAATATTTCAAAAACAAACGACGAACGATGCGCAGCGTCTGTATATATAGCTGTAGAGAAATACGGACAGATATATACATATATTTTTTGGGCGAAACTTTCCGCAGGAATTAATTCCTGGCCCCCTTCAGTTTCAGTAGACAGCCAGTAGGGTAAATGGAAGGCACGGGTGGCGCCTCTATAGCGGATGGAAAACGAGGCATTCATTACAGAAAAAGCGCATCGCTGTTTCGGATTACTATCATAAACAAGCGAACAAACAATGCAGAAACAATCTGCGTTTTTATCAGAAAATCCAACGTTTGTTTTTTCAACTTTCTGAAAATTGTTTTTCTGTCAACATAAAATTAAATCATGTTTGATAGATACTCGTATATAGGAACTTTACTATTTCAAAAATTAATATGAAAATAGTCACGAAATTATTGTTATCAAAAATAATTTTTGAGGAATTATTTTGTTTATTTTGTTGATATCACAAGTAACGATTAATCAAATTAATTTTAACATTAAATAACAAATTCTCTAACCATTTTACAAAATTTCACAATTATTATAATGACTTATTATATTTAACAAAAAGTTTTTTTTATTTAAATATCAAATGATTATAATATGATTGTTTGTAGATTTGTCCTGATTTTTTGTTGCCGCTAAATTTTTTCGAACCTACATAAGTAAAAATTACTAAATTAATTCTACATTTAAAATATAAAACTTAAGATTTTTTTACTGCTTGAAAAATTACGTCATATAAAAAATATATCTCAAAAAACCAGTATTTGGTGCAGACAAATAAAAATATCTCCAAAAATGCAAGATAGGCCTTCTTCATCTATATAAATTTTAATTTTTTTCCCACCATGAATGCACACAAAAACTTTCAAAAAAAAAAAAAAAACTTTTGGCTTATCGTAGAATGGCGGACAATTTAACTTTTATGGGAGTTTTTAAAACACCAACTTAAATCTGAATAAATTAAAAAAAGTTTAATTTACATCTAATGAATAAAGATGATATCGGATTTTTTTTTTTTAAATAAAGTGTTTATCAGAGTGTTAACGCACACGCACTTATATAGAAACGTTTCATTAATAGATATGATTTGAAAATTTATGGAGTCTATTTTTTAACTGTCGTTCTTCTCTATAAGTCTTTATGTTATTGATAGTACCACACATGAAGATTACTTTAATATAATGTAAATTGCGATTGTTAACTTTATCTAAAAAGATTAAATTAAAAATTGGATAACTTTCATATAAATTTACTTCAGTGCGATTGAAACAATTGAAGATTTTAATCACACTTTGTTTAGAGAAAAAACTTTTTAGAAATTTTTACGTAACTATACAATAGTATAAAATTTACTGATACGTTTATATCGAAAATTAAGTATCGTGTTATTATAAATTAGATTTATTTAAAAAAAAAAAAATACGAAAAAAATATTTCATGTTGCCAATACGTTTGCAATACTACTTAAATTAATCATGATAAAATTTACAATTATACGAAAATGATGTAAGCAAAAATATACTACATGTAAACTTTAGCACCTAGACTTTCAAATTACAAAGTACTATATAGCAATCATTTACATTCATTCAGATTAAAAAAATAAAAGTAATAAGTGAAAAAACAATTACTATTTTGTAATGTAATACAAACAAGTTTATATATGTATATATTAATAACAGCTTAAGTTACCTTAACCTTTTAGCAAAGATACTATCGTGAAAGCATCTTAAATACACTCGGAATCAGTTTAAAACAGTTGCACAAACTTCAGCCTAGCTGAAGTCAGGCTTCATGCTGACCGTATAAATTTGTTATTTCGTGACAATATTTGAGCATAAATATTCGAGATATATCATTTCGTTTTCATTATTTATATGATTATCAAGTCAGCGCGGTAACCGAATTTGTTTAAGCGTTAGGTATTACCGAATATAATACTAGATTCAGTGGTTCGAATCCGCTGGCCGGCATTTCTGTTTGTCGTAAAAATTTAAAAAAATGCCATAGGGTCAGGCATAAACAGAATCGTATATAATAGTTTGATCAACTGTTTGTCTTAAAACATTAGCATTAATTAAATTGAATCGGATACAATAGTTTGATCAACTGTTTGTCTTAAAACATCAGTAGTTTAGATTACTATTTGAAACTCGTCGCTGCTCTACACGAATGCACGACTTGCATTTTCGAAAGAGTGTCTAAATGAAAGATCATGTACAGGTATTTCGCTTCTTGAGGTCAAGGCTCACCTAGGGCTGTCGTATCAATGATAATGATGTTACCTTGTTTTGTAGTGACTATGAACTTATTTTTAAATATATATATTTTTTTATTCTATGAAACGTAAATATACGTCATTGTTTACATATGTTTTTAAAGCGCTTGACTTCTTGACGGGCATGATTGATCAAAATAATAAAAATTAGAAACAATATATTTTTTTAAATATTTTTTATTTTGTTACTTACGCATTTAATGATGACTTTATGATTTAATAACTCACGAACGAAGTAAAAATAATAATTGTACGTTACACGGTAGCAAATATTGTATAATTTAATAAAAACCCGTTAAATAAAAAATATGTGAAATTATATGTTCCCGATTTCAAAAAATATGTGTTTTGAGAAAAACACATTTAACATTTTGTATGTTTAATATTTTATTATAACTAATGGAAGTTTCAGGGATCATATTTTTGTTATTACTGTGAAGTTTCCAATAGTTTTTTATATTTTCTAGATAACTTGACAGAAAAAAATCAATCTTTTTTTACAATTGTATCGTAAAACTGATTTCTATTACTGATAAATAGTAACAGAATAATTTGCAATTAATCGTGAATAAATATACGGCACCAGTGATGTGGCAAACTCATGATAAAATGTGGTTTAAATAGTCAATGCCAACATCGTGTTTACAAACGGTTCGAAACGGTTAATTCAAAGCGATTTTTTCCGGTTTTCACCATGATGGTTATCTATAATTTGCGATAATACTCACCGGCGCCGTTACCAACAGTTACTTCCGCGTGAATCGGAGCAAAAAGTCCCCGAAGGCGAACGACGAAAAATCCTTGTTTAATTAAGTAGTTACTGAGATTATTGTGTCTCACAAAAAAACTAAAAAAAAAAAAACTGACAGAAGGAGGTGCGTTATGGGTAACACCATAGCTGTTATACAACGTTTAATTGCAATAAAACTACTTGTGTTTTAAAGTTTGCTTTTAGTTTGTTTTTCCGTTACTATATGGCACTAGCAGTATGAGTTTTCTAGAGATACTATAGGTAGAGTTCGGCCGATGCGCCGCCATTAAACCCCCGCACCAAATTATAATGTCAAAATGTCACAAAAAAACATATAAATCGAAGAGGCGCATGAATATTTTTTTTGTTGAAATATTGAAAACTGTCAAATCAAATATGAAAATGATAAAAATACCTCTCGTACAGCAATCCCGCAGTAAAATATATTTATTTAGCAGTAAGAGTGTACGTTTAGCTACAGTTTAATATGCGACAATATAATATTTCAAAAAAAAAATGTAAATGTAATGAGTCGAAGGAGGAAAAATGGCGGCACCAATCAGAAGCTAAACACTATTTCAGGCTATCGTCCGAACTCTAGTATAGTATCTCTAGAGTTTTCTAGAGATACTATAGGTAGAGTTCGGCCGATGCGCCGCCATTAAAATGTGGCGCCAAATTTAAATTAAAATTTGTTCCATCAAATGAACCCAAAATAGTTGTTCTTGTTTTTTGCATACAAAAAACATATAAAACATAAAAATGCAATGTATAATATTGTAATAACGTTTATTATGATAATAAATATACTCAAATTAAAAAAATGTTAAAAATATCTAAAATGTCAAAATGTCACAAAAAACATGTAAATCAAGTTGCGCATGAATATTTTTTTTGTTGAAATATTGAAATCTGTCAAATCAAATATGAAAATGATAAAAATACCTCTCGTACAGCAATCCCGCAGTAAAATATATTTTTTAGCAGTTAGGGTGTACGTTTAGCTACAGTTTAATATGCGACAATATAATATTTCCAAAAAAAAAATGTAAATGTAATGAGTCGAACTAGCGAGCGAATTGAAAATCATTTGTTCTATAAATTAAAATGGCGGCACCAATCAGATGCTGAACACTATTTCAGGCTATCAGCCAAACTCTAGTATAGTATCTCTAGAGTTTTCTAGAGATACTATAGGTAGAGTTCGGCCGATGCGCCGCCATTAATATGTGGCGCCAAATTTAAATTAAAATTTGTTCCATCAAATGAACACAAAATATTTGTTCTTGTTTTCTGCATACAAAAAAACATATAAAACATAAAAATGCAATGTATAATATTGTAATGAAGTTTATTATGATAATAAATATACTCTTTTTAAAAAAATGTTAAAAATATCAAAAATGTCAAAATGTCACAAAAACCATATAAATCGAAGTGGCGCATGAATATTTTTTTTGTTGAAATATTGAAAACTGTCAAATCAAATGTGAAAATGATAAAAATACCTCTCGTACAGCAATCCCGCAGTACAATATATTTATTTAGCAGTAGAGTGTACGTTTAGCTACAGTTTAATATTCGATAATATAATATTTCCAAAAAAAAAAATGTAAATGTAATGAGTCGAACTAGTGCGCGAATTCAAAATCATTTGTTTGATAAATAAAAATGGCGGCACCAATCAGAAGCTGAACACTATTTCAGGCTATCGGCCGAACTCTAGTATAGTATCTCTAGAGTTTTCTTATTCATTTTTTTTTTTTTTCTAGTCGTGTTCAAACGACTGTTTGGTCTGAGTCAAGTTATGCTTCTGCTATCTTTTGTTTTTCTTGTTAGTTTAATTTTTTGTTGCGTCTTCTTGTTGTTTTTTTTTTGTGTTATTTATTCTTTGCGAATCTTTCTGGAAAAAGATTTTGCGTTATATTTTTCTCGCAATTGTTTTTGTTTTCAATTGTTCTTGTTTGAGATATTTGTTGTACTGTGTTTCAATTGCACTTAAATGTCTGCAAAGTTTTTCTTTACGCTTGTTTCAAGTGACACTGCGTGAAATTGTTATTAATTTGTCGTTTAACTATTTTTTTTTTATCTTTCTTTTTTTGTAAACTGTCTGTACTGAACAAATACGTATTATATATTTCTGTACAAGCTTTCAGAAAAATGTTAACTTGAAACTGAAATGAAACATAAGTTTTTCTACTTTTTCGATATAACTAAAAATTTGTATTTACTATCTCAGTATTTGAAACACATTGCCTACACTGTAAAAGAATCAGTGTAGATTAACATTAAATATCATAGTAATTTTACTATAATTTTATAAATTGTTAGTAAATTTACAAAAAGAATTATAAAATCACAACAAAAAATATAGTAATATTACTGTGATTGTAATGTAAATTTACGCTAATTTTTTACAATGTAGGATATGGTGATTCTGAAGATATTGTGATTGCAAATTATATAGGTTTATACATATAAATATAATACAGTAGAACCTCAATTATCCGGGCCAGCCGGGACCGAGCCTTCGCCGGATAATCGAAAACACGGATAATCGAAAACACGGATAATCGAAAACACGGATAATCCAAAGACCTCATTTTTATTTTTTTAATAATTTATTCAGACAAATACATGTGTCAAACGAAGAAAAGAAACGTGATTCTACATTCATGTAACACAAAATAACAGTTTTAATATTTATACATAATGTACATTAATTCAGGTTAAAATATGAATAAAACGTTTTTTTTTTTTTTACTAATAATTTAAAATATTATTAATATAATTCAATATGCTCATTTTTATATATTCTTTATTAATAGGTATATTAGGACAATACATTATAGTCTTCGTCGTCTATATCTTTATGTGTTCGCCATATGCAGCTAATTTAAATTTGGGGATAGTGTTGGTTTTCTTGAACCTGAAAAACTATCATTCTATAGTAATCAATATAATATAATTTGCATGTATATGTTTTTTTATGCACTCTGTATAATAATTTTTATCTATTAAATATACTTGTTTAGCATATTTAACAAATATACTCTTAAAAATATTAAATATAACCAATTGTTTTGACAGAATCCTAATTACAGTTTTATCTGAACTTATAATATTTTATTAATAAATATGACATGAAATTACCATGCATGTATATTAAATTTCCGAACATATTATGATCATCTTATGTATTCAAAGACAACACAAGCAAGCAGAAATTATAAAGTAAAATTACGAAGTTATCGTATGGTCTAGCTGCAAATTGCACCCATTTACAGTCAATCTCTTATAGTTATTCGCATCATAATTTGGTTATTAAACTAGCGCATTTTACAACTAGTCAAAATTATTATCATAACATTAAACAGACTATTTTATAATCATTTCTATGATAAGTACCGCATCATGTCCTCGCGAAGAGTGTGAGAACTTCGTTCATCGTTTCAATGAAAAATGTTTTTGAATATTAAGCGCCAAATTATCGTCTTTATTCTACGATATTTTACGACCGAAATATTATTAATAATTCATTACCATTTTTGGTTGCGCTTAATGTTTTTCCACGTACAACAAAAACAAGCACTCGTTATGTTATTATTTTTACGACAAGTCATTAAAAAATTTTGTCGTTTTTCGAGACCGGATTTCCTTAGTTACGACTCAATTAATTGTGCCAAGAGTGTTGCTTTTGATAGGGAACGAGAGGCACAGAGAGTTTAAAATTCTATTTACAGTGTTTTATTTTTTATGGTTTTATTTGTTTCGAATGTGACTTCTACAAAATATTTCTTTTAAATGATGTTTAGAGAGAGGTAGATGGAGATTTTATTATAGTTGTTAGATTCATGGCTTGTCTTGATTTCAATGGGCGGAATTCTTTTGGTGACGTATCGTTTTTTTTTTTTTTTTTTTTTTTGAGTCAGAAAAGAATTGGTCGTTACGACATATTTTGGATGCCTGAAAATTTGTGTTCCTATTTTTTATATTTATTTTTTTAGAGTAGATAATATACAGACTGTTTAACAGAAATGTTATTAAATATAACATAGTTTTTTCTTATAAATTTTATTTTTAAATAATTAATGTTTCATAACATAATTCGAAAATTAATTTAATATACAATATTTTTATACAAGTTTTACACAAAGATGTTGTATCGGAAATTATTTTATTCATTAAAATTAAAAATGAAAATATTTGTAATATATTTTTCTATAAGAAATTAATGCTAATATTTTTTGCAATACTAAAAAGAAACAAGATTTACTTCTTTTCACAGTTTCATTAATTTGTCAACTAATATTGTTAGTGATTTCATTGACATTTTCAAAAGGAAAAAAAAAGAAAAAAACAACAGACAGGAATTTAATAAACTTGTCTAAACTAACAAAATACCCTCCCATAACAATATCAAAAAATGTCTCATTACAAGAGTCCGAACTCAACAGCCGGGACATCTACAAAGTCTAAATTGCAAGTTGCGGTTTCATTCTTAATCCCCCTCTGTACGGTCCACTGTCATATTGTCTGCTCTGTAAACTACGCCATCTCTAGCCTTTTTGACAAGGAATGTATTGAAGTCACTCCGGAAAAATCTTAACCACAATTTCCACTCCCCCAGATAGTAACTGCACAAAATGCAACTTCTACTGTCAGATAAGTTTGACAGGACGATGCGTTATTGTTTTTTGTTGGCTATAGTCTTGCTGTTCTGAAGGACTATGTCGTTTGTTTTGGTTTTATTTAGACAATGTGTTTCGTAAATGTGTTACAAGAGAACAAGTGAAACAAATTTAAAAAAAAGGAATTTCGAACTAGTGATTGTTAGGGCTTAAAGTATCTAAAAATAATAATTATAGTATATTTATGATTTAAGGTTGGTAAGTGCACTATAAAAAAATCGGGAAATGGGTTGAGAAAGCAATTTTTGAAATTTTATTATTGTTAGATAACAATAGTATTTTTCGCACAATTGATTTAGAAATATTATATTTGTATTTAGTTTATTGCAAATATCAAAGAAGAATTTGTTCGTTAAATTACAATAAATATTCTAGTCGCATGCGGTTATTATGGAAATGTATTTTTTTATAATTATATAAATAAACAACTGCTTCATTTATAAAGTGATATAACTAAACAGAAAAATTAATATGATAATTATTAGTTATTAGTTTATTTAAATAATTATTATTTGTGTGGAAAATAATTCCGTTTAAAGTTTAATGATGATCCAAGTTTAGGATCTAAGAATAAATGTTTAAAATAAAAAGGCTTTATGATTAAGTTCTGTTTATATTTTAATAAAAAATCAATTTTTCGACGTACATCATCAGAAGTTAATTTTAAAGCCTTTTTATTTTAATATGAGTTCTGAAAGATTTTTTACTAGGTTAATAAATGTTTATTTTTAATATTAATATTTTATTACTAGTTTACATTGAAAACAAACTGGACTTATTCTTTAATTTTTATTTAAATCTGATGATAAAATATCGTTGTTTCGTTTATGCTCTCTGTCTATTGGGTATTTAGGTTAATAAAACTCCTGGTTTCCAATATAGCTTTAGGGTTGATAATATTTATGTACAAATGAATGAGTATGATTAATGTAACAGTTTCATGTTGATGTTGTAGATTTATGGAAGTAACTTGTAATATGCCATTTAATGTTATACATTATATTGTGTTGGGTATACATATATGATAATAATTTACTGTATAGTGTAACGGTTCTAACACTTACACATCCATTATATTTCCAATTAATTATTTTATACTTTTAAAGTTTTGTGGTATTACAACTAAAAGATATTAAATACGAAAAATCAAATGATTTGTTTTAAATGATTGATTAGTATTCTGGGATTACTTAACCCATATCTGATTTTAATTAAAAGAATGAAATTATAAGTGTCATTTTTTCTGGAGAATTCGAATCTGCAATGAAAAATGATGGTTTCCAGTTAAGATTTTAAAGTTACCCTCCATCCTCTGGGGTAAGGAGGGGATAAATTTTAGACGAACAAATTTTATTCGTAACTTTTTTGATTCGATGAGTAGTTTTCGAGATATTTCGATTTCTTAAGATGAAAAAAAAACTCATTTAGTATAATATATAATATTGTCAACACTATTATAAAATATTATTCTTACACAATGTTATTCACAGTCAAAATTGTTATTCTTTTTTGTAATCTCAAATTTATTTCCATGTAACGATAATATTTTAAATTCAACTTCACATTAGAAATAGCTATCTAAACATACGAATATGAAAACATTGACGATATAAATAATACATACAACATTATATTTACAACGTATCAAATTTCTAGGTGTGTGTATATATGTTCACTTAGTCACCGAACAGGAAGCCAACTGAAGTAACTTTAAAGTAACTCTAACTGAAGTTAATCACAAGTAACAGGCGTTGCGTAATTTATAATACACTATGATGTGGATGTTTCTGTATACGTTTATAAAAGATACAAAAGAGGAAAGAAAAACAAACTTTTTCGTGACGCCCAAATCATTTGTCACTACGCGTACCGTACTGTCTATTGTTTCGCCGTTGTCAAAGCCTTCTTTATGAAAATGGCACAGTCATCGCTTGTCTGCATTTGTTAGATTGATACTGAACAAAGATGAATGAATTTAGGCTTTGAGGCATCGTGGTAATGGTGGGATTTTTCTTTTGGCTGGTTTGTTTACATGCTGTGTATAGATGTTTTAAAGGCAGCCATTATTTTATCGATTCGTACTTTTGTGTTTTGAAAATTAGTAGGTTTGATAGTGGATTGTTTGATTAATTTATGAATTTAAAAATTACATGTTTTGGGTGTTTCTTAAAATGAAATATACATATTGTCATAAGTTGAGTTTGAAGGTCTGTTATTTTACGAGTATATTCAGTATGTTAGGTAGGTCGATGCAAACTTTTTATAAGGTGTTATATGGGATTATTTAAAAATTATTTAACCAGACTTATCTTAATACTTGCTGTTTTAACTTTTTTAATCGTAAAAATCAGTAGTTTTACGTTAATAATGCAATAATAAAGGTTGCTACCTATGTTTCTTTGTTGTTTCTGTTACTATAATGTTAATTTATTTTGTATAATACAGTAACGAATTTTTAAAAATATATGGTGAACATTTAAAAATGTCATGTTAAGTTGGTAGAAATTGTTAGTCTTGTAGTCTTTTGTTATAATATTCTTATTTTTAAAATATTACTAGCTAAGAAGGATAATATTAAATAAAGTTACAAGCAGATTTACCAGCAAATTTATTATTTACTTAAACATACAGCGATATCATCGTAAATTCGCTTTAATTTGACTTAAAGACGACGACGTTCTAATTACATCTAAAAACTAGACAAGCAAAATTTCCCAACGAACAGCAAACAATTATAACTTGAACAAAACTGTACCGAAACCGCCGAACTAACAGAGAGAATGCGTGTTTCTTCATCATCACAAAGTACGTATTTCTTGGCAGCATCGCGTCATTCTTGGTAACGGGCCCTTCTTCGTGCCAAGCCGAAGAAAATATATCGGGACGCGCTGTGCTATTGTATTCCGACGCATCAACTGTCACCCATCACGAACGGGGAGTCCCACCAGCAGCAGGAAAATGGGGAGAGAGTGTCGTTAACGCAGTCGAGAAATGCGTTACGATGGTTCTGCTGGAGCTGTTATGAAAGTTTTGCTGCGCGCGATAGATGTTTACATTTCTAGCGAAAGATTATTGTTATTATTATGTCTTGCAAGCTTTATTGATTGGTTGTGCAAGGATTTTGGTGAGTTTTTGAAAATTTCAGCTGGATAAGTTTTGCAAGACTTGTGACTGACTTGACTTGACTTTGAATGAATATTGAATGGAGAGAAAGAAAATTTGAGATTGTGGCTTTCTTGCTGGTGAGATTGATGAATAAAAGCATTAGGGAATTTTAAGTTTTGTTTACATGGTGATTTTCAAGGAAAATTGCTGAATTATGATTGAAAATTTTAAACTGAAAAGTAAAATAATTAGAATATATTTTTCACTATAGTTTAAGAATTTACGCAATTTGACATTATCTAGTGTTCCATTTGGGACACACCAAAAATAGTGTTAACATTATAATGCAGTGAAAAAATCCATGTAATATTACATATACCTAGTGTTTATGTAATTTTTACATAGATGGTTTTTGTAATATTATACGGATTTTGAAAAATACATTTACTGGTGTTACCAAAGTAAAATCAATTAAAATAACACATCATTTTGGCACTATTGTAGAGTGTAATTTATAGATAAAATTATGGTATTTTTAATACCAAATTCAACAGATTTTTACTGTGTGAGTACATTCATTAGTTTTGCGTTAATAGTTGGCTATTGTAATATTAGGATTGAATGATCAAATCTTGCTGTCAGTAATTGTCTGTTTATCTAAATATAAAATTCTTGAATGTTTAATTATAATTATTATTTGAACAAACTTGTATTGCCATATGACGTAAAACATAATTTAAATATCAAATTGGAATTATTTGAAGGATGATTCAAATGTCTTGTAACTGGAATAAATGTGTTGTTAGGAAGTTGCAAAATTTATAATTAATTTTATTATAAAAGTATTTGTAATGAATGAAAAATTATAGAATGTTTTCTAATAATTGTTTTTTTTTTATGTACCTAAGTTATTATATTTTATTTAAAATTTTGTGTTTTATGAAAAAGTAGAAACAATCCAGTTAGCATTAATAACTTCTATATTAATAATAATAACAAACTAAATTTTTATAACTTTATATATCATTAAAATTATTATAGGAATTCAAAAAAAAAAAATTTTATATAGTAATTTGAGAAAAATTTAAAACTTTTAATTTATCCAAAACTTTTTTATTGTTTCAGCCAGAAATTGTTAATGAATATGAAACATGGCATATCAAAACCTATCACTATTATTATTTTAAATTTTTTGTTGATAACTATGTTTTAATTATATATAAAGTTATAAAAATTTAGTTTGTTATTATTATTAATATAGCAGTTATTAATGTTAATTGGATTGTTTCTACTTTTTCATAAAACACAAAATTTTAAACAAAATATAATTTTACATAAAAAAAAAACAATTATTAGATAACATTGTATAATTTTTCATTCATTAAAAATACTTTTATAATAAAATTAATTATAAATTTTGCAACTTCCTAACAACACATTTATTCCAGTTACAATAACGAGTCATTTTTATAAAGTTTTATAAATAAAATTGCAAAAAAAAATAGTTTAAATAATGTAAAGAAAATTAATCGATTTTGTTAATTTTATATTTAAAAAAAAAAATTAATTTTAAAATCAAACTATAATATTAAAAGATATGAGAAATAACAATATATAAATCACATAAGATTTAAAGAAATAAACAAAACATTTCGAAATATATTTATCATTTTTATGTTGTTTTTTATGACAGTAATGCAAATAAACATTAAAAATGAAAACAAACTATTTTCCTCTGGAAAAATATCCATTCTTAATTATATTTCTTTGTTGGAATTTCGCCAAAAACTCCAAAAAACATGTACACAAATTCCAATAAATCTAAATTTAAATTTTCTTACCCCCGCACGCGCAAATATTTAAATCACAAGAAATGATATATTTATTCATAAAAACAGAGAAATAAATCTGTTGGTTTTAATACGAAATACCATTCGTCGTGGCGACAGACAAAGCAGGAAGGGGAAAAATCGCAACAAGCTAAGCGCACGCCGCGACGGTGTCGTTTGCGAAATGAACAAAATCGTTCTTCGAACATAGAATGTTACATCGCTTCTTGTATCATTCGTCGTTGAGTTTGGCACGACGCAACGTCTCCCTTCATTGCCGAGTAACAAAGAAATCGGGTGTAAGAAGGAATTTTTGCTCTAAGATTCTCTTGTAAGAACGGCCCCTACCAAACTGTAACAGCTTGAATGCCGCGGTTATATTCTCCTCCTACTTCCTTGGCGTCTGTCATCGAATCTTGCAAGACAATTCTTACAGATCGGGATTTATTTTTTTGTCGTTTAATGTTCTGATTTAAATAACTATTCGGAGTATTTGTATTTTGCAAAATATTTATTGTGTAACTTTTTAAAGTGACATATAAGTAATGCTCCGTCTATTGCACAAAATTACTCATTTTTCTTTTATTATAAGTAAAATTAATATGTTTATTTTTATTACCTAACTTTTTTAATTGCTTTAACTGTTTTTAAGTAAGTAGAAAAAACTGAGTTAAATAAAATTTGGCTTCCATTAATAAAAAACTCTATAAATTTTATGATATGGTAACTTATTTGTTACCTAGTAACTTGTTTCTATATTCTGGTATTTGAATGTCATTTGTATCAGTTTTCCTGATGAAGATGGACATTGAGTTCGGCGAAATATCGATTATATATATATATATATATATATATATATATATATATATATATATATATATAAATATTAATACAGAACTTTAACCTAAAGCAGTTTTTATTTTAAAAATATATAGTTTTTTATTATATTTTAATTACATTAACTAGATGTGATAAAAGTTATAAATTTTATAAAATAACAAAAAAACAAATGGTGATGTAGTTAGGACTTAAAAGATACACTTTTTAATATTTATATAATAAATAATTATTTGAATGCATCTCATTATAGAAATTTTTTATATCATAAAGTAGGCATAAAAATTAGAATTTGTGTCAATTTTTTTTTGTCAAATCATATATAAATTGTTTCTTAATCGTTTCTTTATCTGTTCAGCCATTGACTGCGTCAAAAGTGCCATAAATATTAAATAATAGATACGGTCCTGCATTGGAAAAATACTTGTGCATTTCCGCACAAGCTTACATGCCCCCTCTCGAAGAGAGTAGCACTCCGTCTATTTGTCATTGGCGAGGCGATGTTTGATATATTTATGTAGCCGAGGCTGGGATTGTCTGTGGTAAAGTGCTAGGCGCCCTTTTGCTATACGATATTGCCCCCTTACCCCACGCCTTGTTCGCCTGCCATTAATCGCGTTGCTGAAATATGTCCGCGTTTGGAACAGACAAGCGTGATAGCTCCTTTCATGCACCCGAGAAAAACCCGCAGGATTCCGGAGAATTCAACAACCGAGCAGATTTCAACTGTTTGCTGCGTCGTTTTTTACAAGCTCCCCCTCCCCCCGCCGCCGCCCAGCCCTTCCACAATCTTCTCTTTCGCTTGAACTTATAATATGTGATATTTGCTCAAATTGTTACAGTGACACTTTGAAGTACGGGGGACCTTAATTTATTGGAGAATTGAAATATATCATTTTTGTGAATTTGAGATATGAGGAAATTTAAATTAATTTTTTTTTAATGTTCAAATAATAAAAATTTAGTTTTTAAATTGATCATGTAAAAATATTTGATATAAAATATAACTTATATATAAAATATAACTTATATATATATATATATATATATATATATATATATATATATATATATATATATATATATATATATATACAAAAAGACTGAATTATTCACTATATGACGGATTTAATAACTATTTAATAACTATATATCGAGGAACCTAAATAAAACTTAAAATAGGTTATTTTTTAAAATTTTAAAATGGAATAGTCTATATTATTTTAATGGTTAGATATTCATTTAATTTCAATAATATATGAGAAATACCAAAATGATTTTATATAATGAACTTTTTGCTCAATTCGGATAATTACAATTTTTTCTAATTTATTAGGAATGTTTATTTAATATTATTTATTTAATCAGCTTTCAGATATATTCTACAAAATATAATTTAGATTATTATTTTGTTGCGACTGTAGAATGATTTTCGTCATATCAAAATAATTCAATATGATTTCCTGTTAAAGTTGAAAGGTAGGAAACTTTGATACGTATATTCTGAACGAATGTCTATCTGAATTTAAGCTATGTAATCTCAAAATTCCTATGTTGGGGAATGACATCTCAATTTAACTTTTGATAGTTGAATCGTATACCTTTTTCATTGATTGAATTAATTAATTTCATTACAAGTCCATGGATACTATTGAATTAAATTAATATATTGATGAAGTTTCAAATTTAAACGAGTCAAAGCTCTTTCAGAATAATTTATATATTCTCTTTTTATTGTACTGATTCTCAAGATAATTTTTTAAAATATTTTACTGTACATACTGTACTACAATTTATAATTTTTTTGCAACATAGTTTTATTGAATAATTCTTCAAATTTATTGATTAATATCAGGAAGACAGAACTTTGTTCGATCAAGAAAAATTGTATTTCTTAAATAGTTAAGAACTGTTCATTTAATAATGTAGAAAGAATATTTTATCTCATGTCATATATGTTTACTTTCTTTTCTCACATCATTTATTTGATTTGGTTTTGAATTTGAACTCATTCATTCAAATAACTCTCTTATTGTTATTTAAAAAAAAAATAACGCGTACATTTAAAAATTATCGTCTGACTTATTTTACACATGATATTTAATCATATTAATATCATTATTGTTTAACAGTATAGAATTTACCTTTGTTTTTTGTTATTTAAAAATATATTTTGCAAATAAAAACTTTTCGAAAATCCCACGATTCTATTGCAGTCATCAACTATACGAAGTAATTTCAAAACAATTCATTTACCTCGTAAAACAAAACCACATCAACAACTCTATTTGAAAACAAATTCCATTTCCTATCGTCTTTCGTCTCGCCACCGCAACCATACTTTATCCGTCTAGTCATCAACTCATCACATTAACTGATTACCTTTTGCAACTTTCCCAAAACTCACAATTATGTGGCATCACACAGCTGCCTTGATTCCATCCCAATTCATTTCACATACCAAATGGACATTCAAGAGCCAAGCAGCTAAGCAGTCATCAGGTTAAAGTATGTATAATTACCCAACAAAGAATCAAAGGCGCCAGTTGAAACAAGTGAAGAAGGAGATTAGAGAACATTAAAGGGAAAAATAGAGGAATGAACACAATCTTTGGCACGAGTATTAGCTAGCTGTGTTGGTAGTAGTCGTTGGCACTCGACGTAAAATTGTTGGATGCGAAGATTTTCGATGGTTGTTTTTCGGGTGGCGTGCTAGGAATCGATTATGGCAAAAGTTCACCTGTCGTCGGCATGTGGGTACCGGATATTTCCAATGGAATTTGCCGAGTTTTAAAGTTTACCTTTTTTGGTCCCGTTGAAATTTTTTGCACGCTTTACTGCGGTAATTCGTTTTGTAAGTTGTGAAGATGAAGTTAAGAATTGAGTTAAGTTTTTTATAGATCATTAGTCTTTTTTAGGGTTTTACAACTGAGAATTTAAAATATATGATTTTGTTATTGGTGGATATTTAGAAATTATTTCTCATTAAAATTTAAATTTTAAAAAATAATGATTTCATATCATGACGTTTATTCTATGATTGAATTTTTATTAATAGTAGTGTGTTTGAAATGTAATATATTTGCAACCTCAGGTATAATGTTATAGTTTTTGATGTAATATCACAATATAAGATAGTGTTAAATTTATTTAAAATTTAACACCGATGCGTCACTGTTTTTAATAAATATATTGCAATTGAATTATGGATATACTCATATCTAACAAAATTTGACATAAGTTATTGAGTTTAACAGCGTATATAACGAAAACTGAACAGATATAAATAAATTTATGCAGGAGAGCAGAAAATTAATGTTTTTTGTGTATGATTTTAAATAGAGTAAAAATATATATTTTTTTAATTAATTAATGTGTATAATACCTCTACAAGTACATGGCGTAATTGTGTATGTATGTATGTAAGAAATAAAAAACATGTAAGTAAATTAATATATTAAAAATAAAATTGTTTATTCTTTTTAATTGATTCTCACATAAAACGCAATTAATAAAAATATATAGCAAATATAAATATTAGTCAATTATTTAGTATTTGAGAGATATATAACTCTTGACAATTGTTTTATTATTTGAAACATTTTTTTTTTGAAATATTTGAAAGTTATTTTATATTTAACTGTAACTTTATATATTTGTTATTAAATATTTTCGTATTTTGACCAACTATGTTATATATTAATAATTTTAATTAGATGAAATATGTTATTTACTGAGTCTCAAATAAGTTTTTCGTAATATTCCACTGAATATTCTATTTTCAATCAATAACTCTTCTCGTAATATTTGTTGAAAAATAATCAATACAAAAACTCCACCAGACTTTAAATACCTCAATCTACTCCATATTACATAAAGACTTCCTAGTTCTTTCGCCAAAAAAAAAAGCAAAAAAAAGACAACGCAGCACATTCATTCAAACTTCGTAGTACAAGATTTCCAACTTCGAGCTTGAAAAGCGTCCGTACGATTAGTTGACCATTGAATTTCTCTTCCTCCCACCCGTCTACATACCCAATTCTCGATCAGATGGAACATGCAGCAGCATTACCGCCGATTCGAACTTAACCGTATTCAACTAGCGCATAGTCGCCGATCCTTCTAAGAGGACATCGGTTGGGTTGGGAAACGTGTGCAAGCAACTGGGCAGTAAACTGACCATGTGGCTCTTGTCAGCCCCGGCTTAGCACGGATATCCTTGCCGATGTAATCTGCTTGGTTGCCATGGCGATAGGGCCCAGTGGTAAGAGGCTGGGTTAATAATTAAACGAAGAGAATTTGAACATATGTCCGGTCTGCTGTTCTTGGAGGTGTGTTGCACACCAGTTTTAGGCAAATTAAGATTTTTCACTGATGGATTTATACGCGAAGGGAACACGTTGATATTTTTGGCTTTATCAAAAGTTGATGAGTCTTCTATTATTGTAAAATGTTTGTTTTCAAAATAAATTATATTAAAATGAAACGGATTTAGGTTGTAGTTTTGTATTAATATTTATTAACAATTGATGTTTCGACGTACTCAACGTATACATTTTCATTTTTCCTGATGTATATGTACGTTGAGTACGTCGAAACGTCGATTATTAATAAATAAAACAGAACTACAAGCTATAGCCATTTTATTTTAATACAAGTTCTGATATTTTTACTATGTTAAATTATATTAGTTTTTTGTAATTTTGTAAATGGAAATTTTAAAACAATTGTAATTCGTTTTATTAATACTTTAAGATATTTGTGAATACAATTTTCAGGTCAAGAGTTGCAGTAACTATGAATGTGTTAAAGTTTTTACGGAAAATGATATATTATTTATTTTATTAACATATTTTACAAGTACATTTCGTCAGCTTGGTGCAAAACTATAGTATATCTTTATTTTTTGTGTAGTGACACTGGTTTCAAGTTACTTTTTATTAGTGTTTATGGAGAATGTTTTTTACCGAAATCGTCATAAATCGGAAATAAATAGTGATAAAGTCTAGGATTAGTTCTGTAATGAATAAATACAGGTTGTTCGTTCGCCAAGTTGAAATAGGACAACAACATGGGATACTGATAATATGCAGAATACTTTTTTCTGAAGTAAAATTCGGAGAAATATTTAGAATATTTTTCGATAGGAAATAAAAAGTTATACAATTCGGTTTTAGTTTTAATTTGCTAGCATGTGCCGTTTGGGCGCTAGAATTTTTTTGTAGATTTTAGGTTTTTATTTTTATCTCAAAAACTATGAGATGTAGGAAAATAAGCATGATATGGAAAAATGCGGGATAATGAGTACTATAATTGAGTGAAGAAACCATTATTCTAGAATGCATCGTTTAGTAGAAAAACCTAAATACTGAATTTTTGAAAATTTCTCAAGACTTTTTTTCAAAATTTGCTCAAAAAAATCTGAAAAAATTCAATAAAATATAGAAACAATCAGCTACATAATAGCTAAGTAACTTTTTTCTTTAACTCATAGTGGTTTGGCAGAAAAAAATGCAAAAAAATTTAATTTTCTATAAATTTTTCCTCCCAAACCAGCATGAGTTACTTAGCTATTATGTAGCTAATTTTTTTCTATATTTTACTGAATTTTTTCAGCAAATTTTGAAAAATATCTTTTTTATTTATTTATTTATTATTTTGAGAAATTTTAAAAAATTCAGTTTTTATTTTTTTCTACTAAACGATGCATTCTAGAATAATGATTTTTTCACTCAATTATAGTACTCATTATTCCGCATTTTTCCATATCATGTTTATTTTCCTGCACCTAATAGTTTTTGAGAAGAAAAAATAAAAACCAAAAAAACAAAAAACAAAATTTAGCGCCCAAACGGCACATGCTAGCAAATTAATATTAAAACCAAATTATATAACTTTTTATTTCCTATCGAAAAGTATTCTAAGTATTTCTCCGAATTTTACTTCATAAAGAAGTATTCTGCATATTCTCAGTATCCCATGTTATTGTCCTATATCAACTTGGCGAACGAACAGCCTGTATATGTTGAACCAAATATTTTAGACTGCTATACAATGTTGAATAGTTTGTTTATATGTCATTCTTTTTAATAATTTTTGAAAATTTTAGAACTATTTTTCATTATACGAATTGAATTTTTTGCCATATCAAGTACGTATTATGTGTTAAAATTTCAGTTTCTTGTAACACTTAGTAGTTAAGAATTTTTTGTGATTTGTTTATAATAATTATTTATTTATTACATAATTATAAAAAAAGGTTGGATACACATTCTTTAATTCAGATACATTTTTATCTTCAGTAAAATCAAACTAAATCTGATTGAATTTGCCAAAAGAACTCCGAACCAGCCTTTACAGAGTGAACCTCCAATTCCAATTTTCGATTTAACGATTTACTGATGCCGTCGAAGAAAGTGTTACACAGGTTAATAACGTAATACATCGCGAATACATCAAACACACATAGCCCAGACACATGCATACACAATCCAGTGGCGTTCGTTAACACCATCGCCCATAACTCACGTGCGCCTTTCAATCTGGTAATGCGCTATCACAATCAGCTCCAAACACACCCCACTTCAACCCCTTGCATGGTATTATCTAGTGCCTGGCTTCATTATAATACAATGTGGCTTGTCTATAGACACACACACACACACACACACCTCGATTTATCATCGATATTATCCAGTGAAATTGAAGAGATAAAAGGCCCATGAATTGATTTTACCACGCGCGCAAAAAAGAAACGAAATTTCTTATTTGTAGTTTGAATCGAGTTTGGTTAGGTTGATGGTATTTGTTTATGATTGGGTTATATATGGTTCAATATGTATGAAGAATGAAGTGTGAAATTTTTGTTTGACAATATGTCAAATTAATATTGATAGTATTCTGAGTGGATTTAAAATACGTAGAACTTTACAGAATGTTTTGTTTTCTTCTAATGAATGGAATTTTTAGAAAAAGATAAAATATTTTATACTACATACAGGTTTACTCATAGTCTTTTAACAAGACGTAGAAGTGTCCGGCGATACAACATTATTTTTAAAATATGAAACAAATTTGTCAATATATTAAATAAAAAGAATAAACAAAATATGTATAATCCTTTTTGTAAATAATGATGAATCAAAAACAGTGACTTACGAAGTTACATAGAATAAAATGAAATAGCCATTTCATTTAATTAAAATTAGATGATTTGTCTATTTTATTAGATGATGTTACTAATAATATTGGTTATTTTATCTACACACAAATTAATTGAAATCAAATTGATACTGCAAATAAAGTTTAAATTTAACAAGAATAAATCAATATTCGACAAACTAGGAAAATGTTTAATTATATTAGATGAATACACCAAACTTGATCATCTACTCGTGAATTAGATTAATTAGGAATATGATTAAAATGCTGAAAATCATCAACACAACTAAACCATTAGAAAAATCATCTAAAGATTATTTTTATGATTTATTTCTTAAATATGTAAAAAAAATAATTTAATTTTAAAAATAAATACGATCTACGTAAATTAAAAATAATTTTATTATTTACTTTTTCTTTCTAATTAAATTATAATTGATTTTAAGTTACATGAACATTTGAAGAAACAGTGCATTATTTAAATTATGAAATTTTAATACCCACTACACAGTTACTACCTCAATTCCGTAAAGAAGTTGCTAAATTTTAGCAACGTTGCTAACAAATACAACAATTATTAATTTTATTTAGTGTTTTCTAATATTATTTATGCTAGAATTCTGTACTATTCTATAAGCTCTATAGTACTACATCTTTTGTTATCTGTTAATAAATAGAAAATGTCACATGTTAGAAAAAGACATATCTATAATATTATAGAGTTTATAGAAGCATACAGAATACTACTAACATTAGTTACTAAAACTTAGCAGCTTTGTCACTTTGTGATAAACTGTTTTTTTAGATTAACGTCTACGTTTTTACCTATAATATTTCATTGCAGTAGAAATAAAATACACGTACGCACACATTATCTACCTGAAAGTTATGTCAATATTTTCATTGCTTTCATACCAAGTACTTCAACAGCGAAAAGGACCTCATCGAGAGATATAATAAAAATTTGAAATATAAATTCCAAAACAAGGTCAAGTGTATAATCTCTCAAAAAAAAAAACAAATCGAAAAGCAGCCATAGAACAACGAACTCCAAGCCCGCACACTCAAACCTGCTAAAGAGAGCAATGAAAAAATATTATGATGTCGGAACAAAAAAAAAAAAAAAAAAAACACAAAAAAAAAATCGGTCGAAACCGCTGAAACAAAAGCACCCTTGTATTTGAAGTGGATGTAGTAGAGAGGTGGTCGTGATAAACGAATTTAAACGTACGCGATGGTATTTGATTTCCAATCAATTTTGCGCTGCTAAATACAGAGTAAGGGGGTGTCGTATTTTGGACGAATATGTATGAGCGAGTGTACAACTGCGTATGACACAATAGACGTCATTATTAAATGGGGAATTTTTGCGAAAATTCAAAAAAACTAAAAGGTCACTCAACCAGTGAACCGAGGTAAAAAGCTCCCTGTACAAACCAATAATGATCAAAAAATTTTTTGTTATTTGATTCGGTTAGTTTTGTTACTCTTATTTACGAGTTTTCAGATTTAATTCTGTTTGTATAGTTGTCACATAAAATTAAATAAGTTTAAAATTAAAATAAAAGTAATTAAGTTAAGTTTGGAAATATTATAATAAATTGCAAATTTGACTTTTCAATTTGTATTTCTGATGATAATTTACATGTAGTAAATCCAAAGTTGTACTTTTTAATTATAATATTACAGATCTTTAACCACCGCTTTTTATTTTAACATAATGAGTTCTGAAAGGTTTTTTTTATTTTGTTAAGTTTTAAATTTTTTACAATATGCGAGATATAGAGTGGAGTATTAAACTTGATCTAAAATTAAAGCATTTTGCATTTAAAACAAGTGCCAAGTAAAGAAGAGAATACTTTAAAAATCATTAAAGTTTTAGATAGAAAAAAATAATTAAACATATTTCCAATTTTTTTCGGATCCGCCTTCGTATTATATTAAATAACCTTTTACAGGTTTTTTTTGATACAATATTCAGTTTTATTATACTATATTATACTTTGTAAGTTACTACGGAAAAACTACTTTGATATTAGGATCTTTTGAAATAGAACAAATTTATAAGTACTGTTGTTTTAATTTTTAATTATTCTTGAAAATTACAAGTTGAAGACAGTACCATATGTTTAATATATAATGCACGTACAGTATACGTAGAATAATATATAAAATAAATAATATATAACTCCATCCATATTTCCTTAACAAATATCTTTCATTATTTGAATCAATAAATTATTATTTATAGGATAAAAAGCATTTAATTTGTGACAAATTAAAACGGAATATATTATTATCCTACGTCTATCATATCACGAAAAGAAGAACAAAACAATTGTATACTTAAATAAATCAATAATGTCCGTACAATTTCTCTAGCAAATCTGTCCAGTATCTGATCGGCCATTACCCGATTTTCCAGATAAATATCCACCCTTCGCTTACAAATCAAATCCTGTATTAGATATAATATATATCTACTCCCCTAAAACATTCCCTTGCAGTTACATTGTAAACTATATCCATACATGATTTCTCCTTCCACCCCCAAGCACAACTGTAACAACAACGAATCGAAACAACTGACAATCGTAGTCTGGAGAAGCGAGGCAAAACAAAAGTTCCACCGCTATATACGATATAAACAATACCATGTACTTACTCCACAATAATGACATGTTGATTCATCGGTTGTTTTTCGATAGTCGTTTTTTTTTTTCAAGTTTCATAGCCTACGTTGATTGTTGGTTATGTTTCTATATGCTTCTAGCCTAACTGCTTGAAATCACGCAGGCGCGCATACAATAATCAGTGGCGTGCGTTGATTGAAAAAAAAACTGAAAAGAGCTTTGATTTTTGTCGGTCTTCGATGATAAATCGATTTGATTTCATTTGTTTTTGATTTGAAAGAGTATTTGTTTTTTGAGGTTAATCTTTATTGAGATCTAATCGGATGTGGGTTTGTTGATGCTCACATATTATTTATATTTCAGTGTTTTATTTGTTGATGAAATTAGATATAAGCGAGTTACAAAATTAAAATTATTATGTGTGGGTTTGTACGATAAATATGTATGTATGTGAATATAAAAGTATGAATACAATCTTTAATGGTTAATCTAAAAATTTTAAGATAAGAAATTTATTGTTTATATTTAAATATATACATTTATAGTATTAAACAATAACTATAATTTTGATTTATAGCGTTTTGTAATTATAAACTAAATTTATTTGTAATATTATATATATATATATAGTAAAAGTTACTTGTCTGAATAGGAATGTTTGGATGAAATTAATTTCGGAATAGTGAAAATAGTATTTGCCACACCTTTTTGGGTGCATAGTGTGATTGTGTATATATGTAAGTAATTTGATACGTTTTATATACAATTTGTGTATTTGGGTAGTTTGTTGTCTAGAGATGGCCGTTTTGAACGTGAAATTGAAAGGAGAGTAAATGCTGGTTGTAAGGTTTTGAGTGCTTTGGGAACTTTTGCTAGAAATGTAACTGTTTCCAAAGAAGCCCGTTTGAGTATATACAATGCAGTTTTGGTGCCTACGTTGTTGTATGGTAGTGAATGTTGGGTTTGGTTACAAAAGCATAAACGGAAAATGACTGCTGTGGAAATGAGATTTTTACGTGGGGTATGTGGTGTAAAAAGGAGAAATCGGGTACGAAATAGATTAGTGTATGATGAGTGTCAAATTGAAAAAAATGTTGTAGCAAAAGTTATTGTTAGTCAGTTAAGATGGTTCGGACATGTTGAGCGAATGTCTAATGAACGTTTGGTTAAAAAGATTTATTTGAATGATTTTCATGGTATACGTTTGGGTGGACATCCGATGAGTAGTTGGAGTGGTATGATTGAGAGTGTTTTGCGTGAGCGAAAGTTTCCAAATAGTAGGAATAAAAGAGCATGTATGAGAGGAATTATGAATGTGGATGAAGCGAAAGTTGCTTGTTTGGATAGGAATGTTTGGAGGCGACTGATTTCGGGTTGATGAAAAGAGTTTGTACCACACCCTTTTGGGTACATGGCGTGATTGTGATTGTATGTATGTATGTATGTATGTAATATAACAATATACTATAGGTACTTTATAAATCTAGTATTAAAAATAGAACTTTTTGATATTCTGTACTGAATAAATAATTTTTTGCTCCTTATATGCGTAAAATAAACATTTTGGAAATATCCTAAAATATTCTGTTTTTAAATTTGTAAATTTTGGAGTTAAACACGATATCGATTTTTGCTTTCCACAAAAACATATAAAAAATAAAAATATAATGCATTTGTTTTAATACAAAAAAAAATATTGGTTACTCAGAAAAATTCATAATTTTTTTATAGCAAAAATCTTACTGCATTGTAAAATGCTTAAAACTTAAAGCGTATAAAATTTTTGGAACATACTGTATTCTTTCGCATATCGCAATGTAATAACATATGTGAAAGTGTGTGAGCTACGTTTAAATTTGTATGCAAATTACACGGCGTCGTATAAAAATTAATTTTGGGCGTTGATGAAATTTAATTTTTGAAAATTCATCATACTCGTTAGCGTATAATTGGTTTAATAATTAATTGTAATTTTAAAACGTTGACACATTATTACAAGAGTTATTTATATACTACACATGTATATGGTATGTGCATAAATTAATAAATAAAATTAAAAAAAAAACATGGCCGCGTAACAATAATGTTGATTACATGAATCGTCGTTATCTGCTTGAAACAAAAATTGGATTTTTTTATTTATTTTTAGGAAATTTAATTTTCTGCTTTCGTTTTATTTGGTGGATGAAAAAATAATTTAATTATGCACGCTTTTACCTAGCGTGACGTAAGTAATTTTTTATTATAATGCCATGATGTGCATAATGTATTTTTAGTTTACTTTGCTGAAAATGTGTTTCATTTTCGTGGAAAACACTAACAGAAGTTTTCCGATAACAATAGATAGCGTATATTTAAAGGCTCGTTTATTTTTCGTTTCTGAAATATCAGTTAATTCGATTGCAATAGAAGATTTTTACTTTTTAAATATATGATAATCTTTATTTTATTTTTTATTAATATTAGTTTGTATTTTTTACGAGGACGAAACCATTTCCTCAAATTTTATAAACCAGATTGTACAAATTTTATGTATGTGATTGAGATTGTAGTAATTTTTGTTAATTTTAGGAATTTTATGTGAAATATCTAAGATTGTTGGGATTTTAAAAAACTTTTGTATTAACAAATAATGTTTTTATCATTTTTGATCAATTTTATTTAATATAAGTTTAGATTTGGAAGATTTATATAGTTACATACAAAAAATACTCCGAATTAATCGGTTACATGAAAATTACAAGACATTTTTGGCCAAAGTAGTAACTTATAAACGAATTTATTTGAATGTTTTTTTTATAGTTGTACTATTTTTATTGTTAACGAATAATTCCACACTATAAAAAAAACATTATAGTGTTTAAAATGCTATTTTTAAATTATTATAAATTGAATTTTTTTTAACAAAGAATAGAAAATTATATAATTGTATTGTCTTTTTGAAAACAAAAGACGATAGACTCTACATAATAAAAATTTGCTGGATTTGATGTTAAAAAAATAACAATGTAAACGGTAAAAATGTAAATGTAAAAATCAAAGAATGTTGATGTTAATTCAATTTAGATCCGGTTGCACAAAGCATTGTTAACTTAATTAATGAGTTAACTAAGCATCTAGATTGTCAACTGTCTTCGAATCACCTCATAGATTAGTCAGTTGGCAAATGTTTGACGATGCTTTGTGCAACCGGACCTTATTGTTCTTTTAATAAAATCAGCAAGTGTATATTTTTGACATTTTCTCTTACGACCAAAAATAGTGACAAATAGTTTTACTGTGTATATTTTCGTTATGGAAACTAATTTATAAAATTGGTTAGTTAATGTCAAAATCAAATAGAAGGACACATTCTGTCCATAAGTAACATATTTTTTATTGTTCAAATAATTTCTTTCTTCTATTTTAATTAAGTTTTGCAACAAAAAACGAACATTGACAAATTATAAACAATTCCCAGCTAATAAAACCAGCCATCAACTGGCTTATACCAACAACAACGAAAAAAAAATGTCAGCTCATTGTATTTAACAAATTGACTAAGAAGTCCAATCCGTTCACTTACCAGCCCTTTTTCTTTCCATTTTTTTTTCATTCTTCCATTCGATTCTGTGCGCCATTTATACACCCCCCCCCCTCTTCTCCTCCAGCCATCGGTTGCTATTCAATCAAGATCAGAACACAGCACCCAACGTTATATACAGGAGCCTAACACCAGTCACGCGTAACAGAAATCCGATATTTTTTTTCTCTATTTCTTTCTTGCTTCTTTTCGGGCTTTGAGACATCATCCAATTAGGGCTGAAAGCCACTGGCCTTATAATCTGACCGATTCGGTGTCAGTTAGTGGCGCGCGGCTAGTGGGAGTTGAATTCACCCTCCCCTAATCTAGCCACCGACACGTCTTAGCAGCAGCGTATCTTAAAGGGTAGATTACGATACCGGTTTGGCTTCCCGCCGTTGCCCATCTTTGAGCCGAGGGGTAATTCTACGATACACCGTCCAGGGATGAAGTGTATAGTCTTGTTAACGGGTTTAACAAGTATTTCTTGGACTGACTAGTACGGAACGGTAATGGGCTGATGGGTGAATTTAAGCAGCACTGCTTTCTGGTTTCTTATGCTGTCGAACAGAATGCTGATCTGACGGACATAAGAGGTTTTCGGAAGATACGTATATCTGGTAATTGAAGAGATTTTGCTCATTACACATTTTTATTATTAAACTGAATGGCTTATTTCAATTGAAAGTAAATATTGTATAATATGATATTGAAATAGATTATTATAGGGTAATCTTGGAATTACTAAATGAGTTTTCCATTTTGAAATAAATGTTTTCTAAGGAGCAAGAGAATATTTAACTTGGGTAGATTAAAATGACATAATTAGCAATTATTACGAGGCATTTTTTGCATTATTATTTAGTTTAATTAGTAATAGTAATTTTCGTTGTAATATTGTGGCAGCGGAAACGTATTAAATATTTTTACATTTACGAAAATTATGGGTCTATTCGGTTCACATCTGTAAGATTTGTAGCGTTATAGAATATTTTGTTTTTTTTCTATCAATAGAAAAAGTCCATTTACTACAAAATGACAAAACAGTCTGTAACACGACAGATTTTACAGCTGTGATAAATTTGTATCTCAATGTATTATTTCCACATCGATCGTTTTCTTGCATCATTTGTTTTATCTCACTTAATTCTATGAATATAACATTTTATGTCGCTATTATTGTTGCTTAGAATTATTATTTATTTATTTTTTAAATATCTCTAATTTTTAATATGGCAATATACACTATGAACATTGACCTATAACATTGGATTCGTTATTTAATTATTATTATTATTATTTATTTAATAATTTTTATAGTACCTAAGTCACAAATATTATGTTCTGGGACAAAGTTCAACCCTTTTTTCCGTGTAAATAGGACTAAAGAGTAATGAAATTGTCAGGAACAGCGATATGTGTCCCACTGCTAGCGAAAAATATTATCAAATATTTTCAAATAAAATTTTGGGCAAAAAAAGGTTGATGGATACATCTGTGCGTGTCAATCAATAAACATAAAAAGAAACTATCAGAACTACAGAACAGAATATGAAGATTTGTCTGGGAATTCTATCTTATCTCGCTTGTGGTTTTGCAGACTAAGAAATAAATTGAATATTCTTCGATTGAATATTTGAAAGGATTTAAGATAGACACATAAATCTCATATTTTGCTTTACGTCATATTATTTCATAGAAGAAAAATTCAATACACATTGACAAAATATAAATAAAATTTTATGTTTTGTTTTAACTCCTATATACTTGAATTAAAATTTATACACGGAGAACGATCTTTAAATGACTTTTTTGTAATATATTTATTTATAAAACTAAATAGTTTCAACCTTTTCTAAACATATTCGATGAAACAACATCTATTACAAAAGTAGATAATTTCTTTTATGAAGTTAATTATATATTTAATTTTTTTAATTATATACTTAAGGGTCAATTGCATAAAATATTGCTAGTTAACATCATGATTAAACTGAATAATTGCATATTTAACCATATGAACACCTACTAACCTTTTCATGCAAATGTACCTTAAAGTATTAAAATATCTTTAGAATATTATGGAAATTGACGTTGTAATATATTGAAGCAAATTTTTCCAATCTTACTTCCATTCTAACCTAGTTCAATTCTGATAGCAAATCCATTTATAATTTATGCATGAATACAAACGATGTTTGTGGCAACTTCCCGCTTTTGCAAAACAAATAATGCATCTAGTTTTGTTTTCTTTCGCTATAACTACAATCCGCAAAATTCAGGAACAGTTGACGGCAACAAAATTGTGTCTAGGATGCTATTAATATCACTGTCTAATATATATTAACATGTCAATCTCAGGGAATAGTATTATAACAACAAGAAACAATGTACTCTATGTTTCCATGGCACACTGCAAGTGATAATTAGTAAATAAATCAATATACTCGTGAACTGAAACAGTTACATCGTCTGACATTTTGCTCAGGTAGAGAATGGTGAGACAGTTATTACTTGTTTATCGACGAGTTTCTTCGGTAAAGTGTCTGGATAAATATTGGATGCTGTTTCTTGTTTGGCGGCTTTTCAAAACGATTTTAATTAAAACAGTTGATGTGATTTATCTGCAAGTTTGGTTATCTTATAGATAGTTTATTCCTGATTGGTATTATGAGATAAATAGCCCAGATATTTCTCTTTGTTCGTCTTGGTTTTATTAAGATTATCATATAACAGATTTCTTTTTATTATGGGAAATTTTTTAAAAAAAGAGGCAGCATATTTATTATGTTATATTATTTCACTAATTAAGGTTAATCTTTTAGGAACAAAATTACTAAATTTAAAAATTCATATTATGAAAGTGCATGCGACAGAGACTGATTGTTTTTTTTACGTGATATATTTTGACAAAAATCACTTTTAAAAGTGAGCTGAGAATACGGGTCATAATGTTCTTTAAAATTAGAAGCAATGTACATTTTTTTTTGTAGCAATATTAAAATTATTATGTTGTAAAGTAATATATTTATTTAAATATATATTTTTTAATTTTTAAATGTTTTAACTACATATATGGTCATAAGTATGTTAAATGTTTTTTTTATTATTAATTTAAAGAAAAAATAGGCTATACGATAAAATAAAAAAAAGTTTTTAAATTGCACTGACGATGAGATGCATTACATTTCAGATGAATCGCAAAGAAAAGAGAAAAAAAATCAGAATGCAAGTGTAAATGCATGCTCACAAAGAAGAAGATATCATAATGCAAAAAGGAAACATAAAACAGTTTAAAGTGCATTTGTAATGAACGCAACGATTTATAGATGTAAATGAATCGAAAATAATATTTATCAAGAAGTTTAAAGCAAATAACATGTGCATTTGTGGTATATACTCTGTACATTGTATTTTTATTTCTTTTATTTAGTTTTTGTATAAATATTCATTTACTTTTATCAAGTAGTTTTTATTTTATGTATGAGTAAATATTTTTTACGAGATAATTAAGAATTTATTTATAATAACTGTTTATAGTAGAGGTTCATTCTTAAGAGCACTATTTCTCTTCAATTTATTTACGATTTGTGTTTTACGTATTTAGTTAATTTCTTTACAACTGGTATTACTGTAAAATTAAAATAAATTTCAATAGGATATTAAAACTCACAAAATTATTATTATTGGCTTCACCAATTTAATTAATAAGCAAAATAACCCATTTACCAGAATTATTTGAAATTCTAAAAATATTCCAATATCTCCGAATAACGCCACCCCACTCCCATTTCTGAAAATTCTTCAAATCCGAATTTTCGGCTTTCAGCAAACCGCAACTTCGGTCTCTGGGCAATGACGACAAATGCCACACACCGTAATGCGGTTATTGTTATTCCCAACGTATTTATTATGCGTGGGGCGCCCGCGCGCCCTAAACGGGGTCCGGCCACCATCGGGTGTCAGGTCAAGCCTGCGGCTATCCAAGGTCCACGCTTCTGGTGGCTTTGCTTCCGAAATACTCTCGCAGCTCGCCCATTATATTGCGAGATTAATTTTGATGCGTTTTCGTATAATGGGGGACAGGTTGGTATACGGTATCACCTTCCCCCGTGCTTAAGCGCTCCTCCATACGCATACTGCGTACTGATCGTGCGTTTGTTTTAAACTAACCGAGCAGTAGTTGTCAAAATGTGGCCAGAAGGATTGTTATGTGATTGTAATTGGCTTGTTTTATGGCTTGTTGAGCATTGTGTAATTTAATAGCTTAGGTGTTTAAAAAATCATTAGTGGTAATAGTTTTTTTTTTTTTTAATTAGGAGGGGGACATGAAAAATAATATTTTGCACATTACAAAGAAAAGTAACACAAGTTGACATAAAATAATTATAAACAATATATTTTTTCTGATGATGATGTACGTAGAATATGTCGAAACGTCGATTATTAAAAAAAATTAATACAGAACTAAAACTTAGAGCCATTTTATTTTAGTGACTTTTTAGTTTTTGTACTTTATCAACATTAAGTATTGTCATAACTTGTCGAAAAAAATGTTTACACGGAAATAATATTAGTTAAAAATTATTTAAGGTACAATTTTTAGTAGTTAAATTTCGAAGTTAAGCAAATGAAGTTAAATTTTAATTTCAGATGTAATAAGAAAATTTAGTAGTTATATTAACTTTTCGGGTTAATTTTGCAAATATTATACTAAGAAATTGCTAAATCAGAAGAAAATAAAATAGGAATAGTTATTTAAAATTATTATTATGTGTATTAACACCAGAGCTGGGTTAAGTACTTCTAAAAAGTACTTAAGTATTAAGTACCAGTACTTTTATAAAATGTACTTAAAGTATTAAGTACCAGTACTACTTTAAGTACTCTAAGTACTTTATAAAAAGTACTTAGAGTACTTTCTGCGAACAAAAAAAAAGGTTTAAATTTAGTGACAAAAATTGATATATAGCAACAAAATTTTATTCAAAACAACTTTTTCTAATAACTTTTTTCATATTTTAACAAATAATGTTAAAATAACAAATTTTTTGCAACAAATCCTAAATTTTTCATGTCTGTGGAATGGGATAAATCAACACAACAATTTATAATTATAATTTAAAATTTTTATAGATTAATATTGTGATAATACATATACCACAAAGTTATAAAGAAATATATAGTATTAAAGTTAAATTTTTAGTTAAGTTTTAAGTAATTTTAACATAAATAAAATGTAATTTTCTAATTTATTTTTTTCCAAATATTTTTTTTAATTAAGCGGCTTGAAAACTTTTAAAATTATATTTTGCTGTTTGCTTTCAAAACAACTAATTTTTCGAAATTTAAGTTACTCATTGTTTGACAATGAGGAGCATTGATTATTCCAGCAATGAAGATGGCAGAGGCGTATTAAATTTTATAAATAATTTTAAAATATTTGGATATTCTTGCAAAATATTCATCTGTTTTTTTAGTAATCCAAATATTTAAAATAATAATTATTAAAAATTAAAACAATATTGCACAAAAATTGTACGTTTCTAAGTCTTTTAAAAATTTTGAAACAAAAAAATTGTTGTTTTTAATTTTTAAATGAAGAGTGCTCTGAATTAAATTACTTCCCATATTTTACAAATGAAATTATAACAAAATACACAATTAATTTGCTCTAATAATTATTATTTATTTAAACACCCAATTATTTTTTTCTTAAAGTATTAGATTTATTTGATCTATACATAACATATAACTATGAAGTGAATAAAACAGCAGATATTGATGCGGCATTAAACAGTAGACGCAAGTGCGTCAATCAAAACAATGTATAATATTTTACGTAAAAATACTCACTTGTTTTATCCGGTATTTTTAGAAAAATAATGCAGAATTTATCTGTCAATAAATATAAGTTCAGAAATATTACACACGTTTGCAAAAATATTTGAATTGAATATTCAGAATCAGTATTTTTTAAATACTCTAAGTACTTACATGTACTTTAAGTATTTTTATGTACTTTAAGTATTTGCATGTACTTTAAGTATTTTTATGTACTTTAAGTACTTTTATGTACTTTAAGTACTTTTATGTACTTTAAGTACCACAAAATTACTTAAGTATTAAGTACTTATAAAAAAGCCTTAAGTACAAGTATTAAGTATCACATTTGAAAAGTACTTAAAGTAAAGTACTCTAAGTACTAAATACTTAAAGTACGTACTTAGAGTACTTTTACTTTAAGTATTACCCAGCTCTGATTAACACAAAGAATATATAATTTTTTTGATAAATTTTGTTAATATGTTTTTAATTCTTTTGAAAAATGAAGTTTACCAAAAATTATGTAAAATATTCTTATTTTAATTAGATTTAAGTAAAAATTCCATATTTTCTCCTACGGAGTTCAAAATAAGTAACTTCATAATATTGTTTGTTTTCTGATTAGATAAGTTATAATATTAAATAATAGATAAATTCTATATTTTAAACAATTTTTATATTTTTTTGCTTTAATGTTATAAAGTGGCGTAGGTTTTTTTGACAAGATTTGAATTTACAATTCTAAACATGATAGAAAAAAGTAACAAAAAACAAAAGAAGAAACGAATTCAGAGAATCAAATCCGGAATCGTCTATTTTGTGGTCAATCAGCATACTCACTTGATCCTCTTTTGTCTTTTGAATAAGTAATGGAACAACTTTTTTTTGAATTTTAAAATAGTCAAATTTTATTCATCGTTTGTAATATTTATCGTATTTTGTTTTTATCTGACTATCTTACTGCATCGAAGATTTGTATGTGAACTGACTTACAACTTTCTTATATGCTACGTAGAAAATTTTTGATGTGATAGACTTTTGGTGTATAATAATTATACTATATCCACATTTCATATACTGTGGAACAATTTTATATTTGTGTAATAACACTGATCGACATATAAATAGGTCTATGTGTGTTATAGATTAAAATGCAAATATAAATATAAAATTCCAGAATTCAATTTTGTCGCAATCGATTGTAGAACAAAGACCTACATAATTTTTTACGTAACTCTAATGGTATAAAAATTCTATAATTGAATACTCTGCACAATGCTAGTTTTACAGTAAGTAAACGTATATTTGTATTTGCAAATACGATATTAATAACTTCAACGTATAATAGTTCACAAAAAAAAGACACAACTTGATAATTTCACCAAATAAATCTCTACAAACACAAATAATAAAATATCGTACAATCAAACATCAGCAGCTGTATTTACACAAACGGAATTAACAAGAGAGATCCTTCAAACACATTTTTATCACAATCATTAATTCAATACGATGAAAGACAGAAAAAAAAAACATACCAACCCACACGCCTTAGCACGACACATATCTATACGACGGTGCTTATTTGCACAAAACTTAAAAAAAAATATATTAAAAATGCTTTTACAAATAGACCACACAATCGGTGTTGTACTCGGAAAATTTCAAAACGTAAAATCATTTTTGTCAATATTTGAATACGGTGTGTCGTTATTCGTTGCGTGAAGAATACAGTAAAATTAAAAGCAAAACAAAAGAAGAATTTTGTTGAATTTTAAAACAGAAGATGGCTCTTAAATTTTTGTTACTTGTTATACGAGGAACTTGTACATACTGTAACCAAAATTTAAATCATATTTCGTCGGTTTAAAGAGAAAATCCTTTAACTCCAATTTTTATTTGAAAAAATAAAACAATTAATTTTGAATAACTATTGAAATTCGGAAATTTTCTTTCGAATTTTACTGTAATCAGAATTACTACTTCTCATTAATAATTGTTTTTAATAATCGAAAAATATCAATGGAAAATTTAAAAAAAACACGTTTTTTTTAAAATGTTTAGACATAAATTTAATAACTAATATTACAGTTAAGTATGACAATATTATTGTTCTTCTAGTTAAAATATATAACATTTCAGTTTACGGGACAGTATTATGTAAACGTATAATTATTGCGCAATGCCATATTCTAGTGGCACATACTATAACAACAATATTTTGTTTCTTTTCAATTTATGGGTGGTGTAAAAACAATCAAAACTAATTGAAAGTGTAATTCAATGCACACTAAATTTGGCGTTTTCTAAATGAACATCAAAAAAAGAAGAAGTGTCGGTATATAAATATATGAGATGATGAGTACAGGGAGCAAACGTGCATAGCACACTCTATTTTGTGGAAAAACAAACCAGGAATTGTTTGAAACCTAATCGGGCTGTGCACTTAACGTTAAATTATAATGCATTAAAAGACAGTCGGTTACTGAACACTAAACCAATAAGGGGGCGGAGGATGCGGGACGGAGGTGATTATTTTACTTGAAACGCGTGGTATTTACTTTATGATGCACTGGAGCCCAGGGACGGATTGTATTTTATGCTAAAAATCCATTGATTTCGTGTGATTGTGTTGTTGTACGGACTTACAACTATACAAGTTTCTATAACAACTGATAAAATCACAATGCTGTTATAAATTGTAATCTAACGAGTGCAGTAAATAGAGAATATAATTTTTTTTTAATATTTTTATTTAGATTTTACAGGTATTAGCGAATTACAGGTGATCCTCGAAGCATTTATATTTCGGAATCCTTTTCCGAGTCACAATCCATAATATAATTATTTAAAAAAATATTTTTTTAATAGATATTATACAAATTTATGCTATTTGTTATAGCACTTTATAAATAAAACAGTTTATTTTATTGTAAAAATTACATTTCCATAGAAACTGCAGGACTATATGATATTTATTGTGATTTAACCAAAAAATTTTGTTTGAAAAAATATATTAGTAAATACAAATATTTATTATATTTATAAATTGATTGTATGAATTACACGGTTGTTAAGTGCGAATAATAGAGTTAGGTTGATGTCATCTCACTTTTTGAAAACATTTCTCGATTTTGTTATAATGCACTTACCAATCTTGTATCGTAATATATTATAAAGCAAAGAAAATAATTAAAAATTTTATTGTACAATATATAGAGTATATAGAAAATAAAATCTTTTTACTACTAGATATAAAATTTAATTCTCTACAACATATATTTGAAACATTATTGTCTGAAATAATTTAGGAACGTTTGTGCAAACTAAAACTGATTTCTTATTAAAATGATACAAATGACACATACAGTAAATAAACTGAACATAGGAACAAGTTACTAGGTAACAAAATAAGTAACTAGATTATAAAATTCATAAATTTGTAATTAAGGATGCAGTTTTATTTTAATATAATGAGTTCTAAAAGATTTTTTTACTATGATTTTTTTATGTTAAACACTTACAACCAGTTTTTTAATTAACATGCATACATGCATAATCACGCCATGTACTCAAAAGGGTTTGGCACAAACTTTACTATGTCGACATTAGTTTCCTTCAATCATTCCTATTTAGACAAATAACTTTTGCTTCATTTACATTCATAATACGTCTAATACATGCTCTTCTATTTCTACTACTCGGAAATATTCGCTCACATTTATTAACACCCTGTATAAACTTCAAAGCTATTTTTAAATAGGTTTAATACATTTGTTTTTAAATTTATTTTATCTGTTATTATAAATACAAACTAATCAAGTACATATACTAACAGATCTATATCTTGTAATAATTACTTTAAAATAAACATGGAAAAATCTTCGTTAATCTCCGTAGCCTTATAAATTTTCAATCAATCCGTTCCTGCATAGTCTATTACGCGTATTGTCCCATTAATTTAGGCAGCAAGCCTATTTGCACGTGTATTTAAGATAAGGTTACACTACTGTTTAATCAGATGACTAAACGTGGGAACTGACTCAAGCCTTCGGGCATTTTGACAGTCATTTTCTTTCAGCGTTGCCAACGTTAAGCGTGTGCACACACCATTCTATTAACTAAACTAGTCGTAACGCACGTCGTTAAAAGCTTTGAACAACTTTCTGGAAGAGCTTTCGTCGTAATAGGCAGAAGAAGAAAGAAAAAACGGTGTGAAATATATGGTAGTACTAACAAAAAATTAGATAACATTTCTCGACAAATATTAACCGGTGGCGTTACTAAGAGCGTTGAGGGAATGACACACAGAAAAAAAAAATAGCTATTTAATTTAATTCGAATTAGATGACTAAATTTTAGATGATTTTCCTATTTACTTGTAAAGACGATATTTTCAGTAACATTAGATATTTCATCTACATACGTTCAAATTAGTTGAAATTAAATTGTTATTTTAAGTAAAGTTTCCATAAATAATTAAAAACAGTAAGAAGATAGATCAACAAACAAGAATATATAAATTATTTAATATAATTTAATTCGAATTAGATGACTAAATTTTAGATGATTTCACCATTTAATTAGACGATATTTTCAGTAACATTAGATATTTCATCTACATACGTTCAAATTAGTTGAAATTAAATTGATATTTTATGTAAAGTTTTCATAAATAATTGAAAACAGTAAAATAGATCAACAAACAAGAATATATAAATTACGACAAACTAAAAAAAATATTTGAAAATCTTTTTCTTTTTTACATGAAAAAACTAAAACATTAGAAAATCTTTTAAAGATTTGTTTTTGACACAAAAATGATTATATAAAATGTTTGTGTAGTATTTTAACTTCACGCGTTGTTGTTTTCGATTACTATTAACGTATTAAGCCTAGTTTACATTAGTAGAGTTAGTAGTAAAGTACACTAGCAACTTTTTCTCCAAATCATTCTACTTTACAAATTTTGGTAGAATAATTGTTTACACAAAGCTAGTAGTTTGGTAAAGGAGAGTTTAGTTTAAAGTTTGCTAGATTCTGTCTATTATATTTATGTATGTTTTAAAATAAAATATTAATTAATGATGGCATATATTTGACAATCTTCAACAACTTCCGTTTAAAAATTAAAAAATATTGACACACGTACTGCACGCGACAATTCTGCTGAAAGTAGATTACTAAAGATAGTAACGGGTAGAATAGAGTTCCATTTGAATTTATATAAGACGTCATGTTAAAGTCTTATTTAAGTTAAAGATCTTTAAATTTAAATGTTATGATCAGAATAGCAGTATTAGTTTCGATACTAAACGGGAAAAATATATTATTGTAGGTCGTATCTAACCTTTTTTTATTTTTCAGATTCACATATAAATAATCAATTTAATTCATTAATTTCTAAAATTTAATTAATGAATATTTTCAATTATTTTCTAGTAACAGTTAAATTGTATATTAATTATACAGTTACAGAAAATTATTTTTCCTGAGAAAAGTGAGATATTAATAATTATAAATTTTAGTATTTAAATTATGTATTTTTAGTTGTAATTTTGAAGACGACGACAGTCATAGTTACAAATTAAATATTTTAAATAATATTAAATCACTCATTAATTGAGAAACCAATATGATTTATTTAAAATATAATAATATTTTTCATTAATAATATCAGAAAAATATCAAAGGATATATTAGTAATAGAATCAACTATTTATTTTAATCAAAACAGATTAATATTAATTATTTCCTGCTAAGGATTTGAAATAAAACACCAAGAAATCTTCGGTGAATAATTTAGCAAATTTACACATCATTTACGTGCATCCAAAAAAGGTAAAACAATCTTTTTAAAGCCGGATCTGCGGATGAGTGTGTGTGTGTATGTGTGTGTGTGTGTGTGTATGAATGGCTTCATAGAACAACAATATATTAAGAACTAATTTGCAAAAGAAAGTATCTGTTTACGTATGATGTAACATGCAAATCATTTGAAACGGAAAACAAAACAAGAAGAAAGAGAGAGATGAAAAACTTTTTTGAAAGACATACAACACTCATTTCAAATTCAGTTCGTCATTTCACGGTCTTTACACTCTGAATAAATTACTGTTATTTATAAATACCTCTGTTCTATGTTTTTCTTAGTGTTTGTGAATGTGTTATTTACACTAAAATCATTCAAGGCCAACGTCGATTTAAACTATTGTTTACTTTTAATTTATTTAATTCTTATTATGCATATTATAAGGATTTAATTTTGTTTATTTATCTAGAAAATTGTGGGAAAATATTCTAATGTTTGTTCAAATTTCTGTTTTGGCATTTGTCTATTATTGTCATCAGAATAAAAGTATCTAATTTACATAATATTGCATCTACAGTTACACTGCAAATATTTTTACGTAATATATTAATGAAAATCAATGTCATCTTTATATCAATTCAGATAAAATTATGTATATTTTAAATTAATTATTTCAAATATCGTTGAGCTATATATTTAGCTTTATTTTATTTTTAAAATGTTATATATAATGAAAAGTATTTATATAATAATTATATAAAACAGTTTATATTTGATGTATAATAAATACAATAATTGATTTTAAATTTAAAAGGAGATATGAATTTTTGTATACGTAATTTTTTTATTTTTATAATTAATTTATATAATTATAATTTATAATTAATTATAATTTAGATTGTATGGTAATCAAAACAGTAACAGAAAATTTGTTATTTTGGTACTGAGTACTCAAAGGACTTTTTCGTTACTAGGACTAAAAATCAGAACATGTTAGATTACTGATTTTGTCATTGATTGTTTTTAATGTTTTCTTGGTAATGGTGAATTAATAATTGTATGTTATATATTATGCAGTTGTAGAGAATTGTTATACATTTTTCTTAAAGATAATGGGTTATTTTGACAATATTAAAAATGTATGAATCTCGTATTACGTATATTAAATACATAATTAAAAATAATAGTTGCTTTAGTTCGCTTATACCGTCTCAATGTCAGAACAACGCGATACATGCAAAATGTGTCCATATAACATAAACTTAGATAAACTCATTCAATATAAGTTGTAATTATGCAAAAATGTTTTTACATAATATTTTATGTACAAATTCCCTTCAAACATAACACACTGTACAAAAGTGTAATGTATATTTATGTAATTTTATATAAGTATCAATGGTAAAAGCATTTTGTAATGTTTAAGATCTATTTAAACACATATCAGAGACGTGTCAGTGCTGCTTGAGCTCAGTGTCAGTGCCATCCGTGACGTATCAGTGGTGTTTATTCACACATATCCATACAATTTGATCAGTCCAGAGTCACTGATTTTAAAAATATTGCTTACTAAAATAGAATTTCGTATAAAAAGCAAAATGGCCGCTAGAGGAAAGCTATAATATAATATAATTACGAACCAATTCTATAAGTTTTTCGTCGTTCATTTTTAAAAGCTTGCTGAACATTTGTATAAACTCAACCAGAATACGTCAGTGAAATATGAAAAATATCGTTGGCAACGATAAAACAAAATCACGGTAAGGACGCCTCACGACACTGACGGTTAAAATACGGAACGGTGCCGGACATGTGTACACACGTCCGTAAGTTTCAAAGCAACGATATTATTTATCACTGATACTGATATAACTTCACGGAACTGAGCGGATACGTCACTGATATGTGTAAATGGACCATTACTGTGATAATTGACGTAATATTACGTTTTTTCTGTAAAAATACATTTATAGCATATGAAAATTTACATACATTTTTTACAGTGTACAGACATTAAGTTTATAAGAAATGGGCAAACTGTACATTAATAATTTATTCTACATAAATGAATTTTTCGAAACATACCACAAATCGAAACATTTCTATTAAAAAATAAAAGCGAAATTCTATACTCATTTTTTTTTTTTCGTTACAGACCTAAAAAAGCAATTCGAAATACCGCCCGTATCTACACGCGTCGAACTCGGCCATCAGACCGAGTTGCGTTGTGTACCGCCCGAGGGGTTGCCGCCACCACGCGTTTACTGGCAACGTGGTGCAGCCCCTCTGCAGACCGACACCACCATGCTTGTGACCAGTGAGGGACATCTGCTTGTCGGACAGTCACGCGAACGAGACACGGGAAATTATACTTGTGTCGCTGAGAATTTAGCTGGAAAACGATTGGCTACGCCTGCGCAGATTGTCGTCTATGGTAAGTGGACTTTTTTTTTGTAATTAAAAATATTGGATACAGCGTGATAAACAAGACAGCGACAGAAAACCTTATTTTTGTATGATGTATTGAAAAGACCGATTTTATAAACGAAAAATAATGGCACGTATTCTCACCTCATATGAAAAAGTGCTTTTTCAAAAAAGTGCTTTTGACGTTCACTTAAAATCATTTATTAAGCATTTTAAAATAGTTTATTGAAATTTTATAATACCAAATATAATAAAAATGATCAAACACAGAAAAATTATTTATATTTGATGAAAAACATAAGCAAAAACTTATTTTGAAATTAATGATAAAAGCAGTTTTTCACGAAAAACTGAGGTGAGAATAGAGGCCAAAGTTATTTCAAAGTGAATTTTATTCTCCTAATAAATAAACATGAAAATAAATGTTATTTTAACAATTTACTACTATATACGTATACAATCACTCCATGTACTTAAAAGGATGTGACACAAACTCTTTCCACTATTCCGGAATTAATTTTCTCCAAACATTCCTATTCAGACAAGCAATTCTAGCTTCATCCACATTCATAACACATACATGCTCTTTTATTCCCACTACTAGGCAACATTCGTTCACTCAAAACACTCTCAATCATACCATTTCATCTACTCATCGGACGTCTACGCAAACGTACATCTTCAAAATCATTTACATATATTCTTTTAACCAAACGTTTATTTGACATTTGCACAGAATGACCGAACCATCTTTACTGATTAACACCAATTTTTGGAACAACATTTTTTTCAATTTTACACTCATCATACACTAATCTATTTTGTACCTGATTATTTTTAGTCACATCACATACGCATCGTAAAAAATCTCGTTTCCACAACAGTCATTTTCCTTTTATGCTTTTGCAGCCATGCCCAACATTCACTACCAGATAATACTCTGATAATGTCTGTAAAAACGAAACTGTCGTCACGTTTTTAATTTGTAACAAATAAATAACCTTGCGAAACAATTGATAATTTTTATTCAATAATTTTTATTATACAGTCGATTCCGCTTAATTGGGACACATCGGGACTAGGGCATTTTGGCCCAATTAACCGGCTGTCCCAATTAACCGAATTTTACATAAAATTAAGCAATCCATATTTTTCTTTCTATAATTTTATTTTATAAATTCTTGGAAAAAACTATAAACTACATATAACCAAAAAAATATAAACTTTTAAGAAAAAATAATAATAAATTCCAAAATAAAATAATAAATAAATTCATACATTTTTAATTCAATTCAAAAATGTGTCAAGTGTAGTCTGTTTTTTGTTTTTGAAACATTTCACTTCTACAAAATCAGCACAAGTATTCAGTGCGGCTGTAGGGCTCCCTTCATTTCCCAGCAAAGCAATTTTACTAGAAACTGTCATATCACTTCTTGGCATCTTGGCAAGAGTCAATTTTTTTTAAATAAAATCGACAAAATGTAAGTTTAACGAACCTTCCACGCGCGAGGTGTAGTGGTAACTGAATCATAACTGAATACGTAACGATTGAGACAGCAGGGTAGACTCTCACAGCTTTAATGACCGGTGCCGCGCCACGCCGACGCGAGGGTAAACATTAACCTTTGAGCGCGCGTGGGTCCGTACTTCATACGTGAATGAATGTGTTGGGAAAAAAGTTCACAGCGCGCGATACTAATGTAATTAATTGATACATATTTGCTAGTTTTTTAAATATAATTTTCCATGTTGTGAATCAAAAAGATATGAAGCGTATCATATTAAATTTTTTGTAAATATTTTTTCTTGTGAATATTTGTAACATAATATATACTGTGATCTTAAATTTACTGTCCCAATTAAGCGGAATGTTGTCCCAATTAAACATGTAAATTTACTGTTGGTTCCTTGGTTTGGTTTCTGTTCTTTGAGATTTGGTCCAAATAAGCGGCTGTCCCAATTAATCGGTGGCCCAATTAAGCGGAATCGACTGTATTTATTAATTTAAAATATTTCACCAAGAGTCAATCAACTAGAGATTTGAATACTACTGATCGATAGTGTAAAAATATGTATCTATTTATATGTAAATATATAAAGTTTAGAAAACATTACATGTAAAACAACACTACTGTTGGTAGAAGACTAGAATTTTAAATATTTTGTCGGTATTATCGCATAAGTATATCTTTTACGTGTCTAGTAACGTACTAAGGTAGCCCGTAACAGTCACTAGAAAAATGTTTTAGATTAACCATTATCGGTTTTTTATTCAAAAATATTTCATATATGTATTTCTAACGAATAAAAATTTTATTTTATTTTTGTTTGCTTTCTGTATAAATTTTCTTTACTAAATTCAGTTTTACTGGATTTTTTTCTCAATAAAAACATTCAGTTTCGTGATTTACACTTGCTACACATTTCGATAAACACGACTTTTTATTCACAAATATTTTATTAAATTTTATATTATGGCACATAATTTGAAATATTTTGTAAATACTGGAAAAAAAAATAACAACTTGGTATAATTTAAATAAAGAAAACCTGTTTTGTAAATTATGAACTTTTCTTAATATATTATCGAATTAAAATAAATGAAATATTTATTTTGAAATTATCTTGAGTTCTGGTTGAAATTTCATAATAACATTATTGCTGGCTAAAAGACTTAATAGTTCTAAAAAAATAGAATTTTTATAACGTCAGAAAATAATATTAATACAAGTATTTTATTGTATGTTTAGTAATTTTACATTCTTCTTTTTAATTTTGTTTTGTTTCCTTTTAGTATTATATATAAAACATAGTTTGTATTAAAAGCATAAACGTTTGACAGATCAAATTTAGTTTTCCTTTTATCATATGATTTACGAAACTGATTGTTTATTACTAAAAACTAATCCGAAATATTTCGTTAAAATTTTACTGCTTTGGAAATTAACTTTCTTTGATTTTACAATTAGATGAAGCATTTCCGAGTATAACTCTAGAAGAAATATGATTTCATTGTCTTAAATTTATATTTTAATTTTATATACTTAACGATATTTAATATAGACAGTTTATTATAATAAAATTGTAATAATAAATTTATTCCAATCAAATTAGTTTGGAATCACAACTGTTTTAAGCATTTTCAATATAGAATACAGTACTATAGTTAGTAGAAACATACAAAATATTAATTTAACACCTGTGGAAGGTTTTTACAAATAAATAAGATTTAATTTCTCTAACATTTCTAAATATATTAAATAGTATTGCATTCTAACCTTTTCTGTTAATAATAATTATTTTCTGTACAAGTAAAAATATCCAATAACGGATACATCTTCATAATAACAATAATAATGAAAAACATTATTAGAAACTGTAATCAGCGAATATATTCTTAAAATAAGACATGATCATAAATCTCTTTGCTTACCTAACCGACTCTTCCTTAATTAAAAACACCTAGCCAACACTTAGAGAAACGTAATAGTAACTTTTGCAAAAACAATGGAAGAAGCTTAGCCATATAAGCGTGTTTGTTTTTAAACAAGCCGAACGATTAAACCATCTTCCAGACAACAAAAACCAATTATCACGGATAGGTACACATTGTGTGTATTAACGTTTAATTGCTGTTAGAGCCCCCCTGGTTGAGAAGAGAAAACAGGAAAATTGGTAAACGGGAAAACATTTAGATTGTCGCGTATTGCACTACGGTTAATCCAATCATCAGATTAGCTAAGAGAGATATTAGTAGAAGGGAAAGTACCAATTGTAACGCAAGGATAATTTGGAAGAGCTAAATGGTAGAACACCTTTTCCGGTTTGAAATGAAGGATATTAGGTATAAGGATGGAAATGAATTTTTACTCTAGAAATGTTTTTTTGAGTTGTTTGTTGCTTTAAAAGTTAATTATTAAAATGCTTCTAATAGATAATTGAAATTGAATAAGTTTATAACGTTACAGACTATTTGTTGTTGTTTTTTTTTTCTAGTACGTGAAAATATTCATTCGTTTTACTATGTTTGTACAGAATCTTACTACAAGTTATATTAATTTCGTATATGTAGAATTTTATTTAAGTTAGTTGTATAAAATGTTGTTATTTGACGGTATGATTAAGTTATCGTTTCAAATTTCAAAAGAAGATCGGAACAAAAAAGAATGTATCATTCATAAATAATGCAAAGTTCTATTTAATTTTTGTTTTATTTAAAGTCGCACAAAAACGAATGCATTATATAAAATAAATTTTAAAATATGTAACATGCATTTGCTTGCCAAATAATTTTCATACCCTGATAACTTTGGCATACCATTTAGCCTATAATTTAAACCGTTTGCAATAATTTATAACCTAAAAATAATCCCCTTCTGAAAGATTACATACGGTATGCAACACCTAGTATTTATAGGGTCTCTTATACTTATTTCTAAGCACAGGTGCAACCCATATCTAGTTTTTAAAATGAATCATTCGGGGCCCCCGTCATGACTTGAGTCATCGCTTCCTAGAGCAAGAACCTATTAACTGCACACACCAAGTGCAAAAGGGTTTATTTTTTTCTACTAATTTCATATACAACGACACCAACAACTTCTGGTTGTTCGCTAATTGAAGTTTTATTACCTTTCTTTGTAAATCGGTTTGCTTTTCCTGGTTAATTAACTATCTTTAAAAAGCGTCTTAAATTGTTTCTGAAATAAAGGCTAGTGTTGCTTAACAAGGAATTAACTAATAAAATGTTTTACATGCGCAGGTAATACAGGGAACTATTTTTCTTTTTTTTTTGATTGTCCTAAAGAGATAATAAATTTGGTTTTTTAAATAACGGATTATGCTCGTTTTTCTGTTCAAGAACCAATTAATGTAGGTATGTACTTATAGTGATATATCATGGTATTATTGTACTACTGTATTAAAATTTTAAGTATCGAATTTTTATTTATGATTATTTTGCTGTAAGATTTGGATTATTAAGTTAGCAGATGTATTATTTATTTGAAATTTAAATTATTTATTTATTAATGTAAATATATTCGTTGTTATATTTTAGCAGAGATAATTTACGTATATGTATACAGGATACGTTGTACAGTATTTTAGTACTAAGAAAAAATACTGTTAAATTTGTTGATTATAACGTGTTAGAAGTTACCAAGACTAGATAATCTAGATAAAAACATATTATTGTTTATCTTATTCAGATAAATTTAAATTTGTATATACTTGAAAATTTTTAATCTGATTATATTATTTATTTTCTCGCAAAAACGTAGATTTACCACATTTTATTATGTGAAAAACGAATTTCAAAAAGTTTTTTACATTTTAAAAGCGTTTTGATATAACTTTTCTCACCCAAAAACATAGATTTATCACGTTTTATCAAAATCATTAAAGCTGTTTTCGAGATCAAGTTTAGCCGACACAAATAAATAAATAAGTAAAAAATGATTGCTCATTTAATAGTATAGGATGATAATTCAAATCAAAATAAATACTATTGAAGTAAATTCTATTTTCAACCAATTTCGGCAATCGAATGATAGAATTTCCGCTACAAACATCCGCAAACAGCATTTAACTTAAATTTATCGAACAAATTAAGTTCTTTAATTCAACCCGCTGATGTCCAAAACGTGCTCGGAACACTTGATACTCAATAACACGTGCTTTATATAACAACGTCGTATAAACCGCGCACACACACACACATTTATACAATTTGTGTCTGCTCACTGGCTTCAACACAATAATAATGATGATTCCTTTTCTGTTAACACTATTAGTATCGCTTAACAACCGTGTTACGTTTCTACATGCATAACTTAACGCTATAATCGCCTATTTATTTAATCGAGTTGCCACGGCAACGTTTGATGTTTTATTATAACACATAATTTATAATTAGATACAGTAGAATTTTTTTAGTCGGACAAAAAAGTCTTTTTGATGTAAGTTTTTTTTTTGAGGTTTAAGTTTATGAATGATAATTTTGATTTAATTGAGAGTTATGTGAAGAATTTCGAGTATTTTTTTATCGGTTTAGCTACCAGTTTGAATTGTTATTACATTTTTCTTGAATTAATTTGTTAATATTATAACCAATTTTATTTGTTCAACTATATCATATTTCCAAATATAAATGATTGCAAAGATATTTAAAAATATTAACATAATATAAATTAGAAGCAGTCATAATAAATAGTAGTACCATATTTAGTAAGTCAGTGGCGTAACATAGACACTTTAGTTATACTTGTTGAAGTTTCCTATATACATCCGCTTTCGGAATTAAGAAAAATGGCTGGTACCACAAGCTCGGTTTTAAAATCGGTTATAACTAATACCGGTTTAATAACATTTACACTTTCAGTGGTTGGCACTTGATGAAACATTTAAAATAATAATAATAATAATAATAAAAATAACTACAAAGGCTATTATTATAAGAAACACTTGGTTAGTTTCGCAAAAATTTTTATAAAGCGATTATCGTTTCAACCTTTATAATAAAATTTATAACAACGTAACTATCTGAGAAATAAACGTTGGGTCGTACTAAATATGATATATTATTTAAATAAATTTATTTATAAAACATAATATTTATTAGTAGAAAATTGTCATTATATAAAAGAACTTTCTATGAACTATGTTAAACAAAAATGTGTAAAAACTTGCTGGTATACTTAATATTAATATAATTCAAGTTGACAGTGAGAGAATAGTATATTTAGAAATTCAAATTTCATCCTAAATTTAGCTCAATATAAACGTCAACCGTCGCATTCCATAATAGGTCAAAATAAATCCCTTTATTCCCGCCACTAACCTTAGCCCCTCCGGGCGGTTGCAAGGAGCAAAACACTGTGGGCCGTCTACGATCCTTCCCTAACCACTGGACCAAGTTGTTTTTTACGGCCTGTTAAATCGAGCATCGGTTGTTATTTCCGTTATATTTCGTTGATGGCAAGAAATGAAGAAAATAACACGTGAAATTTAAGGTGCAACAGCCGTGTACGCAATCCACAATTCTTATTTCCTTCTTCTGCTTCCTAACTGGTGACGACACTAGCGCCCACGTGTGTGGCCCGGGCAGGAAACCGAATTGATTCTTTTTTTTTCCTCTAGGTTTGTTTCTCGGGCGGCTACCCAATCTGGTTCAGTGGATCGGATGAAAATACTTTATGTTAGCCTATAAATTTTTCAGATTTCAATTGGGGATTTATTTAAGCACGACAGTCTCTGTTTTTAAGTTTTTATTATTTTTATTGCTTTACTTTTGCGACCAATAGAGCTGTCTAACATTTGTTGTTAATAATTTAGAATTTTATATAAAAAAGAAATTTAATGCATTCATTTAATTTTGGGCGTTATTTTCTAACCAGCAAAAATGATAACATTTACGACAAAATTAGCATTCTTAACGACACGGAAATTTTCTAGCCTCAAAAATTTAATTGACCAACAAAACATTTGTTTTGACGACAAAAAATATGTATTGACTGTCTAAACAAATAAAAAAATTAACCTTTTTACCAGACCTATGTTACTATGAGTCGTACGAAACATTTATATGTATTGACTATTTTGTCGTGCTATATATTAGTTTGTTATAAACTTTGCTATATTTGTTGTGTCTATTTGTTGCTCGATATACTAGTTTTATCGTATCATTTAGAATTTAGTATAAAAGGGAAATTTAATACATATATTTTGAAATATTTCCTTCATAAGCCTAGAATAATTTATTAAAAATTGCTAATTTGGCATCAACAATTCGATGTATTGTAAACTTTTGCGATCAAACAAAAACAGATAATAGAAAATTGAAACAGAGACAGATGATGTAATATTGTGACGTAAATGCTATATGATTTTAAAAGTATATTTTTTTAGTTTCAAAAAATGATTTATCTCAATAGATATATAATTTTACATCACAATAGTCGAAATGCATTATTATTTTATGTAAATATTAATATAAAATAATTGAAATAAAGAAATTTGACAGCCTCATTGACACTCAATCGGCTTTTTTTCGGCTAGTGAGTTTGTTTATCTCGTTGCCATGGCTATTTGAGTAATTTTGGATAGGTGCGTTGTATATCCGGTCTATTATTATTTGCTGTGATTTCCTTCGAGTTAGGAAAGAGTATAAATGTACAGTTATTATAGAATTGATACAACTGATGTAATTACTTAATTACTCTATTTCATTCTGACTTGTGCACTGTTATTTGCATATTATTACTTATTGCTGTTGTAGTATTATCTATTTATCTGATGTATGTAGATTGTAGAATAAAAGATACTGTATGATTTTCTAGATTATATGTTACTGATATAATCATTTTTCGTGCATAAAAAATTTTCTGGAACGATATCAATTTATGTAATTATTTTAATTTTTTTTTTTCAATTTGTATAATAGTTTTCTGATATTCTGTAAAAAAGAAAGTGATTAAATTTTGAAGAAAAGGAAGTTGTAGTTCATTTGTTTGGTAGAGTATTTCGAGAATTATGTATTATTATATGTTGGTAAAAAACCTTAATGTTTTTGTGCAATTTTGTGTATTAAATTTTATATTATATAATAAAAATGATATCACGAAAGAATCGCACGTCATAATCTGGGAAAAAAACTTTGCAATATAGAAGTACGTATTGAACAAAAATAAATTAAACTCGGATCCGAGAAGTCCCTGGTTCGCGCCGCGCTCACGCCAGAAATTGTTAATATCTTGTAGCACTGAACTGATATCGACTGGACCTGAGTGATTCGGAACCTACTATAAGCTATAGATATATGCTTGGTTGTGAGCTAACGACCCACTTCATTGACAACGCAAGTAAAAATTGTTAAGAAACTATATGTTCAGCTTCTCAAGTATACAGCCCACTATGTTCCACCTAGGAATTACGAGAACTGATGATGATATAAAAAATAGTTTGTATTATCGCAGGTTAGGGGTCACCAAATATATTTTCCATGAATGTTATGGAATAAAATTTGTTTTAAATAAACTAAACTAGTTAAAAATAATGTATAAAATTTTAATATTCTGAATTATATATATTATTTTTAATTATAAAATGTTTTAGGATATTTTTTATGACACATAAAAAAATTTACTGATTTTTAAATGAATTTTCAAAGAATTGCATAAATATAAACGGAAGAATGTCTTCATTTTAAGACATAATAAATAGAGTGAAAAAGCGCGAATGCATTTAAAATTTGAACACGTAAGCAGAATTTTATACGTTTACGCATCACTGTTTCATCGCTTTAAAAGACATTTAAGTCCCATTGCAAATCGCACTTGAGCACAGCGACTTTATTTATATCGGTAATGAAATGTAAAAGTCGTGCATAAATTTCAGCAATGATAAATACCTACGTAGAGATTTTCACACACCACGCAACTTTTACGCAGGCAGTCATTTACAATCCTCACGAGCGACATCCCGAAAAATGAAATACCTTCTATTTTTACATTTCGGTTCAGATGCGAAACGCGCGCACTCAACGGAAAACTGAATCTCCACGCTTACTAGATTTGCGTACACTTTGCGCCAGCGAACAAAAAAAAGAACAAAAAGCTCGTTAACATGACTGGGAAAACAAATGAAGAAACTGCAACTCATTTGTCGGAGACGACACGTGCAAATAAAAAAAGTGACAGTCGAGTTGAGAAAACAAAAGATGGAGTACATATACATAATGTACCGTGTGTCGCATTTGAACCAACTTTCGTATAGATGTCGAATACTATAAGAGAATACAACTTGGGTTAAATTACTAATAATAATTCTTTTTTATTGCCTAGCAACATAAGCCAATTTTTAATTATAACAACAAAATTTATATAGAAAAAATACTGAATCAAATAAAATGACGTGATATAATAAACTATCAACTAATTTACAAGTCCTAATCCAATTAAGATCTAATAAGTTTAAAATAGAAAAAAATGAAACAAATATTATTAAAAAATATTTGTATCATTTATAATATTATTATTAGGCAAAATTTTTCTTATTACTTAAATATCATAACACTAATTTATTTATTTAAAAAATATTTATAATCAATTAATTTAATTTGATGTAATAGTTTGTCAATATGGTTGCCGAAAATATCAAATTAAATACACTTGACTTTGTAGTTATGTTTGGTGCTGCCACCAGTGGTATATATAGTAACAAACTACTGTATAATAATGTCATTATTGTACTAGTAACATAATGCCCTTTTTCTACATAGGCAATATAGTAACGTCATATTAATATTATGATACGCTTGAAGTAAAAAAAGATTTAACTAAAATCATATTCTCTCCGGTTCTCAAAATTTCTGTGCATGCCCAATTAAATGAGGCACGATATACATATGCATATATACTACGCACACCATCTTTTGTTTCTCCAACTTGACTGTTATTTTTATTTGCACACGACGTTTCAGTGTGTACCGGGAGAATGACTCGAAGCAAAAGGGAATTAATTTTACAACGTGCAAAATCAATTTTAAGCCCAGTGCGCGGCTGCGTTGCACGAGTGTCGTTTATTTTGTAATCTTTTAGCCGTGACCCGGATTTTTTTTCATTCTCTTTATTTCTTTTTTTTACATCCTCCTCTGTGTCTTTCGTATGACAGAATATTAATTTTCTGGGTAGGTAGCAGAAAAAGTTACGGGCTACAATTAAAAATGAGGGGACGCTATACGCCGTCTTGTTTCTGGAGATGAAAATAGCGGGACGTCGTTTTTTGCTTTGACGATGATGATCTGCTGAGCTGTAGAGACTGTCTGTGTGTGTGTGTGTGTGTGTCTGTGAATGGTAAAGAATGAGCAGTCCTCGTCTTTACTTACTCGAAATTGAAATAAAAGAATTGAATGGCATACCGGCATTAACTATGAGTCTACTTGGGGGAAACCAAAATTAGTGCGACGTGCTAATGTCTTGGCAGCGTAATAAAAATTTTGACTCCGAAATGGTGCATTGCGATTTTATTAAATTAAGTTGTCTTATGATTTTGTACTTTTTACTGTTTAATTGTGTTTTTAAATTCATTTTCTGCAAATAAAAGTGTATTTTTTATATAATACTAACTTGATAAAACAAATTTTTTTTAAATTTTTTAATTGTTATTAAAAAAAACCTTGATTTTTTTGAAAATTATTATTATTATTTTAGTGGAAAAGAAACAACACAGTAAAAAATTTAGATATTTGTATTTTTTTTCGAGTACGTTAATGAAAAATTGTTAAATTGACATAAATTTTGTTGTTAAAATAAAACACAAAATCGCCAAGTGTTAAAATATATTTTTAAAAAAATATTAATTTAATTTAACATGCTAATAAAATAAAGTAATTACCCTTAAACCACAAACAATAATTTAAAAATGCTACATACGTATTTCGAAAGCTAAGTTTTCATCATCAGTAATAAAAGATAAAGCTAAAGTCTTAATCAGTAATTTAAGGTTATACAAATACTCAACGTACCCAGTGGTGGTCAAAGATCAGTGATCTCAAATATATACTAGCGTAAATTAAGTAAATGACTATATAATATGTAAACATTTATTAAGGAACTAAAAATTATTGATTTGTTTATAAAAAATACCTTACTTTTATTTTAATGTTAATCTTATCTTCATAAATGTATAAAATAATATAAAATTGAATACATAGTGAACAAACATCGTATGTAAAAATATAATAATTTGTATATGTCAAAATTAACAAACTAAATCAACATATATATTTGTATTATTTTTTCAAAATCAAAACAATGTTATTTTTAACATACCTGTCCACTATAATTGAATTTTATTATTTTATTTATTGTATTTTATTCTATTACCTAAAATAGAAATATATTCCAAATATTGCGATCTAAAAATAAATATATATATATATATATATATATATATATATATATTGAGATAATTCAATTTGAAAAAGGCTTCAAACATCATACTTCTCAAACCTTTATATACGCTCTCACTACAAAGCATAGAATACGTGGAATACGTCATGGTAAATAAATTTTGTAAAAAAATATGCGGAACATTTTTTTATATACTAGATTCTAAATTACAAATAAAAAAAAAATAGTGGACAGGCTTATTGTTACATACATTTCACATATAACTAATATTTTCGTTCTCGTATAAAAAAAAACGGGTAATAAATTGTGACAAATCTAATAAATAAAAAAAAAAGTTTTCATAAAACAATTTAATTCAATATTGTCGTGGTTATCACGGCATAATCTATCATAAATCTCGTTCATATTTCAACACTTTTTATTTTTCGGAAATTTAATAACAGACACGAATCCACGATATATTGTTTGAATACACGAACGAACCAAATTCCTAGCCAACCTACCTACCTATATGTACTACCTAACCGAACGAATAACGCTATCGATAAAAAGTAATTAATATTTATATAACAATCTTTTCACAGTCATTTCACGACTCTGTCATCGTACATGAATCGAAAAACACCGGCCGTAACCAAAAATTACTTCCGTAACTTTATCGTTTCGCCGACTTCTTGAAATTTCTGCACGTGACATGACTGACAAGTGGGGAGGGGGCCTTATAATTTTTATAACGAGACTTGCTAAGCGCCTATTTTAAAAGCTTATAATGGCTTATTGAATTAATGGATGATATTGCTTTCTCGTTTTTTTTTACTATCGGCTATTGCTTTTTCTTGTTGTTTTTTAGAATGTTCTTTTAATCTGTACTTAAGAAAGACAATAATGATTTTATCGGATTTTATGTTTGATATTTATGATTTAATTGTGAAAGGAATATTAATTATTTGAGAGGTATGAAATAAGCAGCACAAATTTTGCAATAAAAACCTTGAGATTTAATGTTTTGTTTTATTGTCAGTAGAATTTTTGATTTTGTATTCAAACAAAACCTTGTTATCATCTCTTTTAAAATAATAATAATTATTAATTGGTAATTGTTTGTTGAATAGAAAAAGCTTGTAGAACATCTTATTGTTAATGATAAAAGTAACAAATTATCACTATAGAGCAGAGCTAGGCCATCTTCATTTTATTTTTTGTTTTGAATTATAGTTGTAAGATTTTATATGAAGAATAATTTTAAATAAACCGGCATAAGTTGAAAATAAATAGTGACAGAGGCTGGGGCAAGTTTTGTAATAAAAATAATTGTTTTTGTTATACGTTTTCTATAAATATCTCAATATGACAAAAAAAAATCTAAATTAGTGTTATGTTTTAGATGTAATGTTTTTAGTTTTGTTATAAGACTTGATAATATCACAAACATATCATAAAAATATGAAAAATTATGAAAAAATATTTGGCCATATCGAAAAATGTTACAAATAAAAGTTGTAGGTTATAACTTGTTCAACAACTTTTGTTAAATAAATTTTATGAAATGTATTTCTGTTACGAAATATTCGTAAAACATATAAAAGTGACATCAGTAAATTAGGTACCACTGCCGGTTAGCAGATTTTTACTAAAAGTTGATCAAATTGAGATAGACATCTCTGAAGCTTAAATATGAAATTTTATAATAATCCGTTGAGCCTAATTTGCTCTACACATGTCCACAGAGCGAACATTACATTAAAAACTATTGATTCGTGTTACTATAAGCCCAAATCGTGCTAAATTTGGTATGTTTACAATACCTCCCTTATTATATGTGATATGACGGTCGGTAAAAAATAACATAACATTTTATTATCGTATCATAATTATGTGACATGCTACTTATAAAAAGAATAAAAAATAACAGATCCGTTAAATGTTGACGTTTTAAACCTTTTTTTTATGAGATTTTATTATTTTCATTTAGTATAAAAATACCGTAGTTAAATTTTAAAACTGTTTATATAGTTCTCGAATTAATTTAATTTATTTAAAGCTTTTTATTCGTTGTAGTTTTTGGTGACAAGCAGAGAAACTCACTGTTGAAAACAGTAAAAACAAGGCTAAGATAAACAGTTATCACAAAAATATGCTAATGTTATCCGAAATCTCTCGCAAACTCGCCCAGTTGGTCGCGCGCGCTAGCAAACACCAACTTTTGTCGCATGCATCATCTGCGAACAATTTACAACTCAACGCCAAAAATTTCATTAACTCACCGAGCGGGCATTAAATCGTTTCATTAGTTAAAATTCTCGCGACGTCTCACCGAAACAATAGACTATTGTATCCCCTGACAACCTACAGAAATAAAAGAAAAAAAAAACAAAAAAATATTATGACAAGCATATTTAGGAATCTTTTTTTTCTTCTCTGTTTTACCTTAAAAAAAAAGAAAAAAAAAGAAAACTTGCTTGTCAGTTTATTTATATTTAATGTTCGGTCGCGTCAAGCATTTATTTACAATCGTGGGTGGCTGTGAAACAAACGTTATATACCTTCATTTGTTTTCGGGTAAATTTTCGAATTGTAAATTACGTGGTTGGTATTTGAAGAGTGAATACTTGCGCTGTAAAAGAGGGGCGGCGTTTGTAATTGGACTTGTTTAAGGAAGGTACAAGTGTGCGCACTTAGTTCATGTATTTGTCGTTGTTAAGTGTATGGCGCGCGCGTACATGTACCAGACCAGAGATAATGCAGATTGTTGCATTAGTTATATGTCTTTGACAAAGCAGATGTAAAATGAAGATTGTTACTTAGGTAGATAAGTGGATTCTAAAAATAAAAAATGGAAATTTTGTTAGTGCCAAATTAGATTTCGGGCAGATTGAAGACTGAATTTATAAAGGGATAAGATTTTTATCCAATAACTAAAATAATTCGAAGCTACTATGAGAACTATAATGCTATTACGCAGATTTTTTTTTAATATTCTTATATTTTAAAATTATAGATATAGGAATAGTGGCGCTACTTATGAATTATGAAAAATATGTAATTTTTTATTAATAATTGAGATATTGTAATTAATTTAAATTTTATAAAAGAGCATGTATGAGAGGTAGTTGCTTGTCTGGATAGGAATGTTTGGCTGAAATTAATTTCTACTTAAATGAAAATTTGTGCATGGCATGATTGTTTATGGAGGTAATTAATTTTGCGCAAAAAACCAAATTTGTTAATTATTATTATTTAGCATTTATTTAAAACTTTAAAACAATATTGAAGTTTTTAAGAAAAAAGTTGACCTCAATTTATCATGTTATTAATAAATAATAAAATGAAAATAATTAATTGTGAAAAAAGTTTACAAAAAAGCTTTCGGATTAAGTTCTATATATATTTTATTTAAAAAATCAACGTTTCGATATACTCATCGTATATCATTATCAGAAAAAAATATACAACTGACCTAAATAATAAATAAACCAAACATAAAAGTAACTAGATTATTTATTATTTTAATGAGTTTGAAAGATTTTTTTTTAATACGTTATTAATAATATGGTATATTTTTGTAATATTTTATTATAGCTTTAAAAAAAATTAAAAAAATGATAGATTTTTATTATTTTCATTATCTATAAAAAAATATTTAATTTGTGTATTAATGTAAATTAGTAATTCAAAATAATTGCCTCATTAAAAATGATTAAAATTTAAAAATATATTATCATCACGTTCAATAATAAATAAATATTATAATTTTTTGAAAAATAATAATTTAAATGTCAGATAAAATCAATTAAAATGCTTCTCATAATATATCAAAATCGATTGATTCCAATATATAATAATATCGAAACAGCGTCACGTAATTCATTTTAATTAACATGTATATTATATATCTTCTTTTTTTTTCTTCCTAGTATATATATATATATATATATATATATATATATATATATATATATATATATATTAGCCAGAGAGCAATGAAACTCATGTATAATTCATGTTTCGTGTATCGGAGACATTTAATTTGGAATTGCAATATTGAATCAACCATACAGCAATATAAACTTATGGTAATTTCATATTACTGCCTTTCGTACTACACTAATATTAAAGTAGCTGGTGTCTGATCAGATATTGTTTTCATTTAACTATATCTAAGTACGTTTTACAATATGGCGCGTGCATGAAATAGCAGACTATCAGACGCAGACGACGACTTGATTTCAATTAATTCGTTTTAGTCCGTGGAAAATGATTTATCTAAATCAATGAAATATTTTATAGTCGTGAATAAATTGCAAAAACGAATAAGATTGATCAAGATGTTTCCAGTGATGGATTGGCCTCTAGAGTCTAGACTTTATTTTAAATTAAAATTTTTAATGTATTTCTTTTGTATTTTATTTCATTTAGGTAAGGAAAAATTAGTTTAATTGTGGTTAAAATTAATTATACTAAAATGTAAATCTAAATAAACTAATCATACAATTAAAAGAATTTTTAATGATAATTAATTTAGACCAAAAATCGTATACAACTAGGTTTCCTGTTTGTTGAACCAAGTTCTCGTGCACCGACCGCATTCGGTTCGACCAATAGGAGATTTAGTTACAAATTGGAGTTACTAACTAGTCGAGCTGGGTGTATAATTCCTTAGTTGTAGATATAAAAAAGTAACAATAACAACTTTTATTGTTTACAAAGATATTTAACACAGTTATTAAAAATAAATTTTAGAAATTTGCCATCTTTGTTAAGGAAATGCTATTTTATTATTTAATTATCAATTTTTCGCCTATCATCATTTATGTTTTTTTTTTTTAATTTAAACGTGCAATGGATATTATAATACAGTCTATTATATTCTAAGTGGCGTCAGAATTAATCAAGTTGCGTCTCAAGGCCCTTATTGTATCCACGTACGAACACACAATCGCGTGGTATCACAGACAGATGTGTGGTACATAAATGCAATTTTTTTTTTAATTTTGAACCTCGACCTACACATATCTTGTCATAGGTGTACCTTATATATATATATATATATATATATATATATATATATATATATATATATATATATATATTCGCAGACTTAGATAACACAATGTAATATTGTGTGTGTGCAAAAACGCACCTTTTTGCCTTGTCAAAAGTTATTAGATCATGCGAATGTAATATATACATCAAATGTCTGTCGTGTTAATTTATAGTTGGCGATTTTTTTTTTGTTTTGCGAAATTAAACTAGAACTAATGTGTAGATGATGGCGCTGCGAGCATGTTAAGTAATTATATACGGGTATTGAGTTGTCGGTAGGTTTGTTCAAGTTGGCTATGAAAATAAAAAAAAAATTAGAAATTGAATAGTACAAATGGACCATGCTAGAGTTTATATGTTTCATTTGCTGAAATAATTCTAACTTAAACACAGAAAAAAAACAACTATTTCATTTAGTTCGAATAAATTTATTCTTGGAGTAGTTTTAAAATTAGGTAATGAAATATTGTCATTTATTCTAAGGATACATTTTTAGCCAATTACATATGATTTTTTACTTATCTTATTAATTAAAAATTGGAAATACTTTGGTCCAGATCCCCGTATTCTGAATCATTTCCGTTCTGAGATTCTATGAAAAAAATTCTGCTATATAGCAATGAAATTTCGTACTGAATCTCAGGGTTTTCATTGTCCATTATTTTTAACGGACAGCATTTTTGAGAACACTCGTTGACTCAATTTTAGATAATTTGTTTATATAACAAGATAATAATTTAAATTTAAATAAAAAAGATTTTATTTTATCTATTAATAAATGGATTTGAAAACTTGTTTTAAATTCTGCTATTTATTTTGTAATTAAATAGCTAAATATTTACATTAATTAAATTCGTATACCTAGGTTTTACGAAACGTAAGTATCAAAATATATAAATAATTTTTTAATTATTTCCAAATGTTATTATTAAAATTTACTATTTGTGATCGGACATTTAATGCAATTGAATTTCGATAAAAAAAAAGTAATATAATTTGTCAGATTTAAATATCAATAAACATTATTGAATTTAAATTATGTACAATTACGAAACTGTATATTGAAAAACAAATCACAAATTTAATATGCTGCATAATATTGAAATTTTATTAGTAAATTTTACAATTCCACGGATATTTATAAAATGTTTTTGGAAAACATGAAAAACATGAAAAACATTAAACATTTAGAGTATGCAATAAATTTTGAACAAAATGCACGGATTTAATTTAAAATTTAAATAGGAAATGCTATAAAAATATTTCATAAGTATAATATGCACATTTATTACTGCAGTAATATTTACATAAAAATATATAATTTTGTCTTGTAATAAATTATTTTACACATTATGTTTACGAATATGTAGAATGAGATATATGTAGATGCAGCAGCCAAAAGTGTGAACGTGTTATCATCTGGATGTTAAAATACGAAGATTGATAATTCAAATTTGTTTGCAAATAATTATTTATTTAACATAGTAAAAAATCTTTTAGAACTCATTATATTAAAATAAAACTGCGTTAGGTGAAATTTTTGTATTAATATTCCAAATTTTAATTAACTCATTAATAAAAAAATCTATAAAAATGTATAATATTTGTATTATTTAGCCTGATGAAGACGGACGTTGAGTTTGTTGAAACGTCGATTTTATATAAATATTATGTAATACAGAACTTTAACCTATTTAAATTAAATTAACTTATGTTGAATATTACTTTTTCATATTTTTAAAATCATTTATTTTTAAGTATAGTTTGACTATTTTAGTAAAAATATTAAAATATTTAAAGCTCTATAGATATTACTATAATATTCACGTTTTCAAAAGAGAGCAAAAGATTTCCATACACCAGCTTTCAGCTTTCATTACAAAATAATTGTCACTCGACTCCGCCAAGCATAAAGATAAGTAAAATTCAATTAATTTTGAAACGATATTCGCTTCAGCTAAAGCTACGGAGTTACCGTTCAAACTACAAATAATTTCACATTTAATAACGTGTTACCTTCTTTGTTTTTTCATTTTCATATTATCATTCTCAAAAACCGGAACAGTTGAGCATCGAATATAGCGACAGCATTCATATTAAGCAACGAAAATAAAACAATAACGTCACTATCCTGAAAGGAATCATTGTGTGCTAAGCAGAACAAGAATTACTTGTATATTAGCTTGTCTTGTATGAATTTTGTGTGGAATAATAGAAGTTTCAGGCAGTAGGCTGTATACGTATTTTATAGGTATTTTGAAGAATTTCAATGGGTATAACAAGGTGTTGAAAATTACTGTTTTGTACTTTGTTCTTGATTTTGTGGCGTTAAGGGTTAATAAGCCGAGCTTAGAAGGGTGTTATAGAGGTATTTAACTGCGTTTATTTCACGAGGGGGATATTACAATTTTTACCGTTATATTTTGTAGGAATCTTCTTGGAATTAATACAGAAGTTTAGGTGTTTAACAATTCTTTTTAAATACTAATTTATTAAAATAAAATGGACTATAGTATACAGATGTCCCAGAATGAGCTTATGCTATCCGTATTTTAAAATTATATAATATTATGTTACGAAAGAACTAATTATTTTATAGTATTAATAAAATTTTAACTTTGCATATTCAAACATATTTTATTAAATTTTCTTAAAATTGTAAATTTTCAGCAATTATAAAATATATACATAGTAACTATTATATGATTAAGAAAACTTACGATAATGTAAAACAATTAAAAAAAGAAGACATAATGGAAGTTAAACAGAATGAAATAAGATAATGGTTTGGAAATTTAAATATTTGCCGAATAACTTATATAGAAGAAGTATTTATTAATTAGCGAACGAAACGTTAGATATCTTAGGATATTGTTCATAGTGTAAACTGAAATTTAATAGTTTCAGAATTTACTTAATAAGTTCGTCCAACTTTTCATAATTGATGCATACTAAGATAGACGAAAAGTTCCGAGGAACATGTTAACTTTTCTTTGCAATCATAAAACTCAATTATATTCATTTTCATTTTAAGCCAACACAAAATAGAACAAGACTATCAACATTTTGCGTTTGTTGTTTATTTCTATGTAAATTACTATAGACTTTAGTTTTCAATTATTTTCTTCAATAACCAAACAAAATAATAAACTTTCCGCAATAATATTTAATTTTAGCTTTTAGCGTGAACAATCGACACAGTATTTGCCTCACTGAATGTTTATGTTGATTTTTTGAACGAATATATTACGTCAAATAAATTTGAAGTGAATTATTTTAATTTTCATCAATGTTTCTACACTGAAAAAAATATTACGGAGAAAATTTGTAATTAGTTTTAGTTAAATCTAACTAAAAATAATAATTTATTACATTATTTTTTGTAGACATTGTCATTTTTTAAAAGTGTTAAAAAATATTAATAAATTTTTTAAAGAAATTTACATATTTTTGAGTAAATATCTATTTCAATGATTTAAAACAAATATTTGTATTTTATTTTTTTCTATTATTTGTTAAATTAACCCGAAAAATAAATACAGTAATTACTCATTCTAAAATTAAATTTTTGGCTTCTTTTGTTTAACTCCGGAATTTTACTCTGAAAGCTGATGATTTTAAAGGAACTGTAAAAAAGTAGTTCTTGTAAAATCATTTCTAATTTCTCTGTATTTGTAAATGCCTACGAATAAGTTATCACAATTACAAAAAAATAGAAAATGAACTATACATTTTATATTTGAATTATTTAACAATTGTTAGTAAATTGGTTAATTTTTACACTATTTTGAGGGTGTCACGAGAGTTATCGCAATCTATACGTTTATTTATTTGTTTACTTATATATATACCGGGTGTCTACTTTTTTTTTGTTACATAGGGAATAAAATGCTAAAATTTTCATTTGGTGATAAATTTTCCCCTAATTATTATAGAACAAAAGTACAAATACAAAAGTTGTTTAGAATTCAAAAATGCATCAAATGATGCCAAATTTATCAATATAGGATGTTCTGATCAAGAATTAGAAGCAAATTAAAATTTCCATTTTTGCGCTCTTTACATCAAAGTGCCACGGAAATTAAACAAATAATTTCATTTCTTCTGGAGTTTGAGTTTGACAGATCGTATTTATTTTATTGTTACGTTCTGTATTATTATTATTATTATTATTATTATTATTATTATTATTGAAAATAATGAATAAACTTAATGTAAATGAAAAGCTATTAAGTATAAAAAGTATTAAGTATTTATTATTTATTACAATGAAAGGGTATTTTACTCGGCTGTACACTACGTACTAGCTGTGGTTTTAAATTGTGAATGTCTCCATTATAATTTTAAGTAATTGTTTAATTTATTTATTAACTTCAAGTTATAAAAACAATACATTTGAATTAGATGACTGGCATTATGCCTAATATATTTATTATAATAATTTAAACTTATCCCTGAGGATGCTGTAAGTTGTGCAGTGAAACGTCGGATAAGAGTTTAATAAATAGTAAATAGCTGAACTCCGTAAAACTTTCTTTATTTATTACAATATTCAATATACCTATAAAACAGAAAAATTCATGAATACAAGATATAGGAGAACAAAAACGAAACTAACAATTTAAATTAAATGTTCAAATAAATCGCCATTAACTGCCAAACAATAACCTAATCTGTTATAAAATTCGTGACGTACAGAGCTTAATTGTGTTTGTGTTATATTATTGCACTCTTCAACAATGGCATTTTTCAAATCAACAAGATTTTTGATATGTCGTTTATAAATTTTCTCCTTCAAATATGGCCATAAAAAGAAATCGCACGGTGCTAAATCGGGCGATCTAGCTGGCCAATTAATTGGACCACCTCTACCAATCCATGAATTTGGAAAACATTGATCCAAATATAATTTAATGTTGCAGCTGTAATGTGCCGGACATCCGTCTTGTTGATACCAGACAACATTATCTTGAGTTGCACACTCTTCTAACTGCGGACCAATATGATTTTGCAACATATCCAAATATTTTTCGTTGTTTAAATTATTTTCAATAAAAAATGGCCCAATTATACACCTGCCAAAAATTCCAGCCCATACATTAACTTTTTCTGGATATTGGGTACGTCTTGCTACCATTAAATGAGGATTTGTTTGGCTCCATATTCTAAAGTTTTGTGTATTAGGTTCGCCGTGTAAAGTAAACGTAGACTCGTCAGTAAAACAAATAGATTTCAAGAAGTTTCTGTCTAAATTGGATTTTTCCATAATAATGTTACTAAATTCGCTTCTAGCCATTTTATCCGCTTCAAATATCTCTTGGTGCGTGGAATATTTATAAGAATGATATTTTTCATTTTTTAGTACCTTATGTATTGTTGAAGGATGCAAATTTAATTCAGCACCAAGTTGACGCACACTAACATTTGGGTTTTCCGTTACACACAAAAGTATATTCAATGTATTTTCTTTAATTGCATTTTGATTTAAATTCTCCTCCTGATCTTCTGCGTTGATTTTTCTACAATTTTTACAACGTTTTAACACACTTCCAGTTTCTTCGAATTGTTTAATTATCCTACGAATAGTCATAGCGGAAGGTATGGGACGGTTTTCAAAGAAAGCGCTGAATAAATCTCTTACTCGTCGTATCGAATTTCCAGTAAAATACCATTTTACGCACTGAACTTTTTCATTTACCTTAAGTTTATTCATTATTTTCAATAATAATGATAATAATACAGAACGTAACAATAAAATAAATACGATCTGTCAAACTCAAACTCCAGAAGAAATGAAATTATTTGTTTAATTTCCATGGCACTTTGATGTAAAGAGCGCAAAAATGGAAATTTTAATTTGCTTCTAATTCTTGATCGGAACATCCTATATTGATAAATTTGGCATCATTTGATGCATTTTTGAATTCTAAACAACTTTTGTATTTGTACTTTTGTTCTATAATAATTAGGGGAAAATTTATCACCAAATGAAAATTTTAGCATTGTATTCCCTATGTAACAAAAAAAAAGTAGACACCCGGTATATATATATATATATATATATATATATATATATATATATATATATATATATATATATATATATATTTAGTAGTATATTTTGTAAAGAAAAAAATTGTTAATTATAACTTAAAGCACATTAAACCATTTTTATTCCATAGTAAATGATCCGCAAAAAGAAAATATACAGATACAACACCACATACCATATATACCTACAAACGCAAACTAACTACGTATTTAAAAACAGAACTAAATCGCTTTTAAAAACATTTACATACATGGCTAGCTGTGATGCGTTGCGGTTTCTCGGTAAATGAACATAGAGTATGTAAAGTAACATAACCTCTAAACTTTAACTTTCGTAAATGAAGCGACAAGGTTCTCAGTTTTCGTTTGTCGCCGATGGCAACTCAACTTTTTCCGAAGACCCCCTCTTTCATATGCCTTTTCTTAGACCGACGAATATATTTTGGTTTACCAAGGGTTTGTGGTTAGGGCTACCGAGAAAAAAAATCGAATTAAATTATCAGTATTTGTTTTATGTTATATACAAATATTTTGAAAATGTACTTCTAATTGTTATTACATCGATTTTTAAAGTTACATCTCATTTTTTTTTTAATTCTGGTGTTGTTTTTTTAGAGCTAGGAAAATTCACTTATAAAAGGAATTAATTTATAATTCACAACTAATTCAGTAAAATTTTCAAAACAATTTACTATTTTAATTTTTCAGCATAACATTTTTTACAATTTCTTTGACAATTACAAAAAAAATTTGCTATTTTATTGGCCTTAATTTACAAATCTTTCTATACAATTAAGATGAAAAATTATTATTCTGAATGATTTAATCTTTTTTCCATGAATTAAGTTTTTCTTAGCAAATTCTGTATTTTTAATGTGAATTAAGCTTTTTCTGGTGAATTGAAGCTTTATATGTTAAATAGATATACACATAATTCTAATTTATGTTGTAGGTTTAATTAAATTTCTCAAATTTAATAACTTAAAGCTTTTTTGAACTAACATTTGCCCAGATCTTTCTAAAGTAAATAAATATTATGTGAAATTAAAATAAAATTAAATATCTATAATACTGATGCTCGGTTGCACAAAGCATTATTAACTTAATCAACAAGTTAGCCAGACTGTCAATTGTTTTCGAACCGTCTCCTTGATTGATCAGTTGGTAAGTTAAAGAAAGTTTTGTGCAATCGGGCCTGAATATATGTAATTTTAGTCGAGTTATTGAAAATAACCTTATATTTCAACCAAATAGATACATTTAACTTATAATTATTACAGCCAGTAAACTATAATTAATTTATATATTAATAATTTTTACACTATAAAATTAAAACATGATTGAATTATTCATAAAACTTGCATCAACAACAGTTGCTTGATCTTCTACGATAGCGAAAATGAATCTTTAGAAACGTTCTACATTTTATAATGACTATTACAAGAGACCATCTTTCGTATCTTTTAACTTTGCTTGTCCATCAAGTTAGCTTTGCTTCCAGGCACTAAATTTCCTCCGCTTTCTCCTCACATCACTGTCCATCGTCCACATTTTGTAGCGAACGCCGGCGACAACAAGTCTAGCGACTTTTTAATTAAATTTTTGCTGTCAAATTAATGCTAAACATAAACAGGTTGGCCGAGGAATAGTGTTCGTCAGATGTTTTGCCGTCATCATCCATAGTTGACTTTGATTATTTCTTTTGAATGTGCGCATGCTTGCGTTCTCTGATGTTGTAGCTTTTGAAATTATAAAAGAACTACATAGTTTTTAGATTGGGTGATGAATGTAAATATGAATATGAAACTGACTCGAAATTCCTGCCATGTAAACATTGAAAACACATGTTACGTGGGTACTAGAGAGAGAGCGAGAGGAATACGGTGTTGTTGTTTTCTGTCGTTTTCTCTTTGATTGTGACATCAAAGCAGGCGCTGCTGTTTTAAAATGATGGATAAATTATTGGGTTTTAACACTATCAAAGAAGATATTTATAATATATGTATGTACCTATATGCGTGCTATTTTATATTTATACTGCAATAATTTTACGATTTTTATAATGGGTTTCAATTATCTAAATTTGTCATGCTTAGAATAACATTTAGCGTTAATATATTTTCTCTTTCAAAATCTATTGCACTGAATTAATTATATTTTTTTGTAAAACACATAAAACAATATATTTTTAACTACAAAGATATCCAGGCTAGAGTATTTAAAAATAAGTACAGTAGACTCTCGATTGTATAAACATGAAAAAGGCACTGTTTAAATTATCAGTAAATATTTTATATATACATATTACTGTGATGAATGAAAGACAGTTTAAACAGAATTTATGTATTTATTATAAATGATATTGGCCAGCGTTTCTGTTCGTCATAAAATATTTTATTTTTAAAATGCACAAGGTCAGGCATAAATTAAACATAATCGAATACTTTAGTTTGATCATCTACTTATTTTAAAATATCAGTAGTTTATATTACTAGCCGGAACTCGTCGCTGCTCTATATTATCTCACGACTTGCAATTTGGAAAAGTGTCTAAAATTGTAAATGAATGATCACGGAACAAGTATTTTGGTACTTGCTCTTAAGGCTCTCCTAGGGCCGTTTTTCCCAAATATGATGATGATTTTTAATATCAAAAATATAATTTTTGTAATATTTTTTTCGGGATTTATTAACTTTTCAAAATAATTGAAATTTGATCAAGTAGCTTGAAAAAATGTGAAACCAAGTCAAGTATTTTTACTTCAAGTCCAAGCCAAGTACCAAATTTTAAAAGGCTTCGACACATCAAGCTAGGTTACTTGGCTTGGAAAATCGCTAGAATTTACCAATAAAAATTGACATCATTTATACAAAACTTGTTTTATTTTGGCTTATAGTTAAATATTTTTTATTAAACAAATAATCTTTAATTATATGTTAAAATATATGGGGTATTGTATTTTTGTAAACTTTGGATAATATCAACATTCAAGCTGAGAAATATTATCGGTTCCAACTCTATATATTTCTTAACCATGGTTGTTGCTTTTTATTTAATGCATCAATTAAATTTAAGAGAGAAAAAATATTTTAACATTTATTTCCTCTAATATCGTACATATGTAGGTATACATTTACGATTCAATACAAATTGGCATCGTCCACGATATTTCAGTGAAACGAGATACTAAACTAAAACTAACCATGTACAAACGGAAATAAAAACTGGCTTAATTACCTTTAATTATAACTACCCAACAAAACAGAGTGGGAGAGAGGGAGGGAGAGTACTTGCAAAAGGCTACCTACCACTAACTTATATGAATAGCCCAAAGGCTTTCGATGCATGTCTCCTCGTTCTGTACATGGAAGCAATGAGAACTTGGGAAAAGCAGCCAGAGGAGCGCGCACAAGAGCGGTCGGTTCTCGGTTATATAGTTAGTTCGTCGGGTTTGTCGCTATGCGGCGGCACGGTCGTTATTAGAGAGGACCTCGAACGTTTGTGTGACGTTACATATGTGAAGCAGTAAATTTCAAATTCGAGCCGGTGAAGCCCATTTAAATGCAAATGTCCCATCCTCATTCAGAAAGACATATACAATGCCCTGCATACACATGAACGAGAGAAGTGCATTATTATTATATAAAACGCGCGCAGCACAGCACTACGAGTTGCAGTCGGTCGGTGTCTATGTGTTTGACAACAGTTTAGTTTCAATGTTGCTAGATAATGAACTAGAAAAATGAATGGCTACACCTACACTTATTTTTGGTAATATTTTATAAGGACGAAAATACAAAATAGTAGATCCATAGATTATTATTAGTTAACTAAATAATTCTATTTATTTGTTTGTTTAATTGATTGATTAATTGCAATAATTAATATAAATTATTCAATAACAACGTATCTCATAAAAATTATATTATTGCTAAAGAAAACTACTTCATTTGTTTAAAATTATAAAAAAAGTTGTAAGTTTTAATGTATTTTTTAGACGTTTTATGTAATGTTAATAAGAATAAAAATTATATTAAATTAAAACGGCTTTAGGTTGTGTTTTTGTATTAATATTTAGTACTAATCGACATTTCGGCAAACTTAACGTACGTCTTCATCAGGAAAAATGATACAAATGACATTTAGAGTAAATAAAAAGAACATAGAAACAAGTTTTTAAGTAACAAAAAAAGGAAATAGATTATAAAATTTATAAATTTTTAATTAATACAAACCAAGTTTTATTTAAATCAGTGCCTCTTATGAATCTACTGTTAATGTTGATGGGTCTTGCAATTATGACAGTATCTTCAAATTTTACAACATGGAATGTAAATCAATTAATACAAATTTATATTGTATTTCTATTGTCCAAAATAATAAATGTTTTAGCTGAATCTAAAAATTACAAAGAGTTATTTATCTTTTTTCCGTCTGAATATCTATTCACATCAATTAAAGAATCAATACCTCTCGAGAAAAAAAGGAACCTTTGTCCATTCAATTATTTCCAATTAGATAAAACCGGGCCGCAAATATTGGCCCACTTCTTCGGTCGGAAAGCAGCAGCCTCCCCCAATTAACGAATTGCGTTTCCGGGATCGTGTGGCTGAAGGGCGGGGGGTAGTCTGCTACGTGCCCCGTCCATGTTACAGATGCGGGTGGATACACTGTGAGTATTACGAAAGAGACGCGCGCGTCCGTAATGCGATCCTAATGCAGGACTATTCGGTTTTTGCTCTGATAAATCTAATGGGCCGGGCCGTTTCGTTATTTATTCAATCAATTGTGCGCGTTGTTCAAACCTTTATATCTACGTTTATATGCTCACGTTTGGATTAATTGTTTTTAATTAATAATTGCCGAGGGTAAAAGGTTAAAAGATTGTAAAATATTAGGGTTTCTTGAATGTATAGTGGAATGGTATTATGTTGAAGGAATTCTATTTAGGGACTTTTGGCTTGTATTCATATCCTTTTTTTGGAAACACTTTTAGTGTTTACTTGACATATACTTATTTCAAATTGTGTTTTGGCTTTTTTTTGTTATCAAATATAAACAATTTTTTTGATATTTTGATTATATTTGACATTTCTAAATATACACAAAGCTAAAAAGAATTCTTGAAAATATCAATAAATAATTTTAAATGTACTTCAAAGTGCTGTTAAATGAGACATTATAAATATTATGGATTGTATATTGGATTGTATATTGGATGGTAAAATTGTTAAAATAAATACAAATTTTATACAAGATGATTAATTTTTATGAAACCATTTGTAAAAAAAATAACAGTTAAATTAACAGATTTATGAAAATGATACAACAATCGTAAATAAAATAGTTAACAAGTAAAATTTCAACTGCACAGATATGTGATTTCCAGGGGCGGATTTGCCATCTGGCAGTTCTGACAACTTTCAGAAGGGTCAGTGTCAAAATGGACCGGTGTTTTTCGAAATTGTATACGCAATACATTTATCAGTTTATTTGATTTCAATAAATTTTTCTTGTATTTTTTAAAAATTTCCACATCCCACATCCCACATTGGTTAGTTAAAATGGGCCGATAGTTTTAATGATGCTAGAATATAATTCTTGTGCTAGTCCACCTCTGATAGTTTTTACTACAGAATTCAGAATTTACAGTTTGTGTCTAAATGCGCATGTTACAATAATGTTTGTTATACTATAATATTATTAACTCGTATTGATTGCAAATCCATTAACTTTTTTTATGTTGATCAACAGATTCATTAACTGTAATAAAAAATTGCTTTTTTTATCGCAATAATTCTGAGAAACAAAGATCGTAAACAGATGATGCTCGCAACTTGATTCGGTTTTGTTTTTCTAGACTATCTTTTTTTATCTCAATTTTTTTTTGTTTCGTTATTATTTCTGACTGCAGTTGTTTCAAGTGGTCATAAAATATTGATATTAATATTGCTATGCAAATACATTGTCAGTTTAGTCTTTTTAATTAAAAATTTTGACTTTTATTTTTAAATTTATATGGTAATTTTTATTCTTTTTCTTACCTGCATACACCAAAGACATCTGCTTTTCAGGTAGATATAAGTTTGTGTCTATCTCTTAACTCGAAGTTATTTATTAAACGTGGCTCTATCTGTTGACTTTTATATTTTTTACTCTTTTGTTTTTCCTAGTATATATTTTGTTTGTCACAGCTTGTAATATATACAGTATGTATCAAAAGTTTGGAAACGCCTAAATATTTTCAGAATTACGTATTTGACCATGATTGATATTTGAAAACTTCAGAGTTCACTAGCAATAAAAAATTGAAAATATTTACAAAAGAAGTTTATAATATTGACGATATTTGTCTAAAACTTCATGTTAATACAATTAATAGTTTTCAAGATAATTAGCTGTTTCCAGATTTTAGACACATACTGTGTATATCAAAAGACTGAAAATAAACAAAACAAAAAACGATGATTTTTATTGGTTTTATGCGGTTGATTATGAATTGTATGTCATCTAATAAGCGTATTTCTCATGATTAATGTTGTTCTTGTGACGAGAAATAAAATAATGGACTATTTTTTATTCAAATCAAATGTCATTCCTATAGTGATTCATTCTTTATTGTCGTTGATTAAATTAGCTTTTGTTCTTTTGGCTTCTTTAATTAATTTTGACTGAAAACAATTGATTTACTGTTGACTGAATAAATGGTCTTTGGTTTTAAACTAGTATATTGTTTATTAATTGTCTCTGCATCTTGTAGTTCTATGAAGTATATAAGGCTTTGTTGAATTTTCGATATTGAAATTTTTTGTGTTTATTTTTAATGTCAAGATATTAATGCAAGAAAATTTGTGTTACTTGGCAAGAATTGAAATTGATGTTTTTTTAAAAAATATCAATTTGTATCGTTATTTTGGATTAGTTTCATAAAAAGAAAATAATAATAATAAAATACATAGTTACTTTGTTAATTTGAAGATAAACTTTTTTTTAACCCTTCCTCCCTACACTAGTATAAGCCGATCAAGCTCACCACACTGGGGTAGATGTCTACCCCGCGCCTTCAACCGTGTTTAGCTCCATCTATAATAATTGTCGTAAAGTTGAACAATTGCATATCAAAATTTTCGTTGAGGTGTATACTTTAAGGTCATGTAGGTTCCATCGACATTTGTTAATATTTTATTGTTCAAATGTGCAATTGTTGGAAATTTTTTTTTAGGAGTTTAGGAGTCTTTACCTCGCTTTGAATACGCGCTGGGGAAGAAATATAGCCCAGTGTGGGGAGGAAGGGTTAAATAAAATTATTAATAATTTTTGTCTATATGCTACTTGCTTTTGAAACAGATTAAAAATTCCATTGAAAATAATGTATTTTTGTATTTTTATTAAAAAAATTTGTTATTTTTAACGTTATCATACTTTTATAATGTTTGAACATTAGCAATGTATTTAATTAAATTAAGTTTAAATAACTTATTTACGGGAAAGATAATTAAATGTAATTGAGATGTCTGTCTGCCTACAGTAACTAAAATAGATATTCTTACACATACTTAGATAATAATTTAGACATAATTTTGAAAATACTAAAATTTCTTGCCGCGACAGAAGCTTTTTTGCTCGAAACGTAATTACATTCTAAATCACATTAGCCTTGAAACACAGCAATATGGAAAACATAAATGCATCAATTACGTTCTTTGATCTGCTTATATTATAAAACGAAGCGAAAAAATACACGGCGCGCAGTCTTCGAGTTCATTTCGAAGACAAAACGGATTTAAAATGAAATTACACCGCTGCGCCGTCACAATGGACCAACAAAATTACGAATTAACTTATGATAAAATTACCATTAAAAAATACAATTGGTCAACTGTACTCGGGCTCTTACATTTCCCCCAACAATATAATTATGGTTTACCGGGGAGTGAAGGGGGGAGGGGGTTAACGATTTGGAATAGTTAATTATACACGAAACATTTTTGGTTTCCTCGAGATTATTTAAAGAATGCAAAAGCGTGCGCCGTGCTGCAGACGACTGTTAAAAGTTTTGATTAGCAGAGCATTCTTTTGGAACTGTGTGTGCGGTTGAATTCTTGTTCCGATACAGTTTACCAGGAGAATTTTATCTAGGATTTAACGGAATCGTTGTTTTTCAAAGTTTTCCTCTCGGTAAATTATTCGTCAAAAATCTGGTAAATACCATTGCTATAGCTGATTGGAAAGAGTTTGAATTTCTTTGAAAATTATACAAGATTACGATATAATTTTAATATTATTACGATATTATAAATTTGAAAGAATTTGATAGATACAAAAATTTGGAATTTATTGAATATTGTATCAATATTGTAATAAAATATTTTGAAATTTAATTTTTTTATATGGCTTATGAAAAGTGCAATTATCACGAATTTTTAACAAATAAAACAACTTCACACGCTTTCCAGAAAAAGAGAGGTAGAAATGCTTTTAAAAAAATTATTTTTGGTAGTTCTTTATTGAAATTAAGCAAAAGGATTTAAAATTTTAATATTAGATGTAATAAAAATTTTTAGTAGTACTATATTAACTTTTCGGGTTAATTTAACAAATATTATGAAAAGAGGTTCCAAAATTAGGAGAAAATAAAATGCTAATGTATGTTTTCAATCATTGAAATAGATATTTACTCAAAAAAATATGTAATTTTTTTGAGTAAAGTTGGGAATTTGAAAAAGTTAGTTTTATTAAGTTACGAATAGCGACATCATATAAACATGGGAAAGGCTACGAAAGAAGAAATAGAAGAAGAATGTTTTTAACTATTAAAAAATGCTAATGCTCACCAAAAATTATATAAAATACTTTTATATCAGTTAGATTTAACTAAATATAATATCATCAAACGGACAAAAGACACTTTATTTTTATTTTAATTTTTTTTAATTATTTTTGTCCTTGCTTTTTGATCTCGTTTTTAATTATATATATATATTTGATGAATCATAGAATTGTACTATTTGAATATTTAAAAAATGGAAATTCTGAAATTGACACAATTTTCTCCCGAAATCACTAACCAAATTTTTCAGTTTGAAAATCTTTTTTTCGTCACCCTGTTGCATTAATGCATTAAGGAACGTAGGGAAAATCTTTCGAATTCCTACTATGTTTACACTAGGCATTGTAGTCTTCCGAAAACTCGTCTTAATCCCGAAGGATAATAGTTCGCGTACTTTGTAAGTTCACAGTAGCAACAGCAGCGCCTCTATACGGTAGCGCCGCAAACCTAACGTGTGTGTGTGTGTGTTTGTGCCTACCAGCCAAGTTTGTTCACGAAGAGAGAAAGTTTTCGGTTTTGGCTCCTTTAGCCATCGGATTTATAAACGCTTTGGGCTAAATACGATGTTGTTACACATGTGGCGGTCTGTGTGTGTGTGTGAGTATGTGTGTGTGTATGTTTGCGTGGGTGTGCTGTATGTATGTTACGTCAATACGTCGATTTGAATTTACTTTGCAGATTATTATGTTAGCTGTGAGATTATTTACATTACATAATATTGTTATTTTCGCTTTCTCATGAGGGTTGAATTTGGTTGACTGTTTTGTCTCGAAATAATAAATATTAATTTGATTATAAAATAACAAGGTTAAAATTATCGTATTAAAACAATGATTTCGTACAAGATTAACTGATTAATAATTTTTGTTTATTACACAGAAAAAAACTAAACGGAGTTTTGTTAGCATTCACTTTTATAGTCAAATTGTGGAGTTAAGCAGGAGTTAAAATTTTAATATCAGATATATTAAGAAAATTTTATAATAATAACCAGTTCCCATAATTCCTAAGTGAAAAATAAAATAAATAAATAAAAATTCGTTATTAAACTAAAAGTGATTTTAGCAAAATATTTACGTTGTAGGTTTGCAAAGATAAAAAAAAATTCTGGTGTATAATTGATGAACTATCCGATTGCAATAGCGTTGAAAAATATCAGAAAACAATTATCGGTTACCGCAAATCAGGGACACGATCATTAATAATTTTGCCTTGATAAATTACATCTCACGATCAAATGTCATTCGCTATGTGCACGATTCTTTTTTATTTCTATTTTTAATTTTAAATTCAATTATTTTTACCGAACTAATACAGAAAAGTTAATTATATCAAAATATTTCTGATATTGTGTACAATAACGCTACGTTGATTTTAACGTTTCTCTTTTGTTATTTATTTGTGTGTTTTATTATCGATTTCGCGAAATTAGTTTTGTTTAAATTGTACCAATTTTAGTTTTCAACACTGTGTTGGTATTTAATAAAACAATATAATTTTTTTCCTGCTAACATCAAGTTTTTATTTTGAATTTAAATTAATTGAAAATTAAATTAATTTACTGAGTATTTCATAGAGTTGTTGGTTTGTGTACAAAAAAACAAATGTCTGCCCGTTTTTATATTTCTGCAATGCACAATCGTTATGCGAGAGAGATCTAGATTACATTCTGAAATCGCTTTTTTTAATTACTTTATGTTGGCATAAATTTTCTTGCTGTAATAAAATCAGCAGAATGAATCAGGGAGTTAAGAAAAAGAATAATGCCATTTAAAATAGTTCAGAGAATCAGATTTGAGATTTTGTTTTATCTTTCCATTTTTATAGACACAGAACATTAAATAATTGTTTAAATGGAAATTAAAATACTTCTTCATTTACTCTTTTTTAAGTGTCTATAAATTACATTCTTATACAAGTTTTTTTTCAGTCGCTTATTTTTATTTATAAATATATTGAAGAAATAATGATATTGCCAAGCTAAATGAATGAAGTATATTTGTTGTTAAATACTTCTAATTTTTATAGTGTTGCAAACAGATGAAGAACAGGCAAATATTTTACGCGTTATCTTGCGTCATCTTGTGTATATAACACATTTAAATATGTACAAGAAACCTAACAAGTGACTTGAGTTTACTGTCCAGCAAAAAACAAAGAAATAAAAAGTTGAATATTGACAGAACAAATGCCGCGTATGTACTATGTACAATTAGTCAAATAAAAAAAAACATTTACTGTTTAACGGTTAGCCGTCACATTGTTTAAAGACATCTGCGACAAAATAAAGAATACTATTTAAATTTTCTTAACATACAACTTTTGTTATTTATTGAATTTGCTAAACTAATTTGTCGATTGATTTTAAATGTTGACAGAAAAATATTTTAGATGTTTGTTAATCTTAGATAGACGAAAAAACTTATAATATTTATAAATATAATAAAATGTTTTCTGATATTGTTTTTAAGTACATACATGCATACACAATCACGCCATGTACCCAACTGGGTGTGGCACAAACTCTTTTCATCATTCCGTAATCAGTCTCCTCCAAACATTTCTATCCAAACAAGCAACTTTCACTTCATGCACATTCATAATTCCTCTCATACATGCTCTTTTATTTCTACTACTTGGAAACTTTCGCTCACGCAAAACACTCTCAATCATACCACTCCAACTACTCATCGGACGTCCACGCAAACGTATACCAACAAAATCATTCAAATAAATCTTTTTAACCAAACGTTCATTAGACATTCGCTCAACATGTCCGAACCATCCTAACTGACTAACACCAACTTTTGCTACAACATTTTTTCAATTTCACACTCATCATACACCCGCTTTCTCCTATTTACTATTAATTTGATCATATTTATAAAGCTCTTTTAACGATACAGAAAAAAAATCTGTTGATTTAGAAGTAATGTAAATTTATTTACTATTCAATTCAACTTGTTAATTATACTAATTATTATATAAACAGAAATTAAATGAATTTGAATATAAATAAACAAAATAAAGTAAATTACGAATACAGAATAAGAGTTTTAGTTTTGATCAATTTATATGGTTTATCCTCAACTTTAACACATACAAGATTAACAAGATTACACAACATGTTCTAAGCCGAAATTTCCAAACTGACCAAAAGCGCAAAGCTGCAGCTTGTAAAGTCCAAAGCGGTTTCCGTATTCCGTTTGATTCGTTCACCAAACTAATGTTTGATGTTTCTAAAAGCTCTCTTGTCTGCGCGAAACACTTCTCACACAGAAATGTTTTGAATCTTCTCCTCTGTTCGGTTACATTCGCAAAATTCGACAGATATGTTTTTACACTCGTATTCGATTTAAATTTCGCGTCCGGTTTCACTTCGAAATTAACTCGGTAGCACAATAAATTCCCGAGGAATTTCGGGGTAGTGGATAGTGGAGTTACAGTTGTGTTTGATTATAGCAAAGTATGTAACAAGCCACGATGTTTGTTTCATGTGAGCGAAAACTACTCAACTTACAAGTTACTTTATTAGTTCCACTTGATGTATATAATTTGTTTGAAATGTTGCATAATATAACTTTATTGATTAAATTGAAATTAATTTATCTTGTATCAGAACTTGGCTTTTGATATTGAATGTAGTTCTTCAAATAATTTAAAAATATTTTCTTCAAACTATTCAAAAAATGCCAAAATATTTTAATTGGGAATTTCGTAAAGAACTTATCTTTACGAAATTATTATTTTTTTACGAAATTATAATTAATATGCGTTAACTTAACGAAGATGATTCGTTAACTATTTTCTTTGTGCTAGAAAATGTGCTAACATGTTCCAAATAAATGATTAGAGAGTTGATTATACGAAACTCTTTAATAATTATACTTTTGCTAAAAAAATTATTAATATATTGTGTATTTTCCGTGATTTATTGGAAATGCAGAAGTTTTGTGTAATTTTAAAATTATTTTTGTGTTGCATTTTATTATTTAAATATTATTATTTTTTTTGCAGTTTCTATTGTTATTTTTTATGCACATTTTTTGTGGAAATATATTGTTTATTTTCTGTGAACTTTCTGTGATTTTCTACAACTGAAATAAGTAACTGTATTTAGTAGTACATTAAATATATTTGTTTTTTTGAAAAAAAATCTATCAACAATTATTATTAGTGGTCCGCATAAGAAAATTAGATATTTTACTGGTCCACGGTGCGTTCTTGGTTGAGAAACACTGCTCTAGATGAAAGAGGAATATATTTTATTTATTAATTTTGTTGTAGTGAACGGAGCCTGGTCCCAGTGGTCTGCATGGCAAGATTGTAAATGCCCGGGTTCGAACACCGTTAGCGGTCAAAAACGAATCCGAACCTGTACGAATCCACCACCAAGTAATGGCGGCTTAAACTGTCAAGGAGCCAGTGTTCATCGTACGCCCGATTGCCTCCCTTGTCAGCCAGGTAAAATAAACTTTATTCATCAAAGCAGATTTTTTTACGCGTGTTGGCTTTTACCGCTTTTTTGTCTTTTGCCGTTATAAGTATTCTCAAATTGTAATTCTATCATTTGTTGAGTGATTATGAGTGACGAAACACAAAATATCGTTGTGCGTTTGTTTTTCTGTTTTGGTGCGCCTATAGGAGGATTTGCCCTGGACACATCGTTTGAATATGATGGCGTTGAGGTGTTTCTGGGTAAGACGAATTTCGTCCATGTTGTCCGTAGATTGTCTTTTGTTTTGTTTTAGTTTTTTTGTTTTTTTTTTATAGATTTGTTGTTTCAGCTGATTTATTTTATATTTGATTTTCAGTTGTTTTTGGTTAATTTTGTTTGATCCAGGTGTTGTGTTGTGTTGTGATATTGTTTTGTTTCTATGAGCCAATAGCTTTATGCTCAAATATTATTAGTAAATATTAAAATAAGTAATTATTATTTAAGATTTATTTTGTTTATTACTATCATTATTAATCCTACAAAATAACACTGAGATCTTTGTGATCTTTCCGACAAATTTGTTTAATTCTATTAGATATTTTCACAGAGATTTATTCAGACTACCCTACTCATTTTGAAATTTATATGTTTTAGCGCATAGTTCTGAACTAAAATACGAATTAACAACGCAATTGTTTATTAACAATTTTTTATTTTGCTTTCACTGTTTAAATTGTGCAGTTCAGAACCAATAGCATTACGACTAAAACATAACACTAATTTGGTTTTAAGTAACCTACACTGAATACATATTTACTATTATGTTAAAGATAAAATTGTCAAAAACAAAACAAAAATAAGTAATTGAGAGCGTCATATTATAATAATAATGAGCAGAAAATTACATTATTATGTTCCAGGATTAATAATTATATTTAATGATTATTTATATTATGAATAAAAATTATTAGGAATTTAAATATATTTATTTTTTATATTTGTATTTATTATAACCAATTTTATTTTTACATTGTTTTTATAATTTACAGATTTCTATTTATTTAGAAAAAAAAATTAAATAATAATAATAATTAAAACAATATTTGTATAAGGGTGATGATATATAATGAATAACAGATATATTTTATTAAATTAAAAAGTACAAAATTATTTAATGATTTTAAATTAATAAAAAAAGCAAAAACTGTTATGTTTTTTTGTTTAAAATCACAAATAACTATAATCAATAACATACATGTAATCGTAAACTAGACAAGTGTTTATACTTTCATTATATTGTACGTATTTGAACAGACAAACAATTTTTATCGAAAATTTTATGAAAAATATGTACATTTTAATTAAGTCATATATTGATTGCATTTACTTATTAAACTGATGTTAAAAGTTATTAAATTTCAATTTACATTTATTAAAAATCCAAAAATATATACATATTTATATTATATTTGATAGTACAAATAATATCGATATCACAATATTTTATTTTACAAATCAATTAAGGTGAAAGCTTTTCGGCATGCATTTATAAAATATTTAATTTTTATTTTAAACTAAAAGCTTTATATATTTGGAATAATTTATTACATTAACAATATACCACAAAAATAACAAAATAATGTTTTTGATTATTCGTTTTTAGTCAGTCAGTATCCGAAACAATGTTATTTTTTTTTTAAGTTTGTAAATAAAATCGTGTAAAACAAACGTATAGTAAGTATATTTGAAAGAATTAAAATTTGAAGATAAATTTTTATTAACAAATTGAATAATTAATTTTATTTTTAAACCATGAGTAAAAGAATGTCTAATACTTAGATATTTTCAGTTCAAAACTATCATTACAGTTACTAGAAGTCTCTAGAAGCTACTACTTACTAACTTATGAAGATACAATGTAAATGTACGATTTTAGTTTTATCAATTGTTCTGGTTTTATTGCAGCTAAAAATTGAGACTACTAATTTTTTTTTTTTACAAACTTTATCGCGTTTTCATAACATGTTTTTAGCTAGTAGATAGTGGCAGTTCAGAATCAATAGCATTACGACTAAAACATAACACTCTAATTTCAAGATGTAGGAAAATGAGACTTTACACTTTTGGAAGCTTTAGAAATTTTATTCAAGTTTGAAAATTTAATAGAATTGGTTATAATTATTACTTAAATCACAATAAAATGTATACTAAGATAATACGTATTTTTCAATTATACAATAAACATTTCTTAAATATCTACAAAGTTAACGAAAAAAAAAACTAAGAACAATTTTTCGTGAATTCTTTCAAACAGTTGAACCACGTTGGTCATCGTGGTCAGACTGGTCCGAATGTAGTTCTGACTGCACACGAACTCGTCGCCGCACCTGTATATTACCATTGCCGAGTCAAGGAGGTGCGCAGGCACAAACGAGCCGTCACTGTAACGGAAAAGATACTCAAACAGCCCCATGTCCTGTGGATCAGTGTCAACCTACGGCAGATGTTCGAGAAGGTAGGACTTTTTCGTCTGTTTTTAATTATATATTTATTTTTGGATTTTACGTTAGTTTGTCTACATAATTGAAAATTTATTTCTACATTGAAAAATCATATATTATTGAATTCGAATTACAGGACCAAATTTGTCTATTTAATTAGATAATAAAATAAAACTGTTGTAGGTTGTAGTTCTGTATTAATATTTATTAATAATCGATATTGAGTACGTCGAAATAAGTTCTAAAAGATTTTTTACTATGTTAGACAATATTTTTTGTAGCATGTCTAGCTGAAATCTAATTGTTATTATATCAAAAAAAGGTATAGACAAACCATTTTAAATTTTTAGGTAAATCAACGAATAAGAATTTACCAGTATAAAATACAATAGTCTAGAAAATAATGTTAGATCAATATATGAAATATAATTGTTTTCTGTTATATTAGATGTTTCATCTAATATATGTTTAAAATATTGAAAATCATCTACTTTTTTCAACAAAACAACTAAAATATTACAAAAAGTTATCAAAGATTTTTTTATGCATTCCAAATGAAATGAATGAGAAATTTGTTTATTCGGATTTAAAATGAGATTTTTAGAATTTTACTTTTTGTTGTTGCTGTTGTTTAGATTTTTTTTTTAATTAAAATTTTTAGCAATACATTTTCGATTGGAATGAAATTGGGCGATTGATATTTTTTTTTGCTCATCGCATCCAAATGGACATAATGAGTTTAAATATGTTCAGAATTTGAACGGTTAAAAAGTTAATAAAATTTACATATGTGTAATTATTTTCTTTTGTTATTTTTTATATGTATATTTTAATTAAATCAATTTACAAATACATTAACAATTTTTAATCATTGCTTTAACACACAGCAATTATAAAATATTAAAAATTATAAAACTTTAGGTTAAAATTTTGTATCATTTTATAAAAATCCGACGTGTTTTGATCATCAGAAAAATAAATACAAATAACAAATAAACGTAAAGTCTCATGTTTAAAATACTGTAATATGATTGATTAGATTAAAAGTTTATGATTTGAAATATAAAATATTTTAATTTCTACTTAATCGCAGTGAACGAATATATATAATTAGTAAATTAAATAAATTTGGAAAAAAGAAAAAAAAATCTAAATTTTAAATAAAAAATTTCTTAAATGCATTATGAGCTATAGCCACGGTGTTTCATATCATTTATATTTAAAATTTTGAATCATAAATTTTATATTTGTAAATTAAATATATCTTGCACCAGTTTTTAACTATAATTAAAAAATACGTTAGTAGTTAATAGTCAAATAAATACGTACGAGTTAACTTTTAGTTAGCAGTCAACGTGTTAAAATAATGCAGTAACAAATACTTTCACCCCTATAGCCATCTTTCAAAAGCGGAAACTTAACCCAACTTATTCTAAGTGTCGCGTAGAATTTATCAAAAATTTAATATATAAAATTATCATATTCATTACCGTAGATGATGATGAATCAAATTCTAGTTCCCACGATGGGCCAGCAATAACTTGTGGTTCCCAAGATGGGCCAGCAATTAACTGCGGTTCCCGAGAAGGTCCAGCAGTTGGTTCGACGAGTGCCGTGGTCTCCTCATCCGCTACTGGCGTTGCGCTATCCAGAGGAATTCCTTCTGGACCACTAATTTCATATACAGCATCCTTGCTTATCAAATTAACAATTCTCTCTTCTAATTGTGACAATTCTTTTGTGGTCGGAGGTCCACCGCCAGTTTGGCTTCTCATTAATCTCATTCTCTTATTAATTGCTGAAGCTTTTTTTTTGTAGCCATTTTAAGGTCACTCTAAACCTATTTAAATAAAATATATATATTATATGTAATAATCAGTTGTCGTGATTAAAATACTCACTCTTTGCCATTTTTCTACATCTTTTCGTGGGTCGTATTTATTTAAAAGAATAACTAAATCCTGCCACAACTTCTGGTTTCGTATTCTACCTTTCAGACCAGCAAGTTGCCCTCTGGCAAATTCAATAAGTTTTTCCATAAAGGAAACAATAACTTTCTTCTGTTGCTTTGCAACACGAACATCTCGCAATTTCATTGATACTTGACGCTCCATTACAAAACTATCTACTAGAATCTAACTAAAAGTTTATGAAAAATAAATTTAAAAAAACCTACAAATCTATTTAGAACAAAATAAAATTTAACTAAATCTACAGAATTAAACTAAACAAGAACTATAGAAATATTAAATATAAATACTAATATTAAAAAAATTAAAATAAAAAATCTAAACTACAAGATATAAAACTACTAAAAGAAAATAGCCTTAAAAAAGGCTGATTTATTGCAAAAATGCACAAAACTACAGGAAAAAAATTAAAAACAAACTAAATAAAATACAACAAATAACAAAATAATATCAAAAACAAAAACAAATAACCACTGAAATATAGTAATAACTGGAACGCGCACTGGCCGCTCAAATGCGAGCCGAGAGAGATAGGAGATACGGGGGATTCGCGTCTTTGTCTTTATGATGGCGTAGCATTGCTTCTACATGATAAATTAGATAGCTATGAAAAAAAAAGAATCTCACTGCTATATGTCAAATTAATATATCAAAAATGATAAAAATACCTTTTATAGAGGAATTCCCCAATAAAATCTCATTACGTATCGTTTAGCCGGTGCATTTAGCTACAATTTAATATGCAACAACATAAGATTGTCGCATTTTTACCGCAAGAAATCGCATTTGAATTTCAAATGCGCAGAAGTGTAAGACAGTGATAGAGATCCCCCGTATCTCCTATCTCTCTCGGCTCGCATTGGCGCTACTAGAACACATAGGCAGTGCACATTCCAGTTATTACTATATTTCAGTGCAAATAACACTATAATTAAAAAAAATAAAGATAAAGAAAGTAAGCTGTCACAGTAACAAATGTACGAAATTGAATAAGTAGGTCAAATTTTAACTTGAATTACCAACAAGAAAAAATACCAAATTTTCTTCTTCATCTTTGCTTGATTACGTCATAACATTTATCACAATGCGTCATCAATTTATTGTTTTTTTACAACCGATAACATTAAAATCATCCTGCTGTTGTTAGTTGTATTCGTTGTATTGTTTTAAGTGTTTTGCAGTGTGTGTTATTAAGTTTTATTGTGTTTTGCGATTTGTGTTTGTTGTGTTTAATACTAAAATTTCGTTTAATTTCTATTTTCTTAATTTTAATCTATGTTTCGTGACTTTGTTTCTGCGTTGCAGTTGTGTGTATATATTTTATATCAAGAAACGAGAAGAAAAAATAAATAAATGTAAATGTAGAAAATCAAAATTAATATTTTTCAAGATTATGTATAATTGTAATTTTTCTATTTTTTTTTTTATTATATGTTTCATGTTTTATAATAGTACATATTTATATTTTTTCATGTGTTTGTGTATTATATATCAAAAATTGATATATTTTTCTTTATTCAGTTTGACTGATTTTTTAAAATTAATTTTTTTGTTAATTTTATGATTATATGTATTAATATTTTTTCATGTGTACTGTTTGTGTTTTTTTTTGTTAACAAAATTTTGATATAATTTTTAAAATTAATTTTGAATATTTATTATATTGAAAATATTAGATTTAATAAATTTTATTTCCTTACATATTTTCCATAAATTTATCAATTTTTGGTTAATTACGTTTATGTTAAGATGTTTATTGTTTCTTTATAATATTTGTATTTTTATAATTGTAGCTTTTAATTTTTAGTTATAAAACATTTATTGTAATATACGAAATTTAATAAATGAATCTAATATAATTTTTTTTTTAATTTCAATTTATTTATATATATACAGTGGCGCAACCAAGGGGGGGGCCGACGGGCCTCGGCCCCCCCCCAAGGCTAGCAGAATTAGCACAATTTTTATTCGTTTAGTCATATATTCAGCAGTCACTTCTAACGCTACAATTATTTACCCCAAAATATTGAGCCAAAATTCATTATTTTAAACTATTAATTATTCGATTCATGTAAAATAAAGTGAAAATCTGGTTAGAATTTGCTTTTTTTTTTTGCTTCTCCAAGATAAAATCCTTGGGCCCCCCCCAAGACAAAATCCTGGCTGCGCTACTGTATATATATATATATATATATTAATTCGGGGTCCGTCTAGTAGTCGCGCCACATTCGCCAGTGATATTGCAAGTGAGACATCTATTTCCCTTCCTTATCTATGTTTAAAATACTGTAATATGATTGATTAGATTAAAAGTTTATGATTTGAAATATAAAATGTGGTATTAAAGCAATGTTTTCTGCGATGACACTAAGATTTTCACAAATATTTTAATTTCTACTTAATCGCAGTGAACTAATATATAATTAGTAAATTAAATAAATTTGGAAAAAAGAGAAAAAAGTCTAAATTTTAAATCAAAAATTTCTTAAATGCATTATGAGCTATAGCCACAGTGTTTCATTTCATTTATATTTAAAATTTTGAATCATAAATTTTATTATTTGTAAATTAAATCTATCTTGCACCAGGCTTTAACTATAATTTACAAAATACGTTAGTAGTTAATAGTCAAATAAATACGTACAAGTTAACTTCTAGTTAGCAGTCAACGTGTTAAAATAATGCAGTAACAAATACTTTCACCCCTATAGCTAGATAAAAATCAACCCCCCCATCTTTCAAAAGCGGAAACTTAAGCCAAGTTATTCTTAAGTGACGCGTATCCGTCATGGCAGTGTTGTGTCTCCGTGCGTTGTCTGAGAACAACACACCTGTCACCGATTCCTTTCTCGCACTACCAATTCTCCCCCTTTCTCCTTCCGGTAAACCGCCCTCAAATCAAGGTATTTGCATTTCGGATATTAGTCGAGCAGCGCAATGCGTCTACGACTACTGTGTTACATTACAGAGAATTTGCAGCGCCCATAAATAAATCATCTGTTGGATGGGAATTAGCACGTTTGCACTTTGGTGACTGCGCGTCACGACGACTGTTTGCGATGCCTGATATTTGATAGGTATATGGTGTCGTTGGGTTGAGTCATAGGTTCTTAAACAAAAACAGGAGTAGAATCATATGGATAAATCCATATATTTTGACATTATCACATAAATGTTTTAAAAATTCTTTTTCTCCAAAAGTTAGTAACACTGTTTAAAAATGAAATTTTATGATTTCTGTTCATATAAGATAATCTATCCTAAAAATTAAAAATTTATTTTAAATTGGATGCACCTTCATAAACTAAGTTCAGATTCATCATCTAGTGGATATATAAAGGATATTTATATTATTTTTTTATTTTTGAAAATGTTACAGACACTGTACTATAATCCTTTTTTTTCAGTCAAAGTGATAATAATTTAAAATTCCCAAAACCACAAAATTGAAAACTACGTATTTTCGAAGGTAAACTTTCATCATCAGTAGCAAATTAACAATAAAATAAGCATTAGCGTGTGATAAGCATTTACATGATTTTAAAAGTCTACTGAATCCACTGAAATATAGTAATAACTGGAACGCGCACTGGCCGCTCAAATGCGAGCCGAGAGAGATAGGAGATACGTGGTATTCGCGTCTTTGTCTCTGCTCTCACTGCTATATGTCAAATTAATATATCAAAAATGATAAAAATACCTTTTATAGAGGAATTCCCCAATAAAATTTCATTACGTATCTTTTAGCCGATGCATTTAGCTACAATTTAATATGCAACAACATAAGATTGTCGCATTTTTACCGCAAGAAATCGCATTTGAATTTCAAATGCGCAGAAGTGTAAGACAGTGATAGAGATACCACGTATTTCCTATCTCTCTCGGCTCGCATTGGCGCTACTAGAACACATAGGCAGTGCACATTCCAGTTATTACTATATTTCAGTGACTGAATCACAAAGGTCATATTTCACTCAATGATCTATATATAGTTTTTACTGCAGAATTTAGAATTTTCACTGTATAATTTTTATCCAACTATACGTTACATAGTAAGATCTAGTTAATGTACAAAGTTACTTGCTTTTAAAATTGAAAAAAATTCTCTAATTTCTAAAAAAAATAGTTGAATAAATAATAACTTACAAAATATGTTTAACTGTGTTTATAAACGTGAAACTAATTAAAATATTAATAAATAAAATGAAATTATTTAATAATAAATAGCGTCGTACAACACAATATCTTTATCACAGTCGCCTAATATCTCTATTTTGCAATTTTGCATTTTATTACTAAAAACAGAACAAATAAATCAGCGAATATAATATTTTTTAATAAAAGCAATATACAATATTCTAGCAAAACGAAAACTCATTCTGTGACAGACTTGGAACGCTAACACATTTTAACTCAACTTGCACCAACGAATACGGCAGAGAAAATGAAACTATGCACAGTGAAAACGCGAGATGCGTCAGGAAAAGAATCAGAAGATAGAAGCCGGGCTTTTATGAGCTTTCCACGCCATTTTCTTTGCATCACATCAAAATATATTAAATCTACTCTGCACAATAATCATACAATAATTTCAAATATGTCTTGCGCGCAAATGGTAATCAGGAAAAATACCTCTTTTTATTTCTATAATGAAAATTGTCTTTTAACGATATTAAAAGATATAGAATGGCTGGTTATAACTTTTAAGAAAATTTATTATACAAGAAATTTCATACTATGAATTATTAGATGCTTCAGTTTAAATCCGATTTTATCTTCGTTTTAATCTATTTTGTGAAGGTTTTCTTACAACTATAATGTCATTGTTAAATTCTTGCAAAATAAGTTATAATAGATTTATACATTTTTGTTATATATACAAGATGTCCCATAACATAAGGTCTATAGATTAAGGACGTGATATTGAAGTTATTTGAAGTCGAAAATATTTAATAATAATGACAATAATAATAAGATTTATGTAAAACTAACACATTACAGTATACACCAATTAACACACCAGTAACACACAGGTTATAGTTCAGTTAGGAAACGTTTTTGATTATTTTTTTTGTTCAATAAGACATTTTTAATTAGAAACAAATACTGTGTAAACGGAATGTATATTGTTCGTATTTCTAGTTCGGAGGCAAAATTTCAGCATATTTCGTATTCTTACGTGTGACTTACGCGTGCTGAGATTGAACATATATACTCGTAATACAAAATGTATCTCAATAAATACTCGTACATAATTTTAGAATATAATATTTCGAATATATTATTATATTAGGTAAAAGAGTAATGTAACTTGATCAAAATAAAGAAATTCCATTATGGTAGGCAGCCAATTAAAATGAAACATTAAATTGGAATTAAATACTATTATAATGTAAATAACAAAATTTTGTAATTAAAAATAATTTGTTTAAAATGCATGATAATATGAAGAGCACTTCTATAGAAAATCTGTTTATATATTTTATAATAATATTTATTTTATATTAAATTTGTCATCAAAACGGTACCGTTTAAATAAATGATTTAAATATAATTAAAAATAATAGCGTTTCATATTTTTACTATTTACATTATATATTGCTGACAATCAAATATTATATATATATATATATATATATATATATATATATATATATATATATATATATATATTTAAATTTCATTAATGAATAAATATTTAAATAACGATAATTATAATACAATAATAATATATATTTATTAATATAAAATGAAAATTAACCGAATTTTATTTAACTGGTAAAATTTATAAATGAAAATAAATTACAAATAATGGAATAGAAAGTGGAGTTTAGCGTTGCTAATATTTATTAAAAAAGATAATTTAATAAAATTGCCAAGCGCGTTGTGTCATTATTTTGTAGCTGTCATAGAATTTTAAAATATTCACAAAGCGTCGACAGCAGAGAACGGTTTTAAGAGGTAGAGTAGGCACTTAAGTGCAGACAGTAACCTGCCGAAATTAAAATATTAATTGCCACATAACGACATAATTATCAACTTACGGCATACTAACACGTACACGGGTAAATCTTTTACACGACAGAGACGCACTTGAGATATTTTATAGAGCATCCTTACAATTAATTATCGTTGAGTATATAAATTTAATTTACTTTTACTATTACCTATAGAAGAAATAAAATTTTAATCGCTTTGTTTTTTACACAGGTTTTTCTATTTATTTGCTCTTTAAACGTCTATCGATATAGCGTTGGAATTTATCTAGATAAAAATTTCTTTATGTTTTGTTTGGCTATGTTATTATTTTACTTTGGTGTTGTACAAATACATGTTCCGAAAAATTGAAAATTGAAAATTGAAACAATTGTGGCGATTGTAGCGTTAGAAATATCAAGTTTCAGATATGTATTTGGATAAGTTAATTCTAATTACTGAAAGTCGTAGAAACAAATATCGTATGAAGTATTTCTTCTCTTATGGTCAAATTTTTCATTTGTGAAAATTTATGCATTTTTTTGGCATAAGTTATTAATACATCTTAGAGTTTACAATAATCCATATTTTTATTAGTTTCCAATTTTATATGTAACATTTTGTTACATACTGAAATTCAACAAAAAAAAGTATTTAAATTATATTTGGTTATTTATTCTTTTCACACAAGATTTTCTGTGAAGAAATAGCTAGTAGCAGTTATTAAAAATGCAAATATCTTTCATATACATAAATAAATTTGCAAATATAATTTCATCTAACACAATTTCAATCGCAAATCTCTTGAATCGACTGCAAGAAAAATGAATCCTCAATAATTTTCGTTTCGTGCTCGACAAATTCAAATGCATTCATTTCGGTACTGTCTTTAGCACATCACACCCTATCCGTACTTTGATTCCCTTTAGCTTAAATATGCAGGCACGGCGTGCAAGAATCCTCTATCGAGATTTAAATAAAACCTTGAACCCCCTCGAATAAGGGGACTCTAAGACGGTGGGGTGTTATTCGCCTATTGCTTGCAACGGCTCATATATTGTGGCGTAAATATATGCGCTCGGATTTCCATACGTGTGACTATGACAGGCCCTCGCCCTTCTTCTTTTTATTTCTTTGGCTCTTCTTCCAACGAGTTTTGTCGGTTTTCTTCTTTAAATCCCAATTCTTCAAATCGTCTTAGTGGATTGCGATGTTGCATAATATAAGGACATCGAAATGAAATCGGACAATATTGCGAGTTGAAGAATTGTGGTCTCTGGAGAATCTAATTCTAGGGAACATCTCTCTATATTGAATGAAATAGGAATGTGAAAAGGAAGTTGATGATTTCGATGGTTTGAAGAATGAGATTTCAGTTTGTAACCTGTTTGGTGTCATTTAAATATGTATTATGGGGAAATTTTTGATGGAATGTCTAGCAATATGAGATGTGAAAAGGGTTAGGGTTTGAAATGTTGGATTTTCTTGGTTCGATAAAAGATGGGCGAGATCATTTTATTTTATTTTTTGCTTGTCTCGGTAAGTTTTTTTTTTTTTCGTGAAAGAGTGAGAATTGGATAAGGTAATGATCGCGCGAGATATAAAATGGAAATTTCTGGTTTTGTTATTCAAAATTCTATTTCATTCATCTTAATATTACTTTTATATATAAAGTATATTTGAAAAATAATGTAATATTATTTTATATATATATATATATATATATATATATATATATATATATATATATATATTTTATCTTTTGAGTAGAATATCGAATTTTATGTTTATAATTTAAAATCACAGATTTATTTACAATTTTTTTTAATTCATGTTTATATATTTCAAATAAAATTTTAAATTGGGTCTTGAAAATGATAAGTTAGAAAAAAATAAGTAAAAAGTTAAGTAAAAAATTTGTAGGTACTTGAAATCATCTAGAAATAAAAATTAATGTTTCAAAAAAGAAAGAAGTAAATTATCCAAAATTTTATTTGTGTTCAATTTAGTGATCTTTGAATTTTTCTAAATTAATAAATTACTATTTCAATGATTTAGTAGTAATTTAGTACAAAGGTAAAAGGTGAGTGTGAAAATCGGAGTGACGTAGAGTTAAAAATTTTGGATCGAATATGGACTGAGTGAAATCTGTAGCCGATAGATTATGTAACTGCGAAAACTACATAGTTAAAATAAAGCGTAATGCATTTCATCTTACATTTGCATCGATGCAATACCATTGATTTGCGGTTAATGTTTAGTTATATAAGGAAATATAATTGTTGACTAGATAATTTGTTAAAGCTTTTATTGATTAGAATGCTTGCTACGATTTAACTACGCACTAAACTGAGTAATAACTATCAGTGTATAGGAAAATTGAACTATTTGTAAACTGAATAATTTTGCTACGATTTTATTGTAAATTTTGTGTTTTTATGCACAATAAAAGTGTATTGGATTTGATGTTAGAAATAATACTATTATTTATATAAATGTTTTTGTAAAAAAATGACAATAATTTTTGTGTATAAATTACACTGTACAATAGTGTAAAAAATGTTGATTTTTTTAAATTTAATTTATTGTCTTTTTGGCAATACTAGTAAATTTTTACAATATTTGTTGTTTGTTCCATATGGTATAATCGGGTTTCAAATTTATTTTTATTTAATTCTTATTTTTTGACAAACATTATTAATTTTCATAGTATTTGATTCAACATTTATTTCAAATAATCCAAACAAAAAATGTTATTACTTAAATTTTCTTTGTAATAATCCGAAGCCTCTTTCGTTTGCTTAATTTTGGACTGAAAATTATCCCCGCCTCATCAGCGAAGCCTGGCGTCACAAAATTAGTCCCGAAAACATTTTCATTCGGCCGCAAACAAAACCGACAAACACAATTTCAAAATCTCTTCGCAAACAATTGCGTTGGCTGAGTGAAACTGTGGTGTGTTTGGATGCGCGAATAGTTACGTGTTGAACAGCAGACGTTGCGTTACGGGCGGTGCGTCGACGTTATGTTAACGGGATACCATTAGCGTCCCTCGCGGCGTCGAGCAACGCACACCGCCCGCGTCATAAAGGCGTCGGAAACGCGTACATTAAATAGAAGACCTAATAGGAATCAATGGCGGACGATTGTCAAAATGTTAGAAGGGAAAATTGTAAGATGTATTAAAAATTTATTCTTGTTAGGATGTTATCTACTACTTATTTTATATATTCCTGTTTGTTGATTATATCTACACTTTGTAGATATATGAAATATACAAAAGTTTAAGTTTTATTTTAGATTAAAATTCGATGTCTCGATATAATACACGTATATCATTATCATGTATATACCTATACATATATACATATATATTATATATATATATATATATATATATATATATATATTTCTGATGATAATATAAAGTAATATAATAAAGCTTTTTTGTTTTAATGTATGTATGTATGTATGTATGTATGTTTTAATATAATTAGTTCGGAAAGATTTTTTATTTTGTGAAATTTATTTTAGATATATGGAAACCGTCGCATACGTTATAATACAAGCCCTGAAAATGAGGCAAACAAAACAGTCAAATTTTAAATATCATGACTGATAAATATGATAAATAAACAAAAACATATTATTTTAAAATGAAAAACATTTAAATTTTATGAATATACTTCTGACAATATACCTATCAGAAAATGAAAAAAATATTTTATTTTGTGCAAATTAAATACAAAACTTATTTAAATTGGTGTTCAAAAGGGATTAGAAAAAGCGCCTCTTGCGGAGTAAATTTGCTTCCAAAATTTTCCAAATAATTTGGATATTTTAATTTTTTTATAACAACATTAATTTTAGTTTAAATAATTAAAATATATAATCTACTATAACAAACATAACACAATTTTATTGAAATAATTCTAAATACGTATTTTTGAAGCTAAGTTGCTAATTAAGTAGAAAATTATGAAAAGTACTAAAATACTAATCAGTGAACTAAGATTACTCAATTATTTAACCTATTCAGTGGTTAAGCATGTTTATTTGTTAATTTAAATCACACTTATTCTTTAATTAATTAAATTTAACTCACATCTAATTCAATCAATAAATTCTTTCAAATTGTGATAAAACCGCAACCAAATTTACTTTTCATTAAACCAAAACATTGGTAACCTCTGATTGCCGAAAACTCCAGTCACATCGAACGCATGCGTGTTCCTCAAACATACAAAATGCAACGTATGTACAGGCGTTCGGTATAGTTTCTAAGCGTTCATGCATTTCACTGGCTTTCTCTTCGCCTCAGCGTCTAGTTAAAGTGTTAAACTGGAAGAGAACGCACACGAAAGTAAGTACCAGAGGCCTCCCCTCAATCAAGCAAGGGATTCATTCTCTCTCTCTCTCTCTCTACGTTTCCAAAACCAAGAACAGAATTTAATTTCCGCTGAAACTGTAATATTTATGGTTTTGTGCGCGACTGGTTTCAGAACAAGAACATTATGCGTATATATTAGGGCTGATAGGAGGCGAGCATGGAGAGAGATTTTGAAAAGAACAGGTACTTCGGAAGGAGGTAGAAGTTGTCACTACGCAGATAACTTATTAATAAAAGCTGAATTTTAAGGTGAAGGGTAGATATGAAGCAGATAAATATAAAGTTTTCCTATAGGTGTATGTATAATGGTGTATTTTAAAAGTGTCAAAGTATTGATTATATTTTAGTTTAATTCAATTTCTCTTGCAGTATTCTAAAAGTTTTTTCTGTTTTTTTTTTTCTGTTGTTGTTTGGTTGAGAAACTTTATAAAAGTTTTAATAAATAAAAGTTCTGTTTTATTGTTTTATTTGCCGTTTGAAGTTGAAGTAAAATAATGAATTCATTCCTAGATGCAAACTAGATTATTTTTAAAGTGTTTTTGAAAATATTAAATGTGAAATTTTTATTAATTTTTTTTATAATTTCTTAATAGAACATAATAATAGGAGCAAATGGATGTATGTAATAATTTTAATATTAACAAAATGTGCAATACGATAGATATAAGCCAAAATAGGATTAGAGATATTAGAGACATGAGATATTTGTAAATTTCAAAAACGAGTTTGTAGCGAAAAGCTTATTCTAGGGCTACAAATTATATTGATCTTAATTTAAATATTGTCAATATTTGAGTAAATTTTTCTAATATTTATAAATATAAATCAGAAAATCTAACAAATTGCAACCCTAGATACCACTTCCGGTTGACAAATTTTTACCAGAAGTTGATCAAATTGATCTTTAAAGCTTAAATATGAAATTTTCTCTACACGTGTCCACAGATCGACAGAAAGACAGATCAACAGATAGACCGACAGACGGACACCACGCTAAAAATAGTTGATTCGTGTTACTATAAGCCTAAAACGTGCTTTATTATTATATTATCAATATAAAACTACCGATTTTTATTATTTTTAAAAAGAAGTTAAAGATCGCGAACATTTTAAAAACTGTATGACTTTTTATTAAAGTAAGTGTGATTAAATAGGTTCTAAACGACCCTTTTTATTATCTTATAAAGAATTTGTATTGACCTACCTAACACCCTGTATATTAAAATAAAATATTATGTAACTATTTTAAATTATCAATAAAAACTCATATTACATCATAAAATATTTACACGTTACTGTAAATAGACAAAGATTTAATTAAGTCATTTAGCAACAAGTTTATGACAAGCTATAGCTTCTAATATATGTAGAAAATTAATTCTAAAACGGAACATAACTTTATTCTAAATATGACTAGATAATTGAACAATAATACCAAGATCATAAAATTCGTCCAGACTCTATAAATTCGTTTATAATCACATAAACAGAACGCGTAAATTTAACGTAGTCCGGAACTCTCTCTTTAAAATACCTCACACTTCGACTGTAGTTACTCTAGCAACAACAATAACCCGGCAAAAGGTAAAATCGTCAACCCGAAAATGGATACTTATCATCATCATTATTCGATCGTTTGGCACTAGATGGTAGTGGGGGCGCATTGCGTTATCCAAACAACATTAAACATCCATATGACCACTATAAAGGCAATTTGGTTTGACTATGATAGTTTTCATTAAAACCCTGGCTATGGTTTAAACGGTACACTTGTGTAAATGTTATAATATCGAATGTTCGGCAAAACGACGCACACTGTTTTCGATTGGGATTATATGTGTGATGGTTTTTGGGATGAGGTATAATAGTTGGGATTGATATACGAGATGTTTTGAGAATTATATTAATTTTGTATGCTAGCATTGAAATTGTTTTACATAAAGATAATACAAGACTAGTTTATTTTAGAATCTGATAATGAATATTTATGAAGTATATATATAGGCATTTGTAGGCTAGTGGTAGTGTGTTACACTAGAATTCTAAAGGTTTTTAGTTCGCGTCGCGTTCATATCATAATTATTTTTGGTATTACAATTTTGTCATTAATATCAGCTATGTTTGAGTAGTTCTGAACTTACTATAAACTATATCCTTTACTACTAGTTGTTTGACAGAATTTTATGTTATTTAATTTTCTGTTTTCTGCCTGTCTGTTTGAGTTTTTTTTTTTTTAGAATTAAATGTTAGTATTATATAAGGCTGCAATATAGTTGCAGATTCTACTATGTTTGGTAGCTGTTATGCATTTGTTCGCATCAAAAATAAACAAACTTTTCACGTTAGAAAATAATACCCATACTCTTTACGCTAATTAGTAGAAGATATAAATTAATGGCTATTCATTTTGGAATTAAAGTTAGTTTACGTTTATATATAACGTGAAATTATAAATAAAAGAGAAAAAAATATCTTTATTAAATTATTTCGATCAACATTTTGGCTTATTCAAAATGAAAATGAAAATTCTTAGTGTCATCTTTGCCTATAGTAGCCAATATCTGAAACTTCAAATCATTTATCCTAACCAAAAATCAAACCATTATATCCAATACGAACACACAACTCCAATATGGATCACTAACGGTCAAACAACACACGTTTTCCGCTTGCCCAATATGGCAACATTGCCGTCCGCCATTATATTAGCAAATATTCAAACCCCGGGGAACGACATGCGAACGAAGGACACCTCAATATTACCGGAGCCAGGCTATCGATATAGCCTTGTCCGAAATAAACACGCATCGCGCGCCCTGCTCGGTGTATGATCAGAGCATACGATGAAAACATTTGCCGAACGGAATTTTGGACGCTTTAATATCTTTAGATGCTGGGATGTGTGTATGTGTGTGTGTGAATGAAAGGGTGACTTCTATGACTGAATGAAAATGTGATGATTTTATTTTATGGAATGGACTTTTTTTTTCGGTTTTTCTCGTAGTCGTGAAATTTTATTGGATGCTCGCAAAGGATGTGTGAAGTAATAACGTTTGTCACTCGAAATTGTTGCGGTTATGATATTATTTTAGTTTTTATGTTTATTTTTTCTTTGGTGAAAGAAATGGAGCGTTAAAATGTAAATTTTGAAATTATCGTGCAAAATGTGTTTATAAAGAAATTTAATATAAATTTAGTTTTTTTTTGCAAAGTAAAAATTGTTAAAGAACTATATGATGAGCTTCTCGAGCATATAGCTTTATGTTCCACTTAGAAATTACAGGAACTTTTATTATAGATGAGAAAAATAGAAACTATAGAAACACACCATAATATTGGAAAAGTGATTCAGTGATTATGACAGTTTATTCTTAATGTTAAAGTAGAAAATTTTATTGGACAATTTTTAAATGATATCTCTGATTTTTCAAGGAATATTAAGAGTAAGATATTTAAAATAATCAATATTTTGTAATTAAAATTAAATTGAAGAAAAAACAGTTTTTTATTTATTTTTTACGTCGCGTCATAGTTGTAGTCAACGAGACTTGACTACAACTATGACGCGACGTAAAAAATAAATAAAATACTGTTTTATCTTCAATTTAATTTTAATCTCAAAATATTACATTATAAATCAGACACAGAATTACTTTTCAATAATTAAGGAGGCTTTGATAATGGCTATTAGCCGAAATTAATCGCCAAATATAAAAAATAAAAAATAAAATATAACAATTATATATTGGTTTTTCTACTTTCCAAATTTACATTCTATCCAATAATTATCTTATATTCCACAAATACTGTAATATAATTAAAAACTTCTAATGAGTTAATCTCTTAACCTTTAAAGTATCGAAGCAACACAGGACAACGAACAAAAAAAAAAGAAGAGAGAACAAGTGAAGTAAGCCGTTAAGTTAAAAGAGCAAAAAGTGAAAATCCGATCTGGAAATGATCTTTCCGAATGACTGCGCTAACTCATCCCATGTTCGTTACACGACTGGCTAGGGCCAATATTAGTGACGTCATTAAAAAATCGTCGCATCTCGTGTCAGTTTATTAACTCGGATTACTTCCACGTCGAAAATTAACACCGCCGTGAACTAAAAGGAATCGATATTGACTCACACATACACACATACGCACGTACGACTATGGCACCATTCCATTTGATAGCTTTATACACTACTAACTTAAGCTAACTTAACACACCGACTCTCCTCACTTTAAGTATCAAGTGTGCTATTGGAGAAAGTATGTGCGGTAGACTGCAATCTCATTTTACTATCAGTATTGATAAATTAAAATACAAAATAAAGTAATATGCTTACTCCAATGAATGCACTTTAATTGGTCTACAGCTTATAGTTATTTCTGTTTCATATAATACCGATTTTGTTACTTTTTACAATGTGGTGTTTATGATAAAGATACACTTTACAATTTCTTTCTTTACGAACTCGCGCCTCTATACAAGTTTATGAAATTGGTGTGCTTTTATAGGCCATTTTAAGTTCTTGAAGAAATATGGTTAATTACAATTGAAATAGGAATTTCGAAAAGACATTTTGTGTTTTTGTCATTTTTATTTATTCACTGAATTATAATTAAATAAGCGCTAACTGCTTTTTTACAAGGATAACTAACTTTTTTTGTTGTATAATAATATCAAACACGTTTCCAATTAAACGATTAAAAACTGGATAATTTTGCCTTAGTGAAAAAGTCATTTAATAGACAAAAAGTGTAGTTTTTGTCATGGAAATATATGATATTATTAAGAATCAGAAATGTAAGTATATCAGAAATTAGTAAAAATTTGTATTTTCATAAATTTAAATTAAAAAAATACTCTACTTGTATTTTAGTTGCTTATTTTGCATTATTTTTTCAAAAAACATGCATTTATAACTTGACTATTTTAATTATCAGAAAACTAAAAATACTATTTCAACTTTCTGTGTATTTATTAATTTTTAATTTTAAACAATTTCTTCAAAATCAAAAATCAAAAGATAAACCGTTTTCAAATTCCCGATTCAATTAAATTCGATTAGTATAAGGATTATTATGTGCTAAGTTAATAGTTAAGAGTATACGGTATAGTCGAATGGAATACAACCCATATTACATTGGCACTAGAGTCATCTGGCAGTAAACGTTCGCTAGTGTAATAACTCCCCGTAAGCCGTATGGAATTATATGCATATTGCATATTAGAGCTCCGGCTGTGAAATTTATCAAAAGCAAAATTTGCATGCGCCCGTGTCTCGGGATTCAAGCTGGAAAAAATGTAAATTTCACCACTTAAGCTACTGTTTTTCGCGCGCCCCCTAGAACACAGAGAGAGAGCTTCTTTTTCTTCCTTAGCTTCTTTTGGCTTTATGTAGCGGGAATGTGTTTCGTCTTTTGTTTCGTAATGCAACGTCCGAAAAATGTCGAGTAATATTTTTTTATTAGACTGCGATGTGTATCATTAAAGTTTTAATATCGTATCATATAGCTTGGCTTGTTAAGTATTATTAAAAGAATTATTATTCAAAATTTATTTACAATAATTGCAATTTTATATCCCAATAATAGGAAAAAATCAATGGGTCGTATTCGTATCCTCTTTTAGAGTACTTTTAAATAAAAATAGCCATTCAATGAAATTACGTTATACAAATCGTCATCAATTATTCGTGAAATAGATATACCTGCACAGTCCAGCTATTGTGTAATAAACGAGATTGAATCAGGAATTCTTGACGTAACTTCATTAAATAGCTATTTTTACTATATATTATTAATTATTTATTTAAAAAATATTATATAATTAATATTTATAAATAATAAAAAATATTTTATTTATAAAATTAATTTTTATATAATGTAACATAAGCAAAAATTAATAATTTTTTTAAAGTTTATATAAAAATTAATATTGAAATTATGACTGTTTTTAAGTTTTTTAATTTCATTCTAAAAAATTTTTGAATTTTTAATATATTTCGATAATTTATTATATTCAAGTAATCCATTGTGAAATATATTGTTTTACTTTTAGACTTTTTAGTAATATAACAAATTATCTGCATTTCAAACATCATAATTATGCACAATAATATTAAATTTTAGACTATCACTTAAATATTTCAGAAGCAAACCATTTTTGCATTTTAAAGAAAGATTTAATACTCGTATTTAACCATTTTAGTTCTATGAACATATTATTAATGAGTTCATATCTAAATATCATAAATAACTTTTATTACTGATAAGGTAAAGATCATTTATGATTAAATATTCAATAATAATGACCCTTATTATAAATGTACAGGGAAAAAAAAACTCTAAATGATTTTGATGATGAATAAAAAAGTGGCCTTTTTAAAGATGATATTATGTCACGTTCTAAAATACACATCTATTACGAACACTTTGCATTTTACACCATACAGTTTCTCTATTACTTTGAATTAGTCCACAATGCAAAGGTATAACCGGGTATAACCCCCCTTCTTATAACAAAAGGCACCCCGCTCAAAGATAAGACACAAGTTTGTTGACCCATTGTGTTTGCAAACGTCGCCTGTCACACAATTGCCGTAAATGATTTTCGATCGACTTCAGCTATTGCGTAGGCTGTGTGTTGTATGTGCATTGTTGCACGGCGTAACAATCGCTTTCGCGATAAGACTATACCTATAGGTATATACATCTAACTATATACAAAAGTTGTATTAGAGTTAGCTATGATAAACTAACTAGTATGGAATTTAACAATGTTCCTATAGGAAGTTACAAGCATACTTGTGTCATATTATGTATTATGCCGTATAATAGCCGGCTAATATTTTTAGAGATAAATTTACTAGTTTTGGTGGGAATTATTGTTCTATGTTAATCGGACTTTGAACTTTTGATAGACGTTTTCTGGTTAGTTTTCGAAAAAAAACATTCCGTAATTTATACAGATTGTTCCATTTCTTTTGATAATTGCAGAAAGAGACAAAAGAGAACAAATTGAAATTTTTGTAGATTTTATATTCGATATAGGCTTTGTTGATAAAGGTAAATTGTTTGAATCAGAAGGATTAAATTAAATTTCAAAATATTTTTACTGATTTGAGAATAACGCAAAACATTTTATTATAGTCATATTACATCAAATAAGTGTGTAAAATTAATTAATATACAATTACTTTGTTGATATCACAATTTTTATTAAATAGTTACTGCAGTTTCGATCGCTATGTTATCATCAGACTAAATGGGGAAGTTTAGCGTGATTGAAGTTGCGTGTAAAATTATTTTTTTTATTAAATAGTTACTGCAGTTTCGATCGCTAAGTTATCATCAGACTAAATGGGGAAATTTAGCGTGATTGAAGTTGCTTGTAAAATTATTTTTTCTCGAATGTATATATATATATATATATATATATATATATATATATATATATATATAAAATAGCAGCAGAAACTGTCATTCAAATTTTTAATAATTATTTTATTTATTTGTTATTAACAATTTTTGTAAGAACATAACTGACGTCACAAGGCCACTGTGCGCTAGCGCAGAAGAGTTGGTGAGAAAACGTATGTCGTAGCAAATGTTGCTTTTTGTTGATTCAGTTACGCCCATCGGTAACGCTTGTATCGGTAACCATGGCAATACATCTGCGTCTGATTCAGAAATGGACATAAGTTTTGCTAAGACATTACTGACGTCATTACGACATGTTTTTGCATTTTTTAGGAAATCTGGGCATCTTTGAGAAAAATGATAAATTAAACATCAATTTTTCAGCCATTTCCAACCAAATAAAGAAATAAAAAAATACGCTAAACTTCCCCATTGAATACATGCATGTTACGTAGGTACATTTATATATATATATATATATATATATATATATATATATATAAAATTTTGTGTCAATACCTTTAATTATTATTATAAACTATTACAAAATGAATTGCATTGTTAGTGTTATATCTAGTTTTTATCGCTGAGTTTATAAAAAAAAAACACGTAAGAAATGATAATCATTAGAAAACTTCTAGTATTGCAACAAACTACCAAACTTTTTCCATTAATGCAGTTTTTATGCAACTGCAACCAACCACTATGCATATAAATTAATTCCTTCCTTAGCCACGTAGCTCAATTGCGGCGCTAGTGTCGTGCCAAAACGACAACCGGATGCAGGTCACAAACATTCTCCCCGTGGTTGTATGTGCATGTATGTCGGTAGGGAAGCAGTCGCCCACACGTTAGAGCATCACTGAAAAATTACCCAACGATAAATAATCGCCAAAACTGTTTCCGTTATTTTTCGACCATCGCTTCCTGTTGCCGCCATTCTTTCTTTGTCCATGTCGTTCTTCTTCTTTTTTTTATTTGAGTACGAGCGCCAAAAGTTGCAGACGCCCGCACTTTTTACGCTGCAACAAAAGAACATCGCAACGCGCGCGTTGAAAGTGAATTTTTGCAGCTAATTTATTTTGAATTGTTGACGTCTTTGTCCGATTCAGTATACGTTTGCAGTTTCGGTTTCTTTTTTCTTTCAGCTTCTTCTTCTAAGTGAGGTTGTGGTTGCCCGAGTAATTTTTAGGACTAATGAGCGACCCTTTCTTAATGATATCGCGATTGCTCGCGGGAGTAATAATGCCTGCTTCCGGGATTTTTAGCAATTTTTTTTTAATTACAAACGGAAATTACTATGTTTCTTTTACGCACATTTGCGGATTTAGCTTAGCTGCAGAAAAGTCTTGATTATCAGCGTTTTTAACGCAAAAATCTGGTAGATAATTTAGTTATACAGATTTTTTGATATTAACAAGGCATTTTAATCTCTTTAAATTCGGTTAAGAATAAAGTAAATTTTATGAAAATTTTATTATCCGTACTAAATTTTGGGTAATCAACAAATAATATTTTCAAATTTATTTTTCACTTTAATAATGAACTATTTTTCATTGGTACTTATTTATTATATTTAGCTTAACAAATTATTACAAAAACTCAAGAAATAGTGTTTGTGTAATTAGGCAAAAAAGTGACATATTCATATGGTATTTACTAACTTTAAAAAAGGCCGAGTTACTAAGTCTGCTTTTTGCCGTATTGAACTCATATTTTCGCCGATAAATAGTACAGGATAAATAGTATAGTCAAAATAAAATATAAAATATTTATATACTTATAGCAAGTCTAAAAAACAAAAATAAATATGTTTTGATGATTTAAACTGTTAAATTTATATAATTTTTGTGAACTGATTTTCAGATAAAGTGTAAATATCTCTGCTTGAATCACATTTTATTCAGTACATTGTGACAACGATATAATAATAGTAAAATCCAAGATTTTATCCAATTTTTATCTTTCATTTCAAGTATCAACAGCATTTTTTTTAGCTTAGAATAGAATAGAATAGAAATTATACTTTAGAGACTGTTAATTGTCTGTAAAGTTATACTTTTACTTCCACTCGGCGAATAACATACTTTATGTAAAAGTACATTTGAAATAAACTTGAAAACATGGATTAAATCCCAGTTGCACAAAGCATTGCTAAATATTTTGTAAGTTAACCAATTCGTTAATTTGCCAACTAACCAATCAATTACGCGGTTTCGAAGCAATTGATTTCTAGTTACCTAGTTAACTCATTGATTAAATTGGCAATGCTTTGTGCAACCAAGTTAAATAATTTTTTTTTTTTAGTAATCTTTAGGCTTTTACGGCCGATATCCATTAAATATATAGAATTGTCGGAGCTAGTACGCCGTGGTCAATCTATCCTCGTCGCAAATGTTTTAGTCACCAAGCACTGAGGATGCCATCTACGATGCATGGCGAAACGTTTATAAATGCAATTTTTTATAGTTATAATTTCTTTTTTGTAGTTTTGTTCAGAAGTTTGGTTGCATGTTTAGTATCTATATACAAAATTGCATAATATATCCTTATTATGCCAGATTTGACTTTAAATTCTTCTACTTTACGCAATCTTTATCCCTTAGTAATAAAAAGTTTTTACTTAACGACATATCAGCTGACAACAGTTTCAACTAGGGGTGTACATACATAACATATCGCCATGACAGCTTGTCAAGGGTGATGTCAATTTTTGATATGATACGTTTCAATGCACATCCATACTAATATATTTTTTTAGTTGAGTTGCTATGCTTACGATTAGATAGATAAGACCAATGGCGTACATATAATTTTTTTAAAATATAGTTTCCTGTTTTTCTATAATGATAACGGCATAGTGTAATTTTTAATGTTTTTGGTTTTATTAGTTTCCTTTTATTTTAAATGTTTAATTCATGTTTAGTTTTTTTATCTACACAGTAAAAATGTTTGACACTATTCCGCGTCCAATTTGGAATTGTAAATATTACACCAGAAGAAAATTTCAAAAAAAAAATACTTGCTGGTGTTACCAAAAAAGGCCTTAAATTTAATTAACACCATCGTTTTTTGACGCTATTGTAAAGTATAATTTATACACAACATTTTTTTTTTTACACAGAATCGTTTACACAAAGAATAGTGTTATTTTCCTAACACCAAATCTAACAGATTGGTTACTGTACATAATATTTTATAATTCAATTAAATATAGATTCGAAAGCATTATTTCTCGTTGGGTTATACAAATATTAATTATTATTTATTTATATCTTGTAAGACTCGTAGCGTTACGAGATATTGTTTTCTATTCTCTGAAAAGAAGAATTTTATTTACTAAAAAAAAGACAAAGTATCTTGTAACGCCGCGAGTTTTAGGAAATGTAAACAAAATTACAGCATAATTATGTACATTATATTTTTTAACAATTATTGCAATAATTTTATATTAATATCTTTTTTATTAATGTTTATTTATAATTATTATTCTTTTATAGTTTTTCATTAATTTAACAACGCATTACATATATTTACAAATAATTTTTGGTAGACTTTATTATTTTTAATAGTTAAAAACAAAGTTTAACGCTCAGTTTTAAGTCAATTATAGTATTAACTGCGCATAATATTTCTCTTCATATTATTTGCTAAATTAACCCAAAGAGTAATATAGTAACTATTAATTTTCTTTTTATTACATCTGAAATTAACATTTTAAATCTTTTTGGTTCACACCGAAAACGAATACATTGAAAAGTACTTTTGATAGTTTCTTTAAAATCACTTTTCTTTATATTTTGTTACTGATTTGTTTTTGTTTTGGTGATGAAATAAATAAATTGTCATATTTTCAAAAACTTAAATTTCTATTTTGAATAAAAATTTCAGCATTTAATATTTTCATAAAAACTACATATTTTAATAAAATTAAAACAATTTTTCTAACGCGAACAATAAACTTCAATAACGTATATGTAACACAATTTCCCGCATGCTTTAATAACATTAACGAGTTAGACAATAATAATTCTAGCTGCGTTTACATTCAAAAGCATCTCTTGCTAGCTAAATTAACTAGTCCTACACAGAACGATGTAATATAATGAATTTAAGTTGAAAATATAAGATAAACATAAAGTGTTCATTTCAATTTGAATAATTATCTTTCGCACAAGACGCCGAGTACTGAAACGTAATCCCAACGATAAACAAGAAACTAAATAATGATATAAACTAGACCAGGAATCCTTTTCTCAAATATATATTCCTATATTAAAAGACAAACAAACATTCTGAGAAATGGCACAGCTGTGTAATATTTTGCACTACTTTGTATAGGTATGTATGTACTCAACACTTTTTACTTACTCTAGTATAAATAAATATAATGATGCTATATTATGTTAATGTACTACTAGAAATGTTTTAGTTTTTTTTTTTTTTTTAATTTATTATACTATATCTACGGCTTAATGGAATAACTTATATTTATAATACAGGTGTAGTTGATAGCAAATATCTCTACAGGGTGTTTCACAACTACCTTTTGCTATTTTTATTTTAAAAACTAGTAGTACGAAATATTTGGTATCTAATGATATTTTGATGTGCTCATTCGAAATGAAATATTGTCAATAAGTTGTCACTTCCAGTTTAATCGATAGTTAACTCTAACTTTTTTTTTTAAATAGAAGTTTTTTTATTTTATTATTGAATTTGGAAATACATTTTACATAGAGAACTTCAGTGAAAAAGCGGCGAATCAACCGTTTCTATTAAAATTGCCATATATTTTTTTTGTTTGTTTTTTACTATATACAATCATATACTGCACTCAATTTAGATATTTGTCAAATATTATATCTAGCTAGTTCCATTTGAAAACATTGGCATTATCTCGAAACTTACGAAGTATCAGTCTTCATATGAAACATCAAAAATATTTATATTTGAAATTGGCAACATCTTGAGCTGTAACACAAAAATGCGATTAAATATTTGTAATTTGTAAGCGAAGGTATATTAAGGAAGCTTTAGCTTTATAAAAATAAATTAAAACTATTTAAAAATGTATCTGAGATGTACATTTGAAATTTAAACAACTTTATTTTGTTTCAAATGGAAATTTTTCACTATTTTAATGAATTTTTTTTGTTAAAAAATTGAATAATAGTTCAAATAACATGTCTTATTTTAAAATTGATAGATTTGTAATAAAATAGAAAAACAAGTAATTCAAGTGAAACAAAAATTAAAACTTATTAACAATATTTTCTAAATCTGAAAATTGTATTATTTTCTAAAGATTATATAAATATATTTTATATGAAAAACATATGAAATGTAATGTTTTAACAACATTTAAGAATATATTATATTCTTAATTACATATGACGTATTAACCCCGGCAAGGTAAATGCAATTTTCTTCATTTAAAAATTAACTAATTATTTAATTAGTTTATCAAAATAAATTAATGGCGATTTAAGCAAAAATGAAATACTATAACCTAACATTTAACAAAAAAAAACGAAATTTTCTTGATCACTCATTCATTAAATAGAAAATCAAATTACATCAAAGTAGAGACACAATTATGGATACGTAAATATTTGTACTAAAGACAAAAGTTTATCGTCGCTAATTTGCATGTAAAAATAAATACAGCATTTTTTTTGTCTGTTTTCCGACATTGTTGTTCTTTTGTCTTAGTATATGATAAAAGTTGAAAATGATGTTCTTTTCGTTTAATAAAAGACTGGAGCATATTTTAAATTATGGTTATTGAGATTTTTGTTTTTCGTAGTATATTCGGCGAGTTTATTATCGCTTATTTTGTTTTATCTTCTTCATCTTATCTTCATTCTCTTGGGTAAGATAATATCAAGGGATTTCTTGTTTTTTAGGTTATGACACGAAATTACAGGAGTTTTATTTGTGTATTCTGACTTAGAAAATTTAAAACTTGCGCGTTATTACTTTCTGAAAAATACGAAAAATAATGAGATATATAATCTTGTAGGTGTTAAATTTTAGCACCATTTTTACCTTGGTTGTTGTTTTGAAGATTATTATTATCTTCAATTTGGGATGAATTTTTTAAAGTAATAATTCAGTCTAACTGACATCAATTTATAAATAATTGTACCTAATAGAAAACAGAAGATAAACAAAAATAACAAATTTTAATATTCGGTTTTTTAATTTTTTTTTAAATTTATATAAATAAAAAAACTTGTTTTATTTGATTTATATAAAAAATAAATAAATAATTCTTAGGTTTCTTAACATAATAGATGATACATCTAATTCATATAATGTAATTAGATATTTTTTCTAGTTTGTGGTCTGTTTATCTATACTTGTTCATTCAGAAAATAGTTCAAATGTTTCGATATATGAAAATACCTAAACACCTATTTGTTTGAAGTTTGAGCATGAGCCAGACACACGTATACGTATTATTATTTATTTCGTTGAGACGTCTTTATTTTCTACACATGCACATATACTGGGCACATAAACGAAATAATATTACGAGAGCCGGGCAGGACAAACGCACAAACGCTTGACATGTCTGCAACGTAATGGTCCGTTCACAAAGATCGCTTGTCGGTTGGTACATTGTGTGACATATGTAAATGACACTTATGACTTTTGTTGATGAGCGCGTATAAACGTATGGGTTTGCTGTGTGAGATGCGAGCGTTGCGTTATGTTATATATGTATTGCATGTGATTTGACTCATGAGACACACCACTGTCATCTTTTACTAGCGACCACACAGGGACGGATTAACACATATATTTTCTCAATTTCAAAATAGACATGTAATTAATAAAACAAGTTTTTTTTATTAAAAAAAAAAACAAGGATAATCAATTCATATCATAATAAAAATATGTAGATTTTTTTACAATAATTATTTTTTATACTAAACTATTTAAAAAAATATTTTTATATAAAAAATAGTATAAAAACATTAGGAAATTCTAATGAGTTTATTATTTTCTTGACATTTTTTTCCTAATGTTTTTATACTATTTTTATTAAAATATTTTTATTTTTTTTTTTTTTTTTTTTTATTTTTATAGATTTTTATTAAAATATTAACTTATTTTTAAAGTGAATTTTCAAAAATCTTTTATAAATATTAGTTATAAATGATTTATATCAAAAAATAATGCAGTTTTGTCTGTTTATTATAAATTTTCAAGAAAAATAATTTTAATAAAATTTTTATAAAATTATAATAACATCTCTGTCTCAAGTCGAACTGATGGTTAGCCACGGGCTACATAAGACATATATTTTATAGTTTCTGATAAGAAACACAAGGAAGACAGAGGTCAGATGTGACCTGATAGCAGGTCATGCATGGTTTATTTCTAAGCATCATTTTTATATGTTTTTAGTTGAAAAACAAGATTATTATTATTATACATCGTTTTTTCTATTACCGATAAACAAATATAAATGACCAATAAAACATTTATTTCTTATTAAAATTTTATTCTTCTTTATAAATAGAAGAACGTATATGTATATTTAATATACAAACGTAGTGATATTGATAACAAATAAAGAGGTTATAAATACAAATAATTTAAAAATGGTTTTTATGATTATAGATAGAAACGAATCGTGTAAATATTTATTAAATATAAAAAGGGAATTGATTATTTTTGTAGTTCCATTTTTGGTTTACGTTGTCGTAAACTAAATTGAGTTTAAAACCCGTTTTAAACAGTCATAACTTTTTAATGCGTTGTTATATACTTACATTAGATTATATTAGCATTTTTTATCAATAAAATAAATTGATTTATAAACGTTCTGTAAAAATTTCATTTTTTTTTTGTAATTAAATTATAATTCAATTAATTGTTCAAACAAACGAGAAACAACACTTTAAAAAACATATAACTATTATCGTAATTATTATTTCGCAAACTTGTTTAACATAAAACAAAACAATGCAAAATTACAGAGCCTACCACCACGATTTGTTCGCGCAAAACCCAACAAATCTCACGTACATATTGTGCAATTTTCAAAGTGCCAAGACATGTCGGTTAATTGTAGGAACACTCACGAACCGTACATTTCCGTTTCAAGTGACAACTCATTTAAAAGCATTCGTACTCACATACAACACGGCACCGACACACGGGCAGCGGCTTATTTCGCCGTGTTAACCATACACCGGAGTCCTCTCTAAATAAATATAGGAGTTTGGAATTGTAAGTTTAGCGAGGGAGCATATTTTTTTCAAACATGAAGTAGAATACTTGAAGCTAAAAGGCATGAAATTGTGTTATTCTTATTTTAAAGAGTAGTTTTTTTTTTTGTGAATTTAATTTGGTTATTGACGATTTTTTATCGTGTATTATTAAATACAGTAAAAATACATTGATGTATTATACGATTTAAAAACTACAATTTTGTCAAAAAAGAACTAAATTGGATAGTAACAGTCAATAAACAGTATGTATCCATATACAAGTTAATTCCAATATAATAATACCGCAACTAACGCGTTTAGATAATAAACTTTTTCAAGCGCTAACCGTTTATTTCCGTTTATAAAACGTTTCGTTATTTTTTTCCTCTCTTTTAAACTAATACATACACCATCGTCGGCGTCGATTTCTAGTTTTTTGTCAGGCGCCGTTGGATGTCAGCCAAATCGTCGACGCGTCCCTGAAACCCCGTTCACGTAATTAATGTTTATATTAGCACTGCCTGCTGCTGTGTTCGATATAGGCGTTGCGTTGCTCTTTTGTTTTAAACAATCGAGTGTGAATGAATCTGTCGGTCGTGTGCGCGCGCCAGCGGGGTTTTATATTTCCCGCACTATTATCCGTTTGTCGTTTGTTTCTGGCGGACGCCGTGTTGTTACGGAAACCGTTTATGTATTTAGATATAGACGAATTTGTGCCCGTTTGATTAATTGTTGTTTGGTTTATTGCAGGTAATTAAGATTGCAAGCGATGCGCGCGGATAAGGCATTTAGACGTTTATGTTCACTTACGAATGATGAATTTTGTGCTAGTTTACCGCGTGACTTAAATTGTTGGTAATTTCTTCATTCCCGGACAGATATGGAATGATAAGTTGTGCTAGGTTATGAAATATTTATGCGGAAAAAGAAACAAAACAATATGATTAATATGATTGCACTATTTTCGGATGGTTTTATCCGTGATTTATTTTTATTTTTAAGAAAAATAATAAATCGATATTGTATATAAAATAGTTATATCATTTTATTCGAATTATGGATGATTTGTCTATTTAATTAGGTAAGTAGCGATAATTTTTAAAATATATAAGAAAAAATTGTTATGTGTTCAACAGACATATCTTGTCCGGATAAGGATTATTTATGTACACTGGATTTTGTCGCCTTGTACGTAATAGAAGAAGACTAAGAAATTAATTAATCAGTAAAATAAACAATTTGCAAACGTTTGGTATATTTTATTTATACCCATTAAAAACTGCTGACTTTTTTCTTTTTAATTAATTTTTTTAATAACTGCATTCTTTTAAAAATGACGGCTGATTCGTTTCAGCATCATTTCATTTAACACTCTGTTAAAGCTTATTTAATTATTAGCATATTTTTGATTACAACATTTTGTTAATTTTATTTATACCCATTAAAAACTACAGATATTCTTCTTTTCAACATAATTTTTATTTATTCAACAACTGCATATATTTCAAAATGGCAACTGATTATTTTTCAGCAGTTTTATACTTAGGACGTTAGGACACTCTGTATGTAATAACATCTGACTTATGTTATATATGATATGCATATATAAGTGAAAGCTAAGTATATTAATTTTTATTTCCTATTAATGTCTTTTAAATATCTTTTTTAAGTCGAGACTTTATATTCGAATGATTTTTGACAAATCAGAATCGAAGTTCTTAAATAAACTGACCAAGCAATTACTAATCAAAAACTCTGAATGAAACTACTTTAAAATGATCTTTTTATCATTTCAGTTAATAAAGATTTCTACTAATACACTAGTAATAAATCATAAATCAACATTAATAAACTACAATAGGCTTTATTAAGACGACAAATCATAATTTCTTGGCTGAAATATCATAACCATATCAAAGAGCATTTCAAATTGACATAATGACGATAAACAACTCTTTAACCGTAACATAAATTATATAAAACAAAAGACAAACTATCAACATCAACATACGAAACATATAAACAAACGACGAACAAACTTAAAACCAAAAAACGAAATGCAGAAATCAAATACAAGAGAAACAAAACAAAACAAAACACTAACGTTTCATACAAGGATTCTTGATATCCGTACATTAGTCAACACAGCTGCATACGTGCTCTCGCTACAATACAAAACAAATGAGAAACGAAAAACAAAAGAAAAAACGAGAACAACTGAAACGTTTGACAATCGCTGTGACGACAATACAACAACCGCTTGGCGTCTACACAGGGTAGGCGTTAGGAGGGGGCGTTCTGCCACGTGGTGTGTACTGGTTTTGCTCTTTCAGGGGGTTGTCTAATCAACGGCGTAACGGTGAAATTGTACGTCGATACCGGTTTACGTTCGAGACGAGAATATACGCTTGTGGGTGGATGTTTGCCAATGTGTGTGTGTGTGTGTGTGTGTATTTGTGATAAATACACTCGCTTGTATACTAAATGTAGTATTTAGTTCTATTAAAAGAGAATTTTTTGCAGAAAATGAAAGTGCATGTTTTAGTGCATAACCATTTTATTTAAGTAAAGAATTTGAAGAATTTATTAGTTTTAATTGAACAAATATAGATTTTTAAAAATAAAATATATGTAAAATACTATGGCCCGTATTCTCACCTCACTTTTTCTTGAAAAAGTGCTTTTATCATTAATTTCAAAATAACTTTTTTTTTCTGTTTTTCATTAAATGTAAATAGTTTTTCTATTTTTGATCATTTTTATTATATTCGGTATTATAAAATTTAAATTAACTATTTTAAAATGCTTAATAAATGATTTTAAGTGAACGTCAAAAGTACTTTTGGCAAAAATCACAAAATCACAAAAATCAATGAGGTGAGAATACGCGGGCCTACATTTTTAACTTTATAAGATGCACTTTTTTGTATTGTGTAATTCGTATAATCCAAAATAATTTAGAATGATTTATATTAGGTAAGGCAAGCTAAATTGTTTTGCAGCTTACTTTATCTAAGATCCGGTTGCGCAAAGCATTGTTAACTTAACCAATGAGTTAACTAGGCAACTAGATTGTCAACTATATTCGTACCGCTTCATTGATTGGTCAATTGGCAATTAAATGAATTGATTAACTTATAAAGTATTTTACAATGCTTCGTGCAACCGAAGAATATACAATTTTTTGTCAAATATAATGAATCATTAAAACATTTGAAAAGTTAAAAAGTTACATGGTTACATTTTATAAAAGTTGCCATGGAATTCCAAAATTTGTTAGTTAACTACCTATTTAATTTCATAAAAACTTTTGTGAATATGAGTAATATTAAAGTTTAAACAAAAACTACAAATTCAAATACCTAATTCTTTGGTCTATTAGGAAATTGTAAAATTTTTGAAATTTACTTGAAAATGCTTGAAACAATTGCAAATCTAATTACACCAAAAAAAAAAAAATTTATGAATTTTATGTAATTTAGTTATAATAATAGAAACATTTACAGATATGTTCTCATGAAAAATGAAATACACGAAAAAAAATGTTTGATAATTACCACAATTATGGAGATTATTACCACAAACTGTGATTCATATTGTGACTACAAGTTTAACATATTAAAATTTTTCATTATTATTGTGGCAATAAAATTACAACAAATTGTATTAATTTTTATCAGAATTTTGTAATATAATACAATAATTTTGTTGTAAAAATAATGACTGCACATCACAGACTAATTGAAATTAATTGAATATCGTGTGCAAGCTTCGCAGTCTAGTCCAACAACAAATTGTTAATTTTTACACAATTTTGGGGTAAGGTTTACAAAAATACTATAGTAATTAGTACAAAAATATTTGTATTGTATTGAATATCATATTTGATAGTAAATTTTCGAAACATGTAGTGATATTTGCAACATTTGATTAAAAAAAAAAACTAGAAATCATATCAATACAGTTTGGTAAAAAAAATAAAACATTTGGTTTTGTTTACCCAAGAAACTATTTATTTGCTATAACTGTACGCACACTGAAAATTAATTTAAATTTTTGTTTGTATATTGAATCGAAAATATAATTATCATTATAATATACCCAAGAAACTATTTTTCAATATATAAGACTGGATTAAATTTGGTATTTTGTATTTGTTTTTAAAACTTTGTTTTCCAGAGATAAGTCCTATTTGAAATTTCTGACTTAATTAGAAAGATAAATCATATTTAATAATCATATAATTTTCCTCGTTATTTATACTATCAGCTCCAACCTAACCACACATTTATATCTTACTTTAAATCTATCCTAACATGTGACTAAATTGAAAACATTGCACATGTCCCGACATTTACACATCTAATTAAATCTTTCTCCGAAACACACATACACACACACTCCAAACACCCCGATCACATTCAATCGTAACCTTCAAATCTCCACGTCTAATTGCCGTCAGGCAGTTCCTAAATATAGCTCCTACCGATATATGCAATCCGATCTGTGAAAATCAGAGACATTCCAGACAGCGAAAACCATTGCTGTGGCATATAAACTGCCAGTCTATGTGGGGGTACCAATTGGTACATGCGAACGACATGGAAACATTGCCAATGTACCGCGATTGCAATACCAATACACACACACACACCCGTGGTTGACATCTGTACAGTTTGTACACGAAGAGACGGGACATTTACAACTCGGGGCCCCGTTTCAAGCTTGTCAATTTAGCGGCTAGTTGTTTTCGTATACGGATGCGAACATGAATGTTTGTTGGTTGACTGTGATTGTATTTTGTTTTGGATTGGTTGTTAAGTTAGGTTTAGTTAGGTTAGAGGGTGAGAAGAGTATGTAATTTGATGATTAATTTTTGCAGTAGTTTGTACTAATAGGTATTTCTTTTTGTCTGTTGTTGATATGTGAAATAATATACAACTAGAATGGAATTAACTCTAGTTGAACATTTTTTCAAATATTTAGGATAAATGTTAATTTAAAATACATTGTGATTGTTTCCGAGCGGATTGTGGTTCGATTCTCGCCATTTAATGTTTTGACTGTAAATATTAAATATAAATTTGTAATAAAACCATTCCTCAAAATTTGCAATACCAAATATGACTACAAAACAATTCAGTCATAAAAATTACAGTAGAATAATGAATACTTCATTTACTCAGCAAAGTTGGAATCAAAGAAGCTTATTATTATTAAAAAAGAAATGTCGAATCAACTTTTCAGCATTTTAGCGGACGAAAATATCTACCTACACAGTGTGTTTTTCTCCCTCACTCTCGTAACTCTGAAACAGCGAACTTTTTCAAGTCACTGGCTGGCAAATTGAGCTAACTAACCTGAAGTGTTCTTGAAAAAAGTTTGGCGCAGATATTTTTCTTCTTCGCCCATCATTCAGCTAATTGTTAGAGCCAGTTCGGTTATTTGTTCTAGTTATTTTCGAAGCATGAATCCTGGAAGAGATTCTTTCGCTTTAGATAGGGCAAATATTTAACCGTTACTTTATCTGGATAATTTCATGGCAATTACATCTTTCTTTAAACTATTTTACTATGCAATGGAAATAGATTAAAAATAGATTTATTGCATTCGCGTGAAAACACATACAGGTCCGTATTACATAGAAAAATTTAAAATAGCTATTTTATTTAATTAGTCTAATTAGTTAAAATACAAATCAAAGTTTAGAAATATAATTTAAAACTTTGAATAAATCAACTAACAAGAATATGAATGTAAAACAAATTTTACAGTAAAAAATATTTTAACCAAATTAATATCATTTGGTTACTATACGCGATCACCACATTTGTCAGTGTTAGTTTTTGACCATTATTTTTTGGTTAGTTTTTTAACAACGTTTCGTGTTGATAAATTTAAAATACGCATGTACTCATATACCATACATATGGATGGTGCAAAAAATAAACCACTATATGAATTTAAATAAATAACATTTTAAGTTAAAATATCACTGCAAAAAAAATATTTAATTTTATCTTTTTCCGTGTTAAATTATCTTACTGTATAAAAAATTAATATTTAGTTCCATTAGATCAGTATCTCAAAGATATTACCTATTTTTTTATTAGATTATTAGAAAGCTAAAAATCAACTATTTTTAACAAATAAATTACTAAAATATTAGAAATATCGTCTAAAGATATTTTTCTTTGTAAGTATAGTATTTAATTGTTTATAAGTAGTAGAATTTTTAATCGTTATAATTTAAATTAAAAAATTTATTTCTTTAGAAACACATTGTCTTCTGAAATTTTAAGTTAGCAACTTATAAAGTCAACTTTTGCTTACATGACGAAAAAATCTTGTGTACTTTTTGAGGCAATGTTTCAGTAAGTGAAATTTTCGAATTTTATAATCAAATTTCATATCGTAAGAATTAAAATCTGAAATTGCTTATTTTTAGTTGCTGTAATTTGTTATCATGAAATACTGTTTTTAAAATTTATATGATTTTTAATAAAATTAGGAAGAAATTTTTTTGAAGTCGTACAAAGATTTTCTTGATAAATTTCTGAAATATTTTTTAAATCGATACTTTTCGTTTAAGAATAAAATAAATTAACCCACGAGCATTTTATATAACGACAAAAAATTGATTTGTTACAAAACGGGTTGTGGTGCTATTTAAGATTTTTTTTACCTTCATAAAATTTCAGTTAAAAATGAACGTGTTGTGACACTTTTATTAAAGTTTGTTGTATATCACATTGTACATTTTTTAAAGTTTTTTATTCTAATTTTCGTAATGACAGTAATTCAAGCATACAATGTTTATGTTTTTATAAAAATGTCCCACCACGCCTCTTTATATTTTCTAGTTTTACTAAATTATCGTTTGCAAGTTAAATACAGTAATTAATAAAAATAATGTATTTCAAAAATAATGAAAACCGTTAACTTGGAAAGCCTTAAAAATACGTAAAACTTTCTCACGCCTCTGCACCGAACGAATCTATAAAAAAAAATTTACAACATAACTGTTTAAAAGAATCTTTTAAAATATATAATTGAAAATATCAAAAATTATCACCAATTTTTATCAGCCATTTCAGGTACGTTAAAATATCACGATATATATTTTAACAGTTGTGATAATAAAACTTGGACATGCACGATGCAATGTAATACGGCTATAAACTCGTATAAAACCAATAATAAATTAAACGAAACTATAAAAAAAATCGTGTACACTCATTAAAAAACGCCGTGTTAATTTATTTCATTCGATTAATGGAGAAGTTGCTCTCACAAAATGTTTCGACGTTGTTTTTAGTCATCATGTTAATTAACTGAATCTGTACATCGGTTTGGAGATTTCTTTTTTTTTTTTATTTCGGTTAGTTTTAAATAATATTGGTTGATTTCAAATAAGATTACTATTACTGAAGAATGAAATATTCTTTTGCTTATGGAAAGTTTTTAATTGAAAATTAAATTAATGTGGACAGACAACACATTTTTCACATATTTGTTAGTTTTTGGTTAAATTAATTAGAATAAATTTTATTTTATTACATTGTTTTAAACATTCACTTTGAATATTTTTTATGTGTTTTTTAAAGAAATATGTTCAGGTTCTTGAGCGGATAGCTTCTATGTTTCATCTAGGGAACTGATTATATATATATATATATATATATATATATATATATATATATATATATATATATATATATATATATATATATATAACATAAAGTTGTGTTTTTTACAATCGACTGCCGAAAAAAAAAAAGAAAATTTCCGGACACTAGTTTATTAATAAAAAATGTTTCTCTAAGTGCACTCTATCATTTCTGAAAATTAGGAATAGTTATTCTGTTACACCCTGTATATATATATATTACTATAAAACTATATCTAATTTGATTTTTTAGGTTTGAAAAATACCTAAAAAAATAAAATAGTTATTTTGTTTAATTAGAACTTTATATAATTTCTTTTATATGTTTTATATAACATTGGTTCGTTTATCTACATACAAATTAATTGAGATAAAATAGTTATTTCAAATAAATGTCAAAGTAAACTTATCGAAAAAGTTCAAAATAGTATATTATGTTACGAGGAATAGAAAGCGATGATTTTGTGTTGAGCCCACGTATTTGTGCAATCTAATATTAATTTAAAAAGTTAGGTGGCACTTAATGAAACTTTTGTACCTTTGAATTTTTTGAACTTCCATATTTTTCTGCATATTAAAGGGTTAAAGTATGATAAAGAATAAAACATAATAATTGTTTTGAAATTTTTTTTCTTAAAATAATCAACATTTTTATTATGTTTACTGTAAACATTAATCTATTAAAAAAAAACTATAGGGAAATGTTTTAACTTCGGGCTTCTAGGCACGAGCCTCAGTGCCTTGATGGGTAATCCGCCACTGTATATTCTAAGATTATTGAGGATAAATTTTAAAATTTGTATTAATTTTACTTTTTATAGTAAATTCTAAATTGGTAATAAAAAAAAGCTAGTGGACAGACTTATTAATTATTTTAGCTTATTCCAGAAATATTCAACATCTGTCAAATTAACACTCAGCTTTCTACCAAAACAATTTAAATTAGTATATTAATTACCAAAAAATTTCTACACATGTTTAAGATACGTTTGTTCTTCTTTCTGCCTCATAAATATACATCCGGTACCGCGCTATCCCAAAACGTATTCGTTGTCCCAGCGAAAAAACAAAATCCAACCAAAGTAACGTGAAACAAAACGAAAAACAAAAAAAAAACGCTCTACTCTTTCTTATTTATAGTTGGCTTTGAAACGAAGCGGCGTGTGGCCCTAATTGAATCATGCCCCCGTACCGTGACCAATCCATTGCTACAAATAATGAAAAAATCAAAGTCGCCTGCTTGCCTTTACTTTCCACGGCAGCAGGGTGAAAGGAGGGGGTGGAAATTGCCTGTGGAGATTTGTACATCACTCTTCTGTTTTTTTTTTCTTGTGTCCTATTCGACGCTCTTCTCGGGGTCTCATCCGTTTTTCGAAGCTTTATTTTATTGTTTTTGTCTATGTTGTTAGGTTTTTGTTTTAAGCAGTTTTTGAGGATATAAGAATGTGCTGTGAATGTAGGTAGCAGACTGCTAAGTATTTTTTATATTAATTATGTTCTTATTGGTTTATAAGTGATTTATTTATAATATTTTTAGAATCATGGATACAAATAATTGTACAGAAAATAATGATTTAATTTTATTTTATATTTTTAAATCGGTTAATCAATATTATAATTCTGTGCATATCTAGTAAGACTAGTTACGTTACGAGATATTTTGTTGTAGTTCTGTATTAATATTTATTAATAATCGATATTTCGACGAACTCAATGTACGTTTTCGTCAGGAAAAAAGAAAACGTACTTTGAGTTCGTCGAAACTTCGATTATTAATAAATATTAATACAGAACTACGAGCTAGAACCGTTTTATTTTATTGTTAAATATTGTTTATTGTGTGTAATAATATAAAAATTTGCAAGATTTTTCTTTGAAAAATAAAATACAATATAGAATTTGGTACAGATATTAATAAACTCTACCAACAGAAAGAATCGCAATGAAAAATCACTCCAATTAGAACAATAATTTCATTTAACTTCAACTGCATAACTGTATCCACATAAAGATCATCCAAGTTTACTTAAGTATATCATTATTGTGACGAGTACAAAATAACAATCTAAACTTTATGTTTCACGCACAAACTTAGAGTACAAAACTCATTGTATAATGTGCCAAGGCAGTCACCAACTCTTAACCAGCAAGACAGATAACCATCTGTGTGGTAATTTAACAGTCTCATTAATTATTTCACAAAACGCATTCTAAAACATCTCGTTTTTTTTTTCATATTTTATTTCTCCGTAAAAAACTTGTTATTGTCTATATTATATGATTGTATGGTTATAGTGGAGACGCAAACCAATCCTATAGTTTACAATATTGCCGCGTTTATAATATAGCTAGGGGCGCCACTGTTGTTGGACAGACAGGACAATAGCTTTCTTATATTATAATGTTTAATCCCAATTGTTATTTAAATGATCTAAGTAAACATGGGCTTAAAACATTGTTTGTGGCTTGCTTGTACTTTTATTATTTGTTTTTTTTTTTCGTCGTTTTCCATATTCATTAGTTGGTCGTTTTCGTTGAATTAAAAGAGCCAACAAACGGCAGGGTTGGACTTAGACCATTTTGAAAAACTAAAATTATAAACTGCAATAACGAGCAATAATTATGTATTTATTTCTTTGTGTTTATTTGTTTTTAAATTTTGTCTTGAAAACGGATTTAACGATTTTGATGAAATATGATTAATTTTAGCTGTATGAATATTCCAACCCCATTGCTATTATATGGTTACCATGGAAACATTACCAATTTTAATTTCATGGCAATATAACAACATATAATACAGTTTGTTTAAATTGTTATCTGTGGAACAAATCAAGCGATATTTTTCGTGTATTTGGAACCAAATTAAACTGTTTTACTGTTGAAAACTATTTAAAAGTACTTAAATTTAAATTATATTTTTTATAATGTAGCTGAAATACTTGATTCTAAATTTGAATAATTTATTAATTAAATAGTAAAAAATATTTCAGAACTCATTATATTATAATAAAACGGCATTAGGTTCTAGTTCTGTATTAATTTTTATTAATAATTGACGTTCCGACGTACTCAACATATATATCTTCATCAGGCAAAAATATACAAATGATACAGTAAATAAATAGAACATAGAAACAAGTTAGTAGGTAAGAAAATAAGTAATCAGATTATAAAATTTATAAATTTTTAATTAAATGAAGTCAAATTTTATTTAAATCAGTTTTTTCACAGTGATGTTATCTATTTCTTTATAAATTTCTATTGTTTCTATTATCAATCTAGTGTCAACTTGTTAATCAATCAATCTCTAATAATTGCATGACAAATTAATATTAACAGTAGAAATTTATAAAGAAAAAGATAACATTAATCATTGTCAAAGCACTGATTTAAATAAAATTTGGCTTCCTTTAAGAATTTATAAATTGAATAAACTAGTTACTTATTTTGTTACCAAGTAACTTATTTCTGTGTTCTGTTTATTATTATGAAGATGTACGTTGAGTACGTCGAAACACCGATTTTAAATTAAAATTAATACAGAACTACAACCTAAAGCCATTTTATTCTATTAATTAAAGTTTAAATAAATTTTATCTTAACAAAAGTACTTGATTTTGTTATCGAAAATCTAACAAAATAAAACATTTTATAAAGTGAAAACTACAAGACATTAATTTTAATATGTCCACAATAAATATTTCTCGAAATAAAAACTTACAAGGTTTATAATCATATACATTAAAACTTTACAACAAATATATTGTTTTTTTTAACATGTACATCCATTAACATTTGATTCTAAACAATTTCTAGCAGTAAAATCGCTCGTACACGGCCAACATAAATTGGTGCTAATATTTTCTCTCAAATTAGTTAAGATAGAATTGGCAATAAAACTACATTATTGATTTTACGGAAACTTGAAACATATGTACGTACATGCAAGGAAAACAATAATACTCGTTAAAAAAAGAACAGTTACAATTTTCTTTATCAATTGTCGTATATCACAAGGCAATACGGGCTTGGTAATTATTGTCACAAAAGGGAAAAGAAAAATTCTCTAATTTATTACAACAGGAAAGTAAAGTGCTTGTACGATTACTACTATACTGTAATCATAAATATTATTTAGGCTTTTATTGTTCGCTGATTTTTATTTATCAATTTAAGTTGTGAATTAGAAGCATATTGTTTGTAAATTAATATATTATTGATATTTGAAAGACTGTAATAAAACATTATTTTTGAAGAACGAAAATTTATGCAATTGTTTTGATATTATGGTAAATGTCAATTTATTTTTCTTGATACTGGCTACATCAATATTTAAATTTTTTAATAAATAAATTAATTAAAAAATGTTGATATGAACTGATAATATTTGTATAAAATAAATTACCGGTAACTGCCATTTGATTAGGACTAGGATTTTATAAATATCAAACAGACGTGTTTTAAAAATATTCAATTGAAATTTGAATTTTTTGAATGCTGTAAATCAAAATTATCAAAGTGAGAAACTTTTAAAATACATCATATAGAATCAAAAATTATATATAATATTTTGGTTTACCGTAACTTTTAGTTTGTAAACTAAGATAAAAATTTAAAGTGTAAAATTCGCAGCATTTTACGTTGATGTCATTTGACTTAAATGCTAATAATAAGTCGAAGAAGTTTACGTGAAAATTTCAGCTAAAAACTTTTGCGCGCAAACCATTTTTGTTAATAGCAGAAGTTGAACGAAAGACACTTCGTTCCACTTTTATAAGGTAACTTTTTCTCTCGGCAAAGATTGACGCATTTCTTTTCGTGGCCACATCGCACTGAATATATATGAATCTCTTCTCTTCTCTTTTTTCTTTTTATGTTTTTGACACCAAATGTACCACTCATCCAACATCCATCAACATCAGATGGTCAGAAAAGCCACCAAAAAAAAAGATGAAGAGAAAGAGAAAAAAGTTTTCCGATGAACGAAATGAGATTTATATCGTAAATATTTCTTTGATATAAAAAAAGACTTATAAATAACTTTTTCTATATTTATTATTAAAAAATAAAACTTGGTATATTTTGCCAATAAAATTTCCCATTTATTTTATTGATTTTATGCCGAGATAGCTATTTCTTGTGATCTGCATTTGATTTCTGAGTGCTTATGAAATATCTGTGCATAAATACAAGTTTTCTGCCTTAATTTATGAGTTTCTGTAAGTTATAGGTAGTTTTATCATAGTATCAAAATGCATTTATTCTTTGACGGTATTATATTCAAATATTGATAAAATTAAAAAAAGTAAAGAGTCTTAATGAAAAGTTAATAAAATTAGATGCAATATTTATCATAAAGTAATAAATATTAAAATTGGAATAATAACAAATATAATTTTGTCACCTTAATGAAAAATAATTTTATATTACACTTTTTACATTACATTTTTTGTTTTTTGTTTTTTTTTTTTGTAAATCTTAATTTGTATAATATACGAGTATGTTGAGTATAGTATAGTGATTGTATTTTTATTTGTATATATATTATATTTGTATTTTACATTAGCAAGAAAGCTCTCAAATAAATATTATTATTATAAAACTAGCTTTTTTTGTCATATTGAGATATTTATGAAAAAAGTATCATAAAAATATATTTTCATTACTAAATCTAACTTCAGTTTCTATCACTATTTAATTTCGACTTATGTTGGCTAATATGAAAATGCTTTTTATATCAACATAATCAAAAATTAGAAAACTAGCCACATAATTATCTCAAAACTGAAAAAATTAATTTAGACAAGTTATGCAATACAGTGACGATATTTTCAAGTTTATTCTATTTCTAAAATAATTTAAAAGTAAAATATTATATTTTTCATTTTGTATTTGTTGTAATTTTTTTATTAATTTTCTTATTTTTTTACAGGTGAGTTACTTGCGGATTTCTACTTTACTATATCTGACAAAAAGAAACAATTAGGTATGTAAATTTATATTTAAGAAATTATACCAATTTTTAATTAGGGTTTCTGATTTATTACTTTGTTTTTAACAACTGTGATGGAATTTATTTATATTACTCAGATAGGTTATAAATAAATAATTTCTGTGTGCTAAGATAAAGAATTTAAATTTGGTTTTCAATGCATAATTGAGTTTACTTTTTATATATTAATACTAAAATTAAGATTAAATGTTTTTTTTTTAATAATCATTTTTATATTTGCTATAAGTAATAATTTAGTTTTTTATTATCGACAATTTATTTTTTTTTAATATTATTTATTTTTAGAATACTTTAATAGATATTTCAAGAAAAGAGGTACACTTTTTAGGTATATTTTTCATTAGATTAATATTTAAAACAATGACTCGTATTTTCACCTCACTTTTAAAGGTAATTTTTGCGAATAATATTTTTGAAGTTTAATTAAAATAATTTATCAAACACAATAAAATAGTTTATTTAAATTTTATAATATTAGATATACTTAATAGAAAATATTTGTCATAGAAAAATCATATAAAATTTTATTTGTAAATAAATTATAAAAGCACTTTTTACAACAAAACAAAAATGAAATGCGAATCAATATTTTTCTGATAGAAGAAAATGTTTATTCAAAATGTTGATAAATTCCAAAATCAAATTGACAAAACACTCGCTATTCTTCAAACAAGATTTTCTAATTCCTCGAATATGTTAGTCACGTAAATCTCTAATATGCTTTGAAATTACATACACGCGCCAAAATTTGAAATTTCCCAATTCTAATCCAATATCAGACAGTAATATCCGCAAACCACAAAGCGGCTCGGTTCGACCCGATTGTCTGGTGTCCAATGGTGCATGTTTTGGTGGCAGCAGGCTATGCCTAATTAGATAAAGTGCACGCGATATTATCCTACTAAAGTTAATACTGCTGTAATATGCACCCTCTGCGGGACGCCTTCAATTCAATCCTCGACTTTATGATAGTTTCAAAGGACTCTAGCTTTAATCTAACTGACGTTTCACTAATTTTCTTTCAAAATAGTGTAGATTTAAACGGAAATTGATTTTATGATTTAATGAAAGATATTGATATAATCATTATTGACCTTTGGAGTTACGTACGAAAGAACTTGTGAAGAGCCTAATACATACTTAAAACATACATACATACACAATCACGCCATGTACCCAAAAGGGTGTGGCACAAACTCTTTTCATCATTCCGAAATCAGTCGCCTCCAAACATTCCTATCCAAACAAGCAACTTCCGTTTTATCCACATTCATAATTCCTCTCACACATGCTGTTTTATTCCTACTACTTGGAAACTTTCGCTCACGCAAAACACTCTCAATCTTACCACTCCAACTACTCATCGGACGTTCACGCAAACGTATACCATCAAAATCATTCAAATAAATCTTTTTAACCAAACGTTCATTAGACATTTGCTCAACATGTCCAAACCATCTTAACTGACTAACACCAACTTTTGCTACAACATTTAACATGAAATCTGTTAATTAAACCAGTTAACCGATATTTTTGTAGATATTTTACAAACTTTAACCGTAACCATAACCGATATTTTAAAATCCTTGAAAACCGGTCACCGTTAACCGAAAAAATAATATCTTTTTTTGGAAACAAAACCGAAATATCAAATTATTTTTTAATAACATACATTTTTTAGCAAAACTCATGAATTTTAAACTTTGTTAGCATATTCATAGTAGACAATTTTAATGCAGATAAACAAAATTGGATATTCATTTCTAAATTTAAAAAATAATATTTTATAACCTTGGATATTCATTTCTAAATTTAAAAAATAATATTTTATGACCTATAATAAAATTATAATTTTCTGAAAATAAATCGTGATAATTGTTAATAATTTTACTATTTGATCATATAACAAATATTTTTTATGAAAGTTGAACGACCTCTCGAATTGATTTTAGTATATAAGATGACAGGAAAAAGGTCAAATAAAAATGCTCTAGTTTGTTAGCATGCGACTAGTTTCGGTATATTCAGCATACCTTCCTCAAGCAAATCTACAATATTATGACAAAGTAACTTATTAGTAATTAACCAACAACAGAATAAGTACAAAAATATTTTTTACAATAAAAAGTTACTTACGCTAATATGTTTGAACAAAAATTAAACATTTATATGGTTTCAATCGCAGCTCGGTACAATATATCTTATATACTAAAATATTTTTTAGTTTTTAGACAAACGTTAAAAAGGCCCGTGGTAACTATTTTCAGAAAACAATAATAAAAATTTTTCTTATATGATGCGGACTTTTTGGCGGACACTATATTAATTTGCCATTAAACAAGAAAATTGCATTACCTTTTTTTTGTTAAAACTACTTATTGTAATAAACATAATAACTTATATAACAAAAATAACGTAACCATTTGAAAAACATTTCATTATATTCGAATTTAAACTCTTGGAAAATGCAATAAGAAGAGAAAATGTGATGATAATATTTTCCTGATTTGACTCGGTAAAATAAAATAAAATCAAATAAAAAAAAAAATGTGGAAAAAAACTCCATGTCAACGAGGCCACAAAAGAGTAAAATAGAATAGCGAGCGAGCAAAGACAGCATTATTTTCAATTCAATTCAGTTAAAAAAACGTTCAATTCTCCGAGCTCTCCTGCCCAGCCCGTTCGCCCAGTGAATACTGGGTGCCATTGCAAAACCGCATGGCATACGTGGCATTTATATTATCCATATGAACGGATTACGTTTTGTACATACCGGGGCTCTAGGTTTTTAAATTCATATATTCCGCACGGTGCACATACTATGTTTTATTAAATTTCGCGCAAAATCTGACAGTGAGATTTTCATAAAACCACGGCCGCGCGACCGATAGAATTTAATCCGCTGAATGGGGTGTAGGAAGTAGGGAACAAAATTATGTTGCCAACTGACGGCTTAATTCTCGGACCGCCTTGCCTTCCTGCATTTTACCCACTAAATTTTATTCTCTGACGTGTTAAACGTCACATACGTATACGGACAATGTGGTTAGATGACACCACTGTGCGCATTGCTCGAATTTATCACTCGGTTTTACGATTGTTCGGAAAATGACTGTGAAGGAAATTTGTATTTTAATGTAATTTCTATTCAATGAAAATTTAGTAATTCTTATTTTTATGTGAAATATATTTTATATGATTTTAAAACTAGTTTATCAGTTTTTTTCTATATTATTTAATATTTAATTATATCTTACTGTAACAATTTGCTATCTTTGTGCAACTTAAGATAACAAATTTAGCATTTGTTTAAAAAGGAATCTTTTTTTATCTGACTATATAACTTACACTTGAATTTTGGTTATTGAATAATTACAATAATAAAATATAACTTTAATTAAATATATTACTGCTTTCGTGATAACGTGCAAAAAATATAGCAGTTCACTGCTAGTTGGTAAAATATATTGTATAATAATTACAAATTGCGTATTTTAAATAATTGAACTTATATAATATCTAATTACTGGCATTCTATCAAAAACATTCTAAAAATAAACATATCAACTTAAACAATTTCTAATCCAAAGAGAAAAATCTAAATCTAAAAAAAAAAACAAAAAATGAGATCTAAATAAAAAAAAACAACTGAATGAAGTATTAGACAAGCTAGAACTATTTTAGTCTAACTAGTCTAAGCCAGGTTTGTACACATACACATATATACATTCATCAATCCAAACCATTGCAGACATAATAGTGACGGATGGATGCACGACACACTAGGATACTATCAGACAACACAAAATTATTCCAGAATTCATTCGAGACAAGTCTAGACTCACAGACGACCTAATTCATAATAATTATCACATGGGGCCTTCCAAGTCACCAACTAATTAAAATTCGAAATTATGAGATAAAATGGTAATATATATTTTGCTGACTAGATTTTTTTTTTTTTCATTCACTGAAAAAAATTAACTATTAACATTGAATAAATAAGTAATATTTATAAGTAATATTTAACAGTTTATTAGGGAATGAAATTTGTCATATGAATAATCTATGATATGAATGTCCTATTCTATCTAAATTTACAAGTTTAATGACAAGTTATCATAGAAAAACGAAATAAAATAGTCGATAGGCAAGTAAAATTATTTTATATTTTACAACAAATGTTCAAAGTTAAAGATTGTTACACTTGTTATAAATCACCCTGTATTGTGTGAAACAAACAAAAATGTTAAAAATTGTTTCTAATATAATTTAATATACCAATTTTTGATTCAAATAGTTTTTTAATATAACTTATCAATATTTTTCTAATGTATCTTTAAGAAATTATGCATTATTTTCTTGTCAGCAAAATACATAGTCCCGAGGAAAATCTCGGTAGGCCCGGTTGTCGTACCGATCTGATAAAATCGCCGAGAAATAAATAAATAAGAACGAAGAGAGGAGCTTGGTAAAAAAATGTCACGTCTCTGATAACTAATTATCTACGAAGCGTACAATTCAAACATTCGTCATTGGACAAACTGAGTGACATTATCTCGAAAAACAGTAAAAACCATGTTAATTAAGAAACAACTGGCGACTGCAATGCCACGCTGCGCTGGCCGCTCGTACTTAGTAACGAGGATGAAGTTACACTATATGTTCGTCTGGCAGTGTAATTAAAACAAAGAAAGATTTAATACGCGCATACATGCGGTGGGTATGTGTGCGAGAGCTATTTGCCTAGCGCTAACGATGAGGGTGCATTGTAAAATGCTAATTTAATTATTTTTCTAGTAGCGATCTTTAAATTAATTTGCTACTGTCGGTAATCTGATCGTTTTTTGTCTAAAGGTCGCTGCGATTTGCGATAGATACCATATAGACAGATTCAATGCGAAAACAGAGACACTAATTTAATATATGTGTTGTCTAATTTACGGTTTCCGGTCTGAGCTTTAATTGGGCTTTGCGCTTTCAAGTTTAAATTGCTTTATTCATATTTGCAAGACAAGACGGGATACATAATATAGGTTTTAATGTATTGTTTAATACAGATTGTTTGAATTAAAGATATGTAGTCTTTGTAATTCTTTTTAATACATAAGTTCATTTACATACTCAATTATATAACAATCGAAATGTGATGTTTAAATATTATAGTCATTCAATGAATTTAATTACAAAATTAATAATTTATTCATTAAAAGAAACTAGATTTTTATTCAAATCACTTCCTTCATATTGAAAATATATTATGAAAATTTAGGCATTTTTTCGAGATTATGTTTCTAGTAAGCTAATAACTTTTACTGTTTCTTTTAGTAAATAATTTTTTGATACCTTGTTTTATTGCAACAATAATAGTAAAAAATCTTTCAGAATTCATTAAATTAGAATACAGCGGCTTTAGATTCTAGTTCTGCAGTAATTTATTAATAAATCAACGTTTTGACGAATTGAAAGTGCGTCTTCATCAGGAAAAAAGATGAAGTCACCCGTTCAGTTCGTCAAAAACATTGACTTATTAATAAATTATTACAGAACTAGAAACTGAAGCCGTTTTATTTTAATTTAATTAATCTTTTTGCTTTTAGATCCATTTTTTAATAATCATTCAATAATATTATTTTATATAAAATTCTGTATTTTCTACCGTTTTCATTATAGTATAGAAAGAACTGTAGCATTGCAAACCATTTCATATGCATTTCCTATTAAATTATGGTTTCACAAAATGATACTCTTCATGACAACATATGTTTACCAAAAACATATCAACGCAAACAAGTGACAAACGAAAGCGAAAAGATTTCAAAACATCTGCGCATCAACAGTACATACCATCCACCTCACACGTGGACACTCGCACAAACATACAATCATCTGTTTCATCATACTGACAAACGAATTGGTCCACTAGGTTAGGGGGAATTTTTCCCCACCGGATGCGAGGTTGTCCCAAAAGGACGAAGGGGTAGAGGTCTAAGGGGGTGATAGATGTCGCGGACATATACCCTCTTTCTATGTTTGGGTGGCTTGATGCATGGTCCCCGCGGAAGATAATTTTGGTAAAGATTTTATCAGCTACTACGATTTCCCTTAAATTTAATTGTATCCTTCAATTAGAAGGAGGGTGTGATATAAGGGTTTCCTTTTTTTATCCGGGATGCAGTTCTTTCTTTACTGATTCGATTTTATACTCAGTATTTGACTGTTCAATTGTTCTTGATTGTATGACTACAAATAAGTGTTGGTTAAAACTGAAATTAATGCTTATATTCTGTATTATTATGTAAGCTTTTTCTTTATCTGTTGTCTTTTTTTTAACATATGTAACTATCAATTTATTTAAAAAAAAACACTAGAGATACTATAGTACTATAAAGCTTACCGGCAGTCGTAGGCCAGTGGTAGCGTGTTGGACCCTGTATCACTCACATATATTCTTTTAACTAAACGTATTGTAACGTGAATTTGAATTCGTGTCGGGGCAGTCCGAACAGTATTGGAAATGTATTAAATAATTACCACCATATTTGCGATTGTATATTGACTAGCATTTATATTTACAACACTTATTAACTAAATAACAATACCTTACAATAATAACAATGGTTAGCTGAGCGGAGCTAAACAAACAATTACACTATTTACATTACTTATAATTAATCTTACACCTATCGGACTGACATTAACACAACTTATAAACTAACACCATATTCACTTATACTTGCACACATTTATATCTCCATATTTATATCACTTATATTACACTATTATTTATTTAACCGAGCCATCATCGTATAGCCCAATAATACAACTAGACTGACACTAACGATCTAACTAGGTCGCTCATCCGACGATGACTCACTGAGCCATCACCTTTCGGCCCCCCGGACCGACTACACGATCTCACCAGATCGACTAACTTATGATGACTGATTGAGCTTGTAGCCCCTAGCGCTATATATAGGCCTGCAACCAAACCTACTCGAATGTACTAGTGTTTTTCTAGAAGCCTAACCAGATCTTTCCACACATACATACACACACAACTCACACCGACATTACGTCATCACATTACGTAAACACATTTCAATAACATGTTACGCGGCACGTATACACAAACACATACGTGCATTCACACACACACGTAAACATAATCACTCTTCTGGAAATTATATAAAACTTCATTTTGTTACACTGCCTCCTTCTTAAGACTGTTCCGTCCCGGAACACGCTTGCTCCACCATAGGAGGATATTTTGGGTGTCCGCGAAAATCTTCGCATGCTGGTTCTCCTGCAGCACTATCTTCAGGACCAGCCACCAGTCCAGCGGCTTCTCTGGCTTCCACCGTTGCGGTCGGACCTCAACTCGCCAATTCCGACATGCCCCAGCATGTACTTGACGTTCTCCAGTTGACCAATCCGATCCACAACCTTGCCTCGGACTATCAGTACCATGATGCCGTCCTTTATCGAGAGTGGTACTCCCTGGCCTTTCCGTTACGAACAATTACTGACTGAAGAATTTTCCTGAGCAGATCTACACCCGGCATGCGCCCAGCATACCCTCAACCTGCTCCACTTCAGTCCTCTCAGCCCGTAACCTGCCTCGGACCCCGCCGCATCATGACACAATCCTTTCTCGAGAATCCGTCCTGAATACTCCTATAGTGCTTTCTCATCTTCTACTGCATGCAATCTTCACCGCCAAGTTCTTCGTTGGCTAGTGACAGCCAACCACGGACATCCACTTGCCGATCGGCGTGATGTTAGATGCCGGCAAGAACCCAGAATGCTATCTTCATCCATACGCCGCGATCATAACATTCTGATCGCGTAGTGACAGCATCTTGCCCAAGGAATCACAGCTGCTGCCTTCAGATATTCTAACCGAAACATCTACTTGTTTCCAATGACTGCAGTGCCTCTCTTTTCCACAATCTTCTACAACTATCTGACCAGCATCCAGATCTTCAACGACCGATAACCGATAACCAGAACACTTTCGTTGTATAGATCGAAGAATTTGAGTGAGGATGTCTACACCGCATGCCCCAAGCATACATCGACCATCCTCCACTCCGATCCATCCAGTCCGCTGTGTTCCATGAACGACCATGTCATCGCCTCGTTGCCCATCAGCCCCACTTCATTCCAAGTTGTGGAACCACTGTACTCAGCCATCATTGGAACTTGTTTCAACCGCAGCACTGTCTCTCTGATGTTTTCATTCTTCATCTTTCTTGGCATAATTATCACTGTCACTACCACTTTCGCAACAATACCAGTTGCAAGCACACACACAACAATGCCAGTCCGATCATTCCTATCACAGTGTAGATAGATACTAACTTAAAACTATATACACATATAACAAAATACTCGACTTACTAACAAAAATCATTTACAACAATCAGATCTCATCAGTAAATCGAGCTTACATTGTTCAACAATCGCAAATACTCGCCTTCATTCCAACACTGCTCAAAACATACCCCTCACACCTGACACCAGTGTAACGTGAATTTGAATTCGTGTCGGGGCAGTCCGAACAGTATTGGAAATGTATTAAATAATTACCACCATATTTGCGATTGTATATTGACTAGCATTTATATTTACAACACTTATTAACTAAATAACAATACCTTACAATAATAACAATGGTTAGCTGAGCGGAGCTAAACAAACAATTACACTATTTACATTACTTATAATTAATCTTACACCTATCGGACTGACATTAACACAACTTATAAACTAACACCATATTCACTTATACTTGCACACATTTATATCTCCATATTTATATCACTTATATTACACTATTATTTATTTAACCGAGCCATCATCGTATAGCCCAATAATACAACTAGACTGACACTAACGATCTAACTAGGTCGCTCATCCGACGATGACTCACTGAGCCATCACCTTTCGGCCCCCCGGACCGACTACACGATCTCACCAGATCGACTAACTTATGATGACTGATTGAGCTTGTAGCCCCTAGCGCTATATATAGGCCTGCAACCAAACCTACTCGAATGTACTAGTGTTTTTCTAGAAGCCTAACCAGATCTTTCCACACATACATACACACACAACTCACACCGACATTACGTCATCACATTACGTAAACACATTTCAATAACATGTTACGCGGCACGTATACACAAACACATACGTGCATTCACACACACACGTAAACATAATCACTCTTCTGGAAATTATATAAAACTTCATTTTGTTACAGTATCATTAGACATTTGCTTAAGATGACCCATATATACATTAACAAACAGAAATCTTTAAACTAAATACTATCACTTGTAACTTAAAAAAAAAATTGAGATATAGACTAGTTTTGAACCAAGCTGATGATATGTTCAATTATTTGAAATTCGTACTTACAAATGAAGAAGAAAATCAAATTGGAAAAATATTTTTGAAAAACTTCATGACTACTCGAATTATTTCAATGCACTTTTATTTTTATTTATAGATCAGTAGAATTATGTATATCAAAGTTACAAATACGTACACACATACACAATCACGCTATGTACCCAGAAGGGTGTGGCACAACCTCTTTTTAGTATCCCGAATTTAGTTTTCTCCAAACATTTCTATCCAGACAAGCAACAAATATTTTTTTATATTATTTAATTCTGTTTAATAACAGAATAAACATTGAATTATTATCGTATTAGGACAGATATATTTTCTTCTTATGATAAATGAAATTCCCCGGCAGACTCATCAAAATCCCTCGTCTACATTTATGTTCATTTAGTCCAACACAATAAACAATCCATTTTGCGCACATTCAACGCAAATTTACGAACATTATCCGCCGTACAGCTAGCACTCAACGAAACGTTTGATGAAAGATACAAATCGTGATTTCTATTTTATCCTTTGTTCTCCAAACGGGGTAACGGCGTTTTACTACACATATATACGTACTCTGTATCCAACTAGAAATGGGTATTTTTAAAATCGTCGATTTTTCATCAAGGCAACCCACCTCTTTCGTTGTTTTACTACACGATATATGTATATGTGTTACATGTGAGTGTGTGTGTGTGTGTGCTTTTCGTGCAGCCATCAAAGCATTGTTTTCGAGAGCTTTTTACTTGGAAGAGAAAGAGGTTCCGCCTCATTTCAACTGTATGTACGCTGCTGCACAGTGGATATAAGGCCGCTTTGGCCTGGCAAAAGGCGTTTTGAGGAGGGTATGTATGTGTGGTTGAAGAATGGCGTAGATTTACTTTTTCGTGTTTTGTTCTCATGGAACAAATTTGGAATTGCGGTACGGGTATAACGCATGATTTTTCCGGTGTTTCGTAAACTCGTACTGATGCTAAAACTTATGAAAGTGGAAATTTTATTGTGATGCTAAAAACAAAGAAGAAATGTAGAATTCAACATTTTTATTTTAAAATTTTGTGTATAGAAATGGCGTATGCAAAAAGAAAAGAAATATTTGAAAAAATATTTGGCTGCGGTTTAATGTATCAAAAACTATTTTCACTGCATTGATAAATTTTACATGGGTGTAGAAAAAATCGTAATCTAGTTTTGTTATTATTTTTAATTTGTTATTTATCTGGCTTTCAAAATAAACAAAAATTAAATTAGTTTTTACCGACTGTCACATATAGTTAGAGAGGTATTGTAATTGTACTAATTTTGACTTTTTAGATTTTCAATTACAGATAAACACGAATTATTAGGCTCAAAGTAATATAAATCAACTGTTTTTTAGCGTGTTGTCAGTCTGTTTTTTGATTTGTTTGTGGACTCATATAGAAAAATTTGGTTGAATGAATTTTTAAGATTTAAGTTTCAGACATAAATATTTTAATTTTATAAACTTTTGGTTTACTACCAAAAGTGTAATGTTATTTTATGTATATTGCAAATATTTCGCAACAGGCAAATATTTTGAATAAATTTATATAACAAAAGTTGCTATAATACTTATAACATTTTTATTCAAAACATTTTTTAATATGATTTAATACATATTTATAAATTTTTATATTTTGGATATATTTTTAATAAGTATTTATTTTAGCATGTTTGTTGATTCTAGAAATAGGATTGAAGCCGATTAATTATAAAGTATTCGACATATTCGGTCATGTTTTACTATTCGGTATTCAGCCGAATATTTGTTGGAAATTGGTCGAATATTTGTTATTCAGCTGAACTACTATCCGTCACATCAGTAATATATATTGGAGATCGAAATCGAATAATTATTTGATATTTGGCCATGATGTGATGTAATGTAACATGTTGTATGTAATAATATAAATTACTAATACAACGAAACTATACGAACCATATACAAATTTTTCAATATTTTTTCCAAAAATCTGAAGAATTCGGCTTTGCAATTAATGTACTAGAAATGAAAAATCGAATGTTATTAGTAAACCGTGTCTACCTACCGAATTGATAGCGTAAATTCTTCATAATAATGCATATAGTACAACTTAGTTTATTTAGCATTCCACCAGCAAAGCGGTAACTCTAAAAATAATTGGCGCCTGTTAAACTAGAGCAATACTAAATGAACCATTAGTGTTTGTCCCGCCCAGTATAAAATTAGTGTTCGCACGCATACTGCCACTCACAGAGTGCACTGAAGACATCATAAAAGACAACTTTGCTGCACAAGTAAACACGTTCATTCATTTTTGTTTTTTCTTCTATGGTTTGTTTTAGTGCAAATACATAAACGGCAAAAGCGTTACTAATAAACGACATAGTTATACATTATATAGTGAGAGAGATCTATGTTTGTAGGTTTTATGAAGCGTGTTATTCAAAAAACATCAAACAAGATGTTTCGAAAATAAAGAGATGTGTCTAATATACTTGATGTATTATATTGTGCTCGTATATTGTTACTAGGAAACTAATATAATACTTGTGGACAAAATTAACTTAACACTTTTTATATTGTATTTTTAATTTTGTGCATGAAATTTGTATTTTGTTATTTATAAGGCAATCAAGTACATTAAAAATTATGTTAAGAGCTACGGGAATGTTTAAATTAGCAGAGAAGTATTATTTTACACGTTATTTTAATAAGTAAATCTAAAATTATTTTTCAAAAATTAAAATATTTACAAGATCTAAACGAAAAATATATAAAAATTATAGTATTTTCCCTAAGACTTATTTTGAATGTAATAAATTCTAAAATTTTGTTGTAAAGCTGATTATTAAGGTAATAAAAATATGTCATAATAGTAAAATGTTTATTAAGTATATTTAAAATAGAAATAAAATTAGGACGTTGAATATGTTATCATATTAATTATACTCTTATACATAGTATACTTTGGTTTTATTTTAATTACGTTTATCTTAATTAATAAAAATACCAGCTGGATACTACTATTAGATAAATATATCTCTCTTTTTAATTAGTATAATGAACTATTAATTTTTGAATTAGGTTAGGTAAGGTTAAACGACTTTAGATTATAGTTCTGTATTAATTTTTATTAATATCAAGGAACTCAAAATTAACTTACATCTTCATCATTTTTCCTGATTGTTAATAAATATTAGTACAGAACTATAACCTAAGGTCGTTTTATAATGTTTTTACAATAACTTCTTCAATTTTGAAATGAAAAATATTACAACCGAGGAAAAAAACACAAATAAAATCAGCTGATCTTTGACAAGACGAGAGTATAACTGTTTTTCACACCCTTAGTACCTCTTCGGAATGATTCCATAACAGAACAGCAACAACCAGTGTAGTAAACCCGTGTGTTTGCAAAGAGAGAGGCGGACTTTAATACCGTGTCACCACGTAAATTTCCATAATCCATTTCTCTTTTGTTGGGCGCGGGCGCACCGTGCCCGTCAACAGATTACCCGGACGATTTTTCCGCGCTATACGACGACCTCTGAAGGATACAAATCGTGCCAACCCATCAGCCGGGGTCGGTGTGTTTGTACTATAGGGGATATATGTTAGGTTATGTTCTACAATATATACGATGCATGACACACGTATATCGTGTCCTAGATGTGTGCTTGTTTGATGTGGCGCACCGTGCCTTGCTCTCTGGGTGTTTGTTTGCGAAATGCTCGTTTTAAAATTGACTATTTTTCATCGCGGTATGCGCTGTTGCACACGCTTTTGTTTTCGTTTTTTTTTATTATTATTGCTTATTGTTTTTTTTGTCGTTCTACGTTATTCGTTACAATTGTTATGCATTTTAAATGTTTGTTATTTCATATAGAAATAAAAGTAATGATGTGAGATGAAATTTTTGAAATTAATATTTTAGTTTATATTATCATTTGTTCTATGATATATTTTTAAATACAACTTGTATAGAAGCAGGTTGTAAATAGACCTTCCAATATATATGAAAGATTCTTTTGGTACTATGAATTAGAGAAAAATGGAGTTGTGGAAACAGTTTTAAAATAACTACTTCGGATTTAGGAAAAAGGAATAAAAAAAGTAATTTCAGATGTAATAAGAAAATTTATTAGTTACTATATTAATTTTTCAAATATTATATAGTCCGATTATTATCGCAAGTTCTGTTGTACGTCATTCAAAAGAGTAACTAAATCTACTCGTAATCACTTAGATAATGCTGTATATACAGAATTGTTAACATTCACAATTACGAATTTGTTTATACATACATGTTTGAATACATACAATGCTGTTTTGGTGCCTATGTTGATATACGGTGGTGAAGGAATCGGGTACGAAATAGATTAGTGTATGATGAGTGTGCAATTAGAAAAAATGTTATTGCAAAACTTGGTGTTAGTCATAGATGGTTCAGTCATCTTGAGCGAATGTCTAATGAACGTTTGGTTAAAAGAATATAATTGAATGATTTTGAAGGATTACGTTTGCGTGGACGTCTGATGAGTACATGGAGTGGTATGATTGAGAATGTTTAGCGTGAGCGAATATTTCCAAGTAGTAGAAATAGCAGCCCATATATGAGAGATGTCATGAATATGGATGAAGCTTGTCTGGATAAGAATATTTGGAGAAAACTAATTTCGAGATAGTTGAAATAGTTTATGCCACACCCTTGTGGGTACATGGCGTGATTGTATATGTATTCAATTAAAAGTTTGCTGTATTATATAATATAATACCATTTTATTTTTAGATTAAATTCCATCTAAAGATATAAATAGACCCCTGGCTCATTTTTAATGAAACTAAATGTGTCAAGCCAAAAACATATGCCTTCATTAGTCCCTAACAAAGTTCCTCGTTCCGTAACACCGTCGTCGTGACATAAAAGGAGGCTGGCAAAGGTTTGGTACTTCGGGGACCATATTGTGCTGTCGATGGGTGACAAAGGTCGCACGTCCAGCGGCTGCTGGAAACCAATTAAGAGGTCGCGACGACCCGGCACTCCTGATGGATTTATGCCCCCCGAAGGCTCTATGTGTCCGTGTGTCGCTTCTCTCACACTTTACGCCGCTCATTTTGTCCGTTCTTGTGTTCGTCGACTGTTTTGGCGCTCGAGAGCAGAAACACTAGGTGGCCATGTAATAGTGCAGATGTATCGGGATATATATATATGTATTGGAACACCCTTGGCGTTCTATATTGTTAATTACTGGTAAATTATTAGAGCGATTGAGAAAAATTATTAATTGAAATGGTTTAGTGTAATTGAAAAATTAAATGGCTAACAATATTAAATAATGGGTGATATTTTTTTGCACAAAAGGATTGATAGGATTGGTAAAATTTACGACAGGAATATAAAATGTACGACAAAAAAATTAAATGCGTGATAAAATAATGTTATTTGTTAATTTAACACAATTATTTTTTACTGTGTACTATATTAAATTTATCGTTTAATATATTAATTTTGTCGTAAAATTTCCCATTTTTGTCGTTTGAAATACCATTTTTGTCGTGCTATATTTGTCGTTTTAAATACCAATTTCTTTTTAAATAGGAGTAATATTTATTGTTTTACGAAAAATATACTATCAAGATTGTCTATACTATAGTATTGTGTGGTAGACGTTCAAGCAAAATATTTTTATTCCGTATGGAAGAAAATATGCAATAATTTTCATTTAAATTTAACTAAAATAAAAATATTTTACATTATCATTTTTTAAAAGATTTGCAAAAATAGCAAAACTTAAAGATAAATTTTCATATTTTATAAATAAATATCCATTTCAATAATTTAAAAGAAATATTTGTATTTTATTTTTGTCTAACTGAGGAACTTCTCTCAATTATATTTATTAAACTAACTCGAAAATATAGTATAGTCTGCATCACGAATATATAGCATTGCGCAATAATTGTATTTTTACATGATACTGTGGCGTAAATTGAAATGCTATATATTTTAACTTATTTCGCTAGAAGAAAAGTGACGCTGCCATACTTAACTCTAATATTTGTTACTAAATTTATTTCGAAACATTTAAAGAAAATAAATACGATTTAAAAACACAAATTCAATTATTGATAAAAATAAAGCAGTGTAAATGTATTATAAAAATATTTCCTGGATGAAGCTGAGACATACTTCACATTTTACATGAGTTTATCAGCTGAGTATTCAGAAAAAGGAGAGAATATATACGTACGAAAACGTCATTCTTTTGCGTAATGCCATATAATCATCACGTGGAGTCCACGTCGTAGACTAAAACTACTAAATTTTAAATTATAATTTTATTTTTTTTGTTTAATTTTGGAATTTTACTCGTAACTACCAAAAGTATGAATAATTTAAATTTTCAACAAGTAAGAGCAAAAATTATAGAAGAAAAAAGTAGTTAGTTTCATTCAATTTCTAGTTCTCTTTTTTTGTCTTCACTGTTAGAAAAAGTACGGTTTGCTGCTATGAATTTACAGGTTATTTAAATTAATAATTGCCTAATTTAATTATTCCATCTAATATTACTAATGAAATTAATGACATTTTAAAAGAAATTTAAGGAAAATCTATTTTTACTCAAGTTTTTCAATCTGTTGAAATAAATTACAAATTATTTTTGTAATTTTACATTTTTTCTAACAGTGTGGTTTTTTTTAATATTTTATAGTAAGTTATGTCAACTTATGCATTATTAAAAATAAATTACCAATAATTTACGTGTCACTAAATAAATATTTTTGAAAACGTAATTTTATGAGTCATATTATTTTCCTTTGATTACCAACCATACAAAAGCATCAATAACACAAGTAGTCATTTTTCTGTCATAAGTCATAAATTCCATCAGTGCTTTCAAACACAAGCCTCTGTGTGTGTGCAAATAGCTGAACTATACCACCACCTACCCGTACAGCACCCTCAACAACCTAACCTAACAACCATATAGCAGCAATGCACTCGACTCTTCAATCCCTATCCCCCCACACACATAACGCAGTCATCTAGCCGATGAAAATCAACGACCGTAAACGATGCAACCCCCTTTCGGCTGGCCGGCAGACGGGCAAGTCGTGCCGGCAATTAGCAGGGTCGCACGGAATGTCCCCGGACGATTCCGGATGCGCGCTCCGGAAACGATCGTCGAGACGATGCGATGGCGGACAGCCGATAGGTTTGCGAGACGTAGTTCTTATCGTTGTGCGTTGAAATTGTCGGACGACATACGAAAAGGGTATGGGGAGAGGGGTATAGTGAACGGCGAGCGATTTGATTTATAATATAGGGTAGGTTTGTATCGCGAAGGGTATGTCGTTGGAGGTATTTGAGAGTGTGAATGATTTAGTAGTGGTTGTTGAAATTTTTGGGGAAACACTATAATTGTTCGCGGAAGAGGAATTGTTTTATATGATTATCTGTTTTAAAGTTTAATTTATGAAAATTTTAACAATAATTTAATTTAATTTGAAAAGCAACTGCTTGCTAAATAATTAAATGTTTTGAAAATAAAGATTAACCATACACGCGTATTTTAAAAGTTAAATAAAATTGAATTAAACTCTATCTACAATAATAAATCGTCAATTAAGATTTGTGTTGTATAAATTTGATTTTGCTGGTTATTAAGAAAATATGTATCAAATTTTTCCCAATTTTTATTTTTTAAAATCTGTTATAATATACTATAATATAATATAATAATACACTCTGGATGTATAATTATATTAAAACATTATTGCTATTTACAAATTTGAATGGTAACTAACTAATGGTAACTACGTAAATTAATATTGACATGATAATTAAAATTTTGAAGGATTTTTGTGGGAACTGTTTATAGATAAAAAGCTCATAACAGATTGCATTCATTGTTATCATTAATTAACTTTTTGTGCCAAAAATGAACTTACACCACTTTCAAAGAAAACGGCTCATATATCATAAAAATATGAAAAATTATAAAAAAAATAATTATTTATCCGTATCGAAAAATGTTTCAAATAAAAGTTGTTAGTTATAACTTTTTTAGCAAACTAACTTTTGTAAAATAAATTTTTGATTTTAAATTTTTTTCGAAATACATCTGTAGTGAAATATTCTTGAAACACATAAAATGTTAAATTAGGTATGATTATCATTTGAAATATGACGGTCGGTAAAAACAAATAAATACATATTTAATTTATTTAGGTATATAATTTATACAATGTAAAACAAAATAATAAATACATATACATATAATTTAAAATTTATAATGAAATTTATCATACATGTGTGTGTGTTAATAAAATGAAAATTTTAATTTATTCATATGCATTTTGGTATGAATATAATAAAGCTTTTAAAACGTTTAAATTTATGCAAATTTTCTTATGTGACATGATATTTTATGTAGATGCTATCCGACGCATCCGGCACAGGGTTTTTCCTAGTGGAAAATAAATTCCAGAAGTCTTTTGTGTTGTGTTGGTAAAACTGAGAAAAGCATGTACTAGAGAAAATAGCATACGTACCATAGAGCAGTGGAGTATGTACAACGGAACAGAACATATCAGCGATAAAATAGGATCTCATATCTTTTTCGCAAAATAATAATCCTTAAGAGTCGGTGATGCTGTAGCTTAGAGGTACCACACACAGAAAACATTTACGGTCAATGGTCATTAGAATATGTCAACTAATTAATATATTAAATTACTCTAAAACCATTCTAAAACTCATAATTATTTTACGCTTGTACTGATATTATTATAATAGGCGTCTTATTTCAAATACAAACTCGACTATATTTATAAAAATGTTATTAAAAATAGTAATTTATCACTTTGGCCCGTATTACAAGCTTGCTTCTAAAATTGGTTTTAACTAATACTGGTTTTAAGAGTATGTACCTAACTGCCACAAGAGCAGAACTAAAACACCCAAAAACAGAGCCTGTAATATCAGTCTTTGTAATTTATATACAATATTATTTGTACGACTATCTAACCATATTTTTCTGAAAGTTGAAGTCTCAAGCAATTAAAATATATAATACATGTTTTCAATTTTTCTTTTCATACTATAAAAAAAAAGTAATAATTCCATTAGAATTAATAAACATCAAAACACAAATCTAAAATTTAACGCAAAGATTCCAAAACTATTCCAAAACTTCAATTGATTTCACTATACTTTCATGACTCGGCTATTTTGGTGCACGTATTTAAATAACGCCATAGTTAAATAATAAAACGCTAAAGAATTTTTGTTAACAATTTTACTTTTTATTACTATTTCCATAAACAGATATTTTATGCAAACAGTGAAATAAAGTACAAATTTTTTAACAGTCATAGCAAAATATAATTTAAAATTGATTATTGTTGTTATTATTTCGGTACTTTAATGACAGTTGACAATTAATTTCATGTTTAACATCTTATGCAATTGACTTTTAGAAACGTGGCACAATTACACATTTTTGCTCATTGCCCAAACTAAATACATCTCTAAACCAACGAAAATATCTCCTACAACTACATTCAATCTATGTCAGATGTCATTATGTCAATGACATACCTCCTAAACACCACATAGACATGTCTGCACCCAGGGCTGGATTAAGGATAATATGGTTCTACAGCTATTACAAATTTTGGGCCAGTATGGAAGTTTACTTTGTATTATTATGTTTTATTTTATATATATATATATATATATATATATATAAATATGTATATATATATATATATATATATATATTGCGTACTTAATTTCAAGTCAATATGTATATAGTATATATGTTACGGTCAATTTGATTATTCAGGGCAGTTTTTATAATGCTTGGTTATTATAAATAATGACCGATAAAATTAGGCAATTTAATAATTTTATATTTGTCTACGACAATCTAGGATAATTTATTACATTGCCCGGTCATTATAAATACTGCTATTATTTCTCTGGTCACTTTAATAAATTGACAGCAATTTTGCTATTTATACATACTGAAAAAAACAAAAAAAACCTAAACTAACCTACTAACATAACATACCCTAAATAGCCAATTGCGTAAACATACTGTATGTATAAATAGCCACATTCATAAAAATATTCTCAAATTGCCCACTCGATTTCCAGCATTATTCATAATGCCTGGGCAATGTAATATTTTCTATATAATTTATTATTTTGTCACATCTCATTGGGCACTTTCTAAATTGCCCGGGCATTATAAATAATGCGCAATTGTTTACATTGACCGTAACATATACATTGCATATAGAAATAAAATCCTTTAAATGGTTTCGCTTAATGATGAATGTTCCGAATTGCTTTATTTAAATTTCTTTAAGTTAGTCTCATTTAAGCTAAAAAAATTAAATATAAATGTGATGACCAGCTGTTAAGTGTTTCGATAAACACCATCCAAAATTTTCCACCTAAGGCTATAGTTTTTTTGGCTTAAATGATAATTCGGCCCTGTCTGCATCATGTCGCAAACATCGCACCAATGATCTGCAGATTCGACAATTTCGATCGACATTTTGCATCACCCACGCATTGATACAGAACCCTCCCTCCCACCCCCACACAGCCACGACTGCAACTACCCACTTCCTGCTTGCTCTATATTCAAAATTCACTCAACCTCTCCGCTCGGGAAGTAAATGTAGCTTTGATGATGAGCGAATCGGAGACTCATTGGCAAATACACGCACCCTTATTTTGATGCCGTACACCCCCTCCCGAGTTTAGTATGTCGGTGATAGCATGATCCCTGCAGTGATTCAACTGTTTTTGTCATGAAGACGTTTTGAGGTACTGCGTCATTGTCTATGAAGAGCTAGAGACTAATGAAATGTTCCATTGAATAAGAATCGAGGGCAGTTTGACTATTTTTAAGATTATGTTCGTTGGATAGATAAATAATGGAGATGAGTATGAGATTAAAGCTAATGGGAATTTTAGTATGACTCTTACGACCGGTTTTATAATAAACATTTTAACTTAAAAAATAATTGTTTTATTGGCAACAATTTTAACAAATTACATATTTTTCTATTCTACTAAAAATCTTTCAATATAGGACATGTTACATAAACTAACATTATTTTTTAAAAATGAGATTGTAGTGCTTTTGAATTTCGAAAGCTTCCTCAATAAGATTCCGTTTACAAATTGCAAATATTTGATTGCATTCTTGAAAAATGTTGCCAATTTCAAACAAAAAATCAAAAAGAAAATCAAGAAATTTGTCGAAAACAATTTAACTAAAGTAAAATGTTATTAATGTATCATATATATATATATATATATATATATATATATATATATATATATATATATATTCTCCTAAATTCAATAATAAAATAAGAAGGTTAAAATCGACTACCGGTTAAAATATTGGCATCATATTGCCAATATTTTACTTCAACTGAGCTTATAGGAATATCTCTATATACCAAACGTGACACAATATTATTATAAATTTTTTAGAACAGAGATAGCGTATGCTCATCGTAAGACGCAAAAATTTTAACCATAGTTCAGCAACCCCAGCAAATAAATTCTATAAAAAAACCATTAAAACATGATTACATTATTTTTAATTAACTATACCTTTTTGCTTTTATCACAAATTATATGTTTAACATTTAAATATTAAGATATGAATTACAATATACATAAAATAAATACAAGAATATATTTCTGATTACTAATGAAATGCATGACCCAAATCAATGTTTTCTACGCGGTTTTCAACAATAAAAAAAAAGGCCGTTTTATAACGTTTATTAATGCAGGAAATATTTTTTAACACGATATAGCGACACACAGCATTATTATACAAGAGGAAAATTAATATACTCAAGATTGTTGCGTTTTGATAGACTCTCATATACTCTGTAACGAAAACAAAGTTTAGTTTTAAGATACCTTTGAGCGATAAGTTCTGTTATAAACGAGCTGGTGACTTTCTAATATTTTTATCGCGTTTTCCTTTTGTTACGCATTGTTAATTCGTATTTAGAATTAATTTCGTTTTAATAATTTTTTTGTGAAATTTTTGCTGAATTAATTATTATAACAAATGTAATAAGAAATGAAGTATGATGAATAATATTTTGTTTTTGACGGAAAACAAATTAGTTTTAAATAATATTTTTTAATATTATAAATTTTTCCAAATTTAACTTTTGACACTTACGTACTTGCTATTATGTGGGTCTTATAATAATTTGCGCAAAATGATAAGTACACGGAGAAAAACATATTATAATTTTAATAATAAATTATTATAAAATTACTAAAAAGTGGACAGTCAGATAATGTTATAAATTTTATAAACTAGTATTATAAAAATAGTATATTATGTTATGAAGAGTAGAAAGCGATTTTTTTTTTGTGGGACCAGGTACTTGCGACCGCGGCACACCCGAGGCCAAGCAATGTGGGCGAAATACAAAAATAAAGTGATCTACTCCAAATGACATACTATTTTTTCTTCAAACCTTTAAACGAAATTAAATAAAAATAAGTATTAAACATTAAACATTAAAGAATTAATGTTTATATGATTGAATTTACAATTTCTAACAAAGTTGATGTACATTATTTGCATTTCTATGACTTTTTCACACATTTTCAATAATTAGAATCAAATTTAAGCGAAAATAAACAATGCAATTTAATAACTTTGTTTTACATAGAGAATACAGTAGCACAATGTGAATATTCTGAAACGGTTGAAGAAAAAATATTTTACAATACAGTTATATATTTTATAACGTGCTATATATACCTATATAAAACAATAATTTACACATATACTGATAATAATACACATATTTTTGTTTTACTAAACTAATTTCTATAATATTTGTATAACTTTTTCTATAAAATAAAATTTAAAAAAATTAAAATACATCATTATTATACAAGAAGAATTTTTAAAATTTCAAGAACCCCAAAATTAATTTAAAGTATAATTAAATATGTAGTTTTGAAGCTAAGCTTCCATCATCAGTAACAAATTAATAATGATGATGAAAGTTTAGATTTCGAAATACGTACTTAGAACTACATTAAATTTATTTTGTGGATTTGGAAATTTTTGGAAATTTTTTTTATTTAAATTTTTGTCACAATAGATCATATTGCAATTTAATACTATCATTATTGTTATTATATTAATTTATAATATATATTATAAATATTACAATACTTCTTTTTCCGTGTAAGTACATTTATAACACAAAACAACTGTCAATAAATTTCTGTTTTTATTGATGCAAATATACATATAGTTCACCTAATTTATAATAAATTATATATCTCTCGTAGTACAACATCAACTAAATTTCTACATAATAATCATGACAAATAAATACGAATAGACATGTACAAATCGCTGTTTAGATAAATGTCTAATAATTCTCCATCAAATTTATTTGTATGACACTACGGCAACGGCTGTACTATATGTCATTCGCGCGCGCCGCGCCATATTTGACGTGTTAATTTAGCGTCGTTATTTCGCTTATATCACAACACCACGCCAGCACACAAATGAAGTTAGACACGAGTGTGTCAAGAGCAATTGTTTTAGGTGTCAGATGTCATGTTTTCCAAACAGCCCAGGGTCGAGCGCGCTTACAATCAAAATTAATAACTATTTGATCGACCACCCATGGCTAAGTTGATTTTTCATCGTTTCGTATTTATATGTACACAACCAGCATTCATTTTCATTTGTTTTATTTATTAAAACAATATTTTATTCTGTCGGTGGGATATTCAGTGTTTGTTTTTTTTCTGTGTGCATTATTCGTAAATGAGAATAAATTTGGTGTATTCATACTAATAATTGATAAAGTGATAGTAATGAAAGAATTGATTGTATGGTAGAATGGTTCATGAAGCGTATGTTAATTATTTTAGTTAGATTAATGAGGTTAATTAATATTTTATATGATTTGATTTTGATGTGAATTGAATATTTAATATATATGCCAGATTTTTTTATTATTTGTGAAAATTGATTATATATGCTATAATGTTTTGTGACTGCTATAATGCTTTTATTTATTCGAAATACAACTTATAAATTTTAAATAATGCAGAATTTATTAAAATATAAAAATAATGTTTATGATTTTTATTCTTCTATACTGAAAATATAAATATTCAAAATTATTAATTGACTTTAATTTAATAAAACTGTTCAACCAAATTGTACATAGAAAGAAGTTGAGAGAGTTTTTACTTTGGTTCCATTTTATTGAGCAATCTGAAGGATTTATCTAAATTTATACAAGCGTCGAACGTTAGAAGATTATGTTCAATTTTTATTTGTTATTGCTGAAGTTTGATTTTATTTATATATTTTTTGTGTTCTTTTTAATGACATTATATTTAATTATAATAAAACTGAATTACTATTATTTAAGAACTGAACACGAAAACATTACCATTTTTTTGTTAAGAACAAAAACTCACTTTTAAAAGTGATTTTTGTCAAAGTTATTTTTGATGTTTACTTAAAATTACTTATTAAACAATTTTAATCAGTTTATTTGAATTTTATAATAGTAGTATTAGATATATAAAAAAATATATCAAAAATAGTAATACTGGTCATATTTGATAAGAGGTAGAAGTAAAAGTTTATTTAAAGCAAAAAAATAAACAAAAGAGGTGGGAATTCTGGTCTAAAATTCTTTCCATTCTCATCTATTATATTTTTTTGAAACGAAAAACCTGTAAAAACTGATTTTTACTATATAATATTATTATTAATTAAAAATCTTATAAGACTAAAAGTTTTGTCACTAACTACTTGCTTTCAAATTAAAGAAATCTTGGTACCTAGTTAATTTGTTATGTATTTTCAAATAATTTATAAGATTTGTGTTTTGTTTATATTATATGAATAACTTTTATAATAACAGATGTGTGATTGATACAAGATATAGCAATCTTTAACTGTACTTTAATACGAAATAATAACGAATATGTAATTTTGTGACATTTCAGAATTTTTAAATAATGCAAGTATAGAATTGTTGAGGAAAGAAGTTGGGGCAAAGTTCAATGCGCATAGTATGACTGACACAAAAATTATAACTTACTTATTCAAATATTTCTCTCTCACTCCCACTAATAATGTATTGCATGTGTCTTAACAGGGTAGTCTATTTTCTTTTTCTAAATCGTCTAAAATCTTTATTTCATAAAACTCACATTGGACTTTGTCCCGATTTCTTTCATGAACAATTCTATAAATGTTATTTATACTGTAATTGCAAATAGAAGTCATTCTCGTAAAATATTAAGAAATTCGGTAATCTAATTTCTGTACTGGTTTAATGACAGTTGCTTCTTTGAATTAAATTATTAATCAGACAATAAATTGTAAATTGAAGAAAAAGCAATTTTTTTATCGGTTTTTGTTTTTATTCTTTAAAAAATTTCGGTTAATATCGTTATTTCATTTTCGTTCTGTTCTCAGTCTCTGTTTTAACGTTTTATACAACCGGATCTTAATAATTTTAAAAATACATTTAAAAAATGTTTATTTATGTAAGAATAAAAATTAGCTTCTAAATATTTTATAACCTTTTTTATGAACGTCATTTATTTTTTTTTAAGGCAGAAACAACTCTAAATTTATGTAAAAATATTTAAACTACCGCTAGCATCAAAAGTCACATTATAATTCACTTATTCAAAGTCAGTATAAATGTCATCAAATATAACATCTTGTCTGTACGTCCGACCACCAAAGTTGCTAACCCGTGCTTCGGCTACTTGACTAGATTTAGAACCAGATAAAAAATCTTAAAAACAAACGAAAAAATCTCCACAGATCACCACATAATTTTTCTAAGAAATATTTTTAAATTCGTTAACATTAGACCGATAAAATCCGAGTAATATAAATATTCAAAGGAAGTTTGAAATTTTGCGTGATAAAACTTTTTAAAACGCCAAATAATGTACTGTTTCCACTTGGTTAGACGTCTGATTAATGTGTTCATGTATAACTTGGCTGTAGCTTGGGCTGCCTACCCAACCGAGCCGAACAATCCTAGAATCGAGACGAAAATTGCGCACCGGACTGTACACACAATACAACTTTGTACTCGGTCGGTAATAAATGTCTCCTACAAAACCTTAATTAATATTTATCTTGAATTGCTTGGAATTTTACTACTGTACCGGCTCTGTGTTCTACAACAGCGTGTTGCAGAAATACCAAAAGCTTATATTTTTAGTTTTTTGTTTTTGTTTTTGTGTGTGCTAAACGATGGAGAGAGTGTGGAATTTCGCGCAATTTTATTGTTTTTTTGGTGCCTGGTGACATAACCTCATACGCACTGCTTTTTAACCATTATTTATTGGATATTTTGGTTTTGAATGGCGAATAAATATCGTACAATACGATTACCCAAAAATTTTAAACTGATTATAATTTTTGCTAAATATCCACTGGTTTAGCGTTTCATTATTTTAAATTGTTTTTCAATTTCTTTAAATTTAATTTTTTATTACCTGTTCTATTTAAATTTTTTATTATTATTTATAGAATTCTCTGGAAAATGAATACTGTAAATTAAGAATTTATTACAATTTTTAAATATTTAAATCTCTCTTTAACGAGCAAAGCTTGGTCTTTCTGATATTACAAATTTTCAATACATGAGTATTATAAATTCAAAATCAAGATACATTTAATATTTTCTGTTATTTGTTACCTTTTGCAGTTAACTGTCATTTTATGCTGTTTAACTATTATAAACGAAAATTAAAACAAAACACTAAAGCCAGTTATTTTTAATCATTATATCTAATTAAAAATTAATTTACCAGTTAATTAGTTAATTATTTTTTAAAAAAATACGTAACAATAATCATAGTAAACATTGATTAATTAGAAAATTAAAAAAAAAAGAAATTAATTTCCAATTTAAACTTTCATTCATATTCATGACAAATCAATTAGAAGCGTTGTTCAGTTTGTAAATGTGATTAACAATTATCCATTTGTTTGTCCACATTATCCGTTCCACGGCATACGTGATTTAATGTTCTAAATCACAATCGGGCCAGAGTTAGTTCTGGGGTAGCAAACATTCAAACAAACTATATTACTATACGTATAGTATTATTACTTCCACAATTTTACTCCGGCCGATATATTTGCGGTTGTATAACATGATATTTCATTTGTTCCTCCGCAAATTATTTTAGATTATTTTTGATTGATATTGTTTTGTTGTTTACGAAATATATCGTTTGTGTTTTATCGCAGTTGCCTATGATTTTTATTTTTCAATTATACTGGACAACAGTGACCATGGTATTCGAAAGAATTTTAGCAAATTTTAATTTATTTTTGATTTGCTGAATACAAATCCAGAAGTATAAGTCGTGTCTTACAATTAGTTCAGGTTTATGCAAGTCCTGACATTTATCAAATTCAGGTAGTAAATGACTGCAACAGATATAGACAATTACGTTTGGAATATTAATCTTCTGTAAATAGATATTTTTTCTAGTTTATCAAAATAATTATATAATATTGTGTCTTTGAATTATTCAATATTTTAGATTATATCTTTAAATTTTATTTGAAATAACAATTTTATTTCAACTAATTTTTGTGTAGATGACAAAACTAATGTTATAGAAAGTATTATTCAATTAGACATATTATGTAAAATTTTATTATATGTATAAGGGCCGGTCTTTTTAAGCTTGAATTAGATATGAAATAGTTAATTATAAAATGAATTCACTATAAAACTATATCACTTTTATTTTTTTGATTAATCATTCTATTTCTTATCTAGAGTTGGCAATACCAGTTTTAAATTTAACAACATATCATAACTTTTTTTATAATTTAAAAATATGTAATTTGGTTTCCTAATGTGTTTTCACGCTTTTAAAAACAATTATTTATTTAGAATTTTCGATCAATCGATTTTGGTCCTTTTAAGTATAATTTAAGTTTTGTTTTTTAAATTTCTTAAAAATTGTGAATCATTCGGAAAACCAAACTACATCTATTTAAATTATAAATTATAAGATTCAAATATAATCAAATTATTCTATTTCTATAAATAATTAATTTTATTTCTTTGTTCCAGCAATGACAGATACATCAACCGATTTGGCCCTCTACATTGGATTATCCGTTGCAATTACATTAGTAACCGTTCTATCGTTCTTCTTAGTACGCGTCTACTACCGTAAGGGGCAGCATCAGTCCTTGTACAATATGGCGGCTAATGGTAAGTTCCTAAACCTATAACATTAAACAGATGTTTTCAACCGATTTTGTTTTTCCGTCTGCTACTAGGATAAAATTCGATGAAACTTTTTTCAGCGATACAAGTTTTTGATAAGATTTAGTTGCTAATTTTATCTCCCGGCAAAACTTTTTTTTATATTGGTTACATGTACATGATTAGATCGTGGCAAATTATGGTTTAAGTTTTGTGAAATATCGGTAGCGTCGTTAGGATTTATGAGGCACTAAATATCTTTCTGGGTGGAAGTTTGCTTAATGTACCCAAATTATATTAACTAACGCTGCTATACGTTCATATATGAAGCTAAATGGTTTGCAGGTTTAATATATAATAATTTAACGCGATTAGTATCCATCTCTATTTTGTTTTATATTCATTTTAATTTAGTTAACATTTTATTCATCTTGTTGCTTAAGAGGAATTTATCGAAAGTTTTAATGGATTATCATTAATTATTTTCCATGCTTTACAAACATTTATTCTACTATAAGATGTTGAAATATTATCACGTAAATTAATAATGATAATAACAAAAACATATTAGAGAGATATTGTGTTCACACGTTTAGTAATAAGTTCAGCCTTACGTGAATAACGCAAATGTTGTCAACGGAATTTGAAATGGGAATTATTTTGCTAGTGTGGATAATTACATCACGTTACCTCTAGTTCCAAAATTGGAAATTTTTTAGTTGTCTAATGGCAGTTTTAGAGAACATTACATGTTTAAATAAGTATACTTACTAATTTTTTTTTGTTCTCTTAATTACCATAAAATCAAAATTAAAAAGAACAAATATTATGAGAGTATGTAAAATGATTGATATGTTATACTCTATAAAACTAGTTAAACATCGTACGAAATTTCAGAATTTGTTATTTAATGATCTGTTTTATTTAAAGATTTTTTTTCGTATGCAGATTTTCGTTTCTAACTCAAATGCTTTCTGTATCATATTTTGTGTAAAAAAAATCGGGGGAAAAAATTTTCAAATGAAAAAAGAATTCAAATTGTCAACTATATTCTTTACTGTAATTATTTTAAAAACTATGAAATATTAACGACATGTTGAAAATATAGGTTTCTAAAAATGAATTTTATTTTTAAATATTTTAAAAATTCATAAAAATATAATCTATTACTGTAATAAAAACCTGACCACCTACATATTTAACGCTAACCATACGAATAATAAATTATTTAAATTTGACATGAATGCTACGAAAAAATAAATAATATATCATATGCACCATGTATAAGGGGGCGTATAAGTTTGAAATATACACTAATTACAAAATATGATAAATAAATGTTTCTCTAATTAGACAGCAAGGAAAAAAATGTCGAAAAATATTTCGAAAATTGGAACCACATGCGTAAGTGCTTCAAGAATTAGAACATAACGTAACAATTCAAGCATTTCCGACCAATTACGGAACGAAGATAATAAATTTTTAGTAATTAAAAATTATTATTTATGAGATTTTTTAAAACTTTTTCTTTGCTATAAAATATTAATATTTACAGTAATTTTAAAATAAAAGTTAAATTAAAGTTATAAATTTTACAAAGAAAAAATTAAAAGGAGCTATTTTATTTAATTTTAATTAGTATGGCTAAATTTCAGACGATTTGCTTGTTTCATTAAATAATATTTTTAATAAACGTACAAATTAGTTGAAATAAATTAATTATTATTTCAGTTAATATTTAGATAAATAATGTAAAACTTTGGATAAATAACGTACAAGAATATATACGTATACAACAAACCTACTCGTATATATTGATTTCATAAAACGGATCAACCATACTTAAATGAAATATACTAAAAAAAATAATTTATGTTAAACATGTGTTTAACATAGAATCCAAATAGACTTAATGAAGAATACATTTTAACAAACATCCCTATGTTTAAAACAAGCAAGTGAAGGAAGGGTGCAGGCAGGTAAAAATTAATCACAGCCTACGTTGATGAAACCGAAAATAAAAACGCGTTGATAAATGAAGCAGGAGTGAGGGTACATTTATCTAGATTCCTGCGTTGGCATATAATCAAAACAAGTGTCCGGACAGGTGCTTCAGGTGAGTGAGTGCAGGACAGCAGGATGATGGGCCGGTAGGACAGTTTAGGTTAGTTTGGAGAATTTTACCCTGCAGGCTTTTATAACCGTGACTGACGAGCTTACCGCCTGCGTAAATAGTGACCGAAGTGTTGTTAGGTGTACGTAAATTAGGCTGCACGCATAGCGGAAATGGTGGCACAGATATACAGTGTTTCATCTTATTTTATTAGTGTAATATAGATTTTTATTTTTACATATTTTTTTTATTGGATAAAAAGTCAACTATCACATTAATTTTTGCGTTTGTAAAATTAATTAAAAATAATTATTCAAAATTATAAATTTGATATATTTTTAATTTAATTCTAAAGTTTATTAAATATATACCATACCCAAGTAAATTTTAAATACTTAAATAAATGTCAATAGAAAAATTAATGTTTATCAAATTATCAATATATTTTTAAAGTACAAGTAGTCTTTGATTTGCAACAGAATGCCGTTCTGACATCTCCATAGTAATTCGGTTTAATCGTAAGATTAAAAACTCATTTTTTATCAGTAATTTTTGTTTGTGTTTGGGGGTTAAAACTATATAAGAATTTACAAATATTGACAAAACATAAACATCATAGTAATTTGAAATTTTTAATTTATTATTTATTTTATCCCCGTTTTCAAAACTTTATTTTTATAAAAATATAAACAGTTTTTATCTTAAATATTAACAGATTTTGAAATTAGACTGATAGTAGTTGAAATCATTGCTTTTCAAAATATTCTTTACTATTTTAACAGTATTAGTATTTTTTACTAACTTCAATTTTTAGTTATAAATTTCGAAAAATGTTTGCTAAAGCTTTGTTTAATGTACTTACATAAAATTTTGTCATATAAACAAAAGTTACGTGTAGTAGCAACAAATTGCTGACATTTCTTATTGGTGAGATACTATCTGTATCTGTGTACGTATCAGACATACCAAATCCTACAAAATTCATTTGGAATAATCTGTAGCCTGCCTAGTATAAACGACAACCGACATGACAACGTCATCGCACACAATGTGACAGAATATCATAAATTTTAATTACACCTAAACTGCCATTCCAGTACCCTCTCTTCACCTCACTCATTCCCTTGTCCACACTTATGGATGTTTACCAACCAGAATGTCCCGCGGGACAAACGCATATTCTGCGCGCGCGCGTCTGTGTTTGTGTGTCGCCGGAAAACAGTATAAATAACTCGGCCGTTTAGTTTGGGGATTTGAACCTTCAAACGTCAGTGCGCGAGCACACGCACACACACACACCTATTTTAAACACCGTTGCGCCACGCCACACCAATTAGGTTTCCACAAAATATGATATATGGTTAAGTTAGGTTAGGTATGTATGGCTATGCCGGTGTAGGGGATTCTAAAATGTTTCAAAACGTTTAACTGACATAAAATTCGAAATATTTTGTCTGTGAGTTACGATCAAAGTTTAGGGGCTGCTTTGATTGGATATTTTCAAACACAGAAAGTTACTGTCAAATTAATATAAACTATAAAGTGTTTTTTTTTTAATTTTTAAATAACTGATTGTATTTATATTGAATGGAATTTGTTCTTTACAGAACATGTATGTACATTCAATAGAGAGATTCCAAAAATATTTGTAATTGAATTGGAAATTTCGAAAAGGATTTATCTCTGGAAAACAAAGTTTTGAAGGCGATGTAAAAACTGTATTTAAACCAAACTATTATATTTTAAACAAATAATTTTTTGGAATGTAATTAATTAAGTGACAATGATCGCACAGGCATAATATTAAAAGTTTTTAAATATTGATGGTAAAAATAGTATTTTTATTTCTCTGAAATAAGCTCTTTTCGAAATTATCAAGATAAATATTCATATATACATAACAACCACTATCACGCCTGCATCCAAAATGGTGTGACACAAAATGAATAATAAATAAATACAAATACAAAAATTGTACTAAAAAAAATTAAATTAGCCTTGTATCTTCAAAACGAATGACGATATAAATTTGAAAAACATCTCATCGTCAGACGATAGAATTTAAATACGTTTAACTGTTCATCAAATTTCAACAAGTTTTGATAGTTTTCAAAATATTTAACTGTTTCCATACTTTTTAGCGACCGACCTGTATATTATGACTTGTATATACGTAAATACAATTTAAAAAAGAATTAATATAAATATGATATTTTTTACTTGATTTTGTACTATATCATCTTTCAGTAATACAACTTAAAAGTTAAGGTGTAAAAAATTCTAAAATTTATTAAATATTTACCATACAACCAAATAAATTTTACAACTCATTATCTTAAGATTACGAAATCCATCTCCGTACTTTTTTTTATCAAAAAGATACGAAATGATCCATATCGCTCTAAGCCAGTCTAGTTCAGTAACGGTTCATCTCATGTTCTTCAAAAGCTCGCGTCCTCTTTAAAGCTGAGCTTTTAATATAAATGATAAGCCGCATGTAATACGTTCGGCGGCGCTCATATACAGAAGAAAAACTTTTCGTCGAATTAATGTCGAAATGACCAGTGCTGGCGATGAAAATATTTGCGGCCGGGGGCGTTTGCATGCGCGAAAAAAAGTCAGTAAGCGACAGGAAATTAAAAAATATTTGTCTCACTGTATATGACGGTCGTTAAGGACTTTTTTTTGTTTTTATATTAGTTTTTTTCTGCTCGCGCTGGAGGGTAAAATTATATTTTTTTTATTGCGTTTGCTGCGAAACTTTTTTCTCGTCATATTTGCTGAATTTAAATGTTTAATATTATTTAAAGAATTTTGTAATGAAATATTTTAAAATAAATTTACATATTATTTTATTATTTAAACCAATTCAGAGTCTGAACTGGTGGGATTTAATTAAATTTGTTGAAAATTTATTTTTGAAACAAAATTAAAATTTGGTATGTTTTACTTTTTATATTGTTTTACAGTCGACAATCAGCTAAAGTTTATGATTTTTGACTGTTCACAGATACTTTTGCATTTAAAAAAAAAAACAGAAATTATGAATCGTGATTATTTTAATTAATAATACTGATTAATAATATTGTTTGTCGAAAATAATATATTTTTTTTGCTGTGTTACTGAATTATTTAAATATTTTTGAAATCAATGGTTTCATACTCTTATTTTTAGAAAATTATCAAGAATTATGTGAAAATTATTTGAAATTAATTTTATAGTGTTCTAATTTATTATTTTTAAGTAAATATTTTTAATATATTAAGATTTTTAATGTATTTTTTTGTAATAATATGTCGTATATAACAATATAAATAGAAGAAGAAGAACTAGTATGTAGTTACAAATGTTATTTTATCTATTTTTCATCTCTATTTTGTTAATTTATCGCCATTACAAATACAGTACAACTAAACAGTAATAAATATTTGACACTATTTAGTGACCCATTTGAAACAGACTAATATTAGTATAAAGATTACACTAGAAGAAAATATAAAAAAATATACTTATTGTTTTACCAAAAGAACACGAAATTAAATTAACCAATTAACATTTTTTGGACAATATTGTTAATTATACAAATTACTACCATTTTTTTTACACAGAAACGTTACACAAAGAATAGTGTTACCAACTTGATGATACATGCTACTACCCATTGTGATTAAGAGAATTTGTTGTAAGTTTATTATTTTTTCTATAAACTTTAGTCATTGTATCTTATATTATATTTGAATTATTTACGGAAAATATAATGCAAATCCCACAAAATAAATTGTAAATGTTAAGCAGTATTATCCTTTTGATCTAAATATCGCAACAACCGCAGATACTCTGTAATTCAAATTAAATTTAATCAAAACCAAGTGCAACGGAATACGAAAATCCAATGACAATTATTTCAATCTACAACCGATTATCAAAGCTCTTCAAATAATAAGAGAATATTATGAAATATTATAACTGTTTAGTCAGCAATAGCAAATTCTTAATCCAATACAAATATGGTCGATCGGTTGAAATGGAAATTAATTTGTTTGGTTGTTCGCTAGAGGGATTCATGGTCGCGCTGCGCTTTTGGCTCAATGCCCAGTATAATCACAAAATGAATCCTTTACATACATATGAAACCGAGTAATGGGTAAGGAGGGGATCTATATTGGCTTATGAAGTTACAAAATATACTATTGCGCCAATATACCGAGTTTGATTATACCTCGATGTATTTATAGTTTATTCTTGCCTAGCGTTGTATTTGTACCACCCCTATGTGTGTTTGTGTTTTACAGATGATTTCAATGTAAATATTTACGGAATGTTTCGATATAAAATGATATTTTGATGTTAGTATTAAACCTTCGGGTTTAATACTAACTAGTCTTTTGCTGAAATTTGTTAATTTTTATTTAAGTTTCTGATATAATTTATTGAATAAAAACTGAATTTTATTAACTAAGAACGAATTGCATAAAAACGATGTTAACTCAATCAATGATTTAACTGGGTAACTAGATTGTCAATTGTCTTTGAAGTTTGAAGCTCCTCATTCATTGATCAATTGGCAAATCAAGGAAAGAGTTAACTTACAAACTTTTATTGTAACCAATGTTAGAGCCGGTTACAATAATTTTAAAAGTTATATAATATAGTTGTAGTTAAATTAGATTAAAAATTAAGTTTAGTTTTTATAAACTTAAGAAAGTACTGAACAGGTTTTTATTGTAATATAAGTACAGCATTTCTTTTCGGTATTTTTAAACTTTGTTATAAAAATACTTCTAAACTAAACTAAACCATATTTACAGCATATTTTTCACTTAGCATTAAAATTTTGATCTATAAGGAATATATTCTAATATCTCACATTGCAAAAAAAAATGATAAGTGAAAAATTCTAATTTAAAAAAAAAATCACTAAAACTAATCAAATTGAATATAAGTAAAAGTTATAAATTTAAAAATATCTTAAATCTTCAGCATTTATTTTTATTATGGTACAGAATATGAAAGAAGAAAAATTGAAATTTTGACAACTGTCTTGACTGTCTTGTTACCAGAATTATCAAAATCATCTCTACTCATATGGAATGATTTTTCTGTGTTTAAGAATTTTTGAAAAACAAAATTTCAACGTTGCGACATTTACGCCTGGCACAAATCATTGCTAATTTAATCAATTAGTTAACTAGGCAAGTAGAATGTTTTAGTTGTCCAATTAACGATGAATTAACTTACAAAGCATTTAACAATGTTTTGTGCAACCGGGCCCTAGTTAGTGTCAAAATGTAATCAACTGATACATCAGTACCCTTCATTTTACACAATTTTAATACTTATATTTTTTGATTTTAAGTTTTTGAAACCGGCATTGTAAATTTTAAGTGAAACATTTAGTGTACATACATATATGTAATGTAAAATACAAAATAAATTTTGAAATATATTGCAAATTTATGTTATGGAACAAACACTAGTTGGTTGGTGATAAATTTTATTCAAATTTTCAAAAATAACTATAAGAATACAGAAATAATGAATATAACATCTGAAAATAAAACGGCTTTAAGATTGAAGTTCTATATTAATATTTCTTAATAATCGACGTACTTAACGTACATCTTCATCAGGAAAAATGATACAAATGACATATATAGTAAATAAACAGAACATAGAAACAAGTTACTAGGCCTCAAAATAAGTAACTAGATTGTGAAATTAATAAATTTTTAATTAAACTATATAACATCTAGCTTACATCGTGTTCTGATATTTTGGGAATGTGAAAAAAATTCAAAAAAATTTGCGCAAATATTAATCACAACTAGTGAGAGAATTTTTGTGACAAGTTCGGATGGCAAGTACGCGACAATTCGACAATTATTTCGAAAATAATTTCAGCGTGTCCATAAATCTTTCGTCGCGCTAATTTTTCACTCGTGTGTCTTCAATTAGTCTTCTCTGTCTGCCGTAACCCCTGTGTTCTTCCTCGGTGAATGTATCGCAAGAGAAAAAGACGCAAATGTTTAACTATAAAAATAGAACTAAGCCTTCTTCAGCATCGGAGAAAACGAGAAAAAAATTGCCCAAGAATTTAAATAGAGGGTCGCGTATATGTGTTCAAATAAGATGTGTGCTGCTTGTGATTTAGAGATATACACGCACACCGACAAAGATTTTTTTTGTGTTGTTAGTTTTTTGTTTGGGTAAGAATTAACTAATTTATGAAGTAAATATTTGTATTTTAAATCTATAATTTAGTGTTAATGTTTATTAAATAACTAGATTGCATTTAGAAAAATGTTAACATTCAAATGAAGTAAGAAATAAATATAGTCGATAAAAAAAAATTATATTGTGTCATATGAATGTTATTTTTAAACATCAACAATTTTTTGTCCAAAACTTATTAGAATCAAATTCTAATAAAACTGTCAGTTACAAAATTTGTATCCTTTAAAAAAACTAATTTCAAAATAGGTTTTTTAATTTTAAATGAATTTTCTTAGCTAAATCGCTATTTTGCACCTAACAATATAGATTTACTATATTTTATCAAAATCGTCATAGCCGTTTTCAAGATAAAGTTTAGTGTGGACAAATAAATAAATATATAAAACTTGCTCATTTAATAATATAGATTACGTCTCTTTATTATTTTTTTTGGAACATACATAAGTAATATATTATTTGTCATATTTGATTCTTTTTGTTTGGGTTCAATCTTATATTTTGTCCTGTTACTGGTGTACACTGTTGGGCAAATAAATTATTATTATATAATATTGTATTTTTAAATAAACACATGAGATGCATTCACACAAATAATATTTATATATGTAGCTTTCGTATTTATTTTTAAAATTAATTCTTTATTTTTCATACATACTGTACGAATTTGCTACTTATTGTATTTCAAATTACATTAGAAAATGTATTGCTTGACTAAATAAATATTTGTTATAAGATGCATATTTTATAAATTTTGAATTTTTATTATTAACTTATAAATCTAATATATTTTTAAAATAAGTTTAATTTTATGTTTAAATATTGATTCATTTTTGGTTTTTATTATAAGTATGACTAATATAATATTGTACAAGTTTCACATGTAAACTTATGAAAATATATTTATAAATTGCTTTAAAAAAATGTAATTCATACGTTTATTACAAGATACTCAAGTTTTTTTTAATTAACATTGATATTTTTGGTTAGAATAACGTAGAGATTTATTCAACTGCCACCAAAAAATGCCTTAATTCTGATCACATTTGTAAGCTTCACAGAATGTTTTGTCTTTTTCTAGTAAATGGAATTTTTATTTTGATAGAAAAAACAGAAGATCTTGTAACGCTTTATGCTTTACAAATGTGATCGGAATAGATCAATTAAATGTTATTACGTAATGAGATACCTATATAGCAATTCCTAATAGTTAATTTTTTTTTACAGAATATCACCCAGAATTCTTTCCGGAACACGACAAAAAGTCCTTATCACTCCAGCCGGATTTAACACAAACAGTGCCACCGTGCTACGAATATCCGTATACGAAACCCGTTTCTACAACAGTTACCCGATCCGTCTCCGAACATCACTACGATGTACCCCATTTAGCTTCAGCTAGCGATATACAGATGTCGCCAGCGACAAGTTCGACACTTGAATCTTCTAGTGGAAAACGCAGTCAATTGAGCGGATTTACGAATGGATGTAAGTGTTAATGTGCTATGTGCTGGCATGCTTATCTATTTTTAGAAATTCAAGTATTTGCAGTAGTTATTTTGCATGAACTTATTTTTTATAATATTTTATTATTATTTTTTTATCTTATTGTTATTTACTAGTTAATATCAGGGCCGGATTTAAATATTATTCAAAATGATTGACAACTAAATAAAATTTAAATACACTAAATATTAATCAAGTACAAAATGCCAATAATATGTTTCTAGTGCTGGATTTTCAATTATTTTATAGTTTCAAGATACAATGCGAAGTTTATATATCTGTTATTGAAAAATTTCAAATATGTAGCCAAAATTAAATAAAAATTTCAAGCATAACTGAATCAAAATTTATTTAAGAGAATTTTTGTTTTAACGATGTAATAAATGATTTTGCAAATAAGAAGTCAATAACGAAAATGTACATATTTTTTTGTTTTTTTTAATTAAATTATTATTTGTACATAATAAAATTCCCTTTCAAGGTTTGATTTTTATATCAGCCTAGGACTTTTTTAAATATAAATCCGGCCCTAGTTAATGTAAACGAATTTAAAAATTTTTGTATATCAGATTTTGCACGAAGGCTTTAGATGTTGTAGATGAAAAAATTTAAGTTATGAATTGCTCAACCGTTTCAGCTGATTCCACCTATGAAGTGGCGACCGAATCGGTGACATTGCCGCTGCCTGCATTACCAACTGCATATGCCGTCACCCCAACAACAAGCGGAAACTACACTAACGCCATCATGACCCATATCGGCGGCTATCTACATCTCCCCGACAACGGAGTCAGCTTGTTAGTACCAGAGGGCTGCATCACCCGTTCTAGAAAACATGATATATTCCTTTCAATACTCAACGAAGACTGCTTTAGACCTAAACTAAACGATAATCTAACACAACTAAGTCCAGTTGTATCATGTGGACCGAATATTTCTCTCAATAAACCTGTTATTTTGCGAGTTCCACATTGTGCAGACTTGAAGCGAAATGACTGGTCCATTTCGGTATTGATGAGCGATTGCAGCGATGCGCAATGGCAAAGTGTCGTAACTTTGGGACAAGAAACTATCAATACACCTGTGTTCTGCCAATTAGATCACGATACTGCTTATTTAATTACCGATTCGCTTTCTCGATTTGTGTTAGTGGGACAATCACTTAATGGAAACGCTTGCAAACGACTGAAACTTGCTGTATTTGCCCCGAAATTATGTTTCCAATCATCTGTGGATTATAGCGTGAGAGTTTATGTCTTGGAAGACACCGAAAGCTCCATGGAAACCGTTTTGAGTCAGGAAAAACGTCTCGGAGGACTTTTAATGGATGATCCAAAGAGTATTAATTTCCAAGACGGTGGAAATAATCTTTGTTTGACTTTGGACAATATAAACGAAGGCTGGAAAGCTAAACCAAGCTCGAATTATCAAGAAATACCATTTAGACATTTGTGGCAAGCAACTAGTAATACCCTACACTGTTCATTTACATTAGAAGCGTATGAAGTTAGTCACAGTTTGAGTTTTACAATACGTGCCAATCAGTATGGCTCCGATAATGTTCAGACTTTTGATATATCTGTTCGCGATCAAGATATAACCAATTTGAGCAACTCGCGAAGTCCGAAAACGTCATTGCCCAACACGCAGAAGAGCTTAAAAACTTGTCCCGAAGAATTTAATTCTCCAAAAAGTGCCAAAAATTTCAAAACTTTCATACCACCGGATGAATTTCCGACAAACAAAAGTGGCAGCAGTAGCGGTGGCGGTGGCGGAAAGAATTTGATTGTAACCGATAAGGGCGTATCGACCTGCGATGATTTTGTTTTTAGACTTAATAAACAGGTTAGGAAACAATTGTGCCAGTGTTTAGATCCGCCAACCACCAGAGGCAACGATTGGCGCATGCTGGCTCACGCGCTATCTGTCGACAGGTATATTAACTATTTCGCAACAAAACCATCACCAGCCGATTGTATTCTGGATCTGTGGGAAGCGAGACATCGGCAAAGCAACGCAATGACGGATCTTATTCAAATATTTCGCGATATGGACCGATACGATGCAGTTCAGATTTTAGACAATTGTCTAGGCCCGAATTGGTTGTAATTTCAAATGTATAACTAAACTAATACAGATTTCAATTGAAAGTGTTAGCAAATATTTTTCATATGTAGACTAAAAATCAAATACAATAGAATGTTTCCAATTAACTAACAATTTTTCAAAATATAATGTAGTTCTACTAGAACTTACAAGGACATATATATCTACAACTGGTGATGTGCCTGGCATAAAAGTATATTTAAAGTTATATCATCTGTTGCGGGTATATTTGTTTTTGAAAGATTTCTGCAAATTTCTAATTACGTTGCAATTTATTTTTATTTTACATATATAAAGTATTTGCTATATCATTCTGTTTTTACTACACTATACTGTATGTTGTCATATACGACGTTGTCAGTTTAGGGATATTTATTCTGAAGTTCTAATTCTGTTTAAAACGAAGTTGGTAATTAATATTGCATTTAATTTATTGACTACTGTAAGAAAACTGATATTTTTGACATGTTTTCGATGATAATGTTATTGATTGTAGATAAAACATTGTTTCTTATAATGAGAATTAAAAATTTGATTCAAGTTTTTTGTTTTAAATAATGTAATTATTTTCTTGGGACCATATGACCCCCCCAGTAATTTGTGCAATTTATGAATGGTGAATTAATGAAAAGAAAAGAAATATTTGGCAGATATATTAAAATTGCGCTTTTTTCGTCACTTGTTAAGAAAGCACATTGATATATCTAGTTTATTATTAGTTTAGTGTAAAAGAAAAAAAAATGTGTATTATAATAATTGGAAATGTATTATTATCGATAAAAAATATGAATAAAACAAGATTAAAAATCGACGTTATTGAAGAAAAACAGTGAAACAATGTGACAAAAGTAGAGTTTTTATACAAAGAATCAAAATATATAAGTAGTTTTCTAGAGAGGTTTTAGAAAATTTTTGTACAAATGTCATTTAAATGATATATGTTTAAGTTATTATGTAGATTTTTATGTTAAAAGAGATTGAAAAACTGAAAAACCCAAAAAATAATAAAGTATGTACGCTGTATTTTAGACACCTTAAAACGATGTATATAGTAAAAAAATATATATTGATCTTTTTTATTCTATGTGTTTTATTTTATCATTTAACAAACGAGTTATAATGGCCCATATTGAGTGTCTTTTTTAAGTGACCAGACATGCCATAAGATAATTTAAACAAATAACTCTGTATATTTTTTATTTTTCCCCAGTTCCTCAAATATTAAAAAAATACCAGCGCTTCCATTAAATTTAAGTAAATCTTTCAAAATTGTCAAAATTTTTATCAAATTTGTTTAATATTCTTTAAAAAACTGTTAGAAAACCAAATATGTTATAAAATAAATCATTTATAGGTTAATTTTTTTCCTACATAAAGTACAAAAAAATGCAGAGACCTTGATGGGAAAGCCTAGCGCAACTAGTTTAACATCGATGCATTGCGGGCAGAGCCGTATTTATGCACAGGCGCATGAGGCGCAAGCTGGGGCCTCGTAGCTAAGGGGCCTCAGATTTTAAATCAGATATCAGTCACAGAGATCAATTTGAATATTATATTTTAATTTCTAGTTTCTAGTTTTAATTTACGAGTAAATTATATTTCAATACGTTTCTAATGTTGAGGTACTGGTGTTGTCATTGTCAATAAGATAATAAAAACCTGCATATTAAGTAGGGTGGCTATCTGGCTATTGTAACAAAAGGGACTATTTTCTCTCTACCCGCCAGTTGCTAGTTGTTTTCAAAGAATTTATGCAATGTTAAAAATTTGCGAAACAAGAAAATCTTACGAATCCTCTCGAAATGTACAAATTTATAAAAATTATTAAAAATTATTTGAGAAATAGTTTACATCAAAATTGTGTAATTTAAGCTTATTGTTTATTGAAACAGAATTACAAAAATCTATCAATTATGATGATATTGTTGATACGTTTGCTAAGGTAAAAGCGCGTAAAAAGTTTATTTAAGATTATTATTATATTTATAGCCATGTGTGTATTTCCCTTTTTCCTTATGTTATACCTATACATTATTTTGTTTTGATTTTGCTGATTTTTTTGATCTAATATCAATGTATAAACAATTTAAACAAATTAAAAACATTTTCATATAATAATAATAGGACTAAAACTAATTTTTTTCCACCGACAATTCCTTCTCAGTTGAAAAATATGTGCAAGGGGGCCTCATATTTCAATTGCGCCTGGGGCCTCATATTTCAATTGCGCCTGGGGCCTCGAAAGAGGTAAATACGGCTCTGATTGCGGGAATGTATAAGCTAAGCTTTTATAACGAAATTGTGGCAGGAAAACAAGAAATGAAAATTTTGTGTCAAGAAAGCATGAAATAAAAAATTTGCGTCAAGAAAACTAGTGTGTATTGCAAACTTTATGTTATTCGCAAATTTTTATACACACAAATTTGTTAACTTTTTATCAAAGTTTTGAGGGTTGGCTTAATTAATAAGGGGGTGTCGTAGGTGGTTGATTTTTGGATATGTTGTAGTACGTACCTGGTTTATAGGGGTGTTGGACTGTTAGGAAAGGTGCAAATTTTCTTATTTTTACAAAATTCCCAACCGTTTTCGAGATATTTGCGATTTAAAGATTTTTTTGCAAATATTAATAATTAATAGCCGAGGAGTCGTACGGGGTTGGTGGTTGAAAATGTTATAGCAATACTAAGTGTTTTGGGAAGGTTTCGTTATTTTTGCCGAAATTTGCAGTCGTTTGGAAAATACTCACAATTTTAGTTTTTTAATTTTTACACACACAAATTTGTTAACTTTTTATCACAGTTTTGGGGGTTGACTTAATTAATAAGGGAGTGTCGTAGGGGGTTGATTTTTGTATATGTTGTAATACGGCCATAATTGACTAGTATTTGTAAAACTCGGAAAATTTTGTTATTTTTGCGAAATTCCCAGCCGTTTTCAAGATATTTGCGATTAAAGATTTTTTTTTGCAAACATTAATAATTAATAGCCGAGCGCTCGTACGGGGTTGGGGGTTAAAAATGTTATAGCAACACAAATGTTACCGAGCAGATTTCGTTATTTTTGCGAAATTTGCAGCCGTTTGCAAAATACTTGCAATTTGTTTACAATCGATGCATTGCGGAAATGTATAAGCTAAGGGGTTTTAACGAAATTTGTATCAGGAAAGCGAGAAATGCAAAATTTGTATCAGGAAAGCGAGAAATGCAACATTTTGATCAAGAAAATTGTTAAAATGTTTTATTTCTCGCTATCCTGATACAAATCTTGCATTTCTCGCTTTCCTGATACAAATTTCGTTAAAACCCCATAGTTTATATATTTTCGCAATGCAGCGATGTTAAACTGGTTGATTATAATGTTATTAAATTCCCTATCAGGTTCGTTATTGTTTTTAACAATCCAATTCTCCAAATAGCTTGATCAAAATTATGCAATATATCTAATGAAGAGAATAAATATTTATAATACTTTATACGTAACACCGTGTCTGGTTTAGTAAATTAAACTTTTATTTAGTAACTTAATCGCATGATTAACTATGTGATTAAGTTTGCAAAACACACGTAATTATCTTGTTAACTTAGTTATGTGTTTAACTAAGTTATTAAACTGTTAAAACATTAATTAAACAAATAAAAATCTAAAAAAAAGTAAATTAAAATTTTTGATAAAAACACAAATTTAGTAATTTAATCGCATGATTAACTATATGATTAAGTTTGCAAAACACACGTAATTAACTTGTTAACTTAATCATGTGTTTAACTAATTTATTAAATTGTTAAAACATTGATTAAACAAATAAAAACATAAAAAAGTGAGTTAAAATATCTGATAAAAATACAATATGAAAATACATATTTAATAACTTAATCACATGGTTAACTAACTATGCGATTAAGTTTGTACACACGCAATAAGTGTGTGTGTGATTAACTATGAGATTAGATTTTTAAAACACATTTTAATAATTTCATAATTAACAATGTAAAAAGTGAACTAAAAATTTGATAGAAATAAAATATAAAAATACAAATTGAGTAACTTAATTGCATGCTTAACTATGTGATTAAGTTATCAAACACACTTAATTATCTTAATAATATAATTAACTATGTAAAACATTTTATGAGCATTTAATTACTAAATTCTTCAAACCAAATTTCTTCTCTCTTCATTATTTTTTCATCTCCCCATTTCAAATTTCTGTAACAAAATAGAAAAATTCCACATTAATTATCCTCTTTATATCCAAATAAATATTTACTTAGAAACTGCAATTAATTAATTTAATTATAGTGTTAGATAACTTTCGTGGACCAGGTATGTACTACGACATATCCAAAAATCAGCCCTCTCGGACACCCTCTTATTAATTAAGTCCGAAAATGTTCTAAAAATGTCGAGTTATCAAATTTGTGTGAAAATTAAAAGGAAAATTGCCAGTATCTCGTAAACGGTTGCAAATTTCCCAAAAATAACGAAACTTATACGCAGCAACACTTTGTATTGCGGTTCTTACTTACAATTAGTGTCCCTTATAACATATTTCAATTCTAACTCCGTACAACCCCTTGTTTAATTAGTGAAAAACTCCAAATTTAATTGGTAAAAGGTAGTCGAACGGCGATAAGATTGAAATCAAGACAGTAAATGCTGCGGTGCAAGTTTTGTTATTTTTACTAAGTCCGTAGATATTTTCAAGATATTTTCAATTAATAAATTGCAAAAATCTAGGGCACAAAAATTGCAATACATAACTATGAATTACATGTTACTGTTTGAACACGTAAGTAAAGAAATTTGTCTGGTTTTTGAGGCATTTTATCAAATTTTTTTTAAAGAATTAGACTAACAGTTATATTAGTTAATAAAATATGAATATCTAAATAATACAGAAAAATGAAAAAAGAATTACAGGTATTTGTTTAAAGTTTTTTTTTTTTTAATAAAAAGTGTGCGATTTTTAAAAATATTAAAATTTCTATACAATTGATTTAAAAACTTTCAATTTTCTTACATTAAAATTTTATGTTAAAAATAGATGTTTTCAAATATATAAAATTTTGTAAAATGGGAACATCCAGGAACATCTACAGAAAAATAGCTTAACTAATATTTTTCATAAAATTTTGTTTGTAAAATAAGGAAGATATTGATTTTCTTCACGCTTTGCTTTGCCGCAATAATGTTTCAGCTTTTCTTCTCTAGATGGTACTACTGATATTTATCCAATTACAAATACAACATGATTAAATTTTGAGCGTAGTTTTAATACTTAAATAATCAACCTCGTCAATTACATGAGCGCATGAGCGAGAAGTATCATGAATGCAGACAAAACAAAATTTAGCATAGAATGATTATTGACTGAATGAAATAAATGTATGTATTACAGTTTATAGGTATACAGCGTGACTGTATATATGTATATAATTTTTGAATTATAATATAACTTATAAAAATGTTTTGTTTTGTTTTAAATAATAATAAACTTAAAAAATTTAAATATCTGACGTGGGCTTTAAATACACGCCTTTAAATCGTCTGTTATTTGAGCTACATTGAAATTTCAACAAATGTTTATAAATATTTTATTGCAAGTTTTTTTTTAATCTTTTAATAAGCATACATACACAGTCATGTCATGTACAATTTACCATTAAGGTAGTGGCACATGCTTTTTTATTCAAAAAGAAACATTTCTATCAAAAAAAGCAACTTTTACTTTATTCACATTTATAAAACCTCTTATACATGCTATTCTATATATTTTCAATCATACTCATGCATTTACTCAACAGACGTCCACGCAGACGTATACTTTCAATATCTTACTTTATTTACTTAATTTTTTAATTTTCTACATTTTTTTCAATTTTATACCTTTCATACATACATTTATTTCTAGCGCTACCAATATACCTTATGCAAAAATCTCATTTCACACAGCAGTTATATGTCTTTTATGTTTTTGCTGCCAAACCCAACACTCATTGCTATAAATCAATTAAATAACATAAATATTTTATAAATAAAAGTAATATTTAGAGCATTCTTACTAACTTCAATAAAGAAGAACAAGTCCCTCTCAGAGTACGTTTAGACAAAAATGCGTATATTTTCATTATTTATTTTTAAAAATATTAGAACTGTTTTTAGCATAATTTATAAAAAAAAAATATTAAAAATTTCAACATTAATACATTTCCCTAAAATATTGTTATATTATTCAGTCTGTAATTGTGCTGGCGATAAAGTAGTCTAAAAATAAATAAAAAGAGTGTTAGAAATCTATCGCAATAAGCGCCTTGTCAAAGTAAGAATTTTTTTCTTAAGATGAGTGTCAGTCCCGTCCGTCCATGTAACCAGTAACAAAATTATTGCTGTCCACCAAGAGACCGAAGGAAAGTGGATTATCGCTTTCGGAAAAGCTGATAAAACGAAATACAATTTTCAAAAACTGTGTGGAAACCGTCACTGCCGGGTGATATATACATTATTAGGGGGTGCCCTCAGTCGACATCTAGCGACGGAAACCGTAAACGAATTTCGCGTCTATTGAGGTTAGGAAATAAGGTGGATTTTTCCATGCAGTGTTACAAGCAATTTCGTTACTTCCTTTTGCCTCTTTTTCTTCTTCTTTTTTTTAAATAGCACTCAATAAAATGACGTCAAAGAACATATAGCGGTCGCGGAAATATGGCTGCCAAGACTCTTTTTCCAACCTTTTCAGATTGTGAAGCGAGATAGTAAAGTATTGGATTTTACGAGTGAATTCGAAAACTAGCGTGTTCTCTGATTTAAATGTATGCTATGAAAATTTTTGTAAGGAGCAATTGAACTGAAAAATATTTTTTCCACGATTATAATGAAATGTATCACTTCAGTGGCGTAGCCAAGGGGGTGTTAGGGGGGGTTGAAACTCCCCCCCCCCCCAAGAACCTGAACGACCAAAAACATACGTATGTGAAATATGAAATATATTATTTTACTTTCATTTTTATAAAAATAATTTTTATTGCTCTTTATTTTTTATACAAATTATAGTATTATCTTTATTGATTAATATTAGTAACCCCTCCATGACAAGTTTCTGGCTACGCCACTGTATAACTTATACACATATCATTGATTAGAATGTAGTATATTGTATACATTCATGGAAAAACTAAACTACAAAAAAGTTGCTATAACTGCACGTATTTTCTGACGCATTTTGAAACAAACAAACCGTCTCAAAATGCATAGTTTCTGGTTAATCAAAATATTGCATTTAAAATGCTGTTGCTAGGAAACCGAGAAATTTAATATTATGATTATTTTAAAATATTATTCTGTATATAGTTTGTGTAATTTTTTAACGTAAAATTTATTTTATTTTACAAAAATTGAAAGGTGGTGCAATAATATTAACTTGCAAACTAAACGTCCATTGTATAGAAAAGTCGGGTTTGATTGTTTGATAAAAACTTGATTATTTTATTTAAATTAGAGTGCAAGAAAAAACTTAAATATTGTAACATTCTTAAAAATTACGATACATATATCCGAACTTCACCATGCGTAAGAAAAATGCTTTTGAACGCATACAAAAGTATTGCAAACAAAAAGTTTTTCTACAGACTGACTGAGGTCCCCAAAACTGGAGTTGACGTGTCCGAGCCGAGAGTACAGGGTTACAAAATTTGCAGAGGAGCTTTAAACGTCTGAAGTTCCTCCGCTAACAAACTAACATAACCAACGATAGTATTAAGTTGATGCATAATTATCAGGCGTTTTTTAAATAATAGGAGTATTTATTATGAAGAAAGAAACATAAAAATTCAACAATAACATTTTTAAATGATTATTTCGGAGCGTAGTCACCATCTACTTCAAACTTCAATAACTGCTTCCCATTTGCTTGGAAGACGGAAATTAAAAAAAAGTAAACAAAACAGCAATTTTAATTAACAAATAACCCGCCTACAAAAATACCTGATAATTATGCACCAACCTAATAAAATCTACGCCCAAATCCATTCGGACCTCTCCAACGCTGAGAGCCCTATGATTTTTTTTGTCAACAAATAAATAAATTATAAAAAAAAATTAGTTAATATAAAGAAAAAAAATGATTTTTTTCAAAAATTGCACATCCCAGTAAAAATTATTCCGCACCTCAAACACCACAAACAAAAAATAGCTCAATTCTCATCACCCCACGCGGAATCAAATCCGACCGAATCTCCGTTAAAGTCAACGATCACTTTCCAAATAATTAACCGTCGGAAAAAGACGTTTCTCCCGGTGAAGGGCAAAGTCGAGCAGCAGCTAATAACCGTCCCATCACCGGAGCAGCGGTACGATTTCCTCGGCGAATAACCGACAACACGCCCGCCTGACACATCTCGCGCGCGCCGAACATCGTGAACGGCCCGCGACGGGGAAGGGGGGTAATTTATGAGGCTTAACTCGGCAGTGACGGGGCCCGCCGCGCCCGTGCCATAATCACGAATGGCAAAAAAGATAACAGCCGAAGCCGATTTTCTTTCGGCAGTCTGCTGCGGCAGCTGGTGAACGCGACTTCCGTCGACTCAAGCCAGACGCAGTGCCAAAGATTGTTCCTTAGCCCGAGCTGCCACCGAGAAAGAAGTTATTTATAATGGGGGCTAGATTTATTTACGTACTTAGTGCGCGTGATTTAGATGCCTTTGATTTTTTTTAGGTTTTTACTTTGCGATTTTTGAAAATGAGATATTTATATATATATATATGAATTGGTTTTTGTTTTTATATATTGCGTAGCATGATTTGTTCAAGATAGAAGAATATTAAAATTTTAATAATCACAAATACAGAATTGGAGGAAAATTTCGAATCAGTTAATTAACATTATCATTAACTTTAAAATTAACAAATTATTTTTCGTTAAAAAACAAATCGTTATAACAAATATACGATTTTGCGTTAAAATTTACAAATTCTGTCAAACTTCACACATAATTGTTTTAATGATTCGTTTTGTTTAATAAAAATTTAATGAATATGGAAGATAACATAGTATTAATCAAATTAAATATTAATAAAAAATGTATTGCACATAACATTTGCAGTTTAACAACAAAAGTATAAAATTTTATTTTATAAGTATATCTTCATAGTTGTAAAATATTTTAAGTAGTTTTTTAAATATCACTATAATAAATAATTATAATTATAATTGCCTCTTTGCATTGAAATTAATAGAATAGAAAATTTAAAAATGCTTTTTTAAAAAAATTGTATTCTTTGCACTTATGATACTTTTTTGCTGGTGCAATATGTAAACAAAGATATTTTTTTTGTAAATTTTCAAATTTTGTTAATTATTTTTTTTAAGTATAAAAAATAGTTTTAATAATCTCAATATAGATGATTAAACACGTTATTAATAACAAAATTTTTTATGATTCTTAAAATATTTGTATAAGGTTCAGCTTTTTGAAATGTTGGAATACAAATTTTGAATAATTTTAAAATTAGCCAATGAAATTTTGTCATTTATTCTGATGTTACATTTTTAGCCAAGCATAAATGATTTTTTACTTATTCTATGAAAAAATAAATTTGGAAATACTGACTCTAAATCAACTATATAAATTTGTGAAAGTACTATTTTGTTTTAGTGATTACCTAGTATTTTTTATGAATTAATAATTATAAAATTAGTTCTTTAACAAAAATTACATTATTAAATTTATCTATAAAAATTAAATGGCTAAAAATTAATATAGATTTATATGTAAATCATTTTTCTTTGTGTGCATGGAAAATTAGAACAAAAACTGATAACATCGCAGATGTTGACAATTTATATTTAATAATCAAATTGTAACTGGGCGTTAACAAGATTGCAATACCCCCATCACAAGATCCACAAAACAATAAGATAAAATCTGTATCCTCTCTAAATTCTCATCGTGGTCAGTTTTCGGAACACGTTCAACAGATTAACAGGTACTTAGAGCCCAGTCTCGGGCGCACACAATAACGATTCGAACTAACGATAAAATCGTTTACATCTACTATGCGAAACTGATTACATTAAATATTCCAAGCACGCATCAGCAACGATTCGGGTCCACTTCTGTTTGCCAAACTCACCATCCGCAGACTTACTCGAAGAATGTGTTCGTTACTAATGGCAACGTTATTGCGGTCTTCAACTGTTTTGTCGTCCGTTGTCGTTGTTGTTCTGTTTTTGGCAATTGTTTTGGCCTCGCGGGCGTTGGCTAGGAGTCTGGACTGGAAATGTTGCAGTTCAGTGTAAGTAAACGAAGTGTGAAAATTTTTGTTTGAGGTTAGATAATGTTCTTTATTTTGTTGAGGGCGATGATGTTGTTGGCATTCAGATGTTTTTGGAATTAATGATGTGGTCCTTATGGAGGTGACAAGAGCAAGATGATGTACCCACGAATAGAGTACATTTTAGTTGAGAAATGTTTATGGATTTAATTTTTTTTTTGTTATCTTTTGATATTTTTTACCACATAGAATGGTAAATATATTTGTTCCAAAAACTAAGTGAACATATTTTTAACTTAAATTTTAATTTCCTGCTAAAAATCCTTGAAAACAAATGTTATTTCAAAAATTTACTACCAGGTTATTCTTATTATTAATAACTATAACTATTTTTTTAAACCAATACTATAGATTATATTTATTCCCCCTTTTTAATTCGAAAATCTATCTAGAGTAAATGCATTTACTTCTAAAATAAATTTAACCAGTGTATGTGAAACCGGGCCTTAACCATTAAAAATGTCTTCACTTGATATATTAATTTAAATTACTTTTATTTCTTCTTCAGTTTGATTTCTCTATAAATTTTGCTAAAATATTATAATGTTATAAGAAAATTTTAAATATTTTTTTTTGTAAATATATATAATTTAAAATTATCAATTTATCATTAAAGCAATGTTTTCTGCAATGACACTAATGCCCGTATGCATAAAACTAAATTTAACGAGTAATTATAAAACGAACCGTTAACATATAATGACCATTATATTATTTTTGATATTCATAAATATAACAAGAGATATTTAACGCTTCGTTTTGAAATGAACGTTCGTTAAATTGTTTGGTAACTTTTTAGTGACTTTTGGTGTTGAACGGTATATCACACTAGTTTATCCATGTGCTTCATCTGACAGAATTCGTATTTATAACTGTTTATAACCTTAAATTACAAGTTACAAAATGAATTTATCGACCGATAAAAAGCGTTTTAAGGCAAAAAATTTTACGGAGAAGGAGACTAGTATTATTTTAGATGTACTTGAAAAGCACATACATATAATAGAAAATAAAAAAACCGATGCAATAAATGTCAAACAAAAAAATTATACATGGGAAAAAATAACTGAAGAATTTAATGCTATAAACGACATTCAAAGAACAGTGTCACAATTGAAAATATTTTATGACAATTACAAAAGAAAAAAAAGGAAGGATAACGCTGACGATAAAGTAATTAATATAAATATTATTTTATTCTTTATTAATTTATTATATTAAACAATGGTGCTTTTTATAGGCTGAATTTTACAAAACTGGTGGCGGTACATATATAAAAAAGTTGGATGTAAATGGCGAACGTCTAATAAATATGATAAAAAAACAGTTTGAACCAGATAATAACATATACGATAGTGCTTCACAATACCATGATGCAGATGCAGATGCAAATTTATCAAACCATTCAGAGCAGGTAAATTTATCTTGAGCTACACGCAAAACATTTTTAAATAACTTTTAATGAAAACAGAAATTTAAAAATATTTTTTTATTTAATATGACAAATTTGTTTTCAGAGTATAAGTACCGGTCACAACTGTGTAGAGCCCATTGAAATAGAAAATATTGAACATAGCATTATAACATTTGAAGATTCCAATATGCAAGTTAGTATTGCTACTATGTGTGTACATAACTTACATATTTAATTTTCAAATTAATATTTATATGCGTATATTGTTCTAGAACATAAATATTGTATGTCAATCAAAGTAATACTGAAAGCACACCATCGACTAGTTATTTTGGAAATGAAGAAAATATAGTGCCAAATATATTTCGTAAAAGAAAAGTGCCAAAAAATTTAAAACCTAAAACAATTTATAATGCTCTAGAAGAATTGACAGAATCAAAAACTTCAAAAAAAAAATTGGAATCCGATTATTTCAAACTAAAATTGGATTATAAAAGACAGTGTTTGGAAAGAAAAATACAATCAGACAAAGAGGCATCGGAATTATTTTTATTAGAGAAACAAAAACTTAAAAATGACATAAAACTACAAGAAATTAAAATTGAACAAGAATTATTAAAATTAAATAAAAATGATTTACAAGAAAAATAATTTTAGATATAAATTACATTATATTCTTAAATCGAGACCGCACATATGTTAGTCATATATGAATTAGGAATAATAATAAATAATTCGTATTATATTATTAAATTCAATTAATATATGTTTATAGATATATTAATGAATATGTATTTGTTTTGTATTATTAATACGATTACGCATTGCGTATTTTAAAGAGATACTTCAGTATTCGATTACGAATAACGTATGTACGGACTCGGCTTTAAATAATAAAATTTATTTTGTTTATTTTTTGTTCTAAATGTATATTTCATAATGTGTATATAATACATAACTGTTTCATATTATTAACATACATTTATCGAATAAAAGTATTATTTATAAAGATATTTCGATTGTTATTATTAACATTTTCATAAACGTCAATTTCATCGTCTGAATGATTTAAATCTTCTAATTCGATATCAACTTCGTCGTTCAAAATAATACAAAGATTGTGTAAAACAGCTGTTGCAACTATAATGTGCAAAATAGTTTGTTTTTTCAATCTCATTCCTAATGAAAGACAAGGAAAACGTCTTTTCCAAACACCGAATGCTCTTTCAATACTATTTCTAGTATGGATATGTGCTTCATTATATCTTCGTTCGGCCTCTACTGTTGGATTTAATACCGGTGTAAATAAATAATTTTTTAATGCATAAGCTGAATCGCCCAACAAATAACAATTAGGGTATTTGTTTTGTTCAAAGTCTATTCTTAATGGTGAATCATAAAAAATTGTAGAATCATGTACACTGCCAGGCCATCTTGCAATAATGTCAAGAAATTTTAGTTTAGCATCACAAACACATTGTACATTATATGAAAAATACCCTTTACGATTTCGATATAATTCTGCATGCCTACCACCTGGTGATTGTATTCGTATATGAGTTCCATCGACTGCCCCAATTACACATGGAAATCTATGGATAGAATAGAATTCTAACTGGATTTTTCGCCGCTCTACTTCAGTATTCGGCATTTTAATAAATTCTTTACTTAAAGAAGCTATTTTTCTAGTAACAACTGGAATAATTCTACTAATAGTTGATTGACTGACATTAATGTGGTCAGCTAATACTTGCTGAAAAGAACCGGTAGCATAAAATCTCAATGTCAATAAAATTTTATCCATTGCAGATAATGGTTTATTTCGTAATGTATCTGTTCTTAGATCTTGACCAATAATATCACAAAGATGAAGCACTGTTTCTTTTTCTAATCTATATCGTTGTTTAAATTCTAAATCATCATATATTTCATAAGGGTTATTTCTTTTTCGGAAAACTCTTGGCTTTGGTACCAATGACAAAACTTTTTCTACAAAATCAGAATCAGAATCAGATGTTTCTGAAAATGATGAAGACAATGATGATGAAGATGTTGATGATGTGTCCATTTCTATAAAATCAATTTTTTAATAATAAACATTATGTAGCATAAATCATAAGTAAAAAAGGAAAAACAAATACTCACCTTTAACGATATTTTTATCACGAAATTTAAAAATAAAAGTATGAAATTTATAAAATATGTAATTATAAGTTTAATATAATAACAAGTTTGCTTTTTGTACAATCTATTTGTCAATATAATCAAGCGTTATAAATATAATGGCAGAAAATCAAGCCATTAAATTTAACGAAGAATATAATGATTGTAAGTGCTAACGGACGTTTATGAATACGAAAAATACAATTTAACTGACCGTTTAGTGGAAAACGGAGCGTTATACGTTTAATGAACGTTTATGCATACGGGCATAAGAGTTTTACAAATATTTTAATTTCCACTTAATCGCAGTGAACTAATATGTAATTAGAAAATTTAATAAATTTGAAAAAATATATTGGCATCGCCTGGATTTGAACCGGGTTTCCTACATTTGTGACAGATGAAACAAAAACATTTATCCAATTATATTGTGTTTGACCAGTCATGACTGTCATGCGTTAACTTGGTCAGATGTTAACTGACCAAGTTAACTTAGTTTGTTTTGTCGTGGGCTCGTAGTCTAGTAGTTAGAACGTCTGCTACGTAAGAAGGAAACCCGGGTTTGAATCCCGGTGAGGCTAATACATTATTCCAAATTTATAAAATTTTCTAATTTACCATTACTAAAAAGAATAGTTGAAAATGTCTATTGACAATAAGCTCTAGTGTTATATTAGATATTTTGAATGACAATGTTTTTTTTAATAATCAGAGAAAAATAATGATCAAAATTTATTATTTACTTAGTGGATTTTTATTTTATTTTTAGTACACTAAAAAGAAAAAGCTAAAATGACTTAATTATGTTGGCAGAAGAACATTAGTGATGGTATTCTAAACAGCAATGTAACATAACAAAATGTAAATAAAAAATTCCGTTTGCTAGAAAAAAAGTCACACTACATTACTGTTCAGAATACTACCATAAATTAAATTAACATCGATATTTTTTAACATTATTGTAAAGTGTAATTTATATATAAAATTAATATAATTTTTTTACACATATAGTATATTTTTATCTTTTAACAGCAAATCCAACAGATTTTTTACTGTGTTCATAAAAATATTAATAATATAATAAATATATTTCCATAATTTTATCATTTACACTAACTTTCAAAATAGTTTTCGCACAAACTTTGATACCCTTAAAACTATTCTCTCGTTTCAAACCGCTCAAAACTAACTCAACCCCTCGCCAGAGAATGCCTCGCACCCTTATACCTTATGAATATAACATGTCTATTTGGCACCCTCAAAGTGTTACGTATCAATAATAATTTTCTCGCATACAAAAATTCCGCACATTTTCCACAGACAGAGAAGCAGCGCGTGCGCGTAAAACGAACACAAATAATTTTGCGAACCGGATACGTCCACTTTGAACGCATCGAACAGCGACAACACTATATTGGGTTGATGGTGTCGAATAGAGATAGTGTGCAACCTTTGAAAATCCAAGGAAAATATGATTCGTTTCGCAACGAAAATCATAATTCACAATTGGAATACGCTCTGTGAGTCTTTTGACCAATAATGTATTCTTTGGTTGTTAAAGAAACGGGTAGCGGTAACGGGAATCTGAATCGGAAACCGATACTAGTTCAAGAATGATCACAGTTGCGATTTTCGAATATCGATGTAGTCTTTGCTGTAACACGAAACTTGCAACAATGAAATACTTTTTATGAATATAAAAGTTTATACTGTTTTGATTTAAATTTATTTATGTAAGTGTCATTCTCCAAAAATATGGTACGTATAAGCATATTATTATTTCAAAAGCTACTTTTTTTTGTTATAATTATTCAATTTTTTTGTGAATTTAAAATTTTAGACACAAAATATTTATTATGCATTATGCATTATTATGCTTGTCCACTGTGGTCTGATGTATGTTTGTGTTGAAGTTTTCGCCTATTCTTGCGGTATATTTATATGACTTAATAACAGTAACACTATAGGTTAGAATTTAGAAATTAATTTTATTTACTAAAATTGAAACTAAAACAAATGTCTAATATTTTTGATTTTTTATATTTATTCAAAAAAAAAAATGACCCTGGCCATAATTACCCATCCCAAATGTTGAACTAAAAAAATCTGATCACCTTACTAATTTTTAAAAAATTATTATCAGTGAATATTTTCAACTGTTTCCTTGTTAACTGTACAACTGCTTTGTTATATGGTCATTATATATATAAAATCAGATAAATAATATTAGTCTTTATAGCCCAAGGGAAATAAAATACTAGTCTTTATTAACCAAGGTTAATAAAATATTAGTCATTATTAACCAAGGGAAATAAAGAAACGATCTTTATTAACTTGATGGCAGCAGTTATCAGTCAAAGTAATAAAATGACAGTTGTAGTTAGTTAGTTATTGTTAACATCATAGATTTGAATAAGTAAGTACAATATTAAAAATATATAAGCAGTTGTAGATAAAGTATAGTATTTGACTTGCAAATAATGCCTACAATGTACTAGGATGTTTTATTCCCCTCGCTACGCTCGTGGACTAAACAACATCCTCGTACATTATAGGTGCCATTATTTGCTTGTTAAATAATATACTATTTTTTTTTGAACACTTACAATAATTTTAAATTTCAAACAAATCACGCACATTTATTTCATACATACTTACAGAACAATATCTGAAATAAAATCAACATATCGTCCCAACAGCAACCCAAAAAAAAAATAGCAGTCGAATCTAAACCCCAAGATAATAATAATAATACTAATAAAAAGGCGAATTATGTTCGCGGCGGAAGATTTATATCGCTTATACGCGCCATCTCAAGCTGAAGCTAAACTAGGGATAGCTCATAGCCACAATCGGCAGAGGCATAGAGAGATGGCACGACACGATGATAATCTAAAGCAAATGTCGTCGTTCCCAGTGGACAGATTTGTGTTAATATTTTTTAACCATATAATCCGGATGAGAACGCATAGCGCGACAGGCAGCGTGTTACGCGATGCGACTCCTGTCACTGCGGCTTAGCGCATCGCGCCGGAAAATTGAATTTTGTGTTTGAGAAAAACTTTTGACGATGAAAATGTGCGGTTGCTATACGAATGTGTGTGCGTGTGTGTGTGTGTGTGTGAATTGTCGCCAATGATGGTTGCTTGTATTCAACTGTAAGTAGCAGACGAATATTTTTACGAATGTTTTATTTATCTTTTTTATTATTTTTGACGTTTTACATGTTTATATTTGTTATACAGAGCGAGTCAAATAAAATTAAAACAAATCCATTTTTCTAAAAATCCTGAAACACGTCGACTTTCTTGTTTAAAAATGTGCATTTGTATGTTAAAATCATTGAATTTATAGAATTTTCTTGGCTGGTATGCCATGGTCGATCTACTATCCTCGTCGCAGACCATACATTGTAGATAGCAGTGCTTGGTGGCTGAGGATGCCATCTACGATGTATGGCATAACGAGAATAGGTCGACCACAGCATACCAGCTCAGAAAATTCTATAAATTCAATGGATACCAGCCGTGAAAGCCTGAAGATTACTATGTCAAAATCATATTTAAATATTCATTTGTTTTCAGTGAAAGTATGAACATTCGTATATTTTCGTGTGCGTTAAATTAAAATCAAGTTTTTTAAAGTTCAGTCTATCAACAGGTCAAGTATTTGAAAGAGTTCTTTGTTTACAATCAATTATTGCACAGTTTTTATATAGTTGAATAAAAAAAATACTTTGCATTAATGTTTCACTTCACTCCTCTAGAACCTCTCAAAAATAAAAAGCGATTTAAAATAGCCTTGCAAAATATTCGCCATCGGAGTTAGAAACAATGTAGCATCCAGTAACGCCATAATCGTACGTCAGCAAGTTATCAAACAATTGTTCAACTGTTTCGGTTCATTACAACGCTAACGAATCACTATCTGGCCAACGCTAATAAATCACTCGACGATACATCGTTGCATCTCGCTCGCACCCATCACTACCAAATACCGATTCCATCTCGCTTCGCGTAAAGGGTTCGCGCTAATTAACTTAATGGTCCTGAAACAAGATTGCGTTCGGTTTTGCTGGGCGAACGAGTTGGTATGCCTGCCTGCCTCGGTGTGCACCTCCACCACGATTGTTTGTTGTCTCTTTAGCTGGATACACTGTCGGGAAGAGTAAGAAAGAGATAATAAATAATGTAGAGAAGAAGTTTCTAGTGAATAATGGTGCTAAGACAGCGACTTGGTAGCTGGATGATTTTGTGAACGATTTCGGTTTTGTTTTAATTGCTGTAATGCTCGAGTTAGAGGATTTTTCGTGCTGGTAATACAGGGGTTTATGTCGTGTAGTTTATAATATACTACCTCTAGTTTCTTTTTGTTGATGTATAAAATTTATTTCAAACATAAATTACTTCACAAATTAAGAAACAAGTATAAAATATTAGTTCAAATTTTATTAAAGGTTTTAATTTGCTAACTGGTATTATTAATTTTAATATAATTAACATAGTAAAATATCTTTCAGAACTCATTATATTAAACTAAAACGGCTTTAGAATTTAGTTCTGTGTTAATTTTTATTAATAATTGACGTACTCTACATACATCATCATCAGGAAAAATGGTACAAATACAGTAAATAAACAGAACATAGAAACAAGGTACTAGGTAACAAAATAAGTAACTAGATTATAAAATTTATAAATTGGTAATTAAAGAAAGCCAAATTTTATATAAAACAGTGCTTTCACATTGATTGATGTTATCTTTTTCTTTATAGATTTCTATTACTTTTTTATCAATTTACTGTTAATATTGCCCGGTTGCACAAAGTATTGTTAAATACTTCGTAAATTAACTATATCGTTAACTTATTGATTAAGTTAACAATGCTTTATGCAACTAGGGCTAAGAATTGTTCGGTAAAAAGAGGACTGAGAACTAAATAAATTATATTTTGCTACGTTATTTATGTATTACTGCTTCATAAATCAGTTGTTTGAGTTGTAAATGCATTTTATATTTATTTTATTATTAGTAAATTATTAATATACAATAGTAAAAAAATATTTCAGAACTCCAATCTAAAGCCATTTTATTTTAGTAAATTATTAGTTAGTAGAAATTAATTTGGTTATTTATATCTTTAAATGAGTTTTCTAAAATCAAAACCTAATTCATTGCATCAAAATTTTTAGGCTCATTTTTAAGATATAATTTACAATGTTTTAACACATGAACTAAATCGCATCAGACCAAAGTCTGTATCGATTACTAACTTTTTTCATCTTTATTAATTGCTCTTTTAAATTTGAAATTCCGTCCGCTGAGATTGTGTCCATTGTACTTTAGCTTGGTCAACGAATTTACAAACATGCAAGAATTGTTCGTTAAACAGGATTTGATATTCTTCAACATTTATAAAAACACTAGCAAAAAAAAAAGTGTTGAGAAATCGAAAATTAATCCCGGCTATAAATAACCTATTCAAATGAATAAATAAATAACGTTTTGGTAGGCGATTATCCTCAGCTAAAACTCGATGACATCCTATCAGATCTGGGTAGGAAATTTCATTCATCGGAAAGCATATAATCCTCATCCTCTCTACATCGTTTTCGAAGTGATGGGTTGGGGGGCGCTATCGATCAGATTCTCGGTTTGTGTGTCGCGACTGTATGTGTGTGTGGTGTGTTTAAGTGCGAGAGCCATAATTTAATTCTAGTTTTGTACGGTATCAGCGACGTTCACACTTCACTAAGCATGCTACGCTGCATGATGCTCTGCGCGCTGCACTGCGCTGCTGATGCCGACCACTCGTTCCCGGATATCATCTGCAACATTCGCGGATTCTTGTTCCGCTTTTGAATATTGTCAGCTAATGGGTTACGATCGAAAAGTTGCTGAACGTTGATTTTGTTTTGTTATATCTCGATTAGCAAACTAAATAAAAAGTAAATAAGAATTTATGTTATAAATTAAGTTAAATTAAAATAATAAGGAAAATGCTGTACCTTGTACACACGACACAGATGAATGAGCATTATTCAATTCTTAATGATAATTACGTTCAACACATAGTTTTTGTTTTAAATTTACTGCAGATGTGCGTTATGACGTATATAACATTTTTTAAATTATTAATAATCCTCCTTTTTAATAATTTTATATTGATTTTTTACAATAAATATCAAAAAACATATTTGATTTCTAATATAAAACAATTCTTAATGTTGACAGTCAACTGTAAAACATATATTTATATGTGGTACCGAATTTTTACGATTGGAGACAAATAAAAATTTTAATGATCATTTAACAAATAAAACCATATGATACAAAAACTACTAAATTTAGAATTAATGCTTAATGATCATTACATTTTATTTTGCGCCCAAGGTATTAGTTTTTAAAATATAATTTAATACCGATTATTCTTACTGCAGATCCAAATTGAAAAAATAGTATATTATGTGACGAGGAATAGAAAGCAATGATTATTATGTTGAGTTCAGATATTTGTACGTTGTAAACGCGATTTTAATACAAATTCTTTTAATATTTTAAAATACAGTAATATTTAAATTTTAAAACTAACCATACTTGCATTTAAATTATTATATTTGAAATAATATTTTAACAATCTGCCAGTTTTCATTTATATATGTAAATCAATCAATAAAACTTTTAAATATTTTTCTTTAACAAGCATACTAAAGCCAATAAGACCGAAAAAAAAAAACAATCACGCCAAAAGATATTAATTAAAATTGGTATTGAAATAACGGAATATAAGCCCATCAGCTATTCGGGCACAAATCTCAGTCCGTTCAGTCGCACAAAACAAAAACTGGAACAAATAATATCCAGATTAAAATCGCGGGCAAAGCAACTACACAAACCCCTGCCCGGCACAAGCGGTCATAATTCAAAATTAGGGTCGGTACAGCACAGCGTCTATACGAGTGGTATGGCGACGACGCATACGATAAAACGAAGCGACGCTAGAGCAGTTTGAATGCCACGACAAAAACTATACAAATGCCTGATCGACGGAAATGCAAAATTTTCCTTTTAAATTTTAGTATCAAAATAAATTATTTTAAATATAGCAAAAATTATAATTTATGCAATAAACTTGCTCGAATTGTTTTTAATGCACATATATCGTTTATATCGTGTATGTATTAACATGCGTTTTTCGAAAATTTCAGTTGTATAGAGGAACCTGTTACTTTCGTAAAAACAAAGAAGCAAAAAATATTATTTCTGATGTGTTTTCGATATAAAATTATCGATTTTAGCCTTACTGGAATTTTTTTTTTTACGGACACCCTGTTATATATATATATATATATATATATATATATATATATATATATATATATAAAACCATGTGTAAAGTTAATGTATGACGTAACCCATTCAATTTTTTCCTTAACCTAAAAATCATCGAAGCATAGCAGGAATGAAAAGCACATCTAGCTGGGCAATCGGAGGCAGCAGTGCGCAATGCAAACTTGTCCGAAGATAAATTTCAATTAACGTGACGTCATATTGGGTAGCCATTAATCAGCTCACTTGATCCGGATTTACGCCTCTGCCGTAAAGCGATTATGTAATGCAGGATAACAGGCAGAGAGGCAACTGAACTGGGCATACAACGTTAGCAGCATACCACATTCATTCCCGATCAAACCACCACTACACCACCCCTCTGTTCACCACTTACGTCTGCGCCTAACCTCTTCCACGCGACGAACATCCACACCACAAACACATGCAAAATACACCAGTTTACCATAGAGTTATGTCATCTACATCAGCGTGTCTAAACCGATGGATTGCGAATAATTTAAACACTAAAACCACCAAAAACGTCAAATAACGCCAACATAACTTATTTCAGATTTTAAAATACAGAAATTGTCAAGTATAGATAAATTTTCAGACTGAATGTAAATAATTTCAAATAACTGTAATAAATTATAAGCATCGTTTAGTGGTTTATTCAATAATAATAATAATTATTATTATTTTTATTATTATTTATACATATTATAGCTATATAGAATTATTTATATTCAGCGTGATGAAAACTAAATTTAGTTTTTTATTTATTTATTTAAAAGTACACTATCTAACAGACGAACCCAATTATACAATTATAGGATAGGTTAAAATATAAAAATAATTATATAAAATACAAAATTGCAAAATAAAAATTACACAAAATAAATATTTACAATAATTTACAATAATTATTATCACTAAGACATAGAATTCAAATGCGCTAAAAATTGTTTAGGCTTTAAGTAAAAAACATCAAAATGCGAAAATTTATATTATACAATACACTCATCTGATGAGTGGGCGATGCTAGGAAAAGATTAGGCAGGTAGGATGTGACAGAATTTCTAGTGGAAAAACACGGAACATGAAACTGAATAAGAGATAAGGAGTGAGCATCATCCACCGTACCATGAATTAATTTCGAGAGATAATAAACTAAGATGTTTTCTCGACATTCAAGAAGACTACGAAGTTCAAATGTATCCAGTATTTATTTCTACGAAACTGTTAAGTCAGGGTAACTATTATTTATTTTATAGTAAATGTAAAAATTTAACAATGCTTTGTAAAATCAGGCCTTTAACATAAAGTATCCTCAAATAAAAAAATGTTGAGAAATGCTGATCCGCATAACCCAACAAAGTGAAATTGTATCACACGGCCGCGTTATATGCCTACCGGCTTGCATACAAATAGAACGGGTTGCCAGCCTATTAGGCGTGTCGAGTTTATTAGTAAACTGTTAATGTATGTATTTCGATGTTGGTTAACGGTGATATTGTTTATACGCGGTAACATTTTGCCATCGTAGTGACTCGGGAATTGTGTGATATCGGAATGTTGCAATTTTCCGAGTTTGAAGTTCAAGTTAAGCTGAGCGTGAGCACTGTGTATAGTGTGTATCAGTTTATCAGGCGACGTATATAATTGAATTGTTATTAAGTCACGATCTGTAACAGTTTGCGATTTATATCTGATACTGTTTACATTATGTATCTTCTGTATTACTCCTATATTGTATCAATATGATATAATATATAGTTTATTTAATAGCGTTAGCTAAATAAGTACATAAATCTTACAAACTTACAAACTACATATCAATTTGCACAATCTAAAAACTATTTCTAACATTATATTTTGTCATTATTACAACTTTAATAACTAATGGTACCTTTATTGCAATGTAATAGACTTTATAAAATAATAATACATTTAGCAAAATAAACAAATTCGAGAAAAACGCATTTAAATTTTGAGATACCGTTTTACTGTGTAAAATTCATATTTCAATCGCAAAGCAAAATATCGTATAATTTATCTTTAGTCAGCTATTCCTAGCTCATATATTCTACACACTATAAGCTTTCAAAAAATGTAAAAAAATCGATTTTTTGAAAATTTTAGAGTGATGTCCCCCTCTTAACAAAAAACATAATTGCTTATTTACATAATATTTTCCATAAGTGATCATAATGTATATATCGGTTTACCCATATGCTTTTAATCACGTTTAAAATATTATATGACTTTGAAATCGTCCATGAACAAAATTTAATTTAACTTTATTTTACATAATAATAATGTTAATACGAGCAAAAAAAATATGTTGACAATGTTTCCGCTTTAAATATCACGCGCAAATTATCATAATTACCACTGGCATCCATTCGCATTCTGCCCCGGAAAATAAAACATGTTTTTGCGGCCCGGTAATTGTGTGTGTCCAGCCAGCATCCAGTTTCTCTCTCTCTCTGCTGTGTCCTCACAGCAAAGCAAAGTAGGCACTTACTGATCTACATATGTGCAAAGTGACATTGGCGCCTGTTTTTCAGGCCACCAACACAACGCCACCGTACGGCACATTGTTTGTGGCCAGCAGCTGCTTGTTTTAATTCAAATGAGCATTGGGTACACCACTCGGGCACTGGACAAGCAGGGCCCCAGACACATAAAAAGGTGCCTTTATATTAGCAAAACATAAAGTTCCCGAGCGTGTCTGTACTTCGTACCGTGTGTTTTGTAATTATACTTGGATTGTATGCACACTGCATACGGATTCTACGGGTAATAATAGCGACTGGGGTGACATCTGTAAAGTTGTGTTAATGTGAGAAGATTTGGAAATATGTTGAATTAGGTTAAACATTTTTTATGTTATTTTATTATTAACTAATAGTCATTTTTATTATTATAATTATGTAATAAACACTTTATATTTACACTATTTGATTTGTCAAATTTTCAAAAATTCAGTTTTTAATTATTTTTTTACTAAACGATACATCGTAGAATAATGATTTCAATGACTCAATTATTGTACTCATTATTCCGCATTTTTCCATATCATGCTTATTTTCCTAGACCTCATAGTTTTTGAGAAAAAAATAAAAACCAAAAAATCAAAAAAAATTTTTAGCGCCCAAACGGCACATGCTAGCAAATTAAAACTAAAACCAAATTATAGAACTTTTTATTTTCTATCAAAAAGTATTCTAAGTATTTCTCCGAATTTTACTCGAGAAAGTAGTATAACGCAAATTATCGAATTTGCATGTTAAACGCCCATACGAACTTAACGAACGAACACCCGGTATATATATATAGCACAACATTTTTAAATGTTTTAATAATACATTATTTATTTAACAAGCATGTAATAATTTTTTTTCTACGACTATACAATAAAAAATGCATTTTCGGTCACAAATTAAAAAATGTTTGATGGTATAAGTTTGCGTGGACGTCCGATGAGTAGTTGGAGTGATATGATTGAGAGTGTTTTGCGTGAACGAAAGTTTCCAATTAGTAGGAATAAAAGAGCACGTATGAGAGGAATTATGAATGTGGATGAAACGAAATTAGCTTGTTTGGATAGGAATGTTTGGAGGAGACTGATTACGAGATGATGAAAAGAGTTTGTGTCACACCCTGTTGGGTACATGGCGTGATTGTGTATGTATGCATGTATGTATGTAAATTAATAGTATTTTAAAACAAAGTTGCAAACCGAATCGGAAAGTGAAGCGAATAGCTATTCGAATAGATACTACAGCGACTCCCTACACTCCTTACTATTATCTATTGCATACGCCCCACATTTTTTGTATAGGTTTATAAATCTGTATGAGGCTAAGAGAAATTTTAATCCGTGTTAAAAAGGTGGTATATTATTTTTTTTTAATTAAACAACTATCAGCTAAAATAAAATTTTAAGTATGTGCCAATCTAGAGACCAATCATAAAACGTTTTAAGTGTTTATTTCTAATAGTATAAACATGAAAAAATATCTAGTAGATATTTTTTGAGTCTAATTTTTGTAGTCATTGAATTGGACACAAACAGTTGATTAATGTTGGATAATAATTCATTAGCTATCTAGAAATGCTTGCATTATTGTATTATTTAGCTTGTATTCGAAAATAAAACCGTGATGTTGTAAGACCAAGAAAATACCATAAAGGTTTATTTGTTTTTATTAGATTATGTGTTTATAAAGTTGCATTGCTCTTATGTAAGCGGTACTCCTTTTTCGCATTTCCTTGATGTTACCACAAATATTATGGTTTTATTTTGGATTATAAGCTTCAAAAAAACTAGCAAAAATTCAATTCATCTAACTCAAAATTTAATATAAACTATTTTTTTTTTATTTATAATGTTTTAATAATGTATTTCAAATTTCCTTTACTTTTATTTCAACGAAATACATATATGAATATGTAAGTACATAAATAACAAGTTTATAAAAGTAACAATCAGAAATATAAAAAGAAAACTAAGCAACGAGGACAACGAGTGCATATCTGCATTTAGACGCTCATTTGCACACTTTTGTTATTTTCTTCTTCTTTTTGCATAGAAACGTAGATACGTATGTACATGCTGAAATTTATTCAGTAAGAAGATACTCGTCGCGTATTTCTAGTTGAAAGTACCAGCGTAGTCACGGCGTAACGACAGGAAACGGAACCTCACTGGGATATTCTTTCAGAAGAATATTTTTACAAGCGCCTTTTCTCTTTTATATATTCAGACAATATCTTTATTCGTTATGTTCTATGCTTTCAGTTTGTTTTCTTACAGAGAACTGTAATTCATTATATAAAAAAAAATTGTCTCTAGCTGATATACAAAAAAATCTGAGATTAAAATGAGACGGTATTTTAAAATTATATATTTATTTGAAAAATATTTATATATTAGCTGCTGGAATTATTTTTTATAAAGATTGTTTTTCACAAATCAAGAATTTTATTTTATTTTGAATATTATTATTACAAGAAATTGCATCATGATAATAAATAGTGTATTTTGTGATATACAAAAAAATCTGAGATTAAAATGAGACGGTGTTTTAAAATTATATATTTATTTGAAAAATATTTATATATTAGCTGCTGGAATTATTTTTTATAAAGATTGTTTTCACAAATCAAGAATTTTATTTTATTTTGAATATTATTATTACAAGAAATTGAATCATGATAATAAATAGTGTATTTTGTGATATAAATTAGTCAGATAATTAGAATTACGAATAAATATCAGCGTAATATTTTAATTTGAAATAAAAAGTAAAAACATTTCGTAACGCTAAGATTCTAATAATTGTTTTCATTAAAAAAATGTTAAATATTTGCGTCGATGTTAAAAAAGAACATTGTTAAAAAGTATTTAAAACCAGTTTTAGCAAAGCGTCAAATTTTAACAGAGTGTTAAATCATTTATGAAACCGACCATTAGAGATGCAAACAGAATTAAAACACAAATTGATCGAGTAAACAAACTTTATAACAAAATAATAATAATTTTCAATATTTTTTTTCCTTTTTCCATCGTTAAAAACTTGCAAGCCTCTTAAAAATATTAGAACCAGGTTTTTCACACAACAAATTCTATTCAAAATACTGTATAATTTTAACAAATAACCAAAAAACCAAATCATAATTCAAAACCAACCGCCGCGCTAGCATGAAAGAAAAAAATCGTCGCAATTCCGGGGCTAACGATGACACAAAGCAGCCTTTTGGTGGATGAGTATATAGCCGCGCGTGCTAGCACAGAATTCACTCCATCCTGCTTGCGTCTTGGAATCGGTGAATATACGCTACCACTGCACGCCTATTACCGCGAAAAGATGGCCGCGCGCTGGCTCGTATTTTTCTATTACGATTGCGGGGCCCCGATTTGCATACGGACCGTTCGCGGCAAACGAGAGAGAAAACAGCGTCCCAGCATCCGTTTGCGCTATTCAACTATTCGGGACGCGCGCGGTGCGCACCGGGCACCGTTATGCTATGCTAATGCGACAAATGATTTATCGTTATTTTTATTTGATTCCCGGAATTATTGTACGGACTGTATCCGTATGGGACGGAATCATATTTTATAGATGTGTATTATGCGAACGCATTGAGCTTTGCTTCAGAGATTTTGCCATATTTCGGTTCGCCCGCAAACCCATCGTTGGAATGAGGTTTTTCGAATATGGAAATTTTTAATACTAATCAGTATGCAATAAAATTGTGGAAATAAATTTTTCATCGCTGAAAATCAATACTGAAATTTAAATTTTATTATATAATTTATTACACGTAAATTCCTAATTATTTTATTGCTTCATTTGTTATTTTTGTAAAAAACGAAGTTCTAGGAAAAATAGTAATTCTTATCGAGACAAGCAATTTTTGTTTCATCCTTTATCCACAGCTAACTGGTTTAATGTTTATTTAAAATTAATAAAGAATAAAATAACTATAAATGTTATTATTATTAGTATTATATTACTCGACGATCGTTTTAACCTTTCAGCTATCTTCAAAAGTTACATACAAAAGTTCTTAAAATATATACTATTTATATTGGAATAATTTTAAGAACTTTTGTGAAACTAACCAAGTGTTTCTTTTGATAATAACTTTTATAGTTAATTTTATTCCTTATTAATATCTGATAATATTTCTTAAAATAACATATCTAAATTTATAAAGTTTTCTAAATTTCTTCAATTTTTTTTGCAAATATAAAACACAGTACTTCAAATTTTCTTAAAGAATTTTTGATTAAATCCGAAAGAAAGTCAAATAGTACTCGTGTGTGAATCGTAAAATTTACGCGTTACGTCTTTACACTCTGAGTTTTGCGGAAGATTTGTTACGACGCCTGACAAAAGATGATAACGTGCCGCTGGAATTTTTTAAGGTTTTTATGAAAATATGTTTTCACGTTTACTTTTACGAATGCTTGTTTATAGTTTATCGCTCTACGCTCTGTTCGTCTTCGAGCTTTCATTTTTCTCTCTCGAATAAGATAATAAGAATCAGATTTTATTATATTTCAGCGTCATTTACTTCTTATGTATATGTTAACAGAATTTAGAATCTTGTTGAAAAAATTTATAGTTCTTATATGATAAGTAGATTGTGAAAATATATTTACAAATTTTGGTTCAACAAGATAATGTAAAATAATATTAGATGCAAAATAATTTTAAAATATTTTATTTTATTTATTTGTTTTCGGTGTTTGTTGAAAATACCTATAATATTATAAAAATCAAGTGATATATTTCTGTCTGTAATGTATACATTTTATTTTAATATTTCCAAAAACTATTAGCTAAAACCTTCGGTTTTATCCTAAAACATATGACCTATTCTTTACACCTTTTTCAGACAATTACGTCACGATTAATAACTCTTTGACTTCTTTATAATACTACTCAAACAATAATCAACCCGTTCTTAATAATGATTTCATAAGTTTTTCAATGGCCCTCTTGGAAATTCAACAGATTTTCATTGATTCCACCCAAACACGATCAGTCTTTTTCGGCACAATATACCAACTAATGACTTTTCGGAGCGTATGTATAAGAGCCATCTGTTAGTTGCAGTACCACCACACGACTGCTTTGAACATATGGGCACTTTGAATGAATGGTGGCTATATGCTATACCACCATAGATGTATGATGGGTGTTTTCAATGGAAATGAATGTTAGGTTGGTAGAAGTTATAGTGAAATATGCTGTTCTACTTGTTGGCGTGATTGGTTTTTATTAGCTTGATGATAAATTCAATTTTTCGATAGTAATGTATTGGATACGTATAAATTTCATATTATACTTATATGATTATTTGTAGTTAAAAGTTTTCGATGCTTTTTTTTTATAAAATAAATTACAAATTCAGACATAAATTTTTTTTATTTTAAAATACAAAAAAATAAATAAATAGCTAGTTTATTTAATTCGAATAACGGTTATATTCTGTATTAGTTCTGTTAAATATAACAATCTATTCAAATAAAAAATGTTCAGATTTTGTGACAAATGTTACTGTATTTAACAAAGTAATTGTCTTGCAGAATTTCAAAATTCTTATTTAGACAGGCCGTTATTTTTACTATGATACAGAATTCACCTATTAGGCCCAGTATTTCCAAATGTTTGAATAAATTTATCATTGGAATAATTTAAAATTAGCTAATGAAATGTTGTCATTTATTTTGATGGTATATTTTTAACCAATCACAATAGATTTTTTACTTTTTTTAAGAATGAATAAAATTGAAAATACTGAATCTTAGAAGATTAAATTTCATAGATTTATCAATTTAACTAGATATATTTGTAATAATATTAGTTCTTTCATTTACATACAAATTAGTTAAAATTATTCTTTTTGTTTCAAATATAATATAGATTTATAATTGAAAACTGTAGAATATATAAATATACAGCAAACTAAAAAAAATCTAATTACATTAAATTGATATACTTATCAAACGTAATAAAATTTTGCATTAGATATTTCGACTAATATAATTACAAGGCTCAATATTAATTATCTGAAAATATTTAATAAATATGTAATATGGTTTAATTATTGTTTCAGGTTTAAACTAAATTTTAATTTGAAACTTGTTCCCATTTTAGTTTACCTGAATTAAAAGCTTTTGTACCATTATTTTCTAAAAATAAATAGTATGGTAATAATTTCAAAAAAAATAAAATTTTATAAAACTTGCAAAGTCGAAATGAATACTACAAAAGATTCTCACCTATTTTGTCCCGATTAAAGAGAAAAATAAAGCTTAAAAAAGTCACAGACAAAACTCCAACCAAAAGAATCAGCTCTGCATGTCACACGTCACCCCCAATTCATCGTCCACCGGCATCGCAAAACCATCAAGAACCACACATGGTAAATGGTTACATCGACACTCATCTAGGGGTACAATCAAAATTTACTTCACTCCATTCGCGCGTCTCTGCTTCAGCCTCGGCAACAATGAACATATGGCAGTTCATACGTTTCGCATTCGAAACTATTCATAATGTATTCGGATTAAATGTTTTAGAGAAAGAGGGGGGTCAGTCCATTGTTCCATCTCGGCGCATGTATTTGGATAAAAATATATATTGGGTTAACGCTAGATCAAGCCAGCGAGTGAGTGAGCGTTTGGATGGATGAACGATCGGGTAGCGAATGTTTTGTGTCTCTTTCCTCTGCACCTGTCTCTCGTTTGAACTGGGTGTAAAGTGCTTATCGCTAGTTTGTTTTGTCAATGAGGGTAGTTACTTTATTTTTGTTACTCGGTGTTTTGGTGTCAGCATATTTTTATGTTAATTTTAGTTAAGAGATTTGGTAGCATATTTGAATGTTGTATATTAAATATGTTTTTCAAGTAACTGTTTGAAAAATATAAATATTGAAGAACATATCGTCAGCTTGGAATATTTTTTAAATTTAAAGTGGTTTAAAGTTTTTTTTTTCATTAATGTTAATATGAGAATATAGCGGTATACGTCGAAATAAAATAGTGATAGAGGCTGAGGTTAGCTCTGTAATGAAAATGTAAAGTGTGTCCACAGACCATAAACTCATTCAATATAACTTACAGTTATGCGAAAATGTTCTTAAATATTATGTGTTTACAAAATATTTTAGATACAAATTCTCTTCAAACATACAATGAGTATAAGGAATGGACAAATTATATGTCTTTATGATATTTTTTCCATAAATATCTCAATAACTTAAAATAGGCAAGTTCTGTTCTAAGCTGACATTATGTTTGACTATCTGTATATTTGCGATAAACTCCAGAACTACTGTACCAGGTCGAACGATATTTTAGATTGTCAGTTGTTTTTTAAATGCTTAGGCTAGATTCCAAGGCAAAATTGAAATCTTAGTCTTGATCGGTTACTTTTTGAACTTGATTTGAAATTACACTTATCTGGTAGTTCTAAACTATTTTTATTACTTATTAACATTAATTACTTCATGTTATTAATAAAATTATAAACAATACATAATACCGAAAATACTGTCTTTCTTATTAAAAATGTCAATAAAAATTATTTATTTATTTTTAAAAAACCAAAACCAAAAATTTATATCAAAAAAATTACATTGTTATCAATATAAAAATACATACATACAATCACACCATGTCTCCGAAAGAAATTAGTTTCTGCCAAACATTAAAATATAAATGATAAAAAAAAGAATAAATTTTGTATTGATAAAAAAAATAATAATATATAAACCACAGATGAGAGCACTATTATAATCACAAACTTTTATTTCCCTTAATGCTTAATCTTGTAAAATAATATAGCTTGGCTATAAAAATATTCGTACAAACCTGGTATTATTATTAATCTTTATTAAACAAACTAAACAACAGCAAAAATAAAATTAAAATCAAAATCTGAGCTATTTCTTGTTTGAATCAAATATCTCTCCAAAACATCAACCTTGCAGCAAACAAAAGAAAATCACCTCAAGTCCCGACAGACATCGGACCATCCTCTCGAGAATGCTGGACAATTATTAGCACATGTGACCTATGCGCTAGTCGAGTAGCATCAATCACCGTGCCGAGGCCCCGATTTCTACAATTGCGACAGAAAAGCAATTGGTTTCCGATTTAATTCACTCGAATCGTGTGAGTGTGTCCGCACACACGAGACTGAAAGTGAGTGTTATGTGAGATGGCGCGAAGAAAAATGTTAGATCGGTCCGCCGAGAAGATTAACTGAACGCCGATTTTCGGTTGTTTGCTTATTTCTCTTGTTTTTGGTCGTTATCGTTAGCGAAAGTGAGAGATTTGTTGAAAAGATATATATATATATATATATATACAGATGATTTGATTGGTTGAGTATGGTAGGGTTGAACTTAATTGCCAAAATATGATTTAGTTTAGATTTATTTTTTAATAAACATAATTAAATTTTGTATATTTTTAGATAAAATAAGAAACATATGTTAAATTCTATAAATATATATTCTTAAATAGCTAAGAATTGTTTATTTAATAATATATATAAGAGATATTATTACCAATGCTATTAGCTAGTCGAAAAGACTAGCTTATAAAATCGTCAATACGGCTGGCTGGCTGGCTGGCTGGCTTGCCGGCTGGCTGGCTTGCCGGCCGTGTCCAAAAAATACGATAAATACCAGTGTTAATTATAAGTATGAAGGAAAGCTCGTAGAAAGCTGAAACTTGGCAATTAGATAGTTCATACCAAATAAAAAATTAAGTTCAATTTTCAGACCGCAGTGTTGCCAACTTTCCGAGACAAAAATTACTAAAGTTTTTAATACGAGTGTTAATTATAAGTATAAAGGAGAGCTCGTAGAAAGCTGAAACTTGGCAATTAGATAGTTCATACCAAATAAAAAATTAAGTTCAATTTTCAGACCGCAGTGTTGCCAACTTTCCGAGAAAAAAATTACTAAAGTTTTTAATACGAGTGTTAATTATAAGTATAAAGGAAAGCTCGTAGAAAGCTGAAACTTGGCAATTAGATAGTTCATACCAAATAAAAAATTAAGTTTAATTTTCAGACCGCAGTGTTGCCAACTTTCCGAGAAAAAATTACTAAAATTTTTAAAAATTTATTACGACCATGTTGTTTAACCGATTTTGTTCAAATTTACACAAAAGATTCTTCTGGTATCCATATAAATTAGATAATTTCAACAAAGTACAGTGCTGCCAACTTTCTGCGAAAAAAATTACTAAAATTTTTAAAAATTTATTACGGCCATGTTGTTTAACCGATTTTGTTCAAATTTTCACAAAAGATTTTTCTGGTATCCATATAAATTAGATAATTTCAACAAAGTACACTGCTGCCAACTTTCTGAGAAAAAAATTACTAAAATTTTTAAAAATTTATTACGGCCATGTTGTTTAACCGATTTTGTTCAAATTTTCACAAAAGATTCTTCTAGTATCCATATAAATTATATAATTTAAACAAAGTACAGTGCTGCCAACTTTCTGAGGAAAAAAATACTAAAATTTTAAAAAATTTATTATGACCACGTTCTTTAACCAATTTTAATCAAATTTTCACTAAAAATTCTTCTGGTATCCATATAAATTAGATAATTTCAACAAAGTACAGTGCTGCCAACTTTCTGAGAAAAAAATTACTAAAATTTTTAAAAATTTATTATGACCACGTTATTTAACCAATTTTAATCAAATTTTCACTAAAGATTCTTCTGGTATCCATATAAATTAGATAATTTCAACAAAGTACAGTGCTGCCAACTTTCTGAGAAAAAAATTACTAAAATTTTTAAAAATTTATTACGGCCATGTTGTTTAACCGATTTTGTTCAAATTTTCACAAAAGATTCTTCTAGTATCCATATAAATTATATAATTTAAACAAAGTACAGTGCTGCCAACTTTCTGAGGAAAAAATTACTAAAATTTTTAAAAATTTATTATGACCACGTTCTTTAACCAATTTTAATCAAATTTTCACTAAAGATTCTTCTGGTATCCATATAAATTAGATAATTTCAACAAAGTACAGTGCTGCCAACTTTCTGAGAAAAAAATTACTAAAATTTTTAAAAATTTATTATGACCACGTTATTTAACCAATTTTAATCAAATTTTCACTAAAGATTCTTCTGGTATCCATATAAATTAGATAATTTCAACAAAGTACAGTGCTGCCAACTTTCTGAGAAAAAAATTACTAAAATTTTTAAAAATTTATTATGACCACGTTATTTAACCAATTTTAATCAAATTTTCACTAAAGATTCTTCTGGTGCCCGCATAAATTATGCAATTTTAACAAAATACAGTGTTGCCAACATATTAAGAAAAAAATTACTAAAATATTAAAAATTTATTGTGGCTACATTATTTAACCGATTTTAATCAAATTTTCAGAAAAGTTTCTTCTAGTGCCCACATAAATTATAATTTTATTAAACTACGATGTTGCCAACTTTCCGAAAAAAAAAAAATAATTTTCTAAAAATTTGTTATGCCCGCATTATTTATCCGATTTTAATGAAATTTTTACAGAAGATACCCTTAGCGCCTATAATATTATATATTAGCAAAATACAATGTTGCCAACTTTCGATAAAAAAAAATTTTATCCCTCTATCTTATCATTTATGTGATAATGTCAAAGTGGTCTATATATAGGTTTACCCATATACTTCTAATCTTGTATTTTGGCTAATCGAAAAACTAGCTTATAAAATCAAACCACATTCGACTAGCTCCATTCTCGCTTTGCGAGAATATTATTTATATATTAATGTCAAAAGATAAACTTTCGTTCTTGGGTCCTGAACCTGCTTTTATATGTTATTTATATGTTCACTGTTTTTCACATTATTCATGCTAAGTGACATTTTAAACAAAGTATATTATTAAAATAAAAAGCTTTAGGATTAAGTTCTCTATATATTTTATTTAAAAATTGACGTTTCAATTTACTGTGCATATATTATCATCAGGAAAAAAATATATAAATGATATATAATAAACAAAAAAAATATATATTACACAGGTAAATCTTCAAAAACTTTAGAATCAAACTTTATTTAGCTTTTGGCTAATTAATTACATTTTAATACATATTTAAAAAATTATAAAAATTAGAGGAAATTTACAAATGTAGAATAATATTTACAATATCAGTGACATATAATTTATCAAATTATTAGCTTACAATAACTTTATTGAAGGAAATTTTTTATTTTCAAACTTAAAAGTTTTTAAATTTTTTGAATCCTTAATATATTTCTATAATTTATTATATTCAAATAATCAATTCTTAGGTTTTCTTGCTTGTATAGCTTTCTTAATAAAATGTTTATCATAACCGTTTATTAGAAATATTTCTTCAGCATTTTTAGTTCATCTTGAAGTTTATCTTTATGAATAGTTAATTTTAACAAAAAATAATTGCTTTTTTTTATCTTGTATAATTACTTCTAAATAGTCTCATTTATGTGTTGCATTTCTATAGGTTTTTACAATATCTTTCGGTAAAACCAATACCTTAAGAAACAAATACAATTTTACATTTAATAAAACATCCAACATAAGTATATGATTCTTACTATAAAAAAAATGGATCATATGTTCATAAACTCCAACTTTAATTTATCGCAACTAAAAGCTAGAATCATCCACACCCTCATCACAACAATTTCTTCATCACGTATCCCAGTTTTGCAAGCCACATACATACATACATACAGAAAACCTACCCCCATCAACTATACATGAAAACTAAAAGCAATAGGTATAGTTCGTACAACATATGGACAAGTGGTATTATGCCAAACCCGGGAGACCTGTCAAAACCTATTTATACGCCAATACAAAGACCGTATGAAATACTTCGTTCGTTACCCTTCACCCGCCTAGAAGAGGGTGGGCAATACCCTAAAATGGGCCAGCGGGCAAAAAGTGTCTCTCGATGGAGTTGGACAAAACCGCGTTATGAATACGATATAGTTTTTCGACTGATGCTAAATTTGCCCGAATGTAATGATTCATGAAGACCTAGTTGAGGTCTGAAAGCCGTAAGGCATTTTAGGTATATGATATGAATGTTTGAGTAGGTATTAAAAAGTAATACGAATGATATTAATTAGATGTAAGGCTATACAATATAATTTTGTTTTACTTGCATAATTTTATTTGGTTTTCTTTGTGTTTAAAATGAGATTATAAAATAAGTTTGAGTGTTTTGTATATTGCAATAGTCATGTTTGTCGAACCGCGTTAATAAATAAAAATTTATTGTTATAATACAGATAGTTTGATAAATATTTTAATATATGTAAAGCTTTTTTATTATTAATTTGTGCAACAAATAATTTCTATGTAATTCTTCAACGTTATCTAATAAATATAATATTATTGTATATACTTATAGATTGTTTCTCAACGACAGATTTTAATACTAAATTATTAAAATAAAAAAGCTCTGAAAGAAATTTTACTAAACTAAATTATGTTTTTACTTTTGCAAAACACATTATTTTATTAAACATAAAAGTAACTGTATTAAGAATTATTAAATATAAAATATTGAGGAAAATTTTTAATTTAAAAAAATTGTTATTATTATTAAAATTTGATATAATATTTTTATCAGAAAAGTTCTTTATTTATACTGTTAATTGTCATGATAGCATTTCTAAAATTATAATTATATATATTTGCATATAGGATTTGAATTGAATAACAAAAATTGTCACAAAATGTTAATTTTATATGATAAAATATTACCTTTTTTTATTATGGTAAACATTTTTATCTTTTTTTTAGAACATTATTTTAAAAATGTTCTGGGCTATATGGTATGTTGGTATTCTGGTATGCTGTGGTCGATTTAGTCTCGTCGAATACGTTTTGCCATACATCGTAGATGGCACCGTTAGAGCTTGGTGAATAAGAATAAATCGACCACAGCATACTAGCCCAGAAAATTCTATAAATTCAATGTATGTACCTTATTTTTAGTTTTTCTTGCAATATTTTTTCTTTCTTTTGATCTGTAATTTTTGGATGAATAAACTTAGAAACATGCAAATTTCACAATTTGTAATTTAATAGAGAATTGAAAACTAAAAAAATAAATAAGATGTGTAATTTAAAAAAAAAAGTTAATTTTGATAAGTACATTCTTTACGAATGACTTACTCTGTATAGTCAAAAGTATTTCAAATTTGAAATTCAAATTATTGCCTAAAACTTTTATTTGAAATGTTTTCTTGTAAACTAATCAAGAAACGAGATATTGACACGTCATTTGACTTTTTTTACACACTGTATAAAGATGCTTAATATTGTATAATCTAAAAACAACATCAACGAAAAATAAGTCAAAATCACCAAATGTAATCCTTCAAAACTTCCAATAAAATCTCTTAAAACCTTCATTCATCCCTTAGTTAATTCCAATCATCCTAACCCCGAAATAAGGGCGACACACAGACAGACAGACAAACAGGTTTGTTTACCTTATCCGTCATCCCTCTCCAAATATCGTTCAACTCGCAGGTGTTCACAAAATTCGAGACCGGTTTGCAGGTCAAAACTGAGCACTGAGTTTGGCAAAGAACTTTTCGATTCGGTTTCGTATATTATGTTAGTTGGTTGTGTAAGAGGGGGCACCTGCTGTGGTTTTTGCACATATGGTACAGAGATGTTTAATTGTCAACCCCATGGGGTGGCAACACTGCCGTCGGGGTATGATTTGGCCATATTGTAAAGTACTTAGGGGGGTACAGTCATCAACATATAGTTTGTTACGTCATGCTTATTATTAAGAAATATCATTTGTCGTTTTGTTTTGGAAAATGTGTAAATTACAGTAGAATTTTGTATAATGATTCGGTAAGATATTTTGATGCTATACAAACACAAACGGAAATAACTGTGTATGTGTGTGTAAAGGTATAGTGCACAATAGCAACAAAACATAAAAGCAATTTAATGTTATCTCTCAAAGTGCTAACTTTAATCAATTTTTATTAGAAATAAAGTACTTTTACTTCACGAACTGTACACAACTGTAGTATTCTTCAGCTGAGTTTGTGATTGCGCAATAATTCATTTAACATGCAGTTCAGAATTGTTTCAGTTTGTTTTATATTTATAAAGGACGCTTTAAATAAAATGATTTTTAAAACAATTATTAAACATAAAAATATAAATCTTTACTGTAATTCAACTTCAAATCACGAACATTTAACTAAACGAATTCAAAACACATTTTCGTAAAAAAATTTGCAACAAAATTACACTAAAAAAAAAGAAGCGAACTGCTTCTCGAGCAGTCTGACTTATGGCCGCATGGGTTCTTGTTACCACACTCCCTGCTCCCAGAGCATCATTAATCATTTTTCTAATGAAAAAGCAATTTGTAAAACACATAACTGACACTCGTTCAGCCGTTTTGCGGCGTGCCCGGAACGGCCCGGAGCAAAGTTCCGGACACTTCGCGTCTCGCTAGCTAAGTGTACGGAAAGTTGGGCGCAAACTTACCCAGCGATCGAGGAGCGCGTCGGCCGACGTTGTGTTTAAAGATTAATTGAGAAGTTGAACTCAAATGAAGCGAACGCAACTTTTTAAAAGTCTTTTCACAATGTGTTTTGAATATCATTAGTTTGCGTTAAAACGATATTATATTTGTTGATTGCTAGAGAGAAAATTGTTTTTTTTTTTTGGTGTAATGTGTTTGGTGTATAATTGTTTAATCGTTTTCATACTGCATTTTTTTTTTATAATTACTGATATTTTATAATTATGTAATTTTTCTTTTAATCTCAAAATTAAAAAAAATATAGTTAAAGACCGTTTGCTTAAAATGTTGCTCAAGAAATTGTCAGTTAACAACGTAATTAAATTGTAAAATGACTAATCAGTTAGGTTTATCAAACACAGTTGGCAATCTAATGCATAAACAAAAAAAAAAAATTTTTTACTTGTGATGGTTCCTTCAAATCCGTCCGAATTTATAACTATTTTTAAAAATGATAATGTAAATAAAAAATAATGTAAAATATTTTCATTTTAATTAAATTTAACTAAAAAATAATTTTAAATGTTCTTTAAGCTAAATAAATTTTTGAATTTTTTCAATTTTGGAGGTTTCATTAGACTGCAATTTAGTAAACCTAAAAAATCCGATATTAATAATTTTTTTTAATTTTTAAAATATGATTCTAAACAATTACATATTTAAATTTTGATAAATTAAATTTTACAAAAATATATATTAAAAAATTGATTATAATTCAATTTGCATGAAATTTTACTAACATTTTATTTACAAATCTAAATAAAAAATGTTAGTAAAATTTTATGTTTACAAATCTTAAATCAACACATATTCATGTTCTACTTTCAAAAATCTAACTAAATTTAAAATAATGAATTAAATAATTTTAATTAAAAATTAAATTTTTAAAACACACAATTATAATATCAGTACATGTCTATTAAAATATCATAAATTTTTAAATAACTATTCTAAAATGAAAACCAACCCAATGAATAAATACATTCATATACATTCATAAATACTTGCACTAAACATAAAAACCAGTATTTGAATTTTACCTCATCTGGCATATAGAAATAAAAAAAAAACACGCGGTTAGGCAACTCGTTGCACAGACACATATACCTTAGAATGTTCTTTACAAAATTTACCCGGAAAAAACGGCCAGCACGGCTGCAACTTGTCCCATTCTAACGGGGAAAAACATATGCGTATTAGAATATGCTTGGCACAGCGTTCAAAATGAATACATAACCCCAATCCATTCACATTCTAACCGAAGTGGATACACTGAAAACCGTATTGGCCAAACGTATTTTATAACCACGCCCATTGCTCGAACGCTATTGGCCTGAAACTACCCCCTGTAACAAAAGCTCACCACGATACGTTTAGAAGAAATACGCTGAAATATAGTCACGATAGCACTGAAATATAGTTATCTCTTTTCTGCGCAGGGAAAACGGAATATGCTATCGCTTTCTTTCGTTGTAGCGGATTTCCGGGGAAATAGTCGAACCGGGAGGGATGCATCCCTTACTGTTTCAAGTGTCTAACAATATTTAGAAGCGCCGGCAAGTATGTTTTTCCACATTGTGCTTTCGTACGTCAAACCGAACACAAGTTTCAGCATCTGCATTTTTGCTCCTGAATAGTGTGGTACGTGTATTAGTGTTAGTGACAATACAAATCTAGTGCACAGTGATAATGACAATGGACATGAACCATCGCAGCAGGAAAGATTCCATTTCGGATGTGCACATCGATGTAACAGGTAACGATCAAACTGAAATCGAATCACCTGTGGCTAAAACAAGTAACAAACGCTCATTTGATGTTGCATTTTTAATGCTACCCGATGATAAACTCAAACAGAAACAAATGAAAGCTTCGAAACAAGCTTTCATCACTTACAGCCATCAGATAATGCAAGAAACGAAAATTTCTTTTAACAACAACGAAAAATCTGACGACTACGATTCATCAAATGGATTTGACAGCAAGGTATCGCCACAACCACCCATGGACGAAATTGTACGTATTTCAGATGAGAATAAACTAAATAATCACGTAAGAATTATACATAATACACCACAAAAACCACAAATCTTCGACGATCCAAATTTGGGAAAACCTAAATCAAATTACAATGAAACAGAAATTGAGAACTACCGAAGTAAAATATCTTTAAGCACTTCTCCAGAGCAGAAGAGCGCTTTTACGAAAGTTAACATGGTAACTAAAGAGTCTAGATTATCACCAAATTTATCAATAAGTCCAGATTTAAGCTATCAAAATTCCTTAAGTCCTTCACCACCAATAATAAATCGCCAGTATCAAAATTTCCCCCCAAATATTCTATCACCAAATCAAATATTCAAAGCACAAAATATTCCAACATATCAGAACAATTTCATGCAAGAAAATATCAATAATTTTTCATCATCTCCATCAACAAGTATAGATAATCCATTTCTAGTTAAATCCACTCCAAATCCCGAATTACTTCAACCACATTTTGCGAAAATGCGTCCGATTTTGCAATATAGACCTGAATTACCGTATCTAGGACCAAATTCATATCCAACTAGCTTTCAACCACAGGATATGTTAAAAATTGCTCCGCCCGATATTCGTCATCCAGCCGCTGCGATTTTAACATCGCTACTACCGCCATCTTTTGCCGCTCTATCGCTGCCTGCGCAGAATGTCTGCGCAAAGTGTAATATTAGTTTTCGTATGACTTCAGACTTGGTTTATCACATGCGTTCGCATCATAAGAACGACGTTGCGAATGATTTGACGAAACGTAGACGAGAGGAGAAATTAAAATGTCCTGTTTGTGCGGAATCATTTCGCGAGAGACATCATCTGACGCGGCATATGACAGCGCATCAGGATAAAGAAGGTGACGGTATAGAACCGGGGAATAAGAAAAAGAATGCTTACGTCAATTATGCCAGCAAGTGATATTAATTTTAATTATATATATTTTATCTGTTATAACAAATTTTTAAAATTAATGTTGTTTGTACATTTAATGAAAAATATAATTATTAAATGAAATTTTTGTACAGATTTATCGAATTAATGCATTAATTACGTAATTATCACACTGTATAAAACTCATTGTAAATTTTTGCACAAATCCATGTTTTTTTATTTATTGTATAGTCCTGTTTTATTTATTACATAGATGTAAATAATTTATTATTATTGTATATAATAAATTTTATTTTATTTTTCAGTTATCATATTGTATATTTTATTTATAAATAATAATGTAATATATCTGAATTTACTCTCTGTAAGATGTAAAATATGAATGTTTAGTGCAATATTATAATATAGTTATAAAATAATAATCAAATTTTAAATCTACTATATTAAATTATTTTTGTACCCAAAATCAACTCATGATTCTTAAATTATCAAGTTTTAAGTTATTAATTATATTTTTAAAACATTATATTTTCAAAAAAAAATTATACCATAAAAATAAATTTATATATATTTTTTGTTGCTCTTAATAAACATTAAAAATTATACAGAAAATATTAATTAATTATTAAATGGGTTTTTTTTTTTATTAAAATGAGTGCGGTAACATCTAGGTCTTATTGTTAGCACTGTCAATGTTTAGAGGAGACTGATTTTAGGATGATGAAAAGAGTTTGTGCCACACTCTTTTGAATACATGGCGTGATTGTGTATGTATGTATGTCAGTGTAATATTACATGTTAATGTGTTTTATTTTTGGCATTTTTTTTAAATAGATTTGTTTTTTTAATACGTATTTTAATATATTTTCCTGGATTTCTTCGTAAGTATGTTTTTACTAATACGCATAGGTATCCGCAAGAAAATTAAACTACTAAAAATAAATATATTTCAATTGTAATTTTCAAAATTACAAAAATTAGTGTAAATGCTTGATAAATTTGTAATTATAAAAAATTAAAAATATTTTCTCTGAATTTGTCTTAGTTAAAAATATTATTTTTGTTAATAATATATATATGAAAATTATTGAAAAAACAATTATAATAATTTCAATAAAAAATAAAAGGTATAATTTTGAACACTTTCAATCAAAATATTGACTGAAATAAATTTATCAACTGTCCAGATTTGAACTCACATTGTAAACGTTTGGATGAATTAAGTAAAGTGTGTCACAAAACATAAACTGATAAATTTATTCAATAAAACTTAGAGTTATGCGAAAATGTTTTTAAATATTATGTATTTATAAAATATTTTAGGTACAAATTTCTTTCAAACATAATATAATACAATGAGTTTATAACAAATGTACAAACTATACCTATTTTTTAAAATATTATTTATAATATTTATGATATAGGAATAAATATAACAAAATTAATTTATAATTGTTATATATTTTTTACTTTTCTTTGTGATTTATCTATACTATTGTTATTTTATACGTTAAAAACTAGTGAAAATCTTAAATTTTATCATACATATTTAAAAATTTATCTACAACAACCTGCAAATAACATAGCAGTTTTATAATACAGCGAGCGACGGAAGTTATACCTATAATGTAAATTAAATATCTAACATTGTTACTATTAATATGCCATGTATACTGAAAAAATATTTTTACTATTTTACTATTAATTCAAAAGTACACATATTTTTGATCTGTCAAATTTTATTTTTATAATTGAAATATTTTTTTTTTAATAAAAATAAATAATTGTGACTTATAGTATAACTATTTTAAAATCTTTTTATACATTTTCTTAATATTAAATTTGGGAAATAATATTTGAATTTAAAATTATTAATAATTTAATTTTCTTCAACAAATACTGTTTCCAAATTAAATAGTGAAAAACTTTATATAAAACTTTTATAATAGTTATATTATAACTTACTATTATTTATTTTAATGCAAAAATAACAAAATTTTACAGATCAAAAGTAAGTTTACTTTTAAATTAATTGTAAAAATATTAGTTTTAAAGTAATTTTTTTTTCGTTGTAACAAGTTTCTTTTTCAAAATAATTAATTTATACATTGAAAAAATATTAATTAATATTAATTCAGAAGTAAACATATACTTTTGTAAAATTGGAATTTTACATTAAAAATATTTTTTTTAATAAAATAAATAATAGTGAATTGTAGTATTTTGAATTTTTTTTAGAAAATTTCTTATTATTTGGTCTGGAAACACAGTGTTTTCGGGAAAAAATTAAAGTGAAAAATTATTAATAATTTATAATTTAAATATATATTTTTCCCAAATTGAATAATAAGAAAATTTTTAAAACAAATTCAAAATAGTTATACTATAATTTATTATTATTAAATTTTCTTTAAAAATGTTTTTCCGTTTGCAAATTCAATTTTACAGATCAAAGGTATGTTTACTTTTAGATTAATGATTTATTAATAATAATTTTCAGTGTATGAATAAATATAGTATAATTTTCTTTATATCAATATATTACTTGCATTAACAAAATAGCAATTAAAGTATTTATGAAAATAAGTAATAAATTCGGGAAATATTTTTTCTTAAATAGTAATCCTTGGAAAATCTTGTCAGAAAGCAAAGTGGGACTGTATTTATGTGGAAAATGTAATAAAACGTCCGTCGCTTCTATATCCAACCGCCGCGGCTGATGTTTAATTCAATTATTTAACCCTCTCTTAAACAATAGGTGGCTGTGAAATGAAGTGATCATTTTATAATGTTTGATTCTATGCTAACATGATTTGGAATTAATGGTGCGCAAATACAATGATAAGGGGAATCGTGGAAACACGATGCTATACTTCGTTCGTTTTCGTTACTATTCGCACACCACCACCGACACACACACACACACACACACATATATATAATATACAGGGAACATAGAAAAATCTACGTATATACACACCTTGTATATATGTATTAACCGCATATAAACCAAATAATAAATGTATGATTTTGTTTCCATTCGTGTATCTATTCTGGTTATTTCAGCAGTGACGGTGTTTTGTTTTGCCGTAAAACAGTTGCATGCATACGACATTCTGAAAGTGCCTGAAAGTTGGATCTATATCTCTCTCTATATATATGTATACATTTTGAACAAAACATGTGATATATGTGACATTTTTATGGAGTTTTATGAGTGTGCCAATAAGTTAGCCGGGGTTTTTATCATTTTTCTTATACGGCGCGATATTGTGGAAATTTTCAGGCAATTTATTTTATCAATTGACGATTCGATGAGATTATATTTTGTTATCTGATAATAATATAAAATATAGGTTTTAAAATAATAGATGCGATACCTACCTTTACTAATGTAAAAATATAGATAATAAATATACTAAATAAATAATTTGATTTAAAAATTATATAGGTAATAAATTTAAAGGGCTATAAGATTAAGTTTTTTTTATATTTTAATATAAAATCGACGTTTCGACTTGCTCGACATACATCATCATCAGAAAAAATTATACAAATGACATACTGTAAAAAATATATCTTACATTTGTGTAATAATTCATAGATTTTAGCAGTAAAAATCAGTGTGAAGGCATTGTTTTAAATAAAATTTGACTTTCTTTAATCAATAATTTATAAATTTTATAATCTAGTTACTTATTTTATTACCTGATAACTTGTTTCTATATTCTGTTTATTTACTGTAAGTATATTTTATTTGTATAATTTTTTCTGATGATGTACATAGAGGACGTCGAAACGTCCATTTTTTATTCAATTATAAACAAAACTTAATCTTAAAGCCTCTTTATTTTAATATAATGAGTTCTGAAAGATTGTTTTACATTGTATAATAAATTAAAAATATTTAAATACAAATTGGACAAAAGTTTAGATACCAGTTTAAAACTTAAAAACAATTAATACATAACACATCCGTAGACGTACGCATACCAGAAATTATATCAGAAATTATATAGTAATACGAATATCTCTTCTTATGACAAAAATTCATATCATAAAAAAATTAACTTCAAATCTTTCTAACCCTTTTCCGGACGACGTCAACTTTCAAACGCACATTCATTAAACAATCTAACAATCCGAATATCACCGACTACGATTCCCGGTCTCGTGTTCGGAACAAATCGGCGTCACGTGCCGCACCGTAACCAATCCAATCTCACGGTGTCCCATTGAAAGCTCGACGCATCCGACCAATAGCGTTTGCGAATTGATTGGACGTGCCGCGTTTGCCATACAATATAGCATACTGCGGTCCGTATCATACGATTACATGGGAACTGACTAGCGAACAACATTCTCTGCTCTGAGCTTGTGCCCGGAGAAATACGATTGTGTGTCGTACGGCTGTTTAAAATGTTAATGTGTTAATAAGTTGCTTCCAAATGTTGTTAGTGTTGCGTAGTTTTAATGGAGGATGTTCCGAGGTTAGGTTAGGCTGTTTAGCAGAAGTGGGATTACTATGGGAAAATATGTTTTAATTTCTGTGGGGTGTCAAGATGTGATTAATATTTGATTGATGTTGTTTTGTTTTTTTTGTTGTATGGATGGGAAATGATTTTTTGTTTAATAGAAATAAATGATACTGAAGTTAATTTTAAAATGTATTAATAAATAAAATTAAAATATTGTTAATCGTTTCGTAAGTTGACTTTCTTGTTATCTTGTCAAATGACAAGTAACATTATATATATATATATATATATAGATACACCAAAATTTTCAAATACATTTTGGACAAAAAATACTTTGATTCCTTACATTTTTAGTATCATCTTGTTTAATTGTAAATATAAAAATAATGTATAAACAAAAAAACCAAAAAAAAATATTCTGAAAACTTTATATTTCAAGACAAAATATCACTAAAACAAAGTAATACTTTTGTTAAAATAAGATAATATTATTGTAAGATAAAAAATCTTTGTCAATAGATTTCAAAATAAAATGGCTTTAGGTTTAAGTTCTGTATAACATTTATTAATACAGAATTTAAACCTAAAGCCATTTTATTTTATATAATAAGTTCTGAAAATTTTTACTTTGTTAAAAGATTCCAAATTTCTTAAAATTCTATTATTATTTTATTGGGTTTCTTAAAATATTGCATTATTTACACACATATATCACGTTTCTATTATAGTTGCGACACGTAGTATATTTTATATCACAATCTTTTTATGTAATAATTGTAAAAATATTCAAATAAAATCGAATTTAATATGGGTTTGAAATTTTACTATACCTCAGCTCAAATCAATCATAATGTTTTACTAACGCAACCAGTCTTACATTCTCGAAATGCGGGCAAGTAAAGACAGTGCAACCCGGAGGAGTAGTAGTAGTAGTAGCAACAGAGAACAAGCCGGGGCCACAAATCATACATCAATGCCCGCCTAGTCGACGTGCAAGATATATGAATCGTTGAGACACATTTTATGCAAATTACGCTAAAATCTCATACATACAGATTGCGCAATGCCCCTTGCTCCGCGCTCAAGTCGCGACGACCTACTACCGTTTAGGAGTTACGCCGTCGGCTTGCTATACGGTAATGGACCTCCTGCTTTGCACTGTATCAGGATGTGTTTATACAAACTGTAATTGTCTATAAACAAAAATATTCTTTAAAACTAGAAAGGCAATTTTTTTGTTTTACTATTAATAAAAGCATTTTTGAATAAATATAATATAATATAAATAGAATATTGTATAAAATAAATAAATATGTTTACAAGTATATTTACAAATCATATCTTACATTGCACAAAGGTTTAACCGTTTATTTTGTAAGGAAGAACTGCTTAAAATTAACAAAAAATATATATTTTTAATTGCGATATATATTAAATCTAAAAAGCTTTACGTTCAAATTCTGTAATATTGTAATAAGAACTGGACGTTTCGATTTACTACATATTAATCATCATAATGATTCATATGTAGTAACATAGTACAGAATCTTTCAGAACTCGGAACTTTAGGTTTAAGTTCTGTATAATTGTTCATCATTATTATTTATGTCATTTGTAACTATTTTCAGAATTATAATTATACAGAACTTAAACCTATAGCTTTTTTATTTTCATGTGTAGTAAATCGAAACGTCCAATTTTTATTAAAATATTACAGAACTTTAACTTTAAATTTAATATAATGTATTTTACTATGCAATTTCTATACAAAATTATATTTAGCAAATTTATTTATATTTAATCTAAAAATTGCATAATCATCAATAATAATATTATATTTACTGCTGCAACTAAATAGGATTTTTAAAAAACTGTACATATACCTAAATATGAATTGATACATAAATTAAATGAGAGTTTGACGTTTCTAATAGCAATGCGCATTCAGTTTCGCGCTGAAAATGTATGAAAAATAAGACGTGTTCTAATTCATACATTTTTCTATATAGACTATCACGGACAGATTGAGCATTCACGTGCATAAAATATTTTATATAATTTTCTATATAGAATTGAATATTGGATTTTATAATACAGAAAATTTTATTTGTACAGAAAACTATAAATTTTTTGTATAAAATAAATACATCGTATAAAGTCAGAATTAGAGTTTAAATATACGACAAACTAAAAAAAAACATCTAATCAAATTAGTTCAATACATCAAACATAATTATCTACTTTTGCATTTAATGTTTCAACTAATGTAATTAGAAAACTGAAATAAACTATTTTTTGTTCGCAGTAAAATAACTAAATCATATTACAAAAATTATCTAAAGACTATTTTCTATATTGGTTCCGTCAAACACCGTTATTATTATTTTATATAAACTAAAAAATAACTGAATCCGATTCCAGTTACCCTTCGAAAACAGCATTCGCGTGAAGCACAAAAATCCAGTCGAGCAACCCGCAACAATATCTCTTACACCTTCTCCGCCGAAGCGAGTACAAGAGCGAGCGAGAGAGAAAGAGAACCGAGGCAGACACAGGGCACATATCCATATTAATGTTTCCATATTTCATTATCTTATTCATATGGAAATCCCGAAACAATTAGTCAAAACGTGCGTCTATTGTTCCCTGGGTTTCGAGAGTCGAGTCGCGGTGCGCGCTATACGATATTCGGTTCGGTATGTGTTCGGTTCACTAGCTCTATATAGCCCCGGCCGGTATTCGGTATACACAACCGGTAACGAGGTATGTCACCCGCGCGCTCGCGAACTCAACCGGTCCGCCCGGCCTATCTCGTTCCGATAACGGTTCGCGAAGCGGTTTGTTATGCCAGTGAAGAGTTGGTTAGAATGTGTGTATTTTACAATTTATTGTCTCGGTTTTTTTTAATTGTTTTTAAAAAGATTTTTTATTTTCTATTTTTGTTTAAAAGATTTTTGATAATATATGTGGTAGTAACGGCATCAAAAATAGATACTGAAAAATATGATTTACAATAAAATTTAAAATTAGCGGCACTAATCTAATATTCATAACTCTTTTCAAATTTGTTATATTTGTTAGAATCATCTAACTTCTAACTAATGGGTCTATTCAGTACACATCTGTAAGATTTGTAGCGTCACAGAATATTTTGTCCAGAATTCCAATTACTATAAAAAAAAAAAAACAACATAATCTGTAACACGACTGGTTTTACAGATGTGAACCGATTAGACACAATCAAACTTTAAATAATGTAATTAAAACAATAATACCAAGTTTCAGAAACGGAAATTAAAATTTAACTCGAATTAATATTTTTAACTCAAAATTAAATTTAAAAATTTGTTTCACAATAAAGAGTTAAATTAAATCCTCCTCGTTAAAACGAAGTGTTAACTAACTCGTCTACAGAGTTAATTAAAATTTAAGTTAATTAAATTGATATTTTACTTTGATTTTATTAACTCGATTATAATTTTAACTCACGTTTATCGAACGTTTTGTAAGTTTTGCAATATTTTTATATTTTTATTAGTATACATAAATAAAATCGTCGAAATAATAAGTAAAATATGGCAGAATAATTATTCAATGTTGAGAAATGCACTGCAATTCTAGACAAGTAACCTACCTTTTTCTGCAATTTTTCAGACATATATAATATGTGATAAAACTTTATAAAAAGAATTTCAAAGCAAATGAGATACAATAGATATTAGTAGAAATAAATATCAGAAAATTAGAATTATGTAATTTTTAATTTAAAAAATTAATAAATTATTAAAATTGCTTCGACTTTTTTTAATAAATATGAATATTTTTGAAATATATATTTTACTGTTATTCAATAATTTTAAAAAAAACAATGTAAAAAAATATGCTATTTGATTTAATCAAAATAAAAATTACTAACAATTTCAAAATAATAATAAATTTTCTCGATTGACATTGCTGGTAATTAAAATGAAAATAAAAAAATATGTGCAAAATAAAATAAATAATTTATGACTTATTAATAAACGCGCAATAACCTATAATAAATGCAAAATATACAAATATATTATAAATTACAAAATTTTTATCATAAATTAAAATCCACTGATAATTAAATAATTAAAAACTTAATACAATAATAAATAAATTCATTATTTTGTAAATTACACTGGTAAACGTTATACGGCATGGGTAACTTGATGTGCAGCATAAAATATCTACAAACAAATACACAAAATAACCTAATAATGACAAACGTACAAACAAACGAACAAACAAAATAGCACATCTGTCTGATAAAATCAATTTAATAATATGATTATACCGGCCGATACAAAATTTATTAAAATTCATTTATGCCGACTGTCACCATATATATACTAATCCCTCTATATACAGAGTGTGTCTGTAGAAATTGTACTACATCATATTATCTTATTAATTTGTTGGTAGTGACCTAGTACAATAATATTTCGTAATTAATTTAATGGTCTTTAAATCCATATGTTATTTCACAATAGTTGTGTTTGAGGATGGTCTAAAAACAAAACAAAAATTAATTGATTTCGGGGTAGTTGCATTTCTTAATTTTTATCTGATGGAGTACGTGAAAATCTCGATTATTAATAAAAATTAATACAGAACTATATCCTGTAGCCGTTTTATTTGACTAGTTTAATTTTTAAATAAAATTATTCATATTCGTAAATGTTTTCACTTAAGAATATAACATTTATTTTAAAATATATTTCCCCCCTATTTCATTAAACTTTGTAACACTACGTATATGAAAACTCATCTACACATACTAAATATCCCGGGTGAATTAGAGAGAGAGAGAAAGACAACGCAGAGGCTAAAATACAATTACATGATTATATTTATCCGGGTGATGACGAGTAACCGACCAAAATGCCATTTAATAAATCAATAAAATTGACGCGTTATGAAAATGTATTGTGGTGCCATAAACGTATGGATACACCTCCCTTCCACCCCCAATCCTACGCGCGCTATATCTTTTACTAGGATATATTTTCCTAGTCTTCTCTATTAGGATGATTGAAATGTTCCTCTGCTCCTCTTTATTCGCATTCTGTTTCATCAGTAGGAGCTTGTCAGAATCGAAATAAATGAATATGGACAAAATATGTATTTGAGATTTTTTTTGTTTGGTTATGTTAATATATATATATATATATATATATATATATATATATATATATATATATATATATATATATATATATATATAGATTGAAATATATTTGTTTATATGCTTGATATTGTTATTACTATATTGTTTATGTTTTTATTTTGGTATAAATATCAAGAATTTGATAGGTTGAGGATTAATAAAATTTTATTTGCAATAAGATTTTATTTGATTGTTTACTTAAATTGATTCCATATTTCGGGTCTAATAATTTTCATTTTCATCCTTTTAGTTTATCTATGTCATCATTTTTGGAATATTTCTAAATAAAATGTTTAAAAATTCAACTAGAAACCATTCTAATTACTTAGTTTTTTAGTTATTTACTTTTAGTAATACATTTTTAAAAGTTTTTACATTTTTTATTATGTTTTATTTACAATTACGTATTAATAGTAGGTAATATTTTGTATTATACTTATTTCAGAATTTATAATTTCAAATTTATTAGGATTTATAAAATGAAACTATTTTTAATCGATAAGCAGATATTTTATTTGAAAAACTAGTAATTTTTTGAATTAAAAAAGAAAGTTTTTTAGTGCACTGAAATCAATCACAGTATCTGTTGAAATTAGGTTGGCAACACTTCAATAGCTTAAGATGGTATACATATGTGTGTATCAATATTGTATCATTGTGGTAGTGTACGTTCTATTAAACATCTACGTTCTATTAAACTGTAATTTGTAATTTGTGTTAAAACCTCTGCAAAATAACAACAGGTTATGGGCCCAGAGCCACGCATTTGACTGTGCTAAAAGTTGATAAGTTACAAAGTGTTTAAAAAGCGGTGTTGCGGTTAGCTCGAAACACGTGTTCGGACATTGAGGTTAAAGTGATCTGAAAAAGTGTGAGTGAAGCAAAAACGATGAGCGGCACGAAAGAATACGCAATTGATAAACTGCGGGGCAGCGAAAATTATCATACGTGGTGTTTCGCAATGAAAAATGTATTAGAATTTCTTGGTCTTGATGATTGCATCTCAGATCCCGTAACCGAAAAAGATGTTGACAAATTGAAGAAGGCAAAGGCGCGCATTGTAATGTCGCTGGACGAGTCCCTATTCGTGCATGTACAAAATGAAGATACAGCATCGAAAATGTGGAAAAAATTGAAAAGTCTCTTCGATGATCACGGACTATCGCGTAAAATCGGACTTCTACGTGCGTTAATAACTGTTCGGTTAGATGAGTGTCAATCTATGAGTGACTACGTAAGCAAAATCACATCAACCGCGAACAAATTAATCGGTATCGGCTTCGGCATAAGTGATGAATGGCTCGGTGCCATCATGTTGGCTGGACTCACCGATGAGTTTAAACCGTTAATTATGGGAATCGAGAGCACTGGTATCGATATAACGGGGGATAATGTGAAAATGAAATTGCTGGACGTTGAATACACTTCTAAACGCGATGAAAGTGCATTCTACAGTGCTGGAAGCTCGAAAATGGGTAACAAGGATCAAAAAAGAAAGAAAATTAAATGTTTCGCGTGCGGAAAAAAGGGCCATATCAGCGCAGAATGTCGAAGCAAAAAGAAGTCGGATGATAAAAGTAGTAAAAACTCTAACGCAGCGCAAGCAAACATGGCAAATGTTTTTCACGCGTTTGTGACAGCGAGTGAATACGAATCCGATTCTTGGTTCATCGATAGTGGCGCGTCGCGACATATGTCTCCGGACGAAAACATTGTCAGTGACATAAAAAACGAATCCGTAAGTGCCATTAGAGCAGCGAACAATCAAAAGTTACAAGTTCTTGGTAGTGGCAATACAAAGTTGCATGCTAACGGTGAAGACATTAAAGTAAATAGTGTACTTCTTGTTCCTGAGTTGTTGGCTAATTTATTATCGGTCGCAAAAATTGTAGAGGCGGGAAACCGCGTAATCTTTGACGACGACGGTTGTTCAATTTACAACAAAACAACAAGCAATCTAATCGTTAATGTGAAACCTAAAAACGGTGTCTATTGCTTGAACAATGAAGTTCCGTATTGCAAGCTTCTTAAGGATTGCAATGAGGACGCGATGACCTGGCATCGACGTCTCGGACATCTGAACTACGCTAGCATGAAGAAAGTGAAGAATCTTGCAGATGGCATAGATTTTTGCGAAGACGCATCAGCTGTTCAAAATTGTGTTGTTTGTCTCATGGCTAAGCAAGCACGGGGTGCATTCCCAACAAGCAGCAACGCTTCAATCAAAACAAAACATGCATTGGAGCTGATTCACACGGATCTGTGTGGTCCGATGGAAAACACATCGCTTGGTGGTGCACGTTATTTCGTAACCTATATTGACGACTATACACGTAAGGTTTTTGTTTATTTTCTTAAACACAAGTCAGAATTGTTTGAATCATTCAAGAATTTTAAAAGCATGGTCGAAAATCAATGTGAAAAGAAAATAAAGCGTATCAGATCCGACAATGGTACGGAATATTGCAACAAATTGTTCCAAAATTATTGCAAAAAGGCTGGTATTGTCCACGAAACGTCATGCGCATACTCGCCTCAACAAAATGGCGTGGCGGAGCGCATGAATCGCTCATTGGTCGAACGAGCAAAATGTATGCTTTTCGACGCGGATTTGGACAAGTCATTTTGGGCTGAAGCCGTCAATATGGCATGTTATGTAATAAATCGGTCCACTAATCGTACTCTTGGGGATAAAATTCCTGAAGAAGTGTGGTCTAAAAAGAAAGTAAACATAAGCGAACTTCAAATATTTGGGACGCCTGTGATGGTGCACATCCCTAAGACGAAAAGGCTGAAGTTTGATCCGAAATCGCACAAAATGATATTTGTGGGAATAAGTGAAACACAAAAGGGTTACCGGTGTTTCATTAGTTCTTCAAGGTCAATCATAGTTAGTCGTGATGTAAAGTTCCTGAAAGCAAACGAGCCGAAAGTCAATGATTTTCAATCAGCTGACTTGGAGGATGAAAATTCAGTTGGGGCAGATCAGCAGACAACTGAAGAAATGGAGGATGCAGAGACTGAGGAAAATAACCAATCTAACGAACTAAAACAGAAACTGTGCAATTCATTTCACATGAAAGATATGGGACCGGCTAGAAATTGTGTTGGGCTAAATATTGAATACCATTCGGAGGGTATCTCTATTGACCAAACAGCTTACACGAAAAATATTCTACGTCGTTTTGGGATGATGGACTCGAAACCGATGTCAACACCGAGTGACCTGAACCAAAAACTTTCGGTGAAGATGGTCCAAGATGGAGATGAAGTCGACAACATTCCCTATCAGGAAGCCGTTGGGAGCCTTTTGTACCTAGTTCAAGGGACGCGTCCGGATATTGCGTTTTCGGTCAGCGATGTCAGTCGATTCAACTCGAATTTTGGAAAAATGCACTGGGCTGCGGTCAAACGAATTTTCAGATACCTTAAAAGTACTATTGATTTTAAGATATGTTACAGATTTGGTGACACGGCAAAATTAGAAGGCTACACAGACGCAGACTGGGCGTCAGATGTGGATAAACGTAGATCGTGCACTGGCTACGTATTCAAATACGGATCAGGTGCAATCTCGTGGGCCAGCAAGCGACAGGCCACCGTAGCACTGTCAAGCGCTGAAGCTGAATACATGGCACTATCAGCTGCAGTGCAAGAGGCGTTATGGCTGAGGCATTTTGAGCTGCAGTTCCAACAGGATGTGGGCAGCATACAACTTAAATGTGACAGCCAGAGTGCAATGGCGATTGCTGAAGAAGATCAATATCGACCAAGAACAAAACATATTGATGTTCGTCACCACTTTGTTCGAGAGAAGATTAGAGAAAATTTGGTGAAAATCAGTTATGTTCAATCTAGTGAAAATGTGGCGGACTATTTAACGAAATCAGTAAATCGTGACACTCTAAGATTTGCAAATAAGTCAATCGGTTTAATTGATAAAATATGAATAGTATTAAAAATTCGAAACGACCGAATGCATGATAAATCATAGATTATTTTGTTATTTTATTTTGTGTTGTTTCGATATTTAATAAGTTGGGGTGTTGAAATTAGGTTGGCAACACTTCAATAGCTTAAGATGGTATACATATGTGTGTATCAATATTGTATCATTGTGGTAGTGTACGTTCTATTAAACACCTACGTTCTATTAAACTGTAATTTGTAATTTGTGTTAAAACCTCTGCAAAATAACAACAGTATCTATAAAATATTACTACTCTAACATAAAAATAATAAAATAAAAAATAGAAAATTTTGTTTAGCTCAAAATTTTATAATTCTTCACTTAAACCTAAAGCCTCATTCAGACTGTCAAAATATAATAGTTTTATGATTTAGTTTCATGATTTAACACAGCGCAAAAACTGGACCTTCACATTCCTGTTGCCATTGAAAATTTAATATATACTTCTTGTAATTTGTAATTTTAATTTAAATTTTTTTTTAAATAAATAAAAAAACGCATGTTTCCAATATGTCATTTATTTAAAAAATGTTTCTTTTTTTTTTAATATTATATTATTATTACATTTTTTTTATTTCACAATTGCATTATTAATAAATCAAGAAGGTCTAGTTTACAGTACCATTCACCTGATTCACCTGTAAATCAAAAGACAAAAGCCTATCCCTGTGTATCTTTTCCGAAAACAAAACAATTCCTTCATTAAAGACACCAAATCCAGGTAGAACTGCTACATTCTCTGCTTCGTAACAATCCCCATCTAGTCAAAAACCGGAAACGCGTAAAGAGAAAATTTACGCACACGCACAAACAATGAAACAAACGACGTACGAAACGAACGAACAAATGATTGTACGCGCGCGCGCATGCATGATAACTACGGGCTGCCGTGGCACACCATATCCGGTCGCGGAAACACCGCCATTGTCTGTGACGTCATAATTAACAAACTAAACTTAACATGTGCTTTCCTGCTTTGCCATTGTGCACTTTAAAATTAATGGACGGGCGTCCGGTGTGAGCCAGCGAACGAACCAGCGAGCGAGCAACCGAAGTTGAATTGTTGAAATTGCTGTTACTAAACTAATGACCATCAGCGCACATTTAATTCAATACGATGCAAAATATACGTAGTATTGTAACTCTATTTCATTACGCTATGTTGTTACAGCAGCCAGTTGAAGGATGATTTTTAATTTTTCATAAAAGCTGATATGATATGGTTCTCTTTTCAATTTTTTTATTTTCATATTTACTCTGAGATATTTATTAGTAATATTAGTAATAGTATCAGTAAATTGTTAACACTGTTTACATAAAAACCATAGTTAAAAAATTACATATTATTTTAGTAAAACGATGGTTTATATAAATTTTCTGTAAAAATAATATAATTATATAATTTTAAGTAAAATAACTAATATACCATATTATATATGGTTTTTTTACCGAAAAAATAAGTAAGTGCTTATATAAAATAAACGTATTTTATATTTATATAATGTAAAAATTTTCCATAAAATATCTGTAAATAATATTACATACATTTTGTAAATTTGCATATTAAACTAGTGTAAATCAGTTGTGCCAGGCTTTTATGTAAAATTATCGAAAAATTTTTATACGGCGGTAAAATTGTTTGTCTTTTTTTATTAGCAAAAAAAAAATTGGTTCAACATTAAAACCATGATTAATAACAACATAAATGACCTACCTAATAATAATATTCTGAAAAATTCCTGCTAGCTAGCGTGAGTGATGTTGCATAGCAACTACTAGTACATATGTATGTTATATATGTTCACATAGTTGCTAGGAAATATCGATCATGTTTGGTAGCAATAGTCTTAAAAACTGTTCGACTAATGACCAATTATTTTTTGTTTTTATTTTTTAATAAATTTATAATTGTCGACAAATGAAACTGATCGTGAAATTTTTCGGATTACGCTGGGCCATATCGTGACAATAAACCCATAGAAAGTTTAATAAAATAATTCAAAAGTATATGAAACCTATCTATCTATCATTACCGTAAATTATATGCTTTACACCGCAAAATTTTAAAATGAACATCAACTTTAAAAAATTCAAAAAAACAATCATTATTATATTCCTACAAATATTCAAATATTAATATTTACAATCAAAAAAAAGTATAAATAGAAGCTGTAAATCTTCAAAATGCAAATAAACTTTTCATCGACAGTCATTAAAACCTCAACCGACAAAAACAGAAAAAAAATTAAAATTTATCTCAGATCTGTTGCAAATTGAAAAATACATTCGGCCATTGAAAACATCTAAAAACAAAGCCCGCGGCAAACCAATATTTAGTATCCGCAGCAAAAGCTGATCTGATCAGATACAACGCGTTTCCGGTTTATTGAAATAAAAACACGGTAACCGTGCGCGCGGTAACGACTTTGCAAAAAAAAGCAAAATACAAATGAAAAAAAATGCGGACACACCATTCCGAAATTCGTTAAATCCGCGTGCCACGCGGCGTTTCGGTTACGTAATAAATCGGAGATTTATCTAATCTTCCCTGTTAAGGGTTTAATACAATTGAACAATGCTTTGTGGTACGCAGAAATACTGTGGGTTGGTTTATTACGCGATTTGTAGTGAGTGGTAATGGCAGTACAAAAAATTAAAAATATTTATTAAATTTATGAGTTTGTTATTTTATCAATAAAACAAAATAATTGCGTCATATCACATATGATAAAAGAGGTATTGTAATCATACCAAATTTGACTTATCGAGATTTTTACAGATACGCACGAATTAGGCTTATACAGTAACACGAATCAACTGTTTTTAGCGTGATGTCTGTCTGTCGGTTTGTGAACACTTGTAAAACAAATTTGCCAGAATGGATTATTATAAAATTTCATATTTAAGCTTTGGAGGTAAATATTTCAATATGGTCGACTTTTGCTAAAGATCTGCCAACCCGAAGTGGTAATTTACTGATGTCACTTTTATGTGTTTTACGAATATTTTGCAACAGAGATATATTTGGAAAAAAAGAAATTATAACAATAGTTGATTGATGTTATCTTTTTTCTTTATAAATAAAAAAATACAACATCAATGAGTGTGAAAGCACTGATTTAAATAAAATTTAGCTTCTTTAATTAAAAATTTATAAATTTTATGATCTGGATATTTATTCTGTTACCTATTAACTTGTTTCTATTTTCTGTTCATTTACCGTAAATGTTATTTGTGTCATTTTTCTGATGAGGATGTACGTTGAGTACGTTGACACGTCAATTACTTTAAATATTAACACAGAACTGCAATCTAAGACCGTTTTATTTGAACATAAGAGTTCTGAAAAAAAACTTACCATTTTATATGGAAATTAGTCAGTCGTAGTTACAAATTTTTATTATTTTTCAATCATATTCTTAATATAAACAAAAAACAAATGCACCCACTTAGAAACAAATATAAAGAAGAACACAACCGGAAATTAAAAAAAATACGACAAGTATTTCAAAACCGAAAACAAACTTCAGTATCCGTATGCAAAACATCCGTTCGCCGAATATGCGCGCACGAGTGAGACAGCATCGGTGCACCCATCCTGTTCACAGAAATACATTATGTTGATGTATGTGCGGGCAACAATATGGCTGGGATGCGTTGCACAGTATTGTTGTCACCATCAGCACGGGAGCCACTCGTAACACCGTCGCCGCCGCGAAGAAAGATTTTGCGAGAGCAGAGGCACTCGCTCGGGTGCGGCGGTGGCCCGGTGCGGTTTCGGCTTTCCATTTGCGAGATTAAATTTGTGATGCATTGTAGCGGAAAGGAGAGTTGTCACATATGTCCGAAGAACAGCGAGATGGTGGAAGCGCGCTGGCTAGTTGAACAAAATATGGTGGAGGTGCCGACGGGTTTTAAATTTTTGGAATGAGTGCAAATGTAGATCAGAAATTTGTGTGAATATGTTTGAAACTTGATGTTTTTCAGTATTTTACACTATTACGGAATAGATTAAAGTGTTATACTATTGTTAACTTTATAATAACTAAAAACGAATAAAATATCATTTTTTCCTTTTCTACTGAAAAAACTTACTTTTATTACTAACAATAAGTATAGTATATTGCACAACAAACATCGAATAGTACCTGCTCATTTATGTCGAATATGAAATTGTAGAATAAGCCTTAACAAATTTTATAATTTATATTTTTTTTTACGGATAAAAGTGATTTTTGTCAACAGTACTTTTAACGTTTACGTAAAATTATTTATTAAGTAATTTTAATTAGTTTATTTAAATTTTATAATAGTAGATATAAAAAATATATTATCAAAAATAAAGCAAAAAAAAATAAAAAACGTTTTTTCATAAACAAAAGCCGTGGGAATGCAGGCCAAATATTTTGACATGAATGAAATTTTAAAATAATTATAATATAAAAATTGTTTGGCATCAACTTTGCTTTGGTCATAAATATCTGGGCTCAACTCAATAATCATCGCTTTCTACTTCACATAACATAATATACTACTTTTTCAATGTACTTTCATTTATTAATATTATATAGTTACATTATTATTAGATAGTTATAAAATATATATTATTTTATGTTAAGTATTTTTAGAAAATATAATACGTGCGTTTTTCAGGCAGCCATCGTAACTCAAATCGAAATTGTGTCGGAATATCATATGACATATTTACGAGCAGACGACGGACGGGCACGAGTGTGTATATCTGTAACAATTTTGACGTATTTCATTCAACGCATCGATTCTCGGTTCGCCGAACACTTAGCTCGGATTGCTCTCGGCTGTAGCTCCTGCTACTGCTATACTCCAAATATATAAATCCGTACTCAAACGCGGTAATATCGCTAAGTGCCTTACATTGACAATCAACACTATTGCTAGCCGGCTACGCAAACTCTATGATACTGCCAGTTCATAGTTTGTCAGCAATAATAAATAAATTTTGTTATTTTATGAAGAAAATGAATCAGCAAAAGTTAAAGAAGATTGTTATAATCTGTATCAAACTATTCTTTTCGGAATTATAATATAATTTCTCATAAAATATTTGTTCTATTGCAATTCTCTAATGAAATACTTTAAGAAATGTGAAAATTGGCCTGAAATGGTCTAAAAAAAAGATGAGGATGGATCGACCACGGCATACCAGTCTGGAGTATTCTATAAATTCAATTGATACCGGCCGTAAAAGTCTGACTATTTGTCTAAAAATAGTTCAAAAAAATGTTTTTAAATAATTCTGAAAAAATCGTGTCCAAAACATTCTTTGTCAACAATTCTTCGACTACAATTTATCGCCACTATAATTCTTCGCCGCATATATTTATTTTACATTATAACATGTATTTTTCAGATTCATTGCTCGATTGGTAGGATTAAAAAATTAATTTTTATTTATTTAAAGAAACTGAATACATCTGAAAGTTTGATTACGCTTGTTGTTAAAATAGTTGTCTTTAAAAGTTTATTTTTATTTTTAAAAATAAGTATTGGCTGCGATGAATTGTGGCAGCATTGAATTGTGGGGTAAGGATTGTGGTAACAAAGAATTGTAGCCGGAAAAAATTGTGGTCGAAAAATTATGGGCGAAGAATTGTGTTCCCTGAAAAATAGTCTGAAAAATTATCTGAAAATTGGTATATAGAAATACTTAAATAATATTTAAAAAATATAAAATATAAAAATAAATAATATAAAATAAATCTAAAATACAATATGGAAAATGGTCAAAAATAATATAAAAAATAATTTAAAAATAATTTAAAGAAAAATGATCAAAATGATCTAGAAAATAATCTGAAAGATAACCTAGAAAATGGCTTGTAAAATGGTCTGTAGTTCAAACATTGTTTTAAAAATGGTTTTAACATAATCTGAAAAATGTTTTGCATAATATTTAAAAAAAAAAAAACTGAAAAATAATTTGTAAATAGTCAAGGGTCTAAACCAGGGTTCCAGAAAATGGACTAGATAATTATCTGGATAATGACCTAAAAATGATATAAAAAAAATATGTCGAATCACATAATATATTAGTAGGTATATAAAAATGTAGATAGATATATCAATAAAGAGAAATTTTCTAATATTTCTAAATTTAAGAACAAAATAAAATTCTTATATAATCCGGTTTTATGATAACGGTATATAAAGATAAAAAAAAATTGAATTAAAATTTTCTATAGTTTTAAACACATTCTTAAATAAAATATAACAATTTATAATAAAAAATCTAATACTGTCCTGCAGTTTAATTTTAGGATATTAAATGTGAATGAGTGTATGTGCTGAACATAAAAATGGACAAACACACTTGTTGACAATAATTCATATTAAAGATTTGATCTCATACTACTACAACTATAGCCAGTTCGTGTCAGACAGTGTCACAGCAAAGTCAAAGCTATACATCTGAAATTTATCACCAGCAGGTGATCCATATCTATAAAATTCTATGATCTTTTATTTTCAGTATAAGAAGCGTTTAGTACTTCGACGAAACTGCACTTTATCATCAATTTTATTTATAACATCACTTTTTCGATAAAATATATCATTTTTGCTATTGCTTCACTACTTTTATTTCTATTAGTTTTCCTAGAATGAAATGTAGTAGCAATTGTTCGAATGTAAAAATATAACTTTTGATTTTTTTTTCATCTACAAACTAGAAAAATGTAATGGATATATATATATATATATATATATATATATATATATATATATATATATATATATATATAGTTTAAAAACAAAAATACTTTGTGCTGAAATAAAAAAAATCTGAAAAATATTTTTATATTTATATATATATATATATATATATATACAATCACGTCAAATTGCTCAGTGTGCGTTAGTTAAATGTTATGTTAAAAATCTAATTTCGATAAAATTCTATGTTTGTTGAAATCTCGAAAGTTAGGCCTAAATTCCTTAAGATTTGTTTTTATTATCATAAAATTTTAAATATAATATACACACACACACACACACATATATATATATATATATATATATATATATATATATATATATATATATATATAAAACTTATACAAAATGTAATAAATTGAGAAAATAAGTAATAAGTCATATATTAAGTAAAATAAATCTCACATTTCACTTACTATTTAAATATAACACAAATACTACTGTCATTACTAATAAGAATAATATTTTAAATAATTCCTAATCTTATCTTTAAAACCCATAAAACATTTTTTACAAATCCTTATCCTTTAAACCGAGAACAATTTGACGAAAAAAAAAAAACCGCAAGATTATCAAGGATCAAAACAAAAATATTATCTAACCTCTAACAGTTTTACTAAACACAGTCATATACAAATGCACAAATCAAGTCATCTTTATGTCAACTTAGATTTAAGTTGAGAATCGAAATAAATGTATCTCGATGGAAGCGTGCATGCGTTTGCGACCCAACTCGAACGATCCGACCCTTATTCAAGTAAGTAAGAGTCTGGTTAGGGGTGAATACATTTCTATATACATACATACATATGTATATACTCAAATTGATTTGTCACAGTTGAACAAAAGTCACGCTCGTAATGTTTTTACGAAGATAACTATCAATTAAAACAGTAGTACTCAAAATATAACAAAAAAATTGTTAATAATAATAATAATAGAAAACTTTCTTTAGCAAAAAAGTAATTTTGTACTTTTAATTTCAACAGATCACTTATTAGAAACTAGTAACTTATTATAAACTATTAGTTCTTAAGAACTACACAACATTTAAACCAACGCGTTTAGTACATGTAAAATACATAAAATTTAATTAAACTACATTTTCCAAAAAATATTGTTTAATTTTAAATTATGTAAATTTGCATTTTTAATTTGATCAGGATTTTTAATTTTATCATTAGTAGCAAAAATAAAGCTAAAGTCCTAATCAGTGATCTAAGGTTACATACAAATACTCAATGTGGGTACGTTAAGTATTTGTGTAATCTTAGATCACTGATTAAAATTTTAGCTTTATCTTTTGCTACTGATGACGAAAGCTTAGCTTTCGAAATACGTCTATATAGCTTTTTTAAATTATTGTTTGTGGTTTAAGACATTTATTTTATTTTATTAAAAACTGTAAATAAAGTCATTGAGTAAAAATCCAAATGAGTATTTTTTAATGTAAAACAAAACTTTATGCCATCTACGATGTATGGCGAAACGTCTGTGATGAGAATAGATCGACTACGACATACCACCCCAGAAAATTCTATAAATTCAATGGATACCGGACGTGAAAGTCTGAAGATTACTATTACTACACAATACTTTTCTCTTTCATTTAATGGGAATCGTCCATAGTACTCGTAGAAAAAGTTTAAGTATCACTGTCCGACTTTCCCTTGACTTTAGTGACGGCTATATTAGTGCCATCCTGTTATCTGTGTCAAACATTCCGCTAATAAATTTCAGATACAATCGTTTCGGATATTTTTATATTATTTAAAACAGTGTCAGACACCATACAGGACAAAAACGCGTCACACCAGCACCGCTCAGCATAAAGTACGCTAACCAGAGTCTTATCAGTTTCACGATGAGCCAAAACTGAAGGATTTATACGAAGACCTACGCGCGCTAAGGGTGTCCCGGAATACACTGTACCATCGTTCTGAGGTTGTAAATCATTGCATCGCAAATTGTAATAAAATGAAGGAAGCGTACGGGCTCGCGAACACTGAAAATAATCATATTTTTATGCAAATTTTTTTTTTCGGGCAACAGTCACGGAATACGAGCAGCGAACCGAAATCTATTGCCCCGTTTGTTTGTTAGTTTAGTTTTTTTTTTGCGTGTGGTTTTTATATTTGCAAAATGTTTGCCTTGCCGATAACGAGCTATATAGACAAATGAAATGTTGCGAAAAATTTCAACACGATGAATTATGGGACAGCCTTGCGTTCGGCGACAGATATTTGTGATTTATTTGTTAATTGTAATTTAAAGCAGATTTAACAATTTTCAAAAAACAATATGAAGAATTTATTATAATATATCGTGACAGAGGGAAATTTAGTATTTCTCAAATTTTAATTATATTAATTGTTAAATTATAAAAACTTAAATGCAAGAATTCCAAAACAATAATTCCAGTTACATTGTCTATATGTCAATTTATCTAATTAATGAAAAATATCCTAAAAAATTAATAAATACATTTATTATTACATATAGTTTATTTATATTTATTTTGTTAAATTTTATTTATACCAGAAATAAAAAAACGTACACAATAACGTAACATTAAAAGTAAGATATTTTCTCAAAAACAATTAAAAAATCTATACAATAAACTTTTCAAAAATCAAATCAAAAACATCTGCTTAGACAAACCGCTAACAGAAAACAAAACTTTTGCAACTAAAAGCACAAAACAAAAGAAAGTGAAAACAAAACTCGCACATCTAACCGCACCACAAAACAGTTGAAAATCTGCAAGTTGCTCCTCGTCATCAGCATTAGCCGTATAGCCGAAGGCAGCTTGTCTTCAGCATAGCAACTTCCTTCGAAAGCCACCCGGGCGACGCAGCGCGACGCGCACACACGTTCAAACTTAAACTTTCAGCATAAACGTTGCAACATTCTTACACCCATACACACACATAGCGAGTGGGGTAATGCTTACGTTACGGCACCGACATAAAATAACGTTGCGCTTCGTCTTAAACAATTAGTATGTAAATGTTTAGATATGAACAATTAGACGGTTGGAAGCCATTATGTTAAGATTGTTTGGTTAAAGTTGCGACAAGCTTGGAATATTCAAACAGTACTGGTTGGGTCTTAAAACGAAGACGTCGCAGCACGTCTACACTGTTAAGATAACGACGCGACGGGTGACGCGATGGAGACGGCTGTGCCGGTACGACGCACGTTTTGTGCCAACCTATTTCCTCCTTTCCAACCCTCACTCTAAGACAGTAGACTTACTTGAGTTCAGTTTTAATGCCCAGCCAGATCGGTTATCAGAATCTATTTGCTAGGAAGATATACACTGTTAAACAGAAAATTTGAGAAAGTTTTTTTTTTTTAATTTATAAATTAGTATAAAAAAGACTAATACACAAATACAAATAAGAATCTCTTGACAAAAATAAAGTTGAATGTGTAATAGTAGTAGAGCATCGTCAAAACGGAAGTGTTCACTATGAGATTGTCGCGTTTTTCTCCAGAAAACGATTATTTATGTTAAAATATATTATAAAAATATAAAATTATTATAAAATGCGTTTTAATTTAATAATTAAAAATCGACTTTTTTCGCGTCATTAGTCTATCAACATTATGACGTCATATAGGTATATTTGTTTGACACTACATTTCCAGTATCATAACCTAACAAAACATTTTAAAAAGTAACCATTATACGAAATAATTTTAACATAACAATTAAGAAACTTATATAGTTTTAGAAATAATAAAATTAGTATTTGATTAAGACATTTAACCACCAAGCATTGAGGATGCCATCTACGATGTACGTCTGCGACAAAGATAGATCGACCACGACTTTACCAGTCCAGAAAATTCTATAAATTCAGTTGATATCGGTTATAAAAGTCTAAAGATTACTATATATATATATATATATATATATATAATTCTTTTTCTTGTAGCGCTGCAATACAATACACTACAATGGATTTTGGTTTCAATTTTTGTTCCGTAATTATTCATTTAAACACTTTTTCGAAACTGCAAGTTGTGCGCTCGCTTAGAGCAGCAACTAGTTCCGACCAGTAATCTAAACTACTGATGTTTTTAAAACAAACAGTTGATCAAACTATTGTGTCTAATTCTCTTTAATTAATACCAAGTATTTTTTTATTTTACGAGGAACAGAAACGCCTACCAGCGGAATTGAACCATCGGTCTCAGTATTACATTCGGAACTACCTAACGCTTAAACACGCTCAGCTACCGCACTGATATGTATAATAATATCAAATGTAATTTTATTTTATTTGAAACTAATAACTGTTAAATTAATTACTTTATATTTTTGGTTATATAGAAATAATTTATATTTGATAGTACAAAAAATATATATGTATTTAAACTTTGAAGAAACTTTGCGCCTTGCAAAATTTTTAACAGTGTACCGAAAATCTGAAATAATTACGACAATTTTAATTAAGACAGTTAGGTAGAATTGTGACTGTATCTTTAAGAGTCGCGGCAGTCAAGCATACAGAATATCATAACATTACATGAAATTTGATTTTTACACCCGCAGACGTAGCGCTTGCAAGCAGATTTAGTATTCGACGTTATGCGCGTTTAACATTTTAAAGCTTCTCGCTACTAGATATTCTTATCAATTTGATATACGTGATAGTCGTGTTTTGTTTCTCCATTCCTTATGGTTGGTATGGTTGTATATTTATAGTTATGTATCTGGAATATACTTTATATGGACAATTAATCAGTTGAAAATAAATACACCTCGTTTTTATAACGCACTAAAAAGTATCAAATAATTTCTCTTAGAAAAACGTAAAACGCACTTTTTACTATTATCTATTACATGCGTCTCACGTTTTTCTAGGAGGAATTGTTTTATACTTTTTAGTCCGTTTTAAAAACGTGGTACATTATTATTTTTTTTTTATTATTTAAATAATTATTTTCTGCTTTTTAGTTTTGTGTGTGTGTTCTATATTTTCTCTAGTTGTTTTCTGTAGTTTGTTTCTGTAGAGTTGTTTGTCTAAATAAGAATGTTTGGAGAAAACTAATTGCGGTATATTGGAAAAAATTTCTGCTACACACTTTTGAGTACATGGTGTATGTATGTTAATATTGCATTATAATCCAGTTCTAAGCTATGTTTAAAGTTTCATTTTTTGAAAATGACTTAGATCGAAACGCGTTTATGAAACCAAGAAAATAACGAATCTGTTATAAAGAGAATAAAAAGAATTAAGTTTATGTCATTAGCAACATTAGCTACTTTTGCTAGTTACCTATAATAAACAATATAATATATTGTACAACAAACACAAAAGTGTATATGAATGTACCTGTAATATGGTGGAGGTGCCGACGAATTTTACATTTGGAGCATAAATTTATTAAATATATTTGAAAATTGATGCATATCATGATTTTATATTAATTTCTAAAGCAATATCGTAAACTAGTAAATAAGCAATAATTATATATTTATTTGTTTATACGACTAAAGTTTATCTTGACAGTGGCTTTAAATTTTTTTGATAAATTGAAGTGAATCTACAAATTTTAGTGCAAGAATGCGATTTTGCTAGCACGGCTTTGAGAAAACTTATTTATGATATAAAAACAATAAATATTTTAACACATAGCTGTCATTAAGTTACTATGAAAACATTGATAAACTTATTTTCATAGCAATATAATAAAATATAATATATTTTTAAAATATTAAGAACAAGACAAGCATTAATTTTTATTCTAATAGGTTTAACTTTTAAGACTACAACGTTGTTTAAACCCAGTCCAAATTTCTTATTATTTATTTTTTTATATATAATTTTACTATAAATGACTTATTTTTTCTGATATTACAAATCAGACAAAAAAAAAAAAACCTTTAAAAACAAACGAGGGTAGCTTGTAAAAACCTTACTATAATATCACATCAGGGTCACTACTAGATTACAGGGCCGAGCTCGGGCAAGTCCCGTTCAAAAATGATAAATCAAAATCGAAGCGTGCCCTGGGGACTTGAGTGTAGTACTATTGTACGTTATATGTATATGGTAATAGAGTTGTCCCGGCCAGTAGTAGCCTTGTGTCAGTTCCCCGAGTGCTAAGAAACCAATATGTGTGGCTGGCAAATAGCTTTTAGGAAAATATGGAGCGAAATGGACAGTGCCCTAAACAATATTGACTAACACACACACACACACACCACTACACCGACTTGTGTGTTCGATCTAAACCAGTATATTGAGAAAGAAAATTTGAATTTTTATCTAAACAGATTTTTTCTTTGGTTGTATTGATTTTATGTTTGGAAAGGAAATTGATAATTAAGCATAAAACTGTATCGAAATTGTCATATTGTGCTACAGTATTTTTATGTAGGACAAAGTTATTATGTTACTAGTAACATAACGTTGCATTGTTTATTTTTGTTTAAATTAAATTAAATATTAAGATATCGGAGTCAGAGTCGCAACAACAAAAATTGACTCCAGCAAAATTCTTACTCCGACTCCACACCCCTAGAATAAACAAAAAAAAATCGATTTCTGCTTCTCGTAACATAATATACTATTTTAGATCTAGTAGGTACTAAAAATAAATTAATAAACAAACACATATATTAAGTTGTTTATTTTTTTGTTATTAGTTATTATGTTAGTTATTGTGTTAGTCAACGATATCTTTTAATATCGTTGTCAATTTCTGTGTTAAATATCTATCTTATTACTTTTATAAACTAGATTATAAATCAATAGAAATATAATATTTTTACAATCCGATTCAACAAAAACCAGACACAATATTACAAGAAATACCACATTTCTAACCGTCATCTTTATAAAAACAAAACGCAAAACATAAGAACATCGCAAATCGTCTATCTGCTGCACACAGAAAAACAAAGACAGAAACCGACAAAACAAAAATCTTAACGTAGATGATTTCAGTCATTACAAATCGTTTAGTGAACTGGTCTTCCCAGCCGGGTTTAATATTTTCCCTATGACGTTCGGCGTCTTCTACGAGTATTTGAAAAAGACGATGATGGTGCTGCCTCCGGCGGGCCAGATAATGAACTGAAGCGAGATTGGACCCCGAGAAAACACTTGACAATCAATTCGCCTGCTGCATTGAAACCGTTTTGCTGAGTACATTCAACGGTAAAAATTCTATACAACACAACACAAAACACAGTAGTTGACTACTTGAGTTTACCGATTAAACGTTATATTTGTAAGAAGATTATTTCAGGTATTGTTGATGTATCTTAATAACGGTAAAGTATTGTTAATAACCGGAAAGTTTTCCGTTTGTATTTGGAGGGATTTAACGGTAAGAACTTGAACAATATTGGCAAAAAATATTGTTTTATTAATGGGTATAGAAAGATATATAAATTATTTTGTCTCTTATTTAATAATCAAATTTAAAATATTTTTTTAATAACTAGTTGCACTAATCTTAAGTATAAGTTACAATAATACCACTGTTTATAATTAAATCAAAAAAATGGAAAATATAAGTATGTGACAAAATTTGACATACATTACTAAAATTCTCTAGTGTGTATAAAAATAATAAAAAGGTTAAATTCGTATAACAAACATTTTTTTAAAGACACCCTAATATATATATATATATATATATATATATATATATATATATATATATATATATATATATATACCTATATATATATAATGAACTTTAGGATCACGACTAGGAAATTATATTGTGAGTAATTTTTTATGGGATAGTAGTCGAATTGGTAAGATGTTAAAATTAAATTCTCATTCTAGATTCAATGTCAAGCTTTCGGTGGTGATTTCCACCTTCTTCAGGACCTACGTTTAATAAATAACAATACAATACAAACTGAAACAATAAATAAATGGCATACACTTACTTGTTCTTATTTTGAGAAAGTTGAAACAGTAAACTACATGAATGATGAAAATTCAACAATGAAGCGATAAATAATGATATACACAGTACATAAAGTCATAAGTTAAAAATAAAATTAAAATAAATAAATAAATGAACGACAATTAGCGAGTCTGTTAATAAAATAATAAATATGTAAAATTGTAATCAATATTTGAATGTCACGAATAAAACAAACGATCAGAATTAAACTATTACGTTGTGTGTCTTCTTTTTTTGAAAATTTTCGTCATAAACAACAAAATGGTGGGTAGAACCAAATTACTGCAAAGATTCAAAATGAATTTTGAAAAACGGTTTTTTCCTGTGGAATATGTGGTGCCATCTGTTAGTTTTCTTGATAAGTTTAATCTAATTAAAAACATCTGTGGCCTTGTCGTTAATCAAATGGCGCACATTTCGTGTATATTATTGTTTTTAACCTAACCAAGTAAATCTGTGTTTTTCGTATTTTTTGTCTTCTGTTTCATGAATGTATCGATCATAAAATATATATATATATATATATATATATATATATATATATATATATATATATATATATATATTATTGTATTTGTACTGATCGCTTATTTGCCGAAAATTTAATTATTGTACTATACGTTTATTATTTATATACCAAGCATTTACTGAACATTTCATTATTTCAGAGAGAGCATACATTATTTTACTAAATGTTTAATACTTCTACTGAACGTCTATTAATTTTACTGTACATTTTTTATTTAACTGAATTTCTATTAATTTACTGCACCCTTACTATGGTATATAACGTTTATTATTTTTACTGGATAAGAATACTTGACGTTTCCAGATAACACTGTACAGTTAATTTGTACTCATAATTTAAATGCTAAGACTTGCTGAGCTTTAGCTCAGATGCACTACCAGGGATGGACATTTATGGATTATGGGTAAAAGTGTTCTTTTACGTTTACGTGAAAACAATACGTAAAAAGTGTAAAATATGTAAAAAACGTAAATAATGTACAATTTTCTATATTACGCCATCAGGTAGCTTTTGTTTACATTTGTCAAATTTGTTGTGATAAGTGATATAAATCAGGTGTTTTTATGAGTATGAGCACAAACTTAAAATGACGGAATATCCAAGATCAGTACATTTTTTAAAAATTTATTATAAATTATTCAGACAAAGTAAAAAGTATTTCGCTTTGTTCAAGTTATTATAATAAATAAGTAGTACAAATTTACTAATTCTATATTTCTTCATATTAGAAATAATATGTAATAATTGTATCTGATTTTATGATATTTTTTCCAATAATATTTTTTAAAATAGATATATGTAGTTTTAATAACTTTTTTTTTATTTTTATTACGCAAACGCTGTATGTAGAAATTTAGTTAATATACTGGTTTGCATTGTATTATATTATTCATTTATTTTATTAATTTCGAAAAATTTGTTTAGAAATTAAAATAAATTTTCTGTAAAAATAATATAATTTTGTAATTTTAAGTAAAATAATTAATTTACCATATTATATATGTTTTTTACCGAAATAGTAAATAATTACATATATTAAATACGTATTTTATATTTATATAATGTAAAAATGTGTCGTTTATAAATTTACATATTAAACTGGTGTAAATCAATTAGAATTTTTTTTTGCAGTGTAAAAAAAAGTGTTTAAATAAATAATTTAATCATCTTGTAATTGAAATAAATATTTTTTAAAAAAGTAAAACAAATATATACTTATGTATAAAAAGCTATTTGTTAATTATAAACAAATAACAGTAAAGTATGTAATTATAACATTATTTATAAATATTTTGCTTTATATTTCCATGTAGATTTAAATATTGCGCTGTACTGTACAAAAATGCATTAAATCAAATTATAAAATCGCGAATCTAATTGCGCAAAAAATTTAATAAAACTTGATTGTAAAAAATCTGTTTTTTACAGATGTAATATGCATTACGAATTTATCAATACAGCTATAATACTGATTTATAATATATAAAAAAAAATATATGTTTTTAAAATTTATATTCATTTTGTTATAGTTAAAATTAAAACGAGACGATTGTAACATAAAATAATAAATATTACATTTAAATTATAATAGTCTCAATTTTAAAATTCGTCGTTGCAATTTCATTTAGAGTACTCTGGGGACGTGTCTAACCCCTTTAGAGTATTCGAGCTGAGATTTCTAACATTTTAACCCCCTCGATTCTATTTTAAAGTACTTTTTTAATTTATGTGATTCGCTTATCATTAGCGCATTCAAGTATTTTTTGTTGAATTTCTAATTAGTTCTAAAACGATACATTGTTTTCAATTACTAACAATGTATTTATTTTGAAATAAATAAATATTGTATAGGTATGTTAATTGTTCAAAAAATTTAATAAAAATATTACTTTATAATCATAATAGATAAATACATATTTAATTTGAATTACTATTTTTCCATTAATGAGTCAATATTTAAATTTTTCTGAGATTTTTTATAGTTTTCTAAAATAAATTGCTATAGGTTCTTTTCAGAATAAATTAATAATGTACTGTAAATATATATATATATATATATATATATATATATATATATATATATATATATATATATATGAAATTGTATTTATTCGGATAACGTCAATTGTAAATAATTAATTTAAGTAAGTAAATCACGCCATAAGGCTAAATAGTATAGTTTAAATTGAATAAATACCATTAATTAATTGAAAATTAAATTCAAAAAATTTGTCAACTTGTATCGTCTGGGAATCGAACCCAGGACCACTATGTTTCCGGCACAGCGCTCTTACCTTCTGAGCTAACAATACAACAGACGATTAAGTTGAAATTTTTAATCTATATAAAGTATTCATAATTTTTGTAAATTCACCTGCATACTGCTACGATTACATTTAAGCAAATTTGTAGCCTAGTATATTGGATTATTACATATGAAAGATGAAATTGTATTTATTCGGATAACGTCAATTGTAAATAATTAATTTAAGTAAGTAAATCACGCCATAAGGCTAAATAGTATAGTTTAAATTGAATAAATACCATTAATTAATTGAAAATTAAATTAAAAATTTGTCAACTTGTATCGTCTGGGAATCGAACCCAGGACCACTATGTTTCCGGCACAGCGCTCTTACCTTCTGAGCTAACAATACAACAGACGATTAAGTTGAAATTTTTAATCTATATAAAGTATTCATAATTTTTGTAAATTCACCTGCATACTGCTACGATTACATTTAAGCAAATTTGTAGCCTAGTATATTGGATTATTACATATGAAAGATGAAATTGTATTTATTCGGATAACGTCAATTGTAAATAATTAATTTAAGTAAGTAAATCACGCCATAAGGCTAAATAGTATAGTTTAAATTGAATAAATACCATTAATTAATTGAAAATTAAATTAAAAATTTGTCAACTTGTATCGTCTGGGAATCGAACCCAGGACCACTATGTTTCCGGCACAGCGCTCTTACCTTCTGAGCTAACAATACAACAGACGATTAAGTTGAAATTTTTAATCTATATAAAGTATTCATAATTTTTGTAAATTCACCTGCATACTGCTACGATTACATTTAAGCAAATTTGTAGCCTAGTATATTGGATTATTACATATGAAAGATGAAATTGTATTTATTCGGATAACGTCAATTGTAAATAATTAATTTAAGTAAGTAAATCACGCCATAAGGCTAAATAGTATAGTTTAAATTGAATAAATACCATTAATTAATTGAAAATTAAATTAAAAATTTGTCAACTTGTATCGTCTGGGAATCGAACCCAGGACCACTATGTTTCCGGCACAGCGCTCTTACCTTCTGAGCTAACAATACAACAGACGATTAAGTTGAAATTTTTAATCTATATAAAGTATTCATAATTTTTGTAAATTCACCTGCATACTGCTACGATTACATTTAAGCAAATTTGTAGCCTAGTATATTGGATTATTACATATGAAAGATGAAATTGTATTTATTCGGATAACGTCAATTGTAAATAATTAATTTAAGTAAGTAAATCACGCCATAAGGCTAAATAGTATAGTTTAAATTGAATAAATACCATTAATTAATTGAAAATTAAATTAAAAATTTGTCAACTTGTATCGTCTGGGAATCGAACCCAGGACCACTATGTTTCCGGCACAGCGCTCTTACCTTCTGAGCTAACAATACAACAGACGATTAAGTTGAAATTTTTAATCTATATAAAGTATTCATAATTTTTGTAAATTCACCTGCATACTGCTACGATTACATTTAAGCAAATTTGTAGCCTAGTATATTGGATTATTACATATGAAAGATGAAATTGTATTTATTCGGATAACGTCAATTGTAAATAATTAATTTAAGTAAGTAAATCACGCCATAAGGCTAAATAGTATAGTATAAACTATACTATTTAGCCTTATGGCGTGATTTACTTACTTAAATTAATTATTTACAATTGACGTTATCCGAATAAATACAATTTCATCTTTCATATGTAATAATCCAATATACTAGGCTACAAATTTGCTTAAATGTAATCGTAGCAGTATGCAGGTGAATTTACAAAAATTATGAATACTTTATATAGATTAAAAATTTCAACTTAATCGTCTGTTGTATTGTTAGCTCAGAAGGTAAGAGCGCTGTGCCGGAAACATAGTGGTCCTGGGTTCGATTCCCAGACGATACAAGTTGACAAATTTTTAATTTAATTTTCAATTAATTAATGGTATTTATTCAATTTAAACTATACTATTTAGCCTTATGGCGTGATTTACTTACTTAAATTAATTATTTACAATTGACGTTATCCGAATAAATACAATTTCATCTTTCATATGTAATAATCCAATATACTAGGCTACAAATTTGCTTAAATGTAATCGTAGCAGTATGCAGGTGAATTTACAAAAATTATGAATACTTTATATAGATTAAAAATTTCAACTTAATCGTCTGTTGTATTGTTAGCTCAGAAGGTAAGAGCGCTGTGCCGGAAACATAGTGGTCCTGGGTTCGATTCCCAGACGATACAAGTTGACAAATTTTTAATTTAATTTTCAATTAATTAATGGTATTTATTCAATTTAAACTATACTATTTAGCCTTATGGCGTGATTTACTTACTTAAATTAATTATTTACAATTGACGTTATCCGAATAAATACAATTTCATCTTTCATATGTAATAATCCAATATACTAGGCTACAAATTTGCTTAAATGTAATCGTAGCAGTATGCAGGTGAATTTACAAAAATTATGAATACTTTATATAGATTAAAAATTTCAACTTAATCGTCTGTTGTATTGTTAGCTCAGAAGGTAAGAGCGCTGTGCCGGAAACATAGTGGTCCTGGGTTCGATTCCCAGACGATACAAGTTGACAAATTTTTAATTTAATTTTCAATTAATTAATGGTATTTATTCAATTTAAACTATACTATTTAGCCTTATGGCGTGATTTACTTACTTAAATTAATTATTTACAATTGACGTTATCCGAATAAATACAATTTCATCTTTCATATGTAATAATCCAATATACTAGGCTACAAATTTGCTTAAATGTAATCGTAGCAGTATGCAGGTGAATTTACAAAAATTATGAATACTTTATATAGATTAAAAATTTCAACTTAATCGTCTGTTGTATTGTTAGCTCAGAAGGTAAGAGCGCTGTGCCGGAAACATAGTGGTCCTGGGTTCGATTCCCAGACGATACTAGTTGACAAATTTTTAATTTAATTTTCAATTAATTAATGGTATTTATTCAATTTAAACTATACTATTTAGCCTTATGGCGTGATTTACTTACTTATATATATATATATATATATATATATATATATATATATATATATATATATTCTGTACTTAAGTATACCACATTTTTGTCCAAAGTACCGAAATATTTAAATAAATATTTAACAAAGAATTTTCATCTACATAACAAACCTTCCGAAAACCAAATTCCCAACTTACTAACAGCAACCACGAGACAATCTTTTCGCTCGCGCCAAATTAATCCTCGAAACAATATTCGTTCGGATAATAGTCCCACCTTCAGAAAATTGAAAAAGCCATATCCCGCCTGACTAATCAACAGTCTGTGTGTGTGTGTGACCAGAACCAGGCAGCTAGGAGCAAACAAACCACAAGCTACGTACTAATATAGAGTATTTAAATGTAACGGCAAAACAGCCAGGCCGCCACAACCGAGTTAACGGTTTAGCACATTGAGTTAGTCTCGGTAGCGCCTGGTCGGATGGGCAACCAGCGTTACGGCAAACGCCTGCGGGCCGCCTAAATAGCTCCCATTTCAATCCAATAAACATGTAAAACACTCTATTATTACGCGCTCGTATTTGGAAATAAGCTGCAGAGAGTACGGTGGTGAGAGGTGTGTGGGGAAAGAGATGTGATCGTGTTGGAGCAAAAAAAATTGTGAGAAAAATTGGTGTAGTCTAAGTTGATTTTTTTTTGTTCTCGTTGAAGTTTTTGTTAGCGAGAGTATTCTCTATAATCTAAATCAATATTTGATATTAATATAAATATATTTGTGGTTTATTTTTTACATTTTATATATGTAATTTTTTCTTTTTACTTTTAATGTGTAGAGCCTCATTCAGAGATCAGACTACCGTTCTAGTTTAAATTTTATGCACAAGTATAAGAATTTGACCAATCCAAACACTTGACACAATTTTAATTTTAACGCCAAGTGTTTGTATTGGTCAAATTTTTGTGCTACTCTAAAAAATCGATGACAAATTTCAGCTAAAATTACTAAAATCTGTAAATTTTATATATTTTTACATTTAAATCGTTACTTTATGTAATTAGATAAAGATTAAATACAAATTAAGAAAATTATATTTTTATAAACTTTTTTTGTTATATTACATTTTAATTTTACATTAAAAAATAAGTATTATAAAAATACATTTTTTTGGAAAATTTACATGATTATCATTGTAAAAATTTTACAGTGTATTTTAGATAAATAATAACAAAATTGTTATATATTATTTATTTTTTTAATTCACAAAATTCTAAATTTAAATTTTAAAATACACTTTATGCAAATCTATATACTAAACCAGTTTAATGAATAACAAAATATTTTCAGTCAATTGTTAGTGGCATATTTAATTTGATGCGGGTATTTTCAAAATTGGGCAAAAACATTGCTAGTTTCACATTTACATTTTACAAAAAAAAAATCACCAGAAAATAAAACCAAATGAATATAGTCTCGGAGCAAAAAACAATTATTTTTACAACGGTAACTTCTTCTCCATCATTTTACGACGATTCAATCGTTTTACAACGACGCTTTTGCGTCCGTCTCCCGGGACCAATCAGCTTTAAACTGGAGCGGCCGCCATATTGAACCATAAACCAATAGCAATTAGCCATAAAACGTTTACAGCACCAAGCACACACACACACACACATTTCCGATGCGGGCAAGCCGGCGATACATTCGCGTACTGCAAGATGCTGGCGTTACGATTAGTGGCTCGGCGGCGCTTGGCTTAGCCTCCTTAAAATTGAGTGGCGTCGTCAAAATTATATTATTCGCACGAAAGAGAGAAGTTGCTTCACTTCTGCTCTCCCAGACAAAGTTTTTTTTTTACTGTTATTATTTGTCTGGCTTTATTTTAGGATATAAAATAATAACAATTACAGTTTTTTTCTAGAATTTCTTTAGTTTTAGTACGATTTCTAAAAGATTGCTTTAAAATTGTGGATGTTTATTTTGTTTACTCAAAATTTAGTATAATTTGTAAAAATGTAATGTTTTTATTTCAGTGAGAAAAAAATATAGAAAATTATATTTAGGGAAATACGACTTTATTTTAGTTTTTGTTGTAACGTTAGCCAGTTTAAAATTCCATATACTTTCACGTTAGTTAACCTAGCAACTATTAAATTTACGCGTTATGCCGCATTCATGCAGATAAATATGAATTGCCATATGTATTTTGATCTATAAAATCAGATTTTTATAATACAAATAATTTTATAATAAAAAATAAATAATAGTAAGTTATAGTATAACTATTTTAAAATCTATTTATACATTTTCTTACTATTTGATTTGTAAAAAATTTATATTTAAATTGAAAATTAGTAATAATTTTCACTTAAATTTTTTTCTGAAATCACTGTGTTTCCAAACCAAATAGTAAATAATTTCATACAAAATTTCCAAATAGTTATACTAGAACTTACTATTATTAATTTTATTTCTATTATAAAAACACAATTTAAACAGATCAAAAGTATGTTTACTTTTAAATTAATAGTAAAAATCATCTTTTGATAGAACAAAATGTTAAAAATTTTGATATTTACAGCTATTTAATATTAATACTTAAATAAAATAATAAACATAGCAAAAAAACTTCTACTTATTGCATCCTTACAAGGCGCAAACAAATTACATTTAAAACATGTTACCACTGAATACCTATAGTTCTCGGCATGAAAATCTGTTCTTTCGTCATAATTATTCTACATAATTTATCTATACGCGATGCAAATTTTCCGAACTAAGCTAAAATCTACATCATAATACAAATTAATATGTCATATCAATAGTGAGAGAAGAAGATAATCGCTACGTATGTCTAACAAAATCATATACTTAGTTTTCCGAAAGGACAGATTTTCATGGCGAAAACTATAATACCATATATTAGTATTACGTATTCAGTGATATATATTCTTCTCAACCGCTCTCAAAAAATTATTTCACTTTCCATCAAACAAATTACAAAATCCTTACAAACTTTATTCCACTTATCAAGTTTAACCATAGTAGAAAAACTAAATCCGTAAAAGAAATGAAAACTAGTAGCAGACAAATGCTAGTAGACGAACAAACGAAGAAAGGCAAGATAGAAAGAAAGAAAAAAAAAACCCGGCCGAATTCCTATCGGAAATTCAAAATGTTATTTTCTTTAATCGTAGTTTGTTCGTCGAGCGGCCGTTCCGTCGTAAAAATAAATTTCGTTTCGGCGGGCGAGCCGTCGCGCGCGATTTTGTTTTTATGCTCGCGAAAGTATCTGCATAATCAAATGATCGAGGCGGAGAATATTTAAAATAACTGCCGAATCAGACAAATATTTTCATAAATCTGTCGCGCGTCTGATTGCCGTACCATGGGGCCATAACATTGAATATTGATTTCGGCATATGAACGGTAACAACGCGAAAACCAAAAACAGTTTTTTTTTCTCTCTTTCTTTCTTGATTTTCTCGCTCATTCTATGATTGTTCTTACGGTTGTGTTTTTTTGTGTCGGAAATTTTTATCATATTTACTTGAATTATTAAAAAAAATTATACATACATGTTAATATCAAAATGTAATAATATTTATTCATTTCATTTAAAATTAATGATTGACAATTTAATATAAAGTTAATATTCATATAAGAATTGATATTTTATACTTACGATAAAATATGGAATAGGTAACTAAGAACAAATGTAATGTAAAAATATATTATTTTTTTTCTTCAAGCATATGAAAATATTGATATTACGTTACCATATTGCCAATGTAGAGGGAAGTTATTATGTTACTAGTACAATAATATACATTATTATACAGTAGTATGAACCGCTGGTGGCAGCACCAAACATAACTACAACGACCAATATATTTAATCTGACATCTTCGACGGTAATAAACTATTACGACAAATTAAGTTAATTGCCAATTGCATTGTTTATTTTTGCTTGAATTTGAATTTAATTATTAAAAAAATGTGTAAAGAAGTGTAATAAATGCAATGTACACCTTCATATTTCTTAGAAACTTTATATTCGACGAAAGTAACACGGTCAAGTGTATTTAATTTGACATCTCCGATGGTCATACTCGTATTGAAACTTATTAAGGCCAAGTATTTCCAAGATGTTGTAATAAAGTTATCCTTGATATAATTTTAAAATTAACCAATGAAATTTTGTCAGTTATTTTGAAGTTACATTTCTAGCCAATCAAAAATGATTTTTTACTTATCTTAAGAATAAATAAAATTGGAAATGCTGATACTAAGTCAAGTTCAGTTAATTGACAGTTGTATTGTTTATTTTTGGTTGAATTTGAATTTAACTATTGAAAAAGTGCAATAAATTCAATGTACACTATTCGAACAAAGACTTACAATTTCCGTGTAGATCATTTTCAAAATGATTAAGAAATCACATAACAAATTTAAACAAACACAAACATATTTACTATTTTAAAAAAACACGATATTTTACTATTATATTTTACAAGCGTAGGTAATAAACTAAATTTTGGAGTCAAATAAATTATTTATCCATATCTTACTATCCGTGATTAAATGATTAATTTTAGGTTAAACAATTTTTTTGTACATATTTTTAACTTTAGAAATAAATGTCTATTAAATATTAATTATTAAAAATTTTATACTATTAATTATATTAATCAATATCTACTACTTAAATTTTTTAAAAAATAAAGAAAATATTTCGATGATAAAACTAACAAGAAACGAGTATGCGTCTCAGCCAAATCAAAACATTTAATCACTTTATTTATAATAATATTCAAATTAAAGGGAACATTTATAATTCCACTTTATAAACTTTTTAAATGTTTGTAAAATAATCTAATAATAGAAAGTTTATAATTTATTTAGAATGTATCAGAAAATTAGAAAACAATATTAAATAAAATTTGGTTTCCTATGATTAATGATTTATAATATTTTTTTCTTACTTTTCTTATTTCTAAATTACGTTTGTTTGTTTTTTATTGTAATTTATATTTTTTTTTGAAAAAGGTCACGCGCAACGATCCGAAACGACAGATTTTAATAAAAATAAAATAGAATTTACACCTAAAGCATTTATCAATTAGAATGAGTTCTGAAAAGATTTTTTTTTTAATTTTGTTAATATTAAAGGTTTTCTAATGTGTTTTTATAACTAAAGAAAAGGAAAATTTATTTTTATTGATTTTGTAATATAATAAATAGTACTTCAAGTACTATATTTAAAATTACAATTTAATAAATCGATATAAATAATATATATTTCAAAAAGTTGTCTATAATTTCATGTAACGATAATTTATATATATATATATATATATATATATATATATATATATATATATATATATATATATATGAGTATATCAAATATAACCATGGAATAATTATTCAACTGAAAATGAAAAATCTCATGCCTATATTTGATATACTCTCATATTTGTTCTTTACAACCATTAATTATCACTTATATATTATATATATATATATATATATATATATATATATATATACATTTGTAACTAACTATCTATAAATAATATCTAATATTTTAAAATTAGTACAAAGCAACAAGTGAAGTGAATAGGAATATTTGAAATTTGAAAACTGCATATCCTGACATCTACTAGTTGAATTCAGAAACTGAATTTGAAAAATCTAGAGTACTACAGCCGCACTGAAAAATCAATAAATTGTATCAAATAATCTCGCTGATTCTCACAGAGATGGCAGAAATGTGTCCAAATTTTTGTATATAAATATATTGTCAATATATAGTTATTTATATACCTAGTACTAAAACGCACTTTTTGTACGAGATACATACAATTTTTTAAATTGTGTCAAAATGTACTCCTTTTTTTTTTTAATTTGAATATTTATTTGAAACTGAGCATACAATAATTATCAACATATCAGTTGCTAATAGGTAATTGAAAATACTTTTTACAATAAAAGTGTAGCTATATGGCAAATATATTTTTGCAATAAATATTTTAGTGAAGCACAGTGAAAAAAATTATTATTGTTAAAAATCAATTCAGATCTCATTATGTTAAATTAAAAGGCTTTAGGTTACAATTCTATATTATTTTAATTAAAGTTTGATATTTCGATTCATGAAACATGAAGCTTTTAAATTTGATTATGTTTCATTTTAAAAAACTGCTGCAGCTTTGAATAAGAATGCTTACTAAATAAGTTGACTTTTTTATTCTATAATATGTTTATTAAGTCTATTACCAAAAAAAGTCTTTTTCTATTACTTTCGTTACTAGAAAAATTAATATTTTGAAAAGATTTATGTTTGGATGCAAAATAATCAAGTAAATTTTAAAAATCTGATTAAGTGACTATTTGATTTACAACTTATACATAATAATGTACTGATTGTTCATACTTTCAAATATATTATTTGACAACAGGTAATAATATTGTCACCGATGGGTATTTCCAAAATTTAAGATATTTGACAGCACAGTCTGGAATTTCCAAAAATTTCGATTGTATTGCAATAATGTTTACCTTTTGCTTAATACCTGACTTTATAATATACAATGCAAACATTATAAATTTTTATTTGCAATAACAAAGAAAGAAATGTTATAAACATACTGAAATTTCTTACTTAAGAATCTGTTATTGGTTATTATATATCGTATACTCCTATTATACAATACTACGGCAATAATCTATACTACGATATACATATTATAACAACATTATTGAAACTGCTACATAAAATTAGTTTATATAAGATCGACTTTCGCTTGACAAAAACAAAATTTTGAAATAAGATAATTTAAATTGTTTTGACACATGAATTATGTACATTATAAAAAAATATATATTTAATATTTTAATATTTTTACATTTAATATTATGTTAATAAATAAAATGAAAATTGCTAATTCTTTTTGTCTATATAATAGATATAAAGTCGAAGAAAAAAATATTGCATTTGAAATATCTGATGAGTCAGCGTTGTTGCTAGAATTTAGTATTGTATAGTCGCAGTAAAGTTATAGCATTGATTAAAGAAGTATATACTTCTTTAATCAATGGTTATAGTTTAAAACTAGCACATAATCGTATGAATTACAGCACTTACCAAGGCTCGTGCTGCAAAGTTTTATACTTGTAAGAAATTAGTATCATTCTGTATTTGTGTACAATATACTATTTAAAAGACTTAACAATTTAAATATCATAGTTAAGTTAAAAATATACAAAATCCTGAAGTCACAGTTTTAAAGAAAAAAATCTACAAAAATGTTATACGGGTTTCAGCATATTAATAAAGAAAAATTACTTACTTTTATCATAATATATGTCTTCTTTTATACTGCAGTTCAATTTTCTTCACTAGTTTTAATTCCTACAAAATAAAATAAAAAATTGTTAATAATTTTAGAAACATTTTTTATGACAATTATATGTCAATAAATGTAAACTCAAGTAATATTACAGATAATTTTAATTTAAAACAAAATTTCAGTTTTTCAAAAATATCAAAACAAAACGAAACCCTATATTAAAAATAGGTGGCTGCAAACGAAACTGCATCAAAAACACAGCTGACAAATTGAGTATTATTTAAATAGTCTTCTAATCGTAAGACTATTTGAAAACTGTTTTGGTTTTTGTCGTATACAGGTAGATATTTAATCCGGTTAGGTTTGTGGTGGGCACGAATTTCGTTAAACGGGAAACGCATACTTTCGCACCTTCTGTATTCGTATAGTGTAATAGGGGTGCACAAAATATTTCAAATTTAATCGAACCAACCACATATTAATAAGTTGATTTATTTTCATTATTTGTTGATTCAAAAAATTGTTTATTAGTAGTGATATGAAAAAAATATATTTTGAGGTCTGTAAATTAACATGTTAAACTGGTGTAAATCAATTGCCCCAAGTTTTTTTTTTTTTTGTAAAATTAGCGATTTTTTTTTAAATAGCGTATTAACCTACTTATTTTGATATAATAGGGGTAATTAGTCAAACAATTTATATATTTTTTTGCGATATTGGTCCCTCAACACTATCTGATTTTAAAATCTAAAATCAGTTATTTAATTTCAAAACATAATAACAAAATGTTGATCAACTCTGATGGTAAACTTTATATATTTAATAGCTACAAAAAATTTAAACTCAATAAAATTTATTACACTTTGTACATCGATTGTCAATATTATCTAATTTAAAAATCTAAAACTCAGTTATTCTTTCTCAATGCAAAATATCAAGATTTTTGGTCAACCCTGATGGTAGTAAAGCTTACTTTCACACGGTATTTTTATAAAGTACAGGGTGTACAAACCAAAACGAGCATAAATCCTCACATCAATGCAAACACATGTGCAACGAGATAATTTGTCAAAAATAGATATATTATACTTACTATATACTTTATTATCCGCCCTGTTTATTAAAAAAACTACTGCTGTTCAGAATAAAACTACCGCTAACAGTATTAGTGGTTACTTAAAGTTTATTTTTTGAAATCTGTTTAAGACGGAGGATTATTTGTGTACTTTATTTGTCAGTACAATTTTGTTCATTATTGATGTATTTAAAATGAATACGAATATTGACAGAAAATATAAATAACTAAATATAATGTTGCTGTGGAAAAATTATAAATATCAATAATACATACATATACATTCATGCCATGTACACAAAAAAATGTGGCACAAACTTTTTCTGCTCTCCCGAAATTAATTTTCTCAAACAAGCTACTCTAGTTTCATCCACATTCATGATAACTCTCATACATGCTTTTCTATTGCTACTACTAGGAAACTTTTGCTCACGCAAAACTTTCGCATTAATACCATTTCATCTACTCATCGGATGTCCACGCAAACGTATACCTTCAAAACCTTTTAACCAAACGTTCATTAGATATTCGCTCAAGATGAGCGAACCATCTCAACTGACTAACACCAAATTTGCAACAACGATTTATTATAGTAATCTTCAGGCTTTCACGGCCGATATCCATTGAATTTATAGAATTTTCTTAGCTCGAATGCTGTGGTGGATCTATCCTCGTAGCAGACATTTCGCCATCAGTATGTAATTGATTATGGCATACTCGCCCAGAAAATTATATAAATTCAATATATTTATTTACATTTTTCAAAAAAAAAATGATCAAATTGAAACATGCAAATTCTCCATTTAATAATATGTATCAAAATAAATAATTATTTAAGTACTATAAAAATCATTTTATCCCATACGAAGCATTTTTTTTTTTATTATTAGAAGCATGCAAGTACCCAATTCAAAAATGTAAAACAAAATTAAATAAGTATTCGAATCTGACTTAATGCGCGCAAAGTTTTATGTCAAAAACGCACCTAAAAATAGTGTGTAAATTAACAATATTGTTTTTAAAACTGGGAAATATATATTTTAATTTTTCTCACGAAATCTTCAATCCACCAGTCAAATCTTGCCTGCATTATCTAACGGTTGCAGTAAACAATATTTGATTTGGCCAACAACATCGTACTAATTTGCTGTACCAATATTGTATATCACTTTAGAATGTGATTTTTCGGCCACCCTATCCCCAATACGTTCACATTCTAAACGTGGTCATTATTTTTAAAAGTTATAATTGACGTGGGAATTTATTATGTTTATATTTTATCTTGTCGAAAAAAAATGTTTACATTACATTTATGAAGAAATTATATATTTCCCCTCTTTAGAAGTTTTTAATTTTTTTTAATATAAAATTAATTTTATACATATATGCACACGGCTATTTAACATTGAATATAATTGTTTTAAATTTTAATAATTTATTTCACACGACTTGGCAGAGTGTGGTATAAATGGAACAAAGTATGTCTTATATGGTGGAACGATTTTAGCCGATTTGCCGTTTCGGATATGTTCGGCTGTCATTCGACAATGCACGAGTGATTACGGAAACGAGTATAATTAGTTAATTATTTTCACGCTACAGACGCGACATGTGTATTTTGTTAATATTCTAATAATTCTTTATTATAGAGGTTTATCTGCAAGAACAACGCAAAACTTCCAAATTTTAAAATTATATTTTATGCTTGAGAATAAATCTATTAATAATCTATGAAAATTTAGTATAATTTAATTTTTCAGGTTAATCTAGCAAATATTATAAATACGAGCGATTTAATTAAGAGAAAATAAAATGTAAATATTTAACCTTTTCAGTATTACTATGCAGAAACTTATGCAGCATTGATGTATTACGGATACTATTTAAAAGATAAATACATCTTTTAAAAAATTTTCACATAGTTGAACTAACTTGGGGACCATATGTGTTCTTGTGGTGCCGAAAAGGTTATATTAATGAAATTGTTTGAATTCTTAAAAAAATTAAAATATCCACCTAAATGATGTAATATATTTTTATTTTAATTAAAGTTATCGAAAAATAAATGCATTCTTTCTCATACGAAGTTAGAAATGTTTAATTTTGTAATATTTTTCAGTTTAGTTTTAACCAAAATTTTAGAATAATTAATGAGGAATAAAAATAACTATATAGGTTATTATTAAAAGAAACACTTGCTTAATTTCTTTCACAAAATTTATATTATTCGACGATCGTTTCAACTTTTCGACTATCTTGAAAAGTTGCATACAAAAATTCTTAAAATTATTCCAATATAAATAGTATATAGGTATTTGTATGTAACTATTGAAGAAACCCGAAAGGTTGAAGCGGTCGTCGAGTAATATAAATTTTGTGAAACTAACCAAGTATTTATTTTAATAATAATCTTTATTGCTATTTTTATTCCTTATTAATATTCTAAAACGTTTCATCAAGTGCCAACCACCGAACATGTAACTGTTATTTACAATAATTTTTTAATAGCCCACAAGAATTACTTTTTTTTTTGCATAACTTTCATAAATAACAATATTTATATACTATATATATATATATATATATATATATATATATATATATATATATATATATATATATATATATATATATAGTTTAATCGATTTTAATCAAATTTTAAGCACATATTTTTTGAGTTTATTTATATGCCTTTAATTTTGTTACTCAGAGTTCAGAATACTATGTATTAATATTTTACATAGATAATAATTATTTTTATAGTAGATACATTCTCTATATCTTTTCGATTTTGTCATTGAATGTCGAAAATTCGTTTGGAATTCATTCCATCCCGTAAGTAGCAATCAGCAACCAGTGGCAAGTTGGTGTGCAAAAGACGTCCATCCATCGAAAGGCCACGACACCCGATATGGTGTTACAGATCAAGATTTGGTCGGTCATCCAAGTCCAAATCGCAACAACAGCTTTTATAATACGATCAAAACTAGCCTCCTCATACACCTCTCTTCTCATATTATATATACTTATATCGATTTCACGTATTAACGTAGTAGCATTCTGTTTCATTTATTTATTTGTTTCATTAAAATCTAAACGATAATAATAATTAGAAACACGTGTATATTGTCAACTTTTATATTTTATTTAATAGCGTAAATTTTAAATTATTAAAATATTGACAATTTTTTTCATAATAATAGTGTCGATACATTAATCAAATATAATCCAGGCAGAATGTTAATCTAAAAGTTGTTTTAATTATTTAAAGTATTAATTTCTTAAAAATTATATAGATTTTTTTTAAATATTTTTCAAAATTACCTGATGTTTTTTTTTCAATGAGTATTCATTGAAAACAAGACCTATAGAACATATCTATTTCAAAATTAAATAATTTGTCATCTTAAACAATATAAAAGTGAGTATCTTTCAGTATCATTAAATAACATCTTCAAGTAAGCACAAAATTTCATTTTAAATATTATTAGATGTTTATGTCCCGCCTGTATATTTGTAATATAAATCAATATAAAATAAAAATGCAATAATTTATTTGTCAAACTTAAATATAACAATTAATGTTAATTAAAGTTAACCAATTCGTTAATTAAAAACTGATCTACCAATAAGACGCTTCAACAATAGTCTATCAGTCAATCTAATTCCTTAATTATCTCATTAATTAAGTTAATAACCTTTTATGCAACTGAGCCTAATCGTTTTGTATAATATACAAATATATTAATATAAAGAATAACTTTTAATGTTAACTGAAAACAAATGCTAAATTACAGGTTTAAAGATAAAAGACAATAGGTAGCAATTTTTTATTTGGTATAAAACAATGAAATAACTAAAAAAAGAAAAATTCTGTACAGTTTTACAATTTTTCTGTAAAATAAAATAATTCTTCTTATCAATAAGATGCTTTAGAAAGTATGAAACTGTTTTATGAGCCAAAGAATTGTCACTTTATTATGTTTAACCCTTTAACGGGTTGTGGTTAATATATGAACCACATCTATTAAATACAATATCATAAAATATGTATACCGTAAAACTTTGGATACTAAACCTTAAACACTTTATATTAATTGCTAAATGTGCTGTGGTCGAAATGGTTTAGAGATATACTAAATGTGGTTTTATATTTGACTACACCGTACTTGTGCACTCAGCTTTTTTTTGCCAGTTCGAACGGGTGTTTTGGAATATTTTATGTTCAGTTCAATAATTTCTATTTATTATTTTACTTCGTAAATAATTTATGTTATTATTATTATTTTAACGAATAAAAATTTATTTTTGTTCGTAAAGATTCTAATAGTACTTATATTAACCACAATTTATACATGCCTCTAGCTCTTTCAAAACATTTTTGAATTTTTCAAACATTTTTTCGTACTTCAGTAACATACGAGTATATATTCACTATCTACCAAAAATAAATTAAAAATTTTGTACGGGTTAATTCAATTTTCAGCAAAATTTACTTTGTTTGTTTAAATGTATCATCATCCACTTTATGAACAATTTTATTGAATAAAATTGCTAAGTGAATTCACTAAATAGACCAGGTGTGAATGACGCTTAAAAAGCGAGTAAATAGTCACGTGACGTGACAGTCAGTTGCGCACCGCTACATTTATTACTTTCTTTCTCTCTCTCTCTCTTTCTTTCTTTCTCTCCACTCGTCGACCATAGCGACATCTGAATTGTTAATGTCACATATATATGTACAGACAGAAAACAATAACATAACGGTCTCCATTGGCATGGTGCACTGTCTCTTGGGCTTTTGTATGTTTCATATACGTGAATGTGTGTTTGTGTGCGTGTGTGTGTATGAGTGAAAAAAAGACAGAGATAGAAATAGTGGTGGATCTCGCACGCTTGTCTACATGCGACGATAGGTATTTATGAGTGCACACAGGGTGCATTAAAAAAAATATGCAGACCACAAGGGAATTTGTCGCTTAGTTGGTTTTTGATGTACGTTTGAGTAATTTTCGTACTTGACCGTTTAAAATGAATTTATATAGTCGAGACACTATAACCGTCTACGAATTCTGGTTATGGTTCTGGTTGATGTGACGTCATATCAACCAGACCTGAAATTCGTGAAGGCGTTTAATTAGTGACCAGGTTCACAAGATCAAAGAGCTAAACTGCGCATGCGTGTATATTAAATTTGTTGAAATATTTTTGATTTGATATGATCATTATTGAATTAGTTATTTATTATTATTATATAAGAGCAACTGCGAAGGATGAATTAATGTTTGTAGGTAAGTGGTAAGGATATGAATCTTGTGTTCAATGTTGGAAAGTATTAGTTTAGTATACATATATATAGTAGTATACATTTGAAAAAAAATATAAAGTAATTTTTTGTAATTTGTTCATTTTTTATGCAAGAAAAATACAAATCATTTGTTTATAAGATACCAGTAGCAAGGATATAGTATACGTATAGGTATACAAAATCAAGTGGCTCTTGCAAAATTAATCAATTTTGAACATAAGTGCAATTCAAATAGAAGTTAGTTGCATTTCTTGATTATTGCATATGTGAAAACTGATTAATTGCATTAATTACCTGTATCGAAAACAAACAATTATGTAAAATTGATTTTGCGTAAGTCGCAAATCCCAATATCAAATTTAGTTAATTTAAAACTTATATATCTCAAAAATAAATGAGTAAAATTTCATTATTTACCTGAGATAAACGTTTCTTTGATATTAATAAAAAAATTCATTAACAGATATATTTTTGTTTTAAATAAATTTATTTAGAGCTTTTTATGTAAAAAAATATTTGTTCGTAATAAACAAATATTTTATTACAAAATAGATATTTAAAATAAAACGCTTCAGAATATAATTCTGTATTAAATTTATTTAAAATTCAATGTTTTGACTTATATTAATATTATTTTTCCTGATGATGATGTATCGAAAAGTCAAATTTGAAATAAAATTAATACAGAATTAAACCCTAAAGCCTTTTTATTTTAATATAATGAGTTCTGAATGATTTTTACTATGTTATTTACAGATATATTCCCATCGAAAATCAAATATCCTGTATACACTATTTTTGTAGCAGTTTCTGTTGTTTTTATACAAGAGTTCAAAATACTGTATTCATGAATATTAATTCATATTTTTAGTCCGTTTTTTTTTAACTTATTTATTCGAATCCAACGGCAATACCAAACAATCCTGAGAATCTAAAAAGGACAGCAAAAATTTGCCGCCACATCTAATCGAAAGTCAAATAGAACAAAAATACACAAAAGAGTTTATCGAAGCGAGAGCGAAAACGCAGATCACAAATACACAATCGAAAATGCTAAACAATCACAAACAATCCGTGTCTATCCGAAAATTGACTTTGTTTTTCGTTAAGCTGAAACAAATGAATAACAATGGTTGTCGCGGTGCGGTGTCGCACACAAACAGGCACACACACACGCACAATATCAAAAGACAATCGCGAATCGCGACTATCTGTGGCCAATGCCGCCCATGATCGGTTGCCGATAAATATGCGAGAATGCGATCGAAGAACGATCGGTATTTCTGTAATTGGCCCGAAAATTCGGGCACGTCGTGCGCGACATAGACTTATATAGTATTCGCCTCTGGTTGCGCGCGGACAATCTGTGTCATCTTTTGTTTGATGCCAATCGTTGTTATTGTAGAAGTAACCAGACTTTTGCTTTTTTGGCTGATATTTTAGTGCTCAACATAATATTTTTTTTTTTCCGGTTTTAACCAGTGATGGGAAAACATAACGTAGCGTAACGTTACTTGTTAACGTTATAATAACTATAATTTTTAATACAATATTTCAATAACATTACATAACGTTATAATAATCAATAAGATAATTTTGTATAATGTAATTCTCTATGAATTTTCTTCCGAAAGAAATGTATATTTTGTTACCCTAGTAATTTGTATCTATGTTCTGTTTTTTTATTGTACATGTTATTTTTCCTGATGACGTACGTAGAGTACGTTAAAACGTCGATTTTTAATTAAAATTAATACAGAACTTAATTCTAAAGCCTTTCTATTTTAATATAATAAGTTCTGAAAAAATTTTTTACTGTGTTAAGTAAATTTTGTTGAAAATTAAGTTAAAATGAATAAAGTTACTTTAGCTTATATAGTATTTTCATACTTTCTAAAGCATCTTATTGATAAGGAGAATTATTTTCTCCTAGATGGAGCGGGAGGAAGGGGAGTTAATCGTAGATGAAATTTATGTCATTATCTGCAATAAAAAATGCAAGTTTCCATTTCAGATTTTAAAGTTGACCTTTTACTCCATCCCCAGGGGGTGATAAGGTGGTAAATTTTAACATCGTTCGATTGCCACTCTGAGACAAGCAAATTGAATTGATAACTTTTTTTGATCCGATGAATAGTTTTTTATTAAATCTAAATATATTAACTATAATATTTTAAAACAAAAAGTATCGCCATTTTTGTACAGAAATAAAGGAGTTATAAATGATGTTAGAAGAATTAGTTTTGGTGGTTCTTTTAAAACCATTCACTTTTCGATTTAAATTTCGAAGTTTAAGCAAAAAGAGTTAAAATTTTAATTTCAGAAGTAATAAGAAAATTTAGTAGTTTCTATATTAAGTTTTCGAGTTAATTTATCAAATATTATGGAAAAGAGTTCCTCAAAACAAATATTTGTTTTAATTTATTGAAATGTTTAATTACTCAAAAAAGTTGTAATTTTTATTAAATTTTGCTAAATTAAACTAAAACCACTTTTTAGTACGAAGTGAAAAATATTTATTTCCGTAATCTTTTTTTTTTTTAATTCATATATCTGGCAGTTTAAAGTGGACACCTGATATTAAACTAATTAATACTTTTATCATTTTTATAATCTAATAAAAAAGGGGGGATTCCTTGAACTTTAACTTTATCAAATCTGTTACATAGCATATCCATACATGCTTGTCTATAACCAAATCTAATAAACAATATCTCGAAAAACTTTATCTATAAGAAACGCTAGCAAACTTTACTCCGTCAAAACTCTTCTACCGAGCAAACTGATAACGGAATAATGTTTCAATCAGAACGGAAAAAATAAAATTCGCCGCTACAGCGACAGAGAAGCAAACGAAAGATAAACGAGTTAATAAAACAAATTCGGTTAAAGAAACTAGCTGATCGTGCAATATTTAACTTGATTCGAATCTAGACTGAATCGTAACGAATTGGTTTTAGATATTGGACTATACAGTGATGTTCTGCTGGCTGTGTGATGTCTTAGCAAATAGATTATCTTTGCGCTGATGGCTGGAAACTTCTCGTAAATTTGCCGCTAAAATGATACAAGTTTTTTTCCTCTCTAATAAATTGGTTTTTGACTTCTGTTTGATCGGGTAAAGTTTCTTTAAGTTACGGATTATTGAAAAAGTTATAATATAAAACATATTAGTATATTATATTGCACAATTTTAAGTCTCCAATTACTTCTTGTAAGATGTGATTTGTTTCTATCGTAGCCGCTTGCCGGATTAAAGTCCAATGGATATAATCTCACAGAACAAAAATCCAACTAAGAAAACTTTAAACTCCTGTTGATTAAAAGGCTTTAAGATTACAGTTTTGCATTAATTTTATTAAAATTCGACGTTTTAATTCAATAAACATCAGGAATAAATAACCGTAAATTAGAAGCAAGTAACTTGATAATAATAAATTTATTAGTTTTTTTTTATATTATTCTAATAATAATCAATCTCATTCATTAAATAATATTTACGCTACATTAAATCATGCAAAGGATAATTGATAACTGACATAAAACTTGCAACACAATTAAAGGACATTGTCCTCAGCATTAAAAGATCGTAAATTTTTGTACTAAACAGAACTTTACTCTTCGCTAAATAATATTTTTCGATATCCTTTTTATTCGCGTCGTTAAAATTTTTATTTGATTGTCGGAAAAATAAAATGACTTTTGCAATGCTATATTTTATGATGAACACTGTTAAACCAGTAAGAAATACAACAAAAAATATATTAATATTTTTAAGAAAAACTTATTTATAATATTATTATTAAATTTTTAGATACATAGTAACATCATTATAATAAAAATTACAATTTAATAAATGTAGTTGTACAAAATAATAATAATAATAAAAAAATCGAATAATTTTTTTTTTCAAGCGTATTAAATATTGATGTTACGTTGCTATATTGCCTATGTAGAAAGAGGTCATTATGTTACTAATACAATAATGTACATTATTATGCAGCAGTTAGTTACTATATACACTACTGGTGGCAGTACCAAATATGACTACAACGTCAAGTGATATGATATCTATTCGGCGGCCATATTAAAAATTATTTGGTCAAGTAAATTTAATTGACAATTGCATTGTTTAGTTTCGCTTGAATTTAAATTTGATAATTGAAAATGTGTGAAGAAATGCAAGATATGTCAGAAACTGATTATTCGACCAAAGAAACACGGTCAAGTGTATTTAATTTTGACATCTCCCACGGCCATATAAAAAATTACTAAGTCAAGTTAAGTTAATAATTAAGTTAAATTAAGTAACTCATAATTAATAAGTAATTAATATTAGTAATTAATAAGTAAATAAAAAAAAATTAAGATCTAAATAATTATTCGTTACCTAATAACTTGTTTCTATTTTCTGTTATTTACTGCAAATGTCATTTGTATCATTTTTCCTAGTGAAGACGGACGTTGAATTCGTCGAAACGTCAATTATTAATAAATATTAATATAGAACTTAAACCTATAGCCGCTTTATTTTATATAATGAGTTCTAATTTTCATTCATTAAATTAGTATATCAAAAAATTTAGTTTATAGTACTATAATATTTATTATTATTAAATAATTAAATAATTTTAAATAAAACTAAAAAATATTTTTGGAAAATTCTGTTTTAATTTCCAATTCTATAAGACCGCAATATTGAACAATTGAATTAGTACACCGAAAAACTTAGCTCGTTATATCAACCAGTATTTTAACTTATTTTCAATTCATTATATTTGCAATAACACCAACAATTACCAGAAAATATTCATTGGTAAATTCTGTAACTTTGTTGAAATAAGTAACTTCAAGTAACCAACCCTGATTTGAAATCATTTCTAGTCCAGTACCCCAAGAATTATCATTTCATCAATTACCTTTGGACAAAATTCCGAATCCTTAAAAATAACCCAGACAAACTTTGGCGGACGTTAGAATCATCTCAAATTTTCGACCGAGCAATCGTAGCGATATAGAGAAACAGAACTATACAGTCCGGAGAAGTCCGGAGCGACCGGATTGATCCCGGTACGGGGGTGGGGGATGCGACGCCAAGCATTGGTATGAGGGATGCTGGCGCCAGCGGCCTGCCGACGTCGTGGCGCCAGTGTTTCGGCGCGCGTACCACCATGCGATTACAGCGCGGTAAGCGAACGCGCCGAACGATACGCGAAGCGAAGTTCGACGCCCGCAAAAGTGTACGCGCGCTCTCTTTGGCGGGGACAAGCAGAGCAGTGGCGTCGATAACAGATTTTCTTTTGATTATATTATATCCACTCTATAAAATCATTAAAATTAAATAGTGTCTAACTATATGTATGTAACGTGTTTCTAATTATAACAGTTTACTTTGAATTATGTTGTTAAATATTATTTTATTTTATTTTTTTAATAAAATTATGTAATTTTTGATTATTTTTTTGTTTATATATTGTATATAAATTAATTACGTAACAATTTTATAAAAAAATAAATACATAAATTTATTTATAATAAAAAATCTAATGGTGTATCTTTCTGCTAGCTTATAATTTAAATATAATATTAAATAATAATATTTAAGATTAATAATAAAACTATTGACTGAAGCTTAAGTAGTAGTTTATTCTGTTAATATAATAGGTGTAATAATATAAATAATGATAATATAATAAAAAAAATAAAGCTTTGATCAAAAACATGGACTACACTGTTCGAAAAAAAAATACCTTTATTAGTGCCTATATAAGTCCGTTCCCTAAAAAGGGTAAATATGATTACCCTAAAAAGGTAAATTCAAAAGAGTACTTTATTATCCCAGAAAAGGGTATAAAAAGGCAGTTATTTACCCTTATTTTTCGTATTTTTTGCCTTTCCATCAAGGTAAAAAGTCAAATATTTTAAAATACACAAGAGCAGGGCAATTTTTTGCACTAATAAGGCTACAAATTCAATTACTCTCGAAAATTTTTACTTTTTTACTTTATTATTTTGAACAGTGTATGAAATATATACAATATATATATATATATATATATATATATATATATATATATATATATATATATATATATATATATACAATATATACAAATATATACTGACAATAAGCGAGAAATATATGTAGAAAATTTGGAGAAGCATTTGAAACACATCTACACATGATTTGTGACTATGACACTCTTAACTCAAAAAAAAAGCTAAAGTTTGAATTAAATGAGATAGAGATAGATGGTGAGTAGACTTCCGTGGACTAAGTTGCTAGACTTTTTACATGATTTAAATCAAAAAAAAGTTAGTGAATCGCAGTGCTAATGTGGGTTTAGGACACCACACTTATGTGAAGATAGTCTATTAAAAAAATATCAAACGATCTAACGATCTATAAACAAAATTACAACTTTATAATTTAGTGAGCGTCAAGACATATATTTAAAAACTTGGACGGACAAATCAAGTGAACGCTGCCACTGCACATGGAATGACCTTTCAAAACGTGTACAAGTGCTTCCGAAGAACTTTACATCATAAACACACTGTTATATTTATAATAGTTTTATTACAGACTTCGTTCGCTAAATATTTATTATTTTTTTTTCGTTCTTATTTTATTTTATTTTTTATTTCTCGACACACACGTGTGATTTATCTTATTTATATTGACTAGTATTTATTAGACAATCATTAAAACGTTCTTTCGATAACACATTTTTATAATTCATTATTCTATTTTATCAAAAAAAAATCTATCAATATTTATGCTAAATATTTATTATTATTTTTTTTTACAAGATGTCCTATGGGAAATTGCTAAAATAAATCAGGTGCCATTTTCAAATGTATACAGTTATTGACAAAACAAATATTCCGTTGAAAAGAAGAAAGTCTGAGATTTTAAATAAGTTTATACTTATTTTTAAGAATTTTCGACCCGAAATTGAATGCGCATCGGTATTAGAAACGTTAAACTCACATTTAGGATATTATCAACAATTCATATTTATGTGAACAGTTTTTTAAAAATCTTTTATTCACTTTTTTTATTTTTTTATTCACTAGTAAAAATTATTATTGAAGAATATTCAATTTTCAAATTAGGTATAAATAAATTGTCAAAATATAAAATATCATTGCGCATGCGTCTGTATATTTTATTCTATATCGTATATTTTGTATATATTTTGTACATTTTCTTAATATAATTTTGTATAGAAAATTATGTAGATTTTTGTACAGAAAAATGCATTGCATAAAATGTATATCTCTAATTCTCTCTCAGAATTTGTAGTATGTCATAAGCAAATTAGTTTTAATAAAAAAAATTAAAACTTTATCTTTAAAACAATTTTAGAAGGAAAAATATAGATCACTTTCTTTGATATAAAACAATAAAAAATTACCAGAATTACCCTATATTTTATTAAAAAAAATTATAAAAATTAAATTATAAATATTAAAAGATAATAATACATGGGATATATATCTATATCTGAGTCCATCAAAGAAGTCTAGACAAATATATCATTAAATATGAACAGTAGTTCGCATATATATCATGTTGAGGCTCCCATTCATCAATAAAACTTTATACGTTCGCAAATTATAAAATATTTTCTAGAAAGAAGAATAAGAACACAACGCAATTTGGTATCAGCATATTTGATAGCACTGTAATTTATCCTTGATATAAATTGTATCTGTACCATAATATAGCTTCATCGTTAAAGCGGAAAAACTACGCGATATTTAAGAATAATCCATTCGTTTGTGTACTGTATTTATATTGTGGTAGAAGATATAGTGTACCATAAAATGTTTTCAGTGTGGTATTGTATGGAAGAAGAAAAACTTCCATACTGTTTTCTCAATGTGGTATAAAGTTTTCTTTTATTATACGCGAGTCTGGTAGAAGGTTACTGACTTCAAAAATCATTTTGAATAGGTAAACATTTTTATTTAGACAAACTTCTTAATACAGTTTTCCTTCAAAGATATTTTGGATCAGACTGATTCTGATTCAATCATCGAATACATTTTGGTTAAACAATTTTCAAACTTCAAGCTTTTATAAAATGTTTAAAGTATAAAACTTTTATTTTAATATTTAAAAAAAATATTTGAAATATATATATATATATATATATATATATATATATATATATATATACTGAGTGTCCCATTTTAATCCGCCACCTGCAATAACTTTAAAATCGTGCATCGGACAAAAAAATGTTTCGGATAAAAAGTAAATGATTTCGAGGGGGACATCTGAACAGAATAACTATTCCTAATTTTAACTGGAGTATCCTGGGCTCAGAATATGAAGATTTAATCACTGAGATAAAATGTGGCTCCTTACTGAGCTACAGGGTGTTTTATATAAAAATTTAAAAACGATTTTTGCCCAGTACTTTAAAACTATTTGACGTATCCTTATCATACTTGGCAGGAAATGTAGGTACCATACATCATACTAAATTATGTTAAATAAAAGTTTCTGGTTACTGCCAGTGGCGTACAACAGGGGCAAGTGAGAGGTTGATTCTTCCTAAATTCTACGCCACTGGCGGAATTGTCATTTTAGCACAATTTTTCGATTCTCCAATACTTGCTGTGTAAAAAACATACTCTTCCTTTGTAACGATAAAGTCACTGTTTTTCGAGATATTTAAAGTTAAACATAAGCTGCACCCTTGGGATTTTTTCAAAATTTGCTCAAAAAAAATCTGAAAAAATTCAGTAAAATAGAGAAAAAAATTTGCTACATAATAACTAAGTAACTTTTTCTCTAACTCATTCTGGTTTGGCTGGAAAAATTATTGAAAATTAATATTTTTTGCATTTTATTTTTTTTATTTTCAATAATTTTTACAGCCAAATCAGAATGAGTTAGAGAAAAAAGTTACTTAGTTATTATGTAGCTAATTTTTTTATCTATTTTACTGAATTTTTTCAGATTTTTTTGAGCAAATTTTGAAAAAATCCCAAGGGTGCAGCTTATGTTTAACTTTAAATATCTCGAAAAACAGTGACTTTATCGTTACAAAGGAAGAGTATGTTTTTTACACAGCAAGTATTGGAAAATCGAAAAATTGTGCTAAAATGACAATTCCGCCAGTGGCGTAGAATTTAGGAAGGATCAACCTCTCACTTGCCCTTGTTGTACGCCACTGGCAATAGCCAGAAACTTTTATTTAACATAATTTAGTATGGTGTACGGTACCTACATTTCCTGCCAAGTATGATAAGGATACGTCAAATAGTTTTAAAGTACTGGGCAAACATCGTTTTTAAATTTTTATATAAAACACCCTGTAGCTCAGTAAGGAGCCACATTTTATCTCAGTGATTTGCATTAAATCTTCATATTCTGAGCCCAGGATACTCCAGTTAAAATTAGGAATTGTTATTCTGTTACACCCTGTATATATATATATATATATATATATATATATATATATATAAACTATTTTTTTAAAAAAATCAAACTTGTAACATTTCTATATAAAAGTTCTATAATTTGGTTTTGGTGTTAATTTGCTAGCATGTGCCGTTTGGGCGCTAGAATTTTTTTTTGATTTTTTTGGTTTTTATTTTGTTTTTCTCAAAAACTATGAAGTGTGGGTAAATAAACATGGTATTGAAAAATGCGAAATAATGAGTACTATAATTGAGTGAAAACATCGTTATTCTAGGATGCATCGTTTAGCAGGAAAAAATAAAATCTAAATTTTTGAAAATTTCTCGAAACGGTACTTCTGGATTTTTTTCTAAATAAACTTTTTTTGAGCAAATTTTAAACAAAATCTAATGTTAAAAAAAATTCCAAGGGTTACCCCCCTTGAAAAATTTTCAAAAATTTAATTTTTATTCTTTCCTGCTAAACGATGCATCTTAGAATAATGATTTCTTCACACAATTATTATAGTACTTATTATTTCGCATTTTTTTATAATTCCATACCATGCTTATTTTTCTACACCTCATAGTTTTTGAGAAAAAAATAAAAACCAAAAAATAAAAAAAAAAATTCTAGCACCCAAACGGCACATGCTAGCAAATTAAAACTAAAATCAGGTTATAGAACTTTTTATGCCCTATCGAAAAGTATTCTAAGTATTTCTCAGAATTTTAATTCAGAAAGAAGTATTCTGCATATTATCAGTATTCCATATTATTGTTCTATATCAACCTGGCGAACGAACACTATATATATTCTATAGATGCTAACATAGCACAAAAATGTAGTTTTCGCTGCACATATTGAGTTGTAGCATGTACCAAGTTAGTTGCTCGACTAAGAGACGTTTAACGGTGCTAATCGCTTTTTAATCACGTGACTAACTTGGTACATGCTGTCAAACTGCACGTAAATTAAACTTTTTTTGCATTCACATATTTATACAAAAATAAAACTAATTTGTCAGAATTATAATCTTTTTTTTTTGTTGTTGTTGTTATATAAAAACATTTGAAGAGTAATAAAAACAGATGAAAAACGCTGAATTGTAAAGCTTCGTGAGGCCAAGTAAAAGGATTATCTTTGTTTACGTCTACTGTCGACCAAAACTTTCGATTGTTTATATCCAATTAATATACTAGTGCTTTGTCTTTTCACCGAGTCTAGGCTGACTGGGATTTTATTTTATCTGACGATTATTTCGTGTTAAGTGTTGCACATTTATTTTATCTTGTCGTTTGTTCGTTTTTTTTATTTTATTATTTTTGTTTTCGGAATGTTTGAAAACCTACTACTGGAATACACATTGCAGCGGTGTGTTGACAGCTTTTTGTTTGTCACTGACAGCAAAAAAAAATTGAACGGCGCCAAAAGTACGATTAGGTGATAAATGTGTGATAAATCGCATACTTCATGCAGTTTTTAATTTGTGTTTGTTATTATATAATGTTTTTTTTTTTAGTTTTCCTGAATTGAAATTAAAAATTTGTAATAATGTTAAGTGCAAATTACTTAATATTTTAAGATATTTACTTGAGTGTGTCTTATCAAGTTTAATCTAAATTAAAATAACTTGAAATTTTGTTATACAGAGTGTTACAAAATGATTGATTTTTATTTTCAAAAACTATAAAATAAACTTATTCTAACGAAAACATAAATTTAAATACATATTTAGAATAAAAACTATTTACAATGACAATATGCAAATAATAATTTAACTTTTTTTTATATGTATGTTAAATATATTAAACAGTTTTCTATATATTAAATAATAATATTATAATAATAAATTAAATAATAAAATTTATACTAATAAAAATAAACAATTGAAACATAAAATGTTTATTCTCTATTTTCAATTTCAACTCTACGATTTAGTTAGAAATAAATGCAGTTTTTGAAAGTGTTTCCGTGAATAATTGAAACTATTAAAACTGTTGCCAGATTGAATTTTTCTCGAAAAAATCGTTCTACTTTAATAGAGTATAAAGTAGTTTCAAAGAAACACATTTGCTTATAATTGTTTTTGTTGAGCGAAAAATCAATAAACAAAAAAGAAGATCATTGTTTATTATGAGAGTGTCTTGCAAGTAAAATTTAACTTAATTCAAGGAAACGTAACCTCTATAAATAAGCACTTATGCAGATCAAACTATCAAACAACATCACGTCTTTATATTAATTTATTGGAAAATATTTATAATTTAATTTTCTATTCTCTTTTAATTTTACAAAAAAAGTAGATAGAACACTCAAATGAGTTTTAATTCATTAATTCAATAATTTATTATTATTATTTATTTATATTTTTAAATATAAAATATAAATTTTTTTGCAAAAACAAGACAACGCCAAAAGTATACGCACACGTATACTTTCAAAATCATTCACATAATATATTCTTTTAATCAAACACGTTTATTAGACACTCTCTTAAAATAACCGAACCATCTCAAATGACTAACACCAACTTTTGTAATTACATTTTTTTCAATTTCACTTTCATCATACACTAATGTTTTTCGCACCCGATTTTTTCTAGTTTTCTAGTCTCATTTCCACAGCAGTCATTTTCCTTTTATGTTTTTACAATCAAACCCAACATTCACTACCGCACTTCAACGTGGACACCAAAATTAAAATTAAAATAAAATGATTCTATTAAAGTAAAACGGCTTTGGGTTATCGTTCTGTATTAATATTTATTAATAATTAACGTTTCGACAAAACATCGATTATTAATATATATTAATATAAAACTACTATGTTAGAATGTTTCTGTAAACGGCTATAAATACGAACCAATATCTTTAATTGTTAATTAATAAATAACCCTTATATAACGGCATTCCCATATGTTCATAAATTTACTTTTCGATTTTGAACCGATAAAATTGTTTCGTTTCTTTCACACCCAGTCAAGTAAACATGCACATTACAACACGTAGCGCGTAGAAGTTTTTGACGGCACTGCCTCCACCATACGGTGCATGGCGTCTCGTTCAAGACGACGGCAACAAACGAACAAGACGCCACAATTCAATGATTTTTATTTAGTGGATTAATTATATTGAATTTTAAAATTTCAAACTGTAATGCTGATAAATCTCAAGCGTAATAAGAAATATAACTTTGGTTACACTGTAAAAAAGCCGATGTAAATTTATGTTGATAATCATTACATTTTTTACTATACTATAAAAAAGTAATAAAAAAATTACAAAAAAAGTATTGAAAAATGCTATGATTATCGCTGTAAATTAACATCGACATTTTTCAGTGTAAAAATTTAAAAAATATAAATATTATTCCAATATTATAATAATGCAAACAAATTCATGCACGCAAAAAATGTTTGGAAATAATTAATACAATTGTAGGGCTTATTGCAAAAAAATATTGTACGTATTGTAACTATAAGTTTAAAGAATTAAAATTACTATTATTGTTGTGATAATTAAATTATAATAAATTGCATTAACTTTTACCAGAAAAATACCAGTAAAATCTTTACAATAATTTTGTTGTAAAAATTATGACTGTACATCACAGACTAACTGAAATTTATTGCATACCGCTCAAGCGCATCAGCAGTTTACTCCAACAGGAAATTGTCATTTTCTACACAATTTTGTAATAAAGTATACAAAAAACTATAGTAATAAATATAAAAATATTTGTATTGTATTGTATAACATATTTGATAGAAAATTTCTAAGTGTAGTGATATTTGCAACATTTGACTTATAACAAAAAAAAAAAACAAACTAAAAACTATATCAATACAATTTAGTAAAAAATTAAGATATTTGACATATCATAATAAACAAATTTTCAGAACTCATTATATTAAAATAAAATTGCTTTAGGATAAAGTTCTGTATTAATATTTATTTAAAATCGACGTTTCGACGAAACTCAACGTCCGTCTTCATCAAAATAAATAATATTACAGTAAATAGAAAAAAGTTACTAGGTAAAAATAAGTAACTAGATCATACAATTTATAAATTTTTAATTAATGGAACCCAAATTTTATTTAAATTTGGCTTCTATTAATTAAAAATCTATAAATTGTATGATTAAATATGAGCAACTTCTATTTTTCAAAATGTTCTTATATGCTTAATGTATAATTTTTATGTGTTATCTATAAATATAAATACAGGTACAATTTATGTTTCATTTTTATTTTTTAAGGCAATTTACAGTAACGTTACGGTAACATTTCTGGTGTTTCACTATTTTCAATACAATCCATAATTTGATATATTTCACAAATATATAAATCAAAACTACAGCTCCCGAAACGCATGTTGAAAAATTTCGGCAGTAAACAGGCCATCGGCTAATAAATAAGCTACTTCAAGTGGCGTTAATTGTTCAGTAAGTAGTCCATTAGTGTAGCATCTCTAGAACGTAGAGATTCGTCACTATAGGTACTTATGGGTGCTGTTTCGTCTTCGGGAATCGGATAGGATAGGGACCCTATCACTTGTACACTCTCACTTTAGTGTTTAGAACGTGGCGCACCAAAAACCCATACATACATACACAGAAAAGCCGATTGCTTTATGTCTTTCAACACCTAACACATGATGCCACCATATGCCAGAGATGCTAAAAATGTTACGCCATTCGTTAACTACATAAACATATTGCTTACAAGTGACTCGCATTATTAATTCAAGGTCATTGACAAATTTTCACTTACAGTTTTATTGAATTATTATTTCCGAGTATTTTTAAACACAAAATATTTCTGCTCTATTTCTTTCACAAAAACTTAATAATAATAATAATAATAATAATAATAATGCTTTATTTTCAGTTTGTGATACAATAATGTAACTAAGTCCAATTTTTAAAATAAATTTATCATTGAAATAATTTTAAAATTAGGCAATGAAATGTTGCCATAATTTTCAGAATACATTTTCACAAATGATTTTTTTACTTATCTTAAGAATAAATGCAAATTGTAAATACTAACACTAAATAAAACAATTATTAAAATAAAACTGATTTAGGTTAAAGTTCTGTATTAAATTTATTTATAATCGACGTTTCGACAAACTCAACGTCCGTCTTAATCAGGAAAAACAGAAAAATGATACAAATAACATTTTAGTTAAGTTGATCAAAACTTCGATTATAAATAAATATTAATACAGAACTTTAACCTAAAACCGTTTTATTTTAATATAATGAGTTCTTAAAGATCTTTTACTATGTTGAAATAATTATTATCTAAAAAATTTAAATTTATATAATTAACCTTAAATTTATTATTGAAAAAAATATATTTGAATAATTTTGAAGGTATACGTTTTCATGTGGACGTCCGATGAGTAGATGGGGGTGGTATGATTAAAAGTCTTTTTGGGTAAGCGAAAGTTTCCAAGTAGCAGAAATGGAAAAGCATATATCAGAGGTATCATAAATGTGAATAAAACTAGAGTTGTTTATCTGGAGTAAACAAACTTTACGATTATGGAAAGAGTTAGTAGCACACTTTTTTAGGTACATGGCGTGATTGTGTATGTATGTACATAAAAAAACAATTATTCTTATTTTTATTTTAGTCATTTTCTGATTGGTTTATATTTGGTTTGATTTGTGTTAGCAATTCGATTGCACCTATAAAATCATATGACAAAATTTCACTTATATTTTGTACTTAAACTAATGTTTCTAAGTAGTAAGAATAAAAAAGCTTAAAGAAGAGATATTATAAATGTGGATGAAGCAAAACTTGATTATCTGGATAGAAATTTTTTGCTCAAACTAATTTCTTCTTAAATGCATTGAGTTTGTGTCACACACTTATCGGCACAGCGTGATTATATATGTAAGTATATTTTTTAAAGAATATGTTGAATTAAATATTAAATATTATTCTAAAAAAAATGTACATATTTCTCCCAAAAATTTTGCTGCTATTCTGAACAGAACTGCAACGTTACAGAATCTTTTTTATATAATAAAAAATTCCATTTACTATAAAAAAACAACAAATTTTATAACACTACAGAATTATTCATAGTCTTAGCATTAATGTTTTCTATACAAAAATTGTGTGATATGTAATGTACTAATTTAAAAAAAAAACTAAATCCACACGTTTGATTAAAACAAGAACATAATTCAAATTTGTTTTGGCTATTTACAAATATTTTCAACTTTTATTTTTACTAATTCTATAGGTAAAATATTCTTTTCAAAATTAAAGTTAATTAAAGCTGATTGTAAAACAATTATTTCACAAAATAAAAATACCCATTTCATCAACTATTTCTATTTTAAATTACAGTAAATTAAAAACACTATTTTCCATTGATATTATTGTTAAATTTTTGTAAGAACAATCTACAAAAAAAAATTTCTTTATTTTTAAATAATTTCTTTTAATTAACAAGTTAATAATTGATTGATTACTCTCAATTATTTTACTTTGTCACCTAGTAACTTTGTTTTTATGTTTTGCTTGTTTATTATTTATGTGATTTGTATTATTTTAAAGCTAAAATAAAAAATACAATTTTCAATTAACTTAACTTGACGTAATAATTTTCATTATGGCCGCCGAAGATCTCAGATTAAATACACTTAATGTTATAGTCATGTTTGATGCTGTCATCAGTGGTGTATATAGTAACTAACTGCTGTATAATAATGTTTATTATTGCACTAGTTGGATAATGATCTTCTTCTACATAGGCAATATAATAACGTAATATCAGTATTTTAATACGTTTGAAGAAAAACATAATTGTTTTCTATGTCTATTTTTACAAAAGAAAATTGTATAAATAAAACATTAGCATTGACAATTGATAACAAATTAAAAGCATGTAAGTAAAAATTTTTAGCATGTCTGCATTTAACTCATAATTACGTGTTTCTATACTAGTGTAGTAAATCGTTAATTAATCACAGGAAAATTATTTATTTTAATAATAGTAGTATGATTTAATTACTACATATTTACTAGTTACTATACTACTATACACGATATTCTAGAAATTATATGATAAATAAAAACATTTGTCCTAAATAACAGAAATAATTTTTATTCATTTTTTGTTTATAGTAGTTTTATGTTAAACGAAAACTAAAACTAGTGTTTCTATTATTCATGAAAAAGAAAAAATAAAAACAACGAATGAGGCATTACAATAACAAATTTTACATGTTAGATTAAAACTGTGAAAACATTTATAGAGACATGAATGAGTCTTATTCTAATACTTTTATTATTCATAGAAAATTTTAGAAAAAAGTGAAGGAGGTGTTATTACATATACCAACAAATCTTACACGTTAAATGATAAAATATTTATTTTAATTAAACGTGAATAAGTCCCATTCTAGAAATTTTACAATAAAAAAAATGCAGTAATTCAGGAAAATTTTGCAAAAACCAATTACAAACTGTGCACGTCATAGTGTAAATCTGGAAACTTTATCTAACAACATGAATAACTAGAATAAAACGGCTTTAGATTCTAGTTCTGTAAAAAATTTATTAATAAATCAACGTTTCGACGAACTAAAGATGCGTCTTCATCAGGAAATAAAGATAGAAATGCCATTACAGTAAATAAACAGAACATAGAAACAAGAAAAATGTGTATAACAACAACTGCTGTAGTCATGGTAACTAAAAACAAAACTGTCTTCACATAAATGGGCCACCTATTTATAGAATTACATGTATTTTAAAAATATAAAAAAAAATATAGAAAAATATTTAACCGTATCGAAAAATGTTTCAAATTAAACTTCTTGAACAACTTTTATTAAATATTTTTTTTTTTTCGAAATGTATTTCTGTATCACATAAAAGTGACATCAGTAAATTACCACTTTCGGTTAGCAAATCTTTACCAAAAGTTGATCAAATTGAGATATTTACCTTCGCATCTTAAATATGAACTTTTATAATAATCTGTTCAGCCGAATTTGCTTTACACGTATCCACAGACCGACAGACGGTCATCAAGTTAAAAACAATTGATTCGTGTTACTGTAAGTCTAATTTATGCTTAGCTGCAAAAATTTCGATATATCAAGTTTGGTATGATTACAATACATCCCTTATCATATATGATATGACGGTCGGTAAAAATTGTATTCAAAAATGACTAATAAGTTCATTAGTAAATTATGCGATAAAATAAACTTTATTTTACAAACTCAAATAATTTTTCTCTTATACAATCTACAAGCTGGAACAATTCAGATTACTGTGTATTTCACAATAGTAAAAAATAACAGATCTAAAATTATCCTAATTCAGTTACTATAATTTCTAAGAAGTAGAAAATAATTAAACAGAATTATTAATTGGTTTTTTATTAAATTTCTTAAAAATTTCCAAGTATTTTTTTTGATAAAATAAGGAAACAATCTCTTAGGTATTCCCGTTACAATAAATATTGTAATATTGCAATGGTAATAATACTCTTGTAATATTATATAAATATTCAACGGTAGAAAATTAAAAATATTAAATTTTTAGAAATTAAATTTTGCAGTGTTAATACAAGGCATTTTAATGCATTTTGCAAGGTAAAAAATACTAAATACTCAATAAAAAAAATTAACATGCTAAATTATATAATAGAAAATGCCTAATTTCTTCTATTTTAATGAAATCTGGCCTATAAAAAAAATATTAATACTACTTAACGCAAAATCTCTAACCAAATTTAACGTTTTAATCCAATCGATCTAGCGATGAGTGTGACCAAAATCTTTAAGTATATTGTGACCATTTGTAAACAAATAAAAAATTAACTTTTTAACTTAACCGACCTAGCAATAGGTACGAGTAAGTGTGACCAAAACCTCAAGAGTGTTATAACCATTAAACAAGTTTATTATTAAAAAATCTTCCGGGTATCGCGACCGGTATGCATTGAATATATAGAATTTTCTGGGATCGCAGATGGCATCCTCAATGCTTTGTGATTGAATGATAGTTTCTGTTCCGCAATCTGATATATATACCAAAATATACCCAACAGAGTGTGGCGCAAACTCTTCCCACTTTCGCAAAATCAGTTTTCTCCAAACATCTCTATTCAAACAAACAACATAAGCTTTATCTACATTTATAATACCTCTCATGCATGCTCTTCTATTTTTACTACTTGGAAACTTTTGCTCACGTAAAACACTCTCAATCATGCAACACCAACTACTCATCGGACGTCTACTCAAACGTATAGCTGCAAAATTATTCATATAAATTTTTTAAAACAAACGTTTATTATTTGCTTAAAATGTCCGTATCATCTTAACTGAATAACACCAACTTTTGCTACAACATTTTTTACAATCATCGTACCTCACGTAAAAATTTCATTTCCACAGCAGTCTTTTTTATGTTTCTGCAACCAAATCCAGCAATCGCGTTTACTTTTAAGTAAAAGTAAAATTCTCCGATCTAAAGTAAATTTTTTTTTTCCGTTTACGTATTATTTATTAAAATTCACCTCATTTTATTCTAAAAACTATAAATGCTATTAAAAATTTAATTTTACAAACACAGTCTAGAAATGATTTATTTACTAGAAAATTAAATTTGTACTGTGCAGTATAATCGATATTAATTTTTGTCCATTCTATATAACGTTATAAAATGATAAGACAAATTAGTACTCCACTCGAAACTGAAGTGAGTCACTTGTGGGCGACTTTCTTTTTTTTTCATTTCCAATTTCCAACATAATAACTGTGACAAATTGACGTCAAATTATCAAGAGCATTAATTGAAAAATTATTAATTATTAAATGAACATCATAAGGAGGAATTAAGTGAATGTGTTATATTTTGAGATAACGATTATCTATTAAAAACAAAATATTTTATTGTAAAAGATTAAACATCTTGGCGCCCGTCTATTTAGTAAACATTAGCTGTGTTTTTTTTTATTTCGCTAACTTATTTGTTAATCTATATATTCATTATTATTTTTAAACAATATTGAATTTTGCACTATACGCTTACAGCATTATAATTTTTATTTTTCTCGAAAAATATTACGTGATTTATTTATTAAATATCACTCCGGAGATGAACTAAGCACATATTTGAAATATTTCTTTAATTTAATCGAAATATGGTCTGTTTATGTAGATACAAATAAACTTGTAAAGAGACCTACCGCTTATTTTACACGGTCATAATTTATAAACAATTTTGTTTACAATTTGTTTCAAAAATTCGTATTTAAGCCTGCTTAACAAGATCATAATTTGTGAATAAATTCATATTAACTTTATTTGATTTTCACACTTTTGTCTATTATTTACTGCTGCGTTATTTATTGCGGCATTTTTCACCTAGAGATATATAACAAAATTGTTTTTAAATGATTACTATCTAAAACAGACTATTACTAACAAACACAAATAAGTATCTTACGACAGAAATAAATGTAGGTACACTGTAAAAAATCAGCATAATTTTACATTGATAATCACAGTAATTTTACGATATTTTCTGTTGTAATGTAATATATTTTTTTGTAAATTTTCTAATAATTTATAAAATTAAAATAAAAAATATAGTTAAATTTCTGTTTATCAATGTAAAATTACACTAATTTTGACAGTGTATAGAAGTAGATTGCACAGTAGCAATATAAAATAAAAACGGGACAAACTCAGGTGACTATATGAGTACGCTCTCAATTCTCAAAATAGAATATAGATGATAAACAACAAAAAATTATAGTGAAATATATTTAAAATTTTACTATTTAGTTTTTTATTATGCTGTATTTACCACTACTCCATAACATAATTGTATATGCTCTTTGAAATTTTTAAAAACCGGAAGTGATATTGTAAATTTACTTTTACTATTAAGATTATTTATAGTGAAACACCCTGTAGTTAATATCATATTTAATTATAAATCTTTCACATATTAATATATGCAACATTCCAAGAAAAATAAGAAAAAAATACGATATGCAAAATATGTATATGAATTTCCCACATGCATATTTTTCATATTACATTTATGTAAATTATTTCAAAATATATTAAACTATACGCGTATTTTCCGTAAATAATTTTGCGTAAAAAAAAATTTATTTCATATTTTTTCTAATAGTGCAATTAATTTAGTTTTTTTTTTTTGATGTTTTTGATATTATACCAAATAAGTAATTATGTATTTCAAAAAATACTACATATTTGTTTATGTAAAAGTTTTTTTTTTGTTATTAAAAATTATTATCTACTATGCTTTATATTTATTAAAAAGGCTCTAACAGTAGACAAAACTTTTAAAAAATAATTCAGTAATGTTTATTTCAAACATTAATTTGTTGTATTTTGTTCAAATTGTGAAAAATCAACATTTATCTTAAAATTACAAATCTATTGTTAAAATTAAAATATATTTAATTGAATTAACTTTGATTCATACAAAATTTATTTATTCTTTCAACAAATAATTTATTTAAAATCATAATAAAAATTACAAGATATTAATACCTATATTTTAAATTACTTTAATATTTATTTTAATATAGTTGATTATCAAATATGAGTTGTTTCAGTATAAACTTTGAAATAAAATTTCTTAATTTTTATTTTCTTGAATCATTTTCATAAAAAAAAATGAAAACAAATAAATAATTCAGATAAATTTAGAACATTTTATTACATTGAAAATTATATGATAATATCAAATTTAGTCAATATAAAGTAGTCTTAAACTTTTCTTTGTAATGAAATAAATTATAAATCAAACCACAGTAAAAATATTGATAGTAAATGTTTCCATGTAAATAAGAATAAATTTGTTTTCAGTATAAAGTACATATTGTTTATTATTAATATATAACAAACATAAATTGTTCAAAACAAATACTAATCAACAAAAATATCATCAAAATCAAAAACATTAATTATTTATCAGAAGCGCGTCTATAAACTAAATACCTAAACTAACTGAAAAACGCGTTAATATAAAATAGAGGAATAGAATAGGAGAAATAGGTGCGCGTAGAATAGAAGTAGAGTCGCGTGTCTCATCGCGCCACCACCAGAGGCACAACATTCGCGCGAGTAGCGCGCTTGTTTGCCTGTGTTTGTTTGTGTGTGTGTGTGTGCATGCGTCCGTCGTTGTCGTTTACTATCGTCTAGCGCTCCACCAGCAGACCAGCACCAGTGCAGTTCGAGCTGTAGACGTGCGAACATCGAGTTCCGAAACGAATCCTCTCTGTCACGCTGCCTACCGGCCACCCAACAACATACACACACAAATACGCGCGCGCTCTAGCTGTCCACGCGACACACACACACACCCCCTGCGCAAAAATCCTCCCTTTTGCTCTGAATCAGTCAAGTCAATCAGTCTCTCAACTCAAATTCACACCCTCCTCGGTCAAAGGCTTCTCTTCTCATCGCTGGTGATTAATTTCAGTGTAACAGTGTTTGTAAAATTGTGACGGTGCTATGTAAGGGTGTCAATATTTTCTGATTATATAGCTGGAAATAGTGGTAGTGTTAAAAAGAAAAAAGAAAAAGATATCAGTTAGTGGTGGTGTTTGAAACGAGGAGTAGGTGCGACCGAATGTTATCCCATCGCAGACAGCTCGCTCCAAACGAAAGATGTCGAATCACAAAAATCGCAAACAGTCTGACGAAATAAGGCATTTAGGTGCCACGAATTACCTCCAGTATCAGCGACACAAATTTACATCATCGCGATATTAACATTGACTTCAGCAGCATTAACAACCCAAACAAAACGAAGGAGGAAAAACGAAAGCAGAAGAGAGAGAGAGAGAGAGAGAGAGGGGGGAAGCATAAACGCACAGTAAATTTTAGGACGGTCCAGCAGACCTAGACATGTATAAATTATCGTACGAAAAATGTCTATGTTTTCTATTCCTAGTGGTTTTAGTATTTTTAAGTTGCTCTGGTTTCCACACAGATAGATTGGTGACAACATTGACCGATCCTTATAAAAAATATCCATTTAGTAGTAACATAGTAGGGCTAAGTGACAGTGAATTAGTGTTATCGTTAGACAGTACCAGCAGCAGCAGTACCAACAGTCAAAAGTGGTTCGAATCGGATCATTTCCCGCAATCAGCACGCCGCCGTAGACGCAACAGTATTAGCCACAATCGGCATAGGTCCGAACGCCAGAGCAATCGGCGACGACAGCGGAAATTCTGTCCCGGGCAGGACGTCGGGACGCGGGCCTACTACGCGAAAACGATCATCGAAGGCATCGTTCGGAGTAGCACGTCGCGTAACAAGAAAACGAAAACCTATTCGGTCACCGTAAACGTAAAGAAAATCCATCGGAACGAATCCGGTCCGAGACCGTTAAATATTACCGATAATATTCGGTTGCATTTCGCCGTTGGCCAGCACAAGGGCTGCGATAATAAACGCGTCAATGGTCTGGTGCGTGCACAACTCGAAAACGGTAAAGAGTACATCTTCTTTCTCGAAAATGTTGGCATACATAATTACACCGTGCTGGGACCGCCACTACCGCTCGACAATAAGAAAATTAACGAAATACAGAATATCGTCCATAAAGGAAAGGGTAAGTCTCTCTCACTCTGTCTCGCTTTTCTTTTCTCCTCTACTTCTTCTTCATTTCGTATTTATAGAGCCTGACATTTCAAACACACTAACGTAAACTTATAAACAGATTGTTAAGTTTACCACATCGACTCTTGCTCGCTCCCATTCGTTGTTTCGTCAAACTCGCTCAAAATCAATCTTTTCCTTTATTCAATTCGCTTTACAAACTTATTCAAAATACAGCAGTATTTTGATTATATTGAAATATAATTGCACAATATTCGACAAGTTTTACTTCATAAATAATTTAAAAATATACAAAAAAAAAAATCGAAAACAATATTACTTATCGTCTAAATTTTATTTATCAATTAGAAAAAATCGGTAATGAATTTTTGTATAGCCTACTTTCATTTTTATCTACATATCACAAATGATTATCGATAAATTTTAATTTTAAAAATAAACTGTCTATTTCAGGTAATAACAATTTATATGAAATTTCACTGGTGAAACTAGAAAAACATCACTTTTCTGAAATTATTTTTCTTTTATTATTTGTAAAAATAAATATTAAATATAGCAAAACTACAGTTATTTTTATTAGAAATGTTTATTACTTATTATTTTAAATATCATAATTCATCAAATACAAATAACAGAATTTTGAAAAATTATATAGAAGTACTATATAATATATACTATCCATATAGTGTAATATTTAGGTATTTTTAATTTAATAAATTTAAGCTGATATAATAAAAATGAAAAATAAGCGTTTCCTAAAATGGCCAAAAAGTGCTCAAAATTTTTCTTTAAATCCCTGAGTAGGATCAGCTTATGCTAAGCAATATGTCTGTCATGCACAGAATCAGTAGGCACCATATAAGTCATTGTTACAGCACGTATTGTTGCATTCCAAATGTATTTTCATATTTTCTAGGCCAAACTTGTAAATATTTACCTTTCAAAAATTCTTATAATGTTTTCAACAATTTCAAAAATTTTAGGGATGAAAATATATGCCTGTTTAATTTTTTTAAATATTTTGTCAATTCATTTATTATCAGATATTTTTTAATAGAATACAATATTTTTTTATTCTAATATACTCATATAGTATTCTGAATAATATAATGTAAAAGTTTGTACTTATAAAAACACTATAACTTACAATTATTATTTGACATAGGTTTTTAATTATTTGTTATTATTTTAAAAATTCTTATTTAGTCTTGTTTAGATTTTTAAAATATCAGATTTAATAAAAATATACTCGTATAACATAAAAAATAAATTATATTAGAATAAAAATAACAAATACATAACTTAAAATAAGAGACCAAAAAACATTTTTGAAAATATCTAATAACGCCTTTTTTTAAATAACATTTATATATATATATATATATATATATATATATATATATATATATATATATATATATATATATATATATATATATATTATTAAAACAATATTACTCACACTTTATTATAATAATTTTTCATATCCTATGAAATATAACCAAATTTTAATGTTGAAAATTTTTTTTTAAAATATGTTTAATTCTTAAACAAAAAAGTATCAATTTTATTATTATTTTTGTTATGCACATGTATAAATTTTTGTAAATTTTAGAGGCATATACAATTTTAAAAATAAAAAATTGAAAGTAGAGAGATCCACCTCCTGATAAAGTTGCTAATAAATTTATTTAACTAATGAGCAAGTAACATCGCTTTCAAAAATTAAATTTGATTTTAATTTTCTAACTTGAATTTAATCTTTAATTATTTTATTAAATTAAATAATTAATTTATAATGTAATAACACTTTTAAAAATGACATTTTACATAATTTTTTTAATTAGTATTTGACGTTTGATGTATATTTTTCTCCTAGATTAAAAATTATAATAACAAAGTGTAGCAAAACTTTTTATAAAAAATTAAATTTTCTTTAAGATTAAGAGTATATTTCTAGTAAAATAAATAACAATGTATATATAATGTGAATGGTTGTAATTGAACCATATAGGTAATTGTCAATTGTTTTGAATTTATTTGAAAATTATTAACAATTGACAATGGTCTTGATATGAACTCAATTTAATCTTACGAACAAAATTTCAAAATAGATTGCTTTTGTTATTGTTTATTTTTATAGTAAGATATCTTAAAAATAAAACAGAAATTATTAATTTATAATAGTAAATCAGTAAAAGATAGAATCAGACCTTATTGTAAAATGCAGTTGGACACAAACCTACAGTAAAAATTCTAAATTCTGAAGTACTGTATATTTGTACAGTTAAAATTTTACATTTTTAACAAAACTTGACCATCTTTAGACAAAGATCTTTGAATATTAAATATAAATTTGTTGATTGCTTACTGTAATATGCTTTTGAAGTAGCTATTTTTTATGTTTACAGTTCAACTGGTATATTAATAATTTAGTTTTCAAAAAGACATTTTTAAACAAGATTACATGAACTAATATTTGTGTAGTGGTAAAATAACTTCAGAACAAGATCTGAAATACATAAACTTCAGTTGTTGTTTGAAAATTATTATTTTTTATCCGACTAATAATAATAGTTTTCTGAAAAAATAATTTGTGGAAAGTATAACATATAATAATCATTAAATCTTTCAATATATTACTTTAAAATCATTTAAATAACTTTATAAATTAAGGTATTTCATCTTAACACTACTACTCAAATTACACTGTTGTCTTGTTGAGATTGTAGTGATTTTTCATTGATTTTATGAATTTTATATAAAATTTCTAAGATCTTACAGGATTTTTAAAAAATTTTAAATTTATTTTACCATGATTTTAAAGAATTTTACTAAGATTTTAATTAATTTGTACACCATTTGTATTTTACAAGTGGTTTCCCCTCACAGTTCTGTCTATACCAGGGGTTCTTAATCTTTCTTGTTTTATGAACCCCTTTGAGAGAAAAATAAAGACCACGGACCCCCTTCTCAGAATAACATTATTAGATACGTTTTATTCTGCAGGTTTGGCATTAATATATTAACATATCACTTTCTTGAAATATATTACCACGGACCCCCTAAAATTGATCCACGGACCCCCAAAGGGTCCGTGGACCCCAGGTTAAGAACCCCTGGTCTATACACTAGTTAAAGTTTTTTTATAGTTTATTTATACACATTTATACACATTTATTTATTTAAAAATTCATAATACTCTAATTTCGAAACATCATACAACTAAATCGAAAAATTCTCAAATCGTTTCTAACATTTATTTTGCCGGAAAAATCCTATTCCAATAAAGTCTTTTTGAAAGGAAAATGTGAATGCTAAATTCTAGTAGAAGATCGAAATGATATAGGCGAGACATACAAAATACGTCCAGGTATTTAGCGTAAACCTTGAGTTTATCCGAAAATAACACATCTGAACTGTGTACATGTACTCACACACACACAAACATAGCGCAGGAAAGACGCCGTGCGTCGGCTTCACATAGAGAGAACACAGCGTCGCGTCGACCGCGCTGCACTCTTATTTTAAACTCGACGCTCGTCTGTGCTGCAAAGGAGCTTCGAATCTGTCGATTCAATACTTCTGTTACTTGGTGAACGTTTGTCGTTTTACTCAGCGCTTGTCCACACAGGACCGTCTCAGGCTAAACGCACACCGATTACTTACAATTAGGCTAAATATTACTAGACACATTTATGGACGTCAATCAAGTTAGCACCCCCCATTCTCCAAAAATTAAAACAAATTAGCTCATATTTATGAGCTATTTATGAGCTATTTTTGAGCCACAATTAAAATTTTTGAGCTGCAAAATTATGCCTAAAAAAAATGTTTTTCGATGGGGGGTGCTAACTTGATTTCAAGTTAGCACCCACGCTATGAAAAAATTTTTAAAAATTAAAACAAATTAGCTCACATTAATGAGCTATTTATGAGCTATTTTTGAGCTACATTCAAAATTTTTGAGCTGCAAAATTATGCCTAAAAAAAATGTTTTTCGATGGGAGGTGCTAACTTGATTTCAAGTTAGCACCCACGCTATGAAAAAATTTTTAAAAATTAAAACAAATTAGCTTACATTAATGAGCTATTTATGAGCTATTTTTGAGCCACAATTAAAATTTTTGAGCTGCAAAATTATGCCTAAAAAAAATGTTTTTCGATGGGGGGTGCTAACTTGATTTCAAGTTAGCACCCACGCTATGAAAAATTTTTTAAAAATTAAAACAAATTAGCTCACATTAATGAGCTATTTATGAGCTATTTTTGAGCTACATTCAAAATTTTTGAGCTGCAAAACTATGCATGAAAATAATTTTTTTCGATGGGGTTGCTAACTTGACTTCAAGTTAGCACCCACGCTATCAAAATTTTTTTAAAAATTAAAACAAATTAGCTCACATTTATGAGCTATTTATGAGCTATTTTTGAGCCACATTCAAAATTTTTGAGCTGCAAAACTATGCATGAAAAAAATGTTTTTCGATGGGGGGTGCTAACTTGATTTCAAGTTAGCATCCACGCTATCAAAAAATTTTTAAAAATGAAAACAAATTAGCTCATATTTATGAGCTATTTATGAGCTATTTTTGAGCTACATTCAAAAATTTTGAGCTGCAAAAGTATGCATGAAAATAATTTTTTTCGATGAGGTTGCTAACTTGACTTCAAATTTAGCACCCACGCTATCAAAATTTTTTTAAAAATTAAAACATATTAGCTCACATTTATGAGTTATTTATGAGCTATTTTTGAGACACATTCAAAATTTTTGAGCTGCAAAACTATGCATTGTTGTTATTGTTATTTATTGTTATTATTATTTGGATATTGGTTGAAACCAATTCATTCTCTTAAAAAGTGTTCGATTTTATGCTTTTTAGAAAGTAATTATAACTCGACCACTTTACCTTCCCAATTTCCCACATTTTGCCTTATCCCAATACAGTTTCATTCATTTTACATCGCCGTCATCAGAATTGCCATCTTAGCTAACACCCTATCAGGTGTCATATGTATAAGAAATTCTTGTTTCAGGATTGCCAATAAATACGAATCTGCCTTACTCAAAATTGGCAACACCGTATTTTAATAAAATTATAATTTGTGAGCACTCAGAGAAACTTTTCTGAAAATTTGATCAAATCGGATAAATAATGTAGCCACAATAAATTTTTTTTTAATTTTAGTAATTTTTTTCTCGATCAGTTGGCAACACTGTATTTTGTTCAAATTGCATAATGTATGCGGGCACCAGGAGAATCTTTAGTGAACATTTGATTAAAATCGGTTAGATAACGCGGTCATAATAATTTTTTAAAAATTTTAGTAATTTTTTTCTCAGAAAGTTGGCAACACTGTACTTTGTTGTAATTATCTAATTTATATGGATACCAGAAGAATCTTTTGTGAAAATTTTAACAAAATCGGTTAAACAACATGGTCGTAATAATTTTTTAAAAATTTTAGTAATTGTTTTCTCAGAAAGTTGGAATCTTTCCTGAAAATTTCATCAAAATCGAATAAATAATGTAGCCACAATAAATTTTTAAAAACTTTAGTAATTTTTTTCTTGGAAAGTTGGCAACACTGTATTATATTAAAATTACGTAATTTATGTGGGCACTAGGGGAATCTTTCCTGAAAATTTGATCAAAATCGGATAAATAATGTAGCCACAATGCATTTTTAAAAATTTTAGTAATTTATTTTTTTCGGAAAGTTGGAAAAAATCAAAAGCACATGACCATCTTGGGCACTAAACAAATTTATCCTGAAAATTTCATTAAAATCGATTGAACCGTCTAAGAGGAGTTGCGATCACAAAATTTTGTCTGACGAGTGAGCGAGCGAGCGAGCTGACGACGCACATCGATACACCCACATAAACTAATTTCAGATTCGTCATCTAGAGGCTATATGAAGGATTTCTATATACAAATTTTTTATTTTTGAAAATGTTACAGTCACCGTACCAAACGCTATACCACTTTTTCCTTGCAGTCATTGTGGTAAAAATATTCAAAATTAGCCTGAAGGATTATTATTTAAATAAAGTATTTTTGTGTTTATAATAGATTGAAAAAATATTTATATATATGATTTACATTTATATATTAGTATTTTTATATTATTATTTTGTATTTGGTAAAGCATTTGAACTAAATAAGGATTATTATTATTCATGTAAACTTAAAGGTAAATTTTGATAACAAAAAAAAATTATTTTTGTGCATAGTTTTGCAGCTCAAAAATTTTGAATGTGGCTCATAAATAGCTCATAAATGTGAGCTAATTTGTTTTAATTTTTAAAAAAAATTTGATAGCGTGGGTGCTAACTTGAAGTCAAGTTAGCAACCCCATCGAAAAAAATTATTTTCATGCATAGTTTTGCAGCTCAAAAATTTTAATTGTGGCTCAAAAATAGCTCATAAATAGCTCATTAATGTAAGCTAATTTGTTTTAATTTTTAAAAATTTTTTCATAGCGTGGGTGCTAACTTGAAATCAAGTTAGCACCTCCCATCGAAAAACATTTTTTTTAGGCATAATTTTGCAGCTCAAAAATTTTAATTGTGGCTCAAAAATAGCTCATAAATAGCTCATTAATGTGAGCTAATTTGTTTTAATTTTTAAAAAATTTTTCATAGCGTGGGTGCTAACTTGAAATCAAGTTAGCACCCCCCATCGAAAAACATTTTTTTTAGGCATAATTTTGCAGCTCAAAAATTTTAATTGTGGCTCAAAAATAGCTCATAAATAGCTCATAAATATGAGCTAATTTGTTTTAATTTTTGGAGAATGGGGGGTGCTAACTTGATTGACGTCATTTATGGCGCTATTCTGGTCATTAAATTTAGCTTAAATCTTTCAATTTCAAGAACTTTTAAGTAAATTTCAATTCTGGTCACTACTGTAAGTGTAAATTTTTTAACTTAAATTACATTAAATTATAATGACATGCATGTTCAGAATTGCTCTGTTAAAATTTATTAAAATTGCCAAGTTAAAGTCACATTTAAACTAAAGATCTTTAAATTTAAATATGATGACCAGAATTGCAGCATTAGTCACGAATTAACATATATTTTCTACTAAACATTTGACATTAGAAAATATTAAAGAAAGAATCACTGGCTCAAATTGATTGTATGATTTTTGAGATTGTAACAATTTTTGTTTATTTTACGGAATTTATACGAAATTTCTAAAATTGCAGGTATTTGATTCGAGATTTTATATGATTTTAAGAAAATATTTCGTTGATATGACCATCATGATATTAAAGAATTTTAATTCATTTGTACACCAGATTGTACAAGTGATGTCCCTTTCGGAAAATAAGTGTTATTTTGTGACTAAATGTGTCTAATAATGTTTTGTCTAAGACTGGAAGCACACCGGCTAGTCACAATTAGACAAAATATATCTATTAAACGTTGTGACTAATTGACGAGTTTCATTACATTAAAAATATACATATAATATTTTTTGACAAAATTTATTTAATAGTGTTTTGTTCAATCGTGACTAACCAGATGCTTCCAGCCAAATTGTGACTAACCGTTACGCGTCCAGCGCGAGCAACTATTCTATTTAAATAAATTTAGAATAGTTTATTCTTAAAATTTACAAAAATAATGGATTAGCCATAATAGGAACATTGTCGAGAGCAGAAATAAAAATACCACGACCTGCAGGCTACATTCAGTGATTCCGTTTATTTGTTTTTAGCTGCCATATTACACTAAGACAAATTATAATTCAGATCCGAGGTTTTTATTTTTAATGTAAATGTATTTTTGTACTGTAAACTTATGTATTTCTAATGAAAATATAAATTTTAACAGAAAAAAATATCAGTAAGTAACAGCATATTTATTTTCAAAGCTTTGTATGAAATTAGATAATATTTAGTTAAAAAATAATACTACATTTATTCTGAAAATATTAATAATAATGTACAATTACATTTGTTCCTGAAAAATACTATGTTTCTAAACTAAATAGTAAATAATTTTATTCATTTTTTTTTAATAGTTACACTGTGTAACAAGACAGTTCTGGGCCATGTGGTTATTGTGATTTGTATTTCTAAAAGACTAAGTAATTTTGTATCTATTAGATTTTGCCCTAGTGACAGATTTATGTATTAGGGTTCACGGCAAGCCACTTGGCCACTTCAAGATATTTCTTTAAAATATTTTGAAGTATTTTAGATTTTTGTTGTTATTTGAAAAGTTAAAATTTTAGTTTTTTTGTGAGAAAAGTATGTTTTTCTCTCGGTTGCAATCAGTTCAGTTCACGCTCGCCTTTGCTTAAGTCAAGTTCGATTTAAGTCCGCTTAGAGTGTCAGAGACCTCTAGAATCGCTTTAGTTGTTAGATTTTGTTAGTTTTAATTTAGTAATTACATTCGCTTTAGTTTATATTTGTCATTTATATTTTTATTCGTTTTTTCTTTGTATATTTTTGTAATTTGTGTTTTATGTCGTATATTATTATTATTTAATAAAAACTTAAATTAAATAATTGTTGATCACTACTTGTACGCACGCTCCTGTAAAGTTGATAAATATACGCTAACCGCTTGTTATGTTACAATGGCGCAGTCGGTAGGATAATTATTTGGGTTAGTAGTGATCAACCATAATCGCAAATTTCGAAAAAAAAAAAAAACGCGAGTGAAGTGTATTACGCGACAATATAGTGAAATGTATTACGCGACAATATATGGTGCTACCGCCGATAGTGTTCGTGGGTCATCCATATACACAAATGAGAATGTGTCGATTTCGGTATTACCGTGGTACGCAAATACCGCATATAAACCGGCTACCGCAACAAATATAAACTTTACGGCTTTATTAGACGCTGAGACTACGTATCTCAATTCCGTACCTGTGTATGAAGAAACTGCCGTAATGTCCAGCCTCATCGTCAGCGAAAACGCTAAAACCGCCAGCGAAAACGCTAAAACCGCCGTCGTATCCAACGACACCGCCAGCGAAAACGCTAAAACCGCTATCGTACTCTGCAGTACCGCAAACGAAAACGCGAAAATCGCCGTCGTATCCAACGACATCGCCAGCAGAGATATCGAACCCGCCGCCGTATCCAACGCTACCGCCAGCGAACTCGCTGAAACCGCCGTCGTATTCAACGACATCGTCAGCGGAGATGCTGAACCCGCCATCGTGTCCCGCAGCACCGCCAGCAAAGACACCGAATTCGCCACCGTATCCAGGGGTATCGCCAGCAGACGCGCTACCGCCAGCAAACACGCCGATACCGTCGCTGTTAGTATACAATTTGTAGATTTGTGTTTGTTTTTCAAAATTTTCATGATTATCGCAGAGATTTTTCGCAACGTAAGTTATATTGTTGGAAGTTTAGCAAAAATGTTAGAAATTATAGCTATTTGTGTAAATAATGCTGACATTTTCACCGGCAAATTCAACGAGAATAAACGTAAATTATTCAAAAAGAAAAAGTTTCGCTACGTTCGAGTAAAATATTTACGGTGCCTACATGTGCGTTTACGCAATTAGTTAGTTAGTTTTAAGTAAAACATTGGATTCGCCCGCCGTTGCTGACACCCAGCTATGAAATCAGAAATAAGTGCATAGTTTAGTGATTGATGATTTAGTTCAGTTGTGTGTTCGCAAGTGTCATCAGATAAATAAAATTTAGTTCGCATAGATATAAGAAAATCATAGTTCGTATTAGATAAGTGCATGCTAATTTAATAATATTTTGTTATAATTATATCTATTTATTTGATATAATTATATTTAAATGGAGGGCGATGTAACAAGACAGTTCTGGGCCATGTGGTTATTGTGATTTGTATTTCTAAAAGACTAAGTAATTTTGTATCTATTAGATTTTGCCCTAGTGACAGATTTATGTATTAGGGTTCACGGCAAGCCACTTGGCCACTTCAAGATATTTCTTTAAAATATTTTGAAGTATTTTAGATTTTTGTTGTTATTTGAAAAGTTAAAATTTTAGTTTTTTTGTGAGAAAAGTATGTTTTTCTCTCGGTTGCAATCAGTTCAGTTCACGCTCGCCTTTGCTTAAGTCAAGTTCGATTTAAGTCCGCTTAGAGTGTCAGAGACCTCTAGAATCGCTTTAGTTGTTAGATTTTGTTAGTTTTAATTTAGTAATTACATTCGCTTTAGTTTATATTTGTCATTTATATTTTTATTCGTTTTTTCTTTGTATATTTTTGTAATTTGTGTTTTATGTCGTATATTATTATTATTTAATAAAAACTTAAATTAAATAATTGTTGATCACTACTTGTACGCACGCTCCTGTAAAGTTGATAAATATACGCTAACCGCTTGTTATGTTACAACTGTTACTTATTATTATCTTTTTATTAAAATTTTTATTTCTATTAAAAAAACACATTTACTTTTGAGTTAATAGTAAAAGTTTTCTCAGTGTATCTGTTATATCTTTATATCATACGATTTTTAAATATTTTAATACTTAAACGGAAATTTATTTAGTTTTGACTATCTTTTTTAAAACATATAATTAATAAACAATATTATATTTTGGCACTTCTTGCTCAAATCACGAAGAATTTACAATCCCTAGTCGTCAAAGTCTATGAATTTCTGTATGTAAAGATATTTGAAAATTATGCCTATTATATTTTATTTTAATTAAGTAAGTAAATACGCAAATAACTATACCTACATATTTTTAAAACTTTTTTATAATACATTGATGGAATATTGAAAGTACTAGCAATTTTTATTAAAAATAAACAATAAAAATAACTAAATATTAAAAAAAATGTGTTTTCAAAAAATTATAACCAAATGCTTATAACGTATACTTCATTTGTATCATAAAGTTATCTTCGGGTTTGTGAAACTTTTGATTAAATAAACGAATCGTTAAATGGAAATTTATGATATTTTACAATATTTCTAAATTCTAACGAAGCAACCATTCTAATAAGTCAATCGTAAAAGTAATAAGACGGTCCTGCTTCTGTCTGTTCGATGTGAGCGTTAAGTTGAACTGTATAGCAGTGCCGTTGTGCTACAGTGTGTGACATATGCCGCACCCGAACTTAATGATTTACTGATTGATGCCGTAAACAAAGATGACGCTTCGTTACATACATCTATCTATTCGTAGAAAACTTCACAAGATTACAGGCTCTCATTCCAATCAGGCCTGATGGGAGCTAGAAGGTTCTTCTCACGATTTAGGGGCGAATTCTCTTTAAAACACGAGTTATTTTTACGCAGTTGTCTTGGTCTCCAGAGAAATGAAATGTATTGCTTGATGTTACTCGAGTGATGAAGACAAAATGAACTGAGAAATACGAATTAATTATCTAGAAATTTATATAAATAGAATCAGTGAAAAAGAAATAAAAACAACTATTTAAGAGAGATCCAGGCACACAGTTTTTTTTTACAACATTTTATATGCACAGTTTGAGTATTCAAAACTTTACCTATAGTCGATAAAACTATGGTTTTATAAAAACTGAACGAAGACGATAAATGGACTACAAATTTTAGGCCCCTCCGCAAAATTTTAAAATGGACCTCCTTTCAAAATATATACAGTTTGAGAAAAGAGCATTTTTTTATTAAAACACCACTATAGTATTTAGATTATTTTTAATAAAATTTGAAATTAAAACGTATTCAAATTCTATAAAAAGCAGAGTACAAAATATATCAAATAACTATATTTTTGAATATAGAATATAGAAATATAGGCAGCATAGCATTTGTAAAAAATAAATTTAATTATAGCCCATATTTTTCACAATTTAAAATATTTCTAAATATAATTTATAATGAGATCAGTTAATAATAAAATGAATTTTCGATATATTCTTTATTTATTACAATATATAGAATTTTTTCGTGTTTAAGTCATCATTGTACAAAAAAGTATCATGTTCATAAGATATTCATAATCACAATAGCAGTGGTTTTTTTTTTTACTTAATTCATCCTAATTCTGTAACAAAGTTTTAGGTAGTTTTATAAAAGTTGCTAATAACTGTGGCCAATAGAAACAAATGCAATACCTGTCATTTTTATTTTTATCTAGTGTTTACTAATGTTACTGGTTAATGTTTGTCAGCATACGTTCCTAGGACCAACAACTTTGTTACAGAATTGGATTGATTATTTGGTAATTTTATATCTGATCTACGACAGTATATTTGAGAATTCTTAAATGAATTTATAAAACGTTTTCATCTTTGTAGAAGATAAAGACTAAGAAATATAATGACAAAGACAAGAAACTAATAACAAAACTTCGTCGATCTTGTACTCAGAGCATAGTAAATTATTATTATTTTTTGTACTGAAGTTTTTCTGTTTATTGAACAATTTTACTTTTAAATTTGTCTTTTTTAGGTAATTTATTTACAGATTAGGTTAAGTAGTTTATCTGTAAGTTAAATTTAAATAAATGGTGGTCGCTCTAAGCCCTGATTAATTCTATAAAGTACTAAAAATCAATTACTGGTAATTTAATCATCACTAGATTGTTATTACAAACAAAATATCTAATTTGTTTGTTTTCCGGATTTTAATTTATGCTTAATCATTTAATGAAAAGTTATTTACCTACACAAAAACAAAATAAAAATGCTATGAAATGATTCCTGATAGTCGGGTTAAAAGATAAAATTATTACATTCCAAAGTGCATAATGTAATCAAATGAAAAGATGAAAAACTGATAACTCACTATTAAGTATTTATCAGAAATTCCTCATTCATAAATTTCGATAACACTTATTAATTTAGAAATTACATTTGTTTATCTCAATTAGAAAAACATGCAAAACTTTATTAATATTTACATGTTTTATTTTCATTCACTAAAACATCTATCTTACTTCATTTTTAATATTCTTATCAACCGCAATTACTTCTTGTTTAATTTTCTTATCAACATTAAATAAATATATTGGAAAATTGTACATTTTTACATGTCACTGTAATAATTTATATATTACTTATTATAAATTTACAAAAAGAATATTAGAAGAAGTAATTTTATTAAAAGTAAAGGCAAACGATCTGTTATGGTAGATAGTAGGTATTTTAGAATATAATATTGTACCAGATATGTATGAATTTTTAGAATTAAATAGATTTAAAACTACATTGAAGCAACATTTAATCGAAGGGAAATGTGTATACTGTAGAACTTTGTTTTTGATTATTTATGTTTGTAAATATCAATGACTAAATAAAGATTATTATTATTTTCAAAACTTTTTTGAAATTATTTTATATTATAGTAAACTTAAAAAATTATCAAAAAGACATTTATTCTCATAACAAAACTAGCTTTAGCCTCTATTACAATTTAATTGCGACTTTTGCCTGTTTATGTGAAAATATTCTCAATATATACAACAAAAACAAAATTTTAATCCGACATATCTTTAAACTCAAAAAAATAGATTTATGATGGAATTCTGAAGAGATTTGTAGCATTACATAATATTATTCCTTATATCGATTTATTCAGAATTCTACCATTAGGCTAGTTCTGTACAGGGCTTTGGAGCTGGAGCCGAAATTCGGAGCAGTGGAGCAGCATAATTTTACTTGGAGCAGGAGCGGAGTCGGAGCTTTGAAAATATTGCCTGCTGCTCCATTCTTAGTAATATATATATCATTAGAACAATCCATTTTTTTTTTCATATTTTTTAATTTTGCAATGCATTTTTAAAAAATAAGTACGAGTAGTAAGTACGAGAAGTATTATAATTTTTTTTCAGTTTTTAAATTTTATAATTTAAAAAAAAATACAATTTAAAGTGGAACGGATCCGGAACAGTTGTATAAAATCTGGACTGCTCCAAAACCATGGTGACAATAAGATATCTAATAACAAGTACTATAAAACACAAAAAATAATATTTAAACTTATCTAAAAATTATTTATGTAATGTACAATAAAATAAAAAAAAATTAAACATAAATATTTCGACGAAACATCAAAAACATCATAAATCAGTAACCGCGAACAAAACACTAACGTAAAAATACCGAAAATGCAAAACAGCATACGCTAAATTAACATTGAAATCAGAGAGAAAAAAATCGGATATGTTGCTAAAAATAAGGTAAAAAAATTATCTACCTGCAAGATTTAATTTATGAACGTTGTAGTAATGTGCTGTTACAATTATTCATTAATTAAATTACAATCTTTTTTTCACCGGGTAATTAAAATTACTGGCAAGTAACGAGCACACAAAAATCTTTATCCTTCCGACAATATTTTTTTGGCACACGACTCGGTAGTTCAAACAGCGCTTGCTCGCAGTTTATATATTTATCTGATGGTTAAAAACTGAGAAATTATTAATTTTCCTATCTACCTGGGTTTTGTGAATTAAATATGTCGTATAGTCAAGGACGGTACAGCACATATTATATAGTTTTAGTGTATTTACAAAACGGTTCTATTATTATAGAAGATCAAATGGAATCAGAGAGAGATGATATTTGGTGGAAAATTCTAGTAAAATTGTGCCACGAACGTTTTTCTAAAATTATAGACGATGTTGATGAGGCTAGGCTGTAGATATTTTTATGGTCGTTGTTTTTAATAAATTTTTCTAGATTAAAGTAATTCTGTTGAATATTTTTTGATTTTAAATGTTTAATATTTATTGTTTCAGTAAATCCTCGACATTTTGATGAGGTTATTTTTATTTAAGTATAGTGTTCAATACAGTGTCTACACAGGCTCATTCTGACTACTTTATTTATCACAAAATTTGTGTTATGTGTTAGCGGAGAGCTAGTATTTCTGAACCAAATTACTTAGGTAGTAACGTATAACAAAATAAATAACACAAATACATGATCGTAGTATTATCAGTTGCTGTTTTATTACATACATACATACATACATACACAATCACGCCATGTACCCATATGGGTGTGGCACAAACACAAACTCTTTACATCATCCCGAAATCAGTCGCCTCCAAACATTCCTATCCAAACAAGCAACTTTTGCTTCATGCACATTCATAATTCCTCTCATACATGCTCTTTTATTCCTACTACTTGGAAACTTTCGCTCACGCAAAACACTCTCAATCATACCACTCCAACTACTCATTGGACGTCCACGCAAAAGTATACCATCAAAATCATTCAAATAAATCTTTTTAACCAAACGTTCATTAGACATTCGCTCAACATGTCCGAACCATCTTAACTGACTAACACCAACTTTTGCTACAACATTTTTTTCAATTTCACACTCACTGTTTTATTGTAACCAAAAATTGAGTTTAACAGTTTTATTATATTGAAACATAACACTAATTTGGAGGAAAGCGTGGAAATGTGATTAAAGTGAATTGTCAAAAATAAATACAAATTTTAGGGAAATCCTAAACAATTTATTGATTTTAATCAGGATTAGACTAATATTTATCATTAATCATGATTTAAATCATGATTAAATCATGATTTAAATAACAATTTAAATAATACATTTTTTAAATATCAATCAACCATTTAAATCAGTTTTAATTATTTACTTTTTTAACTAAATTTAGTTTTTAATGAAAATATCTATGCTCTGTAAAAAATCAAGGTAAGTTTCCATTGCTAAGCATAATAATTTTACATACATACATACATACATACACAATCACGCCATGTACCCAAAAGGGTGTGGCACAAACTCTTTTCATCATTCCGAAATCAGTCGCCTCCAAACATTCCTATCCAAACAAGCAACTTTCGCTTCATCCACATTCATAATTCCTCTCATACATTCTCTTTTATTCCTACTACTTGGAAACTTTCGCTCACGCAAAACACTCTCAATCATACCACTCCAACTACTCATCGGACGTCCACGCAAACGTATACCATCAAAATCATTCAAATAAATCTTTTTAACCAGACGTTCATTAGACATTCGCTCAACATGTCCGAACCATCTTAACTGACTAACACCAACTTTTGCTACAACATTTTTTTTCAATTTCACACTCATCATGCACTAATCTATTTCGTACCCGATCTCTCCTATTTACACCAATAATTTTACTATGATTTTTTATTCTAATTTTTATAAATTATTGTAAATTTCAAATCAGTTTTAATTATTTACTTTTTTAACTAAATTTGGTCTTTAATAACTTTAATGAAAATATCTATACACTGTAAAAAATCAGTGTAAATTTCCATTGATAATCATAGTAATTTTACTACTTTTTTATTGTAATTTTTATAAATTATTGTAAATTTACCAAAAAATTATAAAATTACAATAAAAATCATAAAATTTTTTATGATTATCAATTTAAATTTACACGGATTTTTTACATTGTAGATATATCTAGCATAAAATAAATATTGAAGCAATTTTTTTTTTACAATATAAATAGTATTAAAAATATAATATTAAACAATATTTAATATTTAATGATAATATAATCTATAATGATAGATATGCAAAGATATTACAAAGAAAAATTTAAAGTAGAATTTTGATATCTAATAAATTGCGAACATAAAAAAAAAACATTATATTATCATTTCATATTATGCTTTTAGATATTACAAAATAGAGACAAAAATATAATAAAAATGTTTATTGAACACAGTATTACAGTAACTAATAATATAATAAGGTTTATCAAGAAAAGTTAATTCAAATTTATTTGATTTTAAAATATCTAATGATAAATGATAAAAAGTAGAAATACAAATATCATTATTTTTTTTAAAATTGAAAAAAATATTAATTGTAAAATTGTATGCATCATATGCAAGAGAATTTCATTATATGTTTAGTTAAAATTAAAATTATTTTTAGAAAATATTATATAAATATTGATAATTTATTTTAATAAACAAAATAAAATGTTATATGTTGCAAATCGCAATTATTTTTACTTTTTCGTTAGTTTTTTAGTTTTTTTTTTATATCTTTATCAAAACATTCTTATATTAAAAACATTGACATATTGATTTAAAATTTGAATATTTCTTCTTAAAAATAAAAACAAAACGAATTATCGTATAATTTCTATTATATTATTTACTAAACTTTCAAAAAACAAGTTTATAAAAATTCTTGTAATTCTCTGGTGAGTAATTTAAATATACCAAAAATATATTTGTGTATCAAAGTGTTGATTTAAAAACGCTATGTTTACAATTTCTACAAGAATACGAATTATATAATAGTAAAAATCATTATTTGCCAAACCACATTTATTAAAATGAAACAAGAAAACTTTTAGTAGGTCTGTAATAATATTTATCTTACAATTAAGTCCAGTATTTCCAAATGTTGAAATAAAGTTATTCTTGGAATAATTTTAAAATTACCCAATAAAATGTTGTCATTTATTCTGAAGATAAATGATATTTTATTTATCTTAAGAATAAATAAAATTACTAAGTCTACCTACCGACCCCAATTCTACCTTTCGATATTATATACTAATACTTTCTTTAGGGCAACTGCAAAATATGACACAAACACACACCAAATAAACAATTTCATATGTACCTATGGTAACTAAATTCTAATAAATTCAAAATTACTAATTTCGGAACCCTTGTTTAATAGAAATAATATTTAATTTTCAATTTCGTGTTAAATACACGGAAAATTTTGATAAATGAATTTCATGCGAAATCATTTATTCAATTTTTTGATAATATCGTACATAAGTGGATTATACTTTAATTTCATGTACTAAAATGCAATTATAAATATTTTTATCATTTTACAGATTACATACAATAAATAAATTGATTATATTTTATAATTTATTTGTATTAATAATAATGATTTGTGGTTTTTCTAAGAAACTAGAAAAAAATCAAAATTTCTATTAGGAATTTCTTAGGTCATTCACACAAAAGAAAAAAAGCAATTGTTTTAATATGTTAGAAATTCAATAATTTTCTATTATCATAGCATTATTAAAAAATAATATTTATATTATTAATTCTCATTTATCAATTTAATATATATGCCATGTCATTTAATATAACATGCCATGTACCCAAGAGAGTGTGATACAAATTCTTTCCACTATCCTGAAATTAATTTTCTCCAAACATTCCTATCCAGACAAGCAACTCTAGCTTTATCCACATTTATGATACCTTCCATGCATTTTCCTCTATTCCTACTACTTAGGACATTCGCTCAAGCAAAACACTCTCAATCATACAACTCCATCTACTCATCAGACATCCACGAAAATGTATACCTCAAAAAATTTTACATATATTTTAAAATATTGTAAAATAATTTGTAAAAATATAGTAAAAACTCTTTCAGAACTCGCTATATTAAAAAACAGCTTTAGGTTATAGAAAAAGATAACATCAATCAATGTGAAGACTCTGATTTAAATAAAATTTAATTAAAAATCTATAAATTTTTATGATCCAGTTACTTATTTTGTTATCTAGTAACTTGTTTCTATGTTCTGTTATTTACTTTAAATGTCATTTGTATCTTTTTTCCTGATGAAGTTAAGTTCGCCGAAACGTCGATTATTAATAAATATTAATACAGTATTTGTAATATTTAAGATTTTTAAGATAAGATAAAAGTTTATTTAAAATATAACACACATACTTATGTTTTGTCTTTTTTTTTTTAAACAGATTGTATCTTTCAAATCATTGACATTTTTAATTATTTTTTAAAATATATACTTTATTACCTTCATTACAGACAGTAATAAGGTTATTATTAAAAAAATATAATTAATCGTATCTATAATAGTATAAAAATTTGATAGGTCCACTGAAAATCAAAAAAAGTTTTTGAAAGTAACAGCAAATTTATTTAATATTTATTAATGGTACGTAACCAGTGAAAATAAAGTAGAATTACGTAAAATTAAAATTGAATACGGTACTGTGCAAATAAATGACACGGAACGGTTTATCGGGTTGATGCCAGACGCCAAAATGTAACGCATGAGAGAATACAATCAACAGTACAGTCCGCGACCTTGTTGCAATAACACAGGTCAGGACTAGCTAATTTACACATTTCAATATTATACTAGCTATATAGAACCATACATTAAATTATATTTTGGTAAAACTTTACTTTACAATACCAAATGTATTTACAGACTGTTACTTTAGCATATTTTATGAATATAAATCACAAAAATTTAGTGCCGATTTTGAAAATTCGTTTTCAACATGTCGAATGTTTAAAAGCTGCTGCCATATTTTTTTCATGTTTACATAACTACTAGTAAATACTGATATTTTTAATTTTTTTTTACGTTAAAAACAACTAGTTCTTCTTCACATGGCTTAATTTTGATAAACTCTTAATCTAACCTATATAAAATACGTCAAAATAAGTTTTAATATTTTGTAAATATCATTTCCACTGTAAAATTTTGTAATTTATATTGATAAAATGTGCATAAGTAACATTATGTAAAGTTATAAATAAAATACATTTAGTGACCGTAATATTCTTTAAAAATTAAAAATAAATTGTTATTATTTCCTTTTAATATTAGTGTTAGAATATACAAATAAACTAGCATTAGATATTCACAATTTTAAAATATAATAACGAAAATAGAATTTTTCATATTTTTTATGAATCCTGCTTCAAATTGTTAATTTAGATAGTCCAAATTTAACAAAAAAAAATACTTAAAACACTGGTATGAAGCAATAATAAACATAATGAAAGGAGAGTAAATGCTGGTTGTAAGGTTTTGGGTGCTTTGGGAACTTTTGCTAGGAATGTAAATGTTTCCAAAGAAGCCCGTTTGAGTATATACAATGCAGTTTTGGTGCTTACGTTGATGTATAGGGTAGTGAATGTTGGGTTTGGTTGCAAAAGCATAAACGGAAAATGACTGCTGTGGAAATGAGATTTTTACGTGGGGTATGTGGTGTAAATAGGAGAGATCGGGTACGAAATACGATTAGTGTATGGTGAGTGTTAATTAAAAGTTGGTGTTAGTCAGATAAGATGGTTCGAACATGTTGAGCGAATGTCTAATGAACGTTTGGTTAAAAAGATTTATTTGAATGATTTTGATGGTATACGTTTGCGTGGACGTCCGATGAGTAGTTGGAGTGGTATGATTGAGAGTGTTTTGAGTGAGCGAAAGTTTCCAAGTAGTAAGAACAAAAGAGCATGTATGAGAGGAATTATGAATGTGGATGAAGCGAAAGTTGCTTGTTTGGATAGGAATGTTTGGAGGCGACTGATTTCGGGATGATGAAACGAGTTTGTGCCACACCCTTTTGGGTACATGGCGTGATTGCGTATGTATGTATGTATGTATGTACGTAAGAAATTACGTTGTTTTTAAATGTGATCACATTGAATTTTTAGAATTTTGTGGACATCGTAAATGGAATCTTCAGTGCTTGGTGACAGTGATTTAAATCATTGATTAATATTTAAAAAAATCAAATGATTACAATTATTGTGATTTAAATTATGATTGAAATCAGCCCTACCCTCGTACGCACGTTACCACCATACTCTACTACTAACTCTACCTATGGAAACTAGATTATATAGAATATTTGGGAAAATATATTATGTTTATGCAAATTATTAATAATTATAAAATTAGTAAAGAAAACAATTTCATGTTTCTATAGTAAAATAATGATATCGTTAGTGGATTTGTTGACGAAAAAAAAGCCGCATGGCAAAATATTTTCTTTATCGATGATATTCAGATGTTTTGCACGTATAGATTTTGCTTGGTTGTCGCACGGTTGTTCCACTTCGATTCAGTGTAATATGGTACCGGTTTTGCGTGTACGCTTAATAACAGAAATGGGTTTGTTTAGAAATATTACAAATATGGAAAAACGGTGTTATTATGATTCCATTTTTTCTTTCTATTTATTTATTTAATTTACTCTATATATATATATATATATATATATATATATATATATATATATATATATATATATATATATACCATATATATATACATTATTCAGACAGGTATACTACTACTATATAGATTTGAAGAAAAAAAGGATAGACGCTTATATTATTTATTAGTAAAAGTTTTTCTTTGATATACCGTTAGGAATGTATATATTATTTTATAAATTACATTCCAAAGTAATGCAACAAATTTTATTATATCATTTTGATTTTGATATCAAGTGAAATATTAAGACCTTTTTTTTTCCTGCGACTGTTAAAAAACTTAAATTTCACAAGACAATACGAACATTTATTTGTTCAAATGTCCTATATTACATTATGTTAAAAAACTGTTTTATTTTATTATTTTTCATATGTAAAATATCTGTTTATAGTAAGAATGTCACAAAATAAAAAAGGTGAAAAAGTACTTTAATTTTTCATTATTTCACTATAACATTATAGAAAATACATGCATTGAAAAAGTGCATTGAAAAACAATTGAAACAAAGAAAGGTTAAATGTTATATTTGTGTAAGTTAATTTTTTTTTCTTTTAAGTTGTATATTCACTCATAAAATTGGTCAAAATCATTGGTGAAAATCAATACAGCTTTATGCACCAGTTGCATAAATTACACATGACTGCAACGTCAAGTGTATTTAATTTGACATTTTCGGCAGCCGCATTAAAAATTATTAAGTTAAGTTAATTGACAGTTGCATTATTTATTTTCGCTTGAGTTTAAATATTATTATTGAAAATGTATGCAGAAGTGCAACAAATGCAATATGTATCGCCAGATTTGTCAGAAACTATATATTCGACCAAAGAAACACGGTCAAGTGTATTTAATCTGACATTTTAGGCAGCCAAATTAAAAATTATTAAGTCAAATTAAGTTAATTGACAGTTGCATTGTCAATTTGTCGCAACCATACGTTATTCCCCTATCGTATTAAAATTTACCGTATTGGAAAATAGCGTAACGTTGTTACACTATTTGTTTTCATGGAAATGTACCCTTAACGTTGGGGTATTGCGATAACTCTCTAACTAAATTATTTATTTAAAAGAAAATAAGGCCTCCTTTATTTAAAATATTAACACCTCGCCCCCGAAAAAAATGCATACTCTAAAAGTTCTGCAACCCACAGATCGAACATTAAATCACATAATATAATATACGGGAAGTGATTTAACAAACGCGCATCGCATAGTTGTAACACACACACACACACACACACACACACATATATATATATATATATATATATATATATATATATATATATATATATAAACATAGCACAATACAACAGAACACAACAGAGAGAAATGTCTATATATGGTGCATGTGCAGACTGGATCTCGATCGCGGTGCATAATGATTTCAATTATCGAATTTGCACATAATACATGTGGTACACTCTCTTTACGTTATGTTATATCCAGTCGCTATGGCATCTCTTGCATCGCGCCATTGCGTTGAATAAAATCATATCGCGAGAGTCGCCTGTCGAGTAAAAAAAAAAAAATCGACAACTGAACATCAACGGATTATAGGGACTTAATAATAAAACTTATTGTTATGTTGTTGCTTAGGCCCGCCTACTTCTATATGACTCTTTGACTCTACACGCTTTGTTATAACATTTTCTCATCAAAGTTCTGGAATAATATAGAATATTTTCAATTTGTACATTCATAAATTCCTGGACAAAATTAACGCATCACTTGAAATGAATTAAATATTGCAGTTTTAATTTTGATTTTGCGCATTAAATTTATATATATATATATATATATATATATATATATATATATATATATATATTATAGAGCAACAATTTTTTTTAAATATTTCATTCGGCAAACTCTATTAATATAGAATTTCAAATAAACTAAATTTATAAAAAAATTGTATAATTATGGAGGTATTTTTGTCCTATTTCAATTATTCTAATAGTAATTTTTTATTTGATACAACTGTCATTTTTAATCTTGTTCCATTGTTTTTAAAAAATAAGCATAAAAATGGTTGTCTAAAATTATTTGATTTGTGTAAAAAATTGATAAAGATATTATAAATTTATAAAGTTTTCTAATGTAAAACTATTAACTATAAACACTATTATAATTTGTAGAAAGAAAATTTTTGTACATTAAATTTTGAGTATTTTATATTTAAAGAAAAAAAATTCAATTAAGTAAAAAATTTCGTGTGATATCATGTATATGTACTAATGTAATAGAACAATATGTTTATGGATATTTTGCAAATTACATTATAAAATGAGAATAGTGCGTCACTTGCGTGTCGCTGACATTGAAATTTGATATAAAAAATATCTTTATTTTTAATTTAATTCGTAATCTAATATTTATATTTTTAATATTTACAAATTTTGTTTACACATCAAAATTTTTAAACAATAACATACATTCTTAATGTATATTAACGCTTTGAACTGCCAATTTAAGCACTTGTTTTATGAAAGAATATTTACTTACTTATCATTAGAAATAAAATAGTCAATATTACTAAAATTTGTTTTAATTACTGTTTATAATGATATGGATGCAATTTTTTTAATCCTAAAAAATATAGAATTCAAATAAATTAAGACCTATAAGACATCTATATTTTAAAATAAAGTGAATTTATTTGAAGTCGGATGTAAAAAACTTACAAAGCATATATTTTTGACTACTGTATTTCGAACTACTTAGTAGTTTCTTCACGACCTTTTTAAAACTACTTATTTTTTTCCTATTTCTTCGAATTTTTTTTTCCTATTTTTTCGAGTTTTACACATAGAATTTTAATTGATTTGCCTATTTAATTAAATGATATTTTCAATAACATTAGATCATTCATCTACATAGAAAGCTGTTGAAATCAAATTATTATTTCAAATAAAGTATGAATAAGTAATTTAAAACTTTAAATCAACGAATAAGAATAGATAAATATACGACAAAGTAGTAATTAAGTAAGCAATTATATTAGATGAATACACCATACCTAATCATCTACTTTTCAATTAGATGTTTTATCTAATATAATTAGAAAACTAAAAATCAACTATTTTGTTTAGATAAAACAACTGAAACATTACACAAATCATCTAAAAAAATTTTTTTGTGTACAAGTTTTACTGCATGTGTTTAAAGAAAGATTTAATTTTGGAAAAAAACAGTTTAAATATAATTTTATTCGCATAAATTATGAATAAATTATGCACGTCACGCCTTCAATAATAAAAATATTAAAATTGTGAACAGTTTATAAAATTAAATTTGCGAATAAATAAACTATAGGTATATATAATTATAAATCAAATTACGGATATCCGTCTTGTTACAATTTAATTTTGTACCAACATTTAACAAAAAAAAAAAACGATCAGATAAAATAAAACAAAAGAAATAACCGAAATAAAAAAAATCGACTTTGTCTGATGATGTTCAAGTTGAATTGATTTATGTAGAATTTTAATTAAAAAACAATTTCCTATGCGAAATCATGTATAGTCTGTACATAAAAAAAACACGCACACAAAAAATCGAGCAGAATAAATAAATCTACATGAATAAAAAAACAGAACAGTAGAAACAATCATTTTAACACATTTTTATACAACGACCAAATTCCGAGTCAGTAAATGTTGCAATTTTACTGAAATACCGAACCATGACGGACACTGTTCACTTCATTTTTTTCACTTCCCAATCGCTTGACTGTGTATAAAAACAAAACAACAACGAAAAAAAAAAAGAAATAGGAGAGGAAAGAATCAAATTCAAAGTGTGCGTTGGGAAAACAAAAGAATTACGCGCGGGACGACTCCTATGCAATTATTTCAAATTATTTCATATAGATTAAGTAATGGAGTGTACGGTAGACAGTGTCTAACATACGAATATATACAGTCTGATTCCTATTATCTGGACTATTTAGTTACGTATATAAAAACCCAAAATTTCAGTTATTTAAAATTTTTATATTTTTTTAAACTTTTAGTTTTGAAACGTACAATTATTTACTTTGTTTTCTACCTAGATAGTAGATAACTTTTTGAACTTCACGCATCTAACAGTTCCAAATCATTTTTATTATTTAATAACAATAATTACTTCATATTATTAAGAAAAGTGTAAACAATGCACAATACAATTTTTTTATAAAAATGGCACTTAAAATTATTCATTTATTTTCATAAGTGACATTTTGAAAGCCTAAGTGTTTTCCGTGAATATTTAAAACTAAGTATTTATATCAAACATTACTTTATTATCAATATACAAAAGGTTAAATAATAGAAATAAATGTACCAGTTGTATTTTTTTATATCAAATTTTATATAAATTAACAAAAATTGTACATATTTTTAATCTTTTAATCTAACGAATAAATGAAATATTATTTGAAATTTTAGGATAAACTTGCTTTTCATATGTAGATGAAATTAATAATAATAATATTAGATTATCAAAGTTTAAAAAATGGAATACTTTTTACATACATATATACATACATACATACATACATACACAATCACGCTATGTACCCAGAAGGGTGTGGCACAAACTCTTTTCATCATTCCGAAATCTGTCGCCTCCAAACATTCCTATCCAAACAAGCAACTTTCGCTTCATCCACATTCATAATTCCTCTCATACATGCTCTTTTATTCCTACTACTTGGAAACTTTCGCTCACGCAAAACACTCTCAATCATACCACTCCAACTAGTCATTGGACGTCCACCCAAACGTATACCATCAAATTCATTCAAATAAATCTTTTTAACCAAACGTTCATTAGACATTCGCTCAACATCCGAACCATCTTAACTGACTAACACCAACTTTTGCTACTACATTTTTTTTCAACTTCACACTCATCATACACTAATTTATTTTGTACCCGATTTCTCCTATTTACACCACATACCCCACGTAAAAATCTCATTTCCACAGCAGTCATTTTCCGTTTATTCTTTTGCAACCAAACTCAACATTCACTACCATACATCAACGTAGGCACCAAAACTGCATTGTACATTCTCAAACGGGCTTCTTTGTAAACATTTACATTCCTAGCAAAAGTTCCCAAAGCACCCTTTTTAAAATGTATAAATCAAATTTTTTTTAGATAAATTATAAACATATATGAATTTATTATTCATAGGTGATATTTTCAGGGGAAAGTATTTCATAGTACTTTTTTAGATGACAATACAATATGAACAGACTCAACACCTTAAATATATAAGAATTGCTTGTTTGGTAGTAGAGAATGGATATTTTATTTAATTTGCAAAATTGCCATGGTGATAAGTTTGACAATGTTTCCATGATGATTAAATTATATAAGGATTTTATAAGTTTTGAGATAATGCTGTTTAAAGATTAGAAATAATTAAGGAATTGAATCGGTGCCCAATTTTTTCAAATGGGAATAACGTAGATATTTATCATTATCTTCATATGATAACAGTTTTTCAATATTTATTATGTCAAAGACAACTTTTCAAAATCAGGTTTCTAAAATCCAGTTTTATTTTTTTCACATAATTTAAATATTGATTTATTTTCCAAAAATCAAATAAAAACAATTGAAGAAGTCCGTCTATTAGAATCAACCTGTATAAGTACATACACATAGGTAAGTTATAGTTTTTAATAACATGCAAATTACATTTTTTATTGTCCAAGGTTACTAATGTTTAGATCGTCTGCTGATTAAGCGGCACACTTGATTGTGATCTATTACACTCTCTGCGAAAATGGATCTTTTGCCATTTTTTTTTTGTTTTATTTCTCGTGTCTGTTTTTAATGTGCAATTTTATTTCATTTATGTCGGCTTTGTAACGTTTCTTCCATTCCCGTTTTTTTTTTAAACACATTCGCGTTAAAACTAATTTTCAATTTTATGTTTTTAATTTTTTTATCTAATTATTTGAAATTATTTTTGTAGTTCACTAATTACAAGAAATATAAAAAAACATTTTTCATTTAGTTTTTATTTAAAAAATATTAGAACAGGTACAAGCAGTTTCATAACAAAAAGTTAATCTTAACTTTTAATTTAACTTAACTTAAAATTATTATTAACTTTAAAATAAATTTTAACAAAATATAAATGTCACTCATTTTCTAAATAAATTTTTCGGTCAAAAACTATATCAATTTTAATATTTCAAGCAATACTACATTTATAATAAGCTAATTTATATATTGCATTTTTATGAACTAATTTAAGCAATTATAAGTTATGTAAATGGCATCATCAGGAAAATAATGCAAAAAACAAAAAAATATGTAATAATAATAATAATTAATTAATAAATTAAAATAATAATTAATTTTTTGTATCATTTTTACTGATGAAGACGGACGTTGAGTTCGTCGAAACGTCGATTATAAATAAATATTAATACAGAATTTTAACCTAAAGCAGTTTTATTTTATTTTAAAGTATAAACACAGAAATACCATTAAAATAATCATTGTGTAATATAAGTATTTATCAAAATTTTCTTAACATAAGAAAATTTTATTTAGTTAATTATAGTTTTTAATTATTTTATTCTTAATATTGAAATGTTACAGGTTTTTTTTGCTATTTAAATATAGTTTTTATCTTAGAATTTTTTTTTCATATCTATTGACATATTTCGAAACTAAGCAATGATATTTATAAATTTACCTTAACAGTATTTGGGCGTATATTCTTAAATCGAAAAGTTCTATTAATAAAATCTACAGAAATTCAAAATAAAATAAAGGTAATAAAAATTGAATGAAAAACCGGTGGAAGCAAACGCTGGCGTACCGGATTTACACTTTACAGATTTTAATTTGCTCTTGTGGTCGATGCAATTTTTGATGTGAATCCAAGTTTTACGTACTTATACAAACAGACAGACAGACAGACAGACGGGAACGTTTCTGTGTGCAAGTAACGAATCATTGGTTTTTAATTTGGGATGCGTCCTAGTTTATTTTTTTCATATAACAGCACACAGCAGCACAGGTAACAGTTTCTTATTTTTAGCCACAATTATAAATTTGTTTATTAGGATGATGAATTATATGAACTAATTTTTGTAAATATTTAATTATGTTGTTGTTTGTCTGATAATGATATATTGTTTTATATTATAAATACTTTTCGTAGTATGTTAGTAATTATTTTAAATGACCATTAATACAATAAAGTTGTTTATAGTTGTAAAAATAATAATATTTTGTTATTAGCTTTAAATTGTACTATTAGATATCTTGTTTTTTTTTATTAATGGCAATAATATTTTTTCTTTCTTCTACTTTCTTCTACAAAAATAATTTAGAAAATTCCATAAATACGTATTGGAAGCTAAGCTTTCATCATTAATAGCAAACTAATAAAATAAGTATTATATTATTAATTTGTTACTGATAGTGATGATGGAATCTTAGCTTCTGAAATTTGTATTTAGCTTTACTTTTTATTAATTTTTGTAGTAGAATACTAATTTCGAGATAAGTAGAATACTAATTTCGAGATAAGTAGAATAGTCTAAATTTAGCAATTTTTCTGGTAAATAAATTGTCTAACGGTCGGTATTATCAACTTTCATTTTTTTATCTATTATCTCATTTAAATGATTAAACAATACTCTATCTGTATGTCTGTCTAGATTATGTTTTTCTTTATCTGTCCAAACACTTGCCTATTTTGTATAAATTTAAAAATGTAGAAGCTCATAGTAAGTAACAGTCATTTATTAGAATATTGACTTAACACTTCGAACGGCGATATAAGTGTAAGCGAAAAGTGTGTCCCGCATTGTCTGTCATCACCGCAGAGCACGGTGATTTATTTTTGTCCCACCCTCACGTAAGGCCGTTGCGGCGAGCTGCATCGGCGGCCAAATGGCGCCGACGACTAACGACTGACGCTCGCTGGCTCTCTATACTACAACAAAATGATCTCGTCTCCGCTCTATTTCGTACCGATGGCCAGCGCCAGATTCGAGCATTAGAATAGCATCATTCTAGTAATAAATTCATTTTCTTCCTGCTCATTCATCGGATATCGGACAATTGGTTTGTTTTCGTGACTTCTCGTAGGTTTTCAATAATAATCGGAAATAATTGATTATTCAAGATCATAATATTTAGAAATTATTATTTTAAATTATTTCTGTCATTTCTATTGTTAGGATTTATCTAGATAATTTTATCTGGATATTTCATCTAGATACAAAATATTGTTATCTTTTATCTTATTTAGATAAATTTAAAGAATAATATCTAATATCTAATCTAGATTACTCTTCTTGTAATCTATTTGAAAATCATCTAGATAATATTTTGCAAAAAAATATTAAAATTTATTTTTAAAATAGAACTTAATGAATGTCTTTGTAATTATGTTTACATAAATATAAAAATACTTTTATATTATTTTAAAATCAAATGGTATAGTATAGTATTAGAAAAATATATTTATAACTAACTAACAATAAAACAAATTTTTAAGTTGTTTTTGTTGTCCTTAATAATTCGTGTAGATATAATTATTTTGAAAATTGAATATTTTTTAACTAATAGTTATCTATTATCTAGATAAACTTCTATTTTGTTATTTATTATCTTATCTATATAGATGATTAAAAATACTATATTTTTATTTTTTCTTTTTTATTCTGTTCCAACGCTAGTTACTTAAATGTGATGCAATTTTATGAATTTTGTCGTATATTTATCTATTCTTGTTCGTTGATTTATCTTGCAGTTTTCGATTACTTATCTAAACTTTATTTCAAATAAGGATTTGATTTTATCTAAGTTGATAGTACACGGAGAAAAAGGTTTCTTAAAATGCGTATTCTTAAATTTATTTTTTTTAAATGTAATATATTTTTCTTTAAAATAAACTAATGAATATTAAGAAAAAGTTTACGAGGTTATTTGAAAATAATTTAATAATATATTAAAAATATGTATGTTTCATTTAAGTATATTTTTCACTTGTTAACACAATTAAATCTATAAAATTATTTAAATTAAATATATTTTATTCCTAGCAACAAATTTTAATGTATTATATGCTTAATATGAATATACAATATATTACTTGCGCTATGCCTGTTCCATCCAGTCTGTTATCTGTATGTCATACACCTTTGTGTGTTCGCGGTTATTGGATTACAAAGAAATGGATAATTTTGTTGTAAATATTTTAAAACAGTGGCAGTTAGAAAGTTTAGAAGAAAAATTTAAAGGTAAGCAGATATTTAAGTACGTATACTATAAATAATTATAAGTAAATAAATAATACGTATAATATTTTTTGCAGGTTAGCTCAATAACCTGTACATGCACATATTGGTTGAGTTGTTAGTGCGTTCTTCTTTAATTACTTCTTTGTTATTAGAAACAAAGTAAAATATTTGAAACAACATTGAAAGATTGAAATGTTGACTTGAAATGCCGTAACGTAAGGTAACGTTCAATATAAATATATGATGGAATCATATACTTTTTTCAGATCCGCAAATTGATATTATTTTCAATTGTACAAGATGTTTCATATAAAGTTAGTTTTAATAGAATGGCATATTTGTTCTTATTTGATATTATTTGTTTTTTCATGGTCTATATAGAGAATAGAGTGATATATATTTATTATTTTTTTCTAAATTTTTAACTTTTTATAGATCTTAAAATTTCAAATTATAAAGGAGTAATTGAAAAAAACGCACTAAAAATACTAATATACTGTAAATTTACTATTTTTTTAATTTTACATTTTTGCAGATGAAGGAATTGATGAAACAAACTTTGAGATGCTTGATGAAAATATAATAAAAGAATTAATTCCAAAAATTGGAATTCGATTATTATTTTTAAAAAAAATTTAGAAAATATATACGTGACAAAGAAGTATGTATATTTTATTTTTTATTATTTCAATCTATAATATAAATAAATTATATTTTTATACAATAGGAAAATGATGGTGAAGCATCAAGTTCGACTATAACTATCACTAGTTTAACATCCAGTGAAACCCAAGAATTTTTTAACAGTTCTTCCGAAATTTTGTATTCAGAAGACATTGATGGAGCGCAAGATATTGTAACAAAGAATTCTGAAAAAGTAGATGTTAATTTGTAGTTAGTAGTAGTTAATTTGTAGTACTTATAATTATGATAATCTATGTCAATTTGCCCAATTTGTATTGGATAATTTTTAATTATTTTCAAAATATTTTGTTATTTTTAAATCGATATATTTCTAATTAATAATGTATCAATGTATTTAGTTATTTTAAGTATACGCCGATACTAAATATTATCGACTAACATATTTATATCAAATATAATATTGTATTCATTGTAAAAAAAACTGATAATTTACTATAAAATATTTTTTTTTAAAATGAATACAATATTATATATGACATAAATATGTTACTAGATAAAATTTAGTATCAGCGTATACTTAAAATAAATATATTATTTTTTATTTTTATAATATAATTTATTCTTGTACCAAATATACTGTTTCTTTAAATTTAATAAAAACATATACATATGATAAATATTTCAGTTTATTTATTTTTACCATATTTATTTTCAATCCAATGAAATACTGTTTCTTATATTTAATATAATATCTAAGTATACAAATATTCTTTTATTGAAAATAATTTATACTTATCACTTTTTTCAAGAGAAATTATGTTTAATATAAAGAGAATTCTCTTTAATTTTAGCATACTTTTCTCTCCGTGTAGATGAAATAAATAATGTTATTGAAAATATCATTTAATTAAATAAATAAATTACGTAAAATTTACTCACCTAATTCGAATTAATTACAATAGCTATTTAATTTTTTCTCTACTTAAAATAAATAAAACATTTGTATTTTATAATAAATATGATTGACAGTTACTGTCACAAACTTTTCAATTTCCAGTATTATTAAACAATTATTCAAAATACAAAATTAATTGAAATGGCATATAACACTCAACTTAATTTTTACAAATTTCTTAAAAGTTTATCAACAAAATATTTTCAAATTCATACACAAAACACTAAAAATAATCTCAATTAAAATAAATTCCAACAGATGTTCCACTCAATAAATCAAAGCAAAAAATAAATAAAAATTGCAACCCGTGAGGAATGTTGTACAACATTAATTCACGACAGTAAAAATATTTAATTTTCTTGAATGAAACTATTATTAGAATCAACATCTCTTAGCGACAAAACAACCAACTTTCTTTTTCATCTCGAAAATCCCAACCTCACTTTTTTCGGGCGTGAGAAACAATTAAAAACTCCAATCCCAAAACAGACCCAATGAAAGGAAAGAAAGAAAAAGAAAAAAACAATCGACATTTCAATTTGGAAATTACAAAGTTTCCGCTTGCAAGCACACACGTACACCGGCTACCCGAATTAGAAACAAAAACTTAATCAGGTGTAGAAAACAAATGCTCATCGCGCTGTACCATATCGCCTAATGTTGTATGGGCCCCAGACCCAGACAAAACACGATCACTAGAAAAGCAAAATGCCACACGACAGTGTCTGTGCGGATTCTCTTTCGCTCGACGCGCGTCTCGCTCAGATAGAAGAGCGGACCGGATGATATTCATTTTCTAATGGGAGCATACGCGCAGGGGCGTCCGCAGACGGGGCCAAATGGGACACTTATCCTCACCAGGAATTGAGGAAAAAATTGAGATATGTAACCTATACAACTTTGACCATGGGACACTTGGGCACTGTATATTATTGTTTCTTAAAAAGAGATTTGTTCTTTTAGTTTTATAGAGCACAACAGATGGCACTGTTTAAATTGTAACAAAATTAAAGTTATTTTTTTAAAAAATATTGATATTAATAATTTATTAACACAATATTTTACTTACTCAAAACGTAAAAAATATCAAATGTAAATAAATATATTAATTTGTAAAATTCTATGATATGAAAGCAAAAGTATTAGTTTTAGCATTTTAAATATATGTATTAAATTTGCTTTGGACATGAACAATTTATTTGAACACGGACACGATGAATGTATGCAAGTATGGCAGTAAAGAAAACTGATGTTCAAGCTCTAGACAATAAATATATGTTCAATAGTTGCCGTGAATGATTACACATTATATCAGAAATTTGCCAGAAAATACGAATTATAAAATCTATAGTAATTGATATTTCATTATTTATTTTTTTTTTATATATAAAAATTTGTTGATATAATTGTCTCCAAGCTGTGCCCCTCCCTGAAAATTTTTCAGCAAACGCTCCTGCATAAGCGTGTGCATGTATATATACATAAACCATACCGCGAACTATTTCAGCCCGTCGTAGTCTACTAAATTATCTCAAACGTTTTGAGATGCCGTACGTGCGGTACGCGATCGACTGAAAATGTGAAAATTAAGATGCATTTGAGCGACGTCGCTGACCGACATCGACTGAAGCAAGATTTGGTGTTTGCTAGACAGAGACTTTGATGCGGTTTGTCAATGTGCTGACTTACGAAGCTTTCTTGACTTTTTGATATTGTTGTTTTGTGTGATTAGGTGTCTCATAGCTTGTATAGCGGGTGTCATGTAAAATGCAACACATAAACATTTCAAGAGCTACGATAGCAGGAAAAATTATTGAAAATTCTAAAATGTTTTTTAGAATTTTCAATAATTTTTCCTGCCAAACTAGTATGAGTTAGATAAAAAAGTTTCTTAGCTATTATGTAGCCAATTTTTTTCTCTATTTTACTGAATTTTTTCAGATTTTTTTGAGCAAATTTTGAAAAAAGTCTTATTTTGAAAAAAAATTCCAAGGGTTACCTACCCCCTTGAGAAATTTTTAAAAATTCAGATTTTATTTTTTCCTGCTAAACGGTGCACCCTAGATTAATGATTTCTTCACTCAATTATAGTACTCATTATTCCGCATTTTTCCATACCACGCTTATATTCCTACATCTCATAGTTTTTGAGAAAAAAAAAATAAAAACCAAAAAATCAAAAAAAAATCTAGCGCCCAAACGGCACATGCTGGCAAATTAAAACTAAAACCAAATTATATAACTTTTTATGCCCTATCGAAAAGTATTCTAAGTATTTCTCCGAATTTTACTTCAGAAAGAAGTATTCTGCATATTATCAGTAATCAGAATATATAACATTTTTTTCATTAATAAAATAAACTGATATAAAAAAGTGTCAAAACGTTAGTCAAATATAATCTAAATAAAACTTTAAACCAAAACAAAAATATTTTTGTTATATGTATTTGAAAATAATAGTTGATTAGTTTTATATAAATAATATATACATAGGACATAAAAATGTAAAAAAAAATTTGATTTATACCCTGATCGCAATATACGCTTGCTACGATTTGCACAAGACAAATCCAGTTCATTGCAATAAAATAAAATTTAAAAAAATTTTCGTAGAATATTATACAATTAATCAGTTCTACATCTAAATACTAAACAATCAAACGATGACAAATTCTCTTGGCGTGACTGACATTCATTCGTTGCTTCGACATGCTAAATACGAACGTTTTATACGTTCTCTCTCTCTGTATGTATGTATACACAACCGGCCATAAGAGAGAGCCCCCCATTGCATCTATAAGCCAATATATACCATATGACATGATCGACGCTAATGTGACTGCCCTACCCAAGTATTGTTATCTTCCGTGAGATGAAACTCTCTGCAAGGCGAAAAAATTTTTACGTGAACACGTCAGAATGTGTGTGTGTGTGTGTGTGCATGATGACGTCATCATACTGCATTTGTTTTGTTTTGTTTCGTAGTTCAGAGATGCTTTTTTTTTACGTTAAAGTTGTTGCATTTAGTTTGTTCTAATATATCCTTGATTACTCAGAGTCATTTAATGATCTGATGACTTTATCCAATTTGTGTGTTAATGTTTTTATGACGAGATGTTGAAATTATTCGCAAGATTTTCTTTTGTGCCTACGAATATAAATTTAACAATATTATGAATAATTAAAACTGCTTGCTACCTTATTTAGACATATGTAAAAATCGCTCTCAACTTTTAGGCATGTCATAATCTAATGGGGAAACTTTTTAATGTTATTCTCTATGAATTTTCTTTTGTGAGAACGATATATTTTGTTTGTATTTCAAACATGAAAATTAATTCGGTAATATTTTTCTTTAATTTACACTCTATAGATAGTTTCAAAGTTACAAATAAATAAAATAAATTTTTATAACGTTATTTACGTAACGTTATATAACATAATAATTTATTTTTAAATGTTATTTTTAACGTTATATAACAAAAACAAATAATAAATAACGTTATACAATAACACGACGATTTCAGATGTTATTTCGTTCCTGAAATAAACTGAACTGACTGAATTTCACCCCATAGTCTAGTTATTTCTGTTTTTATTACAATTCGGTGTTAATGCAATCTTAAGATCACTATTTATGCAAAATATTTGTTCCTCACGCTTTGAAAGCGGGAAACTATGTTCAAATTATAAATATTTAAAATATTATATATATATATATATATATATATATATATATATATAAATTATTAATTAGAGAAGAAAATCTTTATTTGTGATAAATATGCTATATCAGTTTTGAAATGATGCAGTTTAAACATTAGAAATAGCTGCTGACGAATAAAGTAAGCCATGTTTTCAAATAGGAATAGCTATAATATTTGACAAATATCCAAATAGGCTGCAATATGTAATTGAACATCCTTTCTCTATGTGAAAAACAAAACAAAACAAAAATACAATTTGGATCAAGTTGGTGCTTGTGCCACTATTCCACTGCAATGCTTATATATGTATGATAATTTGATAACTATACATACAATAATAATCGGTTATTATGATAAATGTAAAAAATATACATTGGTCCAAGTTATTGCTAGATACGTTGAACCAAAGTATATTTTTACATTTATTTCAATTAATTTTGATTATTCATAATAACCGATTATTATGACTGCTGTGGAAATGAGATTTTTACGTGGGGTATGTGGTGTAACTAGGAGAGATCGGGTACGAAATAGACTAGTGTATGATGAGTGTGAAATTGAAAAAAATGTTGTAGCAAAAGCTGGTGTTAGTCAGTTAAGATGGTTCGGACATGTTGAGCGAATGTCTAATGAACGTTTGGTTAAAAAGATTTATTTGAATGATTTTGATGGTTTACGTTTGCGTGGACGTCCAATGAGTAGTTGGAGTGATATGATTGAGAGTGTTTTGCGTGAGCGAAAGTTTCCAAGTAGTAGGAATAGAAGAGCATGTATGAGAGGAATTATGAATGTGGATGAAGCGAAAGTTGCTTGTTTGGATAGGAGTGTTTGGAGGCGACTGATTTCGGAATAATGAAAAGAGTTTGTGCCACACCCTTTTGGGTATATGGCGTGATTGTGTATGTATGTATGTATAGTAAGTAATCAATTTATCATATTAACCGTAACATTTATAAATGTAAAAACATACAAAAATGTTGTTGCAAAAGTTGGGAGGTTGTTTCAAAAGTGTGGTTTGATTGAGAGTGTTACGTGAGCGAAAATTTCCAAATAGTAGGAATAGAAGAACATGTATGAGCGATATCATGAATGTGGATAAAGCTAGAGTTGCTTGTCTGGAGAAAATTACTTTCAGGATTCATCATATTTATTATCACAGTTCACAACCTTAAAAACTTACAATCACTTCTACTTTTATGGCAAATTTTTAAGATTTTATTAAAACTTTAAAACTGATGAAATGTTGTAGCAAAATATTATACAGTAACTTAGTATATTCAATTTCAACAATTTGCTTGCTAAAAGTTTACTAAATTAATTGCCATTAAAAAATATTTTAAAAAATTGTCACCATTTAAGTAAATTCTGACTGTATAAGTACAAGATTTTGTTAAATTAAATTAAGAAAAATTATATGTGATATGTAATGCGCAAATCTTTTATATTTAAATGCTAATTGATATTCGCAAATGATACGAATTGAATCGAATTATTTTAATATGAGGAAATATAAGATTGAAATAATAATTGGCGGATTGTCCCCAGTCTGGCGTCTATAATAATGACAGTAGTTTGAATTATGAATAAGTATATCGTCTTGTTTAACGAGCCCGAAAATCGTTTACCGTATTGCCCTGCCCAACTCTAACCTAAAAACTATTTTCATATTATTTTACGATTATATTTAGGAATAAAATCTTAACTAGAAACTTTATATGATTTTTTTAAAACATTATTATTTTGAATAATTAGTTAATATATTTTTCAAGTCAAATAATTATAAAATTAGTCCTTTAACTAAAGTTATTTTATTTAATTTATCTATAGAATTGAATTGTTCAAAATTGATGAAGACTTTTAGATAAATCATATAAGAAATTAGATGAATTCTTTTCTATGTGAAATGAAAATTAAAACTAATACGTCCAAATGGTTCTTCACCCGTGTGATATAAATATTGTTTTTTTTTTTTTTTTTGATTTCTTCCATTTATTACTAACATAATACATTTATTATTTTAGTTGTTATATTGGAAAAAATTGGTCATTCTATACTATAAAAAATTAATATAATTTTACAAAAAAAATATGTATGTATTTTACTTGTTTTGTTAATGTAATTTTTCATAAAAAAATGTTGTATTACGTAAATTATCATAGTAAAATTACAAAATGTTGTTATTTTTACTGTTAAAAATATTTGTCTTGAATATAATAGATTGAATTACTATATTCGAAAAAATATAAAATTAAATTTTAAAAAATTTATTTATTTTTCTGAGATTAATCCTTTTCAAAATTAGTCAAAATATTCAAAGGATATTAAGAAAATAAATTTACGTTCTTTTGAAGAATAATACAAAAGAATCACCTATGTATAAAAATAATACTTTTTATTTAAATTTTTTAAAATACAAATTCATATTTGATCAGAAATTTATGTTTCTCAACACATTTTCACGACATGACTACACTTCTGGTCTTTTAACAGACAATATCATCTACCTTCCTAATAGTTTATTTGAAACATATTTGTGCATTTTCTAGCACAAAGAATATAAAAAATGATCAGTTAACGCTTATTTGTTGTAATCCCGTGAAAAAATCAAAATAACAAAAAACCGAGATAAGTCTGTTATAAAATTCCCTCGAAAATTTCCAATTCAACTAACAAAGTAGATTTTTTTTTAAATCATTTCCGAACCATAAACGGTTTTTTGGTTATTCTAATTGCGTCGTTTATTTCTTCGAAAAAAATAAAACAAAAAAACTATGTCAACCATAAGTTTAGTAAACTGTCATCAAAAATTCCTGCAACTTAAATTTGAAACAATCTTGAAATGAATCGTGAAACAGTTCCATCGTTACAAACAATAATAACTAAGGCCGAAGATAAATCCATCGTAATATTGTCTTTATGAATAGTATATATTGCGTTGACAATCCATCAGTCGAAGCAGGCGAAAACATTGCGACCTGGGTCCTAGTGATTGCACACGGACATCAGATCAACCATTAATATGGATGAGGTACACAACACAATGTTTTGTTATATTAATGAGAGAGAAAGAGAGAGAAGTTTTGTTTATAAACACTTTTGTGTTTGCAGTCGCTTCGATGTCTCTGTGTTAGCTAGCGATTTCATCGAAGGCATTTTTTTTTAATGTATATAACAAAATATTCCAAGTATTCGGTATAGGCATTACATGTCTATAGTTGTGGTTGATCTGATGGGCGGACCAAGAGAACCAGCATACACACAACCCATGTATATACATATATAGAGAGTATTTATGCGTAGAATGTGCGGCCTCAAACTAGGTTCAAAGTTAACCGATTCATGTTGTGAATAATAAAGTCGGATTGCGACTATATATACCATTAAGCATATAACATAGAGGCGAAGGTATTATATGCTTTATGTGCCCAAGTATGTTACGCTTACGCATGTCATTACGTTTTACATTGTGTCATTGTACGGTATGAAGAATTCTGTCGCGTCTTCAAAACTTATCGTTAGGAATATATATTTTCCGATGTATATGTACACATACATATATCGGAAAATATAAATGTTATACTATACATGCATATGTAAACACTAACATTTTTTTTAATTAATTTTAACATCTGAAATACTCTGTTGTATATACATGTAGTTCTCGCTATGAAAATCTATTCTTTTGGAAAACTAAGTGTATGATTTTATTAGACATACGTAGCAATTATCTTCTCCTTCTCACTACTCATATGACAGATTAATTTGTATTATGGATGTAGATCTTAGTTCGGAAAATTTTAATCGCGTATACAAAATTATGTATAATAATTATGACGAAAGGACACATTTTCATGGCGAGAACTATAAGTTCATCTGTATTATAGTTTAGAAGAATATATCTAAATGCTATGGAAGGTGTACGTTTGCGTGGACATCCGATGAGTAGTTGGGTAAGAATGATTGAAAGTGTTTTGCGTGAGCAAATAAGAATAACAGTAATAAGAATATAAAAGCATGAATAGGTATTAAAAATGTGCCGAGAAATTTGATATCTCAAAATTGCGCCTTCAAATTTGTTGTAGAGAATTTTACAATAGAGGAATACATTATATTTTTAAATTTTAAAGACAATTTTTTTTTAATATAACTGTAATATTTGGTTAAAGTTTGAAGAATATTGAAAAAAATAACGAGAAAATTCGACTATTGAGTTAAAAACAAACATTTTATGCATGACTTCCATACAATATATTTTCTATGATTGTAAATAAGAGAATTTATTTATATAAGCATTAAAATTTAATATTGCTGCTGCTAGAATTGCGAGACTTATTACAATGGTTTTTCGGTGCACTCTTTTGATGTCTCTATTTATATAATGTTTAAGAATTTTTTTAAATATTGTATTACATTAATGACATGTAGAGCGAATGTCTAATGAACGTTGGTTAAAAAGATTTATTTGAATGATTTTGATGTTATACGTTTGCGTGGACGTCCGATGAGTAGTTGGAGTGGTATGATTGAGAGTGTTTTGCGTGAACGAAAGTTTCCAAGTAGTAGGAATAAAAGAACATGTATGAGAGGAATTATGAATGTGGATGAAGCGAAAGTTGCTTGTTTGGATAGGAATGTTTGGAGGCGACTGATTTCGGGATGATGAAACGAGTTTGTGCCACATCCTTTTGGGTACATTGCGTGATTATGTATGTATTTATGTATGTATGTATTTATGTATGTATGTATGTATGTATGTATGTATGTATGAATGTACTTATGTATGTATGTATGTATCTACATTAATATTTAATTTATTATAACAGTATATATCCTTTCTCATTTTTCACTCAGAGTGGTATTATAAATATGAACAAAGCAAAAGTAATTATTTGGATAGGGATGTTTGGCGAAAACTAATTTCTATTTGAATGGAAAAGTTTGTGCCACATTTTTATAGGTATATAGTCTGATTGTGCATGTTTGTGTATGTGTATTATTATAAATATAACAAATATCATAGTTTTGGCAAAAGTGTACATTGCGAATTTTACGCGGCAAGTCAAAATTTTAAAAAAAATGTTTTTTTTTTACCAATTTTAGGGATGTCTTTCACATTGCAGCAATACGTATAAAACTCCATTTGGTAACTTAACAAATAAATCTAACAAAAATGTGACAAACTTAAAATACTATTTAAAGGTACAAATTTAAAACTAAGCGTCAGTTTTTGCTTGACTGAAATTCTTTCGCATTTCTCAAGTATTCAACAAGGGTTGTTCTACTATTTCAAAGCATTCTTTAAATTTTTATTTTGATAAATAGCTTTCTACAGTTCATTGAAAAATAATTGTTTTTGGTTATAATTTGCCAAAAGCAAATTTACCGTAAAAGATAAATAGTTTTAGAAAAAAATTTACATAAAAATTATCTGACTACGCATACAGTTTTTTTTTTATCCCTTTTCATTTGTTTTGTTTTTTTATGCATAATGCCCGATTTCATAGACGGTAGTTAAATTTACTTAAGAAATAAATGTATTTACTCTATAGATTTTTCTTATTAAAGAAAAGAATAGTTATTAATTATTATTAATAATAAACTGATAGTAAATTGTTAAAATAACATTTGTTTTTAAGATTATTTAGTAGAAAAATAAAATTTACTTGTGCAGTAAATTTATTTATCGTTTATGAAACCGAACCCAAATTAAAGTTTTACGAATATGGACGAATAATGGACCAGTGATACAACTAAAAAATTTAATTTTTCAAAGAAGCAAAAAAAATTATATTTATTGTAAATAGAAATTACAAAATTACAAAAATAATTTCAATTTAAATTATTTATTACTTTTTTTTGATATACAATACATTTTTTTTATATTAAATATTAAACATTCAAACAGAAAAATAACTTATTTTTAAATTTCTTTAGAATTTGATAATAAAATTTGTAAATATGACAATTTAATACACAAAAAAATACTATTTCCACAAATATGTATGTAAACAATAAGCAATAACATAAATTTGACACACGCTGTTACATTTAACATTGTCCATGACTGAAACAGAATGTAAACAAATTAAATTACTACATTTATGTGATAAAAACTCGCATTTTCAAAACAAATTTATGTCAAATCGAATTTAAAAACAGCAGTATATTAAGATTCAGGTTACATAAAACGTTGTCAGCTATTTTGCAGGAAAATTAGCAGCGACAGTAGACTAATTGCATATTATTAAATTCTCAATTTAAGGTATAATTCAAATATGTAAAACTATATAGGATGTTTGTTCTATTAATATACAAAAATTGATAAAAATTTAAAAACAAATTGAAAAAAAGTACTATTTTCGCATATATGTGTGTAAACAATAAGCAATAACATAAATTTGACACGCGTTGTTAGATTTAACATTGACTATGATTAAAACAGAATATAATTGTATAACGAATTTTTTAAGTAACATTTATTTTTGATATTCTCTAATAATGCTAAGTGACACATTAAAAAGATGTTGAATATTTTACATGGCAAAATAAACAATAATATTAGTGTACTTTTTTAAAATAAAAAATAAATATGTATTTAAAAAGTACACTTCATTCTTTTATTAAAAATGTAAATATAATGGTAAAACTGTAAATATAATTTAATCACAGCCAATACAATCAAATACATATATATATATTATGACAATTATCTAATGTGTTAGTTACAAGACAAGTTAACAAATCATAAAATATTACTCAACAATTTCCATTGTATTTCTAACCTTACATACTTAAATGACAGGCAATGTGTTAAACAATATGTGTTGATATAGATTTTCTACAAACATATCTAGCATATAATTAATAATTATTGCACAGTTATCTGTATACCCTGACACAGTTATTTTCCTCGCAAAAATTATTCGAATTTTCATTAACCGAATTAGAGAGAAAGAATTTCTTAGAAAACACGCGTCGCGCCGTCGTGAAAAAGTGAAATTTTATTTGTGCATTATATAACCTATTTTCATTACATTAATAGACATAACATAACACAAACATATGTTTTAATATCAAATAAGGGAGTACTGAATCAAGGTTAGGTTAGGTTAAAGTCAGTATTTCATTTGATAATGATGCAATTTGTTTATTTTATATTAACGCAATAATTTATTGTTACGAAGTTGGCAGCGTGATAGGTAATAAGTTACTTTAGATAATGTTAAATACTCATTTGTTTTAAATAATGTGTTCGTAGCGTACTACAGAGTGTTAAATTATTTCAATATCTGTCGGCATAATAGATACCAGTATTAGCGTTTGAGTACAAGTTCAGAAATAATTAACAAATATAAATATGAAGATTTTTCTACCATCTGTTATAAATTAGAAATGTTCTGTCTTAATATCTTAATTGGGCTGTGCACTATAATCTCATTTCTTTATTTCAATTATTTTATATTATACTTTTTATATTTGTTATGTCAATAAAGTTAGCACCCCACCCCCACTTTGTCCAAAATTTAAAATTTTTGATCAATAATTTTTAGACCATCAATATGATATTGATGGTCTAAAATTGCCTAAAATTATGGGCCAAAAATTTTCAATTTCGAACAAAGTGGGGGGTGCTAACTTTATTGACATACATTTGTTACGTAACTTGTAAGAATTAATCTTTCTTTGGTCGAATATACAATATCTGATCACCCTAGGCGGTATATATTTCATTTCTTATACTTCTTCATGCATTTTCAATAATCAAATTCAAATTCAAGCAAAAATAAATAATGCAATTGTCAGTTAAATTAACTTGTCTTAATAATTAAAATAATTAAAAAAAATGCACTATTCATTTTGTAATAGTTTCTATGTAAAAAAAATGACAGTAATTTTGTGTATAAATTACACTTTACAATAGTTTCAAAAATGTTGGTGTTAATTTAATTTAGTAATTTTTTGGTAATACTAGCAATTGTATCTTTTTACATTTTCTTGTAGTGCAATATTTACATTATGTGAGTCTCAAATAGGACATCGGATAGTGTCAAATATTTACAAGATTCCTAAAGTCTAGATAGTAGATATATATATATATTAACAAAGCTTTTACTATAAATGTAGTTATTCAATTTTATATGAATAAATTACACTTTGACATTTCCTATTCAGTATGCGAGCATATTAAAAACATTAATAAACAATTGAAAAGCTATCTTCCTTAATGTTAGTAATCGGATTATTAAAAAACAGCATCGCATCGGATCGGCATAGTATGGCGAATAGTGTTTTGTTCAAGTATGTAACACAAACAGATGCTCCCATGTGGGTATTTAGTACAGGTATCCATGCTATGCATCTTACACATATCCGCACACACACATGCATGTAAACACACGAACACATACAAAACATCACAGATATATGTAACTGAACATTTTTTGTCGTTTTTGTTTTAAAATGCAATAATTTCCTAGACCTAGAGCATTCACGGTCACTGTTAGTTTGCAATCACATACACATCTTTGGCGTAGTATATTCTAGAGATATAAAGCCACATCCAAATACAGAAACTGCTCTAATTGCGTTGAAAAATACTAATAATATTGCGCGCGGTATTACCATTAGTATTTGTTTTTGCAAGCAAAGAAAGATCAATAATTTCACAAAAAAAATGATTTCAAAATGTGTCCATAGTTTATTTGTCTATAAAATTTGGCTTCCTTTAATTAAAAATTTATAAATTTCATGATCTAGTTACTTGTTTTGTTACCTAGTTCTGTTAATTTACTGTAAATATCATTTGTAATTTTTTTCCTGATGAAGACGTAAGTTGAGTTCGTCGACACGTCGCTTATTAATATATATATATATATATATATATATATATATATATATATATATATATATATATATATATATATATACAGAACTATAACCTAAGCTTTTTTTGCATCATAAGCAAATTTACTAATATCAGCTGTTTTTGACATCTGAATTTCACACATATTTTGATATCAAACTGAAATGGACAAATCACGCAGATGTTATTGTTAAAGATATTACGTATTTTAAAATAATTTCTACAAATATAAATTTATAACTAATATATTTGAATAATATTTGATTTCTTAATCTTCGAATAAATAATTCTTTTATGTCACATCCTGTACAATCTATCGTCAAATTGATCTTGCGTGTATATTTCAATTATAACCAACTAGTACCAAATAACTTGGTTTTTTGCAGAACGCATCATGTTTATTTTCGCATGTCTTACCAGCCTTAGCATATTGGGAGCGCCCAATATCTTAACAATTCAGCTTTCTGTTCCTCATAGATCACGCATTAGTTGAGTCGTGTGCGGACATTTCAAACAGACTAGCTCACCGCTCGCTTGATTATTATTGTTCTATTTGCTGATGGTTAAGCAAATGGAAACTATTCATCTACTCAATTATAATTACACAAACGGGCAGCAGTAGTCGAATACAAACGTGCGGAATTCTAGCGTTCATAAATTAAGTTAGATTTAAGATGTGGCAGAAATTGGTGTGTTTTCTTTCAATTTTCTTGTAAACAAATGGTAACGTTGTTGATTTAATTATTGCCCCGGAATAAATTACGATGTGTTTTGGTAGAATATTTCAGTTTAGGCTATGTTTGTTACATAATGTTGTTTTAGGATGGAAAATAGAATTGAAGCCGCAGAGAAAAAATACAGTAGCTATTAAACTTAATCCGAATATAATAGTATTTATTTTGTTCAAAACTTATATTTTATATGGCTTTAGAATTTAGAACGTAATTGTATTAAAAATCGAAGTTGTTTAAATAATGATTACCTATATATGTATGATGCATACTTGTTTTGGTTTTTCTACGATATTATAATTGCGGTTTCTATTAGTTTGTAAGTATTAAGAAATACACTTAAATTCATAAATAAAGATGTTTGTTGATGGAAAATTAATTTGTTTATTTATTTCCAATTGCATTTTATCTAAAATGTCAAATGTACATAAAAATGCAGAGGTCCGTATTTAGAAAAGCTTTTAACCACTTGTTAATTATTTGTACTTTACGAATATTTTTAAATTTTTTTAATTTAGAGAATGTACGATTTGATCATTTTTACCAACAATGTTTTTTTCAAAAAGTGACATGTTTGATCAAGTGTTGATAGTTTTCTTTTAATATTTGACAGTTTTAGTTAAAAAATTAACAGCTTTTATAAAAGTTTGACAGTTTGTTATATTGGCTGTTATTGCTTTATAAAACGTGAACGTGTTTTTAAACTTAAAACTTGTGTTTTTCTAATAAACATTAAAAATAATAATGAAAACATATAATAGAAAGTTACATTACAACTATCTGAAAAGCTTTGTATGAAATTATTTACTATTTAGTTTAAAAATTAAATTAAATTTGAATTTAGAATCATTAAGTAAATCAAAAATAAACACTATGGCCCGATTGCACAAAACATTGTTAACGCTTTGTAAGTTAACCAATTTCTTAACTTGCCTATTAACAAATCAATGTGGGGGTTTTAAGATAGCTAAATTATTGATCAAGTTAAAAATTCTTTGTATAATCGGACTTATGTTTCCAAACTGAATAGTAAATAATTTCATACAAAGCTTTTAAAATAGTTATACTGTAACTTACTATTATGAGTTTTTATTAAAAAACATATATTTCCATTAGAATAACACAAGTTTATATTGTAAAAAAAGCTTTTACTTTTAATTTAAAAGTAAAAACATTGGTTCTTAAGTCAATTTTTCTCAGTGTATTTTAAACTTAGGTATTCAATAACAGAACATTGAAGAAAACGCGCATTATTTGATGGCTGGTATGCAGGTTTTTCTCTAATTTCATTTGCATAAAACTACACAACTACACAATTAGAAAAATTCGAAAAACCCGGCGTCCCGGTCAGGCCATCATTTAACTACCCAATAATAAACAGCTTGTTCATTTTTCACGGCTCGACGCGATGAAAAACTAGCCAGTGAGTAGTTAATTGCTTGGGAGGCCGCGCTCTTTTTATTAACAATTAATTAAAAATAATTAACCGTGCGTAATTGTAGCGCAGAGGGAAAAAGTTGAGTGCGCGTCAGTTCAATTATATATTATTGTATACGACTCGGACACACTGCCACTAGACTCACTCGAATGTGAGTTCGATTCGAAACTCACATTCGAATTGGTCGGGGTCGGGATGGCCATCCAAAGTGAAATTAACCAGATAGATAATGGGATGGATGCGCGCGCCGCGCCTACTGTTCGGGGCCCTGACGAAGAAATAACGCAATTTGTTACGCTAATTGCCCGATTAGCCACCCTGTGTATTGACGCAAGCGACTCGGCTGCTGGAGGGTCTTATAGGCTGATGTTAATGGTCAATTGGATACGTAAAACACCTTAAATGCGCTGGATAAGAACGTAGTTTTTAGTTATATGACAGTAAATATTTATATAAAAAAAGTAATAAAAGTTTGCAAATGTTTTTAATTATTCTATTATAATACTTCAATTTAACAAAGCAAGTTTCTCTATAATAGCAGTATAATTTACTGCAAAAATATAAAGTAGAGGAAAATATGCAAATATTTTTTTATTAAATCTAAATAAAAAAATTTTTACATCACAACTACTTATTACATAGCATTGACGGTAAAAAATTGTATTTACGTAACTCACAAAAAGTAGTAAAAAAAATATGTTTATTTACATCAGAAACAGAATTTTTCGTGTATTAAAAAATTGTAAGTACCGAATTCTTTAGATTACAGCAAGGAAGTTATATTTATAGATTAAATATAACAAAACATTGAATTTTTGAAATAATAAGTAAATGTCAAATATTTTATCTAAATCTTTCTAAATCAGATATTAAATTTTCTCTATTATTTATCGTATAATACAGTTAAAATAATTGAAATAACTTAAGAACTGATAATGAAATAATAAATAATTTATACGTCATTTCCAATGTGCAACTATGATACTGACCTAAGAAAAAAATAATATTGTAATTCATATTTATAATTAAATTGTAAATACCGGCGATGTAATAAATAAAACTAATGAGTCATATAAGCATAGGTGATAGAATGACAAGAAAAAATCAGTAAAAACAGGTAATTATGTTCAAGATATTATATGAAAGCTACGTATATATCAATTAATATTTTTGATTAAACTTAGATCATTATAAGTCCAATTAAAATTGTTGTTATTTAAATACAACCAGTTTTTAACCATTTGTTTATTTATCAGATATCAGTAAAGAATTTTATGTTTATATCGTTATATGCAACACAGAAAAAAATTAGATTTAGATTACTAAATTTTAGATTATGTGTCTGTTTGCATGCAAAAAAGAAAATAAATTCACAGATTTTTAATAATAAAAAAAATGACATACTGTATAGATTGCAGTTACTTAAACCAGAAGTTAAATTATAAGAAAAAGAAATACAATTAAAACGAAACTATAAATTAGAATCAAATTTATTTTTAATATAACAGTCCATATAACGTTTTTTTTTTTATAAAAAAATTTAGAAATATTATTTAGTAAAACATTCTTTGAGGAAATGTGATTTCAAAGGACATGATTAATTTGCATATCTTCTAAACTATTCCAACTACAAATATTTACAATAAAACTAAATTTCATAGGACAATAACTCAGAATACATTTTAAAAAATATTGTTACACTCTACATTTTTCTCAATAAAACAAAAGTTTAACTGAAGTTTCAACTTTAATTCCATCTTTGTAAACGAGTTATCGTAACTAGGGGTTTAATTTAACTTTCTCAATTCAAATTTGATCTCGAGTTAATCATTTTAACTTGCGTTTATGAAATCGGGCATAAATGACTTCAATAAGCTATAGTCCTCAAGTTCACCTGTACATCATGTAAATCCTTTTTTCTCGAACCAGTAACCGCACTAACCATCTGCAATGATAACGCCACGTTCCCATAGCCAAGCAATTCCGATGACCAAATTAAATTAGCTCGTCGACAAAATAGAAGATCGAGCGAGCAGCGGTGGCCCGGTGCGCAGCTCGCGCTGGATGCATTCCACGGCAGGACAGCATACCAGAAGGCCGTATCACCCTTTTTTGGCTCCGGGCCGTCTGCGCGCGAGGCACCCGGACTCAACGCGCTAACCAATGACCAATACACAGCCAGGCAACGTTTGCAAACTGCAAATGGTCGGCTGCCCCATTCGTTCTCACTCTCGCTTTAGCTTTATGCCCTCTGTCTTGCACGTTCGCGTAGCGCCGACCATAACTTACCCGATTCTCCATTTACAGTGATTCTACCCATATATGATGGATTGCTCTTTATTCTCTTTATAGTATTCAAGCCAAATGTTTTGCCGTGCACACTGCTAAGAAGAAGATAGTATTGATACGTGAAATATCATCGCAGAGAAAAATCGTATTTTTTTTGCCACAATATCATCCCTGATTTATTTGTAATTTATAGAGAAAATTAATTTATCAAACATATATTCTGAATACAGTTGGTATTCTGTATCATTCAATAAGCTTTATAGTACTATAGAATCTTTAGTCATATAAAAGATTTTATAGTACTTAGAATGATACAAATTACTTGTGTTAATTTCAAAAATAAATTTATTTATAGTATATTACAGTTGGTATAAAGTTAGTAAGTAAACTATAATGAAATTGAGAAATAGTCAAAAATGGATTTAGACAAAGTTACATAAAAACATTTTTGGTCTGATCTGTTAATTTTGCGTATTTTAAGAATGTTTTCATTTTGTTTCTGAAACAAAATGAAAAAGGGGTGAATTTATATATTTGTCAAGGGCGCCAAAATTCTAGTTACGCCTCTGGTCGCATGTGGTTGCTAGGAAAATATATGTTTTGTACAATTTCATAAATAAACAACTGTTTTGATATAAAGTGATATAAGAAAAACGAATTAATAAATTACTTTATAAAAAAAGATATGAAAACCACAGGATTTTTTGTACTGATCTCATGTGTAAGATTATAACTTGCAACAGTACTGTAATTTTATTGACTGTTAAAGAAATTTATCGAAGTGTGATAAATTCAACTTACGCAATCTGTCTACAATGATTGTAAACAATTATAACAACACGATCGTGCAAAAAAAATTATACCGCTAAAAACGTATTTTGGAAGCTGAACTTACGTCTTCAATTAGCATATTATGGAAAAGTTAGTTTCATTGCTTACTTCGTAATACAAATCTATATATTTTAAAAGATTTATTAATAATTTTAAACAGTAATAAAACAAATTTTCCAAAAATGAAGGAAACATAAAAACGAAACTATTTAATCATTTAAAAACGTGAAATAACTCTGATAATTTATTTTTATCTACCGAAAAAATATGTCGCCAATAAGAGAACCTACCATTTAACGAAAATATCTGAAATAGCTTGCAGTGTTCATCAGCGTAAAAAAAAAACACTCTAGCCTGGCAACTTGTCTTATTTTCAAAGTGACTGAAACACGTCCAGTCAGAATACCAGTATGTGTAAATCTTACATATATACGTGTGACCAGTGGCGCAACCAAGGGGGGGGCCGACGGGCCTCGGCCCCCCCCAAAGCTAGCAGAATTAGCACAATTTTTATTCGTTTAGTCATATATTCAGCAGTCACTTCTAACGCTACAATTATTTACCCCAAAATATTGAGCCAACATTCATTATTTTAAACTATTAATTATTCGATTCATGTAAGATAAAGTGAAAATCTGGTTAGTATTTGCTTTTTTTTTGCTTCTCCAAGATAAAATCCTTGGGCCCCCCCCAAGACAAAATCCTGGCTGCGCTACTGCGTGTGACAGTACTCATATAGCTAAATGAAAAAGTTTGACGTGAGTAACCCTTTTATATTTAGTGGGTTGAGTATGTGCTTGGATTTCTTCTTACAAAATAATGCAACGCAACGAGACACACACACACACACACACACATTAAATGAGTAAGTCTTACTACACGCCCAGTTGTTTTTATATATTACTCTACAATGTTGAATAACTCTATTAGCTGCTTGATTAAAATGAATTGAATTTTAATTTATCGAATATTATTTATTTTAATTCTAAATGCTGGTCCAATTATAGCACTGGTCTTCTGGAAAATGCAAGGTAAATCCAACCATAAATATATATATATATATATATATATATATAAATATATAAGTTAATTTGGAATAACTACCGTGAATATAAGTTGAGAAAATTTATATAACGGGATACGGTATATGATTGACTAGGTATATAATATATATATATAGTATATATATATAGTATATATATATATATATATATATATATATATATATAATGATTTTTTGTATCGACTAGGAAATTTATATAATAATTAAGATTGATAGTGGGTGTTGTAGTCAATGGTTGGATAAGATGTTAATAAAAAAATCTCATTTCAGATTTAAACCGAGCTTTCGCAGCATATTTTGCCTACTTCTTCAGAGCGCTATAATCAACATTTTATTTATGAACAATATAATACATGAATAAGTAAAAACATACAATAACCAGATAAATAAAAATAAAATTGTCTCCTTTATTTATCTGGTTATTGTATGTCTTTACTTATTCATGTATTATATTGTTCATAAATAAAATGTTGATTATAGCGCCCTGAAGAAGTAGGCAAAATATGCTACGAAAGCTCGGGTATATATATATATATATATATATATATATATATATATATATATATATATATATATATATATTGTTGTTTTATACATATTGTTGCATATTATTATATATATTGTTGCATTATACAGATTAAAAAAATAATGTAAACAGTGTATATTTACATTTTGTAACCTGATACCTCTATAATGACCCTTTTCCCACCAAAATACTTACTCTACTCTACTGGTATACTACCATCGTAAATAAATTTATTGCAGTAGAATAGAGCAATGGTATAGAGTAGTCGGAAGCAAAACGTGTGTCAATATTTTTTATTTATGAACGGAAATTATCAAATAATTGTCATCGTTAAAAAATATTTTATTTTAATAAGTACGAAAGCTGAATGAAAAATGAAAACTTCATATTTTTAGTTGAAATATTACTTTTTGAAATTTGACAATTTTTATTCCTTGGCTTTATATTCTAAGGTTTTTAACATGCTATCATTTTCAGTACGAAATTTAAATAAAAGAAATTCACCAATGTTATTTGACAATTTGAGAAAACAAAGGTTGCCAAGATACATTAAAAAGTAAAGTAATAACTGCACAAATACGAAATTTTCACTGCATATTAAATATGCGCGTTGAAATATAGACTGTTTTGCATTTTTAAATTGTAGAACGCATTATCTAATAAAAATTCACCGACTCATTGGTGATTGTTTCTTATTTTCATTACGTACTGAAAGTGGTAGCATGTTAAAAGTTTTTATTGACACTGGTATATTAATAATTTAGTTTCCAAATAGTTTATTAATATATATGCATCGGGACAAAAACCTTAGGATAAAGCCTGTATTACCAATAATACAAAAACCCAATCACCGAACCATATCGTATAGCTACAACTGTCTGTGATGAATCAGTCTCTTTTGCATTCAGTATCCGTCGCGACGCATCGCCCAGCTACTCCTCATCAACTATCGTTGTCGGTCTGGTATATATAGCACAGTAGCGCATAGAAAGAGCATCAACATATTAGTTAAGTTAACTTTTTAGTTTACGCACACACACACGCACACAGTATAGCAAGCAGCTCACAGACTGTTTGGTACTTTGTTATGCGTGCGCGGCGGCGCACGTTGGTCTATTTTCGGTCTGTCTACCACCGCCAACCGCCTCCACCGCCACCAGCTTGTTGCTGCACTCTGACAGAAAAAGAGGCACCCTATGTGCGCCACTTAACACCCACAGGCTAATGCTACAGTGGCTAACAAACTTTTTAAATGAACTTAACAAACTTAATAAATGATGATAAATAACGATTCCGTGAACCAATTCGAATATTACTAATATTACTAGTTTATAATTAATATTTAAAGTTGAAATATTAAATGAAAAAAATTCCGTCATCTGGTAGGAATCGAACCCGCAATCTCTCGATCTTTGATTGTTAGATCATAGGTGACTAGGCAAATTTTCAAAATTAATTTTATTTTTTATATACTGCTATTTATTTTCAGTTTGAATTGAATTAATTGAAAAATAAAAATATATTAAATGAAATTAATTCGGAAAACTGGTGTAGTCACCTGTAGTCTAACGGATGAAAAGGTAGACCAGATATTACGCATTCGATTCCCGTCAGATTTCAACTTTAAATATTAAATATTAACTTGTAACATTAATACCATTTTTTCTGTATTTTTTGGTGAAAATTAAAAATGAATGTTTTTTTTTTTTAGTTTACTTCAACTATTGATGGTTGTAATTAGAAAATTTTCAAAATTGAAATAATACACATAATTTTAAGCTTGGTTTTAACTATAAACAGGATGGTAACTAAAATCCTTATAAGATTTTAACATATAAAAATACATTTTTTGCAAATTCCTGTTTCCTCAATTATTTTAACCGTTTTATTTTACTATTAGTTTATTACAAGTTTATAATTAATAAATAAAACAAAAAAAAATTAAAAAAATTCTGTAATCTGACGGGAATCAAATTCGCAATCTTTCGATTTCCGTTAGACAACAGATGACTACGCCAGTTTTCAGGATTAATTTCTTTTATTGTTTATTTCAAATAAAAAATCAAAATATTTTTTCATTTAACATTTCGACCTTAAATATTAAATATAAACTTGTAATATTAATAATATCAGTTTATTGTTTTCGATGCAGAATTTTATGCTTATATTTGTAGCTTTTTGCCTAAAATAATTAGGAAAGTTGGAAATTACAAAAGTATTGTTTCGCCATGTATTGTGACCGAAAATTGCGATCACCACTTTGTATATGTAAAACTGGCATGCTAGAAATAATATTTTTTTTTATCATAAAATATGAATACATATGCAGCAATAATATTAGAGTCAATTAGAAATAAATCTTATTAAATAGTGAGTTTAGCTCTACGTCCACATTTACAATACCTTCCATTTCTTCACACTTGGAAACACAATCTGAAAATAAACTAAACGCACAAGCAAGCAAGCAAGCGCCATGCGAAATTCATTGGCCTAGTTACCAATACATCATATGCGCCACACGAAACATATGATGCCAGTGTTATAATAAGATTTTTTATGAAAAGGTTACAGTACCCATAAATCTACAAGTACGAAATGTCACCAAAATGCAATTATATTAATCCTAATAATAGTCTCATTTCCTTCTTCCATTCAAACTATCAACAACACCATCTTTCCAAAGTTAGGAAAAACTCTAATTACAATAAAATTTTATTACCAACACGTGGCTGGTCGTTCGTTTTTTGTTTTGCATTTTCCCATTATATATTGCAATATTTTTTGGTGTGTCAAATTCAGAAAGGAAAAACACGAAAAGTTCATCTATTCTATTTTTAAATTACTATAAATTTTATTTGTTTATTTGATAAAATCAACATGTTTCCAGAATCGTAACTTGACTAGTCTAATAAATAAACCAGCGTCTGCAAATAACATATTTTGTTAATTATCTAACAGTACAAATTAGTAAATTTTGTAAGCTTACTATTTACTCTCTGTATTAAGTTAATTAGTATTATTACAAAACTATTTTTAAAAACTGCAAATAATCATTCTAATACCCAGTCTCATAAACGCGATTTAAAATAATTAACTTGAGATTAAATTTGAAAATGTGTTTTACAAGAGAGAGTTATATTAAACCCCGAGTTAAATACATATTTACTAGAACTGTTAAAAACTATGTAAAGTTACATAAATTTATAATTTATTAATATATTTATTTATAATTTATTTGGGTAGTTCATTATCTAGTGATGATCGCTTTAATCGTGAAAGTGAAAGAAGAGTTAATATTGATTGTAAGGTTTTGGGTGCTTTGGGTACTTTTGCTAGGAATGTAAATGTTACCAAAGAAACCCGTTTGACTATATACAATGCTGTTTTGGTGCCTCCGTTTATGTATGGCAGTGAATGTTAAGTTTAGCTGCAAAAGCATAAAAGGAAAATAACTGTTGAGGAAATGATATTTTTACGTGGGATATGTGATATAACTAAAAGAAATCGGGTACGAAATAGATTAATGTATAATGAGTGTGAAATTGAAAAAAATGTTGTTGCAAATACTAGTGTTAGTCAATTAGGATGGTTCGGTCATCTTGAGCAAATGTCTAATGAACGTTTGGTTAAAAAAAAAATATGTAAATGATTTTGAAGGTATACGTTTGAGTGGACGTCCGATGAATAGGTAGGATTGAGAGAGTTTTGCGTGAGCGAAAGTTAAAATAGCATGTAAGTTTTTTACAGTGCAGGATTTAAACGTCCTTATACTTATTTAACCAGTAAGTTTTTATAACTGAATTATATTTAGTAAAATCAAAGTTTTAAATTTACCATAATGTTAAGAAAATTTTATACTTGGAAATAATAAATTTCAAATAAAGGCATTTTAGGCATATGCCATTTTCTTTTCTCTTTTGACATTTATAAGATGAAAGCTTAAATTAAAATCAACTAAAAAATGAAACTGAACGATAATGGTAATAATGAAAGTGACTTTGGTAATCCTTTGGAATCCTGTTCCAAGAAATTACATCGTAGTGCTCAAATACGTGCATAGAGAATTTACAGAATATAAAATTTTGTTTTTACAAAAAGTCACGTTTTACTGACTTGTTTGAGGTTCGTATGTAATTTTCAAGTTTGATTTAAAATTAACTTGTAAACGTTTGATAGTTCCTGAAAACACGAGTTTCACATCAAAAAATTTTTGTTTTCTCAATATATTCAACTATAAAAGTTTTAAATAAAAATGTTTAATGAAATGGTCTAAAATGTTCAAGAAAATATCAATGAACTAAGGAAATTTGACTGAAATAAAACCTATTTATATCTATGCGTATTTTTAATTTTAAAACATAATTTTCCTCAACGCTTATTATTGAAATTGTTTATGCATATCTTAAAATTAAAAAAAAAAATAAAACAGCATTTAAATATTTTTTTCTTAGCTGCTTCCAGCTGCTATAAGTACATGAAAATCTCAAAAACCATAAATAATACAATTTTGGTTAAATTAGATAAATAATTTACTCATGTTCGTATGCAAAGCCTCATTCGAAAGATTATTATACATATTTAAACTTTTATTAAAAACAGATAGTGATGTTCTTGCCATATTTGTCCAGGGCACATATAATTGTTGTACTGCTCTGCAATTCTAGACAAGTAACCTATCTTTAATTAAAAATAATTGTGTATTTTCTTTTTTGGTGTTCAAAATATTCAACTCCATATTTTTTTCACTGTAATTTTTATTTTTTAATTGCATATTAAGTAAAACTTTTTAGACAAGTTTGTATATAGATTTTAGTGACGTACGATAAAAAATTTATTACTTATTTAATTTAATATTTAAAATTATGTCTAAAAAGTCTAACAAATGTTGCTGAAAAATAAGAAAAGCGAGAAAAATAAATCACAATTTTACAGTACATATCGTACATTCATAGATTATTTCAGTTTCAGTCACTGAAATATAGTAATAACTGGAATGTGCACTGCCTATGTGTTCTAGTAGCGCCAATGCGAGCCGAGAGAGATAGGAAATACGGGGGATCTCTATCACTGTCTTACACTTCTGCGCATTTGAAATTCAAATGCGATTTCTTGCGGTAAAAATGCGACAATCTTATGTTGTTGCATATTAAATTGTAGCTAAATGCATCGGGTAAACGATACGTAATGAGATTTTATTGGGGAATTCCTCTATAAAAAAGGTATTTTTATGATTTTTGATATATTAATTTGACATTTGACAGTGAGATTCTTTTTTTTCATAGCTATCTAAGTTATCATGTAGTAGCAATGCTACGCCATTAGAAAGACAAAGACGCGAATCCCACGTATCTCCTATCTCTCTCGGCTCGCATTTGAGCGGCCAGTGCGCGTTCCAGTTATTACTATATTTCAGTGGTTTCAGTATTATTTATTGAAAAAATATAAGTTCCTATAAATAATGAAAAAGAAACTAAATGTAGTTTTTTTACTGAATATTTGTCAGATGCACAAATTTTATCGACTAGCACCGAAATAATTTGTATAATATTAATTGAACATAATTGAGTTACATAAAAGGGTCAAGTAATGTTTTTTGTAATACATGTATTGGCCATTTTTATGAAACGTTATTGATTATTATAACGTTATATAACGTTATTAAAATATTTATACGTTATTGTACTAGAAATTATAGTTGAATTGTTATTACAATATTATCGGATATCGTTACGGTAAGTTTTTTATTCCTAGTTAAAATCAATTCTAAAACCGAGCCCAGTGACATTTACAAAAATAATGTTACTAAAAGCCTCTTTGTGTACTAAAAAAAAAATTGAAAAATTGATATATGACATTATATCAAAATAAAAATTTCTTCTAATTAAAGAAAAATTAACACCTGCGTATTGATTAATAATTCACCTATTAGCACCTATTTAATTTGGCACAATAAACTGTCTAAAAAATTTATTGCTTATTACTGTTTAACAAAAGAAAAACGAAATGGAAAAAAGTTTTACGTAAACATTAACATTCAATCTTGCGCAATTTTATCACCAAAACATAATAAAAGTTGTAATAAGTAATTTACAAGTACTATGAAAACAGCACTTAATTTCCAATGATTGATTATTTTCTAGTAGGCAATGCTTATTTACCCACAATCAAAATAGAAATTTGTTTCATTAGATTTTCACATAACAAACTTTGATTTAATAATAGCTAAATTATAAAAAGGTAGAACTTATTTTTGGCATCTATAGTTTTCTACTAGCATAGATATAACGCGTTACTTTATTGAAATGATAATTATGTTTGACAAAAAATATTAACTTCTCTTATCATATATATAATATAATGAATCATCAATGATTAGTTTTAGCTTTATTATTAGAAATTCCAGAGATTTTAGCGGTATTGACACCATGAAATTGTTGCACTACAGTTACGTTTAAGTTAGAAAATGGATCATTGATTTTGTATCCAGTATGCAATAATATTAAAAGTGGCCTAAAATCTGTACAAAAGAAGTTTTTTAAATATCTAGTATTAGAAATTGATAATACGTACTTATCCTGCACAAGGAATAGATTAGTTAGTATTATTCGATAAATTTAAGTTCAAAACATTAGATTATAGAATAAATAAAGCCAACTGTATAAATTGCTGCACAATATGATTAATTATAGCAATTTAATTCAAAAAATTAATTTTTTAGTTCATTGGATTTGGGTTATCCCATTTTTTTAGTATGAAATTTAACTACTGAAAACGTTTATTTAGGTTCAAATATATTATGAAAACAAAAAATTATAAAATACCTTATATTTCATAAATATTAATTATTAAGAAGTCGATATTAAACAAACTTTTAATTAACAATATATTTAATAACATTAATAACACTAATAAAAATAAATTATATACTTTTTAAGTTTGCATATTCAAATACCTAAATACATGCAAAAGTAAAAGAAAAACCTTATTTACAATTATCAATTTTCAAAACAATCCAATAGAAACATTTTTATATTCGCTGTTGTTCAGAATAAACAAGCTACCCTATATACATCTATGCTATTAGGGTTATAAGCATATAAGTATAACAGTATGTGTTTATAGAAGAATTGAAAAGCGAAAATAAGGGTGGTAACCGTACCGGCCACATTTCACCCCTAGTGGTGATGACTATATGAAACATTTCCATCTATTTACTGTGTGGCACGTGTCATGCATTATTACGCACGTGCCACATGTCACACCAGGCCCCCCTCACCCCATCCACACCCTCGCCATGCACTCCTAAATGTATCATTCCATATTTGCAAGAATAATTTGATTGTACGAGTAACCATTTCATTATTTCAGTTGCTCTCATGTTTATCTCTGTAATATTTATTTTTAATTAAAATAAAACGGATTTAGGATTTAGTTTTGTGTTAATTTTTATTAATAATCGACGACCTCGATGTACATTATCATTATTAGGAAAAAAGATACAAATGACATTTAGAGTAAATAAACAGAACATAGAAACAAGTAGGTAGCTAGGAAACAAAATAAGTAACTAGATTATAAAATTTATAAATTATTAATTAAAGGAAGTCAAATTTTATTTAATTCTGATTGATGTTAACTTTTTCTTTATCAATTATTTCTATTGATTCTCTTATCAATATTAATAGAAAAAATTTTTACTATGTCTATTTTCAATGTTAACATCAATAATGATAAATAGACAAATATCTATATAGAAAAGTTTAATTTTAGTTGTTTTATCTAAAAAAAAATTAGATGATTTTCAGTCATATTAAATAAAAGATCTACTTCAAGAGTTTGGTATTACATTTGTTTAATAATTTATTTAAAATCTTAATTTTATTGGAGATAACTATTTAATTTCAACAAATTTGTAATGAAATAAGTAATATTATTAGTCATATCATCTAATTCAATAAATAAATCATCTAAAATTTGGTCATCTAATTCAAATTAACATTTTTCTAGCAAATAAGGAGAACAAATTAACTGCACTTTATTTTAAAATAAAATTTGGCTTCTTTTAATAATTTATAAATTTTATAATTTAGTTACTTATTTTGTTACCTAGTAACTTGTTTCTACGTTCTCTTTATTTACTATAATGTAATTTGTATAATTTTTCCTGATGATGATGTACGTCGAAATGTCGATTTTTTTAGTTAAAATTTAAACAGAACTTGATTCTAAAGCATTTTTATTTTAATATAATGAGTTTTGTAAAGATTTTTTACTATGTTAACAGCTACATTCTGAATAACTAACAAAAATCATTTAAGACCGTGAAAATTTGTATCTCAACTTTTCGATATCAAATTTGTACAAATAAATTTGATAAATGAAACTGTTTTTGTATGCGACCTGACGGTACGGAATTTAGATGTGTGCGTTGGGGCCGTTTGTCTCTTCGTCATAGACTTCAATCCCGACGCTGTGACGTAAAGGGGGAAGACGCCGTGCGTCCATTTGTTTTGAGTCGTGGCCAAGAAAACGCGCCGATGTTTACGGTATCAGATTCAGTTTGTTTTATTCTACAGACACAGGCGCTGTTTTTTTTTTCTGTTTTGTTTTTCTCATTTGTTTTATACCTGTACATCAAATATTCGATACAATTTTGTTTTAAAATATTCTGTAATTTTGTTTTTTTATATTTATGTATAGCTCTTTTTTTTCGATTTGAATATCTCTTATTGTTAGATTCAGATGAAATAGATTGTGAATTGGAAATTTGATTTTATGTTTTTGTTGTTAAAAAATTTAGGAATTTGATATATTGAATAACTGTTGTGATATTAAATTTTGTTATGGATAGACCGTTGCCAAAACAATTTTCAAAGTTATTCAAACAGTGATAGAAGATCTTTTAGTAATTCTAACACATGTTTTGTTAATTTTCCAGTTTCAGTTACAATTTTACTATAATTAAATAATCTTTTAATCTGATGATAGACGGTACAAAGAGTCTTATTTTTCCTATATACTAACTCAGTGGCGTAGCCAGAAACTTGTCATGGGGAGGTTACTAAAGAAATGATGTAATATTAATCAATAAAGATAATACTATAATTTGCATAAAAAAGAAAGAGCAATAAAAATTATTTTTATAAAAATAAAAGTAAAATAACATATTTCATATTTCACATACGTATGTTTTTGGTAGTTCAAGTTCTTGGCTCCCTAACCCCCCTGGCTACTCCACTGTACTAACTCACTTCAACTAAAGAGTCAAAAGGTTCGCGCAGCGGGTGGAGTAGATTGCATAAATCATAAATTTTTCGTAACATTATAAATCGGCACCATTTTTGGAAACATTTTTTTTGTTGCTTATAGTATATAGATAATTTAATTGTTTCTGTTAACGTTAATGTTTTAATGAGAAAGTATATAAAAGTAGATAATGTGTTATCAGGTTTGTTCTAGGCTCGGTTCCAGGCAACCATTAAACAAATTCGGAATAAGTTTGCAACTGTTGTTACACACAAAAAAATTTTTCAGAGGGAATTTCATCCGTGCAAAAACACACTAAAATTTAGTTAGATTTAACAAAAAAATGAAAAAACTACTTCTTTTTTCGAAGAAATTAACTAACACTTTAGGATGTACAGTAATTTAACTACAAAAAAAGATAATATTTCTATTTTTTTTAACTACATCAAGATAACTTTTAATTTTAACTACTTTAGAGGAATTTATTTTTTCTTTAATTTGTATTTTTCATTTTTGATAGATAAATTATTATCTTTTTCGGAGTGAATTAACAAATAACATTTTATCGTTTACTACATAAAATACATGATCTTGACAACTACATTAAATTTGTTAATTTATTTTTTTAAGAAGGAAACATCTCTCTTAAAATATTACAATTCTTCTTTATTGTGTTTGAATCATTTTATTAGTATTATATTACATCTCTATGTTGTATTTTAACGGACAAGTCTGAGCATGTTCCTTAACCACCATCAAATGCGTTTCGTTTGAATTTGGTTTTATTCAGCTGTGAACTTTCGTAGTGTGTGGTAGGCAAAAATTATTATCGAGTTAATATAATGGAAAATTCCAACACTCTGTTATTTATAAGAGTAGCATATAGAAAATTAAAGAAGTGGGCTAAAATTTCCGCCGCATCAATTACTTTACAATTAATTGAAGATACAAGTAAGTATATATTTAGAATTCTTATTAGTTGATTACTTATTAAAAAAAAATAATGTTTTACCGTTGTTGGAATTGCACAATATATAAAATACACATAAATGGTTTTCCAAATATGTATATAATACAGTATTTGTCTGTTTTCATAATTGCATTAAGATTTTTAATTTTTAAATTTATAACAATAAAAACTGTAACATATTAAAAAATCTTTCAGAACTTGTTATATTAAACTAAAAGGCTTTAAATAAATATTAATACAGAACTTAAACCTAAAGCTTTTTATTTTTATAAACACTTTATTTATTAATTATGTATATAATACTATAATAATAACAACTATAAGATTATTTTAAATTTTTTTTCAGTCTGTACAAATTTTTAGACATACAATGTATTCCATCTCAATATGACTTTTTATGTAATTTTTTTGGAACAAAATAATCTTAATAAATAGTTTTACTAATAAATATTAATTAATTTATATTTGTATATTTTATTTTATCGACAAATTTATAGACGTCAAATAATTACTTATTAAGTAAAATACACTTTTTAAATTGAAAAATAAATTTATTATTATGTACATGTATAATTTTCAGTTCGGCAATATTTTAACATCCCTGATGAAAGAATGGTACAATATTATGATGAACACAAATATGAAATTAGTGGAGATGTTTTACTTGATTTTATTTGGTTCAGCAACAAGGGCGTAACCATACAAATTAAATTGGATGATGAAGAATTTTCTGATAACGAAACAGAAAGTTAGTATAAAAAATATTATTTTGTATTTTTTGTATACTTAACTGCAAATTAATTTTAGAATCTAGTAGCGACTTGACCAGTACAATGTCAATAAATTCGGAAATGTTTAGTTCAGAATCAGGCACTCCTGCACCATACAATGATTGAAAAATATGGAAATTATCCGAAAAGAGACATAAAATTACAAATTGCTAAAGAAATCGTTAATTTTTTTGAATGTTATGAAAATTCTACTGGAACTGGATATGTAAGTATTGCGAACTGAATATTTATATTTTTCAAACTAACTTACACCGTTTACACTTATATTATTTCAGAAAGTTTTTTTTTGATCCGGTAGACTGGACTGGATTTTTGGAAACTAGATTAAGAACAATTAATAGAAAATTAGATGAAAGTAAAGAAAATCGAAAATTCAGACAATTATAATCAACTATTTTTGAAGAAGGTGAAACGAATACAGAAAATACAGAGTTTGATGAATCAATTATGAAGTTGTTTTGATAAATCGATGAAATATGTCATAACTTTTTATGATATTTATATCATATAAATAAAATATATAATTTATTTGCATATGTACTCTGTTTTTTTATAATTCTTTCCAATACTTATGAAATCCTATATGTACATTGTAAAAATGGGTGTACATTTACAGTGATAGTTATAGTATTTTTTCTATATTATTTATTGTAATTTCACAAGTTGTTGTAAGTTTACTAACATCAAACTGGCAAATTTACAACAATTTGTAAAATTATAGTAAATAATATAAAAAAAATACTATAACTATCAATGTAATTGTGCATCCAATTTTTACAATGTATATTTTTCCTACATTTCGTAGTTAAACAACAAATAAAAAAGAGTTAATTTCCTCTCTTACAAAGTGGTATTTACATCTGAAATTGAATATTTTAACAAAAAAACATTAGTTAAAACACAATTTTTAAGAGTATTCAAACAACAGAATATGAGTAAACTAACTACCGAAAATTAATAATTTTCAGTTTAAATGATATTTCTAACTCTTTTAGTTAGTTAATAGTTTCCTAATTTTTACTCTTTATTGTGAAAATTATATCCGCTTTGTAGTTATTTAACTACAAAAACGGATGGTCTCGAGGGAACTACCAAAAAGAGTTAAAACGGAGTTAATTTTAACTACTTTTTTTTTTGTGTGTATGGTAAATTATAAGTTAACTGCGCATGCCTGAAACCATTGCTAACTTATCCCAAACTTGTTTAATGGTAGTCTGAAATAAACCTATTATTTCCTTCTAAAATTTATGTTAACAGAAAACAAATTGTTTGCTCTATTGTTTATTTTTATTGTTTATATTTCACATTTCTAACGCTAAGATAACCAGACGTGTTTCAATGGTTTTTCAATGCACTCTTTTGATGTATGTACGCGATATGATGAGTTACGTTATCCACTAAATTCACACGTTTTACTCTAATATAGTCTGTAACCCTTCGGATATTGCCATTGGCGTGCACGGACTGAAAGTTTCATTGAAGTAGAAAAGTTAACTCCATTTACCCTGTTTCGTAGAGCATGGATTTAGAAGTGTATATGGGTGAAAACTTTAAATGTTTAACGTTTTTCTGAATAAACTTGACGATATATAACGGTACAAGCATTTTTCGGAGTAAGCAATGGAAAATTTCGGGGTACATTTGAAAGTGTCCTATGAATTTATGATTTACCATATTTGAAAACGTAAATTTTGCGTAATTATCAATCTCTTTCTAAAACATTTTGAACGTATTCGTCCTCGTTATCATCATCAAATAAAAATTCTCTTTCATTTATAATAATTACTCTTTAGATGAAACATTATTCTTACAAATGACAATTTACGTTCAGCTTTATATAACTCCGTTAACTCTGTGATTACGTCATAATAAAATTACTTCAATTCCGCATTAACTTCGAATTAATAACTGAACCCACCATATAATATAACGCCAAAGTGAAATAATGACACATACGTATTTTACATTTTCTCACTATTATCATAAACAGATATTTTACATACAATAAATAGTGAAAAAAGTAGTTTTTTTAACAGTCGTATAAAAAAATAATTATATTACTAATTTAAACAAATATGCATACAAAAACCCTTTTAAAATAAAAATTACATAGTTAATAATTTGAAAACTAAATTCAGTAAAAACTTCAAGTGAACACTCATCAGCAACAACTGCCCATCCATCATTAAAAAAACAATACAAACATCACAATGAGAATTACAACTAATAAACAGTCATGGCCTACTACATGGTCTGTTATCGCTCAGCAATTCCACATTGTGCTTGGCCGCTAATATACTAAGCTAGTGGCGACTCGCGCGTAATACACACACACACACATAGCAGTAAGCAAGACAGGCATCACTATCAAGGGAAACGAGAAAATAATACAGTATTTAATGTAATTGTCTGCTATGCTGCTCTGTGCTATGTGTTGTGTGGCTGTGCAATGGCAATGTTATTCGTTGGCCAGACAGCTTGGCTACTGCCATGTATCTCGCTCATATGTGACTTTAGCCACTAGCCGACCACTTGTCTAGCGCTATCCAGAAGATACAGTTAACAGATAAACGCGAATGAGTTTTATTGGGTTTTATGCATTCTCTTTCTTACTCTATGTTTAGGACTAACTAATACGAGATAGGTACTAACAATTAAGCAAATTTAAGTAACGATGTTTAAATTACCGGTAATTTATTTTTAATACAAGCTGGCGCAAAAGTCATCATCCTATTTGATGTTTCTCTAATTTTTATCGTGTCATCGTGACAAAACTGTAGCGACAGGACTGTCCACGAATGTATATGACGGTTTTCGCGATGACAACGACGACTTCGGCAGTTGTCGACCTTACAATTTATCTCCAAGACTTGATTGTTTTGAATAAAAAAAAACCCTATTTTAATCTAACGAGAACTTTTTATTTAATCCATTATCAAAGTTTTGGGTCATTTACACATATGTAACCCCTTTAATAAATTTCATCAACAAACAGAACCAATTCTTTTTATTTACAAACAAAGTAATTTATTGCATTGTTTCAAAACTTACAAATATATTAAATATATTCTGCAATCTGTGTGTTTCTAATTACAGTTTTTCGATAATTTTCGTCGTTCTCAGCGATAATTTGTGGTGGGGTATAGGTATATATACCAGATTACAGAGCAGAAACTGTCATTCAATCACCAAGAACTGAGGATGCCATTTACGATTTATGGCGATCTATCGACCACGGCATACCAGCCCGGAAAATTCTATAAATTCAACAACTCAACTATTAATAAAACTCCTATCAAAATCTGTTTCGTGGATCTCAAGTTATAAGCGAACAGACAGACGTTGAATTTTATCAATATTTTATCAAAATATGTTTTTGCAGGTTTTCTATTCTATTGATATATATTTAAACCTAATGATGGCATGAGTCGCCGTCTGCAAAAATTAGAGCATTATCAGATCATACCAGTCATTTTGTTTCCAATTATTATTTTCATATGCACGACAAAAATATGAAATAAATTAATAATTGAATATACATTTATAATATATATATATATATATATATATATATATATATATATATATATATTCTTATTTTTCGCATATATGTATTGTAAAAGTCTGACATAAAAAAGAATTGTGCAGAAATTATACATATAGCCGACAGACAGACAGCATATTGCATGGATAATTTTTGTATTTCGAAGCACGTAAATTGATATATTTCTTTAATGCAGAATTATTTAAATTTAATACTAAGAAAATATTTACATTTTTATGACAACATATGTTACTCGAACCAGACATTTTCTGACATGAATATTATAATGTCTCCATCGCAAATAAATATGCACAAAATTTATTTTTTAATATGATTTTTACTTTGTTATTGAACATATTAAAATACATTGTAATTACTTTTCTTATTTTATGATGAATTAATTTCTTTTAATTTTACCGCTTACCTCAATAACCAGGTTTGACCAAAATATCTCCAAACTAATATGCTTAATGTACTTATTAAATTAATATCTTGGACACACAACGCAGCGCAGTGAAAAAATTTTAAAAATAAAATAAATTTTTAATTTATTTTAGGCCCAGTATTTCCAAATGTAGATTTATTCTGAAGATACATTTTTAGCCAATCACAAATGATTATTTATGTATCTTAAGAATAAATAAATTTGGAAATATCGACTCACAATGATATTTATGATCAATTTATTCTTGACACGTGATTTTCATTTTAAATCTGCTGTACCCAATAGGGTGTGGCACAAACTTTTTCCAGTATCACAAAATTAATTTTCTCCAAACATGATGAATGTGTATGAAGCTATAGTTGCTTGTCTGGATAGAAATGTTTGGAGAAAACTGATTTCGGGATAGTGGAAAGAGTTTGTGCTACACCCTTTTTGGGTACATGGCGTGATTACAGATTTTTTATTTATAAATATATTTATTTTCTTGATGATGACTTGTTTTAAATGAATCGACACGTTAAATTTTAATAAAAATAATAATAATAATAAAGGTTTTTCATTTAAAAGAAATACTTGCAGATTAAATTTTTTGACATATTACGAAAAAACACGCACAAATAAACGTCTGCCAGCGTCTTTGTAGCCACAACAGTATACTGTTCTACCGTATATTTTAAATTCTCTGCCAATTTTAAACAAAATTTTCATTTTCATTTTTCTCTATTATTTTCATCAAATATATAAATAAATACTGTATGTTAAAAGAAAATTTAATTTGGAAAAAATGAAACTGGGCAATTATATTCTTATTTGGCTTGAAGAAGTTTTATACTTTCAGATGTTATTCATAAAAACTAGTTTTCAACCAACTGATTACCTTATTGTATCAACCTTAACTGTATATATAGAAAATAAATATGGTATAGATATTCCATAACATTATATTCGCACGAAAAATAATTGCTGATTTTTACGAAATTATCTAACGGATTTCTTCTATAACCTTATGCAGTTTGGAGCGCACACAACGCTAACAGAAAAAGAACAACATCGAAACATTATTATTACATTGTAGTTTGGAAGAACAAGAAGTGCATTTAAATTAAAATAAGGATAAATCGAGAGTTTCATTAAAATTAATTAAATACGAGAGTGATATTGCTCTGACATTTAGAGTCCAATGGAAAAAATTGCATGCATATTTTTTTAAAGTCAGTTACGTTTAATCTTTATAACTTTTAGATCAGGAGTAGTTGTTCCTGCCAGAATTAGTTATGAAAGGTAAATGGAATTTAATTTTTTTTTGGCTGCAGAAACAAAAAAAGAAAAGCAACTCCCGCGGAAATAAAATTATTGCGTAGAGCAGGGATTCTTAAACTGTGGTACATGAACCATTGGTGGTACATTTTAATATTTTTAGTGGTACAATTTTTACAAAAAAAAATTAAATGAATGTAAAATTGTACCTCTTTTAACATTTTGTTTTAATTTGTATGGTAATGTAAAAGTTCTATTTACGAATGTAATTAATTAACATAAATTTAAAGGGTTTTATCCTTTGATTATAAACACTCCAGTTAAAGTGCATTGATTTATTAAGTTGAATAATTGACTTTATGGTGGTACATCTATTTTTGTTTCATGTTTTGTGGTACAAAATTAGAAAAGTTTGAGAACCACTGGCGTAGAGTATTTGTATATACAGTCAAGCTATTAGATGATTTGTCTATTTAATTAGATGATATTTCTAATAACATTAGTTAATTCATGTATCTATAAATTAGTTGAAATCAAATTGTTATTTAAAAATACTTTAGATAAATAATTTGAAGCTTTAGTTTAGATAAAGCAACGAATCAGAATGAATAAGTAATGATAGATACAAATAGAAAAAAAACCATATGGGAAATAAAAGCAAATGTTTAAAATGTAATGTAATAATGTAAATAATGTAATGGTTTACAATCGTTAAGCAGGTTAAAATTCAGTTCAGATTTTGACGCCAATATAAAGAAAAAATGTAATATTAGTAAGTCCTTTAATTTGAATTTTAATAGATTCTAATAGACTTATCCACTATTTCTTTTAATTACCAATATTGACCAAAAAAAAGTAAATTTAATGCATATATTTTATTTTTAAATGTATTCTCCATAAGTCCAGAATAAATTATTAAAAATTATAATATTATTTAGAGGCAAATATTCGCCATAGTTCGTGTTATTATGTATTACGTATGCTTGCTTTACGAAGTAGAAATAGAGGTATGAGGCGTAAGTAATTTGAACAGTATGTAGTATGTCCTTTTAAAAAATAATTTTAAAACACACTCTTTGGAATATAATACTATTTAAGATAAAAGAATAATATAAGATGATTATAAAATAAAGAGATTCGATTATAAAGAACAGTCCCATTACTAAGTTCTCATTGTATTCTTTGTATAAATTACTGTCTGTATAAATTAATATGCGATATATTAATTATTAACGTGTTATTAATCTGTCAATAATAATATGAGTGGCAATAAAATTCTTATAAAGAATCTTGTACTATTAATGTAAACACATAATTTTCTCAAGTTATGTTAGTTAGCTGCATAAATTATAATAAACAAATGTCTAATATAAATAAACATATATACTGTCAATTCAACTGAAGAACTGTTACATATACGTCATATGTAGCATACACCGTTTATATGTAACATTTTTGTATACGCAATTGAAAAACACTGCGTCATAAAGCAAAATCGAAGTAAAATAACAAAAAAAAATAAATAAATAACGCAACGCTGGTAGTGACGACAATTTGCAGAATTCTTTACTGACGCCGAAATGACTTATAATTTCGATCGCAAATGACAGATTTATTTACTTGACGTTTTCATTTGTCGTTTGTTTTTTTTTCTCTCTCTCTCCTGCATTTCATTATTCGTTTGTTTTGCTTGCGTGCGTTTTTTCGTCCGGTCTTTGACGACCTGAAAAATACCGAATACCGATTGATTTCTGAGCGCAGATCAAAAGACGATCGCGATAAAAATCGTGAAAGGATTTGCTGAACGGACACTCAGATCACTTGATCTTGTGGGAATTTATGCTCGGTTTATGTGTTTGTGTATTATACGAGAATGTTATATATGGGTGTAATGTAAGAGTGTGTATGTCAGTAATTTTCGAGCAATAAATTCTTCGATAATGGGAAGAAATTTTATCACTTGGAAACACGGTAAATGTATTCTTATAATTTCGAAAAATTTTGTTTTTATTTACGTTGTCCGTCTGGCATACGTTTCAATCAATTTTGATATTTATACATTTTCCTACTTATTTTTCGTTTTCTAGCTTTTATGTAAAGAAAATAATCTTTAAAATCTTGAAAAAAAAACGTAATAGAGATACTAAACATTTACTTAATCCGAATTTTGAATCAACTAATATAAGAAACTTATGGAATGTATTTCAATCCATCAACATATAAATTATCTCAGATTCAACTGGTCATTTCAAACCGTTTTCATTTTTATTATTAATATTACTTGAGACTTAACTGTTGAGAGATTTTATATTTTTTGAATTTTGCTTAATTTTTATCTTCTTTATCTTTTTTTCAAATTCTTTTATATATGACTCTACTTTGTTCGAAGACTAATTTTGTTAATTATTGAGAACATGTAGGGGTGTATATAGCCTTTAAAACTTCCAGCCATTTTTTTTTAATACAGAAACTACAGAAAATACTGAATAAACAAGACTAAAAACCAGACAATAATTATTTAAATTAAAAAAAAAAAATTAACTTACCTCGTTTTTAAAACTGACTAAAAAGTATAAAATAATTTCTCCTACCCCCATACAGATTCTTGACCCCATACATATTGTCTTGGAAATTTGTGATTTTTAATAGGTATGACAAATTTAAAACGAAAAACATGGTAAAAAACACGAAAAAGGTAAAATGTAAATTTACACTGATAATCAGTGGCCAAAAAGACGCCACTGAAAATCAGCGTAGTTTTAATAATGAATTGTATTATTACAAACAGAACGTAAATATACAAAAAACAATGCAATATTACAGTAAGAAATGTAAACCTACAATGTAATTATACTACTTGTTATGTAATATTACAATTGAAAGTGTGAAAATACAATGTAGTTTGTATTTTTCCTGATAAAACTTCAATTTTACTTTACGTGTTGTAATATCAGTAGTTTTCCAAATATTCTCGATCTGACTTAAATTGACAATTTTTCTTACATAACTAAATTTATACGTCGTGAATATCTAAAGCAAAATGTATTTTAAAAACATATTTTTTTAATAATAGAAAACGTATTTTATAATTTTATCTTTTTAAAAATTTATGTTTATAATTAAATTGCTATTAATGTTTTTGCTGATAACCAAACTTTTTGTATCAGCTTTTAACTTAATTATCTTCATATAAATTTAGTTATGAAACAAAAATTGCTAATTTGTCAGATTGAAAATATTTATAGAACAAATGATACATGTAAATTAGTATGAGGTAAATATTAAAAATTTTCAATAATAGACCACCTAATGAAATAAATAGTGAAAAAAAAACTGTAACTTATTAAAAAAAAATTATTAATAAAAGTTTTTGTAGCAAAAAAAGGAAAACGTTTTTTTTTAACCATAAAATTATTTTTCAAGTACTGAATATTTTTTGAATACAAAATGAAAAATTTATTGTTTATTTATGAAATTTCTTTTAATTTATTTATTAGTGATACCGCTAATTTGGTATTTTTGGTATACTTGGCTCCAGATTCCGGATGAATTTTTAAGTAATATTTTTGTAAAAATTCTAGTGTTGATGTTGATACACACTTGGTGTTATAGATTATGTTAAATATATAAAAACTTCCAAAAAATATTTGCAAAGCTTCTTCAAAATATATTGTTCCATATCTTCGTTTAAAATAGTGTTATCGACAAAATTGTATCTGGGTATCTACAAAAACAAAATTATTTAATTTAATACCTGATAAATTTAAAATAATATTTTATAGTACTTATATAAAAAAAATTGATTTGAACAAAATATCAAGTTAAGTTTTTGTTATATGTATTTACTATATAGTTTCAGTAAATATGATAAAAGATAAAACAATTAACTTACCCACAGATATTATACAAGGATAGGAGTGACTTGGTTGTAAATCTTCAAATGTTGTTTCATTCTCTTGTTTAGATGTCATGAAAATAATTGCCATATAAATATAATATTTATAAAATATAATATGAACAAAAATTAACTTACCTTGAAACAGTAATAGATAAAATTAAAACCAAATTCTTTAAACAGCACACAACAAACGTCCTATTATATATACGTAGAACTCAATGGCAGAACTGACTACATAAAAACGTGCTACCATTACCAGCTGAATGCAACGTATGCAATAAAATCACACGCAATAACATTTTATTGTATTATTCCATTTATGGCACTGTATTACTACAGAAACACCATATTTTTTTTGTAAAAGTACATACTTTTATGTAATCAATGCGAATTTACAATAAAAAATGTAATTTTTATTTCTTAATAAGTAGTTTTTCACAGGATTGTCTGTAAATATACGTTATCTATTTATTACTACATAAATATGGAAATATTGCAGCAAAAAAATTAAAATTACATCAATTTGTATGTAATAACTTAAAAAATGGATTTTTACTATAGATATATTGTAATTTTGTTATTACAGACTATGTATTTTTCAGTAAAAATTTTACGGTGCACTTCTTACTTTTATCTATTGCATGCGCCCTTTATAAGTATTGTCATAGCTATTAAAAATTCACAATCACTAATTTTCAGAACAATCTGTATGGGGTCAGGAATCTGTATTAGGTCAGGAATCTGTATGAGGTTATAAATCTGTATGGGGCTATAGGACAAATAATTTTATATTTTTTAGTCCGTTTCAAAAACGTGGTATATTAAATTTTTTTATTTAAATAATTATTTGAACTGCCTCATTATTTGTCAGTTGGTAAGTTGACGAATTAGTTAAATTACAAAAATTTAATAAAAAAAAAATTCTATATTTGTTTCATTTTATTCAGAATTGCGTTTTAAGCATTTCGGTTGTATTTTTTGATTATAAAAAATTCTTACAGTAAAATTAAGCAACAGTTTTATAAATTTGTGCCTTCTCTGGCCAGATAGCGAGTAATTGTTCTTAGTTCTAATTCGTATTCTAAAAAATATCATATAAATATTTTTACAATTCTTATATATTTTTTGTGTTAGTTGTGAAGTAAGAACCGAAGAGTAATATTATCCATTATCTGTTACTTACCATGGTAATTTACTTAGCCAAAATATGAAGTAGATATCGTAATATTTTTACTTGAAACTAATTAAACTTAATCGGCAACAGTATCGAATTGTGTGCAAATGGTGGCAGGCCGAATCTGATGGGAGGAGACGAATCGAAATCTATATACCTACATTCGCGTGGTTTGGGTTGTATTCGGCGTTCCTCAGTGACGTCAGCAACGCACCACAACCACACCACACGGCCTGCCATGCCATTGTTTTATAATTCATCACGCATAACGCGACATATAAAACGACGCATTCGGATTGAGAGAGGAGGCAGCCCGTCTGCCCAAATATGGAGCGCCGCCGCCACTAACGCAAACTTGATATACTATTTATTTACATTTATAAGTGGGCTACCTGTTTTTACTCATTTTTACTGTTACCAGCCACCGTGCACGCTGGCCGGACAATCGCAGACAGTTTTTACAAGGATTCTTCTGTACATTGTTCGCATCACTCGAATTCTCGCTCTGCTGCAGTCTGCTAACTCTACCCTAGACCACATTCGATCCTCTACGCACTGCTACTTATATTGTTTTAGCACTTTGATGGGATTTGTTCAAATTTTATTTTGAGTTTGTATTTTCAATAGCTACACAGTGAAAAATATTTGACACTATCCGATATCCTACACTCTTAGAAATTTGCGGATTGAAATGACAATTGTGTGAGTCGTTAAACAATTTGTGTTAAATTTTCAATCTTTCATTGTGTTATTTTGACACAAAGAGATTTGGTTAGTTCGAATGAGTTAAAATTTTGACGGTGTAAACTATATTTTTCGCCTTGTTGCCATGTCTTTGATTTACTTACGAATGTAATTTTTAAACCTTAATTAATTCTTAATTTTTTTCATATTGTTATTTTAAAAATGTATAAATATTTATTTTACTTATATAGAATAATTATTATGTATAAATTTGTAATTATTAAAAAATAAAAAGTTAAATTAAATAAAAATTATGCAACACTGCTAAATTAACACCAAACACGGTGTTATATATCATTTAGACGCATGCGTCTACTGCTAAATTAACACCAAACACGGTGTTATATATCATTCAGACGCATGCGTCTGCCGGCAATCTTGAGCATCGTGAGTGAACAGTGAACCTGTTAGTTTATTGCACGTTTTATTCGCTATTGGACGCCATTGAATGTCATGTAGTAAGATACCAAAACAGCTTTGAAATGGAAGAAAATGTTTATTTCGTATGAAAAAAAGTGGTGCAAATTCACTGATTTAAGTTATAATAATATTATTTCTGCTGGTAAGTTTAGCATAAGTTATTTTCATATTATATTTTTATAAGCATGTTTGTTTTGTTATACTCAAAAAATTTCTTTTTATTATAGTGAAAGAAAAATTTACATCTATACGATATAACCAACAATTAATAATAATGGATTAAAATGATGCAGTATTAAACGAAACTTTAAAGATTTCATTTTGTTTTCGGAACGTATTGGACGCCATTGAATGTCATGTAGTAAGATACCAAAACAGCTTTGAAATGGAAGAAAATGTTTATTTCGTAACACTAGAATATTATAATGAAAAAAAAATGGTGCAAATTCATTGATTTAAGTTATGATAACATTATTACTGCTGGTAAGTTTAGCATAAGTTTAGCATGTTTGTTTGGTTATAATCAAAAAATTTATTTTTATTATAGTGAAAGAAAAATTTACATCTATGCAAGATAACCAACAATTAATAATAATGGATAAAAATGATGCAGTAATAAACGAAACTTTAAAGATTTTATTTTGTTTTCGGAACGTAGATTACTTCTAAAAATGGAAAACATACAGAAACAAGAAGAAATGGCCATATGAAATTCATTATACAAATGATGATTATAATCAATGTTTGTAAGTGCCGAAACATAGCATAATTATTATGTAGTTTATATGATACTCATTTATTTTTATACATTTTTTTATATAATAAACTTTTTTTTTATTTCTTATATTTTATTTCTATACTACTAACAAAAACTCCTCTTAACACCAAATCCCGTGTTAAAATATAACACAAGATTTTCGTTAAATTTAACTCGAATTGCGTGTTAATTTCACTCCGCATTGTGTGTTATTTTTACTCCGCGATATTCGGCATTTTAACACAATAAATGTGTTAAGTGTTTAACAAATTCAAAAGTGGTTAAATTAACACCAGAAAACGTGTGGACCTATATAGAATCCGCGTTGTGTTAAAATTTAACACCAAATTTCTAAGAGTGTACTTAGGACATACCAAAAATAGTTTAAAATTACGCCAGTGACGGTTTTACCGGATGGACAAGATACCACCTAACTATGAACTTTATTCTAAAATTAATATTATTTATTTTTGTTAGGCATTACCATCTTTATTCTTAATTAATGTTTGTTTTACATTTGAGTTTACTACAGTAGGATATATGGGATATTTTGCTGTGGAAGGCGATAAATCCCAGGCTATCCTGTATATGAGAAAAATATGCGACATAATGTTTAATATGCTTCAGCTTTGTGGCAAGGCAATAAAGCTTTGTGCGTTTAAACTATGTAATACGCGATATATTCAAAAACAAAATTGGATGTAGTAACAAAAAAGGATTTGTTTTTACTCTTTTAAAAGTTAACAATTAAACTATTAAAAAATTAAAAAATTTTAGAAAGTGACAGATTTTATAATTTATTTGCAACCATAATATTACAAAGGAAACATAATGCAATTCAAAATGTAATGATTTTAAATTAAACATATCAAAAACAAAACAAAAAATTACAGAAAGTTTTTCTCTACTATACATGTAAAAAATATACATTTATATATTGACAAACTCAGTGAATTAACACCGAACCTTTTGTTTTATCGTAATTTGATATATTGTAGTCAATTTAGATATTTGTTAAATATTACATATAGCTAGTTCCATTTGAAAACGTTGAACGTCTATTTTTTATATTCTGTAAAGTTCAATTCATGTTTCGGTTTTAAAAAAATAAATGTCACACATTATATTGAAAACGCAAACCTTAACTTTTGAAATTAAAAATAGAGAAAAATTTTAGAACAAAACAGAATCATTCTAAGAAATAATTACAAGATAACCCAAATATATTTTCGGCATGAACCCGTCTTTTATTTATTTCCAAACCCTTCTTTAATTTCCTAACATTCTTTTGTCAAAACAAAGCCCGCAAATCCATCATTATCGTAATCCCACTACATATGGAATGTAACCGCAAAAGTATAACACACACCGCACACAAAACGCAACGGCACGCAAACTAGAAACGCATGTGTATCGGGTTGTAAGTTTTGTTTACATTCGGTATGGGTGCCCGTGTCCAGTGTGCGGGCGTAGCGCGCGGCGCTTTGATAATCTGATCCCATAAGCGCAGCGCAGCGCAGCCCATATGAGAGAGGGGCTGCTGCTGCTGCACTACCAGAGAGGGAGACCACCAACCGGCCCGATTCGTAGAAATCGCGCACGTTGAAACGAATTGACCAGGTCGCGTCTCGGGTGTTGTAACCGGCTGACTAGAGTGTTAATGCCTAATTAGACCCACCAACGCGCCATGCTGGGCCCCCGCTTGGTGCATTGTCGGGTTACAACTCTATTGCACCGATACGATTGGATTGGAATGAATGGGATTGGACGGTTGCGGCTGGCCGAACGAAAGCTATAAGTATTGCTGATTGTGACAGATTTGCTTCATTTATCTTCGGATATTGTTATAATTAGATCTCTCTCTGTTGACGACGATGCAAACTAAATGGGAGTACATTTCACAAAGAATAGTGACACAACTCAAAATTACGGACTTTATTCTAAGAATTTTGTAATTCCATTTTGATCTACTTCCACATATCCGATCGATCTGAAACTTTGCACACATACGTACTTTCAATAACAATACAATGTAAACTGCCTATAATAATTCTGAATTGATTTTTCTTTCAATTTCATTATTTCAATAACTGGCTAATACGCATAAGTTATTTGGATGTCCAAAAAATCTCGAAATTTCATATGAAAATAACATATATATATATATATATATATATATATATATATATATATATATATATATGTGTGTGTGTGTGTGTGTGTATGTGTATAAATATATGTATATGTGTACTGCGTGATAAATATGTCGTTGACATAATTTTCTATATTTATTAATATTTTGATTCCTTCTCATACGTAGAATATAATTGCACAGTATCAAATCTCACATGATCTAATTCTTTTCTAAAATTAACTGTAAATTAATAACCTAAATTCGTAAATAATTAACTATTGTCTCACATAAAATACAGAGAATAAAAATTATACTCGATATTATTTCTATTTAGAATAAAAATATCATTACTAAATCTCTATCATATTTTTAGCATAATTTACTGCCTCGACATGTTGTTAGCTTTTAAAGTATTAACTTTGATTAGTTTCAATAGGAAAAATAGCTGCACTGAATGTATTTCAAACTGCCCTAAAGTTTTGTTATTTGTTCCCATATTTCGGTTACCGGTTTTTAAGGATTTTCAAATATAGGTTAAGGTTACGGTTAACGTTTCTTACAAAAATATTGGTTTTTATGCTTTTTCACAATTAAACAAAAAAGCATATTCTGCAGTTCGTGTGATTACGACATGGGAGATTCGATGGAATTCTTAATAAAAGAAAAATAAAATTGTCAAAAATTTCTCATTTATCTATGTGTCTAATGCGTGGCTTTGCACAATACATTTTCTATTCAGAAAATTTATAGTTTTCTGTACAAATAAAATTGTATGTATTTGTATTTTTTATATAAAATTTATATTGTAAAGCCAGCTTAACACGCATCCATTTTTATATAGTATCAACACTCCATAATTAATAAAATAAAAATATGTAGATAAAGTCATAGCCGACCATTCATAACATTTAGAATAAATTACATCCGAAACAAAAGAGAGCAGCAAAACGTATACATACATAGCAAATAATGATTATGACAGTGTCAAATTCAAATTCACTGAACAGTATCAAAACACACACACACACACTCAGTTTTGTCGGTCCTGATGGCTTCACAAGCAACCCAACCAACTATTATTGCGTTTACTAGATCATTATCATAATAGTAAAATTAATTTCAAATGGTTTTAAACATTGCAATGAGAATCTTTATATGGTACCTACCGGACATGTTAGAAAGTCCAATCTAGAGAAACACAAATATCGACATTGTATAACCAAAAAGTTTTGGAACACTACAAAGATTGGTGTTCATAATTTTGATTTTTTCAATTTATGTTACAGTAAAACCTGTACAGAAACTTATCGTAGCTGCACTGTAGAGAAAAGTTGCATAAAGTTACATAAAAATAACTAAATTCTAATATTTATATTCTTAATATTTATTTTTTATATTTCTGCATGATTGTAGACCATAAATTTGTTATTTATTTCATTATATTCTATTAGTACCACTTTGACTGCAAGAAAAAAGTGGTATAGCGTTTGGTACGGTGTCTGTAACATTTTCAAAAAAAAAATATTTGTGCACTTATAGAAATCCTTCATATAGCCTCTAGATGACGAATCTGAACTTAGTTTATGTGGGTGTATGGATGTGCGTCGTCAGCTCGCTCGCTCGGTCGTCAGACAAAATTTTGTGATCGCAACTCCTCCTAGACGGTTTAACCAATTTTAATGAAATTTTCAAGATAAATTTGTCTAGTGCCCAAGATGGTCACGTGGTTTTGGTTTTTTCCAGTGATGCCAACTTTCCGAGAAAAAAATTACTAAAATTTTTAAAAATTCATTGTGGCTACATTATTTATTCGATTTTGATCAAATTTTCAGGAAAGATTCCCCTAGTGCCCACATAAATTTCGTAATTTTAATAAAATACAGTGTTACCAACTTTCCGAGAAAAAATCACTAAAATTTTTAAAAATTTATTACGGCCATGTTGTTTAACCGATTTTGTTTAAATTTTCACAAAAGATTCTTCTGGTATCCATATAAATTAGATAATTTCAACAAAGTACAGTGTTGCCAACTTTCTGAGAAAAAAATTACTAAAATTTTTAAAAATTTATTATGGCCACGTTATTTAACCGATTTTAATCAAATTTTCACTAAAGATTTTCCTGGTGCCCGCATAAATTATGCAATTTTAACAAAAAACAGTGTTGCCAACTTATCGAGAGAAAAATTACTAAAATTTAAAAAAAATTCATTGTGACTACATTATTTATCCGATTTTGATCAAATTTTCAGAAAAGTTTCTCCTAGTGCCCACATAAATTATAATTTTATTAAAATACGGTGTTTCGAACTTTCCGAAAAAAAAATTAATAATTTTCTAAAAATTTATTATGCCCGCATTATTTATCCGATTTTAATGACATTTTTACAGAAGATACCCTTAGCGCCTATAATATTATATATTAGCAAAATACAATGTTGCCAACTTTCGGTGAAAAATTTTTTTATTCCTATTTCTTATCATGTATGTGATAATGTCAAACTGGTCTATATATGGGTTTACCCATATACTTCTAATCTTGTTATTAATATACTCGTACACCTATTAACATAAAAACATAAAAATTTGGACGTTAATGAGTAAAAATGTATTTTCACTTATTATTAATGAATCAAATCAGTAGACTTAGTTAATTAGCCAATCCTGTAACTTTTTAGATAAACTACCTATATACGGAAGCCATGCAAGGTTTCCCATACATACAAGAACAAACTTTGAAACAATGCAATTGTATTTTGTATATATTATATACAAACACATCACGAAACGAAATATACTTTGTTTTCATTAAAAGCATATAACAAAACGAATAAATAACAGAAGCAACAAAAAAAAGAAGAAAAACAAAGCATCGAACCAATTCACAAACAAATGCAGTCAGTAGTTACATTGTAAATTAACCGATATATGCTTTGTAACAAATAGTTACAACCAATAAGCGCAGCCGCGCACATATTTCCGTAATTAGATGATTACGATTTATTTCGGAGAGACAGAGAGAGAGTGTGTTCGTCTTATTTAGCAGCCATCACAAACCGACCGCTTTTAATAGAACGAAGAATGAAAATAGAACGCGTGACTTAATGATGATTAAAATTTCTAATTACTCCAATTTCAGCGATGACAGACGTATCGGTCACTCGACGAACTTTAATTTGGTTAATAAATGCCACCACACACCAATACACACGACTCGATTGATGACAGATATAGGTTAGGTAGATTTTGCCAGAAAATTTTCCTCAAACCTATCCATCATATATACACGAAAATATTTTATTTATAAACATTATTATTATTAATTAGCCTTTTATTACCCATTTCAAATACAGTAAATTAAATACAAAGAAATTAAAAAAAGTAAATAGTATAATATCTAGGGGCGAATCTATATATGGGCTTTTTGGGCTGCAGCCCAGAGCCCCGTGGATATAAAGGGCCCCAGCCCCCATTGAAGACAATGGACAATATTCCGAATTAAAAGAAAATAATATAAAATCATAAGGTCTTACAGTTGCTATTTGTGTATCTAAGTCATATAAAATATTTCATTGTACCTAATTTTTTTCTATATCGTATACAACATTATAGAAAACAGTTTTTTGACAAAATGGCAATTAGTTTGATTAATTAGGTAGGCTCGGAAGTAGTGTTAGTCCAGGGCCCCACAAATTCACTGTCCGCCCCTGATAATATCGTACATATATACATATTTATATTACCATTATGAAGTTATATACATATATACATACACAATCACGTCATGTAGCCAAAAAGGTGTGGAACAAATTTGTTCCACTATACCGAAATTATTTTCCACTAAACATTTCTATCCAGACAAGTAACTTTTTCTTTGTTCACATTTATGATACCTCTTATACATGCTCTTCTATTTCTACCACCAGATCTACTCATATATATTTAAGTATCAATTATTGTAGAACAACAAGTTATTTTTGGTATGTGTTAATTTTTTTAAAATTCTTTGAACAACAATAATATATATTTAAATAGGTATAAACCATAAAAAAATAAATGTAAGAAAACAATAATTTAATATAATAAATATATGTATATAAAACTATTTAAAAAATCCAGTTCCTCTTAATCGAGCAAAGCTCGGACTTACTGATATTACAAAATCTGTTTTATATAATAATAATTGACAATCGATGAATAATTTTTCATATTATCTCACATTGTGTGAATTACAATACAAATATTAACCTCACTTTCAAAATCTCTACAAAAGCTCAACATTCCAAGTCTAAATAATAAACTGTAAAATGTCAAATACTGTATATTTACGATAAACAAATCCTAGTTAAACAGAAATTTAGTTTGAATTTACACATCTTGTAATTATTAAATAAAGCACGCAAACAAAAATATTTTGACAGTTACGTAATTTAATCTGAAGCCGCGCTGCGCTGGATGTCTCTAAAATCTCAAATGTAAATATTTTGATAGCAATTTTATGTCTAGCTGTAATGTTTAGCATGTCTTCAATTCTTTTGTTGTAATTATTTGGTTCGAGATGAAAAAAAAAAAAATAAAGTGCAGACATACAATAAAAACACAAAATTTTAAACAAAAGCCAACCGGATCATAGTTAGTCAGCGTTTCTAACATGTTTTACGGTTAAACAATATCATCCCAGATATTACATTGTTCGAATCGGTACGTTGAACGAATATATAAAAAAAATCCAGTAGGCCGTAGAAGCGACAAACGAAAGGTCACTAAACTTTTTTCGACATCCGACTGAATTTTTTTCATGTCATCTAGAATATATCAAAAAAATCAAAATCAATGTGAGTTTAACACAAAGTTTATTTTTAAAACACTTGAAATTAGAAACAAAACGCAAAGTCCAATAAAAATATCGGAATGATAAGTATCAGTCACACTTTCTTTCTTATCATGAAATTAGTGTTAAGTTTTAGCAGAGAGGTAATGGTTCTGAATCAAACTACTTACTAACTTATGAGAAAACAACACAAATGCGCAATTTTAGTTTTATTAGTTGTTGTTGGTTTTATTGTAGCCAAAAACTAAGATTATTAATAAAGTCATTTCTCTGAATTCAGTTAATGGATCTACCGCTTCATGGGAGACCTATTCTAGGATATCAGAACAATTACAAATTATATATATAATATTGCCCACATTTCAAGGTTGGGTGGATTTTAATTATTTGTTTTTTTTAAATATTAATCAACGATTTAAATCGTTTTTAATTAATTAATTTTTTTAACTAAATTTACATACATACATACACACTCACGCCATGTACCCAAAAGGGTGTGGCACAAACTCTTTTCATCATCCCGAAATCAGTCGCCTCCTTCTTAATTTGATTTCTAATAATTGTTTCATTAAAATATTTAAATATATCTAGCATAAAATAAATATAAAACAAAAATTTATATACATACAAATGAACGTTTCTGGAAGCTACTTTGACGCGTGTGTGGTGTGTGCTTTATTTTGTCGCAAATTTTAATGATAAAAGTAATCACGGTCTAATTGCGATATATTTAGTGCATATAATATTGTAAAATTTGTTTAATGTTAATTAGCGCTACCATCGCCTGTCCAAATAAGCTTTCTTTTCAAAGAGATAAATTTGTAATTAAATATTAATAAATCTGATTAGATTTCAACAGTATCACTGACATTGGCAGCGCTAGTAAACTTTAGAAGCAGCCGTAGATATAAATTATCATTGTATCTAGTTTTATAATGACGTATGCTGTGTTGTAGACAAATCCGTTATAAAATAAACAAATTAATATCGAAAAACAAAAGACGGGTGTTTTGGTTGCAATTGAAATGATAAATCAACAAGTGATTTATGTTGAAAAAAGTAGACATCTCTGATCGGGGAAAATATACTCCTAAAAAAAAACTCATATCAGGCCATCTTCAATCGAACGATTCAAAAACGGATTTCTTATTTATGAATTGAGAAATAATATCCTTGAGCACACACACACAGCAAACCAAAAAGGAAAAATGGAGAAAGTATCCAATTTTTTCTTTCTTTCTTTGTTAAATTCACTCAATATAAAGTTTCACTGGATTCCACTCAGAGATATAAATTTATTTTAATATATTCTGAGAATTTACTTGCATCTCAATCCAATTTGACGTAAAATAAAAACTATAGAAGGCTGTATCATTTTATAAATAAAAAATATAAATTTTGAACATCATTTAGTACTGGGTATAAAAGTGTTCGTAGCAGGAATGCATTCTGTATATATGTATGCAAATTATTTATTAGATGATTTTTTTTATTTATTTTCTAACTATTATCACTTTTAAATATGGTATTTATAATTAATATTGTAAAAACATACTAAATTTTGCAAATATAAATTTCATGTTCAAAATAAAATAACAAAATATAAAATAGGATTTAGGATTTGCTTATGTGTTAATTTAATTAAAAATCGACGTTTCGGCGTAGTCTACATACATCATCATCATCATCAGAAAAAAAATGATACAAATGACATATACAATAAATAAACAGAACATAGAAACAAGTTACTGCTATAGGTAACGAAATAAGTAGACTATAATATGTAAAGCTTCGTTATTTTAATAAAATTTGTTCCGAAAGATTTATTACTATGTTAACAAAATATAAATTTTATGAATTCACATTCGTAATGTTTAGCATTTCATAATTTATATTAGTTGCGAAAATTTTCGTAAGCAAAATTTAAAGAGCCAAATGTAGTGTTTTGAATCTACCCCTAAATTTATTACACGTGAAACTTAAATGTTTAAACAACTGGGAATGAGAATTTTTATTAAAATTAATACTAGAAAGATTAGTATCATGTACTTATAGATTCAATCTATTATCAATATTGTATATGTGAAGCTTTTTCAAATATGTATGTATGCATTGAGATCTCATACGTATATCAATTCTTTACTAATCACTTGCCTAATTTTATTTTTGCTTAAACTCTTATTTATGACCTAATACGTATTCATTACTTGCATTTAAAAAATAAAATGTAAAATATATATTTTTTTGGAAAGCAGAAATTATAAATAATTAAAAACGCCAGACTAATGATCTTAAATATGTAGATGTATACAAAATAACATAATAAAATCTATTACTATTTTAATTACAAATACAAATTAACACAGATCAAAGTTATCTCTGGCCGATATCTTTATGACATCATTACTAAACCAACCCGGCAAATGTCTTTTCCATCATTAATATATCGTCAGCTTGGTGCAAAACTAGCCTAAATCCATTTTATCATTATAATATATACTAATCATTATAATGTATTTTTATACATTATGGAAAAAGTATCATAAAAATATATACTTTTATTACAGAAATAATCCCAGCATCTATCACTATTGAATTCCGACTTATATTCTCGATAAAAACATTAACAAAAAAAGAACTTTAAATCACTGAAACTCCAAACTAACAAGATGTAAATCAACGGTTTAACGGTAGAACTCATTAACTCCAATTTTTTATTTGGGAAAAATAATTATTTACTTGTGAATATCTTTTTTTTTTTTTAAAAAAAAAAGAGAAATACTGTACTCTAAACAGAAATACTACTTTTTATTAATCATTGTCAATAAGTAACAACCGAAATAATATCGATAGAACGTCAAAAAATTGTCGCTTACATTATGTCAACTCAATTTTCAGAAAAACTGTACTTAATGACTTTTACCTTTAAACCGACGAAATAGACTAGTTCTGCTCTAAACTGCCAATATGATTCCATTACAATCAATTCTTCAAACATATATAGTAAATTCGGCATTCAGCAAATGCTCGCCCCGATCGTGCAACTAAAACAGCTGTTCCGAAGGCCAGATTGCGCGGCAGCCGTCTGGCTAGCTCACGCACTCGGCGTATTTTGCTACGGGTGTCGATATGGTCTGTATTCAGGCGTAATTAAGGTCCCTCCTTTCACGTGACAGGGGAGTCGGTAAATAAACCGCGACAAATGTCATTTTGTTATGGACTCGAGAGAATTGTTCGGTTTTGTTTATATGAAACCAGTTCGGCGCGAATGGAATGCAGGTTGCAGTTGGCTGCTGATGATTATATTTGCAATCGAGGGTGGCTTTAAACACGTTCAATTGCTCGGTGTTTGGGTTTGAAGATTCTTTTCTTTGTGAAGAATGTGGTAATATTATTTGTTTGTTTTATGCTTGGATTAGTTTCTAGTTATGAGTATGTTGATGCTAACTGAATTAGTTTAGTTGATTACAATGTTGGAAATAATTTTGTTAGTTTAACAAAACTACAGAAAATAAATATCAATGTTGCAAACTGTTAAAAAATTGAATAGGTTACAATATTTTATCGTTTTAAACTTAAATAAAATATGAAAACATAAGTTAATTTAAAAATCCAGTTCGGTATTTATATTGATAAAATTGAAGAAAATTAATGCACATTTTTTTAAATAATTTATCATTTGGATGAGTGACCATTTAAGCTAGATAAAAGTCATAATTCTTAGGTGACCATTTTTGTGGAAAGAGTTTGTGCTACACCCCTTTGGGTACATAGCGTGATTGCGTATGTATGTATTTTATTATCGTCTTTGTAGCTTGATACAATACCATTCCAACTAGAACAAAAGTATCTTAGAATGTATTAGAAAATTAAAATTTGTTCAGCCTGTACAGTATCTGTCTATAAAGAGTAGGTTCGTTGTGCATCGTAGAAAACATATTTGTGTGTGTGTGTATGGATCTCGAGGCCCCCAGTAAATTTCACATGTGAAGAAACTGTTTACATTGTTAGTATATACAAAATCTGTACGCCGTGCCGCGTTACTGAGAAATTAAAACTTTTAAAACATTTCATTAGCTTGTTAAAATTGTTCAATTCGGTTTACAGTTGATGCTACTGCTACTGGTGTCTTGCTCTAGCTTCTTCGTTTAGATCATTAAATTATTTATTATATGCTTCAACTCTCTTTTTTTTTCTATTTTATGATAGTAAAATTTTCAGATTTAATTTTAATGTAATTCGGTAATAACGATCAAATTATAACAAGGCAATTATAATGCTAGAAAAATCAAACCAATAAGGTTTATGATCTGCAAATTTTAGCAAAAATCTTTGCCTGTTTTTTCAAAAGTACTAAAACCTTGTCTTTCTGGACAGAAAATAATCTTTAGATGATTTTTTATTGATAAAACATCTAATTCAAAAATTGATTGGTATATTAATCTAATATACGATTATTAAATATTTTTTTCTAGTTTATAATACTGAGGTAATATATCTCCGAGTTTAACTCAAATAAAAGATGGTCACCCTAGACATGAAATTGTAATCATTGCTCTCGAAAGTAAGCAAATAGGAAAGGGAGAGTTTCCAATATTATGAAATACAATTTCCCTGTTTTAAATCGGCGAAGCGATATACATAGTGAGTAAGGCAGTAGCAAGCAGTAGAATACGAGGCAAGAGTGCGGCGTTTCGTTGACAGTAAACGGGCACTAAAAATAGTCGGTCTGAAAATACATTGCGTCGCACGACTCATGACAACATGATTACAGAGGCAACCGACGCCTAAATCTTTACAAAAACTGCCGTTACCTCTCTTTGCCCCCCCTTTATCCCCAAAAACAATCAACCAAAAACGAAACACACACACACACACTCGTTTTTTCTTTCGGCAATTGCGCCCCAAAAGTTCGAATTACCGAACTCTTGTCAAGGGAAGGAGTATGGCACCCTTCTTTACCAAAACAAAAATAATTACTACTCGATTGAATGTGTAGACACTTTCGAATGCGTGAGTGTAAATGTATGAAAGTGCAGACGTGTGTGTGTGCCTATGTGTAACGTAACATTTTAAGTGTTGTTTTTAGGTTATGTTTGCTTTATTTAAGTGTTCGACGCACTTATATACCTACCGAGCAGAATGGAGTTGTAGCTTTAGGATATTGAGCGATTTAAAGAGAATGTTATTCAAAATTGATTAGTAGTTATCAGACTATTATTGAGTATACGTTATTATACAAAATTACATAATAAAATACAAATTTTGTAACTATTTTTCCAACTTCATTTTGAATAGAAGTCAGACCATATTCTGTTTTTTCTACACTAAAATAAGTGTCTTTTCAGATAAAGTAAAATTACAACTTCACAAATATGCAACTTTCAATGCAAAATTTAAAATTCTTGCTGCATATTCTATGTCCAACTACACGTTACAATAAATTCTGACAAGAGTATATAGCCACTTTGGGTAAAAGTTTTTCTAAATATTGTTTTGCAGCCAAATAAAATTTCACTTCCAGTTACTAGTACGTAATACTTATTACTATTTTGCTCATTTTCATGCTATAATGTTCTATGCAATTTTATGTCGGGACATAAGAATACTTTTTATATTACTGGTTTATATTTCACGGCACCTTGCAAACCTTTGTTTGAAAAGTTAGAAATACTTCCATGTGTTTTTATTTACCAGACTGTTATATATGTAAAAATGAAAATATCGCAATTTCAGTAATAACAACATATCCATATTCTTCTATTTTACTACAAATTTATCAACTTTCAACACAGAACATGTTACATAAACTAATCCTATTTTTTAACGTAAAATTCATTAGTAATATAAATTATTTAAAAAATAAAATTTTAAATGTTTTGAATTTCAAGTTTACAACAATAATAAAGCAAAATACAAAGCTTTAGGATTAAGTTTTTGTATACCTATATTTTATTTCAATATCGATGTTTCGATATACTCTACGTATATCATCATCAGAATATATCGAAACGTCGATATTTCAATAATCTATATAAGTACAGAAGTTAATTCTAAAGCTTTTAATTTCAATATAATAATTTTTGAAAGATTTTACTAATTGTAAGTTTTAATTTATTTTTTTTTATGATAAGATAGCCCAAAGCTTCTGTGATAAGAACTTAATTATAAATAAAAAATATTATGTTATATTATATTATATTATATTATATTATATTATAGTGTTTGGAGGCGACTGATTTCGGGATAATGAAAAGAGTTTGTGCCACACCCTTTTGGGTATATGGCGTGATTGTGTATGTATGTATGTATGTATATTATATTATATCATATTATATTATATTATATTATATTATATTATATTTTATTATATTATATTATATTATATTATATTATATTATATTATATTATATTATATTATATTATATTATATTATATTATATTATATTATATTATATTATATTATATTATATTATATTATATTATATTATATTATATTATATTATATTATATTATATTATATTATATTATATTATATTATATTATATTATATTATATTATATTATATTATATTATATTATATTATATTATATTATATTATATTATATTATATTATATTATATTATATTATATTATATTATATTATATTATATTATATTATATTATATTATATTATATTATATTATATTATATTATATTATATTATATTATATTATATTATATTATATTATATTATATTATATTATATTATATTATATTATATTATATTATATTATATTATATTATATTATATTATATTATATTATATTATATTATATTATATTATATTATATTATATTATATTATATTATATTATATTATATTATATTATATTATATTATATTATATTATATTATATTATATTATATTATATTATATTATATTATATTATATTATATTATATTATATTATATTATATCATATCATATTATATTATATTATATTATATTATATTATATTATATTATATTCTTGTAATATAGAAATATAGAAATATAGAAAATGTTGCCGATTTCAAACAAAAAAATCAAAAAAGTTGAATTACGTCAAAATCAGTTAAACTATTATAGATTAAAATGTGTTTAATATGTCGTATGTAAAATTTACCCACAAATTAAATGATAAAATAAAGAATGGAATATTGTATCTTATTGACAATATTTTACTTTGACTGAACATAAAGTACTCCTATATAAAAAATTTTATAAGTCTATCATGGGACTCACGGTATGCGAATATATATGATTAGATTTATTTTCGCAGGATTCTAAAGAGTTAGTTGCAAAATTTGTTCCAAATTGGTCAAACATTTTTAGGAATGTATGGTGAACAAGCGTACAAATTTCCTCTTTTTTATATATAGAGATAATATTTGTATGCACTTATTAAACTATTTGCAAAATTCAAAATAATTGCCAAAATACACGAAATGCATAAATTATCATTGAAAAACACAAACAGAGAAATTGATAAAACAAATATTATTTTTGACTTGCATTTTCAAAAAATATATATACATATTATTTTAGTGTATCATGTTGATTTTGTTTTCATATGTGCATGGTCAGTAGCAGCAGCAAAAGCGCGTTGGTAGCGAGCAATTTAATATGAAATATGAATTCTATTTGCTAAATTGATCATCTTGCCAAATCTAAAAAGATGAATCATACACAGAGAGCAACTCTTTCGCTGCTCCTCTTTTTTTTTCGCGTATCTTGCCAATATAGTTCATAAAGTCAATGACTTTTTCATTTCATTATAAAATACATTAAATATACCGTATCCATACTGCGCAAATTTATTCGAAACAAATGCGAAACATAGATATAGATTCGTTTCTGTTTTTGCTGTTTTGTTTGTTTTTTTTTTCTCTGTCTCTCTTTTGTTCTGTTGATAAAATAGGTCAGTATGTTTGCGAATTTCTACGTATGCATAAATAAAAACAATAATATATAGTATTCGGTCATAAATTACCAGATAATAATTGTCGTTGCTTAGTTATGTTTAAGTAAGTACTTATGTTAAACTGAACGATAATTACCTATTTGAACAGTAATGTGATAAAATAATTAATCAGTTTTGTAATGTGCTAGTATGTGAATGTCATTTGTTTTATATGTAGAATGTTTAGGTAGGTTCATGCAAACTTTTTGTAAGGCGATAGAAGGGGTAAATCGGAACCTAATTAATCACACTCATCTTAATATAAAGTCATACACATTTTAAAGATAATTGTAATTTTTAATTATATCTCTTTTTTGAAAATCATGAAAAATCAGTAGTTTTAAATTACTAATACAATAAGGAAGGATGCTATACCTGCGTTTATTTGCTGTTGTTTTTTTTTTGTTACTGTAATGCACATTTATTTTGTATGATACAGTAACGAATATCTAAAAATATGGTAAACATTTAAAATATCTCAATTAGAATATCTTACTTAATACTTGTTACAACTAGAATATCTTAAAAACTGTAAATCTTTGTATTAAGGTAAGTGTAGTTTAATAGATTCTGAAATGATCCTTTTTTATCATCGTATACGAAATTTACATTTACTTATCTAATACCCTTTATAGTAGCAGACAGATATATTTTGTCATATTTATGTTTTCAATTCAATTTGAAAATCTTGAAAAAGAATATAAAATTATAATATGCAAAAAAAAATTCAATTGTAAAGACAAAAACTGCTGTTTATGTATAAAACATTTATTTCTACATAAATCTTGCTTTTGGTTTAAAAAAATAAATAAAAACAATAGAATAAAACGGCTTTAGGTTCTAGTTCTGCATTAATATTTATTATCGACATTTCGACGAACTCAATGGACGTCTTCATCAGGAAAAAAGAAAGATACAAATGACATTTACAGTAAATAAACTGAACCTAAGGCCGTTTTATTTTAATATAATGAGTTCTGAAAGTTTTTTACTATGCTAAAAACAATAGAGTTTTTTATAATATAAATTTTAATTTGTACTAATTAATCAAGTAAAATTAATAAAAGTATAGTTTTGATAAAGTTTTAAAAAACTAATATTTTTTCTTCTATGATTTCTGCTCTTACTTGTTGAAACTTTAAATTCATTATGAGTAAATAATAACTACTCGGTTTTTTGTTTCAAAATTATTTATTTTTGGTGACTAGTTTCGCTATACAATAGCTTCGTCAAACCAATGCAGAACCAGATATTCGCCTGCAATTATCATCGATTAAACCTGATATAAGTAAACTGTGTAAAAAAGTACAACCACAGAAGTCTCATTAAACGCTTAAGATTATTTTATGTTTTGTTATGTCATTTTATCTATCCCCCTTTTCCAGTAACTAGTAAAAAATTTACTTATAAGACTATTAGGTATAAGGGGCTCCGCCACAGAAATTAATTCTAAAAAGGGTTCCGCAAGTCAAAAAGGTTGGGAAACGCTGCAATGGAGTATTGGTCTGACGAAAAATAAATAATTTTGAAACAAAAAACCGAGTAGTTATTATTTACTTATCATATATTATTTCTTTCAAAGTTAGGAACAATATTTATTTTAAAAATTATTAAAATATTATACTCAGTGTTTCATATAGAAAAGTTATAAATAAAAATATAGTTTAATTTTTAAATTTTATGTTATTATCGGTATTTGGTAACCTAAGCATTTTTATGGAAAAACAAAAGCATCACGAAATAAATCTATAAGAGGACCAACACTTAAGTCTAATTTGATCAAAGTTGTAGAATATAGTTTTCGAGATTCAAATACCAAAGTTGTGAAACGTATACTTTCCGAAATTGCAATTGAAACTGGGACATAAAATAATAAACTAATATTGCTATGTAAGAAATGTAAAATTTTGTATTTATGAAACAAACAGATATGAAATTTTATCTCGAAAGATCGAAGTTACCTGTTTGCCATTTCTACAACTGAACCATGCATATATATACTAAACCAATCGCGCATATGCTTCGTGTGAATCCAATTTGGGCACTGGGTAAACAATCAGTCGTCTATAATATTAATGGGGTTACACACTCAATTCAAAGTTAAAATAAATCTGCACGCACGCGTATTTTAATGTAAACGGAACTGGCTCAAAGTCTGCTGCTACTGTTGCTGCTGGCGATGCTCAAACACACACCGCGATCAAATTTATTCTATGTAGTTATTTATATATTTTGTGCAAACTGCCACATCAACCGTACTATTACACACACACACACACACACACACTTAAATATTCGTGTATTATAGACGGAAAATGTAGGTGTATTACTATTGAAATAAAACGGTTTCAGGTTGTAGTTCTGTATTAATATTTATTAATAATCGACGAACTCAACGAATTCAACGTACGTCTTCTTCAGAAAAACTGATACAAATGACATTTACAATACATAAACAGAACATAGAAATACATAAGTTGCCAGAATAAGTAACTAGATCATAAAATTTTATAAATTTTTAATTAAAGGAAGCCAAATTTTATTAATAATAATCCGGTAGTAAATCGTTGAAATGTCAGTACGATAGCCGAGCGTGTTCAAGCGCCAAGTACTACTGAGTATAATACTATCTATGGATCAAACCTGCTGGCCGGCATTTCTGTTCGTCGTAAAATAAAAAAATCAACTGTTTGTCTTAAAATATCAGTAGTTTAGATTACTGGCCATACGAGCGCACGAATTGCAGTTTCGAATGGTGTCTAAATTAATGATCACGGAACAAGTACTTTATACTTGCGGTCAAGGTTTTCCTAGGGCTGTCGTATAAATGAAATAATATTTGTTTTTAAAGTTATTTAGCAGGAGAACAAAATCTATGTGTGAAGTAAATTTATTTATTATTTACGAAGTTGGACCAAAGAAAAGAAAAATTTTGCTATTTTTCATTCAGATAACTGACTTATATTTGTCGTTGCTATATATCATATATTTAATAATTATTATGGTAATTTTGTTTTGCTCAAAAGATGCTCAGAAACTAAGTTATAAAAGTTTTTATTTAAAATGTTTTGTTTGTGACGTATTAAGTATTCCGAGATAGCTTAGAAGCAATATTTTTCGCTTTTCAGTGCTCATGACTAGTTTGAAATTTTTAATAGTTGCTGCTAAAGACAAATTGTCATCTCTGAGTATATAGAACTGAGTCACTTTAAAAATTTTATAACAAATTTACCCACATGAAAAAAAAAATTAATTTAAAATGTTAGTCACAAAATCGAATCTTTTCAAAAACATTTTCTTTCAATAACGCCTCCACAAATAATTGAATCATAATTAAAAGCTGATATATTTATTACTCATTTAATATGACTAACTCTTCCAATGCAATGTAAAATAAATAAATTTTCTTTAAACTTTTATCTCAAAATTAAAATAAACCTATTACATTTATTGTAAACTGTTTAAATTATTGTATTTATTACATTCTTCCATTTCAAATAACAATTTCAATTAAAATAAACCAATAGAAATAACATATAATTTTTCACATTATATCACTTTTTTTATTATGTAGCAATATGTAATTAGCGTAATTTATTCAGTAAACATATATCAAAATTGTAATTAACAGAACTTGTTGAAAGGAAAAATAATGATGTGTCAGTTTTGATTTCATTAAACATATTTTAATTATCAAAGGATCAACTGTCTCTCTGAAAGACATTAGTTTCGATTAATGGTCGGAATTCGTTACTTACAATTTCGAAAAAGTGTCTAAATGAACGATCATGGAATAAGTACGTCGGTAATTGAATCTTAGGCTCTCCTAGAAAATATTTTTATAGATGACAAAAATCTATACTCGAAAATTTGAATACATTTTGAACTATTAGTTTTAATGGTACAAAAAAAAATAAGGAGTAAAAACTAGAAATTTCATAGTATTTATAACAATATTATTCATAAACAATTATAATAAATTATTGCATTATTCATTTAAATAACTTGTGGACATGTTTAAACATACAACTATTAATTACCAATTAGAAATGTTCTGTTTTTATTTTTTTTACAATGTTGAGTAATTGACACTATTTTATATTTATTCATTGCAGTAACAAATTTTTTGTCATTTTAATCATAGTAATTCCAATGTCATGTAATATTTGTCAACTATAAATTAAGTAATACATTATTATAATCTATAAATTTATGAAATCATATAAGTGTGACTAAAATACATAAAAATATAAATATTTGTTGTGATACCAAGAAAATTTTAAATTAGTCATTAGTGAAATATTTTCTTTAGTTTCCAACCGCTGCGTAAAAATTAATTAGCAATATTACCTACTATGCAAAAGTAATAAAAATAGGAAAAGACGAATTAAAAAAAAACTTATGAAACATTTCGTTCCCTTAGTATAGAACTAGCCTAAGTGTATCTTTTGAGTTTTGAGATATAGTGCAAAATATTTTTACATAAACCGGCAGAAGTCTGAATTGAATAGTGATAGAATTAGTTCTGTAATAAAAATATATGTCTTTGTCACATTTTTTTTTAATAAATATCTCCATATGACAATAAAATGAACATATGCTAGTATTCTGTATTATCATCATTTGTCTTTTTTAACATACTTAATTTTCAATTTATTAAAAAGACAGAAGATTATATAGTAGTAGAAACCGGTATCCATTAAATTCAGTCACCAAACACTGAGGATGACACCTACGATGTATGGCAAAATGTCTTCGTTAACGACGATAGATCGACCACGACATACCAGTAAGATATGGACGTACTTATAATAAAATACATATATCAAAGTTATATTATTTTTCTAATGTATTAATATTTATACAAATAAATATCCATATTTAACAAAATATGACATACACTAATAAATTTAATTATGTAAATAATTGTCATGACTTTCATTCAAACACAAACAAGTATTATTACTTAATATGGATGCTTTTGAAATATATATGTATTACGTTTTTTAACTAATTTATCAATATTTTATTATTTAATATTAATTTATGCAACCAGCTTTAAAGTTATGTAAATGACTATATCTACGCGAAGGATATAAATTTATTTAAAATCAGATAAGAAAATTTTAAATAAAACATAAAAACAATTACATTTTTAGTTTATTTGACATTTGCATCGATGCAATACCAGTAATTTGTTATTAATATCTAGTTATGTAGTAAAATATGTCATGGACTAGAAATATTTTATAGATTTTATTAAAATATATAGTACATTATAATGCCTGTTAACGTAAAACTAACAATGTTCACCTTGTGTTGATTAAATAGATTCTAAATCACTTTTTCTATCACCTTATAAAAAGTTTAAATCGACCTATTTAACACCTTGTATAATAAAAAAATATGTATTATACATTATACCTATTTTGCTATAGCCTTTTAAATTGAATAGAATTGGTTTGATTAAATACATTATAACATCACAGTATTTTTTGAATAGAATAATTTTGAAATGTGCCATTTTTTAAAGCATGCCGCTTAATACAGTTCCGAATAAAACAGCTTTTGCTATACTTCTTATTAGTGAAAATGATCAAAACTATGATATTTTAATACTACGATTAATAATAACAACAACAACCAAATGACCATAACTTTCTACATCTTTCAATAAAAAATGCCTCTAATTATTTCGCGTGTATGCAGATGAATAAATTTCAATCCCAAAATTAAAAAGCACCAAAAATACATTTTAAAAATCAGAGCAAATGGGATTGCACGGTTCAGTAAGTGTGAAAATTCAAAGTCACAATATTTTAAATCTAACGACCGCGCTCGCATGCTGCAGAGAGTTGTAACGTTCGCGAGCAGGATAGAGTTGTTTTGAGTGGATGTATATCTGTGAAATTACTTGTTATTCATTTAAATTTTTGGCATTTGTTGCCGTAAAAATGTATGTATTTCATGCACATAGTCAATGTGTATGCGAGAATGACCTCATTTCATTTTGCTAAAACTAATATATATATATATATATATATATATATATATATATATATATATATATATATATATATATATATATATATTTATATATATACGCACACATATACTGATTTCAAGAGTTCCGTGTTATAGTTATATTTCGGGATACCACTGTATATGATACATTTTTGATTTATTGTATACGAGTAATGTATCCCACGAAGAAATTGGTTAAATATATATTTTAATTGCGTTTACTAAAAATATTGCAGTACTGTGAAGTAGATGTAACTTTTTTTTTGAAGAAAATGAATCAGTATTATCTACACTGTTCAAAGTTTTAGGGTAAAAAAATTAAAATTTTTGAGGGCAATTGAATTTATACCATTATTACACTTTTTTATGTATTTTCAAATAACTTCAGGCTTAATATAACACTAAATTATATAAAAATTCTCATATATAACGTCAACAATTAATAAATTGAAGTTAAAAAGTGAACCATTTTGAAATCGTAAGTGACATGTGGACGTCATATTATATATTATAATGTTAAATAATACTCATAGCAAGCGATGACTCTATATAACTTATTTCTAAATTTTGTGAAACAGAAACAAATAATGTACATATTGATGGTGCACGTTTAGAGCAGGTAGATGAATTTGTGTATTTGGGTAGTTGGTTGTCTAGAGATGGCCGTTTTGATCGTGAAATTGAAACGAGAGTAAATGTTGTTGTAAGGTTTCGGGTGCTTTGGGAACTTTTGCTAGAAATGTAAATGTTTGCAAAGAAGCTTGTTTGAGTATAAATAATGCAGTTTTGGTGCCTACGTTGATGTATGGTAGTGAATATTGGGTTTGGTAGAAAAAGCATAAACGGAAAATGACTGCTGTGGAAAAGATTTTTACGTGGGGTATGTGGTGTAAATAGGAGAGATCGGGTACGAAATAGATTAGTGTATGATGAGTGTGAAATTGAAAAAAATGTTGTAGCAAAAGTTACCGTGTTACAGTCAGTTAAGATGGTTCGGACATGTTGAGCGAATGTCTAATGAACGTTTGGTTAAAAAGATTTATTTGAATGATTTTGATGGTATACGTTTTCGTGGACGTCCGATGAGTAGTTGGAGTGGTATGATTGAGAGTGTTTTGCGTGAGCGGAAGTTTCCAAGTAGTAGGAATAAAAGAGCATGTATGAGAGGAATTATGAATGTGGATGAAGCGAAAGTTGCTTGTTTGGATAGGAATGTTTGGAGGAGACTGATTACGAAATGATAAAAAGAGTTTGTGCCATACCCTGTTGGGTACATGGCGTGATTGTGTATGTATGTATGTAGAAACAAATAATTTATTTCAAATTTTATTAGGTATTTTTCAAAACGGGTTTTTTTAGTAATTTGGTTAGATTACCGGTTTATTATATTATTGTGTTTATTTTTGTAATTTATATACAATATAATTAGATGACAAATACCTGTAGGAGTTTCAATTAAATTTATTTATATTATTTCCATATTGAAACTGTAATTTTAAAAATTACATGCATTTAATTTAAATTGTAGCGTATAAGGTGACAGGAAATTAGGTCAATAAAAATACTCTAGATAGATCATAAGCATGCGACTAGTTTCGGTATATATTATAGCATACCTTCATCAAGCGAATCTACAATATTTTAACAAAAGTAAATTATTAGTTATTAAACAAAAACCAGAATATAAGTACAAAAAAAATATATTTACAGTAAATTGTTACTTATGCTAATGTGATTAAACAATTATTATACATTTGTATGGTTTTGATCGCAGCTGAGTACATATATATAAAATAATATTAAATTAAATTCATTTTATTTGTTGCAGTGCAAAAAATTTTAAAATCACGAAGTCAGAAAATAAAAATATAAATAAAATAAAAATAAAAAATGTCAAGAATTTTAAAAACAATGTTGTGTACACTACCGTTGTTCATAACAGACTAACATAATATAAAACAAACTTGATAATTCAAGTTTTTTGATTTTTTATGAATTCTAAAATGTTCCCATATAATGCGCTTAAATTCTCAACGTCCTGTTGTATATTAATATTGTTTTTATTAATTTTGATATATCATATTTAATTTAAAGATCTTTAACTTAAATGAGACTTTAACTTAAAGTAATTTAACATAGTAAGAAATCTTTCAAAACTCATTATATTAAAATAAAAAAGCCTTAAGATTAGGTTTTGTATATATTTTATTTAAAAATTTAAAGGATTTTCTATATTGGCAATGTATATGTTGTATTTTTTCCTTCTAAAATCATCTAAATAGAAAAAATTGTAAATAATTCCATATTATTCATATTATCCATTCTTCAAGCAAATATTTTTCACATTAATTCTGTCAACTTAACGAGACCATTTAGCAATTAAAGCACCTCCGATATCAATTTAAATTTAGGAATTTAAGCTACAAATTTTACAGTTAAAATATTTAAGTAATGACATGAATTGAAATTTACTTAAAGTTTTTTAAACTTAAAAATTTAAGCTAAATTTAATGACCAGAATAGCGGCATAACATAGTCATAACTTTATGACAGTAAAACCACAAAAAGAAACTATCAAAACAATTAACAAAACAAACAAAAAAAAACTAATATAATAAAACTCTAATCATATCATATCATATATATATATATATATATATATATATATATATATATATATATATAAAATACCTGCTTAACTGGACGGTTGCATTAATTGGTCGTCGAGGTCAATAATAGGTTAAAGAAATGTCCACACACTCTTTCGCAGATGTCCAACACAACAGGCGAGCTGTCGACCATATTAATAAATCGCATTACATGACATTATTAACTACGGCCAATTATTAAATGACTGTTTGCATGTGTGTGGGGAAGAAATACGCGTAGTGTCTAGTGATCTTAATTACTCAATGTGTGATTCCAATAATAGGAGGCACGAATTAAAACTTTTTACTATGGTGTTGTTGTCTGTTTGTATAGAATGATTGTATTTTGTTTGGCAGGAAAATATCTTACTTATAACAGAAAATTTCTAAAATCCTATATAAAGTATTAATGTAACTAAATTCATTTTTATTTTCTAATACAGTAGAAGCCAAATTGAATGTTACGTCATAGTAGAAATACGTGTACAGTGCTGCTATTGTTTAGTAAAAAAATTTTATAAGTCAATTATTGTAAATTGCAACAACTATACTTAAATTTTAAATACGGTTTAGATGAATCGACCAATGTGGTATTCAATATTATAAAGACGATTATTTATTAAAACTTCGCTGGAACATTTATTTAAACCACACTTAAATTCATGCAAATGACCATTAAACTTTTTTCATGTTACTTATGTGAATTACGTCTTTACATATATATTTTTTCAACTAGAAGGAATCGAGTACGAAAAGTGTATGATGAATGTAAAATTGAACAAAAAGTTGGTATTAGTCAGTTAAAATGGTTCAGTCATCTTGAGCGAATGTCTAATGAACATTTAGTTAAAAGAATATATGTGAATGATTTTGAAGGTATACGTTTGCTTGGACGTCCGATTTGTAAATGATATGATTGAAAGTGTTTTGCGTGAGCGAAAGTTTCTAAGTAGTAGGAATAAAAAAGCAATTTCTAGGTATCATGAATGTGGATGAAGCTAGAGTTGCTTGTCTAGATAAGAATGTTTGTAGAAAACTAATTTCAGGATAGTGGAAAGAGTTTGTGCCACACCCTTTAGGGCAGTGTTTCTCAACAGGTGGTTCGCAGGAAAATTTTAGTGGTCCGCGCAAGATAACAAAACTCTTTAATAATTATTAAATAACTTTTTTAATTTTATTCAAATTATTATGTGTTTTTTTTGCAGTTTCTATTGTTATTTTTTTATGCACATTGTTTATTTTCTGTGAACTTTCTGTGATTTTCTACAACTGAAGTAAATGTATTTAGTATTACATTAAATATATTTGTTTTCTTGCAAAAAATTAACCAACAATTATTATTAGTGGTCCACGTAAGAAAATTAGATATTTTACTGGTCCGCGGTGCGTTTTTGGTTGAGAAACACTGCTTTAGGGTACATGGCGTGATTGTATATATATATATATATATATATATATATATAGTACAAAAGTTTAACGGGATACGGTATTTGGGTTGAAAAATTTATAAAAATGCAAGCATTTACAATTCTATCAATTTATTGTATATTCCAATATTTCGCCAGCAATTTGTGGCTTCTTCAGGGAGACACTAAAAATAATTTTATAATTTTACAATTTTACATACCGTATCCCGTTAAACTTTTGTACTAAATATTAAACGGTAGTTACTCTGACTCTATATATATATATATATATATATATATATATATATACATATATAATTATAAGAATTAATTGTATTACTTGAATGACGAAAAAATTATACTGAACACAGACCGTTGAAATAAAAATTCTGAGATTCAGTAAGAAATAGCGTTGCTATTTAGCAAGATTTTTTACGGAATTTCTGGATTCTTATTTTAATGGACTGTTATTTTTAACGGAAATGATTTAAAATACGGAGATATAATTCAGAAATAACAGAATACTTGTAAATATATTTTTGTTGTTATTTAATATATATAAACAATATAAAATAAAATTTTAGTAAACATATTTCATTTGTAGTAATATAAAATCTCCATATATTTATAAAATATATCTTAGAAATTTATTTTAATATAGAAAATAAAAAATTCTGTAGAATTGAAACATTCTTTCACAAGCTCATCAAAAGCCTACGAACCATCTGCATTTGTATTTACAACAAAAAAAAAAAAACGAAACGCATAATAAATAGAGAAATATTTGAAAAAAGAGAAAGAAATGAATCGGTCGCGATAAATAGTGTTGCCCGGTGGCTATATTAATTTTGTGTTTTGACGAGCGAGAAAGAGAAAGATAGATAATGTGTACGCGAAAATAGAAATAAAATTTGTGATTCGTCTAGTACGTTTTTACCCCAGCTGGCATCAGTTCATACATGTCTAGCATCATCATCGTATACATTACAAATAGTTCATTTGAATTTATATAGTTAACTTAAACTGACCAGACATCCCGAATTAAACATAACTGTACAGCATTAAGGACTATACCGTTTTAAGGACTCTCCCATTTTAAAGACTGTCCCGTTTGAAGGACTGTCACGTTTTAAGAACTGTCCCGTTTTAAGGACTGTCCCGTATTCGCACTAAGAACTGTCTCTTGTATTAAGTATTGTCCCACATTAAATCTATTTTGCATTAATGACTGTCTCATTTGAGAAACTTGCCCCGCATTGAAACAGGAGTGTGGAATCGGAGTCGGCTCCTCAGTTGAGGAGTCGAATAATTTTATCGGATGTAATTTCAATTTATATAATTTTACAAAGTTTTTCAGAGTAAAATAGCAGTATTTTGTAATTTTTACTGTGATTATTTACGTAATATTACATTTTTATGTACATTAATAGAATATGTAAATTAACATTATTTTTTACAGTGTAGCTTTATTGTATAAAAAGTTACGCTATCAAAATTAGTGTAATAGAGTGATTTGGAGAAAAAAAATTGTTAGTGTATTACCAACTCTACTAACGTGAACTAGGTATTTCTACTATAACGATGACTTACAATTTTCTTCATACAGATTTTATGAAAAAAAAAATTGTTACTGCATGTGTCACTATAGATATTGACACATATTATATAATTTACAGTTTAGTTATTATTTATTTCCATAAAATAATTATAGAAAGATCTAAGTAAGATCATAAAATTTTAAGTTGATAATACTTATAATAAATCTCGTACAGGTTCCTAATTTGTAAAAAACAAACATTTAAATACGATATATACTCCTACTGTAAGATATCTAAATTTCAAATTAAAGAAGATTATCTTTAAGACTTTTGATATTATATGAAGTAACAATATAACATGCTTGTCCCTGAATTGTCATTAAACATTAGTAAGATTACCAAATATGGTTTATTATTTTGTAACTTTTGCATACATTTAAATTATAAAATAAAGCAAATGACAAACGTTTTCACCACTTTGACTGAAAGGAAAAGAGGTACAACGATCGGTACGGTATTTGTAACATTTTCAGGTTTATTTAGTGCCCAAGATGTTTATGTGTTTTTTTTTCAGTGATGCAAACTTTCCGAGAAAAAAAATTTATTAAAATTTTTAAAAATTCATCATGCCTACATTATTTATCCGATTTTACTGAAATTTTTACAAAAGATTCTCCTAAAGCCCTTATAAATTATATAATTTAAGTAAAATACAACGTTACCAACTTTTCAAGAGAGAGATAATTACTAAAATGTTTGAAAATGTATTATGGCTACATTATTTATGCGATTTTCATCAAATTTTCACAAAAGATTCTTCTAGTGCACACATAAATTATATAAGTTTAATAAAATACCCTCTTGCCAACTTTCCAACAAAAAATACTAAGATTTAAAAAAAAATTATTATGGTTATATTATTTATCATAAATTTCACAAAAATTTGTTTGGTGCCCTGCCCACATAAATTATATAATTTTACTAAAGTTCACTGTTGCCAGCTTTCCAAGAAAAAATTATTAAAATTTGTTTTAAATTTATTATGGTTACATTATTTATTCGATTTTAATCAAATTTTCACAAAGGATTTTCTAAGTGACCACATAAATTATATAATCTTACTAAAAGACAGTGTTGAATAAAAAAAATATTTTATTTGTATTTTTCTGGTATTTATATGGGTTTACCCATATGCTTCTAATCTTATATATTTAAATTAACAAATAATATATAAACTAAGTATTTTAATGTCAAGGAGAATATTTGAAATTAAATCGCAATTTCATAATATTTTTATACTTTAAAATTAAAACTTATATCAACAGAAGAAAAAAAATGAAGTAATTTTATTTTGCACATGGCTAGCACAAAAAATTTAAAATAACATACAAAATCTTTAATATATTAATAAGTATTATAAACAATATAGTTAATTTAGATCAATTTATACATAATTTTTCTAGCATTTTCTTTCATGTAAACTTGAAAGAAAAATAATCTATAAGATACGCGCCATTAACTATATACTATATTTTGTTATTAAATAATAATTAATTTTATCAGTATATATATATATATATATATATATATATATATATATATATATATATATATATCTACAATCTTTTGTTCAGATTTTTTTAAATAAGGCGGTAAAGAAATTAAAGATATAGTAGCTGATAAAGAGAAAGTTTTATTATCTCACTGATAACAATAATATTTTTATAAAAATCCTCATTGTTTATATTTACTCATTGTTCTTAAAATATTTGCAATTTACTGATTAGAGTAATTACTTAACTGTGATTATTTATAAGTAATTATTTAATATTATTAACTTCCTAGAATTTTTGATAATCGGACATAGTGATAGTTGATATTATCCGTAAAATTATAAATAAATTTGGTCCTGAATTGGCAGATATTGGCGACATATTAATTATATCAAAGGGTGGGCCTGGTTCTAGATGAAGAAAATTATTTCTCACATTAAAAATAATGAAACACAATAAAAGAAAAACTATTATATTTGGTGTTAAAAGTAAACACTTCCGTGTAAAAAATTACACTAATTTGTTTAAAAAGTTAGAAATACTTACACTTCCATGTGTTTTTATTTACCAGGCTGTTACTTATGTAAAAATGAATATATCAAAATTTAATAAACACTCTGAACTTATTTACTTATTTCAAAATACCGTACCAGCAATTGTCAATGTAACTCTACTGATATTGCATGTTATATGTATGATAAATTACCAAATAAGCTTAAACATATTACTTATTAAAAAAAATTAAAAAAGATGTGAAAAATATCTAGTTATGCACTCATATTATAGTTTAGATGAATACTTATTGTCTTAATTTGCTCTTTTGTATTGAATTGACTTATCCTATGTCTGGTTCTATTGCACAAATATTATTATTATTATTATATAAATTTCACAAATGTCAAAAAAGTGGTTTTTTTATATGTAATTTACTATCTTTTTAGTAACACCAGCAAGTATATTTTTTGACATTTACTCATGATTGTATATTATTGATAATAACTTTTATTTAATTTTTTTAATCATATCACACACGGACAATTTTTTTTCTAAAATTGTTTTAAAATATTCCGCTACTAGAACGAAAAGCATATAAATATATGAAAAAATATATATATAAATATATCTTTCGTTTAGAATTTTTTTGAAAGAGGCGAAATGGAAAAAATATATACACGTAGACGTCGAATAAGATACCAGGTGGTGACCGCGTGCGAGCGAGACGGCGCGTATATAGTGGCTGTGAGATGTCCAGCGTAGCGTCGCGACAAAACGGGTGAGTCAGCGACGCTCTGCTGGCTAAATGCCCATGCCAAGCCAGCCAGACACCGTTCGCTCTGTCATATACCGAATGCGAATCTTAAACCTCAACACACTCACACATAGTTTATCTACTGTATTTGTATGTTTAGGTACGAGGTACGGTATAAATACCTGAAATTTTCTAAAATAATAATAATAAAACTTTTGAGTTTAACATAGTAAAAAAGAAATCTTACAGTACTCATTATGTATTAACATAAAAATGATTCAGGTTTTTTTTCTGTTTTATTTTATATTACATATTAGTTATTTGACTTTACAATATACTAAATGTATATCATTATCAAGAAAAAATATATACTGGGTGAGTTTTTGAGACATCAAAATATCTCGAAAACCACTTATCGAATCAAATTTGTTCGTCTCGGAGGGGATATCGAATAATGCTAAAATTTACTATCCTCCTCTGCTTGGAAATTGAAGGTCAACTTGAAAATATTAAATAGAAACCTTCATTTTTATTACAGATTTGAATTCTTCAGAAAAAATTACACTAATTTTACCTACGATTAACTGGAGTCCGCATTGCGGAGTTTTGCTTTCAGAATTTACCTTACTGTATTGAAACAACAAAAAATTTGTTAAAAAGAGGAAATTTTCCAGTTTTAAATAGTTATTAATAAATTTTAACAAAATGTTCGTATATCAGTTTATTTTATTGATAAAAAATATACCTACTAATAATCTAGTAAATACATATAATTAGTTTATTAGATTAGTAGTATGTATAGCAAACATACTAATATAAATTGAAATATAAAACAAAATGATATTTCGTTTTTAGATAAATATGGTTAGTTTTAACAATTTCTCATGGATCATTCTGTACTTAATTAATTTTAATTGTACATAACTTTTTATTTGAAATGAAACACTGTATTTTTATATATTTAACGGTAGTATTTTAAACAAACCTGTAACATTGTAGGATATTTTATCTCTTTCGATCGAATAAAAAATTCAATTTTCTAAAAAGAGAGAAAATACTCTGAAGGTCTGTTCAGAATACCACCGTAAATTTTAATCTACATTATCAAATCTGTTAACTTCTATAACTGTTTTAAAAGTTACTTGATTTTTTAACATCAATGATTTAATATATTTTACAATTTTTAACATAAAATAAATATACTAATTTCCAAAAAAAAGATATAGCTAATACTAGTCAGAATTACAAATATAAAAAGTGACCGCAATTTATTACAATTTTCTTAAATTTACAACCTGTATTTCTTTAGAATACTCAAAAAATACAAACATTTAAAATTTATGACAATATACTCTAGTTTTTTCAGTTATATATAATCTTATCCAATAATATATCATATATATAAAAACAATTGTCATTTGTCAAGACAACAAAAAATACTATTCACTTTTTCTTGTTACAAAGAATTATACAAAATATGTATATACTCTGTTACTAATTCACTATCAAATATTTGTAAAAACTGGCTCTAACTTATCACTCCTAATAATTATCTAATTCAGTGAAAAATAGCAAGAAAATACTTTTTTCGTTTAAGATGTAGGTGTTAAGTTATAAAAACTTATTGCGATGTATAACGAAATAAAATAGATTAGAAATAGAAAATCGCAATATTTTTCTATTTTTCAAACGAAAATAACTAGTTTTTACAAACTTGTTAAATGTGATTTTATAAATTCCTGATTCTTTTTATAATAGCAAAATTATGTTCCATCGCTTTGTTTGGGTTAAATCTTCTATCCAATTTTGACTATCTTTCACATATTCAATCAATTTGAAATTTTACACACATACATAATTTAGATATCAATACAATATGAACGGACTTTATAAACATCAAAGTAAATTATAAAATAACTACTACTACAAGATGGATAAAAATCTTGACAGAGGCAAAAACTATATAGAATTTGACAAAGGAATATTTATTTATTAAATTCAATGGCGTGCAAACGTAGAAATCGCTATTAGTATTTGTAGGTTAATATAATACATGAGTTTATCATGACTAATCAAAATATATGAAAAAGTGTATTTGCTGTACCATGATCTTGTGGCGTAGGGGTTAACACGCCTACCGCGATAGTAGGAGATCCCTGGATCTGGCAAGCACAAATACATTTTTCTTAATTTATAAATTAATGATAAAATTAGTTAACTAATGGCGATTTCAGCATTTAAATATTAAAATAACAAAAGAAAATTATTAAAAACATGCTGTACATAATATTGAAATAAAACTTGTAGTTTACGAATTTTTTACTTCTAGATTGCTTCTAGAGTCAAAGCTACTACCATGATATTTGCGTAAGTAATTGACTCAGTAAATTTGTTCATTTACTAAGCGTTTATAGTACAGTTACTATAAGAATGATCGGATTTACTTTCTTACTAAATTTACTCTATTATTTATGAAACCGGCCAGGAATTCTTTAACTAGTTTAGACTTGCTCGTTTAATAGAATAAAAAGGATATATTGATAGTTTTACAATTGCTATGGTGATAAGTTTGGCAATATTTTTATGATAATTAAACTATATGACAGCAGTTTTTCAATATTTATTGTCAAAAACAATTTTCCAAATAACTTTTTTTAAAGTTTGTTTATTAATTTTTTTTATAATTCAGACTTAATACTGTGAACGTATTTTTAGTATTCATCAATTAATCACATGTAACAAATTTAGCGAGTACAATAATATGGAATACACAATGAAGTCAACATCCTGTAAGGATTATGATCCAAATTTTGCTAAATATTAATAACTACTTATAAATAAATATACAAAATTACTAGAATTCGCATATACATAATCCTAAAAATTGGTAAAACTCCAAAATGATTCATTTATAAGTCTGTTTAATTTTTCTCAACGTAAATAATGAAATTTAGTAAATTATATTAAAAATTTTGTAGCTTGTGTTTTAATTTTATTATCAAATATCTAAGCAGTGTTTCTCAAACAATAATCCTCAGATTCCTATACAGAGAACAACGTTTCTTTGGTATTAATAAATATATTTCAATGACATATATTTCTTTATTTTAAATAAATTTATTTAGAGTAAATATACAAAAAAATATTTGTTTCTAATAAAGAAATGTTTTATTATGAAATAGATATTTATTTGCCACTATTCTTTAAAATATTTATTTAAATATTTCAAAAATAATTTCTTTTATATTTAAAATGCAATACAAAAGTCATCACACACGCACACATATATAAATATATTTTATTTTAAACTAAAAACAGCAAAACAAAACAAACTGAAAACAATCTGTGTTGAAATGAAAAAAACTTGCCGATCGCGAAAAACAAAAGAAGAATGCTGCAAAGATACGTGGTCCAGTTATTAAATACTTTCCTTTTATGTGCAACTGATTTATGTAAATATCTTCGAATAACTCGAATTCTTTACTAGAATATAAAGCATTCTGTATCGAATACATCGAACGTAAAGCGTCAGTAAAACTATATATTTAATTTTAATCTTTCAATATGAATTTAGATTAAGATAGAATATGAAATTTACAATTAAATTATTGAAATATGTGGTATTCTAAACAGACCTGTAATATTACAAAGAAAATATGTTTTTTATATCGAAAAATCTCTGTCTCAAATTTCCATATAGTTTTTCCACTACAGAATTTACAATTCTCACTGCACATTTTGTGTTCAACTGTACGTTACAATAAAGTTTGTGTAATCTAATATCAAAAATTTTAAATCGTATAAAAAATTTCCCGTATATTTTCAGTTACTGTATAATAATAAAATTTCGAAATAAAATAAAAATAAAACTACGTAAGTTATAGTTGATGTTCAGACATTTGTCTTCGGTAACTATAACATTTTAATGTTGCAATGACAAAGAATGGCGCTCACTGTTCTGTCTATTGTAGAAACAAAAGACCGATGCATAAAAATTCGTGTTCTGTACTTAAATAAAATACCAAATTCGTGGAATGTATTTTAGAGAACAAACGCATCCAGAATATTAAATTTATTTCAAACAATATCATGGCTATAGCAAAAGCTTTAGTTTAATTCTGGTTTTCTCCTAAAAATTTTCTTCATATAGCATTGAGTGTTTTTTAATTATCACTTGTTTTTTGTTAGACAAAATTTTTGAACAGCATTTTATAATAATATATCTATAAGTTGCTAATGATATTTTAGAATCAATTACATTGAATAAAGCTTATTTTGTAAAGAAAATAACAAACTTATAATACAATTCCGAACAGTATATAATGTTTTAATGTAGTATTTTTTTCCCTAATAGATACAATTTTTCCAATCTATAGAAAAACTTACGCTGCAGTTCTGTTCAGAATTGCATCATTATTTCTATAAACTTTGAAACTGGCATATGCAATATGATAAGAATTTAATTATAAATTATTATTTTTCCTGAAAATATCTTTTTGTTGTAAATTATTTTTCTTTAAAATTTGTATTTTAATATCTTCTTATGTAGGTACAATAGTTTTTTGTTTTTTTTTTATTTTTGTAATATATGAGATTGTAGCATGTACCAAGTTAGTCGCGCAACTAAGAGGCAATTAACGATGCTAGTCTCTTCTTAATCGGGCGATTAACTTGGTACATGCTACGATCCATTGTGTTTTACATTATATTATTAAACAATTGTACTAGTTTTATTATTAAGATGGCGTATTTAATAAAACGTTGTTTTTTTTTGTAAATTCTAATTTTACTGTATCATAAGCTTGTTGCTTGTAGCAGAACTAACCTAATTCCATTTTTGTCATATTGAGATATTTATGAAAAAAAAATTATGATCATATATCTGTAACTCGAAACTCAAAAGATTAAGATAGACAATTCTGCTCCAGGCTGACGATATATTTATGATTTTCCTCATTGTTACTTTTCAAAAGTACTAACGGGTTTATGCAAGAAAAAAAAACAAAAGTAAATGAAATAGTCTAACCTGCAACTGCACTCGGCTGTGTTTTCTTGCGTTTTACTGATATTCTCATGCTTTCAGATATTGTATAATTTAGAAAACAGTATACTGACACTATATATTTATTAAAAACAAATTATTAAATTTTAATTTAGTAAACTTAAAATTAGTTTTAAATAAAATCGATTTTACACACACACACCACTTTATGCACAACTAACGCGCACAAATTCAGACACACAACAATCTATCGTTTATACAGAACTAATCCACTCACTTTATCGACAAGCACTAAAATGATCTGTATAATATTAATTGAATATAATTGAGTTACATAAAATAATGGCGCCCTCAGTTTTCTTCAAAATACTTACCAATTATTATTGTAAACAAATTAGTACTTGTTAGCTATAATTGAATTCTATACTCACTTAAATTTTACAGAAAAATATTATTAATTAAATCGGTTACTAATAATTTGATATATAATCTGAAAAAGTTATAAAATAAATAGACTATTAAAATAATTAAAATAAAAATTCTTAGATTCTGTAAGAAAAATACTTTGCCATATGCAATAGAATTTTTTTAACAAAATTGATACAGAATCAGAGACGGATTATATATTAAGAAATTATCCTCCTTATGTAACATATTTCTTAAGTATGCAATAGACTTATATTCGTAATATAGAACTTGTAATAATTATAAGTGAACTTTTATTTTTATCCAAAATTTATCACAGCTTTAAGCCCATATGACTCTTGATCTGGCTCTGTATATGTCTATTACTTATCTACCAAAATCGAGATACTAATAACAAAAGAATTCAATAATTCTATACGTAATACTAATTATCAATATAATTAATACGAAAAAAATTGATTTTAACGTGTGTGTGATTGTTCTGTTACAGTGAAACCTGCGAAAATAGTGAAGCTAAGTAGTAACCATAATAACACGAACGCGAGATTAAACGATCCAATAAAAATAACCTGTATTGTACGAGGAAATCCACCACCTGTTGTAACGTGGTACAAAGATGGCAGCGAAATACGGGACATCAAGAAGAAGCAACGGATCAAACATATGGAGTAGGTTCTTAACTCAAATACTTTTCTTATTTGTAAAAAAAATACTCCTAATATTTATTTGTTTTTGAAAGTTTACTATGATTTATTTAAGATTTTCAAACTTTTGTTGTGATTCCCATCAATACATCTAGATATCAAAATATTTGAAATATAAATTAATTTTCAAAAATAAATTATACAATAGAGATACAAAAATAAAAATTCCTCTTTTAAAAAATTGCAGAAAATTATCAAAAAGAAAAACAGAAAATTTTATTTTCGTAAAATGTTACTTAACGCGATTTACTAAAAATTATCTACAATTACAATAATTGTAATTAAGAGTTCTGAAAAAATTTAATTTTGCTTACTTAAATTTTTCATTCATATCTAATGACATGTACTTTTTATACTAATAAAACGTTGTTATAACATTTCAATAATAGAGAAAATTTTGGAGTTTTGAGTTCGAATCCCGATCAAATGATATAAATTTTTTCAGTTAATATTAATAAAAATATTTATCATTCAAATTTAACATTTAGTATTTTTTATAGTTTTCAAAATTCCAATATATATATTTACGGCTCATTTACGAAACATCTGATTTATAAAATATAAAAATATTACATGATTCAGATTTACATTTACCGTAAATAAATTGTATATTTTATCTGCAAAAATATTTAAAAATTTTCCTTTCTGTAAGAAATAACATGTGTTATTTACTACGTCGCCTCATAAATATATTTACAATATAAAAGTCGTCAGACGAATGAATAATACGTAACCATTTCTAAATCATATACAATTTCCTATAAAATATACGACATGTTTACGAAATAAGCTGTAATTTCTCTCTCGTTTCAAAGTTTCCAGTTATAATTGTAATTATTTATATATTTTGACTAAGCCAAGAAACTAGTCAGGTGGGCGTGTCTGGCTTTTCTCTCAAAAATAGATTATCTTATAATTTAAACGCGCCAAATTTAAATTAGAATTTCTATTACAAAAATATACAAAAATCACGCTTTTGATTCTACTGCATATATATTGTCTAAATTAAAAACATTCGCTTTATGTTTTCTCATCAGGAAATGTTTTTCGTTTCTTTCTATTTCTTCTTCTTTATTTATTTTCAAATATAAATACTTTATGGTTGCATACGAACCACCTTTGCATATAAATACGATTATTTATGAAAAGTTTGCTGGCCGCTTCCATTTAAATTAATTTAAAATTGACAAATTATCGGCACTCTTTAAATTTTACAAATTATGTGTTAATATTAATTAACGTCTTGATGACTAAAGAATAAGACACAAAAGATCAAGGGCGGATCTAGAAAATTTTCAGGGGGGGGGGGGGCACTTTGCCTTTTTTTTTTAGGATAAAAGTAAATAATTATTAAGAAGCTTTAAGCCTATAAAAAATTATTATCCCACCTTATATGCATAGCTGTATGCAAGGTGGGTTAATTGTTAAGTTAATTAAGGTAATTGTTGTGTAGAATATATATCTATTTGTATGTATTTTGTATTATGTTCTTAGGTTTAAGGGGCGAAGTCATGGCCTCAATGCCCCCTGCCCCCGTAAATCCGCCTTTGCAAAAGATATAAAAAAAAGAAAATTTTCACATATTTTTTTTAAATCCATATTGTAACTTCTGATACATAAAAGAAAAAAAGAAAAATTCTTGTTTTTTTTTTCTTCAAAGGTTTGAACGTTTTATAATGCAAATATTTTAGATTGTTAATATTTAAAAACTTATGATTTATCTAATCCAAATTGCTAAACTATAACAAACAAACGTTTATTGTTAGCTCTCAAAATAGTAACTTTAATCAATTTCAATAAGAAATAAAGTACACTTGTTACACTGACTGTATTTTAGACTTTTTAAATTTAGTTGTCTATGTCCCGTCTAATGCTAAGTTTTTATCTTTTATTACAATCTATTGTTAGTAATATATACAATTTCAAGAGGCTTATTTCTCTACAATTTTTCTCCCACCAGCCCCGACAATAGTCGTCGAAACAAGTTGAGAACTCTAAAATTAAAGTTTTTCATGTAATCTATTGTAATAAAGACATTAGCATCAAATCATAAATCATCAAAAAAAGATTCTGAACTTCAAAGAAAAACATTTGTAGGTGTATGTGTATATTATGAAATCGTCCTAGATTTTTTCATACGTGTTATTAAGTGTAACTGTATTTCAAGGTTTCGCAAATCGCCAATGTAAACAGCAGCATCGTCTTAGGGGACAAAATAATCTTCATTGTTTTCCAAAAAGTAAATTAGTCTACTAAAGTAAAAACAATAGTTATTTAGCTAACTTTTATTCAAGGATAAGGACAGGAATTTCTCGGTTTTCAGATAGTTTTCAATAAATTAATGTTGTAATTCTGTGTCCATCTCGTAAATCTCGTAACGTTGTCAGATATTCTATCTTTTTCTTTCAAAACAAAGAATTCTATTTACTAGAAGAGACCAAATATTTTGCAATTAAAAATAGAAAATATTAATGTCATTTAACAAATTTTTATTATGTATTTATTTCTGGTCCCGCAGGACAAGCGTAAACAGTAGAAAATTAATGCGATCGATATACATAGGTATACTTAAATATATTTATTTAATTGTACAAGTAAGTAAATAAAAATAAAATTTTGGCATTTCTTACACCTTAGAAAATTTATTATCTAGATATATATTAAAACAACTAAACAGGTATTAATATCGCTACTATAAATAATAAACACGTATATAATTAATTCTCTTGTTACAACTTCTGCCAAGGATAGAATTAATCTCATACATATTTTTAGAACTACTAATTTTGACATTTGAGTTGCAAACCACAAAACCGGAGATGCAACAACTGTATGTACATTTTTAATAGCTGAAATTTTATATTTTTGTTTTTATTTTGAAACTACGCTTTTTACAGATTATGAAACAATAACGAATAGTAAAATAAATTGATATTGTTTACATCAAAAACTATTACACCTCAACTGTGAAATTGTCTAAACTAGACAAAATGTGGTAAGGCTTACTGCAGCATAGATTAGTCTAAAAAAGGGTAGTTGGTTATTATTGTTTAGAGCAGATTAAATAAACATGAAAATTTTAATTTTTGAAAATATTAGTCAACGAATAGGCTAAATAAAGAAACCAATTTACAATTCGGGCAAATTTGAAAGAAACTGCAGAAAAATAAAAATGTAGTATTTTTCCATTTGAGTTGGGAGAATAATATTTTGAAAAAAGACCATATTTTAGCAGCTAAATTATGTAAGTAAATTTAAGTTTTAAATAAATTTTTAAGCTTCTCTATTTTCGACATAATTTAATGCATGTGTCAGGTTTTTTAAAAAAAATATGGAATAATTATGTTTTAAAATTAAGTTTTTATATTTTAACTTGCAAAATTTTCATTTTTCTTACGAGGTAAGTTCAATTTAAATTGAATAAGAAATGTAAAATGTAAAATTTTGATTTCTGCAGTTTTCGAAAACTGTTTATCTTGATTTTTCTCTCTTTGCAAAACTTCCAAGGATACTAAATATGAAGGGGTTGTGTGTAACGAGCTTTAATTTTTTTTTTAATATTTCAGCACACGTATCAATAGCCCCCGTATATTCGCTGGCCAAATTTAGCCTCAAATTGCTCATCGTCGCGGTGTTGTGTGTGCGCATCTGAGTGACATTTGAGCGATAGCGTGCGATTTTAATATGTCCATTAACCTCGGACTGCCATGCCAGGGTAATCGGATCGAGTCTCATCGCTAATTTCAAGGTTCAGCACGGTTTTGGCGGCGGCCCAAAAAAGCGTCGCCGTCGTGCCAAAACGGCAATGCGTGTGCATTTGTTCTCTCGTCGTCAGTCGACTCTCTGCTTTTTTCGATGTTACGGTTGGCACTTATTTGACGGATTTAATAACGGGGGCTGATCTCATTGTTATCATCGTAATGCCTCTAGCTTGATCCTTAGCATTTTATATATGAGTCGTATAGATGCAAAACTCACTATATGCTTAAATATTACGTTCTAAAATATTTGCAAAAAAACTGTTCTAGCTGGGTGTAATTGTATTTTGATGATAAAATCTTGTTACTAGATGGCACTTATTAAATAAGTAATACCATCTAATAACAAGATTTTATCATCAAAATACAATTACACCCAGCTAGAACAGTTTTTTTGCAAATATTTTAGAACGTAATATTTAAGCATATAGTGAGTTTTCGCCCGTTTGTATCCGTCCACATTGCACGGGTCATTTCTGGAAAGAATTTGAGAAAATAATATCTGTATACCTCAAATAATTAACACTAGAATTACCAACGTTGAATGTTGAATGTCGGCGAGTTTTATTATAAGTATACTTCTCATATAAAATTTTCTAAAATTTACTTTTTTTCTATAAGACTAGTAATAAATACATCATAAAAATTTTAAACAATTTTACAATCTCAATTTTTAGTTGCCATAAAACCAATGACAATTGATAAAACCAAAATTCTGCATTTGTGCTTTATAGACAAGTTTATATACATATATATATATATATATATATATATATATATATATATATATATATATATATATATATATATATATATATATACTGGGTGTCCCATTTTAATCCGCCACCTGCAATAACTTTAAAATCGTGCATCGGACAAAAAAATGTTTCGGATAAAAAGTAAATGGTTTCGAGGGGGACATCTGATGCAGAGACCCTTGCCCCCTCTGGACCCCCTGAGGGGCGGAAAAGGGGGGCAACTTTGAAATCTTAAATGGAACACCCTATTTTTTATTGTAGATTCTGATAGGCCATTAAAATGTATGTAAATTTTATTTCAAGACTTTTTTTTTATCTTTGATAGATGGCGCTGCAAACAGCATTTTTTTTCTCAGTTTATCAATCTTCAATTTGAAAAAAAAAATGTAACTAAGTACGATATTCAAGATTTTTTCAGTTCTTTGGGAAGAGGGGGGGCAAGGGTCACTGCATCAAATATCTTCCTCGAAACCATTAACTTTAAGTTAATGGTTTCGAGGGGTATAACTTTAAGTTAATGGCTTCGAGGGGATATCTGATTCAATGACCCTTTCCCCCCCCCTCTTCCCAAAGAACTGAAAAGAACTTGAATATCGTACCTTACACCTTTTTTTTCAAATTGAAAACTGATAAACTGAGAAAAAAAATACTGTTTGCAGCGCCATCTATCAAAGATAAACAAAAAGTCTTAAAATAAAATTTACATACTTTTTAATGGCCTATCAGAATCTACAATAAAAAATAGGGTGTTCCATTTAAGATTTCAAAGTTGCCCCCCTTTCCCGCCCCCCAAGGGGTCCGGAGGGGGCAAGGGTCTCTGCATCAGATGTCCCCCTCAAAACCATTTACTTTTTATCCGAAACATTTTTTTGTCCGATGCACGATTTTAAAGTTATTGCAGGTGGCGGATTAAAATGGGACACCCAGTATATATATATATATATATATAAATATATATATATTTACGTTAAATTATGTATTTTTAAAAAATGTTTATTTACATTTGGTTACCTTTACCTTACATCAGTGAGTTTTTGAACTATTTCTCAATATCTTTTGGCTAATAAAAAATTTTTGCTAATACAATTATATTTGAAATATCTGAGGAATTATAGCTCTTGTACAATTTTCATATAATTATTTTGCAATATTATCAATCCAAAAGAAATTGCAATTTTCTATTGCAGAATTGTAGAAAGAGTACAATATTCTATAGTATATAATTATTACACATTCGGATAAATTATTACGATACTCTCTTATGGTTCGTGTCGTTAACATAATCTTCATATTAATAACCATCATTATATACTTGTTAAATAATATACTTATTATCTAATATTTTGAAACGCAATATTAAAATTTAAATTTTCTTGTATATTTCAGGAGAAAATCAGTTCTCTTGGTTCGTCAGGTGGACTCGTCAGACGCTGGCCAATATGAATGCCGTGCCAAAGGTGTTATTGGTGAACCCGCTAGCAAGAAATTAAACGTTCAATTTCCAACAACAACTGAAGGTATCTATGCTGTACTTACGTTATAGTTTTTATTTGTATCATATTAATTCGTATTTGAATAAATCATACTAAAATAAAATGTAAATTTACGCATAAAATTAGTTAACCAGCAATACATTTGTGTTGTGCGAATAGTAGATTTGATTTAAGGCAGTTTATTGACATCAACTATAAAAAAAAGCACTAAAATAATTATTTATTTTTTTCTACTCTGTCCCATTTCAATATTATATACAATTGAAATTTCATTTATTTGAATAAAAGAAATAATCGAATTTAATTTGAATTAATTTTTAAATAAAAATAAAATTTGTAAAAACTAATCCGGTCAAAATATAGTTTAAAAAGTTGCTTCTTATAAATTTATTTTAATTTTTGAAATGGGTTTATATATGAAATATCAAAACGATTATCAGTTGTTTACTTTTTTTAAAAATTAGAAAGATCTGAACAAAACGATTAACAATTATTAAAAGTATACTTTGGTTAATTTTATTTTATTTTTTGTATATTATACATTAAGTTATTATTTACAAAACTAATTCCATATTGTGTATGGGATCAGAAGTTGTCAACTAATCTCAAATTGATCTGATAGTAGAAAAGAAAAAAATTAATATCACTGATATGTATAAGATACATTAGTTGAAATTATACATACAAACCATTAATTTGCTATCAATCTGCATAAAATATAAGTTTATCAGTTTCAATAGAAATTTAAAACGAAACAAAAAATTCAAAAAAAATTCAGGAAAATTCATATGATTTAATTAAATTTTAAAATTATATAAGTATATTAAACAAACTGGCTGTTTAACAGAAACATATTAACAAATTAACATATATAAATTGCATGTGAAATAAAAATGAGTTTTGTAGATTTGTTTTAATTATTGAAAACACACCAATTATATTGATAATAATGAATTTCAATATTACAGGTATATTTTTTCTGTTCGAAGGTACTCCATGTTCGCCACAGAAAGAAGAGTTCTGTCTAAACGGGGGAACCTGTATCATCATTGAATCATTGAACGAATTAGCATGCAGGTTGGTTACTTCATTATTTATTTTATTAGTATCTCAAATTAATCCGAGTTGACATTCGGATAGAAAGAAATGCCACCTACCATATTGTTTAGATTCAGATTCTGAAACTTGAAATGTTAATTCAAAAAACATATATGTACTTATTTTAATAATTATTAATAGTTTTTTATCTTTACACCATATTTGACAAATTAGTATCATTAATAATTCACTAACTATAATTCTTATCTTTATTATTGATTTTACATATTATAAAAATGCACATATTATATAACAATCAACAATTTCTTATTGTACAATTATGTTTATACAGAATAATGTTAATGTTTTTCGATCTTTTGAAAGAGTAGCTCACATTTTCACTTCACTTTTAAAAGTGATTTCTTCCAAAAGTACTTGTGACTTTTTTAAAATTGTTTATTTAAATTTTGTAATATTAAACATAATAAAAAATATCAAAAATAGAAAAAATATTTATATTTGATGAAAGACAGAAGCAAAAATTTATTTTAAAATAACTTTTTACAGTCAGGTATTAAAAACTATCTGTTTCATCTAAATTTTAGAGATAAACATTAAAATTATTCTGCATAACTATATCTCATATATTTTTTGAAACAATAATACTCAAACAATAAGAAAAAATTTATAGTTAAATATTACATTAGTTTTTATTATACGTTACAAAGATAGTGAGTAATTTGTTAATTCAAGATATGTGTCAGTCAGTGATGAATGTTTTCGAAAGACAAGAAAACTAACGATAATATATTTTTGTGTTGCAGTTGTTCGAATGGATTTAAGGGCCAACGCTGTGAAAACAAAGACGTAACAAGCGAAACTAGTATGTATACCCCCCGTTATTGCAAATTAGGCCTTTTCAATACGTATTATTGCTAGTGCCCATTCCCAAATCGTTTTTTTGTATAAAATAAGTGCCGCGCGCAATTTAGGGTATTGTCATACCAAATATGTAAAATAATCAAAAAAAAAAACCAAGTGCAGTCTTGCCTTCTCTTCCAAAAACAAACAAAAAAACAAACAAGTGAACATTTGCGGACGTGGAATCCCAACCCTCCAAGCCCTCGGAAGTTCCCGAACGAGTCAAGCACAGCTGTTCATTATTTAATTGTCTATGATTTAAATTGGCATTCGTTAAAAAAAAATTAAATAATAAACAGTGTTGCATTTTTACGAGAACAATGTCAAATTTATAATGAATTATGGCAAAAGTCAGGGACCGAAATAAATTACAATTTTTCTTTGTTTTGTTTTTGTAACTATATTTAATTTTTGTACAAAGTCATGTAGATATATATACATATATATTATTTATTTATTAATGCATCTCATACTCACAACAAATAAAAATAATAAATAAACGATATAGTGGTATAATAGCCGCTATAATTTTGAACATAACATTTGTCCTATTTGTATCAAAAAAATAAATCTTATGTACGATCTGATTGGAATAGATTTAATTGAAGTATGTAAACTTTGAGAAATTATTTGTATTTTTCATTGTTCTGTTTTTAAAACCACGTTGCTACCTAGTAAGTATAATATTTAAAATATATGTAGCTTTGACTAAATCGGTCAATATTAATTTATATACATACAAAACAAAATGTCATGAAACCAAAAAAAAATTATCGTCTGAAGGAAGCATGAAAAAACGCCATGAACTACATCTGCATCTCGTGTCTTAAAACGGACTTAAATAGACAGTCCGGATTTACTCTTTAGGTAGGTAAAAATCGTATTAAAATTTTCTGCATTTGTTGGTGTAGCCACGGACACATAACAAACACGTATAATACTAATATATTATTTTTGGAGTAGATGCGAATGAAACTTTAAAATATTTAGATTTGTTGTGAGTTGCAGATGACAAATGGCAGCTATTTTCCCTAAAATAGCTTCCGTTTTTTGTTTTTTTACACTAATCACGTTACAAATGTAATATCATAATTATTATTTACTTGTGCATGCATTTAGTAACTTTAATATTTATTAATCAGTAATGAGGATTTTATTAATTATCCAGTAGTTTATATGTAACTAACATTAAAAAAATTTGTCGTTATATTCAGCTACTAATTTGTAGTTTTATTTTCAATACAACTGATTCTAAAAATGTATACAAAATTATAATAGGTTTTCTGTTTTAGGTGGAATATAAATATATACAGATACATACGCTAAAAATATAGTATTATATTTGTGAATTGATCACAACCAAAATGTGATTATAGTCACAAAATAATGCGCCTAATGAATGAAGACACTAGGTGCGTCATGAAGTTGGTCTGTGAAGTCAAAAATTACTGATAGAAAGTAATTTACATGAAATGTGATAATATTGAATAAAAAAAGAGTTCATCAGGTAAGATATGCAAATAGCTGGCAGAAATCTTCAAAAGTAAATAAATAAAAAATATAGGACATTTTATATAATTATCTGTATTTGTTATTATATTGTAATAGGCTGCTAAATTATTAGTGTCCCACATGGTGGGCGATCATTATACAAGTATACCAAAGATTTTTTTTATCTTCGCAATTTTTGTTTGTAAATAATATAATTTCAATGTTATATTTATTAACAGAACTATTTATGTTGTAATTTTATAAAATATACATATTATATATATAATTGCAAATATTTGTAAACATTTGCTCTTTATTAATTTCAAAAAAACGGGGGACTATTTTATATGTATGTATGTATATCTGAACAAACCAAATTATATGTTATATTAAAATTATTTTAATATATTTTACAAGAGGTGATAGTAAGTGTTAAATACTAATTTATTACTGTTTAAGTTTCACGAATAAAATAGACCCTGTTTAATAACAAATTATTTTTATAGAAATCATGCATAGATAAGTATTTATCAGAAAATCGCCAAGACGTTTTTAAATGTTGCTGCCAAAATACTCGCATGTTGTGATATCTGTATAGACGGTGTGTACGAATCTCTAGTGTCACTAAAATGTTATATTCAACATTTAATTAGTATTTGAATGTTACTTAACAAACGATTATTAATAAAATAATTGTCAATTATAAACGTTCGTAAAGTAGCTAACTGTGAATTATTCAAATCAAAACTCTCCGTATAGTCATAGCAACAAGTAGTTTAATAAATGAAAACAAAAATTCCATTTTTAATAATAATATAACAAACGAAGCAAGACTGATTTTTTTTTGTCATTTGTATTATGTTTCTTAATTCAAATTGAATCTTTAAAAAATGACGCATTACATAATAAATCAGTCTTGTTGTTTGACATTACATGTACGATGCATTTATATTTTTTAATTAGTTTTTATTATATTTACGTAATTAAAATTTAAGAATCACCGTCCAAAATTGATCTTAAGTAATTGTAGAAAAATTTTCGATTTTATTTAAATTTTATTCGTATTGCTGAGATCTCATAATAAATTTTTAAAAATATTTAATTAAGATTATATATATTACATTATATATTACAATAAATTATGTGTAAATGAATTTGATTTGATTTGTTCCAATCAACAATTCTCAAAAATATATTTGTTATTAATTTTATCTGGAATTTGCAATCAAAAGCACTGCCATCTGCTGTTTCTATTTTTATATTTTTAAAACATTTTTCATGAAAATTAAAAAAATATTTTAGGCATTTTTGTACTCAAAAATTTATAGTAGTTTTATAGAACTGTGATTGATAGTTTCAAATTCCACTAAATATTGTACGGATTGACAGTTCTATAGTACAAATGTCGATTTGAACAAATCAACTGAGAAAAAATGTTAGACTTGCATTTTGCATTAATGGTGCTACAGAAAACAGACAATATTTGATAGAAAAAATGCAATATACTTACGTATTAATGTCTATGCATATGTGTCAAAAAAATATGGCTAAATAAAAAGATAAATACAAACTAAAAAAATAAAATTACTTGTTTTACTACAAAAGATTTTATTTACATTTTTTGTTTTTCTTTATGAAACAAAGACAAAAAATATTTCCATACACTTATTTGTAATTATAATTATTGACTCTAAAAAAATATCGTTGTTTTTATTTTGTTAAGATTATTATTTTTAACCGTCATTTCACACTTTTACTGTTTCATTTCAATTCCCGCACATTTAATAATAATTAAGTTGCAATCAGTTGTAGTGACAAAAAAAACTATCGTTTAAACAATTACTTAAATGAAATTAAGAAAAAATCTATATAAATACATAAAAGATATTAGCAACGTACAATACTACAAAAATATAAAACTGCATTATCATTGTCATTACATTGATTTTAAAAAAATAAATATTAGTCATCACTTTTATAAACTACGGCTGTATTGACGCGATGAATGTTTGTGGAAAATGATCTTAGTGCAACAGTTTGTGCATTTTTAATATCTGCTGAAGACGTTTCTTCCCAATAAGCCGGTAAGTCTATATTCTCATTTTGGTTGACTGTATACATCAACAAATCTATACTGCATCTAGTATCTAGCAACGGAAGATAAGCAACGGAACTTGCAATTTGTTTCAGCACGTCTCGTATCTCTTTTTGTATCTGTTTTAATGGTTTATCCGATTCTTCTGAACCGTCTTTGTTCTTTTCACCACAATATTCCACTTTGAAATCCCAACGTTCTAATGCTTCTTTCGTATTCACATCAGCAATCACAAGCGATACTTTATCAATAATTTTCTTCACAAGCCATTCTAAAATAAGAAAATTTTCATTCATAATTTGTCATAGAAATACATATTTACAATAACTAACCTTTTAACTGATTCAACGTAACAGACATAAATTCTTTAATTTTTGAATCCTCTGACATTAAGATCGATAATCCGTAGTTGTCGACGGCTTTAAAATGTTCTGGTGGATATATTCCCCGTTGAAATAAAATCGAATTGATACCAAAATCTGTGTTAAAAAATACAATTTGAATTTAACCTATAAATGTAACACGCCGGGTTTTACTTACTTAAATATTCGCAAACAATTTCAGCACTTCCTTTTACTGTAATGCAAGATTTCGTTTCTTGTGCAGTAGTAGTCGGCATTTTTATTAAATTTTTATTTATAATAAGCTTCTAGTTATTTTAGTCGATTTTCGTCTAGTGTTGATATAACAATAAACAATATTTACAATAAACGGAACTTTTTTTTGATAATAAAATTACAAGAATATATTAATAATAAAATTTGCTAAAACTTTACTTTACGGTTATTTAATATTAATAAACAATAATTATTTATACATATTATTTACTTGTCGAAATATAACGGAATAATCACAAGTTTAAAAAAGTACTTATGAAAATTTTATGGAGGCGCTGTTAGCAACATTTGGTTGAAGTGAGAAATACTCACCAGAGAAGTTGCTGATTCACAAATACTAAAAAACCAGATTTGCGCATGCGTGAACATTGGAATGCGCATGCCTGGTGTGTATAAACCAGTGAACCTCAAAATGTTTCATTAGTAATTTTATCAATTTCGTCCGGTAAGACATATCATGTTAAGAAGTCCTTATGTTATGTTATGTTAAGAAGTCCGTTAGGTTAGGGTAGGTATTTTGCAGGTAGGAGTTGTGTTTAATAGACCGTTAAGACACATTTAAAATCACATTTTGTCTTGTTACACATTTTGAGAGTCACTAGTTTTTCAACTAACGTGAATTCAGCAACTTCTCTGGGGACTATTTCTCACTTATACTTTGTTTCAACTGCGCATGCGTCACATCTATGCGTCACATGTGTTTTTATACAAATCTCAAAACGTCAAAACGAACCATAAATTTTTCTATAAAAGAAAAATTATAGTGTTACTAATATATAATTTTATGTCTTAATTAATTGAATATGTATTTATTACTGGTAACGACATTATTAAGTTTACTCACTGCTTTAACAAATCATTTTTCTAAACCAGTAAGTACAGAATTATAGGTTATGTAAGGTTAAAATTGTCGAATAATATTAATAAATGAATATATTTTTAGTTATTAACATGGTTAAAAAGACCATTGAAAAAAGAACGTGAACTACGACAACAAATATCAGAATTACGACGTGAACAGGCTCAAATTTCGATGGTAGATAATTTTGCAACTCATGCAAAAATACAACGAAAAATAAACAGAATCGAATTACAACTACAAAATATATCCAGCGAACGTAATACTAATTCGTATATGTTTCAATTAGGTGTTACGTACGGTTTTAAATGTATCGTAGGTTTTTTTTTGCTTTGTGTAGTTATTTATTATAGGTATACACCCGTTTATGTTTTTCCAAATTACATCAATTTATTTCCACTGAATAATATTATTTCGTATCCAAATGAAGAAAATAATGCAGTATCTGTTCATTTTTGGTTAATGGTATGTAATACTGTTATTCGGCAATGTATAAAATGATACATAACACTGTAAATATATAATAAATTTCTTTATTTACAAATGTGAAATTGTTTCATAATGAAAATAAAATAATATACATAAATGGGGAAAAAAAACAATGATTTTTATTTATGGAAATCAATAACAAAATAGGTTTGTAAAAATAAGTAATATATTTTTTCATAATAATACAATGTCGTTAAATATATTATTATATAATGGATTAATTCATAAATAAAATACTAATAGGTCATAAATATGACATTATTACCCTGATTAAAAATAATAATAAATTATAAACTTTTTTATTCATGCACTAAGTGCATTTTCTTTGGCTACTATAATTTTATTTTTTATTAAATTAATAGAAATTTATCGACATTATTATATGAAATTTCATATATAATTTTTTCACAACTATTTGTCTTTACAAAGTTGTATTTAAATATTGAAAAATTAATAAATATTTACATTATAATTCTAGATAGTCTCGTTTTTATTTTTACTAAATCACAAGTATATTTTATCAAAAATTGTAAAAATAATACATGCGTGACTAATTGTCCGAAACAACATTCTTCGAATATAGCTAACCTACAATTTTCATAACGATAAATTTACAAATAATTTTAATAATTTCGGTTTTATTAAAATTTGCGCACTTTCAGACACAATCGTATAAACTTGTCTAATAATAACATAAATCTATTTTCCTTCAAAATAATACAATTAATCCTAGTGTTATTTCTCTTTTTGTTCGTTATTACTAATCGCGTTCGAATTTGAATGTCGTCCACTAAATAACAGTAGAAATTGACTAAAATTCAGTACTTTTTCCTTAATCCAATCGTATAGATTGAGAATGATTTCCTTTGGTGTATCGTATTCGTTCGGTACGATTCCATCTACGGAACTTTCGAAGAAAGAAAACATCGGAAACCAGACGCGTGTACGGGTCGAATCACGTTGCATCAGCGCTTGATTGTTCGATAACGTGTGATAGTATAGAAATAAACGACTAGTTATATAGAACGCGACAAATACGTCGATTGAATAATGTTCGTGCGCTGCCAATATGAAAAAGATTCCAAACATGTTCATTAGCCACGTTAATGTGTGAAGGAAATATAGATGGCGTGGAGTATCTAAAATAGAAAGAAAAACAAAAAAAAAACAACACTTTAATTAAAATCCATTGTGTATTGCTAGAGTATTATAATCTAGAAACATAGAATAATAATAAGCGTCTGTTCATATCTACGTTCGACATGTGGAAAAATAGAATGGAAAAATATCAAAATACGAAAATTGTTGAACAGTACGTTGATATATATATATCAGTATTAATATTGTTTTCGATTAAATTGTTTCAATACAGTTGATGAATCTGTAATAACACTTCCAATCGTAAAATAAAAATAAATTAGTACATAGTGCTTTGTGAATTAAAAGTGATATAAATAAAATATATTATTTTAAAGTATAATCAAGAATTAAATTTATTTCGATAATGCTGCTATTTGCGTTTAGTTTACATCAGATGCATAGAACTAATGAAAAAAAGCTCTTAATTTTCCAAATCCCTTTTTTTTATTCGACTCCTACTTCAATTTTGACTTCTAATTTTAAGTTCAATTCTGACAGAAAAATTAATGTTACTTTGTTATTACTACAAAAAAAAAACAAAGTTAAAATTTTAAAAAATGATTCCAATTTTGACTTTGATTACATGCTTGATTTATAAAAGCTTTGTTCCAGGATACCATCAAACAAATTTACGTATGTTTGACAGTTTCAAACTTATCCTAAACTTGTTTGATGGTGGCCTAAAACAAACCAAAAATGATAAATTTTTATTACGTATAAGAATATATTTGTTCTATGCCATTCTGTGGTTAGTAGTAACAATTTATTTAATATTTTAATGGTGCAAGCATATTTCTGTACCGATTAAATATAGTTTTTGAATAAAATCAAATTCGATATAAACTTTTGTATTTAACTTTTGGTAGGTAGCATTTTAATCAATTTCTGTTTAAAGATTAAAAATGAAAGCCTGTATAAATAATAATGATTTAAAAATGAAATATCTTTCAAAACTCATATTAAATAATTAAAACAACCTTTGATTTAACGTTTTGTTTAGTTTATTTTTGATTTTCGGATCAACACCAGTATGTTTGTTTATGAAAACAATGTCAAAATTTACTTATTTCTAAAAATTTTAACTATTAATTTTTTTAAACAAAAAACACAATGGTAAATAAATTAAATAATTTATGTATTCGAATTTCACACCAAATAAATAAATAAATAAATAAAATAACAAATTTTCCAAAATAGCAAAGTATCAAATTGAAAATATTACAAATTTAATATAACAAATACGAAAATAAATTATTTAGTTTCTAGGACATTCGTTTGTTGTTTCTATTTATATATTGTTACATATTTAAGATATAAATAAACATAAAATTCATGGCATTATAAATATTTATAAACCTTTTACAGATAATTTTTTCTAAATTATATCTCATATAAACAATTTTTTTACAAATGTTATAATTACGTATTACATAATTCTGTCATTATCTTTGATTATAAAATTTCTTTTACGTAATTTCATACAACAAATTTGCAGATAATTTACTTCACATGCGCTTTACAATTTTTTTTTATTATACAATGTTTAATGCTGCGTCAATGTCATATATCAAATTCGTATTTTATTTGAAACAAAAATGACTTTGTATCAGTTTGCATTATCATAATATACACGTGCGAATAAACAAAGTAAACAAACAAAATATTTGATAAACATATATGTTGATTTATTTATTTGATTAAACAAATATTAAATTTTTTTTATTGAGATTCAACAAAAAAATATCTTGTAAAAGTTTGTTTACGTTATTCACTTAATTTTACGCAATTAGATTGTCGTGTTTTCGAAAAACGTAATTACGTGATTGCGTTATTAGCTGACAAACTGATTGGAACAACTGATTGGAATAAATAAATTTGTAAAATGTATTTTTTTTGTCCGCTTATATTCTTTTAAAACGACTAAATTATTATTATAATGTTAATTATAAAATTTTCTTTAAGTCTTGTCTGTTATAGTTTTTAAGATACTCATGAAACATCTGGAATAAAAATTTAAAGCATATTTTCATTATTGTTCCAGTCAATCATACTCTCTCTCTCTCTCTCTCTCTCTCTCTCTAGATTTCTAGATGAAACAAATTTTCTACTTACATTCGGTGACGAAAAAATTTAGCATTGTTAATGCGACAGTATGGCCTGAAAACATATAATCGCCGCATGTTCGAACACCCTGTATGGACATACCGGCCCCTCGCCAAATTACGTAAGCTTGTGAGATTTTCGTCGCTAATTCTTTGTAGATATTTTTCTCCGTTAAAGGGCCATTATTTCGTGGCTGGCATTGTAAATGTGCACCAGGCACACTTAACGATGTTATTAACATTGTAACACATCGTAGTAAAAATACGGTTCCGGATAAAGCAAAAAATCGTCGCAGTAAAATAAATCTGAAAATTTTATATTTAGTTCTTTGGTTCTAGTTAAATATAATGTTTTCAAATATTTTTTTTATACAATGAAATCAAACAATACGTTGGTTTGTATTCAATAGAATATTTGATAATTAAATGCAGTGGGCAAAAATATTTATTTATTTTTAAATTACACTATATAAATTTATACCAGTTTTGAATATTTTCATTACCTACTCTCGCTTTGTTACATTAATTAAATTTTAGCTTTCTCTAATTATTTTTATTAGTATTATTGATTTTCTTTTGTATTATAAAATAAATATTTTAAGTTTGTAATTTATTTAATAGTTTAAAGTTATAAAGAAACTATTTTAGAATTTTGCAATAAAACAGTCAAGGGAAAAATGTTTTTTTTTTATGATAAAATACCATATTTAATTATCAAAAAATAAACTGATAATGAAGCAGCTTTTAATGATTGTCATATTATAAAAAATATTGAAAAATTGAGTGTCAATAGTTTTAAGAATGATACGAGTAGAAGGCTTCAAAACAAATATCTTTTTCTGTATGTTCCTTTTTAATTAATTAAAATTTACTTAACTAATCTTTATAAAATTTTATATTTAACTTTTTTACATTTATGTTTGAACAACATAAAATTTTTGATAAATATCGCTCAACCGTAAATACTATTTTACTTGAAATAATATTATAATAAATTGTGTAATAAATTGTAATTGTAATAAATTGTGTAATAAAACATGTATAACAATAGGTGTGAAAACCTAAGGCCCATATTCCCACCTTATTTTTTTTGTAAAAAAGTGTTTCTATTGCATATTTCAAAATACATTTTTATTTCTATTTTTTTGATATTTTTTATTATATCTGATATTATAAAATTTAAATAAACTATTATAAAGAGCTTAGTAAGTAATTTTAAATAATTATCATCAAAAAACAGTTTTAAAAGTAAAATGAAAATTCGGACCTATAAGATGTGAAATTTTACAAAGATTAGATGAACAAAATTTGAGATACATTTATTTATATAGAATAAAATATTTGTTTTAGGCCTTCAATCACCACCTAAAAATATCGATAACAAATTTTTCAATAGAAAAAACAATTTGAAAAAAAGTTTATTTTCTTTTCCAATTCCAGTATTTTATCTAAATGTTTGTGATAATAAATTATTATGTATGCTTTAGTTATCATAATATTCAAATGAAACAATGACTCATATTGATATAAAGCTGAAAAACTTGGTATTTAAAACAAAAGAGAATGTTTGATAATAACCTGTGTTTATGAAAAATGAGTACAATAGTCCATACAGTAAAAAGTAAGGTGCCAGTAATTTCGCACATATCGAAAGCCCAGGGTATATGTGGCACATTATCCAAAAAAATATCAGGCAGTGGAGGATATTTCTTCATATCAGGCACTCGATCATGCACAATAACCATTACAAAAGCCGTAATCCATGTTACTGACACCACATAACAAAAACTCAGGAATGCTTTCCAAATTTCGGGAGGTAGACGTTGTGCCCTGCCATCCTCGGACATCGGCGGTGTAACCCGTTCAAAACGTTCCGAATCACAGTAATCACTATACTCATGTCTGTGGTAATGATGCGCTGCTGAATATAAACTAATACTGGGCAGTTCTATTAATCCTAAATTTAGTAAATTTGAATGGTTTTCACGTTGCAATTGTTTAACACAAACATATAAAAGTTTTCGGTCACGTAATGTTAATTGTCTAATAGGTTCTATCCGAAAATCTGTTTCCGATAATACCAATAAACATTTTCCATCTACTTCATTTTCTTCGCACAATAAAACTGTTGATTTTGTCGTTAAGCCTTCGTTTTCTAGCCAAACTCTTGTATCTTCTTTTGTCCATTCTGTTACACACTTTTCACTCATTTTAAAACGCGTATTATGTATTGTATTGATACCAAAACAGATTGTGACTGATATATAAACATTGAGAAGTTCTTGTTTGTATGAACTTTGACTAAAGGAAGTTTTTCACTACTTAACCTTTTATGACGTTTTGACAGCACGCTCATATGTTGTAGCTAGCCTGATTCACACCCACGTGTTAATTGTGTGACGTATTTTATAAAATTAACTTATATGAAAACTATAATTTTATTTGTGTATAAATATAAAATATCATACTTAGGAATCACAAACTTTAACGAAAAGAAATATTGGTATTGTAAATTTAAATGTGCGCACTCATGTATCTACCTAATGTGTTCTTTATTGTAATACAGGCTTGATTTTTGTGTTTACGTCGCTGACCTGATAATCTAAAAAACCGTTATTATTATTTAGAATTTTATATTTTAACGTAATATAAATATGTACAAAAAGTAGCACACTAATCAATTTAATTTAACACAAATTAAGTAATTAATCTGACCAAGATTTAACCTAAAAATACTTGTTGCGCAAATGATTAAAACTAAAAGCGTATATAAAACACAAATGACGCAAAACAACTAAAAACAACAAAGGAATTTTTCCGATTGAAGCCTTTTTGGCAAAAACAATCACTTTTACCTTGATCTCAAGGTCAAAATATAAAAGTTACTATCTATATGCGCATGAAAAAAAATGCTGATTGTTACCGTGATTGTTGCTATGTTTTATAAAAATTGATAAAAAGCGTAAAACAAAAGTTCAAATTAGTCATAATAGATAATTAGTAATTATAAATGCATGACAACAGATACAAAAATTAACAATATTTTGCAATAAAACTACTTAATTTTAGGTTTAGTTTGAAATACGTTACCGGGCAATTTTCTTTTATCTTTATAAATCTGAAATCAGCTGTGATACAAAAGCATTTTTAACCAGTGAACTCTTTTTAACTCGTTTTCTTTTTATAAATACATTTTTAAAGATAGAAAATGAATCATTTTATATAAAATATCAATTATTTGAATAATTTAAATTTTGTTGTAATTAGAATATATTCTTAATTTTTATAAATTCTTTTGGTGTAAATGTTTAACTATTTTTTTTTTTTTTTTTGCATTAAACACCATTAATTTTATGTTTATTTATCTAATTAAACATTATATTATATATTATATTATATTATATATATTCATTTGAAGTAACATTGCTTTACTTTAAATTTTTCTTTTCATCATTTGTTTTACAGTTCAAATTTGTCTAAAATTAAACACGATACTAATTATTTAAAAAAAAAAATAATTGCATACGTTATTATTAATAACAAAATATACTAAACAAATAAAAATAATACGAATTATAGTTTATTTATAATAAAGGATTAAGAAAACAACGAAATGATTTTTCAGATCAACTTTATTTGTGAGAAACAACTAACGATACACTTAAAAATTGATTTTTCAACAAAGATTTTATGTTCGATGGGGTAATAAGGAATAGATGTATGAAAAAATAATTTTTGTATAAAAAGTTTCGTTGAATCCTTACAAACAAAACTATTAAGTAGGACGAAATTTTTTTGTTGAAAAATCAAAATTAATTGTTGAATAAACCCTCAGTCTCATAGCTACAAAACAAAAATCTAAAAAAAAATTCACACGTACACAGTTTGGAAAGTCGCTTCCGAAGTCATGTTGAACACAATCTTACCGGATGCATTTTACAATAGTTTTCTTTTTCTCGTACTGTTTTTTTTTTTTTGTTTACAATTATGGAATCACAGAATCTGCTTTCAAATCAGGTTCTGTCTCAAAAATAAAAAAAAATTGCTGAATTATGTTTGAAACTGATTTGAAAACGGATTTAAATGCGGAGTTCATATTATTTAATTTATACAAACTTAGCAAATAACAGGCAAACATCCTTAAAAACATTTATCTTTATTAACTGGGAGGATAATTTTTTTCGCTGCCAAAAAGATAGTGGAAATGTTTGACAGGACGTTTATTTTATATATATAATATAATAAACTAAATAAATTTAATAATAACGACGAATATAAAAAAAAAGTACGGCGGCTGTTGGAGCCATAATAGTTAAAAATGGCTTTGGAACAATAGTCCGTTCTTGACGCACAAACACCGAATCGTTTGTGATGGTATTATATAGTCTTTGGCGGTTTTTAGTTTTGTCACTTTGATTTAGATTTACATCATACCACCCATTCCACCCATACCGCCCATACCTCCCATACCGCCCATGCCGCCGCCAGCTGGTCCTGCTGGTTCCTCTTTAGGAATCTCGGTGATAACGGCTTCGGCTGTTGCAAGAAGGGAAGCAACGCCGGAGGCATCTGTCATTGCAGTACGGACAACCTATCAAAATCAAAATTGTATTAGTGACAATATTTATTTAATCATTGTTGCCAAAAAAATGTTCAGAACCAAAAATTAAATTTTTGATCATTCAGTTTGATGTGATAAACAGTTTCAAAAAAATTTGTATGGTTCGATGTAGTTTGGTAAATTTAAATTTCGTAAGAGTGATATTAATGACAAAAAAAATATTCGAAGCTCATTTTGGTATAATTGCACATTTTTATTTATGAATGAAATACGATGTTTATCTATTTCACATACAAAAATGACAAAACAAAGCCATTTTTAAAAAGATAAAATAGATAATTACTATAGCATAATTCAACACTCAGTTTATTAGGTAATCATAAATCGAGCTCTAATAATATGCAAACAAAAATAAAATTTAATTCTGTTACAATTTAGTGCATTTTTTAACGATTATTATTAAATAAATTTAAAGATAATATTTTAAATTCTCTATTTATTTTGTAATTAATTGGCTAAATATTTAAATTAATTCAAAAAATCGCTTTAAGTATCGAATATGCGTAAAATATATATAAAAAAATATATATGTAAAATATACCTTTGTCGGATCAATAATGCCCTTTTCGAACATTTTGACATACTCGTTATTCAATGCATCGTAGCCATAGTCACCACTATTTTCTTCGACTTTCGAAACGACAACGGAACCATCAACACCAGCATTCTTAGCAATAGTCATGCATGGAACGCGTAATGCTTTTCTTACAATTTCAATACCAATCTTCTGGTCCGAATTCAGGGGCTTCAATTTCTCCAAACCGGGAATGCAACGCAACAAGGCAGTGCCACCACCGGGTACAATACCTGCAAACAATTTTACTCATTTACTGATTGTATTTTTTTCAGTTCCAAACATCTAGAACTGCAGATTACAATATGGACTACAAACAGAATATTTAGTATAAAAACTAGGGAATCCCGTGACCCTCAAAGGGTCACGTTCGAAATAATAATAAAATATCAATTGCACTATTATATATTAGTCGAAAGCAACACTTCTATCAGTAGTGTACTTAACTTCACATAGCTGTCATTAAACATTTGCAGGGCCTCGATTTTATAAGTTAAATTCTACAAGATTTTAAAATCTATAAGAATTCAGTTTTCCCCCACTCTTGTCGAGGTGTGGATTTTGAAATCTACTGCTTAGAGGCAGTAGAATTCATGACCTTGAATTTCTATATGTTTACTAGTTTGACGTTTTGTATTTTCGTAATAAGTGTGGTTAGAATATTTCATAATTATTATAAATAATTAAATAGCTATGTAATTTATTTTTAGATGTATATTATTTGTTTTTTTGATTAAATTATTGATATTTATTAAAAGAATTTATGCTATGGCTCATGTTTTATTGTGGTTTTTAAATAATTGCCGCAATAGAAAAAGAAGTCCGGATTGTATAAAATTTCATCTGTCGTATGTTTTCTTGTATTTTGCTACGTGCATAAATAAAAGTAACATAATTAAATCAATTTATATCTATAAATATAGATGAATAATATAGATTCGAATTCAATTTTACGCATTTTCTCCTAAAAATCTTAAACATTTTTAAGAACGTAATCTCTATTTATATAAGTTAGCTACAAGTATATCATTAACCAAACTCTGTTTAAGTATACAGATATAATACCCAAAATAAAATAAAATATACTTTTTTCTTCATTTTATAACTTCGATATATTTATAATAAATTGAATAATAGTTACTTTTTCCATTTTCTTATGTCAAAGAGACCAACACAAACAATACTCAAAATAAATGAACTGCAATACACAATTACGCAAAAACAAACAGCTTTAACATTTTCGCGCACAAAATTTGAAATTTCTTATAGAATTTACAAAATTCCCCATGACATCTAAAGAAATGGAGGGGGAAAACGAAATTCTAGTAGAGTTTGAAATCTTGTAGAAATTATAGTTATAAAATCGAGGTCCAGGTTAGCATTAAACATAATTTGATTCAAATTTGAGAACCAAGATGAAATCGTATAAAGATGAAACTTGCCTAATCTCAAATATGGAATAAACTCCCATTTGACAATTAGGGAGATTAATTATTGCGCCAAGTTTTCGTAAGTTTTTATTTTTTAACACTAGAAATAGCAAACGGTTAATTTTTTTTAAGTGAATAAAAATTACAAAACAGTGTTTATTTATTCCACATAAAAATAGCAAAAGCTATTTTTTAAATGATGAAATAAATAATTTCTATAGCATAATTCGACACTCAGTTTATTAGAAAATCATAAACTGAGCTCTAATTATATGCATATATAATCAGTTGTTAAAGGAACAAAGAATTCATATACCCAATCCCCATAAGGGTACAAACTCTGTTCATTCAAGTAGAAATTAATTTCCGTGAAACCAAGCAACTTTCGTTTCATCCGATGCATAACGTTCTTTTATTTTTATTACTTGGGACATATTCGCTCCTGTAAAACACTCAATAAATCCAATCCAACTACTCAACCAAACGTACATCTCTTCAATAATACTCACATATTATTTTTAACCAAACGTTCATTTTACATTCATTCAAGATGATCGAACCATCTTAATTTGACATACACTAACTTTGGCAACATTTTTTCCAATTTTACATTCTCGATTCTTTCAATTTCTTGATCAAAGCAATCGTTCTTAAACAAGAAAACTACCCAAATTCATCTACCTGCTCTAATTCTACTCAGTCATCGGATCACAATTTTTAAATTGTATTTAAATAACTAAAAATAATACCTTCTTCAACGGCGGCTCTAGTAGCATTGAGAGCATCAGTAACCCGATCCTTCTTCTCATTTACTTCAACTTCACTGCTACCGCCGACTTTCAATACAGCCACACCCGATGCTAAACGAGCGAGACGTTCTTGTAATTTCTCTTTTTCGTATTCCGAGGTGGTGTTGTCGATTTGATCGCGAATCTGTTCGGCACGACGATCCACGTCAGTTTTTTTGCCCTTGCCTTTCAACATCAGTGTATCGTCTTTGGTGATGACTATTTCGCCCACTTGTCCCAAATCGCTAACTTGTACATCTTCCAGCTTAACAATGCTCGCCTCGTCGCCGAAAACAATACCGCCGGTCGCGATTGCCATGTCCTGCATTGTTGCTTTGCGATTGTCACCGAAACCGGGAGCTTTCACGGCTGCTATTTGAAGACCGATACGTAAACTAACAAAAAAAAAAAAGAAAATAATTTCATATTCAAAGCTCATTTTATTTATTTACGAATGAAATACGATGTTTATTTATTTCACATAAAAAAATGATAAGACAGCCATTTTTAAAAAGATAAAATAAATAATTACTATAGCATAATTCGACACTCAGTTTATTAGGTAATCGTAAACCGAGCTCTAATGATATGCAAACAAAAATAAAATTTAGTTCTGTTATAATTTGGTGCATATTTTTTTTTTGCTTACCGATTAACGACAAGAGTGCTCAATGCTTCGCCATCGATATCTTCAGCAATAATTATAAGCGGTTTACGCTGGGCATTAGCTAATTCTAAAGCAGGCACAATGCTTTGAACGGACGAGATTTTCTTTTCACTGAAGAGGATAAGCGCATCTTGGTATTCGATTTTAGCTCCTAAAAATCAAATCAGGATTATTTGCTAATACATACATATTCAGGTTTTGTTTAATTTATTTATTTACTTCCGTATTTATACAACTTTTTATTATATAAGATCGTTAAATAAGAAATTTTATACTATATAAAAAAAAAAAAAAAGAAAAATTTATTATAAATATGTTGTTACGAGCAGTTTATTAAAATTTTATGAAGAAAATATCAAAATAAAATAAAATTGATTAAAATATTATTGTTGAAAAATATGTATTTACTATAAATACTTTTCCGAACACAATTAAAAATAAAAATAAATTATCTACATAAATAATGTTCTAGATAAAATATTGTGTAAAAGATTAGATAAAAAAAATAAACTTATATAACTGTAAAATGTTATTCAGTTTTATTATCGTTTTCAAAAACTGAAGTTGTTCCTTATTCGAAGAATAAAATATCATTTAATTTTGTTAAAATAATATTTTTTTTTATAAATAAATAAAAATTACAAAAACAGTGTTTATTTATTTCACATAAAAATAACGAAAGCTATTTTTCAAATGATGACATAAATAATTTCTATAGCATATTTCGACACTCAGTTTATTAGAAAATCATAAACTGAGCTCTAATTATACGCAAAGGAGTTTAAGAAGTTCTAATTTGCAAAACCGGTAGGTAATAGGTTTGATCTAGTTAGTTTTTATAATTAATATTTTATTTCTATAAATGTATTTCATTTTTTAAATACCAGAATAATTTAAAACAAATAAAGTATCTGAGTATCTATGTTAAAATATTCGATATTTTATCCCTTATTAATGAATGTAATTATTTTTCATTTAGTAGAAGACAATATATTCGGTAGGCCTATAGATCTTAAGATTTGTTTCTCAGAATTCTAGCATAAATTTTGAATAATAAATGAGATATAATAAGTTAAGCGTTACCCTTGCTGGTATTAATGAAATATGGTGATATGTAACCGCGATCGAATTTCATTCCCTCGATGATTTCCAATTCGTCGTGCAATGTTTTACCATCTTTAACTGTGATAACACCTTCTTTACCAACTTTCTTCATTGCATCGGAGATCAAATTACCGATCGATTGATCGCCATTTGCTGAAATTGTAGCTACTTGACATACTTCTTCTGGGGTTGTAACTGGTCTCGATAGCTGCTTCAAATCTTCTATGATACCATCTACGGCCAACATAATACCTGCCCACAAAATAAATAGTAACTTATTTTCAAGTTTATTTCGAATAAAATGTATCAGATACTTATATTCATTATCGGAATCCTAAAGTATCTAATTAATTTCAACAGTAGAAAAACAAAAATAGATTGTACCTTTTCTGATTTCAACTGGATTTGCACCTTTACCCAGAGTTTCAAATCCTTCTTTGGCAATGGAACGAGCAAGAACTGTAGCAGTAGTGGTTCCATCGCCGGCCTCTTCATTTGTGTTATTAGCTACATCTTGTACAAGTTTTGCACCGATGTTTTGAAATTTGTCTTTCAATTCGATTCCCTTAGCTACCGTAACACCGTCTTTTGTGATTTTTGGCGAGCCCCATGATTGTTCGATGATGACATTGCGGCCCTAAAACCAGAAAAACAAATCATCAATAGAAATAAAATCATTATCTTTCAAAGATCGAATGGTTTTTCTTACCTTGGGCCCCATTGTAACTGCGACAGCATCGGCTAAGACATCTACACCTTGTAACATAAGTGCTCGTACTTCTGGTCCGAATCGGACATCTTTCGCGTACCATCTTTGTACTGCTGCTAGATGACTTGCTTTTTGAAGAGCTACATTACGAAGAGCCAGTGGTAACCTATGCATCTTAAGCGAAAAATATTAGAATTTCAAAATACAATTGCATGCAATCAATAACAAAATTAAACAAAAGATAATACTAGAAAAATTTCACTAGCCAACTAATTGTTGTCAATTTTATAAATTAAAAAATAAAATAACATTTATATTTTTTTCATTATTTTCTAATTAATTATGGATAATGTTTATTAATAAATTCTTTATCATAGCAGTACCACTTAAAAAATATATATATAAGATACCAAGAGTAAGGTTATTTAACCTACAAAATTTATAATTTCTAGAAAATGAATAAAAATTGCATTTTCATTCATTAGCATAATTACTCCAATTTAAATTAATTCTATATATTATAATATCCTTAAAAACCAGTCGAAATAAGATATGCAGAATTAAAATGCAATGTGACTACATCATTGACGTTATAATTTTTACAAATACATATTTAAGATAATGAAATAATTATTTTCCCAATATATAGACACCAAAATAAAGAAAGATTTATGAATTATTTAATATCTTACCTTTAATTATTTCCTGATTATTTCTATAAAAATCACAAAATTGAGCCGGCTCAGAACACACCACGCGGTTCTCAATGTTCTCGAAAAGAGTGCTGTCCTTTTCTATTGCACCAGTGGCTAAAGTCCAACTCAATTAAAATATTCGACGAAATAAAGGAAATTAATAAAAATTAAATTATAATTATTTATATTTATTATAATAATAATAATGAAAATATATATACTTACAATATTTTATTATTTGAGATTAAAATCAGCGTAAATGATATTTGATATTTGAATTTAGCGCCTTATGTTTCTTTCTAGAAAATTCAGTGACCTCCAATAGATATTACGTAAGTCACAAGAGATATTTATATAAGTAATATTGGATAAAGAGAAACTTGTAACATTTTCATAAGCACTTAGCATATCCAAATAAAACTATAATAAATAAAATATTTTATGAACGAAAAAATATGTAATTCAGCATTTTATTAATAGATGACACTAGTAATACTATTTTTTTAAAATTTAATATTTTTATAAATCTAGAATATTACAAATAATCTATACATAAAATAATACATAAATTGGACGGAAATACGATAGGCTTATTTAAAGTAATAAATTTACTTTAAATTTCTTAATACTAATAATCTCTAAAATTTAATTTTATATAATAGCTACACTTGGAAGGGCATACAATAATACCATTATTATGACTTAAAACTTACTTAATATAAAGTTAAAATTATTAGTACATTTTATTGCTTATTTTACGTTAGTATTTCTATTTCTAATAATTAATACTTTAATGGAATGTGTTGTATGGAATCTAAAAAAAAAAAACTATAATACATATCTCTAAAATAAAAATACATACTTATCTCAAAAATAAAATAATTTAAAAAACAACAAATATAATTACAAAATTAAGTACTTTCCGCAGATTTCATTGTTGTTTTATAACAATAATAAATTATTTTAAAATTAAAACGTTTTTAAATCTTTAAATATTAATACGAATTAATTGCTTTATCTACACTAAACATAATGTTACATCACTATGTTAATATTGCTTTATATTTTATAAGATTACAATTTATTTTGATTTTACGCTTGTAATAAATACTTTATTCATTAATTACTGTTCATAGAAATATATGAAAAAATAATATTCAATTATCAGAATAGATAATAAGTAATATAAACTAGTCATGATGCTATAATTATATGTTGTCATTTTTGAATGTAAAACTCCAGCTATATTTTTTTTTTAATTTTGTTGTTATTTGTATGATTTGATCATTAGGGGAGAGTGGGTGAATCACGATCAGCGGGTAATACCGACCATGGCAATTTCTTAAAATCGGTAGTATTTAATTAAATATATTTGTGTTGATATCTAGTGTTGATCTACATAACCTAATATATTTGTGCAAAATATAGATTACTATCAATTGACCATTTTGAATGGAAACTTTGTCACTGTTCGTTTTAATTTTGGTAAGTGTTACATTAGTGTGTAATATAGAAAATATCAATAATTCAGTATACATATTATCTCTAGCTATTGCTTAAGGTTTATTAATGAGATTAGCATATTAAAAATTATTTTAATTATACTTGTTTAAAATATAACCTTAAAAATGTATGTTAACTGCTAATCGGGGTAATGATTATCAAAATTGCTGGCAAATGGCGACCATGCATATGCTTATGCAAAAAAAAAGAAACATAATTTTAACAGATCTAAGTGTGTATCCGGTAAAGACTGGTATTATAATTTTATGAAAAGAAATTGTACAATAACCAAAAACATAAGCCAGAGGCAACTAGTTTAAATAGAGTGACTGCTTTAATCCTGAAGAAATAAATTGTTCTTTGGCCAATTAGAGGTTCTCAGGGAAAAGTATAAATTTTCGCCAACAAAATTTTTTAATGTTGATGAGACTGCAATCCAAAATGTTCAACAACCAGAAATTATTATTATTATTATTATTGCAACTGTAAAATAGTGGTTTTAATTACCCCCTTCATGGTTTTTATTACTCCATATATAGGGGAATTACGATCAAATACAATATTTCAAATTCTGATTTTTTTCTAATAAACTATTAACTTTATTGTTATTTATACGATATATTTTTGTACATGAATGTTTAGACTTTTTAATTTCTTAATATTATTTAAAAATAATATTTTTTTAAAAAGTTACATTTCTTTATTCTTAGGTGGTTGTGATTCTCCCACATTCCCCTAACGTTTGTGTATACTGTAAATAATTTATTTGTCAAATAAACATATAAAAGAATCTTTTGTCTGTTAATAAATCAAAACGATAAAAAAAAATAGGCGCCTGTTTTGTCTGCAATTGCAATTCAAATAACAAAATTCGTTGCTTTTTAATTATTTAGCTTGGACATGCTACTTCCAGATTTAAGAAATGTTTGAATAAACAATTCAGTAGCATTATAATTGGAACAAATTGGAGATTGCAAAACAAGTATGATAAATTATATGCAGTTCATACTATATCTTCTATTTCTATATTAGATTTAAATTATATAACTACAGTTTGCTGTTGTTTGCAAAAAAACAGTGGTGCTTTGATTGCTTTGCTTTCGTGATAACTTAAATTGAAAATTGACAGCTATTAGGATATTTTATTGTTTATATATATATATATATATATATATATATATATATATATATACTTATATATCTATATATTGGATACAAGATTGATAAGTGCACTATAACAGAATCCAGGAAAAGAATTGAAAATGCTAGATAAAATCGAGTTAACTCAATTTCCGAGATTTTGTTATTAGCAAATTTAACAACATTGCATCGTATACTGTTTTTCGCACGATCGATATAGAAATATAATTATATTTAGTTTATTTTTGCAAATGACAAAATGAAAAATTTCGTTAAATCCATAATACTACATGTCACTACTAGCATGCGCTTGGTATTGGGATGTAAATTTTATACAATTAAATAAACAACTGCTTTGTTTAGAAAGACGAATATATAAATATTTGTTAGAAAATTATTTAAAAAAATAATTATATTAAAAATTGTGAGTTGCAAAATGATTCCGAAATACATATAAGAAGGCTTGGCTATAATTTGCTAATACAGTGGAACCTCGCTTAACGAGTAATTCGCATTACGAGCAACATAAATTGTAAAAAACATGACTCGCTTAACGAGCAACGTTTCGCATAACGAGTGACGTGGATAGGGAAATCCGCGAATAGTGCAATGGAACTTTCCGTTCCATTGCTACATCAGTCTGTCTGTATTTCAAACTTGTGTTCAGACATTATTTGTGATTTTTTTGTGCAAAGTTTTGTAAAAATGCCCTTGAAGAAAATGAAATGGTTCATTCTGCGATAGAAGAAAAGATGAAGATGAATCACGCTCCTTAACAGTAATTTTCTTTGAATAAACGTTACACATAACGTTTTTTTCAGTATTTTTTTTTTTAATTTAATTTTTTGAGTATTTTTTCGGCATGGAACGCATTATCGTATATTACATTAAGTCATATGGTAAAAATTGTTTCGCCCAGCGAGTGTTTCACGTTACGAGTAAGACTCCGGAACGAATTATTATGCTCGTTATGCGAGGTTCCACTGTACCTGTAAAATTTAAGTGAAGATATGAAAAAACTACAATGTTATTGACTTACTGCACGTGTTTGGTTATAATTTATAGCAACACTGTGATTTAGTTGTTTGTTTGTTAAAATGTGGTAGATTCGATTTACATGATTTGTCATTTACGACTGTAAGTATATATAACAACACGATTGTGCGAAAAATTTATAAACAATTAACAAAGTGTAAATGCTGCAGTGACGGGAAAATAAACTTTGTTTAAATATTTCTAATAATTGTATTTTTTCGCAATTTTGGCGCTTTTTTAACGAAATTTTCTCTCGAGATCAATAAATTTCCATTTTTTTTTTTGTAATTTAGTTTAGATTAGAATGGCCAGATACATTAGAGTATCAGATTTTTCAAGTAAACACAATTTGTATGTGTATTAGCGTGAGACCATTGATTAAATAATATAAAATAATTATATAATCGAAGATGAAACCGAGAAAATATCGAAATTAAAGCGAACTTTCGTGCGGTTTAGCGTTGGGGCTAGGTGTGCTGACCATCGCTGGATTATCGTACGCATAATCTAGTGTATTGTCTTCAGTGGGACGACGACTTATTGTCGTTGTTGCCGTCGAAGGTGTGTTTCCGTTTACGGACGGTGTTTGTAAACCAGGGGGCATATCGAGACGTAGATCGGGTTTACCAGACGCTGTTGTTACCGATACTGTTGCTGGACGGTCTGATTTCGTTTTCTATAAATATTAATAAAAAAGAAACAAAAGATTTATTAAAATAAAAATTGTGGCATTTATATAAAGTTTACTACGTTATGTGTTGTATTTTATATAAATATATTACGGTGTTCTTAAAAAAACTAAATTTACAAACGATTCTAAATTTGATAAAACTAAAGAAAACCAACCTCATTTTACAATTAATAGGGGATAAATGATGCCGCAAGTACGATAAAATAGCGTTTTTTTTAACTGAAAATAACACGTTTCTGATGCAAGAATCGAAAAATTCAGAGAGTGATTAAATAGAAAACATATCTCTGTTTATAAGCTTTCGATTGCGCAAAACTGTTTTAAATTATTTTGAACGTTATATAGTCAAAAAATATGAAAAACCGAAAAAATATTTTTTTTTCAAATGGCCATAACATTGGCTAAACTCATCGTATCAACGTAAAATTTTGTGTAAAACAAATCAAAAAACATTGAATTTTTCGATTATTGCATCATAAACTTGTTATTTTAAGTTCTAAATAAACATGAAAAACACATTTTTTTCGACATTTATCGCTCTTGTGGCACCACTGTTAAACGTCAAATAAGGTTGGTTTTCTTTAATTTTATCGAATTTAGGATCGTTTTATCAAATACGTGAAAAAAATTGTTTATATTGACTTAATATATTATTGACAAAATCAAAATATTATCTTTAGTTTTTAGAATTATTACAGGATATTATTAGATCAATTATAGTAATTTGAACACTATTTTTATTCTTTACATTATCAGATTTTAAAAAAACTTACAATATTCAACCAGAATTTATTTTTAAAATATTTTATTTTTACTAATAAATTATTAAATAAAAAAGTAACAAAATCTACTTACTTTCTTTAACTTGAGTTTACTTCTAATCCAAGCTAAATTAAAATTATGTTTTTTATTCCAATGGAAAAATTTGATTAAAATAACAATTGCTAGCACAACCAAAATTAAGCAAGTTAATGTTAATGTAACTGATACCATATAACGTAAATTTTCAACTTCAGCTGTAAAAATAAAAACAAATTAAATTAATAAAAGCTAAAAGATAAAATAAATGATAAGATTACATACCTCTTAAATCATTATCGCTATTTTGATTATAATTTTTCGAATATCGCATATCATGAAGATAATCTATAAATTAAAAAAATATTTCTTAAATAATATTTTTAGTAAAGAACTTTGAATTAAGTAAACGGTTAGCGAAGAAATGAATACATATATTGATCAAACAGAGCTTAAAATGTATTAAACAAGGAAAATGTGTAAAATCTGTGGTTGGTTATACACAAATTGTGACACAAATATTTTAAGAATGTTACTCAAATATTATTTTTATTTTTTACATAATATTTAAACTTATCATAAAAATTTCTGATAATTATTTTATTAAAGTTTAGAAATATAGAAAAGTAAAGAATGTTATACAGAGATACATTTTTATTTTTGCAATTCATGTTCAAATTTACTATTAATTAAAAATTCTTTTCTGAAAATTATTTTTTCAAAATTTATGATTAGCATTTCGCGAAAAATGATTTCGGTTATTAGTCATGGAAATATTTTTGAAACAATTATATAGTTACAATATTTTTCAAATACAATTCGAAGGTCAAATTAGGTAAATAATAATTATGTTTTGGTTTTACTTGATAAAGAACGTAAGATTTTTCTGTGTTAATGAGTCATTCTTTTAAAATAAATGTGAATTTTTCATATGAATCTAAGAAGTTTGAAATTATATATTCATTAATTGTAAATAAATTTAAATATTACATTTGTAAAACGTAATATTTAAATGTTAAATGTTAAAAGTTCTATAATTTATTTTACGCAAACGATAAATTTATATATTGCGATTATTATTTAAATATTTTGTTTATTACAATGTTATAATTTTGTTTTTGAAATGCTCAGAAAGTTTTTACATGAGAATAAATGTTAATTTGATATTTGAAATGAATTTAGGCATATTTTATTTATTATTTTCCTTTTTTTTTTTAATTTTACAATATAACTTTAAATGACTTTCATTTACAACTAATTTTAAATGAAGAAAAAATATTTTATATTTAATGTTTTGAATTGAAATTCAGTTTTTATAAAAGTATATATAGCTGCATGATAAAAGAAATAAATGTATAAACATTTAAAATCATATTGCATGTAATGCATATTGAATATATATTAAAAAAATCGGTTTTTAAATTTTATTCTTAGCAATCAAGGAAGAAAATATTAATGAATATTAAACAATATATATATATATATATATATATATATATATATATATATATATATATATATATATATATATATATATATATATATATATATATATATATATATATATATTTAATTACTAATGTCAAGTTTCAATGTGACACTTGCGTTAGATAAAGTTTTAATATTATTCATTAATATTTAAGCAAAAATATAAAAAAAAACTTGTATAATAAATACGCCAAAAATTTTTTATGTTTGGCATTTCTCTTGGAATATGTATTACTTTACAAACAAATTAATCTAAATAAAATGCTTGTAACTTCGGTATGAAGCATTTTTGTATACATATAGATAAAAAATATAATTTCAAGTTTATTATTGCAATTTAAAAGAAAAGTATGTGCATATTTCTGAGAATCTAATTATAAATTAGATATTTGATTCAATATCTTGTAAATGAAAGTTAACCTACATAGGTATAATTCTTTATAGAATGTTATGTATGAAATGTAGAAATTTTGATATTCAAATATTGTTATAATAAAGTATGTATATGAAACTAAAATGTAATCTAAATAAAAATTTACAACATGATATAAAGTAAAATATTTACATTTAACAATAAAATAATTATCTTTAATGACGTATACTGCATGCAAACAAATAACATACAATAAATAAAAGTTTCAAAGTATACATAAACCTGAATTACACACAGACAAATTAAATGAGAATGTTTTAAATTAGTAATTTGTACAATTTCCTGCCCTTGTTGTATTATTTCCAAACAATTTGTTAAAGAGAAATTAAAACAGGCCGTAATTACGAAAGTTTTTCGCATAATATTATACTTCGAAAACTATAATTGTTATTTGTTTTAAATTTACTTATTAACATAACAGAAACCAATTAAAGGCTCTTATTTATTTGGTCAGTATTTCAGTATTTTATTTATAAATAGTATGGTATTTTTTTAAATAAATGGTCAGTATAAATAATTGTAATTTTTTTGGTCAGTGTAATAAGAAACAGCAACAGATTTGTGACCAGTATATAAATAATAATACAGACATTTTATTATAAATACTAACTAAATATTTAAAATATTGATCGTTTTTTACTGATAATACTAACCATTTATATTATTTATTACTTTATTATAAATAATGACCATTTATTTGAAATAGTGACCAAATAAATATAAGCCTTAAAAAATTAAAATTAGTTACTTACTTTGACAATTTTTCGTGCATAGCGTTTCGTCAAAATTATGATGCGATTTATCACAAATACTAGAACATGGTTTACATAGTAAATCATATTCGGAACAAAATTCCATTTCGGAACAAGTTTTTGTACCACATCTTGTACCAGTTAATGTTAAATCGCCGTTAACAATAATTAAAAAACAATTAACAAATAAGAAAATAATACTTTTTAGCTTCTCCATTCTATAATTTTTATACTAAATAACAATCACATTTTCAGTTTACCGTTGTTTTGCAATCAGCCATTTTACAACGCTTCTATATAAGTTACAACATTTTTTTAAAGCTAATTTTGATTGTTTTAAACCGTTTGCAACGGTTCTGCAGGTAAAATATTTTGCACTGAATTTAGTTATAGTTGTTTATACTATTTGTTTGTAATATTTTCACACTTTTTATCACAAAATTTTATCAGGTAATACGCAACAGGTGCCATGTAGCCATAGTGAAACTTGACTGTATGACTTTCGAGAGGTAACTTTACTATACGAACTACCTGTCTGACTCATTGTTGTAATCACATTGGCGTAGCAGGTAAGTTAAATTTGACACCGTTATTACATTACTAAAGATAATTATTATTTTATATTTGCTAAAAAAAAAATCAGCCAGTCTAATACATATTTTATCATAATTTTAAAAGTAGCTACCATTTTGTTTCTTATTTATATGACTGGTATTATATTTCAAGACATTTGATAAACTATTATTTTTACATTATGAAAACATTATTTTTAATTGTATTACTGTTTCAGTTTTTATTATATCAAATTTTAATCTTAAATCTTATTTGACAGAATTGGATTTATTTTAAGAGATATAAATGCAAATATGAATAACTTAGGTGCCTCTCCATTTTGGTCATATTAAAATATTTATTAAAAATATAACATAAAGACATATTTTTTTACAGAACTAGTCCTAGTTTCTATCACTATTTAATTCCGACTAATGTAAAAATATTCGTCATATAAAAGGAAAATTTTAAACTATTATAATATGAAACTCCAAAAATGGAAATAGGCTAGTTCTGCACCATGATAACTAATAACTTAATCAAGCCGTCGTATAGTTAATAGCTGTTCTGTTAACAATTAGTAGATATTTCAATTTTAAACATACAAATCAAATATTTATTAACTGTTAAGTTACGACTTTGACAAAGTATTGAATGTATTTTATTCAATACATTTTTTATTTTTATAGAAATTATATATAATTTTTGTTAAAATAAGAATTCTGATTTTCTGCAAGAAAAATATTTTATGATTGACATATAAATTTTCGTTGTTTTGCATTACCTTGTTTAATTATTATATTATATAGTGTTTTGATATTATCTTGACAAATTTGACAAAATTTGAAATGTAACTGACTTTTATGAAGTCACAAATAGAAATGTTGCTGAGAATTCTTTATTCAAATGTATTTTGTTTAAATTTTGCTTAATTAAATTTGACATATAACTTTTGTAGTAACTTATGCAGTCATGTACAGCCCAGTGTAGAATATTATATATACAAGAGCATTTTGCTAAAACTATATTATTTTAATTTTTTTATTGACAAGTATGGAATACTTCATCTGTCCAGTACGATTTCAAGTAAAGTTATTCATTGCCAAAATAGTTGCTTGTCAAATTATGATTGATAAATGTGTCTGATAATTTTAATAATAATGTTGGCCCGTATTCATATCTATTTTAGAGCACTTATAGTTAAAGACTATTACAATTTTAAAAATATTTGCTTTTATTATATATTAAATATAAACTATTTTTTTATAAATTAAATACTTTTTTATTTAACATTTTAAAATGTAAGTTAAACTAAATATAGTTGTAAGATTTTTTTAAATAAATAATTTAAAATATATCCACTTTTATCTAGTAGATAAGAGGAGTCAATACTTTTAATTTTTGATCATAGTTTTGTAAGTAAATTATCAATTATTAGTATGAATAATTAAAAATATAGATGAGAGAAAATCCCGAATTCTACGCCAATGTTACGTAACGGAAAAGAATGCGAATAAAATAAGCTTTATATGGGATTGTAATAAAGATCAAAATGGTGTTTCAATAAAGGTGGAAGCTGGACGAAAGAACAGGTATTTTCCCCTTCTACCTGTATAACTAAACGTAGTTTTGCTACAATAGCCTGTCTAGTTATTGCTTTGTGGTATACTATAGCTATTCTGTTAAATTTCTGTAAGTTTTAGCTGGTAGTTTTGTAATATTTTACAATTAGGCAAAGTACATTTTACTCGTTAAATTGCAATTTAAAGTAATTGTCCAAGTAAATTTTAGACTAGTTAAATTACAATTTAAAGGAATTTTTAAGTAGAATAATGATAATTGGATTTTTTTTTTAAAATAACTAGTAAACATTGTTTTTGCAGTAAAAATATTTTTAGTACTTAATGAAAAGTCAGACGATCAAAAACTTATGTACATATTATGTATCTTGTATAATAATAAACAAATAAAAACAATTGATTTTATTTTTTTCTCTATAAAGGAAATTATAATTTTACAATATTTTTATAAATAATTAACACTTTATGATGTTTTTACCGACCATGACCCACTCGTATATAGTGAGGAATATATGTAATACCAATTTTAATTTTTTCTAGCCTAATTTGGGAATTAATGTAATAATTCAATTTTTATTTTATTTCAAAAAGCATATTATAAATATTTAAAAAAATTATTATGGTATTTTGTTTTTTTTTTGCTTAAATTGCCATTAATTTATTTTGGATAAACTAATTAAATTATTAGTTAATTTTATCTACATTTAATAAAATTAACTAATAATTTTAATTAGTTCATTAAAAATAAATTAATGATGATTTAAGCAAAAACAAATAAAAATATTTATATACTAATGTAAGTTCATATTTTTTGTTTTTAATTTACTGAAATTCTAGTTAAATTACTGATTAATTAATTATTATTGTCATTTTATCTATTTCAGTTATTCTTCATGAATATAGATATAAGAAAAAATTTCAACAAGTTACATAAAAAAAAAAACTTAATTATAGGCAATGTGCAATACACCGAATTAATGTTGGTTGTCTGTAATTTAGGGTTTTCATATCTAATCTATTTTATGTCTATAAAAAAAATAGAATTTCTATAGAATTTTAAATTCGATACAATGAATAATAAATACAACCTGATCATTTTTTCAATATAAATTGAGAGGGGGAAATCATTTTCTCAAATCAGGGTGGCCAAAACCGGGAAAAGTCAGGGAATTTTGTTGATCCTGGAAAAGTCAGTCATGCAATGCCAGCAATGCCCCAATCTGCCGCCACTCGGATTTTTCAATTTTCAAAAACATTACCGAACTACTATAATTCATTGCATATAATTATACTTTCAATTGTTTTACATTTTAAGGGCTTATGAAGAAAGAATAGATGTACCTCAATGTGATTGGTTCAATTGGAGATCAATGGAAATATTACCAATAAATATTGAATGCTAAGATGAGATAATTAAATTAATTAATTGCGTATTTTTAAGTAAATATTTATTTGGTTATAGAGAAAATATTAATGTGGAATTTTTCTATTTCTGTTACAGAATTAGTTTGGAGATGGGGAGACGAAGAAATAACGAAGGGAGAAGAAATTTGGTTGGAGAAAAATTGTAATGGAGGAAATTAGTAATTAAATTAATTAATTATATTATTAAGTGTGTTTTGATAACTTAACAATGCAATTAAGTTAATAAATTTGTATTTTTATTTTTATGAAATTTTTACGTTTTAATTATTTAATTAGTAAAGTGTGTTTTGACAATTTAATTACATAATTAATTACATTGTTAAGTTAATAAGATAACTAAATGTGTTTTGCGAACTTAATCACGTAGTTAACAATGCGATTAAGTTACTAAATTTGTATTTAAATTTTAATTTTTTTTAACGTTGTTAATTATGTAATTATTAAATTGTGTTTTAATAATCTAATTACATAGTTAATTACATTGTTAAGTTAATAAGATAATTAAGTGTATTTTGCGAATTTAATCACGTATTTAACATTGCGATTAAGTTACTAAATTTGTATTTTATACTTTTATTTTTATGAAATGTTTACGGTTTTAATTATTAAATTGTGTTTTTGCAATTTAATTACATAGTTAATTACATTGTTAAGTTAACAAGATAATGTGTTTTGCGAACTTAATCACATAGTTAAGCATGCGATTAAGTTTCTAAATTTGTATTTTATATTTTTTTTGCGTTTTAATTATTTCATTATTAAAGTGTGTTTTGATAATCTAATCACATAGTTAATTACATAGTTAAGTTAACAATGCAATTAAAACCAAAAATTTGTATTTTTTAGAAATTTTAATTGACTTTTTTACGTTCTAATTATATAATTATTAAAGTGTGTTTTAACAATTTAATTACATAGTTAATTATATGATTAAGTTAATAAGATAATTAAGTGTGTTTTGCGAACTTAATTACCAAAGTTAACAATGTGATTAACCAAATAATGTTATATACGTATTATACTTATTTTTTGTAATAAATGTATTTTTTCTATTGTTCAATAAAGTCCTTAAACAAATAACTGTATATTTTTGATTTTTCCCCAGTTCCTCAAATATTAAAAAAAAATAACAACGCGTCCATTAAATTTAAGTAAATCTTTCAAAATTACTGTCAAATTTGTTTAATATTTTTTTAAAAAATTGTTAGAAAACCAAATTTGTTATGAAATAAATCATTTATAAGTTAATTTTCTTCCTAAATGAAGCGCAAAAAATACAGTGACCTCGCTAGAAAAACCTAGGTTGCCCTAGGTTTTTCTAGCGAGGTCACTGTATTTTTTGGTTGCCCAGTTCAACATCGATGCATTGCGGTAATGCATAAGCTAAGCTTTTCTAACAAAATTGTATCAGGAAAGCAAGAAATGAAAAAACTGCGTCAGGAAAGCAATAAATGATACTTTTTCAGCAAAGTTAACTTTTTACTGCAGTTTTGGGGGTTGGCTTAATTAATAAAGGGGTGTCGTAGGGGGCTGATTTTTGGATATATTGTATTACGTATCTGGTTTATCAGGAAAACAAGAAAAAATTGATATTTTTCTTATATTATATCACAGTTTTGAGGGGTTGGCTTAATTAATAAGGGTGTGTCCTAGGGGGTTGATTTTTGGATATGTTGTAGTACGTACCTGGTTTATCTGAGAGGTTCGTAAGGGGGGCGGCAAATTTTCTTATTTTTGCGAAATTCCCAGCCGTTTTCGAGATATTTGCGATTAAAGATTTTAACTAATTTTAAGGGATTAAATTGGGAAAAACATAAATACAACACAGCATCTGTTTTTAACGAACTTTATTCAACAATAAGATAAAATACATTTCACCAAAATTTCAATTTCAATATTTTCATCAGTTTTGTTGGGGGGCTTGACTTAATTAATAAGGGGGTGTCCTAGGGGATTAATTTTGGCATATGTTATAGTACGTACCTGGTTTATCTGACGGGTTCGTAAGGGGACGGCAAAATTTTGTTATTTTTGCGAAATTTCCAGCCGTTTTCGAGATATTCGCGATTAAAGATTTTTTTTGCAAACATTAATAATTAATAGCCGAGGGCTTGTACGGGGTTGGGGGTTGAAAATGTAATAGCAACACGAGTGTTGCCGAGCAGATTTTGTTATTTTTGCGAAATTTGCAGCCGTTTGCAAAATACTCGCAATTTTAGTTTCCGAATTTTTATACACAAATTTGCTAACTTTTTAGCAGTTTTGGGGCTTAACTTAATTAATAAGGGGGTGTCCTAGGTGGCTGATTTTTGGATATCTCGTAGTACATATATGGTTTATTTCTATACATTTGTAAGGGGACGGCAAATATTTGTTATTTTTGCGATATTCCCAGTCGTTTTCGAGATATTTGCAATTAAAGAATTTTTTTTGCAAACATTAATAATTAATGGCCGAGGGATCGTACGGGGGTTGGAATTGAAATATGTTATAGCAACAATAAGTGTTTCGGGAAGGTTTCGTTATTTTTGCCGAAATTTGCAGCCGTCTGCGAAAAACTGGCAATTTTAGTTTTTCGAATTTTTGCACACAAATTTGTTAACTTTTTATCACAGTTTTGGAGGTCGGCTTAATTAATAAGAGGGTATCCTAGTGGGTTGATTTTTGGATATGTTGTAGTAAGTACCTGGTTTAATGTGATAGAGGAAATAATTCTAGAGATCTCCGCATATTTTATATTTTTTTTTAATATACTTATCTTTTCTTAATGTGTTTGTTGCATTTTCTGGAATTGAATATGTAGTGGATATGGAAAAAAATTACAAAAAATTATAGATTGGAAAAAATGTTTATTTTTCAGTACTTTGCATTTTACAAACAGCTATTTTACGTGTCTGGATTATAAAGAAAAGAAAAAAAAGCATGTCTTATCGAAGATAAGATGGAGCACCACCACTAATTGTGAGTGCCCGGCCGTTTCATCATACATCATACAACTACAGATACAAAATATATATATGTTTTGTTTTCATTACAATATTAAGTTTTATTAATAATATATGTATAAATATAGTTATTGAAATCGTGGTCCAGGGGATGAAATACAAGAAAAATAATATTCAAATTGTGCTACTCTTTTTTCTTTTTGTATTACAAACACTACGGACAAATATGACATTACAATAGAGACGAGTTCTTCACACGGGGATGATTTTCATCTTTCAATTAGAATTAAATGTTATAAGTATTTGTCTTCTATTTACTTATATTACATTTCCATGTACAAAGACACATAACGAGTTATTTAGAAAGTAGTCAATATCTTATCTATATTATATCGGTAAATAAAAAATAAAAATGAAATGACATTGTTCTAACCTTGAAACAAAAGAGAAGATAGGTTCTTCTATGTATTTCTTTTCTATAACTATGTGTGCATATGCATATTAATAACATTGAATATTAAAAAAAAAGTTTTCAAACAAAATCTATTAACTATTGGACAAAAACTTATAGATATTGAATGTTTAATATCATAAGTAGTCATTTTTTTTATGCGAATAGTCACAATTAATTTAAAAATATATCAATGTAAAACATAAATAATTTCTATATTTTTAATTTTGTCTTTATAATAAATGTTATTAATCATGCATGCGTACAAAATAATACGTATATATATAAAATATATTTTTCTCTATGTTAACAAGGTTAGAATAATTCTGTTAAATAGTACATGTTATACACATAGAGAAAAATGATGTTTATCTGCACAAAATTAACCAAATATTTTTTATAATTTCAATTTTACGAAGGTGGCAATATTTTGTGACAGATTTACGAAAAACATTGTGCGAAATTAAAAAAAAAATACTGAATTAAAAATGCAATTATCCTATATATAATATATAAATATAGATTTCTTCGAGAGAACAAAAAAAAAAAGAAATTAATCATTTATATTATCTATTCGCGATTATAAATTAAATATTAATAATAAATCTATTTCGAATATCACAACTACGAACATTTAATAATAGTAATAAATTTTTTAGTTTCTACAAAAACAATTTCTTTTACTTTTAATATGTATATACATTCAAATATATATATTGCTTGATTTAGATGATTAAGTTTTAAATTTTATTTATTTATATTATTTGGTTTTTTCATTTGTTTTATCATATATCCTATTTACTACTTTTTGACGTTTTATAAAACAGTAAAAACACACTGTACAGTTATTATTTATAATACTTCAGGCAGTGTTGCCAATCACAGTAAAAAATCAGCAAAATGATACAATTTTACTACGATTGACAGTCTGTCGAAAAAAAAGAAACGATGAAACATCACTAATTAAATACATAATCATTTAAATTAAGATAAAGTTAATATTATATTCTAAATTTTTTTAGTTAAATTAGCGAGTGTATGAAGTTTTCAAAAGTTAATCAAATTTTATTTTGAATTAATTTTGGTCTTCATACATTTTTTTTACGTCCACAGCCATTCTCTTTTAATAATTAAATCAAATGTATTTCGACAAATTTTGTTTTCATACCAAACATGAAAAAATAACATTTTCTTTTTTTTCATTTGGTCATATAACGAGATTACAATTACAAAAAAAAAATTAATTAGAAATCAAGCAACAATATGACACAGTCAATTCAATAGAGATTTACAATAATTAAAATCAAACGCGAAACAACAAACAAAAATGATTCTTTAAATATTTGTGATGAATTAATATAATGAAAGTATTTGAGGAATTGTAAATCTCTATTTTGAAAAAAATGTTGCTTGAAAAATGTTTTTGAACCCTGTTTAAACTAAGAATTAAATATTAATTTAATACTGAACGGATTACTGTCATCCTAAAAAAGAATTTAATTTTCTTATAAATATTGTCCCTGTAATTATAGTTTTATCAATCGCTGATAAAATGTCATTTTCTTTTTGTATACATTAATTAGTCTTTAATGGTTAGATAATACGAACAAATTTAATTAGAGCTGTGCTTGCACAAATTGCAATTCAGTTAAACTCAAAACTATATAAATACAATATTTAATTTAAGATAAGTGCAGAATTAGAGAAAAAGTATAGAATTAATTCAAAATTCTGTTATTTGCGCACCTATTTTTGTTCAGTAATAAAACGTGACAATTGTTTCACATATTTTGTACGCATCAACGACTACAGAATTTTGAATTTAACTAAGCTTTGACAACTGGTTCCTAACCTACGCAAAAAAAAACTTAATTCTAAACATTTACAAAAAAAAAAAAATCACTTTTGCTTTCAACAAACAGACGAAAATTCAACCCTGCCGTTCTTTTGGTTAATAAAAACAATTCTTAAATATTATTAATAAAATTAGAAAGTCAATTTGCATAAAAGTCTTTTTTCACAAACAGTCCCCGCTGCGTTTGGCTGGAATTTTTCTAGGAACATTCTAGAAACTTCCCGCAACTGACGGTGGCTGTTGTTGTACCGTTGTATTATTCTGCGGTACGTTAACACCGGTCGGACTTTGGACGACGTAATGCGTTAACCGAGTGGGTAAGATACCAGCGTTCAATTGGTAGAATTCGACCAGCTGAAGGAGATCGTAGAATTTCGTGAAACCGTTGTCCAATGAAAAGACGTGTGCTTCCCGCACCGGATCCAAAATTGGAGTAATTTGTGTGTGAAGAACTTTGCCACCGCATTTATAGGTTAATACAAATGCTCCTGGATTTGATCGACTATCTCGTACTAGAAACACTCTGCAAAAAAAAAATAATTATCAAATGGTAAAGAGGAGATAAATTTACGGAATGTTTCAAGAGTTTTTAGTATTTTTAAATTGTATCGAGCAATTTAATAAATCTAAAATAAAACTAAAAATTACCAAATACATTTTGTTTATTCTTTAATTTTTATTATATTATATAAATACAGTAATCCCTATATGTATGCGGTAGATTTTTTTTTTTTTCAATTTAAATAATCGTATAAACAACAGATGTTTTTACAATGTATAAATTCTATGTTATGTTATTCTATGTAATTTTACATAGTATGACAGGGAGAGTGATTTAGATAGGTAACAGTAAATTTAATATTTTATCTTTATGGAAATAAATGACACATAAAAAAAGGGTATTTTTTTTGCTCAATAATTTGTTTTTTTAATTCAGTAAGACTTAAAAAATATGGAATATATAGTAAAAAATCTTTCAGAACTCATTATATTAAAACACCTTCAGGTTGTAGTTCTGTATTAATTTTTATTAATAATCGATGTTTCGACGAACTTAACGTACGTCTTCGTCCGAAAAAAAAAGAAGATACAAATAGCATTCATAGTAAATAAAGAAGAAGACGTAAGTTGAGTTCGTCGAAATGTCGATTATTAATAAATATTAATACAGAACTATAACCTAAAGCTGTTTTATTTTAATATGGAATATATTTCTATTTTAGACAGCTTTCAAATGGTTTCATTTTTGCGATTTTTAAATAAATTTTAAAATTAAATAAAATCTTATATTATTATTTAGTAAAATTAAAAATAAAAATAGAATTATTCTTTAATTTATATAAACCTGCGCTGTTTTTGTGTAACTAATTAACCGTGTAAATGAAGGGACTACTGTATTATATAAATATTGTACTAAATCTTGAAAATTTTGTTGTGATAACTAAAAACTAACTAAACTGACAAATTTAAGAGTTAGTGTTAGTTATTATTGTGGGATAATGGATAAAATACGAAAAAAATAAAATACTAACCCATCAACAGTTCCGTATCGTGTAACAAGTGCAGCAGCCTGATCTCGGCTCATACCGCTATGGAACCACGGTTGTGTGATATGCACGCCGGACTCGATGCCCTGGGGCAAAGGCGAATGTGGCTGTGCTCGATTCGAGGGCCGCCATCGGCGTCGCCATGAGTAACCTTCGGCAGCAGCTATCGCCTTTGCTTCCTTGGGATCTTCGACTATCCGACCCACCGAACCGGTGAAATCCATGGCCACGCGAGATCGTACTGATTCCTATACAAACACAAAAAATATTATTTATTAATATACATTTTTCTAGATTAAAAAAAAACGTAAGAAATATTTGTTAAATGTATAAATTAAGATTTTTTTCAATAAAATAATTAAATCAAAGATATTTATTATTATTATTAATTATTGGTTATAATATTTAATCATTAATATACATAATAAACTTTAATATTTAAAATTCAAATTGTTAAAAATTACAGTAATCCTTATTGTTTTTAATAAATACGTAACAAAAAAAAAATATTTAATAAAATTTGTTGTAGATATGATAAAGAATATAGTTCCTAAAACAACATACTAAAAATTCAATGTTATTCTATTTTGAATGAATTTTAAAACCCTTATTACGTAAAACAATTGATTGTGCACTTGTAACATCTACATATTAAAATGTGGCACTACATAATTTACTAATAAATATTATTACTATATTAAAACAAAAATTGTAAACTCAAAATGATAATAACTTCATTATTTTTTAAATATTCATAAAATTTTCTTGCTGCTAAAAAATCGTTTAGCAAATTTTACAAATCCCAGAATAAATTGTAGGATACGAAACGATGAGAGACACAGTTTTGGACTGTTGATTTTTATCTTTATCTCTCTATTGAGAATAAATGTTCCGCGCCATCGTTATGAACATTTCAGACATTTCAGCAGCTCATGAAAAAGAATTTTCAACATAGTGTAATTGAAAACGGACGCTTGAAATATGGTTTCTTCTAAAATGTAACAGAATATTTAAAAAAAAAAGTTTATTTCTGTTTTGTGTACATACTTCGCAAAGTTGCATTTTTAAATTTGTATATGCGCTTTTTGATAATCATGCTAATATCATGTATTTGTTTTACAAGATTCTATAGTACTATAGAGCTTATAGAATACCAATATTAATGGTTGGTCACAACCAATAACTTACAAGTAATTTTTTGGATAATTTTAAAATTGCACAAAATTGAAATATCGTAGTGTCTCATGATTTGTAGGTAAAATTACATAATTCTTTTTAAAGTGTATATGTTTAGCTTTTATTCAAACAAATTGTTCAGTGCCAATAATGGATTATATACCACATTGCATCACCCTTAACGATAAAGAATAAGAAGTGAAAACAGAAGAGTGGTGTACGTGCGTATGTAGAATCTGTCGGTTCAACACATTTGTCTTATTTTAACTGCGTGCGGAGCCCCACACACGCCGATCCAACCGTTTTTCTATTGAACGATATAAAACTGTCAGTTTGGTAAAAAGAAAGTTTTTTACACTCGGCTAACTGTGAACAGGAAGTTTCTTTACGCCTTCCGCCCGTTGCTATAGTACACCTTTCTCCGTTTTGCCGCCCCTAAATAGCAAGGGAGGAGCGCGTCACATAACAAAACCTCGCGATGCTCTTCACTACTTGCGATTTGATTGTGGAAAGTTAAAAAAAAAAATGTATTTTTCGAAAAACGGAAAACGATTTTTTTTTTCGCAAGGTTTGAAAATTTGTTTGTCAAATCAAATGTTGTTTATCATTTTTATCATGGTTGGGTGTTTATGTTTTCAGAATTGACAATGTTCACGGTGTGAGATTTGTTTACAGTGAATAATATTGAAAGAGTAAAATATATTTTGGCAGCTACATACAAAATGGATCTTAGAAGAAAACTGAACTTGCAAAGAACTAATTTATTTTTATTTGATCTATTGATATAAATTACTGTCAAAAAATAATACTTTTATAAAATTAAATTTATCTTTGATTTGATTTCTTTCAGTTTTGTATTGCTTTAATTTAAATAACATTCTAATAACATTAGTTATTTAGACAATAGAAAACTTTAGATAAATCAACGAACAAGAATAATAGATAAATATACGACAAATTAGAAAAAATATTTAATTATATTAGATGAATACATCAAACGTAATCATCTATTTTGTTTAGGTAAAATAAGTAAAATATTAGAAAAATTATATAATTATTTTTTCTGTATAGAAATAAATTTTAATATTATTATATAAATTCAATAAACAACAAAATTTTTATAACAATTTTACGAACAATTTTCAAATAAAATTATCTTTTAAAGCGATAAAAATTAAATTTATTAAAATTTTGCTTTAGTTATTTAAAGTCGAGCAAAGCTGAGTACTACTTCATCTAGTTTGAAATATATTTATAGTAGATTATGCAGAAATACTAAAAAAAGTTTCAAATATAATATTCAATTTGAGAACAGAACCGAGAAACAATATATATATATATAAGAGAATTAAACTTTTACGGAAATAAAATAACAAATAAAAAAATATCAATATAACTGGAAAACGTTTGCAAACAAATACTCAACAAAAGCATCAGAAAAGCAGAATCAATAAAGAATTAAAAAGCAAAATGGGTGATAAATAAAATATACATGAAAAATAAATTGAATGTTTGTATTGGCAAATAAAATAAATTAGTGTTCGTATTTATTTGGCTAACACTGACATTTCCCTGTATGTGTGTGTGGTCGTTTTATTTGCTGTATACGAGTTTAACATACAAGATTTGCTTAGTACTAGTAATCAAGTATAGAGGGTGGCGGCCTGTCTCTTCACTGTACCGGAACAACCGCCCGCGATTTAATAAAAGGGGTCATGTGACACACTCGGTGGTGGACTTGTTTTCAACTGACACCCAATGTCACGTCCTGTGTGTCAACCAAATGGCTTTAAATTTTGCACAGCGATTCCAAAAATTCTTTGTCTGTTATTTTTTTCCCAGTTCTTATAGTTTCAAAAGTAATATGCTAAAGTTGTAATTACGCGATAATATTCCCATTAACATATGCAGTTCAAAAATGTTTCAGTTCATTTTGTATTCAATTGAAACCCGGAGCGATACATAAAAAATGTTAACTAAATAGATTGGTAGTTCAGAATAATTTCCGGAATAGATTTACGACGTATGTAATGTTATAAATAGTTCTGATAACTTTTGTAGCAAATGAGACTTATACAATTACGTATGTCGTACAAAATCATTCATTTAATATTGTGCAATCACAATCTTAGCTGAAAAATACTATAATTACAATGTTTAAAGATTTTAAATAATGTACATTTTATTACTATCGAAAATATATGCACAAAATTGAATTATCAGTTAACAACGTTTGTAGCTGACATGTCTATGACAGAAAATACGAAAATTTAATGGTCTTGATACCATTAAAAGATACATAGCAACAGAAAAATTATGTAACCAACAAAGCTGGTGTGTAATACGGGTTACAGATATAAATACAGTTAGGAGTAATATTCTTGGAACTCATTTTTACGTGCTAGAAATAAGTGTACCACCGGTTAGCAACTGCAGATAGATGGTACCCAGCCAGCGTTCTCAGAGGATACCCCCTAAGGAATTAATTAAATGAGATTAGAGTAACACGACCATGGCCAACAAATTCACACTGTTAACTATATCGTTAAGTTGAAGAGAATATGGACGTTCATTAGCAACAATCGTCTTTCGTGTTTTCGAATAAAATGGAAATAGTATTTTAATTTATCGTTGTTTGATATTTAGACTAACAGTTTTATATTATATTTTAGTCCTAACAGTGTTGCTTAATTAATATGATCATATTTATTTGGAATAAATTGATATATCGATATATCGATATTTTGATATATCGATATATCGATATTTCGATATATCGATAATTATTATTTTTAATATCAATTATCGATATATCGATAAATTATCGATATATCGAGATTTTTTCCCAACCCTAATGCTACTGGATAATATAATTTAATTTTTAAAATAGAAACACTAACAGAAAAATTTTAAATTTATAATATGCTAATAATAGTATGGATATGAAATGAAATAATTGCCAAACATTTTGTTATTTATTTTTAAATAAAGTGAATGAATGAAAATTTTATTTCAAAATAAAAATGATTATCAACATTTTGGAATATTTAATTTAAAAAATAAATAAAACGTTTCATAATTACTTTGACATATCATACTCATACTTGAGAATTAATTATAACAAAAATTTATAGATAGATAATTTTAATTTTATCTGATTTTAAAATACACTTTATTATCAAGCGCAAATAAAAATGATTAATCTTGTATATTAAATGTCGTTATTGTAAACCGTTATATATTTCAATTATAAAACCAATCATTTTTATTATGTCTCATCCATATGCGAGATCAAATATTTGTAGCTTACAAAGAGGATATCATCTATCTTAAATATCGATATATCGAAATACCGTTATATCAATATATCGATATATCGATATTTTGATATATCGATATATCGATATTTCGATATATCAATATTTCGATATATCGATATATCGATATTTCGATATATCGATAATTTTTATTTTTAATATCAATTATCGATATATCGATATATCGATAAATTATCGATATATCGAGATTTTTTCCCAGCCCTATAACTAAGCAAGACTAACCATTTGAATTAAATGTTACTATAATTTTTATAGTTTTATAACTGCCATTTTTACATTTAAAGTACATAAAGTACATTTATTTTTACATTAAAATTTTCATGATTAATTTTTCATTATGTAATATTCAAATATATCATGAACAATATCAAATTTCTTTACTAGTTTCTAATCTTGTTCAATCTTAAATTTATTATTTTTTATTATAATTACGAAACATTGCGTACAAAATACGTAAAAATTATTTTCAATTTTCCATTACTGTAAAAAACAGATTTCATCTGACAAAAATGCATCCGTTAGATTGTCCGTTTTTTTTTTTTAACAAATGGCTGACATCAAAGTCAACTATGCTTTCAATATAAAATATGTATTTTTAAACATGTGCTTTTTTATGGTTGGGTATGGCTGACAAAATACCAATTTTAGCTACACAATTATTATGAAGTTGGCTACGCTCCAAGCAGTCAAATATTTCGAAAGTGAATTTTTTCTCTACTTATGACATTTGAGATTAAATAAAAAAAAACTTGGATCGATTTTAATAATTAATTACGTATTTTTAATTACAATTTAATTTTCACAGCTACCGATTTTGAAGCTGTGTGATGAAATAGATATGTAGTATTGCATACTATTATAAATGTTTTAACATTTTTATTAATTAGTCGCAAAAAAAATAACAATACTCTTTGCAGTATTATTATAATATATATGACTAACACTTTCTTTAAACTGGATTAAATACCACGTCGTGTGCAACTTTTTTTATCTTATAATTATTAATATTGTGATTGAAATATTTTCATGTTTGCATTATGCATTTTATTATTAATTAATTCGAAACGCATTTACCGTGAAATTTTTCAATTTTAACACATATGCGATTATAATTATTTTGTTTGAATTGAATATTTATTTTTGTTTATGAGTTTTTAATCAATTTTCAACACAATTAATTTCGTTTTTGTTAGTTAATTTTTGATAACATATGTATAAATATTTATATTATGAATCATAATTCATAAAATGGGCTAGCATAGAAAACTTTGCCAGCATTTTATAAATTAAATTTACGGGTATAAATATTTTTAAAAAGTTTCCACAAAGGAAACATATCGACACCTTGCTGCAATACTAGACTATCTTCATTTTTTAATTTAGTTTTTTTTTTGTTACTGTTTATATGGGAAACATTTTAAAACAATGTAACTGATTATGCGATTATGGTAGTTATTTCAATTTAAAGATTTTTTCTATAGAGAAAAATAATCCTACTTATTAATAAGATGCTTTAGGAAGTATAAAAATACTTTATGAGTCACAGAATTTTCAGCAAAAATGTACTTCGTGATTTTTACCTTTAAACCGACGATATGTACCTAATAAAAATGTTTTTATTAAAACAATAGTTTTAAATCTGATTAAAACCGAATGCATCCGGTTAATAAATATTCGGTTAATAAATATTCGATTAAAAAAATTAAGAGATTTAATCTGCATATGATAACAATCAGCGATAAAATATTTTTCTATGTGTGAATTTCTTGTTGAGATAAAAATTTATACAGATTCATTTTATATTATATTATTATTGAATTTTAGTTTTAATTCAGTGGACAGCGATAGTTACTTGTGGTTAGTAGTTACATTTGTTCTCTCTTTTTGTTACATAATAACCGATTATTACGAATAATCAACATTAATTATAATAAATGTAAAAACTACTTTGGTCCGACCTATCTAGCAATAAGTTGGACCAAAATATACTTTTTACATTTATTATAATAAGCGATTATTATGTATAAGTAACCAATTTATCATATTAACCGTAACAAATACATTAAAAAGAAAGAATAGTAACCGTAAGTAACCGCTCCGAATAAAAATCACCGTATGTTTTTATCTATTCTCATAATTAAAAAACGTTCCCAGTTCGATTTCCATCAAAATAATGAAAAACTACTTTAAATTGAACATTCTATCTTAAAATGCTCTTATTGATAATCATTTATGTTTGAATGTATCTTCCTTCAGATAATAATTCAAATTAATTAAGTTTTAGAATTTCTAAGTTAAGTCAGCACAAATAGCAGCAATATATATATATATATATATATATATATATATATATATATATATATATATATATATAAATTACAATCATTACATAATGAATTATAATAAATTATTATCAGCGACCTACTTAATTATCTAAAAACAAAAATCGATATAGTTTATTATATATAATTGAGACTTTTATGTTTGTGATTAATTTTTATATACTTTAAATTATCATAAACTAAACGAATATCTCTTTTTAATTTATTAAAACTATATAATCTATAAATTATATATATATATATATTAAAAAAATTATGTTTTTAAAAATTTACTGACGTAGGTTTGTTAAAAATAAAAATATAATACAAGACTCGAACATTTTACTCAGGTTGATATTCTTCAGTAAACAACGTATACATTCTTTAACGCTCCGGATTTGAGGTCCGGGCCCCGGATTCTGAGTGAAGTGCACTAGACAACCCGGCACAGCATGAAATAATTAACGAGAAGACTGCCGAAAAAAAAGTATAAAAAACAGAGAAGCGAGTTTATTTCAGTACCAAAGACTTTTGATATTTAATATGCGCGTGCAAAAATAGTTAAATCGGATACTTCGAAAATAGTTTGATACTAGGAGAAAATCATTTGTACAATCTGGTGTGTAAATTAAATAAAATCGCTTAGAAATCTTGCTAAAATCAATTAAAGATTTTCTTAATATTATGTAAAGTACAATCTGGTGTATAAAATTTCAGGATATGATTTCTCACTTGGTATGGAAGAAGATACAAAGAACTGCATTTAATTTTAACTATTGTGTATTAAAAAATATTTTTCTTGAATATAACTGATTAAAATGCTGCTATTCTGTCATCATTTCAATTTAAAGATCTTTAACTTAAATGAGACTTTAACTTGGTGACTTAAATACATTTAAATAGAGCAATTCTGAATAAGTATGCCATATAAATTTCAATAAATTTAAGCTAAAGATTTCACACTTAAAATAGTGACCGGAATTGAAATTCACTTAAAGTTTTTTAAATTTCAGTCACAGTAAATCGGAAAGACATAAAATAAAAAATATATTGACAATGAAAATAGTATTTTTATATTTTCGAGATGGGCTCTTTTCGAAATTAATTCAGATCGTCGCAGTATATATTAATGAAATAAATTTAATGAATTTGTTTTTTAAATTCTCGATTCAGTTATATTATTTTATATTACAAATAGACTTCCATCTCTTGAAACTATACAGATTGTACGAAAACAGAAAGAGTCGCCGTTAGATGGAACAGAGATAGGTAGGATTGTATGGCGGTTCAACTTATATTTTGTTTCTTGAAATTGCTAAAATTGAACACTTTGGAAGCTAAGAAATTCGGATATAGTGCACAGTGACTCTTTGAACTCTCGTAGTGCATATAAGCGAAGGTGTTTATAAAACTGAAATTGTTTTTAAAATATGACTGCTTGAGCCATCGTCATGAGTTTTAGTCGCGACATTTTTTACGAGCAAGTTTTATCCAACGTTCTATTTATTAAAAGTTCGTTCATATAACGTACAGACCGCAGTTTTTAAGAGTTTATTACCCAAGCAAGCACAAATGTAAATTCGCTCGGAGATATTTTTCCCTCTGGTTTTGCAGCGCTCGGCTCCTAACTGTGATTTTTACTTCTTCTTTCTGGGTTCCTTATTCGTTCCGCAACTTTCACGACTGCCTCTTTCTAAAAGTGTTTGTGTTGATTTTTTATTTCTGCTCTTTTTTTCTTTCCTTCTCGAATCTCTTCTTTCTTCATGACGTAAAATTATAGCGATTCGTTTTCATTTTGTGCGAAATGTTGAAACTAAAGTTTGTCGCTTGTATGCCTACTACAAGTTGAAAATGAATGCTTTTTGAGGTTAGAATTTTTGGGTATTACACAGAAAGCGTATGGCTGGGTAACAAATGACGACATATTTTTTGACGATATTGCCTTCGAAATTTTGCTTTCATTTTGTTTTTATTTCGCAGAAAATTACTCTTAGTCTTTTTTCTAATTTTACTTATATTTTTGTTTTGATTTTATCAATCACTGCTGAAGTTACCATATTTAATGTTTTATAATTTTGAACATATTTAATTTTGCTTTTTTATTATGTTACCTCAAATAAACCAATTTTATTTAACATTTAACAGCAAAAACATATAATGGTTTACAGAGTGCAAAAAGCTATAAACAATAAAATAAATTTGGAATAAATTTTCGAATCAGAAATTTTAATTAAAAACAAGGCGTCGACCGGAGAACGAGAGATTTGTGGGTTCGATTTCCGCCAGATGACATATTTTTTCATTCAATATTCCGGCTTTAAAAGAATTAAATATAAAACTTGTAATATTAAGAATTATGAATAGATTTAGAAAATCGTATTTACATATGTAAAAAAAACAATAACATTAAATAGATATTTCAAAAAGTTAGCTTTCAGCAGCAACAAAGTTAGAGTAAAACTAAAATCTTAATCATCTATCTAAAGTTATACAAGTACTCAATGAGTTTGTTAGTGATGATGGAAAATTAGCTACCATTAAACATATCTTTCTTTATTGATTGTAATTATATTTTGTAGTTTAAGAAATTTATTCCAAACGTATTCTTTTAGAAAATCAAAAAAGTATCGCATTCGAAGTGAATTTTCTTTCTTTGTTATAAAATTTATATGAAAAAAGTTTTAGTTTTAAATGGATGCAAATAGATGTGTAAGCCCAAAATTTAAGCAAAGAAACTCAAAGATCGTAAAGCATAGGCGTACGTGAACCGACACAGAGAGACCTAAAATCTGCTACGGTATGCGAACAAACGTAGGCCTTAATCCTTCGCAAGGCTTAGCGTCTTTTTAGCGCCCTTTGCCCGGGAGTTTTCATCAAAGAGGGCTTTTCGTAATAACACGAGCTTTTCCGGTTTCCGGAAATGTTTGTTTTTCATCGTCATAGGCGTACGTTAATGAAAACCCAGCCGGGTAGCCCGTTACTACACTACAGGGGTGTTCTTTATTAAGATTTCCACAATATTTGGGTCGGATGAAAGTTATAAATTAATACAGTTTTCTTTTAAGAATGTAATAATATAGAATGTTCCAATAGGTATTTTGTTTTGTTTTTAATGTACTTAAATGTAGACATTTTTCATAGGTGGATTCAAAATTTACAGTATTATATCAAGTCATCTATATTATTTATTTAAACTTTATTTGAAATAACAATTTCATTACAACAAATTTTAAAGAAAATATTACCTATTTAAATAAACAATAAAAATTAATAATTTACCTATCTAACGGTCCTAGTATTTTCAAATGTTGGAATATATTTATCCGTATAATACATTTTTATCCAATTACAAATGATTTTTTACCTATATTAAAAATAAATAAAATTGAAAAAATATTGGCCGTAATTCAAATTAAATGAAATAACTATTTTATGAAACTTATAATATATTTATAAATTGCGTACCTATTTAGCTTTGATTTGATTTAATTTATTATAAAATGTATTATAAATTTTTCATATTTTACATAAAAATATAACAATAGATAAAAAATTTTGGAACACCCTCTATTTGATTTATTAACTATGAAAATCTCATAAATTTATCTTTGCTAACTGGTAATTAAATTAAAAAAAACAATGTATCGAAATAATTCCTAATAAAATTTATTGCTTTTTTATTTAATTATATACTATATGTTATAGTTTGCGTCACACGTGTCATGTAATTTTTTCAATCGTCGTCTGTTGTTTTCTATAGCAAAATTAATTTATATATTCTTTAATCAAGTGTCTATGTTTATAACAATAGAAAAACGACATTCCTCTATTTTATCTACTTGTCAATTACATTATGCATTTGCATAATTATTACTGCCAGTGTAATTGTTATTTTAATTTGTAAATTTATATGGAATAACGTAAATAATGAATTATTTTTTAAAATATATCTGGTTACGCTATAATATAAGAAATATTGTAAATAATTAAATATAAATAAAATGTTGCTTATATTGAATTAGCTTTAATATCGTTTCCTGTAAAAATGATGCTGATAATATGTTAAATATCATATGACTTTCTTATATGATATATCAATTGTATACACATTTAAAAGAACATTAGAAATACGGTAAATGAATAACGTATAGGTTACGATAATAACGTTAAATACGTACAAGTATTTCGGAAACTAATTTCCGTAGCAAATTATGTTCTTTGAGAATAGAGTACTTGTGTAACGTTGAATCAGTGATGGTATATTAACTTTTTCTCTCTCAATAATTAGCTGCTAAAAATGGAAGTTACTTGGCAATTCCTTTAAAATTATCTGATATCCGAGTTAAATTCCTGAGTTACGCAAAAAAAAAGTTAAAAAAATTAATTTCAAATGTAATAAAAAAGTTTAGTAGTTGCTATATTAATTTTTTGGGTTAATTTAGCAAATATTATAGAGAGAAGTTCCCCAAGTATTTGTTTTAAATCATTGATATGAATATTTACTTAAATAGGTATATAAATTTCTTTTTAAGTTTTGTTAATTTTTTTATAACTCTTTTAAAAAATTATATAATCCATAAAAAATGGTGTAAATTTTTATTATACTTAGATTTAACTAAAAATAATTATATATGTACGTAAAACTAACTAATTTATTTAATTCAGTGTATTGTTAAGAATTAATATTTTTCAAGAAAATATTAATAAATAAAAATAGAATAACAATATGAATAAGTTTAGAAAGCACTGGATCAATTAAATTTAATCTAAATCATCGTATAATATCAGCATTTAATTCGTGATAAATCTGCTCAAATGAGCCATAAAACAGAATTAAATTTAGACCAGAGTATTTTTAGCTCATCAACTTGAAAACTGCGCAATATGCAATTTTGTAACAACTAGGAAGCAAACTTATACAAAAATAATGATAATATATTTAAACTGATAGCATTCTTATCAGTCCGCTGATAATGGTAAAAGCGGTCTCATATATTTTACTGGGGGGCTATATAGCAGACTAGTTGTCTAATTTTTTTTTTTTTTGTTCGTTCTCTGTTGATAGGCGAAACGAGAGAATTAGGTCATATTTTCCGACATTAAGTGCCAATTTTGAAAAGTACATTATACGAATCTGTTTGTATTCATAACGTTCAAATTTATATGTGTATATGTTTGAAGCTAATAGAAGTCAGCCGTATGGAAGGGATTAAATTCAAGGATGTACAAAATACCATGGCCTTGTTTTTGAGTAGATAAAAAAGATTTGTGTTTGTTCTTATAGCATAAATAGATTTTATATTATATATGTGTATATACAATTTAATTTCGTTACAGATAACTTGGATATAAATGAATTACAATAAGAATTTATTAACAAGGTTTCTTGATCTATTTTATGCTAATGTTATTGTTTATTATTATTGCTATTATTTTTTTTTTTTGATTAGCTGGATTATAACAAGTAATAGAAAATTAATTGGACTTTTTTTTCGCTATTATTTCAAAAAACTTCCGCATTTTTTTGAAATAAAAAATTATTTATTGTAATTTTAAAACGTAAAATTGTATTATCAATAAATATTAGTTTTTTCATGTATGTCAAACAATTTTAGTATATTTTTTTGTACATACTATTGTATGCAAATAAATAAAATTTCTCAAGAATGTTATTATATAAATTATATTATTTTTTATTGTTACAAAATATACGTCAATTACAAAAAAAAAAAAATGATATTTCCGATTATTATGCAAAAATTATTTTACAATTGTTAGTTGAACGAAAAATATTCAAGAATTATCTTACAATAAATGATGTAATATGCTAGTTACTTACAAACGCAGTAAGTGTATCATCATTTTTATTATAAATAAAATAAATATAAAAATAAAATAATTATTTTAATCGGTACCACATAAGTGGTAATTTATTTTCCGGCCACATTATATGTAACTATTTATTAACGATATTTGAAAAGCATTATTAGTATTTTCGTTATTTAATTTTAATATCTTGTTTTAATTAAGTATTGTCAATTTAACTATACTTTAAATTCTAAAATCGAATAAATAACAGTTTCATAAACATTGCTTCATGCTAAAGCCGAGCGCCATAATTTTGCTCTCAAGTGTACAGTAATTTCACTTTTCATTGTGTACAATACCGTGCATAATAAATTCGAACCCATACTGCTCGCGCTTACAGCTGTGAGGGATCTATTATACCCAAAGTACTCTATGCCTATTTGTCGTGCACAGTTGTTACTGGGGGGTGGGGGTCAGGGGCTTATTTGACCCTTTAACATTTGTGTAAATTAATATTGTACCACGCAGGACACCAAATATACACAATATACCCGTGTATGACGTCATACTAATCTTAATAACTTTCTTAATGTTCAACTGGTAGGAACTCATATCGTGGTTTATGCATTGTGTTTCTTAGAAACGACCAGTTACTGAGTTTTATTAATGGTTGCCGAACTGTCAATCAAAAAATTTAAACCAACTAGATGATTAAAAAAAAAAAAAACTAAATATATATTTTAATACTATTACGTTAGACGTAGAAGTCTGCAATTTTTTAAATTTAATTTAATGAAACTTCTTATATTAATATTTTTAAATGTCACATATTATTGTATTGTTAGTTTAACCTAAAATTAAATCGATAAGATTCATACGCAAAAAGAAAAATTACCACCAGCTTATTATTAAACAATAGAAGAGCATTTTTATGATTTGTAATCTAACCGTGATTATAAAATCGTGCTCATGTCATGACCGATTAATGTTTCCTATCTATTTACAAGTAATCGCATAATTTTATTGACGTGTTGCGACCACATGGATATTAGAAAACCGCAACTTATAAAGATACGCATAAAATATAAATTTCTACAATGCAAGGTTATTAACTATAATAAATAAACAGGTTTTTTTTTCTTCTTTTAAATACGTAGAAAAATATTATAATAATTTCTAACTTATAGATGCAGTAACAATTATTATTATTATTATTTTAATAAGTTAACTGTATACTTTGTCTAGATTTTTTATCATTTGTTTAATTGTTTTAATAATTGTCGTCTCTTTTGTTTTCATAATTTCTAATCTTTATTGTTTGCAGACAGTGTTTCAAATAGATTTAAAGCAAAATTAACATACTTTTGCAAGAATTTTTTCATATTTTTTTAAAAATATATCAAAATATACCTCAAATTAAAAACTGTATATATATATATTAATAAATATAAGTGATACAAAGATTAAAAATAAAAAAATAAAAGATGATTTTCAGCCTTCTAATCACATTGTAATACTATTCTATTTAGAAATCCACTATAAAATTACTTATAAATATAGTAATATTAGAATTATATAATATAAATTACAAGCCTTGCATTTAATTAAAATTAATTTAAATAAATAAATCCACTTTAAAATTTTGTTATCAGTACCTTCAATTAAGTAAATTAATTGCAATATGAAGAGTAGAAAAAAAAGCAATGATGTAATAGACATATATAATTTTGACCCGCGAGTTTAGGTCAAAATATTAAAATGCAAGGTCAATTGCACGAATTAAGATCTAAATTGATTTATTGCTATTTAGAAAAGATCTTTCCGATCTTTTCCGTGAAGAAGTTCAGAGGTCAGAAGGTGTAAGTTTTTGGCTTACAGAATTTTTTTTAAGAACATTCGAAATTAATGTGTTTACCAATTATATGAAATTTATTATACAGTTTTATTTATAAATTATATTTTTTTTTTGTTGTTTTATATCGTTAGATAATTATTAGTTATTATTAAAAAAATACATGTTGTAAGAAAAGAAATAGTTCTTAAAACGGGTTTTAGTAAATTTTGATTTATGTCGTACTAAAATATTTTTCCTTTGATGTTCGTAAACACGTTGCAGAAATAAGCTATCCTACAATTTTTTTTATTTGTAAAATTACCTATATTTTGTTTAAATATTCAGAAAATAAAATAACTATTTCATTTCATTCAAATTATGGGTTGTATACGTACTAATGTCCGTATGTATAAATATTTTCGTTAAAAATAACAGTTCGTTAAAATGAAAATTCTTGGATTTTGTAAGAAATTTTCTTTCAATATACATAGAAAGATTTTTTACGGAATCCAAGAATTTCTGTTTTGTAATAATCATCGCTTTCTACTCCTCGTCACATAATAGTACTATTGTCTCTATCGAATGTAAAATTTCATTTACTAGAATAAGACTAAACATTCTGTTATACTAGATCATTATTCAAAATACCACCATTAGTTTCATTTTTTAGAGTGTTACCTCTACTTATAGTAACAAACATATTTAAATTTTATAATAATATAAAATGTGCTTCCGACCCTCTATATTATGTAGAGCTTTATAAAACTGGGCAGCAATTCAAAATCAACGTATATATGTATGTAAACCGTGGTAAATCCTTTGCCATTAATAATCTCATATATATTTTAAATCCTCCATTCGGCTTTTAACCCTCATTGATCCATAAATGCATATAGGATGGATGTATGCTGTACAGTCCATTTCAAAAGTTATTTTACACAATTTAAATTCGCGGTTAAGTATTGCATAAAAACTGCATAATTCCTAAATTTAATTTGTAATATTACAATTCATTACATAGTTATTTAATTCAATAAAATTTTAGAAAGTGGCTATTTATACATACGGTATGTATACGCAATTGACTATTTATACATACAGTATTTTTACGTAATTGGCTATTTAAGGTAGGTTAGGTTAGTAGGTTGGTTTAGGTTTTTTTTTTAGTATGTATAAATAGCCTCATCCAAAATTTTAAAAATCCTTTTTGATACAAACGTTTTTCACAGTCCTTTCAAAATATGTTTAATTTGGAGAATTACAATTAATCATATAATTACATAAAAGAAATAAGTTTTTTTTTTTTTTTATTCTAACGAAATTTTAAAAGTGATTTAAGAGATTTATTTTACATTATCTTTTTTACTGTTTTTCTTTCTTTGGGTAATGTAAGTATAATTAGTTTTTTGTGACATGATGTTTTTTGTTTTAAAACCGAAACAAAGCTAAATAAAGCTCTTGGAAATAATAACACAATTTGAAAGCGTTTTCAGCTAAAAAAAAGTCTGTTTGATTTAGTGTTAAAAAATAACATTATTCTTCATGTATAAAAAAAATGACACTAGTTTTGTGTATAAATTACATTTTACAATAGTCAAAAAATATTCTTGTTAATTTTAATTTAATGTCCTTTTGATAATATCATCAAGTGTATTTATTTGATATTTTCTTCTAAATTTATTTTTACACTATTTTATGTGTCCGAAATGGAACATCGGATAGTGTTAAAAAAATATTTTACTGTGTATTTTTAAAATTTTCATATATATTTTCATAACATTTATGTAATTTTTAACAAGTGCATGAAAAAAATAAAATAACTGCATAAAAATCATGTAAATAAAATATTTCTTATCGACAATATTTCGATAGACTAGACATTAATCAAATAGACATACGTAGGCTCTATATGTACATATATGATATTCCGAACAATTTAAGCAATAGGAATTTATAAGATAATTTTTAATCAAACATTACGATTCGAAATAAAAGTAATACATAATAATATATAGTGTGTTTTACAAATATGGAAGTAGTTATTGGTATAACTCGTATGTTTTCAATAAACATTATATGATAATTTATAGCATAATTCATATAAATTAATGTAAAGTATTACTTTCAATGATGATTTCTTATTAACGTTAAGTTTAATTTAATTGTATACTAAAAACTTTTTATCGCTCTATACAAAAAAAATACTTTATATTAAAAATTATTTAAAAAAAAAATTGTTACAGAATTATATTTTTCGAATGTATAATAAAAAATAATAAATATATAACGTTCTATATCAGAATCATACAAAATTTTAGTACGTCAACATATATTTCGTATCTAAACACATATTAAGTTCTATATGTAAACAGATTTATTATTAATATTGTGAAAATTGTGTTACTATATTTACGTAAACTTGGAAACATGCAATTTTCTATTTTAAATTGTATATATTTATATTTGTTACGGATTCATAATAACCTCTGTATATATTTTACAATTTTAAAATTACAATTTTATTACTTAATTTTTTAGTTTTGAAAACGAAGCAAATCTTTTAATATGTCCTATTTATCTGTCCACAACATATATAACAAAGTATTAATTTCATTTCGTCACCAGATGTGGCAGTAAATGTTAGTACTTCTCTAAAAAAAAAACTTTAAAATATTCAAGATATGTTCATATACCAACGACTTATTATTTGGTTAGTAAACAAAGACAAAACTTGTTCATTGCTTAAGTGTAAAAGAAATAAAAAAATTAACCAAACAGTGACCGGTTATTTATTAAACAGCCCATTTCAATAAAATTCAAACAGTCAAAAAAAAAAAAACAATCTTATAGCATATCACAAACATGGTGATTATAAAGATACGGGGTCATTGGAAACTGGAAAAATAAATAGGTGTGTTTCATATAGAAAATAATAATAATAATAGGCTTATAAGCAGTCCCCGTTCATCTTAACCACCAAACCTTACTTTTAAAGTATACGCAATTTTAACTTAACACACATACAAATACATATAGCGAGTGTACTGGGTCAATGAACGTGCGTTTTACAAACTTTCTTTTCCAGCAGCAGAAACCTATTTTACCGACTAACACTAAGCCATGCATATATATATATATATATATATATATATATATATATATATATATATATATATATAAACAATACCGCAGTCTTGATTAGCATCTTCCTCCTGCCGTCTCGCCTGGAAATCGCTTACAAGCCGTACATCGTTGATTAGATCGAAAGTGTACGCACTGGCAAATTAGTCGGTAATTGCAACTAATTATATTAGCCAGTAAAATAAGTTTTCAATTGAATTCTGATCGTTAAAAGCGATCGTATTTTACGATAATTTTAACCTGGTAAGTTTTGCGTATGTTACAGAACCCAAAGTTTAACAAAAAAAAAATATTTTTTTTTGCGAGTACAGTTAAAATGTTGTCCACAGAACACAAACTAACTCATTCAATAGAAGTTAGCGTTATGCGAAAATGTTTTTAAATATTATTTGTTTACCAAAATATTTTTAGTAGAAATTCCCTTCAAACATAATACAATATAAATGAGTTTATAACGAATTGACAAACTATACATGTTACTATTTCAGTCATTGATTATATAGAACTGGATGTCACGAAGTATGTACCGTGTATGAAGAACAGAGATAGAGAATAAAATGTAAAAACTAATTGCGCAAGCGCAACTGTATATGACAACTGTATATGATGGAGTTTGCGCAGTACAGTTTTACATTTTATATTCTCTGTCACTTTTACACTTATTTGATTTATATATCTGTCTTCGTCTGGTGTACGAGTACAAAACCTTGTACATTATATTATAAGCTTCAGCGTATCCAGTTCTATATAATCAAAGATTTCAATAGTTAAATATAGTGCACTCTTTTTAATAATTTTTTTTTAAATAAAATTTAATATTTTTTAAAGAATTAAAGAAGTGCTATAGCTGCGAACAAAGTGGTATGTTCATCAAAAGATTTAATAAAAAAATCCGAGTGGAAAAATTGATATGCAAATATGAAAAGAAAAATTATTATATTTGAATTTAACGCCGAATTTTATAATTAAATTTATCAGTTGTCCCAGTCTTCTAATTTCATAATACTTAAAAAAAACAAACAGAGTATAGATGTAATAATTTGTCAAAATTAAATTGGAAAAAAGTATTTCCCAACTCTATGTACATAAAGTGACGAAATATTTTTTACTCCGTACACGTACAGTATTGATTCCCGTGGCTTGAATGACAAGAAAGTTGGGAGGAGGGGGCACCCTTTTGTCCTTGAAGGGCCAACCCTAACCGATGGGACTAGGTCAGCATGATGTCAGTTGACCCCCTACAGTGCATCAAGAAATAAATGACAATCGCGTTCGGCTTCCCTTCGATATTAAAATGGTAAGAACTCTTTTCAAAAAGCATAGGATAGGTTTCCCGTATTGAATACCCCTATAGTTTTCAGCGTACTATTACCGTATTTTCTATTTTCTTTGTATGAAACGGATTTTTTTCTGTCGAAAAAAACAGATTATTTATTTGATTGATTTAATGTAAATGTGGTTAAATTTTTTTTGTTACTGGATCTCGTTATTGTTATATGTAACAGTATTCTCATGCCATTTGTTTTCATAAAAAAATGTATCCCCATTTTGAGTTTAATGTAATTTGTGTTTTATTTATTTTGAAAAGCAGTATCGTACGAGCAACAGAGTATAAGCAACTTTAATTTTTATACGTAGCTATTCCATGATATTTACTTACAAATTTAAAAAATAACAATTTGCTAAAAGTTTGCCAAATGAACTGTGTTATGATAAAATACTAAACACTTCATTTTGAGTTAAATGCAATTTGTGTTTTATTTATTTTTAAAGACAGTATCATATGAGCAACAGAGTATAAGCAACTTCAATTTTATACGTAACTATTCCAGGGTGCACTTATAAGTTAATTAATTAGTTAACTTACAAAGCATTCAACGGTGCTTTGTGCAGCCGGGCCTAAGTTTAAGACAATGCAGTGCTGCCACTACAAACAAAAAATTAAATGATTATTCTAATATATTGGTTGTTTTCATGTAAAAAAAAATCAATGATTTTCAGTCTCTTAATTATAATAGACAAAACATCTTATGCAAAAGTATAAACAATTACATCTGGTATATTAAAATAATGTAATCAGATTTTTTTAAATAGTTTGTTGGGTATTTATATATTCTTGTTTGTTCATTGATTTTATTTTATCTCAAATAACTAATATTTTACTACTATTCATCTAAAATTTGGCCACCTAATTAGATTTAAATAATTATTTTATTTTTTCTTTTAATTTTAAATTAAACAAAGAAATATTTCCAGTATTTACTAGATTCATTTTAAATATTTTGCTTTGTTTAAAATTCAATATGCAATCGTTAAACTGAGAAAAAAGAAAAAAAGATCTTTCTCTTCACCTGGTCGCGCAATAAAAATACTTATTTTGCATAAACCACCATCAAACATGACAGCTAAACACTATATCGTCGCCAAGCAACGTACACATACAATCTACCTCTCTTTAATTCCCGCTTTAAAAACATACTGCTCCATCTCACTTGCTCACGCATATTGCATACACACACTCGCACACATGCATACGAATAAAGAAGCCATTGTTTAATTTCCCCTTTCAGTTGATCCATTCCACTATATATATATATATATGTACATGTACACCGTAATCGAGCCCTACCCACTGGTACGCCACTGGTCCGCGGAACTCCGCTTGACGACAAACTACTAGCTGAAGCGAAAATATTCGGCTATCGAAAACCGAAATTTGTTCGATATATTATACAGAATGTTCCAGAAGTTGTTGTGTAGTGAAATGCAATACTAAATTTTATTGTAACGTACAAATGATAACAAAATGTGCAGTGGGAATTGTAAATTCCACAGTGGAAACGGAGAAAAAAGTTTTTTGATGTTAAATAATAAAAAAATTCAATAACAAACATTTCTTTATTTTAAATACATTTATTTAGACTAATTATATAGCTTTTTATTAAAAAAAATATTTGTTAGCAATTATATAAGTATTTTATTAATATTATTTTAGTAAAAATGGTTTTCTTTACTTGAAAAAAATCTTTTTCCCCGTGTATCCACATATTTATGCAGTTATTCACTTTTTGCCTAGTGTGTTTTAATTTTAAACATAAAATAGATCTTTCATAACCTCCCCGTACACTTATTTCAATAATACAGCTTACTTATATAGATATATTTAAAAAAAACATGCATATATATTTGTATGTATAATGCGTGAAAAATATAAAACAAAGATTCGGATCGACTCGGATCTGAAATCCAGACCGGAGATTCGAATCTAAGATTCGGATCCAAGATCCGGATATCTGAATTAGAGATCTGGATCCGAGTTCCGAATATCCGAAAACCCAATTATCCGAATATCCGGATAATTTTGGACCCAGATTCGATTCCCAGTACTAAATTTAAGCATATTCATATTAATAAGTGTTATATCAAAAAAGAAATAGGAATCACTTTTCGCTTGTGTTGTATATATTACATTTTTCTCAGTTATTTAAAATTATGAAATATTACTTTAAGTAATGGCAAAACATTCATCTATTATCAAACAAAATATGTGGCGCTATTGTCAAGAAATAATCATATTTCGTGCGCTTTATGTCAGAAAGCACCGCACCACACCACCTCGAATCCATACGTCACACGTTCTGATGACGTACTTCCGGCTATATTCATAATGTCGTAAATTACATAGGTGTGTTCCGGCGGCTACGGAACGACAGATGTAATATGAAAAATTACTTTTTGCACGACATAAAGAGTATTATATAACCATCATTAAAGAAATAACTTCTTCCATAAAGAGAGATATATCAACCGATTTGTTCCGAACCACTTAGGTGGAAATAAAACGAACTGAAATTTCAGTTGCGAACAGTTTGGCAACTGTCAAAGAATTTGTCGGCAAAATAAATCGGTTTTAACACTGCACGCAGCAGATTCGGAAATTTTGATAAATCCGATTTGCAAAATATTTCTGTTTGAAGTAAATAAACACGTAGAAAATAATAAGTTACTAAAACGATCACAAAAGTGTTAATTTTTTTCAAAGCGGAGATAATTTTATAGTCTCATTCTCAAATTTTCTCGCCAAATAATAAAATCTATAAATTAAAAAAAAAAGAACCTAACTTCTTTTATAATGTTTAATTTATAAAATTATCTACAAGTAATTTTTTAAAAATTGAACTTTTTTAATCGAAATTAAATCTGTTCATCTTAAAATGTATAAGTATCTTAAAAAATAAATATTTTTTTTTCTATTTTTCGTAATTAATTTTCATTAAATTTTAGTATTTTCAACGAATAAAATTTCCACTCAAAAAATTGTGTTTGTAAATGAAACCTGATTTATTTTCCTGAAAAATGCAGACTCTAGTTTTCCACCTCAGAAACAAGCTTTTGATAATTCTAAAGCACATATTTAATAATCTGTAATTTATTCACCCCCTTGTTGACACAAATAACTTGTACAACTTATTATATATCTTTGGACAGCAGAACAGGTTAATCCACTATTTAGTTTTGTAAAAATTGAAAAAAAGGCCTTGTCAAAAATGTTACCTTGAAAAAAATAATTAAAGTTGCATTGTCAAAAAGAAAGAATATCTATTTGATTATGCAGAAAAAGTAATCATTTTTATTTACAATAAAATGTAGATACAAATTGTAAAATAACTTTCATATTCATTTTCTTTAGATCTTTATTTTATTTATAGTCCTAGGAACAAATACTATTCTTTCTATTCGACAAATAATATATTCTTAATAACATCAATCTACGTTACCAAGAAAATATTTGAGCAAATGTTTTAAATATGTTAAAACTCCATAGTAAAATTATGAGTCATTCAGAATTCAGACTACCCCATTTATTACAAAATTAGTGTAAAGTGTAGTGCAGAGCTAGTGTTAAACTACAAACTACTTAATAATTTATGAAAATGCATAAAAAATGTATGATTTTATACCTTTATCACTCGTTGTTGGTTTTATTGCAGTCAAAATTACGATTATTAATGTCTTTTAATCAATTTTAATAGTATTTTTATAAGTTGGTAGATAGTTTAATTCAAAATCAATAAGCGTTATGACTAAAACATAAACGTAATTTCGAGATAAGTATTCTGAATGAGGGCTTTAGGTTCAGTAAAGATAATAAAATCACTTACTTAAGATAATTTTTTAAATAAACTGTTAAAAATACAAGTAAAAATGTGTAATTTTTTTATTTATTTTTAATATATATATATATATATATATATACAGTTTTAACTTGTAAATATAAAAAAATTGCAACACATTACTAATAATATTTCCTTTAAGTAAAATTTGTCTAATTACTTATTTCTATTTAAAAAAAAAATCCTTGAATTACTTTCAATTTGATGAATCATCAGAGTTGCAACAAAAGTAATTGTATATAAACACAAAAAATAAAATAAAAGTAAAAAGTCTTCAATCCAATGTAATTAATTTACTTAACAGCGCACCATGTGAAACCATCCCTAGCAGTGTAATTGTATTAAAGCCAAAATAACCAAAAAAAGAAAGAAAATACAGCCAGGTTTTTATTGATTTTCTCCTCTATGGTTCCCTGTAAAGTTATACCTTTACTGATACTCATAAGGAAAGATATATATTATTTTCTTTATATTTTTCTTCGCTTATTGTATTTCTTTCCCCAAAACTAATGAAATCTACCGAGATAATTTTGAACAAATCGTTACAGTACATGAACAACAATAATAAAAAATTAATTAAATAATAAACAATTAATAAAAAGTATTATTTATAAAATTTATTTATAAAACAAAAAAAATTAGTTGTTTTAATTATGTAATAATATTTATTGATGTTGACGTTTTGGTTTATATACTAATACCTTCTTCAGAAATAAACAGGTTGATGTGTGGTAACCATGAAAACTAATTATAATTAAATTTAAAATAGAAAGTTATGTTTAATTTATTTATATTTTATATTAAAAATATATAATGATATACTGTGGCCCGTAATTTATAAATATAATAAATTTGATATAAATTTTCTAAACTACAAAATTCATTAAAATAATAGAAAAGTTATTGCAACTTATACTACGGTATTCAATAGCGTTACGTTAAGCGCACATTTCCATAACAAACATTATTGTAAAGCCAAACAAATTAAAAATCCTCATAGTTATTCTTGAAAACACTGACAATTCTTAATAATAAAAATATTCCCTGTTTGTGTCAAGATGCAGTCAATTTGTGATTTTTAAAGAAATGCAAAAATAGATTTTCTCTAGCTAGTAGTTAAGAATTTTGCTAGTGTCGTTTGTTAAGTCACGAACGATTCATTAATCTTCAGCTTGTAGTGTGTATAACAACGTTAAGTTAACTGCCTGTAAGCTTCTGTATGCGATAGATTTGGGTTGATTCTGATTTGACATGCAGCAGCACTTTTGTGCTTGGTGCTGAGTCATCGGCTATTTTCACTCTTCTTGTGTTCGAGATATAAAGTGTGTTTTGGTTAAACTGTTGCTTTGAACTCTCTAAGGGGGGTAGAAACACGATAAACTCTAATAAGCTATATTAGAAAAGTATTTTCATGTTTTTATATAACAATTATGAAAAAATTTGTCAGATCACCGGCATTGTTGTTCATGGAAATATTCAACTATTTCCTCGGTAACGATTGATTAACAAATTTATGTTATACTAATACAGAATAGTATTTTAAATTTTTCTTAAAGAAAAGAGTATTTTGGCATGTTTTAAAAATTATATTTACTATATATATATTTCTAGTATTTAACATCGTCGATTTAAAGATAAAACTCATCAGAATATTAGTATTATTTGTATTAAAACGTTTCTATTTAATTTTTTATTATAATAATTCTAATTTTGAAAAATGAATTCTCAACTGTCAGAAACTATTAAAGATAAATTAATAAAAAAAATTGTTTGCTTTTCTTAGTAGGCGAAGAAAAATAAATCTTAATTACGAAGTAGCTCAACTTGAAAATATCATTAATAAAAAATCTCAAAAAATTTATAGTAAACTTGTAAAAAATATTTTAATTTTAAATGAATTTTTACAATTGTGATCATCTGTGGTTAAACTAACTTTGCTAACTTCTTTTAAAAAGAATGAGTAATATTAACTACTGATCACAATCGTAAAAAATCGTCTTTTATTTAAAATGTATATCCATTTTCTGTTAATCAATTCTGAAACTGTTCGAAGAGAAAAGAAAAAAAACAAAGAAAATTCTATTAAGAGAGGTATAATATCGAAGTTGGCCACGAACTTGATTCGGGTCAAACCTAACCTAAAACGAAACATAAGTTCAGTTCAAAAGAGATAGAGAATATATGCGTAGCGTATAACTGAACACGATCTAACACAGAATATAAATAGCGTCATTATGCATCTTGCCAGCGAGCAAAAGGCTTAAGATACCTGTACGAAAAAAAAAAATGAACGTGGTACTTGTGACAAGTTGGAGATTATTTTATACTCCTATATCAACTAGCATTTCAAAGAGGGATTTCAACTTCTTTTTATTATACTGTAAAGAATCGAATTTCTGTAAGGTACTTTATGCATATTAATTTTGTATTTTATAAAATAGTAACAGAAGTATCCAAAGTTGTTCATAGAATTAATTACTTTCTTAAGTTTAAAATAAAATATATATATAAAAAAAAAGATTGAAATAATAAGATTTTATTCAGACACTGATTCAACTTTAAATATGGAATTGCTTATGAAATACTATGTTGTCATCAGAGATAAACATAAAAAAATGTTTAGATAATGTTTCGAATGTTTTAGTTGTTTTTAGCTTAAAAAATAAAATATTTTTAAGTCTTCTAATCATAGTATTAAATAAAACATCTAATTCAATATTAGACGATTACGTTTGGTTGTATTTTTCTAATGTTGCTTATTTTGTTACATCTAGTAAGTTGTTTTGTTTATTTACTATAAATGTCATTTGTATATTTTTCCTGATGTAGACGTACGTTGAGTTCGTCGAAATAAATAATAGATATTAATACCGAACTAAAACCTAAAGCCGTTTTATTTCATCTAATATAATTAGATATTTTTTCTAGTTTGTCGTATATTTATATAATTTTATTCGTTGATTTATCCTGCAGTTTCTCATTATTTACCTAAACTTTACAACTTTATTTCAACTAATTTTGTATGTAGATGAAATAACAATATTATTGCAAATATCATCTAATTAAATAAACAAATAACCTAAAATTTAATCATTTAATTCAAATTAAATAAAAATGTGGGTACTTTTTTGTGTAAATGTGAAATTTGACGACAAAAAAATTTAATAAGTTAAATAAAATCGTGTAAAAAAAAATTTAAAAAGTTTGACGAATTTATTGTTAATTTTAAAAATATTCAATATTTCCGTATCTCACATGTCCCGTCTTCAGGAACAATTACATTTTGAAATTAATTTTGTGAGAAAATATAGAATCTATATTTTACCAATGGTAAAATAAATATCGGTAAAAATGACTTATTAAAAATGTTACTACTAAACTTAATTATAAAAAAATCTCATTAAAAACAAGGAAAATTAAATAATTTATTGACAATAACATTTAAATAAAAATCTAATCGAAAAATATCAACTTTGAATGGGGATATTGTACAAAAATATATATTAAAAATAGGAACAGTTTTTAATTTCTGAATACATTCATTTATATATTAACTATATCAATCTTTTCTACTATATGACTCATTAGAAATAAAAGAATAATAAGAATAAACCTTTTGTGAAAGTTTTTTTACAATTCATATTCTGACAAATTTTTTCCTATACAGAATATGAAATTTTCAGTTGCTAAGAAATATCACATGAAAAAAAGTAAACATATGATAAATATGACTTGAAAACATAGCAACTACTCGATCATAGTTATAGATAACGACTTTTAAAGTTTGTACTTAGAAACGTCATTAAATTCTATAATAAATTAACGTATGTAATAAATTATCTAATTTAATTTTTTATATTTATTTTCTATATGGTTTTATGTGATATCATATATCTCGTTTTAATTACTATGGTAACAAATTCCTATGTAATGAAACACATCCTTTTTATTTATTTTTTTCTAAAGTGTCGTTTTACAGAAATGATATTTGTTTCATGTTAATGTACACCGTTTAACATTACGGTACTTTTATATTAAACATTTATTTTTTATTTCAAATGCTCAACTCCAAACAAAATAAAAAATAATGTAGCTAGGACCCTTAAATAAAATGATCCTTATCTTGTTGATCCATCCTTATCTTGAAAACTGTTATTTTATTTATCTGAATCTTTATTAACACTTATTCATAAAATACAATTATTCGGATATACAGTCAATTGTTTTACGTAATTAAGTTTGAAAATGTAGAGATTGGTGATACTAAATTAAATCAGGATTTAATTCATATTAAAGAGTTGAAATTATGCTTTTTTTTTAATAATATGTAAAGACTTGTGGATTGTACTGTAAATTTTACTAAATGAATTAATTCGCTTTGTAAACGAATTTGCGCTGTTTTTAATAAAATGTAAAATATTAGATGTACTTACATTAGGTACGGTGTAACTATTGTACTCTTTGGGGTTGATAGAATCCACTTGTTTATTTTTAAACGCCCTATAGTTCTCCCGTAATTGCTTGCCATACTGCAACAAACAAAAAGAAAATTAAAATTAAAAAAATATATTCCAAGTACATATTTTTTTCAACATGCATACATATATACACAGCTGCACGGGAAAGTTTTAAATATATATATATATATCTACAGTTAAATGTATTGCCAAAAGATACAATTAAATTTTAAACATATTGTTATTAATTAAAATAAATTATTATTTAAATTATAAGGTTTTGCTCATTATAAAAAAAGTGACAGGTTCTTTGTGAATATATAAAATTTTTTAATAGTTTGAAATTAATATCTGAAATGTTACTAAATTAAAAAAATAACATTTCGAATTCAATACGTTAGTGAATAATTTAAATACGAATGTTGGTAACACTGTTTAAAGTTGTTAAATATGACAACAAAATTATATTATTTATTTACAAAGATAATTTTTGTAATAAGCGGAAAATAATAAAAATGTTGTGTGTTTATACTAACAATATTAAATAAGATAATTTAAATAAATTTGTTTAAGAAGATTGTATAATATATTATTTAACTGTCTGAAGGTTTCTATCAGTGACGTACGGATTATATTTCAAAATTTGTTAAAATATTTTTATTATATGTATAGTCAAAAAAAAATATAGCTTCAGTTAAAATTTTTAGTTATAGATATTAAAAGCTTTTGTTTCTTGGTTCAGTAATTATAAAAGTTAGATATGATTATTGGTTTCAAATAATTTATTTTTTGGTTGCGGTTACAACTAATGAATGATAAATATATGTATATAATTTTATATCCATAAACAACTACGCCAAGTACTCAGGGGGGTGTAATAAATTATTTTTTTTAATTTTCCCATATTATATTTTTTAGGACGCCACTGGTCTTAATTCTTAATTTAATATATTATATATAAATAAAATACACACTGTTAAAACTTTTTGTTTGTTCTATTTTAAATATTGTCTCTAGCAAACAAAGGAAATATTGTTTCATAATTTTTCATCTTCTTTGTGAACAGAAATTATGTTTGATTTTTCTGTTTCAATTTCACTGGTTCTAGTGTAAGAATTAAAATATTTAAATAAAGATTTTTCGTTTTTATTTAAGTATAAACAAAAATCATTATTTTAGTTGTATTTACTGAAGAATGAACTTGAGAATATAATTTTATTTTTATTTGATCTGTTGGAAGTCGCAAAGCTGAAAAGTTTAATCAAACTGAATTTTTTAATACCAATAATTTTTGTTTTATGATTTGTAATGATAACAAAGTTACATTGAAAAAACTTATTCATTAAATAATGTAAATTATCCTGTTTTAATATTAAATATATTTAGACAGAAATAACTTTGCATGAGAAATGGCCCAGAAAAAAGTCAGTATTAAACGAACCATAAGTAGATAATTTATCCATATTTCATATTGTTACTGCACATTCGACCTTAATACCTTAATTTCTGTCAAGTTGTATGTTTATTTCAGAATAAATTCTGTAGCTTGTATAAGTCATAATAATTAAAGTTTGTAGTCGAACAAAAAAAAAAATGGAATCGTAATCAAAAGATTTTTTTAATGGCTCTACAACCCTGATTTTATCGGTATATAAATTTAGGTTAACAACAAAAACAATGAAAACATCCTGTATAAATATGAATTATGTAATCATATAGCTAGATTAACAAAACATTTTCCCTAATTTGAATCAGGGCATTATATATCAGTTAGTTGTATCAAATTAATTAATACGACTACGGTATTGTACCTAATATAAATTAGAGAAAATTAATACAAACTACATACATGATGCATGTAACGCATGCGGGACTCAGAACAACGGACAGCCAATACAACACAGATAACAATAGTGCACTACGCGTGTGGAAGACAGAAAATTTATATATCGCTTCTCTTCCCCGATTTACAATAGACTAAAAATTCTAATATGTGGATTTTAACTTAATAAGCAAATTCGAATATACATAGACACTTGGAGTGTTCTTATTGCAAAAATCTTTTGGAAAATCATTGATATTAATAAAGAAGAATTGCTCTTAACTTGTAGGTACGCTATTAATTTTTGTTACTAAATGTGTGACGTCAATCTCAGGTATAATTTGTTTTGCCATTACACCATCTGTCATACCTAACCTACTCGTAGTCTCAAATGTAGTAAAAATAACACCCAATATAAACAAAGTGTATTATTTGATTTTAAAAACACTGTTGCCAATAGAGGCCAAATAAATATATTGTATAATAAAAAAATACAAAATACATGACATTGAATATAATATATTTATTTTGCCTCTATTGGCAACAGTGTTTTTAAAGTCAAATAATACACTGTGTTTATATTGGGTGTTGCTTTTATTACGTTTGAGACTAGGTTAATACTAGTACTAAAACTAATTGTAAAACACGGCCTAACATTAACGTTAAACAATATACTAATTTTTATTAACAATTTTTTGAGATTTTAAAACTGTTGTTCTATTTAGATAACTTTTGAAAAGCAAGTAATTTAGTGTATTTGCACCAATTTTTACCCCAAAATTTATCAATAACTTCTTTTTTGTGTGTATAATTCTGACGTATGTAATCATTAAAGTCGAAATATTCAAAAATTAGTTCTATAATTTAGATTGTTTTGTCCTTAAATAAAATTGATAAATAAAATTTTATTTTGCACAGTTTTTCATAGAATCAGAAATGCAAATTTTAATAAATATATTTCGTACAGTTTTGTTTATATTACAATTATTTTTTTTAAATAATTTATGATAAAATCCAGTTGTTACAATGCTTCGACTATACTTACAGAAAAAATAATTCATTGCAGAAGAAGAAAAAAAAGTAAAACAGACAGTTTCAAGCGAACGATTTATCAGCGATGTTGCAGGTGTTTTCCGCAATGAAATTAGCTTTTAAACAAAAACACGAAATACAAAAGCCGATAGATGAATGAGTAAAGATAAAGTGCGTGCACCGAACCATGGGCATTGTATAAATGGGGACAATTTGACATGTTATAATTGTTATATTCGTGGATCACGCCAAGAGAGAGCCCCACACAGATCGGCTCCGAACACAATAGAGCTCTTTCTAAAATTGTATTGCACGAATTTACATTTTTAATTTAGATTTTTAATCAGATTGTAATTCGCAGCCAAACACGTAATAATTTTTTTTATCTATAACGCCGATCTAAGCTGATGAAATTACATATATTTGTATATATATAATAGATATACAAAAGGTAGAACTGTGAAATTTGTGATTTCAATTTTTTTTCTGTTGCTATTATTATTGTAATTTGTAATTAAATTACTGTAATTTATTATCCAAATTTCGAAATAGATTTTATTTAAATATTTCACAAGTGTGAAATGAACTAAGTCATTCTATATTTATTGTTATTTTATTCGTTTGAAAAATAATTTTGTGGTCTTGAATTATTGCCTGATTATAATTCATACATATATTTCTTTTATTGTAGCAGTATTTCTCAAAATTTCGAATAAAATTTCTAAGATTGTAAGAATTTTACTAAACATTTCGATTTTCAATTGATTTTAAAGGATTTTAATTAATTTGTACATCAGATTATACAAGTGGTTTCCCCCTCTAGGTAATATGTATTACTTATCAGAAACTGAAAACAAAGTGCAAGAGGTAGAAATATTATAACAAAATAATAGAATGGTCGTTCTGGCTAGAGGTGTTGGTTTCTTACCTTTGCAAGCCGCATTGCCGTAATCCAACACGTCCTGGCGCGCTCCGAGTCACAGGCGAGACACCGAAGTCGCGTCGCGGCCTCGGTACCAAATATGGGATCGTCGTCTTCGCCGGCCGATTCCCCCGAACCGTAACCACCACTGCTGCTACCGGCGTCCACACCGGAGCCGCTAGGTCGCAAACAGATGCCCCACTCGGTCGGCGCACGAAACTGATTCTTTGCGTTCAGCGTTGTATAGACGTGATAATCGGCCAAACGGGCGAATACTTGCAGTTGATTTGTGTCCGTTTCGTTTAACTGCAACAAAACAAGAAACAAAATTACTTAACTATTATTTATTTTTTACTATAACGGAATTGACCAGTCTATGTTTAAAAAATGTAAAGCTAATTGTATAAAACACTGCTTGCTAACAATGTATGCAACTGGCTCTAAATCAAACGTAATATATAGTTTGTTTTTTTTTTCTTTAATTGAGGCCAACAAATTGCTTTTTTTCAATATTCAATTATAGATTTGTTTTCTAACAAATATTTTCAAAAATTCTGCCATACTTCTCGAGATATTCCTACTACTTAAAATTGTATATCGTTTGTTAAATCAAACTATTATCTCGATTTAATTGCAGAACATTTTCGAAAGCACTGGTTCATTGAGAACAAACCATGAAACGCTGTAGATGCGGAACTAACAAGGTGTCAAAAATAATTGTAAAACAAAAGTTCTTCACTCGTGCCGAACGGGCCTGTGTTAAACTACGCACCCAAAAAAAAAGTACTGCCATTTTATTTTATTTTAAACTTTAACATTATATTACATCCCAGAGGACCGTGCACGCGCGCCTAGTGATAAAGACAGAAAACTATGTCTCCCAAAAGTGTGAGTGCAATGTCCTTCTCATCAATATAAATTTTCTATTCCACTTTATTTCTCCCGTTCGGTTTTTTTAATAATAGAAGCGATAGTTATCTTTTGCTTAAGTTAACCAGAAAAAAAAAGTGAGAGTCGATCACGAAACATCGGTTTTATTTCAGACGACGACGATTCTGTTTCGTTTTATTTGCTATTTAGTTTTTTGTTTTATCTGTTGCCTGGCGTGTTGAATTATCGAAATTCACATGATTACAACATATAATATTGTGTGTGTGTGTGTGCGTGCGTGTTTCATTTGTTAAATTCACGAAATTTGAACATAACATAGTAGTTTAGACATAAATAGAAACCGGTTTTATTTTATATTAAAGGCTTCAATAACTTTTAAAAGGACACAATATACAAGATAATAGGATTTTAAATAAAATAACTATTCGAATCTGGAATTTCAAAATGGATTTATCGCGGATTTTTTTTTCATAGTAATTGTTTCATGAGATTTACAATTAACAAGCGTCAGCTAATCGTTTCTTAACAAGAGTAACTCATATTTTCAGAGCATGCGCAATATGGTAATTTAAGTTTCCTAGATACACTACTGTAAAATGTTTCTATTTTATCTATCTATATAAGAGCGTACGTATTTTGATGTATTAAAATTTTATTTTAATGTGAAATTGATACTTTTATCTTCAAAATTGATTTCAACTTTCTTATATTCAAATCTGGGTATTGTATGTCAAACACACGTAAAATCTTTTTGTAGTTAATTTGATATCATGTTCAGCAAGAAAAACTACCTACCCCCTATTTTGTATAAAAAAAAAAAAAAAAAATTGTTAACATTGAGTTAGAATATAAATTACAGAATTTGTTAAAATCGAAACTCAGTCAATATAATAAATATTAATAATATTTATGTAAATTAAAAATTATTTTTCTAAAAGATATACAATAGTTGACACCTTGCAAATAAATTGAATAAATAAATTTTGGATTAAAAATGCGGAAAAATGACATGCAAAAATTATTTTTAACATGATGTCCCCAATGCATAATAAATTATAAAAATACAAAATAAAATAATGAATTATCATTCGTTATTATATTTTATGAAAAGAATAAAATTAATTATTAGCAATATTTAACCTTCGTAGACATTTTAATCTCATTAGTAAATACAAACCAACCAATGTTTTGTTTAAACATAATGAAAATTTTATTCAATTGTTATTCTTGCACATTTCAATTATAAAAGTGTATATGCACTCAATTTTCAAGTCAACCGAAACAATTGAGCATTTGTAGCAAAGCCTATTTCGATTTTTCAAAGAAAACAAATGCAAATATTTCTACTTTTTTTTGTTTCCTTTTTCAAATAACACTAATTAAAATATAATAGTACAAATTACAATACATTAAAAATCTAGCTTTGAAGAGATATTTGAAACAATGAATACGGAACAATATTTAAAACGTTAATTATTTAATTTTATTTATAAATTTATTTATTTTTTTATATGCTACTGACCTGACTAATCCATAATATTATAGAAAATTCACTGTCTGATAAGCTTGCAAAAATTACAACAAAATTACAATTCAGCAATTTAATTAATGTACTGTGTAATTTTTCCTAATAATACACGAAAGATAAATTTAGAAGATATTAATAACCCTTTCATTAAATCTTTTACAATGTTGCAAGCAAAAACAAAAACATTTTGTACAATTTTAGTTGGAAATAAATCAAATTGATCGTAATTCTGTAAAGTGTACATGTTGCTATGAGATAGCGTTAACATAGCGAACAGTTGTGTGTTGCAAGAAATATCTTTTAAGCAATCCGGAAACAAAACTACCGAAATACATATGCCTCTGCCTGCAACAGTTGGCTTTGGAAATGTGCCCAAATATGCAAGTGCCAAAATATTTTACAGTGTGCAATTTGGGCATTCAAAAAATGGAGAAAAAAAAGCTAACAGATAGTCCGTACATTCGTTTAATTTTTAATTGGAAACATTCCACGATGTTATACGGGTTAAATAGTTTGTTTTTTTTTTACAGACAAATTTTGACTTTTGATCATTTTGGATAATATCATATCACAGAATTGACTGCAATATACATTTCTTCACTTTGGTGCAGGATTTGCCAATCTTCAATTTTTGGAATTTTCTTTCTGTGTTTATTGGCACTTTTGGTTAAAATGTATTCACCACAGAATATAAACTGACATAAACCCAATCAATATAATTTATAGTTATGCGAAAATATTTTTAAATATTATAAGTTTAGAAAATATTTTTTGTTTTCATCAAATACGCAATGTTAAATAAAAATTTGACGTACAAAATCAATGACATAACACAATCAATTACCATCGAAACGCACGAAGTACAGAAAGAAAATAATAAATAAAACAGGTGAACATCACGGTGTACAGAGAGAGGTATGATGGCAGGCAGTATCCACCGATTTGTGTGTGCAATCGCGTGCCATTGTCATATAAAATTTTGAATGGTTTTTCGTGTGTTGACTTATGGATTCGGTGCGTGCTTTATTACAAAATAATTAGAATGAATGCCAACACCCACGCACCACCGTACCGTACCACCGCACAAATGTTCACAAGTCATTTCAGCTTCGGCTACGGCTACTAGGGGCACGCACGTTATACCAGCGCATATGACAATAGATTCGAGATATTTTCAAGGTTGTTAAGACGCGTTCATATTATATAAAAGTAAAAGGCAGTGACTTTACTAATATTATTTATTGATCTTTGTCTAATGATATCTTTGGAAAAAAATAACTATTTGTTACATTTATAATAAATTGGAAATGTTAAGTTAAAATATTCAAAAATCAGCCAACACATTATATATATATATATATATATATATATATATATATATATATATATATATATATATAAATTAGTGGTAGTATTATGTATTATTACATAACCTCTACAGTGCTATAGAATTTTTAATAAAAAGTTTTATATGGTAAATGAGGACAGAATATTCTATGGTACTATAAATCTTATAGATAAGCTTGTATATAAGTTTAACTTTAACTTCGATACAGTGTCTGTAACATTTTCCAAAATTTAAATAATGATATAGAAATTCTTCATATAGTCTCTAGATGACGAATCCGAACTTATTATTAATTTATGAGGGAATGTGTGTGCGTCATCAGCTCGCTTGCGCGGTCGTCAGTCCAAATTTTGGAGTCTTAAAACATCAATTTTTTTTTCAAAATTTTTTCAAATAAAGTTAAGTTCACCTAAATAATTTTTCTTTATTGTATAATTTGACTTATATCTGAAGTGATATCAGTACTTCCGGCTAGTGCATTTTTAGTTTTTAGACAAACACCAAAAAGTCCAGTGACCATAATTTAAAAAAAATAAATAATATGATGCCAACTTTTTGGCGGACACTATATACATTATTTAAAAAAAATTACTTTCGGCGTCCTAAATATGACAGTGATATATAATGGGTTAATGTCAATATTCAGTTATTTACAACCACGGTATATCTAAAAATATAATCGATATATATATATATATATATATATATATATATATATATATATATATAATGTATCAACCACCATATGTAATTATTAAAATTAATTATAACAAAAATATTAAATTTAAACTACTAATATAAAATGCATAATTTATAATTAACAATATAAATATTGCCACCCTAGCTAAATGTGCGGGTGTAAAAACAATATCAAAAAGGGTGTACATAAATTACTTATTTATGTATTATATTTAACCCTTTTTATACGGGTACCCACTGCATTAATACACACAAAGAAAAAAAAAAAGAAACAATATATAGTATTTCTAGTAGTTGTAAAATTTTGCATTATGTGTCATACATGAAAAAATGCGAAGGCCATTATTAAAAATTTTTTTAAAAATATTTTTATGTTGCTATGATCATCTGAGTGTATGTCTCGTTAAAATGCATTTAATACGGTTTATTGTTTAACCCGCCTACTGCGTCTACAACAGCTGATTGTTACTAAGGCGTTTTGTGTTCGGGATTTTTTTTTTGCTTTATAATTTTATTCTAGAAAAATAAAATAATCGTACGTTGTTTTTCTACTGCAATCGTTAGAATACACGTAAGTGCATGGAAACTAATACCCTACATTTTAATTAGTATTAAAAAATATTTTAAATTTTCTTATGAAACAAAAGTGATGCATTATTACATACAGAAATAAATACAATTATATTAAGTTTGACTTTCATTACAACTATTTAATTAAATGATATTTCCAATAATATTTGTTAATTCATCTACATACAAATAAACAGTTGAAATCAAATTATTTCAAATAAAGTTTAAATAAATAATCGAAAAGTTTTAGACAAATCAGCTAATAAGAATATATGAAAAATTATAGATAATAACTAAGTCTCAGTATTTTCAAATGTTGGAATAATTTATTCTGAGGATACATTTCCAGCCAATCACAAATATTTTTTTACTTATCTTAAAAATAAATAAAAATTGAAAATACTGGCCCTAACCAAACGTAATTATTTAATCTAGTATGATTAGTTGGCTGAAAATCATCATCATATTTTCAACTTACAAATTTTTTTATCAATTTATTTTTATTTTATTTTGTTGGAAAGAAAAAGTTCTCTGTCTTAATAAATCAATTTCTCTCACATTTATACTTTTAAATTAAAAAAGAGAACCATTTAAGAAAAAACATACATTTAATTTTAATCTACCATAAATGTCAACAAAAATGAATGACTAAAATAAAAAGAAATATATATATTGATACCAAGCTTAATTCATAAACGATATAAATAACTATGTCGAAATTTATTCTTCCATTAACATGATTAAACCGTAAATATATAATGTGCCCCTGCCAGTTACGAACCGCCACTGGTATGCAAAGCCTACTGCGATGATGATTCATCGGCTACCACACTAACCTGTTAAAAGTATTTGAATTTTCTTTTTAACAAACTAATGCCTCATTTTTTTCTATTATAGCCTATTTTGCTTACTGTAAAGCTACCGCATTTATGTTTTTTTTTTTATATATATTTTATTTTTATTCAACTGAATAAAAGTGTGAATAAAGTTATTTGCTTATCGTTTAATGGCATCAAAGGAAATTCTTTATATTACATAAATTTATTTTCTCGCTTTTTTGATGTTATAATAAAATTACACATAATGTAAATAAAATTTATATATTAAATTACGCTATACACTACTTTGAAAATATAAATATATTAAAAATAAATAATAAAGTTTATAATAATTATATTTAATATCTACACACACACACACACAGAAAAAAAAAACGGAATAAAATTCTAGAGTTAAACAAAAGAAGTTAAAATTCCAATTTTATTATTATTTATTTTCAGTATAGAAATTACTTGCATGTCAAGTATTTATGCCTGTGAATATCACTATGTAATTTTAATTTACTTCTTAGATAATTAGGTAATAATTCATGTTCCATACGAATATCAATTTGATGTAATTTCAATTAAAGCAATAAGTCTTATGTGCCCGACTGCCTTAATAGTTCGGTCGTCAATTAAATTTCGTTGATTTTTTAGTGTAATTAAGTCAAATGATAGAAAATTTAATTTTATTTTCGATGGTACCAAGAAAACATGACCTTACTGTACTAAATTTTGAAAAAAATGAATTTAAAGTTTACGGTTTTTAACAGAGGCTCTTATGGAAGAACGCATTGCAGGTTAAGAAAAATTGAAATTACGTCGTTAAAATTCGTGGATAAAAATGAAAAAAATTATATTTCAAAAGTTCAAATATTAAAGTTTCGTTACGCATAGTCAAAAACCTAGCTTACCGATGTAAATATTCCACAATAGTAGAAAATGTGTGACAAAGTTAGAATTAAGCGGAAAAAAATGGTAAGTATTGATAAATAAAAGATTTGTAATTATTTCAAGTAATTTATTAATTTCTCGTATTTATAAACAACATTATATAATAATAATTTTTTTGTTTTATTTTTACTTTTCAATTATTTTAGGTAAGATTGCCAAACCTGGCAAAGGTTATGGCTATAATAGTCATGTTGTGTATGAAATTACAAGACTTATGAACTACAACTATTATTTGTTTGATCAAATATTTCATTTAAATTCATAATTAAATATTTAAAACGTTTTAACTCAATTTGACTTATTTTATTGACAACAAAAATTGGACTGATTCTGACTAGTTTCTACGACGACCGAACTACCCTAATAGATAATAAAATCAAAATTTTAAGTAATTAAAAAAATATCTTAAAATGCAGAAATATAGAGGAAACATAAAGGACAAGCGAGAGCGATAATTGAAACTTTATGTTTATCACAAGGCGCAACCTTAATTACATTAAAAAAAAAACCGAACGAGTTTAAAGATATGAATTTGCATATCGCGCTAGTAGACGTATGTAAATTTAAGTCGAACACATAAATGTAGTTTTATAAAATTTCTATATGATAAACAACTTCCTCCCCAGTTTTCTAAATAAAATAGCTAAAAAGGAAATGCGATAAATTATCGGCTATAATCAAGTGTAAGAAACAGGAAATGCGAAAAAGTGCAGCTGTAGATGTTTTTTGTTTTTTGCTATTTCTTCATCTGACTTATTTTCTTTCCATTCGTTCTAGAATAATAACACTGTGTTAATTTATTTTTTTTAAATATTGGCCGTCTTAAATTTTATTTTAATAAAATTGTTTATTAGAAGTCGGCCGTTAATAAATTAGCTTAATAAATTCTAATTTTTTTGTTCAAACGTATTGTTAATTTTAACAATATTTTAGAAGACTCAATACACTCTCCTTCTAAATTATACAAGTAATTTGAACCAAATTTTCATAATATCTATATTCTTTTAGTGGACAAGATGGTCACATGATTAAAAATTGTCTCAATATTTAACAGATTTCTATAATATTTTTAGAATATATTCGCTTGATACAAAAATAGTAATGTTAATGCAAAACTTTTGGCGAAAAAATTCATAAATAAATACATATTTATATTTTTTTTTTTTTTTTTTCGATCAAATAAATTTCATAAAATTTTAAAGATATATTTCTCTCTCAATCATTATAAAAACTAATAATTTGATTTCCTAAATAATAGATTGTACTAAATTATGTAAAAGTATGAAAATAAAGTAAAAACAAAACAAATCCGAAATATATGAAGTACCTACTCGTCGTATAAATAATTCTGAGTTCAAAATTCGCATTCAAACCATTTTCAAAGTCATACATAATGGACAATAATAAATCAACAAAATAAAAGAATTTTACAAAAATACGAGCAATGTACAATGTCCGTACGTAACAGTAAAATCTAAATCACACATATGTAGTACAGTAAGAGAAAAAAAAATATATGAAAACATTACTACGTTTTCCTGTTCTGTATGTTTCATATGGAAATATAGAATGAAAAAATATGATCTATTATTATATTAATTTTTCGGGTTAATTTAGCAAATTTATGGAGTAAAATTCCTCAATTAAAAAAAATCGAGATAAGAATATTTGTTTTAAACTACTGAATAAAAAAAATATATTAAATTTTTTTATTGGGTTTAGTTTTTTTAACTGGTTCGATAAATTATAGGGTCGTATCATGTACCAAGTTAGTAGCGCGACAAAGAGGCGATTAACGGCGCTAGTCATCTAGTCACGCGACCAAAGTGGTACATGCTACGACCCATAGTGTCCACCGCAAGAATAAAGTAAAATATTTTTATTTTAACTAAATTTCACTAAAATAATGCCGTATTTTCTCCAACATGGTTAAACATATTTGATTCCGTAATATTTTTTCAGTGAGTACTCATATTTGTTAATTTCTTGTTAAATCAAAATAACTTATTAAAAAAACTACATTACTATGTTTTTTGTGCGCTATTCTGGTCAGTAATTAGCTTAAATCTTTAAATTTAAAGAACTTTAAATCAATTTCAATTCTGATCACTACTTTTAAGTGTGAAACGTTAAATTTTAATGGAATGCATGTTCAGAATTGGTCTATTTAAATTTATTTATGTCGCCAGATTAAAGACTCATTTAAGCTAAAAATCTTTAAAATTGATGAGCAGAATAGCAGTATTAATTTCCCCGATTGTACACACAGTAAAAAAAGAATGCAAAAAAATAACGTATATCATATGATTTTATATTTGACCTCGTGTGTTAGACCGGGCGTTCTCCAGTTTCGATGTATTTTAAAATTTAAAATTTCAATATGCAATTTTTTCTGGCAAAAAAGTCAGTATAAATAGATGGATAGGCTGGAGATACTGTCTACGCAAAAATTGCTCCGCTTTCTTATAAATGGAAACATACAATTTTCACGTAATTTTTTCGACACGCGAGCACACGTCAGCTGATTATTCGTGTATATACATATAGGCTCCAGAAATAGGATTATTACAAGTCAGTGGCTCTCAATATTTTATATTTTTCGACAAAATTTATTTCTTATATTAATATAATTTGCTATTAACGAAAAGGAAAGCACTTTCAATCTGTTATATTAATTGATTAGTCCATTGAAGTCATAGTAAAATCATAGTCCGTACAATCTGCAGTTACTTACTGTCTGTTAATCTTTATTGAACTATTTAAAAAAAATATGTTTTACTTGTATATTTACTAATAGTATTGGATGTGGAAGTAAAATTTTTGTGAAGAAAAAAAACTCTAGTGTCCTTACCGCTAACTTATCACTAACAGTAGATTATAAAAAACAAAAACAAAAAAAATCAGCATTAGACAAAACAGTAATATCTAAATTTAGATGAATCCAAAGTACATTCAACGCAGAAACTGTACTTTATTTCCAAGGGGAAACATTTGTACTATCTGGTAAACAACTAGAGTGAAATTCATTAAAATCATGATAAAATCAATTAAATAAACAATCTTAAAAATTTTGCATAAAATCAGTATCAACAAAAAATTACTACATTCACAACAAACATACTAAAAATTTGTACAACCTGATGTACAAAAATTAAGAAAGTGCCGAATTATAATTAACCATTTTACAGATATTATTTGGAAAAAGTAATAAATAAATAATAAATTTTTCATTTATATATATATATATTGAATAACTTATGTAACTAAAAATAAATTTTATCAACATAGAATATTCTAGAAATTTTGGATAAATATAAACAGTTTAATGTAGTACTAATACTAATATCTTAATGTCGAGTTCATATTTAAAAAAAAGTAATTACCATTACTATACATAATATAGCTATATGAATTCCATTAAATAATATATATATTTACTTTTCATATGCTGACGACATAAATTTTCAATATTGCAATAAAATTAATGGGTCGATTTTGTTCATTTTATGTGTATTTGATTTACAATTTCCTACAAAAAAATTGTTCCAATGACAAAATGACAATTATGTAGCAGTACATTAAGATACTTTTCAAGTCAACCAATTCTGTACCACTTATAACTAAAGGCAAACAACAAGTAATCAGTCTGTTGTGCTTGAGTTTTTCAAATATCCAAAAATTTTGGCATTTTCTTTTAACCCAGCCTAACACAACTTTTGGTCAAATAACATGACGATTGGGTTATTCAATAAGACACTTTTCAAGTCTGTAAGTTCGATATCAGCTACAACTAAAGACCAGTTCATTCTGTTCAAATTTTTTAAAATTTTCTACTAGATAATAACTAATAAAGTATTATTATTATTATTATAATATAACTTGCAAAGAATATTTAATCTGTTGATTCCAGTATTTCAACACCGTAGATGATAACATTAACACTCCTGGCCACAAACATTACAATTTAAAATATAAAGGCTTTAGGTTTAGATCTGTATAAATTTTATTTAAAAATCCACGTTTCGACGTACTCTACTTACATCATCATCATCATCAAAAAAAATTATACAAAAGACATATAAAATAAATAAACAGAACATAGAAACAAGTTAACAGGGTAACAAAATAAGTAACTAGATTTTATATATATTTTTCAAATTTACATTTTAGAAAAAAACGAGACCTAAAAACAGTTTTTGAAATCCTGATTTAAGCTGAATCCACTATATACGACGAACGTTACTGTAAAATTAATTTTGTATAGCAGGCTCAGTCGGAAAGCCAACATTACCGTATTTTATTCATAGCAGAAGATTGAAACAACTCTACAGCGTTGCCAACTTAAACATTGTACGTACTAGAGACATCAGAAAACAGGTTTCCCTAACTACACTCGGAACTTATTTAAATATGCATCTATAAAATGAATAAAAATACTGTTGAAGAAAAAAAAACTGTAAATATATTCTTTTTAATAATTTTCCTGTTCTACTAGACAAAAACTACTGTTATCTACAATGACAACATTATTTTTTTCAGTAATTTTAAAAAAAACTGACTCACTAATAGATTATAGTCTGAATAGATAATTTGATGTTAGTCATGTATTAATGAAAAATTATTTCAAACTTATCTAAATGTTTAAGCTTATTATATTTGTTATAATTTTATTTAAATGTAGAGAATAATGTGTGCAATTATTTACAATCTATAATCTAGTAATAATATATACTAGTGCATAATGATTAAATAATTTATACACAATATTTAAATAATAAATTTGTGTATTATATCTGATAGAGAAATCGCTTATACAATTAGGTGTACAAATTAATTAAAATCCCTTAAAATTTTTGTAAAATCATTTAAAACCGTGGTAAAATCAATTAGATTTTTTTTAAAATCATGTAAAATCTCGTGTAAAATCCCTGAAACCTTCCGTAAAATAAAAAATAAACTCACTAGAATCTCAACAATTATTCTTAAAATTTGTACAATCTGTTGAGGAAGTAATTTCCCTTTGATTATATCTAAATTTGACCTGCTTTTAACTCTAAACTATTTTAAGTTTTATCTGCAAGATTAAGCAAAAGTTTGGAAAAATCTCAGAAACTATTATGTACACATTTTGTTTTTTATGGACGTTAACTATATAATAAAATTTATTTCAATTAAAATTTTCAAATATTTGTTTTCGGTGAATTTAGATATAAACAATCAAATTCATTTTCTTAAAATTCTTAAAACAAATATTAAAGTTTAGCATAATTAGAATGCATATTATTTTATTTTTGGTATACATACAATAATGTACAACTTATACAACCATTCATTAAAAAAATTAAATAAAATTATGACTAAATCAAACTCTGTGCTATGTACAAAATGAATAAACCCCCATTGATACTGTTACACGTTACAATAGCCAAGACAGAACAAATATGATGCAACAGTTTGAAATATCCACATTTTATTTCTTTATCGTTAAATGACTAATTTGATTTGTTGAATTTTCATAAATACATTTTTTTTTCTTTTTCACAATATTAAATTATAAATTAGAATACCTTTTTTTTATCATTTATCATATCGTGTTCCGTTGATTTTTAATGTAATCTACTTTTCTTTTAAAAATGTTCTGAATAGAAATAAATTAAATAAATAATAAACAAAATTTGTATGTATTTGTTTATACTTTACTCATTATACAGTGAAATTGATTTTAATAAGAATCAATATAAAAAGACCTTTTTATTATTAATTAATTAAACATGTTATTTTAGAAAGACATAATATAAAGAGAAGTAAACAAATTTTAGATATACATATATTTATTTAATAACAGAAATATTAGATTTGTTCCAAGCTATCATCAAAGAAGTTTGAAATAAGTTGGAAACTATATGAAGCATTTATGCACAAGCTAATTCTGCATTGCGCATGCCTCGAACAATTATAAACTTATATATTTCTAACTTATTTATTAATAGTCGAATAAAGCTATTAATAATTTTATAGAAAAAATACAACAATTGTAAATAAAACCATAAATAAATGTTTATAATTTGAAGTAAACATTTTGTGTCCAACTACACGTTAATATAAATAAAGTTCTGCTACATATTATTGAAAAACAACTTTATTTATAATTTATTTAACAAACGAAAAACCGTTGAACGGAAGCAATAAATTCCGAAAATTAAACCCAAAATTGACATATGAATGGAAGCGAGTCCTTACATGGTTTAAAGTCGACCGCAAATTTTTTCCAATTTTATCGGTAAATCCTCGGCAGAGACAACGCGAACAATCGGGCCGAAATTTTCTGCGCCCAAAACATGTCATCCGCAAAACACGAACTGCAAAATTAATTTGCCCGAATATACGCCCCCTGCGCGCGGGCGCCCTACTAGAGCATCGACCCACCGCCGATAATTTCGACAAAATTTAACACCGTCGAAAAGAGATGTCAAAGCACACGCCTTATTCCAACGTGATGGGAGATAAATATTTCGTAGTACGAAAGCGTAATTACGCCATTGTTTCAAAATAAGATACAATATCAGATCAACCATAAATATAGATACTTAATGCATGGATTGAATTGTTATATTTTGTAATTTGACATCCCGACATGTTTAAAATGGAATCGCCAGCTAACACAGAGACATCGCGACGCGAATATAAACACAAACGTGTTTATAAACAAAACTTCCGTCTTATTAATATAACAAAACATTATGTTGTATTCTCCATCTATATTATAGTTGATCTGATGATACAAGTAAATAAAAATATTGTATGCATCTCATACAAAAAGTATGAAACAATATAAAAAATAGATTTTTTTCTGCTCAGAACAAAATCATACTGCTTCATACGGCTCCGGGTGTAATTGATCAAAAACCGTGAGTTATAATTTTATAACCCACGGTTCTGGATTAATACACCTAAGTATTATCAAATACGATTAAAATGGTTAAAAAAAAATATTCACTACAAATCTCTTACAACAAAAGCAAATACGGCGTAACTACCCCATATCAGCAATCCAATTCAATTTTATCCATTAATACAAGATCAAAACTAAACCAATTAATGCCGTCGGCAGTAAATTGCAAATAATATTATATAGTACAGTAGAAACACTTTCCCTTGATAATAGATTAAAACATATATCTATGTATGTGTGTTATTTGCAAAGGGGTCAAAGGTTATCATCTCTCGTAATGCTTCAATACGGCTTGACCTTCAATTAAAACTTCCTGGGTGAACATTTCAATGCCGAGGTAATGAAAACGTATACGCTATTTACACACAAAATACGGTAAAAACTAGACATTGAGTCAATATTTAATTTTGCAATTCGCCGCTAGCTGTAGGTAAGTAAATATTATAAGATAAATTCGAGAAATACTAACAGCGGATTTATTTATTTATAAAAATATATGCAGAAAAATTATTTTCATCTTAGGATATATTAATAATCAATAATTACCATAAAATTTGTATTTTATTATTTTCATACGCAGAAAGAAAAATCATCTAATTTCATAAATAATTTATCTAAAAATCTGCTTTAATTTTCAGCCATTCTATTTTGCAATAGTTTGTGACTAATCACAAAACTGCATTAGATATATCTGATAAGTAAAAAAATCTTTCAGAACACATAATATAAAATAAATAAAACGGCTTCAGGTTTAAGTTCTGTAATAATAAATATTATAATACAGAACATAAACCTGAAGCCGTTTTATTTTATAACATTTCTACTTTAATTCATTAGCAATAAGTTTATTTTTAAAAAATTATAAATTTTAATAAAATATTACAAACAGAAATAAACTGTATCTACAGTCACAAATTTTAAATGAAAAACTATACATACTGATAATAATTTACAAAAACATGTAATTACTATTCTTGTCATATTTTTTTTTTAAATATTATCAAATTGTACATAATAACTTTAAAATGTCAACGTACTTAATATTAATATAAAAATAGCATCAATATGATAAAAATTATATGTTTAAAAAAAAACTTGATTATAATACTATATTTTTACGAAATTTTAATTGTTTTATTTTTACATTGAATAACTACGCAATTTAACATATTTTAAATTTAAAGTATTTTTATTTCATTATCGAGACATTAACCTAACAAGATATAATTTGAAAATATTGATAAATAAAAATATAATGCAATTGAGCTAATACGTCCCTATTCTGTATAATCATATCGATTTTGCCCAGTTTTGCTTTTTTTTTTCTAAAAAAAAAAGTGAAAGTGAACCATCTCAACTGGAAATAACACATTATATTAACATGACTTTATAAAACGAATTTAATACTAAACACATTATTAAATGAAATAATTATAGACAGGTTATTGCAATCCTTATAAATTACTTTATTACAGTAGTTTGAATGCAAGTCAAAACTCGAGAAATAAACAAATTTGTTTTTTAATATAATTTAGTATAACATTGATAAAATGAGTATGATTATTCTTGATGTATTCCAAATGAGACATCAAATAGAATCAAATATATTTTACTGTGTAAGAATTAAAATATAGTGAAATATAAAAAAGTAACTTTTTAAGTTGTAATTTCGTAAACACCAAATTATAAATTAATTTCTTTATAAGTAAATTTAATAAACACATAAATTTACTCTTTCGTAAACAAATAAAATAAATAATTATTGAGAGATTTACCGACTGAGTATTTTCACATTTGTCAAAATAATTTTTAATAATTAATTGTTAAAAACAGTTTAAAATGGATATAAATCGTGACAGAGACAAATACTAAATAGGATATGGACAAAGAGAATATGTTAGACAAAATACTGAAATAAAATCTGCAGATTATTTTCTTCTAGAGTAAAATTTATTATATCACTATAAAAATAAAGGTAATTACTAACCTACTAAATTTACTCCAATGTTTATGAAACCGAACATAAAAGTTTGACAAACATATTCAGGCAATCGATAAACAAACCGAAGAAAAAGTTTGAATACCTCTGTGTAGCTACTCATAACCTCAAATCATGAATCATCATTAAGATAAACTAAAGCTCCCCGAGAAACAAATGAACAAACAACAATACAATTTTCGTTTTGGTCACAGAAGTTTCGACAGCGCCTCAATATATCGTTTTATAGTTATTTTATTAGCAGTGCTATTTTGATCGGCTACAAACAGAGAAAACTACATAAAAAAAAAATGTAAAAAAACAAGGAAGAAAGAAAATGAAAATCCTTGGAAATTTTTTTTATTACCGGCCGTGAAGGCAAACATTTGAAATGGCCAGAAATCGAACGGAAAAACTTCCCATATCGTCCCGATTATTGGCGATTGAAGAAAATACAGACAGGTAAAACGCACAGAGCAGTTCTACCAATATTTAGTTGGAAACTAAATTCCCCTGAAAAAGGGATTCCTTTATATATGTCAGCACGTTTTTCGTCCAATGGAAAAAAACTGTTCATGAATGAAATTTTTGAAGGCCTTATGGCGGAATTTTAAAGCAGTCCCTTTTTATTCCTTTTCACCGAAGAAAATATCAATTATTCCGCGAAAAGAAGATGCTACAGTAGAATATTTTCCTTGGCTTATGTATTTTGTATAGAAAATCTTTCTTTTATTCAAAATAGATACGGGACGGTATAGACCGACTGATATAATCTTTCCTTCGTCAACAAAAATCGTTTTCAAAATTAAATCCACAGAAAAAAAATAGCTATTAGATGGTTAAATTTTAGATGAATTATTGTCTATTTAATATTCGGCCAAACTAAAAAGCCGGATAACGGATTGTCCGCCGTATAATAAATTTATTAATAAATCATAATCATAATTATAGTTAAACGTAAGATAACATATTTCCCGTACTTAATTTTGGGTGTACCATTATTTATTTTTTTTGCATTTTTTTTAAAGTAAAACAATAAAAAAGCTGTAATACTTCACTTATTTTGTACAACCGAATATTTTGTTTTAAAATCAAATATTCGGCCGAATAACGAATAGTAAAAATATATTAGATCAATATGCCAAATGTAATTGTCTCCTCTTGCATTAGTTGTTTCATCTAATATGATTTGAAAATTGTAAAATCATATATTTTTAGATAAAACAACTAAAACACTGGATGGCTTAATAAAAGATTTTCTGTATGTGTTGATAAAATGTTAATTTCTTTCAGTTCAATTTTCCATGAAAGCTATAATATTCTTTTAAAGAATCACTTAAATATTATAATCTATTTTATTATTTCAATAAAAAATTTGAACTCTGAATTAAAATTTGCAAGGTCAATTGACATTGATTTTCAAAACTATATTACATTAATAATATTACCAATTTATACGTTTACATTTGTAATAGATTATCGTTACAAAAAAAAGTTAATAGTAATTTAATAATTTACATTTCTTGCAGCAGTTAAAGATAGTAAAAGAAGCATTTCGTAACAATTTTATGTTTCTTGAAATACCCATCATATACTAACTATTTTAGCAATAACTTTGACATCGTTAAACACGAAATATACAAATTTAAAATATTCTGCATAATTTTAAAGTTTGTTGTCGTTACTGCAAATTAATTACATAAAGTTTTCATTTAACATCATGGTCTATAAAAAAATTAAATGCAAATATTATTCATTGCAGATATTTTTGATGTTATAACATTGTTTATAATTGGCGACGAAAAACGGCTGTTACATTATCCCGAGTACAGATAAGTTTAAAATTTGAATAAAAATAGGTATACAAAAAAATCAAGTTCGTACTTGCAAGAAAAGTACGCTGGTTTTAACACGTATGTACAGGAATTTCTAACGAACTTCCTTATCAGCTCTCTGACTTTTTTATTATCAGTTATATTTTTTTCTCTGTTGCAAACCGCAATGATAATATTAATTATTTTAAAAATAAACCATTTCAAGTATTAGTTGCACGAGTTAGTTTGATTTAATTTGAATGACAAATCATTTTGTTCAAAATTTAAACAAATTATAATACACATAAATTTTAATTAACAATTTTTCAATAGACGTTATTTTTATCGGCAGTATTTACTACAAAAACTGCCGGTATTACATCATTCAAAATATCAGTATTCTAATTTTTTTAAAATATGTGTTAGTAATAATAATTAATTACATCAATAAATTTTGCAGAATTTATTAAAATTTTTCAATAAAATAATATTTTTTTCACAACGAATCGGCAATTTTTATAGTGTCAGTAATTTTATAAATTTAAATGTAGAACCAATGATTAATATAATTAAATGCAAAATTGCATCTATAGATTTAGATTATACAAATTATAGATGAGTTAGTAAATATAAACATACTGAGGGAGAAGAAATCACTTTTTCAAAATTTGTACACCAGATTCTATAAATTTTAAGTATAATTCAATGTAGTAGTTTTTCGTGGATTTAATAGATTTCATAGCAAAATTTTTAAGATTGTACAGATTTTACTTACAATTTTACATAATTTTAGGAACATTATAATTGATTTTTAAGGAATTTTAATTTATCAGATTGTACAAGTGATTTCCCCCTTGAAACATACCTACTGACAACTAGGCCTGAAAAAAATCATGATTTTTAAAAAAAAATCAAAAAAATCGGATTTTTTTTATTTGAATCGAATTTTTTTGATTTAAATCAGATTTTTTAGATTTTTTCAATTTTATGTGCACTGTTCATTAAATAATTAATTGATTCTTACTTGTATTACAAGTAGAACTAAAAATTCATAAAACAATCCCGTCTCAAAACCCTGTATCGCCGTATTTAACAGTTTTGAATTTCGCGGTGAGACGTTTGCGCCATCATCGCTACATCTGTACTGATTGTTAAATGAGAGTGATATTTTATTTTGTTAGATTGCATTATTATATTTTATCAAAATCAGATTATACTTTTTTATTTCACTTTGTAAAGAATAAAATATTTGTTTCCTCACAATAACATTTACTTTATTAAAACCTTACTCCTCAGCTATTTATTTGTTTTAATACATATAAAAAATGTGTCTATTAAACCACTTGATTAAATCAAAGCGAATGATTTGCTGAAATATTTTTTTTGGTTGATTTAAATCATTGATATTTTAAAAAAAATCATTTGATTTAAATCGCGATTTAAATCAATGATTTAAATCACTTGATTTAAATCATCGCAGCCTTACTGACAACAAAATAAAATATTCTAAATAAAATACTAACTTCTTAGTTTATTGACAATTTATATTCATTTATAGAGCGAAGGTACAAAAAAACCAAAATCTTTAGATAATTTTTATAATATCTTAGTGGTTTTATCTAAAAAATAGATGATTTCTCAGCCTTCCAATTAGATGAAGAATCTAATAAAAGAGTAAACAATTATATTTGGGAAATTGATCTAATAAAATTAGGTATTTTTTCTAGTTGTATAAGTATAAGTGATGCAACGGATAGCGATTTTTAAAAAAGCCAGATAACGGATATTCGGCCAAATTTTAAAGCCGGATAACGGATTATCCGGCCAAATAATAAATATTAATAAAAAAATCATAAATATCAAGTTTTAACATCAAATTTTCGTATTTATAATTCACATGTGATGTGGTTATAGTATGCAACATTTTCAATTATTACATTTGTATATACATGTATAATCAAAACAAATCCCATTTACTCATCGAAAGTCTACACTGAGGTACCTTCAATAGGTATCACTTACATATATTCTGCAAATTTTTATAAAAAATATATGTTTCTATAATATGAAAAATAAGGTTACATGTTAATTACTTAATAAGATAACTTATAATGTTAATACTAATAAAGTAACTTTGTTTCACAGAAAGCTTTTCATAAATATGCAAAAAGTTTTAGCTTCATTAATAACTATTCCACTGGCATCGTATTGAAATTAATAAACAAATATTAGATATTTACTGAAAGAAACATTGTAGATAATTTGACTGGCTTCAATTTCGTAAATAAATCGATCAGTGCGAACATATGTATTTCTATTCGCTTTGAATGAAAGTGTACAACATTATTATCCGGCCGGATAGTAGTCATTATCCGGCCAAAACGAATATTCGGCCAAATTGGCCGGATATCCGTTGCATCCCTAGTTGTATGTATATAGTTTTTCATTGATTAATCTAAAGTATTCGACGATTTATGTAAACTTTATTTGTTTCAATTAGTTATATGTTGATGCAAGAATTAATATTATAGAAAATATTATTTAATAAAATAGACAAATCAACTAAAAATTTTCCCATCTATTTTATAATTTTACTTTCTGTGAAGTTTAAAAAACTGATTATATTGGCTAAAAATATATTGAATTTTCTATAACATATATAATAAATATAGAAAAAAAAAAATCCCTAATCTCGAATACTACAGAAATTCATGTTTAAATGTTGAATTAGTGCGATACATAGTTGATACCACAAATTTTAATTATTTTAAATTGAAACGAATACAATTGATAAATAAATTACAATAAAATTAAAATAAAACATCATTAAATTAAGCATCATATTAAAAATTAATATTAAATAAACTTTTTAAGCATGTTCTTAGTACGAATATTATATTATGACAACAGAAACTATGAAGAATAATTTAAAACAATTTTACAATAATTGTTTGCATATAATACGTAATAACTTTTTACACCAAGTAGACTAAACATTTAAATTTTAATATATAAAATAAACCCGGAGAATAATTTATAAATATTTTAATATTTCGTTAGTAACAGGCTATATTGTAAAAATAATATTTGACATATTAATACAAAGTGTAGTAGTTATTGCAAATGCATTTATGTGTAAAGTTTTTATTGAAACCATAAACGTTATAAATATTCGTTGCTACCCGACAACTCAAACTATAATAATTATGAACTAATAAATTTATTGTTCAATAAAAATAGTAATTTAATTATTACAAATAATATCAGTTCAAATAGAACAGTTTCCAATCAAATAAATAAAATAAAAACTTTCGGTGAATATCAACTGTTAAAAATCATTAATATCTTTTTATTATTGATAATTTCACTGGCTGTACATATATTATTGATTTTTCTTTGTTGTAATCCACAAAAAAAATTGAAAGTTTTGTTTCCTAATCAATGTAGGACTGTAGGCAAAAACAGATATAAAACAAAAAAAAAACTTACCGGAAAACAATAAAAACTCTAAAAAGTTCAACAATAAATTTATCACTTTAGTGCAGGTACAAAAATTTACAATAATTTGTATATTAGAAGCCACTGCGCGTTACAATTTGCAAACCCTTAATTATTTAGAAGATTTCAAACGTAATACAACAAAATATTTATATTTTGTATATACATATATCTCTATCTATTATTTATATATTTAGGAATTATATCACAGGCTTATACGCGATAAACGCAAGCGTCGTCGTAGAGCGCACACACAAAAATCAACCGTACCACACAAATACCGGCGTAAGACTGCCGGCTGACAGATAGATTGTCAGAACAAAGCCCGATGCGAACGCCGGTTCCGAGCCGGCCGAACCGAAAACGGCCGAAGCGTTGGCAATCAGCTGAGCGGACGGTGTTGCTATGGCACCGTCCCACCGGCACACTTCGTTCACAGTTTCTTGCCACCAAGGTTCCGACCGACCGAACCGTCCGTCAGTCCGTCCGCCAGTTGAGAATGATTATTTTTTTTAATATATATATATTCATGTTACTGGATTTTGCTTGCAAATGAAAAATGACTGATTAGTAGGTATAGTTGGCCTTGAATGAGAAGAGTTTAAAACTAGCGAAAATTGTCTAATAGTGACTGTCCACATGTTAGGATTCCGGAACAAACCTGTAAGGTTTATAGGATTAGAGAATATAGTGTCTTTTTCTGCTAAGTGAAACATTATATTCAATAGTAAGAGATAGATAAAACATCATATAATGTTATAGTTCTTCTTCCAGTTTCGTTAGCTGCAAATGTACAGGAATCTCGAATAAATACAATTTTATTTAAATTAGGAAAACCAGATTTTTTTTAAACTAATAAAGTATTGAGTTATGTGGTAAAGTCATATGCCCGTATTCTCACCTCATTTATAAAAAAGTGATTTTTGCCAAAAGTGCTTTTGACGTTTACTTAAAATTATTTATTAATAAGGTGACCAATCGCCCTCCTTCAGTCCTTCTTTTGTAAGTTCTGTCCTTCCTCGAAAAGTGCCCTCCTACCTGCCCTCCTTTTCAATATTTTAAACCTAATCTGTATCTGTATTCAGAGATGCCACTTACCGTAAAATTCAATATGAAGGATATTTCTTGCTCCGAAATTTCCAATATATTGTTAGAAAATGATATATTGACAAAAAATATTCATTCGTTTAATTAAATACTTAAAAGGGATGTACATAATTAGTCTATTTTTGTTTGAATTAATAAAATGTTTTATTTATTTACGTTGTACTTTTTTCTTAAATTTTTTCGTCCACCTTTTATTGTAAAAAAATTGGTCACCTTATTATTAAAGACTTTATAATAATTTATTTAAATTTTATAATAAATAATAAATATAATAAAAATGATCAAAAATAGAAAAACTATTCACAGAAGCAAAAAATTATTTTGAAATTAATGATAAAAGCACTATTTCACGAAAAAGTAAAGTGAGAATACGGGTCATAGTGTCTTGTCGATTTCAAGATCTTCATGCATAACAGCATGTATCTACTTATAAGACCACTCAGTATTTTATCAGTAGTTATTCAGGGGGTGTGAAGTCGGAAACAAAGTCGCGAAATCAAAAATTTTTGTCGGAGTCGATATTCTTATATTATATATTCAGTAGTTAATTTAAAATATGATAAAACATAAAAATAATGATTGAACTAAAAGTTCAAGTCGGAGTCGATTGATTGATTGATTTATTGTCGACCCAACGTGCCAGAGTTATTGAAATAAATTTATGATCAAATGTTCGTATTTTGCTATATTTATTTATTCTTTATCAATAAAAGTCTCGAAAACTTTTTATAGCCTTTGAAATCACCATGACAATTTAAATAAAACCACCCTGTATTTTATTACTATTATTATTACTGTAAGTAAGTTTGTGGACCATGAAGTAAATTTAAGTGTGTTCTAGTAAATACTATGGTTGCAACTTCCTGCGAAACAATTGCATCAGTTTTTCAAGTGTGACAAAATTGAAACATATAACTAACACACTATATGCATATAATATGTTGTGCTGTTTTAAGTTTCAAATTACCTATAATAGTTAAGGTACAATAAAAATTTATTTTATACATATAAAATATTTTTATATTAAGTTTTACAAATAAATTTTGCAAATTTCATTAGAAAATATGAATTTTTTTTGCAAAGAATATAAACATCAGTCATTATTAATCTTAAAAGAAAAAAATTTAGTTAACATTTTTTTTGGAACTACAATCAAATTACCTATGTTGGGAGAGATGAAGAAAATTATTTAAATAAAAAAAACATTAATATACCATATTTTTAACATGAACTAAAAAAGTATAAAATAATTTCTTCTAGTCCCATACAGATTTATAACCCCATACAGAGAAACGTGGGGCAACGACAGCTACTCCCTACACTCCTTAATAGTATCTATTACATGTGTCCCACGTTTTTATGTATGGGGTTATAAATCTGTATGGGGGCTAGGACGCTAGGAGAAATAATTTTATACTTTTCAGTCAGTGTTAAAAACGTGGTATATTAATTTTTTTTATTTAAATAATTATTTTCTGCTTTTTAGTCTTGTTTACCTTTAACCTAATTAATTAATTTTATTAATTATTATATAATTATAATTAATAAAATATTATTAATAATTATGAACGCATTGGCAGATACAATGTTAAGAAAAAATTTAAATACGAGATTTTATAATAGATTATAAGAAAGTAATCTATATTAGATAATACATATAAAATATAGATAGATAAATCTCAATACTAAAAATTACTATATTTACGTCATAATCCGTCTAGATATTAAAAAAAAATTTTGAAAAATATCTATAATTATTTTAATATAAATGAACCAATCTAATGAACGTGTAGAAAGAGTATATAATAATTCTAACTGTACATGCATGCGACTGCATTTTCAAATTAGTACAATCGGTTTTTTATTGGTGATTCGTTTTGTAGAATCAAGGCTAGATATAATAAATATAACCTTAGTCTCAGCGGTTTTTATACAACTGCACTATGTAATAGAACGGGAATCTTAAAAGTGCTCTATGTTATGCCATAGCTATAGTTTAGCTTTAATACTGTATTTATACTTTTTCGGTAATTCTTATAATGCAACTCTGTCCGCAACTCCGTGGAACTCGTAACGTTATAAGAAAATTCTGTCTTTGTCTATCAAAATATGAATTTCATTTATTAGAAAAAGACAAAATATCTTATAATGTGACGGGTCTTACGAGATGTTACTGCATCAGTGTATGTTTCTTGAGCAAACGATTTCGTATAGAAAACATTGACTCTAATTCGAATTGAATTTTCTTTTTCTGTAGACACTTGTAAAATTTAAATAAATATTAAGATAAATATTAAAGATAAATATTAAGATAAATATTAAGATAAATATTAAAAAAAAGTTGCTAGAATCTTTTTTTTCTAAATATAATTTACTGCAGACGTTTTTCTCTAATCATTCCTACATTTCCTGAAGTAAAGACATTCCGTCATAATTATATTTAAATAATTGAAATTTGATTTTCGTTCGATGTTGAAATCTAAAGATACCGCAAAAGATTGCGCGTTCTGCAGGATTATGATTTTTAATCGCTTACGTTGCTGGAAGCAATTTTTTCCACAAATTTTAATCGAGTTTAATCCTCAACGTTGTTAACTTCTTCAACTTAACATTTTAGAATATAATTTCTTGGAATTAAATTGAATTCATATATAAAAATTAAAAATTATCAATAAAAAAAATATTTTTTATAAACAACATAGTTAATTAAAAACAATAATTAAGAAGTATTTGTATTTTTTTTTTACAAATAACAATACATATATTTCATGTAGAATGGAATAATACATAAAAAATATATATGTTCAAATTTTAATTTTATCAGTTGAGCAAATTTATACATCAAAAGAAAATTAGAATTAGTTATGAGTCATCGTATAAAAACTATTGTGTCCCACATTGGTTACTATGATTGGCAGCAAATTAAGACTTTTAGAAAAAAAAAAACTAAATAATTTTAATAAATCAACCTGTTGATAACAATTCGCAGTAATAAATTAGACAAATTAAAAACAATGATTTAATGAATTTCCGGTAATAATTATTATTAATTGACATTAATAATATATATGTATTTCCAATTAACTAAATGTATATACATACATACATGTTTAATAAACATATTTAAAATAACGAGAACAAGGCACTATATTATGACAATGATTTTTTTTAACCAATCAGAGAACAAATTTTAAAATTATAATACTATCAATAAATTTTGTAATTAAACAACTTAATTTATAATTTCCGAGTGGAATTAAGATGTTTGTTTCTATCGAACATGAAATTAGTTTGAAATTGTACAAACCATGCTAGTTTCATACTAAACATGCCTTGGACAATCGTAAATTAATTTATTTTTTCATTTTTTATAATTCCGATTATTTTTCAAAATTATTATTACGAACTTTTGGTGCTTGTTTAAAAATTAAAAATACACGAGCTGAGTTTATTGATAATCGTATCACTTTCGGTATAGGTTAAGCTAAATAATTATATAAAAAAGTTCAGGTTAACTTATACTTTGTTTATAAATTAAAAACAAAAATTTGAAAAAAAAATTCAGACTAACACTTCAGGACCCTACAAATTTTGAGTTAAAAATACAAAACAATTATTTTTAAATATTTTTTAATCGCCATTTTTAATGTATTTAAGAAATATGTATTTTTAATAATTTAATCATTATTTGACAATAATATCACTCGTCTAAATGTTGTTTAGTTATTTTTCATAAAATAGGTATTACCACTTTGATGCAAAGTTGTTATTTTTAAATTCATATATTTCATATATAAAATTTGTGGCAGATGGGTAGAAAACATTCTACTATATAGAAATAATACTTATGTATCTAGACTTTATTGATATCGTTTGTGTTAGTGCTACGAATTTGAAACATTCAGTTAGCCTACATGTATTTTTTTAGATGTTTATTTAAGTCGGCCACGTAAACAAAAATTTTGTATAGAGACCTAAAATGATATTCTAAATCTTTTTTCAAAAATTATTTTCCAAAATTTTTACAAATAGAGTAATTTAACCTGAAATATTTTTCATTATTGTTTAATTTGATCTACCTACACCGAAAGTGTTATCAATACTTCCGGCTAGGGCAAATTAGCTTTTAACCCATTAACGTCCAAGCGTACAAGGTACAAGTTTTCATGTTAAGTAATTTGGCACATTCCATTTTCTTACTTAAAAGTTTTAATAATGTGTAGTTTGTTTATTCATAATAAATACAATCAATTAAATGTTATGATTTTTAAGGGCATTTTCGGCACCTTACAACATTAGTTGTAAAAATCTGATTAACACTTTTTATGATAAAATTCAGTGCTGAATTTATCTAAAACTTACAGCTGTTGAAAAAATAGTTACCATTGTGTACATAAAGTGAAACGTTTGAAACGTTTGAACCGTAAAACAAGTCTAAACTTGTCTGTGCGTTGACGCACGCTTGGGCTGCGTTGACGTACGCTTGGGCATATGCAGCAAATAGGTAAAATTCAGCACCGAATTTTATCATAAAAACTTGTACCCAAATTCTATTTAAAAGTACCTTAAAAAAATTAATAACGTAATGTTGCAGGTAATGCAGGTAATGATGCAGGTTTTTCGGCGGATACGGTATAAGTAAAAAAATTGTTAAATAATAATTGTTGAAAAATATTATATAATTTTAAAAATATATAAACATACCCATAGCTGTGTTACTCGAATTTTATAAAAATTGTGTCTTACCTTAAATGCACATACACTTTTAAAGGTATATTTTATTATGAATAGTTTTTATAAAACCGTATGAAAATAAGTTAAATGGTTTATCATGGTTGCATCATTTTTAATCTAACTATGTTTTAAAAAAAAATCTGTTTCTTCTGTTTTTAACCATTAAGTTTGAACATAGTTTTAATTTTGCATTAATATAGACGTGAGGTCACAGGAAATTCAGAAAATAATACAGTTTTTGTTATCCAATGTAAATAAATAAATATTTGTATATATATATATATATATATATATATATATATATATATAAAAACTAAAATGTAATAAACTTTTATTATACGATTATATGAAAAATTAACAATAACGATGAAAACTCAACTCAAAAATCAAAAATATGATGCGATCTGTATAAAACCGCTTATCCATACTTAAAGGTTAGTATATTTTCGGTTAATCATAATTAAAATTTGTATACATATTTATTTTCAGAATATCTAAAGTAATTAATTACACATAAATTAACAAAATATTGCTAAGTAAAGCTGCGTCTGATGTCGAGAACGATCTAACATATTCAATCATTCGTCAATTATTTAATAAAACTTTCAAGTAATATTAAGTAATTCTCTTCAAACATAATACAATACAATAAGTTTATAAGGAATTGACAAACTATACAAAATGTAAATATATTTATCAAGACATAAATTATAAGAATATAAATTATCATATTAAAATGTCAATTTATATAAGAAAATATTCTTTATAAAAATTTCTCGCAACTGAAACATATTTTCCAGGAAAATTCACTTGAAAAACTCGTGTAGAAATTACGAACGGAACAGATAACAAGTGCTATATTTAAACCAATAAATTATCCAACTTAACTTTTTTATGTACCGGTTTTATTAATTTATTACCGTAGTAAACTTGTTTAAAATAAATAAAAAAATTCTTAAAAGAAATTTAATTAAAACCAAAAAAGAAAGAAATAAAAACAGACCAAAATAGAACTGAAAAAATTTACGTCTATAGTTGCATATCTATTCGTTTTTCTTCCTTCAAACTTATAACAAAATAAATATAATTACGAGTAAAATAGACATAAAAGTTAAATATAAAATTTTCTGTAAAAATGATACACAAACACAGTAAAAAATTCAGAATTCATTATATTAAAATCAAAAAGCTTCAGAATTATGTTCTGCATATATTTTCGATATACTCTACGTATGTCACTATCAGGAAAAAATTCAAACAAGTTACTAAGTAAGAAAGTAACTAGATTAAAAAATTCATAAATTAAAAAATAATAATAATTTATAAACTTTTTAATCTAGTTACTTTGTTACATAGAAATTTTTTTTGTTTATTATTTATGACATTCTATATTTTTTTTCCTGATAATGATATACGTAGAGTATATCGAAAATTCGATTTTTGAAGTAGTAAATTCCGTAGCAAAACATGGGCATATATATTTTGAGTTTACTTAGCAAATATTATGGAGAGAAGTTCCTCAATTAAGAGAAAATAAAATATGAATATTTGTTGAAATGGACATTTACTGAAAAAATATGTAAATTTTTCTTTTAATTTTGTTTATTTTTCTTAAATTCTTGAAAAATTATAATGTCCATAAAAAATAACGTAAAAACATATTTATTTTGGTTAAACATAACTAAAAATAATTGCTAATTTTCTCTTATAGAGTTACAAACATTTTTTTGTACTATTTGTGTTTTTATTTCTTTTTAAGCTACAAACATTTTATCTGAGTAAGCTTGAAATTGACTTTATTTAGACAGATTCTTTTAGAAAGAAAATTTTATTATTCGAATTTATTTTTAAATAAAATACACATATAATTCAATAAAGAAAAAAAAAAGAAAGTTAAACATTTTATAAGAAAAATACAAAAATAAATCGGAAAAGAAAAACAAATACATAAACTGTGGGAAAATAAAAAAGGACAGTAAATGTCCGCGTATTTTATGCTTAACAACCCTTAAAACTTTCTTAGTTGTACGATATATCGTTTGCGACCCCGTATCATGGCAGAACCGTTTCATAATCTTGAATTAGCAAAGTTATTCGGAAATGCGGAAACTATCAAAAGTGAACCCCTATATCCAAAAGCTCTGGCTACCCTTCTCTCTAAATCGCTCCCTTAGCCCATTTCTAATACAACTGGGGAAAGGGGGGGGGGGTTCATCGGCTAACTAATAAATGATTGTCCAAACTTCACCTAAATAAATTATCTGTGATAAGTACTCAGCCCTTGTAGCATATACCTGCCTAAACTAAACATTATCGCGATGTGATTAATTTATTATTAATTCCTTCGTGATTTCCGGTGAATACTGAAACTCTTAGCCGGGTTCTTTGCGAGGCTTCCGGTGGCGCTATGGCGGCTGTCATACGGGGCCGCTGGCAGACGAACTAATGGCCTGGAGATGAGTCGGGGATAATTTTGTACGAAATGTAATGAACTGAACTTGAATGAGTACGACTCGGCAAAGCTATTTGTGAGAAAGCCCATCAAGAACTTTACTAATTTTTGTTTTGCTACTGCCCCCTATCCTTTCTCCCAAGCAAGGTCTATTTTCAAACAAAAAATAATTACTAGCACACGTTGCTTAGGGTTGGTGTCTAAATTGAGAAGTAATAAGGTACATCATTTTTGATAGAAAATGGTTTTCGGAGAGGCATTGAAAAAGGTAAATTGATGGTAATAGAATTTTATTTTACAACGCGTTGACAGAAAAACATTTCATTTTCTTTGTTACTATTTTATTTTTAAAATTGAGCTAACAACGCAATAATTTCACTTAAACATAATTTGCAAAAACTTTGAATTTAAAACTATAAGAATAATATAGATATTTGATAAATAAAGGTACAATAGTCTTATAAATCAAGAGGATGTGCTATAGGTGTAAAATATAAGCTAAAACATGGTTTGGGAAATACGCGATAACTTTTTTAATATTTATGGTATTTTTAAATTTCAAAAACGATCGTATAGTGAAAAGCTTATTCTAGGGCTGCAAATTAATTTTTTTTATAAATTTTAAATTTTTATACTGTTTTTATTATGTTAAATATTGTCAATATTTAAGTACATTTTTTTAATATTTCTAAATAAAATTTTAAAATTCCAACAATTTGCAGCCCTAGTTTAATTCTTCATCTTTCATTTATTTTTTGTTTGAAAAAATATCTTAAAAAATAGAGAAAATTCTATGCTATGTCCTGAAACACTATTTTATTAAAAAATTGCATTGTAATAGAGCGATCCTAGAGGACACTGTCAATACTACAACTTAGGACCGCACATGTACATTCTCTAATAAAATTTTATGTAAGAATATTTCTATAAGGCAAGCAATTTAAATCATATTAGACATATCTAACTCAAATACGTCACACATTCAGCTCCACCCTCTGTGTTACCCCTCGCACACCCGACCCGTCCCTCAAAAATTTGGTATATGTGTTGCACATCCTCTTAATTTTTTATATCATAATGAAATCGTATAAAATAAAACTGTTTATTCCATGTAATTATATATATTTTCTATAAATACGATTTTTGAACAATATTCCTTAATTCTTTTGTTTGTAGGCAATAATGGATTATTAATGAAATTTTAGAATTTCTTTTTATTTTGGACATTTCGGCCGCTAATCACGAACCATCTTCAGCATTATTTTTATTTTTTATCTTTTTGTCACAACATGTTATCTTGATAGGTTTAGGCAAATTTTTAAAATATTATCATAAGTTAATTTGTTCAAATATGTCAATCACGAAGTAAATCAAATCGTGGCGAAAATCATATTTTTAATATGAATTATTTTGTTTAGTTATTCTAAAAGCAGATTATCACAGATCAGTTTATTAAAAATTTTGGAACCTGAGTCATGTTGTCAATTTTAATTAACGCTAAAGAATATGTATAGAAAGCACATGAACAGTACTCTTTTATTTTGGTAAAAACAAGAAGGCCCGGTCGGCATGCCGAATGGTTTAAGACGTGTGTCTGGCACCCGGGTTTGAATTCCGCATGGGGCATGGATGTTTGACATGTCTTTGTATCGTCTAAATCTAAATATACTTTGAAAAGTGATACCTTAGCATTCTATTGGTTGATGGATTTCGCTATCGAATCCATTTGCGTAAAAATATAAAAATAAGAACCACTTTCAAAATTAATAAATATAATAAAAACTAATTATAGTTCTCGAAATCCCAATGGTGGCAACTGAATTTGAAACATACAATATAAAATTAATCAAACAGATAATGAGTAAACTCATCCAGGATCCAGGTACAATAAATACGATTATCGTATAGTATATTGCACCAGCTGATATAAATAAACACTCACAGATCTTCCTACGGCCTACGCTACCACCGCACCGATTCAAAGTGAAGAAAACTATAAACGTTTCGATTGCTAGGCAACGGGCTGCATGATTACATGCCTCGAAGGCCATGTGGCCCGATGCACACCCATCTCTCACACGGAATTTTCGAATTTCCCTTTCGTTTTATAAATAGGTCTTTAACTGCTCGACGTTTTCTCACTTCTTCTTTTTCTTCTTTCTCTTCCCAATGTTTTATTACCGTAAGCTTCGCTTTGGTTCGGCCATAACGTTTATAGTATACTAGGTTACGCGGAGACTATATTTATTTTCATGTTTTTGTTAGTGTTAAATTTATACGAATGGGGCATATGTGGGTTGGATGATTTTAGTTTCATTCACGAAAATTAATAAATATTAGTTTTAAAACTCAGTGGCGGTTCCTCCATTAGGTCATTTGGTCAATGACCTCCCAAATTTATCAAAGCAGAATAAATCGAATTAAATAAAAATAAAATATATTAAATTTAAACCTTACCTGTAAAAGTGATTTTTGACAACAAAGTACTTTTGATGTTTATTTAAAATTACTTACTAAGCGCTTAAAAATAGTTTATTTAAAGTATATAATATCAGATATAAAAAATAAAAAAACTATCCGTATATAATGAAAACAAACTTTTTTAACAAAAAATGTGACGTGAGAATAAGGACTAATAATTTTCTTAAGTGTAACAGGGCAATGTTGTCATAATCAGATGTAAAAAAAATAAAATTATAATAATTGATTTAATAAAAATGTAATTTTTATTAAAATCTGTTACCATGTCTGATGAAAATAGTAAATCTAATAAAATACAGTTCAAATTTTTGATGTGATCTTACAAAGGGTTAATGAAACATCAAATCGTGCAATGAACTATACTTCCTATAATTTAATACAAAGTTTTTCTATTATTATTCGCATTGGCGTTAGGCAAACTTGTTTCAAATGTGCATTTTTATTCGTAATTTGAATTTCGCTTGTGATAATTTTTCTAAGAACATTTGATTTGTTTTGCAAATCGGGTCAGAGAAGTTTTTTGCCTTCTTCATGTTTACTATTTTGCCTTTTTTTTTATATACATAGTTTCATCTCAAGTATTAGAATACATAATATAGAGAGACAGATTGATAAATATTTTCGATTTAATATTTTGACAGAAATACATAAAGTATTTCCCAATTTCCAATACGTAGTAAGTACAATCGAAGCACCATAACAACCTTCTCTCATCATCAATTAGTAGATAATCCTAATAAAACAGATGGGCCCATACATGCTCAGTTTATTGTACAGTATTAATTACACAGCCCGAAATTGAGCAGTGACTTCGTAGCGTGTGTGTGGAAACCGGAGTGAAACCTATAGCCGACAGAATTTTACTGCTAAGCGTGTATGACCGCCTAAGGTAAAAATATATCTAATATAGGAGAATCGGCGAATATATATATATATATTAATTCACTGCGATTAAGTGAAAATTAAAATATTTGTAAAATATAATTTTATTGTTAACATGAAGAGCTGTCAGATAAATAAAATTCTGAATCAGGTTTAAAAAGTAAAATAAAAGAGAAAGATGTATTATTGTCTTAGCTAAAACCAAAAAATTTTCTGAGATTCAAAACAAAATAAATACTGATACATTTTAAAATTAGTAGCGAAAAAATAAATTTAATAATATATAGTTTATATGCATATATGTATAACTGACATTGCAAAATTTGTGAGATTTTTTTGCACCGATCTCCAACAAAAGTAAACTGCATACAAATATGGTAAGATTGAATAAAAGTGTTGCGACGAGAAAAATTCATTTAAATTTTAAACTAACTCCGATAACATCATGTCGAGACGATCTAAATTTAGTGGCGTCTTTTCTAGCTCTTTTTTTTGTCAACGAGAAAAATATGTCGATATTGCAGACGGAAATTTAAATATGAAAATATTAACATTTTTGATTTTAAACTTTTTGTTAAGTTTGCTCTTACATATTAGTTAAAATATGAAAGATCATAAATTCTGTAACCCAGTGGCGTGCCGTGACTTTTGATGCTGGGGGAAAGCGATTTATATTTTATATACAAATATTTTTGACCGTATTCTCACCTCATTTTTAGATTTGATTTTTGATAAAAGTGCTTTGTGACGTTTATTTAAAACTATTTAGATAGGCACTTTTAAATAGTTTATTTGAATTTTATATCAGATATAATAATATCATAAATAGAAAAACTACCCATATATGACAATATTGACAATGGAATAATAGTATTGCATTAACACAAAAATATATACATATATATGTCTATCGCATTTAACAATTGAATTTGTCGAATTTTTACTCGATGGGGAAGGAGTGTCCCGTTTACCCCCCACCCCTCTGTTGACGCCCATGCTACGTAGTGATTCTTTTTTTACATAGCAATCATTTTGAATCATATAATTTCGAAAATATCTGAGAAAATTGGTAGCAAGACGACAATATTAAAGGTGAAATATAATACCTTGCCAAAGGGGTTGAAAAGGGGTAAAATTGCTGGTAGTAACAACGTGTTGCACTCAGAATATAAGTACGTGACTCTTTTATACAAAGAATCTTATGTTACTCACACATACACCGACAATATTATTGTCAGATTAATTCACCAAAGATGGTTATTTTTATTTTCTGAAAAATTCGATTTTAGATGAAAAACTAAATAGAAAAGTTCCAACTTGCCTACGTGACCAGTAGCATGAAGATACCTACTTTTAAATTTAATACTTTTTACCTGAGACTTATAAAAATGCTTCTTTGTTCAAAAGATTTTAGCAAAACAATTAATACGATGTTTAGTTGTATTTTGGAATTGATACTATCAATGTTTTTGTTTTATTTAGTTTTCTCTAGTTTTACTCAATATTTTTTCTTTTTTCTTTTATAAATTATACTCGTTTTACAAAAAGAAATTTTTTTTTTATTTTTCAAATATTAAAAATTAAAATTCAGTATAATCAATAACTCCCTGATATAATACAATACCAAATTGATGTAGATAGCAATTTATAGTGAGAAATTAATGAGCACAGTTCGTATGCACTGCTTCGTCAACGAAAAGCAAAAATGGGGAAAAAAGAAAATCTCTCTTAGAAGAAAGTCGCCATTATAATGGCGCACTCATTTATTCCCTGCACTAGGCATTTTCGCATAAAAGGGATAAAGTGTAAAGCACATAGAGAAAAGCTAAAGCCTTAGCTAGGCTCCTATAGCCCGGCAGGCATTGCGATGTCTGATGCAAGGACGCGGGCGCCATTCAATTGAAAATCATATGCTGGAAAAATTTTCGCACGGCGAGAATTTTGTTGATGTGCGTTGCTACGCGCGCCTTTTCTGATGAAACAAATCAAATAAATCCCATTTATCAAACGTGTATCCCGGTTCTTTTCATATTTGCATTCGGGCGCTCTTGATGTAAACAGGAATTGAGATTATTTTGAAGGAAATATGGATATCAACTGGGAACTAAAAAAGTGTTGCAAAAGGTTCTTACTTATCTGACATATTTTAAATTTCCTCCATTTTCTGTTTTGTTTATTGTATATTGATTCACATCTCAAAAGTCAATGAATATTAATTTATCTGTAATTTGTATTTTCGCTTGAATTTAAATTTTATTCTTAAAAATTTGTGAAGAAATGCAAGACACGCAATGTGTACCGGTCATATTTGTCAGAAACTGCATATTCGATCAAAGAAACACGATTAAATGAATTTAATTTGACGATCATAATAAAAATTATTTAGTCAAACAAGTTAATTGACAGTTGCATTGTTTAATAAGTGTAAGAAATGCAATATACACCACCAGATTTGTCAGAAACTGTATATTCGAACAAAGCAACATTAATTCTCACAAATCACGTAACAAATATAAATAATATGTGCTTATTCATACTAGAATTATTAGTAAGTTAAGGCTACTTGGTATGTATTTTTATTTATTTTCAGTTTAGTTTTGTTTCGAACGATTAAAGAAAAAATAACATATGTCACTCGGAGCAGAATGCTCTTTTTATGTTTCGCCCAGATTGATTAGCCTCGGCTTTGCCTCAACCGTAAGTATCTACACTCGACACAATAAAAATCATTTTCTGCTCATCGAAAACATGATGTATTATTAATTAAAAAAAACAATACTTTGCACAAGATTTCAGTGACAAGTAATACATAATTTTATAAAATTTCCATCTTAATCTAATTCCAATATAATTATATCAGTTATATTGAAAATCGAAATATCTTCCAGCTTTCGCACTCAATACTGGTAACAACAACAACACCTAACCACCAGAAGAGTAGAAGAGCAAAAATCTAGAAAATCCATTATAAAATAGTTTAGCCCGCATCTAACTCTCGCTAAAATATTCACGCATGCGTCCCCGTCACGTAAACCATTTATGCGTCCCTCCTCTACGTGGCGGCGGGAAAGAACGGGGAGAGATGGCAAAGCCATAAGGTTAACATACACATAGTGAAAGGGGGATGCTATCAACATTACCAGCACCGGGTCCGGGGTTATTGATCACGGAGATGTCAACCGCCACACGCCGTCACCGGAAAGCGTTACAACTTCCCAACTTCGGCGATGGCAGAGGGGGGCGGGGCAGGAAGCGACAACCCGGACGACGATCGACGGAAGCGTACCCGCGAATGGAATGAGGGAGCCGTGCTGGAATAAGTGGAATAACTCCGGGGGAATGAAGGCTTCTTTGTGTCCGTATGCGAAAACCAAGTCGAATTTGCGAGGATTTGTTGCTAGGTTGGCTATAGATAGATGTACAGAATGTTCCAAACTGCTTGTCCCATTTCAAATAGTGTTATTTGAAGATATAGAAATAGATGAAAATAGACTAGAGATCAAAAACCGCGACTCGCTGATGGGCCGTAAGCTAATTTCGAGTAGGTCGCGTTAAATATTAAAATATAATAACTATATTCAATAAAAATTAAAAATAGTAAACCATTTTTATTTAAGGCAAAAAAAATATATTTTCAGGAGTGAGTAGCGTCCCATAAAATTTTGGAAAGTCCTGCAATGAAACGTTTTTTACTTAATTAACAAACTAACTAGACAACTGTTATTAAAGTGCTTCATTAATTGGTCAATTAACAATTACTTCCTGTAAAAAATAAAATAATGTTTATTTCACAATTTTTTGTAATAATTTCTGAATCAGTTTCGCATTAAAATTTACAATTGATAAACTTGTAAAATAGTAACGAAGGTCGTTATTCCCTTGCAATAACTATTAAATATTTTATTCTTCAAAAAAGATAAAATAAATTTTTATTTGCACACACACACACACATACACTACACAACTGGCATTTCAATTTCAATAAAAATATATTTTATGTCTTTACAGATAATAACTAATAAATCACATGACAGCAATTAATGATATTAAAATAAATCTTACAATACATAAAATTATAAAACATTCAACTTCTTATCATTGGGAGAAACTAGGTCGTCTACATTTTTTTCTTTCCTCATTATCAACCAATCGCGAGCAGCCGAAAACTATATCAGCATTAGATTAAATTCGAGAAACGCGTTTTAAAAACAATCGAAAATCGCGTAAAAATAAAATTAAAAAAATGAATCCGTTCAGAGTATGTTGCCCATTTTGCAATCGCCAAACGTAGCGATAAAATTTATTATGTGGCGTACGTCACGTTGTGCTAGGTTAGGAGAGTCGGACAGACGCCTAAAACGTATGCGACGAGCCCCTGCCACGCACGAACGTCGCTGTAGGCTAGTCCAGTTTGAGAATTTCTTTCGTCGACCGAACGTGCCCAGCGCGAAATTTTCAGATGTAACACGAAGTTGAGAGAAAAATCATTTTCTGCCCGCGTTTTGTAATATAAATCCTCGCGCGCCTGCCACCTCCTGACGCCGCCGACGCCACTGGTTTAGCATGTGTAATTGCCATATGAATTGTTGTTAGTTGGCAGATTAACTGCGTAGCGCCTTTTGACACGTACGCCCTTGGCAATATTGTACATGACCTCCGACAAGTAGATTTTGCTTATAGGTTGAACTAACACATTTATTTGCACAATTATATAAGGTTTCAAGTACTTTTTTATTATTTGTACACGTACTTATTAGATCGTTTACTTAAATTTAAGTACTACACCTATATAATTATTTTTTTATCGTAGGCAATGTAATATTTCATAGTAGTATTAATTTAGAATAGAATAGAATACATATAATAAAATTTAGGAACAGTTTTTACTTTTTAAGCATATTAGATGTCTTTAGACTACATATCTTTCATAAAGTTTCTAATATATGTACTTCGAAAAATATGAAAAAAATCATCTAGAAATGGATCTTATTGACAGTTGCAAATCACAGTAAAGAAGTATTTATTTTTTTCGGTAATCCATTAAGTTTTTTTCCCCCTTCTGTATTCTGTCAGTAAGAGCCAAAGACGTGACGGCTCAAACATATCGCGGGACAGTGTACATTCGGATTCGGACAGTTCAATCTGGAATTGATCTTTTCATGGACCGCACAGTATCCATCTCTCGTTCCATTCATGAGTTAAATCAGAGGTTATCAAAATGTCGTTGCCCTCATTTGTATTTATGTACCACGCTCACCATGCATCGCAGCGTACATATACAAATTTTATCGAAATTTCTTCGCTGCTTTATCTAAACAATTCATATCGCTCACAATGAGTCATTTGAATATTCGAGAAATGGAATTGTTTGACAATTTTATTTGCTAATTTTTAGATTAGAATTATAATTGTATGATAACTATATAAAAAATAGAACTACCAAGAATTCTGACATGTAAATTTTTTATCAGTATTTATTTTGTAAATTTCTTGCCTATTATGTTAAAAGTATGATAAAACCTTACCTAATAGCCAAAAAGAGTTTATATTAGAGATACAACGGATATCCGACCTATTCGGTCAATTTTGGCCGGATAATACAAGATAAAATTTAACTATTTTGTCAGAAACGTTACAAAACTTTAATTTAATATTAAATCAAAATATATATTGCAGTATTATTTGTCAGTCGTGCTGGTTCGTGCTCGAGTCCCGCTTGATACAGGGTTGTTCATAATATCTTTCGTGTCATCTAAACTAGGTATATTTACTTTAAATTAACAAAATAACTTTTAACGATTGACCGTGACAAAAGTCTTAAAAACGGCTGTTAGGAATATATTTTTGCTTGGCAAACTACAATCTTATAAAGACATCTTCAAGAATGTATATATATTGAATTTTTCATGTATTTAATTTATAATTTGTTATTTTGCTCATTCGTAATATACAAAAAACTTCTCTTTTCCGGTTATAAATTTAAATAAAAGTAAATTTAACCTAAATCACATTGGCCTAATCTTTTACAATCATTTACCAAAGCATATTAGTAGCATAAAATTTGAAAGTAATTTCAAATTTTATTTAAGTAAAGAAATTTTTCATTGGAAAAAAATACTATAAGTTTGATAATTATTTTAGTGACAAGTTCTAATTTTCAATTGTAATGTAAATTCTGTGTTGTACTACAATTTTTATGTATTTTTTAAAATTGATTTAAAATTCTATAAATTCAATGAATACTGGCCATGAAAGCTTGAAAATTACTATGTAAACAATATTTTTGTAAAGTTTATATTATTGGATTCTTAATTTATTTCCGTAAAATTTTAATAGATAATAACAGTTTACATTCGGGACTCGTTGCATAAAAAATTGTTAAATACTTTGTAAGGTAACTCTTTTGTTAATTTGCCAACTGATCAATTAAAGAGGTACTTTACGGACAGTTGACAATTTAGCTGCTTATTTAACTCATTGATTTTACACAACTAGCCCTCAGATTTGTTTACGATTAGAAGAAAATAAACAGTTTGAGTACCAATGTTTAGATCGATACCGATCGAACCCCTAAAAAAAGTCCCGGTGAAAAATGATAAGCAATCAGTTATTCGTATGGCAATATTTTAACCAATTGTTAAATTTTTTCTGCTGATTCTAAAAGCGGATTTTCTTTTATTCATGTTATAGAGCTTGATGTGTGCTTTTTATCATCAAATGTAATAGGCTCATCCGATATGCTTTTGTTTTATCCGCAAAAAGCTGATTTTGTTTGATTTCGTTTCATAACTCAAATTCTACAAACAAATATAAATATATAAAAAATTTCCATTTACCATTTTTGTAATATATTATTGAAAGGTTTATAAATTGATATGGTTTTGTATAAATTGGTAGAAATATAAAGCTTTCGAGTTTTATGTTTGTGTTTACTATTGGCAAACAATGTAATAAAAATATTTATATTATATTGAGTTTTGAATTTTAGATATTTTTGTTAAGTATAGTAGACTCTCGATCATCCGGAACGGTACAGTAAAAATTAGATCCGAACACACAAACAAGATTCGAATATCCGAATCTTTTTGGATTTGACAAAAAAGAAAATAATGGAAGGTCCATTACATTACTATTTTTATATGCAATAAAAATATTAAGAACATTTTCTAAAATACACAACACAACAAAAAAAAATAATGTTACCTAGTGTACATAGAATGATAGATAACTATTCCTGTATTTAAATGTTATCAAAAAAAAAAAACAAAGAAACAGGGTAAACTTTTTCCGCTTGAGATAACATTCACTCATACATAAAGAAAAAAAACACACACATACAGTATGGTTCGATAATCACAAGCACTTTGTCCTAGGTCACAAACTATTTCTCCCGTTTGTCTCATGGACACTGATGACGTTGGCAGAAAGTTTTGTGTACGGTTCGCGTGTTTATCGTTTTACTTACTTCAGCGACACAGAGCTAAAATTATGATGTCGCGAGATGTAGCACCCGCTAATAAAATTATGTATATGTATATTACTACATGTCTCATATTATATGATAATAAACTATGTTGTTTGAAATTTAATATGATTGCTTGTTCTAGAATTGTTTCTACACGTTTTTATGTTGAGTTTAAAATTTTTAAAAATAAACATTATTGGAATGTTTCGTAGTTAAAAAATTAAATAATGGTGCTAGTAAAGTATGTATAAGGTATTTAATTTTCGATAAAAATTTGATTAAATTCTATTAGATACATAATAAAATCATAATTCTTAATGACAAAAAAAAATACAATTATTTTCAGTTAAATGTAACTAGAATAAAAATATTTTACATCATTTTTAGTGGCCATCATTTTAAAAAAATATTTTTAAATGTAAAACTTAAAGAGAAACTTACATATTTTTTGAGTAAATATCCATTTCAAATATAGACAAAATATACAGATACTATATGATCTACATTACACTATTCACCAAGATAAAGCATTGATATTTTTTTATTTTCAAGGTTAATAATAATAAAATTATTTTTTTTTTAAATTTTTAGTTTTATGTACAATTTCAGATACATCGAATAGTTTAACTATTTAAGACCCAATATTTCTAGATGTTGGAATAAATTTATCCTTGGTATAATTTTACAATTAGCCAATGAAATGTTGTCGTTTACTCTGAGGATATATTTTTAGCCAATTACAAATAATTTACTTATCTTAAGAATCAATAAAATTGGAAATACTGGCTCTAAGTAATCTAATCCTCCAGAATGCAATCGCTTATTGATGTTATCCGGCATACGACAAAGATTTCTATTGATGTTATTCGATCTTAAAGGGTTAATTAGATGTTTCATTTACAAATAATTATTTCCGGTTAAACAAGAAGCAAAATCTAATCATTTTATTTGACACTTAATGGATTCATACATCTAGTAAGTATTTACAAATTTTATAAAATAGAGGATAAATATTATTTGTGAAACACCAGATATAAGTATTTCAAAATACAAAATTAAAGTGCTATTTTTGTTCGAATCCCAAAATAAATATTCTAATTGTAATTTGACATTTATTTCATGTTTTCGAAATTAAAGCATTTGGACATACCATCAATAATTCGAAAAGTTATTCTAGCTAAAATGCTTTTTCTTAAAATAAACTATTTTATTAGTTTCTCTAAAGAAACGGTAATTATCGAACATAAATTCGTCTAGCTAGGTTGCCTTAAAACAAAGTTCAGGAAAAAATAATAATACGAAAAACACTTTCGGGAGCACATAAAAACGGACGAATTAAATTTCCTAACCTAACCTTTTTTTTCACGTGGCATTAAGCAAACAGTTTGATGTTGTTTTGGCTGTGACAGAAAGTTAGCGAGCGGCGGAGAGGGGGGGGGGACGTAATTGAAGCAGCAAAAGTGCTGCGACTATGAAAGTAATAATAACAGAAAGTAAGTAAAAATCCGAACGGATCGGTTCTAATACGGTTTACGATCGATTCCTAGCAGCCAAAAAGGAAAAGAAAAGAACATTATGGTACTACGTGTAGCTAGGCAGTTGGCTGGGGACCACCACCAGAAAACTAATGTGCATTGCATTTGTTATTTTCAGTATGTGAAAAGCTTATCGGGCGAACATTTTTACGTATTACCACAAAATATACACGTATGTGTGTACTAAAACTATAGTAAAAGTTGTTTTAACCGACATTGTATTAAGTTGATATAATTTTCAATTGTTTATTTAATATTTATTACAATTATATTGTTTCGTTCTAAATTATATGGTTAAATTTACAGCTATTTTGATAAACTTATATTAGAAAAATATATACCTACTATTACTGATATTTCAAATTATTTTTTTTTTAATTTCTACTGCTTCAGTTTGTCATGATGTACAAAAACTGCTTGAAGATATAGTGTTAGGATAGATAAAGAAAAAAATAATGTAAATAAAGATACAGTATTTTTTATTATCTAAGTAAAATAATAGATATCAATACAGAAGTTTATCTACACTGTAAAAAAATCGGTAATTTTACATTAACACATGGAGCAACTGATTTACACCAGTTTAATATGTACTGACGGTCAGTATTTTTATAAAATTTATGTAATATTTATTTACAGATACTTTTAGGAAAATTTTTACATTATATATATATATATATATACAGGGTGATTCAGGACTAGTGTAACAAACTTTAACAGCTTATACCTGAGGTCATTTTGAGCCAAAAATGTCATATGAACATAGGTCCTATTCCTTCTAGTTACCAAAATACAAGAATTGAAGTTCTATAAATAACACAAAATTTTCTAATTTTTGTAATCAAGATACATTCGGAAAACAAGAGTTTTATTGAAAAGTCATACCTTATTTGTCTTAATTAAAAATTGTTATACTTTTGATTGTATTTCTGTTTCATAATGGATGGTTATAGTACTGCTGAATATGCAGATATGATTTTTATTTATGGATTATGTAAGGTAATGACAAATAAAGTATGACTTTTCAATAAAACTCTTGTTTTCCGAAAGTATCTAGATTACAAAAATTAGAAAATTTCGAGTTATTTATAGAACTTCAACTTCTTGTAACTAGAAGGAATAGGACCTATGTTTATATGACATTTTTGGCTTAAAATGACCTCAGGAATAAGCTGTTAAAGTTTGTTACACTAGAAATTAGAAATTAGAAGAAGAAATTAGAAATTAGAAAATTTTGTGTTATTTATAGAACTTCAACCTCTTGTATTTTGGTAACTAGAAGGAATAGGACCTATGTTCATATGACATTTTTGGCTCAAAATGACCTTAGGAATAAGCTGTTAAAGTTTGTTACACTAGTCCTGAATCACCCTGTATATATATACAGGGTGTTCGTTCGCTTGGTTGATATAGGGCAATAACATGGGATTTCGATAATATGCAGAGTACTACTTTCTGAAGTAAAATTCGGAGAAATACATAGAATACTTTTCGATAGGGAATAAAAAGTACTATAATTTGGTTCTACTTTTAACTTGCTAGCATGTGCCGTTTGGGCGCTAGAATTTTTTTAAAATGTTTTTTAGAATTTTCAATAATTTTTCCTGCTAAATCAGTATGAGTTAGAAAAAAATGTTACTTAGCTATTATGTAGCCAATTTTTTTCTCTATTTTACTGAATTTTTTCAGATTTTTTTGAGCAAATTTTGAAAAAAGTTATATTTTTAAAAAAATTTGAAATATAACTTTTTTCAAAATTTGCTCAAAAAAATCTGAAAAAATTCAATAAAATAGAGAAAAAAATTGGCTACATAATAGCTAAGTAACATTTTTTTCTAACTTATACTGATTTAGCAGGAAAAATTATTGAAAATTCTAAAAAACATTTAAAAAAAATTCTAGCGCCCAAACGGCACATGCTAGCAAGTTAAAAGTAGAACCAAATTATAGTACTTTTTATTCCCTATCGAAAAGTATTCTATGTATTTCTCCGAATTTTACTTCAGAAAGTAGTACTCTGCATATTATCGAAATCCCATGTTATTGCCCTATATCAACCAAGCGAACGAACACCCTGTATATATATATATATATATATATATATATATATATATATATATATATATACCAGATTTAAATCAGTTTTCAAAATATTGAACTGTATCTATACATTTTAGCGACCCTGTATAGTATTATTGTATTCGTCGAAGATACAGGAAATTAAATAACAATTTAAAATATCTTTTTAATTATAGATTTTTATCAAATTAATCTAAAATATGATCTAATCTTTAATTACATTATTTACTATATAATTGTAATGTTATTGACTTAAAATAATTACATACCTTAATCTTATAGTTATAGAGTTTTATATCGTGCTAGTATTTTTTTTTTTGTAAGAGATAGTCAAACAAAATATTTCACTCAATATTTATATATCACATAAATTTTATTATAAAAATTATTTATATTTTTTCTTTGTTTTATATATATATATATATATATATATATATATATATATATATATATATATATATATATATATATATATATTGTATTACTTCTCGAAATGTGCAGTCATGAAGTGACTCATGTTCACGTTGACCTTATTCTATTCAATCTGAATATTTCATGTCAATTTGTTCACTTCTTCAGGAGAAAACAGTTTATATAGAGTAATCTTCAGGCTTTATGGGCTGGTATTGATTGATTCAGTCACCAAGCACTGAGGATATCATTACGATGTTTGGCAAAACATCTGCGACGAGAATACATCGACCACGGCATACCAGCCCAGAAAATTCTATAAATTTAGTTTATATATACATACACTTTCAATTCAGTAGCGTACATCATGTTTGATTAGACATGTTATATATTTACACAGTAAAAGAATTTACGGTATACCTAAATGTTTACCACTTAGGTACTTACCATATATGGCTCGTATTTGGTGTTAAATTCTAACACCGACAAAGATAAAATTTAATATTTTTTTTTGCAGTGATATTATTTTAAATTTAAGTTTTGTTTATTCAAATTTATAGTGGTGTATTTTTGCACCAGCTTTGTATTATATGGCATACATGTACTTTCGATTTTTAAATATATTAATATGAAACGTGAGTAAAAACACTAATAAAAAAAAGAATGGTCAAAAATTAATACCGACCAGTGTGGTGGTTGCATATAGTATCCTGGTGCTGTCAATGTGGTTCAAATTTTTTTTTACTGTAATAGCGGTATTAGAATATTAAAAATTGATAGATAAAAAAGCATGTATGAAACTATGAGAGGTATCGGAAATGTGGAAGAAGCAAATTTATTTTTCTGGATAGGAATGCTTGGCGGAAACTATTTTCAGTTTGAATATAGAGAATTTGTGCAATAACCTTGTAAGTACTAGCGTGAATGATATATGTTTTAGTTTTTGCTCACATATCAATTGATTGAATGAAACGAAACAGTGGAATATCGTTTATGCATTAAAACAAAAGTGTTCGTCGCTGGACTATTTATAACGAAACTGAGCGAGGGCACACATCTAACTCTAAGCAATAGAGCGTGCGCTTTCTTCTGTCGTTCACACGAACGAAAGCAAAGCCATGGTGGGGGACCTGGGGGTGCTGGTGCACCCAACAGCAGTAGCGCAAGTGAAACACAGCCGGTTTCGTTCTCACTGTATTGATCCGCACAATACCGGGACCTGGGTCAACATAATTTCGCCTGAGCCTCTCTCACTCGTATACGGGCACCGCCAACGCATTCACGGTTTCCTGGTGACTGTGGTAGACATGGGCATTGCACTGTCAATCGGAACGATGTGACGCGATGGTGTGCATTCGAAATGGATTCGAATGTTGATGATAAAGTTTAATCTTTTCAGCCTGAAGACCGTAGATTTCGATAATCGTTGTAACCAAATATAGTTTGTCCATTTCTTATAAACTCATTGTATTATATTCGACGATAATTTGTGCTTAAAATATTTTATAACTACATAAACCCGTATTCTCATCTCACTTTTAAAAGTGATTTTTGGTTAGCGCGTCTGCCGTGAAAGCAGAAGGTCCCGGGTTCAAACCCCGGTAAGGTCAATGCATTTTTCTTTATATGAAAATTAACTAATGATTTAATTAGTTTATCAAAATAAATTAATGGCAACTTAAGTAAAAAACAAAATACTATTTCTTATTAAGCAGTTTATTTGAATTTTATAATATTAGATGCAAAAAAAATATCGAAAATTAAAATACTACTCTTATCTGATAAGAGATAGAAGTAAAAATTTATTTTAAAGCAAAAAATAAAAGCACTTTTTTATAAACTGATAATAAATTGATTTTTTATTGTAAATATTTGCAGTTAAAACTATCATTTATGAAAGAGAGGATTTAAAAATGTGTAAATTAATCATGTTCTGTAAGTATTGCTTTAATAAATAATATTTTAGATTTTTGATTAAAAAAATTGTTATACAAATTATTTAAAAAAAATAATTATAATAAAAATATAATTAATTTTAATTTATAGTTTCTCAAAAAACAAATTTACCATAAATTTTTACTAGAGCTCCTTTTCCTTCAATTTTATGTCGTTTTCTCTTTCTGTAGTTTTGTATTTTATTATTAATAATTTAATTTCGAAAAAACACTTTTAAACAAAATCGCATAAATCTAATACTTGTGCAATAATTTAAACATCTGTAGTTATCTCCATTCGGACAAATGCAGTTGCATCATCATTCAATTGTTTCTGTGTATGTGTTTGTCATTTGTTTATTTCGAGAAACAATTAAAATGTTGGTCAAACGTGCCGCTAACTAGATTCCACTTAAACGACCTGTTTGTTTAATGAATAATTATTCTGATTGGAAAATAATCGTAGGTGTTTTAACTGAAGGTTATTTGACTTATAACATTATGAAGTATATATAAATATCTATTAAATGTGTGTGGCAAAAAAGCACGTAACAACTATGGTTGCTTTTTTTTTCGGATCGAACTAAATCCGCCAAGAAATATTGTTATACTAGCTATCGAAGTGACAGAATTGATGTTATGCGGTTTATATAAATATAAATTGTTGACCTAGTTTTATGGAAATTAATGCCGCGAAATGCTTGTTTGTTTTATGAATATTGAAGTTTGCACACAAAGATGAAATTTGAATATTTGAAGATGTCAGAGTATTTTTAGAAGGTATGCGCAATTTTCATGAAGGATAAATCACGTTCTAATTTTTGAGCAAAATATTTTCATTGCATGCTCCCCACCCCCAACTGTACACGTAAATATTTTAGTAATATTACTAAATTGTTACAAAGATTATAACAGAATACGTTCAGTTTTAGTTCTGTAATAATATTTATACCAACGTTTCGGGTAACTGGGTCACTATAATAAACCTTTATAGTTATTTTTATTTTTTATTAATTTAATTTATTATATTTTAATTTTGCACCACCCTAATTTTTTGCCTGAGGTAAGTACCTCACGGACAAACATCGAACTTTGTGATATTTTTACATTAAACTTTTTTGTAATTTTAATTAATCATGTTTGAAATCTTCTTGTCTATTTCTGGAGAGTTCTTTACCTTAATATAAATGTCTCGACGTCCTCCGCAATAAAATAATAATTTAATAATATCCTTATGACAGTTATTGCCGGTAATGTAAAGTGCAATAAAAACTTGCATATGGATGGTTATTATTATTCTTATTCGTATTCGTGTGTGAGGTTATGTACATACAAATGGCCTTGCATCTCAATAGAAAATCTAATTTTATTTATTTCGCTGTTTGTCAGACGGCAAGTGAAAGGATTTGCATAGATATGTTTAAAGAATAAATTATTTGTTTCCTGATAAATTTAAGTTTTCCCTCCCCCTCTCAATTTTAATGTGCTTTTGACAACATAGAAATAATATCTAATTACATTAGAAAACTACACCAAATGTAATTATCAATCTTTGAACTAAATGTTTCATTTAATATGATTAGAAGGCTAAAAAATCATCTACTTTCTTTAGATAAAATAGCTAAAACATTAGAAAAAAATTCTCTGTACATTTTCTTCAGAATAGAAAAATATTTCGGAAATTTTCATTAATTTCGAATATTTAATATTATTATTCTGAATATAATAATCAGAATAAAATATTGTTGAATAATATCATGATAATAATATTTCAAATCGCACACATTGAAATTTTATTGCGCATATAATTACGATCATAAACTTTTATTATAATTATTGAAAAGGAAATAATAGTAAGGATATTATCATTTTAATTAATGTTTCCTTTAAGTTCTCGTACAATGGCAAACTGAACAGCCATCCAGTCGAGGAGACACTTTTAAAAGAAACTATACGACTGACATCTAATATCCGGATATCGTAATTACAAATGCATTTTTCTTTATTTCATTCGTTTTTTTTCTTAGTGTAAAGGAAATCATAATGAGACATACTAGAAGAAAAATTATTTATGTTTTAAATTATACTGGTGATTTTATTTCATATATATATACAGGGTGTTGACCGCGACCCCGGAACATAGGACTTTAACATGTAAAATCATACTTTCTTAATTTCCTGCTTCCCTAATTATTTTAGGTAAAAAAGCTCCAAATAAGAGTTGTAGAGCATAAAATTCAACATCAGAATCAATAAACAGAATTAATTTTACATGCCCTATAACGGCAGAAATTAATATGACAATATTAAAAATTAGCTCAAAAATCGGGTTAACCTTGGAAATGAAACAATATTGTAAACAATTGGATATGAAAATTGTATTTATTATTAATTATTATGATAAATTGCATAATTGACTATAAAAATTATTATATTAATTGTGTACTCGTAATTGTCCACCATTTTTTCTAATAATTAACTTTATAAATTGAACACTAATAAATAATTACTGGCAATAAACTCATGAAACAAGAAAAATAATATTCTTGTAACAGATAAATCGTCAATGTTTTGTTTACTATTTTGTTTCATTTCCAAGGCTAACCCGATTTTTGAGCTAATTTTTAATATTTTAATTTTAATTTCTGCCGTTATAGGACATGTAAAATTAATTCTGTTTATTGATTCTGATGTTGAATTTTATGCTCTACAACTCATATTTGGAGCTTTTTTGCCTAAAATAATTAGGGAAGCAGGAAATTAAGAAAGTATAATTTTACATGTTAAAGTCCTATGTTCCGGGGTCGCGGTCAACATTTATATTTTTAACACTATGCTGTAAAACAGTTACCATATTACATAAAAACCGTAGTAAAAAAATTACATATTATTTCAGCAAAACGATGATTTACATACATTTCAAAGATAATGACCGAAAATTAATGCAGCAAAAAACTATCAATGTGTCTATGCATAATATAGCAAAAGCATTCACAACGGGCCAATGCTAATGCATTTTGTAAACTTGTTGGCTGCTCATTCAAAGAGCGGTTAAAAATATTTAGGACCATATTAAATGCAAGGAAAAAAACATAGTTTATGTTATGCGTGGTTGCGTTTGCCAAATTGGCATCGTCTTGTAAGCCGAATGCAAGGCTTGGAAAACGATAAAAATAATGATAAATACGAATGCAATATTTTCGAAATAACAACAATAACGACAACATCTTTTCAGGGAGGAAAAAATTCGCGACCATAACATAACCATAACCATAACCATAAACAAACAGACACTAGTCTGTTTGTTTATGGTAATGTGTGTGTGTAAATTTCAAGAACGAGAAAATGTTCAGCCCGTTTTCTCATAGTTAATCTTCTGTAAAATTATACAAATAAACTATGATTTTATAGCGTATTACGAGACATTCGCCGAGATTAGCTTGATTTTTTTTTTATTTCAACTGGCTTAATCATTATAGCTTTTTTCTGAGTCAGAAATCATATTTTTCAAATTCACACCACTCCGTTAATAATCATCGGAATTGCATGAATTTTGGACTACTAAAAAGCATATTTCATTAGATTCTTGGTGATTATTTTGAAATATTTTTAAAATAATTACAATAAAAGTTATATCCCAAAAGGTCTAAAAAAGATGATTTCCCCATTTAAGCTAAATGCAAATTTTGAGCCTTCAACAGGCACGGGTTAATATCATGTGACAGGTCTGGGAAGTGTATGGACATTTTTTTTTTATTTATTTGGAGTAATTTTGTCGGGTGGGAGCAACAAATTTCCGACTTTCCGACAAAATAAGGACCGGAATATTTAGGAATTGTATTTAGTTTTAGTTTTATTTCTTTTCTTTTTAATTTAACTTTTAATTTATATGACTGTTTTTATATTAAAAATCTTTAAATTGATTTTCTTTTTGTTAGGAATCCTTCTTCTTCAATTTATTGACATTTTCTTGTGTATTTGTAAATTTTTCCTAAAATATCACTTTATTGTATACTTTACTACGAAAACATTCGAATTTGACAATGAAGTGAGTAACAAATGTCAAATCATTACCAACTTAGATATTAAATTAATTTAGGATTTACTAACTCAAACTTATAAATTAAAAATAAAATTTATAAAACAAATATATCATATATATATATATATATATATATATATATATATATATTTTAACTTTGTATTGCATAGGAAATAACAAAAAGGACATATATACATAGGAGAAAGTTCACATTAAAAGATAAATAATTAAAAAAAAAATAATAATGTATGCGCGCGACTGTAAAGCTGTATACTACATAAAAAATTAAAAAACTCGTATTTTATTTATTGTTTAAAAAATTTAATATTATGTTAAATATAAAATAGCTAACCATTTTATTTAAAACAGTGGTATTTATTTGATTATTAATATAAAATTTTTAACATTATTCAAACTTTATTTGTTTCATTTAATAGTTATTTCAACAAATTTATTTAATGAAACAAAACAAGTGGAAATAATGTTAATAAATAATAGTTTTTCATTTATTTGCAAAATAATATTTCAATTTTACAATTTTGTAAAATTATTCACAAACAATTAAAATTATTTTGTTAAATTTAATTTATACATACATACATACATAATCACGCCATGTACCCAAAAGGGTGTGGAACAAACTCTTTTCATCATTCCGAAATCAGTCGCCTCCAAACATTCCTATCCAATTTATCATATCAATTAAATTTAGATTTTTTAAAATTGTATATTTACAAGGTATATTAAAAAAAATATTAAAGATAAGCCTTAAACGAAATGAAATGAGATTAAATATGAATCTAATTTATTTTAAATTTTTTCGCTGACTTACACAAAAATTATTTTTCAATTATAAAACCGTAAAACAATTTTAAAAGCAATTTCTTGCTAAATTTAAAATAAGCTTATAATATTATGATTATATTTCTTTTTGCTTTCTTTATTATATGTTATTAGGTGTGCAGACACTGTACAGAATTTTTTTTAAGAGGATCATACGTATGAACTTTTATATTATAATAGCTGAAAATTGTGTAGATTTTTGTTCTCCAATTTACAACACATAATTTCTTTAATTTACAACACATAGAATTGAAAACCAATAAACCAAGACACTCGGTGGACGAATTTATACCAAAAGTTGATCAAATTGAGATATTCATGTCCGAAGCTTAGATATAAAATTTCTTTAAAATCCATTCAATCAAATTTTCCCTAGACGTACCCACAGACTGACAAGACAAATCGAGCGATTGATATCATGCTAAAAACAGTTGATTCATATCGTAAAAGTCTAATATGCAAAAATCTCAAAATCAAATTACAATTACAATACCTCCTCCTACTATATGTAACGATTTGTAATAATATCAAACTAAAACTAACGCAAGACTTTACATTTATTATTATGAATTATTAAGAATTATTTAATAAATTCTTACTAACAAAAACTATAAACAGATCAAGTCAAACATCAGCAGTTAAATTGAAAACGAAATTCTTATCATAGTTGGCTTTTAAGGGGCAGTCAGGCATATATACCTGGTTGGTTTGAAGGTGTTTTTCGTGTACACGTAATCGTTATCAAAGAATTGCGGAATGACTAATCACCGGTAGAGGTAAAAGAAATTAGTCATGGTACATTACAATGTGCAACTTGAAACTTTTATGCACGCTTGCACATTTTTTCTATTGCCTGTTTTTTCGTTTAACTTCAATTATTTACACTTCCGATTTTTCTAAGAACTAATACGGTAGTTTTTTGCGATTCTCTCTCAAAATTGTGATCGTTGAGAAATTCAGGTATAATACAATTAAATTAAGATACTTTTTGTCTGCATTAAAGCATATTTTTTCTATATTTTCTTTTACCTTAGAGCGAAACTAGCCAAACTCCATTTTTCGAGTTTCAAGTTTTAATGGTTAAAAATTGCTTTTTGTTATATGAAAAATATTTGTACATAAACTGGCATAACTCGGAGTTAAATATTAAAGGAAGCTTCGGCTAGTTCTATAATGAAAATTTATGTTTTTATGATACTTGCAATAAATATCTCAATATGACAAAAAAATAAGATAGGCAAGTTCTGCTCCAAGCTGAATTTTGCAAGTGCTTTTATGTTATTTTGAACATTTTATCAAAAATTAAATAGAAATCCATTATATACCTCAAGACATGAATTCGGTTAACCGATATTTTTAGTTATATTTTGCAAACGTTAACTGTAACCTTATCCAATTTTTTGAAATCCTTAAAATCGGAAACTTTTAACCGAAAAAAATGATACCGGTTTTTTAGGAACGAAACAAAATATGCACACATTTATATTAAACAATTTTAAAGCCAGACAAAATTGGATCTATATTTCTAAATTAAGAAAAACATATTTGATAATCTACAATTAAATTTTGGTTTTCTGAAAATAAATAATCATAATTGTTGATAATTTTACTATTTGGTCATACGTATAACAAATATTTACAAAAAAAATAGAAACTTACAATTTGACATAAAGTATACACTAAAAAAAATCTATGTAATATTAAACCTAAACCAACTATGTAAAAATTACATAGACAGTTTATGTTTTATGTATTTGCACAAGCTTATTTTATACAATTACCAGAAAAATTAGCCGATTAAAATTGATTTATAATATAAAATAAAAGCCAGTTAAAGAAGAATAACCGATATTAAAATATAGTTCTTGATATTGGTTAACCGTTAACTAATATTTTTATTGATATAAACCTTAAATGACGAGTCTGAACTTAGTTTTAAGATGTGTGCGTCATAAGGTTGATTAATTGACCGGTTGTCGAAATGTTATTTTCGTAACTCTTTCAAAATTATATATGCCATTTGCAGCAAATTTTTAGGACAGCTTCTACTCGTGTTCAAAATTGTAATTTGCAGTATTATCAAACCTTCTGAAGAAAAAAATTATTAAAATATTATTTTTTCACATATTCATTTGATTTTTATCAAATTTCTAGTATAGATTCTTTGGATGTCCACAAGAATTATATAATTTAATTTTTAGACATTTAGACATTTTCCAACTTTCTTGCATTTATTTTGATCATTACCAACGATTTATTTAAATGCAAGAACGCACTGTCACGACTCGTTACGGTGTAAGGAAAAATTAAACGTTTATTCTTTTTAAAGAATTTTTTTCTAGTGACACATTCAGTAAATATCTTATTTATATTTTGTCATATCTATAATCTTTATTTATAAAATAAATTAAGTTATACTATAAATATTATTTCTAAACAATAATTTTTAATCTAAAGTTATTACATTTCATGTCTGACCTTATCAAATGAAATTCAATAGATTGTTTCAAAACTAATTGTATTTTATTCAAATAACTCAACTTAGAAATATATAAATATATAATATACAAGGAAGTTATTGTATGATCTAAAGCAGTGCCTCTCAAATATGGATTATATTTATTTTTTTTAAGATACGTAAAAGTATCTCAGAGGACTTGTAGATCTTGATATGTAAATAAAAAAAATCAGTAAAACTGAAAGTTGACTTTTCATGTAGAAGAATTATAAACTTGTTTGAAGAAAGCCTATTTTACATTAGTAAGAAGAAGAAACGTAAATATTTTAATTTCATTTTTGACAGCTTATCTACTTACGTGAAGCAGTTCATTAAGAACGAAAAAACAAAATAGAAACGCAAGTACTCAACGTACTCTTAGATCCACGTATTAATTTAAAAAAAAATTGCTACTGATGATAGATACTTAGCTTTCAAAATGACTAGTTAGCATGTTTGTTTTTAATTAATTTTGTGACTTATCTATTCTAAATTTATTACATTACAAATTTTCATCACAGTAAATTAAATCATTATATAAAATATTTTTAATGCTTAATGTTTGTGCTTAACAAGTATTTACGAATTATAAAATATTGTAAAAATAAGTATATAAATTTTTCTTTAATGCAAATGCACAATTTATTGACATTAAATTTAACAAAGGCTACCTAGATAGAAAAAAGTTTAAGAACTACTGTTCTAAACTATAAATATAAAATAGTAATAATAATAATAATAATAAAGTAACATTGACGTGGTCTTAATGTTGTGTGTAGCATTTAAAAATAAACCATAACTAAATACATTTCTGTAAAATTGTAATGATAACAAATTCACAAAGTGAATGACAGGCTTGATTTGAATTGTCAGGACAAAGGATCGTAAAATAAAATAGGACAGTGCGATTGGAACCACTTTAATGCAACGAAGATGCATGAACTGTGAAAAACAGAAAGATTGTCAGTTTAAGATACACTATATTTCATATTTATTTAATTATTATTTTTAAAGTATTTTCGCATTTTACACAAAAATATGGAAAAATTATATCAAAATAACGAAATAAAATTTCTATTATATGTATAAAAAATAATCTTTAAATAATTTTTCTAAAGTTTTAATCTAAATAAAGTAGATAGCCTTCTACTTCATATTAGATGAAACATCTAATTCAAGAGTAGATGATTATTTACATTTATTATATTCATCTAATGCAATTAGATATTTTGTTTAGTTTGACGTATTTTTATCTATTTTTGGTTCGTTGGTTCGTTCGTTGTATGTGGATAAAATAAGTAATGTTATTAGAATTTTTTTGGACAGGCACATATTTTTATGAAAGTGGATAGCAATTTTTTTCACAAAAATTTAAGAAATATTAATTTGACTAGTTTCTACTCATCTAATTTATTACAGAGTGATTTTTACGTAGACAAATTGTATACCAAAAAATAGTAATTTAATTCTTTTATTTTTACGGGGCAAATTTATCAATCATTATATTCTTATAGTATTTTCGAAATATTAATAAATCAAGTTTAACAACATTCTCGTTCTTAATTTATTTTCAATTCTTTCCAAAGATAAAAATAAATTTTCCTAAAATGCAGTAGACACTGGCATAATAGTCCGCAGAAAATATTCTAGGCACAAACAAAGCTTGAAAACAAATAATTATATCAATAAATTTTCATATAAATATTCATTACCTTTGTTTTTATAAATATGTAATGGAATATAGTACCTAAGTAATTGAGAAAATTTGAAATTTAATTCATAATCTATAATTTTAAAACGCTAGTTGGGCGGTAGAATACATTTTGAAAAAAACAGCCCCCACTCTACGTTACTGACCATAATAAATGAATAAATAAATATTAAAATAGAAATGTTTTGTTTTTAGTTTTATTTCAAATTTAATATACTTAGTTAAATTTAGAAAAACAGGTTCTCATGACAGTTTCTTAAAATGCACAATAAAATTTCAATTATCGTTCGTGTTTCTAATTCTTAACTGAAACTAATAAAGCCTGAAACAAAGTGTAGTCGTGCTAGCTGCATCAAAATATAGCTGGGTATCAGCTGAGAGGCGCCGGCGCCTGACTTAACCTCAGGTGCGTCCGTGAAAGCGGGGCATCGTGGCGCCAGATCGACCCACTATAGTCATGTGGAAAGTTTCAAAAAAACGACAACATAAGGCGCAATTCTGATACCACCGAACAACCGAAGAGAAAGATCCGAGAAAAGACAGCCAGCGGAGACGTATATACTAACGAGAGAGAATATATGTACATCGGAAACACAAATAATAATCTTTCTGTGCTAATGGTCTATACTACCTACTTAAATACGTATATTGAATTTCAATGGCTGCGCATTTGCTATCTTTTAATACATTCAATTCAAACATTGAAGTTTGGAAAACTGGAAACGGATACTTAAATAGATGTGTTCCGATTTGTATAGAAAAGTTTTGAAATTAACCACATTAAATATGAAATTAGTTCATACAAAGCTTTCAAAATAGTTATATTGTTATTAACAGATATTTGTTTTTATGACTTCCTCAAGTTTTGTACAAGAGTTTGTACATTGTTGAGATTGTAACGATTTTTCGTCGATTTTACGGACTTTATATATGATAGTTTTTACTGTGCAGTGTGCATATTAACTGTGCAGGGTAGATCGTACCGAAATTGCTCAATTCACAGATAATTCAGTTTTATCGATACACTATGTAGTTTTTATTCAGTTTAATGTTGGTGGGTGTTTTATGCAAAACATAAAAACATAAAAAATTAAACATAAATTTTTTGGTAGCTTTGTTAAGCGAAACAAACTTCAGAGGGAAAAAATCGCAGTACCAGTTCAGGTAAAATATGTAAAATAAATACAGGTTTTGACGTCACAATACGTTCAATAAACCAACAGCTGATTTGTTACATCGACTCGCTATAAATATAAACGGTTAATAGTCTTGAACAAAAAATAGCTTTATGTATTGAAACTATCATATATTTAAATATATTACGGTAGAATAAAATAAGAAATAGCCATTATTTATAGATCTATAAAGAATAAAGTTCTTCTAGCTGCACACACACACACACACACACACACACACACACACACACATACATTAATTTGCAATTGTGTTGTCTGAGGTCAGCGATTTGAAAGTATATAATAAACATGATATACAAAGTGATTGGCATATAATTACTAAATACATCTTATTAAATCATTTTGCAATAACTTTTTTTTTCAACTTAAATTATTATTATTATTATTTGTTTTCATTAATGATTTGTCATAAAGTTACAATATTACAATTATTATTCTTACAATGTTGCTAATATGCAAATTTAATATTTTATATACAGGATGTCTCATGTGAAGTTGATAAAACTAATTCACTGTCATTTTCAAATTTACGCATTTATTGGAAAAATAAAAATTGCTTTAAAAAGAGAAATATCTGCTGTTTTTAGTAAGCATAAAGAAAATTTAACAAAATGTTTCTGAATCAGTTTATTTTAAGATAATAATACAGAATATCATAGGACAATTGCTATCACTTGCAAATGTATGCAGTTATTGGAAAAAACAAAAATTGCGTTAAGAAAGGGCAAATCTGCATAAAAAAATAACAAAATGATTCAGTGTCAATATATTTAAATAATCTAAAAAGCTTAATAAAGAATTTCCTAAGGAAACTTGCTGTAACTCGTTAGCTGTCATTTTCAAATGTATGCAGTTCTTGAAAACACAGATACTGCCTTGAAAAGAAAAAAATCTGTAGCTTTTAATATGCATAAATATAATTTAATAAAATGTATATATACATATATATATATATATATATATATATATATATATATATATATAAAATTTATCCAAATTATATGAAGATTCAAACTATGTACTTTTTTTTACAATTTACATAGCTAATAACGAAACTAAATTATTAGAAACAAAATGACAATTTTACAATAATTTCTAGAATCATTTAAAAGAACTGTAATCGGTGTAAAACAAGTTTAGTACGAGTTAATTTACATAAATTATTATGTGGGTAGAGGTATACGAGAAAATCATTAACATCTGTGCCTCACTGTTTTTTCTCTTTTTAATGTAAAAATCGACTGTCACATTTGTTTATCTATATACGCATAATAAAATTGTGTTAACTGTTTTATTAGTTACCGCTAATAACACACAGAGAAAAACCGTTAACATAATTTTTTTGCCTATACGCTTTAATACGTTTTAATGTCCATTTCATTCAACATTATACAAACGTCCAGACACTCAGTTGTGGCGCTCACGAACGGGCAGGGGGCTTGGAATAAAGAAAACTAAGATAAATATAACTGATAAATTTACTATATTCAATTTTGATTTAAATATTTAAATACTTTTTTATATAAAATTCTATACAGATATATTTACAAAATATATTAAGTACAGATATTTTTGTATTATTAGGTTAGTCATCAACATAATGTCGTACGATAATTGGGCTATAGCTAAATTAAATCAAAATAGGAAAAGATAACAGAAAGTACAAAATTAAATAAAATCTGGCTTTCTTTAATTAATAATTTTGTAATATAGGTTACTTATTTTTTGTTATCTAATTATTTGTTTCAATGTTTTGTTTGTTTATTATTTATGTCATTTGTATTTTTCCTGATGATGATGTACATCTAGTGTGTCGAAACGTCAAATTTTTAATAATAATATAATAAAACTGAAATCTAAAACTTTTTATTTAAATAAAAGAAAAATTAAATTACAATTTGATATGTAATTTGTGCATATAAGATCATTCAATAATGAATTATGATAATTACGAACTAGTAAATTAATATTTTTTTAAGATATTTATTAAAAATTAGTTACTGCAGTTTGAACCGTCAGTTCATCGTCAGACTAAGTGAGTGATAGACAAAATATTTGTTGGTATATATATATATATACCCCTTAAAATTAATTATCAATTTTAGTGGGTATATATACCAACAAACATTTTGTTAATCACTTAAGTCTGAAGATGACCTAACGGTTGAAACTGCAGTAACTAATTTTTAATAAATATTGTAATATTTTATAAAGTGATTATGTTTTATTATTTTATCTTATTACTCAATATGTATCACGAAGTAAAGGCTGATCAAATTAATATTTTTTACTTTTTCATACAAAAACTATTATTCATTTTCATAATGTATCGCCCCCTTAAAAAGTTCCCCCCAAATTTGAAAGTTTAACGTTGTCACTGCAAGTACTATTGTTTAAAATCGAATTTACTGAATAGCCCTCTTGTATAATCATTGTTTTTATTACAAACATTGTACCGATATGCAAATGTACATTATGCATATACTCGTATGTTGATTATCTGGTACTTTTTTTGGTTTTTATTGGATAAAATTGTATATGAAACGGAAAAAGCATAACCTGGTTTTTGCAAACAAAGAACGTGAATAAATATAAAATTACCGTGTGTATGCATCTTTTTTTTATATTTGTGTGGTTATTAGTGCATGTTTTTGTTGCTATTTTGATCGTTTTTTGTTTCTTTGTATTTTTGTTTTTATGCCTCTTTGTATTTTTGTTTTTCAATTAACCTGGATTTAGGTTATTTTTTTTTGTAAGATGTGAAAGTAATCATTTTATATTATTATAATCTTATATTTCATATAATTTATAAATATATAATATAAAAAAATTTAATTTCAGATGTAATAAGAAAATTTAGTAGTTATTTTTTGGGTTAATTTAGCAAATATTACAAATATTTATCTCGCTAATATTTTTTCAGTGTAATTTTATTCAGCTAAGGTACATAATAATAAATTTTTTGAAATGATTAAAAATCAATATACATTAATTTTAAAAATCAAATAATTAGTAGATTTCAGATTGCAATTGAGAGTTGAATGACTTTGAATAATAATAATTATCAATACATGATTAAAAAAATGACCTAAAAATAAATTATACACAATCTATTAATCACGATTAATATCTCAATTGTTTTGTGATAAAACTCCATGTTGTTTTTATTTATTTTTTTTATCAACTGATATATGATAAATGTATCATGTGATTTATAAAATTTTATGCTGCCAGTAAAAATATTTATATGTAAATAAATTTATTATACGATATGTAATATTTTATCAGCACCAAATAGGTACGGTATTTATATATTATATGATGTTGATTTGTATTAAACATCCTATAGAAAAATATATTATAATAAACATTAATGTGTCAAAAAATATCATTACCTGTGAAAGTTTCATGAAAATCATTGTATATATGCATGTTATATCAATTTGTAAAAAAATATTGCATAATATTTTTTAATGGAATGACAATCAAGGAATTAAAATTTTTATAGATATCAAAATCATAATATAAGAGCATGCCTTGAACTCTCAGAACAAAAGATTAAAATTTGCTACGCACAATTTTGGTTTTAACTAATACCCGTTTTAAAACAATTCAACTATCAGACCAGGACTAAACAAATAATGTAAAACATTCAATAACTTCTAATATTTTTACTTTTAAAATATTCAGGGATAGTTGCAGGATCAGTTTATTTCTCTAAAAGGGCCCGGATGCAAGTTAAATACTTTTAATGATGAAAAACCTAACATATAGTTTAATTCTATAAATTTTCGATTATTTTACAAAAATTGTTGAAATTATTAAAACACAAATTTAATTTAATTTTTCTGATTACAGTACACTACAAAAAAACGTAAAAATACACTTGCTGTTGTAAAGACACTAAATTAAATTAATACTTTTTTAACACTATTAGAAAGTGTATACACTGAAACGTTTACACAAATTTTTTTAACACCATTAAACAGATTTTTAACTGTGTATTATTAAACTTATTACTCATATAAGTAATCTAAAATTATGTAACTAAACATTTTCAATGTAAATAAAATGTTATTACTGAAATTACTGTAAATAATATAAAAGTATTACTAATAAAAATTCCATATCATTATCTAGTTTTTTTATAAACTTAAGTATCTTATTTAGATATATTTATAAGACACTGTGAAATGTAGATATAATATTTAATTTCATGGATAATAATGCAATTATTCACAATTTAATAAGTTTAAGAATTTGTGAAATTTTATCACTTACTTGTACGAGTATATAGGAGTTGGTGACATGAAGTAATAAGAAATTGGAACTTACCTGAAATAAAACAAAAAATAAATAAATAAATATATATATATATATATATATATATATATATATATATATATATATATATATATATATATATAGGGTGCGACAAAAGTATGGAAAGAGTCAAATATCTCGAAAAATACACATCAGATCGAAAAAACAAAAAAGCTATCCAATGATACCACACTCGACCTCTACCACCACCCCCAGGGGGTGAGAAGGGGATAAACTTTGAAATCTTAAATAAAAACTATTTTGTATTGCAGATTCGGATTCTATGGCCAAAAGTACGTAAGATTTGTCTAAAATTAGCATTATACATTATCTGCATTATCTGCAAAAAGAAATACACTAAAAAATTTAATTCTCTAAATTACAAAAATTCTTAATACGCGCATATGCATATTGACATATTACCAGCGTATATAAAAATTTCCCATATAAAATACGTAAAACGTGGCAACATTGCTGCTGCGTTAGCAAACACAAAAACCATCCACGGATTTGATGTTCGGGAATTAAATTATCCACGTTTTAACTTTGTTATATAATTTCAGCACCCCGAGTTCGGTCCATGGCCCCAAAACATGTTACAAGGCAAATACTTACACGGCACGCGCGCGCACGGTATATAAGGGTTTATCGGGTAGCGAAGAAACGGAGAACGTCCGTGTTGCTTTAACCGTTCTCAACAGTGATTGATGTGAAGTAAGCGATTTACAAATTTTGGCACTGGTCCAGCATGATTTCAAGGTCAGAGAGTCGAAGCGTCATCGTTTTGCTAGAGGTGTGAAGATAGCTTATTAATTTTTCTTTGTTATATCAAAGTTGAGAGAATGGTTACGTTAATGTAATTTATGTTTTTTATTAGCAATTTAGAATCTGTTATAAAATGCATTGGGATGTGTGTGTAATAATCAGAAGTCATTCAAAAAAATTATCATCCGATTATCACATGTTTAGGCAATTTTCAAATGATTTATCCATAACTATGCACATTGTACGATGGATCACAAAACAGATCCTTACACTGTAAAAAAGTTGCCATTTTACATAAAAACCATTATAAAAAATTTACGTATTATTTCAGCAAAACGATGGTGTACATAAATTTTCTATAAAAATAATATAATTTTGTAATTTTGAAGTAAAATAATTAAATTACCATATGTTTCTTAGCAAAAAAGTAAATAATTACTTACGTAAAAGATACGTATTTTATATTTATGTAATGTAAAAATTTATCTGACGATTAAACACGCTTAGTGCAAAATAATGCAATTCAGAATCAATAGCATTAAAAATACAGATTAAGTCTTATAACTCAGCGTACTCTTGAGATTTTGTATAAATTATTAAAAGTAAGTTCTCATCATAAAAAAAAAAATACCCTTAACTCATAAACAAATTTTATTTATACTGTGAAATCTACCTATACACATAAATTATGTACATTTTCAATTTAAATTATTAAATTTAAATGTAAAGGAAACTATTATTTTACAAATATTTCATTTAGTTCTTCGTAAATAACCATTTTGTAACTTCCAATAGTCCATTAAAGTTCAGCACGCTAGAAAAACAGTCGAATATCGAAACACCATTGCTGATGTAGTTTTTTCTTTTGTTTTATTTTTCATATGACCTTGGTGTTGAATTCGCGCACATACTTACACCCACTTTTTATATAACATTATATTTTTTTGTTCGAGCTTTTTAGAATCATTTGTCATTCTTGTAAGTAATTTGATCTATAGATGATAATACCCTGAAATATTTTTTCTGTATTTAAAAGAAATGCTTTTTTTGTTATATTATTACGTTTCGATCCAAATGAGAAACATTATTAAATGTTCTGAAATAAGATTAATAATGTGTATATTCATTTATTATAATTTTTTATATTATTTTCAATTGTCTTTTTAATATTATATTTGCAGAAAAGAAAACATTTGAGAAATGCTATTTAATTTGTGTAATTCAGAAACTAAAAAATAAATACAGAACTAAATTTGCTTATCGGAAATAAAAATTTTTACTCCTCTTTCTTAACTTCTAAAATTTATTAACTCCAAAAGTGGATGGTTTTAAGAGCATTACTGATAGTAGTTCTTTCAAGATTATTTCTAATTATTTTTTTGTGAAATTATGCAAAGAAACATCTATCCACTTAACGGCGGTAATCGGGCCTAGTCCGAACAACTTAGTGAATATGTGCTATCATTCTATATTTTTATATAATTCGATTAATTTACGAAGAATGATCAATTAGTTCAATAAAATTTATTGACTATCGCGGTTACCTAACAAATAATTAATATCACAAGCAATTAAAGTTTCCAATATTTTCAAATACAATAACTTTATAACTTCATTAGTAAAGTCCAATGTTACAATTATAATAACCATATGTTCGTGTATATATATAATAGGAAAAAAAAATAGAATAAAACCACAGCTAACCTTGATCTTCGCACCATAATAATAACACATTATAAATAAATACGGAATATACTGGCGACAGATTGGCTGGCAACTCTAAACACACACACACGCACACACACACACACACTCTCATCTGCACGTAAACACACATATGTAAGCATGTGAGCGCAGTGAGGCTAGCAATTTTTTCCCTCTTTAAAGCCTCATTTACACTTCCCTACTTATCACGAAATTTGTTTTATGTTTATCATTTATCTATTGGCTTTTGAAAATACAATCAAATTTTGTTAAGTCATTAGTAATTTCAATATTAACGTACATTTGCGTTTGTTTTTCAGAAGCAGTTTGGACCAGAACCACTAGGCTTGTCCAAGTAAGAATATCTAATTAGTGAACAAAGTTATTAGTTTTGCGCTAAAACAACAACTAATTCCATGATAAGTAGGATAGTCTGAATGGGCCTTTATTCTGTCCATTTTTGCACGGGATTTCTCTGACCTCGAACGCGCTACGTTAGACAAAGTGCAGGCTAAAATAATGGCGAACGAATAGCGTTCAGGTATAATAATCATATACATGTCACATATTATACATATATGTGTGTGTGTATGATAGTTAATGATTATATGTGCGTATGTATGTGTGTTTTTGATGCGTGGTCATTATTGAGTTAATGATGTTATAGATGGATGGATGACGTCACTAGATGACTGATGCTAATTTTAATTTATTAGAGAATTAGCTAGCTGGTGGAAAATTTTGATGTTTTATTTAGAACCGGCAAAATGCTCATTTTATTAATCTAATGATAAAACATGGATGTCCCGTGAAGAAAATTGTTGAAACTAATTCAATCATTTTCAATTACAGTTATTGAAAAAAAAAAACCAAACAAAAAATTGCATTAAAAAGATGAAAGTTTGTAGTTTTTACGAGCAAATTTTTTTTTAACAAAATATTTGCAAAACAGTTTATTTTATTGGTGAAAAGCATGTTAAAATTCCATGGAAAGTTATTGTAACCAATCAATTGTTATATTCCGATGTATGCAGTTATTGGAAAAACAAAAATGCGTTGAAATGAAGAAAGTTTGTAATTTTTTAAGGAGTGTAAATATTCCTTGATAAAAAACTAAATACATAACAAAATATATGAGAAAAATTGCATTTTTAAAATAGTAATAAATCATTCAGGACTCTTTACACTGAAATAAAAAAGTTTTAGGTTTAAGGTCTCTATAATTTTTAATTAAAAATTCGACGTTTCGATATACAGTAGGTACGTATATCATCATCATCAGAGAAAAATATACAAATATCGAAAAATAAACAACAAACCAAACAAGTTACCAGGTACCAAATGCAAATAACCAGATTACAAATTTTTATAAATTATTAAAGGATCAGTATCTTTGCTTTGATGTTATCTTCTTCTTCCATCAATTTTAAAATTTACATTTCACTTTTAAAAGTGAATTTTGGAAAAAGTGCTTTTGCTTACTAGCTTTAAAATAGTTTATTTAAACTTTATGGCGAGTACCACAAGTTCGATTTTTGGGTGTTTTAATTTATTTGGTTAGTTCTGTTCTTATGATAGTCACGTTGTTTTAAAACCGGTATTAGTTAAAATCGATTTTAAAACTGAGGTCATGGTACCAATCTATAATATTAAATTTAATAAAGAATATCAAAAATAAAATAACTTCCATATATGTTAAACGATGTGTAATAATTGATAAAAGCACTTTTTTCATAAAAAAATGTAGAAATAAAATTAAATGTAAAATAATTTTAACTATATCTAAAAAATCTGTTTTTTTTTTCATTGTTCCTTAGTATATACAAACGCCATCAAATTTAGTTTCAAATTTGGAAAGCAATTACAATATTATTAAAAGAAAATTTCTATTAATAACATATATATGTACCAATATAATCTATCATTTATTTATGTATGCGAATGTGCACATTGATTCTTATTTAAAAGAAAAAAAAAATTTGAAAATGATTGAAATTAAAAGATTTTCTTTAGTTTGTTTTTGATTTTTGTTTCGCAGATATTTCGAATGTAAATTAAATTGTTTGATTATTTTTTTTATTAAATATTCAATATTTATATTAATTTCGAAATTATTTCTACATAATTACGTATGTGTCACAAGTAAAAAGCAAATATCTAACAATATCAGTATTGAAAAATTTAGGCGTTACAAATTGAAACACTCGCTTAAAAAAACACTTCGAAAAAAGAAAGTCAATATTTCTTTATTTCTTTTATGAAATATGACACTGTACTTGTCAAATTTTATATATATATATATATATATTTTGTTATTCGAAAGTATTTTTTTCTGAACAAATGATACTTCACATATGGTTTAATACGAAAACTTAACTCTTTATATATGTTGACTTACTTCTTTTCTCAGAATTATTAACTGTCGTTAAAACATATATAGCCATACACAGTACCGGATTAAGGGGTCGAACCAAAGCACGTGCCTCGCTATAATTTTTCTTTAAATATTATTATAAATACATATACGATCACAAACTCTTTCCATCATGCCAAATATTTCTATACAGACAAGCAACTTTTGCTTCATCTACATTCATGATATCTCTCATACATCCTCCTTTATTCTTATCATTTGGAAACACTCGCTCAAAACTACCTCAATCATACCTCCCCATCTATTTATAATAATAATTTTTAATGAAATTTACACTGATGTATAAGTACACTAGGAAAATGTCATTTCAACAGCAGTCACTTTCATCTTATGCTTTTGTAGCCAAATCCAATAGTCAATAATTAAGAAATATGTAATCTTATTATAATTTTTTTCTAAATCCGTCACTGACTAAACACATACACACGCACACACATATGCATATTTTCAATGTGTGAGCTGCTGCAGTTTGATGGATAGCTGTTAGATACACATAGAAACTGTCACGACGGCGCGGCGGGGAGAAGTGAAATTTGAGGTTATTGAACTGTGTTCTAGTTTATATGGTAGTTCTTGACCAAGCCCAATACAGAGAGTACTGTGTAATACTGTGAACAGTAACCAGTACTACTGTATTTGTTCCAGTCATATGTGACAAACATTAGGTGTAGAAATTATATTTTTATTACTCAACAGACTTATATGAGGTCGTTGACATTTTCCTAAAATTATTTCAATAATTAATTTAGATTTTTTCTTTATGTGTGTGTGTGTTGTGCATTTTGAATATGTATATGAGTTATGTGTGATGTTAATTTTTGTTTAGTTAATTTTTAATTACTTCAGTGAGATCTGCTAAAAATGACAAGTTTTTGATAGTAATGATTATATTAATTATTTAATAATTATGGTCTCCAATAAATAAGAAACTTCAATTTACATTAAAATGCTTTTATAATGTATCTATATTAGATACAAGGATAAATCTAAATGAAAATTTTTTACTCAAAATTTTACTAATTTTTTCAAAATTATAAATAAAATTTATCGAATCAATAAATATATATATTTTTTTTTAAATAACTTATTGAGTAAAAATTTAATAATTAATAATCTTCAGGCTTTATCTTATATATTGTTCATAAGCTCTCAACATATTTTTGAAAAAGCATAATACAATTACTGTGTTTTAAATGCTCTGATATTTTATTTGGTTACAAATAATTAAACCACAAATTTTAAAAAACTATATAGAATTTTTTTCTGAAAACGTTTCTGTATAAGAAATGACACTAATTTGCTGTATATGTATGTCATTTGTATCATTTTTCTTAATGATGATGTACTTAGATTATGTCGAAACGTCGATTATTAATAAAAATTAATACAGAACTAAATCCAAAAGTCGTTTTGTATTATATTGGTAATATACATTTAAATACTTATAATTACAAAAAAAAACACATTGATTTATGATAAATATCTATTAGGTATGCATTGACATTTTCTAATAGTAAATTATCTTTTACAAATATGGTAACGTTTAGTTTAAAATAATAATAGAAAAAAAACGAACATATATAAACTTTCCAAACAATTTAACGCTTCCTATAAAGATGTCGAAAGCAAAAACTTCATCCATATTTATGTTCAAAACGAATTTACTTTAAAATACATGTTCATGTCAACATATTATTGCTGTAGGCTTTTTCTCTACGTAATTTCGAATATTTTTTTCTCTCTCTTCTATTCTTAAATATTCCATGTTTTTATGCCAACAAGTCATTAATAATAAATTCAGAAGTCTGCTATATGATTTATGCTAATTGCCGAAATGGAGATTTTTTTACGCTAGGCAAAAAAAAAAATGGCCGAAAAAAGTTTTGAGAGAACTAGTTTGAAGTATAGTTGTGTAGAAATTTTTTGAAAAATATTAATATGATTTTTAATTTTAGTTCTGTAGTCTAGTACGGATAAATAAATCATTTTCAAATATATTTTAATTTATTACATATAATTAGAGTAGTTATTTATGTATCTAGTACCGAAAACGCACATTTTATACTAAAAGCTTATTTTTTAATCGTGTCAAAATTACTCTCTTAAAAAAATATGTTTTTTCTTCTGTAATGAAACAAAATTGTTATTAATTTAATTTAGTGTCCCTTTGGTAACACTAGCAAATATATTTTTACATTTTTTTTTTTTAGTGCAATTTTGTACACTATTTTTGGTGTCCCAATATTTTTTTACTGTAAATTTTTAATAATAACTCTGTACAGTAAAAATAAAGTACAACTTCTATGGCAAAAATGCAAAGCATACAACGAACACAATATTTCTGCACTCAATTTTCTCTTATCAAAAATCCGAATCACATATTTATATACAGTATACCTATATATGTGTGATAAGGTAAACAAGGACATACATTTAGAATAATTAAAAAGTCATTATTACAATCGATAAGCGAGCTCGATCACCCGATTTTACCAATAGGAAAAAATGATTCAGATACGCCCACTTTTTTCTGTTTACTTTATATAATATTCCAATTCCTTGAACAAACAGCGTCACTATAGAAAATTTTTACAGTTTTTTACTCGATTGTTCTATGATTTTTGGATACAGTATCAACTAGACAAAATTCAGGTTAACTTTGATAAGATTACAATTATTCATTCATAAAAAAAAAATTGGCAATATAATAAATTAAGTTTTGTTTTTTAAGTAGACATTTTTATCTTAAGTAAGTAGTTAATTAAACTATGACTGTAAAAAAAAGAAAATTTATTTTATAAAGTACAAGTATATAAGTGACAGGTTTGATTAGATTTTTTTATATTAACTGTGTACAAGTTCTAACGTACATATTGAGTTAGGCGACTAATTGCTTTTATAGAAATATTTTTATCCGCAATAACTATAATTTATATAACTTATATACAGGACCTACCTCTTAATGGTAGGTATTACATTGAAAAATACATATAAATACAAATCTTTATTAATTAGAAATATGTAAAAATAAACAGTAGATAAAAATAAATCGGTTTTTGGTTGAAGTTCTGTATTAATATTTATTAATAATCGACATTTCGACGAACTTAACATACGTCTTAAGCAATAAATTAAAAATTTAAAAATAAATATAACATACATCCAATTAAATTTGAAAATAAATATATAATTATTCTACATATATACATATTAAAGATGTCTCGAATATTCGGTTACTATTCGGTATTCGGCCCATTTTTTTAAATATTCTGTAATTTAATGACAAAAATAATTTTACGAAAAAATTTATACGTATTCTTATGTAGTCTCATACGATTGAGCAATTTCAATAAGAAATAATACATACTTCAAATTAACTTAAAACAGTAAAAATCTTTCAGAACTCATTATATTAAAATAAAACGGCTTGAGGTTGTAGTTCTGTACATATTAATAACCGACGTTTCGACGTACTCAACGTACATCTTCATCAGGAAAAATGATACAAATGATAAAAATAATAATAATAATTTTCTTTCTTTAGTACTACTAATGTTTATGTTTTGCCGCTGGTCAATTTATTGTCGTTTCTTAATGTGCAATTACCGTGATATGCTAACTAAAATAATTATGTTCTATTATTTAATAATATCATAGTTATTTATTCTTACATTGACAACAAAGTACGTAAATATATTAGAAAAACTATAATTCGCTTTAGCTTTAAGTTAGATAATAATTATGAAACTTATGGTGGTATTCTGAATAGAATTGTATTGTTGTATTTAAGAATATTTTGTTTTTTTCTATAAAATAAAATATACCTACTATTTACCAGAAAAGACAAAATATTGTATATCGTTATTGTTTTGTTCAGGATATCATCATTAGTAATATTTTGAAGTAAAATTATGTACTAAATATGTCAATTTACTTTAAGTAATTAAAAAATTGTTACATGACAAAATTAAAATTTCCGCTTAAAATTATCTAAAAGTTCATTACACTCAGATAATTTTAGGTAATTAATAAATACGTGATTACACGCACGTTCAATTTTGTAGTTCAAAATTTACTGCACTTAATTGAAACCGTTTCCTTACGAGTGTTTCAATATTAAATCATTTAAAAATGTTATTAAAACATACACTGAAAAATATATTACGGAATAAAATATATTTAACTCCATAGAACAAAATATACAATTATTTTACGTCAAATCTAATTAAAATTAAAAAACTAATTCATTTAAAAAAATTACAAAACTTAAAGAAAAATTTACATATTTACAACAAATATTTATATTATATTTTCTCCTAATTGAAGTACTTCTCTTCACAATATTTGCTGAATTAACCTGAAAATTAATATAGTAACTACTAAATTTTCCTATTAGATCTGAAATTAATTTTTTTACTCCTTTTGCTTAACAAAACATGTTGAAGTTAATATTGAATTTATTCGTTTAATACAACTTATTTATTGTAACTGACTGTTCTGAAAATTACATAATTACATAATTCAATAATTAATTTAATATTATTGATTGATTTATATAAAATAAAAAATAGTATATTTTTTAACTGGCTCTATTTTCTACAAAAACGATTATTATTGTACCGAAAAAATACCTGAGATATAATATCCTATGTAGAATAAATATATATTTTTTTGAATTTTTTCGTATTTACAATTTGGCTAAAATAAAATTTGTTATTCTATTTTCCAAAATACAAAATACTCCGAACTTTAGAGTACTGATGTAATGGTTTAAGATTTGTTCTTTCCAACTATAACTATGAAAATGATTTACAACTGTATGGAGCATGTCCAGTTGTAAACTGATTTTAGAACATAAGATACAAATGATTGGCCTGTGACGTACTAAATATTTCAAAAGAGATATAGAGTGCATACACATATATAATATTTTAAAATTTTATTTGAAAATTATTAAAGTAATAACTTGAAGAATTTTTTTCTAACCTAAAACGTACTGTTCAAGATTTAAATACAGTATATCGTATCAAAGCATAATTTGTTTCGTATAAGAAAAAATCAAGAAACACAAGAACTGCATCAAGCAAAATGCATCTTTATCTAGTTGCATTAGAAACAGTAAACAAAGCGCAAAACATTAATTAAATAAACATAGTTCTACAATTAAAATAAAATTAAATAATTTCCATTTGACACCATAATGCAATCGGAAAAATCTTTGGCAATACGGTAAGTAATTAATTTTACAAGGAAATCCATTTACAATTACACTGTGTAAAACAATAAAATGTCGTAATACTAGTCTCTAACTCTGATAGATCATTAACTAGAATAACAATTTTGCTATTGTGTAAATCTGTCTTTTGTCAATTGTTTCGACATACAAATTTGCCGTGTGTTAATTGGACTATTCTGTTATATATCTAGATGTTATAATCATATATTCTCTACCTAATTTGTACAGGGTGTTTGTTTTTGAATCTAGTATACGTATATATGTAACAAAGAAAAACACCTATATATGATTTTTCTCATTTTTAGTTGTTTTATATGAAAATATTAGATAATTTTTTAGTCTTTTAATCATATTAGATGGAACATCTAATGTAAAAATAGATTATTACATTTCGTATATTGACCTAATGTAATAAATTAGATATTTTATCTACTTTGTTTGGTATTTAGGTATTTTATTGTTATTTGTAAATTAAATTGTAAAATAAATAAAAATTTAATGATGTATGCGACAATTTTAAAGGCCACTAAAGCTCTAAATAAGAATGCTTACTAAATAAATCAACTTTTTCTTATATTACAGTGTGTTATGTTTTTTGTCAACAACGAAAAGATTTTCTAACATGGTAAAAAATGTAGAACTCATTATATTAAAATAAAAAAGTTTAAGATTAAGTTCTGTATAGATTTTATTTAAATACCGAGGTTTCGATATACTGTACGTATCTTCATCAGGTAAAAATAATACAAATGATATAAATAATAAACAAACAAAACATAGAAACAAATTAGTAGGTGATAAAGTAAATAGATTAAAAAATATATAAATTATTTAAATAAAATTTGGCTTCCTTTATTTTATAATTTATAATTTTATTATTATTATATTATTTTTTTTTTTAAATAATTTATAAATTTTTAATCTATTTACTTTGTCATCTAGTAACTTGTTTATATGTTTTGTTTGTTTATTATTTACGTATGGCATTTGTATTATTTTTTCCTAATGAAGATATACGTAGTGTACGAGATCGAATCCTAAAGCTTTTTTATTTTAGATTTTCTATTGCTGTCTTGGTCACCAAATCTAAGTTTCGGAATTATTAAAAACAAATATTTATAATAATTTTCATAGTATAGTAAATTAATGAATAAACACCTTGTATAAATGTATATACATAACTGAAGGTACTCTATGCGCATGTACAAAACATGTTAATGCTAACTTGACAACGTTGTGCCATAATAGATAATTGGCAACACTGAAACAAAAGAACAATGCCGGCTTTTGTTTGCTAATTATTGTTGTATCTTTTTTTTGTACAGTTTCTTCTCAATTTAATTATGCTATGCAAAATTTTATATTATGCAAATAAGAAGAAAAAAATAAAAATCTGTAATTTTATATATTACTCCTACATATATATATCATTTTTATTTTAATTTCGTTATAAAATTGAAAAAGATTTTTCAAGAAACATTAGAGCGAGAACTGTAGTTACAATATTAATTATATTACACAAAAATTAGTTTCATTACTAGAATATGATAATGCTGCTCTGTTTATTTCAGTAAATTAAATTAATAATTCTACCCTATAATGAATTAAGGCAACTTTTTAGATAAATTCCTGTAGTATATATCAAATTTTCATCGTAGTATGTATTTATAAGCCTCAGTTTAATTTCTTATGGATATCCAAGTTACTTACCACGTTTACTGCTAATGTGCATGTGAGTAATATTTTCCTAGGGGCCAGGGTGTTTAGACCCAAATTATCCCTTGGGACCAAGTTTGCCGCTTGATAGACTTTTATAGCCATTTACTATAAATACTATTAAAAATTCATAAATATTGTTATTATTTCTAAAATAAAATACGCTCGGTCTCATAGATCGAGTAGACTCCATAAAAAATTTTAACCCATGGTCTTATAAACCGAGATGGTCCCTTGGGAAATTTTAGTCTCAATCCCTTATAGATTGAAATGGAAGCGAACGTGTTAATAAAATTAGATCACTTATTACATAAAAATTAAATGCAATTTTTTTTTAGAGATAATATATTACTTATGAATCAACCACGTGTTAAAACAATTAATAATTACATATTAAAAAAATTCTCAAAACTAATAAAGATAAATTTAATTTCTTGATAAAATTTTAAAATTATATAATAAATTTTCGTAATATGAAGACAAAAAAATTATCTCATGCACGTGATGGAAAAAATATAAACTTCTAAATTTTCATTCACATTTTTTGCTTTTTACCACTTTTTACATAACTTTATAGAAAACTATAAAATTAGCGACATTAAAAAAATTGATACATTTTTTACTGTTCATTTATAGCAATTCTTGGAAAATAAAATTAGTTTGGCATACCTTTTTCTGTAGTAAGAATAAGAAATAGCCTCATAAATTAACTTCAGACAAGCAAATTTTAAAGTCTTAAGTATTATTTACACTATAGACAGCCGCAGGCCAGTGGTAGCGTGTTGGGTCCCTGATTCGCGCCGCGCTCATACCAGAAATTAAATTATATTATTTCTGATATTAAAAACCTTGTACCACTGAACTGATATCGGCTGGGTCTGAGTAGTTTAAATGAATTTATTAACAAACTAATCTTTCAACTTAACGTACAGTATGCCAAGTACATGTGCATCCTTTTTACAAACTAATCAAAATTTTGCCCATTTCACAAACTGGGCTATTACACAATTAATGTGTGTGTGCATATCCATGTTAAAATTCATAAACATATTATAAAACCACACTGATTGAGAGCCTCTGCTACTCTATTTCAAACAACTAAACTACTATCCCTTTCGGCAGCAGGAATACTGTCAGTGTCAGCTTATGACGCAGGTCCGGATTAAAAGATAGCAAATGTTGTTTTTTCTGCTATTTGCGTTTTAAATAAAGAGAGATAGAGAGAAAGAGAGAGAGAGAAAGAAAGAAAGGGAGAAAATTTATAGAAAATTATAAGATATTGTGCGTCTGCTGTTGACAAGATATTTCAAAATATAATTAAATTTAATTCATTGCCAGTTAGTGAAAATCATTTGAAATGTGTTTTCCAAACAGATTTTATACGTTTCAATAAATTTTATATGTTCGTAGATCATTTTGTTGGGATCTGTTACTGAGTGTTGACGTAATAAAATTGCAGAATTTGCTTTTGAAATTTAATGTAATTAATTCAAATTGGTAGAGGTATTACGCATTAAAATTAAATAAGGCCTTATTGAGACTACTATATTGTTTTCTGTTTTATGTAGTAAATCTTTGTTTATTTTATGGTTAACATAAGATCATTTACAGTAATCAAAGAGCAAACAACTGAACAAGTTCTGCTTTTATGTCGCTGTACATTGACTACTCATTTTAAAATAAAAATTTACAGAGTTGAGTCACTTTGAATTCTGTATCGGTTACTATCTCAAAACTTGGCTTGGTTATTAAATATATTGGCTGCGGTATTACAAACTCGGATTTTGGGAGTTCATATGTTTAGTCCTATCACAGTTGCATTATCTTAATATCGGTATTAGTAAAATCAACTTTGAAACTAAACTTTTAAAACCATTAAAACTTAAATTTTCTTATTTTAATTTGTATTATAACATAACAATATATATTTTAGGTATAGACATTATGTATCCATATTTATTTAATAATATGATATTAACTAATTATTCTTTGTATTTTCAAAATAAATGTCAACTCTAACTACTGACTTATCTCAAATCTATAATTCTATAGAAATAGTAGTTTGTTATTTTGAAAAAAAAAAAAAAAAAAATTGTGAAATCCTGACACAGCAGAAGCGAGTAGAATCACCACTTCATGCAAACAGTAAGAGAAACGCAACGTTCCGGTAATAATTCATCAAATGGATTTAATTAGTAGGGGTGCCCTCTGTGTGTGTGTGTGGATGTACCAGAAACTGACGATATTTAAAGCGCATGCGCACGTCTTTCTTATACTAACCATCCTTCTTTCGCACGTTCTACTTTCATTGCAGTGGTCTTTGTTGTATGAGATTCTCGGAGATTTTAGGTTATGTTAAATTGAATTGAATGTACTAAAGAGAGGGAGGGGAGATAGTATTGGATCTCTAAAAGAATTTTTGTTAATTTATTTGCTCCGAATGCAATCATTTTAAAGTCGTTTTGTTATTGGTAGCTGCAGTTTTTTATCATGTGTGATTGTGTGGAATGTAAGAGCAAGCTTTGAGAAGATTTAATTCCTTTTTATTTGGTATTATAGTTAATTTGAGAAAAATAAAGACATAGTAGAAATAGTGCGAAGAATCAGCAATATTGAATGAAATTAATTTTATCAATTAGCGTTAATTAGAGATTTTTTTATTAACTCTTTGTATTCCATAAGATAAAATAAAAGTATTGATTTTTCAAAATATGTACAATTACAAAAAAATTATTTTAAAATTTTCATTAACATTATAGAATATTTTGGAGTGATTTAAAGAAAATACGTTTTCAGCACCAGATATATAAATATTTCAAAAAAAATTTCCGTCTTCCATTATTTATACATGAATATATTTCAAAGAATATCTGACTAATATATTCCTGACAATTATGAGTATAAGTATGCGCTGTACGCAAACTAGACAACTTTTATACAATGTGATGCAATATTGTAAAACATTTAAAGTTAGAACATTTAAAAAAGAAATAAAAGTAAACTATTTTGCCCTTGAACGATTTACATCACTCAACATTTATTATATCTTGCTTTTTTTCTTTTTCAGAACCGCCAACTATTTTAAACATATTTCCATTAAAATGTTTCTTTTTCTTGTGCCAAATAACTTATGATATATTAAATTTTTCCACGTGGAAATTACAGTATCTGACATTTAAAAGCAACAAAAATAAAACCATTATTTCTTCATTCTAAAAATTATGGTTCTTACGCATTTATCTTTTTTTAATATTATTAGATAAATTATTAAGTAATTATGATGATACTAAATATACAGCTTCTTAATGTAATTATTATCAAATTAGAATCTTGTTAATTACTAGTTGAATTCATATTAATCAAACTACAATTACATTAATATAATTAAATTATAATTTATACAAAACTAAAGCGAAAAATCTATTTACTAATGCTAATTAAGATATTAAGAAAAAAATGTAAATATCATATTTTTTAACAAACAATTTTGTCAAGTCCAAATTAATTATTTATTAAATATATAAATTATATAATAATAATCAGCTACTGCTCGAAAGAAAAATGAAATTTTTTTTCACTGCTAGCTTTAGAATGTAATATTCAACAAATTAATTTTCTTTACCTAAGGCAATTACACAATTTTCTCTTCTACTAGTAAATAATAAAAACAATTTTCTTCATTGTAAGATCTTTGATCTTGATCTAGAACATATATAAATGATCTATGATCTTAAAAACGATCATACGTGCAGTTGCTTGCAATTTGAGTGACAATATATTTGAATCATTATTATTTCTAAAAGTAATCATGAAAAAATCGAAGGCCATATTAGTAGGCCCGGTTAGGCAAAGCATTGTTAAACGTTTTGTAAGTTAACTAATTCCATAACTTGCGAACTGATCAACTGACTGTTGAGAATCTAGTTGTCTAGTTAGCTCATTGATTAAGTTAACAATTTTTTCTGCAACGAAGCCTTAATAATTAAATCTCTTTTCAGAATGTCACATTAACATTAACATTAACTTTTACTAGAACTATTACAATAAAAACTAATTTTATTATACAAAGAAACCATTAAACTTCTTTATAGCTTTGTTCGCGGAACACATCCCGAACTAGTTCCGAACAAGTACGCATGCGCAATGTAAATGTGATCGTTCGCGGTAAGAAAATTACATGTTCTGAACAAAAAGTTCTGCGTTCGCGGAACACAATTATTTCATTCGGAATTAGTTACGAACGTATTCGACACATCCCAGGATTTTATCAAGAATTTCTGATCCGCACATGCGCACTGAAACTGTATGATCGTAAAAGTTTACCAGCAATAGTTTACACGTCAATTTCGAACGTTTTATGTTAGATTTGTGTTTTAAAAGGACAAGTTATTTACTATTATGCACGGAATAAACAAGAATAGCTGATATCTAAAATGAAATTTGTCAAATAACGGAATTGGCAAAGCGCACTCTATGATCGAACAATTTAATTAAAAGTAATGTTCATTTAACGTTCGCGGAAATATAAAATCCTGAATAAATTCAGAATAGGACATGCGCATTGGATTGACCTAAAGACATTTCGAACAGGTTCCGAATTGATTCGGAATTGCTACCGCGAATAAAGCCAATAAATTAAAAAAAAAATCTAATATAACTTTTATTAAGATAATAAAAATTAATTTGTCATCACACTTGTTCATTATTTCAGCCAAAATTGGCCGAATATCAACTTTATTTTCTAATAAATAAGATTATAAAAACAGATTAGCATTAACATTTAAATTTTAAACTATCATTTTTGTGTTACGAAAATTTATATAAGCTGATGTAACCAAGCAACGGCAAAAATGTTTATAGATGTATAAACACTTCATAATTTCATTTAAATATTCAAATATTTGAGTTGACAACTTTATTAAATGGAAACAAAAAAATTTAGAATGAAACAAAAAAAATATATATATATATATATATATATATATATATATATTATAACTTACAAGGTTACTATTACGAGCATTTCGATGGATTTATTTTTAAAATGTTTTTTAACGTATTTCTGGTAGAAATATTAGAATATCCATAAAATTTTCGTCAGTTTTTTCGTTAAAGATTCGTAAATTGGCATGAAATTGCTTGCCGAGTTTTACGCCATTTTTATATTCATGTAAACTGATTTTTAACAAGATGAAAAAAATTGTTAAACCTTCGTCATGTTAAAGATTTTGCTAAAAAAATATTAGGAGTAATTTTTATAATTAATTTGAAATTGGCATATAATTATTAAGCTTAGAAGCATATGGGTAAACCTTATATAGACCACTTAGAAAAAAAAATGTTTTTTCTAAAAAAAGTTGGCAACACATTATATAATTTTTGACGGCACTAAAAGAATTTTTTTAAAATTTTTATTATCATGGATAGGCAATGAAACTATAATAAAATTTTAAAATTTTTAGCAATTTCTTCTTAAAAAGTTGACAACACTGTAAAGCATTAAAATTACATGATTTATGTGTGGTATCTCTTTTGAAAAAAAATTATTTATTATTAAAAAAATTTATTTAAATTTTTTTTCTGACAGTTGGCATCAGTAGGAAAAATAAAATAAACCTATCCTGAAAATTTCATTAAAATCGGTTGAACCGTCTAGGAGATGAGATTACAAACTAAGTTTATATGCGTCATATGAAGGATTTCTATTTTTTTTTAATTTTGGAAAATGTTACAGATACTGTACCGAACACTATTCCACTTTCCTTGGAAATCAAAATGGTAAAAAACAATATTTTAATGTAAAAATAATATTTTCTTGACTTTGCTGCAATTTGTTAACAATCTTTTCTTGTGTAATATTATTTTGTTGAAATTTGAACACAAGATTTCTCAAATTTATATTAATAAAATAAAAATCAACAAAATTAACAAAATATTTCGCTTTATTACAATAAAATTGTAGGTTATTTTCGAAAAATTAAAAAGTTGGTTGACAAGACAATTCTACGAGTAATAGTATGACGAATATATCCGTCATAAGTGCTCAGAATAAATCCAGCAAAATTTTTCCTATATTATTTCATCGTCAAATAAATTTGAAAATAATATTTTATGTAATCTTTGTTTAAAGTTTTTTTTTTTATTTTTATTGTTATTTTAATACGATCCTAATAAAAAGTTAACCCAAAGACGTCAAACGAAAAAATTTTGGCAATAAATTTTATTTGTATTTTAAATCAGTTTCATTATATAAAACTGACATTTAAAAATAATAAAAGTTTGTAAAATTAATTCCAAGAAAAAAGCATGTGTGTTGATGATATGTCATAAAATTATATTAGTTCAAATCGTATATATAAATAAAAATACAATTGAAAATTTAACATTAAATTTTTTTAAAAATATACATACCATAAATTCCGCTGTTAAATACAGTGGAATTCAGCAAAACTTACCTGAAACAAAATAAAGAAATAATTAATAGAATATTTATAATACAAAATGTTACACTATAAATAGTACATATGACGCAGAAATCTTTCGATTTTTTTACACCGAAAAAAGAATACCTTTTTCAAACAGCCGACATTTTCGTAATTTTTCAAAATTCAAAAAAATCCTACGTATCATAGTAGATCTTTATTTTAGTTTTAGGATATTCGAAACTTTTGTATTATGTTTCAGAACTTTCCGGGGAACGGGACGTAACCAAGTTTTTTTTATAAGGGCTGATAAATCCACGCGTGATGTCAAAATTTAAAAACATTTTTTGACATAAAAATTCAAAAAAACGTAATTCAAATATACCGTAATAACATATAAAAAACCCGGAACATTTATATTATTATTTATCCATGAAAAAAATTCCCAAACTTTGCCTATTTTCAAAGCGCTCAAGATTGTGTCCTCCCTTAATCTTTAAAGCTTTAGAGATTCTCATAGATTGTAGAAATATTGAATAATCATCATTATTTTTTCAATGTAAGAGTAGGATAGATTAGGCGAAAAGGTTAGTTTGTATTTTTATGTTTATATCTAAAATAAAAAACTTAAAAATACGAGTAATTTTCCAAAAACAAACGAATTCTTCAATATTGCTGCAATAGATATGTTATCAATAGAACAATATAACATTTTGCCAATTTTAATTTAATTTCATATAATGATTAAGATTACTCTCCTGTACTGGGCTATCTGTTTTCTCACTGTTTTTATGTTATGTTACACAAATATTATTTAATGTTTCGTTTCGTTTTCATAATTTTGGTCATGTTCTGTTCTATTATTCTCTTATTAAACAAAAGTCCGCGCGATGTTGTATTGTTTTTTTTAAATATAGCTTCTTCCGCTTAAAATAGCAGACCAGCGTTAATCATTCTTTCTGTTAAGTTTGGCGAAATTTACATTTAAATTTGTTTTTAACCAGTAAAACAGTAATCTACAGAAGTTAGTTTTAATTTCAGTAATGCTTTTTAATTTGTAATTTGCGTATAATTTACACAATTTCAAGGAAATTTTTCTTTCTTACTGCCCTTTATCATTTTTATATAAAATTTTGCATTTATAAAAAATTTATAATGTAGAACAACAAACACTTACAACTAATATTCAAATGAGGAACATTTAAGTAAAAAAAAATCAAAATTTTAATTAATAGCAACAACTGATAAAATAAAAATTATACATTTGCGTTGTTTTTTTAAATATGTTAATAAATAGTTCAGAACCACTAACTCAATGACGTGGAACTAGTACCTACTAAAAATATATATAAATACTAAATATTTTTATAAAAAAATTATTTAGTACCAGTATTATTTTAAAGACTTTTTCTCATTCAAATTTTATTACATTATTAAATACAATAATGTATTATTATTATTATTTTTATTACAATATTGTAGTGGGGAACAAATATTTAAACATCTTTTTTGTAAATAATAGATTCAATAATTCTTTTTGGTCATTTATATAATTTTTCTAAGGTCTTGTTTAATAACACCAAACTTTACTACTTTACAAGTAAATTTACTCTGTTGTTTTACAAAGGAACAATTAAAATAAACAACTATTGGAAAATTTAACGTTTGAGAATTTTGATGTTTGTCCAAATAACTTTCAATATATTCAATAACATTTTTAAATTGTTAAAAAATATTTGAAAATGGATAAAAATACAGAATCTGATAAAGAGAATTTACTGAAAATAAATGATATGCTGAACATAATATTAAAATAAAATTTGTAACCTATGGAGTTATATACTGTCTAGAGTAAAATTTACTAAATATCATGATTAAAATAAAAATAAACACACAACTCTTGGTTTTTTGTTTCAAAATTAATATTTTATTAATACGATGTACATTTCGGCTTATTAGGCCATCATCAGGTGACGAAAATGTAATACAAAAAATTATACATTTCTAACTATATATACTAATACTTAAACTAAAACATAATTGTACTAGGGACCTAAAATGGTTTTAGCAGTGGGGATGAAAATAAGTCGGTTTGTTCATTTATTAAGATTTTATTATCAGCCAAGGCTGTTTGTATTTCCATCGCTTCTAAGAAATTCATTCTAAGACCCTTGTCGCAAATATGCAATACTTCCATATCCTCAATAAAACATTTGTGTCCTAAATCTAAACAATGTTTGGCAACATTTGAGTCGGTTTTTTCCAGCCTAACCGACCTAATGTGTTCGTTAAAACGTGTCTGAAAAGCTCTTCCTGTCTGACCGAGGTAAATAGCCGAGCAATTACTGCAATTTATTTTATAAATACCGGATTGGTTGAGAATATTTTTATTAGTTATTTTATTATTTACTATTGAATTTTTTAGTTTGTTTTTGTTATAAAATGCAGAAACAATATTTTTTGATTTTAATTGGTTTGCAATTTTTAAACTTTTACTACCGACATATGCTATTTTTCTATAATTTATTTCTTCTTTTGTTTCTGTTTTACCATTGTATAATGAGTGTACATTGTTTAGATTTAGGACACAAATGTTTTATTGAGGATATGGAAGTATTGCATATTTGCGACAAGGGTCTTAGAATGAATTTCTTAGAAGCGATGGAAATACAAACAGCCTTGGCTGATAATAAAATCTTAATAAATGAACAAACCGACTTATTTTCATCCCCACTGCTAAAACCATTTTAGGTCCCTAGTACAATTATGTTTTAGTTTAAGTATTAGTATATATAGTTAGAAATGTATAATTTTTTGTATTACATTTTCGTCACCTGATGATGGCCTAATAAGCCGAAATGTACATCGTATTAATAAAATATTAATTTTGAAACAAAAAACCAAGAGTTGTGTGTTTATTTTTATTTTAATTTTAATTATGTTTCAACAAGTGCCTACAGCCGTGTCCATCCAAATTAAATATCATGATATTTGACCAAGTAATTTATTCGGTTAATTTGTTCAACTAGTAAATTTACTAAGCGTTTATAATACAGATACTATAGGAATAAAAGTATTTACTTTCCTACTAAATTTACTTTGTTGCTTGTGAAATCGGACATTATAATTTTATTTTAAATATGCTAATAAAAATAAATTTTCAATTATATCGCAGATATATTCGCAATTTTTATAATAATTAATGAAAGTTTCACTGTATTTTAAATTAAATAATAAAAAATAAAAAAGCAACAGGTAAAACTTATAGAAAAAGTATTTATAAGAGTAGTATTTAAAATAGTAACCAGATCTACATAGCTCTGTACTAATACATTAAGTTTGTGATAAGCAAGATAGTTTAAATAAGGCTTTATACACTATTTATATGCTTACTTTATTATAGTCACAGAACAATACACGCATTAATATTTATTAGAAACAAAAGACGTTCTACATTTCCATTTTAAAACAGTTTTTGGTCAAGATAAAAAAAAGAAGACGATCGTCACACAAAGAGAAAAACGAAAGCGATTTTCGTTTTTTTTTTTATCATCGTTGGAGAGAAAACAAAAGAAGAATGCGTCATTTTTATCGGTAGTAGATTTTTTTTCTCTGATGCGCATGCGAACATTTTAGAAAAAAATTATATGTGTATGTATGTGTAGAGCCAGTAACAAACATTCTCAAAGTTACATTTCGCTGAATTATTTATAAGTATGCGCTTAATGTGACAGGTTCACAATGAGTGCCAGAATTTACGTGACTGGGCTTTTTTATAACCGTGGTCTTGGTTACAAACTAGACATGAAGCTAAATAGATTATTTTATTTACCTCTTAAGCACAGACATTTTTTTATTTTAATTTTATGGCAGTTTTATTTATACATGAAGAAATATTTATTACATTCATTTATGAGATAATATAAAAATTAAATTTATTGTGTATGTTATATAGATAGGTACATTGAAAAATATATAAGAAAACTTTTATAGAGATTCGCTGACGGGGCGAAAAATAAGATAAAATTGTAGAGAAATAAGACTTTAGAAACTGCACCTACAACCAGGGCCGGCGAAGAGGGGGGTACGGTGGGTAATACTACCCACGTGGATAATTCCAAGTGGGTAACTACCAACCTGGAATTTTGGCAAAATTTTATAAAAATTAACAAATTTAACACATCTATTCGCACCATTAAATTGGTGAAAATTTTTATTTCGTTATTTCGTTATTTTTAAAACGTTAGAAAAGGTTGAAGAGATTTCTCGGAAAAGGTTTTGAAGTCTAAAATAAATGTTACATTATGGATATAAAATAATAAATTTATTGTGCAAGTACCATGGTACATTGTCGATATGAATCAATATTTTTTCAAAGAACCATAAACCGCGCGGCCGGCCAAAAGGACCTAAATATTTTGTTAGATCTGGAAGTCATAAAATGCTTTTTCTGTCCCCTGTCCGAGAATAATGCAAAATTTTTCTTATGAGTGTCATTTTCTTTTGTAGTGTTATCCTGTGCAGTGTGTTTATTTGTGTTGAGTACTCATGAAATTTTTGTTTAAATATATTTGTTATTTTGGTGTATCCAATCATTGTATTGCTAAACGTTTTTCGGTGAGTTATTATGATATTATATCTTAATGTGTAGACTAATTTGTTGATATTGATAGATGATTGATTTATATGCAGTGACTTTCAAAAAGTCCGCACCATATGGGAAAAATTTTTATTATTTGATTTTTAAATATTATTATTACGTTACTTGGAGGTGCTTGTCTAGAAACTAAAAATACACTAGGTAGAAAGTACCAATATCATTTTCGGTATAGATCAAATTTAAAAATTAAGAAAAAATTTTTAGGTAAACTTACTTTATTTGTAAAAATTTAGAAAAAGTTATTTTAAGAAAAGTTTTAGAATAATATTTTAGGCCACTATACAAATTTTGAGTGAAAAATACGATTATTATTACCATTATATGTTTCAATATTGTATCGCTAATATTCAAAAGATATCAATAAAGTTTGGATAAATATGCATTATTTTTATTTAATTAAATGTTTTCTTTCCATCTGACGTGAATTTTTTATTGAATATGCTGAATTTGAGAAAATACGACAACTTTGCACGAAAGTGGTAACACTTATTTATAAAAATTTAACAAAATTTAACTGGTGAGTGATATTATTGTCTATAATGATTCAGTTATTAAAACGGCACATTTTTCAAATAAATACTAAATTAGGATTAAACAACTAGAACATTTTTTTTACAGTATTTTTCACTCAAAATTTGTATAGGGGCCTAAAATATTATTTTAAAACTTTTTTTAAATAACTTTTTCCAAATTTTTACAAATAAAGTAAATTTATCTGAAATTTTTTTCTTAATTGTTAAATTTGACCTATACCGGAATTGATATCGGTACTTCCGCCTAGTGTGTTTTATTATTATTATTATTATTATTATTGTTATTATTACTATTATTTTTATTATTATTATTATTTTAATTCCTTTTTAATTTTATTATTTTTTATATTTACTATAGTTTTTATTCATTTATTTTGAAACACAATTTTGACTATATAAAATATATATTATATTGAACATTTATAATTATAATTATAATTTTTATAAACATTTAAATTAAAATTATAAACAATTAAATCTATGACCGCTGAAAATAATTAGGATCGCAAAGCGAAAACGGACACTCTTTTTGAAAAGAAAAAAGGGCAACAGCATAGATATAAAGCCGTGGTTCTCCTCAATCTGCGTATTTCTCTCTAGCAATTGTCCGAAAACAAACAAACACACCAAACCATTTTTTTTATTAACATAGTCTGAAACGCAAATTGCTGAAATACCCTCGCGAGTACTTGACAGATTTACAACTCTGTGTTGCGCGGGGCGAGAGAGTATACGAAGTGTTTGTCTAAATTCACAGACATCCTAGATTTATATGCATCTATCTATATCAAATGCGCGATTCTTACCTTAGTCGATGTTCAAATGTTGAAACGATGACGGACGTTTGTTTTTAGATGTGACATTAAAGTGTTTTCGCGTCCGAAATGGACCGAACGTTCAAGATTTTTCTCATTGCGACATACTTTTAATTCTTTGTGATTGACACGGGATACTATATTTAGTTCTTACAGTAACGAAGAAAACTTGACTTTTTTCAATTAATTAATGGGTCTATTCGGTTTTCATATGTAAGATCTGTAACGTAACAGAATATTTATTTACCATGACTACAGTAGTTGTTGTACTGTGATGGCCACAGCAATTTTTTTTTATTAATGAACAAACAATTTTAAAAAAAAAATGAGTAAGATTTATTACTTTATTCCAGACATCTACTGAAATTTAAAAAAAAAATGTTCATCTTGCCTAAATTAATCATAAATTCATAATTTCTATTTTATGTTTGAAAATAAAGTACATACTTTGAAATAGTGATGTAAAATAATTTATTTATTTTAATAATATATTTTGTTCCTAATTTATACTGCATTTATATTTGAAAGAACAAAATGGTTTTCAAATGTAAATTTTTCAAAATAAATAAATTGAAAATAAATAAATTGAAAATTTTGCAAGTATAAAAAAATCGTAATTTATGCTAGATTCTTTTAAACTTAAAAAAAATATAGTATTTGTTGATGGAGAAAAATATATAACTTCAAAAGGAGGCACAACTTCCAGATTTTTTATTATATTTGGTTAAATAAGATTAATTTATAAAAATGCATATTTATATATTAATAATTTATTTACAGCGCCGCACTTACGCACAAACACATAAGGCTATAGCATCGGACCTCAAATGTAGGGAGATATTCTAGTCAATGTGTAAATGTATCTAAATATTGTAACATTTGGCGATTTGACGTTACTTATTTAATCAAACAAATTTTGATTGATGTTAAACTAAATGACTGTGATCTTTTAAACAAACAACTAACTAAACAAATTACTTTCAACTGGACCCATTTACGTTGTGTAATAAATTTAATTTTAAACAAATACCAAATTCGTTAATACAAAGTGTTGGAGACTAGACTTGGACATGAGAATTATAGAGGGATGTTCAGGTTGAGAAAATAAACTCATTGCTTCCTTCAACGCTCACTGGTGTGGGCATTTATTAACAATATTAAGCAAATCAAACATACAAATACAACTTTATTTATTTAATTGAAATTGACTTTAAATATACCAGTGATGTAGTGTAACGTGTCATTATACGTTTTCAGATGATTCTCGATTATTTTATTGTTAACTTACAATATTTAATTCGGATAAATAAGAAAATATATTTCATTCAAGTTAATGTATGTGTGGATGTGTGGATAAAGTCTGTACGACGTTGAGGTGAGACGGGCTTCTTAACGGCCCCTGACCTCTGAGGTGAGTCGGGCTTCTTAGCGTCCCCTGACCTCTTGTATTTTGTTGGTGTATGTAATCCAAGAATGAAACATTTGATTGGTCATCTTGACTCTAGAAGTTATTCGCGAAACGAGAGATTTCTAGTCACGTATAATGTGTGTGTATGTAGATGAGTGTAACTGTGTGTAAAACAAAACAATAGATAAACATAAGTCGATATTTATTGTAATAATTTTAACTAAATGGCGGAATTACCACGCTGCAATTTCGGACTGTTTGGTTGTTTCCGGCGGTACTACCACGGTCGTAACTTGGGAGTGTTGCTGTTTGCCTGCGTAAGGATTCTCACTGGTGTGGACCCCGAACACGGAATTGACGTCGACTGGATTGACGTCACGCTCAGCTCTGTGGCATCGGGTCGGAACGCAACTGTTAGTAGTGCCTTCTTCTGCTACTCTATCCTCGATACGTGGTGGAATCGGAGTGGACTTGGGTGTCGCCTGTATACCCGATTGAAACACGCCTCGACCGTGGTGGCTCCACCTGGCGTATGGCCCTTGGTATATCGTGGAAGCCGGGTTGACCTTGGATGTCGCCTAGGACTCGGCCGGGACTACCTCCCCCTGGTGTCTGGCCCTCGGTACGTGATAGAAACCTGGTTGCCCTTGTATGCCGACCGGGACGCGGACGTGGCTACCTCCTCCTGGTGCCTGACCCTCGAGCTGTAGTGGAAACCGGGTTGGTTTTGGCGGTCGTCTCGGATGGTAGTGCCCCTCTAGTGTCGTGGCGTAGTGGACTCTGATTCAAACCCGGCTCACGGAGAGTGGAAGAAATGCAACAAGCTTAGTGTTCGGCACCGATAACAAGCGCGATTCTTAGCAAGTTAGGGAATAGTCTTGTCTAGTGTTCTGCACCGATAACAAGCGCGATTCTACGACAAGTTGGAATAAAACTAACCTAGTGTTCAGCACCGATAGCAAGCGCGATTCTAGGTAAGTTAGGAAATAGTCTTGTCTAGTGTTCTGCACCGATATCAAGCGCGATTCTGAGACAAGTTGGAAGGTTTGGAGAGAGGAATTGACCCAGGTCGAAACCAGAGTGAGTTCTGCAGCTTCTGCCAGGGCTTATAAGCGAACTTTTCTCCCTACCTATTTTGAAATAGAAATATACAAAATCATAAGTAAAACAAGCAGAACACTATATTTTCAATTTTAATTTCCAATGAGATTCCGGCGAACTATCTTCAACCAATAATATTCTTATTCGTATGTCTCCCACTTTTCAAACTTACTTATGCGCACGCGTATTTTATTATTTTAGTAGAGTTGAAGCCAAAATATTAGAGGGAAGGGTAGCATTGATTCGAACTATTGTTTAGATAAAGAGCGTGCACATTGAAGAACATTCGCTAGGGTGCAATAGCATATCCTTATTTTCACCATGCGTTAGACAGAGAGAATGGTTAGGTTTAGGAATCGCATACGTTAGAGTGAGAAGCTGCTATCGGTGTAGGTGTTAGGTTTTTACTCCGCTTACGTCTGTATCTATATGTATTATCTCAAGTGGTTATACAAGTATTTGGCTTTTATAAACGTTAATTTTTCTAATTAATTAATAAATTTATTCAATTGTAATTATTAAATTCGAATCGTACATATTTTACTCGTTCTTTTGATACCAAACACTTTATAGTTTGTTTAAATAAATATTATGTTTTCTTCTAATTAATATTACTTTATTAACTATCAAACTGTCTTAATTAATTCGACATCATAGTATTGGATTTGAATTTGAATCTTATTTGTTAGTGAGATTTATATAAATATTTTTACTTTATTTTCTTATTACCAAGTGAGTACCATACAAACAGCTGTGTGTAATATTTGCCCTACTGCGAGCCCCATAGGTAAGACAGAGAGCTTGTCACCCTTATTCAACCGTAAGTGGAAGAGAGACAAACGATTTTCGTAGCTTTTTTCTGCTTAGCCCAATATGTAACTCTGACATTGCTACTTTCAATACCATTATTACGATTTTGTACTTGATTTATTCTTAGGTTTTTTTCCAATATATGCAACTATATTTATTCTGCTTTTGATTTAATTATATTATCCTACTAGAATGTTTAGATATATTTGTTTACTAATTCTCTGCAACGCAGATTCACTTTCCCACGTATAGACCCTAATAAATTTATGGCCACTTGAGTTTGACACTCTGTTTATTATATAGCTATCATTGCAGACCTCGGCCAACATTCCTTAGCTAACATGATTTTTTTGTTTACTAAATAGAACCCAAAATTGAAACTCTTTTAAACTGAATTATTTCTATAAACATTATTATTATTACAAATTAATATTCACGATAATATACATATTAGCAAAAAAATTCTTACCAGAGCACACTGTTTCAATCTCCCCCTTTGTTATTTGCTGAAAGTAGTGAATGTAAATAACAAATTGCACACAAGAAAATATATTCAATTCAACTCTTTTTAGACTAACTACTACAGATTTCTTATTGCTAAACACAAAACCATACGTATACCTATAAACAATAAACAATCCCATTGAAACATCAACTAACCTTAAACCTAATTAACTATACAAGTTATTAACAAAAAAAAAAAAATTAAAGAAAAGGAAAGGAAACGACAAACAACAAAACCAAAATCAAAGAACAATAAAGTAAACATAAGAAGATAGAAGAGAAAAAACAAATCAAAAAAAAAAGATTTAACAAAAAATGACAGGATACGACACAACAATATTTTTTTTCGAACACGACACTATTATTTTATTTCGCTTGCGTATTTTTTTGTTCCTCTTGTGTCAATTTTCGGTGTTAAATATCCTGATGATTTTATTGCTTTCTTCATTTTGTAATAGGTATATGTTTTATCAGTGCTCGGTTTCCTAGTGCGAATCTAGTAACTTTCTTGTTTTCCGTATTTTTTTTTTTTGTGGTCGTTGTTCGCCTTTCGTCTTCAGCATGTCTCTCCGTTCTTTGTATATTTCTTTATTATTTCGTACAGCGGCTGCAAATATTTTGTTAAAATGTTATCTAAACCCTGATAGGCGGTGCATCGGTTACAATCTCATGTGGCGAATATCCAGTACTTTCGTGAATGACAGTGTTAAAACAATCTTCTATATCCTCTATAACTCCGACCCATTGGTTTGTGTTTTCCACGTGAATGAGTTTGTACAATTCTTCCAATTTTTCGCATAACCCGTTCCGATGGATTTGAGGCTGGATGACGAATGGATGAGTAGATACTTTTAATATCCAAAATTTTTTTTTCTTCTTCCCGTTTCCAACGTGCGGCGGTAAATTGTGTTCCCTGATTGCTGAGTATATTTTTTTTTTTCCTTTGAATGGATACGTGCACAAAATTTTCTATTTTTGTTAAACACGCTCTGCTGATGCTTTCCTAAGTGGGTATAATCTAACAAATTTTGAAAAAAAAATCTAGTACAATCCATACATCTGTAGCTCCTCCATGTCCTGCTGGTAACGGTCCTAGCAAATCCACAGCCACTAACTATCCGATCTTTTCTGCAAGTATGGCTTCGGTTCTCCTCCCCCTATTTCTGAGATTCTTCATTTCCACAATCCTTCTTTTTTCCATGAATCGTGCAGGTAGTGGTAATAATATTAGTATTAAATAAACATAGATATATGTAAAATGTATCACAACAAATTTATTTCTAAACCAGAGCTCCACAACTCTCTGTCAAAAAATCTCCAAACTCATAACTTTGTATCCTGGTCACCGGCATCAATTGTAACATTTGGCGATTTGACGTTACTTATTTAATCAAACAAATTTTGATTGATGTTAAACTAAATGACTGTGATCTTTTAAACAAACAACTAACTAAACAAATTACTTTCAACTGGACCCATTTACGTTGTGTAATAAATTTAATTTTAAACAAATACCAAATTCGTTAATACAAAGTGTTGGAGACTAGACTTGGACATGAGAATTATAGAGGGATGTTCAGGTTGAGAAAATAAACTCATTGCTTCCTTCAACGCTCACTGGTGTGGGCATTTATTAACAATATTAAGCAAATCAAACATACAAATACAACTTTATTTATTTAATTGAAATTGACTTTAAATATACCAGTGATGTAGTGTAACGTGTCATTATACGTTTTCAGATGATTCTCGATTATTTTATTGTTAACTTACAATATTTAATTCGGATAAATAAGAAAATATATTTCATTCAAGTTAATGTATGTGTGGATGTGTGGATAAAGTCTGTACGACGTTGAGGTGAGACGGGCTTCTTAACGGCCCCTGACCTCTGAGGTGAGTCGGGCTTCTTAGCGTCCCCTGACCTCTTGTATTTTGTTGGTGTATGTAATCCAAGAATGAAACATTTGATTGGTCATCTTGACTCTAGAAGTTATTCGCGAAACGAGAGATTTCTAGTCACGTATAATGTGTGTGTATGTAGATGAGTGTAACTGTGTGTAAAACAAAACAATAGATAAACATAAGTCGATATTTATTGTAATAATTTTAACTAAATGGCGGAATTACCACGCTGCAATTTCGGACTGTTTGGTTGTTTCCGGCGGTACTACCACGGTCGTAACTTGGGAGTGTTGCTGTTTGCCTGCGTAAGGATTCTCACTGGTGTGGACCCCGAACACGGAATTGACGTCGACTGGATTGACGTCACGCTCAGCTCTGTGGCATCGGGTCGGAACGCAACTGTTAGTAGTGCCTTCTTCTGCTACTCTATCCTCGATACGTGGTGGAATCGGAGTGGACTTGGGTGTCGCCTGTATACCCGATTGAAACACGCCTCGACCGTGGTGGCTCCACCTGGCGTATGGCCCTTGGTATATCGTGGAAGCCGGGTTGACCTTGGATGTCGCCTAGGACTCGGCCGGGACTACCTCCCCCTGGTGTCTGGCCCTCGGTACGTGATAGAAACCTGGTTGCCCTTGTATGCCGACCGGGACGCGGACGTGGCTACCTCCTCCTGGTGCCTGACCCTCGAGCTGTAGTGGAAACCGGGTTGGTTTTGGCGGTCGTCTCGGATGGTAGTGCCCCTCTAGTGTCGTGGCGTAGTGGACTCTGATTCAAACCCGGCTCACGGAGAGTGGAAGAAATGCAACAAGCTTAGTGTTCGGCACCGATAACAAGCGCGATTCTTAGCAAGTTAGGGAATAGTCTTGTCTAGTGTTCTGCACCGATAACAAGCGCGATTCTACGACAAGTTGGAATAAAACTAACCTAGTGTTCAGCACCGATAGCAAGCGCGATTCTAGGTAAGTTAGGAAATAGTCTTGTCTAGTGTTCTGCACCGATATCAAGCGCGATTCTGAGACAAGTTGGAAGGTTTGGAGAGAGGAATTGACCCAGGTCGAAACCAGAGTGAGTTCTGCAGCTTCTGCCAGGGCTTATAAGCGAACTTTTCTCCCTACCTATTTTGAAATAGAAATATACAAAATCATAAGTAAAACAAGCAGAACACTATATTTTCAATTTTAATTTCCAATGAGATTCCGGCGAACTATCTTCAACCAATAATATTCTTATTCGTATGTCTCCCACTTTTCAAACTTACTTATGCGCACGCGTATTTTATTATTTTAGTAGAGTTGAAGCCAAAATATTAGAGGGAAGGGTAGCATTGATTCGAACTATTGTTTAGATAAAGAGCGTGCACATTGAAGAACATTCGCTAGGGTGCAATAGCATATCCTTATTTTCACCATGCGTTAGACAGAGAGAATGGTTAGGTTTAGGAATCGCATACGTTAGAGTGAGAAGCTGCTATCGGTGTAGGTGTTAGGTTTTTACTCCGCTTACGTCTGTATCTATATGTATTATCTCAAGTGGTTATACAAGTATTTGGCTTTTATAAACGTTAATTTTTCTAATTAATTAATAAATTTATTCAATTGTAATTATTAAATTCGAATCGTACATATTTTACTCGTTCTTTTGATACCAAACACTTTATAGTTTGTTTAAATAAATATTATGTTTTCTTCTAATTAATATTACTTTATTAACTATCAAACTGTCTTAATTAATTCGACATCATAGTATTGGATTTGAATTTGAATCTTATTTGTTAGTGAGATTTATATAAATATTTTTACTTTATTTTCTTATTACCAAGTGAGTACCATACAAACAGCTGTGTGTAATATTTGCCCTACTGCGAGCCCCATAGGTAAGACAGAGAGCTTGTCACCCTTATTCAACCGTAAGTGGAAGAGAGACAAACGATTTTCGTAGCTTTTTTTCTGCTTAGCCCAATATGTAACTCTGACATTGCTACTTTCAATACCATTATTACGATTTTGTACTTGATTTATTCTTAGGTTTTTTTCCAATATATGCAACTATATTTATTCTGCTTTTGATTTAATTATATTATCCTACTAGAATGTTTAGATATATTTGTTTACTAATTCTCTGCAACGCAGATTCACTTTCCCACGTATAGACCCTAATAAATTTATGGCCACTTGAGTTTGACACTCTGTTTATTATATAGCTATCATTGCAGACCTCGGCCAACATTCCTTAGCTAACATGATTTTTTTGTTTACTAAATAGAACCCAAAATTGAAACTCTTTTAAACTGAATTATTTCTATAAACATTATTATTATTACAAATTAATATTCACGATAATATACATATTAGCAAAAAAATTCTTACCAGAGCACACTGTTTCAATATGTATAGAAATAAAGTTTTGGAAACTTAAAATATTAAATACTAGGAGTAATTATTTTCTGGATTTAAAACTTACAAATTTTGAATATTTTTCAAATTAAAGTTTAGATAAATTTAAAAACAAAACTTTTATTCATAAAAAAAGTCTCGCAACAAAAGAGTATCATGGGCCTCAAAAAGGGTAAGTACAACTCTGGTTATTTATTAATTAAAAATAATTCAAATAATACGTTTTTCACTGGCTGTGTTGCGCTCCATCGTTATAATATTTGAAATATTTTAAATTGAAATTGCGTTGTTGTTTTTGGTTCAATTTTTTCCTTGAGAGTACAGATACAGCTACAACTAACAACAGATTATAATTCATTATATTAAGCAATATAAATTTATAAAGAAAAAAATAACATCAATCAATGTGATTTAAATAATATTTGACTTCCTTTAATTAATAATTTATAAATTTTATGATCTAGTTACTTATTTTGTTACCTAGTAACTTGTTTCTACGAGTACGTTCTATTTATTTACTATAAATGACATTTGCATCATTTTTTCTCATAAATATGTACATTGAGTACGTCGAAACGATAATAATTATTAATAAATATTAATACAGAACTACAACTTAATGCCGTTTTATTTTAACAGATTATAAGAAAAAAAAGAGAAAGCTACATTAGCTTTCTTAATATAATTGTTGGTGGATTTAAAGAAATTATTTTATTTTAGTAGCTTTTTGCCACCACAGTAAGATCATATCTTAATTTATTTCCACATAGAAATGTTTATTTTTTTGGACACCAAATCCAACAATTTTTTTTGCATAAAAATTTATTTAAATAAACTACATCGTACATAAAATCTCTCCAAAACAGATTAATTAATTTCAAACAAGTTTATCTACAAAAATAAATCATTTCGAAAACATCAAATTAATTTTTCAACTCAATTCGTTCATGTTTTATTAATTAATTTTTAGCGATTTGAACTAAATTTGAAACCGTACCGTCACTCGAGATAATTATCGCAAGAACCCTAACCTTATATAAATCACAATTAATTTTCTATTACTTAACCAGTCTGTAATTAAATTAATAAAGTCAAGATACTATTTTCAAAGGTATTCAATGCAAATGATTTCTTGTGAATATCATGCAGTATTTTTTTCTACCTACCATAATTGGTATACAACATTGTTGATAAGCACGGCGGAATTATATTAAAATAATAATAATAATCCATGTTTATGCCATGTTATTTTTTGTTGAATGTGTGGGCAACGGAAATACGGGTATAACATGCCAATAATAAAGATATAAAAATAGAAATTAAAGTTATATGCTTTATAATAAATAAATATGACAGTATACAAATTTTTCTATTGTAGTTTTATCATACTACTTAAAAATCAAATACATAATATAGTCGGTATAAAGATAAAACTCGTAACAACTTTATACATTTTTATAATTTTTCATATTTTTCCTATTTTAACATACATATATGTAGATACGGTTTCCATTGATAGGAAAATCACTTTCTCGAATTTTGTACACCAGATTGTACAAATTTAAGTATAATTGAAGGGCCGGATGCAATAACCAGACATGCGCTCGAAACTTGACCCAGGTATAAGAAAAAATAAAATTTTTTTAAGTTATCCGAAATTTATTTTAAAAAATATCATCGTGTGCAGCATTGAAAAACACATTGATTTCTATAAGAAATTTTTTAATCCGACATTTTTATTCCAAGAAAAAAAATAAAAACGAATTTTTTTTGTTGCACTATTTCAAGCAAAATTCAATGTTTTTTAAAACTTAAATCGCGATAAATGATATTAAATATTAACGAAACTTTCAGATTTTTTCTGATTCGTACTCAGAATTATTTAGCGATTCTGATGGTTAAACTGAAATATATAAGTAACGATAATTTGTTACTAAAAATTTAATGTAAACAAAAAACCATAAAAAAGCACGTTTTTTTAGCTTCGGATTAATAACGTGAGTGACGAAAGTTGCGCTACGAATATGTTTGAGTGAGAAAGTTGTTTGTTAATATAGAAGGAAGTTTTTGTGCAAAGTTGCAAGTCAATTGGTTGAATATTTTTTAAGATACAACGATTTCAATCTGAAATACATAAATGTCTCGCGAGTGGCGTTTACCGCGGCGACTGGCGGCAGCGCGTCCTTTCATATTAACAAACAACTTGCTGCCGCCGTAAACGCCGCTCGCGAGACATTTATGTATTTCAGATTCAAGTCGTTGTATCTTAAAAAATATTCAACCAATTGACTTGCAACTTTGCACAAAAACTTCCTTCTATATTAACAAACAACTTTCTCACTCAAACATATTCGTAGCGCAACTTTCGTCACTCACTTTATTAATCCGAAGCTAAAAAAACGTGCTTTTTTATGGTTTTTTGTTTACATTAAATTTTTAGTAACAAATTATCGTTACTTATATATGTCAGTGTAACCATCAGAATCGCTAAATAATTCTGAGTACGAATCAGAAAAAATCTGCCAGTTTCGTTAATATTTAATATCATTTATCGCGATTTAAGTTTTAAAAAACATTGAATTTTGCTTGAAATAGTGCAACAAAAAAAATTCGTTTTTATTTTTTTTCTTGGAATAAAAATGTCGGATTAAAAAATTTCTTATAGAAATCAATGTGTTTTTCAATGCTGCACACAACGATATTTTTTAAAGTGAATTTCGGACAACTTAATTTTTTTTCAGTTTTTTCTATACTTGGACTTTGGCCGGTCGAGTTTCGAGCGCATATCTGGTTATTGTATCCGGGCCTTCAATTATTGAGATTGTAGTAATTTTTCGTTTAATTTTATAAATTTTATAATAAATTTCTAAGATTGTAAAAAGTTTATTCGAGATTTTACATAATTTTAAGAAAATTTTTAATTGATTTTGCCATGAATTTAATTTTTTTACGAAGTTTAAAAGATTTTAATTAATTTATACACCAGATTTTACAAATGGTTTCCCCTCGGTTTCCATGGTTATGATAAATTATAAATTGTCAATGTTATAATACCTATATGTGATTACGTTTCTCTGTTAAAAAGTATTTTGCTTAAATACATTGTAGTACCGGTCGGTTCTGTGATGACCACCCCATATTTTTTGTATAGTGATTAATACAAGTATAAATTATAAATTACTGATTAACTCAAAAATAATTAAATTTTGAGTTGTGTACGTATTTTTTGTGATATTACTAATTATAACAAATATGTTCATTTTTCGACAAAATTTCGAGGAAAAAAACGTTAGTGTGTGGGCAACCGAAAATAAAAGTATTATAACATCGCTGAGACAAAAAAAAACCTATATTAGTTTACCTGACAGAGTAAGCATGCTTGTACAGATGTCATGTTTATAAATAGTTTCCCTATCGACTGACAATGCGTTTAAAATGAAAGAAACATACGTTTAGGTCGGTACCAGACAATCTGTCTTCTTGGATCTTCGGATTTGTATTTTTAAAAATACATTTTTCAAATTCTGTCGGTTGTAACAGGATATTTTTATATTTATTTGAATATAGAGATATTTATAAGTAGCGAAATATGTTTCAAAAATATTCAAAATTATAAAATAATACAATTTAAATTTAAAATTAATTAATGGTTTTATTTTACATTTGATTAATTTTTTTGTTTTTTACCGACTGTCACACCTGTAAAAAAGTTGCCATTTTACATAAAAATCATACTCCTAGTAAAAAATTTCATATTACTGCAGCAAAACAATGGTTTACATAAATTTTCTGTAAAAATAATATAGTTTTGTATTTTGCAAAAAAATTATTGAAATTATAAATTATATCTTTTTTTGATTATATACAATACTTACTAAAAATAGTATAAAAATTATGTATTATTTTTTTTTCTTTTACGGTAATATGAATAATTATTATATATTTAATTTACATCTTAATTATTCGATGTCCATTCAACAGAATTTTCAATTTTCAAAATTCTCTAACAAAGAAAACCGTAAGCCATAATTCTCAATCAAAAATAACAAAGCCTTTAATACTTTTTAATTCCCAAAATTAAAAATATATAATATAGAATTCCATTTCTCGTTTCTTTCCCTCGTATCTTCACCTGACTTTTTTCCATCAGTCTGTATTAATTAAAACCATCACCGCAATGGTTTCCCCCGCCGAAAGTTCTTTAACAAAGAACAATTGTATGGGCCGAACGAACGAGACGCAGGGGAAGGAATATATCATCAGTAAAACGTTACCCGTAATCAATACAGTTAATTGACTGCTACCCCTATTTCCTGCCATTCGTCGAATAAGGGAGGATATTTACTCGAAACGCAAGGAGAGGTACAGTTACCAAATGTTATATAAGTATGTAAGCTTTAAGCTATATTTCGACTACTCTACTACTAAAAAACTTAGTAATTAAGACTGGGTTACATTAGTAGAGTACGATGGTAGAGTTAGATACAATCTCGTTATTACTCGTCGTAGAGTCGTCTTTTATTATTTCAAAATGTTTAAATTATGCTGATAACGAAATAATACATACTCTACCACTAATTCTACTAATGTAAACTAGGATTTAGTGTTATGTTCTAGCGCAGAGCTAGTGGTTCTGAACCAAACCACTTACTGACTTTTTCAGTTTATTAGTTTTATATGATGTATGGTAGTGAATGTTGGGTTTGGTTGCAAAAGCATAAACGGAAAATGACTGCTGTGGAAATGAGATTTTTACATGGGGTTTGTGGTGTAAATAGGAGAGATCGGGTACGAAATAATGATGATTAAGATGATGGTTAAGATGGTTCGGACATGTTGAGCGAATGTCTAATGAATGTTTGGTTAAAAAGATTTATTTGAATGATTTTAATGGTATACGTTTGCGTGGACGTCCGATGAGTAGTTGGAGTGGTGTATGATTGCTTGCGTGAACGAAAGTTTCCAAGTAGTAGGAATAAAAGAGCATGTATGAGCGAGGAATTATGAATGTGGATGAAACGAAAGTTGCTTGTTTTTATAGGAATGTTTGGAGGCGACTGATTTCGGGATGATGAAAAGAGTTTGTGCCACATTCATTTGGGTACATGGTGTGATTGTGTATGTATGTATGTATGTATGTATATTACAGCCAAAAATTGAGACTATTTAATGTCTTTAACACATTTTTATTGTGTTTTCACAAACTAGTAGATGGTGCAGTTCAGAATCATTAGTATTACGATTAAAACATAGCACTAATTTCGCGAAAAGTAGAAAATTGTCGAATGACACTTCAGTTCGGAGAAGTTGATATGTGAATTTTTTTTTCATATTTAGTAAATTGCAAAATAAGTTACGTGGATTTTGGCAAAGTTTCGGTTGATCACGTGAGCATGACAAGCGATGACGTCATAGAAGCTGAGAGGTTAGTTATGTTGTCTTGGCAATAGGTATAGAAAATTGTACAGCTGACTATGATTTGGGTATACAAGTTACTTCAAACAAATTTAATTTAAAAATAGGTTTTTGTGAATGAATTGTTTCTAGATACAACTTTAAGCTCTGGTTAATTCAATAGTTAATATTTCTTATTATTTTTAATAATATGAAGCTCAGCTGCATAAAGTATTGTTAACTTAATCAACGAGTTATTTAGGCAACTAGATTGTTAGCAGTTTGCAAACCGTTTTATTGATCAATCAGTTGGCAAATTAATTAATTGTTTATCTCACAAAGCTTTTAACAATTCTTCGTCCAATCAGCCAGAGTTAACAACGAAAAACCACAATCTCGAAAAATTGCCTTTTATTCAGTAATACGTATATGCAAAAATTTGTAAAGGTCTTCTTCATTACAGATAATTTTTGGTTAAAAATTAAAAAAAATAAATAAAATAAAAATAAATCATATTTATTTATTTTCAATAAAATTAACGTAACAATGTCATATCATTCTACAATTGTTTTACATAATTAATAAACTGAATAAGTAACCGATTTTTATTTTGTTTATTTAAAAAAAAAATTGATAAAAAAGTTATTTATATATTTTTCAAAAAATTTGCAAAAATATATATTGCCGTATAAAATTTACATCTAGCTCTTTAATTTTTGAGATGTAACACAAATGTATGTTATTTTAAATGGAATACAAACGCAATTTTAAAACAATTCTGATGACTCACAAAATATACCAACATACTTAAATTAAAATTCAAAAATTGTGCCAAAAAGAACAATGTAATTTCAGTTTTGTAATATCTTTTGATATTTTTTTAAAAACTCTTTTCAAAGATAAATTTTTATCATTTTTTTTTTAATAACCATACAAAAGATTATAAAATGTGTCAAAGTGATTAGATTTTCTAATTTATGACAATATCGAAAGTACATCGGCTCTTTCTGACACAATTATTAAACGTTTTATTTTAATAGTGCTAAAAGAGTTTTATTTATAGTGAACAAATGCAAACTCGAGAATAAATTCAGATTAAACTAAAAAAATCAGTTTTAATAGAATATTTCTAGAATAACTAACCGGAGAATAAAAAATCTATTATTATTAGAGTTTATTTATTTCGTAACATCGTGTTACGAAAAAGAAAACACTAAAAACTCAAATAAATTATGTTACATTAAATTAATATAATAGTAAAAAATTATTTAAATATATAATAATTATAATAAAAACATAAATAGGTACTTTTCGATTCAGTTCACAATTTTTGAAAAAAGTTTGAATAATTTTTTTCAAAATTATTGCAAGTCGTTACATCACTTTTTTTTCAAAAATAGTAAATTAATATAATGTGTTATACTTCCGTCTTTACGAGTATGCCTTAGTTATAACTTTAATCTATAAAAATGACATAATATATTTCCATTCAACTATTTAAAGTAGATAGTTTCAACAAATGAAAAATGTATTTCTGATTACAACAAACTATCTTTTGTAGTGTTAAATAGCGATAATAATAACCAACATACTAATAATGTAAAATATTTTGAAACAAAAAAAATAGCTAAATTTTTTAACTAGTCACACTACCTTAAGTGAACATAAATTTATTTTACGCTAAAAATAATTAATGTCGAAAACAGTAAAATATAAAAAATAAAACAAAATATTATTAGTGTATTTAACATAAATGTATAGCATTTTTCACAAATACTAAATAATTTTTTTCTTTTTTGATAATTTCGGTAAGTGCAAAATCCAAGGTTATTTGGTCACTTCATGTTTAAAATAGTTGATAAATTTATCAATACATAAGTCTAATATTTTAAATTATTACCAGTGTCTATTTTACATTTTATTTAAAATTATATCTCAAAGATAAACAGAAAACAATATTAATTTGTTTATATAACAGTAGTAACATGTTTGTAAAAATTAAAAACATATACATTTATTTAATGGCAATTAATTTAAAAATAAATACAAATAATCCTTTTATTTGTATTACAGAATTATCCTGCAAATAAAATAAATGGATTTTTTTACTTTCCCTATTTATTTGTCAAGCTTTTCAAATATACATTAAATATTATAGGAGCTAAATTAATATTTTCAGTAATATTTATTCATCATGTAATATAAAACAAAAAAAATTTATATATTTATACAAAAAAAAACAACAAATATTTGAGTGTACACAGTAAAAAATCTGTACCTTTAGATTATTTGCACAAAAAAAAAAAACATACACTGCAAATATTCGAGAGGACAATACAATAATTAGATTTCAGTATATTTATTATACGATACGTATGCTTTTTGAGAAATAAACGAAATATGATTTTTAATTATCATAATACAGAAAAGTTCACTACTGGAGTGTAAAAAAAGAAAATTATAAAAAAAATGATTTTCTTAACAGTTTCTTCACAACTAATACTAAAGCCCGTTTGACACGATGCATTAAAATGCAGAAATTCAACCTTAAACATAAGATGCATTTAAAATTTATTACAATTTATTACAAATTAATTTTTAGTTATATATGACCAAGTTCTAGTATAGTTTTATAAATACAATGGTGTCACTTTAAAATCTTTTTTTAAATAATTTTATTGTAAATGAATAAATTACATTTCTATTATTATAAATGAAACACAATTTAACAAAAATACGAAAAATTTTAATATTAAGCTTAAATGCGCTATATATTTAACTAAAATATTTAATAACAGAATATAAAATACAAATTAATTAAATATTGATAAATTATATAAAATTATATATTAACGCGAAAATTTAATTTTACATATTTGTAGATAATAAATGAAATGGGTGAAATAATATACGCATATAATTCATCAAATTCATTAATGTTTTGTAAATATATAAAATATAACTTGGTTCTTTACATTTTGTCGATGTATTGATATTAAATTATACCTATAAAATAAATATTAAATTTCAACAAAATTAGCCATTAGTTTATACACCTATATATTGTATTAATATATAAAATATAAACATTTGCGTTACTATAGTTACAATATTAAATAATAGAATATTAATTATGGCATAAAACAATTGTTTATTTCTACATACATTTGCATTTGCATCTCTATTCACAAAAACACCATTTATTATTTCGAAAATTAAATTAACTTTCAATTTTTGCAATTAAATTTTAATAGAAATTTGTTGGAAAATTTAATATCTTATTAAAATGTGTCTTTTCAGAATTCCAGCATTTATCTAGGAAATGAAATTCAAGATGAAAGATCCTGTAACACTATAGCTCTTAACAGATGTGAACCGAATATTTTACATCGCCAGGCTAAAGGGATTTCACTAACCTTCCTGGAAAATTTAGAAATCAAAAAAAGCATTGAAATCAGGTAAAAGTTTAATGAACGAACGTTTAGATTTAATTGAGCTCCGTTTACAGATATATTCTTACAGGAATTTCCATAGTAACTCGCTCTCCCTACCCCTTTTGTTAATTTTACGTGTGTATTTAGATATATAAGAACAAATTTTGTTAAACTTTTTACCTTCTGATGTTGGCTTAACAGCCGATATTGGCCAATAAAGGATATTTATTGTTTTTTGTGAAAAATTTAAACCGAGTGTTTTATTTTACATTTTTCCATAATGTTTCACCGAGTGCCCACAGCGACTTCAATTGAATTGATATTTTTTCTAGTTTGTCGAATATTTATATATTCTTGTTCGGTGATTTATCTAAAGTTTCAAATTAGCAAATTTAAACTTTATTTGAAATAATAATTTGATTTCAATTTATGTAGATAAAATAAATAAAATTACTAATAGTAATCTTCAGGCTTTCACGGCCGGTATCCATTGAATTTATAGAATTTTCTATGCTGGTTTGAGGTGGTTGACCTTATCCTCATTGCAGACGTTTTGCCATACATCGTAAATGAATTCAGTCACCAAACTCTAAGGATTCCATCTATGATGTATGGCGAAACGTCTGCAACGAGGATAGATAGACCACGGCATACCAGCCTAGAAAATTCTATAAATTGAAAAGGACTAATGTTACTAAAAATATCATCTTATAAATAGATAAATCATCTAAAACTTAGTCATCTAATTCGAATAAAATGAAAAAGCTATTTTTTTTCTTTCTGTTTAGTAAGTTCAAAATAAAAAAATATATTATTTTTTTTTATTTTTACAAAACTATAATATAAAATATTATAATAGGCTACATGCTGTGAGTCGGAAATGCAATATTATACTTATTTAATTCTAATTGAAAACCTCTACTCGGATTAAAGATCCTTTTGCGTTATGCCCTTTGTAAGAACAAAGATCAAAAACAAGCAAGTGATTAAGCTTTGTACTGGGTACGAATATGTGGCTTTGTATCACGTATCACGTGACTTCTCATAGACGTAACAACTACATTTTCATTTAAAAAAATAATAATAATAATAATACAAAATTCATTCATTTTTGAAACTAATTTAATTTCTCAAAATGGTTTATTAATTTTATATTTATGTTTTCATTTTCGTAATATAAAAATTGTTTTTCATATTATTAAAAATATATATTCATTATCTGTGAGTTTCTTAATAAGTAATGTTTTTATTCATTAATCACGCCAGTATACGCATTCGAATTATTACTCAACACTTTTTGACCAATCACAATTTTCCGAGTTTATTATACAATAATATTCAAATATCTGAATATTTTTGACTAACACCACAAACAACAAGATTAAATCGATTTCAAAGTTTCGCCCAATTTTGCATATAAAATATTATTAGAAAATTAAGATTTTAATGCGGCAAAATGAAAATAAAATATTGAAATGATTAAAAATTAAATATTTCTGTTTGCCCGTACTGCGCGTACCGTTCCTGTGTCCTAAACAAAGAACACGTCAGCGTTCAAGTTTCTACGAAATAACGCACAAAGCAGATGTCAAATCTAGATGTGGTCCTTTTACGCATATATACAGCAGCAGGTAAAAACAAAATATCAGCAGAAAATGGGTAATTGCAAAGAAGACAATGTTAAAGGATAATTAAGGAAGATATAACGAGAAAGAAAAGGGTTTTCCTACAACAAGATTAGGGATGCGAAATTAAACTAGATGATCCGATAAAGTATCTTCAAAAAATAGGATTAACGACTTTTGTGGCTTTCTTTGTTATAAAAATAATCATACGTTTTTTGTTCTGTTTTTGCTATATTATTCGAAAATTTTATTTGATAAAATAAAATTTATAAATAAAATGTCAAATTTTAATTTTGATTATCTTGGTGAATATTCGCTAAAAAATTTGCATCGTGTGGGAAAATTTTTTATTATTTGTTTTTTGAATATTACGGAACTATTTAGTGCAGCTAATATCACTTTCTGTCCGATATACACCAAAGTAAACAAAAAAAATCAAATTAGGATTTGTAAAAATCCTAAAAAAAGTTATTTAAAATACAGTTTCGCACCTACATAAATATTTTTTGAATAATGTATGTACGTAAACTAAATGTTTCAAATTTGAAGCACTTATACTCAAAAGATATAAAGAAAGTTCGGACAAATATGCATTATTTTCATTTAAAAAAAAAGTTTAACATTTTAGGGACCTATACAAAAAGAAATCCATGGCCCACTTAAATTAATTTTTTTAAATACATATACGTAAACTAGATATTTCAAATTTGTAGTACTTATACTCAAAAAATATCAATAAAGTTCGAAGAAATACGTATTACTTTCAAACAAATATTTACTATCCATCTAACATAAATTTTGTATTGAATATGATGAATTTGAGCAAATATAATAACTTTGCAACTTTGCATCAATGTAATTAATACCTATTTATTAAAAAAAAATCTTAAAATTTTCAATTACACTTACTTAACTGTTTTATAAATTTAAAGTAACAATACATTTATACGATTAATATTATTATTAAATAATACTGAATATATAAACATCTTGATTAATTTCATTTATAAGCATTAAAAACTGCAAAGTTTTTCTCTCTACAATAATTTTCTTTTTATTAACAACTACCGTAGGTTTGAATATGACAGCAGGTTTATTTTGTATCGATAAAACTAATATACCAACAATTTTTTGAATTTTATTTATACCCACTGCAAACTCTTCCTATTTTCAATAAAAATTTTGTTTTTTAAAAAGCTAATTATAGTTTTAGAAACTTCATATGGGTTATCTTGAAAAATCACGATTCCAAAACAATGCAATTTTTCAATTCATAAACAAAAATAGAAAAATATTATATTATTATTTCATACCTAAAGATCTGGTTTTTGGAAATTGTATTTTACATAAATTTTTCACGAAATTCCACTAGTAACAAAAAAAAATCGTTGTAAATATTTTATATGAAAGATATTCCATTTTTCATTTTTCTATAAAATAAATATTGTACATATATTTCGTATATGTAAGTCAAAATATATTTTGAAAGATCAGACACTGAAAAATATCATTCCTGAAAGCTTCTATGAAAATAGCTGAAATTCCTTCGGAAAAGGCAAACAAGAAAAATTCAAAATCCCGACCAAAGAAAAGTCAAAAACGAATTGTATTCAACATGTCAATTACGATTTGGAATACAATAAAATTATCGACAATTCGCGAACAAATTTCAACAGTCACTTTGTTTCGTGTCTTCTTGATTTTCTTTTGTTTCTAAACTTCAACAAGAAAACGATGTTCCAGTTCCCTGCTTCTGGGACATCAAAAACATGTTATTGAACAGACAGGGGGTGCCGCGAAAATTTATGATTCATTCGACATATGTACAGAGTGTCTCAAAATTGTAGTTCCAAATCCGATTTTTTAAAAGAAGATACAGATGACTTTTACCTGGTTTTCTTTTTATGTTTATTATTGAAATATTAGCTAAAGTTTCCAGGGTTACTTGAGTTTTAAAAGTTTCATTTTTTACAGAAAGTAATAGCATAACTCATGATACTTAAATTACCAGTAAGAAATAAATTAACCAATTTCACGAACTAGCTGGTAAATCAATTCTGGTTAAAAACATAAGGATATCTCTTTTGCACACTCTCTCTCTAAATTTTTAAATTTGTAACTAATATGTCTGCCTTTATTTATATGTCGTAACAAGTTTCAAAATATCAAAATTACTAAATCTAAAACTTTTATTATTGTAAAGGTTTAGATTTAATACATTTGATATTTTTTTTCGTATGTTATAACGTTTTGTTAATAAATTATGACTTAAAATAAAAAAGTAAATTTGTATTTTTGTGTCATCTATAGGAAGGTACATTATATATAGTATGAATACAATATGTAAGAGATAGCGAGAAATATCGATAATATGCAAATCTGACAAAGATAGAACGATGCATTGATTTTTATATAATATGGTTGTTTTTCAGATCCAGTCGGGGTATTATGTAATTCTGTTTTTAATCTACGTAATGAGGGATGAAATTGACGTACAAAGATTGGAATGTGCCCTAATTTAAGGAAGTGGATGACTCCTAAGTAGGGTGATTTGATAAATAGTTTTCAAATAATAAAAAAAAATCTTGAGAAAAATAAGTTAAATTAATTAGAAGCTATATTTAATTTTGTTTTTCAAAATTTTGCCCTAAAATCAATTTTAATATATAATAAAAGAATATTAGATTATATCCGATATTTTTTTCATAATTTAGTCTTATTGAAGATTGACGAGGAATAATATCTTTTACACTCTACAATATACGTTACCTTTTTCCACACTTGAAATTGCAACGCATGTTGAAAAAAATATTAACAATTACCATTATTTATTTTCAGAAAATCGGATTTTACTATTGGATAGGAAATATTTTTTCCTTAATTTAGAATTAAGATCTGATTTGTTTCAAAGATGAAAATTAATAAAAATCGCTTAAAAAAAATATTTTCAAATTTCGATTTTGTTTCCAAAAAAACCGGTATATTTTTTTTCGGATAAAAGTTACCAGTTTTCAAGGATTTTAAAACATCGACTAACCGCTTTAGTTTATCGGTTTCATGCACTGGTTTCAAATGAGTTATAAATGAAGATGCTCCTAATAATATTTCGTCCACCATATTAATAAAAGATATTAAAGCCAACTTTAACCACCAAAACTTTCCAAAACTCGTCTTTCATACCTAAACTCAAATTCACAAACTAATTCAGCGCCTGCAGCAAATAGCAAAAAACTGACATTTAACAAAAACATTTTAACCAGCACTGTCTAGCAGGGTAAGCTAAACCGCAAAAACCAGCCGTTCTCAAACCGGGCGAACTCGAAACTAAGAACGCGCTGAATATATTATATACGTAAGATCAAACATTCTGCCAAGCAAAGACCTAGAGAGAACTCAGCTAAAGCTCTGGATGTAATTAAATTTTAACATAGACCACTGAGATTCTGACATGCCCTCGCTTGGTATTTATCATCTCTGTTGGGAAGATGAATATTTGACCTCCCCATCAGGAATGGTGGCGGAAGGGGGTTAGGGGTGTTGAAAAGATTTTCAGTGTGATTTTTCATGGATTAATGTCTCTCTGGTGCTGAATTGCACACTGGAAAATACGCGATGAATGCATGGAAAGCGTGGTAAGGAAATTGCTTGTGTATTTGATTTCCTTCGCTAAATTCAAATGTGTTATGTAGGGTTGGATTCGGTTTGGAAACGGATTAATATCTCAAATAGAATAAAACTGATTTGAAATTAGCGAGAAATTGAAATTTTACCGTTTTTATTTGGAAAAGTTAAAAAAAGAAATTTCATTTTTACAAATATTGAATTTGTTTTATTAGTTTGTACTTTTATTCACATTAAAAAATATTTATATATATATATATATTTCGCAACAAAGAAATATTTCAAAAAAATTTATTGAACAATTTTGTTTAAGTAATTTTTTGCAATAGTGACGGTTCTATGGTGGCCACAGCAAAATTTTTCACGCATGTGATTGTCAAACTTCCTAGTCGTAAAAATCTACTACTTTAAGCACTTGTTGCATAAATTATTATTAAACTTTCTTTCCGTCTATTTCAATATTTTCTATATGCATAAGAAAGAAAAAAACCAAAAAATACAATTACTTCTTTTATAAAACTAAAACTAAATAGCGACTTCACTATTAGTATAAATTTTTTAATGTTCTTAGAAAAAAATAGCCTAATTCATTGACGAGACTAATTATATCTTAGTATATTTATTCATCTATGAATAAATAAAGAATATTCTATGCCATATTGTTGACATTGATGTATTTTTTGCACCATAATATGGCTACTGTCAGATTTAACTGACAAGTAAAACATTTTATTCCAGAATTATCTACAAGAAGACGAAAAGAGGGGGGTTTTATATGACATATGTAAAATAAATCTAACTAATGCAAACACACACACACACACACTCATACACATATACATACGTGTTTAACATAAATACTTATACAACATCGCATATGTACTCCAGAACAGATGTATTAAATAAACATTACATTTAAAATGTTTTTAACGTTTTTTTTTTTGTATTTCGGCCATTTTTTTTAATGCTGTCACGTTGTGTTTTTTTTTTCACTTTTAGCTAAATGCTAATTTCGCAGTTCATACAAAACAAATAAAACTTCTGTTCAACGTGTTTTTATTTCGTATTAAACGCTAATAATAAAATTTAAAGCTGTGAGATTTGAACAAGAAGCTGTCAGGATTTTGTAAGCTTAAAAAACCCAAAATTACAAAAAAATAAATAAATAGGTTAAAGTTCTGTATTAATATTGATTAATAAACAACTTGAACTAAAAGCAGTTTTATTAAAGATATTCAATATTTAGGTGACAAATTTGTAAATCCAAAACTGTAAAAATAAGGTTAGAATTTTGCAATAGTTTATCAATAATACCAAATTGATTTTTAACAGTTTTTGTTCTTTTACACTTTGCTTGATAATGTTTAATAAACAAAAACGATAATTTAATTTCGTAATTGTTGTTTACAGAATGACAGTATGGTATTTGAATAGCGATAAAATTTATAAGTTTTAATAATTATTAATTCAAATTTATAAATTCAAAAAACCCATACAATTTACAGTTAATTTTATAGGTTGTTAACAATTTTTAATTAAAATTGATAATTTTTTTTGTAGTATCTTTACTAAAACTAAATTTCTGATTTGATTTAAATTTTCTAATTATAATTTCTTTTCTTCAATTTAAAAAAAAATATAAATAAATATGAATTTGTTATTATTTGATAAATAATGTAATAAAGTTTTGAAAATTTTAATGTCTCATTCAGATTATCCTACTTATTATAAAATTAGTGTTATATTTTAGTGCAAAGCTAGAGGTTCTGAATCATACTACTTACGAAACTTATGAAAAAACAACGCAAATGCTATATAAGTCGTGTACATCAGTATTACGTCATCTGGCGGGAATCGAACCCACAGTCTCTCGAAATAAGTAAATGTACGATAAAAAATATTTTTTGTTTTATTTTTAATTATATATTATATATTTTGAAATTATCTATAGTACGTACACGTACCTCTATTGATTTTTACAAACTTTAATTTTACTATAATTTTGTACAATAAATTTCGCCTTGTAATAATGTTTTATTTGTATAAAGAAAATTATAAGTACATACATTTTTTTCATAATTTATCGAGGAAAATTCCAACCACAATTTTTAATTTAAGCTTTATCATAATTTTTTAAAATAATTTATCAGTGTCCATCAAATTTTTTATCTTTATTTATTTTTTGTCAAATATATATATATTTAAATAACAATAAAACTATTAATTTTCTTTTAATTAAAATTCATTTATTTTGTTTGGAAATGTTTTTGTTTTTTGTTTGTTTAATGAATTGTACTTACTTTGCTAATAACCATTAATATTTTATGTAAGTAACAGAAAAAACAAAAAAACAAAAGAAAATCGAAAAGGAAAAAAACATATGCCACCAATCTAACCATAGTAAAATAAAACAATCATACCACAATAGCGCAAATAACAGAAACAAAACAAAAAAACCACAAGCGCTCGTTAAATTATTTTGGCACGACAAGGTCCTGGTAGGCCATGAAACGACAATCGACCAATAGTTAATGGACTATTCTGTTTCTTGCTTGATAAACACGACTTAAATAAATGATGATCTGTTAGCTAAAGAAACAAACGAATAAAAAGAATAAAAAAAGCCAGCAACAACAACAACAAAATAACAGTTACTACCGAAAAAGAAGCGAAAGCGTACGTTACACGCAGATAATCGGGGGGTTGGAGCGCGAAAAAAAGAGGCACTAAATCTACTTCAGGCCTGCCAACCGTCCGATAAAAAAAGTTTGTTTTTTCAGCGAAGATTAACACTTTCCAAACTCGAGAATTTATGGACGAAAAAGAAGCGAAATTAAAATACAACTTTTGCGTTATGATTTTTCGGTCGCTAAAATGTTCAGAGATAAAACGGAAAAAAATTAAAAAGTATTTCATTTATCAGTCTTTTACCTTCATTATTTTTGTGTCTTATTCACTGTCTGATTAAAAAAAAAAATAGACAAAATCTGGACCATCTATGGTTGCTTATATTTCGTCTATAATTCTACAAATATTATTTTTCAACAGTTATACATTTATTTTGTAAATTTCATTAAAAATGTGAAATAGCACAATTTTAATATTGTGATTATTGGGAAATAATGTTTTTTTTTTAATTTGGTAGATATATTTTTACAAGTTAATATTTAATTGAACAAAAGTGTGTTTCTATATAAGTTTTTAAAATTAATATTGGGTAAATATAAAATGTTTTATGGAATTTAAATATTTCTATTGCTATCTTTAGAAGTCTTTTTTTACATAAAAATCTTTAGTAAAAAATTTAATATGTATTTACTAATTTTCAGGCCCCTGAAATTCTAGATCTCTAAGAACGTATCTAATGGGAACTTTGTTAATCGAAAATAACGTATTTGCAAATGCACAAATATGCCCACAGGACATAAACTAAGATAAAACTCATTCAATAGGACACAAAATTAAGAATCATATTGACAAAATTTTCAAAACATCGAAATATTTATTTTAAAAATTCCCTTCCAATTAGAAAAACAATCATCTTAACAACTCCCTCACTAAAAACAAAACAACTTTAGATAGACTCTTCCGTATGAAACAAAAGCGAGTAGTAGAGTGCAGAGTAGGAAACAGAAAAACAAGCGAAAAAAATCGTCCAATTTGTTTTTCACAAAAAAAAAAAACAGTGCTGGGGTGCCTCTCCTAGAAAGAATAAAAGACGATCAGTTGCGCCAAAGGGTAGTCAGCCTGTCAAGCAGTAGGAAGACGGGTGGTAGCTCGCCACTGAGCGTAAATTAAAACCGGTGGAGGATATTGTTTTCCGCACAGTACGACCTGCGGGCCTTACTCCTTGCTGGTGAGTTGTCGCAGCCCGGAGGATATAAATTTCGCAGCGTAGAATTAGGAACGCCTAAGTGAAAAGTGCCTGGCTGGCAGCGACCGGGCCTTTTGTCGTAACGATGTTAATCTATTATGGCCCATCTTTTGATGGGACGTTTTTGAGGTTTTTTATGCGAGTCTCAAGGTTAGGTAAGGTTACCCGAGAAAATCTGTCTTCAGATTTTGATTTTTTGTGCGTCTTTTATTTTCAAATCGATATGACTTTTACACATTATGACTCTGGACATAACTTTGTAAAAAACTATTTTATTATTGATAATACAAAATAATTAAATAATTTTGCATTTAATGTTGTTTTTTTTTTGAGGTAAATGAAATGAATCCGTATTAATCTTTAATTAATTAATATTGTAAAGTGTAATTTGTACACAAAATTAGTGTCAGTTACACAAAAACGTTTACACAAAAAATAATCTTATTTTTAATACCAAATCCAATTGAATTTTTTTTTACTGTGTATAGTTTCTGATTTAATATTTCGTATTTTCTTTGATTTCGATCTATACTTTTCAAATAGTCATTGATTTAATACATTACTATTATAAATTAAAAGCAATAACACAATTCACAAGAAATAACATGTAGCAGGCCATTAACAGCTTTTTTTTATGGAATAATCAGGTGTGCCGTGGTTGTTTGTGATATAGTTTCTGATATAGTATAGTTTCTGATTTAATATTTCGCATTTTCTTTGATTTCGATCTATACTTTTCAAATGGTCATTGATTTAATACATCATTATTATAAATTAAAAGCAATAACACAATTCACAAGAAATAACATGTAGCAGGCCATTAACAGCCGTTTTCTTATGGAATAATCAGGTGTGCCGTGGTTAGCTTACAACTTACAATTCAAGAAAATGTAAAAGACAAATCAATGAGAGACGAATAAAAAAAAGCGGTATTATAACCAATACGTGAGTTTTACAATGCAACTTACTGTTAATGTAATGGGTACATACATACATTAAAATGTATAAAAGATAAATATGGTAAAACCAGGCAGGTATATACCTATAGCTAGCCATTTTTTTTCTCTATTCTGTCATTTGTTTCGTTTGTTATATACGTATCTACAATTGATGACATTTAAGCAACACGATTTGCCAGTGATCGTAAAATCCTTGTATTGTGAAAGTTGCAGACGCTTATATATTGTGTTTAATATTGTGAACGAGTCACACACGCCTTGAAAACCTTCTTCGTAAAAGCACTTAGAGGATTATTTATTTTCTCTATTGCTTCGGATTCAATTGTGTTCATTTTTTTCCCTCTATTCCGGGAAATAGCAATATTTTTATATAATTGAAAATAAAATAAGTTTTATAGTTATTGATAATATTAGAATTAAAATGGATTCTATGAATATAATAATAGCAAAAATAAAAATTAATTTATTAAATATAAAGCTAAATTAAAAGATATTAACAGTGTTACAATCTATCCTGTTTTCACTCAGATAGTTCGAATTTTACGTTGCATATCCGAGAATTCGAGAGAAGCCTAAAAATGTTCGAGTTTTAAGAATATTTAACAAAACGTCAATGTCATTATATATATATATATTTAAATAAAATATAGTTTCAAATAGAAAAAATAAACATATTTAAAAAAAAAATTGATGATATACTAATTAACACAAAAAATATATGAGTTGTAAGAATATTTACCTGATATTTTTTAAAAGAAGAATTAGATCTAATTGTAAGAACAATTACCAAGTTGCAAAACAACCGTTATCTGGCCAAAGTAGGCACAAACTTATTAAACAGTTTCTTAATTTTACCGTAAAAATATTTTATAATAAAAAAATAACATTAAAACACACAAGTAAATATTCTAAATAAAATTTATCAATCTGCAACTTTTTCGATACATACGTTAAAAACAGTAATTTAAAGCACATAAACATCTAAATAAATTTATCAGAAAGCTAATAAATAATGTAATCTGTAGGCAACAACGTTAAAATATTCAAAACCCGATAGCGTATTTCGAAAGTCATCATACTTTTGGGAAATTTCCGCTTGGATTATCGTTAAATGCAATAACGTTTGTATCGTTATACGTACGCATGGTGCAAAAATATATATATATTGTCATGTGACACGTTTCCAATTTAGCACCCTCTTTGCAAAAGGCGAACAAATGATATTTTTCAAGGGCATTACGTGTCGAATATATTTGAAGTATTTTTGATAAGAAGGGTACAAGATATGTGCGTTTAAGCATACATACACAATAAACAAATGACAGCTGCAAAGAGATACGAGTATAACATACATACTAACATAGTAAAATTTGCCAGCAGACCTACGAAAATTTTAGGTACACTTTTAAGTTTTCGAATTTGATTTTTTTTAAATCTATTGCCCCATTAGACAATCATTTTAGTTGATAAATGCTATATTTAAATATACATCTTTAAATTTATATTTTTGATTTTATTTATATATTCTAAGTAGTAGGAATAGAAGAGCATATATGAGAGGAAATTATGAATGTGGATGAAGCTAAAGTTACTTGTTTGGATGGGAATGTTTGGAGGAGACTGATTTCGGGATAATGGAAAGAGTTTGTGCCACACTCTTCTGGGTAAATGGCGTGATTGTGTGTGTAAGTATGTATGTATAAATTAAAAATATACCTTATACATGAAATTAAAAGTAATTCAAACGGCACTTTACAAATACCAAGATTGAGAAAACATTTTTTATAGTCAAGTTGAATTATTTCACGAGCTGATTAACATTAAAGAAAATAAAAATATCATGCTATAAAAATGTTTCTCACCATAGTATTTAAACTCATTTATTCCCATTACTTATGAATTTTTAAATTGATAATAAAGTAAAAAGTTTGATATAAATGGTATAAACATTTGCAGAAAAAAAGGGAGACTCTAATACCAAAACAGGTTACGCCATAACACTAGATGTACCTAATTTGAGAAACGAGGAAAATTAATGAAATCACCATTGTCTATTCATGTTGTCAATACTGTTTAAGTTGGTAGTATTCAATTAGCTTTTCTGTTAAAAGTGACATTAATACTGTTTTTTTTTTTTTTCATAAATTGGCCAGTTTTTCCAATTTGTTTTTGAATTTAAACAAGGAACGTAAAAATTTTATTTTGCTGTGTGTGTGTGTATATATTAAAAATGTGTGCGACAGAAATTATAAATATATGAAATTATGAATATCGGAGTTGCACATATTCTATAGTGGTCACAGTAGATGTTAGATATTAGATATTTAGTTCATTAAATATTACAATCATTTAAAGAAAAAATAATTGGAGCGTAATTTTGATATTTACCTCAGACGTTAAAATTTATCGTCAAGGTTCTAAATCCAGCATTACTGTTGCTAAGTGCGCTCGAATATCATTTTTTCCATAGATACATATATTTCTAGGTTAGTTTCAGTCTGAAATTGACAGGCAATGACGATGAGGTTCCCCACAGGCTTGCTGCCGATATATATTGAGAGCTTAGCGATAAATTTTTGTCACGTGGCTTAGCGCGTGCCCCATTTCTACACAACGACACACCATGTAGATAATCATATCGAAATTGTTAGGGCGACAGATGTAACTGATTTTCCAACAAATATTTTGCCACAATCTCTTTCCTTCTTTATCAACAAATAAAATAAATACACGAGAACATAAAAAATTTCACTAAATAATCATTTAGGCAAATACAAAATAAATACTTATTTTATTATATTTCAATGAATGAATAGAAATTAAATAACCAAAAAATGCTTTACTTTAAAATTGTGTTATATTTTAATTAAAATTCAACATTAAAATTATCTTCATTTAATAAAATGAGTTCTGAGTTTTTTTTTAATTTGTTAAATAGAAATTATTTTATTTTTTTGTAGAAAAAATAAATTAGCAATTAATTTATTAAAAATAATTAAACCAGCGTTGATTGTTTATATTTATTAATATGCTTGGTACCAGAAACAGACAAAAAATATATTTTTTTATTACAAAAGCACACAATATAAAAATTACAATTTTTTATTTAGAAATATGTACTATGTTATATTTTGTATTTTATCTTATTTTATGAAAAAAAAAAAAATATAGATATAATTTTCTTGATTGAAGCATTTGTAATTAGAAGAAAAATATTTACATTACAGTAATTTTAAAACTTTAACAATTCGGGGAAACGTTTTCCAATAATTAAATTTTCTACGAAATACCTTTATTGTTTATAATAAATTACTAGATATATTGCAAACAAGTCATTTTGTTTTACGGAATCCCCGTTTGAAACATTGAAGTTTCATAAAACATAGTGTGAAAACTGTGATAATAAACTAGTAAAACAATATATTAGAATTAAACAATATTATATATTCAGTTTTTAAAATAAATAGGAGTACATTTATTACGTTTAGTTAAAAATATTGAAATATTTAACTAAAATAATGTTTGAAAAAAAAAAGAAAAGAAAAACAACTTTATCGCATCCGTAAAATAGCATAGAAATTCAATATAAATATTTTAGTAAAAATTTCCTCAATCAGAATTTAGTGTGATCGATGTTATATAGAGGGCAAAAACGTATCGAAAAACGTATCCCAAAGGGTTGTTTACCACCGAAAGAGTGGCAGCCCTGTCGCTAACAACTCGGCAGCCCTGCCAATCCAATGGATAAAATGTCACCAATATGTCACTATATATATATATATATATATATATATATATATATATATATATATATATATATATATATTGTATCTAGATATATGTTTTTCGATACCTGTAAAGTATATTTCTAGGTTAAAATTTTACTTTTGGAAAAAAATCTGCATATATTTTTTATATATGAACGTCAACACCGAAGGTTCCATATATTTGAAATAGTAGAAAAATTTCTGTTTGCGATATTTTTTTTATGAATATGCAGTGGTAGGATGTTGAACTCAGTTTTGCAGGATTTAAATAAAAATATTATTTCTGGTATTAAAGAGTTTTGTATCACTAAACTGATATTGGCTGTGCTTGAGTGGTTCTAAAGTCAGTATAAACTGTAGATCTATTGATTGGCTGTGGGCTATTAACCCGCGCCATGTAAAATTTTTTTAAAAAGTATATATGATCCCTTTTCGAGCATGTAACTTTATGTTACAAAAAAAAAGAACTAAATATTATAAAAAATTTTGTTCTTTTATCTCAAAAACTATAAATATTCCCAAGTTGTAAAATTACTAATAATTTTACCGACGACAACTGAAATATTGACATTATATAAAGACTCTGTTACAACTTCTTAAATTTAGAAAACATTATTCTCCAAATCAAGAAATGATTATTAATATATAACAGGGGTTCTCAAATTATAGGTCGCGACTCATTGGGGGGGTCGCAAGTTAATTTCATAATAGTAATTTTCATATTTATAAATGAATTTTAAATGAGTTCTGAAAAGTTTGTCACACTGTTAACTTCAAATTCATTTGTTTAATATTAAGTATATCCAATAAAAAATTAAAAGTATTATAATTTATTTTTTATTTTATGCATTCTTTCTCCTTTCTTCATTTTAAAATATGCATTTCAAGCGAATTAATCGCAAATATGTGTATTTTCGGAAGTGGGTTACGGCCCATAAACGTTTAAGAAATCCTGATATGGAAAATAAATGCTAATGAAACAAAAATCAGTTTATTTATTTAGGAAACTCAAAATTTAAACTAATTCAGTGACAAAGCGTTCATATGAAAATAATAAAAGCAGTGTTTCCTTTATTACCTATATCACTGCAAATTATTCAAAAATTAATACTTAAAATTAATACCGATTTTGTTAAAATGTAACATATAAATTAATTATAACAATTTAGACTACCCTGTTTATCAATTCTCACAATATTAATGTTATGTTTTTTAGCGCAGAAGTAATAATTCCAAATCAAACAACTTTATGACAAAAACAACGTAAATGAACAATTTTAGTTTTATCAGTTGTTTTTGGTTTTATTACAGTAAAAAATTGAAATTATCAATGTCTTTTAATAAATTTTTATAATGTTTTTACAAGCTAGTAAAAGTGAAATTCAAAATCAATATTATGATTAAAACATAAAACTATAATTACAAGATGTGTACGAAAGTGTAAATAAAACTTAATTTGAAATATAATAATCCTTTCTTTTTATTCAAATCCTGTTTGGCCACTAAATTAATAAAATTTTACAAAACTACAAATTTTTCAAGGGATTGTCAATTTTTCAAAGTCAAACACAAAATACAGTATAAGTACAAACTCTGCGATTCTGCAAAACAATTTTAGGGGTAAAAAAGAAAAAAATCCTGTAAACATGGCACCCCCCCACAACAATTCCAGTTGGTCATTTTACGAAATGTTATACTCCCGTTTTTCGAAATCTCCGGTGAGATTATTTGGATTTATTTGTTTTTATCCTCTACACTCTCGCTTGTTTTTCCTTTTCGTTTCGTTCGACCCTCTTTTGTTACGTGTTCCGTTCCAGAGGACAAATAAAAGTTATCGTATTTTGTCTCCAGATTGTGTGATGTAATACTTGTAATTCAATTACAGAAACTTATTTGTATTCAATTGGATTTTTATACCGTTACAGAAAGAAAAAATATGATTCGCCCGTAAATATTTTATTGTATTACAAATTCAATATAAAATAAAATATTTGTAATATAATTTTATTCTGTTTCAAGGGTTCAAGCAGAAGCATGTTTTTTTCGTCGGTTGAATTTAAGAGTTGGAAAAAGTCAGATATATGAAAATATGTATAATAGTAATTTATTTATGAAAAGAGTTTGTGCCACATCCTTATAGATACATGGCATAATTGTGTATGTATGTATAGTACTTACTTCGATAAAAAAAAATTAATATTGTACCTTACAGAAATATTTCAATCAATTCTAATTTAGATTACGTTTATTTATTTTGTTGTAGATAAATATTCAAACCTAATAAAAACTTAAACTTTTCATCAACAAATTTGAACTTTACGAACTCAAAATATTTACATTCTATAAAAATATCAGTTTTATTAAAAAATTGTTATATTTAGAAATTCTATAGCACGTTGTTTACATTTACTATCTAGAAGATTAAAGCTCTCAATAATTATAATTATATTGACAAAAAGTTCACTGACATCAAAATTTCATAATGAAAAGAAAAAAATTATTATGAATTGTATTAAAATAAAATAATCTTACAGGGTAACAATTAATAGTTTTTTTTTTTTTTTACAATTTATTTATTTTATCAAAAACCGATAAAAAATAAAGAAAAGAATTAAAAATATATGCGTTTTAAATTAATTTTTATCAATATCGCAAAAAAAGATAAATATACTATAATAATATAATGTAAACAATTATATATCATATATATTTCTCAATTTAAAACTGTACTATCAATTTTATTTTATCAATTATGTTTAAATTGTGAATAACCTTCAAACTAGTAAAAATAATATATATATATATATATATATATATATATATATATATATATATATAACTGGTTGAGTTAATCGACGTCAAAAGTTGTAAAAAATAATCGTACAAAAATGTTCACGATTTAATTCCAGTTTTTGGCCGAGATGAATTTTTCAAGTTACTGTAAAGAACCCAAATAACACTCGTACGTCAAAACGTTCTGAGTACGTATACCGTCAAAAATATCAAACTTTAAGATAGAGACGTCAGTTGCCAAATGGCAGCACTAGGGCTACCCAATCTCGAAATATAAAAGGAAATCTTCAAAAACAAAATTTTGTCGACAAGATTTTCTGTTAACTGCTGCCGGTTAAAATTCTAATTGCTACTTTTTGTAATTTATTAATATAAATAAAAATATAAGAGAAATATAATAAATGTGTTAGAGATAAAAGTAGTATGCTAGAATAATTTCCAAGTGAATGAGATCAAAGTTGCTGCTACATCTTATGGGTATACTGCGTGATTATGTATGTGTATTATACAATTAATTTTGAAACACGAAAATATTACATTCATAAGCTCATAATATTTTTCACAAATTATTATCACTTGTCAAATATTAAGAAAGAAAAAAAAAACATTAATCTTTATTACTACATAATTCCTTTATATTTTACATCTAATTTTTGCTTCACTCAACATTTTATATTTAATAAATAAAAAACGTTACAAAATTATTCATACAATAACAACCCGCCTAAAAAAAATCTATTATCCCATAACATTCATTTATTTTCATTATAATAACGAAAATTTTCTCGACGCTAACCCTCCGTTAAAATCAATAATCAATAATCCATCAATCAATCATGGTTATAATAGAAAAGAAAATCCCGGGGATTCCCCCTTGACATTAGCCTAACGCCAACAAAGTTAGGTTAGGTTAGCTTAGGTTATTTTTCTCTCGTGTTGACGTCACACACACACACATTAAACCACAAACCAACCCTACCCCTATCCTCGTTCTCAGTATTAAAACTCTTTTTTATATTTATATACATATTATATATGTGTCGCATGATTGACATCTCGGAAAACACGCCCATCCGCGTCAAATTTGTGAGGTTACATCGAAAAGTTTTCAAACTTATTAGTAGAGACAACTAAATATGTATTTATTGTATACTGTAAACTGTAAAGATGAAATACAGATTAATGCAGTTTTATGGAAAATTAATTATAATAATTCTAACAAGGAAAATGTATTTATCTATGAGATGCATATGTCTCGGAAATATTACATTTTCAGTTTGCTTTTTTTTTTAAATTGCTAGTGTTTTTTTCTTCTTCTGTAAACGTAAAAATATGAATTTTGAAACATTTTTCGACCATAATTCTTTGCCGCCACAATACAAACTAACCTTTTTACCTAAACTATACTGAATTGAGTTCGATGAAAATCTTCAAAAAAAAGTTGGCAAAAAAAATTTATAATTCAATATACCTGCGACTTATATTTTTATATTCAGTTGAAAATCTACTATTTTCTTCAAAATAATTTGAAACTGTTTTTAGCGTGGAAGTGGCAATTTATTGATGTCACTTTTATGTGTTTTACGAATATTTCGCAACAGATATATTTCGAAAAATGTACTTAACAAGTTATAACTAACAACTTTTATTTGTAACATTTTTCGATACGGCTAAATAATTTTTATGGATGAGGCTATTTGGCTATTTATACATACTTAAAAAAAAAACCTAAACCAACCTATTAACCTAACCTGCCTTAAATAACCATATTGCTTAAAAATACTGTATGTATAAATAGCCTATTGCGTATACATACCGTATGTATAAATAGCCACTTTCTGTTTTTATAATTTTTTATATTTTTATGATATATAATTCTGTAAATAGGTGACATATTATGTCAAGACAGTTTTGTTTTTAGTTACCAAGGCTGCAACAGATTTTTTTTATATTAAAATAAATTTCATAACATTTTATTTAAAAAACTAAAAAAAATTTAATTCCCAAAATTTACATGTTTCATATTAACGTAACTAGTTTTTAAATCAGTTCGAAATTTTTTGAACACACTAAGCAAGTGTAGGTAAATAACCTCAAATAACCTTAAAAAAATCGGTACCTAACAATAGAGCACCAGGACGTTTTGTTTGGTTGTTTTTTTTTTTAGTTGGCCTTCAGCTCACGTTGGTAATACTGTTGCCAAGTGAAGTTTAAAATGAGGAACCACCACTAACCTCTCCCATTTCGGTATGATTTGTATGGTTTTCCATTTCGGATTTAATGAGTTTGGTTATGCATGAATATATAAATGATTGGGCGTGTAGGGAAATTATTATCAAATTTACCGCCAATCATTTTTATAGAATTTTTTCTGATCTATAATTGTCTATAAGAATATATTAATACCTTGTCAAAGTAGCCAGACTTCTTACACAGTAAAAAAATCTATTAGATTTGCTGTTAAAGTTGAAGCTCGGAGCAATAGAGTAGCATAATAATATGTCATTACAAATATTTTTTTGACTATTGTATGTTTTTCATATATTTCATAATTTTTTCTTAAAAAATTTATTTTATTATTATTTTTTTATTTTTTTTAATCAGCTCAACCCTGGTTGAAATTCAACATCAAATTTTAAAAATAAAACAGAACTTCAACAAAAAGCTTTTATATTTTTTTATCAAATACATGTTATAGAAATCAGACTATTATAATTATTTCTAATTGTAATTTATAATAAATTTAACGAAACACTTGAAACCGACTTCATGACTTTATAATTATTATGAAAAAGATAATCTTATTTTAGAAAGTAATTACGACATCAAACAGAATGATTTATCTATAAATGAAACAGAATCTAAATAAAGAACACGCTAAATATATAATTAATTTTATAACGACAGGTGAATGACAGGTTTCAGGTAAAAAAGAGAAAAAGAAAATTATGAAAATATACCAGTTTCTATGTGGTGGAAAATTTTTCTAAATTAAATATGTATTTACTTGAAAAGGTTTAATTATAAAGTTTAATACAAAAACTTTTCCTAGTTATTATAATTAAAAACGGTTTCAGCAAATTTTTCCCCGAGAAGTAGACAATTTTATTCGAAGTTATTTTATTATTTCCTATAGTAAGAGAGAAAATTAAGATAATATTTCAACAAAATTAAATTTCTCTTTAGATAAAAAATTTTTTAAGACATAAAATTGTATTTGCAAATATCTGACAAATTGGCTCTGTTGTAGTACAATGTCGTACCTATTATACATTCATATACAATCATGCCATGTATCCATCAGAGTGTGGCACAAACTCTTTCCATTCAAACAAAATTTTGTTACCACCAAACATTCCTATTCAGACAAGCAACTTTCGCTTCATCCACATTTTACTTTTAATGTAAGAAATATATTATTTTAATAAAATCATAAACTTATACTAAATAAATTTGGACTTAATTAAATTGTATTTGTTTTAATTGTAGATAAAGTCTTTACATCTTACTTAAATTTTTCATAAATAAAGAATAGGTATATACCATTAACGTTCATTGTGTTATGTTCGTTGTGTCCAGCAGAGAGGCAGTACAATTACACAGATCAGTAAAACTTTTAACATAAAAAATCTTTCAGAACTCATTATATTAAAATAAAACGGCTTTAGGTTGTAGCTCTGTATTAATATTTATTAATAATTTACATTTCGGAATTCTCAACGTACATCTTCATCAGGAAAAATAATACAAATACAGTAAATAAACAGAACAAAGAAACAAGTTACTAGGTAACAAAATAAGTAACTAAATCATAAATTTTATAAATTTTAAATAAAATTTGGCTTCCTTTAAATAAAAATTTATATTTGCAGATTTATAAATCACACATTAGAAAACAAGTTATATACGGATTAATAAACATAAATAATTATAAATTAGTATTTATTTGAACAGAAATATTTAAAAAAATGTCAGTAAGACCAATAGATTACATAAATTTTTATTTTCCTAAAACAAACCGATAAAAAGTAAATTGTAAACGTTCATATATCATAATTTAGTGGAAAGCCAAAAGTAGAATTCTAAAAACTTTTCAAAATAAATCTCGAATTTCGTGCCCGAACAGACAAAACAACTGCTTGTAGGTATAATAAATAAAAAATAAACCGTCAACTCTTCGGTAAACAAATTTCAGAGTGCGAGAGATAGTATAAAGTTAGGTTAGATTTAGCCTTGAGGGTGTTACACTTCCGGTATTTTCAGATAATCAAGCGGAGTGCCTCTGAAGTCGATGGATTTTTCATTTGGTCAAAACGTCTCTGAATTCCATCTCTCGTTCTTGCGTAATACAAACACGGTTGAAAGAAGATTTGAACGAAAAAAAAAAAAAGGTGAACGGAAAACAAGAAGGGAGATAAAAAGAAAATGAAAACATACCTATCATTCTTATAACAATACTGTAGAGGAATGGAAAAAGATGTAGTAATACACATAAATAAAAGAAAAAATCATTTTCTTAAAATGGTTCTGTTATGAAACGTTGCATAAATATTGTAATTTTTAGGTTGGAAATCGTTTCTATCCTTGTGATTCTCAAAATGTAACAGATTTGTTTATTTCTGGCTGTATTTTTTATCTTTAACCTTAAAGTATTAAAGTTTGGATAAGCAATATTTTTTTCTAAATAGTTTTTCTTTTACCTAATACACAAGTAGTCACTTTTCATTCAAATAGCCGTAATTTATTGCTTAATACTATGACCATAATTTCAAAATTCATTTAAAAATTAATTTATTTATATAGTAAAACATGTTAAAAGTACTCATACAATAATAATACTTATTTATAAAAAGAAAATAGAAACGTGTTATATAATTATCAACAAATAAAAAACTGAATTGGTTGCGTAATATATCAGTACAATACACAAAAATTTAATTTCAGATGTAATAAGAAAATTTAGTAGTTACCATACTAATTTTCGGGTTAATTTATCAATTATTATGGGGGGGAAATGATATAATTAAGACAAAATAATATATAAATATTTGTTTTAAATCAATGAAATGAATATGTACTTAAAATATGTAAATTTATCTTTAAGTTTTGTTACTTTTTAATTTTTAAAAAAAAATGATAATGTCCATAAAAAATTATGTAAAATATTTTTACGTAAGTTTCCTATTTTCCACACATGAAAGTGCAACGCATGTTGAAAAGTATAAAAGATATTATTCCTCTTCAAGTTTATGGTGTACAAACAGTTAGAACTGTTTATATTATATTATCAAAATATAAGTCGTCAATACGTTTAAATCATCCAGATAAATCTGTTACTGCACAACATGCGTTACATAATTTTCATGGTACAAAATTCGAAGATACTAAAATAATTGCAAGATCCAACAATAATAACAATAAAAATAGAAATTTACAAAAAAGAAATCGACTAAAATACAATTTGGCTTCCTTTAATTAATAATTTATAAATTTTATAATTTAGTTACTTGTATTTTGTTACCTGGTAACTTGTTTCTATGTTTTGCTTGTTTATTATTTATGTCATTCGTATATTTGTTCCTGATGACAATATATATACGTGGAGTATATTGAAGCGTTGATTTTTATTTTATTTAGATTTAACTGAAAATAATTATTTATTTTCTGCTACGGAGTTAAAAAAAATTAACCTCGCATTTTTTTGGTATATAATACTAATAAATGAAATAATTCTAAAACAGCTGAAAATCTAATTACGTAGTTGACTATTGATTAAGTTAACAGCATTCTATGTAATTGGTTCATTATGTTTCTGTGATAAATATTCATATAGGTAAATGATGTGACAATATATGTTTGAAAAATCTAGAAACAGTTTGATAGTCCCAGATTGAACTTTTTGAAAAGAAAAGTTATCTCTCAGGAACCTTCTTCATCTAGATCAAAAAGTATTCTGTTTTTCAAATTAAATTTGTTCGAACTGAATAGATAAAGAGAGAACAAACAAACTTTTTCGAAAGCAAAATATATTAAATTTACTTTAATTTATAAGAAATTTACATTTTCATTCAATAGAAAATATCCTGAATATAGAAAAGAAAATACATTCATTCAATATTATAACACTATTAAAATTTCAATTAATTATTTCTATTTAAATGAAATGAATCAAATTTTCTCATTTCATTAAAAATAATAATTTTCTTCTTATATAATAATAATACATATATTCACTCAATAAGATTTCAGTGAAATAGTATTGAATTCAGCATATAATAATAATATAATATTTATTTAGTACACAGCTAATAATTGAAATTACAAAAATATATAAATAACTATATTTATATTGTAAATTAAAATAATTCGAGTAAATGCTTAAAATATTTTTCGTTGATTTTACAGATTTTATACGAATTTTTTTAGATGGCAGGAATTTTACTCGAAATTTTACATGATTTTAACGAAATTTTTATTTGATTTTATCATGATTTTAAAATATTTTACTAAGATTTTCAGAGATTTTAATTAATTTGTAAATTAGATTGTACAATTAAAAAATCGGAAAAGCATTATACTAATCAGTTTTACAATAAAGCAAAAGACTCCGACAATTATTTGCTCAAACAGGTACTGAAGATACTCATTAAAACACGAAGAAAAATTGATTTTATTTGAAACTAACGAAGATTGAGGATAAAATTAATTTTTCCTTGCTATTCAACAAAAACATGTATAATTTTCATCTATCAATTTTAATTCGGATATTATTTAATAGCTTTTAATTTAATCAAATTACATTTTTGAAACGTTTCTAACTTAGAATTCAAATATAAGTATATGGTTATTACAATACATTATTACATACAAGATATGAACTTTTTATGTTACAAGGTTAGCATTCTCAGGCAATTAATTAATTTTATATATATATATATATATATATATATATATATATATATATATAAGAATAAGATTAATAAATATTGTGCACACTATATTATTTAGCTTTTTTATAATTTACATTTTAATAAGTTAATTATATTTTCTCTTGTAATTGTTACTTTAAACGTTTTTTCGTCTAAAGTGGGACAACTTTTTTTATATTCTTACAATAAATTATAATCATAAAAATTATATTAATAATGCGAGATATAATTTTGTTCCGTAAAAATAAAAATTATATACTAGGTGGTAATTTTATTATACAATGGGATCATTTAAAAAGTGTCTATCCTAGTAATCTTAAAAATAAGAAGATATAAAAGCAAAGGTGTTCAACTTTTTGATAGCTAGGATTACTTTAAAATATTTTGCAATTGTAAAAACCGACATACACTGTGAAAAAAGTTGACATTTTACATGAAAAAACATAGTAAAAAATTACATATTATTTCAATAAAACGATAATTTACATACATTTTCTGTTATAGTAATTCCTAAATACTTCTATTACAACAGCATTATCAATATTTCGATCAGTTACTATTTTGAAATACATCGTTAATTATACAAGAACAAACCTAGTTTAAAAATCTTTGAAAATTAAATAAAACTTACCGGATAATAAGAGGAGTCTCGTTGTTTTCCTGATCGTAAAAATTTCGCAACAACTTGTACTTTATAGGACAAGTAGAGTTTTTTGTCGCGTAGCAGTAGAAAACCTTTCGACCATGTTTGTTTATTTGGATCTTGTATCCACACGTGTGAGAACACAGGTGGACATTTACCCTCCTGAACGACTAGACTCTGTAACAAGTAACAAGAAAATATATATTAAATAACTGTGATATTGCACATGGCAAAAATGTCATAATGCAATTTCTGCATTTTTCACATAACTTCATATGACATTTTATAAATGTAATAAAAATTAAAAATACCTTTCAAGAAATATAAATAAAAATAAGTATTGTATATTCTTAAATTACGTAAAGTTATTAGATACTTAAACATTAACATAGTAAAAATCTTTCAGAACTCATTATATTAAAATAAAAAAGATTTAGGTTAAAGTTTTGTATTAATATTTATTTTTAATCGACGTTTCAACGAACTCAACATCGATAATAAATAAATATTAATACAGAACTTCAATCTAAATCAATTTTATTTTAATACCAAACATTTTTAATCGTGATTTTAAAACTTAATTAAATAAAACCTAAAGTACTCGTGTGTTGCTTACGAGTCATCAAACAATTTATTTTATTTTTTCAATTTTATTTATATTGAAATATTTATTTTATAGATACTTTCAGTTTTTAGTACCATACTTAAAAATTTGACAATATACTTAAATTTTTATTGACGTCTCTCAAGTGTTTAGATTGTTCAAATTCTTGTGTTTGTAAGTAAAATTAAAATTCAAACGGCAATCTGAACGAGGCTTTATCTTCTAAATAAAAAATAGATAATATTCAGCCTTCTAATTATATTAGATGAAATATCTAATTCAAGAGTAGATTATTACGTTTGATGTATTCATCTAATGTAAAATAGTTTTTCTAGTTTGTCGTATATTTATCTTTATTTGAACAAATAATAATTTTCATTCAACTAATATGTATGTAATATTATACGTATTAAATAAAAAATTACTATTTAATTCTTTTTTGTATGTGCATTGAAGCGTTAGAGACAAAATAAAAAAAAATGTCTCTATCATATCTAACTAATTATGTCATCGATTAATAAAAGATTTATATGCATATTAGATGGAAATATTAATTAATATCAGATATAAGAATGTTTAACACTTATTCTATGCAAATTTAAAACAACCACAAATTAGAAATTATTTATAAAGCAAAATTAATTATTCAGAAATATTAATTTTACAGAAATTTACTCATAAAATAAAAAAAAAGATAATTGTTTTTATCAAAGTAATATATAGTTTTTTATTTAGTTCACCGCCAAAGTATAAATATTTCAATTTCAAAATTACCTTATTGGATTATGCAATTATCTTTTCGACAGAAGCATTACATATAATTATAAAATTAATTCTTGAACCAACACCATTTTATCTTAATTTATCTTAAAAAAATAATTGAATGGTTGAATGGCTTTTTAGATAAATTATATAAGATTTTTCTGTGTACATTTAATGTAAAAAAAAATAGAATTCATCCTCCAAAACATAAAAGATACATTCATTTATTTTTGAATATTTGTTGTCTTGTTTTAATGCGATATCACCGAAATAACATTATCAGTCAAAATATCACACCTATTATATTATATTGTAATAATAACTAATATAATAATCGTCGTATTGAAAGACAAACGTGTTGATCATATAAAAATATAATGATAAGTATAGTTGTCAATTTGCGTGAGCTGTAATAAATTATCAGGTTGGTCTTATTGTACTAGTGTATCACATGCTGTACTAAATATTCATATCTTATTATTTTTCATATTTTATTCACGCACGCATAGAAAAAAGATTTACTTGCGATATAAACGTGTGTGCAATAAAAAAATCACAAATACATTGTATTGTTATTATTTATGATTTTATTATTTTTAATACTTCACAGATTATTAAATGTGTAAATGTGTTTCACAAATACCAAATATCAATGTCTGTAATATGTATAAACGCGTCAGTAATTAAAATAATTGTAATTGAATAATAAGTGCCAAAGGATAATTGTTAGTTGTTTATAAGTAACAAGTTGTAACTCTTTCTTAAAAAATTCCAAACAATCATACCCTGTGGAAGATGAAATCGTCACTGAAAACTCGATAAAGAATCTACAATGAGATTTTTTTTATTTAAACATCCATCCATCTTGACTACTATTCCCATAATCCACACCTATATATTATTATATTATATAATTATTTATTTTAACCCTTTCCACTCCAAGCCTTTTTTTATTTTTATTCCACCAGCTCCACGCTAAATTTTGTAAATAAAATTGATTTTTTCTTATATGATAAACTTTATTTTATGAGTAATTACAGGATACTATATTATAATTCTTAATTCTAATCTTTATAATCCCTTTTGGTATGGTATTTTTCAAAACAAATCCCGGGATGAAGCGAAGGTTTTGCCTCACATGTTTTGCAAAATAGCATGTTTCTTTTCTCCCCCCTTTTATTTTTTGGTTGGAACACACAGCACAATCCTTGTGCTTCCCCCCAGGTTGTAAATAAATAAAGTGAGGGGTTCTATCGAGACGTTGTTCTGTATCTGCCGCAGCCGCAGTTCTGCGACTTGTTTCGAGTGCCCTAAAGTCTCCAATGAGTGACATGAGCAAAGTTTTTCTGTACTTCATATGACTCATTGCTACTTTTCTGTTTTTTACACTTCACTCTTTATACAACACCTATGAATTTATAATAGAGACTTCTAGCCCCCAGAAAAATAGTTTTCTCCACCATTTGAGTGTTTTTCTTATAAAGCAGTACAAAGAGGTATATTGATCGGCCACATCAACACCACCCTTGTATTTATTATAATTAACTATAACGACAGGTTTTTTTACTTCGGTTCTTATGTTTATATTTGGCGTATGACTTCCTATGTTTCTTCCTTTAGCCCTTGCAGGTCTCCTTTGGATAATTTGTGAATCGGATGTATAACAAGTGCTTAGCACTGTCACTACTCTGGTATCACACCAAGCTGGTGAAAGGGTATTGTCTTTGCGAAAAGCAATTGTTTCTCCTCTCGGCAACTTGGGTTTTTTTTTATTTCTTGTGGTAGTCCTTTTCGGTTAGGCATAATTGTGCTGGTCAAAAAGCATTTATTTTCAAATAATTCCTTGGCCAAAATTAAGTTAGTATAAAATCTATCTGTAAATATGTGATATCCAGTAGCTTCAGGTATAGACGTGAGTAGATTATTGTATAGATGTAATACAATTCTACTTGTAAATGATAATTCTGGCTTTATTAGTCCATCAGTTGTTATTTTTCCATAATATGGAACAAAAGAATAGATGTAGCTTGTCTGGGAATCAGCTAACACATAAACGCGTAGCCCCCATTTTGTAGGCTTCTTTGGATTATATGCTAAGAATGAAATTCTACCCTTAAAACCTACAGTCGATTCATCTATTGATAAATATTTGTCAGGTACAAAATGTTGTCTACATTTGGATTCGATATATATATAAGAAAATTGTTCACCTTTTGTGTTCTAGTAATGGGCCCTTGATTTCCTGTTGGTATTGTTTCTATATTTAATGTCCAAAATATCTGCATAAATCTTTTTCGCGAAAAAAAAATTAAAATTGTCCGCAAAAAGAAGTATTACACTATGTCGAGTGTCACTCGACAGTGGAGCTGGTGGAACAAAATCAATGTCGAGTGACACTCGACATTGGAGTGGAAAGGGTTAAATAAAAAATAAAAAATATATATTTATTAAAGCATTTCTTGCAGAAGTATTATTTCGAAGGACATGATTAATTTATGGACTCTGTCTTTCTGACATATTGAGATAGATATTGAATTTCGCTACTTTAACAGTCTAGTAACTTTGTACGCTAAGCTAAAAAAATGTTTAAGTCAAACTGTTAATCAAACAATTTATCGCCGTTTGATATTGAAAAAGCTTATTTAAAATTCATATGATGTCTTAAATGTAATTTCTAATAAATTTTAAAATATCTAGACGTATACATTTTAAAATAATGGTATATTTTAATAGAAACAAGCATAAATAACTATTATTACAAGGTTACATAGTTAAAGAAGTTGAAATATAAACTAAATTACATAGATGCTATCAGTTAAATTAAAAATTATAAATAAAATAAAAACTGTTTGTTCACGATTTCAAATAAAATTTTATTGATCATGTAAAATACTAAACATAAACATGTAGCTGAATACAAATTTTATATAAAAATACACATTTTAACAATTTAAACATAAAAACATATTATCATACAGTATGTTTAATTTGAATGGAAAGACTCAATTAGGTCTTTAAACTATAAATTTTAGCTAAAAATATTATTGGGACAACTGTACTTACACTGTAAAAATATATCTTAAATCTATGTAATTTTACATAGGTTTTAACAGTAAAAATTACAATATTTTGTAATGTTTCTGCGATAATTTATGTAATATTACATTTTTTTTATTTGCAACATACCAAAAATAGTGTAAAAAATACAATAAAGAGAAAAATAATAGCCTAAAAATACACAAATACACATTTATACTTAAAATAAATCATCGATTAAATTTTAAATCGAAAACTAAAAATCAATAAAAGAACAATTATTAAATTAGTAAAAACATCAAAAGTTACTAATGATAATTATTCAGCAGATTGCTTTACTAAAATCAGTAATCAAAACAGGTTGAAATAAAAAATGCAAACGATAAAAGGAGAGAGAGAGAGATAGAGAGAGAGAGAGAAAACAAATGACGACTAGGCAATAAAATATACATTTTAAAAATGCAAATATATTACAAGACAAAATCGAATCGAATCGCATTTTGTGAACCGGTTTATCTGGTCATCGCATAAAATATATGTTGTATACAAGTTGTCAGACTGCTTGGCACGTACAACACTACATTAGATACACGAAAAATAAATTCTTACTCCGAGACATTTGTATTCTAGTTGTAGGCTAAGCTAAATGATTGTTTTTAAATTTTTTAATACTACCTTACTTGATAAATCTACTTAATAATCTAAATCTAAATAATAATCTACTACAGTTCTGTATTAATATTTATTAATAATCGACGTTTCGATGTACGCAACGTATATCTTCATCAGGAAGATGTACGTTGAGTACCTCAATACGAGTGGGAAATGAACATTGTGTTCGAGTTTTATAATATATTGTTTCTACGACAATACAATACGAAATTCTAGCAACAACGCTGACTCATCAGATATTTGAAATGCAATATTTTTTTTCTACGACTCCATATCTATTATACAAACAAAAAGAATTTGCAATTTTATTTTATTTATGAACAATATTAAATGTAAAATTATTATAATTATTGAATATCATTTTTTCTATAAAGTACATCATTAGCATCGAATAAAATAAAATATTTTCATGAACTATTTAAAATATCTTATTTCAATAATCTTTTGGTGTCAAGCGAAAGTCGACTTTATTTTGACTAGTTTTATGTAGCAGTTTCATTATGTTGTTAGTAATTAGTCCACAGTACGTTACATAAATCAACAATCATTGACTGATTTATAAGTGACAAATTTCAATATAGTCGCAGAACAAAGAAATTTGTTTCATTTTTTTACCAAAAATATATGATCTGCTCCAGGATTTTAAAAAAATAATTCTGAACGAAGAGAAATCAAAGATTTTTGGTTATTTGTTATAATATAATATATCATATATATTATACATAATTTACTAACTTATTTTGCTTAAAATCTATCGTTACAATTAGTATATTTTATGTGCAGTCCAAAACCAATTTTTTTCTTCAAAAATGACTCAAAGAACCCAACAGATTGGATACCTCTGGTTTCATCAAACTCGTAGTACCAACCTATGTGTATTATTACTTCATACGAATGTAGCTATTGTAAAAAAATCTCCGATCTGCATATTACATAATCGTAATAACTACAAGAATAAATGTTTATGCAAATGAATTTCTATCTAGTTGAAATAAATGACTTATAGGCGGGTGCTCACGTGTGCACGGTAATACACATACACACACTTTTCGGCTACCGCACCACGCAAAACCGGTTCCGAAACAAGTTTCCACCGATGAACCATGCGCTTGCTGAACGTATATGAAAAAAAAAATCATCGTTTGCGTCACAGAAATTGGATATTGTACACTTTTGATACCACATATATGCTATATGATATATAAATGTGTTTGTATGTGTGTTATATTGAGATGTAGGATTGATATGCTTACATTTATATAAATATTTTTAGAATATGTGTAAAAGTTGTTCGTTATATCCTATGCCGAAAACAGGTGCATATCATTATTTCAACTAATAAATATTACATAGTAGAAAATATATCTCTATGACGATACCGGAATTTCAATTTCGACATTTGAAATTTTATGAAAAATGAGGATTCTTTTGAAATCTCAGTATTTTAAAATAAGGCTCCCTAAATATACACGCAGTTTGTGAAAAGTAGCTACAATATTTTTAATAAAACTCGAAATCAAAACGAAATATTAAAAGTTTACAAAAAGTAATAGATAGTAATAGATAGATAGTATAGAATAGTAAACATTAAATAAATTTTAGTCAATATTTTGCACAAATCTTCAGTAAAAATATTACTAAACATAAAAATTTGCAGTGGAATCATTTAGTAGTAGGATAAATCTTTGATATATGGGGTTGTCCAAAAAGATGTTACCACTCATATGGTACTATATAATTTTAAATTTTCTTTTGTTGCAGACTAGATATGGCCACACAACTTACTTTGGAAGATACAAGTGTTCTTTATTTATCACAACATATACTTTTTAATATAGCAAAAAAATTTTAGAACTCATTATATTAAAATAGAATAGAATTAAACTTTATGTAGCTTTTGGCTAATAAATTACAAAATTATAAAATTACAGGAAATTTAGAAATGTAGCATATTTACAATATTGGTGACATATATATATATATATATATATATATATATATATATATATATATATATTACTCCTATCAAATTATTTTCTTAATTATTAATTTGCATTAACTTTATCTAAAGTCTTTTTCTTAATTTCAAACTTAAAATTTTTTGAATTTTTTGAATCTTTAATATATTTCGATAAGTTATTATATTCAAGTATTTTCATTGTGAAATATATTATTAGTAGTACTACTATTTCCAGAATTGTAAACCTTTTTACAAACCTTTATAGTCTTTTTTTATGTTAAACCGAAATGAAAACCGAACCGACTAAACGCGAACAGAATCTTGTTTAAAACATTAACAACAAAAATAACAACCACATAAAATTACTTTTTTTTCCCCAATTTGTCAATATACTTGTAGAATTTTATCATAAATAAATCGGTAAGCATTATTATGTTCATTTAGAAAATTAATGAGACAGTACTCCGGCTATAAATATATATTTCTAAAAATATAACAGTGTTCATATATTTTCTCTGAACTGTAGTGGAAAATATCATAATATACATACATATCTATTAAACAATATTCTTCCTTATTACGAAAATATATATATTGTAAGCTATTATTTTCTTTTTTTGTTTCTAAAAAAAGCAAGAAAGCATAAAAATCTCTAAATAAAAGCACGCACCCATTATATTCTCAATCATAAAAAGCCGATTTTGTTATTCCAAATGATACATCATTATATTTTATATCATATACAGTTAGCGACTTCTTTTTTAAACGAGTAGTACTACAAGACATCAAAAATATATTATGTTAGAAAATTTAAATAAATTAACATAAAATTCAGATTTGTATTATGGAAGTTAGACTGTTTACAAATAAAACAAAATATAATAGAATTTATTATGCATATATTTTCTTTAGAACAAAAATTAGCTAAATTAGAATAAAATGTTATTATGTCAAGAACGCCATGAAACTACTTCATAAATTTGTTTAAATTATTCATAAATAATATATATATATATATATATTCTATTACAAAACAATTGTAAAAAATCATACAATTTAAAACACTTTTTTAATAACCTGATGTAGAATAATAAACTGTACATTTGTCCATATAACATGAATATTTTAATATCATTTTATGATATTAAATTTCATTTCTTTTAATGTACGTATTTAATTAGTTAAGTAATTATTTTTTTGTAATAAATGTTGTTTGCTTTAGAGATATAATTAGTAACATTTATTTTTTACCTAAATAACATATTTTAATTAATTTGCTGCAATGTAGAGAAAGTAATATTAATAAAATAAGAAGCTTATATAAAATTCCAAAAATATTATCATTTTTGTTTATAAAATTTATGAGTACGACTGAGTTGGACAAAAATATGAAACTATGAAAATGAAAATATGAAAATTTATATCTCCATAATAATTTACTGAATTAATATAAATCCTAACCGATTTTTTTTTAATTGCACCAGAAATGAAATTGTGCATAATGGGAAATCTTAATTGTTTGCATTTACAGTGTTTTCGTATTGATTGTATTTATTTTCCATTTTCTGCAAACACAAATTAATAAAATATATTATAATACGAGTATTATTGCATTTTTATAACTATAATCATTAAAAATTGCTTCGTTGCACATCGCTAAAATAAAAAAAAAACACATATTTTTGTTCTGAAAAAACTACTGATTTTGGCGTAGTGGAAAGAGTTAATGCCACACCCCTTTAGGTACATGGCGTGATTGTGTAAGTATGTATATATTTTGTATTAACATAAAAACCACTTGCATTTCTTTCACAATATCTTTTACACCAATATCTAAAGAAATAAAACATTATATTATCTATCATTCTTTTACCACAGACAAGATATCAAAACAAAAATACCTCAAATTTTTTTCAAAATCCCAGTTATTCAATATTTACTATATCTAAAAAATTTATAAAAAAATAAATAACAATATGATTTATTCAAATACGCACAGATGTTTGTAGTTCTAGCTTGAGGTAAAAACAAAACAATAAGCCAGCCGAAAAAATGATAAAAAAGACAATAAATTATATTATGATCTACAGTGAAAAAAAAAAATACTAGGCCAAGTTATGTTAATCCTATTTTTCGTTCGTTTGTCCAGTATCGCATTACTTATAATGTTGTAACTAAAAACCCTAAAAGACCTTAAAAATAATCCTTTTTCCGTACACCTGTACGCAAAAAATTTCGACGTATATGTTTGAAGTATGCATAGGGAAGAAAATAAATAAAAAGAATTCCTGGTGAAGCAAAAAAAAGGAGGAAACAACACTAAACTAAAGAGAGAGAAGAATGCTGTTAAGAGAGAAAAAGAGATATCGATATACAGGATGCTCCTATTATATAGTCAACTTGCATATAAAATTTAATAGATTTTTTTAAATATTAATAAAATATTTATTCTTTAAGGTAATTCATTTTAAATGTGATACCCTGAAAAAATATTACGGTGTTAAAATATTTTAACTCCTTAGAGAAACATAAAAATATTTTACATCATTTTTGGTGAAAGACGTTATCATTTATTAAAAGAGTTAAAAAATTAACAGAACTTAAAAAGAAATTTACATATTTTAGGAATATTCGTATTATTTCTTCTTCTAATTGAAGAACTTCTCTCCATAACGTTTGCTAAATTATATCCACACTTCTAATAATACATATTGTACTATTTTATTCTTACCACTTGGAGACATTCGCTCACGCAAAAAACTCTCAATCATACCACCTCTACTCATCGGACATCTACGCAGACGTATACTTTCAATATTATTCACATATGTTTTAACCAATCGTGCACTTACTAAATTAACCCGAAAAATTAATACACTAATTACTATTTCTACTACATTTGAAATTAAAATTTAAAATCCTTTTTGCTTAATTCCGTAATTTAAGTCCAAAATCGAATAGTTTTAAAGAAACTGCCAAACGTATATTTCTGATTATTCAAAGTTAACTCTATTGTTTCTTAATAAAATAAAAATTAATTTATTTTTATATTCTTAATTACACATGGTGTATTATACTATCTCCATTAACGGCGATTTAAGCAAAAACAAAATACAATAATCTACAAATTAATTATCTAACATTTACAATAACGAATGAGTATTTTACAAAACAATGAGAATAAATTAAGAAATCTAACCTACCGAAACACCCCGTATATGCCAAACAATATATGCCTGAGGGTCGCGTTGTCCTTGACATTGACATTGCTATAACATATACCTCCCCTCTGTCCGCATCCCGCGTTTCATCGGTTTTGTGTGACTTAGCCCACGTATATATATAAAAATGTGTGTATGTGTGTGTGTGTGTGTGTTCAATGCTAAAAACCGCATGTTACTTGTGACAGCTGTATTTGTTATCTGGCTTCCTCGGATTTTTTATCTCGCTCGCTCTCTTTCCATTTTACCTGTCTCGATTTTTCACAATGAGAATATCATGTGTATTTTACGTCAATTTTTTTCATAGCTCCAAGATATACACGGTACACAGATAATATAAGTTTGAGTAAAATTGGATTCGATTCTGTTTCCGTATATAGAAATTTTATATGTTATATTAAAATTCCCAGTTGCTATTCGCATATTTTTCTGCTTCTAAAGATAGATAGATAGATAGATAGATAGATAGATAGATAGATAGATAAATAGATAAATAGATAGATAGATAGATAGATAGATAGATAGATAGATAGATAGATAGATAGATAGATAGATAGATAGAAAGATAGATAAAAATTATCTAAAGGAACTATTTTTGATAGTTCCCTGAAGACATATCTGCTTTAGAGTTAAATTTCAATAAATTAAATAAAATTATAGTTTTAATTTCAAATGTAATAAAAAAATTTTGTAGTTCCTACTCGCATTATAATTTTTCGGGTTAATTTAGCAAATATTATGGAGAGAAGTTTCTCAATTAGGAGAAAATAAAATACGTCGCGGACGTTACGCCATACATCATCGTAGATTGCATCCGAAATTACAAATATACAATTTATTTTTAGTTTTCATTTTTTTGATAAGTTATAGTAACGTTACGGTAATATTTCCGGATTAAGTTAGAAAAAATATTTACCAGTAATTTAAACATCACTATAGTTATAAACTATCAGACAGACGCTATTTTATTTTTATATTACAAATTTTCTGAAAAATATAATAATTAAATTTGCAATTATTATTTAATTTTCCTTAAAAACTTCTCAGAATTACACTTATTATGATTGTTAAAAATTAATTATGTAAATTATTTTTTCTTTATTTATTCTATTAATATTCCACAATATAAAGCACTTAAATCATTTTTTAAGATTATAAAAAAGAAAAAAAAAAGATCGTTATTATTTTTTTTTACATAAATTATAATTAAATTAATAAAATGAATGTACAGTGGAATAACCTCATTCATGCATATTAAATATGTGAATTAATAATTAATTTAAAATAAGATAACAGATTTCTAAGAAATTTATAATGTATACATTTCTATTATAATTTATTGGGCGTTATTTTCATTCCAAAGATAAGAAACACCAATATTATTTTAGGAAAATATTTTACTTTTAATGTTTTATATTTAATTTTCTTTAAATATTTTAAAAATTAATTTTACTTGTTTAGAAAAAATATTAGAAAAATCTTTTTTACTAAGATCAATACATAAATAAAATTTGAAAAATAAAATACAATAAACTCTCGAATGCCCCCGGGGCGGTAAGAATAAGATAAACCCCGAATAATCATCAAAAAAAAAATACAAAAAAAAACATACCTACATATTCACAATTTTGTCTAGTATTATAACGTAATATTATGTAGTTGTACAAATCCGAATAAACGAGAATCAATTATTCATTTTAAGGTCTTTACAATATATGATTTTAGCATTTTATAGAGATGCAGCTAGGTGGATATGCTATATTAATTTTTAACAAAAATTTAAATCTAAATCTAATTTATAGTGTCAAATTTATTTGTTGCTTACAAAATGAGTCATAAAAATTTTAATCTTCAAAGAATAATAACGTTGAATTAAATATAGAATACAGTAATTAAAAATGTTTACTGTTCTCCTTTTTAACGTAGTAAAAAAATCTTACAGAATTAAATTAATAATATTAAAATCAAAAGACTTTAGGTTAGGATTAAGTTCTGTATAAATTTTAATTAAAAATCAACGTTTTGATATACTCTACGTATATCGTTAGCAGGAAAAATTATACAAATGACACATACATATAATAAATAATAAACAGAACATATGTAGATATAAGTTACTAGGTAACAAAATAAGTAACTAGATTTTATAAACAGTCTCCACTTTGTTTAGGTAGATTTTATAAAAATTTGTTTTTATATCATTGCAAGCAATAAAATATGTTCGACATTATTTTAAATACTGTATTCAACTACAAGTTGTGCCAAGTTGCAGAAACTAATTAGCTGTCATTTTCAAATGTATGCAATTACTTAAAATAAATATAATTTACGTTCGAAAATAAAAAGCTTTCAGTTTTTAGAATATAATTAAAATTGTTAAGCATAATAATTGTATGTCAATTTATTTTATTGATGAAACATATGCTAATAATCTAATAAATACATATCATTAGCTACACTGTAAAAAAAAATAGCGAAATTACAGAATAATAGTAGTAAAATCTTACTATAAAAAATGTGTAATTTCATTTTACCATAAATATTCTGTATTTCTACCTCAAAATTCTGTAATTTTTACATAATTTATAACAATCACATAAAATTAATAAAAATGACCTAATAAGTTTGTAAAATTGCTTACATTCTGCAAATTGCACCACATATTTAATGTAAAATTACGTATTGTTGGTATAACTTCTTAAATTATGTAAAATTACAGCTTGTATATTGATATTTGTAATAATTCATCAAAATAATGAGACTTTGTATATAGTTTGTGTAATAATACTAATAAAATATTTTAAGTGTAATTCATTCATTTCAAAATACTTCCTTTATGTAAATTTAGAAATATATGTAATTATACCAACAATAATATTACAGAACTAAACAAATTTTAGCTATTTATGGAAAATTAGTGACAGCAATTTTACTGAAATTCTGTAAATTTACTAAAAGAAACACTACTAAAAAACTGTAATATTACATAAATATGTACTTTTCCATTCCGTTGGTAATATCATATTACATAATGTTTGTAATAGTTCTGATATTATGTATTTTTAAACAATTATGTAAAATTACAGCAGTTGAGTAATTATACCTAGAAATATTAGGCATCATCATCATATTGTGTCATGGTTTGTAAGTAAAATTACATAATTTTTATTAAAGTGTAACATAAGTAAAGTGTGTCCACATAACATAAACTCATTTAAGAGAAGTTAGCGTTATGCGAAAATGTTTTTAAATATTAATTGCCCGTATGATGAGCTTTATTTTAAAGTAACTGTCATAAAAGCAGAACTAAACAAATAAAATAAAACAACCAAAAACAAAGCTTGAAATGTATTATGTAAACATTGCAATATGTAAGTAATACTTTGCATTCAAAACATTTGAAAAATGTTCAACTAAAATTGTTGGTTTTTTTTTTGTATTTGTAATTCGAAGTAAAAACAAAAACAAAAAATAAATTAAAATTTATTTTCATAATTTAAAAATACATTATAAACTTAACTCAAGTATTTGTTTAAAAATATTTCATAAATTTCAAAGAGAATACGAAAATAATATGCAAAATATAATTTTGTAAATGTAGACAGAAAATTAAATTTTAATTTATTCAAATGTCGACTGCGTACTGCAGTCCTTATAAATTTCAATTAAATTCAAATTTTCCTTTATATATTTACACAGTTTTCCATAACTACTTATATAACATAAATTATTTCCACTCTGATAAAATTCACAAAAAAAAAAAAAATTGTTACCATAAAACAATTTTTTTATTCATCTATAAAGAAAACAAAAATTTCAGGGCCGCAGCAGCGCCAGAAAAAAAAAACGAAAATCTCTTCTTCCATCACGCTACCTGTGCCTTAGAAAAAATTGCGAATCGCGATGATGTAATCGTAGAGGAAAAAAAAGCCTGTCGATGATGTATCTTATGTGACGGAAAGTCGTATATCTACGCATTAAAAATTACAGTGCACAAACGAAATGGAGGATAAATTTTTATTTGTCTTTTTTTTATTGTCGCTAAAATGGGGCCGTACTAAAAGTAATAATTCAAAGAATATAATTTTCGCGACTTCTATAAAAACATTTGTTTGATTTATGTCTTTGTTATTTTTTATTTTTTTTGTCGGATTATTTATTGATTCATGATATTGTTTTAACCTTTATTTTATTATAGCCTATTATTTTTCATTGTAGATATTTCTATTATTGAAAATTACCAATTATAAGATACATATCTAATTTACTCTGTGTAATATAATGAAAAATAACTAATGAAATACGTTAGACAAATTAATAAATAATATATGCGTAATAATTAATGTATTAATTAAAATCTTAAGATTAAATTACCATTCAGAGTATCTTATTTAACTTGAAATCAGTTTAATGTTTTAGTTGTAATTTTATTGGTTTTGAATTGCACGATCTACTAGCTTTTTAAAACACTATAACAATTTATAAAAAATATTTATATTCTCAATTTTTGACAAGTAAAATGAACAACAACTGATTTTAGTTTTAGTTAGTGAAACATAATACTAATTTCGTGATAAATACAATTAGTACGAATGAGGGTAATTAATTTCTAAACTTTTAAATATATAAATGTTAGTATTTTAATAATATTTTGCTAATTTTATGCTAAAAATAAAATTCTCAAAAACTGTAAGAGATACAAATTTAATTTGGATGGACACGGCTGTAGGCGCTTGTTGAAACATTATTAAAAATAAAAATAAACACAACTTTTGGTTTTTTGTTTCAAATATATTTATTTAACTTATACAATGTACATTTCGGCTTGTTAGGCCATCATCAAGTGACGAAATATGATACAAAAATTTTTTTAGAAATAAGTATTTGTATAAGTATATAGTTAGAAATATTAAATTTTTTTGTATCATATTTCGTCACCTGATGATGGCCTAACAAGCCTAAATGTACATTGTATAAGTTAAATAAATATATTTTGAAACAAAAAACCAAGAGTTGTGTGTTTATTTTTATTTTTAGATACAAATTTGGTTACATTAAACAAAATTTGTCTAATTACTCAAAAGACGTCCGATTAGCAAATGAACTGGCAAATGAGAAGAATAAAAAAGTATGAATTAGAGATATCATAAATGTGGCTAAAGCGAAAGTTGCTTATCTACATATAAAACCAATATCTACTTACGGTAAAAAATATTTTAACAACATTAAGACCATTTATAAATTTTATGATCTAGTTACTTATTTTGTTACCTAGTAACTTATTTCTATGTTGAATTTATGTACTGTTCATGTCATTTGCATCATTTTTCCTGATGAACCTGATGAAGATGTACGTTGAATATGTCGAAAAGTCGATTATTAATACATATTAATACAGAACTACAACCTAAAGCCGTTATATTTTTGACCATTATTTTTTGGTTAGTTTATTTAACCACGATCCGTGGTTAAATAAACCGAAAGTACAAAGGGCTGGTGCAAAAATAAAACACTATGAATGTAAATAAGCAAATATTAAAGTTAAAATAATACTGCAAAAATATTTAATTTTTTCTCTTTCGGTGTTCAAATTTAACACAGAATACGAACCACATAAGTGATAAACGTTTACACCTTAAATTATTTAGAGTTTGTGCCGCACCTTTATGGATTCATTTTGTGATTTACATTTACGTAAAGTATAAAAGTTCAACGTAGACTTTAAGTAATAAAAAAATAGCCATTTCTCTAATCTTCCTACAAAAAAAAAAATTGTACCGCATAGTATTATGTCATCTCCATTGTTTTACATAATTATTACTGAGAATTTTATCCCAAGCCCATCTGTAATATGGTACGTAAAGCCTAAATTATACACACACACAAAAAATTCTAGCCGGGCCAAATTACAAACTCTTAGCGGAATTTTGAAAATGGTATAGAATTTAATAAACTAGTTTCCTAGAATTACCAACTAGATAACTAACACACACACACACACACACACACACACACACACACACACACACACACACACACACACACACACACACACACACACACACATTTACACATACAACCGAGCACATGTGTTCTGAAATGTAATTAACATTAGATTACGTAAAAGTGTAAATTAGCTTAATTATCGGCATTGTGTGACTCTTATACGATGGGTGGATCACGTATCTATTCTTTCGCTTACAGTTTTTTCTTTTTTTTTGTATTTTAAGTTTAAACGAGGTTCGAATGCATAATTTATTATATGCAATTAGTATTACACGTGGTAAATATGTAAAACAGAAATATTTTTTTTTTTTTTTTTTTTTTTATTTATTTACAAATTGATTTACAACTGGCCATTAAGCCAACCAGCAAATATGATGTATTTTACAGTAACACGAGAGAAGATGCATCTAATGATGTGTCTTCGTAGCTTCTAATTATTGTTCTTATGTTCCTAAATCGAGTGGTTTTTTTCTTTGTAGTCTTCTTTTTTCGTTTTCGTTGTTTAAAAGATTTACTGCAAGATAATTCGGGTGATAGTTAAGACGATGTTCATATTTTGTAGAAAAGAGTTTTATTTGTTCGGTGACGTATTTCACTTTTAAATCGTTGTGGAGTGTTTCGTTGGTTACGTACCATGGGGCATTTGCCATCAGTCTTAATGTTTTGTTTTGTGTTCTTTGAATAATATTAATATTACTTTTTTTAGCGCAGCCCCACATTTGAATTCCATATGTCCAAATTGGAATTAGACTAACTTTGTAAATTAGCAGTTTGTGATGTAAAGGTAATTTTGAGTTTCGTCCGATAAGCCAGTTGAGATTTCTAATTTTAATATTTATTTGTTTTTGTTTGGCGATTATGTGAGGTTTCCATGTTAATTTTGTATCTAAATGCATACCTAAATATTTAACTTTTGTTACTTCTTGTAGAGTTTGGTTATTTATTTTAACTTCCGGGCAAGATATATGTTTTGTTGTGAATGTAATGTGTGCTGATTTGTTTTCGTTTATTTTGATTTTCCATTTATTGGCCCAGTTTTCGATGTTGTTTAATGCATTTTGTAATTGTTGTGATGCTAGTCTTGGGTTTTCATTTGATGCTAATATGGCAGTATCGTCCGCATATGTAGCAGTAGTTGTGTTTTCTGATGTAGGTAAATCTGATGTGAATATTTGATATAATATTGGTCCTAAAATGCTTCCTTGTGGAACTCCTGATTCTATTGGATAATATTCAGAATAAACACCGTTGTGAGTTATTTGAAAAAATCTGTTAGTCAGATAGGACGTGAATAGTAGGTAATATTGATGTGGTAAGTGTTTTTTTATTTTATACAATAAACCTGGGTGCCAGACTTTATCGAAAGCTTGACTAATGTCGAGAAACGCTGCTGAACATACTTTCTTTTCTTCTAGATCAGATTCTATTTCTTTAATTATTCTGTGAATTTGTTCTAGACTTGAGTGTTGTTCTCTAAAACCAAACTGATGGTCTGGGATTATATCGATTGTCTCTATTATTGGTTTTAACCTTTTCAGTATTAGTTTTTCTAGTAATTTAGATAGTAAAGGTAATAGAGCGATTGGTCTATAAGAAGAAGGTTCATGACTGGGTTTACCTGGTTTTAATATTAGTATAATGTGTGACAACTTCCACTGGATGGGAAAGTATTGAATTCGGATTATTGCGTTGAAGATTTGAGTAATTGCAGTTATTGCTTTTTTTGGAAGATTTTTAAGTATTATGGCAGTGATGAGATCGTATCCAGGAGCTTTTTTGTTGTTTAAATGTTTGATTTCTTGTTTTATTTCTGAGGGTGTAAACTGCTTGATAGGTGGTGATAATTGTAGCGGAACCTCCAGGTACTGCAATATTTGTTCATCATGATTTGAATTTTGTGAATCATTTGGTTTGAAAACATCGCTAAAGTGATTTGCAAATACTTCAGTTTTTTCTTCATCCGTCCTTGCCCATTTTCCGTCTGGTTTTCTTATTGGGGGGATGTGTTGTATCGGTCTTTTTAATTTTTTGGTTGTTTTCCACAACGAGTAATCCGAGTCTTTGTAAGGGCTTAAACTGCTAATATGACTTTCTATAGATTCGTTTTTTAGATCTTTTAATTTGATTTTTAGATTTTTACTTAGATTATTTAAAATTCTTTTATCTTCTGGATGCCTGCTAAGCTGCCACTTTTGTCTAGCTCTTCTTTTTTCTGCTATTTTATCCCGAATATGTTTAGGATAATTTGTGACATTTTGGTTGCAGACTTTGGCATATGGTGTAGCTTGCCAGGCTGCTTGTTGTATATTGAGTGTCAACAGTTCTACAGCTGCATCTAGGTCGTTTTCAGTTTTTAAAGAAGAAAAAGATTGTAGATTTAAGTTATCATCTAAGTATGTTCTGAATTGATTCCAGTTGGTTTTTTTATTGTATAGACTAGGTTTTCTTTCATTTTGTATTATCGATTTGCTTATGGTAGCTATGATCGGTGAGTGATCCGAGTGTAAGTCGAAAGAATCTTCTACTTTTATGTAGTTTGACGAAGTTCCTTTTGAGACAAAGAAATCTAGCAGATCCGGTAATTTGTTTGGATCTGTAGGCCAGTAAGTGGGTTTTCCACTGCTTATGGGAGAATAATTGTTCGTGATAATAGTAGAGTGCAGCTGTCTGCCTTTCGGGTTGATTGTTCTCGATCCCCAGTGTGGATGTTTAGAATTAAAGTCACCGCCTGCAATAAATCGGTTTCCTAGTGTGTGGAAGAATTCTTCAAATTGTTGATTTTTAACAGCATGTTTTGGAGGGCAGTATACAGCGGCTACTGTTAGCAGTCCATGTACGTCGTATATTTGGATGCATGTTGCTTGAAGATATTCTTTTTGGTATTTTTCAATTTCAATGTGTTTTAGTTTGTTGCTAATAATAACGGCAGTTCCGCCGTGTGCTGTCTCGTCCGGGTGAAGAGTGTAATAAGTTTTATATTTATAAATATTAAAGTAATTTTTCTGGGTGAAATGTGTTTCTGAAACTAGTAAAATGTCTATCTTTTCTTCGTTTAAGAATATTGCTATTTCTTGTTTATGTTGTGCCAAACCGTTGGCATTCCATAGTGCTATTCGAAGTGTATTATCCATTACGGTTCATATTTTGTATCAACATGGATAACATATTAACTATTGTGCTGTTTTGATTCATCATTTTATTGAACATTTCTTCAAATTTGCTGAGAAAATATTGAAGCGTAATTTGGTTGTTATTATGTGTGTTAGTTTGATTATTTTGTGTGATGGTTTGATTGCTTGTAATTTGAGAAAAGCTTTGGTCCAAATTGTTGGTATGGTTTGAGTTTAAGGCTGGAAATTCAAGTTCGTTTAATTGAAATTCTTGATTTGTTTGATTTTTTCTCTGGTTGTAATTTAGGGTGATATTTTTTTCCCTTGCTTTTTGAAGGTCTTTGTAAACAGTACAACCTTTGTAATTTGCTGGGTGTGGTCCATTGCATAGTGCACATAGTGCGGTAGTTTCTCGTTTTTTTTGGCAGGTTTTTGTTGCGTGATTTCCGGCGCACTTTACGCAGTTGTACGGTTTGGTGCAGTATGTTTTTGTATGACCATACTCTTGGCATCTCATACATTGAACAATTTCTCTTTTTTTTCTTGGCGCTTCTATGACGACTTTTGTTCCGAGTATCGATTTTATTTCATAGATTTGTTTGTTATTTTCGTTCGGTTCTTGATCTACAAAGAACATTGGAAGGGGTTCTTTGTTTTTCCAGCTTTTGATATTTATTATATTTCGTATTAGGAAGCCTTTCGTTTCTAATTCTTTTTGGATTTCATCTGTTGCTACTGAATAGTGCAGGTTTTTGATTACAACTCTATAAGCTCTTTCTAGTTTTGGTTGATAAGTATGAAACGCTATATTGTTTTGTCTCAATAAGTGGATTAACCGACGGTATGCATCTATTGAGTTTGTGTTTATTTTAATTTCGTTGTTTGTGAATGATCTACATATGAATTCGTCATCTTTCAGAACAATTTTAATAGATGATATCATTGCAGAATAATTAGTGACGTCTTTTATGTATACTGGGGGTGGTTTAGGCTCTCTATTGGTTGAGTTTTCTATGTTTGACTCTTGTGAAGGTTTATTATTTACACTGTTATTTGATAACTCATTTCTATTTGGTTCTGTATTGCTTTGCAAAATTGAGTACCTGTTTGACGTATGGATCATGTTGTTATTTTTATGAATATTTTGGCTTCGTTTTGGTTGCTGAGCGGTAGTATTTTCATCTCCTTTTCTTTTTCTTGTGATCACTTGCCATGCACAGATCGGACTAAGAGAACCACTTTCATTTTGTAATTGGTTAGCACTTGTTTCAAAATTATTTATGTCACTATATGTTAATTGTCTAATAGGCGAATATGCATATTCCATTGGTGATACGATTGGCGACGTATTTGAAAACGTAGTATTTGTATTTATCGTTGTAATTGATGTTGTAGTTACAGCGATAACGTAATTTAATGGTACTGTGATTGCACCACTGCTGGATTCAGGCATTTTGTCAAAGTATGTATATATACTTTAACTTGATGTGATTGATTTGTATTATATAACAATATAATACGATAACTAACAATAGTGTAATATGTTTATAATATTAATAATATTAATCGGATTATATTTTAAGTCTTATGTAATGTCGCACAGATAAACTAGCAAACACGTCCGAACGGTTTGCTGTCTGACGGGCAACTAAAACAGAAATATATAGTCACACAATTGATATGTACTAATGTTAAAAAAAATTATTTAACAAAAAATATGAAAGTATTAACTGAGCTACTACTTTTGTCGCAAAAGCAAAAGGTACCGGGTTCAAACCCCGGCAAGGTCATTGCATTTTTCTTCATTTAAAAATTAACTAATGATTTAATTAGGTCATCAAAATAAATTAATGGCGATTTAAGCAAAAAACTAAATATTATAACCTAATATATAATACGCCATTTACAATTAAGACTAAAATAAAATACTTATTTACATAAATAATCTAAAATTGCAGAATAAATTAACGAACAAGAATAGATAAATTATACGACAAATCAGAAGAAATAATTACTTATATACATTAACGTAATCATGTACTTTTAAATTAAATGTTTCATCTAATATGATTAGAAATTTGAAAGTACTCTATTTTGTTTAGATAAATCAACTAACACATTAGTAAAATCATTTAAAGATCAAGGTGGCTTAATAAAGATAGATTACGTTATTGTCTATCCACCATACTGATGACGTACGCGTAAGTAACTACTGTATAATAAATAATGTTCTCATTATTGCACTAGTAACATAATAACCTCATTCTATCTAGGCAATATAGTAACGTAATATCAATATTTTGATACGCTTGAAGAAAAATATAATTATGAATACCGGCTTGCATATATTATAAACATTGTGTTGCAAATTGTCTATATATGTAATTTATACCTACGTCATCAAATATTGTAGACAGAATGAAGGCTATGATCACGCTATGATATAATTTTTCTTGGTATTACTACCGATTGAATCTGTTAAGTTAATATTGTATATTATCCTATTCTTCATTCGCCTTATATATAAAGCCTATAATACACGATGAAGTTTTTCTGTACAGAAAATCTGTAAAGCGTTTCGGTACAGTTTTGCTTTGCAGAATAAAATGGATGAAATTTATACGTATTCCAGGATACATTTTTAATGTAAAGAAAAATTTAGCTAGGCGCATGCGCATTTAATTATTTTAAACTGTCAGCAATCTGTCAAAATTAATAATTTGGTTATGTATGTATGAAACATGGAAAATCATTTAGAAAATATACATTTACTTGGTTATGCTGCATTACTTACAAATAATAATTTGAAAACTTAAAAAAAGAAAAAAAAAGAATTTGGACTTACAATATATAATAATTATAATAATTCTAAATATAATTTATAATTATGTATTATATTTATAATTTATTTAATACCAATTGCAAACATTTGTTATTAATTTTTTACATATTTATTTGTATTTTACAGTAACTTGCTTATAATAGTGTCTATTTTGAAGTATTAATGTGAACAACAAAATAAGCAAAACGTAAACTGTTGGTAAACTTTATAGAATATGGATGAAAAATAGGACGCGTTCTAATTCTATCCATATTCTCATGCAGTTAACTTTCACGCATTGCGCATGCTCGTCAATTAGAACACTGTACAGAAACTGGACACTGCATGAAAAACTGCATCGTATCTTGTAGGTTTTTGAAACTGCATAGAAATATTCATAAGTTTCTGTACAGAAAATGGATCGTGTATTATAGGCTTAAGTAACATTTTATTTATAAAATTATTCTGTCGATATTCAAATAACAAGATATTTATAAATCATAATAATTACAAATAAAAAGAATAGTCGTAATGCCATAGTAACAAGTCAGTACAAACTTAACCATATAAATACAGGTATTAGAAAACTTAAAAACAAAAAAATTTAACAATTGACATACTGACTAGATTTTACAATAGTAGGCGATGAAAAAAAAAACAGAATTAACGTCACGATCGTCTTTTTCTTTTCATAGATATGATCGTCGTTAATAAGTTTAACTCATGCGATCTAACAATTTGCTAGAAGCAGTTCTAACAACTTTATGCCAGCGTATATATATGTGTATGTTCTATAAACGGCAAAATGTTTGTTTTAGGGAAAGTTCTATTAGAACGACAGAAAATGTTGGCAACTCTGTTTGCACAGAAAATTGAATAAGTTTTAAGGCATACAAGTTTACGTAGAGACTTTGTATCTAGATGTGTATGTATGTGTTGTTATCTTTAGTTGTACTATGTATGCATAGTAAATATTTTTTCTGGTGTAAAGAAATTATTTTCCATTTCTTCAGACATGTAAAATCGTTTTAGAAAATTTACATTGTAAAAGTGTCAAAATAATGTTAAATATTATTATTTGTTTAAATAAAAATAATTTAAATAAACATCGAATATATTTATACGTTCATTACAGTGGTGCTCAGCAGTTTTAGAGCAATTTTGTGTTACCCCCGTAGCATATCTAACTCGTCAATTAATTTAAGTGGAAAAAGTCTAATTCACCACAAAAAAAGCCTTAATTTACGTGAAACAGCCTTATATCAATCATAAGAACAATTTTCATTTTTGTGGTTATTTCAACAAAACAAAATTTAATCAAGACTTGTAAAATTACAAATTCTTTTAAAGCTATGATTTACATACTTTTTAATGGGAAATTGAAATTGTGTATATTGTAAAATTTATTAGATAAACTGTATATATATTGTGCGATCACTTCTTTTGTAAGTAAATTTGTATAATTCTGATTTATTATTTAATTGTATCCAGTTCTTCTGGACGAAAACATTTATTATATTTATTTAAAACGCAACGATATCGTAGCAATAAATTTTTTTATACTTCAACTTTCGAAAAAATAAAAATGCATTTTAAAATCAGACAGCACCTAAAATATATCAGCAGCCGTCTAAAGCTATAAAATTTTTAAAATGTATGTTGAACTTGTTTAAATATAAATTTAGCAATTTTTTAATTGCCATTTGACCTTGTAATATCATTACGAAAAATAACCCCCTTGCAAACACACATAAACAGTACAGGCTTGCTTGTTCAACGTATATTTTACGATCGAAGTTAAGTACAGTTATGTTTCTATAAAAATCTTTCCACGAATTCTATTCTACAAATACATATATAGAATACACACACACAAACACACATACACACAGCATGTGGTGAAAGAAAGAAATAAACTTTTGTGAGAGAGCGAAAAAAAGAAGAAGAATGATTTCAGTGCCTACTGTACAGAGATGAATTGTACTGGAAAAAATAAAAATGAAAATTAAATGTTGCAGAACGATGCTTTTTTTATAATACAGATTTAAAGAAGAAAAATGATATTTGTCTTTATTAAAATATATATGTTGTGTACGAACAAAAAATGTTCCGTAAATAAATTTTGCGTTATATTTTATATATAGGGTGAAAAAAAAAAGAAAATTTATTTCTATTCTGGTGCGTCGTATTAAATTCATTTAAAATATTTATCATTGTTAATAAAACTTTAGATAAAATAAATAAATATACATTGTGACTGTATTGTCTATGTAGAACTAGGTTATGATACTAGTAAAATAATGTACATTATTATACAGCACTGGTGGCAGTACCAAACATAACAAATCCGGCGGCCATGTTAAAAATTATACAGTGACATTTGCAGTGTTTGCTTTCATTTGAATCTGATTATTGAAAATAATTGAAGAAATGCAAGAAATGCGGTTTTGTATATCGCCAAATTTGTCAGAAACTATATATTTTACCAAAACAAAAATACTAATTTTCACAAATCGCGTAACAAATACATAAATATACATATACTATTCTAGAACTGTTAGTAAGGTTAAAGTTACTTGGTATGAATTTATATTTATTTTTAGTTTAATTTCGTTTGAAACGCTTAAACAAAAGAGTAAAATGCTTTTTTTATGATTACTTGATCTCGGATCTGCTTCGGCCATAAGTATCTAAGCTCAACACAATAAAAATCGCCTTCTGTTCCACGAAACATAATATAATATATTCCGTAATTTTTGTATTACTCGTACATCATTTATTACTAAATAACGTATTCTTTTCTATTCCTGTTAAATAATTTCTTAACTTAATTCATGGTTATTTTGTGATGCGCCGAAATATCACAATCAATAATTTTATGAGTTATTACTGAATTATTTTTGTCTATTACATTTTTTTGTAATTTATTATTCACTTAGTTTAACCAATCACAAAACTGCATTTGAAATATCTTTTGATTACAAAATTATTTATTGCAAGATCGAGTGTTGAATATTCGTATGTAAATTTTATCCTCATGAGTAATAAGCATCATTATGTGATCTTTGAATTTCGTGAAATCTTAATTACGTAAAATTAGTTACCTAACAATATATAATATAAAACTGTATTTTCTAATTACATTTAAACTTAAAATTAAAGAATATTACTTACAATTATGCAAATAACTATATATTAATAAGTAAGTAATTATCATATAAATTTTGTAACGTATATTTGTATTTATTGTTTTTGTATAGCAAATTGCTAATAAACTATATTATTATTAATTTAAAAGACTGCTTTAAATATTTGTACAATATCAACATTTTAGTATTTATCTAAATTCTAAAGTAAAAAATATATACAAAAACTGTAAAGAATTTTTTAAGCATTTCAAGAAAGAATTATATTTTATAAATTAAATTATGTGTTACGTACTGAAAAAAAACTTAAATATCATAACTACCAATGTTTCACAAATAGAATTCCAAAAAATATCTTTATATATATATATATATATATATATAATACTCAAATATAACTAATTTCTTAAAACTAAAAAAAAAAAAAACCTTATTAGTAAACTTTGAAATGTACTAAAATAAGAAATCACTAAAACAGAAATAAAACGAAACGCAAAAACCAGATGAAATAAGTTTACTCCACATTAAAATTATCTCAAAATAAAACCGTTTAATACGGCCCTGGTTAAATTAAGCGTGCATCGACCGCAATAAAGTTAGTCCATAAAATTCAGTTTATTTTTTTAACTAGTGCAACGGTATCAATGCATATACATAAATATAAATATAGCTAACATAAAATATATATATATATATATATATATATATATATATATATATATATATATATATATGGGTCATTCCAGCCAGGGACAGCCAAACCGGGGCGCAGCCATATCACCGATTTGGCTGAAACTTTTTCTATAAAAACTTTCATATAATAGAAGGTGTTCCTCCAAAAGACCGATTTTTTTAACAACATTTGCATAATGAAAACAATTTTTGGAAAAAAAACCTGCCTAAAAAATTAGCCATTTTGAAGGTACTTTTAAAAATGCATAACTTTTTTGTTTTTTAACCGATTTGCATGATTCTTTGACCAGTAAAGCCTAAAAAGAACAATCTTTCGAATGGTCTACTCGTTTATGTCATTTAGGTCAACTGTTGGCAAGAATATGGGTTCTAAAAATGAGTTGAATTGTTGAGAAAAGCAGATTTTTTATTGTGACCTACACACGACCAGTAGCCAGCTATTAGGTCCGCTTCTAGTTTAAAATCTTCAGAATGACCTAAATAAAATAGATAGAAACTTTATTCCCATTTTGAAGCTATTTAACATACCACTATTACGGTTTGAAAATTGGAAAAAACGGGGTTTTCCGTAAAAACAGCAAACTTTGCAAAGTTTTTTCTCAAAAACCTGATTTTTTATATTTTTTTCATTTACACCAAATATTCTACGTCTAAAGGGCTTTCTTATCGTAAAAGTTTCATCTTGCTTTTTTGAGTTTTGTCCGAGATATGATTTTTTTTGTCCGCAATGTTTACATTTACATTTCATGCAGTTTGCTTCAAGTTTAAAGCTCATTATGGTCTCAATAAATATCAATATTATTAAACTATTTTAGTTTTTTTATTAATTTATAATTTAACTGTTCAATAAAATCCTTAATATCAATCTATTACAATTAGGTAATGATTCTGTTGGGACCCGGTGCTGGCTTGGTGACCACGAAACACTGGTTGCGTTTGTGGGCAAGTGAGTCGAGTTTTTTTAAAAGCGATGTGGCGTGTGTGCGGTGATGTTGCGAGCGAGTGGATTGTATTGGTGCGTAATTGTGATGTAAACGTGCGTAACTTGACTGAAAATAACTAAATTAAATGATAAGCAAGAGAATGGATGAAGGATCAGAGACAATCTTCACCTACCCGAGCGATAAATAGCGCTTACACAAGAAGTGGTAGCTCTAGGAAAAAAATGAAGAAAAAGGTTGGTCCACAACTGAGGTGTAGGATAGCGAGAAGTTAGGCGAAGTGTATCAAACAAATAAATAATAGCAAGTCAAGCGTATGCAAAATTACTACACAATTATAGTAAATAATTTAAGAGCGTGAATGTGTATATAGCAGTTATATATTCCAGATCGAACTGTGAATATTTGGTGTAAATATGAAAGCTGCGACTAATATTGTGAATTAATACTAAATACGTATGTAAAAATTTATATGTAACGTAACTGATAAGCAAAGTTGACGTGTTAATTTAAATTCAAGAATAATATAAACGGAACTTACGATTATATATAATAATTGATATTGTAGTAAACATATTTTTAAATTATAATAATATCATTGACATTTAAGTTCACTTGATAATTACTATAATACGCATTTCTAAAATAGTTTAATAATATTGATATTTATTGAGGCCATAATGAGCTTTAAACTTGAAGCAAACTGCATGAAATGTAAATGTAAACATTGCGGACAAAAAAAATCATATCTCGGACAAAACTCAAAAAAGCAAGATGAAACTTTTACGATAAGAAAGCCCTTTAGACGTAGAATATTTGGTGTAAATGAAAAAAATATAAAAAATCAGGTTTTTGAGAAAAAACTTTGCAAAGTTTGCTGTTTTTACGGAAAACCCCGTTTTTTCCAATTTTCAAACTGTAATAGTGGTATGATAAATAGCTTCAAAATGGGAATAAAGTCTCTATCTATTTTATTTAGGTCATTCTGAAGATTTTAAACTAGAAGCGGACCTGATAGCTGGCTACTGGTCGTGTGTAGGTCACAATAAAAAATCTGCTTTTCTCAACAATTCAACTCATTTTTAGAACCCTTATTCTTGCCAACAGTTGACCTAAATGACATAAACGAGTAGACCATTCGAAAGATTGTACTTTTTAGGCTTTACTGGTCAAAGAATCATGCAAATCGGTTAAAAACAAAAAAGTTATGCATTTTTAAAAGTACCTTCAAAAAGGCTCATTTTTAGGCAGGTTTTTTTTCCAAAAATTGTTTTCATTATGCAAATGTTGTTCAAAAAATCGGTCTTTTGGAGGAACACCTTCTATTATATGAAAGTTTTTTTAGAAAAAGTTTCAGCCAAATCGGTGATATGGCTGCGCCCCGGTTTGGCTGTCCCTGGCTGGAATGACCCATATATATATATATATATATATATATATATATATATATATATACATTTAACAAATTTTTTTTATTAATATATACATTTAACAAAATATTGTTATTATAATATAGAATTTTCAAAACATTTTATACAAAAAATATTTTAACAATTTTCTCATATTACTAATTAATGTTTATTTTTATATGTAAAAAATATAAAATGTGAACTAAATATGTATTTTCTATTTTCATTTTTAGAAAGTATTGCTCCTTGTAATATAAAAGAATTTTGTGATTATTTTAAAAACTAACCACTAATTATATTGATAATATTGATATATTTCTATTTGTATTTCTATTGTATTTCTATTTGTATTTGACTTGTGTAAATACTTACAGTGTATTAACTTGAGCTGTGCTCCTTGTAATATAAAAGAATTTTGTGATTATTTTAAAAACTAACCACTAATTATATTGATAATATTGATATTTCTATTTGTATTTCTATTGTATTTCTATTTGTATTTGACTTGTGTAAACACTTACAGTGTATTAACATAAATAAATAAATATATTATTATTATTATTATTATTATTATTATTATTATTATTATAACACAAGTCATCAGAAGATAGCATTAAATTCATATAAACTTTTGTTTTTATTAAGTTGAAAATAAACTATTGTAATTGGGAAACAGTAAAAGCGGTTTTATCCAGCATTGTATTTAGCAGCAAACACAATTACGTTAATTTTAAAAAGGTCAACAAATAGACATAAAAGATATTTATTTTTTATTACATAATTTATTTTAATATGTTAATTCTATGAATAAAATTTTAATACAAGCTTTAAAATTAGAATTCTCCTCTACCAAACTACTAGCTTTGTTTGAACCAGTTACTCTACCAAAAACTAGTAGAGTAATTTAGAGAAAAAGTATGCTAGTATACTCTACTACTAACTCTACTGATGTAAACTGGACTTTACTGTATATTTATTATAATTATTATGAAAATAATAATTAAAATAGAAAAAAATAATTTGAAATGAAACTTACATGCAAGGCATTAACGTTACATATTCCAGTTCTTAGATAATCGCCACCATATTGTTCTAACTCAGTCATATCTGGCGGAAAGAATTGCTGTAACAAAAAAAAAATAATTATATTAATAACAAACACGTTTTCAATTAAAATTCATGCAAAACTATGATATAATCAAGAATCAAATAATATAAACTGAAAATTATAAATTCTTTATTAATATCAAATACATACAAATAATATAGCAATGTCTATTCATTATGTTTTTGTAACAGAACTGGAAACCGGTTAAAAAAATGGTTAACCATTATTTTATTGAAAATTTCATTAACCAAAACCGAAACCGACAAATTCATTAATAACTAGTAAGTTTCCATTTACAATTTAAAAGCTGTCCCCACCCATAGAAGAGAAATAAGTTAATTGTAGGTGAAGTTAATGTATTTTTTTTTCTGGAGAATCCGAATCTGCAATAAAGAATAAAGATTCCCATTTAAGATTTTAAAGTCACCCCCTGCCCCCTCAAAAAAGATGGGCAGTAGCTCTTCAATTTTAGTACGAGTGAATGGCCCCTCAAAAATATTAACTTTTTATCTGTAAAATTTTTTCGTCCCATGCTTATTTCTTATTTCTTCACTTGAATCGACCAGACGACATAATCAACATAAAAGACTGATGAGTTATGAAAAAATTTCAAATTCATTTAAATATTTTATAGAATTTCTTCTGTAAAACAAACAAAAAAATACTAATATTTTTTTCTTCTTATCATTTAATATTAACGAGTTATAAATAATCAAACTTACTTATGAGTACATACGTGTTTCTATTTAAGGGGGTAGTTAACCCCTTAAAACAATAAATAATTTAAAAAATCAAAAACACGTCAATTTTAGTTTTAATATTTAATATTTAATACAAAATTTTGAAAAAATTACATACAAATTAAATATGGCGTAAAATATATGTAAAAGTAACTTTACAAAATCGGATAGAAAAAAACTAATACCATCAGTGGATAGTGCTTAAAAAAAGAAGGTATTCGTACATTTACACTTTTGTTCTAGGATGCATAGTTTTCGACAAAAAAATAAAAACCAATTTTACTCTAAACTTTGGGAATCATTTTTACCACCTAAACCTTGACGGTTGCTGATAAAAAAATACGTGTCGCTTAGTTTTTAGTGTTCTACTTGAATACCCGAAGTTCATCTAAATCGGTAATTAACACCTCGATACGGTTGCTTGTAAGATAAATTACCATTAAATCGTATATGAGTCGTATAGATGCAAAACTCACTATTTGGTAAATTTTATGTTCTAAGATATTTGCAAAAAACTGTTATAGCTGGGTGTAATTGTATTTTGATGATAAAATCTTGTTACTAGATGGCATTACTTATTTAATAAGTGCCATCTAGTAACAAGATTTTATCATCAAAATACAATTACACCCAGCTATAACAGTTTCTTTGCAAATATCTTTGAAAATAAAATTTACCAAATAGTGAGTTTTGCATCTATACGACTCATATGTAGTTAACGCATGCGTTGACGAAAAATTTAACTTTAAAAGTTTAGTTTAGTGTTAATGTTAGTTTAGATTTAGTGGAGTGCGTAAAGTATATGTACAATGATGCACTTGCATTGATTTAATTTTTAATAAAAGAAAACGGCTCTAGATTTTAATTCTCTATTAATTTTCAACGTTAATTTTAAAGTTAATATTAATTTTTGTTGCATAAATCCATCTTTAGTAAATATTTGGTTAAAAATCGCTAGCTTTGCGCTAAATAACACTAATTTTGCAATATAAGTAAAGAATAATATAAGAGAATTGGTTGAATAATAGTAAAAGTAACAATAAACCAATATAGCAATATCTGGTCATTGTGCCTTTGCAGTCACAATTTTTATGTACTACTACATTTTTAAATCACATTAATTAAGAATTTTTATTTATCAAGATACAAATTGTTACAGTTACAATAAGCTGTTACTTACTTTAAATATTTAAAACAACACATTCAAAAAAAAAATATATCTATATTTCGGAACAAATCTATAAAAATTATTAATTATTCAATATTCGTGAAGTAAAGTACACGTACATACAACAAAGAAAACCGATACTTTAAATAACATTCATTAAAGTCAGTGGTGTACAGACAATTTTCAAATTCCACAAATTAAATATTTATTAAACTAAAAGTGACTGTTTACGTCATTCGTCAACAGAAAATATATAATCAATATTAATAAAAATCATTGAAAATTTAGTATACCAATCACGATTATATTTTATTATACCTAACTTACTATATGTTTGCCCCAAAAATATCTAAACTATTATAAATGATAGAATTTGCATTATGTATGAAGAACAACTGAGAAGGATGATTAATAAAATTAACCTTATAAGTAAAGGATATTAATCTTGTGTTCAATGTTGATAAGTGTAAAAAAAGTATTAGTTTTTGAGAAAAGTGACTTGACGAACGAATGTAATGTATTTATTGATGCAAATTTAGAGCATTTGTGTACTTGAGTAGTTTATTGTTTAAGAATGGTCGCTTTAATCATAAGATTGAAAGGATAGTTAATGCTGACTGTAAAATTTTGGGTGCTTTGGCTGCTAGAACCGTAAACATTTCCAAAGAAGTACGTTTGAGTATGCTGAATACAAAGCTACAATTATTTTTAGAATATAAATAATAAAAAAAAAACATAAGTTATACAAATTATCTTCTTTACCTTATACATAATATTTAAAAAAATCAAATTCCACTCTGATATTTACAGTGTACGATGATTTATTGTAAATCAAAAAAGCTCTGATAATAATTCATATATATATAACATTTTTTGCAAAAATTCCATTACTTTTAAGATAAACCCTAAATGTGACAAACTTTTATAGAAAATAAATTAATTTCACACTAAAATATTCGAAATTCTTATTCCATTTAATTACATTAATAATAATATATTATTATTATTATTTAAAAAAAATATTGTATAAATGTAAAAATTGAAGGTTATTTGTCTAGTTTGTCTATTTTAGGTTTTCGTTATTATGTTAATTATTACTAGGAAAGTAATTGAAAATCAATATGGCGCAATGAATTTTATTGAAAATGAATTTTAATAATTACTTTTCTAGTATAGGTAGATTGCATAATGCCGCTTTAGTGACATTTCAAAATGATATATTAATGTAATGTAAATTTATTATTTGTCATGATAAATTAGTTATATTTGGTAGTATGTACCACATGTGCGCTGGTTTTCATTATAATAATTATATCTGTTTTATTTAGAAGAAAAAAAATACACTTCATTAAAAGTTTTATTTTTTGTAATGCAATTACTTTTAAAATTATATATAATTTTATCAAGCATAATAAAATTAATATTACATTATCATATTGCCTATGTAGATAGAGGTCATTATGTTAGATAGTATCTAAACAAAATTCTCTAAAATTAACAAAAAAAAAATCTTATCTGACTCATCTAGCAATTTAATCAATTCTAACTTATTCTGTAGAGCAAAAAACCTAATAGTATATCATGCTAATAAATTTTTCCCAAATAAATCCCAGATAAAAGAATTACCCTGTCTAATAATTCTACATGTAAGCCCTTCCTCCCAAAACATATTATTCAATAATCCATAAACGTAGATATTATAACATCGTTAATAATCTAGTTACAGAGTCGGCCATTGTGTTTCAGCAGCTACCCAGAATTCTGTGCGCGCTTTCATTCTATTCCTAGCCCAAAGGGACACACACACACACACACACAACAACAACGAGGCAAGCAAGCAGGTTTGCCACTACATCAATTACAACTGAATTATGGTCGGCACCAAAATATCCCCAAGTTTGTGCAGCCCCCGTACGACGGCCCGACCAACTTATGACGAATGTTAGTATTGCTGTGCCGTCGGGCTGGAAGCGGGAATAACCGGTTACCGGTTCGCTTGGCCATGGGGAAACGATACGATTGGTATTAAGGAGTTTGGGCTGAAGGGTAAAAGTTGGAATGTGATGACTTGATAATAGAATAACTCGTTTTCGTAGTAATTGTTTCTATTGTTCGTACGTAAAGGGTTAGAAATTCAGATTGGAATTTTCTTAATATAAGAGGATAATATAATTTTCGATATATTGGAGAGTAAATTGAAACTTTTTATCGATAATGTCATTTTAAAAGTTATTAAAATATTTTACTATAATAAAGATGAGCGAATATTTCCAAGTTTTATAATTGCGGATGAAGCAAAAATTGCTTGTCTGAATAGGAATGTTTTTATACTACAGTATGTGTCATTCATTTCATTTCTAAAATCGAACAAATAAATATTTGTATTTATTATAAAATCAACATTTTGAGAAAAAAAAAATACTATCATAAACTTTTTTTTCTAAATATAATTTAATTTCAATAGTATACAACAAAAAATATTCACCATCATAGAAAAAAAATATAACTCTTAAGAACTTTAAAAGTGCGAGGCAACGCAAATTCTTTTTTACTATCTTCATTTATTTTTTTCCCGTCCATCATCTGAATTGCCACTTAGACCATTACTCATACTTTTATCCGGCTGCAGTAGACAGTTGAAGGTGAACTAGAAGAAATACGAAAAGGGAAACTGAAAACATTAATACTGGAATATTTAAAAAATCGAAGATGCCTGTACAATTATCAACCCACGCTCGAAAATAATGATTATATGTTTAAATTACATCGGACTTAAAACAACCAAAACAATATTGTTAAATATATTTTATGTTAAGCCAGAAGTTAAGTTTATTTATGACAGAAATATTAACTAGTACTTGCATTCATTTTTTTTTTAATTTTCAATTATTTATATCTTAAGTTATTGAGACATAAATAATGATAAAGTAAATTCAAACAGACTATGGATATTTAATTACAATAATTCTCAATTATTAAAGTAAAATTTAAATATTTAATTAAAAACATATACAGTGTGTGTCCCAGGACGAGCTTACGCTATCTTTATTTTAAAATCTTATTACCCTTTTACCAAATTTCGTGACATAATATTATAGTTTCTAAAATACAAGAAGTGTAAGTTATAATGGTTATATATAAAGCAGAAATGAAAACTGTGAAAAATGGTTAAACCGATTATTAATTGCTAAAATTAATTTTCTATTTAACGTGAATAATTCCACTGGAGCGCTCAATATGACAAAATATCGAAAACTATAAACTTCAATAAATTAGACAAAATTTATCTCATTACTAAATCTTGGAGTCAGAGTTGCAAAGTCCAAAAATAAGTTTGATGTAAATGATCTACAATTTTCATAAAAATATATTTTCTTCAAAAACGTAAAACCAAATTACAAAATAAAGATTATGGTACAAAATACAAATTTATAGAAAAATACAAACACGCAAGCAAAGCTTTAGAAGTTAATTTTGTATTACGCATTTTCTTATCAATGCAAAAACAAAAATCATATGACATCAATTACCGAATAATTTTCATATAAGAACTGTATAAAATTAATTAATATAAACATCATCGTTAAATAAATAATTTCAAGTAATTAATGAGCGTTGTTTATTTTTACTTTTCAATCGTCTTAAAAATCAGTAAATTCTGTTTCGATCTACAAGATAAACAACTGAAATTTCAAACGATTTTACATGTTTAAATCAATTCTGAAAAAAGCAAGATTGACTTATAAATTCATTCGGGATAAACACGTCGGATTTCAGTTTCAAACGGCTTCAAATGCCGAGATAAACGCAGTCATTGATTTATTTTTATTCAATGTTTACACACAAGCTTTTACTTAATATATACATTAAAGATCATCGATAGAAGATAAAAGAAATACCAGTAATAAAATTATTAATAAGAATTTTTAATTTTCTGCATAATTGTAAATATTAATTATTGTGTTAATTATCCACACGTGTCTTCACATTTTCACGCCTACTGAAAGGAAAAATTATCGTCCAATGCGCAGCATTTAAGTTTTTCCTTTTCCTTTTTATCTTAAACAGTTATATAAGTAATTATAGAATTTTTCTAATTATTCTGTTTATCGTATTTATAATGTAACAATCAATATTTATTTCAACATATTATAAATCATGAAAATATTGAAACATGTTTTAAATTAAAACAAGCACGTGAAAATAATATTGTTATTAATTTTTATTAGCATAGCAATATTATTTTAATAAAATAAAACGATTCAAATAAATGTTAAAATTAAAATAACGAAACAAAATATTTCTTTTGTTAAAAAACCTGTACAATTTTTTTCATGCATAAAATCGGTTTATGGGTAATATCGTGAAAAAGTGCCATAGCGCATCATTATTTCACTCTAGAATTATGCAAATACCTGCACCGAAAGAATGCATTGAGAAAACAATGCTATCGTTAAACACATTTAAAAAAAATAAATAAATATATATTAAAATAACTATAAAAATATATATTTCAAAGCAAAATTATTTATAATAAATACGAAAATATATTTTAAAAACAATTTTGCTCGTCGTGCCGTCATTCAGGCTTCAGCGTAAATATCCGTTAATCAAAATAATAGTTGAAATTTTATCAACATGTGCTTCAAATACTATTTCAAATCATACTTTTCACTCTTCAAATTGTAAAATTGATGTTGTGCATGAATTATTATTACAAACTGGTACAAAATTGACCTGTGTAATTGAAAAAAAAAATACAGTTTCTAATAGTAAAATAATCACTTTCATTCTATTCTATTTTTAAAAGATGTCTGATAATAATTCATAACAATATTCAATTAATTTTGTACACGAGAACTTTTTCATTCAACCAATCGAAAATAAAACATTAAATGTAGATTATATCTTAAAATTGCTCATTCATCAAAATTCAATTTCATATTTATAATATAATCTCTAAAGTACATTATACAAACAATATTCGTCCGTCAATTTTAAATCACAATAAGCACAATAAATTCTCAGACTTTATACTCTTATATAAAAATAATAAAGCCATACGAAATAAACATAGAGTAGGCGGTGATAAAGGTGTGTGTGTATTCAATATTGACTTCAACACATTTATGAACAAAACTGAAAACGAAGCTAAAATTTAAATCCTATATTAGACTTATATAGGCTAATGGCAGCCAAACTGAGTAAGCTTTGAAGATTATTGGATTTTAGATTAGTTTGTTGTAATACAATAAGTCAAGAGAATATGGAGGGGCTTTAATCTATCTGTCTTTCTGCTTATTAATCAGATACTTAAACTACTTTGCTGAATAAATCCAACTGCTTTTTATACCTGTTCATATAATAATCTTATTATACCTACAATAGAACTTGTAGAGCCCCTACCAACATACGTAAAACCAGATGTGTCGGCAGAATTTTTTTTAGAAGGAGACAAAGATTGAAATTAAATAATTAAATCAATAAATTTCCATTTAATTAATATAGTAAAAATCTTTCAGAACTCATTATATAAACTAAAACGGCTTTAGGTTTAAGTTCTGTATTGCTCAACGTCCGTCATATGTATCATTTTTTCTGATGAAGTAGGACGTTTACTTCGTCGAAACGTCGATTATTAATAAATATATTAATATAGAACTTAAACCTAAAGCCGTTTAATTTTTCTATTTAATTATTTATTAATTTTTGAATTTGTTTGTAAATATATAGTGAAATATAGAATTATATCAATAAAAAAATTAGAAAAATTTGTATAACAACAACTACTGTATTCATCACGGTAACTAGAAACAAAACTGTCTTGACATAAATATGCCACCTATTTACATAATTCATATATATATATATATATATATATATATATATATATATATATATATATATATAACAAAATAACAATCTGTTCAGCCGAATTTTCCGTACACGTGTCCACAGACGGACATCACGCTAAAAAAAGTTGATTCGTGTTACTATAAGTCTAATTCGTGTTTATCTGTAAAAATCTCGATATGTCAAATTTGATATGATTATAATACCTCCCCTTATTATATGTGATATGACGGTCGGTAAAAAATCGCTACGCATGATAATTGAATTTGTGTAATTTTTTCACTCAATTCCAGAGAAGAAAGGGTAAGTTCCCTGTTCTCACCCCCTCAAAGGACACCATACGTAAAACTATACCGAAACTACATAAACACAAACAAATATAACAAAACATAATTAATAATTTTGAGAGACACTATATAAATAAAGAAAGAGGTCACAAGTGAAGATTTTCAGAGCAGACAACGTTATATAATGGGGAAGTTTAGCGTGATTGAAGTTGCGTGTAAAATTATTTTTTCTCAAATATATATATAAAATAATAACAGAAACTGTCATTAAAATTTTTGATAATTGTTTTATTTATTTGTTATTAACAATTTTTGTAAGAGCATTACTGACGTCACAAGCCTATTGTGCGCAAGCGCAGAAGAGTTGGTGAGACGTAATTTTGAAAACGTATGTCGTAGTAAATGTTGAATTTTGTTGATTCGGTTACGCCCAGCCAATAGCTTGTGTCGGTAACCATGGCAATACATGTGCGTCTGTTTCAGATGTTGACATAAGTTTTGCGATGGCATTACTGACGTCATCACGACATGTTTTTGCATTTTTTAGGAAATCTGGGCATCTTCGAGAAAAATGATAAATTAAACATCACTTTTTAAGCCAGGTCCAACCAAATAAAGAAATAAAAAAAATACGCTAAACTTCCCCATTAAAATAAATTTGCAACACAACAGTGTAATACTGGTCTGGATAAACTGACTGAAAAATAAGTTCCTCGAGGTGTCTCGACCTTTTAACCCTTTCGGGACGACTGCCAAAAACATAAATTAAAATTACATTTCAAGTACCGTATTTTTCGAACCGTAATACGCACCGGACAATAAGATGCACGTCAAACTTATTGGACGATTTTTTGGAAAGAATATTTTTATTAGAAATAATATTTTTACTTAATTTTTGTTTATTGTTAAAATATAAGTGTAAAAATTCGTATTGAAATGTTACCTTCGGGCCATAAGATGCACTCCAAAGTCAATTTTCCTAAGTAAAAGTTGCGTCTTATATGATCCACAAAAATGCGGCAGTTTAGATTGAGACTGTCAATTGAACATTAAATATGACTATTAACAATTTACGTAGCTGACATTACAAATTTTAATTGTAACAAAATAAAACAGTACAAAATATCAGCTTGATATTTATTGTGAATAATTAATTTTATTGTAATAATAAAGATAATGAAAATTATCGAATACGAGTACAAGAATTAGAATTTATAAAAATAAGCACGTGCATGTGAAATTATCTGAATATATAAGCGTATGTGTGTGTGTATGTGCGTTTGTAGATAAATATTATATATAGATTGAAAAGTCAATATTTAAATAGCGTCTTTTTATGTTTCATTCTCCATTTTTTTCTAATATTATAAAATCAATGTTTGCAATTAGATAAAAACGATTATCGCTATTTGTTTTGAATCATAAAAAATGTACATTCTCACGTCTTATCAGCTAGATATTTATATATGTATACTTATATGTTTATATACACATATATTATATATGTTAAAAGTTCAAAGATCTTAACCGAAATCTGTTGCATAAGAACATTTTTCTTTAATCGTTACACTTAAATTATTTAAAATAAAGGAAGAAAAAGAAACCACTTGTACTATCTGGTGAACAAATTATTTAAAATCCTAGTAAAATCAGTGGCGATTTCTCCAATAAATCATTTGGCCAATAAGCAGCCTAATTTATCAAAGCGAAATAAATCGACTAATAATAAATATAAATAAATTAATAAATCAAATAAATAAAAATAATAATATATTTTGAATTTAATAATTTTTAATAAAAACACCACTGTGTGTTGAAAGCAAGACAACAAATGGCGCGAGTGCGCGCGCTGCTTTGGTCACATAAAACTTGTGACCACGTTGCATATACAAGCCCATGCGTCAGACAGAGACAAACGAATTGTAACTTTGCTTGCGTTAGACGAAAACAACGACCACCCTATTCGCTAACACACGGTCATTCACCCACCAAATCTTCAACCCACAAGCCGCCACTAAAATCCTTTAAAATCAATTAAAGATTGGTTTAAACTTAAAATCGTATTGAGTAAAATTTCTTATTCTTAGAAATTTCATTATAAAATCTAAATAACGATACTTAAAAATTTGTAGAAAATTTGAAGAAATGGTTGCCACCTCGTTTAAAATTAATGTCATAATAAAACAGTTTTTTTTTTCAAAGATCGCCAATTTGTCCCGAATAAATATTTGTGGAAAAAAATCGGTCAAAAAACAGATAATATATCATACTTCAAGAGTACCTTTTGATTTTTGTTTCAGATGAACAAGAAAGGAGTTATCATTATTAGCGCATAATAGTCCAGTTTTGCAGAACTTTGAAGAATAGATTAGAACTCGGACGATTTCCAACAAAAGTAAAAATAAAAATTCCTGAAAGAAGTTCAAAGTCTATTCTTTCATCCACAAAAAACCGCGGTTTGATATTGTTTACAGTTTCGCAGAAAAAAATTCATAAACTTAGTCGATTTTTTTAGACCGAAAAAGGTATCTATATACTCCTTCAAACAATTTAACATTGTTACCATTTTTTATATCGATATCTAATTTGTAAAATTTTTTTAAATCAAATTTATCAGGAAAAAAAAATGTGGGCAAACTATATTATATATATAAACAAATAACTAGATAAAAATATTGAAGTTAATATCGAGTTCAAAATGTTTTTTGATGAAGAGTCTTTTTTCACAGCAAAGTCAGAAATCGTAAAGGCAATCAGTCTATCTAGCTATGACGATGAACAGAACAGAGCGTAGTCGGTCGAGTGAGTTGCTTTGAAGTTGAAAATGTAATTCATCTCAGGACTTTTCCTAGCTAGCGACCTTGAATACTAATCAGAAAAATCAGCTGTTTTAAAATCACCATATGGCTTCAACTTGGCTCGCTTATATACACTGCGCTACGCCACGCATTCGTACACATTTAGATATACATATGTGTGTTATACGTACGTTATATTTCTAAACCTACCTTCTTACGATCTATATGTACTACAGTTGTTCCCAAATGTTCATATATTTTTTAAAATTAAATGATACGAGTACAGTGCAGTGTATTAACTTGTCACTATGATTAGTGTTAAAGAATGCGCGCTGTGCTATTTTGGTCACTATATTTAGCTTAAAATTTAAATTTAAAAAAATTAATCCTGAAACTTTTTTAATTTAATCCTAAGTAAATTTCAATTCTGGTCACTAAGTTAAATTTCTTTGAATTTAAATAGCATGTATGTTTAGAATTGCTTTATTAAAATATATTAAAATCGTCAAATTAAAGTCTCATTTAAGCTAAAGATCTATAAATATAAATGATATCGCAAGAAAATTATTGTCTATGCCTTTTTATATATTTTTATTAAGAAAAAATCCAATTTAAGTACTTACAGTGTATAAAAGTTATTAATTAAATTTGTATTATGTAAGTATGCTTTTACACTTTTTGCTGACCGTCACATATGGTAAGGAAGGTATTAGTAATCGTCAATTTTGAATTTTTGAGATTTTTGCAAATAAAGACCAATAGTTTGTAGACAACATATTTGTGGATACATGTAGAGCAAATTCGGTTGAATGATTTAAATAAAAAAATCATAATATTTAAGCTTCGTACAATTTGATCAACATTTAGTATAAATCCGTGCATCGGAAGTAATAGTTTACTGATGTCATTCATTTTTATGTATTTTACAAATATTTTATAACAGAAATATTATGAACTAAAAATATTTAACTACACTGAGAAAAATAGATATTTAACAAATTGGATAATAATTAGTAGATATTTATTTGAAATATACGAGTATGTTTACTGTATTCACAAATTTATACATTTTTAAAATCTACTCACATATATATATATATTAATACTATATTAAGAATTAAGACTGTAATACTATATACAAATTGATGGTATTAAATTTTTGTTTTTATTATATTTATAGTTAATTTTTAAATATACTTAATTTGTTATTTTTAATATCTTGTGTTTGTGTCACCTTTTTAAATATAAATAGCGTTACGGTAACTATCCATTTTTCTCAGTGTAAAATTGCTATATAATTTATAATTAACTAATTTTATTTAAAGCATTTTTTGTCATAACTTAATAATATTTTCTAATTTTTGCAATATTTCTTTAATATTATGTCATATATTTAGGTACGTTTCTATGATTACAATGGTAAATTAAAAATACATTTCATAAAATTATTCTCATACATATCATATATTTAGATAAGTTTCCATAATTAAAAATGGTAAATTAAAAAATACACACAAAAATAAGAAGTTAAAATGGTCTCGAAGAAACTATTTGAAAGAGTTTAACGTAATATTAAAAAATTACTAAAAAGTGGAAATAAGTTTTACATACATACATACACGATCACACCATGTACCCAACAGGGTGTGGCACAAACTCTTTTCATCATTCCGTAATCAGTCTCCTCCAAACATGTCCGAATCATCTTAACTGACTAACACCAACTTTTGCTACAACATTTTTTTCAAAAATAAAAATTTGTTAATTTTCTCTAAAAAATAAGCTATTATTTTAACTCCGAGTAAATAGTTTTGCTAAGACCATTTCTAACTTCGTTTTTTTGTTTTTTTTTTGTTTTGTATACGATTGGTGCTATGATAACTACAGCAGATTTTTTAAATTATATTTAAATGATCGTATTGTGACTCATCCTGTAGAAGTCAATTGTTTGCCTTAGGTTAAAGTAATTTGAAATGCTAGATAAGTATCAGTTATAGCTGTTTCAGAGTTCACGTACTAGGAAGTATAATTATATAGTTGGATATTATTAGTAAAGGTAACGTTGCTTTCATAAACGTTTACTGGAAAAAACTTTAATAACTCGTCAAGTAAAAATATGATTTTTTCCATTAAGATTTTACATTTCATTTCAGCCGGAGATCCCGACTTATTTTTTCTTAATAGGTACATTACAAAATATTACTGAGTTAAATATTATTAACTCACTAGGAGCAAATATGCAATTATTTTTAGTTAAATCTAACGAAAATTAAAATATTATCTATCATTCTTGGTAGACATTATCATTTTTTAAAGAGTTTTAAAAAAATTATATATATATATATATATATATATATATATATATATATATCTTCTATTTTAGAATAAGTTTTATAAATGTGGATGAAGTAAAATTTATGCTTGTCTGGATAGGAACGTTTTGACGTAATCTAATTGATATATAATGGAGAGTTTAGATACATAGCGTGATTGTGTAAAAAAAGAAAATTCTATTGTCCCAAAAATTTTAAAAACAGCAATGTAAAATTTAGAAAACTTTTTCTGTCAGCTTTTGAATTACAAAATTTAACACAACCTAACCTGCTTCAATATCTTCCAAAGTATTCCAAGTTTCTGTTAACAGTGAACAAGTGAGTTTTCCGAAGAAAAACAATATTCACCCGGTAGTCTCAAAATATATTCCGGTAATTTGAAAATCAAGAAGCCCCCGAAATTAACGGGAGCCTTTCTTCTCGTAAACCGAACAGGATACAGGATACACGAAATTTCATATCGAAAAGTTTTCTACAAACAACTTTGCCGGTTATTGTATGCTCGGCTACATTCGACGCCTGTTTTGCAAATTTGTATAAACTTACAGGGGCGGTGGGGGGGGGGGGACCTGATATACTTATATATGAAGGATAATATTAACTTAGGGAATTTCATCCAAACTTCCGGTATTTATTTGATTAATTAATTCAAAACAGTTGGTAATTTAATATTCGGTTTATAACCTCTGTGATTATTATGTGAACTAAGATATTGGGTTAAGATTATCGTTACGTTATTATTATATTATAATATTAAAATACAAGTATAATTTGATTCTGAAGTAAATAGAATAATTTATTTTACTAATTTAATTTTTCTAATTATTGCTTCTTAATATCAGAACCTTTATAAATCCGATCTCTATATTTTGTTGAAATTAAAAATCTTACATTTTAATTTACATTAAAAAAAAAAAAATGCTTTAAGCTAAACCGGCCAACGTCAAAATTTCAACCAATCAGAACAAAAACCGTCCTTTCCATACCGTTCTTGCCGCTTCATGTAAACTTAGCTTTAGATCTAACATTTTTAATAAAAATTTCTAATAAAAATTTTAATAGAAAAAATAATAGTAAACTAACATGGCAAAAAATCTTTCAGAACTCAATATATTAAAATAAAACTACTTTAGGTTAAAGTTTTGTATTTATATTTATTTATAATCGACGTCTGTCTTCCCTGATGCAGACGGACGTTGATGAGTTCATCGAAACGTCGATTATAAATAAATATAAATACAGAACTTTAAACAAAAGTAGTTTTATATTAACAGTATAACTATTTTAAAAGCTTTGAATAAAATTAATTACTTTTTAGTTTAGAAACGTGTTTCTTTGGAATAAATGTAATTGTAAAATTATTAATAATTTTCAATTCAAATGTAGTTTAATTTTTAAACAAAATATTAAGTAATGTCATATAGAGCTTTAAAAATAGTTATACTGTTATTATCTATTATTTATCCTATTAATATTTTTATTTCTATTAGAGAAACATAAGTTTGTAGTATAAAAACACGTTTACTTTTGAGTTAAAAATACAAACCTCGGATCTAAAGCTAAGATCACATATTTTTATGACAGGATCTACACTTCTTGTGTTACTCAACTGACTCAAAAACAATCTTATCTACTCTTTAATCGTTTATTTAAAGCATGCTTGCTCATTTTACTAGCACAAAGATAATAAAAATTAAATCATTCTCGTTTAGTAACGATCAGTTGGCGTTTCTTAATTTTAATTCCGTAAAAAAAAAATGGTAAAAAATCCGAGTTTGTAGTAACAAAATCTATACTCTTTATAATCATTTTCTCAAACAATCGTAATTATTTAGCGTGTAAACTTTTAAAACAACTTCATAGAATAATAACTAAAAAAACAACTACAAACCCAATTATATCACAATAAAGTTTTATACCCATAAGACATATTCTGACAGCGCTTATAATGAGTAAAATATTCAATGAGTAAAGGGTAAAATGTGACGGACATAAATGTAATTATAAAGAGTGCACACTACACGATAAAGTTACCCCTATTACGATAGGCAACCCCGTATTGCATGCTTCGTTTGTTCTGTAATATGTACATATCGCAGAGTAGGTATTACATTTTAAACTGTGTCTATAATTCAGTTTCGTTTTAAATTCGTGCAAATTTTCCTAATGCTCCGAGAACTCATTTCAGTTAAGATTTCATTAAATTTTCATACTTGATGTTATGCGTCAGTCGTATTTGATTTTATTATTGCGTGCAAAGATAATATTCGAACAAATTTTTAATAATTTGGTCAGTCACAGAGTGAAAAAATATTTGACACTATCCTATGTCTCATTTGGGATACATTAAAAAACTGTGTAAAAATTATATTAGGAAAAAAAAATAAAAATAATAAAAATTATTTGCTGGTGTTACCGAAAAGAACACTAAATTGATTTTTTGTAAAATGTAAAGTGTAATTTATATGCAGAATTGGTGTCATATTTCTGTAAAATAAAAAATATGTATGTTAGAAAATAATTTTTAAATATTAAATGTCTTCATTTCTTTTTTGTTTTCATTTTTCGTATTTACTTTGTTAAGATGGTTCGGACATGTTGAGCGAATGTCTAATGAACGTTTGGTTTAAAAGATTTATTTGAATGATTTTGATGGTATACGTTTGCGTGGACGTCCGATGAGTAGTTGGAATGGTATGATTGAGAGTGTTTTGCGTGAGCGAAAGTTTCCAAGTAGTAGGAATAAAAGAGCATGTATGAGAGGAATTATGAATGTGGATAAAGCGAAAGTTGCTTGTTTGGATAGGAATGTTTGGAGGCGACTGATTTCGGGATGTTGAAAAGAGTTTGTGCCACACCCTTTTGGGTACATGGCGTGATTGTGTATGTATGTATGTATGTATGTATGTACTTTGACAATTATAATCATACATATTTCATTTTTTAAGGTAAAGTTAATCTTAGGTTAGTCACCCTTTGGATCAGTTGCATAAAATGATTATTAACTTGATCGATGATTAAGAAATAATTATATTGACAATTATCTCCAAAGAGCCTCATTAATTAATCAGTTGATGTTAAGCTGACATGTGTTTAACAACACTTAATACAACCGGACAAAAATGTAATATTATTTCTTACTAAACGCCTCGACTACGAAAATTAAAAAAAAATTAATAACAAAAAAATTTACAATGCTCAAATCTTTTTATAATAAATTGTAGTATTCATGACAATAAACACGGAAGAAAATATTGTTATAATTTTGGTTACATCTCACAAAGCATAGACATATTTTGTCTTTTATCAAAAGAAAAATTCCATTTACTAGAAAAAGATAAAATATTTCGTAAAGTTACAAGTCTTACGAAAAATTTGTATTCCGAAACAAAGCCAAGAATCCTTAATTCTATTTGTAAAAACCAAGTCAGTAATATATCTGGATATCTTTATATCTCTCCGAAAAATTTGCGTCTAGATTACCCATAATCCCTTTTATAGTCCATTTTCAAGCGCGATTAATTTCATTCTACAAGCTTAAGCAAGTGGTGCCCTGGTGATATATATAACAGTAAGACAACTTAGCCAATGTAACCAACTTACTAGAACGAAATACACTTATTTAAATCGTTTGTGTTAAACAAAGACAATGAATGGTATTTAGGGTTTTTTCAGCTGCGCAAACACATTTCCACACACACAATAATATCGGATTGTTTGCGGTGTTAAAACAATGACACATCAAGCCGTGTCGAGCGCCATCTTTTAGCATTTGCTACTTTTCTGCATATAACTATATATAGTTTGAATTAAAGCTGGTAAATATTTGCACACGAGATTCAAGTTGCGAAATATGTTTAAACATTTAGAGCTGTTGTTAATGGTTTCGTGATAATGTTTGGCAAATGTTTTCGATGGAAATGAAACCCATTGTTTTAGCCTTGGGTTAGTATCAACTGTCGGCTCTATTCCGAACTTGATCTGTTTTTGTTTAATACACGGAGAAGACATATAAAGCAAATATTAGTTTAGACATAGTTTCAATTACTTCGGATTTCGTATTTTTTAATACAGTCTAGGAAGTAGTTGTATAAAACATTACTTTGTTAGTAAATTATATCGTTAACTTACCAACTGAGAAATCAATATGGTGCTTCAATTATATTTGACAATCTAGTTAAATCGTTGATTAAGGGCCTAGTACTTCCAATTTTTATTTATTCTTACAATAAGTATTACATAATTTTTTTCTGCGATGACATTAAAAGTTTCACAAATATTTAAATATTAACTTAATCGCAGTAAACCTAGTCGTTTGTATTACAGTGTTTGTTTTGGTGTTAATTTAATTTAATGTTCTTTTGATAACATCAACAAGTGTATTTTATATCATTTTTTCTTAGTGTAATTCTTACATTATTTTTGGTGTGTCTCAAATGAGACACCGGGATAGTGTTAAATATTTTTTATTGTTTATTATCCAAACCTTTTCGATACAGTAAAATCCCTAAACCAGAAAATTCACTTATAGAAACAAATTTTAAAAGTTTCAACTATATAAATAAATAAATACACGCCGGCCTGTATCCTGGTCCCTATGGAGCTAAATGGAATAAAACAAACTTTTTTCAAAGCGCATTTGAAATTTTACGTAACACGTGTAAATGTAATATAATGTACAATGGTATATTGAATTTAATTTCATTAATGTCAGCAACATGCAAACTAGTAATATGATAATACAAAAGGTAATATTATCATTTAATTAGTATGGCTATTTGATATAATGATACAATACAATAATTATCATCATATGTAAAATTAAAATTATTATTATTATACACATGTACATGTAAATAGTTTCAGTTTTATTATTTAAGCAATGTTTACGTAACTGTTATAAATCGTAATGAATTTGTATACAACGTGATTCAAAGAAATTGAAACAATTTTAAATATTTTTTGTATTCTCAATTCAATTTTAAACAATTTTCGATAAAAGTGTTTATTTAAAATTACTTACTAAACACTTTAAAATAAATTATTTAAATATTATAATACCAGTTATAATTCATAATGTGAAGAATAGAAAAACTATCTGTATACTGTATATAATAAAAACAAAATAGAATCAAAAATTTATTTTAAAGTATATTTTGAAACAGAAGTATGAAGTCGAAGTTTGAGTCGCAGGGTCGAAGAATTTTGTTGAACTCGAAGTCGATTTTCAGTGCAGACCCCAACTTTTTTCGTTAAATGAAAACTTATTATTTAATTGCATATTAATATTAATTTTATGCAGTATGCGAACACATAATGTTTTTGTTAAATAAATCACATTGCAACATTTAAAGTAAGTACTATAGTAACATCATTCTTCTAATGTTTTATTTTCATTTACTATTTAATAATATAATCACGGAATGTATATTCTGTAGTTAATTAATTTAATATGATAAAATATTAAAATCATGATCGAATTAAAAGTTGGAGTAGAAGTCGAAATCGAAATCGGAGTCGAATAAAAAACAATTAGAGTTGTAGTCGTAGTAGAAGTCGACTCCACACACCTAGATGAAAGTAATTTTTTACAAAAAAAAAAAACTGAAGTGAGAATAATGAGAGTCTACTTATTAATCCATAACTTTCTCCATCAGCTAAATCAGAACAATCGACAACGCATGTCCCATTCGATTCGTGTTGTTATATATCGGGCCCGTACCTTTCGTTGGGCCAGTACCATTTGTCCCGGGTCGATAGATGGTTCCGCGAAGCGAGGCGCGAGCGCATTGCAAGCGCGCGCGAATCCACGACCTGGCCCAATATAATCTCTGGTGTATGTGTGCGCGGTGTGTGCATCGCTTACAGGCAGCAGCTGAGCCATACGCTGGGGCCGTTTGCCTCTCTTCCCATATCGTTCAGGCCGCGAGCGAATATCGACGCCTCGCGTCGCCGTGCGTCTCTTTGTGCCCACTGCGCATGTGCACCCCCCTATTGGTTTTTCGTCTAGGAAATTATCGGACGATTTTTTTACTCTTTGCGAAGAGTTAAATTGAATTTGGTAATTTTGATAATTGATGTTGGTTTTATTATGTATCGTAAAAGTACGTACGAATTAGGTGGAATTAAATTTTAGAGGTCTCACAGACGATGTATTATGTTTCTATATAGTTAGTTTATTTCTTATAAACTCAGTATATTGTATACAATATTTAAAATCGTTTTTGTATACTTCTAAATTATATAGTATAAGATTTGCAAATATTTCAATTTCCACTTAATCGTAGTGAACTAATATACAATTAATTCCTTGCCGCGATTCGAACCCGGGTTACTAACTACTAGACTACGAGCCCACGACGAAACAAACACATTTTTCCAATTATATTGTATTTGATCAGTAATGCCTAAGTCATGCGCTTATCTGATCAATTGTGTTACAGTAATATGATATTAAAGCAATATATTTTTACAATACTACTGTCAAATACCACGTTTCTGATAATTAATAATACTAAAAATTACAAATAAATTAAAATTATTTAATTTTCTCTCAATTATCATACAATCATCGAATCAAGCCCTATACAAAAATTATTAAAATCATTTTCTTAAATACCTAAATTAAAACCTGTAAGAAACGAAACGAAATTGACGATAAAATTTCATCAGTATTTCTATTCTTAATTTCTACCTATTCAAATCTACGCAAAGAAAATCTGCAAGATTGAAGGATGACATACAAAAAGGAAATCTCGAACTTACGAAAAGCCATACATACACACAGCAGAGAAAAAAGCAATGAACTTACAGGCCATGCAATTAAAACGTGATTACTCAATTAAATACATTGATAGATACGAATAGAGGAGCAGGAGAGAGAGAAAGAGGAAAAAAGGGAATAAAACTAGTTCCTCTACGTAAGGAAATGTGTCCAAATTAAAGCAGGGTATTTTCGAGTGTACAAATTCGTCGTACAAATTCGTCGTTTTCCATTGGACTGTATAACCGTACACGTTTAACTGATAACATTACCCACGTTATCTGGTATTTGGTGTCCATGGAACATTCACAGCCGTTTATGTAATTCAAGGTATCTTAATAAGTTTTGGAAAAGTAATATATAAATAAAATAGTACAAAAATCTCTCTCCCCATCTACAAAAATGCAAACATTAATAATATACCTTTATTAATAATTATAATTAAAAGTTCATAGAAGTAAAAAGTCGGTAGTAGTTTAACTCAAAATTGAATCAGAAATTTATATGTATTTTAAGCTCAAAATTGAATCAGAAATTTCGAAAAACTTATCTTCAGAAAACGAAGTTTTAAATGAATTTAATCTAAATTATTGTATATTTAACAAATATTTTTTGTTGACATAAAAGATTAATTTATTCACAGTAGTCGAAAAAATATAAAATAAAAAATATATTGATGAAAAAAATGGTATTTATAATTTTCTGAGATGAGACCTTTTTCGAAATTAATTAGTATATGCATTAAAGAAATAAATGTATGTTCTTTGGAAGAATAATACAAAATAAACTAAAATAAATTAAAAATACAAAAATAGTATTTCTTGTTTAAATTATTGAAAATATACATTTTTACTGATTTCTGATCAAAGTTTCTGTTTCTTAAGCTTGAATGCACAAAGTGTTGTTAAATATTTCTAAGTTAGCCAATTAGTTAACTTGCAAACTGACCAATTAATAAAGCGGCTTGAAGACAGTTGACAATCTAGTTGCCTAGTTAACAACCGGGCCTTAATAATATCACACATTTTGAAACAAGAATTGCACTTCTTATGTACTCAACTGGATTTTTACAAAAGCAATGTTATCACTTTTTAGTTTTTAATTTTAATTTTTTAATTTTTAATTATAATACCCTGAAAAAAAGAGACAAAAAACTTTAAAATTTAGTTTCATTTGAAGAATTCTGTTGAAGTTCGAATTAAATAATAAACTGTATCTGATTTTTAGCTAATGTAATTGTAACAGCCATAATACGGTTAAGTAATATACACGGTCCAAAGAAAGCACTTTTAAATTTAACGTGAAAAGAGTCAGCGTGATAAGTTCGTGGTACAGTATGTAATCGTGCCATCGAATGGAATAGATCATAAGATTGTGCGATGAAGTGAATTGTGGAGAACAGGGAGGGTTTTGAAGAGGAAACTGTAGCCACACATAAATGGAAAGACTAATGAAGGACATAAATACAAGGGGTATACAACATGTAAAAGCACTATGATGTTGGATGTATATATATATATATATATATATATATATATATATATATATATATATATATATATATGAATTTTTGTTGTTTTTATGCCTGTTTGTTTCCATTATATTAAAAAAAAATGTTTTTTTTTCCTGTATCAAATAATGTCTAATATACTTTCTTGGTGTTACGATATATAATAAATTAATAGATATAAAAAAAATATACTTATCTTAATAATAAAGTATATATATACTCGTATACACTTCCGTAATTTCTTTAAAAAATTTGCCAGTCAAAAATAATATCAAAAAATTTTTTAATGCCGTTACTGAAAACCATCCTGTTTAAATATAATATAAAAAACAATAAGTATAATAATATAATAATAATTATTATTATTATAATTATCCTTTAAAACTAAACAAAAACTGTAATTATTATTACGAAAATTAAATTTTTTTTTTTATAAAAAAAAAATGTTTTTTTATGACATTACAATATCAAAAAATGTTAAAAAAAGTTAAGGCCCTATATGCAAATTTTCGAAACAAAATTTGACATTTTCCGACAATATCTTAAAAATTTAAATTATAATTTAAGTGAAATATTTTTATGAAAGTTATTTTTCATTTGATTACATTTTTTTCATATTTTCATAAACAAATTTGTTATTACATATACAAATATCATGTATTCAAAATAAGCTAATTAATACGCAAAACCTTTTAATTATATTTTAAAACTACAAATTCTAAATAATTTATATTACTATTTAAAAAAAAATACATTTTTTAAATTAATATATATAATAACAAAATCGATACAAAATTACTAAAATTCTAAATAAAAAAATTTAAAAACCTCTAATAAAAAATTCCGTACAAATTTTTTCAAAACAATCTCAAGTATTTGCATCGAAAAATTAATATTTGGGAATGCAAAAACTCGAAATTTAAATATTGTCAAGTATGTTAATGAAAAATTCCAAACTGTATTTCTAAAAAAAAAAAATCAACCAAAATTTTGGACACCCATCAGTTATGTAACCTTGGTTATCGATTAAACTACCAAATATTATTTGTTACCAATATTCCCAATTACACTTGTAATTCATTTACATTATGCTTCAAATATTCATTCATTAATATTTTAATTAATAAGTATATATTATGCAATTTTCCAGGAAATTTATTTTAAATTCTGTAATAATTACATTTAAATACTTAGCAATTAATTTTAAAATCAAAATATTTTATTAAATAATTTAAAATTAGATTATCGATAAAAAAAATATTTTTCATATAATATTAATCGCTTTATAATATTATTATATTAAATTTATCATAATAAAAAATTCATCTAAATCGGCAAGTAATGAAAAATGCAACACCTAATGACATCTGTGGCGAAACGCTAAACTACATTCGAATTAGTTCGTCGCGTCTCCGCAGTTATGTGTGGCAGCACCAACCGACTCTGGTTTGATCAATACGACGTGGAAGCGCGTATTTCAAAGACATGTTTTGTGCATTTTACATATTAAGTGTTATATAATATTATAATATAATTAAAAATCTTTCAGAATTTATTATATAAAATACAGTAGAGTCTAATAATAATAATAATAATTTAGATACTTTGTTACCTAGTACCTTGTTTCTATATTTTGTTTGTTTATTATTTACGTCATTTATATATGCTTATAAATTTATTTAGCTAATAAACAAGTAATATCGAATCCAAAAATTTAATTTTACAATAATTTTTTAATTTGGATTTAATATTTTTACTTTCTATAATAGAAATCTGTGCATCGTCAACTGCAAATCATAAAATTATTGTAAAATGTTGTTCATAGTAAAAAATCTTTCAGAACTCATTACATTTAGAATAAAACGAGTTTAGGTTCTAGTTCTGCAATAATTTATTAATAAATCAACGTTTCGACGAACTGAACGTGCGTCTTCATCAGGAAAAAAGATAGAAATGACATTTATAGTAAATAAAGAGTACATGGAAACAAATTACTAGGTAAAAAATAAGTAACTTGATCAGAAAATTTATAAATTTTTGTTTAACAGTAGGCAAATTTTATTTAAATCAGTGCCGTCACACCGATTGATGTTATCCTTTTCTAATATAGTCAGTGTGAAGGCACTGATTTAAATAAAATTTTGCTTCCTTTAATCAAAAATTTATAAATTTTATGATTTGTTACTATAAATGTTATTTCTATTTTTGTTTCCAGATGATTTATTAATAAATTATTACAGAACTAAAATCTAAAGCCGTGTTACTCCGTTGTTTTTTACTTTATAGTAAAATGATTTCAAATCAAATTTCATATTTAAAACGAAAATAAAAAATAATTTTTATCTGTAACGTAATTATAATATTAAATCAATCAATTACTACAGAATAATGAAAATTAAATTTATGGATTCATATTTCATACTTTTCGATGTTTATTCTTTACTTATCATTTTTTTTTTGTAACAGAAATTTTCAAATTTACACAAAATTTTTCGAAAATTATAAAAAAACCAATTTGAAATATATATGTATGTCAAAACATACATATAACTATTATAGCAAATTTGTAAATTTTATTTATTAAAATAATGATAATAAAAAAAATATTCTTCATGTTTCCATTTAAACAATAAAACTGCTTTTGTTACATTTTTAACTAGAATTTATTTGTTTAAACATAAAAGAGGAAACAAAGCTATTTTATTGCGAACGATAAAAACATAATGTAAATCTGTAGAAGCAGTGTAAAATTAGTAATTATGTTAAACGGATCATAAAATTCAATATACTACGGATATTGCATTAACAAAATTGTCAGCTGCTATGTACATACTCCCATTTTTAATAAAGAATAAAAACTGTTATAACTTTCGGTTTTGTACATTTTTTTAACGAAAAATAACTCTTATCTCTCAAATATATAAATTGTTTCACGATTATGAAAAAGTTAAAAAAACGTAAATATAAAGAAATAACTTGTTTTCATTATATTTTTTTTTGGAAAAAAATTAATTAAAAAAATATAATTAATTTATCGTTTTAGAGCCACAATAAATAAATAAAATATCAACTTACTCGAATTTGCTGATTATTTTTTTTTTCAAACCAGGCATGAAATATAACATTAAAAATTGTTACGTTATTGTATAACGTTATTTATCATTCGTTTTCATTACATAACGTTATAAATAATATTTAAAGATGACTTGCTATGTTAATAAATAACGTTATAAAATAATTTTTAATTGTAACGTTGAAATTATCTGTAAAGTGTAAATTAAAGAAAAATTTTACCAAATTCATTTTCATGTTTAAAATACAAACAAAATATATTTTTCTCTGAAAAGAAAACTCATAGAGAATAACATTACCAAATAACGAAACGTTATCGGTTATTGTAACGTTATTGAAATATCGTTACGCTATTGTATTAGAAATTATAGTTTAATCGTTATCATATAACGTCACTTACTACTTTAAACACAAATATAAAGAAATAACTTGATTTAATATTTTTGTAAAACAATCATAACAAATAAACAAAATATTAATGTTACTAAAATTTTCTTAGTTTCCTTCTTTACATACAAATAATAAAATGGGAAAAACTTTTGAAAAAAACTTACCTCCGGACTGAGAAAGAACTCGTACTTTCTGAAATCTTTCCGGAAAATAAATCTGCATTCCGCACGTCTGGAATAATTCTCCATATCCCGATGTGCAGACAAAACGTCCTCATGGTCTTCTAGGAGTCGTTCTGAAAACAAAATATCCATAAATTATCATGCTATTCTAGACGTTTTGACATCATTGTAATGTAACAACACACCGTGAGCTGTTGTTATTTATAACATTAATTTTCTACCTCGTGAAAAACGAATTTCAAAATGAATATCATAGCGCCTATAATAGAGTTTTCCGGTGAATATGATTAATAATCTACTTTGTAATGAGTTAATAGCTGTCACAGGAAAAAAAATGGTTAACCTAGTTTTTTTTAATGTATTTTTAACAATACAGGAAATTTATAAAGTATCTAAAGAAAATGTTTTATTACAAAATGACCTTGACTTTTATTATATACGTATATAAACAAAAACTGTGCTAAGAATACATACAAAAACTTGTTTGTTACTTCACAAAAATAACAATTTTAATTTATCGAATAGTTTTATCAATAAAGGGTATGCGTTCGTTTTTACATTCGAACAATACTTTTTACATCTTATTCACGCTCAAATGTATGTTTATTGAAATTCATAACCTGCAATTTCAATACAATTGCGCAATTTGTTGTATTGTAAAAATTTATTATTGCATATTTGTGTATTTGGGTAGTTTGCTGTCTAGTGATGGCCGTTTTGATCGTGAAATTGAAAGGAGAATAAATGCTGGTTGTAACGTTTTGGGTGCTTTGAGAACTTTTGCTAGGAATGTAAATGTTTCCAAAGAAGCCCATTTGAGTATATACAATGCAGTTTTGGTGCCTACGTTGATGTATGGTAGTGAATGTTGAGTTTGGTTGCAAAAGCATAAACGGAAAATGACTGCTGTGGAAATGAGATTTTTACGTGGGGTATGTGGTGTAAATAGGAGAGATCGGGTACGAAATAGATTAGTGTATGATAAGTGTGAAATTGAAAAAAATGTTGTAGCAAAAGTTGGTGTTAGTCAGTTAAGATTGTTCGGACATGTTGAGCGAATGTCTAATGATCGTTTGATTAAAAAGATTTATTTGAATGATTTTGATGGTATACGTTTGCGTGGAAGTCCGATGAGTAGTTGGAGTGGTATGATTGAGAGTGTTTTGCGTGAGCGAAAGTTTCCAAGTAGTAGGAATAAAAGAGCATGTATGAGAAGAATTATGAATGTAGATGAAGCAAAAGTTGCTTGTTTGGATAGGACTGTTTGGAGGCGACTGATTTCGGGATGATGAAAAGAGTTTGTGCCACACCCATATGGGTACATGGCGTGATTGTGTATGTATTTATATTATTAAAATAAAAGTGCTTTAGATTAAAGTTCTGTATTAATATTTATTTAAAAATCAACGTTTCGACGAAACTCAACATCCGTCTTCATCAGGATAAATGATATAAAAATTTATAATAATTTAATTTATTAAATTCAATATCAATATAATGCTTAAGAATTTTTTTTTAATTTAACCTAAGTCGTACTTCCCAAGATTTTCGAGATAGCAGCGATAGAAAAAAAACTTCAAAATTCAGATCAAGTCTGTACGAATGAATAAATGATACCTAATTTAAATTAAATGATTTTTAAAATATTCCCGTCACAAAAAATAATTTTAATTTGAAATCAGGGACAAGATCTGTTAGAAGTAACATTTGGGACCCTTGCTGCATTAATATTAATGACAAAAATTAGTCTTAATATAAATATAATTACGTTATTTACGTAAACATATTTCGTGTATTTACTTCAAGTTTGAATTTTCAAACATTTTCTAGTTCAATATAAAATAAAACATTGTTAAACACATGTCAGCTAATCAATCGCATAATTAACTACTGATTAAATTAACAACGTTCTATGTAACTGACACTTTGTTTATTATGTATATAAAATTTTTAATAAATTGTTTAATAATCTTTTAGATATTAAATATTAAATAAAATAATTTTTACCACAGCAAAATCTTTCAGAACTCAATATTAAAATATATTTTAATAAAAAAATCGACGTTTCGACGTGCTCTACGTGCATTATTCTGATGATGACGTAGGTAGAGTACGTCGAAATGTCGATTTCTATATTAAAATAATTAATTAAACTTAACTAAATAATTTATTTACCAAATGACTTCAGATAAAACAAATGGAAACTATATTCTCTGATGCAACTGTATTCATTAGGTAAACAAATGTAAACGCCGAGAGCTTTGGCATTTGTTAACAATGTACTTCTGTGAGTGGCTTTAAGCACGAGCTTAATCCCAAGAGTCACAATAGTCGTCCAGACTTGGATTAATTACTCGTTAAGTGGCTCACAATTAGAAACAAATTGGGTACACTTGTCTACTGTAAAGATTCAGAAAGCAAAGTAAGATTCTTCTAAATTGTCACTTTAGTTCTTGAAGATTTTTATAAAATTGTTACCTAAATTAATTTAGTTATAAATATAATCACAAAATTTATTAAAATTATGTTATTATAAATATAAATATTATTTGTATTATATAATACTATACAATTATTTATGTATCTATAGTATTCAAAAATCAATTTCTGTAAGAGATACATACACTTTTTTAATCGTGCAAAATACACTACTTACATTTTCCAAATTTAAAATAATTTTCTATAACTGTACAGACTATTGAAAATATAATGACAACTAGACAATGAAAAAAAAACAATCTGTCAGATGATTTTCAACAAATTTTTCGCTAATTGAAAAAAGTAATTGATAAAATTGATTAGTCATGTGAAAGTAAAAATTGGGTAACCCTCTGACTATTTTAAAAGCTCTAAATAGATGAAGACTTCAGTAAAAAAAAGCGGCAAATCGTCACTTTGTAAGTTTTTTTCAAATGGAACTAGCTATATACAATATTTAACAAATATAACAAAATAATATCAATTTCGATAAAACGGTCAATTCGCCACTTTTCCACAGAGGTCGTTAATGTTCACTATATTCAATAATATTTTTTTCAATATTAGTACCGAAAACATTAATTTTATATTGCTGTCTTAATTACTAGTTGAAACAATTTATTTCATTTATTTATTTTCTATATAAGTAAAAATGTAGGCAAAACAAAATTGTTCGTCTAAATAGAGATGTTAGATTAAAAATAGTTTGTGAGTCACCCGGGTACATGCTGTGATTATGTATGTAAAAACATATAAATAAACAAAATATTCGAAAATCAAAGTGATAATTCAGTTTTAACTAATTTAAGAATTTTGCAATTTTAAAATAGCAACAGACCATGTTTCCGTACATTTATACTCTCGCAAGATTCAATTTCCATAATTCTGGTATATTTCCGTCTTTTGAAATTTGTAAATAAAATTAAATTTACAGGAACATCTCAAATAAGAGAAAATACAAAGGGCCGTGTCTAAATAAGATGTAAGGAAACATCAGTTTCAAAATTATCTGAAATATAATCTTTAGCAAAGAGCTTATACGTTATTATGCGTCAAGAAATGCTAGACAACCAACATTACATGTCCGTGAAGATGGTCGCATATGCCACAGGCGTGTTTAAAATTCACAAAACAAGAAATTTAAAGTCAAATACAAATATATAATTTCAGAGACGGATTTACATATAATTTTAGTATTTTGTTGAATGTGAGAAATATGACAGCAAATTTTATATTTTGAAGTACGAAAATATTAAATGAAAAATGCGTTTGCTTCGTTTTTATTATACGGCGTTTTGGTTCATTACACATAAGCTTTCATAAATTGTATATATTTTCCTGATAAAGATTCATGAGTAATATAAACTGAAACATCGTATTTTAATAAAAGTATATAGATCATAAGTATTTTTTCATTTAATATAATAAACTGTGAAATATTTTTTACTTTACAAAAAATATGTTCAACTTAAATAATATTCAAATGTTGAGATTTCTCCCAAAAATTTCACAAGTTACTCAATCATTGAATCGACTTGTTAAGTTATGATAAGTTAAGTTATCAAAGACTGGCCAGTTAACCATAGACACGTGTTTCGCTCTTTAGGAGCTCGCCAGTATGGTGATTTGATCAATGTCCGAAATCACCATTCTGACGAGCTCCTAAAGAGCGAAACACGTGTCTATGGTTAACTGGCCAGTCATTGATGCATAAGCTTAACAAGCCGATTATGATTGAGAAATTTGTGAAATTTTTGGGACAAATCTCAACATTTGAATATTATTATATCAATTTCACTTATGAACATTTTTTGTTCAATGTTATTATCAAATAACATAAATAAATTTATTATTTGTAAACATAATTCTATCAAACAAAAATAATAAAATATAAGAAAAATATATAAATTTATAATTTCAAAGAAAAATTAAAAACTAGATAATAAATTTATCGTAATTATTAATTTTTTGAAATAACTTTACTACATTTTTTTATTAAAAAAGAGAAACCTTAAGCAAACGTCTGAAAATTGAATCAAAATGGATTTTTTTTAAAGAAATTATAGGACTAATTTTTTTGAAACTTTCAAAACAGTTTATTTGTACAATTAATAAAAAAAAAATTCATTTCAAATATCGTGCAAATATTTGTATTGCAAAGGCTCAGGGCGCAACCCATTCACGAGTAAACACCTGCTGTAGTCGTCAGAAACAAAAAAATTCAAGTATGGTTTTATAGTTTAAGAGTGTACACTTTGCATGAACCTGAAAAAATGGTAGCAGTTTTAAAAAAAATTAGTTTTTCATAAAAAAATTGTAAATTTAAAACAAAAAAATTTAAACAATATCTTTATAAAAATAGGTTCATGCAAAGAAGAAAAGTGTTTAAATATTTAAGAGAGATCATGTCGGTTTAGTCTTTTTTGAGTTACATTGCACGGTTTTGAAAAAAACGTATTGAAAGTTTTGCTAACTTATAAAATATTTATGTCCCTTGGGAGGATTTACAACATAAAAATATTAGATTTTTTTCAATTCGATACATGCGGTTTATTTAATTAGAATAAAATATTCTCAAATAATATATAGATTTAATATCATTTATTTCAATATAATAAATTATATCAGATTTTTTTCGAAAGTCTGTAAGTAGGCGCTGTAATTAGAAATTCGATAAAAATAAATTTTTACATATTTAATTCGAGAAATGAATTTGATAAAACGACGTGATTAATATTATTAATAATGTTGATATTTGTTATTTATAGCGCATTTAATAAATGTCTTATTTAGTATTCTTATTTACATAACTTAGATGAGAAAAATGTATGATACATGTACTAATTTCTATTTTATGATAATAATAAATAAAACATGACTGAAGTATGTATAGTATAAAATTATAGAGTTACAACCAATTCCACATAAAGCATCATTTTGTTTCTTTGGTAACTATCAAATTCTCCGGGTATGCAAAATAATCATGGAAATTAGTTTTCGATTTCCTAAAAAAATATATATATTTTTTTTAGTCTTAATCGCTAATTTGAGCAAAAACTAAATAAAATAAAATAATTTCCATTAAACCACAAACAATAATTTTAAAAAAGCCATATACCTACGTATTTCGAAAGCTAAGCTTTCACCATCAGTAGCACAAAAATAAATAAAGCTATGATGAAAAATTATTGTTGTAACGGAAATTATATTATTTTATTAACTTTTTACCATAGTAAGATCATATTTTAATTTATTAACAAAAACTAAATATCAAATGTCACCTAAAAAAATATGTTATGAATGTCTTGTTTAATTTTTTTTATTAAACATTTGTAGTAATAGTAAAAGCATATTCTGATAAATTCAAATTATATAAATATAATACTATAACGATAATAAAATAATTTAAATATATATATATATATATATATATATATATATATATCTCAACATAACAAAAAATATGCTTGTATTTTCAACCAGCAATTTCAATCGCGTCCTTCACATGCAAATGTTTAAAATAGCCCTTAGAAGTTTTCCTATTCTTCTATCAAAACAACCAGTTTCGAAACTATAGAGTAAGTAAAAGCTGGATAGGTTCCGAAACTTGTTTCTCCAGCAATACCTAAGAGCATCAACCATTTACGTGGGGCAGGCAATACATGCACGCGGTTTTGTGATAGCGCAGTGCGTCCAGTTATTTTAAAGTTTACGATCGAAACGGCGTACACTATAAAAGCATCCACATTTCATTATGATTTACAACTGAACACTTTGCCACCTTTATTATCCGCGACTCAACATGTTTATGAGTCCTTTCAACCCTACGCGGCGCCCTTCACGAGTACTTCATCACAAGCCGGCCCAATACTGTGTATGCTAGCCCCCCTAACTTAGCCATCCACGTAAATATTGCAAAGGTACCACACCGAACATTTTAAATTGAGTTAGCTGTAGAAAATATATTGAGTTTTTACTACCTCATTTTTCGGTCTTGTATTACTATTTTTAGCCGTACAGTTTACACACTTTAAGACTCTTGAGACCTGAATTTTATTCGGGTTTTAAAAGGTTAATTTTCTGGAAACTAAGTAGGTTTTGTAATTAGTTAATTTGCGGTCAAAATGAAAAAAAAAAAGTTTTGAATGTAAATTTAAAATAAATAAACATTTTGATTAACATAAAATAAACATAAAAATGCTTCCAAAAATGTCAAAATATTATAATAGATTTTTTTAAATACTAATCACAAAAAATGTGCTTTTTAACTCGATAAAAATCAGTTACAATGTCTATTAGAAAATTTGAAGTTGCTACATATTTTACACAAAAACAAAAAAGCATTTAAGAAGATTCCAATCTCCACAATGTTTATATTGTATACAGACAAGAGTGCTGATATTTAATAGTAGTTCCGATTATTAATTTCACGACATAAACTATTTGCTATTATTAAAATAAAATAGCTTTAGATTAAAGTTCTGTATAAATAAACAAACAAAAATAATAAAAAATATCAAAATCATGTAAATCTCGAATAAAATTCCTAAAATCTCAGAAATTTATTATAAAATCCATATAATCAACGAATAACAATAATTATACTTAAAATTTGAACAATCTGGTGAACAAAATTCGAAAAAGTGGTTTCCCCTTTCGATTTAATAACATTGCAAAATATAAATTATTTATAACAACATAAAGCAAAATACCTCTCTTCAAAATCAGAAATAAACATTCCCCAAGCGAATTAAAATCGACCTCAACAAAAATTAAATATTTTACAGCAGAAGAAAAAAACAAAACAAAAACAAAAACCAAAATTTAAATTCATCCGATGAGTCTCCAGAGCGATTAAAAACAACAGTATTTCCTCAATTTCATTAAAATTGAAAAATTAACCGATCAAATCATCGGTAACATATACAATCAATTCTTTGATTAAAAACATCCCAAAGAGGAAACCCATACCCGCTTTACTCTTTTTTCACACAAACACATATTTTGTCTGTCGAGATAAACAACATTTTTATTATATAGCATATACATTGTATATAATGTACATCGTATGCGTTCTCGATGTTATTTCGACCAACAACAAAAAAAAAGAACATCGTTCAGATATTTTCGCAATGAACGCGAACCTAACTCGTGATGAAAACGTGTTGTTATGATCGTAAATATAGACAGAAATAGGAGGAGGGAAGGTTGAGATGAAACGAGTATGTAGGCGGGATTTGATAAAGATGCAGGAAAAACAGCGAAATATATTCTCGACTAATGTTTTTCCAAATATTTTTTTATTTAATTCTAGCGAGAGTTGAATGTTTTCGATAAATTTCGATATTTTTGATAAAATATTTCAGTTTTTTTACTGAATTTTTTATATTATAATTATTAATCGATTACATTTACATTTTTATTTATATTTCAACGTAAGAATAAAATTTCGAAATTCATTTATAAAACATCAAAGGCACACTAAAAATCTACTGCACTTAATATGATTATTTTTTTAAATTTCTATGCTGTTTTAAGTATGTGCTAAAATTTAAAAATTTCATTATGTAAAAAATCGATATTCGTCTTCTTTTTTAGAAGCCAATTAATGAAAATAAACTATGTTTGTTTCCAGTATAGTCATATATATAAACAGTGACAACATTGTGTATTTCTTGTCAGTTTGTTTCTAACCATTGAGTAAATAAATTTGCATAATACGACAAATTTTCTAACACTTTAATGAATTATTTCTATCGTTTTTTTTTTCGAAATCTATAAACATGCAAATGTCAATATTATTACATCAATGTTTACAATTAATTGATTATATTTCTCAATATATTTTAAGCTGTCATTAATTGATTTATACTAGTGTTTTTTGTCACAAATTATTTAAAAGTAAAATTTCTCTTATAAACAAAAAAAAATATTATTTTATTTAATTTCGAGTTGTAAAATTTTATAATTTCTATTGTAAATTGTCCAAAAGCATATAAAACATATGAGCCCATATTATCTTTTTTATTATACAATTTAAAATACCGTATTATATCGATTATAAAACGCCACCGATTATAAAACGCACCCTCATTTTTGTAAGCAAAAAAAAATTTCATCAGTACCTTGGTAAAAAGCCATTGAGTATGAGACGCACTATAAATAGAGAGACACAAAAATAGGAAAAAACTTGCGTTTTATATTCGATGTGATACAGTAATTAATTTTGATTTAATATAAAATAATAAAAATAGAAAACTATTTTATATTTAATTTGATGTAAGGCAATTAATTATTTATTTCAAAATAAGTAATAAAAACACTTCTTGTGAATACGAGTCATATCTGTATTTATAGGACTTTTCAGAAACACTATCAATGAAAAACACACTTTGATATTTATTTTAAATTAATTACTTATGTTTTGATTTTTTCTATCGATTATAATATTTTAATTAATTTTATAATATACAGCAATTTAAAAAGTACAAATTTTCCGCCTAAATTCTTGTAAATAAAGCAGATCACTCTTAATATGTAAAATAATTTTATCTAAAATTTTAATCGGGTAGAATAATTAGTTTAGGGAAATTTTGACGCATCTAAAATTAATTTAACCTATTATCTAAAATTCTCTATTATCAAATAATATTGTTGTATCAAGTAATATTGTTAACGGATGTATTCTGTACTGTTTACGTTAAAAATAACGGTACGTTGAATTAAAAATTTTGAGATTCCGTAAGAAATTTCATTGCTACATAGCGAGATTTCTTACACAATCTTAGTATTTTTATTTTAACGGATTGTATTTTTAACTGAAATAACACAGAATACACCCACGAGATTGCAAAATTTACATTCACATTACATACGGAAAAACGCTTCTTGTGTTTGTGTGGTCTTGTTGTATTCTTGTGAAAGTAGGGCTCTTTACAATGTGTTTCTATATAAGTTCTACTACAATACAAAGTATCAAACAAACTCCATATCATTTATTTTCAGATTATGACTGTATTTACATCAAAAAAAAAAAGATACAGATATTAAAAGAAAAAGGAAATAAAATCCCAAAATCAAAATTTGTCATTTGTCAAAATGGAGCAGATGTTAAAGGCTGTTTTTTTTCCTCTACGCACTAAATAGTATAAGTTAAATCGAAGTTTTACCAACATAACAAATTAATCATTGGTCTGGACTGGCTGTCAACTATATTATATTAAATTTCAATTATTTAACGACAATGCGACTACTGTGTATGGATGTGGAACTATATGCCCGGCACCTCATTCTCAACTTTGCAATCTCTATCAAAACTTTTGACATGTGCATTATACACAAGTTTCACACACAACAACATACGCAAAATAAATTTTCGCAAGGGGAACACTGTTCTAAAATCAATATTTTCAGATGAAGTATCTTATAAATTTTTAAAAAAAAAAACGAGCAAACAAATATGAAATTAATATTTAATAAGTCGGTCAATAAGTGTACATATACAAGTACAAGAACAAAAAAAAAAAAATCATCATATACAATTTCAGATACTAAAATAATTTTACTAATACCACAATTAAAATTTATAATTAGTTCAAAAAGTAATACCCCCCCCCCCCTCCCCCCGGCTCTCTCTAATTCCAGTAACTTAATAATCAAATTTTATTATACCAAGTATAATAAAGCGATGCGATCCTAACGTGAGGCGGTAGGCTAAAGCACAATTTACACCATAAAATAGGATTTTAATTAAACGGTACTCGACGGAGGCGTTTGACCGCATGTATGCGTGGCGCGTGTAAAGGGTGCTTGTGCCATCTTTTGGCCACTAAACAAGTGAGTTTACGACGGTATTTGAACGGACTAACGACCAGCCCTGTAATCGGCTCTAATGAGACACTTTACCTATGTTTTCACACATGGGTCGTCGACCGGTATAAGTTAAACGGGAGTCCCCTTTTGATAAAATACTATAGTACGCCACTGGCGTTAATGTGAGTCTTTGTTTGTTTTGATTTTATGTAAGCGCAGAAAATAATTTGTAAAATGTCGGATGGAAATAAAGATATTGTGAGATATTCTGGAATATGGATTTTTTTGTGAGAGATTAAGTTGATGACGATGAGATAAATATTTACATTTTCTTAATAGGGTTGTGTTTGTTTTAGACACTCAATCTACGGAAAAATAAAATTATACTACCAAGTAGATCCAACAGACACACACAAACACTGTAAAAAGAAAAAATCCGTCATAACAATTTCACAACTTTCTTTAAACCAAAAAACAAAACAAAACAAAAAACTGAAAAAAAAATATAACCTACAAATATAAAAACCAACTACCGTTACCATATTTGACGTTAAAACGTGCGAAAACAACTTTTTTTATGTTCGCATAATAATTCGCCAATGAAGTGTGAATATAATTAACACAACAAACTACGTTTACACGCCATGGATTCGGAGCGCTTTTAAATTACTCCCACACACACTCGTGCCGCGCGCTTACATTAACGTCGTCGAGTAAAAGTTAGCATGTTGGAGGACTTTATTCAGGCGACACTGTTATTTGTTAGATATGATACTGTATGTACGCTTCACTGATTTGACTCCCTCTGCAATATTGACGCTCTACCATCAGCGAATTGTTACTAGATGGAACATAAGTGGCATTGTTTTGATACTCCAAGCCAAAAAGAGAAACTAGACATAAATATATTATTATTGTCGCTACTAATATTAGTCACTAGATAGCACTACATTATTAAAATTAGTAACTTTGTTACCTAGTAAATTGTTATTTATGTTATTGTATATTTTTCCTGATGATGTTATATAAACTCATATGTATAGTACACTGTAAAAAAAAAATAATAGCAAAATTACAGAAAAATAGTAGTAAAATTATATTATAAAAATATGTAAACTTTAGTTTGTTTCCCTTTCTGACTTACAGTATGTTCCGTTTAGTAATATTTGGTCATTGCACCCTGCCTACTAACGTGTTATTTACAGAGGGTGATTCTATGTTATTGTTATTAGGAAAATATGCGACACCCCGTATGACAGTTTGTAAATTTTAATTAGCACGATTTTGATCAGATTATTTGCGCCTTTAATTAAGAAAGTTTTGTCATTGTTACTCGCTTGTCTGTTTATTTATGTATTAAGAATGCACTCGGCTATATATAATGATATCATTTTAATAATTACTTACTGATTTAATGATAATATTAATTCTATATTTTCAACATGGCCTAATTAAAAATTACTGCTTAACGAGATTATCTTCATTATAATTAAAATTGTGTTAATATTTCATTTAAATTAATATAAGTATATAATGTTTATTTTAGAATATTATGTGCTGTGACCACCACAGAATTGACTATCACCAAAAAGTAACTAAACAAAATACTTTATAATGTATTTATAATTTACCATAGTCATGAAAACGTACTCATATATGGAGTATTTAGAACTATACAAAAATGAATAAAAAAAATGAAATATTGATGCATATATGTGTCTAAAATTACATTCTATTTAGATTACCAAGAAACGTATAGATGATAATAGTACTTACAGTATTCATAAGGGATTTATCAAACTTTATTTCTAATTATTATCTCAAATTGTAAATTCTTTTTCAATGAATGCAGATTTGGTCAAAATATTTCCAACAATAAAAGATATAGATAACAATAAAAGTGTTATAGATTTATCAAGAAAAACAATATATCTAGTTTTATTCAATAAAATAGAAATAATTTTTTTAATAAATAAATATATATATATATATATATATATATATATATATATATATATATATTAAAAATATTACTCGTATGCGTATGCTGTAAATAACTTTGGTGGTTACTACAATATGGCGCCTAATGTTTCTTTTTCCTTATTTTTATTGGTTACTCGAAAACAAATTGAAAGATATTTTCCGCTTGTAGAATTTTCGGATTACGTCAAATGATTTCATAGAAATGAAATTTAGTAACACTAATAATAAATTTCGAATATAATTAGACAGCTAAAAATATTTTTACCTTGTTAGTTGTTTGTTAATTCAGTTTTAAGAGTAAATATATCAGAATGCACAAACATAATTACGATAATTTAATCATATACAGAGACGCCAAAATAAACAGAATATTTTGAAAACAATTTATCAAAACAAAAGTTAAAAATATTTAAAATTCAATCATCTCGGTTGTTTTTCAAATTCAATAGTCATTTGTTTTGAAAATGACTACCTTGATTATTTTTTTAATAACACAAAGGGTCGAATATAATATTTTTTAAAGAGCATTTTTTTTTAATTCAGTGATGTAATACAGGAATACTTTTATCACTTTTATTAATTATAATTAATATTAGTTATGTTAAATTTTGATTACTTTATTTTATGTATATATATATATATATATATATATATATATATATATATATATATATATTATTCACTAATTATATTATTATTTATCATATTTCAATATTTGATTCTTTTTGTTTTGTTCAATCTTATATTTTGTCCTATTATCGATATATAATGTTGAGCAAATAAATTATGTTACATGCTCTATCAATAATATACTATTAATCAGCTGATATTACATAATTCTGTTTGAGGTAATTTACATTTGGCAATAAATTGAATTTCGATTTATAATTTTGAAACGCAACGAACAAATATCGTAGCATAAAAGTAGATTATCAATGTAATATTTTTATTAAAATATGAATGATTTTCCTTATCACCAATTGCCGTAACTGATAACGATATTATGTAATAATATAGCGCAAAAATTATTTCATACGTCGCGACAATCGGTTCAAATCGGTCAATATCGGATTTTATCAAATATTTGTTCGAAAAATTAAGCGATACTGAATATGTATTTCTGTAGTTTCACTGTCAAGGTCACGTTTTCTTATAAACAAGTTGATGATAAAAATATTTGCATACACACTTTTTTCTTGTTATAGTCAGAATTAAATAAAAACAGATATACTTAAAAAACGTTTACATAAAATTTTTTGAATTTTTTTTTCCAATACTTTAGCTGTTTTATTTGAAAAACTAAATAATTTTAAGTTTTTTATACCGAGTAAGGCAAATTCATCGCAATTTCATATTAGCTAAACTTTACGATTTTTTTAGTTGTTTTTAACGCAAAAATTAAAAATAACATCCGGTTGTACCTATATAAATATGAAAAAAACAATTAATTTTCCTGCTATGAATTTCCTTTGCGAAGAATTTTCCTGGGATGAATTTTTCATAAGCCACTTTTCTTTAAATATTTTGATTGTTTTATCTAGATGATTTTCAGCAATTTGATATTATTACATAAAACATCTAATGGAAAAGTAGTTAATTAGTTTGGTATATTGATCTAATGTAATTAGATATTTTTTCTAGTTTTTTATGTTATTCATTAATTTATCCTACATTTTTCGATTATTTATTTAATTATTATTTAAAACAAAAATTAAATTTTAAGTAATTTGTATGTAATTAATGTTAAACATTATTCAATTAAATAAACAAATAGCTACTTGTATGACAAAATAGAGTTCGGTATTATTTTTAGTTATTAGCAAAATAGTTGATAAATTTATTAGGAAATATTATATTACACAGGAATAAGAATATTTGTACCCATATGTATTTATACGACACAAAAAAAATTGTACCATTTGCACGTATAAATATCGTGCGTACAGGTGTTTTTCTATTTTATGTTTAACTTTGTTTATTTATACGTAAATATTTTCATCTTCTTTAGTATATGTTATGTACATATAACCGTGAAAAAGTTTTACAAAACAACTGATAAACGCGCATTACATATTACACAGCACACTATGTTTATTTATATTTTAGTCATATAATTATATTTTCCTGTAAATATTTACTACTAAAATAAGATATACGGTTTTCCGTTAACATTATTATAAATTTTTAAGTTTTTAATTAATATTAAATAAATACAGGCTGTTTCAGAACGAGCTTGTTATCCGTATTTTAAAAACTATAAAATATTATAATACGAAATTTGGTATAAAGTTAAAGTAAAATAGTCAACCCTAACTTCTTTATTATAAACGGAATACCCCATTTTTTATTTTATCATTGAATTTAAGAGTAAATTTTACATATGATACATTAAAAACATTCAACATAAATTCAATGGATGCCGGCCGTGAAAGCCTGAAGATTACTAGATTACTATTTGACTTTAGTTCAACTGTTTTTGATGTATTTCAACTTTTTTGACTTTTTGTTTGAATCGTCATCTTTCAGGGCCCGTATCTCAAGAATGTAATCAAATATTTGCAATTTGTAAACGGGATCTTATTAAAAAAACTTTGGAATTCGTCATTATAACAAAATAAATTCAAACCAACTGTGTGTTGCTGTAAAGTTCAAGAAATATTTCTCATTTAATCTCTTTTTTTCTTAAATGGAAACCGCCATTTTTTAATAATTTTAATGAATTTTACGTTAAAAAATGGTGTTGGTTTGTGCAACATATTTTTTTAACTTCAAGTTTACAGCAATATTCTAGGCACATTTTTAAATAAATCATAAATTCCGAAATCTCGACTTTTTGGTATTTTTATTTTTTCATAGAATTACAGGCAACAAGTGTCACCTGATTGATTTTATTGAGAATGACTTTATTTTAAATCTTCCACTGTCTACTACTATCAATTATATACAGAAAAAAATGTGTTTCTAATATGCAATAGTTTGGATTAAACTCATTTTTTTTTTGCTTCTATTTTAAAACTTTATTTTCCAGGAATAAGTCCTTTTCAAAATTTACGATTCAAATAGTTTTAATTTATTTTCTATGAAACGATAGCTCAAAATTTTACTTCAACTGAGCATATCCGAATACCCCTATATACATACTAAATTTCTTAACATATTATACACATAAGTTTGAAACCAGTCAAGTACCTCAAAAACTATTTTTATTTTGTTCTTGCAATTAAAAAAAAAACTAATTCAATTCATTCAAAACTTAAATCACTTTTAAAATATTACGAGTATCTTTGTCCAACCCTGTGTGCAACTTATTTTAAATTCGAATACTAAAAAATATTCCTTAATTATAAAACTATATTAATTATTAAAACAAATATGTACAATTTAATTAAATCTACTTGCTGTCTGAAAGTAACTGTATACATGTAATAAATAATTTAAAAGCCAATTATACTAATACATACAAATAATACAATTAATTAAAAGACTCTATCTAACCATTTTAATCTTATTAACAAGATTAAAAATTTAACAAGTTACCACAATATTATAATGCCTACAAAATCTAATTAGGTTAAAAATAACATCATAAAATGGATATTTGTATTAATCAAACAACTTTTCATGATGTTTAATAAATTTAATTAAGAGATCATTAAATATTATTGTAGTATAAATAAAATTACGCCAACATGCATGACCGAGTGGTTTAAGACATCAGTCAGATATCACACGTCACCCGTGTGGGCCAAGGTTTGCGTCCCGGTTAGTTTCTTTATGAATCAAAGAATATTCTTCTAGAATTAAAGAATTTCTATATTTTTTTACCAAGTAACCAGAGTTTACCAATCCAAAACAAGTTTCGATCCTGAGATCGAAAAAATTGTTGCGTATATTTAGTACCCTAGAGTGGTAAACTAAGTTATTTATGCCCGCTAGATCGTTGATTATAAACCATAAATCCAAGCATAAATCATTCAATAAACAGTATTACATAATATAAAACCACGTTACCACAACGTAATATGATAATTCGAAAGAGAAACCACTTAAAATATTTCTAGTAAAATCAATTAAATATTTTCTTAAAAATCATGTAAAATCTCTACAATTTTGTAAAAATCAACGGTAAAATCACTACAATCTCAACAATCATACTTAAAATTTGTACAAGCTGGTTGTACAAAATTTGTGGAATTGATTTTGCCCTACGAATAATTTAAAACTTAAAATAAGACAAAATAATGTGGTAATAATAAATCGAGTTTTACTAAATAACTGGAAAATAAATTTAGATTAAATTAAACCCACTTTTTCCAAAACTTCCAATAAATTTATTCTTGGAATAATTTTAAAATTAGCCAATGAAATTGTTGTCATTACATTACACGATTTTTTATTTATCTTAAGAATACATAAAATTGGAAATACTGTACCTAAATCCATCAATGTCAATAGAATAAAAATAGATAATCGAGAAATAGAATAACTATATTGTAGAATAAAAAAATATTTAGCATTACCAAAGTATATGTTAATATTTCGTAGTATGTATTGTATCTTAGAAACTTAAAAAAAGTAATGTAAAATTTCAATAGCATTAACATTAAAATAAACAGCTTCCGGTTGTAATTCTGTATTGATATTTATTAATAATTGACATTTCGACGTACTCTACGTACATCTTCATTTTTCCTAATGAAAATGTACGTTGAGTACGTCAAAATGTCGATTATTAATAAATATTAATACAGGACTACGACCTAAAGCCGTTTTATTTTAATATAATGAGCTCTGAAATATTTTTTACTAGCGTTAACATTGTTTAACAATAATCATATTTTAATTTATTATTAATAGTACAAACAACGATATAATCTACCTATCAAATTAATTATCTACAGATAAAACACCGACTAAATAATATCACAATGATCAATCTTATAAATAAAAATAACTAATTTCGTATTCTTAATTACAGGGTACATTTTTATTTATACTTATAATAGAGATTACCCGTATGAAAAAAAAAAACACGACCATCACTGATTGTGACGCGAGCGATAAACAAAGATAACTATAGACAAATGATTTTTAAATGTGTGGGAACGAGACAGCGTGAAAAGTTGTTTGTGTTTACGCTTTTCGAAAGTAAATAAACATCGAATGACTGATGGAATTGTACAAAGTAGTAATAAAAATAAATAAAATGTTTACGAGAAAATCACTTACAATAATTTTTCGATAAATTTTTCGTACGGTTAAAGTTATCGAAAATTTACATAGCGTAAAATATATTTGAAAACTCGGTTGTGCGATTATTACTGTTACGCTTTCTAGGTTTGTAGAAATTTTATTTTTATGGTTGTATGATGTTTATGTTGTAAACGCGTTACTTTTTAAATTATTGCTTTTACGAATCTTTACACAATAAAATTTAGAGTGAATGAAAAATTATTTAATCTTTAATCATTAAATTTGGCACATAATCGGTCGGTGTTTTTGGCTCAACGAACAAAGTTACTGCCTTAGGACACCGAATGATAACTTTTGCGCCACATTGTACATTTAAAATTTAGAATAATAATAATAATAATAATAATAACAGCTAAAAGCAAAACTTACCTAGACCCAGATCGACCCAATGCTCCACAATGGTCCAACTAACATCTTTCGCGACCCGATTTTTTAACGCCAGCAGTTGACATAAGTCACTGGCGCATAAATTACGTTCAACAATTACGGTTTGAAAACTGCCGTCATCATTGTAGAATATCAGCTCCTCCTGAAAATAATTCAATAAATAATAACATGATTATCAGATTAATTTTAAACAGAGAAATAATTTAACATTAGAAGTTACTAAAAGTGGTAGTTTTTTTGTGCTTGTGCTTTTGCTTCATCCACGTTTATGATGCTTTTCATACATGCACTTTTATTCTTAAATATTGGCATTGGACGGGTTTACGAGAATAATATTAGTAAATAAAAATTAAAAAATTTAAAAATAAAATAATGCATAAAATAATCCCAAAAGAAATTACATTTTTATAAATCTGCATTATTTAAGCATTCTCATTATTATAATTATTATTATTATTATCAAACAGATAAATAAAAATATTAAATAAAATTAATTCTGAAAACTGGCGTAGTCACCTGTCGTCTAACTTGTGGGATCGATTCCCGGCAGATAACGGAATTTTTTCATTTAATATTTCAATTTTAAAAATATTAAATATGAACTTGTAATATTAATAATACTCAATTTATTCATTAAATCGTATATATTATCATATATATATATAAAAATAACTAATTTTGCTATAAAATCATTTAAAAATTAGTGTACGTACAAATTTACTTTAAAAAGAACAAACACAAAATATCACTTTCTAATTTTGAATAAAAAATTTCAAAATATGTCAAATTTCCTATCTTTTACCTTAAAGAAAATATTTATTAATTATAAATAATATATAATTTTCAAATAGAATTTTGCAATGTAAACAAGATTTCTGCGATATTATTGACACAAAATAAGTTTGCTTACAGATATTTCCGTTCTAAATACGAGGTGGAAATATATCCCCGACAGCCATGTTAAGTCATTCGCTTGGTACACTCTCCATGTCTTATTGCGGTTACAATTAATTAGCGAATAACAATTAACGTTTCCTTAAATTACCGAATGAATAAATAAATATATGCTTCACATAAAACAGCTTCGAGCCATATTGTTTTTTCGTTCTCTTTTTCCTCTTTACCTCAAGTTTGTTATTCAATTTTGTTAAGTGTTTAGTAAATGATTGATAGCTTTATAAATATAGTTTCGTTTTTATCAAATATTAAAATTCTAATGTTGTTATTCACTTTTAAATTATATGACACAAACAAAATTATAATGAATCCTCAATGTGAAAAAGTTGAAAAATAAAAATAATAAATATGGAAAAATAACATTTTTATTTTAATTTTTATGGAAATACTGTAAATGTAATGTACGTGAATTATGACCAACTATAGTTAATATTTAACCCTTTACGGTTCTCCGTCGAGAAAACTCAGACAATAAAGTTTGTAAATTTTCTGTTGTATGTCGGGATTAATCTGATATTGAATTGTGACAGCTGTGACAAAAAATACTACGTACGAGGCAAACATGTTTAGTTAGTTACTGAAAAGTTAATAAATAATAAAATAATAATAAAGATGCGAAAAAAGCGATTTTCTTGATTGCAAATTTATTTTGAGGATACTGCAGAATTTATATAAAATATATAAAATCTAAAGCTGCAGTGTGTAACCTGTGAGTAATAACCCTTCGAGAAATTGCAAAAAAGTTTTTTGGAGATTGTGGAATTCTAATAAAAAATATGTGTAAAAATTAAATAAATTTATATTTATTATAAATTTCATTTTATTTAATTTTTTGTCTAGATATAGAAAATTATATATACCTATATAAATTATAAGTGAAACATATGTTTTATTATATATTATAGTCTAAACAATTTTAGGAATCACAAATAACTTCTGTTTAAAGTGAGTCGTAACACGCTCAGTTAGCTCAGTTTTTACTGTGCAGTAAAATCATAACGAAATTGGGTAGTTCATAGATAACTCAGTTTTGCCCATACAGTTTTTACTCAGTTTACTGCGCAATTAAATCGTAACAGACAATGTATGATATTTTTCAATAATTCTCTATTCTAATCCAAAAATTCTTTAGTCCGTGACATTTTTTACCACATAACTTTATATTAATTACAAATAAATGGTATTGCATCAATGTAAATGTCAAATAAACTACAGCATCCACACACACATACATGCTCCGTTTCAACTGCACAGTTATAGTTAACGCAGTTAAAAAATCTATCAGCTATAGATTTCATTCATTGTCAAGTCCATACTTAAGCTGAAAATTTGGGACTGAACTTCATTCCAGTTTCCACACACAAAACACGTTAAGAAATAAATGCGCAATTTCGGCCAATGCAATTAATACTGTGCAATAAACTGAGCGTGCCTAAAAAATGAACTACATAAGATTGCTAATTAAAAAAATAATCACACAGGTAACCATTTACAAGAACTAGCTGAAACCTATTTTTTTTTAGATAAAATATTTTCCTAAATGGAATATCATTGAGAATGTTTGAATAAATATTTTCAAGTGTTAAAAATAAAAGAGCATGTATGAGAGGCATCATAGATGCGGATAAAACAAAAGTTGCTTGTCTGGATACGAATATTTGTCGAAAATTAATTTCTGCATAAATGAAAAATTAAGTGCTACATTCTTATGGCGTAATTGTGAATCTATTATATATGTATGTACTTTCCTACCTGTTTCTCGGTGGAGCTGTCTTTATCCTCAGTGGAGGAGGTGCCAACAAGCGCGCTCAATGTGAGGAAACCACCCACACTGGGCAATCGCTCGTAGCTGTTAGTATCCATGCATGCGCATTTCATTCTGGGAAAGCGACACCAATCTGCAATCACAAAAAAAATAATTAAGTTCACCATTAAACATTAAACACAAACAATTACATAAATATCACAAGTTAATATTTAATATTTCTGATTAAATAGAAAATATCACAGAAAAAATAACAACTTGATTTCAACTAATTTGTATGTAGATGACAACCTAACATTGTAGAAAATATTACCAAATTAAATAGTCATAAATTATCTAAAATTTAACCACCAGCATTTTCAATTTTATTTATTCTTAAGATAAGTAAAAAAAGCATATATAAAACTTTAACTTTAGTATAATTGACATTTTATTGGCTAATTTTAAAATTATTCCAAGGATAAATTTGGGAATACTGAACCTTTTTTCGAGTTTAACAAAAATAGAATAGCTTCATTGTTTCAATGTAAAAACAAAACCATATTTAACTTCTATTTTTAAAATCAACTCATAAAATCACCGATAAAGACATAATAATAAATACGTTTGCAAAACAAAACATAAATTTTTGTTTAAAAAACAAAAACGATATGTTTTCGTTGCTTTGTAAATAAAAACTGATTCGATTATATTTATGAAGTGATTGCGGAATGCCCCCCTCCGCTCGCGCATGCATAAATCGTACAAATGGATCATTGAACTTTAACGTTATGGAAGGAAAACGTGAACAAATCAATTTCGTACGGATTGCTGATCAATTGGGCTGAAGTGGTTTTCACATTCGAGCCTCCGAGCCTCGATGGCTTGTTCGCTTTTCAAATTGTTACACACAAAATTCGAATTCCAATCGTCGATATCATCGAAATGATCTGTTATATAGACCTATCCCTATATATTAATTGAATTTCATTTTCGCGCATATGAAATGAAAATTATTATGCAATTTGTATTTATAAATATGCTCGTTCGTGGTTAATAAATTTATATATATATATATATATATATATATATATATATATATATAAATAGAATGACCTGAATTTGTTGACTAATATTTGCAGTATTGGTTTTATTTAGCGTTATTTTCTGTGTTAATTAAATTTAATAATTGATTTACATTCATGTAATATATGTTTATTATTATTATACATTGCGAAGATTGTCTAAATTTTATATAAATTTAAAAAAATAAATAAATATTTAACACAATATTTTTGTGTGCTTTGTAGGTACTAGGTGTATTATAGCAGGAAGCTCTAGAAAAGCTTATTCTTAAATTGTTCCAAAATGTTTTCATTACAGTGGAATTTTTGGTAATAAGCATCAAAGTATAAAAATATAAACACATTTAGCAAAGTAGCTAAAACTGTAAGTAGGTAATTCGATTCTTCAAATTCTTATTGATTCAATGTGTGCAGCAACTAGTAATCTACACTGAAATTTCTAAACTTATAAAAAATATATATTATTTTTAAAAATAAATTAAACTAAAATTATAAATTTTATAAAGACTATTTTATAAGAATATGGCACGTAAAATCTAAACGTAACATAGAAATACTTAGAAGTACTAGTCCTGGGAACCGAATTCGGATAATTTTGGATCCAGATCCAAAATTATCAGGATAATTAAGAATTCGAATATCCGGATCTCGCATCCAAATCCCAATTTTGAATAACCGAATGCGAATTTTGTATCCAAATCTCGGATCCGGATTTCAGATCCGAATCTTAGATCTGTGAAACTGTTGAACCGTATAAATAAAATTTGGCTTCTTTTATTTTTAAAAATTTATAAATTTTATGATCTAGTTACTAATTTTGTTACCTAGTAACTTGTTTCTATGTTCTGTTTATACCATTTGTGTCACATTTCCTGATGAAGACCTACGTTGAGTACGTCGAAACGTCGATTATTAATAAATATTAATAGAGAACTACAACCTAACGTAGTTTTATTTTAATATAATGAGTTCTGAAAGTTTTTTTTTTTACTATGTTATAACAAACTAGATTCGATTCCCCATATTTCAAAGTCTTCCATTTCACATAATATCACATGTGAGAATCGAGTATCCGCAAATTTTATTTCCGTCATCTATTTCTCAGTGTCGCGTTGTCAGGTTAAAAGATTTTCTCACTTTCATCTGATGGCAGACAGGCCAGGCCAGGCCAGGCAGAAGCAGCAGTTACGCATCCCAAATACAAACGCGAAATTTTTCCGAGTTAAAAATACCCCGTAACAAGTGACACTTTTCATCCGGCCCGATCTTACAACAATTTAAGTTCTCGTAACATACGACGGTGAAATGTTTAGGTTGTAAGAGATGTGGGTAGGAGGGTGAGAGAGTAAAGGAGGCAGAGATATAGTCAACGAAGTGTCAACGCAAAATGGGTTTCCTTCACTTCCGACGACAACAAACTCGTTCGCATCAATCACGTGCAGATGGCGCAGGTGTTCCTTCTATATGTGTGTGTGTGGAAGTGTCGTGCATGTTTCATTTTCTTGTCATCTTGTTTTTGGACAAAACGCGGACGTATCTTGTATCGTATTTTAGACTAGATTTGTTGGGGTTTTCACTAACTAAAAATTTCATAGAGCATGTGGATTTCCAGTAAGAAAGCTCATTATATGTATGTCAAATTTTAAGATTTTAAGTGTATCAATTTTGAAACAAAAAAACACCACTTAATTTTTATAATATGAAAATGATCATCATGTTAAAAGTTTTCTAATTATATGAGTACCTCAGTGAAATAGTTACAAATATTCAACCTTGATTTAAATTGAGTTTGTTTGTTTTGTTTTTGACAAGTAGCAAAATATGCACAATTATATACTGCCATCTATTTGGATATCGTAGTTATTCCCATTTTTTAAATAACATCTCAAAACTTTACAAAGTTGCCTGTTATTTATATTCTCGATAATTTAATATTAGATTAGTATCATGAATGAGAACATTTTACGCAGCAATATAGATGCCAACTAACTATGTAAAACAGTTATGTACATACAATTACGATAGAAAGATAAATGCGAAACAAAAATTGTATCAATGTTTACAAGAAAAATTATCATATAAAAAATCGTAATTTATTAGGTGAGTAACAGCCTATTAAATAATTTGGTGTGTCAATGCTAGAATTATCTTCTCTGATGACCGTGTGTATATACAAACAAATACATTCTGAAAACAATCTCAAGGTCCTTTATATACGAGTACGTACAAATATTATTACATTAAGTTACGTAGATTTTTACACCTAACAACTGTCTATAACTATATTTAAATAAAGTTCAGTTTGTAAACAGAGCGCGCAGTTTGCAACAGCCCAGGAATTTGGTGTGCTGCACAAATTTATATTTACACATTTCCAAGGATTTATTGACATATCATAATTAGCTAACTAATATCATCAATTAAAAATAATTATTTTATTCCAATTAATGTTCTCTATTTATGCATATAGTTTCTAATTATGTTCGACAACAGCAATAACGATTTGCCATTGCTAATGCAATAATTGTTCCGTCAAAAAGAAAAACAGATATCATTAATTATTATTATTAAATTATTATTATTAATTAGATTTATTCCTGTTTCGTCATCTGAACCAAAATTTCTTGTTTTGTCACCTGAACTTTTTTTACCTACTCAGAAGCAATATTTTATTCTAGTTTCTACTATAGCAATGAACGCAAGCAACCAAAACCTTCAGATATATTAACATTCTAAACAAATAAAAAATTAACCTTTTAACCCAACCTACCTTGTTGAATCTTGAATGAAATCTTTCGTGGTTAAAGAATCAAGTATAAAAAGTAAAATTTGTCCCAAATACAATGGTAGACAGTCCATAAAAGAACAAGAAATATTGTATTCCTTAATTTTTGTTTAATAGTTACATAAATAAAATGTATAAAACGTTGTTAAATTAAAAAATTAACATTGGTAAGTTAACAAGACAGTTAATTTACAAGATAATTCGCAATATTTTATGCCACTGACCCTTAATATCTTAATTAAACTGATATCATATTTTTTAAAAAAGCTTAGCTTACTAAATAGGCCGCGTCCGAGTTGGGCATTTGTACCTGAGATAAATCCCTTGCAAACCTAACACCTAACACCTACTAAAAACCCATGCCCAACTCGAACACCCAGATTAAGAGACCCCCTACCGAATGCCCAACTCGGCCACACCGACTAAATACGTATACAGTTTTTTTTTTTTAATTATTGTTTATGGTTTAAGAAGAATTATTTTATTTTATTAACTTTTTGCCACAGTAAGATCATATTTCAACTTATTAACATAAATAACTTATTACAATATATCATGCAGAACAAGCATAAATGAATTTATTATTGTGTAAAGTTGACAATCATGACTGCAAATTAATTTATTATAACTTCGAAAAAATTCAAACTGCTCAATACATATTTACTTACGATGTTACGATATTATACAAAGTTCTATCTATGTGTTTTATGAACACTGCAAATGTTTATTACTGTAAAGTTTTATTTATGTACATATATTCTAGTTTGTAAAATTAAATACCTATTATTGTTTTATGTGCCATAAAATTTTATAGGTTGTGTCGCAAGTTCACATTTTACTATTAATTTTGTTAAAGTGTTCGTTTCAGTATTTAGTTTTGTTATAATATGCACTTTATTAAGTGCTCTATTATCACACGGTAAGATCCTAATCATTTTGCTTCAATTTTATTTTCATCTTTAATGATATATATATGAATTTAAATTTAAAATTAATAAATTGAAATTTATTTATGCTAGGCAAAATATCAAGTTGATCAGAATTTAACAAAAAACAAACTATTTTAATTCATAATGAATTTAATTTACACCGAACACACAGCTTTCGCTACATCTTCATTCATAATACCTCTTATACAAACTTTATTGCGGTATAAAAAATTGAACATATGTATATAATTTTCGGTTATTTCAGAAATATGTACAGCGAAATATTTTGACTTTTCTGTAATTTTCTATCTAAATAAAAAAATAGATAATTTTTTAGCCTTCAATCATTTTAAATGAAATCTAATGTAACAGTAGACAATTATGTTTAACCAGTAGTGTAAGATCTAGATGCAAACTCCGCAATTCAGGGTGGGAGTCAACTAAGAAGGGTCCGTAAATTTAAAATTTTCAGATATTCTTGAAATATAAAAACTGCTAAATCTATTTTCCAATTAATATAAAAATATAATTATATTAACATAATTTTATCTGATATTTCTAAAAGTAAAAGTATATAAATTAAAGATTTTAAATTTGAATATCATTAAAATTTACATCATTCATAAAAAAAAATACGGAAACGGGCTATAATTAAGAGATAAAACTGATGCAAATTTTTTAACGTAAATGTCATTAAAAATTAAAGAACAACAAAAAATGTTTGCAAGAAATAGCTTTTAAAGATACAGGAAATGTTCGCAAATAATTTTGATAATTTTAAATTAATTATTTCTAATTTTCTTCTTAGATCTTCGAAGGCCAACTCTTTTATCTTATGCAAATGCATTTAATTCTAAATATATTTGAAATTAATTATCATATAGTTTGACATGTTTGTATTTCAGAACTTCCGAGCTGAACGCAGTTACAAATTATGAAATATTTGTCAATAGAGTATAAGTATATACAGTCGATTCCGCTTAATTGGGACACCGCTTAATTGGGACAGCCGCTTATTTGGGACAAATCTCAAAGAACAGAAACCAAACCAAGGAACCAACAGTAAATTTACATGTTTAATTGGGACAACATTCCGCTTAATTGGGACAGTAAATTTAAGATCACAGTATATATTACGTTACAAATATGTATTCAAAAGAAAAAATATTTACAAAAAATTTAATATTTAAATTATATTTAAAAAAACTAGCAAATATGTATCAATTAATTACATTAGTATCGCGCGCTGTGAACTTTTTCCCCAACACATTCATTCACGTATGAAGTACGGACCCACGCGCGCTCAAAGGTTAATGTTTACCCTCGCGTCGGCGTGGCGCGGCACCGGTCATTATAGCTGTGAGAGTCTACCCTGCTGTCTCAATCGTTACGTATTCAGTTATGATTCAGTTACCACTACACCTCGCGCATGGAAGGTTCGTTAAACTTACATTTTGTCGATTTTATTTAAAAAAAATTGACTCTTGCCAAGATGCCAAGAAGTGATATGACAGTTTCTAGTAAAACTGCTTTGCTGGATAAGTGTAGAAGTGAAATGTTTCAAAAACAAAAGACAGACTACACTTGACACATTTTTGAATTGAATTAAAAATGTATGTATTTATTTATTATTTTATTTTGGAATTTATTATTATTTTTTCTTAAAAGTCACATCGGGGACACATCGGGACTAGGGCATTTTGTCCCAATTAAGCGGCTGTCCCAATTAACCGAATTTTACATAAAATTAAGCAATCCATATTTTTATTTCAATAATTTTATTTTATAAGTTCTTGGAAAAAACTATAAACTACATATAACCAAAAAAATATAAACTTTTAAGAAAAAATAATAATAAATTCCAAAATAAAATAATAAATAAATACATACATTTTTAATTCAATTCAAAAATGTGTCAAGTGTAGTCTGTCTTTTGTTTTTGAAACATTTCACTTCTACACTTATCCAGCAAAGCAGTTTTACTAGAAACTGTCATATCACTTCTTGGCATCTTGGCAAGAGTCATTTTTTTTTAAATAAAATCGACAAAATGTAAGTTTAACGAACCTTCCATGCGCGAGGTGTAGTGGTAACTGAATCATAACTGAATACGTAACGATTGAGACAGCAGGGTAGACTCTCACAGCTATAATGACCGGTGCCGCGCCATGCCGACGCGAGGGTAAACATTAACCTTTGAGCGCGCGTGGCTCCGTACTTCATACGTGAATGAATGTGTTGGGTAAAAAGTTCACAGCGCGCGATACTAATGTAATTAATTGATACATATTTGCTAGTTTTTTTAAATATAATTTTCCATGTTGTGAATCAAAAAGATATGAAGCGTATCATATTAAATTTTTTGTAAATATTTTTTCTTGTGAATACATATTTGTAACATAATATATACTGTGATCTTAAATTTACTGTCCCAATTAAGCGGAATGTTGTCCCAATTAAACATGTAAATTTACTGTTGGTTCCTTGGTTTGGTTTCTGTTCTTTGAGATTTGTCCCAAATAAGCGGCTGTCCCAATTAAGCGGTGTCCCAATTAAGCGGAATCGACTGTATATTAAATCTAATATTATAAAAGTCAAAGAAACAAATTAAAATTGCCTATTAAAACTAATTTTAAGTAAACGTCAAAAGCACTTTTGACAAAAATTACTTTTAAAAGTGATGACAGGCCAAAAATTTTTAAATTTTTTGGAATATACATGTATTAACAAGATTAGAAGTATATGGGTAAACCCATATATAGACCACTTTGAAATTACCACCATAAATGATAAGAAATAAGAATAAATTTTTTTTACCAAAAGTTGACAACAATATATTTTACTAATATTAGGCGCTGTAAAAATTTGATTAAAATCGGATAAATAATGTACTCATAATTTAATTTTTTCTCGAAAAGTTGGCTACACTATTTTAATAAAATTATAATTTGTGGACACTAGGAGACACTTTTCTGAAAATTTTATCAATATCGGATAAAAAATAAACTTTAAAAAAAATTGTATTTTTTTTTCGCGATAAGTTGATAACACTGTATTTTATTCCAATTGCAAAATTTATTTAGGCTCTAGGAAAATCTATTGTAAAAATTTGATTAAAATCGGTTATATAACATGGCCATAATAAATATTTTAAATTTTTGCAATTTTTTTCTCGAAAAGTTGGTAACACTGTATTTTGGTAAACGGAAAGTTGGCAACATTGTATATTAGTAAAATTATATAATTAATGAGAGCATTAGGAAAATCTTCTCTGTAAATTTTATCAAAATCAGATAAATAATGTAACCACAATAAATTTTTAAAATATTTAGTAATTTTTTTCTCGAAAAGTTCATCACTGAAAAAAAACCACATGACCATCTTAGGCACTAGACAAATTTATCCTGAAAATTTCATTAAAATCGGTTGAACCGTCTAGGAGGAGTTGCGAACACAAAATTTTGACTAACGACCGAGTGAGCGAGCGAGATGACGACGCACATCCATTCACCCACATAAACCAAGTTCAGATTCGTCTGATCTAGAGGCTATATGAAGGATTTCTATACATAAATTTTCTTTTTTTGAAAATGTTACAGACACCGTACCAAACGCTGTACCACTTTTTCCTTGCAGTCAAAGTGGTAAAAACGGCAATATATTCTACTATTTTACTAACGAATGGTTCACATGTATAAGACCTGTACTGTTGCAGAATGTTTTATCTTTTCTAGTAAATAAAATTTTTCAGTCATTAGAAAATGACAAAACATTCTGTAATGTTATAGACCTTATAGATGTGAACTGAATAGACACAGTAGTTCCATAAACTCAATTTTTAAAAATAAATATTATAGCAATTTTTATCCTTATTGTAACACTAATGACAAAAAAAATTAAATAAAATTTAATTATTGTAATAATACAGTTGTTGACAAGCATATAATAGAGTTTGTTAATGGTAACATGCAATGTAAACCTACAATTATGACTATAATTTTACTAGTAAACAAAATAATTATTAATCAATTAGAAAAGAATATTTTATGATAATCTATTTGTTTATTTATATTGTTTTTATGAACAACAAACTATTTACTAAAGGCATTAAAATAAAAACTATTTATTACTAGCTACATAAAAATAAAAATAAAAAGTTCTACATTTTCAAAAATATGTTTTCAAAATTTATTTAAAAAAAAATCTTTTAGTGTAATTAACTAAGAATTAAATTTGAAACTCTCTTTCACAATAAAAAACTAAATTAAATCTCGATGCATACGGGCATAAAAGTGACATTTCTACTTTTGGTTCATTATCAGAGAAAGCAAAAGATTATGTTTGACCGTCTTCAAAAATTTTGATATAAAGAAAAAGTACACATAAAGGTACAAATTTAATGAATGAACATTTAGATTTAATAAATTCCCCATTTTTAGATACATTCATACGCAGATAATTAACAATCGGGATTCAAACCCGGGTTTCGTGCGAAACAAACACATTTTTCCAATTATATTGTCATGCGTTAACCTGATCAGTTATATTACAGTAATATGATATTAAAACAATATTTTCTGTGATGACATTAAGAGTTTGGAAAAATGTATTTTTTTAAATTTATAAAATTTTCTAATTATATATTAGCTCACTGCGATTAAGTGTAAATTAAAATATTTGTAAAAGGTATTAGTAGATAATGCTCAAACTTCAGCACAAATAAATATTTTTACAGAATTAATACTAAACAAAAAGTATTGTTAACTTAACCACTGACTGGTCAGTTAGTTAATTAACGAGTGATTTAAATTACAAAGCGCTTAACAATGCTTTGTGCACTGGGTCCAAAAGTTTCTTTTATTTTATTTTAAGGACATATTTACACATAAAGCCATAAATAACTTTTAAAACATTTGAAAATAAGAACAATTTGATTTAGTTAATTAAATATTCATTAATAATTTATGTCAAACGATTGGAAACTAAGAAAGAAAAAAATACATTAAAATGTTTTTTTTTTTGCGTCAGTAATAAATAAATAGTTAATTGAAAACATTTTACGCACATTATCATGTAAATCCAGCAATGTACAATAAGAATTATTTACAACTAGCATTGTAATGAACGGTGATATGATAATAATATAACAACGTAAAAAAATATAATAATGTAAGTAATAATAAAGACGCAATGATAAGAGAACTTACTACGTTTATATCCATGGCCAACCTTGACGATGAGACAGTTTTTCGGTGACGTATCTATATATATCGGCCATGAACATTAATAACTCAAAAAAATAACAACTTTGAAAATGTTTTTCTACATATTCCACGCTAGAGTATCAGATAAGAAAAATAACATCTAATTGTATGAAATTTAATACACATATATATATTATTAATATATTCAAAAGGTGTTAAAAATATTCAGTACTTTAAAATAAAATAAATATTGTTTTAAATATTTTGTTATGTCAAGAAACAGGCAGTTGTACGTGAAGAGAGAACTTGAAAAATAATTAATTTTAGCTACGGCTGCTTCTAAAGTTTACACTTTACATACAGTGAAAAATTAATGTTTACCAAGAAGCCCGTTTGAGTATATTACAATGCAGTTTTGGTTGATGTATGGTAGTGAATGTTGGGTTTAGTTGCAAAAGCATAAACGGAAAATGACTGCTGTGGAAATGAGATTTTTACGTGGGGTATGTGGTGTCAATAAGAAAGATCGGATACGAAATAGATGAATGTATGATGAGTGTGAAATTGAAAAAAAATGTTGTAGCAAAAGTTACCGTGTTAGAGATGGTTCGGACATGTTGAGTGAATGTCTAATAAACGTTTGGTTAAAAAGATTTATTTGAATGATTTTGATGGTATACGTTTGCGTGGACGTCCGATGAGTAGTTGGAGTGGTATGATTGAGAAGGTGGCTTGCGTTGAGCGAAAGTTTCCAAGTAGTAGGAATAAAAGAGCATGTATGAGAGAAATTATAAATGTGGATGAAGCGAAAGTTGCTTGTTTAGATAGGAATGTTTGGAGGCGACTGATTTCAGGATAATGAAAAGAGTTTGTGCCACACCATTTTGGGTACATGGAGTGATTGTGTATGTATGTATGTATGTATGTACCAAACCATGTTATAATACGATGCGTAAAGTAACCAACGGTCAATGTCAGTGATGCTATCGATATCAGATCAGATTGATTATTATTTTAATATTAATTTTGTGTATCAATATTGATCTGTTTGAAGAAAAGAGTATTAGAGTAAAATAATGGAAATATTTCTCATGAATATCCATACTAAAATCACTTTATAATTAGATATTTCTGCGTAACTTATATATTTAGTCTCATTTAAATACATTTACTACTATTTTGCTTTATCTGAGATATTTATTTATTTGTGAATTTAAAGACGATCTCAAACATATTATTAAAGGATATCAAATAGAAATTGAGATAGATATAATGGTAATATTTTATTTTGTAATATTTTAATGATTTTTAATTATTGGTCAAATATTTCTCCTATATGACAAATGACAGCTATTGCGTGGGCAGTGCTACGTCATATGATGGCTCCCAAGTTATAAATAAAATAGTAATTAGCATTTTTATTAAAATTGTTGTTATTAAACTTTCAATGAAAAAATATTTTAGAAATAGTGCAAGTCCTCTATTATTCAAATTTTGTCGAAACTGAAGTATAGCAACCATTTAAAATACGTGTTGTAAAATAAATTTTATATAACAAAAACGAAGTACTTTTAAAAATCCTTAAATTAGCTAGTGTTCTAGATCAGTAACAAATTTAAAAATACTAAAAACAATATTATTTTATTTGTAAACAAATCATTCGTGAACTACAGACAAAATTAAATCAAAAAAACGTTGAAAATCAGCCAAAATAAATAAAACAATTAGTGTATCTATCATAACACTGTTATTACAAAGTCATAAAACATTTTGTCATTTTTTCAAGATGTCAGCCAAGAATGTTGCACAAAGATATAGTAAATTATTAATATCATAAATTACTCGCAATCAACACATTGAGTAAATTAGATTTTTTTATTTTTCGGAAAATTTTGGCAAATGGTTATATGTAAGAGCTGTCAGCAATTATACACATTGTAAAGTCAAAAATATTTGGAACTTTATTTTTGACTTTGTAATACACTAATAATTTAATTGCAAACTTGATGCTTAATTATATCATTTGCATTTTTTATGTTATTTATGCTGCTATTCTGATTATCACATTTAAATTTAAAGATCTTTAGCTTAAATGGCAATTACTTGGTAATTTCAATAAATTTTAATAGAACAATGTATTCTAAACATGCATAGCCATTTAAATTTAAAGAAATTTAAACTTACTTAGTAAACTAAGAAATTGAAATTTACTTAAAGTTAAAGTTAAACTAAATTTAATGACCAGAAAGCGCCATTAGTCGCAAAAACAATATTTCTCTTATTACATGTTGTAGGTAAAATGATTAGAGTTAAGATATACAGGGTGTTTGCAATCAAGGTATTTTATTTTTAAGGGGTGATACTACAGGTCAAAACAAGGCGATTAACGCCAAAACACCTTAGTAAAAGTTTTCTAATAAACGAGATATTCATTTTTTTTTAAGTAAAATGGTAGCATATGGTATAATTTTTATTATCCAGCTCACAAAAAAAATTATTCTTCATAATAGTTTTGGATTTGCTTGAAACGAATAAAAATGTAAAAATATTCCAGGTTTTAAATACAGGGTGACTCGGATTTGCTGATTTGTGTTTCAACTTTTAGGTAAAATACCCTTATTTGATTAATAGGATTATATTATGTATTATGTATTATTATATTATTATTATTAATAAAAATATTTAAATAAAGTATCTAATATCTCGTTTATTTGAAAACTTTTGCTAAGGTGTTTTAACAATCGACGATCGGCACAAATTTTTGTATGTAAACTTAAATTGTAATTCTAAACATAATATTCAAATAAAATTATTCAAATTTTTTAAATAAGGGTATTTTACCTAAAAGTTGAAACACAAATCAGCAAATCCGAGTCACCCTGTATTTAAAACCTGGAATATTTTTACATTTTTATTCGTTTCAAGCAAATCCAAAACTATTATGAAGAATAATTTTTTTTGTGAGCTGGATAATAAAAATTATACCATATGCTACCATTTTACTTAAAAAAAAATGAATATCTCGTTTATTAGAAAACTTTTACTAAGGTGTTTTGGCGTTAATCGCCTTGTTTTGACCTGTAGTATCACCCCTTAAAAATAAAATACCTTGATTGCAAACACCCTGTATAGAGTACCTATAGAGTAACCGTTACTGAAAGTGTTGTTTTCAAATGTATATGAAGTTATTGAACAAACAAAATTCCATTAAAAAAAAAACGGATAGTAAATATAAAATTAATAAATATTTATTTATAAATTATGACCGTCTCAAAAATCGAGCTTAGTAAAATCATACAAAATTTCCAATATAGAACATTTATAACTGGATTTTGTTTAAAAAAAAAACTGCAATAAATATTAAAATTATATATCCATATCTGGAAGTATTAAATTCTATAAAATAAATTCTGACAATAGTGTTAACAAATACGTGTATGTACATAACTTTAACTTTTTTATATTCAATATAATAAATAACGTCTTCGTAACAAACTCTAGTAATATATAAATAGAAATATAATTTATAAACATCCGGATGAAAAAATTTATACATATTATAAAAAAAAAGTGCCTTCAATGACATACTTTTACCGTAGATGCAGTTAAGAATGAAGCAAAAAAAAAACGCGAAACTGTGAAGAAATAATGATTGGAATGAAGATTATTAAAAGATATTTTATCGCGCGCTTCGGCAAATAAAACAGATGATACTTCTTCGTAATTAAAATGAGTAAAAGGTAGTTAAAATATGTATGTTTGAGAAGAAGGAAAAAAATTAGAAAATGTTACGTTGTAGCATCATGTGTTTTGAGCGCATCTCTTTTCCGTGTAGATTTTTATAATCATCGATAATGACCAACCATTTTCAAGGTCACGGTAAATTAATACGATGAATGGTTAGTGCACAGTTAATCGATTAAGTACGGTACTTGCCGTACAGTGCCGGATTCAAACGAAAATAGATTCATCTATTTGATAATTTGACAGTAACTGTTTTTATTTGCAGATATGTAGAATAAGGTTTTTTTTTTTCTTCAAGTTACTTATTTGTTACCTAGTAACTTGTTTCTATGTCCTGTTATTTACTGTAAATGTCATTTGTCATTTTTCCTGATGAAGACAGACGTTAAATTAGTCGAAACATCAATTATAAATAAATATTAATACAGATCTTTAACCTAAAGGAATTCTATTTTAATATAATGAGTTCTGAATGTTTTACTACGTTAAAAGAAAACCTATTTTTAAAATTTGTTTTTGCCATACTGCATACATTGCTGTCATATGGTCATCATGGAAATATGGCTAAATTAATTTTTATGACAATATGACAAAAAATAATATTATGTCAAATAGTGTCACTAGTAGTAGAATAAAGCAATAACAAGGGAATCCCGTGACCCTTAAAGAGTCACGTTTGAAGTCGAAAATAGTAATTAAACATATAAACATAATAAAAATAAATAAATAAACAAATAATAATAATAATAATTTTTTTTCTTTATTATATTTATATAATAATTTTGTAATATAATTATATCATATCACTGTTGTACATACTTGCCTCCACGGAGGCCGTTGTACAATGTTGTGTACCTCTAGAGGTGAAGTAAAGAATAATAATAATAATAATAATATTCTCGCAAAGCGAGAATGGAGCTAGTCGAATGTGGTTTGATTTTATAAGCTAGTTTTTCGACTAACCAAAATACAAAATTAGAAGTATATGGGTAAACCCATATATAGACCACTTTGACATTATCACATAACTGATAAGATAGAGATAAAAAAAATTTTTATCGAAAGTTGGCAACATTGTACTTTGCTAATATATAATATTATAAAGGGTATCTTCTGTAAAAATTTCATTAAAATCGGATAAATAATGCGGGCATAACAAATTTTTAGAAAATTATTATTTTTTTTTTCGGAAAGTTGGCAACATCGTAGTTTAATAAAATTATAATTTATGTGGGCACTAGGAGAAACTTTTCTGAAAATTTGATTAAAATCGGATAAATAATGTAGCCACAATAAATTTTTAATATTTTAGTAATTTTTTTCTTAATATGTTGGCAACACTGTATTTTGTTAAAATTGCTTAATTTATGCGGGCACCAGGAGAATCTTTAGTGAAAATTTGATTAAAATTGGTTAAATAACGTGGTCATAATAAATTTTTAAAAATTTTAGTAATTTTTTTCTCGGAAAGTTGGCAACACTGCGATCTGAAAATTGAACTTAATTTTTTATTTGGTATGAACTATCTAATTGCCAAGTTTCAGCTTTCTACGAGCTTTCCTTCATACTTATAATTAACACTCGTATTAAAAATTTTAGTAATTTTTCTCTCGGAAAGTTGGCAACACTGCGGTCTGAAAATTGAACTTAATTTTTTATTTGGTATGAACTATCTAATTGGCAAGTTTCAGCTTTCTACGAGCTTTCCTTCATACTTATAATTAACACTCGTATTAAAAATTTTAGTAATTTTTTTCTCGGAAAGTTGGCAACACTGCGGTCTGAAAATTGAACTTAAATTTTTATTTGGTATGAACTATCTAATTGCCAAGTTTCAGCTTTCTACGAGCTCTCCTTTATACTTATAATTAACACTCATATTTATCGTATTTTTTGGACACGGCCGGCCAGCCGGCCAGCCAGCCAGCCAGCCAGCCGTATTGACGATTTTATAAGCTAGTCTTTTCGACTAGCTAATAAAATATCAATTGCATTATTATATATTACTCAAAAGCAACACTTCTATCAGTAGTGTAGATAACTTCACACAGCTGTCATTTGATATTTGCAGGTTAGCATTAAACATAATTTTTCAAATTTTTGAGAACCAAGATGGAATCGTAGAAAGATAAAACTTGCCTATTCTCAAATAGGGAATGAACCAATTAAATTAACACCACTCCCATCAAAATTTGTTCACGGGTTTAGGAGGAGATGCTGGAGAAACATACATACATACATACATACATACAAACATTTGACAATTAAGAGAGATTAAAATTTTAAATAAATAATTTCTTTGACTAACCAAATCCAACCAATCATATAAGAAAACAGTTAACATAAATAGTATAAAAGTCAAATATTCCATACTACTAACTGAGCAATTCTTAACTAAGACATCCAGTTCCTCTTGAACGTACAAATTGTCAAGTCTACTTGATATATACCAATAAAAACTAAAAAAATAAATGGTGGAAACCATTATATGAACCAATTTTCAAATACAAAAGCTAAACTAGCAGATGTACCTATAATGCAAAAAGCTATTTCATGTTAAATACAATCCTGTATAATAAAACGTGCATCCTCTCAATCGCAGTACAAATGATGATAAAGTTCTCGTAAATAATTAACGACATCTGCTATCAGTCTATTTTCGTCTTTCAACAACGCCACTGCAAATTTATATAAATGAATCATAATTTTCTTTCACTAAAACTTTTTGCAAGTAAATATACGTATACAAACAGACACACACATACATTCTCATCAAGATGCAAAACGCACAACCTAACCTTTAAAGCGAAAACAATATAAACAAAATATAATCGTTGCCATGGCAATGCTACCACAAGCCGGATAAAACAAAATGTTTTGTTTTTGTTTACATTATTATTTTTCTTTTGTTTTTCAGTAGATAATTGAATACTAAAGCTAAATCATCATTTTTATTTTTGTACTTTGTGCCTGTTCTATTTGTGTGTGTGAGTGTAAAGTAGTAGATTATTGCTGTCGGAATTTCTCGGTTAAACAGGAGAGAGATAATAAATATTATTATTTTTCATGACTTGCCGTATTTTTATTGGTTAGGAATTATTCATATTCATAACTAAGAAAAACGTATTCTTATTTAATACATAACTTCACGGTGATACCTGACATATATTTTTTGATATTTTGAATTGTTATGTTAAAGGGGCCGTCTCCCATGAAGAGACATCGAAAAATGGGTAAATTTTGGAATTTTTTGCGGGGAAACTAAAAGTCGTAGGAACATGCGGTTTTGATGTTTGAGTAGATTATTTTTTTAACTATACTGTTTTTATTTCTCAATCGAAATCGTTGCGAAAACTTTAAACGCGTTTTTCTCGAAACCACTTGTTTTTTTTTTTTTACTATAAAAGTGATTCCGGTTGAACGGATCGAGCGATTTACTTCGGACCAAAAGGTCGAAAAACTAGAAAAACTATTTTTAATCACGAGTCGCACACCAAAAAATAGGGTCAAAAATATGTCACATTCTTCAAATAGCCGCGATTTTGTTAAATTTTAATATTTTTTTGTTTTGTCTAAATTCTAAACTAAATGAAAACTTTGGCAATCAAAGTTTTTTTTTGCTGTTTTATAACAACTGTCGCTCATATGCAAATATACTAGTTTATTAAGGCCGTATGACACAATGCATTAAAATGCAGAAAATCAACGCGTTAAAGTGTGCAGTAGTTCAATTTTCTAGAATTTTGAGGAAAATTAAACTACTGCACACTTTAACGCGTTTATTTTCTGCATTTTAATGCATTGTGTCATACGGCCTTAATAAACTAGTATATGTTTCAGCTCAAAAACACTAAGTCAGCTGCTATAATAAACACAAAAACAGAAGAAATATAGAATTATAAAAAAAGCTTTACACAAAACTTTAACATTAAGAAATAATAGAAATCACTTTTAAAATGCTTTGTACAGAAAATAATTTTTTCTCCCAATTTTTTTCATTTACCTTACCCTGAAATCTACTTAGGTGATTTTTTTTATTTTTTAGTTTTTATAATAAAAATAAAATAACAGTACAATAATATAAACATTAATCACTTAAAACTGACCTTTCACCGTTTGCTATTTATACAGATAACAAACAAAACAAATGTGACAGAATTGTTTTTAATCAAGAAAGTAACACTTCAACATTTAATTTATTCACTATCATTTTATTCACAAACGATACATATAATTAATTTAAACGATCAAAGTTCTTCATATATTTTATCAATAACAAATCACAAACATAACTTCAAACATTAAAGAAAATATTTGAAAAACCGTCGCATGTTATTATTTAGCAAGTATTAAACTGACAACACATCGAGAGACTACTGCTTCCTTTAAAATGAGAAAAAGACATTCACCAATAACGATAAAAAAAGTTAAGAAAAGTTCACATTTACAATTCAATTACAAAACACGACATAACCGTTGTTGACAAGGTATTAAAAAAAAAACACATAAACAGTCTGCACATGCGCAAAATCACTCATTTCACACTACGCAAGCGCGACAACTCTCCGACACTGTCTAGCCAAAGATGATTGCGTATAGCGCTGTCGCACACAATGGAAGTGGGTCGACAATATATGTATGTATATGCAGTTTTATGTAAATGATCTTGAATAACAACACAATTTAAATAAATAACGACCGAACAACATTCTAGAAATTCCTCCATTCAACTGACCTAGGATATGCGACGGACGGTTAGCGACGCAGCATAAAAAATTTATTTATATACTAGCTGATAGTCGGTGGGCAACTGTGCCGGCGATAATAAATCGTAAGAAGATATTTATGTATTATGTATCAACTAAACATGGATGAGAATGAGAAGAAATCAAATATTGTTGTTTTTTCTTTAGGTTAGGCTGCATTTTGGAGTCTGCGATTTCATCGTAAACAATGTCGCTGCATTTTAAATCTGTTTACGTATCGTGCCAATATTTTTGGTTTTTTGGCAAGTTGTTTTTCAAGTGAATAAGATAATATATAATAAAGTTTTATTATTATTTCTTTTTAATTAAATTTATACGGTTTTGTTTTTTGGCATGTGTTGTGTTAATAAATAAATTGTTACTATGTTGCATTTCGTGTTTAGTTTCAGAATTTTGGGTTCCGCGATTTTTGGTTTTGTTGAGTCTAGCGAATATTCACATGATCACTAAGCTTATGGTTTCTTCTATTGGTTACTGTAAGGGTCTACCCACCCCTTCCTGATTCAGTCAATCGAATGTGTTTTTATTTATATTGTAATATAAATATAGACAATATTCGAATTTCCGTTATAGTGCATTCGGAAATACACATCTAAATGCATTTTTTATGGCAACTTTTTTATGTGTATATTATGCTCCATTCTTAAAATTGTCTTGATCGTCAACTACTAGTTTCTTCACATATATTCGTTGACATATATTCATGACCAAGCATTGAGGATGCCATCTACGATGTATGGCAAAACGTTTGCGACGAAAATAGATCGGCCACGGCATATTACAGCCCAGAAAATTCTATAAATTCATATTATAAATTTATTTTACGCGATCTATTAGAATGTGAATTTTGAACTAGAAATTCTAAAATAAAAATACTACAAAATAACTAAAAATTGCATTGTTCGTTTTGCTCATAATTTAATCTTCTGTTTTAATCGGAGCACATAAACTGCACGCCGCTGTCAAAAATCCCAAGTTTGAATAACAAAACTGAACGCCGATCAACCGCTAGTAGACCAAGCGGATTATTGGATTATAAGTGTCTTGGAATATATTTTCGTTTATTCTATAGCATATTTTTAAAATTATTTGACACATCAATTTTAAATATAAACTTAAACTGTCGAACGCCTCTTTTGATTTCATACAAACATACCACAAACCACACAATAAACTAAAGAAAAATAATACAAATGTATGTTTCGCAAACAACTGTGAATGAAATACTAAGTCTATAACAAGAAAATTTGCATTATATTTTTACTTATTTATTTAGTAACAAAATTAGGGGAAGTAATATGATTTTGAAAAATTTAAGGATTACAAAACCTGTATATTGAGTTTAATTTTCTCTGAAATAGTTACCTGGATGTCATTTATTTTAAGTAAAATCGCATTTCGATAAAGTGATAATTTTCTGTAGTCAAACTAAACATCTAATTTCTCATTTCTGGTAACCGTACAAATTATTGACACGCGCTGGTCCGATTCTTATGTAGTTTTAGGTTGAAATCTTAATCCCTTAATCTCTATAAATTACCGGCATGCAGTTTCGCTATGAAAAATTTCGGTAAGAGATTATATAACCCAACTGCCGCGTACAGTTAATATGTACCCGTTTTAATAGTATGGATTTTTATTATTATCCTTAAGATGCAACAAAAACTATCAAATTTCACGATTTCTGCAGCGTTATTTTCGCGGAATGATGTGATAGAACCGCGCATCGCAATTTTGATTAAAACGAAATAAACATTACAGAAAAACATCGAAATTGTTGTAAACATCAGTAAAGCGCATGATTTGAGGTTATTTTTAGCATAGACATATGTTACGATATTTTCAAGATTAATGAATCAAATTTGGAATGCAATGCTGTAAATAATTTATTTTTACATACAGGCAATTACAATTTTTTTTTTGTTTTGTTAAATATAACATTTGTTTCTACATTAATTTGTTAATGCAGAAAATATGTAATTATTTTTTTACTTACTCATCTGTTGTCAAAAATTAGAAAAAAACAAAGATATTAAGTACAAAATTATCACACTATTTGTATAAAAATTCATTCGTTAAAAAATTGTATTACATAAAATAAAACGGCTTTAGGTTTAAGTTCTGTATTAATATTTATTAATAATCAACGTTTCGACGAACTCAACGTCGGTTCTTTCTCCTCCTCAACATTTAGAACCAGTTGCATAAAATATTGTTAACCATTTTGTAAGTTAACTCATTTATTAAGTTAACGTTTTATGAAATTATCTCTGAATATTTAATTATTAACAAATTAATAGCATGCGGCAATAATAATCAGATGATCAAGTCAAAGACACATTAATAATATTCTACGTACAGAAAATATGTATAAAATTAGTGAATTAGAATAATATATTTTACATAGAATATGTATTTTCTGCACGTAATAATCTACCGTCCCCATTCTGTATAGAAGTCAAACTTATTAGTTACGATATAACAAAAAACATAATAAATTATTTGTGTAAGAAAAATACATGTACAACGCAGAGTAGTAAGAAAGAAATATAACTATAACATAACTTGGAACAGAAATTTATGTCGTCACATCTAACAAGTTTGGTTTCACTGTAACAATCAGTTGCTATATTTCAGTGACTATCGACAGTATAGTTGTCATGATTATGACGTCAGATAAATAATTTAGCAACTATTTATTTACGGTTATAATAAAATATAATACATCCAATAATAAATTGATAACGTAAGCTCATAAAAAATCTTACGTAAAATTTACAAAAATTAGCGATATGACACAATTTTGAAATTTATGACATAAACTAAAAATAAAATCATTCTTAGAATAATATGTTATAATCGAAATTTTTATTTTATACACAAAGTGTAAATTTTTTTTAACTACAAACAAAAATTATACTAAAATAGTAATATATTATTATTTTTATGAGAATACATAAAAACTTATACTTGATCCAAATAAATAACATAAAATCTTATCAGAATAATATATTAAATGCAGGAGTCGATAAAAATGTAAAAAAACAAGTATTTATTTTTAAATGTCATTTCTTAAAAAAATAAATAAATAAATATTTATGAAATAAATATACAGTAAAAAAGATTTTAGATCCATGGTTTGGAATTTGTTCTAATTATCGTAATAATTTGACTTCCGGTTTTACCGGAAATTGTATGAAGCTTCTTTATTACATGTTGCAAATTACTTTCCGGTATTTAAATTGTTACCAAATTGACTGAATAATTTCCTATATAAACAAACTTATAGCTATCTGTAAAATTTATATTTATGTATATTTATATATAAAATTTTAATTTTATAATATAAATATAAATAAATTAAAATTAGCTAATAATAGGTGAGTCTTGGCTATAGTTTTTCTGATACAATCAACCAAATAAATTGCATCATTTTCCGAAACATTAATGGTCATCAATTTTAATTAAAACTACAATGTCATACTGTTGTTAGAACATATATTATAAGCTTAATTTATTTCGATTTATATTCAATAATGCAACACGTAATTTATACGAGTACACATTCCCATGCATTTAAGTGCATTTTGGCGCATTGTCTGTTTTTCATGTTTTCAAAACAATTTAATTGATATTAACTGTTATTCCGCCAAAATATAAAATAACTATATGCATTGCGCTTGAATAAAATAATAAAAGAACAGCAGAGAAATTTGTAAAAAGTAATCAAGGTTAGACGTGAAAAACAATTTATTTAGGGTCAACCGGGGTAAGTGTGGAAATGGGGTAAGTGTGGCAGCATCTTCCTGTTCGGTACCAAATCCTTTATTCTTTAAATTAGTACAATAAAATATGTATTCACTAAGGCCATTCATGATATTTTTGAAAAATAATGTTTACCACTGTTTCAATAAGCAATTTAATAAATAAAAAAGTAAAAAATGTATACCAGAATATTGTATTTTTTTCTCTATTTTTGATCACATTTATCCAATAATCCTTACTGAATAAATATGTGAAGAAATTATAGCTCATCACACTTACCCAAACATGATCCAAACTTACCCGTTTCGGGGAAAAGTGTGGCCATTTTTTTCTATACATAAAAAACAAAACAAAATATGTGCTTTTTTATTTAATAAGTATTTCAAAGAACCGGGTGATTAAAAAATAATTAAGCTACATTTTCATTTTCAAACGATGAATATATGTTTAAAATTAGATGTTTAATGTTTGCTTAAAGTTGAAACTATGAATTTTCCGGCCACACTTACCCCGGTTGACCCTAATACTTTCAGATACTCTTGGCAAAATTTCTAACTATGCTAGACGAATTTTAAAATCTGTCAATAGATGTCATCAAAATGTACCACTTTGACCTAAAAACTGCTTAGCACAACTTTTTTTTTTTCATAAAGTTAGAAGAAGATTTTTAACATAGTAAAAAAGCTGTCAGAACTCATATTAAAATAAAACGGCTTTAGGCTGTAGTTCTGTATTAATAATCGACGGGTTCACGTACTCAACGTCCGTCTTCATCAGGAAAACTGATACAAACGACATTACAGTAAATAACAGAATATACTAGGTAACAAATAAGTAACTAGATCACAAAATTTATATTTTGTTTATATAAAATCATATAGTGGTTTATTTTTGCAATATCTCTACGTTATACGAGTATATGTGTACTTTCAGTTTTTAAATTTATTAACACGAAACATGGTTAAAAACTAACCAAGAAATAATGTGGTTAATATGCTTAAAATATTTTTTACTATGCACAAAGAAAAATGTTATTACTTCAACATCAAATTCAAAAGATATTTAGAGATTTTTTTTACTGTGCAAAAATTTAAATCTCTTTCAACATTTAAAATATCAAAGAACAATCAGTTATTTTTCTGTTTGAGCAATTTATAAGAAAATAATTGAAAGAAATTAAAGATCCGTTTCCCCATCGCTCAAACACCTACGTGATTATTACATATTATTCAAAATATAAGAACTTGAATACAAAACATTCGATAACAAAAACTGACCCTATCCAGAATAAAAATCCTCAAAAATATTGCATAAATTCGAGCAAAACTTTTAATTACATTGATTGCATTCCATTTATTTAAAATACAAACTGTGTAGATAAACAAATCACCTATACCTTTTAAAAATCTGTATCTAGTAATAAAATCCTCACATGTGACGTCAGCCGTGTTTATGAATGATTTCAATTTCCTGTGACGTCATTACTATTATTTGCCTGAACATTGGCGGTTGCCTTACGGTATGTCCGCGTAGCGCATATAGCTTTTTTTTTATCTGTTTTTTTTTATTTGCTGCGTGCACGCGGTTTAAAAGCGAATATCATGTTGTTTGCATAGCTGACAGTCCGTCAATCTTCATTGCAAAACAAACGACGCGCGACTAAAAATGGCCAAAACGAAACACACGGTTTGTTGAGTCATTCGAAATAATATAAATTGCGTTCGACGAAAAACGAATAATGCGAAAAAATATATATGCGTAATGTTTCTCGAAATAGATATGAATTCGCGGTATGTATTTATTTTCTTCTGTTGTCAATAACTGAACAAATATTTTTCAATTATTGTCTAAATAACGAGAATTATTGCATTATTTAAATATTAGTTTGAAAAACAAATATATTTCAGTGTTGATTTTACATTTTTTAAGTATACGTAATCAAATTACTTGGTATTTTTTCAGTTTTTACAATTCTATTTGAAATTCTGTTTTAATTCCATTTTGCTATGAAATTGTAAATTATATTGTAAATTTTAACAGAAATAATGTGAATTACGAATTTCTCAATTTTTCAAGTAAATTTGACCGGTTCTGTTATTTAGCATATACAGGCTGTAACAGAATAACTATTCCTAATTTTCAGAAATGATAGAGTGCACTTAGAGAAACATTTTTTTATTAATAAACTAGTGTCCGGCAATTTCTCGGTGCCAAGCTAGATATCGTTAAAAACAATCTTAATCAAAACATCAAAGAGCAGTCAAGTTAAGGAACATTTTATTAGAAATAATAGTGCATTAAAGTTTATAAAAATTGTTCGAAGTTACGACCACCATTTTCGATACACAAGTTGTAACGATGTACAATCGACTGCCAAAAAAAAAATGAAACAAAAAAAAAATTTCCGGACACTAGTTTATTAATAAAAAATGTTTCTTTATGTGCCCTCTATCATTTCTGAAAATTAGGAATAGTTATTCTGTTACACCCTGTATAATATAAAAAGATACCTATCATTACCTTATTTTAACCCTATCAGGACGGAATTAATATTTCTTAATAAAAATAACTACAAGTTCTAGCTTTTGATTAGTAAGGTTGCTAATAAAATACAAATTCTCTTATTTATTGATCCATTAATATTCCCAAAAAAGATTAAAGAGAATGAACACGAAAAAAGTTAAAACAAAAACAATATGTATTTAATTACCGGTAACACTCTTAAATACATATAAGTTGATCTAAAACCAGCAACTTAAAAGTTATTTAGTTTAAAATTAAAAAAAAAATATGTTAAGATGCAAAGTCATGTAGTTTCCCACGAAGTTAATACTATAAAATTTAACTTACCATATCACATCAACATCAAAATGCGTTTGTTTTTTATTACAAATTTCCTAGAAATGTTTTTTTCAACCGCAATTTATATTAAAATTTTCATTATTTTTTTTTTTATTTGTTTCATTAATAGATGAAGGTTGTTTATGTTTGCAAGCATGCAAAAAAACTGAATTAATAATAATTTTGTTGTTTATATGATTCAAGCTAATAATAGTAAATTATTGTTAAATTTGAAATTTTTTTTTCTTCGAAAAAATCCTTCATTTTATGACTGTTAATTTAGTTGTTATAAATTAAAAATCTTGTTTATTAGCGATGAAAAAATCTCACGTAAATCGTTTTATCACTAAACGTAGAATGTTCCAATCATGTATAACTATTCATAATCAAAATAAATGTGTTATTTAAAGGTATGGAGTTGACAAAAAAAATTGATCAACTACGACGACTCCAACTCCAAACATTTTTGATTCGACTACGACTCCAATTTCGACTCCAATTTTTAGTTTGATCATTATCTTTATGTTTTATCACATTAAATTAACTACAGATTATACCTATATTCCGTGATGAATTTAAATTAAGCATTAGCAAAAATAATGTTACTTATTTATGAAAGAAGAATTTATTTAGCAAAAGCGTATATATACAGGGTGTTAGTTTGATAAGTTGATATAGCCGAGTAACATAGGAAATCGACAGTATTCAAAATACTTCTTTCCGAGCTAAATTTCAAAAAATTACTATTAGTACATATGCGATCCGCACTTTGGGAACCGCTGCTATAAAATATTAAATACATATTTTAATTCATTATCATAAATGTAATGTACTGATAAATTTCGTCGTTATAAAATTTGGGAATCACAAATATTATCAAAAATGTAATTTTTCATGATACGGTCATTGCTCAAACTCATTTTAATTACATAGATCAAAGACAGACACAATTAAAAATTAATATAACAAAGAAAAACTTTCAATTTCATAATAATTTTTTACGTATAACTTGTCCATTCCATATGAACTCATCATATTGTTTTTGTGATTGAAGGGACTTTGTACCTAAAATATATTGTAAACACATATTATGTGAATGATTTTGAAGGTATACGTTTGGGTGGACGTCCGATGAATAGATGGAGTGGTTTGATTAAGAGTGTTTTGCGTGAGTAAATGTTTCCAAGTAGTAGAAGTACAAGAGCATGTATAAGAGGTATCATGAATGTTGATGAAGCTAGAGTTGCTTGTCTGGATAGGAATGTTTTCAGGAAACTAATTTCGGCATTGTGGAAAGAGTTTGTGTCACACCCTTTTAGGTACATGGCATGATTGTGTATGTATGTATAATATTTAAAAACATTTTTGCATAATGAGTTTATGTTCTGTGGACACACTGTAGAAATGGTTACACGTGGAAAAAACAAATAATATATATACGTAGGAAAAAATATATTATAAAATAACGTGTATAACGTAATAAATGATTATTTATGTCTAAAATGTTTTCGAGTTTAACCTAATTCCTGTGTCATTATGTCAAGGTTAAATTCTTTTGCAAAATACAACATACAAGCATATAAAGTAAGTAAATACAATAGACATGCAATTGTTTTGTTGACAATTCTATTTAGGTAATAATCTAAAACAAAACACAGTAAAATATACATGCATTTAATGCGCTTGGGTCTAAATAGACAAATGCAACTTCTAAATTACCAAGATGTAATGCAATCAAATTTCATTATTTATTTAAATGAATGTGTAATAAAATTATTTTTTCTTTAAGCGTATTAAAATATTAATATTTTGTTATTAAATATGTATCTATAACTGATGTTTATTTACTTATAAAATATTTTTTGTTACTATTACAAAATTGTCTATACATAAATTTAAGCAAGCAACAATAATTATTTTTTGAAAACAGTTATAGATACATCTAATCTTAAGCAACACTTTAACAAAAAAAAAATTAGTAAATACCAAAAATCAAAACAGCGCCACTTAAACAGAATTATAAAAATCATTAATATCCGCTCAGCGTCAGTCAAAAAAACAAAAATATTTTCTAATGTCAAAACAATTATACAAAAAAATTAAATGTAACCTAATATGACTTACAGAGATATTTAAAAATCATTTCGTAAATAATAAATTATTTATAAATTTCACTAATAACCATGGACGTACGTATTCAACACGGCCACACCAACAAAAAAAAAACAAAACAACTTTATACAAATCAGGGCCCTCTAGATCAAAATACATCCGTTCGTTACCTTGAAAGAAAAAAATATGAATATCTGTTGTAACAAATCTCGAATGTTAACAATCTTTTATAGTGTGCAAAGTTAGCAGAAGCATTAGTTTGCACTTTTGCATTACGTTTAGTACCGTTGATGGCCGTGTGAGCGCTGATGTAGGTCGTGGGGGTTACTGTGGAAAAATTCGCATATGTTCCTTGTACATACGCATATACACACACATGTCAATCATAGTTGATGTAATAGTATGGTTACAGAGAAAATGTCAGCACGATATATCTATGTTCACATATTGGTATGCACGTATAATGAAAGAACATAAAATCAGAGAGAGCATACTTAATTCTACTTCGTTTGGAATGTACGAGAAATTCGGCTACAGTACACTTTTTAACCGCCAAAAAAATCTACATCACATGGGAAAAAAATTTATTATTTGTTTTTTGAAAATTATTATTACAGGACTATTTGATTGCTTGTAATACTGATATCACTTCCTCTATAAGTCAAATTAAATAACAATTTATAAAAATTCAGGTTACAGTAGATTATATTACGAGGAGTAAAAAACGATGATTATTGTATCCAGCCTAGATATTTGTGGCTTAGGCAAGCAATCTGAGAGTAATACAAAAAGAGCTTTCCTATTTCGAGTGACATACGATTTTTCTTCATGCATTCGAAACGAAACTGAATTAAAAATAAATAAAAATACATGCCAAGTAACCTTAACTTTATTAACAGTTATAGTATGCATAAGCACATACTAGTATTATTTATATTTGTTAAATAATTTGTGAAAATTAATCTTCCTTTGGTCTAATATACAATTTCTGGCCACACTGAGCAGTATACATTCCATTTCTTGCACTTCTGCGCACATTTTCAATAATCAAATTCATATTCAAGCGAAAATAAACAATGCAATTTTCAAACTTAACTTAATAATTTTTAATATAGCCATCGGAGATTTCAAATTAAATACACTTTGATCGAATATGCAATTTTTGACCACCCTGGACGCGCACATTGCATTTCTGGCACTTCTTCAAACATTTTCAATAATAAAATTAAAATTCAAGCGCAAATAAACAATACAAATAATTGTTAATTAATTTAACTTGAACCTAAAGCAGTATATTTTATTTTACTATGTTATGGTAACGTAATATTAATATTATGAAAAACTTGAAGAAAACTTATCTTTCTTTTAATTTTACAGTTACTAAAAATTAGAAAACTTTTATCCACACAATAAAAATTAACTCAACATATTTTACATATAATATTTTATAATATCGATATTATTATTTTTAATGACCATATCAGTAACAAAACAATTTGACATTTTATTATTATATATCACTTTTATCGTTCATTTTATTGTATCTCCGTCATATTGTTTGTATTTTTTTTTATAATCTATGTTTTACGTCATAGTTCTAACTATAAATATATAAGATAAACAAACAAACTTCACTTATAATACATAATACAAAAATTATAAACTGTGAAACACGTATTTAATTAAAAATTTATGAATTTGTGTATCGGATAATAAATAATAAGAATGTGAATCAGTTTTGACGTCATGAAACATATTTTAATTTTTAATATACAATTTTTATCATCGTCACCAAATATTTCAAATAGCATATAAAGTTTAACAAAATTTTAATACGTGCATTTGTTCTGTTTCTAATTTCTTCAAGTGTACTAGTAAATCCATAGTACAAATATATTAACTATATAACTAATTCAGTTGCATAGGAATATCAGTTATTTCAATACAGAGAAAAATTGTATATATAGTTTTATATCCTACAGTTTAACATACGTTGTCAGTAAGAGATTTGTTTACTTGCGTTTCAAGCCATCCGTGACGGGAAAAAAAATTGACTGTCAGATGGAAACAAAATGGCGATTAGTCATTTAGAAAATCCACTGTTGACACATTGAAGACTGGTCAACCACCAATGTTAAGTTTGTATTTTATTAAATTGTTATTTAAACAAATGTTCTCTTTGGACAGTTTCAATATTTGAAACAGTAGAAAAAAATTAAATTTATAATTAATTATTTTTCTATTTATATTAGGTGATATTTAAATCGTATCTCGAATAGTAAGACAACAAGAGAATAAACGAATTAAAATTTTTATAAAATTTTAACCAGATTTGGTAAACTGGTCCTCGCGTGATCTAAAACCAAGTCATACCAAAAAATATTTTGATATAATACGTTAAAAATAACAGTTCGTTAAAATGAAAATTCTTGGATCTATAGTAAGAAATTTCGTTGCAATATACATAGAATGATTTCTTACGGAATTCAAGAATTTTTAACAAAAATGTTTATGCTAATGGGGCTGTGTCCAAATATTTCGAAATGATTAAAAATAAAATATTTTAATTTTTTAAAATAAAATTGTTATTTAAAACATTTGTTTATATTTTCTTTTAGAACATAGAACATAAATCATATTTCGTCATAATTAACCCTTAAGTAAGTTTTGCTTGATTTATTATTTATGTCATTTGTATTATTTTTCCTGATAAAGATATACGTAGAATATATCGAAACGTCGATATTTAAATAAAATATATACAGAACTTAATCCTAAAGCTTTTCATTTTCAGGCAATACATATTATTTAACCAAATTGATTTTTAGTTATTATTATTATGATATAAGTTATTTTCCTACTTTTCAATATCCTAAGTAGAAATTTACATTATTGAGACACACTAAATTAAATATGCTAAATTAAATATTGTGCAATAATATTTCATACCCAAATAAGAATTACCATAATTTAAATTTTAACAACCAATCTTAATTGTAATCTAAAACTGCACAGTAATACCGTCACCGTCGTCCGCTCTACCTGAGTAACCAAAAAATTCCAAGTGCGTCCGTCCGTACCCAATTAGACAATAATAATAAAAACGCATCCGGGCCGGGAAAAATGCAGTCACTCGATTCGGTTAGTAAACGTGCAAAAATTTAGGTTTGCGCGATTCGCGGCTATTATATAAGGCGAAAACAGTCGGCGACGGCGGGCCGTTAAATTCGGCGAAAAATTCGGTTACGGGAACGACTAAAACAAACCGAACATCAATAGATACCGACCTATCGGCCAATTAACAACGAGGTTATTAAAAAAGACCGGCACAACGGGCACAACACGATAAGACACCGACCTGAAAGGACCTTTGTCATTGAATTTGAACACTAGTGCGCACTGACTGATTTTTACGATTGAAACTAAACGGAAAGCTAGACATTTCGATTTTGTTTCATTTATTTGTTAAAACTTACAGTTGCAGTCCGATACAGTTAAAATATAATTTTGAAAAAATATCAATTATTCGTTAGCCGAATCACGATTTTCCATAAGTTTCAATACAGAACTTTTTAATCCGTTCCAACACGTTCCTTAAAAAGAAGACTAAAAGACTTGAAAGATTTACACATCTAGTCAAGAGTTATCAGTTTATGAGAGAATCACCTTCAAACTTGTGTGTTTGACCCGTTATGATTTTCACTACGAGATATGAATATATATTTAAACTCTTGATTCTGAACGTGGACAATATCCGCCCCCCTTGTGAGCAATTTAAGATCCGTGGTGGGCAAATATTTTAAAACAGTGTAAATATTCAAAAATTGTATGTTAAAAAACTTACCACAGACCATCAATTTCCCTGCCATAATTATTTACAGAAAAATAATTTCGAAACGGAACACTTACCTGTAACAAAAAAGAAAACAATATTAAAAATAAATTCTTCAAATATTCAACGTTAAAACATCTAACAGTAAAAAATAACAGTTCAGTAATTTGTATTATCTTTGAAAACAGTACTTGATGGATGTTATAATCTAATTCTGTCTCTGCTAAAAGTTCCTGAAAATTGTTCGCAGAATATTAACGACCAAATATCAATTAAACTATACGAGATGCTTTAATAATCTTGAAAGATCAAAGCAAATGCATTTCAGAGTTAACTACGTAACATCCTAAACATTTATATTCGCATTGCTGACTATGCGAAATATTTTTTTACTATATTTAAAATTTTCTTTGTGATTTAATGATCATTAATGTGTTTGATGAAATGAAGACGTTTCATGTTAAATAAAAATAAACATTTATATTCTTCTCACAGAATATTGATTAAAAAAAACAAACAAATATATGTGTAAATAAATATTTTCTTTTTTCTTTTTTTGAATTATTTACTGTAATAGTATGTTGTACAACAAGCACAGAATGGTAATAATTTTCCACGAGTATGAACATTTGCAGCATGAGTCTTGGCGAGTGCTGCTATTCATATGAGTGGAAAATGTACATTCTGTGAGAGTTTTACACTGTGTATTTACTACGACTATGCAATACGAAATTATAGCAACAACGCTGACCCGTCAAATATTTCAAAAGCAATATTTTTTTCTAAGACTATATCTAATATACAAACAAAAAGAATTTACAACTTTTATTTTATTTATTAACAATATTAAATATGAAAAAATCTGTAAACCAATTTCGATAACTAGTTTAATTATTGTATAAATAAATATGTATTACCTATTGTCTTATATTTTTCTGATATGGTTGCAAATTAAAATTTCCTCATTTCTGGTTATTCGCTTGTTACATAAATTTCATTAGAAATATAAATTTTTTTTCTTCTAAATATTAAGATGTTCTAAGAATTTCATCTAATTTAATTTTGTCATATTTATAATTTGAATTTTTATATCTAAAATCTAAATAAATTTGCTCTTCTTCAAAATAAATTAAATTTTTGTATTTGTATATAATGTTTATTTTTAAATTCGCATTATAATATATAGTTCAAATACACATAAATAAAACAAAAACTAAAAATGTGTTATTTAGGATAAGTACACCTGACTATAGGTGAAAATAATACAACATAACATTTTCACTACGTCCCACACATATTTCAAATATGATTCGAAAAACAAAAATAACAAAATTAAACAAAAATATTTGTGCTACTGTTATTTATAATAACAGGTCAAAAAATATATTTTCAGTTTCGCCCCAAAACCACGAAGCCAAAGTGCAAATTCAGTAGAACCCAACATTTTTTCAACACGACACACAACAACTACAAGAAAAATTCTTGGCACAATTTTCTTACAATGTTAGTGTTTTTCTCCGCTTTCAAAACCGCAAGGAAAACCAAAGTTTTCTTTTATAACCTCTAATCTCTATCGCAGTTGCCGACAATGAGTTTAATTTTTGATTTTTTCATCGATATAATTAATTAGTTAAGTTGGACGTACAATGCCAAATTTTTAAATTGCTTAAGTTCTACTTATTTTTAGCTGCTTTTTGTTTGATCTAGTTGAGACAGTAAAGTTAAGCAATTAATACCGTGTTTCTTACATAATTTATTTTATTTTTTATGGTTCGGTCATCTTGAGCCAATGTCTAATGAACGTTTGATTAAAATAATATATGTGAATGAGCAATCTTCTGGCTTTCACAGCCGGTATCCATTGAATTTATAGAATTTTCTGGGTTCGTATGCCATGATTTCACTAGGATTTTAAGGGATTTTAATAAATTTGTACACCAGATTTCACAAGTGGTTTCCCCTTCGTATTTTACCATTAATAATTATGTAAAATTATATAAATATAAATTACATTTTTCACAGTGTATTATTTTCAACATCAATTCAAAATTTCGTAAACAATTTTTGAGTTATATACAAATTCAAATTTTTTTGTCTGACCCTGCATTCAAAAAACATCAAAATAAAAATCAAACATACACAAAGTGTATATTCAATTTAAAATACACACATTTACACTCTGCCATGCAGACAACACAAATTAATTAACAAAATTTTATCAGTACATTCGACGAAATTAAAATGGAAATTGAAAAATGAAAACAAACACTGGATGTACTGTCAAATATTTGCAATATGCATTTCATAGCTTTTTACTCGTCATACTGTAATGCGCTTTCTGGCTATTCGAACAAATAAAAAAAATATTGGTCAGTTGAGCTGACCCAATTTCGTGCAAACCGAATTTACTCAATAGTAAACAGAACAAACGCTTGACCAATAGCAGCTGGCGTACCAACGTCTGCAAAATACTGATTAGGTTAAATATACATGTATATACACTTACTGCAGTAAGTGTTTCATATAATAGTTGGTAATTCAATATTTAAAAAGTTTTTTTATGTATCATTTTTAGTATTATTATAAACCGAAAAAATAAAAGGCGGAGTCAAGGGGTCCATCACTCTACATCGAATTCTATAAAGATTGTAAAACTTTAATGCTTTCAAAAGATTACTATTAATAGATTATTAGAAATAGACAATAGTTTTGAAAGATTTTTCTAGTATCTCGTATAGCAGAGTATGATATACTTTATTAATACATGCTGAAATCAGCCATTTTCACACACATATACCCTGGTAATAATAAACTAACTGGTAAATTAACTACAGACTCGAGAATAAATTTGTATTAAGTTACTTCATCAATTTTAACAGAATAGAGTTAACTAGAATAACTAATCGGAGAATATAGAAAATATCTACTATTACCAGAAATATACAGTTATTAAAGAAACGAAAAACTGTGCTGAAAATATGAAAGTCTATAGATTCTAATGAAAATAAATAAAATGTATATAAAATTTTTGTATACCAGTTCAATTTTTCAAAAATATATTCATTTACAAATGAAACCAGATATCTATCAGATATATTTTTAAAACAAATTTTCTAGTGTAGAAAAATAATGAATTAAATTATTTTTAAAATATTGCAATCTAAGATTTAAACATTTCGCAGTATAGTTATAAAATGCAGGTAGCGTGTAACCAAAAATTGAGGTTATTGTACAATAAGTTCATACCTAATCCGAGCCTCACTCCAGCTTCATGCTTTCTAAATTATTTTTGCAAATTTTTTTTTTTCTTTTATTAATTTTGTGTACACTAAATAACATTTTCAAACGGATTATTTACATTATACCACATATAAAAAACAAATAAATATTATTATTATTAAACATAGTAAAAAAAAATGTTTACTCATTATATAAAAATAAAACGGTTTAAGATACAGTTCTGTATTAATTTTTATTAATAATCGATATTTCGACGTACTATACGTATATCATCATCATCATTAAGCAATTTTAGTTAGTTTATTTGAATTTTATAATATTAGATATTAAAAACTATATCAAAAATGATATACTATTCATATTTGATAAAATGCAGAATTAAAAATTTACTATAAAGCAAAAAATAAAATTACTTTTTCAAAAACAGAAGAGGCGGGAATACGGATCTTTAATTTTAAACAAAATATTGTGATACTACCGGGTTCCGATTAAAATGATAAATTACTATCGGAGCTTTCAAATTAAGCAGAGTTCAGAGTTCATATTTAATTTTTTTAGATAAAACACATAGGTAGATTCAACCACTTGTTAATGTAACCATACTGTAAAAAAAGTTGCCATTTTACAAAAAAAATACATATTATTTTAACAAAACCGATAGTTTACATAAATTTTCTGTACTTTCAAAATTTTTGCTGCACTACCAACCGTATCAGAAATAAGTGTCAAAAACAGGATAATATAATTAATATATTGTCAACTGTATTTTTTATGTTCATATTATAAATTGTTACTAAACAGTGTACAAACAGAGTTGCTTAAAAATCCACTCTAAATTTATTATTTTGTTTATATATTTTCGACACAATATACTTTTAACACTAATTCATATTTATTATTACCGCTAATTTCGATAATATAAAACCAAAGTGATTGAATTTCTTTGAACTACGTTTACTTATAAGATTAACAAAAGAACATCAACAGCAGTGCGAACATAAATAATTTAATTTATTCAACTATCTTGGAACGGAATTTGTATTATTTATAAATAACCGAATGCATCATATAAAGTTAATTGCGAAACAACTGTGGATTTTAAGATCAGCCTTGAGAAAAACATAAAAATTATTGGATTATAATTTAAATGTTATTTTTAAGTTAAAATCGTTTTATTTATTGACGTTATTTTTGATATTAAAAATAAACATTTCTTTGTTATAAACGAAATACTGCGCATCAGTAATTTATTGTTTATAAACATGAATCAATATTGCATGGTCATTTCATTTATTATGTACATATATACATATAGACAAATTCACATAAGAAGATTCCGATCCTTATAACGTTTACATTGCATGTATAAAACGTGCTTAATATTTAACAGTAGTTCTAATCAGGGCCGTAACCAGCTTTTTTGGGGCCCTGAACAAGACCTCATCACTGCCCCTACCCCCCTTATACTAAATTTTATGAATTAAATAAAGCTACTTATTTCCCTAAAATAATAGTTTTAACCAGTAGTACAACCATAAAAGAAGGAGCTAAAATTATTTTAGCTAGATATAATTTCGACATTTTTGGGGGGCCCCCTTTCGTCTGGGCCACGGGCACGTGCCCCTGTGCCTCTGCCTACTTACTTACAGTTCTGGTTCTAATTATCGAAATAATTTAAAATAGTATCATATTTGTTACCTCTTATAATACATAATGTCACTACAGCATGGCCCAATAATCGTTACATCATTTAAAATTCGAATAATTTTCTATAAGCAAAATGGTGGTTATTTTTAAATAATTTTCAAAACTAAATAAAATTTATTTCCAACAAATGTGTTTTCTGTGTAGAAAAGAATAAATGTGAATTACTTATTGATAAATAAAAAAGTTATTTCATTTTAAAATGTACCACCTGTATTTGTTATTATAGTAATACAATATTTGCAATACAATGTTAATACATTCAATACAAATTAGAAAAAGAAAACAAACATATAAGCATTACAAAAAAACAATAACTAATGCAGCACAGCACGTCCGCATGAAGAATAAGCGTACATTTGAAGACAATATAGTTGTTTGCAATGCGCGAGACATATATTTTTTATAACAACCAAACAATCAAACATTAATATATTTTTCATAATTTTCCGGTAAGGTTAAAATCGATAATTTTTACATCGAAAAAACATCAGAAATAATGTTTTAGCTTGTTTCTAAGGAAGTAACAGGTTCCTCTACACTCTACACTGTTACCTACACTGTAGAGTCTACAGTGTAGGTAACATTACACAACTGAAATTTTCGGAAAACAATGCCAGGACCCGCGTTTTCCAAAAATTTCAGCTGTGTAATAGAACCTGTTACTTCCTTAAAAACATGCTAAAACATTATTCCTGATGCTTGTCGATGTAAAATTACCGATTTTAGCCTCACTGGAATTTCTTTTTATAAGGCCCACCCTAATATATTTTGTACTTGACACTTCTTAGTTCATTATTAGCGTAACGTTACCATAATAGACATTTAAAAATTATAATGAAAAACAAAATGCATATTTGAATTAAGGTGACGTTTCTTTTGGTACCAAATACAAATGTTATAGTAATAATTACACATATAAGGTAGGTAATTCATTGTAAAAACAAAGAATAAAAATATATTTTTAGGTTATAAGTATTCATTTTGTTTATATTGTACATAACAAATAAAATATTTCGAATTCCGCTGAAAACGTTTGCGTTATTCAAGTAACGCAGAATTTATTATTGCACATGTTAACAAAACAATATCTCTTATTATCATTAGCGGATCATTTAATGTAGTATGCAGAAACTCACTATTGTGCATTTAAATCTGGTTGCCTAGTTAACTTATTGATTAAGTTAACAATGCTTTGTTCAACAGCACCTTAATATAATTCTATAAAGTAAAATAATAATAATAAAATGCATTAATATCAGCAGCACAACAAAGCAAGCTCTGCTTTCCTAGCTTCCATGGAAGCTGTGCCATTGCATTGAAACCAGTCAAAACAAAATCAACGTGTGCGGTACGGCGCATATTATACCCAGAGAGAGGCCGTCTAAACAACATCATAAGAAAACGAAGAACGACCGCCAGTTTTTCAAGACCAAACACATTTGACCTGAATACGTCACGCCAGCTCAAGGACTTTGACTTCCCATACAAACTCTACGTACATTTACCCACACCCATTCATTTAATCTACAACGAAATAATCTCCAGCCAATTATTACATTCCATTTCATATATTGCACGAATAAAATTTTGCACAGACTATTTCGCACACTCTCCGCATGAATTCAACAATATATAAACAATATTCATTTGGTTATAAGCGAAACAATCTCTGCGACTAATGAAAATACAAATGGATTATTATACGAATGGTTAAATGAATATAGGATTAAACAGCTGAATTTTAAGGTTGCAAAGAGAAATTTTGCAAGTTCTTGGCGTAATAATAAATAAACATTTTAAAACAAATATCAACAACACTTTCGCGATACTTTCATTCGCGAAATTATAAGCTGGACCCGGATACAACTATGTTTTTGCAAAATCGAACTGGATTAAAATTAGATTTTATATCTAGATATTCGCCTGATTGTAACAAATGATTTGTTTATTTTGTTTTCATTTAGAAAATTTCATCAGACTTTTTAACTTAGTTAGTCACATTTAATTTTTATTTATTGGCAACATAAAATGATTAATTTTTATAAATTTCAATTATGTATAATAAAAAAATAAGAATAAACATTATAACATAGAAAATAAAATTTATTTTGAAATATGAGCGAAAATTTAAATGTTAAATTTAATTTTTCTTATTTGTAATTGTCGATAATAATTTTAAATGATTTTTTTAATAAAATTGTGTAGATTTTAGTGGCACACGCTATTTTAAAAAAAAAATCTGTTTGAAGTTCCAATTCGTATAGATACAGACTGATGTTTATTTAGTCAAAGAAAAAAAATATACATTGATGTTAAATAATAAATATTTAAAATTAAAAAAAAAATAATTGAAGTTATGTTATTAAGTATTTTAATTAATAGAACTTCAACTTTAAGCTTTTTTATTTTAAATATTTATTATTTAACATCAATGACTTAAAAAATAATAACGCTTTCTTCATTTAGGCCTCGCCAATAAAGTAAAATATAAAACACATCATTTATAAACAAACAAACAAAAAACACTAGAAAAATTAATTTAAAAGTTTTCTTTAACGAAAAATTTCTGTAAATTTTTAAATTTTAATATTAAGCATTAATAAAAACATACATATTCACTTACATTTATTTTATAATTCTTTTTTCTTATCTTACTTTACTGTCTTACGTAAAAAAATCTCTAGCTAAATTCTTTGGAGATTCAAGCGCTAAAGTTATAAATATTTCCACATAAAAATTCCAGAGATGATAACCATTTTTACACATCAAGATTATGCAACTATTTTATCTAGTTAACACTTTTTGATATATTTTTTATCATTTACTATAACGAATTACGCTATCTCAAAGATAAATAACACATTAAAAAACAGTAATATACGTTTTTATTTTATAATTTACGTGTGAAATTCCCTAAAAACTTTTCTGTTTTTTGTTTGAATTACCGGAACAGTAAATTTTTACTCAGTAGTTTATATTTAGCCTGGGAAAAATGTTTTACTCTTATGTTTGTTGTATTTTGCTGTAACAATATTGCTAAAATTGTATTTCATAAATTATTGTTCTGTAAAAATGTTATGTTATTATTTGTATCATCTATATATTTCCAATTAATTTTTTTTCTAAAAATAACAGTTACGAAGTATATTTTGATGACAATAATCATTATTAATTTTAAAACTATAATAAATTTATTAATTTATAAATTAAATTAATAATATAAATCCATAAAACTTTAAACGTTTCTAAAAAATAAATCAATTTACGTAACAAGTGCATAAAGAAGTACTTAGTATTTTTTCACAAATGGGAAATTTGACAATCTCATAAATGAAAAAAAAAAAATTATGCATGCGTTCCATACAATACTTTTTCTACAACTGTTGAATTACAGAAATATTAAAATTTGACACTTCAAACGCCAAACTTGCTATATATAATCAGAGCGTTATGCCACGCTTTTTACTTTTTTTACACTATTACTATATATTGAGAGGAAAATCACTTCTTCAAAATTTTGTACACCAGATTATACAAATTTGAAATATGATTTATTAAGATTGCAGTAATTTCTTGTTGATTTTAAAATTTTATACGACATTTCTAAGATTGTAGTGATTTTACTAATGGAAGTAATAAAATTTAAGGAAAAAACATATTAGTAACTAATGTAACTATTTCGAGAGCTTTGTATAAAATTATTTACTATTTAATTTAGAAACATAGTGCTTTTCTTGAATAAATGTAATTGTAAATTTACTAATAATTTTCAGTTCAAATGTAGTTTTATTTTTAAACTAAATATTAACTAACTTCGTACAAAGTTTTGAAAATATACAGTTACTTACTATAAAAAAAACTCTATTAAAATTTGAATTTTTATTATAGAAAACCATAAGTTTACAGTTCAAAAACACGTTTACTTTTGAGTTAAATTAAAAAGCCTTAAATCTAAAACAAAAATTTCCTCAGTGTACGCTAGTTTGTAGTGCCTCAAACATTTTGACTAAAGTTGCATAGCAATAATAATTATTGCCACTCAAAATTTGAAATCAATGTTTATTTACCGATTTAGAGTTTCTATTACACAATCCGCCGTTAAAGTTTAATATTATAATTTGGCTACTATAATTTAATTTTTGCAATATTTTCCAGTGAGCCTTTCTTAATTACCATAAAAACTATCACTGATATTAAATATAGTATAAAAAACCTTATGAAACAAAGCGTAGCAGAAAAATACTAAAATTATTTTATGATATCGAAACAAACAAGTAAATCATTTTCTTTTATAAAATTTTATGACGTCTGCATTTATTAATCATATAATATGAGTACCGTTTTTTGTAGACAAATAAAATATATTATACGAAAGTGGTATTTTATATTGGTTTTGTCATAATATACTGATATCTCAATGTATAATCGTGCGAAATATTAAATTTCTGTTACAAAACTGAAACAGAAAACATATTTTTTTTCCAAATAAAAATAAAAACATTACAACGTGAAATACTTTTTGAATATATTCAATAATAACATTATACATAAACAATCACGCTATGTACCCATAATTTGTACAGAACGATTAATTCTCCTTGTCCTGTCATGCAAAACCTTTTTTATTATTAGTTACATGAAAAATCATTAAATATAATCATGTAGGTCTCCGTTTGCTAACTTTTTCAATCGAAATAAATGATGCAAGTCGATCTTCAAATTTTTCAACTTTTTACGAGTAGCGGGATTATTTCCATTTTTAAGTATAAAATGTAACTGCAGCAAACGATTACTTACGTTGAAATATATTATAGAAACAAAATTATTATAAAATATCTTTAACTTTTATAAATATTAATTATTAAAAAAAAAAAAAAAACAATATTTTGCGCACCATCATTCTACTACTCGTATGATACATGTATGAGACATCTTCTACAGGCCAACCAGAGTCGATCAATGGCGTAACGGCATCTGTAACAGATGGTGGGGTACAGGTATATATACCAGATTGCCAGATTCAGTCATCAAGCACTGAGGATGCAATCTACAAGGTACGGTAAAATGTCTGCTACGATGATACTACTAATTTTTAATAGTTATACAATTTTTAAACATATTTTTTTCTGCAAAAATAAAATTAGAAAAAGTTCTAAAACAAAGTTATGATTTTTAATAATTTTCTATTTCGTAAAGTTTCAGTTTCGCACATAAATAATATAAAATTGTCCGAGTACTTTGAAAACAGTAATTATTTATTGAATAACATCCGTATATTTCCATGTTTATTTGCAAACAAAATTACGAGTAGCTCAAAGCATTGCTAACCTAGTAATACAAGCTGCCAACTTTACCATAATTAATTAATCACCTGTCTTGACGCATGACCTTCAAATATATACAAAGAAACGGTTCTAAGTCTAAAACAAGTGACATACAATTTATCAAATGGAACTGAAAATAGTCAACAATAGAGATTTCACACTTACAATGTATTTATTATAATTGGAAATATATAAATATAATGAAATTAGCTGGCCAATTGTTACACAGCACCTAGTGGTTGATTTTCTTTTGATAGACAAGTGAAGGTTGTACAGTTTGACTCACAGATTTACTTGAAGTTGATATTTTGCTTAAGAACCGGTAATACTGTTTTTTTTTTTTAGGTTAGAAAATGTAGGTATGCAAGATTTTTCATGACAATTGTTTGGATTTTTTATATAGGTTTTATTAACCTTGCAAAGCGGAACAAAACATTTGCGAATTGCAATTATTATGAATGTTGATATTAATTTGTTAAAGTTAAAGATAAGCTTAGAAGTTTAATAATTAATATATGTCATACATTTGTTTTATACTAGCCTTGTTCACATTATACAAGAATGAGTGCACAAATTTAAATCATACATTTATAGAAATCCCAAGTTTGAATAACAAAACTGCACGCCGGTTGCGGATTATGGGATTATAAGGGTATTGGACAGTGGCGCAACCAGGGGGGGGCAACGCGCAACCAGGGGGGGGGCAACGCCCCCCCCCCCCGACTAGCAGAATTAGCACAATTTTTATTCGTTTAGTCATATATTAAGCAGTCACTCCTAACTACAATTATTTACCCCAAAATATTGAGCCAACATTCATTATTTTAAACTATTAATTATTCGATTCGTGTAAGATAAAGTGGAAATCTGGTTAGTATTTGCTTCTTTTTTTTGCTTCTCCAAGATAAAATCTTTGGGCCCCCCAAGACAAAATCCTGGCTGCGCCACTGGTCTTATATTTTCGTTTATTCTATAGCATATTTTTAATAATATGCTCTTATTGAAATAATAAATTATTGGAAGTAATCAGACCTATATTATAAATAGATAAACATGTTTTTGTTTTATTTGTTCATGAGATATATAAATTAATTTCTTGACGAGTATTATATGTGTGAATTTCACCAACATATTTTATATTTTTCAGCAAAAAATTAGGTAATTTATTTGTTAATATTTTAAATATAAATATATTATATTCGATAATTTTTTTGTTCGATATTTATAGCTAGTGCGAAGTATATAGCATATCTTTAATATTAGTGTATGTATTTATCAAACTTTATTTAGTACTACTTGCATCTATTTTGAAGTTTTTGTAATTTATCAATTTCACTATTATTGTACATAAATAGTATAGTGGAACAATACGTGAAATGTGGTAATATAATAAAGTACAACGATAGTACTCCAAGTTGTCAAATATTTTCTTCAAAATTTTTTAACATAAAAATTGTATATGTTTATCGAATTTTAATTTATTATCTATTATAATGATGACAGCATTAAAATTTATTTCTATTTTTGTAAATTTCTATAGTTTAAAACGAACATAATACTATGAACTATTACATTTAGCTTTTGTATTATTTTCATTTAAATTTACTTCACATTTAATCATTTATGCAATTTAATTATAATTATAATCTTTAAAATTATAGTACGTACTAGTTTTAAACATACCGGAAAACCCTGCATCGAAAATTCTTATTTTTATCATATCACAAATAGCATACATATCGTATAAGAAATATACAGGCAATATACTGAAATGTAATTGTGTTGCCTTCACTGTCATCAAAACTGTCATTTCTAATATAAAAAAATACTAGTTTTCTGTTTACTATAATTGCTATGTATTTCAAGCATTTGTTGTATACAATTCAAAACTGACTATATAAAACTGAAAATCATCTATTAAAAAAATTAAAACATTAGAAAAATCATTAGTTTTTTTTTTTGTAGCTATTGTGATATATGTAGATAATATCATAACCAGATATTAAAATAAAAGCCAACTTCCAATACATATACAAAACCAAGCAATGAAGCAATACTCTCCCTTAACAAATTTCAATAATCACACCCTACAAACATTATACAGTATGTGCGTAAACTCCCGAAAAGCCAAGTCGTATTAGGCTGGGTATATGTTCGGTATGGCCAGCCACAACTTTACCTTTCGAGAAACTGTTGAATATGTAGCAAGTGGACCACAGAGGGCATCGCAGTTTTACCTCCAATACTCAAACCGAACAGAACCGAAAACATCGGACTAAGCTCTTCTGATTACTTTCACAAAGTAATTCAGAAGTTCCCAGCCGAGTTTTATGATTCATCTCGTTGTCTAACAGCTACGCAAGAGTTTGCTAACAAACTTCACATATTCGAACGACAGTTTTTAGTGTTTTTACGCACTTGCTAATAATTATTATTAATATATATGTTCCTGTTTTATTAATGAGTATAAAATGTGTTAAATGATTGTAATTTTGCAATGTTTTAAATAAGGATGCATCGTAGCATAATTTAGTCGAATATTCGGATTAAATTTTTCGCTTCGGCCGGCCGAATACCGAATATTGCCCGAAACAGTGCATTGAAAACAGTTGAAGTTGTCTTGCAATCTTGGCGTTAGAACTGTTAAATTTTAAATTTATGTTTAGATGTTTGTGTAAGTTAATTCTAATTGCAGAAAAAAATATTGTACATATTTTTCACTTATGAGCTCGTTAAACTTTCCATTCGTGAATAAAAAAGTACTAATCAAGAAAATCAATGCGTTGAAATGAGCAGTAGTTCGATTTTCGTAAAAATTATAGAAAATTAAATTACTACGCATTTTACCTAGTTGATTTTTCGCATTTCAATGCATCGTGTCACACGGGCTTCATGCACTTGTTGCATAATTAACTATTATCAAATTGTCCGATATTATTATAAAATTACCTAGAGAATTTGTTAAAACCACCTTAATTATACAAATAATATAGTATTTATCGCCTCTAATTTTTTTTCAAAAACATAAAACAATTTTTAATTGATTCCATATCGAAATTACGCAAGATTATTTTATGAATGAACCGAACGTGGGAACGTGGAAAACATCGCTGTTAATTAATCAGAAAATAAAAACAAACCTTCAACATATCGATAGTTCATAGATAATTAAAACAGAGATTTAATTAATGAATTTAATCAGAATGAAAGTAAAATCAGTTTAAGCAAGTAAATGTTTGTTTACTGCATAAGATAGTAGATATATTAGAAATTAATTAAAAAGAAGCTGCTAATGATTTTAGTTTTTATATGCTCATGTTAGATCAAATAAAAATTATACCAATTTTATATCTTTACTAAGTAACTCATTGTCGGTAAATTAGTAATGAGTCATGTGTCAGTCATTTGTATCAGTTTCTGTAATTCCTAAGTGGAACATAGAAGCTATACGCTCGAGAATCTGATCATACAGTTTCGATATCAGGTCAATAATATAAGGTTTTAATACCAAATATTATATTTTTAATGTAAATTCTGGTATAAGGGCGGCACGAACCAGGGACCTTTAAAACCCGAACACGTTACCAAAAACCTACGGCTGCTTGTTTCATTGTCTTTCGTATTAGTAATATAGCAAAAGTTTTTCATAAAGAATAAAAAAAAATTAATCATCCCATATATTTCGATAAAACTGTTATCATTTTCAAAATGACCAGATTTTATTTAGTGTTTAACCATTCTTGGTTCATTTCCAAATTTACTGATAATTTTACAAATAATACTAACTATCCTTGTAATATCAGCTGAATCGGAAAGGTGTTTTCAAAATTAAAATTAGTAAAAAATTGTCTGAGAACTAGTATGACCCAGGAAAAAATTCAACAATTTGACATTATTGTCAAATGATCGCAAACTTTGTGAAAATAAAAATTTTGATAATGAATTTTCGGAATGCAATTTAAAAATAATAATATACATAACTTTTCTTCAATTTTTTTAATGATCATATTTGTGTTTGTATTGTATTATATATATTTTGTTTAATGGCTGCTTTTGTTTTTGCTTATATTTTATTTATAATTTAATTTCCTTATTATTTACCAATAAACTATGCGTTATATTAATGTTATTATAAATTTAACAAGCTAATTATTTTACAAATTTCAGATTGAGAAAATTTTTATGGAGCCCTGCGCGAAAAGCGGGCTTGTAAAAGCCCTTAAATAGTTTAATTGTAGACCTTGAAGCAATAAACATTCGTTGTTAAACACATATTTGAACATTCCATTTACGAATTATCTTACCTTATATAGCCGTATAAGTAAATGAATGATACCGTATAATGTTCATTCTTAAGGGCCTACACTTACAATCATTTAGTTTCTGAGGGGTATATACGTGTGGTGGCTAGTAGTAAGTGGGCTGAACTTTAGAAACTCTATTGCATAATGTGATTGGCTCTTGAAACCCTACCACTATTTTACTAGGATACACTACAAAATTTTCACTAATATTTTTTTTAGAATTTTAAAAGTTTTTTGTCCCAAATGGTTTGGGTTAGCCAACAAAGAATGTGCAATCATAGACCCAGGGCCGCGCCAAGCGGGGATGCAAGGGGTGCACGGCACACTGGCGGCAATTGTTGGGGGCCGGCCCGCGGCATCACAAGTCAATTGTTACAATTGTCACAAGGCATTTGTTAAAAGGTTAATTTTGAAACAAACAAAACATATGATAGTATTTCTGGTATATAAAAAATGTTTTTTTTTCATAGCCTTGACTAGAACAATATCGACTGGTGTCGCACTTAGGCATAAATACATTTTTGCAGACAGTTCTGAAAATACAAAATTTTTACAATATCTGTTTTTTACATTACCAATAGAACTTTTACGGATTGCAAAATATTTTTTAAATTCAAGAAAAAAAAAAAAATGTCGAACATTGATTGAAAATATGGTTTTGTGAAAGTTTATCTTTATAAAATAATAGCTTTTCAGAATTCATAATGTTAAATAAAAAAGCGTATTTAAAAATAGTAATTTACATACATAAACTTAAACCAAAAACAAAAAAACACAAAAATCTGTTATGGCCAGCACAGAACCGACCGTCATCTTATTAAATAAATTTATTATTATAATTTATTATTTAAAAGATATCATCATGTCATCGTAACTAAAAATAAAGCTGTTTTGACAATTATATATATATATATATATATATATATATATATATATATATATATATATATATATATTATATATATATTAGTTATTAGTTATTAGTTATTATTAGTTAAAAAATTTTCACCAACTTTTATTAAATAAATTTTTTCGAAACATATCTCTGTTGCGAAATCTTCGTAAAAAACATAAAAGTGACATCAGTAAATTACCACTTTTTAACTTGACTGAAAATTATTAAATTTAAATAACTTTTTTTGATAAAAAAATAATTAATTTTTGATAACATTTTAAATAAAAATTACATTGATAAAATAATTCATGTTAAAATAAATATATATATATATATATATATATATAATTTAGGATATATATATTGCCTGTCAGCAGGGTATTTTAGCTCAGTTGGCAGAGCATTAGGCTAGCGACCTATATGTCCTGGGTTCGAGTCCCAGACGAGGCAGTTGACAATTTTTAATTTAATTTTCTAATTAAATTCGATGTGTAATTATTCAACTATTAAATATATATATATATATATATATATATATATATATATATATATATATATATATATATATATAAAGTATTTATTTTAAACATTAAATATCATCACTTCATATATTCTATAATAGATACAAAACTCTTGGGCCCGTATTCTCACCTCATAGGAAAAAGCACTTTTATTGTCAATTTTTATAAAAGTAATTTTTTACTAAAAAGTACTTTTTCATTGCTTCTAATTCTCACCTCACTTTTTTATTAATTTTTTAAAAAGTAATTTTTTGTATTTAATGCATGTGGCAACGTTGCAAATTGATAATTTTAGCTGTCAGTCATAGCTGTCACTTACATTTCTGCGCCATTTTATTGTTAGTGACGTGCATAATTTTAATGTTTGACAATAACACTGATTCAATTGTTTCATTTTTTTAGTAGCAAAATAAAAAGTGGTATACCCACTTTTTAAATTCACTTTTATCTGAATATGAAAAAGTGAATTTTTCAGTAAAAAATGGAGGTGAGAATTAGATCGCTTCTAAAATTGCTACTATATTTCACTTTTTTGAAAAAGCACTTTTTCATATGAGGTGAGAATACGGGCCTTGGTTTTTTTTTATATTTTGGTTGACCTTGAACATTTATACATCGTTATAATATAAACCATTTTTTTTGTAACAGTGTAGGTTATAGAGAAAATACAGCCACGCCTACAGTTTAGTGAATCTGACAATACGCCTGGTGTATAGGCAATGTATTGAAAAAATAGATAATTTTTTGTATTTTTTCGGTGACAAATTACGGCAAATACAAAGAACCTGTAAATTTCAAATTTGGTATATATGTGTATCAAAACTGTATAAAGTGTGAAAATTCATTAAAATTAAAATATTGTTATTAAAATATTGTTATCAACTGTATTTTTTTTATGCAAAAATAGCCGTGTTTTTTCATGCTTCGTATTTTTAGTTTCGCAAAATTTATATTTTTCTTTTTGGGTTTCCACACTTTTTAAATTCTTCATATACATTATCCAAAAAAAATCATTTAAAAATATTTCGTCAATTTATAGTAATTTGCTCCAGAAAAATACTTAAAATTTGACATCAAAGTGTACCCTCTTAAGTAAGTAAAGCTGCGTTTAATAATGCAAATGATTCCGAGTATATTTTTCCTGTCAGTTACGTCATGGCGATGTTCCGTTGTTATTGGTATTAATTGGAGTAGTAAAGCTATAGCCTGCAGTGATTTCAGTATTATAGGCCCCTTTAATTTTGCGTAATTTTCTGCTATCAAATAAATTTTTATGTTTGTTTCGAGTATAGAGGAGAAAGATTGTTATTTGACGATGCTATGAAATATTTTCATTATGTTATTATGTATAAGTAGGTTTCTTTCGATGTATATTTCTTGCTTCTCATATTATTAGCAAGAACAAAAATCCTGCACATAATTTATTTATAAAATAATTAATTTCTTATATAGATAATTTTAGCAAAAAATAATAAAATAATTTTGATGTTGTTAACATCATTAAATGATCAATAAAAAACTAAGACAAAAATATTTATTAAATTTACATTCAATTAAATAACAATTTCTATTCAAGTAAATATAATAAAATTCTCAAATAACACGCATAATTTATCAGCATTTACATAAAAAAATCGAGAAGGCTAATTTTCTAAAACAAGTGTGACAAGTCTACAGCGGTATTTGTGTGAGTGTATGCTCCACACACACACACACACACAGACAAATTTATTTAAACTGCCTCGTAAAAATCGTAATCTTTTCATTTGCTAGATGCTATTAAAATGTTATTCAATTTTATGAGTATGTTGCCAAGCTTCACAACTAATGTTATAAGATTTTTGACTTTTCTCATGCTGCGAATCTTTTGATAACATTTCATAAAATCATTTGAGGATACTTTTGCCAATCGATAGGAGAGGTAGAAATGAATAAGTGAATATGGAATAATTTGTATTTAGAATTTTTAAATTAGCATTATTATTAATTTTTTTTTTATTTAATGCGAAAGGATTTTTAGATGATTTTTCTAATATTTTAGTTAAATAATTTTCACGCTAACTACTCATCCAATTATATAAAACATCTAATGCAAGGGTTGATAATTACGTTTGATATATTGGTTCTAATGTAATTAAATTATTTTTTTGTTTGTTTGTTGTATATTGATATATTCTTGTTCGTTAATTTATCCTGCAATTTTCGATAATTTATCTAAATATTATTTAAAATAACAATTTAATTTCAACTAACTTGTATATAGGCAAGTCTTTTAGATGATTTGCTCAATCCTGTTCGAATTAAATGTTTAATAAAAGTTAAGTTAAAAGTTTTATCTTTTTAAAAAATTCACAAAATGTTTACAAGAAAGACTTCAATAAAAAATGAAGTATATATTATATTGAATTTACAAAATATTCTGAGCTGGTATGCTTGGGTAACTGAGCACTGAGCATGCCATCTACGATGTATATGGCGAAATGTCTGCGACGAAGATAGATCGACCACGGAATACCAGCCCTGAATATTCTATAAATTCAATGAATACCGGCCGCGAAAGACTAAAGATTACTATATGTTATTGTGTTAAAAATCATAAACTATAAATTTTCATAAAAATAACATAGCCCAAATGATATACCCAAGAAACATTTTTTTACTGTTATTTTTACAAATAACAGCTTAATAATATACAAAATAAAAGTTCGGACACTATCCAAAAGTCCTTGTTTTTCAGATATAATATATGGATTTTCTTGTAAGTCCTTGCAAGTTTGCCCTAGTTTAGTTTTAGCCTATAATTTTTTCACACGTTCTTAGTTATAGCTAACGGTTAAGTTAAGAAAAATACAAAGATAAATTATTGTTTACCATTAATGCTAATATAAAACTAACAAAAACTACAAAATTAATATATCTGCAAAAAGATTGTCATCTTTCTTTCATAATTATTTCATCTAAAGAAAAAAATATTGTAGAAACAAAAGCAATAAAATTTTAACATAATACATATATCGAACATCGAATTATAATATAAAATAAAACATAATTTCAACTTAGTTTTTTTATTTCAATAAATTTTATTTTTCATCCTCATCCAGTAATCTGATTTTTTTTTTAAATTACATAATCACTTTGTTACAAATTTCAAATCCCTTGAGAATATGAATCTATATAAACTTGTTTTGATTGCATTAACACCGGATTTTATAAGCTTACATGTATTAAATTTACTATTTACGAGAATTCGAAATTACTAGTAAAAAATTATTGTTTAATATTTTTATTCGTAATTATTAACTGTATTTTGCTATTTTTCAATAATATTATAGATTATAGACTACTGATTCTTCATTCTTCATCTTGTATTAAAAAAATGTGCCTTTATTTATTTTTATATAATAATAAACTTTCGAAAATGATTTAAAAATTTAAAAATCATATTTTTCCAGAATTAAAAAAAAACACGAACAGTCAAACCTTATTTTCCTCAAATTGTAAAATTTGGTGTACAAAAATTTAAAGAAGTGATTGCCACCCAAATTTAACCCTAAATACCTATTACAAATAACACACAACAATGTCACAACATGTAAACTCAATATTTTTTCTATTCATTCATTCACTCTCCTCCCCACGTGAAAAAAAATCAACAAAACAAACAAAACAGAATCAAAATCAAATAACTATAAAACAATACATATCCCAGCACCCAAAATATTTCAACCATATATCACCGAGCTGCCCCGGCATATGAGAATGTAGATACACATACATACATATGTGTTGATTTGCAATTGTTTGTATGCAAGGCGTAGGGCGGCAACGATGTTCTACTGTTCGCACATCGCCACCACCGACCGACAACACACTTCCTCCCCGAGTCAGAGGAGTATTTTCCATGGCAAGGCTTGATTTATATACCCCTTCGTAGAATCTCATTATAGCAAGCGGCCATGGACCATACTTACGCGCTTCTCCTTGCATTTGATTTATTAGACGCGCTTAGCTAGTGCGCATGCGCGCATAAAAATCGTCTCGGGGATTTTTCTTTTACTTCTTACTAACTCCGAAATGGGGGGATTAGATTCAAAGTTTTGAGAGTCATTCACATTAAGAAAACAGTTTATTTTTATATTTACTTTTTTACCAGATGATCTATAATAACGCACTTACTCAATGAATTTATATAATTTCTTAAGTTAAAGTAATTATATATCAGTTAAACATAATATAAACAACTGTGTCTTATTGATATTAAAGCTTGCACTGTAGTAATTTATAAATTGTACATATTTTGTAGTATTTTAAATACCTTAGAGTATTTTGGTTTGTGCCAAATATATATTTTAAAAAATTTGTGTTTTAATTTTGGTTCTCAGAAAATCAACATTTTAGAATTATTATAAACCTGTATAATATACATATAGAAACAAACAGACATGTTTACGATATTTATCATTCATAGACAATAAATACTATACACAAGGTTGAAACTAAGATTTTTGCTGTCAATGTGAATGAAGCCTAAATCCTAATGACTCAAATATGCTCTTCCCTTCCAAGATGCAGTAGAGCAATTTAACGTAATGTTCATTTCATTCTTCTTTTTTTTCTAGAACATGGGTTGTAAAAAATATGCTTATAATAATTTCTGCTTGTTGGGAAATTTTACACAAAGTAATATAAAAAGTACCATTTAACGTAAATTCATTTATTTAATGAAAAAGGAAATAAATGAGCCTTTCAAGTTATTAGAATAAATGTTTACTTTACTTCTTTTTTCTAAGTATAAATTTTTATATAGATAAGATTTTTTTTTTTTGTCACTAACAGGAAACTATAAATATTTTCTAATTTGTTGTACGCGAAAGAAAAATTGACTGTTTTAACGACTATCGAACTTACAATTTTTTTTTAATAAAAAAATGTTGTTTTTGGTAAAATATGTGTTGCATATTTATGTTTAAAATTTAATTTTTCCCAATATTTTATAAATAGACAAGAACAAGTTACTCGTTTACCAAATTAGTTTTACGACCAAATCGTGAAAACAGAACCCGGTCGTTAAACTTGTACTGAAAAGTCTTATATTCGGTATTAGATCATTATAATCATATTGGAGTATAAAAAATAGACCTATTTATGATTATTTAAAAAAGGTTTCTATCGTAGAAAATATATATGATACATCATAAGAGAATCTTTTGTGAAAATTTGATAAATAATAATGTGGCCACAATAAATTTTTAAAAACTTTAGTGATTTTTTCCACAGAAACATTGATAAAAAAACATAGATAACATTTCATAAAACAACTGAATATAAAATACTGGTAATATGACGCAGATATTTTAAGCGGTAGTAAATTGTGTTATATTTAGCCTTAACACTAATAATAATTTGCAATTTTTCATTTACACCATACGTAACATTATCTATATAAATCGTGTAATAAATAACATGTTAAACAAAGCTTTTTGCAAAAGAAAAAGAAAGCCAAACACATATAATTATTGTAAATGAGTAAGTAACAATTTTCTATCAGCATTTAAAAATAAACTAATAACATAATTCATAATTAATAAATGAATTTAAAAATCTAGTTAATTTATTGTTACCTTGAACGTACAATCGCCTTATTAATTATTGTCACAATTTTTAATTATTTTCTGTCAATTAAACTGATATTAGCTAAAATAGGAAATGCAAATATTTGCATATTGACATTATTTTTTTTGTATTTTTTCTCGAAAAAATGTCAAAGTCATTTATTTATACGATACGAAATATTTAATATTTAAAAAATATTTACAACATTGAACTGTATGTGTTATAAGTAATTCATGAACTATAATTTTTGTTGTTTTCACTATAATCATCATGATTAATCATACAGAATAATTTTTCTTTTAATTATGTTACATGACAATCATTGAAGTATGAAATAATGCTTAAATAAGAAATAATTTATTTATAAATCTTTTTTAAATGTTAAAAACCAATAAAATCATGTAAAAATTGTAATGATAAAAGTAACAACAGTCTTATTGCGGTATATATTTAGAGTATATAATACGGTAAAATTTGATTATATTATTGGAGCTAACGTCGTTTGTCCTAACATCCTGTGCGTATTGAGTACAAAGAAGAAAAAAATCAAAAACAAATTGGAATAAATTTTTTAATTCTAATTTAAATCCAACATTGTCGTTTTTTTTTCTTACTCTAATTGGCACTCTTTTAATATACATAATGCATATCTTTGAGGATATACTACTGCGGAAGCATTCAAACAGACAAAAAATTAAATATTATACGCATAAAATTATATATGTTATATTTAATTAATAAACTCTTCCTTTCGAAATTTAAAAAAAAAAACAGAAAAAAAAAAATCACAGAGCCGAACCATGCTTATCATTAAACGATATATCTCAAAATCCATAAAGTAGCATATTCACCACTATCCCACTGAAGTTTTAATATAGTCAGTTCATTATCAGTCCTAAAATTGTACAATTTAGCTTACAGTTAAGCAAATAGATTCTTCTTTGGTTCAGAATCAGAACCACTGTAATAAACAGAGAAAAATTAGACCTGTGAATAAAGTTTAAAACAAAATATTAATTAAGTTGGACTGTTTATTAATTTATGAGTTATAATCAATAAATAAAGTCATAAATAATATCATTCGTATTTTATGCACGAAAAAATAATAATAACTCAAATACTTCGCTAATTGCTTCATAAATAATCATTTTTTTGTTTCAAAACCCTTAATTTAATATATTTATAAATGCAAATTAAATCTAAATGTTATGAAATTAATCATGCAAAACACACTTATAATATTACAAATTAATTAGTTAAATAAACACAATAATTGCAAATTTAGTTTTTCAAACATAAATATTTTTTGCTTAATTCTAATGCGATAAACGAAAAATAATTAAATGCAAATTAATAAATTACTCTAACATATATGTTTATACATGCAATTTAGTGTAATTTTCTTCGATCATGCGCATTAAGTGTACAGAAAATAAATTTATAGGGTGTTTAAAGAATTATAGAGAATTGCGATGTAATAAATACCGCTTTTGGCAAATTTTAATTAACAAAGTAAGTTATTGCTTAATTTGTAGATAATTTTATGCATTTTATACTTAAGTGATTTTATTCCACTTCCTTTAGTTAACAAGATAGTAAATTATTGACATTTTTTTGTATATTATTCATGTTATTTACAGTATAAACATTTAGTATTTGTTTCATGTAATTAATAATAATAATAATAATAATAAATACAGTGTCGGTATTTTATTTATCTCAAGAATTATAACATATATACTGCTTTGGATAAATTAGACAAAATTTTCTCCATTACTGAAACTTTTTCAAAAAAAAAAAGAAAAATCACAATGTATTAGTTACATTGCCCATTAAAAATGGAGTGTTTGGAGCAATCAAAATATTTAACTGCTCCGTTCCTACTCCGCTCCGGTATTTATACAACTGTTCCGACTTTGCTCCGCGCTCCAATTTAAATTGTAAAATCTTGTTTCAACGACAAATATTTTGTACGAAAAAAAAAAACAGTTTTTCAAATGACATATTTTGCTAAGAATGACGCAGCCACTATCTTCACAGCGCTGACTCCGCACCTGCTCTGAGTAAAATCATACTGCTTTACTGGCTCCAAGTTCTGCCTCCAGCTCCAAACTATTAAAAACTACAAACTTTTTCTTAATGCAATTTTTTTTTTAATAACTACATATATTTACAAATAAAAGCTAATTTGTTTCAATTAATTTCTCATGAAACATGATCAGATTATTAGCATTTTTTATGAAAATATATTGTCAAAAAATATACCCAATAAAAACTGCACTTTTCATTTTTCAACAAAATTTATGTATTTTCCACTAACTGCATATTTTAATTTGACAGCGAATTCATTTCAGTAACTTTTACAGAACACCCTATATATCAACGATAAATTAAAAATTGTAGATAATTTTAAGATGAACTTTTTCATAGAATAAATAAATATTTCAGTGTCCCACCGGCACAGTGCTTCACTATTTAATTTATTTATATTTATAAATAAAATCTATTTTCTGACGTTATTAGCATATCTCACCCACAACGCGACACCCTTCCATAAAGTTTTTCAAAAGCTTTACATCCCACGTGTACATCTACACCAAAAAGCTGTGTTGTAAATGTTGTCGACGCACGTGTACCGCAGAAACGTGTGCGTGATAAACGCGTGACTCTCATCTCACGCTGGCGCCTGCTTGCCTGAATAAATTATGTGGGCACAAGCGAATTTACGCCACTGACATGCATTGGCGCTTTATTGGAAAAAAAAGATAAAGAATATTTGGTATGTACAAAGCACGTTGTTCGCAGGACAAACACGTGTTTAGAAAAGATGAAGAATTGTTTATTTTTTTTAATGTCGTTGGAAAATGCACCGTATTTTCTTATATTCGATTTCATTTTGATATAAATAAGATTCGGAACTTCAGTCAAATTTACTTACAAAAGAAATTATTTCATAGTTTAATTGAGTTCGGCTATTCCACTCGATTCACTTTTTTACTCTGAAGTGGTCTGTAAAAAAAAGTTAACTCTATTTACCCTATACCTCGCAGAGTGAATTTAAGAGTGTACATGTGCATAAGTTTTAAATGTTTAAATTATAACGTTTTTCTAAACAAACTTGACGATTATAAGATAAACATAACCGTACATACATTTTATGAGGTAAGGAATGACAAATATTGAGGTATATTTGAAAGTATCTTTAGAATTGATGATTTACCTTATTTGAAACCGTAAATTCTGCATAACTATCAACCTTTTCCAAAACATTTTGGTACTTTACCTTTCTCATTGTCATTGTCAAATAAAATTCTCTTGCAATTATAATAATTACTCTTTTTTTTTTTAAGTTTTAATTTGCCAGTAAAATATCCTTGCTTTCAGTGAGTTTTGTATAGCAGAGTTATTAGAATTATATTTAACTTTATTAAAAACTTCTTGTTTTTTTTAATTATCTAAAAAATGTAAAGAATTTTAAAATTTCGAAATAATAACATTTCGATATAATTGTTTATTTAGTCTATATTTTGTATTTATTTTAAAAAACAATGATATGACATTATTAGCTTATCAAACTGTTAATTATATATGTACTCGTACATATTAAGATTATTTTATCATATATTTGTAAATATTATTTAACACGAAATCATATATTTATGTATTTTATTGAAAATAGCCTACAATTTATAATTCAAGAATTTGAAAACTGGACTTTAATTCTTGTTCACATTGTATGTTTTACAAACTTTTAAATTATTTTATTAAAAAAAAATAATAACTAGGATATCACACGTACTATCTTTTATTATTAATAACAAAAAAAATTCTCTTCTCTCAAAGATTTGAAAGCATAAAAATTGTATATAATTGAAACAAGAGGCTAGAGGACAAATTTACGTCCCTAGCAAATGCAAACAAAAATTAAATGAGTATATTTATTCTTATAAGAAAAAATTATCTTGTTTATATTTTACGATTTTCGTATGTTCGACGTGTAGAAGAATATCAAAGTAAATGCAAATAAGAATTCTTTTTTCTAACATATTAAACGTATAAAAATCGTAAGATATAAAAACGGGCTAATACTAAGAAATATTAATTGTGCAAAACATTGTTAAACGTTATTTAATTTAATTCTCTCCTTAACTGACCAATAAATGAGGCGTTAAAAGACAATAAATTGACAATCTACTAGTTGATTCACTCAGTGATTAAGTTAACAACATTTTATGTAACTAACTCGCTAAACTTTGAGCAACTAACTCAAAAATGGCGACGGAAGAATTTTATAGACAAATTTTTTTATTCAAAGTATTTTATTTTATTGCAAAGTACATACCAAATGGACAATTCTGTAAAAATACACATGCAGGCTAATTCTAATAAACCACAATAAAAAGTTCATACATACAAACCAGCATCTTTCATTTTAATACATATACAGGGTGTAACAGAATAACTATTCCTAATTTTCAGAAATGATAGAGTGCACTTAGAGAAACATTTTTTATTAATAAACTAGTGTCCGAAAATTTCTCGGTGTCAAGATACACCAGATATCGTTAAAAACAATTTTAATTATTACAACGTCAAAGTGTAGTTAAGTTAAGGAACATTTTATTAAAAATAATAATGCATTAAACTTTATAAAAATTGTTCGAAGTTACGACCACCATTTTCGATACACAAGTTGTAACGATGTACAGGGTGGGCAAATTTGGACGTTTTCATAGGGGAACTCGGGAACTATAAGAGATATGGCAAAATAGACCGCGCATCATTGATCGCTTTTTTTTGAGAGAAACTCAATTATGAAAACAAAAATTAGCTATCGGCTTTTGTTTTCGAGTTATGGCGAAAAGTTCGCTTTTTCCGTATTTTGATAAATGGCGATATATCGATGGTTTTTTAAATTAGATGAAAATAATTTTCACATTCTCAAGGCACTTTTTTGAGTAGAATGAAATGGTATTAATGGATATTATAAATCTCCGTTAATTCTCGGGTTATAACAAAAAGTTGTGTTTTTTACAATCGACTGCCGAAAAAAAAAAACAAAAAATTTCCGGACACTAGTTTATTAATAAAAAATGTTTCTTTATGTGCCATCTATCATTTCTGAAAATTAGGAATAGTTATTCTGTTACACCCTGTATATATATATATATATATATATATATATATATATATATATATATATATATATATATATATATATATATATATATATATAAGTACAATGTGTTTACATATAAACACGTTAACACGTAGAATTGTACGATTAGTTCGTATAGTATAGACTCTATGTCTATACGAACTAATCGTATTGTTTGCTCTATACTATAGACTAGAGCAAACCTGTACGTGCAAATGTGTGTATGTATGCTAATTAATGCTAATATTTTCGCTAAAACAAGCGCAAAATCCCATCTCGTGTTCAAGCGAATCGTAATAGACGGATTTTCAGTTTTATGTCTGTCTGTCTGTAGTTAAATTTCAATAGGAATACATGTTCACACTCAGATAATATATTGTCAGTTGTTTTATGTCTTCTGACATCTATATATGTAAGACAAGCTTAAGGAACGCCTCTTTTTGGTAATTGTAGTTTGTTAAATCAGTAGAATTTGATAGAAATCTATAAATATATATACAATAGCATCAATATTTTTTACTGAACATAGTAAAAAAAATCTTTCAGACCTCATTATATTAAAATAAAAAAAAAGTGTCTGTATTAATATTTATTTATAATAGACGTTTCGACGAATTCAACGTCCGTCTTCTTCAGGAAAAATGATACAAATGACATTTACAGTAAATAACAGAATATAGAAACTAGGTAACAAATAAGTATCTAGATCATAAAAAAAAACAATTAGCGTATGTTTGCTTTTGAATTAATAGTAAAAAAAGTTGGTTTTAAAGTAATATTGTTTTCAATGTATAAAATTTCAAGCATTAATAAATATTTTCTAATATTACATCATTTAGTTTTAAACTAGAGAACCACAGCAAAATTTCAATTCATAGATCGTACATCCGAACTAAATTATTATCATTATTTTATTAAATTTAGAAAACCTCATTATAAAAATTACAAATCTAAGCTCCTCAGCGGCACCTCACACTTGCAAGCCACAACATTGAATCAATGAGTTGTATCACAAATGGAGCGGCGACTGGGCGTAGCCACAATGCTTTACTCATGCAACTTAGTGAAGCTGAGAAGTGTCAAAATAATCAGCTGTTAGGTATAGCTATCCTTTTCAATTACTTGTAATGCGCATGCTCGAATTCATTCGGGAAGGCACAAAACAGGGTAGTATTTAAACCTACTTTACTCTTGTAAAGTGTCTTAAGCGATACATTTGTAATATGTTATCTGTGTTTACTCGTATTTAAATTTTTTCTATATTTTTTGACTCTGCTATTATTTTGGACTTGACTACGGTATACGATTACGGATATTTTGAGTGATAAACTTTGGCGTTATATTTGTTTCTTGTTTTTGTACAATATTTATATTCATAATGGTGTTTCAATGCTCTATGTTTGGCTGCTCTCTATAATTTAAATATGTAAAAAATATATAAAATACTCTATTTGAAATATTTAAATTATAAAAATAAACAATAAAACACTTGGTGTAAGTTTCACTATATTTATTTGACTTAATCGATTTCGGCTTTCTAGGCCCTCATCAGAAGTTTATACAGAATGAAATATTAAGATTATTTGTAGTTCTTATATACTAAAATTACAGACATATTACAATATTATAACGGTACAAGGATACAGACATTTAACAATAATATAACAGTACAAGAAATATTAAAATCGGGTAAAACCTTTTATAAGTACTTCTAATGAATTTGAGTTGAACAAATCTGTTTGGTCATTAAGTACATTTAAACCCATAGCTATTGCTTTTTGGATTTCATATGCTTCTAAGAAGTTCATTTTCGAACCTTTGTTGATTGTATGTAAAATATCCAAGTCTTTGATGTCACAAGTGTGACCTGCCTCTATTAAATGTAGTGCTAAATGAGAATCATGTTTTTTATATTTGAAGGAACGCATATGTTCATAAAATCTAATTCTAAAGGATCTACCTGTTTGGCCAATGTAGACCGCATCACAATTGTTGCAATTTATTTTATAAATACCACATTTACTATATTTGTCTTTGAAAGTTAATTTGTTATTAATTAAAATATTTTTAAAATTAAGATTGTTATAGTAGGCGGCTGTAATGTTATTTTCTTTCAATTCATTGCCTATTTTTGTACTGGTGTTACCGATATAACATAATCTGCGATAATTTTTTGTTTCAGGCTGTTCAGGTATTTTATTAAAAATTTTGTTTAAAATAATCTGTTTATTTTTCTTAAATACTAATTTGTCTACTACTTTAGGATCATACCCATTATTGTTAGCAATTTGTTTAATAGTATTTAATTCTAATTGAAAATTTTCTTTGTTTAGAGGTATAGTTAGAAGTCTGTGAACATAACTATTAAAAGCAGCCATTTTTATATTGTTTGGATGGTTAGAGTGTGCTGGTATTACGGTATCTGTATATGTAGGTTTTCTATAAATTTTGAAAATAAATTCGGAATTAATATTTTGTATACTGATGTCTAAAAAGTTTATTTGATTATTATTTTCTTTTTCTATGGTGAATTGAATTGATGGATTTTGGTTGTTTATAAACTGCAATAATTGATCTAATTGTCTGTCGGAACCTGTGAATAAACATATGATATCATCAACGTATCTGTACCAGAAAATTATAGAATTGATTAGAGGATTTCTAGAATTAAATATTTGATCTTCTATGTTATTCATAAATATTTCCGCTAATAAAGGACTTAAAGGTGATCCCATAGGAAGGCCATCTTGTTGTGTGTAAAAATGATCATTGAATTGAAAATAATTTTGTTCTAAACAAATCTCCAGTAACGACATAATTTCTAGTTGCAAAACTATATTAACATTATTTGAGTGTAATAATTCTTCTAAAATATTTTTGAGTTCGTTGATTGGGATTGATGTAAATAAACTATTGACATCAAATGACACTAATTTTGCATTTTTTGGTATAGATACATCTTTGATTTTGTCTATTAACTCTAATGTGTTTTTTACACTGTGTATTGGTTTGAAATTTAACATTTTTGGTAGAATAATATTTAAAAATTTACATAATTTATATGTAGGTGCTTTAGTATATGAGACGACAGGCCGGATTAGGTTATTGAGTTTATGTAACTTAGGTAAACCATACAGTATTGGTGCTGTGGGGTTCATTGTTAAATATTTAAACTTTGAGTTTTCGTTAATTAATGAATTAATATTTTTGAGAGTGGATTTTAATTTTTCCTGATATTTCGGAGTAGGATCTTTCCGTAGTTCATTAATATTACTTTTATTAATAAATTCTTCTACTTTGTTAATGTAATCTATTTTATTAAGTATAGTAATAGAATTACCTTTGTCACATTTTGTCAAGACTAAGTTTTCATTCTTAAGTTTAGTTTTTATAGCGTTAATTATGTGTTTAGAGTTACTATGTTTACCTATAGTATGTGACTTATTTATGAGTGATTTTATGTGTTTTGAGGTACCTGAAGTTTTGGTATTTGTAGATTTGAGAGCTACCTCTACATCTGCAACTACACTAACAATGTCTTTTTCACTTGGCTTAAAAACAGGAGCAAACGACAGACCTTGATTGAGACATGTAACTTCTTTTTCTGTAAAAACGGAAGTAGATAAATTTACTATCCTGGAGTGAAATTGGTGTGAGTAGACTGCGGATTCTTCTTGTTGGTTGTCACTATGATTGTTGTTTTGTTTGTATACATTTTGGTTGTTTATAATTAATTGTTCAAGTTTCTTCTTTTGTTTGGTATACTGTTGATGTCCGAGAAAATTGACTTCGTTACGTATGTCGCGGTCTAATAGGTTAAACAACAAAGGATTCATTGTTTGTGATAGTTTGGAATGGATTAAATATAAATGTAAATTTAAATTATCCCTATTGTTGTATAGCACTTTTATTTCACTATTTAACCATAATCGTTTCGCACATTTCACTGATTCTATAGCTTGTTTACTATTGTTACTGCATTGAATATATATGTATTTCGGAACCACGTTAAATTTCTTACACTGTATATGAAACCACAAATGGTTATTAATGGTTTTTAATCTTAAGATCATCCTGCGATATAATACAGCTAATTTGGCTTCACTAGCACTATTAATAAAGTTGAAAGTTTCAGCTGTAGGCACTTGGTGAAACATTTTAATAAAAATAAACAATAAAACACTTGGTGTAAGTTTCACTATATTTATTTGACTTAATCGATTTCGGCTTTCTAGGCCCTCATCAGAAGTTTATACAGAATGAAATATTAAGATTATTTGTAGTTCTTATATACTAAAATTACAGACATATTACAATATTATAACGGTACAAGGATACAGACATTTAACAATAATATAACAGTACAAGAAATATTAAAATCGGGTAAAACCTTTTATAAGTACTTCTAATGAATTTGAGTTGAACAAATCTGTTTGGTCATTAAGTACATTTAAACCCATAGCTATTGCTTTTTGGATTTCATATGCTTCTAAGAAGTTCATTTTCGAACCTTTGTTGATTGTATGTAAAATATCCAAGTCTTTGATGTCACAAGTGTGACCTGCCTCTATTAAATGTAGTGCTAAATGAGAATCATGTTTTTTATATTTGAAGGAACGCATATGTTCATAAAATCTAATTCTAAAGGATCTACCTGTTTGGCCAATGTAGACCGCATCACAATTGTTGCAATTTATTTTATAAATACCACATTTACTATATTTGTCTTTGAAAGTTAATTTGTTATTAATTAAAATATTTTTAAAATTAAGATTGTTATAGTAGGCGGCTGTAATGTTATTTTCTTTCAATTCATTGCCTATTTTTGTACTGGTGTTACCGATATAACATAATCTGCGATAATTTTTTGTTTCAGGCTGTTCAGGTATTTTATTAAAAATTTTGTTTAAAATAATCTGTTTATTTTTCTTAAATACTAATTTGTCTACTACTTTAGGATCATACCCATTATTGTTAGCAATTTGTTTAATAGTATTTAATTCTAATTGAAAATTTTCTTTGTTTAGAGGTATAGTTAGAAGTCTGTGAACATAACTATTAAAAGCAGCCATTTTTATATTGTTTGGATGGTTAGAGTGTGCTGGTATTACGGTATCTGTATATGTAGGTTTTCTATAAATTTTGAAAATAAATTCGGAATTAATATTTTGTATACTGATGTCTAAAAAGTTTATTTGATTATTATTTTCTTTTTCTATGGTGAATTGAATTGATGGATTTTGGTTGTTTATAAACTGCAATAATTGATCTAATTGTCTGTCGGAACCTGTGAATAAACATATGATATCATCAACGTATCTGTACCAGAAAATTATAGAATTGATTAGAGGATTTCTAGAATTAAATATTTGATCTTCTATGTTATTCATAAATATTTCCGCTAATAAAGGACTTAAAGGTGATCCCATAGGAAGGCCATCTTGTTGTGTGTAAAAATGATCATTGAATTGAAAATAATTTTGTTCTAAACAAATCTCCAGTAACGACATAATTTCTAGTTGCAAAACTATATTAACATTATTTGAGTGTAATAATTCTTCTAAAATATTTTTGAGTTCGTTGATTGGGATTGATGTAAATAAACTATTGACATCAAATGACACTAATTTTGCATTTTTTGGTATAGATACATCTTTGATTTTGTCTATTAACTCTAATGTGTTTTTTACACTGTGTATTGGTTTGAAATTTAACATTTTTGGTAGAATAATATTTAAAAATTTACATAATTTATATGTAGGTGCTTTAGTATATGAGACGACAGGCCGGATTAGGTTATTGAGTTTATGTAACTTAGGTAAACCATACAGTATTGGTGCTGTGGGGTTCATTGTTAAATATTTAAACTTTGAGTTTTCGTTAATTAATGAATTAATATTTTTGAGAGTGGATTTTAATTTTTCCTGATATTTCGGAGTAGGATCTTTCCGTAGTTCATTAATATTACTTTTATTAATAAATTCTTCTACTTTGTTAATGTAATCTATTTTATTAAGTATAGTAATAGAATTACCTTTGTCACATTTTGTCAAGACTAAGTTATGTTCACAGACTTCTAACTATACCTCTAAACAAAGAAAATTTTCAATTAGAATTAAATACTATTAAACAAATTGCTAACAATAATGGGTATGATCCTAAAGTAGTAGACAAATTAGTATTTAAGAAAAATAAACAGATTATTTTAAACAAAATTTTTAATAAAATACCTGAACAGCCTGAAACAAAAAATTATCGCAGATTATGTTATATCGGTAACACCAGTACAAAAATAGGCAATGAATTGAAAGAAAATAACATTACAGCCGCCTACTATAACAATCTTAATTTTAAAAATATTTTAATTAATAACAAATTAACTTTCAAAGACAAATATAGTAAATGTGGTATTTATAAAATAAATTGCAACAATTGTGATGCGGTCTACATTGGCCAAACAGGTAGATCCTTTAGAATTAGATTTTATGAACATATGCGTTCCTTCAAATATAAAAAACATGATTCTCATTTAGCACTACATTTAATAGAGGCAGGTCACACTTGTGACATCAAAGACTTGGATATTTTACATACAATCAACAAAGGTTCGAAAATGAACTTCTTAGAAGCATATGAAATCCAAAAAGCAATAGCTATGGGTTTAAATGTACTTAATGACCAAACAGATTTGTTCAACTCAAATTCATTAGAAGTACTTATAAAAGGTTTTACCCGATTTTAATATTTCTTGTACTGTTATATTATTGTTAAATGTCTGTATCCTTGTACCGTTATAATATTGTAATATGTCTGTAATTTTAGTATATAAGAACTACAAATAATCTTAATATTTCATTCTGTATAAACTTCTGATGAGGGCCTAGAAAGCCGAAATCGATTAAGTCAAATAAATATAGTGAAACTTACACCAAGTGTTTTATTGTTTATTTTTATTAAAATGTTTCACCAAGTGCCTACAGCTGAAACTTTCAACTTTATTTAAATTATTTTATAACTTGTTATACTAGATTATTTCTATTTTATTTTATTAAAAATTATATTATATACACTTTACTATTAAATTTATCAATTACGATTAATTTTAATATTAGTATGTAGCACATCTCCAATATTTAATTTATTGCTCAATAAACTTTTAGACGCTTAGAATTATTATTATTTTTATGTTAAAAGATGTATGTATAATTATTAATTATATTTATTTTAGACGTGGCGCTAAATTATTAAAATATTTTTATATTTTTAATGTATTTTATCAGTCAATATTTAATAATAAATATGTTTATGCAAGATCATTTACGAGATTGAATATTTATTTCCAACTTATTGCTTTGCACTTTTTTTGACCTATATTTTTAATTCTTTTTTTTTTCTTTATGCTTAAGAAGTAGGAAATCAGTTTCAATTAACATATTGCTTTATTTATCTGTAAAAATTATGAATATTTCCTACTCCGGGCCTATGCGTTAGAAAGAGATAGATATACCAACTGAACTAAGCTTCACTTAGTCACGCCTACTTGCCATTCCAGGTTGGTATAGAATTCAATGCATTGAATACTAAGATCAGGCAGCGAACCGTCACAATTTTAGTCTAGCCTAATAGGTTGTAAAGACGCGAACGAACCTAGGCATAGCGCAGCTGAACACGGTCAACGGCACCCAGTTCGAAATTGCGCCGTTCGTTGTGCGAAATTTTTTGCGGCGATTTTGCACGGTGCGCGCCAAGAGTCATGGACGTGCACCCGGGCCATAGGCCTCAACAGGTGGGTCGTTTTACTTCTCGATCACCTCCCCCCCATCCTTCACCCAACGCTATGACACCTATTTGTGTGTTGTTTGGGTTTGGGTTCATGCAGTGTGGATTTACGCGAACTATGATCGCAAAATGTATTTGTAATTTGCGTTGTTTATTAGGTGAAAAAGATATTTGAATTTGTACTTGCAGAACTTACCAGTACCAGAACTTTTGATAAAATATAGTTTTACGACACTTACCTGTAACAAAAAAAAAAGAAAATTAAACATCATTTTTTATAAAACATTATACTATAATTTCGATTATAATACAAATATGCATAAATTCTCAAAAATTCAACAATAATTTATCCAGAATATTTTGTCTTTTTATATAAAAAAAATGAAAACATTCTGCAACACTTAGAGATCTTACAGATTTGATCAAAGTAAAACCATTTTAATCGTCAAATTCAAACATTTTATTTTTATTATATTTAATAATGAATCAATAAAACATTAATAATAAGAATAGTAGACAACATTCAATCATAACAAGTAAATTTAATGTTATTTAATTTAATAACATGTTTTTACAGTAAAAAAAAAAATCATTGTAACTCACAAGAAGTCAATGTAAAATTGTTACAAATACATATAAAGTTGTACATACAATCAGTTTTGGTTCATAAAATCTGTAAAAGTTTTTAAAACACAATTTAAGATAATGTAAGTTTAATTTTATGGAAATAATATTACGATAATAATATATTATTATATATTTTTTTACAGAACTTGAAAGTGTGGCATTTACGCATACGTACATTATTAATAGTACTCGTATTTTTTTGTTATTTACTTACTATTAAAAATACAAAAAAAAGTATTAAATAAATATAAAAACATAACGTATTGTGCTGATATCAATAAGATAAGCAATAAAATATAAGAATACAAAAAAAGTATTAAATAAATATAAACACATAACATAATGTGCTGATATCAATAAGATAAGCAATAAAATAACATTTCTTGGTCATTTTTAAAAATGTTTTATTTCACTGTCTCTTACCACGTAGGTAGGTTATATTTTTTATGGTAATTACTTTCACGTATGTCTTTACTTAAGAATATGCACTCACACACACACTCACACACACCAGATTTGGGCTGATTTTAATCATTTGATTTAAATCACAATTTTAACCATTAAATTTTTGTAAAATTAATCAAATTTTAAATATAAATTTTAATTAATTACTTTTTTAACTAAATTTCATTTCTAATAATTGTTTAATTAAAATATTTAGATATATCTATAAGATAAAATAAATATTAAAACAAAAAAATTTATACATACAAATGAACATTTCTGGAAGTAGTTTTATTCTTTGTTTTGTCGCAAATTTTAATAATAAAAGTTACCGCAGTCTTATTGGGGTTTATATTTAGGGTATATAATGTGTAAAATTTGTTTTTGTTATTACAGCTAACGTTGCCTGTCCTAATATCCTAAGCGTATTGAGTATAAGGAACATAAGAATCAAAAACAATTTCATTTTCGAACAAACACCATTTCGAACATGTATGGAATCCGGCAACAGGTTTAAATATTATTGAAAATACATAAGTGAATGCAAAACAAACCTTTTTTTATAAATAACTGTTAAATTTCAAAAAGAATCAAATATTCATAAAAAAATTCTAAAAATAAACTACAGGTTTCATAACGTTGTGCAAAACTAAAAATACTTTTTCACATTTTTTATTAATCTATTATAATTATAGTCCTTTTAAATATTATTTCCTCAAACTTAAACACTTTAAAAACAATTTATCATATTAATAACTTTACTATTACTTCGACAGGATCAATTACATAAATAACAAATTGAAGTCTAAAAATGAACTACACATTTTTTACAGTGTAAATAATCGAAAAATAATCTCATATTGTAATGAAAATTTTAGCAAACAATATTTCTGAGAACCACTTTGAAAAATAACCCAACAAATTAATCTATCTTTAGAATATTTTGACAGTTTCAATGACATAAACAAAATGTGCCGAAAATTTCACATATCGACGCATACTAAATACATGATTTCACCTTGCGCAATCATCAATCAGATGACGCACGCACGTAGAAATTGTGTACAAGATTAAACATTAGTAAAATTTCAAATATGTAAAACAAAAAAAAAACAAACGGCCTCGACAAATGATTTGCGAGGTCTCTTACTACGATGGAGATACTTTCGCGCGAATTGTACCCGATTATAATCCCAGCCAAGCACATGATTTTCGCAGTGTTGCGATTTTGTTTTTTTGCGATAAATGTCAAACGGTGAGGTTCCGTGTTTGTTTTGAAAATTGTGTCATTCACTTCGCTATTTCGATTTCAGAAAGTTTTATCATCAATTATACTAAAAACCCGATTCAATAAAATGCTATTAAATACACGTTAGTTAATAACGTGATTAAGTTGTCAACTAACCAATCAATCAGGCGTTTGGATGATAGTTGACAGTCGAAATGTGTAGTTAGTTAACAACTTCTTACTTAAATGAGGCTGTCTACTGTTATCGAATTTCGTTATTTTAATAATCTTATATATTATTTTTTTTTATTTGATATATATTATAAAAATAAATTTTAAAATAATAATTATATGCAAATTATATACTATACTTTTTACAAATATTTTTATTATATAACCTAAAACTTACAAAAATACCATCTATCAAGTGATTTATTCTAGAGAATAAAATTTATTTCTATGTATTTTAACCTAGTAAAATTTATCAGTTTATTTACTACATTTATTTCACAAGCAAATTTATTTTTCGTTTATAATACAGAAATCTACCGAATAAATCGATTTATCCAAAAAGAAAATTTCTTCATATATTTATAATACTGGGCATTTAATTAAAAAAGATATTAATTGAGATATAAATATCAACTAAAAAAAAAAACGTATACTTTTCAAATCACATAACACCTCACAACACAATCCAATCTAATTCAAGAGTAGATGATTATGTTTTTATTTACATATTTATCTAATGTAATAATATTTCTCAAATTTGTCATACATTTATCTATTCTAATTCGTTAATTAATCCTGCAATTTTAAATTATTTATCTAAACTTTTATTTTAATTCAACTAATTTGTATGTAGACGAAATAACTAATAATAATTGGAAATATTATCTAATTAAACAGATAAATAGCAATTTCTTTTTTCTGTGTAACTAAAATAATCGAATCAAAATATGAATCATTATTTTTGAAATGTAAATAACATTGTAAATAAATCAGTTACATTTCTAAACTGACATTTATTATAATTCCGTTTAACACAACATTAAAAACTGTATCAATTCAGCGAAACATAACATCTAAAATTCAATGGGGGGAAGGGGGGGGGGGGGTACCGTACACATCAAAGCCTTCTCACTAAAACACTATTAGATATTTTTCTAATCTCTAATGTGTCTACATCTAAATCTGGACCAGTGCTGCCAAAGTGTCTCTGCCATAAATAAATTTCTTATGGTCGTTGATCTTTTTATCTATGTACTTGTGTGTTGGTTGTTATTCTTTTTATTTATTTGATTTGACGACAGCACTGTCCAGGTCAAATACTTTTCCAAGAATCAACTATAAAATTTTTACATTCGTACATATTTGTGGATAGTTTTTATGTGTACAAATTTAAATAGTTTGCGAATATATTTTTTTTGCGATACAGTAATAAAATTAGTGTGTTACATCGGTATAATAAAGAAATTAATGTGGATAAAAAATTGTAAGAATTTTATAATTTTTCAATAGATAACATTTCAATAACATTTGGTAATTCAATTTATATATTTAAATAATGTAAGCTATTCCATATTTTTGTATTTGTTGTATTTATGGGATAATTAATACATTCGCGGACATTTTTGTACAATAAGATGTACTTAGAATGTCAATTTTTAAGATTTTTGTTTGTATAAATGTTTGTTTCATCATGACCTGAGATGGATTTTTTTTTTGACATATATAGCCGTACTATACGCGAATGTGTTGAAGTGTAAAACCTAGAAATTTATTTATGAGAAATTATATCGTCTAAATTTGTAAATGAAATCCAAGAATTTGACATAACACCCTAATATTTAGCCGATATATTTTTAAATTTTTTCGTTGTGCAAATTCACTGTATTTGCAAAAACTATTATATATTTTATTTGCATATTTAAGTAATTTGAAGTACTTTTATACGAAAATTATTTTCTTTTTTTTTTCATAATTTTCTAGAAAACAATTTTGGGTTAAAAATGTACATGTACTTGGCTTAATTTAATTTCACTACAAAATTTTTATTGCAGAAAATAAATTTTTTAAAAATATATATTGTGTAAATCTCATTACAGAAATTGCATTTTCTGTACTAGATACATAAATAACTAATAATATACTGACGATATTTAACGAAATCTTAGTTCAAATACTGGCAAAACATAACAGCTGCATATGTACAAATTTTTGCCATATTTAGTCAACATAATATTTAGTTGCATCATAATACATTTAAAGCTATTAAAACCAATAAACAAATTTAGTTTTAAACGGTGAAAGTCAACGAATATTTTCATCAAATTGACTTTTAAAAACCATTTTTTTTCATTTGCCTTGTCAACATAGAAAAAACTAATAATCTACAAAACAAAAAACTGTCGAGAAAAAAACAGAAACGAAAATTTGTTTGTTAAAAAAAAAGTGTTTACTATGATGTCAGTATAAAGAATATTTCAGTACAAATACCGTTAAAAAAACTCATGTGAGTCTAGAGCAATCATATTCAACAAGAAATTTAGCGCAATATACCTCAATTTACGTCATCAACAACCACGTGTTTCACCTTTTGAATCGGATAGAATAAGACAGAAAGTAACATAAAAAAAAATGGCACAAAAAATTCGCCACATACAAACGTAATACATCATATAGCAAATGTAGAAAGTAATGGAGCTTCTCTAAGATTTTCGTTATTTTGTTACAAAGATAATTTCACTTGTATAGACATTTTTATGTAAGTTCATATTTATTAATGAAATTACTAATTTCAGATATAATTTCAAATAAAAAATGTTTTTTATTCGGTAAAGTAAACACAATATAAAAATTAATTATTGAATTAGATAAAATTTATAAATGAATAGTGTTTACGCAAGGCAAAATGTCTTAAATATTGAATCGTATTTGATATCGAGAATAGTGTGTTTTATTACAGGATCAAAAATAGATATTGTTTATTATGTTTTTATTAGTTTCTTATTTGTGATTGACTGTTTGTCATTTATTGCAGTGAAAGCTGAAAGTAATGTAATGCAATAAAAGAACATAAACTGATAATAATTGTGTTTAGTAGACGTATATAAACAACAATGGCACATTCACAATTTCACAATCATTCTGTTTTTATTTTTACAAGATATTTTATAAAATTTCATATTTATAAGTAAAAGCATTTACTTATATTACAACTTTAGCTAAATTACGCAATTTTTTTTCCAATTAATAAACTATCATATTATAATAAGGCTTTAATTTTAACAAAATCTAAAAATTTATCACAATTTTATTTTTAAACATGATAATTTTTCTTTAGGTTATATATAGATAGTTCCAATTTTTCAATTTAGGTCAGAGTTCCAGTTTGACAACTACGTCGTAAGTTAGTTCTGATATATAAATTGAATACCCATTTTAATTTAATTTTTTTTACCTTTACAATCATACATCTTTGCAAAATAAAATTATTATCCAGTCAAATAATGGACTTACTAATAAAAATGATCAGGCATCAGGTGCTATTTTATAATTTAAAGTATTTAAAGTATTTCATTTAATATAATGTTCTATAATATTTTCTTGTAAAGCTTATAAAAAAATACAGTTACATAAATTTTTTATAAATTATCACTTATCCGGCCGGTTTATCCGGCCTTGCCGGATATTCATCGCATTCCTAATTTACTATTCTAATATTTACAAAAAGTTATTAAATATCAACAATTTCTAACCGAATACCGAAAAATATTCTAAATAAACATGATGTTCTCCTAATACTCGACTAAACAAAAATAAAACAATATAGTAGAGGTAGTTCATGACATACTACGAAATAATAGTACATAAAACAAATGATAATCGCGTATAACGTATATAGGTATATACATATATACGACTACAACAGAGCATTGAAAATTAAAAAGTAATACGGACAAAAATATCGATCGCGATGTCCGCCTCGTCGCTAAATTCGTGTCGTTTTTATTCCGAATTATCGACTGGTTTATATAAGGTGGAGGTTCTCGTCATGCTGTGAGAACTAGGTTACGAAGCATCCGATATTTATATTTATGTTATTTTTTTACCCGCACGTGACGTCTACGAAAAAAAACACACGTGTATACAATATTGTATTCATGAGTCAGAACAATTTACGTTTAAAATTTTCGCTTTTTCTGATTCCGTGAATAATGACTAGAATAGAGTGTCTGTTATATATTCATCTCGTTTTGTGTAATTACAAAATGGAAGTTGAGATGAATCATTGGATTTATGTAAAATGTTGTTATGTTAAAATTTGTTTTAACAACTTTGATCAAAAGAAAAAAAATGGTATGTTTGATACGGTGTCTGAAATATTATCAAAAAATTCAATATAATACAAAAATCTTTCATACAGCCTTTAGATGACGAATCTGAACTTCATTTGTGTGTACATTTTTATACTATTATATTTATATAGAAATCACTTCACAATTTTATGTGCAAATTAGTTAAAAGTCTATTAATAGTAAAATTATAGCTTGTAAAATCAATTTAGTCACTTACTGTAAAGATTTTCAAAGAAAATATGAAAAATAAAGTTTAAAATAATGTATTAGGTTGTATTTTTTTTATAATACATTATTTATTTATTTATTTATTTAGTTTTAGGTAATAAATAAAGTCTTGCAGCGGTTAAATATCTCGAGAAATACATATCGGATAGAAAAACAAAAAATATGTATTCAATATATATAGCTTTTTTAAAAATATTAAAAATATTTTCGATCTGATGTGTATTTCTGGAAATATTTTAGCGTTCCGAGACTTTTTATTCATCCTGTATATAAAAACAGTGTAGTCCTATAGTCCTAAGAATATAAAGTTCCAGAATTGTAATGTTGGTGTACAAAATTAAAATTCTATCATTTTTAAAGAGTTTTAAGTACCTAATTTTTAATATATATATATATATATATATATATATATATATATATATATATATATATATATATATATATATATTAGTTTTAGTGACTGTAAATATTTATATTATTAGTTTCGTGGGATTTTCAGTCAAAAATAAAAACAACTCAATTCAAAGTGCAAGCTTTCGGAAAAAAATTTATTTCCTTCATCAGGCAAATGGCAGAGTTAAAATTATAAAAATAAATACATGACATAAATATATGCACTTGTCATATATTTATGTCATGTATTTATTTTTATAATTTTAACTCTGCCATTTGCCTGATGAAGGAAATAAAATTTTTTCCGAAAGCTTGCACTTTGAATTGAGTTGTTTTTATTTTTGACTGAAAATCCCACGAAACTAATAATATATATATATATATATATATATATATATATATAATATTTTAAAATAAAGGCTTTAGGATTTAGTTTTGTATTAATTTAAATGTTTCCAAAGAAGTCCGTTTGCAAAAGCATAAACGAAAAATGACTGCTGTGGAAATGAGATTTTTACGTGGAATATGTGGTGTAAATAAGAGAGATCGGGTACGAAATAAATTAGTGTATGATGAGTGTGAAATTGAAAAAAATGTTGTAGCAAAAGTTAGTGTTAGTCAGTTAAGATGGTTCGGACATGTTGAGCGAATGTCTAATGAACGTTTGGTTAAAAAGATTTATTTGAATGATTTTGATGGTATACGTTTGCGTGGACGTCCGATGAGTAGTTGAAGTGGTATGATTGAGAGTGTTTTGCGTGAGCAAAAGTTTCCAAGTAGTAGGAGTAAAAGAGCATGTATGAGAGGAATTATGAATGTAGATGAAGCGAAAGTTGCTTGTTTGGATAGAAATGTTTGGAGGAGACTGATTACGAAATGTTGAAAAGAGTTTGTGCCACACTCTGTTGGGTACAAATCGATGTTTCGGTGTACTCTTCGTACGACATCATCAGGAAAAATTATACAAATGACATATACAATAAATAAACAAAACATAGAAACAAGTTACTAACTAGGCAATAAAATAAGTAACTAGATTCTAAAATTTATAAATTATTAATTAAAGAAAGCCAATTTTTTTATCTTTTTCTTTATAAATTTCTATTACTTCTTTTATCAATCGATTGGTAATATTGATGAGTCTTACAATATTAACAGTAGATTTTGTGTCTAGCTCCCCTATATATCATATTCGAATTGTACCATTATCATTATTTTTGCAAATTAAAACAATATTCCTCCCTGAAATATTTTTCTGCATACGTAACTGCAATTATTTAATACAAAACTTAAAAGTCAATATACACGTATACGTCAAGAAAATGCAAATGACGTCTCCAATAATGCATACTCAAATAGGCCGAGTATCAGTTTATAAGTCAATTTATACTAGTAAAATACGACCTGTATAACCTCGCGTTCATTTAAACTATTGAATACATTATTCTATAGCCTAGCGTTATTGACTTCATGCATATGGAAAATAAAAACAAGGCGCCCCTTATACACTACGACAACAAAATACGTACGACGTAATAATTTTATTTATTATGTGTAATAGGTATTCTACGTTCTAACTATATTTTAATTTCACTTTATTGTAATTTCATATACGTGAATTCACTAAAAATAAAGCAGCTATTACGTTATTTTTATCGACGCTGCAATTTCCCCTTTTGATCGGAAATTATTTTTAAACAATATTAGTTTTGTACATCGGAAATTAGTATCCACAAAAATATACTGTGCATAATTATAGTCCGATAAAAATAACAAATTTTTACATTATAAATTTTGAAAAACTGTTTTATCATAACACAGTTTTGTTTGTAAACATGCGAATTTAATCAGAAAGATATGTCTTTGTTTTTAATTAGAAAAAAACAAATCTCATATGTTTGCTGTTAAAAATTGGAAAATTGAAAATTTAAATACACAAAGTTTATTGTAAGTAAAAATCAAATATTCAGTGGAGTTTAAATGGGGAAGTTTAGCGTGATTGAAATTGGGTATAAAATTACTTTTTTTTTTCAAATATATACATATATAAAATAATAACAGAAACTACCATTAAAATTTTTAATAATTGTTTCATTTATTTGTTATTAACAATTTTTGTAAGGACATTACTGACGTCACAAGCCTATTGTGCGCAAGCGCAGAAAAGTTCGTGAGATATAATTTTGAAAACGTATGTCGTAGTAAATGTTGATTTTTGTTGATTCGGTTACGCCCAGCCAATAGCTTGTATTGGTAACCATGGCAATACATGTGCGTCTGATTCAGAAATCGACATAAGTTTTGCGAAGACATTACTGACGTCATCACGACATGTTTTTGCATTTTTTAAGAAATCTGGGCATCTTTGAGAAAAATGATAAATTAAACATCACTTTTTGAGCCATGTCCAACCAAATAAAGAAATAAAAAAAATACGCTAAACTTCCCCATTCCATTGAAATCTTGTCCGTATTCGAAAAATTCAACAGATCAAATAATAATACGATAAACTATTAATACAAATTAGTGATACAACGGATAGATATTCTTCAAAAACTGGATAACGAATATTTGGCCAAATTTAAAAGTCGGAAAATTTTGTTGGAATAATTGTTGAACAAAAAAGAAGATAATTTTTGAAGAAGTTTTATATTAACAGTGTTTTAAAATGATTTAATTTATTTTATACATTTTTTGGAATACTTTTTAATATTTTAGAAATGTATGTGTATTTTATTTAATAATATTATATCTTAAAATAAAACTGCTTTAGGTTAAAGTTCTGTATTAATATTCTGTTTTACATGTGTGTTGGTAAGCCTCTTAATCACAAGATACATCTATTTTACAGTCAACAGAGTCTAAAATTTATACAAACAAATTAATAAAATTAAATTGTATTTGCTACGGATGATAAAATCTTAGCTACCGAAATAAAAACACTTTAAAAAATTAAGTGTCATTCTCTTGTTTCATCTTATCTCAATATTAATTTTATATTTTAGTAGTAATATTATTGATTCTGAACTGCACCATCTGCTTGTAAAAACACAATAAAATTTGTTACATGATATTAATAATCTCAATTTTTGGCTACGACAAAATCAATAACAAGTGATAAAACTAAAATTGTGCATTTGCGTTGTTTGGTTCAGAATCACTAGCATCGCGCGAAACCATATCATTAATTTCATAATGAGTATAACAGTCAGAAAGAGTTTTTACTGATTATGTAAAATAAATTTTATGTTACATAAATACTTGTCAATTTTGTTATTTTGTCGTTTCCGATTTAATAAAACTAATTCTATAGATATTGTAACCTTCAAAATTTACGACAAAAACAATTGCGTCGCGCGCCATGCTACTACCACCAAAAAAAAAAAAAAAAACATTATATATTCGGAAGTGGATCCCAGTAATCGATCCGAAAAGTCGGTAATGTAGGTCACTAATGTAATTGTCGATTTAAGACCACCATGAATTGGAACAAAGTTTTCAGTTTCCCTCGTTACGCATGCTCAATAAAATTAATCTAAAAACAAGTCTTTAATTTTTTACGCATCAAATATTATGTATATAGCTTTTTGAAATATTACTAACTTGTTTGTTGATAAGGTAATATGTATAAAAAAACTCGCTAATGTGCTTGATGTTACTCAGGTGCCATTAACTTAATTCTTTTAAAATAAAACGGCTTCAGAATATAGTTCTATATTTCGACGTACTCTACATACATCTTCATTAGGAAAAAATTATACAAATCACATCACAGTAAATAAACAGAACACAGAAACAAGTTACTAGGTAACAAAATAAGTAATTATTTTATAATTTTATTTAAATCAGTGCCTTCAAACTGATTGATATTATCTTTTTCTTTATAAGTTTCTATTGCTTCTCTTATCAATCTACTGTTAAGATATTGATAAGTCTTGCAATTATTTCAGTATCATCCATTTTCACATCACGTAATAGCAGATTTATCTGATTGGTTCAGACGTTTTGACCTCTTATGTTTTGTTAATCTAATAGAAACAGTTCTACCTGGCTGTCCAACATAAACCTTACCGTATTACCCGAAGATTTAAGAAGAATAATATCTTTTATACACTCTTCAATATGCGTTGCAATTTCATGGGTTGGAAATAGGAAACTTCAATATTTTTCTTGATAAAATTCTTCATATTTTATCGGCAACATTTTTTTTTAACATTTTAATGTAGTGTGATTTCTTGACACATCTTCTAATATTCATTACTTATTTCAGATTATTTATTTGATTTGTTTGATCTAAAATTTGATCATATACCTAACCTAACCATGAAATTGTTTAACCAAATTTAACAGTGAATGATAAAAATACACAAATTAATATGGTTGTATTAACCAAATTGAGCTGTGCATTTCCGCCTTAATTTGAACAGAATGGTTGACTTCTGGTGGCCTAGAAATAAAACTTCATGATATGGCGCGTTTTTAGAACAACATTTAAATCAATATTACTGCTTTTGGAATTATTCAACTTTAGTTTCCAGTAACTAATTTATAGTATTATAGATTACAAAGCTAACTAATTAAATATTTTCATAAATTTATCCAAAATCTATTAAATTATTGATCATTTCATTACATTTCATTACATTACATGAATGTAATTTACATGATTAATTATATCTACATTAATTACAGAAAATTAATCAAAATTGTTTTATATAATAATGTTAAAAATTCTGTATGTACATAATTTAAATCAAAATTAAGCTTAATAACATTCGCAGATTTAAAAATTTAATATGAAAGGCATAAATAATTTGAGAAATGAGAAAATAAAACTGATTGTTTTTTAGATTGTCATATATTCAGACATTTTTACATTTTACCGCAATTTTAAAATTCAAATTAGCTTTCTGATACTTGTATGCATATAACTGACTATAATTTGTAAAATGCAAAAAACCTATAAGTTTATATAAAATCAGTCAATAATTATAATTCTCCACGTTCACAAGCAGTGAATGTGTGAGAAATTTAATCTAATATAAATTTTTCAAATCTAAATGTTCAAATAGATTTTTCGTTAATTTAAATTATAAACCAAATATGCTAATAAAAATATTAAAATATTTATAATTATAACAAATATATTCATTTATATAATCAATAAATCATTAAAAACTAAAAATATATACATATACGTAAATTCTTCCCCCGCAAAAAAAAATAAAAAAAAAAGAAATATGTTCCAACTCTCATTTTTCGTCGAAAATTCCCTAACATCATTGCTCACAACTTACAACTTCCGGCTTGTATGTCGGCAGGGCGCCACTATAGCAGTTCCTCATGGAACTAATTACTAATTTCCCGCCATATTGTTTCCCGTACACGTACGTGCACCGTCAATTATTTGCGAAACATGAAAAATGTCTAGAGTAGGTAGGTTCTCAAACGTAGATATTTCAGTTGTTGTATGGCCGCATCTGTAGGTTTTGTAGATCAAATTTTGGAAATCCCTGCAGAAGATACAATGCGGTAATAACCGGTAATTTATCGGTTATCGTTCTCTCACGGTTATTGTGAAAACAAAAAAAAAACCTAGTGATAGAAGAAGTTAATTTAAAGCCGTTTAAAAAGATCTATTAAAATAAATTAGATCTATTGATGACGTAAATAACTGGAGTAATGAATGAATGATTCTAACTAATTGAAATGAAAAATGTGACAAGAATTATAAGTATGTGCGATTAATTTCATTATTAATTATTTTTATATTTCTGTTTGTCACTCGTTAAATTGTATGACTGCATGTCTCGACAGTCAATTTTATATTATAGTTTAATAATAATAAATTTAAGTAGTTTATACTTAGAAAAAAAAAACATATTCGAGCATTTTTTAGTTGTGATAAAATTTTCGAAATATGTATTATCTAATTATCTTAACCTGGAAAACTACTAAATAATATAGCATACTTTAGTATTTTAAATATTTTTCAAATATTAGTATTTATGAGTGTGAAATTAAAAAAAAAATGATGTAGCAAAAGTTGGTGTTAGTCAGTTAAGATGATTCGATTATCTTGAGCGAATCTTGAATGTTTGGTTAAAAAAATGTATATGAATGATATTGAAGCTATACGTTTGCGTGGGTGTCCGATGAGTAACTGGAGTGGTATGATTGAAAGAGTGGCTTGCGTGAGCTTAGTAAGAATAGAAGAGCATATATGAGAGGTATTATGAATGGGGATGAAGCTAAGTAGCTTGTCTGGATGTTTGAAGAAAGCTGATTTCAGGATAGTGGAAATAGTTTGTGCCATATCCTTTTGGATACATGGCGTGATTGTGTATGTGTGTGCTTAAAATGTATATCATAAAAATTTTACAACGCATGTTGTGATATTACGTGCAACATCGAAATTTCATTTGAAACTTTAATTAAAACATTTTTATTTCGAGTATATAGGCAAAACTGAGTTATCTATGAACTGCACAATTTTGCTACGATTTTATCACACAGTTAAAACTGAGCGTGTATAAATAACCTGTATAATTAATAATAGTTTTAATAAATTTATAACATAAATTAAAAAAAAAAAAATATTTTACTTCTACAATTTCTAGACATAGAACGAGAAACTACTATAATTTACAGCATGTAACATAAACCCATATGTAACATTTTGACTGATATCTCATCCATAAACCTAAATTAATAATCAGAAAAACACATCTCTATCGTAAACAATGAATCCTGGCAGTGTTCCATTAGGGGAAAATAGACATAGACACAGTTGAGTTTTAAGGCCGCGCGTTTATATTTACTAGAAAACCAAATAAGATATATTTCTCTATTCGATTCGATTTATTTCGGGGGGCTGAACGCAAATCTGTTTCAAATTGGGGGGGGCGGGCATTTTCAATCTGTATATGCCAATACAAACCTACTAAATAAATACTGTTAATGCGTCTATATTTTCCATCTTCGTGGAATGGTACAGTCAAATAAATACTGGAATTAGTACAGAATTTATTTCAGAATTAACGAGAGGTTTGACTACGATTTACGACAAAAATAAATAAACTTTGTTACTTCTAGATGATGGTTAATAAAATACTATTTTATTTGTCTTACATATGAAAAACTAGATTCATTTAAATTTTAAGTGTTGATTTTATTAAAATTTTCGGCTATTTGTTGTGGTCCTCTTCAATCAATAATTATAAAATGTAAATTATGTAAAGTAGATTTTGTGCTTTGGAAAGCCAAACAGTCTAATGCCAACTCTTTATTATTCTTATTATTCTTACAATTTGGTATTAAAATGCAATCTCAAAAGATCTATATCTCCACTATTTTCCTCTCTTTTGCATTGATAATAAGTCTTTATATTTGATCTACGATAATGATGTAAATAAATGTATACATAAGTATAATAAGAAAATAAAAGTTTCGATTGGCACCAAGTAAAATACTATTGTATGAATTTGTAACGTATCTTCGTTTATCGAAACTAGTCGTATTCACATTGTCTAAGCATGTATGTTTTAGCTGATTGTAACATGGTTTTTTTGTCTCAGTATAAAATTTAGCTTAATAATAGACGACCTTATTGTTTCTTAACATACAGTATAAACACAGTTTTTTTAAAAATATATAAAATTCATATTTTACAAAATATAATATTATCATTTTCAAATATTTTCAATAACGTACAAATAAAAAAAAAACTAATTTTTCGTTACAAAAATGTTATGTAACATGTTTTCAATAAATTTTCAAAAAAAAATTAAATTTGTTAAAATTATCATACAATAATAAATTGATCAAACTGTTGTCAAAATATTTACATAACCTTTAAAATACACACTTTACATTACGTTATTTTTATTATGCAACATTATTTTCCTATATATTCAATATTTACAACTATTATCAAACCAATTGTATTTTAAAATTATTATAATACTGATAAAATATATATTTTTTACGTTTTTCCACTGTACTTATCTGTAATATGTATACAATTTATCATACAAAATAGAATTTTCATTCAAGGACTGAATCATTTTGTTTTTCAATTTATTTACAATAATAATGTTTAGATTTTATTACACTAATTGAACAAATTTTTTTTATCCGAAAGCGTATTTGAAAAACGTATAATATACATCATTATTACACAACAAAAATACTTTGATGTAATTGTAAATATATGATAAATATTGTTTACTATATTTTTAAACAATATATTTTTCGAAAAAATTAAATATTTAAAATATCTCATAAAAATACATAAATTGTTACTTTTCTACATACGTATTTTATTTTTGATAAGAAAAGTACAATACAATAATATGTCATGTGCACACGTGTTTATTTAATACACATATATAGCTACAGAGGCTTTTAGTCAGCAACAATGTAATCATGCACCAAGCGAGATTTGAACCCGAGCCCGCATGAATGACGAGCAGTATCAGCAGTATCAGCAGCATACAAGTCGGATTCTATTTTATTAAAATAATTTAAAAAAATAAATAAAACTCAAAACTGAACTTATCTGTCCAATGTAGCTGTAATGCATTACTCGGCAAGAGAATGCATTACTCGCTGTGGGACTTTTGTAGGAACTCAACTTGTATATGTTACTTCAGCTCAAAGATACGTTGCTTTTCAAAAATAGGTACTCATACAAAAAATCAACATTACCAAACTTTTCCCTATGAGTATTTGTAAAAAGCAAGGTTTATGACACACGTCCACAACATTTATACTATTATTAAAAAGGGTATGCAATATATTGATAATTGATTTAATCATCTAATATTAAAATGAGCAACCAATATTAAATATTTAGTTTAAAAAAAAAATAGGAAAAACAAAAATTATAAACAGTTACTTTTAATAAACATAATAATTGGTCAGTAAATAAATGTTTGTAAAATATAAAATTATACAAAACTAATTCCTTGTTTTGCAAGATTGAAATACGAAAAAATAAACAAATATTAAAATCCAGGTAATTTTATAAGCAAAACACGAAATTCCGGCAAATGTAATTTAAAATATCCGAAATATTGTAAACATTTGTTTTCTTATACGTAAAGTAAACAAATAAGCAATATTACAGGTAAATGAACTCAGAAAACATCAGAAATAGTTTGTTTTTCTCTCTCTTCTTCGATTCGAAATGGTAAATATTCCAAACAGTATAATTGAAATGTAATCATACATTTTTTTCTATGTATTATTGACAATAACCGACGTATATACAGGTGTGAATCGTACAAATAAAAATTTTGAAATATTTGCCATTGTGTACACAAATATGTTCTACGTAAATATATTTTATGCTAGAAATTAATAACCAATTATCATTTTGTATGTAACTCTATACTATTTTTCAATGTTTTCCATGCTTTTTGTATACGCAATATAATTACTATTACTGCGGAAAAGTTACACTCCAAAAAAAGCAAAACAAATAAATTGCATAAAAAAATCAAAACAATTACTTTAATTTTATTTAGATTTATTTAACTGCTGCTTATCAGAACAAATCAACATTTTGGAAAGATTAAACAAATATGTAAAATTCATTAAAAAAATTTAACAAAATATTTTTTCCCACAACCAAAATTATAGGAAAAAAAAACAAAAATATTTCAATGTAAAATAACGCAATTCAAGTACAAAATTAATTTAAATTACTATAATTATAATGTAAAAAAATTACTTCGCTTCCGGTTATATATATATAAATATACAAAAATGTGTATTTAATTTTAATGAAATTTCAAATATAAAACGTAATTTACTTCAATATAATAATCAATTAATAGATTTAATAATTTAAGATTAATAATTTTCTTCAATCGTATCAAAATATTCATTTTATGCTAATCTTAACTTAACCAAACATTAAAAGGAGATACCATCCTGACACTTTCAAAAAAATCGATTTTTTTTTTGCATTTTCCGAAAACCTATAGTTTGTAGACTAATGTGTTAAAACGGTTTCAAAAAATTCTAACTTTTTTCGGAGTTACAGCGACCAATACAGAGATATGTCAGAGCAGGTAAAACTAACTTCAAACTTTAAACGCCTATTTTCATAGCGCTCAGGGTAATGTCCCAAATTAAAAAATATTCATAATTTAGAAAAATGTACGTTCCGATTAAATACTGACACATTTACATTTCTTCTAGTTTCTGAGATTTTTTTATGGCGAGAAGTTTTCGAATGAACTCAATGATATAATATAACATGTATTACTATTAAACAAGAAACCTTATTTCATATCGTATATCATACAAAGTTAAAGGTTTATATGATATGCAGGTTGCGTGTATATATACAAACTTACAAACATATATGTATCTGTAATGCCCTTTAGTACATAATCATGCAATCTATATTACAAAAACGTCAGTCACATGTTTTGTCATCAGGCAATTTTTTGCTTTATATGTTAGCTTTGTGGGACATGCCACAGCGTAATTCGAATTTATTTTCAAACGTAAATAAATTTACAGAATTAAATTATTGTTAATGGATTAATTAAAAAAAAAAATATTCCAAAACCTTTATCATATTTATAAACAAAATATTAAATATTAAATACTAAGAAATAGAAATAAAATGTTTATATTTTTTCTCTAAAAGTAGGCAACACTGTATAATAATAAAATTAATTAATAATATTAATTGGCGCTAAAAAAAATTTTTGTAAATTTTTTATTAATATTGGATAAATTTATTTTTTTTCCTTCGGGTTTTGTTGGTTTTCGGTGCTTTGCCGATCAACCAGTCAATAATTTTATAAGCTTATTTTAATGTTTTATACGATATTCTACACTGTAAAAAATTTATGTAATTTTACATAAAATTTATGTAATTTTTACATATTTTGTGAATGTAATTTTTCATAAAAAAATAATATTACATAAATTATTACAGTAAAATTTCAGAATGTCGTTAGTTTTACTGTTTAAACTTATGTAAAATTACATAAATTTACGATATATTTTTTACAGTGTACGCTGTTTTCTTATATTAAAATTTTGTTAGTTTTAACAAAGTTGTAAAGTAGTTCCCACGATTTTCGGTTTTCTGTAATAATGGATAAATTAAATTTTTAAATTTTATTAATTTTCCGTAATTACTTATGTACCTAAAAAACATCTACTTATCTATCTAGTAATGTAATTAGATATATTTTCTAATTTGTCGTATATTTATCTATTTTTGTTCGTTGATTATTTATCCAAATTTTATTGGAAATAGCAATTTAATTTTAGCTAATTTGTATATAAATGAAATAATTCATGTTATTAGAAATATCATCTAATTAAATAGACAACTCATCTAAAATTTGTCCATCTAATGCAAATTAGATGAAATGGCTAAAAAAAATTGCTGTATACCCTCACGCAAATATTAATATTTATTTTTAAACAAATTTCTACGCATTATTTTTCGATAAAAATCAATATTCTCTGAACACAGACACCTAAAATTACTCATTACAAATATACTTCTGACCTACATAAATTTTTTATTAATATAACAACTGTATATTTACATATCATTTACAAAAACTTATACAATTCAAAATATTTATAATTATAACGTCAAAATAATGATTGCATGAACATTGGAATTTAAAAATGATTTATGATACAATAACAAAAATTGTTCTCTATATAAATATTTACAAAATGTTTGACAAAAAAAATATATATATAAACGAATTTATATCAATTATCAATAAAACCCCTTAAAATCATGGTAAAATCGATAAATAAATCTGGTGTACAAAATTTCAGGTAGTTGTTTTCAACTCGGTTTTGTCTAAATTAATCAAATAAAAGTAGCACTAGCGAACACCGAGTATAAACAATTTTTGCCATAATATGATATACAATAATTGCAAATAACAGTCGCGAAAAAAAATACTAAACAAAAAAATTATTTTTGTTTAAAAATCGATTCGGTATCGAAAAATTCACTCCCCGCTCTACGAAACGTCTAGACGTCTGCCCTAAATTCTATTTTAGCTATTCTAGGGACATATGCATCATTTATGTTATCGCTAACTATAAATACATATATGTATTTAGTATCAAATGACTAAGTCGGAAAAAAATTTGTGACTGTTCGTGGTGAGACAAATTATTCTAAGAAAAAAATTCAATTACCTGCAGAAGCTGAGTAATTTATCAGAAATAATTTTCATATTATGAATAGCTTCTGGTGAAATGTCTATGCGATATAGTAAGATTATATCAAAATCAAAATTAACTTAGTAGTAAGTATTCGTACTGTAGGTTTGTTCCAACCTATCGTTAAATTATTTTGGAATCAGTTTAGAAATTTACCATACTGCGAATTATACCTATATTATTTATTCATGAAAATTATCTTTACATCAAAATATGAAACAATTTTTAATAAATAAATGGACTGAAACCTGAAAGTTTTTTTTTTTAATTCACATTATTTATTTTCGGTGAAAAACATAATTTTTAGTTTAGTTTTTTGTTTTAGAAATTATTTTATTTTTATATTTTTAAAAAATTACTTAACGCAATCTTTTAAAAAACTTTATGGGTAAATATATTTTAACTATTATAATTATATAGTAAATAAATAAAAATTGAAAATTATTCCAAAACAGTTACAAAGTACAAACTATTAAGTTATTTAAAAAATGTTATCTCGTCAAAATATAGGTATTTTAATTTTAATTATAATTTTGTTTGTAATTCGTCAAACACATTTTTTCCTGACTACAAATAAAATTCCCCGACTTTTCCAAAATCAACAAAATTTCCTGACTTTTCCAAAATCAACAAAATTCTCTGACTTTTCTCGGTTTTGGCCACCCTGTTTTGTCATATTGAAAATTTTCAAATATAAGTCCGATTTCTTGAAATAAATTAAATTGTTATATTTCACATTTATTTTTAATTTTGCATTATAAATTGAACAGATATACACTTTATACATAATAAACCATGTGAATGTTTTGTCTAAAAATTTTACAATACAGCGTAATTTTTTCACTATCTCGTACTTTAACAAATTTTAAAATGTAAATAACACTATAATCTATTTTTATTATAATATTAAATACCAAAAAATAGCGTGAACCTACTCATATATTATGGTATACTATTTCATTTTCTATATTAAAATATATAATTTTCAACCTAAATCAAACATACAAATTATACTATAAACATTTCTACAGAATTCCTAAACAATTCAATTAATATTTACGTATAAAATTTAAACAACACATAAAATATAATTCCGAAAAAAGTATTTCTTACTATGACAACTAAAACTAATAATTGATATACTTACGATTATGTCTGCTATGACGAGTTAAAGCTCTGATGTCCAAACTCATTTTCCAATTTTATTTGCTATCCGAAATTTATTTATAAATAACACACTATGCACAAACAAAAAAAAACAATTTTATTTTTAATTTTAGATTATCACTGATATCATTAAAACACTCATTGTACATTTATTTATTTATATTTTTTTTTTCAAGTATAGTTTTCAACATAATTTTGATGACGACAATTATTATTATAAATATAGATACGTATTTTTGTTTACTTTATTTGTAATAATTTCCCAATAATCTGCGATAAGCCGAAACACTCTCTCCGAAAAAAATAACTTGTCACTAAAAACAGGCTGGTTCAAACTTGACACATTAAACGTCGAAAAAGATAACAACGCAGCACGAGTTTGTGATTAAAACAAAAAATATATATGTTTAAATTATTGTTTACACATACGTTATACACTCGAATAATACTGATGTAAACAACTGAGATAATTGGGCAATGTATATCCCGAAATATATTCACTAGAAAACTAGATTTTTGTGCACTAAACTTCCAGAAAATATTCCACTAAACATCAACTGTTGACTGTGTTTGTATGTGAACTGTTGAAAATCGGCCAAATCCACTGATTATAACAGGCACAAAATTACTGAATGAAACTTCAAAACAATACACTCAACTTCAGTTGTAAACATTACAAAATGAATACTGGTTATAATCAGTCGTAAATTCACTAAATATAATCTCACAAAACTAACTAATTAACTGCCCCACACAAACGGTGCGTCGTTTGTTTTTATTTTGACAGTTGCAAGTGAACGCGCAGAAGAACGTAGCGTATTCTTTTGTCGGAAAACGCGCGCGCAGCAATAAGCACGTTCACAATCAGTTGAACAGAAACGAATGACTGTTGATAGGTTAGTTTAAAGGCAAGCAGGCAACAGCAGCAACGACCGACCGACGTTCGGGAGGCACTTGTTATTGCACCGAACACCGAACGTGCCCGAACCGTACGACCGAGCCGTTAGCGCGCGGGTTCAATGGTATAACAGGCAGCACAACCCAAGCGCGCACAGGCAGTAAACGGTTCAAAAAACAGATTTTACGGCGAGAGAGAGAGAGAGGCGTAACATATCGTATCGTATCCCGTACGGGTCGGGTTTACGTTACGTTCATTCTGTTGTTAGAGAGTGTGTGCCTGGGAAACGCCAGCAAACCACGTGGCCTGAAGAGGAAACGCTTTCCTAGAGGTGCCCCGTTTCCGGTACGGTACGGACGCATGCGTTTCGAAATTAAGGCGTCAAAAAGCGATGAAAGATTAATGAGAGAAATTGTACAAGATGGTTTGGTTGTTGGGCTGATGAAAATTTCATGGAAATGGGGGCATTTTATATATTTCGGTGCATAATAAAATCAGTGGTTGTTTGTAGTTTATGTGTTGATTATAAAGAGGGTAAAATGGTAAATGGTACTTGTAGAATATTTCTTTTGTTCAACTGTAGCTTACATTATAAATATTAGATTGAATTGTTCCTTTCATGTGAAATTTTCATATAAGATATCTAAGAGACTTTAAATACATAATTCCTGATGATAATATATATATATATATTTCCTTATTTTTCGATTAATTAGTCAAGGAATATCCTTCTATTAACATTGATTTAGTAACTTAACCTGTATTTATTCTTTCTTAAATTTTATTTATCAGATTGTAAAAAAAATTTTCTTCGGTTTTTTTAAGAAATTTCATATTAATATTTTTTTATATGAAACTAAATAAATAAACGTACAATAAAAAATAGATAATACATTTCTTGCTTTACTTTTAATATTTTCATTGACTTTACGGATTGTAATTTTACTACAATTTTAATGAATATTAGGCAATTTTATCCGAGCTCGGAGCAACAGAGCACCATAATTTTGTTTGAAGCGGAGCTGTGAAAATATTGACTAGACCACTGCTCCATTCTTAGCAAAATATCGATAGTTTAAAGCCTAATTATTGTATGTCCACTTACTAAAAGATGATGGATATAGAATAATTGAACTTTAAACGTTCGGTATGTCATTGGAAAAATCGTGTTTTTTTTTTCATATTTTTAAAATTTTGTAATGCATTTTTAAAAATTATAAGTATTTCATTGAAATATAATTATTTCTTTTTATTATATAAAATATGTAAAAGCTGGAATGGAGTAGAAGCAGTTGTATAATTATCGGAACAGGCAGTTAAAATTTTTGATTGTTCTAAATTCCTCAATTTTATTACTAGCTTGTAGTGATTTTGGTCTAGGTACATATTCGGCCTGATTCTGTAACGAAGTTGCTAAATTTTAGCAACGTTGCTAATAGCATTAGCCAATAATATTAGCTGACACTAAATAAAAAATTAAAATAAGAACTGTTATATTTGTTTTTATTGGTTATAGTTGTTAACAACGTTGCTAAAACTTAACAACTTCGTTAGAGAATCAGGCCGATTAAGTGCTTATTATAAAATCGATCGTTACAATTTTATTAATAATATTATAGATTAGAGTTATATTTCGTTTGAGTTATTACAAAAAAAAATCCACGCCCATTTATCGCCAAAAAATCAATCCTATAACTTTATAAACATATGTCAAATAATTCTATTAATTAAAATACCGAATAAATTATTTATTAAAATTTTGATAAATTTTATTACATTATTTTTTTTTTTATCTTTAATCATGTCTTAATTGAATTAGTACTTACAATACTAATACAAATACATACATATACTGGGTGTCCGAAAAGTTTGGACTGGGTCAAATATCTCGAGAACGAAAGGTTGGATTAACACGATTGCAAAGGAACGTTGTTTTTGACACAATTATCTACCGAAATCTGTTGTAAAAAACCACCCCCACCCCTCCTAAGGGGGTGAGCGTAAGGGTAGTTTTAAAATTTTAAATGGAAACCCCAAATTTTTTTTTCATTTTTGGATTCCTTGACAAATTCTGTGTATGGCCCCAAAATTTCACACCCAACCCTCGCCACCCCTCCACAGGGCATGAAAAAAAATGATTGAAATAAAAATGATACTGAACAGTTTAAATGCTCAACTAAATCCACAACGAAAATAAACATGTCAAAAAAAACATGTAACCCCACCCAAAATTTCATCCCCAACCCCCGCCACCTCTTCATTTTTATTTCAATCATTTTCTTCATTTTTTTCCTCCCCTGTGTAGAGGTGGCGGGGGTTGGGGGTGAAATTTTGGGTGGGGTTACATGTTTTTTTTGACATGTTTATTTTCGTTGTGGATTTAGTTGAGCATTTAAACTGTTCAGTATCATTTTTATTTCAATCATTTTTTTCATCCCCTGTGGAGGGGTGGCGAGGGTTGGGTGTGAAATTTTGGGGCCATACACAGAATTTGTCAAGGAATACAAAAATGAAAAAAAAATTTGGGGTTTCCATTTAAAATTTTAAAACTACCCTTACGCTCACTCCCTTAGGAGGGGTGGGGGTGGTTTTTTACAACAGAATTCGGTAGATAATTGTGTCAAAAACAACGTTCCTTTGCAATCGTGTTAAACCAACCTTTCGATCTCGAGATATTTGACCCAGTCCAAACTTTTCGGACACCCAGTATAATTCTCATAAAAAATAAATAAAGTATTAAAATTTTATCACCTACCATAAAAAGTAAAATACAAAAACAGATCAATTAGCAGCAAATATTTAATTGAAAACAGGTACTAATTAACACATTTTTATTATCGTATAATATTCCATAAGATTGTTAAAACATTTTAAATCGAGCTTGTTTTGTAGTGTGCTGAAAATGTTTTTAATTAAAAAATGTAATTATTTATCAAACTATGCTTTTAAAATAAAACATTTTAAATATATACACATTTGCATCTAATTTAATCAACAGGTAACATTGAAAAATAGTAAACAAGTTTATAAACAATTTAAATAAACAATAATTTAATTTTAAATATGTTTATGATTATTTATATATAGAAAAGTCAAAGTTATTTGTGTTATTTGTTTACTATGAAAATTAATGGGGTCTTTGCCAGTACCATTTTTATAGATATCACTTTAGAAAAAATATGTATTGCATTTTTTTCTAAATTTAGTTATTTTATCTATAAAAAAAAATCAAAGAGAACTATTTTTGACTGTTTCCGACCATCCGCTGTCAGAATTTAATGCTGAAGTAAACCAAAAGAAGTTAAAATTATAATTTCAAATGTAATAAAAAAAATATAGTAGTTACTATAATAATTTTTCGGGTTAATTTGGCAAATATGAAAAAGTTTATAATCTAGTTACTTATTTTGTTACCTTGTAACCTGTTTTTATGTTTTGTTTATTTATTGTATATTATATTTATATCATTTTCCTGATGATGTGTATATATAGAATACGTTGAAATGTCGGTTTTTTTTTTAATAAAATTAATACAGAACTAAATCCTATAGCCTTTTATTTTGATTCTATAATTAACAGTATTAGAAATCAATTAAATTCGATTTAAAAAAATATTAATTAATTAATCAAATCATATACTGCTATACTACCTATTTATCTTTGTTGCATTTTGTCTCCAAATTTTATTTTAAATTTTTTTTATCAATACTGGATAAATACAGGTAATTGAAACAAGAGCATAAATAATATGGCTTATACATAACAAATACAAATATCAATTTATGTAGTGTTAATCGAATAAATTATCATAAATGTATTAAATTTATAGATATAGTTTGTCAATAACATATTGCACGCATAATATCAGTGTTCTAATCGTAATCTTACGTGCAGAGCTATATAATAACACATATATATTTATCTACTATATACGGCATACAGGTACATTGTTTACTTAAACAAACAGTTTTAAATAATTCATTATCATGAGTTTATGAATTGTAAATAATAATATTAATAACAAAATGTAGTATTATTCGAGTTTGAAAAAATATTGCATTATCATTATATATTTAATATAGTTTCATATTATAATTTAATCATTATTTTTGTTTTGGTTAGAAAATGTATATTGATAAATATTCGCACTAACACAACTCGAAATACTGTGTTTCAAATTACTTGTTCTATCGAATAAAATAACGTGGTTTGTAGAAGATGTAAGATAATACAAATCACACTAAATATACACAAAAAAAAGATGTTATAAATGATCCCAAAAGGACTACTTCTGGTGGTTCCCTTAAAAACATTCGTTTTTACTACTTTGACTGCAAGGAAAAAGTAGTATAGCGTTTGGTACGGTGTCTGTAACATTTTCAAAAAAAAAAAAAAAATTGTATAGAAATCCTTCATATAGCCTCTAGATGACGAATCTGAACTTAGTTTATGTGGGTGTATGGATGTGCGTCGTCAGCTCGCTCGGTCGTCAGACAAAATTTTGTGATCGCAACTCCTCCTAGACGGTTCAACCGATTATAATAAAATTTTCAGGATAAATTTGTCTAGTGCCCAAGATGGTCATGTGGTTTTGGTTTTTTCCAGTGATGCCAACTTTCCGAGAAAAAAATTACTAAAGTTTTTAAAAATTCATTGTGGCTACATTATTTATCCGATTTTGATCAAATTTTCAGAAAAGATTTCCCTAATGTTCCTATTAATTACATAATTTTATTAATATTCAGTGTTGCCAACTTTCCGAGAAAAAAATTACTAAAGTTTTAAAATTTTTATTATGGCCATGTTATTCAACCGATTTTACTCAAATTTTCACAAAAGATTCTCCTAGTATTCATATAATTTATGTAATTTTAACAAAATACAGTGTTGCCAACTTTCCGAGAAAAAAAAATAGTAAAATTTTTAAAAGTTTATTATGACCATTTTATTTAACCGATTTTAATCAAATTTTCATAAGTTTTTTTTAGTGCCTAAATAAATTATGCAATTTTAACAAAATACAGTGTTGCCAACTTATCGAGAAAAAAATCACAAAATTTTTTTAAAATTCATTGTGGCTACATTATTTATTCGATTTTGATCAAATTTTCAGAAAAGTATCTCCTAATGCCCACATAAATTATAATATTATTAAAATACAGTGTTGTCAACTTTCCGAGAAATGTCAAAGTAGTCTATATATGGGTTTATCCATATACTTCTAATCTTGTTGAAGTTAAATTCCGAAGACACAAAAAGAATTAAAATTAAAATGTAATAAGATAATTCTGTTTCTATATTAATTTTATGAAAAAACGATATGTTTTAAATCTGTAAAAACTAAAAAAGATATTTACTTTAAAATATGTAAATTTCTCTATTTGTTTTGCTAATTTTTTTTAGTGTTTAAAAAAATAATAATGTCTATCACCAAAAATGTTATGTTTACCTAGATTTAATTAAAAATAATTTATTTTCTACAACTCCGTAATATTTTTTTCAGTAAATTTTTACCGCCATATACTCAAAAGGGTGTGGCACAAACTCTTGTCAGTATGCTGAAATTAATTTCCACCAAACATTTTTATCTAGACAAGTTAAGTTTTGCTTCATCCACATTAAAAATGAAAATTAACCATTGGCATTTGTTTTTAAGATATGGTAGATAATTAAAATTTTGACATTTAATTATCGTATTTGGAACATACTCTATATTGTCAATCAAAGTCTAACATTTGATTATAAATAAACAAATACTTGACTATTTTTATTGTAAATGTTTTGTTAAAATTATCTCTATAATAAAATTAAATACTAAAAATTTAAATACATATCTTTCCTGTACGTAAACAATGTTAAATAATTAATAAACCTTATAAATATTTGAAAAGAATAATAAATTAATTCATAAATATCGTATTGAATTGATGTGACCGTCCACGTGTAGTTCATGTGTTCAAGTGCATGTGAGTGAGTCTGAGTATATATCTATTTATTATGTGTAGAAACGGAAGTGTTAAAATGCATGGGGAAGGTGTGAAGTGGTCGCCCCCCAAGGGACATAAACTTACGAATGGGACACTGAACTATGTACGTATGCAAATTAAAGACGATTAATTAATTATATACGCACCGGATATTTACTATATTCACACTACATAGCACCGATCTAAGGATACCATTGTTTAATATAATTTAAACTTTACTGTATCTTTCATTGAATGCAGATTGAATTGTTTGTGATTTTTAAAGCTGGACACACACCAGTTCGTCACAATAGAATTATCCAGCATATTTTTTTTATATTAAACTCGGTTAAAAAAGTAAATTTTTTTAAATTTTTTATTAAAATGAGCACATATGAAGAAACTTTTTTTTGAAGATAATAAAATTCATAGTTGTATTTTTTCGCAATATAATGTGTTGTCATATACATAAACTTACACGAAAGATTAATTTACGTACTTATCTCAAAATTAATGCTATGTTTTAGTCGTTAAACTTATTGGTTCGAAACTGACCATCTACTAGTTTGTGAAAACACAATAGAAATTTCTTTAAAAAAAAACATTAATCAATTCAATTTTTATTTGCAATAACACCAACAATAACTGATACAACCAAAATTGAAAATTTGCTTTGTTTTTTTAACAGTTAATAAGTAATTCGATTTAGAATCAGTAGTTCTACGCGCAAAAAAATCATTAATTTAATACATCATAAACTTTTTCCAAAAGTCAACATAAATTACCAATTCGACATTATCAGTATCACATGATCTTTCAATCAAAGCTAAAAAAAAAACAGCACTAAGAAAACAAACTCAGTCATTTTACGTAATCGTGAGCGTTCTGATGTTAACAAGGCGTTAATTGATGTAAAACTTCTCCATCATGCCTTAAAACGGCAGATATTTACGAATATTACAAAATGACTTACAACAAACATGATGGATTACTAATTTAAAAAAGGAAATAGAAAAACAATCGTGTTTTTTCATGTGGGTGACATACCATTTTAGTATTACGTGCGTAATACTTGCATTTTGTTTTGTTTATTTACACTTTAGTTGTTCGATAATAGAATGTGTACATAATTTTGTAATACCCACTAAATAAATGCTGACGAAATGTTAATTATTATATACTTACAACATATATTCTTGAACTTGTAAATTCATGGCTATGTATAAACTGAATGGAAATGTACATACCTGAAACAAAAACAAAAATATTTTAGTTATTGCAAAACCTAATTCGTGCTTAACTATAAATATCTCAAGAAGTCAAAAGTGGCACGATTACAATACTTCCCCCTCACTCTACATGTGACGATCGGTAAAAGTTATATCAAATCATTACATATTCATCGAAATTGACTAAAACAAAACGACAATCGTGTCCCCAAATTTATAAGCCACATTCACACGCACGCACACTCAGTCCGAATGCATTCCATTCCAAGCATGAACCACAATCAACTCTATGGAATTTTCGGGTCGTCAGTTGTTTTCCAAGAATACGAAATAAACGTTTTTATACGAAAAACATCCGTATAAAGCGAACAAATGCTATTCCGATATTTACATTATACCAAAATCACTTAGACGACTCCATTTTCAGTTGATTTGACTCAAAATTACAAAATTATATTATTTTTTTCAGAAAATTTATGTAAACCATCGTTTTGCTGAAATAACTATGATTTTTTTGTGTAAAATGGCATCTCTTTACAATAGGGGAGGAGTATTTCGTCTAATATTAGTTTCTAATTTCAAGAAAAATAAAAATAATAATTTTTATATCTACTTATATACAGGTGTCCCAAAAGTCTGTAAACGGTTAAATATCCCGAGAAATGCACATCAAATTGAAAAATACATCTTCCAGACTTTTGGGATATATATATATATATATATATATATATATATATATATATATATATATATAGTAATTAATTTATTATTCAAAACTCAAACCGCTTAATAAAAATAATTACTACACACATAAATACTCATTTTGGGTAAATACCCACTATAACTACCCAAGTATTTACATATATACTTTTATTACAATTATTGTTACATGTTTTCGCAGTTCTAATGTGAAGTACATTTCTGTATTTATATTATACTGCAAATGTAAACACACTCGATTGACTGAACCGGAAATGAGAGCGGAGACTCTTACAGTAACCAATAGAAGAAACAATATGCTTAGTAATCACGGAAAAATTCGTCGGACTCGATTCAGTGAGTCAAGTATAGACTCTTATAAGTTTGAGTCATCGCTTATAGCCTGTATATAGTTTTGATCGCAGTAACATGTAAAAGGGAGGCCCCCCCAATTGGTGACATGCATGCACGCATGCTTGTGGTCTAAAGTTCAGTTAACGCACACTCGTGTGACGGGCAGTGGCGCCCGTTATTATCACGATAAGTGGATGATGTTGGAATTGTCAATGCGCTGAAGGTTCTTTTCCCATTATCTACTTGAAATTCTTCTGTTATCAAACATCGATTGCTTTCAAGTTTTTAGAGAATTATAAACTGTGTTCGGAGAATTTTAATTTTAAAGTTAGAAAAAAAAACCTGATTGATGTGAAATTTGTGTTAAGATCCGATCGTTAAATTAATGAAATTATTATATATATATAAAGTTTGTATTTCTATTTTTAACACTAGGCTGTAAAACAGTTACCATTTTACATAAAAACCATAGTAAAAAAATTACATATTATTTCAGCAAAACCATGATTTACATACATTTCATATCTATTACAAAAACAAAAGATAATGACCGAAAATTACTGGTTAGTACCTGGTTAGAAATAAAATTTAAATACCTAATTAAAGTACAAATTTTACAATGTTTCAAAAACATTAAGATCATAAATTCAAAATTATCAACATTAAGATAGTAAAAATGCTAAAATAAAGTTCGTTATGAAATTATAACAAATTATTTTCTTTAAGATAAAAAATGCTTATATGATATAATTTATGTTCACCTAATTCACATTATTTTTTTTTTTTTAAGCAATTTAGATAAAACAAAATTAATTTTTATCGCATATAATAACTTTCTAATGCTAATTTAATAGATATTCTTTTGTTTTACCATTATATTTACTTATTATAGCAATTGATAATGCTCCATTTAAACTATCCTTGAAATAATTTTTGATAGAAATGCGCCATTAACAAAATATTTTATTAACTTTAAAAATAATTAATTTTAATATAATTTGCCTTTTATCTACTAAATGACTTAAAAGTGTGAGTATATAAAAATAGATAGATATCGCAATAAATAAAAAAATATACATAGAATAAACAAACTGTATATATGAATGAGGAAAATTTTGATAAATCAACAAAGCTGTGGAAAAAAAAATTGAATATCAAGTTTATTTAAACGTAAATAAATATAGATATTTCAAGTTCATGGAACAGTTTGTTTTGATAATATTTGCAAATTTGATTATCTACTCTTCTGTTAAGTTATGAAATTAAATTTGCATATATTGGTTATAATACAACACATTTGTTATACCTAAGGCCAGTTGAATGAAATATTGTAATCAGGGAGTAAACTAAATAACTAGTTAAAGTATCAAATAACAAACTATTCTATAATTTAACTACCATAGATCGGTATTTCATGAATTAACTAGTTATTTTATAAAATTTCGGATTACGCGGTTACATACAAATATATTTTTCAATTATGTCAAAATGCAGTATTTTTTTCAAAAAACCTTTATATTATTTTTAGTAATACAAAATCTGCTGTTAATAAGGAAACAGTTGAAAACGTTATTTGACAACAAAAACGCTGATTTGTTACATATTTTTTTTAGAACAAATTTTTCTAATAATAAATATTTGACAATATGTGTTACATTTGAGACACATCAAAAACACTGTCAAAATATGCACCAGAAAAAATGCCAAAAAAAAAAACAATTGCTGGTATTACCAAAAGAATACTAAATTTTTTAACACTATTGTAAAGTGTTATACATAAAATTCTAATAATTTTTTATACAGAGACAACGAATAGTGTTATATTTTAACATCAACTCCAACAAAATTTTGATAATAATATGCATATTATTATCGTAAACAAATTTATAACATTTGTAAATTTATCGATAACAACAGCGATAAAAAAATCAATAGCTAATAGAAAACAAACTTATCAATATTACGAAATAATCGTTACGAAATAATCGTTATTTAGTACCTACTATTTCTGATGTAATAACCTAACCATTGACAAATTCTATGCCTATTCACCAATTTTTCATGCATTTAATAAAAACAATATAATGTTATACATTTACAGAAAACAAAACACAATTGGAAATCGCAATTCTTGTTTGAATTATTTTAGTAATTATAACAAATTTCACATTTTAAAAACTTTCCTTTTTTTAATTTCATAACAATAGTTTCATTTTTATTTGTATAATTTTCGATTTAATATTATTTTTTTGTTAAAATTTTCCTTATAAAATGCCAAACAAATAGCACTATTATTCTATACAGAAAACAATAAAATTACCAATCATACTGTATTTTACTTTTATTTAAAAACTTCACAAAATAGAAAATAATATAATTGTACAACGATCACAGAATTGTATTACAACCCGATGGACACATAAACTAACCTAATTAATGAAATAAAATAATTTCCCTTAAACTACAAACTAAAGCCTTAATCAGTAATCTAAGATTAATCTATGATTAAAAATTTAATTTTTAACCTAACTTATTTTTATTTATTAACCTAATTAATATCAAATATATTCAATTTCTTTAGATGATCTACTAGTATTTTTCCTTTTATCTGTTTTGTTAATTGCGCTTTTGAATTTAAGCTTTTGTCCAATAAAACAAAATGAATGTACCGTGTCTGTAACATTGTCCAAAGTTAAAACAAAATATATAGAAATCCTTCATATAGCCTCTAGATGACGAATCTTAACTTAGTTTATGTACGTGTATGTCAAAATTTTCTGTTCGCAACTCCTTCTAGACGCTTCAACCGATTTTGATGAAATATTCAAGATCGATTTATTTTTCCAGAGATGCCAACTTTTCCAGAATCAAGTTTTCACAAAAAAATTTTCTAGTGCCCGCATAAATTATATAATTTTACGAATAATTTTTCGTAAAGAAAATTAATAAAAATTTTAAATTTAATTCTGGCTTTACTATTTATCCGAGATTAATTAACCTTTTACAAAAGAGTGTATTAGTGCCCATATAAATTATATAATTTTAATGTCTGACAATGTTACCAACTTTTTAAGAAAAAATTAATAAATTTTATTTTGATATGCATTGTTTATTCAATTTTAAAAAATTATATAATTTTTGCCTACAAAAATTATATAATTTTATTTTTGAACAGTTTCGCCAACTTTTGCTGAAAAAATATAAAAATTTTACTTTTATTTCTTAGTATTTATGTGATCTCAAAGTTGTCTATATTATATATGGGTTTACCCATATACTTCTAATCGTATTTATATTATAGATAGCAAATCAAACAATAAAAACTGTAACAAGTGTAACGCGGCAGTTTAACATTATTTAATTTTTCAAATTTCTAAACGAAGAATTTACATTTACTATTTTACTTTTGGCTATGATCGTCTAAATAAGGACCCGACGTTATGTTAAAATACTAGCAACCCAAAATCTTAAGGAGTCGTGAAATGGTGAGATATCGGAACTTAAAGTTATCGGAAATAAAAGTCAAAAATAAACCTGAACTGTGAAGTTCATTTATTTGTCAATGTTGCACATTAAATATCTTAGCGATTTGTTATAACAGTCACCTGTATTTTATTTATGAGATTTTAACATTTTATTATTGTATGGTATAAAATATGTAATTTAAGGGGGGGGGGGCAGTGTCGACGGTTGGTCTGGTGAGCGAAACATGTAACAGAAAACAACGATATAAATAACCCTATCATGTTATAAGTATGGGGTGTTGTGTCCGTGAGTAACTAACTTCACAAACACACCAACGCCAATGCTCGTATATAACGTCACTAGCCGAGAGTGTGATGGTCAGTCAGTGTGTAAATAACTTCACAAACACACAAACGCCAATGCTCGTATATAACGTCACTAGCCGAGAGTGTGATGGTCAGTCAGTGTGTAAATAACTTCACAAACACACAAACGCCAATGCTCGTATATAACGTCACTAGCCGAGAGTGTGATGGTCAGTCAGTGTGTAAATAACTTCACAAACACACAAACGCCAATGCTCGTATATAACGTCACTAGCCGAGAGTGTGATGGTCAGTCAGTGTGTAAATAACTTCACAAACACACAAACGCCAATGCTCGTATATAACGTCACTAGCCGAGAGTGTGATGGTCAGTCAGTGTGTAAATAACTTCACAAACACACAAACGCCAATGCTCGTATATAACGTCACTAGCCGAGAGTGTGGTGGTCAGTCAGTGTGTAAATAACTTCACAAACACACAAACGCCAATGCTCGTATTTAACGTCACTAGCCGAGAGTGTGGTGGTCAGTCAGAGTGTAAATAACTTCACAAACACACAAACGCCAATGCTCGTATATAACGTCACTAGCCGAGAGTGTGGTGGTCAGTCAGTGTGTAAATAACTTCACAAACACGCAAACGCCAATGCTCGTATATAACGTCACTAGCCGAGAGTGTGATGGTCAGTCAGTGTGTAAATAACTTCACAAACACACAAACGCCAATGCTCGTATTTAACGTCACTAGCCGAGAGTGTGGTGGTCAGTCAGTGTGTAAACGTGTAGGTGCGTATGTGTAAGGTACCATGGGACTAGAGATTCCAATCCTAGAATCAGAATTCTAATCCTCGAGCCAGTCCGCTGTTAACTCTTATAAAGGCAGTCGGCTCCCCACTTCTTCCACATGCGAAGGAACATTACCAAATATGGTCACAAAACAGAATGCTCCGTTCCTATTGGCTGAAACGTTCGGCCCGGGAACTGCTAGAGGGGGAAGTATGCCCCGGACGAAACACTGCGTATCTCTAAATAGTGACAAAATAACTTATTAAACACTCGTTAACTAAAAAAAACATTACATCTCAATTTAATTATCATAGTTGTATTCCTCATAATTTCCTGATTAATTTAATACTAAACAACATATATTTATTTAATGCACTAACAGAGTTAACATAATTTCTACATTGTATTCATAATTCTAAATTGTTCACAAAAGAATAATATTATAACATAAAGAAATATTCAATAATAAAATGAATAGACAAAACATTTATCTATTGTCATAATTACAAAGCGCAAATGCGCACATATACATCAAAGCTAAAAGATAAGACAAATACAAAAACAATTAGACTCCACACAGCGAGGAATTTGGATGACAGCTGCAAGTGCGTTAACTATTCTCAGCGCCGGATTAATTGCATTTTTCTAATACGGAAGAAATTCTACAATCTTTACTCATAACACATGCAGATATAATACAGGACTAATATTGTAAGTTATGATTTAATAATTATAACATAAGTAAATACTACTTGTTGAAAAGAAGAAAAAAACTAAAAAATTCTCCGCCAGGGTTGGTCCCGTTTCACAAGTAACCCATTACTCGTAAAAAAAAACTTTAAAATTTTATTTTTCGGGCTTTATAAAAATAGCAAAAATACAAATACATTTTCAAAAAAAAAAGTAAACAATGTTAATAAAAGAAAAAATAAATGGAACATAGGGTTATATGTATATGCATAAATGTTATCATTTCCACGAAAATACAACCGGTAACTGTAGAGCAATATTCCGCAAATTTATTTCGAATTTCGAGCAACATGCATTCACAAAACCTTTAGCGTGTACGTGTGTGTGTGTATACATATAGCGTTTGGTAAAAATACGACAGGTGTCCATTCAAAAAGTCTTATCTAAAAAGTCGTTGCGCTCTCGCACTCACACGATATATACCTACGTTTCATAAGTGTTTTTAGTACGTACACGGTGTGCAGTCAAAAAGTTATTGCACCCACTATGAGATAGCATAATATTAATGTGGTTTCAAAGTAATATACGCGCCTATGGATAGTAGCGTAATTTCTGTACACAAAATCGCACGATCCAACTAAGGGGGTGACCAGTAAATCAAGACTACTACAAATACCGGCTCTTTCTGTCTTTTTACAATCAGCACAATTTTTCTCAGTCATTGAGTCAAGAGAAAAATGAAACAAAAAAAAAGAAATGACAAAAAAATGTGTACAATGCGAAATTTATTTTGGACATTCCTATACATAATACTTAATTAAATTATTATTATTTATTAGTTTGATATTTACCAATTTTATCATGATTAATATTAATAATCATAATTCAAAAATGTGTTATAATATAAAACATTGAAATAAATTTAAATGTTTATCATTTAAGAAATTTTAAAAATTTCTAAAAAAAAAAAACATGTAAACAGGTAAGAAAGTAATATATTTAAAACATAAACCAATAAAATATAATATAATACTAATTATCATTGTAAAAAAAAAACTTTTAGAACTTATATTAAAATTAAAATAAAATGTTGAATTTCAATAAAAATAATGCAGAACTTTAACCTGTAAACACCACTTTAATTAATTCTTAAATGTAAGTTTTATAAAAACTAATAAGTTTGAAATTCATTCTTTTAAAATAAGTAATTGTAAAGTATGAATTAATATAAAATAAAAAAATAAAACTTCTTCACTAAAAACGTATTTAGACAACGTGGCTGTCCTCATCGGTACAAGTAAAAAATATCATAAATAGTTTTTGATCAAGTCTTCCATCTTTTATTTATATTTATAAAACTTATTCAGAATTCCATCCAACCTATAAAACTTATTACTTCACAAGTAAAAAAATTTCATTTATTAGAAAAAAAGTAAACATAACCCTACACATCTTGCTCAGAATTTCACCATTGTGAAAATAAGAATTTTTTTTTAAATGGATCGATTGTTCCTCGCTCGGTATTCACAAAATACAAACTAAAATATTTGCGTGTGACGAAAAATACCGATTACACGACATGTTTTTCGTTTTGTGCACTTAAACGAAATCAAAAGAACTTATCAAAATAGGTGAGCATGCACTGTGTTACGATAATATATTACCTAATGCTCTAGATTTTACATTTAAATAAATATATTTACACAAACATCCAGTACTTCTAAATAGTTTTTTTTTGCTGTGTTGTAAATATTGTCATACCTCAAATACTATATATATGTATATATATATATATATATATATATATATATATATATATATATATATATATATATACACATATATATATATATATGTCGGAGTGGCTGAATAATCATTCATATTTTGTTTATTAAAACAAAAATAAACAACTTCTCATAACGATAACTTAATCGTCGGGTGTGAGATGAAATGACAAGCCTTGTCGCTGCTTGGATGGAACCGGAGGATGAAACGTGCGGGGAATGCAATATACAAAATATGAAAGGAAAAGAATGGAGATTAGATGGGTACTTCGGGGTGAGCGCACGAGATTCCTCTGGGATCATTGCATTTCACCTCTTTTTAGTTAATTTGTTAATTTATTCTTACACTTTATGAGATAACAAGAATGTTTTTACGCTATCTACGACATCAGAAGTGGGATTGCCCAGTGTCCACAATAATAGTAATTTGATTAGTAATTATAACTTAGTTATCAAAAAATTATTAAAATTAAAATATTTTGTGTTTATTGAATTTGGGCAAATCGGTTCGTGTTATTGTATTGTGTTGTGGTTATGAGTGTCATAAAGTGTCATCCAGATGAAAGACAAAGATTTTGACAAATCTGCATTCTACAGCGATGAGATATAGCGCGCAGGCCGGCTATGGCAGCACAGCTGTACGGTGTTGTGGAGTTGAACCCGGCATACGATATCGACAGGTCCGGCTTCGGTAACTTTGCAAGAGCTTGTAAAAGATAAGTTGATTTGCTATTATTTCGATTTAGAGCGAATGATGCAGTTATATGAGTACACTAAGTAAAAATTGTTAATAATGAGGTTTATTGATTGACTTGCAGATAGTAGGTAGATTTTACTGCACAATGCTAAATGTACATCTATCTGATCATTTGCGATCTGATCTGATAAATTAAATAAACTATAATCTGATTTAATAAAGGCATTTAAGCCATTTGTTTGAATAAAAAGTTATTTATTTTAATTTTCTTGTTGTTTGATTGTTTGTTTGAGATATTGTATGAACAATAGTTCTAATGTTATTATCAAATTGTGTTTACTATCAAATAAAAGTCTTGGTTCCTTATAACGAGAGAAACTCTAGTTAAAACTGTGTTATTCAGCTTGTAACTGAACGAAATTGCATTTTTACGTTGTAGTGAGACATTACTTTACATTTGGAAATATTAAATTAAACTGTAAGTTAAAATTTAAAGATTTTTATAAAGTTTATTAATAATCATTACGATCTGAAACAGAATTAATGGTTTTATAAATTTTTAAAGTAATCAGTAAAATTGGCAATAATTATTTGTATTAATAATTATAAAATTTATGTTCATGATAAAGCTATTCTTTATATATTCTACATACAACTTGCAATGAAAAGTTATAGTTGAACTAGTGGCTATTGTTAAATAACTTTTCTATTTTTGAAAATTATCGAAAAAGAGGCACAAAGAACCGAAAAGCAAAAAAAAAATGATGAAAAAAATGTGTTTTATTTGGGCAACAGAGAGAGGTATATTGCTTTTTAGAAATGAAGTTATAGCTATAAACTAAACAAGGTGTCAAGTTACAAGTAGGCTACAAATTTATGAGTCTAGACATGGGCGAAAGATCAAATGAACAGTACAGAAAAATTAGTAAAAAAAAAAATAATTTAAATATTTCTATTATAACTAAATCAAAAAAAAAAACAATAAATAAATATGTACACATAGAAAATGTAGAAACAAAGTAAATATCAAATTTAATGATTTTGAATGACATTATAAAAAAAATCTGGAATAGTTAGCGAGCAACGAGGAGCATTTGTCTCTCTCACACTTGCGTTAGAATAAGGGTGTTTATGTTGTGTGGTGTTTGAGTTATTTGTTTTTTTATGTTTGGTTTTGTGAACGTTTGTTTTGTAGATTGGAGTAGAAATGAATACGTAACAAATCGTATTGATATTATTTAGAGAAAATATATGTTCAAAATGTATTTAGAAAATTATACATTGGCAATAATAATTCTGTGTTGAGTACTAGCATAATTAATGCTAATGACACATGCAAAAATAAGCAAAGTAATTTGTAATAATTTGAGTTTGCATTTAATAAGGAAACTTTATTTTTAAAGTACAACAGCATCTTAAATTAAAATATGAGAAAAAGCATTAAAATAATAATAATTACAACAAAATAAATAAATGAAAAAAAAATAATTTCAGTACTGGGTTTAAAGTTATACGTTATAATTAGTTTCATAATAAGTTATAATCACAGATTATTAAAGTGAATTAAATAGAAATAATTTAAAAAAAAATATAGTATCAAAATCATGTTCATTATTAAAAAATAATTTTCCTGACTACTAGAAATAATTATTTCGACCTTCTTTATTTTGCATTTGCACAAAAATTGCATTGTTTTTGATATCAAAATTGTAATGTTATCTTGTAGACATATTATCGTTACACAACAAATAACTTCATTACTGCATAATACTTCAAAGTAAGTAAATAATATTACTTAGAGAGAATCTATAATAATTCTATGTTGGGAAATACAGAATAATTAATATTTGAGGTATAACATTAATTAGTTATTAAAACAAACTAATTGTAATTTAAATCTACACACAGTAAACGAATTTTATTTTAAACACACTAAGAATTCTTAAACTGAAATACAAATAAATCATGCTAGTTTTGATAGAACGAATTTTTGTTTATATTTTTTTGTTATTGTTTGTGTGTTTAGATTTAGCCGAGATGGTGTTTATTTTCTGAAGGGAGAAATATTAGGTTAGAAGTTGGCAGTTAATTTCGATGTTAAAAATAAATGTATGGGAAAGCAGTTTTGATATTAAGTTTTAGTTTTCTAGTTTTTTGTTATAACTAATTTCTAATAATTTACAACTATACCTACATTATTAAAATAAATTTAAAAAAAAAATTAAAAAAAAATGCAACTCGAACAATTCAGAGTTATAGAATTTTAGTACTATTGAGATAGCATGTTTGCTCAATGTTTGCAAAATTAGTCTTGTAAAATAATTCAGTTATATTACTCATTGTGTTGAAACGTTTATTATCGTACGTCTGATTTGTTAAAAAAAATATAAAGCAAAGATGAATGAGTAAATGGGAAAAGTAATGGTTCCGATAATGACTTCTTGTTGTCTCAGAGTTGGTGTAAGATGTAAAATACAAATTAAAATTTACGTTTCAAAATGATAGTATTTTATTTTGATATACAATTTTTATAGAAAAAAAAATAAGAAAGAAAATGTAACTTTAGTATTATTAAATTAAAAATATTTGTTCAAATTTCAGAAGTAATGCTTTGCCTAAGTATAAATAACACATCATTATATTTGACTTGAAATTAATTTGTTAATTCGAAAATTAATTTTACAACAAATAAAATTACTAATTTAATTGTTCAATCAGTTATAATGACAAAATAAGGCACAATTAAAGTATTAGAAGTTTTAGATTGTGACCGTTGTTTACTTAGAGCTTTAAATAACAACTGTATTTATGAGTAGTCCCATGACCTTAGAAAGATGCCTAAATATTGTGTAACTATTGATAATGATGACGATGTCGAGAGTGACCAAGAGTGGCACATCTCGCACTGGGGACGGACACTGAATTGACGCTATAGTTGTAGTGGATGGCAGCGCGACGTTACTTCACGGTCGTAGTCCGATGGAAATCGGTATCTATGTTCGCATAGTCCGTGGACGCGCGATCTGTGAGTAATGGGTGTCGCGCTGGGTGTATTTGGCATTTTGACCTTTACACTAGTAACCTCAGCAGGGAAGCTGGGAAGCCTCAGTCAGGGTACTGGGATGAGTGTAGTCGGCATTGCGCCTTCACACTAGTAGCCTCAGTTAGGGTACTGGGATGAGTGTAGTCGGCATTGCGCCTTCACACTAGTAGCCTCAGTTAGGGTACTGGGATGAGTGTAGTCGGCATTGCGCCTTCACACTAGTAGCCTCAGTTAGGGTACTGGGATGAGTGTAGTCGGCATTGCGCCTTCACACTAGTAGCCTCAGTTAGGGTACTGGGATGAGTGTAGTCGGCATTGCGCCTTTACACTAGTAGCCTCAGCTAGGGTGCTGAGAAGCCTCAGCAGGGCGCTGGGATGATGGAGGAACACTGAAAGTGTTTCTTCATAAATTTGACTATATAGCTGTGGTAGTTGATTCAGTGCCTGTTGTCCGTTATTTTTGGATCTGTTTTTATTTGTAATTCACTTTTGTGAGGTGTTATGGCAAACTTATAGTAATAGTAATAATATCATAATAACAAAAGTATGCCTTGTTGGTTAGGCTAGCTGGTTGAGCAGCAATGAAAGTGTGCTTTGCTAGTTAAGCAAAGGTTTGAGGTTGCAGGTTAAGCAATAAAAGTGTGCTTTGCTAGTTGAGCAAAGGTTTGAGGTTGCTGGTTAAACAAAAAAATGTGCTTTGCTGATTAAGCAAAGAAAGTTTCAGATTGCTGGATAAGCAATGAAAGTTTTCCATTGTTAGCCAATAAAATGATAAAATAATTATTTAATTCTAATGTAGAATACTCGATTGCGATCGGGTAAATGTAACGTATTCACAACTGTTAAACTGAAAACCGAGCCGTGTAAAGTATTCGTTGCTTTATGTTGAAAACAAATGTGTTGTGTACTGTACTAGTGTACTGTACTAGTGTACTGTACTAGTGTACTGTACTGTTTAGTTGAAATAAATGTTTTATAGTAGCATTTGTTTAATGTTATTATTAGTTGGTCAGTAGTGGCCGAGCGAAAAGAGAAATACTTTGGCAAACTTATTATTTTTGATAACTCACACGAGGACGCGTGAGGCGTCAGAATGGCCGTGTCGGAGTGGCTGAATAATCATTCATATTTTGTTTATTAAAACAAAAATAAACAACTTCTCATAACGATAACTTAATCGTCGGGTGTGAGATGAAATGACAAGCCTTGTCGCTGCTTGGATGGAACCGGAGGATGAAACGTGCGGGGAATGCAATATACAAAATATGAAAGGAAAAGAATGGAGATTAGATGGGTACTTCGGGGTGAGCGCACGAGATTCCTCTGGGATCATTGCATTTCACCTCTTTTTAGTTAATTTGTTAATTTATTCTTACACTTTATGAGATAACAAGAATGTTTTTACGCTATCTACGACATATATATATATATATATATATATAAATATAATAACTTCTGAAAGATTTTTACAATGTTATATACCTTTTAACACAACCTATCTATCAATGAGTCTTATTAATATCTTCAGGTGTATTGGTCTTATTAAAACAAATAAAACAAACATCGATAATAGTTTATTAATTTGTCGTACTATATTTATCGTTCAATGTACTAATTTTGTCGCAAAATTTTCCATTTTTGTAATACTATTTTTTTGTTGTGCTATACATATCGTTGGAAATACCAATTTTTTCGTGAATTTTACCATTTTTTCGTCGTTTGAAATACCAATCTTATTGTGCAATTATATTTTTCATAAAAATTCGATCCCGTGATTTTTGATATATTTTGGCATATTTTCCATTTCAAAACAAAAGCAATTTGAAACGAAAAATATGAGAAGCGTATTATTTTTCAAAAACTAGTATAAATAAAACATATTAAGCAGCAAACATGAAGTGAATAAATAATGAAAGGAATCATTCATTCATGTACAAATAAAATAAATGTTTTTTCCGGATATCAAATTTCTATTTATCATGTAACAATATACAACGAGACGTTTGTATATTGGAGCTCTGTTGGTTGGCTACAATTTAAAACCCGTCATACATTTGTTATATGATGCGTATAATGTGAAGCAGCCTTTACGGGTAATTAGTCGGTTTTGTTTACAACTACAAACCGTTTTAGTCAAGTTATTAATATGCTTTTAATTAGATAATTGTTTCTCAGATCAGGCACCACCCCTTGTGACCTAGTTATACTTTTTTTTTTCTTTCTTTCATAATGCTGCACAACTCAAAATGAAAATATTATCGGATAAATGCAAGATAATATTGTAATATTTTTTTGCTAAATTTTTGTGCCAGTGACATAGTTGTCAAACTAGAAATATTTAGAAAAACGTATTTACGCCTTAATTAAAAATAAAATTGCTACAATTCTGTATACATCTTGTAAAACTCGTGGCATTACAAGATATCCTTTTTTTTCTATAGTAAATGAAATGCCTCTTTTGATGGAAAAATGTTACGAAATGCGCACAGAATAGGCTCACACTAAGTACAAAATCTTTCAGAACTCATTATATTAAAATAAAACGCTTTAAGTTGTAGTTCTGTATTAATTTTTACTAATAATCGACATTTCGACGTACTGAACGTACACCAAGATGTACGTTGAGTACGATTATAAATAAAAATTAATGTAAAACTACAACTGGAAGCCGTTTTGTTTTAGGCTCATACAAGTTTCAGGTTTTTAAATAATTTCATTCGGAATATGAATTTAGAGTATAAGAAAATGATTATATACCTAAAATTTTAATTTGTTTGAAATATTTTAATTCGCAAAATTTTTTTTTTACTGAATATGACCGAAGTCATGTACAGTTTTATATATATCGAAAATCGAATACCATGTTACAATAAACAAAACTTATTTTACAAAATTAGGTTAACGCAAATTTGTTTACGTTAAAACATCTATATGAATATCTAATTGGCGTCATTTTAATTACTCCCAACTGTACAACATAGTAGTGCAATTAGTAAATATTCTCCAATATCAAAAAACAAAAAAAAAGCATATGCAAGCAACCGTATGCATACAACGAAAGCCCATATTTACCCAATAAATTTTATCATGCACTTTACCTAGCTTGCTCAATATCCACGGCACACCAAGATAATTATTGATTAAAATATTTCTAGGAACTACGAAACCGATGTCACACGTAAACATAGATAATTTATATTTTTGTTTACTGTTTTTGTACCCTATATTATAGGAGTTTTTCTTCTTGTTATCCTAACTAGCTATATATATGATAGGTAATTGTAATTATAAACATACAACGTACTCGCATATAATGAGTTAGATAAAAAAAAAAATAAATAATAAAAACAAAATTTCTTAGTTACGTGTGTGGGTTTTTTTCCTCTCGAAATCATAGTAGGCGGGTGATGGTTGTTTGTTTCAAAGCCAACTGTACCAGGAGGTGCTATCATTTAGAAGATAAATGGAATATTATATGACTGTTCATAATTTATATTTACTGTATATTTGTGATAATTAATGAATTTATTAGGTTTTAATTGCAATTTAGTATTTTTAATGTACATGAAAATATAAATAACATTGTTGAAAACATATTTTTAAATAATCAATTGTAAATATATTATTTCCTGTTTTCAATAATGTTTGTCCTAAAATAGAATCCATAATATTTAAAATAAATGTTTAAAAACTTTATATTAATTTTTAAAAGTATAAATATTTTATTCTCATTATCAGAAAACATTTTACAAAAATATATATCAAGTTAACCTATAGACAAATCATGTTTATACATAAATAAAGTAAACATGTGAACATTTATTTAGGACACCCTGTAGAAGCAGATAAGAATGTGTAGGTGGTAAAATGTAAAATGGGTGGAAAGGTTCAAACATAAATCTATGTATTATTGAAAAATATTTATTTACACTTCGATACGAGCAATATTTATTGATAAAATGTTTACATTTCTATAGAAAATATATAGGAAAATGATAGTTTTGTAACATGTTTATTTATTTGTTTGAAAATTTAAACTGTTCGAAATCATTATTATTATTGGAACATTATTATTTGCACTTCTAATCTTTTAGGTAAAAATTATTTTATTTATGTAGTCTAGTCGTTCATAAATTGTATAAATCTTATTTATTATTTAAACAACGCAAACACAAAACAAATAAATATAATACTATTTTGCTAATTTTAAATAATAAATTTCTTTTTTAAATTATTCCAAATTGTTGATTAAACGTTTCCCATGAATACAAAAAAAAATTGTTATTTTTCAGTATCAAGTACCTAACAGTCTAGACCCAAAAATTATAATATATAATAATACTATAATAGTTATTTATGTAACAAGTGTGTAAAAATGGGCTTTATAACATGAGTTAGAAAATTTCGTGCCGAGCGTAGCGGGCCTCGAAAACATTCGAACGAATGTCATAAACTCAATTTAAAAATGTTTTTTATGAATGTTAAGTTTTCTGAGAAAATGTAATTCACAATAACATAAAAATGCTATTAACGATTACTAATCACTGTTATTAATGGTTAAATTTACTGTAAATTCCATTTTATTATTTTAATTAATTTGTTTACGAAAAACATTAACATATAACAAACCGCTGAAATACAAAAATGCAACTCTTGTTCACTATTTACAAGTTAGAACAAAGTTGTAGTATAGTAACATCTCTTCATAATATTTGCTAAATTTACCCAAAAACTAAATACCGGGTGTAGAAATGAAATGTGAACCATAGGGATTTCAATGTTATTTTTTAAATACGGCTGTATCTCTTTCCCTATTGACTTTAGAGCAAATATTTAAATACAAAACTTGTTCAAAATGTGAAAATGCATGGTATAAAGTCAATTTTCTTACATAAATATTAATATTTTACGATATACAGGGTTAACCACTAAAAAATGAGTTATAACATTGGGAAACGGGAATGGTATCGAAAAATGCGGAATAATGAGTTCTATAATTCTGTGAAAAAATAATTGTTCTACGATACTTCGTTTAGGAGAAAAAAATTAAAAACTGATTTTTGAAAAATTTCGTAAGGGGGTACCCCTGTGTTTTGTTTAAAAAAAAAAAGATTTTGGATATTTTAACACTGGCTTTCGTTGTCTACTCTTTTATCCTACTTTTTGTACCAGACACTTTTTTTTTCCTGTTTTTCTTTAATTTTTTATTCACCTTTTTCTGATTTTTCGAAAAGTTGATAAGGGGGGACCATTGGCATTTTTTTCGAAAATCAGTTTTTAATTTTTTTCTCCTAAACGAAGTATCGTAGAACAATGATTTTTTCACCGAATTATAGAACTCATTATTCCGCATTTTTCGATATCATTCCCGTTTCCCAATGTTATAGCTCATTTTTTAGTGGTTAACCCTGTATATCGTAAAATATTAATATTTATGTAAAAAAAAATGACTTTATACCATGCATTTTCACATTTTGAACAAGTTTTGTATTTAAATATTTGCTCTAAAGTCAATAGGGAAAGAGATACAGCCGTATTTAAAAAATAACATTGAAATCCCTATGGTTCACATTTCATTTCTACACCCGGTATAGTAACTACGAAATTTTCTCATTACATATGAAATTAAAACACCTTTTGCTTAACTCCGGAATTTAACTCGAAAAACAGATAGTCGTAAAGGAACAATTAAAAGTAGTCTTCATAAAATAATTTCTAACTCTGCTTTTTTTGTGTACTATACAGCCTGATTCGGAGTAAGCGCCTTATTTATTTTTAGCCACACTATGGGTACTACTTTCAAAATATTTGGCAGTAATATGTTTCAGGACATTCTCTACACGATGGTGATATAAAATTTTTAATTGGATGAATCATTTCAAAATGGCGACGTTTAAGTTTTTTTTTTAAATGGGATGCCATAATTTTTTTATTATTATTGAGATCCTAAAAACATTCTTTTTACGATAGTATTTAGTTTTTCTTAAAAATTCATTTCTTTCTCTATCAAAAAGCAAACTAACATTTTAATCTAGTAGCGCATGAATGTTTTACACCCGATGTTATTTTTGTCCAAATATCAAGTAGCGGTAGACAAACTAGTTGTCAAACGTCAAACACCACCATTGGATGACGTTTCAATTTATGTATTGAAAAAGAAGGAAAACATTTCGAGCAATTTTTGTAAATACCTAATTTTTATTTGATGTAAATTTTTAATTTTGAGTTTCAAAAAGTAGATGTAGATGACAAAATAAAGTTTTATTGTTTCTTTTGTGTCTACCGCTACTTGATATTTGGACAAAAATAACATAACATGCGCTACTAGATTAAAATGGTAGTTTGCTTTTTGATAGGGAAAGAAATGAATATTTAAGAAAAACAAAATACTATCGTAAAAAGAATGTTTTTAGGATCTCAATAATAATAAAAAAAATTATGGCATCCCATTAAAAAAAAAAAGTTGAACGTCGCCATTTTGAAATGATTCGTCCAATTGAAAATCTGATATCACCATCGTGTAGAGAATGTCCTGAAACATATTACTGCCAAATATTTTGAAAGTAGTACCCATAATGTGGCTAAAAAAAAATAAGGCGCTTACTCTGAATCAGGCTGTATAAAATAAAAACAAATGAAATGCAGCATATGCATAGAGAATTCAAGTTGGCTATACCCATATATTTCATCGCATCACCGAGTAAAACAAAACACTGTGAAAAAAACAAATTCATGAAGCATCGGCTCTGTACGTTACTTTCCTGTCACGTGACATACTCAACGGCCTCTTTGATTCATTCATTCTTTACTTCAGCCAATCTTCTCCCACTCGAACTTCTGTTTTTTTTCAAAACACATTTTACAACTACACACTCATGCACTTGTACTGGCAAAATACATTCATAAAGCATGTATTGAGTCACTCACACACAACATAATGTGTATATTTTTCCCGTGTGCGTTCAGTACAATATAATATGTGTCTGAATTTCAACTTTGAACAGACGGACGGGCAAACAAACACTGCTTGCCGAAGATAGAAAGGTGTGGTTTTCATTTATATATGTTAAGTAATGAATGATTATATATTATCTGCACTGAATTATAATAGCCGATTAATTTCGTTGTATAAATAAACGTGTGTGTGTGTGTGTGTGTGTACGTTGGTGTTTAATGTGGGTCACTAGTTCTGACAATGAATTTTAATGTGTGGGAAAACTAATGTAAACTTGAATGAATTTTGTAGTATCAATGAAATAATTTTGCTCCATTTTTTTTTTGTATTTATTTTTGAACTGAAACTAATTTTATATTATTTGTCAAAAAAATTTGAAATAAATATTTTATTCTAATTAATTTGTATGTGTATAAAAATTACAATAAAATAAAAAATAAAACACATTTTAGATCCCAAAAAAATGTAATTGAACATTTAGTGAGTGATCGGTTTACGAATATAATCCGTTCCAAGACTATGTTCGTTAACCGACCGTCCTCATAATATTGCCAGATTTTCTTATATTTTAATTTATTTTTTTATAAGGGGTTTAGAAAAGTTCGTTAGTCGAACAAAAATCTTTCGTAAAAGTGTTCGTGTCCGAATTGTTCGCAGTCCGAACTGTTTGTTAACCGATCATGACGTTGAATTAAAAATAGAAATATAATTATGAAAATTATGTAATACATCGTAGCGCCTTTGTAACAAGTCGCGGTTTCTAAGGCACACATTTTGAGAACCACTGACTTAAATGGTTCTTTAGAAGAAAAATAAAACACTTTGAAAACTGCATTACTATGCGTTTTTAAGTTCTTCAATAATGAAATCATATTATTATTTTTAATATTTAAATAGAACTTTACAATGTCATATTACTCAATCTTTGTACTACTTACTTAATTATTATATATATATATATATATATATATATATATATATATATATATATATATATATATATATATAAATGGTTTTTACGTAGGTGTGTTAATAATTCAATTATAATAAACAATAGAATTAATTTGCAAATTGCTTATATATGAACGTTGTTTGTACAACACAATGTTTTTGTTATAAATATAATTATTGAGGTTTTTTATATTTTCATATAGTTACAGTGGCGCAACCAAGGAGGGGGGGGGGGCGACGGGTCTCCCCCCCCCCCCCCCCAGCTAGCAGAATTAGCACAATTTTAATTCGTTTAGTCATATATTCAGCAGTCACTTCTAACGCTGCAATTATTTACCCAAAATATTGAGCCAACATTCATTATTTTAAACTATTAATTATTCGATTTATGTAAGATAAAGTGGAAATCTGGTTAGTATTTGCTTTTTTTTTGCTTCTCCAAGATAAAATCCTTGCCCCCCCCCCTCCAAGACAAAACCCTGGCTGCGCCCCTGTATAGTTATAATTATAAAATAATAAAGTAAATAAATATATATATATATATATATATATATATATATATATATAGATAGATAGATAGATACCGAAAGACCTTGTAATATTCATATTACTTAACCTACGTCAACATGTTTCAATAAATTTGTGAATCTGAAAGTATCACATGTTCTGGTGCGCAATAAAAATTATGCGTCATTCTTGAAACTGCTTTAACGAATTAATATTTTACCGTTTGTTTATAATATATATAATATTTATGATATTTCTGCCAATATCTATCAAACATATTTCTATTCCGTAAAAAAATTATAGGTAAATGAATTAAAAACTTTTTTACAGTGGATGAATATAACAAGTTTTCGTTAAATATAGTGCTTTAGTTTTTATTCATAAAATGTAATTAAATTTGATTTGAAATTATTTAAAACAATATACGAAAAAAGTATTTGATATTATTGATTACAGTACAAGAGGTATTAATAAATTTTATGTTACAAGTATACAGGCAAACGATTTGTGATGGTGGATGGTATAGAGGTATTGTAGAATATAATAGTTTACCAGATTTGTACAAATATTTAGAATTAAATAAATTTAAAACTACTACATTAAAGCAATATTTAATCGAAGAAGAATATAATTAATTTGTATACAGTACAATTGTATTTTTGATTATTTATGTTTGTAAATAGCAATGGCTAAATAAAGATTATTATTATAATTATTATTAATTTCTAAACAATCTAATTATACAAAAAAATAACAATCTAATCAATTATACAATTTAAAATACTAGTTACGTATGGAAGTAAAAACATTGCGATTACATATGTATAATTGTTTTGCGGTAAATAAAGGAAATACCTTATACAACAAAGTGTGCACACGCTAAGGTTAAATTTTTTCTGTAGTAGAATTGAAAATCAGGAAATGACCGAAATCAAAAAAATACCGTACACTGTACGTAAATAATTAAGCATTTATGGTTGCAAATTAACCTAGTAAGTTATGTGTGAATAAGTACATTCCAGAATAATGAAAATATGTTGTAATGTGTTAGATATGTATAAAACTACACGTAGAGAATTATGTCAATACACAACGATAAATCTTGTAAATTTTTATAACTTATACTATTAATTCTTGTATATTTGTTTCTAAACTCTCAAAAACGGCTTTAACAATTTTGAAATGTAATAAATTTACGTTTTCAGATACGGAAAAGCAATTTAGCTAGGTATCGATACATAAATCCAGTACAAATACACAAAAATAATATTACAACATCAACTGCAATATAATAAAAATTTGTAATTTCTGCTGTGGCCACCGCACAACCGACCGTCATCGTATTAAATAAATTTATAGAGTAGAAAATTTTGTATAAGTACCAAAAACTACTGTAGTCATGCTAACTAAAAACAAAAGTGTCTTGATATAAATATGCCACCTATTTACAGAATTATATATAATCATAAGAAAAATTATTGAACCGTATCCAAAAATGTTAAAATTAAAAGTTGTTTCTTATAACTTGTTCAGCAACTTTTATCTATAAAAATCTCTAAATGTTAAATTTGGTATGATACCTCTCTTATCATATGTGACATAACTGTCGGTAAAAAGATTTATAAGAATATTTATCAATATGTATAATATAAATAATTTTTTACCTATAATGTGACATTGCTAATGAGTGTATTGTCATTTTGCGTTTTAAACAAATAAGTCTAGATTGAAACCGATTTCTCGTTGAGAAAGTATTTTAAAACCGTGCATTATTAGAAAGTTTTAATTTAGTATTTACATATTTACAATGTGAACATGTAGATATTAATATAATTAAAACACGCATGTACATGTGTATGTTTGTTATACATTTCAAATATGAAACAATAAATTTGTAATTTGCTTATGTAATTAATTAAATTATTGATATTATATTTACTTAATTGACAGTTTACATTTGATAAAATTTATTAATAATATAAATATAAAATCTGCTGTGGCTAAGCACTTTTATTTTAAAATGGCATTAATTTTGTGCATAATTAAATATTTGACAATGGTGTCAAAAATGCTAGTGTTAATTTAAGTGTCAAATATATTTTACTGTGTAATGATAAAAATGATTCTTCTAAAAGTCAAAAAGTATTTTTAAAAAAAAGTATTTTTAGTAAAAAGTAATTTTAAAAAAAAAATGCCATACTTTTTTAAAAAATTGATACCTATTGCAGTCTGATTTATATTAGAAACTTCTGCAAAGTCAATTAACAATACATATATGAATTAACTATTTTTAAATATTTAATTAATTCATTAACTGACGTCAGATACAAATTATAATTGGTTAATTTTTACCAAATTACCATATTAAGAAATTATAACATTTGGTGCAGTTATTATTATTTTTTTTTAAACATAACTGTCAGAATTTTACGAAATAATTAAGAATATAAAGTTTTTAATGGGATCTGAAGAATTTAAAGTCAAAAAGTTTTAAAATAAGCTATATGCATACATATTCATATATACTTACAAACGTATACCATAAACGATACGCAGCAGAAAATCTCATATTAATTAACCGCCATTTAAGTTCATTAATAATGGTTTTAATTCAAAATAATTACCTTAAATTACTAGCGCAATTATGGTTTTATTTCGACGAGCGCTGTAATTTGACGAATAAATTTATACACTTTAAAGTTTCGTACATTTCATCTATTTTGTTTGCATGTTTCCTGTTCTTTAGTATAGATATAAAATAATTTTGATATTTTACTTTGTTCAACAAAAATATACTTCTTAATTTAAAGACAATACAAGTTTGCAGTTCTTCGTAGTCTTATAGTTAAATTAAATTTATAATAAAACTTAATTATACTTGTAGATAAAATTAAAGTAGTTTCATAGAATAAATAAAGTTTTAACATGTTTCAACTAACTTAACCAATTTCTTTTGCTATTCTATTGTCATAGTAAAAATATAGGCCCGTATTCTCACCTCATTTTTTTGTAAAAAAAAACTGCTTTTATCATACATTCGAAAATAAATTTGTATTTCTATTTTTTTTTCAAATATGGATAGTTTTTATATTTCTTAAAATTTTTATATATCTGGGAATTATAAAATGTAAATAAACTATTTTAAAGACCTTAGCAAGTAATTTTAAATAAACGTAAAAAGCACTTTTGTCAAACTTTTATAAAGTGAGGTTCGAGGAGTACATCTTCGTGAATTATAGTCGTCATAATATGGTAATTAAATAATAAAACAATATATTTTTTAAGAAAATTATTTCACTTCGTCTTCATCCAACAAATAGATGGGCAGGCATAATTGCGAGTGTGATAGGAGAAAAGATAAAAAAAAATCCGTTTAAATGAAAAGAATTTATGTCGCATCCTTATGGATACATGGCGTGATTGTGTATGCATGTACGTATATAATTTTTTAATATAATCTCAAAAAAAGTACTAGATCAGTGGCGTAACTAAAAATTTTACCCACCCCCTCTCTAAATATATAGTGAAAAGAATATTTTTTAAAAACACCATTATATTATTTATATATTATTTTCAATAAAATTCGAAAATAAAAAACGAGATATTCAAATTCTGTAAAAAGCAGATTAAAAATGTATCAAATAACTATATTTTTGACTCAAACTAAATACCCCCTGTTTCTCGAAATTTAAACAGTATAAACAATGTAAAAAAAAATAAATGTGTAAAGATGGGTTTTATGACATGAAATCTGAAATTTCATGCCGAGCGTAACCAAGTTCGATAACATCCCAACGAATGTCATAAAACTCAGTTTACTCACAATTTGCATACAAAATTTTATTTACGGTTCCAAATTATATAAACAAACAAAAATGTTTTTATAAATACAATTTGTTAAGTTTTCGAACAAATGTAATTTACAATAACATAAAAATGCTAATTACGATTATTAATCATTTTTATTAATAGTTTTATTATCTTAATTAATTTGTTTACGAAAAATATCAACAAATATTTAACTGCAAAAACAAAAATACAAGGTCCGGGAAGTTAGCGAAGCCACTTTCACCAAACAAAAAATAAAATATTGATTAATTTGTCGTAAATTAGTCGTAAATTTGTCGTGAAATCAAAAAATTTGTCGCGCCCTATTTTAAAAAATTATTGATGGCTTCGCTAACTTCCCGAAAAAGTTAGCGAAGCCATCCTTCAAAATTAAAAAAATATTAATAAAATGAACCGCGGATGTAGCTTATAATTTATCGTAAATAAGTCGTAAACGAATAAGAGTAATTTTGTATATAATAACTAGAAAAATGGTACAAAATAAAAAAAAAAAACTTAAATAAAAAAACTTTTTTAGACATTATTCTAAAATTCTGTCGCATATTATACCTACCTATTTCTTAAAGCCGAAAAGTTTGCAACTATAAGAAAAATTTGCTTTCACATTGAAAAAAATCATACTCACTAATTTGTTTATTATTTTTTTATGTTAATAACTATATTATTAATTTTCTATAAGCTGTTGTTTTCAAAAAATATATACCAAAAAGTTACATTTTGTTCTTTAAATAAGCGTTATAAGCACTGTGATCTTCGACTAACTATTCGAAGAGTGGCCGTGCCAATTTCTCGTTGTAAATTGGCTGGCCACCTAATTTAGAAAATAAAAAATAATTTTTTCACGTTAATTATTAGATATTAAATTTTCGTAAATTAATCGTTACTAAAATTGTTGTTCGATTTTATTTTGTTGTACATGCTCTATCCATATATGCATTGTACGCATACACATTCGTTAAGTTTATTATTTCTGTAATAATAATTTCGTTACAAAATTACTCTTATTCGTTTACGACTTATTTACGATAAATTATAAGCTACATCCGCGGTTCATTTTATTAATATTTTTTTAATTTTGAAGGATGGCTTCGCTAACTTTTTCGGGAAGTTAGCGAAGCCATCAATAATTTTTTAAAATAGGGCGCGACAAATTTTTTGATTTCACGACAAATTTACGACTAATTTACGACAAATTAATCAATATTTTATTTTTTGTTTGGTGAAAGTGGCTTCGCTAACTTCCCGGACCGAAAAATACAACTCTTGTTCATTATTTGCAGTTTAGAGCAAGGTGCGGCCATGGTGTGGTAATGGTGGCAAATTATTGTCAAATAATTATCTTATTTTAATATAGTTTTCATTATTAATTTATCTGCACTTAAGAATAATATAAAATTATTATAAAATAAAACGGCTTTAGGTTTAAGTTCTCTATTAATATTTATTAATAATCGACGTTTCGACGAACTCTTTATCATCCATCTTCATCAGAAAAACTGATACAAATGACATTTACAGTAAATAATAGAACATAGAAAAAAGTTACTTGGTCACAAATAAGTAACTTCGCGTTCAGAACTATGTACATAAAAGACCAAATACTGGAGTATATTAAATAATTCCACTATCACGTATATGAGATTTACAACCAACTAAACGATTTATGACCATTATTTCTTCACACATTACCCGAGACCATATCAGACCATCTTAACAGTCCGCCATCGTATTCCCACTCATGTGTGCTGCGAGGGAAATGAAAAGAAAAATTTGGTGGCGCTCCAAAAGTCTCTTCCCATTGTGCCTGCTCGTTTGCTCTCTCATCTTGCCACGACATCCACGTTCAAATATAATAAAATATCGGAGTCTATTGTCAGTTCAGCGGCATAAATGCGATGGCCAAAACGGAGGTTGAATTCTGTCGCCACCAAAAAAACCATTACGAAAACCATATACATTGGCGTTTTCTTATTTATATACGCCTTTTTGGCCGCATTTTGGGCGAAAATTACCGAAGAACATGTGGGACTGTTTTCCGTTAAGTGCGGAAAATTGAGATGTAAATCTTGTGAAAACGAGAAAAATCGAAAACGATATTCAATTGTACGATATATAGTTTCATGATGTAGTCGAATTAATATGAACCAAAAATGGAAAACATAACGTAACAATATTTAAATAACGTTACAAAACGTTATGATAACCGATAACGATCCGTAAAAAGTTATTTTGTTAGGTTATTAATCTTTGCTGGAAAGAATATTGCTCAAAAAAATTTATTTTGATAATATAAATAAAACAAAAATTTATAGAAACAGAAAACCAGTTGGAACATCCTGTAGTTTGGATTATTTCATTTAAATTGCAGTAATGATAAAGTTTATTTAATTATAAAGTGACCTAAATATTTTTCCGGTATGAAATGGAACTTATAATTATTGTGGAATTGTGTGGTATTTCATAATAATCAAAAATGATTTAACGTTATGGAATGCTTGCAATGTTTGTGACGCGGAAATCTATTTCATTTTATTTTAATTTGTTGCACAAGAAAATGCAGTATTATTTATTAAATATTATTATTATTAATTGTTAAAACTATATTTATATAATCGTTAACTCACAGACAAGAAAGAAACCTACAGCTTATAGTGGGTTCCGAATCACTCAGACGCAGATTAAGTACATTTTAAATTCGAAATGTTTATCTCAAATGAATTGAACCGGCTTTAGAGGCCTGACTTAAACGTTCATAGCGATTAGAAATTTTAGTCTTAATTATTTATTTACTTCCGACGGTTTCAAATGTAGAGATAAACATATAGTCAATGATATTTTTAATTTGACCGTTAACCTAAGACCCCTGAAAAAGAAACAAAAATCCATGATTCATTCACAATACAAACATTTACTATTATTATTATTTATTATATTTATTATTTACATGAACGTACTGATAGACCTAGCGTAAACAATTCCACAATTTCAACTAAAGCTATCTACACATTCGTATGAAACATGAATGAATCAACAGCACCGGACCCAAACATATAACTCAAATTATTGATTCCTTTTGTCGGCCAAACACTAGACACTCGGAACCGCGACAGATTTAGTCACAACATGACACACACACACACACACACACACACACACACACACACACAACCCGCCACAAAATAAATAAATAAAAGTCAGAGCGACAACGAGACACATAAACAAACCACTGGGAAATAATCGGACAGACTTTATACAGCCTCGTCTATCCTAGCATGTCTTAACCCATGGGTCGCAAACGATTTTGAAAAGAGTCTCAATAGCGTTAAGATTTATCTAGATAATTTTGTCTAGATAAAAATTGTTATCTTTTATCTTATTTAGATAAATTTACAATTTTACAAGATAAATAATGAACAAAAGATCATAACGTAAACGTTACGAAACGAAAGTGTGAACGCAAATGACTACAAGTAACTAGAGCTAAGTATACATTATGTATCAGTTGTCTTTTACTATATAATACTATATCAATAAACGCCCGATTCGCGTATATCCGTATTACATCAAAAATATGACTTGAATTCATTGGTTGATTAAAAATAGCGAATGATACCCGCTTTTTTTTGCCAATTTTTAATAATTATTTTAAGGCATATGATAAATAAATTTTATTTTAAAATAATATGTGCAAAATGTTTTATTGTACAGTAGATTTTAAATTGAAAATTAAAAAAAAAAAAAATAAAGTTTATTCGGTTCGATAAAAGTAGGTAAAATGTTGATTGTAAAATTAGACGATAAACAAACAAGCGAATAAATAAACGGAGCTGTTATTATATAATTTGGAACACAATATCCGGAATATATTATTATTTTACGTAATTTAATGATCTAAAATAATTGAAATTCATTCATAATAAAAAACCCTATTGATAATGAAGTTTGATAAGATTATTGTGTAAAGTATAGATTATGAAATATACTCTGAAATTAATAAGGATAGATTTTGTTTATTTATATTTTTATTAAATTTATATTTTTTACAAAATACAGAATTTCTATAAATGATTGGTAAGGTTTTAGTGGGATTATTAAAATTATTAAAAGAAATTAAAATTAATTTAAGAAAATTGCACAGATATTTTTTATTTGTGGATAAAGAAACTATTACAATTATTTAAGTTACAAATATTGGAAAAATAAATATGTCTAAAATATTTGTGCATATATGTGTTAAATTTAACATACTTCTCAAAAATTAAAAAACCTGTACAATCTGCAAATAATTGTTAAAACTTATGTGTGAAACTACATAAAATTATGAGTACTATTATAATATATACAAGATATGGCACCCAAAATATATTATTTCTGAATTGAAAAGGTAATGTGTTTGAACGAAATGAAAATATCCAAAAAAATAATAATTTTTCTCTCTTCTAAAACATTGATATTAAGTCGGGTTGGGAAACGCTGATTCTATCCCATTTTCCTACCACACCCGAAAGCGCTCAATTTTCCCAGACGGCTAGACAGAGACAGCACCAAAACAAAAACACCCACGCCCTTGCGCCATGCCGACAGAGGGGTGGGAGAGGAGTGTATTACGCGGGAGAACTAAAGGGGGTTGGAGAGGGAGGGCAGAAGGAGAAGCATCGTCGTTTCAACTCAGACGGTATTAACGGGTCTCTCGCGCGCATTCTGTACTCTGGTGAACGGACCCAGAGTACAACGCACGACTGAGACGCGACGCTTCGGACGGACAGAGATAGATAGCAAACGCTAGTAAATCGATTTCCGATACTACTACGACGCGACGTATATATATATGGGCGAATGACGGGTTGGCGCGCGAGTTCATGACGCATGCGCCCTTGTTGCGGCAGTTTCGACGAGCACTTTGACTTCTCTCTGCCTTGGCTAAACGTGTACAGGTTTGTTTTGATACAATACGAACCATGTGAGAATTGAGGGAATGCTTTGCAACTAGGTTTTAAGTTTTAACCAACTTGTAATTTTACATATTTATCCAATAGGTACTTTTATATTTATGCTGTCATAAATAAAATAATTTTTTTTTGATGATTTTCAGTATTCTAGTTAAATTACATGAAACATCTAATCTAAAGGTAGATATTACGTTAAGTGTATTTAGCAAATGTATTTGGATATTTTTTCTAGTTTTATATATTTATCTATTCTTGTTTGTTGACTTATCTAAAGTTTTAGATTATTTACTTGAACTTGAATTGAAATTACAATTTGATTTCAACTAATTTATATATAGATGAAATAACTAATGTTATTGAAAATATCATCTAATTAAAAAAGACAAATCATGTAAAATTTAGTTACATTATTTCGAATTAAATGTAATAGCCTTTTAACTGTTTTCTGTGTTAATGTAGAAAAATATCAGGTTAAAAGATTAGAAATGAGATCAGTTGCATAAAATGTTGTTACCTTAATAAATGATTAAGCAGCTACTCAATTAAAGTATATTTTCACATGAAATCTCCAGTTTTTAATCATTTTCCTTCGAGTTCTAAGTTATTCTACAATTTATCCAGGTTTTAATCAATTTACAACATTAATTATAATATAGCCGATCAAAAAATAGAAATACTGATAAAATAAAAAGTTTTAGGATTAAGTTCTATATATAATATTTGGATTCGTTTAATTAATAATTTATTAATCATTATTATTCTTTTTAACAATTTATAAATTTTTAATCTAGTTACTTTTTCCTGACGATGATATACGTAAAGTATATCGAAACGTCGATATTTATATAAAATATATACATAATTCTGAAAGATTTTTCACTATATTAAAAATACTAATCAAATAACTAAAAATACTGAACAAATAATTTAGACACTTATTATAATAAATATAATATACATTTGTTGAGTTTAATATATACAATTTACAACATTTTGTGTATTATTATACTGAAATGTTGTGATCGAATTTTTATTGCCTTTTTTTTTAATTTAGCATTTTGTATACTAGTATTGACTTCTTTTCAATTATTCATTTCCAGGTTAAAGTCAAATAAAACACGGTCCCCTATACGTAATTAAATTGACATTAAATTGTCCTGAAACTCAACTCAAACTCAATGTTTATCAGGCATTCTGTTTCATTCAACAGTTCAAATAACGCGAGTTTTGTTTTGATGCAGGCAGAAACATGTGAACATTTTGTGGATTATTGTTCATGTCTTTACGCATAGAGAAAAAAAGATGAAATTACTAAAGAACGGTTTTTCGTAACGAAGAATATTTGTTAACAAATTCTGACCGTCAAAAATGAGCTTAAAGACTATTTGTACAAAAATTTGTTAAACACATATCTGCTAACAAAGTGTTCTCAACTGACCAATTAATTAAACGTTTTGAAAAACAAATGACAATTTAATCGTAGAATACTTAATGGTATTGCAGATGATCAATGGTATTGATCAATCAATATTAACAGTAGATTGATAAGAGAAGTAAATGAAATTTATAAAGAAAAATTTGGCTACCTTTAAATACAAATTTATAAAATTTATAATCTAGTTACTTATTTTGTTACCCAGTAACTTGTTTCTATGCTCTGTTTATTTACTGTATTGTCATTTGTATAATTTTTTCCTGATGATAATTTATGTTGAGTACGTTGAGACGTCGATTATTAATAAAAATTAATACAGAACTATATCCTAAACTCATTTCATTTTAATATAATGAGTTCTGAAAGTTTTTTACTATGTTATAAATATTTTTTGTATTTGTCTAAATTACGATTTTCGAAAAACAGTAAATACTTAAAAATATAAAAATAAAAATCTATACTTGTACATTTGAATCCATTTTGCAATCACATAATTTTATAGTATAAAATATGTACCACAAACTCCATTTCCTCCAGACTATTTTCACGATTTTCCAAAGGTAGAGAAATTTTCACGCGCAACACTAGAAGGAAGGGGAGGGAGGGGGTTAATGTTTACGTTTCACATTTTACGTTTCTCACCGTCTGCCTTTGTTATTATTGTTGTGGACTTTTTCCACGAAAGAGGAACATACTTGATTTTACTGACCTGCTTTATGAGTTTCTTACACTATACTCCAACTATTCCTGCACATAGAGTTTATGCTTTGTGTTTAGTACTAAAACTTAGTAAAGTTTAAAAGTTTTAGAGTGTACAATGAATAAAGAATTGTTTCAGATATTATTGGTTTGGGAATTATTTATTTTTCCGTAAGTATAGAAAAGTTGAAAATGAAGCTAAAATGAATCATTTCTTTTATTATTAAAATAGATTAATACATCTTAAACTTTCTATGGCTAGTATTAAAATCTCGGTGTTTTAAATGTTTTAGGTAAATTAAATATTTAGTCCTAGTCTTATAATAAATGCATCATATCAAAATTAAAACCAATCTCATAATTCAAGCCTTTATATTTTGTATGAGACACGTTCAAGAAATCTTTAATTAATTTTCCCAATATTTTAGTTGTTCTATCTAAATAACTAGATAATTTTCAGTCTTATAATAATATTAAATGAAACACGTAATTCAAAAGTATATGTACATTCATGTAAATGTAATTAGATATTTTCTCTAGTTTGTCGTATATTTATTCATTTTGTTTGTTTATCTAAACTTTATTTGAAATAACAATTTGATTCCAACTAAATTCCATGTAAATAAATACATACATACATACATACGCAAACACACCATGTATCCAAAAGGTTGTGGCACAAACTCTTTCCACAATCGTGAAATTCGTTTTCTCCAACCATTCCTATCCGCAGACAAGCAACTCCAGCTTCACCCATATTTATGATACCTCTCACACATGTTCTTCTGTTCCTATTACTTGAAAACATTTTTTAAATTTTAGTCCATGTCAATCAAAAACAATATTCTAAAAAGTATTTAGTAATACATTAGTGATGTCCGGAAGAAAGCAGAACCCAATAATATTGCCACTAAATAAAAAACGTTAAAAAAAGTGTATGTTTCCTGTTGCATTTTGCATATAATTTTTCTGCTGAAATGTATAACGATGAAATGGTAGACGATCTAATTCTGATCGGGTGAACAACACTTTCATCATGACGCGACTATCTATATAAAATTAACCTCAATGCACCCGCCTTGTCTTTTGACCGCTGAAAAAAATTCCAAGATTTCAAACAATCCGCCAGAGCATGCATTTGCTCCAATAAACACTCCTCTATTCTGACAGTATTTTGTAGTTCTGTGATTTTTTTTTTATTCTCAAAGCGTTTATGTTTTCTTTTCTCGAGCTTATTTTGTCTTTTGGGCTCAATGTGTTTGTAGTTTTTTGTTGTAAATATAGTGATGTTTGTATCATAAAACTATGGTACCATTATTTATAATAATATTAGTAATATTAAATGTAGATGACGCAAAAGTTGCTTGTTTGGATATAAATATTTGGAAGAAGCTAATTTCTGCATAATAAAAAGAGTTTGTGCCACACCTCCCTTTTTTGTAATTTTGAAAAAACATCATAAAAATTTAATTATACTTCTATTATCGAACTAGCACCAGTCTCATCATTATTTAATTACGACTTATGCCGAATTATATGAAAATATTTTCCATATAAATATCAACAAAATAAATACTTTAAACCACTCTAACGAAATGATAAAACAATGTTTCGTGACCAATTTGAAGTAGATCTTAAAATATGCTAATTAGTTTGATGAGTAAATTAATTAGATAAGTTTGTTTCGATTTTAAGTATTATATTTGTTTGTGAAGTTTTATACAGACGAGACGGCAGTACGTGCTTGGAAGAATAATTCTTGGATTGATTTAGTATTCATAAAAAATTTTTTTTTTCGAAATAGTTTTATTTTACCGTTGCAATATAGCTGCAATGTTCTAGATTCTTCCAGAGGGAATATCGATAATTATATGAAAATGCGAAACGATTTTATAAAGCCGAAGATAAAGGTTTTGCTCTGGTTCCGGAATATTAAATGCGAATTTATTATATAGAAAATATAATAAAACGTTCAGTTTGTATTTTGTTTTATTTTCATGTTTGTCAATTGCATTTTCCATAATTTATGTACATAGGCTAAAGAAGATATTTTTTCTAATTTTGATTTATTTGTATGTTCTATTTAATTGTTTCAATTTATTCATATTAATATTATTAGAAAAATATAGTAGACAAAAATATTTTAAAGTGTTTAAGATTGAACAAATTGGAATATTTATCAGTATTATCAGATTTTAAATTATTTTCCAAAATTAGATATGAATAAAAAAAAATCAATTATTTTACAATAAAAAAATTCAATTTTTGGTGATTTCAAATGACCGATTACCGAATATTCGATTTACATATGTGCCGAATATTCGGTCAAAGCATATACAATTTTATTTGTAAAACGTTCGACTAATTATTTGCTCAAAAATAAATTAATAAAAGAGCCGGCTGGTTCATAAGTTGATGTAAGTCTAAAAATTAAATTTTATTGAACTAGGCCTTAACACAAATAAATTCATTTGATTGGACTCTCATTGTGATGCAAGAAAAGTGTTTTTAGCATAAGATTATTCGTATTTAAATTACAACAAGATTTTTCGCTTCGGTCGGCCAAATACCGAATATTCCGGTTAATTCCTACTGAAAAATAAACATCGTGCAATTGCAACAGCAAATTGTTTCTTAGTTGTATAATTGAACAATTTTTAACAATCCATAAAATCAATTATTTCATAATTTCTTTACCAACTAGTCCGTATTATTCAATAATTTGCATCCTCAATGTTCGAATTTAAGAAATTTAAAAATACGTAAAATAGTTGTGTAATTTCATACTCTGTTTATCTATATTTATTGGTGCTGTATTTGTTCAACCTGGCGTTATACCACTAACTCTTCTTCACTTCTACAGTTGCAATCTATATACTATAATTAAACTCTTTGCTAGCCCTCTAATACTATCATAACCCATGTTATATTTCATCATCAATAAACTATTTCCAAGACCTAGTATATATTATTACGTGTCACCATTAATGTTTTCACGACAATTATTTCCGGATTCCGCAAATATCCTTCATCAAACACATATAAACCATATAGAACCTATTCGAAACGTTATCGTCAAGTATCCACCATTTTTTTTTTTCATCATCCCAGCACTAATATAATCACCATAGCGCTAATGTTCTAGGAACACGCAAATGTCCAAGCGATCTAAGATCTTTATCTATTTGGGATATAGTGGAAAAGGGGAAGAGTGAATAATACAGAGAGACGGTTTGTTAATCGGTTGTCCTTTGTTTATTAGAGAGGAATGAAATAAGCTATAGTATTCATGTTTTGTTTCTATTCATAGATAACATAACAACAAGATGGTGCATTCCTCACAGAAAACTACTTTTGGTATAGTTACCTTTAAAACCATCTGCTTTCGGAGAAGATAAATTTTAAATTTTAGAAAATGTAAAATATTTTTATTTTCGTTAGATTTAACTAATATTTTCTCCTACACAGTTAAAAATACTCCGTAATATTTTTTTCAGTGTATATTCTAAAATATTTGCAAATTTGTGAATTTATAGTACAGTACGAGCTTTACTAACAAGAGACTTTTGCCGAATAACACATATTATTCCTTTCTTAATATACAGCGTGACAATAATAATAATTCAATAATATGAACTCACCAGTTTATATCCAGAGAATATTCACAGAAATTAAAAATATATTAGCTAATCTTTATCAGCGTGTTATGAAATTTTTTTAATTATACTTTAAATATAGTAATATCATCGCCACCGACATAGATATTTAAACAACATAATTTCTAAGTTTTGTACTTGATTATACTATAAATAAAAAAAAACATGTTTCAATTATATCTATTTTAAAAAAATATTTTGAATTAGCTTTATTTATTGGCAAGTTTAAGTCAATTACATAAATATTTTCCAATTGTACGGAAACCGTTCATGACAATTCTTGGCTGGGCGCCATCTACTTGTAATAGGTTATCTATGGTAGTAGTACCTTAGCGTGGGGCTTTTGTGTCATGAAAAGTGACTACAAAATAGCCATAGTAAGGTTTAAGGCAGGAGACCGTGTTATACCTAAATGGTTGCGGTTAATTTTAATAAGGTTTAATATTAATGATGGTCGGTTAGTTGTGTTCACACTGTTTTATTTGCGTTTTTTTACCGTTCGTTGTACGCTTTTGATGAATTGTTTGTAAGTTTTGTGCGTACTAGGGGGTGATTTTGTATCGCTTGAAAAATGGAATTTAATGAGAATGAATAATTAGAAGTATTTAATTTATTACATTCGAGTCGTTTGTTAAATAGGAGTGTAATTTTTAATAAATGTTGTATAATAAAGCCTGTTAATCTGGACTTTCAGTTAAAGCAGACTAAATTTTTTTGTTATGGGATAAATCTAAGTACTTATAAAAAATGCTTCACATTTAACTGTTATCAATAAAATTAAATATAATTAAAATTAAATAAAAATATAAATATATCAACTCTCCTCTACCAAACTACTAGATTTATGTAAACAGCTACTCTACCGAAATTAGTAGAACAGAGAGATTTAGAGAAAAGGTAAGCTATTGTACTCCACTACTAACTCTACTAATGTAATCTAGGCTTTATCATATATAAGTAATGTATAAATTAATACGCATATTATTAGCTCTAGCCTTTCATTATCATTTGCTTTAATGTTTATAAATATGTCTTTCTTTACAAATAAATTCATTATTATTATTACTTTAGTATAAAAAAAACATACACCACTTAAAACTAAAAAAAAAGAAAATTCTAGAACCGATAAGCCATTAAGCGTATCTCTCGCTGAAACATCTGCAACAATATTAAAATCATTGAGCGCGCACGCATCTGATTACAAAGTTACGATCCATCCTTTTTCTCACATTTTCACTTTTACGCACTGCTTCCTTCTATTGTCTTTTTCCGTATTCGACAAAGTGTGTGTGTGTGTAACTTCACCCGATCGAGCGAAAGACACCACCACGGTGGCACGCCTATCCCGGAGATTGTCTACCGCGAACACGCGCAGAATTCTTTACCATCTCTCCGGGGACTTCCGGTGTTAATCAGGCTTGAAAGTTACCGGAGCTATGTTCGCAGCACACTGATTTTTCCCCCCCTTCCCGAATCGGGAATGATGGAGAACGAACATTTTGTTCCAAAGATAGAAGTTTGCAAAGAGAGATTGACTAGGTATTTGGAATTTAAATTTTTGTCAAAGAAATATTAAGTGTAAGATTAGTTGGTTAGATGATTTTATTACTATTATGATTTTAGTGCTTTGCTGTTTCGTTTCAAAAAATAATATGTATAATATCATCAAGGAATATAAAAGTACAAATGACAATATTTGCACCGAAATTGCATAAATTATTGTTAATCATGTTGGATCAATCGTGCAAGGAGGTTTGCTTGAAAATTTAAACAATTTGTTTTTATTTCTTTAATTATAACTGACCAAGGCTTGTTTAAAATATTAATGCATAAGTAAATACACAAACAAAAATATTTAGATAATTTTTTAAAATAATTTAGTTGTTATATTTTTTTTTCTTTTATTATAATATTCTTGCTAAATAACAAAATTTAAACAAAAAGCAACAGTAAAAGTTATAGCGTAAGCTCAAAACAGTATCACTGAAACAATAACTGTTTGAGTACTACTGTTTATCGGCACTTAAAACCTATAAGTAAACGCAATGCGTTCGTCTCTTATACGCAGACATAAAACAGTAAAAACCTTCACTCTCTTTGCCTCCTAATTTCGGAGTCAAGGAAAAAAAAGGAGAGAATCGGTCGTAAAAAAGTTTACGACTCCTGGGACGTTTTGTTTTTCTATTTCGTCGACATTTTTTCAACTTCGTCGTATTCAGTTGCAACTTTGGTATTTGCTGTTAATACGCACTTTGAAAAATATCAGCATCTCGAATATTCAATTCAAATTTAGTTAAATATAAGTTTTTAATTTGACAGTTGATCGAAAAAAATTATTTAGATTTTAAAGACTTTCTAAATTGAATTTCATAGCCTAGAGATCAATTTGCACCTTAGACACAGGTACATAAAGCATTATTAACTTAATAAATAAATTAACTAGGCAAATAAATTGTCTACTGCCTCATTAGTTGGCCATCTACGATGTATGGCAAAACGTCTGCGATGAGGATAAATCGACCACGACATACTAGCCCAAAAAATTCTATAAATTCAATTGGATACCACTGGCCGTGAAAGCCCGAAGATTACTGTTAAAATATCCTTTCTATACTATTACCAACGACGAATTTTTTTTTACCCCTAAACTACAGTTAATTTACGTGTTACGTCACAATTTGAAAACAATTTTTGACATAAAAATTCGAAAACGTAGCTCAAATATATCGCAATAACATATAACATTTGCGGTATTAAAGTATAAATATTGGTGTAATCGACAATAAATTCAAAAATTACACTTTCTTTCAAATCTGACATTCAGTACAAAACTAATTTAAAACCAGTGATACTGCATAAACAATGTTAATAGAATCTCCAACAAGCAAGGTCCTACAATTCTCGAGCCTCTGCCACAGAGAAAAAACACTCCACATCGTAAAAGATAAAGTGGCCATGCCAGTCCAACGAGGCGCGTGCTTTTGACATACGACATAGCTTATTTAGGGCCGACCGCGCACAGGCCGTTTAATAAAAAAACGGGGCCCTTGTACGTAACGCAAAGGTATTTAAGGGCTTCACTTCCCAGCCTGGCCACGAAGGGCGAAAAGCCCCCATCATGAATATGAAATTAGATTTTATAATGGCCATGTCTATGAACGACCATCGTGTTTGTCATTGTTAAACTGAAATGGTACTGTTCAAATTTCCGACAGTTTATTGTTAAATATTTTGGCGAGGGCTTATTTCTTTAGTATATACCGGATGGTTGGAATTAAATTTTTGATAATTAATATTTAAATGTAGTGTAATTATTTATTATTTTATTATTAATTTTTTATACAACATTATGTAAGTTTTTGTAGATTTTTTTCCGACAAATCGAATGATGCAATAACAATATACACTTGTTTCACTGATTTTCAGTAAATTAATAAAACTGAAAATTGGCTAATTTTTACAGCTGCACACATTTTTATGCTTCTCAATTTCAAAGACAATTATTTGAAAATAATGCATTGAAATTTTACGCAATTTCCTTATGAATGCAACATAACTACGGTAATTTATGCTCACATATATGTCATTCACTTCAAAAGATAATCGCCGTATAATTAAAAGAAAAAACCTTTTTAATAACGCCCCGTTCATAGAATAAAAACTAATATATGACTGTGATATTTCCAGTGCTGACCGAATAAATGCTAAGGTCAATAGATTAAAAACAAAAGTTACTCATTCCGCATTAATAATTGCAGTGTTCTTTCATGTCTTGCGTCTCATTCAACGGAAATTCAAATTGATATGAATTTAAAAAAAAAATCTCGAATTTGTGCTTGAATTAATCACCAAGTAATGTGGGTTAACCGGTGACCTTCGTATGCCAATTTTACGGGATGACCTTTATAAAAACAATACACAATCGTGGCACTGGTAGTCAGTCAGCGAATTTGAGATGGGATTAAATGATAAATTGGTTTTATTCTTGGATTTAAAGTGAAATGTAGAACAAATCAAATTTTGATTATCTATGTACCATATGCAAGTGTAAATAATTTGCAAAAAAAAATTGGCAGCGTTAACATCAAAATGTAGTAAAGAAAGCAATAACTTGTTTTGATTGAAACAGATATTTGTCACCATACTAGTATATCTTGTAAAATTATTATTGTTGACAAACTTATAAACCTTTGATCTAACCAGCCAAGTATCTAATCTAATTAGATTAAATTAATTAGAAAATCAACACTACTACTAAAACTCACCGATAGTAAACCTAGTACTATTGCATAATTTCAATATAATCATTATCAAATAAACATCTAAATCACCAATTAAAACATAATAAAAATAAAAATAGAAAAATTAAAAAACAAGGATAAAAATTATAACCAGAATTTCAATGCTTGCATTTAGAACGTTGTACAAACATTCAAAAACATAATTGAGTAAGAAAGAATATTTAGAAAGAGAGAAATATATCCACGCACGTTCACGCAATAATATAATTAGACATCAAAGCGATGCGTGCGTGAAATACAGTCACGCACTGTGCGTATATGTGCGTATACACGCGCTAGCAGAAGAGTTAACCACATTATATGAATAACCCCCCCCCACTCCTTACTCTTTGCAACCCTATAGGATCCGCCAGTTAGAAATTATATTGTAGAAAACTTGCAGTATAATGTTGTTCATGTATATACACAACTTTGTATTTGTTGTAGGTTTTTGAAAACTGGCCGACAGATTAATGAAACGGCATTTCAAATTTTGAAATTTATAATAACTCAGGAACGATGTGTGATATTTGAAGTAAAAAAATACTTTCTAACAGAGAAATTATTATTTCAAAAAAGATAATAACATATCTTATAATGTTAACAATTTATAATTTAACCCTAACCATGAAAATGTAATTTTATGAAATTTCAGTATGAAGCAAAACAGTCCAATATAACTTTATAACCAAAATATCGCACAAAATATTGATTAAAATTTCAAAAACTTACCAAATACCAAAAGTGCCTGAACAAAGATTTAGAACCCACCTGTAAAAATCAAAATAAAACATAAGTCACTTATACATATATGAACTTAAATTTCTATTAAAATATCAAATTTTTAATATTAATTTTTTCAACAAGTTAAATATCAACAATTTTTCATGACATACATATAACAATTGTTAAATAAATTAAAGAAAAACAATAATTCTCAACTACCATTTGTACTCAATACTATATAAACAAACAGCATATACAAACATTGTTTTTGTAATACAAAAACAAAATAAAATAATACTGCCAGTATACATACGTTTCATTCAACATTTTCTGTTCTCAAAATTAGCATAAAGATAATAGCCTTCCTTTTGTCAAAATAAATATACTGTTTATTTTTTTATATAATAAAGTACACTGGAAAAAATCTATGTAATATTACATAAACCATCTGTGTAAAAATTAAATTGACAGTTTATGTGGATTTTTTTAGTGTAGCCCCAAAGTTCTTTTTAATAAAATTCCATTTATAAATAAAAAATATTTAATTGCACTCTTGAGATGCATATCCTGAAAGATGTTGCCTAATCCAAACAAAAATTTAAAATTTTTGTAAAATAATATTACATAGTTTTTAAAATACAGATAGGGTTAACTCGTCGTGGGATATACTGTATATTTTGTTTATAACATTCCTGTATAAAAAAAATCTTCACTTTTCCCGAATTTTTGCTAGAAAACTTCCAAATAAAATTAATTAATAATTGTCGCAGAAATTAGGTGAAGGTTACATCAAAATTTTGATTTATAAAAAGTTTGTTTATATTTTACATAACAATTTGATTTGGAAAATAAGGTCATACACTATTTAGCAATTACCGTACAAATTGGTGTTTGACTAATTACACTCCTCAAAAAAGTCAAATATATTTTTATTTTAATTAGAAACGTTTATATTATAATTAGTTTCCATTCCATTTACAATAAATGTAATGTTTTTTTTTTATATAAATCCATTTATTATTATTCAAAATTTTAATTATGTAGAATACTTTTGCAATAAAACCAACAACAAAACGAAAATCATGTATTTTCAATGTTTTTTCCTGAATTAGTAAGTAGTTTAATTCAAAACCACTACAGCGCAGCGCTAAAAAGTAACACTAATATCGTGATACGTAAAGTAATCTGAATGAACTCGAATAGCACATGATTTATCTATCAACTTGAATGTTTATATTATCCCATAAATTTTAACGAAACACAAAAACGACAAACTCAGAAAAAAAAGCTAATTAAATAGTAAGTTGAAACTATAATACATAGGTCAGTCCTTAAAATGCACGCAGTACAACGTGCTTAAAAGTCATAATGTATCAAAATTTTACGATGTGAATTCTCATTTTACGAGTACAATAAATTTCGCTACGAGCTTCGTAAAATGTTTTGCCGTCAAAACGAAAGTGTTTGCTGGCCAGCGCCTCTGTACAAACAATATATTTTAAAACATTTCTTGCACAGCCAGATAAATAAATATAATTCTTCCATTACGTCAGACCGACTAGTTATGGATACTTGGAATGGAAATATATATTTTCTATTTTTCTATATATCATGTTTAGAAAATACTGTAACGCAATTTATATTCATTTTGTCATTTACTGAAGTATTATTTGTCACTTCAGTGTGACATTTTCAGTGGAATTGGAAATTTATTTTCAAACTTACTGTTCTATTATAATGGCGACATGTAAAATATGATAATCAGAAAAGAGCTCACATGGAAATAGTGCACATGAAAATTGGGCATAGATGTTAAGTAAAAAATTATATTGACGAAACTCGAAATAATACGAGACTAGAGGCCTGCGATACTGAAACTATTGTTTAATTTTTCTAGACGAAACAAGACCAATATTCCAAAATATCCTGTCGTCTCATTTCAATAGAAATACTGAAGAAAAAACCCCAGTTCCTCAAATTTTCTGCATCAGATTGTACAAATTTTAAATATAATTGTTGAGATTGTTATGATTTTATAGATTTTTTATATAAAATTTCTAAGAAACTATTTAATTGATTTTGCCATGATTTTAAAATTTTTTATCAATTAAGAGAGACAACCAGTTCTTCAAATTTTGTAGACCAGATTGCAAAAATTCTAAGTATGATTTATGAGATTGTAATGATTTTTCGTTAATTTTACGGATTTTATTACCAAATTTTTAAGATTGTAGGAATTTTACTCGAGATTACATGATTTTTAGAAAACCTTTAATTAATTTTATTAAGATTTTAAAGGATTTCAATTAATTTGTACATCAAATTCTAAAAGTGGTTTCCCCCTCAAGAAAAACAAATAACTATATTTTATCTTTATCTAAATTATTTTTTTAATTCAACACTTGTAGTAATTATTTAATTTTTTCAAATTAACACAAATATAATAAATATGTTTAAAAATAACACTCATAATTTTCAGCCGTTTTTATTTCGTCACTCATTAAAAAGCATAATACCTACCCGGCTTGTTCTACAAATTTTTATTGCGGTTAAACATGACCAAACATTAAAATTCCGGGTTATTATCTCCGGGTAGCCGGCTAACCCCTAGTAAGTAATGTTAAAACATGGAACCACACATTTCTCCCGTACAAATACATATGCGTGTACTTTGTGTATACTCTGACCATTTAGAATTTGTAAAACACATATACAAAAAACAGAAAAAGAAAAATGTAGTGTGAATAAGCCATTATAAAAATTACAATATGTTTTTCGTGTACAAAAGTAATAAATTTGCTTTTAGTAAAAAAACAAACTTGTTGAAATTTCTTCTAATATTTTCTAGTATTTTAATTAATGTGCGCTTGCTTAGTTTAATATTGTTCTGAAAAAATAAAGGTATATATAGTCAAGCCAAGCAAACAAGTCTCTTGGGTAGGCGTGGTTTGTTGTCTCTGTATTCTAGAGGTACACTCAGTGTCAATAGTACTTTGACATATAAAATATATATTTTGAGGTTATGCGATAATTTCATTTTAAAAATACTTTAAATTATCTATAAAATATATGCCTACCTTATTTCAAATAAGATTAAGTCTTTAAAAAGACTGATTTTTTTTATAAAGATGAGCAACAGTAGAGAAAATTAAGAAAAACAAACACGCGATAATCTGTCAGTTTGCTAGCTACTTTTACTTTTGTTACGGAATGTACAACGGCGCCAGAAATTGTTTTTATTGGCTTAAACTTTTACCGCCATATGTAGGCGTTTCTTTAAATTCAGCTAATGATTCATCGCTTCATCGGAGACCTAATTCTATACATACATACATGCACAATCACGCCATGTACCCAAAAAGGTGTGGCACAAACTCTTTTCATCATCCCAAAATTAATCGCCTCCAAACATTCCTATCCAAACAAGCAACTTTCGCTTCATCCACATTCATAATTCCTCTCATACATGCTCTTTTATTCCTACTACTTGGAAACTCGCTCACGCAAAACAATCTCAATCATACCACTCCAACTACTCATCGGACGTCCACGCAAACATATACCATCAAAATCATTCAAATAAATCTTTTTAACCAAACGTTCATTAGACATTCGCTCAACATGTCCGAACCATCTTAACTGTCTAACACCAACTTTTGCTACAACATTTTTTTCAATTTCACACTCATCATACACTAATCTATTTCGTACCTAATTCTATGACATCACAAAAGTTAGAAAATAAACTTGTATTACATATTTAAAAATTATTTCTATTTCTATGCATTAGTTAGTCCACTATTGTTACTTTTTTTTATTTGTTAATATTAAATATTTAATATATTTATTGTATTTTTCCTGTAAATGGGTGTCTGTCTTTTGGAAAATAAACGTATTATTAACAAAAACAAAATATCTATAAACTTGCAAAAAATTATGAACTCCAACTCCATCGTGCAAAAATCTATACTAAAAGCTCATGATAAACTCATAAATAAAACAAAATATTCCAAGTATTATATAATAAGTTGACATCTCTCAGCCTCCTGCACGCCACTGGGCACGTGACGGTCAAATATGCGTGTCCGTGTCACGGAGAGGCATATTGCTACAAGGCATGTAGATGTCGGAAACGACGATTGTTAACAATAATTTATGCCCTTTTAGCGTTTTAATTAAGCAACATCGTTAATTTGTCAGTGTTAAAGTATATATATATATATATATATATATATATATATATATATATATATAAAGGTTTTAGACTTATGTACATATAACTATGTTTAAACTAGATGCGAAACAATTGAATAAGATAGACACGATGTTGTTTTTTATGCTTAGGTTTATATTCATTCCGAATGACTTTTACGAGAAATGTCGTAAATTTCGGTGAAAGTTTAACTTAATTGTTTTTTTTTTTCTATGTTTAGTGAACTTGATGCTTGATGAGTTCCTTAGTTGATCACGCAGTATTTAAATACTCTGTGTATACTATATATAATGCCTTATACGTTTATAAAACACATTTATAATTAAGCTGTAAAATATACAGTGTTACAAATCTCGAGAACAAATTGTCACTTTGAATAAATTAGACAAAATTTTATAGTAATATTCCAAGTTAATATTTAGTTTGTAAATAAAAGAATTCACTTCTTATTGAGAGAAAATATGTAATTATATTCAAGTAAATCTAACTAAAATTAAAATATTTGAAAACGAATTCTTGTTTTACTTTAAATACTTAAAGTTGACGCTACCACTGTAAAGAAAAATTCGGTAATTTTAGATAAAAACCGGAGGCAACTGCTTTACACCAGTTTAATATGTAAATTTACACACGTCACAGGAAAATTATTATATTATATGAATATAAAATACGTATATATTATGTAAATTTACTTATTTTTTCGGTAAAAAATAACATATAGGTATAATATGGTTAATTAATTATTTTACTTAAAATTATTAGAAAATTATATTATTTTTACAGAAAATTTATGTAAAACATTGTATTGCTAAAATGTTACAGGTTCCTGAAATAAGTTACCACGGTCTATTTGGTTTCATTTCGGAATTAAATAGATATTCCTATTTTATTTTCTTCTGATTGAAAAGCTTCTCTCAATATTTACTAAATTAACTGAAAAAAAATTATTAACTACTTGGTGTATCTAAAAATTAAAATTTCAACATCTTTTAGGTAAGTTCGGAATTTAACTCCGAAATCGGATGGATTTAAGGAAACAATTAAAAACAGTTCCCTTTAATATAATTTTTAATTTTATTTTTGTGCTAGCTAAAATGTATCCTTCAAGGACATAGGTTAACACAAAAGTACTATTTTTACAGATGCATTCTTTCGCTTTAGCAGGATAGCATATGTCACAAATTCAATACACTATTTTTCTCTACAACAAAACTTACATATACGTAGTCTAATCCTTTCGTTCCCGTACCTACAACCAGAACATAACATCAAATACAATATACACAGCCAGGATATAGAATGGGAAATACAGGAGTGTTGCGCGCGCAATAATCAGCCGTCTCCTCTGCCGTTTCTGTGTGGCGATATCTCAAACCGGAAGTCTGCGTCATTTCCGGGTTCCGGGCGCTGCTGCTGCTGCTGCTGCATCGCACACCCGAGAGATATTCGGCCGCGGCCAACTACGATAATCCGGTGAAAAATACCAACCCGGATTACTACACCAGAGTCAAGAGGTTTCTCATTTTTTATTTTAACGATTAGGCTATATAAGAAGTGATTTATTTGAAATTTGGATTGTTTAGTTTTTAGTTAATGTTGTTACCGAAAAAGTTTATTTTATATATAGTCTTATAATACTGATTTAACGATTTGTTTCATTGTATAAATAGTATTATAAATACAACAATCAGTAAAATTAATGAAATAGGCTCACTTGCGTACGTGTCAGATGCGTACAAACATTATTTAGTATCACTTGCGTACAAATAAGGGTCGGCTCAAGCCCAGGTAGTGAAGGTTCTTAGGCCGAGTGTCAGATGCGTACAGCAATTTCACAAATAATCAAGTTAGTATTCAATTTTAATATTGACCAAGTTTATATTTAGTGGTTTAAATTTAATTTGTGTAGATTGTAGATTAATGGGCAGGGCCGAGTTGTCTCCCAAAATTTGAAATTATACCTGAGACAAAAAAAAGGTCATGATCGAGTTGTCTTCCGCGCATGGTCTTCCAAGATTAAAAGATAACCTAACCTAACCTAGCCAATCATTTGCGCCAGTTGTCATTTGCGCCGATGAGATAAGCTCCTATATTGAATAACATAACTAAACCTTAACCTAACCTACCCTAAGCCAACAGTGGCGCAGATGATAGGATTTCGTGGCGCAAATGATATACCACTATTGACGCAAATGACAACTCGACATTTCTCAAACCTCTGTACGCATCTGACACTCGGCCTAAGTACCTTCACTACCTGGGCTTGAGCCGACCCTTATTTGTACTCAAGTGATACTAAATAATGTTTGTACGCATCTGACACGTACGCAAGTGACACGACACCAAATTAATAATGTGTTAGACATAAGCCCGGTTGCCAATTAGATAAAGAAAGCATTTTTTAATCATCTAGATGAGATAATAGATAATAAAACAAAAGTTTATCTGGATAATTAGATAATAAGTATTAGGTAAAAAAGGTATTTAAATATGTATATTTAATGACAATAATTAGTAAATTAAAGTTAATAAGTAAATGCATTCAAATCGCAAATCTAACGTGACGTCAGACGATCAATGATTGCAATTGATTGGAAATAGCCATAAAAGTTAAGTATTACTATTACTGTACAATATAATTTTTTTTTTAATATTATTTATAAAATATTATTAACAAATTATTACTATAATTTACACATTTTTACATATTAAATTATTATTGAAAAATAACTTAAACATATCAGTAACCTAAACTATATTTAAACAAAATTCTATCCTCAAAAAAAATAAAACATTTTCCTGTAATCGGCCAAGAGAAAAATCCATAATACCGTATTTATTTACATTCTATGCCATGGCACACAACCCCAAAATTAGGCCATGTCTGTTTGCATTCCATCCTTTTCCCTCAAATCATCCACCATCCATCTGCATCTCTTTCTAGCCAGGTACATGCGCACCGAGTGCTTCATTGACCGATTCGAAACTTCGGTACTCGTGCACCGAAATCGCATACTCCTACAAAACTGATAAGCAAGGTTTTCCAATCCGAAAAAAAAGATTTGAAAAAAATTGAAATTATGATAATGTTAGGATATGATTAAATAATTTTCAGATACATGGAAATAATTTTAAGAAATGAAGCTTGCCGATTATTGAGTTTTGCTCAATATTTTGATAATGAAAAGAAGTAAAAAAAAAGAAGATTAATGTTATCTTTTTCTTTATAAATTTCTATTGCTACTCTTGTCCATCTACTGCAATCTTGCAATTATTATAGAATCTTCGAATTTTACATCATGAAGATTTTCTAACGCATGTTGTTCAATAGCATTACATTTAATGAAAAATTCTATTATAAATACAAAAAAATCAATATTACATTTCATGTTTTAATAAAAATTATAAAATTGAAATAAAATGTTAGAAATATACAATAATAGATTGAAATGAATGGAATACATTCATGTTTTCCAATTTTATCCTACACATAGCTGAATAAAACCAATTAAAATTGGGTCAAATTCCTTCTTAATTAAAAGTTTTATTCTGAATTAATCAATAAGCAAAAATAATGAAAAATATTTTTAATTAATCACTTTCATGACAATTTCATTTATATTAAATATAAAAAAAGTAGTGTAATTTCAAAGAAAAATTCTTTTAAATGCAATAATTGTTATTTAAACGTTTTTAACCGTATTCCGATAAATTATGATAGCTGATAGGTTCAGAAATTATTTATTGAACGAAAACTATTTCGTTATCGCATTAAAAATGCTACAACAATAAATTTAACAAAAAATTGTTTTGTAAAACAATATTACTTATCGAACAAAATTATAAACATATTTTAAAATAATGTAATGTAATGTAATACATACACGATTAGAATGCAGAAATTGTTACTTTTAAATAAATTATAATTGAAAAAATAAATAAATTATAAATTAAAACTAATAAATAAACTTGAATAAAAAGTTTGCAATGAGTTTAATATCTTGAAAGCTATTCACTATAATAAACTGAAATGTTAGGAAATATTTAAAATATACGGCTATAAATTTAATAAAAACACTTTGTTTTAATATGAAAGAACATATCGTTGCAATCGGATAATAAAAACAATTTTATTCTTACACTTAAAAAAAATTACGGAGTTAAATATATTAAACTCAGTAAGAGAAAATGTGTAATTTATTTTTAAAAGTTAAAAATAATTACAAAATTTAAAGAAAAATTTACTTAGATTTTGAGTAAATATCTATTATTAAAAAATATATTAGTATTTTACCTTTTTTCTAATTGAGGAACAACTCTCCATAATATTTGCTAAATTAACACGAAACATAAATATTGTAACTACTAAATTTTCTTATTATATCTAACATTAAAATTTAAACTTCTTCTGCTTAACTTCGGAATTTAACCCCAAAAGCGAATGATTTTAAAGAAACTACCAAAAGCAGTTTAGTTAATTAGAAAGTGTACGCACTTATTCAATTAAAAAGTTACCTGTACAATATTATAATCAGAAATTATTTAAGTAAAATTTAATATTACTAAACTATTTAAGACGTTTAATTAAAATTTTATTATCGTTAACGTTAACTGTTAACTGTATCCAACTCTTTTTTTGTGTATTCAAATTCTAAAAAATAAAATTTTCCTTATAAGTTTATGTAATGTGTCACTTATTATTTTTTATTTTCAATATTCTATACAACGATAAGCAAGTGTAAACGTTCCAATTTTTAAGTGAAAACATTAACTTTTTGATTAACCCCCAAAATTACTGCAACAATCATAAAATTTTCAATAAGTAATCAATATCGTATAGTAATAAAATACAGACATCATTTTCTATATTACCCAAAACTACTGCATTGTACATATTTACTCTGTTTCAATCATAATATATTGAATGTTTACATCCCCCCTAATCAGAAACTCCAAAAATAGAACCAAGCAGCCGCACGCCATCCTTCGGACTAGCCAAATAAAAGAGCAACTATTATTCCCAACCGGATGATAAAATATTTAACAACCCTCAGGAGCAAAGTCAGAGCAGGAAGAAAAAATAAAACTACATCCTAAACTCAATGTCACCGCAAGAACCTCTAAGCTTGTCCAAACAATTTGTGTCCAATCATTGGTCCAGATTACGGAAAGAGAAAAACCGTGCTGTCTCCCCCCCCCCCGTACGCAGTTAATCATCGGGTTTTGGATAGATCATCGTCTCCAGGGACATCTATCGTGGTGACTCTAAAAACTAATCCATTTTATAATAAATAATTCAACGCAGCCGAGAAAAATGTCGACCCACTGTGCTTGGTGAGTGAGGATGCCATCTACGATGTATGGTGAAAAATCTGCGACGAGTATAGATCGATCACGGCATACCAGCCCAAAAAATTCTATAAATTCAATGAATACCGGCCGTGAAAGCCCGACGATTAAATAAAATACATTTTTAAATTATAAAATGTTTCACCAAGTGCCAACCACAACATCGTTAAATATTATTTTAAATACATTTTTGTTTAAATAAGTTATAAGTGTTCGAGTCTCGTTTAGTGTATGGTTGTTTGTAATGTCTTTTGTGTCATCTAAATTACATGTATTTATTTTAAATTAACAACATTGCATTTAAAGTCTGAAAAAATAAAAATAAACAAAAGTCTTAAAGCCTGTAATAAATTGAAAAATAAAATAAAGAAAAATATAAACATTATTCCAAGAAAATATAAAATAAATTGGAACATAGCTAATATGAGGCGTATAGATGCAAAACTCACTATTCGACAAAAAGTGAAAAATGAGATTTTGCGCGATTTGGACGTAGAATTTTACAATGAATACGATATTTAGGTTAGTTAGAAAAAAACTCAGTATTTAATATGAGAAACACTCTTTAAAGTTTAGTGTTGGATGCAAAACTCACTACTTGCCTTGATAGTTTAGATGCAAAAGTAACTGTTTGCTTTCCACCAATGAAAATTTTATTGGTGGAAAGCAATCAGTTACTTTGTATGAATTAATGATGTATAAAACCAATGATTCACGATTTTAAATAAGTATTGCCATCTAGTAACAAGATTTTATCATCAAAATACAATTACACTTACAATTAGCTATAACAATTTTTTGCAAATATCTCAGAACTTAAAATTTGCAAATAGTGAGTTTTGCATCTATACGACTCATATAATGTGTAAAACTAAAATACATCATATTTAATTTTTAATAAAATTGATATTTTAACAATAATTTTCCTCTGTTATCTTCAAAAAATAATACAACAAAATTGGAAATTAGAATTTCTGTTCACCATGATGTCATTTGTTTGATTTAACGAAAATAAAATTATTATTATTATTATTAAACATTGTTACATTGTAAATTTTGTAGAATGTCATCTTCGACGTATTTGTATTGGTTCAACTCAAAAGTGTTAACTGGACGTGTTTCATAGGTTTCTCATTTTAAATCAAATTACTAATAAAGTCTGGTGCACGGTGGATAAATGAAATACCCTGCTGTGGTATATAATGCATTTATGAAATTTATGATTTAAAATTTATATTTAAAAGATCACTGTATTTTATATTCTAAATCATAAATTTTATATCAAACCCATCATATAACACTATTTTAAACATGTGACATATGCACATAGCTGACTTGTTTCTACGGTATAGTTGTCATCAGCTGCCAGAAAGATGTGAGTGAATAAAGGAAACAGAGTGATTAAATTTCAATAAAGATATACATTATCAAACGCTTTGTCAGTTAATCAACGCATTTCAGTTGAAATCTAATAGAAATCCTACAACGTATTATATTCTCTTCAGCTAGAATAGATCAGTGTTTTAACAAGCATGATGAATATCTCACAGACATTATGTTTCAAAACCAAATAATATGTCATCTTAAACTCCATATAAAATGCGTATAAATATATAGTACCTATGAAATAAGTACAAAGTTTTATTATTATTATAAAAAACGTCAGATGTTATGCGCCAGCCTGTACATTGAGTAGGGTTGGGTTAGATCACGTAGGTTGCATAGAGTAAAATGGACGGGAAGGCAGCGACAAATTGCCCCAGTGCACACCACTGCATTGAGTACAACTGCATTACGTGCCTGGGAATCGATCGGTGTGATTGTAGTCCTGCGAGAGATATGGGAACGATTCTGGAAATTGTCCGATATTCCAGAGTATATAGGATGGGTGTTTCAATGGGAATAGAAAAAATATCCAAAATGTCACCCACCAAAAAATAATAGTGTTTTGTAGCAGTGAAATTACATTAGACAAAATTTATATATCAAGAGTTGGGCTGAGCGATATTGAAATTTCAATATCGATAACTCAATATTATCGACATATCGATAATTGATATTTAAAAAAAAAACCATATATCGATAATATTGATATATCGATATATACAGATACAATTTAAATATTAATATATTCAATAAAAAATTTAACTTATATTAAGCAATAAGTAAATTAAACAATATATTTATAGTTTAATTAAAATTAAAAAACGTAATAATATAAGAATTCAAATATTAGCATAAATTATTAGTTTAATCTATCATAATATTTATATCCGTTACTTCTTTACTTAATTAAATTTTAATAATGTTTCAAATTTTACATTAAGAATAAATATTTTATTTTTAAAATATCTGCATGTAATTTGTTTTATTTTTTAAAGTATTGCAGTAACTAAAATTTTTTTTATTTGTATGTATGTATTTGTATATGTATTTCATATAAAAAGTATATTTTCAATACTAGATGCATAAACACTATTTTATTATACCCTTGTAAAACATGAAGAACATGTTAAAACACCAAAATATTAATTTCAATATATAAATTTACTTTATAATCAAATATTTTATTCTATCTCATTGTACTCGAAAATGTGAAAAGTTCAAACTTTTCAAACCAATACATTCGCGAATAAGAAAGGTAACAGCGGAAATCCCAGCCAGCATCAAGTTAAATTCATAGAAGTAAGTGAATTGCGTAGGGATAAAAAAAAAATATTTCGCTGGCTTTGTATGTTTACGTAGCAGTTGGTGGGCGGTTTGAAAAGTGAGGCAAAAGACACAGTGCATTAACACCCACGATAAAATATGGAAAAGGATATTACGAGCTTCCTACGATTTCGTAGCAGGTTTGCGTGCGTCATTGGGATGCAATTTAAGTCGCCGCAGCTCATATTTCTTCGCGGCACCGGACGAATGTAAATTCAAAACGATCGGCTTTGTGACCCACGTCCTTTGCTCTTTTTGCATTTGGAATAATCTCTATATCTCTATCAGAGAAATTGATTATGTATGTATTTCTATTACGTCTATTGACAAAGAATCAATTTGATCGAGAATTAAAAAAAAAACGCACAGATAATTTGATAGTAATGTATTTTTAATTAACTTTGCTATATCTCATAATAATGTTAATAACTCAGCAATTCTGTGGTAAATATAACTTTTCCAACACGAAATTAAAAAAACAAACAAAATTAGAAATATATGGGTAAACCCATATATAGACCACTTTGACATTTCTCGGAAAGTTGGCAACACTGTATTTTAATAATATTATAATTTATATGGGCACTAGGAATAACTTTTTAAAAAATTTTGTGATTTTTTTCTCGACTGTAACACTGTATTTTGTTAAAATTGCATAATTTATTTAGGCACTAGGAGAATTTTTATAAAAATTTGATTAAAATCGGTTAAATAAAGTGGTCATAATGAATTTTTTTAAATTTTAGTAATTTTTTCTCGGAAAGTTGGCAACATTGTATTCTGTTAAAATTACATATATTATATGAATACTAGGAGAATCTTTTATGAAAATTTGAGTAAAATCGGTTAAATAACATGGCCATAATAAATTTTTAAAAACTTTAGTAATTTTTTTTTGGAAAGCTGGCAACATTGGATATTAATAAAATTATATAATTAATGGGAGCATTAGGAAAATCTTTTCTGAAAATTTGATCGAAATCGGATAAATAACGTAGCCAATATGAATTTTTAAAAAGTTTAGTAATTTTTTGCTCGAAAAGTTGGCATTACTGAAAAAATAAAATAAAACCACATGACCATCTTGGATGCTAGACAAATTTATCCTGAAAATTTCATTAAAATCGGTTGAACCGTCTAGGAGGAGTTGCGATCACAAAATTTTGACTTACGACCGAGCGAGCGAGCGAGCTGACGACGCACATCCATACACCCACATAAACTAAGTTCGGATTCGTCATCTAGAGGCTATATGAAGGATTTCTATACAATTTCTATTTTACTTAATAATAAAATAAATATATTTAAAATTTTTAGAAATGTTGCTATAAATAGTGTTAATTTCAATAATTATTTACAAAAAAAATATCTTGAAAATGATTCAATTTTTCAAGAATTATTAATTTATTAATTAAAAATATAAATAAAGAACTAATTTTTAGGCCACTCCGAACAACCGCATGAATTATAATCATCATAAAAAACAAATCCATCATCTGAAAATAGCACAAAATTGAATTCCATCCACCCCGAAACATAACAAGACAAAATTGAAAAGCGCGCAAATTTCATTACACGTTTACAATAAAATTATCCAAACCGACAAATCTACATACATTATAACAATGTAATCATCAAATACAACTTACATATAGAAACAAGAAACCTCGTGCCTAGTTTCGGTATGACGTCATTCTCCTGCATTCAACTCCTAGAACCGAGCTAGTGGGTGTTAAAGGGAGGCTAGCAGGGAGACGGGCGTCGCATTTCAGAAGGTCAAACACGTGGGCCAAACGCGCACCGGCGCCTGCCGTTGAAAACCGACGCTGCTAATGGCGTCATATCGTTACCTCAAGGTGGATGCTACGCTTGTCCGAAAACGTGGAAACACGAAGAAATACAAGGGAATCGCATGGAAAATCGTGGATTGGCGGTTGCATGTACGATAAGTTGAGGAAGGAAACGGAAGTGGCGGTAGATGATGGACAGTTTGGACGTTGAAGGTATTTTTTTTGAGGAAATATTTATGAAGATGTTACGTTGAAGGAAATTTTCAATAGTTAGGGAATATTATGATAACGTTCTTTGGAAAAACTTTATGTAAAAGTTTTATTGAAAAATACAACCAACGATATTATTGATAATAGATATATTTTTTTCTAAAACTGTTGTACAAATACATTTTCCAAAATAGTCAAATCATACGAGTGTATTGTAAACAAATGAAAACATCTTGCGATTTTGGCATTAGAAACGACAAATTTTGTGTTGCTATTCTAGTCATTGCATTTAAATTTAAAAATGTTTAGTTTAAATGAATCATAAACTTGACAACTTAAATAAATTTAAATAAAGCAATTCTGAACATACGTGTCTGAAATTTTAAAAAATTTAAGCTAAAAATTTCACATTTCAAATAGTAACCAGATTTGAAATTATTTATTTTATTAAAATTCGTCGTTTCAATTAATTTATTTTCCTGATAATAATTCATGTTTAATTAATCGAAACGTCGAATTTTAATAAAAATATAATACAAAACTTTAACCCTTTAACGTACTATGTTTTTTTACTATGTTACGATGTATTAATTTTCTTAGAAAATTAGTATAGTTTTACAAAACTTACTAGACAATATATTTCAAATAATTATAAATAAGAAAACTGAATTTTTTGTTACAGAATAAAATAAATTTGAACTAAGAATATTTTTAAAAAATTATAAGATAATCGATTTCAGAAAAATAATTTTCTTTTTAAAATAATTTAATCAATAACCGATCATGTATTGTCAGTGAGACTGCTTCGATTATAAATTTTCGGATAATTCCAATAGCTCCCCTTCCAATCTTTGATTCTATCTATTTTCCACACAACTATACTACTCTCCAACTGTTTTGTAACTCATTAGCTTTGACTATCGCTGAATATGCAATAATCATAAGTGTAATGCAAATCTGTCAGACAGTACATGTATGTCTCTTTATGTTACTATTTTCTGCACATGCTAGGACATATGATATATTTTATATATTTATATTTTTTTATTAAACATGCTTTATTTGTTATACAGGGTGTAACAGAATAACTATTCCTAATTTTAACTTTTAACGGTACCTACATTTCCAGCCAAGTATGATAAGGATACGTCAAATAGTTTTAAAGTACTGGGCAAAAATCGTTTTTAAATTTTTATATAAAACACCCTGTAGCTCAGTAAGGAGCCACATTTTATCTCAGTGATTTGCATTAAATCTTCATATTCTGAGCCCAGGATACTCCAGTTAAAATTAGGAATAGTTATTCTGTTACACCCTGTATATTTTATTAAAATACGTCGAAAATTTAACATTTACTCCATATTCGATTATACTATTTTGAGTTAAAATAATCCCTAATTATACAAATATTCTTGTTTATTGTATTCAACATTTTATTTCTTTTTTTTTTAATTGTTTTTTAAAAGCGTGTTTATTAGTGAATAAATAAAGTTTATAAATGTGCAATTCAGTTCTTGTATTTTGCAAAAAAAATTCTTTTCAGGGATACTTCAAAAGTACCAGTCTCACAGACAACACGTGACCATTTGTGCATAAAAAACTCACATGTTTTAGTTAAGAGTAAATTTAAAAATGAACCGTACCTTTTACGATACTTTCTATGAAAACATAAATGTATTACTTAATAAAATAGGGAAAAAAATGTTATCTTCCACTAATATAAGAGAAAAAAAAACTCTGTATCAGCATTTCCTCGAAAAGTTAATTAGAAAAACACGCTTAACCCAACACGAATTTAATCCCAATCATTTATATTTCCCTGTTTCTTTGGCATTCCAATCATCAGGAACATTTCCCTAGTAAGAATATTTGAAAACGCAGATCACATCAAACGATATAATTCCAAAACCAGGCCGAAGTTGGACTCGAAGACTAGGAATGCAGGACCCTTCCGGAATGGAAGCACCAACCAATTCATATTAACCCCCGAAGGGCACCTATCTTTACTGCCTGCGTTCATCATCATTTCGGCGACGGTCAAAGAAAGAACAGAAGATGCTTTGAACTTATTTCAATATAGAACGCGATTCCGCGTCTTTGCAGCGAAATGTAAGCAAAATCAAAACTGCTATAGGCTGCATGCATGAGGTCCGAGCAAACATAAACCGTACTTAAATTCTACAAATAGTTTGTAAAGCAATTATGCTATATTGTAACGTAAGAGTTTAAACTTTTTGAAATTGTAATTTAAAAAAGAAGAAGATAGTTTTGTTGTTATTAGAGTATTAAATTTCACATACAAAAAAAATGAAACACTGTTCTTGTGATAAAACTAATTTATAGTTAATTAATAATTTAATGATATTTATTGATTTTATAATTAAAAAAAAAAATTTTAACATGTTGTTTGTCATTGATTATAATTATAATTTAAATGATACTAGATTGATTTAAATTGTTCTTAATTTTGAAAGCATTGTTAGAACATAATACTTTAATTCGATGTTCAAATTTTATATAGTCTGTACTAGATCCAAAAATAACTATTATATTATATTCGAAACCGCGGTCGTCCACTTACAAAATAAAATACAAGTAAAAATCAAAACTCATTATTTATTTATTCCTATCTTCATCATAATATTACCACATCGAGATCGAGTTTCAACATTAAAAATAATATATATTTAATTCATATTTTCAAGAAAAATCGTCAATGACTACGTTTGAAACCGCTTGAAATTTAAATCCGACGTATTTATTTCGAATTAATTGAAGCAGTTTCAAAAGTCAATCCTGTTTCTTAGAGGATTGACGTAAATTTCAATCCTAATTTTTTATCTCAAAAACCAAAACTAATTTCAGATTTTAATTTATACCAAGATAAAAGTAATCAGTGTTAAGTTTAATAAATTGTAATAATTTATTAAATTAATGACAAAATGTGACAGTGCGAAAAGATAAACTGTGACATTTTTATAGAAAAAAAAACTATGTACAACATCAACGCAAAAAAAATTATTTTAGTATGTACCGAATATGTAAGTTGTTGAAAACGCTAGTAAAAAAACTGACATAATCAATCTTAAAAACAAAGTGCCGACAATTTTTGACTCTTCCTAGCTTTTTAAAAGACATCGAACGGAAAAGCTATATTAGAATATTGAGTTGCAAAATCAATAAATATATATATATATATATATATATATATATATATATATATATATATATACTTCTCTGTAAATCTGCTCTACACCCATACAGCAAAAGCAGCTGAAGCTGGAAGATGTAGATCTCGTAAAATACGAAACTGGTTGCTAAGTCATCCGAAAATACATTTCCGAAATGCGTTCGGTCTGTGAATTTTAAATAATCGTTTTCCGTATGTAGCTTTGTGCGTACGTGCGTCTGTATAAATATATGTTTGCAAACGAACGGTGCTGGACATATTTTGAAAGATGTATTTTCCCTATATTTTATTATGCTTTTGATGTCGCGTCGCCATCGGCGCAACTTCTTAACTCGCTTTCCACAGCGATGAGACATAAATCGTAAATTATTTTTTCTTGTGGAAGGAATAATTTTAAATATTGACAAATTTTTCTAGACGTTTAGTTTGCTTATAAATATTATGTTGACAAATGAGTTCGAAATATATTAAGCTTAAAGATTAAATATATCGAGGAGTGAGGCATACATCGTAGGCATTCGTGGGCATTTGCTCTCCAAATTATTTTAGAGAAAATTGTTTCAAATAAATATTGTACAGCATTATATTTTGCATTTAAATCAATAAACAAGATTTATTTCGCATGCTTTATAATTACAATTTAATAGTATTAACCATGTAACTATAGTACTAAATATTAGTTTCAAAATGTCCATTACCCTATTTAATTTTGATAAAACATAAATCAAAACTGATTTTAAAAAATAAAGCAATATGCATATTTCAATATAGCTTAAAATACAAATTTAACAAAATTTAACCTATCAACCTCATACATATAAAATACTCTAATAGCCTATATAATTCCGGTGTCAAACTTGTGCATTTAAGAATTCTTTAAAACACTTTTAATACACAAAGTTCATAGCTAAAATTCGTAATTTTCAAAGCTCGTTGAAAATTTTAATAACTTTCAAAACTTCGTTCAATAACCTAGAAGAAAAATAAATATTTAAAAAAAAATCTTACGATCTTTACCAACTCGAAACAAAACACACTCGACAACAATATTACCAGCTCTGATCTTTGCAACAAACCACTAAATATTCACCAGCCAATACGGTGTGTATATATATGAATAAAACAAAAGCAAAACGGAGAAGCGTATTAAAAAGCTGGGAAACTTGAAAAGTTAGTGAAAGAATCAACTCAACAACGGATCAGGAAGTTATAGGTTTCAGTTTTTTTCTTTTTATATAAATCAAACAGATTATATACAAAAAATTTGCATACAAGTCAGTTGAAGAACATTTAATATACTCTACAGAAGAAGCATATTACAATATTGGTTTTCTGTAGTCAGTGATGAGATTACAGAAAACAAATACAGACTAAAGCAATGTGGAAACAATAGTAGAGTGTTCTTTTAGTAGTTTACGTGGTTTTCGTGTTAGATTACAAGTAAATAAATGCAAATTTTTATAATGAAGTTGGCTTAGATTAAATTTAGATTATTAGAAATATGTTCTTATACAGTGTCCGCCCAGGGTGATTAGTGAGGAAATGGCCATACTCGAGGAACGTATTCAGGAGATCAAAATAAACAAAAAAAGTCATATAAACATGTGTCCGATTCTTAACTGTTACAGAGATATCACTTTGATGCATTTACTAGCTCGCTTGTGGATCGCACGTGTTCGCACGTAGTTCACATTTGTTTTTTGTTTTTTATGTATCGAAGTTGGCGGTGGTATTCTTGAAAATATTCTACATTGAATTGTTTTTCCTTCACATGTATAGCATAGTACACTATAATAAATGATTTGTTTCGTCATTGAGGTGCTACTTTTATTATATTTTTTTAAGTGATATCTCCGTAACGGTTAAGAATCGGACACATGTTTATATGACTTTTTTTGTTTATTTTGATCTCCTGAACACGTATGGCCGTTTCCTCACCAATCACCCTGTATATATATATATATATATATATATATATATCAAAAATTTCTAATAAATATTAAATATCAAATTCTACCGATAGATTTATTCTATCAACCGCTCAATCTAACCGCAATAAACATCTTCATGATGGCCTCTCCGTGCCATCTGGTCGCACCATATGACACAACCGATATTTCTGATGCGGACATTGAAGAGGAAGCAGCCCGCCGCGCCGCCCCGTGTCGCCAGCAGGTTGAGATAATGAAGCCGAGAAGCATGTCCGTTATCAGCGGAGAAACGACAGCCAGTGGCTGGATTCTATAGCATTTTCATTATCGTAATCGAAATTGAAAAATAGTTTACCAATATGAACCATATGTATATGAGTATATGTCAGAAAATCCATTAATTACCGAATAGAACCGAAGTAATTGAGGATTCCAAAGAAATTTTGCTTGTTTATAATCGAAATGTTACTCTAGCAGACAACAATTTATGTTTTGAAGTTATTAATAAATTTATGGAATAGCAAAATTTGTAGAACATCAACTACTCTATAGTCATGGTAACTAAAATCAAAACTGTCTTGACATGCCTACCTATTTCAAGAATTATAAATACATCATAAAAATATGAAAAATTAACCGTATCAAGAAAAGTTCAAAACAAACGTTGTTAGCTATAACTTGTTTAGTAACTTTTGTTAAATACATTTTTCTCGAAATATACCTCGATTGTTGCGAAATATTCGTAAAACACATAAAAGTGACAGCAGTAAATTATCACTTCCAGTTGGCAGATCTTTACCAAAAGTTGACCATATTGAAATATTCACCTCCAAAGCTTAAATATGAAATTTTATAACAATCTGTTCAACCGAATTTGCTCTACACATATCCACAGACCGATAGACGGACAGCGCGCTATACATATTAGTTCTTAGGTCATCCCAGCAGTCGCGTCACATTCGCCAGTGATATTGCAAGTGAGACATCTATTTATCTTCCTTGTCTATGCTCTAGCCACTATATCCAAGGCATACGATCCATACGACTATAAAGACATCCAAACTCCTAAATAGCCAAAGTTTATCCATCATCTTCGAATACAACTTGGTATCACTATGTCGCGGATAATCCAAATAAGAAAATTGAAGATACCGAATTACAGAAAAAATAATATTTTGTCTAACTGAGATTTGAAAAATACGACATTATAAATTGAAAGTATGCAACATTTTTCCTCATAACTTATTTGTCAACTTTTTTGTAATAGTTAATAAGAATTGGAAACTGGTTTTTTTGGTATATAAAATCAGATTCAAACGGGAAAAAACTATAGTAAAATTTTAAACTCATTTTAGATTATGTAGTTCTTTCTTACTCGTATTACCCCTAATGTGTCAAACTCACACCTTTAATATATTTACTAGGTTTAAATATCTTTATAATCGTATGCCTTGGATATAGTGACTAGAGCATAGACAAGGAAGATAAATAGATATCTCACTTGCAATATCACTGGCGAATATGACGCGACTGCTGGGATGACCTAAGAACTAATATGTATAGCGCGCGGTTTAAGTTATTTATTACTAAACAATAAATAATTAATGGGTAATTAATTAGTAATTAATTAGTAGTATGTTATGTGAAGGGTTTATATTTTTTTTTTCGTGGTTGTGCTGGCTTTACGGTTAAGCTAGCACAACCGCTTGCATTTATAAAATAAAAAGAGTAATAAATTTGTCTTTTGCGTAATAAATTAGTAATAAATGAGTACTAAATTTTCTAATAGGTTTATATATTTTTTTTCGTGGTTGTGCTAGCTTTACGGTGAAGCTAGCACAACCCCTTGTATTTTTTAAAAAAACAAGGGTAATACAATTTTTTTTTGCGTAAAAAGTTAGTAATAAATGTGTACTATATTTTCTAATAGGTTTCGGTTGATTGTGCTAAAATGGTTGTTCCAGCTTCACCTATCTTTAAAATGCGGCATTTTAATGCGCATTTTATTGTACAGAAAAATGCATCGTGTCACACGGGCTTAAGTGTGTGCTGCCCCGTGCTAATCGTTTCGATTGATTGTGCTAAAATGGTTGTTCCAGCTTCAGGTATCTTTAAAATGCGGCATCTTAATGCGCATTTTATTGCACAGAAAAATGCATCGTGTCATACGGGCTTAAGTGTGTGCTGCCCTGTGCTCGGAAACCGTGCATTCCACGCGTGCCAATGCAGCTGAACCGGTGAACGGGTCACGCTGAGAGACTTGGAATGCATCGAAGTGACTCACTCATACTATAAAGAAGAGAGAGAGAGAGAGAAAGAGAACAATGAGCTGACAATCGGTCTGGCCTCTTCGGGAACGTGTTGGTGAAAGATTTTGCGATGATTTAGACAAAAAAAATTGAAATAGTTTGTAGTGAAGTAAGAATTCTGTTGTCTATTTATTTTGGTGTAGATTACTCAAATGGAACACCATAAGAAGTTTACATAATAGAAAATTTATAACACCGGGCTGGTAATCTCATTTGAGTAACACTGACTAAATTGACACCAAGATTTTTTATTGTAATTATGTTAAGATTGAAAATAGTGTACTATGCTACGAGAAATAGAAAGCGTTGATTATTTGTGGATAAAGCAAAGCTGGGGCTAAGCTACGTAATAGTTTGCCAATATGGCCGTCAAAGCTGTCAGACTGAATACACTTGACGTTGTAATCATGTTTGCTGCTGTCACAATAATGTACATTATTGTACTAGTAACATAGGCAATATAGTAACATTATATCAATATTTTACTACACATAAAGAAAAAAAAATATTTCTCGGATTAAAAATATGATAAATTATAGTACCTTTCAAAACTAGCAGAAAAAAATCTTTAGCTACTTTTTCAAAAATTTTAGTTGTTTCATCTCAAAAAAATAGATAATTCACAGCCTTCTAAACATGTTAGATGAAACATCTATTGCAAGAATAGATAATTATATATATTCGTTATAAAAATGTATCTAATACAATTAAATATTTTTCCTAGTTCACTGTATATTTTATGTTTATTCTTCGTTGATTTATCAAAAGTTTTACGTATTATGTGATGAAGATATAAATTTTCTTTTGTCTTCAATAAAACATTTTGAGAAAATTTATAAAAAAAATATCATTTGATATTTTGATATTTTCTTAATAACATTATTTTAATTTACTTATGTGTAAACACATTATTAAATATATTCAGCCCAGATAACTTTGCTTTACATTCTAACTAATTAATGACGAAATATAGCTGTTAACGATGCTCCAACTGTAGTAGATATTTTCTTTAGGAGTTTTCAGTAGACAAACTGCTACATTTATTTATAATATTTAATAATCGGTCAACACATATATGAAATGGCAACAAAAATAAATATTTAAATCAACAGCACACACACACACACACACATACAAATCGAACTAGAACAGGGAACAAGTTAATAAAGCGATGATTGCAAAGTCCGCAGAGCTCCAATTCACGAGTAATGGGGAATTCTAAAATGAAATAGTCGAACAGAGTAACAAGAACATCGATAGACAGTCAGCCAGACACAACTAAAAATATCAATGTGTCTCGTCTCTGTTTGCTTAACCACATATTTGTAATTCGGTTAAAATTAACTAAAAGATAGATTTACTATTCATGTTACCATAACCGGTTTATCTTACAATATTGTATTTATTTCTTCTAAAAGTTGAAATTCCGGCAAGATCAAATACATTTTTCTTAATTAATAAATTAACTAATAATAAAATTAGTTCACTAATGGCGATTTCAGCATTAATCTATACTGTAAAAATATATCTCAAATTTATGTAATTTCACATGGATTTTAACAGTAAAAATAACAACATTTTGTAATTTTACTGTGATAATTTATTGCATTTTTTATTAAAAATTACATTCACAAAACATGTAAAGTTACATACATTTTTTACAGTGTACGTTTACACGCCTTTGAATATAATAAATAAATAAAAGTTGAAGTCACAAATAATCAAAATATATAATACATGTAAAATAAAACGGCTTTAGGTTCAAATTCTGTATTGAAATTTATTTATAATCAACATTTCGTCGAAACTGATTAGTGTTTTCTGATGAAGACGGCCGTTGAGTTTCGTCGAAATGTTGATTATAAATAAATTTCAATACAGAACTTGAACCTAAAGCAGTTTTATGTTATATAATACATGTGTTTCAAGTTTATTTAAAAAGTATCAATATATTGAAATTACATATGTATGACGTCATTTATTTTTCTATTATCTGTATAAACATTTTGTTATTATTTCGCAAAATAATTATTTAAATAATTCAGCTCGATACAATATTTTGTAGATACATACATACATACACAATCATGCCATGTACCCAAAAGGGTGTGGCACAAACTCTTTTCATCATCCCGAAATCAGTCGCCTCCAAACATTCCTATCCAAACAAGCAACTTTCGCTTCATCCACATTCATAATTCCTTTCATACATGCTCCTTTATTCCTACTACTTGGAAAATTTCGCTCACGCAAAACACTCCCAATGATACCACTCCAACTACTTATAGGACTGATTTGTTATTTATATCTTGTAAAAGTTATGAATAAATCGTTGATAGTGCAAATATTGTAAAATTAAATATTTTTGTTTAAATTTAAACAAATAGAATATAAAAATACATATATTATATATGATTGCAACATACAACAATACACTTGTACGTATAATATAATATACAGACATGTTAAATTTGATACAAAAAAAATAAATCTGAAATGTTTAATGCGTTTTTGATTACATAAATTACCATATCTAACAAACTACCGCCAGCAAACAATTTTTTAATGTTCACATATTTATATATATATGCATCTCCTTTCCAAATACAACTATTAGAATATTTATTTTTTATCTCATTTCAATAAATCGTACATATATTTCACATTGTGAAATATTAATATTTTCGCATGCGAATACATTTTATTCTAATTTGTTAATAATGAAAGAATTTCCAGAATTTTAATAAAATTAATTATAAAGAGAGGTCTATTTAACAACTTTTATATAAAATGATTAAAAAAAATGGTTCTTTGTTTTTAAGTTTTGTTTGTTACAATATGTAAATATGTTGTTTTTTATTTTTTTTATTCAAATACATTTTTTTGCCTTACATAGCAAAAGAAACAACTCATAGCCGGTTTATGTCGGTCATCGGTGACCGCCACAACCCCCTTAAAGTAGCTCAATGTCAGTCACCGGTGACAGCCAAGACAATCAACGTATTAAAAATAGTGTTAGTTACAATATACACCAAATACCTCTGTCACATACATTTTTCATGGGTTAAAAGCAGTCGGATAGGGCTTTTGATAAATAAAAGTAAAAGCTTGGATAGTACTTCAATTTTGTTTTATTTATCAAAAACCCTAACAAACTACTTTTAACACATGAAATTTATTTATTTATATATATATATATATATCCTGTAAAGACAATATATTTCCTAAATATTTGTATTACTTTTGTAACTTACCACCTTTAGAATAATCAATAAAGTTGTAAATGAAAATAAAAACAATTAGAATTAGTACAAGCTACAAGCTTTCTATATACAATATATATATATATATATATATATATATATATATATATATATATATATATATATATATTAATAAATAATTAGAAACTAAAATAATTTTTTGTATGAAACTTCTTTTATTCGGAAATAATAATTAAAGTAATAATTAAATTTCTTGATTTATTACCTTAACGACACTAATATTGTTATTTATAGTGTGACAGTTTATAAATTCAGTGAGCAAAAAATTTTATTACACAAACATTTTCATTTAATTATTTTACTCATGGAAACGTGATATTATAAATGTGTTTCCTATTTATTTATTTATAATTTTTCTTATAATTCATATATATTTCAATATTATATAGGTATATATATATATAAGAATATAAATTACTTTCACTTAATTGTTTAGTGTTAATTACTAAATAACTTGTACGTGTTTTTTAATTAAAATTATGGTGTAAAACGTTTACTACTAATATGGTTCGTATTCGGTGTTTTCATATTTATTAATAATCGACGTTTCTATTTTTTATCTTGATAAAGATGTACGTTGAGTTCGTTGAAACGTCGTTTATTAATAAATATTAATACAGAACTATAACATAAAGTCGTTTTATTTTTTAAAAATTTCAACAACTTATACCTTTTATATTAACTGAGAATTGAGATATTGAAATTGACCAAAAAAATCCAAAATCGATAAGGTTTTCGAATGTTTTAGTCCTGATCTTATAACAGTTGCAATGTCTTAGAATTAGTTAAAGCCGATTTTAAAACGGAGCTTGTAATATTTTTCATTAATATTAATTAATTAAATTCAGAGAATATTTTTAATCTGTTTACAAAACTCTACATTCTCCAGCTGTCGAAAAGCATTAATTTTCAATTTGCATACATACCTACATATATTTATAATGGATTCCATTGCAATGCAATTCAGATGATGACGGCCGCATTTTCTAAGATAGTAATAAATTATATATTTAAATAATGATTTGTTTACGTTACAAAGCAAAACTTTAAATTACATGTTTTGTTAAGTTTAAGTTTAAATATAGTTACCGCGCGCGTATAGGATATATCTATACAATATAATTGTGTTGTGTGCAATTCTAAGAAAGATGCAAATAATGTAGTTGTTACGATGTTTCTATGGCAACAGATGTTGTAAAAGATAATGTCTATTTTGTAATTAACACTTTACTACAATTAGTTTAGCATTTTATTACTGGGAAGGTATTTGAGATATACATATGTTTGATTTGTATTGTTCTATCATAATTTGATTTAAAAAATTATTGTTTTTATTTTATAGACATGCAGAAATAGACAAATGAATCTATGTAACTCTAATAAAATAGTTAAAATATTACTTATAAATATTAGCAACTTTATAAACTGACTAAACTATGTGAAAAATAAACTATATCCTAATAGTCGCTGAAGAAGTATTTTAACAGCAATATTTTACTGACAAACGTTTCTATTATTTACAATATAGTAATGATAATGAATAAGTTACGACAGAATGCAATTCCGCGTTCTTTGAAAACTTGGTAACCACGCTAATATATGCAGGCCCATAACATGCAACACAAACCACTCTTGATTTTCTAAACAAAATGTCAAATAATTCAAATTCCTAGTCGACACTCATTTATAATACAACATTATTACCTGAGCGAAATTTCAACTTATATTTTGCAATTGAAAAATATCAATTCAATATAAGTTATTTCGAATGTACAATAATATTTTTGCATTTACAATACTTTTAATTACGAAGTTTTCTTTTATTCGCAGTATTTCTTCGGGATAATTTTAATTATTATGAATGGTTTCAAGGATTTGGTCTTGTACTTGAAAGTATTCTTAGAAATACTAATGGTTTTTAGTTTAAGTATGTAATCGGAAATTTTGCGTTATTTATTTTGAAGTATTTATTAAATACATTATCACAAAGTAATTTATAACGAATGTACCAAACTTTAACAGTTAGGAAAGTTATTTCTAGTGAAAAATGTCATATGAATATAGGTCCTATTCATATGACCTGGCCGGATATCTGTTGCATCCCTATTTAAAATATATTAAAACTGAGAGATGAACAAAATTTGTGTTATATTTAACATCATTATAATATTTAAAAAAATGTATTCAGAATTATGCTTGTTAAAGAGACAATAGACAATCGTCAAACACTTCACACCCTAAATCTTAATGTAAAAAAAGAGCATCTATTAATCACTCGTAAGAGAGTAAAGTACGCAATACAATAACACTTTATCGATATATTTCACAGTTCATACGTTAGATACTCTATTTCATCTCGCAACTTCACTTCAAACTGATAGCTGATAAAGCCACATCGATACATGCTCGAGTTTTATCATCTTAAAAAGGACTACAAAACCCTTTCGAATCAAAAATGAGCCAAGGCCAGACTTGCACCAATCGTTGCGGGGTGTATATATATATATATATATATATATATATATATATATATATATATATATATATCTATATATATATATATATATATATATATATATATATCTATATATATCTATATATATATCAGTGGCGTACAAAATTTAAATTTTCAACATATTTTTTAAAAATTATTTACGAATAACTTTAATGACAATGCAATAAAAAATATAATTCAGAAACAATCAATCTAACTTTAAAATTTAAAAACAAAAATAAAAAAAAAAATAATTAAATGTAAGTGTTGCAAATACTGTGCAAAATAAAATCATATGTTCATTTTGAATACTAAGAAAATATATTCTAAAAATTTATTTGGTGGTAGCACCAAACATAACTACAACGTCAAATGTATTTAATCTAACATCTTCGGCGACCATATTGCGAAACTATTACGCCGTGTTAAGTCAATTGACAGTTGCACTGTTAATTTTTGCTTAAATCTCTCTATTCTCTATCTCGGCCGCATGTATCTGGACTCAACACAATATTCTTGGTGTTCTACTTCTCGTAATATAATAATACTATTAAAAAAAAGTGCAATTTTTCCAATTTATAACCACAGTAAATTCTAAATTGCAAATCAAAAAAAATTATGGACAGGCCCATTACTATAATTTTTTTTCGAATACAATTCACTAGGCCTAACATAATTTTTACTTTTAACTTTTCCAGGTATATTACCATCAAAAATAATCGAATATCCAATCAGTATACAGGCAGCGTGTACGCCACAGCAGACGCTCTGTGACCCAGATTTACCGCCCATATTGGGTCGATTCTTCCCAGCCAACATTGTACGGGGCCGGGTGCCTCCGTTTGCGTCTCACCCTCCTAGCCGTGTAGGCGTGAAAAGCAATGCGGCGCTGCCGCCAAATGTGTCTGACGGCCGCGTCGCGTTACTGCTGCGAGTACACGCGCACTCTGGATCTGGCCCAGAGTAAGCGATAGGCCCCCCCGATTATAACAGCGTACTGATGCCCCCCCGCCCCGCAACGGGACGGTTGTGAGTACGTCTAAACTTGACCCACATTATTTTTTGGGCTTAATCACGTTTGTAGGTTAGCTGTGGAGCTGCTACGGCGTTATGGTTTGTTTGGGTTACACACTTTTTGATGTGTTGAAAATTTTAAATTAGTATCTAGTGGTTTAGGTAATAGAAATGTTTAAAAATGTAAAATTATTGTAATGTACAAAGTAAACATTACATTATTGAAAAATCTTTTAGAACTCGTAATAATTAAAAACAATTTTTGATTTAACATCCCGTTTTAATTATAAAAGGCCGCAACGTTGGCCTTTTGTAATTAAAACAAAACGATAAACCAAAAATTGTTTTTTAAATATGTGTCTATAATTTTGTTTTTACCGACTGTTACATATATACATGGGGAAGGTATCGTAATCATAACAATTTCGACTTTCAGAAATTATACAAATAAACAATTGTTATTGTTTAGAAAACATTAAGACAAATAAAGAATTTGAAAAAAAATTTTTTTTTAGTTAATTTTTTATTTAAGTTTTTACGTTATATCTACTGCTGCTTAAAATTGCATCTAAAATATAAAATGTGAACAGAATGTAATAAATATTTACTGCAAATATTTGCTCTAGAATCGAAGTAATTTTTTTTTTCTAGTATATATATTACATATGATTCGAGACCCACTCCTTTTAAATCCAATCTCATTTTCTATATATTTCGCGTTTCGACAGTTGCCGGTAATGCGTTGGCCGGCCTTTGAAAATATGATGTACATTTTATGTTATTTCATACAGTGAATTGCATTTGTTACTATAGCAACCAGAAAATTGCTAGAAGAGAACTTTTCTATTCTTGTACTCTGCTATCTTTGATTGCATTAGCATTTTTGTGTGTGTGTGTGTGTTCCGATTCAAAAGCAGCATATGATGAGATTACATCTAACACATTATTTTCGATACTAACATAGGGGAAATTGGTACTGCATTAAATAATTTCTTAACCCACCTACATTTAATTTAAATTTTGTATTACGACTAGATACAACGAATATTCGACAAGGCCGCATAATCCAGCTTATTTCGCTAAATATCCGTTTTGGCCGGATAATAACTACTACCAATTTTTTGTGTGCGGGTTAAATAGATTTAAATTAGTTTGTAATAGTACTATGGACATATTCTAAGAATACTATGTATTTTAATTTAATTCAGACCTAATTACTTCTTCTAGATCATCAAACTTCACTTATTCGTTTCGTCAAGCAACAACCTTCTACTTCTTACTTCATCCTGAACACAACAAACGTAAACAATTAATCATCAACTACTCTTTGTTATGACCGCAATATACAATCCCATGCTATACGAGTACTACGTAACCGGTGATTGACAATCCAAGGACGTTCCCCTGCTACTCCTTCTACCAAACAACTACGTCACCTATAATTTTGTTTTGTTTATTTCTCAGGCTCATATTTGATATTTTGTTTTCCTACTCCGTGCAAACCGAAAAACATTATGCAATTTTTGTAGCGGCTCGCACGAGTTGCAGTTGGCTATGACTACCCAGTCAGCTGTAATTGACGATTGTATGAATGAGTCAGACGTGTTTGTAACAAAATTATCCTCTTCTCTTTTAAATGTTATGTAGGTGGAGTAAATATAAGATGAGATTTCTTTTTATTTTTGTCAGGGATGTAACTGGTTCTTGACTATAAGAATGCGTCACTAGAAATGCAAGTTTGATGTCAATATTATAAATTTATTTTCTTTTAATTCTTCTAGAACAATGCTGAAGAAAGCTATTTTGGCCATCACCTGAAGAAGATTTTCGAATGTTCTGTTACATTCGCAATAAAACAAAATATGTATACAGACTTTGCTAATCGAAGTATTTTGTGATAAAAATAATATATGCGAAATCGCACTGCTGAAGTATTATTAATATACGAAAAAAGCTTTGATATCCGACCCCAAAGTATATAAGGCTTGATCCGACCCCGAAGTATATAAGGCCCGATCCGACCCGAATCCGAATATATATATATATACTAGCTTTCCCGTCGCGCGTTGCTGCGAAACTGCGCAAAAATTCAGTATTTGAAAGATAACTTTCTTGTCGCGCGTTGCTGCGCAACTGCAGCTTTCCCGTTGTGCGTTGCTGCGCAACTACGCTGTCATTTGACATTTGCAGGTTAGTATTAAACATAATTTTTCAAATTTTTGAGAACAAAAATGAAATCGTAGAAAGATGAAACTTGCAATAGGGAATGAACCAATTAAAATGACATCACTCCCATTAAAATCGGTTCTGGGGTTTAGGAGGAGATGCTGCAGAAACATATATACATACATACATACAAACATTTGTCAATTAGAGAGATAAATTAATATGTATTAACACGCGTTTTTCAAAAATTTCAATTGTGTGGAGGAACCTGTTACTTTCCTAAGAAAAAGAAAAAATTATTACGAAAACTGTGTGAGAAGTGAGATACAGCTTATTGCAAGAGAGACAGGAGAACGCTCCCATCCCTACTCCGTGCTGTTTACGGGGTGAGAAGTGACACCGGTAGACCCCTGGCGGGGATAGTTGATCAAGTGTTAATGGGGTTCCGTTTTGCCAAACTCCTTCGCTTGGGAGCAGCATAATAGCAATTTTCGTCGAGCGCAATTTTTCAAATACATTTTAAAAGTAAACATTAAAAAGATATTATAAATTTGTTTGAAAGTTATTTAGGAAAAAAAATAATTATAATACAGTAATACTGTACATTTATAATATTTAAAATACTTACATTTATAATACAGTAATACTGTACCTTTGTTATGATCCAACATTTATAATATTTATGAAAAATTAATTATATATTTGAAAAAAATTTTTTTTTCGTAAATAACTTTAAGCCAATTTATTATATCTTTTTAATCTTTACTTTTAAAATGTATTTGAAAAATTGCGCTCGACGAAACTTGCTATTATGCTGCTCCCAAGCGGAGGAGTTTGGCAAAACGGAACCCCATTGATCAGCTATCGACCGGGGTTTAAAAATATAAAATGCTATTAAAAAGTAGGGGTTGGTGGTAGGAGGGTAAAAATTTAGGACTAAATGTATTTTTAATGGCACACCACAAAAAAATAACCAAAAAAAAATTTGGCCAAAAAATGAAAAAATTTTTTTTAGGGTGAGCCACCCTTAACACTTAGGGGTATAAAAATTAGTTATGAACCTATTCTCATACCTACTGAATATACATATAAAATTTCATCAAAATCGGTCAAGCCGTTTCGGAGGAGTATAAATACGAAAACTGTGACACAGGAATTTTATATATTAGATATATATATATATATATATATATATATATATATATATATATATATATATATATATATATATAGTGCAATTAAAATTATAAAAGATACAGAAATGTATTAGAAATACTCATGTATTAATTACATCTTTAAAATACCATTTTTATGTATCACCTTATCTTTATTCAATAACAATATACTTCCTACACATAAATAAACGATAATAATAAAATATTAAATAATCACTAATTGTTAATGTTATTTATTAATATTTCAATCAAATATTACATTAACAATTCCCATAACAAATTTACTATTATTATAATTTTGTTTTTATTGTTTTTTTTAATATAAAATAAATAAATAGTAGTATAGTTTTCTGAAATGATATACTAAAAAAACGCATTAAATATTATAATTTTAACTCGACAAGCATAATGAGTAATTATGTAATTTATTTTTTCCGAAAAAAAAATGAAAAAAATATGAATGTATTAAATGCGACTTTCCCACAAACAAATGACAAAAAAGTATCAAGACAATTGATTTACTATAAAATAAAGAAAAACATATTCATAAATAATAAATTATGGCATATTTATCACATTTTTTTATATATATTTTCTGTTTATCGTACACGCAAGAACGACATAGTAAACCTTCAATTATAATTCTTAACCTTCCGAAACATGATCAGGTTGGTATGAATGGCATACAGAGTCGGACTGGCTCATACGAATAAAATACAAATAATATTTTATGTTAATAGGAAATTATAATTTTGAAATTAAAAATATTGAGTAACATTTTTTTAAACCAAATAAATCAACAAAACTACAGATTTTTTGGTAATAGGTATTATATAATGTACCACATATACCAGGCATGTGCAACTTAGCCAAGACCTCGAGCCAGGAAGCAAATATCACATCAAATTTCGGGTCGGATTTATATATATATATATATATATATATATATATATATATATATATATATATATATATATATATATATATATATAAATAAATACTAAATAGTAATAATAAATCATGTTCAAACACCGGTAGCGACCTATAAGAATGGTCAAAAAATATTCCTTTTATCAACAGAAAATTTGTTTTTTAATTCTTTTTAATCGTAGATAGTGCGACAATTATGTTTAGTAAAATAAGAATATTTTCTACAACAATTTATAGGAAAAAATACGATTTTTCCTATTTTTTTGCTGCTTATTCAATTGACGATATAACTCAGTCAAACAAAACTAAACATATTTTACTTTAATTACTTGAAATCTACCTTAACTTACTTAAGCCTTCGACCCCCCTCCCTCTCCCGATATCGACAAATATTACAACACATTAAGGGCAATTTTTAAGAAATTGTACAACAACAAAGAATGTTCAACCGTTGATAGCGACCTCTAAAAATTGACTTTGAACATTCCTATTTAAGTAAAAAAAATATAGTTTTTCAATGCTCTTTCAGTTTTTGGGGTGCGTCGTTGTAAAATAAAAAACATCCTTTTTTTGAAACACCCTAATATATATAAAATTTATATTGCATACAAATTAAAATATCTTTAAGTTTCTGAGAGCCATGTTTATTACATCGAAGGCCGGATCCGGCCCGCGGGCCGTACGTTGCGCATGCCTGACATACACTAACCAATGCCAGATTCACAAATGACAAATTTCAGTATAATCGTACAAAAAATATTCTCAATTTACTTTAATATAATTGTATACAATATTTAAATTAAATAATAATATATTTTGTATATGTACAAAATAAAAATAAAAAATAAAATATAATACTTAGCTTTATATAGATCTTACTGTTTGATGTAAGACAATAAGATTAAAAATGGTTTATTTTATGTTGAAGAACTTTCTTTGTACATTAGCTTATTCTTCTTCAATTTGCTAAAAAGAACAAAGTGTTTCTGTTAAATAAAACATCTTGTAGAATATTTCAGAATTTAGAAATTTCGACATAAGTCGTATACACTTTAGTAACTGTGTAGAACGATTCTAACTTTGTACTAATTACTGAAAATTATCCCAATCTTTTTAGGTCAAGTAAAACATTAAAAATATACCGTGCTTTTGTTGGAACGCGTAAATTGTAGGTTAATGATTTTTACCTAAAAGCAAACGACATAAAAATAGCTTTTAAATCGTGTTATTCAAATTGGATTCAATTTTTTCCATAATTAATATTTTTAAAGTAATTTATATACTAAATACCAATAAGTGTTAAGTTAATGTTATTCCTGTTTTTGTAAATGAATAAAAGAAAAATTTATATCCATTCTTTTATTTTGCATTAAAACTAGGTTGAGCTGGCCGACATGGCCGAGCGAAGACGTGTGTCTGACATCGCTCGTACCTGTGCGGGCTCTGGTTCGAATTCCGCATGGAGAATGTTATTTTGTATATTAAATACTTCATAAGCCCATGGCATCTACTTAAAAAACCATTAATTCAAAAATCTTACCATGAAATAATTCATAATTTAAATCCTTTTAAATTAATTCAAACCTATCTCAGATGTTCAATACAAAAAAAGGAATGTGCTGGCAACATCCGATTTTTTCCCAAATATTTGATGTAATTATTTGAAATGTAAATGAGAGAAATAAAAATAAATTTAATGGTATAAAATTGCTAGTTTTATAACGACATAAGTATTGTTTACAAACTTTATTTAGAAAAACACATAAAGTATTATTTTTTTTTATGTTTTTATACTAGAAGTTCGGCAATTGGCAATCGAAATAATAAAGACATAAGTTGTTAAATCGTGCGTGTCTTCTTGAAGAAAATACAGCATTAACAAGAAACAAAACCGCATCGATATATTTTGCGGTGTTGTCACGTCATATTAAAAAAATAATAATAAAAGAAAATTAAACTACAGTAAAAAATCTCGTAATACAAAAAAAAAACCTTCAACACATATATTTAATAAGTACATTTATATCTAATTTTGTAAAATATAAAATTAAAATTTGCTTAAATTAGATATAATAAATCGTTGCAATTTACATATATTCATCTCTCATACATACATATATTTTTATGCAATCAATATACCAGATAAAAATATTTAATTTACAAATCTTTGCTAATCTTTATTGTAGCTGTAACCATAGCAAAAACGAATTCAAATCATAAATTATTTACTTATTTGATAAATTAATTTAAGCTTATATAAGTATATTTCAAGATAAAATAATAAATAACTTAGATTTTATATCACTAACTTTATTTAAAAGTTACTGCAATTCCAACCGATTTGGTCAACATGTAAAAACATAATAAAATAAAATAATTTCCCTTAAACCACAAAATAATTTAAAAAAACTAAATACATATCTCGAAGGCTAAGCTTTCATCATCAATAGCAAAAGTTAAAATTGAAGTCCTAATCCAGTGATCACTAAAATTTTTTCATTAATAGTAACATACATAAATCTGAATAGGTTTGCTAATTAATAGCAATAGAGGTGTAGCTATAAAAAATAAACTAAGCAATAAATAGAAAATAGATCATTCTGAATAATATCGTACTGATGTCATACGTAGCTCGAAGCAAAATATGAACGAAATCATGGCTAACCATATTTATAAACATCGAGAGACAACATAAACTAGTATAAATGTGGTATGTGTTGCAACACATCGCGTCACTTAAAGACAGATATAAACAAACGACTGACTTTGTATTTACAATGCAAACATGCTGAACAGAATCAGGCCGAAAAATTGTTTTCCACTAGATAAATTTATTTTCTTTAGGTTGCCAGCAATGTACGCTGTTTGCCTATTTCCATCGTAATATAAGTCTATGGGTGAAATAACTAGTTCTGTTTAACAAATAATAAACAAATTAGAATGCTTTTACAGAAATTACGAATAATTAAGTGCAGTTTTAAATATAGCTATCTTAACATAAATCGATGAGACAATTTAATGTATTTTTTATAGTATAAATTTCATTAATAAAAAATTAAATTAAACTTATTATATAAATATATATTAATATAATAAAATGCACTTTCTGAACCAGATGAATTAATTTTTTTTTTATATCATGTTCAAATATTCTACTTTCTTCACGAAAGATCTAAAAATAACAGTAAAAAATCTCTCAGAATTCATTATATTAAAATAAAACGGCTTTAGATTGTAATTCTGTATTAATATTTATTAATAATCGACGTTTCGCTGTTAATATTTATTGTTCTTGTAAATAACAGAAAATTTTACAACATGAAAATTTTCTAACAGCAGATTGATAAGAGAAGTAATAGAAATTTATAAAGAAAAAGATAACATCAATCGGTGCGAAGGCATTGATTTAAATAAAATTTGGCTTCTTTAATTAAAAATTTATAAATTTTTTAATCTAGTTACTTATTTTGTTATCTAGTAACTTGTTTCTATGTTCTGTTTATTTACTGTAAATGTGATTATGTCTATCATTTTTCCTGATGAAGACGGATGTCGAATACGTGAGAATGTCGATTATTTAAATATTAATACAGAACTAAATCCTAAAGCCTTTTTATTTGAGATTATTATTTATTTTTATGTATCTATTATGAATGTAAATATATAAATGTAAATATATGTATAATTTTATACGTGTACGTAATATTTAATTTAATTCAATTTTTAAAATATGTCTAAATATAATATGAAATTATAGTATAACGTTATTTTTTAATGTTTATAATTAATTAAATATTATGATATTAACACTAGATTTGCAGATAAAATTATATACTGATTTTTAATGACACCCCTCATGTTGACGCATAGTTAAAAAACGGTTTTTTGAGCAAAATTAGTTGAAAAAAATAATTTTAAAAACAATTTAATACAAAAAAATAGATTAGAATATATCATTAAATCAATAATAGTCAACATAGTTTTCAAAAAAATATGTATTCATTTTTCTTTATTTTTAAACCTTTCAAATTGAAGGTTTCCGTAAATCTAATGTTAACATGTTAAAAATAAAAATAAAAACATATCAAAATTTTTCTTTGAAATACCTTAGCATACTTATTATTATTAATTACAATATTATCATTAAACATTATTTAATGATACCGATGTACGTGGAATACGTCGATTATTAATAAAAATTAATACAGAACTATATCCTAAAGCCGTTTTATTTTAATATAATTAGTTCTGAAAATTTTTTTTAATATATTATTTAACACATTTTTAGTATTATAATTTTAATATTATATGAAAATTATAAATTTTTGTTGCAATATTTATTTTATCCTAAGTACTTATATCTAGATATTTTAATTAAACAATTACTAAAAACAAAATTTAGTTGAAAAAGTGATTCATGATTTAAAAATTTCTGTTGCTGCATTGGTTACCACAAAATTAACATTTTAGGAATTAAAAAATTATGCAATATCTAACTTTATGAAACAATAATTATTATCAAATATAACATACTAAAATTATAATATTAAATTTTATTTTCTTCCTATTATTTAATACAAAACAAAAGAATCATCACTTCCAAACTTTGGTACCATAAATAAAACATCAAATTGATTGTTCAGGAAATAATTAATGAAATTAAAATTGTTATTTAATTTCATTTGTATTTTGTAAAATTACTTTTTACAGAACCTACCCTGCAACCTAGGTAGTAAGCCTGAAATAAAATGAAAATAAATGTTTCAAAAAACACGGTTAAATATTTTTATTTTTCACCTTAATTATATTATTTTTATTTATTTAAAACAATAAACCAAAGAAGAAGAAAATGTGAGTAGATACTTATAAATAAACATAATATAAAATTTTATTAGACAATAATGTAATTTTTTCTTCAATACTTCATATTTATTTGTGATAATAATCACACCGATTTGACATATATTGCACATAAAACTGTCAGCAAACCTATTTAATAGGTAATTAATAAATCATTCTTAATTATTGCAGTACATGATATTATTTCAACTTTCTTGCTATCCCCAGACATAAACTACATTAGAAATATTAATTTTTAAAGATAATCGTAGTAATAAAATGAGTGAAAGTACCGTACAACTATTGTTATTAATTTTAATTGTTCTAGAATGTTTTTGTTTTGGTTCGTTCGTAATGACTCAGGACTTCAGATTCATTGAAAACATTTTCAAAACATAATTATGTCCGATGAGAAACAAATAAAAACGAAGACATGTATTAAATAACACTGTAATCAAGAAGTCATTTTGTTGGCAACTAACCTCAAAGCAATATTCTGACTTCTCTGGTTACGAGAAGTGAAGAACAACACACACGTTACACACAAAAGTCGGTTTGATTGTCAATAAAACACTCGCGAGCACTAAACAATAAAATGTACGCTAGTTAACAATAATAGAGTTTTAGTGAAAATCGTCTAGAAAACACGAGAAACACGAAAAACTATTTTCAAGTCAGCCACGACGACGGACAAAATGTAAACAGTGATGCATGCGCGAACAACATAAACAAACAGTAGTACGCGAACGAACTCTGTTTTGGTACAACAGGGAGTAGTGAAAGAGTGCACAGAGAGAGGAGAGCTGCGCGTTTGCGCAGAACGTCAATACTGCTTCGTTCTCAGCAATGTAAAGGCAACTGAACTCGGGGCGATAGCATTCGGCTTGGCGGGAACGTACATTGGCCGCGCGGCCGTAGTAGGCCTCTCTCGGCAAGTATTACGGCCTTCGCGGGCGCCCGCGACGTGAGACGTGTGCAATGTTTGTCATGCGCAGTTGAGGCCGGCGCCCTGTTATTAATCTCTCTCCCGTATGCAACTTGCATGAGAAAGAGAGAGAGAGTGCGAGGGCGCTCCTGCCTCTCTGTGTTTGCTGTTGTAAATCTCTTTCGCTCGTGCATTCGCCATCTCTCACTGTTGCATGCTGCGCATAGGTATTTGCTGTTTCGCTCCTGCTAACCTGAATCGTAGGTGGGCAAAATATAATTTCTGCGTCTAGACACGTTGGTTTTATGAATGCAGATTTTGTTTTTGTTGTTTTTCGTTGAAGAACTAATTAGGGATATTATTGAGAACAATTTCTATCTTTTTGCGTTTCGTGCGTATATGAATCAAATAAAATAATTTAGAAGATATTGTAATTGAATGAAAACATTTGGCATTGTGCAATGTTTGGAAATGAATTCTGTGATTCATTCAAGACAAATATGGTGCAATTTTATAAATATAGCTTCTTGTAAACATAACAATAAATTAAACAGTAAAATTTTAAATTAAATGCTGCTACGAAAACACTTTAATCCTTTCGGATCGGAATTTATTATTCAATGAAGCAAACGTACTTTATGTATTATTAAAATTAACTAAAATTAACACTTTGAGAGCCAACAGTAAACTAAGTTTACAATGCTAAAACTGCGTATAGTCTACCTTCATACACAGTTATTTATTACCAAGCATAATTATAAATTATGGGATCATATAAAATTTTTAAATGAGCCTTCCTAAATATACACAGTTCATAAAATTTACATCATAAAAGTAACTACATAATTTTAAATAAAACTCGAATCAAAACGATATATTCAAATTATATAAAAAGCATGGGATAGATATTAATTATTGGTATAGATAACTACATTTTAGCTAGAACTAAATATCGCAGCGTCCCGCAGTATAAAACAATAAAAAAATTAAGTAAAGTTGATATTATATTTCGCACAATTATCTAAAAATATTCCTAGATATAATAATTTATATAGCAGAACCATTTAGTAGTAGAATAAATTTTTAATATATTTCTTATTTATTACAATAAGATATTGTATAATATTTGACAACATAAATTATTACGTAAATCTAATGTTCCATTTTATCTAAAAATATGAATTTAATATTTTTTAAAATAATAACAAAGAATTACAATAAATTTTTAATAAAAGATAATTCTACAAGAATCTGTTCGTGTCATAAAAAATAACCTGACAAAAGAAATCTGAACATTGTCGAACAGTAAGTATAGACATAATGAAACGATATGCTGGCATCCTGACTTTTCTTTAGTATTAATTAAATGACGCGGAAATGGGGGTGAAATGCTATTATTTCCTCTAGAATTCTTCCCTTTTACAACTCACCAAGACCTATCAACACAAATCTGACATAAAAGTACGATTCTTTGTACCTTTGAAAACAAAACAAGAAATCTTTTCCCAATGAATGAACAACCAATATAATAACATCTTTTAGTATCCTATATTCTGATTAAAATAAGCAATTTATTATTAAATTTAACTTTATTTATTCTCAATGTAGTCGAAGAGTAGTTTGTAAATTTGAGAAATTTTTAAGACCTTATCCACCATTCAGAAAAATCTAAATTTGATTTTTTTTTGAAATTTCGAAAGTAAAAGTTTATTAATGAATGTACATATAACATAATATAATTTTGTACACGTAATATTTAATTTTATGTCTGTTTGAATGCATCTGAGGCAGAGTTGGACTGGATTAAATATTAGGCCCGGGGAAAGTTGCAAGATCGACCCACCTTACATCGCAAAAATGTAATTAATTAATGAAATTAGAAAAATAGAAATAAATTGTAAAAATTACACATATAAAATTAAATCTAATTCTTCATTTAAATCTAAGTTAAAAGACGATTTAATAGATGATTCTTTTCACAAATTGATATTTTTAGGATAATGCATTCTTAAATTTTTGCAAAATTAACTCACTCTGTTGTTGTCACGGTCAGTCACGGTCAAATTTTGTAACCAATTTTTAGACCACTTCCTATCATTTGATCTCACTGAAATTTTGCATGTGGTTTCATTCCAGAAGACAACACAATATTATATATTATAATAATCGAATAATATTATAAAAATCGATTACAAGATATGACACGCTTATATTTATTTTTTTAATACAACTAATGACATCTGTCACATGAACTATTTTTTTGTTCAATTAACAATTGAATAATGAAAATGACAGATAATAAGACTAAAAAGCAGAAAATAAAATATATAAAAAAACTTTTTTAAAAACCACGCTTATATTTAAATGCACTAAAAAGAGGAAAATAAATGTTTTCCTGGTTATCCAAAATTTTTAGAAAGAAACAAAAGCGTGGAGCGCTTAATCATCATTGCGAAATATATAGTTTCCTGGCGCGCCACGCTTTTATTTCTTTCTAAAAAAATTTGGATAACCAGGAAAACATTTATTTTCCTCTTTTTAGTGCATTTAAATATAAGCGTAGTTTTTAAAAAAGTTCTTTTTATATATTTTATTTGACATAAAGAACGCGGGGATACTTAGTAGTTCATAAAATGTTCACTAGGTGTACTTATTAAATTATTAAATTTGATTATAATTATATTACATAATAAATTTATATATTATATATTAATTTATATAATATATTATATAATAATTATTTTATTTATTATTTTAATTTGTAAAATGTTTGTTATTAATGAATAAGAAAAAAAAGAACATCAAACTTGTATAAACCTTCCACTGTCAAAATTTAAATTTGAAATATCGTTATTCACTTTTCGCCATTTTTGTTTGAACGTCAATTTGAATTATTGATATAAATATTAGAATTTCATTTTCATTAATTTTTATTGAATAAAATCACAAATAGTTATTAAAATGAAAGTATTAAGATCTCGTAATATTAAAAGTGATAATACACAAGAAATACATGAAAAATCAGAAACATCTAATGCAGAACAAAAAAATGTTTTAAAATCAAAATCTAGAAAAACAATACGAAAGAAGAAATCAAAGAAAATGAAATCAACAGAAACAGAAGAAAAAAGGTTAACATCTAAAAACACTCGTAAAAGTGTAATCGATAAATCAATAACAGCAAATGTTAGTAAATTAGCTACCAGTATTAATAAACAGCCAGGTAAGTAAACTAGAAAAAAATATGTAGTTCATTGAAATCAATGGCAATGTACTTTTAGGTCAAAGTGATATGAGTAATTTAATAAATAAATATATGTCGTCTGCTACAAATTCAAACGACGATTCTTCTGATACATTGACAGGAGTGCCTTCGATTATACAATCATCAAAGCCAAACTCACCTAAACGAATGACTCGTTCTCGACTGCAAAGTTTAAATCCAGAAATGTTCGATAATGCCGTTACTTCGAAAGCATTAAAACCGAAGAAAACGAAAAAATTAATTAACGTGCCCGATTTGAAAGACGAATCTGGAATTAAAGGACTGGACGATATTAGTGACAATGTTATCAACATTTCCGAAAGTTTGCCTGAACAAAACACAACGTTTAATATTTCGAAAGATGCATCCAAAGAAAAAATAAAACGAAATACATTTGATATGAATAACACTACAAAAGACAAAACAGGTAAAGGTGATACTTTTAATATGCCTGTCCAAAGTCGGTCTGGCGAATGGCAAGTAGAAAATTTTGTTACAAGCGTAATTAATATAAGTGATGATACGCAAGTAGTGAATGGAACATTCTCGAAAGATGAGAACAAGGAAAATGAACAAGACTGTAATGGAACTTACGATAAAGTAGATTTAGAAAAAACGCCAGAAACTCTAAAAAATCAAAGTACACGTAAAAAATGGCAAAAATTCGCGGCACAATCTACCGAAGCTAATTCTGTATTACAAGATATTAATGACTCATCAAATGCGATAAATGTAACTCGCAAATCAATTGCAAATACTACAAAATTAGAAAAATCAAAAGCAAACAAGAAAAATGTATCATTTATGGAAATAAATTTATCCAAACCATCGTCATCGACTAAACAACTAAATAACAGTACAAATAAAAGCTCAGCAATAAAACGTACTGTAATGCCCAATTTTGCATTACTACATCAAAAAGATTTCGATAAGATGAAATCGTTACAAGAATTTTCCGAACGAAAAAAGCAACGTGACGAAATGTTAATGAATCTTTCCAAAACATTAGTTAAGAATTCCGATCTCAAACCTGTTTACGAAAAAACACCAGGAAAAAGCTCACGACAACTTTTTGCAAATAACGATTCTGAAAAAGAAAAAAAAATGAAATCGTTACGAGAATTTTCCGAAAAGAAACACGCTGAAATGCAACTAAATCGATCAAAATCGATTGTTAAATTTTCCGATACTAAACCGGTTTACAGGAAAACACCAGCGAAAAACACACAACAATCGTTTACAAATACTGAATCAGAAAAACAAAAAAAACATTTCGTCAAAGCAATTGCATCGAAAATAAATATTAAACCCAAGAGTAACTTCAGTGTTGATGTAGCTAAATTTCAACTCAATTCTCGCATACCGAAACCGTTAATTAAACCGGAAAATAAAATACCGATAATTCAAAGAGAGAAAATACCGACGATTCAAAGAGAGAAAATACCGATAATTCAAGGAGAGAAAATACCGACGATTCAAAGAGAGAAAATACCGATAATTCAAAGAGTGAAAATACCGACGATTCAAAGAGAGAAAATACCGATAATTCAAAGAGAGAAAATACCGACGATTCAAAGAGAGAAAATACCGATAATTCAAAGAGAGAAAATTCCGATAATGGCGCGAAAGAATATCATCGAAATGGCGAATAAAAAGAAAACGGATAATGTTGTGAAAAATAGAGAAAATAGACGAAATGATCTGAAAGGCGTTCGAACAAATCGCCGATTCGAACTGTTGATGCAAATGCGAAATAAATAATTTGTTATTTTGTTTTTGTTAAGTTCGTTTCAATTCACGATAATTTTTTTATAGATTGAGGCGATCTCTTATTTTATTTATTGTATTTCTTTGTTAACTAATTCGATTATTATAATATGACATTTAGAATTAAATAACTCATAATGTTTTTTACAATGGATGGTAGCTTCGTCATGTGATTCAGTAAACTGTAAAAATTTATATAATATTAATAAAGTATAAAAATTAATTGATTTTAAAATCTATAATATTATTCTGCAACTCAAATAATGCCAATAATTATTTGACATTTACATACTTACATAATAATTTCAGTAATTTTGAAATTAATATTTTCATTTTTGACAGTTACTGATATTTTGTTTTTTATTTAATTGCGATAATCAAATGACGAGACAACCACCCATATAAATGTATTCTTTATGTTTTCATTAGTAAATTTTATATTTACTAAAAATGTATATGTATATGTATAAACAATATTATAATAATACAAAAGCTAAAAATAATATCAAATTGTTCCTAACCTAACCTAACAGGAAAAAAACATACCTATAAATATAGTTATAAATATCTTAATGGCACATTACTCATGGCAAATATTATAATTCTGAAATATATTTGTTGAGATACTGTTGAAATATTACGTTAAATAACATTTAATTTGTTTATGTAAATAACAATAAATAAAAGCTAATATATTTAATAATACGTAATTAGTTAAACTCTTGTAGCATATATCAAAATAAAATATATAATTGCTAAAAACATTTGCTTATAATGAGAATAGTAATGTAATCTAAGTATACAACTGAATTTTAAGTCAAAAATGTTATATTTTAGAAGATGTAACTGCAAAGTAGCCTCGGTTCTGCTTCGGCCGCCAAGTATTTGAGCTCAACAAATATAGATCGCCTTCAGCTCCTAGTAACATAATGTACTATTTTCAACATTTAAATATCTTTAGGTAACAATAACACTAATATTAATTTTCAACTAGAAAAACAAAATTGTAAAAATATTTATACAATTTTGCAATGCAAAGAAAAAAAATAATATACTAATCATAGATAATACTTACATAGAAAATAAAAATATTCATTTTATAAATAAACAAGTTTGCGTCATAATTAACGAGATTCTAATTACATTTTGTTTCGCAGTAAACAAAAATAATTTATTTTTTAAAGTGGAAAAAAGTACGAAACACCGTTTTTAATAAACAACTTTTTTTATTGTATTAGTACTGTAACATTAATCTGCTTATTAAGTTTGTAAAATGACAATAAAACAAAAACACATCGACAACAAAACGACTGTCGAAGCCAATGGTAACGAACAAATGAAAATAATTCTTTCAAATCTTCAGTTTATTGGTCGTAAAAAAAGTTGACTGCCGAGATGTAAACTCAGTCAGAAATTTATTCTAGACAAAGCATCTCTGTATATATATATATATATATATATATATATATATATATATATATATATATATATATATATTCTTGTTAGGTACAAATGTTGTAAAATTTTGTAATACCCCTCAAGTTTAGTGTACCATATTTTAATAACTTTTTTAAGTACTTTGCGGTTGGCAAAACTAAATAATTTTTCAGGTACATAAAAAAATATATATTTAGTTCTATTTGAAAAATTGTTAACAAAATATTGTACGGAATATTTCATGGAAAGTTGCTGTAACTAAAATCAGCTGTTATTTTCAAATATACGTATTTACATCCCAATCGTAAAATTATCTAGTGGCTGGATTCTATATCATTTTCGTAATCGAAATTGAAAAGTAGTCTACGAAAATTAACCGTATGCATAAGATATTTTTATATATCTTTATAAGTATATATAAATACATACATACATACACAATCACGCCATGTACCCAAATGAATGTGGCACAAACTCCTTCCACTATCTCGAAATCAGTTTCCTCCAAACATTCCTATCCAGATACGCAACTTTAGCTTCATCCACATTCATCTAACCTATCCCATACATGCTCTTCTATTCTTACTACTTGGAAACTTTCGCTCACGCAAAACACTCTCAATCATATCATTCCAACTACTTCATCGGACGTCCACGCAAATGTATAGCTTCAAAATCATTCATATACATTTTTTTAACCAAACGTTTATTAGACATTCGGTCAAGATAACCGAACCATTTTAACTGGTTAACACCAACTTTAACAACTATTTTATTGGAAATTTATAAAATGTATAAGATAAAAAAAAAATAATATTTCCGTAAAACAATTAATTTTTAAAAATGCACTATAACATATTTTTCCAAAAATATATGCTGCTAAGTAAGATTGAAGCAGTGAAACAATCAATATTTTTGCAGCTCCAACTTGGCTTCTGCTCCGAGAAAAATTATACTGCTCCAACTCCAAAGCCCTAACTAAAACAAATAGAACAAGTAAACATATCAGTTCAAAAACGAAGCAATTATACGATTGGAATGAAACACATGCAATTATTGTAAAAGCAAAAATGTTTGTTAGTTTCTTATATTTTACTAAAACTCATTCTGTATTTTCTCATCAGGCGCGAAAAATTTAATACGTTACACACATGCGCGATGTATTCACGGAGAGGAGCCAAAGAGAGAGAAAAGAAGGCATAAAACACGGACAGAAAGAGAGAGAAATTAAGAAAACATCATCTCTCTCGCGTGTCATCGAACTAACAGAGGTCGCACCTCCTTGGCTTCTTCTTGCATTTCTTCCTACCTCTTCCTTCGTCTATACAGGATGTTCCAACAAAATATAAATATATTTTATAAAATAAAACTGCTTGAGGTTCAAGTTCTGTATTAAAATTTATTTATAATAGACGTTCCGACGAAACTCAACGCTCGCCTTCATCAATTTCGTTCATCAGACCTAATTGTAAGTTTGTTTTTTTTTTACTACACAAATATTAAATTTGTACAATCTTATTTAAATGTTTCTTTTTAGAAACACAGCAATTTTCGTAGCTACACAATTCGATATTCAAAGATTTTTCTCCAACGATTATCAAATTAAAAAAAAGTATTAACTAATCAATCAGGATTTAAAATTCCAACTACACATTTTGTGTCTTATTGCACCTTACACTAAAATCTCTTTCTTCTATTAAGAGAGAAATTCCATATACTAGAAAAGAACAAAATATCTTGTAACGTGACAAAATGTGAACAGAATTGCATTCAGTATATACCAAATTAAAATACGTATATAACTTCTAAGAACATCTTGTATATCTCTTCCTTCTGAATGTCTTGTTTTGTTTTCGTCTTTTTTCGCTTGCTTCCTTCCAGAGCCGTATTTATGCACAGGCGCATGAGGCGCAAACTGGGGCCTCGTAGCTAAGGGGCCTCAGATTTCAAATCAGATATCAGTCACTGAGATCAATTTGAAAATTATATTTTAATTTCTAGTTTCTAATTTCTAATGTTGAAAAACTGGTGTTGTCATTGTCAATAAGATTATTTAAGATTATTATTACATTTATAGCCATGTGTGTATTTTTCTTTTTCCTTATGTACCTATACATTATTTTGTTTTGATTTTGCTGATTTTTTTGATCTAATACCAATGTATAAACAATTTAAACAAATTAAAAACATTTTCATATAATAATAATAGGACTAAAACTAATTTTTTTCCACTGACAATTCCTTTTCAGTTGAAGAATATCTGCAAGGGGGCCTCATATTTCAATTGCGCCTGGGGCCTCATATTTCAATTGCGCCTGGGGCCTCGAAAGAGGTAAATACGGCTCTGCTTCCTTCTCTACGCTTCTTGGTTCAATTTGGTTCGGATGCAATATGCATTTTTCCTCTCTGTCTCGCAGAATCTTTCTATGCTGGCAATGCCGACTGTTATTATCTATTTTATTTCTCTTAAGACTGTAGAGTGATTGTATTAGTTCGTGTATATGTCCTACAGAGAATAGTTGAACAATGACACTAGTAGCTTTACTACAGCTATAAGAATGTTTTTAGTTTGTTAATTTTCTTGTTCAGAATTCATTCCTGTTCGTCGTTTCCACCTGTGCAAATTATTTTACTCCTTATTTATAAATTTGTAGTTGCTTTTATAAATAAAAGTTCGTAATTTATTTTCTCTATAGGGTTGATAATGTATACAGTAAAAAATCTACGTTTCTACGTAAAAAATGGCACTAATTTTTTCGATAAATTACACTTTACAATAGAGCATTTGCACAAAAATAGATAATTAAACTTCAGTATAATAACCTTATTATTACTTATGATACATGTATACTTTTTATGAAATAATTAAAATATGAATCTTTCATGTAAGTTTTTTCAAAAATGTCTTTAAAACTAATGCGCACATTAATTTAAATAGTAATAAATAAATTGCTATAATGTAAAAATGCTATAAAAGTTAAATGTGACAGTTTATCAACCATATATGCAGTATTATGTCCATTTTACGCAATAGAAATTAAAAATTTAAAAAAATTAATAAATTTTTTAACTTACAGGTAAAATAAATATGTGTTTGTCTATCCGAAAGATTTATCAACGCTGTAATAGTACTGCATTTACTATAAAAAATTAATTACTAAATTGATACTATGATAAATGCAAAGTTTTAGTTTTTGAGAAGGGTGACTCGATGACCGAATGTAATATATATATTGGTGGTGCACGTTTAGAGCAGGTAGATGAATTTGTGTATTTGGGTAGTTTGCTGTCTAGAGATGGCCGTTTTGATCGTGAAATTGAAAGGAGAGTAAATGTTGGTTGTAAGGTTTTGGGTGCTTTGGGAACTTTTGCTAAGAATGTAAATGTTTCCAAAGAAGCCCGTTTGAGTATATACAATGCAGTTTTGGTGCCTACGTTGATGTATGGTAGTGAATGTTGGGTTTGGTTGCAAAAGCATAAACGGAAAATGACTGCTGTGGAAATGAGATTTTTACGTGGGGTATGTGGTGTAACTAGAAGAGATCGGGTACGAAATAGATTAGTGTATGATGAGTGTGAAATTGAAAAAAATGTTGTAGCAAAAGTTGGTGTTGGTCAGTTAAGATGGTTCGGTCATGTTGAGCGAATGTCTAATGAACGTTTAGTTAAAAAGATTTATTTGAATGATTTTGATAGTATACGTTTGCGTGGACGTCCGATGAGTAGTTGGAGTGGTATGATTGAGAGTGTTTTGCGTGAGCGAAAGTTTCCAAGTAGTAAGAATAGAAGAGCATGTATGAAAAGAATTATGAATGTGGATGAAGCAAAAGTTGCTTGTTTGGATAGGAATGTTGGGAGGCGACTGATTTCGGAATGATGAAAAGAGTTTGTGCCACACCCTTTTGGGCACATGGCGTGATTGTGTATATATGTATGTATGTATGTATGATACTATGAGTAAAACATGTTTACTATATGATAATCACCAGATGCTAGTGTAATGATTGTCTGAAATTGAGCTTTATTGACAAGTGTCACATCAAATTATAATCAGTTTCATTTAAATTTGTGTAGTTCTAGTTAAATTGTGTTATCTTTAAATACATGTAAGATACATTTTTATTTTGAAAATCATTAGGTCAGACACCTTTTATATACATAATATTCTCAGTATTTCATTACAACCAAGCCGATATATCACAAAAGAAAATTAAAAATATTCCCATTCTTGGTAGCTAAACCAACATCTAATTCTGTATAAAAAATTTAACAAAAGAATTTCTTGGTCTATTCATTTTTTGCAAGTCTACCGAAGCCATACCTAGCTGAATTAAACCCACCTGTCTAAGATTGGCTGTTTTGTCGTAAAATAAAATAATACAGAAAGACCGTTTTAAAAATAAAGCCTATATCCAGTTTTCAAGCGCCATTCTTCTATATTCACGTACCCTATTTTAAGTTGGCTAGACTTGTCCTTTTTAAGTTCGTTCCCATTAAAAAAAAAACACACACACACACACATGATTTGTTTGTCTGGACAATGTTAGTTATGTTGTCGGCAAGATTTTTTTTTAACTCGCATATCTAACCAGATAGTATTTTGCAAATCTGAAAAAGTTTTTATCGTAAATGATTGTAATTTCATTGTGAAAGTTCAATTAATTTTTATACAAACATTTTATAAAATGTTCATTTATATTTGATAATTTAAAAGTGTTCTATAATATTGTCTGCTTTGTTTATTTTCGTTTGAATTTGATTATTACAAATATATAAAAAAAAAACTTTTTTAAAAACCACGCATATATTTAAATGCATTAAAAAGAGGAAAATAAAATTTTTCCTTGTTATCCAAAATTTTTAGAAAGAAATAAAAGTATGGAACGCTTATTCATCATTGCGAAATATAAGAATAGGCCAAGGAATAACCCCTTGAATTTTTGCCGCATGTTTACCTAACCTGTATAATTTCCTGGCGCTCCACGCTTTTATTTTCTAAAAATTTTAGATAACCAGAAAAAAAATTATTTTCCTCTTTTTAATGCATTTAAATATAAGCGTAGTTTTTAAAAAGGTTTATTTTACATATTTTATTTTCTGCTTTTAATCTTGACAAGACGTCAAGTTTTTTTTTTGTTAAAATATTGTGTTGTCTCCTGGAATAAAACTACATGCATAATTTCAGTGAGATCACATGATAGGAAGTGGTCTAAAAATTGGTTACAAGATTTAACCGTGACAACACCGTGACAACAGAGTGAGCTAATATAAGCGTGGTAAAAATGTATGAAGAAGTGCAAGAAATGCAATTGTAATTGTAATTTGTACCACACCCTTTTGTATAATTAAAAAAGACTAAAAACCCAAATAGTTATTTTATATCCAACATAAAAATAAACATTGTAATAAGTTGGCAAAACGCCTGTGAAAATTTCACAGCATGATGATATTAGCAATTTTCTATGTATGTTTAGCGCGGGGTAAAGGGCAACTTTTCATAATGGTCTTAGAAAAATCTCTTTTCCAAACTGCATACAACAATTTTCATGTACTTCTCGCTAGCAAAATAAATGAATATCGGAAACAAACAGATGATTCTTGTTTATGTTGTCATACGAGTTGAATCAACAGTAATATCAGCTAATAATTTCTACTTCGACATATTGACAAATGATCTAACGAATGACGAACAAGAAAGAGCACACGTCGGCAAAACGGTAAAAAAAGAGGACTAGAAATATCTAAGGTGAAGACAAATATATCCATATCATTCATCGAACTATTTACTAATGTCGTGTGTTTTATTTCTTATTGCAAAGTCTCATATACTAATAGATGTTATCTGTCAATGTACTCTATTTTATTTTTTTCTGTCGCGTGGAATTGTTCGTACGATTATTTTTACTTGTTTTGTATGGAGATTATTTACTGTTTTTATTTTCATTTGAGAATACTGAAGTTTGTCATGTACGGAATTTGCCATTTAACCGAGCATATATGTTGTATGAGGAAAAGAGAAAACTTTTCCAATACTCGAACATTATAATGATACATCATTGTTTTTTTGTTTTGTTTCTGTTTTAAATCTATAGATCACTAAACAGAAGCAAAAAGTAAATATTCTCAAACTTTAATTTTAATTTATAAGTATGTTATTTTATGCACGAAAAATTAATTGAAAATAATGTAAAAAAAGCTACTTTTGGTAGTTCCCTTAGAACCATCCATTTACAAAGTTTAATTCTGGAGTTAAGTAAAAGAAATTAAAAAATTTATTTCGGGTGTACTAAAAAAATATTGTATAGTTAATGAATTAATCTAACAATTATTATGGAAAAAAGTTTCTCAATTAGGAGAAAATAAAATATGAATTACTTTTAAATAATTGTAATGAACATTTATACAAAAAGAATATAAATCTCTCTTCAAGTTTTTGTAATTTTTTTTTCAATTAAAAAAAAAAATATATGTCTACCACTAAAACTGATATTAAATATATTTATTTTAAAATAAAAAAAATTAGTTTAGTTTTCCTAATGAATCACACTTTTTATTTTAAAAACAAATTTTTATTTAGAATTTTCGACCAATTAGTTGTGGTCGTCTTCTGTATCTGAATTACAAACAAAAAAATATTTACAATTTAAGAAATATATCTATCGGAGAATTTTTTTTACAATAAGCTAAGTTTAAAATCGTATTTAGCGCATGTCATATATATATAAACTGCCAATCTTTAATGAAAAACAATGACAAAAAATTAAATATACTACAATTGGTAGGAACAAATCTAAAATAATCTGGCACAGTTAATGCTGTTGATATAATTTGGAGATTTCATTTACATTTAATAAAAATTTTAAATCATTTTCAAGTATATAACCTCAACATTATCTAAACCAGCGGAACGTAAATCTCTTACATAAACTTTATCTTAACTAGAAAGCATCAAGATAAACAGCAAATTACTTTTCTTCTGTATTTTCCTCCAACTTCTTTATTCAGTCCACCTCTCTCTTTCAATTTAACACAACTGTCAATTGTTGCGATCGTAATTTGGTTCTATTCCATTCGATGGCAAAAAGCACGCTTCATCGACAAACTTCTCACGGCGGTATGCCTCTCGCTAAAAATCAACTATTCCATTGGGAAATATATGTACACAGTTTTCTTACTCACTGACGACTAAATATAGGGTGCTTAAAACTATAGTGGACCAAGTCCAAAAATAACAAAATTGAAATATTGATTGTATATAGATGTCTAAAATTAATTTTCTTTTCCAAATTACAACTTTAATTTTCACTGTGTAGCTTTGACTTTAAAGCCCAAATTACATTAGTAGAGTTAGTAGTATAGTGCGATGGTAAAGTGTAAACATTTTAGGATAGTAAAAGAAGAGTCCAAAGATTCGTCTTTCACTATTTAAAAATGTTTATAATATGCTAATAACGTGAGAGGACGTACTCCTACTAACTGTACTAATGTGACTCAAGTTTTAAAAATAATCGTTGTGAAAAGTGTACCGATTAAATGTTGCATCGTACGGGCAAATGCAATGCGACACCTTTATTCGGGACCACGAATTAAATTTGCTAGTAGCGATTTCAGCTGTATTCTCATTTGTCGTTGTTTCCACACTGAAGATTTCATTTTCTCTTTGCCTTTGTTGCATGTGGTCGACGCCAACGAAATTTCTTTTCTTATTAGGGGTTAGATTTTGTATCTCGCCTGAGCAATGTCAGTAGTCATTTCTCGGTTACTTGTTTAAGAATTAGCAAGACACAGAATGAATATTTATGTTGTAGAGTAGGGTACATAAATGAGTTGATTTTTTTTCCCGGTTCATTATTCAAGGTTTTGTAGCCGAGACTTAGTGCAATTGTGTTTATAGATATTTTTTTTTATTGACGGGGGAGATATTTAGCCTTGATATTAAATTTTTGTAGATTTGATTAATATTAAAATGGCGTTACATTTTTATGGATTACAATTTTTGTGTTTATTGCCATTTTATGACTTAGTAAAAGTTTTTTATTATTTTTTTACTGATAACTAAAAAGCTCTGTCTCTTCGGGGTCTGTGACCATCAACCACTGACGATTTATAAATGTTCTTTTTTAAAAATGAAACAAAACAAAAATAGATGGTACAAAATTTGTTAAATATCACTATTTCTTGTGAAAACGTGTTTGTGTAAAATATTACACTTTGTAGTAGTATCAAAAAATGTTAGTGTTAATTTAGTGTTCTTTTAGTAAACAAAAAAAAAATATATTAACTACATTAGCACTAACACGCGACCAACACATTGGTTGACATTAATTTTTAACCATTATTTTTCTGTTAGTTTTTAACCACGGTCCGTGTTAATAAATTTAAAAGCTGAAAGTATTTATATAACAAAATAAAACGGATATAGAATATAGTTCTGTATTAATTTTTATTAATAATCGTCGTTTCGACGTAATCCATATACATCATCAAGAAAAAAATTACACAAATGACATTACAGTTCATTTCTGTAATGTCATTTATGTAATTTTTTTCTGATGATAATGTACGCGTAGTACGTCGAAACGTCGATTATTAATAAAAATGGATACAGAACTATATTTAACAACATTTTACAAAATATTCAAAACTGTAGTCAAAAAATTATTGCACATACATCATATACCTACTATAAATCTATCAGGATTTTTTTAAATTTGTTTGAAAAACACAAAAACAAAAGAATTATCTCTCCCTGAACCATCTTTTCAGCAAGGAATATGGAAATTTCACTGAATTGGAGTTGCAACAGTGGTATCTAGACCAGTGTTTTTCCACAGGTGGTCCGCAGGAAAATTTGAGTGGTCCCCGTAATATAACGAAACTTTTAATAATTATTATACTTTTGCTAACAAAAATTATTTATATATTGTGTATTTTCCGTGATTTATTGAAAATGCAGAAGTTTTGTGTAATTTTAAAATTATTTTTGTGTTGCATTTCGTTATTTAAATATTATTATGTGTTTTTTGCAGTTTCTATTGTTATCTTTTTATGCGCATTTTTGTGGAGATATATTGTTAATTTTTTGTGAACTTTCTATGATTTTCTACAACTGAAATAAATGTATTTAGTAGTACATTAAATATATTTCTTTTCTTGAAAAAAATCAATCAATAATTATTATTAATGGTCCGCGTAAGAAAATTAGATATTTTACTGGTCCGCGGTGCGTTCTTGGTTGAGAAACACTGATCTAGACTGTAATAGAAAAAAAATGAAAATAATATAAAAATTAATATTAATTCTAATATCACATTTCTAAATATAATTTTCAATTCTTAAAATCATATTTTTTCGTTATACAATTTTTTTGGGATAATTTAGATAAAACTGAGACTAGTGTCTTTACGACTTACAAGAGTACAAAAGAATTCAAAGAAGTATTTTTAGATTACGGTTTTTAAATGAAAAATCAGTACAAAGCTTCTCAAAGAAGTACGGTTGGTCATCTTAAATTAATATAAAATAAATTTCAAATAAAACAGTCGTGTTTATATTTCAATACAAACAAAACTTACATCATATATAAACTTTTACTTGTGCAAAAACCAAAACAAAACACTAAATAGTGCAAAGAACAATTGACAGTCGGCTGAGTAAACGAATTGAGTTAGTATATCGAGTGATTTCAGTGCAGGCTAATCGGGTCAGAGGAAAAGTAGCCGATGAGGGGGCGGTACCTTATTGTGAGTTTACAAGTTTAATTATTAGCACAAAATTTCGTAATATATTGTAGTTGTATATGTAACTAGTCTTAGCGCGCGGCACAACCATCTGTGTGTGTCTCTTAGTTGGCTGTGATCTGCGACCGGGTTCTACCATAGAAAGTAAGAACAAATGAAATGGAAACCGTGACCTGATCTGGTGACTAGGTTACTTACTGCGTAGTTAACTAACACACTTTCCTCTTTACGCTGTCGTGTTGTACTGTATATTATGTTTATGTAACTATGTGTCTGTGTGTGTGTGTGTGTGTGTTGTTTATTTATTGTTAGGTTAGGTACGATATTATAATGTATGTATGTAATACGCGTTTTATAAGTTGTAATGATTTTTGAGAAGTAATAAATGCGTCACAAAAAAATTACCTTTGAAACCAAATATGCATAAGTTTTTATTGAACAGTGACAAAGCGTAACATTTTCAATAAAAGAAGTTTTAAAAAATAATACTACTAATAAATATTATTATAATAATACTCAAGAATATTGAGATTTTATATTTTTCCCAAAATTTCACAAGATACTCAGTCATTGAATCGGCTGTTAAGCTATGCATCAACGACTGGCCAGTTTAACCGTAGACACGTGTTTCGGTCTTTTGGACCTCATCAGTACGGTACTGATGAGGTCCAAAAGACCGAAACACGTGTCTACGGTTAAACTGGCCAGTCGTTGATGCATAGCTTAACAGCCGATTCAATGACTGAGTATCTTGTGAAATTTTGGGAAAAATATAAAATCTCAATATTCTTGAGTATTATTATATTAAATTTCACAATGACAATACGAACATTTATTTGTTCAAGGTCTATTACTAAAATTGCTTATTGCAGTATCCAGTAAATCGACTAGATGGCGTTAGTAGTATTTATTTATTACTCGCCGCTAGTTGCTTAAAGTTCTTGCCATATAAGGCAGCCAGAACTAACACCGGTATCAGTCGCCTCGAAGCGACTGATCAGAGCACCGTACTGATGAGGTCCAAAAGACCGAAACACGTGTCTACGGTTAAACTGGCCAGTCGTTGATGCATAGCTTAACAGCCGATTCAATGACTGAGTATCTTGTGAAATTTTGGGAAAAATATAAAATCTCAATATTCTTGAGTATTATTATATTAAATTTCACAATGACAATACGAACATTTATTTGTTCAAGGTCTATTACTAAATATTATTATACATAAATAAATATTTAATTGCTGAACTTTATAAAAAAAAAAACCCATATAATATATAGACCACTTTGACATTTCCCGGAAAGTTGGCAACACTGTATTTTAATAATATTATAATTTATGTGGGCACTAGGAAAAACTTTTCTGAAAATTTGATTAAAATCGGTTAAATAAAATGATCATAATAAATTTTTAAAAATTTTAGTAAATTTTTTTCTCGGAAAATTGGCAACACTGTATTTTGTTAAAATTACATAAATTATATGATTACTAGGAGAATCTTTTGTGAAAATTTGAGTAAAATCGGTTAAATAACATGGCCATAATATATTTTTAAAAACTTTAGTAATTTTTTCTCAAAAAGTTGGCAACACTGGATATTAATAAAATTATATAATTAATGGGAGCATTAGGGATATCTTTTCTGAAAATTTAATCAAAATCGGATAAATAATTTAGCCAATATGAATTTTTAAAAACTTTAGTAATTTTTTTCTCGGAAAGTTGGCATTACTGGAAAAAACCAAAATCACATGACTATCTTGAGCACTAGACAAATTTATCCTTAAAATTTCATTAAAATCGGTTGAACCGTCTAAAAGGAGTTGCGACCACAAAATTTTGACTTACGACCGAGCGAGCTGACGACGCACATCCATACACCCACATAAACTAAGTTCAGATTCATCATCTAGAGGCTATATAAAGGATTTCTATACACAATTTTTTTTTTTTTAAATGTTACAGACACCGTACCAAACGCTATACCACTTTTTCCTTGCAGTCAAAGTGGTAAAAAGGAAGATAAATATTAATATATCTATAAAATGTTCTGTAAAAAAATTAAGCCAGTCACATTAATCAATACTAAGTAATTAATTAATTTTAACATAAAATATTCAATATTCTATACAATTTTCATTTCAATTTCAAATAAATAAAAATCAAAAACATCCTTAAATTTTAAAAAAATATTTGCATAATTAATACTTTTATAAATATTCAATATCCGTAAAATCACTAGAGGGTTAACAGCGCTGCGAAGTATGAATAAATTTTATCAAACCTTTCGACATGTAAAAAATTACAAATTTCATCAAAACTCCAAATCTATCTATAGCTAATCCATTCATCCCCCACATCTCCTTCGTTTCAAATTGATCCGTTCGTACTCCTATTTGTAAACATAATGCACCTGCCAGTAGAAGACACAGGTCAGAGGATAAAGTGTAAAAACTAGTGACCTGGTGACCGGGTCAAAAGCACAACCACGTGAAGCGTCACGGTCATTTTCTCTTGTACACACGTGGAGTGACCTAGCTGTATCGTAGTTATGTCATTCGATAGTAAACTGGTTCAAGCTACGCGCTTACACTATATTGATCTGGGTATATGAGTTATATACGTACGTGGGTTACGTTCAATTGAAAATTAAAAATAATTTTTAGTTTAAAAAAGTACAGTTAGCAATACTGAATAAAATAAAATTTATATAATTGTTTTGAATACTTCACAATTTATTAACAATTATTACCAATTCGACTTTTAGTTAAAATACATACTAAACCTACTGTAAATAATTTACTGTACTTCTTTTTACATTTTGTATAATCAATTTAAATTCCTAAAATATCCACAAAAATATCAAATCAAATAACAAATATCCAATGCAAATATTTGCGAAGAATATTAAAGAGAAAAAAGTAAACTAACATTGTTCATCAATATCTAGAGACGGGAGACTATTTTCTCGTGCAAACTAAAAGCTCAACGCCCTTCAGCGTCCTTTTATTTTCCGAAGTGCGTTCGATTCTTTTGCGTAAGCGAGCCCCTTCGTTTATCTAACACTTATGGAAGGGTATCTATCAAATTTTCAGCACAATTAGAAATCTTTCTAGTGCCATTCTGTGTCGCCATTTCAGGTTCTTTCCGAAAGAAAAGTTTCTTCCTCGATATATTTTCAAGGACAATTGAACGATTTAAAAATGTAATATTAGAATTTAAATCATATATTCTGTTGTTGTTAAAGTGCTTCATGTACTGTTTATTAGTTTATATTTTTTATACGAATTAATTATATAAGTAAAGTAATAAAAATGGTTCAGAACTGTTTGATGAATCTAATTCAAAGAGTGACAGATATTATTTGTTTTCATTATTTACTAGTAGAAAGATGTACGTTGAATATGTCGAAACGTCAATTATTAATAAAAATTAAAACAGAACTACAACCTAAAACCGTTTTATTTTAATATAATGAGTTCTGAAAGATTTTTTACTGTCAGAATTTTCTGGTTTATGCTTTTTTTAATTCACTTTCAATTGATAACACTGCAAGTTTGGAAAGCTTTAACTTTCCATTATGGAACGTAAATAATTGAATAATAAATAATTAAATAATAATAACCAATTTTTAACTTTTTCCAACTCAACGTCTAAGACTTTTAGGTGTCGTCTCAATCATAGAGAGCATTTATACGTAAATATTTAATCATAAATTGCCAACAAATTACGACTATCTAGGCCGGACTTTTAAGGAACTTATTTGCAGTTGCAATAATTTTTTAGAGTACAAAAACGAAACACTAATACAATTAAAACAAAACATTTGAAAATACCAGTTACTATAGAAGCACCAATAAAAAGCAACAGCGCGTACAGAAAAACGATGCGCAAAAGTTTTGTATATCACCCACTTTGACTTTACACCCGATACGATCAGCACTTCCCGGCCCTAGTGATGTCACTGGTAAAAGTATGAATGTACACTGTAAAAAATCAGTTTAAATTTACATTGACAATTGTAATTTTTATAAATTATTGCAAAATTTACCAATCTGTTAAAGAATTTAAATATAAAGTAGGGTTATTGCTTAGAGGTATGTAGATTACTACAAAATGTCTTGTCAATTGTTTTTCTGATGTATAATATTTTATTGTGTTTCTATTGTAAATTTCTATTGTAAATTTGTATGTGTACAGTGTTTATACTAGCGTAAAGCTAATTAATAAAGTATTATTATTATTATTATTATTATATTATACAGGTTGATTTATGACGTCGGGAAAAAACTGTAGCCGTTAGAAGTTTATTACATGTAACATCAATCACGTTAACCTTATTTATTATATCAGGGAAAAAAAAACAAGTCATAAACTTCTGAATAATTGTAAAATTACTGATTGATTTTATAACATTTTGTTTAAATTCTAGTACACCAATTTACTAGTTTATAAAATTTTGTACACACATAAATAAATATTTAATAAACAATTTACAATAATTAAAAATCGAAGACAATTTTTGTCGGGACCCAGTAAGTCATAACTAGTAAATTGGTTTACTAGTATTTAAACAAAGTGTTAGAAAATCAATCAGTAATTTTACAAGTATTCAGAAGTTTAAGATTTGTTTTTTTTTTCTGATATAATAAATAAGGCTAACGCGATTGATGTTACATGTAATAAACTTCTAACCGCTACAGTTTCGTAAGAAAGCATTTTCGGACATATGTTTATTAGAAGTTTTTTATTTAAATTACTCATAGGAATCATCCGGTGTAGTTTTTCCCCGACGTCATAAATCACCCTGTATATAAATATATAAATTTTATAACGACTAAATTACTAAATATTAATAATAAACAATTTTTTAATGGGTATGGTGGTCAAAATTTTTTTGTAACATGTTACAAAAATATAAAAAAATCTCATTTAAAATTCATTCCGAGCTTTCGTGGTAAAGTTTTGTCCACTTCATTAGGGCGACGATCTAAAGTGATTATTTCAAACAAAAACCAATATAACAATTTTTTTTAAGAAAACAAGAACCAACCAACAAAACATGTGCTATTTCTTCAACTACATTTTAGACAATCAAGTTTGTCTACGTTGTTATATGTATACACAACGTATAACAAAATAAATAATGGTACGTTTTAAAGCTAGTAATAAAAACAATATTTAAAACATTTTCTAGAGACCATAAAACCTATACTACATCAAAATCTGCCAACCAAAAATTTCCATACGAAAATAATACCATCCATTCTTATACATGTGAAGAATAAAACTACCAAATTATCTAACCTTAAAACTCATACTACCTCGTTTCATAGAAATCTTAAAAATCCCAAAAGCAAACCTATAGACTAATCCCAATCATTGGATTGCCTTTGTATCACTAATAAAATCTATCAAGCAGCAAAAAGCTGCGGGGGCCACCTTAAAGCTCCTCTATTCGACCAATATTGTGCCCACGTAAAACGCAGCGCGCAAATGCTCGTTACGGCAATTTTGATTGGCATTTGTCGTCGTCGGAAGTTCGACTTACGAACCTTTAAGGATAACAGGATGGGGGGAAAGTGAAAGAAGTTGAATGCACATCCAACTGTTGCGCGAGACAGCTATAAACGAAACGACGCTGGAACGTCGCGACGCAGTTACACGGACCGGGGGACCGGCGAAACCCGGATCGATGGCAATGTAACTGCGTAGCACAAGATCCTTCGAATTGGTGTTTTTGGTGTAATAAGATATATATATATATATATATATATATATATATATATATATATATATATATATATAGAGAGAGAGAGAGAGAGAGAGAGAGAGAGAGAGAGAGAGAAAGAGAGAGAGAGAGAGCGCGAACGTTCTAGAATTTTAAAATGCGTCATAGAATAGTTTGAACAGTGGAAATGACAAATGGATAGTTTAAAATTGTATTGTTTTTATAAGATTAGATTGCTACAAGAAAAAATAAAATAATTATTTTATCTAATTCAAATTAGATGACTATTTTAGATCTATTATTTCTAATGCCGGATTTATGCAGACTATAATTTCGAATAGGACATAAATATGCATTACCATATGTACCTACCATATATATATATATGCATTCAACTACAACTTCAACTTAAATTTAGATTAACTTAAAAGATAACTAACTTTTTTCTTTTACAGTTTAAGCAAAGTTGACGCATGCACAGTGACATAGAACTTTCTGACAAACGCTACAAACGACGATATTTTCGTTTTAAATATTAATACAATGCAAATAAAACTATCAAGATATTGATAAATTCACATTCATCTTTATCAGAAATACTAAAAAAATCCATTTTTTTTTAAATTTATAATATTGTAATCTTCAAAAGTTTGACAGATGTGTTGCACATGCACATTCTATATATAAACATAAAAAATGTAATAAATAATAATAAATTTGAATATATAGTATTTTCTGGGCTGGTATGCCATGGTTGATCTATCCTTGTCGCAGACGTTTTACCATACATCGTAGATGGCATTCTCCGTGCTTGATGGTGATACCAAGCACTAAAGATGCTATCTACGATGTATGGCGAAACATCTGCGACGAGGATAGATCGATCACGGCATACCAGCCCAGAAAATTCTATAAATTCAATGGATACCGGTCGTGAAAGCCTGAAGATTACTAATAATTAATTTCCTATGTTTTAATATCTACCAAAATAATCAATTAACTCACATAACTACACATACATATACATATGTCTGTAATACTAGATAACTACAAAAAGGAATGCAGTAAAAAATCTATAATTTAAATTTCTAATTCTATATACGAATGTAGATACCAATAAAATTATAGCCATTAGATAATCGTTTAACAGAAAGTAATATTTTACTGAAAGCAATTTCAAGTTTTTATCTATTAACAAAACTATGTATTTTTCTTAAGAATACACTTAAATAACCAAATCCACACAACTTGTACAAAGTTTTTCGATAAAACTTTCCAAGTAGAAAAGTATAAGATGTATACCTACTCTGCTGCATAATGTTTATTTTTACTTTACCTGCGCGTGCAAAAGTTCAAACAGAAAAATTTAAATATGTTATAAACGTATTTTAGAAATAAAAAATAATATTTAGTTTTTAAAGTATGATATTAAAGTCTTCAAATTATCCTAAACCTGTATTTATAATTTCTTTTTGAAAATGACAGTAATGTCAAAACATGTCAACAATGGAAAAAGCTTCGATATACTGCATCATTAAGAAATATATATATATATATATATATATATATATATATATATATATATATATATATATATAAAATATTACAAAAACTTTTGAGAATCGCTACTAGAATAGAAATTATGACGCAGTTTTCCCGATATTCCAACTACGCAAAAATACTGTTTTTGATGTTAATCTTTTTACAGCATTTGTTTGTCGCTTACAAAACAATACTAATAGTATATAATTTGAATATAACTTCATATAGATCAACAGGCCTGACCGCTGAACTAAAATCTAATTGGTGCAAACTGTTAAGCAATGTCAAAAATAATCGTGTAATCCTTTGCTTTATGAGGGGAGGGTTTGGGACAGATATGAGGCAAGATTAAATGATGAATGAGTGTTAGTGGAACGACTCTCTATTTGATATCGTACCGGAAAATGATTTGTACCACTGCAAAATCAAATAAATTTCATATACTCAGTTTTAGGTTATAAATTATATGATTTATGGCACATAGAGTGCGAGAATCAAATTTAAAAGATTAAATTCTAGATAAAATAACTAAAAACTTTGAATAATCATCTAAAGATTTGTGTGTGTGTGTGTGTGTGTAATGTTTCTATTGTAACGTGTTAAAATAGCACAATATTTTTAAATTTCATTATAAAAAAATTTAGAAAGAAACTCATTATAAGTTCTAACAATTTACAAAAGGGCGAAACAATGTATTTAAACATAAAATATAGAATTGACGTCACCCACATATTACGACACAATGCTGCAACTTTTCTATATACACACACATGATCACATGATGATGTGAGTTCATTTTTTGATTTCATCAGCTAGAAATGCAAACCGGTATCACGATCAAATTAAAACGAGAACGATTGTTTATTTACGACGCACGTTGTAAAACTTACGCGACTCCGATATTATTTATTATTAATACTCGATAGATTGAAATACGTGTTATTCATATTCTAATCTAATCTAACGACAAATGAGCTTTAATCATAGTTGTCGTGTTCGTACAAACTTCAATTAGAAAACATTTCCCAACTTGAAATATAGATGGAGAACTTGTTAGATTTTAATTGGATTGTAAACGACTAGAAGTTTTTAGTTTATTACCTATTTATTACTCTAGTTCGGTATTGTTATTTTAAATTTAAATTAAATAGAAAGTGTAAAGAATTTTTATAATTTTATTCAGTTTTAATTGTTATATATTTATTAGACATTCTAGAATAACTAAGACAATGCAGGCTGCTTATAATTCGGTTTATGTTATCATTTTCATCAATAACCTTCTTCGCACGCATTTTTTTTTTTATTTTCAAGCTCAAAAAAAAACCGAATCTCCCTCTTGTAATCAGAAGTGTAAAATCGACAGAAAACTCGATCTACTCCGAGACAACTCAATTTTTATTTATTTGACTCCGCCGACTCCAAGTTTTGACTCTGATTCCAACTTTCAGTTTAATCGTAAATTTTATGTTTTATCATATTAAATTTACTGCAGAATATACATTCCGTGATTATAGTAAATTAAAATAAAATATTAACAAAAATTATATTAGTGCAAATAAGTAGTTCCAATGTGATGAATTTATTTTGTTTGTTAAAAGGCGTTAAATTTATACTGAAAAACTATTTGCAAATTTGTTATTCCAAATACTGCAAAAAAACAAATGCTGAACACTCTCATTATTAAATAGACAAAACAAATTATTATTTTCGCTATAATTATTATAATTATAATATTTTAATAATACAAATTCTTTCATATTCCAGCCCTGATAACAAAATTGTTAATACGCAGTTATAAATTATTATATACATTCATTAAAATTTATCGCAATTATCTTTAGTTATGTATGTAAATATCTTGTAACATATAAAGTTCGCATCAGTATATTGCAAAAAACGTTAATACTGCATAAATTTTTTGCGTCTCGATTAAATATGTGCTACGTGATCTGGACAACGTAGGTATATGCACCAACAATAGAGTAGGGATGTGCACAGAAAAATGAAGAATCTTGTAAAATTCTTACTAATAATATAGTTCCAGAAATCTATAATTCAACATTCTAAAAATTATATGAAATTCGTTGTAAACAAGTATTTACTTCAAATAATTCCATAATAAAAGAAAATAACATATAAGTAAATATTTTTATAAAGCAATATTCTATGAAATCTGTTTTTTCGTACAAATTATGTTGAATATATATAAAAACAAAAATTTCATCGGTTAAAATCAGTCTGTTAAAGCTTTTGAAAAATTAAACTCAATTGAAATACTATCCAAGTTTAAGGGGGTATTGCCATGCGGGCGGCCTTTTTTTAAAGAAATTTCTGAATTTTTTTTGAGGAAAATAAAACACTTAGGATCTTGCGGTTTGTTGCATCTTATTTACTCATATGTCGACTACAAAAGCTGATTTTTTTTATCGTATTTGACCTTTTTCCTGACCTTGAAACTTGCCTCAAAAGAGGACATGTTTCTCTGGTTTTGGTCCACGGCCGGAAACTTTTCTTCGCTTCTGTTCACCGAAACATAAAATAAAGTCGCGTTCTTTATTCCGAATTAAATTATCTGGAATTTTAACCTATTTTCATTAAAAAAATCTCGAAAAATAACAAAATGGCGGCCATTTGAAAAAAGTGGTCGATTTTTTCCCTTCTTTTTCTGACTTTGAGGCGCTCAGAAAAATTTTAAATATTATTATATTTCAATGAGAAAGGTTCAATTTCCGTAGAAATATGTGTAGAACAAAAAACCGAAAAGCTTAAGTCGATCCGTTTAATAGTTAAAAAAAAATCTTTCCGGCCAGCGGAAAAAAATTGGTTTTGAGAAAAATGCCTTTAAAGTTTCGACATAAGCTTTCGGCGCGCGGCATTGTCTACGTCAGCAAGCGAATAACTTCTTAAGAAAGCCGCGTATCGCAAAACGGCTTTGGAGCATTAAACTACATACTACAAAGTATCAAAAAATGCAAAAAAAAAGATTTTTTTGAACCTCCGCATGGTAATACCCCCTTAATATATATTATCTTCAGGACGAATTAGCAAAGACAGTAAAAAAACTGAATTCGTTCAATGAATAAAAAAAAATTCAAAAAGCAACCATTATACGAAATAATTATAACGTACAAGAAAACTATATAATTATAAAAATAATAAAATTAGTACTTGACCAATACTCACGGTTTAAAATATTTATTAATAAATTTATAATCCGGCCAGATAATCCGATATCCGGCTTTGCAAAAAATAACTATCTGTTGCATCACTAGTCTTATCATAAATAAATTCTCACTAAAATTCCAAACAAGCCATACACCATTATCAAAACCAGTAAACCAAAAATGAACTATAGCTACGGAAAATTACGATACTCTATATATTAATCCGTGCCAACCGGCACGTAGGTATAACACGCTCAAGCAACACGCGTGCATGTTACGAATACGCCTGCGAACCGCTTCCGAATACAAATTTCGATTTCGAGGTTTTCGAGTTGAGTAAAGAAACAGCAGTCTACCCCTTAATCACGCGTGCATATGATGAAAAAAAGGCGAGAAATAATACAGACACGTGACTCGTTTTCAACACTACAGTGTCCGTGTTTTTTTTTTTTTTTTTTAATTTGAAATATGGATTTTAAGCTGTTGTTGAAAGTTGTTAATACATTTTATAATAATTACTGCAAAAAGTCACATTAAATAGACTAATGTTTACGTATAATTTGCAATTTAGTGAAACTGATATTTTTAATATGAAATTTAATACATTTAAAATAAAAATAACAAATTTATTGTTAAACAAAAACAATATTAATAACTAGGCTATTATTGAACTTTATATTACTAAACCATGCATTTTATATAAGTGCTTTTTTTGTATCTTGTTATGTCAACAACCGTGTTATTTTGCTATATTTATAATATGTAATAATTGTAATGAATTATTATAAATCTATTATAATAATTGGTTTAGGTCGTTGATTTACTCAGTGATAATAAATTAATAAATAATAAATCACTAAAAATTTTCTATTCAATAATCCATCTATCTGTATATGCACACACAGAACAACAGCGTAATTATTCAGCAATATTATCTCGTAAAACATTTTTAATTTAGTAATAATCTGGCACTGACTGCGAAAGCAAAGCGATAAAATGATGTCAGTACGTTACTGGTTGAACTATATCTGCAACCGCCATTTCGTAATTAACTTATTTCACTCCGATGTACCCTGGTAGCTATAATCATACTACCACCACACCGCTTTGCATTACATATAATTATGATATAGGACTTTGATTAGGGGTATAAGTGTATTTATTCCACAATAGATACATTTTTTATTATGATACTAAAACTGAAACATGTTAGTTGGTTTTCAATGTATATATTCGAGACACTATAACAGATACAAATAGTTATTCCGTTTGTTATACCTTTATACATGTATAATCTGCGAAAATAGGTATATAAAATCAAGTAGGCAGGTGGAAAAAAAGCATCGTTCATGACTTACTACGAATTCAGTTACCAGTTTTAGCTTTTCATGTGCATATATTTTATATATAACATATATTCTAAAAAATTAATCAGAAAACAATATGTTTTTTTTGTAATTGAAAAGATATACCGCGTACTAGAAAAAGATAATTTTCTCAATTTAAGAAGTTATGTATGCTACATACATATCTCGTAACTATAAATCATATTTTTAGCGCATTTTTGTTTTCAAAAAGGAAACTCAATAACGCTTTGTCCATTCGGTCAGTCGGTCGGTCGTTCGTTCGGCTCCAAAAAAACTTTTAAACTAGACATCGTAGTGCTGTCGAGTTATTGGCGCATCGAATAGTTTAAAAGCACTCAGCCAATGCTAAATAAGTCATAAGAATTAAAGAAAATTAATAATAAAATCATGTGAATGTTTGAATTTGAATATTTTTATAAACGTTACAGTTGTTTTCATTATTCACAATTTTGTGACTTGCTCATAAAAATACTGATCCGCCCGCCAAAAATGCGCTTAAGTCCCTCGATCAAAAGTACGAAGACTTTTTTAATTTTTTTCTTTATAGACGCCTTACATTACCTCATAAAATTATTAAAAATATTTCTAACCTGCAATAACGGTCCAACAATTCTTCTTTTTATTCTTGGTCCTGTTCTTAAATCTAAGTCCTTTTTCCACCTCGTTCAAGTTCGGCAAACTTCGCGAAACCGTTCCGTCACTACACACATTCAGTTCGTTCAAATTTTCACTCGAACTTTCGTTCGAAATGTTTAGCAACTGTTCACTAGATTTATTTAATTCACTACCGACATTTTCTAGAACAATAGTTGGTATATTCAACAAACTATTCTCACTACCTCGATCGTCAATATTTGGCACTAAAAGTTGTTTAACATCCTGTCCTGGTGATTCGCTAAAAGCTCTTCGTCTTGAAGAAATCTTTTTCACTTCGTCTTTCGATTCTTCCGAAGGACTCTCGCTGAATGTCCGTCTACGACCAGGAACAGTGAGATATTTTTTATCATCGGATTTCAAAGTTTTTGCAAGTAAAGAAATACTTTCTTTGGAAGACGAATTCGAATTTGAAGAGCTAGGAAATGTATCTGTAGAAGATGTTGATGGTATAGGTTCGAAAGATTTTTTCTTTTTGTTTTTGAAAATTTTCAGTAAGTCATAAGATTTTGAATCATGATCTTCGATCATTTTTGTAGATAAAATGTTGATAAAATTTGTTAGTTACTAGTAAAAGCTAGCTTCTTCAAATATCAAAATAGATTTTAACTGAAGTCCGTCTGAAAATAAAATTTAAAATTAATTATTTTCTTATAATTATATACTTTAAACGTATCTTTAATATTTTTTTTTTCAAAGGATGTTAAGTAGATCGATCTCTAAAAACTAAGGCCCATATTCCCACCTCTTTTGTTTATGAAAAACTGATTTTATTTTGTGCATAAAAATAAATTTTTACTTCTACCTCTTATCAAAATATGAATAGCATTTCTATTTTCGATATATTTTCTTATATCTAATAAAATAAACTAATTCAAATTGCTTAATAAGTAATTTTAAGTAACCGTGAAAAGTACTTTTAACAAAAATAACTTTTAAAAGTAAGGTGAGAATACAGGCATAAAGTTTTGTATTAAAATAAATATGATTAAATAGATTCTAAAGGACTCCTTATAAAAAGTTTGCAACGACCTACTTAACACCACCCCTTATATATAAATATAAAGACATTTAATTATTGATAAATATTATATTAAGTAAAAATCTTGTAGAACTCATTATATTAAAATAGAAAATAATATAAATAATATATACAAAACTTAATCCTAAAGTTTTTTCATTTTATAATATTAATAGTAAATAAATAAACTTTTCGAGCTTCAACTAAAAAAATATTAAACATATTATTATTTTATAAAATTACTTATCATAGATAAACTAAAAACATTTCTAAACTTTTAATATTTGTTTTATATTCATCAATATGTCTATTTTCGTATGAAAACATACAAAATATGGTAGGTGGTTTCCTTGTTGAAAAGCTCATAAACTTAATTCCCAACGCCTGACTAAAAATCCAATACTGCCCCGCAATACTCGCATGTAAAATGGTGTGCAGCACAATAATTTTTACATTATTATTTTCGTTATAAAAATACAAATGTCCCTATGAATGACAACGATAACAATACTGCGACATATCGCAATAACTAAACACAGCGCGATAAAATATCTACATAAATTTTTCCTCGCTCAATGAACTAAAAATTGATAACTGACTCCGTTTTTTTTTTATTTGTTATTATAACAAACGTCATCGTACAACTTTTTTCTCGTTCATTTATAACTTTATCAATACAAAGTTCATCATACTGGGTCATTGCGCAAAAGATTTTCGATAAATGTCATTAATCTTATTAGAAAATTATAATAATTTTTTAATTAATTTTTTATCTCGTACTTATTGGTGTCATTTTTATATTATGATATTTTCTGTTCTTTTTCAAACACACTGAAATTTTGTTTATATTATTATTTCAATCTATATTTCACAATATATTGCAAAAACTTGTAATAATAATAATAATAATAATATAAATATATGATAATTTAGAACATTTGTACGATCGAGTAACATTTTCACGAATTTTTATATGAACAACATAATCAGATTTATAAACTGTATCTAGAAATCCTAAATATAAATAAAACAAGATCAAAGCATACAAAAATAAAATTATATATTTTTCTTTCACAAAATTCGATTTTACAATGTACGAACTAGTTCTGTATACATAAAACTTTATTTTAAAATATCAACTTTCTGCAAACGCCTGCAGTATGCGGAAAAGAAATCTAAAGGGCACGTTTTCGCGTTTTTAACGGAATGCAAATTTTTTCCCAAGAAGGATAATAAAAGGATATGAACAAACTTTATTTTATAGGCTAGTGGGTTAATAGCATCTAGTCACGATGTCTAGCTTCGTTAAACCGTAGTTAACTTTGAAAATCACATTGTTAATTGGATGAAATGTGTATTTAAATGTTAGCGAAACTTTTGATCAAATTTATGCTAATAATATATTAAATTTTATTACACTATGTACTATATTTAAAAGTATAAACTGAAAAAAAAAATACAGAGTTAAATACTTTTAACCCTGCAGAAGAAAATATGCAATTATTTTTAGTTAAATTTATAACTAAAATAAAAATATTTTACATAATTTTTTTAAAAAGTTAAAAACAAATTAACAAAATTTAAGAACAAAATATTCGGTATTTTATTTTCTCCAAATTAAAGAACTTATTTCCATAATATTTTCTAAATTAAAACAAAAAATTATTATACTAACTTCTAAATTTTCTTATTACATTTGAAATTAAAATTTGAACTTCTTTTGCTTAACCTCCAAAAACTACCAATAACTATAATATAAATAGAATAAATTTGACGTCATTTGATGAGTAAGTAATGACACAATCTTATTCATTTAAAAATCGAACTATAACTCCCCTTTTTTTAATGTGTATATTACAGAAACAAAAAAAAAAAAAAACTTATATAAGATCAAATCTCACAATGTGAAACTTTTTTATTTGGTAATTTTTCCGGTGTGTCAGGCTGCTGAAATCTTCAGATGGGTTTGCTCGTAATAATTGTGATGTGGAACAATATATGTCACATGGATGGGTTCTTGGTTGCGCAGTGCTGCCACCTGCCAGCGCCAGAAACACGACAAACATCGTTTCATGCTTTGTTTCCTGATATTATTTCGACTGGCAGTCTGCAACGCACACGACACGCTATTACCACACACACACACAAATTAGATCAAGTTTGTTTTCTTTTTGTCAGCAGATTGAAAGATACCGAAACTAAGGAATCTGGATACTTTGTTTTCTAAGATAGTATATTAAAAATATTGTTAGTTTATTAGCTATATAACGTGATCTAACACAGTAAATAAAATTTATATTAAAAGTAGGATGATCTACAACTGAAATTTGTTAAATGGGGCTTTATTTTAATTGTCTTATAATATTGTTTTACCTAAAATAATACTATATTCTACATATTGTGTTCAAAAATTATATATTTATTAAAAAAATCAATTTTTTAAAAATTCAAAAACATAGGCCCGTATCTCACCTCTTTTGTTTATGAAAAATTGCTTTTATTTTTTGCTTTAAAATAAATTTTTACTACCACCTCATATCAAATATGAATAGTATTTCTATTTTTGATATATTTTATTTATATCTAATATGTATTATAAAATTCAAAACAAACTAATTGAAATTGTTTAATAAGTAATTTTAAGTAAACGTCAAAAGTACTTTTGACAAAAATCGCTTTTAAAAATGAGGTAAGAATATGGGCAGATTTAAATTTAAAAATCTTTAGCTTAAATATAACTTTCACTTGACGACTTAAATAAAATTAAATAGAGCAATTCTGAACATGTATCCCATTTAAATTTAAAAAAATTTAAGCTAAAGATTTCACATTTAAAGTATTAACCAGAATTTAAATTTACTTAAAGTTCTTTAAATTTAAAGATTTAAGCCAAATTTGATGCCCAGAATAGCGTCATAAATCTCTCATATGCATCTCATTCTATTTTGCTGGACTTATGGAGAATAAACTTGAAAATTAAATGCATACATTTACATTTTATAGTAAATTTTAAATTACTAGTAAAAAATTAGTATTTATTATAGAAACTAATATACTTTTATCTTAATTTATATCCTCATTAAAAAGAGGAAAAAAATTATATGTCATTTACTTTTTTATGTAAATTGTAAAATAAAACAAAAAATTTTAAAAATTTAATAAATCCCTATTTGTTAAATTATTATTATTATACTCTGCATTATATTTCAATAAAAAATATTATCACTATAATTATTGTTTTAATATTATTAGTAATTCCATCATTAATGAGAAATAATGACCTCCATTTCATGTTTTTTTAAATAAATATCATGTGACATTCATTAACAATATAACTCGAGTTCAAATCTCATAAATTGGTCATAAATTCAATTCATTTCAAAACTAATATATTGCTTACATTTTAATTAGTTAAAAGTCGTAGAATCATAGTTCATGGGAATATTTAAAAAAAAATCAGTTGTCATATAATGCAACTACTGAATTTTGTAAGCTTAACAAAAAGTACAATTTTCGATTTTATACACACAGGAAAAATATTCTTTCTAACAGAAGAAACATTTTCATTTGACTGAATAATTTTGTAATAATGATAAATAAATATTTATTGGTAATGAGATATTTCTTTAATAAAAAAAACTTTAGATTTAAGTTCGGTTATATTTTATTTAAAATCGACGTTTTGAAAAACTAAAATCAAGAAAAATATCAAACAAATGACAAGTAAATAAAACAGATATTTTTTTTTGTATAATTTTTTTTAATAAAAAGCTTAACAATTACTCTAAATAAATATACATATTTAAAATAAAGAAATAATTTTTACTGAAATTATTTTATTAATATAAAAAGAAAAACCTTTTTCATTGTTTAGTCAAAGAAAACGTATGCCTATACACAGAAAAAAATATTATTTTATTTAGTTAAACAAATAAATAAATATATAAGTAATTTTATCTCGTTTAATAATATAAGATATACGGAAAAATCAAAAAGCTTTTTTCACTGAATAATATGAGTTGTAAAAGGTTGTTCGCTTTATTTTCTATTTTCTTTAGATAAAACATAAAACAATGTTTTCTGCAATGGCACTAGAAATTTTAACAAATATTTTAATATCTACTTAATCGCACTGAACTGATATATAATTAGAAAATGTAATAAATTTGGAAAAATGACACTAAAAGGTTTTACAAATATTTTAATTTCCAAACCGAATTAAAACTAAAACATTAGCAAGATCATCTACAGATTTTTTTCTATGTAACCATAGTGTAAAATTGGCACTCGTGGAAAATTGATACTTTTCTGTGTTTGTTGTACAATAATACCATTCATTCACATTTAAATTTGTCAAAATCAATACATCTGACTACGTCATTAATAAAACAATATGAAATTTAAAATATTTTACGTTAATTCTTCATTTAAATTCATTGTAATCCCTTTCAAAACATAACATAACAAGAGAAAATTGGTTAAATTTCCAGAAAACACATTTCAATATAATCCAACCACATATAATCAAATGTCCAGAAACAATGTAAATCCGAACGAACATATATTCTAAATACAGACACAGAATCAGAATAAACCGGCGAAACTGGAATATACATATATCAAACTGTCATTAAATAAAATAGGACATGGACGAGGCGAGCGTAGAGATGAGAGGGGAGAATCTAAAGCATTAGATGAGAAACATTTGATGGTCCGTCAATATTTCATTGTCACTCAAATACAAGGTGAAGTTTTCCGAAGTGCTTAGGAAATGCGTTCCAAAATAGCTTCAAGTTGTAGAAATGATGCAAACCTATACAGTTCTACGTGATGTCTGCATGTTGAGATATTTTTGCCACATTGTCAATTTTGTTTATACAGGATAGTGATCATACAATACTTTAAAATTGTAAAATCATAATTTCCCGCACTCCTAAATATTTTAAAGCAAAAAAAAAAGTTTAAAATACCGGTTTTAAAGTACAAAATTCTGCATTTAAACCAATAAATTAATTTTTTCAAACAATTTTGTTCGTCAAAGATACACATAAAGAAATCAATAATTTTCATTTTAATTTTATTAAGTACCATTATCTAAATGACCAGGATAACCTAAATGCTTTTGAATATCCAGATTATACCAGTTTCTAATTCATTATTAGTAATTTTATCTAATATTACACAGATTACGAAAAGATAATACAAAATATATAATTTTTGTTATCAATTCATTTCCTAAATCTATTGAACTTACTATTATCTAAATATATATATATATATATATATATATATTATTATTATTTATAAAATTATCTATCTTTAATTTGTATTTATTTTATTTAATTAATATAATTTTTTCTCTCCTACAAATATTTGAAGAATATGTATAAAATAGTTATGTTTGCAATAAATTTTCTAAAACATATACGAAATGGAAAAACTGTTAATTATTTAGCTAGTAAATTTTATTTACAATAAAAAAAAAAACCTATTTTCAAATTCGTTTTTGATAGAAAGAATATTTTGACACATTACCTACCCACTTTCTAAAACTTGCAACTTTAAAAGTTTTTGGAAGTTTTTTATATCAAATTATTGAGATTTGGGTTAAGATAAAGTCCCTTTTATTGTGACAGGTCACATTTAAGTATATTTGAAATATTTCCGTACAGCGTTAAAATTTATCAATTAAATATTTAGTTAGAAAAACTAAACCGTGTGGCAAAAATTCTTCGTTCCCTCAAAATTATACGCTTCGTGCAGGGAGAGGCGTCGTCGAAGAGGCGTTACAGTGCACGAGCAAGGAGACGCTGAGCATCTCGCACGTGCGACCCTTCAAGTGCCTGTCAAAATGTCCCGAAATCGATCGTCCACAAACGCATCAAGGCAGCCAGCTTTGGCCGTCTTTTCTCTTTGTACCCGACCACGGCCCGCTCCTCAGATTTTGATACCTTTGTAATTGCTATTTCGAGGATAAAATTTAATTTCACCCCGAACAGAAATGTTCGCTATATCTACGCACAATATTTAACGGTCTCCGATTACACGGTACTGCTAATTTAGGTTAGAATATTTTACGATATTGATATAATATGAATGTAGTTTTCTAAACTTTTTTTTTGTGTAAAAATTTATTAAAAATAGAGAAAATTTTCAATAAAGATAAAAAATAAATAATTTTAACTAGTTTTTCACACTGAAATAATATTTATTATATTATTATTTAGACCTATCCTCAAAAAAAATTTGATAATTTTTCTGTTTCAGATAATTTATTTAACAAAATTGATAATTTTTCAGCCTTTTAATCATATTAGATATAACATATAATTCTAAAGATATAAATGATTACGTTTGATGTATAATGTATGTCGAAAGAATATGGAATAATTTATCGTGTTTTTTTGCAAAATTACTAATATTCTTAGTAATTTTACTATTTCTTTAATGTAATTTTATAAATTGTTACTAAATTTACAAAAAAAAAAATTACAAATTTTGTGTATGTAAAGATTAGTTTTGTCTCAAATGATGACAAAATGTTGCTTTATTAATTTGTCTTAACAAAATAATAATGAAAAGAGTTTGTGCCACACTCTTATAGATACATGGCGTGATTGTGTATAATTTCATTTAAAATTTAATCGTCTATTATCAATTCCCTTCTGCGAAACTTTCACATCACTCAAAAACTCGATTTTAACCTCAAACAATAAAACAAAACGTCTCCTCCCCGCATCACGTAACGTAAACAACAACAAGAAAAGAAAAAAAAAAGCAGCCGACGAAAGAACATTATAAATATAGCGTGTTCCGGCAAAACACAAGCCATCAGGGACAATAGATGTCCGTCGCAATTCGGAAAAAGGCAGCATTCAATGCCAGGCGTGTTTTCTGGTTTCTGCTGATGGCCGCCCATGAGAAAACAAAGTTGTGAGGGTGGTTGTTGTGTGCGCACAGGAGAATCTGGGTCAGTATTTCTGGTACGTGCTCTAGTTCTTACCCTCATCAAGAACAACATAGCCGTATTTATGCCGAACGATTTCTGCTGGGTAGTGAAATGTGGGAGAGAATCTGTTGTATATATATATAGTTTGGATGAAAAATGTTCTTCACTTATTCTAAGTTATGGAAAGAGAAAATCGATATAAAACAGAAGTCCGGACAAATTCGTTTTTTAACTCTTTATACATTTATTATATCAATAACTCTTTTTAATATTGTAAGAAAAAAATATTTTCATACAAAAAAACCAAACAAAATAGATTTACATAAATAACAAATATAAATATAGTATAATTTCAGGAAAAACATTATTATTATTTATATTATTTTTAGTTTTTCGAAAATACACTATAAAAATATTTCTATAATCATTCCTTCTTCAAATATAATGATAAATAAATGTTTACATTTACGATTACATATTTATGGAAAAATTGAGGAAGAAACCACTTGTACAATCTGGTGTACAAATTTATTAAAATCTCTTAAAATCCTAGTAAAATCCGTAAAATCATGGTAAAATCTATTAAAAATATTCTTAAAAATCTTGTAAAATTTGTGGTAAAATCCTAGAAATCATGGAAATTTTGTGGCAGCATCAAAGATAACTACAGCGTCAAGTGTATTTAATCTGACATCTTCGGCGTTTCTTGCACTTCTTCACGCATTTTTAATAATCATAATCAAATTCAAGCGAAAATAAACAATGTAATTGTCAACTTGACGTAATAGTTTTGGAAATGGCCACTGAAGATGTTGCAGTTATGTTTGATGCTACCACCAGTGATATATTGTTATAGTAAGTAATGCTGTATAAAAATGTCATTATCGTACTAGTAAATAAATAAAAAAGCAGAATGTTTTCCAGTCAAACTATACAAAGTATAATATAAGCTAGAATGGACATTAGCTACAGCCAACCAGCCCCCAGCCGCATATAAGGGTTGCAAAAGGGCGCGGTAGCAGTTGTTTAATGTGAAAGGGCCGTGTATAGCCCCAAAACATCCATCAGCCACTTTGATCACTTCGAACTGATAGATATACTACTGTATAGTGACATTGTACGCACGACGCGACGCGACGCAACGCGCGGCGGCGCCCAAAAGCATACGCAAATTAGGGGGCGCACACACGCCGAAGACGAAGGTGACGCTCAACGATGCATAAACTGTCTTTTACACTTGACGTACACAGGCTTACCAGTTTCTCAACGCATATTCACTCAGAATTTAAATAAATAAACAAACTACATTGACATGTATTTGACTTTGAATTTATTGCAGAGTATTTTTGTTTTATTGCCTATTTGATGCTTTACACGTTGACTGCCAATAAATTTTATGTAAAATGGAGAAAAGATGAATCTATGTTATTTAATTTTGTTTGTTAAGATATGTAAAAAAGTCTTTATTTATTTCATTGCATTTTTATGTATATATAATATATAACTATTATACGAATATAATAGTTTAATATGAATATTGTATATATTTCTGAGTGGTCTATTAACAAATATCTGGAAACACTATGTATAAATAACCTCTCAAATTACAAAAACAAATGAAAAAGAGTTCGATAACCAAAAAGAGATTAAACGAAATGAAATAAAATGCACATCGCATTAAATTTGTATCGTAAATTTTCATTTAAAGCGCACGATTGAGCGCCCAATCATATACATTTTAAATTTACATTTTACTGTCAATCTCATTCTAAAACGTTTGAATTATTGAAATGCCTGCCAATTTTGCGAGATAAAATCTGTTCAATCACAACAACAGTTAATTACTATATGTAATTGAGTTCATAAATTATTTATGAACAATTTTATTTATACAAAATTAATATAATTATTAAAAAATCTTATTTATGAATCAAATATTGAAATGACAACAAAAAACAGTAATCTGTTAACGAATATAAAAGTAATAGAGAAAAATAATGCATAAAATTGATTATTTATGTGAACTTAAAAAACAGTTGCCCTATGCCTATACTATAAATTTTAGAAACTGCTGTAAAATTATAATGTACAGTTACACTGATTAACTGGTTAAGAGTTAAAAATTAATAAAATTTCAAAAGAAATTTAAATATTTTTTGAGTAAATATCCATTTCAATGATTTAAAACAAACTTTTCTCCTAATTGAAAATATTTGCTAAATTAACCCGAACAAATAATATATAAAAACTACTATTTTTACTTTGCAAATAAATTTTATTCTTCTCTTAAATAACTTTGAAAACAAATGTTATTTCAACAATTTATTGGCAGATTATTATCAATAATAATAAATATTTTTTTAATATTATTAGATTACATTTATTCCATATTTTTAATACGAAAATCTATAGAGTAAACACATTTAATTCTAAAATAAATTTAATTTGCGTTTATGAAACTGAATATTTAAAAAAAAAAAAACAGTTGAAAAACGAAAACCGTTATTAAAATATAGTTCTCGATACTGGTTAATCGTTAACCAATATTTTTATTGGTTACATGCCCTGCTGAAAATTTTAAAAGATTTCTAGGTCATATAAGCATAATTGCTTATATTCTTGTCGTGGAATACAGACTTAAAATCATTTCTAACTCTGTTTTTTTTTTCTGTGCATGCATGTTTAATAAATTACGAGAATTACATCTTTGTAAAAATATATAAAAACAAAGATTTTATTCAATTTTCATAACGTTAGCATTGAAAAGGATAAATCTGAACAAAACAAAAACCAATCATGAGAACACACGACGTATACATAATGAAAATAAATATATAAATATCAAATCAAACGGACACGAAAACATATCAATGTAATAATGTCGATAATTTTATTATAGCCAGAACAAAATAAACAACAAATCAACCATTCGTCACTTATTTATTATCAAAACAATATCCAATCATAGAATAAAGATAAGACTTCCATTTTTTCCAATTATTGCCTTTAATCAAATGAAGACCCAGTGATTTCCAATTCTATACAAATACAAGACAAAAGCCCCGGCAATAGACAATCTGCAAGCGAATAGATTTTCCCCACATCAGCTGCTGCTTTTGACATTTGAACAAATTTCACACATGTTTGATACTGTCAAATTTAAATAAACATATCATCATATCATATAGAAATTGGTTGGTACTACAAGTTCTATTTTGAAAGATAAAAAAAAATCTAGATAAAAATAAAGATAGAGTATTTTTTTAATATTTAAATGAGATAATAAATATCAGAACAAAAGTGTATGTAGATAACAGATGATTGGATAATTGGTTTAGTTCAAAATTATTAATTTTCAACATATATGCATATATTATTAAGAAAAACAAATATAAAAAAAAAACAATAAATATATAAATTAATAAAATATTTTTCAGAACTCATTATATTAAATAAAAACTATTTTAGGATTAGATTGGGTTTAACTATTTTATAAAATCGACGTTTCGGCGAAACTGAATAATCGTCTTCATCAGGTCAAAATTTATCAGTCACATATAAGTAAATAACAGTACGTAGCAACAAGTTACTAGGAAACATATAAGTAACTAGATCATAAAAATTATAGATTTTTTAATCAATGGAAGCCAAATTTTATTTAACTCAGTGCTCCTTTCAACAGTGATACATGTTATTCAGTTCTTTATAAATCTCTATTGCTTCTCTTATTAATCTACTGCTAATATTGATTAGTCTAGCAATTATTACTATATCTTCAAATTTTACATCATGAAGATATTCTAAAGCATGTTCAGCAATAGCAGATTTATCTGAATGATTTAGACGAATTGACCTTTTATATTCTGTCAATCTAGTACCTGATGAAGATTAGTGTTCAGTTTCGTCGAAACGTCGCTTTTATAAAATAATTAAACAGAATCTAACCCTAAAACAGTGTCCAAAAATGTTTATGTTAATATAAGTCAGTAAGTATTTATTATATTATAATACGTATTAGCAAATAATACACTTTTTTACCATTTTCCTCTAGTATAATTTTACAATATTTTTTTTTTTTTGGTGTGGCCCAAATGGAACTCTGTAAACGTATTAATAACAATTTTATTGTTACCAATCATAAGTAAAAAACTAAAAGTCATACTAAAAAAAAATAAAACAAAATAATAATTACTGAATTACAAAATAGAAATCAAATATGCATGGTGTAATAAAAGATTGAATTATATAATATGTCTGTTGCATATGCAAATGCAGAAGACAAACATATGCATATGTGCATATGTTAACAAATACAAGCAGACACATATTTTATTTTTAGTTTGAACTTGAAAATTCCTCTGCACGTCATTGAAAAGGTCGTGTTATTTTCACGGGAAGAAGTGGAGTAGGTATATGTTAAATACGGAAAAGCTGTGAAAATATACTTATCGGAAAATCCATTATACACACTTTGTAAGTTTTATTAGATCGTCGCGTCGGGTCGCATAGTTGCGGTTACGACTTATTTTACTATCCCCCCACTTAGTTATATGGTTCATAAAATCACTATCAAGTGAAATCAAGTGATGAATTTGTTGAAAATTGTATATACATTACAATATACCTATATGAAAAAAATATATTGATGTGATTTAGAGTAACAAAACACCCAACAAAATTTAGTTTTTATTAAATTAAAAAATTTTACACAAAAAAAATAAAATAGCTAATTCATTTCATTCTAATTAGATGAATAAATTTTAGATGATATTTCTCATAACATTAGTTATTCTACATACAAATTAGTTAAAGCAAAATTATTATTTCAAATAAAGTTTTTAATAAATAATCTAAAACTGTAAAATAAATTAACGAACAAAAATTTGAGTTTTTTATATGTTAAACTAGAGTTAAAAATAAGAGTTATTTTTTTAATTTTTGAATATAGGATGCAAATGCAAAGTAAAAAAATGTTAAAGTTGCTAAAATTCATATTGTGACGCTCAAACTTACACCAAATATTAAATCAAGTCTTCCCTGAATTAAATTACGACTAACGAACTAAATATAGGTAATATAGAAGGAGATGGTAGTATGAATGTTAAAATATGCCAAATTTCAGTACATTTTAAAAAGTCAATCTGATGTTTATAAATTTTGTTGAAGTTATATGAGTAGATATATGATCTTTTAAGAATATTAAATGTTATATGTTCTTAAAAGATATAGGAAAATTATTGCTTTTTACTAAAATTATTGAATACCACCAAATAAAATCGAATAAATTGTTTCAACTTGCCAACCGTCGAGCTGCATCCCTCTATTTTGATTCTTAATTTACTATATATTTTAATTTACTAATTATCAACATCAAATATAAACATTTAAAAAAATACGTATCATTTTATTTAGTATAAAATTTCAATTTACATTAAAAAATACCGATTTATATTTTTACTAGATGATCCTACTAAAATATTAAAGATTAACTATTTACATATAAAGTCTATAATTTTCAATTTATGAAAGAATTACTTTCAAACTGTCTCCCTGGAAACTTCAACTATACTTATGTTAAACTTGTAAGAATTTCGCTTTACGCATTATGATTTTTCACTGTAAAATATTAAAATATTAAATATTACAAAGCAAGCACTGAATCAATCGTGTAATTTTCGTCATAATCTTTGTGCATCCAAATGGCCGAAATAAGTGTCCCGTGTAAGTACAGTAGCTGAATTTCAATTTGATAGCCAAAGTAAAATTCATCCAAAAAAATATTTTTCAGCCACATTATTAGTTAGCGTAGTCATTAGCCGAGGTATAACTGTACCTAAACTAATGACTATTGCAATGACTATTTTTGCAAGGTTTTTGCCTTGAAATATTTGTAAAATTAAATCGAGAGAGGCACTTTAGCAAATATATTTAAGAATTACATCAATAAATAAAATAAAACACTTTTATGTGAAACATCACCAAGTGTTTTTGTTGATATGATAATTGTAAAATTCAATCGATTTACTTAATCCTTATTTTATATAATATCTAATATGATTACTAAAATGATTCTATTAAAATATACTTAATATAATACAGTTTTAAATGTGTGTATATATATAAAAATAAAACAAATAAAGTTCAACAGAAAATCACATAAAAGTCATTATATTATCTAAATATTTACATTAATTAATTTATTTCATTTGCATAATAATAAACTATTCTATATTTAACTTTAGCATATACGTACATTTTAAAAATCTGTAGAAGAAAAAAAACTAGTTTCTCAATATAAATATTTAATTAGCTTGTTAGATGCTAAAATGACATTACAATAAAACTAATTTATGAAATAAAGATTTTATATATATATATATATATATATATATATATATATATATATATTTATATATATATACATATATTTAAAGAAACAAAGATATTATCTTCAATTAAATGCATCTTATCACAACTAATTAATGAAATTTATTATTAACATATGGAACGGCATATTATGATAGCTAAACAGTAAAATTGAAAATTTCGAAAAAGTCTTATCTCGTATTTTTTGCATTGTACTACGAAAAAAAAAATACATTTATTTCATTAAATTTGTTTAAATTTTCAATTTTATATCTCTGTGAGTTAATTTAAAATAAAAATACTTCAGGAATAAGTTTTATTTAAAAATTATACAAAACTTAAGTTTAAAGCTTTTTTATTTTAATTATGAGTTCTAAAAGATTCTTTGCTATGTTAATTCAGTTTTTTTCACCTATTCAAAATTTTATTTTTCAGAGATTTCAGTTTACTGAAATATAATTTAAATATTATAAACAAATATATATATACAGGGTGTAACAGAATAACTATTCCTAATTTTCAGAAATGATAGAGGGCACATAAAGAAACATTTTTTATTAATAAACTAGTGTCCGGAAATTTTTTTTTTTTGGCAGTCGATTGTAAAAAACACAACTTTATGTTATAACCCGAAAATTAACGGAGATTTATAATATCCGTTAAGACCATTTCATTCTACTCAAAAAAGTGCCTTAAGAATGTGAAAATTATTTTCATCTAATTTAAAAAACCATCGAGATATCGCCATTTATCAAAATACGGAAAAAGCGAACTTTTCGCCATAACTCGAAAACAAAAGACGATAGCTAATTTTTGTTTTCATAATTGAGTTTCTCTCAAAAAAAGCGATCGAGAATGCGCGGTCCATTTTTCCATATCTCTTATAGTTTTTGAGTTCCCCTATGAAAACGTCCAAATTTGCCCATCCTGTACATCGTTACAACTTGTGTATCGAAAATGGTGGTCGTAACTTCGAACAATTTTTATAAAGTTTAATGCACTATTATTTCTAATAAAATGTTCCTTAACTTAGCTACTCTTTGACGTTGTAATAATTAAAATTATTTTTAACGATATCTAGTGTATCTTGACACCGAGAAATTTTCGGACACTAGTTTATTAATAAAAAATGTTTCTCTAAATGCACTCTATCATTTCTGAAAATTAGGAATAGTTATTCTGTTACACCCTGTATATGCTAAAAATTATTGATACTAGTGTACTTTTTGGGCAATATAGTAATAAAATTTTAAAACATTTTTGTTTATTTGCTTAATATTAAATTTTCTGTTAATATGAACAACCAAATATCCAAATGTAGTTATTACGTATAAATAATATATTTCAATTTTACTAAAGAAAAAAGTATTTGACAGAATTCCCGCCTTACGTTAGTGACAAATATTACTATTAGCTATATTTCCCAAGTGACCAGTAACTTCTTATTTGGTTAGTAAACAAGAATAGTAATAATTGTATAGAATAAGTAAAAGAGATGACAAACTAAACAAATAATGCCCTTTTTGCAAATAAATACTGTATATAGGTATCTGTTTGCGTGAACAAAAGTTTCCAAGTACATAGTAGGACCAGAAGAGCATGTATGAGAGGAATTATGAATATGGATAAAGCTCAAGTTGCATGTCTGGATAGGGATGTTTAAAGGAGACTAATTTCGGGATAGTGGAAAGAGTTTGTGCCACACTCTTTTGGGTACATGGCGTGATTGTGTATGTATGTATGTTTATATGTTCTGTTACGCTCCAATCGTGATTTAATCTCATTTGTAAAACGGTTTCTTGCCTCATTCGTAAACTAATTTTTAAATTCTCCTATTTATTTTAACAATATAAAAACCTAATTCTTCATATGTCTTAGATCAGGTTGCACAAATCATTGTAAAATGATTTGTATTATTATTATTATATTATTCTTTAACTTGCCAACTGACTAATTCATTGATAAAGCCTTAATTTTTTCTATTTAAAAAAAAAAATAACTTTTTATCCTAATCCAAGTTGCAGTAAACCCCACCACATTTTCACAGACTGGGCAGAAATTCAAAACGTATATTTATTTATCGCTTAAAATTCAAAATGCCAATAAACATATCCAAAACTACTTAAAATATAAGTACCACAAAAACAGTTGACAATCTAATTGCCTCGTTAACTCATTGATTAAGTTAACAATGTTTTATGCAACCGAACCTTAATCTTCTCCTGAACAATAAAAAAATAACCTATTAATCAAACCTAAATTACAATAAGCCCAATCACATTTTCATGGATTGGACACGATTTTGCCCATTTTATGAACTGCAACTACACGATTGAGGTTAACAATCTAACAAAATTCAAAATGCCAATAAACATAATGAAAATTATTTAAGATATAAGTACCATGATATGTTCTAAAATTTAATATGTATTTTGACAAAAATGTTAATAATTTGTTTTTCATTATTAACATAATTATTTAATTTTCCTTAAATTTCAATTTAAAACCAGTTTTTTTTTATACTAAATATATTTTTAAATTATACAAACAACAATATTTTAAACATATCTTTTTCCTGTTAGAAAACTAATATCAAAAACTTACTTTATATTAGAATGAACTATGACATTTCACAAACTACATTTTCATTACAAAATTTGCATAATTTAATCTAAATTCATATTAATTAAGTAAGTGTTTTATATTCAAGTAAGTAAACAAATAGTATTTACTATTACGAGTACTTATAACTGTAAATACGGTGACAAAAAATATGTTTTTCTAAAAAACAATCGCGTAAACAGTATAAATAAATCAAATTGAAAAATCAATTGCGTCCTAGTATGCAAAATTCTTGTTTTGTCTGGCAATTTAGCAACGCAAAAGACTGATTTTTTTCCATATGTAAAACAAATTTTATTCAGTACCTCACTATCAACAAGTTATTAACATAATCAGAAATATTGATTTTCGAATCGATAATAATAAACACACAAACGATTGAAATAATATAAAATACGTATTAAAAATATTCAATAAATATATATCTAGCCAAAATACTACAAAAACCGTTGATTTACAAATATAATTGAAAGTTATCAGACATTTTACAATATACCTGAGTTGGTCAGTCGCATTAAAAAGATCTAGGGCCGAATTCATAAAACATTGTTAAATATGTATCAGCTTAAAAAACGTGATTATGTTGTCAAATAATCAATTAATCAGACGTTCCAAAAAAAGTAACCAACTATTTGTGTAACTGGCCCTAACATTCACAAAACTGTTAGTAAATAATACACTTAATAACATGTTATCTTTATCAATGGTATGATGTGAAAAAATTCCATCAATAAATTGTAGAAATACTACTAAACTTCTGCTTAATCTAATACTAATTCACACATTTTATAGTCAATATTTATATCTTTTAATTACAAAATATACTACTATTTACTTAACCTAGTACCAAACTAGCCTAATCTAATAAGTATAATAATAATTTTTTACAGTGTCGTCGGTTTTATATTTATGTGGTTTTAAAACTGCGATAATTTTCAAATCCTTTTTATAAATATACAAAAATTGTAATAAATTATGTACATACAATTTATATATATATATATATATATATATATATATATATATATATATATTAGGTGGCCAGAAACAGCAGCTTCATCAACTGTTTACAAGTAACCTTCTACCTAACTTAGTACCAAATTAACCTACAAATCTATAGTCAAATATGACCCAACTCAGATTTGTTTGAAAATGTTCATTTATGACATTTCAATCAGAATTGTCTTATTCGTTAGGCACAATAGACACAGTGTCTAAAACCGACAAACAGTGTCAGGACTCACCAAAAATTTTGGTACTTAGACAAAGAATCATCTTAAAACTTATAAAAATTTGAGTTAGACAAAAATTTTAGGGATTACGCTAAATTTTATGAACTAGGGCCTAGGTGTTTAGGGTCTTCAGTAAATATTATGGAGCCTGCATATAAATAGCTATATAAATAACATTAATCAACAACTAAATACAGTGAAATAATTCGAACAAGTAAAAAAATTCAAAGATGTTACTCAACCTTGAAATTTGAATAATATGTTAAAATCAACTCACCAAAAATATGTAAAAATTTCAAAGTTTTTCATACACTTAAACAGTTTAAATACAGACACACAATGCACATAAAAATCCACTAAAAATTTTCACTAATATAAATCCACTGACATTTCGATTATAATCAACAAGTTTTATATTAAATTAAACTAAACACACGGAGCACACAATGATTACACATATCTTTGGAGATGATTAAAAAAAAAAAATGTTCGCGACAAGATCAGACAGATAACGTCACTCTAGATGATAAAGTCGTTCTATTTGCATGAAAATTTCCTCATGACATTTTCGATTGTAAACGCTCAATTAATCGGGTAATTCACGAATGCAAAAATCAAAACACAGTATGTACGAAGGAACGAGCAATCAGCACGTGGTTTTGTGATGTGTGAAATCTTTACCGCGCTACCGGCAAGCTGGAACACTGGCGCATCTAGCAGTGAAAGTGCGAAACTAAACAAACTAAAACTTGTCACATGACCGAACTGTGTTCTATGTGTGTGTGTTTATGTTTTATGTGCGTGTACGTACATTTGTATTAGTTACTGATAAATACAAAAATCTTGTTATCATACATCGTAAATATTTTTTTATTTCCATCTTTAGATACGTAAATAGTGTAGTCGATAATTTGAAATTGGAGAAATATGAGCATGGAACAGAATTGGATTCAAAATATTTAGAGATATGTATTCAAATAGTAGCAAGGCGTAAAAGGAAAGTACAATAATTATTTTTAGACCATACAATTTGTTATTTAAAATAAATACCGCATTTTTCATTTTATTAGATTTGTTTTTTATTTAAAACTCATCTGAAAATATTAGATGCGTCTTATAAGCCAAATGTCTTCAATTATTGCAAAGATCTTTTTCCGAAAAAAAAAAACGATGCAATATAAAAGCAATTTTTTGGTATCATAATTATTTGTGGTTAATTCAGTAATTAATATTGCAAACTCCTTTCAATAAATATTATTAAAAAGAGTAAACAATCTTAAATAATGAGTAAACCACCGATGAACATGATCGCGAAAAATCGCCAAATGCGACAATTGCGTCTTCTAAAGCAAAAAATTCTGCATATATTATATAAAAATTACTAATTATTAATAAAATATATTTCATAAAACTGAAAATATTACCAACAAAAAGAATCACCTGGGAGTCCTGGGACATACCCAGTAATTTTGTGCTAAAATATGCTAAACTTAACTTCACACCATTACAGTGAAGTACGTTAAGTTGTCTATATTACTTATCGAATTATACTTTTACTTATCATTAAAACATGTAAATTATTCTTACATAAAATATTTGTGAAGACAAAAAAAGTTATTCAATTAAAAATGAAAAAATCTAAAACACTTCTAAAAAACTTAAACCTTTAATTTTAATTAAATTTAACAAAAAAACATTGCACTACGATTGTAGGGGTTTTAAGACTTACTTTCTTAAAAATTTTAGAAATCAAAAAAACATTAAGCACAAGTATAAATTTAATGAATGAAAAGTTAAGACTTAATAGATTCTCCATTTACAAATAAATTTTTACAGAAATTTCCAAATTTACTAAATATCACTTCTTTTAGTTTAGTATTTCTTTTTTTATCTATATATATATATATATATATATATATATATATATATATATATATATATATATATATATATATATACAGTAGCGCAGCCAGGATTTTGTCTTGGGGGGGGCCCAAGGATTTTATCTTGGAGAAGCAAAAAAAAAGCAAATACTAACTAGATTTTCACTTTATCTTACATGAATCGAATAATTAATAGTTTAAAATAATGAATTTTGGCTCAATATTTTTGGGTAGCGTTAGAAGTGACTGCTGAATATATGACTAAACGAATAAAAATTGTGCTAATTCTGCTAGCCTTGGGGGGGGCCGAGGCCCGTCGGCCCCCCCCTTGGTTGCGCCACTGTATATATATATATACTAGGATGTACCAAATAAAAAAAATTTTGTCGGCGAGGACAAAAAGTTTTTGATCAGAAAAGTTCTTACGCTCAAAAATGCCATTTTTTTGGACTTTTTTCATATAATGGCCTAAACATATATCAACATTTTATCTAACCGAACCGTAACTCTGTGTTTTTATGCCCACATAAAAATGCGACATTTATTCCAAAAAGCCGTTCAAATTGAAGTATTTGACGTTTAGTTATAAGTGTTTAAAAAAGCTTTTATCAAGGCATTGAAACAAAATTTTAATTTCGGTAATTTTCAATTTTCAAAATTTGTAAAACTTTTCCTTATTCCTTCTGATAATGATATAGTTGCCGAAATTAGCAAATAAAAGATTTTTTTATTGTGAAAACTAAACTGAGTGTTTTTATTTTAATTTACTTCAATTAAAAAAAAAAAATTTGCTTCCGTGTTATAGTCATTAATATATTTATAAGTATCAAAAAAGATTTTGCAAAGTTACTTTGTGGTTTAAAGGAAATTATTTTATTTTAATATTATTTAAAGCAAACATTCAACTTAAATCACTTTATACATATAACAAATATTCTTTTATATTTGAAATAAATATTTAAAGTATGAAAACCAATCAGTAAAATGCAAAAATTACTTCCGTATCGCACAACGCAAGCAGTTACCACACAATCGTTCGCAAAAAAAATAACAGAAAACCATTAAAGCATTTCCACTCTTCAACAACAAGAGAATGTGTACAGCTCTAAAATTATCTCTCGTTCTATTTTCGTATAAGCTCGCAAACACCGTCAAGAGAAACAGTATTCCCTACGGTAAATGATGCACAAGTTAGCAACGTTTGCCAACTGAGAAACATTTACAAATAAGTTTGTTAGGTTCATTATAACTAATTCGTAGTCGCTAACACGTGCTTTTTAACATTTTATCGAGAAAAAAATATACATATGTTTTGTTGAAAGATTTATTTAAATAGCTACGCATCAAATAAAAATATCGGTATGATAAATTTGTTTACTATTTGAATTTGTAAATGTTGTGATCAAGAAAATATATTTTAAATTAAGTGTGTTAGTGCGTTCAAGTGTAATAGATTTTTAAAAATATATGTAAAAAAACTTTACAGTAAAATCTCATTCATACTTTCCTACTTATCTCGAAATTGTTTTAGTCGTCTGATAAAAATAAAAATTGTGCATGTGTGTGGTTTTTAAGTGAATAAGTAGTTTAGCTATGCGCTAAACATAATATTAAATTCATTATAGGTAGAGTACTTTAAATAAATCTTCACAGTTTCTTGATATTTAAAAATAATTTTAAAATTTAAACAAAAAAATGTACATCAATATATTTTATAAATCTTCAAATTACTTAGTTTCAATGCTTTGTTAACGAAATAATATGAATTAAATATAATTTAAAACTAAAAATATTGAATTAAAAATTAAGATATTTTAGATAAAAATTTATGAATTTAGTAATTTTAAAAATAAATTAAAATAATATGGTTATATTTTGAAAATGTTTTAAAACATGGATGCTATTTATACATTCGGTATGTATACGCCATTGGCTATTTATACATACTAAAAAAAAAAACCTAAACCAACCTACTAACCTAACCTATCCTAAATAGCCAATTACGTAAAAATACTGTATGTATAAATAGCCAATTGCGTATACATACCGTATGTATAAATAGCCACTTTCTTAAAACATAAATCTATTTAATTTAATCATGTAAAGTTTAAATTAAAAATTTATTTAATAATTTTACAAATTTGCATTTGCATATAAATTAATTGAACATAAATAAATTTATTAATAAACTAAAATAAAAATAATAAATTTCATTGTTAAATTAAATTTAATATAAAAGTCTCACAAATAAGTGAATATTAAAAATATTAATTTAAAATGTTAAAATTATTATTCAATAATTTGATTTCTTTTTTATTTCAGACACTACAACAAGTTTAAAATTTAATTCTTGTATGACAAAATCGAGTAAAAGTAATTTAAAATGTGTGACATAAACGACAAAATTTATACGACCATATGCAGTGAGAAAACACTGCAATCTGATACAAACGGATTTTTCTTACAATTTGCCGATCATGTAATTAATATGGCAGGTTTTGATTGGTTAAATAACGAGTTCGTTAAATACAAAACAGATCGAGAACGCATTACTGGTGTATTCAATGATGAAAAGGTAAATTTGTGTTTATATTAATTTTTGATTGAAAATATATAAAACTTACAAATTATTTTGAAAGAACTCAAATTGATAATTTAACTTTGAAATGACTGGTATATTTATATTTAATCTATTATTATAAGTGTAAAGTGTAAACCATAAAACCATAACGATACAACAGAAACTTTATAATAATTTATTATAATACACAAAATATGTAGACAAAATAATCTATAAAAATGTATAAATAAATATATATATATATATATATATATATATATATATATATATATATATATATATATATATATATATATATATATATATATATATAAATGACCCTGTTATGTATACAACATGCATATAAGAAACGTATATTAAATTGCATAGGATAAAGGCGTATGTACAAATATGTGACCATCTGATACCAACCATCATTTCAGATAAAAGACATTGTACGCGATACTTTGTCAAATGTGCAATGCGTTTATCGAAAAAAGGATGGGAAAGTGTCACGTGACAGACGACACGAAGCTGAAGCTTTTATGAAAAAGGGTAATACGATCAAGGCGCTCATGTTTTATTGTCAAAGTGTTTTGCGAGCACCACCAAAAGGTATAGTATTCAATGTGGTATTTGAAAATTTTTGATTTTATATTTTGCTTGTTTGTAAAAAATTGCAAAAACTGTATTATCTTAAATATAAATTTTAGTTTTTGGTCATATTTTACATACATATGTATGATGTAAAAAACTAACGTTAATTACATTTATTTCGTGTGTATGTATATTTTGCTACTTCCAAAATTAAACTAAATAACACCTTATAAACTATATAAAAAAAAATGTTTAGTTTAAAATTGAAATATTTTTGAAATAAAATTTCTTTTTCTATAGTATGCAATAGAAATGTGATAAATACGAAATTTATAAATTAAATTTTTATGTCATGCAAAATTTTAGTAATAGCATTGAGTAATAGCAATTATTACTGCTTGACTACGTCAGTTTTCAGCCCATAAACTGTTTTTAACAAAATTATGAATGAAACATTAGAAATTTTAAAATAATATTTATATAAATTTCCTGAAATTACTTGAAGTTTCCAGATATACAAAAAAACAACCATTTGTTTTTTTTTTTTTTGTAATAGCAGTCCGGATATTATTTTCTAAAATTTGTAAAATTTTGTAATAACATGCAGTAATAGTTCAGATAAGACAATAATCATTCTGTTAAAATATGAATGAAATACATTTTTAATCTAATTTTTTTTCATAATAAAATTTGATACTTAAGAAAAAACAATGATACTGTCTCATTATCATACAACATTCATTCCAAACTTCTCCTATAAAACTTATGTATAATAAATTATGGCAATAATCAACTGTGTTTATACTTTTTAAAAATACTGTATAAGTTTATTTAAAACTAAATTATTGGTAAATATTACGGCTTCAATTAATATAACACCTGATTGACGTGAAAAATAAAAGCAAAACTAAATCTTTTCTTCCAGGTGTCGATTTGCTAACAGATGCCGGTCTTACGTTATCGCTTGCTCTTTGGGGCAGATCAGCAATTCTTGCAAGTACTGGCGATGTCGTATCTGCTATGAATGACTTACAACTTGCCTTACGCGAAGGTTTACCAGATAAACACAAACCGGAATTATATCTACGAATGTCTGCATATTATAAAGCGTTGGGTGAAACTAACAGAGCAAAAGTATCTCAATCGCTCGCTGAACGATTGTATAAAAATAAACAAAAAGAAATGGAAGTCGCAAAGGCAAATATCAAAATCGGAGAAGTTAAGAAAAAGCTGGATAGAAAATGTAAGTGATCTTTATCTCATTCTGTTAGTACCTGTTCGATTCTAAAACAATGTAACTGTCATAAGGCTAAAACAATACTCATATACTTTATATTTACTTACTATAACAAAATTTAAAGTAAAATTATTTAAAAATAAAATAATGTATAAATAATATAGGGTATATCGTTTCAAAAATCTGACTTTGACTATTTAAAGTTCTTTATAATTTATTTCATTTAAATAATTATTGTCTTACCATTTAAATGATATCTCACAAAAGAGATTAGTTACTTAGTTAAAAGGTACAAATAAACGCACTGTAAAATTATATAATTAAAATAAAACGGCTTTAGATTATAGTTGAACTTATTATTTAATTATTAGCACGCGCTTTTTTTAATAGTACGCAATTAATTTTTTTCACAATAAATTTGTAAAATTTTACAGTGCACTGAAAGTGAATTCTGATTGAATGGAAAGAGCTTGTGTCACATCCTTATAAATATTGACAGTATAATTTTTTATCTGTTTATCATAAAGCAAATTGAATAAAATAATTGTTTTATAGATTTGCCTGATATAGCTGAGGGATCGCATGAAAAATATGAATACGCAAGTTCTTTGCTAGAATTAAAGGAAGATGCAAATATGGGCCGATATTTCGTAGCAAAACGTAATATTTCTACAGGAGATACTTTAGTTGTTGAACCACCTCGTGCAGCATGTTTATTACCAGAATATTTTGGAACAAATTGTCATCATTGTTTGCAACGGTAAATTATTTCTTCATTTTTTTTTCTTTTAATAATTTTGGTAACATTATATACGGTTAAAACAGTAACTTGTCTACCTTGTCAAGCATATTTAACAAGCATAGTTGAACCCATGTTATGACGACCAGAAGAGTTCAGACAATTATCAATTATAATCATTAATGGTAAAAGTATATAAGTTTCCAGTCAATATTATATTAGATGTCACTTCATTTACCTTAATATCCAATTTAGAAACATTTTTTTTTATTTGTAATTTTCTTTTCAAATGAATAAACTTTTAAAATCATTCAGCATAACAGTATTATTGTGCGTGGTAGATATTAGATATTATATTTATTATACTTAGTAATTTTATTTTTGAATTATCAAAAAATAAAATCGAAACCGTTTGAACCGAACTGAACCGAATTTATAAACCAGTTTGCAAACCGTTCCAATTTCAACGAACAAAAACCGAACCAATAAAATATTAAAAACTGCGAACCAAACTGGTTCAAATTTTGCTAGCGATTTGCAACCTTGATTATAAATGACAAGATTAGGAGTATATGGGTAAACCCATATATAGACTACTTTGACATTTCTCGGAAAGTTGGCAACTCTGTATTTTAATAATATTATAATTTATGTGGGCAATAGAAGATACTTTTCTAAAAATTTGATCAAAATCGAATAAATAATGTAGCCACAATGAATTTTTTAAAAATTTTGTGATTTTTTTTCTCGATAAGTTGGCAACACTGTATTTTGTTAAAATTGCATAATTTATTTAGGCACTAGAAAAAACTTTTATAAATATTTGATTAAAATCGGTTAAATAAAATGGTCAAAATAAATTTTTTTAAATTTTACTAATTTTTTTCTCGGAAAGTTGGCAACACTGTATTTTGTTAAAATTACATAAATTATATGAATACTAGGAGAATCTTTTGTGAAAATTTGAGTAAAATCGGTTGAATAACATAGCCATAATAAAAATTTTAAAACTTTAGTAATTTTTTTCTCGGAAAGTTGGCAACACTGAATATTAATAAAATTATGTAATTAATGGGAGCATTAGAGAAATCTTTTCTGAAAATTTGATCAAAATCGGTTAAATAACGTAGCCAATATGAATTTTTAAAAACTTTAGTAATTTTTTTCTCGGAAAGTCGGCATCACTGGAAAAAAACAAAATCACATGACCATCTTGGGTACTAGACAAATTTATCCTGAAAATTTCATTAAAATCGGTTAAACCGTCTAGGAGGAGTTGCGGCCACAAAATTTTGACTTACGACCGAGCGAGCGAGCGAGCGAGCGAGCTGACGACGCACACACATACACCCACATAAACTAAGTTCAGATTCGTCATCTACAGGCTATATGAAGGATTTCTATATAATTTTTTTTTTTTTTTTGAAAATGTTACAGACACCGTACCAAACGCTTTACTACTTTTCCTTGCAGTCAAAGTAGTAAAAAAAGAAAATTATTAAAAACAAATTAATTTCTTTACAGCTTAACAGCGCCAGTTGGATGTACAGAATGTTCAAGCATAGCATTCTGCTCTACACATTGTCGTGACAAAGCCCTAAATACTTATCACAAGTTTGAATGTAAAATACTGGACATGTTAATCGGTTCCGGAATGAGTATTTTGTGCCATGTAGCTCTAAGAATAGTAACGCAAGACGGATTAACGAGATGTCTCGAAATAATAAAAGATAAATCATTGGACAATATGCATTCTTTATGCGGGCATTATGATCAAAGGGAGCCCAAAGATTTTTTACAGCGAAGTCTTATGGCAGCATTTTTATTAAAATGTTTGCAAAAATGTGGATTCTTTCCTAAAAGAAAGGATGATTCAAGTAAAAAATTAATAATAATTTCATTTATACACCAGTGTTATAATATACAACTTTGTTTCACATAAAACTTTATTCGATGAAACAGCAAATTTTTTCTATTTATATTGTTTGAATATATCACTGTAAAATGAGGAACATGCATGTTTTATACAACAAAGTTTCTAGTTCTATTTTCATGAAATATTTCGTACAATAAAGTTCTATGATGTGACAAGGGTTTTATGTGGAAAATCAAAAATAATAATCCATATTTGATTATTTATTTTTCGGAATCATATTTAGAAAATAAAATTACAAATAATATTTAATAACTACTAGTGACACCTTTTCAATTTTACATTTATAACATAATTTTCCATTTCAAAAAAGATTTTTTCAAATTGTCAAATTTTCAAATTACAGTGGAATTATCTGATGAAGAATTATCAGTAGGAGAATTACTTCTGTCTTACATGCAATTATTGCAATTCAATGCTCATGAAATTTATGAAACAAGATATGCACAACACCGACTTAAAACGGCTAAAACCGTTTATACTGGAGTAGGCATTTATCCGACAATTGCATATTTCAATCATGATTGCTATCCAGGTGTTTTAAGGTTTAAACACACACAAAATATTGCTTGTAAATTTGATAACTAATTTCGTTTTCAACAACTTTATTAATCAATGTTAATAATCTAATTCTTCCAAGTTATTCGGAACAACATATAATGCACTCTTGAACAGTGTAATAAATTTTAATTTTTTTTAATAATTTAAGATGTAGAGAATCAGTTAAATTTATTCATAATAGTTTGACGTATATAATAGTTGTAAAATATTCAACAATACTAATCTTATGCTGAAAGAATTTAGTAAATATTTAATGATTAAATAGACCGAAAACTACTTGTATATTGTTTCAGGTATTACGTAGATAAAAACCTAGTTATAAAAGCTGTAAGACCGTTCAAACCAGGTGAAATTGTACCAGAAAATTACGGTCCCATATTTTTAAAGAAAAATGTCAAAGAAAGGCAAAGGGCATTATTATCTCGTTACTGGTTCAAATGTCAATGTGTGGCTTGTAAAGAAAATTGGCCTTGTTCAGATAAAATTAAAAATTGTAATGTTCGTTATAGGTAAAATAATTCCTAACATAAACAATCGTATAAAATTTAGTATTCATATAAAGTTTATTTTGATTTTTGCAGATGTCCTACGAATAATTGCGATAATCTTTTCTCTCAATCAAATGATGTAGAAGTAACTTGTTCGAAATGTAAAACAAAAGTATCGTTAAAAGATACAATCGATAAAGTTAATTATTGTGAAAAACAATTAGAACTTGGATTAGAAGCTGTACAAGAACAAGATCCAGAAAAAGCAATTTCAATATTTACGAAAACAATTGATTTATTTCATAGGTCAGTTAAGTCCTACAATTTTTTTTTTAAATCCTAATAAGTAAAATTCATGCAATTAATATTTATGCTAATAATTATTGTATTTTAATACATATTTTATATTTTTCAGTGTTGCAAGTCCTCCACACAAAGATATACATCAAGCTGAATTAACATTAAGGACATGCTATGCCGATTCTGGGACTGTATGCGATTGCATAATTGCAACATAATATTTTGAATTATATTGTTAAAATAAATCAGTATGACAAAATTGATATGCTCCTAGTTTTTAGAACTCTTTAAGTACATAATTATTTATTTCTAATTCAACATACTAATGTAATTGTTAGATATTTTATTATTTAATAAAATTATTTAAGTAAGAAAAAATATGCATTAAATATTACGTCTAAAATCAGAGAATAAGGCAATAGTAAAATTCAATGAAACATTAAAAACCTACAATGACAATTTGAAAAGCAACATTTTAAAAGTTTTTTGATAGGTATTGAAGTTCAATTTGGATTTATCTGAATTTAAAAATATTTACAGAATACTTTTCACTATATTTGATTATGATCATCACAATACAATTATTTTTATTATGTAGTTTTTCCAGTTTGTAAAAATTTGATTTAAACACATATTGAAAATTTACTATAATATATTTTAGACTTACCTAATATAGTAATTAATATTAAATCACTGATAATACAACTATTAAATATAACAATTTACTTGAATCTTGACAAGCAAATTATGACATCACACCACATTAATTTCACATAACCTCATTCACTAGTACTTTATAAACTTACATTTTTTAAAATATATAAGTATTTATAAATAAATTTTAAGAAAATATATAACACACGAAAATTAAAAAACATAACAATAATTTCAAGAACAGAATTTTATTACTCTCAAATTAATTACACAAAATTTACAAAATATATAAATCAATAAATTAATTAATTCATACAATAAATTCTATGTTCTGAAAAAATTAAACATCAGGTAATTAATAGTACAAAAAACAATTCATTTACAAAAAAATGAGATTGTCCTTTTAAAGCTCATAGTACAGAAAGAGATTAAACCCTAATTTAAAAAAATAAAAAAAAAACCAATAAAAAAAAAACGAATTGTACACCATGGTCCATCCATATTCATCCAGAAGACTAGTTTATAAAAAAATACCGATCGATCAATTTTTTCCACCAAAATTAAATTAAAAATTCATATACGAGTATTATATCCAAAAAGCAAAAAAATCAAAATTTATTATAACGGAAAAGAGACACCCCAGAATTAAAAAAAAAAAAAAACAAACAGAAAAAATGGAAATACCAATCCATGAGAGCATAAATCCATTCTTTTAAAAAAAATTTACGAATTTTTTTTGGTTGCAATTTTCAATGTTCAAACATGTTTGCGCCCCCTTGTTTTTAAAAAAGATCAGGCAAAAATTAGGTGTTGAAATCCAAGTTTTTTTTTTGTCCAACGATCATTCAAGTGTTTGATAAATCGATTGATCGTTGATTTTGCGAATTTTTTCTCTTAGTTACAAAAGGAAGGTTTCTTATTATATTTTTTTTTCTGCAGCCAGACATAAGGTCTTAAGACATTTCATCAACCATTTTGCTAGTACAAAAACATTTAACGCAAATCTTTCATTAAATGTGAAAAATTCTTTGCAATTATTTCTACTTATTATCAATATTATTAATTAACGACATGGATTGTGATCGTTAAGTTAGTAGCAGGAAAAACGCAAAAAATCGAACACAATCGCCGCGACCTCGAATCAGTTTCGAACTGATAATATTTATGATTTAATATTTTATACACATTCATCAAACGACTCCGTGTAGAAAGTCTTTTTTATTAAAAATATATAAAAGTACCAAAAATGCTTTCCCAAATATTGCCGGCACGAAAACCAAATTCGGATCGCTTAAATTGGGTTCCATTTTGATATCAATCGATAGATAAAGAAACTATGCAAACAATCACACGAATAAACGTAACAAATCAAGAATAATTGACAAATATAGATCACAATCCATGTTACCATTTTTAAGATTACATTATAATATATAATATATAGTACGACTCATTAAAAAGAAAGAAAAGAGAAATCAACAAATTCGTTTTTCACAAAAAAAGAACATTTTTTTATAAAAACGACGAACTTATTTTTTTTATATTATATAAAATACACGAAATGATGAAATGCCTTTTGTCTGCTATATATATTATTATGTTTTTTATTGTTTTACAATACGACTCACGCACTAAAAAAGATGGTTTGCTTGTTATTTAAAGTAAGTTGTTTGGTTATTATTATTTGTTTTTAAGTGTTTTATTTTTGCGGATCTTAAACGTGATGCTTAAGCCGTGCTCTCCGTGGTGGTATTCTGCACGGGCTGGCTTTCCTGTAATATTTAATTAGATATTATTAGTCACAATTTATAATATAGTCGTCAAATTAAAAGGAAGATATTTGAAAAGCATTTTTAAAAATACATGCCCAGACTAATATATAAAATTATACAATAATTATTTTGTAAATAAATATTTCTACTTCTATTTTTTTTTAGCCCTAATCATTAAACACATTATCAATTATGTTTTTATATATTTAATTTTTTTATTGATAATATTAATTCAAAAATAAGATATTCTTATCATTTAAGAAAAATTATATCGTCAAAAATTTGCAAAACATTATTGAGAATGATAACAATTTAATGAAATTAGATAACAAAATTTTTTCAAATATTTACATTTTATTATTAGGTATTTCTAAAATAATATTTTATTATTAGTTATTAAATTATCAATTAAAATAATATCTACCAGCGATAAATAGAAGCAAACTTAAAAATTATGCAGCAAATTAATAGCAAAGCATTTTAGTGAGAAGATAAAGCATTTTAAATAAAAACTTACATCAGGCTTGGTTGATTCGTTAGACTCCACAGGCTAAAAATAAAAATAAAAAAAGACATCTATCAAAACTACAATTCTACAAAAGAAAATTAAATAAGTGATGCATGAGATTTGTGCAAAAATGAAAAAAGAATAATATAACCATGCACGAAAATAGATCTCTCTATGCAGGGGTGCTTATGAGCAGTTATAATATTTTTATTAAACTATAGTAAAAAAAAATCTATAAAATAATGGGATAATAATATTCCGAAAACTACATGCGATAAATAGCAAGCATATACTAAGCAATAATTTGTAAAAAAAAAAAATGCCAAATTTAAAATAAAAAGTTATCTATTTTTCGTTCATAAAATTATCTAATCTTGTTTTTAAAGTTAAAAAAAGTATTTTTATTATTATTATAACAGTTTATATTATATAATATATTTATTGATAAAATTTGTTTTCAAACTAATTATTTACATGAAACGTGTGTGATAAGAATTTTAAATCAAGTTATTATTATTTAACACATATATTGGTCATAGAAACTAAAGCAACAATATGTTTAGTAAATTATCACTAAGTAGTTTGGATGATATAAAGACAGAGACATCACAAATAGCTATGCCACCAAGTGGGATTCGGACCCGGGCCCCGCACATTATTTATTTTGAAACAGTAATCTAATATGAATCCTTAACAAATTTTACAAGATAATTAATTAAGGGGGTAGTACACTCTGCAAGTTTCAAAAAATCGATTTTTTTTATTTTGGCTTGAAAAATTCTTTGGAGTGTCTACTTTATCGTAAACTTTACCCAAAGTTTATGAGACACTCCGTTCCAAAGTTACAGGCCGAAAAGCGAAGCCGTGTAGCACACTGAAGGTATGTAAACGAATTTGATGAAAAACTGGACTCAAAACTTCAATTGCGATTATCTCGAGACCATGTTTTCAAAGTTGGCGGACATCATAGATCAGAAACGGTTCGTCCGATTTGAACGCGGTTTAAATTTTTGAATTTTACACAATTTTTTCTGTCATCGTACGTAGCCGTTTTTCTTTATCTTAAAAAATGGCTCTTCGGTGCAAGCTTTTATGTCTATTTTTGCGTCCGAAAACCTGATTTTTTTTATAAAACGTTGTCAATTTTTCATTTTTCAACATATTAAAAAAATCCTACGTACGATGACAGGAAATTTATTGGAGATTTAGGGGAAAATATCGATTTTGTTCGAGCTCCAACGGTGCGGCCTCTATGATGTCCGCCGATCAGCAGGTTGCCATCGGAGGTGCCACGCTGCACCTGGTGTAGCGGCCGAAGGAGTTGCCCAATGTAGGCCAAAAAATTATTTTTTGTAGCCGAAGAACGGTAAAATAAACATATGTATTCCATTTTTGTCATACATTTATAGTTATCTTTAAAAAAAATCCCGAAAATCACCTTTTTTTCAGGCCGACAGAGTGTACTACCCCCTTAAGAAGAATCATTTTTTCTAAACTTTGTCAGAAGTATTCCACAAAAATAAAGTTTATTTCGAAAGTATCATTATATTAAATTGCATTTTGATACCAAATAATTAAAAATAATTGATCATTGTTATAAAAGTACCGCGCAGTATAAATAATGTAACAAACAATAATATAAAATTATCAAAAACGAAAATTTATCAAGCAATTTTATTTTTCGTCGAATTGATTATATTATAAAATATATTTTCGTCGATTAAAAAAAATTCAAAAATGGTAATAAACACAAACCTTAGAGTCATTGGGATCGGACTGCGAAGTACGGCTGGTCTTCTGACTGCGGGGCATTCGTCGACGGAATCTCATCCTGGGTGGTCCTCTAGGCGCTGACTCTTCTCCGCCGCTGGTCTCGGCGCCGCCGCCAGTTTGCGGATCCTGTGAACGGGGACGACGAGTACCGCCGCCACCGCCACGTCCGCCACGGAAATTACGACGGATGAAACGGCGTCCGGAGCCACGACCACGCTGTGGCATACCGCCATCGGCGCCATCGCCAACCTGATCGCCATCGCCGCCCATTGGTGGACCGCCACGACCGCCGCCACGGTTATAGTAACTGTAACCACCACGGCCACGTCTAGGTCGGTAACGACGCAACGAGGCCTGATTACTTTGGCCGCCATCGGTTGCTTCGCCAGATCCATCACCTATCGAGTAACATTAACAAGTTTTCATTACACTATTATTAAAAAGATTTCGCAAACTAAAACTGAGATCGTTGCTAACACAACGATTATAAAAATTGCAATTGCTAATTGCGCGCTAAACGAATGAAGATACTAGCTGTGTTTTTTTTTTACCGAAAAACTCAGCTCAGATCAGCAAATATCAGTAACCTTGAAATAATAGCTGTTTTATTTATCGTCTCGTAACTGAGTTAGATACTGAGTCGCATATTTAGCTAGTGCTTTGCTGAGATTCAAGTGAGCGCACATGCGCAATTCAAATTTTTCTAGTTTCGGATTTGATAATGTGTTTGATACGTTGACATTTATATTTGAATATTTTATTTTGAAATCAAACAATAGATATCCGGCAAGTTGCAATAAATTATCATCGCAAACAATCCAAAAACATCTAATATTTTAGGTTATATCGTATGTGGAGCTTAGATTTTAAACGTCACTTTGAAATAAACTGTTTTATTTATCAATACAACTTACTCAGCAAAACTCAGCTCAGCTCATTTACAAGATTTACTGATCTGAGTGGAATGTAAAATAAACACAGCTATTGTCATAGACTATAATACAATCATCTCTGATTAAAATTGGTTGGCATATTTTCTGATGATTTTCTTGACGTAAAAAAACTATATGAATTTTTAAATATACACAAAACTATTATATGAATCAGAAATATAGAATATGCGCATTTGTTTTGACCGTTCATAAACTAATTGTGAACTAATCAGCGTTACATTAAAATATCTCCTGACGATCGCAAACCGATCAGAGAAGTTTGCTCGAACAAACCTAGAGTCGTTAATTTCCGTTATAAAAAAAAATTCAATTAAAATTAATAAAAAAAAAAAATCGAAGTTGATAAACCCTGTTATCTAAGTAAATAATAATGTAAATTATTTTTATTTCTAAATATATTATCATTTTAAAATAATTAAAATTAAAAACAAGGTTACGTGATAAAAGTGCTGTGATTTCAACTTCCCAATTATTACAAAATGTTGGAATAAATTTGTCCTTGGAATAATTTTAAAATTAGCAATGAAATATCAATTTATTCTGAGGATACATTATTAACCCACCAATCACAAATGACTTCTTATTTACCTTAAGAATAAATAAAATTAAAAATACTGATCGTAATTCAGTCATCAAGCACTGAAAATTCAATGGATACCGGGGCCGTGAAAGCTTGAAGATTACTATAATAAACTTAATACAACAATTTGTAAAATAATGGAACCTGCTCAAAAACAACTCGGCGCGTTAATAAAACGTGCTATTTAAGAAGGTTTTCTAATTATTATTCCAAAACGTATTTTTAATTAACCAAACAATCCACCCAAATATATGATATGAAAATAATTATAGTTCTATTTGCGTTGGTTGTACAAATTACTAGCTAATATAATACGTTATTTTTATTACTTTAAAAATATGGTATCGATAAATTTCTACCGAAAAAAAATCATAAAAATTTATTATTTATGCAATTTGTGATGCGATAACTTCATAATATAAAATTATTATAGAAAGTAAAGTCATTTAAAAAAAAGTCAAATGAAAATCTATTAAAAAAAAAATATAGTATGCAGATGTTACTTTACTATAACAGTCATCAACGTAAAATTTTTAAATAGATTCTATTTAAATACTCTTACAAAAATTCTATTTTTACTCGCACTCTTAATAAAATATTCGCAGTATGTTGAAAGTATAACTTCAAACTTCTTTAGAATAAATAAGAATTTTTAATAATGACAAAAAATTCTACATATTAATAAAAAATCATTGAAAAACAAACCGTTTTGGTTCGTAATTTTTATTATTCTGTTAGTTCTGTTCACACACAAGAAAATTTGAACCAATTTACTAAAAGTTCGGTTTGATTGAAATAATTCAAAAAAAATAAAAAATTCGGATCACAACTTCAGACTATAAAAATACAGCCTCTGATTAAAAAACTGAAAAATATTAAATATATTGCTACTTAAAAACTAATGCGAATTGATTTACAACTTCAACTTTTAAAAATACAAATTTGGATTAAAAAACAATATTGATTTATTAAATTTTGTTGTAACTCAAGAACGAATTGTACCTATAATATGCACATATTATTTAAGGCCTTGATTATAAAAAACAAAATAATCTATAAACAAAATGGCGGTTTTATAATACACAATTTAATGACGACTCATTTTAAGATTTTGTTTGAATTTAACTTTTTTGAAATCATTACCGTTTCCCGGGATAATCAACTTCGGAAATAATAAAAAATGCAAAAAAAAAAGAAAAAGGATGTTTACCATCTTGTCCGTCCCTGGGCCTGCGACCGCCTCTACCCATACCGCCGCGTCCACCACGTGGATAGAACCATTGACGGTAGCCGCGTCTTCGGTCGGCGGCATACGGTGAACCACGCACCGGTTCGCCATTCGGCCCGGTCACGTTCGCCGCTTCGTTGCCCTTCTCCCCAACCACCACGCTGAACTCAACCACCTCGCCGTCGCCTACTGAGCGAACCGCTTTCTTGGGGTTGTTCTTTATGATGGCTGACTATACATACACATAACACATTATTATTATTATTTCAAATACATTTGAATATATTTAAAGATATGCTACCATATAAAGTAATATTTTCTTGTAATTTTATGAACAAATAAAACTTAGATAAAACAGTAGCACAATATTGTATATTTCTTGTTAATTTATCACCAACAAACTAAATAATAAATCAGTCGTTTCGAAAACAGTTGACAATCTAATTACTTACTTAACGATTGGATTAAGATAACATTTGGTGCAACTGCTCCTTATAAGTAGTTTAGCAAAAATATTAATTTGAATATTTGTGAAATCATTTTCAATAAGAAATAAATTAAAGAGCCAGTTGCATAAAACATACTAGATATGTCGCATGTGTTAAGTTATCAACTAATTAATCAACCAGGCGATTCAAAAACAGTTAACAATTATAATCGCGTAATTAATTAACATAATCAGTTAGATTTTATGCAATTGGCCATAATAGATATCAACTAAAAATTACTATATAATCAGTTATTATAAAAACTAGACTTTAAAAAAATTTAATATATAATTCATGTTTCTTGAAATAACTGTTTCATATGAAAAGGAATTTAAAAAAAATCCATCCAATTCAATATCTTATATAATAAAAAAGAAAAATCTTGTTCCCCAACCAGTCACTACAACTTAACTGAAAAAGGGGGAATATAAAATATTCCCACGTCAAGTTATGATACAGTGACCAGATGGAGGTATTGTATTCTTGCACGCCAATGACTCAGTCGACCCCTATGATATCAGGGTCGGATCTAAGGAGCGTGCGATGCTTATAATATACATAATTAATTATACATTTCTACTATACGTACACAATTTTATAACAGAAAATTAAATGCACATAAAATCACGTTTCAATATTTAAGATAGAAAATATGGTCTATCGTGATTTGCAAGTTCAAAATTTAAACAATTAATTTTAAAATCAAATATTTCAAAATCATTTTACTTATAACATACAATATATATTTCAACATAACTGGTTAATTAAATAAATTAATAATTCAATAACAATTATTATGAAGTTACTAAATTTTATTTTATTAGTTTCAATAAAAATATTTAAAGTTATGATAGCATTCTACCTTATACTTTAAAAAAAAAAATCTAAATAATTTTTAATACAGAAGAAATGTGACAAAATTTATTAAAAAATTAATATTTTTAATATAATACTTACTTGATGTACAAATACGTCCTCCTTGGTGTCATTTCTGTAAAAATAAACAAAAAAATAACATTATTAACTTTAATAAGATTGAACTAAACAACTATCTACAAAGTTATGACCCGTAGCAATGATTTAAACAAACAAAATTTTTCCTAAAACCTTAAAAATTGACCTTGTAAGTTTTCATCATAGCAATTTCAATACAGTACGTTATCATCGGTTTTTTATTATAGAACGAAAAAAATGAAATTAAAAACCGTGAATTAGATGAGCAGCCAAGCTAAGAGGCAAAGTGTTGTGTTGTATATGTACGACACACGTTTCAAATACTAACAGGTCAAGCCGAGAGGTCAATGATCGAATCAAGTATATATAGCGACTGCCAACACATTTTATTAAGTAGAAAACAGGATAAATAATAACATTAGAACACGAAAATTTTTTTTACAAATCCAAATATAATTTCTAAGATTATTTCTAAATAATTATAATAAAACAGTAACAAGTATGTAATCATTTCTCGATTGCAAAATAATTTAAATTTAGAATCATTTTCGAGATGAAAAACTGGAAATAATATTTCGTAATATTCGTATTTTATAAACGTTCTTATAGTCGGTTTCTTTCTCATGGTTATACATTATTTCTAATAAGAATTTAGATAAATAATAATCAATACCTGTTGATAAACCCGTAGCCACTCTTGACGTTGAACCACTTTACGGTGCCGGAAACCTTACTAGCTGGAAATTAAATAAAAACGTGAAAATTTCAAAGCAAACACAAAAAAAGGAACAGGCAAAACAAAAAACGAGAAAACGTTTAATCAACATATAAAATAAAATGAACGCAAACACGTGTTCAAGTAATTGAAAAATATATATATATCTAAATGAAATACACTATCAGTAAAACGATAAACAAAAAGTATCATAAATGTCAGCATAGTTTTCGATAAACAATAATCAAAACAAAAATATCAAACTATTGGTGTTAAAATTTTCGTTAGCAAAAACGCGACATGGCAACATATCCCTATAAATAAATATTGAATAAAAATTATTGGCCCAACAAGATACTAATTAAGAATTCAAAGATGATTCTGTTTTACACAAGAAAAGACGAGAAATTATAAAGAAAACGATTGATATCATTCTATGAAGGCCATTTATAATATTTTTAAAACGTGATTCAAACGAAATTTACATTTATTACAAAGAAAAACTAGTTAAAACAAAACATGTGTAAATAAAATATTCGAAAATATATTTTTCAATATTTGAACATATGGTTTAATTTAAAATGAACGAAGGTCACTAATAAATATTTAGATAAAGCCATGCAACGCATTAAAATAATTTCTAATTTGCTCACGTAATTTTAAACTTAGAATGTAGGCGACGAAAGAGAGACCGCGTGCATTTTCTATAGCATGCACCTGGCTCGAACGATGATGAGTAATTTATAAATTTTCATTGCAATATCTCTAAATGTAAATTTAATGGATAATAATGTTGAAATAAAAGCAAACATCAATGTATTACGTATTGAAACAATGAATTTGTAGGACGCCAGCCATGTGCTCCGTAGCAAAGATGGATGCCGGGGCCTACACGTTTCCCTCATTTTTGTTTATATCATGAAAAAATGCGAAAATATATCAAACTTACCGATGACTTGCTTTTGCACGGTCGCCTTTGGTTGTTCTGGCGCCTGTTCCGGTTCAGCCATGGTGTTAAGGGCCGGTGGGAAGATGTTATTCACTCCTCTACCTCTCCGAGATGTTAACTTCCTTCCTGCTTTTACAGTTGTTGAATACTCGACGCTGTTCAACTCTTTACAAACCAAAATTCATCACTATGATATTAATGAAGACACACGTCACTAATTGGCTTACTTTTCAACACGTATATTCATTGCAATAACGTATGTGTGTTTTAAGTTAATCGATTTCATAGCAATGACGCATGCTTACTAAACAATATGAATTTCCGTAAATATGATTGGTTTAAATTTGTGTTTTATTTGTAAGTTCACGTGAATGAAATTGTTTCTATCTCTTTTTGATTCATTATACAAAAATGTAGCTACTTATGATGCATACGTCTAGGATTTTTCCTTTGCACATAGGATTTTTTTTATTATTTAAAAAAAATAAATAATAAATTTGTTGAAATTAAATTTTTATTATCAATAAGATTATAATAATCCCAGTTAGTTATACTTTTATACTTTATTACGTATCTTCAAGCATGACTATATAAATATAATTTAAGGAATATCACAACATTTATAAAGTTCACGAGAATGAAATTGTTTCTATCTCTTTTTGATTCATTATACAAAAATGAAGCTACTTATGATGCATACGTCTAGGATTTTTCCTTTGCACATAGGATTTAAAAAAAAAAAATAAATAATACATTTGTTGAAATTAAATTTTTATTATCAATAAGATTATAATAATCCCAGTTAGTTATACTTTATTATGTATCTGCAAGCATGACTATATAAATATAATTTAAGGAATATCACAACATTTATAAAATGTAATTAATCATTATTAGTTTTTCAACTAACAATGAACTATTTTAATAAAATAACGTCATGCTAACGTCGCATAACAAATAACATCAATCTTTAATATTAAAGATTTTTACACACATCAATAACTAAAAAAAAAAAATTACTGAAATTTAATATAAACTATACATAGTTAAAATATAAAACATCCATTCAGAATAGTTCATGAAATTAACATGATGAAAAACATTACATACATAATTCAAATTACAATGTTAGTATACAATAACTAATTGCGGCGTCTTGCTTTTATTATGGTCCTTTGTTTGGGCGCTGTTGATCCGGAACCAATATTAAACATTCCAGTAGCTGGTGCTTGAAATTGTCCTATGCCAGCACCGAATGCTTGTGCGGGTGTAGCATTAAACGAAGGTGTGGTACTCGCTCCGAAATTAATATTTGGTGTTGTTGTATTGGCAGAGAAATTAAATCCACCTGGTTTCGGAGTTTGAGTGCCAGCACCAAATTGAAAAGCATTGGCAGCTGATGGTGTTGCTCCTGCTGTATTATTATTATTATTTTGTTGCGCATTACCACCGAAAGCAAAAACACCCGAAGCCTGAGCGGGAGTTTGGGCTGCAACCGGTGTACCAAAAGCACCAAAAGCAGGAGTTTGATTATTGTTATTATTATTATTGTTAGTTCCAAATCCACTACCAAACGTTGTATTTTGCGTGGTGCCACCACCAAATGTGTTACCAGGATTTGTGCTGGTCGAACCGAAAGTACCAGTACTTTGATTTGAACCAAAAACACTTCCCTGATTTGTGTTTGATCCGAATGTCGAGGCCGGTTGATTTGGTTGACCAAAGGCACCACTGACTACTCCTGACGTTGATCCAAATGTAGTATTGTTGTTTGTATTTGAGCTCGGTGTGCCACCAAAAACAGAGCCAGATGTACCGGTTCCAAAGCCAGACGCCGGCGCCGTACCAAAGACTCCACCTGATTGTTGACCAAAAGTAGTGGAGGCTGTTGTCGTTTTTGTACCAAATGCTGGTGGTGTTGTTCCAGTTGTGTTGCCAAATCCTGACGTACCAGAATTGCCGCCAAATAAATTTGCTGAGCTTGTTGATGGTACTGACGAACCAAATGCTGGAGGTGCCGCTGTAGTTGTTGCAGTTGATGCAGCACCAAATGTGAAGGGTTTCGTCGCTGTAGTAGAGTTTGAACCAAACGTAAATGTGCTTACTGTAGTTGTGGGTGCTGGTGCTCCAAATGCGTTACCTGGGGTAGAGGCTGAACCAAAACTGCCTCCGAAATTACTTTGTGTTGTTGTCGGCGGTGTATTAAAACTACCGAATCCAGTACTTTGTACCGCCGTGCTTGGTGTACCAAATGTTCCAAACGAAGATGTTGTTGATGTTGTTCCAAATGCTGGTGGAGCAGAAGATACAGCACCAAACATGCCGCCCGCATTCGTATTTGTAGTGCCAAAAACTCCAGTATTAGCCGTGGTAGTTGGTGTACCAAATGCTCCCGAACTGGAAATGGTCGTTCCAAAACCGCCAGTGGCATTTACAGTTGTATTTGGCGCACCGAATGCAGACGAAATTGATGTAGATTTTTGAGTACCAAATATGCCACTAGTTGTATTTGTACTGGGTGCACCAAATACTCCAGACGGTGTTGCTGTTGTAGTGGTAGCAGTAAATAGTCCAGGAGGTGCTGTTGTTGTAGTGGTAGCAGTAAACAGTCCAGGTGCTGTAGTTGTCGTATTTGAAGCACCAAAAATTGTGGAAGCTTGAGATGCAGTGGGCGTAGTACCAAATACGGCTGGTGCCGATGTAGTATTTCCCGATCCAAATGTAAATGTTGATTTACATGCTGTAGCTGAATCATTTACTGTAGTTGATCCAACTCCAAATGCTGGTGGTGGTTTAAGAGGTTCAGTTTTTAATAGAGACGAAGTTGAAGCAGTCGTAGATTTAGCTAAATCGAATTTAAAACCACCGGTCTTTGCTGGACTTTGGCTCGTTACCGTCGTTGATCCAAAATTAAATGTAGGTGAAGTAGTAGTTGCTGTTTTTGCGTCTGTTTTCGGAGAAAAATTAAACATCGCTGATGGAATACTTGCTGTAGTATTTGTTGCAGTTTGTAATCCAAAAGCAGGCGGCGGTGCTGCTGCTGTTGTTGCTATTGTTGAAGGAAACGGGGAACTTTGTCCACTTGATCCAAAACTAATAACAGGAGCATTTGTAGTTGCTGTATTACCAAAGCTAATATTAGATTTTGTGCTTGGTGGCAAAACAGAAGATGGTACAGCCGTTGTTGTTGATACTGGCGAGTTAAATTGAAAATTATTTGAAGAAGCAGCACTAGGAGCTAAAGTTGGCGACACTACAGAAGTAGCGGAAGTGACTAGCCCTCCAAACATTGGTGTTTTAATCGAATTATTTAAATTAAATCCAGAGCTAGAAGTAGTGAAATTCATAGTACTAGATCCAAAACTGATAGCCGGCTTATCTGTGGAATTATTCTGTTTTTGAACAGACGCACTTGAAATTAGATTATTCGATGATGTTGTTGTGGTTGTAACTGCGCCAAAAGTAAGAGGAGTAGATTTCGGTGAAGTAATTGCAGTCGAGACGTTTGGACCCAATGAGAAATTAGTTGGAGCTGAAGCAGATGACATAGTTGCGAAAGTTGTAGGATTCGAAATTGTTGCCGGAGTGCCAATTGTTGGCGGAGTAGAAAAACTGAGAGATGCATTTGGAATTGAGAAGGGAAGTATATCTGCCAAAGGACTGCTATTTGATTTACTCGAGACAGGACTAACAAATGGAGTAGCTGTTGACGAAACAGGATTCGAATTAAATTGAATGGCTGATAAAGCCGTTGATCCACATGTACTTTTTGGAGTCACGTCAGTTTCCGACTGCTTTGGAGATTTTTTATCATCGTTATTCGGTATATCAAATGTTACATGCTTGTCATGTTTTGCTTTGTTTTTCGGAGATAAAATAGAAACGACTTCTTTAGCAGGTGTTGTAGTACCGTCTGTTTTATCTTCGCTTTTCTTTTTCATCGCCGAAAGAGACATGTCTGGCATGGGTATAATTTTAGGTTCGGAACCCCCTAGTGCAGACAGCATTACGGCGAGTTTATTTTTCTTCATAATTTCTAACGGTGCCTCGCTGAAAATAGGTTTTACTGGAGTTGATGTATTCGATTTAAAGTGTAATGTTGAATTTTCTTCATCAATATCTCTGATACTTTTTTCTTCATTGGACTTTTTTCTTCTCGCATTTTGCAAGATAAGTTGAATATCCTCATCATCTTCGTGTTCCCGTTGTAAATGTTCTTCAACTTGTTTGTCTGTTTGAGCAGCTGTAGATGTCTTTCTTGTACTATTTTGGGGCATATTTAGAGCTGATTTTGTTCCATCTGTAATCGGTGTTTGTGTCTGTTTCGATACTAATTCTCCGTTTGACACTCTTCTTTGCTTATTTATATTTTCCGATGTATGAACTGAAAACACAAAATAAAAATCAATATCAAATGTTATTGTGTAATTTTATACAGTACGCACCTGAAGCTTTTCTTTTTTGTCCTTGTTGGATTCTCATTAGACGACTGGAACTGAGCGAACCTTCAATTTCATTTACGACACAAATTCTCTTGGGAGCGCTATTGACAAGAGTTGTAGATTCTTTTGGTTTTGGAGGTGTATCTTCTCGCATACGTTTACCATCTTTATTTACTTGATCTAAACTATTTGTCGGCGAACTTAACGAATTTTTACGTTGTCTTTTTGATATATCATTTATATCATCCTATAATATAAATTATTGTTATCTTTCCAATATTATTTACAAAATAATAAATAAATTATATCACGATTATGCAATTCTTTAAATTCTTTGTGAAAACGTAACATAACCTTATTTTTATGACTAATAGTAATAACACAAATTAAATACTTACGCTTGTATGTATTCTTTTTCTGGATATTTCTTTTAATGCTTCTAAAACACTTCTTGTATTTATTTCAGTGTCTGCAATCGTAGCATTTTCTGTATTATTTTGTACGAAACTATCACGTAATATTGTATTAGCTTGCTCAGAGTTATATGGTGCCACATCTAGAAAAAGATATAAAACTGAATCTCGTAAATTTGATAAAATTGTGTTAATTCTTACCTGGAGGTGCAATTCTAACCATGCATCTTCGAGTAGTACGTTGTAAAATTGGAAGTTCTTTCTTATATAATTGCACGATTGGAAATTGCCCAGGACTACCATATTTTGATTGATGCGTTGACGTTTGACTTCCAGATAATTCGTTATGATATTGCACAATTCTGCTAGACAATCCTGGACTTTTTGTATCTGTATATGTCCTACAATTACAAGTTTAAAATTAATATGCAATGACTTTAGTAAATTATTTACATCAAATAAAAATGAACTAACCCCAAATTTACATTAAATCGTGTTGATGCTAAAAGTGGTCCTGTAACAGTTTGTATCGTGGGTCTTGATGGTGACTCATTTACTGATTTCGGACTTGTACTGCCTGATGACAATGAATACCTAAAAAAATTCACAGTTTTTTTTAAATAGGTAATAAAATTGCAAGTAAATTATTTATTGATTACTAACCTCGGACTACTGCCAGTAGCAACTGAATTATGATAATTCGGTGATCTAGTAGAAATGGCAGATGATATACTATTTTTCTGCCATGGTGATGTTCTTGTTAAAGGCGTAGAAGTTCTACCGTGTATTAGTCTTCTAGATGTAAGTACTGAATTGTTAGCACTATTAGTTATAGGTGACAAACAATTTCCACTATTATTAAATCTCGATAATTCGAAATTTGACGTTTGTTTATTAATACTATTCATTATGGGAGTAAATTGGTTTCTATTTATATAATTTTCACTTTGAAATGCAACTGCATAAAATTTCCTAACCTTTAAATAATAGTGTTTAATTTTACTAATCGCGTGATCTTCTAACCCAGATGAAAAATTATAATCGTAAAAAATTAAAGCTAATAGAAAAAATACTACACATGTATATAGCCAAGATGCTGTTAAACACGTTATAAATATGGAAATTAAACACAACACCAAAAATTTAAACACTTCCAACATTTCTACGTTGACCCAACCATGTCTGACTCCATTCAGCCATGTTCTATGCTGATTCGCGGTTCATAGCGGGGGTTACAGGCAATGTTGCACAACTAGTGACATCCATTGTGAAATTCAAATATGCAAACGGAATACTCCAGAATAGATGACACAGATGTTGCTGTATTCACCTTAGTTAAAAAACCAGTGACTCTCAAAATGTGTGACAAGACAAAATGTAATATTTAATTGTCATTTTCGTTTATTTTAAATTTATTATATAAAGTCAATAAAGTCCATTAATTTTTATTATTTATTTCAAAAAATATAAACTTTAAATTTGGTATTTTTGACAAAAACAGTTGATTAATATAATTAAATTTATTAATCTATAATAGAAATGGAAACTTAAAAAATAAATTTATAACATTTTACGTACCACTCTGATTCCAAGCTTTTAGCCAATAAACACAAAAATTTAAATAAAAATAAATTAATAAATTCTCCGTAAAAATTCACAATGAAATAATGTTGCAATGAAAATATACCTGGGAAGAAAAGACATTATATTTCCAATAGAAAAGCAATGTAATAAAATTAGTAAAGTATGGGTTAATTTATTTATAAATATCAAATAAAGTGCATTACGTGCATAATTCCTAATCTAAATATTACATTGATAATTGATAAGACATACATCTACCCCTGTCACATCATAAAAGTTTGTTGTACGATATGAATGGTCCCTAATGTTTTATGAAAATATTATCGCCGCTATTTCGGTAAAACTTTATTGTATAAAATGCGCGTGTTACTCATTCCACAATGATATATTCAATCAATTTATTACTCATTTTATAGCAATTATATTCGTAATAGGAAACAAAATTGTTTTTTCATCAAACAAAGTTGTATAGTGTGACACCAGTATAATAATATATACAATTTGTACAATGAAGATTATAAACAAAAAATGATAATGTATATTATTATCTTTTAAAGTACATAAAGTATCATTTTTCACTGTTTACAAAGAACTTAAATACAACCTCTATTGCTTGTTTTTCATCAGTCAATGAAAAGAAAAGAAAATCATTAAAAACTAAACCAAACATTAATTAAACTGTAACACGTAACAACAATAAACGCTAAATTGTCACTAAACGTTTAATGTTTTTCGATTCTAGTATCCCTTGTTCTTTCACTGTTTTACAATTTATTTTTTTAGTCTTCCGCTTGTGCTAACATTGTTACTAACAAACAGATGGATTTGGAATATCTTCAAAGCTTTTAGGTGGTAAAAAAATGGTCAGAATCAAAAAGTGTTCGTTATCCGAAAGTTTTGTATCTTTTCGGATCAGAATATTTGTCGTTATCATTTTGAGGAGATCTAATAATATTTCTGGGTAAATAATCTATTTCTTGAATATTCAAATCATTAACTGGCTTATCTAATACTTGATTAATAATATCTACCAATTTTAAATTAACATTTGAGCCATTGACAATTATTCGAGGCAATATATTTGTAACGGGTTTTTCTGGCGGCTGAAGTCGAAGAATTTCTTCACTTGGCGGTTCATTGTCAACTGGAATATTTTGTTGAAAATTTTCATTATATAAATTTTGTGGTAAATCTGCGGAACATTCTTCGATATCATCGGTACTTTCTTGATTTCGTGTTATCCATTCTTCCTTTATGTTTACTTCTTCTATTGGTAAATATTCTTTATTGGATTTAAAATTGTCATTGTTTCCTTCATTTTCATCCATATCTTTTGTTTCAAACTCGACCGACATATTCTCATTATCGAGATCGCTTTCATTACCATCAGGTGTACTTAACTTATTTTCTTCCTTTTCATTAGCTTTTTCGGGCAAGGTTTTATGTGCTTCGGTTTCAGAACGTTTTGCAATATGCATTAAAGTACGTTTATGAGCAGTTAAATTTTCCTTACGTTTAAATGTTTTATTACAAATCTCGCAAATATAAACTAACTGTACATCATCATCTTTACGTCTAAAATAATTTCTAACGAGTGATCTTTGAGTTATTTTTGGTTGAGTCATTTTTGATTTCCGAAGTTTGAGGTTAATTTTTTCCTTAATTCGGAACACAAGTGATTTATCAGCCATATCAGGAGTTGGAATAAATTCACTTTTAATATTTTAATTTCTAGACGTTGTTTAGGGATTGTACATTACTTTCCTTAAAAAATTCATGGTCGTTTAATTATTTATTGGAGAAGTATTGTCACTATAATTTTCTTTTTCAGGTTCTAAATTATCATTTATTTTTCGAATTCTAAAAGTTCTTCTATGATTTTATTTCATATTTTCTTATTAATAACTGAATCAATAATTTGATCAGTATCAAATGTCAAAAATTTGAACACTTTCAAGATTTCTATGTTGACCCAAACATTCTCGACTCGATTCAGCGATTCAGCCGTTCTACAACGTACGATTCGCGGTTCGAAGTTAGTGACATTCATTGCGAAACTAAAATTTGAATAACATTTGCAATGTATTATAAAAAACTGATATAAATTTATAATATAGAAAATTAATATATAATTAAAATTCGACGTATTAAAAAGATATTGATTTAATTCATAAAGGTTGGTCACACTTTTGATATCAACCAATAAGGAAACAGAATACAAAAAAAAATTAAATTCAAAATCTCACTTTTGTTTAAATTTATTATATATAGTCGATAAATTTTTATTAATTCCAATTTCAAAAAATATAAATTTTGAATTTGGTATTTATGACAAAAACAATGATAATATTATAATTATATTTATTAGTTATTTCACAATATTTCTTTAACACAGTATACTCAGATTTAAAAATATAATCTATAATAGGAATAGAAACTTAAAAATAAATATAAACATTTACATACCACATTGATCCCACGCTTTTACCCAAACACAAAAAAAAGAATCAAATAAAAATAAACTAATAAATTCTCCGTAAAAATTCACTATGAAATAATATATGAAAGGCACATGCGGCAGTGAAAATATACCTGGGGGACAAAAGACAACTACGTTTCCAATAGAAAAGCAATGTAATAAAATTAGTAAAGTATAGGTTAATTTGTTTATAAATGTGCATAATTCCTAAATATTACATTGACAATTGATGACACATGCCTCTAACTTACAAAATGTACAATGAAGGCCATGAACATAAATGGTATATGTATATTATTATCTCCTAAAGTACAATATTTACATAATTAATGAACAGGATCACTTTCACTGTTTATGAACAGCTTAAATACAATTCACATTATTCGTTTTCTATCAATTAAAAAAAAAAAAAAAAAAAAAACGATAAAAAACTAAACATACATAAAACCATAAACCTACACGAAATCCTGAGTAATAAATCTTGGTAAAATGAAACAAATTAAACCAATACTAATGGTGTTCTCTATTAGATTTTCTGCGACGTAATTTGTATTTGTTTTATTTTACACAAACGTACCAATGGCAGTGTACAAATAAATTACAAAATGATTACAAGCTGTTTCACCGATTACACACACACACACACACATAATTAAACCACAACAACAATGAACGGTAAAATGTCACTACACGTCTCATAATGTTGTCCGATTCTTTTTTCCTTGTTCTTTCACGGTTTCACCGTCAAGTTTTTTGCCCTTCGCTTGTGCCAACATTGTTACTAACTTTTTAGGCGAATCCCCAACGATCCAACCATGCTGCATGGGTCGATCATCATCTGTATCCTCTCGGATTGGTTTTACTTCGATTAGGTCCTGAAATTCGTCATCGCTTGAGCTTGACCAATAATATAATTGTTCGCCAGCGTTACGTTTTTTTCTTGTTACAGCTAAACATTCAATACTTGATTCAACATCAGGTGCATCTTCATTTTGATTATTTTTTTTTCTTTTATGTTCGTTTTTCTTACGAGTTTTCTCACCCTCATATTCAGTATCCTCATCCTCTTCATCGTGACTTTTGCTAAATTTCCTTCCCTTTGATGGTCTAGGTTTTTGTATCTTTCTTGGAATAGTAATTTTATTAGCTCCAATAAATTCATTTTGATCTGTTTTAACAGGTAAATCGTCAATTTTCATTTTTAACGGCATTTCAATCTTAGACTCCATGTCGGAATCAAAGTCATATATATCCAAAGTATTCTGTTTTGGTTTTTCAGTTGCAGGCAATTTTGGTAATTCTATATTATCCAAATTGCTCGAATTGTCATTATTCAATAAAACTTCATTCTGATCTGCAGAATTTTCACAAGCTTTTACTATCATTTTAAGTTCATCAATATTGATATTTTCATTTTCGTTAGTTTCTGTTGCAGATTCCTCCTCAAACATTGATTCATCTGAACTCCAGAACTCCACTAAAACATTTTGCTTACCGCTAGTACATTTCCTTTGACTTTTCCTACCAGCTACACCGATACATTCTTTAATTTCTTGTTCCAGATTTATTCCGGAATCTTTTTTAGGTTTTGTTGATTTCCTTGGTGTTTTATGATGTTTCTTTGAAGATTTTGAATGTCTAGTTAAAGTGAATTCATCTGAAGATAATGAATCAGCCGAGTTATGTCTTTGACGTTTTTTATTTTTTCCAGATTTTATTTTTGGCTCTTTAGGTTTTTTCTTTTCAATTTGTGACTTATGATTTGGTACTACAAGATTTTCTTCAAGTTTAGTGTCTTTTTCTTCAACAAGTTCAGTTTGAGATTCAGTAACTTTCTTTTCTTCTTCAACTAATTTATCAAATAGCATATCCATTTCTTTCTTCGACATTTTATTTGCACTATTTACAATTGTAATATTATTACTTGGCACATTTGGTAATTCTTCATTGGGTATATTATGTTCTCCATTATCAATACTACTACAACTATCTAAATAATTTTCAACAAGTTTTGAATTTTCTTCCGAAGACAAATCTCTAATTTCGGGAATTTTATCTTCCAGTTTTGGTTTAGATGCATTTTTAAATATTCTACCCATTATCATACATTTCTTCTGATTATCTTTAGATTTATCAAAATTGTTCTTCTTCTGAGTTTGCTTGGCTTTATTATTATCTGGAACAAATTCAGGCGTTGATTCACTTGACAAAGACATTTCTTCAAAACTCATTGAATCATAGTATCTGTCTGTATCACTATCACTTTCCACATTCCATTTTAATGAACTAATTCCACTTTCATGGTTAAATTTTTCATCATTATTTTTCTCTTCTGCAGACTTTATTTGATTAATTTTTGATTTTGGATCTAGATTCGTTACAGTCATTTCTTGCGTGTTTTTCAACATTGGAAATGTTTCATTTTTAAAGCTAGAATTATTTTCCGATGTTTCTTCTTCAAAATTATAAACATCAATGACTGTTGGCTTATTAGCAGAATGATTTTTTGATTTTGCCAATGAACGATGTTCATTTTGTTTCTTCTTTGTTGCACGTAAACCAAGCTTATTTCCAAATTTACCAAATAAATGTTTAATTTTTCCATTTTTATTACTTTTTTCATCAATTTCATTACTCTCAATTTTTTCTTGTAATTTAACATTTACTTCGTCAATATTTTTGCAATCTTCATTTTCCGTTTCAATTGAATCATTTTCTTTAATTTTCGTAGAATTTAATACTTCTTTCAAATTGAGGTCTTGCGTTGGAATTGAAACTTTTAAACCTTCAAATATTTTCATAGCTCCTTTTGTAATCATTTTTTTTGGGCAGTCACTTGAATCGCTATCAACTTGATTTAATGTTTTTATTTTCTTAGCAGGTATTGTGTAATCAATGATTGATGATTGAATTGCACTAGCAAAATCTCGTTTGGACCTATGACAGAAAATTATTAGTTAATAATTTATTAACCTAATTATGAATTAAAATTAATATTTCTAAAATTACGTTACAAATATTTTATATTAAAAATAATCTATAGGGCAGTGAGTGTTGAGTTTGCTTGCAGAAACATAAAAGGAAAATAACTACTGAGGAAATTAGATTTTTGAGTGGGTTACGTGGTAAACTAGACGGAATAGGGTATGAAATAGTTTAATTTTATTAAAAGTGGACGTCCGATGAGTAGACGGGGTGGTACGATTGAGTATTTTGCGTGAGCGAATGATTCCAAGTGATAGAAGAGCATGAATCAAAGGTATCATGAATGTGAATGAAGCAAACGTTACTTGTCTGGATAGAAATGTTTGAATAGTGGAAAGAGATTGTGTCACATTATACATGTGATACATGGCCATGATTACGTTTTATTTTCAACTTAGTATTTTTTTATAATATAAAATATAGTATAGTAAATTTTATATGGCACTGTTAAACACAAAAAAAACATACTTAGATTTTTTGGATCTTCGGACAACAGCATGAAGACGATTACTCAAGGCTTTAGCCATGAGTCCTCCAAAAGCCGAAACAACTTTTTTCTTCAAATCCATATCACATTCTTGTTTTAAGAAAGCTTCATCTCGAACTCTTAATGTAAATTTTTTATTTTCCGTTGGACCATCATCTTCTTTAAATGATATTTCACTGTCTTCATTAACTTGATTGAGTTGTAGTGCATTTGATTTGAATTGAATTGCATCATCATTCTGTTCTTGACCATTATGCTGATTTAAATTGTTATTTGAAAAATCAACATGATGAAAATCTATTGGAATATTTTCGGTGTGAGTATGATGATCGATTGCCATCAATGTTTTACTAGTATCAGTGGAATTTTCAATTGAAATGTCTTCAAAATGCATATCGGAATATTTGGTATTTACAGTAGTTTTACAGACTTTCTTCAACACAATTTTATCCTCACCAGTTCCATCTGATGAAGGTGCTTTTTGAGCAAGCCATTCGGATGAAATTGCTGAATTTGAATTGGACCAATCATTATTGACAAACGGTTCGCCAATTGGAGTATTTTCTCTTGAGCTTTGAGCAAGCCAACTGCACGTATCTCTTTGAATATAATGATCTGATATTGGAACGTTATGTGGTAGACATGTGGTATCATTTGATCTATTGAAATTATTGAACTGTATTTGTTTGGTCGATTTTTTAGGAACTCCCGAAATTTCTGATCCACTTTTCAATAAACTACAACATTCTAGAAATAGTTCTTCGTCTCTGTTTAAAATTTTTCGAGTTGAATTTTCTTCTTTATGTCGCTTTTTCTTTGTTTTTTCCTCATGTTGTTCGTTCTCATGATGATACTCTATGGATATTTCATCTGGTTTTGCAAATGATTCAGAAATATTACCAAAATCACTAAAGTGATTATTTTGTTTCATTAAATTAGATATATATTCGCTATTATGAGGAAACTTAATATCAATATTATTTAATTTGTTTACTTCTGATGAGATTTCATTTTCTGATAGATTTTGTTCTAAAACTGGTTCATCAAATTGACTTGATTCAAGTGATACACTATCATCTATATAATTTAAAGTTGGATCAGTTTCTTCTATTATATTTTCTAATAATGACAACTGTTTGCTTAATAATCCATTATTAATTTGTCTTAAACTGTAGTTTTCAACAGATGAAATATCTTCGGAGCTTTTAGGTGGTAAAGAAAAATTATCCGAATCGAAACTTTTTCGTTCTCCTAAACTTTTGTATCTTTTAGGCTCAGAATATTTGTCGTTATCATCTTGAGGAGATCCAATAATATTTCTCGGTAAATAATCTGCTTCCTGAATATTCAAATCATTAACTGGCTTATCTAGTACTTCATTAATAATATCTACCAATTTTAAATTAGCATTTGAGCTATTGACAATTATTCCAGGTAATAAATTTGTAACGGATTTTTCTGGCTTAAATCGAAGAATTTCTTCAGCAGGCGGCGACATATTTTCAACTACTGTATTGCCAACTGAATGTTCGTTTTCTAAATTTTGTAATAAATCTACTGTAGTATAATCGGGAATATTTTGAACAAAATTTTCATGATCTAAATTTTGCGGTAAGTCCGTTGAACATTCTTCGATATCATCGGTACTTTCTTGATTTCGTATTTGCAATTGTTCCTTTATGTCTACTTCTTCTAATAGTAAATGTTCTTCTTTAGTAAAATTAAAATTATCATCGTTTCCATCAATTTCGTCCATATCTTTTGTTTCAAATTCGATAGACATATTTTCATTACCAAAATCGCTGTCATTATCTTCAGGCGACAAATTTTCATTTAGTATATTTAACTGATTTTCTTCGTTTTTATTTGATTTTTTCGACAAATTTTCACGTGCTTCTATTTCAGAAAGTTTTGCAATATGCGTTAAAGTACGTTTGTGACTGGTTAAATTTTCCTTACGTTTAAATGTTTTATTACAAATCTCGCAAATATAAACTAGCTGTACATCATCATCTTTACGTCTAAAATAATTTCGGACGAGTGATCTGGGTATGACACGTCTTCGAGTCTTTTTCGGTTTCCGAAGTTTGATATTAATCTTCTTCTTAATTCGGATGACAAGTGATTTATCAGCCATATCAGGAGTTGTAATAAATTCACTTTTAATATTTTCATTCTTTATTATAGACGTTTTTAGGGATTGCACATTATTTTCCTCAAAAAATTCTCGAATATCTTCTAATCTTGTTTCTTTATCATTTGTTGAAGAAGAAGCATTTTCAATACAATTTTCTTTTTCAGGTTCTAAATTATCATTTACTTTTTCAGATGCTACAAATTCTAATGTTTTGGGGTCTTCTATGATGTTATTCATATCTTCTTTACTTGTTTGACAAATATTAGTAATAAAATTATTTTCTTTTTCGTCATTTTCAGCAACGTTATTCGATTCGTAGTTTTTCAATTGAGACTCTTCAATATTTTCCAAAATATCTTCGGCGGTTATATTAACAAGTTTTGATATTTCTTCGTCATTGAAAACTAATGATGCATTTTCATTTATATCAAGACTATCTTTATCTTGCGGTAAATTTAATGGAACAATATTGATATCATCTAAATCATTTATAAGTTTATCTGAAATTTGAGTGTCGTCTATGTCAGGTATAACATTTGTATCATCATTATTAATAACTGAATCAATCATTTGATTAGTCTCAATGCCAACTGTATCGTCAGATGTTTTATTTTTAATAAAAAATGCAAGTGGTACTTCATCTTCTGAATCGGAACATACTGCATTTTGATCTAATAATAAAACATCTTCAATTTTATTATTTATATTTAAATTGGTTTTTTCTGGTTGAATAATTTGTTTATTTTCCATGATCATAGATTCGGATTCATTTTCTATAATCGAATTAAAGTTATTTATTAAAGATTCGTGAATAACTGATTCTTTTGTGATTTCAAGTAGTTCATTAATATTTTCTTTCATTTCTAAATCAATTTGATTGGCAGCAATGGAAGTAGGATTTTCTAATGTTGAAGTAATAATTTTGATTTTTGGAAAATTTTTCTTTTTACCTCGTCCTTTTTTTGGTGTAATTACAAGTTCAAATTTATTTTCACTGGATAATTTAGAGCTGGAAATGAATGGATCTTCTGCAATTGCTTCGTCTGTAATTTTTGATGTTCCTTCAAAGTTATCTTCCAATGATTCTAATTCCATGCTAGTTGAGATAAAATTATCTGCTCCTTTAGATATAATCTTAATTTTTGGACAAATTTTTCTTTTTGTATTATCACCCTGTGATATAATTGGACTTTGAAAATCACTTTCTATTTTCTTAAAATTATCTATAACTGACTTTTCAATATTAGAATCTTTTGTAGGTTCCTCTTCTCTAGTTTCTAAAATTTTATTTTCTTTATCTTCTGGCGGAATAATTTTTATAGAAACTCTTCTTCGTCCTTTCTTTGATATTATTAATGGTTCCGATTCATTTTCTGCAGACAAGTTGGAAAAATTCATTAGTGATTCTTCAACAATGGCTTCGTCTTTAATTTTTGATATTTTATTAATATTTTCTTTTATTTCCAAATTCGTGCTTATATTATTCAATGATTCGGAATTTTCTAGTTTCAATGAAATTATTTTTAGTGAAGATTTTCTTCTACCTCGCCCTTTTTTTGGTTCAGGTTCAGAAATATCTTTCGATTCTTCTGTAATTATAGAAGTTTCATCATTATTTTCTTGTACTATTGAAGATTCTAGATTTAAAGGTAGAACTTTTATAAATGTTTTTCTTTTACCTCGTTCTTTCTTTGTTTCCGTTTTAGATATATTTTCAAGTTCTTCATCAGTATTTTCTTCAGATTCTACATTTGTATTTTGTATTGATTCTGCATCTTCCGATTCTAAAGATATATTTAAGTCAGATTTTCTTTTGTTTCGTCCCTTCTTTGGTTGAGCTTCAGATATATTTTCTAATTCTTCAATAAATTTAGCTGTTTCATCAGTATATTTTTTCGAATCCAAATTTGTGTCTTCTGATTCAAATGATGTTTTCAAATTAACTTTTCTTTTGCTTCGTTCCTTTTTAGATTTAGTTTCAGATATATATTCTAAATTGTCTGCATTTTCTTCTGTTTCTAAATTTGAGTTAGTTAGAGAAACTATGTCTTCCGATGCTAAAGATATTTTTAAAGAAGCTTTTCTTCTACTTCGTCCTTTTTTCGATTCAGCTTCAGAGATATTTTCTGAGTCCTCTGTATATGTAGATGCTGTAACAGTAATTTCGTCTGATTCTAAATTTGTGTTATTTATGGAATCTATGTCATCCGATTCTAAAGATGATATTTTTAAAGAAGATTTTCTTTTGCTACGTCCCCTTTTCGATTGAGTTTCAGATGTATATTCTTCTTGTTTTGTAAATTGATATGTTTTATTCATATTTTCTTCCGATTCTGAACTTATGTTATTTACGAAATCTGTCTCATCTGAATCTAAAGATATTTTTAAAAAAACTTTTCTTTTGTCTCGTTCCTTTTTTGGTTCAGCTTCAGATATATTTTCTACTTGTTCTGTAAATTTTGGTATTAAATAAATATTTTCTTCCGATTCTAAATTTGTGTTACTTAACGAATCTATATAATTTGGTTCTACAGGCAAAGAAGTTTTTCTTTTGCTTTGTCCCTTTTTCGATTCATCTTCATATATATTTTCTGAATCTTCTACAAATTTAGGTGTTTCGTCACTATTTACTTCTGGCTCTACATTTGCGGTATTTACCAAGTTATTTTTTTCCGATTCCACACATATTTTTGTACAAGTTGTTTTTCTTTTGCCTCGTGCCTTCTTTGGCTCAGTTTCAAATAAACCTATCTTTTCTGAATATTTAAATGTTTCATTAGTATTTTCTTCCATTTCTGCATTAGCATTAATAACAGAATCTGTATTTTCTGATTCCAAAGATATTTTTATAGCTTTTCGACTACCTCGCCCCTTTTTCGGCTCAGCTTCAAATGTATTTTCTGATTCTTCTGCAAACTTAAATGTTTCTTCAATATATTCTTCAGATTCTAAATTTGCACTATTTACAGAATCTAGGTTTTCTGATTCTAAAGATAATATTTTTAAAGACGCTTTTCTTCTGCCTCGTCTTTTTTTCAACTCAACTTCAGGTATAATTTCTGATTCTTCTTCTGTAAATTTAGGTGTTTTATCAGTATTTTCTTCCAATTCTAAATTTGTGTTATTTACAGAATCTACGTTTCGCTCATTCTTCGATTCAATTTCAGATATATTTTCTGAATTTTCTATTGTTTTAAATGTTTCATCAATATTTTCTTTCGGTTCTAAGTTTGCATTATTTACAAAATTTAAATTTTCTGGTTCTAATGACAATATTTTAGTAGAACTCTTTTTTCTACCTCGTCTCTTCTTTTGCTCAAAAAGAAATACATTTTCCGAATCATTGATAACTGTAGTCGTTTCATTATTATTTTGTTTTAAAGTGATGCTACTTGTTGAATCCAAATTTTCTGGTTCTAAAGATAATATTTTTATAGATGCTTTTCTTCTACCGCGTCCTTTCTTTGGTTCATATTCAAATATATTTTCTGATGTACTGGTTAAAGATTCAACAACTGCTTCTCCGGACATTTTGAATTTTTTTTCTATATTTTCATTTTCTTTTATTTTTGTATCCACATCAGTACTAATAATTGTATTTTTTGTATCTTTTCTTCTAGTTCTGCTTTTCTTCGGTGTCTCAGGTTCATTTTTCAAATTTTCATCTATATTATTACTTAGACGCGCTTGACTAACAGTTTCTTCTAAAACAATAGGTGTTTCTTTTAAATTTTCCAATTCTTGAATAATAGTTTCTGCAATATTTTCCGATTTTTCTTTCAAAATTTCTTTTGTTTCTAAATTTATATTGTTGATGAAAGTAGCATTTTCTGTTTCTACAGAAACAACTCCTACAGAAGTCTTTTTTCTACCTCTTTTTTTCTTTGTCAAAATTATTGGTTCAATTTCATTTTCTAAAATTATTTCAGCATTAATTACTAGAGGCTCTTGAACCAAAACTTCTGTAACTTTTAAAGTTTCTTCTACATTTTCTTTTGTTTCCAAATTAATGTTATCACTGACTAGAGTAGTATTTACTTCTAAAGATGTTTTGTCAATAATAATATCTTCTGCTGCATGTAATTCTGTGTTTTCTTTTTCTGGTGGAATAATTTTAATTGAAGTTTTTCTCCTACCTCTTCCTCTTTTTGCAATAACTGCAAATTCGGAATTGTTTGCAAACGTCATATTTGGATCATTAATTACAGATTCATTGATTGTTGATCCTACCTGAATATTAGATGTTTCTTCAAAATTATGTTTAGCTTCCATATTCGTATCACTAACGAACAAAGAATTTTTGATATTTTCAACAGTTATTTTTCTTGAACCTCGTTTTTTCTTTGGAACAATCGTAGATTCAAATTCACTTGCAAATATTGAATCTAACAAATGTTTCTTAACAATTGATTCTTCTTGTCGAATGTTAATATTTTCTTTTAATTTTATATCTATTTCTTGAATTTCTGTGTTAGAAGTAACAAAATTTTCATTTTCCACAGAAGAAATGTGATTGCTTTTTGATTTGCCTTTTTGATTTTTTGACACACTAATAGATTCAGATTCACTAACCAAAGTTGTATTAAGGCTGTTGGAATCAGATTTGTCTGTTTCTAAAGGAACATTTATGCTAGCTTCTGGACAAAGTTCTTCGGTACATTCATGTACATTATTTACTGTTTCTAAACGGTTTATAGAAGCTAAATTTTGAATATCTGAAGCATTTGGTTTCATATTTGCTTTTTTTCTTCCTCTACGTTTTTTAGGTGTAACTGTAATATATTCTTCAATAATAGATTTTTCCCCAATATTAATTGTTTCCCCAATTAGTTGACTTACTTTTAAATCATTGTTAATAACAGAATCAGGGTTATTTACGTCGAGAGAAATATTTTCAGCGATTTGCAAATCGTCTGTCTTCTCTGAATTTTCTGTAAATTCAGGCTCATTTCCTAATGTTGATTTAATATCACTAACTAACAATGTTTCTGTAATAGAATCTTCAGCAATTTTCGGTAATTCTATTACAATTTCTGGTTCTAACTCTGGATTCGTAAGTGAAGAAATTTCTGTTTCTGTAGAAGGAATATTCAAACTAATTTTTGTTTTACCTTTACCTTTCTTTGGCTTTCTACCTCTTCGTTTATATATTTTTTCATCTGTATTTTCTTTACCGCTATCAATATTAACAATATTAGTTTTATTCATAAATTCTGTATTATTTGGCACAGACATATTTTGACAATTGTTTTTAATTGTAATAGAAGCTTCAATATTTGCTTCTGTCAGTGTTTTATTTATAAGTAAATTGTCATTAGGTTCATCTTCTATTGCCATTATTTGTTGTGATAATGAATCAAAAGAATTTAAAATTTCTATATTTCTTACGTCTGTCATATTGTTAGATTTTTCCAAATTATTCTCTTCTTCAGTTTTGCTGAACTCATTTTCAGATATTTTTACGTCAGAATTTTCTATTGTAATAGATGATATCTCTCCATCTTTTATAACATCACCAGATATCAACTCATTTGTTTCAATACTCAAATCTTTTTCTTTCATAATTTTATCAGTTATTTCTACATTTTTACTTGAAGTAACATCTTCTGTACTATCTTTTTCTTTTAATAATTCTTCCATAATTTCTTTTTTATTATTCGATAAATCTACTGCTTTTGCTATTTCATCGACAATTCTATCTTCTCTAGCTGATTCTTGAAAAGTTTCATTATTTTCATTAACTAATTCGTTTACTTTTTCAATAATCTGTGACTTAAATTGTTTTAGGTCTAAATTCAAAGCTTCTTCGTTAGGTTTAGAATTGATTTCTTGAATTATATTTACATTTTCAGATTGATTTTTCTGTTTAAGAGCTAAAATTTCAGCTTGAATTTGTTCAATTTTACTATTCATCGAATTATCTAAAGAAATTCGCTGTTCGATTTTTTCTTGCAGACTAATTTGAGGCATAGTACTAAGCTGTTTATTAAGAATAAGTGGTGTAAAAGCAATTTTCTTTTTGGCATTTCTCTTTTTCTTAGGCGGTATAGGTAAATTTATATTCAAGTTTGAGCACGAATCAGCACTATTGGCAAATTTACTTAACGGTATATCATCATCTGATGATTCTTGATTTTTAACAATAGTCTTTCTAGTTGCCGTAGATCTTGCTGGTGATTTTTCAATAAATGCTGTATTCAATAAAGTGGGAATATTCGGAATAACTTTCTTATCTTCTGGTGTTGATATTTTTTTATTAGTTCGTCTCTTTCGAACAGTCTCTTTTTTTCGATTTTCTAGTGCCTGACTAGAAATTGTATTCAGAATTACATTTTGATGTTCAAATTTGAATTTTTCGACTTTATTTATTACACACTCCATTAAACAATTCTTCAATGTTGCATCTAAAACGTAACTTAACTGAATATTCGCACCAATATTTGCCGGGATGAAATCTAGAGAATTATTTGGTAATAATTCATCTACAGTTTGTGTTTCGACAGTTGAAACTTCAGATTGTATATTTTCGTTTTTATTATTTTTGTATGCTGGAATTTCTAAAACATTTGTATTTTTAAATTCAGGTTTATCTTGGCAAGGTACTGATTTTTGAACAACTTGTAACTTTTCCACAACTATCGATTCCTTAATAAGTTTTTCATTTATTATTGAAGAAACTTTTTCTTCAAGTTTTTCACTTACTTTTGATGATAAATTTTCTGGTAATTCTTTAGATTCTACTTTTGAATTTTTATTTCCATCAATTGTCAATGTAATAGAAGTTTTATTTGTAATGTTTGTATTTTGAATAGAATTTGAAGTTTCAACAGTTTTAATGGAAGATTGCCTATGCTTATTTACTGTACAAGAATTTAAAATAAACAAATTTGATTTATCAACCAGAGAAGGTTCATTTTGATATTTTTGTTCTAATTTACATTTTAACATTGCAATACAATCATTTAGTCCACGACCAGATCTTTTTATTTTATTTTTAAATTTATTTAATGTATTATTAATTTGTGATTTATCTTCTGACTTTAAATTCTCAATTCTATCTTCATTTATATTTCCGTCAATATTTGTAGTTGTTTCTAAAGTGTTATTTTGAACGAGATTAATTTCGTCGTCATTTTCCGTTAGTAAATTGGAAGAAACTGGTATTAAAATTGGAATATTTTCTGGTACATTTAATTCTGGAATTGTTTCGGAATTTATCGGTTCAATTTTTTCTAAAACTGGCATCGCTTCTAAATCTTCAGATGATTTTGCTTCAACAAATTCAATTTCATTAGAATCTATTGTATTTGTATCGTTCTCAGATTTACTTTCTGACGGTGATTGCTTCGAGGATTCGCTTCTTACGTTTTTTTTTAAACCATCATCTTCGATAATATTTTCTGTTACATTGATAACAATTTTCTCACATTCATCCGATTTCAATTCTGAAATTTTTTCTGCTTTTCGCTTTTTTGAGCTTCGAAAACTTAATGTACGCATTAGTTTTTTCGCAATTGTATTATCTTTTTCTTCGGTTTGTTTTTTAAAACTCTGTTTTAACGACTTTACATTCTGAACTAATTTATTCGTTTTCTTTCCGATTTTATTTATTTTGCCTTGTTTTTCTTCTGGTTTAATTTCGTTTGTAGTTGTACTTATTGGTTCTGTTGATTTCACTTTAGAATCTTCGTTACTTTTAATTTCTTCCTTTGATGTATCTAACTTTTTTAATGAGTTAGAACTTCGTGTTCTTCTTAATGGTTTTTTATTTTTATTATTTTGTGAAATCTCTTCATTGATTTGTATATTTTCTTCATTTTTTGTTGCAAAATCTTCAGCTACAGATTGTTTTACAACATCTTCAATTGTAGCACTAATTAAATCAATTTTTGCTTTTTGATTTTGATCACCGCTAATGTTTGTTCGAATTTCTTCTTCAACTACAAGTTTTGATTTTTTATTTGACTTAGTTATTAAAGCTGACAAAATTCGTTTTGTATTGAATTTTTTAGATTCTTTTACAATTTCTTCTGTTTTTTCTGCTTTATCATTATTTTCTTCAGCATTATTTACATTTCTAGGACTGCTTCTCATTTTCTTATTTTCTTCATTGTTTTTAGATTTTGATGTTTCGTTTGTAGATTGTTGTACACGTTTCTCAGAATTGGATGCCTGATTGTTTGCCGCTATTCTCGAACGAAGTCTTGTTTTTCGAATTAAATTATTTTGTGTCATCATTTGTACTAATCTTCTTCTACTTACTAACGCTGTATTACTATCAAAAATTTTGCTACCTAAAATTCGACTAATAATTCTTTTATTTTTATTAAATTTATTCTTAATTCCATTCGTCACTGATTCATCTTCTTTTTTATTGTTACTTGTTGATGAATCTCCATCGCGGGTTTTTTTCGGCACTCTACTTCTCAATTTCGACAGAATATTTTCATTTTGGCTCTCTTTATTCGTTCTTTGTCGCAAATTTCGGGCTGTTATTTTTCGTTTTAGCGCATTTTGAAGCGACTGTTTCGTAATTTGTGGCGCGTTACTTTTGAAATGTGACTTTCTTTGAGGTAACATTGAACTGCTTTGGGAATTAGAAGACTGAGATTTTCGTGGTCTTTGAATGCCATCCCTCATTGAAATAACTTTTCGGTGACGTTTTGGCGGCAGATTAGCCAACATACGCTCGATTGTTTCCGCTGTTGGTGACATAAAACAAACAAATACATACAGGTAAGTTTTACGAATGTTAGTAAATAATTCTTTTATTTCGAATTTACCATCACTTGGTTTCGATGGTTTAGGACGAGGTCCAATTAAAATGGGCTTGATTTTTGGCTTGTGCTCTCGGGGAACGCGTTGTACGTCCGGATTACAACTTCGTTTATAACCTGAATTCATAATCAATAACTCTCACGCAACGGCCAATTCAATTTTAATAAATTAAAATGCAATAATTGTAGATTATATCATTATTATTATTATTATTATTATTATAATTTTGCACGTTAAAATTTTATAATAGATATTCTTATTTATTTAAAACGATGTAATACTTCAAAATTGTTCGTTTAGTTTTGTTTTTCTCAATATTTATTACCTATATTACATTAATTAATTAAACAAAAAATATTTCAGTGACGCGAAACTTAATACAAATATTAAACATTTCTATATTATTCGCATACATATTTGTAAATTTTTTTCTTTTAAATTTAAATAAAATAAATATTTGAATAGGTATATTGTTTGCAAATGTTACGAGAAATAAATACAAAAACAAAACGAACAAAAATAAATAATAAATTTTATTTAATCAGTATAGTAATAAATCCTCAAGAATTAAATGAAAAATTCTAGCTGGAAAAGAAACATAGTAGAAATATAAAGCAGAAAATGTAATTCGTACCTCTTTGCCGGCGGCGACGTGATCGTGCACCATACGGTCGATATTTGCATTTTTTCCTGGCTAACATCCAAGTCCAATCCCCTCCACACTCCAACATATGTTTATGCAATTCGCCAAGATTATGACATTGTTTTGTGCATTTGGTACACATTCTCGCATCGCTTCTCTGCCATGCACGATTCTGCGGTAATGTCTCCACTAGACCAACTTTTCCTAAACCGGGAATACTTAAATGACGATAAATTTGCGATTGATTGCCAACAAACTCATAATGACTGTTCCAAATCTGCGGATGAATCGCGTTTTTATGATCTTCTAGAGATTTTAAGTTTGGAACTTTTAAACCGCAAGTAGCACAGATATAGATTCTAGGTCTTGTCCATTCTCCTGTCAATTCTAATAGTTTATTTTCTGTCATATTATTTTCATCTTGTGATGAACAAATCATTGCTATCTTGTCAGTTTTATCCACTTTAAATTGATTCGGTTTGGCTGGGCCACCTCTTTCTAACTGAAAATAGTTAGGTAAATCCAAATTGTAATGTGTTTCTTCTACTTTAGGTTGAATTTCTTCTTTTTTAACTTCAACTGCATGTTTCTTATTACATTCAGTAGCTACTCTATTTAGTAATTCATCTAGAATATAATATACTTCATTTGAAGTTTCTTCAGATAAATTATCTAAATCTTTGGCCTTCCTACGCAGTTCCAGAAATTGAACTGCATTTGCTTCCATGCGTAGATCTTCAAATGGTCCTCTTTTATCCAATATTTTGTTGAGTTCTTCAACTTGATGTTTAGGTGCAATACCAGAAGGACGTACTATGTATAGGGTTTCGTTTTCAAAGTTATCATCATTTTGACATGTACGCTGACGATTTTTAACGGTTAATTGGGTCCACATATCCAAACAGGTGAGATCAATTGGTGAAGCATGATTGTAAAATAACGAGTTGTATTTTTTATTAGGAAACTTATATTTGACAACGGTGACTTTCTTCGGTTTTTTCTGTGACGCTTTTGCACCGTATTCAATTTGAGAATCGAAATCTTCGTATTGTGACGAAGAAGGTAATGTTGCAACAGGCGTTACTGCGTTCAGCGATAGATCACAACCGAAATTATCGATTGTTTCGTTCAACGATTTCGTATCGGTTTCGGTATTACCAGTGGGATTATGTTCAAAATTGGATATTCTACTTTCCGATTCGATGTTCATATTTAGTTTACCGTCCAAATGATGTAAAAGATTTTCACGAATATTTGTAACGGTCTGCGAATAAAATTCTCTATCAAATACAGCGTTAAATTGCACAGAATTCGCATCTTTGATACTGTCACTCGCGTGATCATAAATTTTTTCATACTTGTACGTGTACGCATTCACTAAAGAAAAAACACTAGTTGTATTCACTACAAGTTTTTTAACTTTAACTTCTTTTTCGGGTTGATCTAGTTCACTTTTCACTACCTTAGATTTACGTGTTTTGCTAAAATTACTATTAATTTGTTTTAATTGTTTTACTGTTGCTCTAGTTGTTCGTAAATTATTAGTTCTCACTCCATTTTTTGTACTTTTAACACTTATTTTTTTATTTACTGAAGCATTTCGCTTTGCACTTCTCGTTTTTAAATTGTCAACACTAGTTTTCACCTTGTGATTGGTTAAATTAAGATCTTCAATTTCGGGTTGTACTTGTTGTTGATTTTTTTTTATATCTTCTGAAGATATTACATTTGCGTGAATAATATCTTCAACATCATCTTGCAATTCTGAAAGTTTTTCTTCATTTTCTTGATTTGTTTCATTTGGTTCAGGCGAAGAAATATTTTTTAATGAAGAGTTTCGTTTCAGTGGTTTTGCATGTCCACTTGATGGACTAGAATTAGATACGACAGTTTCAGAAGAATCGCTTTTGTTGGGTATCTCTGTGGGGCGAGAAACTTTTATTTCCACTTTTTGCATTTCCTGTGCTGTGTTGTTCTGTTCGCTTGTAACTGCAACTGGTGACGATAAATTTGGAGGTAATTTAGCTTCATCTTCAGGCAGATTGTGGATATTTTTGTTATGTTCACGCAGTGCATGTGTAGAAGTAAATCGTTCCTGACACAACAAACATGCAAAATATTTATTGGAATGCTCATCAATTAAATGTTCTAATAGTTCTTTCAATGTGTGATCGGTGTGATTGAGTTTACTGCAAAAATTGCAGGCGGTAGCAAATTGACTGTGATTTGAAGTACGCGAACTAGATCGTCTCGATTGGTTCGCCGCGTGACACCGATCGACATGTTTCTGTTTTAAATTGTTGCTGGTAAAGGTGCGATCACAAAACAAACATAATAAACGTTTAACGGCAGGTTTCTCGGCATCGGCAGTATTCGGAGTGGATTTGTTTTGTTTGAGATAGTTTTCGAAAATGAACAGATTACTAAGCTTAGTTTTATCCGGATCGGTGCGATGGCAGCGTTCGAGCACGTTTTTGACTTTATCCAATGGCACACTGCATTGTAGACTAGTTTTCGTTGCATTGAGGTTTAGCTGTGTTGTTGTTGTTGATGTTGTTGTCGGTTCGTCGGATGTTGTATCGGGTACGACTGCGGTGAAGTTGGCTTCGGTTGCACAAGCGCCAACCAGATGGCATGGATTGGACGCCGTGACCGCGTCGTCTTCTAGCTGCGTAAATTCGCCTTTAACGGACTCCCCCTCCGAGCCGGCTGCGTCGAAGGAGCCGCTGTTCACCATCGCGTCACAGCCAGGATCGATGCGCTCTGCGAACACGGAAAACAAAAATGCTTTTTAGTCTTTATATATATATGTGTGTGTGTGACATTTCACACCTTCCTGTTCTTATTCATATTGCTTAATTTTTATTTTTTTACTGTTAAATAATTAACGTTATGCTATATAATCAGCGCTCTACTTTAAAAAATATATAAATAAAAATTTAATATAATTTTTCTAAATATAATAACAACAAAAATTATAACTTTCAAGTTTATGAAAGTTAAGAATTTACGTTTGTAAATTAATCTATTATCGGACAATTATTATAAATTAAGGATTATAAACCACAATTACACAAAATGATCGTCCGAAATTTGACTAATTCAATAAACAAATACATTATAAATATTTTTATCTACGGCCGCCTGCGAAGTTTACACTATAGCCACTGAAAAATTAATCGTGGGCTAGAATGTTATCTTAATCCATGGTTAACAACGCGATTAAATTATCAACTGTTTTTGAAACACCTAATTGATTAATCAGTTGACCAGTTAATCACATTATTAGGCATATTTAATAAACGTTTTATGTAATAATTGATTCTTAATGTTTGGTATGTTATAACTCAAAAACTAATACACCTATCATGTCAAAACTTGGCATGCATATAGTTAGAACTTTGACTTTAAAGTTATAAACAAAATTTCATTTCATTTCATAGTATACATATTTTTTAAAATTTAATTTCTTAAATCTGAAAAATAATTTAATTCTAAACAACACCTAGTGCCTACTCCAGCTAGTAATATTTTATTCTTACATAAATGATAAAAACAATAGAAATATTATTTTAAAGTTATTCAGCAATATTTTAAAATAGTACTAATTTTAAACCACGCCCTTTCTTAAAAATAAAAAATATCACAAAATTAGTTTTATTTATGACAGTAATATTATATCTATTATTTTATTCGTTTTATTTACTGATATTACACTACTAATAAAATAGCTTTTGCAATGACTGTCAATAACGATATTAAATAAACATACCAAAAACATACAATTGCATACGACTATGTTACTAAAATTTGGACGATTCTTACAAATTTATATTCAATTTCAATATTTGATTTGATAATTTTTTTTAAATGCAAGATAATTTTGTACTGATATTAATACCACTAGTAAATTGTACTATAGAAATGATATACATTTTGTTTATTATAAAAATTTACTATTCGAGTATGAGACTATATTTAAGTTTTTTAGCAATAAACATTTAGCATTAGCTGTTAACAGTAGCGCAGCCAGGATTTTGTCTTGGGGGGGGCCCAAGGATTTTATCTTGGAGAAGCAAAAAAAAAGCAAATACTAACCAGATTTTCACTTTATCTTACATGAATCGAATAATTAATAGTTTAAAATAATGAATTTTGGCTCAATATTTTGGGGTAAATAATTGTAGCGTTAGAAGTGACTGCTAAATATATGACTAAACGAATAAAAATTGTGCTAATTCTGCTAGCTTTGGGGGGGGGGGGGGGGGCGAGGCCCGTCGGCCTCTTGGTTGCGCCACTGGCTGTTAACAATTTTTAATAACAACGATCGCTAGAAATTAAAATTGAACTTTTGATCATATAACATAATTACACCATCTGCTCTATGATAATGGAAATATTAATTCCTACTCAGTAATTAAGAATAACTTTGAAATTTTAAATTTAAACTCAATAATTTTTTACGAGTATTTATTTTGTTAGAAAAAAATTGAACCTTCTACAAGTTGAAACCATTTTTTTAAACTTATATTTCAAATTATTTAATATTTTAAAGACCTTTGTTTATTATATTAAATATTATTCCTAGTTCATACACAATGGTTTTTTGAAAGAAAAATAATATATTTTTTTTTCACATTCTTATCACATATATAGTAATTCATGGTTCTAGGACTATTCACCGCAAATCAATTCACCGACGGCAATTCACCGACTGCAGTTCACCGACTAGCAATTCACCGCACCATCAATTCACCGCATCGGCAATTCACCGACAAATAAATATTTTTCTGAAAATATAAAGAAATGTTTGTTGTTAATTTATTTCTTGTTGAAGTTATGACATTATAACGACCTATTATTCGAAAAATAATTTATGTATCCGATTATCCGCTTTCAATGGGTATTTAGACTTGAGTTAATTTGTTTTTCGTCGAATTAAATTAAAATGGTCAAATATTTATGTCGCCATAACACCCTTTTAATGAATATATAGACTTGGGTTAGTTTGTTTTTCGTCGAAATAAATTATTATATTATATGTGTTATAACGGTATAATTTACTGTGTATAATATTGTACGTATATGACTCTGCTATGAAATTATATTGTTTACTGTGCACAATATCGTACATTCTTATATGATTATTCTATTTTTAAATAATTTTTTAATCTAATGATCAACGAGTTAATTTATTTTCTACTCCTAATTTATCCTAGTAGTAATTTATTACTGCTTTACGGTGAATGGTCCGGAACCCGTAATTCATATTACATTATATAAATTATATTCAAATATCAGCATAAAAATTACAATTTCAAATAAAATATGTTCTAAGAATGTAAGCAAATACTTTATTAATAAGCAAAATGAAGTGTTTATGTTGAATTCACATGTATAATATGATTCATCGATCCAATTGCTGCGCCAAAGTGCAGAAAATTGTACAAGGAACCAAAGAGTTTTACAATGTCGCCCGTTCAACTGGGACAAATGCACCAATCCGACACGATATTAGAAAAGCGGCGACCAATGACGAGCTAGCTTTCATACCGACGTCGCTTTTGCGCGCAGGAATTATTGAGTAAAATCAGCCATTGTATATCAACTGTGTGGTACCGAAACTTGGATATGTTTGACGCTGTTGATAAAACAAATATTATTTGATCATTTATTTGATAAAACTATTCATTAAATTCGGATTGGGTGTGTGTGAAGTGTTTATGTTTTTTATTTAAATGTTTATTTAAATATTTAGAAACCTTTGCTAATTTCGATATAAAATGCAGAATTTAGTAAGGGCGGAGAGTAGTAAAATGTGGACAAGGGAAACAACAACTTTACTCATTTATGAGTATGAAGCAAATGATTGTCTCTGGAAAACTAATTCACCGTTTTATCGGAATAAACAGAAAAGAACCGGTAAGATAATATAACAGTGCATTTCTGTGCAGGAGAAAAATTTAAACAGCCGAAATCTTAATTGCAAGAAATTATTTTTAGATTAGATTCAATAATTTGTTTGAGTGTATACGCACGTTTGAAAATAATTGTTATGAAAAATGATTAAATACTAAATAGGTCAGACATTATTTAATTAAAATACATATACGAGTATATACATACAAACAGACAGACCTTTAAAAACGTATTTTTTTTTAACAATATGCAACTTTATTTTATTTTAAAAAATCAGGCAGTTTTGGTTATGAAATACAGTTACTTACTTAAAATATATCGATAATTTTTATTTACAAATACTAAAATACTGATTCAGTTACGGTTTTATAATTCTTCAAATAATTGTTTTTGTTACAACAATTTTAAATGACCATTATAGTTTTAGTTACAATACTCACTGGTTTTTCTAGTTTTTTTTAAAATATATTTTTGATAAAAATTTGCAAATCAGATAAAATGTGTGTTGCAACGACAAAATATAATGCTGGTTAGTTACGAATCTAAGAAACGATAATCTGAGTCAAAATAACGGTCATTTAGTGGCTGTTACAAATAAAACAAAGTTCAGTTTCCTGTCCGATTGCAATAAACAGATAACAAAAAAAATTAAACATTGACATTGCAGAAGCATTGAATAATATCGCTCAGACAATCCAGAAGCAACGTGTTCAAGCGACAGTGGAAGATATTAAAAACAAGATAAATGGAATTCGAACACAATACGTGTCCGAGCTGAACAAATTGATGATCGCTGGTAGCAGAGGCGATGCATACGAACCATCGTTATGGTGTTTCGATAAGTTATCATTTCTCAAACCCTATACGCAACCGAAGAAAATGAGCAATCGAATTAACTGGCAAAATGGGCCATTATTATCGGTAAGTTTGATTTTTAAGATTGCACTTTTAAAGCAAATTCTTTTTAATAATGTTATTATTACATTTATTATATTAATCAATGATAAGGAAAATATATAAAATATACATAAGATTTTAGATTTAAAAAATATTCTGCGATTAGCTTTTATCAAATTTGTAGTTTTTATTTGATATTTTTCATAAGTAAAAATAAATATTGAACTTCTATTGCTGATATATCACAATCTATTAGTGGTTGTTTGTTTAGAAAATTAGATAATTCAATTTCAAATAAGTAATTATTGTAATAAAATTATTGTAATTATTGTATTAAAATTAATTACGTTCACATGCATTTTTTTAACAACTGTTTTAAAATATATATTTTATTTATTAATAATATTGAATATTAATTGAATAACTTATATTATTCGCAAGATAATAAAGGTAGCAAAGGCCTTCTGATTTTGATTTTTTCGCGTTTGAAATACGATAACAGATTAGCAATTAATCATACTCCTTAACCGTAACCTTGACGTTAATTTTTAACTTTTGAAGATACAGAATAGACCTGTTAATGAGTTTGATCAGGTTAAATTCAATTATAACAAAACACAAATGTATTGTCTTAAAAAACTGATATTAATAAATAAATTCAGATTATTTTAAGAATAATAAACATATAAATAATTAAATAATGTTAAGAAATTATAAATAAATAATTTAAATTAATTTAAATTTATTTGCCACTAAATTGTACAAATTTGTTTGCATAAAATTTAAATTTTACACATTTTTTACAATTTAGATGCAAATATATTGATGAAATATATTCAATACAGATATGTTTGGTGTTATAAAATTTTTTCATGATTGTACATTTACAATTAAAATAATAACTGTGGAAAATATTTAGAATTATTTATAAAATATTTCAGCTTGAAATTGATCAAGTTTTCTATGTCATATATACATAGGGATTGACCAGAAACTCCATTCTGTATTCTACATCCTGTTCTAGCATACAAGTTTTGCTTCATCCACGTTCATGATACATATTTTATTCTACCTTTATCATACAATATTCAAAATTCATACCAATTGAATATACTAATGCCCATTAAAAAATTTTTAGAATCGAGAGTTTTATGTCAAATTATAAATAAACATAATTCTCAAATAAAAATATTCCGATTATATAACTGCAATTTTTATCAAAGAGTAACAAAAATTAAGAATAGATATTTCCAAAAGAAATAAATTGTACATTCTATTTAAACTTGTAAATTTTTCTTAAAGGGCTTTCCATATGATTTATAACGAAGAAACCGCGCTCTGAATACGTCGTCTTTAAAACGGAGTTCCTCTTTAATCTGATTTCGAGTCGTGTATTTTACAATCTTGCCTTGCTTTATATATAACGATTTCTCTCCAGAAACGTCGGATAGAGTAAGGGAGGGAACATGCGAAAATACGGGACAGCGATGTGGAAAAGCGAAAACAAATCGTTGAGCCGGGCCATTTGACGAAGAGTAAAATGAAAGAGACGAATATGAGATATCCTATGTTAGGGATGTTTCTGCACGGAGGATATTTCTAAATGCGCATGCGTTGCTTTTTGAGCTATTCGTTCGTTTCATTGTACGGAATTTATACAACGAGAGAAATGTTTGCTGCAAATATATTTTTTTGGCCGGTTAAAAATTATTCTCAGTTTATTTTTCTGATACATTCAATATTTGTTTTTCAAGCACACTATTTTATTTTGCTGATACGTACTATTTATACGGGGTGGTATAATTTTTTTTTATGAGTATTTTTTTACGTACTGAATCTTAAGCAATACATCTTTAAAATTACAAATAAATAAATAAATTAAAAATTGAAATAAAATTCTAGCACGTAACATAAAACGCATACCTTCAATCATATCAGAAATGCGTTCAAAATGATCAAATCATTTTTACTGTTACATAAAACATTGTTAAAGTTATTTCGGCTAATAACGTGATTAAGTTGCCAACTGACCAATCAATTAGGTATTTCGAAGATAGTTGACAATCTAAATGCGTAATTAACCCAATTTTATGCAACTGGATCTACTTTCGTAACAATTCTACATTCATTATACATATATATTTCTATTAAATATTTATAGAGACTAATAAATAATAAACTTTCTTAAGTTTTTAAAATAATAAAATACTGAAAACATGATTTTCTTTTTCTTTCAGACAATTAAATACAAATCGGTACCATCCGACAAATTACCAACAAATATTGAATTATATGATCCGAATAGATTACAATCGCAAAGAAAACGTGAAAACGACGATGACAGTGAATGCGTTGTGATAAAAGAAGAAAACGACGATGATATAGAAATAATCGAGGAAGACGAAACACTCACTACAACCGGAACAACAGAACATCAAGAAGAATCACATCGGAAACCGATAATAACAATGGTTCAATCATGTGCACTATCGCCGACTAATTCGGATAATTCTCAGCAAGAAAATAACCGAGTTGTTACTCTACTAACATCTAGGATAAATTCAGAAATTACTCTTGTACCAAAGAAATCGAATACGAAACGTAAAACGGAAGATATTTCGGATGGGTGCGATAGCGTAGAAGAAAAGAAAATAAAATGCGAACAAGATTTGGAGCAACGCAACAAAGATGAGCTGGAAAATCGTATTGAAATATTTGGGAAATTTATTATGTCACAAATGAAAACTATCACTGATAAAGTACTATTTTTGAAGCTAGAACACACTATTCAAAATGCTGTAATTGAGGCACAATTAAAGCAAATTGCTTTGGATGAAAACAGAAAGGAATTGACTAAAAAAGAAGAAATATTGACTTGATTGAAAAAACATTTTTACATTTATCATACTTTATCAAAGTACACCACCTTGTGACAAAATTATTGATTAATATATTTCAATAAATAATTTAGATATATTATAAATAATTAAAAAAAAATATTTTATATTATTTGTTTCATTGTTAAATGAATATTGTTTCATATTGAAACTATATACTTATTCAGATATAATATAAGAATATTTTATAAGTTTTTCGCAAATAAAATGTATACATTATTTGTTATTTTTTTATATATTTTGAATTTTATTTTTCTTATTAATAAATAAGTATACGTACGTACAATCTGTGATTGATTTTTCTTTTTAAATATTAGATAATCAGATTTTCTTCCAGATATAAAATAAACAGTTATTTAATTTATAAAAATACAAAAAAAATATTTTTTTGTTGTAATAATATACAAATATGTACAACTTAAATTAAATACGGAATATTTTATATTAGATTAATTTCATTTTTGACAATTTTTATAAAGTTTAGTAAAAAAAATAAGTGATCTCATGTAAACCAATAAATAGAAATTTTTATAAAAATTGAAAGTCGAAAATTAAAATATATGCTAGTAAACTTTTAATTTAACCTAGTATTAAATTTCAATTTTGAAAAATCATTGTGAAATTTAAAATTTTGAGCAGCACACATTCCCGCAATACACCTGTGATTCTCTGGTTGCATAATATAACTCATCTGCAGTATTTTTATTAAAATTATAACAATTTTTATCATACCTATAAATCGTATTCTACAATATTAAAATGAGACAATTTTAGATTTGTTTTTCTAATTTTCTTTATTGTCTTATTTACAAAAAACTAGTTGCTAGTTTTTAAATAATAGCATATTTATATACCTATAAATCGTTTATAATAAATATGTATGTGTTTAATGAGTTTCTGTAATATTTTTTAAATATTAATAATAGCTTATAGATATATAAAAAAAAATTATGTATGCCATTTTTAATAAATGTAATTTTTGGTTGAATACTTATTCATAAATTGCCTTTAATAAAATCAACAACAGCCATTTATGAGCGAATATTCAATCAAAAATAATCTTTATTAGAAATGAAAATGTTTTGCGTGGGCGAAAGTTTCCAAGTAGTAGGAATAGAAAAGCATGTATGACAGGAATATACGAATGTGGATGAAACTAAAGTTGCTTGTTTGGAGAAGGTTGATTTCGGGATAATGGAAAGAGTTTGTGCCACACCCTTTTGGGTATATGTTAATAGAAAAATCATTTCGTAAACTTCTTATTTAATAAAATATAAATGTTTTCTAATTTTTAAATAAATATTTTTTTATTCATTATATTTTTATGGTACTTAAAAATCAGAAAAATTAAACCATATTAAGAGCTAACTAATACTTTTCAAATTTCTTTAAAAAACTATAAATAAATTTTTGCTAACTTTTTCAGTCCGAAGACCATATATTTCGGTATAAATTTTTTTATAACCAACTACAGAAAATCATGTTTTTCCTGCTTATTGTATAGTAAGTAAGATATGTGATATAAAAATTAGTTTTAATACGAAAACCTCAACATAGTTCCGTTATTTAGGCACGTCTAATTGAAAAACTGTTTGGGGATGAAAGAGTTAAATGGGCAGCAAAATGCATACAATATGCATATTTTAGCTATGTGATAGCGGCTTCCTCACCTTGTCAACGAACCAGCGTTGAGCGGGCAACGATGCGCGTTTGTTCTCAGCAGCGAAACTTGGTGTGTGCGCGCTCTGATTGGTCGATACGACACAGTCCCGCACCGATCCTGCAAACGAGTCAAACAAGGATGACATTAGAATTGCGTGACAAGGATAATCTATACACATATGTGTAAAGAGAAAGAGAACTGCATTGTGTTGTTTTATTTGATTTATTTTTTTTTTCACTAAAATAAAATGTGGATTTGGAATTTTTTGTTGGGAGTTTTTTTTTTATTCCGAATGGGAAAAATAAAAGTTTTGGAAAATTTTCCTACATAAAAATGTCTTTTTCCTTATTTATGATGTGTTTGAAAACTTGTTATTTAATAATAATGAAAAAAGTTTTTAAATAATTTTGTAATTATTATCATTTTCAAGGAAATGATAATATATACATTTGATTCATTTTGTACTTAAAAATAATAATATGTACATACTTAAATATTAAAACTGTGATTTAGACAAGTACATTGGAAGATTAATAAAAACCTAGCTTGTAATATCAGCCATTAAATTGATTGATAATTAGTTTTATAACGAAATAAAAATGTATTATTCTATAATGTCAATAATCATATATATTTTTTTGTCTTTTTTAAATATGAATAGTATTTCTATTTTTGATATATTTTATTTATATCTAATATTATAAAATTCAAATAAACTAATTAAAATTGCTCAATAAGTAATATAATGATTAAAAACTAATTTTAAGTAAACGTCGAAAGTAATTTTGAGAAAAATTACTTTTAAAAGTGAGGTGAGAGTATTTGTTTTTGACAAAAAGCACTCGTTGGATTCTAATTTCTTATAACACTGACTTATATAACAAGCTCAATTTTTGAGTGTTTTAGTTCATTTGTTAAGTTCTGCTCGTATGATAGTTACGTTGTTTTAAAATCGATTTTAAAACCTAGTTTGTGGTAGAAGCCACTGTGAACTTCATCGGATGCTATGGAAACTAGTCGAAGTGTATAGTAAATTCAATTTACGCGTAAGTTAATAAAATCAATTTACAAAATAAGTTTATTCGTCCGATTCCTGAGTAACACTACACTACACAAATCTATCATCAAGAGTAAACAAATCAAAACTTATCCTTTTTACCCTAGCTGAAAAAAGAGATTTGCTTAGCAATGGTTCCGTCAAATACTATTTGCCTAGGAAACTAGCGTTTAAATATAAATGAGATATATAATATTTGCCTAGTAAAAAGCTATCTTTCAGAAATAAGTATTTGTCTGCGAGATATATATATATATATATATATATATATATATATATATATATATATATATATATATACAGTGCGATATTTTTATCTCTGAACATATGAACTGAATTACATGTAAATTTCCTATGTTCAATTTTAAAAAAAACACATCGGACGCATAGAGACAACCCTGATAGTTATGCAACCAATCTTACATAATGTGACAGTTATTTGAAAAAAAAATGAGTTACTTTCAACAAAATATTTAGAAAACATTAAACTATTCGCATTATTTCAAGAAATCTGTTTAAAAACGTATAGTATTATCTATTATTATTATTATTTATAAATTTAAGTGTTCAGCAATTTACAATAAATGATCAAATTCTGTTAAATATTTTATTTTTTATTCAAATAAACATCATATTACGTATGATTGGTTGCATAACTGTCAGGGATGTCTCTATGCGTCCGATGTGTTTTTTTTAAAATTGAACATAGGAAATTTACATGTAATTCAGTTCATATGTTCAGAGATAAAAATATCGCACTGTATATATATATATATATATATATATATATATTCATTAAAAGGCTTAAAACATAAGAAGTTAATTCAATTTCCGAAAATAAATCAATCCGTGATTAAAATCCTTTTTAAATCAAATATAAATCAAATTTAATCAAACATACAGTACAAAATACAAAATTACACTAATTTGAAATAAGATAAATTATATATCGCATTTTATACAGTTGATTGTTTAAAAGATTTAGTAAATAATCATTAAAAAAAAAAACAAACGAGAGACTTTTTCACATATGTGTTGTTGGTAAGTATATTTATTTGTTTGCATTTGTAACGTATTTATAGGTTTGTAACAATCATGATGATTTATACTGGACATAAAAGTCAATAAAATGACGTTTTTCTAAATGTACATTAACAACATGGGTATTTGCGAAAAACTCATTTCAGGTATTATACAATATGGCTGACGGCTGTATGACCATAAGGAAATAAAAACAATATGTACATATCTCTTTATGTAATATTACATAAAACCGACTACAAAGTACTTATATTATTGCTGCAAATATAATTTTCTTAATGTATAAATATTTTATGTAATATGGTTGGCCTTCATTTAGTTCAATGTTATTTTTGAAGTCATTCAAGTACACCGAAGGAAATCTAACCTCACATAAATAAACAGTATTGAACAGTATTTTGTTTAAATATTATAATTATAATATTTAAAATTATTTTCGCAAACTCTTGAGTTCAATTGAATTCTGAATTTATGAGTTTATGCACTCTGGACACACTATACGTAGGGTGACATTTTTTTTATGTAGCCAATAGATTGCTGACATCAAGGTCAAATCTATTAGATGTTTTTGGTCAAACTTGCCAATGAACCTGTATAAATATGGAACGTTCATAATGATTAATTAGTTATCGGGGCATAAAAGAATAATATCAATAATATCACTTGATTGTAAGAAATTGATTAGGGGAAATTGTAGTTGTAGTTTAGATTAAAGTTAAAATTTATCTGCATGAATCCAACATAAATCTTGTTGAATCAAATATTCGAATTTTTTAATCGCCAATTTAATAAAATGAAATTAATTTAATTAATAAATTTTATTCATAACGAAAATTAGTAATTATATTTATTTTAATAACTCTTGGTTTAAATTTCAAATTTATTAAGCATAAAATATACTTCAACTGTCTTCGATAACATTGAAAATTCAAAACATAACACAACCAACAAAAATTATGAAATGATTTTTATCTAATCTCATCATATAATTAGAATTTTTATAATTAGCACTATACATTCATTAAATTTTTTGCAAATAAATATATATTGCTTACACGACAATGAAACGTTGCTTAGTAGGTAAGTATACTGCTAAATTTAACCGTCATCTATAAATGGCACATAAGCCTGCAGGAGGTCTGCAAAAGAAACGCTCGAGACTTGCATTTTTTTTTTTACTTATTTCGTTGACAGGAAAAAAGTGCCAACTCAAATACATATACGTACACGTAAACAGACAAGAACCAGCAACATATTTTTATTGCTTTTGCATAGATCCGTAGTATGCCATGGAAGTGGTTCATTTGTTTGCGTTATAGCCTATACATTCCTATACCTACACGAGTAAATAAGATCTTTGCTTTTTTGTTTTTTGCGCGATTGTTTTTTTTTCTTCCGATTTTTTGTTGAAACATTCGGCTAGCTTGAAATGGATGATATTTTTCAAATAGACAAAATTGAGATATAATTCACGACAAAATTAGCACTCTTAACAACAAGACATATATTTTAAATAAAAAAAAATATATATTAGCACGACAGATTAACAGAATAAGTTTTCTGCACGACAGAGTAAGATTTTTAAAATAAAAACGAACGACAAAATCGATCTTTGCACAAGTCACTGCTAGATAGGTCAGATAAGAAAATTTATGTTTTATTTGTTTATAGAATTTTGGTTAGACCTTTTGCTACATATGTTGGGTTAAAAGATTATTTTTTATTTGTTTAGAGATTATCAATAAATACACTTTCAGATTTTAGCCAGAGTTATTGATACATAGATTGAGTTAAAATGTTATTTTTTTATTTGTTTTAGTTCAAGTTTAAAGATTTAATTTTTATTAGATGTTAATTTATCAATAGATTAATCTCATTTTAAACAGCATAATTTTAATTGATCAGTCCAAGCGCCAAACTATAAAACAAGAAACCTGTTTGTTTGTCTTTTTTTTTGGTCGATATTTGACTTGCAAAGACCGATTTCTATTGTTTTTCTTTTTCTACCATGCAAAGTATTTAGTTGTTGTTCAATATATTTGTGTCTCGTGCAATGTTTTTTTTTGTCGTTCAATATATTTTTCCGTTGTATAAAGTATTTTGTAGCAGTACTTATTACGTAATTTTCGTTCAAACAACCTATTTTGGCGTTATTTTACTCTATTTTGTCAGGTTGATAAATCATTCATATCCATTGATTGACAAAATATTTGTTCTGTCTCTAAATAATTAAAAATTAACAACAAAAATCTTTAGATGTATGACAATTTTGTCACGCTATATATTAATTTTGTCATGAACTTTCCCATTTTTGTCGTGCTGTATTTATCAATCGATTCACTAATTTTGTCGTAGACTTTTTCATATTTGTTGTTTGATATACTGCAAAGCCTACTTTCATAAGCAGAGTTATTATAGAAAACGCTTGTTTGTGTTAATATAATATCGGTACATGCTTATTGTGTATTGGCAGGGCTCATTTTCAACAAGCTTTAATACAAGTTCTATTTAATTTAAATTTAATTAGATGACTAAATGCCTATTTAATTAGATAATATTTTCCATAACATTAGTTCCTTCATCTATAAAATTTATTAAAATCCTTTAAAATCTTAGTAAAATTCTTTCAAATCATGGTAAAATAAATTAAAGGTTTTCTTAAAATCATGTAAAATCTTGATTAAAAACCCTACAATCTTAAAAATTTCATATAAAATCGAAATATCGCCACAATCTCAACAATTATTCTTAAAATTTGTACAATTTGGTGTACAAAATTTGAGATAGTGCTCAGTTTATATAAAATAATTTAAAACTTTGGATAAATCAACGAATAAAAATATATAAATATACCAAAAAACTATAGAAAATATTTAATTTTCTAAGATCAATATACTAAACGTAAATATAAACTCTTGCATTAGACATTTCAACTAATATAAAAGATTGAAAAAAAAAATTCCATTTTTTTTTAAATAAAACCACTAACTACAGTATTTAGAAAATTCATCTAAAAAATTCTTTTCTGCACACATATTTTTACTGCTTTCGCATACCATAGTCTGCCATGAAAGTGATTCACTTGTTTGTTATACCTGAATAAATAAATAAGATGTTTTTTGTTTTCTGTGTATTGTTTTATTTAATTTTTGTTAACATTTTTTCTTGAAACGTTCGCGAGACTAGCTTGAAATAGAAATAGACGGACACACACACACACACACGTTTGTTGAATTTCGATGGTGTAATTTAGTATTTTAGCGATAAACGTCCTTCGCACAGTTTCCACTATACTATGTTGGGTATCACTGCTGTTTCCTAACATTAGAAATATGTGTTTTCAAATGGGTTATACATTATACCACGTGTACTAACGTGTATTATGTAAATATGCGATTAGTTGTGGTATAATGCAAAATGTACATTTTGTATATTTTGCCTTCGTTGAAAGAAATTTGAAACAATTCTTTTTTTTTTAATTATTTGACTTTATATATGTTCCGATAAAAACTACATTGAACATTGAAAAAATATTACAGAGTTAAATATTTTAAATTCTGTCCAAGAAAATATACAATTGTTTTTGGTTAAATCTAATTTGTCTTCGCGCTCTCATTTAATCGATCTGTTCGATCGATTTTAATCGATCCTTAAAATCTGGTGTACAAATTTATTAAAATCCCTTAAAATCCTAGTAAAATCATGGTAAAAATCCGTAAAATCATGGTAAAATCTATTTAAAATATTCTTAAAAATCTTGTAAAATCTCTGGTAAAATCGTAAAAATCCTGAAAATTTCGTATAAAATCCGTAAAATCAACGAAGAATGATCTTGTAAAATCTGGTGTACAAAATTTGAGGAAGTGGTTTCTCCCTCATCAAGATCGATCTTTAAGATCAATTCTAATCAATCAAGATCGATTCTGATCGATCAATAAGATCGATACCTCTAGTAATTTTATTTAAAAATTAAATAAAATTACGGCTTCAAAATAACTTTAAAAAAGTCGAAACAGTTCTGTTCGCAATATTTCGCATTTTATCGATTCAGTTTTTGTTCCGCGTTTTCAAATCTATATACAAGTTGCTCAGATTTTGTATTTACAGTAATTAAATAAAATCTAGTTTTGTTTAATAGTGAAAGTTTTTAAATAAGAATTAAGTGTTCGTAAAATAGTATAATTTTCTTTATCCGTTTTAATCCTACTTTAAAATTAATAAAAACAAATCTAGAAAATTATTACATATCTAGGAAAAAAAAAATCATATTAAATTTAACAAAAAAAAAACAGAACTGGGACAGTAACCGTCACCGTATTGATGTAATAATACCTAGCGCATCCGTTTCTTTGAAATACGAAATATTCACATTAAACATACATAAATAAACCTATCGAATTTACTCATTATCATAACAGTAAGGTAATAAAGAATACCGCCATTTGCCATAGTATGTACATATTGTAGAATATCATGTTACACATTATACAGGTATACTCTTTCTACATTTCTTTTCTATGAACCTACTATAACGATAAGAAAATATACTTGTTCCACTTTTTCTTTCTGACTCATATACGTGAATGTTACATGTGATAAGTACACTACTCAAAAAACAATTCGGGAATATTTATTACCAATAGTAGTTTGTTTAACTAGGCAAAAATTGTCGGATGAGGCTATTTATACATACGGTATGTATACGCAATTGGCTATTTATACATACTAAAAAAAAAAAAACCTAAACCAACCTACTAACCTAACCTACTCTAAATAGCCAATTACGTAAAAATACTGTATGTATAAATAGCCAATTGCGTATACATATGTATAAAGAGCCACTTTCAAAATTGTCAGATTGTCAAAAAACTTTTTTTGTCCTATTAAATAAAATATTTTTTTGGTCAATACAGGATAAATAATATAGTCAAAATAAAATTTTAAAAGTTTACATACTTGTGATAAAAACTATAAAACGTATCAACATTATGAAACAAAATGAATAATTTTTTTGATGCAAACTGTTAAAAATTTTAATCGGTTCGGTTAGCAGTTTTCAATATTTTGTCGATTTGGTTTTCGTTTCGGTTTAACACATACAATATGTTTTTTTTTATATATAAATATGCAATGTGTCTCAGAAATAAAAGTACTCAACTATATAAAATGTGTAAATATTTTTATATATAATGAGTTTAAAGAATCATAATATATGTAATGTGTTTCAAAAATCATATACAGGGTGATTTATGACGTCGGGGAAAAACTATACCGGATGATTCCTATGAGTAATCTAAATAAAAAACTTCAAATAAACATATGTCCGAAAATGCTTTATAACGAAACTGTAGCCGTTAGAAGTTTATTACATGTAACATCAATCGCGTTAACCTTATTTATTATATCAGGAAAAAAAAAACAAGTCATAAACTTCTGAATAATTGTAAAATTACCGATTGATTTTCTAACATTTTGTTTAAACACTAGTAAACCAATTTACTAGTTATGACTTACTGAGTCCCGACAAAAATTGTCTACGATTTTTAATTATTGTAAATTGTTTATTAAATATTTATTTATGTGTGTACAAAAATTTATAAACTAGTAAATTGGTTTACTAGTGTTTAAACAAAATGTTAGAAAATCAATCAGTAATTATACAATTATTCAGAAATTTATGACTTTTTTTTTTATATAATATATATAATAAATAAGGCTAACGCGATTGATGTTACATGTAATAAACTTCTAACGGCTACAGTTCCGTTAGAAAGCATTTTCGGACATATGTTTATTTGAAGTTTTTTACTTAGATAACTCATAGGAATCATCCGGTGTAGTTTTTCCCCGACGTCATAAATCACCCTGTATACAATTTAAGATCCGAATATCGGATCCAAATCTTAGGTTCGGATATCCGGATTTTTTCTATGTTCTATTATTTACTGTAAATGTAATCATTTTTCCTGATGAAGACTGAAACGGGACCAACCCTGGTGGAGAATTTTTTAGTTTTTTTTTCTTCTTTTCAACAAGTAGTATTTACTTATGTTATAATTATTAAATCATAGCTTACAATATTAGTCCTGTATTATATCTGCATGTGTTATGAGTAAAGATTGTAGAATTTCTTCCGTATTAGAAAAATGCAATTAATCCGGCGCTGAGAATAGATAACGCACGTGCAGCTGTCATCCAAATTCCTCGCTGTGGGGAGTCTAATTGTTTTGTATTTGTCTTATCTTTTAGCTTTGATGTATATGTGCGCATTTGCGCTTTGTAATTATGACAATAGATAAATGTTTTGTCTATTCATTTTATTATTGAATATTTCTTTATGTTATAATATTATTCTTTTGTGAACAATTTAGAATTATGAATACAATGTAGAAATTATGTTAACTCTGTTAGTGCATTAAATAAATATATGTTGTTTAGTATTAAATTAATCAGGAAATTATGAGGAATACAACTATGATAATTAAATTGAGATGTAATGTTTTTTTTAGTTAACGAGTGTTTAATAAGTTATTTTGTCACTATTTAGAGATACGCAGTGTTTCGTCCGGGGCATACTTCCCCCTCTAGCAGTTCCCGGGCCGAACGTTTCAGCCAATAGGAACGGAGCATTCTGTTTTGTGACCATATTTGGTAATGTTCCTTCGCATGTATGAAGAAGTGGGGAGCTTGCGGCCTTTATAAGAGCTAACCGCGGGCTGGCTCGGGGATTAGGATTCTGATTCTAGGATTGGAATCTCTAGTCCCATGGTACCTTACACATACGCACCTACACGTTTACACACTGACTGACCATCATACTCTTGGCTAGTGACGTCATAAAGACGAGCGTTGGCAATTGTGTGTTTGTGAAGTTATTTACACTCTGACTGACCATCATACTCTTGGCTAGTGACGTCATAAAGACGAGCGTTGGCAATTGTGTGTTTGTGAAGTTATTTACACTCTGACTGACCATCATACTCTTGGCTAGTGACGTCATAAAGACGAGCGTTGGCAATTGTGTGTTTGTGAAGTTATTTACACTCTGACTGACCATCATACTCTTGGCTAGTGACGTCATAAAGACGAGCGTTGGCAATTGTGTGTTTGTGAAGTTATTTACACTCTGACTGACCATCATACTCTTGGCTAGTGACGTCATAAAGACGAGCGTTGGCAATTGTGTGTTTGTGAAGTTATTTACACTCTGACTGACCATCATACTCTTGGCTAGTGACGTCATAAAAACGAGCGTTGGCAATTGTGTGTTTGTGAAGTTATTTACACTCTGACTGACCATCATACTCTTGGCTAGTGACGTCATAAAGACGAGCGTTGGCAATTGTGTGTTTGTGAAGTTATTTACACTCTGACTGACCATCATACTCTTGGCTAGTGACGTCATAAAGACGAGCGTTGGCAATTGTGTGTTTGTGAAGTTATTTACACTCTGACTGACCATCATACTCTTGGCTAGTGACGTCATAAAGACGAGCGTTGGCAATTGTGTGTTTGTGAAGTTATTTACACTCTGACTGACCATCATACTCTTGGCTAGTGACGTCATAAAGACGAGCGTTGGCAATTGTGTGTTTGTGAAGTTATTTACACTCTGACTGACCATCATACTCTTGGCTAGTGACGTCATAAAGACGAGCGTTGGCAATTGTGTGTTTGTGAAGTTATTTACACTCTGACTGACCATCATACTCTTGGCTAGTGACGTCATAAAGACGAGCGTTGGCAATTGTGTGTTTGTGAAGTTATTTACACTCTGACTGACCATCATACTCTTGGCTAGTGACGTCATAAAGACGAGCGTTGGCAATTGTGTGTTTGTGAAGTTATTTACACTCTGACTGACCATCATACTCTTGGCTAGTGACGTCATAAAGACGAGCGTTGGCAATTGTGTGTTTGTGAAGTTATTTACACTCTGACTGACCATCATACTCTTGGCTAGCGACGTCATAAAGACGAGCGTTGGCAATTGTGTGTTTGTGAAGTTATTTACACTCTGACTGACCATCATACTCTTGGCTAGTGACGTCATAAAGACGAGCGTTGGCAATTGTGTGTTTGTGAAGTTATTTACACTCTGACTGACCATCATACTCTTGGCTAGTGACGTCATAAAGACGAGCGTTGGCAATTGTGTGTTTGTGAAGTTATTTACACTCTGACTGACCATCATACTCTTGGCTAGTGACGTCATAAAGACGAGCGTTGGCAATTGTGTGTTTGTGAAGTTATTTACACTCTGACTGACCATCATACTCTTGGCTAGTGACGTCATAAAGACGAGCGTTGGCAATTGTGTGTTTGTGAAGTTATTTACACTCTGACTGACCATCATACTCTTGGCTAGTGACGTCATGTAGACGAGCGTTGGCAATTGTGTGTTTGTGAAGTTATTTACACTCTGACTGACCACCATACTCTCGGCCAGTGACGTTATAGATACGAGCGTTGGCGATTGTGTGAGGGAAGGTCCATTTACACACAGACACAACACCCTATATTTATGACATGATAATGTTATTTATATCGTTGTTTTCTGTTACATGTTTCGCTCACCAGATCAACCGTCGACACTGGGGTCCCCCCCCCCCCCCTAAAATTACATATTTTATACCATACAATAATAAAATGTTTAGATCTCATAAATAAAATACACATGTGTTTATTATAACTAATACCTAAAGTATTTAATGTGCAACATTGACAAATAAATGAACTTCACAGTTCAGGTTTATTTTTGACTTTTATTTCCGATAACTTTAGGTTCCGATACTTCACCATTTCACGACTCCTTAGAATTTGAGTTACTAGTATTTGAACATAACGTCGGGTCCTTATTTAGACGAGCATAGCCAAAAGTAAAATACTAAATGTAAATTCTTCGTTTAGAAATTTGTAAAAATCAAATAATGTTAAACTGCCGCGTTACAATTGGTGCCTACGACCAGGATGTGGAGTTTTTGAAGCTGAAGTGGAATGTTATTGGAACTTAAAGAAATGTATAGGAAATCGACGTAGAGGCAGTACTATGGTGGAACCGCCAATGTTTCTATTTTTGTTGCAGATATTTGATATTTGGAGATAAGGGGAGCTGGAAAATCTCAGTGCCAGGGGGTGTAGGATGCTAATTATATCAACATTATTTTGTGTATCATTACGTTACAGATAATACAAACAAAATTAACTATGAATTAACATGTTTAATTTTCAGTCACGGGCCTTATTTCACCAACTGGGAATTGTTATTCACTTTCAAATGTATTTCAGTAAATAACAAGGGGGTGATTGAAACGGGACCAACCCTGGTGGAGAATTTTTTAGTTTTTTTTTCTTCTTTTCAACAAGTAGTATTTACTTATGTTATAATTATTAAATCATAGCTTACAATATTAGTCCTGTATTATATCTGCATGTGTTATGAGTAAAGATTGTAGAATTTCTTCCGTATTAGAAAAATGCAATTAATCCGGCGCTGAGAATAGATAACGCACGTGCAGCTGTCATCCAAATTCCTCGCTGTGGGGAGTCTAATTGTTTTGTATTTGTCTTATCTTTTAGCTTTGATGTATATGTGCGCATTTGCGCTTTGTAATTATGACAATAGATAAATGTTTTGTCTATTCATTTTATTATTGAATATTTCTTTATGTTATAATATTATTCTTTTGTGAACAATTTAGAATTATGAATACAATGTAGAAATTATGTTAACTCTGTTAGTGCATTAAATAAATATATGTTGTTTAGTATTAAATTAATCAGGAAATTATGAGGAATACAACTATGATAATTAAATTGAGATGTAATGTTTTTTTTAGTTAACGAGTGTTTAATAAGTTATTTTGTCACTATTTAGAGATACGCAGTGTTTCGTCCGGGGCATACTTCCCCCTCTAGCAGTTCCCGGGCCGAACGTTTCAGCCAATAGGAACGGAGCATTCTGTTTTGTGACCATATTTGGTAATGTTCCTTCGCATGTATGAAGAAGTGGGGAGCTTGCGGCCTTTATAAGAGCTAACCGCGGGCTGGCTCGGGGATTAGGATTCTGATTCTAGGATTGGAATCTCTAGTCCCATGGTACCTTACACATACGCACCTACACGTTTACACACTGACTGACCATCATACTCTTGGCTAGTGACGTCATAAAGACGAGCGTTGGCAATTGTGTGTTTGTGAAGTTATTTACACTCTGACTGACCATCATACTCTTGGCTAGTGACGTCATAAAGACGAGCGTTGGCAATTGTGTGTTTGTGAAGTTATTTACACTCTGACTGACCATCATACTCTTGGCTAGTGACGTCATAAAGACGAGCGTTGGCAATTGTGTGTTTGTGAAGTTATTTACACTCTGACTGACCATCATACTCTTGGCTAGTGACGTCATAAAGACGAGCGTTGGCAATTGTGTGTTTGTGAAGTTATTTACACTCTGACTGACCATCATACTCTTGGCTAGTGACGTCATAAAGACGAGCGTTGGCAATTGTGTGTTTGTGAAGTTATTTACACTCTGACTGACCATCATACTCTTGGCTAGTGACGTCATAAAGACGAGCGTTGGCAATTGTGTGTTTGTGAAGTTATTTACACTCTGACTGACCATCATACTCTTGGCTAGTGACGTCATAAAGACGAGCGTTGGCAATTGTGTGTTTGTGAAGTTATTTACACTCTGACTGACCATCATACTCTTGGCTAGTGACGTCATAAAGACGAGCGTTGGCAATTGTGTGTTTGTGAAGTTATTTACACTCTGACTGACCATCATACTCTTGGCTAGTGACGTCATAAAGACGAGCGTTGGCAATTGTGTGTTTGTGAAGTTATTTACACTCTGACTGACCATCATACTCTTGGCTAGTGACGTCATGTAGACGAGCGTTGGCAATTGTGTGTTTGTGAAGTTATTTACACTCTGACTGACCACCATACTCTCGGCCAGTGACGTTATAGATACGAGCGTTGGCGATTGTGTGAGGGAAGGTCCATTTACACACAGACACAACACCCTATATTTATGACATGATAATGTTATTTATATCGTTGTTTTCTGTTACATGTTTCGCTCACCAGATCAACCGTCGACACTGGGGTCCCCCCCCCCCCTAAAATTACATATTTTATACCATACAATAATAAAATGTTTAGATCTCATAAATAAAATACACATGTGTTTATTATAACTAATACCTAAAGTATTTAATGTGCAACATTGACAAATAAATGAACTTCACAGTTCAGGTTTATTTTTGACTTTTATTTCCGATAACTTTAGGTTCCGATACTTCACCATTTCACGACTCCTTAGAATTTGAGTTACTAGTATTTGAACATAACGTCGGGTCCTTATTTAGACGAGCATAGCCAAAAGTAAAATACTAAATGTAAATTCTTCGTTTAGAAATTTGTAAAAATCAAATAATGTTAAACTGCCGCGTTACAAGACGGACGTTGAGTTCGTAGAAACGCGATTATTAATAAATATTAATACAGAACTATAACCTAAAGCCGTTTCATTTTAATATAATGAGTTCTGAAAGATTCTTGACGATTATTATTATTATTCAAATTGATCATTTTAACCCTCACAATTACACAGTAAAAAAATCTATTGGATTGGTTTTAAAAATAACACTATTCTTTGTGTAAACGTTAATAAATAAATAACACTTTATGTTGATGTTAATTTAATTTACTGTTCTTTTGGTAACTCCATTCTGACATTTTCTTGTAATATAATTTTTACTGTATACAATAATTAATAAGTTTTCGAAATACTCAATCGGTTTCATCTACAAATTCATAACATTCTTGTCTCACTACAAATATTCCACCAGGGTTCGCATCAATCTTCATCAACAACAGAAACGATTCATTATCTCAAAGTGCAAGTGGGTACATCACTCAACACAGGGGATGTCTCTAAACATTAATCTTCAGCTAATATAAGGGCTGTTTCTCTTAAGCGAAAGCAATTAAAACATATCCGGAATCGAATCATCGAAATAATAAACAAACAAAACAAAAGCAGACAGACTATTTGGGGGTGTAACAAGGTGTGCTGGTACCTCATTCGGTCACTAGCAGGCGCTGAAATCGGCCGGCCAGGCCTAGCCAACTTCGGTTCAACGACCCACAAAACACAAGGCCTATTTCGATCCCTCTATTGAACACGAAAATGCATGTTGTGTGCGCACACATTACATACTATACACATACATACATAAATGCGCTGTGCTATCTGCTGGAAGCTAGATAGAGAAAATTGACTATGTTTTGCGTTCTATCGTTTGGAGTCAAAAGGACACTAGTTTATTTCAAGTTTAATTGATAGAAATTGGTGCTGATATTGTATTGGAATTGAGGCTTAATGTGTATACTATTTGTAAGAGATATTTGTCTATATCTATACCATACATTGGATTACCATAATATGTAGACTTATATTTACACATATATAAAAAAAAACATAAATTTGACATAGTAAAAAATCTGTCAGAACTCATTATATTAAAATAAAACGGCTTTAGGTTGAAGTTCTGTATTAATATTACTAATAATCGACGTATCGACGAACTCAACGTACGTCTTCATCAGAAAAAATGATACAAATAACATTTGCACAATATGCGTTAGAAACTCTTCATGATGTAAAATTCAAAGTTACTGTATTATTTGCAAGACCCATCAATATTAACAGTAGATTGATAAGATAAGCAACAGAAATTTATAAAGAAAAAGATAACATCAATCACTGTGGGGGCACTAATTTAAATAATATTTATAAATTTTATGATCTAGTTACTTATTTTGTTACCTAATAACTTGTTTTTATGTTCTGTTTATTTACTGTAAATGTCATTTGTATCATTTTTCATGATAAAATGTCGATTACTAATAAATATTAATACAGAACTTCAACTTAGAGCCGTTTTATTTCAATATAAATTTGCCCAAAGTAGAATAGAATTTCTTAGTACTGGTCCAACATTTTAAATAAAATTTGGTTTCAGTTCCATCAAAATAGCTCTTCTTTCTATTCCAAATTGGTTTAAGTCCCTAAGTCTGACTAAATTCCATACAAATTTTGGTCCTGTTATATACTAGATTAATCACCCGAAATATCATTTAAAGTATTTGTATGTAAAAACTGTAATTTTTTTGAGCTTTTCTTTAAAATAAATTACTGGCTTAAAATAACGTCTATGTTACAAATCTAATAAAAATAAAACATATTTTTATTTCACTAAAATTTCATGTATATACAGTATCCGCCAAAAATTCGACATTATATGAGGAAAATTTGTATTATTTGTTTTATGAAAATTAATATTACGAGACTTTTTGGTGCTTGTCTAAAAATTAAAAATGCCGTAGCCGAAAGTACTAGTATCACTTTCGGTTTAAGTCAAAAACAATCGATGTATTGATATATTGATATTTTGATATCTGAGCAAATTTTACAGTAATTACATAAATCATTGTCAGCTTAATCAATTATTCACTACGCAATTAGATTGGCAACTGTCTTTGAAAAATAAAAGTTCTGTTTTTCCGTAAAAAAATGTAATGTATTTTTATGAAGAATCACCAAGATTTATTATATTCGACATAACGTTTATTTCAACAACTGACTAAACCGTTTGCAAACAAACCAAATACACCAATACCTCACTTTGCGTCGTGGTTACGTTCCAAAAAAACACGACGCAAATTGAAACGACGCAAAGTGAATTATGATTTTCTATAGCAAACCATGTAAAGATCGAAGATAGGTTCCAAGGTTACAAAAATAATACTTTTTAAAAAGAAAATTGAACAAAGTAAACATTTAAAAAACAAAAATTATATAAAATTTTATTACATACATACAAAAAACAAAAAAACAACAAATTCAATTAAAACAAAATAAAATATTCAATTAATTTATAAAAACAAAATAAAAATTAATCACTGTCTGATGAGTCCATAGTGGCTGTTGTCGTAAGTCGTCAAAAATTAAAAAAAAAAAATTAAAGACTCGAACCGAAAACAACGCAACTTCGAAAATCTAACGACGCACAGTGAAAATTAGTACTAATTCAGCAGCGACGCAACATCGAAAAAACGCAAAACGAAACGACGCAAAGCGAGGTATTGGTGTACTTTATAATTTTTATACATACACATTTATGTCATATATTAATTTACTTTTGATATAGACATTATAATCGAAAAAATAACACTATCGTAGTATATTTAATTTATTATGAAAATTATGTTTTTCTAAAAAATAAATTAGGAATCTTATCTAAAATCAAAATAAGTATATTTTTATTTGTCGTTGAAAAACAAATTTTGTCAAATCAAAACTAATTAAACTGAATCATAAGATATGTTTGAAAAATATAAGTTATCAGAATAACCAAGAATATATATATATATATATATATATATATATATATATATATATATATATATATATATATCAGTTTCTCTTATCACTAGACAAAAATTCTCCACGCTTATATATAAATTAATATAGTATCTCGAAAGTGAAACTAAAAATGAAAATAGAGTTCAATATTTTGAGTTTATCATATATAAATATAGATAACTAGCATTATTATATTATTTGAAGTAAACCATTTTGAACAAAAAGTATGTATATATTACATATACCGGATGGTGGCGGTTATAGAGGGTGAATACAGAGATTTAACATGTAATATTAATTTTATGCAATTTTTTGCTTTCTTGCACATTTTAAAACAAAAAACTGTAAAGTTATTCAAAATTAAAAGTTCCGTACAAAATTGTTTTAACCTTTTTTATTAACTTTCACTTTTTATTTAAATTTAACTTTTTAATGAATCGATTTTGTTTTAAAAAAATAGACAAAAACGCATCGTTTTAAAATTCTCGTTTCATAAATCGGACAACGGAACAAGATTAAATTTTCCTCTGTTACACGTTTTTGTCTTCTATACAAACCTTACATTCTACAAAAATAAATTAGACAATTTTAAGTATATTTGTTCATTCTCACATTGTAGAATATCCAATATATCTCAAATAGCATTCTAGAGTGTACAGTTTGTATAAACGACATTTTATCCAAAATTTTACTGAACGATTTCTAACTAATTTTTATTTATTTGTAGGATATTTTAACGATTATTTACAATTAATTTATTAAAATAAAAACTGATTAAATTATATTACTCCAAACTATATTAAAATTATATTAAAATTAAAAAACACTTGATTAAGTGTCACATTTTTTTAAATATTTATTTTACTATGATAACCGTTTCGATCTTTAGGTAATTATCTTATTGTTATTTATATTAATATTTAAAAAAAAGTTAAACCAAAAAGGCAAAATAGGAACTGTATCGCAACCTACAATAATGTTCTACACCAGTTCTACGTTCTCAAAATATTCAGCGAATGACAACTGTATAGCTTTACGTTATGCCCATTTTATTATTTATTTATTTTTTTATCAAAAAATAAATAATTTAATAAATTATTATTTATTACTCTACGATATAATTAGTTTCGTAGAGATAAGCGTTCAAAGTATTAATATGTTTTCGTTGAATCAAATTCTTTTGATATTAATATCCCTTACCCAGCACGGAGAAAAACATAGTTCTAAAAACTGCACATTTACAGTTTATTGACATTCATAATTAAACCTATCAAAAAAGATAGTTCAAGATTTCACTGTATTTATTCTTTACTAAATTAGTGCAACTTATTTTCAAAAACAATCTTTAAATGCAACAACAATTTAGATAACTTATCCATATATAAATAAATAAATAATTAACATCGTAAATCGTTGCAAAATTAAAAAAAAAAAAAAACAATGGATATTTATCATTTGCATATTTGCAATTTCATTAATAAATGCACATAATTCAATAAATGAGTAACATGCTGAAAGATTTTTTAAAAATTGTTCATATTTTGGTGTAATTTGAATAAATTGTATTTTAACATGTGAGTAATATTATAAAATACACTATTTTTCTTTGTGATAGAAATTGATATATTAATTAATATTGGTAATAACATTATTTATAATATTGAACAATATACTTGAACTTAATACACAATGATTCACTTACAAGTAATGCAATAATATATTTTAATAAATATTAATGATAAGTTATAAATGTTTAATGTAGTATTATGCTGTTTAGAACTTTTTTTTATTATAAATAACCTCACTTAGGTGAGTTTCCTAAATGACCGGTTAACTAAAAACTGATTTAAATCATGAAATTAATTTTAATCATGGCTACCCTTGTATCAATCAAGCACATTTTCAGAAAATGATCTTGAATAGAACCAAGATCAGAAAGCCATAGTTATATATCCATGTGTAATTATTTTGTTTTTTTTTTACTGGAATGAATTTTATTTGAATTAACATCCTTGTAGATAATGACAAGAACTGCCGAAATTGATCAATACATCATTTTTCTATTATTTAATGTAATTTTTCACGATCGTGCTTAACTCAACAGTTTATACTGCAAATTTTTCAATATATATTATAAATTATTAATTGTAACATGGTTTTTGAACTAATAAATATTGCAGGTGACGAACGAAGGTAAAAATTACCCGACGTTTCTTACCGCGGTAATTTACAGGGCCAAAATCACTAGTTGAAATCAATCTTTAAACCTTGTGTTACCAGCTAATGTGATTATGCTGTCTAATAACCAGCCAATTAAACGTTGCGTTGTTAAACACTGATTCAAGTTAACAATGTGTTTAAGATGTCAATAATAGTTAATAATTTAATCATATAGTTAACACTATTTTATACAGTTAGCTCTTAAAGTGGTCAAATTCAATTTTGCAGCGTCCGCAAAAAATTTGGTAAGGCTTATTACAGGTTAGATTAGTAAAGTAAGATTAGTTTGTTATTGTTATTTTAATTTGTTTTTTAATTGTTCAATTCTTGAAAAGTTTGCGGACATGGCCTGAACAATGCGGACTTCGCCTACTTTGCGGACTTTGTCCGTATAATATAAATATAAATAAAGTACGTATAAACAAAACTATATAGCCATATAGCCTATTTTAACAAGCATATTTTCGCAAATTTAGTAAATCGTACATGTTAATTATTTAGTAAATATTGTATGCAAATTTTTCTTTATTTATATAATTTTGAAAATATGTATTGTAAGTATATTGCAATGTAATAGCACAAATTAAACAAAGTTCATATTACTAATTATCATAAAAATTACAAAATTGAATAACATTTAGAAACATTTTCAAAAATAAAATTAAAAATCTAAACTAAAGTAAAATTATTGAAATAGTACTTTTATGAAAAAAATGTTTTTTTTTACAAATAAAATCACACTGATTGTAGAAAATTTTTGAAAATATACATACATTTTAAACAAGAGATAAAGAAATAAAACATCTTTAAATTATAGTTCTGTATTAATAAATATTAACACAGAACTGTAACATAAAGCTGTTTAATTTTAATATAATGAGTTCTGAAAGATTTTTTACTATGATAAAAAAAAAAATAAAGATAAACTTGGAAACTAAAATTTGTGTAGTTACATATATTATTTACAAAATAAGAAAATAATACGAAATGAAAAATATTTTGAAAAAATATTGGTCTATGTATTAGTTTTTTTTACTAAATAAATGAATATTATAAATTATTAATAGATGATACTTAGAACTGCTGTAATATCAAAATTATCAGTGCATGAATTATAAACACTGAAAACTATTACTTTTTATATACCTATATTAATTTTTTGTTTAAAATAATATGCAGTATTTATATAAATAAGTAACAGATTTTTTGCATTTTAATTCATATAATAAGTCTATTATGTTCACATCTATAAGATCTGCAACATTATAGATATTTTTTCTTTTTCTATAAAAAAAAATCCATTTACTAGACAAAGCTAAAACATTCTGTAATATTATACAAATTTCACAGATGTGATCAGAATAGTATAAATCTTGTTTTTTTAGCAATTAGACAGATTAAATTATCTTATGGAATTATTAATAAATGTTTGCAAGGAAGAAACCATTTCTTTAAATTTTCTTCATTTTAAGACTGTACCACTTTGGTACTTTACTGTCCTGCTAAAGCAAAAGGTCGTATTTGCAAAAATATAGCTTTGTAATAATGAAGGTTTTTCAGTCTTAGCATTATAGGCAGTTCTGTAGATACGTTACATATGTTAAATGAATTTCGATTCGATTTATTACAGTTTTTTTTTTGCAGAGTATATGATTGGACAAATTTTGATTTAAATAAAAATATGATGATTCTATTATCATATCATACGAAACTATAATAAATAAATAAAAATGTAAGATAATACATTTTTCTTCTACGACTGTTAAAAATATTATACTTTATATTACTATTTTCATTCGTAAAATATCTGTTTATGATAATAGTGCAAAAAGTTTAAAAAAAAAATACTGTAACGCGTCATTATTTCACTCTGGCGTTATATAAATATATGCACCAAAAGAATGCACTAAAAAACAATTGAAACAAATCTCGCAATCTCGGCAATAAAAGTGTTAAATTTTAGATGATGTTTGTATAAATTACCGTATTTTTCGGACCATAAGACAGAAAAATTGAATTAAAAATTAATACAGCACGCCAGTGAAGTAGGTATGTAGGGTATAAATTTGGGGTGTGTCTTATCGTCCGGTTATTCTTTTGTCTTTACAGTCGTAAAACATATTATATAGAACTCATGTATAAAGTGACTTTTTTGAATTAGTGAAATTGGTCAAAGTTTCCATTCGTGAAATAAAATACTACTTTATGTACTTGTTGCATTAATTACTATTTTGTTTTTGTTAATTTTTCTTAAAAATCATCTATGTAGTAAATGACATTATTGACTATACGGATTGTGATTTTATTTTATTTTAACAAATTTGTACATCAGATTGTGAAGTAATTTGCAATATTTTTATATGATTTCTGTTAATATTAATTAGCCAAATGAATATTCCGTTTTCTTCAAATGCTTTTCAGAAACCTTCACACAAATAAACGACTTTTCAATTTATTATTGTATTGTTTGTTGCAATTTAAAAAATTCTAAACATTACAGTAAAAACTAGAATAATTATTCATCAAAATCCGTGATACGTTTAAATAATTAAAATATTTCATTATTAATATTGTCTATTTGTTATATTATATTGTTGTCATTATGCAATGTTTAAGCTGTAAATTCACATAGTTGTCCCCTCTTATCCGTGGATTAGGTAACATCACAATGTTTTCCAAAAAGATATCAGTCCAAAAAATATATTATTAATATGTAGAAATATACACACACAAAAATAAATAGTTAAAATGGTTTCAAAGAAAATTAAAAATTTTTAAACAGTTAGTATTTTTATATTGTTAAATTACTACAAAGCAGAAATATTTTTTTATAGTAAAAATAAAAAAAATACTATTTATAGATTAATTAGTTTATATAGTAAAAATATAAATTTGTTAATTCTGAAGGGAAACCATTTGTACAATCTGGTGTACAAATTACATAATTAAAATCCCTTCAAACATTGATAAAATCCTTAACTAACATGATAAAAACCAATAAAAAATTTCTTAAAATCAAATGAATTCTAAAGTAAAATTCCTACAATCTCAGAAATTTCGTATAAAATTCGTATAATCAACAGAAAATCAGTACAATCTCAACAATCATACTGAAAATTTGTACAATTTAATGTACAAAATTTGGGAAAGTGGTTTTCCCCCTAGGTTAATTTTCTTTTAAAATAGAATAAATTAAATCTGAAATCAAAATTTTAAATCTTTTTGCTTAACACTGGAATTTAACTACGTTTTTTTTTGTTTTATATGTACAAATCATATTATACGTCCGCGAATATGAAAGATTATTTATATTTTATTATTTTCAGACATGTTTTATTTCTATAAATATTCGTATGTCTATTAAAAAATTGATATTCACTAGTTCTAGTACATTTTTATTTGTTATATCTTGTACAAATAAAATTTTATTTTATATAACTCAATTATAACAGTTATATATAAAACCTATAATAATTATTATACAATTACACAAACATATTAAGATAATATAATGTTTAGTCAACTTCATTATAATTTTTATAATTTGCATTGTATCATATCAACTCACTTTTATTTTAAAATTAACTTTCCGTCCAAAACGAGGTCCAAACTAAAATTCAATTTTCAATATTGTAAATTGAATTCGAGAAAAACCAAAATTGAAGATAAAATCAAAACAATATATGTTTCAAATTTAGGTCAAATCAAACTAGAATAGGGCAAGAACTTTTAATAGCATAGGAAACAATTTTCAAAAAAAAAACTCATCAAATTTTTTTATGTTTAAAAATTTACATGATATTTACAAATTATGTAGCAGTAACAAAATTCGATAATTAAAAAGAATCAGTAACAATATTTACTATATTTTATTGCTGATCATTTTTTCTGTTTTGTTTTACAAACTCGTTTAAAAATACATGAATGCAACGTTGCACGGGTTAGGTATTAATATTATATGATGAAGCAGAAACGAATACTATATATTTTACGAAGAAATTAGTGTAAAAAGTTTAATGAATAAAATAAACAAAAACAAACCATGTTACTAACAATGAATTATAAGTTTTAACAAATGTTATATGGAGATGCCAGGTATAAATGGATATATGTTGAGAAAAGTATTTACCTGTTATCCAAGGTAAGTAATTAACAATAAACAACCGCTTAGAAAACAGACGTTCAGTTTTTTTTTGTAATATTACTGTTAAGTATACACAAATGCAAGTATATGTTGTTTCTGCTTGCCCAAATGCACTGTCTATGTATCAAGATGGACGCCCAACTAAGGAAAATTTTAGTTGAAAAACCGTGTTAAAATTTTCACCCCATGACAAATGTTACCATCAAAATTTTACTTATTATTTCAAAAAAGGAAATAGCCGTATTTTATGATATACACAATTATATAAATATACTATAGTTGTATGTTACTTGTAATATTGTAATCAAGTGATACTAAATCCTGGTTCACACAGCCAGAAATACGAAACCGACAGGAAAATTTATCGATCTTTTTTATCTCAATTTCATTTTCGGAAAAAATATCACATATATAAAATTGTAAGGAACGACTAACAGAAAGATAAAAAATATATTGATTAAAAATTTTGTACCATGACGGCTGTGTTGTCATATTCCAACCCTTTATTTGATTAATTTTGATAGTGACCAATTTTTCATTGTTCACATTTTCAAAATAATATTTAATAATAAATATATTAGAAAATTGAATATATGTTAAAGCATCAACAACGAATTTATGCTATAAACAACATTACGTAAAATCGAACAAAGACTTGTTAACAAATTTGATCATTGTTATAAAAAAATTAATAAAATATATTCATGCAATTTGTGGTTATAAATACAGATATATGCCACAAAAAAATAAATTGAACACATTTTTTTTTATTGTAATATAAAAAAAAATCACATGTTTCCACGTTCTGTTTCAATCAGGCTAATAATAAAACTAATAAGATGAGAGAAACGATCAAAACAATAGAATAAATAATGACATAAACAAAACACTAAAAACAGTTGAAAACTACCATTGCATTAAAAGGCCTCACCCTTACCTTGTATTTGGGTCGTGGTGTATTGAGTCGAATATCCTGAACACAACAACGAATTGCAATCACAAAATCACACATTAAATTTCACTAGAGTTCAAACATTATGTTAATGAATTTAATTCGATAAGAAAGTTTCATGCAGAACACACACACGTATGTATGCACCAAAAAAACAACAATTTTATTAGTGCAAGTTTGATCAGAATCCGTCGGAACTCACGTAGGCATCCTTGTTCCGAACCCGCAGCTGACTATAGTTATACCGTGAAGTTGGCTGCCATACTACTTACCAGTGACGCTCAAATATCGGTACCCGCACAAAAACTTGTTTATTTCAATATTTAAACAAGTTATATTTTGTTTTTATATCATTCAATACTTGACAAATATATAATAAAATTTTATAATTACGTATTTATTGATTTGCAATTAAATTTTAAACGCATTAATTTGGATGCACGAAAAAATGTTTGATGGTCACTAAAATTTAACGCTGCATGTGTCCTACTTCATAGCAAAAAAAGAAAATGATTACAGGGATAATAAGGGCATCGTTTTAAGGACCAAAGTACCTATTAAATTGATGATCTATTATATACCAAATAAACAAAACTAAAAATTGAAAAATATGTAGGTAAAATGCTGCAAGTAATGTCTCGGAGTACCAGTTACAATTGCTGTTCTTAGAATTAAAACATTTATTTTTTTTACAATTACGTATATAATAATAATCCTAATAAAATTCTTGAGCAACAATAAATAGTATATATAGCAAAAGTTACATACCCATTTTTGTTTGTTTACAAAAAAAAATTAATAAAAACGAAATCTTATAATGTATTTGTTTAAAAATGAAACAAATGTATTTTTCTGTAAAAGAACAACAACGCTACTTATATATTATTTCAAATATTTAGAATGTTAATTTCAATATTGTTTGATTTTAAAACACACACATACACATATAAATGTAAATAGCGTATAATATTATAAATATCGTATAATAAATACATATTTGCTAATTATAATGTAAATCGACTTTAAAAAATACTATATTAATATCTTAAGGCCTGTTCAAGGCAAACAAAAGGCTATATTGAGACAGGTGGTGGGAGTACAAAAAAGGATAATTTTACATTCGATTTATTCGTTTAATACTACATATTTATAGTAACTAATTATTAGAAAAATTAGCTAATTTATGTACAATTAATAATTTAATAACAATTTTTATGTATTTACAGAAGTAGCATATAAAAAAAATTAATCAAATATTAAATAGTCAATATTTTCTTTGTTTATCATTATTTTGATTTCCAAAAAATATACATGTTGTTAATTATAATAATGATTAATCATATTTTTTTCAAATAAAATGTATGTGTGAGAAAAAATGATGAAAATTATTTTTTTACAAAAATTCTGAAATTAATACATAAGTACTTTAATAACAATTAACAATATATATATTTTTTTGGAAATCAAAATAGTAATAAACAAAGAAAATATTGACAATTTAATATTTGATTAATTTTTTTATATGCTACTTCTGTAAATATATAAAAATTGTTATTAAATTATTAATTGTACATAAATTACCTAATTTTTCTAATAATTAGTTACTATAAATATGTAGTATTAAACGAATAAATCGAATGTAAAATTATCCTTTTTTGTATTCCCACCACCTGTCTGAATATAGCCTTTTGTTTGCATTGAACTGGCCTTAAATAAGAAAAAACAGTTACACATACACGCACACACACTATAACAAAATGAGCACATTGGCAAAAATTACATTGAGTAAATATTTTTCAATTTTTTTTCGTTTGTACATTTCTTTGGACGTCTTTTTAAAGTCATAACAACATTAGTTCAATAGTTAGAAATGTGGTTTTACACTCCATCTTTTTATTTATTTTCCTCTATTTTATTCCATGAGCACAATACTTCTTACTATTTGTAATTTTATTTGAATACGGTTTATTTTAGTTTTTCCTTTAAATTTTTTACTAACCTGTCAAATTTGGCGTAAATATTTTTTTCCTTCTATTTTTATTGAAACACTAAATTGTAGATTATGTAATAATCGTTTGATTTATAGCCAAATTGACAACTCTCTATATTAATTTAGTTACTTCTTGTTTATACATGGACAACAGTGATATATAATAATTTATATATATTTATAATTGGCACATTATACTATTATAAAACACTAGTTTTTTTTTAATAGCTAAAAAATTTTCTGTTTATGAAATTATAAATATGAAAATTATTGCAAAACATTCGATATTTAATTTTTTTTTTGATATTTATGTTTGATTATTTGTTACTTATTAAAGACATAATTAATATTTTTGAGTTAAGGATAATATATCGTTGTCGTGGAAATAAAAATAAACAAAACTAAAAACACAAACTATTTATTAACATATTAAAAATAAATCAGTCATAAAATCATAATTTTAAAATAAAATTTAAATAAACATATATCTGGTATTAGAAACAAAACATGTACATATAACATAATAAATAAAAAAAAAAAAAATAGATAATATAATTGTGCTGTTATTAAAAATAAATGAAACATGCAATTAATATTTCAATTTCATTTATATATTATTACGTACAAAAATATTAGATTTTTGAAATAATATTCTTAACATAATTTTTAATTAGACATTGAAAAAATTTAAAATAATTTCAATTATAACATATAATAGTTATTATGCTCCTTAAAAAAACAGTTTTGGAGATGGATTCATAACTTTAAAAAAATAGGATTCCTAAAACATTTTGATTAGATTATGTTTTAATTAATTTTCTTACAGAAAACTTCTTAGCTTGTAATTATTCTTTGGCACAGCACAGCAATAACAGTCATGATATACAAAAAGCTATGATTTTTGTAATTTTTTTTGTTCAATATATATTAATCTTTAAACAAATCTACAACATCTAGATATATAATTCTGAAGTCTGCCGAATACGACATTATATATATAATATTATATATTAAAATATAAATTCTAATAATCGTCAAAAAAATATCGATCTATCTTAAAAATTATCCAACAAATAAATATATATCACCTGACCAGATCAGACTAAATTTAATCATAAAAAAATATCTAGGAGAAATGCACCATTATTTTTTCTTTTTTTTTTTTCCTTAATAATTATATTTTTACCTTGTGTACGAGAATTAAGAGTTAAAATTGGAAAACGGATTTGAGAGAGAGAAAGAATTTGGTGGAAAAATGAAGGAACTTACAAAATGATTCTTTGGTGTGTCAACTTCAGCTGTTAGGCAAGTTGGGTTGACGTTGATGAATATTCATGCTCGATCGTGTTTGCTTCTTCTATCTCCTTAAAGTGCGATTTGAAGAGCAGAATGACGCCTAAAAGAACGATTGGTAGACCGAGTAATGAACAGATTAGTTCACCGGTTATCGATGGATTCCATATTAGTAAACCTAAAAGGAATTTTTTCATATATACACACACATTGTTATTTTTGACATGAAAGAAGGAAGGAAATCAAGATACTCAAAAATTAAAATTTTAGCTGAAATTAAGTATTTTAATTAAATTATTTGATACGTATAAATAAAGAAAGAGATTTTATTATTTCCCAAATTATTTCACAAGTTACTCAGTCATTGAATCGGCTTGTTAGGCTATGGATCAATGACTGGCCCAGTTTAACCATAGACACGTGTTTCGACCCTTTAGTATTAATAATAAAAAAAAAATTAAATAAATAAAATTTCCTACCATTCTTGGCGTTAGTCATATTGAACAACGACCACCAAATGCCAGTAAGAGGTAATGCGGTGGTGGTCATTGCAACGGTGAAAACAGCCGATTGACTTAGAATTAGGAATCGTATCGATGATACCGTGTAGACAATGTATGCCAAGAGAAAGAGCCAAGCATAGAGATAGACATCGCCGCAATGATTTCTTGCTGAGGCGCTAGGCACTGTAAAATGGCACGCCAAGCCGTGACCGGTGTAGTTGAAGAATTCAGTCAGATTCGAGGCCTACATCAAAAACAAAATAAATCACATCATATAAATATATATTTTTTTCGATTGTGTATATAATGTATTTATAATAGTCAAAGTATTAGATTCGGTTGCATAAAGCATTGTTAATTTAATCAATTAATTAACTAGGTAACTAGATTGTCAATTATTTTCGAACCGCCTTTGGCAAGTTAACAAATTGGTTAACTTGCAAAACAGTTAACAAAGCTTTGTGCAAACCAGGCCATAATGTTTAAAAAGAGTAAATCGGTTACAGAATGTAATGTACACATATTAGTTAATTGTGTACGTTTAGAGCAGATAGATGAGTTTATGTAATTGGGTAGTTTGTTGTTTGGTGCGTTCGCTAGAAATATGTGGTAGTGAGTGTTGGGATATGTGATGTTAGTAGAAGGGATTGAATGAGAAAAGAAATGTATAAAATTAAATAAAAAATATATTGCAAAAATTAGTGTATTCAAGATGGTTCGCGGCGGTCAACTTATACAAACGTCTACTGAACGTTTGGATAGAATATATGTGAGTGATATTGATGCTGTTCGTTCGATAAGTTTTGTTTTGCATGAACGAAGTAAAAAAAATAAAAACATGTTTGTGAGGTAGATGAAGCGGAAGTTGCATGCCTGGATAGGAATGTTTGGTTGAAACTAATTCCTGTATTTTTATGAATACATGGCGTAATTGTGTATGTTTGTTTATAAACAATATTTTACAGTTTTGATAGTGATAATAGTAAAAGTACAATAACGTACTATAAAAATAAAACGTAATATATATTTATTTTTTATTCATATATTCAAAAATTATCTAATATAATGAGAAAAAAAAAACAACAAAAAATAAACAAACTGAAACGTATGAGTCACATAAAAAGTTTAATTTAAACTTTATTTATATATTATGAAACATTTAAACCAGTTGCATAAAATTTAATCAATTTTTAATTAGATTGTTAATTATTTTCGAAATGTTTGATTGTATACTTATTATATTTATCAAAAAACTGCCGACCTGTATAACCAAGTAATTTACAAAGTGTGCCTTCGAATTCCGCTTGGTGCATGGATTGTTTGTGTCGTATTTCGAAAAATAATTAACAATCTAATTAAGAATTGATTAAATTTGTAGAACTTTACTCGTACATCAAGAGTTTGATTATTTTTTTTATATAATTTTCTATCCAGTGCCAACATTTGAATATATTAATAATAAACATTGTTTCTGGCTAAAAAATTTAGTAGCTGTGGCTAATATATTATGTGTTTCAAAACAAAAAACCCAACATTTTAATTTTTTTCAACCGTACTTACCTTTCCAATACTGGGAATTACATCGGTCCATACGAGGAAAACACAAAGAATCCAACATATTATATGAAGCCATAGAGATAAATGCAGCGCCGAATAGTTTTTAATAGGAGCTTGAGACGTGATCAGTGGATGCGAGGACGTTGAAACAGACTGACCAGACAGGCCAATTGTTGAGTCACGATTTGACACCAATTTTGATATTGTTGACAATAATGATGACGATATACTTGTGTATAATAAACTCTATAAAAACATAATTATTTCTTATATTTTCCACTATCATTTCAGAAATCTTTCGCAAAAATTAAAATGATGAGAACAGAATTATGGAGGTAATATTTCATTTATAAAAGTTTATAACATAATGGGAAAAACAAATATTTTTTTATTGAGGATGTCTCACAATTTTTGTTTTTTTTTATAAGTTAATTTATATTAAAAACTTTTTTGAAATGCGTCATATAAATTTATAAAACCAATAAGATTCTCAAAATTTGTCTCAGTAGTCACTTCATATGATACCAGAAATTGTAACAATATATACAAAAAAAAGGAAAATATGCAACTTTTGGCCAAAATGTTATTTTTGATAAAGGCATAATTTTGTTTAACAAATTAAATTCTAAAAATGTCATTGCATTTAAAAAGAAATATGCGACGGGATATTCTCGTAATATATATATTTCACATGTATAATAAATGTTTGTTATATTATATCGTAAAATGTAATAGCAATAACTAAATAAATATTTATTTTATTTATTAATCATAATTGACTGATAATTCAATAAATGATGATACATTAGTAATGTAAATGTATTTTACTTGGTGTCAATCCAAAACCTCTCGTCTACTTCCTAAAACACGGAACGCTTTCGACAAAACGCAGATAAAATTAATTTGTTTGCAATGATAAATGCTTATCATTCGTCGAAACTCTATTGCTTGGTCTATTGTATTTTTCGACTGCAAGATTTGGTTTTTGGTATGAAATCCAGATACAGCGTCACATATGTTTACAAGCGAATCAACAAGTTTCATGTCAAGAAAACTGTACAGAATATTCGTATATGAATTTTTGGTATTTGTACAGAATAGCGAACAATGTTTCGTACCAGCAGTAAATATTTTAAAAAGATTTTCTAAATTCAGTGATATAATTCAATACAAGTTATATAAAATTAAAAGATTTTAAAATCTATAAACTATAAATAACATAACAGTGTATTTTTAAATTTTTCATATTTTGTAAAATAATTCATAAAACCATAAAATTGTTGTTATTCATTTAATTATAACACTAGCTGGGCCACTACAAGCCCGTTTTGTGGGTGTTTTAGATCTTCCTTTAGTCCTGGTCTTATAACAGTTACATTGTCTTAAAACCGATATTAGTTAAAATCAAAATTAAAACAGAACTTGTGGAACCAGCCAATATTACTAATGCATTGTTTTTCCTTTTTTCGCAACCAGAGATCAAGATACCTTGCACATTTTTTTTAAACATATTACTACATTAATTTTGAATTAATTTGAAAGATAAGATTGTATTACGAAATTAAATACTTTTTGTTTCACTTACAGATTGAGTCGGAATCAAATATCTTTCGAGTAATGTATAATGAGCAGAAAATATAGATAATCCACAAATATAAACAGCGGCCCATGTAGCATGAGTTTGCCACGACCAAATTCCAGCATCATCAGATTTCCTCTCTCTTTCCATTCCCCGACAACGAAACTCATCACACAAGCCATAATCGACCGAAATGAATAATCCAACAATAATCGTCGTACTTGAGAAAATTCGTTGCAATCCCATCACTAATAAATAATGATATTGTTAAAAAAATAGATAATTGAAAACAATAAACATATACTTACTTTTGCGGCAGAAGAAGAAATAATAAACTAACGAAAAAACTAAAACAATTCCTTTAATTGGATCTTGCAAATGACACATAACCCTCTTCCGATCAATCGAATACACAACCATAAAACCACTTAAACCATACATTATTCCGATTTTTAACATTTTGTTCCATTCGATAGGCGGTTGGGAAATTTTTACTGGCGTACTTTTTGCACATAATTTTTTCATAATTACAGTGGCAAGAAACAGAACAATCACAGTTGCAAGCGATGTAAAATGCAACATTGTATACGCATCACCCTTTACGTTTATTGTTTCTAAGTAAATCGGTAAAAGTATTACGAGAAATGTGGAAGATATTATTAATAAAAATCCGATAAATATAAACTGAGCCTTATTTTGGGTTGTTTGTATTTGTGATGGTGCAGGAATAAAACCTTGTTTGTCCGATGGGAGACATTGTTCTTCATTTTCTGTCATAGAATCTTCATCGGAACAACGTAATAAATCGTCGTGATCGTCTTCTTCCATTTTTTTCCCTTAATTTTCTAATAAATTAACCTAAAACACAGGTCCAGTTACAGGTCACACAAAAGACTACTATATTTTATGATAACTTATATTAATGTTAATAAAAACAAAGAAAACACAACAAATAATACAGATTAGATAACAAAAAGATGTATCACAAATAGAACTTTTGTTTTATTACCACGAAAAGCAAATAAAGGTATTAATTATGATAAACGATCCTTTATCTAAGATACGCCAAATTGACGGATTGGAACATTATAACATAATCAATATAGAAATTAATTGTTATTCATGATTTTGTCAAATAAGTGTTACAAGCGTAGGTTGATTAGAAAAATGCAAGTAAACAGATCAATAAGTATATGTCAAGCATGGTAAGATTTGACAAGCCACGCCTACTTATTTGTAATGATAGATAGAAGGAAGAACGTTTAAAATTAATCATTAATTAAAAAACTATATGCTTTACTGTAACAATAAATGTATATACAAATTTGTGCACATTTTCACAATTGTTTATTTCATTACTAATTCAGAAACTTACAGTTAAAAGAGAAACAGAAACAAACGCTTGAAAACACAAGATGCCATTTAAATTTATCGGCTTCTTACAAGTTACATTTTGTCAAAGTAGTGTACTCTAGTGGTATTTTTAAAAATTATTATCAAATATGCAAACCTTCTGTATTTAAATCTTTTTTGTATATAAATTAAACTATATTTAAATAAAATGATGTGAAAATATATCATATAAATTTTAATTATATATTTTTAGTTATTCTTTAAAAAAATTACAAAAAACTATTTACACGTGACTAGCATGACGAGAATGTCATGCGGGTTGTATACATCTAAATTCTAAAAGCATACGAGGAACTAAATTGAAATTTCGGTGTTTTTTTCTAAAAATAGCGACTGGAAAGCTTTTCATATAAATGACATTTAATTTTATATGTTTTGTTAAAGGTTAATGGACTTTCCAATATAAGGTTGGATACAGTTTTGAATTTTTTTTATATTGACATATTGAATTTAATATGTTTTGAATATTTAGTACAAATTTTAAATGACTTCCTAAAAATTCAATTAAAATTTATATTAAAATTTTTATTGGTAAATTAATAGAAATTGATTTTATATATTATTATTTATATACAGTATCCGTCAAAAAGTCGGCATCACATGGGAAAAAATTATTATTTATTTTTTGAATATTATTTTTATAGAACTTTTTGGTACTTGTTTAGAAACTAAAAATGTACTAGTTGGAAGTACTGATATCATTTTCGGTATAAATCAAATTAAACAATATAGAAAATAATTTCAGGTAAACTCACTGTATTTGTAAAAATATTAAATAAAAAACTTATTTATAAAATAGTTATAGATTGACATTTAAGGTACCTATGCAAATTTTGAGTTAAAAGTACAAAACAATTTTTTTCAAACTATTTTAAAAGCAATTTTTATTTTTTTTTAAAATTGCTTATTTTTCATAACTACGCTTCCTACTAGATGAATTTTTCATTTAATATTTCGACTTTAAAAATATTGAATATAAACTTATAATATTAATAATATTCAATTGATTCACCAAATCATAGCCCATTTTGGATCACTTTCAGGTAGAAGTAGTCAAGATTTCACTTTAATTTTTGCATTTATTATGTATCAAATATAAACTACTTTTATTAATTAAACACTTTTTATTACATTTAACATTTTAAAACCTAAATAATCCTAAAACCAGTTCTAATAATTTTTAAATAAATACTTTAAAATATACACATTTTTATCTAAAAGGGGCTACAAATACGTGCCATAGTATCTGATACACTTTGTAATTTTTACTGAAAAAAAAACTAATAATAATGAAAATAAATAATTAACATGAAAACTTATTTATAAGTGACACACCCATTCATAAGAATGTGGAATATAAGTAGTGTGATTTGGAAAAGACTGATAGAACTCCTTTTCTGTCATTTTTGAAAACAAAGAAAGCTGAAGCAAAAAATTAAAACTATACTAATTAAAAAAAAACATGTTATTATATCAAAGATTTGTAACTATAAAAAATTTCAGAAAATCTGTTTATATTATAATTATTCTATGACGCAAATAATGAGACAAATAAATAAACATGTTTTTCGGTCATACTTAAAATATATATATAAAAAAAGAATTATAAACAGCTTTTTGTTACAATAATGCTAATAGTTTATTAAAACTATTGCATTAGTTTCAAAAATAAATATATTTCATAGATATGTTTTGAATAAAATATTATTTATTATAACATTAAAATTGTTGAAGATTAAAGGTCAATTTATACTATTCGTTCCGTTTAGTTCCGTTCAGACAAAAATTCCCACATATATATATATATATATATATATATATATATATATATATAGTTTAAATATTTTATAGTTTATATACATATTAATATTAGAATGGGTCGAAAAAAATTGATTTTGCTGGCTAGGTTCTAAAATGAAAATATTTGATATAAAAACATGCGCAACATCAAAAAAACTTAAAAAAAAATTTGTTTAGAGGGCACCGTGAGGCCCCTGAAAATGTCATTTTTAGCACTTTTTTAGTTTATCGGCTATATCTCTGAACGTATAGACTAAAAACTCTTTTCGCTTATGACATAAGATCCACAAAACAGATTTTGGTAGGAGTTGAGTCGTTTTCAAGAAGTTTTGCTACTGCGGTTCACGCTGTAAATGATGAAAATTAATAAAAAAATCTGTTCGCTTATAACTTGACATCCACGGAACAAATTTTGATGGCAGTTTTATTAATAGTTGAGTCGTTCTTCGAGTAAGATTCTAGTATGAGGCAATGCAGAGTGAGTGACAAGCAAACGCTGTAAACGATAAAAATTGACCAAAAACTGCAATTAAGTTAAAATGAATTGAAAGTAGTGAATTCTGTAGCAAAGCACGGACATAATACTAGTTTAATAAAAAATTCGTTAAAATATTTCAAAAACTGTTGCTGTTTCAAATATGCATTTTGAGAAAACATGCGTTAAGGTTTTGCATTTTTAATTACAAATTTCCACGTTAGAATTACCAAAGGTAAAAAAACTGTCTAGCGTTGAAAAAAAAAACGAAAAAAAAAGCTTTTTATGTAATAATCTAAAAATATGAAATTTTGACCTAAATCACTCTACTGAAAAATTTGCTTTGTGTCGATAAGGTCTTTTTTCCTGTGGCAGCATACATGTGGACAATATGTTAAGTAAAAGTTTTTAAAAAGTGTTTTCAAATTTATTAATTTTGAGACCAAGCAAATCAAATGAATAATCTGAAAAAAACAGTAAATATCAGAAGATGTGTTTTGAAAAAGTATGAAATTTACAACACTCGAGCAGCAGTTAGCAAAAAGCGAAAATATTTTTTATGTAATAAAAAGTAAATATTATAAAACTATTTACTAGCAATAGCTAGAATTCCATAGTCAAATTTTGTTCGTAATCAAAACCAAACAAAAAAAAAAACACAGCCAATGCAATTATGACTAGTTTCGATAAGTAACGAAACATTAGAAATCATTTTGCTTAGTGTCAATCGAAATTTCTTATGTGCTCTCTAGCAATCGGAACACTTCCGAATATGCCAGGCCAAATTTATTTATTTGTATTTATAGTTTATTGCCATTCGTAGAGCTCTATTGTTTGGTCTATTATATTTTTAGAATATAAACAAAATTTTGTTTTTGTTATGAAATCCAGGCACAGACAGAATTAGCTTAGGGTCAGTTTCATAAACGATAAATACATTTACTTCACAAGTAAATATTGTTCTGCTACTGAATAACCATGAAAACAAATGTTATTTCAACAATTTACTATTATTATTATGAAAAATAATAGGAGTAACTATTTTTTAGGATCTCTGAATGAAATTTATTTTTCCTTTTTAATATTAAAATTTATAGAGTAAATATATTTACCGGGCCTTAAAAATATATAATCATCTAACTGAAAAGCAGAAAATGTAATTGTTTTAAAGTTAAACTTCTGTTCATCTGAAAATAATTGATAGTAAAATAAAACGGCTTTAGGTTGTAGTTCTGTATAAATATTCATTAATAATAATTGATGTTTCGATGTTATAATTGATAGTGTTTTTCGGAAAGCTAATTTTTCTCTATTCTTATACAAATTTAAATACATTTTAATTGATTTTACCACAAACTAATTTTTTTTTAACAAAATTTCTTTTGTTTACTTAGTTACGTCACTGATCGAAAAGTAAAAACATTTATTATTATTATTGCTTGAAAGAGCATCGAAAACGATTTTGCTACAATTCCAAAAACTAAATCTGTTCGCGACAAATTCACCAGCTAACTAGAGCCACCACCTGTGGCGGGATCTCGTTCGCAAACTCCGATTCCGAAACTTTCGGAGAGGCGCGCACTCAAGCCGGGCTGCAGGTCTCAGTTCGCTCGCAACTGCTCGCACACAAACAGGTGCTCCGCTCGTGTTGTATGCGTTCGAACAGCTGTCGAATTCGCGACATCGCGACAGAACTGCTAAACTATCAACAGCGCCCGATAGTGTATCAATTCGTTTTTATCGCTCAAACGGAACAAGTGATACCGAAAGTTACGTTTTTGCAAATTGTGACATTGACAGTAAAAGTTTGTTTTGTTCTCGAATTATTTTTAATTGTTTTACTAAACGGTACGCGGGGTTGTATTTTTTGTTGTTGTTGTTTTGTATGGTGTTTTTGGTTTTGTTTTTGTTGATTGTGTTTGGTTTTTTAGCGTGGACTTTTTGAAGTGTTTCAATTAAGTTTTTGAGTTTTTTTTTCGTAGTTTTTTTACTCGACTATGTGATTAGCGATGGAGAAGTAAGGTGAGTTTTTTTTTATATTTATTTTAAAATAAATTTGAAGCAATTTCGCGGAATAAATTTAAGACTTTTGTTTTATCATATTAAGTTTGAAGGCTTTATGGCATATCGGTAATCAATCGATAAATTTCACATTTTATTTATTTTTTATAATACTTAATTGTTTTTGTTTTTTAATATATAAGAATAAATATAAACAAACTTTATGCATGTTTGTTATTTTAGATTATATTTTACAATTTAAACAATTTTTTGTTATGAATCACTAACTTTAAAATTATTCGTTCGCATTATCGCATTCTTAACCACTTTTAGAAGTACTTTCAGTGAAAATTACTTTTTAACATATATTTCATATGATTTATCATTATTTTAAATAGCTTTATTTACCTTTATTTTGATTTAGAAATCATAAAATATCAATATACACTTAATAGAAAAGAAAAACAAGCAAAAATAAATTTTAGAATAAATGTCGAAAAGTGTTTCTTATAGAAACTATAAATACTGGTCATTCTTTTCTATTAATAGTAATTGAATTTATAAATATAAATTAGTATTTAATATTATAATTATGGTTGTTAGTAAATTATTGATGTATAAACTATATTACTATAATTGTAAACTCATAAATTAATTATGTAATAATTTACCTATACAATCAATATCTTTATTTGAAAATATATTTATAATATGTTGGTCATAGCTACGAAGTATATTAGTCTTTCAAATGTAGTTTAGATAATATAAAGATATTACACATGTGTCCATGCACCAAAGCGGGATTCAAACACAGATAACGCATTTGGCCATGTATTTTGATAAAATATAAAATTAAATATAAAATATATAGTTATTAGCTTACAGTTAGACAAGGGATCTACAGTTTATAGTGTGTATATAGTGATCATATAAAGTTTAAGTTTTAGATATTATATTGTATTTAAATTAAATTGCTGTGTAAATTAATTTCTTGATTAGATAATATTATTTATTAGTATATGCAAACAACAAATCAGTTTTCAATATTTTGTGTTTATGAAATAAAGGTTCATTCAGACTATATTACTTATCATCAAATTAGTGTTATGTTTTAGGGCAGAGTTAATGGTTCTGAATTAGACTATTTACTAACTTATGAGAAAAATGACGCAAATGCATGATTTTTAGTTTTATCAGTTGTTAGTTTTACTGCAACCAAGAATTGAGATATTAATTTAGCTATATTGGCAGTTCTGAACCAACAGTATTACGATTAAAACATAAAATTAATTTTAAAATAAGTAAGGGTAGGGTAAATGAAACTTATTTCTTTAAGAATATTGTACAATTTTTTTCATATAAACTCTACAAGACATTATAATTTTCGAATATAAACCTAATTGTTGATATTACAAGCTCAGTTCTTAGGTGTTTTAATTTATTTGTTTAGTTTTGCTCTTATGACAATTACATTGTCTTAGAACCGGTATTAGTTAAATCCAATTTTAAAACCGAGTTTCTAAGTCTATAAAATATTACAATATTCTATATTGAACATTATTTTATGCTCTTGCACTTTACACTTTGAAACACTGACAGTTCCAACACATTACAACTGACCTGTACAGCTGACTATATAATGGTGATACAGGGTGGAGCACAACAAACAAATTTTTAAATAAAATAGAGCCTCAAGTTTTCAATTTTTTTATTTCAATTTAAAGGTCATTTTTTTAATTGTTTTGTCAAGAATCGCTAATATATTATTTTTTATTCATTATTTGCTGATACGCTACATGAAAAATACTTTGTAATTTCTTGGAACTACAATTGCGTCAATTAATAGCTGATTTTAACACTATGACTTTGCACACGGCAAAGGTAACAATGAGTGTTCTGCGAGAAATGTTTCCTGAACATTTGATTTCACAGTACGATGATATTTCTTATCCAGTTCGTTTGCCAGATTTAACGTGTTGCGGCTATACTGGTTATGAGATTACACTAAAAGTAATGGGTCTATTCGGTTGATATCTGTAAGACCCATTAGTGTTACAGAATGTCGGAATAAATGGAATTCTTCTATCGATGGAAAAAGACAAAATATTCTGTATCGCTGCAGGTCTTGTGAGTCGAATAGATCCCACAATGTGATACCTAATGTTGAAGATTTAATACAACAAATAGGAAATGAAATTATTAGCGATTTCCGACGAAATAATCGAAAGAGGAAATATTTGACGAAGACAAGAGTTGTGTGTATCGAATGAAATACATCTTACTGATGCCTTTTTTTAAATAAATAAATGGCCCAATTCTACCTATCTTTACGTTAATATAAAAAATGAAAAACAATTAAATATTGATTTTCATTTTATCTATGATAATTATTAAATTTTAATATAGTAAAAAATCTTTCAGAATTCTATATTAAAATATAACGGCTTTAGGTTGTGGTTTTGTATTAATATTTATTAATAATCGACGTTTCGACGTACTCAATGTACATCTTTATCAAATTTGGCTTTATTTAATTAAAAATTTGTAAATTTTATGATCAAGTTACTTATTTTGTAAGCGAAAGTTATTTTACGACGTTCGTCTTACTTCCATACTTTTAATGTTTGGATTTGCTGTTATTATTATTTAATTTGTAAATCGCGTTGTGGCAAAACTGGCCAAAACCGTATTATTCGAGATATTCCTGCATTAAATTTGGCATTTATGACCATTTTAGTATTTAAAATTCAATAATAATAATATCTAATGAATAACGGTGGAAAAGGCGTTAAAGATGTATCTATCTCTAGTTTATCTTTCTGACTTGCAATAACAAAATTATGCCTGCTATGTTCTGTCTAGTTATAATTCGTCAATGAAAATTAATAATACCGTATTAGTTCAATTAAAATTGCTCGTTATCTTACTTCAAATAATAAAGTTCTTATATACATACTTAACATGAATAAATTTCTATCTGTTTTTTTTTTCTTTGTTTGTCTGTTCAATTTTCTGACTTTTGCAAATGTAGAACTGTGGAGAAATTAATCCCTTTTTTCATTTCTCAAACAATCACAAATCCATTGTTTTTCACGTAACTCCATGTTAACATCCACAGCAGGTAAGGATTAAAAAGAGGCAGTAATTTGGTTTAGGTAATAACAGGGATATGATTTATTTATCTTTTCAGTTTATTTAAGTCATTATTTTACGAATAAAAATATATCTAAAGTATTTAAAATTTTATAAATAGATATATTTAATTTGAAGAATATACTTAGAGATAAATTATTATTAAATTTGGTGTATAAATTAATTGTAGTCTATTAAAGTCATCAATAAATATGTGTGCCCTTGTCTTGGAATTGAATAAAAAATTATACAAATTTAATTCTTATGTACATATGCGTAGGCAATATTGTATTTTACAAGAAAAACTCAAAATACAATAAATTAAATAAAAATTAAATATATTGTAACATAAAAATTTGTAACATACATACACAATCACGTACCCAAAAGTACCCAAAAGGGTGTGTACAGCTACCGAGTCGTACATTTTTTTCAAAAAGAGTTAAAAATTGCAAATATTTTGAAAATTAATATTTTTGCATTAAGGTAAATGTGGTTAAATAGATTAACAATGATTTCTTTAAAATTTTTAACAACTTATTTCACATTCTGTATATTATAAATATAAATATTTTCATTCTAAGACCAGAATCAGGTCAAGGTTCAAGTTCATATTTCTGATTGACAACATAAAACAAATGATATTAAAATATAAATACATAAATACACAAATTATATAATTATATATAAATATATTTATTTTATATATATATATATATATATATATATATATATATATATATATATATATATATATATATATATATATATATACAGCAAACTACATATTATAAGATGATAACTAATTTAATAATACTCAAAATATTGAGATTTTATATTTTTCCCAAAATTTCACAAGTTACTCAGTCATTGAATCGGCTTGTTAGGCTATGACTGGCCAGTTTAACCATAGACACGTGTTTCAATCTTTCGTGTTTACTAATTGTTAATAAAAAAAACAGATTTGTTTAGTATTTAACTATGTTATATATACAGGGTGTTCGTTCGCTTGGTTGATATAGGGCAATAACATGGGATTTCGATAATATGCAGAGTACTACTTTCTGAAGTAAAATTCGGAGAAATACATAGAATACTTTTCGATAGGGAATAAAAAGTTCTATAATTTGGTTCTACTTTTAACTTGCTAGCATGTGCCGTTTGGGCGCTAGAATTTTTTTAAAATGTTTTTTAGAATTTTCAATAATTTTTCCTGCTAAATCAGTATGAGTTAGAAAAAAATATTACTTAGCTATTATGTAGCCAATTTTTTTCTCTATTTTACTGAATTTTTTCAGATTTTTTTGAGCAAATTTTGAAAAAAGTTATATTTTTAAAAAAATTTGAAATATAACTTTTTTCAAAATTTGCTCAAAAAAATCTAAAAAAATTCAATAAAATAGAGAAAAAAATTGGCTACATAATAGCTAAGTAACATTTTTTTCTAACTCACACTGATTTAGCAGGAAAAATTATTGAAAATTCTAAAAAACATTTTAAAAAAATTCTAGCGCCCAAACGGCACATGCTAGCAAGTTAAAAGTAGAACCAAATTATAGTACTTTTTATTCCCTATCGAAAAGTATTCTATGTATTTCTCCGAATTTTACTTCAGAAAGTAGTACTCTGCATATTATCGAAATCCCATGTTATTGCCCTATATCAACCAAGCGAACGAACACCCTGTATATATTATTTTTAAATAAAATCTACATAGTCGACAAATCTTGTGAGCTACAAATTTTTTTATTATCGATATATCTGCTTTAACATAAAAATGATTCGCCGTGACAGCTGTCAAATGTTATTCTTCTCACAAAAAAAAATAATTTCATATGTCTCCGAAATATTTCTTTTTTTTTGTTTCGTCATTGTGATAAAAATAAAGAGAGATTTATATATAAAACATTTTAATATTGTTTTACAGATATATTTAAAATAATGTTTTAAAAGTTTGGTTATTTACAATATGATTAAGTAGTATTTATTTTTTGTGTTTTCTAAAATGGAACAAATTTTTGGTATTAAGATTTCTAATCACTGAATTGCTATCGGTAATTCTAAATGGTTCGGGATACATTATAAGCTTTGTTTGGCTGTTACTTGTATTGTTTTATTGGTTTATTAATTACTTATAGTAGGTTTCAAACTAGCCATACCTTTTGTTAAGTAATACAAGGTGCAGTTGTCAAAAATAATATTTTATTTATAATTAACAGAAATTAACAGGTATTATAAGCCGTAGATAGATGGTAATTATGGTACCTTTTATTCAAATGACCTCTATATTTTTGCGAAACAATGACGCCGGAAATTGACTAAAAAATAGAATTTGCAAATTAGTATTTTTATCTTTAATGAGCAAATATAAAGTAACTAATTAGTATTTAAGTATAAATTGATGTTTGTTTAACAATTACAATATGTAACATTATTTTTTTTGATCATTTTTGCAAACATACAAATAGTTATAAAATAAAAGTAATTTTTTTTTTCAATAATTTTCCTATGTTCAATAAAATAACTGGTTCTATAATCTGAAAAATAAAAGATAATTTATGTTCTATAATAATAATTTTGAAATACAAATAATAAATAGAACGTTTTAAAAAAGTTAATATCAAAATGTGAATTGAATAAAAAACATAAATATGAAGAAAAATGTTCTTATAAACTTAAAGAAGATATTTTAATTTTAAACATGCAAATAGTTATTAAATTGAAGAAATTTTTTTTCAATAATTTTCTTATGTTCAATAAAATTTCTGGATCTAAAATCTGAATAAAAAAAGATAATTTATGTTCTATAATAATAATTTTGAAATACAAATAATAAATAGAACGTTTTAAAAAAGTTAATATTAAAATGTGAATTGAATAAAAAACAAAAATATGAAGAAAAATGTTCTTATAAACTTAAAGAAGATATTTTAATTTTAAATAGTAGTATATTTTATGAAAGTTATATTAAGGAAAACAAAAGGAGGAAAAATGTTGAACTATTTTTGAAATATTTATAGATATATCGATTATATTTTCTACCGTTTATACGGCATAGCACACCTTCAAAAATAGTTCTGAAAGTTTTTATGCAGAGTAATCGACAACACGGGTATACGAAATACTTCTTTCTCGGAACAGAATATTCATATATTATATACTATACTATATTTTAAACAGTTGTTCAAATATTTTTCTAAATAAAGGTTTATTATATATTTTTTAAATTAGTATTTCAAATTTTCGTTAGTTTATTCAATATGGCTGTATACGGCTGTATATGGCGGGTATACGGCGTATACCAATTTGTTCACTGAATAAATAATTTTTTGCAAGTAGGGAAGAGAATTTTGCAGTATTATTGATATTTTTATTCAAATAAATCATTTTTCATCAACGATCAAAAATGTGAACTCTTTTTGTAAATATTTCTTTTTTTTCTAGTTATAAATTTATAAATTTTCCATATTCATAATTGTAATGAACCTACCAAAAGTAATAATTAGAGCAAATCATTTTAAAATGAAAATGTAAAAGTATGGTAATATACCAGATATATGGAAATTTCAAATAAAAAAAAGCAAATATTTAATCACAAACATCAAAATTACAAACCATTTTTTATTCTGTTCATTTCGAAGCAGAATTACAAAACATATCCTACTATATATTACGGTGTCCAAACAGCATTTTTCGGCCAGTAATATAAAACTCTTTTGTCTTTTTTAATACAAAATAAAAACAAGACTAATTTTCTACCTGAAAAATTTATTATTCACTTTTCAGCCTGTAGCAATAGCAAACGCATGCTATGTACTGTATTTAATATCCTAATAACTTCTGTAATTTCAGTATAAAAGGTTTTGCAAAATTCAATGGATTTTCAGTTTGTTTCTTAGCTTCCTGGTACAGCTTTGCTGAAAATTTATTTGAAATAATTATTCCTAATCAAAGTTGAACAATGCCTTGAAAGAAACACAAAACTTTCAGGGATTTTTAAGTTAAAAGTATTAAAATGTAAAGATCTAGTTTCAGTCCATTGTTTTATTGTTTCTAGCATATAGTTTAATTAATGAGTATTTCGAGTTAAATCTAAAATCAAGCGGAAAGTGTAAATTGAAAAGCAATTTTACAATGAAAAGTTAAAATTACTTTGATTTAAAGTAAACTGTATTTAACAGAAACTCATCAGTTTTTTATATAGAATGGAATATTAACTCCTGACTGTTTTTAAAATAATAATAAAACTTTGTACTTGCTCACAATTTTGTATGCAAGTTGCTAAGTTTTACATTGCTAACAACTATAACCAATAAAAATAAATGTAATAGATGTTATTTTTATTTTACTAATATTATTGGTTCATGTTGTTAGTTACGATACTAGGATTAACAACTTCGTTGCAGAATTGGGGGTGATTATTTATTGATAACGAGAAATACGCATTTTTATGCAGTGTAATATGTCATTTTATTGACTTTTGTAATAATATTCGTGTTATGTCCACCATGATGTCATTTGTCCGGACTAATCATATTTGCATTATCTAAGAATAGAAATTTTTCCGGTTTTGATAAAGGTTTTGATTTTCCTATTGAATCAAGCTGTTAATTTTTTTTACGATAGATACGATTACTACATATATGTATACGCTATCAGTTTTCTGTAAACATTCATATCCAGAGAAGCGGCTCCAGCTTTATCCACATTCATGACACCTCTCATACATGCTTTTTTATTTCTACTACTTGGAAATATTCGCTCACGCAAAACACTCTCAATCATACCACACCATCTATTTATGGGATGTTTCCGCAAATATATACCTTCAAAAATTCACATATTCTTTTAAGCAAACGTTCATTAGACATTTGGTCAAGATAACCGAACCATCGTAATTGACTAACATCAAATTAATGAATTATGTTGTTATATTAAAATATCTAAATATAACTATATATTGCAGCATTATAAATAGAATATATAATGACAATGTCAAATTTTATGAATATTATTATTATAATTTCTCATCAGTTACAAACTTTTGTACACTTAATAATAAATTTATATATATAATTTTGATGATAATTTTATTTGAAAGTTTACTTTGAGTTATATATCAATTAAATTAAGTCTACTTGACAAAATTTTATTAACTCACTACCTTCCGGATAAGATAAGCAAGTTTATCGCATTTTTAATTCCTGAATGCACACAAATGATAAAAATAAATACAAATATTATGAATAACTGATCAATAAATAGAACTTATTTGAATTTATTGAATTATTTTGTTATTGATATTTGCTGATTTTATTGCAAAATAACCTTTTTAAGTTGTTATCATATTTCCTAATTAATGCAAATATTATTTACATAATATATACAGTTACTAAAATATGTTTTTGATTGACTAATCGTATGTTTTCTCAATTTTGTTTAGATTTAACATTAAAAAATTAATAATTAAATAACAAAATTACGAGTAAAAGCATGTAAATTAGACACCACTTTGATGTTAAACACTTATTATATTTGTTTACAACAATTAATTTACAAGTTTTCTTTTTAATAATTTCTATTAATGAAATTATTATCAATTAAATTGTTATTATTACTAATTTATTCTAATTTTAATAATATAAGAACATTTTTATAATTATTTTTAACTACTTGTTTTCTAGATTTTAAATTCCTTGTAATTACTTTTGCAAACTTCAGTTATATCAAAAATAAAATCACATGATAATTAGTAGCCAAGAGAACTTATCTTAAAAATTAAAATTTGATTAATAGTCTGTAGTCCAAAAAAAAATGTTTTCTTAAAAAGTTTAAAAATAAAATAGTTGTTTCTGTTTAATATTCGTACATTTAAATGAAATAAATTTGTATTTAATTCTCCGTGCTCAGACAACTTTTTCTACAATTTTTTTAAATATAAAATAAAAATGTATTTCTTGTTGTTGTTGATATTAAGAAAAGAGTAATAATGTCTTATCTTAATAGGTATTAAATATAATAATAAAATGTATTTCACGCTAACAATAGATATTTGTAAGTTACTTTACTAATTAAAGTTTATAGAAATAATAATCATATTTGCTATCATATGTCTATTGTAAACAAGTTTAATAGTGTCAAATTACAGGTTGCAAACACATATGTACAAAGAAAACAAAGTGAAAATGTTCTTTCATGGGACCTTCTTTTTTTTCTTTCTTGTTTTAATGTCAACGATATAAAAAGCATTGACAATATTACTTATTGACGTAGACATTTTGTTAATGTGTGAAAAAACCGAAAAATAGTCATTATTATTAGAATATTATAGGTTAATGCTACATATATCGAATTTGTACTCGGAAATATATTGATGAAAATAATATTTTCGATGGGTATAATTTTTTCATAATAAACAAATAATTTTTTGTGTGTTTTTGGTAAATAACTATTAATTTTAATTATTCGTTATTTTTGTCACATTATCATCACTAATTATTATTGATAAATAAACAAAATAACTGTTAATTTGTACAGTAGTAAATCGCAGGTCTATTGTTTATAAAACCAGGATGTAAAATTTGATGTAAATATAAATAATAAAAACAAACGAGTACACTATATTGTTTTAGTGCCACTGGTTGGATGATAAAATATAAATAAATGAGGCAATTAGTTTTTAATTGTGTGTACATTTGCAATAAACGTAATGGCCGACATTGAATTCTTATGTTTAGTATATAACGTTTATATTGACACTAAAAATAAATACATTCAACTTGGCTTGTGTATATTTGTTATTTTATATTTACTGCCATCATGTTGATGATGGTTTCTCATTTTTTTTCTTTTCTTTTTTTTTTCATAAATTGATTTTATCAATATTTTTGTATTCATGAAAGTAATTTGATATGTAAAATTTTGCAAAATTGTGTACAAAAATACTTTGCATTACATAACATTGATCAGTTTGCAAATATGAATAGTATTACAATTTTTGATATATTTTTATTATATCTAATATTATAAAATTCAAATAAATTAATTAAAATTGCTTAATAAGTGATTTTAAGTAAACATGGACGTCCGATGAGTAGTTGGAGTGATATGATTGAGAGTGTTTTGCGTAAGCGAAAGTTTTCAAGTAGTAGGAATAGAAGAGCATGTATGAGAGGAATTATGAATGTGGATGAAGCGAAAGTTGCTTGTTTGGATAGGAGTGTTTGGAGGCGACTGATTTCGGAATAATGAAAAGAGTTTGTGCCACACCTTTTTGGGTACATGGCGTGATTGTATATGTATGTATGTATGTATGTCTTAGTCATTTTGACAAAAATCATTTTACCGAATCAATTTTCGATATATTTCATTAAAAAATGAACCGTACAATTTTATAAAAACTAAAAAGAGAGAAAAGAAATATATAAAATATTGCATTATTTTAATTTTTATAAATATGTTTCATTTAAATCTGTATATCAGGTATATAATAGTTTTATTTTATTGCAAACGTAGCTTTATTTAATTTATATTATTTTTAATATTTTCCTATATTTGTTACCAACTGATGTGATTTAATTTAACGTATTTAAAATGAGTGTAAAAAATAAAATTTAACATTAATTGAAAAATGTAATAAAATGACATAAATCGGCTTAAACAAAAATAGGGATATTTTGCGAAAATAAAATTTAGATTTATTACACAATATTCATAAGGTTAATCTAAAAGTAATGCTTCTAATTTATATTTTAATTAGTAATTATGTTAGAACATATAATTATTATAATAAATTAATAAATTGATTTATCGTTAAAACTTTCTTTAAAGGATTATTAGTAATTCCAATAACATATCGATTTATTCCGTCACAATCTAATCTAATTTGAATTAAACAGAAATTAAATTGTTTTTATTAAATCTAGAATTTATTTATCTTTCCTGAACAAATAATTCTAAAAATATATATTTTCAAATCATAAATAATTTATAATTCAAATAAATATAATCTTTATTTTAATACAGTTTTCTTAGAATTAATTTTTATATATATATATATATATATATATATATATATATATACAGAAAAAATATTTGTTTTAAATACATACATGTTTGTGATACAATATAATAAAGAATATTAAAAAAATATATATTATTTTTTTTTCTAAAATTTGTAATTCTCATTGTATAAATGAGTAAATATACTTAATTTTTAATATAATTTTGGTTGAGTATAATTTTTTTTATTTGTTATTATGCATTATTACTTATATTATGAAACTAGCTTTAACCGAAATTAAAAATGTTTTGAGTTCATCGAAACGTCAATTATTAATAAATATTAATATAGAACTAGAACTTAAAGACGTTTTATTTTTTTAAAAATGTTGTTTAAAGATTCTTTTAATTTAAATTAAGATGATTTCACAAATAAGGATGATAAAGTGATCCAAAATTTAACTCATTTAAATTTAAGTTTGAATGATATTTATGTCAAAATTAATTGTTCTTTACATCACAGTAAAACTGATAGAATGACCAAACTTATACTTTGGGCCAACTCTACAATCTGTACATATTCAATTACTTTAATCGGGAGACGCTTATTTATTTTTGTGTAATATTGATATAGTTTTGTTGGTAGGCCTTTTTACAAGTTCTATTGTATAAGAACTAATTGTATTGTAATTTTCGGTAAGTTATTATTAGCTATGTGTAATACATTAAATTGTTATTAAAAAGAAAATCCTGCAAAGAAAAGTTTATTTATAAAAATCATTTTATTTTTCAATTAATTTTGAAAAGCTATAATACTAATTCACTTTAATAATTCTTTGAAACGGAAACACATTAATCGTTAGCATTGTTAATTTTTGATAAATTTTAAATACGAAATCTTCACATCATGTTGAATGTACGTCGTATTAATATTTTATTAGTATCTATGTTAAGAAATTGATATATTTTGTAGGTATTTATAGATACAATAACTGCGTAGCTAATTAAAGTTTTATGTTATTTAATTCTTACTATTATAAGAGATAATTATATAATACATTCTGTAAAATTACTTTTAAATGTATAATATTGTCACTTAACTGTATAATATATAGTTTTCACATGAGAAAATGAAATATTGTGGAAATTATTCAGACAAATTAAATAAATTTACAGTGCTCGTCAAAAAGTCGACAATATATGAGACTTTTTTTTTATTCCATTTAATATAGCGAAATGTTAATTATTGCCTAGCAGTTGTCAGACATTTTCATGAAACACCAAATGCGAATCACATTATGTGGTAAACGTTTCAACTGTAGTTTTTGTTGCTGTATAGGTATGTTTTGGTACGATTAAGGAAGTATTGTATTATTGTATTCATTTCGCACAGAAAAAATATTAAAAAGTTGTTTAAAATAACTTTAAAATAAAACGGCTTTAGGTTATAGTTCTGTATTAATATTTATTAATAATCGACGTTTTGACGAACTCAATGTCCGTCTTTATCAGGAAAAATGATACAAATGATATTTACAGTAAATAACAGACCATAGAAACAAGTTACTAGCTAACAAATTTTATTCAAGTCTTATTAATCTGCTGTTAATTAACAGTTTTATTTTAATATAATGAGTTCTGAAAGATTTTTACTATGTTAAAATAACGTTGTTTTTTAAAAATGCATATCTTGAAAATTTGAATTTTATACATACATACATACATACATACATACACACACAATCACGCCATGTACCCATATGATTGTGGCATAAACTCTTTTTATTATCCCGAAATCAGTCGCCTCCAAACATTCCTATCCAAACAAGCAACTTTCGCTTCATCCACATTCATAATTTCTCTCATACATGTTCTTTTATTCCTACTACTTGGAAACTTTCGCTCACGCAAAACACTCTCAAACATACCACTCCAACTACTCATCGGACGTCCTCGTAAACGTATAACATCAAAATCATTCAAATAAATCTTTTTAACCAAACGTTCATTAGACATTCGCTCAACATGTCCGAACCATCTTAACTGACTAACACCAACTTTTGCTACAACATTTTTTTCAATTTCACACTCATCATACACTAATCTATTTCGTACCCGATCTCTCCTATTTACACCACATACCCCACGTAAAAATCTCATTTCCACAGCAGTCATTTTTCGTTTATGCTTTTGCAACTAAACCCATTATTCACTACCATACATCAACGTAAGCACCAAAACTGCATTGTATACTCAAACGGGCTTTTTTGGAAACATTTACGTTCCTAGCAAAAGTTCCCAAAGCACCCAAAATCTTACAACCAGCATTTATTCTCCTTTCAATTTCACGATCAAAACGGCCATCTCTAGACCAGCAAACTACCCAAATACACAAATTCATCTACCTGCTCTAAACGTGCACTTTATGTAATAAATACTCATATGTTTTTATAAGTGCCCGCATTTATTACACAAAATTTTAAAATTAAATTAAAAAACAAATAACTCAAATATCTGTTCGATGATATTTTACAGAATCCGGCCATAATCTATTCTAATAATAAAACCTCACAAATCCCTAATACAAAATTAATTTTCAATTACGATGTATCTAAATGTCTCTCACGCATTTATAGAGAGCTTTGCCGTCCATCAACACGCCACGTGTCTTGGCATTGGAGTTGGTGGAGGGGAGAGGGGAATTTAACCCTCTTAGAGGGGGCATAGGAGTCAGAGTTGAATTGCTCGCCGCTCCGGGACTTGGCTTTCCGATATTATCCGGTTCCGGTTAAATATTTAAACGTTTTGTTTGTTAACCGGTTCTCGTTTCCCAGTTTGGCTGCATTAATTAACTGCCAGTTTACGGATCATTTGATAGTGATAACGGATTATTATAGTTAAAAATATATAAGATGTTGATTATAAAATAGTTATTTACGGATCTAATACTGAAAACGTGCTTTCTGTACGAGTTGCATAACATATTCCTTTTTTTGCAAAAATGTTCTATTTTCTTAAATTGTGTAACGAAAATTATAAATTTTTTATTGAGAAAATTCTTGCGTTAGATCCAAGTAAAAGTAAACTTATTTTTCAACTATAAGCTTATGGTTTTCTAATAGAAATAAAAAATTTAATAGAAAAAAATAATAATAAATGCAGTATAAACTATGTTAAAAGATTTGTATAAAATTATTTACTATTTAGTTTAGAAACCTAGTGTTTTTCTGGAATAAATGTAATTTTATAATGTAAATTTATTAATAATCAAATGCAGTTTTATTTTTAAACTAAATATTAACTAATTTTATACAAAGCTTTGAAAATAATTATACTGTTATTTAGTTTACTTTTAAGTTAAAAGTAAAAATCTCAGATCTAAAGTATGTAAAAAATTCAGTGTAAAACAGTTAAATGTTTATTTTTTGAAGTGAAATGAATTTCTTTGAAATCAAAGTTGTGCAATAGGGATATTATTTGTTTTTTAATTATCGGAATGTGGACAGCGATACATATTTTTTAAATTTTATTGCAATATTGACAAATTATTTAAACTTTATGAAAAAAAAAATGTTAATTGCCTATAAAGTGTTAATTTAAAAAGTCTTCAACAATATATTTTTTTGAATTAAAAAATAAAATAACTATAATTTATTAATAAAATAATACTACATAAATAAAATTTAAAAAAATAAAATAAATAAAATAGAAACTTGCTAAAATGAAAAAGAAGCATTTTTACAGACTCTCATTACGCTTGCGCGGTTGATTAATTTTGAAGTTTGAAATTTGACATATTCAAAATCGTATTATCTCATTAGTTTTATACAGTCTGTTTCTCTAGTATATTTAAAAGAAATAGTGTTGGATTTCTTTTTATTATTATTATTATTTGCATCTATATTTAAAACAGAACTTAAAAGAACTGAGATAAAATACCATTAAATCTTAAAACTTTCCAGTTTAGTGTTAAAGTTAGTTTTAATTTTAGTAGAGTGCACTTGCATTTATTTAACTTTTTAATGTTAATATTTGCTGCACAAATCCGCTTTTAATCAATATTAAATAGCTACAACTTTATTATTTTATACTTTTTGAGTTTAATTAAAAGTACTTAGGTATGAAGTTAATACTTCTTGCAATATGATGAATTTTTCAATATGTCTGCGACACAAAATTTCAAATTTTTGTATGTTCTGTATGACGTAGAAAGTATATTTTACTTTAAAAACGTCAACATTTTTATTATTTAGAGAGTTTTATGCAGTATAGCTTTGCAGTTGTGAACGTGTCCTGAGAGATTTAGACTTATTCAAGTTAACTGTGACACGAAACATACGTATTAATACATTTTCAATTTCATTTTAAATATTTATTATATATGCGGCATGTACTGAATATCATCTACATAACTACAAAGTATAAAGAGCATAGCTTTTAAGTATATAAAAATTTACAAAAAAAATGCAAATTAAAATGTTATTGCAATGACATAACTAAAAGTTATTTTTACTTCAAAATAATCACTAACATCAACATATTTACTACGTTTACATTGTTTAAATATTCAACAAAAATAATGGAAATTCGATAATAACAAATATATTAGATGCAAGATTATGTTTCAAAACTAGTTATTTATAATATAAAATAAAAATAATATCGAAAAAATTGATATCGAGTATTCGTTTACAAATATATATTAACAAAATTCATAACTACAGCTTTAACATTGCTTTCTGTACAAACATAGTGTGAACTGTCATTGCCATAATATTATCAATCAAAAATATAAATATGCATTAAAGAATAATTATAGAAAATTATTTATTAATATTTTTCTGTATTATTATACTATTTAAAGATACATACTGTCAATTTAGTCGCGCTACTAAGTTTAAAATTGTTTAGAAAAAATTGGGGGCTCAAATTTGAGATTTGCTTTGGTGTTAAATTTTTTGTCATGGCTCTGGAATTGTTTATCAGATTTTATCAGAGGAATTGTTTATCTGATTTTGATATTTTTCATAAAAATTTACATTTACTAATTAATAGCGCAAATAATTAAGCAAATAATTAATTAATTGTATAATTATTATTATTATTGTACTAGCATTTAATGATTATTACATGTTCGTTAAATATTATACTATAATTAAGGAAAATTTAGAATGCATAAATACTTCCGAATAGTTAAGTCCGAAGTAATATTAATTCCAAAAAAAAATTTTCAATTTTGGCACTTCTAGTGTTAAGGCAATGTTAAGATGATAATAATAATTCTAGATGCTTAGGCCATATATCATATCTTAGTGTTCAATTGTTCTTGGCTACATGAAATATCTGCAGTCATACTAAAAATGGTTATGGTTGATGAGGAAAAAAATACGAGTTTTCATTATACAATTACTTAATAAATTGTACTGCTGACAGCCACACGGTTGTAACCAGACACTTTGTAATTTTTTAATTGGTTACAAGGATTATATATATATATAAGCAGTGGAGTACGTAAAAAAATATTTCAGAGAGATTTTGCTTTAATTTGCAAAAATAATATTGACTAATTTCAATCAGTGCATGGTAATGGTGCAATTACAAAATGATATAGAGGGGGCGGGCTATACACAAAAAATAAGTTGTAAGAAATGGTAACACCGATATAGTTAAAATTTTAAATTTTTTTAAGGTCAAACGTACTCGAAAATAGCATTTATGAGTAAAATCTAAAATATACAAATATATAGTATATTTTATATGTATGAAAAAGCAGTCTGTCGCTTTTATTTTATTTTGTGCTTGTACGTGCATGCAATTACTTACATTAGAAGATTTTCCTACAAAACTTCAATATCTCTTGTATTTTTATAGCCACTAGAGGTAGAGGAACACAAATTCACAAATTACCAATGCCAATAATCAATTGTGTTTCAGTTTCAGCAGTTCAGTTCAGCTTCAGATGATTTAAAAAACAAAAGTAAATTAAGTATGTGAATGAATTACAAACTAAACTTGATGACTATGAAATTAGGCAATCATAAAAATATTAAATTAAATGGTATATATGAGTATATATTTCAGTCAACAATAATTATTCACACGAAATTTTTAAAGTAAATTTACTTTAAAAATATAGTGTTTCATAGATTTGAAAGGGGAATTATCTTACAAACACCACCTCCCCTTTTGTACGCCACTGTATGTGAGGCTGTATCGAGTGATTATGTGTTGTAACAGATATGTATGTATACATATATTTGAAAGTATAAAAATTTCACCTATATTTATTAGCTGTTTTGTATGTTTGTCCAAAAGATTATTGTGTTTAACACGAGAATTATTTGATTTTTATATCAGACGTTTGGCGAAAGTAATGTCAGTTTGTTTTAAATTTTATTGTTTATTGTAACTACGCGAATTTTATTATAAAAACGTTATTATGAAAGTCAATAAATATTAAGGATGCGAATAAAGTTTATTTTAATTTAATATCTATTTATCTTTTCGTATTATATTCGTATAAGTATACATTTAAATTCTATTGAATGTAGAATATTAATTCTCGATTTTGATGAGTCAAATAGTTTTTTTCTTTCTTTAAGCGTATCAAAATATTACGTTACTATTCTCTGTTTCAAAAGATTTGGTATGTATTTTTAGTTTAATGTCGTTTAGAACGCTTGAAAAAAAGTTAGTATATGTCTCTCAGAGTAGAACGCTTTTTAATGTTTCATCCATATTGCGTGGCTTCACAAGAAAAATCGCTTTATACTCCTCATAACAAATGTTATTACTAAACTTTAAAATTTTGGGGTATATTATTGGCCTTTTCAATTTTTAACACAAGTTTATTTTATTGTCATAATACATTACTTAAATATTTTGTACTTGATTTTGAGGTGCAACTATTATTGAATATTTAAATAAGTTTTTGATGTCCAAGAAACGTTAATAAGTTTTTATAAACAAAAAAATACTAGTAAAGAATAAAGTTTTGTGATGTCAATCAAGAACTTTCGTTTTAGAATGTTTGACAACGAATAAAAAGTTATCAAATCTAGATAGCTGCAATTTGAAAAGCACGCACGTTATTTGTTATTTTTGTCAGGTCGGTTCTGTTTAATTAACATCAAAGTGACAAGTTTACAGAAGAAAAATTAACTTAACATCCATTGAAATGAGTAGGCGAAATTTTGGAAAGTGGCTGAATTACGTACGCACATATATAAAGATTATATTCCATTTCAAAGCAGTTTGACACGCGACACCTTCTACATCTTACTTTTAGTTTTTGAAAGTGTTAATGTCGAAGTCGATCAATTTTAATAGACAATAAAGTACGCTTATTGCACTAATTGTGCTTCGAACCTTTCCACATATTAGTTATTTCTCTACAGTTTTATTTTTTCACAGCAGGACAATGGATGTTTATTACAAATTTTACTGAATTTGATATCTAAGGCTTGTTAAGACAGAGAGACCCATCTCCTAAGAAAGTTGCTTATAAATTTATTTAACTAATGAACAAGTAATAACGCATTCAAAATGCAAATTGTTCATTAAGTCTTTAACTTAAATTTAATCTTGTAATAAAGATCTGTTCATCAAACGTAAAACACAAATTAAAATTTAATGTGGAATGTCGTCCTTCAAAATAATATTCATATTTTACGTAAATTTTTTAATTTATATTTTATGTGCAATTACAAAAAAATAAATAGAATAAAGATTAAGTAAATGCAGGTATTTGTTTTTCAATTATTTAAATATTTGTTAAATAAATTTATTAGCAATTTTATTGAGATGTGGATATTTCACGCTAAAAGAAATTGTGGTTTATATTATGAGTATTTAAAAAAAATAACTAAACTTAAAGAGAAATTTACCTACATATTTTTTGAGGAAATGTCTATTTCAATGATTTCAAGCAAATTTTATTTTTATCTTAATTGAGGAATTTTTTCATAATATTTGCTAAATTAACCTGAAAAACTAATATAGTACGAGTAACTATTAAATTTTCTCAGTACATTTAAAATAAAAACCCTGTTTTTCTTATCTGGTAGGTATGTTCAGTTCAATATTTGATAATAAACGTATATGTCAAAAGTGAAAAGTTGGTAGTGACGAGTGTTGTAATATCTTTGAATGGAATACGGCCAGGCTACGCAAACTAAACACACAGGGAAATAATACAGTGATAAACGAATACGTTTATTCAGCCAACGCACTTACCTATGTTATGTGTAATGATAAAATACACTGTTTCAACACTTGTACAAATAAACCTTGTTTTCATTCGGCAATCGGTCATCTGTACAATTATTTTAGACGATTCTTCCGACAAAATTTATTTTCACGTTAACTCTTTATTTGTTGTTTTATGTTAATTATTTATTTTCCGAAGGTCAGTAGATTGGTTTTTATTATCAAATTAAATTTTTGAAATCAATAATATTTGAAGAGTGATACATATACAAAAATACTGTAAATACTCCTCATATGTAATAATGATCATTTCTCATTGAATATTTTATTATAAATGGCTTTTTTTACTGATAATATAAAGGTTGAAGATTAAAATTATTATAACTTTTTACTTGTATCAACTCATCAATTATTTACTTTTAAGTTTGGTTTAGTCGTGGTTTGTGAATTCTTAGTGATAAGGAAGTAACATTTGTTGGTACTAAAAAAATGGTAACTAAAATGATAAATATATTTTTATTTCATGCGTATCATGCGTATTTTATGTTACTATACATACATACATATATATATATATATATATATATATATATATATATATATATATATATATAAATACAAATTATGAATACTTTATAAGGATTAAGAATTGTTTTAATCGTCCGATATCGTTAGCTCAAATGGTAAGAGCACTTAGCCGGAAAATGGAAGGTCTTGGATTCGATTCCCAGACGATGTAGTTGACAAATTTTTAATTTAATTTTCAATTAATTTTGCTGTATTCTTATCAACTATGTAACTAGTTCGCAAATGTACGGGACATGCGTAGTATGGTAAACTGAATAAATTGGAACACACATTTTAATGAAATATCAGTTTATTTTCTATCTCTTGGGGTTGCCAAGTATGTACATACAAAAAATTATAAATAATTTAAATTTTAGCTTGCACTAATTTTAAACCAAAAACACAAAAACGTAAATGTATTTGGACAAGGTAAGATAAATATTATTACATTTAATTTGACAATAACTCTAATGATTTAAACAAACATTAATAGTTTTCTTTATCGCGAAAGTTAAATCATAACAAACAAAATACAACATTGTTTACAACTGTTTATTCACGGCCTTCTTTGATTTTCTAACGTTAATTTGTTTGATCCTTATGTTGTGTGTGTGCAAGTAGTAACACATGTTTAGAAAAACAAATTTTTCATATTTTTTGATACATTTCTCGTTATTTTAGCATTTACCAATATTTTTACGAGCGATTTATTTGAAAAATAAATATTTTAAAAGGTAGTGATGTTTCACTTTCCTGTTTTCCATATTTCTTTTGATGGCTCTAGTTTAAATACGCATTTTTGCATATAAAAATAAACGTGTAAATATTACGGAATTTTTTTTTGCAAGATGTTATATATTGCAATGTTTTATATATATACATATATTTATTTATTTATTTTATTTTTTTCTTCATTATTTTAATTCGAAGTGTAGCAAAATATTTTCTATCGATTTATATTTACGATTAGATGTTAGATAAAATATACTCTTTGAAAAAAAATAGAATAAATTAAAAGACGCTAATATTTATAAATCTATTCTATTCTATTGACATTTATTTATTTGTTTAAGATTTCATTCAGACTACCTTGCTTCTCATAAAATTAATGATTCTAAATCTAATTACTCACAAACTTTTGTAAAAAAATACAAATGCAATTTTAGTTTTATCAGTTGTTAGTGGTGTTATTTCAGTCAAAAATTGAGCATAAAAATGTTTTTTAAATTGTTTTTATTGTGTTTTCTCAAAATAGTAGAATATCTATGACACTCTATCTCAAAAAAGATACAAGTTTAAACTAGAAAAGATAGAGAGAGTGAGACTCAGTGCCCAGATTCCAGTGGACCAAGTTGTTGGACTTTATAAGAGAAACAGGACTTCTTTGATGATATAAATCAAAGAAAATGTACTATAGGTCACTGGATCGTAGTGCTATTCCTGAAGATAGTATTTTTCTGACAGATAGATAGATAAATACTTCGGTCGGTTAGTTAGCCACTCGATTTTGCTACAGAATTCGGGCACAAACCTAGAATCAAATTATAAAATTTCATTGAAATTTTACTGTAGTATTAAATTACATTTCATAAGAATATGCAAATTGCGAAAAACATTACTAATTAATTTATGTTATTTAAAACAAATTAAGGCATTTATTATATAACAATTTTTGTGGTTTCTTTTTAATAACAAGTATAAATATTTTACTCTCGTGTTGTATACATACATTAAAATACTTATTTGTAGCAGTTAATTATGTCTATTAACACGGTAAAAACGATAATTAGTTCATATTAGCTGTAACATAAAATACAATATAATTGACTTTTTTACTGTTTCGAGATAAAAATCTATTGATTTTGAACATTTTTATTTATAGCTGCTACAATTAAAATCAAATTTTGTTGTTAATTTTTTTCATAGCAAAAAATCAACACTAGTTAATAATACAAGGCATTTTTTTTTGCTTTTCTGTATTTACCATTTTAAAAACATTTGACATTTAAAAGCATTATTATTAAAAGTTAATTAGTAAAGCGATATTAAAATTAATTATTTTTAATTATTAGGCGTTTTTTAAAAAAAGTTACGTTAATTGTTGTTTTAAATATTTAGTTCTAATTGAAAAATAATATTCATATTATGTTATAGTATTAATAATATTTTTAACGATACAAGACTGATGTGACTACCACATGACTTTCTACGCGCCACTATTACGAGTATATTATTTATTGCTTTTTTATATATGTACACAAAATGTATAGTTTTCTGTACAAACAAAATTTTTTGTATTGCACGATTCAATAGTCGATTCTATATAGGAATCTATACAGAATATTTTATACATGTGCATGCTCAGTTTGTCCGTGAAAAATAGCAAAATATATGAATTAGAACACGTCCTACTTTTCATGCATTTTCGACACGAAACTGAATGCGTATCGGTATTAGAAACGCCAAACTCTCGTTTAGATTATGTATTATTATTTCATATTTATGTGTACAATTTTTAAAAATTTCTTATTTATTTACAACAGTAAATATTATTATTGACAAATATGCAATTTTCAGATTAGATAAAAATAAATTGTCAAAATGTAAAATATGCTGTGTAAACGTACTAATTTTGTAATTTTTAATATATAATTTTGTATAGAAAATTGTATAGATTTTTGTGTAGATATATGTATAGTGTAGTCAGCATTATATTGGAAAACTTGTATAGAGACTTATTATGGAGATTAGAGGGAGAAAAATTGTGGAAAAATAAATTTCATGAGAGTACATTTAGCACTAATATTATATTGTGAAAAAGTCGACGGAACAGAGAGAACTATATTAGGGCGATATATTTATTATGTTGATAGGTCTCTCTACAAGTTTCACTGTATCTAAGTTGGTAGTAGTGAAATATATTAAAATATTAGTTAATTTTTCGCGACAATTAATAAAAATTTTCGAAAAATTGTCTTATGAAGCTAGAAAAACATCTTGACATATTTTTTCATTAAAGAGCCTTATAAGTGAAGATTGAAATCCTGTCAAACTATAATCAACAAGACCTTTGACCAAAACAAATGATATACGATACACTGGTTGTCATAACAATAGCGATACATCGACTTTTGTTTTTATGTTTTCAAGCTGATATCGTCAACGAAATTAACGATCAAGTAGGCTGATAGCTGTACATAAAACTGAACTTGTTTTGAAGCCTCGAAAACAAGTGACTGTCTTTCTTGGTTACATTGATTTTGTGCTCAGGGCCGGCTAGGATTTATTTTACAGGGCTTTTTAAAAGATTAGTAATTCAGTATTATGTTATTTATTTTTGTTGCAGAAATTTGAATAAATTAAAAAGTGTTTCTTTTGACTTTTGGTTAAATTTACTTGTACATATTTTAGTGTATGTTTTTGTAAGAGGCTTTAAAATTCAAAATCTTTTTGAGCTCGAAGCTTTGAGAAATCGTCTTTATCATTTTACATTTGAGCCGGTTCTGCTTTGTGATATTGATACAGTGTGAACAATAAAAGATTTATGTTGTAACACAATATGTTGATGCTGTTCGCTGATAACATTATTGTTAAGTTTTCGAAATGAAATAAGATATAACTCTTAATTCAAGTTGATTTTCGTGAAAGTATCGGCTCAGGTGATTGAATTTTTACGTGAATTAAATGAAAGGTTACCAGATATTAGTTAAATAGAGATAGATACATTTTGTTTATTTTTTTTGTAATTATTTTGCGAAGGTTGTTATAATTGTTAATTGATTTTAAAAGTTTTTGTTAATGTAAAAATAATAGTATTTTTTTTTTACTGAATTATTAAATTTATATATGTTTCAATTTTGGTTTCGGAATCATATAGCAGAATGAATTTAAATTATACATTTTTTTTATTTGATGAAGATATGTATTGATACCAATTTTTCAATTAAAACAAAACTCATTTCTGTGGAGAGTTTGCATGTAAATTACCTTTATCAAAACAATAGCTATAAAAAATTCTAATTTGGTTTGTATATGAATATTTATAGACAAATTTATTTAAAACAAAATATTTAAAAATGTGTATTTAAATATTTTTAAAATTATTATATTTACAAAAATATGATAAAATATGAATTTTTTCAAGTAAAATAAAAATAAAATTATAAATTTATAGTCAATGCTCAAAATAACAGGATAAAACATCTAAAATAAACCTTTATATATATATATACCATATATTGATCGTCTCTAAACAAATAAAAAATTAATCGTTTGACCGATCTATCAAGCAATAATTCTGACCAAAAATCTTCAGGTTTATTGACTTCTCTAGAAAAATAAAAATGAATCTTTTACCTGATTTATCGAACAATAACCAAAATACTTTTTTGTCGTACTGTGATTTGTCGTACGAAAAATTTGTTCTGTTGTGCTAAAAAAAATACTCTAATATATTGTTAGTAAAGTAATATTTATATTACATTATTACATACAGTAAATCTTGAAGAAAATATGTAAAAAAAATAGCTGCGCTTATATGTTTGAATTTTATATTAGACTCATATTTTATATTATAATATAAATATCTGTATATCTTAAGCAGTTTCACTCGGTTTTATTAATAATACAATACGAAAGAAAAAGTTTTAATAAACCATAAATAAAATAAATGTTATTGTTGCATAAGTATTTCATGCTTAACTGCGTAATACGTTTATATTATATTAACGATTTTTTTTCTTGATGTACATACGCGATTATTGTTGATTGCATATCTTTAAAAAACAGATATGAAATCGGAGCAATATTTTTAAGATTTTGAATACAAATATCTCTGTTTGCATAGTTTGAAATTATATTCGAGTGCACTGACATAAATTCAACTCTTTTTTTGCAGCAGAATTTGCATTTTATTCAAATATCAACCAGAGACTTATAATAGAACCTAGATAACCTAGTTTTCTGAATTTACAAAACAAGCGAGACTTTAATGTTTGATTAATATGTTCAAATTGTGAAATAATGGAATATTCTTTTGTCATTATGTTACAATTTGGTTTAGAGTTTTTAAATTTATTTTAGTTTTTTTGGTGTAATATGATTTATGAGATCAGGTTATATTACTTTCAAAAATATAAAATATGAATATACATACTTTTCAAAATAAAAGGAAGATATAATATATAATAGTAAAAATTCTGTTCGATTTGGCATTAAAAACTAACACTATTTTTTGTGTAAACTGAAGTGAAAATCACTTGTATAATCTGGTGTAGAAATTAATTAACATTACTGTAACAATCAATAATTTTTTTTAAATCATATGCAATTTCTAGTAAAATGTTTGGAATTTTGGAAATTTTGTATAAAATTTATAAACTCGACAAACAAATTACTACAATCTCAACAATTATACTTTATACAATTTATGAAGTGGTTTCTCCGTCAGTTTGAACATTTCGATGTAAAAGTGAAACTAGTTTTATTGTATAAATTACACTTTACGATTGAGTCAAAAAATATTGGTAACAGCAAGTGTATTTCTTTTAATATTTTTTGTATTTCATTTTTATACTATTTTGATGTGATTTAAATATAACACCGGCTATTTGTCAAATATTTTTTACTGTATTTTCAAGACGGGAACACATCTTTCTCAAAAATAATGGCCCGTATTCCCATCTCACTTTTAAAAAAGTCATTTTTGTCAAAATTACTTTTGACATTTACTTAAAATTACTTATTACGCAATTTTAATCAGTTTATTTAAATTTTATAATATTACAAATAAAAAAATAGAAATATTTTCCATATTTGATAAAAAGTAGAAGTAAAAATTTATTTTAAAGTGAAAAATAAAATCACTTTTTCATAAACAAAATAGGTCGGAATACGGGTTAATGTATTTTTAAATTACAACAAATTCATTTACAGTAATAAACGTTTTGGAAAAATATAATTTTTATTGTTTTTAATTATAATTTGTTGACTTTAAAAGATTTTCTATAAAAATACTGTGATTGAATATTTTAGGAAACAGTTTTGTCTTTTAGGCTTTGATAAAATACATAATAATATATTTTTATGACCCAATTTCATGTAAATTAATCTAAAGACAAGAATTTTAATGAAGCAATAATTTTATGTAGATAAATTAAATTTTACTACATTAAAGTAAAATCAATAATTTCATGTTTTTGTAAATATTGACACTTAAAACTTTTCGATGTTTATTTATTTTAAAATAAATAAATGTTAAAGTAATTTATAATTTACAATAAACATTAATTTATATTATAATATATAATGACTTTCTTTGTATATTAAAATTTGATTACAATTTCTTTGTACCTTCAGTAAATTAACTTTAATTAACTTATTATGAAAAATAATGTGCATTTATATTTTTTTGTAGTACATTTTTCAAATATTTCATCGTTTTGTTTGTAATTTTCAAATGTTTTGATATTTTTCTATTTATTTCTGTGTTAAATTAGCAATAATAGCAATGCATTTTTTGTGGATTTGTTTTTTTATTATTTATTTGTTTTTTATTATTTTCAGTCTCGATCATACTCTCTATTTGAATTTCAGTTATTTCAGATTCTGTAATTTTGACTCTGGTAAATTCAATATTTTATTCAGTTTATCAGTTTTTGTTATTTCATCGCCTGTTTTTATAATTTTTTACAGTAACTTTTCTTGGATGTTTTTGTAGTTTTTTAGGTGCTATTTTTTCAGCAATTTTTATATTTTTTTTAAAATTTGTGTGGTATGTTTCAAAATTCTTCTATTGATGTTATAATTTCTACTGGTTGTGTTTCTTCAATATTCTCAGTAGTTTCTTCGGCAGTTTCTATAACTTTATCAGAAACCGTTTTTTCACTAACTTTATTGTCTTTAATTTCTTGGGCATTTTTACATTTACATTTATCAGAAATTGATTCTTTATTAAATTCTTCACTAACATTACTATCTTTAATTTTAAGGATACTTATACAAGTACATTTATCAGCTTTCTTGTTAATAGTTTCTTCAATTATTAATGTATTATCTTTGTCATATTCAGTTACATTTTGATTTGTAATTTCTCTTTCAATAATTTCTACAGTATCTGTAACATTATCAGTTTCTGTAAATGTTTCAAATATTTCTATCATATTTTTAGAAATGGCTGTTTCGGAAGTTTCTATATATTCTTCGATTGCTTTTATAGTTTCTTTAAGAATTTCACCTTCGATAAAATCTTCAATAATTTCATTATTTTCAATTTCTTCATTTATATCAATCTTCTCCAATGTACTTTTTGTAGTTTCTAGAAGTGTTGCACTTTCATCAACTGTATCAGTTTTTTCAGGTGCTAAATTTTCATCAATTACTTCGATTGCTTCATTTACTAAATTTTCTTTAACTGCTACTACATTGTCAGTCTCAGGATCAATTATATTAATTTCTTCATATTCTGTTGTATTAATATGTTCTTCAAAATTTTCAGTATTTACATCAGACATAAAGTTTTGATCAATAATTGCAATTGGTTCAGTTGATCTACTTTTTGGTTGTCTGGATGCTTTTCTAGCTTCTTTAGCTGATTTTTTTGCGGCTCGTATTGCTATTTTAGCTGCAATAGCACAACATGGCTTACTTGATATAGCTACGTCTTTGTATTCTTCAGTTATATCTACTACTTTAATTTCTTCTATATCTTCTACATTTTTATTATCTTTAGTTTTGTTATATTTCTTACATTCTATTTTTACTTTGTTTTCAATTTGAGAATGATTTATGTCTGCATTTACTGTAGTTTTATTAGTTTCTGCATCTACCTGAATACAATTATAATTCTTACAGTTAATTTTGAATTATTTTTGTTAGGTTTATGATTAAATTTGCACAGTGAAATTTGGAAAATGTAACAATTAAAAAAATATATTCCAAAGCTATTCACATTTTTATATTATAGATTTACATTACATAGTTCGTGAAATAATAAATCAACGATAATTGTTGATGCAATATTAATGTCATTTTACTTTGCACAATGCATATAATATTAACAAATTAAAAGCAAACCAAAATTCCACTGTGAGAACTTGCGGGATTATAAATTAATCTTAAGACTATATTTATACTATTATACTTGCTTATTTATCTCAAAATTAGTTTTATGTTTTAGTTGTTGTGTTATCTTTGGCTACAATAAAACCAACAACAACTGATAAAACTAAATTGTTTATTTGCATTGTATTTTTATAAGCTAGTAAGTAATTTGGTTTAGAGCCACGAATTCTGCGCTAAAACGGAACACTAACTTTGTGATAAGTAAAGTAATCTAAATAAACCTTAAAAGTTATCTTTGATCTTATATTTTTAAGGATAACTCTAGCAAGAATTGCTGTAATAATTGTTGTAGTATATATCGTAAATATTTTAAGTAAAATGAAAATAAATTTGTAACTATATATTTAAAAAAAAAATGATGCCAAAAATATAAAACAATAATGTTAATTGAGATTAAAATAGTTTAAAATAAAAATATAATAAAAACTCAGTATATTCATAAAATGCTACAGTAAAGTTAAAGAAAAATAACATTTTTTATATTTTTAATATATTCGTTACAGCTGTAAATATTTTAATAAATTTAAGTAATTTTATGACTTACAAAAGATATATTTAATTATAGTAAGGTTTGTAAACTTCTGGAACGTGTTTACTTTCATTAATATCTCTTTTACACCTCAAGCATTTTATATCGTTATCTGGTATATTTTTGTTACATTTTAAGCATCGATGAGGAATTCTATTATATTTCTGTCGATATCTTCTTTCGAAGAATTGATCTATTGTGTTGGGAATCGGTTTAAGTTCTTCAGGTTCCGATATTGTACTAGTGTCTGAATAATCTTCATGTAAATGTTTTATTTTTTTATATAGTTCAATGTAGGATGAAGATGATTTTGTACTTGCTGTATCTACAGAAGTACGATATGATTCATTTCTATTTATTAATAAAATTCTTTTTTTTTCTGCTAACTGAATTCGATTTTTAGTTTCGGGTAAATTATTAGCTAACTCTATATTTAATTCTGTTGCGGAAATGTTTCTATTGGATATACCCAAAAAATCTGCTAAACTTATTTTTTTGGAAATACCAGCTTGTTTCAACAAGTCTTCTGTACTTAAGGACTCTTCAGCTTTTGATGTGTTTTCAATTATTATTACATTATTGATTTTTGACGAACTCTCAGTTTTTAATTGATCTATAATTTTTAGTGATGTTTAAATTACCTGTAATTTAGTAATTTATACCGAAAATATTACCATAACGTTAGTAACTTTTTTAAAAAAAATTAAAATAATAAATAAAGTGTGTATTTTTTTGAATCTAGTATAACAAGACATTTATTTTGATACTAATACATGATATAAAAATAGTTATAAGAATTCATTGCATAAATGAGAAATGAAATTAATTTTAAGGTTATATAATTTTATTTTATAATCAATATTATATTATATTTATTGTAAAAAGTAGCATTTTTGCTAAATTAATTAATTTTATTACTATATGTATAAACATTTTGGAGAATAAAAGATTGCATATATTTAATGCTTTGTTGTTTTAAGAAATAGTTGTGTTATATTTACAGTTTAGAGTAACATTATAAGTAGCAAACGAAGGTAATATTGCCGGTAAATTATCATTTACATGTTACTTACCGTGGTAATTTACTGGATCAACATCACTAATAATTTTTGATGTAACTGGGATAGAGTTTGAACAATCTTTTGAACAATTACATACATTATCATTTTCTATATTAAGATTTGTTCTACATTTACAGCAATATTTACGATATTTATAATTCATTTCACTTGAACTATTTACGATACTTTTGGTTTTAGAATCTTTTTCAATTACCTGATTTTCGTTATTCATTTTGTAATTTTTATTGTATTGTCCAGGAATTTTACATGATCAAATTTTCTAAGAATGAAATTATATTTGTATTTATTTTAATTTAAAACATAATTGGAAATTTTGACATATATTTATTGATTGACTATTGCATGTGAATGTCAAAAATTATGATGCTCATTTGTTCGTTAAAAATTTATATATACATTCAGAATTTTTCAATCAGACATTTGTAAATTAATATTTCTTTAATATTTGACCATTTATACTTATAATGAAAAATTATAAATTAAAAATTTATATATAAATTACATGTACATTATGTTAGGAAAAGAAAAACATTTATTTAGTTTCTAATTAGAAGGAAATAAAATAGGAATATTTGTTTTAAATTTTTGAAATGGATAATTACTCAAAAAATATATAAAATTTTGTGAATTTTTTTAACAAAAAAAAAGATAATGTTTATTACAAAAAATGTTATAAAATATTTTAGTTAGATTTAACAAAAAATTATTGCATATTTTCTCTTACGGAGTTAAAATATATTTTTTTTCAGTAATATTATGAACAAACTTTATATAAGTAATTCTAAATATAAGAAAAAAAACCCATTTAATATACAGAAATAAAAATTATTTGATTATTGACTGTGCAATTAGTAGGTAGTTGTTTCCCTGACCATAGATAAAATATAGAATGCAATGTATGTTTTGCATGTTGCTAACTTATTCTAAACACGCTAGTATGTTCTTATTAATTCTAATTCCTTGAACCTGAGTTCTAGGGACTCACTTACTTTAACCAGTCATTTTAATAATTTGTTTCAAATTACTTTCTTACTGGGTTTCATGCATGCACAAATATCTACATATAACCTAAATTTAGTTTGTTTTAATTTCTAATATAATTTAAATAAAATTGCATTATTTGAAACAGAAATATAGTACAAATTGTAAGGAAATTTGAGTTCAATTATATAGAGTTATAGAGACAGAGCGATGAGCATAATTACGTGACATACTGACGTGTGACTTATTTGCCACCTTTACGGGTCTATTCGGTTCACATCTGTAAGACCTGAAGTATCAATAGAAGAATTTCATTTTCTAGAAAAAAGACAAAATCTGTATCACTACACTAAGGTCTAACAGATGTGAATCGAATAGATTCATTGATTTCTGATTTTAATTTTATAATTTATCTCTAAATTTATAATGTGGCTAATTTGTCACTTTTCCACTGACTTCCTTAATTTATCTAATGAATGCGTAAAATTGCCGAAATGTATCGTTCGTATAACATCTAAAGTTTTTTCGTAATCTGACCCAAAATTCTGATATTTCTTTTATTTTCCACATATTAGTTTTCTGAGCGTGTTTTGTACACTAAACAAGGGTGATATTTGTGTAGATATATCGAATAGTTGATTTGTGATTAATTCTGATCATACACGTGTTATTATCGTAGTTTTATTTACATGTGTACGTGTTTGTCGATATGTATGTATGTAAGCTAGTATGCATTTAATCGTGACAGGAACCGATTTATCGCATGACCGTACAGGGGCGTTCTAAGGAGGCAAAATCGACTCACTTCTTCAACCAGCGAACTAATATTTTGTGGTCTAATTTTGATTTTTCGTCACGAAGGCTAGTTCGATACTATCGATATTATTATTTTAGATTTAGTTTGTTAGATTTATTAAAATACAATAACTTGTATTTATTTATTGAAAAGATTGGATAATTGTCATCTAGTCTAGTATACATTGAAAAAATATTACGGAGTTATTAAGTATTTTTAACTTCATAAGAGAAGAAAATATGCAATTTTTTTTATTTAATCTAACTAAAATAAAAATATTTTACATTATTTTTGATGAACATTAGCATTTATTAAAACAGTTAAAAAAATAATTTAATTTAGGGGGGTCAGTATTTACAATTTTATTTATTTTAAGATAAGTAAAAAATTATATGTAATTGACTAAAAATGTGTCTTTAGAATAAATAATAAGGTTTCATTGGAATATTTGGAAATACTGGGCCTTATACAAATATTTACATATTTTCTGAGTAAATATCCATGTTAATAATTCAAAACAAATCTTTGCTAAATTAACCCATAAAGTTAAGATTAGTAACTACTAAATTTTCTTATTACATATGAAATTAAAATTTTAGCTCTTTTGGCTTATTTTTAGAATTTAATTCCGAAAGCGGATTGTCTTAAGAGAACTACCAAAAAAGAACATTAAGACAATAATTTCTAACTTCGTTTTTTTTCTGTATAGCAAATGATGCTTAAATTAATTTAGTTAAAATATATATTTTTTTATTTTATCTATTCTACAATGTAATTAAAACGTAGGTTACTCATACGATGAGTTGTCACGCACGAAACACAATAAATATTAGGAGTATAATAAATTATGACTATCTAAAACGGGCTTCAAATGTACATATTTGTTAAAGACAAAATTATTTGTTAAATTCTAAATGGCAAATATATAATGGCAATAAGTAAAATTACTTGACTAGTAATTTTGTTCATATATTACATTACATTTATATGTTTATATAAAAAATAAAAAATTACAATAAGCTGTGTCTGCATGAGTGTGGAAACTTTTGTTTTCAACATAAAATGAATGTTGTGCGTTTTATTTTTGTAAAAACTTTCTATAGAAATTTTCTGTTAAAAATGTAAAATGCGAGATAAAAAAAAAAGTGAAAAACAATCAGCTAATACGTACATCAAAAAATTCGTAACATTTTTGCTATAAACTGGAAAATATTTACCAGAGTTTTTCGTAATAGGCAAATACAGGTCAAAACTTTATAGTTGTCGATGCATTAAATTCATACTTTAGAATTTATACTTTACGAATTAAAGTTAATCGGGTACGAAACAGATAAAATGTGTTGAGTGTGAAATTGTAAAAAAAATGTTGCAGTTTTCAAGTTGTAGAAAATTCGATACATTAACACTACTATTTTTAAATATAAAAACATTTTAATTTGAATACAATCATAAAATTTTGAAATTTGTTTCAACGCTTATACATTGAACTAAATAATATTTTGATTCGACTATAAATTTATTATAGTAATAGCTTACTTATTTTTTTAACTTAAAACTATATGACTAACTATATCTAAATTCAGTTTAATCCGAGATTGCGATAAATAACCCGAAGACCGGAGATTCACTTGAAAAACCGGAGACTCTGGGTGAAAATCGGAGAGGTGGTCACCATAGTTCAGTTACATGTTTTTGTTCTTAGCTTATGTGATGTACTTCTCTGTATTTATATTTGAATACAAATGTAAACACACTTGATTACCTGAACTAGAAAGGGATGCAAAGACCCTTATAGTAACAAATAGGGAAATAATAAGTTTAGTGATCACGTGAATATTCGCTTGACTCGATTCAGTGAGTCAAGTTTAGTTGAAAACCTATCAAAACCAAATGATAGTTCTGTCGAAACATATAATTTAAAGTAGATATACATTGTAAACACCTATATTTATGACGTCCGCTACACATGTGTATACAATACACATGTCTGTATGTTTATCAAATGCTTTGGCAACGTATGACACGTCATCGCCAGCGTCATTTTGACGTATGTCAACCATCTTTGATGACTCCCATATAACATGATTGTTTCGCTGGTTTGTCTATGTGCTTGTTTGCTGGTAATAAACAATAAATTTTATTTACTTATTTTGTTCTCACATTGTTCAATACGAAACGACAGTTTACGTTTCGACAATATAATTAAGTTGTAAAATAAAATTTGTTATTGCGATAATGGAATTGTTTCGTTTTTTTGTTTTTAAGTGCTTATAAAAATAATGACTGTGACTTTTAAGGAAACTTTATTTTTATATTGTCTACAATGTTTTCACGAGTTTTGTTTTAACGAGATGTCATTTGAGTAATGAGAATTTTTTTTTTGATAAATATTTAAAAAGAGTTTAATGTACGAGTACATGATTGTTATTTTTCCGGTAACCTTCAAGAATGTTTATGCTATTTTGTATGAAAATTGTAATATTAAAAACATTTTTTATATATATATATATATATATATATATGTGTATGTAGGATGTTTTAATTAAGGGTTTATTCGTTTCAGATCTGTAAGACTTGTAGTGTTCTAGAAATGGAATTACTCTATTGACAGGAGAAGATAAAATATTCTGTAACGTTAACGTTTCGATATACTCTACGTATATTATAATTAGGAATATATATACATATATATATATATATATATATATATATATATATATTCCTGCTGAAGATATATATAGAGTATATCGAAATGTCGATTTTTAAATAAAATGTTTTTACTATGTTATTCTCATATAGTTTTTTTATATTAAAAATGATAATTTAATAATAATGTGAACATATAAATTAACAAAAACTAACACTATTTCTAAATAACAAAAAAAACGCAAATGATAATGATAAAAAAATATTTTGTATTATTTTTCCTGATGATGATATATGTACAGTATGTCAAAACGTTGTTTTTTAATTAAGTCATTTTAATTAAATGAGTTCTGAATTTTTTTATTATGTAGGTAAATTATGTTTTAACTAATTTCGGGTTTTCATTGTAACATAGATATATGTTATTATTATAACATTTTTTTAAATTGACTAAGTATATATTTTTAATATTAAAATATTATGAATTTATAAATAACAAAAATTAAGTAAGAACGAAAAATTTAATATTAATTGTACAATAAAACAATGTGGTTATGTTTGAAATAAATAAAATTGAAGCAAATATTACGAAATATTCCATTATTTATGTCTGGATATACATATTTCATTTTCTATTTTCGTTTTACAATCGTTATATATAGTATTATGCAAAAGTTTAAACAGGCTATATACTATTTGCCATTAACAAGAGGCGAACAAAAACAAACAAACGACAAACGGCAAATGGCAGTAAAACTTTTCCTTTTAATGAAAAGTACTTGTTTTCTTCTCACTCAGCCCCCCCCCCCCTTTCCCCGATGATGCTGGTGCCATCTATAAAATGAAAAATTAAACTAAAACCTCAAACAGTACTTGAGAATATATTTCTCTAGTACTCTCAACTTGATATCGTGTTGTGTTTTGAATTATACCATTTTTGAACTTTGTGTATTTTTGCTAGTATTTTCTTTATGTTTAAGTGGATATTATATTTGAAGATGACGAAAAACTGTGCCAACATACATGAATTTCACGAAACGAACAGTTTGTAGCAACAAAATGAACTTTTTCTTATTTTTTTTTAGGCATTAAAAGAAAATTATTTATTTAAATCAGTGTCTTTACACTGATTGATGTTATCTTTTTCTTTATAAATTTCTATTGCTTCTCGTACCAATCTACTGTTAGGTAATATTGTTGGGTTTTGCAATTATAATAGTATCTTCGAATTTTACATCATGAAGATTTTCTATTGCAATAGCAGATTTATTTGGATGGTAAAAACATAAGAGGTCAATACGTCTAAATTCACATCTGAAGCTTAAATATATAATTTCTTAACACTCCAATTATCTGAGTTTGCTCTACATGTGTCTTTAGACCGACAGGGTGAAATGCAAAAAACAATTGATTCGTTACAAAAAGCTTATTTATGAAAAAATCCCGAAATATCAAAATTTTTATAATTCAGTATAATTATAAAGTTTTCCTTACTATATGTGACGATCAGTAAAAATGTTTTTAAAATAAATTCTAGCAGATATTAAAATCAAATTGTACATAATTTCACAATTAGCAAAAATATTTTCAAAAATATTTTTCTCTAAATAAATTTTTCTTAGTAATATGGTTGACTGCATATTCATATTAATTGGAATAAAATTGGTTTTTAAGTAATATGTGAAAAAGGTTAAAGATATGAAACCTATATATAAAGTTTTGGTGCAATTGCAATTGTACTTTCTTTTATTCGTATGTTTTTGTGTCAAAGGAGAATTTATTTATGTATCGTTTGCATGCAGAATCAAATAGGTTATATACTTGGTTCGTATTTTTGACAAAGTTTCTCGCTATGTTATTTGCAATTGCAAGCAAGTAAGTTTAAAATGGATTTTGTTTGCATGATGACAAATGCCGACTATATTACATGCATTTTAAGTTTTCGTTTTCTTCAAGTTTTCGATAAGAAATTGGAAAAATAAGTAGAAAAAAAAACATCACATAATAATTCTTTTTGATGACGTTAAATATACGAATATTATAAGGTAGTTAAGATGGAGTTAAATGATTTTGATTTGTAAAAAAAGATTTTTTTTATAAAATAGTATTCTCATCTCACTTTTAAAAGTGATTTTTCTCAAAATTATTTTTGATGTTTTCTTAAAATTACTTATTAAGTAATTTTAATTAGTTTGATAGATTTTAAAATATTAGATATAAGATAATATATATCAAAAATAAAAATATTATTTATATTTGATAAGAGGTAGAAGTAAAAATTTATTTTAAAGTAAAAAATAAAAACACTTTTTCATAAACAAGAGAGGTAAGAATACGGGCCTTTATTTTTAGATAGAAATAAGTAACATTTGTAATTTTGCTTTTACCAATTACAGATAGACACTAGGTGTTCGTTTTAAGTGAAGATATCGAAATATTTCGGAAAATAAGCATCGTACGATAACTTTGAAATCTTAAATGGGAACCCCCATTTTTTATTGCAGATTAAAATTCTCCAAAAATAAATGTATTAATTTTACTTATGATTAACGCTCTCTATGGTAAAGTCAGCATAAGACTACTATAAACTTATCACGAAATTAGTGTTATGTTTTATCGCAAAGCTGGTAATTCTGAAACAAACTATTTACTAACTTATAGAAAACAACGCAAATACACGATTTTAGTTTGATTCGATTTTTTATACAGATTGTTTGTAAATTAATAATTTTTCTTTTGTGTATAGAGATTAATTACTTTAAAATTAGATAACAGAGAATGATATTTATATAGACATTTTGTTCAAAATATAAATATTAAATAGTGTTCATACATGAAATATCAAAACGATTTGCTGAAAGAAAAACTATTAATATTTCTGTTTAACGTAAAATAGTTTAGTTACTTATTTACAACATTTTTCCTTATAATAAAAAATTATAAAAGTTTCTGAACAAAAAAATTCTTTTTTAAATTTATCATAAAAAATATTTTATTTATGATTAATCATCACAAAAAAAAATAAAACATAATTTTCCAAAATAACGGAAAAGGAAACCAGTAAATATTAAAACAAAACACGGTTGTGTAAATGTATATAAGTAAATACAAATTGCATGAGATTTAGATAAAACGTCCGTTAATTAATGAACACAATAATTCACTTGAAATCACAATTACATTTTAATTAGAAGAGCACAAGAGATAGGAACGAGAAAAGTTACGAATTTATAAATATTTCCATATATAAATAATGCAAAATTATTTACATGTATTTTACATACATTTGCACAATTGGTGTAATTACCATTGTTTGTTAAATATTTACAATATTATTTCACATTTAGAGAAGAAACAGCTGATTACCACAAAAAAAAAAAAAACAAATGAAAATAAAACAATTGCTGAAGTTTTTGCTTTTTTTTTATAATCGCTCCTTTGGGAGAAAAATTCTAACCAGGTTTTTTGTTTTTACATCAAAATTATTATTATTTTGTTTTTTTCTGGTATTTATTTTATAATGTTTGTTTCTGAGATTAACTTAAATTCATCTGGTGACGAAATTTGAATTACTCTTACGTTTTGATATTTAATACTATTTAAATATGAAATTTTATATCGTAAATAAAAATAGTAGAGGATGTATGAGAGGTATTATGAATGTGTAAAGTTGCTTTCCTGGATAGGGATGTTTGGAAAAAACTTATTTCGGGATAGTGGAAAGAGTTTATGCCGCATACTTTTGGGTACATAGTGTGATTGTGTATATATGTAAATAAATTTTTTATTTCAACATAGTATCAAATAAATATGGAGTTTGATAAACTAGTTCAAAATTTAATTAGAAAAAAACTAAAATATATCTATAAATTAGTTTTAATTTATAACAAACTTACCGTCGTATTTATTTACCACAAAACCACCGTCGTATTTATTTGTTTTAAAATTATTCTTTCAAATTATTTTATTATTTATTGAAATTAAAAATTAAAAATGTATTATTATAGTCAAAATTTTATTGATAACATGATGATAACGTTTTTATCTATAATTTTATATATTTATATATGAATAACATAAATATTAATTTTTGAAATGCGTACGTTACATACATACGATTGTAAATGTACTCAAAGTTAACTAAATATATTTAACTTGCGTATTTAGCATAATAAAAGATTTTATGAGGTATAAAGTTTAAGAATATATGTTAAAAATAATTTTCTTACTTATATTTGAAATTTTATAGAACGATTACCAAATATTGTTATTGTATAATAAATGTTATAATGATTAATAATATTTAATATTTTTTATTTATAGTTTATTGTTAGCTCTCAAATTATTAATTTCAACAAGAAATAAAATTGAATTTACGTTAAATCGTCCTACAGTCTTGTTATTTCTAATTAATTTTTCTTTCTCACGTTTTACAACAAGTTTTTATTTTAAAAACAATAAATTGGTTGACATTTTATAATTATAAATCTTGTACTTGAGGTCCTTATTTTTTAAACACGTTCTTATAATATTATCATACTTTGTCGATTAGGAAAATAAATAAAATTATCATTAACTTATCAAAAATACATCACTTATATTGTATTCAAGAATACAATAAATAATGGGAAAAAAAATTGTTGGCAACTTATAATTTCCTAAATAAATGATCCATCATACTTTTGAAAAAATATGCCACTTGGCAACGTAATAATGGCGACCGTTTCCTTGACTAATCATTCATTCTTCAGCCTGTAACAATGTCCTTCATTCTTTTTGCTGATGTTGTATATGTACTTGCCTTTTATTTCATAATGGGGCGCTTATGTTTTTTTTTTCTGCTGTTGGTTGAAAAGAATTTATAACGTTTATGCGTGATTTTTAACATCGACTAAACAGTAAACTTTCGGGCTTTGAATTAACGCCAAATAGTTCAAGGGCGTTTGATAAACAGCTGAAAATTGCCCCTTTAGAATTGCGAGGGGAGGGATAACAGATTTTTCACATGAAATGATTTAATCATATGCATACATTCACTTGTTTTAGTTTTTATTTGGACAGAAATATATGAGAGATGGATTTGATAAATTGTAGTATATTTACTGTTATTGGAAGATAATTTTATGTAATTTAATTATTAATTTGAATATACCGGTTGTTTGGTGGGGCGATGTAGATATTTAAATGGATGATATAGGAGGTCATTTTGGAATATTTCCAACTTCATATAGCATATATGTGTCATAGTTTCTGAGATATTGGCATATTTTTGTATTTGTGTTGAAAGTCAAAGTCGGTGCAGTTAGAGATAAATAAAACAAAAATAAAACTAAAAGCCAGCCAGAACCCAACAACTGTACCATACTGACGAGACCCAAAAGGTCGAAACACGTGTCTATGATTAAACTGGCCGATCATTGATGGATGGCATTATAAGCTAATTCAATGATTGTGATTGTGACTTGTGATATCCTAGGGAAAATAATTTAATATTTAATATTTGATTAACAATTTCACAAATGCACATTTGAACTTTATTCTGTTATTTTATTTAATCTTTATATGAGTCGTATAGATGCAAAACTCACTATTTGGTAAATTTTATGTTCTAAGATATTTGCAAAAAAACTGTTATAGCTGGGTGTAATTGTATTTTGATAATAAAATCTTGTTACTAGATGGCACTAGATGGCCATCTAATAACAAGATTTTATCATCAAAATATAATTACACCCAGCTATAACAGTTTTTTGCAAATATCTTAGAACCTAAAATTTACCAAATAGTGAGTTTTGCATCTATATGTCTCATATGCAAAATCATACAAGTTACCATTATAAGACTCTACAAAAACGCTATACAAGAAAGCTAAAACAATAAGCTAGAAACATTTTTTTTTGTAACAAATTTAAAATAATTTTTAAAATTTATTTATATATTCCAAATGACTTCCTTTACCCCCAATTAGATATCTATTTCAACATTTACTTCAAAAGAAATATTATATTTATAAATTTTATATGTAATGTATATATTTTATATGCAATGTATATATTTCAACAACAGTCTTTTTATTTTATAATGATATAAACAAATTTATTTTGGTAAAAAGAATGCTGATAGTATAGCCCACATAATTTCATATTATATATTTGGTTATATGTTGCTGTCAGAAAATTTATGAAGGACTGTACATGGAGATATATAATTTAATATAGAATATAAAAATGATATTCGGTTTTATAGAAAGTGACATTAATTTTCTTTTGCTTTTAGTATTCAGTAAAAATACTCCGACTATTTATACAAAACTTAACCTAAAGCAGTTTTATTTTAACGAAATGAGTTTTGAAAGATTTTTTACTATGTTTGTTGGTGTTATTAATTGAAATTTTAATTTTCTTGTGCTGCACCATATAAAAATTTAAAAAAATATTCAGCCTGTCCCATTGTAAATTATATCCTGAAATATCTGGAGAAATACGCAACGGATCAAAAACGGGTCCGGGGGGCATAACTTTGACAGAATTGGATGTCCCCCTCTTAACCATTAACCTTTTGTCGGAACATTTTCTTGATCCGTTGTTTATTTCTCGAGATATTTCAGGATATAATTTAAAATGGGACATCCTGAATAAAGAAATTAATATAAAAAATATTGTTGTAATAATTTTTTAATACAGTTTTCCTTCTTTTTTCAGGTAAATTTTCATCTGGAATATATCACTGTCTAAGGATAAAGAGAAATCAATCGTGCATGAGACGACACACAGGATTAGTGAACAAAATTCCGAACTTTTAAAAATATACAAACAGGTTAGGTTAAAAATATAGTTAGGATTGCGATTTTAATTATTTTTTCAGTTTAGTTTTTATTCATATTTTTGTATGTTTTTTTTAAAATCATTTTAGGTGTAATTTTGATTTTTTAATAATTCTTTTATTTTTAATTTTATGTATGTTATGGATCAAGTTTGTGTGGATCATCATATATATAGGGTGTAACAGAATAACTATTCCTAATTTTCAGAAATGATAGAGGGCACATAAAAAACATTTTTTATTAATAAACTAGCGTCCGGAATTTTTTTTTTTTTTTTTTTGCAGTCGATTGTAAAAAACACAACTTTATGTTATAACCCGAGAATTAACGGAGATTTATAATATCCGTTAAGACCATTTCATTCTACTCAAAAAAGTGCCTTAAGAATGTGAAAATTATTATATAAAAGAAGATAGCTAATTTTTGTTTTCATAATTGAGTTTCTCTCAAAAAAATCGATCGAGGATGCGCGGTCCATTTTTCCATATCTCTTATAGTTTCCGAGTTCCCCTATGAAAACGTCCAAATTTGTCCACCCTGTACATCGTTACAACTTGTGTATCGAAAATTGTGGTCGTAACTTCGAACAATTTTTATAAAGTTTATTGCACTATTATTTCTAATAAAATGTTCCTTAACTTAACTACTCTTTGACGTTGTAATAATTAAAATTGTTTTTAACGATATCTAGTGTATCTTGACACCGATAAATTTCCGGACACTAGTTTATTAATAAAAAATGTTTCTCTAAGTGCACTCTTTCATTTCTGAAAATTAGGAATAGTTATTCTGTTACACCCTGTATATATTTCTGTAAATAAGTAGCATATTTATGTCGACAGTATTGTGTTTAGTTACCATGACTACAGTAATTGTTATTATACAAATTTTTCCATTCCATAAATTTATTTAATACGATGACGGTCGATTCTGTAGTGGCCATAGCAGATTTTTTCAAATAATTTTCTTGTATACCGAAAGTCATGTGACAACTTTTGATTATTGCCATTTTAGTTCATTTACAAGCACAAACAATGGCCTAATTAGTTTTTTTTAAATTAATAAAAAAAATTCGTACTGGTTACACTGTAGCTTATTTTGAATAATAAAAATTTTTAAGTAACTTTTTACATGTTTAAACACTTTTTGTTGTTTATTATGTTATGTAGTTAAAATTAACAACTCGTAATTAAAATTTATTTAAGTATTACGTCATTATTTAAAATTTATAATGTAATATAATTTTTGTTTTTAACATTTCTTTATAAAATAGACCTGATTAAATGTTGAAATGTTTAAGAACAGAAACAAAGTAAGATAATTATATTTTGTTTGTTTGTTTGAAGTGATATATAATAATAGAATCAATATTTCGTTTTTTGAAAGAAAAGTTATTTTTGTAAAACAAATAATTTTTGATGTAGATATTTATTGTTCATATCATGGCTATATATTACTACCTTAGCAACAAGAAAATATAAAATTATAAAGTTTTAATTGTCTGAAATAAAATTATAAAGATTTTAATTTAAAATGTCAACTGCGTGTTGTATTCGTTATTTTAAATTAAAAATTTAGTTAGGCAAAACTTTTAGTGGTATAAATTAGAAAATTTTAATATTTTCTATAAGTGGGATGCATGTTTTTAAATTGCGTTAGGTAAAGTTTTAAGTATTTTCATATATTAAAAAGTCTAAATAAAATACTTTATTTTAAATTACTTTTGAATTGGATAATTTTTTTTTAATTGTTTTATAAATTTATTTTAGAACATATTCTACGTTATATTATTATATAATATACAATATTTTAGAACAACATTTTTTAAAAATGTAACTTACGCTATTAAATGGCGTTTATATTTATAATTTAAACACAAACGAATTATTTTGCGAAAATTATTATTAATGTTACGTCATGAATTTCTGATTCAATTTACGATAGCAAAGTTATGTTCCACCTCTTCTTATTATTCATTGAATGACTATTTTTACCATATAAGTCTGGACATGTTGAGCGAATGTCTATGAACGTTTGGTTAAAAAAATTTATTTGAATGATTTTGATGGTATACGTTTGCGTGGACGTCCGATGAGTAGTTGGAGTGGTATTATTGAGAGTGTTTTGCGTGAGCTAAAGTTTCCAAGTAGTAGGAATAAAAGAGCATGTATGAGAGGAATTATGAATGTGGATAAAGCGAAAGTTGCTTGTTTGGATAGGAATGTTTGGAGGCGACTGATTTCGGAATGATGAAAAGAGTTTGTGCCACATCCTTTCGGGTATATGGCGTGATTGTGTATGTATGTATGTATCGACAAACAAAAAAAAATACGTGTTTTATGTTTTCAAAAAAGCTATTCAATGATACCAAACTTGATCAACCTCTCCTAACCTCAGGGGGTGGAGTGGGGGTAACTTTGTAATATTAATTTAGATTGCAATTTAATTTTGATTGCAGTTTCCGATTCTACATCTCGAATTATGTAGGTTTTGTCTGTAACTTTTTTTTTTAGTTTGTGATAGATGGCGCTGCGATTACAGCGCTCTCTATCACAAAATAGCTTTTTTGAAAACATAAAAGACGTATTTTTTATTTGTTGATTTGTTATTCGACCGTTTTCAGACTTTTGCCGCAATATAATAATGTAATATAAACTAAATAAAATAGACACATTGTATTATGTGTGGAAATTTATAAAATTTATTATTAATATTTCTAATTGACATATTAAAGTGAAAAATTTTGAAAACTATTCAATTTTGATTAAATTCCACAAATTCCAAAAATAACAAACTTTTTAATTGATAATTAATTATGTTCTAATATTTAATTAAAAGACTATATTGTTTTAATAATTTTATTATAAGTAACTAAAATATTTCAATAATGTATTCATGGAATATTTAAAAAAAGGACATTGTTCTTTGACCACTGGGTACGTTCAGTATCTTTGTATACATTATTTACGTTTTTTTACTCAGTTTTTACACATAAGGGGAGGTTCCGGTATAATTGATGTAAATTTTGGAATTTTTTTTTTTTAAATTGGTGTGAGTTGGAGACCTGATTTTTTTGTACAAATGTTTATTGGACCTTCGTCTATAAATACAATTTTTTTCGTATAGATCAAAACATGTTGGCGTCCAATATGGCGGCTTGACTGCAGCAAATTTTTAAATCTGCGTAAATTCTAACACATAAAAAGGACATATGTATGAATCGGACACTTTGAAAAAAGGAATATGCTTATTAAATAGTAAAAAGCACAAAAAAATACAAAATGGCGGACACTTGAAAAAAAGTGTGGTTTTTCGGACAATTTTTTGACTTTGGCCCGCTGTAAAAAATCTTTAAAATTGAAAATTGTACCAAGACATAGGCCTATTTCATGAAAAAATTGTCTATTTTAACTGGCATAAAAAAAGATGTAAATTGCTTGAACGGTTCAAACGCTAGAATTTACGCAGTTTTGAAAAATTTTGTTTCGAGAAAAACGAAGGTAAAACTAGTATTTTCCACCCTGTAGCAACGTAAATAATTTTCGGATCAAAATGTCCTTTCACCCACACATTTTAGACACTTATAGCTTTCATATTATGTAAAAAAAATTGATTTTTTCGAAAAATTTTACAGAAACCTTTTCTTAAACCTAAAAAGTGAGTTATCTCTACATTTCTTTCTACTTAAATAGCAATTAGTAAATATTCAACACTATTTTACTTACAAACAATACAATTTTAAACAAGCAGAACACTAAATAGTTTCTGTAAGTTTTCCTGTAAGTTCCATAATCTAAACAATCTCTAATAGAACCGGTAATAAGGAACCCATATTCCGATTCTATTTATAACCACGCTGTATATATATGTTCATTATGCTCGAATAACGACAAGCCACAAAGCATCCACGTTTGACAGATCTGTTTCGTCCTGTCATTATAACAGGACCAAGATAGGAACTTGCACCTAAATACACCTGCTTTTGCAAATATAATCATCATTGAGCGGCCATATTAGTTTAGCTATTGTCTAAAGATATTTCGTTACTGATCTATTTTGGAGTATCTTCTCCCCTCTCGCATGGTATTATTGTTATTATGGTATCAAATTTGAGATTTACTTGTTCAAGTTTGATTCTATAGATGTCGGTTTGTTTATATCGCGTTTGATTTGGTAATATAGGTTATGTTTGTACTAGAATAACAAATACATGTTGATGTTGATGAAAATTTTTGATGTTTATGAAAATTTTTGATGTTTGATGGTTTTTGGGGGTAGTTACTAGTTACTGATATTTTGGGGGTAAATATTTAGTCAATTGGTTTGTTTTAATTCTAAATATAAAGGAAAATATTTAGCATTGTTTGCTGTGTGTTGAATTTCAATGAAATGTTGGTTGATCAATAAAAAAAAAATTACTGAATTAAATATTTTTAAAAGTATCTAAAGCACCCAAAGCCTGGTAACCAACATTTACTCTTATACAAAGTAATTTAAAACAAATATTTTTAATTTGACATAGTAAAATTTTTTTTCAGAACTCATTATATTAAAATAAAGCTGCTTTAGCTTAAAGTTCTGTATTAATATTTATTAAAAATCGACGTTTTCGAACTCAAGGTCTGTTCCTTCATGTGCATAAATAATACAAATAACATTTACAGTAACTAACAGAAAATAGAAACAAGTTACTAGGTAACAAATAAGTAACTAGATCATAAAAGAAAATTGTGATCTAGTTACTTATTTGTTACTTAGTTAGTAACTTGTTTCTATGTTCTGTAATTTACTGTAAATGAAATTTGTATTAGTTTTCCTAATAAAGACGGACGTTTAGTTTGTCGAAACGTCGATAATTAATAAATATTAATACAGAACTTAAATCTGTAGCAATTTTATTGTATTTGTATTTTATTTTTTCTTAGTTGAAGTACTTTCCTGAGAGAAGTTCTTTCTATAATATTTCTAAAATATGGTGACTATTGAATTTTCTTAATTTGAAATCGAAAACTTTTTTTAACTCTGGAATTTAACTCCAAAAGCAGATGGAACTACCAAAAGTAATTTTTCTTCATATATTCTTATATTTATTTTTAACATTAGTTCACTTAAAGCGACCAAAAATAACAGGACACACTGTACAGCATAAAAATATGATATGAAATTGATGTTAGTTTTTCTTATACATCAAGCACAAAAAAATCATCTAGTACAAACAAGAAAAATGAATCTATGGCAAGGTTATATTTTCAAAAAATGTTTTATCGTTAGATTGGAGCAAAAAACTACTGCTTGTGACACGAAAGTTTTAAGCGTACAAACAATCAACTTTATCATAATGCAATATTCAAAGAAAATATTTCATCTGGAGAAAAAAACTAAATAAAACATTGCAAGCAAAAATTCAGCATACATCCTGGGTGTATAAAATCTTTCATTAGTTTACTGTTGCTAACACAAAAGATGCATTATAGATGCCTTTTTGTTTGTTTGTTTTTTTCGGTTTATAATTAAAATCGGTAATTAGTTAATCTCGTGAGAGCGGTCTGCGATGACTAGTTATTCTAGTGCAGTCGTTAAAATTTTATATACAAAGTAAAGTTGAAGTGTAAAATAAACTAGGTAAAACTGTAGAAATGTTGGAAAAAGAAGAGAATTATGAAGGATGTAAAATGAAAAGAATTTTAAAGTAATGTGCTAATTTTAATTTACAGTAACAAAATGTAGTACAAAAGCGCATTCAGACAATTCTACAATTATCACAAAGTTAATTTTATGTTTTAATCGTAATGTCATTGGTTTTAAACTACATTCATTATCTGTTAGCTTGTAAAATAACAAGAAAAATTTGTTGAAAGACGTTAATAATTTCAATTTTTTGGAACTATAGTTGTCTATAGCAGTGATCTCAAACTGCTGACCCACGGGTCACATTCGGCCTGCACTGCAATTTTACACGGTTCGCAACTATATTTGATCTAGCAATTCTATTTAAAAATTTATACGTTTTTTTTTTTAAATTATTTACAACTGATTAGATATTTATTGAAAAGTATATAAAAATTAATTAATTAGAATTAATATTATATAATAGTGAAATATCTATTTATAAACTTGTTTTTTTTTTTGCAATTTTATTTATATTATTTGTTAGAACTATTACAAAAAGAATTAACGTAAATTATTAGAAATAATAAATAATTTTTCTGTATGTATTTCCGTTTGGAACGCTTGAAGAAAAAATCATGCATATCACTCGGAATAAAAAACTTATTTGTGTTTTGCTCAGATTGCTTAGCTGCTCGGTTTTTTACTTTTTGTAATATAACATACTATTAAAATACACTGTAAAAAATTTATGTAAATTTACATGTTTAGTAAATGTATTTTTACAGAAAAACGTAATATTAGGTCAATAATCACAGTAAAAATTACAAAGTTGTTGTTAATAGTTATGTAAAATTACATATATATGTTACGGTAAAAGTAGATATTGCGGCAAATGTACACATTTTCCGGTAAATGTGCACATTTGCCTCCTCGTTTGGGTAATGTGCATTCAACTAACATTTACAATTTCAAATAAGGGAAATGTACATTGAATTCACAATGACCATGTCGTTTTGGTAAATGTGAGCAGTTGTAAAAATGCTGGAATATTATGTAATTCCAAGTGCCACAATAGCAATTCTTGCTCAAATAAATAAAACTTTTTTCATTATGAAATTTCTATATGTTCCTTTATAGTTTTATAAAATTTAACTGTTATAATAAAGAAAAGTATGTTATTATTATTATTTGTTTCATTCCCATCGTATTGGTCCTGAAAAACTAGGACGAAAATTGTATTTAGGAATATTGGGATCATAACCTACGACATATTATATAATATGCAAAGAAAAGTATGTTTTGTTTGTCATTTACATTTTTTAATTAAAATAATTTTCGTTATTAAAGCCTTTTGTATTATGTTTATTTAAATAAATATTTTTTTACTGCAACAACATTTTTAATTTATTTGTATTCCAACTTTTCTTAAAACATGAAGGTAAGAGTATACATTTACCAAAACGTGAAGGCAAGAGTACACGTTTGCCGGGAAATGTACATATACATTATATTCAGTTCACATATACCTAACTTTTTGGGAAATGTACACATTTTACGGTAAAAGTGTACATTTCCCAAGAGTGTACATTTACCGTAACATATATATATATATATATATATATATATATATATATATATATATATATATATATATATATATATATTGAAACGGGACCAACCCTGGCGGAGAATTTTTTAGTTTTTTTTCTTCTTTTCAACAAGTAGTATTTACTTATGTTATAATTATTAAATCATAGCTTACAATATTAGTCCTGTATTATATCTGCATGTGTTATGAGTAAAGATTGTAGAATTTCTTCCGTATTAGAAAAATGCAATTAATCCGGCGCTGAGAATAGTTAACGCACTTGCAGCTGTCATCCAAATTCCTCGCTGTGTGGAGTCTAATTGTTTTTGTATTTGTCTTATCTTTTAGCTTTGATGTATATGTGCGCATTTGCGCTTTGTAATTATGACAATAGATAAATGTTTTGTCTATTAATTTTATTATTGAATATTTCTTTATGTTATAATATTATTCTTTTGTGAACAATTTAGAATTATGAATACAATGTAGAAATTATGTTAACTCTGTTAGTGCATTAAATAAATATATGTTGTTTAGTATTAAATTAATCAGGAAATTATGAGGAATACAACTATGATAATTAAATTGAGATGTAATGTTTTTTTAGTTAACGAGTGTTTAATAAGTTATTTTGTCACTATTTAGAGATACGCAGTGTTTCGTCCGGGGCATATTTCCCCCTCTAGCAGTTCCCGGGCCGAACGTTTCAGCCAATAGGAACGGAGCATTCTGTTTTGTGACCATATTTGGTAATGTTCCTTCGCATGTGGAAGAAGTGGGGAGCCGACTGCCTTTATAAGAGTTAACAGCGGACTGGCTCGAGGATTAGGATTCTGGTTCTAGGATTGGAATCTCTAGTCCCATGGTACCTTACACATACGCACCTACACGTTTACACACTGACTGACCATCACACTCTCGGCTAGTGACGTTAAATACGAGCATTGGCGTTTGTGTGTTTGTGAAGTTATTTACACATTGACTGACCATCACACTCTTGGCTAGTGACGTTATATACGAGCATTGGCGTTTGTGTGTTTGTGAAGTTATTTACACACTGACTGACCATCACACTCTCGGCTAGTGACGTTATAATACGAGCATTGGCGTTTGTGTGTTTGTGAAGTTATTTACACACTGACTGACCATCACACTCTCGGCTAGTGACGTTATATACGAGCATTGGCGTTTGTGTGTTTGTGAAGTTATTTACACACTGACTGACCACCACACTCTCGGCTAGTGACGTTAAATACGAGCATTGGCGTTTGTGTGTCTGTGAAGTTATTTACACATTGACTGACCATCACACTCTTGGCTAGTGACGTTATATACGAGCATTGGCGTTTGTGTGTTTGTGAAGTTATTTACACACTGACTGACCACCACACTCTCGGCTAGTGACGTTATATACGAGCATTGGCGTTTGTGTGTTTGTGAAGTTATTTACACATTGACTGACCATCACACTCTTGGCTAGTGACGTTATATACGAGCATTGGCGTTTGTGTGTTTGTGAAGTTATTTACACATTGACTGACCATCACACTCTTGGCTAGTGACGTTATATACGAGCATTGGCGTTTGTGTGTTTGTGAAGTTATTTACACACTGACTGACCACCACACTCTCGGCTAGTGACGTTATATACGAGCATTGGCGTTTGTGTGTTTGTGAAGTTATTTACACATTGACTGACCATCACACTCTTGGCTAGTGACGTTATATACGAGCATTGGCGTTTGTGTGTTTGTGAAGTTAGTTACACACGGACACAACACCCCATACTTATAACATGATAGTGTTATTTATATCGTTGTTTTCTGTTACATGTTTCGCTCACCAGACCAACCGTCGACACTGCCCCCCCCCCCTTAAAATTACATATTTTATATCATACAATAATAAAATGTTTACATCTCATAAATAAAATACACATGTGTTTGTTATAACTAATACCTAAAGTATTTAATGTACAACATTGACAAATAAATGGACTTCAAAGTTCAGGTTTATTTTTGACTTTTATTTTAGATAACTTTAAGTTCCGATACTTCACCATTTCACGACTCCTTAGAATTTGAGTTACTAGTATTTTAACATAACGTCGGGTCCTTATTTAGACGATCATAGCCAAAAGTAAAATATTAAATGAAAATTCTTCGTTTAGAAATTTGAAAAATTAAATAATGTTAAACTGCCGCGTTACAATTGGTGCCTACGACCAGGATGTGGAGTTTTTTGAAGCTGAAGTGGAATGTTATTGGAACTTAAAGAAATGTATAGGAAATCGACGTAGAGGCAGTACTATGGTGGAACCGCCAATGTTTCTATTTTTGTTGCAGATATTTGGAGATAAGGGGAGCTGGAAAATCTCAGTGCCAGGGGGTGTAGGATGCTAATTACATCAACATTAATTTGTGTATCATTATACGTTACAGATAATACAAACAAAATTAACTATGAATTAACATGTTTAATTTTCAGTCACGGGCCTTATTTCACCAACTGGGAATTGTTATTCACTTTCAAATGTATTTCAGTAAATAACAAGGGGGTGATTGAAACGGGACCAACCCTGGCGGAGAATTTTTTAGTTTTTTTTCTTCTTTTCAACAAGTAGTATTTACTTATGTTATAATTATTAAATCATAGCTTACAATATTAGTCCTGTATTATATCTGCATGTGTTATGAGTAAAGATTGTAGAATTTCTTCCGTATTAGAAAAATGCAATTAATCCGGCGCTGAGAATAGTTAACGCACTTGCAGCTGTCATCCAAATTCCTCGCTGTGTGGAGTCTAATTGTTTTTGTATTTGTCTTATCTTTTAGCTTTGATGTATATGTGCGCATTTGCGCTTTGTAATTATGACAATAGATAAATGTTTTGTCTATTAATTTTATTATTGAATATTTCTTTATGTTATAATATTATTCTTTTGTGAACAATTTAGAATTATGAATACAATGTAGAAATTATGTTAACTCTGTTAGTGCATTAAATAAATATATGTTGTTTAGTATTAAATTAATCAGGAAATTATGAGGAATACAACTATGATAATTAAATTGAGATGTAATGTTTTTTTAGTTAACGAGTGTTTAATAAGTTATTTTGTCACTATTTAGAGATACGCAGTGTTTCGTCCGGGGCATATTTCCCCCTCTAGCAGTTCCCGGGCCGAACGTTTCAGCCAATAGGAACGGAGCATTCTGTTTTGTGACCATATTTGGTAATGTTCCTTCGCATGTGGAAGAAGTGGGGAGCCGACTGCCTTTATAAGAGTTAACAGCGGACTGGCTCGAGGATTAGGATTCTGGTTCTAGGATTGGAATCTCTAGTCCCATGGTACCTTACACATACGCACCTACACGTTTACACACTGACTGACCATCACACTCTCGGCTAGTGACGTTAAATACGAGCATTGGCGTTTGTGTGTTTGTGAAGTTATTTACACATTGACTGACCATCACACTCTTGGCTAGTGACGTTATATACGAGCATTGGCGTTTGTGTGTTTGTGAAGTTATTTACACACTGACTGACCATCACACTCTCGGCTAGTGACGTTATAATACGAGCATTGGCGTTTGTGTGTTTGTGAAGTTATTTACACACTGACTGACCATCACACTCTCGGCTAGTGACGTTATATACGAGCATTGGCGTTTGTGTGTTTGTGAAGTTATTTACACACTGACTGACCACCACACTCTCGGCTAGTGACGTTAAATACGAGCATTGGCGTTTGTGTGTCTGTGAAGTTATTTACACATTGACTGACCATCACACTCTTGGCTAGTGACGTTATATACGAGCATTGGCGTTTGTGTGTTTGTGAAGTTATTTACACACTGACTGACCACCACACTCTCGGCTAGTGACGTTATATACGAGCATTGGCGTTTGTGTGTTTGTGAAGTTATTTACACATTGACTGACCATCACACTCTTGGCTAGTGACGTTATATACGAGCATTGGCGTTTGTGTGTTTGTGAAGTTAGTTACACACGGACACAACACCCCATACTTATAACATGATAGTGTTATTTATATCGTTGTTTTCTGTTACATGTTTCGCTCACCAGACCAACCGTCGACACTGCCCCCCCCTTAAAATTACATATTTTATATCATACAATAATAAAATGTTTACATCTCATAAATAAAATACACATGTGTTTGTTATAACTAATACCTAAAGTATTTAATGTACAACATTGACAAATAAATGGACTTCAAAGTTCAGGTTTATTTTTGACTTTTATTTTAGATAACTTTAAGTTCCGATACTTCACCATTTCACGACTCCTTAGAATTTGAGTTACTAGTATTTTAACATAACGTCGGGTCCTTATTTAGACGATCATAGCCAAAAGTAAAATATTAAATGAAAATTCTTCGTTTAGAAATTTGAAAAATTAAATAATGTTAAACTGCCGCGTTACAATATATATATATATATATATATATATATATATTAAATTTTTTACAGTGTACCCTAAAATTATTTCTTAATTATGTTTACCCATTATTGGCCCACCAGTAATATACATAATACGCTTTTGGGCTGTTAAATAATTTGAGTTTAAGACCACTGGTCTATAGTATGTTAGTATCAAGAATATTATATTATCATTTTTAATTGCTATATAGAGTTTTCCAGTTTCGGTATCGAATAGAAAATTGATTACAGGTTCTTTTGCTGTGAAAAGTGAATTTTCATAGACGACTTGCTCCCGCATATATTGTGATGAATACAACTAATTAATTTGGAAGAAATTGCGTCGATTCGATGAAACGAGATACGAATCCGAAATAAGACGCCTTCACATCAAACGTGCGGTGTAAAATTTTTACATTTTGCTTTTGCTTTCGCACTCTTACATGCTATATAAGTATTCGTAATTTCAATTGATAGGTACTTAGAATGCGTACAGTGTATGACTTTTATTTGATGAGCTTTTTCTTCTTTTGTTTCAATTTTTAAATTCAAATGTCATATTAAAAAAAAAATGATTTGATTAGGATTGTAAATGTGTAAATGTTTTATTAATAAATGTATTAAGAATGTGTAAGTTGCTATATTCTATAATATTAATACTTATTAGCTAAGTTAGGTTTGATCTGGTTTATATCTAATTAGCTAAGAAAATATTTACATTCTCAAAATACAAACTTAATAGTACTAAACAAAGTTTACTTTTTCAATCTGCGCGATGTTTATACGAAGAAATATTATATTTATATTTTGTTGGAAATATTTGTATTTGATGCTTTATGTGTTTTTATTAAAGTTATGATATTAGAAAATATACGCTAGTTAAAAGTTTTTCTTTGTAAATACTGCAAATGTTTGCAGTACAAGTCATTAAAATAAAATTAAAGTAGTTGTTATACAAATTTTTCTATTGCATAAATTTATTTAATACGATGACATTCGGTTCTGTGGTGGCAGAGCAGGTTTTATAAAAATTTTAGTATCACCTTTAAGTATAATTATTATTTTAAATATTATTAAAATAAACAAATAATCAAAAATGCTTTATGTATAAAATGTATGTATTTTATCATCTACTTTAGTAAGACTGTAAAATTCATGTGTCAAATTCAGGTGGTGGTAGCAGTTGAAAAGACATTTGCATCGGCAATCTAACAAAGAATATGAATAAAATGAATGAATTTTAATGAGTTTCGACTACGGTAATGCATTTTAACGTTATCAGGGTTGGCAAACACAGAGTCTGTTTAGTAACGTTTGCAACCCTGTGACGTGCTTCTTTGTGTATGATATGTGAACAAGTTTCTGCAAAATAAGAAGAAATAATATTTAATGATCATGTTCGTAACAAGTTTGCAGTTGAAAAGATTGTCAAAGGATATTTGTATTTTGTATATTTACATGTATGAACATTTTAACGTTTTATGTGTTTGCATTAATTATAAATGGAAATGTAGTTACAAGATATTTTTAATTTTATTTAATTATTTTTCTATTTTCTTATTTTTAATTTGTAATAATTTTATGCAGGCTATTTTCAGATATTATTGAATGACTTATAGCCTAAATTTTTTTATGTATATTAAAAAATAATTCGACTTTTTACTAAATTTTATTAGCAATCTACTAAACAAGTAAATTTGATACGTCTATTTGATTTTTTCAAATTTTAAAATTTGCTAATTTAGCTCTAATGTGTATTTTGTGTTTTTACGTGTGACGTAAACTAATCTCACATCAGTAAAACAAAAACAGATAATAGAAAATTGAAAGAGAGGCATATTTGATAGGCCGATGATGTAGTATCGTCTTGTGGTATGTGATTTGAAAAATATTATTTTTTAAAGCTTTTTCAAAATTACTTTACTTTAATTAATATTTCAGAACAAAATGTGTGAAATATATATTTTAATTGTATTTACAGTACCTGAGCTAAGTTGGACACTTTAATTAGTTACTTTATTTTAAGAAAAAAAATTAATTACTGCAAGTATTAATAAATTTTTTGTTATAATAATTTGCTAAACGTTCACTTGACAGTCATTTCGTATATTTCATCTCTTGTCAATTTGTTTAAAAATATTAAAGAATTTTTTTTTTATTTGCGTCATAAAATGTGTTCGATAAATATTTATCATAAATTAAATTTTATATTTAAAATTGAGGTTTCACTTTTATATGTAAAACTAAATCTTTTTTAACGGATATTGCTTGTCGACCTTTTCATTTTAAATTTATAAATTTAAAAGAAAATTATCTTTTTTTTTAAATACTTCTGTTAATGTGTTTCTTGTTGTAAATTATTTACAAGTATAATGTAAGTACTTTTTAATTGCATTAAAGAAATTATTTTTATGGAATGAACAGTAAATTAAAAATTATTATTATCAGAATTATTTATAGTTTTTGGGTTTTTACTGATTTAAATTAATGTCACATGAAGTTGTGTCTGTTTTTTCATAGACATATTTTGCTATGTCAAAATACTGTAGTATATACAGTTTATTCCAGTAATCATAAGTTATATTAATTCTCAAGTTTGTTTATTATACTTAATAAAGTTAAATAAAGTGTTTAAGATACGTATACTCAAAATTGCTGCAATTTATACGAGAGGAAATTGATATTCTATACAAGTTTTGTACCATTTTTTTCAACGACTATAAAATGGGAAATTGTATTGTTTTTGTTCTAATATAAGTAAAACAGTAGAATACTTATAATATAAAATTTGCACGACATCTTAGCAACAGCGCTGATCTTTTAGATATTGCAAAAGCAATGTTTTTATTTGCCACAAACTATGGTTATAAAGTAATTTCAATAAGTACTACTTGCGTAGAGGTTTTTTTTATCGAGGTGTGATAAAGAAAAATTGTGCAGAAACAGGGTTCTTAGAACCGTACACCAAATTGTAAAAAAAGACTCTTTTCATTGTAGTTGTATATTTCTTACATTTACTAAAAAATATTCACGTACTACTTAAAAAATACGTTAAACAAACCAATAAAAATACTCTGTTGTACTGACATTTTAAAATAACTTAATCTTTTCCTAATTAAGTATCGTACGAGAAATTGTTTAATTGTCCGCATTTTATTGCGTCTACAAATTGCACAAATATGTTTTTGCGATTAAAAAAAAAATGGTATTGGAACAATATCGATTACTTAATGATTCGGCATTCCATAGTTGAGTTTTTTGACAGACGCGCTTTTCGATAGCGAATTAACCGTCCGTCATTTTGCCCGAAAGAAGGTCAAGGGCTATTGAAATTTCATGTAACTTGTTTTTCGTATCGCTTTCGGAGCACAGTGAGAGTTTGTCTCTGTATGGTCTGTACCTCTACAGGACACTACAATTATTTATCTTGTATATAGGTACTAACTTTGTTGAAAAGTTGTTAATGATATTTCGCTGTAAAATTGGTTCTATAAATACTGGCAAGAAAGAGATTTGGACAGGACCGTACTGGTACGAGTGGGTAAGATTGCCTCAGGGCAATCACCTAAAAGGTCGCTGAAAATTGTTTTACGAATATATTTTTATAAAGCAAAAGAAATGTTTTGAGGAAATTTCTAAGCAAATTTTTCTTATTAAGTAGTACGAATTATGTTTTTATCAAAACTGTGCAATCTTCAATTTAATTAAATAATAGTACGAGCACAGAATAGTACTTATTTTCCAACAAGTATAAAAGTTTGCAGCACAAGCCTTGGTTCCCATGAAAATAACTTTTCTATTTCACATATTTCTTTAAAGAAATATCACATTAATAATATTGAATGCTTTACACAGCAAAAATACAAATTAAGTTTAAAAAAATAGTAAAAAAAAAATGTCAGATGTTCAACTTGATTTTATGTATGTTTGTGTTAAAAATAAAATTTTATATTTAAATACAAAATTGCTAAGTACTATTTTTTTTTGTACTGTACATACCTACATGTATAAAAAAATGGTGTTGCTATTTAAAAAAAAAGTTATGATTGTGTCATAACGGAAAAACAAAAGCGGATTAAAAAATCTTTTGTAAGGAAGTGTCTTTTTAAAAAATAAAATCGAAAATTTCTCTGTAAAATGTTAAATATAGAAAATATTAATTTTGTTTCAAATTTTACGTTCATTATGCATGTAATAAGTATGTATTGTAAAGTTGTACATGTACATACATTTCCATTAAATATAAAAATACGCATATAAATTGACATGATTATCAGTAATTACATGGTACCAGCATAATTTTTTTGTAACATATACAATTTAACTTTATATTTACATTTTTATATTATCACGATACTTAATTGAAATATTTCAATGTTGTTTTAATTGTATAGTTTCAGACAAAATTTATATTTAACCATATATTAATATTTAGATTTTGCATGACAATAATGAGTTAAAAATAGTTCTAAAATTAAAGTAACAGGTTATTTTTATACATATACATTTTGTAGATTTCAAGGTCATATATATCTAGTTTATTTTGGTTTATTCTTTATTTATTTTGTTTGTTTTTGATGTTTGACAAAATACATTGTAAAGTTTTTGCAATGATTATATTTATATATTACTAGCTCACTTTGGTAAGTTAAACACTTTAGTTAAAATCGACTTTAAACCGAAAAAAGCATCGATTTTAAATTCTACGGAAATAATTGTTATTCCCAATAGACTACATATGCTTCTTTGCCAACTTTTTAAACTTAAAAATTATTTGTTGTTGTCAATGAAAGCTAAAGTGTTTATAACGAAATTGGTTGTTAATCTTTTTTACAAAATATTTTAAATATGCTTATGTGCGTAATCTGGTAAAGACTATCGAAATTCTCGATTAGACTAGGGTTACTACGCGTGGTATTTCCAATAAGACGGTTCTACAATTGCATATCCGTTTTACATTTACCTTTAAATGTCTGACATTCGTTCTAGGTTTATTGTATCGTTTAAAAAGGTCATTTTGGAAGCAAATTTCACACTTTATGTTACCAGAATCAATATTACGTTTGTTAATAGTAAGTATTATCTTTTTTTTTTTTCTTAATGTAAAAATAATTCAAAATTTTTATAAAATGTTATTAACAGTTTTTACCAAGATTTGATATTTTTTGATAAAAATGCACAAATTTCGACTAAATTGCAAATTTTTGACAAAATTTCATAAAATTATGTCGATAAATCTGGTTAAATAGTGCAATTTTATTAAATGTTGACAAAAAATTTTGAATATTTAAAATATTGTTAAATTTTTATAAAAATTGTTAGAGAATTTGATAATATTGTAAAATCTTGATAAAACTGTTAGATTTTGTTAAAAATTTTGCATTTTTGCTATACTTTGGGCTTTTTAAGCAATATTATTTGGAAAATGTAGTTTAATTAAATTTTATGTATTTTACATGTACTAAACGCATTGGTTTAAATTTTGTATAGTTCTTAAGAAATAATAGTCTATAATAAGTTACTAGTTTATAATAAGTTATTTGTTGAAATTAAAAGTGCAAAATTACATAGTGCAAGTTTAGGTTGTTTATATAGCACTTTTTTGTTAAATAAAATTTTTTATTATTATTATTATTATTTTATTTTTAAAATCTGCTAACCCTAAACTAGACTGAAAACAATACAAGACTGTAAGCCTACGATTTCGAGAGAGATCAATTTCTTACTTTTTTTTAGACGAAATGATATAGAATTTTTTCGAAAATATCTTTGTATTTCGTGTCGGTATAAACTAGAGCAGTGATTCTTAATTTTTTCTCTTGCGGATAGTATTTAAAAAGTTGCCGGCACTTTTAGGTATTTGAAATAAGTATATTAAATAGAAATTAAAAAACAAAATAGACACTAATAAATGTTTGAGGATCACTCCACTAGAATAAGGTAATCCTTTCAATTTCAGAAGTTAAACTATAACTATATTTTATTTTGTTTTATTTGCAATTGTAAAAAAAAATGGGAAAAATTTAAATATAAGATTTTAATACGTATCATTAAAGACTAAGATTTATGTAAACAAATTCATAAAACTTTAATTACTTTAAATCTTGACGGAATTAAGAAAACTTTAATTATTATCAAATAAAAGTATTTGAAAATTAAACATACATACATATTTATTTACATACTAAACATTATGAAATAAAAATTTACATATAAAAATTATGAACATCATTTACAAAGATATACCTATCAAAATAAAACATATATGTATTTTTTTTAAATAGAAATTTTTAATTTATCATGTACATATGCATGTATTACCTACATGAAAACTATGTCAAACATACCCACATGAATTTCAAAATGTTTTTAAATTATAACTTGTTTTATTAATGGATGTTACATGTATCTTTTAATAACCGCGTGTTAAGTAAATTGTTAACATTAAAATTTGTCGAAAAATTATTTGACTTACGTTGGAAAGCTTATTTATATGTTTATTGTTATTTGATTTGCTAATTTAAACTTAACGATTTTATTTATTGTCAGACACTAAAATTTGTGCTGCTATTCTGTACGGATCTCTAGACACACTTTTAGTTTTAAAGCCAAATGTTCTGCATTGGTCGAATTCTTGTGCTTTTGCGTAAAACTAAAAATGGCAATTTTACAACTGAAATTTTACATTAAATTTAATAATTAATTCATTAAACAAAAATTAATACATCAAACAACTGTAATAAGAAAAAATATGTAGGAAAAAGTTGGATTTAAATTTTTGTATTTTTATGTAAAAATAAATAAAAAAATAAATATAGTAAATAAAAAATATTCTATGAATGTATTTTTTCAGAGAAATTGTAATATTACGTCAATTATGATAGTAAAAATTACAGAATGCTGCTATTTTACTGTTCATAGTTATGTAAAATTATATAAATTTATTTTTACAGTGTACTCTATTGTCAATTAGTATTTTTAACGTAAAGTACTAAATATACTTTTTAAATACTCCTATAAATTTGATGTAAATTTTTAATCAAAAGTAATTCTTGTAAAATTTTATTTTAATAAAAACTGAAAAGCATATATTTATGAAATAATAATTATTGCTTGCGTAAATATAACTTATATTATTTTATTTTTGATAATTTGAATGTAATTTAACACTAGTTTATTATAATTAATATTTTTAATCTTCTAAGTATAAAGTATAAAGTAAAGATTACATGTAATCTTAAAGTAAGAATAATCTCAAAGTTATTTATAAATTAAATATAAAATGTATGTCATAATATTTGAGTATTATTATTTTTAAATTTATGTTCGCGTGTATTTTGTACATATTTTAGTTTGAAAACATAAAAATTTATATAATATACGTAATATGAAAGTAGTGCTACATCTCTCTTTCAAAACAGAATTTATAATTAAAAAATTAGTGAAATTTTTATGATATAATATTTGTTGATATGTTAAAGTATAAACAGTTTTACTTGCTTTATAAAAAATTAGTTTGCTAGCTTGCATGGCCCGAGTTCGAATCTTGCTTGGAGCATGGATATTTATGATGGCTTTTTATCTGCTGGCTTTTTAAGTGCAAATAAACAACGTCTCTAACTAAAAGCCTTAGTAGCTTATAACCATTTATCAATTTAATTAAAATTCGTTAATTAATACCATAATAAATACTTTATAATGTAATAGTTATCAAATAAAATAAATAAATAAATAATAATTGAAATATAAAGAATAAGTTTTTTTTTTTTTTTTATTTCACATATATTGGCTTTGGAAACTGGTCCATTAGCCAGATACTTTCATATTATTTATTAGTTCTATTTTTAGACGAAACAAAGACAACACAAACATCCATGCCCCAAGCGGGATTCGAACCCGGGCCATCACAGGTACGAGCGGTTTCAGACACAAGTGAAGAATAAGTTAAAAATTCTAGTAAGTTTATGTATTTTTCGCTAACAATATTAGTTACACTTATGTAAAAACATTTTTGTCTTTATCAATCATTGTGTTTGTCCCGAAGAAGCTTATAAGTATAAGCGAAATATTGACAACTTTACAATAAATTTGATATACATTAATGTTATTGTAACTTTTATTAATTCTTGCTGATATCTGTTATCCTAAAATTTCAATATTACATACAGCAGTTACACGTTTTTTTTTCAAATATATATATATATATATATATATATATATATATATATATATATATATATATATATATATATATAAATTTACATACTTGAAATAAAAAGATGAAACATTTTTAAAAGAAGGTCTTGACATTTTAAAAAATGTAACATAAAACAGGATATAAATAAATAAAACAAGAATATAATGAACTTATTTTATATGTAACAAGTAAAAATAACCTCATCAGAATATGTCACTACTTAACGAAGTAAAATGTTTCAACTGTTGTTTATCTAACATGATTTTTGGATTGATCTTGACAAACAAAAATCGAAATTGTTAAGTGCATTTTACAAATTAAACCAATTAAGTTCTATTCGATATTGATTAGGACTGGGATTGAATTACACAGTAAAAAAATATTTAACATTATTCAATGTTCCAGTTGGAACACACCAAAAATAGTCTGAAACTTACTTATTTATTTATGTATATATATATATATATATATATATATATATATATATATATATATATATATATATATATATATATATTACAAAAGTTTCTAATAAAAAATACAATCAAATAAAGAATCATCTCAAAAGGTATACTTTTATATAAAATATTTTCAATATCAATACACATAAATAAGTTTTTCATGGAAACAACTTTATTAAAAAAATCGTTTGCCATGCGGACACAAAATTTTGCACCGTCTTTTTGACATTTAAGTTTTGAATACACAAAATTAATTTTCAACTTCGTTCGAAAATATATATCTATATTCAAGTAAAAACATATTTCATTGTACATGAAGCGATTTGTGACATTGCAAAACAGTAATTGAATCTAAGGATTATTTGTAAATAATTTTTGTCTCGCTGCTTTCTATTTTCGCATCAACAAAATGAAATAAAAAGCCTTTTGAGTCCTCTTGCCAAAGAAAAGCACGGAAGTTGTATACTGTATAATTTAATTTTTACACTGTTTTCCAATTATGGGTCTGCAAAGCTTAGTTGAGGTACATTTATGATTATAGGCATTTTGTATGCGCAGAACAAATCTACCTTTTGTAATTTTATTTTATTAACGGATTTTTTTTTAATATTTTATTTTTGTTTATAAATATTTTTTAGAACTTTTATTCTTGTTACTTATTTTTAATTTTAATTTAACATGAAATATTTTTTTTATTTTTAAATTCACATTTTTCAAGAAAATGAAATAAAACTTTAAACATGAAAAATCATATGGAAGTAAATAATATATTGTTTATCGAGTATGCTGTGATGAATATAAATCCAAGAGATGAGATTTGTAACATAAGTCGTATGTCAATGCTGTAAAATATCTGAGTGAATTAGTCATATTACGCGAGTAAGGAGTAATTGACATAATAATAGTTTTAGGAATAATATTAGTAAATATTATACAAAAAATGAAAATGACAGTTGTTAATTTATTTCTATTAGGTAAAGTTGTTGGCAACGTTGCTAAAACTTAGCAACTTTCTTACAGAATTTATGGGATTATTGTGTTGATAAAATAATAACATGTCTATCTGATTTCAGTTGGAAGTATAAATATGTAATATTAAACTGTTGAACAAATTTAATTAATATAAATAAATTGACTAAAATAAATAAACTAAAAAAAGAAATGTTATTTTATTATGTAATTTTTAAAAATTAACAATTTTGCGAATCCTTTATAATAACTCTATTGTACTATAAATAATTATAATTATAATTAAGTTAATTAATTAACTGTAATTTAATATTATTAATGAATTAATTAATTGATAAATATATTAGTTAATTAATATTGCACTGTCATCCAGTTTTGAACTATGTTTAAAGTTACAAGTTTCTAGCTCATCGGGAAGTTAGTTTAAAATCAATGGCAAAATTTGTACCGATCAGACAAACAAATAAACAGATAAGAAAGCGTAAAAACGTGTCAATAAAATGGTTATAATTTGTTTTTAAAAGTTTGCGCAAAGTTGTATTTATCATAGATGAATTTACATCTATTTAACTATTAACATTTTTGCTCTTTGCTCAGATTCAACGTGCTTGTATTTCCTTTTTCTCTCTCCTTTTATCATTCTTATCTCGTCTTTGTTTGTGAATAACCTTTCGCAAATTATAATTAAAATTGTGTCCACTAGTCGTTCTTTAACATTGTTTTAGGTTTCATTTTTGAATCGTTAAAGACGTCATTTACTTACTTTTTCTCTCTCTCTCTCTATCTTATTCTTGCATTATATTTACGATATAAAAGTCTGAAACTGTTTCCATGTTATATTTTTATTATATGATAATTTAGATATATATTTAAATTTTTTTCTTACTTTTATGGGTCATTTTCAAGTTGATACTATGTAAAACAATATTATATGTAAGATAGAGGACATCAGATTCTACTCTATAATTTTATTATTAAAAAGCAATAAATCTTATTTAAGATGAAATATAACATAGGTTATTTAACTTGAAGTTTTAAAAGTGTGCACATTTTTCGCACTTTTTATTTTGAATACTGTGTTGTGTGTTAAACCTGAAATTACAAGTTTTTGAATTAATAGAATTTTCTGGACTGGTATGCCGTGGTCGCAGACGTTTTGTCATACATCGTATAAGGCATCCTCAGTATTTGGTGACTTAATGACAGTTTTCAATAAATTATTTAGGCAATTAGATTGTCAACTGTCTTTGAAGCGTCTCATTTACTGGAAAGTTAATAAGTTAACGAAAAAATTAAAATGCAAAGCGCTTAATAATATTTTATGCTTAATACTAAAATGGAAATAATTGCAATTTTGCATATATATATATATATATATATATATATATATATATATATATATATATGTGTGTGTGTGTGTGTGTGTGTGTGTGAGTGTGTGTTTATATTTTAGATAATTAGTTTTAAACTTATTTAATTAAAATAGCATATTATAACTAACTAATGTATATGTTGAAACTATTGTAAATTTTATTGAATATGTCAGATACAAATTTACAATTATTAAATAAATATTTGAAATTTATGTCAAAATGCTGGAAAATTTTCAGAAGTTCATACGAAAATAAAACTATTTGTATATTTAGCAAACAAATTGTATTATTTTTAATACAAATTGATAGAAGTCATAATAGTAATAAAATGTTTTATACGTATTATATTATATAATATACATGGTGTTCTTAAAACTTGGAGTCAAACATTTTATAGAATGTTGTGGACTATGGAAAAAACTTGTATAGTCTAGTTTAAAGCTTTTTAAACTTTTTCCACTCATGGCCCATTTTTACCAGAGAAAATTTTTGCGCGACGCCAAATTTTTGCGATCCCTACATACAATTATGAAACCTCATATGTGGTCACCACTTTAAAAAGCCTTGATATTTTTTTTTGTTTTCATAGAATGTGTGAATGATATTGAAGGTATACGTTTAGATTAGAAGAGCATGTATGAGAAATATCATGAATGTGAATGAAACAAAAGTTACTTGTCTAGTTAGGAATGTTCGGAGAATACTAATTTCGGCATAGTGGAAAGATACATGGCGTGATTGAATATGCATGTTTTACCATCTTTAAAATAAATGTGAAATGAGTTTTTTCATTTATTTCCTTAACCATGAGTCTAACAAAATATTTTTGTAGATAATGCAATAATTTTTTTACTACTGTTATTAATGAATAATAATAAAAAAATATTAGCAGAAAAATTGGGGGGTGAAAAATTCGTGATTTGTATTTTTTTTCAAACTTATATAAAATATTAAATTTTTTTTGGATAATTTTAAGATATTCGTGTATAGCATCTTAAATGGCACACTCGATATAATATCTGTATTAATTTAGATCGTCGCAAAATTGTTTAAAGCTTTGCTTACTTGTTTATCTTAGTTTCTGCGAAAAGCATATAAATTAAATTTAAGTGAACTGGCATATAACTTTTAACTTAATAATATAGCAGATGGCATAATTTTCAAAGTTTACTTCAAAAGTGGAGTAGGTACATAAGGAATTTATACTACGATTTAAAAATATGTAGATAACTACTGTGATTAAATTCGTTCAATTAATATTTAGGTGTTAAATAACTTTAAAATTTTTATAATTTTGTATAATTTATATCCTTAATCTCGGTCGGTATGCTATTATAATTTTTGATTGCTTTAAAAAATATTACATTTTGTGCATGTCTTATACATATTACATAAAATTTTCTTTATTTCTTGTATTGTTTGTATGTATATGAGAAAAATGTACTCAGTTATCATTGAAATATTTAGGTCACAGACCAACTTTAAATTTACGCATAAATATTATTGCCAATTTTTTGAAATTCTCCCGAACGAAAAATCTCTTTTCCATTTAATGCCAACTTTTTTTATTTCTTTACAATCTAATAATGGTAGGTACAGTTTAGAGAGGCATATTTCTCTTACAATTTACCTTTATTAATGCTCTAAAAACAGGCGTCTATACAAATTCTACTGTGTATATACACGGTGATTTATGACGTCGGGAAAAAACTACACTGGATGATTCCTATGGGTAATCTAAATGAAAAACTACACATAAACATATGTCCGAAAATGCTTTCTAATGGAACTGTAGCCATTAGAAGTTTATTACATGTAACATCAATCGCGTTAGCCTTATTTATTATATCAAGAAAAAAAAAGCTAGTCATAAACTTCTGAATAATTGTAAAATTACTGATTAATTTTCGAACATTTTGTTTATGCACTAGTAAACCAATTTACTAGTTTATAAATTTTTGTACACACATAAATAAATATTTAATAAACAATTTACAATAATTAAAAATCAAAGACAAATATTTTCATAACTAGTAAATTGGTAAAGTATTTAAACAAAATGTTAGAAAATTAATCAGTAATTTTACATTTGTTCAGAAGTTTATGAGTTTTTTTTTCCTGATATATTAAATAAGGCTAACGCGATTAATGTAATAAACTTCTAACGGCTACAGTTCCGTTAGAAAGCATTTTCGGGCATATGTTTATTTGAAGTTTTTTTATTTAGATTACTCTTAGGAATCATCCGGTGTAGTTTTTCCCCGACGTCATAAATCACTCTGTATAAATGCATTATAAAACTATCATATTACAAAATATCAACATAATTTTAACATAAAGTCTATTGTAGTATCCTTGATATGATATTCTAAACTAACTTTTGCTACTACACTCACTCGCATCTTTACTACTACACTCACTCGCATCTTTACTAACAATCTGGGCGAACTTAAACCAAACACAACCTCATCTAACCTATATCAGTAACTTATATGGGTTGTTATAGCATCGGCAACATTGTAAACACAAAGTTAGTAAAATCAAGGTATAGCACACCATTTCGTTCTATATAAATAAGTAATTAACCGCGAAATAATCTCGTGGAAGGTAAGAGTAGCTTCTTAATAAGCTATTAGCGGTGTTCGTCTAACATTTAATGTAACAAGTTGTTCGTTAATTGTAACCGCAGCGTAGTTTTGCCGATAGTGATGTTGGGCAAAAATGGCGGCGTGCGACAAGTGCTGACATCGTACGAGGAAAACGACTATTAAGTTTTAATTGCCGTCCTTTTGTAGTCGTTTGCGACGGATGGCTTGAGCGTTGTTAGGACTTTTCCTAAGACAAAGGAGACTTATGAAGGAAGAGTGCTATGTATAGCGTGTGTCAGATGTTTTGGGGTGCGTATTAATTTATGGAGTAACTTGAGAAATTAGCTTCATTTTACGTAATCTGAGTTATACTGTTATAGGTACTATATTAAATCTTGTAACAAAGTTTTGCTTGCAATTTTAGAAAATAAAATAGAAATAAAAAATTTTTCAATTAGGTCACTGGTTTGGATCGTTTGGATTTTATTATCCGCGTCAAAATGATTAAAATTATTTGGTAAATTAAATAAAGTATATATACATTTATATATTTTAAGTCAATTAGATAAATTTAATGCATTCGGCAACTCAGGCCATCAACCAGTAGATTTATTTAAGTTTCGAAGTAATTTGAATGATACAAAGACATCATTAACATTCATGCCCCCAAGCGGGATTCGAACCCGGACCCGTACAAGTACGAACGGTGTTAGACACGTCTAAAACCGCTCGACCATATCGACCAGCCACATTATAATTTAATTTCATGTAATTATTTTGAAATGAACATGAAAATTAACGATTAATTTATTTTTAAAAAAATGTTATTTTTTTTTTCATTATTTTATGAATTTGTTTGTTAGTGATACATATAATTCTAATTAATTAAATGAATGTAAAAATATTATGACAAAATTTAATATGAAAAGAACTATCCTAATTATAAATTTTCAATAATGTCTCCCATATGACCCCAACATTTAATTACAGTAAATTGAATGACGTTATGCAAAAGCCAACAAAACAAAATTTAATTATTAATATTGTTTTGCCAAAAACGGATACAAAATAAATATATATTGTTCTCAACAAATGTGGGAAAAGATGAAATATGAGTAAAAGTATATTTGAGAGGTGAGCAAATTTATTTTTTTATGAATAATATTACATTACACAGGATGTCCAAGATCATTGTGATTATCAAAACTATGAGTATAATAGTTGTGACTTTGCTTAAATTTGCTTCATCAAGAGATGATACTTTTTCCAAAAAATGTGTAGGGTCATATAAGCAAAGATATAAATTTGTTATTATTTTTTGTTTTTGGTTGCTAACTTCTTTATTTAAATTCGTACAAAATTTGAAAATTTTGGAAATCCCAGTATCTATCATTTATCTTGGACATTCTGTATGATGTTTGGTAAGAAGAATTCAAGTCCAAAAAGTCACCTTTGATTTACTTATTTTTTTATCGAAATTAATTTTGTATTAATTTTTTGCTCTTTTGCATTAAAAGATAAAAAGTTTTGATCCATACACAGAAAAAATAATTTAAAATGGTCATAACAGAACTATTATTTCGGAGTTAAATTCAGAAATTTAGTAAAAGAAAATGAAATCTTAATTTCAGATTTGAAAGTGGATTTATTTACTCACCTAACTAAAACTAAATTAACATTAACGCTAAACTAAATAATAATGTTCAGGCTTTTATTATATTTAATATTTTAAAATATAAACACAGTTCTTCGATTTTTAAATAAATAAGTAACTTAAAATATACCTACTTTCTGTTTTAATGAAGGTTTATGTAATTTTTCCTCATTTAATTTATTAGGTAAATGTGATAATTGGAAAATTATGAATATATTTTAATATTTAAAATGAAATACATACATCATAGTAATTGATGCATGACAAGGAACAGTTTTTTTTGCGATATTTTGTTTTAATTTGATATCCGTTTTGTGTTTCCACGCCACAAATTCTTGGGTCTCAATTACGTAATATAGATAGAAGTGACATGAACGTGTAATATCATATACCATAATTAATTAATTTACATACCTGTCGCGTTATTCGATAGGTATTCAGAATAAACCGATTTCACACAACTCTAAGCATAATCAGATAAATGTTCTTGTAAAATAAAAATTAGTTATTATACAATACGTCGTAGAAAGTCGGCACACTATATAGGATTATAAAAAATAGTATAGTATGATACAAGGGTGGTAAGTGTATTTTAACAGTATCAAAGAATCTCAGCATTATTCTGCAGAAATAAGAAGTTGCTATTTCAAAATCATTTTTTTTCTGTTCCACTTTATTCAACTTGACAAAAGGCAAAAGTTATTTCTTCATTAGTCATTTAATCACTGCTTTTGGTATTTGTTCTTCATTTTCTTTATAATGACAGCTGTCTTTTTAAGTTGTTGCGGACGAACAGAAGGAATCACACAAATTTTGATAAAGAAACTTTTGTGACATAATTGACCAAAATTGAACAAAGGACGTAGCTAGCAAAAATCAAATAATTACACAGATAATAATGAACTCATCTTTTATAAATCTCATTTCTTATCATTTTTTCCCCCAAATTTTATTTAAAAATAAAATTGAATAATTATATTATCGTAAGATAATTATAACTTTAGGTAAATATACACTAATAGGGTTAGTTTTTTTTATTATTTATTTATAATCTTTTTAATTATGTAACTGAATATCAGTTACTTTTATTTAAAAGCAATCTACTTGTAGAAAAATAATTATTTTTGTTAATTTGTCTAAGTTGATGAACTTACATTGAAATTGTAATAGTTATTAGTTAAATTAATTAAAAGGATTAAATTTTGGGTTAATTTAATACAAGTATAAAATTTCTAATAAATTAAATAACAATTTATTATTATTAATTTATTAACAATTAAAACAATTTTACTACAAAATTTTCTTTGTGAATCTGTACAAAAAAATGTATTCTACAGAAAACAAATATTAATAATAAAATTTTATATCGATGACATATTTATCGAACTGAATTGAAACATTACAATTAGTACGTCATTTCCGTTATTTTTTATTTTTTAAATAAAATTATAAACATTCTGGTAAATATTAATTTCCAGTCTAGGTTCAAAACGATATTAATAATTGCTATATTTATTACATCAATTGAATAATGTGTAAATAAATTAAACAAATAAATATAATAAATAACATAAATCCCGATAAAAAATATTGTACATATGTTTTATGAACATTATTTTATATGTGCACTTAAGCATAGAAACAAAATAATGTATATCTGATATATTTATATAATAAAAAAAGCAAATTGGAAATCGTAAATAATATTTTATAAAATAATTTTAGCAAATCTGTTTTATTTGTGATTTATTTTCCAATAATCTTAAAAGCTCATTTTTTTTGCTATGAAATTGGAAAATCGGATCAGCATATAATCTTAATAACTTACGAATAAAATTCAAGTAAATTCAGCAGTTTTTTCTTGAGTTCTCAAATATATTATTTATTTTTTACACTTTATGTCTTTGTAAGCTGTGATTTAAAGTGTATAAAATATTTGATAGACATATTCGTTCAGAAGTACGAAATTGTATTTATTTTTTATATAAATAATATGTAGTTATATAATATATTAAATTATTTTTTATTTAAAATTTTTTAAAGGATATTTATTTATGATGTACAACTGTACAAAAATATTATTAAAAACTCATTACAACAAAAATTTAGACATTTAAAAATATAATTACAATAATAAAATATGATTTCTGTCAAAAGCAGATTTTTGTTAAAATTGTAGTAATATATTTCAAAAATATACCATGTATTCATTGAATTTATATAACTTCTATTTATAAACTTTTGTAACAAAATTTTATAACAGTAACATAGTTAAAAATCTTTCAGAACTCATTTCTTTAATTAAAAATTTATAAATTTTTTGATTTAGTTACTTATTTTGTTAATAAGTAGCTTGTATCTATGTTCTGTTTATCTACTGTAAATATCATTTGTATATGTAAAATTTATCGGAAATCTTAATAATTTTCTGTTCATTATTTCATGAAAATATTATTTAAGTCGTGTCAAATAAACCACAAGAATAATTATATCTTCAAGTAGACATGTCTCTTAACCAACAAATCTTGTCCTAAATTATATGAAAATTTGCATAATGATATTGAACTCTTGTAGAAATAACACAACAATATCAACATCAATAGTTTCTAGTGGATATTGGTTTCGTAATATTGGCAGAATTGAACAAACTAACCGCTCCGTGCGTCTAGGAAACCTGGAAAGACTAGATCTATGTGTGGTAGAACCGAGACACGTTTAACCATAGAACTAAAGTGGTAGATATTTCATAAAGCTATTTTAAAAGAGAAGTACAACGACAAAAAGAATTATATTATAAATTGGGAAGAAAGTTATAGTTCGAAGTTAACAGCATTTGTGTAATTGAGGAATTATTCAAAATTTAATAAATTATATTAAATTAACATTAAATTTAAATTATAATAACAGAAATGTAAAAATTATTTGATATTGCTGACATCTATTCAAATTATATTGTATATTGTATTATACGTATTTTGCTTCTTTTAAGTGGAAGTGGAATATGGGGGGGGGGAATTAAATAGATTTATTCTGTAAAAAAAGTGATCAACAAACGCATCAAGTACTATATCTATATAAATAAAATAAACCTGTCTCTCTTCAGGTATTTTAAGCGGCCCAGCATATACGCTTATTTTATTACACAGTTTTAACTGTACAAATCGAAATAGCTCAGTTAAATTGCAGTGTCTGAGTGAAAAATCGGAAAAAATTATAGGCTGAGTGAAATTTATAGCCGACATATTTATAACTGCGCAAAACATATTTGCACAATTAAAACAGAGCGTGTGTGCGGCTATTACAGTTCATCTGACATTTGCATCGTTGCAATATCATTTATTTGTGGTTATGTAATTTTTTTTGTGGTTTTTATTAGAATGCTAGATACAATTTAACTGCGCACTGAATTCACGAAAGGCTAGTATTTCTAATTTTTTTTATTCTTAAAATAAGTTAAAAATTATTTTTGATTGGCTGAAAATGTATCTTCAGAATAAATAACAACATTATTTAAGTACAAATTTATTTAAATATTTGGAAATACTGGGCCTAAACTGAATAATAACTATAACTATAAAAACAAAACTGAAGTGTATGTGGAGAACTCCGCTTCGATTTTACTGAATTGTTAAAAAGAAAAAATAAAATGTTTGATATCTACTTCTAGAGTTCTATGCCCATTCTCTTGTTTAATTTGTCTTTCTGGTCACGGCCAACTCTATATGATTGTCTTTGTCTTCATTTAATTGATCGTTATTTTGTAATTCAAAGTTGGCTGTGTGACGGTAGTAAGTAATTAAAGAAAAAAATTATTTGTCGGTCATTTGTATTTAATGCGAATTGAAATATACATAGTTACACTTACTTACTTATACTTATTGCGGTTCGAATAGGCTATTTTTAAACTATTTCCGGGTTTACTAGTTTACCGTGCGAAAAAAAAAGTTGTTCTGATAAACAATGACAGATCCATTAATAATATCGTTTTTGATAAAAAGTTAAAATGATTAAGTTGATAATTTATTTATCGGTGACTAGTTGATTGAATATTTAAATGATGTCAATGGGTTTTTTAACGGTGAAATTGATTTTAATATTAATACTATTACTCGTACTTATAAGATTTTTTGTTTTAATTTTTAGAATAAAGTCTGATTTACATTTTTCTACTTAGCTTGAAATTAGTATTATGTTTTAGTCGCAATGTTACTGGTTCTGAACTCCATTATTCATTAGCTTGTAAAAATAAACCAAGGATATGGAATCGACAAAATAATCGGTAGACTCCAACTCCAAATTTTTTTTTATCCAACTATAACTTCTATTTCGATTTTTAGTTCGATAATGATTTTTTATGTTTTATTATATTAAATTAATAATAATTAAAAATAATTATTTTTTTTTACATTATTTCATGAGTTTATCTTCCAATGGCTATAGTTCCACTCCTAGTGACTTAAATAATACGTTCTGAAGTTACAGACCTCGAATTATAGGTCACTGTATTATTTGCAGAATAAAAATCATGATTACAATTTCCTAGGTAGACAATATGTGTCGCTTGATTGTAATACATATTTTAATAGTGCAATTTGTCTAATGATAAGTATTATTGCATTAAAATGGCGTTTTCCGCTTATACAAGATATATTTATTGGCTTATTAATATTTGATTGTAAAATTAACATTGTAAAAATAAACTAATTTTAGTACTATAATTTTTATGCTTATTTAATTGTACATTATTTTTTATAAGTGTTATCTAAATTAAAATTTATAGTTAAAAATATATAAACGAATGCAAGACATTTTATTTTGCAGTAGAATTAGTCACTTACCTTATGTTAATGACTCAGACTAATTTGTAAGATAAGAAAATATACATTACTAAGTTTTGTTGTAATCTAATAAGTAGTATTAATTTTTATATAAAAAATATTATATTTTGTTCACAATTATTATTTTTTTTATATACTCGTGATTTAATAAGTGTACATTCATCACTATTTTTTATTTTTTAAGTAAATTTATAATTAATATTTTTAATTAAGATTATTTCACTAATGTTAAAACAAATTATTTTGGAAATATTAGTATACGTAATACGTAATAAAGAATAAAAAATAAGAAATTATTTACATGGAAATGGATTTAAAAATGTCTTTTACACTAATTAATTTAGTTTTTAGTAATTATTTTATTTATTATTTGTTGATTAAGTAGTTTTTGTTGTAAATAATAAAATGTAATTAGCATTAATTATCTGTTATTTATTTTTATCTTATTTTGTACTCTTATATAATATTTTATTAGAAACAAAACCTTTAAATTAAAAAAAAATCTTTCAAAATTGTTAACTTTTAAAATTATTCACATGTAATTACAGAAATGGTAATAATATTTTTTTTTTCTAAATTTATATAATAACTAGTTAAAATAGTTTACCAGACTTAGAACTTTTCATTTCAAAATGAATTAATACATAAGAAAAAATCAATAATTTTGATGTTTAATTATTTCGGCCTTCTTGAACGAATGTTTAATGCACATTTGGTTAAAAGAATATATGTGAATGATATTGAAGGTATACGTCTGTGTGGACGTTTGATATGTAGATAGGTAGGCATAATTGATGGGTGTTTTGCATGAGCAAATGTTTAAGTGGTAAAAAAGATCATGCATGTGAGGTATCTTGCTTGTATGTATACACTGAAAAAATATGACTTTCAAAACGACGTTTTTACTATTAATTCAAATGTAAACATACTTCGATCTGTAAAATTAAATTTTTATAATAGAAATATTTTTTCAATAAAAATAAATAATATTAAGTTATAGTATAATAAGTTTTGTATGAAATTGTATACTATTTGATTTGGAAACATAGCGTTTTCTGGAAAAAAATTGAAGTGAAAAATTATTAATAATTTTCATTTTAAATACATAATTTTATTAATTTATATTTAAAAAAATATTTGTATTATAGAAACCCAATTTTACAAATCAAAAGTATAATTACTTTTGAATTAATGGTAAAAACGTTGGTTTTAAAGTAATATTTTTTCAATGTAGCATTGCCTGATTAAAATAAATTTCTACTTTAATAGAAAGAGTTTGTACCACACTTTTTTGGGTACATGGCGTAATTGTATATATATATATATATAACGTCACTCAAAACCCAAAAATGATATTTGAACTTTTCAAGTAAAACTAACACGTCTTTCTAATATAATTCGAATATTAAACTTTGGTAAAATAATAATAAATAATTCTAAATATACCTAGTTTTGACAATCCACTCTTGATGAATGTTTTCTCATTTGATGACCTTCAAATGAACTTGGCCCTCGTATAGCATTCGTTCCCGACCTTTATTTATTTTATCCTTCGGCCCGGAGTATTTATTTCCGACTCACCGCATCAACCGCCTAAATTCGGTAAGTTCTAATCGAATTCAGCGTGAGCAAGAAGAATTTTAACCACTTTAAATTACTTTGTTCGCGTAGATGACGCGACGCGACGCGGCCATGCCTAATACGGTTTGAATATATTAGCGCTCGGTTGACGGTTGATAAAGGGTTAAACTGCGCTACGCTAATTTTAATTTTACTTTAGGTGCGTGGCTACTAAAGGCTTCTGAAATTAGATGTACTGTGAAGTTGTTTGTTGAGGTTTTAGTATCAAAGATTTACAAAAAATTCATTAATGATGCTTTGTTATGATCGATGTTGCGATTTTAACAGTTCTGTAGTAAATGGAATTTTTCATTCGATAGATAAAGACAAAATATTCTGTGACGCTACAGGTCTGTTCCGAATTTCAACACAAGATACAGATTTAGAACTGGGCATGTGTTCGTTAAGTGCGTTTTACAAATTGAATAAAAAAATAATAATTAGATGAAATGTCAATGTTGACTGCTAAAGTAGAAAAATGTGTCATACATTTCTAATTCGATTTACGCTGGTTTAAAATTTGGTGAGAAGGGGAGAGCAATAGAGACCAATTTTTTTTAAAAAAACTGGGTATTAATTTTTTGTAGGAATAGGTAAAAAATAATATTTTTACTATTTCCTATATTCTATTTTACTAATTTATTACTGAATAATTTTATATAACAAATTGCATACCAAATAGTAATATAATTGTTCTATTTTTATTTAAAATGGCAAATTTATCAACTATGTTATTGCGATCTATTAATTCTGTTATGTATTTTTCTATATCCAAAATACAAATATCTCAGAACTTAGTAATCTTGAGGCTTTCGCGGCCAGTAACCATTGAATTTATAGAATATTCTGGTGACTGAATGATTCAGTCACCAAGCACTGAGGATGCCATCTACGATTTATGGTGAAACGTCTGAAACGAGGATAGATTGATCACGGTATACCAGTCCAGAAAATTCTATAAATTTATCTTTGAACCAATTTTATAAATATAAAAATATAATCACATATTGCCCGGTTACAAGAAATTGAAGAACTTGTGTACATAATATATTTAATTTGTCAACATTTTAAAATAGAAATATTGCTAAAAACAGATCTAATATTTTTTAAATATATACTTTTAGATATACGCATACTTTCATCTAAAAGTGCTCTAAAAGGGACTATGAATACAGGCCAATACATACAATTCAAATATATATTTATGTTAAAAATTAACAATTTTAATTGACGCCTAATTAGTTGTTTTTTCTAGATAATAACAACAATGTAAACTGAGTTATAATTCGTAAAATGGTACATTAAAACTTCACAACAAATGTCAATTTAAATAACATCTCATTTTAAAATATATTATTATTTTAACATGCCAGATTTTACTCACATGTTCTGACATATTGAACAATAAACATTTTATTTCACTAAAAAATTAAAAAGAAAATACCAGTGTGAAAATTTACAATACACTTTGGAAACTAAATGAATTATTGATAAAGCACCAATGTAGATTGGAAAAAGCTTTTAAAAAATAACTGAAAATAAAAGAATTTCTTTTTTTTTGCCTGTTACAAAGTTTGGCAACCACAATACATCAAAATAAAAGATTAATATGTTACAGCTGAACAAAACTTTTTTTTTATAGGTATACACTAACGTATATTGATAAACCTGAAATTTTGACAATTCTTTATTAAGAATAAAAGTATTTTTTCATTGTCATTGGGGAATTACTAAAACTTTTTTATTAAAATTTCATATTACTTACTACATTTAAACACAATATTAAATATTTCTATTCAGACAGTCTATTCAGTCTGTCTGTAAGTATTCTTGTAAAGTAGAATATTATATGTTACTAGAAGTAAAAAACAGTATTTTACTTTGAATGACGTATAAGTACTATTTTTTCTTCAAGCGTACCAAACTAAACTTCAGTTATATATATAAAAAAAAATGCTTTACAGTTTTTATCGAAATGTGATAATTTTGTCAAAAATTAAATTTATATAAAATTCGACAATTTTTCCAAAAAATAACATGTTTGGTCAAACATTGATAGTTTTTTGTAAATTTAAATTTTTTTATAAAAAATTGAATATTTTAATGAGTGTGATTTTGTGCATGTTATAATACTTATGATATTGCGTTGCTAAGCAACCCATTATACGAGTATTACAGCTACAATACTAACACCATTATTTACTAGTAATATCATATCTTTGTTTTATATATAATGCTACTGGGTTCTGTAGCATAATATGAATATTTTGATATGCTTGATAAAAAAATAGATATTTATTTATTAAATTATAAATATTTATATGGGTATTATTTAAAATTGGTTTTTTTAAAAACAATATTAGATAAAAATAAAATTAAAATAAAACAGCTTTAGGTTGTAGTTCTGTATTAATATTTATTAATAATCGACGTTTCGACGTGCTCAACGTACATCTTCATCAGGAAAAATGTTACAAATGATTTACAGTAAATAAACAGAACATAGAAACAAGTTACTAGATAACATAATAAGTAATTATATCATAAAATTTATAAATTTTTAATTATATAAATCTGTCATATACTATGTGGTTTTTAAACTTTTGGTCATGGTTATCTGTGGTTAATTCGTAAGTTAATAATGCTAATTCTTTTCAATACATATTATTGAAAAAAAGTAAGCAATATTAACTATTAAATTAATAACCACAGATTACAAAATTGCTTAATATATTTTAGTTTATAGATTAATTTTTAAATACCTGTAATTTTTATCGTGTGACTTAAAACTACTTACAATTTTAATAAAATATTTGCAACATTTCAAACAGGTTATTTTAAAAACCACATAAACAGTCGAATTGTAAATTCAATAACAACTGTTTAGTAAATAAAATAAAATACAAACTATAAATAAAACAAATGAAAAACATTGTACTACAAATAAAAAAATACAAACATTTGAAAATCAATTTAGAATAAAATATCATTTTTCTTGTGAAATAGGAAATATGTTATGTTTCTACATGTTCATGCAAACATTTGACTGTAGTTTTATTTTCTCCTCGAATAACATTCTATATAGTTTTTTTTTATTATTTATTTATCATTTTAAAATTGTGAATTTCAAAGACATTTTTTTATTGGTTGAGTTAATTTTTCATCTTATATGTGCATTTTGTAAATACAAGTAAATACACATTAAGTTGCCATGTACACATAAATTACGTATTTTAATAGTTGTAAATTTTATTTAACATGTAATTTGTATGTATTATTTCTATTTCTAGATATGTTTAAGTCAATTTGTTTAAATTACAAAAATACTCTTTTTTTAATTGAATTCCGCATTAGATGGAAAAAAGTAAAAAAATTATAAGCTCATTTTAGACGGTTATAATTCATGAACAAATATTTATTAATGCTATATAGGTATATATACAAATTTTGCTCGGTATACAACTTTTGTTCGATATACGATTTAATCAAATTGTACGCGCCATCCACTAATACTACGATACCTACACTATTCACGAATTTATATTGACTTCATTTGGTTTGAAACTATGTAATTTCTGGTGAGGGGAGTCGTTGGTTGGTGTATGTACTGTTCTGTCGGTGTAATTTATTTTTTTATTAATGTGCTCAAACAGTGTTTAAATTGTTTTACAGACTCATTAATATACCATATATCAAAAGGAGTTTTTTTTTTTACATGAGAACGGATTAATCATTTTTACATTAGCTTTGTTCGCGGTAGCAATTCCGAATTAATTCGGAACCTGTTCGGAATGTCATTAGGATCAATCCAATGCGCATGTCCGATTCTGAATTTATTCAGAATTTTATGTTTTCGCAAACGTTAAATGAACATTACTTTTAATTAAATTGTTCGATCATAGAGTGCTCTTTGTCAATCCTGTTATTTGACAAATTTCAATTTAGATATCAGCTGTTCTTGTTTATTCCGTGCATAATAGTAAATAGCTTGTCCTTTTAAAACACAAAGATCAGAAATTCTCGATAAAATCTTGGGATGTGTCGAATACGTTCGTAACTAATTCCGAATGAAATAATTGTGTTCCGCGAAAGCAGAACTTTTTGTTCAGAACATGTAATTTTCTTACCGCGAACCATCAAATTTACATTGCGCATGCGTACTTGTTCGGAACTAGTTCGGGATGTGTTCCGCGAACAAAGCTATTACTTCTTATGGAAAAGATTGGTTTGGTCCTATTCGGTATAAGTCCAGACATCAGGACCGGATTAAGGTAGCATACCGAGGTTTCACTGTACTTTTTTAGTGAATAGAAATAAGTTTGATGCAAAGGCACTGAAAAAATTTTCAATCAAGGCCTCCGTGCCAAGCTTGATCTGCTATTGCTCAATGTCTTTCCTTTATCTTTATCTTTTTTTTTTTTAAATTGAGTCTCGGCCAATAAAAGTTTGGAAAGTTCTAGTATAGACCATATTTAATTATTTCAGCGCCTCTGCTGGCTGATTTGAAAAATGACGAAAAACGTGTCAAGTTGAAAAACCGTTTTTTTTTTATATATATAAGTTAGTTGGCAATACTTATCGATAATCACACAGAGTAGCAGTTTCATTGTTTATGTTTGAAAAAAAAATGAAAGATATTAGCTTATTTATTGATTTTACTATATTTCGATTTTTTTGTATAGATTTGAATTTGTCCCTAAAAGAAATATATTATTATTTTGAAATTTTACTCTTGTCAGACTGTAAAATGCATTTTGATATTTTATAAAAGTAGAAAAAAATACAGTGTAAGTAAATCTCGCACAGAATATACATTTCTTCTTACTTGTATAAATTTAAAACTTTACGTTTAATTTCTGTATAATTTTTAATTAAAATCCGGCGTGTTGATGTACTGCAGCTGATTGATAAGAAAAGTAATAGAAATTTACAAAGGAATTGATTTAAATAAAATTTGGTTTTATTTAATTAATAATTTATAAATTTTACAATTTAGTTAGTTGTATTTTGTTACTTCGTAATTTGTTTTTATGATTTGTTTGTTTATTATTTACTTTATTTGTATTTTATTTTTACTTGATGAAATATGTGCAGTATATTGAAACGTCAAATTTAATTAAAAATTTCAAAGAATTTTAGCCTAATGCTTTTTTATTTTGATAAATTTCTTTGTTTATCGCAAACTTACAGACAGACTGACAGATTTGTAATTGTAATTGAGTGATTACTTTAAAAAAATTGAAAATGAATACATCGGATAAGAGCTGAACTAATAATTGTATTTCTTAACAAGAAAACTATTTATTTTTTGAAAAGTTTATATAGTCATCGTAAAAAAATAGTTTTGAACCGAAATTTCCTTGTTACAATCAGCTAGGGGCGGGAGAGAACTGACCGCGTCAAATAGATATAAATCCTTACCATCAATTTCGAACAAGATCAAATTTGGGTAGGTTCTTTTTTTTTGCCTGCATCCTGCTGAGTTGTGCGGAAAATGAAGACCAAACTCCGGTGTGCGTTATACCTTTAAAGGGGGGGGGGGGGGGTTTATGGGATGGGAAAAGGTTATGCCCGGAACCTTGCGATGGAACAAGTAAAACCTTTCACCGTGACAGATGATCGGATGTGGCCGAGTTGATGCTGTTCTCCGATTTCCGGCCCTAAAGAATTTCGACTAACGAGAGAGGATTTTAAGAGTTAAGCCACCAACGATACGATGATGTTTGGCAGGTTGTAGAATTGGTAGAGTCAGTAAGGGATTTTTTTAAAAGAAAAATTAGTTTCGTATTTTTTATTTATTTTATTTTATAATAGATGTGGATATCAAGAACTTATTTACTTTTACATTAACGGTTTTTTAAATATTCGTAATTTTTAACTTAAAAAAAGAGTTAAAATTGATAGTTTTACGTTAATAACGGAACAATGAAGACCTTTGCTTATTTGTTTTTTTTTCTGTTTTTCTAATGCCTATTTATTTTGCATGGTAAATATTTAAAATGTCATGTTATCTAATTACAACTAGAATATGTTAAAAACTGAAAAGCTAAGTTAATAATAAATTTTTAAAAGTTTTGGTATTTTTTTGCTTGGAAAATTGACAACACTGTATTTTACTCAAATTATATAATTTATGTGGACACTAGCAAAATCTTGTGAAAATTTGTTTAAAATCGGATACATAATGTAGCCTTTGTAAATTTTAAAAAACTGGTACTTTTTTCTCGGAAAGTTGGCAACGCTGTATTTTATTAAAATGATATAATTTATGTGGGCACTATAAAAATCTTTTGTAAAAATTTTATCAAAATCAAATAAATAACTTTAGTAATTTTTTTCTCGAAAAGTTGGCATTACTTTCAAATTTATTAATTTGTCATTAAATACATTTAACTGTATACATGTTTTTCTAGAAATGTTACATATGAAAAAAAAATTTTATTACATATACCTATAGTATTACAAATTTACTGTTACGGATAACAGATAAATATTCGGTTAATGCAAATAATTGTTATATTTATATATTTATTAGTGTTTTTATTTACTTTATTTATTTTATCAAAAAAAATTTAATCACAAAATTTTATCATTTAGTTTTTAAATAACATAATTTTATCAATTTTTGATAAAGTATACTGTCTCATTGCAGTAAAAGAAATATAAAATAGTTATTATATTATAAATTTTATTTTATATAGGTATATATGTATATTTATATTTTTTTAAGGTAAGTAAATTTTAATTCACATACATACGTACATACACACACAATCACGCCATGTACTCAAAAGGGTGTGGCACAAACTTTTTTCATCATCCAGAAATCAGTCGCCTCCAAACATTCCTATCCAAACAAGCAACTTTCGCTTCATCCACATTCTTAATTCCTCTCATACATGCTCTTTTATTCCAGTAATAAAGTTTCCAAGTAGTAACTTGAAAACTTTCGCTCACGCAAAACACTTTCAATCATACTACTCCAACTACTCATCGGACGTCCACGCAAACGTATACCATCAAAATCATTCAAATAAATCTTTTTAACCAAACGTTCATTAGACATTTGCTCAACATGTTTGAACCATCTTAACTGACTAACACCAACTTTTGCTACAACATTTTTTTCAATTTCACACTCATCATACACTAATTTATTTTGTACCCGATCTCTCCTATTTGCACCACATACCTCACGTAAAAATTTCATTTCCACAGCAGTCATTTTCCGTTTATGCTTTTGCAACCAAATCCAACATTCACTACCATACATCAATGTAGGCACCAAACTGCATTGTATATACTCAAACGGGCTTTTTTGGAAACGTTTACATTCCTAGCAAAAGTTCCCAAAGCACCCAAAACCTTACAACCAGCATTTACTCTCCTTTCAATTTCACGATCAAAACGGCCATCTTTAGACAGCAAACTACCCAAATACACAAATTCATCTACCTGCTCTAAACTATTATAAAATATATTCTTCTATCGTAAACTGATTTTAATTACTCGTAAAACTATATATATATATAAATAATATTAATTTACTTTTATTAAATATATAAATTACAAATTGCAAACTGATTTTAAGTAAAACCATATAAGTAATAAATGTATACATTTGTACTTCGAATGAAAACCTTTAAATATTTAGTTTGAAAAAATGCAGTAATTTAATCAAATATTTTTACAATTTACAATTTAAAAAAATAGTTTTGACTAAAAAGAAATTTTGGTGTTTATTTTTTTGTTTAATTAGGCTAAAAAAATAGCGTAAGTTATAAAAGTGATACTTTAGAGACCGCAAATTGTCCGTAAAGTCATACTTTTACTATCAATCAACGAAAAACAAAAGTGATCAACACTGCATAAAAGCAAACTATTGACTTGACAATAAAAATCAGCCTTATCAGTAAATATGCAATATATTTTTCAGATGATATCATCAAGATTATTAATATTATTTATATTGATAATATTTGTCCATAAAAACTTTGCTCAGTGTACAAGTGGTTTAAGTATGGTCGACTCATACACACCATGGAACGATGTTAAAGTCGATTTTGAATCATCTGCAGATAATAATGATGAAGACGACGACGATGAATATCGCCCTTATTATTATCGAAGATCATTTCCCAAGCCAAAATTTTACTACACTGCAACATGCACTGTTACATCACTTTACAAAGAAAATCCGTTGGTGTTAAGTTTGACTATTCCCGCTTACAAAATATTAGTTTTAAATTTTGCAACATCTACTATATCCAACATTCCAAATGATGCGTTAGCAAATTGTAAATTCGTTCAAAAGATGAGCATGTCAGATGTGGAATTAAACTATATTGAACCTAAAGCATTTTTATCGATGGGAAATCTAACAAGTTTAGATCTTAGTTACAACAAATTAACACATCTGGAATCCGATGTATTCGACGGTTTATCAAAATTGGAGAAATTAAAATTAAATGCAAACAATATTAGTAAAATTGACAGTGATTGTTTTAATAATTTGACATTTTTAAAAAAATTATATTTATCAGATAATCATATTGTCACCATAGATTTTGTATCCAAATCTTCAAATTTATCTGATTTGTATTTGTCTAATAATAAAATTGAATTTATTTCTAAAGAAAATTTACAAAATCTTAAAGAATTGGACACTCTAAGTTTAAGTAAGAATAAAATATTTAAACTTGAAGAAAATTTATTTGAACATAATGCATTCTTACAATTTCTTCATTTAGATAAGAATTTTATAACAGATGTACCTTCTAATCTTTTTGATCAACATCGTTCACAAATATATATATTTTTGGAAGAAAATAATATTTCATTTGTTAATTTAAATATGACATATAAACAAGTACGATGTTTTAACGTAAGTAATAATATATTAACAGATTTTAATGCAATTACTTTTATAGGTAGGTGTAGGGAGGTTTATGCTAATGGAAATAGAATTGAAATTATTCCAGAGTCTAAAACAAAACTTGCATATTTAACTAAAAAATTACATCTTGCTAGTAATAGAATAAAGGAAATACATGAAGACGCGTTTATTGGTTTTGTAGAATTATATGATTTAAATTTAGCCAATAATTCGATATCTGATATACCACATGGAGCATTTCGTGAATTAATCGAATTGAATTATCTTGATTTGTCACATAATCAAATAAAACATTTAGAATACGATGTATTTAGTCCTTTAACTAAATTAGATTTTTTGCGTTTAAGCCATAATAAGATACATCATTTCGATACGACAATTTTATTGACCATACCATTAGTAGGTTTATTTCTGGGTAATAATATGTTGCAAAATTTAGATATACAAATGATTGCATCTAAATATTATAATTTACACTATCTGAAATTAGATAATAACAGATTTAAATGTAATTGGTTACGACATGCGTTACATGAATTGAAAATTATTATTCGAGATGGTCATAATTTTAAAACTAATAATATTAGGGGTATTTCTTGTATCAGTGATAGACAACTGACAACTGCTGTTGATACAACAATTGAAGAATTTTCTACAAATCTCTATTCAACAACATTATTGCAATTTGGAAATGATGACGCAGAAATAATAGGAACAAGCTCGCCATCTGAAGCAATTGACAAGCATATTTCCAAAGTGTTAGATAGAAATTCTGGTATACACACATTACTTATATTTGTTATTATTCTTGTAATTATTTTTATATTAATGCAAATTTTTATATTATATAGTAAACATACAGGTACATGGAGAGGTAATTTTTAAAAATTAAAATGTATATTACCATTTTAGAAATTGTTTTATAATTTAGATTTGAATTATTTATTGAAAAAGTATGAACGTAATTTGTTTGCTTGAAATAAAATAAAAACATAGAATTTGTTTTCAAATATTTTTAAATGTACACTGTAATAAAATATGCAGATATTGAAGGTTTTAATATTTATTTTTGTAACTATTTGCAATTTGTTTTAGAGGTACACAACTAAGAATTAAATTTAGTTTTTTTTTAAATATAAAATGATACTTGTACACAGGCCCGTAATAAAAACGCCTTGAGCAAAAAATCTTTTCCAATGATTCCCATATTCTTCAAAATTCACTTTTATCAATTTTAACAAGAAATAAAATACACTATCTGGTCGTTTTTAATCAAATCAACTTTATAAAAAATCTTTCAAAACTCATACTTTAATAATATAAAAAAGCTTTTGGTTTAAGTAATGAACCTTGAACAAAGAAATGTTCATCTCTTTTGATTTAAGTTTTGCAAAAAATATATTTTGTTTAGGCCAAATTGTAAGAATAGAAGAGCATATATGAGAAGTATCATGAATGTGGATGAAGCTAAAGTTGCTTATCAGGATAACAATGTTTGGTGAAATATAATTTCGGGATAATAAAAACAGTTTGTGCCACACTCTTTTGGGTACATGGCCTGATTGTGTATGTATGTAATATTTTAAATCCAGTTACGTCATATACATAAGGGCAGACATATTGGTTATAGAAGAAAAAAATGAGAGAGGGGTACCAGTGCAAAAGACACATCTTTATATGTTTAGCCAGATAGTTCATCAAAACACCCATTTTTTTAAATTAAAAAATAAAAATATCTAATAGCAATTTTTTCTTTAAATCATAAAACTTTATACGTATTATACGTATAAAAAAACTGTTATTATACATTTTTTATTATTTATTGCATAAACTACATTTTTCCGTACACATGTCACATCTTCAAAAAAAAAAAAACAAATTTTGTAGACACATTTCAAATTTTAAGCTCCAATCTCACTACCTCTTACTTTTACTACTTTTTTTCTTAAATCTATTTATAGAATTTGTCTATAACCTATCCAAGAGAGAGAGAGAGAGAGAGAGAGAGAGTCGACACTATCTCACAACCTGTCAGTCAGTAAGCGACAGAAAACAGTTGAACGTCCAACGAAAATAACATGCAATCTCGTATCGAAGTAGAAAAAGAAAACGTCCGCGCTTTGGAGAAAGCTGAGCTTTTTCCAACGAGAATTGTGTAGGAGTGGGAGTACATTAGAAGCTTATCTACCGTCTGTGGAAGGGGTTAAGTTAATATGGCCGTAAAGTGAATTCAACGTGCGTACAAGTGGAAAAAAATTGTCCACTCATTTGGATAACAATGTGACAGAATTAGAAAGGAATTTGCTATTTTTATGAAATGTTTTTTTTAGTTTTTTTTTTATTTTATTTTTGGATTTGCGCTTATTCTGCGAAAGTGTTTCATTGATTTTATCTTAGAAATTATTAGCGTTTAGCGTATTGTGTAATTTACAGGGGGTGAATATAAATGCATTACACGACTTTATGTCGAAAGTTATATATGTTGCCGTTAAAGCGTATAATCCCGCTATTCTATGAAATAACTAGTTATTTTATAAAATACCGATCTACGCTAGTTAAATTATGGAATAGTTTTGTTATATATTTTGGAATATATATTTTAAAAATATATAACTATTTGATAAAAATAAGCATTCTTATCCAAAAACCATTTTCTTTTTTTTTATATATTTGTCATGTGTTGAAATTTGCCGGCACGACTTTGAATGTAATTGTAAAACTAATAATTGGTAATATTTAATTTAAATGTTGTTTTATTTTTCAATTAAATATTATTTAATTTTCATGCAAAGCTTTTAAAATATACTGTTATTAACTAAACAAGTTTATTTTTGTCTTAAAAGTAAAAACCTCAAATCTAAAATATTTTTTTTCTCAAAGTATAATTATTTCGAAACTTCAGATTAAAAGTAGAAGTAAATGCATAGATTAAAAATAGAAAATGTATAGTATGTATTCCTATCTCGTATGTAACGCTTATTATTTATAATCATTACGTACGCGATGAATAATATACTATTATTAATAATTTGATACCTTTGACCAAATTTTTATTAATTAAGTTTTTTTTCATATCTAATTATTCTACAAAACATAAATATTCTTTTAAAGAAAAATATTTTAACAAATTTTATTTAATAAAATTTAATTCATTTTGTTACAATAAAAACATTTGCAAAAGACATGTTTTATAATTCAAATTTTTATAAATATTATTTTAACGGCGATACAGTTTTATATTAAATTTTTAAGAATTTTGTATTTTTTTATGTGCTGATATAAATATTTTACTAAGGTATTTTAAATATTTTCTACTTGCAATAGAAATATTTAAAAAAAAATTTCATATCGATTTACAACGTAAAAATTACGAATATTAAAAAAAAGTGTCAAGCCAGCTTTGAAGCAAAACGTGTACGTTATACATATTTATCTACATTGATGTCACGTCTCCTAGCAACGAAGAAGCACTTTAAATGGCTTCAATCTGTGGCTCATATGTGGCATATGTACACGTTTTAATATAAGTTGGTTTAATATTTGAAAGAAATTTTCAAATTTCAAATAAGTTACGCGAATATTTAATATTATTAAGTTCTTAGTACTTCAAATGTATATTCTCTCATGAGTGGCAGGTTTTATAAAGTATATTTTTGATTGATAAGTAAATGTATTTATCTATTCATATTGAATAATACGTTTATAATATATATGTATAATGTGAGTTATGAAATTATAATTCACGGTTTTTGACCAATCAAAACTTTTTAAATAATAACTGTACAGTCATAAGAAAGATAATTTGTAAATTACAGCCGTTCCCAAAATAGAAAACTTTGCACTTGTGAATCCAAAATTATTTTGAAATGTCATTCACTTAAAAAAAAAAGTGATCATTATCGACCATCATATATAACAATTATTACTATTTACAATTTTACAGATAGACACGATTTAAGCCTTTTGTAACTTGAATCAACTATTTGTAGCATGATTTCGGTTTGTCAGTGGACATGTCTTTGTTACTCGCAAAATTGTATTTGAAATATCTGACGAATAAGCGTTATTGCTATGATACAATTCAATTTGTATATTGTAATTATTTTGAAAAAATTAATATAAGAGTTATCGCATCTTATGCATTATTCATTTATAGCGTAATGCTATTGACTTTACAATAATAGTTGTTATGGAAATGTGAGCTTAACGTTACGGTAATCATTAATGGTGAAGTGCGATAACTCTTTAATAACTTACTATAGTAGCGGTTAATGTTGTTTTAAAAAATAAGATGAAGTATCGTTTGTTTGGGAAACCGTTTTATTTGCTTTTATTTGCCATAAAATTGTTTGCGTTATTACGTTGAAAAATCTTGTATGTTTTCTTTATGATGCTAAAAGAAACATTTCTGTTCTTTAAGACGTTATCACTTCCTCAAAATGTCAATGTTAAATTTCATAAATTTTGCTAAAAATACGTAATAATATTTTTATAGTTTTGATATTAATAAATCGGTCAAGCTAATATTTCATATAATAACGATTATTATTTATTACGTATTTATCGGTTACACGACACTTATAATTTAAGTGTTAACGTCAAACAATATTTACTAATTATAAATATCATTGTGCTTTGTTAGTAAAATTTAGAAAAATAAGAGTTACGAACTAACTTGTATGTGACCGTCTTGTTTAATTTTTTTAATTATAAGTTTAGTCGCACTTTGTTTTTCTAACTACGAGACAGCTTGTAATTCGACATATTAAATTAGAAAAAAGTCAATTTTAAAATAGTACGTTGATGTTTGTTAATTTGCTTATTAATTTTTATAACTCTTTTATTTTTAATTGTAAATAAATTTCTTCACAACAGAGACAACAATTTTGTTGTTTAATTATTTTATGTAGATATAATCTTAAAAGTATAATTGTTTTTCTTCTTAATTTAATATTAAAGTTTCCGTTTTTCTAATGAAAATACGAATTTATATTTTAAGAGAGAGATTACCTTTTGAATTATGTACAAAATGAATTATATATCACTAACTAATATAGTAAAATTAATACATTGTTTCTGTTTTAATTAAAGTGTTACATATATCTTTAAAAATGTCGCTGACGTCAAAATAAATTATGCTGTTCGAAATATTTAAATTTTAACGAAATTTCAGAACCTAATGTAACAGATTATTTACTTAATTTATTGCTCGTAAAAAACCCAATTTTTTCTTTTAAATTAACATAATAGTGCAATTTGTGAAGTCATTTTAGTATTTACGTTGAATTTTTTTGTTGCACTTTTATTTCACTTTTTTGTTATTTTAACTTCTAAAATTGTTCAATTTTCGGTTAATAAAACAAAATTAGAAACAAAAGTTAATTTTAAGAATGCAAATTAACATTATAACTATAATTGTGTGAAACTTATATTATTTATTTATTAATAATTTAACACAATTCATTAAAATGAATAAAAAAAAAATAAATTTTAATAAAAAGCACAATCACAAAAACTTCCTAAAAATGCATTTTGATTTTTTTATAATTTATAACTTATAACTGTCTATCAAATGATAAACATGATTGACCAAAAATTAACTACGATTTTTTGTTTATATAAATTCTATTATATTAATTATTAGTGATGCAGTGAATAGTGATTTTTCAAAAGTAAGTCTGGTTAAATAGGTTCTAAATGATTCCTTCCTCAAAAGTTTACATCTATCTCTTTAACACTTTATATATTTTCTACCATTACTAAAAGCACTGAGACATCTTAATTTTTATCAAAAGTTTGGAATAAAACTAATCCATCTTCCAATAAAACCACAACAGAAAATACACAGTTCATTTATTTCCAAATAATTTTATCTCTGTAATCTAAAAGCAATCCTCTTAAAAACTTATAATCTCGTAGCTGCTATTTTCTATCCTTGTTTTTACGATCTAATTACTTGTGCGATAAACTTAGAATGATAACAAGAAGCATTCGGGTGTCAATACTTTGTCCTGTCAAAATATACATTTAGATAACTAAAAACAATGATAAACAACATAGAAAAGCAAGTTAGGTCCTTCAGCCACGGAGTTACGTTGTTTGCAATTACTGTTTTAGATTAAATAATCCTCTTAGGAATACTGTTAACATTTTGTAACTGGATGTTAGTGGAAATAGATGTTGTAAATCTATGTAAAGCTTTTTAAGACTATGTTTCGAATAGATTTCTTTTGTGGTATAAAGGAAAGGACAATGTTTTATAAGATAATATAATGTTTATATAAATTTTCTTTTTTTTACTTTTGTTGAATAATACTAATAATACTAGAATAGTAATAGATGGTGTATTCTGTTAAGTTTTACTATTCATAACTCATAATCGTGAGTTATGAAATCGAAACTTACATTTTTTCACCAAACAAAATCATAATATTTCTGAAGGAGACGTTAGAGATTTTTTTTTTTTTTTTTTCTAGTAAATGGAATTCTTTTATAAACGACAAAATATTCGATATTTATCATATTTACTGCTAATATTTACTACCGTAAAAACTAGAAAAAATAATAAAAGTTATTATTTTGTTTTTAATAAAATGGGTTTGTGTTCCAATCTTATAGCGTTTATTAATATGGCGTGGTTGTGTATGTATGTGTGTATGTATATTTTAAGCAATAAAAAATTATTAAAACAAATGATGGTATGTATAATATAGAAATTAGGTAATTTCTAATTTACATGTGGTAATGTAGTATATAAATTTGATGAAATCTAATTTGGTTAAACCGTTGATTAATCCATCAAAAAATTTCAGATTTCATTTTTGTTGCATATCCATCATATCGTGTTTATCAGATTTTCTATGTTCCAACCAACATTTCAAAATACATACTTTGTTTTGATGAGTATGACAAATGAGAAATATGATTTATGATTGTTATGATTTTGTATGTTTTGAATGAGTTCTTATCATTAAATTATTTTTTCCTGAATTCAAAATGTTTGACGCAATGTTGTTTTCTAATTAATGTATTATAATCTTCTTTTACTAGTACAAAAATGACATTATTGTACAGCAGTTAGTTACTATATGCACCACTAATGGCAGCACCAAACATAATTACAACGTCAAGTGTTTTGTATTGAAAACCATTAAGTTAACGTCAATTCACACGGTTGTAATTGCTATGTTCAGACACGTAGCTCAAATACAAAACATGTTGAAGTTAATATTGAATTTATTTGTTTAATACAACTTATACACTATTCTAAAACTGTTAGTAACTGATTAAGGTTATTTGGCGTGTATTTTATTTATTACCACTTTGACTGCAAGGAAAAAGTGGTATAGCGTTTGGTACAGTGTCTGTAACATTTTCAAAAAAAAAAAATGTATAGAAATCTTTTATATAGCTTCTAGATGACGAATTTGAACTTAGTTTATGTGGGTGTACGGATGTGCGTCGTCAGCTTGTTCGCTCGGTCGTCAGACAAAATTTTGTGATCGCCCCAACTCCTCTTAGCTTAGACGGTTCAACCGATTTTAATGAAATTTTCAGGATAAATTTGTCTAGTGCCCAAGATGGTCATGTGGTTTTGGTTTTTTCCAGTGATGCCAACTTTTCGAGAAAAAAATTACTAAAGTTTTTAAAAATTTATTGTGGCTACATTATTTATCCGATTTTGATCAAATTTTCAGAAGAGATTCCCTTAGTGCTCACATAAATTTCGTAATTTTAATAAAATACAGTGTTAAAAATTTTTAAAAATTTCTTATGACCAAGTTATTTAACAAATTTTAATCAAATTTTTACAAAAGATTCTCCTAGTGTCCGCATAAATTATGCAATTTTAACAAAATAGAGTGTTGCCAACTTATCGAGAAAAACATTACTAAAATTTAAAAAAATTCATTGTGGTTAAATTATTTATGCGATTTTGATCAAATTTTCAGAAAAGTTTTTCCTAGTGCCCACATAAATTATAATTTTATTAAAATACGGTGTCGCCAATTTTCCGAAAAAAACATTAATACTTTTCTAAAAATTTGTTATGCCCGCATTATTTATCCGATTTTAATCAAATTTTTACATAAGATACCTTTAGCGCCTATAATATTATATATGTATTAGCAAAATACAATGTTGCCAACTTTCGGTGAAAATTTTTTTATTTCTATTTCTTATCATTTATGTGATGTCAAAGTGGTCTACATATGGGTTTACCCATATACTTCTAATCTTGTTTTTATTTTAGTTTCGTTTAGAACGCTTGAAGAAAAAATATACTATTAGTTTGGAATTCGTATTAGTAAAATACTAAAAATAAATTTGTAATTATTGGAAAAAATTAAGGAGATTTTGGTATATTTTTGTAGGAGCTTTAAAATATTGTACTAGTATATTTGGTGTAAGACTGGTTTATCTCCATTTTTTGAGTTTTGAGATACAATGATTTTAAGGTTTGTTTTTTTGTTAGTATGTATATGGAGATATTTTCACATAACAATTGGTTGTCTGAAGCTATGTTTTTTTATTACCACTTTGACTGCAAGGAAAAATGGTACGAAAAATAGCGCTTGGTACGATGTCTGTAATATTTTCAAAAAATTTTTTTTTATAGAAATCTTTCATATAGCCTCTAGATGCCGAATCCGAACTTAGTTTATGTGGGTGTATGGATGTGCGTCGTCAGCTCGCTCGCTCGCTCGCTCGGTCGTAAGTCAAAATTTTGTGATCGCAACTCCTCCTAGACGGTTCAACCGATTTTAATGAAATTTTAGGATAAATTTGTCTAGTACCCAAGATGGTCATGTGGTTTTTTTTTCAGTGATGTCAACCTTCCAAGAAAAAAATTACTAAAGTTTTTAAAAATTTATTGTGGCTACATTATTTATCCGATTTTGATTAAATTTTCAGAAAAGATTCTCCTAGTATTCATATAATTTACGTAATTTTAACAAAATACAGTGTTGCCAACTTATCGAGCAAAAATCACAATTTTTTTTAAAAAATTATTGTGGCTACATTATTTATTCGATTTTGATCAAATTTCCAGAAAAAATTTCCTTAATGTTTCCATTAATAATATAATTTTATTAATATCCAGTGTTGCCAACTTTCCGAAAAAAAAAAATTACAAAATTTTTAAAAAATTCATTATTACCACTATTTAACCGATTTCAATCAAATTTTTATAAAAAAATTTTTTAGTGCTTAAATAAATTATGCAATTTTAATAAAATACAGTGTTGTCAACTTATCGAAAAAAAAAATCACAAATTTTTTTAAAAATTTATTGTGGCTACATTATTTATTCGATTTTCAGGAAAGTTTCTCCTAGTGCCCACATAAATTATAATTTTATTAAAGATATTGTGTTGCCAACTTTCCGAGAAATGTCAAAGTGGTCTATATATGGATTTACCCATATACTTCTAATCTTGTTTAATACTTTTTCTTAAATATCTGATTATGACAAAAAATAGAGATAGGCAGTTCTGCTCCAAGCTAAATATACAGGGTGATTTATTAGTAATTGAAAATATTTTAACTGGAGTATCCTGGGCTCAGAATATGAAGATTTAACCCAAATCACTTAGATAAAATGTGGCTCCTTACTGAGCTACAGGGTGCTTTATTTAAAAATTTAAAAACAATTTTTGCCCAGTACTTTAAAACTATTTGACGTATCCTTATCATACTTGGCAGTAAGTGTAGGTACTATACACCATACTAAATTATGTTAAATAAAAGTTTCTGGCTACTGCCAGTGGCGTACAACAGGGGCAAGTGAGAAGTTGATACTTCCTAAATTCTACGCCACTGGCGGAATTGTTATTTTAGCACAATTTTTTGATTTTCCAATACTTTCTGTGTAAGAAACATACTCTTCCTTCGTAACGATAAAGTCACTATTTTTCGAGATATTTAAAGTTAAACATAAGCTGCACCCTCAAGGTTTTTTCAAAATTTGCTCAAAAAACTCTGAAAAAATTAAGTAAAATAGAGAAAAAAATTAGCTACATAATAATTAAGTAACTTTTTTCTCTAACTCATTTTAATTTAGCAGGAAAAATTATTGAAAATTAATATTTTTTTCATTTTAATTTTTTATTTTCAATAATTTTTTCTGTCAAACCAAAATGAGTTAGAGAAAAAAGTTACGTAGTTATTATGTAGATAATTTTTTTCTCTATTTTACTGAATTTTTTCAGATATTTTTGAGCAAATTTTGAAAAAATCCCAAAGGTGCAACTTATGTTTAACTTTAAATATCTCGCAAAATAGTGACTTTATCGTTACGAAGAAAGAGTATGTTTTTTACACAGAAAGTATTGGAGAATCGAAAAATTTTGCTAAAATGACAATTCCGCTAGTGGCGTAGAATTTAGAAAGAATCAACCTATCACTTGCCCCTGTTGTACGCCACTGGCAGTAACCAGAAACTTTTATTTAACATAATTTAGTATGGTGTATAGTACCTACACTTTCTGCCAAGTATGATAAGGATACGTCAAATAGTTTTAAAGTACTGATCAAAAATTGTTTTTAAATTTTTAAATAAAACACCCTGTAGCTCAGTAAAGAACCACATTTTATCTAAGTGATTTGCGTTAAATCTTCATATTTTAAGCCCAGGATACTCCAGTTAAAATATTTCTAATTACTAATAAATCACCCTGTATATTTTTTTAATGAAACGTTTATTAGATATTGATTTTTTTGTATAACTTCACATAGTCCATCAAAAATTCTCATTTCTACAGCAGTTATTTTCCTGCTCCTGCAACCACACGAACCACACCTAACACTCACAACCATACATTAATAACCCACTATATTAAGTTATTAATTTTCTTCGAGTAATATCTTTTTAAAAGTCATATTCACTGTAGCAAAATCTTTTGATAAAGCCAAAATACACTGAAACTTATATCATTTACTTAACCAACAGTATATATATCGTATTTTTCTTTTCATCTTGACATTGTTATTATTGTATTCATCGTGTTACTCCCTGATGGATAGCTCCATCAGCCGCGACCGTCCTGATATACCAACACCGTAACATGAATAATAAATCCGTCGGCCCCACAGAATTGAAATCTCAATGACAATACCGGGTAAAACACGCCACTGAAAATAGCCATTGTATATTGCGTTTGTACTGGTATTATATTTCACTTACAATAGGACGTTTGTCTGAGAGGAATTCTGCTGAAATAAAGGTATTTAACGGGATTATGAATAGATGTTTTTTGTGCGGAATTGGTTATGAGAGAAGGTTGTCATTTTAAAGGAAAGTAATTGTTTCGAAGCACATAAATTGCACGCCGCGGTCGAAAATTCCAATTTTGAATAACGAAACTGAACGCGGGTTGCGGATTATCGGGATTATAAGGGTCTAAAAATATATAAATGAAAAAAATTAAGTTTTTTAAATAGACAAACTCGAATGATTTATAATTAATAAAATTTTATAATTTAATCTCAATTAAAAAATAAATAACACGATATTTTATATTGAACATTTGAATTGACAAGAGCTACTTTATACACGAAATGAAAAATACATTTCATATTTAAATTGCGACATATTCGAATAATGTTGAATATTTTATGATGACAATGTTTATCATAATGATAAAATAATTTAATTTGTGTTGCTCAATTTATTCATATATATATATATATAGTTTATTTTGCAAAATTAGAATAAATGCTAATTCTGCTTGTCATTATACAGCAAAAATATTTATAACAAAACTGAATTACATACATATTAGTATAAACAAATTGTATACAATAATTTCTCATTTACACACATTAACAATATTAAATTATAATATAATAAATAATAATAAATATATTTTGATATTTTCTCATACAGAACTTTTGTTGTGTTATTTATTTGTTCGGATGCTATAAGCTTTTTCCTCAAAATATTTTTCTAGAATTTGTTCAGGTTTTCATAATCGGTTTGCGATATCAATTACTTATATTATTATAATAAATATTATTATTTTTGTTTTGAAGTTTCGTGATAATTTTTTTTAATGTAATTTTTTTAAAATGTTACACTTTTAGTATATCTTTAGTAAATAATTTAACGTGTTCGTACACTTTATTATTATTATTATTATTATTTTTAGCCATTTATCACCAGATTAAGGTAAAATAAAAGGTGTTCAATAACAGTGATGCAACTTAATAAAAATGCATCAAAATTAAATTTTGCAATTTGCTCGAGAACGATTAAAATAACTGAAGAACTAATTGCAACATTTGATTATTCACAAAATCTCAAATAAAGACCGAAAAACAAAAATTCCTATGAAATACCATATAAATAGCATCAACTAGGTAAAAAAAAACATCAGAATGCAGGTACCGTTATTTATATAAGGATAGCGTCGATCTGTTCAAGCGTAATGGTAACCGGTAACGGAGCGGAACGGAACAAGTCAAGCGGACATCATTTTACGTGCGACGCTGATACGAGCGATGCCGATGCCGACGGTGGACTGATCAGACGATCTGCGTCGCGGCGTACGTTTATTGTCAAAACGATGATCATAGCATTTGGATGAATATGAGACTGGTTGATGTTGTTTATGTCTAAACTTTTTTTTTTTTTTTGTTAATTTTTTTCTTTATTGGGTTGAGTATAATATTTGTATCTGGAATTTGGTCGTTTGTACTTGGTGTATTTGAAATTTGAAACGAACTGAAATATTCTAAAGATGATTATAAAGTATAATATTGGATTGGTTTAGGTTGATATAAAAATAAATAAAGATGATTTATTTTTACGAATTTTTGTTGCGTGGTTATTTTCGATTTATTACCAAGATAGAAATTGTCTCAATTCATAACCAATAATTTGTTTATTTACTTTATTCTGTGAATAGAGATTTTTTTTTGGATTTTGTTAGATAAAAAATATTATTAGCTTCACTATTTTTATTTTTGCATTAAACACCAGTAATTTTATATTTTTAATTTTTTTTTTTGCATTTTTCTTTAATTTAAAATTGTCTAATGTTTAATTAGATAAATAATAAAAAAAAAAAATTAATGGTGTTTATAGCGACAAACGTGTTCAGTCTTGTCGGCTGCATTTGCAGACGCGCGGCGCCAGCTTGGAAAGCCCCTGACGTCACACAAAAACCCTGACGTCAGGGCCAAGTTGGCGACTACCCTTCTCACGCCTGGAAGGGGGCGACGAGAGAAAGGGGACGAGACATCACTCGGCAGTCCGCTTCGAATCGTCGACACGGAACGTTCCAAACGAATATACTCTGTCGCATTGCTTTCTGATATTTGTCTTTTGTATGTATTTTTGTGTGTGTGAAATAAATGATAGTTATTCGATCCACATTGGAGTTATTCGGGCACAACCCGCAAAATCCCACATTGGTGACCCCGACGTGATAACGAAACAAACATAAAAACAAAAACGACGACGTGTAAGAGTTTTGCGGTGTTGTGTGCGCAGTAAATTCACGAACAATGCCAGACGAAACCATCAACCGCGTTCAAATCCGAATTCCGCCATTCTGGCCGCAAGACCCAGAATTATGGTTCGCGCAAATTGAAAACCAGTTTGCTGTAGCCGGAATCACCGCGGACGCGACCAAATACAACTACGTCGCCGCCAACTTGGACGCGAAGTACGCCACGGAAGTACGTGACATATTAGTGAGACCGCCTCCAACCGACAGGTACGAAAAGCTTAAATCCGAACTTATCAGTAGGCTCAGCCCGACGCAAGCACAGAAAACTCGACGTCTGTGCGAGTACGAGGAACTTGGCGACAGAAGACCATCGCAGTACCTGCGCCACATGCAAAGTCTGGCCGACCCCGCTATACCCGATTCAGTGCTTCGGTCTATGTGGTTAGCCAGGTTACCCGCGCCGATGCAGGCGATACTGGCTATTCGAACAGAGATCTCTCTCAGCGAAATAGCGGTACTAGCAGACGCCATAGCCGACACAGCGCCACCACAACATCAGACGCTCCACGTCGCGGCCGCGTCAGCTGTACAGACGACTCAGCTGGATGAAGTCACCGAGAAGTTAACAACAGCAATGGCACATCTCGCCACCGACCTTCGGCAAGAAATCGCCGCTGCTACTGGCAACCACACGAGACGCCAACCAGCCGATCGTCGCAACCGTTTGCGATCGCTAGATCGCCAACAAAACGACGGTGCATGTTGGTACCATGCGAAATTTGGTACAGAAGCAAAGAGATGCCGAGCGCCATGCACCTACAAGACGACGGGAAACGCGCGGGGAAATCGCTAGCGGCGGCAGGCGATTTTGCAAGTCATCCGCGCCGCCTATTCATCACCGATCCGACAACGATGATACGATACTTGGTCGACACGGGTGCCGACCTATGCGTGTACCCGCGCTCATTAATACGCGGGAAACGGCCACGCACCGAATACAAGCTCTACGCGGCAAACAGCACGCCGATAACAACGTATGGCACCGTCGCGCTGTCCCTAAGCCTCAACCTGGGTCGTAAATTTTCGTGGAAGTTTGTCATCGCAGATGTGACACAACCAATGATCGGCGCCGATTTCTTGGCGCACTATGGACTCCTGGTGGACATACGACACCGACGTCTTGTCGACGGCACCACGAATGCTTCCGTCACCGGCCGAGCGGCCCACGGACCGCACTCACAGGTAAGTGCCGTAAACGGGGACACTCAGTTTCATGTACTACTACGCCAGTACCCGGAAATCACGCGTCCCAAAGGCGCCCCGACGGCGGTTCAGCATACGACAGTCCACCACATTAGAACGACGCCAGGGCCACCCGTTTTCAGCAAGCCACGACGCCTGGCAACCGACAAACTGCGCATCGCGCGCAACGAATTCGACAGCATGTTGCAGTTAGGGACAGCGCGCCCATCGGAAAGCTGTTGGTCCGCTCCACTTCACCTGGTACCTAAGAAAGACGGCGAATGGCGTCCATGCGGCGACTATAGGGCACTGAACAACCGGACCATACCCGACCGATACCCGGTGCCACACGTTCAAGACTTCGCGCAGTCACTCAGCGGAAAGCGCGTATTTTCGACCATAGATCTGGTGCGCGCATATAACCAGATTCCAGTAGCCGAAAACGACATTCACAAAACAGCCATTACCACACCATTCGGACTGTACGAGTTCCCATACATGTCGTTTAGTCTACGCAACGCAGCGCAGACGTTCCAGCGCTTTATCGACGAGATTTTACGCGGCCTCGACTTCTGCTATGCGTATATTGACGACATACTGGTCGCATCTACGTCCGAAGAGGAACACTTCTGCCATCTAGAAACCCTTTTCCAACGACTACGCTCTAACGGGTTAGTCGTAAACCCGTCGAAATGTGTCTTCGGTACACCGGAAGTCACATTTCTAGGATACCGCGTCGACAGCAAGGGAACGAGCCCCCTGCCCGAGAAGGTGTCCGCCATACGAGATTTTTCGCCTCCACAAACTGCCAAACAACTGCGACAATTTCTCGGCATGATTAATTATTATCGCCGGTTCATGCCAAAAGCCGCCGAAATCCAGGCGCCACTCAACGATCTGTTAGGCAACAACGCTAAGGGGAAGACGCCCATCAACTGGACGCCTAAAGCAACGCGCGCTTTCGACGAGTGCAAAGCCAATCTTGCCGCAGCCGCACTCCTCGCGCATCCGCACCAAAACGCGCCGCTTGCAATTATCAGTGACGCGTCCGATTTTGCCATCGGCGCCGCCGTACAGCAGAGAATCGGCTCCCAATGGCAGCCACTTGCGTTCTTCTCGAAGAAGCTGTCACCCGCCGAACGCAAATATGGCGCATACGATCGCGAGCTGCTAGCCATTTACCTTGCGGTTAGACACTTTCGGCACCTGGTGGAGGGTCGGAACTTCACCATCTACACCGACCACAAACCGCTGGTTTTCGCCTTCCGACAGAAGCTAGAGAAGTGTTCCCCGCGGCAGTACCGATATTTAGACTTTATCGGCCAATTCACCACCGACATACGTCACGTAGCAGGCAAGGACAACGTCGTGGCAGACGCGCTGTCCAGGATCGAGGCAGTCGTTCCAGGGGTAAACTTCAACGCCCTCGCACGCTCCCAGGAAAACGACACCGAGCTGCAGCACTACCTGAGAGCGCACGATACGGGCCTGCAATTGGAACAAATTGTACTGCCAGAAAACAACACGCCCCTTTACTGTGACGTCACCGGCAGCACGCCTCGCCCATTTGTAACACCAGCTTTCCGACGGGCCGCCTTTGACAGCGTACACCAGCTGTCTCACCCGGGAGTGAAGGCCACAGCCCGGATGGTAACCGAACGCTTTGTGTGGCCATCCGTGAAGAAAGACAGCCGAAAGTGGGCCCAAAGCTGCGTGCCGTGCCAGAAGTCCAAAGTTACACGACACGTGTCATCGCCGCTGGGAACGTTCACACTACCATCTAGTCGTTTTGAACATGTCCACTTGGACCTGGTTGGACCACTGCCCATGTCAGACGGGTGTCGCTACTGCCTTACATGTGTCGATCGCTACACGAGGTGGCCGGAGGCAGTAGCACTGGAGAACATTGAAGCCGAAACGGTGGCGCGAGCATTTTTTACCAACTGGATTGCTCGATTTGGGACGCCGCTCCGAATTACAACAGACCAAGGCCGACAATTCGAATCCCGACTGTTTGCGGAGCTGCAAAACGTCTGCGGCACGACCCGGATTCGAACAACAGCGTACCACCCAGCTGCAAACGGCCTCGTAGAACGCCTTCACCGACAACTGAAAGCGGCCATTAAATGCCATGAAACCGAGCGCTGGACTGAAACGCTGCCCGTTGTCATGCTGGGTATCAGAAACGCCTGGCGGGAGGACATCGGTGCTACGGCCGCCGAACTGGTCTATGGCACGCCACTGAAACTACCTGGCGAGTTTCTAGAGCGAGCTACCGGCATCGACATCGGCACCAACGAACCCGCGGATTTTGTCCGGCAATTGCGCATCCACTTCCAGAAGGTTCGACCTGTTAACGGCACGAGACACGGAAAGCAACACGCTTTCGTTTTCAAGGACTTAAGCAGCACGTCGCATGTGTTTTTGCGCCGCGATGGACCCAAAGGCGCGCTTCAACAGCCGTATGACGGCCCCTTTGAGGTCATAAGCCGGGGGGACAAGACCTTCACAATAAACCTCAAAGGTCGGAACACTACCGTGACAGTCGACCGATTAAAACCGGCGTACATCGTACGGGAGGAGGAGTATATACCGCCAATCATAACCAGGAACGAACCAGCCACACCCACTGCACTTGTAACGCGACCTGGAAGGTGCATTCGACCGCCAGCCAGATACCAGGCCGGATTTTCGTAATTTCGGGCAAATTACTAGTAGGGGGGTATATAGCGACAAACGTGTTCAGTCTTGTCGGCTGCATTTGCAGACGCGCGGCGCCAGCTTGGAAAGCCCCTGACGTCACACAAAAACCCTGACGTCAGGGCCAAGTTGGCGACTACCCTTCTCACGCCTGGAAGGGGGCGACGAGAGAAAGGGGACGAGACATCACTCGGCAGTCCGCTTCGAATCGTCGACACGGAACGTTCCAAACGAATATACTCTGTCGCATTGCTTTCTGATATTTGTCTTTTGTATGTATTTTTGTGTGTGTGAAATAAATGATAGTTATTCGATCCACATTGGAGTTATTCGGGCACAACCCGCAAAATCCCACAGTGTTTAATGCAAAAATAAAAATAGTTAAACATTTACACCAAAAGAATTTATAAAAATAAAAATATATTATTAGCTTCGTTTACAGAGACAAGTACACATGCACGTAATAGTTTTCAGTATGGTCCCTGAAGACTTCAGATGAAATACACTTGGCAGTGTAGTTATGTTTGGCGCTGCCGCCAGTGGTGTACTCGTATATAGTAACTAACTGCTGTAGAATAATGTACATTATTCTACTAGTAACATAATGACATGTTTCTACATAGGCAATATAGTAACGTAATATTAATATTGTAAATTTTTATTAATAATGTTGCAGACAGATGTAAATTAAAATATAAAATGCTATTATGGGAATATATTCTCTAAATACTGATGTTTATAATAAATAAATAAAGTTTATATTGAATAATAAATTTATTTATTTAACAGCAACAACAACAAAAACGTATTTATTAACATTTGTATTTGTATATATTTGCCAAAGTTTTGTATAAATAAAATTATACAACTGTCACTGTGAATATTAATTTAATTTATTAATTTAGACAAGTGGAAAATTAAATATATATATATATATATATATATATATATATATATATATATATATATATATATATATATATATATATATTTGGGTTTGATTCTGGGTTGAGTAATGTTGGAAATATTATTAATACACAGGATTGTAATTACTAGTATTTATTTACACAAAAACTATTTACAAATAACAATTACATATTTGCACACTAACAACTTATTACACAGAACAATAGCACTTTAAAACTACACTTGTACCCTTTCAGACCGAGCGGTATTATTTAACTAACATTCACATACGATATATATATATATATACAGTGGCGCAACCAAGGGGGGGGGCGACGGGCCTCGGCCCCCCCCAAGGCTAGAAGAATTAGCACAATTTTTATTCATTTAGTCATATATTCAGTAGTCACTTCTAACGCTACAATTATTTACCTCAAAATATTAAGCCAACATTCATTATTTTAAACTATTAATTATTCGATTCATGTAAGATAAAGTGGAAATCTGGTTAGTATTTGCTTTTTTTTTTTGCTTCTCCAAGATAAAAATTTTGGGCCCCCCCCAAGACAAAATCCTGGCTGCGCTACTGTATATATATATATATATATATATATATATATATATATATATATATATATATACAGGATGTAACAGAATTCTTAATTTTCAGAAATGATAGAGGGCACATAAAGAAACATTTTTTAATAATAAACTTTTTTTTTTTTTTCGGCAGTCGATTGTACATCGTTACAACTTGTGTATCGAAAATGGTGGTCGTAACTTCGAACAATTTTTATAAAGTTTAATGCGCTATTATTTCTAATAAAATGTTCCTTAACTTAACTACTCTTTGATGTTTTGATTAAGATTGTTTTTAACGATATATAATTGTATCTTGGCACCGAGAAATTTCCGGGCACTAGTTTATTAATAAAAAATGTTTCTCTAAGTGCACTCTATCATTTCTGAAAATTAGGAATAGTTATTCTGTAACACCCTGTATATATATATATATATATATATATATATATATATATATATATATAAAATAAAATATATATATTAAATAAAATTTAAAAAATTATATTATTATATTATAGAACTTATACATATAGAAGCTGGAAATGATTTTTTTCTATATCTAATATGGATTGAGAAATCTAAATAAAAAAAATTATATTATATGGAAATTACTTGTTTATACAATGCAAATGATTTGTTATATCACATGGTATGCGGGAATAAAGAAGAATAAGAAATAGAAGTATTATAGAAGATAACAAATATCTGAATCTTGTAAACATATATTGGATTTAGAGTCACGTTCCGTTTACATTGGATTTTTATTTTCGCATCTCTCATGAGTAACGGACGGTGACAATGGAGACGCACTTTCAAAAAAAAAAGGAATAATGTTCAGAATATAAAATACATTCACAGTATTAAGATGTTATACTAAAAATATATTTTTGTTGATATAAGTTTTGTTCTGTTACTTAATGTATTTTGAATTGTCAATATAAGGAAAGAGTTATCGAAAATATATTTTTTTATTACTGTAAATCTTTTTATCAAATTATTTAGCAATAATTTATCGTTTTGTTTGTTTTCTTTATTTGTCGTTTATTTAACCAATTTTATAATGCAATCAACAATTATTTGTCGTGTAAAAAAATTAACCTTTTAACCTAACCTATCTAAGAATGAATCTAGCTGAAATTCTTTAGACAAATAAAAATAAATTGTTTTATCTAATTTATCTAGCAATAATTTATCATTTGTCGTGCAAAAGATTTATTCGGTTGTGTTAATAAATTTTGTTTTTGTTTCTTTTACATCAAATCCAAAGGATGTTTTTTACTGTGATATTAATTTTTCTGATTAAAAAATTTTTTTTTAATAAAATGTATTTATAAATATATTATTATATATTATTTATGTTATATTATAAAATATTATACAATTTTATCTGCTTATGCACTAATATATTATTTTTAATATAAAATTAAATTAATTTAAATCAACATTCTACTTTGGGATTTTAATATTGTGAACTGTTACATATATTTATAAAAATATTATACATATAATTTTTTGTCCAACTAATGCATTCGCAAATCACATAAAAATAATGCTATATTTATCAAATAATAATTAATTATAACATACAAATATCAACAATAATCCGCAGATTACAACTAAATTAAAACTTTAATATCAACATATTAATTTATTAAACATCATCAATTTTCACGCTCCGATATCAAGTTTTAAATTAATAAAACATCACCATATTAAATCTGGTTGATTATTAATAAAAAAATATAACACTGACACATCATTAATAAATCTACATAGTTCACAATAACGTTTGCAATCAGTTGGTACAATAGTTTACCGATAAAATGAAATTGTGTATTATCGTACGATTGAAATCTCTCTTTTCAGCCGTACGCGTTGGCCAGGATATTAACTTTTCGTGATCAGGACGTGTCGCGTGACACGTGACACGTGACGGCTGCGTGATATGTGCACTGTTACCGGCATTGTATTTGTGATGAAGAGGGGAAGGGGGAGAGAAGCAGAGTTTCGAATCGGTACTAGTTTGAATTGAAATCGTTTCATGATTACAAACACTTACGATCAAATTTAAAATGATACGAGAATTTTGATAGAAATTATAATGTAATACTTATATTTATTTAAATAGCATTAAGCTAATAATAATAAAAAATACATATATTGTACAATTAAATATATATATATATATATATATATATATATATATATATATATATATATATATATATATATAATAGTATAATTATGTAATATATTTACAAAAAGTGTTTTTTAATTTATATATAAATTTCCTAACTGAGATACAACATTTAATAATATTAAGTAAATTGTTGAAAACAAACAGACCTTTATTAAAAATAGACAAACATGTTTTTGTTTTATTTGTTCGTGAAATATACAAATTATCGTAAATTATAATACAGTACAAGGTTGGTAAGTGTACTATAACAGAATCAGGAAAAGTTCAGAGAAAACGAGATAAAATCGAATTAATTCAATTTACGAGAGTGTTATTAGCACTTAACAATCAAATATCTAAAACTGTTTTTTTTTGCACAATTAATATAGAAATATGAGAAATATTATCAAGACTAAAAAAATTATTTGCAAGCGCAATTCAAGTGTTTAAAAAACTATAATTTACCTTCAAAACTGTATAGTTTATTGTATCTGGGTTAAAGGTATGCATGTGATTTAGCAGGACATGGAAATATAATCATCCTGCTGTCACCTATTACCGGTTGGCCGCGCGACATTACCGGAAATTCTGCGCGAGCCACAGAATCGTTATTAGCAATTACCGTTTCGTACAGCTACAGCTTATACTGACTTTCAACCGATATGAATGGACGTATGTATTTGCTGCATACAGCGTATGTATGCAGCGTATGTATACAGCGTATAAAATTTCAAAACTTGTTTTTGTTCAGAAAAAACTAGTTTTGTCTTATTCTGTTAAAAAATGTTCCAAAAAAATTGGTACAAAAATTAATAATTCGGGCATATCAAGGTTTAGAAGATATCTTTTTTTAGCAGAGCTGTATTATTTAACGAGATACGTAGCATAAAAAGGAATAGGAGTACGAGGCTATAATAGTTTTCTCAATCGTAGTATATATATATATATATATATATATATATATATATATATATATATATATAATTTATAATTAAAATAATAAATTATATATTTATAAGCAAATAATTGCTATCGTTAATAAATATTTTATTTGAATACGTACGAAAATGAAATGGATTGAAGCTGAACGAACTTTAAATTAAACTCTCTTCTACCAAATTACTAACTGTGTAAACAGTTATATTATCAAAATTTGTAGAGTAGAATGATGTAAACTAGGGTTTATTTTTTGTTGTTTATCTATAAACTTTATTTTAAATGAAGGAACGTGTAAGGGTTTATTGAAACCAATAAAACCCAATACCACACTGTTCAAAATAATATCTTTATTCGATGCTGGTTGTAAGGTTTTGGGTGCTTTGGGAACTTTTGCTAGGAATGTAAATGTTTCCAAAGAAGCCCGTTTGAGTATATACAATGCAGTTTTGGTGCCTACATTGATGTATAGGGTAGTGAATGTTGGGTTTGATTGCAAAAGCATAAACGGAAAATGACTGCTGTGGAAATGAGATCGGGTACGTAATAGATTAGTGTATGATAAGTGTGAAATTCAAAAAAATGTTGTAGCAAAAGTTTCCGTGTTAGTCAGTTGAGATGGTTCGGACATGTTGAGCGAATGTCTAATGAACGTTTGATTAAAAAGATTTATTTGAATGATTTTGATGGTATACGTTTGCGTGGACGTCCGATGAGTAGTTAGAGTGGTATGATTGAGAGTGTTTTGCGTGAGCAAAAGTTTCCAACTAGTAGGAATAAAAGAGGATGTATGAGAGGAATTATGAATGTGGATGAAGCGAAAGTTGCTTGTTTGGATAGGAATGTTTGGAGGCGACTGATTTCGGAATGATGAAAAGAGTTTGTGCCACACCCTTTTGGGTACATGTCGTGATTGTGTATGTATGTATGTATGTATGTATGTATTACCGGTTTCAAATATTTAATGGGTTATTGATGTTTCGTCTTGTATTTTGATATAAAATTTCAAAATTCTTGCTGAAGTCACAGCTTTGATTTGTTTCCTATAATTCCAATTTTTATTTATTTTAAATTTCAATTTGATTTTAATAACTTTGTATGTAGATAAAATAACACATTAAATAGACAAATTATCTAAAATGTATTCATCTAATTTAATTTTTTCTCTGTACGTAGGTATATCAATTTTATTTTTAATACAAAATATTTCTGTCCAAAAATATACCAAACGTTAAACAAATTTCACATATCGTTTGTCAATTCTGTGCGCACCAATGCTTCACGACGGAAATCCCATATGAAGTACGAAAATATATCTTTCACTCTATCTAAAATATATCCTCCTCTCTTTCTAACACATATTCCCTTCTCCAAACATATAAACATACAAACACGGCCAAGATCGACACTGACAGCATTTAATACATGCAAAACAGTGGGTGGTGTCTGCAAAACGCCGTGTCACCAATATCATTAGTGATCATTTTACTGAAAACTGAAATGCAATGACATGTTAACGCAGCAAATCTACTTATTGTACTCAAACTCATCGGCGTCAGTGTGAAATTGTAATAATGTGCTCCGTTGTCAGATTATGTTGAACGGATGTTAGCTATATGTGAATATGTATGTATACAGTGTTGGATCTGGCTGTTTTAAAGCCTTGGGGCTGCAAATATGATCCTTTATTCCATATTTTATAATTTATCAAATAACTGAAAAGGAAAAGTAAAACTTTATTGAAATTGCTGTTTTCATTTTAGTTTTAAGAATAAGCATAAGAGTTTGGCCAATCTAAACATTTGGCATTAGCGTATGTGCGTTTTTTTTTCCATTAATCTTACAAATTATCTAGTTTTAAAATCTTATTATAGTCTAAATGAATATTTGTTGTCTTAATTTACTTGTATTGCTTTGTATTGACTTATCTTATGTCTTGTTTGTAAGATCTTTTGGACAAATAAAATTATTATTATTATTATTATTATTACATGTATGTTTGTGTTTATACTTAAAGGTAAAAGTAAAACGACATTTTAAATGAGACTGAAAACGATATATTTATTTATTTTTTTATATTATTTTCATGAGGGAGATATGATTGAGAGTGTTTTGCATGAACAAATATGGTAAGAATAAAAAAAAAAACATGTATGAGCATCATGAATGTGGATGAAGCAAAAGTTGCTTGTTTGGAAAGAAATGTTTGATGGAAACTAATTTCTGCATACTGAAAAATGTTAGTGATTGTGTATGTATGTATTTTATGTATATCATATTAAGAAATATCAACCATATTATTTCATGAGTGCAAAAGTTATTCTACTACTGGCGTTTTTCTAAATTCAGCTGGGAACCATCACTTCATTGTAGATCTATTCTATATTACAAAAATTAGAAAATAAATTTATATTAAATATTGTATATTTAGAGAAATACTTTATTTTTAATATGTTTACTTTCTAATTTTTTTTTATCAATTCACTGTTGTCATTAAAGAGTTTCTGATGAAACGATGAATCCATCAGCTAAATTTAGAAAAAAACCACCTTAACGCGTCGTGCTGAAACTGACACATCTCGCGTATGATAGGTAAATTTGCACGAGTTGTACATTATATTTTTTTTACGACCACACTATAAAATTTTTTAATTAACATTTACATTGCATCAGAAACGACATCCGAGGTAGCAGCTAAGCCATATAACAGTAGGATGATGGCGCATATACGTACACGCAGCACAGTGTTACAAACTTAAATTTATAAATTTTAATACCAAATGACATTCTATATCAATTCAAATCAATCTAACAAAACTTATTATATAAAATAAAACTACTTTAGGTTCAGGTTCTGTATTAAAATTTATTTATAATCAACGTTTCCATGAAACTCAACGCTTGTCTTCTTCAGAAAAACTGGTATTAATGTACTGTTGAATAAAATACCTATACCCGTATTTTCACCTTACTTTTAAAAGTGATTTTTGTCAAAAGTTTAATTAAAAATATTTATTAAGCAATTTGAATTAATTTTTTTGAATTTTATAATATTAAATATAATAAAAATAATTAAAAAAAATACTGTTCATATTTCACAAAAGATAGAAGTAAAAATTTATTTTAAAGCAAAAAATAAAACACTTTTTCATAAACAAAAGAGATGGAACTGGGAATACAGGTTCTAATTTTTATTAGTATAATTTCAAGAAATGTTAATAATCTGGCTATTTTAGTTGTAACAATAATAATAATAAATTTGAGTAAGTATATTGTGAACAAGTATAGTGTGTGAACAAGTATAGTGTTATGAACAAATGTAAACATAATCTCAAAACACACTTTTCAAATTTGCAAAATTAAACAGTAATTAACTTCAACAGTATTTGTAATATTTTAACAAATTTTATATTAAATTATTTAGAATTTTGTGCTCTTTCAAGTAATATTGATAGCTCTATATTGACTTGGGTGAAATAAAGGCCCCCTATATTTGTGGCAGGATACATCTATTTGTGTTAATGTAGTTTAATTTTGTTATTTCTAGTTCATATTGTACGTTAAATTTGCGGGCCTTGGGCTATAGCCCTTTTAGACCATGTGTAGAGCCGTCCCTGTGTGTGCCTGTGTGTGTGTATTAGTGTATGATGAAAGGATTGGAATGGATTAGAATTTACATTTTGGATCGTATGTAATTTTGGACGGCTTTAATAGGGGCGCTCTCACGACAAATTCTCTTTGCCCACTAACGCGATAATAGGATTTGATAAGGGAAGCCCCCGAAAAATTGGGTCTAGATAATGAGTGGAGTTAGGCTAGGTTATTATTAGTTGCTAATAATTAGTTAAATGCGTTCATTAAATCGGTTTCATTATCTAGAGATGAAATAATGCAACGATTTTAAATTTCGACTAATACTAAATTTCAATATAATGTTGCAGTGTATTTGTTAACTGTTTGTCTACAGGATGTCACATAAAATTTTCGTTGAAAAGAAATTTACAGGTATTTAAAGGGAAATAATATTATTATAAACAAATTTGAAGATACTAAAATAATTGCTAGACATCCAACAATATTAACAGTAATAAGAGAAGCAATAGAAATTTCTAAAGAAAAAGATAACATCAATCAATGTGATGGCACTTATTTAAATAAAATTTAGCTTTCTTTAAATTAATAATTTATATTTTTACTTTGTTACCTAGTAATTTTTTCTATGTTTTGTTTGTTATTCACTCATTTGTACTAGTTTTCCTGATAATGATATAGGTAAAGTATATCAAATCGTCGATTTTTAAATAAAATATATACGGAAATTAATCCTAAAGATTTTTTAAATTTTAATGAGTTCCTAAATATTTTTTTGCCATGTTAAATTTATGTAATGTTTTATTTACAAGGTGTTAGGTAGGTCGCTGCAAACTTTTTATAAGGTAATAGTGAATCTATTATTAGGCTCATTGTGAATCTATTTAATCCCACATATCCTTATACAAAATCTTGTAGTTTTTAAGGAATTCTAATCGTAACTACACATAAAATAAACAATTTTTACTAACTTATATGATATTTTAAATGTTTGCTATACTTTTAGATATTCGTTATTATATTATACAAAATAAATACATGTTAGAGTTACAGAAAACAAATAAACTAAAGTATCAGCTTTAATTTTTTTATCATTAACATAAAACTGTCGCTTTTTCACAATTAATTTTTTTAGAAAAAATTAAAAAATACTAATTTTATAAAAACTATGTCTCCATTAAAATAAGTGTGTTCAAATAGATTCCAAATGATCCATTCTATTACTTTATAAAAAGATTGCAGTTTCTCTTTAATTATCTACAAAGTGGTACACAGTTTGTTTTCATTAAATTTTTTTTACAATGTTAATAAATTATTTACATTTTTTCAAAAAAATAAATTGCATATATTTATTTAAATAATAGTTTTACACAATTTACAAAAATATTTTATATGTAAACGAGAAACCAAAGCTAATCTAACCTATTTATAGATTAAACTACATTAACGACACAAATTCGTTAATTTACATTCTCAGGTTTCGTCCGAAACTAGACAATTATCTGGACGGTAACGTACGTATGTATTCATTATACGCTAGAATTACACACTATTAGTGAAATTATTGGCTAATACAATACATATTGAATCAAATCAAAACATGTTAAACTAATTTTAGTTTCTACGTATTTAAATTTTAAATGAATTGTTGATGTACTCCTGTTTACACATAGAGTTATAATTGTATTTTATTAGTACATTAAAGAGATGTTGGCCACTTCTCTAATTAAAATAACATTTTCATTTAATGTTGAATATTGTAATATTTCATTTTATGTTTGTTTATCTGTTTGATAGCTTAGAATTCAAAAACTAATAAACCGATTATCTTTAAATTTTATATAATATACCTGATTCTTTTTTACTATTCTTAAAAAGAAATTATTTAAATTTTTTTACATTTTAATTGCTTATTGCTAAGAATAAATAATCAACGTTTTACTAATCATGCATACAATTTATTATATTTTATAAAAACTGACTAGAACATTCGAGTTCTTATATAAAACAACCATTTAAAATCATTGCATCGTTATATCTGAATACTCGATATTTCTATTAGACACAATATAGGGTTACTAGGTTTTTTTTTAAATAGAAATAATGTAATCCGAACAAACAATAGTTTCTATAGAATAATGATGTAACTCGAATCTCAGTCGAACGAGTAACATTAAAAAGTGTTGTTGCATATGAAAAATAAATAAAATGATTTGCAGGATGAGATAAAAGTGTATAAGGAAAATAAAAATGTATATAAGGGATGGGAAAAATCGTTTGATGACAAAAAATGGATGTTACGTTGTTTTCCTTTTTCTGATTTATTTTCCATTATCGAAAAAAAAAAATGCGAAAAGGAAAGACACCCTATTAAATTTTTCTTTTATCACATTGATTTTCTATTGATGGAAAACTGGATATTGTTTCTGGACATATAAAAGGATATTTTATTACTTGTTATTTTGTTAAAGATCATTTAGAAAACTGAATAAAGTTTTTTTTTTCAAATAATTTTATGCCTTTTAATTTTGTATAACAAGCTTGTTTCAAACGAAATATGGTTGTTCTATTTTAGCATTTATTCTGGTGCTACGAATTTGGTTGTAATGTCGGTTTTAACTAATATCGATTTTAAAACAATGCAGCTGTCATAAGACCAGAACAATATTAATACAATTTTGATTGAATTAGATAAAGTTTATTTAGCATTAAAATTATCACAGTGCATCATAAATTTATCGTTTTTCACATGTAAAAAACATCGAAATTAGCATCATAAACAAATAAAAAATTACCTTTTAATCTAACTTGCCTAGCAATGAATCTAACTAAAATCTACAGGTGATCCTCTTTAAACAACATGTATTAGTATACAATATATTAATTTTGTCATAAAATTTTTCATTTTTGTCGTTTAAATTTGGTTGTGAATTTTATCATTTTCGTCGTTCCAGGACGTTTAAAATACCAAACTTATCGCGCAATTACATATTTCCTAATAAAAACTTATTAATATAGAAAATTCTATTATACAAATCTCATTTGCAGTACAAAATCAGTAACCAAATTAAACGTGGCATTCATTGTAAAACGTAGAAAATAAATGAGAAGCGAGAATTTAAAGGCACAGCTTTTCAGTTTTCGCATGCACTAATGACTAGCCGACCGATTATTGTAGTTCGCTAAGCTTTAATTGGAGGCAATTAATCAGAGGACTGAGGTGCGCTCGCGTACCCGATGAGAAATGCGAACCGGAACTGAAACGGAACAGGTAACAAGTCACGCGCAAGATACACGTGAGTTGTTCTCGAGAATTTATTGCTTCTAATGTTCATTGAACTAGAGATAGTTTTTTCGTTTTGGTTTACTTCGCTTGGGTTTGGTTTTCGATTGTTTTGGATTTTGTTTCGGCACGTGTGCATACCTCCACAACTTTGTTCATTTTGTATTTATATTGTCCGACTGCAAGTTTATGGATTTAGCTAATATGATTATTATATTTTATGTTAAAATACATTAGTTAGTACTACAAGGTTTAGTTTTAAGTTTAATATGAATAGGGCATCCAGGATAAATTAGAAATCAGTATACAATCATATTTTGTATGCAAATTTTAAGAATATTAAATGTACTTGCAAAAATATGTTTAGTAATAATTGGCACAATTGTGGAGGTTATTACCACAAATTATGGTACATATTGTGATTACAAAGTTTAACATAATGAATCTTCCATTATTACTGTTTCAATAAAGTTACAACAAATTTTGTTTAGTTTTACTAGAATTTTGTAGTACGATTTTTACAATAATTTAGTTGTAAAAATAATGACTGCACATCATCGACTAAATGATATTTATTGCATATCGCACAGGCATAGCAGTCTAGTCCAAAGGCAAATTTTATTTTTTACACAATTTTAGGATAAGGTATATATATATATATATATATATATATATATATATATATGTATATATATACATATCTATTGCCCATTAATTGTAACTTAATATTTTATGTAAGTTTGGGCATGTAACGTCACGATATGATAATAAAAAAAAATTATGAATTTTATTAACTTCAAATTTTTGTCTCTGTTATTTACTCACTTAAATTAAAGATAACTTATTTTTAACTCTAACTTAACATATATAAAAAAATAATTAGAAACTTCTGGATGGTTTCATTACAATGTTCTTTGTTCAAATACATTAGTTGGACTTACTAGATAAATTTGTTTTACAAAATAAAATTTATACTTTATTATTTACGTATGCAATTTTTCTCGGTGACATAAAAAATTTCAAAGAAAAATATCCAGAGTTGAATATTCATCGCTTAGGTAATACGTGGGCCAGTTTATTTTCTCTGGCAACACTCACAGCAAATATTTATGTTTCAAATTAAACCGACACAGAAGAATTTATAAATTTTTTATCTGTACTTTTACATAGAATAGAATATTAGACTTTTTAAAGATAAAAAATTGTATCTAATTATAGAATTATAGAAACTAGAATAATAATTTTAATTTAAAAATATTAGAATTGCATTAAAGACATGATTTAAAGAAACTTCTGTTGTCTTAAGTTGTTAGGTTGGTTAATGTAGTATGATAGAAGGTATGAAAAAGTTCGATTTCATTTTGTTTTTTTAATTTTTTACAATTAAATAAACAATTGCTTTGTTTATAAAATGACATAACAAAAACCAAATTCGCATAATATTTTTTAGAAAATTAGTTTTTAAATAATTACTTATACTACCTGTGAAACCTAACCTGTTTTTTTTATTTATCTCACACTAACAACACTGTGATCTATCAACAATTGCTAAAAGTACGTGATCGTACGAAAATATATTTTGTAATTTTATTTAAATTTTAACATTATTTAGAGCATTTTGTCTAATTTCAAATACATTATTTCTTTTCAAAAAATGTAGATAGTAAGAGTGATTCGGTTACAACGAACATTCTAAACAATAATTATATTTTATAATTTAAAAATGAGTTTTATAATTTTAATATCTATTAGATTTCTGTACTAAAATTTAAAAAAATATGTTGTTCGATACAAATTTTTGTATTTCTATTTATACTTATATGCAATATGCTTTTGTTTTACATAGTACATTACTTTTTGACGAGCTTATAATATATTACATACACATATATGAGTTTAAAAATACCTAGAGAAATTTAATACTCTTATTTGATGACAGTGTATTAGATTGACAAATATTATATGTAGCTAGTGAATATAATAAATTGAGTTTGAAAAACAAATTTGTCATAGTTCATATTTTAAAAAAATTGTATATTATCTCATGTACCATACAGCATGTTAAAAAGTCATTTTGGATACAGATTATTGTAATAAATATAATATAATGTAAACATTATATTTATATCAATTTAATATATATATATACAATGTGGGTAAAGCCAATAAAACTTTATGTATGCATCCTATTATTATTAAAAACTGTAATAATAAAATATTGATCAATTCTATAGGATATAATGTAACAAATTAATATCAATCGATTTTGACAGCTGTATATATTCAATAAAAATAGATATTAATTTTTAACTTTCGTTAAAAAAACATCTGTTAATGCATGCTTTATGAATTCATCCTGAATCACTAAATGAAATATTTCGAAATACAAAATTCATAACTTATTTAAAAAAAGAACACAATATAAAGCGATGAATTCATTAAAACACAGCATACTTTGATGTCAATTTTCTAAATTTAATATTAAAATTTATTTCACGACAATAACTTTATATTATTCCATTCTTATAAATCAATATTTATATTTATTAAATAATGATCTTACTGTCAGAGTAAATAAAACAATAAATAATATATTATATTGCGAGGAACAGACTACAATCTTTATTATGTTGAGCCTAGATACTTGCAGCCGAGGCACAACCGAAGACAAGCAATCTGGGCAAAGACCTAGATTAAATTTTATTTCAAAAGTAATTAAAAATAAAATCGTAAGTTATTGTTATGTAATTATTAATACCTTGGTAAAATTAATAAAACAAAGAATAGTTGCAAAGCGGTGTACGGGTGTCTCACCCAACTACACGGTAATACGTATACAAACTATTGTACGTATATCTTGAGAGAAATTGAATTTCTTGCAAGGAAAATCAAGAGAGAAATCCCAATCTCATCCGATTACTTTGCTTTTGCATTTCGTCTACTGAAATTTTAATGGCTTCTTTTCTACGTGACACGGCAACTCCCACCGTCTTTTGTTTTTCATTTTGTGGTGTATGAGGCAAAGGATTTTATTTTTTATAAATAGATTAACATATATACATACATGTATTATAAAAAAAATGTGTTTGCAAAATAACTATGTTGAAATTTTAAAGAAAATGTGTGTTTTAAATATTTTAAAATTATTTAAGCATTGTGTGCTTACAAAGTTTAAAGTTATCACTAGAACAGGACGGTATTGGTATTTCAATATTGATGTATAGTGTTCGCCAAAATGATAATATTATATTAGAAAATTTTTGTTATTTGGTTTTTGAAAATTATTTTTACAGCACTATTCAATATTTGTTTACAAACTAAAAATGTACTAGCCGAAATTGTTCGGTATAAGTCAAATTAAACAATTGTGAAAATAATTCAGGTTTACTTACTCTATTTTTAAAAATTTTGATAAAAGTTATTTGAAAAAAGTTTTAAAATAATAGAACTCTACGTAAGTCTTAAGTTAAAAAATGCAAAATAAATTTTAATTTATTTGAAAAATGTGTGAACAATAATTATTATTTGATAATAATATCACTCGACTACATATATTAAACTTAAAATTTAGTAGTTTTTCATAAATATGTATTATCATTTTGATGCAAAGTTAATAAAAAAACCAGATGAGTCAGAGAAAAAAGTTACTTAGCTATTACGTAGCTAATTTTTTCTTTATTTTACTGAATTGGTTCAAATTTTTTCAGCAAATTTTAAAAAAAGTCTTATTTTGAAAAAATCTCAATGGTACCTCCTTGAGAGATTTTTAAAAATTCAGTTTTTAATTTTTTTCTACTAAACGATACATCCTAAATATTCACGATATTTACTAGATTATAGTACTTATTATTCCGCATTTTTCCATATTATTCTTATTTTTCTACACCTTATAGTTTTTCAGAAAAAAAATAAAAACAAAAAAATCAAAGAAAAATTCTAGCGCCCAAACGGCACATGCTAGCAAATTGAAACTAAAACCAAATTATAGAACTTTTTATTGTCTATCAAAAAATATTCTATGTATTTCTTCGAATTTTACCCGAGAAAGTAGTATATCGCAATTTATCGAAATAACATGTTAAACGCCCATACAAACTTGAACGAACACCTGGTATATACATATATATATATATATATATATATATATATATAAATTAATGAATATAGGTGTTACAAAATAAACTTGACTTTTGATAAAATATTATAATTTAAATATAATTTTAAATATGTGTCATAATAAATGTACCATTAGTACTCACAATAAATTTATGGAATACGGAATATAATGTAAAATTTAACATTTTTGCTAAATACAAAACATTCTTCTTAAATATTTAATTTGTTAATGAATTAATTTATAACACATATTTTACAAAATTCCTTTTAAATATTTCCAGAATTATAATCTTAAAATATGTTAATAAGTAAATAGAGCTGTATAAATTAATGATTTCAAACGTAAGAAATACATTTAAATTTAGCACAATATTAGACTTTAATTAATTTAAATCTTTTGTTTCTAATTAGTTATTGCAATTTAATTAGTAATTTAGTTATCGCAATTTATACGTTATTTATTTACCGTATTAAATTTTACAGTATTTTATTGGCTTTAAAAAAGGGAATTTTTGCAAGCTTCCGCTAAAGTTACTATAACACTAAACTAAAGAAAGTTATAAGACAAATAACACTGAATCACGTGACTTTATGGTTAACGGATAATTTAACATAGAGTGTGCTAATAATGGCTTAATGTTATCGTAACTATTAACGGTGAAGTGCAATAATTTTCTAACAAAGTTATTGGAAAACTAAATTTTATTACAAATATTTTATAATAATTGGAATTATTTATATTTCGTTATAATATCAAATAAAACCATATTGAATTTTTTTTTATATATAAATAAATTTATATCTTTGAAGAAAATGAAATGCACAATATATGTATTTTTATTTATGAAAATAAAAACAATAAAAATTGAAACAAACTTATACATTTTCATCGCAGTCAGAAGTAAAGAACAATAAATTGATTTGTTGTAAGAAGCCCTCGTTTGTTGGTCTATAAAACTCACCCTAGTCAGAATAAACTTCTCCGCGGAAATTTTTTAAAACCATAAAACTACCCGTTGGTTGTTTTGTCAGCATTTTTCAAAAGCGCACACACATACTTACCTAAAGCATGTGGTTCATCTATTTTATTACGTCTATTTCGCGAATACAATAAAAAACTTTCAAATTAAAACATTTTCAACAAAACAAAACATCTATAAAAATGCTTCCGACTTTGTTTTTCATGTTTTTATTTCTGCTGTTTTCACAGCCAGCTAATTTGTAAAATGTAAAAAGCTTCAGGTTTTCTTTATTTACTGAAAGTAAACTTTTTGTGTACGAATAAAATAGGTTATTGTCTTTTGTTTTCACTTTAAGTAGTAGCGGAATTTTTTCTTCGTTCTCGATTTTTTTTTATCATAACGTTTATATTTACAACAGAAATTAATGTAGTACGAGTACGAATAAATTGGTTAATTTTATTATAATATTAAAAACAAGTTTTAATAATTTATAGAAACAGTAATTTATTTAAAAAGTAATAAAAATAATCACTTTTTAATGGGAGCTTTTTGTGTAAATTCAAAATAAATATTTATATTTTATTATTTATTTATTGTCAGTATATATTTTTTTAAATGTGTCCACAGAACGTAAACTGAGATAAATTAACCAACCAATTTTTTGTCTGCTTCTACATTTTAGGGCTGTAAAATTAGCTACAGTACCCTACCGGGGGCGTACATGAGGTCTAAATAAATTTTTAGATGTCTTCATAAGCTAGTATTCAGTTTGATTCAGAACTGGTATAAACATATCTCTAAAACAGAAAAAAATTAGTAATCTGAATGGCTATAATTGAATATATTCTGAAAAAAAAAAACCCAATTATGAAATGTTCTCATTCAACATTTCAGAATTGTCAAATTGCGATAATTTAAATGTTCACAAATGTCTTAATAACAGAGGACGTAAAATTGTCTTAAATTGGTGAATAAATGTTCAATATTCTTCTTAGTATTTAGAAACGTAAAAGGAACGAAAAATCTTTATCTCACTGGCGTCGATCGTCTTTTTCAAGTAACCGAACAGAATTAAGTGGCTTTATCGTCATTGCCACTTTTACGTGTCTTGCTTTACTGCACTGGCAAATTCAATAAAATGATTGAAGATTCGACCCCAATAACGAAAATGAAGAGGTGATAATATCAAGACGACTTTAAGTATCACTTCAATAACAAATAATTATTTCAAACAAAAAATTCTTTTAACTTATTTTTTTTATATTATAAATTATTTGAAAAGAAATTGTTTATAGGAATACACAAGTAAAATGAATCTTGTTTAATGTAAAATAAAATAAAAATCTCTCTTTAATTTTAATGTTTGTTATCACAATTAACAATATTAAATTTTATATGTAAATAAAACTATTTAATTAAAATAAGAATAAAAATTGTTATGCAAACGAAAGAAAAATTACCGTTTCCTGTAATTTTAATGAAGTTAATTATTTAACTTAATTAAAAATTGAATATAAAAACAAAAAACAAAATTAAATTTAAACATTCTACAACATTGTAAACAAACACAGATCACACAAAAACAAAAAAAAACACCAAATGTTCCTACATTCGTCAACCCATATTACCTACAAACAGTAACAAAATTACGGTGGAAATCAGTTCAGGTCAGGCAACATTTCCAAATTAAATTCCCTTAAGTTTGTAACGAATGCGGTTCGTAACTGAACCAAAGTATAAATATAGGTATAGAAAGGAATATTATTAATTTTGCATTCACTATCCGGGTACTTGTAAATTAATAGCATGTTTTACTGATACGATTAAACGATTCACTAAATCCTTTTGGGACTTGGTCGCTTGATGTTGATGACGAAAAGTTTTGTTTTCAAACTGGACATTTTGTAGGTAATCTTGTAAAAGAACTTGTGGTTTTAGTTTAACGTCGTTTTGGGTTGGAAATTATTTGTTTTTATTTCATTTTGGTTTAGAGTTTTGAAGTTATAATAGATAAAGTTGAAAATTTGATTTAAAGGTTATAAACATGAGTTTGTGGCATCTGTAATCTAATATATGTATAATCTAATATTTCACACGTAATATGACACAAAAAATATTTAAAATGCAACTAATAAATTACTAGATGCATTCGACAAAGTTAGCAAATCAAGCATTTGTTTTGAACATGTTGAACTATTTGCTGAGTTATTTTGACATTTATTAATACAATTTTTCAAAAAAAAAGTTTATATATTTATTTTATAACCGAAAATGAGTTTATTATCTTTTTTTATAACTAAATTACGAGTAAAATAAATAAAATTTACAAACTACAATACTTACTCTACTCTACTGACATAAAACTAGTGTAAACAGAGTTGTTGCAGTAAAGTAAAGTAAGGGGTAAAGTCAAGTTCAAAACGTGTGTGAAGACTTTAAAATGGAAGTTGTTTAGATCGTGAAAATGAAATATACGGAAGCTGAACTAACGTTAATTTAAACACTTTTCTACCAAACTATTACCTTTTTTGAAAACAGTTACTTTACCAAAACTAGTAGACTAGAGTAATTTGGAGAAAAAATATGTTAGAGTATTCTACCGTTAATCTTACTAATGTAAACTAGACTTAAATAAATACATGTCATATAAAATAAAAATAAAAAAAATCTTATTTTATTTATTGATTTAAAAAACAAATATTTGCATATTTTTTTAAAAAAATTTATTTATTGTTAAAGTAAACGTATTTTGTTCATTTGTACATGACATGACAAGGTTTTTTTGTTAAGGCTACAGCTAATTTCTTTATGATTATTGATAGATATTATATAATAGAAATCTTTCTAGTAAAAAGCTAGTACATTCAGTAATCTGTTTAAAAGTATTAATGCTTTAATAGTCTTATAGCAAGTGCATTCATTGTACAAACATAAAAAGATTGTACGTTTGAAGCGTTTATATTTTTTCATTATAGCAATAGACTGTATTATTAAAAGTGCTATTAAATATCTGTTATATCTCATACATACATACATACATCAAATAAATATATATTTTTCTTATTTACAGATAATTCAAAATGGAGCCAGAAGAAAAACTACAATTAATACGTAATATTCATGGACCTGGTTAAATAATATAATGCCATTTTACCAAAACTAGATAAAGTTAATTTCTTTGTTAATCTCATAGTTTAATTAGTGAATTTGAAATACTTTTTAAATATATAGAAAAAAACTTTTTTTAAATAATTATTAAACGGTAATACAATCAATAATCTATCAATCAAAAATGCAATCACCGATGCTGAGATCGTTCAGTTCTGAATCTCAACGAAGAGATTGGAAGAAAAGACTCAGTCTTCGAGGCAGCAGACGACGAGATCCAGTAAGTTTTTTAATTTAAAATAGTTTTTAAAAATAATTGTAGTTATAATATTATAATATTAACTATAGCTTGATATTATTAATTATTTATATTATTATTTTATTAAGTTAATTAGTAACCTGACAATTAAATTTTACAATTATAATTTTTAAGGCTGCTATAAGGTATCATAGATAAAATTAAGTAAGTTTTAGTTATATTTTTTTAAGAAACGGAAGATCTATTGAGATACTTAATAAAATAAAAAAATTTCCCTTAATCCACAAACAATAATTTAAAAAAGCTTTATACGTATTTATTATTATTAAGCTTTTATTATTATTGTATTTTAATTTATTACATAATACTTGTTTAAAAAACATATACTTACATATTAAATATGATTTGTTACTGCTAACGTATTAGAGATATAAAAACATTAACAAGTAAATAACTCGTGAGTAATTGGATATAATTAAATGAATTTTAGTACATAAGTATTTACATATACTTATGTACTAAAATTTGATGTAAGAAAAAAAAATGTTATAGAAATTGTTTTAATTTTAAACTAACCTAGTATAATATTGTATCAAATTTCTTTATACTTAGTTAACTAGGATATTTTTAAGAGGAAAAAATTACCATTATTTTCAAGACGGTAAATTTAAATTAATCGGAGAAAGTATATACTTGTTTGCTTTGCTTTAAAGCGGCTGTGTTGGTCAAATTAATTTGAAAAGTTTTTGGCGAACTCTTGTAGATTGAAAATGTGTGCATTGAAGAAGTAAATATTTGATAAATGATTTGCGGTTAGTTTGAAATATAATTAGTTTAATTAATTTTTAATTGAGTGCAATTTCAGGGTTAGTTAAATTAAATTAACTATTTTTAGAATAATAAAGATAATAATTTGTTTTCAAATTATACTTTTTAGAAATTATACTTTTTTATGCATTTTTTATATTGTATCAAAAATTTGTGTTCCGTATTTGTATGTTTTTAGAACACTTTTAGTTAAAAGCATATATAATTTAAAAATTAATTTTTCCATTTTTATATGACAAATAAATTACTACAAATAGGATACGAAATAAATTAGTGTATGATGAGTATGAAATTCAAAAAAAATGTTATAACAAAAGTTGGTGATAGTTAGTTAAGATGGTTCGGACATCTTGAACAAATGTTTAATGAATGTTTGGTTAAAAAAATTTATATGAATTTTTTTGAAGGTATACGTTTGCGTGGACGTCCGATGAGTAAATGGTGTAGTATAATTGAGAGTGTTTTACGTGAGCAAAAGTTTCCAAGTAGTAAGAATAGAAAAGCATATATGAGCATATATGAAGTTGCTTGTCTGGATAGTGATATTTGGAGAAAGCTGATTTCAGGATAGTGGAAACACACCTTTTTGGATACATGGCGTGATTGTGTATGTATGTATGTATGTAATACCAGCCTATATGATCAGCTTCTCGAGCATATAGCTCCATGTGCCGCTTAGGAATTACGGGAACTGATTATTATTAATATGTCATTTTAGTCAAGTCAAGTCTATTAAATTTAACCGATTACCACATTACAGCCGTAACTTAAAATACCGGCCTTAAATATATACAGGTCAGGTAACTAGATGAATTTATAGAATTTTTGGGCAGGATAGATCGACTACGGCATACTAGCACAGAAAATTCTATAAATTCAATGAATACCGGCCGTAAAAGTCTGAAGATTACTAGATAACTAGGTTTCTAAAAAAACTTTGAAAAATATAATTCTGCGGCTCTGCTATGTGGAATAGAATTTTCTTTGTCTTGCAAAATAAAATGATATGGGAAATTAAAATAAAGCAAACAAACAAACTTGGTACTTGAATAAGTAGCAAAAAATAAAAATAATATTTATCTAAAATTACAAAATACATACATCTAAATGAATATAGTAAATAATGAAAAACAAGCTCATAACACAGATCCCTTACCTTCTAAAATAATTCCTCTCCGAGCTGCACAATTAAAACATTAAACCTTTTCTGGTTCCCAAGAGCGTTTGTAACAATTATCAGACCCACAAACACCGGAGCAGGAAAGGAAAGTAAAACTCGAGTTGAGATTATTCCGCGACCGCCAGTCTCTTTCTCTCGGGAGACGTCATTTATTTTCGCCTTCAAGTGTTTTTTTCTCTCGAAAAGTCATGCTCGCCTCAGCAAGCATTCGCCCATTATGCGAGAAGGTTGCTAAGAGATTTATGCCACGTTAAGTGGGTGCGTTTGCGAATCGCTAAGTTGATGACGGACGCTGGCGAAAGATGAAGTAAAGTCCGGTTGCCCGGAAACCGGAAAGAGATACCGGAGCTGTTTGTGTTTTATGGCGGATGTTAGTCGACGGTTCTGTTTAGGTTGGTTGTCTGAAAGGTGATATGGTAGGAAACAGTGTTTCAATTATTTTATTAATATGGTTCAAAATTGAAATTGATTCACGCTAAAGTACCTATATGAAATTTCAAATGAGATTTTCAGCATCCATTATTTATTCGCATTATTCATTACTTTTTTTTCGAATTTATATTTAGTTTTATTTTGAATTTTATATTCTTTTTCAATATTATTATTTTCTTGAGCAAATTTTGCTTTTATTTTATGTATTTGTTTATTTATTTTGTTTATTTAAATTTATATAGTGGTTTGTTTTTGCAACAGCACAAATATTTAATTCCTGCTGCAGAATTCGGAATTTGCACTGCACTTTACAACAAATCCCTGATTCATGCAAAGATCATATTAAAAAATACAATTCGAGACGCATGCTGGGTCATCATCTATTATTATAAAAAAAATCAATTTAAATTTTTTATTAATCCTGACACAACAGCAACGCTTTTATGAGCGAAGCAATTTTGTCTCACCGCGATTTAAACCAAACAATAATTAAGCGAACATCATACATACAATATAAACAGCATGTGACACTAGCGTGCGTTGTTACCAAAAATTGCCGACCCAAGTGTTTAAAAACTCCACATTTTCGTAATAGAATGAAAGCACCGTGTGTTTGCACGAGTACATTTGCATACATGAAGCCTAATTTTATGGCGCACTTTTATTGAAACAGACGAACGTGGGAACCCAGGGAGAAAAATCACTGTTTTATTGTTTACAATTTTGTTTCGGTTATTGCAAAATTTGCCTGTTCATGCAGTTTCAGCGATTGAAATAATTAGATTTTTTTCGGTTTATGAAAGTGTTTTTATTATCCATCTACTGTTTATATATTTACATGCCATTTTAGATAAAGATTTATTAGGTTAATGTAGACTTTGCATACAGTTGGTAATTTTTATTTACTAATTGCGAATTTTATTGTTAGTTAATTAAGAATGTCCGGTCATCTTGAACGAATGTCTAAAGCAGTGTTTTTTACCAGTCGTGAAGTAGTAATATACATGACTTTGGAGCAATTCAAATTTTTAACTTACAATTAGCTTTGGTATATATACGAAAGTTCTGGCTCAACTCTGCGCTCCGATTTAAATTGTAAAAAAAAAGACAAACAATTTTTTATGAAAAAAAAATTGTGAAATTTATTAATAATTTATAAATTATTATTATTATTATTTTAATAATTTATAAATTTTTTAATCTAGTTACTTTGTCATTTAGTAACTTGTTCTTATATTTTGCTTGTTCATTATTTATGTCATTTTTATTATTTTTTCTGATGAAGATATACGTAGAGTATATTGAAACGTCGATATTTAAATAAATTTTTCTAAAAATTTTCCACACCGTTATGGATACATAGCGTGATTGTGTAGGTATTGTAACGTGCAGTGTATATAAATATAAGAACTATTAATAATTAAAAAATTGTCATAACGCGCATTGTCATAAAACTTTGCGGAAGTATGATGACAAAATATAAAATTTTACTATAAAAAAAATCTGCAATTCCATTTTACTATAAATATTCTGTATTTCTACCACAAAATTCTCTAATTTTTACATAATTTATTATAATCACATAAACTAAGAAAAAATGACCTAATACTTACAGCTTGAATATTAATATTTGTAATAATTCATCAAAATAATGAGACTTAGTACATATTTTGTGTAATAATACTAATAAAATACATCGTTTATGTTAATTTAGAAATGTATGTAATTATACCAATAATAATATTACAGAATCGAACAAATTTTATCTATGTATTAAAAATTCCGGTTAGTAAATTTACTGAAGTTCTGTAAATTTACTAAAAGAAACATTACTAAAATCCATGTATTTTTTCATTCCGTTGGTAATAATATCATATTAAGTACATAACGTTTGTAATAGTTTTGATATTATGTATTTTAAAACAATTATGTAAAATTGCAGTAGTTGAGTAATTATATATCTAGAAATATTGGGCATCATAGTGTCTCATGGTTTGTAAGTAAAATTACATAATTTTTTTTTTAGAGTGTAGTGTAACATAAACACATATGTGCATATCGAACATGGGAAACCTAATATGTGTAATATTCCATAATAATATTCAATCTTCATATTGATATGTACCAAATATAGTCGTCAATAATATTCTCTTCGACAACATCGTATTCCACGAAAGGGAGTGCGAGATCAAAGTAGTCTACGCTTGCCCGCATTCGCTTGAAAATTAAATCTACGCATGAAACGACATCGCCCTACCGTGCTGTATAGGTACTGAACATTTTATGCTCTTTTATCGCATATGAATCACTATAACAACACATACATTTGTGCGAATATGTTTCAAGTATATTATAAAAGGTGATTTTTTTAATCAAAAGAGAAAAATATAAGTATTTTACAGTGAGAAATTAATATAAAAAAAAAATTGCTTACAAAAATAAAATTTTAAAAGACTTATTATATACTGCTAAATGTTTGACATGTGCCGTTTTCATTACCTTTATTTTAATTACTTTAATTAGTATTAAATTAAGTATGGTGTAATGATATATTGAAAAAAATATTATTTTTAAAACAAAAGAAAGTGGAAAGAATATTACCTAGAAATATTAAAGGTCATTGCAAAATTTTATTTAAAATACTTGAGATTTTAGCTTTGTTTGAGCAGCCAATTTTTGACTAGTTCCTGATAAGTACGCATGTCCAGCAGGATTTTCACGTGCGATTTTAAACCTTCATGAAAGCTTAAAATTAAAGTATTCTTGCTCGAACAAAGCTTGTAACTTTGACATTCTTCATATACAATTTGTACAACATAACGTGTCAAACAAGAAACAGTTTCAAATAAAAATTAAGGGCAGTAACTTGAATTAAAAATTTGAAATACTTTTAAATGTACAGGATGATTCATTTGTAAGGAGTGTACCAAAGTTAAATTTTTATTAATAGCACATCATGTGTATATTGCTAGTTTTGGATCCTTAATTAAATTATAAATTGAATTGTGAAAAACCGCATGTTTGAAAATTATAGGGCAAAAAAGAAAAAAATATTTTAAAAAAGAAGGTTTTTTTTTTAAATTTTACAAAAATACTTCGGAAACACGAGTATTAAAGTAATTACTATTTTCAATATTAACGGTAAGAAGTACTAAGCGACTTTGAGGTATTGGACATACAGCTACTTGATTACAACAAATGAGTGTCAAGACACTTATTTTTCTACAATTTTTCTCTCTCACGTTCGCTTCGAAAACGACACTTGGTATATTCATTAATAATTATTAATAAACATATTTGATGTATTCATTTTTCTATTTCAAATAATACGAATATATATTATAGTATTTGACATTTTGTGTTACAAAACTTGTACGTATGAAATAAAATTTAATATGTAAAATATTTGCATATTTTCTGAAGCGTAAGTAAAAACTTTCAAAACAGAAGTCAGTAATTGTAATTACAAAACAAAACAAAATAACAAATTTGTCTTATTTTTTTGGCCAGAAAAAAAAACTGACAAAATAATTAAAAAAAATTAGAATTTATAACAGCGTTGAAATTTTGTAACAAATTTCTAGCAAAATAATAAATTTTCATATCGTTTTACATTTATTAATTAAATTTTGAAATAATGTTTAATTATGAAATAAATAAACTATATTAAGCTGATTTTAAATATTACATGTAGTATATATGTATAACCAAAATGTGCAATTTTATATATATTTACTAATTATTATTGGCATTTGTATTAAATAGAGCTGAGACTCATTAAAAGCTGAAACTTCATTTATTCCAAAATTATAATTATTTAATTTGAAATAAAAAGAGAAGAATTTTTATTTTCACATAAAATTTGGATTATACACGTAGATAAATTTAATTATTTAATAACTGCAATACATATTAATTATTTATTATTTCTATTACTAATAATTATAGCAGTAATAAATAATTGTATTGTATCAGTTGTTTAGAATGAGAAAATAAAACATTTTTAATATATTACAATTTTTATTAATTATTTAATTATTATTTATGTAATTATTTTAATTATTTTAAAAAAATTATTATTAATAATTTCATGCATTGTACTATTTTATATACATATATTTCTCACTAGAGATTAATGTCAAAAATACAATTATATACTCTTTCAAAAAATCTACTGTGGCTACCACAGAACCGATTTTATTAAATAAATTTAGAGAATAGAGAAATTTGTATAAAATTTGTTTTACATTTAATATTAAAAGTTGCCCCCTGCCAAATCTCCTGCGTTTGGGGGAGGGGAATAAAGTTTGGTATTATTGAATATCTTTTTTTGAAAACATGAAAGACGTATTATATATATAAACTTTTGAAAAATTGAGCTAAAAGTTATAACATTTTTTTTAAATGTTTAAACTTAATCGCTTGGTTTATGGATATTTATTTAGTTCTAGTGTTATGACAATTGCATTGTTTTAAAACTGACTTTAAAATATATTTTGTAGTACCAGATATTGCTTTTTTTACTATAATTCTTCTATAAAATATTATAAGAATAGCAAAAACTATAAATATTTATAATAAAATTTAATAATTCAAAGAAAAAAAAAATAATTTTGTGAGCATTATTTTTAATATTTGAAAAAAAAATTAAATCCATTAATTTTTTAAAATATTACACTTTAATCCTTGCTGTTAAATTTAAAATTTTCCCATTTTTTGTTAAAATAATATAATAAAATCATCAAAATACATAATACTATATGTGATTAATGTTTTTTTAATCCTACAGGATTTTTTCCACATTTTATCTGTTCATTAATAACATTTATCTATTACATAATAACACCTTCAATCATATAAAAAAACACTCATCGGCATTCAATAACAAATACGTTACGCAAAAATTCACCAAAATATCACCGCATAAAAATTCGGTACGGTTTGAATAAAAGTACGAAATTGTTACACGCAGCCAGATTGTAAAGAAAAGCTTCGACTGGAGAGAAAAAAACATGAAAAGCGCTTCGTGTTCTTTATTTGGGACTTCTTTTTCTTTCTGTAGAGTCCAAAGCTACCGTGATTATAAGTTGGCGAGTTGTGTTCGAGGATTTTCTGTGTCTGAACTGAATAACATGATCTGGGTAGCATCTAAAAGATTATATGCTCTTCGTTCTTCTTTATTTAATTAAATTTAATGAAAGTTTCGGGTGCCATTTTTGTGCATGCTGTCAGGCGCAATGATGAAGTTAGATTTTTGTTTACAGGAGACAGGCATACTGACAGCATGAGATTTTGGTGTCACAAGCAAATATTGTGGTTAGATTATTTTTATTGCGTTTTATTTAAAAAATAATCTAAAAAATGCTTTTTAAAAAATTATTTTTTCAAATTGATAATGCTAATTATTTACAGATTTTAATTTTTATTTGATATTTGTTCCAGTAAATAATGTCATGTATTCAAATTGGTTTTTTTAAAAACCAATTTTGGTTAATAAAAAAATTGAGCATTTGTTTTATAAAAGATAAAAAGTTTTCAAAACTTTTTAAGTGAATAAATTATTTTATCACTTAATAAATATTGACTACAGTGAATAAAATGACACTGTCTGAGCTGACCTTCAGGTTAGGTCATCGGACGTACAAGTCGACGATCGCCACACATAATTTTTTTAGAGCTATTTTTAGTAACGAAAATTACAGCGATTTATTATTTATACTAAAATCTCAATGTAATTTTGTTTGAAAGTATGAAAAAAGTTTCGGTTTCTGGATAAGAGTAATCAACAAATTAATGCTAAAAAAAATGTCAATATAAAATTAATTATTTCATTATAAAAGTGATCGTTTATAAGTTATGCAATGAAAATATTGAATTTAATGTTTTAATAAATTTAAGCAATAAATTTATTGAAATTTTATAGTTTTGTAAATAATTATTTTATTGTTGTTAATTCTGTAATTCCAAAGCTTAAAATAACTGTCAAATATAATTATTAAAACATCAAGTATCCTATATGGCTTTGTACGTAAAATGACAAAATAATCTCTATTTGGTATAACGAAAATGAATATTTTTAATTAACAGAATATTTTTAAACAAATACGCCTTGTACTTTATTGCAGAAAATAAAAATAAATTATTATAAATATTTTATTTTAATTTATTAAATAAAATATACATTTGCCCAATAAATTACATAAACAATAATATTTGAAATAATGCAAAATGTTTAAAACATGAATTTTTGGATTAGGTGTTTCAAAAATAATGTATTTCTTTGTGTAAAGAAATTATACTAATTTTCTGTGTCAATTAATTTATTATATTGTTAAAATTGTTGGTGCGAGTATATATTTTTAACATTTTTCCTAGTTTAATGTTTACATTATTTTTGATATGTCAAATAATGTCAAAATAATGTCAAATAATGTCAAATATTTTTGACTGTAAGAATCCCGTCAGGATAAATACTTATATCCTACGTGTTATATACACACACGACAGAATTAAAGAAAATATATATATATATATATATATATATATATATATATATATATATATATATATATATATATATAGAGGTATCTATTTTATTACATCTCTTGATTCATACATTTTACAAATGCTTCTCAAGGTTTTTTGATACTAATTTTAATTGATAATTTATTCATTGATAAAAAATAAAGCTTCTATTATTGAAAATATCACGCCTCGTTATTGACAAAAAAAATTATATTTTTAGTATAACCTTCAGTAAGAAATTGACAAAAAAAGGGAAAAAAATTATAACTTCGATGAAAGAAAAGAAAAAAGCGTTATATATTCATGACGGGTCGAATAAAAACCAGAAGGTAAAAATGGGAAAACTTCAAAAATGTTGAAAGAAAATATGTCAGAAAATTTGAAAACAACACTTAGCGCGTCTGAGCAATCAAACATTTATAAGAAGAAGAACATCGAAAACAAAAATAGACAAGAAAACAATATGACAAAAACAAAATACCGCAAAAAGTAAAATAAAAGAGAAAAACATTTTTGTAGTAAATAGACAGTATTTCTTCAAGGTAGAAAGAATGTGCTACTATGTGCATTGAAGGTTAGAAAAATGTCTTAAATTGAATACTGGGAAAACAAGTGACTGCCGATAAACAAAAGAATACAACCGGAATCAATTCGATTTTGGATGCATTCAAACTGAGATAAAACAAAAACGATTTTATCATAAAGAAATATTTAACAAATAAAATTATTATTTGGTAGATACATACGATATGATTTAATACAGACAATTCTAATTAAATTTAATTGAAAATATCAAAAATTTTAATTATTATTTGTAATAGAAATACATGAAAATGCTACTACAATAGCTTTGATAATAATCTTAAAAGTTACTTTACTTTTAGTAACTAAATTACTTGCATATGTTTGCCGGAAATTTGAATTCATATTCAAGTGTTTCACCTATAAGAGTATTTGCCACGATCTAGTCAAAGCTATGCTTGAAGAGAAAATAGAATACACCTTTGACGTACTCTGACAGACATTGCTAGCAAACATTATACACGTTTTGTTCGGTCATATCTAAATTAAATTCCGCTTAAGTGAGCCGTTTCCATTGATATTATTTCAGTTTGGTTAGGGGTATTCATCGTTGTGGTTTCCCTAGTTTCTGAACGGAAAGTTATATTGTTCATGAAATATCTGAAGAGAAGCTCTGAATTTCTTGGCGAACGCGGGCCTGTCCTTTTGATTTATTAATAAGATAATATTTTGTATGGATTCTCTATGACAAGACACAATGAATTGAAATGGTTTTTGTTTTATAAATCAATTTCAGATACGATTTTATATTATTTTAATTAAAAACACAGACAATTTTGATATGTAAATTATACAGCATCATTTAAATTAAGAAAATTGTATGAAATTGTATTGTATTATTTTGGAACATTTAACCAAGAAACGTTATGTAGGCTGATTTATTTTTCTTGTTTCGTTTTTATAAAAAAAAACTTTTATTATTAATGAAATGGAGAAAGTATGTAAGTCTTTGTTTGTAAAAAGCTATATATATATATATATATATATATATATATATATATATATATATATATAGGTATTTCGAAAGCTAAGTTTTTATCATCAGTAGCAAAAGATAAAGCTAAATTCCTAATCAGTGATCTAAGTTTACACAAATACACTACAAACTCAGTAGTCAAAGATCACTGTGACCTTTGACAACTAGGTACCGTTGAATATATGTGTAACCTTAAATCACTGACTAGAACTTTAGCTTTATCTTTTGCTACTGATGATAAAAACTTAACTTTCGAAATATGTATATAACTTTCTTTTTAATTATTGTTTATGGTTTAAGAGAAATTATTTCATTTTTTTGTCAATTGATTAACAAATAAAGCGCTTTAAAAATGGTTGAAAATCTAGCTACCTAATTACTTACTGATTTAGTTAACAACTAATCTTAACAATTAGAAAATTTGTAGATATTTACGTATTACTTATTATTAAATATAATAATACTCAAAAATATTAAGATTTTCAATTTTTCTTAGTATTTCAAAGTCCTAGTATTATTAAATAAATTACATGAAAAAATCTTTTTTAAATATTTATGGTTCTGAATAAAAAGAATAATAATTATTAGATGAAACGACAAATATTTGTTTATTTTTTGTATTAATTTTTGATAATTTTTACTGTTACAAAGCATGCAAAATTAATTTAATTTTTCAATTTCAATGCAGAATTTTATACCCTAAAATTTATAGTTGAAGCTTTTTAGCTTAAAATAATTAGAAAAGCAGGAAATTACAAAAGAGAATGGCGGTTCTGTATATATAATATATATATATATATCTGTTATAGAAATAATACATTCTATAAAACAAAGTAGGCTTTAAACAAATGACAGACAAAAACAGTTGAATATGAATTTGAATCTTCGGTAAGGTTTGCTATTCATGTAAATTAATATTATGATTAATATTCAAATGTCTATTATATGTATGTTTATGTAAAATATTATATAACATGTAGAGATTTACAATATGCAAGTATGTAATAAATATGAAGGATACGGATTTTCATTATAAGAGAAGTTCAATTGCCGTGTACAAATACCATAGAAAGTTTTGAGAGTTTTGAAGTATTTAATTGAAATTAGAGATATTGGTTGAAAGGTATTTCGAATAAATTGTATTTGAACTGTGTTAACAGAAGTAGAATTCTCTGTATATAGATAGAATAGTTTATTTTATATGTATGTGAGTAAACTGTTTCTTTAAAAAGGTTTGGTTTTTTTCTTGATTTAAATGTGGACATACTTGAAACTTTTGAGATAAATTGAGCGTTGTAATTAGATTTACAATTATCTAAAGTTTTTAAACTAAATCACTAAAAACTGAAAATTGCCTGGTACTTATTGTATGTTATATCCGTATAGTATACATATAATGAATCTACATATAATGAAAAATGAATGAAGCTTTAATTCTCATTTAGAGTGCAGTTTTAGTTTCACGCATAAGCACCATAATTTGACCAATACAAACACTTGGTATTAAAACTAAAAATCTGTCAAGTGTTTGAAATGGTCAAAATCTTGTACTTGTGGGTAAAACTAAAACAGCAATCTGAATGAGGCTTTATTCGTTTAGTTTTAAAACAGTGACTTATTAAAATTTGGATTTGCATTTTTATATATTATTTAATATTGTGTACAAAATATATACTTAAAACATTTTACTTCTTGACTTTTTTCTTAGAAAATCATTCATTATATCTTAAATAAGTATACGGTTATACAGGAACTAGTACGACAGTCCTAGGAGGCCATGACCTCAAGTACCGAAGTACTTGTTTCGTGATTGTTTATTTAGGCACTTTTGAAACAACAAATCGTGAGTTCGCGTAGATCAGCGATGAGTTCCGGCTAATAATTTAAACTACTGATGTTTTTAAGACAAGCATTTGATCAAACTATTGTGTATGTTTCTGTTTAATTAATGCCTCGTGGCATTTTTATTTTACGACGAACAGAAATTCTGGCCAGTGGATTCGAACCATCGAATCTAGCATTATATTCGGTAATACCACGATCGGTTATCGCGCATAATACTAAAGTTTAGATGGAATTGCAATAACGGCACAAAAATGACTTTTTTGTTCTGATTGGTTGAAATTTTCCGTCGTTGCCAGTGAAACCGGCCAACGTCAAAATTTCAATTAATCAGAACAAAATCCGTTTTTCTTGTATCATACTTACCATTACATCTAAACTTAACTTAAAACTATAAAATAATTTATAATAATTATTGGCATTTATGTACTTGTAAATCGGTTATTTTTTATTGATTTTTAAACAAATAATTTAAGCTCTTGAAAAAATCTAAACTTTTTTTTTATTATTATAACATTTTGTTTAGGCCGATCCCTAGTTCAGCGATGGTGGCGGTTTGCCAATTTCTTGCAATTTTTTTATGTATTATCAATACACTGTTTGTAAAAATGTCTAGCCTGCATATCTATTTCGTTATTAAAATATATATTTTTACAGTAAACAATAAATTAGTGAACAAACATTTTTTAGTTTATTATTACCAACACAAACATTTACTTTACAAAATGGAGGAAACCAATTTCCTTCAGTGCGATGCTATTTTGAAATATTGCTTTTTGTAAATCAACTATCAAAACTAAACAGTGTATCGTTGCAATATTTTTACTTCTGAAGTATTGTGTAAAATTGATTATTTTCAGATGCAAACAATCACAATAAATCTCTGAAAACTGAAACTATTGCTTTTCATTCAAGAACAGAGAGAAAATTCATTGAAATACTAGATTGTTTTCACTTAAATTATTTTTTGGCAATTGTAAATTGTTTTCATTGTATTTCGGAAATTTATTGTAGCATTATTACGTTATATTGTTCTATTCATTGCCGAAATTGGCCAATAAAGGGTTTTTAATAAAATTGTTTATACATTTTTCAAATGTTTCACCGAGTACCAATAGCATCTTCAAATGAAGTTACTATTAGTGTATATTTGATACAGTAATTAAATTAAGTACTGACAGATGTTACAATATTACAATTAATATATTTAAAATATTTATGAATTTCTAGTTAAAGAGTCCTGATATTCCAGTATGTCATACAAAATTTATTTGAAGTTTTATAATTTAAAAATTTTTCAATACCGGAAATATTTACGGTTCCCCATTTTAAAACTTATTTCCGAAATAATTAAATTTTACCTCGTTTAAATTAATACCTCATTTTTGCTACATTCCAACGCGCAGTTATTCAATTTAATTTTCGTCTTCATTATAAGCGCTTAGATCACGTATTTTTAGCAAAATTTATCATTCTATTTGCAATATTCTGTTGACCAATTACAAAAACACATAATACAAAATATCAAAAACCTAAAAAACAATTAACAAATACTTCCGAAGATATCCAATCGGAAGGTATTGATTAGTTTCGATCTTTTTTTTTGTCTTTCTTTATAAAAAAGATTTTCTTTTGTTTTTAACGTATAGTCTTTCGGAATATAAACACTTTGTTAAAATTAATCTGTGTTATCAGTGTTCAATAAAAGCTTTCGTATTTTATCGTAGATTTACTCTGTCTGTGTGTGTGTATGTAAGAAGACCGCGTTAAAGCTTACCTTGATCTTTGTTTAATTTAAAAAAGAATACTGTGTCTTCTTTAGATCAAAATGATGAGACAAATATATTGAATTTCTCAAAACTTTGATGATGGGATATTAAAAAAAGTTTTTTTTACCTTTTTATGTAAAAGGATATACAAAATCTTTCCTAAAAGAAACAAAATTTTATATTAGTTTGTTTATTATTTTTTTAAAGATTTATGTGGTTTATAGTGTAAACTACATTGTAAAAAATTAGGATAATTTTACACATGAAATATAAGGCACCTATATTTCTCATATTTTGTGTGTAATTTTAAAGATGGTGGTAAAATATATTTATACATTTATTTTGAAATTTTATTCAAAATTTTTTATCTGCGACTGCCTCTAAAGTTTACATTTTACACACTATAGACACTGTAAAAAATTGACATTTACCAAACGATGTTATATAATGCGATGCATTATTTTATTGGCAATAACAAATAATTATGCTATGAGACGCTTGAAAATTTTACAGAAAAGGTTTGTTTTAATAACAATAATAATTTAGTCAGTAAAATTTAAAATCGATGCCTTTTTTGCTTACGTAAAGTCGTTTTCTAATGTTACATGAAAGGTAATTTGTAATAAATTGAAAATTTGCCAATTTTAGTTAAAGTTAAAGTGTTTATTATGAAATCGGCTGTAAGATCTGTATGAAATTTTTAAAAAATCTTCAATTGTGTTTAATGTTACGCGAAAGATAATTTGTAAAAAATTGAAAATTTGCCGATTTTCATGTTTTTATAAATATAACTTATATATAACATATAAATAAAAAAAGTATTTTTAGATATTACTATTTGTCAAATAAACTGCAAAACTATTGTGAAATATCTTTTTCAATTTCCATTCCAAGATACAAAATACTCTACTTTGTTATTCTCAAAATCAAGAAAAACAACCTACAAACCGTCTAAATTAAATTTAGAAAAAAAAGAGCAAATGCTACTACATCTACAGACATTTATGACTACAGCATTCACATAAAAACGAAAAAATACGACAACAATACCTTCTGCTTTATAAATTAATTTACGTTACATCAATCTACTTTCCAGGGGCAAATTTGCGAAATTGAGAGTTAATTCGTGAGGAAAATATCGTTCGGAGAATATTTCGAGCTATAGCATTGAAACATTTTGAAGCTTACCTAGGACTTAAATAGGAAAAGGGGGGGGGCTTTAGAGTGATTACAAACTGGGGCACGTGTGTAACAAAACAGTAACTTTTGTACACAAGCACACACACACATATGGTTCAATGGAATTTGATAAAGTTTATTTCGAGTTTTAATTAACTTTGGCTGCAGCATTTAAAGAGTACTGAAGAGTAACAAATGTGGATTTTGCTCTAGTTGTGTAATTAACAACTTTTCGGTTTGTTTTTTTAAGCGAAGTTTGAATGATGTAGTTTTATCTAGTGAAGACTCGTAAAAATATTTTGATGATGTTGCAGGTTGCAAATGTCAAATGTACGAATAGAAAAAAAGTTATTAATTAACAGGTTATAAATTACGAATAAAAATTTATATCTATAAAATTTGTAAGGGTTACTTTTAACTAAAATTATTGTTTATGTTATATTACATAAAAAAAAATATAATATTTTATTTTAATTTAATACAGACAACTTTATAAAAAAATGGTGTATTGTAGAAGATACAAATAAAGAAACAAAAAAAAACATACGTTAAAATGGATAATTAGTATAAATATCAAAGAATATTGTTTCAAATAGTAAGGAAATATGGACAAAGATCAAATAGCATATAAATTATAAAAGGTAATATTGTTTAAAAATTGAAAAAGAATAAACAGAAAAGTTCTATAGGAGTTCTATAAAAGTTCTATATATATATATATATATACAGTATGTCTGTAAAAGTTAGCAACAAATGGGCAATTTTTTTATTGATTTTACGACAAAAATCATTTTTTATAAAAAGTTCTGCTTGTTGAATAAATAAGTTTACTATTAGAAAAACTAAGATTAAATGTACAGAATGTATGTATGAAATTATGATAACATGAAAAGAGAAGTACCATTTATTAATTTTCAATGATTTTTCTTGCCAAACCAATATGAATTTGAAAAAAAGTTACTTAGCTATTACGTCGCTAATTTTTTTCTCTATTTTACAGAATTTTTTCAGATTTTTTTGAGCAAATTTTGAAAAAAACAATTTTTTTTCTTCTACACGATGCATCCTAGAATAATGGTTTTCTAGAATAATTTTTGTTGACTTTTTTAATTGATTTAAATTTTGTATTTAAACTAAAAAAATGCAATAAATGGTACTTCTCTTTTCATGTTATCTTAATTTAGGGACATTCTGTACATTTAATCTTAGATTTTCTGATGGTAAACTTATTTAATCAATAAGCAGAACTTTTTATTAATAATGACATTTTGTCGTAAAATCAATAATAAAAAAATTTCCCATTTGTTGCCGATATTTCTAACTCCTGATAAAATATGGAATAATTGAGCATAGATTAAATGTATATAACATGGTATAACATTTAAGTTGAAAAAAGTTTGTGCTACAACATTTGGGAACATGGCGTGATTTTGAATATATGTTTGTAAAATATTAATTATATAAATAAAATAAGGTACATCTTACATCTATGAATACATATTAAATTATACAAAAACCTGAAACCTCGTAAAATTTTCGTAAAATTATAAAAGCATTATTTTCCGTATATCACAAATAAACAAAAGTCTATTTAATAGACTAATTAGTAATACAGCACTATGAACAAGTCAACTTTAATAACTTTTTACTAAAATAAAAAAAAAATTATATAAGAATCTATTTATAATACAGTCGAGTAGATACAAGCAGAATCGTTTTGTTGTTTTTTTCAGCTTCAGCATGCTTTTGTTTTGCAGCGATTTCCTAACAGATAGTGGGCGTCAAAAAAGAAAAGTTGCTTATAAACACAGTACTCGTAAGCTATGGATTTTGGAAAGTTTATATGTATTATTTACATCTGTATGCATATAAAATGGAAATTTAAAACAGGAGAAAATAATTAATAACTGAAAAATACGTTCTGCTTCTAGAGCTGAGCAAGTATTGGCGAAAAAGTATATATAAGTATGAGTACTAAGTACCAAACAATAAGTACTTGAAGTTCAAGTACAAATATTTATATTTTATGAAATATTTAAGTATTAAATACATATATATGCAAAAATATTTTTCTATTAACTATTGCAATCGGCTATTAGGCTATGCATCAAATGTCTTCGGATATTAATCAAATTACCTTACAGATAAGCTTCTAAAGAGCAAAACACGTCTTTATGGTTAATTGGACAGTTATTGATGCATAGCTTAGCAGCCGATGATTAAGTAATTTGTGAAATTTTGGTGAAAAAATCCGACATTAGTATATTATTGTAAAATTCCCAAAAAATTATAAAATTACAATAAAAATATATAGTAAAATTACTGTAGTTACCAATGTAAATTTATATTGATTTTTTTTATAGTATATATAATTATAGATAAAAATGAGACTTACTTATTAGTTATAAAAAATCATAAATTATTTTAAAGATACATGAATTTAAAGACTTAGTAATGATACATTTATAAAATTAGTTATAATAAATATATAACTGATATACAAAAAAAGAATGCGATATTTTTATCAGTATGAAACATATTTGATAATCCGGGATTAATACTAATGCTTTAGAATTACTGACCCTCTCGTGTAATCCAAAATGTCAGATCACTCGAAAATAGAACATTCATTCTAAAACCTGTTTTTTTATTATTATTCTAACAAAAACAAGAAGTATAAAAAAAATCAATAAAATATATTTATCAAATATATCAATTGATTCAACTGTATTTTTATCCATAAACCGTATAAATTTCAAATAAATATTTCTATCAATACATCAAAATTTCGAGATATTATCAATTCGTATGAGCAAATAATAAATATTTGAATTTCGTTTGGTTTATTTGATATTGACAAACGAAAAAAAATATCTATAAAACGATAAACAATAAAACAAATGCAGCAAGTATTTGTACATTTATATATTAAATTAAAATATATTTAAATTTCGTTAGACAAACTTAAAATGAAATTTATAGCTTTAATTTTAGTTTAAAAACTATTGACTTTTTGTTGAACATAAAGTTACTTTTGTAGTACAATGGTAAACAGAATAACTAAATAGAATTTAAACAACAAATACTTGTTTCAACACTTGTCAGTTTAGTAAAAGAAAGACTGAAAAGAGAAATATTTAGAGACAAAAGCTTGCAAATTTACATATATCAAACAAATTTAAATTAAACATATGTTTATTTGATAAAACATATAATGGTCAGCTTGGAGCAGCACTAGCCTACTTTTGTCTTTTGAATTTTAAGTTACCACTGGTTTTAAAGTTTTCTTTTTGTTATTATATGAAAGACATTTTGCATAAATTGGTATATGTCGAAATCCAATAGTAATATAAAGACAGGGGCTAGTTCTGTAATGAAAATATATATCTTATATATCTAACATAATAAAAAATGTTTCAGAACTCATTATATTAAAATAAAAACCGATAATGATGTACGTAGATTACGTCGAAACGTCGATTATTAATAAAAAATTGATACAGGACTAAATCCTGAATCCGTTTTATTTTTATCTTTATGATACTTTTTTCATATATCTCAATATGACAAAAATTGGAGATATGCTAATTTTGCTCCAAGCTTGCGATATAACCTTTAACACGATACGACAGAATCTGTAGTTTTTAGTTTAATAACCGAAAATGTTGACTAATATAAAATATTTTTAATTTAGGTGTCTCATGGAATATTGTTTAAATAATTCAAATGTATGCAGTCATTTAAAAACAAATTGTGTGAAAAAAGGAAAGTCTGCATTTTTTGGTAGGGTATAAATAAAATTTAAGAAAGTATTTGTAGGTATATAAATATGTTAATTAATTAATAAATACATATTATTATTATACTTAATTTTCTTTCATTTTCTTTCTTAATGAAAACAGACGTTGAGTTCATCGAAACGTTGATTATAAACAAATATTAATGCTGAACTTTCATCTAAAGCAGTTTTATTTCAATATAATGAGTTCTGAAAGATTTTTTATACATATTATTATAGTTTATTATATTATTAGCATATTTTTCATTAATAAAATAAAGTAATAATGCAAAAAATGTTAGTTGTTTTTTTTTAATAAACTACATAAATTTAAAAATGACAGCTGATTAGTTTGAGCATCTTCTCATGAGACATTATGTATACATTATTGATTCATAAATATAAATTTTAAGCTTAAAATCACGGAATGGTTTTTCTGGCTAAAAATAGTATCAATTTCATTTAGACTGAAAAATAAGCAAATAAATTTACCAGACAAACGAATTGAATAAATGATGCCTAAACATTGCCATGACAACACACAATACTATTCACCTTATGGGGCGCAAACCTCGAATAAAAATTCCCCGTTTTATTATGCGTCCTTTCTTTGTGCACAATTCTTGTTGTCCTGGCCACATTGAAGCGTTCCTGTATTAGACACACAGCAGACAGTAAGACACAGTTGCAATAACTTCAATTCTAACAATAAAATACAATCAGACTATTGCGAGCAGCTGAAAGCTGTAAATATGTCACCTGCCTGAGACTGTCGACATACACGAATAGTGGAAAGGTAACAAAAAAAAAAGGAAAAATACGGAAAATGCAAAATTGTTTAAAAAAAGAAATAACGACAGATATTAAATTATTTTTATCGTAACTCGATTAGCATTAATAATTGTAAATGATTTTACATCAAACTTTAAAATACATTAATTGTAAATCTCAAAAAAAAATATTTGTAAACACATTACGAATCTATATATTCGTGTATTAAACAATAATTGAAAACCTAATTCATAATTTAATTTTTTCCCCATTATTCTGCAAAAAAGGAAGTACGTTTTATTGATGTTGTATCAGCGTGAACAACTTGTAGAAACTATAATTGGCGGAAATTTCTGTTTGTGACTTACCGTAGATAAACAATTAACGTAGAACACGACATTTGAAGCAATTACGCGACGCGGGCTCCTCCTAGAAGAAAAGAAAATGTATTTCCAAGTAGTTACGTTTGTAGCTAACAATAAGACATTTTCTAATTGTCAATGTATTTGTATCGTTTATCTCTTGATATTATTGTTATATTTAGTATTTTGCTATGTGCCATTTTTTTCATGTTAGTTGAAGTAAATTTAATTCAGATTATTATTTATTCAATTTGTCGAAGACGCAGTATTTCCAAATGTTTGGAATAAATTTATTCTTAGAATAATTTTCAACATTTGTTAGTTTTTTAATAATACACGATAGCAGAGAATCAAAATAATATGTTTTCAGTTAAAGGAAACATCTTCTATGTAAATATAAGGAATATTTTCGGTTCATAAATAAAATATGACACGACATATTACAAAACTCATTCATTCTTATTTCAGCGAATTCTTATCCTAGAGCCAAGTAATTTTCTTCATATTATGCTGATTTGTAGCTGGTAGGAAAGCTTATATAAGTTTTATGAAAAACCTTACAATAAGTTATGAATACGTCGCGGTGAAAATAGCATAATTTTCAGTTTTTCTCGGTGGCGTTCTTTAACTTTCGTTAGAAAATTTCGCTCGCGCATGTAGAAAATTTGAAAACGTGAGAGAAAACTTTTACGAATTTTCTAGTCAAACTTGAAAATTTTTGGGAGGTTTTTACGAGTTTAAAAGATTGATGTAAACTGACAGTCGATAGTTGAAACTTTTTATTTTTTACTAAAATAAAACAAAAGTTTTTTTTTTCTTTTGTTAAAAACGTACTTTTTAGATCTGACTATTTATACAATAAAATCTTTAGTAATTTTTATTTAGTTATTTGAGATATACAATCAGATTTATTAGCTCTATGACAAACTGTGACACGATGAAAGCTTATTCAATTTTAAGAAAAACAGTCCACCTTTGACTTGAATATATTTTCGACACTTTTTTGTAGTATACATTTTTATACCACAGATATTCCTTAATTAATGCGAGTAATTAATTTCTCAATGTCACCGCGATAATCAAATATAAAAAGTAATGGAATAAATTCTAATTGATCCCAGCCTTATGTAAAAAAAATTTTTTTATCTAAATTTTACCTAATATAAAGAAGAATTATCATAAAAAAAAAAATTTCAGTGTTTTTTTAATATTTATTTTCAACAATATTTATTAAATTTTCTCGAAAAAAATTACCTAGAGTTGTTTGAAAAATTTTTGTTTTTTTCTCTTCATCAAAAAAAGAGTGGATCTTCTGTGAATATTAACAAAGCAGAGCCTGTCGCGATAATTAAATCTTATACCGAGGTTTTTCAGGGGTTGTCACAATTTATTTTCGTGGAATAATCAAAATCGCGCTAACTAAAACCGCTTTAATCAATGATACCTGTATTTTTAATGTATCCTAAATGGGACTAATCGTAAGGATAGTGTCAAATATTTTTGTTGTACCTTTATAATTAAATGGGACACTTATTAAACATTTTTTCAAATTAATTATAAATAGCCGTAAATAATTTGATCTAAATTTTTATCAAATTTCAAAGGTATGTTTTGACTATTCGGTTTAATCAAAATAAAGAATTTAATTATTACTTTGCAATACATCAAAAATTGTAAAATTTAATATAGTTTTTTATATTTATTTAAATTAATATTTGCACTATTTTATTTCCAACTACAAACGAATATCAACAAAAAGTAAAACAATTTGTAGGTGTATAATTGGAAAACATTGTAGGTAACGCATATTTATTAAATTGTGTTTTATTTTTAATTTTGTACCACAAAAAGATCCAATTAAAAAACAATAAAACCACCAATATTTTTCACAGTTTGTTTATCAAACAAACCCAGAAAACGTCATTACAAAATAAAACTTTCAGAGAGCAACAAAAAAGAATTCTGCATTCAAATCAACTTAAAAACGGAAATTATTTCTTTGCAAAAAATATTCGGAGCAAAATCTCGTATCGTTTCAGCCATTCGTATATACATATATTAGACAGACGTCTTAAAATGCCAAAGTTGTCCTGTTGAGAGCTTCAATTTCACTTCGGGATAACTCAATCAACTTGCAAACTTCCGGACGACTGTTCTCGCATGCCCCCATACCCCCGTTACTAAATTTATCCAGGAACGCTACTGTGTTGCCTCGTTAATTTAAAACTTGTTCGCTGGAAAATCTACGATGTAACTGCCAACGCGAATATTTAAAGTTTTATTTTCTATATTGTGTTCTTGCGCGTTTTTCAATTTGGATTTTTGTTTCAAGAATATTTTAAGTATTATTTGGTTTTAAATTGCTTCTATTTATTTTTTATATTATAATAACTATTTGTAGTTATGTTATTTAAAATTAAATACAAAAAAAAAATATTCAATAATTTTGCTAATGTTTTAATTGTTTAATATAAAATGCTGGTATTAGATGAAACATTTAATGCACAAATAAACAATTTAATTTGATAAACTGATATAATGTATTTAAATAATATTTTTTCATATATTTGTTGAATATTTTTATATTTTTTATATTGATTCCAAGTTTCTGATTTTTGAGTTTCTGATTAAAAAATTATATATTTTTAAATATTTCCTTGAACCATATTATTACACTTATATGAAAAGTAAAATTGGTCATGTTTGTATCTTTAAGTTTGTAAATATTACTTAAAAGCTGCCGTTAAACATTCGTTAAACTATCTTTTAATCTCAAAGCATACTTGAGTGAAAGTTATCAAATTTTCTCGCCATTCTTTCAAATGGCAATTCGATTAATCTGTAACTCTTTACCCGCCATTACAATCCATTAGATACAATCATGTTCCATTTCCCAATGGATCGATTCTATCCATATCCACCAGCAACTTTTCTCGACGAACGAAAACCATAAGAGTCGGGTAAAGCTGTTTTAGCCAAGACAAAATGGAACGATGCACGAAAACACAATGCTGGTAATGTAGTTATCTGCGGTTTACAACATTACAATATATACCTCTATATGCGTGTTTTGTATGGGTTGGAGAAATGTATGGAGGACAACAAAGCACCCTGTGTGGGTCTTTATTATTTGCACGGTTGATGGACATGACTGTGACATCTGTAATGACATTATTGTATTGTGTAATTGGTCCAGTATGTAATTTGCAGACGATGAATGCATTTGGGTGTTACCGACTGAGCAATGGTAGCTTTGTTATCTGTCTTAATGACTGTATTTTAGATGTACAGTGCATTTGAAAGTAATATAATAATCCCTCCATTTATGCGGTTTCTATATGCGCGAATTTACTTTAACGCAGTTGATTTTAATTTTTTAATGTTTATTTTTCTTAAGCATAAATAAAATTAATGAAATTAAATAATTTCTCTTACACCAGAAACAATAATTTAAAAAAGCTATATTGTTTTTATTTCGAAAGCTAAGCTTTCATTATCAGTAACAAAAAACGAGCAAAGCGCTTACTTTTTTAAATACGTATATAGCTTTTTTAAATTATTGTTTGTGATATAAGTGAAATTATTTTATTTTATTAACATTTTGCCAAAGTAAAATCATATTTTAAATTAATATAAATAAAATTGGGAATACTTGTCTTAAATAAACTAGTTATTTATTTTGTCATTACTTCTATCCATAAAATATTTAACATTTTTAATGTAATATTTATCTATAAATAGTTGAAAATAGGTACATAAAACATAAGGGCATTAAAAATATATTTTCAGGTACAGAATAAATATTTAATCGAACCAATATCTAATTCAAACTAATATAAATTATTAATTTTATATACTTGAAAATTGGAAAATCGTGTTTTTCAGAATAATTCATTATGTATTTCTCCAAATCCGATAATTTAATATTGATAAAAAAAAAACTGTATTTCAATTGTAAATAATTCAGTTTCATTTAGTGATTTTTAATTCGTTTTAAATTTTTATTTTTACAATAGAAAAGCAAAGAAAAAAGTATAAAAGAAAGTTCATTAATTTTTTGAATCGACCGTAAAAAGGAAACTGTAGTAAGGTAAATGTAAGCCTACAATTTTGTACTTTATTGATTTGAGTTTTTGAGGTTAAAAACTTTTATGTAATTTTTCTAATCACATTAAAAGTAACATTTAAAATTCTATAAGAATTAAAGTAAAGTTGGAAATGATTAATATATTATTTATAGAAAAATGTTGTTTGCAATTTTATATAAACAAAATAATAATCAGAATTTGAATAATCCTAGTTACACCGCATAGCCTACGTAAAAATCTCATTTCCTCAGCAGTCATTTTTCTTTTATGCTTTTGCAGTCAAACTTAACATTTATTACCATACATTAACGTAGGCATCAAAACAGTATTGCATAACTCAAACGGGCTTTTTTGGATACATTACTAATCAAAAATTGTGAGTGATAATAGTATAATTTAACAAAATATTTATATGTTATGAACGTATTATTCAGCAGGAGTACAAGGAAAAGAAATAAATACACATATAAAACGTATTTTACAAATTTATATTAGATTTTGGTTTACGCTACATATGACTTACTTCATAAATGTGTTAGCTAGTGTTGGAAAATGTAAGCGAAAGCCGTGTTAATTGTCAGCTTAATGCGACATGCTAAGCAACATTTTGTGTCGAATTTATCCGCTCGTCTTCACCGATTAAGGGAGCTTTAACTAGATTTCGCTCTTAGCATTATCATGAAGAAAATTTGAAGATAAGGCTGACATAAAGATTTTCACATGTACAGTGTCGAAATTTATGTTTTTGCTAAATTTATTCTATATTTTATAAAAAAATAGCAGAGTTAATTTCTATAATATTTTATACGACAAAATTGTGGATTATTTGTCTTCAAATAATAGTTTTATTACATATTTTCATGTTCAGATAAATGAAAATTTCCAGTATGTTAATAATTCTCGGAAAAATGCTTTAATAATGCATGCGAATTGCTAATTAAACCAAAAATGATTTTTATTATCAAAGTTAGTAAAACTTTCTGAATTAATAAACAAGTAATTATTAACCTGGAATAGAGCAAACACTTCTAATGTAATTTTCAAACTAATCACTTTTTAAATTATAACTGTAATAGCTGAAAATATATTACTGTATTTAATTTTGCAGAATTAAAAACTTTGAAGATTTTGCTTAAAAATTCATAATAATTAAACAATCAAACAACTTTTGTGTATAAAATGCTTTAAATTAATGTAATATATAATCTTAATTGAAATTGAAATTTCTTGAGTTGTTTCTAGTTTTTGAAATAAAATAACAAAAATAAAATCAAATTTATAATATTTTTTACTATATCAAATTAAATAAATACGTGATTTTTGTTCATTGGTGTCTTTTAGTTTTTATACTGATTTATATATTTAATGTTTTGAATGGAGTAATGAAATAAATAAAATATACCAAACGAATCAAAACGTGTAACCACCAACTTTATATTTTATTTCATTTGATTATAACCCACTTCAAGCATACAAAAACAAATAGAACACGCGGTATATAAAATGTAAAATCTAATAAAAAATTCCTCGTCTACATGCCACATTAACATTATTTCGTCAAAACGACAATCATACACGCAGCTAAGCGCATTTTTCAATTTGTTTACATCGCCCCCTACGTCTCACGCCGTTTTTCTCAATGGCTATCATCAAATCGGCGTTAACGTATCAGTTACAGCGGGCCATTTATAAAATTGTATATCGAACAGCTCGCAAAACAGCCCAACAACGTACAGGTATCGAAACTGAACTTACGTATGTTGCTGACTAGTAGCGATATCATACGAGCTATAGCATTATGTCTCTAAAAAAAATACAAAATGTAACTAAATACGGACGGAAATGAAAGATACTGATTTTAATATCGGTTTTTGTTTCTTAAACGGATTATTATATTCTAAAACGGTTTTTAACCGGTTAAATTTATAAAATAAGACTAAATAAAGTATATTCTTTATGAAACTGTAAGTTTGCTTCAGTATTTTAAAAAAATATTTGTTTTGTGGTCACAAAGTAAAATTATTTACCTTATTTATGCCTTATTTTCAGAAAATTAAAAGTCACTTGTAAATTTTAAAATATTATTTTCTTAATTTACTAATAAAAGTTCAATTTTGTTTACTTGCTTCAAAATTGTTTAACAGGAATGTATGCAAACGCTGTTTTTGGTACAAAATTCATAAATTTTGCTTTAAAAAAAATACGTTATAAGTACATATATAGAAATAATTTCATATTTCAATTTTGTTTCCAAGAAATCGGTATTATTTTTTTCGATTGACGGTTACCAGTTTCTAGGGATTTTAAAATATCAGTTAGGGTTACGGTTAACAGTTCGTGAAATATTTAAAAAATATTGATTAATCGGTTAAATTAACAGTTTTCTTTTTTGACCGGTTTCATGCTCTGGTTACTAAAAAAATTGCATGAAGAACAACAATATTAACACTTATTTCCAAAATGCAAGCCCGTAACCAAATACATTTTCTTTAAATTGCAACAAAAGCTAAATGATTGATCAAAAATGGAATCCTTCTTTCTTTTGTGTGCAGTAATGTGTAACTTGTGTGATATTTCATTTTTAAAATACGATAAAATTAGAATTTTTTTAATATATTAATATTTATCAATAATACATTAACCGTTTGAGTGCCAAGCGATTTTGCGCTCTTCTGTTACGCTCAAAATTTGCTAACGCTCTAGCAAGCTCGATTTCTGTCGATGCCCGATTTTAAGTAAAAATAAAATTGGAGTAATATTACACTTTGTAGATGTAAACTTTTTATTCTCCTTGGAGCTCCTTGGCACTATTGGACGGGGAAACAGCAAAATCCCGTGGCACTCAAACGATTAAAGAAACAGCAACTCAATAAATAATCTCTAAAAATATATCGTGTCAGCAAAATACATATTTTCCCAGCCGCGTGATGTTGCGTGCTGGTTGGCGTAGCGTGGCGCTAGTGTCGATAAGGGGGTGGGGGCGAGTTTCGGTAACCGATACTGAACCGAAACCAAATCAATCACCTGTGTAAGTCCCTTTGGGTCACCCCCGTTTCGGCTTAAATGGAACGCCGTGTGAATTTCGCCTCTGGTCTGCTTGCTGGGGGGCCTTGTTGTATTTGTAGATGGATCGTATTTATACTACGAGATGTTTAAATTTAGAGATTATTTTATTTTTAAAAAACCCACTTATGTTCCTTTTGTATTTGAAAGACTTTTTTGGTTTTTGTTTTAAAATGTGAAAATTATAAAACTTACATTATTTTAAAAATTAAAGTAAAGTTATTGAAATAAAATAAATTATTATATTATAGAATTATTCAATAGTAAAATGTTTCGGTTTTAACATAAAATATATTTTACTAAAATTGCTTAATTGACTTAAAAGATATTAATATTTTATTTAATTTACCAAGCAACTACAATTTTGACGTTGATAATAACTTACTATTGAATTTATTACCGACCGTTATCAATAGTGAGGGAGGTATTGTATTCATATCAATTTTGTTTTTTTGGAATTTTTACATCTAAGTACAAATTAGGCTTTTTTTAAATTAATTAATTATTTTTGAGGTAATGCTAGTTTGTTTGTCGGTCTCTGGACACAGAACAAATTTTAAAAAAATTTTATATTGAAACTTTGGACGTAAATATCCGTCCACCAAATGTAGTAGTTTACTGATTTTACACATTTTTTGATACGTCTTAATAAATTTTTATAGTTTTTCATATTTTTGTGTTATTTTTTCAAAGTATTTATTATGACGTAGTTGTAGGTACTATTTTGTGATTATGGTAAATTATAAATACATTTATTTGTTAAAAAAACATTTTAAAATAAAACGGCTTTAGGTTGTAGTTCTGATTGTTTACTATGTTAAAAAATATAAGTACTAGTGACGATCAGTTCTGTGGTGGTTACAGTATTTTTTTAACGTTCTAGCAAATTTTTTGTTTATTTAAAAAAGATAACATATAAACCAAAGTAAGTTTTATTTTATTTATTATTATTAGTAAGTTGGTCAAAATTGAATTACAAGATTTGGCAACAAACAAAGAAACAAAAATATACAAATATTGGTAAGTTAAATAAAAATTTGTGAAAAACGTATACGAGTATGAATAATTCTTATGTAGTATAATTTTTACTAGATGACATTAACTAATTAAGTTTAAAATTATTAATTAAAATTTTTACGACAGATTTTTCTTTATCCCGATTATGTAAACGAATTAAATTTTTTAAATAATTAAGTAATTAAATATTTTATTCAAACCGCTTCATAAAATTTATGGGCACCGAAATAATTTCAGAATTTGGAATTCCGTTCACGAAAATATTCGTTGTTAATTAACAATATGAAAAATATCCGCGTGCCTACGCCACTGTTTGGCGACAAGATGAGGTGACGACACACACCGCATCTCCAAATACCTGCGGTTCTTTAATTAATCTTTTCACCATCTCGTTTTATCGCACGTAATTCATCAAAGTATTGTGTGTTTTGGTTATATGTATTTATCTCTTTCTGTCTTATATACCATAATGTATGTCGTTTTGTGGTTTAACACGATTTTGAATGTAAGGATTATTATTCGGTTAATGTTTTAGTGTTAAAGATAAATGTATTTCTTGTTTGTGGTTGTGGTGAATTTTGAGTAATAATGTTTTGAGTATAAATACAATGTGTGAAGTATATGTTCCAAGATGAAATGTTTCTTAATTAATAACATAATTTTCTGACACTGACTTAAATATTTTTATCTCTGTAGTAGATAATATGCAATTATTTTTAGTTAATCTAAAATACAAATATATGATGATAAATAATGATTCTGTGAATCAATTCGAATATTATTAATATTACAAATTTATATTTAATATTTAAAGTCGAAATATTACATAAAATTTCCATCATCTGGTGGGAATCAAACCTGTAATCTTCCGATTTCTGGTCGAGCGCCTTGCCCATAAGACCACAGGTGACCATGCCAGTTTTCAGAATTAAGGTCATCTAATATTTATTTATTTCAAATTTCAAGTAATGTCATCGCACTGTCTTCTCTACCAAGTGTAGATTTGACACAGCGTTCGAATAGAATTATTCTCTATGTATAAAATATTATAATATAGTAAAAAAATCTTTCAGAACTCATTATATTAAAATATTATATTAAAAAAAAATGGTTGATGACTGAATGACAGGTCCTGCTGGGTAATATGGTGTAATCTAGTTCATCCTTTTTACTTCTCCCCTCCACTGTTCATCCCCTCCACATCATCATTAATATTGTTGTAAAACATATAATTTCAAATATAATATTAATAAAATAAATGAAATAAATAAAATAAATAAAATTTAATACAATAAAAAATTTAAAGTGTAAAATTATAAAAAATAAAATTGCAAAGCTATAAAAAATAAAAATCCAAAATGAAAATTATAAAAAATAAAACTTTACAATGTAAAATATTAAATTATGATAACGAAATTATTAAATATAAAATACATAATAATTATAAAAAAAGTTCAGCCATAAAATAAAAAGGAATTATAAATTATAAAAATTTTTTTCGTTATCATATCAAAAAAAATACTTTCAATGTAAAATATATTTTAAAAATTTTCAACAAAAGAATATACAATTTTAAAATATCGTTGATTGCATTATGAAATAAATATATTTTTTATATGGAGCACCAATGCAGTGCTGCCATCTATATTCCAAAATATTTTCAGATTTCTATTTCGCCCGAAAGTTTACTTATCTATATATATATATATATATATATATATATATATATATATATATATATATATATATATATATATTTCTTTATCAATGATATTAGTAAATACTTTGAAATTCAATTGAAAAAGCGCTCTTAACTGAAAGCGATATTGAATACGGATCAATTACTTTTTAAACATTTTGAGAACGTCTGTGTTATACAATTTAATATCGTTGAATATACAAAGTAAATCTTCATTAACTATAGCGTTTGTTGCAGATTTAATAAAATTTGTCATATTATAACAACATTATCTTGTAATATACGTAGAGAAATATCTCGTATGCGTGACACACGCTTTGATATACATGTTACTCATATTTATACCCCTTTACTTGCCATATTCCTTCATCTTCCAATATTGCTATATTTTAGTATGTATATTACATTGTGTTTGATAGTACTTCTAATATATGCTTGATAGGTTTTTTTGCAAAATTAGATAATTTGTGGAAATATAATTTAATTTTCAGTGTTAAAAATACATTTTGAAGTATAGAAAATTATTCGTAATATCTTATATAAAATATTTCTTTTGATATTTTCTTAGATTTAATATACGTATATAATAGATTTATCAAAGAATATGTATATAAAGTATAAATTTGAATGATTTTTAGCATAAAAACATTTATATGGAATCTGTAATATTTGCGATTATTAAACTTTTTTTCGATAACATAAATTTGATGAGATGATTTTTAACGCACTTTCTTTCGCTTTTATGAATATAATTTTGAAAATTGCGTAATATGTATAAATTTTATTTTATGTGTATTTTTTATGTCAGCACAAACGTTGCAACTTTTGACATTTATTTTAATTTTAAAGTAATCACCATTAAATGAAAATAATAATTGATTCATGTTACAAAAACATTATTGCTTAATATTGTCTTTTTTTTGTCATATGCCATATAAACTTAGATAAAAAAATTTGGAAGAACCCACTAAAAGAAAAAATCGGCCTGTAGAAAATAATTTAATACATAACAATATTATTCCGTGAGAAAATAATTAAAATCTTTCTTAGTCTGTCTAACAAGTCGAAAAATTAAACAAAGCAAAATACACCAAGCCTGTTTGAAGCAGAAATTTATCATTTTCTACTAACTTTATTATTATTATGATTATTATTATTATTATTCCACGTTTATTTACTAGGAATCTAGTTTTATAATATAAACACCATTATAAATCTTACATTCACATTTACTTTATACAGCATCCGTACATCGTCTAACACAAACGTCAAGACGCTCCTTTGAGTATTCAAGCGTTAAAAGAAGCCTCAGCTTTCCTGCTGAGGCTTATATATATATATATATATATATATATATATATATATATATATATATATATATATATATATATATATATATATATATATATATATATTTGTATGTGTTTACTCGCCTACCACGCTTGTCATGCTAGTTGCATATGTTTCTGTTACACACGTTGAAGCTCTGTTCATTCTAGGTGTCATTTTGAATATTTTAAATCAGTTATACGCCGTGCTGCTTCGCTGACACGATTACGTAATTTATGGAAACTTCGATGGAAATTTTGTGTTTTTGTTATGGCGGCGCTCTATTTTTATAAAATCGTTTATATAAGTTTCGCAGACGTATTGTACGGAAGATATTTATAGGCTGTGACAAGTTGATTGACTTAAGTGAGTTTTATCGCATTGCATATAAAATGATTAAGAATGCGTAAAATTTACTGTAAAATGAGGGTGAATAGAATTACACGTTGTGAATACGTTCATATTTATTATTATTTTAATAATTAATAAGTAGTAGATTTATGCAGACCAACTTAAAGAACTTAAAGGCTATTTTCACATTTTTTTTTTGGGAGCATGAATATAATATTACTACTTGTTTTTATACTTTATAAAGGTATTCTTAAAGCTGAATTACATTATACTTTTTTCGTCTAGATTCATACTAGGTTTCTAGTACTAGGTTTGTTCAATTTTCATACTTTTTTCACACTCGGTCGTGTATTGTCGAGTTTCTTCGATTTTTTCCCGATGTATTGCCAGTACGCCAACTTAAAGCTGTATATGACAGCTACATACACAGAGTATAATATATAACCTATATAACTTCGCTACATATAAGGTTGGTAGCATTGCGTGCGCATGCGTATAATGTACCTAGTATGAAACTTGAATAGGAAAATAGAGCATGTTGTATATTTCTATACTAGGAAACTTGGATGCAAATTTCTGATTTACATTATACTAAAACTGACTATATGTCCTTGAACGAATCTAGTACTAGAAACCTAGTATGGATCTAGACGAAAAAAGTATAATGTAATTCAGCTTTTAGACTATAATTTTTTAACTTTTCAAAGAAATTTTATTGAAAAATTCAAAAGCTATATGCAAAATAATTCCACTTGAAATCAATTTTATTGTTAAATTCATGAAAATTTGGTTTTTACGTAGGAATCCCCTGGTCGAATTTGAAAAAAATGTTTGACTAAATTATACTATTTTTTATAAAATGATTAAATTTTTTTTCAGCCGCTAAAATCAGAAAATCAATATATCAAAAATCCAACCAGGGGATCTCTAAGTTACGCAATTTTAAACATTTATCGCAAAATCGCAAGCAAATCGATTAAAATATACGATCTGTAAGCTGTCAACGCGGTTAAAAAACTTAGTTTCATGACATGACATTTAATAATTTTGTTATTTTTAACGATCCTTTTGCCATTAATATAATTTTATATATTTTTACTTAATATTTTGAATATTTCGACATTTAATTATCACTATAATTCCCAAACCATTTAAAACCAATCAAAAACAATTTTCCTCCATATATCCATTAATATAATCAATACGACTACCACACCACCAAGTAATATTACTCCATTCTGCCTATTAAAGGGAATTACCGACTCGTTAGTTATTAATCTACAAGTGAAATTTCCATATTTTGAATTTTGTTGCTTGCACGTTTGCCGACAACGACGTGCATTTTAAAATTCGTCAAAGTCAAACGGCGGAGGAGAGAAGGCCGTCTGTATTGGGGACAAGCACAAGGGATAGGTACAAACCATTTGACTGCCACTTTAAATGCTAATATTATTCATAAATGGAATCGTACAGCTTTGTAAATATGGGACCGTATTAGCAGTGAATACGTGCAAAAGATGACCTGGGCCGCGATGGAACGGCGCACATGGGGTTTTTAGCAATTAATGGATGTCTGCGTCCGAAAGGAGCGTCGAGTATAAATCGGAAAGATTATTAATCATGATTTTTTAATGCGGGTATTTGTTGCTTGCTAAGCTTTTATTTTTTTTTTCGAATTTGAAAAGATTTGGGCGTACAAAAAGCAGGATTTCATGTTTGGCTTTTATTTGCGGATAATTCTTTGTATTATAAAAAAGTATGAGAGTTGTTCCACTGATAATTATTGGTATGCTTAATAAGCTACTGATTAGAGTACACTGAAAAAAAAAAACTTTAAAACCAAACTTTTTTACTATTAATTCCAAAGTAAACATACAGATCGAGAACAGTAAAGATAAAATAATTTACACTTTAAAAAAAAATATGTAATTTTACCTACAGACCATGAGACACAATGGCCCGTATTCTCACCTCATATGAAAAAGTGCTTTTTCAAAAAAGTGCTTTTGACGTTCACTTAAAATCATTTATTAAGCATTTTAAAATAGTTTATTTAAATTTTATAATACCTAATATAATAAAAATGATCAAATATAGAAAAATTATTTATATTTGAGGAAAAACAGAAGCAAAAAGTCATTTTAAAATTAATGATAAAAGCACTTTTCACGAAAAAGTGAGGTGAGAATACGGGCTTATGTTGCCCAATATTTCTAGGTATAATTACTCAACTGCTGTACATTGAATACATAATTGTTTAATAATACATAATATCAGAACTATTACAAACATTATATAATATGATATTACCACCAATGGAATGGAAAAGTACATATGTTTATGTATATAATATTACAGTTTTTTTTTAGTAAAGTCTCTTTTAGTAAATTTGCAGAACTTCGGTAAATATACTGTCAGAAAATTTCCAATTTGTTTAGTAGTACTGTAATATTATTGTTGGTAAAATTACAAACAATTCTAAATTTACATTATGGATGTATTTTGAAATAAATAAATATAAATATTTTATTAATATAAATATTAAAAAAAATATTAAATCATTAAAATATTTTATTAGTATTATTACACAAAATATGTACAAGTCGCATTATTTTGATGAATTAATATCTGTAATAATTCTTTTACAGATATTAATATGCAAGCTGTAATTTTACATAATTTAAAAATTTATTCCAACAACATGTAATTCTAAATTAAGTATGAAATTCAATTTGCAAAAAGTAAGCAATTTTCCATACTTATTAGGCTATTTTTACTTATTTTATATGATTATTATGAATTATGTAAAAAAATACAGAATTTTGAGGTAAAAATACAGAATATTTATGGTAAAATGAAATTACAGATTTTCATAGTAAAATTTTACTACTATTTTTATGTAATTTCGCTTTTTTTTTTACAGTGTAGGTCAAATCAAAGATCTTACTTTTTGATCTAAATTTGTGGTCTAGATCAAGTATGAAAAAAAAATTGTAACCTGACCGAGATTTAAATCCAAAAACTTTTTATTATTAGTCAATTTAATAAATTATAAAATGCCCAAGTTTTTTTTTTTATTTAAATAATGTATTTTCTAACAAAACACAAAAATACCAACACCAATTTTAAATTCCAATATTGTTTAAAAATTGCCACAACCAAAATCCCAATAATTTTTGTTTTTAAATTCATCTTCTATCTGCCGATTGGATTCACCACATAATCCTTCGTCCTTTCATCCTTTTTCACAGTTCCATTTCCATCGTCAAGCTCAACTTTATTTATTCACGTGGTGTCCATATCAAATCAAGGTAAACATTACAAGGAGAAACTGGTTCCTGCAATCTAACCTAACATCTCTCCGGTAGCTTTCGACGAGCACTGACCGTGTTTTGCGGGCTGCTGGCAATGTACGTGTTGTGGCGGTCACGTGACCGATAGGATTCCTAACCACTAATAACCCCCCCTCGGCCAGTATCCGGCCACCCACCCTTAGCTGTGATTCACAGAGGGTAGAAGCGATCGCGGTTACATGCTCCGGGAAACGTAGGCAATCAGTGATTTCAATGTTATGCGAATGGGATAGGGCAGTGTTTTGTTTGGAGCGCCCGGAATATATTTGGAATAGACGGGCATGCAGGATAGCTAGCTAGAGCCGTGTTTAGTGTGTTGCTTGTGTATTTAACCGAGCATATGTGATTGTATGAGTGTGTGTGTTTGTTATACGATTGTAAATTAGATGTATAGTGATGAAGTTACAATTATCATTAAGGATTCATTTGCATATTGCATGCTTTATTACACCGAAAAAATATTACGGAGTTATATATTTTGAAAGTATATAATTAAATGATACGTGTATATAATATGTAACACGTAATATGCAACAAGAAAAATATCTAAAACGTAACAAATAAAATACTGATTCGACACACAGATGTGTCACACAGATAAAATGTAGATATTGAATAAGCCGTATTTTTGCTAAATTACCAGTATATTTTAAAAACACACAAACTCTTTCCATCATTCCGAAATCAGTCGCCTCCAAACATTCCTATCCAAACAAGCAACTTTCGCTTCATCCACATTCATAATTTCTCTTATACATGCTCTTTTATTCCTGCTACTTGGAAACTTTCGCTCACGCAAAACACTCTCAATCATACCACTCCAACTACTCATCGGACGTCCACGCAAACGAATACCATCAAAATCATTCAAATAAATCTTTTTAACCAAACGTTCATTAGACATTCGCTCAACATGACCGAACCATTTTAACTGACTAACACCAACTTTTGCTACAACATTTTTTTCAATTTCACACTCATCATACACTAATCTATTTCGTACCCGATCTCTCCTATTTACACCACATACCCCACGTAAAAATCTCATTTCCACAGCAGTCATTTTCCGTTTGTGCTTTTGCAACCAAACCCAACATTCACTACCATACATCAACGTAGGCACCATAACTGCATTGTATATACTCAAACGGGCTTCTTTGGAAACATTTACATTTCTAGCAAAAGTTCCCAAAGCACCCAATACCTTACAACCAGCATTTACTCTCCTTTCAATTTCACGATCAAAACGGCCATCTCTAGACAGCAAACTACCCAAATACACAAATTCATCTACCTGCTCTAAACGTGCACCATCAATATATACATTACATTCGGTCATCAAGTCACCCTTCTTAAAAACTAAAACTTTGCACTTATCAACATTCAACACAAGATTCATATCTTTACCAACAACATTAATTCTATTTTATTTTGTGATACAATAAACGTCCAAAAATAAACAAAAAAAATTAATTTATTATATATGTAAATATTACCTCTTAATGTTAATATTATCCAGCATGGACTCTGTATTAATAATAATTAATTGTAACTCATCTCCAATTCATTAAATTTCTATATTGGTTTACATTATAAATGCCTCTTGTTTCATACCAAGCATTCATTAGTTAATAATTCTCTAATACTTACAAAATTCTGTATTTCTCTCTTTTCTCTCTCAAATTTCATATGCAGATTAACAGCATTCCGATAATCAAATACACTAGCATTAAATTTTATTAAATATTTGTGCATTAGTATGTATATGAGCAGGTTCAATACATTGGAATGAAACGAAAATTTAATACATAGCTAATTAATAAACCAGTTCAGCTGAAATTAATACTGGTACGTTACAATTAATATAATAGATGTTACACTATATAGGTATGTGTACAAACAACAAATAATTTCAGTTATTGATGGATTAATCAGGTCTATATAGTATTATTGTTTATATACTCTAATGCTAATATCAGAAATGTTATTATTATATTTTATTGTTTGGTTTATCTATAGAATGTTTAATTGGTAAATATTATATTTTTTGAAATAAATCTATCATTTGCAACTTTAACAATGTTTTTCTCTGTATTTGCTCATTTTATTTAAAAATAAAAAATACGGATCTATTATTTTTAATTTTACTTTAACTTAAAAAAAAAAAAAAACATTACTAGATGGCCCCCATTGAGATTATTAATGTTTTTTAACAAATTTTTATTGTGTTTTCACAAAATCAAGACCATTGCAACTGAAACATAAAATTAATTTCAAAATTAGTATGGTAGTGTAAATGAGACTTTATTTGTTTACTAGGCTATTTCCAATTTTGTAAATTAATTAAATGTTATTTCTATTACAAATTGTAATAAAGCAAAATGCAGCATACAAAAGATTCAATATAGAAGGAATATAATATACATGCAATAGTATAAAATAATGTTTATAATTAATTTACTCTATATAGTTTTTTTTTTTTTTCTATCTTTTGACGTTACTAAAATTTAATTTAAAATAAAATCATTATATTATAAATTAAATTAATATTAAATTAGCAAATGGATCGATAGCTTTATTTTATTAACGAACACTTTTTTATTTTATATCTCATTATAAATCTAATTTTGAATTAAATTATTATTCAAATATAGGTTACTAGTTAATTATGCGAAATTTATTTTATTTTATATTTTAGCTAAAGTACCTGACTGGTAGCTATATATTAATGGTAGCGTGTTAAACTGGGACTTAAAAAGGTCCCTAATTCGTGCTGTGCATACGCTAGAATTTAAATAAAATTTGGTATACTATACAAGTTATTGGATGTTTTTTTAGCAGGTACATTAACTTCTAATTTCAGGCATTTTACTAAATATTTAATAACTTTTAATCGTGTTCTAAATAACCATCATCTTTTTACAATACACCAATTCTATATAAAAAAATTGATTATAATAACTGATTTTTCAATATGCATGTAATATTAAAACTAATAAATATTTTATTTTGTAGGATATTTAAATCGGCATATAACATTTTATATTTAGCTCTACTAAAAATTTTACGGATATTTTTCAGAGTTTAAGCACAATTTTTTATTTTTATGTCCATTTTACGCATGCGTTTAAAAAATATTACTCTGAAAATTTTTTTAAAAGTTTACATTTTCCTACTGACAGCATTATTATTTGCTGATAATTGCTTTTAAAAAATTTAAACGAGGTTTTTTATGTGTCAGCCTGTATTTTAATTGAGTTCTTGTTTAAGAATCTTTAATTGATTTTTTTGTGTTATATTTGACTCTTTTTGTTTTTGGTGTTTTAAAAATAACGGTACGTGCTACAAATCTGCAATTTGTAAAAAGTAATTTTTGTTATTGACATTTTTTCAGTTGCTGCAACAACAAATAATATAAAAATAGAATATAATTTTGTTGTCAGTATTCTATTTACTATGCGTAGTATTTTAATTTACTTTCTGTCAGTAAAAAGTTACAAATGTAATTAATAAATAGTTATATTAAAAAAAAAAACTATACTTACAAAGCATTTATGAAATGTATGAATAAGGCCCAGACCTCATTGATTGATCAGTTGGCTAGTTAACGAAAGAGTTAACTTACAAAGCGTTTAACAATGCTTTTACGCAACCTGACCTAATATCTTGAGCAGGCGACACAGGACACAGTTTAATAAACATTAACTCAATTTTTAATTTATCTTAATGATAATTGCAAATGATATGCGGTTTTTTTTATTATTAATAATCTTTTATTTAATTATAATCTTGTTTTTGATATATATATATATATATATATATATATATATATATATATATTTAATTTCTTGCAATAATATAAAAAATATACTTGAGTTGCAATATACAATAATTCTATATGACTGTTTATGTGTGACAGATAACTGTAAAACGTGTTTATCTGTAATAATGACTGTATGAGTCAAGCGATCTTTATCGAATTCTTAAGATTATCAATTTCAAACGACATCGAAATACAACTGATTATTAGAAACAAATTATTTAACAAATAAAACCACTACACATGAACTACTAAATTAACAATTAATACTTAATGATCCGTAAAGTTTGTCGTGTGTAAGAGTTTTATTATTTTCCTAATATTGCTTTATATCTTGCTGACATTTGTAATATCTACATAATATCCACATAATAATATAATACATTTATAATATCTCTCAAACAAGCTCTTTTATTATTATACTTAAAAACATTTGCTTACGCAACATACTATCAATTGTTATTTGTTCTTGAAACCTGTCTATGCAAGTAGCTAATTATACCAATATAACTATTTATCAGATGTTCACATAGACGTTAATTTTTAATTTTATATTTAATATAGTGGTAGAACTCGCATTCCAAAGGTTCCTGGCTTGTGCCAGAATTAAAATAAATTAAAATATTTTTTCTAGTTTGAAACCTATTATAAATTGTAAGTTTTTCAATTATTTGTTTAGTTTCTCGATAATATAGATCCACGTTTCATTTTGAAATTACGGAAACTGAAAATATGTATTTTCTTTCTAGGACAATAGTCGTCTGGGAATAAACAGACGCTGGACATCTCTACGACAACATGTACGACCACCACCAGGATTCGAACCTCAAAGTACTTCTAGCGGTGTTTCGACACCCTCTACAGCTAGTCCATTACCTGAAGCATCATCGCAGCAACCAACTCCTCAACACCAACCAGTCCATGTACCTACAGCACCTCGGAAAAGTAACTGGGAAGTCATTGAACATTTTACGGGAAATTCTGGTACAGGAAAACTATCTTCGAGTTTACTTGCGGTGAGATTTCATATTTATTCAGTTACATAATTTTCAATATTAGATTTAAAATGAGAAATAATACGAGTGCGTTTACAGGTCCAAGCCACAGTTGCAATATGATATTGAAGTAGGAAAAACTCAGTTCACTAATAGCTATATAATATTTTCTAGTTATCTTTGTTCTGCATAACGCTTAATCTTCATTTTTCTCTGCGCATCTCACACGTAATACACTGGAAAAATATATTATGGATATATTTTAGTAAAATTTAACTAAATAAAAAATATTTTACATTATTTTTTATATACATTGTTATATTTTAAAAGAATTAACAAAACTTAAAGATAAATTTACATATTTTTTGAGTAATTAACCCGAACAGTTAAAAGTAACTACTATTTTTTTTTTGACTCTGGAATTTAACTCCAAAGTTAATAGTTTCTTTAAAACCATTTTTGATTCCGTTTTCTTTTTTATATGATATTAGGCCAGGGTAGTTGTTAGGTATTCAAAAATTATTTTCTTTACAATTTATAAATTGTCAAGAATGTGATAAATAATAATCAATTTTATTTTCTTTTGTAAACTTGGTAAAAAAAAATCAAAACAACCGCTGAAATAATTCCTGGAACAACAAGTCTTGTCTCATAAAACGCTCATTTTTTCCACGTCACTATAAATTTATCACTTTAAGATTTATATTCCACAATACGGCTAAGACTGTATTATAAATTTTTCTAATAATTTATACTGACAGATTTTGCTTTGTAAACTGTTTTAAAAGCATCGTTTTTCTTAAATTTTATATCCTAATATTGAAAATGAAATTAATTACAAGTTAAATATCAATTTTTAATCTTTAATATTTTGTACAATTAAATGTTGAAGTGACAAACTAATATTAACATTTGTTTTTAAATTCTATCAAACAATGTTAAAATGCACTACTATCAATTACCAATGAATAATAGTATTATTGACTTTTTGAATATCTATGATGTGAAATATGTTTCAAAAAACTAACAAATTGAATAAAACTATATAATATAATTTTCAATTGTATAACATGAAACAATATACAGCATAGAATATCTCTCTATAATACGAAATAAACTTTTCGAGGATTAATTTCATATTTTATGGACAGTTGAGTCGATTAAAATGGACAAAAAAAAGTAAAACTACAACTCAATTGTATTTTAAATATTTCAACGGAAATAAAATTTAAAAAGTTTTAAAATTGATATGTGATATCTATATGTATATATATATATATATATATATATATATATATATATATATATATATATATATATATATGTATATCTATATAAAGTTTGAATTCGACAGTAAATTGTCTGAATATATTTGTTTATGTACCGGTTGAATATTTGCTATTTATATATTTAAGTTGCTATGCATGAAAATTTTAAAAACGAAATATTCGGAAAAATTACATATATTTATTTACATTCAAATATTAGACTAATATTTTATTAGTTTCAAAAAATTTTATAACACGTTCGACTAAGTAGTCCGCTCAAGCAAAATATAATAAACAAACAATATATTTTTATTTTTTCTTGTTAATTTTATATAAACTAAAATTTGAACATGCTAAAACTCTTCTTAAATACAAAAAAAAACATTGTAACATCTTTAGATAATCCTTTGTTTAATATTTTTACAGCAGAGTAGTAATGCACCCGAGACGAGACGAGGCGAGAAATGTACAATATCGATCTCGCATTGTTTTTGGGATGAGGCTATTTATACATACGGTATGTATACGCAATTGGTTATTTTTTATACAAGCTAAAAAAAAATCTAAACCAGCATACTAACCTAACCTACCTTAAATAGCCAATTACGTAAAAATACTTTATGTATAAATAGCCAATTGCGTATACATACCGTATGTATAAATAGCCACTTTCTTGTTTTTGTATCCGTAATCTTGATCTCTTTCTCACATATTTTTTTTGTGTGTTGTCTCGTTCTCGTTCGGGAGTCTCGCCATAAAAATAATCTTTTGCCCACTACGTGTATACGTCAAATTAACCTACACGAGTCAACAATTTCGTACCAGTCGTACTATCGGCGTTGTCTGTCTGTTTAGAATTTATGTACAATTCTAGAACTTTAACATAATGAAGAGATGAAGCACTAATTATAGTATGCAAAACAGAATACATATATCAAACAATACCAATAAATACATTGACAGATGATACCGAATCTGAACATGAAACTACTTCAAGTTCAACACAAGAACAAATAACTGACAACAATACAACAAAAATTTGTTTTATTATTTTATTAGTAGCAACAACAGCTACTCCCTACATTCCTTACTATTATCTATTGCATGCGCCACACGTTTCTCGTTTTAAATCTTACAAGTATTGTTATGGCCATTAAAATTTTCAGGACAATCTGTAAGACATCTGTATGGGGCTAGGAGAACTTACTTTATACTTTTTAGTCCGTTTTAAAAACATGGAATATTATTTTTTTTATTTAAATAATAATTTTCAATAATTATAAATTACTTCAAAAAACATTTTATCAAAATAGTTTCTTCGTATTTTCTTTATTTATTACGTGACAGTCGCGAGATTTCTCGCATCTCGCAGTTGTTATATCGATCTCGTCTCGCATTTTCAATTACAATCTCGCTCTCATCTCGAATAATGTTTCGGTCTATGGCCTTTTTAAACATAAATCTGATTCAATGAATCACTAGATATGAACAAAAAATTTATTTTTCTTTATAAAGCTGCGTTTACAATCACGTAGTTCGTAATTTCAAATTTTGCCGTTTGAGTTTTTATGTCACAAATAAGACTAACTTGCCATTAACTCTCCCTGATTTTCATTTTCAATTTAAATTTTAATTTTTTTGATATAAAATTTTTATCAAATTCAAATATAGAATTAAATCACGAATCTGCCCACATCAGCAATCTATTTACAAATATATCTAGACTTCAGAGTGTCATTACAGTTTCGCATAAATGACGTATATTGTTTGATGAACAAAAATTTGTTTTGTTTTTTAGATTATTATGAATTATATGCATCCTTTTAAGAGAGAGATTACCGATTATTTATGTATACTATATAAATTGAAATACATATGTTGTTTTATAAATTTTATAAATATTTAGCTTTTTGTAATGAATAATATTTATATTTATTGATATAAACGGCTTTAGGTTGTAGTTCTGTATTAATATTTATTAATAATCGATATTTCAATGTACTCAACGTATGTCTTCAACAGGAAAAAATATATAAATGCACAGAACAGAAATAAGTTACTAGAAATAAGCAACTTGTTTCTTTGTTCTGTTTACTCGTATTTACTGTAAATATCATTTCAATTTCGATTACAATTACAAAAATTATAGAATCCACTCGCAGATTAAGTATTTTTTACAATTCTCTTGCTTCTCATGTACAACAATTTAAATAACACACTTTCCAAAACAATTAATTTTTCTAAAATAAATAAAATAAGAATTTCAACGAAAGAAGTGCAATGAAAAACTTTTGTTCTTTAGGTGGGTGAAATGCCGCGTACGTCGAGTGTGAAAGAAGAGAGCGCTGGCGGCTCACCAAGTCTAGACTTGGATGTTTCCAGTAGTCCGGGTGGCGCCACAATTGGCGGCCGACGCGGTACCGTTATCGGTCAGGATTACACCGCTGCCACGGCCGGAGATGCTGAATCAGCGCTTCTTGTTTCAGCCGATGGCACTGCCCGGAAAAAGGACACGATCTGTTGGAAACTAAGGACAATTGTACATCGACTGTGCAGCACGCATCAATTTAAGAATTTACAGGTAGGAATCCATGTTTTTCTCTCTTATACAGGATATTTGTTTTTCAATGCGAATTTCAATTATATCATAGTTCTTCAATTGTTTACAGTATGTACTTTTAAATAAATAGTTAAAACTGAAAATAAGGCAATTTTTATTTAATATACTAATATCAGAAAAAACAAGCTGCGCTCATTCAAGAGAACTCTGCATTCTTTAAATAGTTAGAATATTTAATAGTAGAAAAAGGATATTATGACCCTTGCCATTTATATATTTACTGTTTTCCCACATTACTCGTTTGATTTTGTCTCGAATTTAAATCGATTAAAATATCATTAATAACATATTTTTTTATAATTAACATTTAAATTAAAAATTATTAAGTACTTTACTTGTTCTACAATTGACATTTATAAAAAATTATATTTTATCATATTGCTATGAAAATAAATTTGGTAATGTTTTTTTGGTAACAATATGACAGCATTGTGTCAAAATATTCAATCTGTCAAAAACTAATTTCAAAATAAATTTTATTTCAACATAAAAGTTACAAACAAATAAATATATGATTTTTGCTCGTTCAGTAGTAGGTATAACTTTGTTATTTATAAAAATAGAAGTAAAACCTTTTAGATATATTGAAAAATCATTTATTAAGCTTTCTTAGATTTTCGAGTATCAGATATAATTAAAAATATCAAAATTTAAAACAAATTGATGAAATAAATAAAAACTTTATTTTTACAAAAAGTAAGATGAGAGTACCGGCCTCAATTATTTCAAAAATTTTGTACAAATATTTTTGTGTTAAATAAACTAAAACACAATAGTCCGTATTACGAGCTCGATAATAAAATCAATTTTAACTAATACCGGTTTTATGACAACGTAATTGTCATAAGAGCAGAACTAAACAAATGAACAAAAACACCCAAAAACAGAGCTCGTAATACCAGCCAATATTTTCTGTATTTCTATTTATACTACGGTTATTTAAAAAAAAAAGCAAATTCATTTATGTTGTTCGTTTTATTCTTTGTAATTTTTCTTTATATAAAACAAATAATGCTTATGACAAAACGATAAAATATTAAATAAAACATTGGAATACCTAGTCGACATAGTAACGCGACAGAATGCTGTAAATTAACTTGTGTCTGCATTACAAAGTATGTCAGTGCAAAAATACAAATCCCAGATTTTGCTTTATCTTTTTCGTGCATTTCTATGTATTTCATGTCAACCAAAAGAGGTGTGACAATAAAGTTTCGAGAATAAATTTATTTAAAAATTTTATTTGGAAAACAAAATAGATGTGAGACTGTACTGTATTATTGATCATAACATTCACTTTCTAATATCTGTTTTAGGGCTTTATTCTGTTTCTTCCAAAAGAAAAATTTTATTTACTATTTACTATTAATCAAATTAGAGTAATTAATATCCGTTATTATTCCAAAAAAAATTCACTAAAAATGTATTCCGTTTATATATATATATTCCAGATAACACATAAACTCACATGAACTCATTCAATAGCGTTTAGAATTGTGTAAAAATGTTTTTTATTATTTTAATACAATTAGTTTATGTGAGGTTTAGTTTTTTGGAGACACTCTAGCATTTTTGCAAATATATTTTTTTTTATTTAATATTCACTAAAATATATTAAATACTTTTAAATATTCGGTACCTATTTTATTTATATGAGTTCAGCGCCGTTATATGATAGCACAAAAGTCAGTTGTCGAAGTGGCTATCATAAAAAAAAACAAAATATTTTTACATATTCTACCAAATAAAACTTAAAAACAACACCAACAACACTTTTTGTCTATTTGTACATAAAATTTGTTGGCATCAATGTGTTTACTATTTTGAATTTTTTGTTTTAAAATGAATTTAAATGCATCACAAAACTGTAGTATAATACATATGTAGCATTAGTGAAAATCTCAGCCGCTGGAAAAACTATGCTTGTATTCCAAAATGAAACAGTGATTGTGGTAAAACCACGGAAATAGAATAAAGGATTATTTGTTTCTATTATTTTTGTCTATGAATTTGCATAAATTTGTACTTCCAACTTTTATCAAATATGAATAATATTTTTATACTTGATATATATTTTTATATCTAATTTTGGGATAGTGGAAAGAGTTTGTGCCTCACCATTTTGGATACATGATGTGATTGTGTATGGCTTTATATATGTATTTGAAGATAAAATGTTTATTTATTAAATTTACATTATTTCATAATTTTCTAAAAATGTAAATTTAATACCTATCTTTCTTTACGTAAAATTGCAATATTATTTTCATTACATTATTTTTTAAATGTTTAGCTACATTGAAATGAAATTTACTGTGTTTAAAACTATTTAAATGTTTATTCATTCTGTTCCAACTAAATTGTAAAATCTGAACTAGTTTTTATTGTATGGTAAATTATAAACTACGTGTGCCTTGAGCAATTATAAACTGATTTCAAACAGCTTTGATGGTACCTTTGGTTAGCACCAATTTGTCCTACAAGACTATATAGCCCGCTTTTTATGGAACACCTTATAGAATTCGCACGCTAACCTTATCTAGAATCACCTTACTAAACAATAAATAATTTTTTCCTATTAAATTTATCACTCCATACATATCACAACGATAAAAATCACGAAATAAATTCAGAAATTATGATCACGTACATCGTAGAAACCGCAACTCCCCTTCTTTCCCATTTACTTAAAAAAATTTCAACGATGCATTATTAGTTTCATAACCTCAATTTCAATCGGCATCCGTCGCCATAATGGCTAACTAAGAAACGCAATCGGGCAAATCCAGATTCAAAGCGACGTCTAGAATATGAAACCAATATATTTTCCTCTATTGTTTTTCGTATATATTGACGGTTTCGCGTTTCGCATTAGGATTTGTAAAAAGGCTGGAGAAATGCGGTAAGGGGATGGTAGGAGAGTGGTAATTTCTACCCCTAAGAATCAGGTTAACGTCGTCGACACGAAATTTTCGAACGAATGTCGATGTGAACAACCCGAAATGGAACAGTTACATTTTACGATTGTGGTGTACTAATATAGGTATCACTTTACTGAATGGAATAGTATTAAAATCAATTTTTATTACCAAATCTAATAGTACAAATTCTTACCTTAGTGCAGAATTAGTCTGGGTTTATTTTTTATCATATTGAGATATTTATAGAAAAATATCATAAAGACATATTTTCATTACAAAACTAGCTTCAGTTTCATTACTATATAGCAGGTAATAAATTAAAACATGATGTTACTGTGGCGAAAAGATAATAAAATAAAATAATTTCCTTTAAACCATAAACAATAGTTTTTGAAAAAAGGCATGTTCGTATTTCAAAAGCTAAGCTTTCATCATCAATTACAGAATATAAAGCTTATATTATAAAGCTATTAAATTGTGTCAGTTTTCAGAGCGTGCTGCTTAATACAACGCCAGATAAAAGAGCTTTTACAGTTTTGTGATTTTATTCTTTAAACAAACTAAATATAAAAATTATGCTTATTTTAAATGTTGTTATAAAACTTTCTGAAACTATTTTAATTATGAGAACACATAAAATATTTGAAAAAATTTTTTTGTAAAAAAAATATACCTTGTTTTTGTACACTATCGTTGTATTTTGATTCCATTTTGCAATGTTATGCAAGCAACGTAGCACGAATGTTTCGCGTGTACAAGTTACTATAATTACTAGTTGTGAATGATTACAGTTGGCAAAAGAATTCTTTTAAATTATTCTAGGTTATTATTCGTGAAAATTGCACTTAACGAATGCAATATATTCAAATGTAATTTCACGCTACAATACTTTATATCTTGAACTCAATTTATTTTCAATACAAAATTCTTTAATTATAGAGAATAGAAATAATACTTTTATTATAATTTTAACTTAAAAATATGGGGAAAAAATAGAAATTTCCTTAAGTAGAATATAATCACTAAACCGAATCCTTTTGAGAGCTAGTCAATCAAAAGATTCGAGTTCCAATCCTGATCGGATTCATCTTTTATATATACCATATATCTACAACTGTTAGAAAGTCAAGAAAACTTAACATTTTATTAATTTTTAAGTCACAAGTTTAACAAGATAACAAAAAATATTCAAATTTAGGCTTTTTTCACACTATTTTATTTATCGCGAAATTAGTTTTACGTTTTAAAGTAGAACTAGAGGTTTTAATTTTGAACCAAACTATTTACTAACTTATGAAAAAAATAGTTGTTGCTGGTTTTATTGCAGCCAAAAATTAAAATTATTAATGTCTTTTAACAAATTTTTATTGTTTTTACAAAGCTAATCGATAATGCAGTTTCAAACCAATAGCATTTCTATTAAACATAAAACTAATTTTGGAATAAATAACGAGACTTTATCGTTAATGCCATAAAATTTGTCATTTTCATAATTCTGTAATTTTTTTTTAATAACAAAAAAATATATCAAAAATTCTTTATATGTTTAATTCTACAAATTTAACTTCTTCTTTTTTAGTTCAGAGGAAAACAAAATCTAACCTAACTCTATTTCTGCTGCCACCGTCATATGTTTTATCAACATCCATGTTTCGACGACAGAGACATCTAACGCTAACAGTTTGCAAACTGTCTTTCAGTTAACATAGTAAAGTAATACACACGCAACCGTAGCACGTAGCACAGTCCTGCTGTCAACCGCAGTGATATAAACGTTCCGTTTTTTGTTACTGCACAGTGCAGAGCATAGCAGACAGAGTCGCCGAAAACCACTTGCGAACACTGATATTAAGAGATTAACCGCTAAAATAACGAGATCAGCGTCGCTGGTAACTTTGTCACTCGCGTTACTATTGTAAGCTAAGAAAAAGCGACGCTGATTTATGCGAATTTTTTTCAGCAAACGATTTTTGGGTTTCTGTTCACTTTGAACGACTTAATTGATTATAGTTTTTTTTTTTTTTTTTTTTGGTATATTTGTCATAGGATTATTGAATAATCTTTTCTTTTGCAAAATTATTAGTATTTTTTAAAAAAATTGAGACTGACAAAAAAAGTAAAAAACTTTAAATCTTTTGCAAAAAAAGTTATGTAATATTTTTGTGACATACTCGTATATTATAAAAAATATGAGAGGTGAATTTATATAGGAATTACAGTATTAATAGAAGCTAATTGAATAATATTATAATAATGTATCATCTAATGTGCAACTTAAAATGACAAACTTTCTTTTGAGCATTTATTTAAAAATGAATATTTTACCAAAAGAGATAAAGTTGTACTTGGATCTTGGTAATTAAATAATTACCATAGCAAAATATACTAAAAATAGTTTTTTAATTAAATAAATATTATGAAAAAATTACAAAATAATTTATCGATTAAAATGTGCACCAAAATGTTACTTCAAACTGGATTCTTGCTCGTATCTTACTTAATTTATGTTTCTTTCTTATTGGTTTAATTCGCTGTTTAAACATGCTCAATGTCGCTTAACAAACGTTTACATCTATTTCAGGTGTAATAAACTTTTTTAAAAAATATTTTAATATAGATTAATACGTTAACACTGTTTTCTCTAATTATGTTTGATTTTATATTTAATTTTATATATTTTATATAACTTTTGTAAATTACCACAACTATATAACAATGTTTGTAGCTAAAGTTTCTAATAAATATTTTGATGTTTATTTTATTGCGCATACATCTTTGTGTACATTTTATATTTAGAAGGTAAAATTATATTTCCCTTCAAAACAACGTCTTTGTTTACAAATAATTTTTTTTTTCATTGTCATTAAGATATTGCCTTCTTACTGACATATCAAATTACTCATCGCATGTTGTTGGAACAGCATTTTTGTTTTCGTTTCACGATGATAAAAATTACAAGATGAATGAGAGAAAATGAAGTTAGTCATTTCTGAAGGAAATTTTCATATTTTTCTCAAGCTTGTTTATGAATATTTCCTGAAGTTGAGCACATTTTAAAATATATATTTTAATCGTGTTTACTCTATTCTATACTATTCTTGAACATTTTGCTTTTTTTTTCAAATATTATAATATTTTATTTTAAGTGCATGTTATAAGTATAAGTTAATAGTTTAGGTTAGAATTTGAATAAGTATATAAAATTTTTATTAAAACCAGTATAATATATTTTTTTTTTCTACGACCATAGTGAAATTTATCACTTATCAATTTGTCATTAGTTAATATATGTAGTACATTATTCAATACTACCCAAAAATCTGTACTACAATATACATATTGTTTTTTTTTTTTTATATTTTTATAATTGAATATTTTGAGGGACCCTAAAATGTTGAGCGTCCCTGGCTGTAGCCCTTTCTCTCCGTACACAGCCCCAGTATATCAATATATTTTAAATAAAATGATGATATTACAAAATTATTACTTACCTTTAATTGCAGAAATATTATAGCTTCAATTGTAATACTCTTCACTCAAAATTATGTCTATATAATATGAAATACATACATCAATACTGTTTGTTCACTTTTATCATATAAAATTCCACAAAGTTAATTGTATCAATTAGAATCCGATATTTGTTGTACTTCTTATAAACAAAATACAAATATATTTATTAAACTTAGTCACAAAATATTAATACACTAAATTTTATACAATATTTTTATGGAAAAACACGAAGTTTTTACGATCTGATGCAACAGATTACACTAATTTTACACAACTAAAATTAAAAACATAAATTAACTTGTATCAATTCGCTGCTCATCTCTGATTGGCTAATATTTCAATTATTTGAAATTCCTACAGGGTATAAATATAGTTTTGCTTGTAGAAACAAAACAGACAAAATTTAACAAGATTACGCATATTAATTAAGTAAATTCTAAGAAAATGTTTTTTATTAATAAAATCAAAATACAACAAGTCAAACAAGTACCAGACATAGAATTTTATTTATTTAGTTGAGTAAATAAATATCTCTTTATTACATTTATTTTTTTATTAAATTTATTTAATATATAAATAGATGAATTCAATATTTCTGTTAATGAATATCAACGACTCATATTTTAATATTGAAATTTAGATAATTTATGAGTAGTCAAAATTTGGTATAATTCACGACACATAAATAATGCATGAAAAATATTTTTTTATACGACAATTTTTTTCTCACGACAGCAAATGTAAGTGCACAACAAAAAATTTAAATGCACGATAAATATGTAAATGAACGATAAAATATTTGTTCTAGCAAAAAAATCTGAAATTGATTTTTTAATCCAACTTATCAAGCAATAAATGCAATCAAAATCTTCAAGGGTACTAAACAAATAAAAAAAAAATTTACCCAACTTATCTAACAATGGGTCTGACTAAAAATTTTAGGTGGAAAAATGATACAAATGATATTTACAGTAAATAAACAGAACATAGAAACAAGTTACTATAAATGTCATTTCTATTATTTTTCCTAATGAAAATGTACGAAACGTCGATTATTAATAAATATTAATACAGAACTAAAGCCATTTTATTTTATAAATTTTTTATTTGTTTAATTTAGCAAACATGTAAGTATCATATTAAGTATTTACAATATTTATCGCGCGTTTATAACTTTTTATCAAATATTTAATTTTTAATCATGCATTTGAATAAATTTACATGAAAATGTAATTGCAAGAGCAATTAATTTGTATCCAATTTCTATTTTATGTAAGAGATTAATGTTACAATATTTTGAACAATTATGAATAATAAATAATTTTGCAGCTTTCCGTTTTAGTAATATACTCATACGATGCATTATCATTTGTTTACATAATTTCTGCTATTAAATTTTAGCTGAAACAATGAAATTTGATATATATATATATATATATATATATATATATATATATATTACTGAAATGGCTTTATATACAGGTCTGTATTTTTTTAGGAAATGATAGTACACCTCAAAAAGAGTCGATAAATCTTAAAACGCTTTAGTTAAAAGTCGTCTCATAAGCGAGATAATAATTCTTTTAGTTTTTAGTAGAAACAATTAATTGTTTTAAACTCTAGTAATTTACTACTTAATCAGTATTGTTCAATTGTTATTACTTTTATTACTTGACAGGTACTTTACTAAAAAATTATTATTTTTACCTTGTTCTATATTCGATATTCTAATATCGAATTAGTCGATATAATACTGATTTATTGTAAATCGGCCTCAACAATTCATCTATCTAATCATAAAAACTAAAAGAATTATAATCTCACTTATGAGACGATTTTAACTAAAGCATTTTAGAGTTTAAAAGAATACGGAGACGACCGTAAACGCCCTGTATATATATATACAAGTATATTTGATTTTTAATATTAAAATTTGTGTTATGTTGTCGAATTTAATACTGTAACAGTTGATTTGATTTCTAAATTTAATAATAACATATTTAACCAGTAATATAATTACCAATATAGGTTCTATGTACATTTCATACATATATTAAATTAATTTCAATTGCAATTAAAATATATTGCAATAGCTGTATTAGGAATTTATTTAATGTAAATCAATGGTTATATGATAATTTAAATATAATTCAAGATAATAAAAACAAATAATTGTTTAATATAAAGATTTATAAGGATAAAAATTCAAGTAAAAGTTATTTAATAATTTATGAATAATATTTCTAATCGTCTTTATTTTTTTAACATAATTAAGTAGTGACGTTTAAATTACAATGTAAAACATTATGTAATTTTACATATCTTTTAATACTAGAATAACAACATTTTGTAATTTTACTGTATTGATTTAACTTTATTGATATTTTTTTCAAATTCTGCTATGTATAATAATTTCTAAATATATACCATAAAAAAAAATTGTTAAACAATTATTTTTGAAAATATCAAAACTGAAACATAATATTGGAAAATATGTTTATAACTATCAATAATTTATTACATAAATAGCATAATAAACGCCTATATTCATTTTCAATTTTCCCCAACACAAAGAAAATATTTAAATTCAAACAAATTAAATATTTTTCTGTTAACATTGCAACATTGTCTGTTTATGTTTTGTTTTAACACAAAAGCATAGAATTTTTCAAAATGGAAAACATAATTACACTTTCAGCTTGATGAAACACAAATATTAAAACAGTATAAATTATAGATCAAACACTTTTTATAGTACACAATTTTGATATTCCAATATTATGGTTTCACGTGTATACAAATTTATAATCATATAATCCAAATATAGCGTCATAAAAACATACGATTAATTGGTGCATGCGCATTTATGACAGAAAAGATGAGTATATTAATAATTTAGGATTATTAATACTTATAGTTTGTTAAAAAACAAGTTAATTAATTATTTTCTTAATTAGAATGTTAAAAGTTTGAGAAAGTATAAAAAATTCTGAACAATATTTTTTATTTTAGCTTGTAGCTATTTATAAAAGAAAAAAAAATTAAGTTATTAATCTACTCGTAGTTTAGTTTCACTCATTTTTGTTCATTGCTTTAATATTGGAACATTTGATTTTTAATATAATAATTTGTAGACTCTATCATACGCATTGTTTAAATTTTTTTATATTTTGCTAATTACAGTTAACCAAGGCAAACTTTAAAAAAATATATTTTTAAACACCAAACATTTCTTTCCAAAAAAAGCAATATTTTCGTTTATTAAGAAAAATTGAACGTTTTAATGTATATAATTGTCTTAAAACAGTAATATTTGTGCATTAATCGTCATTAATTTTATTATAAACAATAACTAATTAAACAATTAGTACAATTTAAATAAAGAAAAATGTATTGACTCTACCGGGGTACTAACCCGGGACCTTTTACTTTCGCGGTAATTTTTCTTTATTTAAATCGTACTAATGTTTAATTAGTTATTCTTTGTAATAAAATTAATGACGATTAATGCACAAATATTACTGTTTAAAATATATCTTATCGTCGAATTAAAAATTGTATATAATGTTTGGAGGCGACTGATTTCGGGATGATGAAAAGAATTTGTGCCACACCCTTTTTGGTACATGGCGTGATTGTGTATGTATGTATGTATATAATTGTCATTAATTAAAAAAAAATCAGGAATAGATATTTTTATTTTGTTTCCAGTATAGAAAACATTAACTGACTATGATATATTACAGTAATTTATGTTTGATTTCAAGTTTTTTTCGCTATACTAAACTATTATTAATTTACGGTTTATTTCATAAAGTTTATTAGTTAATACTTTATTACATCTATCAAAGTTATTAATGTTTATTGTTTATGATATTCAGGTTCCATATTGTTTTATGATTATTTGTGTTAAGGACTTAGCATACGTTTAAAATTTAGCGCCAGTTTATATATATATTGTAATGCTGTCTAGCGCATGATAACACATGTCCGCGCATTCGCATACGTCACGCGTACGTAAAACTTAACCAGACATGATTTTGTCTTCAGTCGAGCCAAGGACGAGAATGAACGCAGACATATATTCTCAAGCGCAACGGCAGACTCAAATATAACATACATCATGTATAACTTTACATGGTCCTTCGCTAGCCAGATAACTGAACCGCAGTTATAAAATGTATATCGTTACATAAAAATGTATATCGTTACATAAAAATGTATATCGTTACATAAAAGTGTATATCGTTACTACAATGTAATAAATTTACATGGTCCTTCGCTAGCCAGATAACTGAACCGCAGTTATAAAATGTATATCGTTACATAAAAATGTATATCGTTACATAAAAATGTATATCGTTACATAAAAGTGTATATCGTTACTACAATGTAATAAATTTACATTGGTTCGTCGCAGCAAAATAACTGAATCGCAGTTATCAAGTGTATATCGTTATATCAAATTAGCCAATCGGAGCTAAACAACTAATCGATAGTTGCAAGAAAACGCCAATATAAATCGATACATTGGCACACCAAGTAAAACAGTCGAGTTTTACATAGCGGACATTGGGTCACAATCGAAATCATAAGAATTCCATCGGGAACAGCAAGCGACAAGTCCTAGCACGAGGCAACGGCATACCAAGAATAACGGAATTGCAGGCGGCAATTTCGCAAGCAAGCAAACGAGCGGCGTATTACCAGAGCAGCGGTGACGTCACAGCACGGGCACAACATTCGCAGCGGCTGCGGCACAGCGGTGGCGGTGCAGCGGCAGCCAGCAGCAACAACAAAGGGCGCGGCAGCGGCGTTCAGCACAAAGACACCTTTGTATCGTTCGGATTAGGTCGTATTATTTATTATTATTGTCACTTATTTGATACTATATTGAGTTAACAACGATGGCACAGAACCTTAACGAACAATTAAAACTATTAAAAAATAAAAGATCGTTTTTAATAAGAAATTTACAGTTAGCACAAAAATACATTGATAAAACTAATGAAACTTTAGATTCACAAAATAAATCATATAAACAATTCAATCTTTGCGAAAACTTACTTAGCGATTATGAAACGTATTTTAAAGATATATACGACGCAGAAGTAGAAGATGAGTTTAATGAGATTTTTGATGAAAATGAAGAAATAGATGAGTTAATTGCAAATGTAAAGGTTAAAGTAAATGAAATTTACGCGAAATATAATTCAAATCATAGCAATACAGGACCGTCTGTTGCTACGGATGCGGTAGGGAGTGCCAATCGCATAACAAAACTTCCAACGATAAATTTGCCATCATTTGACGGCAAATTTGAACATTGGATATCTTTTAAGAATCAGTTTATGGAATTAATAGACAAAAATATAACTCTTTCAAATGTAGATAAATTGCATTATCTAATTACATCTTTGACAGGCGACGCTGCAGATGTAATTGCGGGTTTAGAGATTACAAACGAAAATTATAGTCAAGCAATCGAGCTACTTAGAGAAAGATTTGAGCATACTAGATTAATAGTAAATAATCATATACGCGCTTTATTCGAAATAGAGCCGGTATCAAAAGAAAATTATCACGGTATTAGAAAACTTTTAGACACGGTATCACAACACACTAGGGCGTTGCTATCATTAAATAGGCCGGTAGAATATTGGGACGATTTGTTAATACATTTGATTGTTAATAAATTACCGTTCAATACACGACGCGAATGGGAAACTAGAATTTCAAACACGGAAATGCCCAAACTCAAAGTATTGAAAGAATTTTTAACTCACAAATGTCATACGTTAGAAGTTTTAAATCATAAAACAAACGATAAGCAAGAAACGAAATACGTTAAATATAAAACGGTAGATACGCGTGCACAATGTAATTTAACAACGAAAGATAGTTTTTGTTATTATTGTAAAAATGATAAACATTACACAAACAAATGTTTTCAATTTTTGAAATTAAATGTAAACGAGAGAATAAAATATGCTAGAAACAACAAATTATGTTTAAATTGTCTAAAGGAAGGGCATATAGCATATGAATGTAAGGCAACACGTTGTAAGAATTGTAAAAAACCGCACAATACGGTACTGCATTTAACGGCCGGAACAACGAGCGATGACGCGAGCGGTAAGGATGATGTGGTTAGCGCGGCGGCTACCACTCTCTCATCTAATTGTCGAATAAACCCTACACAAGTATTGTTGTCTACTTGCATGATTAAAATAAAGGGAAATAACAACAAATATTATGAAGCACGTGCATTGTTAGATTCTGGTTCACAAGTAAATTTCATAACTAAAAAATTGTTTAGTTTATTAAATTTAAGATCGACTAAGGTGCATTTGCCAATCGTAGGTATAAATGCAAAGGATAGTCAGGCTACAGCGGTAGTTCAAACAAATTTAAAATCTAACATTAGTAATTATTGCGTAGAATTAGAATTTTATATTCTTGATAAAATAGCGGGCTCGCAGCCATCAATAGATTTAAATTCAAAATTGTTACAATTGCCAGGGAATCTGCAATTAGCAGATCCGGAATTTTATAAAACAAAGGATGTAGATATCTTGTTAGGCGCGCAAATATTTTATGAATTGTTGTGTAACGGTCAGATCCGTACTCAACAAAAAGGGCTGATTTTACAAAATAGTGTTTTTGGTTGGCTAGTATCGGGTTGTATACCACATAATATTCTGGACGTAGCGCGTTGTAACTTGAGTCTAGTACAACGTCTAGATAAAAATATAGCTAAATTTTGGGAAATAGAAGAAACACCTGACAAAAAGGTAAAATCTATCGAAGAAATCGAGTGCGAAAAGCATTTTAACGAAACAATAACACGCGATATAAATGGTAGATTCATTGCTTCTTTACCCTTTAAAATAGAATCAAATTGTCTCGGTGATTCATTAGAAACCGCGAAACGGCGATTTTTTAGTTTGGAAAGAAAGTTATTGAGTAATCCGGAAGCGAGGGTTAGCTACAATGATTTTATGAATGAATATATTCAATTAGAGCATATGAAAGAAATCGGTACATTGGAATCGGGTAATAAAGAAGGCTATTTTATGCCACACCATGCTGTATACAAGGCCGATAGCTTGACAACGAAGGTTCGGGTAGTTTTTGATGCGTCATCAAAAACTTCAAATAATATTTCTCTAAACGACATTTTAATGACAGGGCCTGTTTTGCAGGACGATTTATTCAGTATTCTTGTACGGTTCCGAACTTATCAGTACGTGTTAACGGCTGACGTAAGTAAAATGTATCGACAAATTACAATCAATTCAAATGATGTAAAATATCAAAAAATATTATGGAGATTCTCTCCTAGCGAAGAATTAAAAATTTTCGAATTGCAAACGTTAACGTACGGTACGCGACCAGCCTCTTTTATTGCTACAAAATGTCTACAAGAGTTAGGCCGAAGTGTACAAAACAGTAATAATCATTTGGCCGAGATAGTTACAAGAGATTTTTACATGGATGATTTAATAACGGGGGGTAACGATCTCGAAGAAATGAAGGTATTGCAAAGGGATATGACCATTCTGTTAGAGAATGGTGGATTTCCTTTACGGAAATGGGCGTCAAATTATTCGGAAATAATTGACAATGTAGCGTTAAATAAACAGGAAAATTTAACAATAAAATGCAATGAACACGATTCATTAAAAACATTAGGTATTCATTGGTTACCTGTACGCGACGAAATTGCTTACCATGCTGTCAGTACAGAGAATACAATTTATTCGAAAAGAGTCATACTATCGCACATAGCTCAACTGTTTGACCCATTAGGATTGTTAGGTCCGATAATCGTGATAGCAAAATTAATTATGCAAGATATATGGAAACTAGAAATAGGGTGGGACGAGCAAGTACCGAGCGAAATTAAAAATAAATGGTTAGAATTTATAGAGCAATCGTCGGTTATTAATAATATTTGTATACCACGAAGGGTAACCGGTAATCAAATTGTACAAGGTTTGAGTAACATGGGTATAGATTGGCATTTTATCCCTGCTAATTCCCCGCATATGGGCGGCCTGTGGGAGGCTTGTGTAAAATCGGTCAAGTTTCATTTGAGACGAATTGTGCTAAATAGTTCGTTAACGTACGAGGAGTTGTGCACGGTGTTGACTCAAATTGAATCAATCTTAAATTCACGGCCATTAGGCCCATTGTCGTCCGATCCGAACGATATACGAGTGCTAACCCCAGCGCATTTTTTGATTGGTCGTACATTTACGACAATCGCGGATCCAGACGTTTCTGATCAACACACTACCCGTCTAAATCGTTACCAATTCTTGCAGAAATTAGTACAGAACTTCTGGATAGCTTGGTCACGAGACTACATCTCCTGCCTGCAGCAAAGAACCAAGTGGAAGACAACTGGCTTCAACGTGAAACCGGACATGGTCGTGCTGCTAAAAGAAGACAACTTGCCACCTTCATGTTGGCGTTTAGCGCGAATACATGAAGTACATCCTGGTGCTGACGGTATAGTGAGAGTGGTTACCTTGTGGTGTAGTGGTAAATATGTAAGGCGTTCAGTAACAAAAATTTGTGTGTTACCTGAAGTGAGCAAATAAGCTACTGTTATGTTATAAGGAATTGAATATGCATTTATTTGATATGTCTATTATGTTGTAAAAAAAATGTAATATTGTTTCTTATTGTTTTGAAACCCCTTTGTGTTTCAAGGGGGGCGGTATGTTAAGGACTTAGCATACGTTTAAAATTTAGCGCCAGTTTATATATATATTGTAATGCTGTCTAGCGCATGATAACACATGTCCGCGCATTCGCATACGTCACGCGTACGTAAAACTTAACCAGACATGATTTTGTCTTCAGTCGAGCCAAGGACGAGAATGAACGCAGACATATATTCTCAAGCGCAACGGCAGACTCACATATAAATACTTCAATGTGTATAACTTTTACAATTTGTTTTATATAGTATCTGTAAATATTATAGTCCATCAATACAAAAAATCACGGAATTTTTTATTGTGCTTTTATATTGATATATACTTCACATTAGCTGAAATTAATGGAATATACAGCTACGAGTATCTATCATTTTCTTAGTATTCTTAATATATAATCTTTTATTTTAGCAACAAATTATACGTACATTACTGTTTTTGTGATAAATTTTCAATAAAAAATTATGTTTAGAATTTTTAGATTTTAAAATAGAAAAATTTGTACTTTCAAAAGAGAGCTACGTAGAATATAATTTCTACTAATATTGCAGAATATATTAATAGATTTTTCTCTATATTTATACATTATTTTACTAATAAAACTAATCGTTAAATAATAAATTTTGGGATTCCATGTTCAACAAATTTTACAAGATATTATAATCAATGGTTATATAACATAATCACTATTTTAAGTCCTATAATATTTGTTTTTTTTTACAAACAAACAAAAAATATAATTGTTATCATATTAAAATAAAACGGCTTTATTAATACAGAACTACAAACTTTTGAATTCTGAAAGACTTTTTTGCTATGTTATCATTATCACAAATATAAATAAATATATATAAAGATATGGTTACAGATTTTTAATTGTAAAATCGACATTGATAAGTAAATAAAATTATTAATTATAAAAAAAAAAAATATTTATTTAAGCCAACAGACAGCTACTAATATAATTTAGTTCAATAATACGTACACAATCATCTCATGTATTGATAGCGTGTGGCACAAACTCTTTCAATTTAAAGGTATTTGTAAAAAGTTTTAAAAAATAAATAAAATATTTTTTAATGCTATAAAATTTAAACAAAAAATGCGAATAGAAAAACCAAACATGAATATGTAGGAAAAGCAAAAAAATTAAAAAATAAATAAATAAAAAAAAAATTGTAACTTCATATAAATATTTCTAAAGTTTTTTAATACTATTGTTTTCTTATTTATTATGTCACCAAATAGGTTAAAGCCGATATAAATAAAAATAATAAAAAATGTTTGTTGTTTCAAAAAGGATTGTGTTTACGAATAAAAATAAATAAATAAAATAAAATCTTTTCTTTTTGTTTTGTTTGATATTGTAAAATTATTCATAAAAATATAGTGAAATTTTACCTTTTCTATATACTTGGAACATGCAATATTTGGAATGTGATCCTTCCCGTTAAATTCGTGCCCTTGCTGAAATATCCAGGGTCGACCAAGGCCATCTGGCAGACTGCCAGTCTACGGCCCTAACAAAATAAATTTACTTCATCTTAGCGCCAAATGCCAAGTCAAAACACCCTAATCAATACAACTTTTGCTAATGTTTGCACCTTTATCTTTTTAGACAAATTTACAGATTTATTTTCATGCGTTTCATTCTTAAATTCAATTTGTTTAAATTACTTTACATATACAAGGTGACTGATGTTAATGGATTGATGTAGAAAACTTGTTTTTATTATTAATAGCAAAAAATTTAATATTTAATAAAAATTTTCCGTGTTTGCTTCAGGATGATAAATATATATATATATATATATATATATATATATATATATATATATATTTTATATATTATTCTAAAAACATAACTTAATATGAGTGATATATTCAAACAATATATATTTATTTTTATAAATAGCACATAAGTTAATATTACATACTAAAGGTATAAATGACTTTCAATTGTTTTATTATTTAATTTAAAAACATAAATAATAAATTTATAAAAAAATTACATACTTATTATTTAAAGATTTACAATTTTCTACAAATATTTTGTTATATTATATAATATATAAATTAAAATTAATATTCAATAACTTACAAAATTGAATTTTATTTTTAAAAATATCTACTAAATCTAGAGATAAATTGAAAATTATTCTGTTACAAAATATTACTATATACTATATTTAATTAAACTATATATTTTAAATTTTCAAACGATATATGAAAATAGATCTTTTTTTTATTATTTTATAACACCTAAAAGTATAAAAAGAAATATATAGAATAAACATATAAAAATGCATATGTATTTAAAAAATTTATTAAAACCTATAAACATATTTTTAAATACAAATAATTATTCTATAAAGCAGAACATGTAACATACAATTGTCAAAATTAATAATAAACAATCATAATCGATATAAAGTAAATACAAATCAGTTTTTGTGAATTACAAACTTATGAAGATAAAGGAATCATATAAAAATGCAAAATACTTTATACAATAAACATGTAGAATAAAGCCTGTATAAAATACAATTATCAGTATAATTAATGGAAAATAAAGTACATTTTAATGTCTTTTAATATTAATCTTAATTATAAATTTGTTATCATTTGGTACAAAATTTTCTGCATGTATATCCAATTTATAATCAGGATGATCCGCACAACGAGGTTCCATCAATTTTGTAATCGTTTTATTTGACTTGGGATTAGTAAGATACAAATAACTTTTGAATTTATTTAAATGATCACTTCTCATCAATGTATGTAACCAAATAATATAGGTGGAATTGAAAAAAAAATAGCAACAAATTATTTGTCCAATATCACTGTCGATAATGAAATATTGACCAATACTTGCAAACGAAATATGCGATTCTGTATTCAACTTGTAGCACAAATCCTGATGTTCTAAATTATAGTGTTGTGATAATTTACAATTTCCCAAGCTGAAACCACAAATCCAGCAGAATTTGGCGTATGCACAGAAAAATGTTTCGTGCTTTTTACATTTTACTTGAATATCTTTAAACATGCATCCTAAGGATACATTTCTGCAGGCATTGAAGTATGAACGTGTCACAATTTTATTGGCTCCATTTCTTTTCGGAACGATAGATTTTGTTTTTTCAACTGGTTTGTTTAATTTTTGTAATTTAATGATAAATTTCGTGTTTCTAAAATTCTTTATCAAACCGTTTAACTTTGTAATGTCAACTACAATCGATGTATTATCTTCAATTGGTGTAAATTTCTCGTATGTAGCATAATCACAAATTAATAGATCGCTCTTTTCATTTTTAATAATTAGCTTGTATTTGAAAATGGTATTTTTTGGTAAGTTTTCAAGATAGCGAACCGAATGGTAAAGTTTGTTTTTGCTTAGGCATATTTTTACATGTAGCAGAAACAAAATATTGTAGCCAAATAGAAGAAAATGATGTTCACCTGCCATGGAGACATTATGCATAAAACTGCACGGATTTTCCACAACATTCTGCGAATGCGTAAAACGGCAATGATCTAGTAACTTGCTCTGCGCTCCGATCCATTGACAAGAAGTAAATATAGGACATCTTAGTGGACGATAATAGTAGAATAGTTTGTCAGCTTGACTTCCATTCGGTGGCTCTTCCATTTTCTTAGGTTTTTTCTTTTCCGAAGAACTGATTTTCTGATTTTCTTTTTTTAAAGATTTTCCCGGAGTGGAACAGAACGAAACTACACTTTCATTTTCACATATTTTTCTTTTTGTAAATTGTTTATCATTGTCGTCACTCTTTGACAAAGTAACTACACTTTGATTACAATTCATTTTCACCGAGCTAAACTTTAACTGTTCGACTTATAATTGTAAAATGACTTAGGTTTTGCAAAATATCCCTTTTAATAGGGCTGTTATTATAAGCGCTATTGTGGTTAAAATTGACATTATTATTTCCTGGAATTATCATAGATGTATAGCTGATTGTCGGGGGGAGGTACTTAAAAATGTGCCATCCCTCATTTATTAAAATCACAAGTTTTCCCACTACTTCTTGATTTAGTAAAAACCGTTTTAAAATTTTGTCTGTTTACTAGTGACAAATTTTCTACATTTTTAATTTTTATAATTGCAACTATATATAAATAAAATTATAAACAGCCATTTATAAATATGATAAAAAAAATACAAAAAATAGGTAATTTTAATAAAGATTGTTGAAACTGTGAGTGATTGAAATTTTAGTTAAATTAGATCAATTTTAGTTAAGAAAACTAATGAAAGTTTAGTTTTTAATAAATTTTAGCTTTTATTTTTATTTTTTCATACAATAATTTATGAATCTAACTTATACTTTATTAAAATATTTGTTTGATAAATCAATTTTTATAACAGTTTTTTAATATATTTTTTTTTAATTCCATTTTTTATGAATACATATTTTTTATACAAATATTTGAAATATAAATTCTCGGTTTTACAAACACACAAACATAAAACAAAAATAGTAATGTCACTTAAACTATAGTTACAAATTTTAGAGTAGTAGAGTTACTTAACTTCGTGTTTAACTCTGGGTTTAATTTAACTGTTTATTAAAAAAATAGATTTTCAAATTTAATCTCGAGTTAGTTACATTAACTTGAGTTAAATTTACCTTGCGTTTATAAAACCGAGCAACAATATTATTTAACAAGATAAAAAATCTTCTCGAACTTATTAGGTTTTAGGTTGTAGTTCTGTAAATGTAATTTGTATCATTTTTCCTGATGAAGATGTACGTTGAGTACGTCAAAATGTCAATTATTAATAAATATTAATACTGAACTACAACCTAAAGACGTTTTTTTTAATATTATTTATAATTTATAATTCTCATGCACCCGTATTTACAAATATTTAATAAAATTATTTTCATCATTTTTGTAATTGGTTAATAGATTAATATAAATAACGTTTCAGTAGAAACATTTCTATTGTCTGCTACGATTTTTTTGCTAAAAATATTTATTTTGTATTAATACCTGCCGTGCAAAAGATCTTAAATAATATCTAAGCTGGGGAAAACTACATAGATTCATTCTAAATATAACTGTAAGCATAATTTACATTTTACTAAAAATTCAAGAAAATAACAAAATTTCAAAAGAGATTAAGGTAACCGTATCGTATTGTGTGTTAAAGGATAAAATAAACTTAACATATCTTTTATTAACTTTTGAGTTAATTACAATGCATTGTAAATTAGAATTTTATTAAAAATATTATTAAAAATAATAATAAATTTAGATTCTATTGTGGTATATGGACTTCTGAATAAAAATTAGTATTTTATTTTGAAATTTAAATATACGAAAATTTATTATTTTAATATAAATATAACATGATTATTAGATGGATTTGTACATTATGCAAATTTTTCGAAAAGTACGTTCGATTTAACACTTTTTAATATTTATTTTAAATGTTTTCTTTATTTTGTTTTATTTGATTTAATTGTTTTTATATATTATATTTATATATTATATATTTCGTGGAGTACATCGAAACGACGATTATTAATAAACATTAATACAGAACTACAAACTAAAGCCGTTTTATTTTAATAGTTAAACATTTTTACCTTATTTATTTAGATTAAACAGAACGTAAGCCTATGACTGTTTTATTTTATATAATGAGTATTAAAAGATTTTTTTACTATTTTATTTATTTTTAGCGAAGTAAATCACATATTGAAATGTTTATTTTCTTTTTAAACGTAAATAATAAAATACTAGAAAAATAATATTTTATTATTAATAATACATTCATGGTGTGTCAAAAATCTGAAATTTAATTATCAAGGCACTGATTTAAATAAAATTTGGCTCTCTTTAATTAAAAATGTATAAATTTGATAATCTAATTGCTTATTTTGTTACCTAGTAACTTGTTTCTATGTTCTGTTTATTTATTGTAATGTCATTTTTGGAATTTTTCTTGACGATGATGAACGTGTAGTACGTCGAAACGTCGATTATTAATAAAATTAATATCACGTTTTATCTTTCGAATTTTATTTAAACTTTCCCTTTGAACATTTAACTCTAAAAATATTTTAATGCTCAAAATAATTGTAGCAAGAAAGCATTTTTAGTAAAAATGTAGATATTAATATAAATAAAAAGATATCAAACGAAATATTTTATTGAAATCTGTACAAATACATAATTTATTAAATACAAAGAGAAAATGATAATCTGTTAGTTCATTTTTCAAGCGTAAATTTCAGTATTAAGCGAGTGACATTATAAAAATGCTTTATATGATTAAATATATGCATGCAGACTGTACAGGAGCTTTATGACGTAAATATATACTACTATTTTTTATACGTATATAAACTAGGTATTTATGTTTTTAACTAGAAATTTCAAAATTTAAATAATAATAATATAAAATAATAATAAAAAAGTTTAGTTTAAAATTCGAAATCAACGCTTTTTAAGTACTCTTTGTTGGAATATGTATGTATTTTTTCCTATTTAAATAATATATTAATAAAAGTTTTATACAAACAAAGTATATTCATTGGACAGGTTTTAAAGACAAGCAGATAACAACAAATATGTTAAATTATAATGTTAAAAAAGTCTCGAGTATTATTTAAAACAATATAATCTAAATAAAAATATTGCAAATATACTCGTATAATTACAGCAACGTTATAATATCGCAAAAAAACCTTCAACATTTCAGCAACTTTTTATTAACCCACTTATTGATTATGCAGTTGAAGTATTAAATAAAAAATAATCAAATATAATCTGTAAATAAAAAAAAAATTTAGAGAAATGTTTGCAAGCTTAAATAAAAGGAATATGAAAATCAATAAATCCAATGTTGATGCATAGCTGAGTGGAACATCTTATGCAATGAAAACAAATGAAGCTTCGCGCTAATTAAGATAATTAATACAACAATTTCAGTGATGTTGGTAATATTTTTTAATTAGTTGCACATCTTACCTCAAGAGCCTGCTATTTGTAGATTTATTTATTAAAATGTTGACAAGATTTGGAAATATTTCTTCAGAATTACAAACGTAATTAAAAAAATAATCTATTTTATGGTAATATTATTTTTAATTGCATTAATTTACCGTCTTGACATATTATAATTAGTAAAATTTATCTAATATTATCGAAATTTTTTTTAAATAAAATTTGTATTAGATTTTTATGTGAATATTTGAAAATACAAAATATGTGAAAATAATATTTAATAATATATGAAAAAAATAGTTATTTCATTTTAATTCGAATTAGATGATTAAATTTTAGATAATTTGTTGAATTAATTAGAAAATATTTCCAATAACATTAGTTAATTCATCTTTATACAAATTGAAATCAAACTATTATTTCAAATAAAACAGTAGTTAAATATATAACAAATTATAAAAATATCTAGTTATATTAGATGAATACGCTACACGTAATCATTAATCATCTACTCTTAAATTAAATCCTTTATCTAATATAATTAGAAAGTTGAAAATTATCTACTTTTAAATAAAACAACTTAAACATAAATAAATTATTTTCATTTGTATTATATAATTTAATTATCTTATTTCCAAATTTTTACAAATCCTATTAAAAGTGTAAATATTTTTTATCATTTAATTTTTGAATATTTACTGTATGAAAATATAGTCTATACCACAAGAATATGGCACTGCACAACATGTTTACATGATACTGTCCCGCAATCTGAAATGTTATATATTTTAAATGAAAAAGCTTGTACTTTAGTCAGCTTTTATGTATTTTATTTTTTTCGCAAAAACAAAATAAAATTGACCGAAAAGTGTCTACAACTGTTCAACCATCTTCAACCTGATCGAAAACCCAGAAACAATATCAATTGCATTAGCTGGGTATCGGCAACGAACACTGTCTTTACTTTCAGAGCAACGTTTCGTTTTCAAGACATTGTCCAGAAACGATGAAGGTATTAGTGGAATTTCTTTTTTTCTCTCTCCCCTTTTTTCTCTCTGTTCTTCCTTATCTATCTCTGGTCTTCTTATTTTCTTCCTGACAGAATCAAGCACGTTAAAGAAGTGATCGCTTTTTGTTTCAATAGAGTTCGGTAGTAGTCAATGTCGAGTTTACGTATTGTACGTATTTCAATTCGATAGTCGATCGACCGAAAAACCGGATACCAAATAATTGCGAGTGTATTCGGTTGTCAAGATGCTCCACGGTTACTTACTGATAGCGAGAAAATAGTATTTCGTTTTTGATTAATTACTTTTTTGCAATGGATCTTTAAATGATGTTCTTATGTTTAGTATCTTTTAATGGTTATCAGATTTTGATCGAAAACATTTTATAAACCTTATGTTAAACATAACCTATGAAATAGTCTAAATTTATTTAAAATTTTATACAAATATAATATTATAGTAAAATAAAACAGCTTTAGGATTAAGTTCTGCATAATTTTAATTTAAATTTGTCGTCATTAAAAAAAAAATACTAATGACATAAATAATAAACAAACAAAACATAGAAACAAGTTACTAAGTAAAATAAACAGAATTTTATCAAGAAAGAATATTAAAGTTTCCAATTTTCCACACATGAAATTGCAACGCATGTTGAGGAGTGTAAAAGATATTAATCCTTTTCAATCTTCAGGTATATATAGAATTCTGTGCGAGTGCGGTAAAGTTTATGCTAGACAAACAGGTAGCACTGTTGCTAGTGATTATCAGAACATAAAATTGCACAACAAGCGTTAGACAATCTTCATGATGTAAAAGTCGAAGATTCTAAAGTTATTACAAGATCCAATAATACTAACAGTAGATTGATAAGAGAAACAAATAAAGTAACAAAGAAAAGAATCAGTGTCAAGGCACTAATTTAAATAAAATTTGGCTTACTTTAATTAATAATTTATAAATTTTATAATCTAGTTACTTGTATTTGTAACCTAGTAACTTGTTTCTATGTTCGTTTCGAAAAGTGCTAAAATTCCGTATTGTACATTTTCTTTCTTGTGCGAAATTAGTAGCATTCTGTGCTGGTTGTACAATATACTACCGTGTGATTTTTCTTTAATTAAACAAATTTATTTAATTACATTTTTAAAAACTCATAATCGTTACATAAATATCTTTAATGATTGTAAACTTAAATTATAAATTATTACAAGTTAAAATGTTAAAAGCAAAATTAACAATTAATATTTAAAATTAAAATTAAAAATGTAACAAAATCCTATTTGTTATAGGTATTATTATATAGATCAAATACGATTAAAAATATATAAGATTAAAGAAATGAATACAAAAGAAAAACAATTTAATACAGAATCGAATTACAATCAACAGAAATATTTGTAAAATATAAAATCAAAATCTTATATTTACAAATCTTTTTAAAAACATGCAACTGTCAATAACAGAATGACCTACATCAATTTTAACAATAAGCAGATTGTATTTATATACATAAAAAACAGGAAATTATTAAAATATTGCAAATTTACATGTCAATATGAAATAGTTGCAAATGACGTAAATGAATACATTTTTATAATACAATATGAAAAATTATTGGAATCAATATTTTACATAGTTTAAATTTTATGATATTGTTCATACAATAATTAGCATAAAATGTTTTCAGTTAATAAAAAAAAAATAAGTTATTTACTATTAATATTTTTATTCTATTTTTTTACTATGTTGAAATAAAATGTTTAAAAATGTATTTTTAAAAATATTTGTTACTAATATATATTATTTAACGTTTTTTTTTTTTGTAAATTTGAAAATTATTAATTAAATAATTTTGACCTAAATAATTTTAATTATTTTTTAACTTTGATTTTCAGGTGGAAATGCTTTACCAAAGATATTTTCTCCGGATGAATCAAAGTAACATGACTCATCTGCTGGCACTGCTAGTAATTCTATGCGCATGTCTCCTGCTAGTGGCAGGAGCCGAACTTATCGGTCCTGCTGCTCAAGGTCAAATGCAACCCACGGAGAAGTTGACGCGACTAGTTGCTCTTGTATTTACGCTAGGATGTTGTGCTGCTGTCTATGGAGGTAACTATTTTTCATTCTCTTTTGTGATAAGTATTGGAATTTATAGAAATAATTTAAATACATTTTGGAAAATTTTTGTCCGCAAATATAATTAGGTACTTGCGCGAATGTTGCAAAGACAAATTTACCCGGATCATATGTTCCCATGTTTATAACACACAGGTTTTAGACAAACTAAACATTTTTTTTTAGTTCCTGCGTTTCTTGATTGTTAGTTTATAACAAGTATGACATAAATCAACAACTTTTTGCCCGTTTTCACATTTTAGATCAGTAAGTTTATGTACGGTACCCGGGTAGCCTGGGTTTGAAACAACGTTAGTAATTCTGGATCGGTACATACGAGTTAAAACAGATTGAATATTAGATCTTAATTTTATCTATCAAATGCAGCAGGATTAAAACACTAAGATAATATATTTTTTACATGTTATATATGCCACAAGAATATTCTACAATTCTTATTTTTGCAAAACTTTCTTCTTTTTTCCATTTTTTCCTGAAAACATAAAAATGCAAACAAACTTAACTAATTTTTCATTGAGTCTGACCGAAATTTTTAAAACAAACAAATTATGATATATATATATTTGTTTTTTTGAACTTAGGAATAAAATTATTAATGTTATTATTTTAATGATCCAGGATATGAAACATAGGACAATAAATATATATGTAGAAGTTGTTATTGCACTTGACTGTATCGCTCGTAAACCTTTTAGAATTATTACCGCATTTGGTGTGTATCATAAAAGTACAGGTAACTGGTTACCGCATATTGACATTGCCGTTAACATTAATAATGCAAAAGAAAACATAATTGAATATAGGAATATAATCAGAAAATAATGAAAATCAATTTCACGTCAAACTTTCGAACAATTAAAATTTAATTATTAAAATTTTCTGCAAATTAACGAGAAGATAAAACATTATAACCCCCATTGAAGTTTAGTTATGAAATTTCATTTCGTTATATCTGTCCTTCATCCAGGTAAGCCGTATAAATTTGGATTAAAAACCCTGTTCCGCCAAAGTAATCAGATACAACAATTCATTGTTAAGTGAAAAATAAGCCTCACGGGGAACTTGGTGAAAAAAGTTTAGCAATTAAATTTTTTATGAGCTCGCTCGCCACTGTCCCGAAATTTACTACTACACGCAAATTTTCGAACAAAAAACTTTTCGATAACTTCTTAATTATATTAAATACTTAAATATACGAACCTAAAAAAGAAAAAACATATAATTTCTTTGTAGTACTAGTTAAATAAATATCAATTTTAAGTTTGGTGGAAAAAAAATAAAAGCAGTAATTTTATCCGCAAAAGTTTCGAACAATAAAAATACTTGTAAATTGTATTTATTATTGTTAGATATTATTTGTGTGTTTTTTTTTGCTTTACAGTTCTTATGACGGTGTTATCAAGGCCTGCTATGAATGAAGTATATTTGGTTGTGATATCGTATATAGTTTTGCTGACATTCTTAGCAATTGAGGTAAGCTACATCCAAATCTATTCTGTAATAAACTAGTTTAAGATAATTTTTTTGTTAAAATAAGATTTTGAGAATTTTCAAATTAATTTATTTACATAATATTCACGAATATTTCATTTTACATAATATAAATAATAGTAACAATTAAAAGTTTAAAGTTTAAACTAATCCCATCCAACTTTTCAGGTGTGCCTGTCAGTCTTCGCCAGCGCTACACCCCCGTCGTCGCGACGTCCTCTAACCGGTACTGCGGCGTCATTAGCATTTACTTATCTTACGTACGCTCTCCTGCCGATACGACTGCGTGAAGCACTGCTAGCCGGCGTTATTCTCACAGCGGTGCACGTGGCGTGTAGCATGTTCTGGGGTGCTGCTATGGGCGAAATTGGTGGCAGCAGCGTGTCCGATGATGGAAGTGGAGGTGCAGCTGGTGAATATAAAATGCAAGCCGAACAGGATGCTTTGTGGACACAGGTAAGATTTTTTATTTTTTTTGATAAAATAAAATATTGATTTTTTTTATTGATGAAAATTAAGCAGATATACAAATATTTTGTTAAATTTTATTTAATCATAATGAAAATAATTTATACCACAAATATTACCGTAATGTTATGGTAAATGGTAACTTACCACAAAAAAACTAAATGAAAAATAAACTGCGTATTTGAATCAAGTGTAACAACACGTTTCTTTTGTTATAAAATACATGATATTGGAATAGTTATAATTAACATAGTAAAAAAATCTTTTAGAACTCATTTGAAATTATATTTTATTATATATTAAAATTCAATGTTTCGATATACTAACTGTATATTATCATCAGGAAAAAATATATACAAAAAACATAAATAATAAACAAACAAAACATAGAAACAAGTTACTATGTAACAAAATACAAGTAACTAAATTACAAAATTTTATAATTTAAAAATTAAAGGAAGCCAGATTTTATTTAAAACAGTACTTTTACACTGATTGATGTTATCCGTTTCTTTATAAATTTCTATTGCTTCTCTTATCAATCTGCTGTTAATATGGATGGGTTTTGCAAGCATCGAAAAAAATCTTGTGTTATAAGAAACAAATAAAAAAATTTCTCACACAATTCCGACAGTTTGGTGAACACTGTATATAATTTTTTAATACAAATAATGAGAAAAACAAGATAATTTGTTAAAGTCACAAGTAATTTCTATTTTAATAAATATGTTGGCTACAAAAATATACAAAATATAATATAAGTAAACAATGCCTGAATTACTGTTGTCAATTTAATTGTTTCACAATTGAAAATGGATTATATTATTTTATTAGAATTTGTTATTCAAAATTTGTTATTATTAATATTATTTGTTATTTTGAAGAAACCATATAATTACTTTAAAGTACGCATTTTGTATATATTTATAATTTTGAAAAAAAAATTATGAACATAAAAATGCTTTCAGAAAGACCTATACATAATTATACGCATAAACACAACATGAATATGTGACTTAAATTTAAATTATAATTCTTTTAATAATTTATAGTAACAACTATCCTAAATACACAACCCTTAAAATCAAAACATTTCCATTTAAATTATATAACATAATAATGATTAACAAAAAAGGGAAAAATAAATACCCTTCGTGAAAACGTCTTTCAAGAAAAGTACGTTGACGGCTAAGAACTTTTCCACTTGTCAATGAGAATGACTGTGCAAACATATGACAATCAAATGCTCTTTTCGCCGTTAGAATAGCGAAGAAGAGTTACGAAAAGAAAAACGTCTTTTTTGGTTGGGAAAAACGCTCACGCGGACAGGATAGAATGTTTACACGAATGTCCAACAAATCGAGTTCTTTTCTTTGGCGGTCCTCTCCTAACTTATTCGCCTTGTTAAAATGGCACGAGTTTTCGGTTAAGATTCTTAAACCTAACTTTCAACGTAGGTTTGCTTATTTTAAATAATGATGATACTTTTTAAAGATAAAGATTATTTAGGATTTGTTATCTATAAAATGTAGGATCAATCGTTAAGTATATTAAAAGTTTCAACGCTACTGAAGTCAAATAAATGGACTAAAATAAACCTGGAATTAAATATGTAGTACTTTTAAATTTTTGCTTTTATTATTTTATTAATGTATTAATCAATTTATTTAGTGTTTAATTTTAATATTAAATAAATGTTCTTTTTAATTTCCTTGCACTCGAGCCCCAGAGAAATTCTGCACTATCTTGCAAAATACAAACTCTTATCAATTATGATACATAAAAATTACATTTTCAAATATTAATATGAAACTTTTTTATTAAAACAATTTTCCATTGCTTCAATCCTTTGGAGAAAAATCCTTGTACGCAAGTAAAAATCCCTCAATTTCCCAAGAAACCACAGAGCACATCTACCAACAAAATTTCAATCAGAACAAAATGGCATTTTGTTTTTCGCACCGATCAAATATTAGACGTGGTGAGATGAACCTTAAGCTTTACAACGAACCAGTTTTTCAAAAGCGAATGTTATATATGTATGTACATTATACATTCTTTTCTTTCAAATCTATCTGCAGGCTTTTCTTATTTATCAAGATGTGGAAAAATCTTAGCGCGTATGGCAGTCAGTCAACTTGTTGAAACCAATTTCCCCAAAGATTGTGCTTGCACTCTGTAATATTTAATGCGGTCAAATATTAGTTTTACCGGTTTTCCGATCAATATAGATGAATGAAACGGGAAAGGCTGGATGCAGAAAGACAGACTCGTACCTATGTAACTGTCTATAGTCTCAAAAGTAGGTTAATCAAAATAAGTGAAAATGTCACTGCTTATTAGTATTTAATTCATCTTATTTTTGATAAACTAACTTTCTTTATATTTTTATTATTTATACTAAAGAAAAAAATGTGAACAAAAGTTAGTACACTTAAAAATTTATTAATTCTTGTCACTTTTATAATAATAATTTTTAAACTAAGATATGAAAAGTATTTTTTAAAAATCACAAACTTTAGTAGTATTATAATACATCAAAAATTAAGTAAAATTTTTTCATAAACATAGATTTGCAGCAAACTTTTTCAATTTTTTCTGATTTTAGTTTTACCGACAGTCCCCTATAAGTAAGTCAGATATTGTAATCATACCAATTTTGCGCATGCTCTAAACCTTCTCAAGAACAAAGGTCTATGATGGGATTGTTATCTCTTGGTATAAAATAAATGCTTTGATTTTCGTTATTTTGTTTATTTACGAACTAAAATACTGTTACACTAAACGACTCGATTGAACTACAAAACTCAACTGTGTGTTAGTTGGGGGGCGCTCTTCAAACACTCAAACAGTCAGTGATTCTCAAACAACAAACAAGTAAATTAAATGAGCAAAATGCAAAATTACATTAACAATAATCGAATAAACAACAAACAATCTATTTCGAATTATCCGGCAGCATTGTTCAATTTATTGTTACAGCTTTGCAAAATTATTTACAAATGCCATGTATACTAAACTTCTAAAGTAACTCTAAGAAAAAAGTCTTAAAGAGTCAAGTCATGAAATCTAGGTAGCCATTAAACGGATTTTTCTTGTTGTATATCTTGAACTCGGTTTGTTTGCATATCCATATTTAAAATTAATATTCTAGAAATTAATTTGTATAAAAATATTAATTTGTATAATTACAAAATTAATATTTTTGAAGAATATTTCAAAAAATCAGTACTTTATCAAATTATCATCATGCATATACGTATGTAAGTAAGTGCCACGTACTGATTTACATACGTAGTGACACACACATCACAATATTTGCACTTTACACGTAGTAAAAAATACAATTACAAAATTCGAACTGAAAATGAAATCAACTGAAAAAAGAATGACACTTCATAAGCTAATACAATTATAAAGTAATTCAATATTGCTCTAAAATTATGTGCTCCAACTGTGAATAGGAATGTTTGACGGAAACTGATTTCTGCTTGAATGAAAAGAGTTTGTGCCACATCCTTATGACTACATACCGTAATTGTGTATGTATGTAAATTTTAGTACTTCCAAAATTAAAAATGAATTATAATTGAAATAAGTATCTCCATAAATGAATTTTACTTTAACTAATTCCGATTGAAACAAAATTGCAGAATATTACAGCATTAAATCTTCTGGCTTTCATTCTTTATTAATTCATTGATTGTTTCTCTCAACGAAAAACAATTCAGTGACTGAATGTTTTTTCTTTTCAGTTTTTCTTTTCGATCGCTATTCAGCATTATTACTTCCTCAAGAAATATAATTTTCTCTTCATATTACATTATTGAATTGTTCTTTATGAAACTCATATAAAACTGATTTTCATACAATTTTTATTAATAATAAAGTCTTTTTATTTCTTACTGTTATATGAATCAAACAAATGCAAAATTTATAAAAAGAAATCGAAATGTAGAATTTATTTTGTTTTTATTGTAATGTAGAACTTTATTAAACGTTTATTAAACTATTGTCAAACAGAAATTTCATTTCGAAATTAATGACTTTTCAAATGACTAATAAATGAAAAATAAACGAAATTTTCAAACCAAATTATTTTTAATCATTTCATGCATAAAATAATAAAATACTTTATTAGTAATATCAAACAACTTTTTTAAATTTGTCGAACATAAATAGATGTCGTGTCAAAACGTAAAATATGTACTATGTACTAATTTGTTTCATCTAGAATATATATATATATATATATATATATATATATATATATATATATATATATATATATATATTACACCGAACATATATTTATTAAGAAAAAATCGAAATAAATTATTTTAACATTTGTTTTATAGGATAAAAATATAACAAATTCTAACAAAAATATTTGTATATTTTTGCAAACGGTATTAGAGTATTATATTGATATAGTCAAATAATAAAAAAAAAAGATGTATTTGAGAAGTATGAATAAAATACAATAGCGCACCTACAGTTTAATTTTTGAAGGGCTGGACAGGTAATAACGTTATTTTGACGTATTATATTTGCTTTTTCACAAAAAATAAATTATATTTAATTCAAAGTAGATGAATAAATATTAGATGATATGTCTATTTAATTAGATGATATTTTTAATGACATTGTATATTTCATCTATATACAAACTAGTTGAAATCACATTACTATTTCAAATAAAAATTTTAATAAATAATTAAAAACTATATTATAAATCAACGAACAAAAATATATAAATATACGACATACTAAAAAAGATATCTAATTACATTAGATGGATACAATAAACTCTACTTTTTTTTAGATAAAACAATTACAATATTGGAAAAACCATCTGCAGATATTTTATTTTTTTTGTAGTAAATAATATATATGTCAACATTTTTACAAAAAGATTAATATTCTAATATTATTTGCTTTTTTGCATTTTTTTTAGAAGTTAATACGTTGACAAATATCCACATCTGTCGAGTACATCGAACTTGGTTGTTTTGTCAACATTTTTAGTCGTTGTTCAAAGTTCGATTGCATTCGATTTTTGTTTACGCTGCATTAATGAATTGCTGGTAAAAAAGAATACGGGCCAATACTTGTTTGTTTGTGAAATTTGGAAAATAATAATTTAAAAAAACTTTAAACGCATTCTTTATTAAATTATAAATTATATTTAGCTATTAAAATTTATGACAAAAATATTGACTTTAGAGAAATGGAATTGAAAAAAGCACTACATTAAATAATAATAAATGGGAATTATATTGACGAACGTTCAAATTTCATAATACATATATAATATAATACTCGCATAAAGGTTAATATTTTGCTAAATAGTTATTATATATAAATTAATTAACAAATTTAATTACATAGATAATTTAACCAATTAAAAGTTTTTAGTTACTCACAGAGAGAGATGGGGGAAAATATTATTAAATAGACAAAATTTTGCGTTATTGCATTTCAGCTAATAATAATTCTATAAAATGATTTTCTACGACTTTCAATCTTTTACCAGTTGCAAAGTTTTTAAATTAATTACCAAAAAGACTTATAGCCAATTTTTTGTTGCAGACAGTGTAATAAATTACTGTCATTAATAGTTTTTAACGATTACAATTTCTTTCAGTTAAAAAACTTTCTGCTTCTTATTGCAATAAGAGTATTTGAAAATGTTTGAATTTGTAGTAATTGCAGCAATTAAAATTATTATGCAAGTTTTCCATTGAAAAACTTAATTGTAGTTAAAAATATTATCGTGAAATTAAATTGTAAAGTAGTTGAAATAATTTTAAGAAATTTTAATTTTAAAATTTGCCAGGCGTCATGGCCGAGCGGTTTAAGATATGTGTCTGACACCGCTTGTAACTTGCGGCCCCGAGTTTGAATCCCACTTGGGGCATAAATGTTTGTGATGTCTTTGTATAGTCTAAATACACTTTGAAAAATAATATCTAGCATCTATTGGTTGATGGTCTACCGAATCAATTTATATAGATAAATTTAATATAGATATTTATTAGATTTTTTTACAAAAAAAAAATTTCATACAAATCATGTAAATTTGAAATTTAACTAATAATAATGTATTTCAGTATATTATAAAATTTAAGGATAGAATACTCATCAAAATTATATCACAATTAAAAATGTTTACGTGATCAGAAATACGAGTATCATTTATTATAAAATTGCCCAAATCATTTATAAATTTCTAATTGGAATTTGTTTTGCTATTTAAAATATCTACTTTTACATAAAAAATGAAAACTAATAATATATTTTCTTTATTTTAGAACTATGTCCTTGTTTAAAAAATTGTATCCGTTTAGAATGCAACATCACTGGTAACTATACAGATCGGGTAAAGGTTTTTCGTGTAATTACTTTTCGCAATTGGTAAATCAAATTTTCGTCTCTCTACTTGCTTCAGAAGCTTTATAGAGAATTTTATCAAATGTTACTGCATACGTATACAGTCGCTTCCAATATACAGACAGACATAAAATGTAGACGACGCGACAAGTTGTCGCAAATTTTCTACATAATTCGATTTTATTTTTGACCTAATTCGTTCTAATTCGGTTCTATGGCTTTCTCGATAGACAATGGTTTTTCATTTATGTATTTTATACTTGTTTATTTATGATAAATTATGTATTTAATTTTATAACAAAATTTTAGTGATGTTTTAAATTTGTCATTTAATCTTCCTCTAAATTTATAAAAAAATATGGCTGTACTAGAGTTTAGTACAGAATACTAACAAGAAAAAATATAAAATTTTGTATGTAAATACACTGAAATTTTAGATTTTGCTACGAAGAAATGCTAAATATACAATTATAATGGTATTTTTTGCATTCCAATTATAAAGTTGTGTTATAATAAGCATAATTAATTTATTACTGTTTTTAAAGAAAAAAAAACAACTGCAATTTTCAACTTTTATTTGAGATAGGCAAGCTTTAAAATTTTACATTTAAAACTTTAAGAAAACAGTTAGATACCCTCTATTTGTGTTTTAAAATAGTAGTAAACTTTTAACTATAAGAAAACTTTTAAAACACACAGTTTAAGTTTACGTAAAATTCTATAAATTCAACGAAACAAGTAAAATAATTTTCCCCAGAAATTACTTAACTGTTTAAAACTATTTAAGATAAATTTAACTCACAAATTTGTTGCAATAATTTTAAAATTTTGTTGTTTATATTAAAATAACTGAAACAGTTATACGAAATAAAAAAAAAACAAACCATTTTTAATGCAAATACATTTCTACGTAACTGAAAAATAAAAAGTAATAAAAATTTTGAATTTCACGTTTTGTTTATTTTGACGAACAGACTTAATGCGCACTAGATGGGATTAAAGTTTATCTCTGTGCGTATTTATTTAAAAAAAAAAATTTTAACAGTTACGTTTTTATAGCAATATCCGATTGATAAAGAGTTGAAAGGTATATACTTTTTATTTTTTATGTTCGTCATAATTATAGTTTATGCTTACAGAATTTAATCTGCTCTACATTTTTTTAATTTAACAAAATAAAATTTGGTTTTAAATAATACTGTATATAATAATTATGTTCAGTAAAAAGTATATTAAAAATAAGAATATTTTAAAATATTATTAATTTTAAACTATTCATAAAAATAATTATATTTAAAGTGTAAATGTATTAAGTGCAGAATATCCAGGAGTTTTAAAGCATGTAGTAAGGAAAATTTTTTGTCAATAAACTTGTGATCACTCATACTTTACGTTGGGAAATGGAAATTTTTCTTGCATTAGATAGATAAGCCCGTCTGTTTTTACCAATACATTTTTCCACATTAATTAAATTTTATAATTATATATTAGTTCACTGCGATTAAGTGAAAATTAAAATATTTATTAAAACTCTTAGTGTCAACGCAGAAAACAATGCTTTAATATAATTTTAGTTTCTAAAATTGACTCTTTAAAAATATCTCTAAGTGTTCAAACGAAAATTGATAATGATTAGATAAATTAAAATAACCTGTTAAATTTCATTTCAATCCGTCCATATTCGGATTACTAGAATTTTCTGAAAAACTTATGTACAAAAAACTGTGTTACAATTTTACTGCCTTTAACAAATTTTGGCATAAAATTTAATAAATATAAAAGTGGTGATATAAAAAATATCTATTTACTAAAAAAAAAAACGACAAAACAATTTACAACGCTAGAAATTTCACAACTGTTTTATTATGTCAATAAATAAAGCATGTGTAGGAAATAGAGAAACAAATTTGCAGAACATACTAAATTTATAAGACATTGTTTATTTTATACTTTATTTGTAACAAAAAAATGTTTTTACGTTTAAATTTAATTACCTTTTTTCTTTACTTTTTTAGTTGAAATAGCACAGTAGAAATTTGTACTTGAATTTTGTTTCTCTATTTTCAGTAAATGTTTTATTTCTTAGAAAATTATTTAAAATACTAAACTAATTTCAGATGATGAAAATGCTTCCAATTATACAAAGATGATCTATAAATTTGACATAAATTTGAAATAGTTAAAAATATGTAACACATTTAATCATATGTACTTTTCTTTTTTAAGAAAAGAATCTAATTAGATATTGACGTGAAACAAAAAGAAATAAAAAATATTTGCCAACATTTGTAAACATTTTAACGAGATCATTAAAATAATTGAATATTCGGCTACTTTTCCTTATGATCTTTTATTTTTAAATGTTTGTTTAAATATTCCGATAACAGGAACTTGTGTAATGATGGGGAAAATAATTTGATCTATAAATTTATATTCCTTATTACCTGTATTTTAATTTATTATTTTATGCTTTTTATGTAATACTATATTTAATAGTCGTAAAAATCAATTTGCTTATAACATAATTATAATGTATCTGCTTTAAAGAGAGATGAGATATACATGTTATAGACAATGTGAGAAATAGGTCATTATATATAATATCTGAAGAAAATCATAAATATTATATTTATTAAAAATAAATAACAAATACAATTAAATTAATTTACTTTACTCTAGTATTTATTTTTTTATTAATTTTTTTTATATTTTATTGGTCAATTTAATAAATCAATTGATATATATATATATATATATATATATATATATATATATATCACTTTGTTTAGACATTATGTATAATGACATATTTATCAGTTTGTCCATAATATACGAGTACATACATATATGAAATTTCTTAAATAATTACATAGGTAATAATAAACACGTATGTCTACAAAGATAATTATTTATTTTGAAACTTCTTGTATATCAATATCACATTACGTTAGTTTAAAGTCTATAAATGTTTGTGCTTGATTTCCCTTTCTAACCCCCCCTAGGTATGAAATGTATTAAACATCCCTTCGGCTATATTACATATGTACGTATATTGTGAATATACAAATACTTAACTTCGAATTGGTACGTATAGAAAGATTTACTACGTGCACTAACATTACTGTAAATTTCAATTAGTTGCACTATAATTCTGTTTGTGTTAAAACTCATTCAAACTACCTCTACTTATAATGAAATTATTGTTATAGTTTGGTGTAAAGCTAGTGATTCTGACCCAAACTTACCAACTTAGTAAGTTTAATTTAGTCAAATGTGTTGATTATTAATATCTTTTAACAAATTTTTATTGTGTTTTAATAAGTTAATAGATAGTGTAGTGTCTAAAATGTAACACTAATTTCAAAGTAAGTACGATAATCTAAAAAGGACTATTGTGTAAAAACATTATAATTGTATTCATATGTTCTGTAGTTTATTCACTAATGAAATATCTAATTGCTGATTGAAATTTGATCGAACTTTATATGTGTATAGTAGGGATGGGTCCGAAGACGATTAATTATTCGCTATTTGATCTATTCGACCATATTTTTACTAAATAAACTATATTCATATTACTGAAATCTCACATAAAAATAGCGCATATTTCACGATTCAGTCATAAATCTATGAGCAACAAAACGACAATTTTAAATACTTAATAAAATAGCAATAAAAAAATTGCAGCATGTGTGTGAATATTACCGATAACTATGGTTTTTCTATTTGCCATTTCGGAACCATTGCAAACAGTCATTATTGAAAATCTTTTGGTGTTTGTAACATTGGCACACATGTTGCACGTATAAATTTTTACGTCTTTTCGATTTTACTGTATTAATGACGTCATCACAAATCGCAACCTGTCAAAGAACTAAAAAAAAAAAACTATAGCAGTTAGATTTTATTGAAATGGGATTGTCACACAGCGAAACAGATACGAATGTTGGTTGCGGTTTTTATTATGTACATTTCAACCATTGGATGACATGTTGACAGTCTTGGTGTGCCATGAAACAGTTGAACGTAATATAGATAATATATAGAAGTGATTGGAAAGTCAATAACTTTTCCGTTTTATATAGTTTTGTGTGTGTGTGTGTGTTTTGATCATTTGAGATAGATATGACCTATTTTATGCTTATGGTTTGATGTTTATAAATCATAACACTAAAATAATGCAGCTTTTTAAAATAATTTTTGCATAAAATTTAAAAACTTTTTTTATTTAGATGAGCCAAAAATACCAAATATTAGTAAGGTATTTATTTGCTAATAAGAGTTTTTTGCTAATAAGATAAATAAAAGTCTTTGGAAATTGTTTTATAGTACTTTAGTTATTTTATTTTAAAAAAAAATGGGTAATATTTAATAATTACTCAATGAGTTTGTTAATCATAAATTACTATTTTATATGTAAAACATTTTTAATTGTTTTTTTTTTTTTAAATGAAAAATAGTTGAATCGATAACGTGATTAAAATATCATATGTATTGTATAATATTAATAATTACCTGTAATATGTGCTAGTTGCTGGAAAAATTATGCTATAAAATCTTTGAAGCGTAAAGAGCAATCGATGATTAAATGGTTCATTGAATCGGTATAACAATTATCATAGCATTTAATATGCATTTGTAAAATATTATTACTAATATAAACGCTTTATTAATTATTATAATTAAATGATTTATAAGCATAACATTATCAGAAGTTTAAACTGATAATTAGTTTTGCAAAAAAAATTTCAGAATTTATATTAAAATAAAACAGCTTTATACTACACTATAAATATCATTTGTATCTTTTTTTCCTGATGAAGAGTTCGTCGAAACGTCGATTATTAATAAATATTAATACAGAACTAGAACCTAAATCCATTTTATTTTGATAATTAGTTGTAAATACGTATTATAGTTTTTAATGGTTTTTATCTATTACTAAATACAATTCTTAATCAAATTGATAAACATATCATTTACACTGAAATCAAATTTTAAAAATCTCAATAATTTTTTTCTTTTCAAAAGTTAGAAATACTGTCTAAAAATAAAATGTTTTATTCTTGTTACTTTTAAAAGAACAGTTATATATATATATATATATTAGGGTGAATCGAAAAAAATATGTTTTGTTGACTACATTTTAAAACGAAGCAAAACTTTTATTTAATTTTTAGTTATTTTTAGCACTTTTTTCAGTTTTAAGGCTGTATATTTGAACGTTGAAGTTGTAGTTGAATGCATACATATGAACATATAGTAATGTATATTTATCTCTAAGGCAAAATTGTAGTTTAAATTAAAGTTGAAGTTGAAATTAGTCTGCATGAATGCGGTTAAAATGAAAAATGTAATGAAAAAAGTTGATGTTTCAATATTATTGTTTTAGTTTAGATAATTTCAAGTGACTCATTTAAAGATGCTATCATTCCTGATTTTATAACCATAAAAAAATAATACTCAAATTATTACGAGTACAATCTGTCTTTGAGATATGTAACAATAGTACTTACTTTAGAAGATTCATGTTAGAAGTACTAAAAATTAATAAAATACGTATACTGTAATTTAGACGACAGTTGTAGGAAAAAATTGTGCTTGAAGTGAACGTTGTCAAGTGAATAAATGTAGGGAAGAAAAAGAATAAATTTTACTTTACGCTTGCTTATATTTTGTAGTTAATTCCGTAAAACGATGATAAACTACGCAGAGCTTTATTTTTATCACTCTGAGAGTGCGTACCTTCTTCAAATTTTAACCTAACTTTGTGTATACAGTTAAGATTTTCTACAAACGACTTACAACTTTTTTCCGGCAATTATTATCGCTGTAAATCAAGAAAATTATCTCAAAATAAAGTTGAATAATTTGCTCTCAACATTGTTAACTGTTTTTTTTTTCTTGTAACTTTTTAATGAATTTAAAATTAGATTTAAAATAAAGTTATATTTTTTAAAATTATCATTACATGCTTGTTGAAAAATATAATATTTTCTACTTTTATTAAAATATGTATTCTACTTACATTAGTGAGCTTTGAATCATTACTTAACAGTTTGTGGCCAACCAAAATTTTGTGAGTTTTTAACAGTTTAACAGTTTTTAACAATGTAGGTTCTAAATGACTTATATCATCTTATAAAATGTTTGCATCAACATACTAATGTAACTTACCTATATAACAAAATCAGCAAAAAGAATAAAAATATGTTAAAAAAACCAATGTCGAAAATTGCGCAATCGACTGATATAACATAATACTACCAGAGCTTTTCTGACATTGATACAGGCTGGTCGTTGTCAATGCTTTAGCAAAAAAAAATAAAGCCTTACGATTTCTATCTATAATGCCTCATTACCATGGTTACCAATATTGGAGGATCACACACGTTCTGATCACAAGACTTTGTTTTCAACGGCCAGTGACGCCTGAAGACAGATTTCAGCAGCAAAAAAAGATATATATATATACAGGGTGTTTCACAACTTGGAGCAAAAAATTAAAAGGTATATTCTGTACGACGTGCTGATCATAAAACAAAAAGAATTTTTTTAAAATTTGCAAAAAAAATTGCATCGTATTTCAAGCAAACATTTTTTTTGCCACTGGTCGATAGTTATTTTTAATAATTGTTTTCAAATCGTCTACAATGAAAGTAATTGTTTACGTAATATCTAATACTAATAAAATGTGTAATAATTTAATTAATAATTTAATTTAATTTGATAGGTAGTGGGTAGGTAGTCTTTCGTCGACATTGCTGTTAATTATTATTATCTTTGCTGGTGCACTGTTCTCATATTACAGTGAATAGCAGTGTAGTGTAGTTTTTGTTAAAATGAATGCATTTAGTAACAGTGAATTAGTGGACATGATGTTAATTTATGGCGAAGCACGGCAAAATTCGTTATTGGCACGACGTCTGTATGCTGAACGTTATCCTTTACGCCGATTACCCACTCCCCGTTCGTTTGTGAGGATAGTCCAGCGCCTTCGAGACACAGGATATGTGCAACCTAATCGTGGGAGAGGTGGTGGCCGCCAGCATCAACACGACAATATGGTTAATGACATCTTAGATGCTGTACATGCTGAACCAACTATTAGTACCCGAAGAGCGTCTCAACAATTAGGAGTATCACATAGTTCAGTATGGCGAATTTTAAGAGATCAAAACTACCACCCATTCCATTTTCAACGGGTACAGGGGCTAACAGAACCTGACTATCAGTTTAGAGTACGATTTTGCAACTGGCTTTTACAAAAACACACTGAAAATCCGAATTTCCCCTCGTACATCATATTTTCTGATGAGGCTACTTTTACGAGGGAGGGAGTTCATAACTATCATAACTCTCATTATTAGAGTCAAGTAAATCCACACGTTGTTGTACGGGGCAGTTTTCAGCATCGTTTTTCGATAAATGTTTGGGCAGGTATTGTTAATGGAATATTACTTGGGCCGTACATTCTACCAAATAGGATGACTGGAGCTAATTATTTATTGTTTTTACAAAATACTTTGCCAGAACTTCTTGAAAAGGTGCCTTTAAATGTGCGTCAGCAGACATGGTTTCAGCACGATGGTGCGCCATCACACTATGCTCTAAATGTAAGAGAACATTTAAACCAAGTGTTTGAGAACAGGTGGATTGGTCGCGGTGGACCTGTAGCTTGGCCTGCTAGATCCCCTGACCTAAATCCGCTGGAATTTTATTTTTGGGGTCATTTTAAATCCCTCGTCTACGACAACCAAAATGCGCCGGAAAACGAAGAAGAACTTAGGCAGAGAATAGAAAATTCAGCAGAAATAATACGAGAACAAAATTCGTGTCAAGACTGTACTAGGTCATTAATTCAACGTGCTGCAATGTGTGTAGGGATGAATGGTGCAAATTTTGAACAGTATTTGTAGTTTTGCGCTTCAGGTATGTTATTTCCCAAATTATCTTGATATTAAATAATACAATGCATTAATATTATAAATTATTTTGTATTCAAAACAATTATTGTCTCTAAATAAAACTAACATTACATAATGTTTCTTTGATAATTAATTTCATTTAATATTTCTTTCTATGACGTATGCTACTCCAGTGGTTCAAAAAATGTCTACTTCAAGTAAACTACCCTTTACTTTGCGAATTTAAAAAAAAATCTTTTTGTTTCATGATTAGCACGTCGTACAGAATATACCCTTTAATTTTTTGCTCTAAGTTGTGAAACACCCTGTGTATATATATATATATATATATATATATATATATATATATCGTATTTTAAGAAAAAAGCAATATGATATTGTATATTACAAAAAAGCTATGTTAAAAAAAATGTGCTATAGTTTTATCAAAAACTAATTATATAATATTGGAAAAAGATATACACAAATGTTTTTTTTCTCTTTATATTGATAGAAATTAGAAACCATTTTTTAAATAAAATCAAACTTTATACCAGTATAAATTAGTAATGTTATGTCGGTAAATTACTGCAGTAAGTACCACTTCCGGTTGGCAGAACTTTACCAAAAATTGATCAAATTGAGATACTCACCTCCGAAGCTTAAATATGAAATTTTTTATCAATCCGTTTAGCCGAATTTGCTCTACACGTGTCCACAGACAAACGGACATCAGTCTAAAAACAGTTGATTCGTGTTACTATAAGCTTAATTTGTGCTTATCTGTAAAAATCTCGATATGTTAAATTTGATATGATTACCATTATGATATATGATATGACAGTCGGTAATAAAAATATTAATATATTTATATTAATGAGCAAAGTCAATAACGATAAAAACACTACAATATATTTAGTAATAAATAAGTTCTTAGTATATTTTTCTATATTTAAAAATGCATTTGTTTTAGGTGTGGAGTGGAGCAGCAGCTTTGGCCTGTGGAAACGTAGCAGGCGTATTCACCCATTACCCTCGAGAGATCGCTCAACGCAGAGCATTTTTAGAAACAAGACAATGCATAGAAGCTCGTCTCACCACGCAACGAGAAAATCAAAAACAGGTCAGATTCTAGTTATAAAAAATAGTCTATTCTTCTTACTTGCTTACATTTATTCTATGATAAATTGGAAATATTCCATAGTAATAAAGAAATTGTTATAATTTAAACATTTGAAACTACTACCTAAATCGACGCTCTACAAGCTAGAGTAAATGGAATTAACTCTTATTACTCTATGCAGTAATAGCTGAATGACAAAAATTTCACTCCGTGCACTCCAAAAATAATACTCGAACAGTTACAGACCACTTTAGAGTAAAAAGAGTGACTCGAGTGGAATATCCAAATCCATCTAAAGTAGAAGATAATAAAAGAAAGGTAAATCAATATGCCAGAAAGTATTTTCTCGCAACAAATTTGTAAATTACTATGTTATTTAAGAAAACAATATACTTTGTGTAATGGCATATGTGTTGTAAAATATACTACGTAACTAGGTAAAAATCAGTTACAATGTCCATAAAAAAAATGAACGTTAGTATTTTAACTCAAAACTAGTAAGTAATTAACAAAAATATTATCGTACGTCAATGGAATCTTCAGAAAAAGTTATCAAAAAAGTTTTACTTAAAATTATCTATAATTAATAATAAAAGAGTTATAAAAAACAAAAAAAAATTAATTTTACTCATATCAAGGGATTTTTTATCTAATTTAACCTAAGTTGTAATCTCCTCTCCAATGGTTCTCAAAATTCCTAATCATCAATTTAAATAAAAGAAAACCTCACACAGAAAATAAAGTCTAATTCAGACTACTCTACTTACCACAAAAATAATGTTATGTTCTAGTGCAGAGCTAGTAATGTCGAATTAAACTACTTACTAGCTTATGAAAAAACTAGACAAAAGCACTATTTTAGTTTTATTAGTTGTTTTTGGTTTTATAACAGCCAAAACTTGAGATTATCAATGTGTTTCAATAAAGTTTTCACAAGCTAGTAGATAATACAATTCAGAACCAATAACAATGCAACTAAAACATAAAACTATTTTGAGATAAAAGGAATAGTTCGAATAAGATTTAAGATTATAAAACTAATAATATTGACCAAAACTGTAAAGATTCTTTCATGTAAAGTACATATACTTAGATGTACCATATCGATAAAGTGCTAGTTCTGCCGTTGCATATATATTGAAGTTTTCTTAATCTTATTCGTTCACGAAGTCAAAGTCGAAATTTTTCAACGACTGGCTTGCGGAAGCACGTAAAGCAATTTAGTTCGATTGTCAGCAACTGTATGAGCCGCCGCTAAAAATGCTATCACATAATCAACGGATTTCCTTTTCTCAACTTTTCACCATTTTATCCATGAGCTTTTAACCTTTATGATGAAGATAGATCGAACAGAAGGTTGTTTGTCATATTTTTACGGTTTTTGTTATGCAAAACATGTACACTGAAAAAAATATTACATTTTTTTTTTGAGTAACAAATTTTCTTATTTTATTTTCTCCTAACTAAGGAACTTCTCTCTATAATATTTACTAAATTAATTCAAAAAGCTAATATAGTAACTATACTAAATTTTCGTAGTAGATCTGAAATTAAAATTTTAACTTTAAAGCGGATGGTCTTAAGAGAATTACCAAAATAGTTCTCTTAAGATTATTTTCAGTTAGTTTTAACTCAATTTTTTTATTTACATTTTTATAGTTTACATGAATAATCAATTTTATCCACTTTTTTTTTTCAATAATGAAAAAAATGTCTAATAACAATAAATTTACAATTTATATTATACAGTTTATAGAAAATTACTTTTAAATTTTTATGATTTAAAAAGAAAATTGTGGTACGATTAAAAAAAATATTATATGCAAATAATATTATAAAATGCCATATGTCAAGTGATACCTTTACGTGCATGATTTTTATTGGGCGACACAAATTTTTTATTAAATTTTTCTCTTTTAAAAATACTAAATATTTATTTTTAAAAATAAATTTGGTTTAGCATTTTTTAAACTATTAAAATAAACACAACTTTATTTTTTTTTTCAATTATAAAATATTTTAAAATAATTTTTTTTATTACATTATATAACATTTATTGAGAGTATTTTTATATAAAATAAAGTTTTTTACTTTTACTCAATGAAAAACTGATTCCCATTTTAAACGCCTATAACCAGTTTTTTTTAATTAATACCTTGTATATAATAATATTTGATAAGTTAATAATAATTTTAGAAAATTTCAAAAATTTATTACTGAATGTGGAACAAATAATTATTCTAATTTAACCAACTTTATATTTCTTGAAATAGTAAAAGTAGCAACAGTGATTCGGTTGCCAAAAACATCTGGTATATTTTTTACATATTGATAAAACATTCATTTAACGAGAATGTTATTATAAAATATATAAGAAATTGCAGAATAAAAATTATTTAGAATTATTTTTCTATCGTTTGTTACTAAAGAGGAAAAAGAAATATGAAGTCTTTTATTCTAAAACAAAATGTATTTACAAAGTCAGTTCATCAAACAACAATCCTTTTGCTAATATAAATACGACGAACAAGTTTCAAGTCTGCTATTAATTAACATTTAAATTACCAACTGCATATTCTATTTAATTAATATAGAATGTTAGGAAAACTCTTTTCATTGAAAATTAATTATTACTTTAGTTGTTACAATACTAAAAAGTTTTTCAGATTGTAAAACATGAAACCGCAGTAAATACCATTAAAAATAATTATCAGAACTTTATTTTTTCTTATTATCTAAATGTTTACGTAATTATGATAACCTATGTTCCGCTCCCGTCCTTTTGTGTAACCCTTTTAAGAAAACCCATAGATTGTTGAAGTATTTTATCAACATTTCACTTTAAGAACACGATCTCGGTTGCTCTTCAGGTTTGTTGTAAGTAAATTATTTTGATATTTAATTTTGTACAAAATTAAATTTCGAAATTTATACATATTTTATTCTGGTACCTGACCAGAAATATTTACTTTGCCCACATTGCTTTCTGATGTAGAGTACAAGTATTATTTGTAAGATTTTTCTTAAATGAACTTAAATTTTATAGTTTAATTTTAAAACATCCCGTACATGTAACAACTAGTTATTATTGTTCGATTAAAAATAAAATATAAGTAAAATATATAGATATATAAGGTTTTTATATTCCACAAAAATATTTTAAAACAATATTCAAATGAGATTTGTAGGCCAATTTAATAACCAATCAATAATATACGTCTCATAAGTAATAAGGTTGCCTTTAGCTAAACAATTTGTCTTATAATTCAAATTACAATTACAATCAAATACATTTAGAAAGTATCAAATAAATTGACAATAGTAATGGAAAATAATTAATTCACACTTTATATATTTGATCAAAATGTACGTATATTATCTATATTTATCTGTCATTTTAGAATTTTTTAACATTTTTATGTTTCTTTTTATTTTCTTTAATATATAAAACATACCACACCTAATTACTTATAGTCTAAACGTAAAAGAAATAAATGGATATGTATTTATAATCGATGCTGGGATTATAAAATAGAAATAATTAAATATTGCGTTGCACTATTTATACGATAGTAAAACAATGCATGTCTATTTTCTAATATATCATAATTTTTATTTTATTTTTTATTCTAGAAAAGCAAATTGAATTCTGAAATTGATTATTGATATTACCTAGTTTTATAAAATGAACTTTCTAAAATCATTATTAATTTATGAAATATTATGTATGTTAGAATTATGTGTGCTTATAACAAATGGAAGAAAATGTTTAAGTATCAGTGATATGTGTCTAAACATTTTAATAATGAGAATATTGTTAAAGAAATAATAATTTGTAATTATATTTTTTTAAATATATTGTTATACTAACACTATATTAATCAACGAGCATGTAATAATGTTAAATTTTTAAGTTTGGGGTGAGTTTTTTCGGTGTCGTGCCAGTTGCGTACGTGCCAGTTGCGTACAGTTATTAAATAGTGCCATTTGCGGTTATATAATATTTATAATACTCTATAATATTATCGCACATAATTTTTACAAATAATCAAGTCAGTATTTAATTTTAAAATTGACCAAGTTTATATTTATTGGTTTAAATTTGATTTGTGTAGATTAATGTTTAATAAATTCATATCGTTTACCAACTTCGTTACTTTTTACTATATTATGATAAATTATGCTTAAATTCGTGATGTTAAATTTGTAATAATAATTGTATTATAAATATTATATAACCGCTGTACGCATCTGGCACTCGGCCTAACTAGCTTCACTACCTGGGTTTGACCCGACCTTTATTTGTACGCAAATGGCACTATTTAATGACTGTACGCAACTGACACGTACGCAACTGGCACTATTTCAGTTTTTTCATGGAGCTCACGTTGTTATAAAATTGAATAACAATTTTTTGAAATGGGAATTATTGTGCTACTGCTAATAATACTAATAATTTTATATTATATTTAAAATGATTTTTGAAGAAAACAAAATATAATCTCAATATTTTTATAGCATACATTTAGTTGCAATTCTCCATGAAACTTTATGTAAAAAAAGTGACCAGACATAATACTAATTTCGTATTCGTTTCACGTGTTTTACTATCAAAATGAGTTCATCTCAAATCCAACTTTAGTATCAGCACTGAATGCAAAAAGATTTTCAGCACTGATGTCAACATTTTTTTTTCTTTATTTTCTTTTTCTTGGATATATTTTTATGTTAACAGAGATACAGATATAGTAGCATATAGTAAATGTGTATATGTGTAATTATTTCTAAGATTTGCTTTGATTATATGTTACACGTGTAAAGTAATTGAAATGTCAGATGTGTTATTTTAAAATTTGTAATAATAATATATTCTTGTCTTTGCATTTGCTATTAAAATACGTAGAGTGTATTGAAAATATGAAATAAGAATTTTAAGTCGCGTATTTGAAAAAGCATTATGCAGATAGTTATTTTAAATGAAATTTTGCCGATGAAATATTACACTCTTTATTGCTCCACTTACAAAAGACTTTTTCTTGTTTTTAGTAAATTGAATAGATTTAAATTTAAAATTTTTAAGTAAGATCAACTATTTAAATTGCAATTAGTTATTAGATGAATTATAGACGAATATAAATTGAAATATTTTATTATATAAAAGTAGAATTTTATCCAAAGTATTTTCCATAAAAATCAAGTAAAAATGTACGCCTTATTATTTATACCAGATTGTAAGAAAAGTGATAAAATTACAGTGTTAGACGGAACAGAGATAAATTAGATTGTAAGACAATCCAAAATATATTTGCAACTAACGTACTTTTTTTCTATTGAAATTTCTTGAAATTAACTAATTAAGTAACGGTGAACTTAGTTTGCTCCGCTATATTATATTACAATTGCGCAATTTAGCATTACATGCACAGTAGTTTCTGTCGGGAAATGGTCTACTTATTGTCACTTTAGTGTAGAATTAGTCTAGTTAATTTTTTGATATATTGAAACATTATCCATTATGATAAGTAAATAATAACTACTCGGTTTTTTGTTTCAAAAAATATTTTATTTCGGTGACTAGTTTCGCTATACAATAGCTTCGTCAGACCAATAGAGTTATTATTTACTTATCATAATGAATAATTTAAAGTTTCAACAAGTAAGAGCAGAAATCATAAAAGAAAATATTGAAACATTTACAGAAAAAATATAAAATCATATTTTCATTACAAAACTACTGGTTTTTGTGGAAATATACTCTTTATAAACGCTGACAATATATTCAAAATTAATCATTGTTTTATTTTTTCAAAAAAAAAAAAATTAATTTAAACTAGAATGGAACTATTGCGCCATCCTGTATTTGTTTTTATTATATTTGCCCTACAATTTCCTTAAATTTAAAAAAGAGAAGAAAAAAAAAACTTCAAAATAGTGATATTCGCATCTTCACATTGTGTAAAATTCACACAAAAGCATGTCTGGTAGATACATGATATGCATCCTATATATAAGTTAGCTTTGTAAGTTACATTGAATGTAAAATATACAACGACAAGAGCTTAACATAAAATTGTGTGTGTCTGCCTGTCATCGAGAAATGCAAAAATGCACTACATAGTAGAATCTACGACATCTACATACAATGTTTATATATTTTATGCATCTTTGAAATCACATGAATTACATATGAAGTTCATGTCTCAATATTTACAATGTGTATGGCTATAGCGTCTTTTAGATAAACATACAAAAAAAGCTTTCAAATTATACAAGCTACCAGATACATTTTTATTTTCATTAATATTAGATTTTGTTTTCTAATAATTTGTTAACTAAAAATTTATGAATTATTGCATTACTAATGACTGCTTGTCAACTTTTGTTTTGTTTACAATATACTTCTATACAGTGTGTTTATTTGAAAAGTTTCAAGAGTTTAATGAAAAACTTTATCAACAAATTAATACTGACAAAATATTTATATAATATCTTTTATAAAACATAATTAAACAATTATTTTATTAAAAATTAGAAATATAGTGCTGACTGCTCTTCTTTAATCAGTTTAGTTCTTCAAAAATTATAAGAACAATTTTAAACTATGAACACTATAAAAATTGGTAAATATTTCGATAAAATTTCATATTGTTGTTTGAAATTAAAACAATTTGTTACACAGAAATTTTTTTGTTAGAAATGGTCTTCAAGTAGTTTCCTTAAAATCATCCACTTTAGAAATTCAATTCTGGAGTTAAGCAAACGGAGTTACAATTTTAATTTCAGATGTAATATATATATATATATATATATATATATATATATATATATATATATATATATATTACTGGAAACTTTCCTTTTGTAAATGCAATTTTTGTTATTTCAAACAGTGCATACATTTGAAAATGACATCTTATTTTCGGCAACTTAACATTTTGTATTATTAAATACGAAAATAAAATCAGTTATAGTACATTATGCAACAACATATTCGTTTGTATTGCAGGAGCGTTTACTGTTATCAGTCCTTCCGCGACACGTTGCCATGGAAATGAAGGACGATATTGCCGGCAAACCAAAAGAAGCCCAATTTCACAAGATCTACATCCAGCGTCACGAGAACGTCAGGTGAGCTACATTATTCACACAATACAACGACACTTATTCACTCATTTCAAATATCAATAAATACGCACGTTAGCATTACAAATGTTTTACACATTTAACTTGCTTGTCGGAACAACTGAAACACACATATGTTGTCTCTACATCATTTTGATGAAATGAATATTATCATTTTGTCTGTGTGACAATGCGTGATAATTGATAAGTCTCGCTGGTATAATCTGCAACTGTTTCAAAGCTCAGTTTGACATTTTGTTATCATTTAAATTGTACCTGTAAATTTTACATACATACATAATTACGCAATGTACCCATAATGGTACAAACTCTTTCTTCTGAAACTTTATATACATGATACATCATTATATATAGGAATAAAATGGATTTTTAGTTTTTAAGATATTAAATCAACTCCAAATTTATATCCAATTTTGTGTATATATTAGTGACATTACAAATATAACCTATTTCTATTTAATAAAGGCCATTGTTTATCCATATGTCAAAAGAAAAATTATTTCCATGGCAACATGTTTATGTTGTAATGACGTCATTTTCGTAGAGATTAGGTCGGTTTCTGGCTTGTATTTAACCTCATATTTGAGTTCGCAATTTTGTCAATGTAAACATGTTTTTCAAATGTTTAATTTAGAAAGGATTATTTAAGGACGAACCTTTGAAAATCAACATTAATGTTTGTCGTATCTAGTATCTAGTAATATAAATATTGACGGTTTATTCTTATTTGGATCAAAACGTGAATTAAAAATTTATGAATACATATATATATATATATATATATATATATATATATATTTTATTTAAAAATAAGAACTCAAAATTATTATATAGCAAATTGGAGTGCTCAGACACACTAAAAAAACTTTTTATAGATTCCGACATTAAACTTTGGTAAACATAATACTTTAGTAAAGTCAGTAAGTGAATAACTTTAATGAAAAAATATTTATAGATAATAAAAAACTATATTAGAAAACAAATATAAATTATATATATTAGGAAATTTTTCATTAATAAGTATTAATTCGTTTACAAAAATAATTGTAAAGTGTTTTAAAGAATTTAATCAATATTATACAAATCATTTTAATGTTTCTGGATAAAAGTTGTGCATCTGTGAAATATGACTTTCATGCTTTATGTTTTTTGGTGATTTCTATCTAGGGCTGGGCGATATTGAAATTTCAATATCGATATTTAATATTTAAAAAATATCGATAAGTAAATTAAACAATATATCAATGTATCTTTACATGAACAATTTAATTAAAATTGAAAAATAAAATTTTAATAATGTTTGAATTTTTACATTAAGAATAAATATTTTATTTTAAAAAATATCTGTAATATGCAATAACTAGAACAATTGATTTTTTTAATTTGCCTCATCCATATTGTACTTTAAATTAGAATTTCTTTAATCTTAAACTTGCTTAGATATCAAAATATCGATATACCGATAATTTTTATTTTTAATATCAATTATCGATATATCGAGATTTTTTCCAGTTTTATTTCTAACACTTGATGCTAGTGGATTCGCATATTAATGCAATATGCTTGGAAGAATATGTAAAATTATTTAAATTTCTATATGAATATTAAGTTAAACAAGTATATCACTGAACCAGTTTCATTAAATAAACAAAATAAATGATAAACTGTTAATATCGTATAATAAACTCAGATTAGATGAGACATTTCATTATCTCGTTCCTGTTTCTTAGCAAATAATTTAATACATTCTTATGTTTTCCCTATATCCTACAGAACAAAATCTAGAAACATGAAACAAAACGAATCTCGGTCTTATTAAACAGATGAATAACTTAATATGTCATACATATGCTTAACCGTCCTTTGAGACATCATCAAACTGGTGTAACTGTCTGTCAATCTATCTATGTGTCTGTCACATCTAGGCTCTGGATATCCTGAAGCAAATTCTAGGGAACGTATTAAACATAATTTGGCGTTTATAGTGTATATATAACCGTGCAATTAACGGTTGTTTGCTAATAGACTACTATGAATACAGTCACGGTAACAGTTTGTAGGTATGTTTGTTTTAAGCAAGCAATTGTAAAACAGTTGTTGCCATGTTGGTGCTTGTCTAGTGAACGTGTGAATGTAGGAGTATATATGGTGTGTTTGTACTAGTATATTAGAATGAAGTTAGCGTCACTTTGTACTTATTACTTTCAGGTTAATTGTAATGATGAGAATATATGTCAATGTTTACAAGCGAGACTGAGTTACTGAATTATTTAGTAATTGTATTGGCGTAATTAGTTTTCTATGTGTATTTAATTTCAATTAATTTGGCGCAATTATACTTATCTACACAAGTTAGTTTTATTAATTTATCTAATATGTAAGTTTTCTTATAATATTTACTACATAAATATAGATTTAATAAGAATTTTTATTTCTCAAATAATATATTATGATAATAAAATTATATATACAATGCCAATAGACATAAGAAAGTGGCTATTTATACATACGGTATGTATGCGCAATTGGTTATTTATACATACTGAAATAGGGTAGATTAGGAGAATAGATTGGTTTAGGTTTTTTTTTTCAGTATGTATAAATAGCCATAATATAAACGTTTAGAATTTCTTTATTTAAATTTATTTAAGCTAAAGATCTCTAAATTTAAATGTGATAACCAGAATAGCAGCATTAGTATTAGGAATTAATTATACCATAACAGCAATGAGAAAATTTAACATTATCTTATAATCCTGCTATTTTGTTTATAAATTGTTTGTGATATTTTTTATAACTTACATAACTTAAAGTTATAAATTTGTGTATGTTAAATTTTAAGTTTTTTATTTTATTAGTTTTTGAATTATAAAATGACAGACAGACATCTCAAATATGTTCTACCAATAAATAAGATTTTATAATTTAACTAAAAATATGTTTTTTTTTATCCAGTTTGACAAAACAAATACTGTATATAGCTGTTATTACGATTTACATTTTTTTTGCTGGCAGAAATTTTATTATAACATAGTGTTGACATATGCACGGCGACGTGATATAAGAGGACGCCATGTTCCATTAGCTTCAAGAGCGTGTTAAATTTTTGATGAAAATATAGAAATTTATAGTGACACATCGTGACACCATTTTTAATAAAAATAGGCTATATTTTTTTTTATGTTTACCAAAGAAGTTTATGTAAAACAAAATAATTATTTAATGTTATATAAATATATTATTTTTAAAATAAAATTCTGTATTTTAACATATATACTAGTGATTGGACCAAAACCGAATAATTATTTGATATTTGGTCATATTTTTACTATTCGGTATTCGGCCGAATAATCGGTTGTAAAACTTGTTGTACAACATTTTTTTATTATTGTACTTTTAAAAAATACAAACATAAATAGTGTTATCCAAAATTAACTTAATAAAGTACGAGAAATATGTATTTGTATAGAAAAAAGTATCGTGTAAAACCAAGTATAAGTTTAATAAATAAACTAGTTCAAACACGCAGAGCAAACATTTTAACATTAACAAACTCCATTCCACACAGAGAACCACCAATCTTGCTTTAAATTGTCAAAAAATATATTATTCGACATAGCCGAATATTCGGTTGAAATTTGGTCGAATATTTATTATTCGGCTATTCGGCTGAAGTACTGTTCGTCACATTATACGTAACTAAATAATTTCCCAAAACGAAAATTCATATTTTTTAAGGGAAAAAGATGTTTTCGTTTATAAATATGCATGAAATTTTTTGATAAAAACTTTTTTCATAAAAATATTTCATCTCACATTTCTTCCTCATATACATGAATATTTTTATTTTTAAATATTTTTTGACATAAATATAAAATTTTATTTAAAAAAAAATATACTACACGTCAAAATATTTAATTTAAAAAATTGGATTTTAATGTATATTAAATTAAAAACAGTTTGAAAAAATATGATGTTCAAGTTACAGGTATATCGGAAATATTACTGTAACTTTACCGTAACTTATTTCAAAAAAAAACAAATGAAAAATAAAATACATGTTTGAATGAAATACATGATATAAAAATCATTATGATTATTTACTGTAATAATAAAAATGAATTTTAAAGTTTTAAATTTTATTTTGAATTTTTGTTATGTAAGTTGCAGGATAATATGGTTAATAAAGAAAAAAATATTTTCGTAATTTTTACGCTACTGATATAAAATAAACACTTTATTAAAGTCGACTTTAATCCGGCAAAAATGCAGCTTTTTTAAATTATGCCTGCATAATTATAAAGCCATGCTTTTTTGTCGACTTTTCAAACTTTTAATTGTAAAATTATTTGTTATTGCCAATAAAAGGATACTTTTTGTTCAGTTTAGAGTTGACTCTAGCCCATTAATCTACAAAATTATTAATAGCAGCTTTAAAAATCTAAAAATTTCATATTTCTCGATCTTTCTTTTAAAAATTATAAAATAAACTATCTACAATTTTAAAAATTACAAATTTGAACGACAATTCCTGCCGACTAAAACATTGAAACTTGTATTAATATATTAAGAAATTTCGAACCCAAATCAAAATCATTCTGTCAAAACTAAATCTAAAAATTTGAAACTGATACTCAGGAACAAAACACTACTACGTATATAGGAGCTAGTCAATAAAACAAATGAATAATAAATATGCGGATACAGTAATCTGTGTAAACAATTTAAGCACGATGAAATAACCTCAAACGTAAATAAAATGGACGTTTATCTTGACAGACATCTTTCCACTTGACTGCACGTTTTACATTTCCATATTTCTCCATAATTCATTCTTCCATAATTAACAACAGCTTACATCCCTTGGGCTTCTAATATATTATCTTCCATGTACGAGTATGTATGTATGTATGTACATACGTTCAAGTATATTTACAGAGTACAGAACGTTCGAGATTAGCTATGCGCTTCAAATATAGACTATTTATAGTATTATTGATAATAAGAATCAGAAATAGATTTCATATTGTTTTAGGATATTTTTAAATTTTAATAGAATATTATAAAAAGGTATATCTAAGATTTATGTTATTATTAAAATTAAATGCAGCTGTAAATAAATATTTTTACTAAATAACTTACAGTATATACTTTGAAGAGTAGTACCTAAAATAAGTCTTTTCAGTACTCAGTAACAAAATTGTATATTGCACGAACACAGAATTTCCCACGAGTATGAAAATTCATGTTAGTGAAAAATGGACATTCTGTGCGAGTTTTACACTATACTTTTTCTACGAAATTCTATCAACAACGCTGACTCATCAAATATTTTCAATGCAATATTTTTTCTACGACTCTTATATCTATATTATACAAACAAAAAGAATTTGCAATTTTTATACTAATTAATGGTCGTAATATTTGTTTAATTTTATATGTACATTTATGACCGACTTATAATCTCAAAAAATATAGTACTTTTATCATTTTTGGATATATGTGCAAATTCTGAAAATAATAATTCAAAAAATACATTTTCTTTATTTAGTTTTGGCGTCACACACACAAACATAAAATATGTATTTTTATTTAAATCAGAAATAAATACAAAATAATTTGATAAGCTAATGCCCGTATGCGTAAACATTTTCGTCAAAAATATCGGTTCGTTAAAATAAAAATTCTTGAATATGCAACGAAATTTTTTGCAAAATCCAAGAATTTTAAACCCGTTTTATTTTATATAATGACTTCTGAAAGATTTTTACTATGTTATATTATTATTTTTTACAAAAATTAATCTTCGAACATTATCTTTATTCAAATAACATAAATTTATTTGATGCGAACAAAGAAAATAAGACACAATATACATTATTTCCGTCTCGCTTATTCTCTATTTCAATTCTGCACTTTAGAATTTGAATTTCACTTTTGATATGAGTACGTGTGCTACCACGATCAAACTAAAGAGAGAGATGAATTTAGTTTGGTAACTATGACGACAGTGCTCATGTAAGTGCATATGGAATATTTAACGTGGCGGATAAGTGAACTAAGTTTGCCGTTTAACCTGACAAATGTTTCGATGACATATGTGAGAAATCTTAAGAGAATTCAAGTAAAACGACTATTAATAAATTAGGTTAGTTTGTAAGCAATGGCGAATATAATTATTAAATTAAATGAAGGAAACTTCTTGCGGGATTTAGAATTTATATATATATATACATAAAATAAAAATAACTTCTTTAAGAATTTAGAATTTTTAATATTTTTTTAATATATTATATGATTTATCTAACTTTACTAGCATTCCCGTCGCGCGTTGCTGCGCAACTACGCCAAAATTCAGTATTTGAAAGATAGCTTTCCCATCACGCGTTGTTACGCAACTGCGCAAAAATTCAGTTTTTGAAAGATTATGAGGGCTCCCCAATGCCCCAGAAACCTTCGCGGGAGTGTACTCAACAACTTCCTAAAGTTTCATGGCGATCGAATGAATGGTGTAGTAATGCATAAAGGACAAACATATTATGTTTATATTAGGGTATGTTTATATTATATGTATATATTAGGGTGTCCGTTAATTTGGCGAAGTCGGAAATTTGTTGCTCTCACCTTCTCAAACTATTCAAAACAAATAAAAAAAAATTTGAGCCGTCATCGCAGTCCGAAAAATGACGTTAACACGTGCCTGTAGAGGGGTCAAAATTTACATGTAGTTTAAATGGGGAAAATGACTTTTTTAATACTTTTGTGTATAACTTTTTATACGTTCAAGCTAAAAATATTTCAAGATGCCTACCAAAAAGTTCATAAAAAAAGCTTTCAAGCAGACTGAAATTCAAGTCATTTGAACAAAAATTGACGGCGTAGCGTCAATTTGAAATTTGAAGTATATAAACGACAAAAACTTTTATATATAAGAATTTCGATTAATATTTCAGTTTTGACCCCAAAAATTGATGTACCACTACAACCATTTTAGAATAGTTAAAATGAATTTCAGAATGTAGTTTTGCTAGTTTTGTTAGTGGTACAACAATTTTTGGAGTCAAAACTGAAATATTAATCGAAATTCTTATATAAAGGTTTTTGTCGTTCAAATACTTCAAACTTCAAATTGACGCTACGCCGTCAATTTTTGTTCAAATGACTTGAATTTGAGTCTGCTTGAAAGCTTTTTTAATGAGCTTTTTGGCAGGTATCTTGAAATATTTTTAGCTTGAACGTATAAAAAGTTATACACAAAAGTATCAAAAAAGTCAATTTCCCCATTTAAACTACATGTAAATTTAGACCCCTCTACAGGCACGTGTTAACGTCATTTTTCGGACCTGCGATGTCGGCTCAAATTTTTTTTATTTATTTTGAATAGTTTGAGAGGGTGAGAGCAACAAATTTCCGACTTTGCCAAATTAACGGCCACTTTAATATATACATATATATACCTATATATATATATATATATATAGATAATTTTTTTTCAAAATCACACTGTATATAAGAAACAATTATTTACATTATATCTTTTAAATATCAAAAAAATATATAATATAACCGTTAATATTGTAGTTTGGGAGTTATAAAAAACTAGCTTTTCCTATTTCGGAAATTATAAATACATGCACTAATATTATTATATTGAAAACTAATTTCATTAAATTCTAATGCAACTAAATAGGAAATTGGAAGTTAGCGCCCAAGCAAAGTACAAAGTTTCATTGAATTGTAAACTAAACAAGCGCGAACATTTTCTCAATTATTTGCTCGTTAATTATCGGGGTATTGATGTCTGTCATAATTTATAATTAATTTCAATTTCTGCCGGTGATTGCGGTCATTAATATACGTCCGAATGAGAGTCGACATGATTTTCAAATATACACGAATTGGAAATGATGATAATAAATGATTTAAATTGAGTCGCTTTATTTTTTTCCCTTTTCGTTCTTCGTGTCTTTGTGTTGGTTTCGTGAGACGATGTCGTGCCTCTCGTGAAAATGAGATATTACTGATTGTTAATGAAATACAATAGACCATTTTTTCCCTCTTCGTTAATTTTCCTGAATGTAGTTATGATTAGTAATGGGTCTTATTGTTGGAGGTAAAATAAAAATTAGAATTTCGATTAACATATATCAAAGGTGTGGAGTCAACAACAAAAAAAATCGGTTGACTCCGACTCTCATTTGTTTTATTCGATTCCATTCCGATTTCGATTCCAACTTTTAGTTCGATCATTATGTTTTATCACTTTAAATTAACTACAAAATATATAATCTATTATTATACTAATATACAGTAAATTAAAACAAGATTAGAAGCATGTATATGGGTAAATCGATATATAGATCACTTTGATATTATCACATAAATACTAAATTGGCAAATTGTATAATAATTAAATTGTTTAATTCTTTCAAGCATATAATAATATATATATATATATATATATATATATATATATATATATGTATATATAAAATTGGATAAATAGTAAAGCCAAAGTTAAATTAAAAAAAAAATTCTTAAAAAGTTGGCAACCCTGTACGGAAGTAAAATTATATAATTTTTGTGGGCACTAGAATAATCTTTTGTTAAAATTTGGTTAATTACAGATAAATAATATATTATTCAAAAATATTTCGCTTTGTGCCTGAAATGTGGATGCAAAGTTCTAGTAGTTATTATTAATATAATATAGGATATTCTTATTTCTTCCTTTTGTACAATAATTTTACTTGATTGTATGATTATTTTTTTATATAATTTAAGCAGAAATAAATGTGCTTCAAACATAAATATACTTTTTACATATTATACATTTTTACACAGAAAAATAGTAAATTTGTTTAATGTAAAAATAGTTTTTTTCGGCGTAAAAAGTTATGTATAATACGTGACGTATTATACGTGCCCATCTTTTATCATAATATGTAAATATGTATATAAGAAGTATCATAAATGTGAACGAGTCAAAAATTGTGTGTTGTCTAGTTATGTATGTATGTACTGTACATAAGATTTATTATACTATATACAGGGTTGGAAAGGGACAGCCTGGTGCTCCGGTGGACCGGAACACCGGGCTTTTCCCGGTGGGCTGTCATCATTGTAAGCCGTGACCGGCAAAAATTTAAAAATCGATTATTCTAAAAACATCACTTTGTGAAAAAAGTCATTTATTAAATCGTCTTTTAACTTAGTTTTAATGAAGAATTCTACTTAATATTATATGTGTAATTTTTACAATTCATCTTTATTTTTCTGTAATTTTATTTCCATGTAAATTAGAATTAAAAAATAAAATAAAAACTTATTTGAACATTCTGCAACTTTCTCCGGACCTAATTATTTATCCAGTCCATCCCTGACTATATTCTGTTCAACTATTCAATCTGAAATAGATATTGAAGAAAATAGAACTAATTTTCTTATTAGGGAGATAAATTTTTATTTGGAACATTTTATTTTTACATATTACAAATAAACTGTATAAAGACTGTATTTTAAAATGTCATAAACATAATTATATTATAGCACATTGTTGTTTTTTGTGTTTTAGCATTCTTTTTGCTGATATCTGCGGATTTACTAGTCTGTCGGCTCAATGCACTGCCGAAGAACTCGTGCGATTACTAAACGAATTATTTGCAAGGTAAGATTTTTTTTATAAAAAAAATACCGTTCTTCATGTTGAAATAACGTTACATTGATATGAAATGGTAAACATTGTAGATTAATTACTATAATTATTCAGTAGTTAAAATGTTAGAAATAAATCAAATATTAAAATAAATTTAATTGAAATCAAATATTTATTTCTCGTGAATTATTTTTACAAATAAAATTTAAAAAAAGATAACACAAAAAATATTTATGCTATTTTTATCTTATAATCAATTCGAAAATAACTTTTTAATTAATTAAAAAACATAGAATACCTTTCAACAAGAATTTCAAATATGAACAGAAATAAAAATATTTTGATGATTGTTTGTCGTTTTAATTTTATCCTAAACGAGAATATATACATTTTTATATAAATCATTTTTATTATTAACGTTATTTCCCATTTTTTGAAGACATGTTCAATTATTTTCAAAGAAATTCCGAATACTGAAATAATTAATAAATGAAAAAGTTATGTATTTTCATGGAAAAAGATGCATTAGTTCTTATAAATTTATAAAATGTAGCACAAACTTGTGTTTTTAAATGGAAACTATATGTGTACAAAATTTAAAAAATATATTTTATACAGGGTGATTTATAATGAGTGTACCAAATTTTAACAATTTGTTAGCGAGGTCATTTCAAGTGAAAAATGTCATATGAATATAGATTCTATTCTATCTAGTTACGCAACTAGAAAAATTAAAGTTTTATTAATGGCTTAGTAAATTTATGAGCTTAATTACATGTTACAATAGAAAAACAAAATAAAACAATAGATAACTATGCACAAACTGTTTAAACCTGACGTTTATTTCATGAAAAGTTAAAGATATTCAACTTCATATTCGACAAAAAACATATTTTTTAAAAATATATAGTTTGTTAATTATATAATAGTTATTTTAATTCATTTATAATATATTATAAATATAAAATTGTATTTAGAATACTTTCTAGTTTTCAATAAATTTAGTTTACAAATTTTTATTTGAAATTTTTAGAATTTGTAATAAAAAATTGTGACTACGTTATATATCGATTTTTGGGGCAAAAGGTTTTCAATAATACACATTTTACCTATCAAAGAGTTTTACAAAGTTAAACTGTCGACCATTAATTATATTATATCGTTTTTTTTTATTAAATTTGTTGCTACATATAGGTATAATTTTATACATGTTCCGTAAAACTATTTTAAAAATAATGTATTACTGCATTTGATAAAAAATTTAAATAACTTTTTTCTCTATTGATAAATAATTATTTAAAAACACGTATATACATATGCACATTCACGCCATATACCCATAAGAATATGAGATAAACTTTTCTTTTCTCTAATTCTTTGAAAGTAATTAGATTTGCATTCAAAAAAATTACCAACAAATATAATTTTTATCTTTCTGTTATATAAAAATATTTAAACAAAGCATACCCCGTACAAAACATAACGTTACATAACATAGCGGAAAGCAATTATATTGCAACATAAATCTTTTAGCTCGTAAAAATTCTGAGTAAGCTATTCGTTGCATTTTATGTTTTATAAATTTTTATCTTTTAACTTCTGCACAGGTTTGACAGAAGTAATTTCGAAAAGGCAATGTAATTTTTGATATTCATATACGAAAGAGTTTATATTCTGAAAGTATCAAAAATTCTAAAATAAATTACTGTGACACAAATGAAAAATATTCTACAATATAATTTATCATACTGTAGTTCTACAGACCGTCTCAAATATTATTATTTGAAGAGAGACAGAACAAAATAAACTACGGTTTATTTTTAATGTCCATTTTTCTTATACAGGGTGATTTATAGCGAGTGTACCAAACTTTAACAGTTTCTTAAGGTGGTTATTTCGAGTTATTTCGAGTTATTCAGTACTTTTTGAACAATTTGAAAAAAAAAAATTGGCATAAAAATTTGAAAATATATTTCAAATATACCATAATAACATTCAAAAAATTTCTTTATGAAACAAATTTTCTAATTTTGCCTGTTTTCAGAGAGCTCAGGATTGTGTTCCTTTTTAAATAGCGTTACAAAAACTGAAGGAGAGTCAGAGTTGAACTGGTCCACCGGGGCACCGGGCTTTCCTTGGTGGGCCGTAACCAGTAATAGTCAAAAAATTAAAAATAATTTCTGAGTTTTGCAAAAATTTAAGAATTGATTATCCTAAAAATATCAGTTTGTGAAAAGAGTCATTTATTAAATCGTCTTTTAACTTAGAACCAAATAAAGAATTATATTTCATTTTATGTGTTATTTTTACAATTCATCTTTATTTTTCTATAATTTCATTTCCATATTAATTAGAATTAATATAAAATCATTACTTATTTGAACATTTTTCGAATGTAAGGTGGGTCTCTCCTGCAACTTTCCCCGGGAAATTTTTTTTATCCAGTCCAACTCTGAGTAGAGTAGAGTTAAATATTTTCGAATCGTCAGAACAGAACTTGATTATAAGTCGAAGACTGTCTGTATTATCTAACATATAATAACAATACCAAACACGTCAACATATTATTCTACTATAATGATGTATTTCCCCGTTGTAAGCCAAGGGTCATTTGCAATAAGCCTTTTGCATTAGCATGGCCATCTATGATATACCCGTTGCAATGTATAATGATCATTTATGGGGTGTGTTACACTTGGCGTGTTGTCCCGGGGTTAGGTCGAGCTGTCGGATGGGGGTGACTAACCCCATATATTATTCTCGGGGATTTTCATTTTAATCTCGGTAAATACCACAGACGCATTCACATCGCTCCGTCGGGCTTCCTATGCTCAATTCACACGGTTAGATCTTAAAGTGAATTTTTAATTAAAAATTTTCCAACACTAACGTTCCGTATTTTTAGTTTGTTTCTTTTTCCTTTTATTTTTAGTAGTGCATTGTTTGTTTGAATGCGGTACAAAAAATAGAATAAAATTGAAATAATGGAAATTTAATGTTAAATAATTTCAAAAAAATGAAACATATTTAGATATACATACGAGTATTATAAATTTATAGTGACTTTTTAATAATAAATCGCAAAAATTTAAAGTTATTTCTTTAATATTGCAAATTTGAAATCAGTAATATTTAAAAATCATATATTTCTAAATTTACATAAAAGATGTATTTTGAAATTAATAAATTACAGTTAAAATACTCGTATTTTATTAGTATTATTACACAAAATATGTACCTACTAAGTCCCATTATTTTGATGATTACAAATATTAATATGCAAGCTGTAATTTTACATAGTTAAGAAGTTATGCCAACAACATATAATTCTACATTAAGTATGTGATATAATTTGCAGAAAGTAAACAATTTTACATACTTATTAGATCATTTTTACTTACTTTATGTGAGTATTATGTAATAATTACAAAATTTTGAGCTAGAAATAGAGGATATTTATTGAAAAATAAAATTACAGATTTTTTTATAGTAAAATTTTACTACTTACTACTTTTTTGTAATTTCGCTAAAAAAAATTTACAGTGTACTTACTAATTGCGCCTTACACCTTAAAAAACATTAAATCACCAAAAAAAAGTTTGTTCATTCTTTTTAATATCACGAAATGACGATTTTTTGTTCGAAAAACAACAAATAAAAGAATGCAATATTGTCACTTTGTTTTATTGACAATCATCCGGGCTGGCACTTATTTTCCTCTCTTTTGTTTGCCACAAATACAGATTCGATCGTTTGGCCGCCGAACACCACTGTCTCCGGATTAAATTACTGGGCGATTGCTACTATTGTGTTTCCGGACTGCCCGAACCACGACCGGATCATGCACAATGCTGCGTCGAAATGGGACTCGATATGATCGACGCCATTGCGTAAGTTTATTATCTAGTTTATTTATTTAAGTTTAAAAACAAAACAAAAAATATCGAATGAAAAGCAAAAATCTCCTATAAATAAAAATAATTAAAAATTTACAGAAGAGTGAGTATATATCCACCAAAAAATTGGTATCATTAGGGAAAAATTTAAACACTTGTCTTTAAACTTTTTATAACTGATTAGAAAACTAATTTAAGCAACAAATCTATAAATTAGTTACAAATAAGAAGTTTGACTAATGAGTGAAAAGGATACTTTATGTATGAGTTTTATACAAAAGTTTTTCTATAACTCTCTGCACCTACAATTATAAACATCAAAACACAACTTTGACGTTTTTCTTCTTTTTTTAATTAAGTTAAAAATGGTTTTAAAAGAAAACTATTTTTGATAATCTCTTAAAATCATTTGCTTTCAGAGATTTTAATATCAGATGTAATAAAAAAATTTAGTAGGTACTTTATTAATTTTTTGATTTAATTTAGAAAATATTATAGGGAAGTTCCTCATTTAGAAGAAAATAAAAATCGAATATTTGTTTTAAATTATTGATATGGATATTTACTCAAAAAATATGTAAATTTATATTTAAGTTTTGTTTTTTTAACTATTATAAAAAATAATAATGTCCACCAAAAATGAAGTAAAATATTTTTATTTTAGTTTAATTTAACTAAAAATCATCGCACAGTTAAAAAAAATTTTTCAGTGCATGAATGTTTAATATTGTTGTTGGATTGACTTACTAAACTAAATATCATAATAAATTCAATATAATATAAAAGTTTTCTTAACACAATTATCGCTATAAAATCCTTCTAGAAAGGAAAACCACGCGAGAATTGAATTAAAATAGTGTGGCATCCCTAACAGTGTAGCAGTTTTCATCTACCTAAACATCATCCTCATCCAATTCATGTGGCACGAAAGAGATATAAAGCGAGAGCGCCATTGTTATTACATTAAACAGTAAAACGTTATAATCCTGTTAACAACTTTTCCAAACTCTAGACAACAACAAGGACCCTATTCTACACTAACTTGTACCTGATAATCCTTTTCGCTGTTGACGTTTTACAACATTGAGGAAACTGTATCTGATTTCGCTATCCATCTATATAGAAACTTCTATTCCATTAATGTTACGAAAGCGATGGATGTTATACAGACTGGGGCATAAACACGTGACGGTTTTTAAAATATTAATAAAACTTTCTGCTTACTTAACAATATTATTTATTGATACTGAAAGATACATAATTTTATAAAGTTTAAGATTACATGTTGTTTACTTTTTAAAAAAATATGTTTTTGAGATATTTATAATGACGTTTCAAATTCTTGAAAAAAATGCATTACTCGCAGTAGGATTTATGAAGGATCTCATCTTGAATGTGTAGCTTTAGCTAAAGGATGTGTTTTATAAACGTTGCTTTTCGAAAATATCTATGAGAAAAAATTTAGTGCTGTTTGGTTTGTTGAGCAGACGGGCGGGCCAGGGTCCCAATTTTATATCAAAATTTCTATAAGAATTCAATTATTCTTGTCAAGTTATTTCATCTTTTTTTCTATTGATATGTAGCAGTAAAATTTGAATCCTTGAATTTCTATTACTGTCACATGATATTTGTATGTTCTTGTTTAACGCTGCTAGAATTATATTTCATATTTATTTGTTTCTATACAGTGTTTTAACAAACATAAGTAAATATGGAATTAATCTGTAAATTTAGATTATTTATAATAGTAAAATATTTTTCAGAACTCATTGTATTAAAATAAAAACTGTTTTAGGATTAGATTCTGCTTAATTATTTTATAAAAACGATGTTTCGGCGAGACTGAAAGCTCGTCTTTATCAGGTCAAATTTTTTATCAATGCTATTAAAGTAAATAAGAGTACATAGTAACCAGATTATTTGATTTATTTATTACACTATGTATATTTACTATATTTATTATAGTATTTAAATAATTACCGTCGTAGAAGAAGGATTCTGTATCATATCATTGATTTACAGAGGAAGAGAAAACTACTTCGTGATTCAATGAAGTAATTCATTTTGGCGGAAAAATTTTAAATTCCCGATAGAATTTACAAAATCATCTAACTGTAAGTGAACAAAATTTAAAATGACATCTAACGAAATGGAGGAGAAAATCCCAATTCTAGTAGTATTTAAAATCCAATAGAAATTAAAGTTGCAAAATTGAAACCCATTTTCTGTGAATGTTTTTGAAAGGCAAGTTCTATGAAATATATTCAGTCAGCATTTTTGATCTGTAATTAACGCATTCTCTTTCAGCTAGAATGTAAAATGAAACAGTGTTTGCTACATTATGATGTGCATCTCAGGAACATTGTTTTTCAAATATAAATAATATGTTTATCTTAACTCCACAAGACCTTCAGTAATTTAACAAACACGAGGTTTTATATATATTAAAAATGTTTATGCTCCACCCTGTACAACCAACGCGATATGTGTGTCATATTTATCTAAATTAAATTTCTAGCTTTTGAAATGGGGAAATATTTACTAAATTATATTTGATATAATGCAGTAATATTCGGTAGGATGTTAGGAGAAAATTTTAATGTCCTAGCTAAAATTCTCGTAAAATTATTTTGCAATTAGTGGACGTGTTTAAATGTTTTAGAACACACGTTTCAATTATTAACATTATTGGAACCTTTCAAGAAATTTCTATAAATTTATATTTATTTGATAGTACTAATTAATTAATATAATATATTAATTTTAGTGTTATTTGCTTTTTATTGATAATTAAATACAACTTAGAATACTTAAAATATTTTATAATCTTTTCCAGACAGATTCTCACAAATAAATATATAATTGAAGTTATATCGAAATTTGTTTAATAAATGACATCAACATTAAATAATATTTTCAATATAATGAAAATAAATAAAATCAACTACTATAAGAAAATTAATCAGTATCATATATCAGCAAACGTATATAAAATATCAGAAATATCAAAGTCAAACGTTAAAAGAAATATCAGAATCAAACGTTAAAAGAAATATCAAGATATTATTGAAAACGTATAAGGTTTTCCTAATAAAAGATGGTTTAATAACAACAGTAGCAAATAGTAAATAAAAGCAAAATAAAACTATTTGAAAAAGAAATCTTATACTATGTAAATTTAAAAACTATATTGAATTTTTTCTATAAAATGCAAATATAAATATTGCGAATAACGTAAAAGCTGTTTAACATTTAAAAATAAAATAAATTATAGATGTATGTACATTGTATATTATTAGAATACGTGTTTCAAAATTATTTTGCTATTTTAATTTTCTACATTAAACGTTAATATAGTAATTAAAGGCCGGTTGCATAAATCGTTATTAAATAAACAGACTAACAATATGATTTTTTTCTTTAAGCTTATCTAAATATTTATATTTTGCTACTGTATTACCTATGTAGAAGAAAATTATTATGTTACCAGTACAATAATGTAAACATTATTGTACTTGTAGTTAATTATTTATACCACTAGCGACAGCATCAAACATGGCTGACATAGGCAGCATCTATAATAAGAGTCCGGCAACCATATTGAAAATTAGTATGTTATATTTGACAGTTACTTTGTTTATTTTTGTTTGAAGTAAGTAACTAGTGTATAATAACATTGTCATTATTATACTAGTAACATAATGACCTCCTTCTATATAGACATTATAGTATGCTTGAAGAAAAAAAAATATTATTTTACTACTTACACACTATTAAAATTACAAAATTTTCTAACTTCATTAAAAATTTATGCATATAAAAAATTTTTAAAAGCAAATATTTTTTAAATAAAAATATATTAATATTTATAATTTATTGTTAAATTTCAATAAATCATATTTGAGCAAACGTGCTGTTTCTACCACCACCAAAAATGAATAATGATAAATAACTTTTTAATTATATTTTCATCTAAACGGTGGGAATTTTTTCAGCTGACAGTAATACTGAATGCAGCCAGGATATACGAGTATCTGCTTTAAATGAATATCGAGAATGTAAGCTCGGAAATTTTTTTAATTAAGTTTCAAGTTAATGAGAGAACAATGCCTGGGATAAGTTCTGGGTAAAGTACGTCACAAATAAAAAGTTAAAAAAAGAAAAGAAAACAAACGATAAGAATTAACACGAATGTATATTCAAAAATAACATTTTCATATTCCTTAATAATATTGACAGTAAAGAAATATTAAACGTAAACGCAAAATTTACAAATTCGAAAAACATCGTTATTTTTACTTATAGTACCAATTAAAAAACAATAATTATGTTGTACTTATATTAGAATCAAATAATTGTTCAACTTTCTTATTTTTAATTATCTAATTAATTTTTTTCAGTAAAACCTTTATAAAAACAATTTTTTAATAATAATTTTGTTGTTTTTTTATTATATAACGGTATGTCCATTCCAGAAGTATCTATAAATAATTGATTACTGTAAAAAAAATACGAAATTTATTTTTTCACATCGTTACGAATTTGATAATCCTCTGTCAAATTCTCTATAGTTTTTGCCTCTATCACAATTTTTATCAATTTTCAAGTGTTTTTTAATAATTTCAAAATGTTATTGAATAAGTTGAAAATTATTTTGACAAATAAAGAAAAAATTTGTACCGCATCCTTTTTAGGTACATGGCGTGATTGTGTACGTACGAATTTTGACAAATGTTAAAATTATCATTCGGTAAATCTGCCAATCGTTATTTATTTAAATTGTTTCTTTGCGAAACAGCAAAGTAATTTTACTTGTTTATTAAATTTACTTGTAAAGTAACTACTTTGTAAATTAACTTTATATAATCAGGGCATAAATCAAATAACAGTGAAGCTATTTATTTTTATTTTGCATAATGAACGTTCGTTCCCATTCTCAATTATCTATCCGTGCTCAAATTCACCTCTCGAATGCATTTTATATGAACGTGCACATACAGATGAGCCACACGCATTCCTGCTTTGAATAGGTGGCAAACCTTTAGCTTTCCCACCTGATTTAGTTAACACACTAAAACGGATTGCATAATCTTCTTGATGAAATGGCCGCGAGGAAGGGATGAAACGTAGAAGAGGCGGAAGTGGTTAATTCATCGTTGCTACATACGGATACAAAGTGGATGCCAGACGCTGTTTCATTACATTAGATGAAATTCCAATTCAGCTAAATTCAAATCTGCATTGGTTAATAGCTATTTTAGAATTAGTACTAGTATATTTTAAGCAGTTAATTCATTTGGATTGAAAAACATATATATATATATATATATATATATATTGCAATATTTTTTTGCACAAATAAACAAGACAAAAGATGATATTAATGGTACACAAAAAGAATCTTTAGATAATTTTTCAAATTTTAGTTGTTTTATTTAAAAAAAATAGACAATTTTCAAATTTTTAATCATGTTAGATAAAATATTTAATTCAATAGTTAAATGTTTGCTATATTAATCTAATGTAATGAGATATTTTTTCTAGTGTTGTATATTTATCTATTTTTGCAAATATTGAATTTAATGGGAAGGTAGTCAAATTCTCATTTCGGTGGTACGTATTTTCCACTTTTTCAGGACATGCTCTGTTGAAGAATTGACAAAACCAAACATAAAGAATGATACAGCAATCATAAAAATTACTTATTAAAGCAATTTTAATTAGTTTATTTGAATTTTATAATATTAGATATAAGAACATATATTAAAAATAAGAATATTATTCATATTTGATAAAAGGTAGAAGTAAAAATTTATTTTAAAGCAAAATATAAACACTTTTTCCTAAATAAAAGAGGTGGGAATACGGGCCTTAGTTTTTTAAATACCCAATTCTTTCTGTCTAATTGTCCGCGGATGGAGTTAACAAGAGGAAAACATTTTTTATTATTGATTTTACGACAAAAAATCATTCTTTATAAAAAGTTCTGCTTGTTGAATAAATAAGTTTACCATCAGAAAATCTAAGATTAAATGTACAGAATGTCCACAAATTAAGATAACATGAAAAGAAAAGTATACACCGTATGAATATGTATGTATATACAATATCATAAACTATTATTTTCTTATAAAGTCTAATCTCGTAACACAAGAAACTAATATTAACAATACAACAAAACAACGATATGAGAACTATTCGACAGGTTTACTTGGGAAGGAAACCTTCAATACATTCCTAGCTAAAATTTTGCGAATTATGCAAACAAACTAGAAACTATCAAGAAATAAAACAACATCTCCCATTATTAACCTAAATAGTTAATAATTCGCTCACATTCTAACTGTTTACTTTACAGATTGGTACGAGAAGTCATGGCAGTGAATGTGAATATGCGCGTTGGTATCCATACTGGACGTGTCCATTGCGGTGTATTGGGCTTGCGCAAATGGCAATTTGACGTTTGGTCCAATGACGTTACATTGGCAAACTATATGGAAAGTGGCGGAATTCCGGGGTAAGTTCTTCACATTTTACAATTTACATACTAATAACATATTTTTTACTTCTCTTATCAATTGCTTATTTACTTGGCTTTAAAAGCCAGCCAGAACCTAACATCTGCATCAGTCGCCTTCGAGCACTGATCAAAGCACCATACTGACGAAATCCAAAAGATCGAAACACGTGTCTATGGTTAAACTGGCCAATCATTAATGCATAGCTTCAATGATTGAGTAACTTGTGAAATAGTAGGGAAAATAATTCAACATTTGAACATATTTTTGATCAATCATATAAACTGATATAAAAATATTTTCTTAAATTTTATTTATATCCATTAAAAACTGTAGACTCTCCTATTTTCAAGGCAATTTTAGTTTTTTCAATAACTGCATACATTTGAAAATGACAGCTAATTAGTTTCACCATGGAAAATTTTATATTATTAGCTTATCAGATTACACTGGACAACAAACTTTAACTTCGAAATGGTATTCTTCCTGTAAAGTAATTTTTCTTATTGTTATGAGTTTCGTTCGTCTTTTTACGAGATAATTAAATAAAACAAAATATACACTTATTAACTAGATATTTATTATTTAAAACGATTAAATATAGAATGTAAATATAAAAATATAAAAGTATGAATATAACTATAAACTAAATGGCTATAAGCTTAAACACTAGTAATCAAACTAACACTAAATATTTATTTCACTATTTATATAACTGTTGCACTCGAAGTGAACTTGTTTCAAGCTTAAGATTTGCGTAAGAACTGCACTGTCTATTGCATTGGCTGCGTTTTTATACGGCCATCGTGTTTTCTCGAACGTAACTCTGGTTGCCTGTAGAACATTCTCGAATCAGCATACTTGAAAACACATAAAATTCTCTGGTCTGTCTCATGCGGTCAAGGCTATTCGCTTGCCGTCAACAGACGGGTTCCGGCTAGCTTGTTTTGCTACATTGCCCCCTCCCTAGAGTGTTCCGTCTCGGGACACTCATAAATTATTGGTGAAGGGCCATGGCGAAATCGACACGTGGTCTCGCGAGCGCAGTGGGAGGTATGATAAAAGTAGCATTCCACGGTCTTTTCGGCTTTCTTGTTTTCCAGAGGATTGAAGCTACAAACAAGAATGTCAATGCCGGTATGCTGGAAAAGAGTTTCCAGCATATTTCTAATAATTCGCCAATCTAAACCGTCAAGGCCACAGCCTACTCTGGGGATCGCCAATTTTAGGATATTGTCCCGCAGGAGTAGCTCGCGTAACGTCTGCAGTGTGTTCCACATTGATTGGTAACTGGGCTTCTCTCGAGACAGTTCCTTTGTAACCAGGTAGTAGATGTTGCGGTGTTCCCTTTGCAGATGTAATGCGGCCCCAACGGCAGGCAGCTGTTCCCGTAGCTCGGTGATCCCGCCAAACTTCTTGCGGAAAACGGTAGCAATCCCTCTGGACATTTGCAGGTCCTGAGCGACGCAATGTGCAAGTGCATAGTCCTCGGGTACGGTGAACAGGTCCTGTTGAACTTCTCGGGTGACGCCATGACGGGCCTTGCGACCTGCAGCGTAAGAGGACATAAATTGCTCGAAGTCCACCTCTTCGCTCCGTAACTGGTGGACGTGGCCTTCTTCGATATTAGGATCTTCCTCGTTTTGCCCAGCGAACGGGGCTAGACGATTATAGTGGATGACCCTTGGTTTTCCATTGGGCGTCTTGCGGATCCGGTATATGACATCGTTAATCCTTTTTATGATTTGATATGGCCCTTCCCACCAGCGTTGCAGTTTAGGAGACAGTCCCCGACGACGTTGCGGGTTGTAGAGCCAGACTAAGTCTCCTGGCTTATAACCTCCCATATTAGCATTAATGTCGTAGCCGTCCTTCATCCGATCGCTTGCGATCTGTATGTTGGAACGAACCTGTTGATGTATTTCATCCATCTTTTTTCGTAGGTTGTCGACATAGTCTTCTCCGGCCAGGTCCTCTCCAGGTTTACAGCCGAATTTTAAATCACAAGGCAGGCGTAGCTCATGTCCAAAAACAATTTTTGCAGGGGTTTGTCCAGTGGTTTCGTGCACGGATGAACGATAGGCCAATAGAAACAGATGAATGTATTGGTCCCAGTCTTTTTGATGGTCGGAGACGACTTTTGATAGGTATTTACCCATTGTGCGGTTCATCCTTTCTACCATGCCATCAGACTGCGGATGTAATGCAGTCGTTCTAGTCTTCCGTATTCCTAGTAACCGACAAACTTCCTGGAAGATGTTGGATTCAAAGTTTCGTCCCTGATCGGAATGTAATTCCATTGGTATGCCGAATCGACTAAAGAGCTCTTTCACTAGGACTTCGGCAACTGTGGTAGCTTCTTGGTTTGGTAGTGCATACGCCTCTACCCATTTACTGAAATAGTCCATGGCTACCAGGATAAATTTGTTTCCTTGCTCACTCATCGGGAAAGGACCAGCTATATCAATGGCTATTCGCTCGAATGGACTGCCAACGTTATATTGTCGCATTGGCGCCTTACGTTTTCTATGCGGGCCATTACTTGTAGCGCATGTTACACATTTTCTGCACCACATTTTCACATCTTCGTGGCATCCGACCCAATAGAATCGTTCTCGCACTTTCTCGATCGTTTTCTTGACTCCTAAATGCCCGCCAGAGGTCCCGTCGTGGAGTTGTCGCAGTACATCCGAAACCTTGTTTCTCGGAACCAGTAGCTGCAATTTTTCCTGGGATCCCTCTTCATTTTCCAGAGTCCTCATTAGGAGCCCATTCCTAAGTACGATCGAGTTCCATTGCGACCAATACGATTTAAGGGTGCGACTATGTGGTGCCACTTCTTCCCAAGTTGGCCGTTGATCTATCGTTTTCCACCGTTTTAAGTGCTTTAAATCAGTGTCCATATCTTGTTCGTGGCTAATATTCCCTATTTGCCAGTCGTCATCAACGGCGGTCGTCCTAAGGAGAGTGGTCGCTTTTTCCTCAATTCGGGAGCAACTTTTACAATCCGGCAAGCATGGTCTTCTTGACAAGGCATCGGCATTACAGTGACTTTTGCCAGCGCGATGTTCAATGTCGAAGTCATATTCTTGTAATCGTTCAATCCATCGTGCCACTTGTCCTTCTGGGTTCTTGAATCGCAGCAACCATTTGAGGGCAGCATGATCGGTCCGCAACAAGAATTTGCGGCCGTACAAGTATTTGTAAAAATGCTCGATGGATTTCACTACTGCCAGTAATTCTCGCCGAGTTACGCAGTAATTGCGTTCGGGCTTTGACAGTCCTTTACTGTAATAGCCGATGACCTTTTCCTGTCCTTCCTGAATCTGCGACAGGACTCCGCCAATGCCTACGTTGCTCGCATCCGTATCCAATATGAATTTGCCTTCCTGAAGAGGGTAGCTCAAGACTGGTGCACCCACTAGGGCCTGTTTCAGGGTATCAAAGGCATTCTGACAGTCTTCATCCCAATTGTATTTACGACCATCTTCGGTTAGACGTGTAAGTGGTTTGGCTATGTTGGCAAATCCTAGGACATACCGTCGATAATAGGAACACAAACCAAGGAAACTTCTGAGTTCGTGTTTATCTAGCGGTACTGGCCATTCTTTGACAGCTTGTGTCTTTTCCGGATCAACAGCTACTCCTTTTCCGGAAACAACGTGGCCGAGGTAGTGTACTTCTTTCTGGAAAAGGTAGCATTTCTTGGGACTCAGCTTTAAATTGGCATGTCGCAGCCGTTGGAACACTTCTTCCAAATTCTTCACATGATCCTCGAAGGACTTTCCAATCACAATTATGTCGTCTAGATATACTAGACACGTTTTCCAGGATAGTCCATTCAGGACATTTTCCATCAGCTTCTCAAAGGTTGCCGGAGCATTACAGAGTCCGAACGGCATTACTTTGAACTGCCACAGTCCCGATCCGACACTAAACGCTGTTTTCTCACGATCTCCTTGATCCATGGCAACTTGCCAGTAACCGTTTTTCAGGTCCAGAGTCGAGAATATTCTTGATCCGGCCAGCGTGTCCAAGGTATCATCTATTCTTGGCAGCGGGTAGCTATCTTTCTTTGTTACATTGTTCAACAGGCGATAATCAACACAAAATCGTGTTGACCCATCCTTCTTTTTCACCAGAACCACTGGCGACGCCCATGGACTGTTTGAGGTTTCTATCACATCATCCTTTTCCATGTCTTGGATGATTTGTTCGGCCTCCTCACGTTTCGCCAGTGGTAGTCTTCGCGCAGTTTGGCGTATAGGTCTCGCATCACCAGTGTCGATTCGATGATGAACAATGTTGGTTCGACCAGTACGACCACCCTCGGTTTTGAATATATCTTGGTAACGGCACAATAGATCTTTAACTTTGTGTTGTTCTTCTTTTGTTAACTCTTGACAAGCACTCATGACCGTTTTGTTCAGATGTTCCGGAAATTTAGTTAACGTGGTTGCCGAGCTATTAATTTGTCGGACGATAGATGACGGTGACGAACAGCAACCAATCGACGTTCCATTACGTAATGTTACGGAATAATTGTTGATATTCATCAGCCGTACTGGAATGCTCTTCGTATTTCTAACTATAGTTTTTGCAATCAGCACTCCTTTATCCGGACCCTTGTCACCGTATCTTGGTTCCAACATAATGATTTGTTTTTCCGGAATCAGACGGTCTAGTTTTGCTTCCACAAATACTTCGCTGCGTGGTGGTAGCTCAATGTCGTTCAGCAAAACTGCTTGTGCCATCGTGTCTTCTCGCTGATGTAGAACAACTTCTTCATCATGAATCTTCACGATTCCTAGCTTCAGATTTAATTCAAAGCCGTGCGTTGTCATCACATCCATTCCAAGAATGATTTCTTCTTCTATATCCGCAACCAGCACTCGATGTAAAAAGCTGGTGCCACCGATGGTAAAGTGGGCATCCAACTCGCCGCACACATTGGCCAAGTCTCCAGTTGCTGTGCGCAGTCTCCAGTTGGTCGGTAACAGCTTGTTTTTGGTTTTGATCATTCCTGTCTTCACGATGGTCTTCGTGGCTCCCGTGTCTAATAGAAGAAGAACATTCTTGCCATTAACAACACCATCGATGAACACGCTCTTTGAACAGTTTTTAATTATGGCCACTCGTGCATTACGTGGGGCTTGTGTACGGCGGGTTGAAGATTGCCCCTTCCCATCAACCCGTTTTAGTTTTCCTGTGGCTGTTGGGGCTTTCCGCACCGGCGTCTAATATGCCCCATTTCGCCACAGTTCCAACAGCGAGGTTGTCTCCTCTGATTTTTCAGTGCTTGCAGTACTTGTTGTACGATTTGCTCAATCGAGCCATTTTGGTGTTCCTCCTCCTCATGGCTGTTGACTGCACGAACTCGAGCGTGGCTCCGTGTTGATGCCTTGATGGCCTCAAATTCGAGAGCTTGCGTTAATGCCTCATTAACCGTCTGAGGATGGGCTAGCTTAACGGCTTGTTGTAGCTCTGGGTCGCGAACTCCATTCAAGAACTTATTAATTGCCAGGTTTTCATAGATGTCATCTGGAGCCGTTGGATAAGACATTCGTATCAGGCGAACAATGTCGGCTTCGAATTCTTGCAATGTTTCGTTCGCCTTTTGGACACGACTGTCTAACTGTGTTAGGTACAACCCTTTTACATGCTTATGTCCGTATCGTAGCTCTAATTGCTCGACTAGTTGGCTAAAGTCCGTACGGTCTCTCAACGGCACACTTTGTAATACACGTAGTGCATCCTCACGTAGAGACAAACTCAATACTTGTGCCTTTCTTGAATCAGACCAGCCGTGGACTATTGCTGTCGTCTCGAACAATGTCAAGTATTCTTCCCATGACGATTTCCCATCGTAAGTTGGTAGTTTCGGGACAGGACTTGGTTGACCAGCTTCTTGTTTCATTATAATACCGTTGGCGGATGTAGCACTCGAAATTGCTTCAATCTGGTTTTGCATCTCGGTTCTGATTTTATTTTCCATTTCGGTTCTGATTTTATTTTCCATTTCAGAGATATTATTTTTAACTTTATCTTCTAATTCAGAGATGTTATTTTTAACTTTATCTTCTAATTCAGAGATATTATTTTTAATAACTTCTATGTTACGATTTACTTCTGTTTTCAATTGTTCTACTGTATTTTTAGAAGTTTCTTCCATTTTTCTAGAATTCTCATCAAATTTCTCTGTTAAATTTTCTTCTGTTTTTCTAGAATTTTCTTCCAATTTCTCTGTTAATTTCTCTGTTATTTTTTCTTCTGTTTTTCTAGAATTTTCTGCAAATTTCTCTGTTATATTTTTTGTTAAATTTTCTTCCATTTTTCTCATCAGTGCGCTTATATCCGCTGGTATTTCAAATAGATATGTTTCAGGATTCTGGCCAGCATCTTCTATAGCTTTTCTAAGCCGTTCTTGTAGAATGATTTTAGCCCCTGTTATGCTTAATTCACGTTCTTCGAGTTCTTGTTTCAGGTGCTGAATTTTCAACTCATTCAAACTAACTTGTTTTGTAGCCATTTTCACAATATTTTACGCGTTTTTAATTCTACGTTATTATTTATTTCTAAAATTATCTCGCACTTCACACCGGACACCAATTGTTATGAGTTTCGTTCGTCTTTTTACGAGATAATTAAATAAAACAAAATATACACTTATTAACTAGATATTTATTATTTAAAACGATTAAATATAGAATGTAAATATAAAAATATAAAAGTATGAATATAACTATAAACTAAATGGCTATAAGCTTAAACACTAGTAATCAAACTAACACTAAATATTTATTTCACTATTTATATAACTGTTGCACTCGAAGTGAACTTGTTTCAAGCTTAAGATTTGCGTAAGAACTGCACTGTCTATTGCATTGGCTGCGTTTTTATACGGCCATCGTGTTTTCTCGAACGTAACTCTGGTTGCCTGTAGAACATTCTCGAATCAGCATACTTGAAAACACATAGAATTCTCTGGTCTGTCTCATGCGGTCAAGGCTATTCGCTTGCCGTCAACAGACGGGTTCCGGCTAGCTTGTTTTGCTACATTATTAATTTTTGGATACTAAATACGAACATGGTGATTAAATTTCAAAATTAGTTTTGGTTTTCAAAAAATATATAACGGAAGTTGGCCGGATTATTGACACATTGTAGCAGCATTTTTGTCAAAAGATAGCTTAGCTAATAACTTTTAACTTTGATGTTATACATTGCATTTCTTGCACTTCGTCACACATTTTTTATAATCAAATTCAAATTCAAAGTCAATTAACGTAATAGTTTTTAATATGACCGTCGAAGATGTGAGATTAAATACACTTGACGTTGTAGTTATATTTGGTGCTGCCACCAGTGGTAAGTAATTGCTGTTACATAATGTCATTATTGTATTCGTAACATAATGACCTCATAATATTAATATTATGATACGCTTGAAAAAAATAATTTTTTTAAACGCTTCATAAGTTAATTCTTTCCTTAACGCTTTGTAAGTTAACCAATTCGTTAATTTGTCAACTAACCAATCATTGAGGTGCTTCAAAAACAGTAAACAATCTAGTTACTTAGTTAACTCATTGATTAAGTTAACCACACTGTATCATAATAAGAATATAATATAACACAAAATATGAATAAACATAATTACAATTGTACATAATGTTCTCATTGTGTTTATTAAATTGTCTGCTATCAAATATACCTGTCTAACCTTTGAAACTTTCTATATGACATTCAATTACTGAATTTAAGTTAATCTGTTTCGTATATCATACGTTTTATATAATATATATAAAGTAACATGAAAATATGATAAATTGATTTATTAATATTGCAAAATGACAGTTGTTAATTAAAATTTGGACAGCAATACGACTGAAAATGCTAGATAAATTTTATGAGAGATAATTTAATTAAATATCAATTTTATTTATCAGAAATATGCATATTACATTAATCAGGATATGAAACCGGTAAAAAACGGTAAATTAAATCGGTTAACTAATATTTTTATAAATATTTTAAGAACAATTGTATTTTGTTTTGACTAGATAACAATAATTAAAGATAAAAAAAATTTGTGGGTAAAAAGCAGTCTGTTAGGGCTTTTGATAAATAAAACTCGATTGAAATACTATCCAAGCTTTCGATATACATAATATCTTATACAATATACGAGCTTACGTATCATGTTATATTGCATTTTTGTTAAATTTTAAATAAAGCTATTATTAGCTATCATATCGTATATCTGTAATTTATTTATGTATTTTCAAATTTTACTCTTTTTATTCTTGCATACTACGAGTATTTTATAAATTATTTGATAAGTTATACATCATCGTATCAAGTAATAATTAATTACAGTTAATAATACTTATGAGAAATAAACTACATTAAAGTTTGGAAGTAATAAAAAGAGTATAAAATCTATTAAACTTTTCCGATTTTAATATTATTAGTTTCTAAACTTTTAAAACGAAAAATACAAATAGAGTAAAAATAAGAAACTCTCAGCTAACAGTATTTTAATTTATCATTAGGTACGTCTTTTCTATTTATATATTTTATGTAAATTTCAATATATTTTTACAAAATAAAAAAGAATACGACCCAACTCCCACCTCTTTTATTTATGAAAAAGTGCTTATATTTTTTACTTTAAAATAAATTTTTATTTCTACTTCTTATTAAATATGAATAGTATTTTTTTTATTTTTGATACATATTTTTTTATATCTAATATTATAAAATTCAAATAAACTAATAAAAATTGCTGACTTCCCAGTCAAAAAAATCAATCAAACCCTTATCAAATCATTACTGAATTAATTCGATCTAATCCTTCAAACAGGCGAGTGCACATCACCAAAGAGACCCTAGAATGCCTGGACGGTGACTACGAGGTAGAGCCAGGCTACGGTGGTGATCGCAATTCGTACTTGAAGGACCACAACATCGATACGTACCTCATTGTTCCGAGCAGCACATTTCGAGCGGTAAATCAACAGCTTCTTAATTTATCTCCTAAGCTTTTCGTTCTTGATCGATACACTAAGTCTATGATTAAAGGAACCTAGTGTCTTAGGTCTGGACGAGAAAAATTTGTGGAACTTTCTCGGGAAATGAGAAAGTGGAAATAAGGATTGTAGGATAATGTGGAATAAGTCCGTAAGGGTTGTTGGATAGTACAGCAATTAAGGGTTGTTAATTGTTTTGTTAGATGTAGTTTTAGGATTAAGAAAACAACAATTTGACTGGGAAATGGGAAATAAGTGGAATTTAATTTTGCGTAAAATATGCGATGACAATAAGTGATGCTATTGTATAATCATTATACAAAAGAACTAAATTATTTTATTAAAAACTGAAAATCTTTAATTTAAACAAGCAAATCAAAAATATCTACTCGCATTCTCAGCTTCTTTAAAAAAATATTTTTAGTTGAAACAGTATTTGACGTATTTTCTTAATTGTTTATTAATCTTTTCAAATGCTTTATTTTTGTAGATTTAGGTCTATCAACTATAATTAAAACAACAAATATAAAAATTACTAATTACATTTGATGAAAGATAAACCAAAAACACAATTTGAATTATACCCAAGTCATTGTTATTCTATTGAAGTTATACTAATTTGACATTTTTTTCGTTAATCATTTGCAAAAATCTACAATTTTATTTTGTGTAATGCAATAAAAAAAGAAATAGCAATTCTTTTAACTTATACAGACAAAGAAATTGCTTCAAAACTTTAATATAAATCAAAATTTTATTTTGTATAATGCAATGAAAATAAAATAAATACCACCTTTTTTTGTGCTTACGTAGGCAAAGAAACCACAACAAAACTTCTCCATGAACGGTAATGTTTCCAAAGAAATGCGGGTTATGGGACACGGATCACAGCATGGAAAACATTCGTCCAAGTGAGTAAAACATTAAACGAAAAATAAGATTACTAAATGCAATAGTTGTAATAGTATTACTCTATTCAATCCACTCTAACTAAATAGAAAACTTTTTACGTTCTTTTATCTACACTAGTTTAAAAAAAAAACTATGGTCCGAATAGCGTAGATCCAATACTATTTAAACATTTATTTTTGTTGTTTTTGAAGTACATACTGTTTTGTTTCTTGTTTTGTTTATTTATTTTAATTTTTGTTTATTTTCACGCACATGTTTGTAATTAAACACTGATAAATTGTTATGAAATAGAAATGAAATTATTAACATATGAAATTAATTGATTCATAATTGTCATGAAAAAATCAGACAATATTTCAAATTTAAATCCAGTTGTCCCTTCATTTTACACATTGAACACACAAAAACAACGCTAAAATGAAAATCGGGTATAACCAACTATTTAACAGCTGTTTAAAATAAAGATCCATCTCTTATTCTCAAATTTTTTACTCTTACACTCTAATAGGTACATAAATACTATAATCTAATTGCACTGATCTCCAAAAAAAAATTAGCACCACTGTTTCTTGCTCGATCAATAATTAGCTTATTTTTTATATAAAAATATATAAAATTATAGTAGAACACTGAATTCTATGTACACATATGTACCTTCAGTTTTGCGCATTTATATTTCCATTAGATATTTTTTCGTATATTTTATTTGTTTGATTTTCATTTGTTTTGTTTTTCTGTTTTTCTTTTGTTTTATGCACACGCATGTTTTTGGTTATACATGGGGACTGATCTTCACACAATACAAATGAATTTTATAAATGCAAATTTGGATAAAAACACACACACAACATCAGATCGTGTTTGAATTTTTCATCCAGGCTGGGCTTTGGCGAAACCATGGAAGATAAAAATCCCGAAGATGAAGTTAATGATTATTTGATGAGGGCAATAGATGCACGCAGCATAGATCGGCTACGAAGCGAACATTGTAAACCATTTTTACTCACATTTCGTAATTCGGACATCGAAAAAAAGGTAAAACTTTTTATTAGGGTATATTTTTATTATATTTACATATTATCGTAAATAACATTATTATAAAAAAATACTGCATAAACATCCGATAGTTTTTAAAATAATAATATAATTCATTGGTCTTGCTCATTCTTGCTGATTCTGAAAGATACGCAATTTTATGGAGTTTAAGTTGATATATTATTTGGTTTTAAAACATAATTTCCATAAAATCTCCACCAAAGATATTCAACCATTCTGGCTTAATGCATTTATTGTAGGATTTTTATGGAATCTCATCTTGAGTGTGTTACTTTAATTCAAGGAGGCTGGCTGAATATGTTTCATAAGCCTTGCTTTTCACAATCTATAAATTATATATATATATATATATATATATATATATATATATATATATATATATATATACAGGATGGTCCAGAATTATGTACCGTACACTTTTTACCAAAACTCAATAATAAGGGAGATACAACCCTGTAAAGGGGTGAAATAAAAACCATTTTTCAACACTTAACACTTTAATGAAACTTAATGAAAACTTTCAAAAGAATCGTACAATACTAATATTAATTAGTCACCAAATAATGTTTTACAGCAGATGTTCAAAATGTCCTCCATTTTGTTGCATACACAATCTAATTCTTTTATTTAGTGAACGCATTATTCCATTTAAGGTAAGTTTTCATTAAGTTTGATTAAAGTGTTAAGTGTTGAGAAATGGTTTTTATTTCACCCCTTTATAGGGTTGTGTCTCCCTTATTATTGAGTTTTGGAAAAAAGTGTATATAAAAAGGTACCCTTATTTTTGAACGTACTATATACATATATATATATATATATATATATATATATATATATGTATATATATATATATATATATATATATATGTATATATATATATATATATGTATATATGTATATATATGTATATATATATATATATATATATGTATATACATATATATATATATATATATATATATATATATATATATATATATATATATATATATACTACGAGTAATTAAAATAATTTTAAAAATTGAATAAGATAATTTACTTTATATAGATTGTATATTTCTTTTATAAAATAAACTATAATCCCTTATTGAATGTTATTGAAAAATTAAATAAAAATATGTAAAAAAAAAATATTTTTAAAAAATTTACTAAGTCAGTTTTGTAATTTCAGTTTTCAATAATTAAATTTTAATAGAATATCAAATATTTTTATTAATTTAAAAATAAATTACAAATATATTAATCCTTTTAATTCAATGAGGACGTTATACATTTTTTTAATTAAAAATATCCATTAATATAGTTTCAATGCAAAGTTATTTATAATTAATAGGAATACATTTTATAATTGAAATTTGAGTTTACCTGTCTTATAATTATTATATTCGTGGGTGATTTTAATTGTAAAATTTAAAAAAATATTTGCAGAAACGTAAACTGTATTGAAAACGATAAATTCTTTAATCAATTTGATATGATTTTGTAGCACTGTTATATTTTTTATTGAAAGTCAGTATTTAAAAAAAATATTTTAAATTTATAAAATTATATAGGATTTACATATAATTTTTAATGAAAATACATCAAAACAAAAATGATATTTTTGTATAACATACATATATTATATTATGTTACAAGGAGTAAAAAACGATGATTATTGTGTTGAGCCCAGATATTTGTTGATATTCCGAGTGACATGTACGATTTTTTTTTCAAGCGTTCTAAACGAAACTTAACTAAAAATAAATAAAAATACATGCCTAGTCCTTACTAACAGTTTTAGAATAGTATGTATATGTATATATTATTTATATTTGTTTATTATCTTTCTTTGGTCGAATATACAATTTCTGACAAATTTAGCGTTATACATTGCATTTCTTGCACTTCTTCATACATTTTCAATAATTAAATTAAAATTCAAGCGAAAATAAACAATGCAATTGTCAATTAACTTAACTTGGCTTAATTATTTTTAATATAGCCGTCAGAGATGTCAAATTAATTATACTTGACCGTGTTTATTTGGTCGAATATACAGTTTCTGACCACCCTAAACGGTGCACATTGCATTTCTTGCACTTCTTCACATATTTTTAATAATCTAATTAAAATTCAAGTGAAAAGGCCGCCGAATATGTCAGATTAAATACACTTGACGCTGTAGTTATGTTTGGTGCTGCCACTAGTGATGTATATAGTAACTAACTGCTGTATAATAATGTCATTATTGCACTAGTAACATAATGACTTTCTACGTAGGCAATATGGTAACATAATATTAATATTATCTTATCTTATTATGATACGCTTGAAGAAAACAACTTTTTTTTCTTAAACATTGATTAACTATATATACATTTTCATAAGTAAATGTTATAAACAATATACAGTTAATTTAAATAGTTACCGGTAAACTTGAAGAGTAATTAAAATGCAAAACGTATTTAAGCAAAAATATGAAATCTTATTTACGAAATTTAAGTATACTTTGAATTCGGCGTAACGAGGGCTCGTATTATAGAAATTAAACTTTTAAATGAGTACCAGTAACCGAGTACCGTCTTCTGGTTCGCTTTAAAAAAAGATTTCCCTTTTAATTTTTGTAAATTTAAAAACTCCACAACACTAATTTGCCAGTTATGACTAATTAAAAATCACTTACCCGCTTTATAATTATTATAATTTGTTACCATAGTAACGGAAAAACAAATCGAATTTTGAATTTGCTACTTGTAAATCCAACTCTGATAGATGAAACTATGTTCTGATGTTGCAATGCAGTAGATCTATTCAACATAGTGAGTCTCTCTCTCTCTCTCTCTCTCTCTCTCTCTCTCTCTCTCTCTCTCTCTCTCTCTCTCTCTCTCTCTCTCTCTCTAGTAGTAGTAGTATGTTTCATTGCGATTGATATTTCCAATGTAAATCAATGGGCAATAAACATTTTTTTAATTAAAAATTACGAGAAAATATTACAGTTTTTAATGTACTTTTTTTTAATAGCTAATGAAACATTATATACTCTTACATTTACTATTATAAAACAATTGCTATGTCGAGAACTGTAAGAGATACAGAGTTAGTTAAATTAGCTAATAATTACTATTTTATTGGCATCCGAAATTGCTGATTAATGGCGCTGTAATCGTTTGCCTAAGTGGTACTGTCAAAATACTACCATATTAATCTGTATAAACATTGTTATTCTAATTAAATAAATAATGTTAATAACATTTACAGTCACAAATTTTATATTAAACTGTGAGTTTAAACTTTCTTTTTCTCATATTTAAACTAATTTTTTATATATTTTGTTTAGAAATATATTTTTGTCATATTAAAATGTGTGTCTTCAAAATGTGAACACTACAGTTTACAGGGTTTTTTTTTAATTTCCACGCTCTAAAATTATTAAAAATAAGTAATAAAATGATTTAATTTCAATAATATATTAAAATGAATTATTTTTAATCAAACTGTAAATGTGACTAGCACGTGATACATACACAAGTGCTAATAAAAAGTACCACTTCCTACAGTTTTTAATTTCACTACCAAATCGATCCAGAATTTTTGCGATTAGCAATACTAAGTATTTCAATAAATAAAACAACATAAAATTATAGCTAGTGGTTCTCAAAATATGGGATACAATTTATGTATGTTTTATTTGCCTATCCGTAAAAACATTTTATACAACGATATAAAAATAAACTTTATTAAAATCGAATAATTTTAAAACCACATGACCATCTTTGGCACAAAATAAACCTATCTCAGAAATTTCATCAAAATCGGTGGCACTGTCCAGGAGATGTTGCGATTACAAAATTATGACAGACGACGGAGCGATTGAGCTAACTGACAACGCAGACACATACACCCTCATAAACTAAGTTCAGATTCGTTACGAAGGATTTCTAGATATTTTGTTTTAATTTTGAACAATATTACACACACCGTACCGAACAATATACCTCCTTTTCCTTTCAGTCAAAGTGGTAAAAAGGTTTAGGTTGAAGTTCTGTTTTATTTTAAAATTAAAATTCGACGTTTCGATATACCACACGTATATCATCAAGAAAAAAAATGGCATAAATAATAATCAAACAAAACAAAGAAACTAAATTACTAGTAACTAATATGCAAAAAAAAGCTAATATATAAAGATTTTATTTTTATATTTGTAGACAGATTGTTAATATCTGAAATTTTTTCTGTTCTGTTGCAGTACACAAAAGAAAGAGATAGAATGTTAAATCTGTATTTTATTTCCTCAATTTTCTGTTTCTTGGCAATCTTCGGTATACAAATAATTGCTTTTCCGCCGTAAGTATTAACAATACTTTTATTTGTAAAAATTCGTTATTGAATTTCTAATTTAATAATTCTAACTTTGAAATTTTCTTTTTATATTGAAATTCTATGTAGAATTGTTTGAAAGATCCAATTATTATATATATATATATATTAAATTGCATGTTTGTTGTTCAGTTTAAAACTGCATCTTTCTCTTTCTATATAAAGCACAAAAGAATAAAGGAAACCGTGTGTTATTTTTCTTATTATATATTTGTACATTTTCTTTTCTTGTTTTAGTAATATGATGGTAATATACTGTGTTATACCAGCTGGATTTATTATCATATTTATTACGACAATGGTTTTTTCGGAAAATTTTAAGGTAAGTTTTCAATTTTAAATCTTTTCTTTTCATTTTCCTGTTTAATAATCGTTATAGAAATATATATTAAAGGCCCGGTTGTTTAAACCGTTGTTAAATAAATTGTAAGTTAATAATTTTCTTAACTTATGCACTGACTAATCAGTGGACCGTTTTAATAACATTTGATTATCAAATTGTTTACTTAATTATCGTTGAAGTTAATGATGTTTTATGCAACTGATCCTAAATGTGTTAGTAACTATATTTTACTTTACCATTAGTTTTACTTGAAGTTCCTTTTTATTTCAAGTATTTTATTTTATTTTATTAAAAAAAAAAACAGTGTATATAAATTATTGAAATAAAGTTTTGAAAAGGCTAATATACAAAATGATACACTGTTACTGCAGGATTGCATACTTCTTTTTCTCAATCTTTGTTGACACTGTACTTAAGTTTGTTTTCCAAAATAAAACCATGGTAATGGTAAAACCAAGGAAATACAAAAAAGGAATACTGCTTACATAAAAGCAATGCAATTTTATAAACACATAACCTAATAGAAATAAATAATCCTTTATTCTATTTCTTTGGTGTTACACAACGACGATTTCATTTTGAAATACAAGCTAAATTTATATTTTGTAATGTCAATTTAACAAAAACAAAAATCGCGTTATAAAGAACTTTATTAGAGCAATTTTTTTCTAGATTCCAGCTCATTAAAAAATTGAACTTAGACATACATACTAGATTTTCATAAAAATTTAAATTTGTTTCAGAAAATTATCAAATATTGTAAAATTTAATGAAATATCATAATTAATTTTTTTTTTATTATTTTATGAAGTTAGATAAAGTTCACGAAATTCGTTCTGTAATTTGATAATTTTCCCATTTCCTATCTATTATAGCGTGAATAAATTTTATTTTATTTACTATTTTTGCAGAAGACAAACATCAAATTTCGAGCAATCTCAAGATTAATACATCAAAACCGAAATATAGCTCAATCTTTAGCATTTATTGTAATTGCTTGTATCTATAGTGTATCTTTAATTCCTGTGGTTAGTAAATTTTAAGATATTTCTTTTATACAATTTTTTTTAACTTAATAAGTTTGTATTTCGAATAGCTATCGCTGGACGATGAAGCACAATGTTTAAATAATACATTGTATACGAGAAATAAAAGTAGTGAATTTTTGGAAAATGCTTATTTTCATAAAACTCCATGCCGGCCTACAATCGTGACAGATGTAAGTTAAAATATTTAGAGTTAGTTTATATTGATAAAAAAAAAAAATTTGAAAAAATAAAAACTTAATTTACAATTATTAGTTTAGTCCAAAATAAGTTAATTGAAACTAATTAAACAATAATAACTATTTTTTGCAGTATCTTCTTCTGTTAATCATGATATCGTTGATAGCGTGTGCAGTGTATCAGATACTCATATCAATGATAAAAATGGCTCTTTTCATTTGTGCACTAGCGACGTATCTTAGCCTATCTGTGATCTACCAAAATTTAACGGACAAAATACTCAATCATTTTCCAGAGTAAGCACAAAAATAAAAACATTGTTTTTTTTTTTGGGTGATAACATTCTTATAAAACCAAGTTACAACTCCTTAACAAAAATTTATATAAATTTTATTTTCTAATCGCTTCAAATTGATCAGTTAACATTAAAACTAAAACTACAGAAATTTGACGGGCTGTAATACACCGTAGCGTAAGAAATCTATTGGATTTATTGGATTGGAAATAACAGTATTCTTTGTGTAAACGGTTCTTTATGACACTAGCACAAGATTTAAAATTTGTCATTTTGATGGGTTTGGTACATACATACAAACATATTGAGCTATATAAATGATATAAATTGTATCAATTTTTATGCTTATTTACTCTTATTGATTTATTTCAAAACACATTAGATGGCAAAATTTGTTAGCAAATTAATATTTGCAGAAACATTAACTATTCTTTTTCTAATATTTATACTTTATATTGAAAAATGTTATCATCCATTTGTGGGATTATAAAATATAATTAATAAATATGTGATTTGAATGTTTCCGTCAGTTTGAGTCAGACCGATAGTCTTACGAACAAATATATCAACGTAGTGATTCTAGTAGGATTTGTAACAGCCCTTATCATTCATAGTCAACAAACAGAAGCTACCTACCGGCTTGATTTTGTTTGGAAGCTGCAAGCAACAGGTATGTTTATCCATATTTTAACTCCATATCTGCGCTTCTAGAATATAAATTTTACTTATACTCAGTGGCGTAACTAGGCGTTGGCATTTGGGCAGTTGCCCAGGGCGCAACATTTCAAGGGCGCCAGAATCTTTTAAGATATATTGTAAATAATTCGTAAACTAACATTTGTTAGAATTATTTTTAAGATATATATTAATTTTTAAACTGTACAACTTTCCTAAAATACAAATAAAAAGTTTTTTTTTCCCAAAAATGTAATTTCCTAACAGCAGAAGCATTTCAATATATGACCGAAGAACAAGTTGAATTATTATATAAGAAATATTCGGATATTGATGAGGATCAATTAAAAATTGAAGTAAAATATTTTAAACACTATAAATTGCTGCTATATTAATAGACAAATATGTTCGTGAGGTATGCTACCTACAATTATTAAATACATTGGGAAAATGGGAATTACAAGAATCATACCCAAATATAGAAAAAAATTTAAGATTATTTCTTATAATGCAAATAACAGGAGCTGCAGGTGAAAAAAGTTTTAGCAAATGGAAAATAATCAAAAATTATTTAAGATCTATATCTGGACAAGAACGTACATCTTCCCTAGCACTCCGCTCAATTGAACGACAGTTAACGAAAACCTTAGATTTTGATAGCATCACTGAAAAATTTGCTAATACTAAAGCAAAAAAAAGTTAAATTAAAAGATATTATTCTGCTTATGCACTAATATAAATAACTAATATACTAATTTTGTATTGTTTTATAGGAATAAAAAATTATAATTAAAAATTTTACATGAATACTGGAAAAAATTTCTTCCTTATTAATTATATTTTTATTATTTTTGAGAAAAATTCATACTGACTTTTTTGTGCAAAGCAAAAAGGCGCCAAGCTATGTATTTGCCAAGAACGCTAAAATCTTAGTTACGCCTCTGCTTATACTATACCAACATACCAGCAATGTGCACTTGTTTACAGGGCCGTTCCTGGCGGGGGTGCAAAAGGTGCATCCGCACTAGGGCGGCCAGCCGAAAGGGCGGCCGTGGTCCACTTTTAGCCTCAAATTAATAGTAAAATAAATCATGTTAATTTTTAAGGGCGGCTATTTCTTTTTTGCACCTGGGCGGCTATCATTCCAGGAACGGTCCTGCTTGTTTACCTTAAATAACACTTTAAAATATAAAATGAAATAAGATGTTTGTTATGACTGAACCGGAAGCATTTTATGCACTAACAATAAGTCAAGTAATGGCCCAGAGTGCATCTGCATGTATATCATGAATTCATACATTCCGACGATACAAAACTAAAATAAATCTAGATTTTTTTTTATACTGCGATGATGTAGACAAGATTTTTTTTAGTAATATTTAATAATAATAATAATAATATATTTATTTATACTGCCAATATACAGATTTAAGTAACATATTTACATATTGTACAGTTAATTAAAGAATTAAAGTATTTAACAATAAATCTTATAGTAATATCTTAAACATATAATAATAAATGTACATACATTTCTATATTTTTCCTATTCTTTAAAAATATATCAAAATTTTTATTATTACTGTGTAGTGTATTAATAACATTCAATGTTAAATTTAAAGGATTAGCAGACTGTTTATCCGTGATATAAATACAATGTCTTGGATCTAGGTACATAAAATGCTAATTTTTCTAACAAACTAATGGAATTGATTTTACCGTTTAATATATTTAAAATAAACATTATGGCATGGACAGATCGTCTTTCACTTAAAAATTGAATTTTATATATATTAATTTGATCTCTATATGATACCATCCAAGGTCGCATATTGAAAGTCTTAAAATATAGATATCTTAATAATCATTTTTGCACACATTCCATTTGTTCACTAGAAACGTTTGTATTAGGATTCCAAATCGTACATCCATACTCTAATATAGGTCTTACTATTGCATTGAAAAGTATTAATATAGTATTTAATTTACTGATAATTCTTTAGCATTGCGCAATATAAAACTTAGATTTCTGTATGGTTTATTTACAATGGTATCATAATGTTTATAAAATTTAAAATCATTTTGAAATATTATTCCCAAATCTTTTATTTCAGTTAATTTTTCAATGTTAATATTGTTAATTTCATATGTTTGTTGACAACATTTAATTTTCTGGCAAAAGTAAGAGTTTTACATTTATTTATGTTGAATTCTAAATTATTATTGTTACACCAGATCGATATCGCATTAATGTCTTGTTGAAGAATAATGCTGTCATTTTCAGTCGAAATTTCTTTAAAAAATTTCAAATTATCAGCATACCTACAGCAAACAATAATGGACCCAACAAAGAACCTTGTGGGACCCCAGATGTCGAAATAAGCTCAGTAGATTTACATTTGTTAAATGTTACATACTGCAAACGATTCATAAGATAAGAATTTAAAAATAACAATAAGTTATTATCAAAATTGTATAATTTTAATTGTTTAATTAATTTGTTGTGACATACTTTATCAAACGCCTTACTGAAGTCTGTATGAATTACATCTACTTGATTTTTGTTATCAATTGCCTCTGACATAATTAGTAAATGTACATAGATTAGAGATGGTTGATCGATTAGATACAAATCCATGTTGTTCATCAACTATTAAGTACCGGATGTACATGATTATATAATTTAGTATAAATAATTTTTTTAAATAATTTAGTTATACCCGATAATACAACAACAGCTCTGTAGTTTTCAACTAGTTGTGGATTTCCACTTTTAAAAATTGGTGCAATTCTACCAAGTTTTATTTTTTCTGGAAATACATTACTAACAATTGCTTTATTGAAAATCAATTTTAAAGGATCACATAACCATTCGCAACAAGCCTTTAATATAAAAGTTGGAATTAAGTCAGGACCTGTAGCAGATTTACCATTAAGTGAATTAATTGCTATAACTATGTCATCTTTTGTTATTTCATTTAAAGCAAGTTTATCTAAGTTATAATTGATTAAACAAGAAATATTACCATTATTATTACCATCACTGATCGAATATACTGATTTAAAGAAATCCGCAAATGCATTGGCAATATCTTTATCATTATTTATTTTTGTATTGTTATATATAAATGTTGAATTTATATCATTTTTTACTTTTAAGTTATTTATGTATAACCAAAAACCTTTCGGATTATTTTTCAAATTATTATCAACATTATTTATGTGTGTTTTGCGTGCTAATGCAATTAGTTTTTTAATTTCAACTCTTAAACATTTATATTTCTCAATGAATTAATTTTTCCGTTAGAATTATTTTTTGATTTTTTATAATAATAAATTTGATTTTCTTCACAATATCTCTGTTAAACCATGTTGGATATTTTAAATCTCTATTTTTCCGTTTATAAGGAATACATTTGTCAAATATATTATATATTTTATTATATAATATGTCTAATTGTTTGTCAACAGAAATATTTGTATCTATGTCAGACCGATCACAGTTTTGTAACAAAAAATACAACTTTTCATAGTTTTCTTTTGAAAAATTATATTCTAACATTTGTTTATTTTTAACTTCAATGTTTATCGGCGGATGGTAAGTGTCTATTGCAAGTAGAGCATTATCCGCAATGTAAACTCTTGCTTCTACAACTGAAGTTAATATTAAATCCAAAGAATTAAAGTTTTTATTTAAACAATTGTTAATTGAATACAAATTTAGCATTCCTAAAAGTTCATAAACTAACTTACTTTTATTACAGCCTTTTATGAAATCAAAATTAGATCCTGTAACTTCAGTAATGTTCCAGTCACCCACGATAAATATCTGATCATAATTGTCTATCTTATCAATAGATGTGATCTCTTCTACAAAAGATTTGTGACCATTTACTTTTGAAGCTGGTGGAAAATATACACACACAACTAACACAACACTTTTATGCATTTTTATTTGAACACAAATCCAATCAACTGATGTATTGTTGCTACTGTTTATTAAAACAGTCTCATATTTTTTTTTACAGCAATGAAAACTCCACCGCCTCTTCTGTTATTTGAAATATTGTAGTCTCGAACTTTCCTATAAATTTGATATCGCTTATCAATGATTTCATTGTTGGAAATATTCTCAGTTAGCCAACTTTCAGTGACTGTAATTACATCATAATTACTACATAAAACGTTGTTACTGAAATCACCTAGTTTTGTTCGCATTCCCCGCACGTTTTGGTAATATATTAATAAAGTTTTATTGCTAGATACATTAACTATCGATTGCTGTTTGTCCTTTTTGCTGTCCGAAAAAAATTAAATCTTCGAATAACTACACCTTTTGGCCAGAAGGAAAGATTATTAATTTTGGTCATGTAATTCAAATGGATAACCTATTTTAAATGAAGCAGGTTCTATTAATTTTGAAAGTTTAGAACATTGAAATTCGGTATTTAATACTGATTTTTTTAAGAAATTTAATACTGATTTTTCAGTCGTATTTTCAATTAATCGAGAGATGTGAAACCAACCTTTTTTAGTTGTAACAGCTAACATATTGTCAGTATTGGAATTTATTCCAATAATTTTTTTAGATTTACTTTTTTTCTGAAAATGGAAATCATTTTCATCATCACCAATAAGTGAAACAGCTGATTCTGTTAGTAGTATCATGTCTGTGTCAGTTACCTTTTGCAAGTTCATATTTGACGACTGTGTGGCTTTATTGTTTCGTCGTTTTTGTATGAATTTTTACGTTCTATAACTTGTTTGCTATTACTTTTCAATACCGGTGCCGACATCCTCACATTTGATGTTGATTTATTGTCGACTTTAATTTTATTAGCAGATAACAATTCTACAGTTTGGTTTGGAACTTCACTAATTTTTGGACAGATCAATTTTGCTTTCCAAATGACCTATTTTTTCAACAAGAAGGGCGAACTTGTCAAGTAACTCATTATGCATTTTATTTAATGCAGCATTTTCCCCCATTAATAACAAATTTGCTCGTTCCAAGGCTTGATAACAAAGTTCTTGAACACTTATAGGTGCACTTTTATCACCGCAACTGAAGCAATTCCACTTTTCTTCACTGTTACCAGCACATTTTATATGAAAGATGAGCTCACAACCATTGCACTGGTACCCGTTTTTCACTTTTTTATTACATTTATCACATTTATATTCTACATCTTCTGTAGACACATAATCATCTATAATATGCGAATTCGCCATCTTTAGATCGAAAATTAATTAACAGTAATTTTTACCGAAAACATTATCGTAAATTTACCCTAACTTAAGTTACAAAAAATTATAATAATAAATAAACTATATGTATGAATCATGTATAATAGGACGTTTGTTTCGATAACAAATATTTAATATAAGAATAATTATAATTATTTATTGCAAAAATTAAATTAAATAAGTTGTAAGAATTAACCTTATCTTCATATTATATTTGTTACGGTATAAGTGCATATTCGGAATAATGTATATCTTTCTCAGACCATTTGGCATATGTTCAGGGTTGGAGTGGATAAAACATTAGGCCCGGAGAAAGTTGCAGGATAGGCCCACCTTATATCCCAAAAAATGTTTAAATCAGTTATGTTTTTTTATATTTTTTGATTCTAATTTACATTTATAAATTACAAACTAAACAACATTTTGTTGTCGAATCTTTTTAATAAAAATTTAACATTAAATTAAAAATATATGTTTATTATATATTATTATTTATACGTGAATATAAAGGAACAGAAAACTATTTTCCATAATAAAAAAAAAGTTGAGACTAGCTTTCAACTTATTATGATTTATAAATAATTATTTTTACACTTGTTAAAATTCCACGTTTTAATATTATCGTACGTACTAAATTTTAAAGGTTCATTTAATTTTTTACACAATTCACATGCAACTAGCTTATTAAGTTCATCTTCTATAATAATACTATAATTTTTCTTCCATTCAAAATATTCTAAATACTTTGTCGTATTTCTATCCAACTCCAAAAGAAAATCCGCTAATTTTCTCGGCGAATCAAAATCATTAACATTTATCACAGATTTTGGTGGGGCAATTTTCGTATAATTTGCTGCACCCATCACAACCGGAACAACATTATATTTAAGTATATTGAAAAGTTTTTCAGTCACATAATCATAACAAAACGAATTTTCAAATGATAAATAAAATTTATAATTGTCCTCCACCATTTTATAACACACTGTTGAATCATTACGCAGACATTGTAATTTACCACATTTACCAAATATATCAACGGAAATATACGTTTGTAGTTCCTTAACATAATTCATTCGAATTTTTGAACCGGGTGTCCAACAATTACTCACAAACCACGCCACTTTTCTTTTTTTCTTTTCGACGAATGGAAAAACGTAATTCGCTTGTTTTTCCGCAACTAAACCAAAGGGAAAATATATATCAGAATCATCTCTGTATGTCATGGTCCAGTTATAAAAATTTTCAACAGCTTTTTCCTCAAAATATGTATTGTAAGCTGATTCTAAACTAAAAAAAATGTATTTTTGAAACAAACTTCTTTTTGCTGGTTTGCCATAATCCTTGATTTTATATCGAGCGCCATGAAATACTATTGCATCAAAATTTTCAACGGGCATTAGTATTCGATCATGTGTAGTTAAACAGTTTTTTACAGAACAATTTTCGAATATTTTCGAGCCTAAACCGAGACGCATATCTTTAGATCCAAAAAAACTATCCCAATAAAGTATTATTTTATCTCGTTCTTCTGGAATATTTTCTATCAAATTTAATGTTTTTCTTGCTTCATTCATTAACCAAGTTCCCAATATTAGTACAATTATTACTTTAAAAAGTAATAGGTTGTAGAATAATCTCATCCTAATTACGAAATCTATTTATCTTGAATATAGAACTAAAATAAAAATAAAATATGTGAGTTTCTTGAATATTTCAGATAGCAAAAATTCAAACATATATATTTTGAAATGACAAGAATTTATTAAATTTAACACAGTTTTGCACCAAACTACTTACTAACTTATTTAGAAAAAACAAAGCATGTGCACGATTATAATTTTATCAGTTGTTGTTAGTTTTATTGCAGTCGGAAATTCAGATAATTTTTTGCAGTTTTTACAAATTAGTAGATAGTGTAGTTTAGAACCAATAACATTACGCCTAAAACATAAGACTAATTTCGAAATTAGTAAGGATGGTTGAACGAGACTTAACTTGAAATTTTAACGTTTAGGATTTTGGATTTGTGACCTTAAATTTCGGAATTTTAGATTGACTTTTTATTACTTTATCAAATCTTCAGTTTAGCCATATTGCAAAAATATTAATTAGTATATGTTTAATTGGTTCATAATATTAACTTATGAAATTTTATTGCATTATTCTAATCTATAAACTTACACAGAATGACAAGGTTTCATTAAAGAACAATAAATTTTTGTTTTACATTTACTTAATGGGATTTAAACACATATTTGAAAAACGTAAAATTTTACTTACCGTTTAAACACAAGCATGTTTTCAGAAAATCCATATCTTTTAATATATGTTTATTTTTACAGTCATTTTTGCAAAAACTAACGTAACATTTATTTATTTCCACATAAATTCATGCCATAATTCAGCATATCATATCATAATTTAAAACTGCACTGCAATATATAATAACAGTAAAATGACTGAAACAACAAAAAAAATTATCATTAAATACATACATACATACACAATCATGCCATGTACCCAAAAGGGTGTGGCACAAACTCTTTCTACTATTTCGAAATCAGTTTCGTCCAAACATCGCTATTCAGACAAGCAACTTTAGCTTTCTCCATATATTCATAATTTCTTTCATACATGCTCTTCTATTCTTATTATTTAGACCAATCAAACTTTATATATATATGTATATATATATATATATATATATATATATATATATATATACATAAATTTATACATAAATATGAATTTTTTTTTGACAATGAATACTAATAATAATATATTATATAAATAATATATTAAAAAAAAAAATCTTTACATTTTCATATATTTACTGAATAAATGAAAAACAAAATTTCAAGAAATCTTGATAAGAAATATTACCAGTAAAAATAAATATCTCAATTAAAACTTTTGTGTTCTTATTTTAATTTACAAACCGAGATTTTTAAGATTTTTGTTCGCTGTTATAAACGGTAGTTAAATTTACTTTAGAACTAAATATATTTACTCTGTAGATTTCCGTATTATAAAAGAGGAATAAATTTAATCTAGTGATATATTTAATAATAGTTTTTATTAAATATTTGTAAATTTACTTGTAAAGTAAATTTAACCAGATTTTATAAAACTGGTTGTAAATATGTTTTTGATACTAAGTTAACACTATAATAGAATGATCTATAAATAAACACAACTTTTAATTATTTTTATTTAAATAATATTACTTACGGGATATTTTAATTTTATGTAGAAATTCAAGAAATATAGATGTATACATATGTTTATTAATAACAGATATATTGAAAACTCATAAATTCAACTATATTTAAATGATAATCGATAGAAATTGTTTCGTTTTTAAAAAGAAAAAGAACATTGTATGATTATAAATAAAAAAATTTACTTCTTATTATACCTTCATATACAGTGAATAACATTTGTAAACTAACTGATATAAGTTAAAATTAGTAAAGTAACATAATAAAGTACACAAACTTATCTATGTGTATATTAGCAGCAGTAATGATAAAAAATATTAGTTAAAAATGTTACATATCTTTTTTTTTTAGCATTTCATAAAATATTACTAATTAGTTTTATGAATATTCAGGACACAAAATTTGTGTTGTTTTCAAAAAAATTGTAGTAAAATTATTAACAAAAAATGAATAATAATACTCAAAAATATTGAGATTTTATATTTTCCCAAAATTTTACTAGTTCCTCAGTCATTGAATCGCGATCCATTCATTTTTCATAAAAGTATTCAAAGAAAATAAAATTCAAGTGTTGTTGCATTCCATTATCTAAACCTCAAATTTAGCGCGAGTGAATTTTTTAATGGGAAATAATTAGTCAAAAAATATCGCGTTATATTCGGGCAAATGCGGTATATAAAACGAAATGTAACTGTACAATTCTAATAAATTCTACTTTTTAAATACTGAAAATATTCAAATTTACGGGATGTTAAATAAATGGAAATTTTATTTATTTAGATGAAAAAGAAGAAATGGAACATTTAGAGGCGTACAACAGAAAATTATTAGCAAACATTCTGCCGGTGCACGTAGCTGAACACTTTTTATGTAGTGATAAGAACAGCGATGTAAGTATACAGACATTTCTTTAATTACATTTTAGTACCCAACAGTTTAAGATAATTTATAATTGCATTTCTGTTTTCATTAAAAACACTTAAATATAATTAGAAATTAAAATAATGATAATATACCCAAAATTATCGTAATTCATTTTACAAATGTTTATACCTTAAAATTACTATGACAAAATATAACATTAGTTGAAACCTTGCTTAAAGCTGAATTACATTATACTTTTTTCGTCTAGATTCATACTAGGTTTCTAGTACTAGTTCGTTCATACTAGGTTTCTAGTACTAGATTCGTTCAAGTTTCCTAGTATAGAAATATACAACATGCTCTATTTTCCTATTCAAGTTTCATACTAGGTACATTATACGCATGCGCACGCAATTCTACCAACCTTATATGTAGCGAAGTTATATAGGTTATATATTATACTCTGTGTATGTAGCTGTCATACACAGCTTTAAGTTGGCGTACTGACAATACATCGGAAAAAATCGAAGAAACTCGACAATACACGACCGATTGTGAAAAAAGTATGAAAATTGAACAAACCTTGAACGAAACTAGTACTAGAAACCTAGTATGAATCTAGACGAAAAAAGTATAATGTAATTCAGCTTTTATAAAATGTGTAATTATCAAAAATTTGCTACTAGTTTTGTGTAGTAGTTTCTCTATTTACGTGGTAATTGGTGCTACAAAAACAGCGCGTTAATATAAATCGCGTAATTAATAGAGATATAGTTTATATTCTCAAATATTTTATTTTTAATGAAATAATTTTTTTTCTTAATATAGCTCAGCTGTGTTAGCTCAAAATAGCCAAGCTTTTTAATGTACGCCTATACAGTGTGACCAATAAAGATCCGTATCATATGAGAATTTTTTTATGAATTATTTTTTGAAAACTAATTAGGCACGTGACACGTGATGTCCGGTATGCGGCAAGAATAATTAAAAAAAATTAATTCAAAATATCGACAAAAATTATTAGTAAAAGTTATTTGGAAATCGATATGCAAATTTTTAGCGAATAAGTTAGCATTTAAAAAAAATCTGAAAATTCGAAATTGATTAACGTAATTTTATCCTATGAGTTATTATAACTGTATACTGTATGACACAAACTATTCTCCAAATAAACGATTGACCTATTTAGATTTTACAAAACAATAATTATTAAAAAAATATTTCATATGATACGAACTTTATTATTCATACTGAACAACAGGTTACTGATAAAAAAAAGTACCCTGTTTGATATAACTGTCATTTATTTCTATAAAAATAAAGTATTAAAAACTTAAAAATTTACTTTTACGTATATGAATCTCCTACTGTTTTGGCAATCGTTCTTACAGTCGGAGAATTCCCGAATATGTTAAATTAAAATGTATAGAATGTATATAATATATATAAATAGAACTCGGTTTTAAAATTAGTTTTACTAATACAGATTTTACAATAATACAACTGCTATGAGAGCAAAACTAAAGAAATGCACTATAACACTCAAAAAACAGAGCTCGTAATACCAGCCCATGTGTTTATACATTGTAGAAATATCTGGTGTTTAAATGATTATTTAACTTTATAAAAAAAACAACAGCATTACAGTGAACCACGTAAATGAAGAGATTATTGTATTTAGTTGTATATATTTCTCTCAGAAAAATTTATAAAGACACTGTATAATATTGCACGTTTTTTTTTTTTTGTTCAGACAGTGTATTCTAATTTTGGTTTTTTTTTTCCTAAAAATAAGGAACTATATCACGAACAATGCGATTCAGTATGCGTAATGTTCGCATCAATACCGAATTTTTCTGAATTTTACGTCGAATTAGAAGGAAATAATGAAGGTGTCGAATGTCTACGATTGCTGAACGAAATCATAGCTGACTTTGATGAATTACTTGCCGAAGATCAATTTCGTTACATCGAGAAAATTAAATCCACTGGCGCTACCTATATGGCTGCCTCTGGTAAGATATTTTTATGTACTCAATTTTTTTTTCTTCTGCTCTCGTTCTTATTTTTTGCGTATACTTCGTTAAATTTAGTGATGGATATAAGCGAAAATTTATTTTGCGTGAAATTTAATTCAAGTACTTTTTAAATTTATGCAGATTTTATTATACATTTATTACAATATATAAATTAATAATGTTAAACTTCAGAAATTAATTATTTAATTGATATAATTTTTAAATTGAAAGGAGAAACTTTATGTAACAGATTGAAAAAATATATTTTTTTTTTGCATAAACCGATTCTATAACACTATAAAATTATTGTGTCAGTCATAGAATCAGTTTTCTTCTCAAACATAACATTGCTATAAAGTAACAAAATTTTAAATCCGTTTTTGTCAAAACCATTTTTTTAATGGTAAAAATATTCAACTAACAACAAATTTGATCTCGCATAATTTTTTTACAGTTTTCTTAATTACATAAATCTGTTTTTTTTTTGTTTTGGTTCGCAAAATTAGAAATTTTTTGTGAAAACAATTAACTTTTTTTTCAAACATTATTTCTCCAATTTTTCATTATTTTATTTTTTTAATTAAAAATAGGTTCATGCAAAATGCACACTCATAAAATATAAAACCATACTTGAATTTTTTTGTTCCGAATTACTACAGCAGGTTCTAATATTTAGAAGATGTTTTAAAAAGATTTGCTTTTTATTAATTTTATTGTATAGTAAATATCCTAAAAGTTTTAAGAAGATTGGTCCAATACTTTTTTTTTTAAATTCTCAAAAATTAGTTGATTTTTAGGAGTTTACATGAGGTTTCCTCCTTAAATCAAATATAATGTAAATCTTTTATATTTGCAAAAAAAAACACGTTTTCAAAAAAGAAACGTTTTTATTTGTAACTATAGTTAGAATAAATTAAATGTACTATTGAGCATGAACTTTCAAAAATATCTGTTTAATAAAAAAATACAACAAATCGTTGTATTTTGTAAAAGTACGATGATTTGTTATGACTTGTTAATCAAGCCACATCTTTCTGATTTTAAAGGTTTAACCCAAGCCACCTGTGATCATACTGGTTTTCGGCATGTGTCAGCCATGGCCGATTATGCTCTAAGAATTCGCGAACAATTGCAGGTAGTCAATGAGCATTCATTTAATAATTTTCGAATACGTATTGGCATCAATATTGGTCCAGTAGTAGCTGGGGTAATTGGTGCCCGAAAACCACAGTATGATATTTGGGGGAACGCGGTTAATGTAGCTAGCCGAATGGATTCCACTGGTGTGCTAGATAAAATACAGGTAAAAATTTACATATTCTTTTTCCATATTTATCACTTAAACAAATATAACTAAAATCTGTTTTATTTTTATTTATTTTGCTTGAAAATCTAGCAGTTTAACATGAACTGAAAAGTTGTAAACAATCAAACTTTTGCGGAAACAAAATCGATCATATATTTTTTGAATCGATTCAAATCTATAAATTAAAGTGATTAAAACCATAACGGTATATGTAACAATACATTAATTTTGAGAAAAACTCAAAAATATATTTGGCTGCTTATATAAAAGAAGTATTTACAAAAAATGACAATGAAACAAATTAAACATTACACAACAAAAATTACACTTACACCGTTTTGGTTTTAACCTCTTCAATTAATGAACGTATATAATTTATAATTTATTTTTTATAAAAATGATTAAACGTAGTTTGTTGTTGTGTTTAAATATGAACATAAAATGAATGTAAATATCAAAATTGTTTAGTTTTAATTATTATAAATATTATTCAAAATTGAAAACAAACTTTGTTTAAAGTAAAGTGAAGTAAATTTCTAAATTATGTAACAATTCCAATTGGACAATATTCAAAATGAAATATTAAAGAAATCGCAAATAATTGAGCATCTAATAACAAAATGATAGATAAATGTAGCTTCGTTGAGAAACAGATTTATACAACACATTTTTTCACAGCAATAAATTTCTAAACTTAGTTTGGTTTCAAAATAAATATTTCAACTAAATTCAATTTTATTTAATAATTACGCCATTAGAAGTTTGAAAAGTTGTCAAAAGAAAAAACATAGCATTAATTATGCCAGTAGAATTTAGAACGGATGCATTTTTAGTATTGCACTTTATTGTAACAATCTATAAGTTTTACTAAAAACGATTTTGGTCCTAGCGGTAATATAGATTGCAACATATTTAGTTGATTTCTTGAAATTTTAACAAAAAGAACGAAAACAATTTAAAATATTATTTTATTTAAATAATAGAATAAAAGTATAACAAAAAAACTAAAATTATCACAATATATGAACTAAAATGTTAATAATAAACCTAAATTAAAATTTAATGTTGTTCTCTTGTATGTCTATTCGTAACTAAATTAAAATAATTTAATTTTCAATTGGATTCATAGAAATGCAACTTAAACAAAAATTGAATGCAATCGAAATTCGAATGATGATTAAAAATGCTGACAAACTGACAAAGTTCGATGCACTCGACAGTCGTGAATATGTTAATGTACTAACTTCAAAAAAATGCTAAATATCAAACATCCAGGACTGTTACATTAGTAAAGTGTTTATTATGAAACCAAGCTTTAGTGCTTTATTATGTCATAAATAACAAATAAAATATGCTTTTGTTATACTGTTTAAAAAAAAAAACAAAGTGTCTTTGAGAAACCCATATTAATTAGAACCACTTATCCTAAAAGGTAACTCAAGAAGTATACCAAATCCTGCACGCTCGTGGCTACCCACTGACCTGCCGAGGCGCCATAGAGGTTAAAGGTAAAGGTAATATGGTCACGTATTTCCTCGATGGATTCGCAAACAAACCGCCGACGAATATCATCGTGAATCCTTTAGGAAACGGTAATGTACCGAGTAACAATACTACTCCGGGAACCGGAAACGGTACAGCACCATCTAGCGGTAATTGTAGTGTTGTCAATACACCCGGTTCGGAAGATAAAGGTGCCGTTCTATCTAGTCAATCTGCTCTTGAGACGATTAGTGAAAAGAATTGACTGTTTTTTTGTTTTTGTTTTTGTTTATTTGTTTCCTGGTTTCGAAATAAAGGTGTTTTTATTTTGTTTTTTCGTTGTTAATTGTTATTTTTTTTATATTTGTAGGAAAATAATAGAATTTACTAATATATTTAAAGAAAATATATGCAACAACGTTAAGAATAATATTTGAATATTTTTTAAATTATAAAATATACAAGATACATATAACAAATATAATAAACAAAGCGAGAATCTTAAATAAGTATATAAAGAATTGTGAAAAAATAGTTTAGCGTCTGGAATGACGCAACTAGAGTAGCGTAAGTTCTGGACACAAAAACCCCGCAATGCGGAATAAACCAAAATAACATTAAAAATTTATATATGTATATATATATATATATATATATATATATATATATATATATATATATATATATATATACAGGGTGATTTGTAAGTAATTGGAAATATTTTAACTGGAGTATTCTGGGCTCAGAATATGAAGATTTGACCCAAAACACTAAGATAAAATGTGGCTCCTTACTGAGCTACAGGGTGTTTTCTTTAAAAATTTAAAAACGATTTTTGCCCAGTACTTAAAAACTATTTGACGTATCCTTATCATACTTGGCAGGAAGTGTAGGTACCATACACCATACTAAATTATGTTAAATAAAAGTTTCTGGCTCCTGCCAGTGGCGTACAACAGGGGCAAGTAAGAGGTTGATCCTTCCTAAATTCTACGCCACTGGCGGAATTGTTATTTTAGTACAATTTTTCAATTCTCCAATACTTTCTGTGTAAAAAACATACTCTTTCTTCGTAACGATAAAGTCACTATTTTTCGAGATATTTAAAGTATTGAAAATAAAAAATTAAAATGCAAAAAATATTAATTTTCATTAATTTTTCCTGTCAAACCAGAATGAGTTAGAGAAAAAAGTTACTTAGTTATTATGTAGCTAATTTTTTTCTCTATTTTACTCAATTATTTCAGATTTTTTTGAGCAAATTTTGAAAAAATCCCAAGGGTGCAGCTTATGTTTAACTTTAAATATCTCGAAAAATAGTGACTTTATCGTTAGGAAAGAAGAGTATGCTTTTTACACAGAAAGTATTGGAGAATTGAAAAATTGTACTAAAATAACAATTCCGCCAGTGGCGTAGAATTTAGGAAGGATCAACCTCTCACTTGCCCCTGTTGTACGCCACTGGCACTAGCCAGAAACTTTTGTTTAACATAATTTAGTATGGTGTACGGTACCTACACTTCCTGCCAAGTATGATAAGGATACGTCAAATAGTTTTTAAGTACTGGGCAAAAATCGTTTTTAAATTTTTAAATAAAACACCCTGTAGCTCAGTAAGGAGCCACATTTTATCTAAGTGTTTTGGGTCAAATCTTCATATTCTGAGCCCAGGATACTCCAGTTAAAATATTTCCAATTACTTACAAATCACCCTGTATATATATATATATATATATATATATATATATATATATATATATATATATATATGCAGTAATAAAGAATAATACATATATCAAAAATTTGCACTGGCTCGTTCTGCTGTAGTGTTCTTTGCCCACTGGGTACGTTAAGTATCTGTGTAACCTTATATCACTGACTAGTACTTTAGTTTTAACTTTTGCTACTGATAAAGAAAGCTTAGCTTTCGAAATACGTATTTAGCTTTTTTAAATTATTTCGTGGTTTAAAAGAAATTATTTTATTTTATTTGCTTTAAAATTGTTTAATAATAATGTTCGCAAACGCAGATACTCAGTTTAAAATTTATAAATTTTGCTAAGAAATATACACTAAATAAAAATAATTTTATATTTTGATTTTGTTTCCAAAAAAAGTATTATTTTTTTCAGTTATAGGTAAACGGTTTTTAAAGATTTGAAAATATCAATTAAGATTTTTGCAAAATTCAGTCAATTCCGAGGTATATGCAATGAAAGATTTTTTTTGCAAAAAAATACAGTTCTGTTTTGTACCATTGCATTCAGCGCATCCAAATATATTACGAATATACAAATGTAATATAAGTATATTCACATTTAAAAAATAAAATATTTTTTTACAATTTTTTATATATTTAAGATATTCACTTGGAACATCTTGTATTACAAATGGCACTTAAATTGTAATACAAATAATCTATTTTCGCTTTTAAAGATAAGAATAAGAAAGTAAATTACACAGATTGCATAATATTAACGAAAAGTATACTAAATTTAGTTTTATCGATTCAATCTACAATCAAATATTTCAATATTACGAAAATCAGATACCAAATCATACGACAAGTTTAAGGCTAAGGTCGGACAAATATTAAAAAAAAATTCTATTATTATTCCCACTAATCTAATGATGTAAATAATTATTGCTATTTTATTAATGTTACTTGTAAATAATAGTATTTTAGAATATTGTTAAATTAAGCTACATGTTCGTAGCGATCTAGGAATAGATGTAAAAACAAATAATGTGATTTTTAAAATTCTTCTCATACTACAAATGCCCTATAAATTAGTAACCATGTATGCATGCATTGCGAGTGGCCTGCTTTACAGGCGCCATATTTGAAAATTTTAAATATGTAATAAATCGTCCTCAAAATTTTATTACATATATATATATATATATATATATATTATATATATATATATATATGTATATATATATATATATATGTATATATATATATATATATATGTATATATATATATATATATATACATATATATGTATATATATATATATATATATATACATATATATGATAATTAACATACTCTTTTTCTAGCTTACTCTGGTTTTACCCATATTATTAATTAGTATAAATCAAAAGACTATCAACGAAAACTGTCAATTTAATTGTATTTATTCAAATAATTATTATCTAATTAGTATTTAACGATTAATATAATAATGACATACTTCAGAACAAGACCTTGTATTTTTTCGGTTTATTTTTTATTTATATTTTATCATAATTATACGTAGCAACAAAGTAAAACAATATATTTTTTTTAATATACAGTGTAATTCGTAAAATCTTTTAAAAATATTTAATATAGTAATCTTTTTATACTCGCTTATAATATAAGAACATTATAATTACGTATTAATTTATTTAACGAAAGATTAATTACATTAAAATTTATACACATTCTGTTTACATTTCTTCAAACAATATAGTAATATAAAAAAAAACGTTTTAAAAATCTTTCTCTTGTAAATAATATTTGAAACTTAAAAATACTTTTTTGGGTCAGCTGTATATAAGGGACCATACAGGGCAAGAATTTTAGGGACAAAAGGGAATAACAATCTCGAATTTCAATCAAAACTTAGCAAAAAAATCATTATTGTATTATGCGTGAATGTGAAAGGGCCTAATATTTTTTAAAATAAAATTTCTATTTTCATATCCTTTATTAGCTTAGATATATCTTGCAAGAACTTCTATAGATTGTAAATATAATGAATAGAAACGAGAAAAAAAAATAGCTTAAATAAATGTTTCCAGAAATGTATCCCCTCAGATAACAGAATATAATTTTATATTTGTTTACAATTTTCAGAGCTACTAATTATTTTATCAGAAAAAGTATTTTATGACTTGTTACAGAAATATAAATATTATATAAATATATTTTTTTTTACATAAAATAATACTAAATACACAAATTTAACCCTTTAATAAAACAAGAAAAATGTTATTCTTTTATAAATAAAAACTAATTACATACATACATTAAAATACAAAATTTTGTTTTCTACTAATACACTTTATACTATATAGTGTTTATTGAAGGGTTAAAAAATCAATTTTAGTGTAAAAATTATGGTTTATTTTCAAAAGGTAAATTTATAAAATTGTGCATAATTCTAAAAATATATTAGATAAAAAATGTCAAAATAGATGCAAAATATGATAAAACATTTATTATATTTATGTATTTTACTGTTGTGCAATGTAAATAAAATTAAAAATAATAATAATTTTGATTTAATGTTAACCTAAATGCGATTCTGTACTTTTATAATTAGATAAACAAAACAACTCTATGCATTCGAGAAATCAACACGATTTATAATTAGAAATACAGTTACGAATATAATACATGTCTTCGTGTTACGTCAAATCTCATAATCATATCAAGTAATGTAATACAAATTATAAAAACAAAATGAAATTTGATATAAAAAGAAATCAGCTTCTATTTGCTTACATATTTTATCAAAAGTGCAGACGTTGCAATATAAATAATATAGCCAATGCTTTGCTAATTAATAAAAATTTTAGAACTTTGTATATAACATAATTTATACTATATCAAGCTTACTATGAAATAATGAAATATATTTGTAATATCACTTCTAATTTTCGTAAAAGTAATAGCAACTTTAAAATTTCAGGTAACATTAACAAATTATATATATATATATATATATATATATATATATATATATATATATATATATAAATATTGTGAAAAAATCTGTATGTCGATTAACTTTTTATATTTTTTATTATTTTACAATTTTTTAAAAATTAATGGCTAGTTTCATAATGAACACTTTAACTAAAGTCGACTTTAAGCTGACCAAAAAAGCATTCTTTTATTGATAATAAGAAATAATTTTACTATTAGAAATTTGAAAAGTTGACAAAGAAGCATCTTTTATTGATAACAATAATAATTATGCTGGTAGAATTTAAAAACGATGCTTTTTTGTCGGCTTAAAGTTGATTTTAATTAAAGTGTTTATTATGAAACCGACTATAAATATCATAAACATATTTAAAAAATAAAGATTTCAATATTTATAATATCGTTGACATGAATTTTCAAACTTTTGCTCATTCTGTTACAATAAATTTATGTCTTCAAAATAAATTGAAATATATTTCATGTTTAAATACAATTATGTTTACGCTCTTGAATAACATAATAATTTCTTTCTAATATATTCTAATGGAAAAACTAATTAAGTATGTTTTAAATTAATCTGTATTAGCATAAATATTTCAAATCTAAATTTTTCAATGAAACCGTACACTTGTAATTATTTATACTTCCTTAAAGATAGCTGATGCAATATAAAATTTACCCCACCATAATAATTTCGTAGTATTTTGTTGTAAGTAAAACCAGTTTATCTGTACTTATAAAATGAACAAAGCATTTCGATAATTATAAGTTTCGCGATAGTAAAACATAACTGCTTTTATGGACCTAAACAATATTAATAATTGTCACTTTAGTGATAACTTTTAATGCATAAAAATCAGAATATTTTCTAAAAAAAATATATATTAAAATTAAATGGGTAAGAATTGTTTTGTAATATAACGTTCATAGATAAAATGTGTTATTTTAAATTTGACCTCTTGATAAACTATTCTTCAACAAACCATGTGACTCAATAATCAAATTACATTGTTACATAAAATATTGTCAAATTCTATTTAATATTTCGTGACAAAATATGTGCCATCAATAGCAATTACAGGTCAGTAATTTTATAAGTTCAAGTTCAGTTAGAAAAAATACAAATTTAGCTTCAGCACGTGTTCGCGTCGCGCGATAGTTGGGGACACATGTTGTCATATACGAACACACAACCTAACCTAAGTTCATACAATGATTTTAAAAACGCTCGAAATTTAAAATATTCTAATTGAATTCAAATAGAAATAGTCAAATATGTAATATAAATTGTTGATTCATTGTTTTACTTTTAGTGCCTCTAATAAATATTAATTTTTAATACAAAACAACTGTAATTTTCACAAACATAAAACACCAAGATGCAGCCCAGAAGATCACAACAATCCGTAAGTATTTTGTATATAATATAACATATCATTTTTTGGAAGAATACTATCATAGTTACGCAATAAATAATTTAAATAAATCTAACGTATAATTTAATACGTTAAAAGATCGTGTTAGATCACGTAATACAAATTCAAATATGTACGAACCGTATAACTATTGCCCTCTCTTATATTACACAAGCACTATATAAATGCATACAAATGGCCTAAGCAAATGGCTAAGAAATGAGGCACGTTAAAAACACTATAAAACAAAAGTATCTAGGATATAAAAACAAAATTAAAACATTTATTTTATATTGAAAAGAGTGTAAAATTAAAATATAACAGATAATTATTCTGAACTCTCTCTCTCTCTCTCTCTCTGAACAAGATAGCAAATTATATAATTATGTCATAATATTTGTATTTTAGAACTAGTAGCACAAAAAAAACTAAATATTATCAGTAGTTTATTTATGTTGAACTTGTCAATGACGTATTTGGTTTTATTGGTTTTATTTTAATATTTTCAATATTAATTTTAAAGATAGTTGTTTGTTATATTTATAATATACTAATATCAATATTGCCAAATAATAGTAGTCAACAAAATATTACTAAATTTCGAATGAGAAATGGATGAAGAAATTGTTCCTTTACTTTCGCCACCAGTAAGAGAAATAATTATTGAATGCACCTTTATTCTTCAAATAATTTTATAATTTACAACCTAATCAAGCGCTTTGTTTTTTATATAGCCCAAAAAGAATAATATTAACGCATGTAATCTATAGTAAACATTTCATTAAAGATATGAGAAAACATATATTAAAAGTAAATCCAATAAAAAATTGTTTTTATTATGCAAAAATATAGCAATATTTAAAAATTCAAGTTACCAGTAAATTGCATTTTATAGAACTTTAATAACTCTGTTGTTAATTATGTAAAAAATTTGCTTAAAATAAATAATACAAATACCAGGTATTATTTTCTTAATGGAAATGCTACTTACCTTATATTTATTATTTCTGTAGAAAATAAAAATTAGTAATTAAGTTAAGAAATAATAAAAAATAATATTTTCTGCTCGAACATGAAATGAAAACGGGAAAGATCTTATAAAATTAATATTTTAAGTATGTCGAACGGAATTGGCCTAAAAAATAAATATTACGCTCACATTATAATTCTATTGCTAATACTGCAAAAAAACCTATAGTTTCTATTGCTACAGACATATGGCATAAATCAATTAAACATATGACCCCCCAGAAATAATTCAATATATTAATAAATAAATTTTAATATATTTTTGGTCAAGAAAATATTTTATTGCTATTATTTCAGAAATTTATTCAGATTCGGATAACTTTGACAAATATTATTTTAATAAAAATCTGATAATAAAACATTATTCGTAAATGTTACAAATAAATTTTTCTGTTATTGTTTTAAAAAAAATATATTATTGTTTTAACAAATATATTAAAATTTGTATAATTTAATCAAAACCTTAAAATATTTTTAATAATAAATGGTTAATTACATACATACCTTGATGCGCACCTATTTAACTTTAACTATTTTTTTAGTTGGAACACCATGGTTATAACAATAAAATAATAAAATATTTAAAATTAATAACAGTTGAACCGACAATGTTTTTATACATGATGGCTTTCATGTTAACAACGGTCATAGAACAAGCATTATTTGTATATAAAGCATGTAAAGTTAATCATGGTTTCAATCAAACTGTCTGTGAAAATATCAATCAGAAACAATATAAAGAATATCACGAAGAAGTTCAGGTATGTCAACAATTAATATTTAATTATTACCATAATATAAATATAGTTTAATTTCGAATAGGTAACTGTTTCATCATTTCATCAATGGAATGATATTGCAGGACATGTTGTGCCTATAATTTTAGCATTCTTTATGGGTGCTTGGTCAGATCGACGCGGTAGAAAGTTACCGCTTATGTTTGGATTACTTGGGAAGTTTTATTATTCGTCTATGATTATACTTAATGTTTTAATGGGTACTTGCTAACTTATTATAATGCAAATATGTTCATAGAAAAAATAACGAGTATTATAAATTTTAGAATCATGGCCCGTAGAATACATAATTTATACAGCAACATTTCCAAGTGCTATTACAGGTGCGGATGTAGCAATTTTTGCAGCCGCTTTCAGTTACATATCCGATGTTAGTACACGAGAAAATCGGACACTACGAGTAACAATTTTAGACGGAATTTATTTATCAACAATGCCTATAGGCATTGCATTAGGTAAAATATTAAAATATAAATTATTATTCTTCATATGTCCTGGAACCTGTGTTACGATTAATTTGAAATCTATTGATTTTATGTTCTTTGACTCACAACACAGACCAAGTGACATCAATATACAACACAAACCAAACCTGAAGATGAGCGAAAGGTTGAAACGCGTAGCTTATAGAAGAAAGCAAAATAAACCTGTCAAAGAACATAAAATCAATAGATTTCGAATTAATCATTAGTTAAAAACCAAATATGAGCAAGTGATGGAAATTTTGAAACTTTCTTTTTGGGAGCTGTTTATAGATAAAAAGCTCATAGCAGATTGCATTCATTGTTATCATTAACAAAGTTTTTGTCAAAAATGGACTTACACGGCTCATATAACAAAATATTTAACATTGTAAAATTAGATTAAAATTAAAATGCTTTAAGTTAAGATTCCAAAACAATTGCGTTTGTATATTTTCATAGGTTCCTATTTATTCTCAAACGTAACACATAAATCTTACGCAATAATGTTCACAATCAATGCAAGTTTGTTATTTATATCGTTATTATATACATTTACAATACTCGAATGGAGAACTAATAGTAGACAGAGACCCTGGAGAGAATCTAATAATATGTTTATGGATTTCTTCGACAGAAATCATTTTATACAATCAGTTAAAATTTTAACAAGACGACGACCCAAACATGGCAGATTATTTTTAGCTATTTTCATTTTGACAATGGCTTTATATACATGTCAAAGAGGTATGTATTAAAAAAAATTATAAAATTATATTTAACCCTTTAAGTTTCCAAAAATAAAAACTTTGTTATTGTGTGTTATTCATTTCATAGCGATATATTAAAACAATATCTTATTCATTTTATATTAACATATTCGTAATGAAAAATGTATAAAAAAAAATTTACATTGAACAGTTGTATAGTGTGCCACCGGTATTAGAATACTTAGATTTGTTCTTTTGGTACTTTTCAGTCTAAACATTTATACAACCCGAGTAACGTAACAATAATCTAGTATTGATTGTAAAATTTTAATCATTTCAGATGAAAAACCAATGGCTTATTTATATTTATCTGTTACCTTTGAATGGGCTACAGAAAAATTTAGCGCATACAAAACATTCCAATCATCATTTCAAGTTGTTGCGATGTTATTAGGTATTCCAATAATGAGTAAATTATTTCATTGGCCGGACACTGTTATAATAATGGTTGGTGCGTTAGCACATGCTACAGCTAGAATTGTATTTGCTTTGGCGCCTGAACCCTGGTGGTTTTTTATTGGTAAGCAATATTTTTTTTAAATAAAAATTAAAAAATAAATAAAATATTCCTTCTACTTTTAAAGGTGCTGCAATTTCCGGACTGGGACCAGTTGTTGCTCCCGCTTTAAGATCTATGGTATCAAAATTAGTTCCAGTTTCAGAAAGAGGTTAATATATCACGGTCAACTAAAAAGTAATAATAATAATGAACTGAAATGATTTTACAGGAAAAGTATTTTCATTATTATCCGTTGCCGATAATGCTGTGCCACTTGTATCTGGTGTATTATATACTCAAGTTTATAACCATACAAATAAAACTCAGCCAAATGCAATTTTCTATTTGACTATGGCAACTCAGTTAGCAGTATTTGTTTTAATTACGTTAGTATTTACGAAACCGAAAATAAATTAACATGTATAATAAATAATTTTCTTTTTTAGATTTGTGCATTGTGTTGCACAACAAGGAGCTTTAGAAGATGATTCGGAGAAAGAAAATTTAAAAAGCGATAGTGAAACGTAATATTTTAATTTAAATAAGTTTTTACCGGCTTCAGCCACACCATTAGATTTAATTATATAATATTTTAAATTGATTTTTAATTAATAATTTTTTGACTTGATTTTAGTTAAACTATTTACGACTGTGATTTATACATTTGACAGTATACTATTGTAACATAGATATTATAGGTATTTTTATAAATAGAAATAAACGTTTATATTAGATACATTTTTCCTTTTCTTTATTTTTTTGCTATGGCAAATAAAACATATTAGAAATAATAATAAATATTATATAAACAAAATATCTACAAAACCCAACGTATACAAAATATATATTATATTTATATAAATGTGTGTAATAAAGTGCGGAGAAATTTCTTACAAAAATTATCAGTCAAACTAAATAATATTTGCTGCATTATATAAAAAAAAGTTTTATAATTGTAATTTATCACAAACACGATAACCACAAATGATTATATATTTTTCAATTTATTATAAAAAAATAATATTTCAAAGTTTATAACTATCGTTATTCAATAAATTTGTTATTTTGTAATCTTAACAAATTATTTTTATTTATGTCATGTATATCTGAATTTTGAAATTGTCGTATTTTGGCAGTGAATGTTAGTAATAAATTGTCTATTTGTTAAAAACGGCACAAATTTATTCTACATAATTTCACTTTTTGTGCTTACAATATATTTATTTTGTTAAATGAAATTTTGTTCATAAATTTGTACCTAAAATACTACCTTGTGTCAATGTTAATGTGTCAAATTATAGAATAGAATAGAATCAGATAAAGACTAGACTCAATATAAAATATTTTACGAACAGTAAAAATATATAAATAAAAATAAATTAAGAAATTTAAGTCGTTATTAAAAAAATTTAGTTATAAATTCGAATTTAAAAATGAGTCCAGTCCTACTAAGAGATATGTATAAGTTATTTTATAAAAAATAGTTAATATCCTCTATTTAAATGGACGTACTGAAGAGAAATATCATTATTAATAAATATAATTTTTTTTATAAGTAATCGCACTTACTACGTACCTGATTATTTGTTAAATTATTATTTATCTTTTTTGTTTTTGTTTTGATATATGTAACTGGTTTTTTTTTTGAACTCTAATATAATACAATTAAAGAACTTGATTATTACTAAGCTATATTCACTGCTGCTTACAGCCATCTTTCGGCCTCTTCTTTTTCTTCTCCAAAGACGCGGTTCGCCGTTGACCTTGAATAGGCATGTAAGGAGGCACTGGGCTTAGTTCATCTTCAGAGACATCTAAAAAATTAATTATTTTCTTAATTAGCAATAAATAAGATGATCTTCTAACTTTTGATAGAAATGCAACTTTTAATTAAACCGGAATAAATAAAATAAGAGTATTCCGAAAAACAGTGACAAATAATTAAAAACCAGGACAAACAAGGTACGATTTCGGGACGCCGAAAATATAAAACCAGAACCATGGTGGCCAAAACTTTGTGAAAACCAGTTTCCCTGACTTTTCCCGGTTTTCCCGAATTTTTATAATACGATTAGTAAATATATATTTCGAGAAAATGTACCTGGAGGCGGCAGTGATATAGCAGGACTAGTAGTTGAGCTAGTTGTACTCGTTGATAGTGTAGAAGTATCTTGACTCGATGGTGTTGTTTGCGATGTAGTACTTCGTCTCGAGTACGTCGGATCAATTGCCATTGCAATATTTGCATGTTGTGTGTAATTATTGTCTGGTTGAATTGGATCACAAATTTCTATTGAATCGGGATCTGGCGACCTGAATTTTTAGAGAAATACATTTATTCAAAGTCTATAAATATGTAAGCTTAGTTAAAATAGGTTTGTTACCTTGGTTTCATTGATTTTGAAATCGGCGCCTTCAAATCCAGCTGAGTAGGCCGTACAGCAGGACTGCCAACATCCCGTTCTAAATGTGAGCCAGTAAATCCCTGAGAACCCCCGGGAAGATAACCGCCGTTCATCGCACGAATTTCACTCTTGTGACTGTTATACCCATTAAATCTTGCGTCGTAGTTTTTCTGCGGCGAATAATTCTGCTTCAAATTGTGTTCGTATGCAGTCTTCGCTGGTGGTAACATATCAACCGGGTAACTATAGTTCACTTCATCTTCGTGCAATTGGCTAGACGGATGTTGTTGGGGATGTTTATTGTAGTTTTGCTGTGCAAAATGCATTGGTTGAGCATGATTATTCGAATGAGTTGAGTGATTCGATTGAGTCGTATTATTGTAAGAGCATTCGGGATGCTGTAGTAAATCTACGGGATCCGAATAAGAATCATCGGGTAAAATTTGATCTGGATTTTGTTCCATTTGTTGTTTTTTGGCAAGTGCTTTCTGTTTCGCACGTTCTTTGGCACGGCGAACCTTTGCTCGTTCCTATAATTATTATTATTATTATTATTAATTAATTGCAACTTATCATTTCACTAATGAAAAAATAAAAAATATTTCAAAAGTGATATAACTTTTACAAAACAATTTATTTTCCTTTTCTCGCAAAAAAAAAATTTCTTATTAATAAAATGGAAAAAATGTAAATCATCAATTGCTAATTTGTTTCGTATTCTTACGTGTTACATATACTTGCTCCGATCAAATAACGTTTTTGCAGTTTATAAACAAATTATAACACATATTTTTAATTTAACATATGAAATAAACATTATTATTTATTATAGAAATTTTCACAGAATTACTAACATTTATATGTTGAACAAAAATTATTATCGTAAAAACACATATTCTTGTTAAATAATAAGTAAGACGTAGAAACATTTGTAATAAAAATGTATACATATATAAAGTGCAGCTGAACTGTCATAATTATAATTAAACATAATTATTATTCAACAATCTATTTTTAATTTGCGGAAATAAAAATTTAAAATTTTGCAACAAAATTTCTAAAAAAATATATCAATACCATAAAATTAATACTCATAAATTTCGAATGTTCTAAGTTTATTATTACCCTTTCTTGTAGATGTTTCGCCAATTCTTTATCCTGAGCTTCAATAGCCAATAATCGATCTCGATTTAGTTGAATTTGTTCGGTAGATGATTCTTGCTCTTGTAATTTTCTTGCGAGTTCCTTTAAAATACGGAAATAATTACGAACACATTAATAATACTTGATTATATTACATAAATTAGTGATTCATTACATGTACTAGAGTACAAAGTGTAATTTCAGTTCAAGAGAAATAAAAAAACATGCATGTTGCATTTACGGTAAAGTCATCTGCTGACTAAACTGTTTTAGTTAGATCATCTAAAATTATATAACATAAGAAAGTTATGTTATCAAATTCGAAATTTATCAAGTCTACTTATTGTAATATCTACTTATATTAATATTTTTAACAATAGAAAAAATATTTAAATGTTTCATTAGATGCTGTACATATAATTAGATTCATTAAATTTATTAAATAATTTCAATGTTAAAATGAAATAATTATGAGAACGTTTTTCATTTTTGATAGTTCCAAATTTAAACTTAAAATTCCTTATTATTGCAAAATTAGGTTACGTACAAAAAATAATTAATTACATAAATTACAAAGTACAAAAAGAAAATAATGTTTTATTTGCTTGAGCTATTATGTATAATTAAAACTAAATATATTATTTCCTATGTACTTTTAAATTACATTTAATTATAATTTCTTATATTTAAATATGCATTAAGATCAAAATAATGATATAATTTTAAGTTTCATAGTTGATTTAATAACACAGCAAAATATGATGGCATATTTTGATATTAAATTTCCTGAATAATTTCACTATAATAAATTTATGTAAATAAGTAAAAATAAAAATAAATATAAAAAGCAACGAAATAAACAAAGAAAAAGGATACAAAATCAGGACGAATATACCAACAGTAATCAACGAGTGTCACTCTAGTCATGATAATAAATTCGAAACATGACTAGAGCAACAAACGCTAATAACCATTGGACAAAACTGAAAATAAAAACTAGAAAATAAAATTATAAACAAAAACCTAGGCCCGTATTCTCACCTCACCTTTTCGTGAAGAAGTGCTTTTATCATTAATTTCAAAATAACTTTTTGCTTCTATTTGTCATCAAATATAAATAATTTTTCTATATTTGATCATTTTTATTATATTTGGTATTATTAAATTTAAATAATCTATTTTAAAATGCTTAATAAATAATTTTAAGTGAACGTCAAAAGTACTTTTGGCAAAAATCACTTTTATAACTGAGGTGAGAATATGGGCCCTAGTTTTTTATTTAGATTCTAAAAAAAAAAAAATTATAAATACTTCATACAAAACAATAAAAGAAAATTTTCAAAAAATTTGTTTTATAAAAATCAAGATCGCTACATAAATTAGTTTGAAGTTTTCAGTATTTTGTGAAGTTAGATTTCCTTGCTATAATAGTTTAAGACAAAAAATTGAAAAAATAAAGTAAATCGATTCGTAACAAATCGGGTTCAGTTCAAACGGTTCAATTACGTAGAATTTAAAAAAATATCCAATCGTCTCAAAATGTTCATTTAAAAAAAAAAAAATCTGCAACTACCGTTAGAAAGGAAACAGTTAAGGATGTTCTACTGACAACAAATTCCAACAAGCTGTCATTTTTTACGATAATTTTTTAATACCTAAAAAATACGAAAGGGTTTATTATTTCTTAATACAAATGTACTTACTAAATTATATTTTATTGTATGCAAGCCTAATACAGAAAATACTTTCTGTTGCTATTACAATAAATATTTTAAGACGATTTAAATAAAATTGATTTTTTTTGCCGACTGATAATAAAAGTATGACTTTACAGATTATATACACTCTTTTAGCCTAGACTATAAATTATACTTTTACTATTAATCGAAAAAAAGCAGATTTACCAATTTACCAAGTTAAACAAACTACAACTTTGTTGCTGTCTTAATTACTATAAAATCAACATTTTAGGAACTTTACAAAAATTGAATTGAAATAAAAAAGTAAATATACATTTTTTTTATTTGCGACAAAATTATAATAGACACTGTTATACAAAAAAACAACCTATTTTTCTTGAGCTATTATTAACTTACTATATATTTATTTCCGTTTTAAATCTATATATTTTAATCAATTTATCTGCAATTTGAAGTAACGATAAATAAATTTTTAACTTACAGCATCTCGTTCTTCTTGCATTCGTTTCGCATCAATATCATCAACGGGCAAACCCAATTCGAGGGCATCCGCAATCGAACACTGTTGGAAATTATTCAGCAGATCGTCGGAAGAACTACGAAAATGTCGGCTAGGTGTAGCCGTCGATTGTGTTAGTGGTAGCGGCATTGGGCAGCCGTGTCTCTTTGGCGATTCGTGGTAGCTTGTTTGTTGATGTTGGTAAGATTGTTGCTGACGATAGTCTTGATGTTTCTGTGGCGAAGAATATTCCGGTTTACGTGGTGAACGATTATTCAAAGGCGTGTGTTGCTCGATGTACTGGGCACGGAGTTGATGCTGCTGTTGTAATTGCTGTTGTTGTTGTTGAATTTGAAGACGCTGTTGTTTGAGTTTTTCACGTTCCTTTCAAGGAAAAAAATCATATTGTTATATTCGGGCAAATTCGGTAATAAATAAAATATAAATCATCTTATTCTAGCGGATTATTGACAGCAACTTATCCAGTTGGTTATTTATTCTAGTTTTTTCAGGAAACTCACACAATTGACAAGCACAAATTTCATCCTCAAGCACTGAATCGATTTGTATAAATATTAATTGAATTTTTGAATTAATTGAATATTTAAAACATTTTATAATTATTTTTTGTGAACAAATTAATAATTGAATATTATAGACTTACGCAACAAAAATATAAATATGTAATAATTTCAATTAATTCTGACATTCACATATCAACAACTACATTTCCAAGTCGGATAATTACAACAAAAAAAAAGTAATATACAATTAAAATCTAATTAACTTACAAGTAACTGCCTAGCAATTTCTTCATCCTCTTCTTCGATAGCTCTCCGTCTAGCTTGTTCCTCTCTTTCAATTTTCTCGGCTAATTGTTTGGCAACGAGAGCATCTTGTTCCTCTCTTTTGTGTACACAACCAAAAAAAAAACAACATAGAGAAAATAAGCGAAAAATTAATTCGGGCCACAGAGAGAGAGAGAGAGAGAGAGAGATTATATGGAGTGCAACATTTCTTTAATCGTGCATACATACTGTTCTACGATCATTTGATGGTATAATGCCGCAGCTTGTTCTGCAAGTTCTTGTTCGCGAATCTGTTCATCGAGGGCGGTTGGAAAATCTTCACGTAGTTGAGCATTTCGATAACGGTTGCCCGTGTAATGTTCCGAAACTAAAAACACAAAATAAATGCACATTTGAATAGATAATTATTTATGTTTCAATATTTAAATTGACAGTTGAATTAATATCATTAAAATTATATTTTAATTTAAAATACAAAGTGTAGTTATAAGTAGGTCGATGCAAATTTTTTGTTGGGTGTAGAAGGGACCATTTGGAAATTAGAAAAATTATACAGAAAATCCTGGGACCAAAATATGAAGATGGAAAATAACAAACTGAAAAGCAACAAGAAAATCTACACAGAAACAGAAAAAAATAACAAACTGACGAAGAGAATATTTAACTACTTCGAGAAAACCCCAAAACCCAGACGACATGGATCAAGGCGGTCAGAAAAGATATGGAAGAAATGGAAATAGTTGGAGAAGAGGTGGAGAGAAGAGAAGAATTCAGAGAGAAGATTAGAGGATTCAAGGGTTTTCAAGAAAAGTCAAAAAAGAAGATAGAAACAAAATGGACAGAAGAAAGAAGGAAACAACATGGAGAAAGAATGAGAGTATTGGAAGAGAAGAAAGAAAGAAGAAAAACTATCATGAAAAGTTATTTCACGTGGTCCATAGTTGGCCAAAATCAAAGAAAGAAGAAGTTGCATTATTTAAAAAAAAAATCGAAAAATTCTATTTTTAAACGTCACATAAGAATACTTAATAAATTTGATAACCAGTTGGATAAAACGTCTACTTTAAAGATATAAAGAATAACCGATTTTTTTTAAGTTTACGGCAGTTATATAGTATGACGGAGATAATCTATTGTTTTATCTGTAATATATATGTCAATGTTTAATTTAGTAGTTCGCCATGAAAAATATTGACATTGACAAAAACAATAAATGAAAAATGACATAATATTAAAAACTTCATTTTATCGATGTTATTTTGTGACAAAAATCAAATTAAAATATAATTAAAAATGTAAATATCCGTAAAAAAAAAGTATGAAATACATATATCATCAATATTTTCTTAGATATTATTAAACTGTTTCAATATATAACCTATATCAACTTTGAAATATTAAAATATGATTTATTAAAAGAATTTATATTTCTATCTTATCCTATAGCAATAATTCTTTTTACAAAAAAAATATTAACAAGACTTCTTGGGTAATTTAACTTTTAGTTAATTGAATTTTAATCTAAAATGGTTAATGATACTATTGATCATATTCAACAATGAGGTTTTTTTTTTGTTTATTTCTAATTAACATTTTTTAATTAAACTTTTATAAATAGTGTTTAATTTCAAATACCTACAGTAAATTTCAAATTTTTAAATTAAAATATAACCGTATATCTAATAATCATTTAATGAAATTATTCTAAACTAACTATAGATAAGTTTGTTTAAATGTAATTCAAATTTCTGCATTATGATTCATACAAAATATATTCAAATTTGAGACCCAAACCAGCTGATCATTAATGACCTAAATTGCATGCCTCCTATTTATAAATTTTCAAAAAATTACTTTTTCTATTGTCGAATATCACACCAAATTCTAACTGAATTTTTTGAATAACATTTTCAATTTTCTGTATTTCAAACAGTAAAAGTTTCTCAAGTCGATAAACCATCATAGACGTTCGTGCAATTTCGACATTATCATTTTTCGCATAATCGAAAATTAATTTACGACTATCACTATGTGTTCTTCTTAAACTACTTTTGTTTCTATTTTCGAGATTTCTTGTATTCAAATCAAAGTTTTGCACATTCGCTGCTGACATATCATAAGTTTTTTTATTTCTTGGAAACGTACAACAACTTTTCAACGTATTATTTTTCACGTATAAAGCTGGACAAGCATTTTTTAAATTATCCCCGGGTTTTGTAAAAGTAATCACAGCACTCTTTGATTTCCCAATTGCGTTTCTCAGCGTTTCCAAATTCAAACAATATTTGTTCTGACGTTCAATAACATTTCGCAAAGATTGAATTTCGTTAACGATAACTGTTTCCACTTTTTGTAACTCACAATGCACGTTTCTTAATTCCGCTGTTAATCGTTCGCTTAATAGTACGTTAGTCATTTGTTTTCTTTCGTAGGTATTCATTTTTTTTTTTTTTTTTGTAATGTCACACGATAGAACAAACAAATGATAGTTTAATCATAGGAATTATACACACACGAAACAAATTGATGGTTGTAGTTTGAAAACAAAAACTAGCTATTATTAATAGATTTTTAATTTAGCGACAACAGTGTTTTTCTACACTAGTAACATATGCAATGACTGACAAAACTATATTACATGTGTTACAATGAATCCCTTGTGATATTTTATATGGTGTGGTTTACCATCCTTTAAGAAAATTAATTTTGATATTATTTCTATAAAATGATTTTTTTTTTAATAACCAATACTGCAGTCCATTTTCTCAAATATTGTTCTTATTCGTATAGTAAAATTTTTGCCATTAACACATGTAAAATTCAATCTTCTTAATTCCAATAACTGGTACAATAATCTAGGTTGTTGGTTGTTCAGTTCATTTATTTAGTTCTAATTTTGTAATAGTTGATTAGTTTTAAACTGGTTATTAACAATATTAAGCTAAAACTTGGTAAAAAAATCTTTCAGAACTCTTTATATTAAAATAAAACAGCTTCAGGTTGTAGTTCTGTATTAATATTTATTAATAATCGATGTTTCGACGTACTCAATGTACATTTGTACATTTTTCCTGATGAAGATGTACGTTGAGTACGTCAAAACGTCGATTATTAATACAAAACTACAACCTAAAGCCGTTTTATTATAATTAAGCTAAAAATTAAGAATTTTTTAATCATCCGAAATGTTGATTTTATGGTAATGAAAATAACGGCAGAGAATTAGTCTTTCCGGTCATAATAACGAAAAAAATTAACGCTTCTACAAGGCCTAAAAAGCATAGCATATTATAGTATAATCAAGTAAAGTTATTTACTAAGCATACTTATTTTGGAAATAATAGTAAAGTAACTCTGTTCTTCAAGTTTATAAAAATATTTATTGAAAAGTTTTTTGTAAATAGCATGACAGATCATTGAAGTTTATTGTTAATAAACATTTTCAATTATTTCTTTAACAACGGCAGATTGATAGTTTGTCTTATGTAGATATTTTTCAAATATGAAATGTAAATTATGTACCAAAAGTTATTTCTAACAAATTTGTAATATGATCCTACAGAAAAATAACAATATAACAAAAGAGTTAAGACAATGCACCCCTATCAAACTACAAATGATACAGTATTTCTCAAACTTTTTTACGATATTAATACATTTATATCAACAAAATATCTGTTTACTTCTTTTTATTTCGTTCTTTTAAACATTAATTATATTAACATACTAGAATAACCTGTAAATTTAAAAAATATATTCACACTAATTAATTAGTTTTTCACTATCATTGAAAATTACATTTCGATTTACATATTACAATTATTTTGACAATCTATGTCATTGTACTAAAATTGAAAATATCCGTTGTTTATAATAGGAATCATTGACATTTTTTTTCATTCTTTTTGTGCAATTAAGCATACAAAATAAATTAGCTGGTTATCAAATTTTTTTGATATCAGAAACAAAAAAAGATATACAAATTATTTTCATAGAAACTAGAATTTATATAGAAATGTTAAATATATATATATATATATATATATATATATATATATATATATATATATATTTAAGTTACATATTTTATTAAGTCTTTTTAAAAAATCGTAAATTTCAAAATATTAAATTATTTGATTTTGTTATTTGCACAATAATTCAAAATATTACTAATATCATTAAAAAAATAAGCCTTCTAAATATATATTATTTTCGACTTGTACAAATTGATAAATTAATAAATTTCTTTAGAATTTTAGCAAAAATTCTTTAAAGTTATAACAAAATCAATTAAATATTTTCTTAAAATCATGTAAAATTTCAAGTAAAATCTCTACAATCGTATAAAATTCGTAAAATTAACGATTAAATACTACAATCTCAACACTCATACTTAAAATTTGTACAATCTGATGTACAAAATTTAAGGAAATTGTATACATAATCTCTTGTTCATACACTGTAAAAAATATATCTTAAATTTATGTAATTTTACATGGGTTTTAACAGTAGAAATAACAACATTTTGTAATTTTACATTAGTAAAACATATAAAATTACATAAATTTTTTAGTGTATTATATAATTTTTATGTGTCCAAATCAACGGAATAAATAAAAGAAAAAAAATCATGTCGCTAGATTGACAGAAAGATTTTTGCAAGTATATAATCTCTTTCATATGAAACTCAAAACATGTTTTTTTTATTTTAAAACTGCGGATAATTGTTAACAAAAAGAAAAATCTCAGCTTCCATGTAAACTTCTCACACAATTATAAATAATAAGTATAAACGTCGAGAGAGTCCAAAGCAAAGCAAAATAGGTATATAAAAAAATATATATAATAAACAAAACAAAAAATCGTTAAGTACCCAAACGACACGACAGTGTCAAGGTTTTCCAACATCTTGTCAAAGATCACATCATATGGTCAACGACATCTCCACCAACCTGAACTAACACCCGATATAATTAACGACATACGTGCCACGCTAGAGTTTAGAATGTGCAGGGTGTGATTCTTTTATCTAGATTTCTTCAATATCTCATTTATTATTAATACTTATATTTTTTATCTCTTGTTCAAAATGTTGGAGCGAGATTCTAGCTGACGATTTGCATTTGCTTTGAATATTTTTTTTATAAATTGAATTTTCTGTTAAGATACGAGATAATGAGTGTGAAATGAAAAATAATGTTGCAAAAGTTGGTGTTAGTATTACAAGGTATAACACTGTTAGTTTTGAATATTTTGAAATCGGCATGACTTATATAAGGGAATTGATATAGCTGAATCCGAATATGGCGTTAAAAAAATTATTAAAAATGATGAAAACCTTACTAAACATGACATTTTTCCATAATGACAGCATTTTTGATAGCTGTCATTTATCGCAATAATTTTTTTAACACCATATTCAAATTCAGCGATATTAAATCCCTTATATAAGTCATACCGATGTCAAAATATTGAAAACTAACAGTGTTAAACTTTAATACCCATTGCCACTAGTCTAAAACCCATGTTAAATCCCATTTAAACTTCAACCGTCTTGGGGCACGGGTTACTATTAATATTTTGCGATGAAACTTGGTCGAAAATTTTCTTTTAAAATACACTTTTGATTCATGGGTTGGGAGGAAACTATTGTATTTATCACGAAATTAGTATTATGTTTTAGCGTAGAACTTGTGATACTCAAACAAACTACTTACTAACTTACAGAAGTAATTTTTATCACTTGTTAATTTTATAACAGCCAAAAATTAAGATATCAAGCTAGTAGATAAGTAGGGGTAGTCTTAATGAGACTTAACCCTTAAAAGAATCTAATTCGAAAATCGAATAATTCGTTATGTTTCTGATGACGTAGCTATTCGGTTACGTGAAAATACTATAAAACTAGTGAATAACACATACAGATAGCGAAAAAACATACGTATTCAACCACGCATGAAGGTCGTACACACTGCATACATTTGTTGGACATTGTTATATTATAAATATTAAAAAGCATTACGCATACTCAGAGCATAGTATGGTCGTTTACACACATGCCTCTGTTACATGGTGTTTTTAAAATCATAATTTACATTTTTCTGTTTTATTTTCAAAACATTCACTGGGGAAAAATGTTGTTTTATTTGTATACAATTACATATACCATTTAGATAAAATTAACAGGTGCATTTAACGTTATTTAATGCTAAAACTCATTTTTCTTTCGAGTTTATATTAAAAAGTCATTTTCGATGATAAATATTTGTTTTTTTTTTATTTTCCACTAATCCTAAAATATAAAAGGCAACCCTAGTATCGTTTATGATTGTCAATAAAACATTATAAAACTTTATTTAAATAATCTACAAAATCTCATTTATACTTTCGTATTTATCTCGAAATTAGTTTTTTGTTTTAGTCATAATACTAGTGGTTCGTAACTACACTATTTACTTGTGAAAACAAAATAAAAACTTATTAACATTAATAATCTAAATTTTTGGCTTCAATTAAACCAAAACAACAAACTGATAAACTGATTTGGTTCAAAAACCATTAGCTCTGTGTTAAAATATAATACTAATTTCGTGATATGTAGATGGTGCTAAATGAGCCTTAAATAATTTATTTCGGATTCTAAAATTTCATTTCGTCATTGCATGAAAAGAAATTAGAAATTTATTCAAATAGTGGTGTGCAGCGACTAAAGCAATGTTTGTTGAATTTATTTTCGTGTTTAAAATTATCACTTTTAACAGAATATAATATACAGTATTCCCTTCATATACATTTCAAATTTTTGAAAGTTTGAATGTATTAAAGTAAAATGTCTCTACAGGTTTACATATATTACAATTTTACAAAATGCTAGAGTTTCCCGAGATAATAAGTTTAAAAGTTATAAATTATTCAGGCGTTAGAAAAATAATAAAACTATGGGGTGATATTAAAGAGGCTACAAAATAATCGTATATTTTTTTTATAAATTTGACATTGACGTTTATCAAAATAAAAAATAAAATAATTAATTTTATTTACATTTATCAATATAAATATGCGAACAAAATAATATAACAATTTAATCATTTATTTTTATACACAACCTAGTTCCTCAAAAATGTTTTAATTATTCTATGTAAATAAATATGATATAAATTCCTTCGTGAAATAAATGCATTGATAAAAAAAAAGTTGCATACGATAATTTAACCTTGACGATACTGAATTACTCATTATTTATAATAATTTTTAATCAGTCTCTAATTCAAAATAATTCAAATTGGTGTTGGTTATCATTTGGTATTATTTATAAACCAGATATTAACTTACAACTATAAATAACATTATATTATTAAAATGTATTATATAACATATACTATTTACTGATTAGTGCTTATTCTAATTTCTGGCAATTGTAGATATCAACCTAAATGTTTGCAAAACAATTTAGCAAAGTTTTCTCTTCTGTCACTAGCAACCAAAATTAAGCAACTGCTCTAGACTGAATTTATATAATTTTCTGAGCTGGTATGCCGTGATCGATCTATCCTCTTCGCAGACGTTTCGACATATATCGTAGATGGCATCCTCAGTCGCCATCTACGACCAAGGCATACCAGTCCAGAAAATTCTATAAATTCAATGGATACCGGTCGTGAAAGCCTGAAAATTACTATTGCTTGTCTGACATTTGTATTTAATTTTGATTTTGTACTGTTTATTGATAATTTACAAAACTTATTATTCACTCACTTCCCTACTTATTTCGAAATTAGTTTTATGTTTTAGTCGTAATGCTATTGTTTCTATAAATATAATAATCTAAAAAACTTTGTTAATAAAAAACGTTAATAATTTCAATTTGTTACTGCAATAGTGAATATAGTTTTTACTCTGTAGAACAAAACATTCATTTTGTGATAAATAGAAGTCGTCTGAATGAAGCATAATAAATTGTAAGTTATTTATAGCACTAAATTACTTTATTTAAATATTAATTATATTTTTAATTTTTACATTTATAAATAAGCGATAAAGATTCATAGATACCAACATATATTTTCAGTTTATCAATTTAGAGTAAATAAATTTCCTAAGCTAGTTTCATCTATGATATATCATAACTATCGTCAGTCGCTAACTACAAGCACCGATATATGTTAGGAAAAGAGTCTTAATAAAGTTTAGGACAAAACATATGATAAATAGCTACCTTTGGCAAATATGAAACAAAGTATAAAGTATAAGCACAAATGAGGAGCAGACTTTCAAAATGCGTTTTGTCCAAATTCCATAATTTTCAGAAAGAGGCAAAACGTTTTGAATGTCCAAGTAACTTTCAATATTTATTTCAGACGGGACAATATGCGTTTTAAATGTCGAATTTGTCTTAAAAGATGCGTGTTTGCGCATAGAACGTAATACCATCACTAACTAAAAATTTTACATTTTGGACAAAATGCATTTTGAAAGTCTGCTCCTCAAATTAGGTATGAGGTACTTACTTTCCTCATTCTGTAGGCGATAGGCAAGAGCGCCATCCTCTCTAATAAGCCACTCACGACATACTGAAACATAAAACAAAAGACGAACGATCTCAATCAAAGTGTATCTACACATATACAAAGAAAAAGAAAGAAAAACAAGAATCGTGTCTTGTGCACTTGCAGCCTAAGAACCGACAAAAAATAAACAAAACACGATCGAAAAACGACGAAAAAAAAAGAACACTGCTGACACAACAAATAATAATAATCTATAAAAGTTAAAAGTTTTATATTTCATTTGAACAAATTATATTTTTCATAACAAGTTAACGTTAAAATAATATTATTTGTTTATATTGATAAATAATATTAATTTTAGTTTCATGTTTTGTATTAAAAAGTAAAAAAATATTGTTCAAATATTTAGTTAGGATTCTGTATCAATCCTGCAACTAAGTGGTGAATGCTATAGATATAAACAGGACCTAATTAACAGCTAATGGTAATGGTTGTAATTTTTTAACCAAATTCTGAATTAGTTCAGAAGTGTACGACGCATGCGCAGTATAGTAAATGCATGCCTCGGATAATTCTAAACTGATTTCAAACTGATCTGATAATAGATTGGAACAAACATTTTTATATGGTTTAAATAATTTAAATAAAATCAGACTCATTTTTATTTTTTAATTCGGCATTAATTTTTTTGTTTTGTATTCTGAACTGATAACAAAAATAAGATTATTGAATTTAAAAAAAATATTTTTTTTTGCTTTAACTTTATGAATATTAAATATTACCTACTCGTATGTATGTTTATTTAAAATCGCATATTATAAATAAAATATAATAATTTTAAAATAACTAAAATTTAATTGAAAAAAAAAAAAGTAAAAACGTTTAATACACAGTAAAAATATTTGAGACATTATCTGGTGTTAAATTCGAGGCACACCAAAAATGAAGAAAATGTCGGAAAAATACCCTTGCTAGCTTTACCAGAAGAACACTAAATTAAATTATACTTTTGCTGGGGTTACCAAAGGGAATTAAATTGAATTAACACCAATATTTTCGACACTATTGTAAAGTGTAATTTATACAAAAAATTAGTGTCATTTTTTTAACACAAAGAATAGTGTAATTTTTTTACTACAAATCCAACAGATTTTTTACTTTGTATGTATACATATTAGCTATAGCTAATATAAGTAAGAAAGTTGGGGGTCAAAGTCAAAATTGGAGTAAGTCACAGATGAGAATTAAATGAAGAAAATATTTAAAAATAACCATATTATCGCATTTATCCCAATTTTACTACATTCCACAAAAATAATCAGTTTAAACTTCAATAGCAATATTTATTAAAATTCTTCTTTAAAATCTATTTTAACAGCTATTATTAGACATGCATGTACGTGTACATTTTATAAATCACGTATAGATACAGGTATGCATTCATGCCGAACATAAAATATGAGAAATTACTTGTTTTTATTTTTTGTAGTTCACTCACGCAGTTTTTTTTTTCCAATACGCATAGTGAAGTCTGAAGAGAGGTTAATATACTTGCTAAGACTCTAGATACATTAAAGTAGAATTCACTATCATCTTTCTATCTATAGAACATCTATACGTGTTCTGTCCATATACGGCCATAAAGAAAATAGAAATGTAAAATTTTGATTACATATTTCAGTAAAAATAAAAAGTTCGCAAATGTGAAAGCAAAGCTTTCTTCAATGTTTTAAATTTAAATTAATAAGGTTAAAAATACTTCAATTCTCATTGATTAAATTTAATTATCGATCTAACGCTTATTATGAAAATAAATAGACCTAATTTACTTATGTATTCAAGTATTTATTTTGTAAATTTTACTGTACTCAAAAACTTCTGTAACTAGTTTTATAATCTTTTTTAATTTTGATAAAATAGTATTTACGATAATCATTTTCCGATAATAACATTATGAATATACCATCAGGGCCGTATTTATGATTTTCAGAAGCTTCTAGGCACATCTGCCTTCATAGACTAATGGAAATTTATTTTATATGAGCCGCAAATTTTTGTTTTTAATATGCACAAAACACAAACATATTTTTATAAAATTCTAGCAATATTTTTTTTTTATTATTACAAAAATATTTAAATATGTTAATAAACTATTTAACGTTTAGTCTGTGAATAATTTTTAAACAAATAGAATGATAGTATATCTCTACAGTTAAAAAAAACTAGATATATCAAAAACGTCAGAAAAACAAATGCATATTATAATTTAGTGTTAAATTTCCGAAAATTTATAAGATAAAAATAAGATATAGGCGAATATCGAACCAAAAACAGGTTATATTTTCAACGACAAAAAAAAACTATTAAAATATTTTCAATTCATTAAAAAGTAATATTAATGTCAAAAGATAAACTTTTGTTCTTGGGTCCTGAACCTGCGTTATGATTAATTATAATGTTATTAAATTCCCTATCAGGTTCGTTATTGTTTTTAGCAATGACGCGTTTCGACTTTTCAGTCATCTTCAGAATTTCTGAGTTTGGTCGGTGTTGTGGCTCGAGTGGTTCATTAAAAATTATCTGTTTAATTCTAAAAATGTTTTTAAAAAAAATTCTTTCGAGAATAAGAACCCTATAATAAAATAATAAATTTTAAAATTCAAGTACACACACAGTCGGTTCCTTACACAAAATAACAAATACAATTTTTCTTAGAAAAGTCTTTTATGTTATGTTGGGGGTAAAATAGTTAAAATAAATAGCATACACCCTCAAATTGGAGGGTAAAAATGGTTTTCACTTTTAACTTTTAAAGTTGTAAATAGATATGTAACATCTGTTTGTAACATTGTAAAATATACATACATACATACATACATACATACATACACAATCACGCCATGTACCCAAAAGGGTGTGGCACAAACTCTTTTCAACATCCCGAAATCAGTCGCCTCCAAACATTCCTATCCAAACAAGCAACTTTCGCTTCATCCACATTCATAATTCCTCTCATACATGCTCTTTTATTCCTACTACTTGGAAACTTTCGCTCACGCAAAACACTCTCAATCATACCATTCCAACTACTCATCGGACGTCCACGCAAACGTATACCATCAAAATCATTCAAATAAATCTTTTTAACCAAACGTTCATTAGACATTCGCTCAACATGTCCGAACCATCTTAACTGACTAACACCAACTTTTGCTACAACATTCTTTTCAATTTCACACTCATCATACACTAATCTATTTCGTACCCGATCTCTCTTATTAACACCACATACCCCACGTAAAAATCTCATTTCCATAGCAGTCATTTTCCGTTTATGCTTTTGCAACCAAACCCAACATTCACTACCATACATCAATGTAGGCACCAAAACTGCATTATATACACTCAAACGGGCTTCTTTGGAAACATTTACATTCCTAGCAAAAGTTCCCAAAGCACCCAAAACCTTACAACCAGCATTTACTCTCCTTTCAATTTCACGATCAAAACGGCCATCTCTAGTTAGCAAACTACCCAAATACACAAACTCATCTACCTGCTCTAAACGTGCACCATCAATATATACATCAATATAGGTATATTATTGAAATTTACATTAATTTTATGCATCAAGAGATACAGTTTTTGGTGCGCCACTGTTAAATGTGGGGCACGTCCGTTTTTTGTAGAACAACTAAACAACGAATAAACAACCAAAAGAGTAAAAGAAAAACAAAAATAGAGAGAGATAACATGGTGCACCTGCCTGCATCAGCTGGCTTGACTCAATTCTTCAGTTCAGAAAAATTAATAACTAAAATGAAAGTTAAAACCAAGCGCCGGTAATCAATTTTTCCCAAAGGGCACATATACATTTATCAATTCATAATGTTTTAATATTTATATATCACGTAACAGTTTGTTGCAAATGTTAAACGATTAAACAATACAATCTTACGAAATAATACTTCTTATTTTTACATTTGAAATACATTATTCAAAACAATTGTAAAGGCATATCTTAATAACAAATATGTCACTAGGAAACCAAACAATGACAAAAACTGTCAGATAAACAAAACAATGTGATACATTTCACATGACTTTCGACGGTTTTTTAAGCAAACTTTTAAAACAAAATTTATGCAGTTCCGTTCTAATAATTTCGTACAAGATACATGCTCCACTTAAATTATGACATATATACATAAAAATTTCCGATCAATTTATATCTATAAGTAAACGCTACTCTACTGGAAAGTAATTTAAACTTTTCGCATGTAAACCGATAAATTCAACTTAATTCATGCATAAAATATAATGTTTCAAAATAGAAACAACATAAAAAAAGTTATCAACGGTGTTTAAACACACTTTAAGTCTGTCTGTATTGTATTGACTTTCATTTTGAAATGAGTCATATCATATTCCTTGAAATATAACAACCCCAAAGACATAAATATTCGTTGCATTTGTTAACGAAATACAATGTAATCAAGTTTTAAAACCGGAAGATTACACCTCTGTTTATAAAATTTCGTAAACAATTTCAACTAACAACATTAAACTACATTATAAGAAATTACGAATATGCTATTAGGTGTCCAGGCAAAGAAAAATAAATGAAAAACTATGCTCTTAATGATATCATATACCCTTAGGCATTTCCCACAGTATAATAATTATTCTTCATGCTGGCAGGTATATACGAACCTACTGCATAAGTAACATATAATTCTAACATCCTGTATAACTAATAATAGGCTCCCTGGAATTCAATCATGCACTTGGATGTTTAACATACACTGATTTAAATTCTGTTATTATGGAAAACATTTTGAACAATTTTTACTTATATTTAAACATTTTATTATTATTTACATTAACATAATTGAAAAACAAACTAAAAATATTTATAAAAAAAAACAATTGTGATCTATAACTTTCTATAAAGTTTAAGTAAGTATAATAAGTTTACTAACAAATATTAAAAACAAGTAATAATTTTTACTAACCTTCATTAACTCGACCAATCTTTGGAAGTGTGTCTCGTCCTGTTGATTGTGCTTCTGCCATTTTGTGTATTTACACTCATAATTTCATTATAACTATTAATGATCGAATACACCGAAAAAATGTAATAACTTATATTACACAAAAATATTCTTTGTTCTCACATAGGAATGTGTAAAAAATGAACACGAACGAAACGCACCTGCCTCAACCGCAAATTGACAACAATCTGACCCGTTTGCTACCAATTCTTTACGCGGCATAAACTTTCCAGTGAGACATCTTACGGGATAATATTAAATTATAAACAAACGAGACACGGAATAGATGTCGCCAGTATACTTGCATCAACAAAAATGGATATATTAGTTGTCAAAAGTTGTCATTAAAATAAAAATTTTAAAGGTTATCGACACGTATTATAAATGTTTGTAAACACAGTTTTTATTTTAAATAATTAATTATATCATAGCTGAATGTAATGACCGCTCAAAGACTAGTGAGAGGGAGTAAAGCCCGAATAATAGCTAGTATATGTGGCATAATATTTTGTGCTGGCATTCTTGTACTATTTCAAAAAAGTCAAACACAACTTGAAAATGTTAACAAAAATTACGAAATTTGCGTTCAACAACAAGAAAGTTTATCAACACAACTACAGGGTACATACTTATAATACAGAATCTATTGTTTTTTTTTGCAACATTTTTTTTTATATTACAGTGATTGTTGATTATAAAACAAGATTAGAAAAATCTTTACAATTAGAAAAGGCCGAACATAAACAAACACGAACGGAATTAGAATCTAGAATTAATGATGAAAAAACGCGAAGAGACAAAACTTCAATGGAAGCAAATTTACGATTTCAAACTTTACAACAGCATTATAAATTGCTACAAACAAAACAGGACGATTTGACTGAAAAGTCTGACAAACTACAACAGAAATATTTAGATGAAACAGATAAACTACAAGCTAAAGTTAAAGAATTACAAGAACAAGTTAAACAAGCAGAAATTGACAAACTAAAATCATTAGAACATTTAAAAGTATGTCACGTTATTTTGTAATGTAGGTTATATAATTTTATTCATTTATATTTATTTTGTAGACGTTATACGTACAACTACAAGATGAAAAAGATCGTTTAGTAGCACAAATTAAAAATACGAAAGATGATCGAACGAAATGGGAAAGCGATGTTAACCATTTAACTTTGCAAAATCATCAATTACAACGAGAACTTGATAAATACAAGGTACACAATTATTTGTTATTGCATTACATAAATTTTTATATACAATGATGTATAACGACGTAAAAAAAATTCAACAATTTCTTGGAAAAGCATTTTATGTAAAAAAAATTGAAGAGCTTTAATCCTATTTGAATTTGTTAAAAAACTACAAATATTTAAATTTAAAATCTAGTTATTACCACGGAGAAAGCAATTAATTGTTATTGTTGTCATTTGCTATGATACCAATAAAACTTTAATCTTTTGTAATTAATAGAATTAAGAACATGTAACATTTTTTTAAATCTGAAATGTCCTCCCCAATAAGTTATCGCAATTTTTTTTTTATCATTGTCTTATATAATTTGTGTACTTAATATTAAAATATATTTATATTAATTTTTAGAGTCATGGAATTCGACGAAGGGATGAAGACACAATTGCAGCACCACAACAAGCCAATGAAGATGAAGAAAAAGCTGCAATGATTACAACAACTCGTAAATTTGCCAAACAAGTAGAAATCTCAAAAGACACATACGAAATTCGCACTAAAGAAAATAAAGCATTCGAAGATGAGAAACAAGAAGTGAACTTACCACAAGTTGATGCACCACATCAGGAGCATTTCGATCAACAAAACGCACAGAACGTCGTCTTACAGAAGCCTTCAAGCCCTTCCAAATCTACAACGAAATCCAGTTCCGTATCGAAGGGCAATTTAGCAAATGCACGACCACTTTTATTACCCACGGTAACACCATCAACCAAAAATATATCAAAAATAGACAAATTTGCTGATTCAAACACAAATGTTCTACCGGTTCCCAATTTTGGTTTACACCGAAAATTACCGCCAGGAGTCGTTCCTATTCCAATGGAACAACTACCGAAAACCGAACAGAAAAATGAGAAATCCGACGATAAAAACAATATACCGGAAGAGATTAACTTAGCTCTTCCGAATCGATATCGAAGCAATATAATCGAAGCGGAACTAGCCAATGAAATAATCAAAGAAACAAAAGTGGAACCCAAACCGGTTAATTTACAAAACGAACCGGAAATAAATATGGGATTGGATATAAATCAACAGGATAATGCGGCAATGGAAGTGATGGATCATCCGAAAAATCCCGCACAGGAAGATCCGCTTCATTTAATGGAAGAGAATGGTGCTGGTATGGATACAAATGATATCAAAGAACTGGATCCGGCGAAAGATCCGGTAGTTGCGCTATTGGAAAATAAGAAATTAAAGAAACAACATATAGATACGTTACGAGCAGTTGCTAGAGATAATGGTGATACTGGTGCTCTTAGGGCTCCACCCGGTGGTGGAATGTTTGAAAATGAGGCTGATTACGATAAAGATGGACAAAAAGAGGATTTACAGATTGAAGAAGCCGAACCAGAAGGCGAAGAAGACGGTTAGTATTATTTTATTTATTTATTTAATTCATTATTAAAACTAGTTTTTGTATAATATATTTTTTATTTGTATATTTTCTTATGTAACTAATTTATTTTAATAGTTTCCTTTGAAACTATAATCATTTAATTATCTAAAAAAAAAAATACGGGTTAATTGCTAAATATATACCTACATATAAAAATTTTAAATTCTATTAGAAAGTTACATAAAGTTTTATATAATAAAATTATAATTATTTTTTTTCAAATAGAGAAACCTACATTTTACTTGTATATTTAAACAAAATATTTATTCTAAATTCAAAAAATTTAAATAAAAAAAATGAATATAATCAGAAACTAAAAACTTTGAATCAAAAATACATTTCTTTCAAATAAATCTCAATAAACTTTATTACTAGAAGTTTCCAGAATTTCCAATACGTATTTATGTTACCGGTTTTTGGTTATATATTTTTAATTATTACATTTTTTTTTTTTTAATTATAAAAAGTCGTTGACAATGCAGTAAGTTTTTGAAAATTATGTCCTACATAACTAATTATGTGGCTGTAATTAAATCAGATTTTGCTTAATTCTGTGCAGCATAATAAAAATATTATTCTATATATACTTATCAATATTTATGTGTATTTGTTGATAATTATACGTATTTGCCCGAATATAACGCGATATTTTTCGACTAATTATTTCCCGTTAAAAAATTGACTGGCGCTAAATTCCAGGTCTAGGTAATGGAATATAACAACTCTTTAATTTTATTTTCTTTGAATTCTTTTATGAAAAATGAATGGATCGCGTTAAATTCAGATTATTTTGTTTCTAAATATCTTTATGAAAAATTTCGGTGTCGCATTATATTCGGGCAAATACGGTAGTAAAAAAATAATTCTACACTAAATAAAATGAATTTTTAGATGATGTAGACGACTATGATGGACATATAGCAGCAAGACAGAAAGACCCAGCGGTGCGAAATTAGTGTTAATTATATATATAGATCAACATTGAATTAACACAGAAATTCTTAATTTATTTAAATACGCGTTTACAATTTTTCTAAATGGTGAATAAATAATAAATGTAAAATAAAAATGTGAGAGTTCCTCGAATTTAAATCGTACGTACACAATTCACGCAGCATTTGATTGAGAAGAAAAAAAAAACCTTCGCGATCTTTATGTGTATTTATTACTACTAATGCGATAATAATTAATATTTAACTATCGTGCATAAAGAAAACTTATGACACGAATGCAATAAATAAAAAGTTTATATGTTACTTCATTTCCCCCCCCCCCTCTATCTCTATACATGTTTTTAACACGTAGTGATAAATTATACTATTTTTTGTTTCGCAGAATATTTTCGTGAATGTTAAGTACCGATATTGCCATGAATCTAAAATACATTGTATATTTTTGTATATTTTAATTATTTGTATCGTTTTGATTTTCATCAGTATTTTTATTGATAAAATGGGTTAATGGATTTATTATAGTGTATATTAATATTATTATGAATAAAAAAAATATTTCTTTTTATAGAACGTGTTTTATTTAGTAAAAATATTCATGATTGGGTTTATAATTAAGATATTTGGACATTATAAGTATTATATACATAGTTGTATAACGTATAAAATAAAACATTATTGTAAAACAGTTTTTACATAAGAAGCCGCCATTTCGCGTACCTTTTTAACACTATCTTCGTTACCGTATTTTGTTTCAAATTGAATATATTTTGTGAATATTGTTTTCATTTTTCGTGCTGGTAATCTCTGACTAGCAGCTCGTTCCAAAACATTTCTAGAATTAAAATTATTACTTTAATTATTGAATTAAAAATTGGAATCTACAGTCATATTTTATTTTAAACAAGATTAGAAGTATATGGGTAAACCCATATATAGACTACTTTGACATTATCACATAAATGATAAGAAATAGAAATAAAAAAATTTTTCATCAAAAGTTGGCAACATTGTATTTTGCTAATATATAATATTATAGGCGCTTAGGGTATCTTCTGTAAAAATTTCATTAAAATCGGATAAATAATGCGAGCATATCAAATTTTTAGAAAATTATTAATTTTTTTTTCGGAAAGTTGGCAACACCGTATATTAATAAAATTATAATTTATGTGGGCACTAGGAGAAACTTTTCTGAAAATTTTATCAAAATCGGATGAATAATATAGCCACAATGAATTTTTTTAAATTTTAGTAATTTTTTTCTCGGTAAGATGGCAACACTGTATTTTGTTAAAATTGCATAACTTATCCGGGCACCAATAGAATCTTTAGTGAAAATTTGATCAAAATCCGTTAAATAAAGTGGTCATAACAAATTTTTTAAAATTTTAGTAATTTTTTTCTCAGAAAATTGGCAACACTGTACTTTGTTGAAATTATCTAATTTATATGAATACCAAAAGAATCTTTTGTAAAAATTTGAACAAAATCGGTTAAACAACATGGCCGTCATAAATTTTTTAAAATTTTAGTAATTTTTTTCTCAGAAAGTTGGCAACACTGTATTTTATAAAAATTACGAAATTTATGTGGGCACTAGGGGAATCTTTCCTGAAAATTTGATTAAAATCGGATAAATAATGTAGCCACAATGAATTTTTAAAAACTTTAGTAATTTTTTTCTCGGAAAGTTGGCATCACTGGAAAAAACCAGAACCACATGACCATCTTGGGCACTAGACAAATTTATCCTGAAAATTTCATTAAAATCGGTTGAACCGTCTAGGAGGAGTTGCGATCACAAAATTTTGTCTGAGGACCGAGCGAGCGAGCGAGCGGCGAACTGACGACGCACATCCATACACCCACATAAACTAAGTTCAGATTCGTCATCTAGAGGCTATATGAAGGATTTCTATACACAAATTTTTTTTTTTTTGAAAATGTTACAGACACCGTACCAAACGCTATACTACTTTTTCCTTGCAGTCAAAGTAGTAAAAAATAGCACTTTTGACTACATTTTAACTTTTTACCACTTTGACTGCAAGGAAATAGTAGTATAGCGTTTGGTACGGTGTCTGTAACATTTTCAAAAAAAAAAATAGTGTATAGAAATCCTTCATATTGTCCCTAGATGACGAATCTGAACTTAGTTTATGTGGGTGTATGTGTGTGCGTCGTCAGCTCGCTCGCTCGCTCGCTAGTCTAGTACCCAAGATGGTCATGTGGTTTTATTTTTTTCCAGTAATGCCAACTTTCCGAGAAAAAAATTACTAAAGTTTTTAAAAATTCATATTGGCTACGTTATTTATCCGATTTTGATCAAATTTTCAGAAAAGATTTCCCTAATGCTCCCATTAATTATATAATTTTACTAATATCCAGTGTTGCCAACTTTCCGAGAAAAAAATTACTAAAGTTTAAAAAAATTTATTATGGCCATGTTATTTAACCGATTTTACTCAAATTTTCACAAAAGATTCTTCTAGTATTCATATAATTTATGTAATTTTAACAAAATACAGTGTTGCCAACTTTCCAAGAAAAAAATTACTAGAATTTTTAAAAATTCTTTATGACCATTTTATTTAACCGATTTTAATCAAATTTTTATAAAAGTTTCTCCTAGTGCCTAAATAAATTATGCAATTTTAGCAAAATACAGTGTTGCCAATTTATCGAAAAAAAATCACAAAATTTTTTAAAAGTTCATTGTGGCTACATTATTTATTCTATTTTGATCAAATTTTCAGAAAAGTTTCTCCTAGTGCCCACATAAATTATAATATTATTAAAATACAACTTTGCCAATTTTCCGAGAAATGTCAAAGTGGTCTATATATGGGTTTACCCATATACTTCTAATCTTGTTTTAATTAATATTAGCAACAACAGTTTTATAAATTTTGTAATCACGAATAATTTTGTTCTGTCAAATATCTTTTGTGCAAATCGCATATTCTACTATGTTAGATCAAAACAAGACAGGATATATTTCAACAACAAAATTCCAAGTCAAACACTTCTTAGAAAAAGCGCTTTTTAAAACAAAACATGAATCTTGTCTTTTTTACAAATTAATTATTTATTTTTAAACATTTATTTCTTTAGTTTTTTTATTGAGTATAAAAAACAGAATGATAAGAAAAACAATAAACTTAAATTTATATGCGTAATAAAATAATTTAACTACATCTATGATATTAATATTTACTGACAATCAAGCGACTGTAAATTTAACTTCTATATACTTGATCAATAAGATGAAGAAAAAACTAAAAGCAGTCTTAATAATATTTAAAATATCTTTTTAAATATTTGCAAAAAAATAATAATTAATAAACGTACCTGGCAATATGATAACGTTCACCTTTAATTAACATATCAACATAACTTGTCCAAACATCAACTCGGCGAGGATAGGAAGCCAAAACTTTTTCTAATAAAGCTTCTGCCCTTTCTGGGTCATTATGTCTTGCTTCCATAAACGCAAACTGCACCAGTAAATTTACGTCTACAACATAAACAACATTTAAAAACTTTACAATTATTTTTTTTATTTATTTTTCTTCTTACGTTGTTTCTCGTCTAGACTCTTCAAAGCTCTTTGCATCAAATTCCTAGCATCTTCCTTTAAATCGCATTTATAGCACGCTTCGGCGATTTCAGTCCACATTTTAAATGACTGCTTAAATTTACGGGAAACTGTCTGCAGTAGTTCGACGAATTCCGTAGTTTTTTTACTATCGGATAAAATATTCAAAGCTTGGATATAAACAGTTAGTGAGTCATTCATTTGTACAGATTCGTCAAGCACCGAATCAAATGATTCTCTAGTTCCATATCGGTTTTCTAAATTTAATAAAGCAAGCCAAACATTTAGTTTTTCTTGTTCTTCGCGAAACTCAATTGTACTTAGAGCTTTACGAGCAATTGCACGAGCTTTTTCAATTTCTGTCGCCTTAAATTAAAATTTTAAATTAACATTTACATTACGAATAAATAATACTTTAAAATTGCACAATATTATTTGTTATTTTGTACTTGTTATTTAACTATTTAAATTGACAATACTGTAACAAATATATGGTTTTTCAAATATTAATTTTATGGAGAGGTATCCAAAATAATTGTTTAATAAAACAAAGTTATCACCCGAACCACAAATACGGACCAAACTCAGAAATTCTGAAGATGACTGAAAAGTCGAAACGCGTCATTGATAAAAACAATAACGAACCTGATAGGGAATTTAATAACATTATAATTAATAATAAATAGGTTAATTTACATACACATAACAAGAAAAAGTACATCAACAATGAAGACTCAAAATTAAACAGAAGAAAATGAGAGTAATAAATTAACAATTCTTACTTCTAAATGGAATGCCATATAACCAATCCAAAGTGCGGAATTATTCGGATTAGCTAATACGAGTCTGTCAAACTGATCAGCTGTTTTAGGAGCAGCATCAGAATCAGCGAGTTCAATTTCGATTTTTCTTAATCGTTCTTCCTCCAAACGTGCCGCTTCAGCACGTTCGGCCGGTGTCATTTTCTTTTTCTTTTGTTGCTTTATAGCTAAATTTTCCTCTTCATTTTCATCACCACTTGATTCTGCATCGGCATTCTCCGATCCTGGAATATTCCAGAAATTATTTGCTCCAGACAATACTGGTTCGTCGTTTGTTTCTTGCTTTAATTTATCTTTCTTGATTTCTTCACTGTCAGATTTTCGTTTCTCATTATCATCTTTGTGATTTTCTTCCAAATATTTTTGTTTAGCAGATGTCTTCTGTTTTAATTTTTTGGACAATTTATCTTTCTTGGTTTCTTCGCTGTCAGATTTCCGTTTTTTATTCTCTATGTGATTTTCTTGTTTATTGTCTTGATTTTTAGATTTATCATTATCCTTTTTTGACAATTCTTCTAAATCTTCAATGTTTGAAACAACTTTTTTATTTTCATCATTCTTATGTTGTTTTTTTTCATTTTTCTCTTTTTCGTTAGTATTTTGTTCTAATTTTACTCGTTTTGATTTCGGTTCTTCATCTGGTGTTGATGTAGATAAACTTCTTTGTCTCTTCTTTTTTTCTAATGTTTTCTTTCTTTTATTCATTAATATTAATGCTTTTGGTAATGCAATTATATTACCGTTTTCATTTCTGCAAATAACAATATATATTTTATTTATATTATTCAAACAAAAGACGTGACAAAAATTAATTAAATTTATCAAAATAATTATACTAATAATATTAGCTAAAACAAAATTAAAATATAATAAACTTACTTCGCAATTTTCACTTTTATTTGTTGGCCAATTTTATATTGATCTAAATTGGAATCAAAATGATTTTCATGTAGCTTTGTTGGTAAAAATATTAACTGTCTTTTACCATTCGAACCACGTAATACAGCTAATATAAAATTTTCATATTTCAATAAAATATCAGCATGAATATATTTCTCTGATTTTAAATTAACCGGATAATCAATTTTTCCATCTAGAATTAAAAAAATAATAATAATACACAAATAACAATAATATAGGAATACATACTTTGTATTTCATTAATTTTATTCAAAAATTTCGGACAAGCTGTAATTTCTGCTTCATTACTTTCAAAATTCCACCATAATACAACTCCATTAACTTTAGAACCAATAGATAATTTCTCTATAAATAGAAAAAAAAATGCTCAGATATTCAAACATAACTATTTAAATTTTATCATACTTTTAACATGTGCAGGTTGAATATTAGCTAAAACTTCATTAGTGAGTTCAACTAAATATGATCCATTTTCTTTTATTTCTTTAACAATTCCGGTAACTTGCTCGCCCAATTCTAATGAAGCCACAAGTTGATTTTGTGTTAATAAATGTTCCTTAATATTTTGGACTTCACTTAAAAATTCTTGTAATAGATTTACACTAACCTAAATATAATTAAAAATAATATTATAAAAAAATCCCAAAACCACACCTAAATTAAAATAAAGCTAAATACGTATTTCGGAAGCTAAGTTTCCATCTTCAGTAGCTAAATAAATCACTGATCACTGCGATCACAGTTATCTTTCACAAGTGCTTAAGTGTTTATGTACTCGGATCACAGGTAAGATTTTTTGTAAATTTTATTTAGCCACTGAAGATGGAAGCTTAACTTCCGAAATACAACACGTATTTAGCTTTATTTTAATTTAAGTGTGGTTTTTGGGATTTTTTATATTATTTTTATTTAAATTTCGCCACAGTAGATCATTTTCTAATCTTCTAACTAAATATAATTATCAAATAAATGAGTGCAATTAATAATAATAAATGATATTTACTTTTAAATCTCCTTTCCAACAATCAAATAATTTAGTAGAAGCTAAAATTTTATGTTCCTGTCTATCGATGTTTGTTATTTTTGCTAACAATTGTTGATTGGCTTGAATTTGTACGCTTTGATTCGAATTAGAATCGGATATATCCTATAAAACACAATTGTGTTATTAGAAAATCGATGAGAAAGGTGTTTCAATTTTACCTCGGTGGGAACAACTATAAATTTCTTATGAAAATTCTCAATCGGTGTTTGTAACATCATACATTTTGGACTAATCGAATAAACGGAACAACGTAAAATTGTATTCGGTTGAAGCTTTTGGAAATTTGGTAAATCTGATTTTTTGAGTTGTTTATTGCGCATCGATAAAATCGGTGCTCTTTCATTTGAATTTATGCATACTAAATTTGTTAATTTATCTCCCAGTTTATACGATTCTGAAAATTAAAACATATTAAGAGTTGTTCATTGGAAAGAATTATTCAATTATTTACTTATGTAAGCATTCGTTAGTGATAAAAATTTGGTAATTTCAGCAAATGGCAGTACAGCAGTGGCTCCTGTTTTATCAACAGTCACTTCAAAAGCTGCATCTGTAATTTTCGAAATTGTTGTATTAACGTGTTGACCAAAATGTATCTGTTTTCGTTTTGATGTTATTTTGGGAGGTTTTAAACTCAGTGTTAGTTTTCTAGATTCTGGTACATATTTCACTACAGTACAAGTTACCTAAAAAATATAAATAAATAGTTATTATTCAACGTATAATAATCAAAATATTTCATATTTACCACTTGTCTAATTTTAAACATTTCATCGGGTTTATAAATGTTATCAAAAGTTAATAATCCTTTCGATACCCAGCCATGTACATCTCCAAAAAATTGTATCAACAATCCATTTGTTGATATCTGTTTAATCATTCCTGGATATTGTTTATTATACACTACTTCATCATAACTAGCTAAATTTTCTTTTGCGTTCATAAAAGATGGTCTTACAGTTAAATGTAGTGTATTTGTTTCTTCATTTATCACCCAAACTCTGTAGAAAAAATTAAATACCTATAAAAAATATTTACAATAAAAAACTAAACGTACTTTGCTTTAATTTCCTGATTTGGTTTATACTTGGTTTTAATATTAGCATAAGAGTGGATATCTAAATCAGAGAGATGTTCATTTTTAATGTAACCTTGAATATGACCGACTTGTACAAGAAGTCCGTTGTTCTGAATTTCTTTAATTATAGCCTGAACATCTTGTCCAGCTTTTAAATCTTTATACGAAAATATTTTCTCGCGTACTACATCTTTTTCTAAAGAACATATATAAGTGCCTTCTAAATGATCAAAACTTAAAATTCGACACTGATGTTTCGAGCCAATTGGATATTGTTTGCGAATAATAGCATAATCGTCTTCTTCAGAATTGTCTGGAATTTTTATATTTAATCGATGATATGATACAAAACCTTTTTCCTGTTTTCCAATTTGCAAATATAAACCGCCTTTTGTATTATTTAAGATTTTGCAATTTGCTAATGTTCCATAGACAATCTTTTCCAATTTAATTGTTTTTATCGATTTCAAAGTGAAGTAAACAAATTTCGTTATTGGTACTACATACATAACGCGTGCTTGTACAATTTGTTCAATCGAATATGAATGTATTTTATCGAATGTATTTTGTAAGTATCCTTCATGAATATAACCGGTAAAATCATCTAGAAATTTGCCCTCTAAACCATTTTTCAACTGTTTGCTAATTGTTAAATCCACGTGCATTCCCGGAAGCAAATTATCTATTTTCGTATCTCGAACTAATTTCATATTCTCAATTTTTTCGGAACAAGCATTTAAATGAACTGTTGTAGCAATAGAAGTACTGTTGCATTTTTGAACTGTCGCGAATAGTAATTCTCCAACAGAATATTGTTTCGCTTGATCGACACAATTTTTCGGCAAGAATGCCCGACAGTTGTTGATTCCTAAATCAACAACATAACCATGTTCTTCACAACTAATAATTGCGCCCCATAACAACATTCCCACAGAAACAACATTATGCGTTAATTGTGCATTTACATCTTGGGGCATCAAAGATAAATCGATTTTACATTTTTCATTCGATCCGTCAATACTTACTACTTTCGTAGCGACATATTGACCGGGATAAAATAAATGCTTTAACGGTTTATAGTCCTAGTAATAAATATTCATTAATTCTAGTCAGAAAGAAATATTATTGTAGTAACTTACGTCTGGTTCATTATTGTCAACTATAGAATGCAGTAATTGGGTATAAGGAGCAGATATATTTGTTATCATTACTCGGCCAACTAATCTGCCAGGTAATATAATACTTAAAGTCATTTTTTGTACATCTCTTATACAGCCCAGTATCGACATTCCATCTTGAATCGTCTATTAAAACATGCCATATAAATTTATAAAAAAATTAAAATGTTAAATAAAACTTACTCGGTATGTTAATAAATCGGCAGTTAATGCTGAAATATCTTTATCGGTTTCTGGAATTTCTTTTTCTTTAACTGTTTTAGTAGTTTTATGTTGGTTTTTTCTATTCTTTCTTTCCCTACCAAAAAGCTACAATATACAAAAATTTTAAGTTATACGCAAAACAGTTTATTAATTTAAATACGTACATCAAAATCATGTTTTTTCTTTTTAACGACAGTCGTTGTGATGGATGATGGCTTACGACCACCTCTAGGAAAACTTATTTCTATCACCATATTAAAAACTTAAAAATTATTTTCTGTTTTGGATTCGCACGTGGAAACAACTGTTTAGGTTTGACAGATTTAGGTTATAAAAGATCAATGTGAACTTGCCACATGTGTTATACTTTTGTCGCTGTCTGATATTAGTCTCAATTCATTTCATTCAATAATTTTTTGCTCCTTGCACACCGTTGCACACATAAAAGAGCGGGAAATAATATCAGCGTTATATTTAATAATAAAAATGCAATCGTTTTTAAAATCTGGTAAATTAGGTGGGCCCAGTAAATCAACAAATGTGAAACAAGCAGATAAAAAACAAATTACGCCTTGGGTAGAAAAATAGTAAGTATTTTGTAAACATAACCTAGTAGTTGTGATTAAATTATTTTAAATTTTTGATTTATAGTCGTCCATCAACTGTTAATGATGTAGTTGAACAGAAAGAAGTTGTTAGTGTATTGCAAGAAAGTTTAAAAGGTGCAGATCTGCCAAATTTATTATTGTACGGTCCGCCAGGTACCGGCAAAACAAGTACCATATTAGCTGCAGCACGTCAGTTATTTGGCGATATGTATAAACAACGAATTTTGGAATTAAATGCTTCCGATGAACGTGGCATTCAAGTTATTAGAGATAAAGTTAAAACATTTGCTCAGCTAGCTGCTAGCGGAACAAGACCCGAGTAAGTATTAATTTATTTAAACTTAACGATTACTATATCTGAAATATTTTCTGTAATAGTGGCACATCGTGTCCTCCATTCAAGATTATCATCTTAGATGAAGCAGATTCAATGACACATGCAGCTCAAGCTGCACTACGGCGTACAATGGAACGCGAAATGAAAACTACCCGATTTTGTTTAATTTGCAACTATGTATCGCGTATTATTGAACCGATCACTTCGCGTTGCACTAAATTCCGATTTAAACCATTGAACGAAAAAATGATTTTGGAACGGTTACGTTACATTTGCGATCAGGAAAATGTCCAATGCGGTAATGACTGTCTGGAGGCATTAGTTCATGCCAGTGGTGGTGATCTTCGACGAGTGATTACTTGTCTGCAAAGTTGTGCTCGATTGCGTGGTCAAGATTCGCCCGTTTCTTTAACAGATGTATTGGAAGTTACAGGAGTAAGTTTTCTTTTCTTTATAATTTATTTTTACGCACATGAAAAAAATTAATTTTTTTATGGAAGCAGTAAAGCGAATCAAACTTAAAGTAGTTTTTAATGTAATTTTGTTTATTAATGAGCGATTGTGTCAATGAAATTTGAAGTACATACTGTAATTTTAGATTATCGCAATGTATACATTATTCATTTACCGTATTAAAATTTACAGAATTGGTAAGTGTAATTTTATGGGCTTTACAAGAAAGCTGCAAAAGTTCTCCATTTTTCTTTCAACATACAAAAATGTCTTATCTAGAAGGTAAATTAAATGTGAAAAATTATGCTTTCTATAAAAATAACATATAAATGAATGTCATAAAAAAACCAATAAATAAACATTTTAAATACAATATTAAAATATTACTTCGTAACTATGTTATATAATTCATTTCAAGTCATTTGAAATATAACTTCAAATTTTATAAATGATGTCACCAAATTTATACAATTCATTAAAAATTTAAAAATACAAAAACATTAAAATTTAGAAGAGAAATTAACTGTTTTATTAAAACTTTCAATTATTTTCAGGTAATTCCAAAAGAGTACATTACGAAATTTTTCGAAATATGCAAGAAAAAAGATTTCAAAGAATTACAAACATTTATAGATAATTTTCTACTAGAAGCATACTCGGCATCTCAGGTAAGGAACTTTGTATTTTAACTCTTAATATGCACATATACATATATTTTTTTCATTTTGTAGCTTTTGGAACAATTCAATGATGAATTGATATCATCTAGCCAATTTACAGATAAAGAAAAGGGCGTAATCGGTGAAAAATTAGCGGTATGTTTGTAAAAAAAAACGACATTTTATATAAATAAATAATTGTAAATAATTTTACTTTGCAGTTGGTTAGCTTCAGACTACAAGACGGTGCATGCGAAGAAATTCAACTTCTAGATTTGGGATGTGAAATTATAAATGTTAAAGAAAAAACTCATTAATTTATTAATTCAAACCTCTTTATATTGATACGAACTGATTAAAATAAATATTTTTTTTACTATTTAAATTTTTATTGTTTTTTTTTATCCCATAAAATAATAAACAATCGAAAAATACATACTATTAAAGTAAGTACATTTACATATTATGTACTTTTTGATTGCTAAACATATCTCGATTTATAAATAATATTTCATTTATTAAAAACGTACAATACGTTGAATAAAATATATAAATTATAGTACGACTACTTAAGATAAATATTTTTAAAACTTACAAATAAAATATAAAAAAATATTTAACAAAAGATCTATTTACCATAGAATTAACGGAATAATTAATGCGACTTTGAGCAATTATTTATCAATGAAGTTTTCGTAATTTTAAAACATAATTTCTTTTATATAATTTTTTAACAGTAATAATCGAATATATTGTTTATTTCCAATGGTAACAATACAATTAGTTAAAATCATCATTTTCCTTCGATTTGAACTGATTTTTCTTTTTGGTTCTCACATTGTTAACAGTGATTTTGACGTGTATTTAAAATTACATACTATATACTTTAAAATATTTTTAGTTTTATAATATCAGATAAATACAAAATATTAAAAATAGAAAAAAAAACAATATATGTTTGATAAAAAATAGAAGTAAAATTTTATTTTAAAATATACAATAAAAGTGAGTTAAAGTTATGTTTGCAATTTCAATCAAAATTAAAATTCGTTTCAGTAATTTAATTAACTATATCATTTAAATTGTCAAACATGTCTTTCAAATTTATTTTATTATTAATAAATAATGTATTATTGTGTAAAACAGGTTTTTTTATTTAAAAAAATAAATAATTAAAAATTTATACTATATTACTTCCGTGTAAAGTTAATTAATTATATAAATAATAACAATTTATAAAACTTTTAAACGTAAGACTATTATCACTTAAAATTCGATATTTTAAAATGTTGACAATAAAAAAAAAGTGCCTTAAAATTTATTTACAATTGCAGTACTATTATTGTAAAAACTGGCCAAATAATTGTTTTAAAATCGCATTAAATCGCCACAATGAAAACCTAATCAAACATGGAAATTTAAGACATTTGAAAATTTTCGATCGTACATTGATAATAGTAATACAAATTATATATTTGACAATTACATATTATAGGGTGGCGGTTGATGCTGGTAGGGATTATGCTGTTGTCCAGTTTGATTCATTTGGCGTAGGTGTGCAACAAGGGCGGGTGTCGGCTGCTGTTGGGCTTGCTGAGCGCCGGCTTGTTGCTGTTGTTGTTGTTGCTGCTGCTGTTGCATTGCAAGCATCTGTTGCCGCATACGATGATGTTGCTGTTGGAATTGCTGGGTTTGTTGATTGGCTTGAACGGACGGCTTACCACCGCCCGCGCTACGCGAATAAGGCGGTGCTGGTACACCTACACCTACACCAACACCGACACCAGCGCTAAGACCTTGACCGCCGTTTAGCGGACCCATTGTGTTCATTGTTACGTTGGGTGCCTTTAAACAGAGATTAAATTAATATATAATAAACATACAACACTTCATCACGTAAATACGTATTTCGACAGCAGCGAATGAATTTCAAACTTATAAATTGTTCATATTTATTTTTTTAGCATTTTAGAAATTTATTATTATTAATAATAGGAGTTACCTGCATATACTGAGGGCGATTGCCGCCACCCATTGCAGCAGCTGCAGCCGCTCTCTGTTGTGCAGTCATGTAATCCTGTGCATTAGCAGTACGCTGTCCCATCATCGCTTGAGCCTGTCCCGGACCAGGTCCAGCTTGCTGCCCAACAAAGCCTTGCTGTTGCGCATTAAAACCAGACATCAATGCCGCCTGTTGATTGGCGGCCGATTGCATCATTGGTGGCGGTTGAGCAGCCTGCATCATTGCCGCTTGCCCACCTTGGATCATTTGCTGATTACCATAACCACCGTACGATTGCGACATTTGTTGCATATTACCGTACGATTGTTGGAACATACCCTGGCAATTTGTTCATATTTCAATTAAAATCAATAGGAGCAGGAGCTTCAGATTATATACAATTATAGAATGAATATATGCGAATATGTTCTGACCTGATTGCTCTGCATAGCAGTAGGAATCTGTTGTCGCAGCGGTTGCCGTGGAAACTGTCTTTGCATCGTTGGCTGATAACCACCTGGGCCCGGACCTGGTTGTGGACCGGGCTGTACGCCACCACCACCTTGTCCTGGACCCATATACTGATTCAATGGATGTCGTTGCCGTAGCATATTCGATAGAGCTTGCTTCGATTGATTAATTTGCGGTCGTTCGAATCTCGATACTGAAACAATCAATAATAATTAATAAGAAATTTTTGTTTCAGATATATCTGTTACACATATATGTATTTGATTTCATAAATTTTACAAATCTATAAATTATAATATTAATTTTTGAGTTTACAAAAAAAAAAAATTTTAAACCAAAAATCATAATACCGTTTTGCATTTGTTGCGGATAGTAACCCTGTTGTTGCTGTTGCTGTTGTTGCTGCTGTTGTTGCTGTTGCTGCTGTTGTTGTTGCTGCTGCTGCTGCTGCTGCTGTTGTTGTTGCTGTTGTTGTTGTTGCTGCTGCTGCTGCTGCTGTTGCTGCTGTGGATACCATTGCTGTGGTCCTTGATTCGGATTGAATTGTTGTCCTTGTGCCTGAGCCATACCACCGCCTCCTTGAGTGTAACCCATGTGCGGAACTTGAGCTGGTCCCTGCAAAATATACATTATTTGCCCGTTTATTTGCTGTTTTGGTGCTTACATTGTGATGTATGGTAGTGAATATTGTTTTTATTATTTACGTAGGGTATGTGGTGTAACTAGGAGGAATCACATACGAAATAGATTAGTGTATGATGAGTGTATATTCCATGTGATCCCTAGTTGGCCAAATTAGAAAGAAGAAGGAAGAAATAAAACAAAACTAACCTGAACGCCAGGCATCTGCATTTGCATGGTGGGCTGTTGCGGTTGTCCCATATTGGGATTCGGTTGCATCGGTATACCGCCCGGCTGTCCAATCGTCGATGGTGTAACATTGCCCGAACCTGGTTTCGGTTTACGTGGTCGACGTTGTCCCTTTACCCGGCCCTTACTCAAGCTAGCGCTACGTGGCGACTGATCAACCGAGCTAGGCGTATCCGCTTTTAATTCACAGTCCTTCAGCTGTAGGTTGCAGTAAACACAAGAACACTGAATACCCGGTTTTTTATTAGATACAAATGATCTTTGCCAACCCTTATATCGAAACCAAAATTGTTGACAGTGAACTTAAATCGTTTATAATGGGAAAATCATATAATAACGAAAATTAGGCATAACGACTACATACTACACATTAATTTTTTTTTTAATAAATACAGTTTTTAGTTATTTTTTAATCTTTAGTTTGTTATATTAATTTTGATTAACACTGATATTTAGAATCATCTCGTAAAATTGAAATTTGCATTTTCATTACAAATTTTGTAAAATTCATTATTCAATTATAAAAAAATACAATTTTACTTTTTAAAATAGTTACAGTAAAAAAATTAAAATAATTTTAATATTAAAAACATAAATTGTATTATAATTTCGAAATAGCGATAACGTGTTTGTTATTAAATGTAGAATAACGAATATAATAACGAGAAAAAAATACTAAAGTTTTTAAAAATTCATTGTGGCTGCATTATTTATCCGATTTTGATCAAATTTTCAGAAATTATTCCTCTAGTGCCCATACAAATTATGTAATTTTTAATAAAATACAGTGTTGCCAATTTTCCGAGAAAAAAAAATACTAAAATTTTAAAATATTCATTATGGTCACGTTATTTAATCGATTTTAATCAAATTTTCACAATGCCCATATAAATTATATAATTTTAACAAAATACAGTATTACCAAGTTTTCGAGAAAAAATTACTAAAGTTCTTGAAAATTTATTAGAAATGGCAGAATTTACCTTAATTTTTAATATTTTTGAAAGTAATTTATGGTAAAATTTCGTGTAAAAATTATTATAATTTATATATTCAATTTTATTATTATTTTTTTAAATATATAAGCGTAAATCTTACCAGATAAAAAAATTATAATATCTAATCTTACCGGTTTCTCCTGAATTGGTTCCAAATCTTCAGGTGGTAATGGCAAAGGATCTAAATAATAACTTGCAGGTTTCTGCAAATTATGTGTATGATACCTAATAAATAAAATAAATAATTAATTTATATTTTTTAATTAAAAAAAAATCAAGAATACACTTATTATTTTCTTAAAATTAATATTATAGTACCTTAAAAGTCTATGCGCATCTTCATACCACAACGTTCTTCTTTCAATTTTAACCGCTCCAAACCACGACCAAGATAATGGAGCAGGATTTTTATGTCCTTCAAGTAAATCCCAGGTACTCACTCGTTGCTTATCTGACACTTGCAATCCCTAACATTGTCCGAAAATAGTTAAATATTAACTTTTAATAACTTTTTTGTTTTAATGAATAAAAATAGATTTATTAAAAATATTTATCCATCGTAGCAACAATTCTAGTCTTTTCTGCATATATAATGCTTAACCCCAAATATATTCGGGCATCGCTTTCTGCAAGTAACCCATTCCCAAACGTGGTCCTTAAATAGTTAATTTACTTTTTCACATCTACAAAATAGATAACACGGCACAAACTCGTTTCTATTCAAGCAGAAATTAGTACTGTATAAAAAACATCGAAGCAAAATATTTATAATATAGAATCGTTCAAGAAAGAAGTCCGAGCAAAGTCCAATGTGCATAGTATGGACTGACAATAAAATTAACACTTACTCAAATATTTCTCTCTCTCACTCGCACTTATAATGTATTGGACGGAATAAAAGGTCGACGTGTGCCTAACAGGGTAGTCTATTTCTTCTAAATCGTCTAAAAATCTTACTCACATATTGGACTTAGCTCCGACTTCTTTCATAAACAATTCTATACCTGTTTTTTATCAATGCTATCAAAACCGGCAATTTTATTCCCCTTCGTATCGGTTAAACATCCAACCGGTTCGCACGCGATTATTTCGCATGTGATTTTCGGTAACGGTAACAGTTGTCGCACGTGCTGAATTGATGCATTATTCCGATCGCCGAGCTCCTTTCGTAATTTTTTCATTAAATTCTGATAATGTTTTTTACTTTCGTCTTTCTCAGTTTGACTATCCGATACTAACGTTGAATGTACTAAAGTTGCTAACATATCAAGTACCGTTGTAAATAATTCTCTATAAGGAAATTTTTTTTTTTTGAATTTATTTAATATTGTATTTTATTGAAATCCTTACGAATTATTATTGAGATCAATCACTCCATATGTTACCAACTGAACCAATAATATTGCCCAATCGGTTGTAACGGTTGTATTACGTTGAATCGTATCGAACATTCCACCAACTAGAGAAAATCGTAATTGCAATGCATCTAAAAGTAGTTCACGACTTTTTGGATCGTCGTAATTATTCATTCGTTCCTAAAAAATCAAATAAATATTGATTCATTTATTTAGTTACACCAGACAGACAAAAACTCAATTAAATGGTGCAAACGATACAAACATAGACTGTGACGAAGCTAGGTTTCGCCACAAAAATGATTTTAAAAGAAAAATGTAAAAATGTTTAAAAATTGCAAAAAATTTTTAAAGTCCAAAAACTTGTTAAAAATTGTAAATCCACAAACCACTAACAACGCGTTACTTTCGGTTTTTGGATAAAAAATTCTCTTTAAAACTTGTCTAAATGCGTCTGGTAACGATTTACTATATAAACCGGAGCCGTTTCACGGTAAAGAGTTCGATTACTTCTTTTGAAAAGAGTAAGAGATCCTCAGCTAGAAACTGAGAGCCAACCGAGAAAAACAAGCAACCGCCGAAAAACCAACTTCCGGAATAAGGTGAGAATCATTGTAGAATTTTTCCGTTTTCCGTTTGCCCATCAGGCTACAATATTTTGATCGCGATCCACATTGGATAAATACGTTGTGTTTTTGGAGTAGATATCTGTGTCCGAGAGCATCCTCGGCTCATGCGAGCTGAGAGTCCGCCGAAATATCCTCAGAAACTAGCCTACGTCGAAACCACAACGCGACCGTTCAATCGAATCGCGTTAGTAAAACCGTGGTCCATATTGGGTAACATACGCTGTTGTTGTGTGGTAGAGATCTGTTTCCGGGAGCATCCTCGGCTCATACGAGTTGAGAGACCGACGTACCATCCTCAGAAACTAGCCTACGTCATAACAACAGGCGTCTACGTCTCTAGTTACGTCGCGACCTATCCCACTAGAGAAGTACCTCGACTCCACTGAGTTGGGAGAAGCACCTAGTGGAGCGCGTAAACCGTCCTCGACTCACCTACGCGATCACCGCCGCGACGCCGAGCGTCGATGTGTCAAATCCACTAGAGAAGTACCTCGACTCCGCTGATTTGAGAGAGGCGCCTAGTGGAACGCGTAAAACGTCCGCGACGCATCTACGCGATCACCGCCGTGACGCCGGAACACCGTCACGACGCCAAGCGTCGATTTTCCGAAAACGAAAACACCCGATACTACTGGAACGCGTAAAACATCCAAGACGCTTCTACGCGATCACCGCCGCGACGCCAATTACCGTCGCAGCGCCGAAACATCGTCACGACGCCAAGCGTCGATTTTCCAGAAAACGACAACACCCGATACTAGACCGCTGGACAAACTCAAAAACTACAAACTTCAATACCAGACCGCGAGACAAGTTTCCGACACTAGTCACCGCCGCGACGCCGGGCGTCGATGTGTCAAAATCACTAAAATTGGGATCACACGTAGCATATCCGATCGTATTTTAGACGTCGAAATCCGCCGCGACGCCGAGAGTCAATTTTCCAAAGATTGCACCACGTCATACTAGGCCCCGAGACAAGTTTCCGACGCTGGTCACCGCCGCGACGCCAGGCGTCGATTAGCTAAAATTACTTCCAGTTGAGTAACCACCGCGTAACACGTTGTGTAGTGTTTTGTGGATCCAGATACAGCGTTGAGTGTAGCTCTAAATCAGTACAATAAATCAGACATCGCATCGTATGTTATTCTGGTATTTATTTACCCTAAATTTTCATTTCCGACAAAGCTATCCGATCCGTTTGGCGCCCGAGGCAACTCAAACGCCAAACTTTTGTGCCCTACCTAAAAGTACGTCACAAGACTTATAAAATATAATACGTAAATTATCTAAAAACTATGAAAATTTAACAAGTAACCTAGCCTCAAAATTTCTATGATTTCTGTATACATAAACTTTAGTTTAATTAATAAACGGCAGATTCCTTCGGGTTAAATTATCTCAAGTTTAACTTAAACTTTCATATTAATCTAAAATGGAGAAACACCACCAAATATTAAACTTAAGGTTAAACTTTAGTTTCAGTTTAAACTGAGGTGGAAAAACCGGGCCTAAGTGTGTACACCGTGTAAATAATTAATAAAAATACGAAGAAAACATAAAAAAAATATCTATAGTTAATTCTAATTTATTAAATGAGTGACACATAAGTACGATAAATGGGAGACTTTGTTAGAAGATTAGAATGAGCACAATAGGCAGATAAAAAGTATTTGTACTTCTTGAAAGAAAGAAGAAATTTCAGTTGAGAGAGTAGTGCGGAGTCATCAATGAAGTTATTAATTAACTTTTAAAGAAAAGTCAAAAATGAAATAATTCTGCAAGATTGTAGAGTATAAAAATGAACACAAAAATATCGTTTTGCTACGGCCATCATAAAAAGGTTACACTTCGTCTATACTAAACAAACATAGACTAAACATAATAATACTTACATCTTTACTCATGCTCAAGAACTGTGACAGCTGCGAATGCAGCGATGATAATAAACTTTCCCTTTGATCATCTTGTCCCTTCAGACAGGTGAGAACTAGCGATAAGAATGGCTGATGACTTAATAGCGATTGTCCTTCGTTTTCCGATTCATTCGGGCGTTTATTGTTTTTACTCTCGCGATTGTCCTGCGATTGAGACTTACGACAGGACCAATTGCCCGATTCGAGAACTTGCCCGGCGACTTTTAGCACACGTCCTTGTACCGCACTCGGTAATTTTGACACCAGAGGCGCTACTAACCATATTGAACCGGATTTGCCTTTGATATCAATTCTATAATATTATTATAATTACATTTTCTTTACATTTTTTTTAAGAGCTGGGGAAAAAATGTCGATATTATCGATGTGTAACACGTGATAGTTACTTACTTGGTATTTTTATTATCTATATTTGATGAACTATTTAATTGAAAAACATCAATTGCTGCTTTAGCAACTGTATCTAGCCATTGATTTAATTCGGAAGAGTTACTAGTAAATTGTTTAAACATCAACTGAAGATCCAACCATGACATACGTAGTGTCCATTGTTCTAAATTCTAAAATAAAACAATTTATTCTAATCTAACAATTTAAATTTTGAAATTAAAACAAATATAATTGCTGTCAACTCTTTTTTTTTAATTGCATAAAGGTTATTTAATTTTAAAAATTATTAAATACATATATTTCTTACTTAATTACTTAGAACACTGAAGAGGAATTTAATTTGTAAATTCAATACTTTTTTGTTATTAATTTAATTAAACAACGAAATACAACACTAACTTATTACATAAATTAATTAATTGATTATGTAATTCCGATCAACTTAGAAATATTTCTAGTTTTAAAAAATAAATATATTCTTACTTCCAGTATCATACTAATAACGCTTTTCTGATCAAGTTCATCCATTGTGGAACTAGTTTCTGGATAACAAATCATATGTAGCAGCCTCTGAGCTTGCGAATGCGTCAACAATGGATCCAGTAAATTATCCGGATGACATAATTCTTCTGGATGACTTAAACATCGTTCCAGTACCCATTGTTGCGAGCAAATTTCGCGTAGAACATGCCAAGCGAATGCAGATAAAGATGCCGTACCCTCGCTTGAATTTGTGTTGTTTTGTTGCCTATGAAAATTAGAATCGAAATTAGAAATAATGCTGCAAAAAAAATATGGTAGAAACATTTAAAAACAAATACCACTTTAGTCACAAATGATTTGCTTGAAAATGCGAGATTTTATCTGCAATACGACTTAATACCATTTTTCTTACACGGTGTTTGAAAGTTCATATCTAATTTGAAAAATAAACTGAAATCCCAAATTTAGCCAATGATACTTAAAAGACTTTTTTTTCAGAATATATTGCAGAAATGTTTATAAATCTTGAAATAACAAATAGTACTATTAGAATAATAATTTTGCAATTAAAATTTCTATTTCAAAAAATGTACAGATGGAGTTGGTACAGTCTATTAATATGAAAAATTGACAAGAAAATAACTAATCTATTATTTAATCTGTTTTATGTAATAATTTGTCATAATTTCAGTTTAAAAAATAATCATTTCGTATATGGTCGATTTTTCATATCAATGGCCTATATTGAATGAAATTGACAAAACAAATGACTCGTCTACAATATTTGCAAGCTTATGCAACTAAACTAAAGACCAACACACGTAGAAAAAATATAGGTGATTGTTTTTGTTTTGTTTTAAATCCTGAGTGGAAAAATACTGCGACAGTACAAAGCAGGTGATGATGTGTTCTTTTAGACAAAACAAAAATATAAAATTGTCAAAAGCAACAAACACACACAGAAGCAATAAAAGCAGATATAATATTATTTGTTCGTTTTAAAACAAACCTCTGCGCTGTCCTCGAATTGTTTCCATCCAGTTCTACAACCCTGATGGAATAAAAACACCCATTTTTTTATACAAAAAAATAAAAATAAATCATAGAAATCAAACCGAATGAATTGAAATGGAAAGAAAATTAAAGTTTAAAATATTAAAAAATAGGCTAAGTTTACGCACGTTAAGTCCAACATAGGATCATCGCTGCCTGATAGCATATCGCTGGTACCCAAAATGTGACTAATGCTCAAATCACTGCCCAGTCCAATCGGTCCCTTACCGCTACCACTCGAATGAGTTGGCGTATCATTCTTCTTACCCATATTTTTGTTTTCTTTGGCCGTTGCGTCGCCCACAACTAATAATGTTCAAAAATAATAATAATAATAGTGATAATATAGTAAAGTAATATGTACAATGTACATACATATACAATCACGCCATATACCCAAAAGGATGTGGCACAAACTCTTTCCATTATCCCAAAATCAGACTCCTCCAAACAATCAACTTTAACTTTATCAACATTCATAATTCCTCTCATACATGCTTTTCTATTCCTACTAATTGGAAACTTCCGCTCACGCAATCCACTCTTTCAATCATACCATCTCCAACTACTCATCGGATGTCCACGTAAACGTATACTTTCAAAATATTCAAAACATTTGCTCAAGATGTCCGAACCATCTTAACTGACTACCATCAACTTTTACTAGAACATTTTTTTTCAATTTCAATTTAATTTTTTTTATATCATATAATAATGATAATACATAATACAAATACAAGATGAATTCTTATAAGCTTAAAATTAATTTTTATTTTTCCTTTTTACAATGAACAACTAGGGAATCCCGTGACCCTTAAAGGGTAACGTTTGAAGTCAAAAATAGTAATTAAACACAAACATAATAAAAATAAATAAATAAACAAATAATAATAATAAAATATCAATTGCACTATTATATATGTCAAAAGCAACACTTCTATCAGTAGTGTAGATAACTTCACACAGCTGTCATTTGACATTTGCAGGTTAGCATTAAATATAATTTTTCAAATTTTTGAGAACCAAGATGAAATCGTAGGAAGATGAAACTACCTATTCTCAAATAGGGAATGAACCAATTCAAATGACACCACTCCCATCAAAATCGGTTCAGGGGTTTAGAAGAAAATGCTGGAGAAACATACATACAAACATTTCACAATTAGGGAGATTAATTATATATAACTTGTAACATTACGGTAATATTTCCGGTATTAAATACCGGTAACTTAAACATACATACATACACAATCACGCCATGTGGCGCAAATTCTTTCCACTTATCCCGAAATTAGTTTCCTCCAAACATCCCTTATCCAGACAAGCAACTTTAAACATCATTTAGTTATTATCCTTTTTGGCCACATACCTAAAATCGCTTTGAGTACAGCAAGTACAGGTCCAACATTAATATTATTATGGGCAGCGGCCAATAAATGTCTATCACAACTCTGTCGAATACTGTACGGTTGCTGGCTGGCTGGAAGTGGATGTGGCGATGTACTCACTGAATACAAGCCCGGTTGTGGACATTCAACGGTTTTAAATAATCGTAACAGTAAATGACAGGTAAGTCGCATGCCAGCTTCAGCACTAACTGCCGATTCACTACGACCTTCGTTCAGTGTTTTCACTTTTAATAAACTTGGCAGTGCAATACGGGCTACGAAATCTTCCAACGAGAAACAATGACGAGCTGAAAATCGTTCTCTTAATATTATATTCTTCTCTTCAACAAAATTTTTAAGCTGCTCACCGATCAATATAGAAGTAAACACGGCCAAAGAATTATGTATTGATAGATCTTGTATATCAACTTGTGCTAGAACGTCCATATAAAAATTCGGATGACTTATTGGACAGCATAGTGCAACTAGAACACCTAACCATTCACCCGAAAGGGCATTACAACATGCAGTCATTTCGGCACACATCACAGCCAAATCATTTAAACGATCATTATCTGTTTCACGACATACTGCCACGACCGCATTTATCACAAAACTATAACGATTATTCGGCGATTCATTCAATTGACGAGCCCATGGTGTTTCAATTTTACCTACAAAAGAAAAAATTACGTTTTAATTATATTTACAATTTTCGAATAAAGGCAATAGAATCCAACAAATTACACGAGCAGTGTTTATTTTGTACGTTTCGAAGGCTTTAATGCTTTCATTTTCGGCAAATTTTCTTTCCTGGTTATGTTTTAAAATATTTATTAGGCAGTCCAGAATGACGTCACACCATAATTCAATATGGTTGCCTGATGGCATATGTTATATGTATATGTTTATATGACAGTTGTATGCATTTTACTTGATTTCGTGTATATTGTACAGTTTTATTAAAAAATATGAATATATATTCCAGAAAGTTAGTTTAATTTTTATTTTATGCATTTAAATCATTACATATCATTTAATTTTTTATTAAAGTCGGGACAAGATAAAAAGATAGGGACGTCATCAATTTTTGTCACTAGGCAAATGACGTCACTCACTACTATGTTTATATGAGCTTCTCGCGTACAGCAGACAGGGGCATTAATAGCCCATTATTTTCCTTTTTTTGTTCAAAATATGAAATTAAATTGCCTACTAACTGTTGACATCGCCTTAGACCATCTTTTTGCCATAATAAATTACTAAAATACAATAAAATATTCAAATGAAAATTCAAAATATAACAAATGAACTAATATAAATGTACTGTGACTTTTGACATTAAAAATCAATGCTGTCAAATATAGCAAAAATTAATGTTGTTTTCAATAAAAAAATCCAATAATATACGATATATTTGTATATATTACATTTTAATTTGATTAAAATAACATACGTAAATAGTTTCAAGAAGATTTAGTTTATTATATGTAGAATAGAATAAAATTAATTTTGTTTATTAGTGAGTTTCATGTTGTTAAGTTTTATCATGTGATTATGACGTCCCTATCTTTTTATCTTGTCCCGACTATACTACTATTTTACTATTTTTTTTTTACTATTTTTCATAAATTAAACCAATAACCAAGTAATATATTTGAAATAATTCGCAAAAAATTTGTGTTATACTATATGTCAATATTTGAATATGTTCATCAGGCAACCATATTGTTTGACGTATGATCACGTGTTCTGGACTGCCTAATTGTTTACAATTGGATTGAGCCATGTGGTAAAAAGTGTGGTTAAGAGTAATGTTCTGATGAAGTTGAGCGATTTCTTGTCAAAAATAGTCTTATGTGGTTAAAGATACATTTACATGTTATTCATGTCTGGTATTTAAAAGTTTCTTTGTAGTCAAATTATTAAAATGTGTTTAAATATTATCGAAATTATGAGTTTTCATTCTTTGAGGAAGACATGTTTTTCAAACTGATTAATTATATTATAATTTAATTATAGAATAGAAGAGAAAAATTGTATTCCTACCTCCGCGTCGAGGATTAGCAAAAACATCCTGCATAAACTGAGCGTTATAAACACAATTATTCGAAGGATTCGGTTGCAAAGCACTGTAGAGTGCCTGTCGTATTTTCGGATACGCATTACCGAATGGTTCAACCGTATGCGGTTTCGATTTCAATAAATTGCACGACGAATATAAATCGTATAGATGCGCTAAGATACAACGCTCCGCTGAACTACAATCGCCTGGATTTGAAACATGCTTTACAACACGACACAGTCCATCGAAAACGGCCGAAGTTTGATCGGGAGACACTAAAAATAATAATTTCAATTAATAACCTGATGTTTCATAAATAGTATTTTAGATTTAAGTTCTGTATTAATATTTATTAATACAGAATTTAAAGAATAATTTGTTCAATTTGTATAATTCTAAACTTACAAAAAAAAAATTAATCCTGTTACGAAAAAAATCTATAATATTATAATATTTTTACACTTACAAAGAAGAGAACAATGATATCTTCGTAAAACGCCAACAACATACAAACTAAGCGAGGTAGTATAATGTCGCATTAGAACGGAACCCTTCGCCAATAATTGAACTTCAACTTCCGGCAGCTCTTTCAATATCTGAATACAGACATCAATCAATCCATAGATATTCAACGCCAATTCCATTAAATCGAATAGGAAAGCGACATGTTCTTGTACGGGTAGATAATTCGAATTACCCGATGCAAAACTATTCAACATTTCAATAACTGTTGCACTACATTGCCACGTGACCACGTGCTGATCGAAATAACTTAAACTCTGACATTTTTGCGTTGTTGCTTCAAAGTTGAATTCGTTTCGTGAGTGTTTCTTCACTTTACCGCCTTCGGCAACATCGATTGAAAATTTCTTCGAGAATAATTTACATATTTCTTTTTGCATCTTTTTTACGGTGTGACGTGCTTCATCGCGTACCTGTTTAAATAATTTACATGTACGTTGATCTAGAAGGTCTATACGACTATCAAATTCTAGCTGTTTAAAATATAAAAACTATAAAACAAAAATATTTTAAACAATTTTTTTTTTAATTTTATTCTGCAACTTATATAAACATCTTATTTTCTTAGCAAGTTGTTTATTTCTATATTAGAAAATCTAATGAATTTAGATTCCACTAGTTTTGATTAAATGATCTAGTACGAAATTTAAATAATAAAAAAAGAAATATATATATATGTTAAGTTTTAGCCTGAAACAAAATCTAATTATTGAAGAATCAAATCAAACTTACTTTTCCTACACCATAAAGCAAAACATATCGCTGATTACAGTCATGCTGCGAATAGGATTCATCTTGCGGTAGAGGAAAATGTGTTGTGTACAGGAGATGTCGCGACGGTCGCACTTTATGATCGATCTGGTGATGATGATGATGATGATGATCGGTTTCCATGGGAACGGCTCCAATTCCAGCCGTTATCATATGATGCGCATGATGTCCATGCGTATCGGGATCCTTCGGACTATCCGGTGCATCTAACGAATTCTGTTGATCCTCTTTGATATGCTGAAGAATTTTATCCAGATCGTCATCGATTTTCGAATCGTCGTAGTCCATCGATCGAGAATGATCCTAATTTCAACAATTTTTTTTTAAATTAGATTAATTAAAAAGCATTCCAAATATACTGTTAATGAAACGAATATATTTTATAAATTTACCTCTAATTTAGTAGGCTTCAAATCAATACCGGCAAACATATCATCGTCTAAAGCACTAGCTTGATTCGCTGGCGTTGCCGGTTTATTACTATGAGGCGGACCTCCTGTTTGTCCTCCGGTTGTATGACCACCTCCACCGCCGCCATTCAGTAGATCACCACGTGATATTAGCGTGCACATGTATGCATCATGCGAAAATACATCGTGTCGAATTAATTCAGTGAATAAATGCACTAAATTCGTAAACATCGCACGATTTTGGGGACTACTGCTGTCTTCTGCAAAATATATATATATATATATATTGTTCGGTTTTTTAACTATAATCTACGTAAGAAAATAAATGATACACATTTAAAAAAGAAAACTACCTATAATAGGTGCATCATTATCGAGAAATTTCATTAAGAGTGATTGGAAAACAGGTAGACCACCGGGTTGATTATTTGCCGAACTAGTCGAATCTTTATCATCGGCCGTTGCATTCTCCGATTCAGTACTGGTGACATCGGATTGTCGTTTATCTAATAACCATGCGACAGCCATCGCACGATGCTCCCCACAACGCTCATGCGATACAGCCCATTCCGATAAAATCTGAATTATCGATTCGTCTTGACTAGCATTCTGAAAATCAAATACATTTTTATTACTTAAATTTAATTTACTAGTAAATCTTACTACATAAAAACCATAGTAAAACAAAATTACATATTAGCTGTCTTTTATTTACCGAAAAACGCAGCTCAGATCAACAGATATCAGTCACCTTGAAATAATAGCTGTTTTATTTATCGTCTCGTAACTGAGTTCGAAGTGAGTGAATTGCTTCCCCCCTTACCCCGATACTGAGTTGCAGCTAGTGCTTAGCTGAGATTCAAGTGAGCGAACATGCGCAATTCAAATTTTCCTAGTTTAAGATTTGATAACGTGTTTGATACTGGTTGACATTTATATTTGAATATTTTATTTTGAAATCAAACAATAGATATCCAGCGAGTTGCAATAAATTATCAACGCAAACAACCCAAAATACATCTAATATTTTAGGTTATATCATATGTGGAACTTAGATTTTAAACGTCACTTTCAAATAAACTGTTTTATTTATCAATACAACTCACTCAGCAAAATTCAGCTCATTTACAAGATTTGCTGATCTGAGTGGAATGTAAAAAAAAACACAGCTTATATTTAATTTTGTAATTGTAAGTAAAATAATTAATTTAAAAATGCCACAAGGTCAAGCATTAATTAAACAGAATCGGACACAGTAGTTTGATCAAATGATTGTCTTAAAAAATATCGGTAGTTTAGATTATCGATCACGTCTTGCAGATTTGAATGGTGTCTAAATGAATATGATCACGGAACAAATACTTCGGAATTACAAGGTCAAGGCTCTTCTAGGGATACGAATTGAGAGTGTTTTACTGGAGGAAATTTTTCCAAGTGCAAAAGAATGAAAGGGTATGTATAATAAAAATGTCTGTATGTGAGATACTAGCATAAGAAAAAAATTGATCTTACATATTCGGTTCGAGTTTCTTTTCCTTCAACTGTGGGACTATTTCCGCTATTACTATTGGTAGTAGGCGTTTCTTTTCCACCAGGCGGAGTAAAAATTTTATTATATAATGTGTCCAAAGAATTATTAGCGTCTACACGATCAAATCTATGACGATCTAATGCATCAAGTGCTGCTAAGACTTTTGTTGTTGCCATTCCTTAAACAAACAGTTTTAAAATAAATAATTTTTTATAATACACCTAGACCTCGCTTTGCGTCGTTTCGTTTTGCGTTTTTTCGAAGTTGCGTCGCTGCTGAATTAGTACCAATTTTCACTGTGCGTCGTTAGATTTTCGAAGTTGCGTTGTTTTGGGTTCGAGTCTAATTTTTTTTTTAATTTTTTGAAATTTTTTTTTTTTTCTAAAAGATGGCACGACTTTTGTTTCTAATTGGGCCATGCCATCAAAAGAGTAAATCTCACTTGTTCGAACGAATATTCCTAAAGAGATCGAAACTATGGACACATTTTGTGAATTGGCAATAAGGTGAAGCCTCATTTAAGAGATACAAAATAATGCAAACAGATGTTGCAGGAATTTCAAATTAAGAATAATCATTTAAGAAACAAAATATAATTTGTGATTATCTACGTTTTGTATTTTCATTATCTATTATTAAATTGAACTTGCTATATATTCTAAATAAATAAATTTAAAATTTATATTTTTTTATCGTTTAAAACCGACGGTGCTTTCGAGCGAGGTCATTAGAAATATCACAATGTTACCAACGAACTCGGTAGTTCAGCATAATTCCGCAATACGCTTGTTCGAACAACTGAGACGGACTCCATCAAAACTCGGGGATTCCCATTCTAACTGAAAATCAACGCAATTTTAATACAGTTTTATTTTCACTTTGTTTTGCTAATTTTAGAGTTCAGTTTCAATTAGTGTGTTGTGCTTTTTGTAACGTTTCAATTAGTGTGTTGTGCTTTTTTTTTTTAAAGAGAATAATAAATTTTTATAAATTTTTACGAGTTGTTTCTGGTTACAACAAAGGTAAATATTTTTTTAAAAAGTAATATTTTTGTAACCTTGGAACCTATCTTCGAACTTTACATGGTTTGCTATAGAAAATCATAATTCACTTTGCGTCGTTTCAATTTGCGTCGTGTTTTTCTGGAACGTAACCACGACGCAAAGTGAGGTCTAGGTGTATATTATAGTAGAGTAAATAGAAAATCTATACCTGCGGAACTAGTTTGCCATTTATCAGCACACCATCTGCCTTCAGCTTGTCTAGAACGATTCCGAATATTATTCTCAGCCTGTCGAAGTTGTTTCCGATACGATGTATTACTAACTCGTGACGGCATTGGCAACATAGACGGTGCAACTTGTAAAAGATCCAAAGGCGAACCATGCCAAACGGAAGTTGTTCGATTCTCACCAACTCCACACCATACTAAAGCCGTTGGACACTCCAATCCTATAACCTAATTTTTAACAAAATAAATAAAATAATTTTTCTCTAAAAATTCATCACGTACTTGAAGTATACAACTGAGTTCTAAAATAATATCTCTATGATGTGGACAATTTAAATATTCGTTGAAAGTCATCTGTAGCGGATTAACGGGTACTAAATCTTTTTTATCTTTATTATCAGTGGATTGAACTTCCGTTTTAGTTAGATCACTTTGCGGTGACGTTAAACTTAACGTAGTTTCAGCGATGCTACTGCACATATACGATAGTTTTTTCGAACATAGAAATGCTAGTCGTCTCGATAATAATTCCGATTGGATAAATTCGTCGAGAAATTGTAGCGCTAATGGTAAAAATAATTTTAACAGTCCATCGTCGGAAGGTTGCGTTTTCATTTTGTCTAAAAGTTCTAGAATCCAATTTAAATATTCCTGACGTTCTAAAAGTCCTTCCTCATACATATATTTCGCTAGCTGTACACAATAATTCCACTGTCGTAAGGCAATCTTGTGATCGCTTTCGGATGTGGCCGGTGTATGAGCTGGCGAATGCATTGGAGCTTGCAAAGCACCAACAGTGCCCACAGGTCCTGGTGTAGTGCCACTAGCCGGTTTCTCATTACAATGATGATAATAATCTTGTAATTTTGGTATCTGATCTTTTAGAAATTTAATTAATGTCGCTGTCCATTCGGTTGTCGGATCGGGTAATTGTCGCTTTTTGATTTTCGCTTCCGAAACTGCAACCGTATAAGCGGAACTTAATTTAATAAACCATGCAGCTCTTAACATAGGCACTTGATATTCGCATAACATCATAAAGATTTCTTCCTTTTTATTAAAATTCGGCGCTTTTTTCGCTAGATTCATTAGCGGTTTATTGCCAGCAAGATCTTTAAACCAAGCTTCGATAGCATTCTTCGTTCGAATTGTTGCCGGCCAGAAATTATCTTTCGGATTGATTTGTTGACGTTTCCGGCCGGAATCTGGTAAAGTGCTTAATTCTTCTTTTCGTGCAATGATTGCATTAAAATAAGCGCCCACTTTACTCGCTGTAACATTACAATTTCTAGCTGTACCGAATTCATCGGTAAGCTGTGGCATTGTAGCAAAGCCATGTTTGACATTAATACTCGTGAGTTCATCTTCCTTTTGCTTCGGTTCTTGCGGATAAACATCTGGAGGACCAATCCGAGGCTTTTTCAATGGTCTTTTTTCATATGATAAACTCATCATATACATTTCATTTAATACTTATAATTTAATCAAAATACATAGGAATATATATTTCGTATATATTCCATTTTAAAATTAACAATTTACTATTATAATTTATTTTTATTTATCTAAACTGCATAATTTACTAAAATTTCTCGCTAAAAATAATTTAAATATACTAAAATTGTTTATTTCACAAAAATACACTCGATTTGTCAATTTGACAAACAGCCATGACAAATGACAGCCATATCACACCATCACAGCAAACTAAAAAGCATCCATAGGTTCCTTTCGAAAAAATTCTTGATATGAGAGCAGTTTTGAAAGCTTATTATAGACCGAATATATTTACAATATTAATATTTAATAACTAATTTATAAAAAAAATAATTTAAATAATTTGTTTCAATTGTGACAGTTGTGAATTACTGCCATCTAGCAAAGATATACCGTAACATTTTGTATTAGGAATTCGTCACAATCCAAACAAATAAATTATAGTAAAAAATATGTGTACTGTCCATGAAAATATGCATTTTAACATAAAAAAATTATAAAACATAACTAATACTATAATATAATTAATATAATATATAATTTATAATAAAAATAATTTAGATAATTTGTTTCGAATGTGACAGTTGTGAATCACTGCCATCTAGCAAACATAAACCGTAACATTTTGGATTTGGTATTCCTGACAATCGAAATAAATAAATTACAGTATAAAATATGTCTGTCTAAAGAAATATGCATTTTAAAATTAAAAAAAATACAAAATATAAATACTCAGTAATATTATTCACTTTACTGTAATGCACGCGTTTTCGCTGGAGTAAATATTTGAAAAAAGAGAGATTGTTCAGATTGCTGTGACGTCATAGCAATCTGAACTTCGTTCACTGCTGAATTTCACAAGACTAGAAACCGTTTGTAAAATTTGAATCAGGGAGGACCTGATTTGAATCATTTGAATTGGTTAGAACAGGTTAGAAATTTAATTTGAAGCTGTTTTTTAGAGGAATTCTTTGTCAGATTTAATTTACATTAATTACATCTTTACATTATAACGCAAAGGTTTACAGCACACTTTTATGTGTTAATACTTTGCATATAATTGTATGTATACAAAGTTTTATCAAAGAATTTGATTATAAAAATACATAACAGTAAGTGAAGTATCCTGTTTAAAATATAAGAAAATTTACAAAAAAAAAACTAACGTAAGTATGGTTATTAAAGCGAAAATAGAAAATGAATTAAAACTAAACATATAACAAATAGGTTAAAAACATTCAACAATATTTTATTACAGAATGTCAGGAAAACGGAAACATACCGATAGTGATGTTTCAAATGATGAAATGGATACATCCGAAGTGAATTATATGTCCGATGAAGAAGGTGGTATTCGTATAGATGATATTTATATTCCACCACCACCTCGGCCTCCTGGAACAATTGAAGCTGGTGGACCTCGGCTTATTATAACAAAAATTGTCAATACTAACTTTAAAAGTTACGGCGGTGTCAGAGTGCTGGGCCCATTTCATAAAGTAGGTTTTATATTTAAAGATGCATACAGAATTGGTACTTTACTTATCATAACTTATGCCTCTCTGGACGAATTTTGTATGAATAAACAACAGAATTTTTGACAAGTTAAATCAAGTATCAATATCTGAATTAACTTGTAACTTTTATTATTTTTTTAGAATTTCAACGCAATTGTGGGCCCAAATGGAAGTGGAAAAAGCAATGTTATCGATTCTATGTTGTTCGTATTTGGTTACAGAGCTAGTAAGATTCGTTCTAAAAAACTTTCTGTTCTTTTACATAAGTCATCAGCATATCCAAATGTTCAATTGTGTTCAGTTGGAATACATTTTGGACTAATTAACGATACGGTAAGTTTAAGGGGGTAATTAAGTTTAAGGTTTAATTAATAAAAATAGTTTGTCTTTGGTATATAATAAAAACAAAAATTACTTTTGTAATTATAATTGCATTTAACTAAAAGTGCTCCAAAGCGGGATATGAATATGGGCCATTATCTTTAAATAAAATATTTGTTTACGATAAATCTTTTTTAAAAACAAGATTTTTGGATTAACTGAATTTATGATTTATAAAATTTAATTGTTATTTTTTTACATATATATGGTATATATAGAACACTGAATCCGATTCATTCGAAATAATACCTGGGAGTGAATTTATAATTTCACGTACAGCGCATAAGGATAATTCTTCGTATTATGAACTAAATAACAAGAAAGTTCAACGTAAAGAGATTGCTTCTCTATTGAGAAAACATGGCGTTGATTTAGACCATAATCGATTTTTGATTTTACAGGTAAAATTTTGTTGAATTTAATTATTTCGTATGATACATATTTGTTAATTTGAACTGTTTAAGGGTGAAGTTGAACAAATTTCACTTATGAAACCGAAAGCACAAAATGAACATGATACGGGAATGTTGGAATATTTGGAAGACGTTATTGGAACAACGCGATATAAGGTAAAATATATTATATATCTGTTTTATCTCTAATATCAGGAAGAACGAACGTTACTTGTTTATTAAAAAGTAAACAATTACTTTGTAAATATCACAGATTTATTAAAAACAGTTTGTATTTTAAAATAATATTGAAATCTGAAAAGTTACGATTTATTAGTTTTTCGAAAGATTTATTTAATATCAATAATTTGATTCTGTTATTTAGGATCCGTTAAAGAAATTGGATGAAAAAATCGAGTTATTATCTGATCTAAGAACTGAAAAATTGAATCGAGTAAAATTAGCTGAAAAAGAACGCGACGATTTTAAGGAACCAATGTTGGAAGCTGTTAAATTCTTAGAATTAGAAAATGAAATTATTAAGAAGAAAAACTTTTTGTATCAGCGACAGATGTAAGTTATATTAAAATAAAAAAAAATTCGTTTTAATAATTGTGTTGTTAGAAAATGATAACAAAGTAGAAAACATGACATTGATGTAATCTGATGATTATAAGTTAATACTTTGATTAGAAATGTATATATTTTTCTAGAAAACAAACTGAAATGAAAGTAAGTGAAATAGAAGAAAACAATTCCGTGTTACAAGAAAAGGAAATTGAAATGAAAGAAAAAGTCGATAGTCTTGCAACTGAGAAAAAGTCACGAGAAAATGCATTCAAGGAAATTAGCAAGTACTATATATATTATTATATTTTAAGTTATATTAAGCTAGAATTAAGGTCCTGGAAGCTAGTCCCTCAAATATACGAAAAGTGAAAAAGAAATATGTACTATTTATGTGCCAAACTCAAAATCATTCATATATAAATCTTTTTAACCAAACGTTCATTAGACATTTGCCCAAGATGTCCGAACCATCTTAACTGACTAACACGGTAACTTTTGCTACAACATTTTTTTCAATTTCAAACTAATCTATTTCGTATTCGATTCCTCCTAGTTACACCACATGCCCCACGTAATAATCTCATTTCCAAAGCAGTCATTTTTATATGTACCTCTTAAATAAATGTGTTTTTTTTTTAAATAGGAAATTTGATTCTTTATCGAAACGCAAGGAGCACTTACAGGAAGCATTTGATCAAGCAAATAATCGCGATGTTACAATTGTAGCCGAAATGGAAGAATTAAATAAACGTCGAAAGAAAGTGATCGATATACTAAAAACCGAAAAGAACAAATTAGAAACCTACGAAAAAACGCCAGCCGAAAATCAACGAAAAATCGATGAGTATGAAGTACGCGAGAAGCAATTAGCAACGGAAAATGAAAAACTCAAAACTGATAAAAGTAACTTATTGGCAGTTGTTAATAAAGAAACAAGCAGTTTGCAAGAGAAGAAAAAAGACATACAGACGAAACTAATCGATTTAAGGGCTGTTGTTGATGATACGAAAGCTGCTGTAAGTTTTTTATTAATACAATTTTTTTTAAATATAACAAAATTCAAAGCAACCATTGGACCAAATTTTATTTTATATTTTATAAGCGACCCACGAATAAATTTTATTAAGTCAGTACTTCTTAAAATCTATTACATTAGGTCTAGATTAATAATGAAAGAATTATACATATTTAATTTCAGTATTCTGTAATATTAAATAAACAATTCTTAAATATTAATGTGATTCAATCCCTCTTAAACAAGCGAAGCTTGGTCTTTTTTAACTGTAAAATGCATTTTCAGTTTAATTTAGCTGAATCTGAATTAAAAGTATTCGTTAGCAATGAGGAATCGCAACGAAAGAAACTGGAAACTTTAAAAACAAGTTATGAAGAAAATGGAACAAAATTACAAGAAAATTCCAGGACTTTAAAGGAATTAAATCAAAAATTACCGAACATTGAGAAACAGTATAAAAATACACTTGCAAATCTGGATCGTTTTAAAATTGAAGAACCGAAATTAAGATTGACAATAACAACGAAACGTGCTGAAGTTGAGGAAATTAAATCCTCAATGCAAGCTTCACGATCGCAAAATCGTGTTCTTGATGCATTAACACAGTTGAAAAATAATGGAGATTTGCCGGGATTATTTGGGCGACTGGTATGTAAATTTCTATTTTAAAAACATCATTAACGAGCAATACTCATTTTATATTAATTAAGGTTTTCCAATACCATAAAATTAGTCGAAATTTCATTCATTAAATGTAAATGTTTCATTCATTAAATGTAAATGTCACCCTGTACAAAAATCATACTACAATATTATTAATATGTTTTTTTTTTGTAAATAGGGAGATTTGGGTGCAGTGGATCAGAAATATGATATCGCAATGTCTACTGCATGTGGTCCTTTAGATAACCTAGTTGTAGATACTGTCGATACAGCACAGTATTGTATCGAATATTTGAAGCAACATAATATTGGTCGAGCAACTTTTATCGCCCTAGAGAAACAAGAACATTTACGGGAATTAGCTAATACGAAAATTAATACGTAAGTTTTCATATAAAATCTAATTAGAAAACTTTTTATATTATTTTTCAATTTTCTAGTCCAGAAAATGTATCAAGGCTTTTTGATTTAATTCGAGTGGAAGATGCTAAAGTTCGTACAGCATTTTATTATGGACTTCGCGACACGTTAGTAGCAAATGATATTGATCAAGCCACTCGTATCGCATATGGTGCAAAACGTTTTCGTGTTGTTTCACTTAAGGGTGATCTCATTGAAGTTTCGGGTAAATTTTTCTATTTTTAATAATATTTTCTAGCGTAAATTTGTTTGATGTTTATATAGGTACAATGTCGGGTGGTGGTAAGCAAGTACATAAGGGCCGTATTAAAATTACAAATTTGAATCAAGAAAAATACTTGGCTTTAAGTCAAATGAAAAGTCCACAGAAAATGAAAGATTTGGAAACATCATTAAGTCAGCTAGAAGAGAAACTTCGCGAATTACGTCAAAGACAAATCGAGCTGGAAGATGAAGTAAATAAATTGCAAGGCGAACTTCGTGTTATGAATACTGAAAAAGAAAAACTCAATACTGAAATACACGTATGTTAATTAGTTTTCTTTTAAGATTTTGTCTATATAATATTGGAATAATTCGATTTTTAGTCTTTACAACAAATTCAACCAGGACTACAAGTTCAGTTAAGGCAACAAGAGCAGAAAGTAAAAGAGTGTAAATCGAATCCAGCTCAAGTGAAAAAATTAGAAGCGGTAATTGCTCAAAAACGTGAAGCGTATGAGAAAGCGAATAATAAATCGGAAGAATTACAACATAAAGTCGATCAAATTAACCAGGAGATTGAAGAGAAAACTGATGCAAAAATGAGTGGTATTAATCGAAAGATTAAGGAAGCTAGCAATGTATGGGAGAAAATGAAAGCTGAACTGGTTAAATTAAGAGTTGCGATTAAAACAGCTCAAAGGTACATTTAGATTTACTACGAGTATTCATTTGCTTTGCCTGCCACAAACCCTCTTTCGATACCAAGACTCAACTCAAGCTTTTAAAACCTTAAAATGCGTCAAATATTTATTGAAAATTTTTCTCAAAGTGAATTCGGAGTAAAGTAAAAATAAATTAATGAACACACTCTTAGATTTTTTTAAACTTTTTCAAACCTTTGCGGATCATCGGGAGTCCGCAGACCACAGATTAAGAACTGCTGTTTTAGACGTTTAATATAAGTGATTAAATTAATTATAAAATAATTTAAAAAATACACAATATTTCTATTAGCAAAACAAAATTTCTGTTTGAACAATAAAATAAGATAATTGGACTATTTTTCTTTATTAATTATAAAGCTAATTAAGTTATGATTGCCTGTAAAATTAAATATATTTTTTATAAATTTATAAATGATTAAATTTGGACGCTTTCGGTTAAAAAAAAAATGCTGATTTAGTATCAGTTTACTTTCTGATTTACAAATTTGATTTTAAGTTGTTATGTAAATTATTTCTTTCATGTTATTGTCAAATTTACAGGAATCAAAAACAGTGTAGAGAAAAAATAGGAAATTTAGAGCAAGAAAAATCGGAAGCAGAAAAGAAATTAATGGCAATGAAAAAAGAACGAGAGGAAATTGAACAGGACGCAACAACTATGATACAACATATTAAAAAAATTGAAGGAGAACTAGCGGAAGAAGAAAAGGCCTTTTCCGGTAATTATTTTAATCATATATATAATTTAAATTGCTAAATATTATAGTCAATTAAGATGGTGCCATTTTGAGCGAATGTTATTGAACGTTTTGTTAAAAGAGAATATACGAGAGTGCTTTGCATGAGCGAATGTTTTCAAGTAGTAAAAATAAAGGAACATATTGAGAGGTTTCATAAATGTGAATGCAGTAAAAGTTGCTTGTCTGAATAAGAATCACTTTATGAAAAGAGCCACTTTGATAAAAATTACTATATTTTCATTTTATTTATATTATTTCAGCTGAACGAAATGAAATTTCCGATCTAGCAAAAGAATTAACAAAACTTCGATCGGAAAAAGTAGAATTAGATCAAAAAATTTCAGATTATAATAAAACTATAAAAGAAAATAGAAACATAATTAGACATATTCAAAGCAAAGTAAGTTAACTATTAACTTTAATCAATTATAATTTAATAATTATAATTATTTTTCTAGTTAAATGATTTGCAATTACACGAAATTCCTGAAGTAGAACCGGAACAATTACGTAAATATAACGAACAAGAATTATTAGAAACTGACACAAAACAGATGGAAAAAGAATTAAAACGAGAGGAAGATGAAATAAGGAGAGCAAAACCAAATCTAACCGCAATTACAGTAAGTTTTTTTTTTATATTTCAGATCAAAATACTTATTTCATTTTCGTAAGTTTGCGAACTATAATTGATAAGTCAATTGTAGTACACGGGTAATTGTATTTAAAATATAGTAATCATATAAACTAGAAATGTAGTTTTTAGTTAATTTCAATAAAAGTTGTTATCATTTTTAAAAAATACTGTAAATAATTTTAGGATTATATAAAGAAAGTACAAATCTACATAGAACGTGCCAACGAATTAGATGACATAACTAAGAAACGTACACAAATGCGTGAGCTTCGTGAAGATGTTGCTAAGAAGAGGCAGACAGAATTCCACGCTGGTTTCAATCTAATTTCGTCGAAAATGAAAGAAATGTATCAGTTAATTACATTAGGTGGTGATGCCGAATTAGAAATGGTTGATTCCTATGATCCATTTTCGGAAGGCATCGTTTTGAAGTAAGCGCTTGAACTGAATGTTGTGATTTTCTTCTTCTTTCTTCGATTTTGGCCGACTATGGACCACGTGAAATAACTTCTCATGATTGTTTTTCTCCCTTCTTTCTTTTCTTCCAGTACTCTTTCATTCTTTCTCCCAATGTTGTTTCTTTCTTCCGTTCATTTTGCTCTTGTCTTCTTTTCTTGAAAACCCTTGAAATCTCTGATCTTCTCTATGAAATTTTCTCTTCTCTACATATATTTCCATTTCTTCCATATCTTTTCTGACCTCCTTGATCCATTGCGATTTTATTTTGTTTAGATCTACAATAACCTCTAAAATTAACCAAGTTAGATTTATATTTAATAATCAAAAAGTTTTTCAAAATTATTGAATATAATCTTTTAGGAACATTTTATAGTACTAAATTAACAACAATAGTTTATTTCGATTACTGCTACCTAAATTATCTGTTGAAATTTGATGAGAATGTTCATAACCTTAAAATATACTTTAATTTTATTATTTCAGTGTCCGTCCGCCTCTAAAATCTTGGAAGAACATAACAAACTTATCAGGTGGAGAAAAAACATTGTCATCGTTATCACTTGTATTTGCTTTGCATTATTATAAACCATCTCCGTTATATTTTATGGATGAAATTGATGCTGCATTAGATTTCAAGAATGTTTCGATTATTGGAAATTATATACAAGTAATAATCAAAATAATAATAATATTTATATATATTAATTATTTTATTTTACTTTGTTTTCAGCAACGAACAAAGAATGCTCAATTTATTATTATTTCTTTACGATCAAATATGTTTGAATTAGCAGATCATTTAGTTGGTATTTATAAAGTTTTTGATATAACCAATTCGGTTACATTTAATCCAAAACAATACGAAATAAACAATGATGTCGCAAGGCCAAACGCAAGTCAAAGAAGCACTAATAATGGAAATGAAATCGATACAAGAAATAATGAAGATAATGAAATCGATAGAAGTAATAGTGAAGCTAATGAAATGAATGATAGCAATAGAGAAAATGTTGAATATAATTCCGAACCACTTTTTGATTCAGATTTTGCTGAAATAAATTCGCAAAATTGAATGGAACTATCACATAGTTAAGAATGTATAGCAAATTTAAATCGACGTATAAATTTACAAATTTACACGCCGATTTCAATTTGTTTTTAATAATGGGCCCGTATTCATAGATAGTACTTTTAAATAAAAGTGCGTATACTTTAAAAAAAATATTATTACTTTATATTTTAAAATGTTAAATATAATAAAAAGTATTTAATTTATAAAGCTAGTTTAGATTTGATACATAACAAATGCAAAAGTTAATATTGAAATCTTGACCGCTTTTAACTGGAAGGAGCTATGAATACGGGCCATTATATTTTTTATTTGCTAAAATATTATATTTTTTGCTTACTTAACAAGATAAGTTAAATGATTTTTTTGTAATTTTATAAAATTAAACTATTTTCATTAATTAAACCTTAAACTTAATTTCCCCCTTAAACTTACCGTACCGTTAATTAGTCCAAAATGTATTGCAACTGAACACAATTGAACATTTGGAAATGCTTCAGACTTATGTAGAAGAACAGAAAGTTTTTTGGAACGAATCTTACTAGCTCTGTAACCAAATACGAACAACATAGAATCGATAACATTACTTTTTCCACTTCCATTATTAGACAGACAGATACAGATTAGATTATAATCTAATCTGTATGTTTGTCTAATAATTTATAACTCGAAAACTAATGAAGTGGAAACCTTTAAATTTAACATACATAGGCTATATAAATACCGTAAATAAAATGAATAATATGTAAAAATTGTCATTTTAACATGCTACAGAACTTTATTAGTTATACAGGGTGTAACAGAATAACTATTCCTAATTTTCAGAAATGATAGAGTTCACTTAGAGAAACATTTTTTTATTAATAAACTAGTGTCCGGAAATTTCTCGGTGTCAAGATACACTAGATATCGTTAAAAACAATTTTAATTATTACAACATCAAAGAGTTGTATTATTTCTGAAAATTAGGAATAGTTATTCTGTTACACTCTGTATATAATTGTATAGCAAATAAAATATCAGACACCAGATAGTATCTCTCTCATACATGTAATAAAAAAGTTGTAAACGTAAATAATATATTGAACAAAAAATATTTTTGTAAAATTTTCCACATTTTTTGCTAATTTATTAATGTTATTTTTTCTATCAAATCTTCATTTACATTTTGATAATTTAATTACATCCTGTGCCAAGGATCTAATACATATGTTGCCATCTATGATCAAATTATCAAATTTGTATAAACAAATGTCAAATTATTATGAGTATATATTGGCAGTGAAATACATAAAAGCATTTTTTAACCTAATATTGATGAAAACTTAATTTTAAATCTTTTCTTAATCTTAAAAATAATTTATATTAAATATGGATAAATTATTAATGTCGAATATAAGAACAGTAAGTGTATTGTATGTAAAAAAATTAACAATATGTATTTTAATCGAAAAAGATTTTTTTCAGGCATCTAAATTGTTAAACGATGCTGTACTATCAACATCGGATTTAATAAATGGTTCTTTGGCTCGAGCACAGAAAAATGCCCAATTTAATGCTTTTATTACACTAACATCTAATAAAGCTAAACAATTATCCACGGAATCTGATATTAGATATAAAAATAAAAATAAACTATCAGAACTAGATGGTATACCAATTGCGATTAAAGACAATTTTTGCACAACCGATATACGTACAACATGTGCTTCGAAAATGTTAGAAAATTTTATACCTAAATATAATGCAACAGTATACGAAAAATTACTAAATGCCGGTGCGATATTAATTGGTAAATGTAATTTAGATCAATTTGCAATGGGATCGGGTACAGTAGATGGAATTTTCGGTCCAACCAAAAATATTTGGGGTTATAGTAAAAATTCGGACGATTTTTATATTGCTGGAGGTAGTTCAGGAGGTTGTGCAATTGCCGTAGCTTCCGGAATATGCTACGCGTAAGTATTTTTAGAGCCGTTCAAAATATATTGGTTATTTATAATTTTATACAATTTAGAGCAATTGGTTCGGACACAGGTGGTTCAACACGTAATCCAGCATCGTATTGCGGTTTAGTTGGTTTGAAACCGACTTATGGATTAGTTTCACGATTGGGTTTAATCCCATTAGTTAATTCAATGGATGTTCCCGGTATTTTGACTAGAACAGTGGATGATTGTTCTATGATATTAAATTCAATCGCGGGTTACGATCCCAAAGATTCAACAAGTTTAAATAAAAAATATAAAAAAATACGTATACCTAATGCGACAAAAATTAACATAAAAAATTTAAATATAGGAATACCTATCGAATATCATTGTCAAAATTTAAGTGATGAAGTACTTAATACTTGGAGAGAAGTTGCTCAATTGTTGCAAGAAAATGGTGCAAACGTGCAACAAGTAAATCAATTTTGGAAATAGATGTATTATCTATTTTCAAAATTCTAATAACGTTATTTTATAGGTTTCCATGCCACATACCGAATTCAGTATCGTTTGTTATTCTATTTTAAATCAGTGCGAAGTTGCAAGTAATATGGCACGTTATGATGGAATTGAATTCGGTCACAGATCAAATCAAGATAAATCGACAGAAGAATTATATGCTTCCTCAAGAAGTCAGGGATTTAATGAAGTTGTACGTAATAGAATATTAGCTGGCAATTATTTTCTGTTATCCAGGTAAAATAGAAACAGCTTATAGTAAAACTATACTTAAACAAGATTAGAAGTATATGGATAAACCCATATATAGACCACTTTGACATTTCTCGGAAAGTTGGCAACACTGTATTTTAATAATATTATAATTTATGTGGGCACTAGGAGAAACTTTTCTGAAAATCTAATCAAAATCGAATAAATAATGTAGCCACAATTAATTTTTAAAAAAAATTGTGATTTTTTTTTTCTCGATAAGTTAGCAACACTGTATTTTGTTAAAATTGCATAATTTATTTAGGCATAAGGAGAATCCTTTATGAAAATTTGATTAAAATCGCTTAAATAAAGTGATCATAATAAATTTTTTTAAAATTTAGTAAATTTTTTCTCGGAAAGTTGGCAACACTGTATTTTGTTAAAATTACATAAATTATATGATTACTAGGAGAATCTTTTGTGAAAATTTGAGTAAAATCGGTTAAATAACATGGCCATAATATATTTTTAAAAACTAGTAATTTTTTTCTCGGAAAGTTGGCAACACTGGATATTAATAAAATTATATAACTAATGGGAGCATTAGGTTTCTGAAAATTTGATCAAAATTGGATAAATACTGTAGCCAATATGAATTTTTAAAAACTTTAGTAATTTTTTTCTCGGAAAGTTGGCATTACTGGAAAAAACCAAAACCACATAACCATCTTGGGCACTAGACAAATTTATCCTGAAAATTTCATTAAAATCGGTTGAACCGTCTAGGAGGAGTTGCGGCCACAAAATTTTGACTTACGACTGAGCGAGTGAGCTGACGACGCACATCCATACACCCACATAAACTAAGTTCAGATTTGTCATCTAGAGGCTATATGAAGGATTTCTATACACAATTTTTTTTTAAAATGTTACAGACACCATACCAAACGCTATACAACTTTTTCTTGCAGTCAAAGTGGTAAAAAATACATTTATTAGGGCCCGGTTTCATAAAACAGTTTAATGGTTAAGTAAAATTTAGTTTCAACCAAATTTATTTAACTAGAAATTTCGGTTACGTCACTTAAATTAACTTCATTTGTATTATATTTTTGAACTGTATTAATTCATATCAGCAATTAGTTTGTAATTATTTAATTAAATTGCAATTATTATAAAATGTAATTATTATTATGTAATATGAAATACCTACGGTCAGATAGGTAGAAAATTCTCAGATACATACAAAGAACACATTCATTCCTTTAAATATAATAAATCAGACTCAAATTACGCTAACCACCTTTTTTGAAAAACCACATACCAACGAAAAAATAGAAGACGTAATAAAAATAATAAAGGACTAAAATTAAATATTTTAGAAATATATAAAGCTAAAATAGAATATAAAATCATAAACGTTCAAATCAATAGTTAATCCGACACAATATTTAAACCAATCAGAAACAACATACAAACCAATACAATAACAGCGAATCAGAACCAACCACGGTCCATAGAAACCGTAACACAAATCACACAAACCGTTCACTCGAACCACAAACACGGACCAATACTCAGAAAATCGAATATGACTGAAAAGTCGAAACGCGTCATTGTGATAGGGAATTTAATAACAATAGAATTAATAGTAAATAATTTGTTTAAAACAACTTATTTAAGGCTTAATTAATTTTTTAAATGTAAAATTGTAAATCGTTTGTTAATGAATATATATATATATATATATATATATATATATATATATATATATATATATATATATATATATATATATAAATACTTTCTTAAATGAGTTATATGATAACATTTGTTTTAAAAAAAATAATTAATTTTGTATTAATAAAATAAAATTTAGTTGATATTTTAACAATAATTTAAAAATTTGAAATTGTTTATGTAGAAACTACGAAAAATATTTCAAACAAGCTTTGAAAGTGAGACGATTAATTTCAAATGACTTCGACAATGTTTGGGAAAAAGTTCAAATTCTTTTAACTCCGACAACTTTAACAACTGCACCGTTATATAGTGAATTTATTAGTAAAACAAATCGCGATCAATGCGCAATGCAAGATTTTTGTACACAACCAGCAAATATGGCAGGTCAGAAATACATTTAGTTATTTTCTCGTTCATTTATTTCTATAATCTAATGTTTTAAATATTTATACAGGTGTACCAGCAATTTCAATTCCAATTAAATTATCATCTACAGGAATGCCATTAAGTTTACAATTAATCGGAAAAAATTTAAGCGAACCATTATTATTAACTATTGCTAAATACATAGAATATATTGTACAGTTCAAAAGAACTTAGAAATAAAAATAATCTTTTACAACAATTACTTAGATATTATTTACATTTTACAATGCAATACCAGTTTATATATATATATATATATATATACAGGGTGATTTGTAAGTAATTGGAAATATTTTAATTGGAGTATCCTGGGCTCAGAATATGAAGATTTAACGCAAATCACTTAGATAAAATGTGGCTCCTTACTGAGCTACAGGGTGTTTTATTTAAAAATTTAAAAACGATTTTTGCCCAGTATTTAGAAACTATTTGACGTATCCTTATCATACTCTTGTCAGGAAATGTAGGTACCGTACACCATACTAAATTATGTTAAATAAAAGTTTCTGGCTACTGCCAGTGGCGTACAACAGGGGCAAGTGAGAGGTTGATCTTTCCTAAATTCTACGCCACTGGCGGAATTGTCATTTTAGCACAATTTTTAGATTCTACAATACTTTTTGTGTAAAAAATATACTCTTCCTTCGTAACGATAAAGTCACTATTTTTCGAGATATTTAAAGTTAAACATAAGCTGCATCCTTGGGATTTTTACAAAATTTGCTCAAAAAAATCTGAAAAAATTCAGTAAAATAAAGAAAAAAATTAGCTACATAATAACTAAGTAACTTTGTTCTCTAACTCATTTTGGTTTTGGTTTATTGAAAATAAAAAATTGAAATGTAAAAAATATTAATTTTCAATAATTTTTAATCTTCATATTCTGAGCCCAGGATACTCCAGTTAAAATATTTCCAATTACTTACAAATCACCCTGTATATATATATATATATATATATATATATATATATATATATATATATATATATATATATGTTTGTTTTGTTATAGTTCTTATTTACGTAAATATTATTAATAATATTAAATATAAACGTTATGACATATGATTTAATCTTCACCTGCTGGAATAGCATCTTCTAATCGGCGAATAAATTTAACTCTAATTTCTGTATTAGAATCGCCCTTAAGTTGATCTTGTATTAGCCAGCTTTGTACGTCAAGTTGCACCATTTCTAAGGCACCTCTTATCACTCCGCACAAAACTGCGCAATATTTTAAATTTTTAAGTTCGTCGGGTAATTCCACTAGTTCGGTTAACGGATTTGTGTCTAAAATCAACGAAAATTCATCGCCCGCGCTACTCCAATTTGCGATATTCGGTTGAATACCCAAATACATTCGGAATGCAGACTGTATTTTATCAGCTGTATCTTTAAGATCGAGACAACGGCCAGTGCCAGTCTTCGCCAGAAAATCTTCAATTAATCGAATACCCATATTGTATCCCAAACGTTCTAATTGTTTATTTACATCGTCTGTATTTTCGTAATCTTTTATCATTTGTGCTACAAGTGCTCCATAAGTCAATGTCACTAATTCGGAATTCTACGATAAAATTTCGGGAATATTATTGAGGTTAAAATTTAACTAACATCATTTACTTACGACTTTTTTCGTATCAAATCGCGACGCCTGACGTGACATATTTTACAAAGATTAATATTATATGAAATTAAAAACTTTGTAGGCTTTGTAGGTCATTAACGCAATTTTATGTTTATGGTCAGGAAACTGGTCAGGAATGACCTGAAATGACGTGTACGAAGTCAAATAAAATTGTGTCATTGAAATTTAAAAAAATTTGATTAATAATAACAAATTTAAAATCTAATATTGTTAATTTGATATATTTTACATTATATTGATAAAAAATTATGTAATATATTTTCTTCCAAAGGAATATAATTATTTTCTAATTTTGATATGTATAATTTTATTTAAGAAAATATCTCTCATGAAACTGTTCATGAAGCGCTTGGATAACCTAAAAAAAAAGTCAGTTGTATTTGACGTTTATTATAAATAGTCAGAATGTATACATGTATATAAACAATATTTAATTTTAAAAATATGCTGTATTATAATCTGTGTTTTAATATTGAACAATTAAATACTTGATTTTTGTAATAGTTTCTTAATTTTATATTGTTAATTTTAAAAAAATGTCTGAGGAAAGATTAGTTACAGAAGTGCCTAGTAGTCTTAAACAATTAGCTAGATTAGTTGTTCGAGGATTTTATACGATAGAAGATGCACTGATTGTCGATATGTTAGTTCGTAATCCATGTGAGTATTTGAAAATGAAATATATTTTTCCAATAGTAATGGAATTTTGTATTTATAGGTATGAAAGAAGATGACATTTGTGAGTTATTGAAATTTGAACGTAAAATGTTACGAGCTAGAATAGCAACATTACGAAACGATAAATTTATACAAGTACGATTACGAATGGAAACTGGTGCCGATGGCAAGGCACAAAAAGTCAACTATTATTTTATTAATTATAAAACTTTTGTTAACGTTGTCAAATACAAATTAGATATGATGCGAAAACGAATGGAGACTGAAGAAAGAGATGCTACGAGTAGAGCTAGTTTTAAATGTCCAAACTGTCTTAAAACATTTACAGATTTAGAGGCAAGCTAGTTAGTTGTTAATTCCAGTCAATTGTTTACACTCTTACGTGAATTGAATTGCATAACTTGCAGGCGGACCAACTATTCGATTATATGACTTCCGAATTTAGATGTACATTTTGCCGTGAAGTCGTTGAAGAAGATCAATCAGCACTACCCAAAAAAGACTCTCGACTTCTTTTAGCTAAATTTAACGAACAATTAGAACCGTTGTATATTTTATTACGTGAGGTTGAAGGTATAAGATTGGCGCCAGAAATACTGGAACCAGAACCAGTGGATATTAATACAATTCGAGGGTATAAATAATTTTATTGGCATTATAAATAAAAGAAAAAAAAAAATATTATATGTATTTATATGTGATTATTCTAGAATTGATGGCAGAAAAGCTGCGCTACAAAGAATGGATGGAGGAATATGGTCTGGGGAAGCGACTCGGGCACAAGGTTTTGCTGTTGAGGAAGCACGAGTCGATGTCACAATTGGCGAAGAAAATCCGAATGATGCCGCTAATGCTAACGTTAGAAAAGAACGTCCAATTTGGATGGTTGAATCCACAGTTGTCTCCAACGAAAAACAGGTTATATATATATATATATATTTATTTACTATTAATCAACTACCAAATAACGTTTATTTAGACCGAAGATAGTATATTTTATTGTATTTAAATAAAGAACGTTGCGCGCTGTCTTTTATAAAATTTGTTTAATGACAAAACCTGCACGAATACGAAAACTTTAACATAGTTTGATATTTCAGCATTGCTAGGCAAAAAATTACTCAAGCCGAAAGGCTTAATATACTATTTATTTTCTTCAATTTGATTTATTTTTTATTTATAATTATATTTTATCGGCGTAAAATAATAATAATTATTATTAATTATATCATTCAATTTATGCTATTTATTTAAATTTCCAATATATTCAGTTAATCTTTAATAATAATAATAATAATATTTATTATAACTTGCACCAGAAGAAAATACATTTAAATACAATTAATTATAAAAATACAAAACTTCTAAAAAAATACAAAAATAAAAAGGTGATTTAAACCAATATTAAATAATATGTAATCTTACAATTAGAAGTTAGTTATATTAGATATAATTAGTATAATGAGATATCCATTCAAAAATATTTAATATATCTGAATCAAAAATGTTTAATAAATACATTTTATCTACTTGTTATGAATAATGAAATCAGAGCATGTATTTATCACGCGGTTATAATTGTTTTTTTATCAAATTGGAATTTGTGCAATCATGGTGCAACCTTTGTATATAATTCTAAGAAATTGTTATCAATTTCTCCTCTAGCATTATCTCAGCGGATGTCTAGTTACCATGACACTAGCTTGTGATAGGGTATTCCTTAAAATCACCAGACACTTCATTGATAAAATATGTAATGTTAACTAAATACAGCTATTATTGTTATCAGTTTATTTGGTAATATTTGTATATACGTTTTGTTTTTTTTTTCTTTCAATTTTATATGTCATAAATATATTTTTTAATTTTAGTATACGCACATTGAATACATTTCTATTTAATAATTATAAATTATTTATTTTGTATGTCCGGGGTTATGAATAGTTGAATTTATTGATCTAATTTTATTTACTCATAATCGTGTTTGTAATAAATTTTGATATTTAAGAAAAACAATTGGATGTTTATTATATTAATGAGTGACATATATCTTTAAACAATAGTGACACACCTTTTTTTAATTAAATTGTAATACAATTACATTAGTATTTATGAACTTAGAAAAGTAATTATAATACATGATATTATGCGGTATTTGTCTTTGGACGTTATATAGTGACGTAACATTATTTTCAGAATTTGTATTGTTTAAATTTATGCATAATACATTATTAATATGTTTATTTACATACGTCTGGTTTATCTAATGAATATTAAAATTTTCAAGTCTCTTTATTATGATAAAATTATAAATAACGGTTTCTAATTGCATATAATTAAAATGCAATTAGAAACTACAACTTTGTTTAGGTTTTACAAATATGGAAAATTTATAAATTTAATTTTTCATTAAACAGTTTATAAAATTTTGCTTTCTATATTGAAGATATATGATATTAAAAATAATATTTTTAGTCTGACATTGGTGCTAATCACACAACCGATGCAATACTAGAAAGTGCGGCAGCCAGTGCACAAAATGCTAATTCTAATCCGAAATCGGACGATATTATGAGCGTATTGTTAGCGCATGAGAAGCGGGCTAACAATCATGCTGCAAATGCAGTTAAATCATTACCTGGCGAAGATTCAGATTCTAGTTCTGATGAAATAATGAATGAAGTTAAAAATGACAATGACATCGGTAAAACAAATTATTCCATTTATTTTTAAGTGAACAAATAGTGTTTAATATTTGATTATTTCAGCTGAAATTGAAATGATGGATTCGGATGATGATGAAAGTACACCAACTGTACATGTTGGTAATAGAATTATACCGATAACAGAAGTTAATGATGAAATTATTGCGGAAATGACTCCAACAGAAAAAGAAGAATATATTCAAGTTTATCAAGAATATTATTCGCATATATATGATTAATATTATTAATATAAAAATGAAAAAGCACATTTATTTTGTAATTAAATTCAGAAAATAGCAATTGTGTTTATTATTTTAACCCATTTTTATGTTTACGATTTGTCCGGATTGGTTATTTTATAGACAAATAGCATTATTATATTTTTACTAACTACGTCATTCTATTTAACTGCTTATATATGAAGTTTTTTTATAGGAGTTTATATTTCAGTGAATAGTTTCTCTTATGTAACTAACTACTTAACTGACTAAAGTTGAACTATTAATTATTTTGTAGTCACGTTTCAAGAAATTATTGCAGTAATTATATACATTTTATTTTCGTTTATTTATATAAGATATATTGCCAAGAGCGTAAAATTATTGTGCATTGACCCAAAGATAACAAATATCAAAATATTTGATTAGTAATAAAACTGTAATCTTATATTCCTTGACTTTCATCGGACCACCTCAGTTTCTATATAGTTATGAGAGAGTGATATGCATATATAGTTTTTTTTAATATTGTAAAATATTTTCGTGTAGTTTATTATTTATTTATTGATAACTAAAGGTACGTACATATTTGTGTATTTTTGCCAAAATATATGAAAAATTGGCAATGAACTATTTAAAAACCATATCAAGGCTGTGGACCGACCTTGAATTTGAAAAGTCATGTGAAAAATAGGCGGGCCACTGACGCAGACATGACGCAGTCGGGTCGAGAGGGTCGAGAGGTACTTACGGTAATCATGTGTTAAAATTTCAGGTAAAATTATGGCGAGTTTAGTTACGATTACTATTAAATCCTTAAAAAGTGGAAAACAAATAAGTTTTTTAACGAACGTATGGAAAAGTGGAATAAAACGTAATTATACAGCGCAAGTTGAACAACTCGAACAAAATCCTAACCTTAACGGTCCAGTTGAAATTTTAAATGATAAGATAAAAAATGGATTATTAATGCCCGATGAAAAGCAGATGAAAATAGCGCAACATTTACAACGAGTTTACGATGACATCGAAGGCTACAGTATTCAAAATGAAAATATCTTTAGCAGATGGTTTGCACCGAAACAGGAGCCACCAAAAGGATTGTATCTTTATGGAGCTGTTGGTGGAGGGAAAACTATGCTGATGGATTTATTCTACGATTGTTGCGAAGTCAGTACTTATTAAAAATATTTAATTAACTTATATCTCACGTAATTGAACATGATTTGCAGACTAAAAACAAATGTAGAGTCCATTTTAATGCTTTTATGCTAGATATTCACGCGCGAATTCACGATTTAAAAAATATGGTGGCACCCGAATTCAGAGGAAATCGATCGCAACCTTTTGATCCAATTCCTCCGGTGGCACGAGCAATTAGTGAAAAAACTTGGCTGATATGTTTCGATGAATTCCAAGTAACCGATATCGGTGATGCGATGATTTTGAAGAGATTATTTACGCAATTATTTGATAATGGTGTTGTTGTTGTTGCGACTAGTAATCGTCCGCCTGATGATCTATATAAAAATGGTTTGCAGCGTTCGAATTTCGTTCCGTTCATACAAGTGTTGAAAGATCATTGCGATGTTGCTAGTTTGGATTCGGGAATTGATTACCGACAGAAAGCACTCTCTGGCAAAGAAAAGAACTATTTTGTGTAAGTATATAACTATTTTGAAATGTTTTTCTATATTAAATAAAATAACAAACTGTATATATGTATGTATAATGAGTGTAGCAGTCCATTTCGAAATGTCTTATAAACCAATTTTTTTAACAAAACTAAAAATATAAGTTAGAAAATAATATTTTTTTATTCTATAGATTATAAATATCGTAGAAAATTGTATCTTTAATAAGTAACATAGTAAAATGAAGATTTGAATAAAATTAATAAATAGATTTGTAGATTATTAGCGAGCATTTGGTTTATATTTCATACCTTTTCAAAGGCCACTGTAATATATAATTTGAAATAATACCTACAAAATAAGATAAACATTAACAAAATATAAAAAATAAATAATTATTCACATCTATCTATCACAGTTAATCAAATCTATACAGTGAATCAAAATATTGTTGTGTACAAATATTTTATTAATATTGAATAAAGTAATAAATTGAAATAGAATAAAATAAATTTAATATTTCGGAAAATAATAACAATATATATATATATATATATATATATATATATATATATATATATATATATATACAGGGTGTCCCCGGATGGGGTTGCGCACTCTTGTAAACTTTTTTATTTTGGAGTTTTCGGCAAAATGTTATTCTTCATAAAAAGTTTTGCTTGGCCTGAAACTTATTTTTAGCCTACTTTTGATTTTTTAAAATCAAGTAGGCCTTTACAGTTGAGCAAAAACTATTTTCATTTTAGGTAAAGTACCTTTTCTGTTCACAGTATGCCAAAATCTTGTTAAGAAAAGTCGTTCGGAATAAAAAGTTATGGCCATATGCAAATTTTCAGGATGATAGTCCTACTTTGATAAAATTCGAAAAGTTATTGAGTTATGTAAATTTTCGTCGCAGAATTAATAATAAAGATCTTTTTGCTATTGTCGACGCCATATTGATTATTATCAAAGTACGGTAGGTCAAGTACAGCTATTTGAACGATATTATAAAATTGCGTAAACTTCGCATGATGTAATGGAAAAATAGAACGAACTGCAGTAAACAATTGCTGTAACTGCATACATCATATCTAGGATATTTTATTCTTTAATACAACATAACAAAAAACAAATTAAATTCTAAACATTGAAATTATTCCACGTAATATCTTCCTCTTAGTACACATTCTTCTATTCGGGTTCTAAATTCTAGGTAGGTCGATGAAAGCATTTCTTCATTCACACTAGCAACAGCTTCTATGATTTTTGTTTTAAATTTTCCAAATCGTCTTCAAAATTATTATTATTATTATTATTTTATTTATTTGCATATGGCCATAACTTCTCATTCCGAACAACTTTTCTTAACAAGATTTTGGCATACTGTGAACAGAAAAGGTACTTTACCTAAAATGAAAATAGTTTTTGCTCAACTGGAAAGGCCTACTTGATTTAAAAAAATCGAAAGTAGGCTAAAAATAAGTTTCAGGCCAAGCAAAACTTTTTATAAAGAATAACATTTTGCCGAAAACTCCAAAATAAAAAAGTTTACAAGAGTGGGCAACCCCATCCGGGGACACCCTGTATATATATATATATATATATATATATATATATATATATATATATATATATACAGTGTGTCTCCGGATTGAGTTCACTATAGGTGTAATCGGTAAAAAATTTAAGAATTTCTTTTTTATGTTTTGGAATCCCGCCCTGCTTTGTCTGAAAACAATTTTAAGCATATTTTTAGTTTTCTAAAAATCAAGGCGGCCATGAAAAATGTAAAAAAAAACTATTTTATATTCAGGTAAAGTGTGTTTTTGGTCAATAATACGGCATAATGTTCTTAAGAAAAGTTGTTCAGAATTTGAAATTATGACTCTATGCAAAATTTCAAAAAGATTGGCTAACTTTCATTGTATCCGCTTTTTGTGTTAAGAAACATTTGATTGTTATTATCTTAGATAAACATCAAAATCTTTAAATTTTTGTTTGAAATTGATTGCTTATCTAAGTATTTTGTAAATTACTTGCAAATTTTTTGAATCAGCACTTTCCTGAAAGGTGGATTGGAAGACATTGTCCAATACATTGGCCAGCGAGATCGCCGGATTTGACCCCATTAGATTTTTTTTTTGTGGGGTTATTTAAAACAAGAAGTTTATAAATTTGTTTTTAATGATAACATTAAATTATTAAAACAAAAAAATTAGGGATGTGATAGATGAACTTAACCCAATCACCATAGCAAAAGTATATGACCAGTTTGGAGTTAAGGTAGAAAAATGTGCAGATATTGGAGGAAGTCAAATAGAGTAATTGTTATTTAATTTTTTTTCTTAATAAAATACAATCTTAGAAACTTATGTTTTTATGTTTTTTTTATCTAAGATAATAACAATCAAATTTTTTTATAAATTTTTTTGGTGTAAATGTTTTAACTATTTTTATTTTTTGCATTAAACACCATTAATTTTATATTTATTTATCTAATTAAACATTAGACAATTTTTAAATTAAAGAAAATGTTTAAATGTTTCTTTTGTGACTACTGCGATTTTCCGTTAAGTAACACAAAAAGTCGATTTAATGAAAGTTAGCCGATTTTTTTGAAATTTTGCATAGAGTCATAATTTCAAATTCTGAACAACTTTTCTTAAGGGGGTAGTACTCTTTGGCGGCCTGAAAAATAGGTGATTTTCGGGATTTTTTTAAAAGATAACTATAAATGTATGACAAAAATGGAATACATATATTTATTCTGCCGTTTTCCGGCTACAAAAATTAATTTTTTGGTTTACATTGGGCAACTCCTTCGGCTGCTACACCATGTGCAGCGTGGCACCTATGAGGGCAACCTGCTGATCGGCGGACATCATAGAGGCCGCACCGTTGGAGCTAGAACAAAATCGATATTTTTCCCTTAATCTCCGATATATTTCCTGTCATCGTACGTAGGATTTTTTGATTATGTTGAAAAATGAAAAATTGACAACGTTTTGAAAAAAAATCAGGTTTTCGGACGCAAAAATGGACATAAAAGCTTGCACCAAAAATCCATTTTTAAAGATAAAGAAAAACGGCTACGTACGATGACAGAAAAAATTGCGTAGAATTCAAAAATTCAAACCGCGTTCAAATCGAACGAACCGTTTTTGAGTTATGATGTCCGCCAACTTTGAAAACATGCTTTCGAGATAATCGCGCTTGAAGTTTTAAGTCCAGTTTTTCATCAAATTCGTTTACATACTTTCAGTCTGCTACACGGCTTCGCTTTTCGGCCTGTAACTTTGAAACGGAGTGTTTCATGAACTTTGGGTAAAGTTTACGATAAAGTAGACACTCCAAAGAATTTTTTAAGCAAACAAAAAAAAAATCGATTTTTTAAAACTTGCAAAGAGTACTACCCCCTTAAGAACATTATGCCGTATTATTGACCAAAAAGGCACTTTACCAGAACATAAAATAGTTTTTTACATTTTTCATGGCCGCCTTGATTTTTAGAAAACTAAAAATATGTTTAAAATTGTTTTCCGACAAAGCAGGGCGGGATCCCAAAACATGAAATTGAAATTCTTAATTTTTTTGCCGATTACACCTATAGTGAACTCAATCCGGGGACACACTGTATAAATATAAATAAAAATTATTTTTTTATAAAGAAACTTTAACTTTGTTTGTTTTTTGTTTGTTGCCTAAAAAACCATCGGCGTAGATCCCGGCTATGAAAGAGCGTTATAGCAAATCAGCGTAAAACGGGGCATTAGTGTAATTTAAAATTGTAATATTTGTTTTCAGCAAAGGCAAATATGAATCGGATCCTGTTGATAAAATATTTAAATTTTTATGCTCGAAAGAAACGGATACTGTTAGACCAAAGACGTTTAATATACTTGGTCGTGATGTTGAATTCCGCAAAACCTGTGGTCGAGTATTAGATACTACTTTTTCGGAAATTTGCGATAGAGTAAGTTTAATATTGAATAAACATTAACATTTTTAATAATATCGCCTAAATTGATTTCGTATTTTATTTAGCCTTTAGGTGCAAGTGACTATTTGTTACTATCACAAATATTCCACACAATAATTATCAGAGATATACCACAATTAAACATGAAACTAAGATCTCAAACACGTAGATTTATTACTTTAATTGATACATTATATGATCATCGTATCCGTGTTGTATTATCAGCCGATGTACCACATTCACAATTATTCGGTATACATAAAATCGATGATATTAATTCGTTAGATGAAAATCGAATGTTAATGGATGATTTAAAAATTGAAAAAGAAACGGTAAGTTAAATTACAAGATTTATTGTTACGAGATATATTTACGTTCGGACAAATAAACTCAGTAAAATTAACTCATCACTTTTTATTTTATATATTATTGATTGAAAAGATACTGGTAAAGTTTTAGGAGCTCTAAATGAACAAAGATAAATAGAAATTAGAGATAATGAGAAATTTACAAGTGCTTGATTATGACTTCTGGGCAAGATTTTCTTTTAAAGCGTTACAGAGTTATTATGAATGCATGAATCCACTCTAAATGCACAAAAAGATGCATGAATATATCGTGCTCCTTGCAAAAATTTTTAAAACTGCGATAGAGGTTTTATTTATTTAATTACAATTTAATATAAAATATTTAAGTATAATTTTTAAGATTCGCCAGGTTGATATAGGGCAATAACATGGGATATATATATAATTTGGTTTTAGTTTTAATTTGCTAGCCGTTTGGGCGCTAGAATTTTTTTTAAAATGTCTTTTAGAATTTTCAATAATTTTTCCTGCTAAATCAGTATAAGTTACAGAAAAAAGTTACTTAGCTATTTTTTTTTTCTATTTTACTGAATTTTTTCAGATTTTTTTGAGCAAATTTTCGAAAAAAGTTATATCGAATTTTTTTTTTAAATATAACTTTTTTCGAAAATTTGCTCAAAAAAATCTGAAAAAATTCAGTAAAAAAAAATAGTAACTTTTTCTCTAACTATTACTGATTTAGCAGGAAAAAATATTGAGAATTCTAAAAAACATTTTAAATAAAATTCTAGCGCCCAAACGGCACATGCTAGCAAATTAAAACTAAAACCAAATTATATAATTTTTTATTCCCTATCGAAAAGTATTCTAAGTATTTCTCCGAATTTTACTTCAGAAAGAAGTATTCTGCATATTATCGATATCCCATGTTACTGCCCTATATCAACCTGGCGAACGAACACCCGGTATATAATTTAATGCGGAAAATTAAAATAACAAGTACAATATTTAAATTCAAACGGTGCATTAATTTTGTTTACGAGTTTATTTTTGTTACTTTAATATTTATTATAACCTGTGTATAATAATTTATTTTAATAACTAATTATAATAGTTATTTTGAACTTTGAAACTAAACATTTATTCAGAATTAATTATTTATGAAGCTATTGTTATTCTAGGAAAATGCGGCAGCAAATATTTTTACCGGCGAAGAAGAAGTATTCGCATTTGATCGCACATTATCACGTTTATCTGAAATGCAAACACAGGAATATTGGGAGATGTGGGAAAGACGATGATACAGTTACATTACTTATTTAGTTACCATCTATTTATTAGCTCAATCGTTATTATGATAAGAATCCGGATATTTGCAAGTTGTTGCTTTTTTAAAAAAAATCATTATTGCATTAACTTTTCCTACTTTTTTAATATTTTACAATTGATTTCTCCCGGGCTGTGAGAAAGTTATTCGCTTTCAAAACAAATCAACTTCGTAAAATATTAATTTTGTTGGATTTTTATTAAAAATAAATTATCGTTTTGAAATAGATAATGGCATTATAAAATTGGTTGCGGGTTCAACTATCTGTATCAAGTAATGCCATTAAATTTAGTTTTTAAGTTGAGAAGTTTTACTTTTTTTTGTGAGCTAAATTAATTATTTATTTAATCAAATGCATATTTATTTATGCTAAAAATTGTTTAAATATTTTGAAACAAAAATATATATTATGCTATTAAAGGTCGGTATTTTGTGTTCTGGTGAAAACTAACTTAACCAGGTAATAAATTTATGGTTCCACTGGTTAATGTAACCAGTACAAAATGTGTCTTTTTAGTCAAATATTAAATTTAACCAATTACCAAATAATTTTAACCGAGATTCAAAATACCGACCCTAAATATTAATATTTTATGAAACTAGACAGATTCACAAAATCTTTGTGATCAATCGAAAAGTATTTTTCTGTACTTAATTAATTAATAATTCTGAGTTAATGTCGTTGTGTGAAATAAATAATTTTCATTATAATTAATAAATAATTATATTTGTATATATTGAATATATGTTACTAATTATTGTTATTTGTGAATTTCTACTTACTAATTTAATAAGTTAGACTTGTATATATGGAAATTTTCTTTTAAATTGTAAACTAATTGAAAAAAAAAGTTTGTTAATTTAGCATATTTATTTTTATCATTAACAATTTACATGTGGTTACCTAGGAAACAAGTCAATATTAGTTTATTATTTATGAAGTTTATAGTATTATATATTTAAATAATCTCAATAAATTGTAAAAAAGAATTTGGTGTTTTTAATTTCTGCATTGTAAAAAATATTTAAATTTTGTTAAATAAAAATTAATTTGTATTTTAATTATAACTAGTGGTCAAAATTCGACCGTAATTCATTAAATTTTTCAGTTTGAACGTTATTGAGGGTCTTTTGTCAAAAAGTATACTTCTATCACAGATAAACATAGATCTGTGCTTCTATAATCATTGAATATAATTTAATTAAAATTATTTATTAAGCACTTTGTAATAGTTTATTTAAATTTTATAATACTAAATATAATAAAAATGATTAAAAATAGAAATATTATTTATATTTGATCAAAAACAGAAGCAAGAAATTATTTTGAAATTAATGATATAAGCACTATTTCACGAAAAAATGAGGTGATAATACGGGCCAATGTCATTATGCATTAATTTTCGAGTTATTTGCCATATTATAACAAAACAATAACGCATTTTTTGACATTTCCTTGTTTTTTTTTATTGCTATACTGGCCAGGTTTCGCCAAGGCTACACAGTTAATTTGCCTATCTTTTTCAAATTATATAAAATTTAAATAAAAAATTAATACAAAAAATGAAATAAAGAATACGTGCTTCTTATTATTTTGTAAAGAAATAATCTTAGATTAATTCTTTGCCCCCTTAAGCTATAGACAACGCACATAACGTAATCGCATTGCACAAACTTTACTATTTGTCGAAGTGATTTATAGTTTATGCTTTTAATATGTTGGATAGTCTTTGCGATTCACTTACATTAAATTTTAGTTATTAATAAATTAAATTTATTTTTTATTAACATATTTATTTAAAAAATACATTTATATATATATATAACATAAATTAAACATAATCACAAACCTTTTTTAGCTTATCAACAATATATGGCTTTAGATAAAACAGAGAATAAAATTTTTTGATTTTATAAGATCAAATGCAATTTTATACTTTGTTATATGATGAATGAATTTAATTTTTGCATCCACATTCATTTTCTGCAATTGAAAGTATCTTTTATTATACTGAATACGAATTGAAACATTTTCTTTACCTTTACAAGTGTAGGTTACTTCTAAATATTTAATAGTGTTTAAACAAGGTTCTCCAAATATTTCGTTAACGGCTTTGACATTGCAACTTTGTTGATTATTGCATCTAAAATAAATTATTATTACTAAAAGATAAGTATTAAATGTTAAGTAAAGAATTTTCTAACTAAAAATTTGGGCATGAATTGATACAAAAACGATATAGATACAGTGTGACAAATTTAATTTAAAAAAGCAAAAAGTGTTTTCTTATAAAATAAAAATTAAATGTATTCAAAATAGTCATAAAATAAAAATAATATCAATTTGCATCAAAACTGCAACCTTTAATTGATATTAAAAAATTGGGGTTAATAATTTTTTACAGCACAAATATTTTGTTTGTTTGTTTGGAGAATAATTATTCTAACTTGTTATGGATAAAATTACTTTAATCAATTTCGAGTTTTTTTCGAAAATAAAAAAAAAAAATGCCGAGTTTTTTGCTGAAAATTTGCATATCGATACAAAATTGTATTCTAAACAACTTTTTCTAATTTGTAGATATTTTGAAGAGAAATTTAATTTTCAGTACATTTCTTTTGACTATTGTTAATTTAATCCATTTACAAAAACACAAAACGATTGGCTATCTATCAACAATGGCTGTAACTATAAATACGTATAAAAACATGATAATTTGAAAAAAGAATAATGTATTGAATAACTATTATTATTATTAAAAAATGACCTTTCTTTCATAATTTTAAGTGTTTCCGAAGTACGACAATCGACATTTCCACTAAGTCCACATACTGAAACGGAAGTTCTACCATAATTTGCATCTTCGATATTTATTAGATGATCTTTTTGACATTCTAATTTTATAGTATCATATTGGCAAGCTATTTTTGTTTCTAAAATACGAGAAAATATTTTCATTTAATTTCAAATATAACTGACTCAGTTTTCTTACCTTCAGAATGTACTTGAAGTACATAATTTATTAAAACTAAAATAAAAATACACAATTTTCTTACAGACATTTTGTTCTACTTTATAAGAAGTATTTACTGTAAATAGTTAAAATTTATTTTATCTTCATTTTATTTATTGTTATATGATAATTTATCTCAATTTTAGTTGTAATTTGATAAACTTTGACTTTATTAAAACTTGTTTATTTTAGTTATCAAAACGTAGTGACAATAATAATAAAATTATTGTCGCTATGTACCTATTTGTTTTTTGAAAAACTCCTAACAGAATTTTGTCTCAGTTATTGTAAATATGTTTTTATTTATCAGAATTTATTCAAATTTCAGGGGAAAATGCACTAAATGTCTACAAATATACATAAATTTATATTTTTCACAGTATTTGTAAATTTTTGGAAAAAAAATCCAAATTTTATTATATTTGCCAAAAGTTAAATTAATTGATTTTACAGTTGTTTACTTTATGTTGTAAATTGTTATTAATTACACTAGGCGACAAGGTTTTTATAACATAAACCAAATTATTATTTTTGTTATCCATTTCATTAATTATTCATGAATATGTAACTAAAACTGCACGACACACTTTTTAATAAACGTTTTGTTCATAGACAATTTGCAATACATCGGTGTATTGCCGCTTGTCCATATTTATAGCAAAATCTTGTATATATAATTATATTTATGTAATATTAATTACTTTCAAATTAAAATAAATATTAAAGTTGTTTTTGCGATATTTTTGTGTTGATATTAAAAATTTTCCATAACATAAAAACTACATGTTATCATTGATTATGGTGTACGTAATTTTCAAGATTATGGAAATAAGAAATGAGCAAAAATCATCTCATCAAATTCATATTATCGAAAAATAGTTCAAATTTGTCGCCTAGTGTTTTTAGCCATTTTTTTTTTATACAAATTTTTTTGGTTATTTTTAAATAAGTTGGTTTTAAAAATTTATGTAATATGCTAATATGTAAATAATTAATTTTTAAAAATAAATTGATATACAAGGGTACATTTTATTTGAAATCAAAAATAAAAAAAAATTTAAAGACATCTGAATATAAATTTATTACATATAAGGTAAAAATACAAATATTTTAATACATTAGATTAAAATTACAAAATTATTTTATGTATAATAAAAAATGTAATACTACATTACTACATAAAGATATTTAAAAAAATGATGTATGTAAGTATTTTCGAGTTTCTTAATTTTTATATGGCTCTTGAATACATGTAACTAATGGCGGTATTTGGCATTTACATTTTATGGTTGGACTGTGTATAGAATCTTTCGTTAAAATAACTTCATCACCAATATTCAATTGTTTCTTGCCATAATTGCATTTTTTATCTAAAAATTGAGAAAAATATTTATTATACACATATGCATAAGTAATTTATTATATTAGATAAATGCATAAATTTGTAGCGTTTTTTAATTAAATAACTATATGTGTTAAACGCTACGACCTTATGCATGAATCTAAATATAGGACGTTCTGTGGAAAAGTGACGAATATGCTCGCCACCTTGACATAATTGATATTTTTTTCATTAGTAGGAAAGAATGCACAATTAGATGCTACAGTCCATTAGAATATTTGTCAAAAATAATAATAACTATTTGCATTTAAAAACATTGGGTGCTTATATACGTTATTCGTCACATTTTCATTGAAATTTAAAATATAAACTAAATAATACCTGAACCACTAGCTTCTTTTGCTACGGATATCACATCTTTATCGGATGCTGAAACAAATTTATTTATTTTACATACATACATATACAATCACCCCATGTACCCAAAAAGATGTGGTACAAACTCTTTCCACTATCCCGAAATCAGTTTCGTTTTATTTTAATAATTAATATTTTTATTTTGATATAGGCCGGATTTATAAATTTTTTAAATTAAAAGGCTTAGCATAGTTCAGTTTTTCTTCTTTCGTAAATTTATTTTTAACATAATAAAAAAAAATTGACAACTCTTTGACATTAACATTTTCATTTTATCAAAAATTTAAAGCCACCTTCACTCATATGAAATGATTTTTATGTATTTTTTTAGCTATTTACACTTAAAATGATACATATTTCAAAAACTAACAAATTCCAATATTTTTAGACAAGAACAACAAATATTTGGAACACAAATTATTACCAACAGAAATTATTTTGATCGTTCTAGCCATAGAATTTTTTTGAAAAGCATCGCATCTGTGCGCCACGGTATACAAAAAAAATTGTATTAGAAAATAATAGTCTGTTTATGGGAGAGAATTAACAAATTTTTATTCTTTACTTACATAAACTAATTAACGATATATACAAAATATTGTGTTAGAAATTATCTACATTTTCGGAGATAAAATAATAGTCTACATAAACTAATTAATCGATAACTAGTAAATAGTTTCTTAATTTTAACTATAAATAATTATTTCTACTTTGTAGTAATTTAATAATATAAAAATACTAATTCCGCGTTTTAATTCTTTCACGTAGTTTCTTCGAGACTATTTCAATTACTCTTTTTTTTTGTGTGTATCTAGTTTGAGCCAAACTATAATCATTTCATCATTTCATCTATATATTCTCTGTTTTTTACAGTATTGATTGAGAAATACTTACGGCATTGCCAGCCTATTGGGCAGCATCTGCTTGTTCCATAAAATATAGGTGCACAGTTTTGCTTTATGTTCAGCGTATAACGTAATTCAATTCCACAACTAATAGTTTTACAGTATGGTTCCTCGAGTTTGCCATTAAAACCGGCTTTACATGTACACGATTTACATTCATCGTTTGGATGTTCGAATCTTTCACCTTCATGATAAGTTTTTCCATTTACTTCACATTTTGCTAAGTTATCGAAAGGTGCTGAAACAAATAAAAATTGTGTTAAAAAGTATTTTCTGTTTGTGATATTATAGTTGTTTGTAAAAAATCAATAATTTTACATAAAAATCTGGGGAAACGGATTTACACCAATTTAATATGTAAATTTACAGACACCACAGGAATTTTTTTACATAATATGAATATAAAATATTTTATGTAAGTTTACTTACTTTGTCGGTAAAAACATAATATGGTAAATTAATTATTTTATTTAAAATCATAATGTTTTTACAGAAAATTTATCGTTTTGCTGAAATAATATGTTTGCTATGATTTTTATGATGTAAAATGGGAACTTTTTTTTACAATGCATTTAGTTGAAGCGAAATTAAGATTTTATAATGAGACTCGAATTAGTAAATCTGCTTTTTTTGTCGTGTTTAACAAATGATTGTAAATAATTTTTAAACTTACGACAATTTTGAGCCTTTGAACAACATTCACCATCGTCGTACGCCCGATAACAATTTGGTTTTAAGGGATTGACGCCAAAAACTTCTGGACATTCTATGTTTGCGCAAAGGATGTCATTACTACAAACATTTAATTATTTATAATTAAAAATTTTCAGATGTTTTCAGATGTGATAGCTTAGTACATAAATACTTTTTTAACATATTTGAACTAAAGTCGATTTTAAGCCGACAATAAAACATCGCTAAGTAACAACAACGAAATTTGCCAATACAAATTTGAAAAGTTAACAAAAAATTGTTTTATTGACAGTATTAATAATTAAAACAGCAGAACTTAATATCGATGCTTTTTTTGTCTATTTAAAGTCGATTTTAATTCACTGTTTATTATAAAATCGGATGATTATATTTTTTATGTTATACGAAACTTTTATTATTATCTTTTTTAAAATTTCACAATTTTGATATATTTTAAAATAAAAATAAAACGACTTTAGGTTTAAGTTCCGTATTAATATTTATTCAATGTCCGTGTTTATCAGGAAAAATGATAGGAGTATATTTTATACAACGTTCAGTTAGTAGTCGATTTTTATTTAGCGGCGGTTACTTACGGTTAGTTTAGTGGTTACTATTACTCTTTCTTCTCATTATTAATAAAAATAAATAAATAATAGCTTTGATTATATAATTAATGGTAATAGTAATCGCCGCTGAATACAAATCGCAAATTGTGTTTTAATATAATTATGTTTTGTAATAAATATATATTTTTGACCTATCTAACCAATATGGAACTATAATTTTTAACAGTCTTTCCTCACAACAAATTTGTAAATTACACTGTCATTAGAAAAAAATTACAAATATTAATGACAATTTAATGATATTCCAAATGACCTCCTTTATCACCTTCTTGATTATTTACATCGGCATACCAAAAACACATTATAAACGGAAAAGATGCTTAATATAAATATAAAAACAACTTTTACAAATAAAACTACGTTAGGTTTATGTTCTGTTTTAATAATTATTAATAATCAACATTTCAACGAACTCAACATTTGTCTTCACCAGGAAAACTGATAGGTACAAATGACATTTACAGTAAATGTCATTTGTATCAGTTTTCCTGGTGAAGACAGATGTTGAGTTCGTCGAAACGTCGATTATTAATAAATATTAATACAAAACTTTAACCTAAAGCAGTTTTATTTAATATAATGAGTTCTGAAAGATTTTATGCTATGTTAATTTTTACAAATTATGTGAATAACTTACAATTCATTTTTTTGGCATCTACATGATGCAGCACAATTTTCTGACGTTAATTTGTTATCAATTTCATCTCCAATATTATAAATTTTACCACCAAAATAACATTTATCATTCGTTCTGGCTTCGATTTTGGCGCAATTATAATACGTGGGACAGCAATCACCGTCTTTCACATAGACAGGTTCACATCCAATTTCATCATAATGTTTTACTGGAGTTATACAACCCTTATCGCATTTACCTACACAAAATTAGAAAACAAAATTAGCTAAAATACAATGCTTAAAACTAGTAATTAATAAAAATAAATATATTGTCTCGTATTATTTGTAGCTAAATGAACAAGACGTCCTTCATTCCAACAACTATTAACAATCATAAATATATTTTAATAAGAATCAACTTTTTTTTACGTAAAGACTTAATAATAAGTAAACCTGAAGTAGAACAAATTAGTTTTAATATTTATAAATTATGTATAAATAATCAGCAAGTCTTGCACAAAAATAATCTATTCCATATGCTAATAGTAAATTAATTAATTAATTACAAGATGACTTTAATACCAAAAACAGGTTGCACAATTTATAAAATGTACCTCATCTGGGGGGAGGGGGGAAAATTGATGACGTATACGTTTATCTATCTATGTTGTCAATAACTGTTTAAGTATTGGTTTATAAATTTAAAACGTTAAAGTTTTATTTTGCTATGTATTAAAAATCTGTGGCAGAATGGCGACTATGGCTCAACCTGTGAATATTGGGTTTGGTTGCAAAAGCATAAACGGAAAATGACTGCTGTGGAAATGAGATTTTTACGTGGGGTATGTGGTGTAGATAGGAGAGATCGGGTACGAAATAGATTAGTGTATGATGAGTGTAAAATTGAAAAAAATGTAGCAAAAAGTTGGTGTTAGTCAGTTAAGATGGTTCGGACATGTTGAGCGAATGTCTAATGAACGTTTGGTTAAAAATATTTATTTGAATGATTTTGATGATATACGTTTGCGTGGACGTCCGATGAGTAGTTGGAGTGGTATGATTGAGAGTGTTTTGCGTGAGCGAAAGTTTCCAAGTAGTAGGAATAAAAGAGCATGTATGAGAGGAATTATGAATGTGGATGAAGCGAAAGTTGCTTGTTTGGATAGGAATGTTTGGAGACGACTGATTTCGGGATGATGAAAAGAGTTTGTGACATATCCATATGGGTACATGGCGTGATTGTGTATGTATGTGTGTATATATGTATAATGTTTATTTTGTTATCTATCATTTTAAGTATGTGTATTTATATTAAAAGTTAATAAATTGTGCGCATGCATATTTCTGTAACTATTATTTTCGCCTTTTGTAGCTATATGATAAATTTGTCTATATAAATTTAATTCTAAAATTATGGTTAATAAACCATCATATATAAAGTTGTAAATATTAGTAAAGTTGTTTAGATTCGTTTTGGCTGGTATTGTAAGCTCGGTTTTTTGATGTTTTCCAAATGTTGGAATAATTTTAATCCTTGGATTAATTTTAAAAATCAGTCAATGAAATATTATCATTTGTTACATTTTTAACCAATCACAAATAATTTTTACTTATCTTAAGAATAAATAAAATTGAAAATACTGGCACTTAGTTAATCTGTTTAGTCCCGGTTTTATGAAAAATTTCATTGTCTTAAAACCGGTATTACTTGAAACGGATTTTAACAACGAAAAAGCATCGTTTCATTATCAACAATAATAATTATACCATTTTAAAATTAAAGAGTTGACAGAAGAAGCATTATTTTATTGACAACAATAATAATTATGCTAATAGAATTTAAAATCGATGCTTTTTTGTCGGCTTAAAGTTAATTTTATTTTAAGTATTTATTATAACGAGCCTTATGCCCGTATGCATAAACATTTTCGTTAAAAATAATGGTTCGTTAAATTGAAAATTCTTGGATTCCGTAAGAAATCTTCCTATGTATATTGCAACGAAATTTCTTACGGAGATCCAAGAATTTTCATTTTAACGAAAATATTTATGCATACGGGCATTAGTATATTTAATTATATTTAACTTCAAATATAAATTAATCATTAATTTCTTAGGTTTTATTTAATAATAATTTAATATTTTAGTAAGTGCAAATTTAATCCATATACTGATATTTTACTCATAAAATATGTGAATCAACTGAAAAAGTAATTCTCAAACAGTTTTCATTCTAATTTTAATATAAAATTTATAAATTTTATCAATTTTTCTTTCATTTACAATATTATGTAAAGTATTTTTTGTGGCAGACCTTCTAGGGTTTTTTTCCAATGCACAAATTATGGAATTTTATTTACAAAATTAACTAAATTATTAATTATTAATGTAATCAATGTAAATATAAATCTACAAAAAACTAACTAAATTGAAAAAGAAATTAACAAATTTATATTCAGTATTCAAATATTTCTGGCCAAGTTTAGTTAAAAGTACAATAAGACCTGCTTTAATATATTTGTACAGTAATTTCTGAAATATTTCTTTTTTCGAAATAATAATATGTTCATATAAAAACTAATCAAGGTTAAAATATGTATAGTGTGTACCATATTTTGCGATTATATGTGTAAATTGAAACAAGTTTAATGAAATAAAATATATAAAAAAAAAAGTTTTACCTTGAACTCCAATAACAAGAGTTACAATAAACAGTATCGGCAGAAACATTGTGTCACGGTCAAATTTCATATTCAACTGTTATTAATATGGGATGAGTGTCTTTATATATACGAACATATATGGTGTGGGAAAGGTAAACATGAATTCTATTTTTGAATTTTTATTACATAATGTATTTTAATACGTGAATACTATAGTAGGATGAGAAATAGGGTTGCAAACTTTTGTCCAAAAACGTCCACAGATTTAAATTGTATTCGACTCGTATTAAAAGGTCAAAAACTTTCACTAATAATTTGTATTTAGGTAAAAACACATACATATATTTAGCAAAATAAAAATGTAGTAATATATAAATGTATAAATATATAGTAATATAAACATAAAATTAACAAAAATTATAAGTAATTAATACATTATTTCAGTTTAACCAGCGGGCCGGGCCATGTACTTAATTGGAAAAATGTTTAAAAATCAAAGAAAGTTCGGGCTTATTTTGTAGTTAAAACTAATTTTTACCACTTTGACTGAAAGAAAAAAAGGTATAATTCTTGGTACGGTGTCCTTAACATTTTCAAAAATTAAAAAAAATTGTACAGAAATCTTTCATAAATAAATGACGAATCCGTACTTAGTTTATGAGGTTGTATGTGTGTGCGTCGTCAGTTAAAATTTTTTGATCGCAACTCCTAGACGGTTTAACCGATTTTGATAAAATTTTCAGAATAGGTTTATTTAGTCGATTATTTATTCGATTTTAATCTAATTTTCACAAAATCTTTTTCTAGTGCTCACATAAATTACATAATTTTACTAATAAGGTAAAACCGTCAAACATTGACACATCTTTAGTTATTAATTTTTTTAAATTTTATTAAGATTTATAATTTATTTTTTCTTAGCAGAAAAATTAGCTTCATATATTAGTTTCTAAAATGTAAAGTAATTTATTGATTATCATAAACGGTATTGAAAATATTTAATATATATGTATATACCATAATTAGTCAATGTTACCCTACATGTGGGTAACATTGACATGCCTTGTTTTTTCTTGCTTTATGCATTGAAATGGCAATGTTACAATATAAGAATTTAATTTTGACATAGAACTTTCTTTTTATAATTTGACAATTTTAAATTTATTTTAAAAAATTGGTCAAAAGTGCATTTTTATGAAACCAATTATTTCCTTAGTGATAAATAATTCTTCTATTCTTATTATAAGTAAATACTAGGTAGTAAATAAAGGAATAATAACATAAGAGTAAACTTTATTGTAATTTTAAGAAAATTTATAATATACATGCAATTAATTAACAATTAAAGAATTTTACTCCGCATCGAAAAAATTTGTTTGAAAAAAATACATGTCACGACGAATTCGTGGTTGAGGCAGCACGCGTACTATATCTGTAGCAAGAACGTAACTTTTGTCTGTAATGTCCGGAAAAGTAAAATGACCTCCTCGCTTTCTTAAAAAAAACGAATTGTGCATGAAATGGTACGCGAATTGCAGGTAAAAACCTCTTAGAATGGAAGTTTCAAACACGAATTGTCACCATATAAAAAACAACACGTCGGTATCCATACGCCATAAGCCCTAAGCTTCGAGCAACGAGCGATGGATGGTGATATTATCTACAGTAGTCATATACATCATTTTTAGAGCTAATCAACAGCGTTCTGTGACTCACTATGAAAATTTTAAAAGCCGTTTTCAAAGATGTGTCAATGTTACCCTACTGTCAATGTTAGCCTCCTTTACCTTATAGTGAAAAAAAATTTACAAAAATTTTAAAATTTAATTCTGGCTTTACTATTTATAAGAGATTAATCGAATATTTACAAAAGATTCTATTAGTGCCCATATAAATTATACTCCTATAATTTTTAGTGTCATAGAGTGTTGTTGTTATTTGACCAATGTATTCTCTACTTTTAACAAATTTTAATATCTCTTTTCAATTTTAAGTTATCGATATAAATAAATAAATATATATATATATATATATATATATATATATATATATATATTTGTTTACAAAATTATAAATAAATTATACCTTATATAATAGAAGAAAAAGTATTGGAAAATACCCGATAAAACAAAATACGCAAAATAAATAAATAATTTAATTATGTTAATTCAAAACAATTAATATGACCAATTATTAATGTATTTATAGACACATAACAAATAAAATAAGCTCATGAATAACAAAAATAGTAAATAATAACAAGATAGAAAAACAGATGCAAATAATATAAAAAAAATTATTTGTATGATTTTATTTATATTTATTTAGACGTGGGGAAAAAATTGTTTACTTAATATCAAATATTTTTTACAAATTGATTTATAATAGGAATAAACAACAACAATTTCTTTTGATTTTGTATATTTTATTTTAATATATTTGGATGTGCCATCATCAGCTACATAAAACAGAACTTATATAAAATTTAAATAAAATTAAATAATTTCCTTTAAACCACAAAATAATTTCCCTTAATAGGCACGTAGGTTTTTTTAATGAAAAAGTAGCCCATTTTCAGGAATTATTTTTACTGTACAGGAAAGGCCTAAAGCAATGCGACTTTTTTCATCATGTAAATTGTTTATTGACTTGTATGTCGGATTTTTTGGTCACCTCCCCTCCCCAAACTTCACCCCCCACTCAGCTTCCCATAAGCCATGTCCGGAATTTAGAGATATGTGGTTCCAGGAATTCCTCTGCATTGCTTCATCTGAAACAAAAACCGTTTCGGATTATTGAATTAGAATATATTCCCCATCGTTTGACGGATCCTTTTTTGAAAATTCGATTTTTTCGCAAAATGGCGAACTTTAAAAAAAAAAAGTCAATTTCGACCCTTTTTTCTGCTTTCTTGGATGATAAAAAATTAAAAAAATAAACATTTTTTAAAAAGGATCCGTCAAACGATTCCAAATTCTATTATCTTTTTGCTGGCAAAAAATTAAACAGATCGGTTAATTTGTTCCAGAGAAATCATTGGAACCGACAAAATAAATCTAGTTCCAAGAAAAACGCATTTAAAGTTTCAAAATAAGTTTTAAGTTAGAAAAGTAATTTTTTTTCAACTTACATGTAATCATCAATTCCAGGGCCATATAAGCATTTCTCCTGTTTATCTTGGGTGTCTATTTTTCCGGACAATCTCTGCCGAATCCGTGTCTCTCGAGTAGAATGCTCCGTTCTTATTGCTGATTGGTGGCAGCGACGAGAGTCATATGAATTAGGGTACCTCACCTAAGCGAGTTTCGCGACAAAAATCGCTGTAACTTTCTTAATTATTAAGATTTCGAAAAACGGTTTCGTGTTTTTAATTCTTAAAGAATATCTCTATAAGAATATGCAATAAAAAAAATCGATTTTTTGAAGAAAAAAAAACCTACGTGCCCCCTTAAACCACAAAATAATTTATAAACTCTAAAAATAATTAATAACGCGTTTATAAATTATTTTCTGGTTTAAGGGAAATTATTTTATTTTATTTATATTATTTACTGGTGTTTAACAAAGTTAATATAATATTAAGTATTCACTGGTAGATAATACAATGATAATACTAATACTACAATATAATATTAAGTTTTCATTGAATTATAAATCCTGCATATATGCATGCCTCCGTTTCTCATGCACGGCCAAAGAATATATAATATTAATTTATCTATGTGCACGGCATAATCTATAATTAGTTATATAGGCAACTTTTTCTACATATTTGATAATTTGTACACATGTAACCAGGGGCATCATGATTTTGAGTGAAAATATAGACTGCTCCGTTGCCATTGATTTTTATTTTTGCATTGTAGTTTTAAAAATTAAATATTTTATTCATATAAAATGAATTTTTTTTTATTTGGCAATTTTATTTAATTTTCTTTTAACAATTTTTTAAAAAATTCCTGCATTTAACACTGAGACAAAAACTTACTTCAATTGAACCAGCAATTTGTTTAAATTATTGCTGTTAAATATTAAAAACAAATTATGTTAAAAAATAATTACCAAAAACATAAATAGTTTTAAAGTTTTATTCAAATTTCTTCATAACAAAGTACAAAATAATAAATACAAATACACGTACAATAAACACAACATACTGAAGCGGTAAAGACATTGCTTAAAATAAATAATTAATATTGTCATATCTACTATTTACAAATAATATTTACAATTTACTTAATATATAAATATATTTACAAAATACGGAAAAACTTCGCAGTAACTTATTGGCGTTTAATTTCTGGATAAATTTTATTTTTTTAGAAGTAAACATTGTCTTTTAAAACATAAAACGGCTGTATGTTCTAGTTCTGTATTAATATTTATTAATAATCGACGTTTCGACGAACTTAATGTAAGTCTTCTTTTTTCTTGATGAAGACGTACGTTGAGTTCGTTGAAACGTCGATTATTAATAAATATTAATACAAAACTAGAAATTAAGCCGTTTTATTTTAATATAATGAGTTCTGAAAGATTTTTTTTACTATATTATTTTAAAATTACATTACATTACAATTATATATAAAATTTAAAATAATTTTTATTATTTAATATGAATAACTATAATTTTTATACATATTTTAAAATTCATTGATAGTGGAGATAATGCATTATAATACTAGGACATTGAAGAAATAAATGTTCGTATTGTCATTGTGAAATTTAATTTAATTAATTTAAAAATTTAATATAATGCATTATATATATATATATATATATATATATATATATATATATATATATATATATATATATATATCGATTTATGAGTTTTTTTGCAAAATATTTATTATTTCTTCTTTCATTTTGCAATATAATTTGCTTTGGCTGCATTTGTGATATTATTCCGAAGAAGGTCACAATAAAAGTACGAATATTTCATATAACTTTATTAAAAATTTTATTAGTTGATTCATAAATCGATATTATCATATATTACCTCCACTCATACGAGTTTAAAAAAAAACTTTTACAAAAATTTGGAAATTCATAAGCATATTCAGCTGTTAACATTAACTGAAATTTTAAGAAAAAATCAAACTTTTGTTACTGGCATTTTATTTAAAGATTTTTTAGGAAAATTTAATATTTGTAGCCATATGCGGCAAGTTTTTCCCGAACAAACCCACATCATGCAACACACGGTTACCAACATATTAAACATAACTTTCAAATAGAATACTTGAAGCGATGCACTGTGATAAACAGGTTGTTGATTACAAGTTCGACAATCTAGTGCTGATAATAAAGCCAGTGACTTCCACCATGGTCGATGCCAACTTTCGTATGTAACGCATACCAAATAGCTTATTTCCAAAATTAAAAATAAAATCGTAAATACGATTAAACGGGCAATTAATCTTTCTAATTTTTCCGTGCTTTTTCCAGCCGCTTGTAAAGATTTTTTTACACGCATTAATGCAATTACACAACCACTTACAAATAATCCTCCAATTAATAGATATAAAGTATGTGGAACAACAATAAACCATATGTTGCTTTCTTCTCTAATCACACATGCACCCGTCAATTCATCGGCGATTGTATGTCCCGTTGTTAAAGCTAGTATAGCCGGAATACCGGAAAAACCATAAACAATTGTATAGAAAAATTTAGCCATTCGTATCAATGATTCAGTAGACCATTCGCAGGCTACATGAAGATACCAACAAATACAGAAAATCATCCACCACATTCTTATTACCAGTTCCAAATAATGAAATAGAATAGAACTTATTGCACATAAGGCATTTTCCGATGATTCAATTACTAAATGATCTTGAGAGCAAATAACTAAATTTGGTCCTACCAGCGTTCTTATCAATGTTAAACTTGAATAGATAAAACAGTTTGCTGTCATAAAAAGTAAAGGTTTCTCGGGATAATAAAATCGATTTTTATCCATACAAAATGTTAACATAGTTATGCTAGTAATAATGCAACTGCATAACGACCAAATTATAATCCATATTTTTGTAAAATATTTGTCTTCCGATCGATAATAGGCATCAGCTCCACAACGTGGCACACAGGACTCATCGATCGCCATAAATCGTCTTGGGCAATGTGAAAAAGTTGTACTCCTCGGCTGATTTATATTGATTAATGGAAATGAAATATTATTCTGGGATACTTCTTCGCCAGTCGGATAATGCATACAGAGTGCTGGTGGTGTAGGAAATCGAGAACATTCCAATTCAGCTGGCCACGGTAAGAGAAAACGATCTAATACTGGTTGACAATCCTGACGAACAGTTTGACATAGATCGCGGCATGCTGGAACTGCGCCAGGTACGTGTTCCGAACACAAGGGAACAAATACGGAGCATACGAATAATCTCAAATGTCCCGAACAGTTGTAATGAAGTAGAGGTTGGAAAGCCTGCAACTAAATCAAAATTTCTTAGTTATTTAACACAATTGATGAAGAAATAAATATGTATAATATAAGACAAGGGTTGGACTGGTCCAACAAGGCACCGGGCTCTCCCCGGTGGGTCGTCAGTGATAGTCAAAAAATTAAAACTGATCTCTGAATTTTGTAAAAATTTGAGAATTGATTATTATTATAAGACACTATAGATAAATCATCGTAAGTACGAGAAGCAAAGTAATATCAAAAAAGTTAGCACTCCCACTTTGTCCAAAATTGAAAATTTTTGGCTCTTAATTTTAGACAATTTTAGATCATCAATATCAAATTTTGGACAAAAAAATGGGAGGGGAGGTGCTACCTTGAGCTCAAACTAGCACCTTCCATTTTATTTAATTTTTTGTCCAAAATTTTAATTTTAGACAATTTTAGGCCATTAAAATCAAATTTTCTCACCAATATTTTATTATTTACATAATAAATAAAGTTATATAATGTAATTAAATGTGTTATTTCAAGAAACCATTTTATAAAGTGGCTAATATTTTTTTATTTTCTTTAGTGAATTGTAACTTAGTGAATAACTTTAAACCTGACAAATTTTAGTAAACGAAAATGTTTCAAACATCTTTTCCATGTTTAATCGTTTCAAAAATGACCTGGAAAATTGGTAATATAGCGCTGTAAAACCTGAAAATGTCAGGGAATTTTGAAATCTGAAAAGTGCAACAACCATCTGTGAGTTTTGAGCAAAAAAATTAATTTACATTAATTACAATTAATACATTTCCTCCGAAAAATGTAATAAATACCAATAGATGTTTGAATAAAGCATTTTTTTCTAATTTTTCCAGTTGAACTACTCGCATTGTATGTAATGTACATAAAACAAAACAAAGATTAAGTTTATTTTACTCACGTTTGACTGAGTTTCTATATTAAATGGCGTGTGTTTTTGTATTATCCGGTTTATTTTATTTTTTTCCTTTTCTTTTTGATATAGAAATAAAAAGTTGAACCTAAACCAAGTTTTAATGGAATGCGATTCCAGCAGAAGGTTGCTTATGTCGGCAAAGATAAAATATTTTGTATTTCGATCGTCTTTGTTTTGTGCGCGAGCTTTAGATGCGACTATAATTATCAGTATGTTATTAGTTAATTAGTCACGGATGAATCTGCCTGCATACCATGAATAAACGCATTTTTTGTTTTATCATTCTGTTCGGATAATTACATTTCTTTTTTTCCAAGTTCATAAATGTTCACATATACATATTATGTACATATAGCCGTTCAAAAATATTAAATAATATTTATTTTATATTCAGTGATTTATTATGCAGTTTCATAACCTAATAAATATGATATATGTATAGAACGTTGTTAACTTAATCAATTAGTTAATTAACAACGCAAATGCACGATTTTAGTATTATTAGTTGTTGTTTGGCGATTTTCAGTAAAACGCAAGAGAGTCAATCGAACAAACCTACGTTGTAAAAAAATTTGCGAAATTATAGAAAAATAGTAGTAAAATTTTACTATAAAAAAAATCTGTAATTTCATTTTATATAACTTCTTAAATTATGTAAAATTACAGCTTGCATATTAATATCTGTAATAATTCATCAAAATAATAAGATTTTGTACATATTTTGTGTAATAATACTAATAAATTATTTATTTAGAAATACATCTTTAAGTTAATTTAAAAATGTATGTAATTATACCAAACATAATAATATTACAGAACTAAATCAATTTTATCTATTTATGAAAAATTCCTGACAGCAAATTTACTAAAAGAGACTTTACTAAAAAACTGTAAATGTACTTTTCCATCACGTTGGTAATATCAATTACATAATTTTTGAAACAGTTCTGATATTATGTATTTTTAAACAATTATGTGATATTGCAGCAGTTGATTAATTATACCTAGAAATACTAAGCATCATAGTGTCTCTTGGTTTGTAGGTAAAATTACATAATTAATTTTTAGAGTGTATTGTACTCGTAGTTCAGAACCAACAACGACCATCATAAAATTTAATTTCAACCTAGGCAGGAAAGTGTGAATGAAACTTAATTTCTAAACATATTTCAAAAAGCACGAATGAATTTACTGATAAAAATCCGTATTTTTATGAGAATTAAATCTAACACAATAAGCTTTGTCCAGTCAATGCATTTCGTTTTGTAGACACCCAGCCATGATGATGCCATGCCAGAGGTGCTCGTGAATAACCAGTCCCCCAACAGACAGAGCACGGGGTAAAGGGATTTCTAGCGGCACCTCGCCTACCAGGGAACCATGTTATTAAGTACGGGTTCTGTGCCTCATCCGAGTATAATTATCGTAATTACGGACACTGTTTCTTTAAAGGCGCGCCGCGGTCTCCGGCCTTTTGCTATCTCACTTTAACGTGTGTCAGGCAGGGGGTTTAGACGTTCGTTTTTGTTGCACTTCGGCCGGGCGATTACCGATTCGTTACGAAACACCTGAGGCTTTTGATATTTCTTTTTTTTCTTAAACAGTAATTGAGAACGGAATTGTATTCTTCTTCTTTGAAATTTTATTAATAATTATATACATATACACCATATCCTGTAAAGAGTGTATAAAAGGAAAGAAAAAAGTAGTTTAAAATTTTTATATAAATTTAATTAAATTTCAAGATTATTTTTGTTTTTGGTTTAAATAAAAAAAAAAATACGGCAATTAGAAAGTGTAAGTGTGTTTGAGTATTTAGTATATAGAATCACGATAAAATTTTGTTATTTTCAAAATCAGAACGTTTAATAAAACTACTGATTTAAAAAGATTTTATTCGAAAATAATTTGGAGCCGTATTTAACGAATAATGTGAAAAAACAATAAACACAAATGGCATTAGTTATAATATTCTTTCTTCTATACCATTAAAATGAGCAATTCTTAGCTATCAATCCCTTTTGATCGAGCAAAGCTTGATTTTTCCTAATTTTAGAAATAATGTAACATATTTTCAGATAAAATTAGCGAATAATACACATTTTATTTACAAATATATATACATTATAGTGACATAATGCTATCCACGCAATGACTGGGCAAAAGGGCAAAAATAAACCAAAATTTTTATCGGATTTCAATTTTGATTTACAACTAAGCTACACCAAAAAATAGCACAGTTTAAAATATTTAAAAATGGTAAAGTACTTTAATTTCTTAAAAAATTTTGAAATAAAACATTTGTTTATTTTTTTTTAGAATTTAAATAACTAACATAAATTAATACATGTGAAAATTAATTTCGAAATATTTCATATGTATTAATTTGCTTAAATTATTAAAAAAAAAAAAAAAAAATAGAACACTATAGAATTAAGTTTTGTTTATATCTAAACAAAACTTAATCCTAGAGCCTTTTTACTTTAATATAAAGAGTTCTGAAAGATTTTTTACTATATTAAAAATATATTAAATGAGATAAAGCTTTAGATTTATATTCTACACTACATGATAATATAAATAAATGTTTCAAATGACATTTTTGAAAAATTATATGACAATTTCCATATGAAGTAATGAAGTTAATTTTGAATGTAACTATAGAGTGTTTTAAATTAAATAGGGGCAAAATTTGGTTAAAAATATATATACAAATCTATTAAACATCTATCTTGGAACACACTGTATATTCTTTATATACAATTATATAAAGTAACTTATCAAAATAATGTCAAATTTCCAAACAGGGTATATAAATTTTATACACAATTTATCTTCATTTCTTAATCCACTGATAAATTTTATCTATATTTTACAATACCGCAACGATAAATAATTTTGTTTTACAAATTTTAAATTTTCTCTATCTTATTAGAATTTACGAATACGGACACTTATTGTCTAAATATATTATAAAGTAATTTATATTATTAATTAATTACCAGAGACCTGAGTGGTAAACTGATCAGATATCATATACTTTAAAATAAAATATAACGGATGATATAACTTACTACATTAATAGTAGATTCTGAAATAAATCTGTAAAATCTATAGCGTTTATAGAATGTTGTTTTATGTGTATTCTATTAAGTAACAAATTTCATTCAACAGAAAAGGACAAGAGCTTAACAGAAAAACAATTCATTTAATTCTATTACTAATTCTACACACAAAATAATATTCTATTGTCTACTGCAGTAGTATAATATAAGTAATATTCTTGAAATTAAAATTTTCGTTTTAATGTTTTTCAAATCCATATAGAATAATTTCATTTCGTACCTGATTATTTCAGTATTTATGTACATAATTAAAATTGTTAAATTTTATTAAAAACATTTTGTATATGTATTTTGTTCTATAAAAAAGGTTGCAAACATTAGGGGCACACACACACACACACACACACACACACACACACACACAGACTTTTCAACTTAATTTTTAAAATACTATGTACATAAAAACCCCGTTAATAGTAAGAAACAAAAAATATTTTATTCTATTTCACAATATTTGCATAACATAGAAATAAACAAAAGTAAAATATGTATCATTTAGATAAAGATTATCAACATTTGTTACTTCATATATGAAATAAAATATAGAAAGCTTATTCATTGTTCCACATATAAAATTAAAAATATAAATAGTTATTAAATAGTATTTAATAATAATAGTATTATTTGTTAGATACTAACCCTTCTAGCGGCTTCTTGCTGATTACTATGTCCAGCAAAATTTGGCATTAATGTCATATTATAACCCAAATGTTGACATATAGGAAATGCAATCTTCTCGCATCTCGGTAACTTTAAACATTGCACTATTGTTAACAAACTTATAATAATTATTATACGCATTGTAAATGTCACTAAACCAAAACACGAAATTATTATTTCTACTAATTATTATCCTTCCATTCTATATAAATTTCATCATTACTATTTATTTTTAACAGAACGCGTTTACATTTCTCTCAGGTAAAACTGTTTTGTCTGTAGCAGCACACAACCAAACATCGCTGTCGGTAAACTAAACCAGTAAAAGAACTTTTTATTTCACTTCACCGCTTCACATGGATAAAGAACTCGATCGTAAAACTTCGGATAAAAACGTAGACTGCAGATTTTGGTAGATCTACCATCACACTGGAATCGTGCTGTTCAATGATTAGTTTTGGAAAACCAACAATTTGTTATTATATAAATATAAAACTGTATAAACTATTTTTATGTTAAAGAACTTTATAATTTATAAATATTTGTTTAGATCTGTGTTATTTAACAATTATCAATATACTAACTTTTATTTTATTGTTTAATTAACTTTTTATTTAAAAATATATTTATAAATAAATTTAAAAAAATAGAAATTGTTATTTAGAAGCCATATAAAAAATTCTGTATTATTTTTTCTTTATTTATATATTTATAAATAATTGTAATTATTACAAATAATTGTATAAGTCATGTTATAATTTTTGTATGATTTCAAATAGATGAAAAATTAATAAATTAATGATGTTATTTAGGTAACAAATTTCAACAAAAAGGAAAAAAAAACTTGAACATTTTATTCACGTGGTAGAACCGCACGAAGCGGCTTGAGCACTTAAACAGATAACTATAAAGCATGATGGAATGTTGAAAAACACATCAAAGGACGCCGAACTAATACCCAGAATATAAGCCTACCATGTAAATAAAAATGTGTACATTAGGTCTATATTTGTACAAAAAACATACTCATAAATATTTAATCATAGATATAGCAAATAGTAATTTTGTACAAAATAGTTAATGTAATTTGATTTTCAGACTGTAAAAATCGAAAAACAATTAATTTATTAGTGCAAAATTAATTTTTTTTAATTAATTAGTATCTTTAATTATATAATTAATGCTAGTACTGATTACTAGATTTTATAGTTTTATATATAAAAAAGAAATACAATATCTAAAATTTATATTAAAAATTTAGATATATAGATACTGAATGTTAATATATAACTAACTATATATGTATTTCATACTTGCATAAGTCAAGTTAGACTTTTATTATCTGACAAATAAATATAATGCAATTAGAAATAATTGAAATACTATTTTTTTATTATACTTTTTATATTATGCCGAAAATTGTAATTGTAATTAAATAATTGATAACAGTAATAACGTCGGTTCGACAGACCGATTTTAATTTCTTGTGCTATCGTAGGATGAATGACGTTGACGGAAATAATGATAAATTAGCTTTAAACAATCCTTATTGATTTGTACAGAGAGTGATCCATAGAGAATGGGAAATATCAGAACTGAGTCCAACATACAAATGTTACTAAGATCAAAGATCATTAATATTTGGTCAAGATCAATGCTCTAGAATCTAGAAATGATCTAGATCAGATCAAAAATCTTACATTTTGATCTAGATCTGTGATTTTGATCACTCACAACGGTCACAACTCTGTTAAGTAATGGGATATATTTTCGATATATTCTTTATTACGATATTTTTATGTTTGTCATCTTGGTTAAATAATAATTTATTTTTAATTGTTTTAATTAAAAGATATATAAATATATATATATTTATTACTTTATATATATATATATATATATATATATATATATATATATATATATATATATATATATATATATATATATAATAGTATATTATTTAACGAGCAAATAATGGCACCTATAATACTTCTTTTCATAATTCAATATTAAAGTATCAAAATTTGTAATTTTAATTATGTTAAATTATGAATTTTACAGGATATTTTGTTGAAAATGGCTATTTATACATACGGTATGTATACGCAATTGGCTATTTATACATACAGTATTTTTACGTAATTGGCTATTTAGGGTAGGTTAGGTTAGTAGGTTGGTTTAGGTTTTTTTTTTTTAGTATGTATAAATAGCCAAATGCGTATACATACCGTATGTATAAATAGCCTCATCCTATTTTGTGTCCTGCATGGTCCTGCGCAACTGATATTGCGCATACTTCATTCAAACAAATTGCCTTGTTCACTTTTTTCGTGTCAGTTTGACGTTTGGCGAAAAGTGATATTTGTAAGTTGCTTTAGTTGATTCCAAAGATAATTTAACATAATTATTACAATAAAAACTTTTCAGATGAAAATTTACGTATAATTAATTTTACCATATATTTAAAGAAAATGGCTCAACATATATTAAAAGATTTAATTTTTAAGGTATGTTTATAGTTTATAATAAAAGTATAAAAATGAGGTTAGGTTTAATTATTTTATTTTAGAATCCTATGAATTTACCATTAGAAAAACTATATCTGAAGATAAAAACGAAACAAAATAAGGATCAAGAAATAAAAGCATTGGATACATTTTGGATAGTGAAGCATTTTTATCCATGTTATATACCGATGCCATGCGATATTAAACAACTGTGGCTACCGAAAGCAAATAGTTTTATAAAAGTTCTAGAATATTTAAATGATTTACCATTCTACAAGTTTTGGAGTTATGTGTTATACGTGCCGGGAGTACATCAAATGCTAGATTCATTTTTAGAAAAAGCATTGCCTAGCTATAAATTTCATCCACCTGTAAAATTTCAAGCTGCTTATTATAGAATTTACGACTTGGTGTTACAAATGTATAAGAAAATATTAACACCTAGAATTTCGGAGGTAAGTCGATTCAGGTTATATTGAAATAGCATGTTATCGAAAACGTATTGACGAGTAATTTTTATTTACTTGTATTTTTGTGAATCTATCAAACAGTAATATAAAATCAAATAGTAATGAAGAGTTACTTTTAGGTATCAGTAAATACTAAAAAATACTTTATTAGCAGTAGTGCTGAATTACTGCTAAACTATTTTGTAATTGGATAATTTTTAGTGAAAATATTTTCTTCGTTGTCACCATAAATATGTAATTGTTCTCTTTGCAACAAACTATATATTCTTAATTGTTTAAGGAAGTGTTTTATTTTGGCACAATTAAATACAAATATAGGTAATTAATTTCTGATGTGTTGTTGTTTTGCAGTCTGAATATATTACTCCGAAAACATTAGGTAAATTCTTGGATGATAATCATGTTATAACACAAAACGTTTTATGGGATATATCTAGAATATACGGGTATAACGATGATGGAACAATAGCAGATTTATTTCAATTTGCTTACGAAAATATACCGTCGCTTAAAAGTAATTTGATTGAATCAGTTTATTGTTTAGCGGATATTTTCGAAGCAATTGGAACAGCTGCATATGAAAGCGAAACACCAACAGAAATTCAGGTGACGAATCTTACTTATCTACTGTTTGATACAGCATTTTCTATAAATATGTTTATGAAGCTATATCCTCCATTTCGAAATATATGTCTAGCTGAGCAGTTTGTATCAAAGTAAGTTGATTATATTGTGAATTTGTTACGATTGAAATATATTTTTGGTAAATAAATTAATAGTAATAGGTAAAACGTTATTATTTTTATATTTTATTCAATACTTTTATTCAAAAGACACGCTATAAAAAATGTATCGGTTTTATTTGTTATAAAAATATATTAATTGTTGACGTTTTATTTATTCGCTACATAGATTGTTTAAGTTGCAACTAAGTAAATTTTATTTGCACTTAGTTTGTTGATAAACTAACAAAGTCAAACATTTTATTGCTAACTGAAAAAATCTATTGTAATTAATTTATAAATAGATGAAAGTAATTTTGAATTGAATCATCGGGGTATTTGTATGATTTTTTTCAAAATTTATAATTTATAAATATTGAGAGATATTTAGTTTGAATTTTAAATTTTACCAATAACATATTTTTCCAGAATTGTTCACACTTACGAATCTGAGATTCCGCTATTACATTTATTTATGAAAGCAGTTTATATAAATGACAGAGATCCTGGTTACGATCGAGTTGATAATGCCAGAGTGGAATTATTGGAAATTTGTCATCATTTGTTTTCTTATGTCATGGATATGATTTTACAAACTCAGTAAGTTGAATATTAATTTCTCCAATTTAACGTGAATTTAAGTTTGAATTATGTTAAAAGTCAATATCAATTATTGTACTTGAGTAATATAATTTAATAGATATTAAGTTTGACTCATATGAAATAACTTAGGAATACGACAAAAAAGTTTTAAGATTGAATTACTCGATAAAATTATTTAAAAGTACTATACCTGCTTTAAATTAATACTTACAAAATTATTAAAAATATTTTATGTACATATTTTTAGTAGGCAATATATTTTTTTTGACGTTTGCTATATATTTAATAACGAAACTGTATAATTTAGTTCTGCTTGAAATAGCGAAATTGTAGTTAATATATTTAATTTTTTAGAGATACTGAAACTGAACAAAAAATATGGATTGAAAAATATTTAAATCTTTTAAATATAATTGGAGAACATATGAAATTTTTAAATGATTATGATTGTGCATATTCAGTATCACAAGATATCGAAACATTAATGGTGATCTGTCCAAATATGTATCCTTTGAAATAATTAATATAAAAGTATATAATGTAAGCTGACTTAAAAACATATTGTTAATTTAGTAATTATTATAAAATGGTGTGACACGAAATGTTTTTCTTAGTTAGTTAATTTAACAGTGATCAAAATACATGTAACAATATTCAATCATCTGTCAAAAAGAGCCATGAAGAAATAATTGCTAACATGGAAGCATTCGCATTTAATAATGAAGAAAATTATCATCTTCTAGATGAAGCTACTATACCTGAACACATTATAATGGATTCTAAAATTTCAGAATTAATGGATGTGTTTCCAGATTTAGGAAGTGGTAAACTTAATTGTTATATATTTTGTAATTTCATATATTTTCAAACTTTGGTTTTCTAGGATTTCTAGAGGAATGTTTGAGAAAGATGAATATGGACAGTGATGCAGTAACAGTTGCTATTTTGGAAGATAATTTACCAGATGAGCTTGCGAAAATGGATCGTACAATGCCGAAAATTCCACCAGAAGAACCAGAACCAGATTTGCATGTTGAAGCAGCTTATATTGGTAAAAAGCCATCGGAGCACAAAAATATGAATGAATTGTTAAATGATAAATCGTTCATTCGTCAACAAAAGAATATTTTGATTGAAAAATACAGGTAACTATTAAATAGTTATAAAACTGAATTTTCGAAAGAAATCATTTGATCGCGTTATTTTTATTTTATTGCTTTTTTTTGCAAAATAAAGCAATATTTTTCTCTCTATAATTTAAAATTTCTAAAGGGAGACAGAGATGATAGATATTTAAGTAGTGTACTTAGTAATTTCTTGTGACAACGCCTCAAAAGTACAATCGTGTTATAATGAATAATTTTAGTATTCTGGATGAAAATGATTCAATGTACGAGGATGATTATGATGAAGAAGAAGAATATCTTGATAATTACGTCGTCAACTTGGACGTCGATGATTCTGAAGAAAATTTGCGATCTAAAAACCGAGTTAAATATATGAACGCGGACAGTAAGCAAGCGATTGTAGATGAATCAGAAAATGATAATGAAAATGACAATACAAATGCTTCGGCAGCGAAAAAGGGAAATGCATTTTGTGAAGATCCTGCTGTATTACGTGCACGTAGAGAAGCCAAATTTCAGCAGAAAAGTGGACATCATCAACATCAAACCAACAAGTGAGTAACATTTTCATTTGTATTAAATGAAATACACGTTTGAATTGTTATTATTATTGTGAAATGCAGTAACTAACTAAAAAAATCGAGGTTTTTCAGATTTTTATTTGGGGAAACAAAACGGTATACAATGTCGGTTTTTTTTTTCATTTTATTACACGTACGTTCATCTTCATTGATGATTTTTTTTTATGTGTGTTCGACCTCTGGGTGACGACCTTGAAGCCAAGCCGGAATGAGGTCGCGTCAAAATTGTGGACCCAATTTGCGTACAGTCTGGGGATCTGAAATTTTTTTTTTTCTAGTTTTTACTTAAAGAAATTTATTCGTTGATGTATTTTGTTCTATATGAACCACCGAAAACCGGATATTTTATCATTTTAACTCAGGCTGAGAAAAAAGTTCAAATTTTCACTATTTTTTTTTTCGACTAGGCACCCCAAAAAATTATTTAATGTTAATGTTTTCATCATATAATAATAAAATTCAATTATCTTTTGGACGCGCTATATTAAAACTCATTTAATTAATACATTATTTCTGTATTATTATTATTTAATTTTCAGAAATAAAGATGTGGTTGGTAATCCAAAAGGACAAGGGCAGGATAAAAGTGTTGTGCATAATCGAGACAATAAGGGCAAAAATAAAAGTAGTCGTGCTAATCATAACAGACGTTCGGGTGCTCAATGGAAACGGAGCCGTGGTATGGTTCCTTCTTAATTTTCTAATTGTAATTTAAGGCGGAGCCACCACATTCAGCATTCGCCGGACAACTATTCGCCGATTTCTCGAATGGTGTAGATGGATTGTTCGTCCGAAGCCAAACTGTGTAAATCCGTCTTTATATGTTGAGTTAAAATTATTTGATTTAAAAATGTTAACAATAAAGATTATATAACAGTAAACTTACATATTATTTTCATGTTTCCAATAGTAAAATATAATTCCAAAAAATTATACGGTTTGAAAGAGTGAAAATGGCCTGTATACAACAATAGATGTGTCACTGCTGACGCAAACGATGCGGAGAGAAAATAGACGTTCAACCTGCGTTCAACATTTAGGTTTGGTGCAAAATAAACGTTGTAGAGAGACCGGGTATATTTTGTTTGATAAACAATCGATTATTTTATTTAAGATTGAATTTTAATATGTCACTATTTTAAAACTGAAAGTCTTAAGTGTTAAAAATTAGCAAAAATAGAGGATTTTAGCAAAATTCGGCAAAGGTAAAAAAATTAGTAACAATTTATTTAAATATTTATTAATTCTACATATTTTATTGATCATTATACCATTTCGAATGTAAATTACATATCAAGATTTTCATTTCTAGCATACACTCTTCTAAATAACGCTATGTAAGAATATATACCTCGTAAAATCTGTAAAATATACGAAAATATTTTTATCATAAGATGAAAATTAAGTAAGGAGTAAAATAGAACCGATTCTTATTTTAAATAGGCTTTCTGTGGCTTTATTTACGCACTATTTTGTGAAATCAATAAACCTATTGTTTTTGAAACAAATATTTTTATTCATACCATTAGAAATGTGTTAAGCGACATCGGATAAAATCCTCCTACAGATAATTCAGATGGTCTTTCTGCACGAGCCATCAGTAATTGTAATGCTTGTTTTGATTGTTTAGAAAAATTAAACCATGGAATTTTAGGTACTGTTTTACCAACCATGTAACTCTGAAACAAATTAATGAATTTTGTTTCTCTATATTAACACAAAATGATTTTTGTGTACATATAAGATTTCATATTAATTCTGATAATATTTGATTACTCTTCTCATCATAGTATGACAATTATAAGTTTACAATAAAGTACTTACTTCTAAAGTTACCTCATTTGCATGCCAATAAAATACAAATAGTTGGACAAGTATGGCAAATAAGTAAGCAGCGGTTTGTATAATTCTAATGTCGACACCAGTCTAAGAAAATATGAAATAATAACAAAAACTATGGTTATTTTGTGGAAAGAAATAGTGTAATTTGTAAAATTATAGTTTCCAACAGTATCTAATTTCTTCTTTTAAATAAATCTCAATAAGTTATTTAATAATTTTAAAAAATTACAGGAAAAAGTTTCTATATCATTATTTACAAATTAATAATAATACTGTAGCATTTTATTTATTATACCTTATTATACATTATATATTTATTTAAAAAAAAACAAACAGGTTTGTTATAGTGAATTAAATGGTAAGTATGAAATAATTGAAAATTTTTATAAGACAGAATATAATTTAAAATATATCTTTAATGACATTGAATTATTTATTATTTAATTATCGATGAAACAATATAGTCAATTGAAATTCAATTAAGTATTGTAATTTTAATTAAAATTGATCTGTACAGACAAAAAATGAATTTCTGTTTGAGTGAAAAGTATTTGTGCTACACCTATACCCTTAAAAATATATAATGTGGGCATGTATGAATGCATATATGAATAGGAATCATATTGTAATGTTTTAAAAATAAAGCTCTGCAAAAGATAGAGAGAGAGAGAGGAAGGATAAACTTTAGTATAGATAACGCAAAAACGTGCCACTGCATACGATGAAATTAACAGTAACTTTTGGAACGCTTTGAACTTAGCAAATCTGTACTATCAAACGTTAATACAATTAAATTATATATTTTACATTTTCGGTTGGAAAACTTATCTATTTAATAATCTATTTAGGAAAATTGTTTTTTGCACTAATAAACTCAATACGTAAGAAAATTCTTTCTTAAAATATCTATAACTATAAAAATTGGGTCCCAATGCAAAATGTAAAAGATTTAATAATATGCGGTTTTATTAATTAAGTATTGATAAAAAAATGTTTCTTGTTTACAATGTTTTCAACTGTGTAAGAAAACTATTTTCAAAAAAGAGCTTATTGAATATTAATCCGACTATCTTTTAGTGGGGACTTTTGGGCTCCTAGCATTACAGTAGTTAATAGTTAGTTGGTTATAACACAAAATAAAAATCGGCTAGTTTTCAATTTTTGCGAATTATTTGTAAACTGTTGAAAATATTAAAGATTAATTTGCACCATTTAATTTGTCTCAAAAGTTTTTCATAATAGGACAAAGAAAATTTATTCAAGTCGGCCAGAGGGATTTTTATATAAAAGCCAACCGGTCATTTAAACACACACACACACAAATTTATATCTGGTCCCACTGGTCACTTGTATCATAGTGACCAACTAAAGTTACAAAGTAAAAAGTTTGGTAAAAGTGGTAGTGCATAATAATATTGTATAATGTGCTACGTAAGTTTAGGTCCGTTTGGCCCACCGAGGATTGGTCAATTTGGCTTTGGCTACTCACCATTACTAGTTCAAGACCTACTGTAATAATCATTACTGTACATACTATAAAACTGAAAAATACTATTGGATTTATTAAAGCATCAAGTGATTTTAAGAACCTGTAAATATTACAAAAATAAATCATCAGTATTAAAAAAAAATTACCATCTTACTCAATTGTTCTAACATGATGTTTAATGATATCGATAACTTCATTATAAACATCAAGTAAACCAGATTCATTCAAACGTTTTTTCTCTTCTTCAGCTGATAAAATATGTAATCTTTCTAAAGAACATTGTATAGTTTGAAATTGTCCTCTTGCGAAAATCATAAACGCCACACAAAATGTATCGGTGACAGCTGCTCCACACGCCATTATTAAACCGGTAGTAACTTGAAAACTGTATAATAATTCGAAATAGCCGGAAGCGTACTTGTCGAATGGTGCCCATGAATTATAGAAATATGGCACTTTATTATGATGCCGTTCCATCGGGCCAGTTACAAAAAAATCTAACGGTCTACCAAGTATCATAAGCCAAATTGCAACTCCGTATGTAATCCATACGAATTTTGTAGCTGACCAGTTCAAATCAACAGCATCGTAGAATATTTTAATTTCTTTATCGCTTCGTTTTAGTATTCGCTGTTCTTCACTTCTCATCTATAATATATTTCATATATTAGCTTAATTATTACAATTAACTAAATTATACAAGTGAGGCATCTGACGATTTTTAAAATAATAATAAAACTTTGTTCTTGTTTAAAGATATTATTTATTGTTTCTGAAAAATACTCAATTTTATGAAGTTTAAAATGAAATATTATTTAATTTTGAAAGGTGCTGACTTGTATTAGATTGTACTCTAAAGTTTATTTTCTTTAATAACACAATTTTTTTCAACATATATATATTTCTCTTATTTTATTAAAATGAATAGAAACTTTGTTGTCAATTCCGTATTATTTAATATTTAAATTAAATTATGCATTTTAATGACATGTGAGTCAATATTCACAAAACGCTTGGGAAATTCATAATGATATATAAAAACAATGCATTTTTATGTAAAGTATATTTGATTTTTTATTTCACTGGGTATATGTCAAATTAACTAAAACACTTACGTCACTGAATTTAATATTTGATGACTTGACAGTACTGAGATTGTAAATTTTGTATTAAATTGATTTTTTAGTAAATGATTTAGGCCCGGCTGCATAAAGTATTATTAAATGCTTTGTAAATTAACCAATTCGTTAACTGGCCAATAGTTCACAATCTAGTTGCTTAGTTAACTAATTGATTAAGTCAACAATCCTTTGTGCAACACTTTGTCAATTCAAAGATATTTGCAATTCTGAATCAAGTGTGAACAGTTCTATAGCGTTAAAGAATTTTTGTTTTATCTAGAAAATGAAAGTTTATGTTCGATAGAAAAAGATGATACTTTCTGTAACGCTACAAGTCTGTTCAAAATTCCAGCATTAGGAAAATTCATATGCATTTTTTTCTTTATTAAGAGTGGAAATAAAATTTAATTTTTGTTTTATTACTGTAGCTGCAAACAAATTTTGCATTGATTTATAAAAATCCGTATATTAATTTAACTTTTTAATAATTTGATCTGGCTTTTTTTATAATTTGATTATGAACTTCATTAATTTTCCGTTTGTTCTTTTCTCGTCATTTAAAATTTATTGTCGTTTATAAATGTTCATCATTATATTTAAATTTGATTAATTTAAAATTTTGATTTATCAAAATCAAGTTCTTTTAATATTGATTCGAATGAAAAGTATTTCACGCATGATATAAAAATAATAAATATTGCATAAAATAAAAATAAAATTAAGAAAATAAAATTACTTTTTATTATTAGCTTTTTTTAATCTGAGAAGTTAATTTTCTTCGCCTAAACCAATAATAAAGTTTATTTTTCTACTAATAAGTAATAAAACAATAAAATAAAATAATTTCATTTAAACCGCAAACAATAACTTTAAAAAGCTACATACGTATTTCGAAAGCCAAGCTTTTATCATCAGTAGCAAAAGATAAAGCTATAGTGATTTAAGGTTACACAAATTTATTAAATAATGAAACAATTGATATCTGCCACTTTTTGTTTATTAGTTAATAACATTAATTACTTCATATTATTAATAAGTGTATAAAAAATGTACGCAGTTAAAAGTAATATTTTTATTTAAAAAAAAATCAATAAAAATTTTCATTTATTTTCTGAAATAATAGTTTCGAAGTCTGTTTTCCACAGATATTTAAAACCAAGATTTTATGTCAAATTTATATTATTATTATAAATAAAAAGAATAAATGTGCTTGTAGTAAAAATATACAATCCATGGTTGAATCGATTTATGTAGCCTCTAACAATTATTCCCTTCTATGTTTTGCATTTTGAGAAATAATATAGCTCAGCTACAATCAATTTTGGTACATAAGTAGGTGTATTATAGATAATATTAAAAAAAATAACACTTACTTGATCTATTAGATTTGTAAATTTATCCTTTTTATTTATAATTATAAACATTTTTAACAGCAGCACAAGAATTTGTATGCTTAAACCCACTGATTGCATAAGATATATCACATCATTTTTGACAAAGTATACAGCAATAAATTGAGAAATATTAAATATTATAAGATATAGAACAATTAATGTATTATACATAAAAAACAACACTTTTTTAAAATTTTTAAATTCATATACATCCCAAAGACCTAAAACAGATAAACCTTGTAAGTTTCGTCGAATATGACTAACGTCTCCCATTTTTATGTTTAAATAAGTTTTGTACAAAGTTTGTATACCTTTATATATAATACAGATTTAGATCAATAACAAAAATTCTTTGATTTAATATTCTGTAATTAAAAAGTCCTTTCATTTTGATTTTTATTTAAATTTACTTTGAAGATGTTTGCCCTATTATTATCTTATAATAATTTTATTTGAAAATTTATTATTTAGTAAACTGAAATTCTATATTTCAACTTAAAATTTATACAGTGAATGATTTGAGATAATAGACACTATAATATTTAATTAGTTATACAAGGTGTCGATAAAAGGTTAGTAATTTTAGTACAACAAAAATTAAGTAGAAAAGTTATAATTAGCATGAGTTTTAAGATCTTTCAGATTCACTGATTTGATACCTTTAGACTTTTTTTGCTTGGCGATATCTTAGAAGTTTATTGTAAATAATCTTGAAAAGCTGTAACATTAAAATTGAACAAGGCTGAAACTGAGCAGTTTCGAAAAAATGACTTTTCTTCCTTGGAAAAGATGTAGAGCCTGCGTGGATATAGAAGGATGCCATTTTGAACATATTCTTTAACGAAAATATTAAACAGACAACATTTTTACGTTATACAATTGTTAAATTAACCCTTAAGTACGAATACTCTATTTAACTAACGTAAGTACTAACCATAGGTCTGTGAGACCCCACCGATTTATATATATATATATATATATATATATATATATATATATATATATATATATATATATGTAGCAATTTTCTTTATTTTTCACTCTGTCCATTTATTATTGAACAATTATATTACTACAAATTGAGAAAATTTTTATTAAATACAAATGTGTAGCTAGATAATATAACAAGAAATAATTCTTATGAAAATCAACTAATTATGACACTTTTACATGAAGGTCTGGGGGGCTAGGTGTTAGACTCTAAAGGTTAAGTTGAGGAAAATGTATTATTGTTAAAACAAAAAACCCAGAAATGTTTTGTTTGCAGATCTATTAGTCCAATCAATTCGGCGTTGAAAAATAGGCATTTTTTATTGTATAAACATTTTTTTTATTTTTTTTATAAAGGTTTTTTTAATAAATAATTTAACCAATTGTTTACAAAAAGAAAGCTTAATAATACGCTTTGTCCGGTCGGTCGTTCTGTCGGTCGGTCGGCTGCATTGAAAAACTTTTAAACCGGACATCGCAGAGAGTTCTAGTTTTTTGCATTAGTTCGGTGCTGTCGAGTTATTGGCGCATCGAATATAAAATTTTGTAACTTGTTCATAAAAATACTGATCCGCCCGCCAAAAATGCGCTTAAGTCCCTCGATCAAACGCATGAGAACTTTTTAAATTTTTTTATTCAGTTTAGTTTTAGAAGGTTATGTATGTTATGTATTACTTTTTGTATTTACTTTTTTATTGCAAATTAAAAATAAAAGAGTTTTCTCTCTCAATAATTTTTCATCTCCAAATTTTTTTGCTAATAACTTTTTTATTAATTTTATTTACGTAAAAAAATTACTAATAAAAGTTGTAGAGTATTATATTATTTATTCTTTTTTCTAAAAGATAGTGGTTGATTATAATATCTCCAGACGTAAAAACTTAGTTTTACACTAACAACCGAATCCCCTACATAACTTAAAAAATTAGGAACCTATCCAAAATATATGTTTATTAACAATTTTTGACTTAATTGTATTCTATGCTCTTAAAATTTATGTCTTTTTTTTTAGAACCCTGTATGTTTCTGAATAATATTTTATGTTTGAATGTTACTAGGTAAAAACATAGAAAAATCAAGGTCAGTATTGCCAAACTGAATTTATATTTTATTCACAACACAAACATAACCTGATTCTTGACAATTAAATATTGAAAACAGTATACAATTGAAATTAATATTTAATTATATGATATTACTGTTAATTATCTGATTTATTATGTTGAATACATTGAAAGTCGTATTTAATTTGATTTTGAATATAATTGTGGGTAAGCAATTAGATGTTTCGGATTATCGGAATCAACATAATTATTCGCTGATTAATGTTTTTTTTTCTAATAAGTATACAGAATGTTAAAAAAGGGTTATAAACTTTAGGGGCATAGTACATGGAAATTAAGTTAAAAAGTTTTAATAACCATGGTCCTTTTTTTTTTATGAAGAAGTGTTTTTATTATATTTATTTTATTTTTTTAATCTATAACTCAAATATAGTCGCGGGCCAAATTGTTGTTGCCCGTTATTATTATTATTTATCAAAAACAATTAACTGTCATATATTTATTTTAGATTTTTTTTTTAAGAAAAAAAAACATAAGTTTATGGCTAGTTGCATCAGTTACATTTAAATTTTAATTGTGGTTTAAATGAATCGATTAATTTAGTATTCAATATTATGAAAACAATTACCTATATATTAAAAAATTGCGGATTGATTTATTTGAATTTAAACCACTCTTAAAGATTTAAGTAAAGATGGTGCCATTAATGAATTATGCAGATATTATTTTATTAATTTGAAGTCCAGAAATTGTGTCAATATTTTTTTTGAGTTAAAATTTCTACTATTATTAAAATTTGAGAAATTAAACTGTTTTAGAGAAACGCGGTGGCGGTGTCTTTCGCGAAAGTTATTCTAATGCAAATGTAAATTTTTGTGGAATCTCATTTAAATTCCGTTTCTTAAATTAATGTTTTTAAAACAAAGTTGCGCCAACTGAATGCAATATATAAAATCTTTTTCTTTTAATGTTGATTGTTTAAAATATAAAAAATTGATATTTATGTATTATAACCAAAGCTGGAAACCGGTTTTTTGATCCGGTTAACCGTAATTTTATTGAAAATTTTGTAAAAAAATATTAAAATTTTTTAATACAGCGCCATACCTATTTTGAAAAACATTATGATACGAAATTGTTTTATATTGGTTTTAAATCTTACGTAGCTCAAATCGCAAATAGCAAATCCATCAGAATTCATCAGAGCCGACTTGATAAAGTCGTTGAAACACTTTGTAAGTTGAGAACTGTACCTGTATTTTAAAATGTAGAATGTTTAAAAGCCTACATTCTGTATTCTACCTAAAATATATTTGACTGGTTAAGAATTTAATATTGTTACTTATGTCAAACCAAAATAGATTACTATTGTTTGAGTGGTTATAATGGTTTGCGGTTTGTCTTCTTGTCAAATTCCGTGTTTCCGCTGTTGGCAATTAGTTACAGCAAATTTGAAAAATGTTTGTTGCTTTGTCAATTTGAAGTTCGTTTTGTTGTCTTTTGTTGCTGTGTGTCACGTATAAATTATTCAATTAAAATGAAACTCTGTTTTTATTGCCTTTTTATCGTTACTTACTGTTGTTAATTTTTTTTTTTTAAATAACAATCTACTGTTTTTATATGTTAAAAATTTGACAATTATTTAAGTTCCCTACATCCTTACTTTTAATATTATTTTTATTAAAATCAATTTTTATAAATAAATAAATATTATGTTATATTCAATCTTTTAATGCTATAAAATCAATGTTCAATATTATAAATGTTCTATAGCAAACTTAAAATATATATTTTTGAAAATTCTTTACTTGTTAACATAATAAAAATATCTTTCAGAACTTATTATATTAAAATAAAAAAGCTTTATGTTTTGAATTTTGTTAAATTTTTAATTAATACTAAAATACAGTAATCTCTTTATTTACGCGAATTTATTTAACACGTTTGATTTTTTTCTAGTTACCAAATAATCAATTAGACACTAAATATCAATATAATAATTAATTAATTTTAAGGATTAAACACATTAAAGTAAATTGAATGTATTGTATGTATACCAGTGCAACGCGGGAAGAGTGGTTGGAAGAGTGGTTGGAAGAGTGGTTGACAACTAAGATTACTTAAACACTAGAAAGATCTATATATTGTAATAAATAAAGAATATATCAAAAATTCATTTTACTATTAAATGATTCTACTGGAAACTGTTATATTTAGAAATATTTTTATAGAAAAATTGTGCAAAATATCAACTATAATAATTAAATATAGTTATTTGATAATCTAGTTACTTATTTGTTACCTAGTAACTTGTTTATATGTTCTGTTATTTACTGTAAATGTCATTTGTATCAGTTTTCCTGATGAAGACGGACGTTGAGTTCGTCGAAACGTCGATTATCAATTAATATTAATATAGAAATTAAAACCTTAAGCCAATTTATTTTATATAATGAGTTCTGAAAAATTTTTTACTGTGTTATATCCTGCTATTTACAGAATTTGAATATCTCATATTAATTTCGCGTTTTATTGCAGATTGTGTATATACTAGATTGGCAGGGCCGACTTTAGAGAGGTGGGGGCCCCTGGGCAAATGTTTGGTGGGGGCCCACCGGCGGACAAAAAATTTTTTTTTCATCATCGAGTGTTGAATTTCAAATTACTAAGGCCCGTATTCTCACCTCACTTTTTCGTGAAAAAGTGCTTTTATCATTTATTTCAAATTAAGTTTTTGCTTATATTTTTCATCAAATATAAATAATTTTACTATTTTTGATCATTTTTATTATATTTGGTATTATAAAATTTAAATAAACTATTATAAAGTGCTTAATAAATAATTTTAAGCAAACGTTAAAAGTACTTTTTGCAAAAATCACTTTTATAAATGAGGTGAGAATACGGGCCTAAGTGTTATGAAGTTGATATTATGTAATGTTTTTATACGATGTAATTGAAAAAATAATTATTTAAATCTATATTGTCTACTGCACAAAAATTTAATAAAAAAATAAAAAAAATAAAATAAATAAACGTAATAAATAAATAAATAAATAATAAATGTTTTTTTTTGTAATCTAATAAATGCAAGAAATTAAAATGTGTTAATGGCACAAGAATGGACATTTCACAACTTAAAATAACAACATAAATTTATAAATAAAATTTTCCATACTTTGTTTGTACTTGGTGGCGGGCCCCTTCTTGGTGGGGGCCTCTGGGCAGCCGCCCACTCTGCCCACCCTTAAATCCGGCCCTGTAGATTGGTGTTTTAAAACATTATCTTTTTCATGAACTATGTATGGAGTTTATTTAAAAATTTTGCGGGTCCAAAACATGTAGCCACTGACCGGTATACACATATTACATAAATATTATAGATTTAAATTAAATTTAAAAATATTCAACATTGTAAAAATTTTTTCGATGCTTTAGGTTGAAGTTCAGCATTATTTATTAAAATGTGACGTTTCGATTCTTTAAATCATCATCAGGAAAATAATTAAAACTTTTAAAAATATTCAGAAAAAAGATGTAAAAATTATAATAATATATAATAATTATATCAATATATTATAGTATTATCAGTAATATTATATATATATATATATATATATATATGTAATATAATAGGGTTGCCAGATATCTTAATTTTGGTAGGATAGTCGGATAGTCCTACAATTGCAAAAACGTGTTCTCTGTCCTACATTTTGTTTTAAATGTCCGATATTTATATAAAATTATAAAAATATAAGTCTATATAATTCTTTTAGTTTACTCTTACTAAAATAATATCAGTATGAAAACAAATCTTTGCAAATGCAATTAAACATTTTCAATTTAAACATGGATGAGTTTTTTGAAGAAATTGTTTTTGTCAACGAAAAATTAAAAGTTTTGTTGATTGTTCATTTTCCTTTGATAATGAGTCTTTTGTTGTTATAATTTAAAAATTCTTGCTGTAGATCTTATTGGTCTCGCTATTGAGACTGACGTCGCCATCGATTGTATAAGAAATCACAAACTTTTTTAATACGTTCTCTTTCTTTCTTAAGCATCTCTTACAGCGATTTCTTTGTAGGTATTGTCTGCAAAATTTTGTCTTTTATTGTTCAGTGAATAGGAAAATGACAAAAACAGATAATATATTAGGATAGGTTAGTTAGGTTAGGTTACTAATTAATATTCTCAATATTGTTTTTCTTGTTGCTTGTAATATTAGAAAACAAAATATAAGAAATATAATACACTATAGTTGTATGTGCTATCTTACAATTGGTTGTAGGCATATACAACATATATTGCATTTGTTTTAAGAGTGTCCAGCCATAAACTAACAAAATTTTAACTGCGTCCAAATTATTGTGTGGAAACGGTGATGATACAGGGGGGGGGGGTGCAAAATTTGACTTAATTCACAGTCTTGTTTGTGATGTTATTCTTAGCAGCGGTACTAAGAAGTGTAGCAAACTTGACTGGCAAATATATTATACATTTGTTAGTGCATGGCATTACATTTTATCAAAAATTATCATCAGAATTCTGATTGTTTGTGTGTACAGTCTTACTGTGGGTGTTTTAAAACTTAGTAACCCTGATATATAACGTTTTCTTTTTTCGAAAACGAAAAAACAACTTTAATTAAAAATTTTCAGTAAATTATGAAATGGATCTCCATTATAAACAGGCGATTTTACTATATTTTTATGTTACATTTTTATATAGCAATCTATGGTTCTTTTAAATTTAAAATAATGACTTTGTATTTATAATTGAGAAAAAAAAGTTTTGTATTGCATTATCATAATAATGTTCTCAAAAATATTTATTCGAATTCAAATTAATTTTAATGATTTACACATAAAATATGCACGTTCTATTCTATTAGCATCATTTAAATTTTATAAAGAAATGTTGATACAAACCAGCGTCTCCGTATTTATTTTTTAAAATAATGTCAATAAATTGAACAAAGATGTTATATTTACAAATTGAAATATTAATTGATTTTTTTTTAATTTAATTAATTTGAAATCCAATATGCTCACTGCAATAACATGTAAATATATTCTTTGATGTTTGATTAATTATTGCTGGAATATTTCAGTTTGCGTGTACTTGATTAATTTTTTTCTAAGCTTTGAAAACGGTATTGTGGAAAAACTAAAAACTTACGTCAATATTTAATAATCTAAATTAATATTACATAATAGAATAATATTTCAACTGTTAATGAAAAGTATTATTCTTGACAATTAGAGTTAAATTACCATGCGTTCAAACTAATTTCTTACAGTGGTGACGCTTGGGAGATCCAGGAAGTCAAGCCCTCTTCCAATATACTCTAGCCTAGATTAATTTTTTCTGATATTTTTTGAGAAAGTTTTGGATTATTGATTAATGGATTTATTCGGTTTACATCTGTAAGGCTTATAGCGTTACAGAATAACAATATAAAAAATCCAATAATTATTTCTAATACTGCCCAGACACCCTGAGTCGCAGAGCCGTATTTACCGCTTTCGAGGCCCCAGGCGCAATTGAAATATGAGGCCCCCTTGCAGATATTCTTCAACTGAAAAGGAATTGTCAATGGCCAAAAATTAGTTTTAGTCTTATTATTATTATATGAAAATGTTTTTAATTTGTTTAAATTGTTTATACATTGGTATTTGATCAAAAAAATCAGCAAAATCAAAACAAAATAATGTATAGGTACATAAGGAAAAAGGAAAATACACACATGGCTATAAATATAATAATAATCTTAAATAATCTTATGGACAATGACAACACAAGTTCTTCAACATTAGAAATTAGAAACTAGAAATTAAAATATAATTTTCAAATTGATCTCAGTGACTGATATCTGATTTGAAATCTGAGGCCCCTTAGCTACGAGGCCCCAGCTTGCGCCTCATGCGCCTGTGCATAAATACGGCTCTGCTGAGTCGAACCAAAATACGTTACAATATAGATTTTTTTTATTGTACATAAAAATTTCAAAAATTTTGATATAAAACACGTTGTATTAAAACTTATTAATTAAATTTAATAACGTTAACATTTTTTAATTATTTTTTATTATTGTATATACACTACATACGTACATACACAATCACGCCATGTACCGAAAAGGGTGTGGCACAAACTCTTTTTATCATCCCGAAATCAGTCGCCTCCAAACATTCCTATCCAAACAAGCAACTTTCGCTTCATCCACATTCATAATTTCTCTTATACATGCTCTTTTATTCCTACTACTTGGAAACTTTCGCTCACGCAAAACACTCTCAATCATACCACTCCAACTACTCATCGGACGTCTACGCAAACGTATACCATCAAAATCATTCAAATAAATCTTTTTAAGCAAACGTTCAGTAGACATTCGCTCAACATGTCCGAACCATCTTAACTGACTAACACCAACTTTTGCTACAGCATTTTTTTTCAATTTCACACTCATCATACACTTATTAGAATTTATTTTTATTATTCTTTTTGTAACTACTTTTTTGTTATTTTGAGTGCAAAAAACCTGAGTGTTGTAAGATGTCCAAACGTGGCGATATACATATTTCCGAGCTTTATCATTCTTCAGACAAATGCTGTTGATTGCATGAAAAAGTACTGTAAACAGCAATATTTGGTATGAGCCAAAAGTACTAAAGCTCATAAGGATCCGAAAAATCGAACCTGATCATGTCTGAAGCCTATAATACACGATCCATTTTCTGTACAGAAACTCATGAATATTTCTATGCAGTTTCAAAAACCTATAAGATACGATGCAGTTTTTCATGCAGTGTCCAGTTTCTGTACAGTGTTCTAATTGTCGAGCATGCGCAATGCGTGAAAGTTAACTGCATGAGAATATGGATAGAATTAGAACGCGTCCTATTTTTCATCCATATTCTATAAAGTTTACCAACAGTTTACGTTTTGCTTATTTTGTTGTTCACATTAATACTTCAAAATAGACACTATTATAAGCAAGTTACTATAAAATACAAATAAATATGTAAAAAATTAATAACAAATGTTTGCAATTGGTATTAAATAAATTCTAAATATAATACATAATTATATATTATATTTAGAATTATTATAATTATTATATATTGTAAGTCCAAATTCTTTTTTTTTCTTTTTTTAAGTTTTCAAATTATTATTTGTAAGTAATGCAGCATAACCAAGTAAATGTATATTTTCTAAATGATTTTCCATGTTTCATACATACATAACCAAATTATTAATTTTGACAGTTTGCTGACAGTTTAAAATAATTAAATGCGCATGCGCCTAGCTAAATTTTTCTTTACATTAAAAATGTATCGTGGAATACGTATAAATTTCATCCATTTTATTCTGCAAAGTAAAACTGTACAGAAACGCTTTACAGATTTTCTGTACAGAAAAACTTCATCGTTTATTATAGGCTTGAGAATATAAAACCGAAAAAATCTAGAAAGCAACTTTTGACGTCGAAGGCTCCTCCACCAAAAAAACTGCACAACCAATATCGACAAAGTCACTAAAGTAAATTCTTCACCCAAAATCTCTCAAACTTATACAATAAAGATAATCTCTCTCTTAATTTTTTTTTTACATAAAATTACAAAAAAAAATTAAATAAGTAGAAACATTTTAATAATAATAAAAAAAAATAAAAATTTATTAAAATATAAGTAGTGATTCTATATCAAGAAATCGATATGACACTTATCATTTTTCTTCTCCTAATGTTGATTAAATGGGGTGCGGCAAAGAAACAGGAAATTATAAAAGTTCAATAAATCATGGAAATAATTTATTTAAGAAATCACAAGAAAGGCAACTATTTTTTGGAAAACAAACACTCGGTGTTTCAAAAATTTTCTGGTAGTAGATGTACGATATATGTATATAAAAAATCTTACAATAACATGAATGAACTATTTTTAAAGTAATAACGGATTTTGAACGGATTAAAAAACAAATCGAATGTGAATAAATTGATTTGATGGTAGGATCTATCCACCGAAAGTGTTTACTGATGTCACTTCTGTATAATTTTAAATTAAAGTTTGACGTTTCGATATACTGAACGTAAATGATGATATTCGTTCAGTATATCAAAACGTTGAATTATAATTAAAAATTATTTAGAACTGATACCTAAAGCTTGGTTATTTTAAGATAATGAATTCTGAAAGATTTTTTACTTTGCTATTCAGACCTTTTTCAGCCCATATTTATGCGGATTCATGTTTATTAAGACTTAATTTTGTATGTACTACATATCCAAAAAGTTTGTGAGACATTTTTAATACCCTGTGCACGAATATTGTGTAATTAAATAAGTAATAAATTTATTAGTTCTGTAACAAATATTTTAATGAAATTCCTTATTAATTTTGCGTGTTACAAAGGCATCTAAAATTTTCTTTAGGGATGAACGCGTTTTTGTACAATATTCATGGTTTTAACAAGGCGATAATGAGAAGTGAAGATAAGGTGGGTATTACACATACGTTGCGCCGTTGCGCGTGTCATCCATTATCTTAAATCTGTATTTTATTAATCCTATTCGGCAACATATATGCGCTCATGTGTGCGTGTTAGAGGTGTACATGCTCACACACACACACACACACATAAAATTAGCGCATGCGCGTATTTTGGCGCGGTCTGACGGGCTCCTGAATTTCAGTCAGTGCACAGTGGCTTTTCAGTAAACGGTTACCGGTTCGTATGGTATGTTCGGTTTTTCAGGAAAAGTTTTTTTATCGTTTTAATATTAACAGTTTTGTTTAGTGCATTTTTATAAGATAAAACTTTAGTGTATTAACTGCAAGACTTTATTTATGATTTGAAATATTGATGATTCGTCAGTGATTGACAAGAAATGTATGTAGCTAATAGTGTAGTTATGTATAAATGTATGTTACACATTACTTTTATGGTTTTATTATACATCAAGAATAGTTCTTTTATTTTTTAATGTGAATTCTAGTTAATGGTTCATACGTATATAATTATAAGATAAAAATAGATATATTTGAATTAAAGTTAATTAGTGTTTAAAACAAAATTTTATGAATTTTTTTTACTATTATTGTCGTACATTTCAAAATAATTAAACAGAAATATAATGAATTATAAAAATATAGAAAAGTAACACTCATATGTATAAATTACTACTAAATAAGAATCTATATAATAAAAATATGAATTAAAGCATACTTATTATTAATTACAGCATATTACTTTTTATAATATTTCTAGTAATAAGTCGCTATACTGAATATTAAAATTTGATAAATATGCTAAATAATGGGTACGCTGTTTTTGAAAAATTATGAAAACTAATATACATAACTATATTTTATAAATTTTTATGAATTATTACAGATAATTTATTTAATTTTTATAGGACGATAATCACAGATAAAATATTATTTTAATAGAAAAATATGTAAAGTATTTACACAAAATAAAATTTAATTTTTAATTCCCAATTGTTAACATTGTAAAAAATTATTTGAAATTAATATTTATAACAATAATATTATTATTATTTTGTAATTTTTATCTTGATCGTTCTCGTTCTCATATTTGACAATTTTGTTATTCAAAATGTTTTACCGTATTGTCATGTTATTAATTTTTTTTTTTTGAAATTAATTTTTTGCAAGAGCATAACGCCGTTAGTAGAAACAGTTCCTGTTCTAGAGATACCTATTTTTATACCTTCAATTATTTGTTTAAAAACATATATTTTAAAAAAATATTTAGCAACTTTCTAAATTACATTTTTAAGAAGAATTACCTGATATTTCAATGTATTATTTTCAATTCTATTTTGTCAAATTTTTAAATATTATATTACATAAAAATCTGTATTCTAATCGAATTTAATTCAAGAGTAGATGATTTACGTTTGGTGTATCCATCTAATAAAATTAGATTTTTTTCTAGTTTGTCGTATATTTATTTATTCTTATCCGTTAATTTTCTATTATTTCTCTAAACTGTATTTGATATAACAGATATAGAGTTTAAATAACTATTGTTATTAGAAATATCATTCAGTGAAACAGATAAATATGTAATTTAAAATCTAATTCGAATTAAATAAAATAAGTATTTTATTTTTTTCTGTCTATTTATAAATCATTTGTTATTATTATTAATATTTCATAACTATATAATGTATTTAAATAGAAAATTGAAAAGAATAAAAATATTTTTAGTAGATGATATTTAATAAAAATTAAATAAATATTTTATATTTAAAAATAAATAAGAAGAATGTAAAATATATATAAAAAATAGATATTGTTATTATTATTAATATAATATATTCCATAGTTAATGAATTTAAATAGAAATTTAAGAAGAACGAATATTTATTTTTAGTAGATGATATAAAAATTAAATGAATATTATATTTAAAAATAAATAAGAGGAATATAAAATATATATAAAAAATAGATATTGTTATAAAAATAATTTATTGTAAAATTGCTGGTGGATATTTATTGAAACCAAATTAAATAAACATGTGCAGTCAAATGATAATATATTATTATTTTAACAAATGGAACAATAAAACTTTTTATTTATTTCTATAAATTTTCAGTATGTGAATAATGTTGTTTGATGTTAAAATTTGATTATGCAAATATCTATATATTATTATTAATCAATGTCATTTATATAAATTATGTATATATATTATATATATATATATATATCCTGCAGATAAGAATTTGCATGAAACTGTAGAATCATTTGATTATAATTATCAACTACAGCTACATTTTGTAGTTATAGGCAATTAATAATTATAATTAATATTATTTTAAATTGGAAAAATAGTCAACTGGTAATATATAATAATAATAAATAATAGACGAAATTCAGTCAGTTAAATATTTTAAATTTTTTAAAAATTTAAAATTTTTAAATTTTCTGACCAAGAATAGTTCTGAAGAAGGCAATAGTGATTGCCGAAACGTTGGCATAGAAAAAAATAAAAATATTTAACTGGCTGAATTCCGTCTATTACTTATTATTTATTAAAAATTTAGTTTGTGTTTTATACAGTAAAATTTCGGCGTTATTTTGAATAACAAAATTTTAGGGAAAAAAAGCATTTTAAGTTTAATAAAAACAAAAAGCATATACTGAAATTTTTAACTTTAGATCCAGCTATGCAAAACAAACATTTAAATCAAATATAAACGTATTTACAAACTTTATTTTTGTGTTTTTTAATAGAAATACAAAATATAATAAACTCAAAAAATAATTGTAAGTTACAGTATAACTATTTTGAAGGCTTTTCATAAAGTTATTTACTATTTAGTTTGAAAAATGTAATTGAAAAATTAATAATAATTTTGAATACAAATGTATTTTTTCTAAACTAATTGTAAGTAGTAAATAAAATCATACAAAGCTTTCAAAATAGTAACGTACTATTATTTGATTTTATTTAAAATAATATTTTTACTATACAAGTTCATTTGAATTTACAGTTTGAAAACATGTTAATTGTAAAAATGTTAATCAAACATTCAGTGTAGTTCAACCCAAACATGTATTAAATAAAATTAAAATTCAGTTTTTATGGTTAGTATATTATGTTACGGAGATTAGAATTCGATCTTTATTGTGTTGGAACCAGATACTTGCGGTCGAGACATGTCCGAGGTAAATCAATCTGGGCCAAACACAAAAAAAGCATTCTATTCCGAGTGACACGTATTATTTATTTTTTATTCGTTTCAAACGAAACTAAACTAAAAATAAATACAAGTAACATTACTAAACAGTTGTAAAACAGTAATTACTTATATTATTTATATGTGTTACGTGATTTGTGAAACTTAATGTTTCTTTGGTCGGAATGCAATTTCCGACATGTCTGACGATATATATTACATTTCTTGCACTTCTGCATACAGTTTTAATCATCAAATTCAAATTCTAGCGAAACAATATGGCAACTGTTCATTATAACTAAACTAATTTTCAGTATAACGGCCCGCGTTATCATACACTGACTAACTACATTGACAAAATATGATAAAAAAAAACCAACATTTTTATATTAATTTAAAAGTAATCATTATTTTAATATACAAAATTTAGTTTTTGTAATAGAAATATTTTTTTTTTAATAAAAATAAATAATAGTAAGTTGTAGTATAACTATTTTGAAATATTTTTACAAATTTTCTTACTACACAATTTAGGAATAGATACATATTTGAATTGAAAATTATTAATAATTTTTGACTTTAATTTTTTCCAGAAAACACTATATTTCAAAACTAAACAGTACATAATTTTATACTAAACTTTCAAAAGTTATACTATAACAAACTATTATTTATTTTTATTAAAAAAATTATTTCTATTTCTAAAATCGAATATTACAGATCAAAAGTATATTTACAGTAAAAACATTGGTTTTAAAGTAATAGTTTTTTCAGTATATTACTATACTAATGTGACTGGTAACATAATGACCTTTTTCTACATAGGAAATATAGTAACGTAATATCAATATTGTGATACGCTTGACAAAAATAAACATGTATAATAAAAAATAAACATAGTTTACTTCTATTTATTGGATTTTTTAAAAAAATGTGATGAATATCATTTCGTTTCATTTCTGCAAGAAGATAGAATGTAATATATATATAAATGCATTACTTTTTTTTGTACTGACTGACAGAGTTAGCTTTCCGTAAATTATTATGTATCACAGTATTTTTTAGAATTAAATTATTTTAAAATGTGCCGGTTTTTAGAGCATGCCGTTCAATACAATGGTGGATAAAACAGCTTTTACTGTACAATATGTATATAAATAATATAAATTATATTAAAAGGAAAACCACTTTTTCAAATTTGGGTACCAGATTGTCCAAATTTTATGTATGAATATTGAGATCGCACTGTTTTTTTAATTTTACGGATTTTATACGAAATTTCTAAGATTATACGGATTTTACTAAAGATTTTACATGATTTTAAGAAAAACTTTAATTGATTTTATTTTTTTATCATAATTTTAAAGGATTTACTTAACTTTTTAAGGGATTAGGAAGTGGTATTTCTAACTACGGATAAAATGTAGAATAGTTAAGCATAGAGTAAATATAATGTATAAAAATATATATACATTGCTGCTAGAGCTGACTATTGCACAGTTTATTAAATCGTTATATTGTGAGTATAGTAAAATGAAGAGAGAGTTTATTTTTAGCATTATGTAAAATGTAATTGAATATCCTTAACCAAAGCAATTACATTAGTATTAGAGTCGACAGTGATTGGCCCAAATTAATAATATCCATGTATTAAAATGCGCTTCTGACATATCTCTACACGCTGTAAAATGTTACATAGTTTAATAGAATCTAATAAGTTAATTACTTAATTACACGGTTAGCTCGGTGTAAAGTGAAAGAAAACATCGCAATTTTGTTACTAATTATTATTTCACATTTAAAGGAGATTTTTTTTACAGTTAGCTAAGGTTTGGTAGAGTTTGATGAAATTACTTTAGCAGTTTTAAGAAAATCTGTATTGATTGATGTAGTTTGGTAGTTTAAAATGTACGCGCAAGTGATAATTAATATTAATGACAAATTAAAATAACAAAAAACAACAAGATATATTAAAATAAAACAGCTTTTGTTTGTAGTTCTGTTACTTACTGTTCTTTACTAATAATTTTCTTATTAAAGTTATTTATTTATTTAAAAAAATGACAATTATAAAGATAGTTAAATAATAAGAATAAATGTGCTGACAGTAAAAAATATATTATTAAATTATCATATACTACAGTTGTAAAATTATTATGATCTCGTATTTTGTGTTACGCATTTCTTGAAATAATACAGCTTGGTTATAAAAAATGTCTTCTCAGTTTTGATGTATAAGTCCTATTAGCTAGTAACACATTTATAACAATATACTATTTCAAACTAACATGATTTAAAAGCAAAACTTTGTGTAATAAAAAATATCGAATCGCAATGGGAGGCATTTTTTTTTTGTACGAAAATAGATATTGTTCATTTATTTCAAGGGAGATTTAAATTTCATTGGCGATTGGTCATTTGTGTATTTTACGCGACTCTATGTATATATACCTACATATTTTAGGTATATGTGCGATAAGCCTTTATGTTTGTACGTTTATATTGATACGAACTGGGGAATGGAATTTAAAAATTCAATGAATAAAATTTGTTGCGTAAAAGCAGTGCGAGTTTTTGAATACTGCTGATACTTAAATTGGGAAAATTGACGGAAAATTACATTACTCTACTGCATTTATTTATTTTTCTTGTTTCATTTTTAGTTAAATTTGTATTTAAAAAAATAATATAGAAGTAATATTACGATGCTTATTTTCTGTTGTTTGAAATATTATACATACACACACAGTTACGCTATGTACCCAACAGGATGTGTCACAAACTCTTTCCATTATGCCGAAATTGGATGTTATAATATTGCAAAATTAAATGAATTTGTTAGTCCGGTAGCCGAACTTGTTTCAGCGCTGGGTACTGTAACAATTTACTATCTTTATGCAACCTAAGATGACAAATTTTCTTTTGAGCGCGTAACTTGACATTTATTTAAATGGATTTTTTACCTGACTAGATAAAGTTATATTATAGTAAATATGTTAAATTATACTTTTGTAATTTCTTGTTCTCGTAATTATTTAGAAAAAAACGTTAAAAATATAAATTTTAGACCATAAAATTGTGCATTTAAATCAATAAACTAAATTTTGCATACTCATAAATAAACATTAATACAGAAAAATGAACAAATGTTTATCGTTTTATCTGTCAAAATATACAAATTTGTAAATATTTACGGATTATATTTATGTATTATTAAATAAATTACATGAATGAAAATAAAATATATTTTTATTTTGTAAAAATATTTGTGATTCTGAATAGAAATATGATCATTAAATTATTCTGGTAGATAAACCGATAACTATTTGTTTTATTTTTTTCTATCAATTTTATGGCTATAATTATTTTTGTATTAATTTTCGATTTTCATATCTAATTTCTACTATACCTCTATTTTTCAATTTGTTTTTGACATAATTTTTTAGACTGACAGAGATTTTAAATACTGACTGATATCAAAGCTTTAATGTTTGAATTAAATAAAATTATAATTAATTAAATTAATTATTATAGTTAATTAAACTAAAAAAATTTTAATCTAATCAATTTTTTGACACATATTTTAATATTGATTTTGCTGCCTGCAGTAAATTTTCAGGTAAACGCAACGAGTATTATATATAAATATATATATATATATATATATATATATATATATATAAATAAATATATATATATATATATATAATACTTTTTCTGACAGCTTTGTGCTTTTAGTGCTTTATTGACTATTTATCAAAGAAAAATAATAATCTATTTAAAATAAATTTACAAATTACGCAACTTATAATGGAGCAATATTTCAACGTAAAATTGTAACTGCAGTTGGATGTAAATATAATAAATTTATCATTACTTTGGATCATGGTAATGACGCATGCAAAAATTAATTTAATTAGTATTGATATAGATGCAGAATTTTGTGTTCTAAAATTTATATTTGTAACTTATTGGCTTAAAACAATTAGGGAAGATGGTATTTACAAAAATATGATTTTACAAGTTAAAACTCTGTATAAAAAAAACCTATTATTAAAGGATTATGTTGATTAATAATTATAGAATACATATTTAATACAAAATGCAAAAACAACATTTCAAATATGTAATACAACAATTTTGATGTTTATGTTGTGTGTTTTGGGCAGGGTTGGTTCTATATGTGTGTTACGTGGGTTTTAGATTCACAGCGGCAAAATCGTCCGAAAATATAAACAAATATAATGTTATTTCAGTAAATAATGAAAATTTAAATCGAGATCTAAAAATGTGGGAGCTAAAATGTGTTTGTTTATATCCTAATATTTGTATTTATGAATTAAAAGTTTAGTTAAGCACAACGGGCAACAGAACTGACTCCGTTTTTAGAATTAATCCATGGGCGTCTACATAGAGAGGCAAACGGAACACCTGTTTGTGAGCATTAATGTTTCTTTGGCGGAATTTACAATTTTTAACAAATTTGGCGATGTTTTCTTTACACATTTTTATTCAAATAATTAAATTCAAATTGAAGCAAAAATGTACAATGCAATTGACAATTAACTTAACTTAATAATTTTCAATATCGCCGCCGAAGATGTCACTTGGCGATTGTAGTCATGCTTGCTGCTGCCACCAAATATGTATATCGCTTTCTACATAGGCAATATAGTAACTTAATATCAATATTTTAATACGCTTGAAAGAAAAACATTTTTTTCATATTTTGTAAATATATGTATTTGTGTTCTCGAAAATAAATAATAAGTAATTAAATATCTACAAATTTGTTTCTGTTGAGAGATGAAACAATAATTTGTTTATTTTTGTATCAATTTTAGGGCAATCGTTATTTTTGAGGTAATTCTCGATATTTTTATATCTGAAATTTTACCGTTTCAAAGCATGCAAAATTAATTTTGTTTATTGATTTGGATGTATAATTTTATACTATAAAACTTATATTTGAAGCTTTGCTGTCTAAAAAAAATATTAGAAAACCAGTTGATTTTAATTTTAATTTTTTGATATAAGTTACGGTAATATTAGAGCGTTATTGCACTTTAACGTTAATGGTTACCGTAACATTAAGCCCATATTTCCATTACAAACATTATTTATAATTTAATAAAATTATTTATATTTATTAATACTGTGAATTTTAATATGTATAGGTTGCGATAATACTCTGTATCTAGTATAAATGACCGGTAATTTAAAAATTACTAATTTTATAGCATTTTACAAAACATTTAGTTTTTGTAGTAAATGGTTCAAATACAATAGTACCTCGGCTTATTGAACTTAATTCGTTTATGTTCGTGGTTCCCAACTCGAAAAGTTCGCATCCTAAAACTTAGTATTTTATTTTAATTTATGGGAAATTAATTAATTCGTCTTCAAATTTAGAAATATTGAACACAATAAAAAGATATATTTGAAATCTTTTGTTTTCATAGACATGCTTTGTATAAAAATCATCTTCCATTAAATAAAGAAAAATCAATTTCTTGTGACTATGGTTTTGTAGTTCAGTTTTCGATTTGTTGTTATCAGTTGCTTCTTTTGTCTCTTGGGTGAGAGAGGTTTATGTCTGTTTTACACGACACAATTTTGTCTGGAATTTTCTTGTGCAAGAAAATCGCACAAGAAAATTGCACAACCAAATAGCCCCAATATATGTATGTTTTACATGATGCAACAAAATTGCGCTGCAATTTTAGTTATTTTATTTTGAATAAAAAAATTTGAAAGGTTTAACAAATTATGACAAGCCAATCTTTTATTTTTCAAGCCAAGCTACTTGACTTGACTTATAAAGCATGAATGAAAATTAATGTAAAAATATTAAATTTTGCTACTTAATTACATAATTCATTCTTGTGTAAAATTATGAATAAGAAGTAATCTAGAAAAGATATTTACAATTAAATATATTTGCATAATACTTGCTTTAATATTATCAAAGTTATTAAAACGGGTTTATTAAAGGGTCAAACGGCGGTGTGACACGAGATTTGCGTAGCGAGATTTAGTTTTCTGTTTACATTCCATCGTGGTTGTGGTTTTTGCACGCGCCCCGACCACAAGATTCTATTCTGAATCGAGATACATTCGTTATCGTTCGTGTTTTCGTGATAAATCACCAGCGTGGCGATGTCAGTATTACGATGCAAGACGACGTACCCTGTCTTATAATATTAGCTTCACCGTCAAATATATTGGTTCTGAATGCTTGACATCTCGTGACATATTTATGTGAACAGTTTTTTTTTTTTCTATTAATTTTTTATCGTCCAAAACATGTTGAAGACAAATTCTGAAAAAAAAATGAAAGCTATGTTTCATACTCAAATTTTGTTATGAGCTGCAATAATTTATCTGTTGATTTTGGCAACTAAATTGTAAATATTATTTTAGTTGTAAAAAAAAACCTTTCATATATTTCATTGTTTTGTTAAAAATGGCATCAATTTATTGTTAAATTTTTTTTAAATATTTTGCAGTACGTAATACGTAGTTCGAGTTATATATTTATACGATTTTTAACAACAATATTAATATAGGGTGTCCAATGAGCAGAAATGTAGTAAAGCTTGATAGTAAATTTTTAAAAATAATTATAAAAATGTTGGAACCGTGCTTTTGGGGCTATGGATACACTAAAACATATTTATAAATAACGGAGAAAGTAGATATTGTTAATATAAGACTATTTTAAATTTGAACAAATTAAAAATGTTATCTGGAAGCTGTATGAAGAATTCCCATGTAAATTTTAATAATTTATTAATGTTACGAATACGGTACATCTATTCGACAACGTTGCAATAAATAGAAAACAAAACAGTCCATATATTGCTTTATAGATAATTAAAAAATTAAATTACGAGTATATTACCTAGAATTTCATATTATATTTCATTTATAAATACGCCGTTATTGTATGTTATTACATTCAGTGCATATTTGAAAATTAGTTTTATTAACCTATTAACCATTTTTGTCATAAATATCTGTTTATTAACACTAATTTTTTAGATATTTTTTCTAATGTTTCAGTTGAATTTGCAAAAAAAAACAGATAATTTTTACATAAAAATGAAAAGGAGTTAGAAATGATCTAATGGGAACTATTAAAAGTGGTTTAATTAAAACTATCCGCTTTTGGAGTTAAATCCCGAAGTTGAGCAGAAGCTAAAATTTGGATTTCAGATATAATAAGAAAATTTAGTAGGTACTATATTAATTTTTCGGATTAATGTAGTAAATATACGGGAGAAGTTACTCAAAATACGGCGAATAGATATTTATTTTAGATACGTAATTTTTTTTAAAGTTTTTTTTTAACTTCATTGTAAATGATAATGTCTGTGGTTCGGTTACAAAGCAGTTGACGATTTAGTTGTCTAGTTAATTCCATGATTAAGTTAACAATGCTTTGTGCAACCTATCATATGTCAATTACAAATAATGCAAAATATTTTTATTTTAGTTTGATTTAGCTAAAAATAATTGCATATTTTTTGCTACAGAGTTAAAAATATTTAACTTTGTAATATTTTTTCAGTGCAGCCTTTCAATTATATCAGATGAAACATGTAATAAAATAGTGGATGATTATTTGATGTATACTTCTTATGTAATTAAATATTTTTCTAGTTTGTCGTATATTTATCTACTTTCGTTCATTTATTTATCTTTAAGTTTAGAATAACATAGTAAAATTTTTTTTTCAAAGATTTTTTTTTTTTGTTAAACTAAAAAAATATTCTATGTATTGAATTAAAGACATTATATAGCAAACATGACCAACTACGATTTGCGAAATGTATGCCGTTGTTTAGTCTAGTGATTATAACTCTGCGTTCTGTAACAATCTTCTGTATTTATTTAATAAAATTGTGTAATATAATTTTTTTTAACTAAAAAATAAATCCTTTAACTTTAAAGATGAAAAACTTAATGAATATCAACAAACCTAGATTTTTTGTCAGATTTTAATAATAAGTTTGACGAAAAGTTTTAAATTTATAATTGCTATTTGGTCGATCTTTTCGGAAATGACATTTTTAAAATTGGTTTTGTGATTGTTTGAAGTAATACTTCTCAATATAGCAGCTGGGGAAATAAAACTGATAGAATTGCAAAAAGATCAGGCACTATAAATGCATCACAGATCTTCTGCTTTTAAATTTTCAAATTTTAAAAGTTTGTCACAGAAGTGCAATAAATAACTTGCGATGAATTGTTTTACGACACAAACAGTCTACGTCATCAGTCAAAAGTCTTGGTCAGCCAGACCAATCAGAATCGGCCAATAGCGTAACGGCACGTGTAGGAAATGGTGGGGGTATAGGTATATATATATGTCAGATTGTGGAGCAAAAACTGCCATTCAGTTACCAAGCACTGAGGATGTCATCGATGATGTATAGCCAAAGTCTGCGACGAGGATAGATCGACTGCGGCATACCAGTTCAATTTTTTTTTTATAAAAATCAAAGTTCTATTGTCTACAAGTAATGTTTTGTATATAACATTTAGAACTGTGCACAAAAATTGTGGTTTAAATTCCACTCAAAATATGTAAAATTAATTAAAACAAACTATTTTTAAATTTTTTGGCGTATCATTAATAATAGCCCGAAAAAGTAAATTTTAGTTCTTGAATATTTTTAAAGTGTAACATGTGGTTTCTATTGGTTTGAACTTTGGCCACCCGTGCTACTGAATAATTCAGATTAAAAAAATGAAATTACTAAAATATTTAACATTGTAAATGTAAATATATATTCTGGTTTATTATAAAAAAAAAACCCTGCAAGATAAAAAAAAAAAAACAACATTAAACCGGAAATAATTTTCTGTATGTTGCTTATTTTATGCACCATTTTAAATATTAAAAGGAACATTAATATAAAGTAGTATATTTTGAAATATTATGTTAATTTTATTAACAAATTAAAGTAGTAACTAATGTGATTATCGACTGCATATAAAGTTAATAAAACGAATCAACTACTCAGGCCAGTTCATTAGTAAATTCTATTAAAACAGTTTTTAATATTTCCTTATCACAATTGTCATTTTCCGAAACAATTAATTTTTTTTTTCTTGGAACATATAGTCTATTAAATACATTTTTAATCCATATTTACAAACTTATATATGCAATACGTACATATACAATCACGCCATGTATCTATAAAGATGCGGCACAAACTCTTTCCATTTAAGCGGAAATTCATATCCAGACAAACAAGTATTGCTTTATTCACATTTATTATATCTCTTATACATGCTCTTGTATATTTTTTTAGAAAAATTTATTATTGAAATCTAGCAAATTGATTTGTATATTGGACACTAACTTTGGCAAACAAAAATATGAATACTGCTTTTGTATGCTGAATTTTTGCTATGATATATTATTTTAGCTATGACAAATGATCATAAATCAAATATTTGTATATCAAATATTTTTTTTTTATATATTTAAATATTTGTATAACTATTTTCTGTCCATATTGAATTTTTTTCATACGATACATATGATTGTAAATATTATAAGGCAATTATTTTGTCCAATGTGGTCGTAATAAACTGCTGTATTATATTAAATTCCATAGAACACATATAGCATACTTTTGTGAAGACCCTACAGTATTGTTGTAGCCAGTATATTAGTGGCATAGTATTTCAAAAATCAATAGTTACCTATTATGTTAGAAGTTTGTTCTACGTAACAATGAATTATTATATGAAAATTATTAATGAATTAAAAGATATTTCTATCACGTTACAAATAAAATATATTAATTTTAAAATAACTAAATTTTAATAATTTTTTTTTATAGAAAATGCTTAATTCGCTACAAAGTAAAAAAATATTTGACTCTATCCGGGTTCTACGCTTAAAATAGTGTAAAAAATATACTAGGAGAAAGTGTTAAAAAATACATTTGCTGAAATATTTATTTATTTATGAAAATTTGCCTAACAAAAGATTTCCTAATTAACACCAACATTTTTGACACTATTTTATAGTATAATTCATACAAATGAATGTGTAATTTTTACACAGAAGCTAACAGATTTTTACTGACACAGTAAACAAACATTTGACACTATCTAGTGTTTTCTATACAATAGTGTAAAAATTACACTAGTAGAAAAAGTCAGTAAATACACTTGCTGGTATTATCGAAAAAATAGTAAATTAAATTAACACCAACATTTTTTAACATTATTGTAACTGTCATTTATATACAAAATTAGTGTCTTTTTTTTACACAAGAACTTTTACACAAAAAATAGTGGTATGTTTTTAACACAAAATCCAACATATTTTTTTACTATGTACCTTAAAAATTTAGATTATATTTTTTTCTATTATTATTGACATTATTAATTAATTAATTAATTTAGTTATAAATATAACAGTAACACCATTATTATATTTGTCAATAAATATATTTCAAAATTTTTTTTAAATTATATATGTGTATCATGCAGTATAATTTATTAATATTAAAATTATAGTGTAATTTTTGCTGTCTAATCGGTTGAATATATATAATTTTGTAATGGCTTTGTTTTGTATATCTATATTAATAATAAAATTTATGCTTATGTAATCAGATAAACAATTATTAATAATAATTATATTATGTGAGTACAATTTTCTGTTAATATGTTTTCAATACATGCATTTTCGAGTTGTTTTATTGGTTGCTATGTATACATAGGCGATTATTATTCAGTGGTGGTTACTTGCATTACTATAGTAGACTAATTTCTCTCTCTTTTTATGCTACATATTAAAATGAGATAGTAATAATAACCGCTAGAGTAACCGCATGTAACCGACGATGAATATAAATCGCCATATGTATTTAATAAGTTTACAAATTTATTATTGTAATCATAATTTTTGGCAAAATAAAGTATACCTAAATTTTGAAATAATATATGCTCTCTATTGCCGTAATTGTACATGAAAATATATATGCCTGATGTTTATTTACTTAAGTGCATAATTTATCAGATTTATGGCAGCAAACATATGTTACTGTCATGCATTTTTGTATTCATTTCTATCAAATGTGACATTCTTTCGATTATAAATCATTTTTTTTAACTTATACTTTATTTCATTTTACAGCAGAAAAGTAAAAAACAAGAAAAAATAAAATGAAATAATTATAGTTATGAGTGTAATAATATTGTACTTAAAGAGAGTTATTACTTTTTTTTATGATTGTTTTTATTATTAATTCTCTTAATGAAAGTTAGCTTACAGATCATAAGTCAGTCTCATGTTTTTTTTTTTTGAAATTTTGGTATTTGTTGAATTTATTTTTATTTTAAACGTACAAGTTAAAATTAGTAAAATAAAACATTTTTCATAAGTATATTATTTACTGTTAATACAAATTAAATTGTATTTAAATTCAAAATAAAAGTATTATTAAAATAAAAAAAGCTTAGTTTACATTATTTTTAATTTCAATTAAAATCAAAAGCTTTTATCATTTTAACACACTGTAAAAAAATCTGTATAAATTTAAATTAATAATCATAATAATTTTACTATGTATGTAATTATAATTTTAAGTTTTCTTTTAAATTTACATGACGTGATTGTGTATGCATGTATATATGTATGTATAAAAGGGTATATACGTAAATATATTATTTAAGAAAATATGTACTTACCTCGTATGGTCACGAAGGGGTTAACTAGGAATACGAGAAATATCAGAGTTTCTCTAATATAATTTTCTAAACAGATAAAGTAAGATTTTTGCTTTTTTTTCTAATCTTATTAAATACTAATAATATATATACTTTTATTTATATATAATTCTATTCATTACATACTTCAATCTGTCTTTGAATTATTTATTGACATTTTTTGATGAATCAAAATTTTGTAAGTTTATTATTCAACAAAATTATATTTGAAATATCTGACGAGTTACCGTCGCATAATGTATTAGAATTCTACTATTCTAATTATGGATATAATATTAATTTATACCATTAGTCACAAGTGTATTTCATATTTTTCGTTCCTTTGTTATTTATAATATTTATAATAATTTTTGCAGTTACGTTAACGTCCTGGACTGTAGGTACGTTAGTTTTCTAGTTCTAATGTAATTATAGAATTTGTGTATTGATTTTGTGTAATAATTAAGTTAAAATTTGTTTTTAATAATAAAAAAGCAACAGTCTGTAATTAATTTGTTTATTAATTGAATTTATGCAAGAGATTGTACACTTGACGTATATTAATGTTAGTTTATAATAAATTTTATAAAATATGTGTTTAGTCACGGTTCTACGTGTAAACAAAATTTTTAGAAACTTAGTGAATTAGTTTTGAATTATAAAACAATAAATAAACAACATGCACATTATATATAAGTAATGTCCGCCAAAATGTTGGTATCATATGGGAAATATATTTATTATTTGTTTTTTGAAAATTATTAAATTTGCTAGTACTTGTCTTAGAAACTAAAAATGCAGTATGAATTTTTGGTATAGATCAAATTAAACAATAAGAAAAGAAAATTAAGGTAAACCATTTTTTGTAACAATTTTGAAAAAATTCTAGAATGAGATTTAAGATTCCATTTTTTTTCAAATACTTTTAATTGTATTTTTTATTTTATTCTGCGTGTTTTTAACAATTTTTTCATTATTTTACACTACAGTAATATCACTAATTTAAATTTATTATTACTTCATTATTTCATTAATTTTTTATAAATAAGTATTACTACTTTGATGCAAAGTTATTATATTTTCTCAAATTCATTAGTTTTTTTATTGAATAATAAAAAAACTTTTCTATTTTAAATAGTAATTTACATTATCTGTTACATATAAAACAATAAAAGTTACTCTTTGAAATAGATTAACAGTCGTGCAATGCTTAGAACAGGATATATAAAAGAAATATTGTATACAGTGATGGTTGTTTACAGTTAATGTAAATTTATATGCTATTATTTCAGGTTTCCCAGTATGTATTCATGACGAATTGTTTGGATTTAATGAAATTACTGTGCTACGTTAGTAGAATACAAACAATGGCGAGGTTTATATCAGTTTAGGCAGTAACTTTTAACATTCAAACTTTTCATTTCTGATTAAAGTTTCAAAATAGTTACCTATCAGTTTTTTTGTTTATTATTTTTTAATTAAAATACGCAAGTATTTGTTTTACTATTAGCGTTAGAACGTGTCATTATTTATCTTAATTTTAATCCTAAAATTATTTTTTTTATAGGTTAATAATATTAATAATTATATTAATATTACGTTACCATATTGTTACCATATATGTAGAAAGAGATCATCTTGGGAAATAATACAGCTCATTGTCAGTTATAAAATTTACTATTTAATATTCATTTCAACAAAGTATATATGAAGTAAATATATTACAGACAGAGAAAGATTTAGTGTTATGTTTGAAACATAAATTTCTAATAAAAACATTTTTGAATGTTTGTAAAAGTAGGTAAATTGAAAGATATTATTTATTGATAAGTTTATGGTAGGTAAGTCGTATCAGTAGTATTACAACTTAATCTAAAATTATATATTTGTCTATTTATTGTTTTTTTTTTTATCTGTGAGACAATAACACAAGCAGCAATTTCAGTCAAAATGGAATAATGTACCTCAGAATATACTGCTGTAACACACGTAAGGAAGAAATAAAAAAAATTGCAGTATAATGTAAATTTTAACTGAAAGTCCTTTGTATATATATATATTGCAACTAAAACAAATATGATAAAACGAGTTAATTTAGTAAAAAAATATATTATGATAACTATTTCAATATGTAAATTCATTAATTAAGTATAATTAATGGATAGAATAGACAATTTTTTTTATTTTTAAATAAACATGAAATAAAATATATTGTTGTTAGACTGATACATACACTCCCAAGAAAAATTATGTAATTTTACCTACAAACCATGAGGCACTATGATGTCCAGTATTTCTAGGTATAATTACTCAACTGTTGTACATTTTACATAATTGTTTAAAAATAGATAAATATTAGAATTATTACAAACATTATATAATATGATATTATCAACGGGATGGAAAAGTACATATGTATATAATATTACAGTTTTTATTTTTAGTAAATTTACAGAACTTTTGCTTTCAGGAATTTTCCAGAAATAGGTACAATTTGTTTAGTTCTGCAATATTATTGTTGGTATAATTACATACATTTCTAAATTTGCATTTTTTTTTGTAATTTCGCAATTTTTTTTACAGTGTATTATATTATACTCTATGATAATTTTTAGAAAGTAATAATATATTTAATGTTTGGTACAATAAGCTAATTGCCGGCTTGCACGACTGACCAGTTTAAGACCTGCGTCTGACACCGTTTGTATCTGTGTGGACTCAGGTTTAAATCCTGCTTGGTGTATGGTTGTTTGCGGTGTCTTTATATCGTCTAAACTACACTTTGAAAGCGAAAATAAACCTTGATTCTGGCTAAAAGCTTCTGCAGCTACGGCCAATATTTGTTAATAAAAAGAAAAATAGAATAGATTTTAAATGTATTAAAACTGTTGTATCCGGCATTATATTAAGCGACACACTCTAAAAACTAGCACAATTTAAAATGATAAGGGCAAGAAATAATGCAATTACATGTATTACATTCTATCTTCTTGTAAGAACGTCAAGAACGCAAACCGATATTCGTAATTTTCTTTAAAAGTCAGCGAATAGAAATAAGCTATATTTAACATAGTAAAAAATCTTTCAGAACTCATTTTATTAAAATAAAAAAAGGTTTATACGTCTAAACCATCCAGATAAATTTGCGTTAGAAAATCTTCATAATATAAAATTCAAAGATACTGTAATAATTGTAACATCCATAAACGTCAACAGTAGATTGACAAGAGAAGCAATAGAAATTTATAAAAAAACAAGATTAGAAGTATATGCGGGCATAACAAATTTTTAGAAAATTATAAATTTTTTTTTCGGAAAGTTGGCAACACCGTATTTTAATACAATTATAATTTATGTGGGCACTAAGAGAAACTTTTCTGAAAATTTGATCAAACTCGGATAAATAATATAGCCACAATGATTTTTTTTTATATTTTAGTAATTTTTTTTCTCGATAAGTTGGCAACACTGTATTTCGTAAAAATTACATAATTTATGCGGGCACCAGAAAAATCTTTAGTGAAAATTTGATTAAAATCGGTTAAATAACGTGATCATAATAATTTTTTTTAAATTTTAGTAATTTTTTTTCAGAAAGTTAGCAACACTGTACTTTGTTGAAATTATCTAATTTATATGGATACCAGAAGAATATTTTGTGAAAATTTGAACAAAATCGGTTAAACAACATGGCCGTAATAAATTTTTTTAAATTTTAGTAATTTTTGTCTCGGAAAGTTGGCAACACTGTATTTTATTAAAATTATGAAATTTATGTGAGTACTAGGGAAATCTTTCCTGAAAATTTGATCAAAATCGGATAAATAATGTAGCCACAATAAATTTTTAAAAACTTTGGTAATTTCTTTCTCGGAATGTTGGCATCATTGGAAAAAACCAAAACTACATGATCATCTTCGGCACTAGACAAATTTATCCTGAAAATTTTATTAAAATCGGTTGAACCGTCTAGGAGGAGTTGCGATCACAAAATTTTGTCTGACAACCGAGCGAGCGAGCTGACGACGCACATCCATACACCCACATAAACTAAGTTCAGATTCGTCATCTAGAAGCTATATGAAGGATTTATATACACAATTTTTTTTTTGAAAATGTTACAGACACCGTACCAAACGCTATACCACTTTTTTAAATAAAATTTGGCTTCCTGTAATTGATAATTCATATTTTTTTAAATCTAGCTACTTATTTTGTTACATAGTAACTTGTTTTTATGTTCTGTTTATTTATTGTATATTTCATTTGTATCATTTTTCTCGATGATGATGTACGTAGAGAATGCTGGAACGTCGATTTTTAATTAAATTAATATAGAATTAAATCCTAAAGCCTTTTTATTTTAAGCTATATCTAGTTTTTATTAATTAATTTTATCAAAATATATAATGTTTTTGTTAAAAGTACGTTAACTATGCTAAACTTATACATACGCGCTTTTTATTTGGAAAATTTTGTTATTTGGTATTCGGTCGATCCTGCACATCCCGGTAAAAAAAGCTTTTATTATATACCTGATTTTTTCTGTACATTTATACACAGTTAGATATTTAAATAAGTTATTAATGATATAGGTACATCTATAATACAGTTTAAATTTTTATTTGTTTAAATAAATTATTACTTCCACAGAGAAGCTCAAAAATACAGGACAGCCGAAGTATGGAAAAAATAACAATTTGATTTTAAACGGAAACAAAAGTGCAGAAAGACAAAATATGTTTTTATAACAAATGCAAAAGTAAACAAAAATAAAAAAAAAATTGGAGGGGTTCCTTCCGTTGGAGAAATTCAAGAGGGTTTGGGAGTAGAATATATTTTCGTAATGTTGGTTGTGTTAGTTTATTGGTGGAGGAACTTTAGACGTTGAAAGTTGCCCTGCAAATTTTCTAGTTGTGTACTCTCGGACACTTAGGTTTTGTTTTTGGAACCTTAAGGGCCTTAACACTTTCGGTTTATACCAAAGTTTTTTGTTAGCCTCTTAGTTAGTCTCTTATGCATTCAGCAGCTCTTTTCTTAGTCATTTTACAATATTTAGGTGTTTGCTTGCAATCAGACTTGAATAAAGTAATCGATTTTCTATCAAACAAAACAAATATGGAATAGCTACGACGTTTAAATCGCGAGTTATTAGCGCGAATTATTGCATTAATCCTCAATTTCAAACGTCTATTTTCTCCTTTTACCGTTTATATTAGCAGTGGTACATATTCCTGAAACATTTGTTGTTGTTTACAACCATTCTTGCTCATTCAAACCGTATATAATTTTTGCAAATTTTTATTTTGCTAACAATTTAAAAACAATTTTACAGTCGTAAGTCTAAAGTTGCTTTTTGAACTTAAATCTGTCTTACTATACATTAAAAAATTAATTTGTAATAAACTCTTAATTTTATTATATTATATTTTAAAAAGTAACTTTTTTATTTACCAAACATCATTTTGAGAAATTGAAGATGACAACATATATGTCAGGTTATACATGTAATCAAAACGCTGCTGAGAAATTTTTCATTACATCTTATCTAGGCCACGGCTTAATATATCACATTGAATTTAGTTCTATATGTACATATAATTGCATTACATTATGGTGTAGCTTGTATGATTTAGGAGTAATAGTGCAATATACTGATAGAAACGCCCTACATATTAGATCTTATTCTGAGACTATTTTCTCCACTGTACAAATATTAAATTTTATACAATTTTATTTAAAAGCGTAATTTTCGAAACTAAATTATTAATATATAATAATAAAAATATTAGGAAATCAACAAGATAATATTCAATCTTTAAAGTTTTCTATTCAAGAATTGTCAAGTTTCGTTGAAAAATAAAATTTTAATTGCACTTACAAATAGTTTGTACTGCAAATTTTAAAATTAGCTCTGCATATTTTGTGTTGTAGTGTATGTTATAATAAGATTTGTTATATTTTTGTCATCTGAAATAGAAACTATCCAATTTTACACCACAAAGCTGCTAAATTGTTTGCATAATTATGTATAGTTAGTATGTTGATTTAATTAATATCATTAATATATTTTTATATATAGTGGCGGATTCCAGAGGTGGAGGGCGAGTTACATCCACAAATCTTCAAATCCACAAATTATACAATTAACAATATATTACAATAAATATATACAATTAAAAATATATTACAATAAATATATATACAATTAAAAAGCAAAATATATGTAAAATTGTGCACATTTTGCATACTTTTTATTACAGATATTATGGAATATTAAATAAATTTTTTTGGAAATGAAACTGTTGTGAAATGTCATTTTTTTTTTAATTTTATTTAAATATTAGTTTAAATACTTTAAGTTTATAGTCTACACCAGCGTTTCTCAACCTTTCTGACTTGCGGAACCCTTTTTAGAATCAATTTCTGTAGCGGAGCCTCTTATATCTTATAGTCTTATAAGTAAATTTTTTACTAGTTACTGAAAAAGGGGGGTAGATAAAATGTCATAAGAAAACATAAAATAATCTTAAGTGTTTAATGGGATTTCTGTGGTTGTACTTTTTTTTACACAGTTTACTTATATCTGGTTTAATCGATGATAATTGAAGGCGAATATCTGGTTCTGCATTTAAGCGCCCCTGCATTCGGACACCATTCAAATTGGCAAATTTTAGTTCAGAATGTAATTTTCTGTTATCTTCTTATTTTAATTTTTATTTCTTTTATATTGTGAAACGGATGCGGAGCCCCTGAGACGTGCATTTCTACGACATAACTCTTTATAAGTCTTGAAATTTTAACGGAAAATTTTGATTATTTTATAAGAGGGTAAATTTAAAAAAAGTGAATAAATATAAATATTATTTGGGTAGCAAAATATTGCATTTTTCAAAGTGGGCCTCGATCAATAAAAATTTGGAAAGTTCTGGCATAGTGCATACATTTGAAAATTAAAGCTAATTAGTATTAGCAAGTTCCCATGGGACACCTGTGTCTGTTATATATGTAATATTTAAAGCCAATTTCATAATAAGTTGTTAAATACATGTTACCCTAACAATGAGATTTTATTAATAGTTAGCTAATTAATCATGCACTTTAAAGACATTTGATAATTTAATTGCGTAGTTGATTCAATCAACAATGTTTTATAAAACTGATCATTAATGAACTTAATAAACTCAATAAACATCTATATTTATCAAACACACTTTGACGTGTTGTTCGTTGTAACGTAAAAAAAAAGATTTTCAACTCCTTGGTGCCTGTGGTATCACCAAGGCATATTTTCACCGTAGAGGAAAATTGCAGGTCGTCTTGGGAAATTTCATTTTCCAATGGAAGATTTCAAAATTGGTCAGGAATATCTAAAAAAATACATTTTTCCGAAGGTTCAACTTTTTTTATTTGATTGGTGATAAATGCAATCTTTTCGCAATTTTCCGTAAAAGTTTTTCGGTATTTTTTAAAATTTTTCGACAATTTCCAAATTTACTTTTAATTACAGCATAGTACGTACAATTTGCTACATAATGGCTGTTTCAAAAATTTAAAAAGTTATTTGAAAAATACCATTAAAATTAGGATAAACTTTTATACAAAAATTTTTGCTCGCATTTTATAATTATCACGGCCTTTGTCACAGTTTTAGAATTGTTCGAAATGTATCGAATGAGATAGAAATGTATAGAAATAGATCTAGATTTCCGGAGACCAGTTTTTTATTAGTTTTTCTAAGTGTTCGACTTATTTAACTTGGTATAAAAATTTATTATGAATTATAAATTAATAATAAAAAGTCGCATGTATTTGTTAAAGGATACACTAGTATTTATTTAATTAAAAACATGGTCGAATATTTTAGCTACATAGCAAAAAATATTTAGATGAATTTTACTAATGTTTTAGTTGTTTTTTTTTCTAAAAAGTATATGATATGCAGTCATCTACTAAGAGAATATGACTATGTTTGATATATTCATCTAATATAATTAGATATTTTCTCTAGTTTGTCTTGTATTTATTTATTCATGTTCGTTGATTTACATAAAATATTAGATTATTTATTTAACGGCCGGTTTTATAATAAACATTTTAACTAAAGTTGGTTTTAAGCAAACAAAAAAGCATCGATTTCAAATTCTACTGGCATAATTATTATTGCTATTTATAGAACGATACTTTTTTGTCAATTTTTCGAACATCTAATAACAAATTTAATTGTTTAATGCTTTGTTTTCGATTTAAAGTTAAATTTAGTTAACGTGTTTATTATGAAATCGGCTGTAAACTTTATTTGAAATAACGATTAATTTGAATGACAAATTATATAAAAGTCATCTAATTCGAATTAGATGTCATGACTATTTTATTTTCTGTACGCTAAAAATTAAATTTATGATTTGCAAATACGTAATTAAAAAATATATCGTTTTAAAATTGTTTCAAATTTGAAGGGATAGCTTTAATCCAATTGTAAATTAATTTTTGTAATTGAAATTATTATCACATATTTAAAAGTTTGTTTTTCAGCTCTGTAAATATTTGACAGCTTAATATAATTTATATTGCTACATTAAACTTTATAATATAGGTTTTTGACTTTCAAATTTTTTTTTTTTGTTGTAACTTTTACATCTAATTTATACATGTTCAGATTAAATTATCAAAGAGTGTATATATTTTTCTTTTATAAAATATTATGATATTATGATTCAATCATTAAAAAAAAAAATATTTCGATATATTATATTTAATATTTAATACAGCAATCTATTTTTGGTGTTTATTCTTTAACAAATTTGTTAAAAATTAATGAGACGTTTATATATTAAATAAAAATTTAAAATGTATTGAATTAAGTAATTTTCGAGTTTTTTTATTATTTTATGTAAATATTTTTATCAACAGTGCAAAAGTTGATGTTAGTCAGTTAAAATAGTTGGGTCATCTTAAGCGAATATTTAATATAAGTTTGATTAAAAAAATATATGTGAATAATTTTGAAGGTATATGTTTGTGTGGACGTCCAATGAATAAATGGAGTAGTATAGTGGCGAAAGTTACCAAGTACTACTACTTATAAATAAGATAAATAGAAAAGCATGTATGAAGGGTATCATGAATGTGGATAAAGCAAAAGTTACTTGTTTGAATAGGAATGTGTGGAGGAAACTAATTTGATGATGCTGGAAAGAGTTTGTGCCACGCCCTTTTGGGTACATGGCGTGACTGCAATTGCAATACAGTTACAAGTATTTTGACAAAATTATTGTTACATTGTACCAGCAGGTAGAGATTAGATTGTCTTTTTTGCGTCATGTCATTCAAAAGGTCCTACAAAATTTTGTCCAGTTTAGTAAAAAAGCCAATACGTTGTTAGATAATTATGTGATTAAAATTTTTTGCGTCGTATCTTTCGCATATTCCTAAATAGTATTTGTGCAAAATTTGGTTCAGATCGGTTAAAGGGCTTAGAAATATATGGTAGACAAACATAGATTTTTTTTATATAAAAGATAAATTGAAATTTCCGACCTTTCTAAATTTGACTATGTCAACTTTAGTTTCAGCGTAGTTAAATGTAGTTGAGGGCTAAAACACTTATCTTATTTTTAGAATTGTAGTATCAGTGCTATGTTAAAATTAGCAAAAACAAACAAATGATGTACATATTGTATTTACATTGTCTTTATTTACGTATCAGTTGCACTAACTCAGTTACACAAAGAGAGTATAGATAAACAGTTTAATTTGGAAGTAGGAAGATCAATACAATTTGCGGTTATTAATTAAAAAGAAAATTTTATTCCCACTGTGGTATATAAAGCAAGCAGCAACTTGCAATAATTGCAGTAATTGGTTTTTGCAATTCAATGATCGAATTTTTCTATCTAGGTCGCTTGTATTCCGTTTACTAACTTTTACAAATTTAGTTGTATTGTTAAGATTTTTTTTATATAATTAAAGCATTCACGCGCTTTCTACTTATCTTGAAATTAATTTTATGTTTTAGTCGTAATGTTATTGGTATGGAAGTGCTTATAAAACACAACAAAAGAATTTCTTGTAATTGTGAAGATTCGAATTTAAATTTTTGATGAGTAAATTTTGAAGGTAAAAAGATTATTGAATAATAATATCAAATTAAATTGACGAATATCATTTATCGAACATTTTAATTTGTTAAATACAATCATCATTTCCGTATGGAAATAGGATTTTCTACAACATACAAATATAATATTAATTTCATTTGAATTCATCACGTTGATTTTAAAATGTTGTAGAAAGTTTTGTGAATGCTTCGTAACCATTTATTTTTATTTAAAAAATGAATGAAATTAAAATTAAACAAATTATGTAATTTTTTGTGGATAAATTTATATACTTATAAACTAGTTCTGCTTTAAGCTGACGATATGCTATATAAATTTCAACTGTTTTAGCGCATTTTTGTTTTCAGAAAGAAAGCTCAATAATTCGTTTTGTTCGGTCGGTCGGTCGGTCGGCTGCAGAAAAACTAGACATCGTAGAGTTCAAGTTTTTTGCATTAGTTCGGTGCTGTCGAGTTATTGGCGCATCAAATAGTATCAATTTAGTGACTTGCTCATAAAAATACTTATCCGCCCGCTAAAAATGCCCTTAAGTTCCTCGATCAAAAGTACGAGGACTTTTTTAATTTGTTTACTAATTATAATAAAAGTATAATAAAATAGCATCAGAATATATTTTATAAGCATTTAAAAAATTCAATTTTTTGCAGTAAAAATAAAATTTATGTATGTGAAATGGAGATACTGTATATATTTCATTTAAATAAAATGTCTGTAGGCTATTGCAATATTTTTATTATATTTTTGATATTGTAAATAACAAAATAAAATCGCAGTTGGTTGAAACATAAATGTGGTTTAGAAATGTGTTTTTTTATATATCTTGAAGCTCTATTCTATAATTACAAAGCATTTTTAAAATAATGAATTTTGTTTTGATCTAGTTCAGAAATCAAGCTTGCTTTTGATATGATAAAAACAAGCAGCATTTCGTATTTGTAGGTAGGTAGGTAAACAGAGAAATACGATCAAGAAATTAAGCGAAATGGATTTTGTTTTCGGAAAATAATCCTCTTGAATTTGTCAAGATGCTGTGTTGCGGCTACAGTATAACAGACTAAAAATAATGTAAAATTATGTTGAGAATATTACCGAGACCTGTACTTCGACCATAATGCGTGGTAGAACGGAACAATTTGCATTTAATAAATATTAAATCTTTATTTTACCGTTGGAAAGTATGGACGTGAAGTGATTCACTCTTCAAAATGCCGCAAACAGTCGAAAATCACGTTCTCGTCGTGACATTTTAGAGAATCATTCGATTAAAAATCAATTCTCTATTTTCCATTCGTTAAATATTGAATATTTTTTTTTTTCATATTTATTTTTAATTAACTTGTATGGAAATTGAAATATTGAATTTTATTGAGATAAGTTTTCTCAACTATTGTTTAAATAATACATACGATTATATCATATTCATATAGTTTTTAAAACAAAAGAATGAAAATAAAACAACTTATTAATTATGTAAGTATTTTAATTAATTTGACTTTTATTCTGTACTAATTTATAATGCTTATAGTACCTACATATAATATTTTCTATTTAATCAGAAAGAGAAAGTATTCTGTAGCATTACAGTGCTTGTAGTTTGTAGAACAATACAATCAATATTTATAACCTATTTTAGATTTCTGCAAATGGTTTTATATTATCGTAGTAAAATATTAAAAAACTATAAACTGAACTGAAAAAAAAATGTATAATATAAAGATATAAATAGATTCTTCTTTAAACTATTCCACTTATCACGAAATTAGTATTATGTTTTATAGCACAGAGTTAGTGGTTTTGAACCAGACTACAAACTAACTACCTAACTAACCCAACTAATTAACTAACGCAAATAAGGCAAACTCACCATTTTTGTTTTGTCACCTGTTGTTGGTTTTTGTTGAAGACAAAAATTGAAATAACTAATAATAATAATGCTGTATTTTCCAAATAATTATTAAAATTACATTCGTAAATATAGATATAACCAGCACTGAATAAAGCTGAGCTTGTTAGTGGATGTTATTTTTATACATTTGTATTATTTTTTTATGAAAATATTACATTTTATTTATTATATTTATTATATAATGTATTAAGAGTGAAAATATTATATTTCATTATTATTAATTACAAATTTTGTATACTTCAATAATGTCCATACGGTATTCATTACCGCACTGAGAAAAATAAATATTTAAAAAATTCTATAATGATAAGTAGATATTTATTTGAAATATACGAGTATGTTTACTGTATTCACAAATTTATACATTTTTAAAATCTACTCACATATATATTTTAATACTATATTAAGAATTAAGACTGTAATACTATATACAAATTGATGGTATTAAATTTTTGTTTTTATTATATTTATAGTTAATTTTTAAATATACTTATTTTGTTATTTTTAATATCTTTTGTTTGTGTCACTTTTTTAAATATAAATAGCGTTACGGTAACTATCCATTTTTCTCAGTGCGTAAATCCATTTTAACCTCAGTTAAAGAAAACTTGTGAACATAGCAAATATATACTTTGTAATCTGTGTGTTCATAATTACAGTTTTTGGTGAGCCTGCGGCTTATGCTGCATTGTCCCCACAGTAAAACCTATCTTGAAAAACGATTCAACTATTAATAAAAATCCTATTAAAATCTGCTTCGCGAATATCAAGTTATTAAGCAATCAGAGTTTTTGGTAAGTTTTCATCGTTTGCAGCGTTTACCTAGGGCTCACACTGTTTTGTCTCATAGTAAAATATTATATACATATGATCTGTCCTAGGAATAGTAACCTTATATTTCAGAATTGAATTAAAGTATTTTGGGTTACATTTTCTGATAATTACATTAAACGCTATCTATACTTTTCTGTACAATTAAAATCTATTTTAGTTTTTTTTTTCAACATTAAATAGTTTTTAAAACCTGTTGGTAAATATGTAGTAGAGACTAGTTATTAAAAAATACAAAAGTTTAGCGGACGTTTTCTCAAAACACAGTTTCTCAAACTTGCTAATTCAAACAGCAAATACTTCAACAGTTTTTAGAATATTTTAATAAATTTTATATCAAATTATTCAGATTTTTATGCTCTAATAACTAATAACTTTATATTAATTTGGGTGAAAATAATGTTTCTTTTCCTGTAGCAGATTACGTATAATAGTAATATAATTAAATACTTGTATTTGAAGAGAACAATAGAATTGCGAGATTTTTAAAAAAAAATTTTGTTATGAAAACATATCAGTTTTAACTTGTTATGCGGTAATTATTATTATTATTTAATTTCAAATAAATTATTTTGTTAAATTATACGATAATCAGTTAAAATGGTAGATATCATACCAAATAACACTAAACAAAGATAACATGAAAATAATTAGACAAAATATTGCAAATGATGTTAAAATTTAAATGATGAAATATATATTTAATTTAATAATATAATAATAATAATAATATCACTTTATTTCAAAAGACACAAATTTACATGCATATAGAAAAAGTCACAGTTTGTTACATTATCAAATTTTCAATTAAAATATTCGTCTATTGTATAAAAAAGATTTTTCCTCAAAAATTCCTTAACACTTATTTTAAACAACCTAAGGGTTGCTTTGCTTTTAGTCTCTTCAGGTAATTTGTTATAGATATTTAAACCTATCACACTGGCAGAGTTTTTAGTGATATTATATTTTGCAAATGGAATTCTAAATAATTTTGCTTGTCTTGTATTCCTATGATGAATATTTTCATTTATTTTAAATTTTTTTATATTTTTATGTATATAAACAACTATCTCAAGAATGTATAGGCAAGCCAAAGGTAATATACCTAGTCTCTGGAAAAGCGGCTTACTAGGGTGTCGTGTATGTACTCCTGTCATGCATCTTATAATTTTCTTTTGAACTATAAAAACTTCTTTCATATGTGTAGAATTTCCCCAGAACAAAACACCATATCGTAATCTAGATTCTACTGTAGCGTAATAGAAAGGTAAAAGTTGTTTTATACTTAAATATGATTTAATGTACCGTATTTGATAACATATGACATTTAGTTTGTGTATTATTTCCCTACAATGATCCCTCCAGCAGAGGTGTTCATCAATTATTATGCCTAAAAATTTGTTGTTAGAAGAGTTATTTACGAGATTTTCAAATATCGATATTTCAGGCAGAGCAACGTTATTGTTTTGAATATTATGAAATCTGATATAGTTAGTTTTTTCACAGTTTAAATACAAGTTGTTATGACTGTACCAATTTGCAAGTTGTTTTAATTTATTATTGCATTCATCTGCGATTTTGTTATCGTCTTTATTGGAAATGATCATGGAAGTGTCATCTGCGTAAAAGCATATTTTTTTATCAAAGTCTGGCAGAAAATTCAAATCATTATTAAATAGTATAAATAATATAGGAGCTAAAATTGTACCTTGTGGTACACCGACGTTTATACTTAGTTTTTGTGAATTTATTGTTTCGTATGTTGAGTTTCTATTAATATGTTTTATACTTACAAATTGTTGTCTATTGACTAAAAAAGATTGTAACCAGTGTAATGGAGTTCCTCGAATGCCCATTTGTTCTAGTTTGTCGAGTAACTTGTTGTGATCAACGCAATCAAATGCCTTACTCAGATCTACAAAAATCCCTATTGGACATTCATCTTTCTCCATAGAAAGTAGAATTTTATTAATAACATAATCTACTGCGTCAATTGTTGAACAATTATTTCTAAATCCAAATTGATTGGTATTAATTACTTTTGATTTTTCAATAAACGATTGAAGTCTGTCAAGATAGCAATATTCAAAAAATTTTGAAAAACCCGAAGTCAATGCTACCTGTCTAAAATGATCCATTATATTTTTGTCGCCCTTCTTGTGAATTGGAATAATTTTATTTAGTTTTAAAATATCAGGAAAAGTTCCTGTTTCAAATGATAGATTTATTAAATATGTTATTGGTTTACTAATTATTGCAGCTGTATTTATAATAAGTGATGTTGGTATGTTATCTGGGCCAGATGATTTTTTGTTTTTTAGTTTATTTCGTATTATGTTAAAAACCTCCAACTCACTGAAAGGAAACAAGTAAAATGTATCAGGTACATTAATCTGTAATTGCTGTTGATTGCGTTGATCAGAAGTTTTCGGTATTTTATCAATAATATTTTGAGGTACATCTTTAAAAAAATTATTGAAAAGATTAGCTATGGTATGGGGATCTTTAACTAGAGTATTTTTATGGTTTATTTTAATATTTTCTACTTTCTTACAATTTTTTATTGAATTTATTACATCCCACGTATTTTTGTTTACGTTATTATTTTTAAAAATTTTATTAGAGTAATGTTGCTTTTTCCTTGATTTAATTAAATTGGTATGATTTATTTTAGCTTGCCTATACATATGCTCATACATTGGATGTATGTTTTTAATATTAAATAGATTTTTTAAGTTTATACTTGATATTTTTATTTCATCAGTAACCCAAGACTTTGATTGTTTGTTTCTTACATTGATTATTGGAAAATGTTTATCAAAATAGTATATGAATGTGTTATAAAAATTTTTAAAAGCATCGTCAATATTATTAAGTAAATATATATCATTCCAATGTTCATTACTAATATCTGCAATAAAATTGGTAATATTTGTGTCACTAAAATCTCTTTTTTGTGTAAATGTTGTTTGTGATTTTTCTTTATTTTCGATGTTAGTTTTAATGAATACTACTCTGTGGTCTGAAATGTAATTTTCATTAACCTCAAATTCTAGGTTTTTCAAATTTGAGTAAACATGGTCCAGAATGTTGTTTCCTCTGGTCGGTTTATTTACAAAATTTTTAATATTATAGCTTTTAGCGATATTACTTAACTCGTCATAATATTTATTGTCTCTGATTGGGTCAGCGTTAAAATCACCTAATAATATTATATTAGAATGCGGATTAAATAATTTATCTAAGATTATTGTTAAATTTTCACAAAAAATATTAAAATTTCCCGTTGGTGATCTGTATATCAACAATATAACGGTGGAGCTGCTAGAATCTGGATTCCACTGAATTCCACATATTTCAAAATGTTTTTCAATACAATAATGATTTAAATCAATTTTAATGGTTGGTTCTCAAAATATCAAATACAACCTCCTTATTTTAAATAGTATTATAGATTTTTTGTTGCATATGTAGAACAACATTTTTTGGTACGGGCATAAGCAAAAAATAAAAATACTATAACCTAATTTTATATTGGTTTTTATGACAAAATCATAGTTTCATAATTTTGGAGAAACTATAGAAGATAATGAATTTTTCAGTAGCAATAAATAATATCTTCGACTAAGCATAAAGTTTTATTATTATTTTTAAAACTTTTAGGTGTTTTTGCTTCCTTCTGTAGTAATGTAATGCATAAATATTTTCGTTAAAAATAACGGTTCGTTAAAATGAAAATTCTTGGATTTTGTACAAAAACTTTCTATGTCTATGCATCGAAATTTCTTACGAGATCAAAGTATTTTCATTTTAACGTACCGTTATTCTTAACGAAAATGTTTATACGGGCATTAGTATTAGACCGTGTTAAGTGCCTATCTATTATTATTGTTACTAATATTTATATAATGTTTTATAATAATTCTACCTAATGTCATCTAGAAAACATATTATTAAATTTCACGCGTTATAACAAAATATTATTTTTGTGGATGTAGACAGATGTAGACATTATTGAAAATGGATTATGTTCGAGTTAGAACTTAGGTATTTTTTTGCTTCTTTTCAAACATGGCTTTGTTTCTTTTTATAAGGGGTTTTATCAGTGACATTAAGAAAAGTTGTTTACCGACAGCATGTCCATCCACTTATTTACTCTTATAATAATCTATTATTACATTTAGATTACCATTAATGTTACATTGATAATTATTATTTGAAATAATAGAACTTTAATGTTACGGATTCAATTTTGACAACCAGTTATAATGTATATAAACAAACATTTTTTTTTATATATTTCAAATGGTAAAGTAAAATTTTTGATCATTTAGTACGATAATGTTATGTTTTTTTTTTAATTTTTTTTTTGTAAAAGTTAATATTATTTATACTTTAAAATTTAAATTTAAAATTCAAAATTTAGATAGACAAGCGACATTACCAAATTTAATAAAATTTGACGTTTTAGCGTGTTATGTTTTGATATTTGGCAGCGATTTTATCCGTGCTACATTTTTTTTAATTAATGTGTATGTATATGTAAAATATATTTAATAATTATTTTAATTAGAAAGCTTTGCTCTAGATTATCCCAATTTTATAATCCTGGAATTATCTTTATAATTTCTATTTAATATTCAAAATTTATGTAGACCAAAAATCTCTGCATTATCAAATTTAATAAAATTTGATGTTATAGCGTTTTATATTTTGATATTCAGCAGCGATTTTATCAGTTTTTTAAAATTGTTAATTAGTTTGTATGTATATGTAAATATATAGTTTATAATTATTTTTAATTATCTTTAAAATTTCAATTTAAAGTTCAAAATTTAGGTAGACTAAAAATTACAATTAAAATGAATATAATAAATTAAAGCAAGATTCTATTTACTTATAAAAGCAAAAAAAAACATTAAAACTTATTGGTTAAATTATATAATTAGCGATTCCTTAACGTTATATCTGATGATTAAAAAACTGTTCTACCAGAAGCTCTTTGAGAAACCGTGCAAAAACTTCTACAAATGCTGTCTATTATTTCTTTGATATATGAGAGTAAAGATAGCAGCTGATTTCTAGAGACTGATTAAATTGAAAAAACTATTGAACAAATCTGACGGATTAGAGTTTAACTATTCTTGTAGCAGTTAATAAACAAAAATCTTTATTATAATCAATTCTCATTTCCTGAACTTTTTGTTGTTGTATTATTATTATGAGAGTATACTTAACATACCGTGCAAATTTTATTTTGTAACACTTAATATTAAAGGTTGAAACAGCAGCTAAAATTTAGCAATATACATAGTTATTATAGGTTTTATTAACAGCTATATGAGTAGCTAAATTCTGTCCCATCAGAATTATCCAATAGTTTTTTTCAGTTTAATTGGTTGTTAGTTTCAAATTTATTTTTCAAATAAATTAAATTGTCTATATTCCAAAAAACATTTTGCGACTTCTCTTTTGATTTCACTGATATTTATACAAGGTGTAAATGAAATAAGTGCAGATATTTTTAGAAGTTGTAGAGTATACAGTAAAGAATATTTTTTATCCATACACTTGTAGTCACCTCGTTACGTCAGGAAACGCAAATTACTCTTGCACCTAATGGGTAAGCCATTTGTCTTGGCGTGTTTTTAAACTGTTTTCACTAGAGAAAATGCTCGATATGTTTTATGTCCTACAGAAAATTAATATATCTTTTTCAAAAATTGTCGATGATTTCATATGTCAAACCAAATAGTTTTTCTACTTATCAAGCGCAAAAGAAAATGGCGTTTGTGACCACAATTGTATTGATAAAAAAATTCTTACTATATTGACTACAACCCCTGAATATATTTGAAATTATTGTATTTACACCCTGTATATATACATAGAATGGAAGCGAAAAAAAAAAAATGCAAAATGTTTATAGGGACGTTACTTCTATGTAACGAGTAGGTATACCATACTCATGGGTCCTTTACACACGTGCAAAGTTTAAAATTTATTCGACATTTTGGCGAAAAATTTATGTTCTCATTGTAAATAAAGCTCACCAAAAAAATAGCATAAACAATTTTTGTTTTTCTTAAAATTAAAACAATATTTAGTAAACATTTAGAATATATGAAAAATTTATAAATAAATTCTGTACATGACAGGTAAAAAATTACAAATTATCGATTATATTTTTTTTTGTATTGTTTCCCAGTTAACAGGTTTACGAGTAGTATTGCATTTATCAGGACTAAACATTCAAAGATAATAATATTTTTTGAAGTATTAATAGCAGTTTGTTATTTTAACGATTGATATTTTAAATTTTGGATGGTTTCGGTTAAAATAATTTGGTAGTTGATTAATTAAAATAGTATATTATATTATACAAACAGCAGCAAGCGATCTTTATTGTGTTGAGCTCAGATATTTACAATATGGAAACGTAATATTAATATTATAATACGCTTGAAGAAAAAAGACATTTTTTTTGTATTTTGTGTACTGATTAATACTAATTAAAGGTTGATATATTCTAGATGGTTCTGTTTGTCAAATTTAACCGTAAATTTGATACTTGGTTAATTTTATAACTCGGTTAATTAAACATACATTTCATCCAGAACACAAAATACTGGTTTTTAACTTACTAATACAATTATTTTGATAAATATATTTTTTATAGGAATCTGCAATAATTTGAAAATAGAAATTAAAATATTATAAACTAATTATTTTATTTGTTTGTTTGACATATTTTAACCATAGTATAATATTATTTTACAAAGTATACTATAATTTTATAAATTAGAAAATAATAAAAATAACTATTTCTTTCTGAACTTAACAATTTACTTTCAATGTTTAATGTTATTTTATATAATTCTCACACAGTTTATGAGTGATAAATTATAAACAAAATAATTACACTTGTTATATTTGTTGAAATTATCTTTTTAACAACATAAATATTTGTTTCTGTTTATGTTCGGTCGTATTTCTGGTTTCTGGGAAATATATAAGATCACATTCAGAACACAGATGTGTTGACAAGCGTTTGGAATTCTTGATAAATCACAATGCGGCGTCGTTCTATGTCAATATTTAGGATGTGACACGACATTCCATGTCTTATAATATTAACTTCACTCCCATATATATATTGGATTTGTGTTGTCCGACATGATGCGACATAAAATGGTGATGTACTACAAAATATTAATGAAAGTAATTTTTAGGTTAGAGCTAAATATGTAATTTATTATGTATGTAAGCTACTGTAGGTTGGATAATTATTTATACAAATATTAACTTTAATTTTAGTTTTTCACTACTAACTTTAAATATTTTTTATCGTTTTTTTAAATCTGAGAAAGTAATTTTCTTTACCTAGGTAAATAATAAATTTTTCTTTCTTACTAGTAAATAATAAAGACAATTGATGCCTGTCACTTTATGAATTTAAATTTCATTTATCTAATAGTTTTCATTGTTATTACCTAATAATATCAACCACAATAATAATATTTACACACAGAGAAAACTAGTGAAACTAATACAAAAGTCAGTTAAATATATTTATTTATTTTCATAATAATTGATTTTATAAAGAATGAATTTTTATAAAACATAATATTTATTGCAAAAATATTTACGTTTAACATTTTATCAAGTTTTAATAAAACGAAAATTAAACAAAATCATTGACAAAAAATAATAATATATTTATCAATTGAAGAAGAAAATTGATTTCAAACTGAAAACCAAATTGAGAATAAATTAACGATTTATTATTATTGTTATTAAATAAATAATGACAATTACTTAATTCTGACGTATAATTGTTATTTTTTGTGTTAAATTGAATTCATATTAAATAAAATGGAACTGAAAGTATAAGAGGTAAAAAATTTATTTGAAGCACGTAATTTTGTTATAACGCATACAATTAATATTATTTCTTTTATTATGAATGTGATACATTAAGAATTTATAATTTGTTTGTATTGTAGCTAATCCATTACGTTATAAGATAAAATCTTATAAACCAAAAATTGATTGTTGAATTTTAGATATAATCGATTTTTTTTATTATTTATTTAATAATATAATCATTTTATTTAAAGTTTTCAATAATACGTGTTTTGTTTATAAAACACTTGAATATATAGTTATTATTTATATTTAACTAGAAATATTACTTTTAAATACGAATCTCCTCAAAAATAAAACATTTGTGAAATTTTGCTTACATAAACTTATTTTTAAGTCTTTCATTTAAAATTTTATGTTTTGGTATTTTATTTCGAAACAGCCTATATATATATATATATATATATATATATATATATATATATATATATATATATATATATATATATTCTAGCTTAATGTTCGTGTTTCTCTACTGTATTTAACCAGTTTAAATTTAGCACAATTATCTTATGTCATCTTGTAATTAAGAAAGTAATTATTTCATTGAATGATAAAACATTCATAATCGGGTTAAATTACTTATAATTTGATACTTCATATGATATTTTTAGATATTTATACATAGAATCCAAAATTTATAAATGTTTGTTGTTTATAAACAATCAAATTATATTAGTTGTAGGTATATTAGTTTTAAAGCCGTTTTATTTTAATTTAAGTCGGATTCAATGTAAGATAGATAAATTATTAATTTTGTTTTTGAAATTAGTTTTATGATATAATATGATTGAACTTGTGCTTTGCAAAACCTATCGCGAAACAAATAAAGAAAATTAAGATTGCGAGTTCGATTTCTGCCAGACGACAATTTTTATTTATTTAATATTTTTAGTCAAAAACTTAAAAATTAACGTCAAATATTAATAATATTTTAATTAATTTCTTTAATCGATATTTATCATGCATTAATAAAGAAAATGTAAAGTAAAGTTTGAATAGTGAAGAGTAATGATAATGAAAAACAATAAAGTGAATTTTGAAATGTAAAATTTGATGAAAAAAATATAAAACAGAGATTGTATTAAAACAACAAAATACTTACAACCTAGTTTTTCTGATAAAAACCCATTAACTACCATATTTCCATTTGTAGATTGGTAATTTTTTTCTTACTAACTGTTATAATCTTAAAGTATTTAATAGCATATGCATGTTTTCAGTGAACAGTTTGATTGATCTTAGTTTACATAAGTCATATTTTGTACTATATAAGAAAATAAAGTGGAAATTAAATGGAGTGTAAATTTCTAGAAAATAACATTTATAAAAATTTGGTATTTAATGGGTTCTTCTCCTTACGTGCTAAGATTTCTAAAACTTTTATAAAACTTACCATTGAGGTAAAACTCGAAACAAACTTGAAACAGTTGCTCAGTCGTCTTTAGCTCACATAAACTACTATAAGTAAACGATCAGAATATGCAATCAAGGTACTCGGCGGAGCTGTTTTAGTTATTTCTTTTTCTGTTGTAAAACATGATTGAGAACTTTTTCTAGTTCACCAAATGTCTCACGATTAGCACTTTTTGTAGCTATTAGCTGAGTAGCACAAGTTACTCAATCATTGAATCGGCTTAAAAAGCTATGCATCAATGACTGGCCAGTTAACCATAGACACGTGTTTCGCTCTTTAGGAACTCGTCAGTATGGTGATTTGATTAATATCCGAAAACACTGATTCAGGTGTAACCGTCTGGCTAACTTTTATGTCAAGTATTTAAGCATTAAAATAAAAAAAGCTTTAGGTTCACGTTCTGTTTATTTTATATTAAAATTTGACGTTTCGATGTAATAATTATTATCAGGAAAAATTATATACAAAAGACTTACATAATAAAGAAACAAAACAGTAACTAGATTTCAATTTTTTTAAATAATTTATTATGTTATGCTGCTTTATATTAATTAATAAAAGATCTGAAAATAACTAACTAATTAAGAAGTACAGAAAAATAACTGAAATACGATATTTTGTATTTCAGTTATTTTTCTGTACTTTTTAAGACTATTGTCTTAAAAACTAATAATTATTCACACCCAATGTTACTTATTAAGACAACTTCTCTTGCTGTTGATAAGATATTGTGCTATTGTCAAATTATAATTATTTTGAACTGTTATTTATATTTGCATTCACACAGATTATTTATGGTTTGTGTTAGAAATTTCATCTTCATGAGTTATAGCCATTTTAACAAATACCATAAAAAGTAAACAATTTTTATGCGAACCTTTTTAATATAATATATAAACAAAATAATGTTTTTCAAGCAGTCACTTAAGATGTTTCATATCATTCTCATGTAATAAATTACAGAAAATATTTTATATTTATAAGAGAATATAAAATGAAAAATAAAGAAAAAATAAGGAAAAAAAATTATTTGAAATTCAAATTAAAGAATTGCTCGTATATGTATAATACAAATCGCAGTGGCGTACAAATCTACACAATAGCTAAAAAAATATTGGCTGTATTACAAGTTTTGTTTCCACATGTTTTGGATCATTTGTTTAGTCTTGTTCTTACCACAGTTATGTTGTCTTAAAACTGGTATTAGTTAAAACCGAACTTGAAAGCTGGTTTTATAATAAACACTTTAATTAATGCCAAGTTTAAACCAATCAAAAAAACCCATAGATTTTAAATTTTACTAGCAGAAGATTATTTTGCTGTCAGTTTTTCAAAGTTAATGCAAAATTATTTATTATTGTAAATAATGTAAATGAAAGAATAGTACAAGTATTTATCATAAAAATATATTTATGGTTATGTACGCTAATTTAAAAACAGAATTTATAAATAAAAAATTCATATATATTTTTTTGTGAAAAACTGCTTTTATTTTTTCTTTCAAAATAAATTTTTTCTTCTATCTTTTATCAGATATAAATAGTTTTTATATTTGTAATAAACGTCAAAAATATTTTGACAAAAATCACTATTAAAAATAAAGTATAGATTTTTTTTACAATTTAGAATTTGAACATATTTCAATTTTATTTAAAAAAATATACAGTCAGGGCGCAGCCCGTAACGTAAATTAATGCGAGGCGCACAAAAATTTAAACTTATATGATTATATAAACAATAAATGTATGTTTGCGTGAAAATAACATTTAAAATTTAACTTTTTATAACTTACGGCATTCTAAATACCTTAGATTCATGTGGCTCTTGATGAAAAAAGTTTGCCTACCTCTGGGCTTGAGTCTAGCTGAAAATTTGTTACGCCACTGAATAAATATGATATATGAACCGGAAAATATTTTTTATGTTTTATCAGTTATTTATTCTAGAAACAGTTACTTACAATATCGACTTTTTTTCGAAAAAATAAAATGTTTTGTTATAAAAATATATGTAATTAATTACATTTTTATATTTCGAACAAAACAGAGATTTTTAATTTGTACCAGTAGAAAAGATGCTTCAATACGTACTGCAATTTGTTTAGATATTTCTTTAAAAATAAAATATCTCGAAATTATCTGAGGTTCTCATATGGTAAATGACAAATGGAAAGTGTCAAAATTTTAATTATTTCCAGCTGCGACTGAAAAAAAAAACTGTTTGAATTTTTTTCGAAATTATAAACATTATGAAGGCACTATGTGAACATTTTTGTAAAATTAGTTCAGGAATAGTTTTCTCTTATTTTAAAAAGATATTTTCGAAACTCGGCCAAAATAAAAAACTATTATAACCTAAATATTTGTGAAATTAATAAAGTTAGTTGTAGTGGGGGGCATTACCAAAGATGTCATTTTCCCTTCGAGACCCACTTAATGAAGGACTCATGATTACATTACGGACAAAATGATCAACAATATTCGCCGCTTCAATTTACGTTTTACACGATTTAAAATTATTTTTACTTGAATTTGTAGAATAAATGATTGTAAAATAATTATTACTTAAAAATTATATTTTGTATACGATCAATTTCTGCAGATCTACAAAAAAAATTTGAAGCTATCTGGTGTCTTATTAAATTGTAAATATTATCTATTTCTTAAAGCAATATTCAATATTTTATATTAAATTTAATTTTTATTTTTTATTTCTGCGAGAAATAATTATAATTTTTCTTATATTATGTTTTTACGTTGTAATTGTAATATGTAGTTTATTTCTCGTTTTAATTTTTTGGCGAAATATGACGGAGATTCCGTAATCTTTCCATTAATAAAAATTTAAAATTATTATTATATTTAGCATTAAATTTAATTTTTAAATTAATTTATTGTCAAAACAACACAATTTTAATTTTGTCGACAATAATAATAATTATTTTTTTCCAGAAAAAAGTTACCGTATTAAATAAAAAGAAAAAATCCTTTTTCATGTCCTGTTTGTTTTTCAAAGTATATATGTTTGTTTTTGTTAATCAGTTAATCAGCTTACTCTAAGAATGTTTTTACCAATTATTTTTATTCAAGTGCAACGTAATACTCACTATTTACTACTTATTATATAAAACTTTTTTTAAATTTCTTATACAACCATTTTTGCATCAACTGAAATTTATATTAAAATAAACTTTTTATACTTTTTTATTAATTATTATTTATATTATAAACTAAATTTATAAATTAAGTAATAGAGGTCTGTGTTTTAAACGATTTTATTATTAAATCTAATATTTTTTATGTAAATATAGAAAGTATTCATTTCTGAGACGTATTTATTGTCAATTAGGTAAAAAAAATTGGACCTTCAAGTAAATGCATTTTCCGAAATTTTTCAGTGATTTTTCTGAAAATTTGCATCATTAAATAAATTTCGCAAAGCTGCCTGAAACTTATTCACACTGTGAAAATCTGTTTTTTGCATTATGCACGGACGAATAGGTAAAATAAATTAAAAATTTTAGTGAAAATTTTAATAAAATAATTTTATCACTTTGGTATAAAGAGTTTCTGTGCACATTTGTCATAGCATAATACGAATTGTGTCAAGAAAATTACTTTTATCTTATGACTGAAGTGAATGTAATATTTTACAAAGTTAGATTATCAAATTTGTTTATTAAATTTTTGAAACTTTTGCAATATTTTCATGGTGATTGAACTATATGTCAGAAATTTGTTAAAATTTTTATGATAACAAATAATAGTTTATACAGGGTGTTTTCATACTTCGAGCAAAGAATTAAAAGGTATATACTATAGGACATACTAATCATGGAACAAAAACATTTTTTTTAAATTCGTAAAAAAAAATTGCATTGTATTTAAAGTGAACATTTTTTACCACTGGTTGATAGCCAATTTAACTCTACTACATTACAAATAATAAATTGTTTACACAACGCCTAATAAATGTCTGATGTTGTGTAATTACATATTAATAATTTAATTTACTTAGTTCGATGCAGCATTATACTTTCGTGGAGAATATTGTTAGTCTTATTTTATTGTTAGTTTTGAGTGTACAGTGTTGTGCAGTGTTTATGAAAATGAATGAATACAGTAATAATGAGTTAGTGGACTTTATGGAGAAGCAAAACAAAATTTATTACTGGCACGACGTTTGTATGCAGAACATTTGAGCAATAGGTGATGTAATATTGATAATTAATATTGATTATGTAGCTTTCAATAAAGTACGTTACTTTAGTAGTCCTGAAAATGTTCACTTTAAGTAAACCAGCCTTAATTTTGCGAATTTTGAAAAATTATTTTTGTTCCATTATCAGTATGTCCTATAGTACCTATATACCTTTTAAGTCTTTGCTCGAAGTATGAAGACAGCCTGTATACTTGCCCGCACCCGAAAACGTAGATTTAATATATTTTATCAAAATAAAATTTAGACACAAAAATATAAATACACAATTATTATAGTTTAATAGTAGAGGATTATAATAACTTAAAATAATGCATCTTACACAAAAAAAAAAACAAATAAGAGTCATAAAAACTTTACAAATTTTTTTGCTTATATACTTATTTCGTAATATCAAAAAACAAAATAATACTCCTACAAAATAAATGAAGACAACTGTAATTTCATAATTTTACTTACCACTTAATTAAGAAGTTCGTTTTTTTTGTTGTTGTTTTTTTTTGTAATTTCTACTGTTGCTTTGTTACATTACGAGAGACTTGAAATTTATACGGATACATAAATTTAATATACACTCTTGCCCTAAATTAAACCTACCACCGCTATTGCTATTTCTGAAATTACAGGAACTACGAAGTTAATTAAATGAAACTTGCGGAGTACTTTTGAATGAACCATTTGCATTTTATATACAAAATGTTTTCGTAGCGTACGAAATCGTTACAGAAAGCACATGTGAACTTCTTATGTTTTATATTATATAATTAAAATAAATATTTAAAGATTAAGGAAATAAATTGCGGATAATAACTTGTAATGGAAATTGAATCTGAATATTTTCTCACCATTTACGCGAATTTACTTTAACGCGGTAAAATTTTTTACAAAATTTTTAGTAATTATTTAAACTCAAAAATATTTGAGATTTTAAATTTTTTTAAAAAATTATAACATAAAGAAAAACTTTTATGTACCAAAATTTTTAATAGTGCGTATGACCCTTATCCCGGCACGACATATGTTCATAAAAATTTTATAGAAAAATATGAATATTAAATTTTGCTTACCTGATATCCCTATAAAGGGAGATTTTATTTAATTAATATTTTAATCAAAGTAATAATATAAAAAAAAATTGTCATCTAGTGGGATTTGAATTTGCAATCTTTTAATCTCCGGTTGGACGTCTTCCTCATTCGGCCACAGGCAATTCCATTAGTGAGAGAATTAATTTAATTCTTGTACGATTTATCACTTAATTAATTAATTTTGACAACTGGTGTGGATACGTGTAGTCGAATAGGTTTAACTCCTGTCAAGTGACATTTTTTGTTTTGTTTCATTTAACGTTTTGATGAGAAATATTCAATTTTATACAGGATGTGGCAGAAACATCTGACGGTTTTAAACTCATTTTTAAACCTTAAGCATGACCAAAGATATTATTTATTGATACTGAAAGATATAAAATTCTGTTTAATTATTTTATAAAAACAATGTTTTGACGAAACTGAGTGCTTATCTTCATCAGGTCAAAATTTATTTTGGATAAATTTTGATCTGACAAAAACATAACATTAAACGTTATAAAATTGCGTATTTTTCAGTATCAGTGAAAAATATTTTTGAGTATGTCCAAATTTTCATTAGTATTTTAATCGTCAGGTGTTTATGCTCCATTTTGTAGTACTAGTATTTACTGTACGAACTCATGTGTAAGTGAGTGCTACAATGTGATTATTATCAAATTAAAATATATTATTCAGATGAAAAGCGAAATCTCAAGATTAACACACATTGGTACATAATTATTTAAAATTTCTCAGAACCCACCACATCAAGGGGAAACTCTATATCCCTTAGAAAGTGGTGAGGCCAGCTAGCTTTCACCAAACTTGCAATTGGCTTTTTCACTTAAACAATTCTACAGAATTATCTGAAGATTTGGTAAAAAAAAACAGTGTTATGCATGAGTTTATTACCTACAGAAAAATATTGAAATTTCAATTACATATAGTGCTTTTAAAAGATAATGACATGACTAAAACAATAAAATCTACCTATGTTTGCGTAAAAAATTTAATATTTATTTGATGTCATTAACAAAATGTACACAATAATTATAAGTATATTATTACTCGTTCGAAATTAAAACTGACCTATTAACTAAATATATTTTATATCTTAAGATATTCGTTTATAATATGAATTTTTTTTATTAAGCTTCTAAATAAAATTAATGCATCACTTAAATAAATGAAGCAATTAAGATATTTTAAAAATTATGGAGAAATGTGTAAAAAAAACTAATTAAGATTATAAAAAAAAATATTTAAAAAAATTTAAATTAAATATTAAACCTTTATTTGTATATAAAATTAAGTTTGATAAAATTTGCAAAGAACAAAACATATAATCATCTAAGATTTTTTTAATGCATTTTTGTGCATTTGGAATGGATTCAAGCTTTGTTACTAACTTTGTATACTTTATAACAGTATTTTGGCGTAAAACATTTTGAAGCCGACGTCAAAATTTCTAATTATTAATATTGTTTTTACATGTTTTTTTTAAATACATCACCTTGTTTTGATGTAGTCTAAAATTAAATTTGTTTTTAGCATGATAAAAGCAAACAACTTTGTATTTAAAGAAAATTTAGTAAACAGTATTTATTTATTTTTAACATTAATATCAGTTAATATTAAAAAACAAATAATGATAATACATTTTAATTGATACCGTATTATTCTAAGAATAATTATGTACTTAACAATAAATGAATTGATAATCGATACCTATTTCACTAATTATATATTTCAATTTCTTTTACGTTAATGACAAGAATTATATACTAATTAATTATTTATTAATTTATAATTATATTGTTATTAAATTTCCTATCAGGTTCGTTATTGTTTGAAGCAATGACGTGTTTCGACTTTTTAGTCATCTTCAGATTTTCTGAGTTTGGTCGGTGTTGTGGCTCGAGTGAACCTAGCCTAGTTCATTCGAGCCACAACACCGACCAAACTCAGAAAATCTGAAGATGACTGAAAAGTCGAAACGCGTCATTGCTAAAAACAATAACGAACCTGATAGGGAATTTAATAACATTAGAATTAATCATAACGCAGGTTCAGGACCCAGTAACAAAAGTTTATCTTTTGATATTAATATTATTAATTTATATTTAAAAATATAAAACATTGAAGTATGTTTGCAATAAAAATTCAAAAAATTGTATAAAAAAAACTAGAAAGTGAACATTGCAAACATAATTTATTTATGGCACTAAATTAAAAAAGAAGATAAGAAAAATAATTAGTTATACTAAACATGATCAAAGTAAAAGAACAACAAATAATTAATGAGAAAATATGTTGAACAAAGAACATAATAAATGTAAACTTTAGTCATAGGGTGATTTGGCTTCCATTGTCTAGATGATATTTTGTAAAATAATATATAAAAACTATATTCGATATTCTATATTATATCGTAGAAAATATATTTTTTAGATAAGTTACACATTGTTTTTAAATTTATAATATATTATTATTATTATTTCAAAAAGACAATGGTTTTCTGAATTTAAAATATATTTTGTATATTTTGTTATGAAATTTATTTAAGTAATAAATATTTTAACATAATAAAATTTTATTAAAATAAAAAGGCTTTAGTTTTAGTTCTGTATTAAATTAATTAAAAATTGACGTTTCGACGTACTCTACGTACATCATTATCAGGAAAAATGATTAGAAAAAAATAAATAAAATTAATTTATATTAAAAAGTGATTAAAATTAATATACTAAACACAATTTTTATTTTAATATTACTTATATTTATAAGTAATTATATTTATTGCATACATTTTTGTTTTATACTAAAGATATAGGTATAATTATAAAGTATGAAAATTAATTGCAATATTATACATTGTTGTTAGTCGTAATAAACTTGAAATATTATAAGTGTAATCCTAAGATCTGGAAGTTCTAAGTTTATCGTAGTAGTTGTTTATCTAAGTCTATCGTGGTAGACACAATTAAGTCTTATTCACACTTCTCTATTTATTTTGAAATTAGTTTTATATTTCAGTCGTAATGCTAGTTTTGAACTGCATTATCTACTAACTTGTGAAAACATAATTTTCGGTTGCAATAAAACCAATAACTGATAAAACTAAGTTCGTATATTTGCCTTCTTTTGTTTTGTATAAGTTCGAAAAAAGTTTGTTTTAGAAACATAACACCGATTATTATTTATACAACAAATTTTCTTTTACAAATTTTTTAACCTTAGCTAACAATCTTACTTGGTACACTAGAGTTGCCATCTGTTGATAAGTGGGACTATATTTTCTAAAAATTATTATATGAGAATTGTATCTCTTTGTACTATTCTACTTTGGACTTTTTAAAATCTGGTAACCTTATGACACAATTACTTCCCGCTGTCTTGAGTGGAGACACCGCACGAAAATCATACTATCGATTCATTGATATTTGTTTTGTGATACGTATGCTTGGATTGGTAATGATACATATTGATATTTTGTATACTGAGAAATATTTTCTATTACAATAGTTATCTGTTTTGTAATAATGTAATTCATCTGAGATTTAATTAATTTTTTGAAGTTGAAAAACTACTGAACTAGTATTATTTTTGTTGGCTTGCTGAGATATCTTACCTAACTTTATTGTTGAAATATACAAAGTTAACCAAGGTACCAGTGCATTTATAATCAGTTAAATTTACGAGAATAAATATGTATTGTAGCCTAATACAAAATATTTGAATTAAATTTTTTTTTAACAAACTTGAAAAAGTAATTTACGTAAGTGAAATCTGAATGCTTGAGAAACAAAAGCAAACTATATAAGTAAATTAAAACCGATGCAAACATTTTTTTGTTTCTCAATACAGAGCTTTTCCGGTTAACAAGTTTTGTAATAAGAATTCCAGTCTGTAGGTTGTGTTCTACTTGTAGGAAAAGTATGGCAAACATTTGTTGCTAGGATACGATTGACGATTGTGTATGAAAAGAGATTTTCTTAGGAAAACAAACAGCTAAGTAAAATGAAAATGAGATTTTTATTTTCCGTTTTTTGCTTGTACTCGTATTTCGTATACTTCAACAGAAAATTGCAGAACTGCAATATAATGTCAACTTGACTACTTAAAATAATTTTTCTTTAAATTATTGCAGCCAAATGTAGTTATCTCAGATACTTAAAAAATTAAACGGAAACAAACTACAGCTAATTTTTTAAATAATTTATTTCAATTTTTTTTTAATTTTTGTTTGAGTATTGAGTTTGAAAAAGATTAATATTACAAATATGTGTAAATTTACTCATTTTTAACTTCTTAAAATGACAAGAAAAATAACATCATAATATATTTGTTAAATTTTTCATAAATTTTCTTACATAGCCAAAGACAAATTTAGCCAAACTAGTGGTAATAGTTTTTTTATTTTAACTCTTTGTTTTAAGTTAAATATCTAAATATTATGTTATTTTTAGTTACAAATTAAAAACTATTTTTATTGATTTGAGTTATCCGTTTAAATTTCGGATAGAGGCCACCTTCAAAGTTTTTTTTTGCCGTTTGTCAATGATTAATATATATATATATTAATACAATGAGTATTGTATATTTTGTATTGCCGTTTGTAATGGTTATATAAATATGTATATATATATATATATATATATATATATATTAATATAATGAGTATTATATTATTATTTCTTTAATTTCAAAATTTAATAGTATTAAAAAAATAGAAATGTGCGACAAATTTTGTCCTTTTTTTATATATACCGGTTTTATTATTTGAAATTGAATTTGAACATATACGTTTTTGAACAGGAAATAAACGTTTTAGGTGAAGAATTTCGGGTGGGATCAAATAAGTTCAATCGGTTTAAGGTGGATTCTAAAAATAATAAAGTTTTTTGCTACCTTTTACGACTTCTTTACGAAAAGTAAAAAATGTAATCATTTTACCAATGATAATATTTTTAGCATGTGGTAAGTATTTTTAGAAATTATATGTCAGATAGAATATAATATACGTGGAAACAAAAAAAAAGTATGTTTTATATAAAATAAAAACGAATGTATGTACTAACTTTTTCCAGTAAAACTTTTTCTAGAGAACAAGAATTTTATTTTAAGTTTTATATATTTTATAACTATTCTGCAATGTTTTAAAGTAACGCAAAATCTGTACGAATTGAATACGTGGATAATATATTATTAATATTATATTAATATAAAATTTATAGATGAATAATGAGTATTTTAAAATGATTCAATACTTTTGTCATTTTTTATTGCTTTCTAAAACATGTTTTCTTATTTTAAAAAATTGATTTAAAGGCACTATATATATATATATATATATATATACCGATTTTTTAGTGAAATTTTGCCGGTTTATCTGAGGATATAGCTTAAAATTTTTTTTATTTCATTTTGTTTGACAAAAGAAGAATTTTTACGGTCCACTGATTTTTCACGATTTCCATTAAATAAATATAAATACAAATGCTAAAGCTTAAATATGTGCATGTATGTGTGTCATGTACTCGTATTAGATTTTATTTACTTGATTTGTATATTATGTAATGTATGCATAAAACTTCTCATTAAATAAAACGAATCATTAAATAACAAATTCTGCAATCCTGTGCAATGTTTTATCTAATGTAATCGTGTAACTATTTTGCAAAATTCCATTACAATTGTTTAATGATTCGTTATATTTAATAAAAAGTTTTATGAATACGAGGGTTAATATTTTAAATGTAACCAAAACAATAATTATAATTGTTTCTATTTGCGTATCTTTTATATTGTATTAACGAAAAAAAATTGTTTTTAACTTTAACGATAAATAAATACTATAAAAATTACATATTTAAAATATTAATAGAAATAAGCAGTTTTTGTATAATAGTAATCTTGAGGCTTTCACGGTTGGTATCCATTAAATTTATAGAATTTTTTGAGCTGTTATGTTGTGGTCGATCTAGAAAAATAAATGAAAACTTTAATTTTAAAACGTAATTATTCTCTATTTCATAACTATATAATTAGAGGGTCGAAAAGTACTCTTTCTGTACAAAACGTAATACTAGTGATTTTAAGTGGTTGAGTGTTGTACTCAAACGAATGCAGGGTGTAATACAGCGATCATTAAAATTCATTACTAAAAAAAGTTAATAGGAACCAAACAAATATGTAGGTAACACAATCTTTTTGTTTTATTTTCTATGTATACGTGCTACTTTAGTTGTAGACAATGCCGACAACTGTAATAAGAATAAAGAGAAGAGAATCAACTTTCAACATTTTTCTCCAATTTTTATGAAAATGCAATTTAAATTTAATTAAAAAAAAAATGTTGTTTTTTTATAAATACAACTAATTTAGTGTATATAGTCATGTGATAAATCGATTATTATTAATAATAACCGAGAAATATGATAAATTCTGACACTTAAAAATTTGCATGTTACATTTTGTTAGTGCAACTTTCGACGTCTAAGGCTCCTCCACCAATAAACGAACACAACCAACAACACGAAAGTCATCACAGTAAATTTTACGTTTACAACCTCTTTAACGGAGAAAGTCTTGCTCGCGATTTTTTTAAATGTATACGTAATATATTTTTATATAATGATTTATTGTAAAATAAAGTTTTATGTTAATTTTCTAAAAACAAGTTATTTTTCTAAATAATATTTTTAAGTTATATACACAGTAAAATTATTCCTAATTTAAGTGTAAATTACATTAATTAGATATATATTAGTGTCAAAATTTGTTGGTGTTACTCGTAATTTAATTTAGTTTTTTTGTGGTAAAACCAACAAATGCATTTTTGACGTTTTTCTTGTTGTAATTTTTACACTATTTTTTGTTTTTTACAAATGAGATACAGGATAAAGTTAAAGTATTTTTATTATGTAATAATTATTTTTACAATTTTAAAAAGAAATAAACATTAACACTTTTCTTTTTGTTATAAATTTTCAGAGTAACAAAGAAGAAAAAAAAAGGTAGAAAAACGAAGAAAAACACAAAGCAGCAATAAAGGACAAAGAAATTTTCAGTGAAAATGTCACCGACAAAGGGCAATAACAATCACAACGCCTTAGTGGACGATAGTCACTCTGGGTTCGAATTACAAGAAGAATGCGAATTGGCGTTGAATGGAACAACAGGCACTCTGATTTCAGGTAAAATGTAAAAACAACTACTCAACAATATATGTATACCTATATATAAAAAAAAAACTATCGATTTTACTAGGTTTATAAGGTATAATATTCTGCTAACTAACTAGTATAGATCTATAACTCCGCCGTAATGGCACCTAGCCGAACAGGCCCCGACGGTATAACTTTTCGTAGTTGGGGTAGAACACTTTAACAGGTCAGAAACCTTTTTTGAAACTAGAATATTGCGTATCTTAATGTCTACTCCTACTGGTCACTTGTAGTGCTTGTTTTTGTCATTGTGTTAAATTGTTATTACCTACAGAGTAAAAATATCTATTTTATATAATTTGAAACAAATGGTTAAATTTTAGAAGAATTGCTTATTTAATTAGATGATATGAGTCGTATAGATGCAAAACTCACTATTTGGTAAATTTTATGTTCTAAGATATTTGCAAAAAAACTGTTATAACTGGGTGTAATTGTATTTTGATGATAAAATCTTGTTACTAGATGGCACTTATTAAATAAATAATGCCATCTAATAACAAGATTTTATCATCAAAATACAATTACACCCAACTATAGCAGTTCTTTGCAAATATCTTAGAACATAAAATTTACCAAATAGTGAGTTTTGCATCTATACGACTCATATTTTCAGTAAGATTAGTTTGTTATTTACATGAAAAGTAATTGAAGTCATATTGTTATTTTGAATAAAGTATTGATAAAATAAATTTTTTTAAATAAATTATTGATCATGAATAGATTAAAATATTCGACAAACTAGAAAAATATCATTAAATAAATACACCAAAATTAATCATCTATTCTTCAATTAGATATTTCGTCTAATATGATTAGGTAAAAAATAATCTATTTTGTTTAAACTATTAAAGTATTAGACCACTAATTTAATTATCATTCATATAAATTTTTTAATCAAAATGTTCATTACTGAAATTGAATTATAATTTTTTCTTAAATATTTGTTTGAGTTGAAAATGTTTACTTGTGATTAAGTCTAACGTATTCGCTTCGTTCTTGGTTGATGGCGTTCCATTAGTGTGTTTGTGGTATGTTAGTGTTAGGCACATATGCCATATGTCACTGGGACCTTTACGGTAATCCACTAATAACTCTGCACTTAAAACTACCAGAAAATCGATGGCTGCTGTCGTGCTAGTGTCAGATAGTAAATTCATCACTATTAGATACTAATAAAGTTGCAATTTTATTTTACTACATGACTCACTGAATGTAATAACTTTTAAAATGTTTGAACTTTTCCCTATATTCGTTGCTATGTAAATATATACTAGGATGCAGAAATATTCGAATATTATATTTTTCTAATCCTGCTGATCAATACGTTTATAAGGGGTGTTCAACCAACTCCAAAAGTAAAAAAAAAAGATATTGATGCATATGTATGTTACTTAAACTAATAACAAACCAAATTCAATTTTCAACTTACACGTTTGGTGGCAAGAGTTACAGTAATTAAATGGATTTATTAAACTTTTCTTTAAATCATCTTAAATAAAAAAAAATTGAATTTTTTATTTTTAATAATTACCAAATTAAAATGATCTTATTCCAAAATATGCATAATACTTAATAATGGTACTATTTAATAATTATTACTAAGATTTTTAAATGTTATTATGGCAATACTAATAATGTTAAATACTTTATGTAAAGTGTTTTATTTTTTTAAATAATGATACAAATTTGAATGGATTTTATTGTATTTAATTAATCGTTATTATTTTTAATATCAAAATGTTTCTAATGATAGTTTCCACGGAATTCAATTCGAGAAGAATTATTTCGTGTATTGTCGATTTTCCATGTTAATTTTCTGTGTCATCCTTCAAAACTCTTTCTTTCTATATATATATATATATATATATATATATATATATATATATATATATATATATATATATATATATATATATGTCTTAGAAATATTGAATAATCTGTTCATTGGAAAATCATAAAATAGATCAATACAACAGATTTTATACAGTGTCTGCCAAAAATTCTATATCTGATATTAAGGGATATCAATATATCCAGCTAGTGCAATTTAAGTTATTAGACACTAAAATAAAAAATTTCAAGAATCAATTAAGAAAATTTTTTATGTAAAATTTTGTATTATTTGTTTTTTGAAAATTATATATATATATATATATATATATATATATATATATATATATATATATATTTATATATATATTAGAGTGTCCGTTATTTTAAATTTTTTTGATCTCACCCCCTAAAAAGTTTCAAAATTATAGCAATTTATTTTAACACTAACCCGTGCCGCAAGACGGATTTTCTTTTTTAATTTGCTTAAGGAGGTTTTCTTCGCCGCCATTTTTATATGACTAAAAATTATTATTTTGAACTCAAACTTGTCTAAAATGTAACTCAAACAGTGACAAATAAAAGCATATAAGCATTATATAACTTATCTTTTGATTTTATTAAAAAAAAATAATGTTGAAAATGAAGTAGAAATTGGGCTTCTAGACTAGAAAACCCCCATAAGCAAACATAAGCAAATTAAAAAAGGAAATCCGTCTTGAGGCACGGGTTAATGTTAAAATAAATTGCTGTAATTTTGAACACGTTATTTTTTTAACATTTTGAAACTTTTTAGGGTGTGAGATAAAAAAAAATTAAAATAACGGACACCCTAATATATATATATATATATATATAGTTTTATATTTTAAGAGTTCATTCGATAGAATTTATTAAAAATTGCCCGTCAACACTCCAATAATTAGTACGTAGTACGTGGTATATGTACTTCGCAGTTCGCACCTAGGGCCAATACTTTCCAATGAAACTGTCAGCTGTTCCTGTCTGGAAGCTGATATAGTTTCAACTGCACTCTGGCTATTTTATTTTACAAATAAAACAATAATTAATATCGTGATATGTACACAATATTGACATGTAGTTGCTAAAAGTCCAATCGAATCTACTAAATTTCTGTTTTTGTAGATGTACTTTTGAAAAATAAATATTTATATGTAGGTGTATGTATTATAACTTTCGAGTTTATCTAAAAAATAAAAAATTAATGACAATACTTTTATTATCTCTTTTTATTAATAAAAAAATCAACAATTTAGTTACAAATTAAAAATATGTAATGAATTATAACACAAAGTAAAATAAAAATGTAAAATTTTTAGTTATACATTTAAGTATATATAACGTGATTAAGGGGAGGTTCTCCTCCCCTGAATGACTAAAAAGTACGCAAAGTTTGGAAATTTTTTATTTGTAAATGAAAAACCATAGAAGGAAACGGTTTGGGGATTCGAAAAAATGTTATTTTGGTCTTTATTTTCAAAAATTGTCGTTTCATAAAAAACAACTTGATTCACTGTTTTCGTGTCAGTGCGGAATAGGTAAACTGCGTGTATTGCATCGTCTCTGGATTTATCTGTAACAAAAAATGAACAACAATGCCAAAAAGTAAACTAAATTTACTGGAGTATGGACCTATAAAATTTACAAATTGTTTGTTTTAACTATTTTTTGTAAGGCTCTGAATTGGAATAAAAAGGCCTAAAAGTCGACCTCAAAGTTTGAGATTGTACCACATCGTCAAATTTTAAGTTATTTCCACGTTCTTAGGTCTATACTCCAGTAAATTTAGTTTACTTTTTGGCATTGTTGTTCATTTCCTGTTACAGATAAATTCAGAGACGCTGCAATTCACGCAGTTTACCGATTTTGCGCTGACATGGCGGACAAAAACAGTGAATCACTGGTGCCATTTTGTTTTTTATGAAACGAAAATTTTCGGAAATAAAGACCAAAATAACATTTTTTTGAATCCCTAAACCGTTTTTTTTTCTGTTTTTTCATTTGCGAATAAAAAATTTCCAAACTTTGCGTACTTTCTAGTCATTTACATGAGAACCTCCTTTTAATAAGTATACAGAACTAAAACCTGAAGCTTTTTTATTGTATTATTTGGACAATTAATTTTTGACTACATAATTTGTTTATTTCATATTGAAATAATATATAGTTGATTTGTTTTTTTACATTTGTACAGCAATATACTAAAAAGTTCTATAAAATACATAAACGATTTTTAAGTAGAAATTTTTCTTAAAAATACATAAAAAGTTAAATTTTATGAAATCATATTTCTTCCAATATATAATATGTCTACAAAAGTAAATTGTGTTGCATTTACATACATACATTTGAATATTTTTCACAAATACAAAAATAAGTTTTACATATATCTAAAAGACGTCTGGCACTTCAAAGAATATTTGTTTTTTGAGACAAACTTTTATATAGAATATCTTATAAGAATGCTGTAAAGAAAATTCCACAAATTGTCTTTTTTTGTTTATTTGTTTCGTTTTGCATTTTCTATCTGTTTGCTTTATTTGTTAGTGTTTAAAAAAATCAACTTATAATATCTTACTATATATATATATATATATATATATATATATATATATATATATATATATATACATATACATATATATATATATATATATATATATATATATATATATATATTTATATATATATATATATATATATATATATATATATATATATATTTATATATATATATATATATATATATATATATTACAAATAATAATTATAATACATACTTGCACAATCACATACTCTCTTTATTGGAAAATAATTACACTATAAGAAATCATTGATGATTATAGAAATTCTACGATATTTTTTATTGTAATTTTTTTTTTTTGTAAATTGACAAAGAAATATAAGATTACAACAGATTATATTATAAAATTACTATAATTGTTACTGTAAAATTACATTAATTTTTACAGAGTAGTTTCCTTCAAACATTTTTATCCAGATAAGCAACTTTTGCTTATCTTAGCCATCTTAGTCATCAATTTTCTCCAATGTTTCGGCTACACATTTAATTATTTATTTTGGTAGAATATTCCAAAATTTAATAACTGATAGGTTTTAAAAATAATTTTAAATTATAATTGATACTTTCCGAAATACAGCTATAACGCTTTCTGAATTAGAATTGTCGCATTCTGATATGAATTTGACTAATCTGAATATGAATTTACATTTGATAAATTGTAACATTAAACTAAATAATCTAAATTACAAATGATACTTTCTGATATGCAATTGGAAAAAGTGTAATTAGAGTTAAATTTTTAATGGATATCTATAAATATTTGAAATCAATATTTTTGATTTTACAATAATACAATTATGTGATAAGAATTTATGTACATTACGGTCATTAGAATCATATTACATTAAAAATATACATATCTATTTATGCATTGGTACAAACTATTGCGCAATAAAATTATTAATAATTATTCATATATAATGATTATAATAATTATTAAAAGCAAATTAAACTGCTGTAAAAAGAAAAGCAATTATTTTTATTAAATTTAATGCATTATTTATATTATAGTATCTGTTTTTATATCGTCTTTTAACTTAAAATAATTAAATGCTTGAAATGTATCTCTAAATAAGGTTTATAAGTAATTTCTTTGAGTTTACAGCCAATTTTTTAAAATGTTTTTTATTTGCATTGTTTGATATTTTTGTTATTTATAATTTTTAAATTAAAGCAAACATAAATAGAGCGTTTAAAAATATTAAATACAAAATTTTGTTTATAGGGTGCTTACGGTCTTCTCTATATCTTTTTACACTTCTAAAGACGTCGATAAACCTTAAAACACCTTAGTAAAAGTCGTCTCACTTTCAGAAATATTAACCAATGTGTAACTGTACTTTTTCGTCATAAATATATATTGTAGTTAAATAATAATTAAATTAAATCATTATTTGGCAGGTGTATTTACAATAAGGAAATTACTTATTAGTGCCGTAATGTAGTTAATAAAATTAGGAAATATTCTTGTAAGAAAATCTTTTAATTTTGAAACAACGTAGAAAATTTTCATCTCATTAAATTACTTAAATATTAAGAAAAGATATATCGTATATACAAAAGACATATTTATTTTTAAATCTTGAGAGAATTTATGCAAGGTGATGTCATAATAGAAGAATATATTCAATCAATAATAAAATTGTAATGAAAAATTTGATTTTCATATTTTTCATATAAATTTTGCGATGATTAAAAGCACTCAAATTTGAACTAAGTAATTTGAATGAATTTATAGCGTATTTAACGTATTTAACAACACTGTCACTGACATATGCCAAAACTACCCTAAATTAACACTTTATTGGGCCTATTCTTGGTGAATTTCACTCGATTCACTCTTTTTACTCGAAAGTGGTTTCTAACCATTAGGGTATTGCTTTTGAAGTGCACATAGTGATATTTTTGTCGTATGGCTATTATTGCGTGAAGTAAAAAGTGTTAAACTCCATTTACCCTATCTCGTGAAGCGTGGATTTAGGAGTGGTACATGCGCAGTATAACTTTATATGTTTATATTATAACGTTTTACTGAATAAATTTGACGATTATAAGATAAAAATAACGGTACATATATTTATCGAAGTAAGGAATGAAAGTTTTGTTTGAATTGATAATTTATCCTATTTGAGACAGTAAATTCTGCGTAGTTATCAACTTTCTCTACAACATTTTGAACATTTTTGTTCTCGTTGTTATTAAAGTTCTCTTGCATTTATAATAATTATATTACAACGAAACGTTATTCTTACATATTATTACGTTCAGAGTTTGGCTTTACTCAACATGTAAAAAAATGTTTTGGATTTTGTAAAGTGTAAACAATAATTAATATAGTAAAAAAAATTTCAGAACTTGTTATATTAAAATAAAACGGCTTGAAGATACAGTTGTATATTAATTTTTATTAATAATCGATGTTTCGACGTACTTTACGTATGTCATCAGAAAAAAAAAATATAAATGATATATTACAGTAAATAAACGGAACATAAAAACAACTTACTATGTAACAAAATAAGTAACTAAATCCTAAAGCAGTTTTATTTTAAACAATAATTATTTTAACATAATAAAAAATCTTTCAGAACTCATTATATTAAAATAATAAAGCTTTAGCTGTTAGTTCTGTTAAATTTTTAATTAATATTCGATGTTTTGATATATTAAACAGAACTGAATCTTAAATCTTGTTTATTTTAATAATTATTTTAGTAAACATTTTAATAAATTCTGTATTTTTTTTTACGTGTAGTTAACTTTTTAGAGTGCAGACCCGTATATTATAAATAACATATGTTAAAATTTTAATTTTAATTAAAAATTATACAGAACTTAATCTTAAAGCATTTTTATTTTAATATAATTAGTTCTGAAAGATTCTTTACTATGTTAACATATGCTAAATCTTCTGAGATTTTTTTTATAAAAAATTGTTTAAATTTAGGAAAAAATGCGTTTGTTAGTTTATGAAATATAAATCTGCTAAATTTTATTTAGATCTGTGAATAGTGAGTTAAAATTTAAGACAGAATCATTGTTCTAGCCCTATTTTCGTAGCCCACGAAAAAAATCTCTGTTAAAACTGTTATGAGAAAATCGTATTCCGAAGTTAACACGGTATAACATTATATCTTAACAATACCCTCGACCGAAAATCCTGTTATTTGGAAACACGTTTCTTGTAGAATGCGTCAAATATTGTAATACATATAAATTTAAACAAAAATTCTATACATACTTAATGCATTTGTGAAAAAGAACAATAAAATAAACAAAATGAAATAAAAATATTAATATATAGTTTGGTAGTTTTATAACAAAGTATAATAAAGTTCCTGTATATAAAAACTCTCAAAAAATGATTTTATTTTAACATCATTTGTTAAAATATCAAAAAAGTGTTATTAAAAAACTTGTTTGTTATATAATTTTACTTTTAATACAAATTTTTGAAACAAAATTTAAATTATTTTTATATAAAAAAAAATATTTTAAACTTCTAAATTCTATCATAATTTTTTAAAAGTAATTTTATCATTAACAGTCTTTTTTCTTTAGAATAAACTTTTTTTTTTTTTAGAATCACAAATATCTAAATAATAATAAAAAAAGGAAAGAAAAAGCATGTATGAGAGGAATTATGAATGTGGATGAAGCGAAAGTTGCATGTTTTAATAGGAATGTTTGGAGGCGATTGATTTCGCGATGATGAAAAGAGTTTGTGCCACACCTTTTTAGGTACATGGCGTGATTGTGTATGTATGTATGTATAATTTTTGTACAAAAAACAAGTAAGTAATTTTGAAATGAAAGTAAATAATGTTAATTTTAATTAAATAATTATTTTCATACAAAGTAACTTTTAATAATAAAATTTGTTGTGAATGACATAAACGGGTGTATTCTATATCATTTCCATTAAAAATAACGGTTCGCTAAAATGAAAACTATGAGATTTTGTTAGTAATCTTGTTACTATATAGCAAAATTTCTTACGCAATCTCAGAAATTTATTGTAACGCACTGTTATTTTTAACAAAAATGATACAGAATACCCTCGAATTTCAATTATAAAATAAATAGGAGTAATAAATAAGTATTTAGAAAAAAACTGAAATATTAAAAGTTCTCATCATATATTTAGCTTATATCAAAAATAAACTTTTGAGCATATACCAATAATTATTCTAAAAAGATTTTTCCAATATGGAACAAATTTTTTTCTATACGTACTGTACATTAAATATTATGTTGTCCCAATATTTGACGGCATACCTAGCATACTGAACTTCAACATGCTTCTCATTCTCTATTCATATTAATTCTAGATATCGTATATTCAAATAATTTGAATTTATATGAAACATCAGTATTTTTAAATAAAAATAAATATATTAGGCAAACTTATTATGTGTTTCTGATAAATTATTATTCAAATTTCGTATTAGAATATTGTAAATTTTCAACACACCAAATTATTTGGTACGAATATTAAGTTTCAGAAAATATAATAAACATGCATTTACAATCATCTCATGTATCTAAAAGGGTGTGGCACAAACTCTATTCATTAACCCAAAATTAGCTTTCTCCAAACATCCCTTTCCAAACAAGCAACTATAACTTTATCTTTATTTATAATACTTTTCATACTTGCCATTCTAGTCCTACTACTTGGAAACATTCGGTCATGCAAAATTTATACCTTTGAAATTATTCACATATATTCTTTTAACCAAACGTTCATTAGTGATTCATTTTTTTTCAATTTTACACTTATCATACACTAATCTATTATGTACCTCATTTGTTAATGTGATCAACATATGATCAACCCATATATACAAAAATTATGATAAAGAGGTTTTAATAAATATGGGTACTAAAACAAACCGTTTTTATGATATATAACTTAGACGATTATTGTATAGATGGCGTTAGAAGTATTTATTATTTCTCTTGCTTATCTGTTGTATTACTTGGTTTAAATAGCCAGCCAGAATTAATATCGATATCAAATTGCCTTTCAGCAACTGATCAAAGCACCATACTGACGAGGTCCTAAAGACCGAAACACGTGTCTATGGTTAATCTGGCCAGTCATTGATGCATAGCTTAACAGCCGATTCAATGACTGAGTAACTTGTGAAATTTTGAGAAAATGTCTCAACTTTAGAATATTATTAGACGATCTGTTGCATGGCTTTCAAATCTTCCGACTTGACACCTTTAGACTTTTTGCTTGAAATTATATTAAAAGTTTAGAGTACATGGCATCTGTAAATAATGTTGAATAGCTGCAACAACAAATTGACCAAAATTGTTAGATAATTCAAGACAAACAGTGCATTTTTCAAATGTTAAAATTTATTCTTGAGAAGATATACAGTATATGTAAATATTAAAAGAGGACTTTTTAAATATCTTTTAAATTTAATAAAAATATATTATTATTAAAATAAAAAGCAGGAAAGAATCTTGGAAACGGTTTGTTTTTGAACTCATGTTTATTAAGAATTTTTAACATAAAGATTATACCATACCTTCAAAATTTATTATTCTGCTTTTTAGCACCCTGTACATAGAAATAATGTATACTACAAAAAAAAAATGGAATATCTGAATAATATGATCAAGTTTAAGCTTTACAGTATAAAGTTATCTCAAACATGAGATATTTCCGTTTATATATAGCTCGTTGAATACATTGTATTCATCGAACATATGTACATTATTAAAATATCTACTTTCTTTTCTGCTTGTACGTATTTTATGTATACTTACAGTGTTACAAATATCACATTACATTTTATTGGATATTTAAATTTTTATTATTATATAAATTTACTGTTATATTTAAGTACTACTGAAAAATAAAGCAAAATAAAGCAGTTGACTATAACAAGGTAAAAAATCTTTCAGAACTCATTATATTGAAATAAAACTGCTTTAGATTAAAGTTCTGTATTAATATTTATTTATAATTGACGTTTCGACAAACTCAACGTCTGTCTTTATCAGGTAAAATGATACAAATGACATTTACAGTAATTAAACAGAATAAATAAAATTTGGCTCACTTTAATATTAAAAATTAACAAATAAATAAATAAATTATTATGTTAACATAGTAAAAAATCTTTCAGAAGTCATTATATTAAAATAAAACTGTTTTAGATTAAAGTTTTGTATTAATATTTATTTATAATTGACGTTTCGACTTTTCGACGAACTCAACGTTTGTCTTTATCAGATAAAATGATACAAATGACATTTACAGTAAATAAACAGAATAAATAAAATTTAGCTCACTTTAATATTACAAATTTACAAATAAATTATTATGGTAACATAGTGAAAAATCTTTCAGAACTCCTTATATTAAAATAAAACGGCTTTAGATTGTAGTTCTGTATTAATATTCATTAATAATCGACATTTCGACTGATACAAATGATATTTTCAGTAAATAACAGAACATAGAAATAAGTTACTAGACGTAATAAATAAGTAACTAGATCATAAAAATTTATAAATATCAATTAAGAAAAGCTAAATTTTATTTATTTTCTTGTTTTTTAAAATTTTTGCGTAATTTACGTAAGTACTAGAATTTTAGTTATTAATAGTATAATTTTCTTAGTTGATTTTTTTCATCAGAACTACGTACTGCTAATAGTAATACAGTTTATACTTATTTTAAAATTTCTGAAAAATCAAAATATGTAATAATTTTATTTTAATTAATATCTGTCTATATAGGTCCTTTGTTGTTAGGGTAGTGTTTGTAACTTAATCACAAATTTACTAAAGCAATTATTTGCAACGCCGCAGGCACATCTTCTGTGTGGTGAATGTCACAGTGCATGTAATATATGTGGTATATGTTATGCATACAAGTGATTAACACACTGCCTGCCGCTCATATGAAACTTGTACTAAAGTCAATTTAAACAATTTAGTTAGGTATATATCAATATGTATAATAATGGATTTTTTCTTCAAGCGTATTAAACTATTTATATATATATATATATATATATATATATATATATATATATATTTATTTATTTATTTATTATACCGGGTGATTTTTTTAACCTGGAATTTGAAATATCTCGATAAATACGCGTCGTACGGAAAACTTTTCTGAATCTAAAAATTATTACTCCTATTTCCGAGTGGGACACCCGCTGGAGATAAAATTAGACCACCACCACCCCCCACCTCCTGTGGGTCGGGCTGGTAGCAACTGTGAAATCTTAAATGGGAACCCCCAATTTTTATTACAGATTCGGAGGAGATGCTGGAGTTACATACATTTTGTCTGAAAAATCAATTACACTATACGCAACTGGCGGCAACACCCAACTTGACTACAACTTCAAATGTATTTAATCTTACATCTTCGGAGGCTATATTGAAAATTATGACTTGAAGTTAATTGACAATTGCATCGTTTATTTCAGCTTGAATTTGAATTTGATTACTGAAAATATGTAAAGAAGTGTAAGAAATGCAATGTGCTTTGTTTGATTTGTTAGATATTGCATATTCGACCAGAGAAACATGGTCAAGTGATATCTTCGACGACCATTTAAATATTATTAAGTCAAGTTGAATTAATTGCTTATCTTCGTTTGAATTTAAATATGATTATTGAAAATGTGTGAAGAATTTACATATTCGAATAAGAAACATTAATTCTCACAAATCACGTAAGAAATAAAAATATATACATATTATACATACTATTCTGCAACTGTTAGTAAGATTAATATTACTATTATATTTATTTATTTTTAATTTATTTTGGCTCTACTTTGGCTGCAAGTATCTGGGTTCAATACAGTAAAGATAATTTTCTGCTTCTTGTAACAAAATATATTTATTGCATTTATTTTTCTTGTTTTTATTTTATGTGCAGGGTGTTGAAAACAAAATACAAATTTTAGGAACATATTGTGTATCAGAAAATTTTAATAAAAATGACTCAATAAGTTTTGTGGGTTTAATAGATAAATTTTTTAACTGCAAACTGCACAGTTAAAACTAAGAGTTTTAGTTGTTTTATCTTCATACAAATTAGTTAATACGAATATCAACTAAAGTTTAGATAGTCGCAAGACCTAATAATATTAATGAGAGATTAATTAGAGGAGCAATTGAAATTATCAAAAAAAATGATAACATCAATTAGTGTAAAGATACTAAATTAAATAAAATCTAGCTTTTTTGATTAATAATTTTTTGTTATTTAGTTATTTGTTTCTAAGTTACGTTTGGTAATTTGTTATTTGTATTTATTTTGATAATGATAGTTCATGTTTAATGAATTGAAAAGTAGAATTTTAATTTAAAAAATACAGAACTATACCTTGAAACCTTTTAATTTAATATAATGGGATCTGAAAGATTTATACTATATTAACAATAGATAAATAAATGACAAACTAGAAAAAATATCTAATTACATTAGATGTATACACTTAGACTAGATGTATCGTCTAATATGATTTAAAGATTTTTTTGTAAGCTACTGTGCAAGATTTACAAATATTTTACCATAAAGGCTAAAGAAGACATATTTCATGTCCATTCTCATTAGCACGACCGTATATTAAAACCCTATCGGCCATTTCTGATTAAATACCTTTGCTTGGCGTTTTGAGAGACAGATTAATAGGAGCGATTATGTTTCCCCGTTGATTAACTGGTGCCGCATATCGTGATTTCTTGTATGTACCATTGAAAGATATTCGTAGTAAACCAGAAATTGAACATATGGTTTATGCATGTTAGAACCAGGCTATATTTTTCGCTTTCTGTTGAAAAACATTGAGATCAAATATAAGAAGATGAATATGGCGAGAAGATTCTGTTTTATGATCTTTTATATCTTGTAATTTAACACACTTAAATTTTTTGTTTGGGATTATTTTAGAAGAAATTAACAACCTCAGTAGAATGATGAAAATTGAAAAAAGTACCAGGATTTTAGGTCAATTAAAAATAAAACTATGTTACATTTACGACATGTTTCAGCAATTTTTAAGTCGTGTCTATGTTTATGCATGCGGGGGTGATTAATCTGCCAAAGTTTGTTCCAGAAAACTAATAAATTACTCCATTTGTTTGCGGAATAATATTTATTAAGATTTTTTTCCAATTAATTTTTGTTGTATTATATACAGCTAAATTTTATGATTTTTTTAACATTCTGTATAATATTTTGTAACGCATATTATAATAATTTGATATTAATTATTTTTATTTTGAAACTGATCTAGCGTACCTATTATATATTATGGACATGTTTGTGTATTTATACATGTATGTAAACTATTGAAAGCATTGGATGGCTGATAATAGAGAACCGGACAGCTATTTGGGTCAATTATGAGGGACAGCATATACCTATAGGCATATTCAATCGATGACATTACAGGTTATTATATATCTATGAATAGGCAGGCATTATTATCTTATATTTTAATAAATCATATTTATTTCATTCTGTTTTGTATTCTGACATGGTTCTGTTGATAATGTGTATAAATAATAAATAAATGATGAAATGTTTTTTTCGAGTTAAATAATCAAATTAAATATCTCTAAGTATATATAAATTTGTTATATATTTTCCGTTAAAGAATTATTGATATTTAATTATATATGTATATAAAAAACAATAAGAAAACAATTGCATAATTATATAAATTGTCCATTCCAATAAATTTAGGGAAACATTAACTTTCAAATATTATTTTAATCATATATCTTGGTAATAATAAATATTTTTTTATTATCCGATTAGTTATTCTAAGAATAACATTTATTTTGTTAATGTAAATTTATTTTTAAATTAGTAGCTAATATCTATTTATTATTACTAGAAATATGAAAATATAAATGCAATTTATTATTTAATTTTATTATTTTGAAGATGGTAAGTTGCTGATTTAAATAATATTGCAAAAATAAAAATTACATTAAAGTCTAAAGTTTCTAATAGGTACAAATAACATTTAATAAAATATTTGTATCTATATTACTTTATTTTATTAATGAAAATTAAAAAAAAAGCTAAAAAGATATATTTCTGGTGGCAACATATTTCAAATATTTTATGACAGAAATTTATCTAAATGATTTTAGTTTTATTTGACAAAAAAGTATAATTAATGTAAATTATTTATTATTTTTACTAATTTAAATAAATGTTAAAAAAATCAATAAATATTTTTTTTAATATTTATAGGAAAATATTTGATAATGTCGTTTTTTATATGTTAAATTTAGAATATAATTTTATGGACAAAAATTACTGAAGAATTTATTCTATGCTAACAATATCACGTAGAATTTTAGTGTCTAAAATTCATGCAGAATTTTAGGTATACATAGCTTGGCACATTCTATATACTGCTTGGACCTTGCCGAAAGCGACTATTACCTAACCCTAAATTTGAAAAGTTTTATCATGAACAAAATTTTTGCTCAAAAGATCAAATCTACTGTAAAATAACACTTTCGGAATAAATGCTTTAAATATTACAAATTTGTGAAAATTATTCTGATTCAGTTTTTTTAAATTTTATTTTTTACATTAGTAATAATTTAATTTGACGGCTACGTATTTGTCTACGAATAATAATTGCACACGAAAGATATAAAAAATATAGGTATATAGTAAACTGTAACTGAAAAATAAAAAATAATTGTTTGTAGAGAAATATACTAATTTTTTGTATACGTTCAGTCTAAAGTTGTATCTGTAATATCCTAATTTACATAATAAGTTGTCACTTGCAAAGCATAATATCTATTTCTATCGCAGGCTCATTTTTTGTAATTTTATTTCTTTTTATTTCATCTGTGACGACTTACTATATACACATGATATTATAGTAAAAATTGGAACATATAGTATTGATAAAATAATTAGAAAAATAAAAATTCATATAAAAAAAACACTTAAGTATAACAGTAAAAAAATATTGCTGCTGGAACACAAATAGAGATCTTTATTTATATAAGATTGATGACGTTTGATATTTTTATTAAAGTTTGATTCTATTGAAGTTGAACACATAATAAGCAAAAGATATTCATACGTATGTATATATGAATGTCTTTTAGAGTTCTTGGATCATTAAAACGATATATAGCTGTAATTGTCTACGTGTAACTTGAACTTCTCTTAAAATTTCTCATAATATTACAAATTAGTATAATGTTTATACCAGGAGTCAACAATCTTTTTCATAATGAGTCAAATTTTGCGTTATATTTATTTCAATTTAATATTTATTTATTTATTTAATATACACTGTCCGACAGGTAACGGAACCCATTAAATGGACAAAAAACAATAGCTATAAAAATATTCAAAATTATTAATACAATTTATATGAATAATTAAATATACTTAAAATACTATGTAATACTAATAATAATATGTATGTAATATAATAAAAAATAATTTATATAATAAATAATAATAATAATAATATATATATATATATATATATATATATATATATTATATATATTATATATACAGGGTGTTCGTTCGCTTGGTTGATATAGGGCAATAACATGGGATTTCGATAATATGCAGAGTACTACTTTCTGAAGTAAAATTCGGAGAAATACATAGAATACTTTTCGATAGGGAATAAAAAGTACTATAATTTGGTTCTACTTTTAACTTGCTAGCATGTGCCGTTTGGGCGCTAGAATTTTTTTAAAATGTTTTTTAGAATTTTCAATAATTTTTCCTGCTAAATCAGTATAAGTTAGAAAAAAATGTTACTTAGCTATTATGTAGCCAATTTTTTTCTCTATTTTATTGAATTTTTTCAGATTTTTTTGAGCAAATTTTGAAAAAAGTTATATTTCAAATTTTTTTAAAAATATAACTTTTTTCAAAATTTGCTCAAAAAAATCTGAAAAAATTCAGTAAAATAGAGAAAAAAATTGGCTACATAATAGCTAAGTAACATTTTTTTCTAACTCATACTGATTTAGCAGGAAAAATTATTGAAAATTCTAAAAAACATTTTAAAAAAATTCTAGCGCCCAAACGGCACATGCTAGCAAGTTAAAAGTAGAACCAAATTATAGAACTTTTTATTCCCTATCGAAAAGTATTCTATGTATTTCTCCGAATTTTACTTCAGAAAGTAGTACTCTGCATATTATCGAAATCCCATGTTATTGCCCTATATCAACCAAGCGAACGAACACCCTGTATATATATATATATATATATATATATATATATATATTATATATATATATATATATATATATATTGATATTAATAAAGTAATATAGAAAAACGGAAAACTTTTGTAAATAAAAGCTGATTTTGTTTTAACACTAAAATAGATTAGAACATAGATTAGATTTGTTCTAATTATGGAGTATATAGATGTAAAACGGTTTCACTTATAAAAACTTGAGTTTTAAAGTTAAGAAAAAAAAACTTAAAAAGTGCACTGTAATTTTAAATGAATTTCTCACATTGATAAATAAAAAAGTCTGTAACACGACATATGATATTTGGATCATTTTTTATATGAACAACTGCATCTTGTTATAGAATTATATATTAAAATTATATTTGTACAGTTTTTAGTCGTATGTATAGTTTTGTGATCCAAAACTCAGATAAAAAAAAAAAAACAAAGAAACTCTACTAGTACGACATAAACAACTTTTGATTTTATCAGAACTTTTCTTGTTTTTCATCGTTGCTATTTCCAAGGTTTATAACTCCTTAATTAAGACAAATCGGACTTATGTTAATATACATTTTTTTTCCGTAAAATCAAATCAGTTTTAATTTGTAAAAGTTTGTCTTAAAGAACTAATAAATCACTTCGTATTTTATTGCAGCACGAACTTTTGGTGGAGGAGCCTTAAATTAAATATTACTCTACTTTATTATGAAATATAATTTTATATAACAATATTGTTGAAAAATATAATTAAAATAAATAAATGCATATTGTGATTTGTAATGTTATCAGAAACATAAATGTTTTATTACTATAAATTTATACGATTTCTCATGAATTTCACATGTGAGAGATCAAAGAAATAACGTATCGAAAACGAAAACACAACCATGTTCACATAAAAGCAAAGAAGTAAATAATGCTTTCTATGTTATCTGAACCGTCAATCTATATGTATGTAACGTTTTCTTTTTGTGATCCCTAAATATGTGCTTTCCCTTCGACAAACAAAGTGCTACCGATTACAGTATTACAGATAAATCACAAATTTTACAAATATGTTTGGTAAACCAACCACATTTCGTTTTATTGCGGATTTACTTTTAAATGAATTATTTTTATTAAATTTTTTATGTGATTTTATAATATTATATTACATGTAATAAAAAAATATTTTATGTTTGTTTTATAGAGTTTAATAATGAAATGAAAATTAAACAAAAATAGATTAAAATCTAGTTTTTTTTTTTAATAATACTACAAATTGCGAAGAAACTGCAGAAGACTTTGAAATATAACTAAAAATTTATTAGTATTGACGGTGAAGCTTTTTTTAAACGATTATAATTTGTGAATAAATATTTAATAATGATATTCACTATGCACTGGTTCAAAAAAAAAAGTGATTATGTATGAATGTAAAAATAGTGAGGAACAAAACAAAAAAAAATTTAATACAATATTTAAAGTAAAATTTTAGAGTTTTAAAAGAAAGAATTATGAGTAAATAATAACGCAAAATTTGATGTTTTTAATTTGATTTATCTGGTATTGAAATCGTAATTGCTGTGAACGAAATATATGCTATTATTATTAGAAAGTCGCTCGCTTGATAAATATGCAACAAAAAATACTGAAAAACTTTTCAAAATCTTAATAAATTGAAACAAGCCATGTTACGGAAAACTTTGTTCATTATAATGTTTTTTGTATGTATTTTTTTGAAAAATTGGAAAGAAAAATTTATCCATAATATTTATGAGTAAACTTTAAATATTCTGACAGCACAATGTTTATAATTTATTGAATAGTCGAAAACATATTAATTAATTTTTAAATTGAATACAATATGGATAATAAAAATTATTGTTTGAATATAAAATTAAATAAACAATAAAAAGAAAACACGAAACAATCACAAAAGCCCCGTATTCATAGCCTCTCTTAGAGTACTTTTAGATAAAAGTGTGTATATTTTAAAGTATTTATTTAAAAAATATTAGAATTGTTTTTAGCATTATTTATGTTTTAAAATGTTAAATATAATAAAAAGACGTGATTGTGTATTACGAAACATTTTTAAGTAAACGAAATTGTGTTACAAGTTTTAGCAAACTAAAATAGACCAATACTATATTTTGTATTATTTTTTTTCTGATCAATAATGATATTTCTTCAAAATGTTGCTTTCAGCCAATCCGTGGTCATTTTATCTTATTATGATATACTCGTACGTATAAGATTGTAATGAAATTCGGGTAAAAGTTATTTCGTAGCCGCAATAATACAACAAACGTTATTTATTATGAAGTAAATTATTTAATTATTTTATTGCATTATATTATAAATATTTATGTATACTACTACTAAATTATTTATGTATTTGATGATAAAAATTAAATCTAATAACATTCACATAACAAAAGAAATTTATATAAATATTATTTTTTTATTTTCAGAACCACACTGTCCAGGAATGTTTGATGGCTGGCTTTGCTGGAATGATACAGCAGCTGGGCAAGTTGCTAATCAAAGTTGTCCCATATTTGTTACAGGATTTGAACCCGATAGTAAGTAAATGTATAATTATACCTGTATTCCTGTAATACACTTATGAATTTCTATTCTAGATTTAGAAAATTTTTAGTAAATAGGGAAATTTATAAAAATATAATGTAACAAATACGATAGGAGAGATATTGATGCAAATAAAAACGTTTTATATATTTTTTACGATGTTTAAAGTAAAACTGTAATAAAAATAAAAATACTTTTATAAACGTAAACCGTTTGATTTGTATAAAAATATATATATACATAGTCTGTTTACGAATATATGTTTGCTGTTAAGATAAAATGCGAGTTATACGATCCGAAAATGTTTCAGTCAGCAGGATTTTGGTTTATTTAGATTTCTGCTCGGTTTACTTTATACCTGATTTTGATGATATATAACATGTATATATTTCATAAAGCTATAAATAAGAACTCGTTGAAATTTTATTACTTGTAATATAAAATTTTGCGGTATTTAACATATTTCATTGTAATTTGTTATTAATATAATTAAATTTTATGAAGACAGTTATTAATTATATGGTAAGCGGTGTAAAATTACAGCTGCTAATTGTTTGAGCGACTTACTACTGATTTTTAAATAATTATTAATATAAATACAGTATTTAGAAATGCGATGGTATGTTGTCTTACTGTAAAAGTAGAATGTAAAATTGAAAAAAAAAAGTTGCTGCTAAAGTTGGTATAAAAATAGTGAAAAAAATGTTTCTAAATTCATTATATTAAAATAAAACGGCTTTCGGAAATAATTCTGTATTAATTTTTATTAATCATTGACATTTCGACCTATTCCATGGTGCATCACCATCAGAAAAAAATAACACAAATGACATTACAATAAATAAACAAAATATAACATAGTAAAACATTTTTCAGAACTCATTGTATTAATATGAAAACAATTTTACGATAAAATTCTTTTAATTATTTATATGAAAACAATGTTTCGACGGAACTAAACGCTCGTTTTCATCAAGTCAAAATTTATCAATAAAATTATAATATTTTCTATACTTTTGTATACTTTTAAGTATAACTGGTTAAAGTTATTTGGCATATATTTTTTTACTTATTTTTAGTTTAGTTTTATTTAAAACGTTTGAAAAAAATTCTTCTCCTGGTAACATAATATACTATTTGTATTATAAATATCAATGGCTTCTTTAATTAAACGAGTATTTAAAAGTTTTTTGTTTTTATGTAATAATAATGTCATCAATATTTATACAAAATTTTATTTAACATAATAAACAAACATTTAATAAGGGTTAGAGTTATGTTTCTTTCTATATATATATATATATATATATATATATATATATATATATATATATATATACAGGGTGTTTCACAACTTAGAGCAAAAAATTAAAGGGTATATTCTGTACGACGTGCTGATCATGAAACAAAAAATTTTTTTTTAAAATTTGCAAAAAAAATTGCATCGTATTTCAAGCAAACATTTTTTTTGCCACTGGTCGATAGTTATTTTTAATAATTGTTTTCAAATCGTCTACAATGAAAGTAATTGTTTACATAATATCTAATACTAATAAAATGTGTAATAGTTTAATTAATAATTTAATTTAATTTGATAGGTAGTAGGTAGGTAGTCTTTCGTCGACATTGTTGTTAATTATTATTATCTTTGCTGGTGCACTGTTCTCATTTTACAGTGAATAGCAGTGTAGTGTAGTTTTTGTTAAAATGGATGCATTTAGTAACAGTGAATTAGTGGACATGATGTTAATTTATGGCGAAGCACGGCAAAATTCGTTATTGGCACGACGTCTGTATGCTGAACATTATCCTTTACGCCGATTACCCACTCCCCGTTTGTTTGTGAGGATAGTCCAGCGCCTTCGAGACACAGGATATGTGCAACCTAATCGTGGGAGAGGTGGTGGCCGCCAGCATCAACACGACAATATGGTTAATAATATCTTAGATGCTGTACATGCTGAACCAACTATTAGTACCCGAAGAGCGTCTCAACAATTAGGAGTATCACATAGTTCAGTATGGCGAATTTTAAGAAATCAAAACTACCACCCATTCCATTTTCAACGGGTACAGGGGCTAACAGAACCTGACTATCAGTTTAGAGTACGGTTTTGCAACTGGCTTTTACAAAAACACACTGAAAATCCGAATTTCCCCTCGTACATCATATTTTCTGATGAGGCTACTTTTACGAGGGAGGGAGTTTATAACTATCATAACTTTCATTATTGGAGTCAAGTAAATCCACACGTTGTTGTACGGGGCAGTTTTGAGCATCGTTTTTCGTTAAATGTTTGGGCAGGTATTGTTAATGGAATGTTACTTGGGCCGTACATTCTACCAAATAGGATGACTGGAGCTAATTTTTTATTATTTTTACAAAATACTTTGCCAAAACTACTTGAAAATGTGTCTTTAAATGTGCGTCAGCAGACATGGTTTCAGCACAATGGTGCGCCACCACACTATGCTCTAAATGTAAGAGAACATTTAAACCAAGTGTTTGAGGACAGGTGGATTGGTCGCGGTGGACCTGTAGCTTGGCCTGCTAGATCCCCTGACCTAAATCCGCTGGATTTTTATTTCTAGGGTCATTTTAAATCCCTCGTCTACAACCAAAATGCGCCGGAAAACGAAGAAGAACTTGGGCAGAGAATAGAAAATTCAGCAGAAATAATACGAGTACAAAATTCGTGACAAGACTGTACTAGGTCATTAATTCAACGTGCTGCAATGTGTGTAGGGATGAATGGTGCAAATTTTGAATAGTATTTGTAGTTTTGTGCTTCAGATATGTTATTTCCCAAATTATCTTGATATTAAATACAATGCATTAATATTATAAATTATTTTGTATTTAAAACAATTATTGTTTCTAAATAAAACTAACATTACATAATGTTTCTTTGATAATTAATTTCATTTAATATTTCTTTCTATGACGTATGCTACTCCAGTGGTTCAAAAAATGTCTACTTCAAGTAAACTACCCTTAACTTTGCGAATTTTAAAAAAATTCTTTTTGTTTCATGATCAGCACATCGTACAGAATATACCCTTTAATTTTTTGCTCTAAGTTGTGAAACACCCTGTATATATATGTTAGTTACATTCTAATTTCGAATTTAATATTACATTGTGCATTGCTACATATTGTTATAATATCAAACAAACGATAAATAATGAAATATTGGTACTTCAATTACAAAGCGTCTTTTATTCAGAAAACAAAGAAAAACCAGCGGTGTGGAAATTATTAAACGTTTAAAATTTTCTCCGTCTTCGTAACACTCTTTGTAAAAATTTTATTACAAATATAACCTATACTGTTTTTCTTTGTTTTTTTAATCATAAATATTTATGTTACAAAGTGTTTATTCAGAAGGTTGCATAGGCAATTAACATAAGAAATCGACAATGTATTGAAGAATATTTTGATAATAAAAAATAATAATATTTAAATACAATGAAACAGTGTTGATTTTAATTATTTGAGTTAAATTACAATTTTGTCGCATTTCGCTTGTTCTACATTGGAATTCTTAAATAAATATGTCTCTGAAAGTATGTTACGGCGAATACATTAAAACAGACGTAAAATTAAATATTACACGTATAAAACTACCTATATATATTGATATATTTACATTCATAATAGGTACAAAAAAATAATTAATAAACTTTTACTTTTGAAAAGGGTTTAAAAAATCACAAATAGTCCAACCCTGCAATAAAACTTTACAAATATTTATCATTACTTAAAAAAATGCATTTTTAATCAATATTATAGACACTATAACTATTTATGAAATATTGCAAGATTGCTTTGTGTTATGGCATGATGATATTTTGTTATGAAAATGGCTATTTATACATACGGTATGTATACGCAATTGGCTATTTATACATACAGTATTGTTACGTAATTGGCTATTTAGGGTAGGTTAGGTTAGTAGGTTAGGTTAGTAGGTTGGTTTAGGTTTAGGTTTTTTTTTTAGTATGTATAAATAGCCAATTGCGTATACATACCGTATATATAAATAGCCTCATCCTTTTGTTATATTGTCGATTTTCTATGTTAGTCGGCTATATTAACTTTCTGTGATTGCTAAAGCAGCAATTTTTTTTATTACAATGAATAGAAAAGTAGATATAAAATATGTTTTGTATTGCTATTATAATTAACATCAGTAAAATATGATGTAAGTAAAACTAATCGATTAAAAATTTGTAAAATTAATAAGAAATAAAATGAACTATAAAAATTATTATTAAAAGAAACATGTGATTAGTTTCACAAAATTTATATTATTCGTCGATCGGTGTCAATCTTTCAGCTATTTTCAATAGTTACATACAATAGTTTTTAAAATTATTTCAGTATAAATAGTATAGAAATTGTGATGGAGTAACATAATTTACAAATAGTAAATTGTTGAACTGTTAAAATATTTATACTTTAATCCGACGAATTTCTGAAATTATATTAACTTCAATATTAGAACAAAATAATAACTAACAGAAATATAATAGGTATGTACGTGTTCTATGGAAAGTTGTTAAAACTAATCGACTATCATTTTCAAATTTGTGAAGTTATCGGAAAAACAAAAAAATGCGTTAAAAAAAGAGAAATTTATCAGTTTTTATTCTGCGTAAATAAAATTTTAAAAACATGTTTTTATATCAGTTAACTTTATTCATGAAAAATACGCTAATGATCTAGTTAGGTTACCATACAATATTTTTTATAATTCATAGCAAGTTATTGAAACTAATCAATTTTCTTTCTCAAACAAAAAAATGCGGAAAAATGAGAAAATTCTGCAGTTTTTAATGAATATTAATAAAATAACAATATGTATATCATAATTAAAATATGTATATCAGTTTATTTTATTTTAAAAATATGCCAGTAATCTAATAAACCAATTATATATAATGATTTTGAAGAATTTTATTTTTACTTATTAATAACTACAGATTTCATTTCTCAACACAAATGTTGTTTTCTTTTCAATCTGCATGGTTGTAAAATTGACATTAAGTTTTCTTGGAGCCACACACACACACATATATATATATATATATATATATATATATATATATATTGATTTTTTTTCATGTATTAAAACACCGAACATTTTTCTGCAATTAATAGCTACAAATTGGCCACACGTCGTCTCGACTTGTCAAACACAAAAATGTAAACAAAACATAATAAATATAATAGCTAGGGTTCCAATTATTATGCAGACGAGAACACTTCACTTCAAAAATAATTAGTCCAATTGTTGTTTTTAATAACATGACATTTCCAGATATTAATAATATTTTTTTTGTAATGCTATCGCAAATGTTAAACAAAATTTTGTAGGTAATTTTGTTAAATATTGTTCAAAATATGATTGGTTGAGACGAAAAACTTAATAAACAAGATTAGAAGTATATGGGTAAACCCATATATAGACTACTTTGACATTTCTCGGAAAGTTGGCAACACTGTATTTTAATAATATTATAATTTATGTGGGCACTAGGAGATACTTTTCTGAAAATTTGATCAAAATCGAATAAATAATGTATCCACAATGAATTTTTAAAAATTTTGTGATTTTTTTTCTCGATAAGTTGGCAAATCTGTATTTTGTTAAAATTGCATAATTTATTTAGGCACTAGGAAAAACTTTTATAAAAATTTGATTAAAATCGGTTAAATAAAATGGTCATAATAAATTTTTAAAAATTTTATTAATTTTTTTCTCGGAAAGTTGGCAACACTGTATTTTGTTAAAATTACATAAATTATATGATACTTGGAGAATCTTTTGTGAAAATTTGAGTAAAATCGGTTGAATAACATGGCCATAATAAAAATTTTAAAATTTTAGTAATTTTTTTCTCGGAAAGTTGGTAACACTGAATATTAATAAAATTATGTAATTAATGGGAGCATTAGGAAAATCTTTTCTGAAAATTTGATCAAAATCGGATAAATATCGTAGCCAATATGAATTTTTAAAAAACAAAATCACATGACCATCTTGGGCACTAGAAAAATTTATCCTGAAAATTTCATTAAAATCGGTTCAACCGTCTAGGAGGAGTTGCGGTCACAAAATTTTGTCTGAGGACCGAGCGAGCGAGCGAGCTGACGACGCACATCCATACACCCACATAAACTAAGTTCAGATTCGTCATCTACAGGCTATATGAAGGATTTCTGTATAATTTTTTTTTTTTTTTAAATGTTACAGACACCGTACCAAACGCTATACTACTTTTTCCTTGCAGTCAAAGTAGTAAAAATAAGCGACTGTTTATTTTGTACTAAAAATTTGTTATTAATAAATATCTATTTGTTAACTGTACATAAAGTGTAAAAAATTTAAAACATTATTGTATGAAACATTATTCTTGACACTTTTTGGTCCATCCTTAAAAACCTTACCCTATTTACATATATTTTAATATTAATACGAATAAACGTCTGTAGCTGTGAAATTATTATTGTTTGTCAATAAGTAGGGCATGCAATTTACATTTTCTAAATTATTCTTACAAAAGTATAAAGTTTATTGTTACATTTCATATTTCGACAACAAAAAATTTACAGATTTTTTTATATTTTGCAATTGGTTTTAACTAATATCGGTTTTAAAACAACGTAACTATTATAAGAGCTGGACTAAACAAATGAACTGAAACACCCAAAAACCGAGCTTGTAATATCAGTTATTGTATTTAGCTGAGTACTTTTATTTCTGAGACACATTGTAAATATAAATTTGAGGCAAATTGAATATATAATTCTTTTAGACACATCGCATATAATTGCCGTCGTATATTTATTTTGCATTTTGATAAAATAATACAGCTTGTAAAATGCCTTTTCAATATTCATTCATTTAACAAACATTTAAATAAATGTATTATTTTTTTTAAACACATGATAGAGCAGAGAATGGAACTTTTATAACCTTCCCGTACACTTATTTCAATAATACAGCTTGCTTATATAGATATATATTTTTAAAAGCACTCAAACATATTTGTATAATGCGTGAAAAATTCATATAAAAATTTAAAACACGTAGATTTGGATCTGAAATTTGGATTTAAAAGTCGGATTTGAATTTGATATCCGGATATCTGAAAACTTAATTGTCCGGATATTCGGATAGTTTTGGATTCAGGTTTAAAATTATCCGGGTTCGGTTCCCAGCACTTACTAAAATACATTCAGGAGTATCATCTGCGTTTTCGTGCATGTTTTGTTATTTAGGTACAAGATATATATATATATATATATATATATATATATATATATATATATATATATATATATATATATATATATATATATATATATATATATATATATATATATATATATATATTGTAAAATAAACACCTGTTGATTGGGGAATATTAAAACATGTTTTATACAAATATACCTGTAACTATTATGTTATACAAATTTAATATTCTATTTGTTTAGGAAAAATGAGTTGTTGCAAATATTACTTTTAAATAACTGTATTTTTCTATAGTATTAAAAAAAAATTTTTTTGAGCTTCCCAAATATATATATATATATATACAGTGATGGCCAAATATATGAAACCAAGTAAATATCTCTGTAGTTTTTAGAGATATCGGAACGAAATTTGGTAGGTAGATATTACAGTAAATTATGTATTTGCGTTGAATGTTTTTAACAATTTTGAGCCTGAGATAGTTTTGAGCAAATTTTGAAAATAAGTCTAATGGGTTTTTTCAAAACAAAATTTATTTTCAAAATTTGCTCAAAAAATCTGAAAAAATTCACTAAAATAGAGAAAAAAATTAGCTATATAATAGCTAACTAACTTTTTTTTTTTGCTAACTCATCTGGTTTGTCAGGAAAAATTATTGAAAATTTGTAATCATAATAAAATATTCTATTTAAAATTAAAATAATATACAAGGTGTTTCATTATAAAATTTAAAATTGGCATTACTTCCGGTCAAACCGGAGGCTCAAAATTGTTAAAAACATTCAACATAATTTACTGTAATATCTACCTACCAAATTTCATTTTGATATATCCAAAAACACCAGGGATATTTACTTGGTTCCATATATTTGCTCATCACTGCATAACTAGTAATATATATATATATATATATATATATATATATATATATATATATATATATATTATTAAATAAATTAGTTATTATAAAAAAAAAAATATATAAATATTTTAAAATAGAATTTAAAAGCTTTAAAAAAAATTCGTGTAAGATGCTATCTTCACAGTAAAAATTTTCACATAAAAATTTAATTTGAAAGTTTCCGATTTTTTCACAATATTTAAAAAGCGTAAAAAAATTATCTCATATACACAGTTGCTTCTTTTGTCAGTTGCTGCATGCGAAAAACAATACAAACAAGATAAAAGTTAATAGTAGGCTATTTTAATACAAAGGGAAAGAGAATTCGGACAGAAAATAATAAAATGGAATAGGTAATACAAATGATAACGGGAAAGAATGATAGAATTGTGTTTTATATACACACACACATACACACACACAGAGTAAAAAATTGAAAGTGTAAACGTTTAGCACTCATGTGGTTTGTATTCGGTGTTAAATTTGAAAACCAAGAGATATGAAATTTAATATTTTTTACAGCAATTTTAATTTTTAATTTTGTTTATTTAAATTCATAGTGGTTTATTTCTGCACCAACCCTGTATTATGTGGTACATATATTTTCGATTTTTAAATTTTAACACAAAACGTAGTTAAAAATATTAACCAAAAAACAATAGTAAAAAATTAACACCGGCCAATGTGATAGTCGCGTATACTCGTAGTATTTGGATGGTGTTAATGTAGTTAAAATATTTTTTACTGTGCAACTTCATCATTGAAGGAACACAACTTCAGCACAAAAACACGAGCAATTCTTGTATATTTATTCAATTATTTGGGCTAAATTTAATTTCTAAAATGGCTTTAACGATTTTGCTGAAATGTGCTGAATATTCGTTTTCGGGGACGATAATTTATCTAGATCTTGCTTTCAGAAAAACTTATTTACAATAGAAAAAATACTTATTTTGAAATTCATTGCTAAATTTATTTTCATGGCAATATGTAAAAATATAACATTTTTTAATTATTATATAATAAAATAATCAAGCGACAATACATTTTTGGTGTATGTATAACTTTTCTTAAAAATTTTTGAAAAACAATCTATTTAAATGAATTTAAATTCAAAACCAATCAAATAATGTGAAAACACAGTAAATATAAATGGCAAAATATGTCAAAATATAATAATATAATTTATTGACTAACGGTCTAGCTATTTACAGGACAAAATTGAAATTTACATAAATTATATACAAATATAATATTATAAAAAATAAATTATAAAACAAACAAGTTTAACATATATTAATTAAACTATACAAAAATATTATAATAGCGTTTCTATACACTTTAAAGGAATCTAATCTCTCTTGAATGACTGAAGTTTGGTTTTTCGGTCATTATATGCATAAAAATAAATATGTCAAATTAATTTTTTAATCGATAGTTATTGAAAGAATTTTCTTAAAGCAGTATGTACGAACATTGTCTTTCATTACATATTATTTATTTCTATTAATCTACATTTATTTTATGAATTTGTAAATATTTTTTATTCTAGATTTTTTAATTTTTTTAAATTCTTATTCAATATTCTTTTATTGTTTTCGATTTTTATAGGTTTTCTAGAATTATTTAGGAAGCGGTAATGTTTAAAATTTTTTTTTTTCAGATTTTCTAGAATTTTTTTCAACTTTTATAGAACCTTCTGCTATTTTTTTAAATATCTTGAGTTTTCTATAAATTTTTTTGATTATTTAAATCAGTTTGTTTTTATTTACTGATATTAAAACCTATAATTTTCTGAGTTTGTCGCAAATGTCACTAACTCATTTTTACTACCTGTTGCTGCTAATCTTGTTCCTCTAATCGATTTTTTAATTGTAAATTTTTTAAATTTTTATAAAATATTTGCTTTGGCTTTGTTTCATTGTTATTATTTTCTAAAACTTATAATACTAAATTTTGGTTGATCCTAGGCTTGAGTTTTGAATACTAACTGTTGGCAATAAGGATTCCATGTAATAAAATAACTCTACTCAAAAGTTTGATGTATATTGTACAAATTATATTGGAGACGTTTCGGTCTATAATTCGATCATCTTCAGTCCATTATTAAAATATTTTTAAATTATTATAACAACATCATAAAAAAAATTTCTGTTGCGAACACATGTGTAATTAATTTTTTAAATTTAATGTATGTAAACTTATTTTGTTGTGAATATTATAATGTTTTGTTAGACATATTACTTGAATTTATATATTATAATGTTTTTTTTCATTATTATACATTTTTTGTGATTTTAAATTTGTAAGAGCATGTTGAAAGAATCTTGTGGTTGTGAAAAATTTTTTTTAATTATTTAATTTTTTTCAATTAAAAAAATTTTTTTACAACCACAAGATTCTTTCAACATGCTCTTACAAATTTAAAATCACAAAAAATGTATAATAATGAAGAAAAACTTTATAATATATAAATTCAAGTAATATGTCTAACAAAACATTATAATATTCACAACAAAATGAGTTTTCATACATTAAATTTAAAAAATTAATTACACATGTGTTCGCAACAGAAAAAAATTTTATGATGTTATAATAATTTAAAAATATTTTAATAATGGACTGAAGATGATCGAATAATAGACCGAAACGTCTCCAATATAATATGTACAATGAAATATATACATCAAACTTTTTGTAGAGTTATTTTATTACATGGGATCCTTATTGCCAACAATTAGTATTCAATTTTCTAAAACAATAACTTTGTTTTAATGATTTATTTAAGAATGTTTCAGCCTGCATCTAACATCTATTATAGTAAGCTAAGATTTGTTTAGATGAAAAAAAAAACACAAATCAAAATTACAATTTGCACAAACCAAACAAAGCAAAAATTAGTTTAAAATTTAGCTCTCGGATAAGCTTATTGTATGTTGTTTTTACATTCTTTATTTAGTAATTGGTGGAACAAAGTAGACTACATTTTTCAGATATCACCAAAAAAAGAGTCCATCGAAGTTAAAGCAAGTGATCTATTTGATCAAAAGATTGAACAATCATTGCCAATCCATCTCCCATCAAAAATATTGTATAGTGCCAGAAACACACCTGCTGACTATTACGTGATAGAACACGGTCTTCTTAAAAATAGATTTCTTTGTATTCGGTATGTGTGATATTTTCATAAATAAAAAAAAGAAATAGAATGCTTGGTTTTTTAATAACAAACGTGCAATTTTTTTGAAATTAATTTTGATATTTCTCAAACAAAATGTTATGTAAGATACTTATTTTTTGTATTGATAAAAATCTTTCCAAATCAATTTTAAAAAATGGGATTGCGATTTTAAAATACGATGACGACGTAGTGCAAAAACAAAAACCAATTTTTTTAAATTAAGAACTGTTTAAAAAAAAACCGATGTATGACATTTTTCGATAGAACATTTAAAAAAATATCAATGAACATCTACTATACTACTATATATATATATTGTATAAAAAAAAATTTGCATGTAGTTTTATTAAAGATCAGTGTGATCTAATGCAAGCGACAGCAGAAAACGAAATATTAAGGGTTTAGCAGCAGGCTGTTGAGATATGTTTATTTGTCCATCGTAGCAATGCACCCAACTCGTCGTCTCTGGCTGTGACACATGAGAGAGAGCTATGAGATGATAATTTTCAGAATTTTAACGTTGATATATCCGTACACAAGGAAAGCACTGATCAATACGTTCACACAACCATATTCTATTATTATTATCGACATTTTCAAGCATCCATTCCGTTTAATATAAAATCAAATGAAGTAAATTGAATAATTTATATTTGCGAAAACGAAAACTTAATTATCAAATTGATTAATAATTATAATAATTTAAGTTTAATTATATTTAAAACTCATTCAGACTACACTATTTAAATTTTAATCAGACAACATTACTTTATATTGTAAATATAGTTTTGTTAATTATTATATCGTAATTAATTTTAAGAACTGGGTGTAACAGAAATTTATATTAATAAAAATTTGTACAAATTTTGATAAAAATTATTAAAATTTTGATAAATATACTTATATCGAAATATAAATAAAATACATAACTGTAACAATATACATTATATTAATAAATACAATGAATTGTAATTCTAATGAGAAAATTTATTTGTAATTTGTAAATAGCAAAATTAGATAGAAAATTAAATTTCGTGTTTCTTTTGGTTAATCTATAAATCTTGTTACATTACGCACTAACGGTTATTTTAAGACTGAAATATTGATTCAGTTTATTTCAGTAGTATCATTTTTAAAAATAATATAACGAAATTGCAAAAACAGATAAATTTGTGCTGTTTTTAATTAATATATTATTGTTTATTATTATACATTCACCAGCACGAAAAACTGGCCATCTCTTTATTCAAAAAAACAATTTTAGTAACAATTAATTTGTTTATTTACTACAAAATTTTATTATTTTTATGTGATAATAAGTTTTGATAATCAACTAACATTGTATATTTAAAACTTTTGTTTAATAATAGCAACTACCCGACTGTATACTCCAAATGAAAATAATTTATAGTTATGCATAATATATTTAAACCTGTTTTTTGTGCCGGTGAGTGTAATAAAAATTAATTTATTATTATTTTTATTAATATATATATATATAATATATAATATATAATATATAATATATAATATAATATATAATATATATATATATATATATAAAAGAATTTATAAGAATAAATATGTACACAAATGTTAAAATATATTCATTTCTTCAACCGTATTAAAATATTGATATTATGTTACTATATTGCCTCTCTATAAGGAGGTCATTATGTTACTAGTACAATAATATACATTAGTTACTTTATATACAACACCATGTTTGAGAGGCCAAAACTACACAAATAGAATTTGTTAGAAATAGATGATAAGTATACTGAAATAAAATTTGGAAGTTATAAACCATTTTACTTCTAGAATTTACAACCATGATATTTAAAGTAATTTGCACGGTTAATTTATTTATCAGGTAATTTTAATAAACGTTTATGGGTCATTCCATGTCAAATCACCCAATTTTGGGGTCGAAAAAACTTCTGGGTCTCCGATTTGGCTGAAACTTGGTGCATAGCTTCCTTGTGACATAAAAATAAGGTAGTCTGGCCCAAAGAGTCGTTTTCTGAAGTAATTTCAAATTTCAGGCTGGAAAACGCCAAAATTTAGTGTTTCGCGTTTTCCTCAATTCCCAAAATACATATCTTTCGATTTGGCTGAAAATTTGCCAAAAGGTAGCTGAAACTTTGGGCTTTTACTGGTAAAAATCCTGTTCAGTTTTTTTTATGGCGAAAAAAGTTACATTCAAAAATAGCAGGGTAAAAATTTAGGTGTGCAGTGTCATTACAATAAAGTCGACTTTTTGTAATGACACTGCACACCTAAATTTTCACCCTGCTATTTTTGCATGTAACTTTTTTCGCCATGAAAAAAACTGAACAGGATTTTTACCAGTAAAAGCCCTAAGTTTCAGCTACCTTTTAGCAAATTATTTTGGGAATTGAGGAAAACGCGAAACACTGAATTTTGGCGTTTTCCAGCCTGAAATCTGAAACACTTCAAAAAACGACTATTTGGGCCAGACCACCTTATTTTTATGTCACAAGGAAGCTATGCACCAAGTTTCAGCCAAATCGGAAACCCAAAAGTTTTTGACCGAGTGATTTGGCATGGAATGACCCTTATATATCGTTCAGTTACTATAGAAATAAACGTTTTTACTTTCTTATAAAATTTATTTTGTTATTTATGAAACCAGGAATTACTGAAATAATTGTAACAGAAACCAAAAAGTTTCTAAATTTTTCTTTGGTGGATTCATAGCTTTAAATCTATATAATTTATCTTGGTCATACCAAACAAAGTATATATTTTAATATGAAAATAAATGCAGATTAAGTTATTCTATGAATAATAATAGAATAAGTTATTTCTGGAATAAGTATTCGGAAAATAAAAACTATCTATTATTATCAAGAATAGTTTTGCAAATAGAGATGGGGTAGGTACAAACCTCTGACAGTGTTTAAATTGATAATAAAACTTTCTGTTTGTTTAAGAAATATAATTTATTTATACTGAAACATACACAATTTTATAAAGTTTAAGATTAGATGTTACTTTACTTTTAAAAAATAATTTGAACTCATTCAAAATGATATTCTACAAAAATCTCATAGCAAGTAGTGCATTTTCTTTCAACTAATATAGAACAGTGTTTGGAATATCTTGGTGGACATCTCGTCCAAATTATTTTTTAAAAGTAAATAACATACTATTTTAAACTCCATAAAATTGTGTATCTTCCAGTATATCAATAAATAATATCGTTGAGCAAACACAAAATTTTATTGGTATTTCAAAAACTGTCAGGTGTTTATGACCTTTATGTACATAGAGCGTTATTTGCAGTACTGTATGGTTTCAAATAACTATCAAAATTAAATTGTTTATAAAGATAGCATCTTTAATGTCGAACTATTGAACATTTTTTTTAATATTATTTTCAAATAAACGAACCGAAATCTGAAATTATAAACTTAGAAAAATTGGTAGCATCTGTTATAAACAAGGATGAAATAACGTTTTCAATAGTTACGTTATTGTATAACGTTATTTATTATTTGTTTTCGTTACATAACGCTATAAATAACATTTAAAAAGTGAATTGTTATTATATAACTTTATATAAATAATTTTCACTTAAAACTTTGAAATTATATTTGGAATCTGTAACATGTAAATTAACAATAGTATCAAATTACGTTTAGATATTTTATTATAATTTTCATGTTTAAAATACAAACAATATATATATATATATATATGTGTATATATATATATATATATATATATATATATATATATATATATATATATATATATATATATATATATATATATATATATATATCTATATCTATATTATAACATTATTGAAATATTGTTACGTTATTGTATTATAAATGTTTATATGTCTATAATATGTCTATAATTATTAATAGCATTATGGGATAGTTACATTTTCTATTCTTGGCTAGAAATGAATTATTTATATTAGATTTATTAATAATAAATTTGCACTAAAATGCAAAATATATGAACTATCGATAACAGTAACCAAATATTTTTTTTAATTGATAAATTTTTCAAAATTATTATATATTTATACATGTTTAGATATTGGAATATGCTTATCTTTGTTTCAGGATATGCTTACAAAAAATGTAACGAAGATGGCTCATGGTTCCGTTCATCTGCAAATAATAAAACTTGGACAAATTATACCACATGCATAAATATGGAAGACCTAATAGTAAGTTATTGTTAAAATTAAGGTTCGGTTACATAAACTCTGATTAAATTTACTTTACAGGTAAATTTGATTCTCCTACTAAATAACCTTAAAAACAAATCTAATCTCAACGAATTATTATCATAATTTTTTTTTTTAATTCCAGTAGATTAAATTTATTTTCTCCTTTTAATAAGGAATTCTATAGAATAAACACATTTATTTTTACTGTAAATTAAACAGCGTTTATTAAACAGGACCTAATAAAAATAAATTAAAAATTACTTTTTTTTGTAATATTAAAAAATAATTATTTCGTTTCAGTGGCAACAAAAAGTTACAACAGTTTACAAAACTGGTTATTCAATATCATTGATTGCACTTATAATTTCTTTAGGAATATTATCGTATTTCAGGTAAGATAATTAAATAATCATAATAAATCTATATTAAGTTACCAAAAAAAATGAAACCGAACTCAATTTATAAAACTTTTGCCATTTTGCCAATATACATTCAACTAGTATTTCGATGTTTGGAAAATATTTATTTGTGCAATTTATGTTTCTTGTTTTCTCACTTTATTCATTTAATTTAATCTAGAATTTAAATCCATATGAAAAACTATTTTATTTTTATATAAACATTGAAATAGCAAAATTAGTTAATATAATCGCAATCATAATTTGTTCAAATTTATCTGTTTTATATTTACAATTATAATGTAAACTTAAAAGTAACTTGACTTTTTATATTGTTTTATTTATTATATTGTCACATAATTGTCTTTGCATTTAATGTTAAACGTAATGATTAATCACATATTATAACAAAATTATCGAGATTTACAGCTGTTTAGGCTTAATTTTTTTCTATAGTTTCATATAGAAATTTGACTTACTTTATGATAATTCTACCCCAATTGGATTTGTTAATCACTTAAATTTAAAATCGTATACTTTAAAAACACATGAATTTTAAGTATATTTTAATAATAGCAGAGAAAATATTATGTTATTGTGATAAATTAAAATTTAGTGATTTCTTTCAAATTATACATGTTATGTTATGTACCTAATCTTGAAGTAAAAAATCAAAAATATAATTATTGTAAGAAATCGGTTACAAAAATATGTATATAGGTATTTAGAAAATCAAGCTTTGCCACGTGGGTAATTAAAGTAATATTATGTTTATTCAAATTACATTAGAAATAGGTAAACACGAATAAGTTGTACTGATTTAATTTCAATCTGAATACTTAGTTGATTAAGAGAATTTAGTGTAATTAGCTGGAGGCCTTATTGAAATGAATTTGTTCAGTTAATTTACTGGTAAATGTTCTGACTTATATATGTAATTGAAAACGTAAGCATCACAAAATGTTATATATTCAGGATTTTTAACGCGAATGTCTTTACTAGATTTAGATCAATAATTTTTTAGGAGTACTTATTTTCATTTAAATTTTATTTCTTTTTAAAAGATATTTGAATGTATTTATTTGTCTTGAATCTACTAAAAGATAGTATCTAATCAATAAACTATAAAATTAATCAATGAGCTAATTAATAAGCAAATAACTTTTATTGTCACTTTTATGCATTTTTATTTTAATTTTAATTCTTTGATCGAAAATTTTGAAATTGCAAAAAAATCTTGCAGAATGCATCTTTTAACTGATTCGTAATTTTCTTAATCTATTGAAAAGGTTTTCCGACATTTTCTTAATATTTATGGTACATTTTTCAATTTTATATTCAATTATAATATAAACATAATTTTTTTTCAAAAATTTAAAAAACTTGTCTAATATTAAAAAAATATATAATTTATGTTTTAAATATATTTGATATTATCTCCAAGGGATTTAAAAATTAAAATATCTTTTGGATTTTTATATTTTCAAACAATTCTTTTATTAAATTAAAATTTCTGTATCTGAAAATAAGTTCATGGATAAAATTATTTATATCAATATTTATTTGCTATTTTTCGACAACAAAATATTTGTGAATTGTGATACAATCATATTATCATTTTTACTAAAATAATTATATAATTTATCGAATTATGTGCAGTATCAGCTATATTAAAAAATGTATTTTACAAAATTAGATTTTTCTAGTTTATTATTGCTTTTATTCTGCTTAATTAGGTTTCAATTTTAAATGTAATTTGATTTTGTGCTGAAAATATGCATGAAGGTTCAAATATTTTTTATGACAACTTTTAATAATTTTAATTTTACAACTAGTTTTTTATTATATTGCATTTTCAACATATTTAATCAATTAAACTAATTAAACTAATTAAAATTTTGCGTTAGGGAGAAAAAAATTATAACAGATATGTGTTTTTAATAAAATTATTTGATATTTTAACAAATAATACTAAAATGAGTTTTTCATATGCCAGAAGTCCCGTCATATTGTTTATATCAAAATAATCCTTTTAACAAGCACCAAAAATAACCTTGATTTTTATTTTTAATAATTTCTTTCCTATACGATGCCGACATACTGATAACGAGAAAATTTCTATGTTGTATAATAATTTTATTGGTTGCAGGTCAATCCGATGTCCGAGAATCATTTTACATATGAATCTTTTTGCTTCGTTTGCTGTAAACAACACTCTTTGGTTGTTGTGGTACGAGGTTCTTGCAAATCCAGAGACAGTTTTGGAAAATGAGGTATGATGATAGATATTTGAACATTTAAACTTTGTTATATTTTATTAGTTTGTAGAAATTCAATTAATACATTGAAATTTTTATTTGTTTACGCTTGATGACAATTTTATATTGTATATTTCTATTCAAATTATTATAAATATTATATTGGTGATTAAACCTATTTAATATAACCCTGAATTTACAATATAATATTTTTCTAACGTAATATACAAATATATTTATCTCACAATACAAATATATTTACTTACAAAGCATTTAAGTAGATATTATTTGCCTAATCAATAGCTCTTTTTCTGAAATAACGATTTGCCTGCAACACATATAAATATTTATACAAATTTATTTGATTTTTATATATTTACATACGCATTTCAAATAGTTTAATAATTCATTTCAAATAAATATATATATTAAAATTATTTTTAATATAACAAAAACTACGATTTTAAATATTTTTTGTTTTCATATAATAAATTACTTTGAAAAGAAACCTGTAAAGATCCCATTGATCCAATTATATAAAAATATAATCAATAAATTTAATATGAAACAAAAGAAACTGAGATAACTTTTTTCGCCACTTTCAATTTTAAATAAGATTATATATGGATTTAAAAGAAAAACAAAAGAAATCATTTATTTCTAATTTTATATAGAATTTTGATAAATATTATGATATTCAGAATCAGAATTATCGTTGACGAAAATGTTTCAGAATACGGGGGTTAGTCTCAAAAAATTCATAAAATTTGTGTTTAAGCTTATTTAAAAAATAAAGCCGTCAACCGACACGAGTTAATATTAAAATAAATTGCTGTATCTTTGCACACCTTATTTTTTTTATGCATTTGAATCCAGATTAGGGGATGAGATCGAAGAAGTTCCGACTTTGCCAAAATGACGACCACCCTAATATATATATATATATATTATATATATATATATATATATATATATATATATATATATATATATTTATTAAAGCACGTACTCAAAAACATGAAGAACATGTTTGCATTTGATGGTATTTATTAAAAGCTTTTACGTCAAATATTAAATGTAACTTTTATATTTACATGTAACCCTAGGCTGTTAAAAGAGTTTTTCTTTACAATATTAGCATTTTACCTAATTCAGCTGTTCGTGAAATCATAAAACGCTGACGTGCAATTGTAATAAAATTTCATTTTACGAAAAATGAATAACAAATTTCACTTTACAGGTTAAACAATTATTCCAAGTGAAAATATTAAAAACAAAATTTATAGCTATTGAACTCAGATGTTCTATAAGAATGAAAAATGAATCTGGTATAAAATGAGAATATTTTTAGCACGACAGGGTTTTACACGACAAATTATGTATGACAGAAAAAAAAACACGACAACAAAAAAGAATTTTTGTACAACAAAATGTCACACGACAGACTTAGGTAAATAAAGGCAAACAAAAAACTAATTTGGTCGCACTCATTACTAAATCGGCCAGATAAAAATGTTTATTTTTTATTTGTTTAGAGAAGAAATTGCAAATTTTGGTCAGATTTATTGTTAGATATTGGGTTGAAATATTAATTATTTGTTTAAAGAAGGTCAATATACTTAAAGATTTTTATCAGACCCACTACTAGGTATAGGTCAGACAAGACGGTTTATTTTTTACCGTGCAAAAAACGATTTTGGTGTTTGTTTCCTTTTTTTATTGTTCAAAAAATTTAGTTGTTGTTTAATATACTTTTTTTTGCACATATGTTTTTTTTGTTCAATTTTTTGCAAGGTATTTTTTAGCCATGTTTGTTAGTTAATTATCATGTATACATCCAGTTTTGATGATATTTTACTCTATTTTGTCGAGCTGATAAATCACACCTATAAAAATACATTAAATGTATAAGATCTTAAGATTAATATAAATCACAAATAACTTATAAAAGAAATAGTATTAAATAATAAAATTTTCTTTCTCTATTATGAATTTATTTGGTCTATTATGCTCCCGTGCAAGTTGCATTTTTCTTTTTCAATGTATTGATAGTAATTACAATTATTTATTTTTAAAATTATAAGCAAAACCTTGTTCGATCTAATTCAATTATTTTTCCATTAAAAAATTAATAAATAGGATATTTATACTGCTTTTAAAGATAGCCGTAGGTCAGTGGTTCGCTCGCGTTGTACTCGAACTTAAAGGTTTCTAGTTTGCACCGCACTCACACTTGTATTAAAACCTTGTACTACTGAACCGATATTGACTTTTTCTTTGTAATTCTGAATCTATTATAAGCTGCAGATCACTTGCTTGACCGTGTAATGCATTTTCATCCATCTAGAATAGAAGTGTTAAGAATATTATTAAAAGTAAATAACGTATGATATTTATCTTCATAAATTTGCGAATATTATTCAGTATCAATAAATCATATCTTTGAGCAAATACAAAGTTGTATTATAATTTAGAAAACTATCAGGTGTTTATACCTTCACTTTGAATTTTCCTAACTGAATTTTGGTTATTATATACATATTAGTAAGAATAATATTTCTGTTGCAGATTGGTTGTCAATTGCTTCACGTGGTATTACATTACTTCTTGTTAACGAATTACGCATGGATGTTGTGCGAGGGTCTTTATTTACACACACTTCTGGTATCAGCTTTTGTGGCTGAATCACGTCTTATGTTGGGCATGCATGTATTAGGTTGGGCTGTTCCTTTTGCATTCATTATACCTTATGCCACCTTACGGTTAACAATGCAAGCAACTGACGCGTAAGTTTTTATATATTATCATTGTCTTATAGTTATATTATGTACCCATTCAGATCAAGAACTCGAACCGAAACTAAAACAAAAACCAAAACAAACCGTTACTATTTTTTCGAAACTGAAACCGGAACTGAACCGTTTGCTCAAAAAAAATTTTAGAAAACTTTTTAGAAAAATGAATAACTAGCTGGAACCAGTTTGGCCAGGTTCAAATAGGCCTTTTTCTATATTTTTTTTCTAGTGAAGATTTCGACCAGACTCAATACAAGATAGATTAGGTTGTAAAGTTAGTTTTTATTCTTTATGTTTACAGGAAAAAGAAGCATTTATATATATATATATATATATATATATATATATATATATATTTATGTATTTTTTTTTATATTTTGTTTATTAAAAAATCAATAAAAATTTAAAATTTATATTTTGTATTCTAATTTAAAAACCAGAACTTAATTATTTTGTTTGAATTCGGTTACTGGTTCACTGCAATTTAAATTATTAGAAACGGAACGTAACCCAACCTAAACAAAATGTTTGAACCGAAAACCGGAATTGAATATTAAAGCAATATTTTCTGCGATGACACTAAGAGTTTTATAAATATTTTAATTTTCACTTAATTACAATGAACTAATATATAATTAGAATATTTAATAAATTTGGCAAAATGTGTTGGCCTTGACAGAATTCGAATCTGGGTTTCTTGCAGAACACCCGAATTTGAATCCTGACGAGGCCGATATATTTTTCCAAATTCATTCAATTTCATTGTGATTAAATGGAAATTAAAATATTTGTAAAACTCGGAATTGAAGAGTTTTTTAAACAGTTCGAGTTTTTGATTAAAATAGTTTGTGTGATACAATAATATTTTGACCAATAACAATAATATTTAATGCTTGTATAATTTAAGTATATTAACATAATTGAAATATTACTCGGTATAGTTTTGCTTAAACTTGATTAAAACTTTATTGTACAATTTCGACCGTTATGCTATTATTGGAAGAACCAAACGAAACTCAGTTTCTGGTATATGATATATATTTATAGGTGCTGGACAAGTGATGAAAGCGAATGGTATGGTTTAATTTTATCTGGACCTGTAGTTGTATCAATGGTACTAAATTTGCTATTCCTCTGCAATATTGTTCGTGTATTATTGGTGAAACTCCGTGCTGGCCCTCACATTGGACATTCGAGCAACGGAAGCACCGCAAACCGACCTTCAAGAAACGCTTTACAAGCACTAAGGTTAACTATATTGCACGTAAATATTAAATAATATCTATAATAGGATTAAATATATATCATAAATAATTTGGACGAATTATTTTTAAAACATTATTTTTTCCTCACAAAAATTTTACAAGTTACTAAATCATTGAATATTTATTTTATATTAATTTTACTATACACATATAAACTTTTGTTCAATGTTATTGTTATTTTTGAAACGTTTCTTATGTTAATTATGTAATAAATAATATAAATATTTATATATTTTAAGGGCAACATTATTACTGGTACCATTACTTGGTCTTAATTATCTACTGACACCATTCCGTCCACCAAAAAATCACCCTTTGGAACGAGCATATGACATAATGTCCGCCATCACATCTTCATTTCAGGTTAGTTATTTATATAGATGGTTGATGATTGATGAGACTGTCACTAAAGAGAAATATTGATTTCATGAAATTGGCAACTTTTTTGATTTGTTTTTGTTTAAACTCGTTACTATAAAGTTTGTTTTTTTTAATTATAAATTGGATGTATAGGTACACCACTATGCTATTAATATATTAATATTAATTAAACTATTAATTTTATTATTATTAGATTTAAACATATGATTTATCGAAACTAAATTAAAGTACATCAATATTTTCCATGATTTTGTTGGTATAATTTTTTAATTTAGTTGAAAATATATTATTTTGTAAATAATATTTGTTACAGGGACTGAGTGTTACAATTCTATTCTGTTTTTTCAATACCGAGGTAAGCAAGTTTAGTTTTATTTCTTCTTAAATTTAAAAATTTAAATTTTAAAACTTGTATTTAAGTCACCGTTATTTTGAATACACTAAATACTATAAAATAATTAAAACGTATATATATGTAGATGTATATTATATTAATAATTGCTTTAATATTTTCAGGTGATAAGTCAAGTAAAACGAAAATGGAAAAATTTGATGTTTCGTCCGAGAGCTAATTCGTGTACTGCTACTACCGTATCGGTATGTCAGGTTAGAAAGGACTAACATTTTTTTATTGTTATATAGTATTTAAATAATTAACAAAAAAATTATATTTGCTTCTGGAAAAAGGAAAAAATACATTGTACTCACTTTGAACTAGTTGACAAATCTATAACATTCTCTAAAGCAGTAAAGTTAAAGTATATATTTTCCGGATATTTTTACTTCAGTTCAGTTCAAAACTATACATTTTCAAATACAATAATTTTCAGGAAATTGAAAATGTGTTTAGTAGAACACATAGATAGTAAACATACGTCAAAACACGAAACGTATAATGTATCAGTTTGATTTAACATCCTTTTCCAAATTGACTGCCTACACCCATTATTTACTTACATAAATATTTCTACCAGTCACTAGCTATTTCATTTATATATATATATATATATATATATATAAAATTTTACTTGTAACTATTGCAATATTAATACCTGTAAGATATAACTGAATAAGAACTGGAATAAGAACTGAGCTAATAACTAAACTGATTGACTAACTAACTTGCGTAATAAATACATACTAATTTATAATATAATTTTCTAGTATGTTGCAGGAGAAGAAAAGATCTGTTTAAATAAATCGTCGTCAAAGCGACAGATTCAACGGAACTTAGCTAGCCAACGACATCGCTTACAAGGAAATGGCACATCTACCGATAAAGTGAACGTTTAAAGATGTATCTGTTTTATGTGCTTTATAACAATGTGCTGTACATAATAAAAAAAAGCTACATGTATATAATGTTATTTATTTCATTTCTCGTATATGCGTATTATTTAACAAAAATTTTGAGACAATTTTTTGCGATTATGCTGATTTGCGATTAACTCAGTAAACACGTAACTCTTATGTTGGTTTCATACGATACATTTTTTTCATACCAAAATGTATACAATTTTCTAAACAAAATTATATATAAAAAAAATATAAATAATGTTATTTTACATTTTTACAATATAGTTATATTTAATCTGAAAATTACATATTCATCAATACTTACTGCTTCAATTAAATAAGATTTTTTATAAATAATTGTACAGATAAATATGAATTGATAATAATACATAATCTAAATGAGAGTTTTACGTTTCTGATACCGATGCATATTCAGTTTCGCGTCGAAAATGCATGAAAAATAGGACGTGTTCTTATCTCATACATTTTTCTATATAAACTGTCATGGACAAAACTGTGCGTGCATGTGTATGAAATATTCTGTACATATTTCTATATAAAATCAAATGTTGAATCGTATAATACAAAAAATTTAGTTTGTACAGAAAACTATACAATTTTTTGTATAGAAAAATGCGTTGTGTAAAGTCAGCATAAGTTCTACTGAATGAGTTTATGTCAGTTTATTTACTGTGGGCACACTTAACGTAATATTGCTAATTTCTTACATATTATAAAAAAAGAGTAAGCAATATTAACTACTGATTTAAACACATATCATTACAATCGCAAGAAATTAAAATCAGTATTTAATTTACAGCAGCTTTTAGATACAGTTTCCGTTGAAAATTGGTTTTGATATTTATTTTAAAATATTTCATAATCCTATTTCTATGAGTTTTATTGAAATTTGATCCAATTTAAAAATGTCAAGAATATTAAAAATATCAGTTATAAAATTAATTTTATTTAATTCAAAAATAAAAAAAAACACGGAAAAAGAGTCAATGCTTTTGACTAAAATGTTGCTGTTATAATATAATTATTTTTATAATATTTTTTAAATTAATATGATGATAGTTTATTTTAAGTTAGTCTTTCTACCAACATATGAGTGTATTCTATATCAATTCTGTTAAAATTAATAGCCTGTTGTAATAAGAATTTTTAAGATTCTATATGAGCTTTGCAAGATTATTTACGGAATTTTAGAATTTTTATTTTAACAGCGTATTACTTTTTACAGAACAGTGTACACACAAAAAATCAGCTGATAATGAAACGAAAAGCTGAATTGTGTATAGTACCTATATGTCAATTAGTTGGCTGTAGATATTTCGTACATCGTCATAATTGTGAATAAATATACATTTGTATTATTTTTTATGTATATAGCTGTCAGGTAAATTAATAATTTCTATAAACTGTAATACTCAAATGACTGAATATAATTACGAATGCAAATAAGTATGTTTTTTTTTGTTGTTACTTTATTTTTATATATGTACTTAGTTTATCATATATGTAATGTATCAGTCAATTATTTTATTTTTTTCATAATTTTTTTTTATTGTAAAAATATTTCATTTAAAATCGAGCATTTTATGGAAATATTATTTATGCTTTAATTTATACCTGATCTAAGAGACAAATTTTATCAAATATGTATGTAATTGTTGGTATAATAATTTCTATAATGAATTATCAGTACTATGTGGGTGTATTTCAAAATTGGATGGAATTACAGAATCAGCTAATTAATCAAATATATTTTATTTTTTTCTACCATATAATTAATACAAAATGGAGTTTCTTAAATAATAAGAAAATTTTGTGCTTATTATTTAATGAAACTGAAAGATGTACAATTGTATAAAATTTAAGATAACTTGTTATTAAATTTAAAAGTAATATATATGATGTTTCAAACACTGTTTTATAGAAGAAAGGAAGTAAACAGTAGGATTTGATTTTTGTGAAATTTTATTTGTTGCTTTAGTACAAATATATTGCCTGGATGTGCTTCATAGCTTTTGCTCAATAGGTCTCTAACAGTACCAGACTTTTTTTCTGAAATGTAAGGTTTATGAAACATTTTCAATCAACATTCTTGAGATGAAGCAACAAATTCAAGATGAGGTCGCACAAAAATCCTGCAACGAGTAATGCATACAATGTAACCGGAATTCTCACACTTTTATTACTTAATATTACCTTAAAACTATTTTGAAATCGTGAAGATAAACTTATTGTATAAGCCTTTTTTGCAATTTACTTTCTATCTTTTTGTTAGGTTAGGGTATATTAGCAGCGGCATATATATATATATATATATATATATATATATATATATATATATATATATATATATAATGAATTTGTTACGGGATTACGGTAAATGTTATTGATTATTAAAATGCAAAAATCATCATTCAATCAATTTATTGTTTGGACCAATATTTCGCCAATAGTTTTCTGGCTTCTTCAGGGTTCACACTGAATAACAGAGAAGATACAAGAAAAATTACAATCACCCAAATTAAAATTTAACATTACATTGTATGTTTGACAATAAAAATTATTAATGTATAACTTACATGTATGAAATGAATGTACACATACATTCATTTCATACATGTAAGTTATACATTAATAATTTTTATTGTCAAACATACAATGTAATGTTAAATTTTAATTTGGGTGATTGTAATTTTTCTTGTATCTTCTCTGTTATTCAGTGTGAACCCTGAAGAAGCCAGAAAACTATTGGCGAAATATTGGTCCAAACAATAAATTGATTGAATGATGATTTTTGCATTTTAATAATCAATAACTTTTACCGTAATCCCGTAACAAATTCATTACATATTCGTCACGGTAATAATTTCATATCATTTCTATATATATATATATATATATATATATATATATATATATATATATATATATATATATATATATATATGTCGTGGCAATCAATCACGACAAACGACAGGTTGAGCACTTCTGGTTTAGATTTAAGGACATCATGGTAGACATATCATGGACATTATCTTTAGATAAAACAGTAGCATGTTATCTGAAACTCCATAAAATTGTATGTCTTTCGGTATTGATAAATAATATATTTTTGCAAGCACAAAATTTTACTATTGTTTTAGAAACCGTCGAGTGTTTTTCATAAAAGAATATTAAATATTAATTATATAATTATTTGTGGCCGTTTACGTAATTCCTATCAATCTGGAAATAAATGGTAATATTATAATTTGGTTTTTAATGTGTTAATTTAGGGTGTACAATTGTCTCTACTAGATCTGTTCATATCAGGACCAAAACTCTTATTGTGAATTTATCCGAATTTGCAAATAATATTTAAATGTACTTTAGATATCTATCTGTGTATATATAATGTATTTAGATATATACCACTAGCTTTAATGTGAATTTGTTTAATCTGATATTGGATAAAATAAAGTAAAAATGTTGAAAATATACTATTTACTCTTTTTTCAGTGATATATAATATATACAGTGTGGAAATTAAGTAACGCATAAATTCGGTAATTCCGTTGAATTTAAATTTTTTGGAAAAATCTCGAAGGGGTATAGCGATTTTAACTACAGCGAATATTTTCAGCCTAGTTTCAGTTTCGTATGTCATTTGTTTCTCATGTTATGTTATCAACTTTTTTTTTAAATGACAACCTATATTTTTTATTATTGATTTTGGTAGTACTTTTTATTCCTTTTCCAACCGCATAATATTTTCAATATGTGACATTTGAAAAAAATTGAGAAAAATAGTCTTAAAGTTCAAATTATAAAAATTAATTAAATTGGTAAAATAAATCTAGTTATCGGTTTATAAAACAAAAAAGCATCAGCTATAAATGTCAGAATTATAAAATTTATAAATGTCACAATAAAATACTCCTATGTGTTATTACCTATTTTGCTTTTTCCAAATTAGAAAAACTATTTTATTAATAAAAATTGTACAATTGAGCGAAAAACAGAGAAAAAGCAAAATAATAACACTCCCTTCAATATCCTTGTGGTGTACAACACGCCAAGTCTCTTGTACACATACATATCGTGCTGCAAGTCAGTTACAAAATAATCTTTTTTAATTTAAATTTTTTTAAATGTAGTTTGCAGTTTTAAAATTGATTTTTGTCAAAATTACTTTTGACGTTTACTTAAAATTACCTATTAAGTAATTTTAATTAGTTTATTTGGTTTTATTATATTAGATGTAAAAAAATAAATTAAAAATAGAAATATTATTCATATTTAATAAGAGGTAGTAGTAAAAATTTACATTGAAACAAGAAATAAAAGCACTTTTTTATAAACAGAAGAAGTGAAAATACAGGCCACTATTTCAAAACTAAATTTTAATACTAATTTCGTGATAAATAAGATAGTCGGAATGAGCCTTAAATTGTTTATTCTTGTAAATAACTGATGATGAAATAAGATACACGATTTAGTTTTTAAAATATAAAAACTGGAAATCAAAAAGTAGCAAATACATTATTCAGTGAAAATATAATCAATAATAAACAAACAAAATACAAAGTTTCATTCTAGTTGTTCATGTCTTGGTGTCTTACTAGAATTTCCAACATTTTGATAAATGAAGCTAAACAAAGGTTACCGATATTTTCGTATATAAAGTATGTAGGGTAGCAGATTATTTGGAATGCAAATGAACAAAACCCTTTTTGATTGATTGCGTTCCATTAAGTGAGTTTATGGCGTGTTGGTTCATATAATATAATACAATACATAGTATGAAATCTGTTTTTCATGTTTAAAATTTAAATTATATTTTAAAATAATATAGAACGATAAGACTTTATAAGTAGTAAATGAAATAACGTTTTCAACATGTAAAATATTTTAAAACATTATTTTCCGAAATTGATTTATAGGTATTTTATCTTTTTATTTAACGAAAAAAAAAGACCTTCTTCTACGTAGTTAATATTTTGTTTGGATATTTTCTAATAAATGCCTTGTAACGTATAACTTTATAATTTATTTAAATGTAGTATTATTGAGCATATTTCATTTTACTCTCAAATATAGTTTCATCATAAATAGCTAGAGTTTAATAACGTTTGCAAGTTAAATGAGTTTTTCTTTTACAAACAATTTTTCTTAACTTTTTATTTTTAATATTCTATGTGCACGGTTCGTAAGTTATGAAAGTTACCATAATGTGTAAAATTTTATTTATAGTCCAGTCGACGTAACAATAAATGTAAGTAATATTTTTATACTAATAGAATCCAGAATATATCTTCTGAAATTAAATTTTAAAACAGAATGTTTAAAAATATAATGAATTAAATGAGACGAACTGTGTTCTAATTTTACTTTAACCATTTTATTTAAAAAGACACACGTATACACATAAAAATTTATGAAAAATTCATGCCACAAGCATGTAAATTGAAGCAAATATCAGACAAATATTGTGTAAAAAATATGCATTATTTTGTACTAAAAAAGTCACTAAAATAGAAGCATGTTTACGGATTAGTTCTTATTTATATATCGTATTGTATTTAAAATAGTTATTAGTAAATTTAATTTATTGGAATATGATAAGAAAAATCCAATGTTTCTAGTTATCATATGTCCAAAAAGAACATGTTACGACATTTCTTACTTGTAATAAAATTTCAAACTAATTGAATCAAATATTTTATAATTTTTTTAAAAAGTAAAGAACTATTTACAACATTAGTTAAAAAAATAAATAAATAAAAATTATATAGTAATCACTCATACAAATGCTGTTCCATGGAAAGTTGTTCATTTTTAAATGTATGCAATTATTTAAAAAAATAACAACTAAATTTTTTTTAATAAATATAAATAAAATTTTGTGAAATGTTTATTTTATTTATGAAAAAAAATATAAAAAAAGTAGTCCAATGAGTATTTTCAAAAATATCTTAAAAAATAATTTGAAAATAACAGTGCGCAATAGTTTCAGCCATCTTCCATAGCACTTTTCTATCATTAGCTTATTATATTATTAGCATATTTTTCATTAATAAAATAAACTGATATATAAACATTTTGTTAAATTGTATTTATGCTTATTAAAAACTGCAGACTTTTCTCTTTTTAATGTAGGTAATGTAAATTTTTTTCAAAACTATATACAATTGAAATTATGAGTATTGATTAGTTTCAGCATTCTTTCCAAATGATTGAATGACTAACCACATGGTAAAGTTTTTTTTTGCGTAGTGTTGCTAAATATCTAAAAAGAAATTTTTAAAAATATTTTTATTCTTTTTATTAGACTACTTAATTTTAATAAACTTATAGGATAGATTCTGTGGAATCACAGAATGATGACGATTTTGTTTTATTTTTCGCAGTTTCGTTAATTTTTAGAAGAAAAAAATATTAATTTTTAATAAGGTCGTTTGTTTCTATAATTCAATAATAAATTAAATTTAATGAAATAAACATCATTAGTGTGATTCTTTCTTTGATTACAAATCAACCTGTCTCGGAGTATTTTTATTTCTATTGTATTTTCATTGTTTTTAAAGAAGAAATCTTTGAAATGAACATACGGTAAATGTATGGCCAACAATGAAGACTGGAAATCAAAGAATAAGGAACAAAGGTATATTATTCAGCGGAAATATAATCAATAATAACAATACAGTTCTCAAAGTTCTATTCTAGTTGATTGCGTCTTGGTATCTAACTGGAATGTCAACATTTGATGAATGAAACTAAACAAAGCTTTTAATGATGTTTTCGTATATACGTAAGTAACACATTATTTGAAATGCAAATAAATTATTTTGATTGATTGAGTTTTATTAAGCGCGTTCGCTGATTGATAAACTATATACAGGGTGATTTATGACGTCGGGGAAAAACTACATCGGATGATTCCTATATGAGTAATTTAAATAAAAAACTTCAAATAAACTTATGCCCGAAAATGCTTTCTAACGGAACTGTAGTCGTTAGAAGTTTATTATATCAATCGCGTTAGCCTTATTTATTATATCAAAAAAAAAGTCATAAACTTCAGAATAATTGTAAAATTACTGATTAATTTTCTAACATTTTGTTTAAACACTAGTAAACCAATTGACTAGTTATGACTTACTGCGTCCCGACAAAATTTGTGTTCGATTTTTAATTATTGTAAATTGTTTATTAAATATTTATTTATGTGTGTAAAAAAATTTATAAACTAGTAAATTGGTTTAAAGAAAATGTTAGAAAATCAATCAGTAATTTTAAAATTATTCAGAAATTTATGACTAGTTTTTTTCTCTTGATATAATAAATAAGGCTAACACGATTAATGTCACATGTAATAAACTTTATTCAGTTCATAATAGTTTTATTTTTGCAGATTACAACAAAAGCTTCAAATTCAAAGGAAATTTTTCTAGTTTTTATAAGAATTGTATAAATTTATTTTTGAACAATGCTGCCAACTTCTAGGAAATTTTTTTTGAATAGATTATTTAATTTCAATCAAAAACACATGTGTTGACCGTAGCTACAGAGATTTTTAGTCATAAACAATTTTTAATTAAATATCAAATGTAATTTAGACAACACAGCCATGCACCAAACTGGATTCAAACTCGAGCCCACATTGGTGACGAACATACGTCTTAAACCGCGCGGTCATGCAGATCAGTTTTTTATTTATTATTATTATTACTTATTTATACATTTAGTTGTTATTCACAATTATAAAAGTTTAGAAATGAACAATACTAGTCTAATTAGATTAGAAACTTATGTACAAATATAATAATGTGTTTGCTGCTTAGGTACTGATAAGGAAATTAATCTTCTCAGCAATTGTACAGCAGTGAAATAAACAATAAACTATACCTATATTGTGTACATACAATAGTTAAGTTTAATTGTAATGCAGGGAGTTAGTACACAATAATATTTAATTAGTTCTGTAACATCTCATTTACTCAAGTACCAGAGAAAACGGGGCAATTGCCCCTGGGTTTTGGACTCCCTCGCTCTTAGATCTTTAACTTTGGAGCTCGCATCAGACCAGAACCATCTTATAACGTGTACTAGTACTCAAAATGTGTAATGGAAATTCTAAAACCTGTTAGTGGAAACTATGACCCGTATTCTCAGATCACTTTTTTTGTGCTAATTTAAAAAGTTTAGTAAATAATTTTAAATAAACACTTTTATTAAAAATCACTTTCGAAAGTGACGTGAGAATACAAACCTATATATTTGTGCAGTTAAAATTTTACTTTTTAATAAAACTTTACAATCTTTGAACAAAAATTGAATGTTACTTACCAACCAAGATTACTTGTTTTTTTTTTTTTTTGTAGGTTTATATATAGTTATAGTGCTGGTATATTATAGTAGTCATTTTGATTCTATTCTAATTAGTTACAGAAGTACAAAAGATCAAAGTTTTATTAATGCAGTAGTAAATAGTGCTGAATTCGAAGGTGCAATCGGCGGTTTGTAAACTTCATGTTTGAAAACAAAAATCGTTCTTAAAGATTTTGTTAAAAAAGTGAAAAATCCAAGATTGCAAAAAACAAAAATTCACAAAATGCATAATTTTTCACTGAAATGTATAGATTTTGATTTGGTGAATTCGATGGTGTAATCGGCGATTTGAAACTTTATGCTTGAACACAATAATCGTGGTATACCGTGTATGACCAGTTTTCGTCGCAGACGTTTTGCCATTCATCCTCAGTGCTTAGTGACATTCAAAAATTGATTTAAACAAATGATTTATGTAATTTTTATATAGTCGGTTTATGTAATGTTACATAAATTATTTTTCAGTAAAAAATATGAAAATGCTAGGCAATTTAAGCGTATATGCAAGGTTTGAAGAAAACTGAATAAAAGTAAGTAAGTTTAAAATGAATGTCAAATGTAGCCGCAGTTGCAGGATTGATAAGCATTAAGATAAAATATGAAAATGTTAGGCGATTTAAGCGTATTTAATTTGATTGCAATTTGAGTGCAATAAATTGTGAGCTAAATATAACTATGTAAAAATATACGTATCATAAATTATTGTTTTTAGTTGATGGAACCAGAAACAAACCGTAAATTCCTGCTAAATGCAAATAGCCGAGAAACTAGATATTTGTCCATACAAATTTCATTTTTGGTTTTTTATTATTCACATTTAATTGTTCTGCACCTGTTGTTTCATGTACTATATTTGGTGGCATTTATTATATATATATATATATATATATATATATATATATATATATAAACACAAATAATAAAGTTTAATAATTAGTTTTCATATAGTAATTTGTCGAAAGGACAACGTATGCAGTGTATATACTTGTTGGAACCATATGGAAAACTTTTTTATTATTGGTTTTCTGAAAAAATGTAATTCTTGATAAAAAGTTGTGCATAGTCCAAAACTTAAAATGCAACCATCAGATATCAATTTTTTTAAGCCGTATACGAGGTTTGTCAAAAAATATCAATTTTACTCAAGAGTAAAGTACCTTTATTTTTTACAATACAGAAGAATGTTATAAAGTAAAGTTATTTTGAATTATAAGTTATATTCAAATATGCAATTACAGCTATTTAGCATATGAAAAATTAAGGTTTGGTGATTATTTACTAATCATTCCGTATTAATTATTCTGGCTTGATACAATTTAACGTAATCTAGAATGACAGTGAATGTCAGAGTCAGTTGGTATTTATAAAATTACAGTAAAAATAGCAAATTTACTAAATCGTGAAGATATGTGGATATGTCGAAGCTTTAGTAGATTAAATTAAAAGTTAATTATTTTTGTTACTGTATAAATAGATGTTTGTTTACTAAATATTCTTTGTATAGATTTTTCCTATATCTAAAGTAAATAATTATTATGCATTCATTGAAATTGAAATTTATAACTACAAATAATTTATAATGTAAAACGTAAATAATCACCAAACCTTAATTTTTTATGCTAAATGGCTGTAATTGCATATTTGAATATAACTTATAATTCAAAATAACTTTACTTTATAACATTCTTCTGTATTGTAAAAAATAAAGGTACTTTACTCTTGAGTAAAATTGATATTTTTTGACAAACCTCGTATACGGCTTAAAAAAATTGATATCTGATGGTTGCATTTTAAGTTTTGGACCATGCACAACGTTTTATCAAGAATAAATTTTTTCACAAAACCAATAATAAAAAAGTTTTCCATATGGTTCCAACTTAAGTAGACACACTTTATATGTATATGCGTGTATCAATTAACAAATAATTTGTAACAAATATTCCAATGGAAAAGTATGAGGAATTTATTGTTTATGTAAACAACAAATTATACAATGAATATTTTAATTAATGAAATTGTGCGTACATTGTTGAAATTTATTGTAATTAAATTCGAAATTATATTTCTTTTTCCTCTTATTTAGGGATAATTTTAACCATAAAATTATGAATGAAATAATAAGATTGTGTTGGATTATGTCGACTACATTTGGAGAAACCGTAAGCCAAATTTAAAGTTGAATATCTTTTTTTCCTCTTCAGTTTGCCAAAATTTGAGCAAATTCTGAGATGGAGTATTTGAGAAAACAATTTTTGAAGAAAAAGGGAAATTTGCACATTTCCCCGCAAAACTCCCCACAGTTCCGCTGAAAATCGTTACCAATATATGAAATAAAAAGCTTAAAGTCAGCTTTTGTTTTTCTTGGAATAATTGTAGAAGTAATATAGAATTTTATTTCGAGGGATCTGTGCAGGAGAGCAAAAATGGTCATATATGAAGATATAAAATTAAAATTAAAATACGGTAGAATAAGTCAAATAAGAATCTCCTTACTTAGTTTTAGACGAAAATGAGAAAGTATATGCATTTTCAGACAAATCAGAGGGGGTCGACATTTTCTTGGCCGATTTGACATGGAATGACCTATAGTTATATATATATATATATATATATATATATATATATATATATATATATATATATATATATATATATATAATAAGAACCTTTCGACATAATAAAAGGCATTTAATTATCAGTTATTATTTAAAAAATTGTGTTTGAAATAATATAATTTTGACATAAATATTATTTTTTAATATTATAACAACGTGAATAACTGATAATTAAATGCTTTTATTATGTCCAAATGTTCTATTTCAATATTTCTAATGATACTTTATCAAAATTTAACTTCAGAAAGAAGTATTCCGCATATTATCGATATCCCATGTTATTGTCCTATATCAACTTGGCAAACGAATACACTCTGTATATACATTTATCACTTATGACAAAAAAAATTGGCAAATGCAAGCATAAAGTTACCTAGTGGCGTAATAAAAAACTAAAATTTTACATTATATGTATACATTTTTCACATATTTTACAATTTTACGCAATTTTTACACTTTTTGATATATTCTACGTAATGTATATCGATACTTCGATTTTTAAATAAAATATATACAGAATTTGATACTGAAGTTTTTTTATTTTAATATAATTAGTTCTGAAAGATTTTTTTACTATGTTAAAACATTTGTTCTGTTTTGAGTTTACAAAACTGTATACAAAAGTCTGTCTAGTCTAGTATAATGAAAATAATAAAATTATCGAAACCTTGATTATGAAACTACAAATATATATATATATATATATATATATATATATATATATATATATAATGATTTGAAAAGATCATTATTAGAAATGATTTATATATAAAAACAAAGCAAGTGTATAAACAAGCGTTCTGACATACATAATTTAAGTATAATATATGATTACTTAATTTCAATAAATAATATAATACCAACGGGTATTACCTAAAAGTTTAAACTTATACATTGGTTTTTCATCTTTATGTTTATATTTTGATGTTGGGTTGTATCCAAGGCATATCTGTTTATATTTACTGTTAACAACTTATTATGTTACCATAGCATTTTATTGTTTCTTTGTACTTGTCATATTTATGTCATGTATTTATTTTTATAATTTTAACTCTGCCATTTGCTTGATGAAGGAAATAAAATTTTTCCGAAAGCTTGCACTTTGAATTGAGTTGTTTTTATTTTTGACTGAAAATCCCACGAAACTAATAATATAAATATTTCCAGTCACTAAAACAAATATATATATATATATATATACAAGGTGATTTATTAGTATTTGGAAATATTTTAACTGAAGTATCCTGGGCTCAAAATATGAAGATTTAACTCAAATTACTTAGATAAAATGTGGCTCTTTACTGAGCTACAGGGTGTTTTATTTAAAAATTTAAAAACGATTTTTGCCCAGTACTTTATAACTAAAATAAATTATTTTTTATATATATATATATATATATATATATATATATATATATATATATATATATATAATTTGAGTACAATGCCACCAAATATAGTACAAGAAACAAGAAATGCATCAGAACAATTAAATATAAATAATGAAAAACCAAAAATAAAATTTGCATGGACAAATATTTTATTTCTCAGCTATTTTCATTTAGCAGGAATTTACGGTTTATATCTTATTCCATCAGCTAAATTACTAACAGTAATTTTTGGTACGTATATTTTTTACATAGTTTTATTTAGCTAGGCAATTGCTCTTTTCAAAATTTATCATTCATTTTGAATCCACTTTCACTTAATCAATTTGCTCCAAGTTTTACATACACTATAAAAAATGCAATTTAAATTTATGTAATTTTACATAGTTTTTAACAGTAAATAAGAGCGTTTTGTAACTTTAACTACAGTAATTTACGTAATATTACTATTTTTATAAAAAAATTATATTTATATAAAATGTATATTTACATCAATTTTTTACAGTTTGCTATTCAATTTGATTTACGTAGAAAAATTTTATTGGCACGCTGTAGAAATAGTTGCCTTTTTAAAATTTTCGTAAATTATTATTAATTTTTTTAAATAATAATTTAATAACAACAAATTATTTTTATTCATATAAAAGTATGTATTTTGTTCCGAAACTATGCAAATTATGTTTTGATCGGTAAATCGTGAATAATTTCTTTTGGAGCTTAATATGCCGCAGTCTTGTTATTATTGTCATCTTGTCATTATACATATATATATATATATATATATATATAATTAAAATTATATCAATAAAATTATTCATTTAATATAAATATTCATATCCTCACACTCCGAAATGGTTTTTCATTTCACCTGGTACGCCAGCATTTCAAAATGTGAAAATTTAAAAAAATGACACGCGGACACGAAAAGGTTTGCCATCCCTAGCATACATAAGCTAATTTGTTTTTCTTTTTGCGCAGGAATTCTATTATACCATGTAGGTGGATTTGGTGTAGTAACTGGTAATCACAGATGTTTTGCACATAAAGCATTCAAAACCAATTTGCCGCTGAGATTATTTTTTGTATATTGTTCTACTCTATCAATTCAGGTATATCTTACCAATTTCTTCTGCATTTTTTTTTATTTACTAAAAAGTTATAGGTATTAAAAAAATTGATTACCAAAACATTCGAAATTTGACAGTTTAAATCTTAAGTCATAAAGAAAAAACATTTTTACCGACTGTCACACATAATGAGGGAGATATTGTAATCATACCAATTCTGACATTTTAAAATTTTTACAGATAAGCACAAATTAGACTTTAGACGTTATGTAAGTCAGTCTGTCGGTCTGTCTGTAGATACATAGATAGTAAAGTAAATTCATTTGAACGGTTTTTCAAGAAATTTTATATTTAAGCTTCAGACGTGAATATCTCAATAATAATAATAATAGTTTATTAATTAGCTTACGCTAGTAAATACAATACAATACAATACAAAGAAAAATTAACACAATTAATAATTTGCTTTTACCTTTTCATGGTAATATTTTTTAATTTCCAATTTAAATGTTTTTAAATTGTTAGTTGCTTTAATGTATGTGGGCAAGTTATTATAATGTATTAACTCTTTATGAAATAAATTATTCGTGGCACTAACTTTAATCTTCTTGGAAATATAAAAATTATTAGCATCTCTGATGTTACAATTATGTATGCTACTATTAATCTGTAAATTGTCAATCAAATATTTTGGAAGTAAACCACGTTGCATTTTAAATATAAAAATCATTGCCGACATTTCTAAAAAAGATTTAACATCTAACCAAATTAGTGTTATTAACATATTGATAATGGATTCATATCTATTTCAATTTGATCAAAAATTGAATTAAAGTTATTTTAATACACGTCATTTCCAAACATGTTATGGGGTGGATATTAAAGCGCTATATGTATTGTTAAAATTAAGATCTAAAAATATAGTTTAGTAATAGAAGTTAAGTTTGTGTCAATCTTGCTGTTTTTAAAGTTAGCGACGAAAAAATGTCAATAATTTTAAAAAATTGAATGATACTGCACCTTTAAATTTTAAATTTAATGTAAAAAATTTATTTCAAAGATGTATTTCTTGATACTCAAAAATATTGAGATTTTCAATTTTTCCCAAAATTTTACATGATAATCAGTCATTGAATCGGCTGTTAAGCTATGCATCAATGACTGGCCAGTTTTAACCGTAGACACGTGTTTCGGTCTTTAGGACCTCATCAGTACGGTGCTTTGATCAGTGTCGGGAAGACACTGATGCAGATGTTAGTTCTGGCTGGCTTTTATGCCAAGTACTTTGAACCAATAACGAAGAGTAGCAATAAATAAATACCACCAACGCCATCTACATAATAATGCAATAAGCAAGTATAATACTAAAACATTGAACAAATAAATGTTCGTATTGTCATTGTGAAATTTAATATAATAATACTCAAAAATATTGAGATTTTCAATTTTTCCCAAAATTTCACATGATAATCAGTCATTGAATTGAAAATCTCAATATTTTTGAATATTATTATATTAAATTTCACAATGACAATACGAACATTTATTTGTTCAATGTTCATGTATTTCTTGATTGACAAATTTATGGTTGATTAGGAAAACAAATGTCAAAAATGTGAGAGTTTGAATATTTTGTTCTTTTATAAAGCAACTCAACTCACTTTACTTCGTTTCATCTCACTTCACTTTCCAACTGACGATGAGATGAGTTAATTTTTGATAAAAAGAATACATCTGCTATTATTTCTAGATCGCATGTAGAAAAAGTTTGTTTACCGGAATTGGGTTACTTAGGGATCCCATAATTATGAAATGTAAAAAAGGGACACTTTAAATTTTATTTAAAAAAATTATTTTTTATCTTGGGTGTGTATTTCTATTTTAATTCTAATAAAAAAATTTAAATTATACATTGAATTCTAATAAAAAATTTAAATTATACATTGAATTCTAATAAAAAAAAAAGTAATATTCATAAACAAAACATTTAAATAAATTAAACATTGAAAACATATTTACATTAATTAAGTTTCAAACTAATTATTGCACTGAAAATAATAGAAAGACATAATCTAAATAATTTACTAAAATATTAGATTAATTCACGGACGATATTAGGTAAGGTAAAACCGTCAAACATTGACACATCTTTAGTTATTAATTTTTTTAAATGTTATTAAGATTTATAATTTTTTTTTTCTTAGCAGAAAAATTAGCTTCATATATTAGTTTCTAAAATGTAAAGTAATTTATTGATTATCATAAACGGTATTGAAAATATTTAATATATATGTATATACCATAATTAGTCAATGTTACCCTACATGTGGGTAACATTGACATGCCTTGTTTTTTCTTGCTTTATGCATTGAAATGGCAATGTTACAATATAGGAATTTAATTTTGACATAGAACTTTCTTTTTATAATTTGACAATTTTAAATTTATTTAAAAAAATTGGTCAAAAGTGCATTTTTATGAAACCAATTATTTCCTTAGTGATAAATAATTCTTCTATTCTTATTATAAGTAAATACTAGGTAGTAAATAAAGGAATAATAACATAAGAGTGAACTTTATTGTAATTTTAAAAAAAATTATAATATACATGCAATTAATTAACAATTAAAGAATTTTACTCATCATCGAAAAAATTTGTTTGAAAAAAATACATGTCACGACGAATTCGTGGTTGAGGCAGCACGCGTACTATATCTGTAGCAAGAACGTAACTTTTGTCTGTAATGTCCGGAAAAGTAAAATGACCTCCTCGCTTTCTTAAAAAAAACGAATTGTGCATGAAATGGTACGCGAATTGCAGGTAAAATCCTCTTAGAATGGAAGTTTCAAACACGAATTGTCACCATATAAAAAACAACACGTCGGTATCCATACGCCATAAGCCCTAAGCTTCGAGCAACGAGCGATGGATGGTGATATTATCTACAGTAGTCATATACATTATTTTTAGAGCTAATCAACAGCGTTCTGTTACTCACTATGAAAATTTTAAAAGCCGTTTTCAAAGATGTGTCAATGTTACCCTACTGTCAATGTTAGCCTCCTTTACCTTATTTTATGTAAAACGGGACATTTTCTTGTTCCGGTGCATTCTGTGGGGACATTGGGACAGTATCCATAAAAACGGGACTGTCCCGGTGAAAACGGGACGGATGGGATCCCTAGGGTTACTAGAAGTTTTGAACAAAAAAAATTGCTCAGATGTAAACAAACACGCCTAGGCCTGTCGCTGTAAATATTTTTATTTTCGTTACAATTTTTTGAAAATGTCGGATTGCTTTATCATTGAAATGTAAATTTAATGTACATAGTTAAAATTGCATACAAGTACAATATTTAAATTGGTGGTGCGTTAATTTTGTCTAGAAGTTAAAATGATTCTATTATAAAATTAATGATTATATATTTCTATGTTAATCACAGGGTTCAGTTATAAATTGGGTACGAGATCATCGTGTTCATCATAAATTTGTTGATACTGATGCTGATCCATATAATGCAAAACGTGGTTTCTTTTTTTCGCATATTGGCTGGTTGCTAGTTAAGAAACATCCCGCTGTACGTGAAAAAGGCAAAACAATAGATATCTCCGATTTGTACGCTGACCCAATATTACGTTTCCAAGATAAATATTATTTAATAATTATTCTTTTCGTTAGTCTAATAATACCAACTTTAGTGCCAATTTATTTGTGGAATGAAACCCTTGCAAATGTAAGTTAATATTGCAAATAAGTTGTTGCATTATTCTTAAATTATAAAATATACAGTGTTGGGCAAATGTATGGAACCAAGTAAATATCTCTGGAGTTTTAAGAAATATCGAAATGAAATTTGGTAGGTAGATATTACAGTAAATTATGTATTTGCGTTGAATGTTTTTAACAATTTTCAACCCGATTTGACCAGACGTAATACCGATTTTAAATTTTATAATAAAACACACTGTATATTATTTGATAGCTTATTTTTTCAAGGCCAACCAAGATATTAATAAAAAAAGTACTTTTAAGGCAAAGATAATGAGATCTAATAGTTTATGAAACAAACATAACAGTCACTTAGCAACTAAAATTAAATTTATACAAAACAGTAAAATAAAACAGGAGTACTGCGTAAAGTGAAAATAAACTTATGTATTAAATGTTCAAACTGAGTACCGTTTACTTCTTGACGGTAGACTTGTCTGTTGTACAATTGGCTACTTTTTTGTTAATATTTCGGTTGGCTTTAAAATAAAAACTATCGAACTCTATATTTTTGTAATCGTAATAAAATGTTCTATTCAAAATTAAAATAATATACAGGATGTTTCATTACAAATTTTAAAGTCTGCACTATTTCCGATCAAACTGGAAGCTCAAAATTGTTAAAAATATTCAACGCAAACAGATAATTTACTGTAATATCAACCTACCAAATTTCATTTCGATATCGATAAATCCAGAGATACTTATGTTCTATTTGTGTTCCGATATTATTTGAAACTGATAAATCGTAAAAATTCGTAATTCATATAAAGCTATTACCAAAATCATTCATAGTGTATTATGTATATTATGTTACGATTAGTTGTAGTAGTAAGCGATTATTGAGTATTTAGGTGGGGCGTGTTGCCGGGAACGTGTACCAGGTCACACGGTGCTCGATTCCTTCCAATCGAATGGGACCATTAATACATATGCACCAAAAGAATCTTAGCATTTTTGTGTTTACATAAATTAATTTCTAATAATTAACATAGTTCTAGAAAAACTATTATATGAGATACATGCATAAAAACCACTTTAGATGATAATAATTTGTTCATAATTTATGAATAAATATTTTAAATAAATTATGAAAAACAAAAACTTAAGATTTATTTATGTCATCTACCAACTGACAACAAATAGTCGTTATTGCTTCACATTGCCAGCCAGCTAGTATTTTATTTATTAAATTTTATATTGCTAAATAAATTGTATATTATTATTAAATTTATGATTGTGTTCTTAGATATATCAGCTGATGTAGTGCCGATAGATGACATGAATGCACATGTCTTCACAAATATTTAGTAAAAAATAAAACAAATTTTTAAACTGGCCTTAAAGTGTCATTTTTTCTTTTTTCACTGATGGAATTGCTGGATCGTGTGGTCAAATTTTCCATTTGCGAAAGAAAATTCTATGTTATGCATTTGCTGCATAAATTTACTGTTTTTCCAGGTTTATAGCAGTCGTAAGTCGCATAGTTTTAGGATTCAACACAACATTTACGGTGAATAGTTTGGCACATAAATGGGGTGGTCAACCGTATAATAAAAAAATTACTGCAAAAAATAATTATCTAGTTCAAGTATTGACTTATGGAGAAGGCTGGCATAATTACCATCATACATTTCCTATGGATTATCGTGGAGGAGAATTTGGACATTTTAAATATTTTATAAGTAACACAGGCTTCATAGATTTCTTTGCAAGAATGGGTTGGGCTTACGATAAGAAAGTACCGTCGTTGGAACTAGTTAAACAAGTGTTATTAAAAAATCTGTCAAAAGATCAATGTATTACTAGTAAAAAATTGTAAAGAATTTTTAAATTTTTTTATTGCAAAACCAAAAAAAACATAATTTTTTATCTAACTTATTATGTACTGACAAGCAAATATAACGAGGTACCCATCGTCGATTTAAATGAGCTTTAGTATTCAAGTAGAACACAAAACTGTCAAGATTTACGGGGTAAAAATCACCCTCAAAGTTTTGAGTATAATTTATTTTTATTTTTTTCTCTCAAATACTATGCATCCTAGAATAAAAGTGTAAATGTGTCTTCGTTTTTTTTTTTTCTAAACGATTTGTAAAGTAATCCTGTTGCACCACTGACACATTTTACCCTATATTTAATTGTTGCGTAATTTTTTTCAAAATTTTGTTTTATATGATAACCCAATTAAAAATAAAATTGACGTGTTTTTGATTTTTTTAATTATTTATTGTTTTAAGGAGTCATCTACTCCTTACATAGACACTCCTAAGTATAAGTTTGATTATTTATAACTCATTAATATTAAATGATAGAAAAAAGTATTAGAATTTCTTTATTTTTTTTTTACATGAGAAATTCTATAAAATATTTAAAACATTTATCTATGAATTTTAATGAAATTAATTAAATATGAAGTAAATAACAAAAAAAAAAACTAATAACATCGGTGGATAAAAAAACAACTTAATTGAAAAAATTCTATTTTATTAAGAGTAAAAAACACAATTATAGCACCAGATGGAAATCTGAAATTTCAATACCACTTTGCAAAACAAACCAGTGTCAAAATTCAGTATTGTATTGGGGACCGAAACTGTACAACGTCCTTCCCAATAACATTAAACTCTTGAACGGTAAAAAAATTAAAAGGCGCACTAAAGATATACTTCCGCAGAAGACTATTTATTCTTTTAAAGATTATTTTAATTTTATGACTTGTTTTTGTAAAATGAATTAGCATTCAAATGTATAATTGAAATGAATTAATATTAATGACTTATCATGTAAATTATTTTAATGATTAAAAAACATAATAATTATATATATATATATATATATATATATATATATATATATAAAAGTATTGTTTTTTACTGCTAATCGAGATTCGGGCTCGTATCGGGCCGAGTTTGTTTAAAATTTGGACTCGGACCAGGTCAGGCTATTTGAATCGATTTAATTTCGAGTTCGGGTTAGGTCGGGTTGGGCCTTATCAGGAAAGCGAAAAATTACAAAAGTATGATTTTAAATGTTATAGATATAGTTCCATGACCAAGACTCGTGTTAAATAAAATGTTCTATTACAATAAATTAAGTTCGAAAATGAAAAATTTTTTTGAATGTAATTACAATAAATTTTAATAACGCTCTTTGTAACACTAGTACGTACATATTCATTAATTAAAATATAAATTGTATATTTTATTGTTTACATAAACTTATAAATACCTCATACTTTGCCATTCGAATAGCTAGTAAAACAAATTGATAATTCATATATAGAAGCATATACTGAAAGATTGTACTGTATGAAAATAAATTGTAAAATAAATTTGTGTTTGTTTTATATATAAATATACATAATTGAGTACAATGCCACCAAATATAGTACAAGAAACAAGAAATGCATCAGAACAATTAAATATAAATAATGAAAAACCAAAAATAAAATTTGCATGGACAAATATTATATTTCTCAGCTATTTTCATTTAGCAGGAATTTACGGTTTATATCTTATTCCATCAGCTAAATTACTAACAGTAATTTTTGGTACGTATATTTTTTACACAGTTTTATTTAGCTAGACAATTGCTCTTTTTAAAATTTATCATTCATTTTGAATCCACTTTCACTTAATCAATTTGCTCCAAGTTTTACATACACTATAAAAAATGCAATTTAAATTTATGTAATTTTACATAGTTTTTAACAGTAAATAAGAGCGTTTTGTCACTTTAACTACAGTAATTTACGTAATATTACTATTTTTATGAAAAAATTATATTTATATAAAATGTATATTTACATCAATTTTTTACAGTTTGCTATTCAATTTGATTTACGTAGAAAAATTTTATTGGCACGCTGTAGAAATAGTTGCCTTTTTAAATTTTCGTAAATTATTATTAATTTTTTTAAATAATAATTTAATAACAACAAATTATTTTTATTCAAATAAAAGTATGTATTTTGTTCCGAAACTATGCAAATTACGTTTTGATCGGTAAATCGTGAATAATTTCTTTTGGAGCTTCTTATATCAATAAAATTATTCATTTAATACAAATATTCATATCCTCACACTCCGAAATGGTTTTTCATTTCACCTGGTACGCCAGCATTTCAAAATGTGAAAATTTAAGAAAATGACACGCGGACATGAAAAGGTTTGCCATCCCTGGCGTACATAAGCTAATTTCTTTTTCTTTTTGCGCAGGAATTCTATTATACCATGTAGGTGGATTTGGTGTCGTAGCTGGTAATCACAGATGTTTTGCACATGGAGCATTCAAAACCAATTGGCAGCTGAGATTATTTTTGGTATATTGTTCTACTATATCTATTCAGGTATATCTTACTAATTTCTTCTGCATCTTTTTTTTTGATTTACTAAAAAGTTATAGGTATTAAAAAAAATTGATTACCAAAACATTCGAAATTTGACAGTTTAAATCTTAAGTCATAAAGAAAAAACATTTTTACCGACTGTCACACATAATGAGGGAGATATTGTAATCATACCAATTCTGACATTTTAAAATTTTTACAGATAAGCACAAATTAGACTTTAGACGTTATGTAAGTTAGTCTGTCGGTCCGTCTGTAGATACATAGATAGTAAAGTAAATTCATTTGAACGGTTTTTCAAGAAATTTTATATTTAAGCTTCAGACGTGAATATCTCAATTTGATCAAAAATTGAATTAAAGTTATTTTAATACACGTCATTTCCAAACATATTATGGGGTGGATGTTAGAGCACTATAGGCACGGTTTATTGTTAAAATTAAGAGCTAAAAATATAGTTTAGTAATAGAGGTTAAATTTGTGTCAATCTTGCTGTTTTTAAAGTTAGCGACGAAAAAATGTCAATAATTTTAAAAGATTGAATGATACTGCACCTTTAAATTTTTAATTTAATGTAAAAAATTTATATCAAAGATGTATTTCTTGATTCACAAATTTATGGTTGATTAGAAAAACAAATGTCAAAAATGTGAGAGTTTGAATATTTTGTTCTTTTATAAAGCAACTCAACTCACTTTACTTTGTTTCATCTCACTTCACTTTCCAACTGACGATGAGATGAGTTAATTTTTGATAAAAAGAATACATCTGCTATTATTTCTAGATTAATATAAAAAAAGTTTGTAAAAAAGCATGTAAAAAAAGTTTGTTTACCGAAATTGGGTTACTAGAAGTTTTGAACAAAAAAAATTGTTCAGATGTAAACAAACACGCCTAGGCCTGTCGCTGTAAATATTTTTATTTTCGTTACAATTTTTTGAAAATGTCGGATTGCTTTATCATTGAAATGTAAATTTAATGTACATAGTTAAAATTACATACAAGTACAATATTTAAATTGGTGGTGCGTTAATTTTGTCTAGAAGTTAAAATGATTCTATTATAAAATTAATGATTATATATTTCTATGTTAATCACAGGGTTCAGTTATAAATTGGGTACGAGATCATCGTGTTCATCATAAATTTATTGATACTGATGCTGATCCATATAATGCAAAACGTGGTTTCTTTTTTTCGCATATTGGCTGGTTGCTAGTTAAGAAACATCCCGCTGTACGTGAAAAAGGCAAAACGGTAGATCTTTCCGATTTGTACGCTGACCCAATATTACGTTTCCAAGATAAATATTATCTAATAATTAGTCTTTTCGTTAGTATAATAATACCAACTTTAGTGCCAATTTATTTGTGGAATGAAACACTTGCAAATGCATGGTAAGTTAATATTGCAAATAAGTTGTTGCATTATTCTTAAATTATAAAATATACAGTGTTGGGCAAATGTATGGAACCAAGTAAATATCTCTGGAGTTTTTAGAGATATCGAAATAAAATTTGGTAGGTAGATATTACAGTAAATTATGTATTTGGGTTGAATGTTTTTAACAATTTTCAACTTTCGGTTTGACCAGAAGTAATACCGATTTTAAATTTTATAATAAAACATTCTGCATATTATTTAAATTTTGAATAGAACATTTTACTTCGATTACAAAAAATATGTAGTTTGATAGTTTATTTTTTCAAGGCCAACCGAGATATTAATAAAAAAAGTACTTTTAAGGCAAAAGATAATGAGATCTAGTAGTCTATGAAACAAACATAACAGTCACTTAGCAATTAAAATTAAATTTATATAAAACAGTAAAATAAAACAGGAGTACTGCGTAAAGTGAAAATAAACTTATGTATTAAATGTTCAAACTGAGCACCGTTTACTTCTTGACGGTAGAATTGTTTGTTGTAAAATCTCTTTATACCATTGGCTACTTTTTTGTTAATATCTCGGTTGGCTTTAAAATAAAACCTATCAAACTCCATATTTTTATAATCGTAATAAAATGTTCTATTCAAAATTAAAATAATATACAGGATGTTTTATTACAAATTTTAAAGTCGGCACTACTTCATTTCGATGTCGCTAAAACTCCAAAGATATTTATGTTCTATTTATGTTCCGATATTATTTGAAACTGATAAATCGTAAAAATTCGTAACTCATATAGAGCTATTACCAAAAATATTTATAGTGTTTATATTATGTTACGAGTATTAGTGAGTGTTGAAGTGTGGCGTGTTGGCGGGAACATGTACCAGGTCACACGGTGCTCGATTCCTTTCAATCGAATGGGACCATTAATATAAGAATCTTAGCGATAGAAATGTCATTTTGTGTTTACATAAGTTAATTTCTAATAATTAAAATAGTTCTAGAAAAAATATTATATGAGATACATGCATAAAGACCACTTTAGATGGTAATAATTTGTTCATTATTTATGAATAAATATTTTAAATAAATTATGAAAAAAAATAATTTATTTTACACTAAATATTTATGAGCACATATAGTCAACAAATAGTCGTCATTGCTTCACATTGCCAGCCAGCTAGTATTTTATTTATTAAATTTTATATTGCTAAATAAATTGTACATTATTATTAAATTTATGATTTTGTTCTTAGATATCAGTTGATGTAGTGCCGATAGATGACATGAATGCACATGTCCTCACAAATATTTAGTAAAAAATAAAACAAATTTCTAAACTGGCCTCAAAGTGTAATTTTTCTTTTTTTACTGATGGAATTGCTGGCTCGTGTGGTCAAATTTTCCATTTGCGAAAGAAAATTCTATGTTATGCATTTGCTGCATAAATTTACTGTTTTTCCAGGTTTATAGCAGTCGTAAGTCGTATAGTTTTAGGATTCAACACAACATTTACAGTGAACAGTTTGGCACATAAATGGGGTAGTCAACCGTACAATAAAAAAATTACTGCGAAAAATAATTATCTAGTTCATGTATTGACTTATGGAGAAGGCTGGCATAATTACCATCATACATTTCCGATGGATTATCGTGGAGGAGAATTTACACATTTTAAATATTTTATAAGTAACACAGGCGCCATAGATTTCTTTGCAAGAATGGGTTGGGCTTACGATAGGAAAGTACCGTCGTTGTCACTAGTTAAACAAGTGTCATTAAAAAATCTGTCAAAAGATCAATGTATTACTAGTAAAGAATTGTAAAGAATTTTTAAATTTTTTTATTGCAAAACTAAAAAAAAATAATCTTTTTATCTAACTTATCCTGTACTGACAAGCAAATATAACGAGATATCCATCGTCGATTTAAAAGAGCTTTAGTATTCAAGTAGAACACTAAAAACTAAACGACATGTTTTTTTTTCAGCCACTGTCAAGATTTAGGGGGTAAAAATCACCCTCAAAATTTTGAGTACAACTTATTTTTATTTTTTCTCTCAAATACTATGCATCCTAGAACAAAAGTGTAAATATGCCTTCGTTTTTTTTTTTTATCGATTTGTAAAGTAATCCTTTTGCACCCCTGACAATTTTGTTTTATATTAAGATAACCCAGTTAAAAATAAAATTAACGTGTTTTTGATTTTTTTAAATATTTATTGTTTTAAGGAGTCATCTACCCCTTATATAGACACTCCTATATGTACTCATATAAGTAAGTAAGATTATTTATAACTCGTTAATATTAAATGATAGTAAAAAGTATTAGAATTTTTAATTTTTTTTTACATGAGAAATTCTATAAAATATTTAAAACATTTATCTATGAATTTTAATGAAATTAATTAAATATGGAGTAAATAAAAAAAAAAAAAAAAAACTAATACCATCGGTGGATAAAAAAACAACAACAATTTCTATTTTATTAAGAGTAAAAAAATTTGGGAATATGATGGAATATATTCGTATTTTAAACAGTTTTTAAATGATTACTGTGTATTATGAACCAAGTGATATAGAATCGGGGAAAATCAAATTCTATCAGCTTATTTATTTATATATTATACTGTGTCAGGGAAATGTTAGTGGTATATTTCTTTATTAATAATAAATTATAAAATTACATAATATTTATTACTTTGCCCGATATATTACTTAGTTCATAAAAAATACATTATTTTATCATTGTAATGTTCGAGTAATAAAAAAGTTTAAACAGTTTTTAAATGATTACTGTGTATTATGAACCAAGTGATATAGAATCGGGGAAAATCAAATTCTATCAGCTTATTTATTTATATATTATACTGTGTCAGGAAAATGTTAGTGGTATATTTTTTTATTAATAATAAATTATAAAATTACATAATATTTATTACTTTGCCCGATATATTACTTAGTTCATAAAAAATACATTATTTTATCATTGTAATGTTCGAATAATAAAGAAAATATTGTCTAATTTAATATGCATATTTACCTGCTATACCAGCATTTCAAGTCTTTTCGTGGCATTTTACATTTTATTTCAAATTTTGTATTATAACATAAACGATTCCATTTTGGTTTTTGCAAATTAAAAAAATATATTTACGCGCGTGAAGACACGTACGTGTCTCACGTCCCGTGTCTAGGTAGCTTTATAGTCAATTAACTGCAAGAAAAATATTTTTATTATGCAGTAATTTTAATTTTTTAAATTAAATTTTTTTAAACTTTTCGACTTTTTCGAAAATCACGATTCAAAAATGAAACAAATAAAATATTTAATATGTGAATGTAATAATTTTTTACATACATATATTGGCTATAGCTACAAATGCTTTTGCCAACAAAGTTTGAATATTATATGTTATTAATTTTTGTTTATTATATCAACAACAAGCCGTGCCATTATTATTAATCAATCACGCCATATACCGAAAATGGTGTGACACAAATTCTATCTTATTAGTTATTCAAAAAATAACTCTGTTATCATTGTTAAATTAACTAAACCTGAATTTAATTTCCAGTTAATAGTTCATTATTATCAGATAATATTTATTAAAGTACACTATTATTAAAAAGTTTCTTTCATAAATTTTTTTTAAATAATTCAATTACAAATTACGGTATTTGTTAGTAATTAATATAACTTGATCGTAAAGTAAACTCTTTGCGTCATTTGCAAATACAAAATCTAAATGATTGAATTTTGGAAATGGGACTTCGTATATATCAATTACATTTGCAAGTCTACTCGCTAATTTTAAAGTATCCTGCAAAAAAAGCAACAATTTAGTATATAATCTTATAAAGATGATGAAATACTTTTTTTTCTTACTTCTTTTGTTATAAGATAATCTCCGTTGCCGTAGTATAACATTGTAGGGACTATAGATTTTTGCAAATTATAATCAAGAAGTTGTTCGCTGCCATATCGACGTTTATTCTCTGCTGGACCTAAATCAAGAGGTTGCAAATGTCCTGCAAAAATTAGAAAAAATTTAAACTGTTTGAATCAAACCGAACCGGATTTGTAAACCGATTCGAAAACCGTTCATTTTCAATCAATTTCATTTTGTTTTAAACCGGAACAAAAATAATTCGTACTATAAATTCTACTACCTAATTTACTCAAATTTACTCACAATGGAAATTTTCGGTAACTCACATTCTCTAGAAACAAATCAAAAATTAACCTTTTAATATAATTCATCTAGCAATTAGTGTGATCAAAATCTTAAAGTGTATTGTAAAATCAAAACAAATAAAAACTTAACCACTTTTTATCTAGTGTATTACTGTTATCAAATATTTATTAATCTAGGAAACAAGTTTTATATAATTAATAACATTTATCAAACGTTTATTACTTTTATCGAATATTATTTATTCTAATCATTTTGGTTGCAAAGAAAAAGTGGCATAGTGTTTGGTATGGTAACTGTAACATTGCCAAAAATTAAAAAATATATATATAGAAATCTATCATATAGTCTCTAGATGACGAATCTGAATCTAGTTTGTGAAGATGTACTTGTGTTGGTCGCTTGCTCGCTCAGTCGTTAAAATTTTGCGTTCACATCTCGTTTTAGACCATACATGCGATTTGCATCAATTTTTCAGGGTACGTTCTATTAGTGACTAAAATGAGTATTTGGTTTAATTTTTTCGCAGTGTTTCCAATTTTTAGAGAAAAAATTATTGTTTATTTTTTATTTTAGCTACACTATTTATCCAAGATTAATCAAACTTTTAGAAAAGATTCGCCTATCGCCTATAAAATTTACATAATTATATTTTGGTACAATTTCAACAACTTTCCAAGAAAAAAATTACTAAAATTTAAAAAGTTGTATATTTACATAAGATTAATCGAATTTTCAGGGAAGAAAGGGTAGAATCTTTTACTGTTTACAAAAATTACATAATTATATTTTGGTACAGTGTTGCCAACTTTTGGAGAAATTAAAATAACCAAAAATAAAACATTTTTGATGTATATGACAAATAAAATAAATTTAAAAAAAAAAAAAAAGTTTATACCTGTTTTAATAACTTGATAAATATGTGAAATCACATTCACTGCTGTACCACCAGGTAAATGACGTAACAATTTTTCTAGAACTTTCTGAAATAGAAACAATTTAGAAGAATATTTATTTCTAAAAAGAAAATACCTTACTCCATTTGCTTGCTGATAATCTTCTCCGACAATAAGAAATATTATAGAAAAACATAAATTTTGTGTTGGCGCATTACTGTTACAAAATACACTACCTAATTCCATTAAACCTTTTTTAAGTGGCATCAATTCGTAGATATTCCGTTGTTTAAAAAATTGCTAAAATACACACTTTTATATAATTCGAATACTTTCATGATTATAATTTAAAATACAAATAATTATTTTTAAAAAAAATGGCAAATTACTTGAGATGTAAACGGGCTATAAATGAATGACTGCAAGATGCCCAAATATGTACTACACTGTAAAAAAATTAATGTAAATTTACATTAATAATCATAGTAGTTTTACTATATTTTTTTGTTGTTTCCTATATTTGTTTACTATATTTTAATAAATTATTGCAAATTTACCAAAAAAATTAAAATTGCAATAAAAATCACAGTAAAATTACTATAATTATCAATGTAAATTTACATTAATTTTTACAGTGTACATAATTATTTATTTTCTTACCGTAAGTCTTGGCCAGTTTGAATAAACTAATTTAACCAAATCACTCGCTTGATGTATATAACCACCTGGCGATAATGCTTGCATTAATTTGATTTTATTATTATATTCTGGCTTCATTGATGTCATTAAAAAAAAGACTGCACATCCCATTGAATGACCAACATAAGTTAAAGATTTTTGTTTTGTTACATTTAAAATGTAATCAACTGTTGCTGGTACATCATATATTGCCATTTCATGAATGCTAAAAACAATAGTTGATTTACAGCAATAAAACACTTTCATTACAAAGTAGGTATGTAGAAACTTTTTTGCGAAAATGAGATATTTATAAACTTTTACCTAAAATCCCAAAATTTCTTATCTCGATCCGGATCTAAATCGATGTGCTGGCGAGAATATATTGATCCTCGTAAATTCATCAACCAAATATCATAATCTTCATCCCATAATAAAAAAGCTGAAATATTTTTGGTAATTTAAAATTTGACATTAATTTTACGGAATAAAATATTTACGTAAATCTTTTTTTGGTCCTTGTAGAAGAAAATAAGCAGATGTTCCTAATAAACCATGACAAAAAAGCACAACAGGTTTGCCTGTTTTTGGAATACGTTGAATATTTAAAATATAACCATCTTCCGTTATAACTTCATGAGTTTCAGCTGGATAATTGTAACTTCTTATTAATTGTATCTATAAATACATAATAAAATTATATACTTTAATATATATATTATATATATATATATATATAATATATATATATATATATATATATATATATATATATTATATAATAGTTATTTATACATCTATGGTGAAAAACACATTTTGGTAGCACAAGCGTAAGTTATTGCCCGCCACGGGGAGTCGAAGATAACTAAAAATGCGAAGGGAACAATAGAAATGGGCGATTCTAAATCAATTTTAAAACAGATCAGTTTCTGCAATTAAAGATTGTAGATTTTAAGTATTTATATAGTAGTAATAATTTCAGGGCAATTTTTATTTTAGTTTTTGAAATTAAGGCGAGTACTTATTTTTGTGAAATTTACCTTAGCACTTACGTCTTAATATAATAAATTTTATAGATAATTCTTACCACTGGTGTATTATTTGTAGGAAATTTTACAACTTGCAATTCATCGCTTATATCATTTCTTTTACTATCACTTACAAGCCGATTCGTAAATAAATCAAATAAATCAGCAGATTTAACACATTTCAAATAAATCACAATTATAAAATAACTGAAAAGTAGTCTTTTACTAAACATCATTCGCACTAGCATTGTATCAATAAAATAATGAACAAATTTAAAAACCTACACGTGTTAGAAATAAAATGATTTTTAATCTATTAATAGTTTTTTACTTGACATTGAAATTCGTAAAGAATGTTTGAATATAAGTAGATATATGATAAATCTAAAAAAAAAGGTAAATAAAAAAATCTTATTCAAAGCGAATGTTTTATTAATAATATTTTTGTATCGCATATGTTGAATTAGACAGGAAATTGATTTAATATGAAATATAAGAATTTTTAACAAAATTATATTTTTTATAATTATACAATGTGATCAAAATTATACAAAATTCCGCATCATATAAGAAAAATATTTTACTATAATTTAAATTTAAAAATTATTTTACTATACTGTACTGTATTGTTTTATGTATATATATATTATTTTCTTTGTTGACTTTTCCCATACCATTTGTATTGGTTTAAATGAAATTAAAATTATTATTATTATTATTATTATTATTATTATTATTATTATTATTATTATTATTATTTTCAAATCTAATTGAAGTATGTATATCAATGATTCTGAAATTTTTTCGGCATAAATCAAGTCAAAAATTTGTTCAACTCGACATTGTGAAGGTTATTTCAGAAAAATAAATATTTCTTTAGTTTAACAAATGACAAAAAAATAATTACTTTGGTAGAAATCTTATTAAAATTAAATAAAGAAATAATAATTACAATATTTACTAAGTTTTTTATTTTAATTAATATTTATTTATTGTATATCAACTTTTGTCAATCAGCTGTCAATTTTTTTGTGTATTTTACCATTACTTATTTTTTTAAATATTTTTTTTATTTTGTTACTTCAATAAATCTAAAATCAAACTTTAAAATTTTTTTTAATAAACTCCTGAATAAAATTAACGAACCACTTTCTATTTGGTGTTTCAACTGATTTTGTTAATAATTGAAATCAAATATTATTCACTGAAAAAATACAAATAAACTTAGAAGCTAGAAATGAACTAAAAAGCTAAATAGAAATAAAACATAATGAAAAATATATAAAGTAATATAAAGTAATTCAGGTAATAGAGGTAATTTATTTAACATAGTAAAAAATCTTTCAGTAAGAATCGTTACATTACAATAATATTTTAATAGATATGTTTTTTTTATAGATTTCGATATTTATTTGTAATAAATATCATTTTGTCATAAAGTAAATCCTTTGCGTCCGCTGCTATCAAAAAATCTAAATGATTAAATACTTCTATTTTGTAACTATCAACAACATTTGGAAGTCTACTTGCAAGCATTGCGACATCCTGAAATTTAAACAAATAGAAATTAAAATAAAATTATATTAAAACTAAACAAAACAAAAAGATATGTATATCATGCATAAAGCTATATACGTATTATATGTATATAAATTCTAAAATAATAATTTTGTTACATACGTCTTCTGTAATAAGGACATCACTGCCACCATAATACAACATAACTGGCGACGTAGATTTTTTCAAATTATAATCAAAAATTTCTTCATTTTTGTAACGAATTTTATTCTTTTCTTTTCCGTAGTTTAATGGTCGAAACGATCCTATATAATAAAAATATTTTAATTTTAAGAAATAATATTTTTTTATGTTGTGTAACACCTGTTTTGATATTTTGAGCAAAATGTTGAACTGTGTTTACAGATGTACCGCCAGGTACATACTGCAGCATTCTAGACAGCAATTTCTGAAAAATTTTGTTTTAATTAATTTATATTTACACAAATAAAATTAACGGTATATGCATACATGTAAAATAATTATTGAAATATGCATAAATTTTTATAAAATTATTAATTAATGAATTTATAGAATTTTCTGGGCTGGTATGATGTAGTCGATCGGCATCCTCAGTGCTTGGTGACTGAGGATGCCATCTACGATGTATGGCAAAACATCTGCGACGGGGATAGATCGACCACAGCATACTAGCCCAAAAAATTCTATAAATTCAATGGATACCGGTAGTGAAAGCTTGAAGATTACAATTATTTTTAGTTAGAAAAAGACCAAATATTCTGTTATAATAAATATTAAATATATTTTACCCTGTTTATTTGTTGATAATCTTCTCCAATAATTAGAAACAATATTTCATAACATAAATTTTGCGTTGGTGCATTACTGTTACAAAATGTCCTACCTATTTCAGTTGTTCCGTTTTTCAGTGGCATTATTTCATAAATATTCTGATCTCGAAATAATTTCTGTAATATAAAATTATTAAAAACAAATATATCGCAAATACTCTTAAAATTTTCTAATAGTCTAAAAGTAAGACTTGGCATATTGAAAAAAAAATTATACACAAACTGATAAATAGAGAATAAACAATTTAAAAAAATAATTTAATTTGATAGTCAAATATATTTAGAATTAAATTATAAATTTCATTCTTGGTCTTTGCATACACCAAAGTAGGTATATCAGTGTTAGTATTAAGTTTCACTTAATTAAGTCAATTAATTTGAAAGGCATAAGGAAAGATCAAGGGCCAAGAGTGAATTAAAACACCCTGTATCTGATAAAATAAATCGGAAATTTTGAAAAAACTTGTGAAAAAGATTTAAAATGAACTGAATTTAATCTATGTAATTAGATGTAATTATTCACATTAGTCAGAAAGGCAAAAAATTTTAAATTAAAAAAAATTGATAGTAAAAGTAATATTTGTATATTTCTGATATAAACCCATTAATTAATTAAATTAATCAAAATATCTAATATGTATCAATAAAATAAATAATATTTATCTTTAAATTTTATTGAAACCCATATTCTTGTTTTTTTAAAATATTACAAATTTTCATTACAGGAACTTCACTTTTTGTCCATTTTGAATGACTTTTTAGAAAACCAGTGTAATTCACTTTTTAAGAAAATAAAAATCAAATTATTCTATTTAAGAAATTATCAGTTGATGATTGTTTCGACAAAAATCCGAAATCAAAATTCCCGATTTAATTTAAGCATGAACAGAACTTTAAATTTACGGAAATAATATTTTTTAAATTCAATTGTATACCTTAAGAGCTAGCCAATTATTAAGTAGAAGTTTAACTAAAGGACTAGGTTGATGAATTATAAAAACTCCTGGCGATAGTGCATGCATTAATTTAATTTTATTGTTATACTCTGGTCTTGTAGTTGTCATTACAAAATATGTTGCACATCCCATAGAATGTCCGACATAAATTATTGAATTTTGATTTGTTGTATTTAAAATATAATCAATCGTTGCCGGTAGATCATAATAGCCCATTTCGTGAAAACTAAAAACAAAATATATAGATTTATAAAAACTACACAAAAAAATATAAATTAGTTATTTTAATATTATCTGATTCTAAGGGCAGCTTTATGAAATATTAGTTTATATAGCTGCAAAAATATGTACTGTTTCACATTTTTAACTAATAAAAAATATTTTGATCATGTAATAAAAAGAAATTTTTACCTATAATCCCAAAATTCCTTATCCTGATCAGGATCTAAATAAACATGTTTCCTGGAATATGATGAACCTCTTACATTCATCAACCATATATCATAATCTTCATCTGACAATAAAAGAGCTGAAATCATACAAATTAGATGTAGAAACGTCGAATTCATATTTAGTTATTAGTTAGATTCAGTAGCGGACTGGTAAATTTAACCAATGTGGAAAATCATAAAAAAAATGAAGAAAAATTGTTTTTTTATTACATAAAATGTTATATATATATATATATATATATATATATATAAATATATATATATATATATATATATATATATATATATATAATTTTAATGTTTACTTATTTTCGGAGTATTTTGATAATTTGATAAACTAAATTACAAATAAATGACCATGTGGCTTCTGCTGCAACCGGCCCACCGGAAAATGTCGCGATATTCCGCCGGCTCAGTTCGCCAAATATTAGATTAAATTGAAAGTGGGTATATAATAAATGAATACATATTAGTTCAACGATAAAGCAAAAAGATGTTTTTGATTATTCGACAAAACTTATTTGTATAGTAATAAAAATCCAGATGGCGTACCTGTATAGCAAAAAACAAATGATTTTAAATGCTATTATTACACAATTTTATAAAAATTAATATCTAAATATTAACATTTAGATTAAAGACCAATTTTATTGGCAATAACAAATAATTTTTGCCATTAAAAGTTTGAAAAGTTGACAAAAAAGCATTGTTTTATTGACAGCAATAACAATTATGCAAATAGAAATTAAAATTCATGTTTTTTTATTGGCTGAAAGTTGACTATGGATACAGTTTTTATATTATAAAAAATTAAAAAAAATTATGATTCTATTTTATCTATCTATATGGTTTTATAAAACTTTGTTTATTTAATTTATTTTTTTTTACCTAAATCCTTCTTCGGGCCTTGGAAAAGGAAAAAAGCTGATGTACCCAGTAGACCATGACAAAGTAGAAGAATTGGTTTTCCTTGTTTTGGAATTCGATGAATATTTAAAATATAACCATCTTCTGTTATAACTTCGTGAGTTTCTGCCGGATAATTATAACTCCTTATTAATTGTATCTATAAATTTATAATTTATATGTCATTTATTTAAATTTATTGTATTTAAAAATACAAATACAAATATGGCAACATTATTATTCAATTTTGATAGCATTCTTTTAAATTAAGTCATTAATAAAATATTTTTATTAATATTCATAACTAAATTTTTATACAGATATGCAACTTTTATTTTATCTATATTTATGATACCTCTCAAATAAAAAAGTTAATGCTACTTATGTTTAACAAAAAATATACGCGAGTACTAAGTAAAAAATATTTTATTATAAGAATAAAATACAATTTTCATAGATTTCCATGTTAATTAAATTAAATTTTCAATTTGAATCTTATATTATTAGAAAATATTTTTTATTTAAATAAATTCCATGATAAAACATAAATATTTATACATTACTAAATTCAGAAAATTAATGTCTTTTTGAAATTGTAAAAATAATTAAATATTACTATTTAAGGAACAAAACAAAAATTGTGCACCAAAAATGTTTTAACTATGCTATTTTACGTTATAATATAGAATACAAAATACAAAACTTTTATTTAAATTTTTTCTTTAAAGTTATTAATTTGCGAAATATCATCTGGATATTACAAGTCAACCTATTCCTATTCATGATAATTTGTGATAGCTAAAGTGTTAACTTAAAATCGTAATTATGTGTATGTCCAATTTCAAGGCCTTCAGTTAATTAGTATTGTTCATTTGTCAACTGTAATTGTAATAATTAAGTTAAAACAGCTTTGTAATGTTGTTATAATTGTTTATTACCACTGTGACTGCAAGAAAAAAGTGGTATAGTGATCGGTACAGTGTCTGTAACATTTTCAAAAATTAAAAACATATATATATATATATATATATATATATATATATATATATATATAAAACCTCCATATAGCTAATGTCAAAGTGGTCTGTATGTGGGTTTACCCATATTCTTATAATCTTGTTTATAAAACATTATGCATGTAAAAGCTATCGGATAAGTAGACAGAAATCGCTTAATTTTTATAGAGTATAAATATTAAATAGTGTCTATCTGTTTAATTGCTTATAATTTAAAAACTAATTAACTAAAGACCTTTAAATTTTGCTTGAAATAGTTATTTAGTTAGAATCATGCTGTAAATCTTATCATAAACAATCAAAATAATGAGGTTATAAATTATATTATTATAATTTATAATGTAATAAGTGACAAGATGGTTTAGTATAACATAAACGAAATATTCTTATGATGCTAAGCTAAAGCAATAAAAAAATAACAACTTTATAAGAAGTTATACGTAAAACATGTAAATTGTTAACTTTTATTGTATGTTTATTTTTCAATTTAATTTTGATAACAAAAAAAAACAAAAGAAAAATGATATTATTTACATTAGATTAAATTTAAGACTAAACAAATCAAACAAGTAATGAACATTAGCATATTAAAGAAAAAAATAATAATTCATAATTTTAATATTTTAATTAAAAATTTAAAAATTTTGTAATCTACTTGCTTATTTTATTACCCAGTAACTTGTTTCTATGTTCTGTTTATTTACTGTAAATTTATATATTCTATAAATGTATTTTTACAGAAAAAAATGTTATATTACGTCAATTATCACAGTGAAAATTACAAAATACTGCAATTTTACCGTTAATAGATATTCAAAATTACATAAATATACATTACATTTTTTTACAAAGTACGTCAAAAGTCAATTATTAATGAAAATTTATACAGAACTATATCTAAAGTCGTTTTATTTTAATATAATGAGTTCTGAAACAGTTTTTAATATTTTGATTTAAACTCCCATTTAAATAACATGGAGACTCAAACGATGCGTCAAACTGGACCAAACATGATCTTATTTCGCTACAATTAAGCGTTATCACTTTTTACTATGTTAGAAAAAAATATTTTAAATAAATTGTTCTTTATACTACGACTTTATCGCTTTACGTATCTACGTATTTATTATTTTTATTAAATTTAGCTAATTTTTTTTAAAAATTTTATTGCGTACTTTAATTTATAAATGTTATACTATTTTTTGAATAAACTATTTTGATTATTAATAATTAAATATACTTAAATGAATTGCAATAAAAATGTTTCTATTTCCTTATATTCTTACATTAGTTATAAGTTACTAATGATATATCTATGTATGCTTTTTTAAATTTTTTTATTATATACAGATTTTTATCTAGTATTAGATTATATATGAGTATTACTTTTTTTTATATATTCTCTATGATTCATTGTATTTTTGTTTTATATTTACATTACTAAAGTGTTATGTATTAGCGCAAGCTATCAATAAAGTAGCATTATTATTATTTATATTATTATACTTTTTAAATTAACAGTATTAAGAATATGATTATAATTACTTACTACAGGTGTATCATTTGTAGTATATTTAACAATTTGAAATTCATCTGTTAAATCACTGCTTCTAGCTCCATTTTGAAGTCTGTTTGTAAATAAATCCAATATATCCGCAGATTTGACACAAGTGATATAAATTACAATTACAACACAGTTGTAAAATAGCTTTTCATTCAACTTCTCTTTTAATATCATCATAAAAATAAATAAAAATTTAAAAATGTATTAGCACATGAACTACTACATTTATTTGCATCTGTACGAGAAGAATTGAATGTTAAATTTACAAAATAATGAAAAAAAAAATAAGAGTTCTAATTGCGCAGACGCAAATTTCAATGCTATTCAAAGATGTTATATAATAATTAATAATAAAGAAACATATTTAAAAAAATTATGTTTTAGAAAAAATAATTTAAATTAATTAAAGAGACTAGTTTACTAAAACTTGTTTACTAACATAAAAAAAAATGATTAATAATTCAATACAAGTATAAAAATATTTGAGTTATTAACTAATTATATTGAAACGCTAAAATGTTTCAGATTTTAACAAAAATTTGATAAAGATATAAAATTAACGAGGAAAGTATGTTTGTTGAGTGATGGTTTCTAATTTATATATATATATATATATATATATATATATATATATATATATATATATAATTGCCCGTTCTTAAAATTACGTTAATAAAATTGATTTATTAAATTATTCTGCAAAAGTAGCAGATTAAAAGTCAATAATTCAGAAGGGGAAAAAATATTTAAAATACTGTTTTATTATCGTATGTTTCCGCATTACAGATTTGTAATTTAAGTTGCAGTTTTATTTACATAGTACAGAGTAAGTAAGTAAGTAATGGTTTATTGTCAATTTTATTTTTTATGTATCATTAGAAATATTTTAAAATATTGCAAAATAAAAATTCATACTACAAAGTACCACAATTTTCCATTATACAACATATTCCATATAATCATGGTAGCCTAAGGGAACCAACAAGACAGTTAGAATTTGTAAATGGTAATGTTTGTAAAATCTAATGTATACATTTTTTTGCATGTCAGGTGCACTTGGAAGAATTTTTAAATTATAGTTCATAAAAACAAAGTTTGTTTTGATAGTAAACTAAAATACATAACTTTTTATAATATAATGTATATATATATATATATATATATATATATATATATATATATATATATATATATATATATATATATATATTAATAATATATATTATTAATACTATATAGTATATATAGTATAGTATTTTTTTTTTATTATTATATATATTAATTATATATTACTAAATCTATGTATATTCTAAATCAGTCAATAATTTTCCACATAATTAATTCTGGTATTTGTAGAGAATACTGTTATTCTTCAAGGTGAATTCTAACCGACTCGTCAATAATTTTGACACATTATCACATATGAAAGTTAATCTTTCTTTGTTTCATGTTAACAAGACTACTAATTACGTCAATGAATATACTAATGCAAAACATACATTGTACCTTAATCATTATTTTTTGTATGTGCACAAATGTGCAATATTAATGGATTTTTAAATATTAAATTATACCCAGTCTTAGAATTACTTTTAACTCTACATTGGAAAATATGTTCTAAATTATATGGTCTAAATCTGAAACATTCTATATATTCTTATAACAAAGTTTTAAATAAATTCAAATAATTATGATTGGGTATAATTACATTTTACCATATTTTGCATTAATTTTATAGATAATTTATGAAAATCCGATTTTTAATATAAAATTCTTACTTTAAGATATATAATACTAATTGTAAACTACATATTAATTATATGCGAAGCATCGGGAAAAATAAGAGTACAACGTTATAAAAGCATTCTCCTACGTAGTTTACATATAATTTTTTATAATAGTATTGAAAAATTAATTTATCGAATTAAAAACAAAAGCAAAAATTCCCAGGTTTAAACTCCGGCAAAGACAATTCATTTTTCTTCATTTTAACATTAACTAATGATTTAATTAATTCATCAAAATAAATTAATAGCGATTTAAGCAAAAACAAAATACTATTATAATAATACTCAAAAATATTGAGATTTTATATTTTTCCCAAAATTTTACAAGTTACTCAATCATTGAATCGGCTTGTTAGGCCATGCATCAATGACTGGTCAGTTTAGCCGTAGACACGTGTTTTGACCTATAGGGTACACCGTACTGATGAGACCCTATAGGTCAAAACACGTGTCTACGATTAAACTGACCAGTCATTAATGCATAGACTAACAAGCTGAGTAAAGTAATTTTGGGGAAAAAATAATATCTCAATATTTTTGAGTATTATTATATTAAATTTCACAATGACAATATGAACATTATTTGTTCAAAGTTTATTAAAATACTATTACCTAAACCATGTGTAATTAAGAATAGATAAACAAAGTAAATAGTAGTACTTTTAAAACTAGTAGTGAAAAAAAAAATTATTTCGTTTGATATTTATTAGTAAGTGATATAATTTTATCATAAAGCAATGTTTTTCCATCAATTGCTATCAGAAAATCTAAATGGTTAAATAATGGAAATGGTACTCTATAAATTCCAATTAAATTTGGAACTTTACTTGCTAACATTTCTGTATCCTAAAAAACCAAAACAAAAATCAGTTTATGTATTACATTATTATTTTATTCCTTACTTTTCTTGTTACAATATAATCACCATCGCCGTAATATAACATAACTGGTGCTGTTACCTTCCTAATATCATAGTCAAAAATATGTTCACTGTTATAGCGAATTTTATTCTCCTCAGTTCCATAATCCAAAGGCCGAAATGATGCTAAATATAAGTTTCTTTTTAAGAAATTAGAACAAAATGGCTTTGTATAAATTTAATTTTTGTATTTTATAATTACCTGTTTTAACATTCTGGAGAAAATGTGCTAAAGTGTTTACTGAAGTTCCGCCAGGAAAAGTTTCAAAAATTAATGGTAGTAAGCTCTGAAAGCAGTGATATTACAATATTATGAAGTTTATGAAAAGCTTTCGTTAAAATTATAATAAAAATAAACTAAGAAAGTTATAATAGAAATACTATTGAATCACATAATTTTATCGTTAATGGATTATTTAATGTAATGTTTGCAAAAACTTCTTATTTTCAAATTAATGATACATATGTTAAAAATATTTTGAAGATACGATATATTTTTACAAATTTAAAAAGTAACAAAATCGATAAAAATATTTATTTATTCTTAAAAACCGAGTTAAAGATGTTTTGAATTTCTCATAATTTGAAAAGTTATAAAAAAGTTTCAATTTTACAACGAAACTTTGATGTATCGTTATTGAAACACAATGAACACAAAAAAATTATTATTTATCTAATTTTGAAAACATTCCCTATAGAAAAAGTTTGGAGAACAAAAAAATGAAAGTGATGCATGAATTTTTCATTGTAATAAGTTGTAATTTTATATTAATAAACAGAAATCAGCTTGATAAAAGGGTGCTGAAAAAAAATCAGTCAAGGTTTTTATACAACATTATCGATTATTGATTATTGATGACGCCTACTTTGTTCATTTATTTTGTCAATATTTGACATTACTATTGTATTTTTTTTCTGTAAGTTAAGTTTTGTTTTTGAATTTTGATTTAAAGCATCAAACTTTAATTTTGCTTTGTGTATATTAAAAATTAAAAATATAAATATAAATACCGGACTATAAACTTCGTGTTGCAAGATTGCCCATATGTAATTTGTACCAAAGTATACGTCATCAATATGGTGAACAGAATGGCGGTTATGGATCAACCTGGTTAGTCATTTTGTTTAAAATAGCTTACTATATTCATTTGTTGATAATCAACACCAACTACGAGAAATAATCCTGATAGACATACGGTTTGCATAGCAGTCAATGGCGAATTATTATTACATAGAGTTGTCCCTAACTGAACTGTAGCATTTTTCAGCGATAATATCTCATAGATATTTTGTTCTCGTAGTGACTTCTAAAGTAAATAAATAAATAAATAAATAAATAACTAAATAATACTAAATGACAAAAATGCATTTCTTTAATTTATTATTTATGTGTTTAAACCATAAATCTAGTTCTAATGAAAATGTAAATAAAATATGCAAAATATGTACTTGGAATAAGTTAATATTTTTTTTATTACTTTAATTTACAAATTTAAATTAAAAAAAAAGAAATTTGTACCAGTGATAGATTGATATTAAGAACACAAGTTTGTTTTGATATATAAAGATAATTGATTCCTTATTATGTTCTTAATATAATAAAAACAATTTTCTATAAACCCCTAGACAAAATTGACGCACCACTTGAATTTAAATATTGTACTTATAATTTGAATTTTTCATATTAAATTTAAATTTGTATAAGGCAATTCGATATTTTAAGATCTAAGCATTGCTATAAATTATGTATTTACAAATACGAGCATTTGTAAATTTCCCATTATGTCTTATTTCTGCTTAGTTTTAAATTTTTTTTCTTTTTATAAAAATTAATTTTTTAACACATTTTTTCTACAATCTGCAAAATAACATTACTTACTAGAAACGAAGGTCCATTTTCAAGTAAAAATTCGAATAAAGGACTTGGCGAATGAATTACAAATACAGCTGGCGATAATCCATGCATCAATTGAATTTTATCGTTGTATTCGGGTTTCATAGTTGTCATCACAAAAAATACTGCATTGCCCATTGAATGTCCAATGTAAGTTAAGGTCTTTTGATTTGTTAGATTTAAAATGTAATCTATTGTTGCTGGCATATCAAAATATCCCATTTCATGAAAACTAGTAACAGTTTAATAAATAAATAAAGCAGGTTCTATAGAATAAATAAAAGATAATAAAATTGTAATTTTCTATTTTTTTAAATCGATAACTATAAAAATTTATATTTATGTATATATACACACACCTGTAATCCCAAAATTTCTTATCTTGATCAGGATCTAAATACACATGTTTTCTAGATAATGTTGAACCTCTTAAATTTATCATCCATACATCATATCCTTCGTCTGATAATAATAAAGCTAAAAATATTTTAATGATTGTTATTTCTTTAAAAATTTAATTAATTATAATTTTCTAAAACAAAAATTAAGTTTACCTAAATCTCTTTTTGGCCCTTGTAGCACCCATGTTGTAGAAGATGCTATTAGTCCATGACAAAGAAGTACCACTGCCTTTCCATGTTTCGGTACTCTATGAACGGTTAAAATGTAACCATCTTCAGTGGTTACTTCATGAATTTCTCCTGGATAATTGTATTGTTTCAATAACTTCATCTAAATTAGTAATTCATTTTGTATTAAATTTTTTACTTTCAAACTTTTATTTATTTAATTAAATGTCGCAAACGATACAAACATAGATTATAAAATACAATGCATAAATTATCTAAAAAGAAAACATTAAGTGTGTACAATGCGTAAATAATTAATAAAAATATGAAGAAAACATGAAAAAATATCTATAGTTAATTCTAATTTATTAAACGAATGAAACATATGACAAATGGGAGACTTTGTTAGAAGATTAAAATAAGCAATAGGCAGATAAAAAGTATTTGTACTTCTTGTAGACGAAGGAAGAACAAATTGTAGTTGAGAGAGTAGTAATAAAGTATTAATTATGACACTAATTAATATTGTAACAATACTAATAAATCAATATATTATAGTATTAAATTTTTATTATTATACAAGCAGGGCTGGACTGGAAACACATTTAAGCCCGGGAAATATCGGTGACATAGGCCCACAATATTAAATTTAAAAAAAAAATTACAAAAAAGTACATTAGTAATTTATAAACATATTTATTAAAATAATAAAAAAGATTTTTTTTTTGAATAATTGCAACAAAATTAAGTACATAATGAAGTAGTTAAAAACAATTAAATAAATATTATTAATTAAACAATTTTTTTAAATATTTGACTTTTTTCTTTCATTATATCAGTAACTCGATTATTGTCAATATTATTGTAAAAATTTCATTTCATTTCAGTCCAGCACTGTATACAAGAGATTAGAAGGTAAACATAATAAATAAAAATAAACGCAATAAAAAAATCGACTGTCGATCGCAAATAAATTTACTGACTTTTCTTTCGATTGAATTATTTATATATAGTTTATATAATTTTTTCACGTAAAATTTTGGTAAACTACAAGCTTACAAATAAAAATTAAGTTGATCTTGAGTTAAAAAGTGTGCCCAGGCCAAAACTTAGTTAATTGTTTTAAAAATTATTAGTAAACCTTTATGTATAATTAAATAATATAATGTATATTTAAAAATTAATTCTGTAGGTTACAAACTTATGTATTTCAATTCAACTTTTAACAATTTAATAAAATATGTATTCTTAGTCGTTTCTTAAGCCCGTGTGACACGATGCATTTTTCTGTGCATTAAAATGCACATTAAAATGCCGCATTTTAATTCAAGAAAAAATGCATCGTGTCATACAGAAAAAGCATGCATTTTTCTGTGCATTAAAATGCACAAGAAAATGCATTAGATTATTTCTCGCAAAATAAAATTTTAAAAAAGCTTACCGTAGGATCATTGGAAACAGAATATACGACATTTTGAAATTCAGTATTATTATCAATAATACTAGAATTACTTTCAAGTTTATGCCCAAAAAAGTCAATTAAATCGGCAGATATAACAAAATCTGAATAAACTATTAAAATGAAACAAGAACATAATAAACGAACACTAAAAGACATTATTTTTGATAAATAAAATAAAATTATTAAATGAGTATAGATAATATGTACATCTACATATATAAGAACTGTCTTTTTTTTTATTTTTCAATGACAATGATAAAAATTTTAAAAATAAACACAATTGACTTTTATACTAATTAGAAGTGTTCAGAGTTTACAAATAGACATTGAAAATTGCAGATTCATTTAATTTTATTCAAAATACAAGATGTTTGTTTTAAAAATTTGATATTGGTCATTGTTTTAGTAATAAAAGACAATAATTTCATTACAAAGAATTGCCCAAACATCTACGATTTTGACAAAAGTGAAAAATATTCAGATTTTAAAGAAATCAAAAAGAACAAACGCACTTTAAAATGTCAAATCGGCTAAAAATAAACTGTTTTAACGGTTACTTCCTGATTTACATTATGTTCCAAATAAACACTCTGTATATGGATTTCATACGTAATTAATGCAGTATAATTTTATGTAAAAACATTTCTTTTTCACTTATTTTCGATAATTACATATTGTTGGTAATTAGTTTTTGTTTGCGTTTGTAAACAAAAAATGTACTTACCATAAACATATTTTTTTTGCATTTTAAAATTACGTAGTGTTACAAAAGAAATAATTAAATAATACAAGAAGAATATTACATAAAACAAATTACTGTAATTTAAAAAAAAAGTTCTTTAAAAAACTGATGTAACCAGCACATAATTTTATTGATAATTTGTTATTGCATCTCCACAAAAAAAAAACATTTTCCAGAAATAGGTCTTTTTCGAAATTCAGGATTTAATTATAAATTGACGCATGTTGATCTAAAAAAAAAAAACGATTCCATCAGTCCTATTCTGGCCGGGAAAGTCCAATTTTTAGATGTCCTGTTCTGATGTTTCAAGAACGATTATTTGAAACAGAAAAATGTTCCGTTTTCCAAGAAATTACGTATACAGTAAATCGTATTTTTAAAAAAATAGTTTATAGAATATCAGATACAAACAAATCAAATAATAATGTCTTAACATTATTTGATTTGTTTGCTATTCTAATTTGTTATAAAACATACATATTGTAGCAGTGTTATGCAGTCTTAAATATTATGATGTACAGAACTTGTCTCTCTCTTATTTCAATTGATACCTTTGTAACATTATATTACAAATCTTCATATATATGCTAAACAAGTATTTTATAATTTTTATATGCATTCTACACAGAAAATTTAAAAGGAGTGCAGAAAGATAAAATAACGATAAGATAGCCTCAATATCGTTCAAACTTAAAAATGTAATGAATTACGATCGAATTTCGACCACTAGTTACAATAATTATGTAATTTTATATAACACAATATTCGAAGTGTCCCGTTTTTCTAATTTATAATTATGGGATCCCTTTTTAAATTGTGTACGTTCAGCTAATCTAATACAAGAATTAAAAAAGGATAATTTTTAATAAAGTAAAAATATTTTCAGAAAAAAACAAAATTTAATTAAATAATAAAAAATTGTTTTCTAAATTTCATAATTACAAATTATTTACAACCAGAATTCATTCTAATAAAAATAAACAATGTATAATATTTTTTTTAACAAAAATTGCAACATTTTCTTTATTATGCTTAAATATATGTACAATTGACAAATAAATTAAAAAAAAGCACAATAAATTCGGAATATAATTAATATACGATACCCTCCTAAAAAGGTCAACAAGAAATTGCAAAAAAAATTACTTTTCTATTTTTAAAGCTTGTATAAATTCTTCCAATTTGCCTTGAATTTGTCGGACACGTTCTAAAAATGAAATTAATTAATAACTATAAATATTTGTTATTTGAAATTTAAATTGACTCACTTAATTCTTCTGCTAATGTCACTCTACGTCCTGTTAAAAGTTTCTGTTTCTTTTCTAAATCTTGACTATAATCTTCTAAGACTTCTTTTATTTCTTTATCTAATCTACTTGCTAAAAATTTCATCAATTATTATACAAGGGTAATTCAAAATCGAAAAATTTCTAATATTTTTACCTTCCCGATTCATAACTTGCTGTCGTAATGCGTTTGAGGTAACTTTCATCATTTGTTGTATTCGCCAAAATAAAACTACATCGCCACATTCCACCTAAAATTGATTACAATTATAATTAATACTTATTAATAATAATAAAAAAATTAAATATATACTTCGGAATCTATGCCCTGTTGGTGATATAAATAGTATGCTTTACGACAATCGTAAGTGCGCGTTAAAGCTAATTTGAGGAAATGTCTTCTATATACTGGATGCCAAACTTCCCGGATATATTCGTTATCAATTTCGAGACCACCCCGTTGCAAATTTTTTCGTACGGTTGTTAATTCGTCATAGCTAAGTGTTGGAGGATGCTTCTGTAAAATAAATAATAAAAAGCCAACATTACTATTTATTAAACATTGCATTCAAATAACGTACGTATTTAATGCAGATTTAACGTTAGTTCACACGGTTCTAATTGCTATATTCAGACATGTAGCTCAAATACAAAACAAGTTGAAGTTAATATTGAATTTATTCGTTTAATACGACTTATTTATTGTAACTGACTGTTCTGAAAATTACTAATGAATGTTCAATTAATAATTCAATATTATTAATTGATTTATATAAAATAAAAAATAGTATATTTTTTAAATGGCTCTATTTTCTACAAAAACGATTATTATAGTACCGAAAAAATACCTGAGATATAATATGCTATGTAGAATAATATATAATTTTTTTGAATTTTTTTGTATTTTGGAAAATAGAAAAAAAAAAAATTTTCCAAAAAAAAACACATTTTTTTCTTTTTTTGGCCAAATTATAAATACGAAAAAATTCAAAAAAATATATATTATTCTACATAGGATATTATATCTCAGGAATTTTTTCGGTACAATAATAATCGTTTTTGTAGAAAATAGAGCCAGTTAAAAAATACACTATTTTTTATTTTATATAAATCAATTAATAATATTTAAATTAATTATTGAATTATTAATTGAACATTCATTATGTAATTTTCAGAACAGTCAGTTACAATAAATAAGTTGTATTAAACGAATAAATTCAATATTAACTTCAACATATTTTGTATTTGAGCTACCTGTCTGAACATAGCAATTAGAACCGTGTGAATTAACGTTAATGTACAATAACACGCCAATAACTTACATAATCTGAGTATAAAATTTTATCAAGTTCCGACTTGACATTACTTCGTTTCACTTGATCTTCACTCTGATATTTCCAATAAAGCCAACGTTCCTTAGTCGATGGACCCAACATTTCTCTCAGCATATTTTCCGTTTGATTCAGTTTCTCTTTAACGGAATTTTCGAGAAATTTAACCGCTGAATCCCATTCGCGTTTATCGGTTACACTACGATCTTCCAATGTATTCAATTGTATTACTCGTAACATTTCAGATGCCTATTATCAAATAACAAATATTTTAATCTTGAAACAATTTTGAAAAAAAATTTGAAACATTACTTTGTCTTCCCAACTGTGTTGTTTCATAGCATCTTCAATAACAGTGGTCTTGAGTTGATCAAATATATCATCATGATCTGGTGATTCTCTAGCACGTTGCATGAATGCCTGAAATTCGCTCTGTAATGTTTCCCAGCCCGATTCGACAGATTTTGCGGGCAGTGCTTGCTCAGCCCATTGACGAAGTTTGATATCAACCGTTGTATTGAATGTACCTTTCTCAAAATTAAATAATATAATAAAAGTATAACATATTAAAATATTTTTTTACGACTAAACGGAAGTGGTAAAAATAGAAAATTAATAAAAATGTTTGGCGTAGAATTAATTATATTTCAGGTTGTAATAAAATTTTATGAAAGAATTTATTTTATTTCATTGAGATAGTGTTTGTTATGTGAGGATTAATTAATTACCTGATGTTCCTGTTTGAGCAGCCGGTAAATAAATATTTTCGAAAACATGATTTGAAACTTTATCCCATAATTTCGACATTAAAAGTTCTTCCCATTTTTTCGGCGAAACTTGTGACAAATTAATGATTTCATCTAAAATTTCACCGCGTGCTTTTTCAAATAATTCATCTCTGTCCAACTCACGAAGTCTATAAATAATTATAATTTTTTTTGTTAAATATTTTTATTTACAGATCAACAACTTGGTTTCCATTAGATACCTTGGAAAATTATTTTTCCATTCCGTTTCTAAATTAAAACGAGTGGCTTTGAATGCATCCGCTTGTTGTTCGACAGTTTCACGTACCATTTTCCAAAAACATTCTGCAACGGCTAAACTTAGATTTCGAGTTGTTACTTGAGCGGACATTACTCTGCTATCTCTGAAGATATCAATATTATATTATTTAATCTAATCGAAAAAACAAAAATATATATTCTACATACTTAAATAACTTTGAATTCCTGAAGAACTTTTCTTCATAATCTTTAATTGTTTGAATGCCGTCATCCTTTCTTCCTCTACCAGTGACTACAGCGTAATAGCCCAACGCTTTCATTGGGAATAATTTTCCCGATAAAATTTTTCGTATCTAATTCAATAATACATAAGATAATTATTTTGAATTTATATAGTAACTTTATGTTTAGACATTTTGATAAAAAAGAAAAGATATTTACTCTATTTGGATCTGCCAAATTTTCTTCTGCCATATCAACTTTAGTTAGTACAAAAATAGTACGTCTACCAGCTGGATCACATTGTGCAACTAAATCTGTAACATTACTTCGTTCCGCGTCAACTGAACCATCCTAAAATATTCAATATTTTTCATTAATTTAACGATCTTAATCCATTATCTACCACTGTTCGATATTTAACGACGCTGTCTTAGTTTCAGTGGCCTAAATATAAGACAGTGGTATAAAATTGGTCAGACACAAACAGAAAACTGTCAATACTAAAATCATTCAATAAAAATTCGAATTAAATTAAAAAGGATTTCCTAAATTGATAAAAAATTTGCAACTTGTGATTTATACAACATACATACACAATCATGCCATATACCCAAAAGAATATGACTCAAACTCCTTTCCACTATCCTGAAATCAGTTTCCTCCAAACATCTCTCTATCTAGACAAACAACTTTAGCTTTAAAGCATTTTCAAATATAAGTATCTCATATATAAATATTTTTGAAACCATCTTTCAATAGAAATTAGTCCATTGTTTTATTTGTGAATGTAAATGATCCTCTATGTAATTTTCTTTAGAAGGATAAGCAGTATGGATCGTTTCATTAACACAGATAGCAATTCACATGTAAATATGCAAACTAATTTTTGTAAACTATGCAACTTTGGCGCGAAACATATTATTACTTTTCAACACAAGTAGATGACACACCACAACCTTCCTTTCATTCCATTTTTCAACTCAAGACTTCAACATGTTTCAAAATTACCACAAATCCGTTATAATCCGATTACTACAATGAATTGACAAATATTTAAAAATTGTATTGTGTTTTACATTTTTTTTGATAACTTCTTACAAACAATGTTTTTATTCTCTGACTGATAATATTTTAAAAATCTACATTTTTACCATAACATATTATTATAACCTACAATAAAACATGTGACATAAATTGTTAAACAATTCTTCTGATGTATAAAACATTTTTAATAACTTAGGTATGTAATCATCATATTTTGTATTCATGTAATTCGTAAATTGTTTACTACAACTCATGTATATTTATTCTTGTATAGCTGAAGATGATCATGCTTAATGATCGAAACGTCCAAATAAAATATTAATTAAATTACAATATAATTATTTAACGATCCATACTGCTTATCCTTCCAAAGTCAATGGCCCGCATTCTAACCTAACTTTTTCGTGAAATAGTACTTTTATCATTAATTTCAAAATAATTTTTTGCTTCAGTTTTTGACCAAATATGAATAGTTTTTCTATTTTTGATAATTTTTATTATATTTGGTATAAAATTTAAATAAACTATTATAAATTCCTTAATAAATAATTTTAAGTAAACGTCAAAAGCACTTTTGGCAAAAATCACTTTTATAAATGAGGTGAGAATATGGGCCAATTGTTTTATCGAAACACTATGTATAAAATATGAGAATACACGTCAAAAACAAATTTCAATTTTGTATAGGCCACCCACAAATATTAATTGCAGTTAGAAATTATTTATTTTCAAAAATTTTACCTGAATACACAAAATAATCGCATTCGGATTACTCATATATTGTTGAGTCATTTGTTTAATATTTTCTCTCGTATCAGCTGCCATATCAGTGGTAACAGTCTAGAAATATTTTCAATATTGATTGAAAAAGTATTATACAAACATTTAGATTATTAACTTACAGATATAATGCCTGGCAAATCTACCAATACCATTCTTTGTAAACCAGGCCCTTGACAAAAAAAGAATAAACATCAACTTATAGAAATCTTCATGCTTTCAGAGAATATAACCAAACAAACAAAAATATTGTTGTTTTTACCTTTAACACTCATAGAAATAACTTCGTTCGATACAGTTTTTCCACCACGTACTGAATTTCTCATTCTTAGCTCAACTTCGCGACGTAATTCGGCCAAATCGCTCTCTTTCGTAAGATCAAATTCGCGAGTTGAATCTCTAAATTGAGCTATGTGATATGGTCCCTCTGCTAAAGTTACTTTCACGGGTGCACTATCAATCAAAATTATGTAGAATTATTTTTTTTTTTATAAATAAAATACAATTGATAGCTGACTTATCAAGCACAAGTAAGAACAAGATTAGAAGTATATGGGTAAACCCATATATAGACGACTTTGACATTTCTCGGAAAGTTGGTAATACAATATTTTTATTAAAATTATAATTTATGTGAGCACTAGGAGAAACTTTTCGGAAAATTTGATCAAAATCGAATAAATAATGTAGCCACAATGAATTTTTCTAAACATTTTGTGATTTTTTCCTCTCGATAAGTTGGCAACACTGTATTTTGTTAAAATTACATAAATTATATGAATACTAGGAGAATCTTTTGTAAAAATTTGATCAAAATCGGATAAATAATGTAGAAACAATGAATTTTTAAAAACTTTAGTAATTTTTTTCTCGGAAAGTTGGCATCACTGGAAAAAAATTAAACCATATGACCCTATCTTGGGTACTTGACAAATTTATCCTGAAAATTTCATTAAAATCGGTTGAACCCCGTCTAGGAGTTGCGATCACAAAATTTTGACTGACGACGCACATCCATACATCTACATAAACTAAGTTCGGATTCGTCTGATCTAGCGGCTATATGAACGATTTCTATACATTTGTTTTTTTTTTTTGAAAATGTTAGACACCGTACCAAACGCTATACCACTTTTCCTTGCAGTAAAAGTGGTAAAAAAACATAGACAACAAAAAAAATATATTAATAACTTCTGACTTCTTTTTTTTAATTATGTCATTTACTTATCCGAGTTAGATAATGCAAATATCGTCAAAATTTTCTTTTCTTTACAATTTTTAAAGCTGCTTTTAAAATAAAATAAAACAGAATAAGACAGTAATGTATAATATATATATACCGTGTCATCATTTCTCCAGCGCCTCGAGGAAAAATCCTAGCCTGTGCGATCATTTCTAGAACAGAAGTTTTACCTGAACTTTGATCACCAACAACTACAACTCGTGGTAGATGATCGGCAGTATTATATTCAGTATCGTATTCAGCTAATTCATCTAGTACTTCCGAATACATATCTATTAAAGATTTCTGTAAAAATTTCAATACACAAATAACTCAAATTCAAACTACATAAATTTTTAAAACATTTCACCACCTTCATTTTTCTGTTATTGGTTTTTCGTCCACCTTTAAGTAATAAATTTTGTTTTCTAAGTTCTTTGTTTTCCTTTTCTAATCGCTCAAGTTCTCTCTGATACTTAATTTGAATTTGAATGACTTCATCTTGCAGTTTTTCAAGGCGTAATTGTGCTGCTTCTATAATACCATAAATTAAAATAATTTTATTAAGCTAATTTATTTTATTTAAAAATTACCGTGTCGTCTTTTTTCTTCATCAAAAGGTTGTGCAGCTCTTGCATGCGCAATTTTGTTCTTTGATAATTCTTGTTTTGTGTCTGAAAAAATCAGAATAAATTATAATTAAATAATACTATATAACAAAAATATTTGCTGAAAGTACTTTCAGTTATAAGCATTTTTAACGTTTATTAGATATTTCTAAAGCTATATAAAACGAAATAAAGTTCTTAAAAATAATATACAAACATGCCTTTAACTAAAAGTTTTTTTAAGAAGTTATAAACACGTTCTATTACAAAAATTCATTTATTATTTATTGGAAATAAAAAAAAAAAACAATATATCAAACCAATTTTTACCATTACAAAGCATGTAAAAAATTACTTATTTTACTGCAATTAGATGCAGAATTTTATTCTAAAACTTATATTTAAAACTTCTCTGTATTATTAAATGTTAAAGTCCTATGTTAAAGAATCGCAGTCGCCATCCTATATAAAATTTATCAGTTTAATTAATAATTTATTTATATTTTTGTTATCTAGTAATTCAACTGATATTATAACACCTACAAAACACTTCTCGAATTCTCTAAAACTACTGTTACAAAATAATTATATGATTTTCTAAGTATTCAAAGTATTCTAACTCTAAAACTATGATCTAATTAAAAATTAAAAAAATAAATAACTTGTAGCAATTCTAACTAAAAATACAAAAAAAATTGTCTTATTAAATCAATTAAAAAATCTACCGCATACCTGAGTACAGTCTGTCTACAAAACCTGTGAGGCTGGCAAAGACACCTAAACAGAAATTAATATTATTGTTAAAAAAATATATAAACTACATTTTCGTATTTCATACGTTCACATTTTTCCGCATATGTTTATTGAAATACACTTTCAAAGAAATATATATACCGGGCGTTCGTACGTCAAGTTCGTATGGGCGTTTAACATGCAATTTCGATAATTTGCAATATACTTCTTTCTCGAGTAAAATTCGGAAAAATACTTAGAGTACTTTTCGATAGAACATAAAAAGTTATATAATTTGGTTTTAGTTATATTTTACTAGCATATGCGGTTTGGGCGCTAGAATTTTTTTTGTTTTTTTTTTTTTTTTTTCTCAAAAACTATGAGGTGTAGGAAAATGAGCGTGGTATTGAAAAATGCGGAATAATGAGTATTATAATGGAGTGAAAAAACTATTATTCTAAGATGCATCGTTTAGTAGAAAAAAATTAAAAACTAAATTTTTGAAAATTTCTCAAGGAGATAAAGAAAAAAAGTTACTTACTGAAAAGTTACTGAATTTTTTCAGATTTTTTTGAGCAAATTTTGAAAAAAGTCTTATTTTGAAAAAAAATCCCGAGAAATTTTCAAAAATTCAGTTTTTTTCTACTAAACGATGCATCCTAGAATAATAGTTTCTTCAATCCATTATAGTACTCATTATTCCGCATTTTTCCATACTACGCTTATTTTCCTACACCTCATAGTTTTTGAGAAAAAAAAATAAAAACTAAAAAAAATCAAAAAAAATTCTAGCGCCCAAACGGCATATGCTAGTAAATTAAAACTAAAACCAAATTATATAACTTTTTACGTTCTATCGAAAAGTACTCTAAGTATTTTTCCGAATTTTACTCGAGAAAGAAGTATATCGCAAATTATCGAAACTGCATGTTAAACACCCATACGAACTTGATGAACGAACCGGTATATAAATTATATAAACTGAAATTGAGCTTATAATCACATTTCAAAATTTTATAATCAATATCAATCAATGGAATATAATCATTTAATTTATACAACATATAAATAATTTTATAACAACAGCTTTTCTATGTATATAATATTTTTGTTTATATTTTATCTTATTGGTATTTTATTTGAAAATAAATTTAAATTGATGTTTAAAAATAATAATACTTATATTAAAACAAACAATTACATTTAAAAAAAAAAATTATAAATAAAACAAATTAGTTTAAAACGGATGGATATCAGAACTATATAGCTATAGAAAGATTGTACCCAGTATGCAATCATAATTAAAAGTAATTAAAGATATAGTAATCAAAAAATAAATCTTACCATCGGCAATTTCAGGTAATTGTCCTTGTTCGTTGTCAGCAGCCTCAATAGCATCATCCAAACGTTGATCAAACCACGATTTAAATTGATTATATTTTGCTTCGCTTAATGCTTTCAGTCTGGGATCTTCCATAAAATTATTAAATCGACAAATTAACTACTAAATACTCTTCTAAATACTATTAACTAATAAGCTACTACAAAAACTACACATAAAATCAAATAATATTTACCGATTTCAATATTATTTTTAACATTCTCTTTCATCGAAATCAACGAACCACGCCATTGCTGCCATTTTTCATTATCGGGCATTAAATCTTCCAGCCATTGCATGTCAGGTAGTCCATCTTTCCACTCTTGATATTTCTGTATTAAAAGTTTTCGGTTAATGCCAGAAATTATTTAAATATATTTGGTTTTATACATTATTTAAAGTAACTCCACCACCAACAGCTCCGCCTAATAGCAAATATCGTATTTTAAGTACACCACGTAATGCACGCACTACGAACATTCCATAATTTCTATGCTGCGATTTATAATATTGTCCGTATTTCAGTAAAGGTCTTGATCTATCAAGTCCTCGTCCGGCCCAAACGGCATAACCAACACGTCTATCCCACATTTTACATCCATATTTCAATGGTGTATGCGAAAATGAACTTACAACTCGTCTAAAATGTTTCGTTAAACAATAATACATCTAAATTTATTAATACATACAATATAGTTCAAAGTCGGGTAGGTTTGACAGAAATGGCACGAAATGACATAATCCTAACCTAACTATAATTAATATTAAAATCAAATTTACCCGAATTTTCCACATAATAATTGCTCCATATTTTAAATTGTTTATAAATTGAACTTAATACATACTTATAACTCAATCATTAATTTACTTAACTTGCTAAAAATCGACAAATAAACTACTTTGACTTTAAATACATCAAAACCGATTGAGTTCCATTTTAATGTAATGGTGCCAACATAATAACCTAAAAAATTTAATACCGGCAAACACCGGCGAAAATTGAAAAATAAATAGCATATTAAAGAAATTTATACAAATTAATACATTAATTTAGCTTCAGCATAATTATTTCATTATAATAAGCTCGTTACTCTTATTACTTTTATTATCAGAAATAAATACTTAATTAATTAAGAATTACTAAGTACACATTTAAATTCTCGCGGGTAAGAACTCTTCTTTTGGCAAGTAATTACTTTATAAAAGATGTTATTATATTTAAAATATTTCATATTGTTATATTTATATAAAATATATTTTTGTAAAATATTCTGAAGAAATAAAGTATTATTATTAAATTTGTCAATATATTTTAGAATTTAGGACAATTCATTTATGTTTTCATATATATTTTTATCATATTTTTATTATCAATTTATTTATTTATTATATATAAATTTAATTAAAAAATATTTAAGATACATGTAAAAATAATAAACAAATACAATATACAAAACATAGATTATTTATTTTAGTCAAATAATTGCATATTTGCAAATTTTTCTACATCGAAAAATCCAGCTTTAACTGTACGTCCACCAAAAAACCTCCCGTTCAAATCAACCACCGCTTTAATAGCACTTTCAATTCGTTTAAATTCGACAAATATCCGCACGGCTTCATCGTGCGGAAACGATTCGATTTCATTGATAATAACTTTGATTACTTCGCCATATTTCGTATTACATTCATCTTTAACTTCAGGTTCCAAATCTTCATCAACTTCACCCGGCCCGACCATATTCCGTAGGAGAACAATTTTACTCGGACTTCGCATAATTTCCGTAATACTCGGCTCAGGTTTCGGTTGGGATGTTTCAGCGCTTTGGCCCGCTAGGATGGGCGAACCGAGCGCGGGCGGCGGTGGAGGCATCATTTCTTTTTCGTGAATTATTCTCCCGCCACGTTTCGATGTCTTTTCCACTTGCAGGGCCATCGCCATACCTTGTTCTTTTTTACCTAAGCCCTGTCCCTCTTTAAAACCGTATTTCGCCATAATACGGGCCGCTACGGAGCTAGCTCCGTAGGAATTGCTAGGTGGAGTTGTTGGAGCAGGAGTTTCATTAGTGGGTGAATCTTGTAAACTTGGCGGTGGAGCGATTGCAACTCCACCGCTTGATCGATTAGATTTCGGTGTTTCTGGTCGGGGCTCATCTTCATCAACTTCCCATCTACCAGCAAATCCGCTTACAGGTGGATTTGAAACTTGTGGAGACGGTGGAGGCATTGGTTCTTCACTGTCTGCAAACCTACTCTTCCTTCGACGATCTCTTTTTTTATCTCTTTCCTCTTGTGCTTTATCATTTTCGCGTTCTCTTAGATCACGAAGTTCTTTGACAACTTTTTCATACTCATTTGGCCATAGCGGATCATATTCACCAACAACATCCCAGTCGTAATCGGATATTATTCCAGATACTGAAGGTATAATTGGTAGTGGTGCTTCAATGTATGATGATGATGATGATGATGGAGCAGGTTTTAAATTAGGGTAGATATCATCATCTTTTTTCGATTTCAAGTCAATTACGGGAGCTAATGATGCTCTCCGGATTTGATCGCGTTTAGGTTGTGTTGTTGCTGCTTTTTTAAGTTGCAATTGTGATTGAAGAAGTTTGATCCCCGATGACCAGCCAGCTACTTTTTCTGTTTTTGTTGTTTTGATAGTATCTAAATCATCGTATAATGACATTTTGTACTTTAAATATAAATATTTCAAATTACACTTTTTTGACAACCAATCAACTCTCAACTTGTACCAACTTAAAAGATTTTTTTTTATTTGTCTTTATTATTAAAAATTTCGGTTTTTTAATATTATAATTACAATTTTAGGTTAACTCCCGAATATATGACACAGATGTTGGTGTGTTCACGTTAGTTGAAACACCAGTGACTCTCAGAATGTGTGACAAGACAAAATGTGATTTTAAATTTGTCTTAACGGTCTATTAAACACAACTCCTACCTGCAACCTACCTACCAAACCTAACGGACTTCTTAACATAACATAACATAAGGAATAAACACACTTCTTAACATGATATAAGTCTTAACGGACGAAATTGATAAAATTACTAATGAAACATTTTGAGGTTCACTGGTTTGTAGACACCAGGCATGCGCATTCCAATGTTCACGCATGCGCAAATCTGGTTTTTTCAGTATTTGTGAATACAGCAACTTCTGTGTCATTTATTCTTGAGATCAGCCCAATTTTATATAAATATGTCGACATAAAATCATAAATATAAATTGTGTTAATAAGGTGCTAGCTTCACAACAATATTCAAATCAAATTTTGACATTTGACAGTAGAATAAAATGTAAGGTTAGGTTTCCTTTTCGGATCGCAATGTAGCTAAATTATTTTGAAAAAAATGGTGTGTTACGAAGCAAAGTTGTCGTTATGTTGCTTTTTATCATCAATATGTTTTATATGTTTACTTTTCTTACCAAATGTAGCTTATGATATGGTGCCAAAACTTAGTGGAGCTGTATTTTGGGGCCCACTCTTATACTTTATTTTAATAAATATTGTATTAAGACTAATATTTAAGAACAATGATTATCAGGTAAATATCCGATCAATTATTTAATTCTCTAATCGTGTTTATAGGTAATCGGTGTTAAATTATTTATAGATTGCAATCCGTGCGGCATTTTTGGGATTTATGCAAGCATTAGGTATTTACATTTGGTTTTTAGCACCGAGTAGTGTTCATATATTTGGCATTTACATGACATTGATGGCTATTTTTCATTATACCGAATTTTTGGCGATTGCATTAGCAAATCCTAAATCGATGTCAACTGATTCGTTTATGATAAATCATAGTCCACAATATACGATCGCTGCAATTTCTTCGTGGATTGAATTTGGCTTGGAAAGTTATTTTTGGCCAAGTAGGTAAAAATTAAATTAGAAATAATAAATTTGTTTCACAATTTTTTATTTGTTTAGCTTTGAAAACTTATTATAAAATATCACTTGTGGGAGTGATAATTTGTGTTCTGGGAGAATTAATTAGAAAAACTGCAATTTTGAAAGCAAGTTCAAATTTTAATCATCTGGTAAGTGTATAAAACCTATATTAATACAGGTGGATTAACAATTATTTATGAAATATTTAGGTACAAAGTGTCAAAGTCAAAGGACATGTTCTTGTGACTGATGGTATTTATAGCATTTGCAGACATCCCAGTTACGTAGGATGGTTTTATTGGGCCATTGGTACACAAGTAAGTTCTTCTTTATTTGATTATTAAATTGTATTTTTACAATAGACTATTTCCAGATCGTATTATTAAATCCGTTTTGCATAGTCGCATATACAACTGCTAGTTGGTTATTTTTCCGTGATCGAGTGAAAATTGAAGAGATAACTTTATTAAATTTCTTCGGTCAACAATATTGTGATTATCAACAGAAAGTTCCAACTGGATTACCTTTCATTAATGGTTATAAAATAGAACCATAGTAATTGTAGAATATGTAACATATTTTTAACAACTTACAATTAATTTAATACAAAAAATTATGTTACATATTCTTCGACTACTATAACACACTGATCTGCGATTAATGACTTATTAAAATTAGGAAAATTAAACGTGAACATTAAACTACTTTAAATTCTTTATAAGAAAAACAAAAAAAACCTTAAGAAATTATGATAATGACTAGAAAATGTTTCTACAATGAAACTGGTTATTTGTAATCGTATAAAGAAACTAAAAATATTAATCAAAATATAATAAAACTTATATCATGTATTAAAAATAATATCAAAATCTGTCAGATTTTTTCTAATTAAGATTAATCAATTGTAAATATTTAAATAACCAATATCTTGAATGATAAAAATATCTTGTTAAATGTTAACAAACGTAATAAAAGAATTTATACATTTTTTTATTTTTAATTATTTTTCAAACCTAAAAAAACAAGTAAATATAAATATTTTTCTATTCCTATTGAATAATACAGTAATCAAACTAATCGATTCCGTATACGATCAATATTTATTGATGTATTGAAGTTATTGTATAATTGTCAATATTATTGATCATATTTGATTTTAGAAAAAAATTGAAGTAGTTGGAATAGAGACAAAAATATTTTGAACAAATTTGGTACGAAATAGAAATAAACATATCTCCATGTAGGATTAGAAAATGATCTACTGTTGCGAAATTTAAATAAAAATAATATAAAAAATCCCAAAACCACACTTAAATTAAAATAAAGCTAAATACGTATTGTATTTCGGAAGCTAAGCTTCCATCTTCAGTAGCTAAATAAAGTTTACAAAAAATCTTACATGTGATCCGAAGTACATAAACACTTGTCAAAGATCACTGTAATCGCAGTGATCAGTGATTTATTTAGCTAGTGAAGATAGAAGCTTAGCTTCCGAAATACAATACGTATTTAGCTTTATTGTAATTTAAGTGTGGTTTTGGGATTTTTTATAATATTATTTTTATATTTCCATGGTTTTATCTGGTTTAAATGAGATCAGTTCATTTCATGTAAAATAAAATAGCGTGTGAGGACATACAGAGGACAAAAAATAAAAGCATATTAATTTCTTGTATATATTATCGTATAAATTTATAAATATTTTTATACATGATATAAATCATAGTATTCTTAGTGGTGCGTTAAATATATTTTAATAATATATAAGCGTGTACGACATTTTTAATACTATAAATTGCTCGAAGTAAAAAAGGAGTTTTACAGTATCAATTAACACAGATATAATAGTTTAATACAATATGTTAATTTTTTTTTTATTTTCATGAAGAAATATCATTGTAACTTAATTATGAAAATATGTACAACCGAAGTTAACTGTGCACAATATTTAAAAGAAAAAATATTCATAATATTAACGAAAAATGCATTAAAATTTTCATAAGAAAAATATTTCAATAAAATTAATAATACAATTTTTAAAATCTAAAAATAAACAATTTTATTAACATAATATAAATAATGAAATAATTTTCTTATGAATATTCTACTAAATATATATATAAATTAAAATTTAAATAAATGTAACATTTCATTAAAAACTTAAAAACGTAAAAAAACATTTTTATACAATAAAAATATATAAAAATATCCGAGTTCAAACTCATGATCAATTAAGAAATAATATAAAAATGTAATTGAGCCTGTTTCAAAATACAAAATAATACTGTAATAAACTTGAAACATTCTTATATTTCTAGAGAGAAAGATTAAGACACAGATTCGATAGTGATATGTTTTTATTTTTTTAGTATTTCTGGTAGAAAGAAAATTATAGTTTCATTGTTCAGTTAGTAAATTCACATCATAAATAATGACATCAGATATTATTTTGTTTTCACAGTTACCTTGACAGTTACAATTTTTGAAATTTAAAGTAATGGAGTACGTACACATTTTCGGTTTGATTTAAATAATTAAATTGCAAATTTTGTTTTTGTAATCTTTCGGCATTATTACTTAATTAAATTTCAAGTATTTTAAGGATCATTATATATAAAAAAAAAGAGTATATATTTTAACATTTCTTTTAAAAACAATGACGTATTTTCACTGACAACATTGAAACTATCAATGGCACTCGAGAATATATATATATATATGTATATATATATATATATATATATATATATATATATATATATATATATATATATATATATTACATATTTTTATTTATATATATATATATATATATATATATATATATATATATAATACTTATTTTTATTTATATATATATATATATATAATACATATTTTTATTTATATATATATATATATATATATATATATGTATGTTGACAGTTAACTTCTGTTGCGTGAAGAAAAAGTAATGAAGAGAAAAAAATGCTTTCAAACTTGCGTTATATCACCTTCTTGGCGTGCAGCCACGATCCAACTAGCTGCACGCCCCAAGTCCCATTGGGATGTTTCTAGGGCTCCGTTACACGTTGCTAAATCTACAAAAGGTCCGCCTGGCGTATCACGTACTAGCTTTTGTAGTTTTGCCAATTTTATTGCTTTATGAACATCCCAATTTGAGTATTCCAAAGCGAGTAAGCATTGCTCCTTTGACACCTAAAAATAAATTTTGTTGTTTTTATTTTAAAAATATTTCTGTAGAGTAAAAGCTTTCGAATAAAATAATAAACTACTTACTTCATTTCCTAGAACCTTCGACATTATTCTAACTTCGTCCGAATCATTGCCCCTTGCTCGTGAACTCGGTTTCGCATCGGCGAATTCCAACAAATCTTCACAACTCACATGATCGATATTGTGACACAATAAAACTTCGCCATCTTGTTTCGAATTTTGTCCGTCTTCAAGATGATTTCTACGTTCCACAGTCCTATTTACTTGTCCAAATACTTTCCGCACTGGTTTCGTAATCGGATTAATCATATTGCTATCGACAATATTCGGCGGTAACGATATTTGCGTATCTAAATCTTCCGATGGTATTTCATCTAATGCGGCGAGTTCCGAATCGATTTGAGCTTCAAAATGTAGAGATTCCGTGTCGAAATCCCGTTCGGGTGTTTCGATCGATGTGTCCGATCCCATTAGTCTTTGATTAATGTAGAATGGTTCGTTCTTTCCATCTGGAACAACCTGTATATTGTTGTCCATAAATTGAGTGTCTAATGGATTGTTAGTTCGATCTTCGGGTGTAACAATAGTAACTTTTTCTAAAGTTCTTTGTATGCTAGAAGCGGGAATTATTAATGGATGTTTACGTGTATGCCTCGGTTTTGATGTTAGTAAAGGTTTATTACGATCGCGTGGTGGTAAAGGTATTGGATTTTCGTCATGACTTGAACTACACTCGGGTAAAAAAGACAAATCTTTTAAACTTGATGCAGCAACACCAGAATTATGTGTGTCTTGATGTCTAGCGTAATCTGGAATGTCTAAACTGTGAGCTTCGTAATTTTTCAATTTGTTGATGATATCTGAATCGTTACCTATAACAGACAATACTTTAATTTAATTGAAATGATTATACGGGGGATCGTTATTATTATTGGACAGTTTCACATTGTTATAACTTGGTTTGGTAAGGTAATCGTTTGGTATTTATAGGTTGTATTTCTAAATTTGTATCGAAAAAAAGTGCCAAGAGGTTTGGAAACAAAGCTATGTGGTCTACAAAAAATAATTTTTTTACGCTTCTTCATTAAAAAATAAATTTTTTGAGCCAAGTTTTATCAAAAAATATTGATATTAGGTTTGTTCATAGAACAGTTTGAAACCGTTTCCAACCGTCAGACGCATGCGCAGTTTGATTGGAGTGTTCACAGAGTCACAAATCTCCAACTCTGACTAATAGTTCTGTGTTCATAGAACCTTTCTGACTGGTTGGGGATCGGTTGGCAACGGTCAGAATAATTTCCAACTCGGAAAGAAATTCTTAGTTGGAGACATGCGCACTAAGTACCTTGTTGGCTGTTGACATTTGTACATGTTGTTTTGTTTACGATTTTCGGTTGAATTTGTAGCACATATTTACGGTAAGTTTAGCATTGAAAAATAATATTATAGTAATAAAAGTAATTTAATTATAGATGTGAGACTCTAGTAGTGACAACAGTATGTCAAGTGGAGACTACACTGAGAAAAATGGATAGTTACCGTAACGCTATTTATATTTAAAAAGGTGACACAAACACAGGATATTAAAAATAACAAAATAAGTATATTTAAAAATTAACTATAAATATCATAAAAACAAAAATTTAATACCATCAATTTGTATATAGTATACAGTCTTAATTCTTAATATAGTATTAAAATATATATGTGAGTAGATTTTAAAAATGTATAAATTTGTGAATACAGTAAACATACTCGTATATTTCAAATAAATATCTACTTATTATTATACAATTTGTTAAATATCTATTTTTCTCAGTGTACAATTATTTATTTGATCAATCTTCTTCTTCAAGCGAAGATGAAATTGAAAATAGATTTATCAGAAAAAAGCCAAAAAATGAAAATTATGTTGAAGAGACTGTTCAACAATATACGGAAGATCACTTTTTTGAGCACTTTCGTGTGAGCAAGCACATAGCAACACAAATTGCTGAAAGATTTGCCACATCGCAGTATTTTCACCATCAGGCGAATAAATGATGTTCACAGAGTATTTCAAACAGTTTGATTTGAAATCAGTTTGAAACCACGCATGCGCTCTCATATTCAAACACCAACCGTTCCAAATTTGTTCTATGAACAAACCTATTAACCCTTGCCCCACTCAAGTTTAAATTTAATGGAAGTTTTTGAACAGTTTCATATACGGCACAAATCGAAAATGTTGTGTTGCTTATAAGATTCGTTTCCCGAAATACTTGATTTTTTAAAGTTAAAATTTAATTAAATTATAATTAATTTGTACTTACTGTTTGGTAGATCCATTTTAAGTGTAATATCAGATGCAGAATGCCTGTCAGCAAGTGATTTATCGATCTTCGTGATCGGTTTAATTTTGCCTAATGTTTGCGAACCAGACTGTTCAGTGAATACACTAGTATTGGTTCTCATACGAGGTTTAATCATTGGCAAATTTCCGGAACGTAACATTCGTAATGGATTATCCGGTAAACACGGCTGACTAGATCGGTGTCTTTGGTGTGTGAACTATAATAAGAAATTTTTCAAATTTATTCTTGAAATTTTTATTATACTGCTATAGAAACCAATTTATATATGTATTCGTGTCAGAGCTGAGTAGTATTACTTAAAATACTAAAATATAGAACTTTAATCTTTTATTTTAGTATTTAAAATACTGTCAAGTATTTAAGGTACTCCAAAGTATAAAGAATTTATTTAAAACTAGTAAGTTAAACAATAAAAATATCAACTATAAAATTATATTGAAAAATATGATTATAAATACTTATAGAACAATATTGAATTAAGTAAATCTAACAACATTTGAAATATCCCCTACAATTTATTTTTGGATAAATTTTTGTAGCTATTTTCATTATGTGTAAATTATCTTATCTACATAATCTTTGTTCAATTTTATTTTAAGAAATTTTTATTTCACATATCTGATAAAATTATATTTCATCTCCATTCTCTATTAGATAAAATTAATAAAATGAAATATTGAAGAAGACAAATATTTTTAGGAAACCAATTTCTTTATGTTAAAACCGAGCTTGTAATATTGGTCCATTTAAATAATTCATATATTTTCAATTGAATACAAACAAAATATAATGAATAAATATAAATTACCTGCGTTTGAGTGGTAATATCCGTTATGGGAGCTTCAATTAGACTTTCATACGCAAGTTGAGCTTCTTCCGTAAGCGTTGACTGTAACATTCGGGATAACACGAGACGGAAAAGGGAATGCATTGAGGAAATCGGGATTCATATAGATATAGGATTTTCATAAAAAATAAAACAAAATGGAATATGTCAAAAACAACAAGAAAATAATAAAATGTGAAGTAAACAAAATAAAAATAATAGTGTATGAAAAAAATTTCAGTTGTTCAACAGAAAATTGTATTTACAAGTGCCCAGTGTACATAAATGTTTTAATATGTCCAAGAATCAAATTATGGAATGATTTAAAAATAGAAAAATAATGAGAAATTAAGATATGAAAATGGTTTTGATGAAAATAAGGATAAAATTGGAAAGATCAAATATAAATATTTTATGATATTTTTAATGAAATTAGTAACAATTTAAATATGATAATTCCGAACGTAAAAGGAAATTATGATGGGATTATTTTTGTAAAACAAGGATTAGGAAAAAACAAATTAAAACAAACAAAATTAAAATAAAATAAACGCAAAACAACAACAAAAAAAAAATTAATAAATAAAATCATTAGCATTAAGCTAATAACTACCACAACTAGAAGCAAGTCATGCATACTATAGTGTGTGTGACTAATTTTCTATATTTTGTATTATATAAAATATATTTTTTTTTAATAATATGGGCGGACAAATTAACTATATCATTAACATTATAGTTAAAGGTTTATGTAGAAAGAGTATTAAAAATTACGAATTTGATCAGTCTGTAAGAAAGAATTCTTCAGTACACTTACAATTAGATCTTAATTTTTAAAGAGCAAGAGATGATTGCATTTTAATTTTCTATTTTAACTAATTTAAACAGTTAGGTTTATTTAAAGAAAAATTATATAAGAAATTTAGATAAATGCTAATAATTATTTTAGTGAAATTAGATTATATAATCATTCATAAAATATAGGAAATAATTTCAATGTATTCCCAGTTTTCCTGATGAAGACGGACGTTGAGTTCGTCGAAACGTCGATTATAAATAAATATTAATGCAAAACTTTAACCTAAAGCAGTTTTATTTAATAAAATGAGTTCTCAAAGATTTTTTACTATGTTTACAAATAAAACTTTAAAAAGTTTGAAGCATTTTGGAAAACATTTTTAAAATAAATTGATCTTTTCCAGAACGTAATTTTTTTAAATTACAATTATTGGTTTTTTTATGTAATTATTTAAAATAATTAAATTCGGAAAAATCAGTTTCTTACACTTGAACCGAATACTTAACTGAATTTTTTATCGAACCGAGTAAGTTTGGAAGTTTTGATATCACAATATGGTGCGAAAAAGGAGAATTATGTGTTTTAGTAATTTTACCAATTTTTTTTTCTGTATTTGCTCACTTTATTCAAAAAATACGAGTCTCTTATTTTCCAGTTTTAAATCCGTACCCATTTCACTAAAATAGATATTAACTTGCAATACAGAATAATAAATATGTAGAAAATTTATATGCTCGAATCATCGGTCGAACTATCTGAAGCATGTTGCCATCTCGAAACAGTAGTGGGCGATAAACCACTGAGTATACTTTGACTAGGCGGCGGTGATTTTCCCATTTTCATTGCACCGCTTAACTCCTGTGGCTTTAACAACTGATTCGATTTAATTCGACCGCATTTAAAACGCGCCTGACCAATCAACTCGGATCTTATACTGCTATTCGACGTAGACAAACGTGACGCAGCACTACTCGATGTTCGTCTACGTCGACGCAACTCTAAATCCGAATGCACGGCCGAACCTAAACTAGTGCATTCACTATCCGACGAACTACTCTCGTAATTTTGCGGATTATAGCTCTGTCTGCGTAAGTTACGATCGCGTACAGACTTGCCTAATTTCTTCGGTAGATTCATACGATTTTCGGTAAATGACAAGGCTCGCGGTCGTAAATTTTGTATCGTATTTTCCGCATTTGTATTGACATTATACGCATTTAAATCATGCTGATACGAACTACCGTTTTCATAAAATGGATTCGTTGATATTTCATAGGTAACTGGAACGAATGCGGATTCAAAAACAAAATGTGCCGCGGGTTCTCCGAAATTTTTCGCGTTATGCTGATGTGGTGCGTTAGGTTGTTTATTATGGAAAAATGGTGTATTATTGTAATTGAAATTATCGGGGTAGATCTGTTCGGTCCAATATGGCGGACTAGTCATTGGCGAATGCATATACTTGCCATGAACAAAGCTACGATTACGTTCCAATCGAAATCGATCAGGAAATGCTTTTTGTACATCGGGTGACATAACCGAATAATTGGAAGTATAAATTTTGCGGGACATACTATCGGATTTCGTTAAAGTTCTATCGCGATATTGTGGGCTATAATGATACCTATGTGCCTCGTCTAAAGTTAGATCTAATAGTTTTTTCTCGATTGCTTTTTGATTCTGGAGATATTTATTATTCATCGTATTAGAGACTTGATTCTGTGCGGACATGCTATTTAAATCACGGCATGAATTATGCGGTGCTAACGAGCCTCTACATGTATGCGTTCGCGGTTTTGGATGATGGTTATTACGTAGGTGATTTTGAAAACCTTGAGGAGGTTCGGTAGGAAATGGTTTGCTTAATAATTCGCGCGATTTAGCAAAGCAGAATTCGGCTGAAGCACGATCCCATAGTGGAAGACGCAGTGTTGAACTTGGCGAGTCTTCCAGCGAAGTGAGTGATGAACGTAATTTCTTTTAAGTTTTACATTTATTGTGATAAAAATGTGATGTGTATATGAGAGTAAGTAAATAAAATCAAGAGAGAATTGTTAAAAGATTATAATATATTAAAATACAAAGAGAAAGACAGACATGCAAAATGAATTTAAAAATAAAAATTGTTAAAAAAAGGATGGAAGGGTAGGAATTAAAATGAAATATTAGTAAATTATTAGTATGTAAATGTAGTAATAAGTCAAGTAAGTAAGACCACAAAAATTCGCTAAGCATGTGCTGATTTCAAAAGAAATCAAAATTAAAATAACTTAATAGAAGGATAGGATGCCTATTTATATGCCATATATGTACATTTTTCAGAGTGATCTAAAAATTTCTGATCGAATTTTATTTACATATATTTTATATAAAATTTAACAATTTAAAAAACAAAATATATCGTAGTTTTTAAATCACTCCACACTAACAAAATTGTTAAATAAATTTATCTGCTAAATTTACAATTTAATTAATACAATTACAAATATGAATGTTTAGTAAAGTACTGGTAGAAATTGCAAAATATTAGAATAACATTAATCATTCGTAAAAATAAAGAAAATTTACGTGATTAATTAAATACGTTACGATAAATTATAAACTTAGTAGATAAATTTCTTATATAAAAAAACAATTTGAAAATAAACTGTACAATAAATATTTTATTACATATTTCAATAAATTAATTATAATAATTAAACCCAGACACCGTCATCATCTATACTAACATTATCTATATCTTTTAGACTATATTCCTCATCTGTACTTGATGTTGTGTTAGGCGAACGTTCTCGATTTTTAGAATTTTTATTTGTACTCGAAACGTCATTTTGAACATGCTTATTTTCAACTTTAATTGACGATGAACTAAGTAAATTTTCTTTCGAATTCGATTTAAAAACATTCAAGAAACTTTTAAATTTACTAGAACGTTTAGTTTTTACATCTAAATTAGCACACTTCGATTCATTATTGTTATTATTGCGTATATCAATTTCTTCATTACAATTAGTTAAAATTTCCAAATCTTTCTGTTTATTTAAATTATCATTATTTACAATAATTTCTGTTTTAGTTTGATCAATAATTTTTACATCATCATTACCGATAGCGTGCTCTTCGTTTTCAATAATTTTAATATGATTTTTCACCTCGGATAAGTCGTAATAGATATTATTTTCAACAAGTGTTTTAGATTCGATTTCACCTACCTGAAGATCGGGTATCGATTGTGCTTCGTCGGAGAAATTTCTTCGTTCACCTTTGTTTTCATGATCATGGTAACTTGCTGATGGGAAACGGAAGCTAAATTTTCGTTTATTTGGCGATACTGGTGTTGTAGGAACCGGTTCAGAATCAAGATCATTCATTGACCTAAATTCAAATTATTATTTTATATTGTAAATATTTTTAAATATACAGAGATGATGCTAGTATATTATGTTTTAAATTTATAGATTTTTTTATAACATTAATTCTGTATAGAATACATGAAGTCAAAAGACTAGCATTGGTGTTGGTTAGGTGAAACATTGAAAATTTTTTTTGTTATTTATGAATAAAATAGATACATTATATAGAAAAATAAAATAAATGTACCTCGCTGTAATTTCGTTGGCAAGAGCGATGGCAGAATCTAAAGTTTTTTGATCGGAAGCGGAAATTGGTTTAACGGTAGCTTGTTTCCGATGTTTACTGCCTGACGTTAAACGCGAAGTTAGTTCGCGTAATTCGTTGCATTTGTTAGCACCTTCATGATCTGCTGATGATGTTGGTCCACTTGGTAATGGGGAATTTAAATTCCGAAACATTGATTCCATTTCGTCCATTAACGATGGACCGAAATCAAGGGGCTAAAAACACAAAATATCACAAACGTTTCACTAACTAAAACCAAAGCAAACTGAAAAGGCCTAATAAGTTTGCTTACCTCAAACCGCGGACTATCACCAACCAGACTCTCTTCGTCGCTAATCTCATGATATTCATGATCAGTTACAGTAGCAACGGGCGGTGGTACTTCACCCGGCCATCGCATTTTTACACTGCCCGTGGTAGATCTCCGATCATTATTTGTCAATGTATTGGCAGCACTTGCGATCGATGGTGGCAAATTAATATGATCGCTTATATGCAGAGGAAGTGATTCGGCACCCGAACTAGGTCCAGTACCGCACAGTAAGGGTGCTTCTTCTAGATCATCTTGGGGCTTGTAAGGTGGCACGATTTGACGAGGAACTGTGTTGTACTGTGGATTAGAAATTTAAACAGATTGTGTAAAAATGTCTAAAATACTTAAACGATGTTTTAAAACTTGTTTAATTTATTTAATAATCTAATTAAAGACAAAAGATCTGATTGAAAATTATAAGACCCGGGGCTGCATAAAGCATTGTTGATTTATGCCGCTATTCTGGTCATCACATTTAAATTTAAAGATCTTTAGCTTAAAGCAAACTTTAACTTAACGACTTAAAGAAATTTAAATAAAGCAATTCTGGTCATGCATCTTTAAGCTTAGCAATTTAAAGAATTTTATTCCTAAGTTGGCAATGCTGTGCACATGCGCAGTATGTTATCTTTAAGTGGAAAACTGTCAAAACGTCAAAACCTGTCCATTTGCATAATAGTAAATTGCTATTAACACTTTTAGGTGGAATGGTATGGAATCGGATCGTTCAGATGCGGATATATATATATATGGCTTCAATTTATTAATAATGTTAATTACTACTAATTTTTTTAAGCAAAAATCAATTAAAAATTTGTTGTTAGTTATTTCGAATGTATTTAAATTGTCTCGTAATATTTTTCTTTCTATTCTTGTATTGTTCCTATAAAAATAATTTTATTTTATTAAGCCTACATTTAACGAAACATATATATTATTTAATTAGTTTCTTTTCAAAATCATCTAGATATAGGAAAACTGCAAACATTTCTATATTCATTTTTATGCAAATATTTTTCACACCAATATAAATTTCAACCTTTTCTGACAACTACTTAAAGTAACCTCAAATTTAACTGTTAAAGCACCTCCCATATACATTTAAATTTAAAGGACTTTAAGCTGAAGATTTAAGCTAAAGTTGTGACCAGAATTGAAATTTACTTAAAGTTCTTTAAATTTAAAGATTTAAGCTAAAGTTCATGACCAGAATAGGGGCATTAATCAATTAGTTAACTGCCTTTGAAACGCCTCAGTGATTGGTCAGTTGACAAGTAAACTTACAAAGCATTTAACAACACTTTGTACAACCTTGCCTAGCTGTTTCAGATTTTTTTAATTAAACAAATATAATTATCGTAGATAACATTACACATAATTAATTATAATTTCACTTAAATTGAAAAATTATTATAAAACTTAAAATGCAGTAATTATTTCATCTTTTATTTAAAAACAAAATTCAATTCAATTAAAATATTATAATATTTTTATTTTCAATATTTTTAACTTACTGGATTTACCGGTTCCTTTTGCTTTTTTTTAAACAAAAGAGAAAAACAACAAAGTTAAACATCACAATTTTGCTCAACACTAAAATATAAAATAACTTACATCTTTACTACAACCTAAGAAACTCAAATCTCCAAAATAGGCACCATCTAGTCCGACATGTCCCGTATGTTTAACATCGCCTTGGGGTCCACTAATCATCGTTGCATTTAACTTGCCTCGTCGACTCGACGTCTTCACATCGTTTCGGATAAAAGATTCAGGCCGCATTGAGGGTAAATTTGTTCCAATATAAGCCACTACGTGTCCAGGATTAAACAGTCCGGTTTTACCGTTGGTTAATACGCCCTTCCATAAATGATCAGTACCCCTAAAAGAAAAATATAGTAATATTTCTGTCATGTATTATCACTAACTAAAAAAATTACTGGGGGTTTTTATTATCTTACAATTTATCTAGAACAGTAATAATATCGCCAACGCGATGAGGTAATAATTGTGGCGCATCAGTATTAGCAACTTTAGCTTGTACTTGTTCCGGCCGACAATCAGCTAATCGCGGCACTAAATCGCTGAAACGGGGCCGTTGAGCTGGCTCATGTTTCCAGCAATCTAACATCACTATGTAGTAATCCGATGGACAACAATCGGGTTGTTCTAGACGTTGGAAATTCGGCTCATCGATTGCTTCCAATATTTGATGACCTAACACAAATTCAAAAAGGATTAGAAGTATATGGGTAAACCCATATATAGACCGCTTTGACATTTCTCGGAAAGTTGGTAATCAAATATTTTTATTAAAATTATAATTTATGTGGGCACTAGGAGAAACTTTTCGGAAAATTTGATCAAAATCGAATAAATAATGTAAAAAAAATTTTTTTCTCTCTCGATAAGTTGGCAACAGTATTTTGTTAAAATTGCATAATTTATTTAGGCACTAGGAGAATCTTTTATAAAAATTTTATTAAAATCGGTTAAAGTGGTCATAATAAATTTTTAAAAATTTTAGTAATTTTTTTCTCAGAAAGTTGGCAACACTGTATTTTGTTAAAATTACATAAATTATATGAATACTAGGAGAATCTTTTGTGAAAATTTGAGTAACATCGATTAAATAACATGGCCATAATAATTTTTTTAAAACTAGTAATTTTTTTCTCGGAAAGTTGGCAACACTGTATTTTGTTAAAATTACATAAATTATATGAATACTATAGTTCATTCGCGTTAAGAAATTAGTTAAAGAAAGATAGAAGCCAAAGTGACCTTGAATGTGATTGGCTGAAAACACAGACAAGATTAGACACACGAAATATAATTATCTATCTGAATTATTTCTCATACATTCGTTCGTGCACTTCGTACAAGTACGGCAGTTTACGGTACAATATCAGTGTGTGTGTGTATTCAAATATTTTATTCAAAAAAATTTTCAAGCCAAAACCGTGTAAAATGAGTTTTATTATTTGTATATTGTGTAAATAAACTATTTTTTGACAATTAATTTTTTATTATTTGTACTTTATGTCTATAATATTTGCAAAATAACATTAAAATTTGATTATATTAAAAATCACTAGATTTAAATTTTGTGCGACATTTTGTATCAAAATTACTGTTTTTTGGCAATGTGAATCTGTCTTTTAGTTACTTATTTCTTAACGCGAATGAACTATAGGAGAATCTTTTGCGAAAATTTGAGTAAAATCTGTTAAATAAAATAGCCAAAATAAATTTTTAAAAACTTTAGTAATTTTTTTCTCGGTGAGTTTTCATCACTGGAAAAAAAATTAAACCACATTGGGTACTAGACAAATTTATCCTGAAAATTTCATTAAAATCGGTTGAACCGTCTAGGAGGAGAGTTGCGATCACAAAATTTTGACTGACGCCGCACATCCATACACCCACATAAACTAAGTTCGGATTCGTTTGATCTAGAAATCTAGAGGCTATATGAAGGATTTCTATACAAATTTTTTTTTTTTTTTGAAAATGTTACAGACCCCGTACCAAACACTATACCACTTTTCCTTGAAGTCAAAGTGGTAAAAATACGAACCTGTTAATGCTGCCCAGGGTTGAAAACCATAAGAAAACATTTCCCATAAGGTTACTCCGTAAGCCCAAACATCACTAGCTGATGTAAAACGAAGATAACTAATACATTCAGGTGCACACCTAAAACAATAAAACATAAACATTAAACAAAACTATTTAAAAGGAAAAAAATCAAATTGAATAACGTCACCAGGCAATAGGTAATTTTAAATTAACATTAAAATTAGTTTGATAGTAATCTTTGCCTTGTCCAAGTGCACGACTTAATCCAAAATCGGATATTTTAACTTTATTTTTAGAGAATACTAATATATTACGCGCTGCTAGATCCCTAGAAAATAAAATGCACGATAAATTTTTGGTAAAATTCGAATGGTACATGTTTTGAATAATAGACTAACCTGTGTATCAGTCTTTTCGCTTCCAAATATTGCATACCATCACAAACTTGCATTGCAAAATCACATAAGGTTAAAACTGGAAAACTAGAACGTAGAGACGGCTCTTTTAGGCACTCAAGTAAAGAACGAAGTGGTGCTAATTCAGTCACCTAATAAAAACAATTTAACACATAGTATTCTTTATACAATCATATAGAAATGTTTTTATAGGTATTCTTTTAAAATAGAATATAAATCAGTTTATAAAGCCAAAAAATCAATTTATTTCACAAATGTATTGTCACATAAATATTCCGTAAATTAAATCAATTGGCTTATATAACGTAGTGACCGCAATTTTTAAACATAAAATATGTAAAATCACACTTTTGTAATTTCCTGCTTCCCCAATTGTTTTAGACAGAAAAAAAAACTACAATTAACAAGTTTTAGTTAGAGATACTATAGTATCGCTAGTTTTAGTGAATAAAATCTGACATCTAGAAGAAATTAGATATAAAATATTAAAAATTACTTTAAAAATAACCATAACCATGGAATTGCTACAGAAAAATAAACAAATGTCAAAATCATTTTAAAATTCAGAATCACAAATATTTTATAAAACAAAAAGATATATAATTTTCTTTTATATAATGAATTTAATAATAAATAATACAAAAATATTTTTATTTGGACAGATAAAATTGCAAATATTTGTTTATTTTTCTGGTTATCTTGCGATAATATTCGATATTTACATATCGACTTTCTACCGTGACATTAAGCCAGCCAAATTAATTTAATTTATTGATTTAGATGCAGAATTGTGTGCTCCAAAATTTTTATTTGTTGCCTTTTTTTGCTGAAAATAATTAGGAAAATTACAAAAGTATTATTTTACATGTTAAAGTCCTAATGTTCGAGAGTTGCAGTCACCACCTTGTATATTTATATCAATTTATAGTTTATACTTTTTCCTTGTTATTAAAATTATTATTTATTGTCCTATTTATATTGATCTGATAATTGATTCATTTTAAAATATGAATTATTTTTTTTTTTTTGACTTTATTCGCCTTTGTATTTTATCTACTTTGAACAAGATACAATATTATTTTATTCTGGTTTTAAATTATAAACAAAGAGCCAAAACAATCGATATTAAAAAACGATTAATTCTTTTTTTTTTATTTAAAACAGTAATATTTGTGCATTAATCGTCATTAATTACAAAAAAAAACTAATTAAACATTAGTTACAATTTAAATAAAGAAAAATGTATTGACTCTGCTTTTATATTTATTACACAACAAAATTTTTCTTCGAAAAATAGTTAACACATTTTAATAAAACTAAATTAAAAGTCAGAAAAATTTAAAAAAGTTTCAATTGCATTATTTGAATAAATTGAATTAATTGAATGACGAAATAATTAAAATTACCAGCATTAAACTGTCTGTATCCAATACGACCCCGTATAATCTGACAATATGCGCGTGATCAATCGAATGCATAATTGCAGCTTCCTTTAAAAATTCTATCGGGTTATTTTGCATCCTGTCTCGGGCCAGACATTTTATAGCTACTTGGATCTACAATCACAATTTACAAAAAATTTACATTACATTTAAAATGTATTTTAAATTTTTCTTAAAAACTAATTAAACTTACTCTTTCTCCATCATTTGTCCAAACACCTTGTTGAACAACACCAAACTCACCATTACCCAATTCTTTATTTACCGAAATACTATCGGAACTAATGATATGTTTACTGGGTACTTTTGGGCCCTGGGATCGATCCCCATTTGCTCGTTCGTCACCTAGCATTTTATACAATCCAATAAAACATTTATCGAAATGTAAATTTCTAGAAAACTAACCTGAATGCCCAATATTTATATTTCCTCCACTTTGTAGAAGGCCATCTTCTTTTTTTGTCGACAATAATCTTTTAAATTTACTTAGATAGTTCTGCGGAAAATGTTTATTATAAAATTTTTTCAATCTTCTTTGTTCAGGTTTCGACATTCCAAGCTGGGTAAGATCTTCATCGGTTACATATTTTAGTTGTGAAGCGTTTTGCACTTTAAGATCACTTCTATCGAAAAAAATTATTATTTAGGAGTATTATAAAACATTCCAATGATTTAAATATTTATTTAACTTACTTAATATTATTATAATAATGTTGCAATTCAGCTTCCACTAAAAATTCGTAGAGACCAGGCCCTTTCATAACTGATGCACCCGTATCTATTAAATTATTATAAATAACAAATCTTTCATTAAAAGTTTAACTTATAAAATGTTTATTTATTTATATTTTAACATTCTATTACTTTCCATTATTATTTACAAATGAAAACAAAGATGTTTACAGAATGCAAAGTAAAATTCAAATAGGTTAAATAGATTAGTTTTGCTATAAAAAGAATAAAAGTACAATACAAGTAAATTCCGCAAATACATATATAGTAAAAAAAAAAGGATGTTAATACATTTTCGAAGAGAGTTATTTTACAGGTGCTGAAAAGATAAAAATAAATAAGTAACAAGTGTATCAGCTTACCCATTATGATTCAAGATTGGTTTTAGTGATAGATTGGTATTTAGGAACATTTGCACATATCATAATAAAATCATGTAATACGATAGTTCAATCATATCAAAGAAATTTAGTAATGTAATTCTTTTTGTAAATATTTACTTTATAATACTGTCATTTAGGCCGACAGCCGCCATCTCGCCATAATTATATATATGACAGCAAAAAGAATTTATCGCGCATGAACCGTAAAGATTTTATAAGTCTGATGCACACAAGAAAATTAAATTCAAATTCTTTTTTAATAATGATTTTATTACAATAAAACAAAATTAAATTAAACATATTGTTAAGTCAACAAAACAATTATAATAATACAATTAACAATTGATGTTTTATATTACAACGAAAATATTATTGGCTTTTTCTTGAAAACGCACAACGTAAACACAAAGTAGTGGATTTGTTCAAATTTATAATCAGTTTTAAAAACAAAATTAAATTAAACATATTGTTAAGTTAACAAAAAAAAATATAATAATACAATTAACAATTGATATTTTTATATAACAACGAAAATATTATTGACTTTTTCTTGAAAACACAACGAATTTTAATGAAAGGAACAATTAACAATTGTTATTTTAAATAGAAATAATTATCTCATGAAATAAAATTAAATTAAACATGTGAAACAAAAAATTGAATTATCAAAATTAACGAAAGGAATAATTAACGATTGATATTTAAAAGTAGGAAAAACGTTAATTATTAAAACATACTGAAAATATTATTGGGTTTTGTTTGTGAACTAGCGAAATTAAATGAAAATCCGGAATTGGTAGCGGGTTGATCATTATTTGCAAATAAATTTGTAGCCTTCTCAGTGGTGTCATTTCCCTCCATAATATTACTGTCTGAGATTTCGAATGATATGGCTGATGCCGGAGAATCAGGACAATCATCTGTGGGAAAAATTAAATATTCATATTAACATAAAAAATAAAATATGACAGTATAAGTCGTATTCAAACTGCCGTTTTAGTTTTAGCATTAAATTTAATGCTATAAGCACAGCGCGCAATAACTTGACTTAATAAAAATACATATTTTATGAAGCTTATTTACATCAGTTTTTGCTAAGTTGTTGCTTTTTAACAAAAAAAATATATACATTCCATACATCTGTGTTTAATTAAATCTAGAAAAATTAAACTTTAATATTTTCAATTAAAATTACAAATTTTCAATATAAAATCTGACTCGTTAATCGATTTATTACTTAATATGCCACTGTAGATCGAAATCAGTGGCGGATTAAGCTTGTATGGAGCCCTTGATTGAAATTTTTCGAGGCCCTTGCATCAAGTTGATAAAAAGTTTAATAAACAAAAAGGGATCATATTTTGGTCAATGACCTTTAAATGAATTAGGTAGCCAACAATATTTGTAAGTAATTTCATGTGATTGCATATATTACAAGTAATTTATTTTTTATGTAATCAGCAATTAATTGACATTCCAGAAGTTATGATTATATCAGGATTTAAATAACAACATTATTATTGAATAGATTTACTTTTTTATACTACGGTACGGTATTAATAAATATTTAAAAAAATGAACGATTTTTATTCATAAATTTTCATTTTGTTAATTTATATAAAAAAAAATCGAATTTACCATCAAACGGCAATAAATCATCGTTTTGTAACAGATTTAGATTTGGAGTGAATGAAGAAGTCATATTTTCAGCGGAAGAAAAATTATCTTTTAAATTTCCAGAGAATTGTCCACTAGCTTGTCGAGCACCCGATGAATTCGTACTGGACAATACCATAATTGAGTTATTTATATTGGAAATATTTCCGGACTGATCAGTGATAGTCTCTTCTTTGTCTTGTGAATTTTCAATTACTGATACAGTATTTTTCTCTTTTTCATCCGATACATCTGTAGTTACAGTAGCAGGGTTTGGAAAATATGGAGACGATACTGCTACCGGTCTTACAATTGTCGAAATCTGATTCAATTGCAAATCTTTCACAGTATCATATACTTTTGTACTGGTTTTCGATGATACATTTACAGTATTCTCTTTTAAAATGTCTTGTTTCACCGATTTATATTCGATGATTGGTTTTTTATAGGAAATATTTGGCTTTTTCAAAGATATAATCTGTGAGAAATCTGTTGAAGGTCGTTTCAAAATATTTTTTTGTTTATCTATAAAATACAATATTCGAAAGTCATGTTCATTCAAATTATAAATTATTTATTTTTACCTGCAATTTTCCACTTATCTTGAAATTTACCAAGTATTGTTGACATTGGAGGTAACTAAAAAAATAAAATATATTTTTATTTTACATAACAAATATATATAAATTATATGTTATATACCTCAGGTTTATTCAAAATATTTATATTGTATTTTTCTATATGATTTGTTGTGATTTTTAAAGGATTCATTTCTGAAATAAAGATTACAATAATAAAACAAATATCTAAACAATATGAAATAAATGTACTTACTTTGAGCAAATTTTTGAAAATCTGGTTGTTTAAACTTAAAAAAAAAGAAGATAAATTTAAATAATTTTATAACACTAATAAGTTAATTAATTTTTACAGTTTATACATATAAGATTTGTCCCAACCTATCATGAAATCAGTTCAGAACTGTCCGAAGCATGCGTAGTACAAATTTAACTTATAATAATTTACCATACTGCGCATGCTTCGTACAGTTTCGAATTAATTGGTACAAACCTAGAATGTAGAAACAATCAATTCTAATCAATAAATCAAACATACATTAAACATTAAAAATGGATCCAGATTTGGTAGTGCATGAGGAAATTCATTGAAATGACTCGCATCTAATTAGCAAAAGTAATAAATTAGTTATACAATGATAAATATAATATTTAGTAACCCATATACAATAATAACCTGGTCGTATTGGTTTATTTATATTAATCTCTAAATTCTTCAATGTTGACAAATTTTGTTGATTTACTGATACTGAAAAATTAATATAAAAACATATGTTATTGTTATAGTACTAAATATAATTAAATATTTAACTATCAGCTGATTTTTTTAGTTACATTATACAGTATTTTAGTAAATATCGTATCGAAATGTAATTGTTTTACGAATATATTAAATTACAATACCTTCTTTGTTGGCCAGTTGAATTTGTTTACGTTTTTGTTCGACCATAAATTCGGCAAATTTGATGATTTTTAATTGATTAATTTGATCAACAATTTGTCGCATTTGCGTATTTTTACGTTTGGCATCTGTAACTTGTTTCTTGAACAATGCCAATTTGATTTGTTTCTTTTTAATGTTCATTTCACATTTACGTCGTTTCTGTACAGCTGGTAACGCTTCAAAAGCTTTTATAGTGTTCATGTAAGAAATATCAAAGTTATTTTGTGTTTCATGAATGATTCTGCCCAGATCATTCAATTCTTTCTGTTTATATCGAATTAGATAGTCCATTTTTTCTCTACAAACTTCTTTTACTTCCGTTAATTGATCAACACTAAAATTTATTTAAAATTTAATCAAATTTTAGTAACCAAAAACAATAGGAGTATTTTATAATTACAGTTGCATTTTCTGTTTGATTTCGTTCATCATTTCTATATTATGTGCAATGTTCAATTCTAACACGTCACATTTATGATTAATTTCTGTTGTTTCTTCTTTTATTTGTTGCTTAGTTTTGTTTTTTGCTGAAATAAATAATTGTATAATATAATTATGAAACTGTGGCTACTTAACTGTAATATACCTTCATCAATCATTTTTTCTTGCTCTTCTTTACGGATTAATATATTGATACCTAATTGTATTTCTGTTATAATATTAATTTGTTCTTGCCAAGGTAATGTGGATGGTTCAATCTTTATATTATTATTATTTGTAGCCATTTCGCCTAAATATATAAAAAAACAAATTAATAATAAAAACAAATTGGTTTTACAATTAATATTAATCGTAGCGAAAGTTTTTTTTAGGTCTAGTTAATGATCTACAAATGAACAAAATTGATATGGTCTAGAAAGACCTTATTCGTTTTGTAAGACAAGTTACAATATTCTAAAAACTGAAATAGTTAGCTATGATAGAATAAATTTTAATAGAACAAAACAAAATAATTGAAATAGAACAGATAAAACAGTATTATTTCGTTTGACATTGTTCTGACAAAAAAATTAAATTATGGAAAATCAAAAGTCGGTGGAAAATGTACAATTAGACTTAGAAAACACATCGGAGCAAGATGGATTATCAAATGATGAAACAGAAAGATTGGCTGGCGATAGAATAAAAGTAGAAGCACAAATTAACGATATAGAAAGAAAACTGAATAATAAAATGTCTAGTGCCGGTGAATCACCAGAAAAATATAATTTAAATAAAGAAAAATTTAATACATCTACTGAAGAACAATGCTTATGGTTGCTGAATCAAAATAAATTTCTACATTTGGAGTAGGTTGATAGGAAACATATATTTATGTAATTGTATCTACACGAAAACAATTATGTAGTTTCTAGAAATAAGTTATCTATTAATTGAAACGATATATTAAACTATAAAAATATTTATTTACTGTAATATTTAAGTTAACTTTCTTATTACGATAATTAAAATATTCGTTTATATTACAGATTATTGAAAGAACGGCAGCTTTCTGTAAAATTTCAGAAAAAACTAAAATATATTCAAGATAATCATGAAGTATTTGATAAATTGAAGGAAGCTTATGTAACATTAAAATATAATGAATCAACTGAACGAGCTTTAGTTAAAGTTAAAGAAGAATCTTGTCAAGCGATAGAAATATCAGAAATAACGCCAACAGATATTCAAATTGATTCAACCACGATCGGCACTACTCCTGGTTATATCCAAGTTAGGAGGTATCAATATCATCAATAAAGTTGTGAATTTTAATATCACAAAACTGTTTATCGAGATATTTTTAAGGCTTATTCCAAACTACCATCAAATCAGTTTAGAACTGTCTGAGCTTGTAATTTACCCTACTACGCATGGCTCGTATAGTTCTAAGCTAGTTCAGAATTTAGTTGAACAAATCTCATATTAGATGAAAGCGACCGTACGATGAACAAACATACAACTTCACAAACTAAGGTCGGATTTGTCATCTAAAGATTATATGACGGTTTTCCATATATATATATATATATATATATATATATATATATATATATATATATATATATATATATATATATATATATTTTAATTTAACAATATTACAGACACAATCTGCTATTTATTAATCATAAAAATTGTAATATATATATGTTTTAATTTCATAGACAAGATTTAGATTCTGTGAAAAGAACCGTACAAACGTTAAAAGAATTGATTGTAACAAAATCTATACCAACATTTGGATTAACTGATGCGCGCGAAGCTGAATACAAGAAAGATATTGCAATATTGTTTACAGAAAACTGCAATTTAAAGCAACAAGTTTTAGATATGCAACAAGAAATAAATGCAATGAAAAAAGAATTAACAACAGCTAAGAAATATACCAAAGAACATATCGTAATGAAAAAAATTATTGCAAAAATGGAAAGTGCATTGCGGTAAAAAGAATTTATTATTTATTTACACATGCATTTTATTTTCAAAATTGAATTTTTTTTTCAGAATTCAGCAGCCTGATTATGATAAAGTATATAATTTAAATTATACTGATAAAGAAAAAAAAATTGTAACTCTTATAATGTCCAAGTAAGTAGTCTGGTAATTTAATTTCATAAAATATAATATTTCGTAATTTTAGACCAATTTTGACCAATCAGAATATTTCGGGCTTAGAAATTTGGAATAATAATACATAACTAACGTATTTTAATCATTTTGGACAATTTGTTTTATTACAGATACGATATAAAATTAAAAAAGAAAACGAGTGATTTTCAAGAATCAAGTGAAATTGATTCTAATTCATATCAAAACATTCCTATTCCATCAACGTCGTTTTTTACACCTCGAACTCCAACCGAAATGAATAATAAACTTTTTGAAAAGGATTCTAATTTGGATGTATCAGCCACATTTAGTACCTCCGAGAATGTAAATAAAAATATGAAAAGTTCAAACAACGATGAACAAATTACTAGAACTGATGATAATATAAACATGGAGGAAAAAAATTATGATTTAGAATCACCACATACTTTTAGAAGTTGTGTTGAGGAAAAAAATTATGATTTAGAATCACCACATACTTTTAGAAGTTGTGTTGATGAAATGTAAATGAATTATAAATAAAAAGAATTTGAGAAAAAGGTAGTAATGACTTTATATATAGATAGTAAAGCTGAATTTCAATTTAAAACAGCGTGAAAATATTCTGATTAATTATAAAAAAAACATTTAATTATATATAGCTATGTAATTTGTAAACATGTTATTGTTTTCAAATTCATAAATATTGTTATTTATTATAGTGACTTCCTTTTTATTCACAAATATAATTGAATCAAATTTTCATATTTTCTTACATATTTCTTAGTAAAATAAAAATATAAATATTTTTGCAAAACGTAATTTAATATATTTATCGGAAAACTGAATGTTCAATGTATACATATCTGTAAATTTTTATACGATTTATTACAGTTAGGCCCAAATAAGATTACCAGAAAATCGGGGCACTAAAAAAATTTGTAATGAGTCTCCACATGAAGCAGTTTTATACCGGTTATTCCATGTAAGCTGCTACATCAGGCTTGGCCAATAGTTTAAGCCCTGAGCCATATTGTAAATAAAAAAAATCGCTTGAGATACAAAAATGACTTAATGTATTAAATAAAATTTTATTTATTTTTATTGTTTATATTATACACACTAACTTAGGTACTGTGGCGCGCTGAAAAAATATAATATATAAAAATTAAGATCTTAAAAAGTAACTAACAAGTGATATATTAAAAACATTACAAACAAGATTAGAAGTATATGAATAAACCCATTTATTTGACACTTCTCGGAAAGTTGGTAATACAATATTTTTATTAAAATTATAATTTATGAGGGCACTAGAAAAAACTTTTCTGAAAATTTGATAAAAATCGAATAAATAATGTAGCCACAATGAATTTTTAAAAAATTTTGTCATTTTTTCCTCTCGATAACTGTATTTTTTTAAAATTGCATAATTTATTTAAGCATTAAGAGAATCTTTTATAAAAATTTGATTAAAATCGGTTAAATAAAGTGGTCATAATATATTTTTAAAAATTTTAGTAATTTTTTCTCTCGGAAAGTTAGCAACACTGTATTTTGTTAAAATTACATTAATTATATGAATACTAGGAGAATCTTTTGTGAAAATTTGAGTAAAATCGGTTAAATAACATGGCCATAATAAATTTTTTAAAACTTTAGTAATTTTTTTTTCCTTGCAGTCAAAGTGGTAAAAAAAGAAAAATAAATAAATATAATTTACATATTAATTTATATAATTATAATTACTGTACTATGTAACACAATAAATTAATTTTTATAAAAAACAATAATTTTATTTATGTCGCGTCGTTACTGTCTTAAAATAAGTTTTATTGACAACTATCATGTCAAATTGTAAATTGTTTTATTTATATCTGTGCAGTATTACACTAACTTATTAAATTTTGTTATCAAAATTATTCAAAATAAGTAGAAATTTTAATCCTTCCTGATGTATGGTGAAATCTTATTATGTTGGACCTAAAAAATTTAGCGCCATTAATAAAATTTTATTTTAATTAAACTTAATGCTCAAAAAATTAAATAATTTCATTTTTGCAGATGCTGCTAAATTTCGGACAAAAATATTAAAGTTTTGTTTATTATTACTTTACTTATTATTATTATTTATTAGATTTTTATGAAATTTTCAGAACGAATTCATTTTATTTTTGTACAGTATTTACAATAATTTTTGGAGTAAAAAATTTAAAGAAAAATGTATTTCTAATTTACCTTTTTAAATTACTAGTTTGTAATAAAAAAACTATAGAAACAATAATCCTATATAACTATATATGGTACATCACTTTCAGTTTTGTACATTATTTGCAAAAAAGTTAATTAAAAATATTAAGTCATTACCATTTTGAATGGCAATATGGCAATAGGTATATGAAAACTGAAAAATATTATTATTTATATATTATTTTACAAATTTTTTACATTAGTTCCAGAATTTACTACAATTTATAACTTCAAAATTTATATTTTCACTCCACGTGAGAAGCAAATATTGGCAAGTAAATTAAATATTGCGTCAGATATCGAGTTCGGTAACGAAATAAAAAAATGCATTACAATTTGGCTTTCTAACTGACTAACTTTCTCTTTTTACTACATCTAATGTTGTAATAACGTATGTGTATTTTCAATGCAGATATCATAATGAAGGAAGAATCACACCATGCAATATAGGAAAAACATACTGCGCATGGTCCAATTGTGCGTGTGCTAGTATATTATCAGTCGCATATCGCGGTTTGCTGGCAAATTCTGGACGTCAGATCCTTTTGCCGCATGTGTTATATTTCATATTGTTTAACTTTTATTTAAATTTTGTTAATTGAAGTTTATATTATATACATAACGGTAAGTTTCTTATAATATTAGATACACATGTAGATAATATTGTTTGTGATTTAGAATAATTTTTGTATAAAATACTGTTGACTTGAATACATTAAATTATTTTTAATTTAATTTTTAAAAAATGAATAAACATGTTTTATTTATTGGATATTAATTATTAATAATAAAATTAAATATTGTTTGATTTTAAAATTATATACAATGATCATGTTTTTCATTTAATATCTAAATATAATTTATTCAAAAAAACTACAATAAATTTTTTATGTTCAAAATGTTAAACGTGAATTTAAATTAAAATTTAAACAAAATGTTTGCTTATAAATAATTTATAGAATTTTTGTGAATATGTAAATATTATCTTAATTTATTAAAAGCTTAGTTTATATAATATTTTATTATTTATAAAAAATAATATTTAAATACCAATTATTTTAATAGAATTTAATTATTATAAAAATAAAGTTATGATATTAAACAATTTCTATCAAAATTAAATTTTAACAGTATTTTTTAATTCAAATAAATAATTAATTAGATTTTTTGATTTCGAGTTCTACTTTATTATAAATAATTAATGAACATTAATAATAAATATATGTATGTATGTATGTTTACAATATATAATAAATATTATAAATTTCAGAAATTCAATATGTGTGGAATTTGGGGTGTATTTGGTCTAAATTCAAATTTATGCAAACATTGTGGCACAACATTTACAAATATAACACATCGTGGCCCAGATGCGTGGCGTGTAGAATACGATGATCGTATAAAGGTAAAATAACTAAAGTTATTTATTTAAAGTAATCTAAACTTTAACATGACCTTAACATTTAAAATTTTATGTTTTTTATAAATTATATAGTTGGGACGTCGAGTCAGCGAACATACGTTATCGTTTTTGACAAATATTTATTTATATTTAATTTCATATTTTGTTTTACTTTAAGTATACTTATATTTTTTATGCTAATGGAAATATCGAAATAATTTTTCATCAAACACAACAGAATTTTTCATTATACTGCAATTTTTTTTGTTATACTTTTATAAAATAATTAAAAATCACAACTATTAAAATACGAGTACGTCAAGTTATAATAAAAATTCAACAATCTATAAATTTATAATCAATATTTTTACATATGTAGCATAATTATAGTTTATAATAAAATTGAATTAATTTGATAAAAAAAACGTTATCAGAAAAAATATAATTAGGAATGTTCAGCAAATTTAATGGTAACTAAAAATATAATTGCTGTTACGGATGTGATAAAGTTTGATTATTTTTTTTTACAGATAATATTTAGACAAAATATGAAATTTATATTTCGAAGAATTTTTTTTTCTTTCTTAGCACACATGTTGATATTAGTTTTTGTTAAATAATAATATTATTTTATTTATATTTGTAATGTTTTTTTTAACTATTTTACATAATAGATAAGTTTTTAAATATTAAAATGACAAAATAGTGGTAATATAGTTAAAAAAATATATATTTAGATAATATTTTTTTATATTTTTCAGAAATGTTGCATTGGATTCCACAGATTAACAATTGTGGATAGTACATATGGTATGCAGCCTATGAAATTGCACAGATATCCACATTCAGTATTAGTATGTAACGGAGAATTATATAATTGTAAACGTGTATGTTATTAATTTTTATTATTTACTATATTATCAATGTAATTTACAACAACAGTAACTCAATATTAAATAAAACGAATCGTTAAAATAATAATTACTGGACTTTGTAGTATGCTTGCTATGTTACATTTTATAAAACCAGGCATACATCGTACGGAATTGAAAAATTTAATAGTTAACGATTCGTTTTATTTAATGAAATTAAGAATAATTTATATTCTAGAAAACGTGTCAATTTTTTTAAAATCTTAAGAGCCTAGCGAACTAGTATATTTATAAAAATACAACATTTATGTGTAATTTAACACAACATTCAGAAAAAAGAAAATTAGCTTCCCGTGAAATAAAAATAATACACGAATGTTTATTAATAATAAAATATGAAATATATTTTATTTCGCGAGGATTCAATTTAATTAAACGGTTTAAGAAACATAGTCGTCGACCTTTATTACTATCAAAAGATAATAAAATAAATCTTTTACTAGTTGTAAATATGATAAAAACTGAACTAAACCCAGTATGGATTTGTATTTAATTATTGTATAAATAACATTCTAGCACCAACATTATTTTCTATTGAATTTTTTATTTTATTTTGCAGTTAGAAAAACAGTTCGGTTTTGAATATGAAACTGGAAGTGACGTAGAATGTATTTTCCATTTGTATCAAACTCAGGGAATTGAAGCATGCGTTAAAAATTTAGACGGTGTATTTGCATTTTGCATTCTCGATCCAACAAAAAAACGAGTTTTTATTGCTAGAGATCCGTATGGTGTACGACCACTTTTTAGATTATATAGCAATTCTGGAATTTTAGCTGTTTGCTCAGAAGCTAAGGGCAAGTATTTTTCAAATATATTTACTAACTTCAATAATTTAGTTTAGTTTAGTGTAGCTTTCTGTTTAAGAAAAAAAGAATGTGAAATTGAGAGATATTTCTTTTTTTAATCATAATCAATAAAATAATCATAATTTTAGGTTTGATGAGTATAAGCGAAGAACTAAACGGCGCTGGATGGAAATTGGAGCCATTTCCCCCAGGCACATTTGAAGAATATGAATTATTAGATGATGGATCTGTTAAATTATTGCGTCAAGTTAGGTATCATAAACCAGGAGATAAACCATCATTTATACCTTTCGTACCGTATGAAAGTAAGTAAAATATTAATTAAATTTAGACATGTTTTTTTTTCCAAATATTAGTAATATATTTACTTTTCTGAGTAATTATTAAAAATATAAGAAATAAAAGAGTTTGTGGATAATATAATGGTTATAATTTGAAAATAATCACTTACAGATTTGTCCAACAATGATGTACTCGCAAATATCCGAACACTCTTTACGGAAGCGTGTCGCAAAAGACTTATGGCAGATCGAAGAATTGGATGTCTCTTATCCGGCGGCTTAGACTCGTCTTTAGTTGCTTCACTACTTGTCAAACTCGCTAAAGAAGCCAATATCCCCTATAAAATACAAGTAAGTTAGTAATAATATTTTCGTAACTTCATTATTAATTGAAAGCCAATATTTTAGTCATTTGCTATCGGAATGGGTGGTAGTCCAGATTTAATAGCCGCGAAAAAAGTAGCTGACTATATCGGAACGGAACATCATGAAATAATATTCACCGAAGAAGACGTAGCAAATGTTTTGGATGACGTTATATTCAGTTTGGAAACAGCTGATATCACCACAATTCGTGCATCAGTCGGAATGTATTTGATTGCGAAATATATCAAAGAAAATACCGATACAACTGTTGTATTTAGCGGTGAGGGGGCTGACGAACTAGCACAAGGATATATTTATTTCAGAGATGCACCTACACCAGAAGATGGCCACAATGAAAGCTTACGCTTATTGCAAGATATTTATTTATACGATGGTTTAAGAGCTGATAGAACTATGGCTGCTCATAGGTAATTTTGTATTCAATAAAATTTAATTATTTATATTGAATTATTTATTTAAAGTTATTTATTTCATTTGTAGTTTGGAATTGAGGGTACCATTTCTAGATTTACAATTCACAAACTATTATCTCAGTCTCGATAAAAAATTAAGACAACCTCAAAATGGTGTGGAAAAATATTTATTAAGATCTGCATTTGAAGGACAAGATTTACTGCCACATGAAATACTTTGGAGACATAAAGAAGCATTCAGGTAGCTGCATATTATTCATAAACGTATTTGAAATTTTTCAATAAATAATAAATTTTCAGCGATGGTGTGGCATCAGTAACAAAATCGTTATTTACTGTTCTACAAGAGATTATTGATAAAAGATTATCAGGTGACAGTTTAACAGTTGCACCAACAAAATTTACACATTGTACACCAAAAACAAAAGAGTCGTTTTATTACAGGTAAATACTTAAAGAATAACTATTTATATTTTGAAAGTTGGGTATAATAACAATAACATATTTATTCTATTTTTTTTAGAGAAATATTCGAAAAACATTTTCCGAAACAAGCTCCCGCCTTTGTACCTTATTTTTGGATGCCAAAATGGATAAATGTATCAGATCCATCTGCGAGATTTATAAGTCATTATGCAGCTGATAAAAAGAATGAAATATAAATAAATTACTGGTACTTTTTGCAAAGAATTTGAAGTTTTGTAAAACAAAATGGCTTTTATATAACAAATTTATACATTATATTCTGTATATATTTATTTCTATAAAAATACAAGTAATTTTTACCTTACCTTTCTAACTTGGAAAAAATTAAACAATTGAATGGAATCCAATGGCGGCTCTAAATGTTGTTAGCATTTCGTCACAGATTTTTATTTTACAATTTTGAAAATAAACTTAATTTCTTACTACAAAATGTTTAGGAATATTTTTAAAGAAGAATTGTGCAAAACATCGACTACATATACTTAATTTTATTTATTTTTTTTATTATTCCCTACTGTTTATATTGCCAGACCCCGCGGTATTTAGCGATAGTAGGTAATTAACCTCTCAATAAATTGCAAGAAACATTTTCAGAACTTAAGAAAATATTTTTACAGATTATAAAGCTAATGCAAACAAATTATAAAACAAATTAAAAAATGATGAAAGTTATTTTTACCTTATTAACACTAATTGTACACCTTCCTATCTTGAAAAAAGTTGAACAATTGAATGGAATCTATAATGGGTCACATTGATATTTTTAACATTTTATCACAGATGGCACCACTTATGTTTAATATAATTTTTTTTTTAAATTTAAATATTTTTCAAATATATTTTGTATTACTATAAATGTCATTTTGAATATTCTATTTTAAAAATTTTTGTTACTCATATATTGGTCATAGTTAAGGTTTTTAGCCAGAAACAATATCAAAGTAATTTTAGACGAATATCAATGCACCAAGCGGGATTCGAACTCGGGCACGCACAGGTACGAGCAACTAAAATAGAAATAAATTATAGTAAATGTGATGTAGCCCGTTTAGAATTTTTAATGAAAGTCAGTGATTTTTATTAGGTTAATTTCGGATTTATTATTTAAAAAATCAGCAGTTTATTTAAAAAACAATAACGCGTTTTTTGACATTTCCTTGGGTTTTTATTGCTATACTAGCAAAGTTTCGCCAAGGCTACACAGTTAATTTGCCTATCTTTTTCAAATTATATAAAATTTAAATAAAAATTTTGTACAAAGTAAACAAATAATCTTAGATTAATTCCTTGCCCCCTTAATCTATAGGCAACACACATAATGTATCAGCTTTGTACAAACTTTATCAAACAATCTTAAATTTTTTATTTAATTTCATGTATTTATATATATATATATATATATATATATATATATATATATATATATATATATATATATATTATACATAAATTTTATCCTTCTGTCCACTCCTTCTCTATATGAACTTTAACTATGCCAAATCTCCTACTTACATAGCTAGAGCTACATATATAGATTATCAGAAATGTTTTAAAATTTTATTAATGATACTTCACGTCTAAAGTTATTTTTTTCTGATTTAGTTACAATTTAGAAATATATTTTAGAATACCGAAACACATACATTATTTAATATAATGTATTATACAAGTATCCTTTGATTAACTCGGTTTTAATTAGCGCGATTTTGATTACCGAGCAAAAATAAAATGATTGTGACCATCCTTTAAAATGCGCGATATAAGATTTGATTATTACGCCAGAATCTTATTTGTTAATTTCTCACGAAAGACCCACTCTTTTTTTGATGAAGAAAAAACCAAAAATTCTTCAAACATCTCTAGATATTTATATATACGGTACTAGTATGTATACGCAATTGGCTATTTATACATACTAAAAAAAAAAAAACCTAAACCAACCTACTAACCTAACCTACCCTAAATAGCCAATTGCGTAAAAATACTGTATGTGTAAATAGCCAATTGCGTATACATACCGTATGTATAAATAGCCACTTTTATTTTTTAAAGAAAATTTAATAAATATTGTTGAAAATAAATATTAAATAAACACTGAAAGTCTTGTCTTTTTTTCATGATCATTCAGTTTTTATATCAAGTGTAATTTCGATAAAAAAAAATTACATAGAGCTGAGGATTAATTTGAATTTATACCATTACCTACTTTATATAGTTGATTATCGCGATATTGATTTTCGCGGTGACATTGACAGATTAATTACTCGCGTTAATCAAGGGATACCAGTATGACAGTAATATTTCTTTGTAGCCACCATTGATAATGCTAGTTCTGAACAATGTCTTCTGCTTGTAAAATTTGTTGATTATTCTTATGTGTATTATAATAAAAAATAATCGATAAATGAATAATCAGTTAATTTGCTTGATTGAAGACAATTCTTATAATACAAGGTAACCAGCAGTCATGTTCGTTTGCTCCCTAGTACTTCTTCAATATAGCACAAGACTATAGTCGCAGTAGCAATGGTTGCTCTGGTAGTAGTATGAAGAGAAAAGCATTAATAGCGAATGTTAGATGTAGGGGTGAGAGGCTAGGGGGGCTGAGAGATTGACGACGTAAAGTGGCGGAACATGGCATAAGTGTCCCGGCAGTCCCGGCTGAGAACGGCCAAATTAAATCGGCCAATCTCGCGTTGGTGCCGGCGAGGAGGGCTGAGGAAGTGAGCACGGCGCGATTGTGCGTGGTGTGTGTGTGTGTGTGTGTGTGTGTGTGTGTGGTGCGGGTTGCTGGAAGAAGGAACATTGCCATTGCCATCAGACTGTACCGGGCCTAAATTGGTTTGTGTGTTTTTATGACTGTGTTTTAGTGCGGTGCCCGCGCGCGCCCTGGATTGGGATTGGGTTAACAGGGCCCAACATCGGAACGGTGTTATTCAGAATGGAATTGAGACGAGTTTTACTATTTTACAACTACGACTAAAATAGAAAGTTGTATAATAGTGAGCGGATTTGACAGAAAGTCTTATGTTGAAAAACATTTAAAATTGGCTTCTCTAAATATACACGCAGTTTGTGAAAAAAGCATTTTTGAAACATTAAAATAATAGCTACATAATTAAAAAAAACTAGAAATCAAAACAATATATTCGAATTCTCAAAAATATTTGGTATTTTCTTTAATTATTACAATATGTAGTACTTTTTACTATTTAAACCATCTTAGTTTACGAGTCTTCTTGATTGGCGCTATTGTTCCGATATATAAATTTTAAAATTTTTTATATATCTATTTAATCAGATTGCATATTTTAAATAATATTAATAATATTAAATAATATTAATGCATTATTATAATTATATTCATTTACAGTAAATCTCATTTGCATCAATTTTCTTGATGAAGACTTACGTTTATGCATTTACAGTAAATGTCATTTGTATCAATTTTCTTGATAAAAACTTACGTTGAGTTTGTCGAAACGTCAATTATTAATAAATAATAATACAGAACTTAAATCTAAAGTCGTATTATTTTATGTAACGAGTTCTGAAAGTGTTTTTACTGTGTTAATAATAACAATAGTTCTAATTATTGTTTTTTTAATATTTTGTATAATTTTTCTTGATGTTGATATACGTAGAGCAGTGGCGCAACCAAGGGGGGGGCCGACGGGCCTCGGCCCCCCCCAAAGCTAGCAGAATTAGCACAATTTTTATTCGTTTATTCATATATTCAGCAGTCACTTCCAATGCTACAATTATTTACCCCAAAATATTGAGCCAACATTCATTATTTTAAATTATTAATTATTCGATTCATGTAAGATAAAGTGGAAATCTGTTTAGTATTTGCTTTTTTTTTGCTTCTCCAAGATAAAATTTTTGGGCCCCCCCCAAGACAAAATCCTGGCTGCGCTACTGACGTAGAGTATATCGAAAAGTCGATTTTCAATTAATATTTATACAGAACTTAATCCTAAAGCTTTTTTTTATCATACACTATTTGCATATATAGTGAATTTGGCGGATTGATGCACAATCATGAGCATTGTTGGCAGTTTTTACATAATTACTTTATTTAAACATAATTTTTATTATTAAATTATGCGTTACTGTAATTTTTATAACAAAACGTTGTATGAGAGGAATTATGAATGTGGATGAAACTAAAGTTGCTTGTTTGGATAGGAATGTTTGGAGGAAACCGATTTCGGGATAATGGAATAATAGTTTATAAAATAATTATAAATTTGATAATTTCGACTGCACTGATTAACATCTCATTATAATATTGTTTGCTGAACGTCAATTTTTCAGTGTGTAAACTTTAGAGATGGTTGTAGATAAAATTAATTATTTTCAAAAATTTGATTGAAACAATATTTTTCTATCTCTTATTTTCAGCAGGAAATTCCTTACAGAAAAACACCGTCCTGTTTTAGGTGCTCGAGGTGTAGGCAGAGAATGACGGGGCAGGGGGGGGGGAGGAGGGTGGGACCGCGCGCGTAAGAGATGTTGGGGGTGTAAAAATAAAATAAGAAAATTCAATCTAGTAGCCCCTGCGTAGCGTTTACCGTGCATGCCGGATTGCCATGATGCAAGGCGTCTAGGGACCTTAAACCACCCCCACACCATCCTCCTACCAGCGCGCGTTCCCTAGCCGAGAGGCTAGAACACTTCGAAGGTGACCCCCACCGGCGGGTTTACGGATGCCGCGACATTCGGTTTCCCAGTGGCGATGGGAACGCGCGCCGCCCCGTCATAGAATTCATCAGGATAGGCGAGTTAAGGAGTCGCTCTCCTGTCATCTTTGTCGAATGAAGTGAATTGTGTCGTTTTTGAGCTAAGAGAAGAAGTAAAAGATGAGATTAGTTTCTGGCATTTTACTACTGTTGTTTTATTGGTTTAACTTGAAGCACGCGGAGAGTAAATTGCTTTTATTAAATATTTGACTTTGAAATTTTGAATTATTGGTGGGTAGTTACTCTTACTACAAAAGTTAATTAGCTTAGAAATGCAATGTTGTATATTGCACATATTTTTGCTTTAATATTAATTCAATTATAATAAAAAGTTTAAAGATAAATGCGATCAATGTGATCAAAACTGAGGCGAGTACGCTTTGAAATCTGTGATTTCATTTAATCTTTACACAACTAGACTACTATTTTCAGCGTGATTTCTAACGCATTCGCTATATCTATCGCTGAAATAATAACCATAATAAGTTTAGTGCAATCTGTCAGACGGCATGTTTGTTTTCGTTACCATTTTCTGCACATGCCCTGTTTATGTTTATTTAATTTATATTTTTTTAAAATATATTGAAAATTTAACATTTGTTTTATATGTTATTTGCCTAATTATGCAAATTTTCTTGTTTATTATTTAACTTATTCTTATTTTTTAATTAAAAACGTATTTGCTGTAAAATTTTGCTATAGTTTTGTTTCTCAGTGATACTTAAACAGTAAGATCCGTATTACAAGCTCGATTTTAAAATTGGTTTTAACTAATATCGATTTTAAGAACTTGAAACTGCCATAAGAGCAGGATTAAACAAATGAACTAAAACACTCAAAAATCAAGCTCGTAATACCACTCTAATGCCCGTTTTACACGACGCAACTTTCTGTGGGATTTTCTTGCACAACAAAATTGTACAAGAAAGTTGCGCAATAACATTGCAAAAATATATGTACGTTTTACACAATGCAAGAAAATTTCACTGGGATTTTGGTTATTTCATTCCAAGATGCCAACTAATTAAAAAAATAACTAAACGTCAAAATATATCATAACTGTATAACTTTCAAAATAAACACACGAAATATATAAAATAAATAAATAATTTTTATTGTAATTTATTTTTTAATGTATGACACACCTCATAGAAAAATCAAATATAAATAAAAAAAATACTGGTATTGTGCTTTTCATTATAAAAGTTGGTAAGACTGAAAGTTACTAAAAAGTAACTAGAAATTGCAAGGCTATGCAATTAAATTACAGCGTGTTCTAATCGGTGCAACTTGTCTCCGCGACAAAATTGCGTGTGCAATTTCTGTATTACACGAGCAATTTTCTTGTGCAATTTTGTTGCGCAAGAAAATCCCACAGAAAGTTGCGTCGTGTAAAACGGGCAAAAGAGTTTTATAAACGACATTTATGCACAAAGAATTCACGTGATTTTCGCATTTAATCTACACATCTATTACTAATATAATCAATAACCCGATTTGCTTCTGCACATATACGATCATACATTCACTCCTACTTTAAATCTCTTAAAAAAGAGCTTAAAGTTCGGACTTTGAAAGCTGAAAATCGGTGTTAGGAAACACCCCTAGCAGGACGGGCAGGAAAGATTGTCAGAGCGGTGAACGTGAGAGCAACGTGATGGTAGTGCGAACAGTATCAGCAACGTACGCCAAATGACGTTATGTAACTAGCATCTCGGATTATCGTGATATGAGAGCGAATATTCCACCTGATTCACTTTGCTCTGCCTGAATCTGATCCTCTTATGTGCAACGACCGTCGAGAAGATGAGAGTCGAAATAGTTTGAGACCTATTACGATGTCACATAACCGAGATGTCACTCTCTGTTTTTTATTTTTGGCCACTTCATATATTTAATTAATAATATAATTGGCAAATATGCTTTATGCAATAGGACTATACTGTTCAAATCTAGTATTTAGTTAAAATTGACCTTGTAACTGTATTTTTTATCCTTGAACTTATAACTTAGACCTATTACGACATTTCCTGTCTGAATTCTTTTTCGTCTGTTGGTGGTTAATATAAAGTAATGGTAAAAAATGTTAATAATTTTAACGTTTATTAATTATTGTTTATTTTACGTTAATATCTTATTTTACGTATGTTTTATATGAAAAATCTCATATTAAATAATTAAAACTAATTTAAAAAATATCGAATAATCAATCATATTTAAATCAAATTCTTAACCACAAACATCTAAACTTATTACAATATTACTTGAAATATTTCAAGGTTAGTAGTGTCAAATGTGAACAACCCTGCAAGGTCATACAATAAAAAAAAAATGTTAAATAAAAGTTTTACGTGTGGTCTAAACATATACAGGATGTCCCATGAAAAGTTATTTGAAAGTAATCAGCTATCTTTATATATATATAATTTAATAGAATGTTTGTATATTAGTTTTTCTTATTGATGAAAAATATAATAATAATCTATAATAAGTTGATGATATAGAATATTCCATGAAAAATTGTTAGAAGTAATTAGTTATCATTTTCAAATGTACACAGTAAAAATTTTGATATTTGTGTGTTATTTTTGAGTGTGTTAATAAAATATTTTTGTTAAAATAACAAACATTATATTGTGTTAAAATTGCAAAATGTATATGTATATTTTTTAACATATTAATTTAATTTATCAATGTTGTATTTTGCTAAATTAACAAATTTTAGGTAGTGGGCCTCCTGGAAAACCAAAGTTTATTAAAATTGTGTTAAATTAAAACAATTTTATTTACTATTTATGCGTGTTTTTGAAAAAACCAAAATTGAGCTGAAAAAAGAAAAGTCTGTAATTTTTAATAGATCTAAATAAAATTTAACAAAATACTTATATATAAGTTTATTTTATTGATGAAAAATATGCTAATAACTAATAAATATAAAATATTTTTTATTAATAAAATAAACTAATATACAAACACTTTTGTTGAACTTTATTTAAATATATTAAAAACTGCAGATTTTTTTTTTTTATACAGTCTTAATTTTTTAATAACTGCATATTTATGAAAATAACAATTGATTACTTTTAGCAATTTCTTATGGGAAATCCTGTATATGTATATTTATAAGTCTATCTATGTAATGTGAGTCATAATACCCCACATTTTGTAACTGCTAAAGATATGGCACAATATCCGTTTGATGTGGATTTTAATTTTGGTTCTCAACCTTGCATAGAGTTCAATGATAATCAGGATAATTTTTTTAGAATGTGAGTATTTTTTTGTTGTTTTTATTTACGTAAATAATGTGATACGAGAAAATCTACATTAAAATGTATAAATATTTGTTTACAATATGTGTTACAGAATTAGATTTTGTTTATAATATAGTTTGTGATAAAATTTAAATATAGATTGATTCTATGTGGAGTAGAGATAAATAAAATTTTGTTTTCAATTTGATGTACTAGAAATTTCAGTTAGATTAGATAAAAATTTATTAGTTTATATAGAGAGAGCTTTTTTAATGAATGACTTAATATTACAATTTTTGAAACAATTTTCACACAAAATACTGAAATTACGAAACCGAATTATACTCAACTAATATTTATATAGTATTCCATATGTTATGATTATCAAATAATAAGCTAACGACCTTCAAAGCACCTGTTATAAATTGACAGAGCGTGGGATATCGAAAGTGAAACCTACAAATTAAATTCACAATTTGGAGATTCACAGGAAAACCGCAAAAATGTCGGTCAACAGATTCGCACGTGCCTTGTAAACATTCTTTTGTTTCACATCATTATAGACCAACGAATTTTATAATCATATTTTAAACCAATTACTTGATAATTAGATTTTAAGATTTGTAGAATTACTATATACTTTAGGTACAAATATAGGGTATGTTATAGGAAGTTGCTAAAACTATAATCTGGTATTATTTTCAAATGTATGGTATTATTATTATTTTCAAATGTATGCAATTTTTAATTCATGTAAATAAAATTTAATAAAAATGTTTGTATATCAGTTTATTTTATTGATAAAAATATATGCTAATAACTAATAAGCGTACCTTAAATCAAAATTTCTAAAAACTAATTAAGTGTCAAATGTAAATGTATGCAGTTATTGAAAAAACAAAAATTGCCTTGAAATAAAGAACGTTTGCATTTTTTAATGGGTATAAATAAAATTTAACAAATTGTTTATATATCAGTTTATTTTATTGATGAAAAATATACCAATAATTTAATAAATTACATACCATTAGTTTATGTTTAGACTTTATGTTTTTCACCACAATTTTAATTTTGTCAATAACTTGCATAATATGAAAATGATAAATTATTAGTTTCAAAATGTTTAACTTGATATATCCTGCATCATTAGTTTATTAGATTGTTAGCATATTTTCCATTAATAAAAGAAACTGATCTATAAATATTTCATTAAATATATATGTGTTTCTAAAATTTGCAGTTTCTTCTTTTCAATGACAGCTGATTAGTTTCAGTAACTTTCAATGGGGCATCTTGTATCAGATTGTAAAAAATAATTATATAATAGTAATTTTAGTTATTAGGTAGCAATATTTTTTATTTTTTACCTAGAATTTTTCTAGGTTAGTTATTAGATTCAAGGTTATGGAAAATACAAGTGTTTTACTTTCATAAACATCTGCTTTTGAGGTTTTCGGTAAAAAATGAAATAGATAAACATATAGTGCGTATTATTAGAAAATAATAAAAAGTTCTATTTTAAAATTTAAGATATTTTTAAGTTAATAATAGTGCAAATGTAAATATTTTTATCTAATGTAATTATATGTTCTTCAATAAAAAATACATTTTGCTTTAGAGTTTTAGAACTTTTTAAAATGATAACTTATAAAATACATTTTATTGTAATTTTACGTAAGTGATATAAAAACAAGTTTTACAATAGAGTGTGAGATAAAATAAAAAAAAAATGAACATATTTTAAATATAAAAATTTGTTTTAAATGGAAATTTATAAAATTTATACGCTTTTAATTTTCAGTAATAAATCTCAGTGTAATTTGATTTCCGGCTTTACCAAATATTATATGATTTTTTATTTTACAAATGATAACGTCCGGTAATTCAAATATAAGTAGGTAATATATTTTTTCTTAAGTTCGATGCATTTCGAAAAAAATATATATTACTTCTTTTTTTAATATGATATATTAAAAAATTAATATTTGTGAAACATTCTTGTGTAAGGGATTAATTAGTATTTTATTTGAGCTTTATATAATATGGCGCAGAAATATTGAATAAACTGTTTTTTTTTTTTGCAAAATTCACTAGCATTTTTTGCTGATTTCGGTCGAAATCAATGCAGAAAATCTTAGGTCAAAAGTTAGTTTATATTGAATTTATAAAATTTTCTGAACTAGTACAATGTGGTCGATTTATTCTACCGTTGCAGACGTTTCGCATACATTGTAGATTGAAGATTACTGTTAGTTTATATTTTTTATCTACAACTGCTTTGTTATATGGTCATTATATATATATAAAATCAGATAAATAATATTAGTCTTTATATCCCAAGGGAAATAAAATACTAGTCTTTATTAACCAAGGTTAATAAAATATTGGTCATTATTAACCAAGGGAAATAAAGAAACGATCTTTATTAACTTGATTTCCGTATACGCACGCTTCGTTGCTAGGCAATATCAACAAACTAAATATCTCTACGCCAGATGGCAGCAGTTATCAGTCAAAGTAATAAAATGACAGTTGTAGTTAGTTAGTTGTTGTTAACATCATAGATTTGAATAAATAAGTACAATATTAAAAATATATAAGCAGTTGTAGATAAAGTATAGTATTTGACTTGCAAATAATGCCTACAATGTATTCGGATGTTTTATTCCCCTCGCTACGCTCGTGGACTAAACAACATCCTCGTACATTATAGGTGCCATTATTTGCTCGTTAAATAATATACTATTATGTTTACAGAAAAATAAAAGTATAAAATTGTTTAATATTTCTGTAACATATACGATGTTTCTTTAGCATTTGTAAAATAATTCAAATAATTATAGTCAGTTGATTAAAATTCTTCACATGTATAAAAAAAAATCTTTATTCATATTTTATTTAGAAAAAATGAAATAATCAATTAATTACGCTTTATATGATTAAATGGAAATCATTAAAAACTTTTCATATCTGACCTAAAAATTAGCAAATAAAATTTCAATAGTAATTTCAAAAAACAATCAAAACAAGACAACATCCGGGAGCTATATAAAGCTGAAATACGACGCACTTCTGCTATAGAATAAATTCGCTATAATACAGTGATTTCAACATATACACAACTCTCCCCTTCGGCGCGTTGATATTCTAACACGCGTAATAATAACACATTAACTTCTGATGGTTATTTTTAACGGACAAAGCCGACAGCAGAACGCCCGACGATAACGTAGTTGATACAGAGTCGGGCTTAGGCGGGGGCCTGTGCAAAAACATTAGTTGAACACCGTCAGATATTAAAATAACGGACACCGCATTTGCATAATAGAATTATTAATAAAGTCCGTTGGAAGATCTCATGTGGCGAGAAATCAAGTTCTATTCACTGCTGCTCTATATTATTAATTTTGTCTCAGATTTTTACTGGTCACAGGCCGTCTGTAAGACAGCGTCAAGTAAAAATTTTCTGAAAATTTCAATACAAGTCCAATCACATTTGTAGTTTCATCTAATTTTAAAAAAAATCCTTTAATTGGCTTGGTTATATTTTATAGAAATCTAGTAAATTTTTTAATTTAAATATAATTTTATTAAGGCTCAGTATTTTCAATTTTTATTTGTTTTTAAGATACTCGTAAGTAGAAAATGAAATATAATTTATTTTCCGAATAAATGACAATATTTTATTGACTAATTTTAAAACTATTCTAAGGATAAATGTATTTTAAAATTTGAAAATACAAATTAAACTAACAATAAGTATAGATGTGAATGAAGCTTAAAAGTCTACTACGAATGTGAATGTGTATGTGTTCGTCGAACGCAAAATTTCATTTTCGTATTTCTCGCTGTTTTACGAGCCTTTCGGCTTTCGCGTGATTAATTTTTGTACAGATTTCCGGTCCAATGTTGGTCAGTATGTCCTACTTTCCCCCCACCCACCACTCACACCCTCTGGCAGAACCTTAAGGTTCACACGTGAGTTTGCTGCTCATAAAATGTAATGTCTTCGGAAAACGTGTCGCCAGATAAAAGAATTATGTTTTTCGTTATGTTGGCTTCGGTAGTTGTGCTACGGGCTTATAGTCTGCCAATTTGCTTTTTTTTTTGTCGAGCTATTTTGGTTTATAGCATTATTAAATTTATTCTTTAATTAATAGACACTATTTATATGTGACACAATTGCAAATATAATTTGAGTATTTAGATATTTTAATTATAGAATGATAATACAAATTAAAATTTAGTAATGTAATAATACTTCATATAGTAACACCTATGGTTAATTTAAGTAGATGACTAAATTATAGATGATTTGTTTATTTAATTAATTACTTTGATCTAAATTGTGATTTTAGTTTAGTTTTTTACTATAGTTCATTATTCACTTTAAGAACGAAGTAGTTGGAGCTGCAATTTGCAAACGTATCACAAAGGGATAATAATAACTAGATTAAAAATCTAAAAAGAACTAACTATAATAGTTGGTTTGTTAAAATGATAACAAAATAGACCTCGGACATAAAATGTGTTGTAATAAAATTAATAGATAAAAATAGAATTTTTAAAATTCAACATAAATTTACCGAGAAAATTTACATAATTTTTTTTTCAGCTAATCATACGTTGAAAAATATTATCCTATCTTTCATTACGCTTCGTTCTTAAAGTTAATAAAGTTATTTGGATATTTGTCAAATATTATATATGACTATTTCTATTTGAAAACATTGGGCCCCTATTTGTTACTATGGTTATTTTTATTATTTAAAAGACATTTTTTAAAAACTCATAGAGTGGATTTAATATTCAATATTTTATTGCTTTTCGGAATAATTATATTAGATTTGCACAAACATATAAACTTGTGTATATAATATTTGTATCTGTGAAATTAATATAAATTGAGAAAAATTAGAATATCATAATATTTTTATGTTGAAATTATTTATTAAAAAACATATATGTTCCAAGACTATTAAACGGCTTAAATCTATCTATCTCTTACATTAAATATAATAACATAATAAAAATTTGAATCCTATCAATATAAATATCATACGGATTCAAATTATACTATCAGGTATAAAAACTATAAATAAACCTAAAATAAACATCAACCTTTAAAACCGTTCAAATTTGCAATTTACCAAATTCCTCTCAGGAAAAATCATAATCGTTACGCGCATATTCAGCTTATAAGCCTCGAAACTTTTTTAGAAACTAACGATCTTATTACAGTATTACAGCCCTATTGCAGCTTACGCTAAGTACACAATCGGTCCTTCGTTAATCCTGGCGTGCTTTACCAAACAAAAAACACACGCATGCATGAGAGAAGAATATTCTTTTACGCGAGAACAGAAGAAGCCAAAAAAAAAAAAAAAATGTAAATGAGCTGTAAGTTTCGTTGTCGCTGTTTTCATTGAGGAAATATTTTCATTGCCAATAACCGGCAATAACCCCCCGGGTTGGTTGGCGAGAGAGAGAACGCGTTTCATCTGTGTAGCGAACATTATCTTTATAACGAGTTCGTCGTAACTTTGACCCAAATATTCATTCTGAAACGCGAAACGGGCCAAGATAAAAATCGTCTCGCCGAGAGACGGGTAGATCCCCGGGCCCCGGTCGTGATGCTGTGGGGTCCCTGACGAGGTACCGTGTCCGTCTTTGAGACGTTTGGGAATCAGGGTATGGGGGACGGCGCGAATAAAATGGGTGAAAACAGAGCGGGATTTTGAGGCATTTGACTTTTTCTTGCTTTATAATATTCTGTTAGTTTCATACCTAGAAAAAAATTGATTAAAATTTCTTAGACTTGTATTTAGTTGATCAGTGTTTTTAAACATTTCTGACGAGTATAAATAGATTAAATAGATTTACAATAATCTATCAGTAAATAATATAAAAATTTTTTAAATTGTTAGTAAGTATTTGTAATAAAATATCACTATACAAATGGTCAATATTACACTGGCCTATACTAAAGATGTCAGTTGCACTAACATTTCATAAACGACTTTTTGCTAATCTTTTTACCTAACTTAACCTAATACCAATAATTTGTTGTTTCTTATTGTACTAAACTAAAATAATTTCCTCTAAACAACAAATAATAATTTAAAAAAGCTATATACCTACGTATTTTAAAAAGTGTTCTTTGAACACTGGATACGTGTAACCTTAGCTTTATCCTTTGCTACTGATGGTGAAAGCTTAGCTTTCTAATAGGTATTTTTAATTTATACTCATTGCACAGATCAAAAAACGCAATGCGAATGTATAAATGTAATTTAAGTTTCAAAATATATATTTTTTTTATTTAGGTAATTGAATCTGTAAAATATAAGAAATTAATAATATATGTACATATTTTTTTGAAAGTATTTTAAAATAATATTGTTTTTATGCTTATAATATTTAAAAAATATATATTAATTTAAACAGTAATTCAGAATCGAAAATATTATTAAAATATTGATGTTATATCAATTATTAAGTCTGTAATGCAAAATTAGATTTTGGTTTGTTACGAAGATGATTACTTAAATTTATGTAAAAGTTATTGGTATTACTATAAAAATAATATTTTAATTCTAATATACAGCCATATTATTATTGTTAAGTCTTATTCACATTTTCCTGCTTATCTCGAAATTAGTTTTATGTTTTAGTCATAATGCTATTAGTTTTGAAATGCCCTAGCATGTGAAAACATTATAAAAACTTAAGTTAAAAACACTAACATTCTCAATCTTTGGCTGCAATAAAATCAATAACCACTAATAATACTAAAATATTAAACCAGCGAAGCAAAAAAGCAAGAAAACGTCAATTTGTGCTTAAAAACGCGAATTTACAAGCATATATACGTTTTTGGCTCGCCAACTTAAAAACTACTGGAGTTATTGAAGTTTTTCAAAAAATCCGATTTCTCATTAAACCAGCGAAGCAAAAATCAAGAAATCGTCAATTTCATAATTTAGTAATTAGTTTGGTTCAAAACTACTAGTTCTGCTAGAACATAACATTAATTTTCTAATAAGTAACGTGGTTTGAATTAACCTATATTATTTCTCGAAAATTAAATGTATTTCAAATTATCATACTAGAATTTTAAATAAGCTTTTGACATAAAATTTCTAAGATTTTCGTTCTGAGTATATTTTCAAACATATAAAAAGTAAAAAGTGCGTGTTTGTGTGTGTGTGTGTGTATGGAAAAAAGTTTTTCACTGCAAAATTGTATTTTACGAGGAAAGAAATGACATTCGACATAGGTAGTTAGTTACCGTATTCCTCCAAAACTTTTCACATTAATCACCTCAAGTGGCTATTTTTTTAGGTCAAGCACAAATATTTTACTTAAATAGGCATCACAAACGCTACCAACTAGAATTACATACCACACTTAATATCAAATAAATTTTTCATATATCTCGCTTCCTTTTTTTTAAATAACATAATATTTATTTATTTATAAAAATAAAATTAATTTCTAAGTAACTGAATACATAATTATTTAGTAAGATTTTTTTTCTGTCTACGGTTTTCAACCTTGTCTAAAACTAAAAAAGAAAAATATTAGTTTATTTAATTTAAACAAAATCTAATTGAAAAAGTAGTTTTATATATACTGTTGCTTACAATGCATGTTTCACATTTTTTCAGCCAGTATCAGCCAACATTTCGACTCGATTCGCGTCTTGTCCGTCTGTCGTAGTGTGTCGACATTGGCGCACGCTGGGCACGCAGTCACGCAGAGAGCGCGCCATCGCATCGCCCGAGAAACCGTAATTGAGAAAGATAGAAAAATAACGTGTACGGAATAACGTCAGCGTCGCCGTCTCTAGCGCGCGGCCCTGTATCGCGACGCCGTTTTGCTTCGAATTAATAATGTTCTTCTTTCTGTTTCACATCCAGGCACACACACACACTCACACACATACATTTGTTGTTTTGCTGTTGTATCTTTTTATTTGAACAACGCTCTTGTTCTATTTGGACGAATGTGTGCGAACTTGTTTTTTTGGTAAATAGTAAATGTGTTGGCTGTCTAATGTGTTTGGTGATAGAAGAGGTATAGTTTGTTATTCTATTAAATTGGTTTATTATTAGCCATCGTCATAAATAATTTAAATAAAAGAAATTAAATGAAAAGATATTTTTAAATATATAATTTAACTTATTTGTTTGAGTGGACGTTCGACGAATAGATGGAGTGGCATGATTGAAAGTATTTTGCATGAGTAAATGTTTCCAAGTAGAAAGAATAAAAATGCATGTATGAGAGGTATCATGAATGTGAATGAATTCCAAGGTTTCTATGTCTGGGTAGGATTGTTTGCAGGAAACTAATTTTGGGATAGTGATAAGAGTTTGTGTCACACCCTTTTGAGTACATGGCGTGTTTGTGTATGTATGTATGTTTTTGTAAACAGCCAATACGTAAATTAAATTTACTACAGTTTGACTAGTTATAGCAACCGAAAAAAATCACAATGTTGTTGGTAAATAACAAACACTGTATGTTTTTTTTTATATCTTACTTAGATTTCACAAGTATGAACAAATTACAGTCGATTCTTAAAGCATTTTATATTTCGTAATTAATTTCTGAACTTACAATCGGTAATATAATATTATTTAAAAAACATTTTTTTAATAATTGTTACACAAATTTGTCTTCTTTTCTGTACTTTTATATAAACGAAGTAGTTGTTTATTTATTTCATTGCAATAAACAAGTTTAGAACACAATTTCTAAAATTATTTTCGTATATGTAAGAGACATTTAACAAAAAAGTATTTTCTGAAATTTACTAGATTGAATTTAACAACATAGTTATAATTCAAAATAAATAATATATATTATTATAGTAGAGCAGAATGTATAAATATAAATTACGAAGATTTCAAAATAAAATAAATATTTATATATTTCGATTTAACGTAGGGAAAGTAGCAATAAAGAAAATGACAAATAGTACGATACAAAATTTGAAAAGAAGAAAAATAAAATGGATTAAATAAAAAGCAAAAAAAGGAAGCTAGGCAAAAGAAAGAAAAATAAAACGCAAACATGTAAAAAAGGAGAGAAATGACCTAAAAAGCAAACATTTTTCGTATGTTTGCATGTGTCCAGTAGGAAAAAAAAAACGTCATTATTAATCTAAGAGATACATCAATGGTGGAACAGGGCTCGCACACAAATCAAAACTGACACTGCTTAGTGTAGCGTTCACAGTGACAAACCCACTACCATCGTTCCACCTTCATCGGGCGAGCCAGGACTTGGAGGAATACAGTCAGAGAGAAAGAGAGTGGGGTCCATCTTCTTTTGAAAAATTCAAGCTCTTATGTAAATATTGACGAGGTCTGCTGCTTGCTTCTCTTGCCTGCTGCCTGTTCTTGCAAATGGTGCGAGAGAGATAGACATTCGATGTGTGTCTGTGTAACGACGCGCTCTCTCTATCTCTCCAAGAGAGAGCAAAGGAATAGAGCGACGCTCTAAGAGAGAATAGTGTGTGAAAGGGAGAGTACGTTTCAGCTGCCCAGTGTCCTTTGCTTTGCTCTACTTTGGATCGCTTTAAGAAACCTACAAACCAGTATTCTCGCGATATCGAAACTTTTGAAAAAGTTTCGCCTCAGACCGAATGAATTCTATCTTTAAATATTTTCTAGTTTTTTTTCAACTTGATGGAAAGTTTTATCTATTCGATTTATAAAGTATAATACTTTTAATTTATATTGTAATAAAAATTATATAAATATGCTTCGAAAAAAATTGTCAAAATTTTGAATTTTTTAATTTTTTTTATATTAAAACCTAGTACATGAACTTAATTTACAAATTTAAGATTTATGATTTAAATTTAAAATTTGCAAATTTTAGCACTAGTACATAATGAATTTAGAATATGAAAATCCAATCAATCAGGGCTTAACTTAGAAATCACGTGATTGAATGCATATTTCTAAATAAAATATGGTGATATTCGAAATATAAATTTTAAATCATAAATTTCTTAAATGTATTATGCACCACAACATATTATTTCATATCATTTATTTTTTAAATTTTAAATAATAAATTTGTAAATTAAGTCTATTATGCATGAGGCTTAAGTCACTGAAGAGCCAGTCGCACAAAGCATTATTAAACGCTTTGTAAATTAACCTATTTGTTAATTATATATTATATATTATAATCTAGGGGAAGTTATGATTACAACATTTACATTTTCGTAACAATGTATTCTCTAGATATTTCTTATTACAAATACTTTCTTTATTTTAAAGCTTGAGTTTTTAGTTAGATTTCAGCTGATAACTCAATTTCTAGAAAAGTATCAATCTTATTTTTTTACTCAACGACTCATATAATACAACTTAAGTTCAAATAAATTATGTAGAAGTAGTATGAACATTTTTTATATTATTTACTTACTTATATTACTTACTTACTAAAATTTAATAAAAAAAATCTGAATTGTACAATTACAACACTAGAAGTGCTAGTCATTTCCATATTGATTTCAAAAAACACGAACAATTAAAAAAATCAGTATTAGTGAAAGGTGTCAGTGAATATAATAAGTTACCTAATAATATAAAGAATCTTAAGAAATTTAAATTAGTGTTAAGGCAATTTATGTTACATACTAATTGAAATCACTCGTAATGTATTAATATATGTAAAAATTTGTAAAAGTAATTTGGAATAGCTTTGCTAAATAAAGTTCTTATTATTATTATTATTTTTTTAATTTATTTCTGACGATGTTTTAAATACTTTTTAGTTCGAAATGATAAGAAACAACTTTAAAATTATAATTACATATTATTACTGATTCAGCAAACGAATTGCTTATAGTCGCCTACAATAACTCCATACTTCATCTCAAGCTACATCAGTAGTACTAGTCCATGACAAAGCGAGTATATATATATATATATATATATATATATATATATATATATATACACGCATACGTACTCCATACCATACTCCTTATCCGCATTGCCTGCGAGCGGCGACCAGAGCAAAAGCAAGCAGTTTGAATGCCCGGGGACATTCTATATGTGTGCGTATGGATCGAAGTCTCCATTGGACGTTGGTGCGAATTCAATTTCAATACACGATCTCAATCATGCATGGACGAGCTAGCGAAGGCCGTTCGCTCGCCTCGCTCGCTCTAGGAGGCGACTGCTGAATTGGAGGTTGGGGGACACCGGCCCTCGGCCCCCGGGACGCTGTGTGCGCTGGGCGAGGTGTCAGTGCGGAACATCAAAGTCTTCCATCGACGTCCAAGACGTTATGTCCGTTGTGTGATGCTGAGACCAATCCACCACGACAGGACGGGATTGCGTACGATTTTACATACAGTTATATTGCCTATTGTTTCGTTATTATTCTATTCAGAATCGAAATCTGTCGATAACTTATTTTATTTAAATTTACATAGAAAAAATTAAATACTTACCTGTATTTCATTCAATCCGAAATATCAAAAATTGATCTTCGCTTATTGAAAAGAGAATAAACTTTGTAAATAGTTAGGAATTGGTCATTTAGACCGGTATTATAAACGCTGTTGATTATTAATAAAAATTAATACAGAATTATATCCTAAAGACGTTTTATTTTAAATTTACTAACTGTGTCAAATTTTTATTTCACAAGTAGATAATAGAGAATTTATGCATTTTTAGATTCTGCAAAATATAAAATTTGAATTCGTTATTTTAAATTTTGTCGTATCATTTAAATATATCGTAATAATTAAATATTAACATATCATAAACAAAAATTATACTTATTATTTTGCTTTCTATTTTCACATTGTTAAAATTTTAAATTTATACGGTAGAGATTATTTTGCGAATCGGTATCATAATATTTTTAAGAGAAGAAATTGATATTTCATGCTTTTCATCCAAAAGCTAAATTATTAGCAAACCGTTTTTAATTGCTTGAGAGAATCGCGTGATGACAGCGGTAAATTTTTTCGTCAGCTAGTCTTAAATTATGAACGAAAAAAAAACTGATTTTTTAACTGAAAAATATCAGTAATTCAAACGAAAAGGTTACAATATTATAAAATGATAATTTATTGTATCTAATATTATCAATTTTATTATTATTATTAAAATTAAATTTACAAATAATATGACAGGACAAATTTTAAACAAATTTAGAAATTTGCATATTAACAAAATGCTACGAGTATTATTAATAAATACAAAGTAAAATTTATTCGAAAGATTTAAAATACTTCTGATGCTTTTAAAAATATTAAAACAAAATTTTGTAATGAAAGATTTTTTTATGTTTCGAATTTATTAGATTTTTTAACGATATATAGGAACAATATCAGAATTCTGTATGGAATTTCAAATTTAATAATATGCTGTACATATCACTGGTTAGTATTAAATATTATCAATATTTGAGGAGCAGACTTTCAAAATGCATTTTGTCCAAAATGTAAAATTTTTAGTTAGTGATGGTATTACGTTCTATGCGCAAACACGCATCTTTTAAGACAAATTCGACATTTAAAACGCATATTGTCCCGTCTGAAATAAATATTGAAAGTTACTTGGACATTCAAAACGCGTTTTGTCCAATGGGCACGTAATGTACTTTCAGATTTAGCCAAAAACGTTTTGCCTCTTTCTGAAAATTATGGAATTTGGACAAAACGCATTTCGAAAGTCTGCTCCTCATTTGTAAAAAAATCTATGTGAAAATACTATGAAATGTTATTAAATTATTGATTTGCCCTGTATCATAGCAACAGTAATATCTCTTTAATGCAATTTTGTGATAAGTACAAAGTGTTAAGTAATAAACTTACAAAATTATGAATATAAGATTTTTATTTTTAAATTAAATTACAGGCCAAATGATTGTAAAAACGAAAATAATTTATTTAGTTTTAACAAGAAAGTATATGTTATAAAAAGGGCAGTGAAAAAAATTTTTGTACATTTTTAAAAACCGATTCACTAAAATATATTATTATTATTATTATTACATTATTTATAATAATAACAACATAAATCTCGTAAATACCATATATTCGACTGCTCATAATAATATATTAATTTTACAGTATTTAAAATATTTACAAAAGATTAATTTGAAAAATATGTTACAAATATAGTTTTTCAAAAGTATATTACACTATCTATAGCAACAAGCTGCACTTAACTGATTTTTAAATGTCAATTATACTATTATGGTTCTAACCTCTTTAATTTTAAATAAAAATAATTTTCATATAATTCGTAGTTATATAAACAATATTAAAAGCAATAACTTCTAAAGTACATTTTATCATTCCTTCATGATTTTACAAATATTAAATACGTGTTCACCGTACTGTACACAGTCCTAAAGCGGCGTATATATATATATATATATATATATATATATATATATATATATATATATATATATATATATATATATATATATGTAGTAAGTTTTTAGAGTATGGAGTGAGAGAGAGAATGAGGTAAGGACGTCGTTGCAGGATTGACGTGTGGCGTCGGTGGTTGCGGCGTTGGATGGAGCGTCGGTCGCCGTAAAGGCGGGAGCGGGGAGTGGGGAGGAGAGCACACAGGATGAGATGGCACACGCATACACTTTGGCTCACGCATAATTTAGACGCCGCCGTGCGCGCGGGCGTTTGCGAAAATGGACATCCGTCGTTGCTCTCTCGTCGGAATGGAAGGGGTGCCAGGGGGAGGAAGTGGCATGGACGAGAAGAAGGGCAAGGGGGGTGGTACATGGCGTCCGACTCAATCAATACGCACCACCTCCTGCGTCGCTCTGTTGTCGTGGACACTATGCCCCGAGAACTGAAGGAGGCGAACGCGGGCTGGCGTGTGCGGAACTTGGACTGCAGATGGCATGGACGCACACACTGCCCCCGAGTACTAGTCATAAGATGCGTGGTACAGGCCCTATTGACTGTCACTTATGAGGCCTGGCAGCGATGAATAAAAAGATGTACAAAAATTATTTTTTCGTTATAAAAATACTGTAATATATTTTAAATAAATAAAATATGTTATGTGTGGAACCAAGTATATATTTCTGGAGTTTTTAGAGATACCGAACTGAAATTTGATAGGTAGATATTACAGTAAAATTATGTATTTGCATTGAATGTTTTTAACAATTTTGAGTTTTCGGTTTAACCAGAAGTAGTGCCGACTTTAAATTTTGTAATGAAACACTCTGTATATTATTTTAATTTTGAACAGAACATTTTATTATTATTACAAACATATGGAGTTCGATAGCTTTTTTTTCAAGACCTACCGAGATATTAACAAAAAAAGTACTTTTATGGCAAAGGTTAATGAGATCTAGTAGGTAGTCTATAAAACCAACATAACTATACCTAGTAACTAAAATTTATCCAAAACAGTAGAATAAAACAGGAGTACTGCGTAAAGTGAAAAAAACTAAATTAAGCACCGTTTACTTCTTTGCAGCATTGGCTACTTTTTGGTTAATATCTCGGTTGTCCTTAAAATAAAAGCTATCGAACTACATATTTTTGTAATCGTAATGAAATGTTATATTTAAAATTAAAATAATTTACAGAGTGTTTTATTTACAAATTTTAAAGTCGGCATTACTTCTGGCCAAACCGGAAGCTCAAAATTATTAAAAACAGTCAACAGTCAATATCTCTAAAAACTTCAGAGATATTTACTTAGTTTCACACATTTGCCCATTACATTTAAAATAGTAAAATTGATTTAAAAACACTGTTAAAATTTTTAATGATACAAATAAATACATAAACATTATAATAGAAGCTAGAGGGCATCTGAATTAAAGTCCCTAAAGATGGATTGACAGAAGTGATGGGGAAGTTTTGTGGTTTCCACGTTTGCACGTGCTCCATTAGAAATTTGGTCTCGGCCGGTCTATCCGCACCGCCCTCGCGCGTTCAGATAATGGACTGTGAATTTTTTAACAACCTGCTAACCGTCATACAACTAGCAGCCTAGCTAGGCACTCTTTCCTCATTCATTCTTCTCTCTGATTGCTTATTCGCGTTATACATTTACAAATATACTGCGGCTCTGCTGCAGTGGCTAGCTGCTGATTCATTTTTAGAAGGCTTATTCATTCACTCGTTCAATAATTTATTATTTATTTTTTAAGTCAACTTTAAATGCTAGTAGTAAATATAGTAACAAATAACAATAATTTTTATATAGTTGAAATTAAGGTTTTGCGAACCACTAGAAAAATTTGAACCGCGGTTTTGTTTACAGTCCAAGGTCTCAAATATTAGAGGTCTATCTTAATGTACAATATAAAGTAAAATCTTTTCTATGTATCAACATGGTAAAAATAGTTTATAAAAAAACTGTTCATAAATTTATATACATATTCGAGTATGATAGAAAAATTAAAATTAATGTTTTTGTTCTCTAAATATAAATTTAAAATGTTGCTCTCAAATAGTTTGCAACCCAGGGTCTCAAAATTTATCACTAAATAATAAGAACATATAAAATTTAATAAACACGTTAGAATATAAATATAAATTATTTGAGTTATGAGAGACATTTATTAAAATATTTCGTACATGTAACTTACTTCGTATGATTTAAATAAAATTATCATTTTATTGCTGCATTAGAATAGTACTCGTATTTTTAGATTGTTGGTAAAATATAAAATTTGAATAGATTCCATATGCACATTCTACTTGGAATATATTCCAGCTATATTCGACGTAACACAGCCAGTAACATTGACGGGTTTTAAAGAAACACGTTCCCTTAAACATGGGTAACATCTGACAACTGCTGATCGTTTTCTAGTCCAACATTCAAAGCACACTTGATTTAACACGTACGCTTTTGCTTCATCTTTTGTGTGTGTGTGTGTGTGTGTGTGTGTGTGTGTGTGTGTGTGTTGTATCCTTGTAGAGACGCGTCACCATATGTAAAATTTATGAAAAAAAAAACACAGACACCTTATTAAATTCGGTTAAAGTGTCCTGCGGTAGCCATGTGTGAAAATGTCAATATGACATCGTTTTCGCGTTCCCACGGGATCCCCGCAGTGATCGGATTAAACAGGGCCCGCCGCCGCCGCATGGACTGAAAATCTCGGGCGCAATATACTTACCACAGGACGCATCTCTCGCAAAGAAGTCAGACCTTTTGATCATCCTTAAGTGCGAATTTGTTTGATCGTGTTTTATACCGAAAGTTTTTCGTTTTTTTTTTTCTCTCTTTTTCTACTTCTCTTGTTGTTGTGAAAGTGTTCCCTAACAACCCGGACGGATTCTTTGCATTACAGGATTGCTGTGACTCTGAATAGTTTACGTGTCGCCCATTTTTTTTTCTTTTTCTGAGAGTAAAAGTTTTTTTTCTTCTTGTTCCTTTTTAAGAGATGAGAGGGAAAGTTTTGACTTTTGTTATGTTCGTCTTCCGGTACCCACAACAGACAATTATTTTAGAGTTAATTTGATTATTGCAGGAATACAATGCCACACAAAATCTAAGTTTTTATTTTATTTTATTTAGTATTTGTTATGAATTCTAAACTTAAAAAGTTAAAAGTTTTAATAATATGAGTGGTTATTTTACTGTATCTATACATTTGTCAATAATTTACAAGAACATATTATCTATATATAATGTGTAATGTTTTGTAAAAAATATTCTGCAATGATAATAATTTCATGATTCTCATATATAAAATAAAATATTTACTTATAATGACAAATTTGCCTTTTTTTAACGATTTTACTTAACTTGAAAACTCTGTAGTCAATTTTTGTAATCTATTTTGCACGTACTCGTACATTTACCGAAACGATTTTGTTATATATTTACACATACTTTTATCTTCGACGATAATACAATATTTCTTAAATTTGTATGTTAATTGCCAAATTAAATTTCGGATTATTTTAATATATAAATATTAATCAAGATAAATACGAGTTATAGGAAAAAATTTCATATAAATATATAATTTAAAATTCTTATACTTTTAATTAATTACATAAATAACTAAATTTTCGTGTTAAAAAAATTACAAGATTTTATAAAAATTAAAAATTATAAAAGAATAAGATGTAGTTTTATTAAAAAAATGCACTAAAAATTTAAAAAAAAATATTTTTTATGTTTCGTAGTATGAGTACTTCAGCAGAATATTTGATTGAAATGGTTCGTTTTTTTAGTAATTCACTAGTAGAAGGAATGTCCAATCACATACTGCAATATGTACATTTGAAAATTTATGCATTTTCAATACATTATGCATTTAATTTTGATTAGTGCTCCACAACTTTATTGATTTACATTTACAATATAAAAACTTATTTTGGTATTCGTTTTTGACAAAATTACCTCCGTAGTCTGAATCACTTCCGTTAAAATGAATATTCGAAGATTCCGTAACAAATCTCAGAAATTTTATTTTAACGGAAAATTCAAAATAAATTGCTATCATATAGCACTGGCGGTTCTTTCATTAGGTCATTTGGCCAATGACCTCCTAAATTTATCAAAGCAGAAAAAATCCAATAATAAAGTCAGTCCATTGTGTCGATAGTGTTACTTGCACATTACACCAAATTTGTGACCACATTGTGTTATATGCTATATGTACTAGTCCATGCGTCAGACAGAAACAAACGAATAGTAATATTTCTTGCGTTAGCTGAAGATAACCACCACTCCATTCACTTACATACAGTCAATGACCAAGGCATCAGTCTAGTATCAGCGGATAGTGACAGCGTAAGAAATATTTCGATAATTATATACTATAAATATTTGCCAAATTTATCCCACCAAATCTTCAACCCATGAGCCGTCACTGTCATATAGTATAATTAGTTTGGAAACATTGCCAAATCATTATGGCAACAATTACAAAATTGTAAAATATCTTTTCTGTATTATTAAATAAGCAATTTTTAATTAATTAAAGAGCCCAACTCTTGGCAAACGGGCGAAGCTCAGTCTTATTTATCAATATCATTCCTAAATACCATATAAATTTCAATTTTAAAAGTAAGAATTAACAAAGAACATAACTGTTTAAACAGCATTCTGTAATGAGAATAGTGTAATGGAACTCCATCCGTTGGTATTCTAGATATCTACATGTAGGCGTCGCGCGTTGTCCATCGTTGACCGACGTCGACGTCTACGTCCTCATGGCTCCCATCACTATATGCGTACAGTACGTGCGTTGTTAAGGAAGCCTTTGTGCTCTGCTACCCACCCCCAACACTGCGGCCCCCTTCGTAGCAAGAGAATGGGCCAGAGACCAGTGCGAGAGCGCCGAGCGTACAGGACACAAGAGACTCTCTCACACACTCTCCCGCACACGACGTCTCAGCGGAGGAACTGAACTGACGACGACGGGGGACATGGGGGGCAGAGAGTGCTGGATCGATGTAGATGTTTCCCCTGTCCCCGGTCCGACAACACCACCCCGCACTTTACACTTCCCTGAGGACTTTCACTTCTCTCTGCTCTGTGTTCCCTCTGTCTCTCTCTTTCTCTCTCTCGCGTGCCCGCTTTGTGCTTACTGTCCGTTTACTCGGACTCTCTGGACTTTCTCCATGGACGCTGCCGCCGCCGCGTCGTGAACGACTCCAGGAGAGTACGACGCTGCTATGTATGTGTATGTTGCGTGCGTGTGTACCGTCGTGGTACAGTGACGTAACGTTATTTAGGGGGTTACTATGTTTTTCGCAATTTATTTTTTCATATATTAATGATGGATTTAAATTGAATTGTTAATTTTCAAATAGGACCTATCTGTAGAAAATAAAGTTTTGAAAGAGATGCAAAAAAACTGAAGTTATATATGTATTTAACACATATATTTTTAGTATGTAATTGATCAAGTCATATTACTCGGAAAGGCATACAGAGAAAATATTATGTTTAGTTTTCGGAAATGAGATTAATTAATATAAATATATATTTATATTTGTTGGAAGAATAATACAAAATTAGCAATTAAAATAAATAAAAAAGTTTAAAAAAGTATTTCTTATTTAAAATTATACTTTCTTGTCGACTTTTCAAATTTTCAATAATATTATTGCTGTGTCAATAAAACGATATAGATTTAAAGTTGATTTTAGTTAAAGTGTTTATTATAAAACCGGTCGTAAAATATTTATATTTTTAATGAAATTATAATTACTGATGTTTTAATTAACGATGATTTATTTTTGATAATTAATACCAGAAATATTATATTAACGTAACTTACTCCACAAAATTAAAATTAAAAATAAACTACATATTTGAATTAACTATAACAAAACGTTTCTTTTGATATTGGTATTCATTGAAGAATAAAATAATTATATGCTTAATATATATTAAGCATATAAACATTTTGAAAAATAAAAGTTTGTGCATATCTAATACTTTACCGCTTTAAGAAATATGTAGATTAATTTTGAACTGGTAACATTGTAGATAACGAACAAAATCACTAGTTATACATAAAAAATATAACGTAAAATATTAAATTTTAAACAATTAGCTTATCGTATTGTTCTTGTATATAGTAGATTAAGAGTTTTTATATATATTTATATATATATATATATATATATATATATATATATATATATATATATATACATATAGATAGTAAAACGCAAATCAAATGCGCATATATATTTGAATTTGCATAGATATAACATATGACGTTTATATACGCGGCGAATTTTATTTTTAGAGGACCGGTGGAATATTTGGAAGCACTCTGTTACTTGGAGAAAGCTTTTTATAGTTTTATGCGTTCCTACTATACGCAGATATTACGGAAAATCGATATGGTTTTATCTCTGTTCTTAAAGCAAGTGCGCATACAAAAAAGAGATTCTTTGGCGTTACAGAGAAGAAAAATCTAACCGAATTTATTTTTACGTGCCTCCAGAACGTTTCACATACTTATTCAAATTTCTTTTAATATCTTGTAAGAGTCTTTCAATATCAGATGTATCAATGATATTTTCAAATCTTTATTTAGAATAAAAATATATATTTTAAATAAAAAAAAGAAAAACTTTCTTAAATTGTAATATTATTTTTACTAATTGTCAGTAGAATAAATGAACAAGGATTAATTTTTTGTATGGTTAAAAGAATTGTATTAAGCTATTATGTTTTATTAACATTAGTGTTTTAGTCGTAATGCTATTGTGGCCATTTTTAATTAATATTTTATTTTAATATGTACAAAAATAAAATGGGCGAAATTTTAAACTAAACTTTCCTCGACCAAACTATTGGCTTTATGTAAACAGTTACTCTACAAAAATTAGTAGAATAAAGTGACTCTCTACCACTAACTCTACTAATATAAACTAGGCTTAACTTCTTTAATCACAAGAAAAAAGTAACAAACCAAAAACCGATAAACTTAATCAATAAAACATCTTCGCAACAAATTAACAATTGATCTTAATCGGTAATTAAAAATCCCGAACATTAAAAGCAAAAGTTCTAGCAGTCGTAAACTTGGGTGTCGAAATCTCACCTCAGCTGACAAGCAGAGCAAAGGCTTCAGGGCCAAACCCAAGAAGCAAGGACCATTCCGTTTGTGATGTAAGCATTGCGGTGTCGATGTTTAGCCCTGTGTATGCTGTGCTGGGGAAGAGGCAAAGCTCGCCGCAGCTTCCAATCGCCGTCTCCCGAAACCGCCCGCCACTCCAGTGATATGTTACAACTGTGTGCGAGCGCGGAAAGTTTGTTCTGATTGAGGAATTATTAAAGCCCTTCAACCGGCACACGGAAAATCTGCCGTCGTCTGTCCGCCGTTCCCTCGAACCGCCGCTTGTACATGGTGCATTATTAACACTAGGTAAAGTGGATTTTACTGCTAAACAATTCGAAACTAGTCCGACAGACGCACGTAACCGGAGTTACCGTACATACAAACGTACTACTTGGTTCTATGTAGTTGATGCGAGTTGGACTCATTATCTCGATTTTATGTGACGCAGTTGTGTTGTTTTGTGTACTAGGACTTACGTGTGTTGAATGGAAGGGAAAATAAATGAGAATGTATACTGTTTGAGTGACTTTGAAACTGCAAATAGTGAAAAATTATTTGTTGGTATTACAGAAACACAAAATAAATAAACTGTAGCTCTCTTAAAATAAAATCTAATGTCAAATGTTTAGATATATTTTTTTTTGAACTACTAATTGTGTAAAATAATTAAAATTCTAATCGTGTAGTTAATTATATGATCAAATAATGTTTTACTAAACTGTTGCAAAAGTTATCTTGGGATATTTTTTTGAAAATGAAATTAATTTAAAAATTAAAAATTAAGATTTGTAGTAAAAGCAGGACATGTAACCGATAAAAATATTGGTTCACAGTTAACCAGTATTATATTTTTGTTCTTTAACCGATTTTAACCGGTTAATTTTTTGGTTAGTTTAGACAAGTCTGTGTGAACAATATACATATTTTTTGTTACTGGAAGTTTATTTATGTATGTATGTAATATCACACTTTATAGTATATAACATGAATTAATAACATTGCAAATATAAAACATAAAAGATTAGTCTTTTTGCAATATATTTAAAATATAAACAAATCAAAAGAAAAAATATAGAAAAATATTAATATAGATTAATTAAAAATAGTTATTAAGTATTTTCAAAATTGCTAAAAAGATCAACATTAAAAAAATAAAAATAAACACACGACTCTTCGTTTTTTGTTTCAAAATATATTTATTTAACTTATACAAATATACATTTCGGCTTGTTAGGCCATCATCAGGTGATGATGGCTTGATGATGGCCTAACAAGCCGAAATGTACATTGTATAAGTTAAATAAATATATTTTGAAACAAAAACCAAGAGTCGTGTGTTTATTTTTATTTTTAATAATGTTTCAAAAAGTGCCTACAGCCGTGTCCATCCAAATTATAAAAGATCAACATCGATAGAAAGTTAAAACAAAGAGTAAAAATTCAAACTTTAGAATTGTGTGATATTTAAACGTTAAGTTTCATTCACACTTTTCTATACTTTTCTTGAAATAAATTTTATATTTTAGTCATAATACTAGTATTTCTAAACTGTACTTGTCTACCAGCTTGTGAAAATACAATACAAATGTGTTAAAAGCCATTGATAATCTCAAATTTTTGCTACAATAAAATAAACAACTGATAAAACTAAAATCGTGAATGTGCATTGCTTTTCAATTAGTAAATAATTTGATTTGGAATCACTAACTTTACGCTAAAATATAACACTAATTTAATGATAAGAAGGTTAGCTTTTATATATTTTGTGTTTCATTAATTAATTTATTTTTTAATATTTAGGAAACGAAAATAAAGAATGATTGCTTGTTTGCAATTGAATTTTTCTCAATACTCTCTCCTAATTTTTATTCATTTGTATTGTATATCAAGAAAGACAAAAAAAAATTTGATCAAAATTCTCTTTTATCCTCGAGGTAAGTGTGCCCAGTCCGAGTTTCCATTGACGAGTCGCCGCTGATTGAAATGACCAGCGGCCGCCGGGCTTCTAAACTTCACAGTTGTCGGTCGTAGGCGCGGGTGTACAGGAAGGGTTGTAAACTTTCCCTTGCTGTGCCTCCTCAAAGATCAATACCTAACTCTCACTCTTGCAAGCCACCACTGCCACGGCGGCGTGTGCCCGTTTGGCCGTTGGGCTTCTCGCTGCCTTTGCAGCGTCGCTGGACGGACGCTGATGCGGACGGCCGCCGATTGTCAGCGCAACGGAGAGAGGCACCTATTGTTTTCAAATCATCAAATGATGTGATCGTCACGAAAGATACTAGTCCAAATATATATAAAGTAAAACTCAAGATATTTGTTATATTAATCATTATCAATTCATTTTCAATAAGTAAAAATTACTCAGAAAGACGAAGCTTTGCTCGTTAAAGAGAGACTGAATTTTTCGTTTTAATTGAAACATTTTTTTTCAACTTGCAATGTGTTATGATGATAAGTTTGGCAATGCTTGCATTGGAAATAAATGGACAGCAGTTATTCAATATGCATTGTGTCAAACACGAATTTCAAGATAATTTTCTTTTTATGCTGGAATTCTAAACAGATCTGTAGCATTATAGAACGGTTTGTCTTTTTCTATCGAATGAAAAATAACATTTGTTAAAACAGACAAAACATTTCGTAACGTTATAAAAATATCCAGTATTGCAGCATTATTATAAATAAATTTTCTCAAAAATCGTTTTCTCGCATTCAAATAGAGGAGGTTCATTTCAATTGGCAAATAAACACATAAATAAATAAATAAATGTATATCAAGAATTGTTCATTTAATAGTATAAGATTTAAATTAAATAAATGTAGTAGCTCTTTGTTATGCTAAAACTTCCTTTTATAATTTTTGAAATCTTTTTTCTTTATTGTATACAGTTACATAGCTAACACATTTTTAAAATTTTTTTTATACATTTGAAGAGTTTATCTTTCAATGTCTTTAGTTTAATTTGGCAGCATATTGAGATAGACATATGTTCATGAAACAATTTTAGATTTTAATTGACTTCAATAACATGTCTTTAAGATATAGACTTCGAGTCATAAAATATCTTGTATATAATAAAATTAGTTTTAATGTAGCGAATGTTATGTATATTTCATTGTTAATTATTCAGTTAATAAACTGTTAAAAAATATAATTAATATATTTTATATACAATTTATATGAAAATAATATAATCCAATGTCGATTAATTTATATTTTAAAAATATGGAAACATTAATTTTGTAAATTTTATAAAAAAAAAACATATATATATATATATATATATATATATATATATATATATATATATATATATATCTTTATCTGTTCTAGGTTAAGATCTGAAAAATTCTTTAAAAAAAAAAATATTACAAAAATTAGATTATTTAACTTTTCGGTTGTACATGAAAAGTTAATAAATAATTAATAATTTTATTAATTTAAATCAATTAACATTATAATTAAAATAACAAAATTAAAATAACTTGTTTTCAAATAAAATAAATAACACAAGCACGTTACAACTGACGAAACAATAAAATGGGATATTTCTCTCTCAGTAACTTGTCGAAGGATATGAACTACATTTGTAATCTAGAGCAGTGGTCCCCTTGTGTTGGTTGTCTCGTCTCATACTTGTCGAATTCTCGTCTTTCGACAATTTCTCATTAATCTTGGTAGGCGTTTGGTACTTTAATGTTTCTTTTGTCGAGTGGTAAAGCGGAGCGCTCGCGATCGTGCGTTTGTTCGAGAATCGCGCTTTCCTTCTGATTTTTATTTTGATCAAATTGAGTGAGAATGAATCCATTATGACATCGCGATTGAGATTATTAAAAAAGCTCGCAGCATATTTATTAAGTAGTCTTTGTTTTCTGTTCGCCCATTCGAAACGATTAAAGCCGTTTGGATTGATTGTGAAGTGATTTTCGAGAAATTATTCTCCGCAATTCAAAATGAAATTTTACCGAGTTAGAAGAAGAAGAAATCAATCAAATGAAATAATCATCGTTGACAATGAAGAGACAATACGAGTATTTTAATAGTAAATTTTATTAAAATTATTGGGTATAGTTTAAAATAAAAACACATTTTCGGCATCTTAAAAGATGGCTTGGTCATTTTGAACAAATGTCTAATGAACATTTTTGTTAAATAAATATATGTTAGTAATCTTGAAGATGGACGTCTATGTGGACATCTGATGAATTTATGAGCAAAAATTTAAAAAAAAAACATGTATACTAATATTTGGCGCAAACTTTTTTCTGCTTGAATGAAAAGAATTTGTTTCATATCTTTATGGGTACATGGTATGATTGTGTATGTATGTAATAATTTAATTACTATTTGATAATGTTATTTATATTTTTACATCAATATAAAAATAATTTGGATGATCCTAAACCATAAACAAATATTTCAACAAACGAATAATGGTAAAACAAAGTATAGTATTTTTTAATAACTATTGAAAAATATTTATTTAGCAGTAATTATTCTATGATTGTTAAAGAAACTGTAAATTATTTCACTATTTTTATGGATAAAGTGTCTGTTTATTGCAACAGTAATCAATGTAAAATGCTTATTTAATTGATTTGATTATTTTATATAGTATATAATTTTAAGTCGTTGTGTATTACGATTTCTAAATCGAAAACGTATAGTTGTAATAATTGTATTGAATTGTCAACTTTCAAATAATTACTACTTTAACTTTTGCACAAAAATAAATTTTTGTCACAACCGTAAAAAACACAAATACAAAATTGCAAATTTAAAAATAAGACGGTACAAATTTATTAAAAATATAATTACAAATAATTAAAAATTATAATTACAAACTCATTTACAATAATGATCGTTACACTAAATTTACAAAGTAATAAGGCGGAAAAAAAAATCAAGAGAAATAAATATCAAAGTTTGCAAGCTAAATCTCTGGTAGACGCGGTGAATTAAAAAAAAAGTATAGGCTACACATTTTACTTCGGTCAAATAATAACTGGAGGGAAGCAAAAAAAAACCGAGGGAAGGATTTAATTATCTTTGTTACTGTTTTAATTTTAAAATCCGGTAAAAGTAATTTCATAAATAAGTGCCATCGTTAGATGGTGTTCAACAAAAAGTAGCCAGTAGCCAGTAGCCACACGGCTTTTCGTAAAATCGGATAAATTCATTATCTTTGGATATCCAATTTCACTTATACCTGAAGCTTCGCAAAACTGATGGTTAGAAATATGTTTTTTTTTTAATTTTATATAGAAGGGTTAAAAATAACATAAACGGATTACGCCATTAAAATTGAAAAAAACAATGTGTTATCTAGCTGTGAAAGCCCGAAAGAAATTCTGGAAAAGATGTAATACTTTAATTTTTCAAAACATTTTCGTTAGAACAGATTCTGGTAAACATTTGCATCTCGTATGTTATAATTGTCGAATAACAAAATTTTCGTTTTGCTTTTATTAATTTATGAATAATTTTTAATTTTTTGAATACAGATCTACATGAAACAAGCTTATGTTACAGATTTTTTTGTTTCGAAAATTTTATCTCAAAACATTGCTAATGTTGCTGAAGATAAAACAAAGAAAAGTATTTAATTACACAGATTTTTTTCTATATTGAATCTGCAATGCAGAGAGTTGTAAATTTAAATATTTTGAAATGCTTTTTAAAATATATCTTTTTAATATTTCTTTATTTATTTTAGAAATATTTTCATATCATGTTTCGCTTATAAAAATTATTTTTTCTATATACATCTTACTGACTAGTTGTATATGTCACCATTAAAGTGTGTATTGCTATATTCCATAAAATAACTATATATATCTCAAAATATCGATCTGCAGTAGTAACATTTGTTTCTATTGGTTATAATTAACGTTCAATACACATTCGCTCAAGATAACTGAATTATCTTAACTGATTAACACCAACTTTTACAGCAACATATTTTTTTCAATTTCACACTCATCATACCACTAATCTATTTCGTACCCGATTTCTCATATCCCCACGTAAAAATCTCATTTCCACAGCAGTAATTTTCCTTTTATACTTTTGCAGTCAAACCCAACATACTATTTTTATTTTAATTGACATAATAATAAAAATAAAGCTGTTTTTGTTTATTGCATTGTTCATAAAAAAAGTACGAAACATTTTTCTAAACATATCCATTGTCTGACGGATACGTATGATTGCCTGGTTAGAAGATATAAGGGTCGCGTTGGGTTGAAGAAAATTTGTAGAGATTTTTAAGGGATCCTCATGAATAGCGGAAAAGGATATTCATGATTAAAGTTACAGGTTTCAGATGTTTAGGTCGCTACTACTCTAATACTTACAAAAGCATTTATATTAAATATAACATTTAGCATTAAAATAATTTGTACAGAATAGCATATCATATAAAAGTATTTTAATAAAGTATGTCAGTATTTAAAAAATGTGCAGTTGAATATACAAACTATATACAAGGTGTTTTATAAAGGAGAATCACAAACTTTAAGGTCGTATTGTACGTCAAAAATTAAGTTGAAATGTTCTAACAAATATAAATCGGCAAACAAACCGTTTCCAAGATTTAAAGTGGTTTTTTTTATATAATGAATTTACCGATATCTTGTTATCATAAATGATATTTTTATCAAATATGTTATTTATTGGTTATTTGTTTGTAGAAATAATTAAGTTACTTAAATTTGTAGTGTTACTAAGATTATGAAGAGTATAAAATTGACAAAAAATGTTATTGCGGAAGTAGATATAAGTTAATTAAGATGATTTGACCATCTTGAACGGATCACTAATGACCGTCTGATTAAAAGAATATATGAGAGATATCAAAATTGTACGTCTGCAGGTGTGTCCGATAAATAGATGGAATGAATAAGTGTTTCCAAGTAATAAAAATAAAGCAGTATATATGTGAGATATCATAAATGTGAATAGGAATGTTTGGCGAAAACTAATTTCTACTTAAATGAAAAGTATTTGTGTCATATCCTTATAGATATACATATAGCGTGATTATGTTTTTCTTAAGAAATATTTGGAATTAAAAATCTGAAATGCTTATTATTATTTCAAAAGCAATTAAATCAACTTATATTTCTTAAGAAATAAATAATTATGCAATGCGTAATGAACACATACATACATACATACATACACAATCACGCCATGTACCCAAAAGGGTGTGGCACAAACTCTTTTCAACATCCCGAAATCAGTCGCCTCCAAACATTCCTATCCAAACAAGCAACTTTCGCTTCATCCACATTCATAATTCCTCTCATACATGCTCTTTTATTCCTACTACTTGGAAACTTTCGCTCACGCAAAACACTCTCAATCATACCATTCCAACTACTCATCGGACGTCCATCGGACGTAATTAACACAACATTAATAAATATTATAACCATTTAAAACCGGCTTTAAAATATCTCTCATATTGAAATATAATTAAACTGTATTTCAGTTATCTCATACTTGATTCATATTAGTTAGATAACAACTATAACAGGTACATGACTTTTTTTTCCATAATCCAAATGTACTTCTATTTGTTATACTCATACTGTAAATTGTAGGTAGTGTATAGTTAGGGGGAAAGAAGAACTCGACAATCCATATGTGGATTTTGATGTACATGTAGATGGCATGTTCATGTCGATGGCGCACACACGTACGTCGTAACTAGCACACGCTTTCTCACCGGTCCGTATGTGCACACACTCACACAAACACGCACAAGAGAACGGAGAAAGACGCAGAAAGAGATGGCTAACACGAACCGGACAAAGATGGAGTAGTGAACGTGGAATATTCAGTACGGCTAAAAAGTTCCTGAATTTATCCTGCTGCATCAGAACTACAGCTTACTGTGTATGGTCAATTCATATAACGGTTTAAAAATCGCGGTTAAAGGTTTGTATAGACTATTTTGTCTCCAAATTAGTGTTATGTTTTAGCAAAAAGCTAGTAGTTCAGAACTGCTTACTAACTTATGAAAAACAATACAAATGGACAATTTTAATTTTATACAATTTTGAACAAAGTTCAATTGTGCATTTGTGCAATTGTGCAATTTTAATTTTAACAGTTCCTTCTTAATGTTATTGCATATTAATGTCTTTTAACAAATATTTATTGTAAAAAAATAAAATTGCTTTAGGTTAAAGTTCTGTATTAATATTTATTTAAAATCGACGTTTCGACGAAACTCAACGTCTATCTTCATCAGGATAAATGATATAAAAATATATGATAATATTTGATAAGGATAAAATAAATATTAATACAGAACTTTAATCTAAAGCAGTTTTATTTTGATATAATGAGTTCCGATAGATTTTTTATCATGTTAAATTGTAGTTAATATATAGTTTAGAATACCAATTTTTATACTTTAATTTTTTTAACATTTTACGTATAGATTTTCGTTATTTAGCATTTTTTGATTAAATTGTTAATGTTACTATCAAATGTTTTATTATTTTAGGAAATTTTAAGAACAGCCAAGTAAAATCTCATTCTTTATAATGAAACTATTGCTAAAATTAATAGTTTCAAATTTCAGAAATATTTTTAAAAGTTATTACATCTAGAAACAATAAAAAATGTGCACTGTAAAAATTTTGCAATTTTACAGAAAAATCTGGTGCAACTGATTTACACAAGCTAACTTTTTACATTATATAAATATAAAATACGTAATTTTATGTATGTTTACTTACTTTTTCTTAAAAAATTATATTACATTACATGTTATTTACCGCGAAAATTTGCCGGACCAACCCTACTACTTATGTACAATAAATAATTAACACTGAAAAAATAATTTTTCATTGCTTACCATATATTAGTTGGTAAATTGAAATACAGTTTGCGAACTTTTGATTCGTCCTGCTTGCAGGACGAGGCCGTTTTCGGAGAGAATTCCAGCGCAGAGAGCAGCGCGTAGATAGTGGTGTGAGTGTGCTTGTGGACCACGGGCGTCCAATACCGTTTTAGGCCGCGTTCGCCACATCTATTATGTATGCACGCTTCACGGACTCCCGTTCCTGCTCTCCTGCCCAACCCCCACCCCCTTTGCATCCTCCTTGCTGCTCTCCTGCCTCGCGCACATTCTGAGCAGGACACAAGCCGTCCACTTTCTTCTCTCGCTCACTTCTCCCCCCCCGGGACGCTGCTCCACGTGCCCGGTGCCTGTGCGTTGACATTGCCTACCACCGTCTAGGGGTGACTATGAAATGAACGGTGTATCGTAGGACTTATATGTAACAGAAATATATATATATATATATATAGGTATGGTATGGCCTTGCTTCGACTTGCGCATGCAGTAAAGTCGTAACTAATGCTTAATACACGGAGATTCAATAATGTGCGCCGCGCTAGTTTTGCTACATTAAAAGATGTCTTGTACTATTTATGATATTGTGTATATTGTATATTAAATATTACTTCGATATGTTGTAATATATAATAATTTTGTATGGTACATTAGATAATTTTGCTATTATGTATGTATTCATATTACAATAATTTTTTTTTTAATTTTATCTCTAATGAAATCTGAATCCTAAGTCTGGTTGCACAAAGCATTGTTAAACTTAGCTTGCCAAGTGTTGACAATCTAGTTGCCTTGTTAAATCAGTGAGTTAAGAATGCTTTGTGCAATCGGGCCTTAGTCGATTCATATCAGTCGATTCATTATCAGTTTCAATTCAGTTTTTACTGTACGTGTACAGTATTAACTGCGCAGCTAAAAAAATTTATCGGCTATAGATTTCATTCAGTACATACTCAGGCTGAAATTTTGGATTGAACTTTACTCCGATTTCCACACACACACACACACACACGTTACGAATAATTGCGCAATTTCGGTCTGCGCTGTTAATACTGTGCAATAAACTAAACGTATATGGCGCCCGCCTTAGAGTACTTATAATACGATATTAGTATCCACCTGTATGGCCAAACCATTTTAAGCGTGTACCTGATATCACTCGTCATCTACGCGGGTTGAGGTTCAAATCTCGCTAGATGAATTGATATTTGTGTTGTTTAAATTTACATTAAACAAATAGCTCCTAGTTAATAGATTATATGATATTTAAAAAAAAGATGTTAACTAGAAGTATGATTTTTTTTAGAATCAATACAAAATGAAACAATAAATTTAAATTTGTTTGTTTTTGTATCTAATTTAATAAATTAGTAATGTTTTAATTATATACATATATATATATATATATATATATATATATATATCGGATTTGTTGTGATTAGATAACAATAGTTAGTGGATGAAGCGAAAGTTGCTTGTTTGGATAGGAATGTTTGGAGGCAACTGATTTCGGGATGATGAAAAGAGTTTGTGTCACACTCTTTTGGGTACATAGCGTGATTGTGTATGTATGTATATAAAGATAAATATTTCGTGGGTTAAAAGCAGTCTGGATAGTATTTCAATTGAGTCTCATTTTTCAAAAGCCCTAACAGATTTCTTTTAATCTACGATATATATATATATATATATATATATATATATATATATATATATAAATTTAATATAACGTGGTTCAAATAAAATAAATAAAGAGCAGTTATTATTTTTTAATACAAAAACTGTAAACAAATATCTAATATTATTTAGATATTTGTATATCTATCTAGTATTAATTATATTGTGAATAATACAATAGCATTTGCAAAATCATTAAACTTTTTCCATATGTCTGCACCACACATATATAAATCTAAGATACAAACTAAATTTATTAATTTATAATTCTCGTATATTTTGTTTACGATATACAATCAAATCGATTCTATATTGTAAAACTATTGAAATTGACGAAAGGTAGGTAATGCGTATACACCTCCTGCTTCTAGTACATGTAGTAGTTGAGTTTCGCACTCAACTTCGGCCGCAGGACACATTCGCATCACGCTTGACGTGTAACCATTCCCCTTGTGCCACCCACCTCCAGCCATCTAGGTCTTGTTTGCCTCCCGGCCTTTCTCTTCACCACACCTCGCCCAATACATTCAACGAATCCATCCAACGCCAGGGCACCGTTACATGTTCTGGACATCGTCTCTCTCCCAACGTTTGCTCGTTTGCGAGTGATGGGTCCGGTCCGCGCGTTATTCAATACCGGAGAGGCGGGCAGCCACCAGGTTTTTGTCTAAGTGTACGTTTAACCAGTTAAGATATTCCGGGTTATGTTACAGCGCGTTTGGCGTTACGGTGTTATACCCCGGTTACGTTGTGTGTAACAATGAGGCATCTGGAATGGACACTGGCCGGCTTGGAAACTGTGTTAAGTTAGCGTTAACGGTTATCGGTTATCCGCCCTCCAACGGTTATAATGGATTTTAATGGTGAGGGAGGGGGGTGGGGGGTGGGTTGGTGATTGTGCCGTTGGCACTCTGTCTTTAAATTTCAATAAAATGGTCAGTAAGAAACATCCCCCGAAAAGTTTTTATCAATAGTCAAGTAATTGTGTATTAAAAGGTTGAAATAGCAGTAAAAAATTGACAATAAAAAATATTATTGTTATTGTTATGTTTTATTAATTGATTTAGTTATTGTTATGTTTTATTAATTGATTTTTGTATATAGTTTATTATAATTAGTGATGAAAATAATGATAATATATTTTCTAAACAAAATATGATTCAAAATTAACAAAGATTAAATTAAAAGACATTATGTTAAAATTCTGTATCATTTTTTATTTCGACGTTTGGATTCGTTAAACCTAAATCATCATCAGGAAAATAAAAAATAAAATTTAAAACCTTAAAATTTATTATAAAAGGTTTTTTACTATGTTAACAAATAAATAACAATTTTAAATAACGACATTTGCAAACTAATAGTTTCAAAATATTTATACAAAAATAAAATACGAGTGAATTAAAATATTTCAGTATTGTAGGTTTATTATATTACAAAGTTGACTTTTTTCAAATTTAATTTATTAAATAAAAATACAGAAGTATTTTTGAATTTTTGTTATCGACATTATTAAATAAATTCTGTAAATTATTATACAATACAATAATAGAAGATTTAAGCAATGAGTAATTACTTTTTATATATTATTTTATTTTTATAGTATACTCTTTTGTTAATTACATTTGTTTTATGTGTTATATTTCAACAGATTCACGTAAATTATATATAGAAAATTGTAAATATCGTATAGAGAAAATAATTTTAGCAGCGACAGTAGTAGTAACAGTGGTAGCATCGTGTAACGTCTTACATTTCAGTTTCCGATACAAGTCGTTATTCAGTTCGGCCCAGCCCGACTACTTAACGCCGATAAACAGAATATAAATGATATTTCAGTAGTTCAATTAGAGCCATTCATAAACGCCATTATAATAAAGCAACTTCAACCATAACTAATTTAGATTGAAGCCCAAATCTTAAATGTTAATTAATCATACGCGCGCTCTGCTGTGTGCCCCGGCCCCTTTTCATTACCGCTATAGAAGCGCGCCTTGTATACGTACTCTATACAATAGGGGGGGCCAAACTCCTACCTACGCCTCTCTCCCATGAGCTAGGGGTCAGTTTATAGTTACCTATCCCTCTGAATATATGTTCGTACGTACCGTATATTATTGTAGCCATGGAAATGTGCATTTAGGCTATGTGTGCGTCGCCCGCTAACGTATGAGATATAATTATTGCGAAATAAATCATTTTGCTCCTTTGTGCTGCAGCATTTAACTAGGACTGTGTTGTGTAATGTCTTGCGTACCTATATATATATATATATATATATATATATATATATATATATATATATATATATATATATATATATATATATATTTTACTCTATGTATGTACAACTATATGCTTTGTTTATGCATATGTATAGTTTGAAGAACAGAACTAATTCATTTTTTTTTTCTTCTAAATAAACGTTATATAATTTATAATTATTTTTCCTGTCCAAATATAAATAATAGTATAAGTTTTAATTCTCTGAACTTTAATACTTTCTGATAGGAACGTTTTAGATATTATGTTTTTTTTTTATATATTTGTAGCGTAGATTTGCATATTTTTATTTAGTTTCTTACACACACAAAAAAATTATTATTTATTTAGGCTGGTATTACGAGCTCGATTTTAAAATTGGTTTTCAAACAACGTAACTGTCATAAGAGCAAGTTCTACAAATCATTATTTTTAGATAATTTAATAAAAATTTTATTGCTATAAAGAATATAATTATATTGTTTTATCTCGTTTTTTCAAACCTTTTTTCGATTCCATTGGAATGCACCTATCATTTTGTATTGCAATATACTACATATTTAATTTTTAAGTTTATGTTTTTTTAATGAAATATAATATTTATAAGTGTTTTATAAGCACAAAGAGTTTTTTACAAAAATTTTCAGGTAAAAAAAATTATATGCATTTTATCAAATAAATAAATTATTAAACATAAGTTATAGATTTACAAAATTAATATTTTGTTGAGCTACAAAATTTCAATTTGTTACTGCATGAAAATCAAACAAAAAACTAATATTACGGATATTCAAATAATTTTTTTCTTAGGTAATTTTATGCACCATATTAATTAACTACATTTAGTACATATCGACATGTAGAAATAAGCAGTAGCATTGAGAGTAGAAGATCAAAGATCTTTATTTATAACAAATTAATCTACATTCTACCATTGCAAACAGAATTGCACGTATTTAATTTCTCTCGCTGTCCACTGTATCACCACAGTGTTATATAAAATCTAGCGAAATAGTCATGGCAGGGGGAAAACACTATCTCTTCTTCTAGCCCCTGTGTGCATAGCGGTGGCAACAAATGTTTGAAAGCGTCAAGCAATTAAATGAGACGATGCGTGAACGTGTGGACACGACACACGCGAGGACACGGAGAGAACGCGAGCTGCTCCTCGACCGAGCACACTAGCCCAACAACAAGGAATGACATTAAACAACCAGACACACACACACACAGAGAGCATAGAAGAAAGATGAGAACATTAAGCAAACAGGAACGGGATGTAATACACAGTTCGTCCAGCCGAATTCGTTTCCGTCACCTAGCCCCGAATTATTGTTTGTCGACGAAATGAGAATGATGTAGTTGTTTGCTGTATTCAGCAGCTGATATACTTTAGCTTGGATTACGTAATCTGACTGTAATAAAATTGACAAAAAAAACTCCGTATTTCCACCTTTTTTGTTTATGAAAAAGCGCTTTTATTTTTTATATTAAAAATAAATTTTTACTTCTTGCTTCTACCTCTTATCAAATATGAATAGTATTTCTAATTTTGATATATTTTTTATATCTAATATTCAAATAAACTAATTAAAATTGCTTAATAAGTAATTTTAAGTAAACGTCGACAAAAATCACTTTTAAAAGTGAGGTAAGAATACGGACCATTGTTTCGCAGTGTGATTTTTCATTTATATAACTTGTAATTTTGTATATACCTATGTTACAGTTCAAGAGATTAACAGGTTATTGTTAATAATAACTGATTAGTATTTATAATGACAAAAAAAGGTAGGTTAATACTAATAATGCTAGGTCAGGTTTGGTTAAGTTAACAATAATAATAACAAACCAACCTTTTAATCTAACCTATCTTATGACACACGTGACAAATCTAATTAAAATGTAAGATCTTTGATCTGATTTACATTATTTACTCTTTACAATTTGGTTTAAATTATGTATAAATAACCTGTGATTTTAAAAAGATTCGATCGTAGAAATTGATCCATGATTTGATCTAGAATATATTAATTGATTAAGATCTTGTTTTGAAATTATCTATCACAACACTGACCAAGTTTACTAACTTAGAATTATTATTTAAATAATACCTATTAATATTAGTTACTTTCCTTTTAAAGCAATCAACTTGTATAAATTGTTTTTTTCGTTAACTAAACAATAACATTTGAAAATCTAATTGCGTCATTAATCACTGATTGAGTTAACGTTGTTTTATGTAACTAATTGAATATATACCACAATTCGATTAAATAAAAAAACAACTTTGCTGTTGCTATTTAGTGTTATCATACCAGTAATATAATTTTCAATTAGTTTTTTAAATTTGATTTATTTAATAATTTCTTTAATTTATATGAACAATAAATAAATAATATGAACTACCAGTATAACGTATTAATTAATGTGCATTTAAAATAGATAAAACAAATAAACTACAATATAACATAAACCAGTGGTAGCTTTATATAGCATAGAGAACTTAATACCTTTGCAATTTATAGCAGAAACTGGTAAAACTAAAACAGGAGCCTCATTTCCTTATCAGGACCAAGCGAGCGGACCGGTGAGCGATGCGTAAGCGAGCGCGTCGGGCATCAGGATGACAGGAACTGCGGACGGAAAACTAAGGATCTACTCCTATGATATACACATAATTTCTTGCATGTTACGAGCACGGCACCGACCGTGGCGGACAGGCCAAGTTGCTGCCAACTTCACCATGTGTGAGTGTGTTTGTGTGTGTGTGTACTACATCGTCCTTGTTTATGACACGTCATAACGGCACACTAATGTGCTTTATGTTGATTATGGGGCCGTAAATAAAACTGTTGGCCGAGTGAAACATATTCAGCTCAGGATGATGAGGCGGGCGGGAGGTGATGTACGACAGCCGAGGTAAACTAACGTGAAAAGCCTAGAGGCGGTTGTGATATCGGTATATTTTGTGGGTGGAAAGTTTGTGCGTGTGTGTGTGTGTGTGTGTGATGGTGGCTTTATTAGTTAGTTGTTTACGTTGCGAATTTATTATTTAGTAATAGTTTTACTTTCAGCGTAGTAACGCACCAGATAGAATGGAAACTTTTGTATTAGGCCTCCTGGTTGTTCATGTTTGTGTTGTGCTAACTTTTAACTAACTGCCTGAAATTTTGCTTTCGTTTTCGAAGTTAAAAAGTTGAGATAGTAAAATAAATTATCAGGAAGTTTATAGATGAAAAAAAAAATGTTCTGAAATGCATGCAACTATTTGTTTTCGGTAAATAAAATATTTAATGCATTAGTTCTACAATTTATTATTAATTTTTTCCAGCAGAATTTTTAGTTATATTTAGTTTTTAAATATGTCTAATATTCAGCTCACTAATTGCATCGGAAGGTTCTAAAAGAACTAATTTTTGTCATTTTAATTTTCTCACAGAATTACAATAATCAAGTGTTTTGTTTATAAAAAATAGTTTTAATATACATAACTTTGGAATACATTCAGGTTTTTTAATTTGCTTCAAAATTTTATTTTTCAAAGATAAATTCTTTTCGAAATTTATGATCCAATTGTCTTGTATTGAAAACCTTTTTTAAAATGAATTTTTCTCAACTATAAATAACAGCGACTTCAATTGAATTGATTTATAAATAATATTTCAAGTTTTCATATGCCTTCAAAAATCCTAAATTGAAATTTTATTAAAAAAATAAATTTTATTAACAAATTTATTTAAAATTATTAAAAATATATTGTAAAAGCAAAAGATGTATTTGAAAATCTAAATTCAAATATTATCTATATTACAATTTAACATTAATTTTTTTTCAATTACAGTTCTTCAGATTTCTCTACTTATCACAAAATTAGTGTTATGTTTTAGCGGAGGGCTAGTAGTACTGTACCAAACTATTTACTAACTGAAAAAAAATACAAATTTAGGATTTTAGTTTTATTAGTTATTGTTGGTTTTATTGCAGCCAATTATTTCTGTCTTTTAATACATTTTTATTGTGGTATTCAAAACTAATAGCACAATAGCATTAAAACTAAAATATAAAACTAATTTTATAATAAGTAAAGAAGTGTGAATGAAACTTTATGCATTAAAAGTCTTTTTTTCATATTTCTAAAACATTCTTCAACTAAATCAGCGAAATAAAACACAATAAAAATCATTTTTTTATGTGTATAGACTATCAATCTGAGAACTGGACTCCCCGTTTAGCTTCATCATAAAGACATTCGTATTAATTCCATCGGTTGGGAAAACTTTCTATTGCGAGAGGTAAAAGTTGTCCGCGCGTTGTGTCTCGTGACAGGACCCCGCTTATGTTGCGGAAGGTCGTGGATCGCATTGGGAAAACTTTGCAGCTGCAACAACTGCGCACGGCGCGGCGCCCGTCCGCAGCTGGAAAACGGTCCGATGAAAATATCTCATCGCGTGCTGAAAGAATCACGACGAGGTTGGAGGTCAACAAGGTGATACGGCTGTGACGATTGGATGAGAAGATAAAGTGATTGGGTGTGTGGAAAGGTTAAGCGTGGATTTGATATGAATTCATTTTTATTGAATTTGAGATAGGTTAGGTTTTATCGAGATAAGAATTTTTCTTATTTATTGGTAAATTTTAATATTTTTAGCAAGTTTCTCATGATTAACAATTTTGTAATAACAAATTTTAATTATATTTAAATCGGGAATTTCAGATAGGATTTATTTCTGGAAAATAAAGTTTTGAAGGAGGTACAGAAAATTATAATATTTTTATTTCTATTTAAGCCAATAAAATGGTATGGGAAAAAGTCAATAAAAAAAAAATATACCTAAAATAATGCAGTACAGTACAGAATAATTTTAAAAAAATGTCAAATTTGTCAAAAAAGCATAAAATTAAAAATTTAAAAATACATTTTGACGCTAAAAATAGTAATTTAGTTTTTTGAGATGAGCTTTTTCTAAAATGAATCAAAATAGTCGATGTGTATTAATGATATAAATGTTTTTTTTTAAACTAAAATTAATAAAAAAAAATACGAAAGTAGTATTTTTTATTTAAAAATACAAATTTTTACTGATTTCTGATTTAGTGGTGGACCGACAAATTTGAAAAAATGTTTGAGCAACAATCAGTTTGAGGTTGCTAACATAACTTTTAATATACATAAATCGGTGTCATTTTTGAAATAATTTTTTGTTGTTGACATAATTAGATTATTTAACAAAATATATCAAATATATTAATTTAAATGTTGCAGTTTCTTTTTTAATTTTATCCATTATGACAATATGTTAATATTCATATTTTATTGGGAGAGTAAATAAAATTAAATAGTATGTTATCAGATTTATTCTAGATTCGATTTCAGGCTACTATCAAACAACTGTATTTGCAGATGCAAACACTTATTTAATAGTAGTTTGGAATAATTTTCTCATTACCTTTAAAAATTTATGTTAATTGTAAAATAAGAAACGTGGGACCTGGTGCTGCAGTTCTATTAGCACCCAATACATTCTGCTACTGTAATAATATTACACATTTTTACAAAGATAATAGTTTATTATGGATATATTTGGGTATTTTCTAGCATAAATAAATTTAAAAATAAATCATTCTTGTTAAAAAAAACAATCAATTGATATTTTGAATAATAATTACGTGAAAAAATAAAAATGGCAAAAAAATTCTAAATTCTCAAGTTTATTTTGTTGAATATTTTTGTAACATATTTTTTCATCATAAAAATCTACAAAAAACAACATATGCACTTTTTATTTTGTTACACACGAATTCAAACTTTCTGCATCATAATACGATAATTAAAAACCATCATTTCAACGCACACCTGTGCGTAAAAAACTAATTCCACTTGGTCCATAAAACAACCGCATAACGAAAAAAAAATTTAAACATTTATAATAAAAACTTTTTATAACGATATAATACCAATCCAAACTCCACTGCATGTGTGCTAACAACCCAAAAATCAAGTCCAGTAAGTTAAGCGCTTTTGTCAAGTTCCTTTCTACACACACACACACAATCACAGTGCGAGCTTTGAGCTTTTGCGTAGTTCGCAAACATGCCGTGAAGCGGCGTTGATGTCGCTTGTAGGACAAATGCAGCGCTGGGACACACACAGTCACTTGTGTGATGGGAAACTTTTTTAATAACTTTTTTTGTTTTTGCGAGGGAAACAAGAGTCAGGAAATTGCAGTCGAGAATGTACTACAAAATGTGCAACGCGTGGCTTCTGCTGTTTTTAACATTTTCGAATTTTTTCACTTTGATGTTCGTTGTTTTACGATTATATTGATTAAGTTGGAGTTTTAGTTAGTTATTAGTTGGGAATAAAGTTGATTTTGAATTCATGATTAAGTTTATTTGAAAGAAGATTAGCTTTATATTAAATAAATTTAAATACTTTGATATTGAAAACTGAGCTAAACTTTGTTTTTACGCTAAAAATTCGAAACCATACATTTTTATAATTACAAAATTTAATGTATATTACTTATGGTAAAAGAACTACTATCAATATAAATTTACATTAGCAATTATAGTAATTAAACAAAAAAAATGTTGTAAATATATCAAGTTATACTTAGTAAATTTATAAAATAACAACAAATAAATATAGCAAAATTACTATATAATTATTGTCAATGATTTTTTACAGTGTCAAGCGGTTTGCTGAATGAATGAGCAAAATTTAATTTTTTATTATATAAATCAACTCTATAACACTATATAAATATTATATCAACCATAGAATATATTTCAAATAATTACAGCAATTACAGTTAGTTTTTCTTCATTAGATGAACCTATTTTTATAGAAATAATGTTTAATAATATTTTTTTTGTAAACAAAAAATTGATTAACCTAACCTAAATTTTCAACAAATAGAGACTTGTAAATCTTCTTTTTCGACAAACTTTGCTATATATTCAGTTATTTCTGTATATTGTGAAAAGCTTTTGCAACGTTTGTGTGTGTGTGTGTATGTGTATATGTCTGAAATAAATGCCAGTGCGGTTTGGCACAGTTGCTGTCCAACATATATTCCATAATTCCTGCAAAAGCTTCCTGCCAACTATATGTGCATGATGCTGCACGGATGCACGGCTATTACAACAATTCATTAATCACTTTATACACACATAAGTTTTTAGTCGCTCATGCTTTTCATAGTTTACACTTTATTCATATGTACCCTGAATGTCGCTTGTGTACTTGCATCAGCCATTAATGATCTTTTTCTAACTTTAGACGTGTGTATTTCAGCACTAACTTCATGTTAGTTTGCTACACTCTCATGTGTTTGCTGGGAAGTTTTTGTGTAATATACTTTGGAATGTTATCATGTATATAGGATATAAATATTTATGTTATTAATTAATATACTGTACGATTTTTGTGTAAGAATTTTTTTGCATAATCATATTGTTATAAGTACATACAGCCATTGCTGATAAATTGTGTAAGTTAAATTTAAAACACTTTGAAAAGTTTCCATAGCAACTGGCAAAATTAGAGTACTGTTCTAAGCTAACTGGTTCGATAAGTGAAAAACATTGTATGTTTTTTCCGTATTTTCACGAAGATTTCACAATTATTAGAAAATTACAGCTGATTTTCCAATCTTCTTCATTTTTGGAATTATTGTTCGATTCACAATCCATACACTTAAAAAATATTGCTTTAGAACCAAGGTTTTTACTTTTAACACAAAAATAAAGGTGTTTTTGAACTGTAAACTTATGTTTTTCTAATAGAAATAAAAAAATTAGTAAAAAAAACTAATGGTTAGTAACAGTATAACTATTTTCAAAGCTTTGTATGAAATTAGTTAATTTTTAGTTAGTTGCCCGAGTAAAGGACGAATAACGGCGCTAATCGCCTCTTAATCGCGCGACTAACGTGGTACATGCTGCTAGGCCCTTGTTTATTAACTAAATAGTAAATAATTTTATAAAAAGTTTTTAAAATAGTAATACTGTACCAATAATATTAAAACTAATTAAGTAAACTAAAATAAATAGGGAAGCATGAAAAAGACTTAACACAGTTTTTTGAATTCGAATTATTTTGTATAGAAGAATTTTTTTTAGTAGTTGTAATGAAATTTGTTTTCTAAATAAAATAAAACTTAAGTATTTCTGCGTAGACTGTTGTACAATAGAACAATAAGACGACCGATAAATAAATAAGTTAACTTTACAAACAACGTTAACTGTGTTAATCGTGACTGGTTTTTAAATTTAACAACTACTTTGTCTTTTCGACAAAAATTTAACAAATACTCGAAGTTTTTAGTTCACAAAAAAAAACAAAAGTTTCCCATCCGTAATGGGGTGGTATAATTTTTTTACGAATGTGTAAGCAATATTTTTTTAAAATATTACGTTCTACATACATACATATACAATCACGCCATGTACCCAAAATGATGTGGCACAAAACTTTCCATTTTTCCAAAATATGTATGTATGCATGTATTTAATTTGTTTATTTATCAAAAAAATGTTTTAGAATTCGGTGTATAATGTTTAATTCGTAAACGATTTATTTACAACTTAAATAATTCATTAAAAACTAGTTTGTAAAAAACAAAAAGCAAATAAGCAATTATAGTAAGTTAAAAAAAACTGTACAAACAGCAAACGTCTCGCCTGATATGAAAATTACGTTACAATATTTTATATAAATATATATACGAGCGTTGGCGCTTTAGTAGAACTCAAAGCACTAGTGGTACTAGCGTGGCTGATGCACGTGGATATTATAAATTATACCTGTAATCAGCTAATTGGAGCATTTAAACCGCTGTCAGTACCACCCAGTATTAGGTCCGCGAACTTTCCCGCACTGCCTTGCTGACGAAATATGATTCTTTTGCGTTCTTTTACTTAAGTTTACTATCGCATAACAAGCGCTCGGTGCTGAGTTGGACTTGTCTATGTTTTTGATTGCGCACAGAAAAATATATTCATATTTAATGTTGTAATTTTGTCGGAAAATTGCATGATAATGTGGTGCTTTTAGTAGCATTGGCTCTTCACTTTTAGCTGCTTTCTTTACGATTTTCGTTTAATATTAAAATTTACACAAAAATTGCTACCGCTTTAATTATTCACATTAAAATACAGAAAAAAATCTTTATTGCTTCTAAACACGATAGGCGAATTTGAAATAGTTTTATCATTATCAGATGTCAGTTTATTTTTAATATATTGTAAATTTTATTCAAAGTTATGATAATTTTAAAAATTTGTTTTAAATGGGAAACATTTTTGTAAATATATTTTTGAAATTTTACATAATTTTAGAAATAGGTATATAAATGTAAAAATTTAATAAATATAATATTTAAAAACAATTTTTTGATATAAAACACATTGAACGAAATATTGTTGGGTATTTAATTTCAAGAAAACAGTACACTACACTGTAAAAAAAATTGCAATTTTACATAAAAATAATAAAATTTAAATTCCATGCCTATAAATTGAATAATCTACTACTATTTTTATTGTAATATTTTGAAATTTTATCTGGAAAAAAGATTTCTTCTTTAATTTTTTTAAACAACAATATCCATATATGATACAAACAATATTTTTTTTAAATATATGTATATTATATTTTGTAGTAAACGTAAATTAGATAATTTTATTAAACACTTCTAGAAATAATACTATATTTTAAAATTTACATATTTAATCAAAAACTTTTATTATTATTTAATTCTGGCAAACCATTATATTTATTTATTAATATATCATTATTATTAAAGGCAAACATTATACATTTAGTGTGTTTCATAATCATGCAAGAGGGGATTATTTATGTTGTCTCTATGACGTAACATCGTATTAATTCCGTCTATTATATTTAGATATCTACATGTAAGCATTTGGCTGATTCGCACGTTTGCAAATCTACACAACACACACATACATAGACACACGGTCAAAACAAGGTCGAAAATTACCTTTTGTACGAGCTTTAAGCTTCAAAAACCGTACTTTGCCCCGCAAGCTTTTCTGATAGTGTTGTACTAGTGCCTGACACCTTTTGATCCACCAATGTATCGATTTCGTTTATTATTATTTTTATTTAACGCACCTAATTTTTTTTGTTGTTTTTTTTTTGTATACGTGGAATAGGTATTATAAAGTTCACATTGTAATGTATTAGTTGTGCATCTATTTTAGCATAAATTTTGTAATATTTTTTTTGCTGTTTTAATGAGATTAATGCGCTTTACTTAATAATAATGTAAAATAAAATTTGTATTGTTATTGTAAAAAAAGTGACATTTATTATAGTTATTAAAAACTATTTTATTTTATATTCTTAATTACACATGGTGTATTATATAGGGTTATAGTTTTTTGTTTTTGTTTAAATCGCCATTAACTTATTTTAATGAACTAATTAAATTATTAGTTAATTTTTAAATAAAGAAAAATGCAATTAAATTAAAAAAAAAGATAAAAATAATTCACATATAGTAAATTATTAATTTATATAAATCTAATAAATGCAACTACATAAAGTCGTATCTTTCATAGTTCCCGAAATTTACAATCGTTCTCGATTACATAAAATACCCTGTAGAAAATTTTAAACAACTTTTACAATTAAATCACAGTTATTAACAATCTAATATAATTATATAAATATATTGTATTTATGTAGTAAATACTAGACCAATTACAAGAAGGGTTAAAATTGTAGCACGAAATGTTAGAATACATGTTGCTTAATGGCGTGATTTCATTACAAGACTAATTTGCCGAGCGAAATTTCGTTTTTCATACATGCAGTCAGTGCATGCATGCATAGCACGTCATATGCATGTGTTGCGAACATTTATTTCCAACAAACATTCTTATGTTTTTAGTTTCGACTGCAGCACGAAACAAACGTGATGCCCAACATAATTTTAAACTGCTTCTGAGCAACGTTTCATTAAGATAATTTCATGATTGATTACACGTATTTGATTTTGTTGTAGTTTAGCACGAATACTAATTTGTGCGTTTGATTTGCATTATAAATTATGTTACTCGGATATTTCGTTTTTGTTTAACCGCGCTATAATCGTACTAAATGAAAATGTTTTGTTCAAAAAAAATGCTATAAATGTAGACAAAATAAAAATTGATTTGTAAAATATAAGTGCTTATTGAATGCTATTGAGTGCTGTCTTCGTTTGTTATAATATTAAACAAAAAATTTTCATAAGTGTATATTTGTGAAATAAACTATACTATCAACTAAAGTTGAGATTTTTCTCAAAATTTCACAAATTACTCAATCATTGAATCGGCTAGCGGCTAGCTAAGCTAGTTCAAGTAACAATAAAAGGCCAGTTAACCATAGACACTTTAGCAACTGATCAAAGCACCATACTGACGAGATCCTAAAGGTCGAAACACGTGTCAAAAAATATAAATATATTTTAATTAAAATTGAAATACAATAGAATTACTTATTTTTTTGATTACTTTGGAACCATGTTACGTCTTTTTTTTTATTGTAATTAAAAAAAAATAAGAAATGATCTTTTTTCATAATTTAAAAATATAGATCACACATTCCTAATCTGATCTAAAAAAAGATCCGATTATAAAAATTGATCTATGATCTAATGTATAGAACATATTACAACACTGAAAATAACTAATTGTAAGAATTATAATTATTTTTATTAAATTTCTTAATAAGAAAAAAATATGTATTATAGTTATTTTTATGATTATAAAACATAGAGTAACTCTTAACTTTGGAATAAAATATTATTAAAAACTATATACATATATTAAACATACGCAATCAATATTAACACTGTGGGACTAAAATACAAAAAGAAATCAAATCGATCGTGGTATGGCTATAGAGCCTAGGCGAAAGAAAAAAGAAAATAAAAGAATGTTCTAAATAGGTGAAATAGCTGAGTAGACAGGAAATTACGACACGTGGAAAAGGAAGCAGCCGGTTTGTAGCGCAGAATTGTCGGGCTTTCGTCTTATACTTCAACCGCACGGGCCGCGGCCGCGGAGGGGAGCTATAGACTGCAGGCCAGCACGCGGTACACACAAAGCTGACTGGTTGCTCGCCAAGTCAAAGCTACCGCGGATTCGTTTGTCGACCGCGCCAAAGCGAGGTGCTGTGATTATTATTATTATTATTATTTAATCAAAATGGTTTTTTCGAAAATAGGTAAGATTTTATTTAATTAGTATTGATGCACTATTTAAATATATTTACTGCATTGTTTTAATTATAAATGCTTATATATTTATCACAAAAATTATTTTAAATTTTCTGAAAACCTATATACAATTACGATATGGACACTATAATTTTCATATATTTAAATTTAAGTCATACTTATTGTAAATAATAATATATTGAGAAATAATAATTAATTGTATTAAAATTAAAAAGCCTTAGAATTAAGTTCTGCTTTTTTAAAATTTTAGTATAATGATTTCTGAAATATTTTTTACTATATTTAATTGTATATCTTAAAACAATAATAATTATTAATTTGTATTTACTTGAATTACATTAATAATAAAAATATATTAATAAATTTTTAGAAATATCTTATAAACCATATTGTACAATATTTAAATTTAATGATGATTATATTCTAAAATTATAGAAGTATTATATATTAATTAAATTTATATTACTAAAATTATTTTTCTTTGTATAAGTATTTTATCCAACATGATCATATTTTACATAATGTATGTATTTATTCTCTAATGGTACAATTGTCTCGCGTAAAATATGTAAATTCTGTCTTAAGATTGCTGATTTTGGTTAATTATTGGTTAATGATATGGAGCTAGTTTAGTTAGGTACACTTATTGTATCAAATTTTGTATGACATATTCTTTATCAATTGTATTTTTGATTCATTGAATAAATAAGTATTATTATTATTATTATTATTATGGCTTTTAACAAGTAGGACAAGTGAGAAGAGCAGTCCATGAACTGAGCAATTACAAAATTTGGTCGTAACATGTACATATTATATCAAATAGCATGATTTTTTCTGTAAAAATTTCTTCAGTAAGAAAATGCGTGTGTGCGAGTCAAATGTGTGTGTGTAATATAAGTTTCCCATCTATATCGATAGAGTGTTGTCAAGTGTACGACAAGCGCGCAAAGCAACGCAGTGTGCGTATGGTATGAGTGAGTGAGTGGGACGAGAAATTGACATGGATGCTTTCGTTTTCATAGGCCCATACGTCTTCCAGCAGACAGCAGCTGTCCGTTTTAGAAAATCTGTCAAAAACTGCCATATCACATCACATACATAGATCGGTTTTCGCACGCATTTTTATCCGAAAGCTTATACGAATTCGAGTACCGGTGTACAGATGCTGATGGCATGATGCTTATTCTCGCTTAGAAAAAATACGACAATTATTCACTCTGTCGCCGTTTATTTTGTCTTATTATTTAGTTTATAGTTATGACAATAAATCGCTGATAATTATAAATAAAATTGTAAATTCAAACTAGTAATGTTGGCCCGGTAAATTACAGTGATGACTAATGTAATATTACATTTGTTCGATACTTACAATGTTACCAGTTCAAAAATCGCGTTCAAAAATTTTAACTTACAACTTTAAAAATTATTTGTATTTTATTTGTGCATTAAATGATAAATAAAATTATTCTTATATCATGTATTTATTATTAAAAAAAACACTCAATTCAATCTTTTTGAAAATTACCAATAATGTAAATTTAATCAAAATTTAGACTTTAACATGTCATTTATAAATCGATCGAACAAAATATAATATACGATACATATTTGTTAAATGTAAATAGTAACAGAATATCGAAAATTGAAAAGGCTTAATTTCATCTCGCTTTTCCAAACTTTTAGATTAGAGTACACTTACCAACTTTGTATCGTAATATATTAAAAAACAAGTAGGTTTGTTACTTACATTTCAGCAACTTTTTATATCTATTATTGATTATCATTTATATATAAATATCATAAAATTAATTAGAAATATTATTATAATTCTTGTTACTACACTAATAAATTATAAATTCATTTCGCACGCAACCTAAAATTTAATTTTATGTGTATTTTAAGACGACCATGGCATAATTTTTGACATTCAGATTATTTTATCATCTAATAAAAAAAACAATTACAATTATTTTTATTAATATAATTGTATTTACCTAATACTATATTAAACATCAAAACTACAAGAACACTTTAGAATAATCGTATATTATTTAAAACCTATTAAAAATTCTATACACAAAAATTTTCAATCACAAGTAAAATTCCTCAACCATCAATCTTCAATGTGTAAAAAAACGAAAGTAATTAATAATCATAAGCTAATAAACCTAATTCTATGGGGAAAAAAGTTGTACAAATTTGGCCGAATAGCGTACCAGTGGTGGGTGTGGGTCTGGTGTGGCGTTCATAGCGTCAAAATATGCCAACATTGTTCGGAAAGGGTGGCACATCTTGAGTCCACCTGTCCGCAGAAATTCCACTGGTCCTCTCGCTATATACACCAAGCCTGGCTGAAACGTTCCAAATTAAAATACCATGCGTTCTCAAGCGCCCCCCGCACTCACACGAACCATTCTGTCGCCCCGTTTACATCCCACAGCGGTCTTAAATATTTATATGATATTATTTTAATTTACATTGTGGTCTGCTATTTTTGATTATTTATACAAAATGGTATATTTTTCTGGTTTCTTATTGAGAAACTGTTTTGAATGATATAAAGCTTGCATCTGTCAATTTAAATTTTTTATTTATATTGAGTGTTGGGATTTATCTAAATCAGATTTATTTTAAAAAAACTGTTTAATACATTTATATATTAAAATAAAAAATTTCTTATAAAACATGCATTACGCACAAGTAATAAAATTCTACATGCAAAAAAATTCAAATCAATTTATCAACTAATTATCATTGAATTCAGAATGTGACGTGGAATTTTAATATATAAACATGTGTTTCAATTGTAACAGTTATCTCTTTTGTAATAATTTAATGCGTCTGTGATATCATTATTTTTTTTGTAACAAGAAATTTATTATAAAATTTTATGAACTTTTAAAGCTATACATACTATACTATAAAATTATACATATATTTAAATTACAGGTATTTATTTTTAAACAATATAGATTTTTTCAGTGTTTATTAAAAATATTATTCTAAAAATAGAAAAACATGATGAATTTTTGTAAAATTGAAAAAAATGTTTATGATCGATAAAGCAGCTCATCGAAATAATTACAATTTAAAGTTAAATATCAACTATTTTTTTACAAAAACTGTTTTATTGTAATTAAAATTATGAATGAAAAAGTTCAATACTTTGAATAAGAAATGCAGTTAATTCATGCAATATGCAAATATTTCTTTCATTTACAATCACGAACAGTTTAAGAATCTACACGTAATAATACAAAATATCACTCGTAAATTTCTTAGATTTCTAAAACGTGCTATCCGTCAACAAATCAACATTAAAACAAAGCAAAAAACTATTTGCATGCAATCACAATCTTAATACAATAATGCATTTTTACATTTTGCATGTTTCTATTTTCCACTTCTTCATAGTTCACTAACCGAACTAATAATAGAAAAATAACTTTACCGAAAAATAAATCTTGCTCTGGTTTTATGTTTTTCTTTCACAGACTATTAAACTAGAGCGACTTTTCATATTTTACACTTTTGTCCGAAATGTTGTATGATTCTTTTGTGGGTATTGTTGTATTTGGGGGTGCTCCACCCCCCCTGGCTTGCAACCTGTGCACAGAGAGTCCGCGAACACTCGCTAGAACGCACAATGCTTCATAAACACCAATACCTACGTCACATCCGCTTGATATGTTGACAACCACGAATAAATATCATAGGATGCCTGCAGGACATATTGCTTTAAGTTATTTTCAATTGAGAGATATTTAAGCTTCTTCAACATGATTTTTGAATAAAATTGTGTGTTTAAAATACCGTATTACACCGATTATAAGACATATACATATCATTTCAGCAGTGAACAAAGCGAATTTGTTACTAATCGCATGAAGGGTATTGCCTGAGATTCACGGCAAAATTTAATGACCATTAAGCTACATTCAGACTGCAGTTTTAGCAGTAGCAGTGCTACTACTAAAATCGCAGTGTGATATAGTTTACTGATCATTAAATTTTACCTTGTGTTCCAGGCATAATAGTTCAGTATTATTTTAATAAGATTAGATGGCAGGTTCGTATTAGAATTATCAGAAAATTCGTATTCAAAGCAATTTCACAAATGGCACATAATCGGTTAAGGACTTTAACTTCAATGTAGGTTCCAATATATTTTATTTTGATCAACCGATAAAATAAACAATTCTACAAACCCATAACCAATATTCTACTGAACGAAAGTGAATTTTAAAGTTTATACATATCTATATTCATATTTCTAGTATAAAGATAAATAAAATATGAAAATATTGAACTTTCTACATTCAGAAAAAAAAATAAACCCCGAGTTTAACCAACGTCAGCCAAATAATAAATACAATATCGCTCGAAACGTAAAAGAAATATGCGAAAAATATAAATGATTGATCCAATCTTTGCTATAGCAACCAAACACATTACACACAACACAACAATCTTCGAACACATATAAATATACATTATAGTAAAATATGTCAGATTGATGTCTGATACAACAGGAAATCACCATATCGTTTCTAGCGGTAGCTAATGTGAGCTGCAAATTTTGTGAATTGTGCGTGTCAGTGTCGTCATTTAAGTTCGCGCGTATAGGTGTGTAACAAGCACGTGTGCGTTGTTATAAATAATATCGAAGATGGATGGGCAAATGCTATTTGCGTCAAATATGAAAGAGAAATTGTTTACCGGACTTAAAATGTGTGAATACTGTCGCATTCGGCAGATTAAAGATGATATTACTGACAGGTATATATAAATTTTTTGTAGTTTTGTTTCGATACAAGAATATTGTATTATAAAGTTTTTTTTTTAAATCCCTATAAAATATTTACAAAAAAAAATACTTAAAATAGTCTCGAAAAATTCTCAAACAGAGTTGAAACGAAATTAATTTGTGCATATTGTTAAATTACTGCAAAACGTAAAAAAATTACTAACTACATAGTTGTTGAAAGTGTTATATTAGTTAAAAATTATTTAATTTTGAATAAATATTTTATTTATTATTGATTGATTAATAAAATTTTATTTATTTTTTTTTCGAAATATATCAAAAAAAATTATAAATAAAATCTATAAATTAAAGAAAAATTAATATATTTATAAATGATTAACTTTTGAAAACAATATTTACTATTGACTGAAGCCCGAATAGTTGTTAATAAATTTCGAAGTAAAGAAATACATTATTTTATTTAAAAATTATTTTCATGTAAAAAGAAAATAATTTTTTTATTGAAGTTAAATTTTTGTTCATTTTAAAATGAATGAATATTATTTTTTAAAGACAAATTTGACAACATTTTCGTGTTTTTTCACAGTTAAAATTTTTGAGAATTACAACAATAGTTTGTTTTTATTTAAAAATTATAAAATTTTAATTAATATTTTTTTGATATCTTAAGTAGTAAAAAAATGTATTAAAATAAAGGTAAATCTTAATCAGTTTAATCAGAGTACATGCAATATGGTAAGGTAATAGTAAAAAATCTGTTCCATTTGCTGTTAAAAATAACACTATATAAAACTAGCCTTTATACTTACTATTTCACTAAGATATAAAAAATAAACTATATATTCTAGTGGTCGTAGAAAATATTTATTTTTTGGAAAAACTAAAACAAAAAATTAAATTTAAGTAATCTATTTTACATTAGCAACATTTAATTTATTTTTATTGTGCTAAAAAAAAATAACGAAACAATAATAAGAAATAATGTAGTAAAATACATAACCTAATAAGATGACAAGTAAAATAGCGTGCAAGTTTGAAGCAGTAAATTTTTTCTCACGATCACGACACCCAGACTCGTGACATCTCGTGCCGATAAACTTTTTTTTTTATTATTAGCGTGCACCCACACTCCTACAATCAATATTTTATATCAAGCAAATATTAAATGGTTTTCTTTTCAAAACTTTATACGTATGGCATCAAATTTCAAAAACATATATTTTAACTATTGCTATTTAACTTAATATATACACTCACAACTTGCGGTAAACAAGTCATTAATTGAAAAACATTGTGACAGCTTTCTTTATTTACAAATATTTAGCGTGTTCTATGTTGAAAATTGACTTTAAGAAACTTATTATTAACTTTAAATTAATAATAATATTTTGTGTATTAAGTAAAATGACATCAAACTATCAATATATGAATATTATTAAAATTTTCGAACAAATATTAATTGAAGACTAATTTGTTCATTATGCTAACTTTACATGATGTATTTTACTATACAAAAAAATATATAAGATGAAACTGCTTAAGGTTAAAGTTCTGTATAAATGTTTATTTAAAATTGACGTTTCGACGAAACTCAATGTTTGTCTTCATCATAATAAAGATGCATTCAAGTATTATGCGTTGCCAATTAATATAAAGGTCAATGACCAGAACATTATATCATTTTATTAGTGCACAAAAATCAGCCAGAACCCTTACGCAGAGCTTAAGCCGCCATTATGATTTATTAACAAAATATATCACACATCATCTACCAGTATTTCTATTTTGTTACAATTATTTATTTATCATAATCTTTTAAACCCGGTTTCATAAACGATAAATAAATTTACTTGACAAATAAATTTTATTTTTCTATTAAATACCTTTGAAATCAAATGTTATTTCAATAATTTAATACCAGATTATTATTATTATTAATAATAATTATTTTTTAATACCACTAGATTTTTATTCCGTCTTTTTATTACGAAAATCTATAGAGTAAATACATTTACTTCTGAAGTAAATTTAACTAGGGTTTATATAACCGGATCTTAGAAATTTAAATTACAGAACAAACTTATCTACGCAGATTATTTTGTAACAATTTCATCAGAAACTTTTAGTTTATTGTTCAATTTTTCATCTAAAAATCTCATAAACATAAAAACCCAACACACAAATCGCTGCGAACGGCACACACACACACACACAATTTGCATGACAGTTAATTCAGCTAAAAACACAAACCCATTAAAAATTAGCGTTCTGCACGTCCGACGGGCCACTTCATTTAAGAGGCGGGGCAAGCGCGCGAGCCGTCACCGGCCGTCGCAGGCCGCAGGCACGTCACTTCACTGCTAGTCGGCTTCATATTTTATACTCTTCATCATCATCATCATTTTTTGGTTTATGATCTTTTCGAGTTTTTCTATGTATGAACGTGTGTGTGTGAGTGTGTGTGTGTGTTTTGTTATGCCGCTTTGTAAAAAAGAAGTTTTTTTTTGCTGGTTTTTCAGATTAGGTTAGTATTAGTTTAGTTCAGTGGGTCTAAGATGCGGCTTCATAGCATGCAGTGTAAATCACGAAATGCAATTTGATTGACGTGGTCTAGACGTTGAAGTAAAATTGAAAAGGTAGTAGTACACGATTGGAATGGATTGCAGATCAAAAAAAAAAGTAATACTTGATATATCCGGTTTCATAAAAAAACAGAGTAAATTTAATGGAAAGTAAATACGTTTATTCCTATAAACGCTTAGTAAATTTACTAGATGAGTAAATTAACCGAGCAGATTACTTGGTTAAATATCATGGTGGTAAATTTGACTCTAGAAAGTACAGATTTTCATAAGCTACAAATTTTATTTTAGTGTTAAAGTTAGCATATCATTTATTTATAACAAATACTCTATCACAGCCTGTGTAGTTTTTGCCTTTATCATAATTTTTATCCTTTTTTAGTGCTATTTAACAATTTAAAAATGTTATTGACTATATTGAAAGTTATTTTGACAAATCTCCAAAATAGTTATTTATAAATTTTATGTAATTTTCATTAGAAAAAAGAAAGATGCACGTTGAGTACGTCGAAACGTCGATTATCAATAAATATTAATATAGAACTACAACCTAAAGTCGTTTTAATTAAATTAAATATACAAATATTCTAAAATTTAATCATTTAATTTGAATTAAATGAAAGAGTTATTTTAATTGTTTCTGTGTCATATTGTCAAATCTATATTAATATAATACTTTTATTATTAAGTATTACAGAAAAGTAAAATTATTTTAGATGTCAGCAAAAATATTTTTAAAATGGATATCGTTTAAGAATAATAGCCGTGAATGTAATACCATCACTTCCAAATACGCGATGAAATTTAAGTCAAAAACCGGTGTTATAATTGCATGCATATAATTTCCGAAACGTCTGTTTCTTCTAACATAAAACGGTACCTGGAAACATGAAACTTTGGCTGATGCATAAATAAGCCGCAATGATGATCATTTCTGTGAACTGTCACGTTATTGGCAATTTAACGAAATTAGTTTCATACTAACTGCTGTTTAAATTAATAATTAATTGCTTATTTATTCAGTTTTAAATTGATTTGTATTATACTTGTTAACATTTATTTAAACAAATTTTTCAAATAATATAAACAAAATTATTTAATTATAACATATTTATTACATTTTCGATTTCTTAGTTCAAAAATTAAAATAAAATTATGTAATTTATTTAAATGTATTCATTATTATTTTATTGCAATATACTTTTTTAGATTTTTTTTGTTTTCACTAGTAAAAAAAGATGTTCGATGATATGCAAATTTATTTGTATATTTGCCAAATATTGCATATAGCTATTTCCATTTGAAAACAATGAGTACTCAATTAGTTATTGATTATTTATAATTTTTAAACGGAATCATTTCAAAAGTCATAAATTGGCGTCGTATTGCTCAAATATTATACCAGAAACTTTTCTTTCATTCAAACAGTATTTTAAGATAAATAATCCTATTCTGGTACAAAATTGTTGCTCTGTTAATATTTATATGTAGTAATCTTCAAGCTTTCACAGCCGGTATCCATAGAATTTTCTGGATTGGTATGCCGTAGTTGATTTATTTAGTGGTTGGTAGAATGTTTATTTTTATCGTGCTAATATTCATCACATATTTTTGAAAATTTATATTTTTAGTACATTTTTTACAACGTTTTTATAATAAATACGTTTAAAATTACTAAATAAATTATCATCCATTCTAGCAACAACGTTTTTCTCAATTCTACATAATGTAATAATTCACACTTATTTTTTTATATATTCAGATGACACAAATTTACTACTTATGTGCTTTTACGTTTCAGCATAATGAAATGTTCTCGGATAACTCTCGTTGACCGTAAAGAAAAATTGACGAAAAATATTCCAAAACACAACTGCAAATATCAGCCACAATTTCATAAGTAAATACTTACATTGTATACTATGTTGCTCTATGTATGTTTTTTATTTTCAAATTTAAAATCAACTGTTTCAGTTATCTATCACAATTAAACAAACCTACAACTATTTGCGGTACAGAACAACAATATCTAACAGTGTGCAATCTAGTTCTTCCCTCCGATGTAGTGGTAATAACCGATCGTGGTGCTCAAAGTGAACGCTGGATCCATAAACGTCCACGTCTGCAGTCGGCCAAATTGAAAACAGTCAAACCACGCTGCAGTATTGAAGATGACGAATCAGAAATCGATGATAAACTCTCTAACCCGGACGATGACAAAGATTCCGAACTGATGGAAATTCAGCAAGTTCTCGAAGAATACGAAATTGATGAGAATGTTCAACGTTTGATTCAAGAAGCGACCGAATACGATCTAAAACTAAGAGACACACAAAACAACGATGGAGAAGAAACCAACAAAAGACGGAGAAAAAACTCTTCCAAACACAAAACAAAAGAAAAGGGCAAGTGTAATGAAACAAAAGAACGAGCTAAAACTAAATTAAGTCGTACAGTAACACTCTCGCTATCCCGTATACCCAGTCCAGAAACTATCCAGGTAATTCGTGTGGACGTTACGTCTAATTATTCTTTGGATAGACCTAAAGGAGATGTACAGTTTGTTGAGGAAGATGAAAGAAATGAAGAGGACGAGGAAGGGTTTCAGGATGATGAAGAAGAAGGAGAAAATTTGATCAACTATGAGGAGAATCAAATCGCAAATAGATTGTACCAACAAAAAAGTTTGATCAGAAATGAAAATGGGGAAAGCGAATTGATATTACTCTGTCAGAAACTTGCGTTGTCTGATAGGAAATATAATGGTGCTCAATAATTTTTTTTAACATACAGAATTTTCGGTGGAATATTTAAAGGAGCGATAAAAAAAGTCATTTAGAATATTTTTGAGCACATACGCTGTTATATAAAGTCTCAAAGTTTCCGAGATATTGACATATTTTTGTAGTTGTACTGAAAGTAAATTAGAGATTAATGAAACATATATGTGCTATCTTGTTTAATTTTCGTATTTATCATGCAGACAATATCAATAGTTACCCATATAAAAGTCTACAAAAGCTTTTAAAGTAAAAGATAATAAAAGAAAACTAAATATATGCCAGAAAATATTTTCTGACAACTTTGTAAGTTACTCTGTTATTTAAAAAAAAAATGGTCTTTTTTATCAACTATCATTCTCTTAAATATCCACATGGATCCACCAAACATTCTGTATATAAAGTAAAATACTTTAATTAATATTAGTTATAAGTTATATCATGTTTCTTAAATGTTTATAATTATTATTGCATGTACTAATATATAAGGTATATTAAAAATAGAATGCTTTAACATTTCCGAATTTAAAAAAATGTGTTCTTAAAATCTTTAAGAAAATATGGTTGTCTTTAATATTAGTTAAATTAAAGTATAAATTTACTTTAATGTATGTGTAAGTCTAAAGTGTAATTTTTGAAAAAATCTATTTAAAAATTATATTTATGATATTAAATATGTAGTTGTATTTGAGCTGTTATTTCTGAAATATTGAAAAATAAATAAATATTTTGCTATTATTTACAATTTATTTTTTATTACTTACGATAAGAGGTTTGTTAACTACTATTCATTTTTAAAATATTTTATATTGGCTGTTTGACATATTTTATAAATTTGATAATGAACCAAATTTTATTTATTGAATTATTGTAACAATCTATTACATTATTTTAATTTAATTCATTTAATTTTAATTACATTATTACTATTTAAATTTAAGAAATAACTAATAATTTTTGTATCTCAATATTTTATTCGTTATTTTTTTAGATTAAATTTATAAATTATTATTTTAGTTAAATACGAAAATCAAACAAAAATCGGTGTCGGAATTAAAAATTTTGACTGAATCAGATTCGGGACTCCAACTTATTGTAAAAAAATATAATTTTGTTCGAAATCGTATCCGAACTGAAAAATACAATGTTCAGATATAATTATTAATAGCGATAAATAATGATAAATTAGTAATGCAAACAATAGCATTTTTTTTGGTACCAATTGAAAATTCTCATCTGCACTCAAGTATACTCGAGACCCTTTCAAATAAGCTAGAACAACGGTGGGCAACCCCCGGCCCGCGTGCCAGCTACGGCCCGCGAAAAGTTTTTATCCGGCCCGCGAGATTTTCAGAAGAAATTATATATATATATATATTTTTGATGTAATTCGTCTAGTTTATGCTAACAAAATCTTTGCAGCACCAGTTGTCACATTAAATAAATACTTTTTTCATTTATACATATATATTTATTGTTTTATGATTAATAAGTTATTTTTTTCTAATTCTTTGTAATTTTTCGAAAACGATAAGAGAAATAAATGTAGTAATTAACTTATTTTTTTCATTTCTTAATATTTGCAGACTAAAAAATTACAGGTCACAAGAAGGTGCAATTAACTACTACGGCCGGCGGAAAAAACGTAAAATTTATTCTGGCTCGTGTTATAAAAAAGGTTGCCCACCCTTGAGCTAGAACATATTCATTTGTTTACATTTATAGTTTATTGATTCTCCTCTGAACTCTATTGTTTAACTTGGCTTATTATGTTTTTAAATACTAACAAGTTTTGATTTTGCTACGGAATCCAGACAATGGTTTTAAGGTTAAAAATAAACAATTACATTTACACAATCAAAAATCGAGCTTTTTTATTAACTATGATTTTTATCAGTTTAAAAAATAACTAATTTAAAAAAAAAAGGTGCACCCGTGACGATGCGGTAGCATTAGCAATAAAGGTCTCATCGTCAGCACTAAGTACTATATATAGAAAAGAAGAGGTTTTATCAATGAATGAATGAGTGTAAGAAGTGGAGAGGTAAGCGGCGCGGCACGGCAACCAAGAGTAAGATTGAGTGAGAAAGCCTCACTCCACTTGTCGGCTGAAAGTGAATTAAGGCAGCAGCAGGGCCTGGCCGCGAAAAAGAGATGGGACCACTTTATCTGGTGTATTTATTTATCCTCGTTGTCAAGAGCCGGGGCCTGCTCGGTTGCTCTGGCTCTGCTCTCTGCCATGACCTATCGCAAGGCAACGTCTCTTACTTATACACCGACTGCCGAGACACAAGTCGTCCCCCCCGATTCCTTAGCGTTTTCGATCTTGGCGCGCGATGCGAGCGTGAAGCAGAGAGAAAGTCGGTCGCGAAGTTTGTCGGCGCACGGCGGCGTGGAATTCCTTTCAGTTTCATTTGTTCCTTTGTGTTGGTTTTGTCTGGAGAAAATCCCACTTTGCCAGACGGGATACGCAAGATATAGGGCACCGAAATATTAATAGATGTGGAAGTTGGGAGAAAGCATTTTGTTCGAGCAGGATTATGATGTTCCTTTTTGATGTCTTTGTCAATGTTTAACTATTTTAGTTATGTTGCTAAGTTTTAAATATCGATAATTTTATCGAATTTATTGATATGTGCATTAGAAACTAAATTGGAAAAGTTTTTATAATCAAATTAAAAATAAAATATATTTAATAGTTTGTGTTGATAGAAACAAAATTACAGGCAGCTGTAAGCCAGTGGTGGCGTGTCAGACTCGAACTGCAGATATCTGATTCTGAATTTTTGTACTACTGAACTGATACCGGCTGTATTTGATAGTTTAGAATCCACTATAAATTGTAGGTTACTGACACTATATCAAGTAAAAAACATTGTTAATGATACTATTGGGATTACGGGCACTGATTATTATTATATCGATATAAACAAAAAATTTAAAAATACTTGGTTTCAGATATACTAAAATTTCTATATATTAACCACAAAATTTATATAAAATTTATTATATGTTGATTATATTCCATTTCAAATAAGAAATATATATTCCACTAAAATTTGCAAAATAGTACTATTATTAACACATTTTGTATAATAAAACTTATTGCGTAATATATCAACATATATTTTGTATCTTTAGCAACTTTTATACGAAATCTTGTTTTTTAATTTTAATAAATATCGCGCCAACTATATTTTAAATGTACATGTAAAATTAACAATGTTTAATTAAAATTTTAAATAATTTTTAAAGTTGCAATAATAAAAAATATATATTAGTGTTTAGACAATTAAAGTACAAATATAGTCAACAATATATATAGCATACTATTGGAAAATATGAAAATATTGGCTGCTCCGCTGCGCCATTTTTAGCAACATAAGTCACTGAAAAAATCAATTTTTGTCATATTTTTTCATATGTTTTCACAAAAAATTCCATTAAAAAAATATTTTTTACAATTTAAATCTGAGCACGGAGCACTGCTCCAAAGCCCTGGCTACCACGCTTATACGTAACATTCTGTATAATTAAAAATAATTTTCATTTGTGTACCTTACAAAAATTAAAAACTTTTAATATTTCTAATAATTAATAAAATATTGAAGAAATGCATATAAAAGAATTACCTTGTAGCTTGTAACTTTATAATTTTATTTAGCAGAAAAAACAACAATATAGTTTGACTTACATTTTTTTATATTTGGGCTCTGCAAATATTTTAATCGGCCCTGAATATTGTTTTATGGATATGTTGGTAGGGATCTTTACAGTGAGAGTCTATACAAATTCCACTGTAATATAATTTTGAAAAAAAATTTATTAATAAACATTACATAAAAATAAAATAATTTCATAACATCCTTTTTCCTTGTTATCCTGTTACTACGTTCTAACTTGGCAAAACTGTGTCAGGAGAGTTTTCCAAAGGAATTCCTTTCAGTTTCATTTGTTCCTTTGTGCTGGCATCTGACCCCGGAAGAAAATCTACTCCAGTTTCCTCCATTCTAAAGCAGAAACAGGAAAGTAAGTTATGAAAATATTAATAAGACTGAGTTCGTAACGTATACGAGTTTAGCGTTCACAACACGACCACCCCTGCCGTAAATTGTTTAGCGGGCTTGTTACACTCTTGTTTTCAACTACTATTGTATGTTGTTGTTGTTGTTGTCGTGTTGTTTGTTTATGAGTGTAAAATTAACGTATGTGTAGAATGTTTTAATTTATAATGGCGTGATGTTTGTAAAATACAGCAACAGGTTTTCACTATATTCTGTATATATCAAATACATGTTTTCATTTCGGTGAAATATTATGATATTTATATGATCAAATTTGTGGTGATAGAAACAATAGAATGAAATTAATATTAGTGTAATAGTATTATTTGTTTAGATAGTTAATGTTTAACATTTAATTATTTATTAAACATATAATATATTTAAGTATTTCAATTATGCATACATATATGTCGCAAGAATATCGAATTATCCGTTTTTTTTTTTTGCAAAATTACTGGTCGACTGGTTGAACTTAATATACAGGTTAGTTAAAAGCTAAAAAAATTAATTTGTATACAATTTTTTTAAAAAAAAAGCTTTAAAAATACTAGTAATTTTGTAAAACAAGAAAACAGATTATTCACTATTTCTTGCTACACATCGACCATTATCTATATAATTGAACATGTTATTTATAATCTCATTTAGATAGAAAGAAATACTGTATATAAATTATTATTTTTTTGTTTCTTTCAGCACTTAATATTAATTATCAAAATGAATCAAGTTATACGTATACGCCAGTATATTTTATTGTATTTTTAAAACACACATGCAATTTAGAACACTCTGTTAAAATTCATATATTAAAACAGTGAAAAAAAATTTTTTAGTATTGCTTATATTATATAATAGTTTGTAAAACTATGTAATTAGAAATCAGACATTATACCTGCTTATTTTCTTAATATATAAATAATTAAATAATTTAATTATATCGATAATAATAATTTAAGGGTTTGATTTATAATAAACATTTAAACTAAAGTCAACAAAACAGCGTCGATTTTACTGTCATAATTTTATAAATAAAATAATGATTCTTTGTCAACTTTTTATAATTCAAATAAACTAATTAAAATTGCTTAATTAGTAATTTTAAGTAAATGTCAAAAGTACTTTTGACAAAAATCACTTTTAAAAGTGAGGTGAGAATACGGGCCAATATATTTTGCTCGAAACTTTTCATTTTTGTACGAACTAAATCATAGGAAAAATTACACTTGTTGCATGTATAATGTAAATGACAAGAAGCATACAATATTTTCAGTTTCAAGTATAAAACTTGCAAAAAATAAACTATTTTTTTTTTTTTTATTATTTGTTAATAAATTATCAAAGATATATTAAGTAATCAAAAACAAAATTAAAACGAAAAAGTTTATCGGGACATCCGGCCGTGAGTAACCACAATTTCTAAAAATCAATATGTTTCTTATAAATTTTTTCTTAAAACTGAAATTGTAATATAACACAAAAAAGATGTAGGCGCAGAAATACCTAATAATATTGTATTCATGTGTAGGTTATTTGGTTCGGCCTGGTTTATCCTCCTTCATCCCTCGCCGGTTGTTTGAACAATCCTCTGGTTTTGAATATTTTATGTTTTATGTACAATTAGGAAGTTACACGAGCTTTGTTTTATGTACATATTTCATTATTTGAAGAGCACCAGCCACGATGTATATCATAATTTCGGTGTGCTAATGAGGAAAGGTAGGGCACGTTCTGTAGCGCCAGAAGCCGGACAAAAATAAATAATATCTTCCTTGTGCGCCTCTACCACGGTGGTGGTAACCAGAGAACCAGTAGCTGTTGTTTTGGACCTTTATCTTTTGGTTAGTTCGCTAATTTACACCTACAAGTGTGTGTAGTATTGGAGAGTTGGAATCCCACTGAGTACCTATGGTGCTTTACTTTGATTTCCACTGACAAACCTAATATGGTCTGATTGTTGACTGGAGAATTAGTTTTGCTTTCAGGTATAGTGACTGCTAAACGTACATGCCTGGCTCTAATATATTGTATTGTTATACATACTTACCTATAGCCACTGTTAATAGTGGCTAAAGCTTTTTTATTTCAATATAATGAGTACTGAAAGATTTTTTTTCTATATTAAACTTAAAATTAAAAAAAATTTAATTATATTGATACCTATAATGCTAAATAAATCTATAAGATCAAAATTGTTATAAAATATTCTGTTTTTCCGTATGATTTTTATTTGTTATACATAATATAAATACAAGATAAATTTAAAATTTATTTTTCTTTTTTATTTTTGTTAATAAAACGTCCTGTTACACTTGCTTCAAATAGGCAGTTTTTTTTTCATTTTTAAATATAAATTTAATAATTTAAATAATTTAAATTTAATTTAATATAATTTAAACATAACTACTTTAAATATTAATCGCAACATTTGAAAATTTATTGTTAAAATATTATCATATCCAAATACTATTAATATATTTATTTGTTTGTAAAATTCAATGTCAATTCTGTTCAACCTTCCCATCGAGACAACATCGAGTGAGTGCAAAAGGTCGGCCGATGTTTCACTCGGGCTAACTCTCTACCGCCGCGGATATAAAAGGTGAGAGCTTTTTGACCCCGAGAAATCGTGAGCGGGCGCCGACAGCCACAAGAGAATCGCGCGCCGCAGCAAAAGTGATTCCGGATGGGCCCCCGGAATGCTGCCCGCACGCACACTTTATCCCGGGTACGGTCTCGACTTGGGTTCGCAGCCCGGGTTCATTGTATACCATACTGCCGTGATACAGTCACTGTTCATAACCGGAGCAGTGGGTCGACCGACGCCACAGACTCCCAATGGGATTCAATGTGCAGTGTTATGCAGGTTATGGAACTAGTTTGGATTTAAAACTGTTTGAAAAGTTTAAGTTCTTTTAAACTTTTTCATATCTCAATCTAGATAATTCTCGAATTTCAATTGGCAACAAATTATATAGATATTAGTAAATTCTCTCAAAAAAAATTAATCACTGAAATTTATTATTACAATAAATTGTAAATTGAAATTTTGTAAATTTTCAAATCTAAAGTTTATTTGAAACAAGTTTCTCTAAAATAATTTAAGCAGCATTATTCTGTATTAAATATAACTAAATATATTTCATAATTGAGTTGAACGACCTTTGATATATGTGAATTTAATTTCTTCTCCAACAGGGATGTAGGTCACGTTTTTTTTTATTTTTTTAAAAATAATTGATGAAAAATGGAATCTATTTGAAAATGCTAGTGACATTCCCAAAAACATTTTTATTATTATGATAACGTTTATCTTTGACAGCAGTTACTTTATATATGACGGTGTTACATACAAACAGAAATTTGGACTAAGTATGGGTAACCCAGTAAGTCCGTGCTTAGCCAATTTATTAATGAATGAATTATTAGACACAATTATTCCTCAGTTACCGTACCAGCCAACATTGATTAAAAAATACGTTGATGATTTAATACTTGTTGTCCCTAAAGAAAAAATTGCAGATACACTAAATATTTTTAATACATATAATAACAATATTCAATTTACTTTGGAAATTGAGAAACAAAATTGCTTATCCTTTCTTGACATACTATTAGTTAGAGTAGATGGAAAAATCAAAACTAAGTGGTTTAAAAAACCGATAGCGTCAGATAGATTTTTAAATTTTAATTCGCTTCATTTAAAATATCAAAAAATTAACGTAGCATATAACTTAAAAGAAAGAGCATTAGCTGTGACTAGTAATGTATATCAAGGTGAAATAAAAGCACAAATTTCACAAATACTTCGTAATAATGATTATCCAACACCCATAATAAAATCTATTATGAATAATGACAGACTTAAAAAATGTACTAATAATCATGATGTGGCAACTAAACCTTATTGCTCTATAACATATATCCGGGGTTTATCTGAAAATTTAAAAAAAATATTAAAAACAGACAAGATAAATATTACGTTTAAATATTATAAAAAAGTTAATAACTTATTTTCAAAACTAAAATCGCCAATTGATAAAGAATTACAAAGTGATGTTATATATAAAATAGAATGTAATAACTGTCATTGTACATACACGGGACAAACTCATCAGTATGTCAAAAAAAGGATGAAGCAACATAGCAATGACTGCAAAAATGTAACAGAAAAACCAATTTCCAAACATTGTATGGAAAATCATCATACATTTAATTTTAACAATGTACAAATTTTAGAAAAAGAAAAACATCTTGGAAAAAGACTGTTCAAAGAGATGATACACATTAAAATCAACAAAAATAACATCAACATACAACAAGATGTGTATAATTTAAATAAAGCATATGACAATATTTTGATGCATATCAAAAAAAAAACATATGAAAAAGTAATAATTTAATACGTGTATCCACATGAAATTCAGTTAGTGTATCGGCAGTTTTTGAATGTGTCAGTAGTATTTTAAAAAAAAAAACCGAAATTGTTTGTTTTTTAATAAGTTTTAATGTTTTATATATTTATTATTTTAAAAAATCTGACGTATATTGTATTGATATAAATAATTGTTAAAATCTGTGTGTGCTGTTGTTTACTTATATATTCTGGTACGACTTATTCAACGTCAAATGGTTTTGTTTAATCTACATTTTACGTAAGTTATATTGTCATTGAAATTTATTAATGTATGATTGTATGATTTTTAACACTGCTATTTTTTTCCCAAAATAAAATAGATTGCCTGAAGAAGGTACGCAATAGTACCGAAACTAGTAGCATGTAAAATAAAATCAAAGTAGTTTTATTTAAAAAAAAACGTGACCTACATCCCTGTTGGAGAAGAAATTAAATAAATATATTTCGTAATTTTTATTTAAAACAAAGAATTTTCAAAATAAGTTTTGTAAAATATAAAATTATGTTTTTTTTATAAAAAGTTATTAAAAAGCTTGTAGATATTTATTGCGCTAGATTTTACATTTTTTAAATAAAAGGAACAAAAATATTCTGTAAACATTTTATATTATTTTAGCAACAAATATATTAGAAAATAATTTATAAATTGATAATATAATTTACATCTTATTAAATTTCAGTATTTTTTTTTAAACTGAATTAATCTAAAAAACTCACATGTACACATTTAAATTACTCATATCAATTATCAAAAAGAAGTGAAAATAACGACAAATCATATTCATAAGCGTACGAAGGCGAAGGTCACGATGGTATAGTGCGTGGGAATAAATCCGAATTGTCGCGCGACGCAAACGTATCAAAACACATCTCGCGATGACAAGACCGGATATGGGATGCTGTGTACACGATACGAATTCTACACGGAGAGTATGGGAAAGATTTGCCACCGACAAACTATACAAAAAGGATCACCAAATAAACTGTGATGTGATGATACTTGTATTTCCTTTTTGCGGATTTCTATTACATGTCTACTTATTGTTAGATTGTTACGTATAAGAAGGAGGTTTGTCTTTTCTGTGAGAAGAAACCGAATTTTAATGTTTCCGTTTATTATGAGTATTTTTTTGTTAGTTGAATCATTGACGATTTGATGATTTGACGATTATAAACGACATAAACATACGAAATACGAAATTTTTTTCTAAAAAAATTTAAGTATGAAAAACAAACAGTGAAATTACAAAAATATATATATTTTTTAAAAACAATAACATTACTCTGCTTTGAAATAAATATTTAACATATATTTTCAATTCTCAATAAAGAAGTTAACAAAGCCTACTAAATTTATTGTATTTTTATTGTTTTAATTATTTCTTTTTATTTTTGTAACTATGCTTATTAAACAAATATAAAAGAGTCGTTATTTATATAGAAAAAAATATATATTATCAATTACGCTAGATTTGACTTCTGTTGCAATGTTGCAAGAAAACAATCAATGTTTAAAACAAATAACAACAAAATACATAAATAAATTTTCGAGTTGAAAAACTGATTGCAAAATTTACAAAAAATTAAATCGTATAAAATAAAATACATAAAAAGTTTAAATAAAATTGTATTACTTAAAAGTTTATGTTTATAATTTTGTATTTTGTATACAAATAACAGTTAAGCAAATTTCTAATAACACACTATTCAACCAATTGAATCAATTTTATTTTATTTTCGTAAAAAGAAAAAACCGAATGACAAAACTAACTGTCTCTCATTTCTAAAGCGTCCATCTCAAGCACTCATCTCGTTATCAGGCTCGCGGTTACATAACGTCCTTCTCCCCACATTCATTTCATTCATCACGGCTGCTGCCGCTATCCTCGAAGATGCGAACGCGTGCCACCGTCTCTCGTTCGTATCAAAGCAACCTTTTTCTCCGGGGCGCATCCGACGAACGAGAACCATACCTGACCTACGTTAATACGTACGGGACGTACATAGCTGCTTCTGCCGCGGACCCTAGACCAGTTGCATATCACTTTTACTCTCTCTCACACAAAAATCCCACCGCCGAAAAGATTTGGGCTCGACTTTTCTTTTTACATATCCAATACCCGGAAGCTGCAAGTTGCGGTCGCTTGTACACTTGTTAAGTTTGAGATTAGGTCGAAGAAAATGAAGGTGAGATAAAGTGTTTTAGACCTGCTAACCCATATTACAGAAGTGGATAATTTCTGAAATTAAAAAAAATTTAAAATAAACGGCTTGAGGTTGTAGTTCTGTATTAATATGTATTAATAATCGACGTTTCGACGTATTCAATATACATCTTCATCACACAAACGACATTTACAGTAAATAAACAGAACATAGAAACAAGTTTTTAGGCAATAAAATAAGTAACTAAATAATAAAATTTTAATAAATTTTTAATTAAAGGAAGGCAAATTTTATTTAAATCAAGGCTTTTGCACTGAATAATGTTATCTTTTACTTTATAAATTTCTATTGCTTCTCTTATCAATCTGATGTTAATATTGATGGGTTTTGCAATTATTACAGTATCTTCGAATTTTACACCATAAAGATTTTCTAAAGCATGACGTATTGACCTCTTATGTTCATTAAAACATTAAAAATTACATATTTTTGCTAAAAAATACTGTAATATTTAACGTAACATTTTACCAAAAAAATAACTATTTCTCATTTTATCACTTACTTTCTGACATGACAAACGTGACGGGTTTTTATCACCAACTGTGTTGAAATACAGTTGATTTTGTGATTTCGTTAACAATAAACTTTATAAGTATACATATGTATGTAGAATATAATTCTTTTCTTATATGTATGTTCATACATCATCTCGTATGTGAAGATTATGATGTGAAGAAGTATTCTGTGAACACAGAATTTTATAAAATACATATATTAAAAAATTACTAATGCCTATTTAGTTGTTTTGTAATCCTTAATAAATATAATATATAAACAAAGAAAATAATAATAAAAACACTCGATTTTAAGTTTCACAATTTTATTAAAAACTCTTAACCTTAGAAGTTTTTAATAAAATTGTGAAACTTAAACGCTAGTTTTTCTCATTATTTTTTTATTTGTTTATATATTATAAAAATGTTTCACCGAGTAGCAACAGTATCTCAATTGAAGTTCTAAATAAATATAATTTTTTATTTGATTATTTATTTAATAATAAGAAACTGACTTGCATTTTTAACCCGCACCACATATTTGTACTTGAGGTTGCCTGATTATTTTTCAGAAATATGTATATTATTATTTAAAATTTAATATTAATAATTCAAATTCACAATATTACAGTAATGCTACTATTTTTAATAGATACGTAAGTAAGAAAAACTTATTTAATAAAACGTATATACTATATTCAATTTAATAGTGTGATAAAAACCAAATACAAATAATTGACATTTTTGTTACATAAAATCACGTTTCTAAATCTGTGAACTATGTAAACAACATAAAAAAAAACAAAATGTTACATAAAAATAATATGCAATAATATTCTATATCAGTATGTCTCCCAAATATTTTCTTTAAAAAAAATCTGGCTAAACAGCATCAACTTAAATAAATTTTTATTAATAAAATATGTATTTCATGTGTGAAGACAAAAATTCGTTACATAAATTTACATATATTACCAAAAAATTCAACTATATCTCTATATTACCGATATAAAACATCTATTTGAAAAGTCACATTTTTTACAAGAAAAACTCAACCGTAAAAATTGAATAAGTATATCAGAGAACGGGCCACGTGGCTTAATTTCTCATAGGGTCAAACATCGGTGCACTTTCTATTATGTGTTCCCCAAACTTAGTCACTAAATGTCCAAAAATACGGGAAAAAAATGTTACAGTTTTGCTGGGTGACGATTTATAGCAAAGCCATAGATTTGCGTTAAAAAACTTTAAAATTGTGTGTAATTGTGACAAAATTCTGCTTGTGATAACTTTTTTTTTTGCTTTTCGGGGTGGTTTTCTTGTGGTTTACAGGAAAAAGGAAATTTACATAATGGCACGAAATGACAAAGAAATGATCCTATATCTAGGACGATGAGTCCTTTTCTCTCTGTTACTATTTGCCGATGCATAGATACTGTGACAGATGTTATATTGTACCACGTGACTTTATTTATTAACGTGGATTTATGGTCCATTTTAACGGTCGCTAAATCGTATTGATATCCCTTTTTAGAAGATTTGAAACCATTTCATTTGAAATCAAATCGAAATATAACGGAACGTTTTTATGTCCTTTTTGTGATTTAGATACGAACACCATTTTTTTTCGCTTCTACTTTTCTTTCTTCACAATTGAAAAATAGATATATTTTTACTGTTTACTGCTTTATATTGGGGCTATTCGGACAAATTTAAATTTATACAAATAAATAAAAAGCAATTTCATTATATAAGTTTTTTCTGTAAGATCATATTTTGCTATTTCAAATTATTTTTCAAATATAATAGTACATCAATGCTGATTATTAGCATGAAAATAAAGTTTACAGCATGAGCTGTATGCTAATGTAGTGATTTATTTGTTTTTTTTGCAAATAGATTACTATACTTTTTTTACGAATATGACAATTAAAATTTGTATTTTTTGGTCTGACATATCGTTTTAAAATAATTATAATTTGACAATTATTTTGTATCTTACATTACTAAAAACGCACTGGGTTAAGTAATAAATAAATAGCATTACATATCAAAAAATATATTATTTACTAAAAGTTATAAAAAATAGTTTGTTATAAAAATATTTATTAAATTTATCACTTCGAAAAACTAATTACTAGATTAAATTTTGGTTTTCTAATTTTATTTATTTTTTTAATTTCCGAAATGCACACCATTTTGAACAGATATCAAGAGAAATCATTTTTTTGATTTAAAAAAAATTAAAATAATAAAAAATACAATAAAATTAATCGACTTTGAAACAAACATTTGTTTTAAATTTTCAATAAATAAATTTTATTTTATAACTATTGATTTTTTATTTAATTTTTTCTTATAAAACACTGTATTCAAACACATAATTGTATATGAAAAAATAAAGTTTTCATTATGCCGAATTTGACGTCTGTTTGCAATAAAAAAAATATATTTGCTGATATATTTGTAAAAAACAATAGTCATGACTAATTATTTATATATATATATATATATATATATATATATATATATATATATACAAAATAGTTTTTGATATATTAAAATTTTTGTCCAATCTTGTATTTAGGCTAGTGATTTACTTTGTAAAAAGTTTTTAGTTAAATGTCCATTCTAAATATATTAATTTACTTAATAAGCAACAAGCAATGTTTATTTATTTATTTATTAAACTAAATAAAACTTGAATATAAAAACAAAATAAAATATCATTTTTTGTGTAAATGTAAAATGTAAGTTTTAAGTAACTTCACTTATAAAACATAAAATTTGGAAACAAAAATTTAATGTAGCTGTTTACGGAATTATTAATATGTATTATTTTAATTTAATTAAACCGACCTGTATGGCCGGACGGTTTAATGCGTTAGTTTGAAACTGCTCATACGGACCCGAATTCGGATCCTGTTACATGTTACATGGATGCTTGTGTTGTTTAAATTTACATTTAACAAATAGTTCCTGATCAATAGACTAAACGTCTAAAAACTATGTAAAATTAAAAAAAAATTATTAAAAAATTTAATTAAAAAAATGAAACATGTGTATGCATATCTGTAGAGCATTCGTCGACCTGTCAATCTTAAATAAACAAGTATATTCTTGTTTTTGAAACATATGTCCTTAAAAAGAAATATATAGTTATGACATCAACAGGAAACGTTAATGAACTTTGAATAATATATTCATATTAGACATATTTTATATTAATTGTAAGTCAAAGAGACAAACAAAGAAATAGACAAAAAATAAAAAAATATTATATTTTGTAGCAATAAAAATAGTTTTTGAAATATTAAAACCGTTGTAAAATATATTATTTAGCAGAAGTAAAGAAAAAAATTATTACCCTTTTGGGTACATTGTATTATGTACAAAAATGTATTGTCTAATTTAATAATTTTATCATAACATTATTTATACAAACATTTTGTCAAATATAATTTATACTGCAGACTTTTTCAATGAAATATTTGTGTCTTCAATAACTGCAATCATAAACACATTTAAAAATGATAGTTTCAGTAATTTTTCGTGGAACATTCTGTACTACCATATTATATTAATTTCTATACTGTAAACAACTTTTTTTCGCTAAGTTGTATATTGTTTAGAATTTTATAATGCTTCGAAATGTAAATAATTTTCAGGTTATTCGGTTGATCTATTGAACACTGCACAATTTGATAACTTTTTAATAATTATCTAATAATCTATATGTAATTGTTTACATTTCTATAACGAGTATATTACAGTAAAGTAAATAAAGTAAAAATCTTTCAAAATTCATAATTATTTAAATCAGTGCTTTCACACTAATTAATGTTATCTTTTCTTAAATTAAATAATTTGCAAGTATTTTATTTAGGATATTGTGATGTTTTAAAAACAGTATTTTAAGAGAAAAAGAAATATATATAAAGAAAAAAAAAAATTTGGTATTGTAAATCATGTGAGTGTGACAGCATCGAACAGCCTAATTTCTAATTATAGCAAAAGTCGGCCATTATCGTAAATCACTATGCCGTTCATGGTCGTTATATACATGAAAATGAGAAAAAAAAAAACACAATCGTCCAATTCTGCAAATGAATGATGCACCTGAAACCGAAATTTTTTGGTTTTACAGGTTAATATGCAGGCTTGAAAGTTGCGCGCAGTGTTCAAAACTAGCTAATTAATATTGCAGTAGTTCTCAAACTTTTAAAAAAAGGTAAAAAATCAAAGTATTATGTGATGTAATCGTTCTTTAAAATTAATTGTATTGTATTAAGTTCATTCATACTTCCCTACCCTACTTATCTCAAAAATAGTTTTATTTTTAGTCGTAATGTTACTTATTATTTCTAAACTAAAAACCTTCACATCTCATGTGAAAAGAGTTTCTTTTTTTTGTAACAAGTGTATAAAGATAAATTTTATGACATGAGTTTAGCAACATTCGAATGAATATCATGAAACCCAGTTTACTCACAAGTTGCATACAGAATTTTATTTACGTCCCAAATTATACAAACAAACAAAAATGTTTTTATGAATATGTTAAATTTTCTGAACAAATACAATTTAAAATAACATAGAAATGCTACTAACGATTATTAATCACTGTTATTAATAGTTAAATTTGACACTTGTCAAATAAATATCTTATTTTAATATAATTTTCATTATTATATTAACTGCAATTAAGAATAATATAGAATTATTCATTTTACTCTAATTGGTCTTTTCTTCAAAGAGATAAATGTTAGTGAACAATTAATAATAAAATAATAATAATTTTGATCTGATTTCAACAGCTTCACTGACATTGGCAACGCTGATTACTTTACACATCACATTATAACATCGTTTATTAAATGTTAATTCTCACATTGTCTGTAGTGTATAAAGTGTAAATTTTAAAGGCGGCCGTAGATAAAGTGTTTTTTCATCACAAACCTTAATACATATATCAGAAAATAAAATTAATAAATAATAATAAAAGTTTGAGTATCGCTGTTCCACATCTGATTGGCATTGTATCGTAGTTCATTCTCCAAACAACAGTGTGTACGTCCAATGGTCCAAGCAGTCCAAGCTAGATTCCATCACCATTTATATTATTTTCGCTGAGGTACCGTAACGACACAGGAATTTCAACTTTAGTGGAACGTTCTCACTGCCCCCTCCCCCTCCTGCCCTTTCAACCAGCGTTATTTATTTAAGAAGTGAACGATCATTTATTCTAAGGGCTGTAGGGCTCGGCGGCAAGGCGTTAAGGGCCCAAACCTCAGCGCCATCGCATCGTTAGCCCCAAGTGGCGACTCGCTGAAACAGAGAGACTCCGTGAGAACACCTATTGTTACAGAGTATCTACGGCGCGGCGCCCTCAAATGTCGATTCTGAGATATTTGAAACGTTTAGCTTTTGCCTGAAAACGTGTTGTAATATCGGCAAGAAATATTACTTAATCAAGAATTATCCTTTACTAGCTGGCTGATAATTAATTGCTCCTTATTAATTATCACTCATTTTTCATTGTAATGCTCTCACAAATTACGTACGTAAAATTTTATTGTAATTGTTAAATTACGTATTTTCTAATATTTTTGCTTAATATTAAGCTTACACAAATATTTTTTGTATATATCAGGTTCAAAGATTGAAAACGCTCACTGAGCGAAAAACCGACCCAATGTATTCTGACTTCTCAAATTGTTTGTTGACTCTTATCAAGCACGCTAATAACAAGTTCTAGTAATGTAAAAATGTCACAACGCGTTGTGGACGACTATTCACAATAAAAGCAATTATTTAATTATCTATGGTTTTTACTAATACGTAAATTTTCTCACAAATTTGAAATTAAAACGTGATAATCAAAACTCAAATTCTGTAAAAAGCAGGATAGAGATCTCCCAAATAATTAGTATATTTTGGCTTAAAATAATACCGCAAAATCTTGAAAAAAAATCTTGTATAAAACAGTAATATATAAATAAATTTATTAACAATCAACAGTTTTTCCAATTCTGCTTTAAACATATTCCTAATATAACAATTTGTAGTGGAATCATTTAGTGGTAGAATAAATTTATATATGGAACTTTTTAGTTCTTAAATAAAAAGAATTTTTAAAATAAAAACTGTTTTAGGATAACATTCTGTTTAATTATTTTATAAAAACGACGTTTCGACGAAACTGAACGTTTTATTTTAATATTATTTAATTACACAAGTACTTGGAAATAAATTTCAAAATTAACTATTCTATAAACATTAAAATATTTAATTATACATAAGGCAAAATTCTGAAAAATCATATCTCAATAAATCATTTAATAAATATCATTATAAATTACGGTATCATAAACAAATGATAATTTTCGTTTAAGAATGTGTATTTAAGCCAAAATTACACGATGCATTATAACGTCATATGAATGTATGTATAGCGAATCACTCTATAATTACATCCTAGCCGGGACTGCAGACAAATTAAAAAGCGCTCATTTTTACATTTTCGCTGAGTGGTGGTCGATGCACTGCAACAGAGCGCGGCCACTTGCCAAAATTCAACTTTGGAACCGAGAATTAACACATAATAGATAACGTCAGCATATTATTTTGGCGTAAGAAACACGACTGCATTCATATAATAAAAAAAAACGCCAAAAAATTACATTATAATTTGTCTGTGTGTATATCTTGATCTTCGTGATAAAAACACATAAAAACTTTTTTTTAAGTTTGTTAGGTTTATTTAAGATTTTATGCAAAAGTATATATAATACTGTTTTTCTAAATAAAAATGTTTGATTTTAATTTAAAAAAGAAATATAATGGTTGGTATTACACGCTCGGTTTTAAAGTTAGTTTTAACTAAAACAGAACAGTGAAGTTGTCCCGTTTTTTAAGTATGAGATTTAACTGCAAAAACCAATTATTATAAAAACAAAAAATTACTATGAAATAAATTTTATTTTCATAAATATTAACTATTAAATTATTTTATCTACATTATGACGTCATTTATTTTTGTTTGATATTTACATGTGTTATATAGTCATAACTTATCATTTCTACTAATTATTCATATTACGATTCAATATTTTTTAGTAAAACTCGTATTCAATAAAAGCTATCAATTGATATATATATATATATATATATATATATATATATATATATATATATATATATATATTCATTATACTTAATTAATATGCGTAATCTTGTTAATTTTTGTTTGTTTTGTTTCTATAAGCAAAATAATATTTATACCCTGTAGAAAAATCATTACTAGAATTTCAGATAATTGATGTATTGGCCAGTCAGAGATGAGCAGAGAATTGATACAAGTTAATTTATATTTTTAATAAAATTTAGTTGTGAAAAATTAGTGTAATCTGTTGCATCAGATCGTGAAAATTTAGTATTTTTCATAAAAATATTGTATAAAATTTAGTGTATTAATATTTGTGACTAAGTTTAATAAAATATTTGTATTTTGTTTATAAGAAGTGCAACAAATATCGGATTCTAATTGATAAAATTAACTTTGAGGAATTTTATATGATAAAAGTGGACAGACAGTATTGATGATTGGACAATTCTATGTACGTATTTCATATTATATAGACATAATTTCGAGTGATTGAAGCTATAATAATTCTGCAATTAAAGTTAAGTAATAATTTTGTAATATCATCATTTTATTTAAAATATATTGATATACTGGGTCTGTTATAATTACAAAATTTTACTTAAAACAATTTTATGGATACAAAAAATAAAATTAATATATTTTTACTTGTTAATTCTATCTTTTTTATGTTATATACAAATATAAGTTTAGTATATCTAATCGTCAAATTTTAATATAAAATTGAACAGAACTTCTATCTAAATATTTTTAATTTTCAATATTTCTTTATATATTTTAGAAAAGTGTCAAAATTTCTTAATTCCATTCAATTGTTTCCAAGTAAATTATTCACTATAATTAAACGTAAATCAATTACAATAAAAAGAAAAAAAAAAACGTTTTAATGAAATTACATACAATTAAAACATGAATAAAACTTAAACCCTTAAAATGATTTCACTTGTGTAACAAATGAAAACAATTTCATTATCATACATTCACATAACAAAACATCAACGAAAGAAAAAAAGAGTAATACAATTACATTCAGCGAAACAAAAGCATGACGATTTGTTGAAAAATTTCTCGTACCGTATAAAAATACATAGAGGGTGGGAATGAATTCAATTTCAGCAACAGGTTTTTGCTGAACGCGGTTTTCATCCCCCATTCCATCGGCACGGGGGTGTATAGGTAACACAGATTAGTGCTCTGGGAGTGGGCAGGTGATGTTTGGAGGGGGTAGATGCAGAGGTGCAACTCATAGAACATCTTATGGACATACTGTATTTGCTTGTACTATCCATTTAGAAAATATCCGACTCGTTTTGTTACCAAAAAAAAAAAAAAACGAAATATAAAATGGACTATAAAAACTTGCATTCTATTTATATATTGGTGTTTTACGATTTTTGACTCTGTGACTGCATTTTTTTTTATATAATTGGTTGTAAAGATATTTACCTGTTCGGAGATTTGTTATTTTATACTTGAGTTTATTTTATTTCTTTGTTTTAATAGTGAAATTAATGATGATTTATTTTATTACGAGATTGAATCATAAAAACTAATGTAAATTATTTTTAACAGTGCTAAATTAAAATTTGTTTGCATTTTGTATTATTATAAACTGAAATGTGCACATTTTTCATAAATTTAAAAACCTATAAAATTAGATATAATATTACTTTAAAATTTTCAATAAATGACATAAATATCATCGTTTAAAAAGTATTCTGTAAAAAAGATTGTTTTGAAAGAAATATAAAGTTGTAACAATAGTAAATTTTAATACATACATTAATGCCATCATGCACTCATAAAAATATGGCACAAACTACCTTCATTACCTACCTCAATAATTTGAAAATTAGCCAATAAAATAATGTCATTTATTCTGAGGATATATTTTTAGCCAATTACAAATGATTATTTACTTATGTTAAGAATGAATAAAATTAGAAATCCTAGTCCTCAACAACACTTAATTAATAGAAGCAGGTGTTCCTAAAATATTAAATAACTTTCTCAATTTCTATTTATATTTCTTTTAAAACATTTTTCATCACATTCGACATTACAATTACAAAATAAATGCGAGTTCAAATTAATTTATCAAAATTTAATATAAATTTTATCTAAAAATCATAATATCGAACACATTAATATATTTAAAAATATTAAAACAAAAGTTATTTTCGCTTTTGTAAATAGAATTTGCAATTCCTAATCCCATCGGATTTAGCGAAATAAAAGCAAGGAAATAGTTTTAGCAAAAACTTAGCATAGATAAACAAGGAGAACAAGAAAGCCGCAAAAGGGAAAAGAAAAAGAAAAAATTTCCAAGAAAAACTAGTTGAATATTTGTGAGACGGCTAATAGTTTCTACCCTCAATAATCTGACCTTGACAAGCGAATGCTGCGGAGGGCTGCAGCGCAAGGAGAAACGCAATGATGATGACCGACGAAGATGAATGTATTTGGAACGAATATAGGTGGAAAAAGGACAAACCGATAGTACAATTTCGGAATTTTTTACGGTTCCGAGTGTTACAGTTAGCCATAAAATTATTTGAAAGTTTTTTCTAATGCAGATGCAACTAGAGGATTGTAAAACTATTGCCAACTAACATATGCGATGCACTCTCTGTTTGAACTGTTTCTATTCAAAAGAGAAATTTAGTTCTAACATTTTAGAAAATTTTATTTTTGGTGATTATCAGGTATACTAGCCAATCCAAATTTCTTATTCGTTTCAAACCTTTTCAGAACTCATTATATTAGAATAAAAAGGTTTTAAAATTAAGTTCGAAGTCATCATCAGGAAATTTTGACCTGATGATGATGTACGTAGAGTACGTCAAAACGACGATATTTTAATTAAAATTTATACAGAACTTATCCCTATAACCTATTTATTCTAATCTTTTTGTTAGCATATGCACCATTAACATTATTAAGAAACCCTAGTTTTATTGTTTAAATAATTGATTTAAATATTTCTGAAACGCAATCGAGCGTTGTCTTGCATTGAAACAAATTCAAGTTTAATAAAATTTGCAAAGAGTAAACAACATATTCATTCATCTAAGATCTTTTGCAGTGGATTCCAGTATTGTTACTAACTCTGTTCTCCTCCAAAAAAATCTTGCACAAAACATAATAACATTGTCACTATTTTTTTTGTTTACTTCATTTAAAGCTCATAAATTTACTTATATATTTTCAGTGAACAATATTTGATTTATCAACAAAATCAGTCTAAACCCAAAGCATTTAATTTTATTTAAAAATATATTTTAATTATATTTTTGCTATTATTTTTTTCCAGTGTTATTCAGCTTAATAAAAATTGCTAATAAATTCGTAATAATTTATCAAATATATCAAACACGAAAATTTATGACATTTAAAATACAGCTGCACAATTTTCTAACTAATTTCATGTTGAAATCACAATTTTCCATATATAATCATCTCTCAATATCAACAGGTGGTGGAATAAAAAAAAATGTGTCAGCCATTAACATATTTATGAAATATGTATTTCCTTCTCTTGCAAAAATAAATTTTTAACTGTCGAAATTTTTCTAACCTCACGACAAAAAAAAAAACCATACCAATACAAAAGAACAAACTTCACAATAGATGAATACGAGATCAAATTACGAAGATGACAATACATTAAAAAAAAAATCGCATTCTGTAAAATGATAATCTGACAGCTTGTACTTTTATTTTTATTTATAATTAATTGCAGAAATCATACTTTTTAAGGTTATTTGGTTATAATTATCTTAAATAATTATTGTAAATTTAAAATGTAAATAAATGTAAATAAAAAATTATTGTCAAATCAACGAAAAATCACTGCAATTTCTACAACCATACTTAAAATTTGTACAATCTGGTGTACAAAATTTAAAAAATTGATTTTCCCATAGGAGAAATGATATTTAAAAATATTTTTCATGTTTAATTTTATTACAATTACAACTTAGTACTTATAAATTCTTATTATTCTACATTATTTTAAAATATAATTGATAATTAAATTTTTTAAACGAACCTATCAGTAATTTAGAAAAATTCATTATATAGAATCAAAAATATCGCAAGAAAGTTGACAGAAATCAACAACACTACCAGAATATTTTAGAATTTCAATCGCGCAATCGCGCCCAGCCCTTGAAAACAAAAGATTATTAAGACGTTTTGTTTCTTACAGTCGAGTTTATTTCGGCATTCAGCATTCGATATTCGGCATTTGGCCGACGTATATATATATATATATATATATAAAGACAGCGCGATTTGATTCAAACATGTTCATCGTTATAATAGATTGATGCTTTCGTTTAAATGAGAAAAGATATAGCAGGCAAGCAGCTTCTTTAAGGGTGAATTGATGTTTTTTTTTCTTTCTTTGTTTCTAGAGGAATCAAATTTCGTACTACGCTTTCTTTCAGTGACTATGTGTTGTGAAAATGCGAGTTTGCCTACTGTGTTTATCTTCCTTTATTGACAAGACGGCAGAAAGTATTTCGCATTCAAAATCGAATATTTAACTGGATTGAATGTTTAGCTTATATTCAAAATGGGTATAAAAAAGTATGTTTTGAATTTATGAATTAATACGGATAAATTAAAGTTTAAGTAAAAACAGTGTAAATTTCTTTTTTTAAAAATTGTCATCTTTAAAACAATATAAATAATTTGAATACAGAATGTGTTCGCCGAAACACTTAAACAAAACAAAAAAACACTTAATTTTTAAGTTTTCTTAAAAATTCTTTATTAGTCAATTTCAGCAGTTAAGCCATCATCAGATTTTTTAATAAACTTTGTTTATACATTATAAAAAAGTTTCACCGAGTACCAACAGCACCTACAGTTAAGTTATTAACTCATATTGTTTAAATGTGTACTTGAATTATTTTTATATATTGGTGTTTAGTCAATTAAGATGATTCTGTCATCTTGAACGAATGTCTAATAAACATTTAGTTAAAAAAATTTATATGAATGATTTTGAAAATATACGTTTGAATAGCTGGACTGGTATGATTGAGAGTGTGTTGCATAAGCGAAAGTTTCCAAGTAGCAGAAATAGAAGAGCATGTATAAGGTATTATGAATATAGATAATGTAAAGTAGTTTGTCTGAATAGAGATACCTAAAATATGAATTCGGTGATAATGTTTTTGATCGTTTTTTGTAGTTATAAATTAATCAAGTAATGTTGCATTGAATTTATAGAATTTTCTGAGTTGGTATGCCGTGGTCAATCTATTCTCGTCGCAGACGTTTCGTCATACATCGTAGATGGCAGTGTTTGGTGAAACATTACCACGACATACCAGCTCAGAAAATTCTATAAATTCAATGGATACCGGCCGTGAAAGCCTGAAGATTACTATTATAATATTACATCTATTTATTTTTTCTATACATTTTCAAATCACATCATATTTTATTGGAATAGAAGTAATTTGTAATACTAAAAGTTTTGGCTATATATATAAGATGAAGATGTATAATTTTCCCAAGCAACTAAATAATGTTAAAAGCCAATATAAGCTAACAAAGTGCCATCATCAAGAGTGCGATTATGTGATGTTATCACATTACAGAAAGTCCATCTACCTAATCGAAATGCATCTTTAGCACTCTCTCACAATCAGTCCTCGACCATCACATCACAATTATAATCTTGTCAGTCCTATCTTCGTTCATGTCCATGGCCTAGTAGATTCTAAACGCATCGCGCGAAAACAAAAACAAAACAAAAAACAAGTAAACGAAAAAGAGAAAAACAAAAGAAGCAAGAGAGCAGCCGAAATAAAATTCCAAATTCCATTCAGAGGAACAAGTTCTGTCTCTCTCGCCGATTGAAAACGCATGAATCACACAGAGCGCGATGCTTGTCTAGGCCTCTATATAGTTGGGTGTAGTGTGTGGAGAGTTTGCTTCTGCTATTGCAGTTGCATTGCGTTAGAGAGAGAATCAGGTTGACCTTGAGGCACATGGGTGTTTAGTATTTCGTGGCTCTTGGACTTGCTTTTGGTTTCGGCTTGGTTTGGTTTGGTCCACCCGAAATTTCAAACAAAGAATCGGACCGAGAGTGCTGTAGGATTGCTAAGGTAGCTTTGTGCAGCGATGCAAGCGCAAGGTCGTTTATAACGCCATTTTGTTGCAACGTTTCTAAGCATTATTTAATATTTATTGTTAGTTATAATTAATATTAAAATTATATAGTATTTATATTTGAAACTGTACAAATTTTAATCATTTAAATCTTTCAAACAGAATAATACAACTATAATAAAAAAACATAGTAAGACAGTGTTTTTGTAAAAATTGTAGTCAAATATTTTAAAAACCAAGTAGCATATTTGTTTCAAATACATATTTAAAACTAATTACTATAACATATTAATAAAATTATACTTATAAGATAATTTATAAGAGTAGAACTAACAAATATTAGTCAATAATAAAATTAATTTCGATTTTAAGCATGTTAAAAGAATAATGAAACATTATGTTGAACTTCAAAAGATGAAAAAAAAAATTGATGTATGGAAATTACATTCTAGTGGGGGAAAAAATGATACTTCAACTTGTCAATGTCAATCAATGTAAAAATAATATATTTCATTTGTTGCTTATTTTGATTTGAAATGTAAATATTTTCTTAAATTTTCTTTTATATTGTAAATCATAGTATATAAAGAAAATAAAATGTAATTAAATAGTATGAATTGAGCAAAAAATTCTTCAATTAAAAATTTCAAATTTATACAGCTAAACTGATATTGATTTCATTTGAATAATTTGAAATCCAATATAAATCGTAGATTTTTGTGGTTGGCTGTAAACTAAAGATTTGCATTTATAAATAATGTAATTTAGAAACTATAATAATAATAATAATATATTTATACTTATAAAAAATCATTTATGAGATATCATAAATGTGAATGAAACTAAAGTTGCTTGTCTGGATAAGAATGTTTGGAGAACACTAATTTCAAGATAGTGGAAAGAGTTTGTGCCACACCCCTAAGTAAAGTGTATCCACAGAACATAAACTGATAAATAAACTCATTCAATATAGAACTTGAGTTATGCAAATTTTTACTACTTTGACTGCAAGGAAAAAGTAGTATAGTGTTTGGTACGGTGTCTGTAACATTTTCAAAAAAAAAAAAAATTCAGAAATCCTTCATATAGCCTGTAGATGACGAATCTGAACTTAGTTTATGTGGGTGTATGGATGTGCGTCGTCAGCTCGCTCGCTCGCTCGCTCGGTCGTAATTCAAAATTTTGTGGGCGCAACTCCTCCTAGACGGTTCAACCGATTTTAATGAAATTTTCAGGATAAATTTGTCTAGTGCCCAAGATGGTCATGTGATTTTGTTTTTTTCCAGTGATGCCAACTTTCCGAGAAAAAAATTACTAAAGTTTTAAAAAATTGATATTGGCTACGTTATTTATCCGATTTTGATCAAATTTTCAGAAAAGATTTCCCTAATGCTCCCATTAATTACATAATTTTATTAATATTCAGTGTTGCCAACTTTCCGAGAAAAAAATTACTAAAGTTTTAAAAATTTTATTATGGCCATGTTATTCAACCGATTTTACTCAAATTTTCACAAAAGATTCTCCTAGTATTCATATAATTTATGTAATTTTAACAAAATACAGTGTTGCCAACTTTCCGAGAAAAAAATTAATAAAATTTTTAAAAATTTATTTTGACCATTTTATCTAACCGATTTTAATCAAATTTTCATAAAAGTTTTTCCTAGTGCCTAAATAAATTATGCAATTTTAACAAAATACAGTGTTGCCAACTTATTCGATTTTAATCTAATTTTTAGAAAAGTATCTCCTAGTGCCCACATAAATTATAATATTATTAAAATACAGTGTTGCCAACTTTCCGAGAAATGTCAAAGTAGTCTATATATGGGTTTACCCATATGCTTCTAATCTTGTTTTTTAAATATTCTACAAAATATTTTAGATACAAATTTCCTTCAAACATAATACAATACAATGAGTTTGTAAGGGATGGACCAACTATATCAACTTATTTACAAGATAAATATATATTTTTCCTAAATCATTATTGTTTTTTTAGATTTATTACAGAACAAAATACGAAAAAAATAACATGAATAGTGGAATTCCTACATATAATCATCAACATTAAAAGTGCAACAACATCTTGACTTTTATTTATTATTATAATTTGTGTTGTACAATGTTTAAAGTTATTGTTCGAATAAATTTTAATCTTGCTGTTAAAAAAAAAACATAATTAAAAAACAAGTTTAAAAATAGTATTACTTTATATAGTATAATGTTAAAAATAAAAATTCCACAGATGCACTATCAATTTTTTTCTCACAGCTGCCAAAAATAATTAATGTTTATGCAACCAGCCATAAAACAACTTAAAAAAAACTATTTCTTTTAACCTTGAAATATTAGCTAAAAAAACTATTCGATCGTGTTCAAGTTCAATATTCCGCAAAGCAAAAATGCTTGTAAATTGGTTCTTTGTTTGAATTAAAAATATTTTATATAAAAAATTAATTAGATAATACTTTTTGGAAATGAATTACTGAATTATCTAAAATGAAATTAAATCAATTTGATAAAGAAAAACGTGCAATTAATGTCTTTTGTGTCAACTTATTTACCAGTCTTTGGCTAATTTTGTAAAAATTTATAAAAATTAACAAAACAACAAAAAAAAAGCATTCATATAGTTTTAGTCCGAAGTTATTGTTGTTGAATGTCATCGTCTTCAATAGTACATAAGAAAAACAATTTTGACATTGAAGTATTAAATAATTTCACAACATATTTACAACTTACATTTCAGTCAGCGAAATAAATAAAAACGAATCAAACATTACAAAGAGATGTGTAAAAAAAAATGAAAGTGACTGCATCAACATTAAATTCATTACCATATGGCTATTACAGACAGTCAGACTTACAAACAAAACTCTCTAGTCTCTGTATAGTCTGTAGTCTAGAGAATGGAGTCTGATACCTCACCTCACCTGTAATTTATTTAGTTATTGTTTCGGCGGGAGTGAGTGACCGTCTGACCGCGATGCCCAATATTAGAAGACGACGCTGCTGCGCTGCACTGCGTTCTCCTGCCCACCTCGCTCTCCTGCACTCTCTCTCTCTCCTGCAAAGATGCAAGCGCTCTCTCGTTCGCTAGATTCGATGTTGTTTACATGCAGCTTAATGACTTGCACAATGCAGAAACGAGTTATTGCCTTCGCGCGCGCAGTAACAGAATATCGCGATGCGCATTTATTTCCCATCGTTAAAAATAATTGAAGCTGAATTTGTGTTTTTAGTTTATTTTTCTGTATGTTTATATTTGGTAATAAAATGTAATAATTTTCGTGTTTGTTTTCGAGTGGGTTTACTGAAATTTTGCAGGATATGAGTTCAATCAGGTAAATTAAAAAAAAAATCCAAATTAGCAAACATGTCATATGTAATACAGACATGTTACTGCTTACTGTTATAGTAATCTACATGTCATTTATAAATAGATAATTAAAAATAAACATTATTTAAAATAGAAATAGAGAAACAAGCAAAAATAAATAAGAATAATTAACAAATTAGCGGCTTTTCAAATGGAGTGCAAAAGTATACGAATGAAAGTGACAGCGACCAGGGTGTAATTATTCAGTGGATTTATTTAAATCACTTCTCCTGATACACACAGTTCTCTCTCACATTCATGGTATTTTCGTTCGAATCATTTCAATACGAGAGATCACACTCGGTAAGCCGATGTAATCCGATCAGACAGAATATTGATTTTGTTTTAAATACACGCGAATTGAAATTTATATATCGGAAAAGGGCAACGATATTTTTGACTTCGTCGAAAAAGCGAAAGACTCATTCACTGACATTTCACCATGTTTATTTTATAATACGATTTATTATTTGTTGTTTTTACTCGTCATTGATCTTTTACTAAATTAATTAATTATTAGCTGAACTTGTTTAGATGATTATTTGCAGAAAAATATTGCCAAATAAAATATGCACAGAGAAAAATGATGATTAGATGATTTATCTAATCAAAGACGATTGGCAGGTAATAAGGGAGGCCCTTACCCATTTTAGGGACATATAGGCTATTATTATTATTATCTAAACAAACATTTGACTTCCTTTAATTAATAAATTAAACATTTTGTAATCTAGTTACTTGTATTTTGTTACGTAGCAATTTGTTTCTATGTTTTGTTTGTTTATTATTTACGTCATTTGTATTTTTTTCTTGATAATTAAAAATTATAGAGAACTTAAATCTAAAGCTTTTTTTAATTTAAAATAGATGATTATTATCCCTCTAATCATATTAGATAAAACATCCAATTCAGATTAACCTTTGGTGTACTACCTAATATAATTAGATAATTTTTTCCAATTTATCTACTCTTGTTCATTGATCTATCCAAAGTTTTAAATTATTTATCTAAACTTTATATAAAATAACAATTTAACATACTTAAAAAAAATAGAACTAATTATATTAAAATAAAACAGCTTTAGGTTGTAGTTCTGTATTAATAATTATTAATAATCAACATTTCGACGTATTCAACGTACATCTTTTTCAGAAAAAAAATGAAAATGTTCGTTAAGTACGTCAAAACATCGATTATTAATAAATATTATTAATAAATATATAAGTTTCTTGTTACAAGACCAATTAATTAAGGCCCAGTATTTTCTAATATTGGAATAAGTTTATCCTTGAATTAATTTTAAAATTCGCCAATAAAATATTGTTATTTATTCTGTGGATATATTTTTAGTAAGTCACAAATATTTTATATACTTATCTTAAGAATAAATTAACCTTGCATTTAACAATATTGCTAAGTTAACCATTTTGTTTAGTTAATTGGTCTGTATGTTTTATTTCTATTTAGTTTAGTTAACTAAATTTCAGTGAACAGTATTTAATAATAATTATCAATAAAATCAGATCAAACACAAAATAAAAAATTGTACGTTAATTTTGTCTAGGGCTTTATGTTGTAAATAAATTATTAAATTAGAAAGTCTCGTATAGTACTAAAAATTGACTTAAATATGTATTAAAGTATATTATTATTTACACCTATACAAGACGCATTATAAAAGCAACAACAACAAAAAAGTTACATATGTTACAATTTACATGTACAATTGCATTCGACTTTCAATAACCTCTTAACCAACTCTGATTTCAACCACAAAAATGATAATTATCTCTACAGGACACATTCCCATTTTCAAATACCTACCCCCTTTAACCTTAATAACACCTTACACCTTCTATGCGCTAACACTAAACAATCAACACAATCGAACAAATTCAATCACATATAAAATCGCTCTCTGGAATGAACCAAAAGTGCATATAGAGGTGCCCCAGCAACACGTGAGCAAGGGTTGCTGTACTCTGCGGTTAGGAGCAGCAGGGGATGCTTAGCTGCTGTGCCCGATTCCGATCATCCGAGCTCGGTGGGGCTCGGTGGTGTTTGTTCCGTTTCCGGGGTGGTGTAGTGTGGTATGGTGTGCGAGATTCGACACCGCAAAGAGCCACCAGCACGTTGGGTGGGCCACCAGCTGAGGTCAGAGTGTTTGAGATGATGAGGTGTTTCAAACAGGGATGGATTGCTGTAAATGTTCAGTGACATTTAGAAAATCGAAGGGAATGGGAAACTTGCATAAAAATAACTGTTTATTTTCTTTACAAATTTGAAAATTTTATGTATACATAAATTATTTCAAACCTTTAATTCGTAATTTTATTGAAAACAGTTTCCGGACTGAAAAAAAAAATATAATTGGACATTAGAGGTTAACAATACGCCACGCTGGTCCCGTGTAGCGCAACTTATACAAAATATATAATATAAATGTGTCGTATTTTATTTTCATACGTAAATTTATACACTTTGACATTTAAGAGTAATGTATTATTTTATATATTTATAATTATATTCTATAAAAAAAATAATCATTTAAAACTAAAAACTAAAATATTATTAGCAATAAAGTTTTATTAAAAATACAAGAAAATTAAAGACAGAAAACCTATATAAACTACTCGACTTTGCTATTACAAGCGCAAGCCTCTGGTAAACCTCAAATGATATTTCGGCTATCTTTGTTTATAGCTATTTCATCTAATTAAATAATATTTTCTTAATAATGTTAGTTGTTTTATCTAATAATAATCATTATTTAGCAAAGCTATTACAATTTCTATAAAATTATTTAAATATGACATAAAACATTTAAAATATAATAAAATTCAAAAAAAAAAAATAATAATGTTAATCAATTTGTTTAATCTATCATAAAAAATAAATAAAACCAACATTGTACAATTACTTCATTTTTCAGCTCGTTAACATTTATAATACTTGATACCCTACCAAAAAATACTTCCATACTAAGACAGATATTAACCAAATGTGCACATTATAACTTTTCAAATATCTATATTATGAATAAATAATTTTGTTAAAAATATGATAAAATCCATCTCTGTCCATATCAAGCTCGCAACCCTGTCGCATCAGTCGTGAACTGTAGCCGGGTAAAACGAATAGAACAGGAAAGACGAACTTTTGCAAAAAAAAAAACATACAGCTGTACATTTTTGCGCATTCAACAGGTTGCATTTGTGTGTTTTTTTTTCTGTCATTTACCGCGAGCGAAGAGTCGGAGCGCGCACAGGCACAGCCAGAGCACACAGTTTCCGGTATGCTGAACTCTGATAACTTTCACATGAAATCACAACGACCTTCAGCTAGCGGGCTTCAGCTTCAGCTTTTCAGTTCAACCTAATTAACTTTTATATCATTTCAGATCGGAACAAATTCATTTTTACACATTTCACTTACTCACGGGGTGCTTTGAATCAATTTTCGTTACACGAAAATCATATTTTACTAAAATGATTTTCCTTTCTCTATTAATTGAATTAAATATTGAATGTACCTATGATGTACCTATAATCTCTATTTTGCACAATTTTTAAATTAATATTAATATTATATTTAAATTATTATTTTAAAAAAAATCAATAATATGGTCTACAATTAATATTAATTTATTTGGAAAAATTATTTTCAAATGTAATATAATTATAGTAAAATAGTTTTTAAAATTTACTGTATCTATTGTTTTACTACAACAATCGTATCTAAGGGTCAGTTGCATAAATCGTTATTAACTGAATTAAAGAATTAACCAGACAATTGACAGTCAACTGCTTTTAAAGCGTAATTTTTTTTTAGGCAATTGACCTTAAAATTTTATTAAATATCATTTAATTACATCCAAAACTATTACGAATAACATTTATTTTTTTTTTTTTTAGAAAATAATACATTTTGTTTATACTTTAATTTTTATTACATACAACTAAATACAAACTTAAAAATTTCACACGTGCAAGTTTTTTTGGTATTATTAATAGTTTTTGTATTGTGATTTTGTGGTTTTCTTTTTACAATAATACACAAAATTTTAAATTGCATTTCTCTTTATCTATACGTATATTTTTCCTGTCAGCTTAATTCTACGAATAAAGGAATTCCATAATCGTTTTCTTACGCTTCATATCATTTCAAAACATGTAGTTATAACAAAAAAATCTAGTTTTCTGGATTATTTAAAAAGTAATCTTGACAATGTTATCTTGATGTTAAAAGTACTTGTTATTCAAGTTTTTTTTTGAAAATACTTTAAACTAACTACAGCGAAATTTTCTAATTTTTTTTTCATTTTAGCGATATAAGCATATAAATAGAATAAATTAATGTTAAAATTCAGTAATATTTTTAAGATACAATATTTAGAAATACACGTTTATAATAGTAATTTAAGGGGGGAGTACACTTTGACTTTTTAAAAAAATGCTTTTTTTTTTTTTGGCTTAAAATGTTCCTTGGGATGTATACTTTAATTTAGAAAAGACTCCAAGTCCGCCAGAATATTCCTTACCGCTTTACGAAGCGATTTCCTAAAAAATGTATGGAGCCGGCATAGCCGATTGAAGGTAAATACTTTTCCACGAGAAAAATGAACTCCGTTTATCTCGAAACGGGGTTTTTCAAACTGGCGTGGGAAATAACTCTAACCAGTTATCATCAAATTTGGATATCGCCTAGGTTTTCTTGTTCAGAATTAAATTCTGCTTAGAAATACGTATCCACATTTTCGATTTTGTCAAAAATGGATTTTTAATCCACGATTTTGTAAGCATTTTTAGGGTGAAAAAATGGACTTTTTTTTCCTAAGGCCACAACTTTTGAAAAAATCAATTTAAAAAAAATCGGAATACGTATTTCTAACCCAAATTTCATTACTAATCAAGATTTTGTTCGATTTATGTACCAGGATCACATGGGAAGGAGTATTTTCCCACGCCGTTTTCCGACTTCCGCGCGAGGACGCCCGCGCGACCTGGTGCACCGGCCACGGGGGGCCGCCGATCAAGTTCAAAAAAATACAAATTGTAGTTCGAAGGATGAGTAATAAATGGGTTATAACATATTTGCCCTCCCTTAGTGTTTTATTGCTTAAAAAAATTAACGAAAATGCCTTACTTTTTGGACGTTCAAAGTGTACTACCCCCTTAAGTAACAAGTACATAAATTATACTTTTTTCAAGAACGGAAAAATTAACCAGTAATCTCAAGTGAAAAAAAAAGAAATTTTATGCATGAGTTTTATTGAATTTTTTCTACGACTGTCTGCAATAGGAATTAATTTATGCAATTCTAAAGTTTGACTTTTCTAACGCTAAGATTGGAAGACAACTTCAATTGTTTTTAATACATTCTATTTATGCATGTATTATTATAAATAGATATTTTATGGACAAAACATAGTGAAATAAAGTATAGTTTTTAACAGTCGTAGAAATATTAAATTCTTTGTTAAATTTGGTATATTTTTCTGTTTTAAGACAGAGAAAACAAAGTTATTGACCATATACCTAATAACATAAGTACAAGTAAAGTAAGAAGGGGTTTATTACAGTGATTGCAGTTGTTCGTGTCGAAAGTTGGTTATGGTGGATTTTCACTATGGGTATTCTTATTTATATTACATGCACTTAAGCCATAAAATCCAGTTAAGAAATCATTCTTCATCGTACGTTGACTTTTCGCCAAATCCAAATTGCTTTTTCGACTTATTTTTTGTAATATTAAAGAGTACATCACGTAAAGAATTAAATATTTTTAAACACAGAAAAAACTAACCTATTTCATCTAATTCGAATTAAATGGCTAAATTTTAGATGATTTGTGTATTTAATAGATAATATTTTTAAACATATTAGTTAATTCATCTATATTTATATCAAATTGTTATTTCAAATAAGGTTTAAATAAATAGATCACTAACTAATATATCTAATTACATTAAATAAATATATCAAACATATTATCTCTTAAATTAGATGTTTCATCTAATATGATAAAAAGACTAAAATTCATCTATTTTGTTTAAATCAAACAACTAAAACATCAGACAAATAATCTAAAGATTTTTTTTTGTATGTCATTATTTTTTTATAATAAAATAATTTATATTTGCAATGCTTTAATTCATATATATATATTTATAATAATTTTCTAAAACGCTACACTTTATAATATGCATATTAAATAATTTATCCTATGGCGATTACATTTAAAATTATAAACATTTATTACTGTGCGTATTACATTAATTTTTGTTAATTTTTTTTTTAAGAACGTGCAGTTTCATAATATACATTCCTAAGTACTTTATTTTCACAATACTTTAAAATTTTCTAGAAAAATGTTTTTATTTTTCTAATAAATTGTAATCTAAAATCAAATATCGCTGAAAACAATCTTAATCTTTTGTGTCTCGTGGTAGGTGACGATTTCATGCTAGTAAATTCCGATAATTTTAAATTCAAACTTTGAATATTATAATATAAACTAATCTGTTATAAGCCTGAAATCTATTACACCTTCTTGTTAATTTTATTATCCTATCTTCAAAGCCCCGGCTTTATTGCTTTTTGCTATTTGTACAAGATTTTCCTTACATTTATAACTTTTAACTATCGGCTTCTTTTATCTGATGTCAATATTGCAATTGCCAATAAACTTATATTGCTATTGGTATTGTAGATTAAAGAAACCAGAAAATATTTGAAGTCAAAAACTGGAAAAGGTAATTAATATTATTGATAAATATAAATATTTAAAAATTTTGTAATTAGATTTTAGCTGTAATATGATATAACTGTATAAAAGTTTGTACTTGTTTAATTTGATATGTTTAAAAATATATTGAATTGTCTTAAATTTGAATTTATTTAGAAGTTTTAGACATTATAAAATTTTGTAATCACGTAGTTAATATTTCAGATTTATTGTTATTAAAATTTACAATTCAAACGAACCTTTCGTAAACGAAAAGCAATATTTCCATAGTTACGGTTATATCAACTGTACGATTTTGGAGCGTGCATACGCGTTTTTGTAATAAAATATTAATATACGCTTTTATCAGGAAAACTTTGGCCTATTTAAACTACATTAATTATAAGGATTCAAATATAGTCGAGGATTCTTAAAATTTGTATAGTAAAGTGATCATTTAAATATTTTTATATTTACACATTTTTGTTAATTTGTTAAATATATTACGTGTTTTTACCTAATAAAAATATTAGTAAAAGTTTTAAATTTCAAAAAATTAGAAATGGGAAAAATCTGAATCAGCATAAAATTTTCTAGGTCAATCTGTGTATACGCTTCTTAATAAATCAAAAGTTGGTAACCCTAATGGTAATTCATATGCCAGTAATGTGTCAAAATATTAATTGTGTCAAAGAAATTTCAATTTTTATATAAATACATTTTTCCAAAAGCTAAATCGCTAGATTTACTAAATTTTATCAAAATCATTAAAACCATTTTCAAGATAAAGTTTAAAAACAATTAAATAAATATGTAGTTATTGCTCATTTAATAGTAATACATAACTTTACAAAATGTTGTATTATGTAAAATTGTATGAAGGTTTCAAAAGATTTATTTACAATGAATAATTTATGTAATATTTATTGTAAAAGTAAGAAGTTATTTTCGAGACATTCTTTACGAAATAATCAACCCCTAGAAATCAGCGTTGTTAGCTGCAGAAAGCCGATCAAAACTCTCCTAATGACCATTCCAAGAATCTAGCTTAATCTTCCTGGCTAACTACACTGTTTTTCGGCATTCGCTATGAATTCTTTGACGTAACTGTAGTATCGTTCAGCTCAGCCAATATTTCAAAAGCCGCTCGCTCGTACATTGACAGGAACGCACAATGCACTTTTCACAAAACTGCAGCTTTTCGAAGTTTCATGCTGTTTTCTTAGATCGGCCAGCTAAACACTAGACATCTATTGGAATAGGATAATAATATCTTGAACCTGAATGTTGAAATGAACGATTGGAATGTCCAGTGCTTGGTGAAGCATCTCATACGACTGTTAGATCGCCAGACGTCCCGCTGCTAAATAACGACTTGTGCCTAATCAACTGTTTGGCTACGTATGCTATACGTAAATGGAAATTTATAATGTTCAATTTTTTTTCAATGTTTTGTTTGAGTGACAATCTGTAATTTACTAATGACATTTGACAAAATTCTGACACGCTAGAGAAAAATTGTTATTAGAATTTTTATAAAAAGCGTTTATAATTTACTAAACTATATTTAAAATTAATTAGTTTTTGGAAAGTAATTTTTTTTTAGATATTCTTAATTTTTATTTTATTTTTACGACATACATATACCGGTTATCCAATAACTTAGATTCACACAGAATTATTTTTTATTATATATATCAGGGGTGGGCAAACTTTTCCAGGGTACGGGCCACTTCTAATTTTTTTAAGGTGTTGCGGTCCACCCAGTGGCGTAGGTGTAGTGAGCTAAAAAAAGTCTACAATATTTATTATAACTTAATAATAAATACGGAATATGTACTTACAATAGAAAAAACTTACTATTTTAAAACTGCGTTTAAAACAAAACGCAAGATACAAACATAATAAAAATAATAATAATAGCCACAAATATAATAATATCAAATGATGTTTTATCAAACAATTTAAAATACATAAAAAATAAATCATTTTTATCTAAAGTTAGTTCTCGTATTTATAGTTAGTAGAAGACTTAGTCTGCATACTGTCCGCCAATCTTGAATATCTCGGTATATAATTACTAACTGCTAATCTTGCACTGGATTCTAGTGGTCGTCTGTAAAACGGGAACAATATGTTGTCTTAATTATATTCATCGTTGAAAATGCAGATTCACACAGGCAGGTAGAGCTAAAAAACGATGTTAAATGAAATGCAACTTTTTTTTAAATTAGCGTCTTAGTTAAAGGCGGTCACCCCAAAATGTCTTGGCGGTCTACCGGTCGATCGCGATCGACTTAATGCCCACCCCTGATATATATCATTTTTCAATTTCATACATATCTAAAATGAACGTAATTTATAAATTACACACAATAAGTAATTCTAGGCTTTAAACCCTTGTTTTTGTTTTACAACTTATTTCCAATAAAAAAACTTACTTTTAAATTTGTTAAGCTAAGTTTATTTTTATGATAATGTTACAAAATAATTTTTAATGCATATGTTAATTTATTTTTAATTCTTTGAAGAACTATTCATATTAAACCATAATATATTATAAATTATAAACACCCAGTATAAATAATTAATGATCTGCTATTTGAAACCTGCATTAGTAATTAATTATTTAATATCTTCAACTGTAACATTCAAACATATGTATCTTTTTGTATCATTTTTTTTTCTTTTAAACTGAATCCATTTAATTCCAAAAAAAGTACACTAAATACCCATGGAGCGACCACCCTAATCGAAACACACACCCCTGTATGTCCATAACCAGTCCGGATAACCGGAAGCAGGCCGCACGTGTCCACACGGCACGCGTGCCTGGTCAGTCCCCATCCCATTGGACACCTCGACCCATTGAAATAAAAAAAAAAAATCAAAATGCTCGGATTCGAAAATGCCATGCATTAAATTACCTGTGGGATGCACCTGACATATAGTTTGGTCCTGACCAACCCTACCGCGTTACGATTTGACCAGCGAAGCCAAGGCATTGCTGACCTAACGCAACACTGGCGCACACGGGGCTCTTCTTTCAACCTTTTTTACCGCTCGAATCGGAACCGGTCGGGTTGTGTTTTGATCTCTCGCGAGGCAGATGCCCGACTGAGAGGAGCGTTTTTTCTTCCGGCGTGCCCCGACTTTGGTTTCTTCGGATTTTTTTGTTTATTTGTTCACTTTTGCGGTAGTTGGATGCTTTAGTAAAAGACAAAGGGGTTCTGTTGTTTGTATTTTGTTTGCTTTTGATATTTAGTTTTTTTTTTGTAGATTTGTAGAATTGTTTGGTGTATTATGTGAAGTTCGAGCGGAACTAATATCTGTGTAAGTTTACTTATTATTGTGTATATAAACGATTTGATTTAAATTAACTTAAAAAATATATATTGTACTATAGTAATTATAAATCTTTTTTCTTCTGAACTAATTTGTATGTAATTTTAATATAGACATCAGTAAATTATATAACATTATCTGGTATTCTACTTGGGACAAATCAAAAATTTTGTGAAAATTACACTAGGAGAAATTATATCGCTGGTGTTACCACAAAGACACTAAACTAACACAAATATTTTTTGACGCTATTATAAAGTGTAATTTATACACAAATTTATATTTATTTTTAAACCAAATCCAACAAATTTTATACTATGTATAAAAAAAATCTGTAAAAACTAATTAGTTTTTTAAACATTTTATTTTTGATAAAATAAGACACAATTATCTATATACACAATAATAAGAAAACTTACACAGATATTAGAATCGCTCGAATTTCACATATACATCAAACAATTCTATAAATTCAAAAAAAAAAACATAAACAAACTTACTGTTTTATACTGCCTATATATTGCCTATATACTGCGGGATTCCGCCAAAATATCTGACAAATCTATTTCCTGCTTCTTGCAGAATATCTTGTTATTCGAGTTTTCTTGAAAATTGTATAGCTACTATAGTGATGTTTTAAAAGAAATGCTCTTTTCGCAAACTGTGTATATTTTAATATATTACGAAAGAGGAATCTAAAATTTCTAGTTATGTCACTGTCTTTATCAACGTATCAACCATATACCCAGTTAAATAATACTTTGATAAACATACGTCAACTAACAATGGCCTGCATTCTCACCTCACTTTTAAAAGCAATTTTTATTTATTTTATTGTAATTAGTTTATTTGAATTTTATAATATTAGATATGAAAAATATATCAAAAATAGAAATACTACTCATATTTGATAAGAGGTAAAAGTAAAATTTATTTTAAAGCAAAAAATAAAAGTACAAAAGAGGTGGAAATAAGTTATAAACTTACCAATTAACAAAAACAGTTGACAATTTATCCAGTGATTAAGTGAACGTTTTATACTACTTGTCCATAGTTTTATAGCTCATTTAATTTTGTTAAATTACATAAGGTTTTTACATTCGGTTTTGGCTGCTTTGGGAACTTTTTCTAGGAATGTAAATGTTTCCGAAGAAGCCCGTTTGAGTATATACAATGCAGTTTTAGTGCCTACGTTAATGTATGGTAGTGAATGTTGGGTTTGGTTGCAAAAGCATAAACGGAAAATGACTGCTGTGGAAATGAGATTTTTACGTGGGATATGTGGTGTAAATAGGAGAGATCAGATACGAAATAGATTAGTGTATGATGAGTGTGAAATTGAAAAAAATGTTGTAGCAAAAGTTGGTGTTAGTCAGTTAAGATGGTTCGGACATGTTGAGCGAATGTCTAATGAACGTTTGGTTAAAAAGATTTATTTGAATGATTTTGATGGTATACGTTTGGGTGGACGTCCGATGAGTAGTTGGAGTGGTATGATTGAGAGTATTTTGCGTGAGCAAAAGTTTCCAAGTAGTAGGAATAAAAGAACATATACCTATGAGAGGAATTATGAATGTGGATAAAGCGAAAGTTGCTTGTTTGGATAGGAATGTTTGGAGGCGACTGATTTCGGGATGATAAAAAGAGTTTGTGCCACCCTTTTGGGTACATGGCGTAATTGTATATGTATGTATGTAAATTACATATATATTTAATGTAACGACAAATTTTAAAAATAATTTTATTAATATACATTTTAGTCTATCTTTGTTTTTTTGTCTTTTAATATATCTACTACAAAAAAAAAAACGTTTTTTTATCTCCGCCCAGAAATCTAGAACACATATTTGAGTGACCTTGTTCGTTTCACAATAAAGGGCTGTACATATATGTAATTTGATAGCACGTGATGATCTCGCGAGCGACAGTTGGCCAACATTGTACGACCTTGGACTGCCGACTTCCTTCGGTGCACCAGCTTCACGATAGGCGGTTAAAGGTAACTCAATACCCTGGGTGCCACGGACTCCAACCCCCCTCAATGCACTAGGCACCGTGATTGTGCTCGATGCGTGGTGGTGCATTGCAGGAAGCAAGTGTTTGCACCCCTAGCACATTCACGCTCGGCTGTCTAATTGCCGGAAACGAGGTTCGACCGCCCCGTTCCGGTTTTGCACCCTCTGATAAATCACTCCTCGGGTTTTTATACTCTGATTTGATTATAGACACGGTTTGGTTTTATTGTGATTTGTACGATTGATGTATTGCAGATAAAATAAGGTATAAAATATAATTAAGTTTTTATGTTGTACACAGTGACAAAAATCTGTTGGAATAACACTGTATTCTTTGATTTCGTGTAAAGAAATCAAACTAATTTTGTGTACAAATTACATTTTACAATTGTGTCAAAAAATGTTGGAATTAATTCAATTTAGTATTCTTTCGGTAGCCCGACCTAGCATAATTTTTACACTATTTTTGATGTTTTTCAAATGTAACATCAAAAGTGTCAAATATTTTATACTATGTAATATTAATTAATACTTTGATAATATGATGTCTCTGTATGTGATTTCTTTTGAAGCTAAAAATAGTAAGTGTTTGTAACATTACAATTCTGCGAAGATCAAAATAAAATAATTATTTCATTTATTCGAACTATATGACTAAATTTAAATGGTTTGTCTATTTAATTAGATGATATCTCTAATAATATTATTTATTTATTTCATCTGTATAGAAGTTTGTTGAAATTAAATAATGAAAAACTGCAGCATCTACTAATATACATACCAAATATAATCATCTACTATTGTATTAGATGATTTATTTAATATATGAGTAGAAAGTTAAAAGTCATATATTTTTTAGATGAAGCAACTTAAACATTAGAAAAATTATTTAAGATTTGTTTTTTCTTGTTTTTAAAATCTGTAACGTATGTTGTAAAATTGAAACGATTGCATTGTACAAATATTAGTTTAGTTTCAAAAAGTTCGCTTGCATTTCTGGTTTGCGTGATAAATAGTTGAACTATTAGGAAAGTACAAGCAGTAATGGAAGTGCCGAGTTGCGGCATTCGATGGTAGTCGGTGGTGTGTGGTATGGTGGCAACACAACATTCTGTCCACGAACTAGCAAACTAAGGTGCTGTTTAACTATGAAAGTGTTTGCTTACCCTTTGACAGTCCCACGAGTGCAGTGTTCCCACCTGTCTCTTCCTCTCTCTCTTCTACATACCTCGCCGTCCACCCCCGCGCACTTCGCACGACGTACACGTCATCAAGTCACCCAACGAACGGACGGTGCGCCGATATTGCAAGTCACGTTTACTGAAGAACTGAAGGGCAGATGTGAAATGTGTGTATGTCTCTCCTCCCTTCTGGCTCCTAGTATTTCTTCCTTTCTGTTTTTCGGTTTAGATGCTTTTTCGACGTCGCGTCGTGTCGACGGCGTCTGCTTACTTCTCTTCTTCGTCTTCTTTTCTCTTCTTCTTTAACGTACAAATAGACCACTGCTGCTTGCTGTGTCAACACGTTTACTTTCGTGCTATATATGCTTAGAAGCTGGGACTTACTTTCTTCTTCTGACTCTGAATGTGATGTGTACGTATGTATGCTGCTGTGCTCCAAGATATATAGTGAAAAAATCATGTTATATTTTCATACATATCTTATTGTTGTTTTTGCTGATGAAATAATAAATTTCCTTTTTCTATTTGACTAGCATCTTGTTTTAAATTGTTTTACATTTGCATACAAGTATGCTTAACAACAAGCATACATATCTTCAAAAATTCATTATTTATGCAATTTTCAACAAAAATATTTAAAGAAACATATCTGTTTTATATATAACATATAGAGAAGACCCCCAAGTTTCACTTGTTTGAAATGAACTACACTACAAATGTAATATATATTTATATAATTTTACATAACTATTAACAGTAACTATTCTGTCATTATTACTGTGATAATTAATGTAATATTACATTTTTCTCTAAAAATACAATTATAGAATATGTGAATTTACATCAATTTTTTACAGTGTAGCTTATTTAAATAGTTGAGAATTGCTGATATAATATAGTATGTAGAAATAATATTTAATACATGCAAATTTTATTTTTTATTTTTCAAATCATTCGTTTGATTTGATTTCAAAGTTAAACCCATTTAAATAAGTCAGTTTTTGTTATCAATTATTATTTTTAAATTTAAACATACACTAAAAATTATGACTTGACTTGTTCTATTTTTATCATGGTGTCATGAATATAATGTTAGTATTTTGTATTATTCTATAAGCTCAATAGCACTCTTCTTTTTTTAATATATAAAATTTTCTATTTATTAAAAACAAACAAAATATTCTATGGCACTGTAAGCTTATATGGAATGAATTAAAAAATGTCATTACATCAAAAAATAAGTTTTTTTATTGTAAATTATCTGAATCAATATGGCAAAAACATTATTGTCTGTATTTAATAAGGGTTTAAATATGTATAACAATTTTCTAAATTATGTTAAAAATTCAAATTTTTTAAAGCCAAATGAATAAATGTTGAAAAAAAAAATCAAAAAAATGAATGTTGGAATAAATTTATCCTTGCAATAATTTTAAAATTAGCTAATAAAATATTGCTATTTATTTTGAGGATACATTTTTAACCAATCACAAATGATTTTCTACTTATCTTAACAATAAACATAATTAGAAATACTAGCCTCAAATAAATTTAAAATCAAACTAAAATTATTGCTATATAGATTCACTACATTTCATGTAAATTATTATAGCCGTTTTAAAGATAAAACTTACAAACAAACATACAAGAATTGTTCGTCGAATAGTATAAGATAACGTTAAATTCTTATATTCGGCATTTAAAATTCCACCCGGTATATACTTTTCAAAACTATCTAAGTGAGCTTGCCAATATCCTCATATAAGACTTCCTCTTGCAGATGCAAAATCGGAAGTGGTACTCATGTTCATGCATACATTATCGCTCTCATCGTCTTTGATCAGGTGTCAACTGTCACCGCAACTTCGGACCATTTCTATGACGTGTGACTGTTAAGCGCATACATAAAGATTACCAAAAAAAAATACGTTTGTCAATCATAAATAAGCCTTTTGCCCGTTACTCATGCGTTCGTTATTTCTTTTCTGCTCGTTTTTATATTATGAGTGTTGCGGATTAGAAGTACTTTTGTGTGTTATTTTATCGAGCTGAAAAACGGAATAAATTGCTTATGGTTGTATACGTGCTTTAGTCTATGTTTAAATGTAATCCTGCTTGTATTTTTGAAGATGCTTAGAAAAATTGTGGGACCTACAAATAATAACTTTTGAGTTTGAAATTTTTATTCTTGTTTATACAACTGCTCTTATATTACCAATTACACTTATTCTATATTTTATTCTTTAAAATAAACAATTTTTATATTTATTTAATATCAAGAAAACCGAGCTTTGTTCTTTTGAGAGAAATTGGATTCTTTAAATAGTTAAGAAGTGCTCATTTAATAACACAAATAATTATAATAGTTTATTTATGTTAATAGTAGTTATCACATTATTATTTGATTTGATGTAGAATTTAAATTCATTTAAATAATCTTGTTATTATTATTTAAATTATTAAAAAAATAACACATACATTAAAAACTATCGCTAGACTTGTTCTACAAATAAAATTTGATAAACTTTTCTCACAATATTATCATAAACTACTTCTTCAGTATCATATTAATCTTTGAAAAACTAAACTCTATCAGATTTGATACAAAAATAATAAAAATATTTATATTAAAAATCTGATCCTTAACAATATCTTTCATCCAACACACAACAAGCAGAACATTTAAAATGATTTCATACACCAGGTGGCTGGCTGTCTTTATAGCAATGATCCTTCAGTATAATATTTGTTGCTCCGATCTATTCAGTCCGAGTTATACACACACAGGCACACATGTATTATAGTATAGGAAGTAAAATGCGATGATGACGAGAGATGCTGCTAGCGATGAAGAAAAAGAATAAGCACGACGGTAGATGGATGGTAATGTATGAAGGATGAAGGGCAAAGGGAAATAGTATGTGTGCAGTTCCCAGGGATTCACTAATATACAGGTATAAGGTGGACCTGATGAGTTTTCGATGTGCAAATGAAAATTATTTTTTCGTAGTGATATCTATTAAACGGTAGTGATTTTTAAATTATTATCGATAATTTACAATTTGATAAATATTACCATGACGTTACCGGAAATTACCACATAATTAAATATTTGAATCAAATTAATAGAATATTGCTTTTGATACCAAATACATGATATAAGGACAGTTATTTATTATTCATTGCAAAAATAGAAAATTAAATTAAATTTAAAAATTATAAAAATTTACCGTGTATTGATATTAATGTATAACAAATAAAAATCATATATGAAACATATAAATATTTAGAAAAATAAAAGTTTGCCAATATTTAATGCTTTGCTACAGAATAATATTTTATAACCTAAAACTATTCTTATATCATGTATTTGGTATTAAACGAAACGTTCTGTTACACTCGATTCAAATATGCAGTTTATTGTAATTATTTGGGATAAGTTACGGAAATATTTTCGGTACATATTACCAAAAATAAATTATCGTTTATTTAAACAAGTAAAAATATAAGATAAACAAAACTTTAACCTAAAACTTTTTTTAGTTTAAAAATAAAAATATTTATTTTTATTTTAAACAAAACGTTCTAATTTAAAATAGTTTTTCATACGATGAGAAAAATGCATCAAAACCAAAAACTATAATAATCTAAAGAAAAGATAAATACTATTGAAAATACAGTTGAACGACTGTACCCGCTGAAGATGGTTTAGTGATGTCTGCACACCTGGAAGCTCAGTAGACCAATAATGATGGCACCACTACACACACACACACATACACACGGTACACAAGATGTGTTGACAATACTCGATTTCGTGTACCGTGTTCGTACTACGGGATGTGTACATTCGGATCTCAAATAATAATGCATCGAACGATGATTTAATGTCCACGGATGATGTGATCCATCGAGTGGAATATTTGGGAGGAACGATTGTCTATATGTATTGTACCAGCCAGTAAAGTTCCTCGATTGTTTATGTACGAGGAACAATTCTATATAGGAAATGTGGACAGGAACTTTATGTACTTAACGATTAGAAGAAGATTAGGGGAGGGGAGACCAAAGATGAATTACGATTGTAATAGTTTAACGGAAAAATTTAATTGGTAGACTATTGAAGTTCATAATGACGAATTGTTGTTATACAAGTCGATTTAATTTTTGTGTATATTTGCTAATTAAATTACAGTCCCATGGAAATTTGCTGAAAGTAATCAGCTGTCTTTTTAAAAATGCAGTTATTAAAAAAACAAAAATTGCGTTTAAAAGACTCTTAGCAAGAATTATGAAACATAGTTTTGTTTTCTAAAATAATTTTAATTTAACATAAATATTATGGGGTATGTGGTGTAAATAGGAAAGATCGGGTACAAAATAGATTAGTGTATGATAAGTGTGAAATTGAAAAAAATGTTGTAGCAAAAGTTGGTGTTAGTCAGTTAAGATGGTTCGGACATGTTGAGCGAATGTCTAATAAACGTTTGGTTAAAAAGATTTATTTGAATGATTTTGATGGTATACGTTTGCGTGGACGTCCTATGAGTAGTTGGAGTGGTATGAAGTATGATTGAGAGTGTTTTGCGAGAGCAAAAGTTTCCAAGTAGAAGGAATAAAAGAGCATGTATGAGAGGAATTATGAATGTGGATGAAGCGAAAGTTGCTTGTTTGGATAGGAATTTTTGGAGGCGACTGATTTCGGGATGATGAAAAGAGTTTGTGCCACACCCTTTTGGGTATATGGCATGATTGTGTATGTGTGTATGTATAAATGTTATGATATATTGATAAATTATGCGTTATTTTATTTACGAAAAATTAATCTGTATTTCTTCTCTTTCTTTTGTCATTTTATTTTTTCTTAATATTGTGTTTGTAATTTTTTTATAGAATTCTGAAACATATGTTAATCTTTTATATTTTCAATGATACCAAAATTCATATAAATATATTTTTTAAACCACTTAAAAAAAAAAAAGACAAAACCTTTTTTTACTTGATAATCTGCTACTTGATAATGTGGTAGTGGATGCTGCCAGTAAGTGAGTGTCCCTCTTAAAAAGAAAAGTTTGCAAAATAAAATTAAATAAAATATTTGTATATCAATTTATTTCATTGATAAAAAATATGCTAATAATCTAATAAGCTAATGATATATAGATAATATGTAGTTATAAATCAACAATATTTAAATACGTTACTTAAATAATATTTCTTAGTCTTTCTTTTTATATGATAAACATTAAATGTAAAATAAATTCATTTTAAAATAATATAAACAAAAATATTTCTACAAAAAAAAATTGTAAAAGTAGATTTTGAAATAGACATACTATAGCTACATAATATTAGATTTCAACAAAAAAAACTATCAACGTTGTGTAAGAAGTGATGACAATTTCAAAATTAAATATAGAAAACTCAAAACAATATCGTACGCATTAGAAAACGAAATAAAAAACTGTCTATAATAAGCTTCCATGTATAACAATAGTGCTTCTAAAAAAAGAATCTCATAATAAATCAAGTTATCTTCGAAACAGCTATTGCAGAAAATAAAAAACAAACGAATCTCCGAGATAGATCAAGTGAGCCATGAAGTAACAAAACAACTGCTAGCTGCTGCAACAGGAACCAAGGGGTTGTTGTGTTGGATAATGCCGGAACAACAAGTGTGAGGGATGCGGAAAAAAGGGAATAAATATGTGCTCCAGTGTGGTTCCCACGAGTCGGAGAGATGCATCAACCCCTTGTGTCTGTATATATACCCTTCTCATCTTTACCCCAATCGAGCGGTTTCCGGGAGAAAGTGTATACGGTGTCCTCGTTTTCGATTGAAAACGAAGAAAAATCGGTTAAAAAAGGATTTTTATGTTCACTTTTACCTTTAATGTAGTATTTTGTACGCTTGTGTGTCAGCTGATAGATTTCAAATATTCCAGTGAGAATGCCAACGAATTTTTCATCATTATGTTGCATTTCTTTTTTTTAGTTTACCCGTTTTGGTTCAATCTTGTGAGAATTCTAACTTTTTTCTGTTGCTAATATTTTTTTTAGAAAAATAATACGTTTGTATACTGTCTTAATTTTTTATTGTTATAATATTTTATTCAGAATTATCGATATTAAACACAATTACATATTGTCGTTGCTAAGTTTTAGCAACGTTGTTATCAACTCTAACCAATAGAAACAAGTATAACAGTTCTCATTTTCATTTTTTATTTAGTGTCAGCTAATGTTGTTAGCAACGTTGTTAACATTTAGCAACTTTGTTAGAGAATCAGGTCGATTATTTTAAATAATTTTTAAACTTTCACAGTGTTAATTTTTTTTATATATTTTTTAAAGTTATAGTATTTTTTACGTAGTACTAATATTTTTACAAAATATTTTAACGCATTTTTACAAAGTGGTATTTTTTTTAAAAACTAATCAGTATTTTTTCCAAATGGCTAGTATAAATAATTTTAAGTAAATTTTCAAAACTATACACAGAAACTTGACTACCTTTTTTATCTAAGTAAAAGATTCAAATTCTCTTATTCATATTCAAAGAATTTATTTCATTCAACTGTATATTTTCCACAATAGTACAAATTTATTGGTACCTACATATATTATAAATCACATTGGCCCGTATTACAAGCTCTATTTTAAAACTGATTTTAACTAATACTGATTTTAAGACAATATAACTGTCATAAGAACTGGATTAAACAAATGAATTAAAACACGCAAGAATCGAGCTTGTAATATCAGACATTATGTTTTACTAAATAATAATTAATTTTAAACAAGATTAGAAGTATATGGTAAAACCATATATAGATCACTTTGACATTATCATATAAATACTAAGACATAGAAATAAAATTTTATATTTATTCACCAAAAGTTGGCAGCATTGTCCAAATATTAAAATTTGAAATTATTATGCATAAAAAAAATCTATCTTGAAAATTTGTTTTAAATCGTACTTATACAAACAATATATGCTTAAAATAAATTTTAAATCGTTTTTTATATTTATTTAAAACTGGATAAAGCCAAAATTAAATTTTTATAAATTTTAGTAATTTTTTCTCGAAAAGTTGGCAAAAAAACACATCTGGGTGAAACTGTCGATAATAGGCCCTTAGCTCCAAAATGGATAAAACTTTACCAAAAATATGACTAATATGAGAAAAATAGTAACAAGTGGCGGTTAGGGTATGTTTAGGTTTACTATTTTTCCCATATTTCTCATATTTTTTGGAAATTTTTTGACAAAGTTTAATCTATTTTGAAGCTGAGGCCCACATCTGATTTTATTAAATATTTTATACTACGTAAGTGTTACCAAAAAATATTAGCAAATATAAAAACACAAGAGAAAGTCCTATATTCATTTCTATTAATATACAATAACAATCTAAACATAACCCAAAAAAAAAAAAAAAAAACTAAAATAAAAGGTGTGCAGTTTATTTAATAAACTACATTTAAAATAAAACAAACATAAAATGAACTTGCATGCACTCACTTCCAAATAGACTTCTTTCTCTTTCTCTACATACAGCCCCGAAATATAAGCGAGAGAGTAAAAGAATCAGATATCCCAAATGGAAACGGGTGCTGCTACCACAATATATTTTCAGCGCATCGTTTACGTGCGTCGTTCCGGGACTGACGGTCGCATCAGCCGTAACACCGACGAGAAGTTACGGTTTTTTAATCGTGAGACGTGAACAGATGTTTACAGCGTTTAGCAAGTTTCCCAGAGATATTTGGAATCTTACTGACTGAACAGAGAGGGATGAGTTGAACGGGGCGGGTGTGTTACATAGGGGATGATGGGGGTGCGCAGAATGAAGGTGCGGGTTCATCGTTTGCGTTTTTTTTTATTCTCCTGCTGTTTGCTTTCCAAATTCGTTATGCATAGCTTAAAAATTGACCCAAATTGTTATATTGATAGGTAATGTGTCCTTTGATATATTTTTTTATATACCAAAGAGTTTAATAATTATTTTAAGATATTATTAATAACATTTTTAATTAGAAACGTAATTATTTTTCCTATACACAAATTTTAATGTAAGTTTAATTTTGATAATTTCTATTTATAACTTTTGACGATTTTTAAAAAGTTACTAATTATTAAATAATATTATATAAATTATGAATAATGTTTATATATAGTGTATGGTAGTGAGTGTTGAGTTTGGCTGCAAAAGCATGAAAGGAAATTGACTGTTGTGGAAATGAGATTTTTACGTGGCATATGTGATGTATCTAGAAGGATGCGAAATAGATTAGTGTATGATGAGTGTAAAATTGAAAAAAAAAGTTGTTGCAAAAGTTGGTGTTAGTCAGTAAGGATGGTTAAGTCATCTTGAGCGAATGTCTAATAAACGTTTGGTTAAAAGAATATACGTGAATGATTTTAAAAGTATACATTTGTGTGGACGTCCGATGTATAGATGGAGTGATATGATTAAGAGTGTTTTACGTGAGCGAATATTTTCAAGTAGTAGAAATAGAAGAGCATATGTATTACAGGTATCATGAATGTGGATGTGGATGTTTAGATATTTTCGATATCGTGGAAAGAGTTTGGGCCTCACATTTTTGGGTTCATAACGTGATTGAGTATGTATGTATAATTGAATTTAAAAAATAGCACATTGCTGAAAAACTACGAAATAATTAATTTCTACAAAAAGTTTCAAAACTTACAAAAAGTTTATAACAAACAAACACTTTAGTTAAGATAATTTTCTTGATTAATTGATTTAATGTAATTACATTTTTTTTTATAGTTTCTTGTATATTTATACACACATATTCATATTCATTAATTTATCCAAAAAATCCAACTAATTTGTATGTAGATAAAAAAAACTAATATTACAGTAAATGAAAATATCTAATTTAATACATACATACATACATAATCACGGCATGTACCTAAAAGGGTGTGGCACAAACTCTTTTCATCATCCCGAAATCAGTCGCCTCCAAACATTCCTATCCAAACAAGCAACTTTCACTTCATCCACATTCATAATTCCTCTCATTATTCCTACTACTTGGAAACTTTCGTTCACGCAAAACACTCTCAATCATACCACTCCAAATTTTTAAAAATTTAATCATCTAATTTAAATTAAAATAATTATTTTATTTTTATCGATAAACAGTATTTCAATATTGCACAAAAAAAGCTTGAGAAAATGTATATGCACCCTAAACGCCATAAGACTGATTTCTGCTTGGTGTAGAATGTCCGGACAACATAAACTCATAAATTTAAACTTTAATATGTGATTTTATATTCTCTAAACACACTTTACCCTTTTGACAATGCAAGTAAATTTTCTAATAAAACAAAACAAAAAATTTTTTTAACTGCGTCCATTAAAATTCCCAATCAATTATTCGTAGAAAAAGATAATAAGTTTTCTCATTACATGAATGACTATAAAAAATATTAATCTCAATAATCTATAATAAACTATTTGATACATATCGCTAGTCCAGACACATCTCACCATAACACAAACCTATTATATATTATATTAACTCTAAAATAAACTATCAAACTATCAGAACAAAAAAAAAACTATAAAATAGAATAGCCACCCTTTTCTACCTATAGAACCAATCAAGTGAAGGTCACCTCACTCACATACATACACACACACACACACACACACACACACACACACGTACACTGTGTTGAAGAATAAATTCAGATCTCTGATTCGTTCAAAGGTTCTCCCCCATCCAGAGAGTGAGATCCGAGTTTATACACGAAGACCACCTGTTCGTAACTCATTACAGCGACTTCCGGCCGATAAATCAGGAACTGATCAACACGCTGAAGGACTCTGAAGGCGCAAAAGTGGAAAAAAGGTTACTTGCTGCGCTGTCCGCCACCCCCGCTCCGACCAATTTCTGATATCAAGGGGTTTAATTATCGCACTGATAACGATGATGTTCGCGGTAGGGAGTACCGTGAGCCCGAATTATATTTTTAAATGAGATTGAATCGAGTAAAATAAAAATTGATTTTTATTTCGGTGTTTTATCGTGTTGTTATACGTTGCAGTCATTGATGAAAAATCGTGTAAATTTCATAGCAATTGACAAAATCATAGTGCTATTATAAGTTATAACCTATAATAGTCGCGGTAAGTATAAAAACACTATGGCCCGTATTTCGTAATGTTTATGAAAAAGTGATTTTATTTTTTGCTTTAAAATAAATTTTTATTTCTACCTTTTACCAAATTTGAATGGTATTTATATTTTTGATATATTTTTTTTATATACAATATTATAAAATTTAAATAAACTAATTAAAATTGCTTAATAAGTAATTATTACATTAAAAGTAATTTTGATAAAAATTACTTTTAAAAGTGAGGTGAGAATACAGTCTATGTTTTTCAATATCTACACTTAAATTTTACAGGTATAGTGAATTACAATCTATCTCCTATGCCTCTTTGACTGCGGAAACATTTTTCCAAAAAATATTACCCAAATTTTCTTTCGTTATGTTAATAAATTTATGTTGTTTATTTAATTGTGAAAAATCTAATTTTCATAGGAACTAAGTTTAACGAATATTTTAACTTGAAAATTTGCTAAAATAAATTAAATACAAATATTATTACATTGCGATACATTTTTTAGTGCTATGAACAGAATTTCGGAATTTAGTTAGTACATACTTACCAACCTTGTATTGTAATATAAAATTAACTATTTTGTAAAAATTGCATTAAAAACTAATCGCGCAATTTAACATGTGTTTATTATTTTGACGAAGATTAAATTTGTATATATATATATATATATATATATATATATATATATATTTGTATATATATATATATATATATATATATATATATATATATATATTTGTATATATATATATATATATATATATATATATATATATATATATATGGTATATATATGTTAATCAATTTCCATTTTTAATATCATGTTATAAAGAAAAATTAAAGAAAATAATAAATTATGACAAAATCCTATATCTAAAAATATAAATTGCCAAAAATAAAAAAGAAATTAAATAATCGTTTACAAAAAGTGAATATATTTGGAGAATTTAATACTAGTTAGGGTAAAAGATTAGTAGTTAATTGTTTATAGCTTTTGTATATGGGTTTTTACGAATATTTGATGACATTTTATTCTTTGGACTATAGTTCTGATACTATGTGTTTTTATTTGATCATAATAAATTATAACAATAAATAATATATACAATCATTTTATATTGTATTTTGCTTTATTATAATTGTAAAAAATATTCGTTTAATTTAGGACACACTAAAATAGAGCAAAAATTACAGTAGAAAATGCAAAAAAAATTACTTACACAATTGTTTTAAAAAGTAAAACTTTAAATGTTTAAAAACTTAATTTAAAAAAATTAAAAAAGTTTAGGATTAAGTTCTGTATAAAAATTGAGTTTTCGACATACTCTACGTACATCGTCATCAAGAAAAAATATACGAATGACATATACAATAAATAAACAGAACATAGATACGAGTTACTAAGTAACAAAATAATATATAAATTTTTAATTAAAGGAAGCCAAATTTTATTTTAATATAATGAGTTTCGAAAGATTTTTTTAATATGTTAATTTAAAAATTTAATAGAGAGAATGGCACATAAAATAGTTTTATTATCAAATTTAAAATTGCAATATTTAAAAAAAAATTCGTTGTATACACGAAATTTGTTCCAACATTTCTTTACAAGAATTTCTTTTGTTTTCAATAATATCATAATATGTCTTTATTTCAGCGATCTGTGCATAAAATGTATACTTCCTAAAGTATAATTTCTTTCTGAATTTAGTAATATAAATTATTTTTAAAATATATAAATTAAACAATACTTTTAGTTGAGCATATCTCGTAATTCTTTTGTATCAATAACAAATTTATTTTATGAATTTGTTGATAAGTCAATATTTCTATCAGGTAATCTTTGAAAAGCAATAAATAAAAAATATATATAAAAAAAAAGAAACCAATGTAACTTAAGTAACAAAAATATTCTTTTTAAAAAATATTAACAAATGATTCAAATATTTATTCACACATAATCACAAAATCTTAAATTTTAGTATAGACTATTATTTTGATAAATTATAAACAAAAACTATTTCTTTAATAATTTATTAATCATTAAATTAAATAACAATGTTAATGCTAAAGTTTATTTGGTATCGGTACAAAATATTTTATTAATTCACGATTCAACAAAAATTTATAATTTTCAATAAAAATTCTTGTTTTATAATTTTATTATAAATTTAACTAATCTAGTTGCTTTTAAAATTAAAAAACAATATGAATAATAATAAAATAAAAACATGTTAAACTATTTCTTTAATATTGTTAAAAATTATTTACTTTTGTTACTTTCGAATGTACGTTTTTTTTTTTACTTTTTAAATTTAATTAAAGATTGTTTTTAATTTGCAAAATGTTTTCATCAAAAATTACTATTTAAAATAAAATTCCGTTTAAAATTTCGATATAATAGTATTAATATCTCAAAACTAATTACAAATACTGAAAATAATAACAAAATAGGAGAAATATTTGTATTATAACCTACCTTTTTTTTCTTACTTTCATTTTTGCAGAACTAAACTAATTTAATTTCACAAAATCACAGAAAAAAACAGTTCCAACAAAAATAAAATAAAACAGGTAATTACATTTAATAATTAATAATCATTTATTTATTTATTATCGATCTATAACTAACATAAAAATTTATATAAAAAAACTTAAAAACTAATAGCTGTAACACAATATTGTAATGTACAGTTTTTGCATCAAATATATCAAATAATAATAATAATAATAATTACAAAGAAATCAGTCTTAACAAATAATACAAGTCTAACGTAATACGTTAACTGTCCCATTCTGTGTGTTTTTCTTTTTGTTTATTTTATTTATTATTTTTGATATGGCGCCATTTTACAAATTCACGAACGAACATTTACAAAGTAAATATTGAGAGTGATACAACATTACTTTATAACATATTCAAAAGTTTGTCACATTCACATCATCTATTAATAAAAAAACAAAGAAATAATTAAAACAAAGAACTTCAATGCTCAACACTCAAATCAACTCGAAAAAAAGATTTTAAAGTTAATATTTGGTAACTAGAGTTAACACAACCTTTCCACAAAAATCAACAATTTGATAATAACGATTATGAATACAATAAATATAATACAAAGGAATCACTCAAATAATATAATAAAGAGGATGATGAGCAAGTAATACATCATGGAGGGAATTAATTAACTAATTAGTTAATGTCTTTTTTTAGATTAATAAACAAAAACAATTCAAGTATACATAATAATAGATTTCTTATCATTGCACAATTATACCGCATCAAAAAGGATTCAAAAGACACAGTAAAATATTATTTCAACAACAATGGAATTTTTTCCGATCTTCGGACGCGATTAGGGCCGAATTTACAAAACTGGGGAATCAGTGTTTGTTCAATAATTTTTATTATATTGTGTAAAATCGGCAATAATCGGATCCCGACTTAATTTTGGCACATACTTTTATCGTGTTTTAATTAAATAAAATCGTTCACTTGTTTATAGGGTAAACACGATTCAAATGACAATATTATTAATATAACATAACAAAAAAATTGGCACAATCTGAGTGAAAAACTGAGGTAGATTCGTCATGAAAACTTAATTTAAACATAATAACTATTATGTATTATATATACAAACATCAATAATATCTCACAACTTATGTAATTTTTTTTGTGTTAAATGTAATATGTGTAATTGTGTAAATATATTTTTGTTCTTTTCTGAAATGTGTCTTAAAAAAACAAATATCAAAAACTTTGTTGCGTTGTTACAATTATTGCGTAGTTTTATTACTTTGAATTTCAATTAGGGTGACAGCTATAAAATGTATTTTAATGAAAGATTAATTTAGTGTGTTTGTTTCCAGAAAAATACATTTTATAAAAATGTCAATAGTCTCTAACCTATAAAAACAAATACTTTGCTATTTATTCTCTATACATATTATTAATTTATGATATTTAATATAATAATAGTTTACTTATAATTTAATATTTTTTTAGCGCGAAGCTACAATTTGTACATCATTTGTGTTGATATATCTTTTTTATTTTAATAATAATAATAATTCTGATATAAATATTTCGTATTTGTAACTGAGATTCTGAGGTATTGCAGTTTTATGAGTATTGTTCTGGACATAAGATTATATTATTGTAATTGTTGTAATATTGTTTTTAACTAACAAACGATAATCGAGCTGGCTGTTTTGTTTTTGTATCATTTATTTATTTTTATTAATATATAATTATGAACCTGTGTTACTGATATATATAACATGGATTTAATAATCTTTGAGCAACGTATTTATTTTATTTTAGTCAGGTCGCGCGTCTGTCTAAAACATATTTTATTTTGTATAATATATTGTAATATATACATACCTAGTGCTTATTTGTGTGAATCTGTCTGTATATGAAATAAATGTTTTATGTGTGTCTGTGTGTGTGTATGTGATTAGTTGACAGCAGCGGTAGCAAGAGCAGCGTGTTGTTGTCTCGCATGCGTTTTCCGGGAATGTGTGTCTGCGTGTTTCAACATATGATCCTTGCGAATGAATCCTTTTCCACAATGATCGCAGGCGTACGGTTTCTGACCGGTATGAAGGCACATATGCCTTCGTAAGTCGGTCTTGTGGTTGAATTGCTTCGGACACAGTTCGCATTTGTATGGTTTGTCGCCGGCGTGTTTGCTCAAATGCTCCTGATACGTTTCTTCGTTCGAAAATCGCTTGCCGCATCGGCCACATTTAAACGGCATTTCACCACTGTGGCACGTCTTATTGTGCTGTGTTAAGTAGCAGGCCTTGTTGAACATCTTGTCGCAATCGAAGCATTTATGCACGCCGGGCGGTGCGGTTTTCGCCGCCAACGGACTGCCTGTAGATGTAATCCGCGGACTACCGTTTTCATAATCACGCTTTAATTCGTCGCGGATTGGCGATGCCGCGCGCTTGCTTTTCGGCGGCGCTTTTGCTGGTTTTGGTTTCTTCTGCTGCTGAATTTGTTGTTGTTGGTGCTGTTGATGATGATGATGATGTGGACTGATGTGAATAATGTGATTGTTGTTGATGTGTATTTGTTGTGGAGATGATGGTAGTGACGGCGATGCCGATGATGAATATGTCAACGATTGTTGGCTAGCATCATCGGGCAATATTGCTTCGCTGGCGGAACTGAGTACCGTGATCTCATAGTCGCCGTCGGTGTCCTGGTAGATGAGACCTCGCGGCTCGCATTCGGCATTCATTGGTACTGATGTAGGTGCGAATGGTGAGCCGATGGGCGAGAATGTGGTGTAGCTCATCTGATGTGTCTGAAGTGGTTGTAGTGGTTGTAGTGTTTGAAGGTGCGCGGGCTCCGTTGCCGGACCCATGCCCCCCACGTTAGCCTGTGGCGAATAGCCGGTGGCCAAAAGCAGCCCGTAACGATGCGATTGAAACTGGGCGAAACTGGGTAGTGGTTGCTGCTCGTTGGCGACCGATATCTGGCCTAGGAACTGATGCTGCGGCTGCAGCTGAATGATCTGATCAGCTGTGTATAGCGGTTCACCAGTAGTAGTTAGGCTGGTTAAAACCGGCAGCTGATTGCTGGTAGCCGTAGCTGGCATAACGTGGGGGGCCAACTCGTTTGGGTAACTCGCTGGGATGGAGGCCGGCTGGCCCATGGCCATGCCCATGTTCTGAAAAACCTGGTGGTGTACAGGATGGTCCCCCGGTGATTGCATACCCATCAAATGCGGATGCTGATGCGGCGGTGGCGCCTGGTTTAGCAGACTGAAAGCCGGCGGCGCCGAGAGCTGACTCGTACCCGTGGACATACTGGCCACCATTGGCGACAGCGGCGTAATTTGCTGCGGAGTACTGGGCGTTGAAATTGATAGCAGGCCCCTCGAATGATCTTGGTTGGTAGCCGAGGGACCTGCTTCCCCGTTTGGGGGACTCCCGCTCGATAAATTTGTTAAACTATTGGACAATCCGGTGGCGGATGGCATGCCGTGCGGACTGTGCAAACTAGGTGGCTGCGGACCACCGAGGCTCGCCGTCGCTTGCCTATCGTATGGACCACTAGGAGGTTGTTGAAGCATACCCGGCATCTGGGTGCGTTCAAATGCTGCATTGGCCGCATCATCGGCACGGCCATCGTCCAACGGATCCGGTGAATGGTTGTTGGCGTCGGCACCGCGACTTGCCGCCGAATCTCGACCTGGATGATGGTGAACGCTGATTGGTAACGTTGCTGGATCGGGATGACCACTCGACTTGACGGCATTTTTGTGTAGTGTCGTGTTGTAATGCCGTTTTAGATGACCTGAACTTGTAAACCATTTATTGCACGCCGAACAATTGTAAGTTTTCGGTCGACGTGCTTCATTAGATTTCCAATTAGTGCCCTTACCGGATGATTGTGTAACGGGTGCGTTACTGCTGGGCACCGTGTTTGGCAACTGGGTGCTAGATATCACAGGTGGATTGGGCTGTGGCGGAATGTGTTCGAACGGACGGTACCCTGGACCCATTTGTGCTTGTGCGCCCATTGAGGGTACGCCCATACCCTGTGGAGTACCATCTTGCGATGTAGTTGTCACACCATTTGCGACAAACTCAGGCGAGTTCATCTGGTGTGGCTGAAATAGCTTCTGCTCTTGCTGAAACATTTTATTCTCAGATATATTCGAATGATACATTTTGTTCTCTTGGCCGTTGGAAAATAATTTTTGTTCAGAGCCAGACATAAACATTCGATGATCTTGTCCTGTTGGAGAGAACATTTTCTGCTGCGGTGATCCATTTGGCCAAGAATTCAACATGGCGGACACGGAGTGTGGATTAGGTCCGTTTAAAGTGGACAGTTCGCCATTATGTCGTTTTATTGATTCTTCTTCTTCCGGCGACTGAAATACTTGATGGACTTTATGCGAATCTAGATCGAGAATTTCTGTTTGCGGTTCGTCTTCGCTTTTGATTTCAGTCTTTATGTCCATTGTATTAAATTGAAAGTGTTGCTGTTGTTGATTTTGTTGAAAGGGGTTGTTAAGGTGTGGCGCAGGTGTCGGAGGGTGAGCGTGATTCAAATGGTCAATTAGTTGTGCGGCCGAATCGCACACGCAACCACACTTGTCGCATTGTTTCGGGCTAGGCGAAGGGGTCGGTTGCGGGTTCTGGGAGGGGTATGCGGGACTAGAGGACGATACTTGTGGACTTCGTTCATATGCGGAAGGGTGATGGTAAGGGTGATACCTGAATGCGGCCGATGATTGTGATGGAATTTTGTGAACGGGATAATCTTGTGGATAGCTCAATTGCTGCTGCTGCTGCTGTTGTTGCTGCTGATGGTGTTGGTGTGCAGCTTCCATACTAAAATAATTTCCGTCGGTGGTATACATGTGCTGCTGCTGCTGTTGTTGATTTGTTGGATAGCCGGGGTAGTGTGCAAGCGGCGAGGCGCGTTCGCTTTTAACAACTGGATAATTCTGATAGCCCGGCGAAAATGTCGAGCCTTCAGCCGCCTGATAGGGTGATGGGGCGCTATTATAGCTCTGTGGTGTTGGCGGATGCCCGAACGATGTAGACGTTTCGGGTGTTGTGCGACTTGTGAAACTATCTGGGCTTTTATTATTGCTTGAATTAGGTGTTTTATGCATTGCGTCGCTCGAATCAGCGGCCGCAGCAATAGTATTAGAATGTGAATTAAACTCACGTTTGTTGCTTTTCGTATTGTTATTATTGGCTTCGTCGGATGCGCCGCCGGTTGAATTCTGCGATGCTTGCGTTGCCCATTTGTTCAACAGATTCTCCTTGTGATATTGCAGGTGCACCTCGAGCGATTTGCCCGAGTCGAAGTATAAGCCGCATTCTTTGCAGTGGTGCTGGCTGTTCGGTTGTTGAAAGTGCGGTGCCTGCTGGTGTTGTTGTTGCTGCTGCTGCTGCTGCTTTTGACTAGCTGTAACGGCACTGTTGCTGCTTGCCATTGCAATTTGATTTCGTGCACTTAAACGACAACAAATGCAACTTTACTAATTCGCAAAGTTTTTAAAATAAAATTGTCCGTCAAAAAATAAAAAACTAGTCCAAAAACAAAAAACTACAACATTCACTCTTTTAATATCATAACATTTCAATAGTTCTTAGTCCCGGTGGCATTGTATTCGAAACTAATATATTAAAAATACAACGCTGCATTTGAAACATCACTCGCCGAAAACGTAAACAGTATGATCAGATCTGTCAGATTTTTTTCAAAACGGAAAAACTAAAAAACAAACAAAAAGAAAAAAACGATTACAATTCACTGTTTATCCCATTTTACGTGTCCGTAAAATATTTGTTTATAAGTGTTTGTACGCTACGGCAACAGCGAAAAGTCATTCTAAAAGTTCGTACTTGTTCGTTTGCGCGAATGCAACAAAACTCGATTCACTCGCGGCTGAATATCAACACTCACAGATGAAAGGGAGAGCGCACCGCGCCGCGACGATATACACAGAGCACAAAGCGAGCGCGAGAGAGGAGAATTGCGCTAACTCTCGCAGTGTTTTCAAGTCCCACGCGGTACGATATGAAAACCGCGCGCGCGCTGCGATATCACAAAAACGAAAAAAATGCTGCCGAAATCGAACAAAGTTCAAGTTATTGTTTCGTTGAATATATTTATATAGCACAGTTGCGCGCACTTTGCAAAAAATATAATATTATTTTGTCGTATAACGTCACTGAACTAAGTGTTAAGTTGTTTAGTTGAGAGAGCAGAGCACAAACACAAACACACTGTTCGAGATTCGGCCAGTTCGCCGGCTAGCCAACGACTGTACTGTGCGGCAAAGCGAAGCGGTCCTCACCGAAATTCGTGGTCCAAGCTGGTGCGTGTGCGATCGCCGTGTTTCGCAAACCAAACTGACACGCCATAGGCCGGCTCCTTCGTTTTCGGCCAATAGCGGGCCACGGCTTAATTCATCTCGGGGATGCTACCCGGCCCAGGGGGTGCGCGCGGACAAGAGATGCAGCACTTTTGTGCCTTTGCCTGTAAACTGGTCTTCGAAGGGAAGTGGCGCGGTGAAGAGGGTGATATTCGAATTTTGGCTATGTTTTCAATAAATAAAATCCAGATTTTAAACTATATTTTAGTTGTACGACATTAGAAATTGCCTTTTGTTATGCGCGAGGCGCCTGATTAATGCGAATTATATTTCTTTTTGCTTTCATTTTCTGAAATGTCATCTGTAACGTTGGTAAACAGAAAAAAAAACACACGTGTTCTTCCGTACTACACAGGAAATTCTTGGCATTATCGTGCGATAATCGTTTCCAAACATTTTATTATTATGAACAACTTTGTAACGTGTTGGTTTCTCTGTTTATATACTATGTATTAGAAACATTAATTATTATCATACATATTTATATTATGTTTTATACAAATTAACTTTGAATAATTTCGGTTATTTGCATTTCTTGAAATTTTATAAAATTACGAACACCAATTTATATTAATTTATAATTTGTATATACATACATAATATGTATACTTGTATACATTTATCATACTACTGTAAAATATACGTAATTGAAAATATTTTTATTGGAATCTCTGCAAAAACAAATTTTTTGAATGTTTACTTTTTATAAAATTTATAATTATACAAAATTTTCATTGTAAATTAACAATTTTATTTTTGATAAATAATTAATTAACAATAACAACTACAACAAAGTTTGTTATTTATTATTATAACAATATTTGATTTCAAGTTATGAAAATTTAAATAAATTAATAATACCTAATTTATACAAAGTCATTCAATACAAATTTGAATTTTAATTGATAATATTAAACATGGTTGCGAAATAATTTTTTATAAGCTAAATTTAAAAACAAAGAAAATTACTGTGTTTAAAATATAATTTTGTAAAACAAAGTATAAATAGGTATATCATAAATTTTTAATGTTTAATTTACTATTTAGGTATTTAATATTTTATAAAGTTTTATATAAAAAATATTTTAAATTTACTGTTATGTCTGGCTTATAACTAATATAATTGTAAATAATAAAAAAGTAACTAGACAAATACATAAATTCAAGGTCAGAAACAAAAACATAAACCAACCATTATGTTCACCAAACAATTGCAATAATTTCCGGTAATGAAAAATCGTTATTTCAATTTTTTTTAAAACAACAACAAAATAAGTAGAAGAATCTGCAAGAATGTTAAGTCCTAACACATGCCTGATGACCTCTGAATGTCAAAAGTGAGTTGCGAGACCGCCAAAATAGAGAGATTGCAATCGTCTGAGGCTCACGCGATCAACATTTGAGGGAGACGCGGCGGCGGCGGCGGCGTCGGCACAGGAGATGGCAACTTTTTACAATGATGTTACATATAAAAATAATTACGACTTATAACAAGAGTTTGCGAATTTTCTAATTGTACCGTCACGTTGTTAATCATTGGAATTTTATACGATTACTCATCAGATCATTATTTGCACATTTTTAGATTTCGGCTGTTTGATAAATAATTAATAAAATATATTTGAATATTTATTAAAAATAAATTTAAATTAAATAATAATACCAATAGGTAAATAATATTTATATATGTATATCAACATTTTTTATATAACTACATATAAAATTAATTTCTATTAAATTTTCTATTGTTTTTTATACTTTTGTATTCAGTTACCTACAATGTAAAAAAGTTACCATTTTACATAAAAACCATTGTAAAAAAATTACATATTATTTTAGTAAAACGATTGTTTACATAAATTTTATGTAAAAATAATTTTAAGTAAAATAATAAATTATATATGTTTTTTTTTTTTACTACCGAAAAAGTAAATAATTATCTACATAAAATATACGTTATTTTATATTTATAGGTATAATGTAAAAAAATTTCTTCAAATATCTGTAAATATCTGTTTTTATATAAAATTACCAAATTTTTTACACTATAGTTTTCAACATTAACAAATATTGTTGATTCGTAGTGTTTTTCTGTTTTTGAGCCTGTTTAGTTATTTTTAATTATTTATTGTATTAATGGGTTTGACAGATCAGTTAATAAGCATTTCCCGTAATTTTTAAGTGGAAAATAGGAACTATATGTCCGAGAAGCTAATTATATAGTTTCTTAACAAATTTTACTTGCATTTTTAAAGGTACGGGTCGTTAGTCAAGCAAGTTTATAGGGGATACGCAACCGATAACTCAATTAGTTAATTAATAGTATTAATATGAAATTAATATTAAGATTAATTCGCAACCTAGTATAATCGAAAATCGAATATATATATTTATGTATATATATACTTAAAAATACGTTTATTATTTGCATTTTGCGTAAAAATACAATAAAACAAAACCCAAATAGAAAAAGTAGTAAGTAATGAAATTGTATTTCGTAGAAACAGACAATAACATACATATATATATATATATATATATATATATATATATATATATATTATAAATGCATGCATGCATTTACGCCGGATATTAGCGGAATATAACTATTAAATATATTGTGACGTCAAAAGGCTTTTTATAAATGGCTACAAAAAAACTGATATAACACGCAATACAAATTCTGAAATTATATAGGACTAAAATCGCATTGCGGGCCGCCAATTTGCGACCACTGGTTTAAACCACATTTCATATTTACTAAAAATTGTTGTTGACTTATAAAAGCCTCTGTAATCTGTCGTCACTATATATGTATTAGATTTTGTTTTTTCAAATTTATTTTAATTAAATACCAAGTGCATTAATTAAATTATAAAACATAAGATTTCGTATTTCTTATATAGTTTGCGAGATCTCCTAGCATGTCCATTTAATTAAGACACTCGGTACAACTATTTGAAAATGAAATAAACATTTTAATATTTCAATACAAATAAAAAAATATGTATGCACTTTTTTTTTAAACTGCACAAGAATAATTTGTTAATTTCTCAAGCGTAAAAAAACATGTCATGTACCGATTAACCGATATACGAAAATGACAAATTTTAAACACGGTGCAACAAAAACCATTAAACAACGTTGCTAAAGAATAAAAATTAAAAATACTAGAAATAAAAAAAAAAAGACGGAGCAAAAAAAATGGAGTGTTTGGATATAAAGTTTCAAGGTGAGGTGTGCAAAGACCCGAAATTCACTGCACGGCACTTTTTTCTATAGTGTTGCATAGTGCAATGTATAAGTTCGCTCCGATGAACTTATTTTTGTGGTTTTATTTGCGTAGACCCGTACGCGACGTAGCGTCTGCATGCATTAATTGCGGGCCCGCGGGCAGGACCACTATTTTACCACACCAGGGGCGTCGATTCTAATTACTTATTACATTCAAATTATTTCATCAATTAATATGTTAATTTTTGCATATTGAACACAGTCTTTTTTGCTTACAAAAAGTATTTGCTTTTATTGGATATTTCAAAGTAATTTTAATTATAAAAAAAAATATAATTATAAATATATAAAAATTAATTTGGAATTTCAAACTTTTCATTCATAATTTTGTTTGAAATGTGACATAGTGACGTGGTGTGCAGCCAAACATTTTGACCATTGATGTATTTTTAACAAATTTTGATTGTATTTTCACAAGCTAGTAGATAGTGTAGTTCAAAACCAATAGCATTACGATTGAAACAAAATTAATTCCGAGATAAATTGAGAAATGTGAATAAGATTTTACTCATTAGGTTTATGATTATATAAAATAAAAGTCAATATTAACAGTGAGAAAAAATATAGTTTTTGCTTTTAATATAAAAATTATTATATTTTGAAATTGCATTTCTATTTTTATAATAGAAATAAAAATTTAATAAAAACAAATAATAGCAATATAAACCTTTTGAAATCTTTCATTTAAATTAAAAAGTTTATATTATTTTTCTTTTCAAACTACAAAGTAAATAATTTTATACATTACTTTCGAAAAAATAGTTGTATTGTAATTTGAAAATATGTATTTGCATTCATTTTTAATTTTGATAAATTTATTTCGCGCAGTATGCTTAGACTTAAAATCAAAGTAAATTTATAATTTTTTTCAAATTACTTTAAAAAAATCAGAGTAAATATGAATATAAGTATAATACGGAAAGTAAAATATTTTCAAAAATTATCAGCCTTTATTATATTGAATATATATAAAGTTGTCTTTGTCAAGATACTTTGTTGTTTAATATTTTTAATTTAACAAAATGAAAATTTTGTTTTATATTTTAAACGTACTATTTCATGATGAGTATAAAATTTATTACTATTCAATAAATTAGACAATAATATAAAAAAATAACACTATTAAATCTTTCGAACATAAGCTGTATAAGTTTCTATTAAACAATAATTTTTATGCATTATATGAATATTTTAATATATAATTTGCATATTTGTGATAATTTCTATAATCATATATTTTGTATTAAAAAAAAAAAAATTATTATTATACATCCAAGTTATCACAAAATGACTATCGAGATTTACTTTTATAAACTTATAATTATTTTATTAAAATGAGAATACATTCATATACAAGTAATAAAATTATAAGAAAAAAATAGGATTATTTGTTAATTTCAAAAATAATTCTTATTTTAATAATTAGAGTGGCTATGAAAATAAACAAAATAAAACAATTGATCAACATTTTGCTGTAAAACAATAGCATTTACAATCAAACTGAATTTGTCAGCTAACACATCTAACATTGACTAGCAACTGTGCTAGTTGCTAAGCAATTACCATGCGAAGTATAAGTTGCATGACAATATCAGTATCAGTACAGTATGAATCTTACAAAATACTACCCATTAACAATGTTCACCGTTATTATTTAAAATTATTTTAAAGTATAGAATTGTAAAACCATTAGACAACAATATAATAATTTTTGAAATAAAATATAATTGAATTACCAAAAAAAAAAATTAATTAAATTCTGCGAAAAATAAATTTGCTTACTGATGCATCAATTATCATCTGGAAAGTCCGAAAATTAAATAGTAAAATTTTGTACGTTTTATTTGAAGTCTGTTATACTGTGGTTCATTGAATTTTTATAATCAAAACTTACTTATATTATATTATATTATTTTTGCAGAAAATTTATGTAAAATGGCAACTTTTTTTTACAATGTATGTAAAAGAGAAAACTTTTATTTGAATTCATGTATAATAAGTATTATTTATTATTAAATATTTTTTTAGTACGCCTCTGAAACAGAAGAGTGGGCTATTTGAATGTAAGTTGTTCTTTTGGTCTGTTCAACGAACTGCATCATAGCTATTTTATATTTACAAGCTTTGTATTGTTTTTATTTGGACAACTGACAATTATCATGTTTTTAAATTAAAATCTTCATGTTTCATTTATATTTTTCTATTTTACCAAACACAAAATTTAAATGGAGTTTAACATAGGCTTTGGACAGTTTCAATTTCAACTTGAGTGGAGCACGGGTTAATATCAATATTTTTTGACAAAACTTGGCTCAAATAATTTATTTTTTTTATTTTTATGTAGTCTGTATTTGTCAGTCAGTGGCCTAACAATGTGATTGTATTGTAGTTGCAGTGTGATTTCATTGTAGTTACAATGTAGTTGCTGTGTGGTTACATTGCCTATAACCGTTTGTATCGTTTGTGTTTTATGTAGTATGTATTCGTCTGACGATGACCTAACAGGTTGAAACTGCAGTTACGAAATTAAAGTTTTAGTGATATAACAAAGTTATTTTTATTTACTTATCTTATCCAAAATGTATCACAAAGTTACGGCTAATCAAGTTAAATTTCTTTTTTAATAGTTTTTTTAGGAGTTGCGTAAAAAATAACAATAGAATAATTTTTTTTGTGAACCACCCTATTATATATGCTGTTATTCTACATTTTTATAAGAACAATACCAACATAACAAACAACATCAATATGCCACTAACCGAGAAAACTAAGAACGCAAAAGCAAGGATATTTAGTAAATCACGCAACCGGAATCTTTTGCTGAAGTGAAAGAACCCAAAATCTCACGCAAGACAAACGTGTAACTCGATCTAGCTAAAAAAAAAGGTAAAAAGCAAGATCAAACTTAAATTAAAAGTATTCCATTCCATGACTCCGTTATCATAATATAATACAGCTTCTTGAAAACATTCTTATAGCTAGACTATCTTGAAGGATCAAATCTTTTCTATATAAGTAGGTCGGTGTTGAGCCCTTTTGTCGCACGCCGGGTCGTGGAACGGTGGGGGGGGGGAAGATTTTGAGCGCCGCGTTCCTGACCTACGCATCGCGTTTTTCGTTGTGCGTCCCGCGAAAGACGAAAACGAAGTGCAAGGGACTGAAGACGGCGCGGCACAAGATGCACGCACACTGCCGAGGGACAGAGTGAGCGACACACACACATATATATACAACCAAGATAAAAGAATCTCCCTTGATGACGACGGCTAACTGTTGGTTTCTTGTTGGATGTATATAGTGTTACTACCTGATCACTATAACACGAGAGCGGAACTAGATTAGGAATTTAGATGGTTTTGTTAATTTGAAACACAGTTTTGGAAACAATAAGTTTGAGTTGAATGTAGAAAAAAATTAAGTAAATACAGTTACGTTTGAAACAAAATTTATTATAATTTTATTTGGAAATGGTTCGCAATTTTATAGTAATAGGGAAAGTATATTATATATACTACTCACGTGTATAATGAAAAAATATTACTTTAAAATCAACATTTTTATTAATATGTAATTCAAAAGTAAACATACTTTTTATCTGTAAAATTGGATTTTTATCATAGAAATAAATATTTTAATAAAAATAAATTATATTAAGCTATAGAATAACTATTTTGAAACTTTTGTTTTAATTTGGGAGAAAATATATATTTGAAATAAATATTATTAATAATGTTTTACTACACTTTTTTCCGAGAAAAGATTGTGTTTCCAAACTAAATATTTGCCCGAATATAATGCAATATTTTTTGACTAATTAATAAATTGAATGTAACAACTTTTGTATAGTATTTACTTTGAATTCTTTTATGAAAAATAAATGGATCGGGTTAAATTCGGATTTTTTTTCTAAATACCTATCTTTATAAAAAATTTCGGTGAATTCATCTAATAACATAGTAAACAATCTTTCAGAACTTATATTAAAATGAAAAAAGTTTTAGGTTTAAGTTCTGTATAATTTAATTTAATCAAATATATTTCTTTTTAGTTTGTTATATATTTCTTTTTTTTTGTTTGTTGATTTATTTATAGTTTTATTATTTATTTAAACTTTGAATTTAACTAATTTGTATGTTATTGCAAATATCATCTAATTAAATCATTTAAAATTTAGTCATTCCATTTGAATTAAATAAAATAGTTATCTAATTTTTTTCAACATATAAGTTTAAAAATACTATTGATATTTTACGTAATCAATGTTAGTTTGAAATTTATCATTAAATTATAAGTAATAAATACATAATTTTCGTATATGTATTTTCAATCAATGCAAATTCAATAACAAAAATTCAAAAACTTTTAAACCAATTGTAAAACAAATCAAATTCGCGAGAAAACTTATTCAAAACGCAAATTTTATCACCGATTGCCTAAGCCTTGGAAAAGAAAGAAGTGGAAAAAAAATCAAATTTCCGCTCGGTAAAAATCGTGAACTAAACAAGAAATGTGTTGTAAGGGCCCGAGGAGTTGGTGGGGGGTAAAGAGTGTCATGGAGGCCAAAGAATAACGGCCCTTAACAAAAGAAGTTAAAGGCGATACGGAGATGCGTCCAACTGCGAAGATAGATGTTATCACAACACCAGGACTGCAACACAAAACTCGCCTAGTGTTTAGCTCGTCCACTTACGTACTCTCTGCAAAACTTTTCTTGCCTTTTCTTCTTTAAAAACATTGAGAAAGATGAATCTCGGTCATTGCCTTCTATCATTTTTCTTTTCATATTTTTATTACTTAAATCAGTTTTTTTGTTAAAAAAAAATATGATGAAATAGATCTGATTGGTTTTAAAATAATTTAACGTTCAATATCTGCAAATTAAAATTATATAAATTAATTTTATATTTAATAATTTAATAGGTGTATAGTAAAACGGATAGAAATATGAAGATGAAATTAAAAATGTATGTTTTTTAAAGAATAATACAAAATTAGCAATTAAAGTAAATAAAAATTATTTAAATTTGCAAAAGTACAAATTTTTAATGAATTCTGGGCAACATTTCTGTTTCTTACTAATATTATACATTTTCGTAACAAGAACTACAAGTTCTTGTTTATTTAAATGTCTATTTTACAAAAACAATATCATCCGTTTTCTAATCGTTTATTTGGAACATATTTGCGCATTTTCTATCACACAAAAAAAAAGAATCATTTTCGTTACGATACGATCAGCTGACGCTTGTCAATTGTAATCCTCATGAAAAAAATTAAAACAATAAAGAATTTCAGATTCAAATGAGATCATACATTTCATTGTACTACATTTAATTATTAAATAAAAATACGTGTACAGTAATAAAATGCTTCAAAATATTTTTGTTTTCGTTCAAGAAATTAATTGAAAATGTATGTTAGTGAGTGAATTGAATGTTGTCGTTTTTGATGTTAGTCAATTGCGTGAACAGATGCAGACGCAGCTGAGGCTTGGTGTGCTTATTTGGCATGTTGTTTCCCTGTTAATTCGAGCTCGTTTATATTTAATCCCTTTTAATCTGTTTAGAGATGTTTCGCTTGCCGATTTGAATTTAATTCTCTTCAGGTTAATTTATGCCAGATTATATTTTCTCCCGACTTTACCAACTTATCGACAATTTATCTTTCAATATAATTTTTTTTTTAATTAATATTTTTTATAATATTGCAACTACAATTGAAAATGACAGAGATGCAAATATTTTTTAATATTTTTTTTTTTTAATAAAGCATTTTAATATTTTTGTTTTCATTAATTTCAATTTGAAAATATATATACATACAGTAAAAAACTTTGAACCAGAGCTGTGCATGTACTTAAGTACATGTACTTTAAACTGTACTTAAATACATTTTTATTGTACTTGTACTTGTACTTAAGTACAATTTTTCATTGTGTAATTGTACTTGTACTTAAGTCCAATATTTTTGGAATTGTACTTGTGTGTTCACAAGTACATGGACAAGTACTTTTGCTTTTCAGGTTTTAACCACTGAAATATAGTAGAAACGCGAGCCGACAGAGAAACGAATCGTTGGGACCACCTCTCTTTGTCGTACAGTCCGCTTAAAATTTCTTTGTATGGCCGAAGATAGATGTATAATTATGTCATCAGTCCTTTGTAGGTTAGATTAAGTTTTCGATTGGACTGTACAACATGTGCGAGGAGTCGTACATCGCAAGCGCAAAGTGACAGGTGGCCCCAACGCTGTATGTCTGTCTCAGGACCGCCACTCACTTATTGGCGAGATACGCCAGCGCCCGTTCCAGTTGAAATACTATATTTCAGTGGCTTTAACCTGCAAAATTACGCAGAGAATATATATCTAGTTTGTCTCGTATTCTCGAACTAAGCAATTCGCTGTATTTTTTAGTTATAAAATCATTTCATTTGTACGGTAAGTTAGTTAAATATATTATTTATTATTAAAATTTTGTATCAATAAGCCGAACAATATGGACTTTTCTGGGAACTGTGTAGTACAAACAGCGGGTGTATTCAATGCTTTAGTTGTTGTTCTAGTCGTTATTTTTTTCTTAAATAAAACGTTTTACTAAATGTGATGTGTAATCTACATATACTATCTATAAATATCTATAAAATTAATTAACAATTTAATGTTAGTTCTTTTGTTTGAAACTTGCAGTTCCGTAGAAAAAATACTAATTTTGGTGAATGTACAAGATCTTAATATTTTGCAATGAATTATTAGTCATATATAGTTAAATGAAATATATAATGTTAATATAGATGTCCGAAGAAAGTGAACCGTATGGAGACAATTCCGATGATGATTTGGATTACGAACCTGAAGTTAAAAAAAAACAGTCTAAAGTAAGTCAATATTTTTCAAGATTGCAATCTACCTGTTCATCTAAGAACGCTAGTTTTAATGTCGAGGCTGTGAGCGATAATTCAACATCAGAAACTTCTATATCAGATACTTCTTTATCTGAAACTAGTACTAGTATTGATTTAAATACAAGTTCTCATTTTTCAATTTTAAATGGAAAATATTTTAAAACATGCAGTCAGGATCTTGCCAATAATCAAATTAATGGAATTTGCCAATTATGTTTACCTGCAAAAAAAATAATTAAAGGGACTAAGAATGCTACCACCAATTTTGTGAAACATTTAAAGAGACTACACAATAATGCATATAAACAGTATAATCTTGACAAAAAAATTAATAATGATAAATCCTTAATTAAGTCACAAGATATAAAAAATGTCAATAAAAGATCTAATAAATCAAATAAAAAAATTATTACGTCTGCAAATATTTCTCAAGATGAATTTGACAATCGTATTATAAAATTTTTAATAAATACTATGAGCCCTATATCTGTTGTCGAAAATTCAAGCTTCATTAATATATTTGATGGCTTTAATTTAACAGTAATTAATAGACGAAGCGCTTTAAATAAAATTTCGGATCTCCATTTATTGAAAGTTGAGGAAATTAAAAAAGACATTGCACAACAGAAATATGTTTGCACGACTGCAGACATATGGTCAGCCAGACGACGAAGCTTTTTGGGAATCACGTGTCACTGGATAAATGCAAATTTTGAACGAACATCTGTAGCATTATCTTGCAAAAGATTTGAAGGAACACATGATTACAAAAGGATAGGAACAATGTTAAATGAAATCAATATTAAATTTGGTATAATTGACAATAAATTAATTAGTACAGTTACTGATAATGCTTCAAATTTTATAAAAGCATTCAAAGAATTTTCATCAGAAGATAAACAAACTGAGGAAAAGAATGATAATTCAGATACGGACTCTGATATTGATTTTGTTTCTTCTGATGTTATTGAAAATATTAGAATAACTTTGCCAAAACATAAACGTTGCGCAAGTCATACACTAAACTTAGTGGCCACAAGTGATATTAAAAAAGCCGTAGATTCTAATATGACATTACGTAACAGACATGTACATGCATTGGATAAATGCAACCAATTATGGTAAAAAGCTAAACAACCGAAAGCAGCCGAAATTATTTTTAAAATTATTGGTCATACATTCTCTTCCCCAGGTGACACAAGATGGAATTCGTATTATAATAGTATAAAACAAATTTTATCTGAAAAGGAAAAATTAGCTCAACTATTTTTAGAACTTCAAATCAAGTATTTTTCCGACAATGAGATTGAATATCTCAGTGAATACTGCATTGTTCTGGAATCTATAGCGGCGACATTAGATTTACTCCAAGGGGAAGAAAACATATATTACGGATTTCTGTTACCTAGTTTAGTTTCTTTAAAAAATAAACTAGAAAAATTGAAGATTAAGAAATTCAAATATGGTGGGGACATTATCTTAAAAACTTGTGTTGATAGCATCAGTACAAGATTTTCAGATATCCTAAAATTATCTGATGATGATAACTTAATTGCAGCAGTAACTTGTCCAAGGTTTAAATTACGGTGGTATAATGTTATAGAAAATTTCACTACTCTGTCGAAAGAAGACATTAAACAAAAATTAATAACTGCATGCCAAGAATTTATAAATAATGATGATCAAGAAAATGTAAAAACAACAGATCACGTTAATGACGACAAATTTTTTGATTTTAATGAAGATCAAGAAGAAACAGAAATACAGGGAACGGATTCCAAGTTGGAATTAGAAGTCTTACAATATTTTGAGGATCAAAGAAAATATATTTCAATGTTGAACGACTATCCAACAGTGAAACAGGTTTTCTTTAAATACAACACAACATTGCCTTCCTCCGCACCTGTTGAAAGATTATTTTCTTATGCCACTATAATTAACACCCCGAAACGACACGCTCTCTCGGACGAAAATTTTGAAAAACTTGTATTATTAAAAGCTAATAAAATATAATAATTATACTAAATGTAAGTAAAAAAAAAATAAACTAAATGTTTTTTCTTCAATTTTCCTATTTTTATATGTACTTGTACTTATACCTGAAATTGCAAGTACAAGTACTGTACTTGTACTTGTACTTAAATACTTTTAAAATGAAAGTAATTGTACTTAAGTACATTTTTCAACAAAGTACTTGTACTTGTACTTAAATCCTTTTTTCTTGTACTTGTGCACAGCTCTGCTTTGAACTATATAGAATTTATTCGATGTAATTTTTATACCACGCATTTTGAATACTGTCAATTTTTACTTATAATAAATAATAGGAGTAATAAATATAAAATATTTATATATATAAGATATTTAGAAAAAAATAATCCGAATTTAAGGCGATTTTTCATAAAAGAATTCAAATAAAATCAAATTCGAGAGTTGTCAACATTCCACTTCGAATTCTTCGAAATTTTCTACATTGATATAACTTATTTTAAAAATCGAATTAACCTATGAAAGTGTTTTTTTTAATGGATTATTTCATTTTATAATTTAAAAAATAGAATTTATTACTGATAAAACTCTCAAAACTTAATCAAAATTCACAGCTTAATAGTCTTGTCTATGAAACATAATCCTATTGGCCCTTTAAGCAAAGCTGTATCTAGTATATATGATCGAACGTGTATTTCCTAGATGTTGACCATCGAAGTGTTGAGCCTGGACATGTCCAAGGGTAGTAGATGCGTGCACTGAAGAGGGGAGGGTGGGGGGTGAGAAAATGGTAGTCCTATAAACATTCCCTTAGGGCTAGTCGGCGCCATCCAATCAGCCCTAACATCGGCACCGTCGTAAAATAATCAATGTTTATTGAACTGAATAATATTCAGCGGAGACTCTTTGAATTTTCGCCGACTAACAAACAGCGTACTAGCTGCTAAATTGTTTAAATCATAAAACAATTTACAATGTACCTAGAATTTTTCATCTTTTTATTATTATTTTTAACTGTTTCTGAAAGTAAAATTTTGCCGATATCATATCATATTTATTATTGCTGTAAAACTGTTTCTACATTAGAAATATTACAAGTATTTAAGGGGTTGAAAATCAGAGTGGTGTAAGTTATGTGAGAATTAAAAAAAATTTTTTTTTGAATTGTCACAAAATTTATAACATTATTTAAGAAGGAAATGTTAAAAAAACTTGCAAATTTAAGAAAAAGGCACTAAATTAAATTAACATAGATATTTTTAACACGATTGTAAAATGTAATTTATACATAAAAATTCTACCTATATTGCAGAAAAATGTTTTCACAAAGAGTATCAGAATTTTTTTGACAGATTTCACAGACTTTTTATTATGCAGGTAATAGAAATATATTTCAAACAAATTAATAACAAATTTATAATAATTTTATATCAATACTAATTAAAATTTCCATAATCATAAAACAATAGTTTGCGTCTTCAGTCTCATTTGTAATTCCATCTAAAGATACATTATACAACGTATGTGGCCGTGTGGATAGTTAGATATGATTAAGGCGTCATTCTGTATGTCACATATGTAATCTTCGTTTTACCTATTTACATTCTCATCTATCTGTCCCCGGAGAGAGAGAGAGAGAGAGAGAAAGGACACTCTCTTGTGCGCGCTTTCTCTCTCTTTCACTCATTCGCTTGCAAGATCAGATGAAGCACCATCGGGGCGCATTATCGAAGAGGGAAATAAGTTGGCCTAGTGTGAGGCCAGGACGAAGGCAGGAGGAGGCAATGGACGTTTGGCTGTCGAAGACTGTTTAGTATGTGCGACAGAACGGGGTCGTCCTCGAAGCGCGCCCTGAATTGCCAGTGGACACTTCGAATGCGCTCCTGGACGCGTATTTAGATATTATAGGTGGTATGTTAGTATCTATTTTGCGGAATTAAATTAAACATTGGATAAATTTTATGCCTGGATATATGCATGCAGTCATATTTGCTTATATATTACTAATATATAGGTTTAAAATTTGTAAACAAAAAAAATAATATTTTTTTGGTAGTTAGCTACTGCTTTTGTACATAGTAACTTTTTTACAAAAATACCATTGATATAGAAAAATAAACAAATGTTTATCATTTTTTCAGTCAAAATAAAAAATATTTGTAGATGTTTACGTATTATACACCTAGACCTCACTTTGCGTCGTGGTTACGTTCCAGAAAAACACGACGCAAATTGAAACGACGCAAAGTGAATTATGATTTTCTATAGCAAACCATGTAAAGTTCGAAGATAGGTTCCAAGGTTACAAAAATATTACTTTTTAAAAAAATATTTACCTTTGTTGTAACCAGAAACAACTCGTAAAAATTTATAAAAATTTATTATTCTCTTTAAAAAAAAAAAGCACAACACACTAATTGAAACGTTACAAAAAGCACAACACACTAATTGAAACTGAACTCTAAAATTAGCAAAACAAAGTGAAAATAAAACTGTATTAAAATTGCGTTGATTTTCAGTTAGAATGGGAATCCCCGAGTTTTGATGGAGTCCGTCTCAGTTGTTCGAACAAGCGTATTGCGGAATTATGCTGAACTACCGAGTTCGTTGGTAACATTGTGATATTTCTAATGACCTCGCTCGAAAGCACCGTCGGTTTTAAACGATAAAAAAATATAAATTTTAAATTTATTTATTTAGAATATATAGCAAGTTCAATTTAATAATAGATAATGAAAATACAAAACGTAGATAATCACAAATTATATTTTGTTTCTTAAATGATTATTCTTAATTTGAAATTCCTGCAACATCTGTTTGCATTATTTTGTATCTCTTAAATGAGGCTTCACCTTATTGCCAATTCACAAAATGTGTCCATAGTTTCGATCTCTTTAGGAATATTCGTTCGAACAAGTGAGATTTACTCTTTTGATGGCATGGCCCAATTAGAAACAAAAGTCGTGCCATCTTTTAGAAAAAAAAAAAAATTTCAAAAAATTAAAAAAAAAATTAGACTCGAACCCAAAACAACGCAACTTCGAAAATCTAACGACGCACAGTGAAAATTGGTACTAATTCAGCAGCGACGCAACTTCGAAAAAACGCAAAACGAAACGACGCAAAGCGAGGTCTAGGTGTATATTATTAAATGAATTACATAAATAAAACTAAAATATCCAATTATTTAGTTATTCTTATTATAGTTTTTATAAAATTATAAAATAAAAGTTTAGTATCTTGTAGTATATTTTAGAGTAACTTTTATTATTTTAATTTCTTTAAAAAACTATACAAACATACTTACACAATTACGCTTTGGTTTAAATGATTAAAATTGACATTTACTCAGAAAATATGTTTTTTTTTAAGTCTTGTTAACTTATTTTTAATTAATAAAAAAAAATTATAATGCCCACTAAAAATTATATAAAATATTTTTATTTGAATGTAACATAACTGCATATTTTTCATATGGAATTAAAAATGTGTAAATATAATACATACACTGGAAAAAAAGTTGCCATTTTACATAAAACAATAGTAAAATACATATTATTTCAGCAAAACGATGGTTTACATAAATTTTCTGTAAAAATAATATAATTTTGTAATCTTAAGTAAAATAATTAATTTACCATATTATATATCTTTTTTTTAATTGAAAAAGTATATAATTAATTACATAAAATATATGTATTTTATATTTATATAATTTATTTATTTATTTATTTCCACTGAACATTTGTCAGATAAGCAAATTTAGCTTCATCCACATTCATGATACTTCTCTTCTACTCATTGAAAGTCCATGCATGCAAACGTATTTACATATAAAAATTATGCTAAAATTGACCATAGTTTTAAAAAAAGTGGTTTTTGTGTGTAATGTGGAATCCACCAACAAAAAATTTAAAATATCAACATAAACTGATTATAAAATTTCATATTAAAATATACAATAAATAATTTTAGAAATATTTAATCGACTCCAAACTTTGCCCCGATTTTTATAATGAACAAAAATGTGGCAAAATTGTTACAATTTTTAATTTTAGCGATTAATTTGGAAAAATGATTAAAATAATAGACATTAACTAGATTTGTCACGAATTGTTAAAACATTTCTATTGAAAAATCAAATATCCCCGTGTACATAACATAGATAGAAAATGTAAATACACTTCCTGGCTCGCAGTCAGCACACTAGCGTCATCTAAATAATCCTCTTCCGCCCTCCTCGGACGCGCGGCATTGCTGTTGAAGATAGGGAGTTACTATCCCCCTTGCTTTCAGCCTGGACACAACGCAGCAGGCGATAGTATGAAGAAAGCGGGGCGGGGTAGGTCACGCGGCCTGGCCGGACGTCACTCATGTACGCGACTTGTACGGAGAGAAATTGTCTGTACGTTTGTAAGCCGCTGCTGTGTGGCGCACGGCGCGGCGTCTGAATTTTGCTGAATAATGTATTTCGATTCGAATTTCTCTATTCGCCAGTATTTCTACATACATCTGTTAGGTGTTAAGATGTCTCTCGTTTTATCGTTTTGTATTTACGTCATAGATATTTTCAAGTTTCAATCGGAGCTAAGTGAAATCTATGGAAATTGTTTTGCTTAAAAATAGAATCGGAATTGATTCGTAACTTTTCTACAAATTTTATTTGTTTTTTTTTTTTAAATGAAAAACAATAAAATTGAAATGAAGACAAAAGATTCTCTAGTAATAACATTAATTATAATTTAATGGTTTTAATACAGATTTGCGTAAGTAATAAATAACATTACTTCGAAACCTATTTGAAACATTTTCTATTAAAAGTTTACATCAACAGTTACTCAGAAACAAAGAAAATGACCATATTTAGTTTTTTGCAATTATCTAGTGATCTATGGAAATCTTTTGGCAAGTATAGTACATCTAACATAGGATAGACATATAAATGTGCACAGTTCTATTTAATCGAAGTTGTAGATATTATAGTTCTCAAGATCCAAATTATAGCAGTTGAATTTGAAATACACAGTATAATAAAAATATTATATACATTATTTTTACATTGATTTTAAATGTTATTGTTTCTTGACACTAATAACTACAAAATATTATCAACAAATTTTTAAAATCATTATGATATTATGTAAAAAATACTAAGTTTTTTGTTTCAAAGATATTTATTTATTTTTGGTTACTATAGTTTCGCTAACACAGCAGCTCGTCAGACCAGTAGTAACTTAAACTAGATATTTACAATATTTATATACTATTACAAACAAATATTGTTGGGTGCGGTGGGAGTTTACAAATTTTCTAGGAAGGTTAAGAGGGGTGAGGTATAGAGTTTGGTTTGGGCATTCAATGTTTTCGTGTTTTTATTGAGGGATTTCCTTATTTCTATTGACTTTAATAAATTCAGTTTCGGGCCTTTTTCATTTAAGTGCAAAATTTCCGTGTGAAAATTGCTTTTGTGCTGTTGTTCTAACAGATGGTTAGCAAATGTGGAGTTTTTTTTATGTAGATATGATTTTTCGTGTTTCTTTTTTCTTATATTAAAATTACGTCCTGATTGGCCAATGTAAACTGCTTCACAATCATCACAATCATCACAATAAATAAATATCTTTGAAACAAAAAAACCTAGTATTTTTTACATAATATCATAATGAATTTAAAGTTTCAAGAAGTAAGAGCTGAAATCATAGAAGAAATTTTTAAAATGTCTACAACTACAAAAAAAGGAACTTTTGTGTAGTATAGATATTTGTGTAGAATCGTTAGAGATATCAGATCCTAATAGGGAAAGCAAAGCAAATGTAGACAAAAATTTTGCTCGTACGTAAATTTGTAAGAATTTCTGATTTGATAAAAAATTCTAGTCGTCTCTATAGTTAGGGTGGCGCTTGTCCGTGCGTCCTATGCGTGATGCGTGCAACTGTATTTGTATGCGTGTTACATGATGATCACCCTTCACTGTCTCTTCCTCCCTTTCTTCTCTCTTCCCTTTCTCTTCTTACATACTGCTCACTCTCCCTGTATACATACATTCAAGCACCAGCATCCCTCAATGCATAGCCATGACATACACACGGATATCACATACATATGTACAAGAAATTTGAATTTCAGATTACGTCAATTTTTCAGTTCAAACTTTTCATCGAAAACTATATTAAATAAATAAATAAAACTTCTATTTGTTTTCTAACAAACCTAAAACTGTATTTGTAAAACAATCTATATACATACATATATATATATATACGGCTTTCGTTTCGTTTCTGTTTATTCTTAAAAACAAATGATCGTGATACGCATTGACAATTTTTTTTGCGTTTATATTTTTTGTTTTCGAAAAATTTGGCATATTTTTAAATACGCCTTTAACTGATTATTAATTATACAGGGTACACTGTATAGAGTAGTTAATTCGTGTCAAAAAAACCAAGTTATACAAAACTGCATTCATCAAGATAATGATCTCTGGTCACAAAGTCACATAAACTCAATTCAATAGAACTTCGAAATGCGAAAATATTTTTAAATATTATAGCATTCATAAAATATTTTAGTTACAAATTCAAATATAATAAAGTTCTTTTGAATACAATAGTTTTTGTAAGTTTACAATAATATACCGTGTGTTGACTTGGACCGTCGTACATATAGGGATTTAGCATGTAAAATCAGACATGTGCGATTTCCTGCTTTCCAAATTATTTTACAAAAAAAACTTTGGGATAAATGTTTTAGGAAACACTTTTTTACATGTAAATCATTTAACAAAATTTTTTTTGGAACCATCCCAACGTCAGGAATTACTCCTAAAGTTGTCAAGAAATTGACTGAAAATGGCATTAGCCGTGAAATTGGAACAAAAATAAAACAAATGCTAAATGCTATATGCTATTTCACGGCTACTGCCATTTTCCTGTCAATTTTTTAACAACTTTAGACCTAATTTTTGACGTTAGGAAGGTTCTAAAAAAAATTTTAGTAATTGATTTACATGTAGAAAAGTATGCCCTAAAACATTTATCATAAGGTTTTTTTTGTAAAATAATTTGGGAAGCAGGAAATCGCACATGTCTTATTTTACATGCTAAATCACTATGTACGATGGTCCAAGTCAACACAAGGTATATATATATATATATATATATATATATATATATATAAAATTTTAAAAATCTATTAAATGAAATGTAGATAAGCGTCACGTATTACCCAGAACGAAAGTTTGAATCGACTGACCGACATTTATATTCATCGTAAAATATTTAAAAATGCAACAAGGTCAAGCATTAATTAAATAGAATCAGGCACATCAGATTGATCAACTGTTTGTCTTAAAAATATCAATATTTTAAATTACTGGTCAGAACTCATCGCTGCCCTATGTAAATACACGACTCACAGTTTGAAAAAAGTACCTAAATTAATAATCACAAAACAAGTACTTTGGTACTTACAGGGTTGTCCAAATATGATAAGATACTGTTTTAGTTCTACTTCAAAAAATATAAAATTGTTTTGTTAATTTAATATTATATAATGGAAGTTACTATTACCCGTATTTATAGCTCTCTTTAGAAGTATATTTACCACGCTTATATTAACTCACACTGTTGTTGTCATGGTCATATCTTGTAATCAATTTTTAGACCACTTCCACCATCTGATCTCACTGAAATTTTGCATGTAGTTTTATTCTAGGAGACAACACAATATTTTAACAAAAAAACAAGATATGACAAGACGACAAGACTAAAAAGCAGAAAATAAAATATATAAATTTTTTTTAAAAAAAACTACGCTTATATTTAAATGCACTAAAAAGAGGAAAATAATTTTTTTCCTGGTTATCCAAATTATTTAGAAAGAAATAAAAGCGAGGAACGCTTAATCATCATTGCGAAATATATAGTTTCCTGGCGCTCCACGCTTTTATTTCTTTCTAAAAATTTTGGATAAATAGGAAAAAATTTATTTTCTTCTTTTTAGTGCATTTAAATATAAGCGTGGTTTTTAAAAAGTTTTTTTATATATTTTATTAGATTAAAAGTGCGTATGTTTTAAATGATTTATTTTAAAAAAAAATTTAGATAATTGTGTTTAGTTTTATTTATATTTTAAAATGTTAAATATAATAAACAATATTTTATTTGATAAATAATAAATATAAAAATTCAGTTCAAAATTATGAGTGCTCTTAACTAAAAGTGCTTCTAAAAGGGGCTATGGATATACGCGCGTATATTTCTATAAAAGTTTTTAAAAGCACTGTTATGAATTTGAAAGACAAAATTATTTTAAAGAACAGTAGCAACAATCATCTACTCCACTTAATTAGCAAATAATCCAAAACAGAACAAAACAACCTTTCGTAGTCCTAGTATAAAACAAGGTGAGTATAGAGAAATCCGAAACACTTAATAATACATAGATGAGTAAAAGTTGTGGTTTCTCCTGAAAAGAGATGAAAGTGGACGCTTGTCATAAATTCACACATATACACAGCAACATGAAAACGTAGTAGCATTATTCACATACATGTGCATCTACATATAGCAGCGCGTCGGTGTCGGTAATATAAAAGGGGTGAGTTTGAGGGTGAATTATAAGTGTGGACGGGCTACGAAATACGTTAGGAGGGCTTTTCGTTCATTTGCGTCGTTCCTTGTCTCGTGTTGTTGCGAATTGCTAGAGTACGAAGGGTGGGAAAGGGAATGGGGGGGTTCAAGTAGAAGCCGGAACATGTAGAACACGTGTGGCATACTCGTTTACCATCGCTGGACGTGGACAGCGCCAGCATCCCCTTTGCTTGCTTTCGCTCTGCAGGATTGCGAAAGTACTAGATTAAGTAACCGACAGGGTTGGACTATGAATTCTTATCTCATTATAATATTTATCGAATAAGTTTTTGTTTATGGCAATTAAAATTTTTACAAATATGCATTTGTCGTAGAATGGAGTCTGTCTACTATTTTTTTTATTTTACAATTTAGATTCTAGTACAATCTGTAATTTTAATACATATATTTATTATATAAATTTATCTCCAATATGTTCAAAATAAATTATTAAAATTTTTTAATTTAAGCAGATGGATAGATTTGGTTGAAAGTGTAAGAATAAGGGGGTAAGAATAAGGGGAATGGGAGGTATCATAAATGTGGATGAAGCAAATTTGTTTGTCTGAATAGAAATGTTAGGTGGAAACTAATTTTAAAATTTGCGATTTTATTAGAGATTTTATATACTCTTTACGTAAAACGTTAACGTATACAAATAAAAATATATTAATATTTATACTATAACGAAATTTGATGGAACAACCTACAATCATGCCTTTAAAAATTATTTAGTTAGTATCTGTAAGATATTTATGCATTTGGAATAGTATATTTGTTTTAATTCATATACGAGTATATAGAGACAGTATATAGAGTGTAGCTAATCTGTTTAAATTGGTAATATTTAATATATTTTTTTCTGTCAAAAGTAATACTACTATTATATTTTTTTCCTATAAGTTGGCGAATTTTTTCCAATTTGTTTATGATTTCAAATCTAAAATGTCGAATTTTTATTTTTATTTGGGTTATAAACATTGTGTTGCAAATTGCCTATATGTAATTTGTGCCAATACAAACGTCATCAAATATGATGTCTTATATTAAGTTAGCTAAGTTTTAAGTAATATTTTATGCACGCTATACATATATAAACAAACTTAGTAGTTCTTGTACACAAAGAAAGAACTGTATACATATGAGATGATAGCGAGTAACACCATCTAGCATACTCACTCTCATTTAGTACGCATCGAATGTCCAGTTTCGTAACGCAAACGCAAAGCAAGTCTCTCTAACGTAACATAACGTAAGAGCAAGACAACGCTGACGCGCGCGCTGTACGCGGTACGGGGTTCGTACATAGTTTGCGAAACGAACGTAGAATTGGGGGTTGAGGGCTGGCTGCGTCCAGAGAACTGGGCGCTAGTAAGACGAAGACATCGTTATTCCCGGCAGTGGTAAGTAAGAGGAGGATAGCCGGCGCTGCCGCTGCCGGTCGGTTGGAGGAAGTGCGAGTCAGCACACACACAGTGACGGACACACGCACTGGCCAGCAGCCGAGCGACATTCTCCTCGGGCCGGCGGGCGGCCGAGAGGAGATCAATACTCTTGCCTTTGCTCCTGCTGCCAGCCTGCTTTACATTCTAAGGGGGGCCCAGGAGGATGGACACACACAGCATCAACGGATGGATGGACACAGTGTGCGGATGACAGCGCAAGAAGAACACCGCCACATCGCCTCAACACCGAGAGGCCGAGGAGACTCGCTGCCTGCCTGCCTCTCGCTTTGTGTGTGTCCATCGCTGCGCTCCATGCTTAGAATATTTCGCGCACTCTCACTCCCCCTCCGCCCCCTCCCCTCTGCCCAACCCTCCTCACACTATTTCTTCATTATCCAACCATTATTAAACGAGATGCACACTATGCTTCAATGAGTCAATGACCCTTTATTCTAATACTGTCGTCTAAAACATTTTTTTTTTGCTACGTTATCCAGTTTTTTATTTTCAAATTTATTTAAATGATATATTATTAACCTGAAAAATAAAAAAGTTATATGAAAATTATCAATAAATAAGAAATAATGGTTTCAAGTAGTTCTAGTAAAAAAATTTAATTTGTTAATAGATGTCAACACAAAAATACATACGAGTGACAGAAAAATGATTACATATCAATATAAGAAGCAAGATTTTTCTATTAAAGTACATAATATAATTTTTAAAAAATTTGTAAAATTACAAACTAATTCTATAAATATATTGTTAAATAGTAAACGAAGTATTTATTAAGTTGTCAATTGACAAATGAATCAGGCGTTTTAAAATTATGAATTACAAAATTTTGATTATAAATTTTTAAAATCTTTATAAATGTTATAAAATGCAGAAAATAAAATATAAACAATTTAAAATTACACACAAATACATACTCGTAAAATAATAGTAGTATGTCTTTGATATCTCATCGAAAATCTGTGGACAATATATACTTGTACAACGAGATTGGTATTTAAAACAAGTATAACATAACTTAATTGATATTTCAAACGATAAAAATGAAAAATTACACAACAAAATTAGTATATTTTTTTATTTGTTCAGAGATACACCTGAAGATTTTGGTTGCGGTTTTTGTTATAGATAAGTTGGGTTGGGTTGACTTTTTTGATATTAGAACATCGTTCACTTACATTTTTATCATTGTGCATTTATATTTGTTATCGCAAAAAACATTATTTGTCGTGCAATTTATTTTTCTATCATAAATTATACCAATTTTAAAAGATACCACACAAAATCTACCAACCATCATGAAAGTTTACATGATGGTTGGTAGATTTTGTGTGGTAAGTATTTACAGTGTAGCAAGAAGAGGGTGAAAGTCCGACACATACGCAACGCATCGATATAAATACGTCAGTCAGTCAGTCGAAGCAGAAAGCGCGCTAGCAGGAGAGAACGAACCGATAGCAGGAACAAAATAACTTAAACCGCACCCGTACTAACTGTATTGTACGTTACCTATAGTACCAGTTTAGATAGAGAACTACTACTTGTACATAGTATTATGTTGTCCGTGGACATAGGGTGGTAGCAGGACTGACAGGTTAGACAATGGTTCTAAGATCGCAGGAATATGAAAACGGCAGGCGGCAATGAACGCGCGTGCCTGCTCTACCATACGACGCCTACTTGACAACCTTTTGCAACGCGCGATGTTCTTTGGACAATGACCAGTTAAAGTTACAACAAACTTACACGAAATTGTATTATTTATCTTCTGTTGCTTACATTTTCTTTTCAAAATTTACTTTTTATTTAAATAAATAAAATTTAATATCGAAAGAAATGTATTAAACAAAATATATTAAATATAACTTGTTGGTTTTTTTATTATTAAAGCAATGTGTGTTTTCAAATTGAGGTTACAAAAAACAAATAAGCCAACATCTTTATCAAATTTTAAACAAATTTGAGATACTGGTCCCTTGATCGATCTAATCTATAACCAAGCTTCATCAAAAAGTAACTTGATATAATAAGTATTTTGTGCAAAATTTCAAAAGACAAATTACAAATATCCATGCTCCAAGCGGGATTCGAATCCCGGCCCGTACAGGTACAAAACACACGTTTTAATTTTTATCTTGTAATATTAACAACATTCTAATTGATTCATAGAATCGTCATTTATCATATATCAAATAATTAATTTTGTTAAGTAATCTAATTATCATCAATTAGTTTTGTATTTTGACGCTAAACATTTTGTGTGTAATATTTATTTGAACAATTCAAACATTTAGCACACTTTTAGTTTTAATAAAAGTGTTTGCATTGGTCAAATTCTTGTGCTTGTGCCTACACTAAAAATGAAACGGCAGTTTGAATGAGACTTTATTGTCCGCTAATAATATGTTTAGTTGGATTTACAAATTTTTATTTATAAATATAATTTCCAATCATAATTCAATCAAAACTACAATCCGACTCGAATCGGTAAGTCAATCTGAACTAAAATTCTGTTCGAAGTATCACGCAGTCTAAAACGGCCGGGACGATCTTATTTCTTGCATTTTGTTGGCTTATCTGATCGGCCGGACTTTCGCATATTTCTAGATTTTCATACCTATAGCATCATTTCGTGTCGAACTGGAACTGCGTACTGCTGTGCGACTACGTATCTTGTACGAGAGCTCATCTCGAGATTTTTTTTATATTTTACTATATCCGATCTATACGTACCATACAGCTAGGATATGTATTGGGCAAAGCAATATATGGACTATATTGCGTATATTTTACCTAAAAAAAAAATCAAATTTTTATACATATTTTTTATGTATATTCTTTTTTATTAATAGATTTAAAAATATTATAAACCTGTATATGTACGAGTATTTGAATTGAACACCAAATATTATTGATTAAAAAAAAATAACAAATTAAAAACAATTATTTGGATGTCGGCTTTTTAAATTGTTTATTTCTATATAATTATATCATCCTGTTCCGTGTTTATAAATAACTGATACCAAAGTACGTTACAACTCATTTACTTACAACTTTAACAAAATATTTCAACTGTATCTATCTATCAAAATAAAGTAATTTTTAAAGATTAATTTTAAGAAAATAAAATCAATAATATGTTACCTAAGAATATTTGCATTATAATTAATTCAAATTTTGTTTTATAACGTTTAACTACTAACTAAATCCATTGTATTTCAATGTTAAAACATTGAAGCGTTTTTTTAAATTTAAAATGGAAATTATTAATGAATGCATCATATAGCTATGAAAATTGATTAATTTTAAATTAATACTACATAAATAGTTTGAAATAAAATATACAAATACACAAATAAAATTACATAAAATGTAAAATATACAAGTGATGAATCGCATCTGTGGGATACAGGGCACTGTTCTACATTGTGAAGTTTACGTGACTTTAATTTTAATAGCAATAATAATATGTTAATAAAAACTTAAATTATAACAAATTTTTCTTATGAACATATTTAAAAACAAACCAGTCAATATTTTTGTTTCAAATAGCTATATTTTGGTAATAACTTCATTAGAAGAATCAGAAATTAAACTTGTATTTAGAATCACTTATATTCGTAAAAGTTCTAGTTACAGAAAAAATTAACCAATAAGCTATACTAAAATTAAATCGCCAATAATCAAATTAATTCCCTTATATCTTTGTTAAACTTTAATAATATGAAACAATCTATTTATAATATTATTAATAAACAGCATCGTAACTAAATACGTAGCGTAAAACACACGTAATTTAATATTGAGTTCGGTAATTAACTCTCAACACTATAACTTGACCGTCAATACATAGAAACTACAGAGTAAGACAAGAAGCTAGGAAGCATCAGTATGATGATCAAGACTCTCGCGATCCTGATCAGATCAGAGAGAAACCATCAAGACATTCGCCCTGATCCCAACCGTTTCCTCTTGTTATAATTATCGACATTATAAACCCAGTTGTGTTTCGCGTGGGGTTCTACCACTCACCTGGCCCTACGGCCCTGTAATTCAACACCGCGGGCCCATTGCCGAATTTGATCTGTTTCACTTCATTAGTTTACCTTAGTGTGTACTTTGATGGTTGTGGGGGTGGGTTTAAAGTCCTTGTGAGCGCTGCGCTGTGAAGGGTTAGATAGAGTTCTTAGTTTAGTTATATATAGAAAGTATTTTGTTTCTTCAAAATGCTCTCAAGAGATAAACTGACATCTTTCAACGGTGGTTTGTGCTTCTTTTTTTTGTTGTTGTTGTTGAAGTCTTTTGTTGTGGAGAAAGAGAAATGACTTAAATTGAAAGGCGGTATTTAGTTTCAGGGTGTAATAATTCTTTTTTTGGGGTAGGTTTTGTATTGGTAATTTCTAGAGCGCATTATTTTTAAATGGTTAACTGAATGATATTTATGATTATGTGCTAAGGCAAATATGATTTTTCTGAATTAGTTTTTCTAAAAAAAATTGAAAATCTTAGTAAGAAAATTTTTCTTTTTTACTTTACAAAATTTTAAAATTTGATAAAATTCGAAGAAAATGATATGAGCAAACTTTTTTGAATAGTACCATCCCAAAATTACTAATTACTCCTATTATATATTATTCTACATTAATTATTATCAGGCATGTAAACACTATTTATTTACAAATTACAATATACATTGTTCTAAAACTTTTTGTATTTATAATTAAAATAAAAATTTAATTTTTACAAAGTAACCGTAATGAATGTTTGATCATAATTTTAATAGTAAAAATAATAAATATTTATGATATTTATTTTTTTTAATAAAAATCTGCAATATTTTTTTATTTTATTTTAAATATAGTAAAATATATTTCTTTTTTTTTCATTAATTTCAAATTTACATACAATATGTTTCAAATTAAAATTAAAAACTAATCTAATCTAAAACATTACTTAAAAACCCGAAAATAAAATATTTTAAAATTATTACTTTTCGACAATAAAATAAGAGTTAAATATCCTTATATTCTGAATTTATGATTTTATATATATATAAAACCTAACAATTTAATTTTTTATTTTTGCAACGAATAATTATAAATATTCTTCTATCATAATATTTGGTATCAAAAGTGTGTGTGTTTGGGACCGATAAAAAATAATCTAAAGAAAGATACAGTATTTTTTATTATCTACATGAGATAATATAGATATCAGAACAAAAGTTTATTTAGATAATAAATACTTAGATATCCAGTATTAGTTCAAAATATTTTAATTTGTAATTTTCAAAATATATGCACATATAATTATAGATAATAAAAAAATCATAAAATTTTCTTCTTTGATATAAGAAATAGGTTATTGATATTTTTAAAAAGTTCCATATTAATTTTGATTTTCATGTAAATAAGATAAAGGATTATAATTTTTTATCTAGATATATTACAATATTGGTTCTTTTACACTTAATTCGAATAGACAGTCAATTTTTTATTTTCAGTTTTTGAGGTAAGTTACTAGTCAGAAATAAATGTAACTTTAAAATTTTAACTGTGCAATATAATTCTTTGGATAATCTGACAGTTCAATACAAGAAACAATAGTGGCATTATAATCCATAACACGCATCAGCAGTCATCATTGGCGCTGGCACGGTCCAAACCAGAGCCGAGTCGTCCTTCATCGTCTACGCACGAGAAAACACATCGGACCATCGTTTCCCTCCCCCCCCCCCCCCACACACACACACGCACACGCATAACCTAAACTCTGGCCGCGTTCGGCGCACAGCGTTCATCTGTAAGACGTGTGACAATGCTGTGCCCGCGGCCATAAATTAAACTTTAGCACTTGCTACACTGGACTCGAGGGGTGGACACTGCAGATAAGGGACGACTATATTTCAGGGCGCTTCGGCCCTGTGCGTAGGACGTAGGTGGTCAGCGCAACGCCACCCTTTCTCTGCCCGCGAACCGAGAGATAACGCCGCTCGCGTTCTGCTCTCTCTCTCTCTCTCTCTCGCTCCCGTACGCAACGGATGTGGAATGAAGAAAGGGAATAGCAACGAAATGTTCAGCTCTGGTCTGCAATGCAAATTTCCTTATTCACCATTCTTCTTCTGGTCGCGAGACCACTGGTCTTCATTTGCCGGAACCGACAGAGGGCGGACTGATTTTCCGTCCGTGCTAGGGGGACGTGATCACGTGATATATACTACAAGCGACCAGCTATTTCAGTTGTTTCCGCAACCAGGGCCGCATTTTCTATACTTACTACTAATTTCATTAATATGACAATCTTCCAGCCAGTTTGAGAATATTTCGAAAATCAAATTGTAAAATAAAATTTAATACTAATAAAATAATACAATTGCCTAACTATAATAATTATTTTAGGCAGTTTTAATTGTTTTCTTAGCTATATTTGTTTTTTTTATATATATTATGATTTATTTCAATAATATGTTCAAATTACCGATAATTTTTATTAATATTACCGTAACGTTACTGTAACTTAAAAAGATTTATTTGAATGATTTTGATGGTATACGTTTGCGTGGAAGTCCAATGAGTAGTTGGAGTGGTTTGATTGAGAGTGTTTTGCGTGAGCGAAAGTTTCCAAGTAGTAGGAATAAAAGAGCATGTATGAGAGGAATTATGAATGTGGATGAAGCGAAAGTTGCTTGTTTGGATAGGAATGTTTGGAGGCGACTGATTTCGGGATGATGAAAAGAGTTTGTGCCACACCCTTTTGGGTACATGGCGTGATTCTGATTGTGTATGTATGTATGTTACTGTAACTTATGCCAAAAAATAAACAAAAAAAAATAAATTGCAACTTGAATTAAGTGTAACAGAACGTTTCTTTTATTATCAAATACATGATATAAGAATAGATATTAATTATTCATTGCACAAATGAAAAATACAAATAAATTTTAAGGTTTTAAGAATACATCTTGTGTTTATTATGTGTTGGTATAACTATTTTGAAAAATAATTACCGCTTTAAGAAACAGATAAGTTATATTTTATATTTTAATTGCTATACACAGTTGTTTGAGTTTGATGTTAAATTTTAACAACAGAAAAAATAAAATTAAATATTTTTTTGTAATGATAATATTCTAACTTTAAAATTTGTTTATTTAAATTTATGTAGTGGTTTATTTTTGTACAAGTTTTGTTATATACATATACCATATATGTGTACTTTCGATTTTTAAATTTATTAACACGGAACGTGATTAAAATCACTAGTAAAAAAATAACGGTCAAAAATGAACTCTGATCAATGTGGTGGTCGCATATAGCCGGATGGGTTAATGTGGTTACAATATTTTTTTACTGTGTAAATTTAAATTGAATTAAAAAAAATGTATTTTTACAACATTTTTTAATATTTAGTTTTTTTAAGATAAAACTCTCCAAATGCGTACACTTTATCTAAACAGAGATAATAATAAATTTTTATTTTTTTTTTTTACATTAGCAGATAGTGCAGTTCTGAACCAATAGGGATTAACGACTAAAATATAAAACCAATTTCGAAATAAGTAGTAAAGTATGAATGATATTTTAAATGAAAATAAATACAATCCGATCCTGAACGGTTGGCATATGCGTCCATCTTTGTCGATGTTGCAAGCATCTCTTGCTCATGCGGGGGCGGCAAGATGTAAGCATTGCGATAGACGACTAGATTCGCGTTAGCAATGATGAGTTGATGGCTCTCGTAAGTCGTTAATGTTACCAGTCTAGTTGGCTTTTGCAGAAGCCGGAGCGAGGAGGCAGCTAGCTGGCTAACTATTCACCGCCTTTATCTACGACCGATTTTAATTGTTTGTACACGCACTTGCATTTAAACATTCATCTTTAATATCATTCATTTTCGACTTGGGCTAATCGTGTTTTTGGGCAAAAATAATGATGAGTAATAGTTAGCCCAAAAGAAAATCAATTTAAAAAAATGATATAAAATCTAGATCTATTTAATACTTCTAAGTTTTGTTTTAATTGGTATAATATAAAATAATATTTACTGGTTCATATTACACTCTAAAATAAAAATTGTTGTAGTTAGTAAATTATCAATTTTTCTTTGTTCCGGTAATCAAAATTTGGTAACTACAACAATTTTTTTTAGAGTGTAGGTGCTCGGTTATAAAGTTGGTTTTAAATAATATCGATTTTAAAACAATACAACTGGCATAAATACTAAAACATGCAAAAACCGAGCTTATAGTACCTACCAGCCAATGTGTCTTTTGTTTCAACAAAAAAGTTATCAAAATCAATAAATTGAAGTTTAAATAATAATTAATTATGAGTACTAAATAATAATTATTATTAAATTTCAATTCGTTGGCTGTTATGAATTTTAACAATTTTTGTATACAAATTTACACGAAAACGTTTATTTAACTTTGACATGTTTTAAAAAATCAAATTAAAAAAAAAATAAGTATACTGCCCTATTTAAAAAATTAAGTAGTAAAGGTCGTTAGATTAACTATATAAAGATGCGTCAAACAAAGATTTTTAAGATTTCAATCAGTTTATTAGATATTTAAAGTGGGTCGTTTTAAGTGATCACACTCTATATAATTATCTATGTCAGTTTCAAAATAATACAAAAAATTTTATATTACTAATTTTTTACGCGAGTTTTTTTTGTAATTTCTTTGTTACAACCAGGTCATGATAAAATTTTAATGCATTATTTTTGTAAATAATAAAAATTACATTAAAATAATAGTTATTAATTGTTATTATTAGTATTATTAGAAAGGATCGAATGCGAAATAAACTGGTGTGTAAAGAGAGTAAAATTGAAAAAAATGTTGTTGCAAAAATGCGTAGAAATCAATTAAGACGGTTCAGCTATCTTGAGCGTATGCTTAAAGCAGGGATGAAATAACATTTCAAATTGTTACGTTATTATATAATATTATTTATTATTCGTTTTCATTACATAACGTTATAATAACAATTAAAAAATAAATTGTTATTTTAAATAACGTTATAAAAATAACTTTTATTTCAAACTTTGAAATTATCTGTAAAGTGTAAATTGAAGAAAAATATTACGAAATTTATTTTCATGTTTGAAATACAACCCAAATATATAGTAATTTTTAGACTTTTATGGCCGGTATCCATTGAATTTATGGCGTTTGCGACAAAGATAGATCGACCACGGCATACCAACTCAGAAAATTCTATACGAGTAGATTCAATAAAATATATCTTTCTCACAAAAGAAAACTCATAGAGAATAACTTTACAAAATAACTTTTAGGAAAAATTAACGATTATTATAACGTTATTCAAATATCGTTACGTCCTGGTTTAAAGAATGTTTAGTTAAAAGTATATATGAGAATATTATTAAAGGTGTTCTTCTTACTGGAAGTCTGATGAGTAGATGGATAGATATGATTGAAAGTGGTTTATGTGAGCGAATGTTTACAAGTGGTAAAATAAAAGAGCAAGTATGACAGAGTATCATGAATGTGGATAAAGCAAAAGTGGCTTGCCTGAATAAGAATGTTTGGTGGAATCTAATTCCTGCTTGAATAGAAAGAGTTTATATACATATATTAAAATTTCGCATTAGTTTTTATTTTACTTTTGATTATAATTAAAAATATGCAGTACAAATTAAAATAAATTTATCTAACTGAACAACATTAAAAATGCAAACACATAAAAAGTGAATGATAAATATTAAAATCAGTTCAAATTGTAAACACCGCACAAAAACGCAGCAGCGGTCGAAAAAAATAAATTCCTAAGAGTGTCAAGTTAGCCGCGCAGGAAAAATGCTAAAAAAGCAAAACATTTTCTATTCCTGCGTCGTTGACCAACACTCCCCTCTTCTTCATCGAATAAAAAAAAAAAAACACAAAAAACCGCAAAGAACACGTGCTTTTACTCAGTCCAGCTTACGATCAGTTGAACTCAAGTTTACCTTAGTCAGCCATTTAAAACAAATAGCCGTCATTAGACAACACACACCAAGCAGGAGAAGAAGAGGGAGAAACTGAATCCGCCTGAGTACAATTTCGGGGCGCTCCGTACCTCCTCAGCACCAGTTCCACCGTTCAAGCAAAGGCAAGAAGGGTCTTTGATATCAGCTTATCACGTCAGTGTATGATTATTGCGCATCAATAAACATTTAGATTACGCGGACCGCAAATTATTAATATATCTACTTGTGTGTATTTGGGAAGCGGACCGAGCGCGCGCTCTGCTCCGGTCCGAGAGCGAACGATGCTGTGCAAATATCTATTTAATTAGGTGTATGTCCGAGGCCGGATGATAGGCGCATGCGCACTAAACTTTACTCGTTCTCCTCATACTTCCAAAAAGGAAGAGAGAGAGAGAGAGAGAGAGAGAGAGAGAGAGAGAGAGAGAGAGAGAGAGTTTCCTGGCTTGGCGGCCCACTGAAGTCGCTGTGCTGTATTATTTATGGGTTGCTATAAAGCTGCGGCGCTCCCCGAGCAAACTACCAGCCAGTGAAAGTGAGTTTGATGTTTGATTTTATATGTATGTACGTTTACGTTCACCGGAGTTTGTGCTTTACTCTTCGGCTGCTGCCTTATGCGCGGCGCGGAACGTATATAAGATTTGCTGCTTTTACGAATTTTTAGATTTTTTTTTCTTCTTCTTCCTAGTTTTATGGAATGTTTACATGTCATTTTAAACTTATATTTTATGCTATTTTTTATGATAGTTTTAAATCAAAATTAAAAATAATTTTATATATAAAGTGATTACTAGGTAAAAAAGGACATTTTTAAAAACTTTTGTAATACTTCGATATAAATTTTTAGGTCCAAAATTCAGATTATACGCAGAAATAAATCTTCAAATGATTTTATAATGTTTTAGTGGTTTTATCTATAAAATATCTAATTCCAATGTACTCTAATTCTATATTTGTCTATTTTATTCGTAATTAAAGTTAAAATCTAATTAAATAGACAAACCATTTAAATTTAGTTATCTAGGTACCTTAATTTTATTTATATTTAACTAATTAACAATGACAGGTATTAGCACAAAATAATAAAACCGAATTTAAAACTAATTTTTTAATCATCATGTTTATCTAATTTTTGTTTTCTTCATTGACATAAAACTTTATTTTGAAAATTATTAATAATAGTTTACCATATTCAGTTATGTCAATAGACAATTTAATAACATATGTAAAATTTTATTACAAATGGATTTTAATTATGTATCTTTTCAAACTATAATATGGCTATTACCCAAAAATATTTCTCATAATATATTGATGTATTTTAAAAAATACAAATGCATTTATTCATTATATGCATAGTTTTCTCGTGACATATTACGTGGTGATAGATTACATGTGTAATTTAATTTTATGCCTTATTATATCAATACATAAACGAGACTCAAACTTAAATACATATTAGACTAATATCTTTAAGCACTCGGCAATGCCTTTGGCATGTTGTGTATTTATTAGACTATAATTCTATTAATTTTAATTCATATAATTTAGTTTTTAGTTTATGTATAAACTTTAAATAAATTTATTTTCAAATTTTCGTAATAACTTTAATTTAAATGTAAATATAAATTTGTAACATAGAAAATAAATATTAATAGTTAACATAATATATTGCTATAATTTAAATATGTTTTTAAATATTCTTTTAAATTTATGTGTAAATGTAATTTTAGTATATAAATAATTTAAAATTTGTAAATATCAACGAAAAAAATATAATAAAGTAGATACATTTTTACAATTTATAAGCAGAGAAGACAAAGCGTAAAAATATGAAATTAAAAAAAAAAATAACGAAAGTAAAATTAATAATTGTCATTTATATGAGTCGTGTATACGAAGGTAATAAGTAACAACACTGGACCCTCATCTTAAAAAAAAGTAAACAAATACGACATACACAGTATAATGTAAATTTATTTATGTATAAATATATTGTATGTGTATATATTTCTTAGTGTACATACTCTCTACACTACATAGATGTATATAATATTACGTGCACATACACACATAGAGGTCCGCGCATCCAAACGCGGCTGTGCTCTGGCTGTTTATCTATGTAAATTCTGTGACGTTGTCCGGGGCCGGCACGTCCAAGAACCGCAGCGGCGGTTGTGCGCACAGTGCGACGTAGGGGGACAACCACCCACCAAGCCAGCCCACCGTGTCACATGGAAGAAAGGGTTGCGAACGCGCACACACAACTTGCTTGGCTTGGCTTGGCTTGGCCTCATGCTATTGATTAAAGACGGGCAGTTGGTCCACCGGGTAATTACATCCCCTATCTCGGTCTCACGGCCGACGCCTCCCCCACCCCACCCCCACCCCATCTCTCCCTCTGCGTCGCTCACCGTCGTGCACGATGTCATTTAGCGACGTCGCTAACTTGCCTTAATACGGGGGGGCCGAGAGCAGCGCGTCGCTCTCGTGTGACATTTGCGTGTGCGGAGAGGCTCCGGCGAGCGAAAATTGACGCACAACGGAATAAGTCGTTCGCATAGCAGAACAGAGAGCAAGCAACGTCATTGACAACCAGGAGAAATGAGTTTGGAGTCCAATGTTGTTGATTATGCAATGTTGTTGACGTTGTGATAGTTTGTCTTTCGCACTGTTGTTTGTTTTAAATACAAGCGCGTTAAGAAAATTTGCATGAAACAATCTGGATTAAATGATTGCAAATTCATGTATAGCACACAGAGATTTTCTTGTTGTGAAATTTAATATAGTTAATGTAAAATAACATATTTTGTTATATACAGGGTGTTAGATAGATCGATGCAGACTTTTTTGATGGTGGTAGAGAGGATTATTTAGAACTTCTTTAACCACACTTACTTTAAAACAAAGTATTACAGGTTTTAAGATATTCTAGCTGTATTTTTACCAACTCAACATGACATTTTAAACACATTAGACTAATAGAAAAACTTTTATTTTTTATTTTTAACGTAAAACTATCAATTTTTACGATTAAAAAAAGTTTAAAATTGCAAATATCTTAAAAACTTTGTATTAAGGTAAGTATGGTTAAATTAGTTCTAAATAATACCTATCACTTTATCACTTTATAAAAACTTTGCATCGACCTACCTAATACCTTATATAATCTAATAGTAAAATGCAATAAAATATACTCGTAATACAAATTATGAAAATAAAAATAATATCTTTAGGAACAGTTTCAAAATTAGAAAAATATTTACTATAAAACAAATATATCTACTAGTATTTTTTATTTTCTTTAAATTTATATCGCCATCGAAATATATAAATAAATTTGTAATACAAATTATCAATTTCCAATCTATAACAGAATCACGTAACATCAGAACAAAGTAACAATATCAAACCCATTAAGAACATCCGAGATATGTAATATTGAAGTAGTTTATGTAAACGAAAACTCTCGCTACGTTTAGTATGACCAGTGTATATTGCAAATACAATACAGTTCATACGTGTGTGTGCGTGTGTGTATGTGTGTGAACACAAGCTAGCGTTAGCTTAGCTCGAAGAGGGATGGGACTATCTTCATTTGCATGCCTTCAGCATTTAGAGCATCGGAGTGTAATATTGGATAAGTTAATGTTTGGTTCTAGTTAGAATACGGCCACTGAAAAAACATTAGTTACCTTAGCTTATATGCTAGGTCCATATAGCCTGTTATGTTTTATCTACGAAACTATATGCAATGACTTTCTGACCAGACTATCTATCTCTGGATAGATATTTATTAACTTTCTATCAAGTTTCGTTCATCTATTATAGTTAACATTGTATATAAATTTAGTTTTTTAAAAATATTAATATATAATATGTCTGAAAATGTTGGCAACAAATGGGTAATTTTTTTATTATTAATTTAAAAAAAAATATTTTTTTATGAAAAGTTTTGCATCACATAATTATAAATCAATAATCAAGAATCAAATTTGCAAAATATTTAGTGGTATACAGGGAAAATCAAAAATATTGATTTATTCTGAAGAGTAAAGTGCTTTTAAATTTAAATACAGGACAAAATGTCATTTGAAAATGTAGATATTTGATTTTTGTTAGATATTTAAACATAACTATTTGTTTTAATTTAAACAATTAATAAATATATGTAATTATTTATTATATATTTAGTCTTAATATGATTAGATAATTATTAAAATCAAAGTTTACAGATATCAATTTTTATTCGATTTTGTGCATAAAATTCTCGAAACAAAATAATTTCTTTAAATTTTTCTGAATTCATATTTTGTAATTTTGTCTTTTTTCTTTTTTGTTAATTTATTTAAATTATATAATATATATATATATATATATATATATATATATATATATATATATATTTTTATATTTTTATATTATATATTTTTATTATAACACTTTATTAATTTATATATATATATATATATATATATATATATATATATATATATAAATTAATAAAGTGTTATAATGTTCAAATAATTAGGAAAATTTGGCTAATTTGTGTTTCAAGATTTTTAAGATTCTCATATATATATAAACACTTCCCGAAAAGCAGTGAGTTTGAAACTAATGCCATAGCTATTAGAACTACTCAAAGTAAAATAAAATTTTCGATATAGATTGAAAATCTTTCAATTTTCTGAAAAGATTATTTCTTAATTTAATACAACTTCAGAAAGATATATTTCAATATCATTTCTATACTTTACTTTATCGTAACATTAAACAGAGAGAAGCCTTACACAATTTGTCCGGTTGACTTCCAGGAATCTCTATCGTACCGGAATAATTCCGGGGGAGTCGTGCAGGAACCAGCTCTAACTACCGTTCTTGTATTACTACTACCAGTACGCGGTACCCCGGTACATACACTGCTACAGTTACACTGCATTGCTAACCAGTTTAATTTAGAAATGCCATCCGATTCCTACATACGTACCGAGTATGTACCGTAAGGCACTCGGAGTGCATTTGCGGATTGTAAGTTGCTGTTAGGATACACTCACAGTAAAATTGTAGTTATTAAGTAAAATACTATTTTAATAAAACTAAAATTAAATAACGCGTATTACGAGCTCGGTTTTAAAATTGGTTTTAACTAATGCAGGTTTTATAACAATCCAACTACTATGTAACAATTTCCTATCTTTGTGCAACTTAAAATGACAAATTTTCTTCTGAGTAAATTTAGTATTTATTTAGAATGAACCCTTTACCTGACTAAATAAAGTTGCACTTGGATCTTGGTTATTAAATAATTATAATTGTATACAATAAAAAAAATATAACGTTGGTGTCATTGAGTGCCAGAGCACTGCTACCTAGTGGCCTATCGTACTGTCCCTTTGATCTATCTCATGTAAGAAGTCCTGTCTCTCTTATGAAATATAACGTTTCTTAAATATTATATAACAAATATAAAATAATTACATATAAATTTAGCGACAAAAATATGAATCCAAAATGTAACTTAAACTGAATTGACAGTTACATTTTTTTATTTTTGCTTGAATTTGATTATTGAAAATGTATAAAGAAGTGCAAAAACGGCAATGTACACCGTCAGATTTGTCAGAAAATGCATATTCGATCACATACAAATAATATAGGTATACTGTTCTGCAACTGTTAGTAAGGTTACGTGGTATTTATTTTATATTTAGTTTCGTTTGAAGAAAAATAATTCTTTTTGTGTTTCGCTCAGATTATTTGATCCTGGCTATGACTCAACCGCAAGTATCTGGACTCAACACAATAAAGATCACTTTCTACTCTTTGTAATATAATGTATTCTATTGGAACCAAATGAAAAATAGTAGCAAGTATCCTATTTTGATATTAGTATCAGTGAAGAGTATTCGAAATGTGAGTGCATCTCCATACTTGTGCATTGCGAATTGGTCTAGCTGTTAAATTGACAGGTCGTCCGTTCGAGTCGACTCGAATCCGCATAAATCTAACAAGAGGAGAGAAAGGACAGGACGTACGGTGTACGATAACTAAATTACACTTACTGTGTGTGTGTGTGTGTGTGTGTGTATTGCGGGCATGCAGCGGGCAGGTTAAGTTAGCGGCCATCTCTTATGTACGTATTGTACAATTGTAGGTATGTTATACGTATGTATATTTGGTCCTTCGTTCGAATTAAATACACAAGCATCGTGTACTTGCTTTCCTACAAGTACACTAACGATGTCTCGCCTGCATTTTGATTGTTTTTAATTGGATTTATTGTATTCGAGACTAATTGAAACTTATTTGCAATTTTTATTTCTAGTAGAAAAATTCAAAGGAAATTCTATCATTTTTATTTTCTAGTGGAACAAGAATTAATTGAACGTAGAATTTAATTTGACATAAATTACGAAAATTAAATTTAGTTAGTTAGGTAGGTACAGAAAACACAATATTAGCTAACAATGTCCAGTTAACTACTGTGGATCACTTTTTAAACCTCATGCTAAAAAATCTAACATAAGATACATAATATATAACAAAATCGAGTTGATTTTTATGTATTACAAACAAATATGTATTACTGTGTAATTAAATAATTAAATGTAATTTACCTATAGGTACATGTTGCAGGAACACTGAATAGTTTTTTTTTTTTTTTTTTTACAAAATTACTAATATTTTTAATTATTTTTCTTATTTTTTTTCTGTAAACATACAAAAATACAAATTTACCTTTTTACTTAATCTACCGTGCATTGAGTCCAACAGAAATCTTCAAAGAATACTAATAATGTTGCAAAAAAAAATTATTTAATATTTTTGCGACAAATATTCTAGTGTATTAAAAAAAATATATATTTTTTATTTGTGTGTGTAGAAGAAAGTTAGTTACATATATGGGAAAAAAAATTATTAATAGACTTACGAAAAATATTTTTAAGGTAATTATTGGTGCTTGTGGAAAAGTTTATTTTGATGTAAAGAAACAAAATGACAATATAATAAAATAAATAAGTTTTAGAATTAAGTTTTATATACATATTTTATTTAAATATCAACTTTTCGATATACTCTATGTTTATCTTCATTAGGATAAAAATAATATAAATTACATAAATAATAAACAAGCAAAACATAAAAACAAGTTACTAGGTGACAAAAAGTAACTAGATTAAAAAAAAATTAATTATTTATAAATTATTAATTAAAGGAAGTCACGAAACGTCGATATTTTAATAAAATATATACAGAACTTAATTCTAAAGCTTATTTATTTTTATATAATGAGTTCTGAAAAATTTTTACTATTTGTTAGAAAATCAAAAATATTTTACGGTTTTTCTAAATATTTTAAAAATCTTAACTGCGATTTCATTTTAAAGGCAACCATGTTACTTAAAAATCAGGTACTTGTTTGGTAGATATATTATTTATATCAAATTTTATCATTAACAATCGTTTTCTTTACATTAAACTTTTTCAGAATCATATACGTATTAAATTTTGTTGTAAAGTTATTTTAATTTCTAATAAATTAATATATTATGCTAAATAATTACATAATTTATTAGCCATTTCGTAGTTAAAATTTTCAATTTCATTATATCATTGCTTTAACAAAAGATACACCAGACAGAAGAACTTTAAAATTTTTACTGACAGCAAAAGTACAAATATAATATAAATTTAACTATGGAAATCTACGTAATAAACGTTTATTATTTCCAATTTCAGTACAGTCAGTACGGCTGATATATGTAAATATATTAGTGTCAGACAATAATAACTGCTTTGAGCAGTTGAAAGTAAACAACTTGATGACTAGAGTACAGCAAGTTTCGTTAACTCTGTTATGATTAAAATCACAAAGATTCTTCCTCGTATGCATGATGGTCCGTATCCGTACATAAGTCAAGTAAAGACAGTATAACCTGGGTAAAGCGAGCGAGTATGTGACAAGTGTTAACAAGATTATTCTCATATGTCCTCTATGTTGCTCTCACGCAGAAACCCAGCTAATCGAATTCGGTATTAATTATCCATCCTCCGAATTTCTCGCGCAACGCAAAACAATAAATTTCAAATTATAGAAGTTCGTAAACATTAATTCGCACACTGTGTTAGTCAGTACCGCGTAATTAATTTATGGTACGCCGCTAGTAGTGCGCGCTCGGACGAGCGACCAAATTTGCATGCAGTGTCAACAACGGAGCTCTGCGCTACTCAGTCCTGCCTTGTTCTCCCCGGCTAGAGCTTCAACTAGTCGTTTGCTCTAAACCCATTCGGACAACACACACACACACACACAGTAAAATTAAATTCCCTAACAGCGACGAGACGAGTCCGCGGTTTGCACAAGTAGTTTGGTGCCTAGATAGATGCTTGCTTGCTTGGCGACGAGAGGTGCTGAACTCATTCCACTAGGTTAGTTTGATGCTGCTGCTGCTGCTGCTGCTGACCAGGACCACTAGTTCGTTTCGTCGTGGCCGTAGTCAAATTCAGCCCCGCGAGCGCTGAAGGGTGAGGGCCTGTATTCATTCGGGATGCTGATGGACTTGCTGACGTCATACCGCCTTCTTGCTCAATTACTTAGCTATTGTTTGCGTTCAAGTTGCTTGTTAGTAACTAATAATTTATATTTTCCTATTATACGATGGAAAGAAGTATTTTTAATATTTAAATGAATTCTTAACTTTAGTTTTTATGAGAAATTTTATTGATATTTTTTTATTGATGGCTTTTCTACACAGAAAAAAATAAAATAGTTTATTTATTTCTAATTATTTAGACTAATAAATTTTGAATGATATGTTTATTTAATTAGAACGTATTTTTATTAATATTAGTTATTTCATCTACATGCAGATTAGTTGAAAACAAATGGTTATATCAAATAAAGTTTAGATAAATTATATAAAATTTTAAATAAATCAACGAACAAGAATAGATGATTATTCGACAAATTAGATGAATAGACTAAACGTAATCATCTACTCTTTCAATTGATGTTTTATTTAATATAATCAGAGAACTAAAAATCATTTACTTTCTTTTAGGTAAAACAACTGAAACATTAGAAAAATTATCTAAATTGTTTTTTTCTTAAAATGCTATACTTTATTTCACTGTTTTTTTTTTAATTGTGACATAAACTTTTGAAATATAAATTCGGCTCTGACTATAAAGCTTTGTGAAAAATGAAAATACTATCCATTTATTGATATTTGATAAATGTATTTTAATTTTGATTCTACATTTTTTTTACAATAAATGCAATTAAAAAATTAAAACCAAAACAAGATAACTAAACAAAACCGTGACTAAGCCCATAAAAAATCCAATGTGAATTGGCCTGTATCTAACAGACGCAGGCGAGCGAAAAGTAAAGTAAAGCAAAAGCATAGGAAATAGAAGCAGTAGCAGTAGCGGGTGTTTGGCGACGTAAAACTGTAAACTGGATCGTTAATAAATTAGATAACCTCATTAAGATAAAGGTGAGATATTTTTCTGTTTCGCCTCTCAGAGTCCGGTGTAGTAAATAAGTGGCCTCTGTCAACTGGACTTAGCCTGATCTAATCTGAACATAACTCAGACTGTGTGTGTGTGTGTGGAGTGTAGAGTCTGTAGAAGTAGTAGCCAGAGAAGAGGAGCGCGCAAGCAAGCGTCTAATCAGTTAGCGGATTAAAATTAGAGGGTTTGACCGTTGGGAATTGCCTAAGTACAGGGTACCTAATATCGCTACAGGGACACACGCACACGACACATTGCTACCCCTTTACTTCCTACATCTACCGTCTTCCAAACACAGTGCGTCCAAAAATTTAACCAACTTGGTCAGTACCTATAACATATTTGTCTATTAATAGACATTTTATTTTCGACCGTGGTTATCTGAGATTAACGGCCGGTTTCATAATATATACTTTAACTAAAGTTAACTTTAAACTGACCAAAAAGCATTGATTATAAATTATACTATAATTATAATTATTGTTGTCAATAAAACGATGCTTTTTTGACAACTTTTCATACTTTTAATCGTAAAATTATGTGCTGTTTTCAATAAAACAAAGCTTTTTATCTGCTTAGAGTCGATTTTAGTTAAAATGTTTATTATAAAATTGGCTGTAATTTAGTAGTTCCTATTACTAACTCATTTTCATACATACATACATATATATATATATATATATATATATATATATATATATATATATATATAATTAAAAAAGTAAACAATATTAACTACTAAATTAACCATAAATAACAATGATCGTAAATAAAACGTCTAAAATAATGATATTTCAAAATTCACTTGTATAACTGTCAATTCTTCTCATTTTGAAATAAAAATGTTAAGATTCATTCAAACTACCCTATTTATAACAAAATTATAATGTTAAGTTTTAGCGCAGAGCTAGTGTTTCTGAATCAAACTACTTACTAACTTATAAAAAAAACTACGTAAATGCACGATTTTAGTTTATCAATTTTATTGTAGTCAAAAATTAAGATTATTATTGTTTTATACAATTATTTTTTCATATTTTCTGAAGCTAATAGATTTTGCAGTAGATAGTGCAGAACAAGTAGCGTTACGACTAAAACATTACACTAATTCTGTAATAAGTAAGAAAGTATGAATGAAGTCTTATAGCTACTGACCTATCTAGAAAATTAAAAAAAATAATTAAATTTATCTGATAATATTGCCAGTTAGATTAATAAAATTAATCGAGCATTTCAAATAAAACTTTAACTCTGGAAAACAAAGTTTTGAAAGAAATGCCAAAATATTGAACATAATCCAAAAAAATATTTTTCTTGGATATAAATGATTAAGTCACAGTAGTCAAAAAGGCATAAAATTTAAAATTGAAAAAACTAATATTTATGGTGAAAATAGTACTCGTATTAATTTTCTGAGACGAGCTTTTTTCGAAATTTATTATTATTGTCAAGTATTAATAAAAATAATACAAAATAAGTACTTAACTAAAGTAAATAAAAGATATACAAAAATATTTTTTGTTTTAATTTTTCAAAATACAAATTTTGACTTGATTAGAATTCCACGTTTCTGTTAATAATAATATACTTTGTTTATTTGAAATATGTTTGAACATTTTCTAGTACAAAGAAAATTTTAAAAATTATTCTCCTTAAAAAAAATTGTTAACGCTTGTTATCTATAATTTCGCGAAAAAATTAAAATGACAAAAAATTCAAAATAAGTCATTTTCGAAATTTCCGATTTAATTATAACAATTGACAGTATTATGAGTAAAATGTAACTTTGATAAGTATTACGTTAGAATGCGTGAAATTTTTAGATGCACTGTGCATTTGTAGAGACACTATCTGTCCGGGCCCAGCACTAAGTACAAGGGAGCCCCAGAATAGGCGAGTAAAAACGTTTAAGTTCGGGGTAGGCGCGCATGGACCCCACTAATTACTCACATGAGTTATTGATTTGCGCATAAATTCTCAGCGTTCAACTTGTTAAATCTATCATCGTTAGATATTGTAGTTGCTTCCAGCTCTCTTGCCCTTCGCCCACACTACTCGACAACTTTCCACTACATTGCATTAATAATTACTATGTACCGAGCAGAGGGACCTTATTATATATACGTAAATGTGTACCTACCAGAAAATTTTTATTTTCATCTAATACGCGGTGCTTTAAGATTGTCCGAAACTTTCGGCATTAAACTTTCCGTTTAACATGATGAATAATATTGTCGGAGACAAAAATTATTTTCGAAGTAACTTCATCATTTCATAAACGTTCAGTTTATTTAGTTATAAAAATATTTAGGGTCATATATTTTAAATTATTTAATTATATCTTTTTTTAGAATTTTATTATTATTACTATTATTTATTTGTATTTTGTTTCAAAACATTGAACAAAATTTAATTTTTCTTTTTTATTTTATTTCTAAATTTAAGTAAAAAAAATAACAATTTTTTTTATAGATTTCACTTGCTTATTAAAAAGAAATATTTGTATCACTTGAATTACTACTTTGCGCAAATATAAATTTAGAAAAGTTATCATAAAATAGAATAAACATCTTTAAAAAATTCTAAAATTTGACATTATTGTAAAAAAATGTTATGACCATTTTGAGTATTAAATAAATCTACAGATTATGGCAGCAAAACAAGAAATTATAATAGCTCAATAACTTTAATTTATAAATTTGCTCTATTTAAAAATATTATAAATATATTATTTTAAAATACAAAAATGACATTTTATTTTTTAAACGGAAAATGACTGATGTGGAAATGAGATTTTTACGTGGAGTATGTGGTGTAAATAAGAGAGATCGGATACGAAATAGATTAGTGTATGGTGAATGTGAAATTGAAAAAATGTTGTAGCAAAAGTTGGTGTTAGTCAGTTAAGATGGTTTGGACATGTTGAGCGAATGTCTAATGAATGTTTGGTTAGGTTAGTTAATTGCTGAAATCACCATTAATAAACTAACTAAATCATTAGTTAATTTTTTTTTACATACATACATACATACACAAACACGCAGTATACCCAAAAGGGAGTGGCACAAACTTTTTCTATTATCCCGAAATCAGTTTTCTCTAAACATCCCTATCCAAACAAGCAACTATAGCTTCATGCACATTCATAATACTTCTAATACATGCTCTCTTCTATTTCTACTGCACTTGGAACTTTTCGCTCACGCAAGCCACTCTCTCAATCATACACCACTCCACCTACTCATCAGAAGACGTCTAAGCAAACGTATACCTTCAAAATTATACATATAAATTGTAACCAAACGTTCATTAAATGCATTCGCTCAAGATGTCCGAACCAGCTTAACTGACTAACAGCAACTTTTGCTACATTTTTTTCGCAATTTCACACTCATCATACACTAATTTATTTCGTACCCCCGATTCCTTCTAATGAACGTTTGGTTAAAAAGATTTATTTAAATGATTTTGATGGTATACGTTTGCGTGGACGTCCGATGAGTAGTTGGAGTGGTATGATTGAGAGTGTTTTGCGTGAGCAAAAGTTTCCAAGTAGTAGGAATAAAAGAGCACGTATGAGAAGAATTATGAATGTGGATGAAGCGAAAGTTGCTTGTTTGGATAGGAATGTTTGGAGGCGATTGATTTCGGGATGATGAAAAAAGTTTGTGCCACACCCTTTTAGGTACATGGCGTGATTGTGTATGTATGTATTTTTTAAAGATATCTTGAGCGCATATAACTTATTACACGAGGCAACATTTTAATAAACGTACAAAAAATATTGTTTATAATTACTACACATTTATCTATTACATTTTATTATAAACGATAAAATATCTAACGTGATACAAAATAATCTATAGATGTTAAGTAACATGTTCCTAATTTTGGACAACTTTGTTGAAATTCTAAAAAAAATCAAACATATTTTATATGATTTACAACTATCGAGAAAAGTTTGCATTTGAAACCGTAGGCATACATACTCGTACCAACATGAACTTGAATATAACGTCCATATACAGTAAAAACCTGGTAATTAATATGACCCGTTCCAAAAGTTTGCAACCCTTTCAAGAACGTCTATCAATAAATTGTGACAAAAAAGGTCAAGGTTTTTCTTGATTGATGAACGTTTGACCATCTCCTCGCCACATAAACATTAGATCCATTCTTCTTTGTACCTTTTTTTTCTTCTTACGTATACGTATAGACAATTTACAACATGTTAATGCGTGTGACATGCTCAACCGGACATAATTAAAAACTAGCCCCCTGATTGACGACTGTCATTCATCTTTCAAGCGAAAGAACGAACGCGAAGGGTAGACAAACCCGAACGGTTAGGGGTTTGGACAAAGATGGTCCCGCGCGTTGAAGAGCGTTATTTTTATTTCCTGGTGAAGAACCCCATAACGATCAAATGCTTGTCCGCGCGGTTTACTCATGCGAGATTAATTTTATTATGCGTAAACTTTATGTCCTGTTACTCCTTTTTTTTTTGTTACAGTCTTATATTGTTCCGGTGATTTAAACGGTAACAGACGCAGCCTGGATTTTTTAACGTTACTAAGAAACATTAAACTTTATTTGAAATATAACTGCTATTTGTGCAGCACCGTTTTAAATTATATTCTTTTTATTTATTATCAGAATTTAATGTTTAAAACAATTTTCGATAATGGTACTAGTTACCTACATCAAATACCTATCTACGAGTACATTTCATATTTATATTATATATCAATATTTAACAAATTTATTTTATCAAAATTTAAATTTAACGTGTTTTTATTTTTTAAACTCTTTTAAAAATACTAATACTATATTAATTCAACAAGATAATATTGTAACAATAATAAAAACTAAACTAAACCGGTATTTGAATTCAATTTTTTTATCATTTTCCAGTTCAAATTGAATTATCAGAAATTACAAATACTATAAGTATTAAAAATTTTAGATTGGATTTGTTTGCAATCACATATAAGAGGGATGATATATTAGCGTACAATTTTAAATCAAAAATTCATATAGATATAGAGATATTTGAATTAAATCAGAATTGTCGGACAAGGGTGCTAAACATCGTAACAATTATTTCCAATTTAACCGACATCATTTTCCACGGAAGAGAAAACAAATAAAAAGTATATAAGCCTGATCGTATACCGTTAATGTTGCGTTATCATTGCTATTGGCTATTTCAAAATGGTCTTCGTATATCATCCATATCCATTTTCAATCCTAGCAAACCACTTTTACGGGCTAACAACCCTTTATCCAAAGTAGGTATTTTTTAATTTGCCTGTGGGCCGGATCCTATCCCTTGTTCTGTGTTGTGTTGCATGGTATATGCAGCAGCGTTTCGTTTTCCTATATGAATACGCAAATACAATTACCGGAGATAGAGATGAGACTGAAGTATCAATTTTGAAGATACGAATTTGGTATTTAACAGAGGCGGGTATGATTGCTAATTAATTGAATTTGATTTTTATTATAGGTATATTAATCGAAGATATTTAATTTCAAATGATTTTAGTTCAAATATTGTAATTTTGCAATTATGATCAGGTTTTTATAATTATTATATTTATTTTTTATTAATAATTTTATACTTACGTATATCAATGATGCGAATTTTCAGTCTACAGTTGAGCAAAATATTATATTAAATTTAGTGTTATTTAAATTTCTATAATTTAGTCCTACTTTCTTTGTTTTTTAAATTGATGGTTTACTTAATTGATCGTTTAGAGATATGGTTTTTATGCAATGTTTATTTGTATGGAAATAATAATCTTTATTAGTTGAATTTGTTACTCCAACTCAGTCTCTTTCATATCAAACTGTCTCTTATTTACAATGATACAGAGTAGTCACTTTTTATTTTTTAATATGACTGATTCACGGCCGGTTTTATACTTTAACTAAAGTCTAATTTAAGCCGGAAAAAAGTATCGATTTTAAATAATCATTAATAAAACGATGATTTTTTTGTCAACATTTTAAACTTCTAATGGCAAAAATATTGGCTGTTGCCATTAAAACTAGACTTTTGTCGGTTTAAATAAAGTGTTTATTTATAAAACCGCTCACCAGTTCTTCAAACAATTTATTTATATTTATTTTTTATTAATTTAGATTTTTTATAGAAATACACATAATTGTCAAAAGTTTTTGAGATTGTAAAAAATTTATTTAATTTTTGTAGATTTATTTTTTTAATAAATAAGAAATAAAAAGTGTTTTAAATAATTTATTTAAAATATATAAAAATTTCTACTTCTTGTAGTGGTTTTCTTCAGTATATAATATACATAAAAATTCTGTTTCAAAAAACTATAGAAATAACTATTAATTAAATTCTGATATGAGCACTGTGCAAACTGAGGATCTTTGAAGTCTCACGTTAAGATAATATCTGATAATAAATTTTCAATATTTACTAAAAATAATCCATTTTCAATCAAAATGATTACTTTATAAAAATATTTAAATAAATTGCATTGCTTCAAGAAGGAGGAACTACTTTACTTTCAGGGAATCATCAGTGGAAGAAAATCATTTTATAACATTTTGTAATGCTTTAATATTTTATTCGAAATTATTAATTAATTACCGTACGTCACTGATAATAAGCAATGTCCCTTCACCTCGATTTTGGTATCAAATTCAGCTACAAGAATAAACACATTGAATGATAGGGTATCGAAGGCATCGGGCCGTTCCGATCGGTTCCTATAAACAGCGTTAAAAGGTAGCCGTTGGGTGGGTTTGTCTCCCAATGGCGCCCTGGGTCACCTGAACCAATCAAAATCCAATTAAATACCTCGTCCTAAAACGGCTATAATCCCCCATGCCCAGGTCCAGCCACTGTCCGAGAGAGAACCTCATCCCCTCTAGCCGGGCCAAAATCTCTTTTGCGCTGATTGCCGTCGAGTACGATTTAATTGAAAAGTAGAAACGCACACACACACACACGCACGCATGCGGATCTATGTAAATTCGATCTTGTGCGAATTCGTATCAATATCATCGCATCGCGTGCGTCGAATTAGGAAATTTAATTATCTGAGATTAAGAAGAATTGAGAATGAAATTTGCGAGTGGATTTAAAACGGAAACGCGTTAACGGTTTACCGAGTGAACGCTGAAACGGTTACCTTTCGTTTCGCTCTATAGAGATAAATATACTCTCTCTCGCTAGTCCAGTTGTCCAGTTCGACTACCTGGATTATCTGGACAGCCGAAAATCATTTTGTTTTCGATTTCAATTCGCAAATTCTTATTTGCCTTCATAATACACATTATCTTTGTTAAATCTATATGTGTCACTAGTTAATTACGACTGTTACATTTCTATTTTTACACACACATATATATATATATATATATATATATATATATATATTACATTTTCTATAGAAATATACTTACTACTCAATATATTTTGAAATCTAGATGCTGAAATCTAGATTTGCGCATAGCTATCTATTGTTTTAATTTGTTTTTCTAGAGTAACTTGTTATTAGACTCGTAAATTTACTAGCCACTAATAAAATTTTAATTTCTTGTAGTTATACAACTAGATAGAATAAAACCTATATTCATATGACATTTTTCACTCGAAATGACTTTCCTAACACAATTTTAAAGTTTAGTACAGTCGTTGTAAATAACCCTGTATAATATTTATCACTTTTGTAGATTTATTCTATTTACTGAGAACTATTCATAACTTTCTATTAATCAAAATGACCGGTAGCATTTACATTAAAAAAATATCAATCTGAATTTATTTAAAACGAACAATTTATGTGAATAAATTTACAACACTTTAAAAAACATTGACAAAAATTCTGTTGAACACAATTCTGTTATGTATAACAGGACAAAAAAAAATGTGTATTTATAAATTTTATAACAGTTTTTTTCTTATCAGTACCGCACTATATTTTGTACTGAGCATAAAAAATAAACAACAGATGCCACAGATTTACCTAGCAGGAAAAATATGCCAACTTCTCAACTGTCTTCTAATTTAAAAAATTCAAAGTATATTCTCTCAGCTATAGCCCCAGTCTAGCAGCTAGCACGCTCACCTTCTTTGAGGCAATTTGCTAAAAGTAGTTTGGGGCAAAGCCCATGCTCGGCGTGCACGTGATCGTCTCGGGCAGCCATTTATCACGCGGCCGCAGGTCACTGGTGTGCGGTGGCGAGCCAGCGCGTGATCCTGAAATATGACTAACGCACTTCAGCCAACACCGCAACCACACATACACGCGCACAACAGCAGCAGGAAATTGGTGAAGTGTGTATGTGTGTGTGGGTGGTTGGTTGGCTAAAGCTAAGAAGTTTGTATATATGTAGGATCGTTTAACATGCGTGAGACATGTTGCCTATTTGTTTTTTGATGCGATAAGTTTGATGTGTTAAGACGTTAGCGCGGTTACATCCATCAGGATATTGCCAGGATTAACAAACTAAAGACTAAACGTACACTTTTACTATATTACATTATCTTACTACCAAACTAACATAAGTATTACTATAAATATTTCTATTAGGAGTAGAAAATTGAGCAAAATAAATTCTTAAATATGAAGAATATTTTTAAAGACTATTAGTTCCAACTAATTCAAATTTGCTAATATACTATTTATGTATATCTTATTTTAATAAAATATTGTATTTCTTTTATGTAATACAATATATTTATTTTGTCTTTTTTTAGCAGCAATGTTTTTTTTATATAAAGTCAAATAAAATATTTTGTTTACATTGGCGTTATTTAATAATTAATAATTAGGTGGCATGATGGCATAATACTTTCAAATTTTTATTCCAATTCAAATATATCAACATGTGTCAATGAGTAATGTCACTGATTTAGTGACAAAAAAATGGATCATGTATTCCATCGTTTTTGGTGATTTTTCTTTAATTTTATTTTCCAGCATAGAATGTCCATTGCAAATAATATAATTAATTTTAAAACACCCTATATATTATAAAATAAAATTTCACGATAATTATTTAATATAATATCACTTTAATATAATAATCTTTGAAAGACTTTTTTTTGATAATCAAACTGGAATAATTGAAAGGCGTACTTGATAGTTGATATTTGACTAGCAATGGCATGAGTTGCTTTGGAAACTAATTAAATTGTCGTTTCCAGTATTAAGGGGTGAGGGGGGTTTGGGAGGTCAGTGGATGTCATCAATCAAGCGTTGTCGCAAGATGGCCGACACGGACAGTGTTTATAATAACATTTGTTTAGCTGGACACAGTATATACACCGTATAACCGTACCGCCTTCGGACTAATCCTGTTATATATGGAACACGGGACACTTATTAAAAGTTATGATTTTATGTCACGTGTATGTGAGTGGCTCTAGATTTTCGAATGTGTTTGCGTGTGTATTTGCATATGACCTGATGGTTTTGAACGTGTGCCCTAACAATGTAGCTGAAAGAGAAGAGATTTTATGCTTTTGCTTTCTGGTATTAGGTTATTTTCTAAGATCAGATTGATGGTCAAAAGATAGTTTTTAAGATTATAAATTAAGTAGTGACTATATTACTAGATGCAATACTTTCGATAATTAAGTTTTTATATCGAATGTATATTTTTTTGATAAGAGATTATTTAATATATTGTTTATTAAATAATTTAACATATTTAAAACTACTGTGGTCACTACAGAACCGACCATCACTACAATATACTTAAACAAAATACTTTTTAACCACTTTCTAACCACAAAATTATTATTAAAAATGATAAAAACATAAGAGTATCATAGTACGATAACAGTTTTATGATACGTATTTATAATTTACAGTAATCATGGAAACATACTTACATATATTACAAAATAGTACTTAAAAAAATATTGCAAAATATGAAAAATTATAAAAAGTCGTACTTATCAAAAAAATGTTACAAATTAAAGTTGTTAACTATAACTGCATTGCAGTGGCGTAGCCAGAAACTTGTCATGAGGGGGGTTACTAATATTAATCAATAAAGATAATACTATAATTTGTATAAAAAATAAAGCAATAAAAATTATTTTTATAAAAATGAAAGTAAAATAACATATTTCATATTTCACATACGTATGTTTTTGGTCGTACAGGTTCTGAGGGGTGGGGGGGGTTTAACACCCCCCCCTAACACCCCCCTGGCTACGCCACTGCTGCATTGTAAAAAATGTAACTTAAATTTATGTAATTTTACATAGCTTTTAACAGTAATATAACACCATTTTTGTAATTTCACTGTGATAATTTACGTAATATTAATTTTTTTAAGAAATAATTCATAATTACAATAATTTTTTACATTGTCGTACGGCAACTTTTATTAAATAAATTTTTTCGAAATATGTATCTGTTGCGAAATATCCATTAAACAAATAAAGTCATCTACCACTTTCGGTAGATGAATCTGTACTAGAAGTTAATCAAATTAAAATATTCGCGTCCCAAACGTAAATATAAGATTTTTAAAAAGTCCATTTACTTGAATTTACTTTACAAGTGTCCACAGACCGACAAACTGATATCACGCTAAAAATATTTGATTCATGTTACAAAAAGTCGATTTCGTGCTTATCTATGAAAATTTCCAAAAGTCAAAATTGGTATGATTACGATACCTCCCTTTACAATATGTGACAGTAGATGTATAATATTTATAATACTATTTTTTGTATGTATGTTTTGGAAATCTAATTTGGTAGCTAAAATTGTTAGATCAAAATTTAAACCTGGTAACAATTTATGGCCAAGCAGTCAATTTATAATTTAATTTATATTTTAGTTACAATTTTTTAACATATATTTCTAATCATAATTTTTTGTTGATTTAATAATTTTATTGAACAACTAAGACGCAAATACAACATTACTGTTTTAGACTAAATATTTATTTCTGAAAATAAAAATGTTAAAAGTAATCTGTAATCTTCAGGTTTTTGCTATCAATCCTCGTCACAGACGTTTCGCCATACATCGTAAATGGCATCCTCAATGCTGGGTGACAAAATAATTACACATGCGAAAATCGAATTTTTCTCTAATAAATTTTTCTAAAAATTGCTAATCAAATATATTTTTTTTAAACTATTTTTGTTAATAAAAATCTTTTTAAATTAATTTTATGAAAAACATTTTCTTCAATTTAGAACTTTTATAACTTTGCATGTTTTTAATTTGCAAAATACTACATTTATCAGTTGTAGTAAAAATATTTGTATTTTTTGTTTTGTTTTTTGCATTACATATTAAAAAAATTAACAATACTTTCAAAGATCTAGTTTTTTCAACTTTCAGAAGACTATAAATTGTATTACTGAATTATTCTTTGAAAGATTGTAATAATTTCGATTATAAAGAAGAATAAATTTGAATATAAAATTAATACTATTAAACAAAACTTGTTATCTTCAGTAATATACGTTACAAATATTCTAATCAGACATTTAATATTTTAAAACCTTTTACAGATACAACATTTGATAACATTATAACCGATATAAAACTAGAAAAAAAATAAAGATATTTGTAACGAACAAATTTGAAAGAATGACCAATCCTGTAAAGCCTTACCTAGAAAAAGGAGGAATACATCCGAATGTGTCTATGGCGCTTAGGTCTTCCAATTCCAGATACCTGAATGTACCTAGATGATTTTAAATACCAAATCGGAAGTGTCTAGGCTAGCTTTGATTTAGGTCACATTAGGTACATAGAGAAAAGATTACATTTCAAAATGACAATTGTTGCTGCTTGACCAAAGGTCACCCCATATATATGTTTTCTTATACTGTGTCTTATTAAATTTATGTATGTAGATCGAATATCCGTTAGAAGGGTTTTTGTCAAAGATATTTTTATTTATTTTTTTTAATTTCTGGAGACATGTTTAAGTAGTAACGGATATTTCATTTATTTGATATAGGTTTTTTTACTGGATTACGTTTGTACATCGTTTTAAATAGGATATGTATTCATATAACTGTAAGGAAAGATGATTTTAAAGAATTATATGCACTATGTATGTTTAGTTTTTTTTTTTTTTTTTTTTTTTAGATAAATAGATAAAAACTTAAATAGATAAAAAAAACGTTATGTAATATTAGTGTGATACTCATACTTATATCAAATATTTCAGTTTATTTTTATAATTTATAAAATATAAATAAAACAAATTAACAAATATGGCTATTTTAAATAAACTATAGAAGTTTCACTTTTCTTTCTAAGAAATTGAATGTTATTTATCTATTTTTAAAATAATATTTTTTTTAAACAAAAATTTTGTTAAATAAACTATTTTCCGAAACAAATATTATTCTAATTATCAAAATAATTTTATTAAATCTTGGTAGTTATTTTACTGTATTTTCATATTGAAAAAAATCAGTTGGTATATATAGTTTATCTATTTGAAATAAAAATATCTAATATTATTGATTTAATTTTAAATTTTGAGTATTTCACAAAAATATTATTTAATGTATTAATAAATTTTGAGTAGAAATGTTTTTAAAAGTTAATAGTTTTATAATTTTGTGTGTATATTTTTTTTAAATAAATTGTTTGTTATATATATTGATAATTAGGGCTAAGTTAATTTTACGTCACGGAAAATACGGTTTTTATTCTGATTGGCTGAAATTTTACCGTTGGCCGATTTCACCGGCAACAACCAGAAATTTCAACCAATCAGAACACAAATCGTTTTTTTTGTGCCGGTTTTGCCGTTCCATCTAAACTTAGCAATATCATAAGTCCCGATTTGACCAGGATAGTCCTGTATCCTTGTCGCAGTTTTCAATTTTATTCCGATATTTTCAATATTGTCCCGGTTTTCTGAAAATACTACATATATATATATATAGAATTTTACAACAAAATTATTAACAATAAAATGTTTTGAAAGAAAGTAATAAGTACAGAAAAATCGAATAAATATGAATAAAAGGTTTATGCATTTTAGTTTCTTTGATACAAAATTTAATTTTGTGTAAATATTATAATTACGTATACTACTTGTCTAGAGAAAAAAAATTATTATTTCAAATTTAATAAAAATACTGAAAAGGACCACAATAAGATTTAAAATTTTTAAATAAATTTTATAAAATTTGAAGATACAAAAAATAATTGCAAGATCGAACAATATTACCAGTAAATTGATACGAAAAGCAAGAGAAATTTACAAAGAAAAAGCTAACATCAGTCATTATAAAGAGACTGATTTAAATAAAATTTGGTTTTCTTTAAGAAATAAATTATAAAAATTCGTAATCTAGTTACTTGTATTTTATTACATAGTTTCTTGTTTCTATATTTTGTTTGTTTATTATTCATGTCATTTGTAATTATTTTCCTGATGATAATGCACGTGCGGTATATATCAAAACTTTAAAATTTAATTAAAAATTATTTAGAACTAAAACCTAAAAGTTTTTTTTATTATTATTATTATATAAAAAAGATTTGGTCTTAAGTTATTAGGAAAAAAAATTACTTACAGATCATATTTTATTTTTGTTTTTAAACATTTATCATTTATGAATAAAAGACCAAAAGTATAAAACCTTTATAAATATGTAACGTTATTAAAATATGATTTAATCATCCCTTATAACTTGTCAAAAACTTGATTTATACATTAACAATAAACAGTCAAGTGACTTGATAATCCAAATTATAATACTCGTAATAACATTTCAATCCTGTTTCAAAATAACCGGAAAACCGGAAACGGTCAAAACAAGCGCGCACGCGATAAGTTCTTGACCTTAACCAAATTTACCACTTTTCCCCAAACTGGACACTGGTCATTCCAGACCAGTTATAGGTAATAGTTTTTTTTGCATATCTATATCTCTGTATATAGTTGTATGTCATAGAAATGACTCGTTAAAAAGTTGTAAATGTCTTGTTAAGTCCCCCGTTGAAAAAGAACTGGTAAGTTATTTGTAATAAATGAATTATTTATGAAAAAGGTTTCAAGGCCTGAATATAAACGGTTTTTTGAAGGTGGTTTAACGTGAAGTGCTACTGTAAGTGCGGTAAACGCATATAGATGTACACGTACTTAGATTGGAGCCACTTTAAATGAATTTATTAGAATTTTTAGTTTTGTACACGGATATAAAATTACTTTTTCAATTACTCTACTAGCAATATTAATTTAAGTTTAAAATGGTAATGTTTAATTTTATAAACGTTTAAAGATTGTAGTACGTAACCATTGACAAAGACGACAAATTATTTTATCAACACTGGGTGTGGAATTTAATTTCGTTGAATATTAATAAATATGACATATAGTCGCATACAGTTGCTATGAAAATGTAATTTTTTACAATTAACTATATAAGCAACTACTTTGTTTAATAAGTGACATAATGATAAACAAATTTGAGTAATATTTGGTAGAAAATAGTTTTTAAATAATTATTTTATGGATTGTGAGTTAGCAAATTATTCTAAAATATAAGAAACTTAGAGAATCTGTAAAGATATTAAAAAACATGGAATGGTAGCATGCAAAAAATATTTGTATATTCATCTACATAATATTTTTTCATCAACAATAAAATATATAATCATTCTATTCAAACTTAGAAAAATAAGTCAGTCGATAAAGTATTCAAAATTATGACAATTTAATATTAAAAACATCACATACATAATCTGTTTATAATAAACTAATAAATTTTAAGAAAGGGCTTTCAGTGGAAACACATACATACCTAATAACTCGCTTGTAACACATAAAAGATATAATATAATGATATTATTATATCATAACTAACTGTATACGCATGTAAGTTCTATATAAATGTAAGGTGCCGAATGGTCAGTTCGATCTTTGACCCTTGAGTGACCACACGCGTCTCATAGGTCACCACTTTGTGCACTGCTATGGGTGTGTACCCCTTGAAAGCTTTTCAACACCGCTTGACCACTGGTCAGTATGAACTTTGACCTCGTTGCGGTTCTTTATTTGAAGTGACTACGAGCATTCAATATTAGATATTGTATTACTATATTACAATATTTATTTATTTAACAATGAGTACTATTATATCTATAAAAAAGTGCAAAAGAAAAGTGCTATATCATTTTATGGAAATATAGATATCATATTTAATAAATTTTTTACAATAATACTACACAATATCTATAGCAAGTATAAAAAATTATTTAGGCAAATTTCTAAAATTTGTTTGTTATTAATATAATTTTAAATTATTAAATATGAAATTAAAATTTTGGGAAATACAAATAATATGATGAAATTTTTTTATTAAGTCAGTTTTGTTATTCATATGTAAAGATTTTAATTATTATTTTTTTTTAATTGTTATTGAAGGTACGTATGCAATACGTTTTTGCCACGCTTTGTTGTTCAGTAGTTTTACAAAATATTTATGTATAGTATATACACTGAAAAAATATTACGAAGTTAAACATGCAATTATTTTTAGGTAAATCTAAATAAATTAAAAAATATTTTACATAATTTTTGATGTACATTATCATTTTTTAAGTGTTAAAAAAATTAATAAAACTTAAACAGCTGCTTGAATATTTTTTTGAGTAAACATGCATTTCAATGATTTAAAACCAAGTATTTGTATTTTATTTTCTCCTAATTGAGAAACTTTTGTCCGTAATATTTTATAAATGAAGGTGACCAGATTTCTCAGTTTAAAATTCAGCACGGACAACTGAAATCAGGGATTAATTTTTATTTTTGTATAAATATATTAACATCAAATATTAATTTTAGTTTCAAAAATTGAAATTTTAATAAATACAACTTTAGTCCAAACTTCTTGTTATCAAATACAAACTAAACAATTGTTTTATAAAATAGTTATCTTGCAATAAACAGTTGTTCAAGTTTTTTAAAATAACTTTACATCACGTAGTTTTAAAATTAATTACTGTTTACTATTATATTTATATTATATTACTGCCTAATTTATTATATCGATTCATTGTGAAACTTAATTTTACCGCATCTCCTGCAGAGCGCTTAAATTCACTTATCTGAAAATATCTATAATTTGAAACAGAACAATTGAATTTAGAAAACAAGCGTCCCAAATTAGCTCTCAAAAAATTTACTTATTTATATTTACCAATATATACATATCTTACACATTCTGTGCATTTCAATAGATATTATAAGTGCATTTCGATTTTATACAATAATCTGGGAAATGTCAGACTAAGAATTTTCCAAAGGGTTGCTGCATTTGAAATAAAGAAACGATTCCCACACTGGACAAACAGCGGACAAATAGAAATAATATTCCATAGAGCCATCGGCTACTTTTCTGTTCTAGTAACAATTGTCTATTGAAATGTAATCTTTTCTTTAGCCGGGGAAATCACCTCACCACCCCGACCCCAGTGACCTAAATCAAAGTCGCCCGACACTTCCGATTGACCAGGTACGGGGTAGTCGGGCGTCTATACTTGGCGTCGCTGCGCGTCCTCACCCCCTTTCTCTAGAACTTACACATTTTTATTTACGATCTGATGCTCCGCTCTCTCTCTCTGGCTTGCTACTGTATTACAATTCTATTGTAACTCGACTGCTCTAACGTATTTATATCAATGACCAATGGTGCTCTCTTGGCTTGTCCGTGTATCTTATGGTAGTTGATTTATATTCATATGTCTTTTCGAATTTGATAAAGGAGTTGTAGAAGTAAGTAAGGATAAAAAGTATTATTTTACAGTTTTGGTCAGTGAACGTTAGATAGCTTTCTTTTTTTTAATCATAATAAATAGACTGACAAAAATTGAAACTGTTTTTTATTTATTTGCATCTTAATACTTAAAATTGATAATAAAAAAGATATTATTAAAAACAAACTATATGTCTTGTTGAATCTTAACTTGTAAACTATAAATAAACAAATTTTATCCAAAAATTTAACAAAACAATGTTGAAAATATTTGCTAGAAATGAAGTAATACTGCTAAGAGATTTGACATTTTTGGGTTTTATTTTTTAAGTTTTTGGATCAATTAAAAAATATTATATAGGAATTTTGTACATTTTCAACAACTTTATACTTTTACAGGTAAAATTTAATGTATTAAATAACACTGATGTAATTTATTTGCTGTGTTTTTAATTCCTAATATATCACTCGAAATATTTATTGTAATAAGGCAAATTATAAATCCAGTAAATAGAAAACCTGAATAAACATTTTCCAAAAAAGCGCACATGTCTAAGTCATTTCAGTTCCTCAAAAAAAATTGTCAAATATCAGGTACTTTTGGTACAATGGGGTTGTCCCGTTTTTTCTAACACTATTATTTTTATTTTTTTTCTGAAAGTTGAAGGCTCAAGTAATCAAAATATATCATACATATTTTTTAATTTTGTTTTATTACAGAGAAAAAAAATATTAAAAAATATTCACAAATTCAAATTGTTTCTGTATGACGTCAGTTACCTTGAAGCAGAACACTGGCGCTATCTTCTGGATGTTGCCGTTAATGACAATTTTCAATTATAATTATTTTATTTAAATAATGTATTTAAGTAAAAATACAACAAAAACTATTTATAATAGTTTAATAAAAATAAAGTATAAAATAATTATGCATCAGTTTCGTGTAAAAATTGAAATTGTTTTCTTTAACAGTATTTGTTGGTTAGGTCTAGGTAAGCGTATACATACAAAGAATGTAACCAGTTATCAACTGTCACTGAAGTGTCTGTGAGGTACGTGACGTCATAATATCGTTGGCGTGTAAAAAGTCGATAATTTAATAATTAATATCTACGAAATTAGAAGGTATTTCATAATAATTTTTTTTTTCTATAATATATTAAAACATAAATAATCGTTTTCTGCACTTACATTTTATACTTCAAAAAAACGGGACAACCCCATTATAAAAGAACCTCCCCTTAAATGACATAATTTTTCAACTCTTATTCTCTTTTTACAATCTGATATTGGTAGTAGGTGTACTTTCAAGGGGCTTATGCCTGATATGACTATTACTAAAATCGCAGTGTGAATGTAGCTTAATAATCATTAAAATTAGCCGTGTGTTCCAGACATTATTTCTTTAAAATTTTTTTTTTTTTTGGCAAGAAACTTCTACACAAAATCTACTGTATTAAACAAAATACTAACTCATTTTTTGCTACTATTATTATTTTGCTTTTTCTTGAAAAAAAATTAAACTTCCAAATATCAATATGTAAATCACGTATTCTTAATCTAAATAATTCAAATTTGATGAATAATTACTTTCAATCTAAAACAAAGCAAAGCCGTTGATAATTTCTAATACAATAACGTAACGATATTTCAATAACGTTATAATAACCGATAACTTTCATGAAACGTTTTTTGTAACGTTATTTTCTATGAGTTTTCTTTTGAGAGATATTTTTTATTTGTATTTCAAATATGAAAATTAATTTCGTAATATTTTTCTTTAATTTACACTTTACAGATAATTTTAAAGTTACAAATAAAAATTATTTTTATAACGTTATTTACGTAACGTTATGTAACGAAAATAATTAATAAATAACGTTATACAATAACGTAACAATTTGAAACGTTTCTTGCATACCTGATTTTTAATAGGATCAATAAAAACTAAAAATGGAAGCACATAAAACGAATATAAAAAAAAAGCTAAACTTGTTTTGGCTCTAAACGTTGTCTTGTCGTTAAATTTCAGCTCACATCAATTGAAATAATCATTCCTGATTGAATTGAGAGAGGGGTATGGAATGATAAGATCTAGTTACTGCTAATTGTAACATGTTCCATTCAATATAGGGCCACTCGACTGTGGCGTCCTGCCTCTGCTCATGAAGGTCAGTTTGACCAGTGTCCAACTCCGGGGTTCGCTCCGGTTTCGGCTGATGCTTATCGCCACATGGACGTACGTACCATTAAACGATTAGCGTTCCCGAGTGCGTGTGAACACTTTAACGGGGGGGGGAGGGGCATATACACCGCTCACACTCCTTGCATGCATTAAAGAAATTTATTTAGCGTTATCGCGGCCACTGATGCGAATTTATTACATTTAAAAGATAGAAATTATTTAACAGGGGTTAGAGTGTAACGCATAATGGTCTAAGTTAGATATATTTTTACTTTTGAAGGGAAATAACTTATGGAGTTACGTGATTGTATGGGGCCTACCACTGTTTTATTGCCCAGTACTCATTTCTAATTCTGTGTGCTTAATACACTGTTTTAACTGGAATAAAGTTGGCTATTTACGAATTTAGTTGGGAAACTTTTTTTTTTCGAAATAATTCAAATAACCTGAATGTGTTTGGAAAACGTAAGCTAACCAAATTATTCAATACTACATCTATTTTTGACAACTTTGATTCTAATATGTTAATCATTTTTGATAAATAACATTTTTAACGTTTTGATTATTTATTCTGTTTTTTACTCATTTTTATATTTTATATAACGTAAATTTTATAATACTAATTCAAACGCAGTTTCACTGTATTTCAACTGCATGCAAAAATACTAAATTTGTTTTATTAAAATTGTAATTTTTTTAAAATAATCTTTAATATATGATTTAAATTGTAGCATACTTATACATCTGTCATTTAAATTATAAATATTAATATTTCGAAATATATTACAGTTGGTTAAACACAACTAGCATAATCAATACTAACTTAACCCTTTAAAAAGTTATGGTAAGTAATTAATTTACATAAAATTTGACTACCATTAAAAATGTCAACTATTTAAATACGCATTATATATTTAAATTTAGGTTGTATCGTATTTCTTCATTAAATAATAATAATGCCAAATTTTACATGTAGTAAGTTTTCAAATCAGATACCATAAATTTCCCATAGATATCAAATAGAAATTTAAATATACCATTCAAATGCATTTTTGTAAAACTGTTATCGGTCATTCATGCAAATCAGCTGTGACCAGTGCATAATTTTCTTAGGTATTTAACGAAATTGAATCAAGTGTACCATTTAAGCTGAAATACATGGAAATTTTAGAAAATATGTGACCTACGCATTTGATTTTGAAGTTGAAGTTGAAATTTGTCTCCATGAATTTCGGCATAAATTAGATATAATTTTACACATTACTCGATACATTGTAATAAAGTTGTATTTCTTCGAAAAGTTACAGGTCAATAGCGTAGGTGACAAACGAATATTGATTGTTTGAAAAAGATTAGTGTCAGTTGCATTAAAAAATATTTACTATTTTTATTACTGCAATTCCAAAGAAAAATTTGGCTACCTTTAATTAATAGTTTACAAATTTTATAATCTCGTTACTTATTTTATTACCTAGTAACTTGTTTCTATGTTCTGTTTATTTACTGTAAATGTCATTTATATCATTTTTCTTGATGAAAATGTACGTTGAGTATGTCGAAATGTCGATTAATAATAAATTAATACAGAACCACCAACTTAAAATCGTTTTATTTTAATAACTATTCTTATATCATGTATTTGGTATCAAAAGAAACGTCCTGTTACAGCTGATTCAAATGTGCAGTTTATTTTTAATTTTTATAGAGTAAGTTACGGCAACATTTTCTGGTATAAATTATTAAAAATAAATTATCGGTAATTTAAACATTACTATTTTTAACACACAAATTTCTAGCAATAGAACTAACAATATCAAACTGAAAAAAAAAAATTTATTTTTACTATCTACATAGATTTGATTTAGCATCCGTTTACTACCACTCTCCTTACGTCTTTTGCCTCCCTCGGGGCAAGTTTGCGCAGAGAATTTAAATTCGTTAGTAGATTTTCCAGTCAGTCTCACACCCCGTGCACTGCTCCGTGCTCGAATTTGATTTGAATACGGTTGATGGACATCGGCCGAGGATAACGTGCCCCCCAAAATGTGATGGACGCAGAGTACAATGCCATGGGTATATGCTTCACGGCGCGTCTACGTCTTCAGGCAGGTAAAGGGTTTAGTCCGTTCGTTTGCGTTTGCTTATTTATTCGCGACCAATGAGTATAGGACTGACGCGGGACTATTGTTAGCCGATCATTGTATAGAGCATTTCTTATTTATCTATTATTTACATATATATATATATATATATATATATATATATATATATATATATATATATATATATTTATGGTTTATTAATTATATATTATGTAATTAAAAAACAATGCAAATATGGCTAACTAAAGAACTGAATAATATTTTTTACCACTTTAACTTGACTTTGTATACACAAAAATTATGGCTCGTATTTTCACCTCACTTTTATAAGTGATTTTTGTCAAAATTACATTTAACGTTTACTTAAAATTATTTATTAAGTATTTTAAAATAGTTTATTTAAATTTTATAATCTGAAATATATTAAAGTTATCAAAAATAGAAAAACTATTTAAATTTGATGAAAAACAAAAACAAAAAGTTATTTTGAAATTAATAATAAAAGCATTTTTTCACAAAAAAGTGAAGTGAGAATACAGGCCTATATAAATTTATCTACAAATCATGAGACACTATGGTGCCCAGTATTTCTAGGTATATTTATTCAACTGCTATAATTTTACATAATTATTTAAAAATACATATTTATCAGAACTATTACAAACATCATGTAATATGATATTACCAACGGAATGGAAAAGTGCATATGTATGTGATATTACAGTTTTTTAGTAAAGTCTCTTTTAGAAAATTTACAGAACTTCAGTAAATTTGCTCTCAGGAATTTTCCATAAATAGCTAAAATTTGTTTAGTTCTGTAATATTATTGTTGGTATAATTATTTACATTTCTAAATTTACCAAAAAGAAATGAATAAGCTTAAATTTAAAAAAAACTTTTTTAAAAACCACGCTTATTACAATTTTATTTTTATCTGTCATTTACATTATTCAATTGTTAATTGAACAAAAAAATAGTTCATGTGACAGATGTCATTAGTTGTATTAAAAAAATAAATATAAGCGTGTCATATCTTGTAATCGGTTATTTTTTTATATAATATTGTGTTGTTTCCTGGAATGAAACTACATGCAAAATTTCAGTTAGATCAAATGATAGGAAGTGGTCTAAAAATTGGTTACAAAATTTGACCGTGACTGACCGCGACAATAGAGTGAGTTAATATAAGCGTGGTAATAAAATACACTTAAAATATTTTATTGGCATTATTACACGAAATATGTACTAAGTCTCATTATTTTGATGAATTATTACAAATATTAATATGCCAGCTGGAATTTTACATAATTTAAGAAATTATACCAAACAATATGTAATTCTACATTAAGTATGTGATGCAATTTTGTAGAAAGTAAGCAATTTTACATACTTTGTGTGATTATTATGAATTACGTAAAAATTACAGAGTTTTGTGGTAGAAATACAGAATATTTATAGTAAAAGGAAATTACAGATTTTTTATAGTAAAATTTCAAATAGTAGGAATAGAAGAGCATGTATGAGAGGAATTATGAATGTGGATGAAGCTAAAGTTGCTTGTTTGGATAGAAATGTTTGAAGAAAATTGATTTCGGGATAATGAAAATAGTTTGTGCCACATCCTTTTGTGTATATAGTGTGATTGTATATGTATGTATGTATGAATTTCATTTAAAAATTGTACAGTACTTAATCCTAAAGCTTTTTTATTTTTAATATGCAATTTATTTTTATTTATATTTTATGATATTATGCTAATGTTACGGTAATATTTTTCAATACAGATTACTAAAAATAAATTACCGACAATTTAAGCATTACTTACAACTAGTAGGAGAGTAAATTTTACATATGAAATAAATGTAACCATCAGCGTTAATTTTTATAATAAAAGATCGCAAGTAACACATACATTTATTATAACGTTAAACACATTAATTCTGAGTAAACTACAACTTGAGTAAAATCCAGGCAGCTTGGGCACGTAATGCAAGTCATTCCTTTTCGGTCAGTCCTACAACATTAGTTAATTATGTAAAATCCCAAATAGGCGAGCGGGCGTTCAGTCATTGGTCGCATCCCGCATGCCCGCCGGCTAATCTTAGCGGTCTCCGTTAAAAATGAATCGCGGTTAAAAGTATCTGCCCGGACTAAAAACGAGCGCGCAAATCGGTTTAATGAAGAGCAGAAGAAATGATTGTTAGAGAGCAACTCTCAACCGGTCCTTTTCAGGTCGTATCAAGGACCGTGTCCGGGGCCGGTAATCCTTTTATATAGACGATCCCTGTGGCCCAAAAAGGGTCGGGGGAGCTGACCCTGAGTGAGAGAGGTCAGTTGGCGCGAGTGACCAGTTGACCACTGTTATTACATCGTCACGTTTTTAATCCGAAAAGGGATGTCACAGGTGGTTGTTTCGTTATTATATGTCCCGATGAAAAAGAACACGGCATGACGACGCTGGGTGGGGAGATGATGGGGGTGCCGGAGAGGTGGGGGTTGTGTTCAACAGGTTGCAATGGGGGTGAAGCGGCGTGGCGCTTGACGTCGCGTACCCCCACAAACTTTGGTTCGGTTTCTGCGATAGATGTATATATATGGCAGCGAGCAATGCGGTTGCTGGCAAATTGGTCGTCGTCGCGTACTCGCTGCTACACTGTTTGCTTTAGGGATTTTTTTTTTCGCCCGCTTTTTATTCATTTTTATTTTAGATTTGATTTCAGTTTCAGACCATTTATTTGACGATGTGATGAATTTCCGAACGAGGAAAATGAGTTTGGTATGGTGTTGGATGTGTTTTATCAATTTAAATTGAAATGAGATTATGAGATGTTATTTTAATGTACTTTATATGTAAATATTGTATTTTAAAAATTGTATTAGTGACTTATTTAGATGTTCACAAATTGTGGATATTACTGATTAAAATAAACGATAAATATATTAATATTATTTCTATAATATTATTCGTAATTAAGCTTCCATATGATATTTTTAATTATGATTTTTATAATTATCAAATTAAAAATATAAATTTTAATTTTTTATATGATCTTTGGATTTTCATTTTATTCAATAGTCATGACAAAATTTGCTAAATATGCTATTGCTCAAATTGTGTATTTGTTTTTGTATTTTATATTTTTTTTTTTTATTATTTTTGATAGATTAAAGTAATATATCTAGTTCTTTATAAAAAAAATCTAAATATACTACTACTAGTGTATACTCGTATTATTTATATATTTACTACTTGGAAACATTCGCTCTCACAAAACACTCTGATTCATACTACTTCATCTACACAATTATTCACATATATTCTTTTAACCAAACATTCATTAATGAAATAAAAATAAATTATAAAAGTAATTAATTGCTATGTTTTTAAAATTTTACATAAATTTTATTTAACTATTAAATAGAATTTATGATTGCTTATTTATTTTTAAATGTATTAGAATTTACCGAGTAAAGTGATTCAGTAGAATATGTTGAATATTATATGTTATTAAAATTTGTTTTTTTTTTTCATACAAATAAAAGAAAAATATTTAGTAAAATATATTTTACATGTGCATACACAAAATGTATGTTGAGTACGTCGAAACGTCTATTAATAATAAATATTAATGCAGAACTACAACCTAAAACCGTTTTATTTTAATAACTCTTCTTATATCATAAAGAAACGTTCTGTTACAGTTTATTTTTAATTTTTATAGAGTAAATTACGGCAACATTTTGTGGTATAAATTGGGTTTTATGACATTCGTTCGGATGTTTTCGTATAAACGTATTTTAAAAGAATTTTGTAGGTATAGAGTATATACATTTTCAATGGTACATGCTACTGAAATATTCTGTTAAAAACAATAAACCGAATAGAACAAATATAAATATTTAAGCAATTTATGAAAGTCCGTTAGACAATACCATTCTTTCACGTCATCATCTATACTATTCTTTAACGGAAACCCCTTTGAACGGTGTGTCTGCTAAAGCATCTTCGTATATATATATATATATATATATATATATATATCTGAAGAGAAAGAGCAAAATAGGAGCGGCGCGAAAAAGAAACGAACGCAAAGAATAGAGTGTGTCGTGTATCAGAAGATTAATTTCAAAACTAATTACGTGGAGTCGTCGAGAGGCAGTGAACGAGTGAATCTCGGTTCCCCCGTTACTGTTGTCGGGAAAAACTATTCTTCTGCAACCCCTACTAAAAATCTACTAGGTTTTGTACGCGCTCTCTCTCTGCTTTGCACTAGATCTTTACAACGATGTTTCGTTGCGGTTTTATATCTAGCAGGGCCGTAGTGCCATGATATTTTCGTTATTATTTTATTCTAGTGATGCTTATAGTACCGGTCAGTTGTTTTTTTATAATTTACCCCAAAGATTATAATGAAAAATATACTGCATATTTGAATCATGTGTAACAGGACGTTTCTTTTATTACCAAATATATATAATATAAGAATTATTAATAGTTACTTATGTAATAAATATGTAAATTTCATGCCGAGCGTTACAAAGCCCGAAAACATCCGAACAAATGTCATAAAACCCAATTTATTCGCAAGCTGCATACAAAATTTTTTCAACGGCCTCAAATTACACAAACAAACAAAAAATGTTTTTCTCAACAAATATAATTTACAATAACAAAAAAATGCTACTAATCGCTGTTATTAATAATTAAATTTACTGTGAATCCAATTTTATTATTTTAATTAATTTGTCTTTTAAGTTTGCAACACCCAACAGAAAATCAATGGAATCCGTCCCTGTTATTAAGAGAACAAGCAAAAATCCTTTGGCGTTACCGAAGCCAAACTAATTGTTTCATCGCTTGCTCATCTTCGACTGTATTTAAAAATAAAAAAAAGGGGAACGAATACATAATTCACCCTTCCTTGTTGATGCTCTCGCATTTCGTATATGTTAGCATCACAACATAACCCAACTGTAAGTATTTGCCATCATATAAGTAAAACGTAGGTACGTTAACGTTATATAGCATTAGCGAAGAATGAGAAAAGGTCCGTTGGCCCCGTTTGCGTTGTTGATGCCAAGAGCACACACATACACACACAATACCAAAACGGGATCAAGAAAGAGTTCCAGTACAAATCGACGGGAGAACGGACTTGTCTCCCTATTTCCCGTTACAGATAAGATGAACGGCTTTAACGCTACCTGTCACTAGATGATACACTATGGGAAAATTATTTTGCTTATTGCTTTTCTTTCAATTTAGTATTTGCTATTGATAAGGTGATTTAAGATTTTGACTAAACTTATATATTTATACTGAAAAAAATATTTCGGGGTTTAATATTTTTAACATCGTAAGAGAAAATATGCAAAAATAATTTTAGTTAAATCTAAGTAACTAAAATTAAAATATTTTACATCATTTTTTTATGGACTTTTTAACAGATACTTATAATAAAATAATAAAAATAAAATATATGAAAAAAACTTTTTAAAAACCACGCTTATATTTAAATGCACTAAAAAGAGGAAAATAAAATTTTTGAATAACCAAGAAAAAAATTATTTTCCTCTTTTTAGTGCATTTAAATATAAGCGTGGTTTTTAAAAAAGTTTTTTTATATATTTTATTTTCTGCTTTTTAGTGTTGTCGTCTTGTCACATCTTGTAATCGGTTTTAAATGCCACTTTACTTTATATATCATATTATAATATACCAATACTAGATATAATTGACTCTTTGCAAAAAGATAGACTGCAGTCTATCTTTAGACCTTACCTTACTTACCTTTTAGAGTGCAACCCTGGAGCACTATGTCAAGTTTTTTTTTTTGTAAAAATATTGTGTTGTCTTCTAGAATAAAACTACATTCAAAATTTCAGTGAGATCAGATGATAGGAAGTGGTCTAAAAATTGGTTACAAGATTTGACAGTGACAACAACAGAGTGAGCTAATATACGCGTGGTAACAACAACAGAGTGAGCTAATATAAGCGTGGTAATTACATATTTTTTGAGTGAATATCAATTTCAGAGATATAAAACAAATATCAATTATTATATTAAATATTCAGCATTTTTAATAATATTTTTAAACAAATTACGTATTTTTTAATAAGTAAATAAATAAACTTGTTATTACAAACAAAAATAAAATACTTATTTTATTTGACAGTATGGAATTTCTTAGCATCATCAAACCTTAAAAACGCATTTGTTATTCACGAGAAAATTTGGCTATATACAAAGTCCAAAAAACTGTAGAGGTGTAAAACAACAAGGCATGCAACAATGTTGGTAATATGAGCCCACAAGTCCACGTCTAGATGAGATTTATAATTAATTTTTCGCGTCTTGTCTTGACGAAAAAGAAATCAACAACCTGACCGAACATCAGGCGGAATGGCGAACGACGAACCGAACCACAGACTATTTTAATTTATATATACGAGTAAATTTATTAGGTGTTTTCAAATTACACGCTGCTACAACGTTACTCTCAACGAATCAGCCGACAAGCAATTAAGATTTTTAATATATTTTTAAAAGAAAATTAATATTTTTCGAACAATATCATTATCTAGATATTATAATTTTATATTTTGTTTTAACGACATCGGAACAAAAAAAATAATAATGATGTTATTCTCTGATGGCAATATGCTACTATTTCTTTATTGCTGGAATATAAAATTTGTAATTTCATTGATTAAAATATTTAAAAATTGATAATAAGTTTTTTCCAACCTAGCATCAACTTGTAATTTAACATATTGTGCATGACCTGTATGGTTCAAATCAGTTCTTTGACCACTTTGTAATTTTAGATCACTGATTAGGACTTTAGCTTTATCTTTTGCTACTGATAATAAAAGCTCTACTTTAGAAATATGTATATAGCTTTTTTAAATTATTATTTGTGTTTTAAGAAAAATTATTTCATTTTAATTTAGTTCTATAATTAATAGAAACAGATTAAATAAAATAATATACAATAAAAACAGCTATAGATAATAATAATGTATATTTATCTCTTAGGCGAAATTGTAATTGTAGATTAGATTGAAGTTGAAGTTGAAATTAGTCTGCATTAATTAAACATAATATTAAAAAAAACACTTCTTTTAAAGATTTTTCTGTACTTAATATTTAAAAAAATAATTTATTAATATTTTTCAAAATATTCTACATACAAAAATGTTAGATTTTTTTTTTCAGCAATGATTTATGTTAAGATTCCTCGTAAGAAAACAAAATTATAATCGTGCGATTAGCGTTTCCTTAGCTCTATAGTTAATGCATCTTTTAGCTATGAGATCATCACTCGCAATTTCATCTCGAATCTTGAATCTTGTCTTCAGACAAAACCAAAAAGCAACAACCAATTCAAGTCTAGACTTTTAAGCAAACGCAACAACTCACAGAACCGAATATCATCTCGCCTTGCGAATGCAATGCGAAATAAAATACATAATAATTATTTCTAGAGAAAAAATCATTAACCTCAACCGTAAATGCTTAACACGAACCAAAAAAAGAAAATCCACTAGCGTTCTGTTGATGTATCATTAAAAATGTGTTATCTCGTGGCAACGCTATTAAACTGCAAATATAATATTATTAATTATTATTTGATGAACGCTTCGAAATAAACGGAATGAAAATTATCCGTATTTTGTAAAATCGTCCGCAAAATTATCATTATTTTTTTATCATTATAAATTACGCTAATTATAATGTATTTTGATTGATGTCAAATGATATAAAATCCTATTTATAAAGATGAGTAAATAGTTATTATTTTTGGTCTGTAATGGGGCAAAATAAAAATCAGAAATTTTGAGCAAACATTATAAAAGTTTTGTAAATATAATTTTGAATTGACGATCAAAAAAACACGTTTTAAATTCGTTGCTATTTCACCTTGAAAATGCGTTTTTATTTTTTTCTCGGTGCTGACGTTTTGTTGCTATGCAGATTATAAGATACAGTCTAATGCATTCAAAAAATGATCCAATTAAAATTTTAAAACATCAGATTTGGCTGCGCAATTTGAATAAAATTTGTAGAAAAGTTTTCGAATAGTTGTAATAAAATTGAAATGGTCTCCGTATACAAAATACAGTAAAACCTCGATTATCCGGGCCAGCCGGGACCGAGCCTTCGCCGGATAATCGAAAACACGGATAATCCAAAGACCTCATTTTTATTTTTTTTTAAATAATTTATTCAGACAAATACATGCGTCAAACAAATGTCTGTTTACGTTTAACTAACGAGTCGGTCGGCAGTTGGCGAAATTATAAGTAAACACATAAACGGAGGATTTCTCGAGCCGAACTCGGGTATTCCCCGAGGCGAACGTCTGAACGGTGCAGCCACGATCAGCCACGGATAATCCGCGCACGGATGACATTTTAAAAATGCCGCACGAAGAATCCGCCGCCCGGATAATGCGCGCACGGATAATCGGGGTTTTACTGTAGTACAAAGTATGTGTTTGCTTGTCACTTTATAATTCAAAAACTAATGCATTTAGAATGCTAAAATTGTACATATAGTGTCACAATGGAAAACTTAAGCTTCATTTTCAAATGTTGGAAGTTATTAAAAAAACAGGTTAATAAATAAAATAAAAACTGCAATTTTTGTTTGTTTGTATAATAGATATAAAGTCGTAGAAAAAAATATTTTATTTGAAATATCTGATGAGTCAGCGTTGTTGCTAGAATTTCGTATTGTATAGTCGTAGAAAAGGTTTAGTGTAAAACTCGCATATAATGTCCATTTTTCACTCGTATGAATTACAACACTCGTTAAGGTTCATGCTGCAAATTTGTATACTAGTGTAAAATTAGTATCGTTGTACTCATACTATTATTTCAACAGCTTCATAGAAAGAATACACTTAGATAAGTGAATGTTAAATAAATCCTTCATATTGATACCGATAATACTTTTAGTATAAAATTGTCTCTAGTTGAAATTGAACTTACCAGCGCAATACTCGAATGAGAGGAACCTAACGAAACCGAAAGTTAGCGATGCATTTCGGCGGGTTATTGGCATCGGTGCCCCGTGTGCCATGTGCCGTGGCGGTGGGTGAAGGCCAGACCGGCGCAACGTCGACGATGCACCGAATCTCACGGCCAAGGTCGCGTTTGGCCCGCGGGGACGTTCCGCTCAACTCACACCGCAACCACGACATCGCATCGCGTCGTCTCGCGTCTGTCTCATTGCAAAACTGAATCAAAACAACCGCGCGAAAGTTGTTTAGACACCCAACAAAGATGGGGAATTCATTGTGACCCACATGAATGGATTCGTTTAAGACACTTGCAAATCCAAAGAGGTTTTTCTAGGGTAATGCATTTTTTTTTTAATGGACCGGATTAATGTTGAAATAGTTTTTAATGGTTTTATATAAGACTGAAATTATACTACTTTAAAACGTGTGGTGCGCAAAAATCATTATTTTTCCAAATTTTTTAATAAAAATACTATAATCTATTTTAAATAAATAAAGTATGTTATGGCATTGTTTTTACATAATAATTCAATATTTCGCCTTAAATTAGTAAATTTTACTGATTGCAATGAACTCATTGTCTATACTATAAATAAAACAAATTAGCAAATTTCATAATGGATTAATTATATATAACAGATTATCAAATGAAATTAAAAATTTTAAAACTGTACGAAATTTTAAGAAACTATTACGTGAATTGTATTGATACTCCATACAAATATTGTTTTTCTATAATTTTCTAATTATATATTATATGTATTAGCTGTATGCTATTCTAAATAATTATTATTACTACAATATAATTAAATAACCCAAATGTAAATAATATTATAAAAATATCCGAAGAAATAGTTTTATTTACAATTTATATAAAATTTACCAAAATTTATAGTATTATATTCAAAATAATTTTCATGCATAAACTTTGTATTAAATAAATAACAAATTCTGGAATTCTGTGCAATATTTGGCAAGTTTTATAATTTAACTATTTATTCTATCTACAAAATCTAATACTACTAATATTTATCTTAACAAATTATTTTTTTTTTATATATACAAAATACGTCTCTGTAATTTTGTTAGTTTGCATGTGATTTAATTTTGAAATAGTCTTAACGTCTAAGCATTAATGAAACTTTTTTGATGGTTCAAATTTTGTATGGGTATTATTCTCTAATTATAGCTTTCAAGAAAAACATATCAAAAGTGTTGACAAGTCATTACATTGTACCAAGGTGATTTTTAATATTTCTTTTGTATAGGGCACCAAAAAATTAATGGATTTTTTACGCTCCAACAAATCATAACTTACAAAAATTTTATTTCATATACCATATTTTATTCATTCGAACATAAATAATTCATGTGCTTATTTGTTTTACTGAAAATTCACAATATATTTACTTATACAGAGTGTCTGTTCATAAAGTTGGTATAAGTTATTAACATTAATAATTACAAAATATTTTTTTCTGAATTTAAATTTTCAAAAATTTGTATAAACTCTACCTTGAAAACTGTTTTAACGATTTAGATGAAATGAGGTAAATCTAAGTTTTTAGGTGTGAAAAAGCGATTTGGAAAAATTCATTCCCAATAAAAATGCTTATTTTGAAATTTGTTTTTGACACATTTTTATCATCAAATATGGAATTTTTATTTATTTATAAACAAATTAAGATATAATTTTTGTGTATTTATTGTTTTTTTTTTAATATTTATTGTATTAATATTAACTAGTATTTTTTTTTATTACGTTTAAAATGAAAATTAGGCGCAAGTAAAATACAAATATTTGTTTTAAATCATTTATTAAAAAAACTAATTTAATATATTTTCTCCTATGGAGTTACACATATTTAACTCTTAGATATTAATTTACAATTTTTAAATATTTTAGTAAGAAATTTTTTTTTTATTGATTCATGGTATTGATCTTCAAATAAAAAAACAACTATGAATCAAAATAAAATACGATTTTTTCGAATCGTTATTAATCGTAAAATATGGCTTTGGAAAACAAGCGCGCAATAAATTAAAAGAAAGAATTAAAAACTTATGTTCCGCTAAAAAGTAACGAAACGCACTCGCCAGCCGGCACGAACATTCCAAATTCGAACAATCGTCAAAATGTCAAATTCGGAGAAAAGTCATTTCGAAAAACCAACTCATTTCCTTCGCGGTGCTGCTAAAGAACCGACAATGAAACACAGAGAATACAAATAAATTTAAAAAAACTACGACAAAAACAATATATAAGTTTTATTATAAAGCGTCATTTCTTTTGCGCAGACACACACACACATATACAAAAGTCGAAAATGTTGTACGTGTTTGACCTTGAGTTCGCGGCATTCAACACATTGCTTTGGCTGGACCACACGAAATTCGGTTATAATATACATATATAAAATTAATTTTGCCTGCTAACTAATACATGTTTTGCTAATATAAAACATAGTTGTAGACACTTTTTCATTGATTCTCACTTTCAACTTTCTTATTATCTGAATTTTGTTTATAAGATTAATATAAAAATTATTTTTGTTATTCGATTTTTTGCTATGGCTATTCTTTTATAATATTGTATGTCTAATTATTTTGTATAATAATTAAATATCATTCAATAGAAACTGGATCTCTTAAATAATTCCAATTGCCCATTTAATATTAAAGAAATGATATTTGATCTATGCCAATTATATACATATGTTTACTGTATTTACACACATATTATTTGATAGTTTCAAATTTAAATTTATTTAAATAATTTTGTTATTAAAATAAAACGACTCTAGGTTTAAATTTTGTATTATTAATTTTTCGAATCAATTTATATACATATATAATTACACTAATGATTGTATTTTATTTTCATTAACAGCTTCAAATGAAAATTAAAGAATTTCAAGAGCATGTAGGGAAATTACTTTTTTAAAATAAAATTTCTTCTAGTAAATGTTATTTCATTATTCACTTAAAAGATTTTTTATATAAAATGATAGTATAAGATTAATATTCATAGTATTACTTACTATAAATAATGTAAAAACCAGACATTATACACATAGAAAACATAATGTTTCTCTTTTTCAACAAAAAATGAATTACAAATTATTTCCTGACTTTTAGGTATTAGTTTTTATACCTATGCGACACGTGGGCATAAAAAATATCTGTGGTCCATATACCTCGAATTGGTACATTTAACCAAATAAAATTTTTGCAAAGTTAAGTGATAAATTTGTATTTATTTCTTTGACTAACTGTACTATATATTTTATTCGAATTCTTTACATACAAAAAAGGATTTTTTTTTTATTCACCTAATGCTTATTTTTTTATTTTAAGTTTTATTGTGACTGAAAAAATTATTACAAAGTTAAATATTTTTAATGTCGTAATAAAAATTATGCAATTATTCAAACAAAATTAAAAAAAAACAAAACAAAAAAAAAAGAAATTTACATATTTTTGAGTAAATTATCCATTTCAATGATTTATAACAAATATTAGAATTTTATTTTTTCCTAATTGAGAATATTATTTTTATAATATTTGTTCAAGTTAATATAGTTAGTAAATTTTCTTATTACATCTAAAATTAAAATTTTAATTCTTTTTGCGTACGGTATTAATTCTAAAAAGAACTACTTTCGGAAGTTCTTAACTTTATTTTTTTTTGTGAAAATTATATATGTTCATATTTTTAAAAATCTTAGATTATCTTAACATTGTGTAAACTTAGATATAATATAATAAATATAAAATATACAACTAATTGGAGAATAATTATTGAATCTATGCTTCACGTAGATATTTGATGATAGAGTTAGACTTGTAAAAAAAGTAACGTAATTGGAAAAACCTAATGTAATTGAACTTTACCATCGGGCAACCGGACATAACAACATATTTATTAAATTCTAAATTTTCACACATGACACATCCATGGCTAACTAAACAGATTGAAAAAGGAATTGAAAGAATAAACCAAACAATAAAAAGAAAATATTTAGAAGATATTAAAATTGTGTTAAACATTGAAAATGAAATCATTTATTGATAAATACATACATATGTTAAAAGTTATTATTTTTGCTTTTAAATCATTTCGTTTCAGAAGTAAATTATAATAAAATATAAGCTTTTTTTTACATATTACCAATTTTAACTTATAACTTATATTATACAGGATGTTTATTCTAACCATCGATCATTATTGCTACTTTTTTATTTAAAATACACAAAAACTCCAAATTCTATTCAAGATTAATTGATATAATAAAGCATTTTTCAATCAGTGATTTTCAAAATATTAAATTAAATTTTTTGAATGCGAATAGCATATAGTTTTAATTATTAAAAAAAAAATTTTTAGTAATACATTTCATATAACTTTATATTACAATTTTTTAACAAGAAAGTACTTAAACTTTTTGTTTTAATTTTAATTTTTCTTTTTACTGTTATTCTTTTTCGGTAAAATTTGCTCTGTTACTGATGATATACAGCAAATACTATGGTATGGAGTTTCTCAATTAGAAGAAAATAAAACACAAATATTTGTTTTAAATTATTGAAATGGATATTTATTCAAAAATATGAAAATTAGCCTTTAAGTTATGTTAGTTTTTTTTAACTTTTTAAAAAAATTATAATGTTTTCTAGAAATTATGTAGAATATTTTAGTTTTATTTAGATTTAACTATAAGTAATTGCATATTTTCTTCTACCGAATAAAAAATATTTAAATTCGTAATATTTTTTTTAGTGTATTATCTTGTTCTAAGCTGAATCATTCCGCTTATAGCGTGACCACAAAAAATTATTATTATTTTCTCATTTCGATGTTTGTGTATAACATATTTTTATGAAATATTTTCTATAAATATTTTGCTCACATTATCAGCATATTGACTTAATTTCCACTACCATTTTCAATATCATTTTAATAAAACGAAACCAAAATACTCTACATTGCTATCACTTCCTCAGATTCAAATTCTATTTCACGAAAGGTATATCTAAAGTACCTAAACCAACCCCCTTTTTCTAATTCGAAAACTCTTATGATCCACAACTCAAATTTGTCCGACCTTACCCGGTTCAAATCGTAATTTAAAACATATATACGCTACATACATAACACTTCAGCTTCACTCGAATGACCCGAAGCTAAAAAAAGTAGGTTTTCAAGAAGATATGTCGGGCCGCATTGATATTAAATCATGCGAGTGTCCAGGGTGCATGGGGTCAGGCCGAAGCGAGGTCAGGTAGCCCGTCGAAGGGCGCGCACGATTACTGGGATGGGTGCTGAAGAACTGGACTGGGTTTGCGTCCGCTACCTGTCTTTTTTACCGAAGAAGTAAACGGTTATGGTGGCACTTCCGTAGTACGTGCCCTTCAGGGGCTTTAACCTCTAGCGCGAGCCGCATAACTGGTTTCAGTGCGGAATGAATGAATTACTCGACTGGGGAGGTACTTGATATTTAAATTTGAATACGTTGTTGCTGAATTCTTGATAAATTCGTTAGAAGTATGTGTTGTCAAGAAAACTAATAAATGAATTTCTCATAAAATCCAAGTACGTTGAAAAATAAGTATATTTTAGTGGACATAAAGAATTTAAAAAAAATTAACAAATCTTAAGAGAAATTTACATATTTTCTCAGTAAATATTTATTTCAATGATTTGAAACGAATATTTGTATTTTATTTTTTTTTCTAATTGAGAAACTTTTCTCCATAATATTTGCTAAATTAATTCTTTTGTTTAACTCCAAACTTGACTTACAAAACAATTTAATGAACATTAGTTAACGTCTAATTTATATTAATGATAATTACATTCAGATCTTGACATACAGCTTTCGTTTTTAATTTGCTACACATACGTGTTATGACACTTTTTTAATTATTAATTAATTATTAATTAATAATAATCCTGTTTTTGGTAATATTTTATTTATTTCTTGTAATAAATATAAAAAAAATACTTGATTTGCATATTTGCAATATATAATAATTCTTCATCACTGTTCATGCTTGATATATATATATATATATATATATATATATATATATATATATATATATATATATATATATATATCTGAGATGTATGCCGATATGAGTCAGGAGATTTTTACCGAATTCTTACGATTATTAATATCAAACATCAGAACACAAATGATTTTAGAAACTAATGATCATATAAAAAAGAACCATGACACACAAACTACTAACTTAAGAATTAATTATTAAAATTTACCGTGTGTCTTTAGCATAACTCAGTTTTTTCTGTGCAAGATTATTTGTACAAATCATTTTAAACAAATTAAACAAGGTATATATTTCGAAAATTAACGTAAATTTCAAACAGCAGATTAAATTTCTTAAAGAAAAAAATTATTCATTAATCATATATTGTCGTCAAACACAAAAAGAAAAAGACTACATTCGTCTTTTCGTTCTCATTTCTATCAGAGCTTGAACAGGGGCCAGTGAACAATTTCTAGTTGAATTGAGCATCACAGCCAATAGATATATAATACGATATAATATCTAATCTGCGATCTGCGATCTAGATTTTACACGCTGCGTATACACGGGGTGTGCGTTCTAGCATTGCTTCATTCGGTTCTATTTGATCGGTTTCAGTCTTTTCAGTGTCGCTTCCTCTTTGTTAATTTCTAACTGACTTTTTGCTTTATCGCTGAAACGGCAATCGTCATCGTTATTCTTCATTTATCAGTCGTGTGAGAAATATTGTCTAGTAACTGAAATACAACGAATATATTTTTTATTCTGATAACTGATTTATTTCTACAAAATTATTGATTAATATATTCAAAAACTTTTAAACTATTTCAAAATTCTTGTTCATTGATTTATTCAAAGTTATCGAATATTTATCTAAACTTTATTTCAATTACTTTGTATGTAAATAAAAGTACTAATGTAATTAAAAATATTATCTAAAATTTAGTCATCTAATTTTAATAATCTATAACTAAATGAAATAGCTATTTTATTTTTCAATATTAACTTGAAATTTATATATTATTATAAATCTCATGGAACAGTAACGTTAGATCACATTTTTTATAAGCAAAAAATCTGAGATTTGCTAAATTTTTAAAGTCTAATAATTATAAAAAAAAATTAAAATTTAAAAATTTAAATAAATAAATTCGTTAACTTTCTATTAATAAATTTTTAAATCTTTATACATACTATAAATTAAATTATTACATTTTAATATGTGAGAAATGCAGCCAATAAATAAAAAATTTGTACGAGGAAAAGAAATATTTGTAAGGCTCAAAACAAACCATAAAAATAAGAAAGTATTGTTACCGGAAACCCTGGACATGACCCCGGGACGTTCTTGAAGGGTTTTCTATCAAAGGGGTCAGTTATAGTAACAAATAAATTTTAATTTAAAATTAAACGGAAGGGACACTTTTGATATGTCGGACTTACAAGTTTTATTGCTTGTAACCGTATTCGGTCATTGTGTCCACCCCTTAACCGTTTATTTTCTAATTTAAAAGGGGTTATTTTTATTAAGATTTTTCACTTAGGTATATAGATACGTTTACGGCATGAATTTAATGCATTTCGGTTAAAAATTTATTTATTATATCTAAAAGTTCTTATTAGTGTTTATAATTGTTGATAAAAATGATCATGGATAACATTTTTAAATTGTTTTTGCAGATAACCAATAAATTTGTAATAAGACGCCAGTTTTTAAAATATCCAGTAAATCAAAAGGCTGAAACTTATTTCTACAGTAAATTCAGAAAAATGTTGCCATTAAAATATGAAATATGTAAATATAAAAATTAGTCGAATTATCGTTTAAACTAATAGTTAAATAATCAATAAATATATTATTTAAAATCAAAATTTAATTATACTACGAATTTGGATCAGAAACTTCTGCAATAAAACTCTGCAGGCCATCAGTAGCATAAAATTTTGTTGAATACTGTTACCTAATAACTTAATTAAGTTATAAACTGACCAATTAATATTTGTAATGATTAAAATTTGAAGATACAAATATAATTGACAAGCCCCAACAATATTAACAATAGATTGATAAGGGAAGCAATAGAAAAAGATAACAGCAATCATTGTGAGGCACTGATTTAAATAAAATCTAGCTTTATTTAATTAATAAATTATAAAAATTTTATAATCTACTTACTTGTATTTTGTTATCTAGTAACTAGTTTCTATGTTTTGCTTATTTATTATTTATGTCATTTGTCATTTTCAACACTATTATTAATATATTGACAAATTGCTGTCAAATAGTCACCATAAGCTTAACTTATTTTTATGACTACATGATAAAATATAATTTTTGTAAAGTGTTATTTGTAGAAATAAATAAAATCAAGCAATAATTATTAGTACATATATCCATTATTATTTTTAATTCTTTGATTTATTTAAATGGATTTAAATTCGAGTCCAAATCAAACGAATAATATGAAAAAACAATAAACATAAATAGCACACGTTAAAATATTCTTTCTATTCTATAGTATTAGGTGCGTAATTCTTAACTATTTAAGCAATCCAGTCTTTCTTGAACGAGCAAAGCTCGGACTTTCTGATATTAGTTTTTAATTAAAAAATTAATAATAATAATAACAAATTTATTTAGCTCAAAAATTCTATATAATGAACAATGTAAAAAAATATATACAATTATGAAAACTTCTTAAATCTACATTATTTATAATCTAGTACATACATTGGTAACTTAAAATATGTAATTATTTTATTTATTACTAAAAAATTTTACTGCACTGTAACCATTTGATTGAACAGCCAAGATACAGTCATTATAGCTTACATCGTGACACAAACACAGCAGTATCAAATATTTCATCGTACCAAGTATTTCGTACAAATATCGAGAAAATGAAACAAGACATATATATGCGAAGGTATCTCTGATGGTACTCGCTAAACATTACAGGCCGTATCAGTCAGTCATAGGGGCGAAAGGGACACCCTACAGCGAAATTCTCATGCCGTGCCACCTTTGCACACAGCAACAGCGAAGCGCATCAATCATTTGCCGAACAATGACACATTACATCATCCCTTATAAAGCTCCATTGCCTCACCTGGGCCCTGGCTCTTTATTTATCCGAAAGACATGTACCAAGTACTCGCTCTCTATACTATAGGAATTTTATGAACGCGCGGGGCTATATGCATCATTGATTCACTGATTTTCGCTGCCCCTTGCGCGGATCATATTATTATTGCGTTGAAATTTATTTAGTTTTTCTATTAGATAAGGGGAATGAATAAATGTTATCACACGATATCATATAGATTGTTAACGGTATTTAATTGTATTGCATAACGTTGGATTGAAATGTCGTGATATTATTGTTAAATGAAAAAAGTTTTATTTTTTAATTACATATTTTGAAAAGTCATATTTACGTATTTCACACCGAAAAGGTATTTTTTCTATAGTATATTTGTAGAAAAAGTATGCAGGGTTGGACTGGATAAAAAATTAGGCCCGGAGAAAGTTTTTTTTATTCTAATAAGCATGGAAATGACATTACAGAAAAATAAGGATGAATTACACATATAAAATTAAATATAATTCTTTATTTAAATTTAAGTTAAAAGACAATTTAATAAATAATTTTTTTTTATCTACAACTGCTTTGGAAATAAAATACTAGTCTTTATTAACCAAGGTTAATAAAATATTAGTCATTATTAACCAAGGGAAATGAAGAAACGATCTTTATTAACTTGATTTCCGTATGCACGCTTCGTTGCTAGGCAACATCAACAAACTAAATATCTCTACGCCAGATGGCAGCAGTTATCAGTCAAAGTAATAAAATGACAGTTAGTTAGTTAGTTAGTTAGTTTAGTTGGTTTAGTTAGTTAGTTGTTGTTAACATCATAGATTTGAATAAGTAAGTACAATATTAAAAATATATAAGCAGTTGTAGATAAAGTATAGTATTTGACTTGCAAATAATGCCTACAATGTACTCGGATGTTTTATTCCCCTCGCTACGCTCGTCGACTAAACAACATTCTCGTACATTATAGGTGCCATTATTTGCTCGTTAAATAATATACTATTAATGATATCTTCATTATTTAATTTTTCCAAAATATCCTCGCATGATACGAGCATGAAAGCCCTCCGAAATTATTCTGATTTAAACAATTTTGCAATCTGTTTAAAATGTACTTTAATTTTGAAAATGTTTATTCGCATGATACTGGAGTGAAAGATAATACATACATACATACGCCATATATCCAACAGGGTGTGGCACAAACTCTTTTCATCATCCCGTAATCAGTTTCCTCCAAAGATTCCTATTCAAACAAGCAACTTTCGCTTCATCCACATTCATAATTTCTCTCATATATGCTCTTTTATTCCTACTACTTAGAAACTTTCGCTCACGCAAAACACTGTCAATCATACCACTCCAACTACTCATCAAACGTCCACGCAAACGTATACCATCAAAATCATTCAAATAAATCTCTTTAACCAAACGTTCATTAGACATTCGCTCAACATGTCCGAACCATCTTAACTGACAAACACCAATTTTTACTACAACATTTTTTTTCAATTTCACACTCATCATACACTAATCTATTTCGTACCCGATCTCTCCTAGTTACACCACATACCCCACGTAAAAATCTCATTTCCACAGCAGTCATTTTTTATTTATGCTTTTGCAACCAAACCCAACATTCACTACCATATATTAACGTAGGCACCAAAACTGCATTATATATACTCAAACGGGCTTCTTTGGAAACATTTACATTTTTAGCAAAAGTTCCCAAAGCACCCAAAACCTTACAACCAGCATTTACTCTCCTTTCAATTTCACTAATTTATAAGCAATGAAAAAATGTATGGAGATTAAATTTTTGTAAAACTGAAAAACAACAAACAAATGTTTGTTACATTGATTTCATCTTCTTCTCCGGTTTCAGTTTGTTTGTTATCGGATTTATTATAAATAAAATATTCATTTTTATCATTTAAGATGTTAATAAATGTATCCCATTTTCTTGAATAAATCTAATAACACAATTTTTAAATTGTTCTTTTTAATATTTATGTTTCATTTTCTATTAATTAAATTTGTCAGTAATTCAAAAGTTTTATCGAAAATATTACCATTATTGATTTTGGGAAAGTTATTAGGATTTAACCAATAAACGTCATTCATATATATATATACCGCGACATTAAATACATATCGATGTATTTGGGATAACTCAAAGATCACATTTATTTTGAAATATTTGCCACTAAAATAATCACACTGATTATAATTTTCATATTATATAACTAAAGTTTTTATAAAATAGTGTAGTTAATAAATTATTATTTATATTTAACAATCTGGATTTCTATTTTTACAACACTACATTGTGATCTTTTATACCGTTACTACAACAATTTTGTAAAAAATATAATCTAAAATGCTTGCAGTCAGTATTTAGGTGTTGACGAGCAAAGACGTAAAAATGTAAAAATGTGTGATAAATTTGTTAAAAAGATACTAAGCCAATGGAAATCTTGTGATTACATCGACATATTTAATGGTGAGTATTATAAAAATTATAGTGATTTTGAAATTTCTATATTTTCAAAAAATAATCCAGATGTTGCTACGCAACTCTAAGCAATCATAAGTTAAATAAGTAATACAAATTTTAAAACTTGCGATTTAGATATTCATTGACAAACAAATATTGCTTAGAAAATATATGCCTGAATACATGAATATTCAACAATCATGTTCTGTAACTCAAAACTTATCAATAAAAAAATCTCACATGCATAACGCAACTGTTTTTCATATACGATAAAATAACCAATAGATGCATATCCATATCCATAAAAAGCTTCAATAATTTGAAATTAGATTATATTCTTGCGATGCAATTCCCATAAAAATCTATGGATGTGTGTGTCATTCATGCATAGTGATGCATGCATATAATAGCTTTTATGATCAATCGCGCGCCCCTAACTAAAGGGGGTACACCGTCGAGAAACGCATTTATCTAGGGCAGAACAACCCCCAAATTCTATGCGAGATGCAACACCAAAATGCTGAATATAAATCTTATCTTGTAGCCTGTGTTACTTTCAGAGGGGGTTAGAAAGAGTGTGCCTACAAGAGGTTAATCTGGAAAGTACACAGGTCTCGTGGAGATTCTGGAAAGAGTGCACGAGTTTTTCCAAGAATTTTATGTTCTTGTTTATGGCCCCGACTGAGTGCCATAAAACATTTTTTACTACGTTTTAATGGTGTTAATATTTTTGTTAATTGGAGATACTTTATTTTATATTGAATTTTTTATTTTAAAATTACGTACGCCCGGAAGAAATGTGTTTTAATTAAACCTAGACATTATTGGAATATCTAATTTTTACATATTTCATTTTTTTTTGTTATCATTATCTGATATTTATTATGATGATAATAACGTAGTTAAAAAAATATTTTTCACAGATAAACAGAACGATTAAAATTAGTACTACATATTTGTTTTTAATTTCTACAAAACTTTAACTATAAATTTTAATAATTGCACCATTTGCACTTTGCACATAAAAATTAAACTATATTTGTTGTATAAGTTCAATGCTAACAATAAAATCATAAAATAAATTAATTACCTAAATTTAAAAATTGTATGTACATTATTAAATTAATACACATAATATAATTTTTAATACTTGTTTTTTTGTTTGTTTTGTAATTAATTTATTACCCAAAAAATCTATACTATAATAAAATTAAAGTTTCCTGATAAATTAAACAAAATATCACAATCTTTTAATATACTTTACGAAAATTTAAAAATAATGACTGCTACTACAAGCTTAGTTTTTGTATTAATTTAGTTCATTTGTTTAGTTCTGTGCCAGCCAGTACAAGGGTATCTAGCGCCCCTAAGCAACAAAAATTCATCGAATGAATTTAGTTTTAAAGTCAAACGACTTCAAAGACAATAATAATCAACCATTAAAAATAAACTCATGAATTGAAATTATAATAGTTTTTTAGGGATTTTTTGAGTTTTGCAATGTTAGTCGCATTAGAAATAAAAATAAATTATTTATGAAAAATTCTGATAATATAAGAAAATATTTCCATAGTTTTATCTAGCATAGTAATTTACAATACTTTATAACTAAAAATTGATCGATTTTTCGATGGTAAAACAATGTGATATTCCACGTTTTATCATAACACAATCTTTTATTTATGATTGCCTCCAGGTAGGACCAAGTCATTGATTCGGTCTAGCCGGCGCCTAATAACTACTTTAGGTACCCCCTTAAAAATCAGGTCCACTTCTTCTGACCTATAATAATCATTGATGTTTTTTTCGGAGCCCCGACTTAAACTATAATTATATGATACACGCTTGAATGTGAGCGCGTATATCAACCAACTTAACAAGTAACTAGTAAAAATTAATTGTTAACTTTATTGCATTTTTATTAAATTCATAATTTACTACAAATTTTATTTGAAATAATATGTTATTTTACGTTAGTTTAGTATTAAAAATGAGATTTTGAAAATTATATTGTTATTATAGTAGTATTATTATTATAGTGTTATTATTGTAGTATTTCAGTTAAAATTGTGAAAATAACAATGCTAAATTTTTATTTCTAAAAATAAATAAGCTTTATTTAACTTAACTTGTGAGTAGCTCATATAATTTGTAAAGAAACTAGACAAGTTTTCAAAACAATTTTTTTTTATAGTTTTTGTCATTATTGAGATAACATTAAATATATGAACCTGCACTGACTACTACAGCAAAAGATTAAATAAATGTGCTTAAATTTGGGAATAATGTTTGAAAAAATTAGAATCTACAAATTGTTTTTAATATATTTTAAATATTTTTTTGATTCAGTAATATTTTTATTTTGAAACGTATTACAAAAACATTTTTTTTTATGAACATTTGAGAGATTTTCTCATTTGACGATATTCAGTAATTGCATGCTCTGTTTTTGGGTGTTTAGTTGTATTGTCTTGAAACTATTTACAGTAAAAGGCGATTTTAAAACTAAGCTTGTAGTATCAGCCTTATATTTTAAATTTGATTCAATTTATATCAACAAAAACATAATTTATTGGAATCACAAATATTTTTCCCTCTTAATAATACAGTAAATTAAATAAAAAATTTAAAGTTATTCGATAGAGTTTGTGCAATGTGGTTAAGTTATGTGTGTTGCCTATAGCTTAAGGAGGCAAGGAATTAAACAATAAGATTATTTGTTTACTTTGTATTAAGTTTTTATTTTAATTTTATATAATTTGAAAAAGATAGGCAAATTAACTGTGTAGCCTTGGTAAAACCTGGCCAGGATAGCAATAAAAAAAACCAAGAACATGTCAAAAAACACGTTATTATTTTCTAAATATGGCTTAGCCAAGCTATACCTCATTTTTCCTATCGTTGGTATTTTTCAAATAACTCGAAAATTTATGCATACACGCTCGTAGTTGAAAATTCAAAAAAAATATATATGCAATGATTATAGAAGTATACTATTTAACAAAAGAACCTCAATAACGTTCAAACTTAAAAATTTAATGAATTACAATCGAATTTCGATCACTGGGCGACCACTAGTCTAAATAAACATATTTAAGAAATACATATTTACAGGGCCGGATTAACCTTCTGTGGGGCCCTAGACATTTTTTTTCTCCGGGCAAAATTAATAGGACTTTATTGCGTAAAAATACATAAAAATGAAATTTGACCGACTGCAGGCCGGGCCCTTTGTATGCGGGCTCTAGACATTTGTCTTTTTTGTCTAGGCCATAATCCGGCCCTGCATATTTACAATGTTTTCATACCCTTTTGAGTTAGGGTGACCACTTTTTTATTTCAACAGACTCGTAGATTTTGATGAACTAAAAAAGGGATTTAGAAAATTCAATACATTAAAACTACTATTTTTAAATATAAAAACATTTTAATTTGAATACAATCATAAAATTTTGAAATCATATTTTGATTTGACTATATAAATTTATCACTGATCATAATAATGACTGACTTATTTTTTTAGGTTAAAACTATATGACTACATCTAAATTTAGTTTAATCTGGAGATTACAATAAATAACCCGGAGACCGGAGACTCCGGGTGAAAAACCGGAGATTTCAGATGAAAAACCGATGACTCCGGGTGAAAACCGGAGAGGTATGTATATAAAATGTCAAATAAAAACAAATACAAAATAAACATCGAATTTTATTAAATTTAAGTACAATTATGCTGACTACTGGCAAAGAGTATATACTCCCTGTTATATACTGTTTGTTACTGGTAATGGTAATAATATAATATATCAAACTATATTACATTTTAAAAGAAATATATGCTACGTAGTGTCATCTATCGACAAATAATAAAACGTTTTAGTTATTTTCGTTCTAGTGACATTTGATCACAACCTGTAGTTTTTTAATGCACCTGTGTTCACAACACTGTGTATTGAAGCGGCAAAATGATTGATGTATAAACTAAATATTACTGATATTGTTAAATTATATTACGCATGTCAAGGTAAAATTTGTAGTAATAAATAGTATTAAAGAAAATTCTAACTAGCTCCTTGTTTATTTTAAATTTAGTAAGGTTAAAGTTTTATTGATGTTTGAACCAATGTTATTATTTATAACCAATAGATGGTACTGGTTACAAATCAGTAACCAGTATGCAATTTTTTATAGTAATCAAGACAACAAGCGTCAGTTTCTAGTAAGAAAATTACAAATTGGATAAATATAATTAGTATAAGATTATAATATAATGTTTCTAACTAATTTATAATCATATAATCATTTGGATAATATACAATATAAGTTAAAGGTGAGCCATTAAAACAAATGTACTAGGCGAACAAATAAATAAAATAAAACCGTAAATAAAATTCGTCGTCACATGTTTTTATTATCAATTGTTTTGTAAGATTCTTTATTTATTTCCAGATGAGCTATGTATAAAAAATGGCCAGTGCAGACATACCAGAACTATCTATAGAGAATGAAATGGCAAGTACGAATACCGCAAATAGTATTATTTTAGAACATGCATATTTTGAAGAACAAGTTAAAGCACCTGTAGACAATGATACAGGCGATATTTCATCGAATTCGGACTCGGATTCAGACGATGAAATTGTTCCGCATGAACCGGTAACTGCTGATACAGTTGAAGAAGTTAAAGTGGAGCAAGTAGTAGAGAAAATTAAATCGAGAGAATTAAAATCGTTGCTAGACGCGGCACAAGAAGCTAATTTAGATACGAATATTGCTTATAAACGTGAATCTCGGAAGAGTGTAGATCCGTACAGTACAAAAGATTCAGGTAAGCGAACTATGAGATCACATAATCCTGATTTCGTAGCTAGACATAAAGAACTCCTACATGGAATAAGTAGTCATCTTGAATTGAATGTGATTAAAGACAATGTGGAGCAGAAAAAAGACATTCCTAAAACGCCAAAACGGAAGAAGGATAGCTTGATCGATGATACAATAGGTGGCTCTAGTGTGGATGATGTTAAGAAGAGTAGGAAGTCGATGAAAGTTGATCTGGCCAATATCAATATGAAGGTAAATTATTTTCGTTATTACTAAACATTTTTACACCTTTCTACTTTTATTAGTTTAATTTTAATATATATCGATTTATATTGTTTATGTTCAAAACTTGAATGCTTTCGTAATCCATTATTTTCATTGAACAAGTATTGGTTTTACGTATCAGTTTTTAATAAATTTATTATCAATATTTAATAGTTTTTATTTTATTTTAATTTCTTTTTATTCGTTTAACATTTTCAGTGAATTAAAATCATTTGACAAGTATTATTAGTAGGTACCATTACGGAAACTTAACTTTTACGACTAAAATGCGATGTTATAAGTAAATAAATGGATTATTTAACATTTTTACACTTTCTACCTTTACCATTTTTTGATTTATCGATTTATATGTATGTTCAAAACTTTAATGCTTCGTAATACATTAGTTTTATTGAACAAGTATTGGTTTTACGTATCAGTATTTAATTGAAATATTATCAATATTTAATCATTTTTATTTAAATATTAATATTAATTTCTTTTCATTCATTTAACATTTTCAGTGAATTAAAATCATTTGACCAAATATTATTAGTACCGTTCCGGAAACTCGAATTTTTACGAACGAAATGCGATGTTATAAGTAAATAAATGGATTATTTAATGTTTTAGGATGGTAAAGATCATTTTTGCTGGCGTTGCCATCGCGATGGTTCCTTAATACAATGCGAAACATGTCCAAGGGCGTATCATACGCGATGTCTCAAACAACCGGTGTACAATCCAGATCGATGGCCCTGTCCGGAATGTTTAGCTATTTTGCAAGCGGAAAGCACAAAAACCAGGTAAAAATGATAATAAAAACAATGTGAGAAAACTTTAGTTACAGCATTTTAATGCTGTATACTAAAATGAGTGTATTATTGCAATAGTTTAAACAATAGCGTGTACGAAAATAGTATTGATATTTAAATGCGTCTTTATAAAGTCTATTAAAGTTTTATTTTGATGATGTAGGTCACCGGCAATGAGAGACATGTCGTTAGAACATTTGTGTGAATTATTAAAATATGCTGTGAAAAGGATGATCGGTTGTTCTGGCGTAAGTATTTTAATAATAATTTTATAAAATAGTTATGTAAAAATTTTGCAATAAAAATTAATATTTGGAGTTCTTTTGTAATTGTTTGTAATGGCTTTTTTGTCGCGACATGTTCCGAATTTGCACTATCTTCAAGCTTATTTTCAACTGATAAATTGACCTTGACCTTGAAGACGAAAACAAGTTCGAAGCATGTCGCGATAAAAAAAAGCCATTATATACGACTGTGGAACAGTCACAGAAGAACATGATTAAAATAAATGGAAATATCAACAACCAGAATGTCCCAAAAACATGTTCAGGAAGAAACAATTAAATACAATTTTAATATTTATTTTTTAATTTTTTATTACTTATTTTAATATTATAAAATTAATTTTTAAATGTAATTATTCATTATTATTTAAATATAGAGAGTAGAATATACTTATATATTTTTTAATTTTTAGTCAGAACCATTTATTCATCCTGTGGATTTAAAAGCATTTCCAGATTACAGGAATTATGTTGTACAACCAATGGATCTCACAACATTACAAAATAACATAAGAAACAATCTTTATGGTAGTACTGTAGCATTTATGGCTGATGCAAAATGGATATTACATAACAGTATCATCTTTAATTCTTGTACGAATAAAAAAACATGAAAAACAAAACTCTATTTACATCCAATATTATATTTTTACAGATCAATCTAAACTAACAACCGCTGCTAAAAGTATTGTGAAAATATGTAAACAGGAAATGTCCGAAATTGAGACTTGTGCCGAATGTTATCAAAACGCAAACACTAAGAAAAATTCTTGGTTCGTCGAGGTGTGTACAAAGCCTCATATTTTACTTTGGGCTAAATTAAAGGGTTTTCCTTATTGGCCTGCCAAAGCGATGACTACGAATCCACAAGGTTTAGTAGATGTTAGATTTTTCGGTGCTCATGATCGTGCTTGGATTCCCATTAAAGAATGTTTTTTGTACTCGAAGAAAGATCCAAATACTACGAATAAAAATAAAAGAAATAATATCGCAGAGTGTATTAAGGTATATGAAAGATAAATATTGATTTTGTACTTTCCATTAATATATTTTTATTATAGGAAGTTGATGTCCATATTGAGAAACTGAAAGAAATATTTGGTGAATTTTATTATGCACCTTATCGAACACCTTATGATCCCGCAACAGAATTTGAACAATTGGCATTTATGCTTCCAAAGTATAAACCAAATATCAAAACAAACATTAAAGCAGTGATAATACCTATAAAAATAAAATCAGAAATATCTGAAATTAAATCACCTCAGAAAGTCGATAGTAAACGGACAAGCGTCTCATCCGAATCATCCATTAGCAAGAAAGCACAATTGAGAGAAAGGTCCCGGTCAAGAGCGTCTGATATCAGCGAGGGTGGACATTCCGAATCGAAACAATCCGATATAGATGCCGAAACATTAACCACTACTTCTTCGAAAACTTCTCTAACCAGTGATGGAAAAGCAAACTTGTCGCAAGATTTCGATAAATTTATGGAAGGCTATGGAACTGAAGATGACGACATTGTGTTGAATAATGAAGTTCGAAAGAAGTTGATTAATTATGAATCTGATAGCGATGAAGAAATAATGAAAACACCGAACGGAAATAGCGAAAGTACCGAAGAAGAAAAATCGCCGGAAAATTTATCAGAAATCATGTTGTTAAATCGAAGTAAAGTTCGAACTCGTGGTGGTTATCATAATGTTACAGGAAAAGTGAAAGTTCTTGGAGTTGGAGTAACTGAACCGAACCGTAAACGTAGTTTAAATAGTAGTCCAAATCATTTTGAATCTCCCGTAAAATTAGTGCGTCGAAATAGTGATATGAGCACCAAAAGTGATTCGAGTAGAATATCCGGAATATCGGATAAAATTAGCCGAGTGGAAGAATTTTCCGATACAATGGAAGTGTCATTAGGTAATTCATCAAAGGACACGCCAACAGTTAGTGTTTCGGAAAATGTTAGTCCAGAAATAAAAATCCGCCCGGAATTTATATCATCTGATCAAATTAATCTTGCTAAATTCAAACCGGTTATACAAGTTAATACCGGTGATTTGTACAGCAAAAATAAAGAATTTCAAATATCGCCACAGAGTAAAGCAATCAGTATCGCTGACAGACTTATGAAAAAAATTACCGAATCAGAATTATCGACAGAAATTGAAAAAGTTGAATCGGTTAAAAAACAAATTCTTGATAATTTGGAATCTTGTTCTAGTTCTAGTAATAATGAAGTTAAGAAAGATCAAATTATAGACGATGTTTCATCTTCGGAAACTAGCAATGATAAACAACTTGAACAATCTACAGTTCAAGAGAATACTCCTGCAGAAAATGATGAGAAAAATACGAAAGTTAATGGTAATTTTAATAGTACTGATGAAAAAAAATTGGAAATTAAGGAAACTGTAAAAGTTGATAGTGTAGATAAAAATCAAAGTGTATCTAGTTCAACGGAACCTTCGTCCAGTAAGACTGAGAATATTGAAGACAAAAAATCTGCAACTAATGATACAAAAGATGCAAAAGCAAATTTATGTGCATCTACAACTACTTCTTCTTCATCTACTGTTTCTAAAATTACAGTACAAGCTACAACAAATGACAAACCTGAACCGAAAAAAGAAATTACCAAGAAAATTGGTATAGAAATTGTCAAATCCATCGAAAAACCGAAATTAATCGAATCGTCTAATAAACCAGATGATTCATTAGAAAAAATGGATGTTGATTCAGAAAATGATGAGAGTGGAGAAAATTCTGAAAAACCATCAACAACTAATTCCAATAAAGTTGAACATAATAATGTAAAATTAGTGAACGTTTCCGACATTATATCGGGGAAAATTAACGAAAAACCTACACCAGCTCCCTCACCGTCATCATCAACAGAAAAACAACAAAAACTTCACGAAATTGACTCAATTGAAATTAAATCCGAACCCGTTTCGGAAGATGAAGAAACTGACAATACGAAACAAGCACCTAGCAGACCTGCATACGATGTAACAATAACAAGGAAATCATCTATAAATTCAAATGAGGAGAAAACACAATTTAAAATTGTCGATAATTTAACTAGGATTATTGATTCGGTTGCTAAAAATTCTAGCACGTTTGCAGCAAGTAAAAATGCATTAAACATTAATCATAAAGAGATAACATTAAGACCAATATCGAAATTAATACATACACCTAAACAAAAAGCACGTAAATCATTTCCAAATAGTCCGCATAAAATACAACAAACTCCAATACAAATTAAGAGAATTATCCCCGAAAAGAAAGACAGCTCGAAACCACAAACTAGTTTAAAAGTTATCTCAACTCTACAAACCATCACAACGCAGCCGACAGTTACATCTTCATCAACAACAATTACACCTTCGTCAACAACTAGCAAAGACAGCAGCAACATAATGTACCTCGCAACACAATCAAGCTCTGTTGCCAACAATATGGCTTTACTTCCACCCAATCAACCAATAACTTTGACACAAAATGTCGGCAATTCGATCTTGGCAATGGTCCAAAACACACCGAGTTTAATTCTTCAACAGAACCCCTCTACTTCGCAAATTTCCACGCCTAGTACGTCGCAATGCGCGATTATCACGCCAAGTGCCGATAACACAACACCGACAATAAATTTGATTCCACAAACACCAACACTATCATCTTCGATGGAGCAAGCTGGCGTTTTGACAGAGGATAGAAGTTCTATACCGGAGAGTATTTCTAAAGCTGTTGGAGATCTTTTGTGTAAATCACCCCCGAAATTAAAACCGAAACCTCCAGGACCGTTGAGTGCGTCTTTTGATGAAGGTACGCCTTCTTCTGCGGGGCCTACGACGGAATTGATTAATTCTGTTGCTCATAGAGTAAGTAATAATTTATTTCAAATTGTTGTGAACTAGATGTGTGGTTTGGCCATCTTGAACGAGTGTCCAATAAATATTTAATTAAGTTACGTTTAATCTACTTGATAAGTCGGCATGATTGAAAGGGTTTTATGGGAGAGACTGTTTTTTATGTATTAATATTAAAAGAGCATGTGCTAGAGATATCATAAATCTGGATGAAGAAACTGCATGTTTGACGTAAATTAATTTCCAATAAATATTTAGTAAAGTTACGTTTAATTTACTTGATAAGTCGGCGTGATTGAAAGGGTTTTATGGGAGAGACTGTTTTTACCACGCTTATATTAACTCACTCTGTTGTTGTCGCGGTCAGTCACGGTCAAATTTTATAACCAATTTTTAGACCACTTCCTATCATTTGATCTCACTGAAATTTTGCATGTAGTTTCATTCCAGGAGACAACACAATATTATATAAAAAATAAAACCGATTACAACTAATGACATCTGTCACATGAACTATTTTTTGTTCAATTAACAATTGAATAATGACAAGACGACAAGACTAAAAAGCAGAAAATAAAATATATAAAAAAAACTTTTTTAAAAACCACGCTTATATTTAAATGCACTAAAAAGAGGTAAATAATTTTTTTCGTGGTTATCCAAAATTTTTAGAAAGAAATAAAAGCGTGGAGCGCTTAATCATCATTGCGAAATATATAGTTTCCTGACGCTCCACGCTTTTATTTCTTTCTAAAAATTTTGGATAACCAGCAAAAAATTTATTTTCCTCTTTTTAGTGCATTTAAATATAAGCGTGGTTTTTAAAAAAGTTTTTTTATATATTTTATTTATGTATTAAGATTAAAAGAGCATGTACTAGAGATATCATACATCTCGATGAAGCAACTGCATGTTTGACGTAAAGTAATTTCTCATTGAATAAATAGTACTTAATTGTACAACATACTGCAATTTATACGATTGAGAAACAGACATTTTCTGCTAACTTTACTTTTTAATCTGACATGAATGAAATTTCAGAATAACTATATGAAAATTGCACAGTATTTGACTGTTTGTTTGAATTTGGACGCGTTGCCAAACTGACGACTTGCATATATTGCATTGCCATAGCAATTACTGAGAAATAAAATATCGTTTAAAAATTATTACATTTACTAATCAATGAGTGACATATTTTATTATAGTCGTAGACAAAAAAAAATCCACGTCGTGTTATAGATACATGGTGTGAATGTGTATATTTAAATTTCAATCAAATGATTATTTAAAAATGGCTTTCGTTCATTTCCAGTTATCCGACTATTTCCGTGGATTATTAAAAGAAACGTTTGACGATTTATCGACAATCGGTAGTCCCGAATCGAAAATTCGTAGTCTCGAATTAGAAATTGAATCGTTAAAGCATAAGCATGCCGAAGAAATGTTAGAATTACGAAAAAATATCAGTTCGATATTGAAGGATATTCAAAAGAGTATCGTCGAAGAGAAAGCGAAAATTGTAGATGAAACACGAGCTGCATGCGAAGCGGAACGTGTGCGAAGCGTTGAAGAAGCTAAATCCAAACAATGGTAAGTAAATTAACGATTCAATCGTATTTCAACTGATTTGTGAACAGTCAAAACGTAAATAATCTCAAAGAATATAGTCTCTATGTTTCATTTAGAAATTACGGAAATTGATTGATAGTTCAAACGTGTAGTGCACTTTGTGTAAGAATTATTATAGAGTTTAAAAATACATTGGATGAACGAGTGTATCACAGGCAATCGTCTGAAGACTTTTAATATGATTGTACTTTTTGGGGGCGTATCATTTCCATGTAACTATAAAAAGTTTTAAAAAAAATCTGGAAACCTGTGAAAAGTTAGGGAAACTGGTTAGGTTAGGTTAGAGAAACTGGTTTTCACAAAGTTTTGGCCACCCTGTCAAATAAAAAGAAAAACTAAATATTGAAAATGATTTGTACAAAATGTAACAAAAAAATATGAAATGTTAATAATTTTCTTCGTTTCTATAAATTAGGTGTGCATATTGCTTCAAGGAAGCGCAATTTTATTGTTGTTGGAATACGAGCTACTGCGATTACCCGTGTCAGCAGAAACATTGGCAAACGCACATGAAAACTTGTTCGCAATCAACTGTAAGAAATGCGGCAAGTGCAATCGTTGCAAATACGACGACATTAGATAAATCGACGATGAATTCAAATGCAACTGGAAAACAAATTACAAAAAATACATTTAGTACGACAAATGTAAGTTGGAAATTTGTACATAATAATTTCGGTCATATTTCTCAATAACTAATTTTGCGTGCATTTTTTTTCTTTTTGTGTGTGTGTTTAGAAAACAGTTTTAAAACCAACTAGAATGATAGTTAAACAGACAAATAAGCAGGGAGTACCGATGTATGTTCCCGTGCAAAGACCGATACAAGTAAGTATTTTATAAAATTTAGATTTAATGAAAAATTGTAAAAAAAATTTCGATTTGCAATTTTTTTTAAATAATTATATATTAAAAAAATATATGTTTCACATTGTAATGATACTGGTTTTATAAAATACCATGGTAAGTGACGAGTAATTTAATATGTATTTATTAATTCGATGACACAACAGTAAATACATTTTTAATTATTTTTCATGTATTAAATGAGGAAAAAAAATTGTTGCATATATAATTATTTTACGGTAATATTACCAAAAATAAATTACTGTTAATTTAACCATCACTGGTATTCTTCAATTTTTTTATTATTTAATTTTTGAAACTAGATAAATTATAATAAAAAGTCCGTGTTATACAATGCTTAATTATGCAGAGAATCGACGCGTTAGTTCATCTAACATTAATTTGTTGATTAATATGTAATGAGTTGGTGCATAATTTATCAGACATTTTTTTTTATTTTTTACTCCAGAATAATCATTTCAAAATGTTATCGTTGAATTTTTATGTTTTTTTTTTTATAATAAATATTGTTTGAAAAAAAAACGCTTGATAATTATACACCAACCCTATAATTATAGCTGTGTTTTTTTTTACCGAAAAACAGCTCAGATCAGCAAATATCAGTAACCTTGAAATAATAGCTGTTTTATTTATCGTCTCGTAACTGAGTTCGAAGTGAGTGAATTGCTTCCCCCCTTTAGCTAGTGCTTAGCTGAGATTCAAGTGAGCGCACATGCGCAATTCAAATTTTCCTAGTTTAAGATTTGATAACGTGTTTGATACTGGTTGACATTTATATTTGAATATTTTATTTTGAAATCAAACAATAGATATCCATCGAGTTGCAATAAATTATCAATGCAAACAATCCAAATACATCTAATGTTTTAGTTTATATCATATGTGGAACTTAGATTTTAAACGTCACTTTCAAATAAACTGTTGCATTTATCAATACAACTCACCCAGCAAAACTCAGCTCAGCTCAGCTCATTTCAAAGATTTACTGATCTGAGTGGAATGTAAAAAAAAACACAGCTTATGTAGTAAAATATGTCGCGGATTAGACAAATTTTGTTGTTTTTATTGAAAAATTTCATTCATTAGAATGCGTGCTACGATTTAATTGCGCACTTACCGGAGTAAAAACTGACCTATCTATAAACTGCGCAATTAAAACAGCGTGTATTCGTAACTTTGAAGTGCATATTAGTTAAATTTTCAATAATTTTTACGAAAATTAAACCATTGTGCACTTTAACACGTCGATTCTCTACACGGACGACTATTTTAAAAAACTATATATTTATATTTTAACATACTTATATTTAACAGATTTTTGAAAAATACTCGTTTTGGATAACATTATTAGCATGATTATTTGACAGTTAAATTTTTTTACTAACTTTAATGCTTCGAAATATTTGTTAAATTAATTTATTGCCTGTAATAATATTTATTTATAACTTGTTTAGTATTGTGTAGATTTTATATAAACAAATACATTTAAAAATTGTAATTGTATATTTTTTATTGCCTATAATGAATGTTGTAAGATGCAGCGTGTGTGATTTATTCATAATGGAAATATGCACAATTTTTATTATTGATTAGATTAATAAGAAGCGAAGAAACGAAAATTTTAATCGAGATAAAAAAAATTCGATATTCCGATACTGAATCAGTCAAACTGTATGTTAAAATATAAATGATATTTCATATAAATAAATAAATAGATCTTTATTAAATATACAATGTGTAATACAAAATTCCTTAAAACTAAACAATAAACAATTTACGATTACAAAATCTTAAAGTAAACATAATTGGATAAAAAAATCTCAGTATTTCGGAAAATATCTTATTAAACAAAATAAAAATACCGAGTGAAACTTCGATACATTGATTTTAATAAGAGACGAAATTAAAAACGATAAATTTGATAAAAAAAAAATTATTATAGTACTTAAATTCAGAAATCAAACACAATACTATGTAAACAGAATAGTTGTATCAATATTACACTAAATTCTCAATATAAATAATTTTATAGGCGGGTCAGCAAACAATAACGCTGGTGGAATCAACACCTGGTAATTTCGAAATAGTGGGTAATCATGGTCCGATATCATTGGGCGGTAAACTAGTACCGACGACCACAATTAAAGTTAAAACTGGTAATGTAATTACGGTAGCTTCAACATCGTCATCATCATCATCGAACAGTACAACAACAACGGGAACTGCTTCTTCACATGGTTCACAAAAAGCGATCATTTACTCACAAAAACCACCACCGGTCGTGAACAAATCATCGAGTGAAAATAAAACTAATTAATTAACAATTAAATAAACATTAATTATACAATACAATAAGTGTTTAATTTTTTTCTATAGCTCTGTGTATGTTTTTCCAATTTTATTGTATTAAGATTTATATTTTAATTCGCTTCTTTCGATTATAAGAAAAGAAAAACAACTGTACATAAAAATGTTTTATTTGCAAACAAATAAATATTGTTCATTTCTAATTGTATCGTTTTTAATTTTATATGTTTTTTTGCTAATAATAATAATAATAAATAGATATTTGGTTATAAAACACGATTTTATTGAAACAATATTTACATTTTTAGTATTTTTTTATTTGATTGAATAATACTGTATATAAAATAATGTGATATATAATTATTTAAATATAAATTGTACATATTAGGAATTACTTAATAAAAATTAAAAAAATCGAGTAAGATTTATTTTTTATATTTAAAAATTTAAGATATAAAACATAAGTAATAATTTATAATTTATTGTGAAACCACAAACAGTTTAATTTTGGAATTTAAATAGTTTAAATAAGTAATTCTTTTATATTTTATCAATATTAATTTATTTTTTATAAATGGAATATAAAATGTTAGGTTATAAATGTAACTTTCAAATTTAATAAAGAAAAATTACAATATGACATAAATAAAACAAAATTTAAATAGCTGTAAGTTTTTAGTATCTTAGTAGTTTGAATTAGTATAAAAAAAGCAAAATAAATAATAATTTGACTTTTGACATTTCAATCAAAACATTAACACTTATAAATTATACCACTAGATGGCAACATATGTTTAAAACTTTAAATATAAAATTATATTATTTTTATTATAAATTAATAACATAAAATATTTAATTATTCTATCCGTATTAATTTTAATAAGAATAAAAAATAATGCAATTTACAAAAAAAAAACAAAATAAATAATAATTTGACATTTCAATCAAAACATTATCATTATAAGTTATACCACCAGATGACAATATATTTTAAAACTTGAAATATAAATTATATTAGTTTTATTATATATTTATTATAAATTTATAACAAAGAATATTTAATTATTTAATTAGTATTAATATTAATGAAAGTAAAAAATACTGTAATTTATTTGTATTTTTGAATCAGCCATCTTGGCACTTTACAGGAAGCAAAACGCCCGTACCAACTGTTTTATCGACATAACAGCTTTCCTTTCAATTTTATAGTTCATTTTGGCAGTATGGGTGAGTACATGTGTATTATTTATAACAAAAATCTACAATCATCCAACGTTTTAAACTGTATTGTAAATTAAATTGTTGTTTTTTGTGAATAGTAATTATGGATAAATACGTAAATAGTGATATTTATGATATATTTACGGTATTATTTGTATAAACTTATATTCTAACCAAATTGTGTATAACGTTGTTGAATATGTTTAAAGTAATTTTTATTGTTCTCTTATTTGTTTAATAGTTAATTATTGATAGTATTAGTTCACATAGTTATTTTATTATTTATATGATGATCAGCCTTACCTACTCTGACAGTCGTGCTGACGACAAACTTTTCCACAGCGCTCTGATATAACTAACTTATTAATTAATTCCTGCAAGTATTAATGAATATATTAAATAATTCGTTTTGGGGGTTTATTTAAGGTATCAGCCGGGATCACTGGCATAAAAGGAGAGCCACCGGAGGCAAAAGGAAGCCTCTGCGTAAGAAGAGGAAGTTCGAATTAGGTCGCCCAGCTGCTAATACTAAGGTAAGTTAATTATCACTGATTTATTTCCGGTTTTATTTAATTTCTGTAACTTTAGCTTGGCGCACAACGTATCCATCGTGTACGAACTCGTGGTGGTAATACTAAATATCGTGCACTTCGTTTGGACCAAGGTAACTTCGCCTGGGGTTCGGAATGCTGTGCCCGTAAAACTCGTGTTATCGACGTTGTTTACAACGCGAGTAACAATGAATTGGTGCGTACCAAAACATTGGTGAAGAACGCAATTGTTGTTGTTGATGCTACACCATTCCGACAATGGTACGAAAGCCACTATATTGTTCCTTTGGGGCGGAAACGCGGAGCTAAGTTGGTAAGTTGATGATTATTTTGTTAAGAATCATATATAATTTTTATCTGAATGATGTTTACCTCTTGCGTGTCATATGATCACACGTGTGATTAAAAATTTAACCTTGCTGTTACGCTGACAGTGAATTTACAAGGTTGAATATTTGTATAATTTTGGTTTGGAAGGTAATTTTTGTTGCCGTTTTCAGACCGAAACTGAAGAATCAATGATAAACAAGAAGCACAGCAAGAAGGTGGCGAAAAAATACGCTGCCAGACAACGGTTTGCCAAGGTTGAACCTGCACTTGAGGAACAGTTCCAAACTGGACGATTGTTAGGTAAATTTAATTTTTGCTGTTTAAAATTTAATATGACAATAAAATTATTATTATTAGTTACTTAAAACAAACATTTTTGTTATTCAATTAATGTAAATAGAAAGTTTGACTAAAATCTAGTCACTAAATTATAAAAGAAACAATTTATTTTCTATTAAAACTAATGTGAACCATTTTTAAAAATATTAATTATTAATTTATATATTTAATTTATAAAATTAATATTTTGTTTTTTTCTTTCAAATTACTTATTTTCAATAATGAAATCAATTTGCTATATTTTTTTCATATTGTTTGATTTATTTTTCAAGTCTTTTGTTTGGATTCAATTTTGATAACACTCGACTAATGCCCAAAAACTCTTGTCTTGACAAACAATCTTTGCCTTACACAAATTTTTAATAAAATTCAATTGTGCATTTGTGAAATTGATAATCAAATATTAAATTATTTTCCCTACGATTTCACAAGTTACTCAATCATTGAATCCGGCTTACAAAGCTATGCCCATCAAAGATTGGCCAGTTTAATCATATATCTTTAGGATCTCGTCAATATGGTGCTTTGATCAGTGCCCGAAGGCGACTGATGCAGATGTTAGGTTCTGGCTGGCTTTGGGCACTGATCAAAGCACCATACTGACGCGATCCTAAAGATCGAAACACGTGTCTAAGTTGAAACTGGCCAATCATTGATGGGCATAGCCGATTAAATGATTGCGTAACTTGTAAAATCGTAGGGAAAATAATTTAACATTTAATCTTTGCCTTGTCCACATTTATGAAATCTTTAGTTAATTCCACGTATTTTGTAAAATTTGCATCGTCTTAATCTGAAGATTACTATAAAATATTAATATATATATATATATATATATATATATATATATATATATATATATATATATATACTGGGTGTCCCATTTTAATCCGCCACCTGCAATAACTTTAAAATCGTGCATCGGACAAAAAAATGTTTCGGATAAAAAGTAAATGGTTTCGAGGGGGACATCTGATGCAGAGACCCTTGCCCCCTCTGGACCCCCTGAGGGGCGCGAAAGGGGAGAAACTTTGAAATCTTAAATGGAACACCCTATTTTTTATTGTAGATTCTGATAGGCCATTAAAAAGTATGTAAATTTTATTTTAAGACTTTTTTTTTATCTTTGATAGATGGCGCTGCAAACAGCATTTTTTTCTCAGTTTATCAATCTTCAATTTGAAAAAAAAAGTGTAACTAAGTACGATATTCAAGATTTTTTCAGTTCTTTGGGAAAAGGGGAGGGCAAGGGTTACTGCATCAAACATCTTCCTCGAAACCATTAACTTTAAGTTAATGGTTTTGAGTGGTATAACTTTAAGTTAATGGCTTCGAGGGGATATCTAATTCAGTGACCCTTGCCCCCCCCCTCTTCCCAAAGAACTGAAAAGAACTTGAATATCGTACTTAGTTACACCATTTTTTTCAAATTGAAAACTGATAAACTGAGAAAAAAAATGCTGTTTGCAGCGCCATCTATTAAAGATAAACAAAAAGTCTTAAAATAAAATTTACATACTTTTTAATGGCCTATCAGAATCTACAATAAAAAATAGAGTGTTCCATTTAAGATTTCAAAGTTGCCCCCCTTTCCCGCCCCCCAGGGGGTCCGGAGGGGGCAAGGGTCTCTGCATCAGATGTCCCCCTCGAAACCATTTACTTTTTATCCGAAACATTTTTTTGTCCGATGCACGATTTTAAAGTTATTGCAGGTGGCGGATTAAAATGGGACACCCAGTATATATACAGGCGTTTATTGATCGAAATATGATTATTAAGACTGATGACTATAAATTTTATGTACGATAAATAATACTAATGATGTACTTCGACCGATGTTATGTTATTTAACTTTCTAAACAAAAACCGAAAATAATTTTAGTGCCATGTCATATGAACCGTTGTCTTTGAAAGTGGTGTAAGTCCCGTTTTTTGACAAATAGTTAATGATAACAATGAATGCAATCTTCTATGAGCTTTTTATCTATAAACAGTTTCTAAAAGAAATCCTTCAATATTTTCGTCATTTTGTCGATATTACTTTACGTAGTTACCATTAAAATACAAACCTTTAAATTTCTCCATATAATATAATAAAATGGATTTCCACCACTTTCAAAGAAAACGGCTCATATATTAATAATCTAATTATCTATATATTTATAATCTAATTATTTTATTTAATGATGATAGAACGTAAAGCATAGGTTACATTTTAATGGGAAAATTCGTTTTGAATCGTACCTATCGTAGCCAATGATTCTAGCTTGTCATAGTTACTCTGATTTTACTAATCACACACATATACAATTAAATTAATTGTTTGTTAAAATTCTTACGTGTGTTCGTAATTTTAATTTCTAGCGTGCATAGCATCTCGACCTGGCCAATGTGGACGCGCCGACGGTTACATTTTAGAAGGAAAAGAATTAGAATTTTATATGCGTAAGATTAAATCTAAGAAAGCCAAATAAAATGTAAAATTTGGTGTGAAATAAAGAACTTTTGTCACTCCATCCAATTTGTAATTTGTACTTTTTTTTAATTTATACTTATATACTTATTACATCATTGTTAAATACTTACCTGAAGTAAATACAATGGGGCAATGAATCATTTTATTTTATTCAAGTTGTAGAATTATTTACGATTATTTTCATTTTACCTCTCCGAAATTTTACTTCCAATAAATAATAGAAGGTATAATGGGGCAGTGAATTTTATTATTTATTTAGATTGTACAAATATTTACAAATTATATTTATACATTTCAAAAATAATATGTGCTCCTGTTTAAAACGCGTTTTAAAATTACTAGAAAAGCTTAAAAAATAATTTAGAATCTTGCAAAATAAGAATAATTGTTTTAGTTTAATTTAAAAAATATATATATTATCATCAATCATTCAATATTGTTTTGGAATGAGATTAGAAAATTGTTCAATATTAGAGAGTTATTGAGTATTTAAATAATGTTTACGTTATTTTGTTACATGCGTAGATGTCAAAATACGTAAATATCGCTTGACATTAGTTGTTTTACTATTTTATTTTCACAATATTAATTTTTTTTCAATATTCAGCACATTTTTGAGTATTTGTTATATTAGAACTACTTAAATAAAATAAAAATGAAAAAGATATTTTTTTTAGTGCTCTAAAATGTAATTTAACAAATGCATTATTTTTTATATATTTATAGTAACCCGAATATAAAAATAAAGAATTGGTTTTTCTCATTAGAATTTATTAATATTAGATTACTTTTTCACGGAAATATAATAAAATTTATATTCGGGCTAACATTTTACATATTTTTTAACATGTATATAAATACTTAAAAATCTAAATGAAATATCGGCAGTATTAGTTAAAAAAATCATCGAAAATTTATTAGAGAAAATTCAGTCAGCAAATGAAATTATGGTAATGAGTGTTGTGTTGGCAGGTAAGTTCCAAATGTGTATTGAAGAGTAAATAGTAAACAAAAGGCACTTAAAATTATAATTGTGGCACAATGATGCTAAATAAATACATTTGTTACAAGTTTTCTCTTTCTATGATAATAATCAATTATTGTATCCTGGAATTAATTGGATTAATAACTTTACCGGCGACAAGTGTGACATCAATTTCGGAATCCATAACGAAATACAAGAATGGATGTGTCGCTTTGAATTCCACTGGACCGTATTGATAATAGTTACCTGGTAATAGAAAAAAAAAGGTTATGTAATTGATAGATTAAGATATCGATAAAATGTTAGGAAAGTATGAAATAATTTTGGCCATAATTAAATTAGATTTTAAATAAACCCTGTGGCTGGTATTAGGAGCTCGAATTTAAAATTGGTTTTAACTAAAATTGATTTTAAGACAACGTAACTGTCATAAAACCCGGACTAAACAAATTAAATAAAATTGTTTGGTAGAGTTTGTGCAATGCGGTTATGTTATGTGTGTTGCCTGTAGCTTAAGGGGACAAGGAAAAATAACTCTAAAATTAATGCTCGCAGCTGACGTAATGAAACAAAATTCGAAAACAAACAATTATATGCAATGATTATAGAGGTATACTCTTTGACAAAAAAAAAACCTCAATAACGTTCAAACTTAAAAATTTAATGAATTACGGTCGAATTTCGATCACTGGGCAACCACTAGTAACAATCACACCATTTTCCCAAAAGAGTGCGGTACAAACTCTCCAGTTTCTACTATACCAAAATTAGTTTTTTCACTTTTGCTTCATCCACATTTATAATTTATTAATAATATTTTTTTATTAAAGCAGAAATATGTGTGTGTGCATGAGAAAAAATCTCACGTGTAGTAAACAAAAGTGCAAATTATGTCAGACTGAAGTTGTACTTTCTATGCATAATGAATGATAAAGTTTGACACAAAATTTAACAGGCAGTTTTGAATTAATGCAAACAAAATTTAAAATTACTTTATATGGAAAACATTAGATAAAATTAAAGTAATAATTCCAATTTTGAAAATTTTTTCTTCTTGAAATATTATATAAATAAAAATAAAAACTCAACACTAGAGTAATATTATGATTACACAATTCTATTCTATTTGAAATATACGGAAATCATTCATGTGTTACTACTAATTCTAACTAGCATAGTAATATATTAACATACATATGTTCATTTGATGTCCTTCGCGATAATTACAATGAGTAATATAAAATATTTTTAAAGATTTATTTGTAAATTTAACGGTCAATTTGATAGTAAATAATATTTCATTTAAAATTAATTTATAGCATTGATTAAAGAAGTATATACTTCTTTAATCAATGCTTATAGTAACAAAACAGGTTAATTCGATTATTGTTCCTTTTAATAAAACAAAAATATTTTTTGGCAGTTTATGAATTTAATTTTGGATTATGAACTATAAAATTTATTTTCTTTTATTATAATGGACATTGTGAATTAAAATCTAAGAATAAATTACAAAATGTTATAAAATTATTTTGATAATAGAAATTAGATCTTTGTGACACTATATTTATGAATGAAGACATGAAGAAGAATTAATAGATGAAACTGAATGCGCCAATGACTGTAAACAACCTTGACTGGTGCGAAAATTAAAATTGCGTAAAGATCTAGTGAAGATAATCGAAAAAACACAAGCGAGATTTTATAGCATCAAGCGTTACAATGAATTCTCGCGTTAATTGGTTTGCATTGTTTAATCCAGTGTTGCTTAAATTACAGCAAACAAATTACACTTTGAAATGAATGAAAAAAAATTCTTAAATGTTGGATTTACACCACTTGTATGCCGCCTCGGATATTATTCCAGCGACCGCAATTAATGTAATGCAATATCCCGCTCTGACTGTGTGACACAATTAAATTAACGCATACATTTTATCGAAAGAAGTCACTTGAACGACATATTAAGTGTTAATAATGGAAAAAAATCTTTATATGATTTTTCTTTTCTTGTGTTGAATTGTTAAATGAATTTGTAATATTAACTCGTGTTTGTGTCACACATAATTTAGAAGTTTTAGCAAGACATTTAAAAAAATTACGTTAACGGTAAATAGTTACGTTATTTTAATTTTATTTATAGATATAGTAAAATGATTAATGAATAAATCTTTTAGAAATATTATTGCCTAATTCTTAATATGTTTTATGTTGGTTGTTAAGAATTATAGAATTGTAAATTAATTTTTATTTTGATATTCGTTGCTTATAAGCCTAGAAACACATCGGTTAGACACAATTAGTCATAATGTTTAGCAGAGAATATATGTTATTTCGTGACTAAATGTGTCTAATCATGACTAACCGGTGTGCTTCTGTCTAATAGATTAATTAGTAATATTAATTTGAAAATAGAATTTTTTTAATTATGTGATAATTAGTGGATCTGTTAACAAATATAATCCAATTTTTCTGTATAATTTGTCAAAAAATAACCCAAGAATGAAGTATTTTGTGTAGTGTCAATTTTTGAAGAAATACTCTAAAAAATATTTGTGTTTTACTTATTCTTATTTCTTTTATAATAAATGTTAAAAGTGCAACAATAAATTTCAAAAATATGTTCAATTTTGTCGATAATTGAGATATATTTATTTAAAAACAAATATAATACTAAAAAATCCATATAAAAGAAAAGAAATTTTAAAACTTTTTCATTTAATATCTGTACTAAAAGTATTCCAAACTTGAAAACTTTATTTTGCATCTGGTGCACACTCTATTAACAATTTTTATGAGTCAGTTTAATAATAAATTAGTTTTTAAACAATATAGTTCAGAACAACAGCTAATACATTTTTTTTCGAATACTTACGATTTTTGTAAATAGGATTTTCGTCCATGTAATTTTTGATCATGACAGTGATAGCTTGTTCAATATTTGTCACGTAAATGTCTTTGTCATCTGTCATTGGCGAAAAATCTGTATGTTGTGGTTCGAAAATTTCGCGGATTCCCAGCTGAAAAAAGAGAAATAATTAGCGAGTCCTTGAGCGCGGAATTAATCTGCAATTTTGAAAAAAAAAACATATAAACTAGATTTGCAGTATTTCACATCCTGAATCATGATTGCGCATCCCATAATTACAGTTATTGACAAATGATTGTTTTCTGTATTTTTTATTATGACGCGTTTTTATCAATTTTGATTGTGCACATGACAATTTATTTACAAAATGTTGTTACGCTTCAACTTGTAATTTTATTTTGAAAAAAAAAGAGCAGTTACATTGGCCGTGGCCCAAATACGAAAAAATGTATCAACTTATAAACGAATTATAATATTTTATTTGTACTGTGAAATTTGAAATGTACATCATAAATGTTTTCTTGTTTACACAAACGTTTTGCCAAAGAAATATTGTATTCAAAGTTTTTTAAGTATATTATTTACAACTAGTTATGGATTTAAAATGTTAACTAATACAAAATATTCCATAGCTTATAAATATAATATTTTTTAAAGCTTATATCTTACAAAGGACAAGCTAAAATTTATAGTTTTTTTCGTAAAAGAAAATTGTATTTCTTATAATTATAATTTAGAACAATTTCTACCGAAATTATTAGATAATTTTGTACAAAAAAATTATATTAAATAATTTTTCAAATTTGTTATAATTCTAATGACAATTTAATTTTCAATTTGTTTATGTAATATGTGAACTAATTAATAACATATTACATATCAAAAATATAAAAATTTGACATTGAATATTTTTATATATTATATTTTATTACTTAATAGTACTAGAATATAATGATTATTATTAAATTTAAAGTTTTGTTATAAAATTAGAATTTTAACCATATGACACAGCAAAAACTGCAAAAATTTTGTTACAAAATCTGATTTATTTGTGATGTAACGAACAATATTACGTGTTTTAATTTAAATCGGCCTTCGCTAAATTAAATAAAAAAAGAAGATACAAATTGTTCAAATTGGAATAATTTAAAGAAAATATATTTACTTAATTCGCGTGATGGAATAAATTATTACGCTTGGTTTAATACAAGAAAATTTTAAAACTTATTGTAATTTGTTGTTTTATGCATTTAAATACATTTGCAAAAATTTAAGCAAAATGTTATTTAAAATACATACATACATACATACATACACAATCACGCCATATACCCAAAAGGGTGTGGCACAAACTCTTTTCATTATCCTGAAATCAGTCGCCTCCAAACACTCCTATCCAAACAAGCAACTTTCGCTTCATCCACATTCATAATTCCTCTCATACATGCTCTTCTATTCCTACTACTTGGAAACTTTCGCTCACGCAAAACACTCTCAATCATATCACTCCAACTACTCATTGGACGTCCACGCAAACGTAAAATGTTTTATAAATGTTTATTTAAAATAAACATTTATAAAACGAAAAGAATATGAATTTTTAATATATATATATATATATATATATATATATATATATACAATAATTTTATTGTTAAAGTTAGTGTATAATATAAAAGTTTAACAATATACAACCTGCAAAATTTATAAAATCCTGAAATCAATATTTTAAAAACAAAAAAAGAATTGATTTTTAAAAGTTTTATTAAACCATAGTTGTATATCACTTCTAGTTTTTGAAATTGGGACGCATTTACGTATGAATACAAAAATAAATTTTACAAGAATGTTAACATTTGACGGACAGAAATTTTAATGTGCTTGTCATGCTAGTACTAAAACAAATATATAAAAAGCAAGAAGAATTTTTAATAGCCGTAAATAAATTAATTGACTTAGTTTTTTCATTAAGCAAAAAAAATATGATGCCAATGACATCTCAGAAAATGTCTAATATAATTATTGTTTTCTTTTCTGAGAACATGCGAATAATTTTATGTATTTTTTTTCAAAGATGTTTAATTTTTAAATACAAATATTAAACAGTGTATTTTTTTGTTTATGAAAATTTGTAATTAATTTTATTATTATACAGATTTGAGATAATTACAGAGATGGATTAAAATAATTGTTTTTTTTATCTTCTTTTTAGTTTAAAATAGACATAAATATTTAAATTATGTTACAATATGAAAAAATACATTTTTCCAAATTTTAATATAAATAAATTATTGATGAATTTAGAAAAAATGACAAATTTTTCTGTTAATTATTAATTCGCTAACAATTTTAGTTAATTTCTGTTTAATTTAAAAAGTTTTATGCCTAACTAGTTAATTTATCTCTGTGTACTTTTAAAAATAATGACTCTTTACTATTTCAAATAAATAATATATTCAATTACGCAGCAATTGCGATTGTCAACAAAAATTACAAGAATTTATTTCTAATAATAATGTTCAATAACTATAATCTTACCTTTTGTAATGTTGATGTCAAGATCACGAAACCACGTAACGAGAAACTAGGTATTACAGCTCTGACATAAGTCGGTCTTAGGTTTGACACGATTTCTTTCAAAGTAGCTGCCTTTCCGATGTCACAGATTAGTCTGTCAATGCCATCAGTTTCGATAGGAAGTACTAAAAGTAGATAGTATTTCGGACTGTCCAACGGGAATTTTAAGGCAAGCGCATTCAAACTATGAACGTACAAAAACGGCAAAACAACATCGTAGGTCATAAAATGAACATTAGGTTCTTGGAATTTACCTCCAACAAGAAACGAATATTTCATTCCATATCCAGAACCTTCGGAATCATAAATATCAGACGCTTGGTTATCGTAATATCTGGCGATAAAATAATCAACTAAGGAACGTCCAATTCTTTTAGTTTTTAAATTAGATGATGATCCTTTTGATTCTGCTGATGTTTCAGAATATTCTGTTGCTGTTATTGTCGTTTCTGTTGTCAAAGATCGTCCAACCCTTCGAATTCTAAGAGTTGACGTTTCTCCTAATTGTGTTGTTGTTCCGGGCGGCGTTGTTGTTGTTATAGTATTTCCCAATGTTGTTATAGTATTTCCCAATGTTGTTATAGTATTTCCCAATGTTGTTACAGTATTTCTCGTTGTTGTTACAGTATTTCCCGTTGTTGTTTCTGTTGCCCTTGGAGTTGTTGTTGGAATTGTCGTGGTAGTATTAGTTGTTTTAGGAACTGCTGTTGTTGTCCCCAACGTTGTAATTGTCGTAGGAATATTGGTTGTTGTTTCTGGTAACTTTGTTGTTGTAGTAGAAATTGTCGTTGTAATTACTGTAGTTGTTCTAGGAGGTAGTGTTGTTGGTATTGTTGTAATTAATGTTGTTGTAGGCAGTGATGTTGTAGTAATAGTTGTACTTGGTGTTTCAGTTACAGTAACAATTTTAGTTTCCGATGTTTCTAATGGTGTGGTCATTATTGTTATTCTATCGGTTGTTGTAGATCGAGAAGTTGTAGTTGGTGGTAAAGTAGTTTCCAATGTTGTTTCTTGTTTAGATGTTGTTGTATCGTCTTCTTGAGGTATCGTTGCTTTTGTTACAGTTTCTGTTGTTGATTCCATTGTCGTATCAGTAGATAGCATATCTGTAGTAGATTCCATTATTGTTGTTGTTGTCATATTATTCATTGGTGTTGTTGCATGATTTGGATAAATTGGTGTATTAAATGATGTCAAATCATAACCGTAAAATCGAAGAATTGATTGATATTCAGGTCTGAGGATAACTTTTTCCGAACTTAAAGATAAGCCTGATAAAAATCCTTCTTGGGGAATAAAGTAACTCTACAAAATGAATTTATTTATAATTTGCAAATGAATAATAGTTTATGTTTATTTATCGTACCCTTAATAAACGGTGTATATCTCGTAATCCAACACGAATTACGTCTATGTTTGCCGGATAACCTCCACATTTTTGGATTTCAAGAGCTCCAAGTCCTTTCACGCCTTCTAAAAGGGCAGTTAATATACTTACTAGACCATAAGGTGATATAGCAATGTTATTTTCGTTGTTGATATTGTGTATCTATGAAGAATGGATAACAAATTAAATAGTTTGCAGTTTTTTCTCATTTTTTTACTAATGTGCAATTGTTTTAAATGGTCACGCTGGAGCGGTGTGAACATCATATCCGGTCTATCTCAAGAAAAGGATAAAGTAGTTTTGGAAATTTGTATTTTAAGCGTTTCGTTATTTGTTTTATTTTGATATTTATCAGTTACTTTAACGTTGTAAAAAAAATGTGAAAATAGATTATAATCAAAAAAAATATAATCTTCGTTAAGTGTTACTGTTCAATTTTCATTTTTTTTAATAATAAAAAAAACTGCAATTATTATATAGTATATAAAAAGATTAAAATAATTTGAGTGAATATTGTTTTTCTTGATTTTTATTTCACATATTCTTATAAATCAAAATTCAAACTAAAATTTTAATAAATTAGGAGTATTATTTATTTTATATTATCTGTGATGCGTATTGGTATTTAAATTTATAAATGATTACTGCTAGCGCGTAAACGTACCGTATGCAAATAATTAAATAATTATTTCTTTGTTTATATATTTCTGTTTTAAACTATTTTATATATAAAAAATAATAATTTTAAAAATTTATAAAGAAGTAATTATAATCGTTTTCCGCATCTATTGTGAATTTTTTTAAAAAACAACGAATTGGGATTTATTACTGTCTTTTGAATTAATATATTAAACATATTTTTTTAATTTTATATGGTAATTATTGAGTACAAAATTAAATATGACCATTTTTGGTAATTTTTACAAATTGAAACACAATAGTCATGTAATATTACATAAGATTTTAAAATTAAATCACGGAAGACACGTCGAATAGACCTATCAATTAAGTCCGGAAGTTTAATATTCACTGAATCGAAACGAAAAAATACAATTAAACATCGACATATTTTTGTAAAAATAATATTAGACTTAAAGAAATCTGATCGTTTATCAATAGGTAACAAATGAGAAACCTATAGTGCAATAAACTATTGCTTTTTTATTTAAAATAATTTAACATACAATTTGACTAAAATGTATATTTATATTAGTTTTTAATTTGTCTTTCTTGTTTCTCTTTACGAAAAATAAAAGATATAATTCAAATGGAAAAAAATTATAATATTTCATAAAAATAAAAGTATATCTGAAGCCTCAAATAATAATTTTGGAATTCAAAACGTCACCGAAAAAAATCGTTAAATCTAGAGTGACCAAAATTTTCTTAGGCAAGCTAGGTTTTGTGGAAATCCTTATTTTTTTTTAAACAAACAATTTATTATATAAATTTGTCAATAAATACAATTATATGTATATTTTTAAATTTTTCCAAAAGTACATTTTATGTTTAAACTTTTTGATTTCGTTTTCACTTTATTGGTTTTTTTTTATCAATTAACTGATTTGGGCAAAAAAAATCCAAGACATCCTGAGACATTTTGGTACAAAACAAAAACTATCCTATAAATTTTAAAACAATTATACAAAAATTGGAATGTATGATTACTGTTTGATGTAAAAATACTTATATAATTGATTTTATTATTTGCAATTGATATATAAACATATAAAATCGTAACTTTTTTCAAATGTCAAATATATATTTAAAAAATGGATTTTAGTCAAGAAATTTATGTACTTTATATATTTTTTAAATTTGTCATATTATTAATTATTTAAATTGATATCATTAATTATTCACAAAAATGTGCATATAAATTAATCTATTATATAAAAATTATAATACAAAATTTATACAAGTAATATTAGTTATAAGATAGTAAAGAATCTTTCAGAACTAATGCTTTTTTATTTTAATATTAGTTATATTAACAATGACAATTATTATCATTATATTTTATAAAAATATAGTGATAATTTTTACTTTTTGCATTAATTAAATTATGTATACGCGCTCTATAATATATAATTCGACGCGTATACAAGGATAAAATATACTGATAAAAACAGCTATAGCTTTTTTTTACTAGTAAACTTTTGAAAAAAATGTCATTATATTTTAAAAATAAATCCAGTTTCCAAGAATTGTTACTATAACAACAATAACTTATTTACAAATATTTTTATTAATTATAATTGTTGCTCTAAATAATTTACTACGGTAAATAAAAAAATGCAACTTACTTTTAAAGTATTAAGTCCCAAATTATTAACAACATCCACCATAATATCACAAGGGGTGCGTTGATCCGTCAACCACTTTCTCGATTGCGAATTCGAATTTGTTATACACAACACGAACAAAATACCGACGTACCATTTAGAAACGTACATCTCGTTCGATTGCTGTTCGCGAACTACCTGGCCCGGAGATGTCAGATCAAAATGTACCTGACCAACGATGAATCCGTCAGTGACTCTGTGTCTAGACTTTGAGATCTTAACAGTGGCACGGTGTTAACCGGCAAACAATTATTACAATGTGAGAAGCTAAGAAAGAATCTTGCCTTGGCCAACAAACAATTTAAGAAAAATGATATATTGTTTTGTCAAACGCGAACGCCTGCAATTTAGGCCACCCGTATTACGCTTATGTAATGTAACACACATAAATGCTTATTAGGTAGCTTTTTTTGTTATGATAAATTGGTTATTGAGACGGTGTGACCGATAGAATTATTTATCGTTTATTGATTTTAAAAAAAATATGTGATACAGTTTTGTTTTTTAGTCAGATATTTGTTAACTATTTTATCTTTTCCGGTTACCTTCAATCATTAATGCATTTGGAATGACAACTATTAGCGTAACGACAAGGACATTTGCAACTATAGCAGTAGTTTACTGTAAAAGAACAATCAATAATTTTTTTGTGTGTAATCTTTATTGCACTTATTAAATTTACAATAAATAAATAATAATTTTAAATATAATTTTTTGCTTTGATATTAGTAAAATTAAAATATTTAAAGATTTTAATAAAATTGTTTTTATTGATAATTTAAACATAAATAACAATAATGATATATAAATAATTAAAGAAAACAAAAATAAGTAATAATGATTTTGTTTCTGACAATATCGAGATCATGTACTTGATTTTTGCGCGCTGTTTTGTTGATTTGTTGCGCGCGCATGATTGTAAGATGGCGATTGCTCGGCTGACTGATTATAGTCAATTTTAAATCCGTAAATATCAATTGTAATAAATGGCTTAATCAGTGAATCTTGTATTTTATGTAAATTGTAAATAGTTTCCTGTATAGTTAGTGATAATATTTCAGTGTTGTGATCGATTCGTGTGTGTTTAAGTTGTGATTGAAAATATAGTGTTTTTTGTGTTTTGTGAGGGAATTTTATAACTAGCCGACGCCGTCGTATGTACGATAATTATTTGCGGTAATACATCTTTTTTGATGATTCAAAGGTGTCAATAACAAATACAGGTATCTTAATTGTTGTTATATCCAAGGTGGAATGTGTTTCTCAGTTTAATCGGTAATGTTTTCTTTGTGTCTTGGTGGCTGTCAAAACCCGCTTGGCTGCCATTTGTTTTCATGCCGCCGTAATCTGAAATGTCATCTTATATTGTTTTATATACAAAATTATTTCAATGCAGTTTTTATTCACTGCTATAATATGCTGTATTAGACCAAAAAAATATTATATTTTTGCTATTAATAACTTATTTTAAAGAAATACATATTCAAGCTGTCAAATGACATATCATAATAACAACAATAATGTTGCAACGTTAAGTTGTTCGTATCTAAAAGTGTTTAAATACATGCTAATTATAAAACACAAACTGTCATTTTGTTTTCAAAATAACACAGGAAAATTTCATTGATATTTGTTTGTAATGGTTTTAAATTATTCGTAGTTGTTAAATGAGGAGCACATGAAACCCAAGTGCATTGTTATTAATTTATGAATCATTAAAAATAAGTGAAAATAAAATTGGTTTCTAGTGACGGTTACACCAATGAAGTGGTTAGGTGGTGGAGGTGGGGGCCCCGTTGTGGGCGCCGAAATGGAAAACGGTTCCCGAGGACCACAACGCTCACAAGACGACGCAGCTGTCGGCTATGTATTTCAACGACCACCAGATCCAGAGTTTCCACAATTCGATATGAAACAAGGCCGTTGGGCTCTTGGCGACGATACTATTGTTGAAGTAAGGCCCTATCGTGTAATATTGGAATGTATATATCATATAATATTGATATTTTGTTTTGTAGAATCACGATAAATGGAAATATCCAGTCAATTCGAAAGTTGCTACACCAACTAACAGTATGTCGAATATGATTGGCGTTCCATCCATTGCACCAGGTGTTTACGATGCATTGCAGGCTAAAGCACTAGGTGCTGAACACTTGGTTTATCTACCGAATCAAATCGGGATGCAGGGCATACCGATGCATCAATATATGCAACAGAATTGCATTCCACAACAACACCAGACTCAACTTCGGAACCAGGTTAGTTTATTATTGTTATTCTACAAAACAAAATTATTTACGAATTTGTTTTCTACATACAATCAATTGTTCTTTTTTTTTTCGTTTTGTTTAAATAAACAAAATGCAATTGCATTTTGCAGTTCGTTTATAAGTATGTGGAAAATTTCAAAACGTTGTTATTAAATATGTGTTAGGTTTGAATTTATTATGAAAAATAGGAAATTGGCAAAATGTATTTATACATAATATGTCAAAGTTTGATGTTCCTTTTTTTTTTGTTTGTTTAAATAAACAAAATACAATTGGAATTTTGAGTTTGTGTATAAGTATGTGGAACATTTGTAAACGTTATTAAATATTGAATATGTTAGGTTAGAATTTACTATGAAATATAGGAAATTGCATAAATGTATTAGGGTTTTGTTTAATTAATGATAGGTAGTACGAGATAAAAAATGAAATATATTGATAGATTTTATAATATGTCAAAAGTTTGACGTTTTCGTTCAGTCGACGGCCATATCGGTAATGTAGTTTTAAACGCGGACGCATGCGCAAATGCGTAGCTTCTTTGTTTGGCTTGGTCCGGCTTTTCAGTTTGACGCCGCACCTCAAACGTGTAGCATTCTGTGTATAGTTATATTATAAATAAGAAGAAAAAACAAACAAACAAAACAACAAATAATAATTTATGTGTACAATGCAACTTACACGTTAAATCAGTGACGTTCATTTTTGATATAGTGTTTGTGTTATATATATATTACGTGCTGTTTAATAATATATATGCGTATATTTATTTAAAAAGTGAGCTGTGCTGTGAGTAAAGCCCGTGTTTTTGGTGTGGTTTTTTCATGAAACCGTTAAATGATTTCATATTTGGAGCCCGGGATATGAAGGATATGGGACCAGACATGGTAAATATTTCCCCTATTTATGTTTTAATTTACTCGCCGGGTAACTATGGTAACAACCGGCGCGATTGTTTAGCGCCATTTTTCTGTACGAAATTTTGCTATAATTCCGAATCGTATTGTGACAAATGTTTAGTATATTTAATTCGGTTTTAAGTAAGCAACAGGTTTAGTTAGTGTGTTGCTTTGTTTTCTCAGCGGTTCAGGTATTGGTGGTGGCCATGTTTTCCAGGTGGGTCGGGGGCCATGTCCGCACCCTTGTTTTGAGGGAGCGGCGCCCCGCTTAGTAATAGTGGTTCGATGTATAATGTATATGAATGCCTGCTGCTCGATGTTGATGGTGTGTCCGGTTAGATTTGTGGGGCGATGTTGCCAGCTTAAGCTCACCGGCGATTCGAATCTCGCGAGTGCATTGTTTATATTATATATTTTTGTCTTTTGCCTTGTCATTTTGTCTTCATCTTAAACCATTCGCGTTCGTATTTATTCGAAATCTATGATTATTGTTTGAATATTTAACAATCTTCAATTTTTTTGTTTTTATATGTATAATTGTAATACAATATAAATATGTTTGATTTATAATAAATTTATAATCATTCACTGTTTGAAATTGTTTGATCATTTTGATTAAACATTATTTTGAAAAAAATGCTACCGCTATTGGAAAAAATCTGGAAAGTTCTGCATTTGTACAGGCATAAAAATTATACAATTTAACTTCGATAAGAAATAGGAGTAAATGTAAAATCTACCTACGGTCTACAGTTAGTTTGACTCACAAGAATTAATAGTAGGCGTAACGTTTCTATAGAAACAACAAAAACGCTTTATTGCTATTGTTAAATAACACTCACAATTTCTGATAATGTTTCTACATTATATATATATATATATAATATATATATATATATATATATATATATAATATATATATATATATACATATATATATATATATATATATATAATATATATATATATATACATATATATATATATATATATATATATATATATATATATATATATATGATTTTTTTGAACTCATTTTGTTGCATTGTAATTGTTTACAGTATTTTGAAAATTTAATAATTTTAATGTAGACTAATATAAATTAAAAAAATATAAGTTTATCTGTATTTTATTTTACAATTAGATTTAATAATTCTGTAAAATAAACAGCAATTTAATTGAATGTGATAATTTATATATCGTATTGTGTATTGTCCAAATTTAGATTTATAAGAATAAAAAAAATATGATGATAATGTATTAATGTTTGATAATGTTTATATTATTTGACAAGTCAAAAGATATAATGAAACAAAAACAAATAAAAGTGTAGCTTATTATAATGAATATTTTGTGATTCACATTACTTAGGAATTTACATTTTTTTATTAATAAAAGTCAGGGAAAAATGAGAAACATTTCTGGAAAAGTAAGGGAAACTTCCGAAATATGTTTAAAAAAATTAGAACTGAAAAGCACAGTTGGGCTGTTCGATATTCTTTAAATAAATAAAAAAAATGAGATTTTTCTAAAAGAATTTCACAAAAAATATGATTTTTTTTTGAGTTAATTAAACTATTTTCAAAAGTAAAAGTTTATTAATTATTATTTTTATGTACTTATTATAAACATAAATATAATATATATAATTTTATACGTGTAATATAGGAGTATAATTTTATTAAATTATTGTAAAAATAGTCAACTGTTAATATTTAATAAATAATTAGTAATTGATGGGATTCAGGCTTTTTTATGTTTTTATTATCTACTAAGCCAACGTTTCGGCAACCTCTATTGCCTTCTTCATACAACGCAAAAATACATTATTTGATAAAAGCATGTCAAAAAAAATAATTTAATAATATTAAAATGGTTTTTTGATTATTTAATTATTTTATTCTGTCAGGACGAATTATTGTCGCTTAAAATAACTTCGAAAGTACAAAGAATTTTTCATTGAAGTGAATAAATATACTTGGTTTACAATAATATTAGAAAAAAATATTAAAAATATACTTGTCATAATAATAATAATAAATAAAATTTTAAAATTTGTGCCAGCGTACTAGAATAAAAATGTAGAAATAAAATATATTTATATTTTGGTGGTACATATTTTGCAGCACTGAATTTCATACATGTAAAAACGTGTTCAAATTATATCTGAAAGAGATAAATATTGTAACTGTATTTTTTGTAAGTACCTCATTTTAATTTTCTGTCAGTAAAAATGATGAGGTAATTACTGAAAACTGATTTGAGGTTAAATATCAAGTTAGTTTAGTAACTTATATTGCAAAATAATTTGCCGATTATACTTGAAAATGTTAATTAGAAATAATAATTTCACCATATATATGCTTTGGATACTGTTTTAACATCGTATGCTTAATATTGCGTTATATTGAGTGCAATGTCTAACGGTAAAGCCCAGGCATTATTTACTTATTTCATTTTTGCAAATAAAGTTTGGTTGAATAAGGTGACGTATATATATACAAATTCTCATAGTATAAAACTGAATGCTTCTAGGAAGAACTAAACAAGTTGTTTGCGTTTAGTATAACAATTATTTCGTAGAAAAATTGATCAGGTACAATGTGCAATTGGTTCCTACAAGCGCATCTTGTTTTGTGTTTCAGAGAAAATTTCATAATCTTTGCTGGTTATACGTTTTGCTGTTGTTATACATTGTATATTATATTAGATACGTAGAAAGAAAAATTTGAAATGATTATTTGTTGAGTTTCTTTAGGAGTATTATTTTTAAGCTTATTTTCTTATTGTCAATTTTTTTTTAACTTAAATATTAAATAAATGAAAGAAAATATGTAATGTTTTCCATTCAAGTGAAGCGATTTGTATAAATATGTTAAATAATCGGGATTGTATCAATAAGTAAGGTGATTAGGCGATCATTTGGGGGTACCCAGTTCAAAGAGCGCCAAAAATCATTTAGTGTAATATAAAATTATATTACTTAAACTAAATGTACAAATATTTTTTTATTATAAATGTATAATCTTAAAATTTTACCACTTTCAATTTTGTGTACCAGATTGTACAAATTTTAAGTATGATTTTAAATGTTGGGATTTTTCGTATTTTATACAAAATTGTACGGATTTCACATGATTTTTAAGAAAATTTTAAATTGATTTTATTATAATTTTAAAGGATGTTATGAGATTTCAATTAATTTGTATACCAGATTATACAAGTGATTTCTCAAATTTAATTTCTATATTTTGAAAATAAAATATTTGAATGAAATATTCTATAAATATGAAATTATAGGTTTAAGTTTTTCAGTACAACAATTATTTTACAAATTAAATAGTTTGGGAAATAATAAAGGATAGTGTTACAGGACAGTAGTGTAAATTTTCATGTAAATAAAAGACAAAATTACCAACCAATTTCATATTTTGGGTCCTACGTCACTGTTTATAAATGTTAATGTTTATTATGGTATAGAAGATAATATTCTATAGAAAAAATGTTATTATGTATGGTTTGTTTTTGTTTGTATCTAATTTCAAGGCCATTTCTGATAGGAACACTGATTAATGTATATTACTTACGATTATAAGTAATTTCAAGTAATAATCGGTGAAAATTTGTAGAGTACATTGAAATAGATAAAATACCTATATGTATTATTTATACATTTTTTAAATGTTTATTGTAAATTTTGATTTAATCCGCAAGTGCTCGCGTAAATTTTACAAAAATTAAAATTGTTCTGAAACTATGAAGAAGAAGTGCATGATAATTAACAAAATTTAAAAACAATGTATGTGAAATATATTATAGCTTAGGGCCTTTCTGGCGCCATGCGACTTAAGGGTTAAATAATAAATGATATAGTGTCTGTATCAAAAAGAAAAAAATATATATATAAAAGCATTTTATAAAGCCCTTTAGATAACAAATCTGAACAGTTATATGTTTGTATCTGGATTTGTATTTTGTTTTTATATTCTATTTTACGTTGTAACTTGGACTTATTAAATTAATTTTGCACTTCAAACCTTTTAATATTAATGAAAATATTTTACGAAATATTTTTATATGTAATTTTACAATATAGGAGTATAATTTTTTAATATATACTTATTATAATTTTTTGTTCATTAAAATAAAAATTTTATTATACATTTTTTTATTGCGTAGATTATTAATATCGATTTAATATGTGATTGATTTTTGCATCTATTAACATTTAATGTTAGTATAATAATATTGAATTTAAAATTTAAATTAATTTGAATATTTATTTTCCGTATATTATTTTTTGCTATATTGTGCCATTTTGTTTTGTTATATATATTCAAAAATAGTTAACCTTCAAATTATGCAATTTTTAAAATACATAAAAAAAATTATTGCTTTAAAATGTGATACAAACATATTTTGTACAAATTTTAATTTATTTTTCACTTTTATTTATAACCATTCAAGTTTTTGTCAGAGTTTATGTTTCTTTTTTTTTTTACTTAATTTGAATTATCTACATTTTACGATTAATAAACTTAAAACAAGGCTAGTCAATTAGACCATTTAGAAAGAAATATAATACAGATTTTTGTGTTTGCGTTTGTATTATTACCAAAAGAGTACAGATTTCAAAGTTTCACTTATATTTAGTTCTATTCTAAAGTTGCTTTTATTTCCATTAGATGTAATAAAAAATAAGCAATTTTGTGTCCAGTTTATTTAGAAATGTCAATTAAACTATTTAAGCAAATATTATTATAAAAAATAGTTGCATAATGCTCTTTAGCATTATTTCTAAAACAAACGTAAATGTACATTTGTATACCAAGTTCGGCAGAAGGTTGAAACCGCTTTAATATGTCAAAAACTATTTGACAACATTAACAAAAAATATTGTATATGAATATTAAAAACGCACCATTTAGAATTTTGTTTTTGAACATGATTTTGTTGATAATTGGAATTAAATATTGTTCATTGGTAAACTTCGGAGCTCTAAACATAATGAGATATTACACAAATGCTTCTTATTTTCCGTTTAAACAGTTTGATGACGTTGCTTCATTATGTTTCTGGCATGATTTTCTTATAAGAGTTGGTCACATTGTTTGAATTTAGATGAATATGTTGTGTTCATTGCAAATCTTATTAAATCTGAATTTCTTTCAATATAAGACTACGCCCGACTGCACACTGCCGACAGAGGTTACCGGCTATTTACTAAATTTAATTTAAAATATTTAAAAATAACAATTTTGTAATCTTAATTAGTTCCGTTTAGATATTTCTTCATAATTTTTAAAATATTTGATTGCCATACGAAAAATACAAAGTTTAACGCGCAAAGTTAAATATACAAGTACGATATTTAAATTCAAGTGGTGCGTTAATTGTGTCTAGAAATTGATTATAATTGGTTTTCGAATTATACAACCATCAGGTAGATTTTTGTTAAATTTGGTAATAGTGGTCACACTTAAGGTGGGTTTGTCATACATATTTTCAATAATTTGCATAGAATTCGTTTGGTAATTCAGGGTTTTGCGTTTATCCAGACGAGTCATCATCCACTTTGAGTATAATAATTAAGAATTTCTTTTTTTTAATACAGTATTACATCATTTGTAATTTTAAGTATTTTTTTTATATAAATTAAAAATAGTAAAATACAATAAAATTAGTAAGTTTGAAATTAACGTCAGTGTTTTGTTTTAAATTTTCATTAAAAATTTAACAAAACTTGATAATCTCAGTGTATTTTTGATGATTAAATTTTTTTTCTTCTAATATTCTTATAATATTAGTATATTATACAGCTGTTTTTTAAATTATGTTTAAGTAGAAAAAAAAATGAAATAAATAAAATGATGTTTTTTAATAGTAACATTCAAAAAGATATTACATTTATTTTTAATTGAAATTTACAAGAAATAAAAATATATTAAAATTGTCGATAATTAAAAGTTATATAGTTTTCTGTTCTAGATTATGGCAGCGAGTGAATTAAAATAAGTTACTTAAGTTGACTTCAAGGTTAAAATTTCGGGTTAAATTCTTCATTTGTTCCGGAAGACGTGTTGTTTGATGTTAAAGATCATAAAACAAAAAGAATAGAAAAAGAAAGATATATAGTTAGTCGTTTTGTTATAAAATTTGCTCGAACAAAATATAAGCAGGCGAGGATGTAGGATTTTTTGCGCGATTTTTTTTCTCTCGCTAAAAATCTAAGGCGGCTGGCTGCTGCTATGGAATGACGTGTTACCATGTTGAGGTGGTTGATCGTGTTGTTGGCCATGACTGTGTACAGAGAGCCGAGATAAACGCGAGCCCATTTTACACTAGGAAAACATTATTTTGTCACTGTTTTTTACGTTATGTTATTTTCTGCAGCAGGTAACTATTTTGGTCGATGATCAACTTTTTCTGCTGTTTCGTTCGCTATAATTGATTTTTATGGATTATTTTGAAAGGAAGTTTGCGAAATTTATTGTTTTTTATTGAAATTATTTTTGCGATTTGCTATTATTGGGTATTCACAGAGCTAGATATAAATCAATTAAACTAAGTTGTGCTACTGTGGAATTAGTTCGGAATGCTTGGAGTTTGCGCAGTATGAAAAATTGCACATTAATTTTATATGTTGATATATATAAAAGATAAATATAAATATATTAAGATTAACATTATGGCCAATTTGGTAATAATAATTAAAACATAACATGAAATAAAATATTTCAATGTACAGCACAAATAGAAACACGTGGTTTTAATTTTGACATAATAGATATAGGCAATAATGTTTTGTTTTTACCGAATACTTGATGTTATACTAATACGACACGATAATCTAATTCAAATTTGATATTCAACTCTAATATTTATTTTCTTATTTATTTTAAATAATTTTGCTTTGAAACATATATTTTTGTAGTTATTTTAATTAATTTTAATTTGATTAATTAAAAAAAAAATGTGCGACGACTTGATTATATTTGTTTTTTAATTAAATAAATTTAATTGCATTGAATATAAACAAAAAAGTACGCGCTTTTTTGTGAAATAAGAAATATCTAGAAATTTTTCTAAATCTTGAAACTTTAATCAGTCATTTTAATCTATTTTCTTAATAATGTTTTAATAACGTTACGAACGGATGAGCATTTCTTAATCATTTCGTTTTTGTTTCATAATTTTCCTGTTTTTTTGAGTCTGTTGAATTTCCTTTTCATCGTTAGCTAAAGTCAAGGTCAGCTGTTTTTATTTATTGATGTATGAAGATGTTTTTGACCTCATAAATAAACGCGCATGTCATCTACATAAAACGTAATTTTTTCTAATTTTTAATTTATTACTATTGTTACAATAACGTATGTGTATTTTAAGTCTAACATCATTATATATATTCTACAATTAAAATTTTTTTAGATTGCTAAGTAAATTCGTTGTTTAGTTTAAAACAAAAAAAAAATTGTTTTCATTACAAGTTAGTTTGAAATATATAATATTTTTTTTGGATGAATTTTTGTAAAAAATTACTCCTAACAGCTAGTACGCTTATCAAATTGATATTGAATGGAAAATTGCAAACTATGTTCCAGTGTTCCATAGTTTGTCGAAACAAGCTTTATAATAATTAGTTGAAGTCATGATGAAATAACTTTCGATAGTAACGTAATTTTCTAATAAAGTTGTAACTTTTGATAGTAACATAATTTTAATTAGCGTTTATCTCAAATTTTATATAATGAAAAACGCTGTTATTGAATTGCTTTTAACTTTGCTTGTTCCACATTGAAAGTAATTTTTCATTAAAATTCACATGAATATCTCTGTCAAACTGTCTAGACTATAATTTCAAACATACTATAAGAACAATATCTTCTTCAACAAAAAGTATAAAAAAAAGCTATTTCAACTTTAATTTTTATTTTTAATATTGTAATATTTCAATGTAAAATGATACTGATTCAGTGTCGAATTGTTCAAAATTTTTTTAAATTATTTAAATTACATTATTTTTATTAATTTTTAAATAAAATTTATTGTAAATATACAGTGTAGAAGACATGTATTTTTTACTGGCCGTCAGGTACCTATAATCAAGTAAAATACAAATTTTAAATAGTAATTTTGGTTTTTTGCGTAAATTACCATTAATTTATTTTGATAAACTAATTAAATCATTAGTTAATTTTTGAATGAAGAAAATATGCACTGACCTTGCAGGGGTTTGAACCCTGAACTTTCTGTTTTTGCAGCAGACGCGCTGATCAACTACGCCATAAGATCACAACGACAAAAAAAAAATACAAATTAATTAATTATAACATGAATCAACTTTTTTTTAGTGTGATGTCAGACGATCTGTTTGGCTCTCGGTCAATGGATACGTCTAAATTTGATTGAATGGATTTTAAAATAATTTTATAGATATTTTAACTTCGGTCATAAATATTTTAATTTGATCAATTTTTGGTGTGAATCTATCGAAAGTAGAGTGATCCAACTTTTAAGTGTTTTACGAATATCTAATAACTGAAAAATGTTTTTGTAAAATTTATTTAATAAAAGTTGCTGTACTAGTAGTTATAACTAACAGTTTTTACTTATGACATTTTTTAATTTTTATAATTTTTCATATTTCTTACAAAATATATATTTCGACAAATATATGTAGGTACGTTTTCATGACTATGGTGAATTGTAAATAGGTATCATGAATTTCATAAAAAAATTTCTGTTATACAGTATTTTGTTTAACTATTTTATGGTAACGGTCGGTTCTGTTTATTCATAGCGATAAAAATTTGTTAATTTTAAATCAAATATTTTAACTAATATAAAAGAAAATAAAATTAAGTTTGTACAAGTACATTTTCAGTATGACAACATCGGAGCTAATAAAAAGATGAAGCTTATTAGGAATATCCTCAAAAATAATTTACAAAATTCGAAATTTCTCATTTGGAAAAAGTTGAAGATACTCTGATAAAGTCAGCATGTAAGTAGGGTAGCTCAATAAAGCCATCAGCGCAGTTTGCATCGGAAGACAACAAATTCTCCCTCCGTTTTTGTAGTTTATATCCTTTTAACGACGCAACCATATTTTCAACGCGTTGTACAATATATTCATTCCGATCTATCTCTAAACGACAAACGCACCAGACAACAGATTAGGAAACTAATCAATACTTATATGAGTTTAGTACGTACTTCGTACTCACATGTTAGTTCATATTTTAAAACAAGTCAGCCAGGCAGACAGACACAGGCTAGCGCATCATATCATCATGTAACTAAAACCGCCTCTTCTTTCCTCTCTCGGATGAACTCAACCAAACGGAAATATGAACGTAATAAAGCGGTAAAGAGCGTTAGGTGTTTGGTAACACATCGCCAGTATTATTAAGCCCACCACAGAATAACCATATTATCTATTATAGAGTCACATTTCTCTATATTAATAATAATAAATGTGGTTAAAAATATCAACGAAAACATTTTGTCAATATTTATTTATATTAATTATATTGTATTCGTCGGAAAGTTTTTTTTTTTGTTGTATACATAGTTTTGTTAGAGAATTTTATAATTCAATAAAATAATTATATATTTCAATCGATAAATGACGCATGTTCTGCAGACAAACTCTGTAACTATATCAATCTGTAAATTATAATTTAAAATTTTTGATCTTTTAATGCTGGTTTTAAAATTAAAAATAAAAACATTCATATAATTTTGTTCGATTCCATAAATTAAATTTCAAACTTTATTTCATACATCTTCAACATGTTTAGTAGTTTATAGGAATCACTGATTGATGTAAATCAGTGTTGGTAGACAAATTTTAGTAGTCCGCAAAAAGTTTATAAATTATTTTATAGTTATTATATTGATAAGCTTCAGAATTTTGTCTAACGACCGGTTTTCATAATAAACACAAATAATTTTATCAATTAAAGTTTGGAAAGTTAACAAAAAAGTATCGTTTTATTGATATCAAAAATAATGATACCAGTAGATTTTAAAATTGTTGCTTTTTTGTGGGGTTAAAGTTGAATAAAGTACGAGGGGGAAAATCATTTGTATACAATCTGGTGTAAAAATTAATTAATTAATTCCTGGAAGTCTTGGTAAAAATCCTTTAAAATCTCGAGTAAATCCCTACAATTTCGTATAAAATTCGTAAAATCAAATAAAAATCGCTGTAATCTTAAACAATCCTATCAAAATTTGTACAATTTGGTGTACAAAATTTGAGAAAGTGGTATCTTCGTTGTAAAAGTATTAATAAATAACGAAGTTTTTACTTTAATTTAAATTAACTTAATATTATATATGACTTAGACCTTTTTATTTATTACTGAGAAATTATATATAAAATTTACATATATCTAGAACAAATTTCTTTAATTTATTATATTTCATTACAAAAAAAAAATGTACTTAATGTACCACTACTTTTAGTGGTCTGCGGTAGCAAATGAGATACTTTACTGAACCGCTGTACGTTTTCGATTGGGAAACTCTGATCTAAACCACACACGAGAAGTTTGTGATGGTTCTTGTTTGCTCTGACTATGGAATAGAATGTCGATGCACTCTCATATACAGCAGCAGGGAAGCTACGTAGGCATTTTGACGTGGCAAACGACATTGTTCTTCTTATACAGGCGTGCAATGCATTTCATGGAGGTGTTATAGATTTATCAGTTTTATGTTTAATTTAGGATTTTTTTTCAGTGTTCTTTTTTTTTTACTAGGTTTTTATCGTAGACGATATTAGACGCTGAATTATTGCGACATATTGCGCAACTAAACAAAATAGTGTACAATATTTTTATGTAGTATATTATTATTTTTATCGTAAGATTGTTTTGTGTTTTCATGTAATTTTGTTGCTTACTGGTAGAAATAAATGCAGTAAAATTTCGATAAATAATAATTTATTAATTTTTTTAACCTTAACATTATAGATAATATTGATTCTTCGTTGTTGACGTCGTGCGTATATTTTTTAACTATATTTTAGAAATTTTGCTATATTTTGTAGGATTATTTTACATTTTTAACATATTTTTGCTGTTGGTGTAATAAATAAATTTCCTACGTTAACGTTAAATTATTTAATTTTTTTATTTTGGGCTACATTTCTTAAAATTAATGAGATATTACTTCAATTTGTCACAAATGTGAAAAAGTAATAAAAACTGAAACATAACTACAAGATATGTGACGAATGCTTTGGTTTAGCACATTTTGTACACCAGATTGTACAAATTTTAAGTATGATTGTTGATATGTAGGAAATTTTCGTTGATTTTACGAATTTTATACGAAATTTCTAAGATTGTAGGAATTTTCGAGATTTTATAAAAATCTTTAATAGATTTTACCATGATTTTAAAGAAATTTTACTAAGATTTAAAGGTTTAAATTAATTTGTACATCAAACTGTACAAGTTATTTTCCTCTCCTTATGAGTAAATTATTATTATTATTTAATAGACCTTTTTCATTTGACTAAAATCTTTATTGGTATTTAGTTTGAATGATATAATTGAGTAAAAAAATAATTAAAAAGGATGATTCTTAAATTATATTTTTTCTTTGGTATTTTAAAGAGTTTCTACCTGTATTTTTTTCTATATTGTACTCATTGTGTAGTCAGAAACCTTGAATTATGTGACGTTCTTGTCGACGGATATACAAAAATGACAATAGATTCTGTATCAAGTGTTAATATCATCATCTTTTAACACTTAAAATTTAATAAATCACAGAGGTGTATTATTTGTTTTCAGTAATTAATATTTAATACTATTAAATTTTGGATTAATCAGTTGTTCTCAACTAAGATGAATATTTTACGATAGACAGTTCTTTTTATATACATATTTTTTTGTAAGATTAGTAAAAATATTTAAAAAATAAATTATTAATAGCCAAATTCTAAAATTGTGAAATCAATCATTATCAACACGTCTTGAAAATTTATGATAACTGTTGGTAATATTACCGGTAATACATTACCGTTTTACTCAATTTAAATCTTTATATTATATAAACATTGCATATTAACTGATTTGTTTTTGCAAAATTATAATATTATTATTTATGTAACAGGATATTAAATCTCAATTGTTCCGTTATTTTAAATTACAAGATTTTTGTGTTTTGCGTATAATAATTTGGATCACATTGTACATTGACTGCATATTTATCTGTTTATATAATTAGAAAAGTAGTCGGTAATTATAAATTTTTGTACTAAAGTTTTTTTTTTGTCTTAATTTCACTTTTCTATTATTTAAAATAATAATAAACAATAATGAATACTTTCACTAGACGCCTACAAGCTGGTAATGCACAACTCTTGTTATTTTAGCTAATGAAAGTTTTTATTACGATTCTGTTTTATAAATTAATTATAAAATTGTGATAAAGAGGAGCAGGGCAACACAACGGAAAACATGTTTCATTTCTTTCTTTTATGTTATATGATGTTTTAATGTATATCATATCATGTGTATACATCGCATCGCCACATCACCTGTACAACAAAATAAATGAAATGTTCAATTTCTGGCATGTCACGTTATCGAATCAATATCATAGTTGGCCTAGCATGTTCTCTGACGTCATCTAATTTCGACCAGTTATTCCTCATTATGGCGAAAAATTTAACATTGATTATTTTTGCGCTGCTCGCAATTACTTCGAAATTCGTTGTTTCGAACATTTAAATGCAATTTTTATATTTTAAATTTTCATTAATTTCAAACAATAAAGTAGCTATTTTCATTTAGTTCGAATTAGGTGGCTAAATTATTGATGAGTTGTCTATTCAATTACGTGATATTTATAACAATATCAAGTATTTTATCTACATACGAGGGTTGTCTGAAAAGTTTTGAGCCTCTACATGAAGATGGCGTTACTCGTCAAAACCATTGTTGTACTACAATGCTATATGCTTTGAAAAATGCCTGTGAAAATTTCAGCCATTTTGGACGCTTAGTTGTTGTTTGACAGTCGTTTGTGTCGGTCGATGTCAGTGTTTTTGTAAAAATGGAAAAATTCGAATATCGTGCCGTGATTAAATTCTTGCAATTGAAAGGCAATACGCCTACGCAAATTAAATCCGAGTTGGACGCTGTTTACGGAGACTCTGCCCCATCATTTGCCACCGTGAAAAGATGGGCAGCTGAATTTAAACGTGGTCGTACCAGCTTGGCTGATGATGAGCGTTCGGGACGGCCAAAAACTGCGACCACCACCGATAACATCGAAAATGTCCACCAAATGGTACTGGACGACCGTCGAATCAAAGTTAGAGAGATAGCAGAGGCTATGGGCATATCGAAAGAACGCGTTTGTCATATATTGACTGAAGAATTACACATGCGTAAGCTATCCGCGCGTTGGGTGCCGCGTTTGCTCACTTTGGACCAAAAACGCATTCGAATGAACATTTCCAAGGCCCTGTTGGACCGATTTCAGCGAAACGAGTCGGATTTTTTGCGTCGATTTATAACTGTAGATGAAACTTGGATCCACCACCACACTCCTGAGACGAAAGAACAGTCAAAACAGTGGACTGCAAAGGGTGAACCTGCTCCGAAAAAGGCGAAAACGGTTCAATCGGCCGGGAAGGTTATGGCGACTGTTTTTTGGGATAGTCATGGAATTGTGTTCGTCGACTACCTTGAAAAAGGTAAAACAATAACGGGGGTATACTACGCATCGTTACTTGAGAAGCTGAAAGCAGAAATTGCGAAAAAACGGCCGCATTTGAAGAAAAAGAAAGTGCTGTTGCATCAAGACAACGCACCTGCTCACACTTCGGCGGTTGCCATGGCCAAAATTCACGAATTACACTTCGAATTTGTTGACCACCCACCGTATTCACCAGATCTGGCCCCCAGCGACTTTTTCTTGTTTACTAAGCTTAAAGTTTGGCTTGGAGGACAGAGATTTTTATCGAACGAGGAGGTCATCGCATCCGTAAACGCCTATTTTGCAGAGCAAGATGCCAACTACTATTTGGAAGGGTTAAAGAGGTTAGAGCATCGCTGGAAAAAGTGTATAGACTTAAAAGAAGACTATGTTGAAAAATAAAACTACATTTGACCGAAACAATACTTCTTTCTATGTTAGGCTCAAAACTTTTCAGACTGCCCTCGTACATGTATATATATTATTAATTGAATGAAAATTATTTCAAATAAAGTTTAGATAAATAATACAGGAAATACGACAAACTACAAAAAATATCTAATTATATTGAATGAATATACTAAACGAAATTATCTACTCTTCAATTGGATGTTTCATTTAATAATATTAAAATGCTTTTTTAAGATAAAACAACTAAAGCATTAGATAAATTCATCTAAAGATTTTTTCTGTATATGAAAATTGGAAAAATAAATGTAATTTTAAATAAACATATGTGTAATTTTTAATAAAAATAAAAGCTGTATATACCTATTAATGATTTACATTTGACAGTCATATGCAAATTTTTTGATAATTGTTTCATTTATTATCAAATTTAAATTGTTTTTTTCGTACCTAATGAAATATAGTATGATTAAAAAAATATTTGTTCACAAATTATAAAGCTTTTTAGACATATAAAATCGCTTTAGCCGCAAATTATTTGTAGCTAAAATTATGATAAATATACTGTATAAATATAGTTAACAATAACGTAACATTCAATACAAATTAATATATAAAAAAAAGAAGTTCAAATGTATAACTATTTAATATAAATCACAGATTTTTTTTGCAATTTTACTGAAAAGTTTTTATGTGCAATTATGTTCTTTGATAATAAATATACAATACTGATATAATATTAAAAAGCTTTTTAACGTATTTTAATTTATAAAAGCTTTTATTTTAAACACAAAAAATATAGGTTAGGATTATACCTGGTCCCTAAGTGATTTTGTTATTAATTCATTTACAAACTTTTCGTTTTTAAATTATTAATGTTTGTTTTAAAAATTTGTTTGGTATTGCTATTTTATATACATCTGTGAATCTCTTTGCAGTGACATTTTATTTATTTTTAAATATTTTGGTTATATTACACATTATTTAAAAAATGGTTTAATTTTGGTTTAGAAATTAGATAATATAAATGCAAACATTGTTACTTGAATTTTGAATGTTAAAATTTACAAAAGGATTTGTTTTTAATTTGTTTAACCTATTATTTAGGAAATCAAAACACTCTTTTACTTGATAATAAAATATGCTGCCAGTACATGAGTATCTTCTTCTTTTAAATATTACCTAAAATTCTGATAAATACAGAAATATATTTCATATTGGACAAATGACACGATTTTATTTGAAAATAACGGCAGATTATTAAATATTATTCGTATAAAATTTGGCGGTGTTTTGCGTGTAAAGCACACAATTTCATAAGGTTTTTGTTTGTAACCAGAAAACTGAAACTTAATCCTCAATTTATCAAGTTCTTTGTTAGAACTAGGCAGTTAGGCAGCCAGATATGGCTGTTTAACGAAAAAAACCTTAAAAATCTCATGTCAGCTGTTTTTCATATTTATTTATCGCTACAAATTTATCGAGCTCATCTTCTCTTTTATATTCACGACGTGTAAATCATTAATTATTTTCTACATTAAATGAACAGTTTTTTTCAGATTTTTTTTTTTCATCTAGTGAGAATATACTTATAGCTGGAACGTGTATTGAACTTGAGATTATTGTAAAACAAGTTTGGTTTTTTATGATTTGACATTTAAATTGTATACGTGTAGACGAGGAATTCGTTTCTCTATATGTATTCGATTAAATTTTATTCCGCTAAATATGTTTTTTTCATTTAAGTAGTTCACTTACATTTCAATACAAAATTATTTTAAAGTTCATGGGAAATAGACAAGACTTTTTTTTCACGAATTTATTTACATAAAAGTGTAATGCAAGGCGGGTCCGATTTAGGCAATAAAATATTTTTCTACTATTTTTATTATCTACAATTTTAGGTGTAGTGTCTGAGATATATACTAATAATAATCAGTTCTCGTAATTCTTAAGCGGAACATAGGGTTATATGCTATTTTAATTAATAAAAAAATTGTTAAAGACAAATGTACACGTCGATAATAAATCGCAATTTAGTATATTTTTTTATTCTGTGTAGGCGATTATAACATACATACATTTCAAATTGAAAACACGCAAAACCAACAAATATCAATTAAAATTCGTTCTAATCAAAAAGAAAGATAATCTCACTGTATGAATACAGAGAATACGTGCACGATGGCTATGTAACAACGCACTTTTACCCGAAGAACGTAAATTTGCAGATAAAAAAATGAAAAAAAAAATCCGATACGAAATCCCGTTAATTTTCCTGTCACAAACCTTCCACTTCAATTATTATGGCCGTTGCTATGGATACCAAATGACACACCTTTAATTAAACCTTCATATACAGGCGAGAGAAATTATATTTACAATTTACGGAAATTATATAATTTTTTTTCCTCTCGTAAATTTTTCTTCTAGAAATAGAATGTCAGGCTTCTAAAAGGAACGCGTGATATATTATTTAAATTTATTGTTAAAAAATGTTGCTGGTAAATTTCGAATAAATATTTTTTATAATAGAGGCCAGGATAGTAATATTAACGGAAATAAATTTTAATGTATTCTGATATAATATATGTATATACTAACAATAAGGGTGTGGCATAAACTCATTGGCTTGTATTTGTCCACCTTACTTTTAAAAGTGATTTTTATCAAAATTACTTTTGACGTTTACTTAAAATTACTTAAAAAGGAATTTTAATTAGTTTATTTGAATTTTATAATAGATATAAATTTTTTTTTTATCAAAAATAGAAATACTATTCATATTTGATAAAAGGTAGAAGTAAAAATTTATTTCAAAGCAAAAAATAAAAGCACTTTTTCATAAACAAAATAGGTGTCATTCAAGTAAAAATCAATTTACATCAAACATTCTTAATATTTTCTTTATCCGCGATCATGATACCTCTCAATTTTTTTAAATTTTTTTTTTGCATAAATACTCAGGTACTTTTGAAATAAATAGCAAAGTAAAAGAATACGTAGAAGTTTTAATTTTTTTATAATTAAAAAAGTTTTTTTTTTTAATTTTTGGGTATTTATTTTTCAATTTTTTTGTAAAAATTTTCAGCTGTTTAAACTGAATCGAGAAATTGATCCAAAAAAATTGAATCTATTCAATTTTTTATCGGTTTTGTAGCTTTGATACTAGGCTTTTATTCGTAAAAAAAAATACTTATGAAGATAATAATGTTTTGATGATACGTAAAAATATAAACAAATATATCAGAAGAAAGCTAGACATTACAAAACTGTAACCATTTAAATATTAGTGATGTTTTCTTTAGATAGTTTTGACGTATCACGTATTTGTAGAATTTGTTTTTAATTTTTTTCCGAAAGCACAAACTTGTCTAGACCACTATAATACATTTAGGTCTCATTATCTTTATTTACTAAGGATCTATTTCATTTATATTAACAAAAGAAATATATCAACATCCTTTGATAATTTTTGTTTATTTTTTTTTAGTCGATTATTTTTTCTATACAGTCAGCATATAATTGTAAAAGCAAACATGTATACATGGTGTAGCAAAACTCACTACTTGAAGGATAAATATTTGCAAAAATAATGTTTAGGTTATTTTTCATTGAATTTTCTATCATAAATATAACTCTAGTTTATCATTACCATTGTTAATATTGCCATAAAAACCATGTTTTAATTATATTATTTTCATTACATCCGTTTATGGAACTGACTAAAGTTACTTAACAATTATTTATTTTTAATTGAGATACATTTCTAATTACTCACCATTTTTATGAATCAGCTAAATAACAGAAAAAGCAAATATCCAGATGATAAAAGTATGCATTTGCAAATATTCTGGTTATCGGTTGCGTAAAAATACTTTTTTGCGTGTGCATATGTGCGTGTGTCTGATAAGAGACGAAAAAAATAAAATAAAACGATACAGTTTCTTGGTTTGCGGTTTTCCATTGTCAAAACTTTTTTCTTTTGCTCTTTCTTTTGCAATGTTATGTTATTATTTACGTATTTTCAATTATGGCATCGATGAAGTTGTTTGAATAACTGGAGCCATTTCCGAGATTAGTTTTCTGAAATTCAATTATTGGTTTCTGGATATTTAGACAGTTTTGATAATAACGACAAATTTCGGTTTATAATTTCGAACTTTTGACGGTTCATTTGATATATAAATGTAATTAACAATTATAATGTTATACACCCTAGAAATTGTTTAGCTTTTCAATCACTAGACATTGCAGATTTTAAAATTTCTTTATTCAAAAATATACATTAAAATAACTACGTAAGTTGTTTCAAAGTAAAATTGTTTATAGAAAATAAGAAAATAAATTTTAAAGTTTAATGTCAATGTAAAAATTTGGACTGCTTCATAGCTCTGCATATAACATGCATATACGCATATTTTTGAGACACATTTTATATATGACTCTTTAAACACATTGAATATAAAATTCTTTAGACACATTGACATTTAGACACAAGCCGAATACTTTTATTTCTGAGACACATTGCATATTTATATATAGAAACATATTACATATAAGATTCTTGAGACACATTGTATATATAATTTTTAGGCATATTGATTATATAATTCTTTTAGACATATTGTATATATTATATATATAATTACCACCATCACACACTTATTTCGTATTTCGATAAAATAATACAACCAGGGTGTATAACGGGCGTGAAGAACGGGAAAAGCGGGAATTGTACGGGAATTTTGTTACGCGGGAAAAAAGCGGAAATTACGCTAGGAATTTTTTCGTTGTGCGTGATTTTTTAAAAAATTTGTAATATTTAAGGATTTAGAACGAAGGAAGCGATTGATGATGGAAGGTCTTCATACAATTTCAGAAGAAATAAAGAAAAAGAAGATGGAATTATAATTTGATGATTGCGATAGTTCATGTTCCATGCTGTAATTGTGATAAATAAATATAATATATGCAATAAATAACTTCGATTTAACACTTCTTTAACTTCTTTTATCGTTAAACTTGTATATTTACATACGGGAATTTTTTTAAATATACGAAAAAAAAAGCGGGAATTATACTGGAAATTTATTTCAACTTTTCGTTATACACCTTGACAACTTGTAAAATGTCTTCAATTAACAAACATTTATAAAAATATTATTTCTTTAAATGCATGATATTTTGAACAGAAAATAGATCTTTTATAACTGAGGAGCAGACTTTCAAAATGCGTTTTGTCCAAATTCCATAATTTTCAGAAAGAGGCAAAACGTTTTTGACTAAATCTGAAAGTACATTACGTGCCCATTGGACAAAACGCGTTTTGAATGTCCAAGTATCTTTCAATATTTATTTCAGACGGGACAATATGCGTTTTAAATGTCGAATTTGTCTTAAAAGATGCGTGTTTGCACATAGAACGTAATACCATCACTAACTAAAAAATTTACATTTTGGACAAAATGCATTTTGAAAGTCTGCTTCTCAACTTTCCCGTACATTTATTTCAATAATACTAATACAGCTTGCTTATATAGATATATTTAAAAAAAAAAAACATGCATACATATTTGTATAATGCGTGAAAAATGTATATAAAAATTTAAAAAAATATTTTTATTAGTTCTATTTAAGTAAATTACTGTTATTACTCATTTATTTTAAATAAATAGTGAAATAATTTTCAATTTTTTATTTAGTTCTATATACGAGTATATTTACAAAAATGTCAAATATAATTTGTGAAACAAATCTGTCTTGTCAAATTTTAGTATTATGTAAATTGTTTAATAGAATATGATCTTAAAATTTAGGTAATATGAATATGCTCATTAAAAATGAGATCGTGCTGACATTTTTTTTTTCCTTCAAATATTTTATATGAACATATGAAATGTCAGCTTATAGTAACTAGAACATGAAGCAATTTAGAAAAATCGTAATTTTGCTATATGAACATTTGTAGGATTTGAAAAACTTTACGTTCTATACCAGAAAGGATTTTATTAGTTTTTAAGGTATATTTTTAGATTTAGAAAAGAAAACAATTACTTTCTGAGATTTTCATTACGTCTTATTGCGAAATTGAAAATAATGTTACGTAATTGAAAAATTTCGATTATTAGATTTTGAATAAAATTGTAATTTTTATTTACAAATTGTAGTTATAAAATATAGGTATTAGAGAAATCCAAACAAATTTTTGTATTTGTTAAAAATCTACAAACATTTTTGTTTTAATTACAATAAAACTTGTTTAGAGACTTATCTTGATAGATAGCATATACAACTGTTTACTTGCAATTTATTTTTATTTAAATTAAAAACATTAGAAAGAAAATTAAAGCATGTTATAAAATTGTGAAAGATTTACTTTCGAAATTAATGCATTTTGTTTTAACCTATACAAATATGAAAATATATTTGTAATTCTTAGTTTAATAGAAAATCTGCATAATATATTCCATTTCTATGTCGGGAGTTTGAATTTATGTGTGGTTTTGTGAATTACGCGGCCGCGAATTAAGTCTGTGATGTGGAACAGATTTACTAGTTTAGTATTTAGCATTTTCTTCAGTATTTGAATTAGACGAGAAACGGATGTGTGAAGTGAACTTAACATCTCATTTAAAGGAAAAGCATATTTAATTTGAATATACCGAAAATGGCAACGTATTGTTCAGTTCGCGTAAATAATTTGAATTTTATATTTATACATTATTTATAGTTGAAATTTTATGCATGATTCTCTTGTTTAAAGAATAACTTTAAATTCTTTAGTCATCAGAAATTTTAACATACAGTATATATATACTGTATTCTTGTGTAAATCTATGTAAGTTGTCATGTGTATTATGTAAGGATAAAACAAACCAGAGCCTTTCGTTTCAGCTACTTTCCATGAAACACCTTAATTTAATGTTGATATGATTTATATACATAGGTTTATTCGTATGTGTTTTCTATCTTGTATTGAACAATTCACATATATCTCCTGTAACTTGAAACTATCACAATATTTCTGAAACAATACAAATCGAAATTCAGATATAAAGAAATTAAATTCCCACGATATGCAACACAACAACACTATATAAATATATTTACGAATTAGATTACAAACTTACGTAATATACAAGATATACACATATATATTTTCAATTACAATTTATTGTGTCTGATATACGCAATCAACCTTAGCATAGATTCTTTGCTATATAAATGAGGGACATATACGACAACACAGATTTAAATAACTTGTAATGTTTTCTGTTTAGTGACATTACGTACTAATTAGAGACTCTCAATGTTTACAAGTGATAATGTAAACAAATCATATTTTCACTTTCATTATCGTGCGCGCCTATATTTCGATTTTATTTTCAACATTCAAAATGATTTCAAATTAAAACGTAAACAAAAATAGATTTGGGTATTAGGTTGATGACATTCTTACAAATTGTAAATGCACTGGTATCTCGACTAATAAATTTAATTATTTGTTCTACGAAATGATTTGTAGCAATTAAAATTATTCCTTAATCGAATCATGATTTTCTGTAAATTTAAATGCAAAACGTTATAATTCGTTTCACCACGCGAAGAGTTGAAGATAATATAAACTTTATTTGAGCAGATTTTAGTAACATAGTAAAAAATCTTTCAGAACTCGTTATATTATAATAAATACATATTTATCGATATTTATTTAGAATTGAATATTTAAATTCAATAGTTGTATTCTTTTTATCAAAAAATTGACTCAGTTCAGTTGGCAAGTGAAGTGAGGTGAAACGAAGTGAAGTGAGTTGAGTTGCTTTATAAAAGAACAAGATATTCAAACTCTAGCAAGAGAACACGAATAACTGACAAAGATCGAAATACTTTGACACCTTTTTTCACGTTTGTTATTCTAATCAATCATATATTTGTGAATCAAGAAATACATCTTTGATAAATTTTACATTAATTTTTAAATTTAAAGGTCCAATATTATTCAATCATTCAATTTCATATGAAATTTTTCGTCGTTAACCTAAAAAACAGCAAGATTGATACAAACTTAATTTCTACTACTAAACTCAGTATCATCTGAGTATCTCACTTCATTTTGAGATTATTTTGCGGGTGCAGCAGAATCGGTAAGGGGGGAAGGTATCCAACTCAGTTTGTCGTAGCTCAGTTAAGATAAAAAGAATAAGTATTATCTGAGTTGACCTGAGTTTATCTGAAGTGAGGTGAGATCTCAGTAAATTTTAGGTAAAACAAATACAGCTAATAATAATTTGTTTGTAGCAATTTTCTTCTATTAATACTTTAATATGACAATTTTTTTTGAATAATCCATTAATTGTAATTTTTATATTAATGTTTTTTTTTTCTGTTGTTACAGGTAAGGAAAAATATTAATTATTTTCCATTGCAATTTGAATATTGTCTATTACTCACAGGTATCGTATTAAATTTAAGCTATAGTTAAATTTATATATGCATGTATAATAAATATATTTCTGATTTAAGTTACAATTCTGAGCACATTTTGTAAGACACGTAGTGTTACGAGATATTTTTTATCAGAAGAAGAATTCTATTTGCTATAAAAAGATAGAATATCTCGGAACTCTGAGTTTTACAAAATATGCAGAGAATTGAATCTAGGAAATTCATACATTAATTTTTATTTTAAAAATAAGAAAAGGTCTGTTGTATTCGAACTAGTTATTAAAATTGGGCAAATACCATTAAAAATTAGTTTTTTTCTATTATTTTCATAAAATACTTTCACTAAATAAAGAAAAAATAAAACAAATTGAACATTGTTCTCTGACATTTTGATTCATTCATTTTGTTTTTATCAGGTACGTTGATTAATGAAAGAAAAGTAGCTTTTTAGTTTGTAAGCTTCTTGAGCCTCATTCTAATATCTATATTTATAGTAGTTTTATAAAAAGAAAAAAATCGATACCATTTTATAACAACCAATTTATTCGACAGACTTCTGTGCATCTTCTGAATTGAATAACGAACATAATATTCCATAGTAACATCAAAAGAACTTTTTCCTGTTTGTTTGTATCAGAAAAAATAGGGAATTTTGCAACTTTTTCAATACACTTCGAGTTTTTATCAATTACATATATCTTTCATATCGTATATTCGTTTAAAAAACAATTTATTTTAATATATTTATAATAAGTGAATTATATAATTAGTTGTTTTTTTTTTATACATTAATGCATAACAAATAAATATCATAAAAATAAAATTTTTGCTGATATGTATATAACACTATACTGCTTCAAGAAATATTTGGTTTATATTTACAATTTAATATTTAATATTGTAGGTAATGAACAGAAGTAATATTACCGATAAATTACTCTTTACATGTTACTGCGGTAATTTACCGGATTAATATTTGATTTATTTTTTTTATTATTCTGAATTTTTGATATTTAGAGTTGTATGTTTTAAGGTTATAAAACTTTGTAAGTACGTGCAATTCAATTGTTTTTTATTTTAATTCTGGTAAATATTAGGTTCATTGAATTTACTGGTTACGGTCATTGATTACAGAGATCAAGGTTTTTAAAAGCTTCGTTTAGTTTAGAAAATTTAGTTTAAGTCAATGTGTTCAATTCAAATAAATTATCATTACAAATCATGTAAAGATTTTTTTTACGATTGTTTTTTGATAAATTTTAGTCTTTATGTATAAGTGATAAACTCTACAATAACTGAATTTTTGAAAATTTAACAAAATATTTTAAAATCAATGCATATATGAACAACATATTGAATATATCTACATAAAAATATTAAATGCATTGTTACGCCTAAAAGGCCTATTTTGAGGTAGATAAGAAATGAATATATTCATATTTCTAAAATCGGTGTGGCATTTTTGCAATTGTACAAAAGGAAAAAAGAATAAAAAAAAGTGAGTAAGGAACGAAATAATTTGCATAATAATATTATTCAGTTAAAGTTTAGATGGGGTCAATGACCCCACCAAATTTTTCAAACAAGTTTGTGACAAATACATATATTGTTTACTGTTTCTGGGGGATTTACTTGTACCTACCTAAAATGTTTTGATGAGGAATATGTAGCCTCTATTATACATTAAATCGTGTTCAATAAATCAGATTTTATGTTTCATTCACATTTGTATCATATATCCATAATATTGTGAAAAAAATCTTTTCATTCAACTAGGGATTAATTTACGTTTGCAACTTTTGTTTCATGTAATTTATGTTACCTCTCATACATGTTTTTTCAAAATTTTAACTCATGGAAACATTTGCTTTAAATTAAATGAACCCAGTTACTTATTGAATGTTTATACAGAGGTACACCTTCACATTTATATAACAGACGTGCTAAAAAGTAAGTTTTCTTCTCTGAAATAAAACAAAAAAATAACAAGAATTTTACGTATACCTATAATTTTAATTAAAATAAGAAGTAATTCAGTAAAGTAATTCGTTTTTAATTAGATTTTTAATTATTTTTTATAAATCGTATACTACAGTTTTATCAAAACCAAAATAAGCATATATTATTATAGACATTTATTGTTATGCTAAATCTAAATGTATGTACACTTTTAATAAATTTAAAGCCAGATAGTTAGCTAGGATTGCAATTTTCATTAATTTATTTTCCGATTAAAAGTTTGCTGTTCTCATCTTTATTTAATTTCGTCTCGAATTTAAATCCATTTCAATAAATATGTTCTTGTTACTCAAAAAATATATAAGAAATATGACTCATTTGCAATATATTTTAAGATTTAATTTTTTTTGTATTTTGGGCAAGTTGCTTTGCTAATTTCAGAGAATATTTATCTTTCAAAGTGATCATTTACATTTACATTTTTTGACGTTTCTTTGATAAAATCAAATATACATCGTTATCGCATTTTACTGAAATCTGATTTTAGTTAAGAAACCTTGACCAGGCCAGACTTTGGCTGCGATGAAATTTGCTTATAAAACTAATACGTACATAACGCTGATTTCTCTACCAAAGAGCAGTCTGAATGAGGCTTACTTACAAAATATTGGCGAACTTCTCGGTTAAGAAAAATAATAAATAATCGAATTTGCTAATTATCTACGCATAATTACCCGTAAATTTTCAATGAGACATTTATCAGAAAAGAACTTAATAATACGATTTGAATAAAAAATTTCCCAATAACAGAGAGAGGTACGCTACCTGTTGCAAAAAAACTTTGCTAACATCAACCGATAATAATTGAAAGTGTCCGTTCTCTTTTTCGGGGCATCATTATTAAAATTGAGTAAAGTTATGAAATTTGTTCGCGACGCGCGTCGTTCGTTCGTCGAATTGAAAATTAATTGTCTGTTAACCTTTCGTGCAAGCGATAAGAGTACTTTTTTACGCCATCGACAAACTTGAGAAGCACTTTTGCATCGGTAATCAGCCATTAGTGTTTCGTTGAGAAGTTACTACTACACTGTGACCCAGACGATGAGAGACTTAAACGAATTGACTTTTACTTTTCTTGCGAGGAAAAAATATATAATTTACTTACATTTTATTTATTATCGAACTTCCGTTCACTGATAAGGATATTGCATACTTGTTTTTATTTATATTTTTATGTACAGTCGAGGAAATTTAAAATAGGGGAACATTACATTTTCAGAATGTTTGAATTAGGTCTTAGATTTGACTGAGAAATTAAATTTTTGACTTTTCAAGATTTTTTACAGATAAACAAGAATTAGGCGTTTTGTAAAGTGAATCAACTGTTTTTAGCGTGACGTGAATTTGTGTGTCTGAGCAAATTCGGTTGAACGATTTCGAAAAAATTTACCGAACAAAAGTTTCTATACTAGTTATAACTAACAACTTTTATTTATTTCTTAACATTTTTCGATACATTTTTATAATTCATGTTTTTTCGAGATATACCTAAATATGTTTTCATGGTTACGATAAATTATAAATTGTTAACGTAATATGCTAATGTTATTATCTTTTTCAATAATAATTTCTCTGTTAGAAAGTATTTTGTTTCAGTACTCGGTAAAGATAATAGGTTCGGTAGTGGCAATAGTTAGATTTTTTATATTCTCTGATTGTATGTTTATATATGTCAGAATTTTAAAAAAAATAAATGTTTGAAATAATTTAAATCAAGGTCGTTGTTGTTTTATAATGAATTGTTTATAATTATTGATATACTGTTATTAAAATAGTATGCACGTGTATATTTATTAATCATCAAAAAATATATATCAAATCAATGTGAATTGTCATATCTTTAGTTGTATCATTATTGAATTTTGAATTATATTTTTTTTTTTACACACAAATATATTTACAGATTGTTTATTAAAGAGAATTTAAAAATATTTAAACAAAACAAAAAATTGGTATATTTTGTAAAATAATATATTCGTATGCATAGATTTATTAATGTAGTAACGTTGTCAGATTTGGGATACGAAATATGGAACTGTATATTAATGTAATTAAATCTTTGGTTATTGTGCAATAATATACAGATACAAAATTTGAGTAATTAGTAAAGAACAAATAGATACAACATAAGTATTGGAGTTTGTTTACAGTACTTTTAATACTGAAGAATAGAACAAATATTGTGAAGTATTTATAATGCATTTGAAAAAAATTTAAAAATCTTTCAATGTTTTTCAAGTGGAATTTTTAATTCAGACTGATTTTAAAAAGGAGCAATTCGGAAAATTATTTATCAAATTATTATGTACCATAAACAATGAGTGTTTTATAATCAATTTTTTTATTAATAAATTTCAATATCGAATAAAAATAGTAGGATTTTTTTTTCATTATTTTTAAAATATCTGACTATTTAATATATAAAAAAAATCTGCATAATTAAAATTACAAATACAATATTTAAATTCAATTTTTTTTAGAAGTGTTATGTTGAAACGTACTATAATTTTGTGAAATAAATAATAACTTACCGAATGTGAACATTATTTAAGAGTGTTTTTACTCTCGCAATATTTAATGTTCCGCCGGTTTTTTTATTTTTTTTTACGAACATGGTTTTCACATAACAACAGTCAAACACATTTTTAAAATAAAATTCCCAAACGTCACATTGTTTACAAAAGCATGACGTGCGCTAGCAGTCATCGAGTGTGAAAAATGTCGGAAATGTCGTGGAAGCCAGATTTTTTCTATCATTGGAAATTACTCTTCTTATATATTATAATATATACAAGGTGTATGGATATTATTTTGTAGTTAAACTATTTAAATATCTAAATCTGCTTTATGAATAATATTTTGACACTTCTTGTTTACTGTTTACCCAAATTATTTGACTTTTTTTGATTTCTAATAAATCGAGAATTTTAAAAAGACTTACTAGTATTCCTGGAAAACAGATTTTGAAGCATATAATATAAGTCACAGTAGTAGTCGGAAAAGCATAAAATTAAGTAAATATATGAAATAAGGACCTTTTCCAAATTCCCAATTTAGTTTTGATCGTGATTCAAAATCGATATTAAATAACTCTTATACCAGCCTGATAAATATGTACTTTATGAATTTCCACTTTCCTAGGTGTGAACTGTGTAAACTGGTGTGACTATATTTATTTCTCTCTGTATGCGTTTTGGGGTCTCGCTCGCTGCGTGTTCAGTTGCTCTTCGCGGCTGGCTGTTGGAGTCATTGTCCCAGCACTGCCAAGGTCGTCGACGGGGGGTGGGGACAAACTCCTCTCTTCTTCCCCTGGCTTCGTGTTGTTCGGATTTCAATCCCAAACCGTAGTTTGCCCAATGCGCGAGATCTCTTCTCGCGTGCTCTCTCTCACTAAACTCCATGGATCGATCTATCTCACTTGTATATACGGGGCTGTTGCCCGTTTCGGGTCCCGATCGATTAACCGGTCGCCGCATCATTGCAAGGAGGGTGAGGAGTTGGGAATATGTGGGGTGGGGTGGGGGTTTCAACCCTCCCTTTGATGTTTTGATCCCATCATGGTTGGGATGTACGGATTGCTGAATTTTCGAATTAGTGTATGTTAGGTCTGTTTAGCTATGTTGCAGATGAAAAGTGGAGATATTTTTTTTTTTTTTTTTGAAATATTTATTGATTAAGACGAACGAAGTGTGATTGTGGTTTTTTTTTGGTTTTTCAAATTTAACTGTTGATTTTGTTTTTGTTTGTATGATTGAATATTAAATGGTGTGTAAGAAATTGTTGGGTGTTGAATTTTTCATTCGATGGTAATTATTGTGATAATACTAATTTTTATTATTTTTATTTATAAAATATTCTATGATTTTAATTAAGATACGCTGTTTTAATAGTTATATTTTTACTTGAAATATACAGAATATTAGGTCACTATATATAAAAAGTTTGAATTAATCTATATAAAAATTATGTAATTATATTAAAATATTTTTGAATAAAATAAAATGTAATGTAAAAATTAAAATTAAATTTTATAGGAAAAGAAAGAAAGAAATAATGTAATAATACGAATTTAAGGTTAAACTTTGTGTATAGGTACTTTTCAAATACTCTTGTGTTACAACAGTAAATTGGCGGTTTATTGATTCTTGTTATAAATTAAAAATAATCGATACTTTTTTTCCCTATACACGAATGTACCTATTTTTAGACCATCTATATACGAGTACTGGCAAAAGTAATGCACTAATAATTTTTCATATTTATATTTTTAGATTAATCAAATAAAAATATTAAGTAATCATGGTTGTTTATGTAGGTTAGAATATTTTTAAATTGATCTGCTTGGATAATTGATACATTTTTAGAGCGTAACGAGTTTTCGACATGTTATTAAAAATTTGATGTTATATTGAAGATTCATCTTTTTAATCTTTTTTCTCATAACGCACTTTCTGCAAATTTCCAATATATAAATCTGATGTTTTTCTTGCATTTTAGCTAAAAATATTAATTATGTATTTTATATTAAATATAATCGTAAAAAATAAATATATTAAAAATATTTGAATAAATGTGACATTTACGGAGCTGAAAATATTAGAATGAACACAGAACAACCATTGTCCGTGACGTTCACGGAGTTGCACAACCCGTCTTGTGCGTAAAGACATTAAATACAAAATTTGTAACTTATTCTTTTTATTTGTGATTGTTAGGGATATGGGTTTTAATTTAATTAAATAAAACACAACACAAGTATAGTAGAGATATTTTATTCATATTAAGCAGTGATTAGTTTAACAGCTATCTGAAGAGTAAAACTATCGAACATACGAAAAAATATATGTCTACCTAAATGTTTACATTATAGAGCGTCTAGATTAATATTTACGTTATGGGGTGTTTATATTATATGGTCTTTTGAGTTATTGGTATATTTGTTTTGTAAACATTCATTTTGTAGATTATAATAAATGAAAACTCAACAGTGATCAGTAATCTTCTGTTGTCATATTTAAATTTACATATTATTAACATACTGTATGATTGAAAGTTTTGAATTGGGTTTAATATCTCAAATATTATTTATTATTTCATATGGATTTTCAAGATATATGAGTCACTTATTTGTTTTTAATTTCTTATCATTATTGATTTTCCGTATATTTGTACACAGCCAAGTTGATCTTTTTTAATTACAATTATAGTTGAATTTGGTATAATTAATAATTTTTTTGGTATGTTGAACGTAATTTTCTGACTTCTTAAGTCAAATTTTTTAAATAAGGATTATAATAATAAAATTAATCGGATTTGCCACTTCTTTATTTTGTAAAGTTTCATAATTTATTTTAAAATTTAATAATTTTTTTTTGCTTTTTTTTATTATATTTAGAATTTTCTATCATTGTATTTGAAAAAAAAAAAAAAAAATTACATATAAAAAAATTGTGTTAAATTTCAAATATGAAAACTTAATTTATGTTTCTAGATTTATTAGCTTTCATAAATTATTTTCGTCTAATTTTATTATGAGGCTCTGAGAAAACTGATGATTCTATTCTATTTTTTTTTTATTATTTATTTATTTAAAAGATGCTGTATGCTTTATAAATCTATTTAAAATCAAATCATTGAAATAAAAATATATTTTACGAACAAAAAAATAATGAATCTAAATTAAATTCTATAGTTATAGTTGTATCTTTCTTCACATCTGTTAAGTAGTATTTTAATTCATCCAAAATTAATTAAAAATAATGACCAGTTAAAATGCTTATAAATTTCAACATAAAGAAGCGCTGAACAAACAATTTTTAAAAATAAATAAAACTGAAAATATTATAAAAATATTACGTTCATTAACCATGACCTTGCGGTTTTATTAGCACATAATTACGCATAGAAAGTAAAAAGAAAATATTTGTTATGGAAACTGACTATAACTATTCATTAACACATAATTCATTATTTAAATATTATCATAATTCGTAAACAAAGTAACGTAGATAATTATCATTTTGTTATGAAACTGTAACGTACATCAAAATTATTGTTTTTTCATTACTAGCTTTAAAACGTATCATTATTTATCTTATTTTTAATTTAAGAAATTTAGTTTTATCTAGGACAATGATTTCTGTAGAAGTTATTTCAAGTATTACAATATTTTACCAGTACCTTGTTTGTATATTTATCACCTTTTAATTTATGTAAAAAGTAACAAACATTTATTTGAGACACATAAAGATAAACATGGTTATGATACTAGAAATAAAGAGAAACTGATAACTCTAAAAATTAGTAGAACGCTATCAATGAAAACTCCAAATTTTGCCGGGATATCATTATACAATGAACTACCTGACGATATTAAAAAATAGTACTTTAAAGTCATTTAAACGAAAAATATATAGTTTTTTAGTATCGAATTGTTTGTATTCTGTTACTGAATTTTTGGAAAGAAATAAGACTGTAATTTATTGTATGATACTGTATTTTGCTTTTGTACACTTTTTGTATATTATTGTATTTTTTGACTCTTTCCATATCCAGCTGGATCAACAGAATTAAAGACTATTATTATTATTATTAAAATAATATATTTCTCCCCCCAATAGTAGATAATAAAAACAGTTGATATGTATCACATTTTGAACTTGATTTGGACTACTTTCATTCATGTGACAATTCTAGACAATTTTCATTACCCAATAACATTAATTACTTCATGTTATTAACAGTGCACACAAGGAATACTAATTTTCTGATAAAAATGCCAGTTAAAATTATTCATTTATTTTCAGAAATGACAGTTTCAAAGCGTATCTTTGTTCCTCGAATATTTAAAACTAACCGTTTATATCAGTTTTTACTTTACTGTTATTATAAAAATGGTTAAATAATTGGAATAAATATGATTTTGCATTTTTATTTCTGGTTAGACTGTAAAAATAATCTTCTCAACTCAAAGATAATTACTACTTTAATATGCAAATTCTATCATAATTTGGATTCTTGTATTGTTTTATAAATTATTTTTGATTTTTGTATAATATTCTATAATTTTTTTGTTCTCATTAATGTTGTTTGCAATTGCATTGCTATAAATAGTTAAAAACGTCAATTATAAAAGCAGTAAATTTCTGATTTAAATGCACAGAATTTGTTGGCAACCAAATATACTATGTCTGTGCTGTGATATTAATCTGTTTTAAAGTGGATGGTGTCCTAATGACAAATTTTACACGTATATCATATCATTATAATACCGTGTGGTGCAATTGAGGAAAATATAATTAGAACTTAAAATCAACAACAATAACTGATAAAACTAAAATCATGCATTTGCGTGTTTTTTTTTAATAACTTTAATGTAGTTTTATGCAGAACCATTATCTCTACAATTAAACGTACTACTACTATTTTTATGCTAAATAGGGTAGTCTGAATAATCCCTTTAACATTAGTTTTATAATTATTTTTTAAAATTTGAAAGCTAAACTACTAGAAATTATAAAATCACAATTTTTTATGTTCATTTAAATATCACTTACATGTATTCTTTTACCAAACATTTGAGAGTCACTTAAGATGTTTGAACCATTTTATCTGACTAATGCCAACTTTTCCAACAACATTTTTACCAATTTTACAATCTTCATATTTATTTCGCATATTCATTTCCACAGCAGTCATTTTTCTTTTATGCTTTTGCAGTCAAACCCAACAATTCCTACCATACATCAACGTATCTGCATTCTATCTGCAATGGCCATAAAATGAGATAAAAAATAATAGTTGAATGTGTTTATTTTATATTTGTTTTAAATAGTAATTCAAAGGGGAATCGGTTTTATTATTTCATTCATTTAGTCTTTAGTTTTATCAAACAGAAGTTAATCTACATCTTTATTTCTCTCTTCTTCCTTTTTGCCTCTAAAAAAAAAAAGTAAAACGAAAACAAATGTAAATACAACAAACGGAATGATTGTTTGAACTTTAGTCTGGTCGTCGGAGTATCGAGTTCAGAGACGAAACCATACATAGAGACCAGTATAAGTGAATAACGTATGTGTGTGTTTGTTAGTAACTGGAATGTAGAATGTTCTAACAATTCATTTTGTCGCATGGAAACGGTTTTGAAAATTTAATTCATTTGGTTGAGTGGATAGAGAGGGGCGTTAGTCTCTCCTACTCTTCTGTGAAAGCTGCGTTTGTGTGTTTGCCATAGTTTTTATTTTTCATGTGTGTGTGCACGCCTAGCCTAACTGGGGGGGTGCTATGTAATACATCCAACATTCACACACACACGATATGTATCTATATATGTAGTATACAGAGCGGCTTATTTGCATTGTCCAGTTGTATAGGAAAATTCAGGTATTTAATAGAAAACAAACAAATACCTCATTTTGATTGAAATTGAGATTTTTTAAATATTTTTTACTAGACGAAAAGATATCTAATCTGCTGCTGGAATTTATTTGCATATTTGTCAAATATTATGGCTATCGCCATTTCAAAACATTGGGTGCTTATTTGTTATAATTCATTGCTGATCTTTACAACTTTAAAACTCTTAAAGCGACTTATTTGTTACTTTTTCGCTGAACACCTCAATGATATGTAGTATTCGAAAATGTATAGAAAAAATAAAATAATGCGGAATTAAATATTTTATTGAAGCAGAAAATATGCAACTATTTTTAGTGAAATTATCATTTTTAAAAAGAATTAACAAAAAAAATAACAACACTTAAAGAGAAATTTTCATATTTTTTGAGTAAATATCCATTTCAATGATTTAAAATAAATATTTGTATTTTATTTTCTCCTGAGGAATTGTTTTCATACTATTTACCAAAACAACACAAAAGATTATAATAGTAATTACTAAATTTTCTTATTATGTAAAGAATTATAATTTTAATTCTTTTTTCTTAACTTGGGAATTAAACTCTGAAAACCGATGGTAATAAGGGAACTACTAAAAATAGTTCTTGTAAGACCAATTCCAACTCCTTTTGTGTACAGTCCAATTTTGACTCAATGTTTGTAGTATATTTTTTATGCATAATATTATGGTGGACCAGTAGCGTTATAGAATAATTGGTCTACATTCAATCTATGAAGTCTATTTTCCAGGGGTATGGAGTCGGCAAAAAATCGATCGACTCCGATTTCATATCCATATTAAATTAACTACAGAATTTGTATATATATATATATATATATATATATATATATATATATATATATATATATATATTCCGTAATTAAATTAAAATTAAATATTAACAAAAATAATGGAACTAATTAGTTTAAATATTGTAATGTGCAAAAATCATATATAGTTCTCGCCATGAAAATCTGTCCTTTCGGAAAATTAAGTGTATGATTTTGTTAGACTGCGACTGCGACTCCACACTTTTGCTATTTTCGAATATTCTGTACTACTGGTAGGTCTATTAACCATTAGTCAAATATTGTTTGTATTCAGTAATATATGAATTGAGACTGTAAAAATGGGCCACTATGTGTGTATAGCGCGCTCGCGATCTCTATTCATTTCCAGCAAGTTCTTTTTCTGTCCCTCGATGCATGCGTGTCCAAACCTCGAAGCTTCCAACCAAGCCTGGGTTATATTTATAAATTCTCTCTCTTTCTCTGCCTCTTTCTCTCTTGCCAGTTGCATGAATGTGTGGTATACACGAGGTCAGGGACGGGCTATGAGCTGTCTATGCACCAGTGTGTGTGTACTTGAGTCGTTAGACTCTTGTGCTGTGTTGTGTGTGTACACTGTTGCCACATTGGGACGCGTTGACAACACGCTATGTTGTGTGTGTGTTCTCTTGCGTTATGTTACGTCAAGCCCAATTGCATTATGTTGAGGGAAGCTACGTTTACTGCTATCGTATGAATTATTACTGCGGGGGAGACTTATATAATATTTACAGAATTAAATTCTACGTTTAATTATTAAAATATATATTTGGTTGTCACAGAAAGAAATACAATTGCTATTTCATCTAATTTGAATTAGATGGCTAGCATTATAGATGGTATTTCCAATAATATTAGTTCAACTATTATACAAGTTAGATTACAGAAAATTGTTTATTTCAAATGAAATTTAGATAAATAATCTATAACTGCAAGATTGGCAGTGTTTTAGAAAAGATTTTTTTTTAATTCTTTATTTGAAACTGTAAATACAAAATATTATTTTTATTCAAATTTACAATAACAAAATTAATATATTTCAGTTAAAAGCAATCAAATTGAATTATATATAGAAGAAATGTATTCTTAATTTTATTTTGAATTATTGTTTTTATTTTCTCTCACTGCACGCAGTACAAACATAAAAATTAAATATTTAAATAATGTATTTCTGGTGTTTGAACTTGAAATTATTGATTCCGTATGAAATATTTTTACCTAAATTAAAAGTTCATGTACTTAGGAAATTATTTATATATTTTTTAGCTGTTATATCAAATAATTGCTTCTTATTTTCAAACGTTAAGGTCTTTACACCCACAATCAAATAATTAAATAAAATCGAATTTTTTCATAATGTACGCTTAAATAAACTAATTCGTTGTTATTACAAATTTTTACTAATTTAATTATTTAAATCTAATTTATCAGTCGAATTTAAAAACAATCTCATATTATCCGAACCATTGTTTTTACGATATAAAAATATATAAGTATAACGACTAATGTAAGATTGCTAAACACATGTAAATGGAAATATAAATTTGATAATAACTTAACATAAGGAAATGACTTTTTAATGCGTTTTATTTATTTCAAAATTACGTTTAAACTAGTCATAATGTCAGTGAAATTTTTGAAAGTACTTTTAAGCCATTTTTTTTAGTGCTTAGATATTTTTAATGTCATAATAATCACAATTGTGTAGGAACCAGTATATATATTTTCAAAATAATTTTATTTACTTTTCACATATTTATCTGTTTACGAATTGAAATTTTATTTAGAACTTATGAAAATTCAGCGCGAATGCGCAATTTTAGTTTTATTAGTTGTTGGTTTTATTGCAACCAAAATTTAGGTTATTTGTCGTTTAACATCTTTTTTGTTTTTACAAGCTAATAGATTTAAAATAGTTTAGAACTAATAGCATTATGAAAATCTGGCCTTTCGGAAAACTAACTGTATGATTTTGTTAGACATACGTAGCTATTATCTTTTTTTTCACTACTGTTATGACAGATTAATTTGTATTATGATGTAGATCTTATTTTAGTTTGGAAAATTTGTATCGCGTATACATAATTATGTATAATAATTATGACTAAAGAACAGATTTTTTTCATGGCGAGAACTATAATACTAATTTTGAGATAAGTAGAGAAGTCTGAATGAGATTTTAGCCTCAACACGATAGAAATTTAAATGACATAATTTAACGTTATCAAATTTCCAAGTTTTGTATTTTGTAATTAAAAATAAAAATATCTTGGTTATATAAAGTTTGAAAAAGTGCAAAAACTTTTGGAATATTCTGTATTGGAAGTGAAAAATGGACACGAAACATAGTATTGTAATACTAATTTTGAGATAAGTAGAGAAGTCTGAATGAGATTTTAGCCTCAACACGATAGAAATTTAAATGACATAATTTAACGTTACCAAATTTCCAAGTTTTGTATTTTGTAATTAAAAATAAAAATATCTTGGTTATATAACGTTTGAAGAAGTGCAAAAACTTTTGGAATATTCTGTATTGGAAGTGAAAAATGGACACGAAACATGGTATTGTTTATTCTAAATCAGAGCTACTCGTTTATTTTGTCGAAAAAGTCCGTTACGTTCATGTTTTATAGCGCCACGGCAAAAGAGAGACCAGAGGAGGAACAACGTTCTCCGTGCCCACATACTGCGTTCGCCAGTATTTCGCACATTATTTATATTTCGCATGTCATAACATATTGCATCGTACGTCATCGCACTTACTTATGTCCGCTACTAATAAATTTATTAATTTAGATAGTCTTGGGAAAACGGGGCTCTATACCTAGTGGAAATATATATCTTGCAGTTATACTTTATTAATATCCACCGATATTTATTTTCGTATGTATATGTGTTTTTTACTTATTTCTTTCTATTTTACCGGGATTTTTTTCCCCTTCGTGAGAAATTGTGTTTAATGAACTGTTACACATACCATAGGCATATATTATCCCGTAAACATTGACGTAGATTTCTTTTCAGGCGTCGTCTTTATTCTCCGTCTTCTCTTTTCATTTTTGTTGTGCTTCGTTTGATGTTTTTTCCGTTTCCTTTCGGAGTTATTTCATTATTTATTTGTGTCAGATTCGCATGCATATTTTATGAATGCTTGAGAAATTGCTGGGCTGATGAATTTATTATGCTAACTTTACTTCTTACTTTTTTTTTGCTCTCTCTGTAAATGTTACTATATTAATAATATATTGATATTCGATAGGTGTCGTTTGTCAAATTTATGATACTGTCAAAAGCATCTTTATGATGATCTTTTTTTCGGCTTTCGTTTCATGATGTTTGACACTAGGTTTCTTCAAATTAAAAATATTCGTAGTATTTCAAGAAGAAATTGTTTCTCAGGGAGAAGCCACTTTTACAATCTGGTGTACAAATTAATTAAAATCTTTGTAAAATACTATAAAATTGAATTTATAGAATATTCTAGGCCGATTCGTCGCAGACGTTTTGCCATATATCGTAAATGGCATTCTCAGTTACCAAGCACTGAGTTTATTCTATAAATTTAATGGATACTGGCTATAATAGCCTGAAAATTACTGTCCTTTAAAATTCTTTAAAATCTTAATAAAATCCTTTAATAGAAAAAAAAAAATGTCTTCCGGTATACAAACAGAATTGCAGCATTAATTTGCTAAATAAAAATTATTTGTTTTAAAAATAAGATATAATAAATAACATAGTTTATATAACATAGTTTATTTTTATCCAAAATGTATCACAAAGTGTTATTAATTCGTATTAGTGTCTCTCAAATTTCTTTTTACTGAATAATAATTTTTCTGATGGTACGCATGCAAAAATTACTTGAAAATCTACAGATTAAATTTACCTGTAACTGTTTGAAAACGAATAAATATGAAATCAATAATATAATAATATTAACAGTTATCATCAATGAATCATATCTGTCGGAGTACAAATTAGTCAAAGTTGCGTCGCGTTGCGCTGATATATTTTACGCTGAGCGGCCGAGCGAGTTAAAGCTCTCAGGTGTTCGTAAATCGCGCGCCGTGCTCTATAATAAATCTACTTTTCCAATAACTCTCGATGTTATAATTTATAGCGTTTTCCTATAATATACATAGTGTAAAAGCATACATACATTTATATAGAGATAAATCGCATAGACAAAACTTAATGCACTCAAAGTAGAAACCAACCAATCACAAATTTGTATAAGGGAAACCTATCACAAATACCATTTAATACACTAATATTATTATAAGAGCATTTTTATTTCATATCTGGATTGAAATATTTATTTATTTTATTGTTTATTTGTGTTTTCGATTTTGTTAAACGCTTGATGACTATAATGAGAAAGATTTAGAAATATTTAGATATTTTTGAAAAATACTGAATGTAGAACTAACTTAATTTATTTTTAACTATTTCGGCTGCATTTCAAATAAAATTATAATTTTAAAATGTTCATTTAACGTACAATTATTTATTTTCAACTTTTGAGTGTATAGTAATTATAAAGTCTATTTTTTTACTTTAAACAAAAAATCAATATTTTGGTGCAAAATACGTATTGTTCCATATGGTAATTTCAATTTTTTTGTAATACAAAAATTCAAGGCTAGACTACAACTTTTTATAAACTGGTTATTTATAAATTTAATTATAAATATCATGCGATATATAGTTTTTTTTTCTTTCTTTCTTTGAAATTGTCATTTTTCTACGACAATATAAGTAGAATATAAAGTTCAGTAGATTTATACGATTGTAATTGTTTCTTGTCCAATGAACAGTAAAATTATTGTTTTAAAATAGAAGTGATATTTCTGGACGGTTTATATGTATAAGAGTATTTCTGTAATGAATGTATGCGTATTGCTATTAATAAAGATATATTTATTTTTGAAATGGAAATACAAAGATGGTTAAAGTTTGGATTCTGTTCGAATAGAGAATATTTCTAACAAGAACAAGTTTGTTTAATTGTTAAATTTTGATATTTCTATATTGTGTTTTTAGTATAATTTAGGTACAAATTCTTTTCATACGTAATACAATACAATGAATTTATAAGGAAGGGACAAACTATGTATATACATAAGTTTTGTTTAAGTTTATATTAGAAAAAGTTTGGATTAAAATATATATTATACTGTAATAAAATTTAATTATAATTATTTATAATGATACTTATCGAAATTGTAAAAAAAGTGGTTTGAATTTAATCAAAGTAAAGTTGATTTAGGTGAACGTTAAATATTTTTAGATAGGATATAATTATTAACTGACGCGATGCTTACAGGCTTCATTAGCTAAATGGTAATTAGTACGGTATTTGTGATGTTTAATTAATTATTAATATAACTTTTAATACATTGTTAGATTCTGTTTTAAACTTTAAATAATGTAATATAATATTTTATTTAAGTATATTAATTAGTACCTGTATAGTACGTATATTGAATTATTTGTAAAATATAGATTTTTTTTAAATTTTCTTATCATATTAGATAAAACATCTAACTCAAGAGTTAGATGATGACGTTTGGTATATTCATCTAATATAATTAGATATTTTTTCAAGTTGCATGTTTATTTAGTTTTATTCTTTGATTTATCTAAACTTTATTTATTACTTTGTATGTAGATGAAATAACTAATATTATTGGAAATACCATCTAATTAAATAGACAAGAAATAATCTAAAATTTAGTTATCTAATTCGACTTGCAATTAGATGAAATTTTTTTCTATGTACCATCATCATCATCAATGATTAGGATTGTAGAAATCTCTGTGTTACGCGCGCGGTCCGGTCCGATTCCCGCGCCTTTGAAGGTGGGAGTGGTGGTGGTCCACTAGCACACGAGAATTCACATCGTGTCCGCACCCTCTGCATTGCGCCCTTCGCGCGCTTGACTATCGACCGCCTCCGCGCGCCGGTAAGCTACCGCCGCGCATACGACGAGGTCTAGGTCAAAGACCCGCAGGTTATGACCCCCGACGCTCCGACGACGCAGACTGCACAACTACTCCCTTCCCGGCCTTACCTCCGTTGCACCACCCGCGCTCGACCGGCCCGGATCACCGACGCCAATGCGGTGTTTGTGTTCCTAGGCTTTTTTGGGAACTCTCGGATACGGCATCGCCGTTGTTGCGTTTAGAGTGCAATACTCTCCTTGCTGGGAATGGAATACGGTTTACTTAAATATTAGTGCAAGAAAAGTAATGATGTTTTTTGGCTTTATAAACAGATTGTTTCTAGGATTCCTGACAGTGGTTCTATCGAACAAATTATTGATAGTGTTGTTTAATTTATTAGATTTTGTAAAATAATATAATTTATGTTGAAATTTCTTGCATTTAAAAAAAATAATGAAATAATGAAAATTGGCCATATCTTGAAATATTTCTTAATTCTGTTTTATTTCATGATAAATAATCTCGGTCATACATGTTTACAAGACATGTATAATAGTAGAATATCAGTTATGGTACAGAAAACAAAAAGAAATAAGCAGAGAAAAAAAAAAGTTTTCCGGAAAGCGTAAATCGTTTGTTAATTTCTGTTATACATCTGCTACTTATACTAACTTAGCATATAGCATATGTTTGTAAAATGTAACGGACTTGAAACTTATTGTAACAGTCTTTGCATATCCTGCCTTATCGCTATAGTCAGAACAAATATAGTTATTTACATTTGAATATTTGTTGTAATAAATTTCGTGTTAGGAAATTGATAATGCGGCCTCGATTCTATACTACTATATTTGTTATTAGATTTTGCAATTATTCTATTGCATTATTTAATATTTTCAAATAATTGTATATACAGGGATGTTAAAAAAAAGAGTCATACATTTTCAGAACATATAGTAGCATAAAAAAATTAATCGAAGTCTGCAAATAATCGTTTTCTAGATTTATTTCAAAGATTGTTTTTTGTTTGTTTTTATTAATTATCTGAAAAACTATTGAGTTGAGCAAATTTTTCATAGTATACATTTCGATTAGGAAAGTAAATAGCAATAACTTTTATTTGAATTTGTTTCAACTACATGTAAATTACTTTTCAATTACGATTACAAATATACTGTAGAATCCAGTCACTGTATACAAGAAATTGATAGTTGTACAATTTTCAAGAAAATCAAATTATTATTTTTTAAATAATATCAAAAAACGATTAATTGGGATTTTACAGAAATTATTTATTTATAAAACACATGCATAAACTAATTTAATTTAGCACTTTTGTGAATATAGTTTTTTTTTTTTTTTTTAAATTAAATTGTAATAATATTACGTAAATTATCACGGTAAAAACTAGAAAATTTTATTGTTAAAAACTATGTAATATTTATATAAATATCAACTATATTTTTCACCGTATAAACCTATAAATTTCCCAAAAATTTTCAACATTTTACAAGTAAACATACATATGAATCATCTTTTCAAAAATATAGGTTAATTCAGTTGAGTAATATTGAATTCGTTATGATTTGTTCTAGATCGCTCCTGCGGCCAAGAAACTCTGGGGCCTGGAGGGTGGCAAGGACGCTGGCAAACTGGCATTGCATCCCCTCAACCATGAACAGGTGTGGCGCGATCCTACGTGGTCTACTCCAGGTTAGTGATCTCTTGACTACTCGTTTTTCGCTTGCTTTGGTAACTTGCAGTTATCGAGGAATTTTAACTTATGTCACGAATTTTTTTTTTTTGTGTCGATTTTTGGATCTGGACCCGCACGAGATCCGACAATAGACTAGTTTCAGTAAAACGCGTTTGGGATCAGTTTATTGAGTCAACCATGTTAAAAAGAGAATGTCTTTAAATCTTGGGATCGGAATGAAATACGGATATTGCATTTGAAACTTAATTTGAGTAAATTAATTGAATTTGGGTTTATATAGGATTCAAAAGATTGACTTGTATTTAAGATGGTTATTTCAATATTTCAAAATAATATTTAAACAAATATTATTCAATCATAACTAACGTTTTTTGTCCATCACAGCTCTTTTATATTTAGTGTCGTTGTTAGGATATATGTTATTGATAGGATATCTTGCGATACTAGCATGTTTAGATATGTTGTTAGAAATTTAAATTTAAAAAGTATTTAATTTTTGTAAAATAATTTTTAATGAAGCTGTAATAAATATGGCGGGAATAGTATGACGACATATAAGTCAGTTTTGCATAAGTAGAAATAACTATTTGTCTGGGCAACTGTTACTTTTATTTTTTTTCGTATACTAATATGCAGAATAAATATTCATAATCATATGTATTATATTTTAATTTTATATTTTTTAATACACACAACAAAATAAAATTTTGACGTTTTAGATTTAAATTCAAAAACAAATTGAAAAAACTCTCCAGCTTATAGAAAAAATACAATAATTATGTCACTTTTGACAGAAAAACTAATTAAATATTACCAATTTAGACAGTATTGATAACATATTTCATATTTCATTTTTACCCCTAGATTAGGAACACACTGTAAACTGCGTCATGACATAATCTGTCTTGGTATTAAGTCACCTTGCTTGTGGAACAATATATTATTAGTAATTTTTATTGAATATTATTTTTGAAATGAAATAATTTTTAGAAAGTTTATTATTAGAAAATACATAATGAAAAATATTTATATTTATATTGTACATAGATTTGTATATATAAACAAACCATATATTAATTGAAAAATTATCTAATGTAACTTAATATTGCTGTACTAACGTTATATTAAAATTATGATCAATAAAAACACACACACAGACACACACACGTATAATATAAATTATTCATGTACAAAAGTATCGAGTTAATGAGCGTGCGTCTCTTTTTACAATTATCTTTATTAAGTTAAAACGGAGAATTCAATTGACGTACTTTATATGAAATAATTGATCGTTCTTATATTCACATTTTTGTTTGTATTTTAAGAAATGTCAATTAGATATAGTAAGTTCATTTAGGTATAGGCTATTTAATAAATACACACATTTTCTATTATTATTCGTTTTATGTTTGATAATTTTTATTATGTATTTTCAATTTTACTTTTAGATCTAATGAAAATTATACGAATATAATAATTATTATATTTTTGGACGATTTATTAGCTACTAAATTTATAATATTTGAAAATTCGAGATATTGTTATTAGCACATAACAAAACCATATACCGTATACTGTTTTCAGCAAAAACGATTTAGAAATGAAATTATATTTGAACTTGGTTTATTTTTGAAAATGTCAAAGTGAAAACTTTTAAATATATCGTATATTTGCATACGGTTGCTATGGAAATATTATTTTTCACAATGAGATAAATGAACGACTCTTTCGTTTATAGTAAGTGATATACTAAAAGACAAATTCTTGTAATATTTCTTAATAAAATACTTTTCAAATATTTATATTATGAATTGTGAGTCGAAAAATGATTACGAAGTGGAAGACGCTTGGAGGATCGGTTATAATTTACTAATACATTAAAAAACATAGGACCCGTATTACGAGCTCTGTTTTAAAATTGGTTCTAACTAATATCTGTTTTAAGACAACGTAACTCTGTCATAAGGGCTGTACTAAACAAATTTATTAAAACACCCAAAAACAGAGTTTGTAATAACAGCCATAGTGTTCTTTACTTACCATACGCGTTAGATTATAACTTAAGAGCACTAGGATTTTTGTCGGCTGTAAAAACGATTTGTCAGCAATGGCTGTAAGTAAACTAATTTTATCTACACTATAAAAAATGTAATATATATATTTATGTAATTTTACATAACTATTAACAGTAAAATAGCAGCATTTTGAAATTTTACTGCGATAATTAACGTAATATCACATTTTTTCTGTAAAAATACATTTATAGAATATGTAAATTAACATCAATTATTTTCAGTTCTCTATGTGTCAACAAAATTTTATCATGTGTCATAAATTTCACCTATGTTAATTTTCTAAATACACATTTTCTAGATTTAGTTTCGGAAGTCCGCAAATACGAGTAATTAATTTCCTTTTCTTCAATCTCATTTCATCGTAAAATCACCAAAAGCTATAAAGAGTATTGAATTAGAGTAGTACATTTTAAACCGTTCGCAATATAGTTGCACCTGACCCGGTAATCGCAAATCTTAATTAGCATACTTCCAACTTCCCTTCTCGAAAGTCAACTCAAATAAACATCTCACTTCCGGTCTGCTCTGTACAAGCGATGAAATCTCATCTCGCCTCTCTTCCCCATCTTAATCATAAACGTTAATCTCGGGCGAGAAATTCTCTCTTCTATCGCCTGGCTGGGGGGAGGCTGTCATCGCGTGCGCCTTTGCCGGGTCGGGATTTGTAATAGCGAAAGGTAGCTGGAGGGCTAATTAGGTCAATCGCCGCCGCATCGTGTCCAGTTTGTTGGCGTCGCGCCGTGACGCTTCTGTTGTCATGGCAACCGCGAACGTGTGTTTACTCATCTTTGCGTTTCGTTTTTATTTTGTTCCATGTCGTAGATGTTTCCTGTGTACTGATATTAGGTACGTTCTACCGTTGGAGAATTGTTATTGAACAACGAAATTGTGTTCTGAGATAGTTCTGCGAAGATATATATATATATATATATATATATATATATATATATATATATATATATATATATATATATATATATATATTGTATTGGGTTTCGTTCTTAGAAATGATTTCATTTTATGAATACTTTTATTCATTATTGATTTATTTACGTTTACATATAAATATTTGATATTTCGTTATATAACTTTAAAAATAAACATTTTTATAGTGTTTCTACGGTTTGAAATTTTTATGAAGAAAGAATTTGTTTTTATTAACCGAACAGAAACGTAGTAAATATTTTGTAGAGAAACTGGAACAGCGTGACTTTGTAGCTGCGATTTGTGACTACAATTATGTTAAATTTATTTTTTTTTAATGTTAATTCTGCAACAGTACACTTTAATATTAAGGTCATATTATAAAGATGTGAATTAGTTTAAAATAATAATATGCTCAAAATTAATCTTTAACTACTTAAAACAAAGAGATAACCGAAATTTAGTTTTTTTTTGATAATTTTAAATATTTTCTGTAGTAAATAGTATTCTTAAATCTTGAAATAAGAATCAAAATTTGACAACAAATTTAAATGTGTATCCATTTTTGTGATGTTACTCATATTTATAATGGGTATTTTATAAATTTGTATATAGTGTGTTTCGAGAGAACAATAGACTAAAATTTTCATCGAATTTTAACCAAGTTTAGTAAACGATTCCCGCTTTATCTAAAACTACAGTACACAAAAAATTAGATTGATATTATGTATACTATGTCCAGCCGAAAACCAGTGGTAGCGAATAGGACTCGGAATCCAAAAGTCTCTGGTTCGAGCCGTACTCACACCAGAAATTAATTTAAATATTTTTTCTGGTATTATAATCTTGTACCACTGACTGAATTGATATCGGTTGGGTCTGAGTAGTTTGGAATCTACTACAAGCTGTACGTATCTTGTTTAGCTGTGGCCAAACGACCCGCACCATTGACAATGCAAGTAAAAATTGTTGAGAAATTATATGTTCAGCTTCTCGAGTATATAGCCCCTATGTTCCACCTATAAATTACGGGAACTGATGGTGATATGTCTAAAAATGTTAAAAATATTGATAATGTATAAAATATTTACGATCAATAAAAATATACATTTTTGTTTTGAGTTTCACAAAAATTGTGAAAATTCAATTCACTGGTTCAAAAAAATTAAAAAAAAAAACTTATTGTAAATCGTTTTTATTAATTTATATCAAATATAAAAATATGGAACGGAAAATACTTTCATTTGTGTTTTTCAATATTATTGTTTCAACTTTTTTTGCATATTGTGTAATTATTATGTGTCATTTATACAAAAGTTTTCGTCAAATGTGTAAAAAATGAAGTTTTTATTGGAAGTTTTTTCTATTTTTGATATATGATAGAATACGACAGTTTCTATATGATTAATAGTCAAACTTATTCATTTGTCACTTTTAAAAATTTTCTACCTTTTTGTTCGTAGAAGATTTTGCTCTTATAGCTCTAGTTTTTACGTTAGATTATTGTGATGATTTTTCAATGAAAATTTTCTAGAGAATAAATGTTTTATTAAACGAAAACTTAAACGGGATAGTAAGAATTAGCTAGATAATTATTTTATGTTCAATATGGAAAATAATGATGTAACACAAGGTTGAGATTAAGGTACAACAAAAAAGCATCAAATTTATATCGATAAATATGCATTGTGTTCTCATATAATTGATGCAATTTTGTCTAGCTTAGATCGCAATTAAATTTGATCAACATTAAATAATTTAGACATGTCTTAATACAAATTGATGATAATTTTATATTAATCTAAGTTTTATTGACAAATATATATATATATATATATATATATATATATATATATATATATATTAATATGTAGAATGATAATATGACAAATTATTTATTTTGAATGAAATTCAATTAAAAAATTTGTAGATATGACTTTTTTTCATATTGTCGTAAAATCTTTAGTTTTAAAATTAGATAATATTACAAATGATAACCTAAAATTATTATACATTTTCTTGTTTTATAGCATCTTTGAATACTAAATTTCTATTATAAAATTAGGAAACTCATATTTAGTATATCGATTTTATGTTTCATAATAAAAATCTATAAAAAAAAAAACACTTTAAACAATTTGTTTAACTGCAAAGGAAATCTAATTTTTACAAACAATTCCAGCTGACTAAATACTTCAAACAGATGTTAATTATTTATTTTATGTTTACAGTATATTATAATTTTGACAGATATCATTTTCTCTTTTTGTTAATGTTAGTGTGTCTTTACACAAATTGACATCGTGGGTTATTAATCTTCTATTGGCAAAACATAATTTTCCTAAAATGTGATGAAGCATCGGCAACTCGTCATAAATCAAAATATGAAAGCGAGTAAGGCTTTGGGGTTTCTTGAACGCGTGTCGATTATATGCATAAAGAGAACATAACCCAACCTTGGGGCATGATTAGGCTAGGTCAGGTTTTTCGTACCTACCAAATCTATCGATCTTTTGCAAGAGAGAGGCGCCAGTCAGCCTGCAAAGCTTATTTTTCTCTGCTATGTTTTTCGTTCTTTCTTGTGCTATTTTGTCCATTAAAAGAGCTTTTTTTCTTCGGTTTTGTTCTGCCTACCGAACGATTTTTTTTCTTCTCTCGAGAAACGTCGCGGTTAATATAATTTTCTGTAAAAGACTAAAAAAAAAGAAGGAAGTTTGGGAAGAAGTTCTGTGCTGCTGCCTGCTGCTACTTGTTCCTGTTGTGATTAAAGATGATGTTTTTTTGTGATTGTCTTGTTTTGTTCGATGTCATTTGGTTAGATGGAGTTGCGTCTAAAAGTTGCCAGACTGAAACTTATTAACTTGATTAACTCAAATTTAGTAGTTGTTAGTTGGTAATGTATATAATATAGAGATAAGTTTGAATTCTGTTATCGTTAAAATTTAGTTAAAATTTATGTAGTTACGATTATATTTCAAAAAGTTATTTTAATTTTAATGATTTTCTATTATTATTTAAAGAAAATATATTTTGCTGAAAATATAATTTGATTTAATTGAAAAAAAAAAAACCTTTTTTGAATTTAGCTTAGCTAAATTTCACTGTGCACTATATTATTAACATACAACAGTTTTTCGTGGTAGCGGCATCGTCAGAGTGTCAAAATTACAGTTAAGGAGAGGTTACAAAAATGAAGCGCCCAAACTTTTGAAAATGGGAGTTATGAAAAAATAAATTAATGATTTTTTTATACAGTAATATTATGTAAAGTACATTAATCGCCATTAATTTTTAATACGAAGAACTAATTAAACATTAGTTATAATTTTAAATAAAGAAAAATGTATTGACTCTGTCTGGGTTCGAGCCGAGAAAGTAAAAGGTCCCAGGTTCGAACTCCGGCAGAGTCAATACATTTTTCTTTATTTAAAATTATAACTAATGTTTAATTAGTTGTTCGTATTAAAAATTAATGGCGATTAATGCACTTTAATATTACTGTATCAATTTCCTATCGTCGAATATTTAAAAAATTTATGATCTTTTTACATAAAGTATATGTATATAATTTAAATAAAAATGATGAAGATACACAGTAAAAAAGTGATAATTTTGTAGCTCGCAAAATCATCCAATTCTCTTGAAATTTGGCTAGTGCACACTATAACTTAGAGATATTGAAAATTCTTCAATTACAGTTGTACTACACAGTCTGGATAAATTCCAAATGGAATGAGTTTTTTGAGTTGGGGTGTATTAGCGCAGTTAAAAAACATTATTTCGAAAATAATAATAAAAAACCGCCTGATACTTTTTCCATTAGTATCTCACTATGACAAAAATAAAGATAGGCGAGTTCTGCTCGTAAGCAGACGATATATTTGATATGTAATTTAAAGAATATTTCAGTTCAGAAACTTTCGGATTAAACATGGTATTTTGTCCAACATTGAATGATAGAATGGTGTTTCGGTAGCTTGGCGTTTGATTGATGTTGTGTCGCTGTATTAATGACGATATTTGCGGTGATTAGTCTTGTTGCGAGAGTTGAAGTGTTACGCTTGGCTATAGTCCCGTCTGCGTCCCTATCCCATTCCCATCACCACTTTGCCACACTACACAAATTCATTCAATGGAACTAATGTTTAGTTAGTCTGTGCACCAACAAAACTTTGTCTAACATAAATACAATACGCCTTGCTGTGTTAGTTACTTTAAATGTTATGTACTTATTTCTTTCTTCTTCCTTTCTTAACAGGGAAGGGACGTAACGAATTTCTTTTCTTTTATTTGCTTTGCTGGCTTATGCAGTACAGACTAAATACAGTATATTATATTATGTAAGATTTTTGCTTAATAATGTCACGTAAGTTCTATATGCAGCTCGGTTTTGCGAAATAATAAATTGTAGTTTTTAAGTTTAATGGACGATATAAATTATGGGCCAGGTGTATTATGCCGTAATATTAGTTTTTTTTTTATTTAATTTTTAGTGTTAATTAATGTATTCACTATTTATGTAAGTTATGTAAAAATTTTAAGTGGATAATAGGCGTTTTATGTATGAAATTAGTTCGTTTTTTTTTAAATTCTGCAAATGTTATTTCATGGGGATGTCTGCAAAATATTTAACAGTTAGGGTTACATGAGGGTGTACGTTATTACACTAATTTTGTTTATTACTAAATTTTTCGCGGAGTGCATAGAGCTAAATTAGAAATATGGAACACAATAATTTTAATATCTGCGTTAAAAAATTACAAAAACTCGATAAAAAAAATATTCCGAATTTTTATTCGATTTGGACAAAACTTCGAACTCTGATTTTGATTTATATATTAATAATTAAAAGAGCAGAAATTTCATAAATTATTATTTAATTCGAAAAATTAGTATTATTTTCTTATCGGTATAAAAAAAATTAACTCTACACTTAAATTGTGGGTAACCAGGCAGAAATTTGTCTGAAAAATAAAATTTGACATAAGTTATTACATTTTACAATTTAATGAACACATTTATTAGATAAAGAAATATAAAATGAGGAAGAAATATAAATATTATGTGTATTATCACTTTCAAATTAAAATTTCTCATATTTACATTTAAATATTATTCTATATATTTAATATAGTTTTTATCAGAATTATTATGAAGTTTATTGTAGGTAGTTTGAGACACCGTATTTTATTTAGTTAGTGTAAGTGTAGGTACTAGAATATTTGTTGTTATCTAAATTTGTCCGCAAACGCGAGAGTAAATAAAACTGAAAACTTTTCTCATTTAACTGATATTTATTTTATCTTTTTAAATAAAAAGGAAACTTTGCTGTAGTGAAAATTGCTAAAATAAATTACTATCTATAGATTTTTTATTTTGATACTGTTATTATATACATAACATAATATATTACTGAGTTTGAAGATCATTATTTAACCTTTTTTGAAATTACCATATTATAATATTCTAATATAATTTTTGACTATTGTTTAAAATATTTATAAATGAATTCTGTTACTGAAGAAATCTTTTAATTTTTCCATTAAATTTAAATTCAGTTTATTTTGATTAATTAATGAACAACATTGGGAACATTTAGTCTAAAAAATAAATAAATTTATTTATTTTCTGGAATAATGAAAAACAAATAAAGTTATATTTATTTTTCCATTAACAAAAAATGATTTTAGAGATTAAAATATTTTTTGGAAAAGTTCGATATTTTGCGAATAATTTGCTTTTTATTTCATCTCATTTCTCTGTATCTGACGCAAAAAAAACAAACTATTTAATATTCGTAACGCATCGCGTTTTTCACGAACAGACAATACAATTTGTCGTTTACAAATATCAGTCATTACCGATTTTATAATAAATTGACGATGCAAAGCGCAGCGCGCAACGGAGGAGTAAAAGTGAAATTGTGCGTGATTTTGACAGTCTGGTCACGTTTGCACGATTACGCACCTCTTCGACTCCGTGTACCCTCGTGACTCTTTACTCTTACCCGACTAAACATATATTTAGGTACGGTCCTGTATGGCTGTTTGTGTGTGAATACCTAGTTTGTTGTAGACGTTTAATATGCGTACGACCTCACGTATTTTCTGCCAGCAGTTTTGTATAAACGTATACATTGTGACCCAAAAAAAAAGAGACGACAATCGTTTTGGAGGTTAGGATTAGGTTATTAGATGAAAAACAGTTTAGATGTTGAAAAATATGAAGTTAGTTATTCATATAAGGATATCACTGAAATATGTACTACGTCCTTGTGGTATAAGGTATTTTATGATTTGAAAAGTATGATTTATTTACGCTTTTTTAAAACTGATTTATCTCAATAAATATGCAATTTTAGAAAACAGTATTTTGGATTATATTATTATTTTAGTAATAAGAATAATATACCTAAGGAGCAGTATTTCCAATTTTATATATTCTTAAGATAAGTAAAGAAATCATATGTAATTGAATAAAAATGTATCGTGAGAATAAATGACAATATTTCATTGGTTAATTTTAAAATTATTCTAAGGATAAATTTATTTCAACATTTGAGAATACTGGTCCTGAAAGACTTTAAATAAAGAATTTCGAATATAGCGGACACAGGTCAGTTAGACATATCTCTATCTTTGTATTTCAAATGCTTAGTATATATATATAAAACATCTACATGATTATTAAGTAAATTTACTAATTTAGAATATTCATCCTTAATCCATCTCTAGCTCCATCGCGTATTAGACCCAAAACGCTTAACAGCTAATTTTGAGAGAAAACCGCATAAATCCAAACATTGTGAAGCATGTACGACTACGGTCTATCACGTACTAAATTAGTGTTAGATATTTAACACCCATCCAAAAATCCCACAACTAGCATCCGAAATTCTGATGATGACGCATACTAAAACATCTATCTCTACTTCTACGTCTCCGTTCCTTTATAAATTTTGTCTGTCTGCTACCCAGAATGTTTAGGAAACGTTTTACGCGTATAATGCAGAATACAGAATATTTCAAGACAGTAAAAATTTCAATAAAATATTGCTTCCGATAAATAAACTACTGAACAAATTAACGCATTGTTTGAATTTAAATATTGTACTTGTAATTTATAGTTTTTATAAAGCCATAAACGAAGAAATAAAATATTTTATATGACGAAATGTATATACGAAAACAGAAGTAACTAATTAAAATAACAAATTTTTTAATAAAATTTGAAAGGAACATAACATATTGGAGTGTATATATATATATATATATATATAAGTTATGTCTGTAACTCTGTAAGCCTTATATTAGAGTTTTGTCCAAAACATGAGAACGCTTTACTTGAAAAATTCAGAAATTTTTAAAAATTTTTAATGCGTTTTATTTCTGTTTAGTTTTGTTTATTTAGGCCTAGTATTTTCAAATATTGGACAAATTTTAAAATTAGCCAATAAAATATTGTCTTTTATTCTGAGAATACATTTTTTAGCCAATCACAAATAATTTTTTACTTATTTTAAGAATGAATAAAATTGGAAATGTCTATGGCTCTTAGAATTCTTAAATTTACACGTGTCTCTTCAGTAAACAATATTTGATTTCAGTTATCAACAAAATCAGTTCGAACACAAAATAAAAAGTAATGCATTAATTTTGTCTCCGAGTAGATATAAAAAAATAGTATGGTATTTAATTTAGCTTGAATTTTCAATTGTATATGTTGTAGATTTTAAACATTAGAAACGTTGCAATATAGAACTGTTGCTGATAAATAATATATGATTTGTTTAAATAATTTATGCATTTGTACAATTTTGCAGAAACCTGATATTATAAAGGCTTGTTTTAACATTAGTACACAAACATGATATGTTGAATATGGTTAAGAAATCAATATTTCTACTCATTTATTTATGTAAAACGTTGCACTAGAAAAAGAGAATAATATAAATTTATAATATTATTTAAACAAAGACAGGAAATATACGTGAAATGTCAGAGGTTAAAGAAATAATAATTAAAATATATTTTTGTTGTTGTTAATTGCTTTGAAGATTCAACTATTTTAGTTAATTTATGTAATTGATTATTACTTAATTTAAACATTAAACATCGATAGTAAGTATGCAGTCCATCAAACTTGGAATAAGTATTTTTTTTTTTGTATGACGAGAATAATTTGTATATTTCTGTTGTTGCAAAGCGCATAAACTTAATTTAGTTTTATTGATTTAGATACAGAATTTTATGATCTAAAATTTATATTTGAAGCTTTTTTGTCTTAAATAATTATGGTAGCAGTAAATTACAAAAATATTATTTTACACTTTATAGTTCTATGATGGAGATCATTGTTACCACTTTGTATATTTCAAAAATTCTTATTAGTATTAAAAATAATATTAGAAAATATTTTAATTTTTATTGGATTAATAATTTTTGTATTTTAGAGACAAATAATTGAAAAACTAGGATATATAGATTACCTTATCAGTAATGAATTGTGGAAAAGTTAGCTGAATGTGGATATAATAGCTGTGTTTTTTTTACATTCCACTCAGATCAGTAAATCTTTGAAATGAGCTGAGCTGAGCTGAGTTTTGCTGAGTGAGTTGTATTGATAAATAAAACAGTTTATTTGAAAGTGACGTTTAAAATCTAAGTTCCACATATGATATAACTTAAAATATTAGATGTATTTGGGTTGTTTGCGTTGATAATTTATTGCAACTCGCCGGATATCTATTGTAACAAGACAGTTCTGGGCCATGTGGTTATTGTGATCTGTATTTCGAAAACTAAGTAATTTTGTATCTGTTAGAATTTACCTATTGACAGGTTTATGTATTAGGGTTCACGGCAAGCCACTTGGCCACTTCAAGATATTTCTTTGAAATATTTTGAAGTATTTTAGATTTTTGTTGTTATTTGAAAAGTTAAAATTTTAGTTTTTTTTTGAGAAAAGTATGTTTTTCTCTCGGTTGCAATCAGTTCAGTTCACGCTCGCCTTTGCTTAAGTCAAGTTCGCTTTTAGTTAAGTCACGCATAGAGTGCCAGAGGCCTCTAGATCGCTTTAGTTATTAGTTTATTAGTTATTAGTTCGTTTAAAGTTTATATTTGTAAAGTTAATAAATATATGCAAACCGCTAACGTGTTACAATGGCGCAGTCGATTAAATAATTATTTGGGTTAGTAGTGATCAACCATAAACGCAAATTTCGAAAAAAAAAAAAACGCGAGTGAAGTGTATTACGCGACAATATAGTGAAATGTATTACGCGACAATATATGGTGCTACCGCCGATAGTGTTCGTGGGTCATCCATATACACAAATGAGAATGTGTCGATTTCGGTATTACCGTGGTACGCAAATACCGCATATAAACCGGCTACCGCGACAAATATAAACTTTACGGCTTTATTAGACGCTGAGACTACGTATCTCAATTCCGTACCTGTGTATGAAGAAACTGCCGTAATGTCCAGCCTCATCGTCAGCGAAAACGCTAAAACCGCCAGCGAAAACGCTAAAACCGCCGTCGTATCCAACGACACCGCCAGCGAAAACGCTAAAACCGCTATCGTACTCTGCAGTACCGCAAACGAAAACGCGAAAACCGCCGTCGTATCCAACGACATCGCCAGCAGAGATATCGAACCCGCCGCCGTATCCAACGCTACCGCCAGCGAACTCGCTGAAACCGCCGTCGTATTCAACGACATCGTCAGCCGAGATGCTGAACCCGCCATCGTGTCCCGCAGCACCGCCAGCAAAGACACCGAATTCGCCACCGTATCCAGCGGTATCGCCAGCAGACGCGCTACCGCCAGCAAACACGCCGATACCGTCGCTGTTAGTATACAATTTGTAGATTTGTGTTTGTTTTTCAAAATTTTCATGATTATCGCAGAGATTTTTCGCAACGTAAGTTATATTGTTGGAAGTTTAGCAAAAATGTTAGAAATTATAGCTATTTGTGTAAATAATGCTGACATTTTCACCGGAAAATTCAACGAGAATAAACGTAAATTATTCAAAAAGAAAAAGTTTCGCTACGTTCGAGTAAAATATTTACGGTGCCTACATGTGCGTTTACGCAATTAGTTAGATTTTAAGAAAAAAACATTGGATTCGCCCGCCGTTGCTGACACCCAGCTATGAAATCAGAAATAAGTGCATAGTTTGGTGATTGATGATTTAGTTCAGTGGTGTGCTCGCAAGTGTCATCAGATAAATAAAATTTAGTTCGCATAGATAGAGACATTTACGTAAAATATAAGAAAATCATAGTTCGCGTTAGATAAGTGCATGCTAATTTAAGTAAAATTTGGTTATAATTATATCTATTTATTTGATATAATTATATTTAAATGGAGGGCGATGTAACAAGACAGTTCTGGGCCATGTGGTTATTGTGATCTGTATTTCGAAAACTAAGTAATTTTGTATCTGTTAGAATTTACCTATTGACAGGTTTATGTATTAGGGTTCACGGCAAGCCACTTGGCCACTTCAAGATATTTCTTTGAAATATTTTGAAGTATTTTAGATTTTTGTTGTTATTTGAAAAGTTAAAATTTTAGTTTTTTTTTGAGAAAAGTATGTTTTTCTCTCGGTTGCAATCAGTTCAGTTCACGCTCGCCTTCGCTTAAGTTAAGTTCGTTTTTTTAAGTCCGCTTAGAGTGTCAGAGACCTCTAGAATCGCTTTAGTTGTTAGAATTTGTTAATTATAATTTATTAGTTTAATTCGCTTGGCTTTAGTTTATATTTGTACTTTATATATTTCATGTTGTGTTTTCTTTGTATATTTCTGTAATTTGGTTTTTGTGTTATTATTTAATAAAAGATTAAATTAAATAATTGTTGATCACTACTTTACGCACGCTCCTGTAAAGTTAATAAATATATGCAAACCGCTTCTCGTGTTACACTATTGTTTGATTTCAAAATAAAATATTCAAATATAAATATCAACGTATCAAACACGTTATCAAATCTTAAACTAGGAAAATTTAAATTGCGCATGTGCGCTCACTTGAATCTCAGCTAAGCTCTAGCTAAATATCAAACTCAGTGTCGAAAGGGGGGGGGGAAGCAATTCACTCACTTCGAACTCAGTTACTAGACGACAAATAAAACAGCTATTATTTCAAGGTTACTGATATTTGCTGATCTGAGCTGAGTTTTTCGGTAAAAAAAAAAACAGCTATTATTAAGCCTTTTTTTGGTATTGAAACATAAATATGCTTTTAATATTACGTTATCTCAATATACAAAAATAAAATTGTTTAAAAAGTAAATTAATTGCTATTTTGCATGCATATGTATAAAAATACATATTGTATCAGTAGAAACATTTTTTTTTTTTTAAATATCTTTCGCAAGTTGCATTACTAAATAAATTTTGCCTGATTACTATAATCAATGGAGAGAGACTCTTTTACAATATAAAATGTGTGTCTGATGTTTCATATACTCGTTACCTCCTCAATAACTCTACTCTGATCTATTGACATACTTTCTTTCTGCCCACACAAGTGTTGTTGTGTAAATGATATTGTGTGTGCTGTGCTGTGCTGTACAACGGTTATCAATTTTTTTTTTTTTTGTATTCTTTTCTTGTACTCATTGTCTACTGAAGGTCAGTATTGATGCACAATATCGAATTGAGCAAATATTAAATACAGTGAAACTTCAGTACGTATCCTTGAACATAATGGAAAATAAAAGCGATCTAGCATTAAATAGTATATGAAATGCTAGGTTGGTAAGTGCACTGTAACAGAACTATAAAAAAACGGGCTTCTCTAAAAACATTTCTTTTCTAGCAAAAGTATCCAAACCACCCAAAACCTTACAACCAACTCTTCTTTTAATCACACGATCAAAGCGACCATCCTTAAACAATAAACTACCTAAATATCTGCTCGAAATTATTATTAAAATATCATATGATTTTCTCATCGAAAAAATTCAAATTTTATTCAAATTATTTATTTTAGCAAGTATCAAAGTGATCTTTTTTGTTAAATTGTTAAATAAATATTGTATAGTCGTGTGCGGAAATAAAATTTTAAAATTAAATAAGCAACAACTTCTTCGTTCACAAAGTAACATTACGAAAAACAAAAGCAATAGTTAGTTAGATTTTAACTTATGACAGCATTATGATTTTCTTGGTTGCAATGAAAACTTTTCGAAGTGCGGTAAATTTAATTTACCTGATCTTATCAATAATGGCTAACTTATCGTTAGTGTTTAACAAGACGACTGATTAACTCTACTTAATCGCATTGTTAGTTCGTAATGTTTTATACAAATGGTTTTTAGGACCATTTTCTGTCCAGTTCCAACCATTTACTATATTTATCAGTTGTTTTGAAATAAAATACTCCCCATACGTTACAGATAGAATATCTCTTGACTTTTTGAATTGTTATCTATTCACAGCGCTTGATAACGAGAGCCGGCTGAACCAACAAACAAACCTGCATTTGCTTGCGTGTGTGTCAGAGAAAGAAAGAAATATTTAGTAATAATAATAAAGTAATTAAGTTAAGTCGAAACGCTTCGTTAAATTGATTATTTTGAAGTTCGCCAGCCGAAATATTGATTCAGTCACGTAGCGATGTGTTTCCCATTTAAATTTCGGTTGTAAGTCCCGGGTTACGACGACTATGCTCTAACACTTTCTATACACCGAGTGAGTGGAGTATGCCTAATGAATGCTCAGGGATCTTGTCCTACCCTTCGCTTTACAGCTTCTTATTTCGGCTTACTTAAAATAAAAGCAATTTCAACTTCGTTTCCCGAATTGGACATTTATTTTCAGGACTTATAATTAAACTGATATCACTCTGAATTGCTGCTTCTTAAAGAAATTTATTTTACTAGGATATAATGCAAATAATTTTTCGTAGATTTGGATTTTCGATTTTTAGGATAATTATTTTTTGATATCTTGTGTTTAGTGTTTTAATAATGAGAATATCGAGCCTTGCTCTTACAAAAGGACCTGGATGTCTTAAATAGTTAAGAATTGCTCATTTAGTACCAGTATTTCCAATTTTATTAATTCTTAAGTTAAGTAAAAAATTATTTGTGATTGGCTATAAATGTATCCTCAGAATAAATGCTATGTCATTGACTAATTTTTAAATTATTTCAAGAGTAAATTTATTCCAATATTTGGAAATACTGACCCTTAATAGTATAGAAAGGATATTTGAACTTATACAATTTATATTTATTATTTTCTTACATTATTTTTTAGTTTGATTTCGTCCAACACATTTCTGTTATTGTTCAAATAATTTTTTTTTTTAAATTAACATGAAAATAAATTTAGCAATGTTTCCATGGTGACCATATGACACTACAATGAGAAAAAAAAATTGATTTAGGTCCGATATCTTTACTTTTAACTCAAAAGTAAACGTGCTTTTGAACTGTAAATTTATGTTTTTGTAATAAAAATAATTTAATAGAAACAAATAATAGTAATAGTCTTAACTATTTTCAAAGCTTTGTATGAAATTAGTTAATATTTTACAAATTTTTATCATTCTAATTTTTTAAGAAGGTCCTAAACATTTTCTGTCCAGGTAAAACATATTTTACTACTTTTTATACTGTTCATGTTTCACAAAAAAAACCTATCAAAATATTTATTACATAAAATCAGTTTTTTTTTGCATTTAGAATCGATTTCATAATAATTTTACTTTTTATGCTTCTGTAGAGGTTTTATATTAACTAGTTAAAAAAATATCTTCTATTTTTATAACATATAATTACTTATAACATGTGATACATTTAGCTATTATTTATATTGTAATAACTTTTTGCAATAGGCAAAAGAAATACTTTACATTTTTACTTCATCACAATTGCTTTTTTTCATAGCATGTTTTTGTTGTCAATAAACTATTGATGTTTTTATCAAAATTAATTTGTTTCTTCACTTAACTAAAAAATGAACTCCATTGTATTGAAAAATGGTTGTGTAGCATAAAAAAAAAACATTCTGAACAAAAAAGATACAATAGCCTACGTTCTACGATATACAATACAACCCTGATGTTAAAATATATGACAGAAAATATGCTGTTACGTTTTTTTTTTTATAATAAAGTGCTCGTATTTTATTTTCTGTCGTTAATATTTTAATATTCCGTTCAATGAAAGTGAAAAATTGTGAAGATTTGAACAACGGAATGAAAGCGAAAGAGTGTAGTAATTGTTTTATTATAAAATTTAAAATAACGGAAAATAAAATTGTAAACTCAACCTGAAAATCAAGTCAGCCATGCAACTGTGGATAATTATTTTATATAATTATGTAAATTGTGGATCAATATTTTCATAATTCTCTTTCGAGGAAATTTAGCATGGCTAGATAATGTCTACAACAACGACTTGCTTAGTCTTTTAAATTTTTAATTTGAAAAACTATATAATTAAAATAATCAGTACACTTAGCATTATTTTTAATTGAGGAGTAAAAAATTTAATATTTTTAATTACTTAGAACGCGAGAAAAAAATTGTGTAATAATATTGAAGGTTGATTTTTAAAATTAAAAGATGATATTTTAAAATTTTTAATTTATTTTCGAATTTGGATTAGGAACTAGTATCGATTTTATGAAATTAATTCGAAATTGAATTATGGTTTATCGTTTAAATTAGGTTCAATAATTTTATATGAAGCTATTTTTTTACAATTATTTATTGACAGTAATTTTGTATTTAATTTTTTTCTATAGCGAAACAACTCTTGTAGGGTCTAGGTTTATCTTTCATGGTATTTGGAAAATTTGAAGTTTTACGAAGTAAGGTTTTCAGCAATGTGTGTTATTTTGTCAATACCGTGCCTTAACATGTTATCTATGCAAATACTACAGTCAATGATTAAATAAAACAAAATTACATATTGTTCAAAGAGCATGTTATGTTAGCTATAACTTACAAAAGTGAGATTTACGACACAATGAATCTGTGCTTTGCTTTTTTTCATATTTCATATACATATAAATTGTTTGCACTCCAGTGGCACTGCTATGACGACCATTCAATTTATGTGTTAAAACTTCATTGGCGCTGCTAGCAGGGCTGCCGAATCGGTAAAAAACATTCTGCGACTCCAATAAAATTTAATACTAACATTTTGTGGTGTGTGTAATGAAAAAGAGAAGAAATATATATAAAGAGATGGTTTAAAATTTGCATCAACATTCATATGAGTCAGCTTTGTTTACTGTCAGTGGCACTGGACTTTCTCGCTTTCTCGTTTTTTATTTCTATAAAATTTAAACATGGTCTCAGATTTTTCCCGATTCTACAGCCCTGGCTGCTACAACGATATTTATAAATTTAAAATAGTTTTTAAAACCATTAGAAGTTTTAAATATGTAAAATTTGAAGAGATACAAGATAATAATAAAATATAAGCAAATAGATGAAAAAAAAAAAAAAACAAGTTTGAAAGCATAGTAAATCTTGATTATGGTAAATTTTTCTTTTCCGCAAACAAATTGTCCTCGCTGTTGTTATATAAATAGTAAACAAATACACAATGAAGGTGAACAGCGAAGAAACGTAAGCAAGCAAAACGTATCTCTATATCTATATGTAAGTTGGGGGTGTTGTAAACAACCGACGTCAGCATCGCGCCACTAGTCGGGATGGGCGTGTACCGTGGCGTCGTTGTGCTCGGAGCACTTGCCGGCCCCGGTCTCCATGGGAACCGTGGCCGCCGTGAGCGGCGCCTGTCGTCGTGACGACGACCGAACGATGCTGCCGCCTCGCGCGCCCCACCACCACCAAAACACTCTACATTTAAACCCTCTTACCGCGGAAAATTATCGACTTACTAGGAAAACTTTTCAGCTGATACCAATCTCCCATCGAAATATATAAAGTTGTTTACCTATAAATTTGTTATGTAAACAATGTTATGTAGCTCTGATTTTTATACAAAGTTTTATTAATATTTTGCTAATTCTCATATAATGTAATTTGTGTTATTTGTAAATTTTATAATGTGAAATTATATGTAGATAATTAAAAAAATGATATTAAATATATAAAACATTTTTCTTGTAAATTAATAAATTTTCAAATATAAAAACAGATAATGTTTTCTACATATAAAAAAATTAAAATATAAATAATTACTACAATCTCAATAATTTTACTTAAAATTTGTACAATCTGGTGTGCACAATTTGAGGAAGTGGTTTCCATTTCGGAATTTTACAAATTAAACAAATATGTACTATTTGAAATCTGGCCTTAGATTTTAACGAAGTGTAAAATCGTCTATAGAACTATGTTCGCGTAATAGTTTTAAACTGTTCCTTGTTAGTTTGGTGGCAGCGCTCGCGCATAGTAGCCGTCGACGTCAACGCCGTGCGCCAGGGCGAAATTCACCGACATGTTACCCGCCAAAAATTCGCTAGCGATCGCTCTTGCTTGCGGACCAGTATGCACGGTAAACAATCGAATTATAGATTGCGTTTCCAACATTATATCGCGTTATCCAACTACACGGATATGTGTGATGTGGCGATGTTATTAGTAAATATTTTTTTTACTTTGCATATGGTTTTTTTATTTAGTGAGAGAAAATTATTTTTCGCTTAAGTGAAATTTATTTTTATTTTTAGCATATAATATGTACAAAATGATTTATCGATTTTGTATTTTCGGTTCTCGTATTTTACGCAAATTTGAATTTACGTTTCTTTCGGTTGGCAAGTTTTACTTTTTACTGAACGTCGATGGCAGATTGAAGGAAGAAGTCTGCCTGCTTCGCTTTTGCACAAAATGAACTTAATATTAAGTATTAAATTAACTGTTTTAAAGTTTTAAATTTACTTTGACAAACTTTCTATAACACTTTCTTACCGTTAACTTTATATTACATTTTTCTTTAATGTTGATAAAAATGAATTATATTTTTAAAGTGATTTTCTATAACATGAATATAAAATGATTTTTGTTATTAGTTTTTGTATTTATTTAAATTTTTATTTTTTCTTACTTGCATTATTTATTTACCTTAATGAAAATATCTGTATGCAGTTTTTGTAAAATATCGGCCAAAATATTCGAATTTTGTATTACAATTAAAATAACGTTTTTTTAGGAATATACTGATTGCTTCTGCAGAGTTAATAATATTTTAAATTTTGTCTAAAGTAGAATTTGTGTAGATGGCCGTTATAGAAAGATTATTACTGATATTACACAAATACAAATAACTGTTTATCAGACAGAAAAAACTGCGTGAACATTAGTTTAAATTATTGAAACAATTTTGTTTTTACTAAATGTTTCCATACAACAAAATTACTACTTTGCCCGTCTTCGTCTACTTAAAAAATATCATATAACACTCAAATTATACCTAATTTTTATTATGACGTTATCGTACATTTTTGATTTTATATAACTTTCATACTATTCATAGTTATATATCGAAGATTAAAAACTATGTATTCATATTTAGGATAGTTGTTAAAAGAACAAATTACATCATAACAACCATAAATATTAATAAGAAACTTCCAGAGAAAACTTCTAATGTTAACTGATACGAGTTATTCATCATTTATTAATTCATTTCTGAGTAAATGGGCAGGCAAGCATAGCATCTTCGTTCTGAAAACTGTCTCTCCAATATAGAGCCCTGTAGAAATCAGTCGGCAACTCGTTAACGCTTCGTAGTGGAAAAGCGCTTTACGCGTCTTGGCGCCAATGTGTCCGCACCCGGCTTCCAGGAAAATTGGATGTCATTTGACGCTGCGCGACGCTCGACTGGAAACTGATGCCGAAACGCGAAACAGTCAATGCGTCATCTGATATGTGCAGTGCTGAACGCCACGATATTGTTTAGATGCTCGGGATTGGCAATGGCGCCCGTGCGACGCATTTTACTTCTTTGCGTATCTGTTATAATGGTAACTGGGGGGATGATAATCGTATATATATATTCATTACTAGCAATTTGCTAATAGAATGAATGCATTGTATTTTCATGAAAACTTTACTAGTTTATTGTAGACCATATTTTAATTTCGGGAACTAATTTTTCTTTAGCACTAATTTACTTATTTTTTTTTTTCAAATACATAATAAATCTATAATATAAAAATAAAAGAATTTAAGTTTTACGTACATTTACTGTTAACTGTAAAAAATCTTTAAACATACATTTACTTTTTCGCCATCATTTAATTGAAAATTTTTAAAAATTATTAAATAAGTAGATCACTTCCAATTTAATATCATTTTTATGAATAATAATTATGAATAACCTGAATGATATAAAGATTTTATAATCACCATGTAAAAAACATTGTATAGAAAGCTAGAATTTGATATTAGAATTTTTGTGTCAGATGTAGGTAGGATGAATCATATACTTGAACGGAAATTGCTTCACTTAGATTTAATCTTAGAAGAAATTATATAAAAATAATCTTAAACCATATAGTACTTTTTTTGGTATAAGTAAATACTTAAACAGAAAAACAGAAAAAAAAAGCGAGAAAACACATTTTAATGCAGTAACAGTAAAATCCATTTTAAATATTGTTAGTTGTTTATCTCTATGTAAAAAAGTTAATAAAACTTTTTTTTCATATATAATAAATTTTTCTCGTATAAGTATTATGAAAATTATCTGAGCAAGTACGAGTAATAATTTCATAACCAAGATGTCAGGCATATCTACATATATAATTTTATCCTACAACGGATATAATTTTCTGCTCGTAAACAAGTAAGTTTTTGTTTCGAAAACAAAGATTCTGTGTGTCTATTACCAAAATTTCATACAGTACGTACATAGATTTCTCTGTGACATCTTCATATGCTCCGTTATTACAATTCCCGGTATTCAAAGTCAGCCGACTACAAAGTTCTCTTGTGCGCGCAGCTAGATCATTAAAGAGGGAAAATGAAACGAATTTAGAGACTCCTTTTCCAGATAATTTTCCTTTTATATGCTTTGCACGCTCTAAGTTTATACGTATGTACTTGTAACGGAGGATTCCTCTATTTTAAAATAAAGAAATTTGTGGAAGATCTTGAACAAAATGATATTAAGTTTATTGTTTATATAAAAAAGAAATTGTATTTGAATGGAGACTTATCATAATCTACTTTTAAAAATAAGTGATGCTTATTGTTTTTTTCGCCGAAATGTTTCAACGAGTATTAACTTTGAAAAAATATTTTAGTTTTCGTTTCGATCGAAATAAGTTATGAACGAACGGAAATTACAAACATATTTATGCATAAATTAGTAGACACAATATCGCATCGTGAAGAAACATTTGCGAATCGTATAGCCTTGAAATCGAATTAATATGCTTGAAGAGTATTCAAAGTTACGTTTGAATTGCAATCGTTATTTTTTCATTTTACAAAAATTATTTTGCAATTTTTTTTAAAAGTATTGTGTTCTGGTTATCTTGTATTAATTTTATAATTTTGACATGAAAGTTATAATATGATGAAAATTTTGATTTCGGATATTTCACGAATAGATTTTCATAACTTTTTAATAAATTAATTCAAATTTGTTTATTTAAAAATAATTTTATGTACTTTGATATTTTCTATTTTGTAATTTTAATGTAAGATCTTAAAATAAATTAAAAAAAAAAAAAAGTTATGGAAGATCATCTTATTTTTTTTTTAATAAAAGATATAAAAATAATCAAAAAACTGCCTTTAGCTATGTTTCGTAGTATACAGTGGTACAAAGTTCTTATACAAGTATTAAAAAAAATCTTTGCTTGTGGCATATCAAAAGTTAGAACGCTTTATTTTCATTAGTAACACATTGCAAAATTTTCTTAGAAAAAGAACAGTGTTAAAGATCAAAGCACTTGTAAAAAAGAAAACATATTGTTTAATTAGTAATTTTACGTCGTGATAAAGAATCTGTTTGATAACTCAAGAATAATGTAGTAATACTAGTAACATCAAAATTATATTTTTATCAATATTTGTAATTTTTGTAGGAAGATAGTCTGATTCATTATGGTACTGTAGCTAATAGTATGAAATTAATTCGTTCCATGAAGTGATTTCTATTTAGTATAAATAATTCGTTAGCCGAATCATGATTTTCTGTAAGTTTCAATGCAAAATCTTTTTATTTGTTGAAGATTCGCTGTTTGCACATAAAGTTTGTAGTTTTCAGTTCATGTACACGTACTTATTTCAGACGTGTGAAAATTTCTCTACATATGCTATGATTTTTACTACAAAATATCAATTAATATTGTATTATTATATAATCTTCGTACATGTACCGATTATGTTTGTTAGCTGAATCTCAGTTTGTTAGCCGAGGCAAAAATCTTGCAAAAAAATATTTGTTATTCGAATTGTTCGTTATTAGTCGAAGTATGACTGTACTTAATAAAGCAAAATTATCATAAATTAACAATGATAATTTAATATATTTTTTCACTGTTTTAAAGTAAAAATTCCAGTATATATGGCAATATTTACGTTATAAATAATTTTATATTAAAACAAAAATAAATATAAGTGGTAAAAAAAATCTATTATCCTGTATATGAAACATGTACATGTATAAACAACATTTTGAAATTCATTACCATATATTTAACCGTTTGAGTGCTATGCGTTTTTAAAGAAACTGTGTCTAAAGTGCTATGGCTATTTTGAATAATTCAGAAATAAACAAAGTGGTGTACAAAAAATGCTCTATCTTGGACAAATATCAACCAATTTTAATAATTCTTTTTTTATTATACAGATAAAGTATTAAACTATAGGAGTGTGATATAAATAACAATTAATAATCTTTATATCTATTAGAAATATTCTTACAAAAATTAAATTTATAAAAAAAAATCTCAACAATTATGTTGGTCCAGGCGTCTCGAAAAAATTATTCGTTAGTTTGGAAAACTGTTTTGTCGGAGGAATATTGGTAAATGTCAGCATTTCCTCCATTCCTGAAGAAGCAGAAGAGTCAGAAGACTCACTTTCTACTCTTAGTCTGTTTCTTCGATACGTAATAACACTACTGTCATCACTACTTGTATCCGACATCTCATTTTCCGTCGAGTCACTATGCATAGAATCCACATCCGAAATCATAGTATGTGGCATGTAAAAAAAGTGCAAAATCGAATTAAATTAATTCCGATTTGTAAAAAAAACACCAGTCGTTACAAAAAGCGCGGGTAGTAAGAACATTTGTACACCAGCCATCTGACAAACTCACACTAAACATAACGGCGCGATAGCGCTGCATCGCACTTTTCGCCAGGAACGAATGCAGCGCTATCGCGCTTCTCCGCACTCTAACGGTTAATATAACATATATAGTAAGGGTAAGAATTTCAGATTTAGATAGAAATGCAAATTTTTGGAAGAAATTTCGGCTCAAATATGAACGAATATTATATCAATATGTTTTCCGTAATGCACGAAAAAAAAAATAACGTGACGTTATTGGACGAATTTATAAAATATGTATGTATTGTTAAATGAAGCGATACTTTTTTTTTTTTTCTGTAAAACTTTTCATCGTGAGTGTACATGCGACCGCTGGGAGTAACATAAACTTGGGAGTCAGTGGCAAGTTTGCGCAGTTTTGTATTACATCTGAATTATTTATGTACCTACTTCAGGGGATATAATTTATTTTGTTTTTTCTTTTTTTTTTTTTGTATATGTGCAGTTTATAGGTCAGTATCGTAGATTATATACAAGACGGTAAATTGTTTTACAATATACAGACAATCGCCTTCAACTTTTGTTTGATTTCTTTTCTTGTTTTTTGATATTGCCACAAAATTATTCACGACTGGCACCTATTGAGAACTAACACTACCTATCGTGGCACTACCGTCATGAATTTGAAATGATACTATCATTTTCGTTTGTAAAGTATTTTTTATATTATTTGTTGCTAACATATTTTAATTATTTACAACTACTTTATATAATACATTAAAAAAATATATTACATTTTTTTTTTATTTATTTCAAAAGTAAGAGTGTTAATTATTTTTACGTATCTATTATGAATATAATATTATATATAATTTTATACGAGCAATATTTGATTTTTTGTCTCTTTGAATACATCCACAGTAGCATATCTTCAGAGACATATATTTAAGGGTGTCAATGTAGAATAAGAAAAAAAAAGAACGGTAATGTTAGATTTAAATTTGAGTTAAAACATTTATTCCAATTTGTTTTTGATTTTTTTTCTTCTTCTTTATAGTAATATAATCAAATTTGTGGTACGGGAAAAAGTCAATTGAAAATTAGAACTTGTATCAAGATAATCATCAAACTTATAATAAAAAATTTCTTTAAATGAAATTTGAAATTACTTTCAAGATTTTATGCTACTAATATGCTTTGGTATAAATGATTGTAAAACTTGATGTAATTTGGTTTAAATTTGGCTTTATTTAAATTTATAACTGGAATGGAGAAGTTAGATTTATTTCTTATATTGTATTTGGTACAGATCGCTTTGAGTTGATAAATTATTTTTATATTACGAATGAACATACTAGCCAACGATTTATTATAATTTATATAATATTTTGCGAATACAAATTTGTAATTTGTTTTTATTTGATTTAAAAAATAGCTATAAAAGTTACGTTAGTTGTCGTGTTAGTAAGTGTCAGTGTTCAATAGGTCTGCAGCATGATTTAATGGTAACTTATACTTTGTTATCAATAAGTTTCAAATTCCAAACTTTGAATCTAAAGTTCGGTAACAATTGGATACAACAGTTTTGACAAATTGTCCATAATTTAATACAAATATTTATTATCTTTAACAAGCCTAGAATGAATGTCGAAAATTGCTAATATAAAATAAACTGTCTTAGATTCAAGTTCTGCATTAAAATTAATTTATAATCGACGTTTCGACGAAACTCAACGCTTGTCTTCATCATTATGACATTACAGTAAATAACAGATCATCTATGATCATAGCCAAATATACCGATAAATTTATATTTATCAACAGTTTTGCTACAGTTCTGAATACAAATCAAAACCTAACGTAAAGAACATAAAATTGTTTCAAAATATTTTATAATATTTGACTTTGGTTATACGTCTTTACTAACTGCTCGTAAATTATAAATAAAATCTCGCTTGAAGTCAAATATTAGCTGAAAGTTATTACAACGAATTTAAAATACAAAATAATAAAGTTCTTATGACATATTGTTGATTTACAATATTACATGTAAAACATTTCTTCGTATTTAAGTTTCTAAATAGAAAATTGATTGAGCAAAAACGCATACATATGATATATACGTATATTTGTTTTGATTCATGTATTTAAATAAATTTTCTTCCTCGTATTATATCTATAAGAATACTGTCATTTGACATTTTCAATTTTTTATTTGTTTACAAAATTTTCTCTTTCAGTTTAACGGTTTATTACTTTATTTAATTATACTTGTGTTTTAACTTAAAAAAAAAATTGATATATTATTTTCTATTAGCACTACTTATGTTTCATAATATGTAGAAATATTATTATTATTGTTAATTAAATATTTAATAATTTCCTATATTTATTTTTATTATTATTAGTATTATTTTTTTCATACTTGACATTATAAATTTATATTTAATATGGTAATAATTTTTGCAATAAGTATGTGATTAATTTATTGTATAATAATCGTTAATTTTTGTTTTAAATTAGAGCAGTGACGATTATGGCGTCATTGATTATATATAAAAAAGATATTGTAAATTTATAATTTATATATTTTTTTTGGTCAGTTTATAAAAAATATATAGGAGCTAATTGAAAAATTCTAGATCGCAAATGGAACTACATAAATGTTTAATAATAAACAAATTTACACCATTTGATTTGCAATAAATGTCGAGACATAAATATTTGAAATTATATTGATTACACTTTAAAAAAAATGAATAAACAATATTGCGAAATAATCAATTAAATATGTGTTATTTATGCTTAAGATATTTATTGTACTTGCACATATACTCACATTAAGTATTAAATGAATTTGTTGTACAATGAATGTACGTAATTTTTAATGTTACAGTAGTTCCAAACTTTTAGAACGCCAGCAAATTTTAATTGATCAGATCTTTGAAACGTAACGTAATGAAGAGATAAAATGTTTTTACATTTGATTATATTAGGATCTGAGTGGAACAATGATAAATACGTTGTTTTCATATCGAAATTGAGATTTTTTTTGATCACATATTGCAGTCTATTTGGACACTTGTTATATATAGCTTTGAAAACGTATTAATAGAAAAGTGCTTAATTTTCAATTATTCGTTTCATTGACAAATAATTATAAGTCATGGGGAGTTTTTGCAAGCTTTCGATAAACTAAACAAAGTTGTAAATATTATAATAGAAATACCTTTGAATCACGTGATTTTGTCGTTAGCGTAAAGTATGCAAAAACTTTCTAGAATTTTTTCAGTGGTAATTATAATTTTCGTTAATATTACCCAAATTACTTGACTTTAGAACAAACATTCAACAGAATAATAACATTTGTTTCTTTATTTAACAAATTTTTTTGATACATACACAATCTTTCTATTTAAGTTGAAATTAGTTTTTGACACTCTATATTATTCTATATTCTATAATAACGCATTGCAAATTCGTGTTTGGAAAATAAGAAACTTTAATATTCTTTCTTCATAAAATTCTGCCTATTTTATCGGTAATATTTTTCACAAAAGGCAAAAATTATACTAGTTATATTCGAGTGTAATTAATTCTACACGAAAAATTAAACAATTTTTGATAACATATCTTTAATGATACCATTAAAATTATTTGTGTCAGTAAGAATAAGGAAGCTTACTTTTATGTACTTTTATACAATCATAGAAAAATTATTTTGTTTTCTTTCGAATACATTTTGTTTTTATGAAAATTTTAAGTTTCAAAGAAAAAGTTTTGAGAATCGCTGTAGTTATTGATTACAATATTTGCACGTGTGGTTTGGCAACAATTCGCTGATATGTAACCAACCACTTCATATATATATATATGTATAATCCTTCTTGTTCATGCACGATTATATTTTGAAGCTCTCGAGGTATGTGTGTGTGTGTGTGTCTAGTTTAGAACTCTGGAGAGACCTTCAAAGTGTTCATATGTTCTCCATTTACTGTTTCCATGTCCAGGGTTGAAATATCTAAGCTTTTCCGTTTTATATAATGCTATTATAATAGATATATTCGGTTACCTGAATTTCCCTAATAATTTTAAATGTACATAGAGATATAAATTTGTTCATAAATTTTAGTTAATTGTACTAAAGGGTATTTTTAGCATTAATAGAGAAATTTAGTATTGCTTTCTGTAATATTATAATTATTATTACCTTTTTTGTTGATGTGACAATTTTAATTTAAAAAAAATACATTAAATTTCACATAAATTTAAAAAATACTGTTTTAAAATTTGATTTATCTCAGATAAATGATAAAAATTAAATTTTAATTATAGTGTATGGACAAGTCAAGATACAATTATTTCATTGTCTGATTATAATATCAAATGTGAATTTATGCGATATATCGTATTTAGATTTATTGTTTGTATTTTTATATATTTTTATTGAAACATTGGTGTCGAAATTAATCGATACATACATTCAATAAATAAATAAGTTTTTGGCATTTATGTAGTTCCAAAATAGCATGAAAAAAAACTTTCACACAAAATAAAATTGAAAACAACCGTATGAAAAAAAAGTAAAACTGAATTACAGAACAGAAGACACAGCAGTATAGTATTATAAAAAATTGACTAGACTTTCAATTTCTATGAAAATTCAATTACTAACAGTAAATAATTCAAAAGCGGGTTATTCTTCCGTGGCTGCGTCGCGCCGGTTACCGAAAATGGGAGTGGTTATAACCGGAACGTCCTGGTGTTACACGTTAAGGTGGGCGTGGTGCATCCAGGTAGAAAAATTATGAGTCACTTATGACACATTCGGAAAAACTATCTTGGCGCTAGTCGGGAAAAACTCATGAAAATATTGCACTAGAAGAGAAAGACAATTCAGTAAACGTACATCATAAATATTTAGAAACAAAATAATAATGTTATACATTGAAAATTGTATAGGGAAGTCTTGCATTGTTGTCTTTTTATTAATTATTATATACTAAATTGATATCTATTATTTATCATGAACTTGGAGCAGTTGAATCTACATGATTTGTATTATACACGTAATTCAAAAATTATAATTTTTCAGATATATATATATATATTTTTATTTTTTTTTATTTTCGGAGTTATATGTGTCGTAAAATTGTTACATAAACCTTATTATTATTTGGGCTGGAGGAGTATTAGCGACTATAACGTAGCAGTTTTTAACCTTATTAGTAGTTTTTTCATTTTATTGAATTTCAAAATAAGTTCTGCACTTGAAAATTGTGTTCTAATGTCTGTTATTATAGAAGTTAAAAATCTCTGCAGTTATAACTTACACCCCTAAAAATGCTTTTTCGTACTTCTGGCTTAGAATGGTTAATGTAACGTCTTCTAACACTTACGAAATATTACGTACGTTACAGGTGAATGACTTAATTTTTTTTTAATTAAAACTTAATTTAAAAGTATTTTAGAGTGGATTATTCAAATCACTGGATATTTTTGTAAAGTAATAAAAAATTAACGCTAGTATAGTATTCCATTATTTACTGCATATTAGGTTTTCTTGTATAGAGATTATACGAAAAAAAAAATGAATCCTGGAATTCTGTTTACTAATTTGATAAAATTGGTCGTCGTAAGTTATTTTTAAATCTATCGTATATTGTAATATCAATATTTACTAAAGGCAGGAATTGACTAGGCAGGTTTTTCAACTCTCATTAATTTTTTTTTTTTTTTATTAACTATAAGTAAATATTAGGTCATAATTAAAAGAAATTTTTATATTTGCTATTGTTATACCAATGTTATATAATATTTTTGTAAAATATGGTATAAAAGTTAAATGTGATTCTTAAAAATTATACAGGCTGTCTAAAGGTTGAGGCATATATCTTATAAGATGATCGAAGGGTTTATTTAGAGCTTTATTAAACCACATTTATTTTAATGCAAAGTTTTACAGTTTTAAACATGGGATTTTAAGTGTGATTAAATAGGTTTTAAATGATCTACTATCATCTTTTTTTTTAAGAGTTATTAAAATTGATTGTTGACATCTTAGGGAACTTTTAATGTTTATATTTTGCATCGGTAGAAAACCATTCCTTATTAGTTCATTTTAATCGAACACACATAACACTAGAATAATAAAAACACATTTATATTGAACTGTTAATCTTGTACGTTTCAGTGGAACATGCTGTATCACAACCGATTACAATGTCTGGCCGTCGTGCCGGCTCGTATCCCGCTGGAGGCGGTAATGGTGGAGGTGGTGGCGATTCTGGCGGTAGCATTTTATCGCCACGTGGTTCTGACACCGGTGGACTTGGTGTTAAAATGGTTGAGTACGTCTTGGGTTCATCACCAACGTCCAAAGATACATTAGCCGGTCTTGAGCCGCGTATGCGTGGCTTAGGTTTAGGCGATTCCGATAAAGATAAAGATAAGGCCGCTAGTCCTTTGAGTAAGGAAGAAAATGGCGTTATGCAAAATGGTACCGTGCCCATACAGAATGGAGTTTCGACTTTAGACGATGATAAAGGCTTTAAGTAAGTATTTACTTTATTTTCTAAGCCTTATTCAAACTACCCTTACTTATCATGAAATTCGTGTCATATATTTCTAACTTACTAATTTATGAAAAAACAATTCAAATATACGATTTTCTCTTTAGAATTTCGAGATAATTAGGGAAGTGTGAATAAGATGTTACGATAGGAAAATTGGAAGTTTTAAAATTGAAATATTTTATGCTTAAATTAATAGAAACATGATTTTTATAATGTAAAATTAATATTTTCAAGTTGAAAAAGGTCAGAAAATACGATAATAATTTAAGTGTCCAGTCGTGGCCTAATGGTAGTTGCATGCATTATTTTATAACTAATATTAGTTAAAACTAAATTTAAAACCAACCTTCTAATATCAGCCATTCAGCTTGATATACTCTGCGAAAAACATATAAACAAACATATTACATTTTTCATATAATCCTAATCAACTGCATGTAATGTGCATTTCAGTTTTACTAGCTAATATTTAAAACTAAATGAATCAAAAATTATATTTTTAATTTAAATATGTAACATAACAATAATTGCTGATATAAACTACTAAATAAATTATTATGTATCTAGTGCGCATTTTTTAAATATATTTTTCGTAATATAAAACAATGAGGAATAAAATAATAAAAATGATAAATAGTTTGTGTCATCCTTTAAAATATTTCACATAAACTGTAATTTGTTTAGCTTTGCCTATAAAATTAATTAAAATACGGAGATTAAAACAAGCTGCATAATTAATTTGGCAGCTTATAAAGTCATTTGTTTTGTAATATATTATTTTAAAAATATTACTGTAATAAAATTTTTGAAGAAAGTACTCTATATTTAATATTTTATGTAGTATACATATTACTATATCCAGTATCATATTTTTAAAATTATATTTTGATCATTATTTCTATCGAATATATTTGTACAATTATTGAAAATGAGTAAATTTCATAATGTTATTACCCACGAGTAGAGTTATTGTTATGTAAAATTTTAAGAAAGCGCACAAGTGCATGATATTTTAAAAGCGGTTCAACTTACTAGAAGATTCTTAATAGAGCATGATGCTCAGTTAATTCTTAATGTTTTGAGATCATGGTCGACCTGCTCTTAATTAATATACAACCGACTGACTAAAACTTTTTTTTTCATTCTTATAAATTTAATTACAAGAGATTTTTCCGTTTTTATCTTTCTGCTTTGAGGTTGCTTGAAATTGTAAGAAAGTTTACCCGTAGAAATATTTTTATTATCAAATTCTCTGCACTACATAAATCTTACAAATTTCTTGACATAGTTAAGTTCATTTATCAGCGTTTTTCGCCTGTTTTATTTTTCTAATTGCTTGAGAGCAGTTTTTCACCGAGATATCCTATAACTTCTTTTGATACATTTTCAAAGTTTGTTGAATTTTGGTTTAGTAAGAATGGAGTCGAAACTGAGTTTGATTATATCTATTTTTTGTTTTTTTTTTGAAAGTAAACAAAGGTTTGTATTTTTTTTTTTTTAAGAAAGAATTATTTTAACATTTTTTATTTATAGTTTATTTTTAAAATTTTTGTTTACAGAAGAAAATTTATTTAATGAATAATATTAATAAATATGGTAAATTTACGTGAGAATTCAAATATTAAGCGTAGATTAAACTAATAACCTGAAAATGAAAAAAACTCATTTATTTTGATTTTATTTGCAGAAAAGTTGAATTATTTCAAAAGTGAACATAAATAACTGCAAAAAAGTAATTAATAATATTATTAAACGTATTTAATTTAAAAATTAGTACATTTGGTATCTTCTTATATATGTATTTTGGGATTTTATTAGTCGTTTGGGAAACAAAATAGTTGTATTATACAATAACAAAATTTATATTTGAAACCGGAGTTTCGTAATACAAATTATAAGATGTAACTTCGTAAATGATTTAAGATCTTACAAAATACAATTTTTAATTATTAAAAAAAAAACTAATTATGAAAATGCTAGAATTATTTATATTTTCCTCCCAATTTATAACGAAGACAAAATCGTTTTGTAAAATATTATGAATTAAATGTACATATATGGATTTTGTCTTGTTTACAAATCTGTACATTTTTGAAAATAATCATAAGTAGATTATAATAATAATAACATAGATGAAATTCTCATTAAATCATTTTTGCTATAGTTTTTACCAAAACAAAACTCTTTTTGAGTTTGTTACATTTGCTGCTCCGGTTGTCTAGGTGCGTGTGTGATTGTGGCTCTTTTCAAGGTCCGGGGGCCTGAACACACACCGTACCGCGCGCACTGCTCTATAGCTCTCTACCTTGGCCGGAGTCAATGACACGTGCCCGTGCTGCCGGAGCCGAGAGAGCCGGTCAGGCCGGCCGCGCGGTTGTCAAGGTGACAGCCGCCGCGCCAACCTAAACATTTTCAGCACTGGATTGTGGATACGAGCGCGCTACATCTAGTGTACGGTAGATGAAATACACTGTCGAGAAATGGTGTCGGTACTGTAGTTTGAGTTAGGAAAATACGGAATATACAAAGTTTAGGCGAGTTGTCGTGATGGAAGATGAGTGGCGCTAGCGTATTGGAGAGTCCCGAGAATCGAGAACGGGGGAATTTTGATTTAATTTTTTTCAATACTAGATTGTTTATTAAGTTTTGAGGTCGTGTATAATTATTTTATTATTGAAGATAGAAATGAATATAGAAATGAAATAAGAAGGACATGAAATTAGAATTGTCGTGGGGGATATGTTAATAAAAATATTTGCAAAAAGTAGTGCTGGGAACCGAATCCGGATAATTTTAGATCCGGATCCAAAATTATCCGGATATCCGGATAAATAGGTTTTCGGATATCCGGATCTTAGATCCGGATCTCAAATTCGGATATCCGAATCTCGGATCCGGATCCCAGATTTGGATATCCGGATCTCGGATCCGAATCTCGGATCCGAATCTCGGATCCGAATCTCAGATTCGAATATCCGAATCTCGGATCCGAATCTCAGAATTGAATATTCGGATCTCGAACTCAAATCTCAGATCCGGATTTAGGATCCGAACCTAAAAATCCGGATTTCAAATTTGAATCGTTTCGAATCTATGCGTTTTATATTTTTATTGTTATATAGGTTTTTCACACATTATTTTTAATATATTTATATTATTGAAATAAATGTACGGGTAGGTTATGAAATAAATATCTATTTTCTTTTTAACATAGCAGTTATATACGATGTGTCTAAAAAATCATATATGCATCAAAATTATATATACAATGTGTCTCAAGAATTTTATGTAAAATATGTTTTTTTATATAACATATAAATATGCAGTGTGTCTCAGAAATAAAAATACTCAATTATTATACATTGTGTCTAAAGAATTTTGTATACAATGGATGTTATTACAAGTTCTGTTTTCGAGAATACTAAAAAAGTTGATTTTGGCAATACTAAAAATTCTTTTACATATGCAATTCTGAAAATTTTGTTTTAAAATTCTTGGCGATTCATATGCGCTAAAAAATTTGAAATTTAGTATAAAATTATCAAATTTATAAAAACTGTCAAATATTGAGTACAAATTTTTAATTTTTGTTAAAAATTATACAATTTTGTTAAAAAAATTCGCATTTTGACAAAAATTTTGCATTTTGTCAAATCTTTAATAAATTTTCCAGATTGTTAATATTTTGAAATTATATATTTCTGGATATCGGTTCCAAATCTCAGATCCGAGTATCGGTTTCGGATATCGGATCCGAATCTCAGATCCGAATAGCGGTTTCGGATATCGGATCCGAATCTCAGATCCGAATATCGGTTCCGGATCTCAGATCCGGATATCGGATCCGAATCTCAAATCCGAATATCGGTTCCGGATCTCAGATCCGATTATCGGTTCCGGATCTCAGATCCGGATATCGGATCCGAATCTTAGATCCGGATCTTAAATTATCCGAGAATCGGATATTCGAATATCCGAATCTGTTTGGATCCGGATATCCGGATCCAATTTTTTCAAATTTTGACAGCACTAGCAAAAAGTAAACAAAAAATTAAAATAAAAATTAATTTATTTTATAATGAAAAACATAGAAATTAGACATATATGCATTTATATATTTTGGAATGTTAAAACTGATCTATATTTAACAAGATTTTGAGAATGATATTATGAAATAATTTTAATTAGAATTAAGTTAATGCTACTTTAGCTTTAGATTTTTTTTTAAGTTTTATAGAATGATTATATTTATTGAAAGAAAATTATTTTATATTGTTGTAAAGATTGCATGTGACACATATTAGAAAATTATCAATTCTTAAGATTTATTGTGTAGATAGATACATACATACATAATCACTTCATGTACTCAAAAGGGTGTAGCATAAACTCTTTTCACTGTCTCGAAATTAGTTTTTTTTTTTCAAACATTCCTATCTAGATAAGCAACTGTGGTTTTATCCACATATAAATGCTCTTCTATTTCTACTACTTGAAAATATTCACTCACGCAAAACACTCACTTAACGTATACCTTCAAAATGATTCAAATATATTTTTTTATTCAAACGTTCATTAAACATTCGCTTAAGATGATCGTAATCATCTTAACTGACTAACATCAACTGTGTTAATAAATTTTAATTTTTACAGAATGATACATGTTTTGTGCTTAATGTAAATAGTTGTCAAAATGGAATCACAATGTTGAAATTAATAGTTAAATCAGCTTCCAATTTTTCTAATACCAAAATTAATCAATCGCATAATTTACTATTTATTTAATTAATCCAGAGTCTATTATTACAGTCGAACCCCGGGTAGTCGTCAACCATCCCCAGCCGAGGAAGAACTCTCGAAAAACAATCTAACTGCCCTGCAACATCCCTCCGGCGTTGTAATCCTGAAACCGAGCGACGAACATCTACAACAATTACCAGCCGGATATCCGCCTCTAGGTCCACCACACGGTCCCCATGGGCTTGCCCATGGCCTAGCACCCGGACTGACCCTGTCCGAAAGTGTCAATCAGCATTTTGAGCATTTCGATCAACCGCCCGGTAGCTGTGGATACGATCCAACACCGCCCCACCTAGCGGCTGCTGCAGTTGGTGTCGCCGGTGGCCAAGGACAATATGCACCACCTCCTACACAGCAGGTGGACAACTCCGTTTTACAGCAGCAGCATAATTTCGATGTTCAGGTAGGTCGAAAGTTTTTTTATTTATTAATTAAAGTTCTTATAATATCTGACATGTAATTTTTATATAAAAAGATATGAGTTTTGAGTAAGAATAGTTCATGTTTATGTCAAGAATATTTTATAAACAATAGTGACAGAAGCTGAGATTAGTTCTGTAATGAAAATATATGTTTTTGTGATATTTTTTTTGCCATAAATATCTAATATTATAAAATGTTTTAATAATAAAAATACTTTTGGAATGTGTATATAATTGGATGAGGTAATGAATAAAAAGAATAATTCCAAATATTAAAACAATGAAAATCACATTGCTTTGTTACCGAAAATAGTAAATTGATTTTATTTTATTATTAATTATATTGTTCTATACAAAAAACTGTAAATGAAATTTGAGATTTTTAATATAACATTAATTACATAAAAGTTTTAAAACAGAAAGAATTATTTCAACATTATTTATTGATTGTTTATTTTTCAAATCTTTGTTTACAGAAGGAAATTTATTTAATGTTATGATAAATTTATGTGAGAATTCAAATATTAATAATCTGAAAATAAAAAAACTCATTTTAATTTTATTTGCCGAAAAGTAATTAATAATATTGAATTTAAAAATTATGTACATTTGGTGATTTGGTATCTTCTTATACAGTGTGTCCCAGGATTGATGTTACAAGAGGTGTAATGGACTAAAATTTTTTGAATTTTATTTCAAGATTCTGGAATTAAGCCCTGCTTGGCGTGAAACGAATTTTAAGAATTTTTTCGTTTTTTGAAAAACAAAATGGCCGTGACGGTGAAGCAAGAACTATTTTCTTTTCAGGTAAAGTACCCTTTTTGTTTAGGATACGACAAAATTTTATTAAGAAAAGTTGTTTATAATGACAAATCATGGCCGTATACCAAACTTCAGGACGATCTACCTACTTTCATTAAACTGTCTGTTTTAGATTGAACAAAATAAATTGTAGGTATCTATTAATTTATTAAAATTTTTATTTGTAGACCATTGAACGAAACAAATAGTATTTACAACAACGAAACTATTTGTTTCGTTCAATGGTCTACAAATAAAAATTTTAATAAATTAATAGATACCTACAATTTATTTTGTTCAATCTAAAACAGACAGTTTAATGAAAGTAGGTAGATCGTCCTGAAGTTTGGTATACGGCCATGATTTGTCATTATAAACAACTTTTCTTAATAAAATTTTGTCGTATCCTAAACAAAAAGGGTACTTTACCTGAAAAGAAAATAGTTCTTGCTTCACCGTCACGGCCATTTTGTTTTTCAAAAAACGAAAAAATTCTTAAAATTCGTTTCACGCCAAGCAGGGCTTAATTCCAGAATCTTGAAATGAAATTCAAAAAATTTTAGTCCATTACACCTCTTGTAACATCAATTCTGGGACACACTGTATATGTATTTTGGGATTTTATTAGTTGATTGCGAAACAAAATAATTATTGTAATTTATACAATAACAAAATCTATATTTGCAAAAAATGCTTATCTACTTTGAAATATGGTAAAAATACATTGGTCCTTCTTTACAATCAGTTTATAATTTATTTATTTTATATTTATTTATAATCAGTTTTAGTTAAATATATATATATATATATATATATATATATATATATATATATATATATATATATATATATATTTCAAATTGTGTTTTTCCATTTTTTAAATCAAATATGAACAGTATTTCTTATATTCGATATTTTTATTATATCTCACATTTCTAAATCTACAGAAGCTAAATAGAGCCTTTGATAAATAATAAATAATTTGAAATATATAGCAAATATTGCTTTAATCTAAAAGTGCTTTTATAAAAAGGGATTATGAATACGTACCATTGTTGCATGCATCAAATTCACATGCTGTTTATTATGTGTGACCAACTGTACTTGTAAGTTGTACGGGTTGCAAACATTTTAGGCGTTATTGATACAATGTTTTATTTTGAATATTATTTTCTGATTAATACTTTTCAAATTTGAAAAATAATAATAAACAAAACATTAATTTTAAGTCGAACAATATTTATGTCAATATTATTTAATTTACTTTTATTTAAAAGGGAATAACAATTACTTCTTCGGGAACAATATTTATTATTTTTAATATATGTATATGGACTATTTAAACCTACTTTTTTAAAAGAATTTTTTAAACGTTAATTTCTTAAAATATATTATTTTTAAATTATCTGCAGTTCAAAGATCTTACAATTAGATAAGATAAACTCATAAAACAAATGATACAATTATAATTAGTTTTTAAATTATTATTTTTTTTTTGTACATCATTAAAGAGGTCTTAGAAACAATTATTCACAGCAGGTGATTTTTAAATTTATTTCTAGTCATACATACGTAACAAATTTTAATTATTGTATTTCAAATTATTAAAACTCAATTTCTTGGTGCTGCGCTGTCTAATATCGAAAATTCGATTTATATTTCTCACTCAGTCGAATAATGTTTCTAAATTAAAATATTCAAATCGCTGGTTACTTCAGTTACTTTCTCTTGTTTCGATTCCTTTTTTGATCTTGTCACTTTTTCCCCGTTTCCCCTCTTACGTTTTCACAGTCCAGGAAAACATTCTCTTCGCCTTCCCCGCAAACGTTTTTGCAGCCAACAAAACATAGAATTCAGTTCATTTCTGTTTTAATTACTTTCTAGGTTTAATCAGGAAATTAGAACTTCTGTTGTTCTTGTTATATATCTAATGGGGGGTTGATTTTCATAGGCGTTCACAAAGGTGGACTGTTTTCACAAATATGTATAACAATTTTAAAAATTCGATTTTTAAAAATATATTTCGGATTCTGTACTTAAATTTAGTGTGATTGAAAGTTTAAATGAATTGTTTAGTTTATTATTATTGATATATTACGGTGATGATAATTTATTAAAAAATTGTTGATCAATTTTAACTTAAAAAAAGTTGTATTAAATCAGAATTTTAAAATGCAAAACTTAATAAAATTGATCTATTTTGATATTTAGAACTTGAAAATAAATTTGGGTGCTGATTATGAAAGTTTAGTTTTGGTTTTATTGTTTTTTTAAGTGATTACCGGATTTTTATGAATTTATTTGTTTATTAGTTTTGTTTTTATCGTGTTTTCGTGTTTAGTGTTTTATTTTTAATCTACTTTAAAAATAATGTATTAAATTTTTTCCATATTTTGTCATATATAATTTTTTTTTGTGGCAATTATTTTTCATAAACTTGTAGATATTAAGAAATTCAAAATATTTGACAACTTTTGTATAGGACGCCAATGATTTGTATTGTTTGTCCTTTTCGTAATAGAGAAGGGTTGTTTGTTGTAATTTTGCGATGGAACTAATATTTATTATTAATGTAAATTAATATTTGTCGGGTAAATTTTGTGGAACGTGAGTTTTAGCGTTCAACAAAATAATATAAACAGTGAAATTTGGGTTATTCCACCCAGATAGGGGGTTATAATTGATATATTAGGGGTTGATTGATAAATATTGGTCGTATTTTATCGTGTGGATATAATCTCAAATAATATTTGTGTTTGGAGGGTGGAAAATTTTCGAATGTTTATATTGGCTAGAAAATTTGAACAAGATTAATTATTGTTTATTTATTGATTTAGTTTTTTTTGTTTAAATAATAATTCAAATATTTAATAAATAAATTTATGATATTTTTTTTCCAAGCATAATTTTGATAATAAAAATAACATTAAATACTTATTAAAAATTAGAAAACAAATTAATATAGATTTAGGTTATTGGTTATTTAACTTTCCATTCGGAGACATGTGACTTGATTAGCTTGATTGATTACTTTCTCAATTAATAAATATATGTTTACATTTTTGCAATTTCATTGACTGATAAATATATTTTAAGTTAACTAATAGAATTTTGTTTTGTTAATTTATTTAATTTTAACACTTAATAGATAATCTAATATGTAAAGTAATTTACGTAATATTTTATATGTCATTTACAGAATAATAAATAAAAAAGTAATTTAATTTTTATTCGACAAATTTTTACTATATTATTTTAATCAATTTTATTTTAAATGTTCATTAAACAATAACTAAACAGGATTTTTCATAATGATTTATGATTCGATTTAATATGTTGGACACATTCTGTCACTTGTTATTTGCATGATATGCAAAATTCATATAATATTATTGTGAAATATTCAAATTTATACATTTTTGCAGACGATATATTGATATCGATTTGATTGAAATTGTTATTTTCGTTAAATTTATTTCCTCTTTGAAAAAAAAATAATGTATTGTATTTTTGTGTAATGGTTCATTTTGGTCTATTATCCAGTTTGTTTTTGTAATTAGTTGCACAATCACGCTTTGTACTCATAAAGGTATAGCACAAACTATTTCCATTTAAACAGACATTAATTTCCGTGAAACATTCTCATCCAGACAAGCAACTTTCGCTCAATGGGTATTATGTTATTGAATTTAAAAAAAGTTTGTAAAATACCCAAGTATTAATTCTTCCACAAAAATAATTACTAAGTATAGGTAACCTTCCTATAACACGGTAGATAGGTTCCAAGAAAACGGCGTGTTATGTGAAACCGTGTTATATGAGACCCAGAGCCAATAGAAAACAGGGAGTTAGGTTCCAAAAATTAAAATACATTTGTACATATTATTGTTTATGACACGTAGAAATAACTTCATTTTTATAGTAGACGTGAAAAACGAAAAATTACATAGTTTTTTTTTTTTTTTATTTTTATGTCGGCATAAGTTAACTAACATTACTATAAAGAGCTATTTTTAAGAAAATAGTCGTACAGATTAAAATAGAGACAGTTATAGACACATTATGTTAGCACATGAAGGTGATTACGAACTTACTACTGTTTGCGTCTTATGTAAAGACAGGTAAAAGTCGTAGTTTCCGAAAATACAGATTTTCATGGCGAGAACTATAGATATGGCAATTCAAAACCAATAGTATTGCGACTAAATCGTGCTACTAATTTCATGATAAGTAGAGTGGTTTGAAAATGAGCCTTAATGCTATGAAAAACAAAAATAAAATACAATTGATTACCACTCAAATTACAATAGTTCTATTTGGCGTATTAATCCTTTTCAATTTAGCAACGTAACCAAAACAATCGTGAAAAATAAACTAGGGAAAATAGGAGAATAATAGACAATCTAATGTTCGTCGTGTGTGGTCTGATGTGCGGCATAATACCTCATTGCTAGTCCTATATTCTATCTGCATACACAATACATACATGTGTGCCTACTACCTACCTTTGCCTATATAAACTATTCCCTCTTCGAAAACGCGAATAGACCCAGGATAAAGACAAGCAGATTCTGTCAACAGTGAGTCCCTTGGCGTTGTCCATAGAACCGGGACATTAATTAACTTGGATATGCCGCCCGACAAACCAGAGACATAAGTACTCTCTAGACTCGACGCGGCTCGGCTCGCCTCTCTTACCCCTCGATATAGGTTTGTTGATCATGATAGACAAACCTTTCGATCAGAATTGATACGAGACGAATTCAAATTGCTTAGGACTTTACGGCTGGTTTATTTATATTTGATGAATTTAGTTTTATTCACGTTCGTATTATGTGGTCGATTTCTTGATATTTAAATATTGTTTAGAGGTTTGACAATCTGATTAGTTGTGCAAATCATAATATATATATATATATATATATATATATATATTCAATTATCTTAAATTATCGACTTTACTTTGAGATTGGATAGTTGTAAACTGATCCTAAAGTTTGGTAGGTTAGAACAGACTTATTGTTGTTAATAAAAAAGTTTTTAGTATCTTCAACATGTGTAAAAAATGTCATGATAAGTAAAATCGTTCTTGAGATATTAAATCGATTTCAAATTTTTGCTTAATCTTGTGTATGTTGTTACTATTTTATTATAATATATGAAAATAAACTCTTGGACAAAATTAACGCACCACTAGACTTTAAATATTGTATTTGTAATTTAAATTTTTACGCATTATTATTTTTTTTTTTTTTAAATAAAGTAATCTGATATTTTAAAAAATTATGATGAAATATATAGAAGGAACTAATTAAGATAAGATTTTTGTGTCTTGTATTAAAACAAATTCAGGTTTAATGAAATTTGTAATTAGTACAATATATTTATCTAGGATTTTTTAAATGCACTTTGGTACATTTTGAGTAAATCCAAGAATTGTTACAAACTCTGTGTGCGTTTTATAAGAAAATCTTGCCGAAAACATGAAGTCGTCATCAAATGATTTACTTAGAAAATACAAGCATTTGTGAATGTTTCAATATATCTTATTTTTATTAGAGTTGATCTATTTAGAGTTCTAATTATTATTATCAATTATTATCACACGTCAAACATAAAATACAAATCAATTAACTGATACTAGAAAATCGATTTTAAATTTTGTTTTAACTAATACCGTTTTCAAAACAATCAGAATCATGACTAAACAAACAAACTAAAGCAGACAAAAACCGAGCTTTTAGTATTAATAATTATGCTCGTAATGTAATTGACAGGTTTAGATAAATCTGAATTTAGTTATTGATGTGGTATGATTATTATCTATAAGCACTTAAAGAGGGATAATGCACTTTGTGGTAACGGTACGGGAATTATCGTTATTCCTATTGACATCAATTCACTTATTCCGCCAAATGCGAATTAATTAATTTATATTACGTTCACTTCACGCATATTATAAAGATAGAATGTTATTGAAATTGATTTTCAATTTTTTTTTCTTTCGTTTTTCCTGTTTTTATGATTTAGTTATGTAGTTGTATTTGCTACGTAACTAGTTAGATGTCATTATATATTATGTAAATTGCATTTAATATCGTACATGATTTTATTTTCATAAATTTTATAATTAAACTGCGATGTTAATAGACTTTTTACGTCATTTTGTTACCATCTGAATTAAAGCTACTAGAATTAGTGTAATTCCTTATACAGTTTAAAATACGTAGATATTTTGAAAAATATAAGTTAATGCATACTTCATATCTTAAAAATGTATAATATTTATTAGAATAAATTATTATTTGATGATTTACCGGTTTGATGATGAAAATACTTTAGAAAATGTACAATTTTAATAAAAAAAATTTTATCTATTTCTATGATCTGTTACAGTTCTTAATTATAATTACTAAACTTGTTACCATATTTTATTTCTAATTATACTATTAATGTAATGAAATTATACAAAAACGTATAATAATTAAAAAAGGTTTTTTTTTGTGTGTTGCATGACTCACATAACATAATTAAATGAAATTATTTTCTGTCAAATTAAATAAATAAAAGTGACTTTGTCGTCGTACAACATAATTATATTACATGGGCAATATTTTTCAACTCATCGTTTGTAATCATATTATGTTATAATATTTACGATTTCTGTCATCTGGTTTGTAACACTTAAAAATATTATTAATACGACTTAATAAAAACATACGGCTCAAATGATAAAGTAATTGATTCAAACGGTATATATGGAATAAATTAACATATATTTATGCGTTATAAATTTAAATCTAATATACGTAGTTAGAGATTTAACGTTTTGCATTTATTTTTGAATTTATGATAATTTTGAATGTTTCCGTCATACCATACGCGTAAACTAGATTTTTGAAAAAAATGTATGTATGAATGTGTATGGAAGAAATTACACGCTGTGTTAAACTGGAACTAATATTTTCATACACAGATTAAAGTTACATTATAAAAATTTATAAATATAGATGTAAATGAAATGGATTAAAAATAATATAATAAAAAATAATTATACAGCGTAACGATACGGCAAGCAATGTTTATTTTGTATAAATTTATATTTTTTTTTATTTTACTTTTCCAATATATTCTAACTACAAATTTATGTTGACTGTCTCAGTATTCCTTGAAACATTGCTTTTGATATGCTGATTTTAAATATAATGTGATTGCCAATTACTTAGGTACATTTAAATATAATAATAATAAAAAAAATCTCGAAAGTTGGCTTCATTTTTCAAGCACTTATACTTTTAGTTTGAAAATAGTTATGTATTAATTTTTTATTATTATGTATGTAGTTTTTGTTAAATTATTATAAAAACATTTTATATATATATAATTTGCATTGTTAACTAACGACCTACTGATTAATCTGTCAAGTATTTTAGTAACAGACCAAATAACAACGTTTTCTGCAATAGTTTACATAACTTTTGTATTAAATATTAACTTTAATATTAATTAATGTACTTAAAAATCGTTATTTATTATATATTTCAATATTTATTTAAAATATTTTATGTAAATTAAATTTATACATATATGGAAGGAAATGCATTAATTCGATATTTATTTAATTTTCTTGACATTAATTGAAATTATTGAGTATATAGAAAGTACTTAGTATATTTAGAATAAAATTTCTATAAATTTTATGAATTCTCGTAACTCGCAATAATATTATTAAATTTATTGGAGAAAATTTATAAATGTATTTGCCTAGCAATTGCTTTGATCTATATATCTTTAAAGTCTCAAAATTATTATCTAGAAAGTCTAGAAATCTACATTTTGCCAACTTTTAATATATGAAAGAATATTATGTTTATGTGTTTTGCAGCGAAAAAAGCAAATCTGTTCATGGCTTTTAAGAAAAGTATAAATAATATATTTTAGTTTTGTTTTACGCTAAAGTTTTACTGAAGATATATGTAACAATAGGGAGTCTTTATTCATAGGTTTTTGCCGTAGGAAAACTAAGTGCACTGCTTTTCATCTGGGACTTTGGTTCAAATATGAAAATAAATGGCAGTTCTATGTTAGTTTTGCATTCCATATTTGTTTGCTAAAGTTTCAATAAGAATGAATGTAGAGTAAATGAAATTATTTTTAAATTTAAATTCATGTATCTTTTAGAACTAATAATTACTGATTTTTTTTATATATTAATGTTAAAAGTTTTCATATTTCTTAAAATAAAATAAGTACAAAAACTTTGTGCAAAATCGTACAAAATAAAACAGTTTTATTTTGTATGATATAACTAAGATATAAAAAAAAATGGTTAAATATCACTTTTTTTGGCATTTACATGTGTTTTCTCCCTTAAGTTAACAAAATAACAATTTTTTTTTACGTACAAATTTGTTAAAACAATTAGTACAATTAGTCTTTATTTGATAAACTGCTGCATTTACAGAGTTCGAACGTGTGTAAAATAATACACCGGTAAAAATAAATTTCTAATGTTTGTTTAGGAATGTTTATTTTCATACGGAAGTATTTAACACAAATGCATTTTAAAACAAATATCTGGTTTGACAGAAAGAGAGAAAAAAAAATACGAAAGACGGAAAAGAATTGTAGACATTATTTACTCATGGCATTGGCATCAAATGACCAATCACACTATAGTAGTATTACAGGATAAGTATTTGTGTTGTTTTAAGCACTTGGAAGTAACTACAAGTACTAGAGGAACCAGTTTAACTAGTATGTCTCTTGAACTGTCTTTAGTGTTACGTCGACTGAAAACGTTTAATTTTTTCCCTCCCTGAACTCACATTGAATTACACATGGAAAAACATTTTTTTCTTGGATTTACTGTACATATTTATCATTGCAACGATTTTAACCATAAAATAAGACTGTTGTTTCTCAGATAATACTTATCTCGAATATATTTGAGTATGGGTAAAATATTTTCGAATATTTTCCGGTGTGGTCTTTAAGAGAGTAATAGCTTTTGTATAAAAAGGACTTTTTGTTAAAATTACTGTTTCACTTTGTTTTTTCTTCAAATTTTTATTTATTTTTATAACATTTAAATAATTATATTTTAACTTTATATAGATTTAGAAAAGTCAGATATAATAAAAATATCAAGTTTTAAAAACATTAATTGCATTATTTGATAAAAGACAAATAAGAAAACAAAAATATAATTTAAAATATACTGCTTCTAAATATGGGTCATTGTATTTTATTTTAATTTTATAATGAACGTAAAATGAATAATAATAAAAATAAAATTTCAATTTCTTATTGGAATTTTATTTTATTGTACTTTTTCTGTTTACTTATTGTATAATGAAAAACAGTTTATGGTCAATGTCAAAATAAGTATCGATTGTCTGTCTAGAGAACTACATAATTATAATATAATGAATGTGTCCGTATGACGTCGTAATCTAAAATCAATTCCGAAATATTAAAGTACTTAGGCAAAACAAAATATGGTACTTTTATTTTATTAAATGTATATTTAATTATTGGATATATTTTTATGATATGCATCAGAAGTGATATTGAACTGATAAATTATTCATATAATGAGTAAGGTTGAAAAAGTTATTTTTAACAAAAAATTCATTACAATTTGGTATAAATATACTTTCCAATTTTTTTTAAGCAAAAATTAAATTATACATATTTGTTTTTATCAGTATAGTAGAATTTAATTGAATCTAATAGAAAATTTACTTTCTAAGATTTTTTATTATTATTATTATTATTATCATCGTAAAAACTTAATGTGAAGATTATTTAGTTTTTTTAAATTACTTTCTTTCAAAATATATATGAATTTTTTTTATCTGTAATTTTTACTATTATGTAAATGAAAATAAGCGAATTAACTTTCCAGCTGATCAATGAATGAGACGTTTCAAAGACAGTTGACAATCTAGTTATCTCATTGGTTACGTTAACTATGTTTTATGCAATTGGCTTTAATACCTTCGACACATGACGAAGATTAATGATCATTAAGCTACATTCACATTGCTGTTTTGAAATCCGTTTGACGAGATTCATTGAAATGCAGAAAATAGACGCGTTAAAGTGCGTAATAGATCAATTTTTCTAAAAATTACGTTTGTTTACTGCACACACACGGGGTTAACAATTTACTACTGCATTGCCACTCTAGTGCTACTACTAAAATTGATTATTTTGATCGTGTGTTTAAGGCATAAGACAAAATTGAGATTTTTCATTTAAATAAATACCCTGTACAAATATGAATTAAAATATTAAAAACTTTTTCTCTTTATATAAAAAACTAAAAAAACTAAATATCCGCTTTTAAAAAATTACTTTATTCATAATTGCAAAACTTTTTAAATTAATGCTACATAAATAAAATTAATGCGAACATTTTCCATGAAGTTAATCGTGGAAAAAAAAAACTTTAATCATAAACTATCGTAATAAAACTTGAATCCCTCTCAAAGGATTTGAGTAAAAACTCAATTGAAATTAATACCTCACACAACACAATTCAACCAGTTGAACATTGATTTAAATTCTTCCGATACCCGATTTGATCTCTTATAATCGGGCAGCTGCATATAAATTGAATTTTCCTTTATTCTCTCGAATTCTCTCTCTATCCCGGTCGAATTCCGCAGTAACACAAATTCAATTGACTCTCAAATATCCTACGGGGTATCATTTGCAAGTCAAGTGGTGTGTGTGCGTGGTATCACACTTCATAGCAGGGGAGTAGTAGCCGAACATAGTACAGACGGCAGGTAACATCAGGCAGACAAACATCACGTTGTAGCCGAAGCCGCATTTAGAATACGTAACTAGCTAGAGCTAGGCAATGGCTGGCTGTGCTACGATGTGATGCTTGTCCCATTACCACACAGCTGATACATTTCCGGTTGCCTGTGACAACCATTGCCATTGCATTTATGTGTCCCAAGAAATGCTTCGTACTATTAGGAATCTGGGAATCTATAATTGTTTGTAGAATTGATATGCATATTGTTTGTTTTTTTTTTAAACAATTTGCAACATTATCGAAATTAAAAAGCTTTGGGTTTTAGTTTCATTTAATTTTTGAATAAAATTCGACGTTTCGATATAGTCACCATGAAAAAATATGTAGGTAGAAATTATATATGTAAATAATAAACAAAACATGGAAACAAAAAAGTAACAAAATATAAGTAGCTAGATTACAAAATTTTATAATTTATTAATTAAAGGAAGCCAGATTTTTTCAAATATCTTATATAATAAATAAATCAAAACTTTTTTTTTTTATTCAAAATAGTAAGTGTATATATATATATATATATATATATATATATATATATATATATATATATATATATATATATATATATGATATACATTAACAGTTATTAGATTTGTAAGAATTTGTAGAATTCTACAAATGAAATAAAGCTTGTTTCGTCTGTCGAAAAATATGAGTGACTGTGTGAAACACATTTCCAAGTATTTCTGTCAAGAGATAATCTTGTTAAAACGAGAAAAAGAAAGAATAAAACAAAATATGAAATTGTCGAAATAATCCGGAAGTAGAAATGAGATATACGACCAAAAAAAAATTCCCACACACTAACTTGTTCGTTTGTGATTCAATATTTTTGAGAAATGAATCTGTTTTTTTTTCTTGTTTTTCTATTTTATCAAGTCAGAGGGGGAGTCTAGGTCGCGAACTTAACCGTGTGAACTCTCTATAAACTCTGTAAGAATAAGACATAATAAGCTTGGGTATATCGACGTAGATCGTAGAACGATCGATGTATAGAAAGAAATTTTATAGTGTAATACTGTCTTTATCTAATTATCTATAGTGTCTATCTAAGTGCCCTAACATCGGAGTGTATGTAAAGACTTGGATTTGATCGTCATCTGTTTTCTAGTGTTCCAACGTCATGTTTTCGATGTTCGTTTGTTTTTCGCTAAACCGCAAGAACAATGCGATTTGCGATTGTTTAGAATAGCTTGCTTGTTTTTTTGTAAAGCTGTTTGGAATTGTCTTTTAAAATAAAGCAATTATTTTTGATATAATAGATTTCAGAATTAAATTTTTGATGTTTTGACTATTTATAATAGGTCTTTTATTTATGAAAATTTTAAAATGATGCATAAGTTTTTAAAATACATAACTTAACAAAAGTTTTATCAGATTTTTTTTTGAACTATGTAACAAGAATAGTTACCTATAACTCTTAAGGGGTTGGTTCTAGGGGGTTGTAGTCATCACCATTCGATTAGGGGTATTTAAAAACATATGCAGACATGTGCTGCATGAGGGTGTTGCGCAAGAAGACAAGAACGGTAACTTATAACTCTTAAGGGGTTGGCTCTAGGGGGTTGTAGTCATCACCATTCGATTAGGGGTATTTAAAAAACATATGCAGACATGTACTGCATGAGGGTGCTGCGGAAGAAGACAAGAATGATAACAATATACAAGACAGTCATCGAACTGTCGTAGGACTGGACCAGTTTTATCTACTGATATAATATTGTATTATGACAATTATTTCAAGCAACTTTCTTGAATATTTGAAGAAATATGAATAAATATTTACAGAAGTTTACAAAAAAATTGAACTCTTATTAGCAGTAGGAAAGTATGAGAATTTTTATTTTTTTTTAATTGTTACATATTCTTAAGTCTATTTTACAGAAAAATGTTAATTTTTAGGAATATGTACCAGAAAATTTCAAAATATATAATCCCAAATAACAATTTTGTAAATACAGTTTCTCGGGGATAATAACTTTAATAATATTATTTAAACAAAGTATAATCCGTATTAGTATAAAAATTTGTCAATTTAAGCAGGTTTCATAATTTAATTACATAATAAATATACCTGTCGAATTATTTTATTAGCTTTGATTTCACTAATGAATACAAATATATACATTAAGTTCTTAGAATTATCAAGGAAACAATTGAACATCTGGCAATATTTTATTACCTAATCATATCCACGATGTTACGAAAGTGATTTTTTAATATTTTAAACTTTTAAATCATATCGAAAGAGAATGGATGCTTGCATTTACTTATAATAACTGATCCACATTTATATCTTGAAGCAAAATTTATAATCATTAAATTGTAACATTACATATTACATTGTAATTGTAACAAGATTTAACACAATTTTGTATTTTTAATTCAGTTGACGATTACATCAGTACTTGCATCAGAATTTACACTAATATATGTTGGTACTAGTTTAATTTTATTAATAGTTGTCTAATTATTATATTTATACCATAGTTTGATGTAGTTTTTCTTGTTTCCTAGAAAACAGATGTATTATAAATAAAATTAAGATTACAAAAACTTTGATAAAATTTGCGTGTAACTTACAATTTTCTTAATTATTATTAACATTTAAAAGATTGTATATATTTAATCTACATTTTTCGAAAATTTTTATTTAATATAGACTTTCTTATTGTGCCTAACACATGATTAAATAATTAGATAAATATTTTTCATTATTTTATACTTTCTCTTCTCGTATAATTTTAATTTATACAAAATCCAAACAGCGCAATCGACATATCTTAATATATTTTACATATTTTTCAAAGTTTCGAATAAAATTTGTAATTTTAAATAGGTAAATTATAATATATTTTTTTTACAATAATGTATAGAAAATTATGTTTTATGTGCAAGAAATATGTAAATTGCTAGAGCAATTTACACTGAATTTGTTGTCGGCTTTTTATATTTGGATTAGAAAATTACGAGTATATGTAAAGTTGTTGAACTTTGATAAAAGGTAATTTTAAAATAATTAAACTTGTTTTTCTTATTTTATCAATAATTTATACTAATAATATAGTGATTGATATAAATATTTAATTCTCTGTTCTTAAAACAAATTAATACTGTATCGGTGGCACACTAAAAAAGTGGTGTTTTTGGCACTTTCAAACAAAAGTAAAATGAAGAAAGAGTAAAATGTTTTAATTATTCCATAAATATTTACTTTTGTTTTACAGAAGTGAACCGTAAATATTTATTGACAGTCTTCTCTTGTCACATAGTCTGACTTAATTTGTTCGAATTACCCTCAAATGGCAAATAATATTTAAAAATTTAAAATAAATTTATTTATCTACATTAATGTGCGCAAATTAATTACAAGAAAGTCAATGCTAGCGTTAATATATTTTTTTTGTATTGGTTATTTATATTATTCTTCTAACAAATTTACTAAAGTATGTTTATATTTGAAAAAGAGCTAAAGTGTTCTTATTATTAAGTTTTGATATCATGAATGATAAATTTTTAAAAGTATTTTCACCCACAAGATTGCGTGTTAGCTTCGTATATTTACTCACGTCAAGAAAAAATCTCAAATTTATTATTTTCTATTCAACGACAATGTCAAGTGAGGTCATAAATATAACAGCTAAAATGATTATTTCATGACAGAGAAATAAAAACGGAAAAAATACTGTAAAATGAAAACAATATCGTAAAGTTTTTCTTTATAAATAAAATACATGTGTGTACGTATTCTAATAACTAAGATTTGTAGTAAAAATAGTATTATGATTAAATCATCTTGTGACATGCTTTTTTTTATTTTATTACTACACTTGATAAAGTAAGTAGAACATATGTTTTTAGCATAACACGGATAATAATTGGACTGTATTCTTTTAACAATAGTTTTTTCAAAATAATAACGTTTGCAGAATATTATAAAGTTTGCTTTTAGAAAGCGTGATGATTCTAACGCTATTTCTTCATAAAAATTATTTAAAAATTCAAGATAAAGGTATCTGAATAAATTTATTTGTATATATAAAAGTTTTTGTTAAATATAATGAATCATTAAAACAATTTTTATGGGTTTTTGTAGAATAGTTACATGGTTACATTTTATACAAGTTCTCATACTTTGCACAGAATTTTAGAATTTGATATTGAATAATTTTTTTATGAAAACTAACAACACGTTAAAACAAAAATTTATTAAATGTTTATTATATTATGGATATAGTTTCCGTTTTATAATACTTTCCAAAATGTCAGAATTAAATAAAAATATGAATCGATGTTAATTTAAAAAGCTAGAAACTGTTTTAATTTTGTATTATTTTTGCAAGCAAAACAATATTCATTGAATTACATCATTTTCAAAATGCTTTTTATGTTTTTGCACTTTATTTTAAGTGCATTGTTATAGTAAATACAATGAATTTCATTTATTATATTTGAAATTATCTAAGTTCGCGTTTATTACTCTTTCAAAAGCTTCATTAGTTAATAGAAACATTTAACGAAATTTACGTTTCCAGTTGGCTGCAATCTAATGAAATATACTACAAGTTCAAAATGATAAATAATATTTCACAATAATTTTACAGTAGATAATATAAATTATTTTTTAGAAAAAAAATAAATTAACTTAGTTGAAAGTAAAATTTATATTTTTTAAATTAGATGTTATTATGAACAATAATAAAATTGTTAATAAAGGAAACTTATTTATATTTAACAATAGCGAATTTCAACATAATTTCTTATAGTATATCTTGGGAAATATGGAAAAATGATTATAGTTTTGTTGGGAAAATATAGAAAATTTTTCGCTTATATAAAAGAAAATATCAAAATGTGCTACTTGTTTTGATTTTGGGGGGATGATAACATGTAAAAAATTTGCAGTTTATATTAAATAGGCATTTTAATTCCTTATGATTATTTAAGTTCTATAAATAGTATACAGTGGAAGCCTACTAAATTTGTACACATTTTTGTGTTAAACAAACAGAAGTTGCCAAACAATCGAAGAATAAACTGATAAATCGCAGTGAGTTAAAATAATAAATATAATTCTTAATCATTCTAGTTTGTCTGGACAATAAGAAAGTTAGAGATATGTCACATACAATTCTTACTCAAACACAATAAATATGAAATAATTCGCACTGGAAAACTTTGCACTTTCTGTTTTGGGCAATATCAACATTTATATCAAAAAAGGAGTTCTTCTAACTCTAAACTAAGATAACGCCACACTAGTGCCAACCAGAGTGTTAGAAAACCGTGTTCCGTTCCGTTGACGTCGGGTTTGCGTCCGTGCTAACGCCAAGTTACGAACGTGGGGCCATACGAGGCCGTTGGCCCCAGCGGGCTTTGCCCCTCTTCGGACAACACCGATGGTGATGGCTCTTTGTCTACACACCACACCGTCCGTACTCGGCCCCCGGCCAGTTCTAATGAACAAAGTACGCGCTCGGCTCGGCCTGACGTGTTCATACTCACATTTTACATCTTGGTTTCTTCTATACGCTCTGCTGTATTGTGTCCGCACATCTTCACTTCTTTACTCTTCTTTCTTGCGACGCTGAGCTTCGACGTGCCAACTTTATTTAACGAGGAAACGGCGGATGGATTTTATCTAGACTTGAGCGAGAATATTCGCTTCTATCGATGTTGTCTTTTTTTTTTTGTGATTATATTATAACTTTTCTATTGAGGTTCATGAGAAATTTTACCCGAAATTTACATGGTATTGAACAGATTTTTCATGTTCTTGTAATTGTATAGTATATCTACCATCGTTTTGAAATATTGCTGCTAACGGGATATGAAATTGATTTATATTTTACAAGATACAGACATTAAAAACGTATTTAAGTTTAAAAAATGTTGAGTTCAAATAGAAGTAACGAATTTTATATACATTTTTAAATTTTCAATATTAGATTATGCTAATTAATATATATACCGGGTGTCTACTTTTTTTTTGTTACATAGGGAATACAATGCTAAAATTTTCATTTGGTGATAAATTTTCCCCTAATTATTATAGAACAAAAGTACAAATACAAAAGTTGTTTAGAATTCAAAAATGCATCAAATGATGCCAAATTTATCAATATAGGATGTTCCGATCAAGAATTAGAAGCAAATTAAAATTTCCATTTTTGCGCTCTTTACATCAAAGTGCCATGGAAATTAAACAAATAATTTCATTTCTTCTGGAGTTTGAGTTTGACAGATCGTATTTATTTTATTGTTACGTTCTGTATTATTATTATTATTATTATTATTATTATTATTATTATTATTATTATTATTGAAAATAATGAATAAACTTAATGTAAATGAAAAGCTATTAAGTATAAAAAGTATTAAGTATTTATTATTTATTACAATGAAAGGGTATTTTACTCGGCTGTACACTACGTACTAGCTGTGGTTTTAAATTGTGAATGTCTCCATTATAATTTTAAGTAATTGTTTAATTTATTTATTAACTTCAAGTTATAAAAACAATACATTTGAATTAGATGACTGGCATTATGCCTAATATATTTATTATAATAATTTAAACTTATCCCTGAGGATGCTGTAAGTTGTGCAGTGAAACGTCGGATAAGAGTTTAATAAATAGTAAATAGCTGAACTCCGTAAAACTTTCTTTATTTATTACAATATTCAATATACCTATAAAACAGAAAAATTCATGAATACAAGATATAGGAGAACAAAAACGAAACTAACAATTTAAATTAAATGTTCAAATAAATCGCCATTAACTGCCAAACAATAACCTAATCTGTTATAAAATTCGTGACGTACAGAGCTTAATTGTGTTTGTGTTATATTATTGCACTCTTCAACAATGGCATTTTTCAAATCAACAAGATTTTTGATATGTCGTTTATAAATTTTCTCCTTCAAATATGGCCATAAAAAGAAATCGCACGGTGCTAAATCGGGCGATCTAGCTGGCCAATTAATTGGACCACCTCTACCAATCCATGAATTTGGAAAACATTGATCCAAATATAATTTAATGTTGCAGCTGTAATGTGCCGGACATCCGTCTTGTTGATACCAGACAACATTATCTTGAGTTGCACACTCTTCTAACTGCGGACCAATATGATTTTGCAACATATCCAAATATTTTTCGTTGTTTAAATTATTTTCAATAAAAAATGGCCCAATTATACACCTGCCAAAAATTCCAGCCCATACATTAACTTTTTCTGGATATTGGGTACGTGTTGCTACCATTAAATGAGGATTTGTTTGGCTCCATATTCTAAAGTTTTGTGTATTAGGTTCGCCGTGTAAAGTAAACGTAGACTCGTCAGTAAAACAAATAGATTTCAAGAAGTTTCTGTCTAAATTGGATTTTTCCATAATAATGTTACTAAATTCGCTTCTAGCCATTTTATCCGCTTCAAATATCTCTTGGTGCGTGGAATATTTATAAGAATGATATTTTTCATTTTTTAGTACCTTATGTATTGTTGAAGGATGCAAATTTAATTCAGCACCAAGTTGACGCACACTAACATTTGGGTTTTCCGTTACACACAAAAGTATATTCAATGTATTTTCTTTAATTGCATTTTGATTTAAATTCTCCTCCTGATCTTCTGCGTTGATTATTCTACAATTTTTACAACGTTTTAACACACTTCCAGTTTCTTCGAATTGTTTAATTATCCTACGAATAGTCATAGCGGAAGGTATGGGACGGTTTTCAAAGAAAGCGCTGAATAAATCTCTTACTCGTCGTATCGAATTTCCAGTAAAATACCATTTTACGCACTGAACTTTTTCATTTACCTTAAGTTTATTCATTATTTTCAATAATAATGATAATAATACAGAACGTAACAATAAAATAAATACGATCTGTCAAACTCAAACTCCAGAAGAAATGAAATTATTTGTTTAATTTCCATGGCACTTTGATGTAAAGAGCGCAAAAATGGAAATTTTAATTTGCTTCTAATTCTTGATCGGAACATCCTATATTGATAAATTTGGCATCATTTGATGCATTTTTGAATTCTAAACAACTTTTGTATTTGTACTTTTGTTCTATAATAATTAGGGGAAAATTTATCACCAAATGAAAATTTTAGCATTGTATTCCCTATGTAACAAAAAAAAAGTAGACACCCGGTATATATATATATATATATTAAAGCAATCGTAACGGGTTTTTAAATTGATTAATATTTTACAAGAATCAAAACATTAAAAAGTACTTAAATTTAAAAATGGATGGTATTAATTTTTGTAAATTTTCTAATAAGGAAATTTTGTACTGGAATTAAATTTAAAGTTAAACAAATAAATATTTAAGATTAAAATTTTGTTTATTTTTATCATCTTCAAATTAAAATCATTAATTTACTATAAAATTTCGTTCCTTATGTGTATGTTTTTATTTAAAAGAAATATTTTTTATACTTAACGCTTTAAAATGAATGTAAATATTGAACAATTACCAGAAAAGTGCTTGAAACCTCTACATTTTTTTTAATGATGTAAAATTTGCGAAAATTTTAAGGCAACACATTCATCTTTACTTTTTTTTTCCAAATATATATTTTTTTTAAATATAAATTCTGATTTAGGTAATCGTTTTGATTCAATATAATTAGATTCTCACATTTTGAATATAATTGATTCATTTCACATTCATAAATAATCAATCAAATAATGTTCAATTATTAATTTAATAATATGAATCTGAGCTATAAATTTAGTTATTTTTAATTATCCCATAATATTCTCCAACATTTCGTTGTTAATTTTATAGAATAATAATAGAACTGGATTTTGAAACTATTATGATTCAGTGAATATTTGTAAAATAACATATTTCAATTTGAATTTATCACAAATATTGTGAAATACCAGGCATAAAGTTTTATATATTAACTTTTTCAGTATAGTAATATAGTAATTCTTCGAAAAGTTGTGCGTGTGCGCTAATAGTATTTACGAAAATGCATAAATTATACAAAATCTATGAGAAAATTTATTATAAAAGCTGATTAATATAAAAAATGTTGAATTTAATTACTTGTAATTGAATTTTATGTTAAATGTTATTTTTACCATAAAACATCTCTGAAAAATGCATGTAATGTTGCGCTCGCATAGAGGGGAAACCTATTTAGCTAAAATGAGTTTAAACTCCAATTAAAAGTAATTTGAAAAATTCAAAACACTAAAAGCGTAAACGAAAAACAAAAATTTGATATATTACCAGTGGTCATTTACAAAGTAGGTCGTTTTTTTTTTAAATGCCTAATGTGGACTAGCTTCATTTACGTATCGTGCAAAACTATGGCTACGGTAGAACTCAAATAATGAAAAATGTTTGTTGTACATTTATTTATTGTTATCGTAAACGTAACTACGACGTTATCAAAGTGTGCTTTGAATAAATTTACATTTTTGTTAGTTTTTTTTTTTTTTTTTTTACGTTAAAATCATTCATTTATGTTTACAATTGTTAAATGATAAACTGATAATAAAATTCATAAATATTTTGTATTTTCGTTCAAATACACGCTGAAATACAATACTTGTCAAATGTTTGTATTTTATTTTTCAATTTAGAAACAAAAAAATATCGAGATATATCGATTATCTAAAGAGATTAAAAGTATATCTTTCTGGATTCCAGAATTTATCAAATTAATCTTCCAACAGAGAAGTATTTGTGTTCAATTTATCATTTTTTTTTTATTAAATGTACGAATGATCGTAAAAAAAAAGGAAATATTTAATTAACTTTTTTCATCTTTTTGCTAGTTTATTTTTATATTACGTTATTATCTTTTTGTAATACGTTGAATGAAATGATATACATACTTAATGTATACATATAGATCAGATAAAACTTATTATGTAATTGGAACTTTCACATAAATTTGAATATAATTATATTTGTTGCTGGAATTGACGTAAACAGAATTTATTTATAAGGGTTATTAGTATTTTAATAATTTAAATACTTATATTTACGGAAAATATATAGACTTACGTCCTATTCACAGTTTTGTACTTATTTCGAAATTATTTAGTGTTATGTTTTATGGCCTTTTCGGGTCATTAAGTTTAGCTTAAATCTTTAAATTTATAGAACTTTAAGTAAATTTTAATTTTGGTCACTACTTTGAGTGTGAAATCTTTAGCTGAAATTACTCTATTTTAATTTATTTAAATCGTCAAGTTTAAGTTTCATTTAAGCTAAATATCTTTAAATTTCAATGTAATGATCAGAATAGTGCAAACACAATAAAAATTTGTTAAAATCGTGCGTTTGCATTGTATTTCATAAGTTAATAAGTAGTTTAGTTCGAAACCGCCAAGCTCTGCGCTGAAACATAACACTAATTTCATGATAAGTAGAATAATTTGGACGAACCTTTAAAGTAATTTAAAGAAGTCACAGAATTACTTTTATCTCTTTTATATTTATAATATTTATTCAGAGAAAAATGATTTGCAGTCTTGTGTAAATTTCGTACAAATTGGAGCAATAATTTATCTCAAACAGACAGATTTACACCGTTGGCAACATGAGGAACTATAATTTTATGTTTCATTTAGAAATTAGAAAGAAAAAACATAAATTTCAATTTACAAATAAATTTACGTATTCAATTTTATAAATTTAGCACTTTACCTAATTGAACCCACAAAAACTCCATTTATTTTTAACCTTAGTAACAATTTCACTTCAATAACACTCTGATAAGCAAATGACGTCATAAACCTCACAAAACGTAGCCAGCCTTCTAACCTCAAATAAAAAATTCCCTAGATAACCTAACCTTTATAAACGACACCCAACAATCAACTTGGAAGACGTATATATTTTGTCGCCAATTTAACGCAAAAATAAACTTCGAAGCGTACAAAAAAAAAGAAGAGGAAAAGTCCATTTTGTGTTCGTGCGTCCATATAAATGCTATTCTATACTTTATATAGGGAGTGAGGGTGTTCTAGGTGGTTGTTTACAAGGGGTGAGGCAAGGGATACAGTCGTCTGCTATCGATCGCGAGTGGCGAGTCAAATATGATGATGACGGGTTGGGTATTTGCCGCGCTTCCATTGCATTGTGATCCCAATGTATGCATGTGTAATGAAATGTACCTTAGATCATTAGCATGTCTCGGATGTGTTGTACTTTGCCACAACAATAGGAAGTTGGAAATTATCTTCTATGTTTGTTTTCGACTGTTTAGAGGTTGTCATGCAACGGGAAATAGGTTTGGTGTGAAATGAAGTAACCATATTGTATTATTTCTGATTCAATTTTACACAGTTTTTATTTCAATAATTACTGGGATTGTCAATAAAGAACTGATTATCTTTTACATTTTACTCAAGATTTTAAGAGATTTTTATTAATTTGTACACCAGATTGTACAATTGGTTTTCCCTTTGATAGTTATTAATATTTGGACTTATCAATTTGATAAACATACTACACAGAAAAAATCTTTAGATTTGTCTAATATTTTTGTTGTTTTATGTAAACAAAGTAAATGATTTTTAGTCTTTTAATCATATTAGATGAAATATTTAATTCAAGAATGAATAATGATGTTTGTATTTAGCCTAATGTAATTAGATATGTTTCTAGCTTGTTTTATATTTATTGATAATATCATTTAATTAAATATATTCCATCTAATTCAAATTTAGGTGAAAATAGATATTTGATTTTTTCTGTATAATTTTAAAATGTAAGCTGCAATCATAATTGTAGTTTTTTTTTTGGAATCGAAGATTCAACGATTTTTATTTATATTAAGAACGCATCATATCGGAGTCAATTCCACATTAAGAGCTTAATCAATGCACTCTGTATTCTGTAAAATTCGATTTTAATAATTGTTGCAAAGCGAATTTCGATAAATTTACAAACCGTAACATTTTCATCTAGGTTTAGGTACTAATCTCAACATTTCCACCAAATTAAACGAACGAAAATTAATATTTCAATTCATATACATTTTATTACGATTTAATTCTAGAACAATTACTACAAATTACTTGAGCATTAATCGGGTTAAAAACTCAAGTTCTCTTTAATACAATTACGTGCTTCATTCGTATACAAATCCTATTACCTTAATGTGTATATTTTCCAGATTTGAAACTGTATTTTTTTCCTGTACAAAAATAAAATAAATTAATATCTGCATTTTCAACTGTATGTAACGTGTTTACCCCGAGTAACATGTATACACGACAGTGAATTTTTTCATGCACTGAGTGGTTAGAAAAGTCTGGGGACAAATTCGCATTTGTAAGCTTTTTATTATTTTTGTTTGCAAACAGCAGCCGGAAAATACGGCCACGCGATTTTCACGCTGTATTTCCAACTGGAAAATCGTGAAAATGTTAACGTTTTACAGGTTTGGTTTTGCGGACGAGTTTTTTATTATTTTATTTCTTTCGTCCAACGCGAGCAGAAATGAAAATGTAATTATATCGAAATTTTCTCTCTCTCACTTCGTTTCTTATATTGGTGTATCGTATATACGGAATAAATCAATTATTATTGTGAGTTTTTCAATTTTAGATACGATATATATTCTCTGTATATGCGTGAAATTAAGTTTCGTTTAATTTTTGTTATTTACATTTCGAATATTTATGGAAGACTGTCTATTTTGTTTTTTTTTAAAACGTATGTTTTACAAACATTTTTTAACCTTTAAATAATTACTTGAATTTCACAGATATAAGTACTCGCGTCTATTTCAAAAACTAAACCAGAAATTGTCTTGTAAGGAATGCATGTAGTACGTAGAAATAGAAAATATACGTAAATGGAAAATAAAAGTTTCTATAGTACAATTAAGTTAATACAAGATACAAGAAATCTTAATACACGGTAATGTACATTTTGATTTTTAATGATTTGATCAAGAAAAGTATCGCTACACGTGGGAAATATCAGACATAATTTTATTTGAATTTCAATAAGCGTGTTTTGAACTGACAATTTTTGGAGTGCTAATCAAACACGCTACCGCACTAGGCTAAACTGAATCGGACTTACAAACTTTTAATGTTGATTACATTTGTTAATTAGTTGTTATATTAAAAATGATTGATGAAATTTTTCTGTCGCTAACGCAAACGATGATGACATTCGCTTTTTAATTATATTTGCAAATTAATTAGAATGCTTTTTAGTTAATTGTTTTTGTTGTTTTTTTTTACTATAATTACATTACGTCTCGTATATTTTATTACATACTCCATGTAATACTTTTTTTTTATGAAAGTGTTTTTATATGATGTAGAAATTTGTATATTTTTGAGATTTTACTAGATATGTTTCTCCAAATCATGAAATACTGAATAATAACGGATTATGGAATATGATTATGTAGAATTATGTATGCTTTTAACGTTATAACGTTTCTACTACATTTAATTTATGAATAAATTTCATTCCTATAATGTTTTATTTATAACTTTGTTTGTTATATTTTGTTTTGAAGTGTATTTTTGACCGTGGCTGCTAAAATACATTTTCAGTTCTTTCAAATAGACGCAATAAAATATAATTATGAATCAGAACAATTTAATTACATTCGTTAAGTGTTTTAATGAAGTTTTGGCAGATATAGTGTTTGCTTTAGTTAATAAAAACAGAAAAACAATTTATTTATACGACTTGTTTAGTCATTTTGTTGCAACTAATTAAAACTTATTCACAAATTTAAATCAGTTGAACTTGAGAAGATATTTTATGAAAGCTGAAAGAAACTTTGATGAGAATAAACAGTAAAAAGAAATAAATATAATTTATTTTAGAATTTTTTTTTTTTTTGCATGTTTTATTACAATTTAATTGAATAAGAAAAATCTGTTCGCCAGATGTGTTTAACTTTGACTTTTTTTATCATAAGTTATCAAATCGTGTGACGTCAAAATTGAAAGTTTTAATGCGTACAATAAGTATTTGTTTTTGTAGTATACGAAATTATGTAATTATTTACCTAAAATTGTTCAATTTAAGTAAATATTATGACTGAAAATTAACAAATTGTTTGCTAATATAACTGTGTTAAAATTTAATAAAAACTTGGATATTTTAACATGTATTTATTGAGAAACTGATTATAATTTATTCGGTAAAAAAATTGCTGTAAGTTTACATATATATTATTTATCAAAGCTTGAAAAATTTATTATAAATTTAATTAAAACGACAAAAATTTGCCTAGTTCATAAAATTATTGAGCTGGAGTGTACTTCAGCATAGGTTAGGTCAAAAAGATTAGTTGGTTATTGTTTATAGAAAATTAATTTGGTTTTTTTAATTGTCAATATTATAAGAAATGAAAATAAGAATTATTTAATATTTCCGAATAGCGTATATAAAAACAATAAACTTTGATGAACAGAACAAATATTGAACTAACATAACAGCAACGGGCGGAATACATTAAAATAATTTTCCGAAAATAGCAAACAAAACAAGGGTAGGGCAGCGGTAAAAACAACAGCACTAAAGTGTCATTTTATTTATTGACAAACCGCGGGGTTGCCTCGCCACGCCACATTCGCGTGGAAGGGTGTGAGTAAAGTTAGGGTGCGGTGTCCGCGTCCTGATATATCCTAGGAAGGTGGTGGTCCCAGCAGCACCTTTGCTCGCCACGCAACCTCGCGTGTACTCTTCGTTTCATGGATTTTAATTAAAAGCAAAGAGGCATTGCGCGTCGCCCAGTTGGGACTGTAACGTCAACTATATGTTGGTTCATTCCCCGTTTCCACGAAGATAGATTAATTAAAATATGAACAAAGAATGATAGCGAAAATGATGATGAATTCAACTAGACTCTGGACACAACGTAGAAAAAATATTATTTTTCATAGAATTAATCTTAAATTTGAATCGTAAAATTACCGAGGGTGAAATATTTTTGATAATATTAAAAAAGAAGAAAAATGAGAAATTTATTTGAAGGCTTTTTGAAATTAAAAGATAATATTATTTTTTTCTGGTTTTGCGTCACATCTATTATATTACAAAATTTGAATAAAATAATTATTTAAAAATTGTTTTCAGAAAAATGAAAACAATTTTTTAGAGTTATAATCTGTTTATATTATATTGTTGTCGAAACTATGTATTATGTGCAAAGATTTAAGCACTTTAACAATTTAATTAACTAACAGATGAATTTAAGCAAAGTTTGTGAAAAAACTGACCAATTTTTTTAAAAACTTGTTACGTTGGCGCAGAACTTGCTTGTCTTCATTTTTTTGTCATAACAGAACTAGTTCCAGCCTAAATCAATAATTAATTTCAACATGTCGGTTTATGTGAAAATTCCAATAAAAAGATATTTTTAAACTAACTCGAAACTCAAAAAATGCATATAGGTTAGTTTTGCACCAAGGTGACAATTTATATACAAGTATAGTCCTATAAGTATATGACATATTACAATGAGAATTTGACTGAAAATATATAATTTTCATTATGATATATTAAAATAGTAATTCGATTACATGTTTATGAAGTCCTGTTCTTCTAATACATTTGATCATTTTGGATTTCGATATTTTGTTGTTTAAAAATATATAAATTTTATAATTCGATAATTTGAACAATTTTGATAAACATAAATCTTGCATTATTTGTGAACTTCTGTTTCGATTCTGTCTTACGCATTCGGGCATCTGATACGAAAATCTGAAAACACGTTTTCTGCAAAATAAATATATATATATATATATATATATATTTGAAAGCAAGACAAGTTCCCAACATGTTATTCTATTTGCCATTAATAATGCCTTTTAAGCGTACTTTGATTATGACAAATGGAGTTCAGGACATTTTCAACTAAAACTTTTAATGAAATTTTCATTGCTTTACAGCCCTTTCTGTATACAGCGGCGATATCTTAAAATAGAATTGAAATACAGAAACTTTCTCACTTCATGTAAACGGATTTCAATTCTACTCAACAGACATATGTACCTACATCAAAAGATTATATTACTCAAATTTATTCATTAATTTTTTCATAAATTTATTTACCTTTAACGAGTAAACATGAAAATTTAGAATTTTATTATTCTAGTTTTAGGTAATAGGTGACGTTTAGTAACAATATTTTTTCGCTATTAGCTTTAAAACTTGCCGTTATATATCTTACTTTTAATTCTAGAAATAAATTTTCTTCACCGATATTAATTGTGTAAAAATAAATGTTATTTAATTTATGCGAAAATAAACTGGAGAGAAATATATATAAAGAAAAATATAGCAACATAATCCGATTTTGCAACTCAAGATATTTATCCAATTTCTTTCGACAAAACTTCCATAAAAAAGAAACATTTTTCTGAAATAATTCTCAAGTTTCACTGAACTAATTAATTTTAAAAGAATAATGATAACAAAAAAAAATTAACTTTCTGATAGAAAGGGATTAAAATTCATTTAAAAATTGCTTACCATCTTAAAGTTTTAGGTTCTTTTAAATTAATGAAGAAAACTAATTTTTATATAACAACAACAAAACGAAATGAAGAGGGAAAAAAAAATTCTTAATTAAATTTGATCGTCAAATTTAAATGAGGTATTCAGAGGTTTTTTCAAATATGAGACAACAGCTCTAGATCTATAAAAATAAATTTTTAAACTGTTTTGATTGTATATTAACATAAAAATATCATTACTGTAATCAGATACTATTCCAAGTATAATAAGTTATTCATATATTTCATCAATTCTTTATAAGATAGTGATCAGAATACAAATAAAATAATCAAGATTAATATATAAAGTTGTGTATCAAACTTGTTTATCTAATAACAGACTAACTTTATGATCAAGTTCATTATTAATAATCTTTACTAGGAATTTAATTGCAAATGTTAGCATATTTTCTTGTCAATCTAAAGGTTGTTAGTTTAAATCTTACTGGTTCTAATTTGATTTTTAATTTGCACTCCTAATAATGATTGTGTGACTTAATGTCAAAAATTTAGCCACAGATTTTTTTTTGCTTATATCTATGGTGGGTTTTTTTTTTTTAGCATTCTGATATTTTTTAGAAGCTAATAAGTGTTTATTTACTACTACTATAAGAGGTTTCAATTTTATCAATTTACAATTAGATAAATAATGGATTCGATGATTGTACAGCTTTGTTAAAATAAAAGATCATAAAAGATTGAAGTATTATATAGTTATTATATTATAGCTCCTATATTAATCATATATTTAATGGTTTGATTAACTTTTTCGTGAGAATTTGATTAATAATTGCTACCGCTTTAATATTTCATATATGTAAGTGAAGAATTTATTACAGTAATTGGCAGTAAATTACAATCTAACTTTACATGTGTTGTGTTTGAATACAAAATTATAGCTGTATTATAAATATATTAACAGTTGCACGCAAATATAAATATACGATATGCGTGATGTATTTACTTAGAGATATTTTCAAATTATACTTATTTATACGTATCCATATGAAGAAAGTGCGTAAAATATAAAAGAAAAACACCTAGAAATTTCTAGTTATTATTTTTATATTTAATATTCCTGATTTCTGCTCTAAGCATTCGCTGAGGTTTAAAAAAAGATTTATTTCTATATAAATTTTTACTTTTGTATTCCATCATATATAAATTATATTTCTGTTAGTTTTTTTTTTTTTAAATTATAAAATTATAGTAAACTATTTTAAAATTATTTAAAACTCATTTTAAATAAGCATTAATATACTTTGACAAAAATTACTTTTAACATTTTTTTATTTTTGCATTAAACACCATTAATTTTATATTTATTTATCTAATTAAACATTTACACCAAAAGAATTTATAAAAAAAAAAAATAATAAAAATTACTTTTAAAAGAAGTGAAAATACGTGCTATTATTGTGATTTTTGTTTTGAAATTAATTTGTAAATAAAAATACAACTTGGTCTTACAATTAGTATGTATATATTATCGTAAAATTTAGAAAATCTGCTGTTACCACCACAGAACCAACCGTTATTGTATTAAACAAATTTATGGAATAGACAAATTTGTATATAACTATTGTAGTCAGTTGTTTAAATCTTCTACCACGGGGACGCTTCAAATACTGATAAATTCTACTGTCGCATTTTCAATTTTTCTTTATTATATTTTTTTAAATAATGAATATATAGAATATATATTGCTTTGATAATAATTTATATATATATATAGTATATAAAAAATGTATATGTTTTAAATATGTGTGTCATATGTGATGGTGCTGTACTACACTTAATTTAATGTTTATTTTTTGTATATTTTTATGTGAACATATGTTGGCCATAAATGACGTCAATTAAACATACATACATTCTGTTAGTAATATGAGACATAGTTAGTGGAATCTGTTTTTTACTTATCTGTTTATAAGTCTTTTTAAATACATTTTCAATTATTTTTTAACTAGATGATTTTTGCTAGCTTAAATTTATTTTTATGGAGTAGTTTGATAAAACAAATATAATGAACGAAGGTATGATAAATAAAATAAAAAATAAATTTTTGTTTTTTTAATAATCAAACTTTAAAAGTTTTTAAATTTTATCCACAAATGTGTATTTTCACAGAGATCATACTCTTTATGTAAAACAAACAAAAAAACCACTTGTTAACTTTTAAGTATTACATCAGCGAATATTCAGGAGAAATAGAAATTAAAAATTATGAAAATTTTTATTAATAAAATGATACGAAAATTGTGCCTAGACACATAATATTTACTGATTAAATGTGATTAGTTTCTATTATAACTTATAGTATAATTATTTTCGTAAATTGAACATTCATTAAAATAAAATATTCTACGTGTAAATATGTACAGTAACAAAGAAATAATAAATATATGGTATTATAAAATAAACTATTCCTAAGATATGTGTTGTGGTATATCTCTATTTTTCTGTTAAAAAAATTCTTTCTATAGCCAGTATCAATTTCCCAGCACACTACGTGCTGATGGGCATTTTGACTGCCTCCTAGTGGTGTAGAGTTTGTTGTTGCCTAGGCGAGATGTGCGTTTGTTTGTGGTTATACAATTCGTCGCCTACGGCGTTTCGATCGCTTATATACGCCATCATTCTCCGTGATCGATATTAATTGCGCGCCGCGTCTTTTTTTCGTTGTTAGTTCTCGGTTCGGCTTTTCGAATTCGCGTGAGTTGCTATCGTATCGCGGCCTTCTATATCGTTGAGGTTTCTTTTTTTTTGAATTGTTTTTCGCTTATATTTTCCACTTTTGCCAAAGGCTACTATTATTTTTTTTAAGTTGTTTTGAAACGTGTGCAGTAGCTTGGGGAATGCTGTGTTTTAGAGAAAAATGTCGTTTGATAAATACAATTTTTGTTTTGTTTTACCGGTATTGCAAATTTTATTTTATTTTTACGAAATATTACAATCAATATTTTATATGATACATTTGAATTGTCGTACAAGTCGAGAATTAATGTATGAATGTTTTACAAGTCTCTAGTTATGAGTTACGATTTGTTATAATTCTGTCTTTGTCAAACGAAATATGCTGGCTATTTGATATATATTTATAAAATCAACCGAAATTCTTGTGCTTTTGTTATTTATAAATTTCAATTACTCCTATTATATTTGAATTCTAAATATAATCTTTTTGTCTGAAAAATATTTGATTCATATATTTGAAAATTAACAGTAAAATTTTAAAAAAGTGTGTTAAAAAAAAGTCTGCAGTTTATTCTGGTAATTAAATATTTGCTGATAATCTAATAAGCTAACGAGTTGTATTTAATAGACAATAAGTATATTTTTCATCTATAAAGTAAACTGATATACAAATATTGTTAAATTTTAATTATACTTGACATATTGTGGTATTTGATGCTGTCATCATTAATTCATATAGTAATCAACTGCTGTATAATAATGTCAGTATTATACTAGTAACAGAATGACCTCTTTCTACATAAGCAATATGATAACGTAATATTAATATTATGATAAGCTTGAAGAAAAAATATATTAGTAATGTTCTGTACACTTTTAGTATTTTTATCTCTTAAATACTCTACAAAATAAATTTTTTATATCATCTGTAACATTGACAAAATTTTTGAATAGTTTTTAGACATGCACATTTGCCTGACTTTATTTTTTTGTCTTCAGAAAACTCTGCAATATCTTATTTTTCTTATACGTTATTTATGTAAATAAGTTTTAAATCGAGTATGTTTTTATCTTTTTTTTCAAATAAATTAACTTATACAATTTATCTATTTTTATCATAAAATATTTGACGAAGAAAAGAAATATCTATATTATTTCTCAAATATAACCTTAATATTTTTAAATAGAAAATTATAGCTATTATAGTAACGATTTAAAAATCATTATAAACTTATTACAAAGATATGTTGAGTTTTCTAAAAAATAATTATTTAATTTTTTCCCAATTGGAAATAATTGTGATAGGTTGATTTATATAGATAAGTGAAAATATTTCACTGCAAGACATTTGGAAAGTGCATTTCGTGGTGCTTCTAATTATATATAAACAATTTATTCTATCATTAGATTAATAGTATCTATTACATGCATATGACTGCAATATATGTACCTGATTGTTAGCTACTGCGTTTTCTAATAACACTCTATAATTTTTAACTTAGACTTCACTAGATAATTATATATTATAAATGATCATTTCAGTCTGATATAAAATACTTTTAAGTGAGTAATGATTCGATTCTGTTCATGTTTGTAAAAGCTGTAGCATACATATACAATCACGCCATGTACCCAAAAAGGTGCGACACAAACTTTTTCCACTATCCATAAATCAGTTTCCTCCAAACATCCATATCCAGACAAGCAACTTTAGCTTCATCCACATTCATAATACCCTCATAAATGCTTTTCTATTTCTACAACTTGGAAACTTTTGCTTACGCAAGCCACCCTCTCTCAATCATATCACTCCAATTATTCAACGTATACCTTCAAAATAATTCATATAAATTCTTTTAACCAAACGTTCATTAGATATTCGCTCAAAATGTCCGAACCATCTTAACTGACTAATATCAACTTTTGCAACATTTTTTTAAATTTCACACTCATCATACACTAATCTATTTTGTACCCAATTTCTCCTAGTTACATCACATACTTCCACGTAAAAATCTCATTTCCACAACACTCAGCTGTAGCCTTACAGGATTATTTGTGTTTTCCAAACAAAAGACGAATTTTATTTATTGGAAAAAGACAAAACATCCTGTAACGCTACAGATGTCTTTAGATGTGACCTGTAATTTTGTAAGCTACAAGAGAAACTATATGAAAACTTTTTGCCAGTAAGTATTTAGTTTGTGTATACAAAGAAAAACAATAGTATTATTGAATTTATTGTTAAGAAGTGAACTTGCACAAAATTATTTTCAATTGAATTTCAAATAAAAAGAAAATAGTGTTTTTATTATCGTTGATTTAATTTTTTTTCTTCTTTATTTTACACTTTCTAAAATTGTTATTTAAATAATTTTCTGGACTATAACTTTGTGCGTATATTTTTTTCTGATTAAATTATATAAATATCGGCTACAGCAACTTAAATAGTAGTTTTGCAATTTGGATATTTTCTTAGTAATTATTTGTTTGTTGTTAAATATATTGTAACTTTAAGTTAATTTGTTTGTTTATAAGTTAAAAGTATTATTTTTCGAATACAACAAGATTTATTTTTTCTTACTGAATCCAGGCTTAATTTTGTTTGCCTAAAGTGTAAATAAAATACCAACATATTTCTTAATCATTTTTATATGTTTTGAGCAATATATTCATTATAATCTTATTTATGTCAAATTATACATTTGAGAGCACATATCACAATAATTCTATTATATTACAATTATAATTATAGTATATTAATTTTTCGTTTTATTTGCAACATTTTTTTTTAATTACATTTATAATTTTATATTGTAACACAATTATTGTAATAATTTATATATAAAAACTTAATCATTTTTTGTTGTTTTTTTTTTGATAAAATTGTTCTACGATGTGGTCAGTTCTGAAGATACAAAAATTAGGACAGCTTTATTTAATAAATGGTTATTTAATTATACACATTTTAAATAATGACTTCTCTGACTCACTTTTTTTTTAAACTTCGAATTTTGAACTTTCTTCAATTTTGTGCGTTTAAATGCATTGTTAGAAGTAATTTAAACAAAAAAAAATACATTTAGAAGAAAATAAACTAGATATGTTTTCTCTTCCGTTCTAGAAAAACATATTTTTTGCATTATGGAATATCCGCGAAGTATTGTATATGTACATAAAAAATTGACAGAATTTTTTTATTGTACAAGGATATTACAGCCACACTTCTGTTAAAGAACGTTTAACAATTTTTATTTTAAGTAGAACATTCTATAGTACTGAATTTTGTTTAGCAAAACTTGTATTTTATTATACATACATTGCCTGTTATAATAATATGTAAACATAAATTTTATCGTTATTGTAGTATTAAAGAAAAAAATAGAGCATTTCAAATACATATGTATGTTTTTTTCTAGTTTTCAACACATAAATTTAATTATAACAAACATAATAATGTTTTATAAATTATTTTCAGTTACGTATTGTTAATTTTTTTGTTAGTGCATCAATTGGTAATAAAAATTTATTATATCTTGCAATAAAATATAGTTTTATGTTTCAAGATTTATTTTTATATTATAAAATTAATACATGAACAATTTTTGCACAAATTGTAAATATATTGAATAGTTATATTTTTTTATAGACGTTTTAAATTATCTATAAAAGCAAAAGTTTGAACTTACACCAGGTAAGTTATTTATTATTAGTTTTACAGACAATATTCTAGCCTATTGATTGAAAAGAACTATTTAAGTATAATCATAAAAAGAAACTTTGTCTAGACAGATATATCTTTTATAAAGATATTTTTAAAACTATTTCACATTAGTAAAAAAAAAATCAATCAAAGTTATTTAAAACATTTTGAAATTATATTATAATAATCAAATACTATAAAAACTTTGAAACTACACTAGATAAAACTATTAAAAGCGATATCAAAACTTCTCTACGATATTACAAAGCTGAAGAGTGTAGTTTGTAGTAAGTGCAGGTCGTGACCTCGCATAGAAACTATTACATTAGCGCTGAAAGAACAAGTCTCTTTGGTTTTGCGAGTATTACAAAAAGGAAATGAGTAACCCACAGAAACATAAGAAAATAGCGAAATACATTCCCTGCAACAAACGCTAATCTGTAATGACAACAACAACAACACAGCTTTGATCGTTTTGATTGAGAATCTTACAACATGGATAAGAAGATTGAAAAATTAATGATGTGTTGTAAAATGTTTCGTCTTGCATTCCTATTGGGTGGCATGCCATTGCATAGTCATTGTTACAAAATCAAATCGCTAGAGTTATTAATGTTTAACATTGAAACTATTATATTATTTAATTTTAAACAGTTTAATTACTTGTATCTATATAGTTAAGATGTATTTGTCTTATTTAACAGTACGAGGATTGATTAAAAGTAATACCTCTATTGTCAAATGATTAAATTATAACAAAGAACATTTACATGTTTTGTAATATTCATATTATTTTAAAGATTACTAATAAACCATAATAGATACAACGATAAAACATAACACTGCTTAAAAATCCATTATTTTTTTATGTACGGCAGTAAAATAATAATTGACGGAAGTAATGCTTCTATAAAACATTGCTTACATTAATTGTATTGCAAATATAATATATTGCAAATATATGATATGCAAATTTCACATATCATCTGGAATTTTTATCAGAAATTCAAAACAACTGTGTTATAGTCTTTTTCAGATTCAGTTTAATTCTGTACGTCAAAATATTTCTTAAAATCAATAGATTTTTAACAGATTATTTTTTTTAACCTTTTTTTGTTCTCAATTTTTATAAAATATGTAAATTTTCTTGTTCCTAATGAATTCAAAAAATCTGATTGTTTAAAATATTAAAATTTTAAATTACTCATAACTTATAATATAATTTGGTTTTCAAATATATATAAGTATATAAATTTATCACAACAGCAATGTGTATTTTAATATTTTTTAAAAATTAAAAGAAAATTCTAAAGTATTTTAAAATGCAATTTTTTTTTTATGCAAATTCAATTACTTTACTTTCATTGCTCATATCAAGGTATTCAGTAAAAAGTTAAACTAATTCATTTTTTTTTATCGTGCAATTACACACAAAAATCATATAAATAATCGCTATCAATTCATAATCGCACAAATGAAACTTATTTAAGTTCTATAGCCAATATATCATTCCGTGTTGCAATTTCCAATTCTATCCAATAGCTATCTATAATGTAGGTGGGTTGTTAGAACTCGGTGTTTTGTTGTTTGCAAACTGCAACAAGAACAACAGCGCTACTTCACTAACAACTAAAAGAGCTTGGCAACATCAAGTTATATCGCTGAAGTAACAAATACAAGAAATCTACCATCCACTTTACTTCCACAAGACATATATCGAACGCGCGTATCTTGGAATGTCCGTCTCGATATCGACTCGCGCTGATTGCTTTTTGATAATCGGAATTGCTATATATGCCCAGTCTCTTTACTCTCCACCGCCACATGGTTTTATCTATGGTTTTTGTACAGTCGAACAGTGATTTATAGATCGGAACCGTTCACCTAACTGTTGCTTAGATGCAATGCAATATTTATTTGGGTTGTATCTACCTTTTGGTTTTTTTATTCGATTGATAAATGTAATGTATTTTCTGTGGAAAGAAGGATTATTCGATGTTTGTGAATAGAAATTAGAGTAATTGCTTTTAACGATAATTAATTTTCCAATATTGGAAAGTTCTTTTCACTATATGGCATTGATTTAGAAACCGATAGTTTAATTAGTTAATGAAGCAGTATTTAAGATTGAAAGTTAAGATTTGTAATTATTGAAACAGATATTGGTCAAGTAGAAAATTTTTATTTTATTATTATAGATAATCATAATAATATTTATTAACTATTTACAATTATAAAAAGCTTTTTGCATGGAAAAAATAAGTTCTAGTAAGCTTCAGGCTTTCACAGTCGGTATCCATTGAATTTACAGAATTTTTTGGGCTGGTATGCATGGTCGATTAACGAATTTTATCCTTAATCTATGAAACAGTCGCAAAATCAACAATGTCAATTTATTTTTTTTACAAATGCCAAGCATTATATGTAAAAACTTTTTAATTGCACGAGAATATTATATAAAATCGATAAAATAAAATAAAATTCAATTAGATGAATAATTAATTACGCTTAAAAACCGAGTAGGAAAATAAATGAAACGAAATAAAAACAAAAGCTTCAACATCAAACATGAAAAGCTCGTTCAGTATGTGTTTTTAAATTAGATTTAACTCTAAGCTTCAATTTGCATTCCATTACACACTTTAACCGATAGAAAACAATAGACTAATGCATCGGATAAAATAATTAACTTTTCACAAAATAAATTAACAGTTACTGTGACAGTTAACGTGTCATAAATTATATAACATATTAACTACGATTTTAATGGTACATATGTCTTAAATTTTGCAATACATAAAAACAATTTTCTGAAAATTTGTTGTTAGTAGTGGGCGGTAGATTCAGTGCCAAGTTGCATATATACTAAAATTACAAAAATTTCGTTAAATTTATGAATATTTTGTTCGTAGATAAATACATATTTACTTTAATAGCCCCGCAAAGTTGTTCAAATGTTGGCAATACATGTCCCTCGTAAATAACATTGTGTTCTATCTCATTGACTTAGATATCGTATAAACATTATGAAATTTAATTAAATCTATCTTGCAATAACATTGCATATTTGCTCAGAAAAGCATGTCAAAATTGTATGATACATTAGATTACTTTACGAAACTCTGATATATAATCTTCAATAATGTTATTGTTTATTAATTTTACTTCTTGTTATATTTCCACTATCAAATCCGACATTCATTATTCATTCGCTAGAAAATTAACAACTTTCAACTCAGATATTCTATAAATTTATCAATTTCGTTACTTTATTCTGAAGAATTTTGCAATAATAATTAACAAGTATACTAAATTATTCGGTTTAGCAGAGCTAAAAACCAATACTAAAAAAAAAGTTTTTAAAATACGAGTATCAATATTAATTTAAATACTTTTTTCATTAAAATTTTACATAACATACTAAACACTAATCATGTATTTTTTTTTATAAAAATATAATATTTAAAGAATTCACATGAGAGTTAAGGTTATGTTTTGATAGAGTTTCTAAAACCAACTAAATGTGATATCCATTGGGAAAAATTCACTGGAGTTCTAACAAAGCTACAATATCAAAAGTTTGTAGATCATATTTTTTTTGTTTGTTTTTGTTTCACTAATATATTTTCGTTTCTACGTATTAAGCTACGCAATGTTTTAACTAATGTTTTAAAATGGATTTAGTTTAAAATTTATCTAATTGTAGTTTAGTTGTTTTTAAAACAAAAAGTAATAATAATAATTATACTACTGTGAACTATTAGATATTGTTAACTTCGTTTAGAATTCTATCTCGTTTGCTAAGCATATTTTAATTCTATTTGTTGATTTTAGAATTACTTTTAAAATATGTATAATTGTTTAATTTATTCTATTGGTTTATTGTCATTTTATGATAGTTTTTAAATCTTAAATTTATTTATTAGAACTTAGAATTTACTGTTTTTTAAAGCTTAGAATGATTGTTTCTGAGTAACTTATAAATATTCAGTCTGTATAAAAAAAAATTGCCAACTCTACATTATAAAAAACGAGCATTAAAAATATCAATGTTCAGAGAGTGAAGATATACGATCCTGCGTAGATCTTTCTGCAATGATAGCTGTTAAATTGGATCTAAATCATATAAAGTTAGTCTTTGCACAGCTAAACATCGTATACTGACTGCTGTATATAAACCAGTGCATTTCAAACTTTGCATATTTTCAGAACGACGAATTTATTTTTATTTTGGGACTTGTACTTTTTGCATGCAACTATAAAACTATTAATTATATTAATATGAAATTTTAAGTGAATGTCGACAATTTTATAATAATTTATTTTAGTAAATATTTTCAAATTTTTATTACTAGTGGAATTCGAATGTAGAGGACAATTTTCTTCAAATTTTCTTCTTTATTTGTGAATGCGGTAAAGTTTATGTTGAATTGAATAAAATTTGGCTTCCATTAATTAAAAAGAACTATAATTTCTGTGATCTAGTTACTTGTATGTTACCTAAAAACTTGTTATTTAATTTAATGTTATTGATAAATTTTTGACCTGATGAAACGCCGTTTTTAGATAGATAATTAACAGAATTTTATCTTAAAACTGTTTTTTTATATCAAATATTATTTAAATGTTTTATTTTTTGTAGAATAGAATAGTAGAATAATTTTATATTTAATTGAACCACTACTACATTCTATAATTAATTTTTTTTAAAATTATATTGATAACAAAATGTTATTGTTTGTATTTTTGTCGAATTTTCCTTAATACAGTTTAAATACCGCTGCCGTATAAGCAAACCGTAATACATCGTAACACGAAACTGGTCTTCCACCCAAGAAAACTAGCTGGAGCAAAATTTATCGTTTTGATTGTAAGTCGTAGATAGAAAAGTGCGTATCACGCATGTACACCGAATGCGCACGATACGTTAACGTTATGTTTAGTTTGCGTTGTTGTTGTTGTTGGGTCGTGGTCCCGATTCGCACCGGTGGCACGAGTTTCTAATTTATTAACCGTACGCACTTCTACATATGCTCCTTCTCAGCTCTGTATTCTGTTCTTGTTCATGTTGTTTTGTCCTGTTCACTCGTTCTCAGGTTGTTGAGGTTACTTTACTTTACTTTACTCGGAAGATTCACCGCCAACGACGTTGGTGTTGTTGCTGATATAGACAATATTTTTTGTTACGGTTATGTGTTCTAGATTGTTTTGATTATTTTAGTAGAATTTATTTCAATATTTATTCTTTCGAAGAATACATTAAAATTTATTATTTAAATGATTTACCTAATTAAATTACTAGAATGAATCTCGTATTCATAAAACTTTTCATTAAATTTACTATGATGATTAATCCCCTAACCTCAGTGGTGTATTTTTACTTATACTGGCGCAGAGATGCGACTATAGTTTTTTTTTCTGGATCTATTATTCTATAAGCACTAGAATTTTTTATTTTTTTAAATAAATTAAAAATTTCTTATGCTAAAAAAGAAAGACAAAAGATTCTATAGTACTATAGAGCTTAGAGAATAATACAGAATATTAGCATAAGTTACTGATGGTGTTACAGTACATTACAAGGCAAGTAATGTACAAAAATAGATACATTTTTGTTGTTTATGTAATATTCAATCTCTATAAATTAGAGTTACCACACCTTTTATAGTTAAGGGCTAAATAATGCATTCTGGAATACTGTGCAATATTCTAGTTTTCATCTCATTGTCAGATGTAATAGGTAAATGCTTTAATTTTTTTACGAATTTTTATAAATTTTCAATTAGATTATATTTCACCAACTTTTTTAGTATAAGTAGTATGTGAAACCGACTTACCTTACTTTGTCTATCGGTGGTTTTCTATATCTTGTTTTCTTTGTCATTTTGTTAGTGTCCAATAGAACAGATTATGTCGAAGAACCCAAAGTAGAACGTGATCTACATACAACGATTGGTGATCGGTCTTAGTCTTGCCCCTGTCTCGCGTCTTTGCTTCTTGATACTTCAACTAGCGACAACACCTTGACAGCTTCGACTAGAATAAATTGATTATTTTTTTTAAAACATTTTTTTTCTGCATTGAAGAAGAATATTTTTTTGAAGCAATAGTGAAATGTTTAGTTCACTATATCCATCATTATATTTACCTGTAAGTTAGTAAAAGGAGAATGATTAAGTTCAGAAGATTTATAATTCTTTGTGAAGGAGAAATTTACATGTTTTACGTTTTCAGTAGAAAATATCTATATATAAATAATGACATAGTTTGTGTGCTTTTCATACAAAATTAAATCGAACGTGAATATCTGTTTGGTTAAAAATTTTCAACCGATTTTGAAGAATTCTAAATCGAATTGAGGCTTCAATTATTTCTTTTTTATTTAATTCTGTATTTAATTGATTTTAGTATTTGCATAGAAACAAAATAGAGAACTTAAAAATTATTGAAAATTTTGTACAGTATGTAGTTTTATTGCAATTTTTCAATTGAAAACAATATATTTTTGCGTTTTATACAAAAAATTGCTTTACAGACACTTTGATGTAAATAATAAAAAAAAGTTTGACAAAAATAACACTTCAAATGCAATTTTTATAACGATTTTTATTTTAGCTGACGTGTATCGTGGCATTTTACTACCTGGGTTTTATTCTTTTAACATTTATATGAAAGTCAAGCATTTCTACATAATAATAAATACAAATAATAATAATACGTTTGAAATGAAAAATTAATAATAATGATAATGTAGTTATGTAAATATGTATTGTTCAACAAAGAAAAATCAATATTCATAAATATTATAATTGCCGCGAAATAAAGAACAATTTGTCATGTTCTATTAATTTAAAAGCGTGTACTTTATTTTAAATTAATTACTAATTATATCATTGCTATTATTAATTGGTTTAGAATATTCCAATCAATTTGGGATGATTACAATGAAATAAAATTGATTAAATGAAGTAATTCACTACCAGAAATTGCTGTAGTTGGAAATTAATTATTATATTTTTTTTTATGTGATTGCGAATTACAACAGTACGTATACAAATGATATTTTATAATTATTTATATTCAGAATTTGAGGCAGAAATAAAATAGTTATAATTCTTATGATAGCTTAAAGCTTCTTTCAAAAGAAAATCAGTTTATTATTTTAAATATTAAAATTCAAGGGGCGATAAATAAAAAGTAATATTAGTTTATATTTATAAACAAATTGCTGAAGATTTCCTATATCAATTAATTTTAAATAAATTTAAAGTTAAAAATATCATATAAAAACTTACAAAGTTTTCTATTATGTAAAACCAACACATAGGCTTTACTTTTTGATAAATTCTCAAATTTCTATTAAATAAAAGCTTTTCTAAAAATAAAATAACATTTATTTTTAAAGAAAATTAGTAATTATAAATATTTATTTTTTATGTTGATTTTATATTTAGCAAAAATGAGATATAAAAATATATTTTTGTATATCATTATTTACAAATATTATAATTAATGCATTCAAAGTTAAACATCTGATATTCTAAACTGTTATTTAAATATTAAAAAAAAAAAAAAAACTGATGCAAGTGCAGCGTATAATTTGATAAATTTATCGGGTTGCTTGCCAACGCGATTACGGGAATCCAAACATTCAAAACTCATTAATAAAACATGAAATATACACACTCGTGATCGCACTCAACAGGCCTCAAACTAAGAGGGAGGGAAGGGGGCGTTTCATTTAAACCAAGTAAAAATAAAATTTTAAAAAAAATAAAATATGTGATTTAATAAATATGCAATAAGTTTCCAACTGATCATCACGACTTAATCGTCGGCGACACTTCATTTGCACTATCGTTCTCACTCCCGCAAACACGTAATAACTTTTCGGGTTTTTTTTTATTTTATTGTCTTTTCCGCTGGCAGTTGGCCAGGCTTCGTGTGATATATGATGTATAAGGTGCATCTCGACACTTAACTGGCTCATTCTGTCACACAGATACCACATAGATTTTCGGACCTGTCTCTGGGACACTTTTTTTTTCTCTTCTGCGGGGTAACACACCGTGTGGCTTGCGTGAATTTATTGGCGACGCGTTACAAACGATATGAAATGGTTACACATGTTGCGCATTTTGGGGTGTTAGTTGTCGTCCTCTATGTTGATATTTTTATTATACTCAGTCTGCTTTTGCTATCACTGTGGTCTCATTCAGAGTATTAAACATTGATTAAATCATCTGTTGGAACTGCTGTCTTAATTGTTTTATTTTTCGGTTCACGGTCTAGAGATTATTTGTTTTGACATTTTAATTTATATTTTCATTTTTTAAATAATGATAAAACATATTTTTTTATATAGATCTAATTGATAAAATATTTTTAACAGTTTTCTGGATTATAGGATTTTAACATGTAAAATCATAATTTTGAAATTTTTTCTATCTTAATTATTTCAGGCAGAAAATAAACTAAATTAATTTTATATACTTTGTAACGGTAGAAATTAGATATGAAAATTTCGGAAATTACTTCAAAAATAATAATAGCTGTGGAATTTATCCAAAGAAATAAACAAAACAAAGTTTGTTGTATTTTTAATTGTAAAAAAAGTCTATAATATAATGGGGAATATGTAATGGTACGATAAAGTTTGTATATCGAACGACAAAAATGGGTATTTTTGTTGTAAACACAAAAATAATATATGGAACGACGAATATACATTGTTCCATAAAAATGGACAACTTTACGACAAAATAGTCATTACATCTGAAGATTTTATTACGAAAACGGGTTAATGTTTCATTTGTTTAGCGGCAGTCAATACACCTGACAAATATTTTGTAATTCAGTTATATTTTTTGTTATTAGAATACATATTTTAACATTTTTCTATCTTTAAGAATTTTAATTTTATCGTGAATTGTACCAGTTGTCTTCAATGTGCTATTTTCATACTTTATGTAAGAAATATTAATCTAATATAAATAATATTCAGTTTTTCAAAATGAAATATACATATGTAAATTTATTTTTCATATTAATATGTTATATACAATGTTGATATACAATTTTTCGTAATAAAATTTTTTTTTGTAAATGTCTAAATACATTTATAATGAAAAATAACAAAACAAAATAATGAAATGTGTAATTTAATATTCTGATTGTTCACTGAAAATTGGACGTAAGATTTAATGTTATATTCAAGATAAGCCACAGTCATTGCCCTTCTATATTTTCAGACACAAAAAGAAAAGAAAAATAAATTAATTTCCAGAAGTATTTGAAATCGCAACTTAAGTAAAATAAATAATGTATAAGTTAAGTTTAAGAAATTAATTATTTATATCTATTCAGCCAAATGTGTTGTAATGAATAATCACAATTATACATGCTTATCATTTCTTGTAGCTCGTTAAAAAAATAAAAAAATATGTCTCTGACTTCCTCTAAATTTTCTCACTGTCAGAATGAAAAAAAAAAATATATTTGTCGGTACATTGTACTTTATTATTTATTTTTATCATAATTCTTTTAAATCTTGTTTATGTTTTTTTTTTTGTATTCTCAAGTTTCATAATTTTTTAAGTTATGTTTCTCTTGTGCAATAACTGATTCAAGTAAACTTGTTTAGACTTGAATAATCCAAAGAAGTAGCAAGAGCCGCGTCATTTGTAAATGTTTTTCATTTTTCACATTGATGAAAAATAAATAAAACGGAAACGAAAAATAAAATTGATTTTAGAAAGATAAATTTATAGTAAGTAACTATATTATGTACGCAGAAAAAAATTACGAAGTTTAACATTTTTAATTCCGTAGGAGAAAATCCAATTATCTTGAGTTAAATATAACTAAAATAAAAATATTTAACATTATTATTTTTTAACAAAATTTAAAAAGAAATTTATAGCAAATATGTGCAAAAAATTAATATAGTAACTAGTAAATTTTCTTATATTTTTCTTATATCTGATATAAAATTTTTAATTTCTTTTCTTTAACTTCGCAATTTAACTATCAAAAGTAAATGCTACAATTATTTCTGTGAAACCTTTATTATAAGTTGTTTTTTTTTTTGCAATAATGTAACTGTAATTCTAATTTTTATATTAATTTTTTTTTTCTTTACAGGTAAGAGAAACTATTCATCATTTTCTATTGCAATTCGATTATTGTCTATCGCTCACCAGGTAACTATTTGATTTTAATCTAGTTTAGTTTTTATACATATATCTTTTGATATCAAACTATGAAAGATGATTTAAATAATTAATATATTGGTGATGTAATCTTAGAAATTAAAGCAAAAAATTTCTATTTGAAATAGAATCCCGCAGTTCAACTAATAATGATTGGCTTTAGCAAAAAAAAAACTAGTTTAGTTAATATTATTTAAAATTGTTAAATTACATATAATGAAAGGATATGAATGTACAGTTTTTGACAACTTTTTGTTATAATTGCAACAGTTAGTTAGTGTTGCTAATGATTTAATTAATTTGAAATGTTATGAATAACTTTTTTCAAAAATTTATTACTAAATATATTAATAATGAATTTTGCAACTTGACGTTAAATATGTGAAATTTATGAATAGTAAATTACTTCTAATTATTGAATATAATATAGAAATATTTTAGTTTACTTTTTCGTACGATAATTTAAGATAAATCGAAGAATATAAATTACACTAGCTCCCATAATTGAAACCAAAAACCGGCTGAATCTCTGTCGTTCCGATGTCTAACGTAAAAATCATCATATGACATATCCCATCATTTTTAACCGGATAAACTTTTTCCACAAATCCCAAACGTGTCGTAGCGTTATTCCATACGTCACTTATGCATGGTTTGTTGTCGGGGCAGCGGGCAGCGTCAACCAACATATGGCTGCAAGACAGTCGAGTATATTTTTTTCCCTCAACTTTTAGTATTATTATTATACGTTCTCACTCGTTTACTCTAGAGATTTTTTTCCGTCATTTTTCTTGTTCGCTATACGTCATACGTATTGATATCGAAGTGTAATCCGATAGGGAGATGCAAAATAAAAACAAAAAACGCCTTCTAGCATTTTCATATATAATGTGAACTCTTGTGTTGTTATGGTGTGTATGTTAGAGAAACATGAGCTATGCGTCGTAGTTTATATATTGTCAGTTAATAGGTTATAATAAATATAGAATATTTTTATTCTAATGTACGTTATTGTTAACAACTGAAAGTAATTTTCAATATATTATGAAGGTACAAACTTTATTTTTTTTACAATTTAAAAAATAAATGAGTAAAAATCGCGAATATTTTGAAATCTGTATAAGACATGGAAGAATTGGGACAAAACATATTGAAGTAGAATTGTATTTTCCATATTTTAAAAGATAAAGTACCGTTTTATTTATGAATTTTTAGTATAATAATTATAGTGTCGAATTTTCTTTTAATTAGTACATATTTTATAACGAAGTGTTAATTTTTCTAATGAGTATTTTACACTTTTTAATCTGCAAATCTAATAAAGTATATTTTTTTAAAAAACGTTGAGTATATGTATAAACGAATTTAAATGTAATGCAAGAAATAATGAAACTTTTTAAAATATTTTAAACGTTGATAGTACAACGAGCAAAGTAGTGCGACTTATTGTCGTATTCAGTTTGCGCAAACTAAGGGAAGTATATTCTTCTCTGTTCTAATACCATGGTATTACGTTTTTAAAGCACTTCATAACTCATATTGTCTCCAATACGAGCGCGGCCGTAACTTTTATTATCTCTTTCTTTTTCGTTTACTGTGCATCCCAGAGCTTTTTCGAAAAAACGTAATCTGGTCACGTTTTCCATATTTATTCTCTCATATATGAATCGTACGAAGTACCGAGATCTGAGTGTACATACAAGGTACGGACAAGAACTTTCAGAACTTATTTTATTATACGGAAAAAATAATAATAATGAAGATACAAATGAGTTTTACTCATGCGAAAACAGTATGGTTTTATTTATTTGTATTTACAGTTTTGTTATATATATAACCTATATAATGTTAAATGATTACATATATTTTTACAAATAGTGCCGTTTCTGTAATTTGTTGTTTCAAATTTTTATTACTTCATAACTTAAAAATTTGTGCTTTATACTTTTAATAAAAGATATTTCTTAGTAATTTTCGTAATATATTGTCATGAACGTATTATATATTATTATGTAATGGCTGCATAAGTTTATTTTCTGATATGTAATGAGGATTGTTTAGCTAGCAAATAATAGGTTTATTCTAGTCCAAGTTACCATTAAATAAATTTAGGAATAAGTTTGCAACTGTACGATACATGCATAGTTACAAGCTATAGTTCTCGCCAAGAAAATCTGTCTTTTCGTCATAATTATGTATACGCGATACAAATTTTCCGAACTAAGCTAAGACACCTACATCATAATACAAATTAATCCTGTCATATCAGTAGTGAGAAGAAGAAGATAATCGCGCTACGTATGTCTAACAAAATCATACACCTTCTGCCTCGGATAGTTTTAAACTTTTCTCAAACTTATTTGAATGGTAGTCTGGAATAAATCTAATAACAGAAATTTCTATGATTTAATTTTATAGAGTGATTTATTTGTCGTTAAAATATTTAAATTAAATCAGTTCCCTTGCTATTTTTTTGAGTCAGTCGTGGAACTGTTTGAGGGACACATTACAACTATAGTTGTCCATCGTCACGACGTATACGACGCACTATGGTGTCAAGTACATAGATTCTTTTCTATATATATATATAGGTACATAAAGTCACATCAGTTGAGACTAGCGCGCGCAATTCTCTGTCTCACCCATCGTAATTAGCGGCGACAAGACAACAAGCCACGTGACCGCACAGACGACGTGCTGTACTTTAGATACTTGTCTTTTCTTCTTCACCACCTCCTCCTCACCTTCTTCTCTCATTACACCACCTGCCTGCCCTTAAGATCACAAATGGATTCCATCCGATCCCCGAGAACAGCAAGTCTAGATGGATTTACTTGCTCGCTCTCTCTATACAGTCCCCAGTTCACGGCAACCCCAAAGGTTAATTAAATTCTGATTTGGTTTGCTCGTCTACGGAAAAGGTCACGTGAATTTTCCTGCGAAGCAGAGAGTCAAGTGCAAAATTTGATTCGGTTTTAAAAGTACTCGTGCAAGCTAAGAAATGACAGAATGCCACCTATAGAAATAATTAATTTATTACTATTTTAACAATATCATACTTTTCTATTTCTGAAAGTGATAATATTCGCTTGTTTGTTGTTTCGGAATTAACCTTCTATAATTTTATTGAATAAAGCATATACATCATTTTCTTCAACTATTATCTCTTATCTTTAAGTAGATTTTTGCAATGTTTATGATAAAACTTTCAGAAATTGAACGTAAAAAAAAAAACCTTTAAAATTATTCTGGGATTCTGTAAACTTCTGAATTTTAAAGTTCTACAAAGTATTAGTAAAATATTGAACAACAAAAATATAAAATTTTCCAACCAGTCGGTAATTTTTCGAACACTTGTGTTCATTTTCTCATAATTTACTTTAATTTTATAAAGAATTAAAATATTAATGAATCGAATATAATATTGATTCGGTCTTGCAAATTATTTTTTTTGTTTTCCAACTTGAAAATTTTATTTTCTATTCATTATTGATAAATATTAAGATTGGATTACATTATTTATTTATTATTAATATAAATATATAAAATATATAAATTCCTAACTACAATCTCGGTTTTAAAATAGCTTTTAACTAATACGAGTTTTAAGACAATGTAGCTACTCGTATCATAAACAAATCAACTAAAATACTCAAAAACTGAGCTTGTAATTCCAGCCAATGTTTTTAGTTTGCTAATATTTCAGTTATATTTTTTGCATTCCATTATAAAGCTAAATTGTTCTTTCTTAACTAATGCGTACTCTACTTGTCTTTGACTTTGCTGTTTGTTTTCAAAAGGAACTGAAAAGGTGTTCGTAGAATTTAATTGTGAATAACAGGAGACAGATTTGTTTAAGATAGAATTTAAGATAAGCATTATTTATACTTTATAATCCCAGATAAAGACGAAGAAGAATATTTGTGGTTTTTAATCGTTACAGTTGACAGAATTTTTAAATATAATTGCTAATTTTTTGTACTTAATCTAAGAATTTATATATAGTATTTACGTATCTTCGGATATAAACAACAAATATTTAATTAAAAAAGTATATTTCCGTAATTGTGTTTCTAAAAACAATACTTTAATGTATCGATCTGAAATGAATACAATGAATTGACGTTAATTTAAATGCTAAACGAATTATAAAAAATTGATAAATGAAAATGATAAATCCTGAAAATATGAAATAATTATTGACGATACAATGTCAATGTATTAAACGCGATTAATGGCGGTTGGTTTAAATGCGTTTGATGATAATAAATATTTATAAGCATCGTATACAGCATTGTTTTATCATTAGCAGCAGGAACGCCTATACACACACATACAGGAGCCATATGGCGTTTGTTATTTGTACTTTGCATTGATGTGAATAGCGAAGTACTTAGATATTGCAAAACAAAACGTTCAATATTTTCACAATCAGTTATCTGGCCTCGTTTGATGTACGCATACATATATAGACACACCAGTCTTTTATAGACGCTGTTAGTGAATTACAGTTTTATCAGTTTCGAAACGTATTTGGACAATAAAAGATGACACTTACTTTGTTCGCGAGAAAAATATGAGAGAACAATATGTATTCCACAATTGTTTTTATTTATCTATATACCATCAGTATGCTGAGTATTTGTAATTTACTAGAAGAAAAACTAGGCTAGAATAAGCTACTAATATAAAAAATAGGAAAATGGAACAATGTATGAAAATAGATAAAAAAAAAATGATGCTTCTGAATTTATATATATCTTATTACTAATTAAATTTAAAGTAAAAAATCTTTCAGAACTCATTATCTATATTAAAATACAAAGCTTTAGGAATATGTTCTGTATATATTTTATTTAAATATCGACGTTTCGATATACTTTACAAATAATACAAATGACATAAATAAAACACTTTTTATTTTTACTATAATATGTAAAGTAAAGTTTTTAATTTAAAATAATTTATCATATTTATTTTTATATACAGTAAATAAATCTAAATTGTTAATTATTTTCTTAGAGATTTTAAAAATTTTCTTGACTTTAAAAAAAATCCTCTCGGAAGATATTTATGCGATAACAAATAATGTATTTTTAAGGAGCTTTTTGCGGAAGAACCGCTTAAAATTTCCTTGTAAAAACAAGGATATAAGGACATAGAGTAGAACGCGACTGCGTGCACATAAGCCCCACAGAACCATTATACGTATTTCTAACTCGAAAACATTATATTCCGTAAATTGCGTTTGTTCGGCGGGTAGGGGTAGAGACGCTAAAATAAAACCAATCTACATAGATTTACAGATAAGCTTCATTTCGGCTTCAACAATACGATATATATATATTGACTACGTTCATGATTCTAAATACATTTTACAGTTTCGCACACACAAACCGACGTTTAATTAATTACTTTGAAATGATATATTAACTTGACTATAAATATTCTAAGCGCGTTTATAAATACTTGATAGTTTTCAATGACTACGTTTATTTCGGCATTTGAAGCCCGCTTGAAATTGAAATTGGACGAATGAATTAAAGCGGCTTTATAAGTCAATTCTGTTTTTTTATAGGATTGACTTGAATGATTGAGACCGCTTAAAATTTCTATCCCAATTGTTTATCTCGAAGATTGAAACAGAATTGATTAATTTTAAGCGGTTTTATATGTCGAAATAAACGTAGTCATTGTATGTGTGTTTCATTAATAAGGTACTTGCATACCGCGCTTGTATTTAGTGGGCGGTATTAGTCATTGTATTTTATGCAATATTATATTACCAGTTTGATGTTTTGCATTAGCAATGCTAAATATGATACCTACAACTTGAATTTTTACACCCAGCATTTTTTTTTTATTCCAAGTGCATTTATTTTATTATTATTATTAATAATATTAAATCTTTTTATTGCAAAATATGAATTATATTTTTAGTAATTAATGATGAATCTATTGTTTATGTTTTGGTTTCTAATTTGAACGTTATTTGAGTAGGATGTAGGATAGTGATATATTACTAGACAAGTTGCACCATCGCTGCCATCTTGTCCACCATATTGATGTTGTATATTTTGGCACAAATTACATACAACATAAAATTTATAATATATGCAACCCGTATTTAGAATTATATTTATAATTTTTGTCACACACATTTTTAATACACATTCAAAGCAAAATAAAAATTGTACGTTTTGGATTTAACACTAGAACTACCAACCAGTCAAAATGACCGGTTGCATCAGTTCATCAACACTTTTTGTTCATAATTACAAAAAATATTGTTTTTAGAATACTATGTATTTTTCTAAATTTATGAAATCTTTAATTTTACAAAATGTTAGATTCGTACGATTTCATTTTACAGAGATAAATATGTGGTATACCTAAATATACCAACCGGTCATTCTGACCGTCATATAAAAACATTACCAGAGTTTAGGATTGCTTGTGCAAATGCAAAAAAAATAAAACACGCGTTAGCAACACACTCTGTCAACATTGTAGCATACACAAAACATATTTTTTACTCTAAATACGGGGAGTCCCACGAATAAAAAGATTCTGTTCTGGTTCACATTTCTGCGGCTAAGTAGTTTCATTTTCTTGTTGGTGATTCTGGTGCGAGGTGAAATAAATATAAAAAGTGAACAATATTTTGGCAAATATTTTACCATTGTTGCTAATATTGTAAAAGTTAGTTGTGAACAAATATTTTTATCATATACATAATATTCCATATATTTATTCAGTAATTACACATGCAACTACACATCAAACCGGTCATTTTGACCGGTTGGTAGAAATAGGTATAGAACAAATCCTGGTAGTTCTAGTGTTAAATACAAAAATAAATTGAAAATATTCGTCAAAAAATACAATAACTATGTCACTTTTGACAGAAAAACTAGTAGTACCAACTTCAGTCATCAATTAAATTTTTTCCTCCAGTTTCTGTATTTTCTATAAACTTGTTAAATAGTAAAAACACATTATTATAATAAATTTGAGTGAACTGTAATATTTTTGTGTCTATGTTATAATTAAGTTTAATAACTATAATAAATTAATAGGACATTTCCGGATACAAATATCGAATGCATATTTTATTTAACAATTAACTGATTAGATTGAAATGGTAATTGCTTGATTTTATTTTATGTTTTTATTACATAATTTACAAAAATATTTTCAAATTATTTGATTATATTGTTTGAAGTTTATGAGATGCAACATTATATAAAAAAAACCTTATTGAATTTGTTTTTTGTGTTTTTCCAAAAAAATATAATTTGTCATATTGACACATTTCTTTAAAGCTGTAGAATAAAGTTTATTACGAAATAGATAATTTTAATTGTATAAAAACAGTATTACAAATTCTTTTCTAAATTCAAAAACGTGCGCAGAATTTTTCTGCTTGGAAGCTATCACCTTGAACTAGGATTTCTTAAGAAAATTCCAGTACTGTGTCTCATTATCTCCGAGCGTGAAGTGTGTTCACAAAGCAACCAACACTAATCGTAACACCATTCCTATTATTTTTACAATCCACCCACGTAATTATGGGCGAAAATTGCTTATGGATTTGCATGTTACACCAAGCATAACCACACAGAGAGTTCTGGTTCGAGAACGACAACATTTTTTTATTTCTTTCTTTTTCATATAGATACGGTACATACGTTTTACGCTACGTGTATTTCTTCTTCCAATGATCATTATCTAGTTTGAGATAATGAAGTAAAAAGATAAAACAAGAGAAAAAGAAGAGGGAGAAAAAACCCAACTCTGACAACCGGAAAAATGTCATCCGCATTTTGGTGAATGAACGGTGAAATGAACATACGTACATAGGGGGTTTGTCATATTGATTTTCGATTTTTAGCGGGTTTTTTTTTACTCTTATTCTGTAGGTTGGTACCGATGTATGTAAGACGATTTGAAAGCAATTCGATTTTGTGTTACTACGACATCAAGCGTTGTAGAAAGAGATTGTCCCACAAATCTAGGTTAGGTTAAATTTGTTTTTTTTTTTCTTACTCAAATAATTTAATTTACCTAAGTTATTTTATTAAATGTTACACATTTCAGTCTTCGTATAATTCATGATATTAATTATTGTTTAATCTTTATAATAATTTAAAAATCACTTTCTATTTATTTTGCCAAAACACTGTCATTTACTTATATTTCTGCATATGTAAATAGTGTTAAAAACTTGAACAATTTTACAATTACACTGTTATTGGTTAGTACACGTTTACTGAGATGTCTTTTGTGGTTGCTATCATAACGTGTTTTTGTGGCCAATTAAAACATATCTAGCGCTGTTAGAATACCGAGCAATTGTCATATTATAATTATTTTTATTTAATTCATTCATGTCAGACTAAAAAGTACAATTTGATATTTTATAGTTGTAGAAAAAGGTATAGTATAAAATTTGCACAGAATATCTATTCGTATGAATTGTACTATTTTAGTATTCGGCAAAGCGATAAAGTAAAATAATTGAAATTTAAAAATTCTATTTTAGTGGAAATCTCAATTATTATTCCAAGTTTGAACTAATAATATGTATAAATTTAAAAAAATACGATATATTACACAATTTTGTTTTAAATAATACTGAAAAAGAAATTATCGTACATTATTTTTTTTTTTTGTAGTACAAATAAATACAAATATATCTACGGCCGGCAGTCTGAAGTTTAATAAAGACAAATGTAGTATATAAGTTTCTTAGAAATTGTAATAAATTTTCCTGACACTACGTAAAAAATTGATTACAAGTTTTAAATGAAGAAAAATGACTTATTTTAGACCACAAATATATGTTTTTTTTTTATATATTTTCAACAAAAAATGCATGTCTTTTAAACAATTTTAAATAGAAAAATTTAATTTAACAAAACGATTTAATAACAAAATAGTTTTAGTTTATAGATAAAACTACTAAAATATTAGAAAAATCATGTAAAGATTTTTTTTTGTGTATGTTGAAATAGATGTAATGTTTTTATAGAGGCAATCATCAGTATTTCATTATAACTTTAATTTTCCAATTACGATATGTTACATAATGTAATTAAATGAAACGGCAATTCTGTCCGTTCTGTATATATTATAAATTTTTAACTAAACAAACGAAAATTTCCAACTTATCGCTGGAGTAGTGTTAGTGTAGTGTATATTACTTCAATATTTCGTTATATATATTCGTCCCTACTTGAGTCTAGTTGGGCATACCACCGTACCGAAGCAAAGTTGGGAATGTATATGTGCAAATATTGACTCGCGTCGTCAAATACCTGAGCCACCACCACATTGCACAGTCCGTATATAACCGGAGTTTGGGTGACGCTTGAGCCCCGAAGGAAATTCATTTGTATCAAACAGGCACACGACAGCGTTGCTACAGCAAGAACCGTAGCGTAAAACGTATTCTACACCACACGGTGCATACATTAATAAATGAACGTCGCGTCTCGCGTAGGAGGATTGGTTTGTGTTTGTGTGTAAGTGTGTACGGCGGCCAAGATGTAAGATTTAACTAAACCACCGGACCCGTATTTCATTCGAGCGGTTGCGCACAATCGCTCACGGCTATCTGTCACACATTGTAGATGTAGCGGTTGTGATTCTAAGAGATAGATCTTTCTATACTAGTGGCGAATATGATTTCTGTTGAAATATAAAAAAAAAATGCATCTTACATATTCAGTTTTTAAGATACTGTACTGTGATTGCGATTTTTTGTTATTTTTATTTCAAGTTAATTATAATTATCAGAAAAAAAAAGAATATTAAAATTTATCAAGTAATTATTTGATATTTTACAATATTTTATTATTTAATTACAATAATTTTTTTAAATTAAATCTTATTTACGTTTCTCTACTTATCTGAAAATTAGTTTTATGTTTAGTCGTAATGTTTATTGGTTCTAAATTGAAATATTTATTATTAGCAAAAAAAAAATAATTATAAAACATTGATAATTTCAATTTTTGGCTGCAACAAAACCAATAGCAAACATAAATAGTAATTGTTATAATATTTTTTTTTGAAAATATCTAAAAAAAAGTAAACAAATAATAAAAAATACAATAAAATTATATAGGATTTTAAATAAATTTTTAATATTTTATTTGAAATTTTCAATAATAAAAATTTAACAAAACCGATTAATTTTTTTTTACAATTTTTCATTATTTTAATCTTGCTTTTGTAATTTAAAAAAATATTGTTTATGAAACACCACACAAAGTACACTTTATTGCACAAAGAAAAAATACGATACGAAAAAAAAATTTTTAATATTTCAAATCAAATTTGATATAAAAGTATTTATTCGATTTCTCTGATCGATATTTAATTACATTAACGTATATTCATCATTTTGTCGTAAATTTTCTACTGCAATAAATAAAAACATGTGTTGAATATGCGCGCAATTGAATTTTAATACGATAAGTTTGGTATCATTTACCATTAGAATCAGTACACATGCATATCGGGGGATACAAAATAGAGAAATTACTCCACCCGCATAAACGGGACATACACGTCTACATACATATATAAACTCGCATTTTGACCTTTCTCTCTCTATCTCTCTCTCGTTCGCAAATCGTCATCTGTTCAAATCACACGGTCGAACACGAAAAGCTTAATTACTGGGCAAGATTGCAATAGCGACTATTGCAATTAGTTTAGTCGCGTAACTACTACCAGCAGAAATGGCAAAATACAGGGCTATTCAAAATGAAAGAACAGATTTCAAACATTTAATTCTTCCAAACTACAAAAGATAGAAACATGATTCCTACGTTCAGTGAAAGAGAAAAGTTTACAATTTAAATAGAGGGGTGGTAGAAGTTCCAATCACGGCCGCATTTTGTGTGCTGCAATTAGCAAAACTAGAGTCCATTGTTGAAGTTCAACGTGCATTTCGCCGTCAATTTAATAAACAACCGCCGCGTCATAAGCAAATTTACGAGTGGCATCGAAAATTTGTAGAAGATGGTTGCATCTGCAAAAGGAAAAGCACGGGACGTCCACGCACATCGAACGTGAATATAGAGCGTATTCGTACACTTTACGAAAGGAGCCCAAAGGAATCCACATCACGAGCAAGCATAGAACTTAACATTCCTCAACCAACGGTATGGCGAATTCTCAAACATCGTCTGCACATGAAGCCATAACATAAAATTGTAAACTTTTCTCTCTCCATGAACGTTGAAATCATGTTTCTATCTTTTGTAGTTTGGAAGCATTAAATGTTTGAAATCTGTTTTTTTTCTTTTTGAATAGCCCTGTATTATGGCGAACACGGTGTTTTCTAGTTCCAGTATATCTGGAATTCCACAAATAACCACGACAAATGATGTCGAATAAGTCGATAAAATTAAAGTTTTTTTTAAGAACAATAGGTAATATATTTTTATTTGAATTGTTCCTGAAAACCGATGTTAATGGTGGCAGCACCGACATAGTGCGTATTCAATAACGATTTCTTTTTATTAGCTTTGTTCGCGGAACACATCCCGAACTAGTTCCGAACAAGTACACATGCGCAATGTTAATTTGATCGTTCGCGTTAAGAAAATTACATGTTCTGAACAGAAAGTTCTGAGTTCGCAGAACACAATTATTTCATTCGGAATTAATTACGAACGTATTCGACACATCCCAGGATTTTATCAAGAATTTCTGATCCGCACAATGCGCACTGACATTATATGGTCGTAAAAGTTTACGAGCAATAGTTTACACGTCAATTTCGAACGTTTAATGTTAGATTTGTGTTTTAAAAGGACAAGTTATTTACTATTATGCACGGAATTTACAAGAACAGCTGATATCTAAAATGAAATTTGTCAAATAACGTGATTGGCAAAGCGCACTCTATGATCGAACAATAGGGTCATTTCACAAAATTTAAATTTTAAAAAAACATCACAATCGAGAGTCGAATATGAAACATAATTTTTCATAACAAAAAAAAAACAACAAAAGTTTTATAGTTCATTTTTAATTAATAATTGAAAATAAGTGTACATTTTCAAATCATTTTAAAAATAATGACGTATGTAATAAACAATGGAGCTATAATATGACATATGACGCTTTACTACGTTTTACAACCTGATTGGCTGACAACATTTAGCAAATACAAGTTAAAAAATTCAGAACGTTTTATATATATTTTGACTAATAATATACATTAAAAAATATACAAGTTCTAATATAATACTTTATTATATATTTATAAAGTTAATTATAAGTATAGTTAAATTAACAGAATAAATCTGGAAGCAATTTTGAAAAAGTTTATTTTTGTAGAAAATTATGAACAAACGCACTTAGTAAGGTTGCCTACTGTTACTTGAATTTAAAATTAAGTTGTACTATTTGTCCTATGTCAAACAACTTGTTCTTGTTCTTATGAAGTTTCTTATTTATATATTTTACAAATGAGTTTAAAAAAGCACTGCGTAGTTTTATCATGCAATAGGTACCAGTCAAATGACAGTAACAAATTATTTATTATACTGTACCATTTGATTATGATAGAAGAAAAGTTTGGTTAAAAGCAACAGGCCGAAATATTTCAGATTATAGTCTTTCAAGTTTTATATTTGTTTGCGAAGATCATTTTAATGTAAATATATGTGTACTGCAAGCAATATTTTCTTTTAATTGATACCGTTATGACAATACTATGCATAGCACGTGTTTCAACGGTGACGTCAAACAACTCTATTGTGCACAGGGCCGTATTTAGGATCTGTAGGGCCCTAGGCTGAACCTGTGGTGCGGGCCCTTACGAGGGGGGGGTTGTGATTTTATAATTTTAAATAAACATGTTAGGAAAATGCAAGATAAAAAAGGAATGTAACAAACAAGTAAATTTTACTTAATTTATTTAATTGAAATAGAGTATTTAAAAAAATAAATAATAAACTTAGAAATGAAAATATCAAATAATCTTAGTGGCTAATTGGTTTTGCGCTAACACTTAGTACTAATGAAGCTGTATGTACTAGTGAAGTGTATTGTCACTGGTTGCAAGTCGGGTTATTCTGTTTTATGAAAATTTAAGTAAAATACTTAAAAGGTTATTGATTAAACAATTATTTACTTTAAATTTGAAACGTGTGGTGCGGGCCCATAGGCTGCAGCCTATGTAGCCTATGCTTAAATACGGCCCTGATTGTGCATGAAAGACGTCATAAAATGGCCGACGTCGATTTTTGGGAACCCGTTTGCCGGGCAAATCTTTTTGTTAATTACGGCTATAATAATGCGAAAAAAAAATTGTTGTTGCTGTTTATGCCTATAAATTCATAAGATCTTTCGATTGAAGTAATAAAAAAAAATGTGAAATGACCCTAAACAAAGCTATTATTAAAATTTAAATAATTTACAAATAATAATTTATTGAAAATATGTATTTCGAAATATATCAAAATGATAATATTAAAGGTATATTGTATACTATTATTAGATCAAATATGATATAAAGTTTATAAAATTCGTATCATCTATCATAAAGTTGGAAATACAAAAAACCACATAAAAAAGTATCTAATATCTCAATATCTATATAAAAAAAATCAATAATTTCAAACAATTCTTTGTTTGGGCCAGTTATTCCACTTCATGGAATAATTCTAGAACAGTATCAACAAAAACGCATTAAGACATCAATTTTATTGTTTTTCTTATTCAATGATGTTTTTATTGAATCGGATAATTTTTTTTCCTGTTGCATAATTCGTAAACAAAGATATACTTACGTTACAAATTTTTTATATTCTATTAAAGAAATATATAAAATGCAAAAGCATTTTGAAAATAAATAATGTACACATATTGAAAGTTATTTTTATTTTTAGAAAATTCAACCATTTTTATCACTAATAAATAAATTAAAGAAACAAAAAAATATATGCGATTCGTGCTCGATTAAAATTAAGTTTACAGTTTGTGTATTATTGGAGAGCAAAAATGCGTCCCTGTTGTGTTCGTGACACTTAATAGTTTGTCGTTCGCTCTTAAGTTAAGTTAGGTTAGATAAAGTAGGTTTGCATCTACAGTAGAAAGTGTCACGCGATATCTTTTAACCTGATAGGTAATTGTTTTTAATTTAATATAATTAATAACATAAAGCTTCAATTCAATTGAGATATCCGTTTAACTCATAAATATATCCAATATAAATAAAACCGTTTTTAGTTTTGTTTTTTTTGTTGTTCATTTCCTTTTACGAGCAAACTACCTGTATATCCCTCCATAAATAATTCAATATATTTAAAGTCGTTTCTCACAAACTCTTCTGTGTTGTAGTACGTTTTTAATAATTCAATCCAGTTTATGGAACATAGCAAAATTGCCATTTCCTCTTAAATATCTTATTCGATAATGTGAAAGAAAACCAACTACAAAATGTCATACTTAAACTTTTCAATATTTAAAATACAAATAGTCAATTAATAACAAAAATCACAGGTGATTAAGGAATTGTACAGTTTTAAATTCTTATAACATTATATTTTTACATTTAATAGAAAGAATTTATTATTGAAATTGTTACTATTATAAAAAGAACTAAAATAGTTATTTCATCTAATTTTAATTTTCAACACAAAAAGTAGTTGAAATCAAATTATTTTTTCAAATAAAGTTTAGGTAAATAAATCAACAAACCATAATAGGTAAATATACGAGAAACTAGGAAAAAAAAAACCTAATTATATTAGATGAATACAATAAATATAATCATCTACTTCAGTGACGTAATTTCTGGTGATTGTACTCTACTTCAGTGACTCGTAAATCAAGATAACTTAAATACTAAAAAGTTCTGTATATTGTAATAACGAATATATTGAAAATCTATTTCACAAATAACTGCAGTACAAATTCTTATGTTTAGGAATATTTTTAGAAAAAAATTGTGCAAAATATCTATTATAATTAAGTTTATTATTTTTACTCTCCTATACTATCTATATTGCGAAACGCCGCGGTATAAATTATTTAGTTTGATCCAAAACATTGTTGTTTCACACATCTGTACCTTGCCTTTTTACTGAATTTTAATATTTCATTTTAATTTTGAGTTATTTTGAAGAAGACCTTTTTACGAACTGTGTATAATTAGGGGGAGGCGATGGGGCAAAATTTGTAGTTCCGCTACTGATCTACTTTTGAATTAGATGTTTTACCTAATATGATAGAAGATTAAAAAAATCATCTAATTTGTCTAGTATTACACTAAAAACAACATTTTTTTTAAAAATTATTTAATACATGCTGTAGAGATTTGAGATTTTATCTCTTACGTAAAAAATCAATATCCGTTAAAAATTCATAGATACTAACGGTTCCATTAAACCGATATTAAAAATTAAATTTTATTGCTTGATATTACCGTTCATAATTCAGGAATACTTTCAGTAGGGTAAAAATTGTTCATGTGTAACATTTTATGTTATACATAAGTAAACTGAAATAAAACAATACTTGCATAAGAGTAAAAAAAAAAATTGTAATTAAAATTGAATGCATTTCTTTCATGCCACATGCTAATTCTTACCTTGAAAGTTGAAGGTTCTTGTTAGACAATTGTAGCATGTATCTATCATTAAATAATAAAAAAATAATAGTAATAAATGCTGAATAATACTGCTTATTTACTATTTGTAGGAACAATTTACTATTATAGCTATAATTAAAATAGTTTTTTGCGGATTTATCTTTATCTAGTATTTTTATAAATATTAATTAAAATTTAGATTTTTCGTTTACCGGAAAGTACATAAAATCTTTGAACCTTTTTGTCAACAATTATTACTATCGATTATTTTAGAATTAGATTCACTCTGATAACTTAAGTTTCTTTGCAACACCATATTTGTTTCGAGAAAGTGTGCTAAGCTAGAAAATTAGTATACTAAACAAGAAAACGTACTTTATTTACTTGTTTTTTTGTATTTCTTTACACAATTTAAAGTAGAACTTGAAAATAATGGTTTTTAGTTTTGAATGTGAAAAATGTAACAAAAGAATTTTCTCATATATTATTCAGTTGATAAAATGACAAATAGAATTGTAAATTTTTAATGTTACATGAAGAGTTATTGCTCATTATTTGTTGACAACATCAACACTGGCATATATAGTTGAACTATCGAAAGACGCCTTATGAACGAATATTTGTATTAAAAACCTATTGTTTATATAATTTTTTTAGTTTAAAATGACATATAAAAAGTTTTATTGATTTTTAATGTTGTATTTCTCAAGGTCAATTTAATTAACAATTTCGAAAATTAGGGCACTTGTTAATTGTTTTGAAACCTCTGGCTGATCAACGTAATCACTCTGTTAGCTAACAATGTCTTATTTTATTTAACTTCATTCATGATTTTTTTTATGCAATTGGCTACCAATAGTTCAATAACTGCTATTTTTGATAATTCATGTGTGAAGATATTTTTTTCTTTAATATGTGTTTAATATAGTATAAATGTAAAATTGTAGTTATTAAAATTTGAGAAATCTAACTGCCTGAAAATATATAGATACTTTCGTCGAGCAAATTATAAACTAATATTTCGATGTTTATTTATGTTCTATTTAAATATTGATGTATAATGAACATTTGTTACATATTTCCACTTGGCTAGTTCCGATAAGAATTCCATTAAGACACAGTTCATTGAAATTAAAATTGACGTGATGACAGACTGTGAAATATCGATTCGGAAATAAAACGTTGTTACCAACATTTCAAACCGAAAATTTACTCGCCGCGACTATTTACGGTTAAATTATTACAGCGAAATTCTGATTACTCTGATATCATCGAACATTTCGGAAATTACTTTTTTTTTAATTTGCTACATTTTTAAGCCGGTCGATTAAATGTTTTTGCATCATAGAAAATTGAAAAGAAAAACTTATTTTGTAGTTGGTATAATTGATTATGAGTAATTTGTTCTAATTTTTCATTCGTTAAGTCTTTGATTTGAGTTTATAAAAAAAACTGGTTTGAAGTCATTAGCACTCTTTTTTTTGTTTGTTTAATAGCAATAGTTAATGCAATTTGTTCCATAAAAGGTGAAGATTCTATTAATTTTAATCAATTATTTATGGCAGTTACAGTCTGTTAATTATTTTAATTTTTTTCACTAGCTTAATGATTTATTATAATTCATTTCTAAATATTGTATAAATTTATGTATTTTTCTTAAATATTCTTATTATTTTTTTCGCTAATAACATGCAAAAATTTAAAAACTTAATGCCAAAACATATGGAAACATAAGTTGAAACTTCAATTTATTGTTTGAACTACTAAAGCTGTAACGTACTGATTTTTACTTTAATATATTTTAATTTTTAGTTTCTTCCTCTGAACTTATCAAACCTTGAAACTTACAAATTTAAAATTTCTTTCTTTTATTTTTGTTAGCATTTTTTAAAATTTATTTTTGTTGTTTTATAAATTTAAATTTATAAAACCTTATGTAATCATTTAAATAAATATGTAGCTAATTAATACTTTTATACATTCGTTATTATATTGGAGTATTACTAAATCGCATTGCATTGATGAAGTCTTATTCTACTTATGCAATTTGTAACAAATTTTTATGACGCGGTCATAAATTTTATCTTACTGACTTTTGTAAATAAATAATAGTTTATTAACCAATCGAATAACATTAATAAAATACCATTTATTCGCGTGTTAATAATAATTTCATTACACAATCAAATGTTGCAGTCTTGTGCATATTCCGTTACTAGATATTTTGTCTGTTTCTCGTAGATGGATTTCTTCTTTTAATAGAATATCATAACGGTAGATATGCCCAGAATTCCAACGAAAGATTGAATAATATTAATAATAATGATAAAGTATTATTTGGTAAAATTAGTTAAATTATTATTTCTAATACAATAACAAAGTTATAAGCGGCAATCAGTTGTATTTCGGAAGGTTTTCAAAGTAAACTTTGCTTCGCTAAGAATATCAAAAGCGGCGCGCGTTTTAATGGGTACATAAGTTTCGTAGAGGCACGTCCGGTCGTCTCTATAAAGCGTTCGAATCGCCCGGAACGATTCCCCGGATATAACTTAATAAATCAACTTCGTTGATATCTAAGTAATTACCTTCGAAATCTCTGCGTATTGCCGTCGTCTTTGGGACGCAAACGGACGGCGTAGAACGCACTCAACTATCGCATGTATATAGTTACTTGTACACAAATATATACAGACAGACTTCTTACGATTAGAGGTTGTCTTGGGTTTTGCGTCTTCGTTCCCGTGACCGGCCATCCGAGACATACTCACTCAACTCGACAAGAGTGTAAAGAACTTTCGAGTCCATTGGCGTACCATTTGGGGTCTTTTATTTTAATCAGTTGTAGCTCATATATACAGAATTTTTTTTTTTTAAGAGAACTACTTTTGGTAGAATATCCGCTTTTGTAGTTAAACAAAAGAAATTAAAATTTTAATAAGAAAATTTAGTAATTTGAGAAGTTTCTCAATTGGGGAAAAAAAAATACGATTATTTGTTTTAAATTTTTAAAAATATTGACTAAAAATTTATAAATTTTTCTTTAGGTTTTGTTAATTTTTTTAAATTCTTTTATAAATTTGTGTCACCAAAAATCGTTTTAGTTAGATTTAACTAAAAATCATTGCATGTTTTCTTCTACGTAGTTTAAAAAATAACTAATATTTTTTCAGAGTAGGTTTGGTGGATATGGTCAAAATTTTAAATTTTTTTTTGAAGACAAATCAGAAATAATATTAAGTGGATTATTTCAAAATTGATTATTTATTACTTTACAGTCGGGTTAAAATCTATTAAAGTCATATATGATTTTCAAAGAAAATATTTTTTTTTTTTTAAAGTATTATTAGGTGAAAATTTTTTCATATTGTTAACTATTTATTCTTTAACTCATCATCAAATATAAAAATATGAAACTGCAAATGATGCTTAAACTGGAGACCTCTTTAGAACTCTTTCAACATGCTATTAGAGCGCACGCGTAAATGTTTGCGTTGTTAGTTGTTACGGTGCGTGGAAATCATAACGTGATTACACTGTTACCAACTTAATAATAGCCGTAGGGGAAACCCGGTGTCACTTTAAGTTACGATTATTGTCGCTAGGCTGTGCCTAGTGTTAGTTGTTTACCAACTCAACTATAGTCTAGAACTAGATATAGGTATAATTTCCAACACGTACTGTTTGTGTATGTCTTATGTTACTCGCGTTTCAATTTTGTGTTGCTATGCGACAACTATGAGGAAGGAACTATCATTAGTTTGACTATAAAACTAGAATTATGGCTGCTAGAATTTTCACGCTGATTAGCAAAAATTATTATTATTACTACGGTCACTCACTTGAAGTTCAAGTAACATTTTTCAGTTAGTTTTACTAATATATTTATTATAGTTTCTGTCAATAGAATACTTAGTAGTTTTCTAAAAAAAATTATGTTGCAATTCTGAAAAAATCTGCAGGTTTACAGAATGTTTAACTTTTAATTTTTTAGAAATGTTCTGTAACATTATAGGTGTTACAATTTTGCTTAAAATCGTACCAAAAAATACAATGCCTTCAAATATTTATATATTTTATTTATCGTTTTACATAATTTATCATTAACTGAAGAAAAAATTATTATATAAATGACATACGTTGATTGTCTATTGTAAGTCTGTATATTTGTATTTCTATATATACTATTTATATACCGTAATTACATCTACCTACAGCTTTTCTGTCAATCGAGCTGTAATGTTGTAATATTGGACAATTTATTTATTTGATTATTCAAATAATACCATTCGAAAATTGATTGTACTACATTGAAATGTTCAATTGACTTTGTAAAACATTTACATGAAATATGCACATTTTGTTTATTGTTGTTAATACTATAATAATATTAAATTTTGAACATTATTTTTATTTGACATGATTTTCATAAATTTTTAGTTATAAGTTTCTTAATAAGTTTGCAAACAGAAATACTATTTTGTAATTAATAACCGATTATTTGATTTAAAAAAAATGAAAACGAAGGCAGCAGACATATAGTTTTAGAATCTGCGTATTTTTTGAGGCCACTGTATAATTCTATAAGATCTCTTTAGATGAACTATATTTTATATTTATTAAGAATACAGCAGAGTACTAGTATTAATCTTTCTAACTAATTTAAAATAATTAAATCATTTAGTTTATCTTATCAACTTACTTAAAAACTATAGTCAATAAAATACATTTGGCAATAATTTTTTTATTGATGAAATTTCATATATCTCTGAAAAATGAATATATATAAACACTTATAGAAAAACAGCTACATAAATACATTACAGGAAAATATTTCAGGACAATTTTCAATTTTATTTTATAAATTATCGTAAAAGAATAATAAAATAAGTTTTTCTAAATTTTTGTTATAAATATAAGGAAAAATAGGCAAGGTTTGTGAACGACGCTACTGAAATAAGGGAATACACATAACCATATTCTCCTATTGTAATCTATCTAGTTTTGATTATATACCTGAAACCAAAAGCAGTGGCGTCGTCACTATTGGACCCGAACGACCAACGACCCACCTGCTGAGGTGTCCTGTTCACTTCCTGTCGGACACATCGACGATAATCTGGGCGCGCGCATTGTTTTGCCTCCCTGCTGCACTCTCTCCGCAAGTCCTGCCGGTTGTTATTTCCTCGCGTCGTCTCCCACCTAACCTAACAGCATATACACTGTGCTGCTGCTACGTTTCTACCATCACCACCACCACCACCATCACCACCAGCGGGCTGCCGCCTTCATGCGTCGTGTGGTGGGGCAGTAGCACGGCGTAGTCGCGCAATCGTCTCCAGTACTTGCACTGGTTCCGCGCTGAACGTATGTCGTTTTCACGAACGATCGTTTTTCACAACGAAAATCACTTCGAAAAATCAAAACGACCTAAGAAACCATGTGCGTTATTCGACCCACAACGCAACGATATTGCACGATGTTTGCAACGAATGGACTATGTGTTATTAGTACAACCTTGTACCTAGACGAGAGTGCGTGAATTACGACAAAAATCATAATAATAATTAGAATAAGTTGGTGTAAACGTATCACATATTAATACATATATAAAAAGTGTATTTATTTTCTTTGATAAAGGTGTGTTTAAGTGTTTATTTTCTTAATCATTGCTCTGACGACGAGTTTTGTCTTTTACCGGCTTTTTAGTGTTCTTATCTAGTGTAGAGTTTATGACGCTTATAGTAAATACAAACATTGCGCCGATTAGTTCATTTCCCTTTAAATAGAAATAAATAAATCAGTTTCCGCAAAATTATCATACGTAGTTATCGTATTTTATTTTCGGATTTCTTTTGTTGTTTCCAAAATATACTCGGTCCGACATTTTGACTTATAGTCATGACAATTTTGGCCGACACACAGCAACGTTGACACGGAACTATTTTCATAATTAATGACCGAAAACAACTAAATTTTCTCTCGAAACAGAGGGAAAAAAGGTCTTTAATTCTATCGGGATTTTTTTTTTGTCCAGTAAACAAATAGTCTACACGCTGACTCGAATGTTCAGTGTAATTTATCAGAGCACGTATATAGTACATGCAGCCGCATTATTATACGGTAAAACGTAACTTAACACGGCGGTTGTGTTTAGCTTTTCGGGAGAGCGTAAAAAATACGGTTTGAAAACTCAGCAATTTATCATTTGTTTGGTTTCGAACGTTGGTTGAAAAAAAAAAAAGCGCCGACGTTGTCACATTTTCTGTTGCCGTGTGTTGTTGTTTTCAATTTACGTTTCATGAGCTGGTATGGAAGTGCATTTGGTGTTTATGTGGGCGCCAATATGCTTAGTTCGTGTTGTTAACCTTCTCCGCATCTACTTAACCTCGTTTTCCTTATAGACAGCGCCTCGTAGATTGCTCTAGGTATGCGTAGATACCTGAGCGAGATAGAAGAGTTGGAGTTTTGCACTAAATTTATTGGACATAGCTGTCTGTTTGATGCTGATTTGTGTAACGTAACGCCCTAGACGTGCCTATGAACGGAGATGCTCTCTCTCTTTCTCTCTCTTGATTTACGTCCTGCCCTTAACTCTTGCCCATTGCTATCAAACTTGACACTTATTGTTTAATTTTATTAAATGCCCGTGGAAACATTTTTTTTTCTAGAAACAACGAAACTCGTCTTTAGAGCATAATAACTCACACCGAATTTCTCTTTTTGTTTCAGTTTATAATATCCGTACATTACTGTGATTGTTAGTAGAAATATATCGTATTTATTAAAATAAGAGTTAGCCCCTATTTATTTTGGAATAGCTGTGATTTAAAAGTGATCCTTATTAACACAATATTTTTCGTAAGAGTTAAGTGACTTTACAAAACAAATTCGGGAACACACACACTTTTTTGGAACTGCTGTGATCATTAAGTGTCCTAATACGGTTAATTATCCAGATTATCAGTTCTAAAACTGGACCAAAACAAATGCAACAAGAAATTCGTAAAAGTGGTATTTATTCAAGTGAGCACGACCAAACTTTAGTGCCTTTCTTCGTCAAATAATTTTTTTTGGGAAGATCACAACGAGATATTTATGTAAACAAGAATTTAAAACGCATCTTGCTGTGGATATAAAACAAAGATTTCTAAGTGCGACGTTAAAATAAACACACATACACCAAAGATCATCTAACCCCCGACATATCAACGAATTTAAAATTGGATTACAACTAAAAATCGCTTAAAATATAACAATAATAACATATTTAAACTAGAGTGTGACCAAAATTTGACCAAAGTCTATATACTTAATATCAAACAAGCCTTATGCAAAATCAAGTGTCTTAGTGAGCATAATAAATATCCCGTTTAAGGAAAAACCGATCAGGTTTTTAAAATAAAAGTAACAACAAGTAGATCAAAAAAAAAAGGAGGAAACAAAAAAATTGTTTTCTGTGTATTATGAACTGGTGTTAAATCAAAAAAACAGTTGTGTCTCCGATAATGGTGGTCCTTCAGGATAATAGCTCGCCGGTGCAGGCACCATGCCCTTTACTGGATCCTCTGGAGGCATATAGACAAAGCGCTACCTGCATGAAATTACTACCGAAGAGGTTCATTAGCCTACACAATTGGCTCGGACCGTTAGCTACTAAGGAACTGAAAGCACAACTTGTAAGAATCAGATTTTTTTCTATTGCTTGCTTTTTAACTTTTCATATAACGGGTCTATTTAGGTTTGATTAAATTGTGAGGTAATCAGAAATTGATTGGTCTTATTGTAATCCCTTCGGAATGCTAAATCTATCAATAGGAACATGAAAAAAAATTGTATAGTTATCTATTTCGTAATATTTTGTAATGTGTATGACTTGAACTAAAGTTTTATTAGCATATTTTGATAATAATGAACATGCATATACTTTTCAGAAGATTCTATTAAGAACTAATTAAAATTTAATATATCTGCCGATACATAATAACTAACAAATAACAAAACTATTCTATAATTTAACTATCGTAGATCGATATTTTTTTGAAATAACTAGTTATTTCATGGAATATCGGATTATACGCTTTAACCGGTGACATATACATTAAAATACGAGTAAATAAATCGTAATAATTTGCAGGATTTTACAAATTGTTTATCATTATAAAACTCTTCAAATAATATTAGACTTAATTAAAACTTTATTAATAATTATTTATTTGAACTTGAAAACAAAATTTAATTGAATGTGTAATAATAAACAATTGAGCTGTATAACAGACAGTTATGTATATAAATGACTTTCGAATTTATCTAAAGTGCAATTTAGCTAAGCATCTGTATATTTTAGCAGATTGAAATTTTTTAACATTGAAGTGTCATTGGAAAATAAATTGAAAAAAAAAATTAATTGAAATGTTCCAAATTACATTTAAGGGGGTAAAATAAACATAAACGCTTAAAGAATCTATGTTTGTATAACACTTGACTGAATTCAGCGATGTTGCCAAATGGTACAAAGATACACTTAATGCATTTTCCCGTAGCAACTGTAGAGCGAGCGAACGAAATAAGAGAGCACAGAAAAAAATAAAATAAATGCCGCACACGACTCTTTTACGCCAATCACAAAATCAATTTCGCTAGGATATATCTAGCGACGGCGTATTCCCGTTTTTCCGTTCGGCGCCCCGCGACGGCTTGTTCCCATGGGACCACCTCTATGGGGCACACGTATATACGTCGTGCACGAGAACCTCCCATAAATTATTTCACAGCCTTGCGATCGGGTTATGTTCCTTGGGTTTTCTCTATGTCCCACTCGGTTTCTCCCGAGTCGGAAAATGGAAAATTTACTTCAATGGAGAAAAATATATGACGAAATTTAATCGGACATGATTCTTAAGTGGAATTAATTTGGTTTCTAAAACGTGTTGATGTCGAAAAAAAGGGGAAAAAATAATGAATATTTTTAGGGAAAAATAAATTTAAAATTGTTATTTGTTATTCAAAATGGTATAATTTCTATTAAATGTATTGTGATTTTTAACAGGATCTATTTTTGCTTCTTTATTTTAAGTAGTAAATAAATAAAATAATCGTTTTACTCTATGTAATATTCGAATACAAGAAATTGTTTATTACAAAATAGACTTTTAATCTCTAAAATACAATTTTAGTATATTTACTGAATCATTTAATGTATGGATTTTTAAAATAGAATTTAGCTTAAATATGTATTACTTTCTGTTACGATTTTATAAAAAAAATTTAATATTATTTATGTGAAAGCAGTTTTATTTTTTTCTGATAGTATTGTTATAGTTTTATAAAGAAAATTTAAGAACAGTACTTAATATGATTTGTGTAATAATAATTTGCCACGAATTAGAAAAAAAATTCTGACTTCCATTTTTATGTTTACATATTCAAAGAAAAGTGATTTTGTAGTATTAAAATGAACTCTATTATGTGTGAAGAGAATTTGTATCTAAAATATTTTGTATGCACTATAACATTTAAAAACATTTTCGTATAACTTTTATTGAATTTTTTGTGAAGGCATGTTTTGTGAGCACACACTATACTGGTTTTATTTTTATCAACAGAACTATTAAAATTTAACATGTTTTTTTGGCAAAAATGTTCCATGCATCAAATTAAATATGTATGATATATGGTATGCATTGTTCATTTTTATTGTATATAAATAACAAACTTACTATAAAATTTTTAAAAAAGAATTAAAAATGCAGTTAAAATGATATTTCATTTTGACGTCATGATATTTATCTCAACCTCGAATGGCCTAGTGCTTTATCAAGGTTGTTTAATGTCAGGATAAGAAGTAAAGGTAAATTTCTAAATCTATAAAACTCTGTGGATCTATAAACTAATATTTATCTTTAAATTTTATTTTAAAATTTCATAAAAATATTAAAAGTATTATATGTGTGAGGAGTCAAATATACGGAAAAGGTTTTACAATATTCATAACGCTATTTAAAAGATAGAAAAAAAAATGCAGTTGTATATGTGACAAGAGTGTTGAATGCATTATCACTTAGTATTGAAATAAATACTTTTGAGAAAGTGTGATTCATATTTCACATAATAATCATGCAACTAACCACAAATATTATGTGTACACTTAATGGGTAACAAAAGAAGTAGAAAAATTAAGAATTAAGATTTAAAATGAACATTATTTTTTTTTAGGAAATGGACACTAGATTAATTTTAAAAATTTTAAATGAAAAAATTCAAGACAACAAAAAATAGATTATGTATCTTTTTAAATTTAATTTCACTTGTTAGAGATCAAATCTTGTAATGCAATTTTCACATATTCGATAGATTTGAAACTTTACACACATAAATAGTTAAGTGACTGAACCTCCTAAATAGAATTATTCTCAAATTTTTTGTATTTATTTACCACACAAAATGAATATTGAAAATAAATGTTAATGTTAAAAGTGTTTGACAAATAGATTAGTGTGAAATTTTAAATTTTTACTGTAACAATTTAAAACAAATAATTAAAAAAAAAAACGTAGAAATATCTAACCAAGCAGAAACATATCTTAATTTTTTTAAACATGATAAATTTAAACTATAGAAACATGTAAAATGTTAAATGCGAAATTAATGACCATTATAAATTACATGTAAAACACTAACAATTTAATAAAACCGGAAAATGTATTTACAATTTGCAACAACAGGTCATTGTAATTAAATTTTCCAATTACATTTAATTAAGTGTTAAAGACAAAATGTACATAATATTATACACAGAGTATGTTTTGAAAAGTTTATGTAAGCTATTAAAATTAAAATTGGACTAAACAATATAGAAAATAGTTAAATTTTGTTAAATATTAATAAACTTATAAAATATCAGTCATGCTTACTATTTTCAAAAAGTACGTAAGTAAAATTTTAATTTGATATTTTATTTCTAATGTAAATCAGTTATTTTTCTAACAACAAGGACAAATGTTATGAGGTGCAATATATAAATATATATATATATATATATATATATATATATATATATATATACATAATCACGCCATGTGCCTATAAGGATGTGACACAAACTCTTTTAATATTTCTATCCAGATAAACAAATTTTGTTTCATCCATATTTATGACACTTCTCATTAATGGAAACTATATTTTTTGGTATTAAATGTACTTATACATTTAAATCTAATAATTATTGTTAATAACTTACAGAAAGAGGGAAATATTGTATTGTATATTTCCTGTGCTAACTATCTATCAAACCAACCTGTATAGAAAAGAATAAAAATTGATTTAAACTTTCTTTAAATTATGTAAAGTTAATTATCTGTTTATATTTAATAAACGTGCAATTTTATCATATAAAAAATTCACACGGTAGCAATTTACTATAAAAATAGCGAAGTTCATTGCACTGGAAATTAACAGATAAAAAAAAAGGTATGTTATATTTACATATGTTAATATCTTGTAAATCCAGTTAATAAAAATATTTTTGTGTAACAGAAGTTGTTTGCAAATTAAGATAAAAATGATTTCTGAAATATTACAGTTAATTATAATATATTGCGATTATGAACAGTTATTATAAGTATTTATAGCAATTAAAAATACTATAAAATTATAATTGTTTTTTTTTTTTTTGTAAAGGAAATTAATATGCAGATATTAAATCAAATTACTCATTTCATTTTATTACTGTAACTATTAATATTTATGTAAAACTATTGTTTTACATAAATATGAATTAAAATTAAAAAAATTCCACATTAATATACCCGATATTGAATTCACTATTTATATTACGACGTATTTAAATTGTTATATATTTACAATGAAAAATTAATAATGAATATTGTTAAACGAAAGTTTACAGACTAGATTTAAAAAATACAAATATGTGAAAATGAAATAATAAGATTGAAGATGTACATAAGTTAAGTTAAGTTAATCAATGCCTAAGTATGCGGTTATATTGTCAGCTGTTTTTGATTGATTGATTTATCAATTTATAACATAATCACGACGTTGTTAGTAGACGTCCTGACAATATGTTTAACAACTGATTTTAAGTAAAAAGTAACATAATACAGAATAATAAATAATTACGTTTCTAGGACAATTCAATATATTATTTTTTAAAAAGCTATATAAACATCGAATTTGTAATATTTTTACTGAAATATCTTTCTAATTAAAATATATAAAAACATAACAGTTTATAAATATCTCAAGCAAATAAAAAAAATTCTATAACCTTTTATTTGAATATTCAACAATAAAAAAATAGGGTATAAAGTATTATATCGATAAAATGTCACAATGACATTTACCTCTTTCCATCGATGATGATAGGCAATTGTTTTCCTATATATTTAGTGTTGACATTTAACATTTCCCTGATTTAGGATCCCTAATTTCCCAATGGGGAGGTGTAAAAGGTCGAACGCCAGCATAGATGAAGTCCGCTATTCGCTCCCCGCTCAAAATAGTTGAGGCAACAAAAGCCGAGGCATCACGTTAATTACATGTTTGGCATTTTCGCGCCCCATAAACCACGATCTTGTTATTGGTACCGGGGCGTTTTGGGAAATGTTCGAACATGCCGCGCGTCACTCAAACTCTGCTTGCGCTTGTGTTTGTTGTTTTCTCCAGTAGGTTGCTTGATATTACTCCACTAACACAGAGGAAATAACTTTAGGCTGTGACGCGCAAATTGTTAATTGCCACATTTAATTTTCGCGTACGAAGAATATATACATAATTGGTTTGATGTTAATTTATTAGCTTTACTTGCACGGGGACACAAGGAGGTTTCAATAATGAATCTCTTCGCGTTTCGCTCGGTCAAATTGCAATTGTTTTCTCTTCTTTGTGATCTTCATTTATTTGATTGATTATTTTAAGTTCTGTCAGAACTTCAAATGGATTTCTTTTTAGTTTTGTCTTACAAATTAATGGAAATTACATTAATTTATTTTCATTAAGCTAATTAGTTTAAATGTTCAATAGAAATTATTTAAGAAGATTAATTATCTAAAATATTGGCATTATTCTGTCTCATATTTATTTAAATATTGACGTAATAATCTAATTACAAAATGGCGTTCTACTTTTTTTTTTGCTTGTCAAAACAATAAGCATAATTGTTTAAACGTTTATGTAATAAGTATGCCATTATAATTATTTATTTTTGTCTACTTAAAATATATTTGAAAAATTGAGACATTGGTAAAATACAAAAAACTAGTTGTACAGAATAGGACATTGCAATTTTTTTCTCATAGTAACACAATTGTTTAAAAAAAAATTAACTAAGAAAATTAATTTTAAGGTTTTCACGGAAATTTACAGTACTTATATATTATACAGTTGCCGAACAATAAATTGACAATGATTACTTTTTTATCTGTAAATTTTGCGTATGAAAAAACCAAACACAAAATTTTTCTTTTTATATTTTTATAATTTGGTATATTAGTATTTTTATAATTCGACATACAATAAGAAGGTCAATTCGATCTTTCTAATATATTTTTAAAAATTATGGTAATATTATTTAAATAATATTTACTTTTTTACTTTGATTAACAATTCTTATTAGGTTTCAACACAAAATATTAAATAAATTTCGCGGTATCGATGAATAAGTGATTTAAAATTTAAATACGTATTTGTGAATAACAACAAAAAAGAAACATTATTTTAAATCTAGAATAGAAGCACAAAGCAAATAGTAAATTCACAGTAGGTAATGTACATACATTTAAATGTATATTTATTCTTATTCTTAGAAATGAAAATAAAATTTTCCTTACGTAAAATCTTTTATACGGTTGGATATACATACATCTCCGTACAAAAACATTGTGATACATATATATTACTGACAAACACACATACACAATTCACATATCTAAACATTTACATCTGTCACACGCGGTGGTTGGGTTGGTCTACATATTGCGAAATCTCTTCAACGAAGAATAAAAATTCGAAAGAAAAGAAATGAAAATGAAAAAGATCTTATATCTGTCATCTTTTATACTATATACTTCTAGTTGGGACTTACTAGACAAGTTTGCAAACTGTTCTTTTTGTGTGGTTTTCTATATTTTGATCGATTTTGATAAATGATAATGATGATAATGATTTTTTAAATGGTTTGAGAAATATATCAGTAAGATTAGTTGCTTGTATTGATTAACTTTAAATTAACTAAAGTTTCAAAACAAACAAACGGAAACAGTTTGAAAACTTTTCTAGTTACCATTTTTTATTTTTCCTTGGGAACCCCTTACAATATTTGGTATTGGATCCTACACGAGTTGTGGTCGAGTTCGAAATGTTAGTATTGCTGGACCGGATTTCCGATATGAAAGCCAAGCTTTATCTCGGTTGGATTTATTCGCGTATTTCCGTGCTAGGATTATCTGGGCATACTCGAATCGTACCGGGGTCTAGTGTTTACCAATCCGAAGCTGATAAGAACCGCCTGAGGTTTTGATGGGTTTTACCTTGTGAACTTGCAACTCGATGTTTGTTTGTTTTGATGTGTTTTTGTTTTCTGGTTACTGGTTGGATGGTCATCCACCGGAATTTCTCGTCTTGTTCGAAAACAAAACAAAAAAATAATAAACGTTGTTGAGATTTTGTTTTCAATATTTTTGAGGTTTTATTTTGGTTTAGATTTTTCAAAATGTTTTTTTTTCGATTGAAGAATTTAAAAGATTATTTTTGATAAATACGAATATTAAAGATTGATTAATATTTAAGTTACATAAAGGAAATTTCTATTCTATAGAACTTACAGAACCATAAATGTTTAAGACCTGGTTGTTTTAAGTTTCTGATTAATAGGTTTGTTCCAACATACTTACTATGTGTGTATGTGCAATACATTTATAAGCGGAAAATATTATTAGATAATTGTTAATATAAAAAAATACATCGGTTTTATTTGGTAGCAAAACGTTTTTGATACTGTTATCTTACTGAAAACAATCAGGTACAAAAATGTTTATTTCATCAAAATATGCAGTAGCAAATTTCGTAAACTATTTAAACTTCTGAACAGAGACTGATAACTAAATTGTTTAAAAGTATCCTTTAGTCTAATGGATTGAAATGTCTGCCCTGTTTGTACAACAGCTTCCAAATTAATTTTATGTTAAAATTCAATTTGGTTCGGGCTTGTTTATGTTAGCCCGAGAGTTCAAATTAGGATTGAAATTTCAACGTCAAATAAGATTTAACTTTTGCGCCAACTTTTATTATACGAGAACTGTCAAATTTTGTCTTAATTTAAGCACCTCATAGTCTATGTCAGTTAGCCGAGAACATTTTTCATTATTTACTTTTTAACTGAAAACGACAAATAATTCTGAATTACATTTTTGACGTTCGCATATTTTTTCATATACCAAGTTTTAATTTGATTTTCGTGTTGCTGCAAGAGAAACGCTAAAAGTTTTAATTGGAGAAATATTTGTAACAACCGTTGTTATTAATTGTATAATTGCCAGTTAAATTGGTAATTAATGATATCATTCGTTATTAAAAATTAACGTCTTAATTAGTATTTTAGTGGAGTACTAATTTATCTCTTCATAATTTTTTTTATTGTTTTTTATACATTTTTAAGTTAAATTTAGTATTTATAATTATATATGAAACAAAATATGAGTTTTTCTTGCATGATGTTATAAAATTATGAAAATACGTAAATTATACATTTAAGCTTATGTAGCAAAATAAAATAAGATCTATAACTGGTAACTATGCATTACAGAATATTAATTCTTGTTTATTGGTAATAATACTTTGCGAGATCACTCGTCACTCATATGTAATTATCACAAATCTTGTGTTATTTCCGTAGCACGAAATAACGTATATGTAAATTATCGATAAATTGAGTCATTTCCATGACTAATTTGAGTCATATATGCCACACCTACAACCCAACCCTTATATGGAATCAAATCCCAAGAACTCTACTTACAACGTATTCAATTTTTTTCGCGTAAAAAAAACAACGTACAAAATACAAAAACACATCGATTTAGGTTAAGTTTGCTGGTCCATCTAGAGAGTAAGGTCAATGATCCGACTGTTTTTTTTTTTTTTTTACAGTATTCGTTTGATTTATATCGCGGGCTGTTCTTTTATTGTTAGATTTTTTCTTCTTTTTTTTCGTTGAGGTTGCGTTTTATATTTAATTTGTGGTGAGTATTGAATACTCTTTGCCACAGTTGTCGTCGCCTCAGTGATGGTGTAGTATCAAAGTTAACGGTTTCCGAGATACGTTTAACGGTACCCTGTACTGGTCAAGGAATGTGTATATGGCTTAAACCCGTTATTGGGTCAATGTGTGTTTGGAGTGGGCATTTTTTTACCTAAAGTTTTTTTTTTCTATATTTATTTCTTGTTGTGTTTCTTTTATTAGGTGATACCGTAATAGTATGTTAGTAATGTTTGGAGAAACATTTTTAGTTTGTATAGAAAATTAAATTGGTATTTAGAATTATTAATATTCTCGTATATTATCGAAAATTTTAAATGAAATATATCAGCAAATAATTTAACACAAGTATTTATTAGTTATCTATATCGATTATTAAAGAAAAATATGATTTTTAAAATACTTTACACAGAGAAAAAGGTTTCTTTCGAATAAAGGCAACTGTTTTTAATAAATAAATACTTACTTGATAATAAGATATTTTGTTTTTATATTTTTTAAATTACTATAAATTTATGTAAAATAAAGAAATAATTTTCATTAATATAATTTTAATAATAATAAAACGGCTCTCTTGTTAAAAAAAGACAACTAGATAAATTTTTTGGTTACCAATTTTATTTTTTAAAGAATTAATAATATTTATTTTTATATTTGTCATTTGTTTTTTTTTTTATATATTGACGGTTCGTTATCAATATTGTAAGGTAAAGTTTTTATTTTGTATTTACATTAATTATGATACTATAATCTTTTCATTAAAATTAAATAGTTTATAAAAAACAATTTAAAATTACTATTATTTTTTATTTGTTATATTAATACTAAAAATTTGCAAGAACCTAAAATATCAAATATATTTATATATAATGTATGAAATTACTTTGTAATAGAGTCAGTTTTAATTATAACCATAGATGACGTACACTTTTGTAAATTTGAATACATACTAAAATATATGAAAGGACACCTAATTTTAATTATTACTAATATTGAACATTACTGTAATTCTAGTTGATTAGTTCAGCTATTATAGAAAATAATTACTACAAATATATTTGATGGTAAATTAATACAATGACATGTTGAAAATATGAGTACAATTTGAAAGTTAACAACTCATATAAAGACGGGGGCACTTAATATATTCTCTTAAAATAAACTGCTGTTTGACTGACTCATCCCATATATTTTTTTGGCAACGTCCGATGACAGCAAACCAAAACACAAATGTGTCTGCACATATAACTTTCGGTTATCTTTCAACATATATTCTCACACGACAAATAATATATATAAACACCTTTTACCATCCTTTTGAAATTGTCATAATATAGGAGAAACATTTACACGGACTATATAATCATTGTATTTCTACGAAAACAAAACAACTGACAGTCTTGTTGTTGTTGTTTGTTGTTGTATAGATTGTGTATTGTCTTTTGTTACATACATATTCTACCTAATAGTAATGAAAACAACGGAACAACGGTATGTATAGTAAAGTAGTATCGTTTCTTGTTTCTGAGTAGGCGAGCGCTTGTGATGCTCGTTTGTTCTGCAAAATTGTGTCAGCATTCTCCATTTGACTTAAGTTTATTCTCAGTTTATGTAGAATGTTGTTATTTTGTTGGGACCGTAATCAATTTTCATGAAGTTTTGATGCTAAAGTTGAGTTCTAATATTGACCAATATAAGTAAAGGATTGATAACTTATAATTTCATTTAGTATTTATTTTCTGCGATAGATTAACTCAGGAAAACTTTAAAAGTTTTGACATTAATTAATTGAAAAAAATATTATTATTTACCAACGTATCAAATATTTTTCTGTCTAATCTTTAGATATAATTACAGATTTTATAAACTTTTTGTTTATTATATAAAAAATTGGTTTTAGGATAAGTTTATTTTTGTGCATAAATAGTTTGTTTTGGTAATAAAAATATAAAAGTGCATTAAAAACAATTTAATGTTGATATGAAAAACGTCAAGTTTCAGATTTATATTTTACTGTTTGTGTAAGTTAATTCTAATTCCAGATAATTGTAGAAAATTAATTATATGGAACTCATGCAATTAAGTGTCGTTTTTTTTTTCACTCTTGAAATTGAGTTATTTTATGTATAAATTACGAGTTATAAATTACTATTATTTTAATGCAAATAGAAAAACCTAGACTTTTTATTGCAAAGCTTTCATAAATTAATATTTAAATACCGACGGTTTTATAAAAAAAAAATTCAAACTTTGTTGGCATATAAACCTGTCAAACGATTGTGTAATCAAAACAACAATATGGTCAAGTAGGCATGAAATTCCAGCATTCGATTTGTAAAATCTGAAAAATCTCTTTTCCAACTTACTTTTCCATATAATTGTGCTCTCAATAACTCTGAAGTGCATTCTATTACAGTTGTAGCACTCTCTGACTTGATTTCGTTATGCATCAGTGATAAATAAAATTAGTTTTTACCACCCGACCGCACTTACAGCCGTGTTAAATACAATATTAATGAATTTGCACGCGTGTGACAGGGAACAGTTATAATGCCTTTGGGCTGCCTATAAAGACCATTGAACTCTTGTCGGCTTTCTCTATTTCTTTGGACGGCCAACTAACTACAGAGTGCCATGGAAATAATTTTTATGATGTTTTTCTCATTTTTCTTGAATGTTTATTACAAGTTTATTAGAAAAAATTGAATTTTATTTTTATTTATATTACATAGCATAGTTTTGTAGCTCAATATTAAGAACTGTTTTACGTAATAAAAAAAGTGTCGTATGAAAATTAATCTTTAGGTTACGAACTAGTTAATGTATAATAATACAGCATGTAATAAAATGCATATGTATTATGTTGGTATTTATTACATAAATACAGAATGGTCACACTATGATTCTTCTCTATCATAAGACTTTAATATGTAAAAAATGATAGAATTATTGAAAAATTAATATAACTTTAATATGTGAATTTTATTTAACAAATTAAAAAAATCGTACTCATATAGAAAGTAATAATGAAAATGAATTGACAATACTATATAATTAGTAACATTACAATAAACAAAACAGAAACTACTGTAACTTCAACTAATTACGTGACTGTCTTTAATTGATCACTTTCCAAGTTTAATATTTCTATAACAACAAAAATTTGCGTGCACCGTATAGTTTTATTATTTCAAACTGAACACTAATTAGGCGGCGGTACTAATTACTAATTCTTATTGCCCGTACACCCAACCAAAGAAAGAAATAAAACTTGGGCGATGTAGAAATCACGGAAGGTGAAATTTTCACTCACCAAACATGGACACACACATACGCCAAAATAAGACTAAATCATTCATATCATAAATATAAAATAAGCAGGCCTAGCCCAACGTCTGATTTCTAATTGTACATTCGATTTTTTTTTTAAAACAACTTTATGTGAAATCATATCGAAATATGGAAATTAGATTATATTTCCCATATGAATGGACATGTGTATTTAATTTATTTTAAATTTTTTAATAAAAACTAATTATATTAATTGACACCTTTCTTACATTTGAAAAATAAAATCAATTACTTTTGGCCAGATTTGTAAATATGATTAGCAGATGTCAGAAAATAAATACACTAAGTTGAAAACTAAAAATTGTTCAAAATTTAATATTTAGATATAAAGATTCGATAATGTATTAAAATGATTTTAGCAACAAAACGTTGCATATATTTTTTTTCTAAATTACAAGATTAAATTTACCGTAACAAAATATTGTTTAAAAGAATTTTTTGTCGCATTAACTTGAAAAATATATTTAACTCTGTGAATAATTAGAATGCTTAGCTGTTTGTAATTATTTTAAACTAAATGACAGTGCCCTCAAATCTTAATTGTAAGCCAAAATTAAAACTTTAATACTGCACATCTTTAATTAAATTGTGCTTAAAATTAGTGGGCACTGGTAATAAATTCTTACTGGAAGAAACCACATTAACGAACACTACCAGAATCTTGCAGTCATACGCTTTGTACGCTAGATTATGTAATTTAAATTAATAGTTGTTGTAACTCGTAAGAAATATAACGCGTCTAATAAAATACGACAAGTCTAATAATGTATGCAATAGTAGTAACCTAATATTGTTTTCTTAACTTTGTTATAAAAATATTATTAATAAACTGCTACAGTTAAGGAAATATTGTCTAATTTATAATAGTATTACAGAATGTTTTTTAGTAAATACAAAACGACTAAACTTTCTGTAACGCTACATATCTGTCAGGCATTTTGAGTTATTTTCAATTTTTTGTTGGCAACACAAATATAGGATTATCGGTATTATTTATTTTGATTTATTTACATATTTAGTGTAAAAATGCCTGTTTCGTTTTATGATTACAAAAATTTATTTATGTCATAAACAAAAAATAGACAAATTTATTTTGTGTTATTTATTTATTGGTTCTATAAATTACATTATATATATATATATATATATATATATATATATTGATAGTTATTTTTCAAATATAGTATATAAATTATTGGAGTCAAACAACTTTCTATTAGAAAATATTTTTACAAATAACTATTAGTTTCTTTTAACAATTTAATTTTTATTAGCTATATACAAATATAGTAAAATATGAACTTCAAATATAAGAAAGATTATTATAAGCTCTGCAAAGCTTTCAAATAAATGCGTTTTCTATTTCGAAATTGTTTTCCGACTTATAAATCCATACTAATTATAATTATAATTTATATTTTCTAACAAATATTACTCAAATTTGTTTTTTTTTTGTTGTCACTTTGATTATTTAATTGTGAAAAATTGCATTTTAATAGCAACCGCATTAGTTGTACGGATATTTATCGTGATTTAAACGTAAATTTTTACTTTTGATATTTGCAAAAATAAAGTAATTAGAATTAGAATTATTTAATTCTGAATTGATCGACTGAAAAATAGAAATTAAATTATTTAAATTACATTTCAGTACTCTGTTATAGTACACTTACCAACCTTATATCTTAATATACAATTGTATATATATATATCCACTTTTTTTTTGTATTTAGTTTTTTGAAGACAACTTTATCGCAAAAATTAAATAAAAATTCCAACAGCTTAATTTTGCATTGTTTGCGTCTAAAAGAACACCCGCGTTTTCTGTGCATCTTCATAATTTCGTTCTCTTTCTTCCTCGGTTCTTACTGAGAAAACAATTCAATGTGTCTGTCTCATTTTTTCTCCTCCCGTTACTCGCTTGGCTCACTCACTCACTCACTCACTCATTTGACTTTATACAAAACGCCATAAACAATGGGAGACGTTGCGTGTCGACCGTTCGTCACGCTAGCGCCGAGCTAATGAACTATTTACTACTAACTTCTTCTGCTGTGCTGTTACCTTCTTTCTGTTGTCAAAGGTTCTTTGCATTCGTCAGTCAGCAGACGGGAGATCCGTGTGCCAAGTTTTCAGAAGAGAAGCTACTATAAAAGAGTTGCGCTCTCTCATCTAAAGTTATTTACGATTTTAAAGATTTTTTAGTAATGAACTCTAGAGAATGATATAATGTTAGAGAAGAAGTTAAATTATACTGTGTGTAAATTTAGGATCCTATCTTGAAGTTGACTAGATTTAAAATCTCTTTTGAAGAAAATTTACAGTGTTCATGTAGTAATGAGAGTGAATCTAGCAGCCGATTCGTAGCAGCCGATTCGCGAGCGTACCACTGTAAACGTGGTGACTCACCGCTAGCGCTATAGCAGTTATATATTGTATTTAACATAAAACTCGTTATAATTATTAAAAATAATGTAAATACAGTGATAATATTAACAATTTTTAAAAATCAATCTAATAATATTAAATAAAAGTAAATTTAAAGTAAAACGGAACACAAGAAAAGTTGCAATACATGTTATCAGAAAAAATTAAAAAAAATATATTTCTAAGAGGTGTCTCACTTTAATATTTTTACAGTGGATATCTACCCTCTTATAGAACATTTTCACCATATCATCGATATAGTAGCACCCGTACGAAACTCGGGAAATCGAAAAGAATTCAAAGTTGTAATATAACGTAATAGAGAAAAAAATGCAAAAAAAATATTTCTAAGAGGTGTCTCACTTTAATTTTTTTATAGTGGATATCTACCCTCTTATAGAACATTTTCACCATATCGTTGATATAGCAGCACCCGTACGAAACTCGGGATATCGAAAAGAATTCAAAGTTGTAATATAACGTAATAGAGAAAAAAATTCAAAAAAAATATTTCTAAAAGGTGTCTCACCTTAATTTTTTTACAGTGGATATCTACCCTCTTATAGAACATTTTCACCATATCATCGATATAGTAGCACCCGTACGAAACTCGGGAAATCGAAAAGAATTCAAAGTTGTAACATAACGCAAAAGAAAAAAAAATTCAAAAAAAATATTTCTAAGAGGTGTCTCACTTTAATTTTTTTATAGTGGATATCTACTCTCTTATAGAACATTTTCACCATATCGTTGATATAGCAGCACCCGTACGAAACTCGGGAAATCGAAAAGAATTCAAAGTGGTAATACGCGAATACTAGACAAAAAAATTAAAAAAAAATATTTCTAAGAGGTGTCTCACTTTAATTTTTTTTATAGTGGATATCTACCCTCTTATAGAACATTTTCACCATATCGTTGATATAGCAGCACCCGTACGAAACTCGGGATATCGAAAAGAATTCAAAGTTGTAATATAACGTAATAGAGAAAAAAATTCAAAAAAAATATTTCTAAAAGGTGTCTCACTTTAATTTTTTTATAGTGGATATCTACTCTCTTATAGAACATTTTCACCATATCGTTGATATAGCAGCACCCGTACGAAACTCGGGAAATCGAAAAGAATTCAAAGTGGTAATACGCGAATACTAGACAAAAAATTTAAAAAAAATATTTCTAAGGGGTGTCTCACTTTAATTTTTTTATAGTGGATATCTACCCTCTTATAGAACATTTTCACCATATCGTTGATATAGCAGCACCCGTACGAAACTCGGGATATCGAAAAGAATTCAAAGTTGTAATATAAAGTAATGGAGAAAAAAATTCAAAAAAAATATTTCTAAAAGGTGTCTCACCTTAATTTTTTTACAGTGGATATCTACCCTCTTATAGAACATTTTCACCATATCATCGATATAGTAGCACCCGTACGAAACTCGGAAAATCGAAAAGAATTCAAAGTTGTAACATAACGCAATAGAAAAAAAAAATTCAAAAAAAATATTTCTAAGAGGTGTCTCACTTTAATTTTTTTATAGAGGATATCTACTCTCTTATAGAACATTTTTACCATATCGTTGATATAGCAGCACCCGTACGAAACTCGGCATATCGAAAAGAATTCAAAGTTGTAACAAAAGGTAATAAAGAAAAAAATTTAAAAAAAATATTTCTAAGAGGTGTCTCACTTTAATTTTTTTATAGTGGATATCTACCCTCTTATTGAACATTTTCACCATATCATTGATATAGCAGCACCCGTACGAAAATCGGGATATCGAAAAGAATTCAAAGTTGTAATATGCAAATATTACGAAAAAAATTTTAAAAAATATTTTTAAGAGTTGTCTCACTTTAATTTTTTTATAGTGGATATCTACTCTCTTGTAGAACATTTTCACCATATCGTTAATATAGCAGCACCCGTACGAAACTCGGGATATCGAAAAGAATTCAAAGTTGTAATATAACGCAATAGAAAAAAAATTCAAAAAAAATATTTCTAAGAGGTGTCTCACTTTAATTTTTTTATAGTGGATATCTACCTTCTTATAGAACATTTTTACCATATCGTTGATATAGCAGCACTCTTACGAAACTCGGGAAATTGAAAAGAATTCAAAGTTGTAACAAAAGGTAATAGAGAAAAAAATAAAAAATAAATATTTCTAAGAGGTGTCTCACTTTAATTTTTTTATAGTGGATATCTACTCTCTTGTATAACATTTTCACCATATCGTTAATATAGCAGCACCCGTACGAAACTCGGGATATTGAAAAGAATTCAAAGTTGCAATATGCAAATATTGGGAAAAAAATTAAAAAAATATTTCTAAGATGTGTCTCACCTTAATTTTTTTATAGTGGATATCTACCCTCTTGTAGAACATTTTCACCATATCGTTGATATAGCAGCGCCCGTACGAAACTCTGGAATCGTACGGGTCCTGCTATATCTACGATATGGTAAAAATGTTTTATATGAGGGTAGATATCCACTATAAAAAAATTAATATGAGACACCTCTTATTAAACTTTTTTTCCAATTTTTTGTTTATTATCCTATAATACAACTTTCAATTCTTTTCGATATCCCAAGTTTCGTACGGGAGCTGCTATATCAGTGACAAGGTGAAAATGTTCTATAGGAGGGTAGATATCCATTGTAAAAAAATTAAAGTGAGACACCTCTTAGAAATATTTTTTTTGAATTTTTTTTGAATTTTTTTTTCTATTGCGTTATATTACAACTTTGAATTCTTTTCGATATCCCGAGTTTCGTACGGGTGCTGCTATATCAACGATATGGTGAAAATGTTCTATAAGAGGGTAGATATCCACTATAAAAAAATTAAAGTGAGACACCTCTTAGAAATATTTTTTTTTTAATTTTTTGTCTAGTATTCGCGTATTACCACTTTGAATTCTTTTCGATTTCCCGAGTTTCGTACGGGTGCTGCTATATCAACGATATGGTGAAAATGTTCTATAAGAGAGTAGATATCCACTATAAAAAAATTAAAGTGAGACACCTCTTAGAAATATTTTTTTTGAATTTTTTTTTCTATTGCGTTATGTTACAACTTTGAATTCTTTTCGATTTCCCGAGTTTCGTACGGGTGCTACTATATCGATGATATGGTGAAAATGTTCTATAAGAGGGTAGATATCCACTGTAAAAAAATTAAGGTGAGACACCTTTTAGAAATATTTTTTTTGAATTTTTTTCTCTATTACGTTATATTACAACTTTGAATTCTTTTCGATATCCCGAGTTTCGTACGGGTGCTGCTATATCAACGATATGGTGAAAATGTTCTATAAGAGGGTAGATATCCACTATAAAAAAATTAAAGTGAGACACCTCTTAGAAATATTTTTTTTAAATTTTTTGTCTAGTATTCGCGTATTACCACTTTGAATTCTTTTCGCTTTCCCGAGTTTCGTACGGGTGCTACTATATCGATGATATGGTGAAAAAGTTCTATAAGAGGGTAGATATCTACTGTAAAAAAATTAAAGTGAGACACCTCTTAGAAATATATTTTTTTTAATTTTTTCTGATAACATGTATTGCAACTTTTCTTGTGTTCCGTTTTACTTTAAATTTACTTTTATTTAATATTATTAGATTGATTTTTAAAAATTGTTAATATTATCACTGTATTTACATTATTTTTAATAATTATAACGAGTTTTATGTTAAATACAATATATAACTGCTATAGCGCTAGCGGTGAGTCACCACGTTTACAGTGGTACGCTCGCGAATCGGCTGCTACGAATCGGTTGCTAGATTCACTCTCATCATGTAGTATGTATTACTATTTTGACGGTCATCATTTTAATATGAACTTGATTATTCAAGTATGCTTTACTGATTACAGTGTTTAGTGCACTCATTCGCAAGAAAATAATATTCATTTCAAATTTTGTACATTTTTCTAACGATAAATACTGGTATTTTAATTTTGAAGTGGAAGACGAAACATTCTCTAACAATTCATACATATTTAAGGGGCTATACTGTGCACATCTGTAAGATCTGTATCGTTACAGGATATTCCTTTTTTTCTATCGAAAGAAGAATTTTTTTTTACTAGAAAAAGACAAAATATTTAATAAGGTTATAGGTTTTATAAATGTGTTCAGAATAGACCAATTAATTTGCCTATTTTCTTAAGGTTTTGATTTTTAAAATATCTCAAAGTTAAGACTTAATTTGATTCAGAACCACTAGCTCTCCCTAAACTATAACTAATTTTCTGATAGTAGGGTAATTTGAATGAGTCTTCAGTAAACAGTTTTTAAGGAAATAATTATAATAATCTCAATTTTTGACAGCAATAGAACCAACAACTTATATAAATTAGTAATTATTTTCTTTCAGCATCACTAATTCTGTTCTAACACATAAAACTAATTTAGTGATAAATAGTGTTTTCTAATTTGATAATATTTTCAGTGTTCATTTTGATAAAATACTTTGTAACGTAATATCCCCGATTTAAAATACCATTACAGGCAAAATGTGTTGACCATATACCTTGCTTTAATTACCATCATCGTTTAAAATGGAAGGTAATGGAAAGGAAATAGATGACGATGCTTTGGATACTTTACTACCTTTACCATAGTTACCAACCTTCGTCGAACATATTTTCCAAGTGCGGTAATAGCATTTTTGCTCCTAACCCCCCCGCTCCCCGATTTAAATATAGAACAGCTACTCGATGTAAAATGGTTCTCTCTCGCCTCGCGCGCGACACGCAAGAGAATAACTTATTGTTTTACTTACCATTCTCTCGCATCCTTTGACCACCCCCCTTACACATCTCTTGGCAACGCACAGTTTCGTTTACGGGAATATATGAGAGTGTACTGCTTTCGGAAATGGTGGTTCTATAAGTAAAGTGGTTTGCCCCGATGCTGAGAATTGAAACACTTGTACACACTTTGCCAAAGATTTTTTGTCGTGGCACGGAATCAATACCAGTATTGGGTTATTACTTTTTGAAGAAGCAAATTATTGGTTATCAATTTTTCAAGAGTTTATACACAATCAGACCATGTACCCATAATAATTTTTTTTTGTCCTGGTCATTTCCTGTTTTTGTCATTGAAAAATGGGCTTAATATTGCTTGCATATTGCTTTAAAAATCATAAATATAAATTAATTTACGACGTATGTATATGTGTAAGTATTGTTTATAGCTGAAAAACAATTAATTAATTGTTTAAGAAATTTGTTTAGCCATTTAATGTTTAAATAAATCAAACTTAAGATTACGAATTCTTAAATATAAAGATTGTATTATTTCTTTCTTTTATAGAAATTTTATTTTATTCGCAATATTCAAAAGACGTTTATTTTCTTAAAACGACTTCACGGAGATTCACTTAGCGTTATTAGACTCTCGAGAATGTGCAATTTCCGCGCGAATTATCACTTGAAATTTTATTCTCGGGAATGCAAAATAAGAAAATAAAAAACAAAGCAGATATATATAAGAAATGAAACTATATATAATACGCGCATTAAAACCTATGAAGCAACTTCTTCTTTTAATATAGTCGTCAAAATTATGACTGGGGGAAAAATGGTCGACGACTATAAACATTTATATTCCGAAATGGTGTGCGGTGCTGTTAGTGTTTTAGTTATTTTTAAAATTCCATTAAAATCTGTCATCTGTAAAATAAAAAGTGTCACCTGCAGAAGGCAAACCTGTTATATCCAAGTGACTATGCTGCTGCTGCTGCCGTGTTGTTGCTGTAGCAACGACCCGCGTGCGCGTTCGCGCGACCTCACTCAACGAAGAATAGTGTGTGCGTCAAGCCGCGTTCGTTCTCAAGCATCTTCTGCCTGAAGTTTGATGATGATCTTATGAAGAGTTCATTAATTGCTTAGTGAATCGGTCAATATAAAAATCCTGAAGTTTATCGCTATTTTAATAATATGGAATCAAGTTGTCTCTCTGTCCTTATCATTGAGAACTGTTATGTGTTTTTGGAATTTTAAAATTATTAAATTTTGTACATTAATAATAACAAACAAAATACATTGGCTCGTACTCTTATTTTTAAATATTTTTTCTAAGCTTTTTATATTTATTTAATTATATATTATTAAATACAATAACAAACTATTTGTTATAGAAAAATGATGTATATCTAATGAAAGACAAGTCAAAATTTATTTAAAGATAAATTGTAAAACACTGTTTTAAATTTCTACCCTAATTTAGCTATTTAACAAATGCATTTTAGTAAAAAGTGTCTAGTTTAAGTAATACATACTATTAACTTTGTATCTAGCCGAATATTAAATAAATTTAATTTACATATTTTTAACAAGTAATTGACATTTTTAATGTTTGAATTCACTTAGGCATAAATATGGAAAATTCTTGATTATTTTCTGTTTTTGTACAATGTAAAAAAAATATACGACAAATGCAAAATCATTTCAGCAAAACTTTATAAAAATAATTGCGATAAATTTTTATTCAGAATAGTATTTCTAAAGCTGTAGTTTTGTTACTGGCATTTATTACTATTATATTTTATAAACAATATAATAGAAATCAATTTTGAAACTATTATTATTAATTTAATAATAATATAAACATTTCATATACTTCTTACGTTAATAAAGGAACTTTTTTTTGTAAATCTTAGATTAGAAGTCACAATATTGTTTTATTGCTCGTGAAAACAGCAAAATAACTATTATAAATTGCTTTATATTTTGTACTTTTTAACTGTTGTTGTTTTTTTTTTTATAAAACCACATATTTTAATCTGTTTTACGGTCAATTTTATCAAAACGAAAAAACCACAAGGTCAACTTTGAAATAATAAAGTGTATCAAATCGGAAATTTATTTATCAGAGAGAAAAGTTTTAGTTTTATATTTACAAATTCAAATTTTGCAGTTGTATACATGCAAAATATATATTTTTATTAAATTATACTTATTAAATAATTAAAGGAAGTTTGTTTTTAAATAAAGATTCATAAAAATGGAAACTTTTTTTTTAAGTTTATTTGAAATAGCGGAAAAAATTAAATTTTATTGAAAATAAAATATTCAATATACTTTAATATCTTGAAAATTGACGTTAATACAATCAGACTGTATATATAAACATATAATTTACTAATTTAAAAATATCTATAAAAGGATCAGTTTTGTGCCGTTTTTTAATTACAAAGACAGTTCAGAAAACTGGAAATAAAATGTTATTGACTTTATAGAAAGTCATCCAAAGTGGAAGTTTCGGTTCTTTAGATTAACTAACTCGGAAACCGTTGAAGAAACATGGGGAAATGAAGTCGCACAAAAGAAGTAATTTGTATATTCAGGAGTTTAATTTAAGTCATACAAAAGGCAACTTGACGTTTTCAAAATCTGCCGGCATTTTTCATATTCCAGGCTTGTGACTAATTACACAAACCATGTCTAGCCAATCAACATCGTTTCGGGGAGAAAAGGATCAAAATAATATTTGCCTTCTTTTTTTTATATCCAGTGATACAAAACAAAGGCTTTGAATTCCATGCAGGCTCTAATTTAATAAATAACTGAACTTTTGTTACTAATCATACGTCTTTGTATCATTTTTTTTTGTATAGTAGTATTTGTATAGGGACTTGCTGACATTCTAATGAGGCGAGAGTAAGAATTGACATTGACAGAAAATGGGGCGGGCGGTTTTAAGTACAGTCAATGGATTAAAGTTTGAGTTTATGTAATATCGGTATAGTGCTCTTACGTATTTATTGGTAGGTTTGTCTCTTTATTACGAGTTTTTATACAAATGTTATTGTATAAATCTTTATTATTTTGCATTATGAGCACACATAGAAAAAGAAAACAAACTATTTCATTTCTTTTAATTAGATGACTAAATTTTTAGATGATTCGTTTAATTAATTAGATGATATTGTCAATAACATTAGTTATTTCATCTAATTTATTAGTTGAAATCAAATTGTTTTCAAATATAATTTAGATAAGTAATCGAAAATCAGTAAACAAGGACAGTTAAATAAATATATGTAATAATACTCAAAAATATTGAGATTTTATATTTTTCCCAAAATTTCACAAGATACTCAGTCATTGAATCGGCTTGTTAGGCTATGCATCAATGACTGGCCAGTATATATGTACTTCAAACTAGAAAAAAATCTAATTATTTAATTTAATCAAAACATTAGAAAAATTATCTAAAGATTTTTATTTCTTTCTAAAAGGTAAAAATACAGAGAAAATAATATGTTCCATATTAAATATGTATTTTGTATGGAAACATTTTTTTTGGTATTATACAAATGTAATTGACCGTTTAATATATGAGCCCATTATCATATTACTGCCGGAAATGGCTGTCAAGTTGTCATTTTAGTCTGTCATTTACAACCGTAGCTAACACGAAATATATTACTATACTATTTTTTATTTATTTGCACAAAATTATATATATAATACATTAAAATGCAAATTGGAATTACATATGTATTGTTTATTATAAAATCATAATACTGATTTATGTTTTAAATCAAATTAGTTTAGTTTCTTTGGCAATTATAATACCGGATGTTTGCATTAGATAAAACTAAATATAACTTTTGACAATTTATTATAGATATTAGATAAAAAAATGTATAAGTTTTTTTTTTAAATATATATTTGTGTAATTGTATTAATGTATTTTTTCTTTCTTTTTTCAGGTAAGTGGTGTACGTTTCAACTCTTCTTATTAAATTTTAATGTTGAGTGCTAATCAAGTAATAACATCGAACAGGTAAACAATTAATTATTCATAATTAAAACGGATTTATGAAGAAACGCGAGGTACAATAGATAGAATTATAATTTCACAAGTACAGATTATTTCAAAAGTCGTTATGAAATATTCACACTCCGTGTACAAAACATATGTTTATTTTATTTTAAAATATGCTTTATTAGAAATCTAATAAATATATTTATTATATATTTAATGGTTTAGTTCTTTTAATTTTTTGTTACAATTTTTGTTTTTGGAAAAGCTTCTATTAGGAAATTTTTAGTATTAATGAATTTGAAATCTTTAAATTCAAGTAAAAGAATTATTAATTTTGAGTCAATATGAAATATTGAATAGTACCTACGATGCATAAAAAATAATATAATTTTTTTTTTCTGATGCCTGAGTAACTTTTTTTCTTAAGATTAAATTTTTAATTTAATTTTTTAATTGAAATATTATTGATTTATTTTTATTGCCTAATTATTAATTCTTGTAAAAGTCCAGGGAAAAAACATAATGCAATATTTTATTCCTATAATGTTTATAACACTAAAACTGAAATCAAAACATTTAGAAATTTCATCATTATAAAAAAATATAAACAGTTTGCAACATATTAAAATTTATTGTTTATCAAACTTAATTTGTTTATAGATTTTTATGTAGGTTTGACATACGTAGCTACACAATCAATATTATTTTATAAATAGCAATTTGTTAGAAGTTTTACAACAAAATATTGAATATATTATTCAGAAATTCTTGTGCAGTGTAAAATCCGATTTAGAGTTTTAATTTTCAATAATTGTTTTTAGTAAAAACTGGTAATTAGGTTTGTAAAAATTACTTGCAAACATTAAAAGTAAACAAGAAATAATTTTAAACGCAGAACCAATCCTGCGTACAATTGTTCATCTGTAAAAGTCCATTAACATTTTCGCGATTGCTTCTTTTGAGTTTAAAACGTTAAGGGAGCACTTATTTTCTATCAACTCAAATATATCTCATCTTCTTCTAATAACCCGCATTGTATGGACCAATGTCCTGGCCCGTTTGTAAGAGAACAGAAGAAGAGTAGTCCTCCGGGCTGCTGTGAGGTCAGCTCACCTCGACATTTAACTCTCTGCGCGCGTACGCCTTTCGTCTTGAAAATCTTCGCGGTTGCACGTTGTTGTGTTCGCATTCTCTTGTGCATCGTGCACAAGCAAAGAGGTTGTAAACTTTATACTCTTACAGAGAGGATAGTAATGCGCCGTTGTGGTATATATGTATATATATATATAGGTTCAGTTGTTTTTGTTAGTTTTGCGCGCTGACGGGTTTGAGGTGAGGTGAGTAGCGGACTAGAGCTGACTTCGACTGCATTGTGCGCACTGCACTGTACTTGAGAAGGTTAAGTTCAATTCTGAACTTACACATACTTCGTGAAGGTTAGGAGTGTTTCAGATTCCTTAGTTGCGGTGCAATATTGGAAGGTGGATTATTATGTAGTTACTATGTAATTTTGGTTTACTTGATTGCAGTTTGAAAATTCTGAAGCGTCTTTAACTTATTTGACTCAATTCAGTTTCATGACGTTTAAAAATAATTAGTAATAAAAATAAAACAGCTTTGGGTTATAGTTCTGTTTTAATATTTATTAATACTCGACGTTTCGACGAACTCAACTTTTGTCTTGATCAGGAAAATAGATGAAGACAAACGTTGAGTTTGTCGAAACGTCGAGTATTAATAAATATTAATACAGAACTATAACCTAAAGCTGTAAGCTGTTTTATTTTAATATAATGAGTTCTGAAATTTTTTCTACTATGTTAATAATTAGTAATGTTTATGATACCAAGTGATTCAAATATATATTTTTCTGTAAAATTCATTAAATTGTTTTGATCCTATTTAAATATTTAAAATTTACTGGAAATTGTTGTTGGCGAACAGTCAGCTATGACCAATCAATTTGTATATAAAAAAAATATGTTATAACACAAATTTTCAATTTATCAAAATGAGAATTATTTTTTCAAAATTATGTCATGATAATATTAATATTAAAATATAATTTGCGATACAAAAAGTTGCATAAACAATATATTTTGAAAAACAGAATAATTACAATTTTTAGTAGATAATATTATTTAGTAAATTAGGTACATATATGTTTTAAATAAAAAGCTAACAAAAATTATATAAGTATAACAAGAAATAGTACATTTCCTGTAAATGTTATTTGTTAATAACTTAATTGATTTGAAATTTTCGATAAGTGAAATTTAATATATGTTTTGCTATAAAACTTATATACTTTTAAATAAGTATATAATACTAACAATAAATTGATAAGAAAAATATGTGTGTGATCTGTCAATATTGAGTTATTAGCATCACTAGAAAGAGCTCAAATTTCTGAATAGTAATATAAAATTCGTTAAAATATTCCAAAAACCGTTGTAGTTATTAATAAATTTTTACATCATACATACTAAAAGATATAAAAAACTAACTAGCATTAAAAAATATATATTTTAATTGTACAGAAAGAAATGTGAAATTTTGATTCAAATCACTTGAAAAAATTACTTTGTGCAACTAGGATCTTCTTTTCAGTAGCAGGTCACATATGCAATTTATTAATGTCAATATATTTTTTACGTTAATACTTTTAGTATTAATTATTTCTAATGTTATATTGATTTCGTTTTCAAATCATTATCTAAATGAATTGTTCTTGTACTACATTAATATTTTAAAACCTTTTTATATATAATACCTTATAACAACAAATACATTTTCTGAAATATGTACACAAAGCTACAAACACAAGAGAAATCGATATATATGTTATCAGAGCAAAAATTCAATTCCACAAACAAACATTGAATCCTTCTAGCCACCATGAAAACAAAATATCTTTCGCTCCAATATTTCCTCCGCATTTATATACAGTATCTGTGTTTAACCTAACTCTCTCTCTTTGAAATCCACCACGGAAATAATGGATTGTGGTTTTACCCCGGAAACAGAGAGATACGCGTTAGGGGGTAGCAACAAGACAGCGCAGGATCTCTCCCAATTGGGGAGTTGACTAGCTATATTACACTTTCATTATATGTAAACCAGTTGTGGCGGTGTTGGTACTTGCCAAGGGTAGTGAGAAAGATTGAATTAAGTTTATTTTCTCTCTAAAAGGGATGAAAGTGATTATTATCGTGTTTGTTTTGTTTGAGGGTTTTAGGCGCCCTTTTCATATCTTTGTCTGTAAATGGGAGGAATCATTTAGTAATTTCGTGTCTGTTTCTAAACTGTGATAGGTAGATATTCGGACATTAGGCTTTCATTATGTTTTCGTAATTTATATAGAAATTAGAATACTGGTAACTTTTTTTTTTTCAATTTTAGTTATAGAATGTAGAATTTATCATTCCAAATAAGTACATTCAATAATTCTTCTTTGCCTCAGCGATAATTTAAAACAAATATATAGTTTTTATAGTAACTAATTAATTTTATAGTATATATCTCACACTTTTTTATTCATTTATGATTTTATTTTAATTTGTAATTTTCAAATTTTATTTAATTCTTCGCAATAAAGAAGAATATAGTAATACTGTCTTATAATTATTTTCACTTGCGTTTAATTAGGTGAGGAAAACTTTGTTTTCAGTATTTTATTTAGTTTTAGCAAGATTAGCTAATAACTTTTCTCAACTAAATTCGGAACTGTATGTATGCTACTCTTATTACTAATTGGCATTGTTCAAAGTTTTAATTGAAAGCATAAAGTTATGAGTAGAGTAGAATTTTAATAGATAAAATTTCAATAATGATTTTTGTTCTTAAGATATAATAAGTACTTTCACAATATTATTTATAATATAATTTGTATCAATTTTGAAATTATACATTACATTTATTAATTATAATGTAATATTATTAAATAATATAATCGCTAAACATATATTTAAATTACATACGTGATTTATGGTAAGGTAAGATAATTGTTATTGTTTCAAATTATAATACTTCGATGATACATTAAAAAAAAATTCATGAATATTTTGACACGCAAAAAAATTGTATTATCTAATACTCGAAATAACAATTAGAAACTTTCACTGGATTTTTAGCGAACAGAAATTAGTTATATAATTATTGTTTTAATTAATAATACTTTTCCTATTTGCTTAACTTTTAATTTCAAGTGAAATCGTATAAAATACTATTAGAAATTAAAGTAAATATTTTTTTTTGCAAACTTTTTACTATTTTCCATATTAAACTAAAAATTAAATCGTCTTTATTTAATCCACTATAACCTGTTCAATATGAAAACCTATTTTTATAAGTATCATTTATCGTTTATTTTTAATAATAGGTAACAGTAAATTTATGAAAATCAAAATAATATAGTTATTGACATTTGCGTTTATTAAACAATATTGGTGAAGCATAAAACAAAAGGGAACAAAGTATTCGTAAACATTTTGAACATACAAAAAACTGTTGCATCACATGTTAAACAAAAAAGCAATAATTTTCAATGAGTGGCACAAAATTACTGCTCGAACATATCAAATATTTTTAATATACATACAACTCTCAATAAATGAAATTCTGAAAATCGATTTCCTCTCTATCTCTCTCTGTATTATTATAAAGTTTTTCCTCCGCTTTATCTCTCTGTCTATTATAACTAGAATTTCAGAGAGTTTCGTTCATTTTATTTCATTTAACAAAGAGAGTTTTTGCAGTCCGCAAAACTGTAACTGGGAGGAAAAACTATTCACAAACAATCATTTGGTTGTTAGTTATATTGGTAACTTTTTGAACGCGCCCGACTCATAGACAAAACTGGAATATATCTAGATTTCACATTGAAAGTTTTATGCCGAAATAAAGGCAAACGTATTCTTTATAATCTAATAGGATACTTATTTAATTTACAAGACGGTGAGGTTTTTTTTATTCGACGTTTTTTAAGCAAATATTGCATCTTTCAGGTTGGAACTCAATAAGTTTTTCGAATTGTAAAGTACAATGCCATTAAAAACATAGTAGGTTTATTCATCTAATACTTAGATATTTTGGTCTAAAATTGTAGAAATAATAATAGTTTTAAGTTTTATCAACAAACAGAAAAAAACAACTAATTAAATATCAGTCAAAATTATTTATTATTGACCCTTTAATTGCGGCTATCGTAAATATACTATCTGTTAAAACTTTACTGAAACACAGATATCGTAAATAAACAATTTTGTATGTTGCCAATTTTTTGTCTCCAGAGCAATTAGGAATATAGATAGTTACTCGTAATTGAATACAAATACATGATCAATATTTCGGACTTTCTGAGCCTCGCATTACGAAGAGATGCCTGATTAATTTGTTTTTTCAATTTTACAATCAAGAAATTATATAATTAGATTAAATTTTATCATCTGGTATTTTTTTTAATTTAGCAAAAATATTTAGCATAGAATTTAGTGGTGTCTATATAGATATTATAGGATATATCTATAGACGTTGCAGCGATTATTTCTCTCGTACGCTGTTCGGTTAAGGTTAAAGGTCATTTCCCGTGTTTCTGTTCTCTGCGCTAGTCACTATTATAACACGGGAGCGGTGTGTATCTGTGTGTATATACGTTCGTATGTTTGGGCGCGGTTCTCTCGCGCTATTTCGCCTGGCTCGAGTGGATTTTGCCGTTCACTATTGACAGCAAGCGGGCCGGGGATAATAAATGAAATTATTTTACCACCCTTTCTCACTCTCTCACTCTGTACATATTTTATACATTTTTTTTCTTCTCTTTAATGTTAGTATCAAATTGAAATAGGGGCAATATGGCAAGATTGATTTTATAATTTTGATATTTTCCTGCTATACGAGTGTTTTTGATTCAATAAATTGGCTTCGGGTGCTGTTACTGATTTTCTATTTATAACGTGATGGTTAAAATAAATGATATAAACAAATTTTTATTTTTCATATTTTTTTTATGGTTTCGTAGATTTTATTTTATTTTAAATATACTGAAAAGTAATCAATAAATAATTTTCTCGAACTTATGTCACAAGAGTATAAAACTGATCAAACAAACTGCTTTTTATAACCAATACTATTTTCCGTCTGTTCTCTAGTGGTTAAATTGATATATTTTGTAAAAATATTACATTAAATTCTTTAGTTGTTCAGATTTGGTTTTCATTTTTATTTTTGTAATAGTTTGCAATATGTTTTGAAAAATTACAATTGAATTTTTTTGAGAGAAACATTGCAGAAAAACAATTGATGTAAACAATAGAATTAGATTTCCAGATTTATTTATTAGCCAGAATCCCTGATAGTACGAAACTCTCAGAAGCCGTTCGTTTCATTAATTCCACAAAATAATTTAAGATTTTGTCAGATGGAAAAATTACAAATACAAAAAAAAAAATGTTACTCGAGGATTAAATGAAATTAAAATCTCTTGATTCTTAAATATATTTCCCAACATATTCTACGCATATTTTTAGTTGTAAACGCCGTGTAAACGACGCTTTACATTTTTTATTTGTGCACATTGTTTACTGAAGCGCCAAATTGAATATTCAACAAAAATCAAACTGTATTTGCTAATCTGATTATGACAGAATTGTAAAATACATTTTGCAGATTTTTTTACTGATAATTTTATAATATTTCATACAAAAATAATCGAGAAGTTGTAATCTAAATAATGATTTCTATGTAAATGAAATAAAATAAAAATATTTACTTATTTTACATTCATTTTTAGACCTTGGATTCAGATGACTAAAATACATTCTAAATTTTACTCATTTATGGATTTTCTTGTTAATCATTGAATTTTTTTTTTAATCAATTATTGCAAAGTAATGAATTATAATTATTATTTATTTTTCAAAAAATGTACATGAAAATTACTTATACGTATTTATAATTACAAAAAATAATTTAATTTACTTTTTTTGAATAAATAATGCGAAATAACATTCAGTGTATTTGAATTTTTAGAATAGTTTTCTTTTTATTTTGTTTTATATTTTTTAAATATATAAATAATTAAAAATATTAATAAGACTGCACATCATTTGTATTTGAAATATTTAGAATTAATTTTGTATTGATAAAAAAATGATTATTTTCTATGTTTACGCTCTATTAAAATAGTAAAAGTTATTATAAATATATTAATTATTTTTATGATTAAGAAAGTGAAAATTCTTAACATTCTACTTATTGTTTCATTTTTCAATTATAATTTTATCAGAACAACGCTCTTTTACAACATAAACAAAAATCTTTAAATAGTTAATTTAGATTTTATTTGTCATAATTTCAAAATTTTAAAATTGAATTTCGTAGCACTTATGATTAATTTGCTAATATCGAAATGCATGTACGATAAATATTTATTACAAATTTACGTTTTCGTAAGTCAATATCTTACGAACAATTTGAAATAAACTATTTTTTACGACATTGAAATTTATATTTCACTTAAAAAATTCGGATTTGTTGTAAATAAAATTAATTTTCATTTCCGTGATTACGAAAAACTATATTTATAATTATCGGTAAAATTTAGTTTTTCCAGTAAAAAGATCAATTTTTACTTATCATATTTTTAATATTCGTAATTTAATTACGAAATATGTAATCGATAAAACTTATACATTAATTTTTATGACAATATTGAAAATTGAAATTAGAAAATTGTTAATTTCGACGTATTATATATGTACGAATAACCTTCGAAAAAATTATTCCATAAAGCGAACGAACATTTAGTGACAAGTCATGAAAATAGACGGAAAAATTTCTTAATGGCTTTCGGGTAAAACGATATCAAAGTTAATTGCCTTCGTAACTGATATCTTTATTACATTAGCGGGCGTACGCGTTTCAATATACAGCGTGTTCCGAAAGGAAGTGACGTGTGTAAGGAGATGTCACTTTAAACACTAATGGTAGAGTAATGAAATATTAAAATTACATTAATACCCCAGTCATCAGCGCTTTAGTTTTTCGGAGAAAATTGATAGATATCGATTAAGCTACAGTAAAAGAGCTTATTATGTATCACGGTATTAATTGAAATTGAATTATTTTAAAATGTATACGTGCCCCTTAATACAAAGCCGAATAAAAGAGCTTTTACGATGTCTGAAGATTTTTTTTACCGTTTTGTATATATGTTTGTAATGTCAATTTAATGTTTAATTTTTCCTGAAATGTAAATGTTATTTCTTGGACTAGAACATATGTTAACCTGATCTTGAATTTCAAGAACGCGTGTACGTGTTTAAGCTGAAGTGTTAAATAAATATTTGAAATATTTTAGTTCATTACAAATAGAACTTAAATATTTATATAAAATTCGTTTTATTAGCAATAATAAAAGAGATGCTTTGCATTTTATAATAATTATATTGAAGTGTTCAGGTATTCTTAAGCAACTCCAGAAATTAGGAATTATAATTTATCTAAATTTGTTTAGATTACAATATTTTCTAGATAATTTTTTATAATATTCGATATTATACAATTATCAATATCTATAATTAATATTTATAATAATCTATTACATATATTTTTGTATTATCCAATTATTCTAAGAATAACCAATTTTATTATCATTGATGGATTAACTTAACTTGAATTTATAGTTAATCTTTGTTAATTATTATCAGGATAAGATTTTGTTTAACATAATAACATTTTTTTTTCACTTATCTATAATAGAACAAAATCTATTTATTCAAGAAAATTTATTGTATATAGATTAGAAAATAATATTTGTAAAAAAAAATTAAAATGAAATGTTCTTGTTTGAGTTTCTAGTTACTAGTAACTCCAACGTAAAAAAAAAAACATTTCGTTAAAATATAAATATTTTGCTTTGCAACATGCCAAATAAGTATAAATAAAATTATTGAATTACAATTTATGCTGTGTAAATATTATTATTTTATTTTCAGAATTTTTATCTAAAACCTAAAAGTTAAATTGAAAAACTTTTATGAAACAAACAAAAAGGTTTATATGAAAATATTGTGTAATAAAAAAAAATGATAACGTTATTTTAGTAAAGAAATACTTTTATAAAAAATAAATAATGTTAATCTTTACTACTAAATAATCAATTGTTTTTTCGATATTTTATGTTTGCAAAATGTTTAAATAGTCTGACAGTAAAATAAATATTTTTCTAGTTGATAGGCTAATATTTTTTTCTCGACATTATATTTGTAATCTTTTATATTGTTGTTGCTTTTAGTTCTGTATTAATGATTTATTATTTGTGAAGAAATTAATAAGTTTAATTTATAATATATACAGTTTTTTTAAATGAATTGTATTTTTCACTGTGCTAAGAAATTATGTAATAAATTTTTAGAGAAATACAAAAATTAAATACACAGTTTATTTAATAAAAAAATTAACAATCACTTTTAAATTGAAATCTATCTTTCATTTCACTTTATGAAATTATTAAATATAATTATAATATCGTTGAAAATATCTCACTGAAAATGATTTTCTGTAATGTGAGAGATTTGTACGTAAGCGCCCCGGCATCGAAAAATCATTTGTCCTTGTCACGCGAAATAGTTGTCTGATGATCGCGTGACTAACATCCTTCCCTTCCTCACCCCCTTCTTTCATTCCCTATTTCACTCGAACGGCCCCAAAATTAACCCTCTAAATGCCGCTGGCATACCTAGTCGGAGGCGAAGGAATGATTTATATCAAGCCCGTACTCCAACTTCGGCGCGAACGTATTAAATGGCATTTATTAAGAACAGAGTTTATTGTCAAATAAGAAAGAAAAAACTTAACGAGTAATGTTTGTTGCTATCGATTTTACTTTTGAGAATGTACGTAGTTTAAACATATATTATGGATATATTTTTAGCAATCTAATATACATACATGTCGTTAAGAACTTATATGTTGATACGCATAAGTTTACTTTAACGTTAGTTATATATATACCTGTATATCAACAACAGTCATAAATTTTGATAAATCATGCAATTTTTATATTATTTTTTCTTTTTTTAATAGTGGGTATATACTATAAAAGCAATCTAACAATATATTATTCTAAAAAAAATGAAAATTTTTGTTGCTTAAAAAAGTTGTTAAATATATTGCTTTTTTTAATGGTTTATTAAGATTAAATTTGTATTTTGATGTGTCAAATTTATTAATCTAACAGTTCTAGTAACTTTAAAATCATTAAATTATTTGCTAAATTCAAGTCTTTAAAAATACATATTTAATTTCTGAAAAATTATCTAAAATAAAGAAATTTCGAATATGAGAAGGTTGAAAATATTTGCCACTATTTTTCTAAAACAACACTAACTCATTTATGTTAAAATTTGATTAAAAAAAAAAAAATGGATAACCTTCGAATATGAATTTTGAATAAAACTTGTATAATATAAAACGATATGAAACTTAAAGTGTTATTTATGCACTGGCAATTTAGTTTTTTTCTTTTAAAATCTAATGCAGTATCTAAGTTTCAATGACCTCTAGATAATTAATATTTTCAGAAACTGTAGTTTTTCTAATACATCCTGCTTTCATGTAAAGTTTTTACATTAATGTAATATACATACATATAAATGATCAATAAAATGTATCTGTACAAACGACTAAATTAGTTACGGATGCTTAAATAAATAATTGTATCTTGATGATAGTATTTACATATCACGGTTGTATACATTACAAGTAATAAACTTCTTATTTTGTTAATAAGGAAAATTACATTAAATTTACAAAAGGTAAATGTATCAAAAACTTTTCGTAATATCTAATTTTCCATATAACTGATCTGTAAAAGGCATATTGAAAAATACCTGATATTTTTTTATGTTTTGCCACAATACACCGACTCATTGTGAGACTTTGCAAATATGAAAAAAAAATAGACATATAACTATAGATAATTCAAAAAAACCTATTGGTGTGTCATTGTTTTATCAGGTTCAGGACATGTCATAATTTCTTTTAAATGTATTTTTATAAAGTTAGCTTTACCAGGCCAATTCGAAATGAAATAAATTTTTATTGATGTAATTGATGGAAAATATTTAAAATAAAACGATACAAATATTGTAAAATTGTTATTGAAATAAATAAAAATTGTTGAGAGATTCGATGTAAACCCGAAATAACTTTAGAATAATATAAAATTGAAATTAATAGCTTAAAAACATATTCTCATCTTAGTGATATTATGACATATATTGAAAAAAAGTATCATAAATACATATTTTCATTACAGAATTAGTTCTCAACTTACGTTACTAGTTTATGTGAAAATATTTGTCATTTCAAAAGAAAATATATCTTAAAACTCAAACAATTAACGTAGTAGTTCTGCGACACATCTGTTAGTTTTTCATAAAAACAACAATATTTTTTTTGAAATATATTACAATAATTACTTGTTACTATTCACGACTGTCCTTTGTTAATTTGTGATCACTCTTCTAAACTAACTTTAAATAAATAAACAACTTTTTTACTTCCAAGTTTATTTCAAAGTAACAAGATATTAAAAGTCGTATGACTTCATATGGCATCATCTTTCATTTAAGAATCTAACTGTGCAAGTATCTATCGACGAAAGGTCAGTGATAAATCCAGACACAAAAAAAAAATATTGAAACCGTTTTTCCCAAACCTCGAGAACTGGAAAAGAGCAAAAGAGAGCCACACAGAACCGATATATCCCGTTATTTTGCAGTATATCTTTCTGTAAACGCATGCAAACGTTCAAGATTATATATGTGATGCGTATTATGTAAGTAAGTACATTTGTCGACTTTGGTTTGAACGCATTTTCAAGCAAACAGTTATTTAAACTTAGCGAAGCAACGGTAATTCTTTCTTATATGTGTGCAACTTTACTGTTATGTCTTCGCGTTCTGTTTTCTCGTCGTACGTTTTGTTGTTTATCGTTAGGAATAATAAAATATCTGGGTTATACAAATTGTTCTACATAAAATATTTTCTTTATCTAGAAGAATTATCTAGTAATTATTTAGAATATTTTCTGCGAATAATACAATTTCTTCTTTAACTGTTATATGTATGTATATCAGTTCTCGTAAATCTTAAGTTGAAGTGTTGAGATACTGAATTGTTGTATAATTTTATCAATTTTTACTTGCTTTAAAAATGATACAGATTATTAACTCGCAAATGAAATGGGTTCTCCGAATTATACAATTGTTATATGCGATTGAATTCTACGATTTGCAGGATGCTACTACTCGACTACGTCTTTAAAAATCCGTTTTATATTCGTATCTTTTTATCATGAAATTTTTACTTTTTTCCTTGTATAACAGATAACGAGATAAAAAATTAATTTAAATTTATTTTCTTACTTACGAATAAATACTAATATATTTTATACTTTCAGTTAATATATTCTGGTTTTTGTAATAACCTTTCAGGTATGAATGACACTAAATAAGGACATACTTTTAAAAGTTTATTAGTAATTTCTTTTAGTTATTCTTAGTATAATAATTTGTCCATGAATAGTTTATATGACTTAATTTTTTCTCTAATAAAAATGTTTACGTTCGTTTTATGTACGGGAATTGAGAAAAGTTTGAAATGTATTAAAATTTCAAAAATGATGTATTGTTTTAGTACAAAGTATTAAATACATAGATATTTTACGGTAATCGTTGTCATGGAAACATGGATATAACGTTATGGTAACCATTAATTATCAAGTGCAACAATTTCTTATTAAACTAGTTTCAAATATTTACTCAATTCTGTAATTTTTTAATATATATTTTTTTATAAACAAAAAAATAAAGTAATTCTAGAAATCTATAAATTTTCTTTGATTTTATTGAGCTATAAATCAATGCAATTAAATGACATTTTACAAAAATATGCGATTTTATCTGTTTTCATAAATTTTTAGATTTATTTTTAGAATATAGAGAAATGTAATATAGGTATAAAAATAAAATATATTGTACTCAATAAATTTTTACAAAAGTACAAAACATTAAGTTTTTAAGTTAATACATCTCAATTTTAATAATGCATATTTCCTGAATAAACACCGCCAATCTGAAAGCTGAAAACAAGAGTTTTATTACAAAAAGAACGCCGAGGTATACATAGAACACCTGCCCTTCTTTTTGTAAACAAATTTTGAAATTTCGCATGGCGAAATGTAATAAAGTAAAAGTTTGAGATACTCTGGGGGTGGGAAATAATATTTTATTGCGCGACCTTCTGGTGCCTTCTAGCAATATTGCCTTATTTCTCGACATTTTCCTCGGCCATATTTCACGACGATGTACTCGGGCGCGCGCGACATCTCGTGACGATGGTTAATTTCGTAATATCACTTCGACCAATGAAGTGTTGTTTTCTTGTTTTTCGCCAGTTTCTAAAACTTTGCAATATCATTTGAATATATTAAACTTGCTCGCAATTTTTTAGGTGCTATCAAATAAATTATTCTAGACACTTTTAATTCAGTTTAATTGCTTTCCTATATTAATTAGGACATTAAATTTTTTTATTGTAATTGATTATCTAAATATCACTGAAAACATTAATTACACATTATTAAATGTATTGTTATTAGTTTCTTACATTTATATGGTGGTCCGGCCCGGTAAATTACCGCGGTAAATAATTTGTAATATTTATCTTCGTTCGCTACTGAAAATGTTACCAATTTATTACAATTTTTATTTTTATTTGTTATTTATTCATTAATTATAAATAATGAATAAAAGTAAATACAAGATGAACATTATTTTTATTTTTGCAATAAATAATTATAACTCTTCTTATATCATGAATTTGATATCAAAAGAAAAGCTTTGTTACACTTGATTTAAATATACAGTATATTTTTTATTTTTATGTAAGTTACGGTAAATATATCTGGTATAAATTACTAGTAATTTCAAATATTACTAGTATTAACTAAAATGGTTACTTAAGGAATTTAATGTTACAATATTACATGGCAAAAATGTGCCGAAACATTTTAGAAAAACTATTACAAGGATAAAATATAATACGAAAGTTTATAAATCATTTTATTTCACATGCCAAAAATATTTTTAAACATGAATTATAAAACAAAAGTTTTCATACTTCTAGTATAATATACGACATACAAACTACAGAAATATTTCTAACTTTTCTTAGCTTTCGTAACTTTAATATCTACATATTGGAAATAAGTTTTTACTGGTTGCACTTTTTTCTCTAAATATTTCTGTATCAGACTTTTTTGTTTTGAAGGTAGAAGTTGAAATATTTTTCTAACTCTTAGTTTCATATAAATAAATGTTAAATTGTTATAATTTAATTAATTAGATGTTTAAATATGTTAGATAATTATATAAAATTAATGAAATTAATTAACACTTACAAATTTTTTATAGCAAAGACAGTTAATTACATAGAAAAATAATAAGTTGCGAATATTTTAGATCGTGTAATATATGTAAATATTATTAATGACGTCATTTTTTAAAAATAAATTATAAATTTTAAATTTTGACAGGCGAGCATGTAACACGTTTATACGTATGTATATTTGTAAATATGAAGTATTGAAAATGATAAAAAATAACAATACTTTCTATTGAAATGTCAATTTTTTTTTTTTGGTATAACCTTTAACTTCTATTGACACGTACATTAAATAGTGTTTGTCAAATAATACATACAAACATAAAAACATATTTCTGACACCGTCATATACCGTGTGTTGACTTGGACCATCATACATAGGGATTTTGCATGTAAAATCAGACATGTGCGATTTCCTGCTTCCCAAATTATTTTACAAAAAAAAAAACTTTGGGATAAATGTTTTAGGAAACACTTTTTTACATGTAAATCAATCAACAAATTTTTTTTTGAAACCATCCCAACGTCAGGAATTAGCTCTAAAGTTGTTAAGAAATTGACTGAAAATGGCATTAGCCGTGAAATTGGAACAAAAATAAAACAAATGCTAAATGCTATAAGCTATTTCACGGCTACTGCCATTTTCCAGTCAATTTCTTAACAACTTTAGACTTAATTCTTGACGTTAGGAAGGTTCCAAAAAAAATTTTAGTAATTGATTTACATGCAGAAAAGTATGCCCTAAAACATTTATCACAAGGTTTTTTTGTAAAATAATTTGGGAAGCAGGAAATCGCACATGTCTGATTTTACATGCTAAATCCCTATGTACGACGGTCCAAGTCAACACACTGTATAGCGAGTGAGGTATTGTAATCATACTAACTTTGACTTTTCAAGATTATTATAGATAAAGCACGAATTTTTTATTTTATGTATAGTGTTTATTCGATATTCAAACAAATTTTTACGGTAGATTCTCTTAAATGCACAACAATTACGAAATTTTATTTTTAAACTTGTCAACTTTTGTAAAGAAAAAAAATTTTTTTTTAAATATTTATGTGATAACGTCAAAGTGGTCTTATATATGGGACATATATGTAGGTACGTTTCTATGATTACGATAGTAAATGAACTGTCAATATAATATGACACTTATGTATTACAGTTTTTTTTAAATAATAATTTCTCTTGTTAGAAAGTATTTTGTTCAAGTACTTACATATTATTGCTGGTGGTCGGTTCTCTGGTGGCCAAAGCAAATTTAAAAAAAAAATAATTAAGAAATATTACTCGAACCTCTAAATGATATTACTTAGTAAAATAAATTGAAATTATAAAACGGTTTAATTAATATACATTATATTATTAATTTAATAAAATTACTTATGTTGTGTTTAATATTTAATTTGTTTAATAAAATAAATTTTTTCACAAAATATTTCTAAGTTATTACAATAATTAGACTGATAAGAATCGAAATACATAATATAAATATAATCTACAAGGTAATAACGCAACCTGCAATTTTTGGAGCAAAAAATATATATAATTTGAAATCGATTACAGTAGAAAAATGTTCGGTATTTTCATATAGCATTTTTCCGAGAAATAGTTAGAATTCCGTTAATAAAATATAGGAGAATATTTTTCACCTTTTTTTTGGACAAAAACATTTTTTTTTTTTTGTAAAAAGAATAAAATTTAAATTTGATATTTTTCTTTCTTTAAAGTAGCATTTGTTAAATTGGAATATTTTCACAAAATTCCGTGCGTAAATTGTTTGTTCTTAGATTTGCAATTCAAATAGTTGGAAAATATAAAGAATACATCGTACTTGGCCATGACGTGTAAATTGTAAATATTATTCTTAAAAAATATTATCAAACAGTTACAAATGTCAGATGAACATAAAATGGTATGCCATCATCATTGGTTTATCTTTGGAACAAATTATTTATTTTAAAAAAGTTGTTGCTTCTTTTTTCGTGAGTCACCGATGAAATATTTTATTTATAAAATTTATAATTTTTAGTCTTAATTAAATTTGTATAAAACGATGTGTAAATTTCTTTTTAAGTTTTGGTAATTTTTTTTATTCTCTAAAAAATAATACTACTAATTTATTTTACTAAAAATAATTACATATTTTCTTCTGATTGTGAGTTAGAAATATTTAACTTCGTAATATTTTTGTTCCACTGTAATTAATTGATAATTCATAATAAATTTTTGTATTTGCGAAATAACACCCATCAATATTTATTACCAATAAAGAAAAAAAAAATAAGAAAAATTATTACAATAAAGTGTCCCCATCATCGTTTCGTAAATTTATGATCCCCCGGGCGACTCGGAGTATTTCTTTAATTTCTTTTAATTCGTTTCCTAATTAATGAACATTTATTAATTTCATCGCGCCGGACCCTAATGACATCAGCCGGGTCCAGGGGTCTTTCGTAGAAATATCATTTTACGTTTGTCGCGCTGTTATTTCATAGCTGCTGCAATTTGTTCCACAGAATTTATTACTTCTATATTGGTTGGTTAAAAGGAGGAGTGATGGGAGGGGGAGGTTAGATATTTTATATAGCAGTAATGAATAAAACTTTAGAACGAGTAACTCAAAATTCTGAATATTTAACACGTTTGCTGATGGTGACCACGACTCTTTATCATAGGATTTTAACATGTGAAATAATTCTTTCATAATTTTTGGTTTTTCTAATTATTTTAGGCGAAAAAGCTTCGATTATAGGTAGTATAAAATTTTGCATCTAAATCAATAAATTAATAATTAATACTTTGTTACGGTAGAAATTAAATATGAAAATCTTAAATGTTACCTAAAAAATAACCATTATCATGAATAATTCATCAATTATTGTTGTAAAAAAATTAGCAAATATTTGTTGATTTACCTGTAAAAATAAATTTATAGATATTTATGTTTTAGTTATTATTAAATAAATTACGTGAATGCAAATAAAATATGTTTTTATTTTGTAAAAATATTTATGATTCCGAAAATAAATAATAGTAATTATTAATAAAGTTGAAAACGTTTCAGAACTCATTAATATATATTAAAAGGCTTTGAGGTTAAAGTTCTGTATGCATTTTATGAAAATTCGATGCGTCGATGCTTTAAACAAATCTTCATCAATAAAGCGGAAAGACAAATTTTAATAATAATTAAATTATTGTGAAATTAAAAATATTTTGTGTTTTAACTTTTGATTTTGTGGTTGATTTTTTCAAATTTTAATTAATTCTATTATTTACTTTGAAAATATTAAATCTGATTTTTAAAAAGCGTGAAAATAATAAACATATAATGACTTTTAGGACACCCAACGTGTCGCATCTGTTCGTCAGACGGGCAATATATATATATATATATATATATATATATATTTTATTTGTTATTTTATTTCATGACAATAAATCAATAATTGATAATTCCTTGCACATCTGTCAATCCGTTATACGTTCAATTATAGAATAAATAGTCGCCAATTGAGAGAGAATGCGTTTGTGTGTTTGGCTCCATATTATTTTATTGATTTAGTCTTCATTTTATTATCATTCAGTCTATAAATTTATCTGACGCAACGCGAATTTATCTGCAGAATATTATTTCATTTAATAATACATTTCTTAATCACGTATTGTTCTTTATTATTAATTTGTAATTTTATGTGAGATGTTAAAATATCCGACTTTTGAACATAAAAAAATATATATGTTATCAAAAATTTGGAATAGACAACTTCAATTTTAATATGTTATTTATCTAATTAAATTTTAATTTACTTTTTAATGAATTTCATCACTCATTTTCGATGGATATTAAATCTGAAATTAATGAATTTAATATCTGTTTTTGAAGACAAAAGAATTGCTTAATCTGCGTAGCGAATAATTTATAATGAAGCATAAATATTTATATAGAAAATAATAACAGACCAAAAATCTATAATTTTATATTTTCAAAAAAAAAAAAAAAATGTACCAAGGCACGCACTAAAAATCAACTAACCATTACTCATTTCTGACGTGTAAGCTTAAACTTAGTATTATTTTAAATGTTCCGTACGGTAAAGTACTCATTACAGGGATTATATTTATTTCTAGGGCTGTATTTACTTTTGTGTGAAAATGATTTATTAGCAAATAACTCGGATTTCTTATCGTAAAAATACTTTTAAATTCCAGAGCCGTAATCGGTAAATATATCTGTGACCCTGTTCATATATATTTATTTGTTCTGGGCTTGCACATCGTGGGAATTTTTCGGTTGACCAGAATTTATTATTAATCTGCGTGACTTTATATCAAAGCATGCTAAAAACCAATTCACCCCAATTTATTCTACTTAAAGTTTTATTATATTTTACACACAAAAAGAAATTGTGGCCGATAAATGTAATTTATTGAGAAATTGTTTCACTCGCTAAATTTCTAAATTTGGTTTTAGAGGGGATAATATTCGCTTGTTTTTTTTACTGTGTAAATCAGTCGTGTACTGTTTTATTGCGTGAATAAATTTTTAGGTATTTTATAAATGTAACATAACTTTTAATCTAACATTTTTTTTTAATGATTTGTACGTTGCGTTTTTATGATACAGATTTATTATTTTTGTTGTTTTATATAATCATGTTGCAAAAATGAATATTAAATAATTTTTTTATGAAATGTGAAATTAATGATGTAATTATGATATTAATCTCATGTAAATTATGGTATTAAATTATTTATTAGAAACAGATTAAATTCAGATGGAAATTTTTTAATATTATTGTTTAAATTTTAATCTTTATATTTAATAAAATAAAATTTGCAAATTTGTATTTTTTTTTTGTCATGGATTATAAAATTTTAAGTTTTTGTTTGTGGGGATTATAAGTTCGAGATACTGACTTATATAATTTTATTCATAATTTTCACTTGCATTCAGTGCTAGTAGACCTTAGAGCCCAGGAAATATTGTATAAACAACAAACAATTTTAAAGAATAAAATCAGTGTCAAAATTGAAGAAAACTTTTAGATCCACGAAAATTTTAGAGCACAAATAGCTTTAGGTCTCATGAAAATTTAATATTTAAAATTAATTCTATGACATAGAAAAACTACTTTAAATTTTTAAGAGCCTACAAAGGCAAGTATATTTATCATAGATACCCTGATAAACATTGCATTATCTTAAAAATATATGTGCTAAATAAAAAAAAAAAAGCTAAAAATGCTGATACTAGTTCTTGTATCATGAAAAAATAATTAACTTTTGTTCGTTTTCAAGTATAAAAAAGATTATGAGTAAAGTAATTATAGAGATAAAAATATGTAACTACCTTAATCGCTAGAAATTTTTAATATGTTTTTTTTTTACAACGCTGTACCTTAAAAACGCAATTATTATCAATTTTAAACTGTCATAAAAAATAATTTAAAGAATAATAAAATTTGTTTACACACGTTTCATTTTGGGAAAGAAATTTCTTAGCTATATCACATATACAATCATTAATATGATATAGGTAGTGAATGCATTCTCGATGCAATTATAAGTTATTTCAACTAATAATAATTATCATTTATTACTACAGCCTTTATCGTTTATTAAATAATCGCTCTGCACTTACATTTATTAGCATCGTAAATATCTTTATTATTTTTTGGACTTCTTGGCGTTCGTCTGGCATAATCTCGGTCAGAGCCGAAACACCTGAGCTTGGTGGCTTGGCGTGATATAGGCCTTCGCTATGCACCCTCATATTTTTTAATGTCAGCCCCGCGCTCGTAAACTCGCCCGCTTCTTGGTCACGATGCTGGCTAGAAACGGGGGGTGGTTGGCTAGCGAGAGAGGGATGAGAAATTTATTTTATCAGGGCGCGACCAACGGCTGATGGTCACGCCATGTCGAGGGTGCGGCCGGTCGGGCACACCTGTATAGCGCGGAATAATACGACGCAATATGCTTTCAAACGATTAAGTCTGTTTTCAGGTATATTAATATAACATGATGACTGTAATTTTATTAATGAGAAATTTTATGCTGTTCCATGAATGTTTTTGATCGCTAAATTTCTTGTTATTTCTCCTTTCTTTATGATTGTAATTGTTGTTATTTCATTCACTTATCTATATTTGCATCTGTTTTTTCTTTAGTTTCGTCTCAACTATAAGAATAATGTTGTGTCTATTTCGTATTCACCGTATTTTCTCAAATTGCTATAAGAAAAAAGACGATTTTCATTTATTACAGAAGACGATGTTTTTTTTTTCTTAATATTAAATAAACTAACTACATTATATTATTCTATTACAAACTAATTACAAAAAATATAAATATACATTCACAATCACGCTATGTACTCGTAAGGGTGTCGCATAAACTTTTTAATTCATGCAGATTAGTTTTCGCAGACCATTCTTATCGCGTCAAGTAACTATTGTTTCATTTAATATAAAATTATAATTAATGTACTTAAAAATAATAAAATACTAACGTTGATGTTTTTGAGATGCACCTACAATTATTGTTACGTTATCAAAATAACAAAAACCAAATCTACCTTTATTTCAATACTGATTAAGGGGTCGAGTTAAAGTTTAAGTAAAGAAATATTAACTTAAAATATATTTATAATATATTTGTAGTTTTTTTTCCCAGAAAATATTTCCAATTTTAGTAGGTAGAAAAGATATCTGGATAAGTTAGCTTTTTCTATTTTTTTTTTTTTTTTTTTCTTTAACAAAAATATATACTAAATTATTTTTCTTTGCCTCTTTGTTTTGTGCATTTTATCGAGCATTTTAATTTATATTTCTGTAGTTTTATGCTTTTACTATTTTTATATATATATATGAACAAAATTTTGCTAAAACTTAATCAATTTTTTCACATTGAAATAATTTGTGTTTTTAAGAATTCGTGGATTTTCTTAAAACTGAATATTAAGTATTGACTGTAGTTTGTATTTAGTATTTATGAAAAAAATTTCATATTTAATCTAAAAATAATGGAAAATCGTACGAACCATTCTGAAAACAAAATTATTTTCTCATTATTTCTAAATCTACTCTAACAATATAATCAATAGCTAAACGTATTTTCATAGCAAAGTGGAAAATTGTTTTTTATTATTTATCATTTTATTCATTCATTTATCAATTAAATATGTACTTTCCATATCGTATTTAAAATTCATGAATTTAGCTGTTATTTTTTTGTCATACAATTCAGGAAATTTTATTTGTATATATTATAACTAACGAAAAATAAAAAAATAAAAATATTAATAAATAATCAAAATGATATAATGATAAATGCATGGATTTATAAATTCTTCAACCGATTTTAATATGTAAATGGATTTCTTTCACTATATTATCAATGCATCAGAATATTAAAATTGATATAACTTTTGACACATTATTTTTTTAATAAATATTAGTCACATTTCAATTTATTTGAAATGTTTTATTTGCAAAATTAATTAACATTTAAAGGTTATAATAAAGATGTATAATTTTTTTAAAACATATTTGAATATATTGAAATTCTCGTAATGGCTATTTCGATTTTGAGTAACATAATTTGTTTTCGGTTATGATTGCATTTATGCCGAGCTAGATAGACAAAAACAATATTTGTGAGTGGCAATTTGGCGTCCATTAAATTCTCCGGTGTCCATTTCCATGGTCGACTCATAAAACTCGATAGGGATTTCGCAATTCTTATGTTTACAAATCCGTCCCCCTTATACTGTGTGCACCGAGAGAGAGGGCGCTCTTTTTTATACCTCTAATTACGACCGGGAAAATAAAACACGAATTCTCTACATTCCATGCGCACACGTTCGCATGTTCTTTAGCATCCATACTGACGTCACAGGTCTGTCAACGATCGCATCCCGATTGCATAAAAACTAACCCTACATATGTGCAGACAGACAGACAGTGTTAAAATTGATTATTTCACAGTGTTGAACAAGAATTCGGTTTTATCATTGGGCCAATATTACATGATTATATAGGCGAGGAATTTAATTTTGTTAAGTTGATAAGTTACTTTATTTTCACTTAATGAATATGGTATTTCGAATATGTGAACGATGTTATCAGAAATGTGCATGAATATGTGTGCAGATAGGGGATAATGGAAGATTAAATTGTGACATATTTTCAAAACATGCTTAAATAATAGCTTCTTTTTTATGGATAAGGATCTAATAAATTGGAAAATTTAATTCCATTAAGAGAGCTCAACATAATTATTATATGTTTTTAGAATTTAATTTTGTTTATCTTTTTACAAATATAATATTTTTTTTAAAATAAATTTAGAATTTTATATAATATTATGTAAAGTAAATGTTATTCTTGTTTAGGTGGATAAGCTTTATTATACATACTCAATCACACGGTTTATCCATAAGGGTGTGGCACAAATTCTCTGTCAATTCAAACAGGGAAATTATATGAGTCATTTATTTTGAAAGTGGAATAAAGCGTGCTTTACAAGATCGTAAACTGGTGCAATGTCTAGCTGGAAAAACAATATTTGTTTCTGTTGCACACTCATTTTTTTGATAGTCCCATTTCTTTTTCGTTTTTTGAGAGTGACGATGCATCGTGTGAACAAAGCATTAATAAATATTTGTTAAAAAAGTATGATCGTGGTTTTTGTTTGTTTGTTTTGAAATGATTTCAGTTTACACTACGGTTACATTTTTTTATAAAAAAGATCTTTAGATAATTTTTCGAATGCTTTAGTTAAACGATTTTTAGCTATTTAATCATATTAGATGAAACATCTTTTTCAAGAATAGATGATTATGTTTGGTGTATTCATCTAATATTAGATTTTTTTCTAATTCATCATATATTTATCTATTCTTGTTCGTAAAATTTATCTAAACTTTTAGATTATTTATCCAAACTTTATTTGTATGTAGACGAAAGCAATAATGTATTATTGTAAATATCATCTAAATACCTACATAGATAATCTTCAAAAATTTAGTAATTTAATTTGAATTAAATGAAAAAGCTATTTTATTTTTTCTGTGCATTAATTTTAATTATTAATTTATTAATTTTCTAGAAATTAGACTTTCACTATACCACTTTCCAAACAAACAGTGAATTGGAAATTTAATTCAACAATTTTTTGTAATAATTTTCAATTTTCTTATGCAAATTAATAAGTTAAATACGGATAAACTACGAGGCGTAAAGGAAATACGCTAGCGTTTACAATACTGTAAGAGTGGAACAACACATTGATTTACTGAATGACGTGAAATGAGAGAGTCCGATCTGTAGCCGTGTGTCAAGGTGTCTCATGTAATTGCAAACATGTTTGCGGTTTCAGTATTTTTATTTTTTTTTAACCCTCCATATGATTAGTTCTAATGAACGGTTATTGTTGCAACGTTTTTTTGTATTCATGTACAACACTAATGCTTGTTTTCTGTATCTCCATATCTCCCTACATTAAATAGAAAGGTTTTTTTTTTTTTAATTTATTTATACAACTTTTTTAAATATTCCGAAATTTCAAGATACAAAAATTTAATCTCAGGACTTTGATAGAAAAACTTGGTTTAAAAGTTACCTCAATTTGCTCTTGATGTGTATAAATTGCTGCAATAACTCAGATAAGAAACGTAGAATTTGAACTTTGGTATATAAAATTCATGCAAGCTTTAGATTTTGGAAGAATTTATTTTATAAAAAATAGTATTTTACCTTTAGCAAATTTGAGCATTAATTTTAGAAAAACTGTAACTTTTTTATACAGAGTATTAGCCTAAAAAACTTTTTATTATGTATTAACTTAAAATAAATATTTCATTAATAATAAAATCATATTCCATTTGGTAACATTTGTTCATTGTTCTGAAAATCAGTGTCCAATATATTAGGTTCAGTGTCGTAACTAATAAAAAATAAATATTAGAAAATATTGAATTAAATCGATATGTTTATAGCCAACAGGCAAACATTAAATCATAACAAAACACATTAATTTTGTCTAATTAAGTGTACACGTTAAGTACAACGAAAGGAAAAAAAAAACGAAATAATTATAAGTCTTGGTTGTCTTGTTATCTGTATTTAAATCATCATTAATAAACACCACTTTTATAATCTCCCTTCTTCGTAACAATAAAAATATAAATTACCCCGACAGGCGGAGCTATAATTTCATTCTGGTAGACATAAATAATAAAAAATTTCCGTGCAGGCAAAATATTAAATATGCTTACACACAAAATTCACTCTGTCTGTGATATGAAAAAACGAAGATGCGAAAAAAAAAAGCGAGCCAGAATTTCAATTAGAGGTTTTGGAGAATTGGCCAACGTACAAGACCACACAAATACTCATTTAAAAAGAAATCTCGTTATCAAACTGACTAGCGTTTAAGAATGTGGGGGCTATAAATTTCTGTTAGCGCGCGTAGTGCTGTACAAAATACACGCAAGGTTCAACGTTCGGACAATGCAGGACAATGGTGGGTGCGGTTTTATGTACATTGTACACCCCTTAATATATAGGGGATGTAGATAGAAAATGCACGCAGTGCTTTTAAGATTTTTATCAGAAATAAAATGCCAATATTGATATAAAATATAAATAAATGTTTTTCACTAGGTACATCGAATGTCAAAACATGATATGTAATTTGAAAAATTGAACTTCTAGTTGAGTAAACAAATATTAAAAAAAAATACAACCGAAAATCAATCCGATATTAATACATTGAAGGCCGTATAATATATTTTAGTTTTTTTATGTAACGGGCAATTGGCATTTATTACTAACAATTTTTGAATAATTCTGTTATAACACTCTATAAAAGACTAAACAAGAAACAGAATTATACTTAGAATTATTTATAATTAAGGAAAAAAGCAACAAAGAGATGGAAAACTCTTCAATTCTTCAACAAGGCAAAGAACTGAATAAAGAAAAGTGCAAAAAATAATTGAAAACGTTCGCAAGCAAATAGTTTAAATTAAATTAATGTTGGCTTTATATTCCACGAGGAGTAAAAAGAAATGGATATTTTATTAAAAAATAGTAATAAATAATAATATAAAATATTTTTAATTTAGTTAGATTTAACTATAAATAATTGCACTTTAAAAATATTTAACTCTAAATTATTATTATTATTTTAGTATAACATGAATTTAAAACAACCGAATAGTCTGATTTAAAGAAACTTTTACTTAAAATTTACATATTTGTATATTTTGTAATTCGAATTATAGTTCTTGTTGAGAAAGACATTTTTAATCAATAATAAAATTACAATTGTAAAGATAATGAAAAACGTCAAACAACAACATGCTTTGCATGAAATAATAATAAAATTTATCGTGTTACTTCAGTTAAATGAAAATTTTGCAATATTTATTTCTCCGAATCCATCTACATTTCCAGCATAACAATAAAATGTCATCGAAAACCTAACACAATAGTGTTAACGCGCTAAAAAAAGAACATCACTTATCGCGCGCATCGTACCAATGCACTCATTTTCCATCAATAGTCGAGCATGCGCAGTGCATCGGATCATTGCCTACTTTTTCTTGAAATTTCCGTTCGTCGTTCCGAAGTGACAAGCTTGCTGTGTTCGTCCTGTCTGGCTGTGTGTGTGTGTGTGTATGTATGTATGTGTCCATTTTGCCATCAGGAACGCGGCAAGGCACCCCCAGACCCATTAGGAAAACGGAAGTGTGCCACGGAACCATTGGGGGGCTTCTATCGCATTTTCTCCACTTCCGCTTTCGATAAGGGATCGGATTTTTCCTTTCTCGCTCTTTTTCTCTCTATACATTTTGCGATTCTAGAATTAGAAAGCTATTTGGCTCGCCTGACACATTTTTACAATTACAACGCAATTTCCAGTTGCTGATAAGATGTTTGTATCTTGTTCAATTTCTATAAAAGTCATTTTAGAAATATTATCTATTTTTATTTGTAAAAAAGGATTTTTATCAAATAGAAATATTTTTGTTCATTTTAGATATTTTTTTGTTTTTTCTAATTTTTAAACAAGTTCACTTAAGTACTTAATAAGAAATTTCTAGTATAGAAGCACTTCTGAACAAAATGAAATATCTATATGAAACTAAGCAATTAAATTTTTTAATATATTTTTTGAAAATTATAGATATAACAAATTTGTGCAGTAAAAAAGATTATGTTACAAAATTATTGGATCATAAATAATCTCAATTTCATGTTTTATAATTTTGACAAAAACTTATGTAGTATGTACAGAAAGCTGATATGCTATGACGATGTGAGTACATTTCTATGGATTCACATATGCATACGTAAAATGTAATTAACAGTTGATTAATTTTCGCATTGCGATTCATTTCTGTTCGTTAATATTAATTTTGATATAATAGCAAATTACATTAATATGATTTTATGTGTTTCTGAAATATTATACAATACCTACATATATTTCAATTAAATTTGTTTTTCTTGTAACAATAAGGCAATGAATACATATATAAACATGTAAAACGTTTATTGTGTAGTACAAAAGAAGGAAAAAAATATGCAGCACTTTATTTGTCAGATAATAATCATATGAAACACAATAGAAAAAAAAAAGAAAGATTTATTTTACCTTATTCTTTCCACATATCATGAAACTGTAATTGTATTTATATTTTTATTTGTTTATTTATTGTTATTCATAATGTTGTTATTCATAATGTTATTCATATTAAATTGTTCATAATATTGATATTAAATGTAAAAAGGGTTCATATAAACAAGTAAAGCAAAGGAAATTGTTTTTGAGCTGAAGTACGGCCGTATATATATATATGCGCTTAGATGGAGAAATTGAACTATGTTCTACATACGAACATTCCAGTAGCTGTATTCGCTGTTACGAACTAAAACTAAATTTCATTAGTTGTCAATCAAACTGTGTGTGCTACATACCAAATGCAATTAACTTTGCTTTTCACTGAAACAGCGGTACTTCAAATGTTTTTCTAGAACGGGTTGAAGAACGTAAACAAAGAACTAATTTTGTACTTGGCATTTTTTCTTCTTTTTTTTTTTTCGAAAACTCTTCAAATTGTGAATAATGGAAAATTTTCCCACTTGTTAAATTTAATATGGCAAATCTAGGTTATTTTTAAATTTGGTTTTGATTGTCATTAAGGATAGAGTACATTAGTACAAGTAGAAATGATTCTATAAATGTATAGAAGAAATAAAATAATTTAAAAATTATATGTGCCATATTTTAAGTTAATGAATATACATATTAAGAAACTCGATAAATACACGTAATAATAAATCAGCAATTTTCATATACCAGCTAGAAAAGTATGAATTACTGTTATTGCAATGAAAATTATATAAGATAATATATAATATTTATTTAACTTTAATACACTGTTTATGTAAATTTAAAAATCATAAATAATATTTTCGTAATAAATAGTATGAACAAACATTTTCCTATAAAAAAATATAAACAAATTAACCCAACAGAATATGAAAAGCATAAACAATCTTTTCCTTTTTAGAATATTAAATTACAATAAATTGAAATAATGAAATAAAGGAAAATAATGGAACAAAATTTAAGTACAGATCAAGTTAATAATTATACTATAGCAAAATGGTATCTATTTTAATTACAAATAAATTGTAATAAATATGTTTATTTTATCAGGCCTTATTGTAAATTCTGCAGTGGAAATTGCAGTTAAAATTTTGCTTTTGAACGAAACTAGACTATCTTTGAATATAGATTTTTATAATATTGTTATTGAATATGAATTGATTTCTCTCTTTAATATGTAGATTATACAGGCATTTAAAAAACACTTAAATACATAAATTTAATATTTGTACAGAGAAGAAAAAAGCTTTGTAAATATACTGTTTTGTAATTTTGGTTCACTATTTGCCAAATTCGTTAAAATTTACTAGTAAATAATAGGATTTATTAAATTTATAACATGAATTAATAATTCATAATCTACACTACATAATATATTAATGCATTTTATATGAATACGTATCTATTACGGCCAACAACAATGGCTTATATAGTAATCATTCTAGATTTAATTATGACTATGCTATCAATTCGGTAAATGCGAGATTATATCCTCCGAACGATATGTGTGTGTGTGCATTTGCACAAAAGCAAAATTACGCCGGCACCCTCATACAATGTGCCATTGACATATTCACCATAACTACATAGGTGTGTGTTGACTCTGGCCTAGCATGTGTGCATCTATGATATGATATAGAATATATGGACGCCTGCATAACTGTCATAACAATTTATACGATGAATATACCTTGTCTAGGTAGTAACATGAATTTATCTACCAGGTGTATAACAGCAGCAGCAGCAAAACTTATATATAGTGGTTCACTTCGCTCTCAGTGGTGTTCGAGGGTAATATTATCGCCAGAACTTGAGAACAGATGGCCGGTACTTCAAACAGAAGTGCCTTATGCCACTGATAAGGCCTCCATTATCATTTTCAAGTGGGCTTATATAGAATTGAGCTATTGTTGAACATGGCGTGGCGCCTCTATCTTGTGTGATAAGTATTCCCGATTTAATTCAAATGATTGAGGTTGAAAAATAAAATATGGTATAATGGTAGTTTGGCAAATGTGAATTTAATATGATCGATGAACTATTTAATAGACAGAAGAAAAGTTTGCATTATGCTTTGAATTTTGAATATTAATATAAGAAAATTAATACTACATACATATCTATAGTTTTCGCCATGAAAATATGTCCTTTCGGAAAACTAAATGTATGATTTTGTTGGACATACGTAGCAATCATCTTCTCACTACTGATATGACAGGATTAATTTGTATTATGATGTAGGTGTCTTAGCTTAATTCGTAAAATTTGTATCACGTATACATAATTATGACGATAGGACAGATTTTCATGGCGAGAACTATACTCTGTCTCTATCGCTAAAATATGATAAAGACATATAATTTAATTACAGAATTACTTCTAATTTTATTATTATTATTCTACATAAATACTAACGAAATGAAAGCTAAATCTCCGTAGTACGAAACTTAAAATATGGAGAGGCTATAGTTTGTACCAAGTTGACGATAAGTTCGATGAAATCAGAAGTCAATTCACAATGATATATATCTTTCCCTCTCTCTAAACAAATTTGGTATATATGACAAAATTTCTTAATGCAAAATTTCATATCAGTGTGTTTATCAGAAATTATTTAAACATCCTGACATTTCTCTTTCACTGTATTGAGAGTTTAGAGAAAATTTGTATGTGTCTGGCTAGTATTGTTTAATATATGCTTTTCCAGTTTGTTTTTTTTTTTGACTCACTAGAAGACACTATACTATTTACAAAGAAAACAATGCGTAGATAAATGAAATGTTGTACAATGCACGATAAATTATGTAACTTGTCGAGAACGATACATGAAATAATGTATTTATGGCATATGACAATATTATACAGAAATCTATTGTTGCCGTCAAAATTATCGCTTGCAAAGTTAAATAATATTAATAATTTTCAATTCAATTAACCAAGTTTTATAAAATTTATAAAACTTACAACAAAAGAATTGTCAAATTACTATGATTATCAGTGTAAATTTACACAGATTTTATACAGTGTACTTTTAAAATTTATGATCAGGCGATTCTAATTTTGACGGTAATAATAATCACTTTATTTCATTATTTTCTTATCTTAGTATTGTAACTTTAATAAATACCAAAATATTACTGTATAAATCTCACATTTCTCGAAACTAGAAACTAATACTGAAACTCATTTTTCTCAATATATAACAAGTAAAATCTCTGAATGTTATGTAAGTCAAAAATCTAGACAGACGTCCCGTACGTGACGTATTTAAATTCCAAAATAAATGCTATGTTTATATATGGGTGGGTTGTAGACCACAGAATGAAAAATGGTGTATGCGACCCGATATTGTATAAGTAACTTTACATCCCACTATAAACTCTCTCATTTATCATACGACAAAATCACACACACACATAAAGTACTTTGCATCCCTTTAACAACTTAGACCTGTTTTATTCCAACCATATTATAGCGACATCTTGACAAATTCATTCACAGGATTTTGTAGAATTAACCAGGAATTATTGGTTCAATAACATATTTATTATACATTTTTTAGGACTATAAATTGATTTTGTTATATTGAATGAAGGTAATTCAATATTTAAATCATTCGTTTTAAAATAATGTTTGTTATATTGAAAAATTTACTATAGTTCACATTCAGTGGTCTGTTTAATTCATTAGCGTATGTTAAGTTACATTAGATATGTTATTACTTGATTGCATCTTTGTAGAAACGTGACATTGCTGAAATTTTATTTTACTTATAATAATTTTTTGTTTATTTTTTTTAATTTTTAATATAATTCATTAAAAATAGGTAATCTTTTAAAAATTTTATTCTATTTGATTTATTTAGTCATATGTCAAATTCTACTTAAAAAAAATTTAAATATAAAACAAAAAATACATAGGCATATTTGTTTGTATGATAATTAATGTTTTTCTTTTGTTTTAGGTAAGTGTCGCCATCTGGTTACCAAATATTAATTCTAAAAAATCAATAGTACTTTGACGTTTATCAGGTAACAAAATATATTTTATAAATCATATTATATATATATATATTTAATTTATTGTGAATATAAATTATTTATATTTTGAGAATAATTTCATAATTACGAATTATAAATTAGAGCAAATTATTGGTTTTATATTTTTAATTTATGAACTAATATTAAAATTTTAATTATATGTAAAATAAATATTGTAAATTTGGAATATATGTTGAAATATCAAAAGATTAAATATGGGTACTTAATCATTTTGTAAGCAGTAAGTAAGAAAGTGGATTATAAACAGTTTTCAGATGTATTTTATGGTAAGTTTTTACTGAAAAAAAAAAAAATCTTTCAAGTTTTCATGCACCCGCGGGGTATAGACATTAATTACTAGTGCATTTACATAATGATGATCCCATTAAAATAAATCATGACTTAACTAGATAAACTAGTTTTGCTAAAATAAATTGTTTATATACATATGGTTGCTGTACGTATGCCTTTAGGGTAGGCAAAAGGGATGTCAATTATGTTATTATTTGTATATGCCTGTCATTTAATGTCGCATTGACACCTATTTATTAGAAATTGTAATATACGTGGTATTGGTTCTAAAATTATACAAGGATGTCTATGGTGAAAATAATCAGCTGTTATTTTCATATGTATACAGTTATTAAAAAAGCAAAAAAAAAGTTGAAAAATTTTGCAATTTTAAATGTGTATAAAAATTATGACAAAATATTTGTATAATAGTTTATATTGATAAAAAAAAATTTACTAAAAATATACCTAAATTGCGTTGAAAAGAGAAGAGAAAAGAGAGATAGTTTTTAATAAAATTTAATAAAATATTAATTTATTATTTTTTTGTAGTTGATGAAAAACGTTAATAATAATATGTGTCTATTAGATACATAAACATTTTGCTAAAATTTATTTATATAAAAATTAAATACTATTTTTTTTTAGTAATCTTCACTTCTTCAGTCTTGCACGGTCGGTATCCATTGTATTTATAGAATTTTACGCGATGTATGTCTCTTCCTGTAAATAGTTTATTTTATTTTAGGGCTTTGAAGGACATTTTTTTCTAACAGATTGCGACATTGAATAGCGCTACTTATAATATATTTTTATTGACATCTATTGATATATTTAAAAATTAGTTAATTATACTTACAAATTTGATCGACAGTTGTTTTTTTTTAACGCGCCCTTAAATTACGAATACCTATATATATATATATATATATATATATATATATATATATATTGCAATGTTTAATTGTATAAAAAATAGTCAAGATTTATAAAACTTTTAAAAAGACTGTCTGTAGTTATAGGGTTAAAGAACAAAATAACACGTTTATTTTAACAAAAAATTGACAATTCTGTCAGAGAAGTGTTTATAAAATAAATTTATTATAACCTCAAATGTTTTGAAGAAACCTATTATTTATCTTCACTAGTCTTATCGATATAGACAGACATATACTTGAAATAGATAAAACCAGTACAAAGAAAAAAACTCCACTATGAATATTGACCGCGGAGAGAATGTTTTTGTGTTTGCCTATGTTTATTCACATCGATTGTGGTGGTGGTGGACACTACAAACTTAACATTGCTGTATAATGTACCGGGTGCTCACAAATTCGCGTATTGATCGCCTGTTCTAGGTTAGGTTTCTTTCCCCCTCTGACCTCTCACGTTGTTAGTCATAAATACCTGTCTTGACGCGCGCCGCGCGAAATACACGACTATGTATACCAACCTATGGTATATAGTCGGGTGGTATATATGTGTATGTTTATATCTCACTTGGGCTATCGTTTATAGCGTTATAACGCTCGTGTACCATAATACATACATACATTAATGGAGACATATGAATTTACTCAAATAGCTAATTTAACTTTTTTAATTAAAAAATAAACGTTTTAATGATGCATAGAATTTATTTCTTGTTTATTTATTCTAATGAAGTTATAGTAGGTAATTGTATTTTTACTATTTTAAATTATAGGTTAAATCAGTGGTCCAAGAAAGCCGCGACTTTCGTAAAGGGGTGCCCCGAAATATTACACAATTTTTATATTCTTTTTCCCCATTTTCAATGCATTGTCATAGAATACGATATATAACGCAGCCGATGAATTTATTTTAAGTATTTATTTTTATCTAACACTTGCAAAAAAAAATTATTGGCTATTTCGTCCTAAAACGCAATGTTTATTTTTCAATAATTGTATACATTTAAAAATGACAGCTGATTAGTTAGAACAGCCACACATGGAACATTTTATAGTTTTTGTTTTTATTTATATTAGAAATTCTAACTTATTTAAAATTTTCATTGTTTTGCAAGAAAATGAAACTAAAAATGTAGATAGTTTTTACACAAAAAATAAAATAATTTGTTTGTTGTGAGAAATAGAAATCCTATAAAATATGCATAATAGATCATTATAATTTGCGTTTAAGGTGTTGCACTAATGCGCTGAAAACATCAAAGGAAGTTAAAGAGAAAGTACCTACTATCATTTATGTAAAAGTTTGTAACTTGTATAAAATTTTAGAATGGTCCTCCTAGATATCATAGTAATATCCGGACAACTAATAACAGTACTTCATTGATATAAAACGTGGGATTGTTTTTTGATACCAACAACAAATCTATCAAATATAAAGTGTTTTCAACGTATCCGATATTTGAAATTATTATATTTTTATTAGTATATAATTAAAACAGATGATCTACTTCCAAATTGCAAACAAAAAATACATGCTAACAAATTAATTTTGAAACTCGTTTCTCTGTTGAAAGTTAAGATAGAGATAGTTAATTCCTATCGAAAAAATCTTGTAAGATGATTAAAAAGAAAAAAAAACTGTTTTTGGTCAGTAGATCAGTTGCTCGGGGCCAAAATTCGTATCAAATCGCTTGCTCTATATTTTCCCGCCAACTGCTTTAAGGAATTGATCTACGAAATATATCTATACGGCAGTTCCGTTTTTGGTTAGGCTAATTTGCATACCGGTTTTTGTTCTGTATATCTCGGTACGCCTACTTAAAATGTAGCGTACAAGGCCAAAAAATTGCTCTTTGTTGCTGCAATACCGTTCGCTCGAACGTTTAGAATGAATATTAATAAATTTTTAATGTTTTTTTGCGTGTTTGAGAAGTTCTATTTGGGTTCGTGATACTACACAAACTTGATTTAATTTACGAAGTAGCTTGTCTCACACGAAATGGAAGTTTGTATATAGGCTGTTAAACTGTGCTAGATTTTATTCCAAATATTGTTAAGAGATTAAATTTTGTCTATAAAATAACGGGAATTATTCTCGCATGTTTATAGGTATTTTGATGATTTCATCATTTGTTTTATTGGGTCATTGAAATCATTAGTATTTTTTTAGTAAACAAGACTGCAAAACTAGAAATTACGCTCTGTCTAGAGTAAAGTCTAGGTAAACATGTAAATATATACACAAATAAATAAATATACTTTAAAATAATATTTACATTACTTTTTATAGTATATATGATGTTAAATTATACATGAAATTTTTGATAATTGTTACGATATTATATGGAGAAATAATTAATTTTTTAATATTAATTTTACTTACTAGAAAGTACACAAAAATTTTAATTAGAAATCGTAAAAAGTTTAATATATTATGCTTTTATTTTAGTTGCTAAACTTATAAACTGCTTAAGAAATTAATTATTTTTGTTTAACTTTTTTAAATATATAGATTACAGAGTTTTTAAACTTTTTAATTTATATTTTTTTTAAATGAATAAAACGGTTTTGCTATTTAAAGATACACTAATTTTATTATTCTATCGAGTTATTTATTTAATAAATTTGTACAGATTCATTATATAATTTCAAAATATATCTTGAAATAATTTATTATTATTATTTTCTGTTTTAATTTTTCGTAATGAATTATTTATCAAATTGGCAGTATCAAAAGCAAAACTTGTATTTTGCATCGCTGAAAATTTATTTACAAACCGAAAACTCTAATTTTATTTGTAGCGACAGTAAAAATGATTTATAATAGGGCATTTATTTTATAAAACTATATGAATAGTAGTTGAATGCATAATGCAAATTGACTAACAGATCTAAAAATACTAAGTAAAACATTTTAAAATTAGCAACAAGGTATGCAAAAGAGAAATTATCACAGTGTCTGAATCATTATATTGCCCCGACGGACACGACCCGTACCCGGGAATGGAACGATGTTAATCCTGAATTTATATCGAGAGCACTAGAGCACATGCAAAATAAGTGAAGGAACACGGCTGCTTTGCACTTTTCTTCTTGGATTTATAAATGAAGACAGCTCGTCGCTCGGTAAAACGCAATGGCAGAATTAATGAGTCTGGTCAAGTCATAATCTTGACTCAAGTGAAGTGAAACTGAAATATACTTTTTACACAGTCACTGCACTGCACTGCAAAAGTTCCTAGACTGATTCACTTAAATAATAATGATTTCGAATAACAAAATTACATTAAATTTGTTAAGTTTGTGTTACAATTTTCATTGGAATACTGTTAAACGATCAATAATTATATATTTATATGTTTGTAAATTTTATCTTAAGAACGAGAACGACTCTAAGAATTGTGATAAAAATATGATAAATTTACGTTTTTAGGTGCGAAAACGTGTTTTAGCTGTAGATATAAAAATTTATTTTGAAAATTATTTTTGACACAATGAATATTGAAAACTACTGTCATATAATTCAATCACATTGCTAAACTTCTCACCATGACAATATTACAAAACTTTTAAAATATCATTTCTGTACGAGCAATTCCTAACTACTTAAGAGATTCAGTCCCTCTTTACTTATTATATGAGATGGTAACTAACACAGGAACAAATATTTAAATAATTTTTTTATATGTTTTAGTTTTATCTATAATAAAAATTGATTATTTTTAGATTTCTAATCATATTAGATTGCAGTTTTTGATAAATAATATATCTAAATATAATTAAAGTACTTCTTAATTTGTAAATTTTATTTATCTTGTAAAATAAATAACATTCAAGAGTACTATACGTTTGGTTTTTGAGTGTTGTAGTTCATTTGTTTAGTCCTACTCGTATGACAGTTACATAATCCTAAAACAGAGCTTGTATTACCAGCGAATATCTTTAAACAGCATTTACTGCAATAGAATTACTTTCAGAACTTTTTAGTTCTACTGTGCAAGTAATAAATACATCACTTTAAAAATAGACTATAGCCTCAGTATAAAGTGCGTGTGTGCGTGCGTGCTTTGATGAATTCTAATCACGTCCTTCTGTTCATATCGCAACAATACTTACTCGAGTATATTTCGAACTTACTATAATGATTTTTCACTGTTCTTTTCCGTTGTTACATAGTCCGAACTTAATTACATTATTTACCATTCATTTTCCCTTTCAAGGCATGAGGTTTTTGATTTGAATAAAATTTTTGTGTTTCTCTTCTTTTTACTTCTTTTCGTTCGAAAACTGTGTTGACAACATTGTAACACCCGATTAATAACGAAAAATTAAAAAAAAAGTTGAGATTTATTCTTAGAAATAAATAAAAGTTAAAAAGCCCTGTTAATGAATTCATTCATGTTATTACAATTTTTAAAAAGTGGGAGTAAGTTATTTTCACCATAAAATTATTTAATGAGTGGGAATTTATTTGTGTATAATATTTTACACTTGAAATGTTTATTATATGTTTATTTATTTAAAAGGTGTTAAAAAAACTATCTAGTATTAAAACACATAACCTGAAATAGGTTTTACTTTAATAATATAAAAATTTAAGGTTTTTTTTGACTCAAATTATTTTAATTGGTTCATATTTTAATTTTAGTGATTTTTTTTCTTATTTTCATTTTGTTTTGATATAAATATATGATATTATTTTTTTGTATAAATAATAAGTTTGTATATATAATTATATAAGAATAAAAAGCATACTTTTACTCTACTCTATATTTTCCCATTAAAAAAAAATATTCGTGACTCAAAAATAAAGTCGAAAACAAATATGAAAATTTATGTAATTTAGCAACGGTTGTTATAAATAAATAATAAAGTTAGAGCAACATAAATTATCGTCAATTACAAAAAGGATATTGATATAAACAAAAAAGTATTTACTTACTTCTAACATAAAAAAGAAACTGAAAAAGTAATTGTAAGAAAACAATAATATAAATACGTCTCGCGGCTTGTTTGTTTTCCATATTACTAAATTGGAAAATAATTTGAAATCTATCAACGAACAATTGTAGCTGTATTAAATCATAGATATATATCATGAATAACAACTTGAAAAAAAGTTAATAATCACGTTATTGTTTTAATAAAAGTAATTATTTGATACCTTTAGGATAGTTAATCGTAATTTAAAATTTGGTTATTAAGATTTCGTTATAAGATAAGTTTTATGTTATTTGTTTTTGAAAGGTTATAGCTTTCATTAATAATCGGCCGGCATGGCCGAGCGGATTTATGACACCGCTCGTATCTGTGCAGACTCGGGTTCGAATCCCGCTTGGAGCATGGATGTCTTTGTTCGTTGAAATACACTTTGAAAACTGATATCTAAGCATCTTTCATTAATAAATCAAATTAAAATTATTATAAAAATTGTTTTTGCTTGAAAAGGAACAAAATTCGTGTAAAATTATCAAATTAGATTCTGGAATATTTGTTATGCAATTTTATTCTTTATTTCAATAACAGAAGATATTCAATTTCTAAGGTGCCATATTCTTATCATCGTATTATGTTAATAGGAAAGTGACGTCAGTATCAATAATACAGTAATATTTTATTAGTTTTAAGCCTCATTCTGACTGTCGTTTTAGTTTTACGCACAAGCCCAAGAATTTGATCAATTCAAACACTCGACATACTCTTAGTTTTAATGCCAAGCGTTTGGATTTGTGAAACGTAATTAAAATTAATTATTCTGGTGATATTTAAAAATAATAGAATATAAATAATATTCTAATTGTCTTATATTTATTATATTTAAAAATTTGTTACAAAATTTTGTACAAAAATAGAGATTTGATAATGATATAAGAAAAATGGGTTCCAAAACATCTCTATAAAATTATTGTGGTAATAAATATAAGAATTGGTGGGATTACTTTAATCATCTGTAACAATAATTATACAATTATTATATAATATTATTAATACAATAATTAATGCATTGGCAATCTTTTTTTATGTGTGTGTTTTATGTCTAAATAATAAATGTTGTAATAATATTCGCTTGAAATTAAAGTCACGATTTCTGACAAATAAATTTTATTCCTGTCAAAGAAAATGTATAAAATTTTCAAAGTAGCGTCTAAATAACCGTTAAAATTAGCAGCTTGTCAAGTCTATATTCTCGAAAACAATATCTTTGTAACGAACGGCGTAATATTTGATTGCTTTGTGCAATCTAGAAACCCGTAGCCTAATAATTATGCCGTGACTTTCGTACTAATTTTGATGTTTTGCAAAAGAAGAAAATTATAAATTAAGACCTCGTTCTTTGGCAGTTAGTGATCAAACTCTTCCTTCTTCTACAAAGCATTTAATTAACTGCACTCGTTGCATGGTTTGCTACGATGTTTTCTAATACTTGACTGGGTTTTAATAAGGTCACAGTAAACATGATTCTTAAAGTCGTTGAGTCTATACACAAACTGTACACGACCCACTTCAGGATTTGAAGTTAAAGCAGGCCTTGAAAATCACCTAGGAATACAATGAAAGTTTTTACTCTTTCGAACTAGAGAACTGTTTGTATTGATTTCAAGAAATTGATACTTAAATTCTTTAACTACTAATGGTACTAAATTAATTTGTTCAACAAGTTTTTTTTTTTTTTTAAATAAATTAAAAGTTTCATTAAATGAAAAAGAATAGTGATATAAGTTAAAAAGATTTGAAAAACGAATCAAATTATTAATTTAGAAATATGTTTAACTTGTAATAATATGTATTTGAAAATTTATAGTAGAGGCAAAACTTTCCACTTTTTTATTGTGAAATATATCTAACAACTTTGTTCTTTCAAAGAAAAAGTGTCCAAAATAAATAAAAATTATATGCAAATACTTTTCATAGCTCTTAACAGACGAATCTGAACTGAATTTATGAGGGAATATACATATTTTTCTCTAGAATAGATTCTTCTGGTCTATGTGATTTTATTTTTAAGCAACAGTGTTTTTAACTTTTAGAAAAAATATTGTTTTTTTAATTTTATGTTAATTAGTAACAATGTTTAACTTTTTATAATAAATTTTATTAAAATTTTATTAATATATTAATTCAAGGCGTTGTCAGAAAAAACTCAAAAATTTAACTACGTAATTTTTTTTTTTTTAATTGCGACATCAAAATACATAAATTACGCATACATTACTAAATGATGGATTGGTTTGTATTATCAGATTTGACATAAAAAATTCGTGGTTTATAAAGAAGAAATATATTTCAGTTTATTTGGCAAAAAAAAATGCGTGACAAACTTAACAAAGATTATTTGAGAATATTATAACATAAAAACAAAAGTTTTAGGTCATTACCTACTCTGATTATAATCTAATATTTATTCATAAGTTTTTTTTTTGTTTTCTAATTAAGATTTCAATGTCATAAAGTACATTTAAAATAAAAATTGATGTGGGATGATATTGGAAAAAAACTATAACATTTTTAAATAGGTTTTTTTAGTTTAATAAGTTAATTATCAGAATAACTCATTATGAAAGTATTTTATTGTTATTATTTAATCTACAATAAATTATTTAAATTTTTTTTTATTTTTGAAACAGCAAAAGTATTTCTCAATGATTTGTATTAAGTTAGAATTCTCAGGTGTTTGAAAAACACAAATTATTTTCTTGTATGTAATATCTATTTCGTGAAATAAAGAACTTTATATTATGAGATAAAGGTTAAAAAAACATACCCAATATCCTTGCTTTATATGTATATGATAATCAGGTTGAAGAAATTCATATATTTAAACAATATAATTATTAATTTTATTGTAAGAAAAAAAATGAGTGTTTTTATACTTTATTCTTAAATAATTTTTTACTTCTTTCTTTCAACAGATATACATTATTTTTCTATTAGAGATATTTTTTATTATTTCTATTATAAAATTTAAATAAACAATTTTAAAGTCATTTTAAATAATCGTCAAAAGCACTTTTGTTAAAAAATGGTTTCTATAACAGTGAGGTTAGAATGCAAATTAATGTTTGTAAAAGTCGTTTCTAATTTTACTAGACAATTCTATTTCAATATCTACAAAATATATCATGTTTTATTGTATTCTTAACAAATACATGTCAACAAAAAGTAGGGTAACAAATAAATAAAGTTAAAATTATAGACTTCGACGAATTACGCAAAAATATTTATGTAGAAAAATACCAGAACACTTTTAACGTAAATGTAAATTTCACAATAATGATTCGGATTATACGAGTTTGAAGTGATAATACAAACATTACAGTCACAACATAACAACTATTGAAAATCGAATATTGGTTATAGAAATATATGGCAACATTGAACTAAACCAGCTATATATGTTCTATGTATGTAAAAGCACATTGGAGAGAAATTATCTGCACATAGAAACCATAGGCACCTATTTTTGCACGTGTAATAAGTGTATGTGGAGGTCGTCGTATGGAGGTTTTGCATATATGCATTATGATTTATGATCTCTGCTGAAGTCATTTATAGTCGAGTTGTATTACACTACTATATTCTAACCGTGTGCAATGTACTGTATAACATGTGTTATGTGAACTGTAGACAGAGTGACCGATAAATAGTTTAATTTTCGTTTATTTTAAATACAATATTTATTATGATGGTAATAAAATATCTTATATTATTACTATTTTGTATATAGATTTTTATTGATTACTCGCATTTAATAAAGAAAATATCGTATATAACTGACAAAAACAAAATAAAGATTTTATTTGTCTCGAAATTAGTTTTATGTTTCAATCGTAATGTTATTGGTTCTGAACTGTACACTACCTACTAGCTTATGAAAACACTATAAAAAATTATGAAAAAACATTAATAATCGCAATTTTTTGCATGCAATAAAACAAACAACTGATTAAATTAAAATCGTGTATTGGAGTTGTTTTTTTTTTTTATAAGTTAATAAGTAGTTTGATTCAGAATTACCAGCTTTACGCCCAGAGTAGTTTAAATATATCTTAAGTTTTTCTATAATTTAAAAATTATAAATATTAGTCTATAACTGGAATCTTCAATTATTTTAACATGGTAAAAAATATTTTGAAACTCATTATATTAAAATAAAACGGCTTTACGTTGTAGTTTTGTATTAATATTTATTAATAAATAATCGACGTCTCGACTTACTCAACATACATCTTTATCAGTAAAAATGATACAAATGACATTTACAGTAAATAAACAGAACACAGAACCAAGTTACTAGCTAACAAAATAAGTAACTAGATCATATAAAATTTATAAAATTTGAATTAAAAATAAAGAAATTTTGTATAATTAAATGTAAATGAAAAATATTTGTAATTTTCTCAATAATTTCAAAGACATATTTTAAAAATATTGTAATAAACAAACCGCAATATTAAAGGCAAAAATTGTTCTATTTACTCGACAAATATCTACACAGGATGTTTCTATATCAATATTATATTTGCTAACAAATTGTTGTAGAAATAACAAGAGCGATTAAGCAGGAAAAGTAATATTTATTTTTTGATAAATTTTAACCACAATGAAATAAAATCAAATACGCAAAATATAAATTTTTAAAGCCACAATACACTTTACTATTACTTATCTTTAGAGTAACATTACAAAAGTAAAAAAAATATTGAAATTTATGTCGTAGACAAGAAAATAATACACCAGAGTTCGAATTGCATTTCATAGGAAATGCAACGGTGAAACGATTTAATGAAATGTATTTATGTCGTTATTAGACTATAGTTAATAACTACCTATATAAGTAGAATGCTTAGTAGAATACTTAGAATGTTTAAAGCTTTAACATAAAATGTGTCTATTACGCAATGACTTGTCTATATTTGTGAAAATAAATATTATTTTATCAAATACTGTTACTTTCACTATATACATGCGTAGATATTATTGGTAAAATTTACGTTGACATAATTTATTAAATCTTACAAATAACCTTGTATAGAATGTACGATTTTATATTTTTATTACCATTCAATAAAATGTCGATTAATGCTGAATATTTTTTTTCTATATTCGTTTTTAGTCAAAAGAGTAAATAAAGTAACCTACAGGAGTAAAAACATTTACATATTTTATGAACTACGTTAATGTCTATAAGCTATGATATATGATATATGTAAATCATATATATGATATTATATATATATCGGGAGTTTTATCGGCAATTTTTATTAGAATTATATTCTAAAATACGTTTAATATTATTGAAAGGGCAATTGGGTTTTGAAATATTTATAAACGACATTACACAATGTGTATTGAAAAATTACAAAAGAAAGCATTTACTTAATATTAAAAAATATTTTGTCTTATGTTTATTATAATTTAAATATTATTGTGTTTTTATATTTTATTTAAATTAAAACAACAACAAATTATTGAAAGAGTTTTAAATAATAAAATAATAAGTTGTTATTAAAACGAAAGATATTTGTTATGTAAGTTCAGTTTAATTTTATTTTGGTATTAAAAGTTTTGAGATATATTTATCGAAAGATTTTAATAATTGTAACATTTAACAAATATAATTATTTGACAATAATTTCACATTGAAAGCTCAATATCTAATTAATTGCATTTAATTAGAAATTTGAGTATGTATATCTATAAATTTAATTTCTTAATAATTATTTAATTGGCGCCGGTAAAGTGACAGTAATTATTTCACGAACTATAAATTAACAGTAGGAAAAATTGTAATATGTATATTTATGTGAAAGTTGATTAAATATTTAAAATTTAATATGATAATTTTGTTATTAATCGTTTAATATACACGCACAGACAATTTTTTTTTTTTAATTTCAGAAGTCAACAATAATTTTTGAGAAAGAAAATTTAAATATGAAAAAAAATGATTGTATAACACATGGCATTTCTTCATTTCTAATTGCATCTTAAATTCTTTAATTTTGGTTAGTTTTAGTGTCTTGTTAAATATTTTGAGTAAATAATAAAAAATGGTAGCGATAAATATAAGATTGCATAACCTTGCTTTAATTTTTTCAGATCAGTAATCATTAACATAGTTCTCACAATTTCTACGTGGAATATAGTTTTTTAATAATTTTTACTTGCATTGTTAATGGGGCATGTCGTTAGCTCACAGCCAAGTAATGGACCTACAGCTTGTAGTTGTTTCCGAACCACTCAGATGCATTCGATATCAGATAAGTGGTATAAGATTTTTAATATCAGACATATTTTTATTTAAGTTCTGATGTTGCCTAGATCAATAATAAATAATATAAAATACGTAAAATATAAATAAAATATAAGCACTTTTATATTGCAATTACAAGAAAATAAAATAATGAATAATCTCAGACACGTTTCCTGTATAAACGGCCAAAACCGTAATACGTGCCGTGAACGGTATAAAATCAGTACAAGTGACCAAACTCTCTTGACCCAGGGCGGGCATACATACTAATCAGGTACATTCTGCTGACCGTGCTAGAGCAACACATCGATCAAGTGTCCGAGCCGTCCACGTTACCCTTCACTGAAAAACACACACACACAGAAGGGCGCGCAAAACCGAAAACTTACTACTGCAGTTAAGAAGCGATAAGAGCGATTTCGTGACGGCATTCGTTCGACGAGGGAGGAAAACGTGCGTTTTATATGGAATCTTATATTGGAAAAGCAAACTGATTCGGCGTCGGTTGCTCTCTCTCTCTCTCTCTCTCTCTCTCTCTCTTACGAAATTTTCACGCTATATTCGAGTTTGGTGAATTGTTGGAAGTTACTAGACGAAATTCGACGAATTTACGTGTAAATTGGATCGATATTACTGTGTTGATATCAAATGTTGTTCAAGTTTTGTTGAAAAGTTTGCAGAAATTGATTTATTGATGTATAATTGATGTGTAGGTCGGTTCTACCAACTTGCAAAAAAGCAAAAAGTAGTACTAAAAAAAATTGTAATTGCGATCAACAATCAAATATTTCATTAAACTGATTACGCTCGAACTTTTCATAGATTTCAAAAAGGAATATGACAAAAAAAAATAGAAAAGAATCATAGAAAAATAAATCTTTTTTTTTTGAGCTCGTATTTTTAATTTAATATAAAATAGTATTTTGTAAATATTAATTACAATTAATAAATATCAAATTACTACAACGGTATACTCTATTGCTATAAATTTTTGTAAGATTCTGATGGAATTCTACGATCATTTTTGGAAGTAGAATTCAATAACAGTGTTTTTTTCTAATTTGACATCTATGATTTTTAAGGATAATAAATCAATGAAAAAGAATTAACTAAGATATTATTTTAGTAGTAATACTTTATGACCAACTGTTATAAATAACTAATAGAACATTTTAACCGTGAAATGTTATAAAATAGGAAAACATGTTTTAATCTCATTAAAAGATCGTTGTGTTTCAAGACTTTTCCTATATTTTGATATAGCTTATCAGATTTCAAAAGTTAATTTTACTAGAAATTGAATTATGTATTCAAATATAATTGTTTCTCTCTCTCTCTCTCTCTCTCTCTTTAAATAGAATGGATTTATGACTAACGTTCTATGAAAAAATATCGTTGTTACTTATATTTATTTTTTTTATGTTGCAAATAACTTATGGCTGCAACCATTCATTTTATGCAAATGAATTTTGTAAAACTCCAAGTTGGTAGCTACTACTGGTGATTGTTTTACCGTGTTTAGACAGTAGTTACATGAAAATTCTTTTATGCTTTAAAAACATTGGACAAGAACTTTCAATAGGTTAATTATAGTTGCATGTTTTTGAAATTTGAAATACGGGTTTTCCAAAGAATTATTTTGATATACCTTTTACGTATAATATAATTAAGTCAGTATAGTAAAACTATTATCAACAATTTTATTAAATTTTTAGAAATAAATCTATTATATTCTGTTTAATTAAGCTGAAATTATTCTAAACAAATCTGTAGGTTCTTTTCTTGTTTATATTTGATAAAGAAAGACAAAATATTTGACTTGCTAGAATCTCAGAATCTAATTATGCTTGATTTATTTTTATTGAACATATATTAAAGTTTCTATTATTTAATTTTTGTATTTTAATTAAAATTGTGGAACATTATTACAAACATGTTTATTTTAGTTATACCTTCACAAATCATTTTCATTATCGTAATTTCTCCTTCAGGAAAGGAAAGTTTGTCGTAACGATCGTTCAATCAAAATAGGATTAAAAAGTAATTAATACATTCTAGTTTAATAACTTAATGCTTGCCATATTTGCGGGTAGCATTAATAATACTTTAGTAGAAGTAGTTAGTAAAAGTATTGAAGAAGAAAAGGGGGTTGAACAAGTTTAAGGAGCTTGTCAAATTAACATACCACGCCACACGTTGCCTCTCTTCATAACACATAAGTCTTCAACAACAGAGTTTGCTGGATTTTCAGACTTGACGCTTGGCACCCAGTGCTGGTAAATAATGAACTACCAAGAGGCAAAGAATGTTTTTAGCAACAAATTGCGTTCGCTGTTGTTTCTGAATTTTACTAGAAAAGTTTGCCAAGCAGTTGTTTACGCTCGGTTACTTTGCCATGCGCTGCTATACGAAACTGACTCGTGCGTTTCTGTGTTACATAGTTTAGTTTTGATCCGTGACTGGCTTGTCTGTCAAGAGTGTTGTTAGTTTTAAACAAAAACGAAACGCCGCCAGATTGCAGCACTGTTTTGCTGTTGAACGAAATGGGTATAAATTAAATGCAAAGTGGATGACATAAAATACAAGGACAATGAATGACTAATACTAACTTTAGAATTATCGCTGCAGATTTTTTTATGTGATTGATATTTATTATGCATTTGGCATACTTACATTTTGATGTAGATGATGGTATGTATTAGGAATGATTATTCTATAGATCCATTTTATATGATTGCTAAAAGATTCACTCCATTCACGTTAAGAATGAAGTATTGGACGCTACAATCTACGTACGTATCACAAAACGATATTAATAAATAATTAAAAATCTTAAAAGAACTGATTTTAATAGTTGATTTGGCATAAATATAAGAAAATAGACCATAAACATAAAATACTCTGTGATGAAGTTGAATAAGAATAAATTAGTTGAATAAGTTCGAATAAGATGATTAAATTTTAGAAATTTGTCTATTTAATTAGATGATATTTTCAATAACTTTAGTTATTTTATCTACATACAAATTAAGTTATATGATTAGAAGGCTGAAAATTATCTATTTTATTTTTAAATTAAATTTTTAAATTTTTTTTTTTAATTGCACTAGCTTTTTATTTGTTTTATTACATTATTGCACTGTAATCGATCCAAAAATATAATTTTAACAAGTTTTACAATTTACAAACCAGAAAGAAATAAGGAAATGAACAATATTTGTACTAAATGTTACACTAATTAATAAAAATCAATTATTTCTGGTTTCTAGTTAAATTGTTTTTTTATACTTTTTAATTTGTTTACTATTCAGCAAAACTTAATAGTTTTCTTTCATCAGCGCAATAACTTCGAATTGACTAAATATAAATCTGTTTTGTGATTTTAATGTTCGTGAAAAATCTAATAAATTAAAACTAAATATAGTAATTGTATTGAAATATAAAATCTCAATGAACAAAAGTCGATATAATTTTCCATTCGACTTTGAAAAACAATACAATTCGAGAATTATATATTCAGAGTGTGGCAGTTAAGTATATTTATGAAATATGCAAAACAAAAACAAAAATGTGCGAAAATTATTCCAATGTAATGTTATATCTCTGCAATTTAGTTAGGATGCATTATTACATTGTGTTTTCTCTATGGCTTGAAACAAAACAAGAGAGAATGCAGGCGAAAAGTTATTTGTCCAGTTATGGAAGTTTCTCTCTTTCTCTAGCTGGGTACATAATCTTAAGCCTACAGGCTTCATCTCTTCTCAAAAGCTTAATACACAGACTCACAAACTATAGATAATTTTCCCTCCTCGGTATATCTAAAAAAAATAAAATAAAATAAAAGAAACTGCTTTTATATTATAGCCAGGCATTTTATATATAATTGTCTTGCAGAAAAATCTACGTTCTTTGTGTTTCATGTTCTTTGTATCGCGCATATGTAGGTATCATCATCTTTTGATAAATTTTACTATGGAAAATTTTATTTTTTAGTTCAGTTCAGAAATTTTTTAATCATATGATTAGGTGAATAATATTAGAAAATTAAAGATTAATAAAATATATATTTTGTTAAAATTAAGATAACTAACCCTTATAATAAGGATGTCATTTTATTGATGGATTATTTATAATAATTTTTATATATGTTCTAATTTTTATGTACAGTTTATAAATTACTTAAAAATTAAATTTATAAGACATGTTTTAAATCAATATTTTATCTACATATATACTTGCCGAATTTTAATTGTCCAGATGCATTGGCTTTTAAGAAACACAAATATTTTTTATTCATTAACAACTGTTATGATCTGAAAGTAATTCCAAATTTCATTTATAGAAATTTTTCATTGACAAAAATTATTATAAGTTTGACGATTATCTTAGTGGCAAGTTCTAATTTTCAATTGTAATATAAATTCTGTGTTGTACTATAATTTTTATGTATTCTGTTTTAATTGACTTTTTCCCATACTAATAATTGCTATTTTTTTCCACAGAGTTAAAAATATTTATTTCTGTAATATTTTTTTTAGTATTAAGTGAAAACTATTTTGTTTTTATCAAGATTATTATAATAAACTATAAGATATTGTTTAAACATAAACAATATACTTGACTTACACCATTTACTTTACTAAGCACACCGCGACATCAACACGACGACACAATGCTTGCACAGTATCGCTTTAGCTTTCTATAGAAACAACTTTTGCTTAATTGAAAGAGCAATGCATTTGATGTACGCGTTACGATAATATTTAGAACAAGTTGCTGAAACAATAGAGAATCACGTTGCTTAGTTATTTAGCTATATAACAACAACACATTGAACTAGCAACACACGTTATGAATAGCCTTTTATAATATCCCTGGATGAAACACTAACTTATGATACTTTGAATAAAGTATATCTTTGGTGAAAATATTTCTTTTATTAAAAGTATCGGTACTTACTCTAAATAGAAATTAATTAAATTTGATATATGAATGATGTTTACACATAAATTGTTGAAATTGTTCAGAAGATCAAGTTTAGATATTTATCAAATTTACTTGAAATTGATGATATAAATTTTCAAAAAGAACGAATTGACATTTATTACATTTTGTTTTGAATGAATTTCGGATATAAATTGATATTGATTGAAGATTTTTTTTTAAGATATTACATTTTTTCAGTTTTATCCAGAAAAAAATTGATAATATTGAAAAATGTGTCTATCAAATTTTAATTTACATAAATCAATATGAATATAATACATTGAAAATATATTACCAGCTTTTTTAGTCAAATACAGCAAAATAAAATGTATATTTTGTATATTTTTATGTTTTTGTAATGTGTAACAATTTTAATACGTATGTCAATAACACTGATATGTTTTGCAATTCTTTGAATTATATATTAAATTCAGTTAATTTCTAAATACTTTTATTTTATCTTATCTTTTTTTTTCTCCTCACAATTTATTACATTTATATTAGTTATTGAATATAACATTGTAAACTTTGTGTTGTATTTTCCTGTAATTTTTTTTTAATTTTTAGTTATGTTTGCCACTAAATGTTTATTATTGTATACTACTGTATTTGTCCTGTTATTGGATTTATCTGTTGGGCAATAAATCATTTATTTATTTATTTAATTAAAAATATATCTGACGAATTTTGAAATACTTTTTGCAAAAATGTAATGCAATATATAATTATTATATTCTAACAATACAATTATAAAATATTTTTAATTAATTGTATATTTTTCTAAAAAAAATTGTAATTTTAGTTTTGTAATGTTAATTGTATATTTTTGCAATTTTTATTATATTCTGTTTTAAAATTACTATGAATAAATGTATAAAGAAACATTAACATGCTGAGTGGATTTAGAACAACGAAATATACAGAATATACTGCACTTACTATAATACAAAATCTTACAATTATTAAGATATCCGCGATTTTCAACTGTTCAAAAAAAATGAATTTAATATAAAATACTTCAAAATTGCTCAATCTTCTTTAACAAGTTCCTGTTTCTACTAAACAAAATTGCAAATTTATAAATGATGATACAATCACTATAATATTATAATCTAACTGTACTTTTGTTTAAACCATTTAGCAAATCTTGTTTCTTGCTATATCGAAGGTTACTGAAAAAATTTATTGACTCTAAAAAAAAGATCTATTAATTTTTTTGTTTTTAATCTCCAAGCGATCTGATGTCGAAAAAAAAATGGTTAAATTTTACTCAAAAGGAAGAACCAATTATATAGAAAACAACGATATAGAAAACAACAGTTAGAAATACAGTATGATAAAAAAAAAACTCTAGGGTAATTACTCCGTAAAAGAAATTAAAATAAAAGTAGACCGCCGATGCACCGTTATAGTTGAGACTTTAATGCGATTTGTAATTCACTTCTAAGAGCAATACGTATTCATTTTATGGGCTTTGTAATACGATTTTGATGTTTTTTAAACTTTTATTTAGAAGTTTTATTTGTAACATTTTTCAACGAATGTAACTTCTACTTTTATATTTTTTATTTGCAATTATTTCTTTGCTATAAAAGTTTCATTAAGTATATGAATTGTGTATATATTGTTGTTGTTAGTTAACTAAAATAATTATTGTTTAAAGTAAAATAATATCTTAGTAATTAGGCATTCGAAAAAGACGTATTTTACTAAAAATTAAAATTGGATTTTTTATTCTTTGATATTTAATTATTAATTCTTATAATTAAAAAAAGAAAAACAACAACAACGCATAATACTTATATTGTGGAAAAATATATGTTAATAAAAATATGAAATAAATAAAATAACTAATAATATAATATAAAATGTCAAAAGCTTTATGGTTGCTAGGGACAACTAAATCAATAATCCACGAAATTACATTTTCAAAGCTTAATGATTTAAATTAAATTTTCATCATAAAACAATTTTCATGTCATTTAATGTTTAAAACCGATATAAACAATTTTTTTTTAAAATTCAAATTTAAACATTAATAATTACCATATAGTCGAATATATTTTCCAATATTCTGTTGTTTTTTTTTGCTATAAATTTTAATTTAGTAGGAATTATTTATTATTCATATCTGATAATTCGACCATAAATTTCCATTTTCATAATTATAATTAATTAATTTATTTATAATATATGTTCACTCAAATTGTTTCTATAATAAAATTATTTGTGAAGAATTTTCAATCATTTGAGCATGAAAATATTGCAACCAAACGATTTTCTCGACTTACAAACCTTTTATCCCATTCGAAATGGCGTTAAAATGGTATTAGAAACTTATGCTATGCTTTTAAGCGACTAACTTTAGCCAACCCTTCAATACGAAATTGGCAAATTATTATGGAAATGAATGGTAAATTGGTAAACTCATGTATTCCAAATATGCGTCCGAGTATTTCAGTTACAAATTTAGTTATTTATTACTAAAATTATACGATTTGCTTCTTTTGCGTTCTTTTAAGTTGAAAATGATTTCGTTATGCTGTCATTGCATTGAATGATGAACAGTGCGCACGTTTATATATATTTTCTTTTTTTTTTTCTATGTTCGGCCGTTTGCCAAATTGGATCAATTCCAAAACGTTACGGCCTTTTATCGAATCGACTAGGCAAAGCAAATGATGAGATACATCTGGTTCTCGCAAAGCCACTCTCATTTACCCGAACTAGAATTACCGAACGGGTTTTTGAAAACATTTTATCTGCTTGCTTCCATCAAACATATGTTTCGAACATTCGAACTACGTCTTTTACAATCAACAAATGACATCTTCGTATTATTTTTAGTTTATGTAACATAAGTAAATACAGAGAGAGGAAGAAATGAGTTTAAATATACTTGTCTGTGACATTCATATAAAAATATGTATATAACGCATATTTGACGCACTTTTAAGATGAATTTGATAATATCTGAAATAGACGGACAATTTGTACTACATATTTTTTATGAATTATATGACAGAATTGTCGATTTGCTTTTAAAAATTAGTGGAAATAAATTTAAAAATAATTCTATTACAATTTGAACAAAAAATATCAATAATTGATTTTTCCCATATCGTTTTAAAAATGTACATGTATTTTTATGAATAATTTCGGCTGAACTTTAGAATAGCCTCCCGTTTCACAAATTTTAAAAAAGCCAGATTTGCGCATGCGTGAGCATCGAAACGCCCATATTTTGTGTATAAAAACCAGTGAACCTCAAAGTGTTTCATTAGTAATTTTCCTTTTGTTATGTTATGTTAAGAAGTCCGGTAGGTTAGGGTAGGTTTGGTAGGTAGGTTTCAGGTAGGAGTTTGTTTTTTAAAGACCGTTAAGAAGTCCGGTAGGTTAGGGTAGGTTTGGTAGGTAGGTTTCAGGTAGGAGTTTGTTTTTTAAAGACCGTTAAGACACATTTAAAATCATATTTTGTCATGTCGAATAGTTTGACAGTCACTGGTTTTTCAACTCGCGTGCCTACCGCAAAAACGGGAGGCTGTTCTATAACTATACCATAATTTCTTTAAACATAAGTTGGATTTGACAACTTAGGCCATCAACCAGTAGATGCATTTAAGTTTCACAGTAATTTGAGCCATACAAAAGACATCATCAACAGCTATATTCCAAGCGGGATTCAAACCTGGGCTCCCGCACAGATACTACACACAAATGAATAAATTTATTTCATAATTTTAATATTAAATATTTTACTAGCAACAAAATAATAGTAAAAAAAAATGTAGTTAATTATTTAACAGTCATTATAATTCTCAGTTACGATTTAAATAATTTATTAACCGACAAATTTATGCAAAATTAATCACTAATTATAACTTACGTTTATTGAATACGTGAAAGTAAATATTTGTTACTAAAATATTTAATCTCAATTCCTTGTATATTTATTTTCCCTTATAAGTAAATTTACAATGTATTATTAGACTTCATATTGAATTTTCCTGTTTATAAAAGCGAAAGCTACAATATAATTCCAAGGCAATTTATATTATAATACTGTATATTACTGTATTTATTTAATCCCACGTTGAATTGGAAAATAATAGATTGCTGATCGAGGATTTTTTTAAAGAGGATTAATAAAAAAAATCATCTATCTTCCGATTATTCAGAAGCACGCATTCTAATTACAAATGTTGTTTTTCCGAGGCCATATTGTTTGCATATAAATAAATGTAGGTAAAACCACACCCTGTATATAAGTACATACTTATATTAGTTATATGTATATATGTTGTTTCAAAGTACACTCACGCAATACATATAAATAATTATATAATCATTAGAAGTACTCTTGTAGGTTTGTTGTACTTAACTGGATATATGAATGTTTTACTACATGCTTGTATATTTTTAATATTTTGTGAGGATTCGTGCAACTAACTTGTAATATGGTAACTTATACTTATTTTATTTTTCATATCATGGCTTTTATTATTTATTAAATAAAAGCACACATATTTTAGAACTCTCGAAAATTTTCAAAGTTTACGAATAGTTTTTAGGACTCACGAATATAGTTTTAGAACGAAAAATTTATAATTCTTTTATTGACCACAATTTATGAAGTACAGAAATTTAATTTTGTATATTTTTTTTATAAACTGTTTTCAATGTTCAATATATTTCGAAAGATAAAAAAGGCAAATGTTGTCTACAGCTTCTAAAAGATATAAAATGATTAATTCATAAAGTAGATAAGGTTATTATTGTATTTTCATCTTTGTTTAGTACAATTGTATTTTTCTAAGTGGTTGTAAAATAGAATGTAATACATCTATATAAGAAATTTATTTTATTTTTAAATTATCAACTATTTTAGTTATTGAATTGTAAATTGAAGATTTCTAAAAGAAATTATAAAAAAAATTGAATAAACCTAGAAATGATTTTATAGTAGGATAATACAGAATTATTTGGTAACTTGTAAATTTATTACATTTTGTTCAAAATATTAATTTTTTAAATGCCAATTAATATTATTACATATAGCTTCAATTTTTTCTTTTATTCATTTAATATTTTAGGGAGTTTTATCAAAACATAAAAGCAATTAGTTTGTTGCGCAAACTTACAATATCCTAAAACAATGTTTATCAATAAATGTATCAGTTATTGTAATCTATTTTTTTTTGTATTACATTTTTGTTTTGTCAAATATATTTTACTGTTCAAATTACAAATTTATTTTTGAAACATATGTTTTGTTAAAACTGAAATTAAAAAACTGAAGTTAAAAGATATATTATAAAAATACTATACTGAAATTTTGAAAACTACTGTTGTACTAAAAATGCGTAAAATATTATTTTAAAGAACATAAAAAAAATAATCTATATTTTTATTTAAAATTCACTACATATACTTTGAAATTCAATACTCACATAAAATTTGAATATATTGTATATACGCGATAATATTTCTTTCACAATAAAAATGGCATAAAATCGAGAAATATTTTCAATTCAAATTTTTTTCTTTTCTATGTAACCGGACGTAATTTTTCAGCTGATTTACGTAACTCTTTTCAGTATTTATTATGCGTAGTTAATCTAGCATAAAAAATACATTTTACGACTGTAGTTTAGCATTGAATCAGAAATGTAACTATTTTTTTGAATCATCTATAATAAATAAGAATTTAAAAAGTAGATACAAGTACATTCAGGATAAATTATATTCCAACTTCTTTAAAATACAGGTAACTTATATTAATGTATAAACGGAAAATGTATAATGATACACGATATATTGTGGGCAGTGAATCGAATCACCAAAAATCTAATTATAATTTATTTATTTATTTTTATAATTGAATACCGGAAATAATAATATAAGCTTTATATTTCAATTATCTTCGCATAGTTTATCATTTTATTTACATACATAAATATTGTAATAAACGCACTTCAATTATTTAAAGAATTTCCGTGAATTGATATTGCTATTTATATAGCTTTTGAAAAGAAGCTTTGCTTATTTCAAGGTAGAATCTGAGTTTGGACTTTTTAAAAAGTTAATAATTGTCCATTTTATAGTATAGCAAGTATTTTTTTTACCCATTCAATGTATATTTATTGTTTTTCGCATTTCATTCGTTATTGTTTTTCAAAGAATTAAATACACAAACAAGTATTAGTTGATTTGTTCTACAAAAGATACTTTAAAGAAATAAATTTTGTCGTATTGTCATGAAAATATATTTAGTAATAAATTAAAATGGCTTTAAATGAATTTCAAAATAATTCTTATATTGTAAATGAGTTTTTCCAAAGTAGAAATCTTGCTTAATCGCTTTCCCGCACCCGAAATTGTAAATTTTGCCACATTTTATCAAAATTGTTAGAACTGTCTTCAAAATAAAATTTACAAATACACAAAGCCCGATTTTTCAGATATTTCTATTCTAATTGTATATAACAATTTAACTCGAGAAAAAAGTAATAACTTGCTGAATAGACACTTTGTATATTACAATATAAAGTTGATTTATTGAAAATATATACTCGTACAAATGGTTAATATATAACAAAAACTAATAAAACAAACAAAACAACTTTATTTATTACTAAACCAGGAAAGCAATAATTAATATATTATTTAATTTTACGGAATAATATGTATGTAAATAAATTTTATGCAAAATTTTGCATGTTTCACAGTTAACTAGATTGAATATGGCTGGGACAAATTAAACATTTCCAATTTAGTGCTAACATATTAAATTTTAACATAAATATACGAGTATACACACAACATATACATGTTCAAACATTTTAAATAATTATTTCACATATCAACTATATGAGTAACGAATATGAGAACTGCATGTATAAATAAATTCATTTTCAGTTTTTTTTTCTCTACGCCCGAAGGCAGATTACGTGATTCGAAGTTGAAGAATAACGGTGTAATGTCTGATACCGTTGTTCAGTTTTTTTTTTTCATTCTTATCATTTGTTTGATGTTTTATAATGGGTTCTTGACCAAGTTCATTCAAGGTCAAATCCGTGACGAATTTGTGTTTTTTTTTTTATTGCTTATTTTTAATTTATTTGGCGAGTTTAATACGGTTTTTGTCACGGGCAAACAAAATGACTAGCAGATAATTGTTTTATAATAGAATCTATACATATTTATTCAACAAGAATTTTATGATCTAAGTGAATAAAATACTATACTTTTTCTATTACTGTACACAAAATATACTATGCAGAAAATGACGTTTTAAAATATTTATTTCGAGGAGCAGAAAACGATCTTTATTGTGTTGTTACTATTCGGTTATGTGTTTATAAAGTTGCATTGCTCTTATGTAACGCTTAACTACGATCGACAATTATTTATACGTTTAGCATAACTCTTGTACACTGACTTACGAATTATCCAACCATATACGTATATAGAATCTTCTGGTATTAAGTAAATGCGATTATAAAGAATTATAAAAAAATAAATCCTTAGAAAAAGAACTCGTCTGACATGTGGTGTTCCGAACTTGTAACAAATTCACTTTATGCGCTTATATAAAACTTCACATGTATGAATGATTGAAACACGCAAAATATTTTAACGTGATCATCCATCTGTTACTTGCTATATTTTTTCCCATTCGCTAGTCCTTATTCGTTCATGAGTTTCTTCGTCACGTTGCTAAAATTCTCGAGATATTGGATACTATTGTGTCGCCTCTATAGAAAAGTTTAACGACCTCTTTGTATAGCTAGCCACACGACTGACTATTATTGTGTAATATTAGATTTCACGTGATGTCTTCATTTTTGTTCTTGTTTTTTTTTTGATACAATTTTATTATGTCTTCGTTCGCAAATAATGTTACTTTAATATCAAAGTTTTTCCAGAAAAAAAATGGATTGTATTACGCTCTAGATATTTTGGTAAAAATTTCATCAACCCATATATTATATTTTTATTTGTTTTTAATAATACGTTATTGTGTGAAATTTATTATAATTATAACATATTTTATAGTGAAATTTTTCATGCATATATGTATATAATATTTCGAAATGTAAATTTTTTGTGTGTAAGAAACTTAACTGTACTTCACTTCTTTTGTTATAAAGTATTTTGTTTAGAGAGTATAATACAGATTGTAGTGGCTTTAATATTTCATATGAATACAAATCCGTTATTTAGCTGACAATAATCTTTTAAGATTAAATAAGAACTGTTAGACTTTTGTGATGCTATAATCCTCGGCTTGAGACGTTGAAACGTACTTAGAAAGAACATTAATTATTTATAATTGATGGACTGTATACAAAATATATAAATCTTGTCTAACAGATGTCTCACATATTATAATATATTTTGATAAAAAAATTTGATATGAACAATTTTTTACTCTATCCTATCAATTAGATTTAATTTCACAAACACAGTGTAGCTGTTTTCTTTTCGTCACAAAAAAAATCGGATTAAACTTAACTTTCGTAAAACCTAATATCACGGACATTATCTTTTAAATATAAATAACAAATAAACTTCATAAAATTGTGTATCTTTCAGTATCAATTATTAATCAATTACAAAATTTTATTATTTTAAAAATCTTTCAATTGTTTATATCTCATCTTGTATATTTGATAATAAAACATTAAAAAAATAATGAACATTCAATAGATGTCACTGGTAGAAGGTTTGTAAATAATTAAGCTTACAACAGTTGAGCAATGCTGAATACTTACATCAGTCATAGAAAAGGATACAATAACTAATAATATGAACGAATAAGTTCTTTAAATAATTATTTTGAAAATCATTAACGGAATACGAAAAATGATCCTAGTATAGAAATGAGCAAAAAGTTTTGTGCCATCAAAGTAGTGAATCAACTGCCAAAGACCTCCTTACCGGCACGTTTGCTCCAACTTTACACAAACTTTAAAGCATGTTGTGAAAAGGCAACGCAACTTGTACTACGAACACTTGCCTGCCTTATGCTCTTTGCCAGGCGAGAAGCGAACATTTACTAAACTCCTCTAATGCCGATAAATCCACTCTGCGGTAATTGTTCAGGATCGAAGTGGGATTTATTATGAAAACGCTTCGATAAGAATGCGCTGCGTTTGCTTACTTACTCTAGATCAGTGATTTTCAAACTCGACCTTTATAGGAGTTTCCACGAAACAAACTGAATATTTTTTGCAATGTGTTTTCGAAAACGTCATATATGGAAATTTATAATAGGAAGGTCTTCTACAGAAAATAGTTTTTCGAATTGCAAAAGTTTGAATACCACTGCTCTAGACGTGTTAGTTTCTTGTTTTAATACACTCACGTTTACACCATGAACAATTTTTCTCTCACATTATTATTATTTTAATACTTTGATAATAATGGTGTTGGATTATAGGAAATTGATTCATTTTATGGTGTTTCTACGTGCTCTTATTGCAATTCTATTATGTGTATTATTCATTTCAACGGTTTTATTAAATATTTTAAATTATGTAATGTAAAGTTTTCATTACAAGGTAAATCGTATACGCTTTATAGAAAAAATTACAGTAAAATTGTATCATTATAAATTATTATTATTAGTAATTCAGAATTAAATTTAGTTTTGTTTACGTTTATTAATTTCAGATAAAAGTTAAAATACAAAATATTGATGTATGATAATGCACAATATGTATATGCAGTTATTTCTGTATTATTAACAATTTAGTTTGTTTTTCTTGGCAACACTGTTCAAGATAATTAATTAATAAGGCTGGATACACACCGGTTAGTTATACAATTAGACAAAACACTATTAGACACATTTAGTCACGAAGTAACACATATTTTCTAACTAAACGTTATGACTGATTTGAAAATATATATATATATATATATATATGTATATATATATATATATATATATATATATATACTTCGTAATTCAATGTGTCTAATAGCGTTTTGTCTAATTCTGACTAACCAATATGCGTCCAGCTTAAATTCTTTTATATATCAAAAATTTTAATTTTAGTTTTTATAATTTGATTTTCCATGTAATATAAGAAAATATTTTATTATTTATTACAGTGATAAGAAAATATACTTATTTCAAGCGAATAACAAAGAGTTTTTTTTTCTTTTACTTCCGGTTTCGTTTCTTTTCTTTTCTTTTTCTGTCAATATTTAATTATTCATTGTATAATGTACTTTGTGAATTGTTATTATGAAATATAAACATTACGGTATTTCTAATTAAAAACGTTATTTTATCTTTTGTCATTTAGTTTTAGTAAATATAGTTCTACAAACAAATAAAAATAAAATTTATTATTAAATTGAAATATTTCATTTATAATTTACCTTTGTAAGAATAAGAAATAAAACAGTTAAAAATTTAAAGCCGCTACTGGTCAATTTTGAAATAACACAAACAAGGAAAATGGAATACTCCAGTAGCAAATATAATTACAATTGCAATATTTAAACATTTTTAGTAGTAAAAGCTATGAATCTGATCTTATACGTAGTGGAACTCTATATAATCTCTTGCTATAACCGAGCACCGGCTGTTTCTGATTCTTGTGCGAAACGTTTGTACACACAATATAACCTCTGGAGGTCGGCAACCTCTGTGACCAACAGCCCAAGACGGTTCACGTGCTATATAAACCAGGAGAAAACCCATGTGGTTGCCATCGTGTGAATTTGTGAATTACTACAGCATGACCGGACGATGGTTTCGTTGGTCGGGTTCGTATTCGTATCCTTCTTGGACACGATTTTCTCTAAAACAAGATGGATTTTTTTATAACTACTACGTCGTGATGATGTTGTTGACTGTTCCTATAAGGTACTTCCTTTGAGCGTTTGTCCGTTTATTTCCTCGTCATTGCCCTTCGATTGTTTTACTGTGTGAGGTGATTCTTCTTGCGAGATTCTTTTGTTGTTAGGAGGTATGGAATAGAAAATGTTACGGTCAGCTAGTAATGTTTATGGACATAATAAAATGAGAGCATATGTAAATATATAGTTTTCTGTGTTGGTGATACTTTTTCGTAAATTGTTTTAACATATATTAATTTTATTTTGAAAGCTTCAAAATGCAACAGCACAAAGAAATATTTTTGAATATTGTATATTTTTTTGTTTGCAAATTTTATCTTAAAAACGGCTCTAAGAATTTTGATGAAATTTGATGAATTTCCATTTCAGAATACGAGAAACTCATTTACAATACAAAAAGTTATTTTGAAATTCATGTTTGACATAATAAATATATTGACAAATTACTGTCATATAATTTAATCATCATGAAAACTTTATCAAACTTATCATTATTGGCAATATTGCAAAACTATAAAAATTTTAAACTATTTAAATGATCTAGCCCTTTAACGAGTAAAGTTTACTAATTATGTGTTGTAATATTTTAACTGTATCTCTGATTTTATCTACATAATTTTGAAATATTTATATTTACTTAAAAAAAGTATTAACTATTAAAAAGTAATATCCAAAAATCTTTTCATGGCTCATATTCTCTTTTTATTGTTTTTTATAAAAATGTTAGATATAACGGAAAATGTCAAAAATGTATATATTTAATACAAACAATCGAAAACACAGATGGGAACAAACTGTGAAAGTTTTTTTTTTTTTTTTTTTTATAAAAATGAGTGTTAAATATTTGTTTAGTAACTTTTGGCTAAATAATGATAAGATCTATACAATTGAATACGTGTCGATTTTCTAGCGTACATCTACGCCAGTATGTTAGGCTTCACACAGCAATTCTATACAACTTGCCAAAAAATTCAACACAAGACCAAATGCTCAAATATGTAAGCTTATAAATAATTTAATATTTTTGTCACTATTTTATTATCAACGGATTACTAAACATAAAATTAATAATAACTTTAAATAATGTATTATTCCTGATGAAAATAATTTTATACATTTTATATACATTTTTTTCTTGTACATGCAATTTACAAATATTAACATAAAATAAATATATAGAAACATTGGAAGTAAAACATGAAATATAAAACAAAAACATACTTTTCTCTCTAAAATGGTCTAAAGAATACACGTCTACAATCCGATTTCTGAAATATAATAAAAATTGAATTGTTTTAACGAAAATATGTTTTCCTAGATTCCGAATTATATCAACAACAAATCGATAGAATAAATGCATAAGAGAAAACGCTAATAATATAAATAAATAAAATTATACATTTATTTGTGTGAAACTAACACTTAAAAAGTATGTATTAAATATTTTTACCAGTAACGGTATAATAACATAATACATCTTGATGTAATGTTTGTCATTGTACCTAACAGGTCTTTTGAAATGCAGATCTAATATTTCCTTGTGCAACATTTATAGCTTTACGCATTATATATGTACATTCACGGTGTATTGGAAATGAAGAAATAATATCCGATAATTGCATATTCAGTTTATGAAATTACATGGAAGAAATTTAATTTTTATTACCTCTTAGAAAATGTATATATGTACCTACATTTTGGATTAATTCGTTCAAATATCAATATAAGTCGAATTATGAATGCAGTTAAATTTTATTTTCATAAAGTATATAATCTTCTTTCTATATCTTGCATAGTCAATGAAAAATTAACAATAAATATTTGAATATAAATTACCAAACCACATATATTAAAAAAAGAAAATAATGTATTGTATTTATTAATTCTTTTTACTTATTTTTTCAAAGGATTTCTTTTGATAATCCAACTGTTGTTATAGGTACACATTTACAACATTAAAATTCATTAGATAATTTTATGTTTAACAAAAGTAAATATTACAAAATAAACTTTGGTCATGTTTGTTCACCAGTGGAAAGAGCATAAAAAATGCTTAAATATGCTGAAATTAAAGCAGGAAATTTCTGTATCTTCCCTAAAAAAAAAACTCATACGCAGCATTGAAGATGAAGCATACAAATTCTCTTCTATTGCAAAGAACATTAAAACAGTAAAAGCAAATATCGCGAAGTGTCAGATTTACGAGGTATTTTTATGAGCGAGAAAATTAAAAAGACTGAAAAAAAAAAGAATGTATTTTATGTTTTAGCTTGTAATTTTAAAACTAATTTGACCATGGTACGGATGCCGGGAATTTTAGTTATTTTTTAATTAATCTAAAAGTTCCATTTACCAAAATTTATCATTTTTAGAAAAAAAAGTTTTATCTATATTTTAAATCATTATACATACATACATGCACACAGAGTTGAATGTTTATATTTAATTAAAATCAGCTTTAGCATTTTTGGGAATTAAAATTTTTAATTTCATATTTGGACGCATAACTTTTAAGATAAAAGTTCAACAACCCGTTTAGAACTAATTTAATTCAAAAACCGTTAAATATAATTTAAATTAGTAGGAAATGTTTTAGATTCTTCGCAAATTTTTTACCGCATTAAGTAACATTACTTTTTAAATAATTTCAGAACGATAAACATATTATTTATTTAAAATTTACAGTTTTATTTCTAAAGTAGAAACAAAAAAGGATTGTATGTACGAAAATATTTTTTTTTAATTTTATTAAATATAACAATACAAATATTACGTTTTTATGATTATATAAAAATTATAAAAATATTTGATATGTAATTAACTGTGGTATGGATCAATTTTGGACTGGTCGTTTTACGCAAAATTTTCGATTCAATTACGTTAACCTTTTTAACCTAATGAATTATTTAAGTTGCTGGAATTAATAATGCATAAATTTCGGTTTAACTTATTCTAGGGGGCATTACTCAAAATGAAACTTCTACGCGATAAGAAATAGAAACTATAATAGTCCTGGCGACTTTCCTGATTTTGAGTGCAGTTCTGCGCACGATTCGTGACATCTGTCACAAGCCACTGTGTTGCCTATTAAATGTTAATTTATACCGAGAGAAATTTCGTTATTGTCAAATTCTCTTTCTGTCGAATGCACCAATTAATGAGAATTATCTGAATTCGACGAATTTCAATTACTTGTGTACATATATAAATGCAAAACATCACTTTGTATTCTAACGGGGACATTGAAAATTAAATTGCAGAATAGTAAATATCGATACAAATGTTTAATTTTCTTCTCTCCAGTTCCGATAATGTGTTCTTATACACATTGTACTATACTTGATTATTTGATTGTAGAAACAATGCGGTTTCTATAATTGAGTTGTTATTTATACACTAAAACTGTTTTTTTTTTTATAATCTTCTTGAGGAGTGCAAAAAAAAAATGATAATACAACTATACCAAATACGTTTTCTAAGTAGAATCATAAATATACGTTGCAGCAACTATTTCAAAATATAACTATATATTTATTAATAGACTCATGAAATATTATTTATAGGTTCTATTGATCTTTAAAAGCGTTTTATAGGTAATATTAAAATTGAAAATAGTAATAAGTTTTTATACAGCAGATCGAATTACGAGTCTATTATTTTCGCATGTATTTACGAATTAACTGATTTTTATCATTCGGAAATAAAACGCATTTTCTTTAACTACGTTATTAAATGTAATAATTTAACGTCATTGAACTCATTACAATTCTTCTTGCATCATTAATTTCGTCGGGATTTATTTCTAAACGACGTCTATTAAACTGTTATTTGTTTTTTATTCATACCACCGTTATTATGTTAGATCTTTATTTTGTACAAAATCAGAAAATTTGTCATTTGTAAGAATCTAGTGTTAAAACTCTGTTTTTCTTTATATAGAAATTACCTAAAAATAGTTTAAAGAAACATGTTTTAAAAAAATAATTTTGAAGAATATACAAGAATCGATTTAAACGTAATGCCTACAAATTTATATTTTGGTTGGCATGAGAACACACATTAATTAATTTTCATTCGAATTTTCTTGCAAATTGATAAAGAATTACCATATAGATATATCGTTTTCAAAAAAACTATTTTTGTTTTCTGGAAAAAGAATGTACAGCTTTGGAAATTCAAATGGCTTGTGAAATTATATAGCAGTAAAACAATTGATACAAGCAATGTTTAATGGGATTACATTGTCAAATATTACTACTACTTCAATTGTCTTGCTGACATACATATTTTACACAAGGCATTCCATAGAATTAATTTTTTTATCAAAAATAAGTAGCATTCTGTTTTCATCTATTGTGGGTGGCTATCTAAAACTTTAATTTTAATTTGGCTATTTATTAAAATCCTATCTTTTTTATCTATCGATAAATTACTATAATATTTTTTAAATTTCTGATAAAATTTTCACTATGACAAATTATAGTAATTTTACAAAAAGCGTATGATAGAAGGAATTTTTTAATTTTAATCTTATAATTAATAAAAAAATCTATTATTTGTTAATTTCTCAATCATTTCTGACAACTTATAACTGATAATAGTAAAATAATTATTTACAAATACAAATCCATATTTTATTGTTACTTCTTTGAATAAAATGTGAGACAGAAAAAAATCGTATTCAATTATTTGTTTATTTATGTATCATTACGAAGCATTCATTTTACAAATAAATATACGGCCGCGATATATATATGTGAAGTCCGATAAAAGTAGTAATCGATAAATCTATGTATTTTATTCAAATCGTGATAGGAATCTAAACTCTCCGCTACCAGCAGCGGTGTCAATTAATGTCAGTCATGTTTGAGCCGTTTGAGTATTCGGAAATTCACTAGATTGATTGCATAGCTATGGTAAAATTTGTAGATCTATACTCGGAATATTTATTGCCCAGGCATTAACTCAGACTAATGATCCGCCACATTCAAAAACGCGGAGAATAAATTTTCTTCTTAGCATTTAACATTCTTCTTCTACCGTCTGTGTTTATTCAAATAAATTGTCGTTTTATTATTAACCAAGGAATTTGATACTATCAGATAATAAATTATCGATTTTCATTTTTAGACTTTTGTTAGGTAGCTAGTAAATTTTCAAATAGTATTAAAATGCTGCATAGAGTAGCAAAATCGACATTATAAAAAATTTAATGACAAAGTTTTTCGTAGTACGTTGACCTTTCCGACTAGAGTTTCTTTTGTACAAGTCTGAACAATAAGTTTACTGTAAAGAATGTTATTTTTTTTTCTAAGTGCAGCCGACTAATTAAAACAATGTTAGTTTTTTTGCAATTCACTTTGCTAGTTAAGTAGTGTACTTTATATTTTTATACAATACAAATAAAAATAAGATAATTTTGAAAAAAAAATATTATTTTTGTTTTACAAATTGAGTGATCCGGTTATCATCCGGAGTTTCCGGATTTTCAAATGAAACTCCGGGTTATTTGTTATAATTTCCGGATTAAACTGAATTTAGATGTAGTCATATAGTTTTAATTAAAAAAAAAATAAGTAAGTTATTACTATGATCAGTGATAAATTTATAGTCAAATTAAATATCATTTAGTTTAATCGTATAAGCGTTGAAACGATTTTCAAAGTTTTATGATTGTATTCAAATTAAAATGTTATTATATTTTAAAAATCTCAAAATCTCCGGGGTCAGTAGAAATAAAATTGGTCACACTCTATTTACAAATAGATTGTTTTAAAGAACCACACAAATATTAAACATTTTAAAGTATCTGATTAGTAATCAACGGTTAAATAGTACATTAAATGTGTATAATTTTAGATTACGCAGCAGACATTTTTACAGTAGATGATAATAACTACGAGAACAATTAAAATTTAGCAGAGGAAACTATGAGATTTTCAAATAAAATTGCCAGTTTTTTGCTCAACTCAAAATTAATTTTAAGATATTTGAGCAATTATCGGCCCAAATCAGCTTTCTGTAAACGATATTTTAATGAAGAATAAAAGACAAAACTAAAGAATAACAAGAAAATTATTTTTTTTTACAGTTGTCTTCCGTTGTTTGAACAATTTCTGTTGAAAACAAAAGGAAATTTACTTCTTATATTTGCTGACACAATACAAATCCTCAAGCAGACCATTTTATTATTTATAGTAGATTATTTATGAAACATACGCAAACATTTTGATGTGTAAATGCAATTATTGTATTATTACGACATTCACCGACGTATACAGAGTTTAGCTACGGTCGCGATCTTTATGTTCTGCTAGAGTTCGTTGTCTTTTGTACTCAGCAAAGCTTATGGTAACAAAATACACACTCATACACACTCACTCACTTACTGAGTAGATGAAACTCCGTATAACGCGGTCTAGTGGATACTTTTCAGGGTCGTATAGTCACGGCCAAGGGTTTTACGATTGAATTATGTTACATACCAGGTAAATGCCCTGAGATTTTCAGATATTATGTTACTTGACTGTATAGGTACTTTAGTTTCTGAAACATAAGCACACAGAGAGGAGGTAGTAAATGTATAGTAGGGAGACAAATTAGATTTTTGCGCTTTTTGTTTTAATTAAATTTGTGAAGAGTAATTGTAACATGGACATCTGAAAAGAAAATTAATTAAAAATGACAATTATAGAAATCAACTGAAATGTTTTTTTACACTTAAAAAAAAATATAAATAATCTATGATTATATTTTGTTTATGTTTATATGTAATATTAGTGAATTTTTACTATATATTGCAATGTTTTAACAAATTTTTATAATGTATATCATTGAAAAATATTTTCGATTTGAATATCTACATAAAAGTTATTTCGATATTAAATATAAAAATCAATAAATTAACAGTTTCTACAAAATTTTTATATTTTTCATATTTAAAATTTATATTATTTAAAACAAATTTGTATTTTTAATAATTAAAATATCCAATACAAGATTTATTATTTCCGGCATCGTTAACTTATTTATATGTATATTTTAAATAATTTAAGGAATACACTAAAAAAAAATTTTATAATAAAATTATTAAAAATATATACTACTAGTTTCTAAAATGTAAAATTTTTAGGCATTAATATTGTTTTAAAAATAGGCGAAAAAGGCGAAATTGTAAAACAGAGTAAGTACGCAAATAATGTTTATATAAATTAAAATTTCTTTTTGCCTAAAAATCCGAACATTAGTAACGAATCAATATAAATTTAATGGATATAAATGAATTAAACTAGGAAATTATAGAAAATATATAACTTTAAAATAATAAATAACAAAAATTCTTTCAAGCCTTAATTAAAAATATCAACTTTCGAGTTACCTTATGAATGTCAAAAGGTTGTAAAAATGTTTGATTTGTTCTGACGCAAATTTTTTTTATATAAATTAAAGTTTCTTTTTGCCTAAAAATTCGAACACTAGTAACGAATCAATATAAATTTAATTAATATATAAATGAATTAAACTAGGAAATTATAGAAAATATTTGACTTTAAAATAATAAATAAAATTCTGTCTTAGAAAATTTTCAAGCTTTGATCATATCAATTGTTGAAGTTACCTTATGAACGTCAAAAGGTTGTAAAAATGTTTGATTTGTTCTGATATGAAAATAAAAAATATCTTTATTTCAATATTTTCGTTTTTGTTTTGCAGCAATTGTTCCGATCACAACAAAATCAAGCTGCATTAGGTCAAGCGGCTGCAGCCGCAGCTGCAGCTGGCCAACCAACTGCTGCACAATTGCAGCTCATTCAACAACAACAGTATCTGGCTGCACAACAACAACCGTTGCAAACTGCCGCTGCATTTCCACAACCCCAGTATGTTCTAAATCCACAAGCACCACAGGTTAGTTACTTTTAGATCACCCTTGAAAAAAATCTTTCTAATACATCTATCAAATTTACTATGCAAATATTTTGTTGATTTAAGAGGTTGGATGTTTTTGGGTTGATGGTGTTTCATTTTACTTTCAAATTTTTATTACCCCTTGTTTTTGCTTTTCAATTATAAAGCTGTTTTGCCTGTTTTTCATTCGTGGAATGAATTACTAATTCATTTCACGAATATTGTATAATTTTGAAGTAAATCATAACTGCATAAACATTTTTCTTTTTTTAAATATGAAGAGAATTGGCTATATATCACTAACAACTAAAGTCGTAGAAATGGTAGATTAATTTTCAGCTATTTTTACAATTTATTCTAGTTTAAAAGTCATGTGATTTTTGAAGATAATATAATGAAAAATGAAAATATTATTAGAATGTTGTCTTACTTTAAAATAAATATACATAGTAAAGTAATAATTTTAAATCTAGATTGGCAAATTTACTAAAAATATACGATATTAATCTGAATTAGATCTTCTTATTTTAATTTTTTTGTAAGATAATATTTTTATGATACCAAAAAAAAAAAAAAAAATTAAATCAAATAATGAAAGTTTACTATATAATGTACAAAGATTATTAAAAAATACGTTTCTAAATCTAGAATATGTATTAATAGACAACTAATTAATTATATACGTAATTCTTTTGTCAAAAATTTAGTAATCTGGAAAAGAATTTTAAAGTTTATAAATCAATAGGTGTTCGTGTATTATATGGATATTTAATTTAATCAAATAATAAATTTAGAACAAGTTTTGTTAATAACAAATTTTTTTTTCAAAAAGTTTCCATCTTAGAAGCAATTGGAATTAAATTTGTAAATTAAAAATTCATTGAACAATTCTCAGCTTCGTTTTATTTTAATTTTTGTGGTTATTATTCTATGTATATCTATATTTTGATAAAATTATTGTATTCATATATTTCTAAATAATAAATTTGTATTTTTACAGGAGCCAGGTACTCCATACGTGGGCACTTTAATCGCCGGCGTCCCGCAATACTACGGCGTAGCACCATGGGGCGTCTACCCCGCGAATATCATCCAGCAGGGTGCAACAAACGGTGCCCGTCGACCACTAACCCCATCCGGCACTCAGGAGCAACCACAAGTCCAGGGCGGTTACATTGTGCCCTACTACGATCAAAACGCACCGATTCTAATGGCACAAGGTGCCGCCATGCGAAACGGTACACCGATGCGTCTCGTATCGCCTGCACCCGTGCTCGTACAGCCGCAGGCTAATCGACAGACACCCGCTGGTGCTAGTCTGTATTCGAGTACGCCGCAGAGTTTGTACGGGGCAACGGTTAATACATCGGTTAATGGAGGCACACTAGGAGGTAATAATTTTTCGCTAAAACCAGAAAAGCTTTATTCATTATTTTTGTGTGCCTGTAAATATTTCTCTGTTTTTTGATTTGGTGTGGTGATGTAAATAACAATGTAATATACCATATTTGGATTAGGTTTTCTTAATGTAATTCAATTCTATAATGTATATACTTTTTTCTGTAAAAGATACACATTAATGTTTAATTTTCTAAGACAATAATATAATATTAAAGAAAAATGCACTATAAACGTGTATAACTACCAAAATATTTGGACATTTTTATCAAAATTTGTTATGACTTAAAATTTAAATGAACTTAATTTCAATTCTAGCTTGTAGTGATATTGTTAGAAATTGGCTATATGAGCCATGCAAAAGACAAATAAATAGAAATTTAAAAAAAATAAAGTTGTTAAAACATTAATTTTCTCATTAGCCATAAAAAAAAGTATCTTGCCAGAGAAAACAGAAAACAACTAATAAACATTTTAATAAGTATATAAAAAGAGTATTATTTATTTGATTAATATTTACAAAAATCTGGAATATTTCTAAAAATCACATTGGCCCGTATTCTCACCTTACTTTTTCGTGAAAAAGTGCTTTTATCATTATTTTCAAAATAACTTTATGCTTCTGTTTTTCATCAAATATAAATAATTTTTCTATTTTTGATCATTTTTATTATATTTGTTATTATAAAATTTAAATAAACTATTTTAAACTGCTTAATAAATGATTTTAAGTGAACGTCAAAAGTACTTTTGGCAAAAATCACTTTTATAAATGAGGTGAGAATACGGGCCATTGATTTCTGAATGAGAAATACTTATGCTTTTAAAATTAATAGATGTCTTAGAAATTAAACATATTTTTCTACAGAAATAAACTGATTCTGAATTTTTATAACATGCAAATCTATAAAATTAGACAATTTCGTATTAAATATATTTAATATTACATTCACAGCTATTTTAAAATTTGCTTTTAATTTTACAATTAATCTGACGAAAGGTATAATAAGTAAATTGGATTATATAACAAGAAAAATTAAAATTCATACATTTGTGAAATAATTTTCTACATTTATTTATTGTGTATGTTTCTAAATGCATTTTCTGTTATTATTATTATTTTGTCTATGTTAAATTTATAAATTAAACTCGTAAATAATTATATCTTGTAAAGTTTAATAAATATTATTATTATAATCTAAAATGATTCTAGCAAATTTTACATATTTTAAAGTGGTTTCGATTATTACATTAGATGTTACAAATAATACAATAATACGAATTTGTCGTAATTGATTATAGAAAATTCACAAAAATTCGAATAATAGTTACTTAAATAACAATAATTCCAGTTTTGAATATTTTTTCTAGTGATAATTTTCTTTATAAACTAGAAAATCTAATAACAATTACAATTTAACACAATTAGTCTGTACAAATTTTATTAATAGGAAATCAAAAATTTATTTTAAAAAAATACATAATTCATCTCCTGAAAAATACTTGATTACTAATAAATTATAAATGAAAATTAGAAGTGTGTGTGTGTGATGATCGATTGAAAAATAACTCTCTCTGTGTTTTAATATTGTTGTGTGCGGTGCTCTGATGTTGGGGTAAAACTGTGTTAGGTGTGACAGGTGTGACACAGGCAGCGGTTGGTGTTGGTTCTGGCTTGTTTCCAACTCTGCATGCGCCCCCTTCAGCGGCGGCCCCGTTTGCCAGCAGTTCACTGGGTACGATTGGATCACCCGCGAACACCAATACATCCCTGCAAACAGGTTAGAGCCAAAACAGAAAATAAATACCCATACAAACTACATTATTACATTATACTACACTCTACACTAGAGATCTCTTTCGGTTTTGATGATGATGATGCTTCTTGTGTTCTAGCTTATTGTTTTGTTTTTGTTCTGTTACTAACATCATGTATTATATACCATACAGGGGGTGATTTAAACTTAAACGGTCCTTTCACCGAAATAAAAAGAAAAGTTTCTATAAACAAGGGTTCTTAAATGCAGCCACATTCTAAAATAAAATAGTTAAGAAAATTCAATTTTTAATTGTTTTGTTCAACATTTTCCTGTATCTTGGTAACGCTGCATTTAAGAACCGCTGTTTTTAGGAACTTTTCTTCTTATTTTGCGCCATATACAGAATGTCGTTTAATTTTGAATCATCCCCTGTATAATCAAATGTACATAAGTACATACTACGTATATTTTTCGTTTCAAAATTTAATGAATTTTGAAAATATTTATTTTTAAATATAGATTATCTGTAAAATTGTACATTATATTATTGATGATAACTTCATATTAATAAAAATCATGCTTCAACTGTCATGGGACAATATGTTTACAATAAGTTTTCAAGGTTTAAATTATTGTTATTTTTTTTTTAAATAATCTGTATATTTAAAAATGTAAATAATGTTTATCGTAAATTCTGAGTTTAGTAAATTATCGTAATTTAACTGGCATAAAAATAATACTTAATTTACTAACCTCAGAATGGTACTGTTTAATTTATTGTTTTAATGTATTAATTTTATTTTGAAATCTTTTTTTAAGGCGATTGCGGCATAGCAGGCCTGGGACTTAATACATCATCAACGGGCCGACGCGACTCGTTCGATCGGAATACATCAGCATTCTCACCATCGCTCGAATATCGACCAAAATGGCCAGCGGCATCCTACGGCTTGGGCAGCAGTCCCAGTCCATTAACTGGGAGTTTAACACCACCACCAACAGCACCACTTCAACTCGGCGGTTTGGTCAATTCGCGTGTTCTTTCCGCAGCGCCCGGCGCCGAGGCTAAATTCCGCGCAGCGAATTCAGTCGCTGCCGGTCTAACAGCAAACGCAATGTTTGGTTCGACAAATTCCCTATTCACGAAATTAAATGCTGCTGCACGACCGAATCTAACTACAGTGACCACTTCCAGCTTGGACAAACCACAGGGTCGATCCCGGTTATTGGAAGATTTCCGTAATAATCGGTTCCCGAATTTACAGCTCAGGGATCTCGCTAATCACATTGTTGAATTCTCGCAAGATCAGCACGGTTCGCGGTTCATTCAACAGAAACTCGAACGCGCCACGGTTGCCGAAAAACAACTGGTCTTCAATGAGATTTTATCGGCCGCTTACAATCTGATGACCGATGTATTTGGCAACTATGTGATACAGAAGTTCTTCGAATTTGGTACGCCCGAACAGAAGACCACTTTGGCGCAGAAGGTGCGCGGTAATGTTTTACCGTTGGCGCTGCAAATGTACGGGTGTCGGGTGATTCAGAAAGCGCTCGAATCAATTGGATCTGAACACCAGCAGGAAATCGTACGCGAATTAGACGGGCATGTACTGAAATGTGTTAAAGATCAGAACGGAAATCATGTTGTGCAGAAATGCATTGAATGCGTTGAACCATCGGCTCTACAATTTATTATCAACTCGTTCTCGGGACAAGTATATTCTTTGTCGACACATCCATATGGTTGTCGTGTTATTCAAAGAATATTGGAGCACTGTACTCCAGAACAAACTGCGCCGATTTTGAAAGAATTGCATGCACATACAGAACAACTTATTCAAGACCAATTTGGAAATTATGTTATTCAGCATGTATTAGGTAAATATATATATATTTTATAATTTAAGATAAATATTAATTGTTTGTTTTTAATGCAGAACATGGTAACGCTGAAGATAAATCGCAACTGATCGCTGGCGTTCGAGGCAAGGTTCTTGCTTTATCGCAACATAAATTCGCTAGCAACGTTGTGGAGAAATGTGTTACACATGCTACTCGAGCAGAACGTGCATTACTTATTGAAGAAGTCTGTGGATTTAATGACAAGTTAGTATATTCATTTTTTTGTTATTTAGATTTTAAATTTTATTAACTACTATAAAACTATAAGATTAGAAAATGATCTACTGTGGCGAAATTTAAATAAAAATAATATTATAAAAAATCCCAAAACCACACTTAAATTAAAATAAAGCTAATACGTATTGTATTTCGGAAGCTAAGCTTCCATCTTCAGTAGCTAAATAAAATTTACAAAAATTTTTACTTGTGATCCGAAGTACATAAACACTTAAGCACTTGTCAAAGATCACACTTAAGCTCTTCGGATCACAGGTAAGAATTTTTGTAAATTTTATTTAGCTACTGAAGATGGAAGCTTAGCTTCCGAAATACAATACGTATTTAGCTTTATTTTAATTTAAGTGTGGTTTTGGGATTTTTTATAATATTTTTATTTACTATAACTATAGTCAAAATTTCAAAAAAAAAATCTGTAAAGTCTTACAAAACATATTTTAATGTATATTCGTTGTCATAATAACTTTATATTTAGTATTTAATTTTCATATTATCAGTACACTAAGCGATTCAAGAAGTTATTGATTATGAAAAAATGAATTTACATATCAACGAAAACGTTTTCTTTATCTGACGATACGATAAAATGCGGGGTTGTTGCCGCATCTGGAAAACCTGGAAAAGTCTGGGAATTTTATTAAAAACCCGTAAAAACCTAGGAAAATATTTGCTGTAAAAAAATTGTTTAATGGTTTTTCTCACCAATATTTTATTATTTACATAATAAATATTTTTATTTATTAATTAATTAAATTGATTAATTCAAACTAAAGTTATATAATGTAATTAAATGTTTCGAGAAACCATTTTATTATAAAGTGGCTAAAAAAATTTTTTATTTTCTTTAGTGAATTGTAACTTAATAAATAACTTTAAACCTGACAAATTTTAGTAAACGAAAATCTTTCAAACATCGTGTTTCCATGTGCTTCAAAAATGACCTGGAAAAACCAGGGAATTCTAAAATCGGAAAAGCGCAACAACCCTGGATACGATAAAATGAGCCAAAAACTTTTGTTTTATATAGAAATTGTATGTTTTATGATATTAAAATGGAACGGTTTCAAATTTATTTTTCATGGCATTATCGACAATTTTTATTTGAAATTGGAATTAAAAATACATATACACATTAATTTGTGAAAAACGTTCTCCAATACTTTATATTGTTTTCGATTTAGAATTTATCGTTAATTTTATCAATAACACATGTTTTATAGTTTTTCGATAGTTAATATATTTCTATTTATGGTTTTACATTAGTGCTCTGCACGTAATGATGAAGGATCAGTACGCCAACTATGTGGTACAGAAGATGATTGACGTTTCGGAACCCACTCAACGGAAAGTACTGATGCATAAGATACGACCACATTTGAATTCACTACGAAAATACACCTATGGCAAGCACATCATTGCTAAGCTGGAGAAATTTCTCATGAAAAGCGGTAATTCGATGAGCGGCATCGGAAACGAACTGGGACCGATCGGACCGCCCGCTAACGGAGTCCTCTAAGTGGAAACAAAACAAGAAATTGAAACATGCTGAAAACATGTAAAATGTTAATACGATTTTAATTATCTATAGTTTTTTTTATTATTTTTTCGACCAAGTTTGCTGGATGATGATTATTTTAATAACGATTTTTATAGCGAAGGGTAGATTTGAATATTACACAAAATAATTACACGGTACTTGTGTGTTTTGTTTAATTACTTTTTGGCACAGCCCTTCATTTAATTAAGTATGTTTTCACACAATTTTATTTTTGCTAATTTTTTTTAGAATAATTTGACTGTGGAACGCGGTTTTCTCCCGTTTGTATGGTCCCTTTTTTTTTATAAGGGTCATGATTGACTGTATTTGTCTCTTATATATATATATTTCATATATTCTATACATATAATGTAATCGTGTACTATATCTGTATAATTATTATCATGTAGACGTGTCTGTATCTATAATCCCCCATTTTCATCGAATTATTAAATAATAATGATTAATCAACCATTTTGTGTTGCATGTGAACAGGGTTCGGACTGCCCAGTGAAACAACATTCATAAATTATGATAATTAATTAACTTGCAAATTAACTACAAAACCCCAAAATACAACTGCGTACATTTTTCACCTACAAAGACCTCATACGCGATCTATTCGATTCGTCGACATTTTTAATTCGTTCCTTGTATATATTTATATATAAATAATAAATTTGATAATTGTATTTTTAGTTGAAATGCGCTTGTAAACGAAATTTCTAATCTCAAATATTTCGTTTTCTGTATCAGTATTAAGATGTACATATTGTATTTATTATTTGTTTTTTGAGAGAAGCTTAAATTCCATTTTTAGTTTGTGTGAATGTTTAAGTTACGTTTGAGACGAAAGTGGATGATGTCCTCGGATGAATAATATTAATTTTTTTTCGGTTGGTTGTTTCATATATCGTCGGAATTTTAATGATATCGATAATCGAATAGAGTTGCGATGAGATCATCATTTTTCTTTCTTTCTTAAGTAGATGATGTTTAAAGTATGTGATAACCGCCCTCAGGAATCATCAGTCATTTACTGATTAAAAAAAAACTATTTTAAAAAATTTCGCAGCCGTTGTTTCATTAACAAACCAAAAAAATACGAAAAATGAAAATTCAACTAAAAAATGTGAAACTTGTCAATAAATTTTATTGTTTTGAAATTACAACTACCAGGGCTGTCACCGAGCATTTATTGTGCAAATTTTGTGCATTTATAATAATCAGTAATTGTTCTCTCAGTAATTCTGTGTATGCCTTTTTAGTAATTTTGTTAATTAAATAACGACCGACACCCATATAGTTCCGATTTCTCACTGTGCAACACGTTTAGTTTCGAAAAAATTAAAAAAAAATATATATATAATCGAATTTATTAGAAAAATATTTCAATTTTTCGTTTTTGGTTAGAGACATTTTATTATTTGCCATTACCGATCAGAGACAGTTATATTTAATTTGTTTTTTCGCACGCTGTTTTGCAGGAGATAAAAATGCTTTTTCATGTATTTAATCATAATTATTTTCTTGTATAAGATTTGATACAAAAACAGAAGTTTGATTATTTTAAGTATTCATTAAATTTGTATAAAAACAAAAAAAAAACAAACAAACTAATGATGTAAAAGTTGTACAGATTTTTTTAAGAACTGTCATCCCATATTCATTGTAAATTTAATCTTTCATTTTAAACTCATTGTAAAAACAAAGAAAAGAATGTATTTTGCAGGCAAAAAATATGTACAGAATAATATTGTGTCTATTTAAAAATATGTAAGTACCTGTCTGCGTTTTACAAAATAAATAAGCTTTGCACATTTTTCATTGGTTCTATTTTTTTATTTTTTTTTTTTTTTGGGAGCGACAGGTCTCGAATTAAATTTTTTGTCTGCAGTAAATTTGTGTGCGCATCGGGCCCAAGACAAACTAAGTTTAATTTCTCGTTGTCCTATCTGTATTATATATGTGTAAAATAGAATCATTTGTTCAAAGAAAATTATGTAAAACATTTTATATTTATTAATTTGGACTCGAGAATTTAAAAACAAAAACATTCTTCGCGTCCGATGACACGTAAACATAAATATTTGATCTGGTTATATATATTCATTAGTAAGGTACGTTAATTTTCATTGTTGTTGTGTTGTAGCCCGGGGCCACGAACAAACGCCATACACACACGCACACTAATTTTGTGCCGCGCCATTTTGTGTATATATAAATATTTATAAAATTGCGAATCGATAAGCCTGTACACACCAGTATAATTATTGTATAGAAATATTGTTGAAAAAATAGTGTGTTTGCAAAAAAATGTATAAAATATTTTAACAAATTGTACTTAGAGTTTTTATAAAGTTTGCTTTCGCTGGATTCTGATTCTAGGCGAAGCAACGATTAAATATTGCGTTAAGTGCGGCAGACAAAAAATTTGGTGTGTGTGTTGGTTGATGTCCGCTGCCCCGGGTGCGCATCGGAAGACAGGGCTTTAGACGTTCGGTAACTGGGAAAGGGCTACTCTTGGTGGAGCCGTAGCGCATTTCAGACTGATGTAAAGAGAAAAACATTAAACAAAAAAACCAATTTATTAAGTAAAACTTATTCATTGTATTGTATTGTCTGTAAAGTGTAAATTCATAACCTTAAACTTGGGTTATAGGCGACGTTTTTGTATAATGTATAATCTTATATAATAATGTAATATTATTAATTGTATAAACGAATCACACACACACACACACAAAACACCATTTCGAAGACTCCCCAGCAAAATATATAAAATATAAATGTTTAAGTGTGGGGGGTGGGGGTGGAGTGGAGTGCGTGTGTTCACCCGTTGTATATGTATGTATGTAAAATTCTATTACTTGTAATAACATTTAAACAAAAAATTGTAACAGTAATGGAAGACAAAGTAAACGGTTTTAAACACACACAGCCTCTGTATGTGTATAGATAAGAACAACCTAAAACTATAATAATTATATATGTTCCCGGATGTAATTCAGCTCTTATAAATTGAGTTGTATTATATTTAGGGTTAATTTAAAAAAAAAAAGAAAGGTTTGTTCTTCGTGTATAGATTATACTAGCTTATAGGGTAGCTGGGCGGGGACCTGTCACACAATTATAAAAATCGCCCCTCACATGTTTGTACATTCGAGAAAAATGGCTCTCTGTTTCGCCGACATTTATTGTATTAAGCCCCCAAATTTATGTACGCTAATATTAATTATTATTATTATTATTCATTTATTATTATTATTTAGAGATATTAAAACTGGATCATATAAATAAGTGAATTTATTTTTTCATTTGCTTCTATTACGAATATGTGTATGTTGATGATTTTTACTACAGAACTGAATTAAGTTGCGTGCGTAATAATAATAGTTTATACATATATAACGTTTATTTAGTTTATATTATTTATATAATACTATATAATGTACGGATTCAGTTATTGTTTCTCTCAATTTTGAGTTGTATGTGTTTGTCTTTTTTTGTTGTCATAATGTTCATTCGATTCGTTCATTGCTTGCTGTTGTAGCTACACGTTCCATTTTAATGGTAATGCTTGTTGCATTCTCTCTCCTTGCATTTAAATCATCATATAATTCAGTCTGTTTTTTAAACGTATGAGTATTTATTGTGGCCAACGTGAACGTGAGATTTGAAACGTGCACTATAGCGCTGCATTAAGATTTTTGTACCGGTTATAATATTCGGGAATCTAGTTTTAGGGTAGCATCACTCCATAGCATGTTTCCTTATACAAAAAAAATAAATAAAATACAATATACACATACACCCATAATGTTATATATTATTATTCACACAGTTTCGTAATGCACTAAAAAAACTAAAAGAAACCACTGTACATGTTGGACCTTTATGCAATTATAGCCCACTCTCTGCTGTGACTCCATCTTCAGCACTTGTATACCCGAATTAGCAGTATTTTTGATACAAAATCCAACAATAGTATATAAGATGCATTTTTTTTTTTTTTCGTTGTAATTCTTTATAATACGCTTCATCATTTATATAAATAATATGGATGCAGAGGGAGCATATGATTGCAGAGAGGTGCATTAATTTATGTCTTCGAAGATTCACAACAAGATTTACTCTTGTTTGATCAGCAAATGTGAATGTTCGGAGAATACAGGTGGGTCCTGTAATAGACATCGCAACCAATCAATGTGTAGAGAATCAAAATACATTTAAAAAAAAAAATCTATATTTAGTGCTAGTGGTCTTTAAAAAAAATTGTTCTACTATATACATATATAAATAAATTTTAGTTTTTAGAGTCCTTGGTATAATCTTGTATATTATTACATCATAGTTGTACAAAGCGACATTTGTGTTTGTCACCTACATGTTGATAACCATAATGTTTGTAACTTAATTCATTATAATAAAAAAAAACATGTAATATTTATTGCGGCTGTGCTTTATAATATATTCCCCGCTTTTGGATCTCTTAATTCATTTATCCCGCCATGATGTTTGTTTACATGCGTTATCAGTGGTCAGGAAGGTTGGGTAATGTATAAATTGTACAATGTGCATGTTAGAATAAACGTAAGTATTTATTTAATGTAGATTTTTGAATCGGTGGGTTATCGCGGATTGTATTTAGGGGTAAAATATATGTGTTATGTGTAATAAGTGTTTTTTTTCGTCAACGGAACATATGAGGTAGGGCGATGTGCGCATGCGCGGCACTTCGCGCCAACCGACCGGTCGCAGATGTTACATGTTTTGTGTGGCGTTTGGCAGCAGCTGAGTGGGACGGTTGTAAGCAGATTTTCTATTAGTAATTTATGGGCATAATTGTAGTTTTTAATAAAAAAATTTAACGCGGAATAAAGCTGTGGCTGTCTGAGAACAGGACAGCATGGTTTTAAAAGTTTTACAAATTTTTTTATTGTGATAAATCGAGTGAATATGTGTTGTAGTGAAGCTAACTGCTATACTACGAAGTGGCGGACATTTTCTTCGCCACTTCTGAATATGTAGCATTTTCTGGTAAGTTTATGAATAGATTTTGGTTATTTATTGAAATTACTAGTTACTATTAATTAGATTTTTAAAATTGTAACGGTTAGCGGTTGTTTGGGAATTTATAACGTAATGGTTACGTGGTGGTGCAAACCAAACTGAAAAATTTGCATGCTATTACGCGATGAATAGCTATTGTAGAATTTAATGTATTGTTTCGGAATTTATGTCATTTAACGTTTATTTAATTGTCTGATAATTTTATGGTACCTGTGGCGTGCCCGTGTGAACAGGAACTGTATCGTCTTTCGAATGATTGCATGTAGAGGGCTGTAATTCGATAGTTGACGCCAGAGACGAAGCAACCCCCCGGCGTTTTGTGATATTTTCTGTCGTTTTCTAGCTACAGTTTTGTGTGTTCTTCAGGTAGTCCCCCCAGCTCGCTCGCGGGCACACTCGCACAGCCCAAGCACCACGACATATTTATCTATCACGCGGTTTCTTTTAGTTTTTTTTTCAAGTTTTACTTTTACTATTTATGCATACACTATTTGAAAATTAATTAGTAAAATTTCACTAATTAGTCAAGCCATATGTCGCGAACAACGTGCGTAATTTGCTGACGACGGAATTGCGAACATAACCCAAAATGCCGCGTGGTCGACGGCCGGCGATGCTGTGCCCGGAGCCTGCACCAAGTCCAAAGGGGCTCCGAAAATCAGTCGCCACCACTCCGGTCCTAACAATTGTGGACGAGGAAGTTCTTACGCCAACTGTTCACGATCATCTGATTGACCATGGCTACGGTGTTACACCACAGCATCAAATCATGCGCGAACCCCCCACAGTGCCTACGGCGAGGGCACCGGAGACGGTTAAACGTAAACTCAATCTGGATATGGTGGTGCCGATTAAAGAAGAATTTAAAACACCACCGCCGAAACGTGGTAAAATGGCTGGCGGCAGGAAACCGGAACGTACGCGCTATGATACATCGCTGGGTCTGCTAACGAAAAAATTTGTCGGTTTATTGAAGAATTCGAAAAACGGCGTAATCGACTTAAATCGTGCTTCGGAACAACTGGGCGTACAAAAACGACGGATTTACGATATTACAAACGTACTCGAAGGTATCGGTATCTTGGAGAAAAAATCGAAAAACAATATTCAGTTTAAATGCGGTAATACGATGTACAATGCGAACTTTGAGGCGTTATCGCAAGACATTAAGAACCTCGATACCAAAGAGAACATCCTTGATGGTTTAGTACATACAGCCGAGTCCAGTTTGCGAAAAGTTTGTGAAGACAAGACCATGGCATATATTACCTATCAGGATCTTCGCGACATTCACGAATACAAATCGAAGACCGTTATGGCGATTAAAGCACCTCCCGAATCTAAGTTACAGGTTAATCATTTTATCTTATTTTTAACACATGCTGGAATCAAACAGACGTAATAGCAGTAAAAGTAATCGAATCAAAACAAAAAACTTCAATTTTATTTTAAATTAAAGTAACCATGTTTGTTTTAGACATAGATGAACAAACTATGTTTCAAACAAATTAAATGCAATAGAAAATTTCCAAATAAATCAAACTTTTTCAAAATAAGTTCAATTATCTTGTTATTACATTTTTTATAACTGTTACAAACTTGATACTATTTCGTTATATAATTTAGTAATTTGAATATGTAAATACAAAAATGTAATACTTCACTTGTAATATGCATCAAATTATTTAATGTGTGAAGCTATAAATTTTGCACAGACATAAATTAAATTCAGAAAATATCATTATAGTTTACATATTTACTTGTAATATGTTTGTTTCAATTCGTTGTTCAGCGGATATCAAATAATATAATTATTATAAGGTATGGTTTGATGTTTTCTAGGTTCCGACCGACAGTTACAAAATATCTATGAAGAGTGAAAATGGCGAAATCGAAGTGTACCTGTGCCCCGATGTTACCACTGCCAAACCGAAACAACCGCGTCATCAAACACCCATCCCGCCATCGGATCCACTCTTAGAGGACGTCCTTAAACCAAGTAAACCTAATTTTACTCCCGTTAGAACTATCCTTAGTCCGCCTAAATCCATTACTAGTAACGTTCGACGAAATCTTACCTTTCAAAATTCCAATTCTAGTGTTTGCGGTGACGGTGGTAGCAGCAGCAGTAGTAGTGGGCCAGCAACGACGCCATGCACTAGCAAGAGTAAAGATCCAGTGTTGCATAGTGTCGGCATGAACAATATTGTTGTAACGAAAGTGGAAGCGGAAAGCGCATTTTCCAATTTTCCAGTTGATAGTGGTAAATCGCCGTCACAGTTTGCCGATTTATCGTTGGATAATATCGCATTATCGCCGTTGAACGATAGCATTAAACGAATGTTTGAAGAATCGACGTCTGCAACCGATAATTCGGAGACGATTCGATTGAAGCATGCGCTCATATCGGATACCGATGATTTTGGATCGCTAGCGGGACGATATGCGTTGAGTATGGATGATACACAAAATGCTTCAGGTAATTTAGTTGTTTTGCATTTTTTTTTGGGATAGTTTTAGCAATAACGTGATTCATTTTTAATTATTTACAATACTAAATAAAAGTAATTCATCATATCAGTTTATTCACGTGATTGTTTTAGGAAATATATATTAAAAACAAAATTATAAATACCATTATAACAATTTCATATAATTTGGCATTGTTTTGAAGCCTGTTTCACATTTATATATGTCTTCGATATTTGCAAGAATATGTTATTATGTTTTCTTGTTTTTGTTATTGTAATATGAAATTTTATCAAATCATGTTTTCAAACTTAGACATAGATGTAATTTTTTGATGAAGTGAATAAACTGGCAAAAAAAAAATTTCTTTTGCTAATTGAAATTTACGTGTACGTTTTTTTTTTTTTTAAATATGTCTTACTAAAATTTTATTGTTTTATTCGCTTTTTAATGTGCTTTTAACTTATTCATGTATCTAACAATTTCCATTATTATTTATTTAAAGCAAACGTAAAAATAAATACTGATGCAAACTATGTAATCGATATTAATATATTTTTTTTTTTTTGATAGTCTTTTTATTATTAAAATATTGTTGTTTTTTTTTTGTAGAATAAACTTAATTATAATATTTCTTAGTCCATACAAAAAATATCATTTTTTTTCAAACATTTAAAATATTTAATCGAAGAAATTTGTTGAAAAATGTTAATAATATTTTAATGCGAAATGACTTTATTGCTACTAATATTTTAACATATTCTCTCAAGCTTTTGAGCTTATTTATATGTATATAATAAATAATTATGAATAATTGCTGCTGATGTAAAATTATACTAAATTGTTAAGAATTATTTTCTGTTAACAAAAGCTTACAATATTGTACAAGCATTAAAGCCCGTTTAGGTGTGCGCAAATTATAGAAATTTACAAATATTTTAAATAATGTTTATTTTAGTGAAATCGAATGGCAAATTCGCCATATTTAAATACCTAAAGATATATTACGCAATACTTATTTTTTGTTTATAAGGTTTATCAGTATTTATTTTTTTCTTCTTTTTTTTTATTCAATCTAAATATTATAATTATTATCATATATATATATATAATTATTAAATATAATTATTTAATTTTGTTTTACAATTTCGAATTTCTATAATTTGCCACTGCGATTTTCTGAAAAACAGTGCTGAATAAATATTGTATTTTTATATATATCACTTTAAATTTTAATGATGATCGATTATCAATTGATGTTTTTTTTTGACTTTTATGCTAAATACATCTATTTACTTCAGCACATATTTTTTCCCCTGGAAAATTAAAAGCTGTAACTGTTTATAATCATAGCTGTTCTTAATCACGATTGATTTTGCAATTGCTGGGGGCGGTGGGGAAGAGGGATTCGCTTGTGGGGCCGGGCCCTTGCATTCTGGGGCTCTACCCGTGACCTGTGCAATTTTGTGTCACATCACAGGCAGAGTTCTAGCTATGCGATGGCTGCCGATCTTCACAATTCATCCAGAAGACCCGAGGGGGGGGGGTACTGCTGCTCTGTTTCTGCCTCTGCATTTATTTATTTTATCTGCTTTTGGGGGTTATTAATGTCCCCGATTGTTAAGACAAAAGGATTAGTTTGATTGCGAAATGTAAAGAAAAATTGCGAATAATGCGTTTATATTCATGAAAGCTGTAAGTTTGATGCGAGTTTCGGTCTGATTCTCTAACGAAGTTGTTCAATTTTAACAACGTTGCTAACAACATTAGCCAATCAATATTTGCTGACACCTAAATAAAAAATTAAAATGAGAACTGTTCTATTGGTTTCGATTGGTTATAGTTGTTAGCAACGTTGCTAAAACTTAGAAACTTCGTCGTTTGTTTACTTTGATCCTGCAATCAATTTGTTTAGTTTTTTTTTGTCTTAACTATTGGGAATAATTTGGATTTGTTTTATTGACTGACTTTTTAACTGCTTTTTTCGGTAGCTGCTGAACTAACTTTCATTTCAAACTTTTTAATATTTCTTTTTTATATTTTAAATTATTGCAATATTTTCTATTTACGAAAACAAGAACTAGATGAAATATTTAACAAAAAATATAGATATTTCGATATCAATTTTGTTAAATACTAAATATTTTTTTTAAAATCACATCTACGGTATCTATATAACATTGTCAAATATAAATAAATACATACAGTCTACAACTGACGAATCTGAACATAATTGTATGTATGTGTTTCGTAACATAATTTATTTGGTGGTCAAAATTTTTGTAATTGCAGTTGTAATTACAAAATTTTGACGAGTTTCTCTTATATAATTTACACTAAATTTTACGGTAAATTCTTCTGATGTTTAAGATGCTCATGTGATTTATTTTTTTTCAATATTGATAATTTTTATTTTGGCGAAACTATTTGTTCGATTTTAATTAATTTAAAAATAATAATACAAAAATTGAAATAAAATTCAACTCTCCAGTTGAACTGCTAAGATATGAAAGTTCAATTTTTGTAATTCTTGGTTAATTTTAAATTGAAAAATGATAATTTCGTCCCTGCGCCTTGAAGCTAAAATAACTAACCGAAGCATTAATAGTTGAGTTGTGGTCAGTGGCTAACGGGGAGGGGGGGGGGATTTTTTGGGGATGAAGCAGGCTTACATAATATAATTCAGGTGATTCTCTGTGCACACACGTTTGGCTTGCTTGGCTGTGTACCGACCTGAATGCTGTGTGTGCTGCAGCTGCTTGTGCCTAAGTGTAGCACCATGGGATTCAGCTCAGTACATCGCTCACTAACCGCCTTAAAAAAATCAGCTTCTTTTTTTTTCAGCTAGCCATTAATTATTTTTTTGTTTAAATATATTATGTATATTATATGACATATGTTTGCGGGCCTGGGTAGATTTTTAATTTTAAAGTATCTTTTAAAATCGTTTGTTTGGTGACAAAATTTTAATAAACAAAGCTTTGGTGGTCGATTGCAATAAAGTTTCTGCTCAGGCCTGTTCTATGGCTGTATGCTTATGTACTTTTAAAATATCGAGATAAAAATGATATTGAATTTGTTTTATAAATTCAAATTGACTTCGAAATTGGACATGCAAACAAATAGGTACTGAAATTTGTGCTGGAATTCTATACATTTTCTCGTGTATGTGTTTGTTAATTATTTGATGCATTTTATTTATTTTTCAGTTATTAAATAGATAATTTTATCAAAGGCAGAAATGGCTTTTTAATATATTTTATGATTGAATTTTTAATAATATACATGCATTTATACTATATACAGGATGTTTGTTCGCCAGGTTGATATAGGGCAATAACATGGGATATCGATAATATGCAGAATACTTCTTTCTGAAGTAAAATTCGGAGAAATACTTAGAATACTTTTCGATAGAGAATAAAAGTTCTATAATTTGGTTTTAGTCTTAATTTGCTAGCATGTGCCGTTTGGGCGCTAGAATTTTTTTTAAAATGTTTTTTAGAATTTTCAATAATTTCAATAAATTACTATGAGTTAGAGAAAAAAGTTACTTAGCTATTATCTAGCTACTATTTTACTGAATTTTTTTCAGATATTTTTGAGCAAATTCAGTAAAATAGAGAAAATATATATATATATAATCAACACCACATTTTTCTATTAATAACAATAATTAGTATTAAATTTAAAATGTAATTTTTTTTGTATAAAATTTTGTTCATCATTTTTGTTTCCTATCGTTGTCGATATTGTGGTAAAACATATTGTGTATATAATATTTATTCGGATTATGTCAAGTTTTACGAATTAAGAATTGCTTAAAATGACATGATAACGATTTAATTGGATAAATTTAACAAACATTACAGCATTTGCGAGTTAATTTTCGATAAAACTTTGGTGTAATATATAACTTTAGTTGATTATATTACTCCTATGTCTTAGACATAATCTAAAAATTATTTTTAAATTTGTTTTTCTGTTCTAAAATAATTAGTAACGTTTAAATTACCGGAAATATTACCGAAACTACTATATTTTAACATTTTACCGCTTTAAGAAATAGGTTATAATAATACTCAAATCTTGAGATTTTATTTTTCCGATTTAATGATTGTGTAACTTGTGAAATTTTGCGAAAAATAAAATTTCAACATTTTTGCGTATTATTATATTAATTTCACAAATAAACTTATGTTATATTTTTTTGTTCATTATTAAAATAGGTTATAATTACAATTTAATAATTGTAATTAAATGTGATAATTTTTGAAATACACATTAGCTGTGTTTTTTTTACATTCCACTCAGATCAGTATATCTTGTAAATGAGCTGAGTTGCTGAGTGAGTTGTATTGATAAATAAAACAGTTTATTTGAAAGTGACATTTAAAATCTAAGTTCCACATATATAACTTAAAATATTAGATGTATTTGGATTGTTTGTGTTGATAATTTATTGCAACTCGCCGGATATCTATTGTTTGATTTCAAAATAAAATATTCAAATATAAATGTCAACGTATCAAACACATTATCAAATCAGAAACTAGGAAAATTTGAATTGCGCATGTGCGCTCACTTGAATCTCAGCAAAGCACTAGCTAAATATGCAACTCAGTATCGGTAAGGGGGGAAGCAATTCTCTCACTTCGAACTCAGTTACGAGACGATAAATAAAACAGCTATTATTTCAAGGTTACTGATATTTGCTAATCTGAGCTGAGTTTTTCGGTAAAAAAAAAAGCTAATACCAAGCCAGAACATCACTAAAATATAATAATACTTCATAACTTATTATGTAATGTGCAATTTCTAATTTATGTTTTAATTAAATATTTAATTAATGTTGTAGTAAATAGTTGATTTTAGTCGGAAATTTGTGTGTGCTGTAGGTGCAATGGATCTGTGTCCCGAACCATTTCAATTGTTGGAGCCACCGTTATCAGTCGCCGATTACAACTTTAGTTTGGATAACGGTGAGGGATTGGCCGATCTGTTCGATTTCAACTTCTGAACCGGCTTGCATCATACATCCTAGAAACTATTGGAAGAAACAAAAATCGACACTTTTCACAATCATCATATGCATGCAGGAGTGATTTTTGGGTGTCGTAGCCCAGGTTATGCGCGCATGACTGACAAAAAAAATACAAAACAAAACAGACACACACAAACAAATCGGCTAACTGAGATCTTGTCTAGAGAAAGTAATTTATTAATTAGGGGACTAAATATTTTTTCAAATCGATGATCAATTTTGCAATTATAAATTATAAAAAAAAGTGTGAACCGTAGGTGCCTCACAGTCTGTGCACTAATAAAATAAATAAAAATAAAATGAATCCAGACTGTGTCAACACGAAAAGTGACTGAATTATGTTACGAAGATTGCCGCGCAATGAATTCTCTCTTGATGAAATTTCTATATATATTATGTATATCGAACATTTTTAAGATTTTATTTTAATTCTATATTGATTGATTATTTTTTATTGCAACCTGTTAAACGTCTCGTTATTTAATATACATGGAGTAAAAAGATATCATATATATATATATATATTTTTGTTGGCACCCAATTATTTAAACCTATTTTATTATTAAAATATTTGTAGTATAATATATTAATATGTAACGCATCCAGGGTGCCATTTTTTTTTTTAAACGATTGTATATAAAGATTATTTATACATAAATATGCATATATTATTATTATTAATTTTTCATTAATCACTTTTATTTAGGATCTTTTTCTCCTATTTCATTATCGCACTATCAAAAAAAGGAAAAAGAAAAAGTCTGTATGCATGTTGTTTTATCTTCTATAATAGTTGTTGCATGTTTTGTTTGAATCGGTTTTAAGAGAATTAAATTTATCTGTTTATGTTTTACACACGGCTCCACACTAAATTATGTTATGCGATCTGTTTCGTTTAGGAATTTTTAGAATTTTTTTGTCCGTACTTTATTGAGATTGGGGCCGATTTGAATTTCCATCAAAATTATAACTAGCCTTAATATATGTTTGTTTTCCGGAACAGATGGCTTTAACATAATTTAAAAAAAGAAAAAATGATTCATGTTTATCGATGACAAAATTGTTTTTTATCTCGAAATTTCTTGTTATACAAGGATGGTGCAATTGAAGAGAAATCGTGATTAAATCGAATCGTTATAGATTCGTTACAAAATATTTTGTTTTTAAAACATTATTTTTATGTACTTTTAACACAATTGTGTGTCTTTTATTAAAATTTTAATTCGAAATTTGTTTGAAAATGTAGTAGTTTTATGTTTTCATGAAAAGATTTATAAGATTATAATAATATTAGTATTATTATACAATTTTAGTAACTAATCACAATGTTAACTATATGATTAAGTTCGAAAAACACACATAATTATCTTTAACTTAACAATGTAATTAACTATGTGGTTAAATTGTCAAAACACAATATTACGAAATATGTGTTAAAACATTATTTTTATGTACTTTTAACCAGTGTTGGGCAAAATTTAATTGTTTCTACAAATTAATATTTTGTCAATATTTTTAATGGTTAATTGTGGAAACTGGCGACTAACAATTAATGAATTGTTAGTCACAAATTTTCACAATTACAATTGATTAATCGTTAATTGTCGAAACAATAAATTAAATTTTGCCGAACACTGCTTTTAACACACACTGTGTCTTTTATTAAAATTTTAATTCGAAATTTGTTTGAAAATGTAGTTTTATATTTTCATGAAAAGATTTTATAAGTTATTGGTGCTAAAATAGTAAGTGTAGCGCACTGTATTTTAAAAATTATTTATATATTTTATTGATCAATTGGCTTTAATTGCGCCATCTGGTATTTTTAATTTTAGTACCTTATTATAATAATTACGACAAAGATGATGATGATGATTGAAAAATTCCAGGATTCCGTACCAAACCATTTATATACATATATATCTGTCCATAATTCTGAATTTTTAATTTCAATTTTTCACGTGTACCGAGCAATTATTCCCTGGAGAGAGAGAGAGCACCTCTTGGCTTGGCTGCACCGCGCGCTTTGGCCCTTTTTCTAACGAAACAAATTATTACCCCCCCCCCCTTCACTTTGTCATGAAAAAGTAAAATCACTTGCATCCAAGCGTCCAAACGGCAATGTACGCTTTTTATTTGTACATAAATCTAATATATTTGATGATGAATTGAGAATGTTTGTCTAGGTTTTTTTATGGAACTTTAGACAGGCAACAGAAATTTAACAAGGCCTTTGACCGTTCTTGTGAATTTTTGGGTTCTTATTTTAATAGTACAATATTACCTTTTATACAAAAACAACAAACATATTAATATAATATAAACTTATTATTATATCATTAATTATTATTATTAATCATGAACCAATTGTTAATTAATTTTTGATTGAAGCATTGTTTTTTATATTGTTTTTATTACTTATTAACTCTAGTATCGTGCTCAAGTGTGTGTACATATAATTTTATATACACGAAAATGTACGCGTTTTTTCTTAAGAAATTAATTTTTAAATGATATCAAATTTTTGAAAAATAAAAAAACAGCCATAGGAGGCCTTATTGCAGTTGATACTTTTAAGTTAAATCTATGCATAAGCCTAGAATGTAAGTTATTTAGAGACGAGACTCGATTACTACATCACTTGAAAATTGAAAAAACCACCAATCCCTGACTTTATATTATTATTAAATAAAAAACAACAATAAATTGATAGTACATCTCTACATATACATACCGTCATTGTATAAAGTTATAAACAAAAAAAACCATTGTGTATAAAAATAAAGAAAATTGATAATTGATCGATGGAATTTATTTATTTATCATGTATTTTTTCCCAACCAGCTTTTCCTTATTTTCCAATACAATTTTTCAAAATTTATTTATACAGTTTTAAGTTCAGAAAATCATTGTTAGAATTCACAAACCTATTTGTTTTTCAATAAAATATATTTAAACAAATTTATTATATTGTTTGTATTTAATTATTCTAATAGTTTTTCAAATTGTTTAGTAATACGCCTTAAAATCAGATAAATTTATTTACTATTAGGAGTAATGTTTTAGATTTTTTTGGCAGTTTTTTTCACAGTTGCCAGCTGAACTATTACAGATAATTTCAATTTATACCATTGAAATATCACAATAAATTAAAATTATAAACTATAAAATAAACATTTGCAAGAATTAAATAACAGTTTTGCTTTCAGCACGGTTAAAATCTATAAATAAAGCACAAAAAATGCAGTAATTTCTTGTTGGGAAAGCCTATAGCAACACAAGTGCTGCTTAGCACATTTCGTTATTTTTGCGAAATTTGCAGCCGTTTTCCAAATACTTGCAATTTCAGTTTTTGAATTTGTACACACAAATTTGTTAACTTTTTATCGCAGTTTTGGGGGTTGACTTAATTAATAAGGGGGTGTCGTAGGGGGTTAATTTCTGGATATGTTGTAGTACTACCATAATTGACTGGTATTTGTGAAACGCGGAAAATTTTGATATTTTTGCGAAATTCCCAGCCGTTTCCGAGATATTTGCAATTAAAGATTTTTTTTTGCAAACCTTAATAATTAATAGCCGAGAGGTCGTACAGGGTTGAAATATATTATAGCAACACTAAAATTTAGTTATTTTTGCGAAATTTGCAGCCGTTTGCGAAATACTCGCAATTAATATACATAATTACATATATATATCTTTCTGACACTTAGGCAACCAGTTTAACAGAGTTGCATTGCGGGAATGTATAAGCTATTTTTTTTTAAATAAATTCTAACGGAAATTATTGATCAATTATAATTTAATAATAGATTACTCATATTTCTCTTTCATTTCTTATTACCTCAATTGTATTTCAAATTCCCAGTAAATATTTTCCAAATAGCTTGATAAAATTATACACAATATATCTAATAAAGAGAATAAATATTTATAAAATTAAAGCAACTTTAGGATTTAATTCTGTTTTTTATTTAGATTAACGACGTTTCGACAAGGCTAAACGCCTGTCCTCACCAGGTCAGAAAAATATAAATGACAGAAAAGTAAATAACAAAAAAAAATTAGGAAACAGATAAGCATCCAGGTCAGAGAAATTTACAGTTTTAAAAATAATAACTAAATCACAAAAATAATAATTTTAATTTTATATTTTGCATCAAACACCATTACATTATTTTATTTAACTGATTAAATATTAGTTTAATGCAAAAAATAAAAATAATTAACAAATAAATCAAGTAAATATAAATAAATTAGATCACAGAAGATTACAGTTTATTAATCAAAAGAAGCCAAATTCATTTCAGGTCAAAACCCTCACTATGATTTATGCTATTATCAATATTATTTATAATACTTCTTTTTCCGGAAACACGTTATCCGCAGTTTAGTAAATTAAACTATTATTTAGTAACTTAATCGCATAGGTAATTATGTGATTAAGTTCGCAAAACACACGTAATTATCTTATTAACTTAATTTAATTAGATTTGTTAAAACAATTTAATTAAATAATTAAAACAAAAAAATAAAATTTAAATACAAATTTAGTAACTAAATCGCATGCTTAACTATGTAATTAAGTTCGTAAAACACACCTAATTATCTTATTAACCTAACAATGTAATTAACTATATAATTAAATTGTCAAAACACACTTTAATAATTAAATAATTAAAACGCAAAAAAAGTGAATTCAAATTTCTGATAAAAATACAAATTTAATAACTTAATTGCATGTTTAACTATGTGATTAAGTGTGTCGAAACACACATAATTAACTCGTTAACTTAATCATGTGTTTAACTAAGTTAATAAAATGTTAAAACATTGATTAAACAAATAAAAACAAAAAATGAATTAAAATTCTTGATAAATATGAAAATTTAATAACTTAGTCACATGGTTCACTATACGATTAAGTTATCAAAACACACGTAATTATCTTATTAACTTAAGTGTGTGTTTAACTATGTAATTACTTATCAAAACACACTTTAGTAATTAAATTAAACGTAAGAATTTCACAAAAATAAAAATATAATATACAAATTTACTAACTTAATCACATTGTTAACTATGTGATTAAATTATCAAAACACACTTAATTATCTTAATAATATAATTAATTAATTTAATTACTAAATTCCTCCGATTACAATTTTACTCCAAAACAAATTTCTTCTCTCTTCATATTATTTCTTCATCTTCCCCATTTCAAATTTCTGTAACAAAAAAGAAAAAAATTCTCTCTATAACCAAATAAATATTTACTTAAAAAAAATGCAAATTTTTTAATTTAATTATCTCACCTAATCATTCAATATTTATTGGTAATATAATCCATTTATCTCCAATTGAACCAATCACAAATGGGGTACATCTATTTTCCTTTCTTCATGAGCCCTTAAATGGTTGTCGTAGGAAAGGGCCGAAATAGATTTTAGAAAAATTCTTGAACAGTTGATTAAAAATTCTGTAAAGATTGCAACTTCATTCTTCCAGTTGTGCTTTGCTTCTTGTTCCGTGATAATCGAAGATAAACCTAAAATAATCATTAAAATTAATTTATAATTATTTGTATTATATAATAATAAACTTTAATATTAATTATCAAAAGATCAAACTTTTGTTCTTTGAACCTGGCGTTACGATTAATTATTATTAAATATTCAATTCCCTGTGTCCAGCTTCGATCAAAGCATTTTTAACAATAACACATTTCAATTTTGTGTCTCGCTTTTATACTATTCTATACTAATCAAGCATGTCCCCCCCTCCCTGCAAAGGAATAGTATAAAAGCAGAACACAAAATTGCAAACGTGTCGTTATTAAAAACAACAACGAACCGTGCACAAACACAGGGGAATTTAATAAGATTAAAATTAATCCATAAATTTATTTATCTTATCTCAAAACACGTTAAGCCCTGAAACGCGTGTTAATATAAACCGAAATATCAACAAAGAAAAAATAATCGCAAAGAAGAAACGTGTTTTGATAAATAAAACATTTGATGATTAAAAATATTTAAATTTCAAGTGATATAAATTCATGCTTTATGTATAAACGCCTACATCATAGACAACCAACATTACATCAGTGTACTGCATATTGTTTATAATTAATTTTCTGTGTGTAGGTGTTTTTTTTAAATTGTGACTTGTTTAGTTGTTAAAAAAATTTTATTATCTAATATCCATGAAGAATAATTGAATAAGTGAAATTGATAAGTAATAATAATTAATTTAACTAGAATTTCAGTAAATTAAAAACAAAAAATATGAACTTTTACATTAGGTTATAAATATTTTGTTTTTTGGGCTGGAGTAAGATATACAATCCCGAGAAGTTGCTGTATTCACGAATATTAAAAAAAAAACAGATTTGCGCATGCGTGAACATCGGAACGCCCATATTTGGTGTATAAAAACCAGTGAACCTCAAAATGTTTCATTAGTAATTTTCCTTTTGTTATGTTATGTTAAGAAGTCCGGTAGGTTAGGGTAGGTTTGGTAGGTACGTTTCAGGTAGGAGTTTGTTTTTTAAAGACCGTAAAGAAGTCCGGTAGGTTAGGGTAGGTTTGGTAGGTAGGTTTCAGGTAGGAGTTTGTTTTTTAAAGACCGTTAAGAAGTCCGGTAGGTTAGGGTAGGTTTGGTAGGTAGGTTTCAGGTAGGAGTTTGTTTTTTAAAGACCGTTAAGACACATTTAAAATCACATTTTGTCATAATACACATTTTGAGAGTCACTGGATTTTCAACTAAGGTGAACACAGCAACATCTCGGGATTGTATTACTTACTTATACCGTTTTTTGTTTTGCTTAAATCGCCAATAATAATTTATTTTTAATGAAGTAATTAAATCATTCGTTAATTTAAAAATAATTAATAGCCTTAATTAGCTCATCGAAAATAAATTATTTAATGGACGACTTAAGTAAAAATAAACAAACAAATATTTATAACCTAGTAATTATTGCTTTATTTTTTAAAAATATATTTATAATATGCTTTTTAAAATATAATAAAAATTGAATTATTAAATAATTCTGAAATTAGTCTAGAAAAAGACCAAAAATGAAAACTAGAATAATAATTACATGTATTAATTTTGCAAACGTCGAAGCAAAATTGATAACACACAAAAACAAATAATTTGTTTTGTAAAATATTTTCCAGAACTCATTGTATTAATATGAAAACTCTGTTTAATTATTATTTATATAAAAAACGACGTTTCGACAAACAGTACGTAGCAACGACTTACTAGGTAGACGTATAAGTAACTAAATTAGAAAAATATAAACACTTACATTAGCTTAAATCGGCCATTAATTCATTTTTGATGTGCAACTAATTAAGTCATTTAGTTAATTTTTCTTTATAGTATTTTAAAAATCTAACTAATAATTTAATTAGTTCATCAAAAATAAATTAATGGCCCGATTTAAGCGTAAAACCAAATATTATAACCCAAAAAAAAAATACGAATTTACCTGATTTAACAGACTAATAATAATTAATTAATCAATTTCTTAATATTCGATCGATCAACCCCTCTCATTTTTGAAATTCGGTAATGGTTTTACGCCGCAAATTATTGATTTTATTGTATCGAATAATGATCGAACTGTACTGACTTTCTTATTAACTCTTTTTTCGCACATGCCTTCAATTAAACTGTAAAAACAAAATAACAAAATTAGAAAAAAATTATTCGATACTTATCTAATTTGTATATGTTTATGTTTTAATTATATAATAATAAATTAATAAGATAATATAATGTCAACTTAATAACAAATTAAGGGCGCATATCTGAAAAATAGGTCATCATCATTCCAAAAGAAAAAAATCCAGTTCTAAATTTTTTAAATAACCAAAAATTATTTCGAATTTACACTCTGTAAATTTTGACATAATTATGACACCAGAAAATAATTTCGTGTTTGATTTTTTTTAATTTATTTAGCTTTTCTTGTCTAATTGTATAAAACTGATTTGTATCATTTCTCCTGATGCAGACGGACGTTGAGTTTCGTTAATAAATTAAAATAAATTAATATCAATACAAGAACTTCAATCTAAAACAGTTTAATTTTAATAGAACGAGTTTCGGAACAGATTTTTTACTATGCTTTCCGAATATTAATTTAATTAATGTTCTGTTTATTTGTTTTCCTGATGAAGACAGACGTTGAGTATGTCGAAACTTCGGTTTTAAATTAATACAGAACTTTAACATCAAAGCAGTTTTATTTTAATGTAAGTTCGGAAAGATTTTTTACTATGTTAAATCATAAAATATTTTTGTCAAAAACAGTCGAAACTTTGATTTTAAATTAATACAGAACTTTAAACCAAAGTAGTTTTATTTTACATATTAGCTAGTCGAAAAGACTAGCTAATAAAATCGTCAGTACGGCTGGCTGGCTGGCCGTGTACAGAAAATACGATAAATACGAGCATATACGAGTATATACGATCGTCGATACGACTGTGTACGGAAATACAATACGGCCGGCTGTGTACGGAAAATACGATAAATACGATATATATTATATTTTAGCTAGTCAAAAAACTAGCTTATAAAATCAAACCACATTCGACTAGCTCCATTCTCGCTTTGCGAGAATATTATTTCTATTATAACAGCATTAAAACTACGGAAGAAAACTAAAATTACAAATATAATTATTATATGAAAAAAATCAAACAAACTGCTTAAAATATTTAAAAATTTCGAATTTACTTAATAGTAAATTTTTAAAAAAATTGTTTCAACATTATTTGAATATAAAATTAGTTAAGTTATACCTGGTGCTGTGTCACGCGTATTTATATATTAATTTATAAATCTCGATAAAAAAATATTTTATGTTGATAAAACAATTGGAACCCCGCATGCCTTCTTCAGAATCTTTAGGCTTCTCTAGCTTCGGACCAGGGCATCATGCTTGTGCAAACCTATCGAAATAAAATTGCAAGGGTTAAAAACAAATAATAAAATTCAAAATCGAATTTAATGACTAAATTAGTTCATACAATATATTTTTTTTTGTTTAATTAACAATAAATGAACTATTTTTACTTTAGTAACTAGGATAAAATAAGATTCATTTAATTTATTGAACTATAGAAAAGTTCAAAAGGTATAAACAAAATTCCGGTACATTAATTTTAAAAAAATAAGCAGCTTTTTTAACTCTAGACCGTGTGCACAATGGCACATTTTTATGCCCACATGACATAATTATATTTGTTATCTTGTGTAATTAATTTAACTTTGATTGACAAATTATTAAAAGTTTACAATCTATGTTTTGGTAAATTAATTCCGGTTAGCAAACCATTGTTATAAATATCCTAGAAAATGCTGGCTTTGTTTTGGTTGATACCGATGCTATGTCGCGGTTAAACTAATTCTATATGAATGTAGATTTTTTTTCAATTTGATTATAACTTTCCGTACCAAAAATATTTCCCGTACATTCTTAAAATTTCCTGCATTTCCTGTCCTGCTATACCACCCGGTAATAAATTGAAGAAACGCGTTTCGTAAAAAAATAAAAGAAGATTGCATTGTTTGTTCGTGTGGTATACTTTCTCTCAGATCCCAATGCCCCCCCCCCCCCCCCTTCCTTATCAGGAAACTGCGACGAGAGATGGCTTGAAAAATAATAATTGCAAATGCTTTTTGCATCTTCAATTGCTTGTTTCCTCACTAGACTTTATCATTCTGGGTAGGTCATAAGTGCCCCGTGAACAAGTTCGACAAAGATTTAATAATCAATAATTGCTGTTTCCACTCGATTTTATCGGTTCCGATCGTCATAAGTGCGTGAACAAGTTTGACATCGCGATAAATACTGAATCTCTATCACCCGTGTGAACTTTGCAGTCGTAATTTTCGGAATAAGTTCTTCGACATAAAAGTGCCACCGCGCGCCATCTTGATCCGAGAACTTTATCGCCCTTCATATAAGGAATATTATGTATTATCTACCACCCATTTAAATTTTATTGAATCGGAGGGGCCCATATATACATTGTTGGTAATACTTTTATGGATGCAACCTGAAAAATTCATTCTCTATTTAAATTCCTTCGAATTTCCACCATCAAACAAAACATGAGAACATTATAATGCCCAATATTTCTAGGTATAATTACTCAACTGCTGTTAATTTAATCACATAATTGTTTAAAAAATACATATATCACAACTATATTACATAATTCTTTACAAATACATACATATAATATCAGAACTATTACAAACATTATGTAATATGATATATTATCAACGTAATAGAAATGTACATATTAACAGTTTTTTCTAGTAGTCTTTTTTTAGTAAATTTATAAAAAGTTTATGTGTCAACACTTTATAATGTTTGCGATATTTCAATTGTACTTTTAATATTTAACAGACTTTAATTATCAGATGTATAGTTTTAAGATTTTAGTTGAATTAAATTCGTTCTATCTTAGTAAAAAATATATTAATCTTAAGCCTCTATGCGTATAATCACAATAACATTTGGTATTAAAAATAAACCACTAACCGTCTGATTCAATAACTTCCGTGGTATTTACGGAGGCTAGCAACCCAAAACCACGTTTTATCTTCATTAACTAGTATTTCAATCATTTTTACCACAGATTTTGATTGTCCAACACTTAACCAAATTTTTTCTTGACGTAATATATATATATATTCCGTCTTGATACGTTTCTTCCCCATTCTAATTTATCTTTATTTTTGATATCCGCCATTAAACAAAACTGTCAGTTGCGCGACAGTTGTTTATTTGGCTTGTGACGTCAACTAGTCAAATTCAGAACTATTTTAATTTTTAAATGATCAAAATAAAAACTTATAAATTTCGTAGGTAATTATATAACTATAATTATTAATTACAATAATAATTATTATTATTATAATTAATTAATTATTACAATTATTATTATATTATAATAATTTTATTTGCTTGTAGTGACATAGTGGCAGTATTTAGAAACTAAAATTAAGTAGTAAAAGTCTTAGGAATTTTGTAATAATTATATAACTATAATTATTAATTACAATAATAATTATTATAATTATAATAATTAACTATTATAATTATAATTATTATTATATTAATAATTTTATTTGCTTGTAGCGTCAACTAGTGGTAAAATTTAAAACTACCACTTTTTCTGCCTTCGCCTGGAGTTTCCGGTTTTTCGCCTGGAGTCTCCGGTCTCCGGGTTATGTGTTGTAATACTTATAAAATTCGAAATAATTATAGTTAAAAATAAATTTTTTTAAAAAAATACGTAATAATAAATGTAATGAAAGATATTACATTTATTTAAAAAACATTTAAATTTGTAAATTTAAATTTTTTACCATAATAATAAGTTTGATGCAAATTAATAATTATGCTAATACGCGTTTATAATTAAGTAAATATTATGCTACACTGTTAAATTTCCTGTAATTCTTATTATAAACGTTAAAATATATTTACAATGTAATTAACTAACATAAAAAGCTAGAAAAAAAGTTTGTTTTGATATTATAAATCAATGTATTACGGCTCTAAACATTCTGTCAATGTTCTCTCTTAACTTTTACTTTTTCATATTATAGATTAATGTCAAAGAGGTTTTCATGAAAATGAATATTAACTTTTTAAAATATCAACAAAAACCCTGCTAAAATGTATAGTAACAAACTAAAATATAAAATGCTATTTTAATACTTTTCCACTAACAAAGAAAATTATTTGTTTCGTCAATTTGAAAAGAAAACTTTGATTATTTAGATTTTTTTATCATCAGAATTGATCTTTACAGAAGTTAGTTTGGATAATATAATTGGCATTCAACCTGAATACCTGAATGAAGTGACCAAAATATTTTTTTTAATTTCGCGTTTGATTTTTTCTTACTTTGTTTTAATTAGAAAACAAACACTTACAATTGTGCAGGTCCCCCATAAATGTTAATTGATATTTCACGATTGTAGCGAAACGATTAAAACGATCGCAATTACACAAATGTAACGTGAAACATTACTACAATCTGATTTGGTAAAACGTGATTTTCGATTCATTGAGAATTTAGTTAGATAGAACGGAATAAATTTAATTGAAAACTGTTAACACGTATTGTAAGTTCAATGTGTGTGTTGCGATTAAAGTTAAAATAATAGTGTTCGATATTGTTGCAATTACGTTGGGGCGTTTAAACCTCTCTCTTTGTGATTTGCTGCCAATGTGGTCTCGTAATTATTTTCATTTCTTATCCCCATAGAGATTTACGAAATAGTGCCTCCGTGTTCAGTAAAAAATCTGTTGGATTTGATGTTAAAAAATTAAAAAATAGTATTAGAGGCGGATTGATAAAATTGGGGTTCTAGTACTAAAAAAATCTGGGACCTTTAGTTTCTAAAAAAATAATCTTAAGTTATACAAATTATATGTAAATAAATGTTATTAAATACAATTTTTTTTTTAATTACTGAAATCGTAAGATCTTATGTACTTATAAACATAAACAATATTATTTTTTTGCATTATTATTAGCCAATATTAACAAAAAGATTTATCCGTCAAACATTAAATTAATTAAATTAAATATTCAAGTTATTGTGGATAAATATATGTATAAGTAATATAAAAATTAATAAAAAAAAGTATCAGCTCAATGGCTAATTTGTTAGTACCTAAGATTTATTTTTTCACAAAAATAAACTTATCAAAAATTGTTTCTAGATTTATTCTTTTAATTTAGTTGTAATTATAATTAACTTAATAAATATATAGTGAAGTATTACATCTAAATAAAGTTTGATTATATTTTATTCTCTTGATTGTGACATGTTTTTTTTAATTTAAATTTTGTGTAATAAACGCATAAGCGCATCAAAATATGTTGAATAGGCGCATCATAATTATTACTAAATACTAACCTAACGTAACTTAACCTGCCCTAGGCCAACCTAATATTTGAATGCGCTTATTTAACGTTTTTTTTTTTCGCGCTTATTCAACGTTAATTTTCTGCGCTTATGCAACACTTCTGGTACCTAAAATGCGCTTCTTCAACTCACCGGTAATTTTTTTTAAGACAGTAAAGAAAACTTGTCATGGTAACTCCATTCGGAAAATCTCTACATTTCCAGCAATAGCTCTCTAGCTAGGTTAAAATGCTGCTGTCATTAAGGTATGGCGACGCGCGCGTTTGGAAAAATAAGAAAACGTGAAAATTAATAAGCAACGCGCCACGAGAACTGAGAACCTGCACTGCATGTGTGTGGTGCTGCATGTACTCGCTCTGGGAAGGTACGTACGATTTATGAAGTGTTTATGAATAATATTATCGTAAAGTGGTCTCTAGGTGCAAGCGGGCCAATCAATTACGCGCGCCGAGCGGGGTGTTGTGCCTTGTTTATGCGCGCGAGCCGTGTGATTATCATCGGATAATAACGATACGATCGCTTCCCGTTCCACAGGTAATAACACCTTGCGGCCCGCGTAAATTATTGCTAAACGGCTGTAATGCCCTTCAGTTCAGTTCTGAGGCGCTCTGTGTTTCGCTGGAGAGACGCAACGCAACGCAACGCGACGGATTATTGATACCAAATTACACGGGACCGAGAAAGGATGCGTTACATTGCGTTTAACGTTGTGTGCGAAGCCGTCCGCCCCATCCCCCCCCCCCTTCGGCACACCCCTCAATACCGGTCACGGGTCGCCCCATAATGGGCACGTTGTAAATAACGCTCGTTTACCTTTTTGGCACAGCGGTTGTCAAACAATAAATTACGGCGATTTCTATTACCGAGGCTGGCTGATATTTACATATCCTAGCTGTTTTTTGAAATGACGGTACGTTGAATATATTTTAGTTTTAAATGTTTGGACAACCAAATGTTCAGTTGAGATACACGGGTTGCAGATTTGCTATAATTTTCGATTTATTTCTTACTATTGTAACACTTTGAGCGGTTAGCGTATATTTATCAACTTTTAGGGAGCGTGCATAAAAGTAGTGATCAACAATTATTTATTTAATCTTTTATTAAATATAATAACATAAGAACACAAATTACGAAATATACAAAAATACAGGAAAAAGCGAAATGTAAATTAGATTGCAAATATAAACTTTAAGCGCGAAAGTTAATACTAAATTAAAACTAACAAATTCTAACAAATAAAGCGATTCTAGAGGTCTCTGACACTCTAAGCGGACTTAAAAGCGAACAAGCGGGCGTGAACTGAACTGATCAAACAGAGAGAAAAACTTACTTTTTCTCAAAAACTGAAATTGTAACTTTTCAAATATTACAATAAAAAAATTTAAAATACTTCAAAATATTTCCAAGAAATATCTTGAAGTGGCCAAGTGATTTGCCGCGAACCCTAATATATAAACCTGTCATTAGGTCAATTCTAACAGATACAAAATTACTTAGTTTTTAGAAATACAGATCACAATAACCACATGGCCCAGAACTGTCTTGTTACACTATTGTATATTTTTGCATGAAAAAATATATACATTTAAATGATATGGAAATTATTTATTATTTAGAGAACTTCAAATTTAATATCTATTTTGTATAAATTTCAACGTATAAAACGAAATTTTTTCGAAGGTTTTATATATACGAGGTGTGGCAGAAAAGTAATGAGACAGGCAACACTGCAAACGATCTGACAACGCTGCGCTGTTGTCCTTGGTAGAGCACTTGTATCAGTACCCTCCCATAGCTCAGTGCGAGTTTCAACTCCTTCCGTTAACTACGTGATTTTTGTGACTGCTATTAGCGAAGTTGTGTTTTGGTTGTGCGTTACGTAAAATGGAACAGCAAAATTTGGAGCAACGTTATGCCATTAAATTTTTTTGTTAAGCTTGGAGAATCGGCAAGTGTGACGTTTCAAAAATTAAAACAGGCTTACGGGGAACATTCTTTATCCCGAGCTTAAGTTTTTCGCTGGCACAAATCATTTTTGGAAGGCAGAAAACACGTTGAAGATGAACATCGTGCAGGGAGGCCTTCAACTTCGAAAACCGATGAAAATATCGAACGTGTAAACACTCTTGTGAAATCAGACCGTCGTTTAACATTAAGAATGTTGAATGAACAATTAAATTTGAACAGATTCACCGTTCATCAAATTTTGACTGAACATTTGCAAATGCGAAAGGTCTGTGTAAAAATGCCCCATGTCACACTGCCCTCTCCATAACAGAATTTTTGACCTTAAAAAGCATTTCTGTGGTTCCCAGCTCTCCTATTCACCTGACCTCAGTCCCTGTGACTTTTTCCTTTTTCTTAAACTAAAAAATGTCCTCAAAGGACGTCATTTTGGGACTTTAGAAAACATCCAAAAGAGTGTAACGGACAAGCTGAAGACCATACCGGTTGAAGACTTCCAGCGCTGCTACCAACAGTGGGAACAACGTCTCCATCGGTGTGTAGCTGCCCAAGGGAACTACTTTAAAGGGGATAACATTGATGTTTGAAAAAAATAAAAACTTTGATAAATAAAAAATCTGTCTCATTAATTTTCTGCCACACCTCGTATACACTAGGCACAAAAAAAACGCGCTACTTGAAAAATCTGAAAAATTACCGATTTTCAAATAACTCGGCCAATTTTAAACAAAATTGAATGAAATTTTGCGTCCAAAAAAATTTCAAGTCTCATCTTTAGAGTCATGCAAGATATGTACCATTTGAGCCATTTCGCTCTCCACCACACCCCGCAGAGAAAAACATGTTTTGACTTTAAAAATTGTCTAACTTTGACAACGTGTATAAATATACAAAAAAAATTTTCGACTCAATTTACCAAGTGGGTGTAAAAATTCAAACATTTCTACGTAAATTTCGCTTAATTTTAAGGACTTACGATGCTTTGACGCAGAGTTATGTTTTTTTTTTGAAATTTATTTAAAAAATTTATTTTTTGAATATATAAGCATGTACTGAAACTTGTTTTTTTTTTGCTTCGGTTGATTCTGCAAACTTTTTTAACATTTCTTCAACCGGCCAAAGCAAAGAGTTTCGCGCTGAAAAATTAATTTTCTTATATCAAAATTTAATTTTTTTTTATTTCGATTTGTTTCTATGTTCCTATAATAATTTTAATTTATATTTTGCGTCGTTTGGTTCACAAATTGTGTAGGTTTCAAAAATTAAAAAAACAGACTATTTAATATAAGAAAGTGAGATCTTAATCAATTAAATTAAATTTCATAAATCGATAAAAAACTAAACGTTGTACACAAAACTGTCAAGCGATTTGCAAGTAAGATTGGTTCTCATGTAGAATTTATTTTTTTTTTGATTTACAATACTTGTGAATCATACGGCCTATTTATTCAAATTGATATATTTTTTGAGCAAATTTTGTCTTAAAATTTTAATGTTTTACTATTACTCGGCTGAATATTCAGTATTCGGCCAAATCATACTTCGATGCATAAACTTGTTTTTTCTTTCTTTATGTTTAAGATATTTATGGCATGGATTTCTTAACAATTATACGAAGTTTTTCCACTGATATTTTTTCAAAATGCAAATTTTTACTACCGCTGTCGATTTGATATCCGTCGTACGATCTAAACTCCATCATGCATACACCTTTAGCGACTCGGTAACGCGAACGTTTCTACATAATACCGGCTCTATCTGTTACATGCATAAGCGACCGAGGTATGATGGTATAGATCTAGACTAGAGTGATTTGAGTAAGGCCGATGCAAGTGCCTTGTGATTTATTTTCACGCGTTCTCTAATAGAATTTTCTGTGGGCCGCGTCGGCCGCGATATGAACACATAAATCATGTAAGCAAATGGTGACCATCGCATCTGGACCTAACCCTACTTTAAGGTTTAAGTTAAGTTAAGGTGGTTAAGGCGATCCTATTACGATAAGTTCGACACCTGTGATTGGGAACGGTTTTTTCGGGCTATCAATCAAACGCTTTAAATATGGTTTTGAAGATGTGGTTAGAGGTGGTTTTCATTTCGTCGGTTAGTTAGACGGTTATTTAAAACTGTAATTTGTCGATTGGCTTTGGGAATTTTTGTCGAGAAGATTTGGAAAGGAGATAGGATGATAGGTGTTGAAATTGAATCTTTTCTAGGTTAACAATCTCTTATATTGAAGTTTAGATATTATTTTTCGTTTTCCCAAAAATATAATTGACTGATTTTTCGTTTCAGATAAATTTTCAATTACATTTGACTATTGAGTTTCTTTGAGTTTTGCAAAATTTGCTTTTATACATTATTGGCCAAAATTTTCAACTAATTCAGTGTTTGTTTTCTTATCGTATCAACATTGAAAATATTAAAATCCATCTTTGAAATAATTTTATTACTATTGATTTATTAGATATACAGCCAATTGTTTTAAAATTCGATAGGTTTTTATCGTATATCTAACTATATTTTGCTGTATATATCAATAGAAATGTTATAGTGAAAATATTACACGGTCGATTTCAAGTTCGTAATAGTCCTGAAAAAAAAACTAAGTATTTCAATTAAAATATCCAAAAACCAAGTTTGTAATGCAAGTCAAACTGATGAAATAAAATTAAATTTTTTATTAAATATATTTTTTTGGAAATTCATTTCGTTTTATTCTGGAAAATATATAAAATTTAAAAATTGTTGTTTAGTGTTATAGAATAATAAATGGTTTTTAATTGATTATTACTTGAAATATTCACAAAAATTAAAGTTAGACATACTTACTAAGTATAAAGGTTCATTCAGATTATTTTACTTATCTAGAAATTGTGTTGTTTTAGTGCGACGCTGATGATTTTGATCCAAATTAATTACTAATCTAATTACTATCAGTTCTTAATTTTATTGCAGTTAACATTTAATATTATTAATATCTTTCAAGCTAATTTTTATTGTATTTTCACAACCAAGTAAAGTTTAGAACCAAAGAGCATTACAACTGAAACATCACACTAATTTTGAGATAAAATTTAAATAGAATCTACATAATTAGCAAATACTTTTAGTATCTAAAAATATTGGCAATATTATTGATTGTGTAAGGTTAACTAATGAAGAATATTTTGATATTTGTTGGCAGTACTGTCAATATTACCTGATAAAAAATACTAACAGTAATATTGACCGTGTAGGATCTGCTTCATCAAAGATAAAAAAATATTACGTAAACTAATTTTCAGTTGTATTGCAATACAGTACTGTATCTCGTATCCAATAGATAGAACCAGTCCAGAGGGTGAATAGATAGATCTGCCTAACCCATCACATCGACTACCTATATAACGTGTGGCGCATAACAAAGTTAATTACGGCCCGTGTAATGAGACGCAGATACAGTGTGTTGTGGGCCCGGGTAACGCGATACCCACTGACTGCCCCCATCGCGCGCGGTACACGCGACCTGGGGGGTGCGTCATATTCAATATACTCTCATACCACGCCAGGATGCCAGACATAATCAAACCAGCCAGCGACCAGTTACGGGGGGGTGGATTACGGTGGTATCTTGCGCCAGTTGATGATGAAAAACCGATAAATATTGATATTAGAAATGGTAAATGAATAGGGATGGCTTCTAATGCGAAATAAAAAACATCTGATCGAATTGTCTTTTGTTTTTTTCATGAGAAATTCGTTTTTAACATTTTTCTTTTAATTTTGTTTATTTGTTTTTATGGAGTGGAACTAATTGTTGCTATTACATGATTAGTAAAAAAAATATGATATTTTTTTTCGATCTGCTAGTTTTTCAGATATTTATTATTTTCAGTATAAATGTTCAGCAAAAATACAGAGCAATCATTTCACATAACAATTTTGATAATAAAATGTTACAATAAAGTTTTTTTAATATAACAAATTTTGCAATATATACGTATTTATACATTATTTATTTTTCTTTTTTTATATAAAATTATTTCCATAGAGATATAATAAACAGAATATTGCTACTTTTGATGAGATTCCAGTAAATTATAGGTTATATTTCAGAAAAGTAGAACATTAAAATTAATAGGTGGTAAAACTTTTTCATCAAACCTTTAATATTGTGGAAAATTATGTTACGAAACTGCACATTTTACGTAATTGTTTTATTTTTTATACCTGCATTAACACACGTAACATTTTTGAAATATTACGCCTGTATTAAATTCTATTAATAAGCACTATTTAATCAAATAATATCGATACACTAATTAAAAATTAGTGTATATAATTATTAGTATTAATAATTTAATAAAAAATTGTGTTTTTAAAATTTCTGATTTGTTTAGTAATATTTTGTAGCATGATACTAAATAAAATAAATCCTGATTCAATATTTGAAAAATATAGAGTTTTGTAGCATTATAAATAAGTATTTTTACTACTAGCTTTAAAAGTACCATTATTTAACTGAAAATTAATTTTCTTTATCTAAGTCAATTATAAATTTGATTCTTGTATTAGTAGATAATATCTATCATTGCCTTCAGAACTTGATTTGGAATTTAATTCATCTAACAGCTCTAAATCATTTTTATTACTTAATAATATTAATTGCATAATGGAAAGTGTTTGTGCCATATCCTGACGGATACATGGCAAGATTGTGTATGTTTGTGTGTTATTAATAAAATTATAAATAATGTACAAAATGCAAAGAGAACTAACTAATTTTCTCATAAAAAAATAACAATCTAAATTTTTCAATTATTTTCAAAAATGATAGTTTTAAAAAAAATCTAGTAAGGTTTTATGATTTTAAATAAATGTCAAACTTCAAATCTAATCAACAACTAATTTTCAGCTTCAGTGTATAATTATAGTGTTATTTATTTATAATAATTATTTCATATAACTTAACAAACAGAAAAAGCTTTAGATGATTTTTGAATGTTTTAATTATTTTATCTAAAAAAAGTAGATGATTTTCAGTCTTCTACTTATCTAATGTAATTAGTTTTTCTAATTTGTCTATTCTTGTTTGTTAGTTTATATAAAGTTTTAGATAATTTATCTAAACTTCATTTGAAATAACGATTTAATTACAATTAATTTGTATGTAGATGAAATAACTAATAATATTGAAAATATTATCTAATTAAATAAACAAATCATTTAAAATTTAGACATCTAATTCGAATTAGATAAAATAGCCCATGTTTTTTTTTTTTGTGTAATATTAAAAAATTTAACAACTTTCTTCAGCTATAAAAAATGTTATTTATATTTACTAAATCGACTTTTATAAATTAACAGAAACCTTGTAGGAGGCACAACAATTTACAAAAAACCTGATATATCCGCGTCAATTGATGTTTATATGACAGAAAAAAGCAACGTTAATATACGTTTTATAAGCATGTTAGTTTATTGTTATTCGGGTACGTTTGAATGGGATAAAACAAGCGAAGTATGTTATTCCAACTTGGTATTAATACCAAATACCACACACATATAGGTAGATATAGGTACCGTGTACCATACGATATTCATTTGTTTGTGTACGTCTCGTAGTATATAGCCCGTAATACGAACCACGAGTTTTGTAATTCAATCCGACGTGAAAATTTACCTCGAACAACCATTTTGTGTAAATTTGCGCAAATGAAATTCGTATATATAATGTGGGCTGACAGAAAAAAGAAAACAAATATGTATAAACGACGAAAAGCGTTTCTAACGTTTTATAACAAAACATAAATGTTTTGAAATTTATATCTCTGATGCATGAGCGAACATCACGACTGTTTTGTCAATTATTATTTAAACTGGCTTATTATGTACGATTTGTTTTATAAATTTGTTGTTGATTAAAACATAATATAACATTTTGAAAACATGATAAAAATATGTTTTGTATTTTTATCTCAAAATTTGTGAAACGTTTTTCAAGTAACTTTTTTCAAAATTAAAGCAAGTTTTTCTGAAATATTTTTCATTATGGATTATTTTTCGGCTAGTGCATATCTAGTTTTTAGACAAGCATGAAAAATAATACTCCTAATAACTTTTATAAAATAAATAAAAAAACTTCTTATATTATGCCAACTTGGAAAAAGTTTGTGTCGCATTCTTGTAAGTACATGGTGTAATTGTATATGTATTGTATATTGAACTAAATATAAATACAAATAATATTAATTTCAATAATTTCAATAATAATCGCCAGGTTGATATAAACTATAAAGCAATAACATGGGATACCGATAATATGCAGAATACTTCTTTCTGAAGTAAAATTCGGAAAAATACTTAGAATACTTTTCGATAGGGAGTAAAAAGTTCTATAATTTGGTTTTAGTTTTAATTTGCTAGCATATGCTGTTTGGGCGCTAGAATTTTATTAAAAATGTTTTTTAGAATTTTCAATAATTTTTCCTGCTAAATCAGTATGAGTTAGAAAAAAAGTTACTTAGCTATTATGTAGCTAATTTTTTTCTATAGTTTACTGAATTTTTTTAGATATTTTTCAGCAAATTTTGAAAAAAGTTTTATTTTGAATTTTTTAAAAAATAAAGAAAAAAATTAGCTACATAATAGTTAAGTAACTTTTTTTCTAACTCATACTGATTTAGCAGGAAAAATTATTGAAAATTCTAAAAAAATCTTTTAAAAAAAATTCTAGCGCTCAAACGGCACATGCTAGCAAATTAAAACTAAAACCGAATTATATAAATTTTCATTCCATATCGAAATGTATTCTAAGTATTTCTCCGAATTTTACTTCAGAAAGAAGTATTCCCCATATTATCGGTATCCCATGTTATTGCCCTATATCAACCTGGCGAACGAATTACAAAAAAAAAATCTATTTTGTCCTATTAACTCGTTATTCATTTTGATATATACTTATGCATGCATTTGAACAATTTTTGTTTCTTAATAAAACGAGTGTCATTTTGAAAATACATTTCAGATAAGACTATTTTATAGCCTATTTGTTAAGGTTCGTTAAACTACAATATAACCTGTAAGTTTCATTAAAATCTATTGATTAATTCGTTGCCGTTATAAACTAGCAGATATTCACGTAAAAGTAATATTTAGTTTTTAAATTCATGCTCAATAATACGTTTATAATGTGTTTATATAAGTTATATTGTTAACGAAAAAAAACCTCACAACTGTGTTATTAAATCATAATTCATGATTTTTGATTCACAACTCTTTAAAAGTTTAACTATATAGTCGTAAAATAAATAATCTTTAAATTAGCGATATCGCTATAAGACATATTTTTGAAATGTCAAAAATCGGCTATTGTTAAGGAAAATGGTTATCTTAAAAAATGCATAACTTTCATCTAGGTTGAAGAAAAAGCTGATTTTTGCGAAAAAAAACCCAGCATTTAATTAGTTTTAAATATCCCGAAAATATTAGGCTTGGAAATGCTTTGTTATATATAGGTATATATATTTTGTAAAATACAATATGTAATGTCCCATTGTCCCATTACATGCTTATAAATAAACTTTTAGATATCCGTTTAATAAAATGATTAACATGTAAAAGTATTTGTAGCTTATATTTATTTATAGATCTACCATGCTTATAAAAATAGAGAGTAGATAAAACATCTACATGAAAGGATAAAGTTAGTTTCCCTATTTTAGGAACAAAGTCAGATTAGTTACAGGACGCATTAATTCAAGTTAGGCGAATATGAAACATGTAAAACATGAGTCTCTTTACGTCCATAAACAAACTTAAGTTAATTAATTTCATAGTTACTGTTTAAATAAAAGTTTGCTTTAAAGTCAGATCTAGATGCAAAGTTTCTTTTTGTAACATTTTGTTAAAATTTTATTGATTGATTGATTAAATAATTACTAAAGTCTCAAAAATGTTCAATAGAAAAAAAAATTTAAAAAGCGAAAACACTAAATTGAGTAAATTGAAAAATAAATCTTAACACTGACTTGTTACTTTGCTAGCGTATAATATTTTCCTATTCAATTCTAATCACCCCGCACTGATCTATCTACAATAATTTTCAATTTACCAAATGGCGTTTTCGCATTCGATTACATAGTAATAGTAATTACTCGAAACTTATTAGGTTCTCAAATTGTTGTTTATAGCTATAATTTACACCTATAAATAAGATAAACTATGTGTACCTACGTATATATATGCAAGACACCACAGCATTTTAAAAACCTAATAATCGATCGTAAATCTTTATCTTAACAGTTTAGAAATCAGCTTTAATATTGTATTATTAACTAGTCACACACACATATAATTCTATATACAGGATTGCGACTCATGTAAAATCATACTTTTGTAATTACCTGTTTTTTTTTTTCATTACTTTAGGAAAAAAATAAGTATAAGTTTTTGAACAAAAAATTTTGTATGCTTTGTAATGGTAGAAATTAGATATGAAATTATGGAAAATTTTCTCAAAAATATCCATTAATGAAAAAAAATTAAAAATAAACAAATATTTGTTATTTTATTTGTCACAATAATGTAATTATAATTATTCCTCTTCAGGACTACAAATTATTTTATAATACAAAAAATATTTTATTTTTATTTAATTAATAATATTAAAAACTTCTCAATATTTATTATATTAAATTAAAAGGTTTTGGGATAAAGTTTTGTATTATTTTTATTAAAATTCGACATTTCGATTCATTATACATATGAATTTTCATCAGAAAAATAAACAAACATAACTTGAAAACAAGTGACCAAAAAAAATCATCATAAATTATTAATCAAATATTTAATAAAATATAAAAAACTTTTAAGTTTTTTAATTAAAATTCAACGTTTCAATATATTGCAATAACTTTATACTTATTTTAGTAAATTCCGTGTCAGATTCGTTATTTTTTTTTATTATCAACTAATCTTTTCGACCTTCTGATCAACATCAGATTGGCCATTGTTTTGTTTTGTCTATGTTACTATGTTAATGATTGAATTGAATCGTTTAAAGTTAATCAAAACCTTCAGTTTATTGTTTAACATTAATATTTTATTTAATACGATTTTATTCAGTGTCTTTGCGTCGAATATTAAATAAAAATTAATATAAAACTTTTAATTTAATAAATAATAGAAATATGTAAATATTTTTGTACGATTATATAATTTCTACCGTTACAAAAAATTCAAATGTTGTTATTAGTTTATTAATTTTATGCTCTAAAACTTATATTTGTAGTTTTTTTTTTTTTTTTTGTTAAATAATTACGAATGCAGAAAATTACAAAAAAAGGTTTCAATATATCGAGAGTTATGGTTGTACCATCCTGTATATAAGCAAAAGTTTTCTAATAGGTAGATATATAATAAATATTGACGTTCTAATAGTTTTAACATTAACACCTTAACAAAATAAAATGTCAGAAAAGTTAGTTTGAGATAAATTTATGATCGTACCTTCGGCAAAAACTCATATTAAATTTCATGATATATAAATTGCTTACAGGTAAAGAAATCTGATGCTTTTTTATTTCATTTTGTTTAATATTAACTATACGATAAGAGAAAAAAACGAGGATAAATTATATTCTATTTGAGATTAATATATAATCAAAGTTAATAATGGAGAACAAGAGATATAAAATATCATGTATGAAAACTGAAAATTAATATGCAATAGATGGCTTAGTGTTTTACTGTGTCTCAAAAAGTCGGCATCATATGGAAAATATTTTTATTATTTGTTTTATGAATATTATTATTACGGGACGTTTTGGTGGTTATCTAAAAACTAAAAATACATTAGCCGGAAGTATTTATATTAATTCCGGTATAAGTCAAAATTAACAATTATAAAATTTTTTTCGTATTTTTAACTAAAAATTTGTAAAAAGGCCTTTTAGGTCATTCTATGCCATATTAAATAAAAATTTTACAAATAAAGTACTTATATCAATTTATTTGTAAAAATTTTAAAAAAGTTATTTGAAAAAAGTTTCAAAATAAAATTGTAAATTTTTATACAAATGAAAGTAAATCATTTTTTCAAAGTTTTTTTCTCGTAATTTTTAATTTATTTGAAAAATATCGTGTTTTTAATTATTTAATCATTATTTTACAATAATATCATTTGCCTGAATAGATTATTACTTAAAATTTATGAAACAGTTAAATTTTATTAATTTTTTTGTAAATGGGTATTATCACATTGATGCAAAGTTGTTATATTTTCTTGAATTTATCACATTTAATACAAAATTTATATTAGATGCATTAGATGTGAAGAAAACATTCATTTAAATAGAAATAATGCGTATTTGTCAGAATTTCATTGATATCTTTTAAGTATAAGTAAAGTACCTACTACTTTGAAATATTTAGTTTATCTATATGTATTTAAAAAAAAAGTTTATCTAAGTCGGTCTTGAAAACAAAATTTTCATATAGGGGCTTAAAATGTTATTCGAAAACTTTTTCAAAATTTTCCAAACAGAGTAAATTTACTTGACATTTTCTCATTATTATTTAATTTAACTTACATTGAAAATGATATCATTATGATACCACTGTTTTTAGTTTTTATACAAGCAGCAAAAAAGTCGCCTAATGATAAAAGGTGATTTATTATCTCTCTAACAAACTTTGGAAGATAAAAGTGACACTATTTTAAGCACAAAAATGTTATATGTCCGGTTTGTCTTCTATAATTTATGACTCATATTGACGAATTAAAGATTTGCGGCAACCCGACGGCGACGTATGACAGATATTTGGATCATTTCTTATGCGTCTTGTTATTATCACAGTAAGCGTTACCATACGAGATATAAAAAATAGATTTACATACACTTCATTCGTAAATGTATAGATTTTTGAGCCAGAACTCCGATAAAAAAAACTTTGCAAGTATGACAAAAACAATTTTTGTTTTTACCATAGTCAATTTTATTTTTGTGTTTTATTACTATATAGTATATAGTATATATATATATAATAAAATTTGTTAAATAATCTAAAAACTGTACGATCTAATTATAAAACTTATTAAAAAAAGACCATCACACATCAACTAATATAATATATTAATATACAAAACAATTTTAAACAAAACATTATCCATTTAAGAATTCTCACGGAGTTTGTTGAAAGGCAGAATACAGGGTGGATTTATAAATCCTAAACAACGTGGTGACTAAGCATAAAATAACATTGCCACGTGGCATAAAGACGTACTCGTTAATACCTGTACCTGTTGTACACGTGTATAAACGCATCACACTATGGGAAAAACTGTTCTCCTCATCCATTCTATCATTTCATTAATAAATTCGATAATATTTTGATTGGTAGAAAAACTTTTTCGTTTTAAAATACTGTATTAATGTTCGATTTTATAGAGGAATGTTATAATTGAACACTAATATTAAAAAAGAACAAACATAAATATTAAAATACTGTAATTTATTTTCTGAATTATATATACAGGGTGTTTGCAATCAAGGTATTTTATTTTTAAGGGGTGATACTACAGGTCAAAACAAGGCGATTAACGCCAAAACACCTTAGTAAAAGTTTTCTAATAAACGAGATATTCATTTTTTTTTAAGTAAAATGGTAGCATATGGTATAATTTTTATTATCCAGCTCACAAAAAAAATTATTCTTCATAATAGTTTTGGATTTGCTTGAAACGAATAAAAATGTAAAAATATTCCAGGTTTTAAATACAGGGTGACTCGGATTTGCTGATTTGTGTTTCAACTTTTAGGTAAAATACCCTTATTTGATTAATAGGATTATATTATGTTTAAAATTACAATTTAAGCTTACATACAAAAGTAAAAGTTGTAAAGCTTACATACAAAAATTTGTGCCGATTGTCGATTGTTAAAACACCCTAGTAAAAGTTGTCTAATGAACGAGATATTACTTTATTACTTTATTTCGAGCAACTGGTGTCATAGTGCTATCACCCATTAAAAATAAAATACTTATCTTGATTTGTGTCATTAATAAAAATATTTAAATAAAGTATCTAATATCTCGTTTATTTGAAAACTTTTGCTAAGGTGTTTTAACAATCGACGATCGGCACAAATTTTTGTATGTAAACTTAAATTGTAATTCTAAACATAATATTCAAATAAAATTATTCAAATTTTTTAAATAAGGGCATTTTACCTAAAAGTTGAAACACAAATCAGCAAATCCGAGTCAGCCTGTATTTAAAACCTGGAATATTTTTACATTTTTATTCGTTTCAAGCAAATCCAAAACTATTATGAAGAATAATTTTTTTGTGAGCTGGATAATAAAAATTATACCATATGCTACCATTTTACTTAAAAAAAAATGAATATCTCGTTTATTAGAAAACTTTTACTAAGGTGTTTTGGCGTTAATCGCCTTGTTTTGACCTGTAGTATCACCCCTTAAAAATAAAATACCTTGATTGCAAACACCCTGTATATATATATATATATATATATATATATATATATATATATATATATATATATATATTGCGAGTTTAAATTAAATTAAAGTTGGTTTTTGTCCGGTTGCACAAAGCAGTGTTAAACGTTTTGTCACAGATAAACAACTGTGGTTTTGTAGTTAATTTATTGATTTCAAGCCAGTATTTTCAATTTTTATTTATTCTTAGGATAAGTAAAAATTCAAATGTATAAATTGGCTAAAATATCTATCCTCACTGTTTCACTGTTTCATTAGCTAATTATTGAAAATTTGGAAATACTGGGCCTAAGTTAACAATGTTTTGTATAATCGGAATTTAGATTGAAACTTGAAATTTTGGATTTACTATTAATATACCTACTAAAAATTTATTGAGAATTATTTGTCGACGTATTTGTAAATTATAAAAAGATAAATTAAAAATAGAATAGTTGGACATAAACATTCTCATTTATCTTGTTTTTAAATTTGAAATTATTTTTGAATAGTAAACATAATGGTTCGTATTTATAATCCTTTTTTAGAAACACTTTTAGTTAAAAGCTCTATATGAGATATATTTCAAATTGTGTTTTTTCTTTGTTATCAAATATAATTATTTTTTTATTAAAAATCTATAAAATTCTAAATATAGAACACTTGAAAATAGTAGTAAATATTCTAAAATATATATATTAAAAAATATTATTATTTAAAAGTGCTTTCACAAGACTGAAAGTTTTGACATTTATATATATAGTTTATATCCACTTTATAAACACCCTGTATAAAAAAGACAGACTCTATAATAATTCTGTGTTTTGAATTTATTTATCGATAACTGTGGTAGCAAACTTCACAGCTAATATCTTCTCTCGTGAGCTGCTACTTGAACATTACATTCTAAATAAGCTTCAAACAAGTTCAATATTATTTATATCATAATAATAAGAATAGCTAATAATGTTTCACACTCACATTTTAATGTAAAACAATTTCATCGCATCCATTCAATAACTCCTCTAAAATTATTGGTAAAATCGGCTTCATAGATTAAAAACTGAATTTCAATTTAAAACCATTCGCACCAGCCCACATACCATCATACCAGCCACTTAACAGACAAATTTGCAATCAACTTTTAATACATAAAAATGCGCATTCAAGCAGGCCATGCCATTAAAACAAAAAAAAAGTAAAAATATCACTAGAAACCAACTGAGCAAGATAAAGATTGCAGCCAAACATTACCGAACTGAATTGTTTTAGAAAAAAGAATTAGATTTTATTGTCAAATTATAGACACTTGTGTTGTAATTTAATGATTTTTCAGCCCCTATATTGTAGAATTGTCATTTTAATCTAACTTTGTTTCATGTATTTAATTATGTTTTATCGAGCTAGTTATTGAGTTTATGACAGCAATACTTAGTTTGTCACGATACATATAAATTCGATAAATTATTTCTGCAATTATTTTACTTTAACACGAGATAACCAACTTATAATTACTCATAAGTAAGATTTGAATTTGACTTTTAGACACATTACTAAAATTTTTATAACATAGTAAAAAATCTTTCAGAACTCATTACATTAAAATAAAACTGCTTTAGGTTAAAGTTCTGTATTGATATGTATTTTTTAATCGACGTTTCAACGAACAGCATCCGTCTTCATCAGAAAAAATGATACAAATGACATTTAATGATTTGTATCATTTTTCTTGATGAAGACAGATGTTAAGTTCGTCGAAACGTCGATTATAAATATTAATACAGAACTTTAACATAAAGCAGATTTATTTAAAAAATTATATATAAGTGAAACGTGGTGAAATATTTACGTATAAAGAAACTTAGTTCGAGCTATTGTAAGTTACATTGATATTTAGTCTACAAACTGTTTGATTATAACTCAGATTATATTCAGATATGTACAAGTGCAACATATGTTGAGCACCAACTACCACAGAGTAAACGGGAAAGAAAGGCGCAAAGCGAGAGGTATAAGAGAGAAAATGGTTGGGTACCCCGGGGGGGCCCTGTACCCCTGTCCAGTTAGGTGACTTATTTATCGCCTCGTTCCTCGCCACACACTTTGCTAACAAGCTACGCTGCTACATAGCATATATAGCTACGACTGCCCGCTTGCCTTCACCCCACCTTCGTTACACAGTGTTATTTATTTAATTATTTATTTATTCAATAATACGGACGTTTTTCCCACCTAGACGCGGTGTTATTTATCGGGCCACACGCAGGCCCATTACAATTTGTCCGAGCTGCGAAACGAACGAGCACCTTTGGTGAGAGGTGCTTGCGATGGTGAGAGGTTTGCTTCCAAGAACCGTACGTCACCGTGACACCCCGCTAATTGGTTTGGCGCGGGCATGCACGCACCCCGCCACTGGATGCTGCGAGGCCCCGCGCGTTTGACACTTGTTTATTTCCCAATTATATTATGGGAATGATGTTGGATTAATGGCAATGGCACATACTCTTCCGTTTTGACTTTTCACCGATTACCTATACTCCAAGAATGAATTGTTTATGAAAGAAACACGATGACATTAATTGTATGATATTATTGGCTAGCAATTATGAAATTTATTTCGCCAGTCCAGTTAGGATGTAGTATTTTTGATAGAAGAATGTGATAAACAATAAATTAAATATAGTACCACTATAAAAATTACTTATATTATATTACATTAAGAAAAAAAAATTGGTAATGAACAGAAAAACTATTATATATAGTTGATAGTTATTAATGAAATATTTATCTAAATTATTTTTCGCACTAAATAAAATAGATAAAATTTGTAAAATTTAAAATAAAACAATGAATCTTCAGGATTTTACGACCGGTATCATTGAATTTATAGAATTTTCTGTACTGGTATGCTGCACTTTCTGTTTTGTAAATTTACAAAAATTTTTATAGTAATAATTACTATAAAATTATATGTAAACTGACTTTACTTTAATTTACAGAAAAAATTAAACAAAATTTACATACAGACATATATGATACTCATGAGATATTTCATAAAAAAACATGAATTTTGTAGTTTTACGTGCTACATAAAATTACATAATGTTTCTGTAATTTTCCAAATTTTTATTGAAATTTACAATAAGTAATGTAATAAAAGTTAATTATAATTTTATGTAATTATACATAATTATATATATTTTACAATTATGATGACAATTTTACAATTGTAATTGTAGTTTTATAATTATAATTATAATACATAAAAGTTAGTAAATTATATAGTTTTTTTAGAATTTGTTACCAGTATCCATTTAAAACATACAGTAATTAATTAATTAGTAAATTATTTGTGGGGAATAAAATCTTACCTATATCTTATAAATAACAGAAATATGAGAAAATAAAAATTGTTAATTTTCAATTTTTAGTGATTTACTTCAAGATAATCAAACATATTAAAAATTTAATTATATGATTTATTTAAAAATGTTGAAAGAAAAATTAATAGATTCATTCACGTGTGTAAAATAAATATTTACATATATACAAATATTCCGTTCAATTTTCAGCGTCCTTCTTTTCATAATATAATAAAATGTATTAATAGTTTTTGTATACATTTTTAATGTAAATTATGAATTTCTTTTCTATTCTGAATGTGAAAAATAAATAATATGAAAATACAAATTTAATATATGATTATGACACTGATTTCCTATATCTTTTATAATGGATAGTGATAATAATGAAATGACATGTTTATTGGTCCCACTACAAAGTACAATTCACAGTAGAATTTTTGATTACAAGCGTAGCTCATTTATTATTAATTTAATTTACGTGCAGTTCAAAATATATAATGACAAATACACATTTATCGTACCTAAAATTACTTCTACCAGATTTACAAGCTAGGTTTTGCAACTTATTATATATAAATTATATTATTATTATTATATTATTATATAAATTTCTTTAGTTTGATTTTTAAACCATGTCCAGATGTACGATTCTTCTATGCAACATTTTATATATGCACAGTTTAGACGATAGTAAAAACGTATAAACAAACATATAAACTGGAGTATTCATATGGTTCCATTTTAGTTAGATAAAGTTTTGCAATTAGCTTCATATATATGTTTTGTTTCTGTTAATATATTTCTTGGACTTTATCTCTTATGAAAATGGTAATGCTTTATAAAGTTTTATAAATTTATTTAAGAATTCTAGATTACACTGTCGTAGATCAGATATAATAAAATTGCCAAATATAAGTAAAAAAATAAAAACAAAAACTAGTATATTTATCAAAGTAATAAAATCTTTCAGAACCCATTAAAATAAAAAAAAGCTTTAGTTTAAAGTTTTGTTTTATTTTATCAACCGATTAAATGCTGAATATGACGTTTTTATTGCATTAATTGTCCCATTAGGAATGATTTTTATCTTATTTACAATTTTCTTAAGATATTTTGTTTATCAATGTTTTTATTGTAAGTAATAATTTTATTTTTGCATTATCTAAAAAAATCTGAACCATTTGAATCGGTTTTCAAACCGTTCTAGTTTCATTTAATGTTAAACCGGTACGAAAATCGAACCAACAAAACATTGAAAATCGTGAATTCACAATTTTCCAAGCAGTTTGCAACTTTGGTTTTAACTAATACCGGTTTTAAAACAACGCAACTATTATAGGAAGAGAAGCAAACAAATAAATAAAAACATCCAAAAAAAACCGGGAAAATATTTTAAAATAATAATCTTAAAATAGTAGTTATTTATTTTCTTTATGTTTATATTTCAAAAAAAGCATCTGAAAATCAGTTTTTTTTTGTTTACAGTACAATAAACGTTACTGATCGAGATTTATTGTATATATAAGTAAAAGTAGCTTCATCAGTTAATTATTTTGAAAAGAAAATAGCATTTTACTAAAAACTGTACACCGGTACAACATACAAGCAACCATAGTGCATATAGTTTTTAGGAGCGATGTATAGCATGTTCGCGGGCACTTTGTCATCGCGGGGCCCAAGCAGGTCCGTCTTATTAAACTTTCAAACGGCAGATAGTCATCTTTAATCATATTCTCTTCGTTCGCATTATACGGATGCGAGAGGGGAGGTAGGGCTTGAAAGCGTTTTTTATCGCGGCACTGCACGTCGCGCGTCCTACGTTATATTTCGTATGTAATTTCGTGTTTCCATTAATCGGTTTGCGATAAAATGGCCAAACAACACGCTACGTTGACTTTTAGGCCTCCATGGCAGGCGGCGGCCACGCGGTTTTCTGTTTTTAAGTCGTATTTCATTCTAAAACCAATTCGGTTTATTGTACTTCTTTCTGATTTGAGATTATGATCAAATTGGGAATGAACTATATTGAGAAATATACGGATATATATGGTTTATATTTATGTGGCTTCTTATCAACTATCAAATATGTTATGTCTAGTTGAACAGATTGTAAAACGCACTAAACACTATCAATATTAGTATACTATATTAACCTTTTTAGCCAGTTTGTTTTCTCACAAATACACGCAGTAAAATTTTACATTCATTCAAAATTCATCAGGCTACTTTTAATTTAATTATTGACAAACCTATCAATTTTTTCACTGAATAAATATTGTAACGTGTTTAAAGTTCGCACTAGGTGAAATTGGTTAAAAATAAACACAACACTTAAATTAACTAAAACTAGAAATATATTTAAAGATATAAAATAAAATAGTTAATTAAACACTACACAGATATAAAACGTAATAATAAATGGATAAATATAAATAGCAATAATGGTTAAATGTTTAATACAAAAATACGAATAAATATTACTTAATATTTATATCAAACGGCCGAGCGGTTTAGCCTATACAATTTATATAACAATTTATTTCAACGAAGCCCGCACAACGATAGCTCGTATTCACTTAGCACTTTTCAATATAACATGTCGGCGTACACTGGTTGGCTGCTAGCAATGCGTGGTTTATATAGGTCTGCTTTAAGCTACTAGTCTTTTCTAGATTTCTGAAAAGAATGTTCTAGTCGTTTCTAGGCTTGATGTCGTTTGCCTCTGAATATGTAAACAACTTGTTTACACATTCTTTATAACTTCTCATATTTATTTCGCAACACTGCCCCCCCCCTTAGGAGTGTTCTGTCCCAGAGCACTTGCGGGGTTGTGTCGGAATCGGCATGCTGGGCCTTGTCTACACTGTCCTGTTTGGAAAAAGTAGCAGTCCACCGTTTTTTCCGTTTTTGCCGTTCGGATGGGATTATAACAGCAAACGAGGATGGCGATTCCGGTGTCTCGGAAAATTGTTTCCAGCATGTTGCAGACTATCCTCCAGTTGAGTCCATCCAGGCCACAGCCTATTTTTGGGATCGCGAGTTTCTTCACATCGTCCTTCACTAGTAGCTCGCGCAGCATCAACAAGGAGTCCCATAGCGTTTGATAGCTAGGTTTCTGCTGGGACAATTCTTTCGTCACCAGGTAATATATTTGCCGACGCCACTCACGCAGGGACAATGTACCTCCAACAGTGGGTAATTGTGATTTCAATTCGTCGATTCCCCCATATTTCTTGCGAAAGACCGAGGCAATTCCTCTTGACATTCGCAAGTCCTTTGCGACGCAATGTGCGAGGGCGTATTCGCTTGGTACGGTAAAAAGATCCTGCTGGACCTCGGTGGTGACTCCATGTCTTACTCGGCGGCCTGATGAGGACGTAGACATGAAGCATTCAAAGCTCGGTTTCTCATCCTTGAGCCTCCTAACACGACCCTCCCGTGTATCAGTGTCTTCCTCGTTACGTCCGGAAAAAGGTGCCAAACGATTGTAATGGATGACCATAGGTTTTCCATTGGGAGTTTTTCGGATCCTGTAGATGACGTCATTGATCCTTTTGATGACTATATACGGTCCGTCCCATGATCTCTGTAATTTTGGAGAGAAGCCTTGGCGTCGTCGTGGGTTATATAGCCAGACTAGGTCATTTGGTTGATAACCGCCTTCATTAGCTTTAACGTCATAGCTATCTTTCATCCGATCACTGGCTATCTGAATATTCCCACGAACTTGATGGTGTATGTCATCCATTTTCCTTCGGAGGTTATCCACATATCCGTCCCCAGCCAGGTCTTCGCCAGGTTTGCAGCCGAATTTCAGATCGCAAGGCAACCGTAACTCGCGGCCAAAAATAATACTGGCGGGTGTCTGCCCCGTAGTTTCATGGACTGCTGATCGATAGGCCATTAAGAACAAATGGAGATATTGATCCCTGTCTCTCTGATGATTAGAGACTACTTTCGATAAGTATTTCCCCATTGTTCTGTTCATCCTTTCGACCATGCCGTCGGACTGCGGATGTAATGCAGTCGTTCTGGTTTTTCGTATTTCGAGGATTCGACACACCTCTTGAAAAACGGCAGACTCGAAGTTACGTCCTTGGTCAGAATGCAATTCTAATGGTACTCCGAATCGACTGAAGAGTTCCTTCACCAATACTTCGGCTACAGTCACAGCCTCTTGATTTGGTATTGCGTATGCCTCCACCCATTTACTAAAGTAGTCCATGGCTACTAAAATATAACGGTTTCCCTGTTCGCTAATTGGGAAAGGGCCTGCTATGTCGATGGCGATGCGCTCGAATGGGCTGCCGACGTTGTACGTCCGCATTGGTGCTTTTCGTTTTCGGTGTGGTCCATTACTGGAGGCGCAGATCACGCAATTTCGGCACCAACTTTTTACGTCCTCCTGGCAACCTACCCAGTAGAAACGTTGACGTAGTTTCTCAGTGGTCTTTCTAACTCCCAGGTGTCCCCCTGAGGTTCCATCATGTAACTGGCGCAAAACATCCGAAATTTTACTTTTGGGAATGATTAATTGCTGCCGCCTTTGGGAACCATCCTCATTTTCCAGGACACGCATTAGGAGTCCATCTTTAAGTATGATGGAGTCCCAATGTGACCAGTAGGTTTTCAGGATACGAGTGTGGGGCGCTACTTCTTCCCACGTCGGTCTTTGATTTGCCGTTTTCCATTGCTTCATGAGCTTTAAATTATCATCGTTCTCTTGCTCATGACAAATATTGTCTGGCGTCCAATCGTCGTCGACCATCGTTGTTCTAGCCAACAAGGCTACCTTCTCTTCAACATGTAGGCAGTGTTTGCAATCAGGTGGGCAGGGTCTTCTAGATAAAGCATCGGCGTTTCGATGGTTATTACCAGCCCGGTGTTCTATCGTGAAGTCGTACTCCTGCAGTCGTTCTATCCACCTTGCTACTTGCCCCTCAGGATTTTTGAATTGTAGTAACCATTTCAAAGCGGCATGGTCGGTTCGTAGCAGGAAGTGTCTACCATACAAGTATTTGGAATAGTGTTCTACAGATTTCACAATGGCTAGCAGTTCTCGTCGAGTCACACAGTAATTGCGTTCTGGTTTTGACAATACTTTGCTAAAGTAGCTGATGACTTTTTCCTGTCCTTCTTGTATTTGGGAAAGAACACCCCCGATGCCCACGTTACTTGCATCTGTGTCTAGTATGAACTGACCGTCTAGGCAAGGGTAGTTCAGTATGGGTGCGCTGACTAAAGACTGCTTTAGTAGTTTGAAGGCGTTCTGACATTCTTCGTCCCACTTGAACTGGCGGCCCTCTTCGGTCAATCGTGTTAGTGGTTTAGCGATATTGGCGAATCCCAGCACATATCGACGATAATAAGTGCACAAGCCGAGAAAGCTTCTTAGTTCGTGCTTGTCCTTTGGTATTGGCCATTCGTTAACTGCTTGGGTCTTTTCAGGATCCACCGCAACTCCTTCTCGGGACACTATGTGGCCAAGGTAATGGACCTCTGCTTGAAAAAGGTGGCACTTCTTGGGGCTTAGTTTTAGATTTGCGCTACGCAACCGTTTAAACACCTCTGCGAGATTACTTAAGTGGTCCTCGAAGGATCTTCCGACTACAATTATGTCGTCAAGATATACGAGACAGGTTTTCCACGACAGCCCCTTCAGCACATTCTCCATTAAACGTTCAAAAGTAGCCGGTGCGTTACAGAGGCCAAAAGGCATGACTGTAAACTTTTCAGATCCAGGGTAGAAAACATTTTGGATCCGGCAAGAGTGTCCAACGTGTCATCAATCCGGGGCAGAGGATAGCTATCCTTCTTGGTGACATTATTGAGCTGGCGGTAATCGACGCAAAATCTTGTCGACCCATCCTTCTTCTTTACCAGGACAACTGGTGATGCCCATGGGCTATTTGAGGGCTCAATTACTTTGTCACGTTCCATGTCTCGGATGATGGCTTCGGCTTCGTCACGCTTCATCAATGGTAACCTCCGCGGTGCCTGCCGGATCGGTTTCTCATTTCCGGTATTTATCTGGTGCCTGACAATATCAGTCTTTCCTTTGAGGCCGTCCTCAGTCTCAAAGACATCCTGATACTGATGCACAAGCCTTTCGACTTGACCTTGCTGGGATGCCGTGAGATCCTTGCATGAGGTTTTAATTAATTCAGCAAGTTTTTCCGGAATTCCATTGTCAGTACTACTTGTGTTAGTAATCCGACTCACCACGGAAGACACTGGTGAACAAAGTCCCAAGGTGGTACCTTTCTTTAATGATACTTCATAGCTGTTGATATTCATAATGCGTACGGGTATCATCTGATCGGTTTTAATCAAGGCTTTGGCAATAAGTATGCCCCGGCCTAAGTCTTTATCGTGATTGCGTGGCTCTAGCATCATTACGCGGCCTTTACCGGATTGATCGTTGACTGTGGCTTGTACCATTACTTCACTTCTGGTAGGCAGAACCGTATCTTCGGCTAAGACCACGCGTACAGCTGTCTCGTTGCGTCCGTGAAGAATCAATTCTTCATTTTGGATATTTAGTACGCCACGTCCCAGATCCAAACGAAAACCAAAGTTGTTCATAAGGTCCATACCCAGTATGACCTCTTCTTCAATAGGGGCAATCAGCACTTGGTAGGAAAAGGTGGTATTCCCAATGGTGAATTGTACATTTGTTTCACCTTTAACCGTGGCCAGATCCCCAGTTGCGGTTCGAATTTGCCATCTTGTTGGCCTGATGTGGACTGATGGTCGCGCGACGGCCGAGCGGTTTAGCCTATACAATTTATATAACAATTTATTTCAACGAAGCCCGCACAACGATAGCTCGTATTCACTTAGCACTTTTCAATATAACATGTCGGCGTACACTGGTTGGCTGCTAGCAATGCGTGGTTTATATAGGTCTGCTTTAAGCTACTAGTCTTTTCTAGATTTCTGAAAAGAATGTTCTAGTCGTTTCTAGGCTTGATGTCGTTTGCCTCTGAATATGTAAACAACTTGTTTACACATTCTTTATAACTTCTCATATTTATTTCGCAACAATATTACAAAGTTAAATATTTATAATTCTATTAGAAAAAATAGGAATTATTTTCAGTTAAATCTAAATTAAATAAAAATATTTTTAATGGACATTAAACAAATTAACAAAACTTAAAGAGAAGTTTAGATATTTTTGAGTAATGCTGGCTTTAAACGGTACAAAAATCTATAAAATTTTCTATACAAAATTATATAAATAGAAAATATACAAAATTATAATACGTTTTACACGATATAGATTAAAAGAGAATATAAATAAAAGAAAAGTATACTGACATGTTGAAATATTGAGTAAAATTCAGTTAGTGTTAATTGAATATATGCATAAAATATTTTTCATTAAATTTAATTAAAATAATAACAATAATCTTGATTAAGTTATTTGTATATACTTCACAATTAATTTATTTATAAAAAATAATAAGTTCATTGTATGCATATACATTCTCACATATTTAACTTATGTAGTTCGCAAATTAATTATGATATAAACATGCAAAAAATTTCTACACACATCATAAATAATTTATTTGACCACCATCATCGTTAAATATGTTCTATCTGTAAAAAAACATATTAAAATGAACAGCGTAGAGCGAACATAGTAATCGCTAGACCACGAAATTCGACATGCTTAATTTTCTCTATAAAAATTCTTCAAGCATAAAATGAGATAAATAAATATTTCACTTAGAGAATCTATGTAAATTATCTGTTGAATTTAATTTTGTTTCTATAAAACACACACTATCTTGATAAATTATTATAGTTTTTATCTAAATATTTATAGTTAAAACACGAATTTTATTACTTTATACACGAAATTATTTACATAAATGTTTAGAATTAAAAATTTATTGTTTCTGCAAATTTAGGATATACATGCTTATTAAATATCTATCATAAAATTAATTATATGTGTTGGTTAATTTATTTGTGTTAGAAAGAAATATGTGTTTATCAATATCATATATTTTCAATATTTATATATTCTGTTTTAATATGTATTTTTATTAAAGCTTATTCATAATTCCTTAGAAAGCTAAGATTTAAATAAGCATCGTCAAATAAATTTTATATTAACGTATATTTTATAGTTTTCTATAATGGCCACTACAAATCAATATGTAATTTTATTTAATGTACAAAATATTTTTTCTACTAATCGAAGAAATCCATTTACTAGGAAAAAACAAAACATTCTGCAAATCTTACAGATGTGAACCGAATAGACTTATATTGAACAATAATTCTGTACGATTGTATTTATACAATTATACCAGTATCTACTGCATCCTGTAAAAGATAATAAAAAAAAAAAATAATTGTAAAGTATTTAAGAAAGAGAATGTTAAAGAATAGGTTCAATAGGTTAATATTTTAAATATAGAAAAAAACCTAGCTAAATTAATAAATCACAATGATATAGCCATCTTAAATAAAAATAGAACATTTAGATAACTATTTTAATATGTTATTTGTTTATATAAAATTATTTTGTAATAAGTTAGTAAAATAGATAAGGTGGAGTTGGGTAAGTGCAGAGTAGTTTTTGCATAGTTGGACTTTAAACATATGTATTTTCAATCTGATATGTAAATACTTAACACTGTCGATATCGAACGCTTTACACATTCATTACTATTTAATTAATATTAACTAGAACCCTAATTTTCCTTGTAAATTTTCATTTTGATAGAAAATTGTTTAAAAAATTAACTACTCCGCACTTTCCCCTAAAATGGGGCAAGAGCGTAAGTGGGAGTTAAAAATGCTTTGGAACCTTGTTTCATGTGCAATGAGACAGGAGCAGAATTATTAAGAAACCTGCTATAAAATGCTTTTTACTGCATTAAAATATATTGTTTAGTTCTATAGTTATCCAATTTTAACAACATTAAGTACGGCGTAGCATATCACGCCGTATTAAGCCGTATAAAATACAATCCACGTAGATATGATAACCTAATACGCAGTTACCCCAGCGTGTTGGTCTGCACATGCCCCAAGTTATAATATTTACGGGGCAAGATCAGATTAGTGTTTTTTCAATAAATTAAAACAAGAAACAAATGAAACTGTTTATTTAATGTAAAATTACATCAATATTATTTATATTTACCTAAAATAACAACAAAAAATATAAAATTATCCTAAGAAACTATTGTTTGTTTACGGAGCCGTCAATCTTGCTTGGTAGTTCAAACGTGACTGTTTACACTGATTGATATAATTAAGGAAAACACGTTCATTCTTACGCGTTATCTATGAGATATAGTACATATTAACTTGTAGTACATTACTACATACTAGCTAGAGAAATTTATCTCATATTATAATAAATATAGCCAATTAATGCACTTGCCCCGTTTACGCACTTACCCAACTCCACCTTAGTAGAAAACCTTTTTGAATAACTCAGTTAAAAAATTGCCCCATTAAAAAAAGAAAATTTTTTGGTTCATGCTGACTCACAAATTTCATGATACTGTGGTCCAGTGTCACTGCTGACTATAATTTTACCTAAAATAATAGGAGTAATATTTTTCAATTATTGTATATTTATTGAGATTCATAAAATCTTAAAAAAATCATAGTTTTCAAAACGCAAAACATTGTTTATTATCTATCTTTATTTAACCATTAAACATTAGAGGTAAGTTTATATCACACGTAAGAACATGAAATACACCGAATTGTTGGTGCCAAGTTGGTAATTTTTAATAATTTATTCTGAGCTTATAAGGGATAAATTTGAAAATTAAATTTATTTGTTATAATAGTTTAGTAGTAGAAATAAAAAAATGTGTACAAGCATTAAAAGCCCTCCTTTCGGAAGGGCAATCCCCCTTTTTAAACAAAAATTCTTCCATCTTCCTTAAGACATCATTGTCCCCCCTTTTTGAAATTTTATTCGACCAGAGAAACATGGTCAAGTGACATCTCCGATGGCTATATTAAAAATTATTGAGTCAAGTTAAGTTAATTGACAGTTGCATTGTTTATTTTCTCTTGAATTTGAATTTGATTATTGATAATGTGTGAAAAAGTGCAATACATGCAATCTATACGGCACGGGGTAGTCAGAAATATAATATATATAATATATATATATATATATATATATATATATATATATATATATATATATAATATATATATTTTGGGTCAAAAAATTCCCAAGCTTAATATTTTCAGGATATTTAAAGCTAATTAAAAAGAAAGATTAATTCTCACAAATCATGTAACAAATATAAATATTATATTCATATACATACTGGTTAGTTAAAGTTACTGGTTAAAGAGTATTTGGCATGTATTTTTAGTTTAGTTTTATTTAGAACACTTGAAGAAAAACCGTATTTGTCACTCGGAATATAGAAAACTCTTTGTTGTGTTTCGCCAAGATTGGGTAACATAATATACTATAATATCCACTTTTTATTGCACTTATTTCGATAATTTAAAAGAACAATTGAATAAGCAAAATACCACTACCATATACCGACATGAAACCAGATTAGGATAATGCAATTGAAAAAAAAGATAAAATAATAATCATAAACGCAGTAGGTTTAGTGATAGTAGAATACAGTGTGCTTAGTAAAGCAAAAAGTATAATATTACATTTGCAAAAGCGGGACGCAGGCCATTGTAAGTGAAGTACATTACAATATTACACAATATATTTACCTATAATACGATGAGTTTTGTGTAGGGAGTCGAATTCAATTCCCTCAATTCATTCATGTCATATTCAATTATATACTCGACATGATGATTTCTATTTGTGTTATAATGCTGTTATTATTATTATTATTATGATTATCTGTTTGTGTATGTGAATACAAGAAGCCTTTTTATCTACCACACTGTGTACGTATGTTATGTATGTTTAGATGTAATTTTATTACATTGTAATATTTATGTATTCCTAGTTGTAAATTTTTAATTATCATTTCGGAAAACTAAGTGTATGATTTTGTTAGACATACGTAGCGATTATCTTCCTTCTTCCCACTACTGATATTGTATTATTAGGTGTCTTAGCTTTGTTCGGAAAATTTCGTATCACGTATACATATAATTATGATGAAAGAACAGATTTTCATGGCGAGAACTATATTATACAAACTTACTGCAAATCGTGTAAATTGAATTTACCACTTGCTTCGATAAGTTTTCATAGCAACCGACAAAATCTAAGTAATGTTAATAGCGTTATATAAATGCTGTGTAGCTTTACATCTAACAGCTAACACAAACGTTGTTTGATGTTGTATAACTCGACAATCTTACACTATATAATGTTGTTGATACTATTGGAGCTTGGCTGGAGGGTTCGTTTTTCATAATTCCGCAAGAAATAAATGTTGCGTTTAAAATAACACGGATTTATTGTATGAGGTATCCAGCTATACTATGTATGGTTGAGACTTGAGATCAGTTTGATCTTACTGTCTCAAACTAAGAACCACCAGAGTGTTGAAGAGAAAAGCCATTTCAGCGATTTTAATAAGTGAGTTGTTTTTGTTATAGATAAGGTAACAACTTTCAAGAACTAAACGAATTTCGATTACAAAAGAGTGACTTGACAATAGAGTTGAAAAAGCGGATGCGATCTTACAAAGAAATTATTAAAAATAAGATTATAAATTGGATAATTTTACTGTAATATTATATTTTTTATGAAAAATTACATTCACAAAATATATAAAATTACATAAATTTTTTACAGTTTGCGATTATATGATATTAGAATTTTTCGAAAGTTATTACTTTGTTTTTTGCAAAAATATATTTTCCTAAATCAATCGTGTGAAAAAATAGTATATACGATACATGATGTGATTGTTAATTGTGCTCAATTTCATTTTACTTTTTCAAACGTTTCTTCGATTTTGTTATAGTGCATTTACCAATCTTGAATCATAATACACTATAAATGTATGTCAAATAAAATTCAAATTAATTTTCATATGAAATTAAAAACAGTAAAAACACTGAAAATATTAAATACTAAATCATAGTATTATCTTCGGATAATCAAAACATCTACCGTCATAAATACTCCTCCAATAACCTTTTATCCCGGGGGGGTAAAATTTTAATCCCCACAGGTGTTAATCATTCTGCGATAATGCTAGCGTTATCCAAAACCATCTATATCTAACCTAAAATTAAAAAAAAACAACCCCATCCTTATTGCATTTTGTTCTTCCAAACAGACCACCAAACAATAAAAAGAGCAAAAGCAGAAAGAGAGAAAAAAAAAGAAGAAGACGAAAAACAATCGAGGATCGGGGGCCAAGCCCCCGCCAACTTGACATAACGAAAATATGATTTATGGTATTGTATGGTGTGTGTAATGAAGGGGCTGTTTAATAGTTTTATGGCAATTTAGTTGAATGGCTGGTGCGGACAACGCGATGTAATATATGACCGTCAATTTTTATTTTTATTTCTTTTTTTTTTAGACTAGTGTTAAGTAGTTTGGCTTTCCAGTGTGAAACTGTGTTTGTGGATAATAAGCTTGTTTATATTTAACTATGTACGAATGAATTGGTAATTTGAGTAATGAAAAAAAAAACGAATGGAAATTAAAATTTTGTGCAGATTTTCTAAGGATTAATGGATAGATTATTTTGATTGATAAATGCTTATTTATTGATAATCTAGACAAAATTATTTTAAAAGAATATAACATTATATAATTACCACAAAATAATATCTTTTTACGACTGTTAAAACTGAACTTTATTTTACATACTTAGTAAAAAAAATTTCAGAACTTATTATACTAAACTAAAACGGCTTTAGGTAATAATTCTATATTAATACAGAACTACAACCCAAAGCAGTTTTATTTTATTTTACTGTTTTTCACGCGTAAAACATCTGTTTATGGTAATAATGTATTTAGTAGTACAGAATTGTGTCACTATTTCACTTTAACATTATATAAATACATGGCAGCAAATGTTTAACACAAATGTTTTTCATCGACGTTTCGACGAACTCAACGTCTGTCTTTATCAGGAAACATATTATTTTTTCTGATTCGTCAAGTTGAGTTCGTCGAAACTTCGATTATAATAAATATTAATACAGAACTTTAATCTAAAGCAGTTTTATTTTAATATAAACAAAAATCCTGTCAGTCGCAGTTCACAGTTTCAATTGATAACCATTGTAAAGTCTTAACAAAAAAAATAACCGATTTTTTAAAAAATAGTAAAAAATACAGAGACCTGCACATAAACCGTCATTTTTGTGTAATGATGAGCAAACAATATACGGTATATAAAAAAAGTCAGTATCATTTTTGACAAATTTAGTCAACTTTATATATTTCTCATCAAACGGCAAATCGCACAGATACCAGTAAAAATCGAATCCAAATCCAATTTTCATTACTCAATATTTTCCCCAAGAACCTCAATCACACAATCTAAATTTTCAACAATTGTAAAAACTGATTTGTGAAACGCATGTAATGAAGTTAACTAGCAAGAATTTGATTGTATATAATAATATATAGCAAACGCCGGTAGGAAGCCAACTTATTCTATTATGGTTTACGGGGAGATCTAGTCTATTCTTCTATTCTATTGTTAATCTCTACACATCAGGTTTCCATTGAATAGAAGCTGAACAACATGAATTGCTTGTTGTACGAGTCTTGTATCTCTCTCTCTCTCCCTTTTCCCTTATTTTTAAAACGGGGAGGGCAGGACCATTATACTGATGATAGGGATAGTTATATACCTATACATAATAGTTGATGGGAACAAGATATATTATTTGTTAAAATATAGGTAACTAGGTATATACAAAAATGGAGATGTGTTGCGTTTTTATTCAATTAAAGAGCTTGTCATTTTAATTGTATTGTAAAATGTTTTTGTATTACATTTTAGTGAGAAGGTATACTTGCAAGTAAAATGACCACTTTCATTGAGTTAAACTAAAGAGAATATTATATATATATATATATATATATATATATATATATATATATATATATATATATATATATATTAGGGTGTCCGTATAAAAAAAAATTGTCAACGTGAAATTTTGTGCACAAATAATCAGAAACCAATAAATTTTTTGATTCTTGCATCAGAAACGTGTTATTTTAAGTTAAAAAGTGTGAAATTCAAAAAAATACTTGAAAAACGCTATTTTGCGTTCTTTATCGCACTTGCGGCACCACTTATCCCCTATTAACCGTAAAATGAGGTTGGTTTTTTTTTAGTTTTATCAAATTTAGGATCGTTTTATAAAGTACTTAAAAAAATATTTTTCCAGTTGTGGCTAAAATCGATAATTTTACATCGAAAAAACATCAGAAATAATATTTTTTGCTTGTTCGTAACGACTGGAAAAATATGTTTTTAAGTACTTTATAAAACGATCCTAAATTTAATAAAACTAAAGAAAACTAATTTCATTTTAGGATTAATAGGGGATAAGTGGCCGCAAGTGCGATAAAGGACGCAAAATAGCGTTTTTCAAGTATTTTTTCGAATTTCACACTTTTTAACTTAAAATAACACGTTTCTGATGCAAGAATCAAAAAATTCATTGGGTTTTGATTATTTGTGCACAAAATTTTACGTTGACACGACGAGATTAGACAAAGTTGTGACTATTTGAAAAAATTAAGTTTTTCGGTTTTTCATATTTTTTTACTATAACATAAAAACAATTTACAAAATATTATTAATAATACTAGACTCTTACAAATATTCGATTTATAAATAGTGTTGTTATAATAAAAAACAAAAATGTTTTTAATGAAACGATAACAGTAAATATTTTCTGGAAATATTCTGAAATAATGCAATCAAAAAATAAACGTGAAAAACCCAATTTTTCAACATTTATCGCTTTTGCTGCACTATTTACCCTCTGTTAAACATCAAATGAGGTAGATTTTCTTTAGTTTTATCGAATTTAGGATCGTTTTATCAAGTACGTGAACAAACATTTTTTTTAAAGAACACCTTAATATATATAATTATAATTTAGAAATCTATAAATTTTCAGAAAATGCAAAGATTTTCAACAATATATTTTACATAATATATAATAAGAATTATTTTAAATATTTTAAACTATTTTTTAAATAATGAATTTATTAAAATAAAACTGCTTCTGTATTTATAATCGACGTTTCGACGAACTCAATGTCCATCTTCACCAGGAAAAATAATGAAGACGGACATTGAGTTCGTCGAAAAGTTGATAATAAATAAATATTAATACAGAACTTTAACCTAAAACAGTTTTATTTTAATATAATGAGTGCTGAAAGATTTTTTTACTATGTTAATTAATCTATTTTTTATAGTTAATAATAATTTAATTTTTTTGTTTGTTTGGTCAATATTAAATATCTATATAATAAATTCACAAATGTTTTTCATATTTCTTTGGTTGCCTTTATTATATAAAACATATTCTTATAAAGCAAAATTATCCAGAAAACTTTGGTTCATCTTCTTCCAAGAAACTACGCGTTGTTTGCAACAACAAAAACAATGACAATTTGTTACTGGGACGCTGACATCACGCCCGCTGATCTCACCGGGACGCCATGCCAACTTCCTGTCCGGCCTAGTACATAGATCGGACCGTATGGCCGTACGTCATTTCCGGTCGCCGGTGACCGCAACGACATCTTTGCGTCGCGCCACGCACTAAAGCTGTTTCGCGCTATATAAATTCGGACTGATTTATTGTTTATGGTCGTGTGCGTATGGCCGAGGAAATTAATAATATTTATGGTGAAAGAATGAAGTGGATTTGTACTCTATATGGTGTTTGTGTGTGTTTGTGATAATTTTCTTTTTATTTTATTGGTTTTTTTTTATACAGAGTTGCTGTCTAGGGTTTCTAAGGTTACGTAGAAATGTTTGATTTACGTCCGCTTGGTCAATTGAGAATTTTTTTTTTGTATACTTTACATGTCAAAGTTTGACAATTTTTTAAGACAAAACATTTTTTTTTGCGGGGTATGATGAGAAAGCGGAATGGTTCAAATGGTATATATCTTGCATGATCTTAAAGATGAGACTTTAAATTTTGTCTGACATAAAATTTCATTTAATTTTGTTCAAAATTGGCCGAGTCAGTGGCGTAGCCAGAAACTTGTTACGGAGGGGGGGGGGAAGGGTTACTAAAAAAATGATATAATATTAATCAATAAAGATAATACTATAATTTGCATAAAAAATAAAGAGCAATAAAAATTATTTTTATAAAAATGAAAGTAAAATAACATATTTCATATTTCACATACGTATGTTTTGGTCGTTCATGTTCTTGGGGAAGGAAGTTAACACCCCCCCCCCCCTAACACCCCCTGGCTATGCCACTGGGCCGAGTTATACCTATTTGAAGATCGGTAATTTTTCTGATTTGACGAGTGTATAAATAGAAATGACATAAATAATAAACAAACAAAACATAGTAACTTGTTTCTAAGTTTTGTTTATGTTATTTATCTCATTTGAATATATTTTAATAAAAATTAAAGTTTTTTTCATTATTTTTATTAAAATTCGCCATCAGTCAGTGTAAAAATACTGATATAATAAAATTTGATTTTCTTTAATAAATAATTTATAATATTTTTGTTACTTGGACCCTTGTTTCTTGATAACTATACATAAATAAAAAACTATATTAGTTATTTATTCCAAAGAATAAGTAAATGAAAGGCTAGTTTAAATTCGATAATGTGGCAGCGAAATATAATTCTTAAATGTAAATAAACATATAATACTAGAGAGAGAGAGTGAAATTCGATGCGATATTTTTGAAAATAACACTCGGTCGCTAACGTATACATACGTATTCTACACAGACTTTATAATATGCTATTTTCAGAATCCTAGCTGTTAAAATTTAAACATTGTTCCGGTCTTTCGTTTCGACACTAAAAACATATAATATTTCAACAAAACAGTTCATTCTAATTTTATACCGGCATATCAATGTTGTGTACTTGACTTTATTTACACGAAAATAACATATATTTTTTTTTAATTTGTCAACTGAAACTACGGTGAAAAAAATATTTTCAAATAATATATTTGATTGTTTTTGTTTTTGTTATTTACAAGATGTCCCATATAGAAGTAGAATATATAAAAAATCTCAATTTTTGTGTAAACTAATTTTTGTTCATAAATCTTTTATTTCTAATTATAGATAATTTTACTTATATATTTTAATATTTTTTCAATTTAAATTCATACGCCAATCAAATAAAAAAATGTCCACCTATATACTCCTTATAAACATAATGTAAATTAATAAATAAGTAATGATTTTTTTTCTCAAAACCAATTAAGTAAAAATAAAAAGAAAATAATAATAAATATGAAATTAATTTGATAAAATTTCCAAATTCAATTTAGTTTTGATTAGATATTATGTAATATATAAATTTTTTTAATTAAAAAAAAAAAACGTAATATCTTAAATGAAAAATACGTTTCGTATTTATATGAAATTATTAGAAGTAAATTTATTTTATTACAAAAGTTTCAAAATGTAATTTTTTTTGTAACTGACATGAAAAAATATTTGAAAAGAAAATTATTTGAATGTTATGCTGTTATTAATATTGTAAAATGGTTCTAAATTGTTAAATGAATTTTGAAATGGTATAATTTTATATAAATTTCAAAAAAAAAAAACCAATATTACAAAATACAATCAATTAACTTTTTGCAATAATTTTATACAAAATATTTGGCAAATAAATTTTCATAAAAAACTTATAGTATATTAATACTCTTATTTCGAATGCTTTATACACAAAAACATATAATTTTTCTGTTTTATCTGAAAAAATAAAATAGATGTTTTTTTCAACTTTGTAATTACATTAGAAGAAATTTGTTACAAGAGTAAATGATGGTGTATTCATTTAATATAAATAATTAAATATTTTTTCTAGTTTTCGTATATTTAGGTATATATAATTATTCGTCGATTTATCCTGTTTTTTTTTTTTAATTATTTATTTAAACTCTATTTGAAATAACAATTTAATTTCAACTAATTTGTATGTAGATGAAATAATTAATGTTATTGAAAATAGTATCCATAATTAGATAGATAAATCATTTAAAATTTAGTCATCTGATTTTTCTAAGAAATGTCTAGAAAAATGAAATATATCATTTATTTGTAAAATATCCAATAATTATGATTTTCTATGTTAATGATAAACACATAAGTTAGTTCTCTTATAATTGCTTTAAATATAGAAATTTGTTTGTTGGTTAAATGTTGAATATTTTTTGTTAATATTAAATGGAAAAAAAATTATGTCAGCTGTCCGAGATTCGAACCTAAACCCTTTTGATTGGTAGTTAAATATGTTGTCAATTAACTTAATATATTAATGTCAAAAAATAAACATTTGTTCTTGGGTCCTGAACCTGCGTTATAATTAATTATAATGTTATTAAATTTCCTATCAGGTTCGTGATTATTTTTGTTAGTAATGACGCATTTCGACTTTTCAGTTATCTTCAGATTTTCTGAAAATCTGAAGATGACTGAAAAGTCGAAAAAAAGCTTATCATTAGTCTTCAAATTTATTTTTACCTTTAAACTTAATATTAAGTTGAAAAAATAAATACTATATAAAATTATATTGCTTATAAGTAACGTTAAAAAAAAGGTTAAAAATCATGGCACGATTAATCCATTGGATATATCATCAGGCAATACTGTCTAAGGTACGAAAATTTGAGAAAAGTTTGAACAGAAAATATTTCTGATAAAAATATTGTAAAAATTGTATCAAAAGTTCAAAATAACTCAGTGTACTCAGTTTTAATAATTAATACTATACTATAGTATAATATTAGCAAAAAAATAAAATAAAATTGGAATATCAAAAATCATATAGTGGAACTTCGAATCAAATTTTGTCTGCGGTGGTCTATATTTGTCTGCAAGTAATTTCCAATATCAATCAATTAAAAATACATTTCCGAGAACACGGTACGGCTTTATATGTCACTATACTGCATTCAACCTTGATCCGATTGAGTCACACATATAGCCACAGTCACAGCTAATTAAATATTCCAAACATTGAAATCACCTGTTACATAAAATCACAGAACTTAAATGAAAAAAAAAAGTTTATAAAAGCGTTAATCCTCTTTGTCACATACCAAACTTCTTTTCACAAAAACATAATACATATACAATCACAAACATATATAAGTGATTATAAGATGCAGAGATGGTAGGAAAATCGTCAAAACTAAATTCCGTGGATGGTGGCGCAGGCTCAAAACACGTTTCCCATCTCTCGCCTAAAAACAGCTGTCTGCCGTATAGGAAACCTGATACTTTTAAGAGGGTCTCGCTATCTTTATCGAACCAATGCTAAAACCGAATCTAGCCATTGCTGTTGGATCTCGGGGCAGAAAAACAAACACATTAAAATGAACAGTGCTGCACATTGACAATGCCTATAAATAGACCGTATATGCCTCGTAGAACAGAAACGTTTATATATGCTCTCTCTGCTCTCGGTGTGTGTGTATGAAAACTTCAAAACTTAGCGAGCAACTGCCTATAATGGCTATTGTGTTTCTCGAGCACTCGTATCTCCGGCAAAGATCTCGGAGATAGTTCGGTGATGTTGTGCAGGTAAATTGCAAGAGCCGGTCCGGCTAACTCTTTGGACCGGGACCCCGAAGCCACCAAAGCGACGGATGATGGAAAAATGATTTTTGGCTGAAGACAAAATGTCTGGACATCGCGCATGGTTTAACTGTTGATGCTAATTGAAAGAGATCGGCTCGTAATTCGTTTATCGGCTTCTGAAGAACCTAAGTTGTGGACAGACGGGTTAAGATTGCAAAAGATTTTATTTTTGGTGCATTTTTGAAAATTCCAAACTTTATTTGAAATTTACTAAAATTATTTTAGTTTATAAATGACTTTTTTTTTAATTATTTAGGGTCAACCGGGGTAAGTGTGGAAATGGGGTAAGTGTGGCAGCATCTTCCTGTTCGGTATCAAATCCTTTATTCTTTAAATTAGTACAATTTTTAATGAAATTTACGTCTTTTTAACATGTATCAAATATTGAAATAGTGCCACTTGCGTACAAATAAGGGTCGGATCAAACCCAGGTAGTGAAGCTAGTTAGTCCGAGTGCCAGATGGGTACAGCGGTTTGGGAAGGGTCGAGTTGTGCTTATGGTCAAAATATAATATTTATAATACGCTATAATATCATAGCACATAATTTTTACAAATAATCAAGTCAGTATTTAATTTTAAAATTGACCAAGTTTATATTTATTGGTTTAAATTTGATTTGTGTAGATTAATATTTAATAAATTCATATCGTTTACCAACTTCGTTACTTTTTACTATATTATAATAAATTATGCTTAAATTCGTGATGTTAAATTTGTAATAATAATTACATAAACTTTTCCTCAAACTTTTCCCAGAAGGACTTTATCCTATAATCATTTTGGAAATATGTAAATTAAAACACTCGGTTAAATTTCACAAAGCAATAAAAAATCTTTTATTGGCCAATTTCGGCTGTTAAGCCATTATCAGAAGGTAATACTACAAAAAGTTTAACAAAATTTGTTCTTATATATCTAAATACAACAAGTAAAATTAACAAAAGGGTAGGGTAGTTTATGTAATTATTATTACAAATTTAACATCAGGAATTTAAGCATAATTTATCATAATATAGTAAAAAGTAACGAAGTTGGTAAACGATATGAATTTATTAAATATTAATCTACACAAATCAAATTTAAACCAATAAATATAAACTTGGTCAATTTTAAAATTAAATACTGACGTGATTATTTGTAAAAATTATGTGCTATGATATTATAGCGTATTATAAATATTATATTTTGACCATAAGTACAACTCGACCCTTCCCAAACCGCTGTACGCATCTGGCACTCGGCCTAACTAGCTTCACTACCTGGGTTTGAACCGACCCTTATTTGTACGAAAGTGGCACTAAATATTAGAACAGATTTATGTCATAACAGCAAATTTTAATTATAAGCAGAAAAAAAAATCACTTGTTCCAAATACAAATCTATTTCTGACAACTGACCACATTTACCCAATAATCCTTACTGAATAAATATATGAAAAAAATTATAATTCACCACCATGATCCACACTTATCCGTTTTGCGGGAAAAGTGTGGCCATTTTTTTCTATACATAAGAAACAGAAAAAAAATATGTACTTTTTTGTTTAATACGTATTTCAAAGAACCTGGCGATTAAAAAATAATAAAACTACATTTTTATTTTTAAACGATGAATTTTTGTTTAAAATTAGCTGTTTTATGTTTGCTTGAAGTTGAAACTACAAATTTTCCGGCCACACTTACCCCGGTTGACTACTTGATATAAATTAATTTTTTTAAAAATATAATAACTTTAAGTTATTATAATTTTGTTGAATAAAAAGCTTTTTGAGCCGGCACTGTGTCTATCATCTATCATCAATAACTTGGCAGTAAAGCTACGAATCCACCAAAGTATAATGGTGCAATTCTGTGCTCCTCTAGTTATACTCGTATTAGCGTTACAAGATATTTTGTTTTTTTTCTACTTAATAGAATTCTTTTTAAAAATGTAGTTACAGCAGTTTCGACAGACATTGTCATTATCAAACTGTCTGATAATGACAGTTTGATAATGACAGTTACTACATTTGTGTATTAAAGTGAATTTTCAAAGTTACTAAAGTTTATTGTTTTATTTTAATATGAAGTTTCGCAAAGTAACGGTGGAAAGTGTAATTTTTTTAGAAATCAGTAAATTTCTCAATGCTTTATGAATTATATTACATTATCAACCAGGAATGTAAATGTTTCCAAAGAAGCCCGTTTGATACAGTTTTGGTGCCTATGTTGATGTATAGGGTGGTGAATGTTGGGTTTGGTTGCAAAAGCATAAACGGAAAATAACTGCTGTGGAAATGAGATTATTACGTGGGGTATGTGGTGTAAATAGTGGAGATCGGGTACGAAATAGATTAGTGTATGATGAGTGTGAAATTGAAAAAAATGTTGTAGCAAAAGTTGCCGTGTTAGAGTCAGTTAAGATGGTTCGGACATGTTGAGCGAATGTCTAATGAACGTTTGGTTAAAAAGATTTATTTGTATGATTTTGATGGTATACGTTTGCGTAGACGTCCGATGAGTAGTTGGAGTGGTATGATTGAGAGGGTGGCTTGCGTGAGCAAAAGTTTCCAAGTAGTAGGAATAAAAGAGCATGTAGGAGAGGAATTATGAATGTGGATGAAGCGAAAGTTGCTTGTTTGGATAGGAATGTTTGGAGGCGACTGATTTCGGGATGGTAAAAAGAGTTTGTGTCACACCCTGTTGGGTACATAGCGTGATTGTGTATGTATGTATGTATGTATCAACCAGGGATGGAAAACGTACCGTAACGATATCTGCTAACGTTATAATAACGATTAAACGATGTTTCAATAACGTTTCGTAAAAAGTTATTTTGCAAAGTTTTACTCTATGAATTTTCGTTTATCAGATACACATATTTTATTTTGTATTTCAAACATGGAAATTAATTTGGTAGTATTTTCTTTAATTTACACTTCACAGATAACTTCAAAGTTACAAAAAACATAATTTTCATAAAGTCATTTACGTAACGTTATATAACGTTATACAACATAATAATTCATTTTATTAAATAATGTTACTCGTATTTATAACGTTACGTAAAGAAAACAAATAACAAAATAACCATCAAATTTTATATACAACAAACGGAAAAAATATATCTTTTATTCACATTAAAAATTAGAAATAGTTATTCCATCGAAACCCTATATATATATATATATATATATATATATATATATATATATATATATATATATATATATATATATATATATATATATATATAACTAATTATAATGTAAATAAAAAATTCGTAACGAAAATGATATTTATCTCTTATGCTATAGAAAAGAAAATAATATATTGTAAAGTTGTGCCCTGGCCATCTGAATATTTGCGCGTCCCATCGAACCGGGTACGAAAAACTTTGTTGGTGTTTGGTGCCCGGCTTCTTCCGGTATCAAATATCATAGCAACTCCCCATACATGTCAAGTTCGTTCAGTTCGGTTCGGTTTTCTTTCAGTTTCCACCCCACATGAACGAAATATGTAAAATGTAAAATAACTTTGTATTAATACTGGGACCAACCCACAAGAATTTCTCAATGACCTGACACATCGTATATGGTATAGGCAGCTAATACCCGATTAGATGACACTCGTAAACAGGTCTATTTATACTTGGTAACAGATGAACTTCTAGCAATGTCTTTTGTCTCTGCTAAAAGATTTCTAAGATAATAATGTAATTTAAAACCAAATAAGTCGATTTTTTTTTTGGCAGTGTATATTTTTTGTCATATTGAGATATTTCACAAAATTAGCCCCAGTCTCACTATAAACACTAACAAAAAATTTAAAGTAACGCGAAACAAAACAATGGACACTGTATAATTATAGCTTAAAGATGTGTTATTAAAGACAATTAGAGATGAAAATTTTTAATAAATAATTATTCGAAAATGCTTTCTAACTTAAATATAGCAATAAACTTCTAAAATGTAAAAAAAAATAAGAAATTGTTTTTATTAAAATTAAATCGACAAGAAAACAATGACTTTATATTCTACTGGTATAAATATATTTTTTTTCAAATAAAACTATTGTTTTTTTTTGCAAATTTTGTAACCCCTGAGAAGTATAATATAATTCTTTTTTTAATCAAGATAATTTAAATAATTCTTTTTGCCGTAATTAGATAATATTGCGTTTTATCTATACAAAATTTCAACAAGAAGTATGTATGTCGGAGTTTTATACAAATTATAAAAAAAATATAATTTTGTTAAATAACTTCTTATCTAATTAAGTTTTTTTTTAATAATTCTTTCTAGCATAATTAGATAATATGATTTAATATTATAAAATAACTTTTGTCGAGACAAAATTTAAGAAATTAGTATTTCAATAAATGTGTAATTTTCGAAGAAATTAAATAGTTGAATTTGTAATTAATTAAGATCGTAATTATAATGAATAATAAATTAATTGATAGATTTTATTGAGTACGAGTTTTGTACTACTAAAGAATTGAAAAATGTCGAATGGTAATATGAATAATTAGTTGAAATTGTAAAATTTTTAAAGCGCTTTATTCAAAATAATTTTTCTCATATTTCTAATAAATATTTCGTGAAACAAAACTAGTACAAAAGTAAAGGAAGATATAAGCTATCGAATGTTGTAAACCGAATTAAAATTCGCTAATTGGTTTTTTAATTATTTAAGCAAAACACTAGCAAGGTATAGGATTTATTGCTAATTTTTCAGATATAATTTTTCAAACATCTATGGCAAAATTATTTGATATTGCAACAAAACAATGCTGTATACTTTAAAATAGTTAAAATATTTATTATAAAATCGGTGGTAATAGCATATTAATTACAAATTATTATGACTTGTTTAATTAAGATATTTGATGAGGAAAATAGTCAATTATTGAGTCAAGGTACTTTATTAAAATATTTTGAATTTTAGTGTTTATTTATTGCCCTTGTTAGAAGATATAATATTGTTAAAATACATTAAAAAATACAATTTTAATTTTTTAAATAAACTTAAACAAAATTTAAATAAAACCATTGATAATGTAAATAATACATTACATTATGTAAGTAAATACAAAAATATTACATTAAATTCGTGCTTATCTGTAAAAATCTCGATATGTCAAATTTAGTATGATTACAATACCTCCTTTATTATATGATACGGCGGTCGGTAAAAAATAATATTATTTTATTTGAAATTTTGAGCAAAAAGTCATTAGACTTAGATTTTCAAATTTCAAAATTTTCCTTTAACATATAAATAGTATTAACAATAAATATACCCTTCGCAACTAAATATTAAATATACTACTTTATAATTTTGTAAAATAAATATTTTAAGTTTGTTATAAAATTTATTTGATTAAAATGTGTTTTATAAATAAATGTTTGTTAAAATAAATGAACATTAAATTTAATAAAGAATCTGTTTTTTTTTCTTTTAATACTATTACTATACATTTCATTCATTGATTTTACCAAAATCACAGAAAATTCATGTCATATTTCAAATATAATATAAATAAACACTTGTCTACTTAATTCATTCATAGATATTTTAGTTGTCGAGTTTAAACTGTCGGGTTTTCTAACACATCTGCGCTGACACATCAAAATATTAATATAAACATTTGCTGATATTTGCATTCCAACCCGATAAGATACGTTTCTCATTCTGAAAAACTATTAAAAATGCACGCGTCAAGCACAGTTACTTTCCCATCAAAAAAATCACGAAAAATGACGCAAACTTTTCCTATCTCTAAATGGCTCCGAACATCGTATAAATCCAATAAAATCCTATTGTCATGTCATCCGCAATTCCAAAAGCAATAAATAAACAAACCTATATATATATAAAGATGTTCAATTCGGAAGTCAATAACAATAACCGTTTCTATTATTCCCCGCGTGACGTGTCAACAAATGCTCTAGTTAGAGGACACACACAGGCATAACAATAGGCCGCAAATTGCAGGATCGTTACTTCCGTACTCCAACTCTATGGTCCGGTGTTCGCAGGAATAATCCCACCAATCACGGCATTCTTAGCCGTGGACCACGCCTGCTCAGTCTTGGCTACCTATCACACAATCGCTATACGCAATAGGGGAATCGCCTGAAATAGAATACTCCACTTGCTTAGCAAGCAGTTGCATGCGAGAACTGGTCCCGAGCAGATACATTGTCCGTATGAGTTTGGAAATAGTGATTTTCTTGTGCAGTTTTAGTGTTTTTTCGGTGTATGTGTTTAAATGACCGTACGAGGATTATAATATTCGAATAAAGTGGTAATGTTGGGTACGGCAGGGTACGGGGGCGGGTCGGGTACCACGCCCCCTTACAGTCCCCCGCCGACGGCACGCCACAGCCCTCTACCGAGCTTCGGTTTCACCCAAGAACAAGTTGCATGCGTATGCGAAGTTCTTCAGCAAGCCGGAAACGTGGAACGTTTAGGTCGATTCCTTTGGTCCTTGCCCGCTTGCGACAAACTCCATAATAACGAATCTGTCCTAAAAGCAAAGGCAATTGTCGCCTTCCACCGGGGTAATTTCAAAGAACTGTATCGTATTTTAGAGAATAACACTTTTAGTCCGCACAATCACCCGAGATTGCAGGCGTTGTGGCTGAAAGCGCATTATGTTGAAGCGGAAAGACTTAGGGGTAGACCGCTAGGAGCCGTTGGGAAATATCGTGTGCGACGGAAGTTCCCATTGCCGCGAACGATTTGGGATGGGGAGGAAACGAGTTATTGTTTTAAGGAGAAATCGAGGAGTGTACTCAGGGACTGGTATGCTCATAATCCCTATCCGAGTCCACGTGAAAAAAGGGAACTGGCCGAGGGAACTGGTTTGACTACGACGCAGGTTTCTAATTGGTTTAAGAATCGACGGCAGAGAGATCGGGCCGCTGAACATAAGGACAGGTAAAATATTGACATTTGGTTTTTTTCGATGATCATTTTTCCATTTGTTTGCGAAGATATATATGAGAAAGATAAATATCAATGTAGAGAAATTGTACAAAAATTGCCACTTAAAATTACACATACATGCTTATGAATGTTGGCAATGCTTTACGACGGAAATCTTGAAAGCAAATTGTTCTTGACAAAGTAAAGAACTACTGCTGTTAAGTTCTAATGACAGATAACTAATACTAACTGCTATGCTATATGTATGTATTACAGACACAAATAATAAAAACTCAACTGTAAATTGAAGCTATAAGCAATAAAATCAAAACAACAATATTTTGTTTATTTAATGTAATGTTTAAATCAGTATTAATAAAAAAAACTTGCTTTTGTGGGCTACGCCAAATTTTATAAATGTTGTAAATATAAAAACATGCGATAACATAAAAATATTAATTCACAATTTTGCAATTTTTCAAAAATATTGAAAAAATTACAATTTAATTTAAGATTTTTTTTCAAAAAATTGTAGCTATTATAAATGACATGGAAAAGTTTGTAATTTATTTACAAAAACTGAAATATTTTCTACATTTTATCGTACAATTTTTCAAAACTGAAATAGTTTTCTTTTTTTCAAATAATTAATAAGTATGTTAAAAACTTAATTAATTAACTGATAAATGTTTTTAAACCAATGACTAACGCGTAAACGCGTTTTAATTGTAAACACATGAATGTATTAGAACTGTAAAAAATATTAAATTGCTAAAACAAAAACATTTATAGATAAAAATATAGTAAATGGATTTATATTTTTGATAAAAATACTTTAAGTGCGATGAGAAATTGCATAAATCTGATGTCTCCTGAATTGTTTTAGTAATATTTTTATTTATAAATAAATATCCAAATAAAATTTGTTTCGAAAGTTTTAATTTGAAACAAACAACATTAATGACATTTGCGCTATATAAAGGCTGTATATACTGATTTTTAGAGTATCATAGATCTTAATTTAAGGTTTTTTTTTTATTGTGCAGTTTATGGAATTTCATTTAAAACACACTAGATAGAAAATGTACACAAGCTCTTTCACATATTTAATATTCAAAGATCTTTGTCCAAAAATTGTTAAGTTTCGTTAAAGAGTAAAATTTTGCCTAACACAAATATGTAGTTTCCAGTTATAGAATTTAGAATTTTCATTGTACAAATATATTAAATTTAAGGAATTTTGTTTAACACATGTAGCTAAAGTTTTGCATATTTGATATTCGAAGATCTTTGTTTAAAATTTTGTTAAAAAGTAAAATTTTGATTTGCAAAAATATGTAGTTCTAAATTGTAGAACTTCCATCGCATGTTGTGTTCAATTGCATGTTAAAATAAAGTCGGTTTTATAAAGATTTTATTGTATTAGTACATGAAAAATGTTCAAGTACTTTAATATATCTAATAATGACACTTAGGTCCGGTTTGCACAATAAATACTTTAACTAAAGTTGATTTTAAGTCGTCAAAAACATCGTTTTATTGGCAACATCAAATAATTTTACCATTAGAAGTTGACAGAAAAGCATCGTTTTGTTGGCTTAAAATGTTTATTAAGAAAAATTATTTAAATGCTTAATTACATCATCAAAATAATGCTATTTTTAGCGAGCACATTGGCCCACTTTGAATTTTACATATTCCACGATTCTTAACCGATAAATTCGTCACTCCAAATAAAACGTCAACCTAAGCAAGTGTGTTTAAGAGTTGACAACTATAAATTTGACTTTTAATTGCTCTCAAGTCGCATTAGTGGAACAACTATTCCCATTATATTTCTAAGTACAACCACACAAAACATGTGATAAGTTAAAAGCAAAAACTTTTTTTACTTTTTTTTTCGTTTCTTGGCCAAGTGTAAGTCATTATTTATGATACTAAATGAACAATATATATATATATATATATATATATATATATATATATATATATATATATATATATGTATATATTTAGTTGGGCATGTATGTTTCAATAATATCATATAATCACTAATTTTAAATATCTAGGAAAAAGTTTTAAAACTATACTTTTTGAAAATAAATATTTTTTTATGAGAAAATTAGTTCTGTCTATACTTTTATCAGTAACATAATCAAGTAATTGATATTATTAAGTAATAAAATTATTTGGGAAATATTTTCAACAGGGCCCTTGTATGAGAAATAAAGGTTTTTTATTATAGCAAATTTATTTAGAAAGAATATTTGAAAAAACTCTTTTCTTGTTAAATTATTATAAATGAAATTATTTAATCTAATATTTATTTATTCTCGAATTTATCCTTTTTATTCTTATACAGTGGTTTATTCATGGGAGCGAGAAAGAAATACTTCCGTTGTAGTTTTGTTGTGTAATGTATTTTTTATTATATTTATTTTAAACCATTTTTGTAGTAAAAAAAAAATAGAATATTAACTATGCTTGAGAAAATTATGATATATTTTAAATTCCACTATGAAAAATGTCAGTGTCTATAGAATAAAGATTTACAAAATATAATTTTTATTTCTATTACTATACTGCAAACAAAGTAATCAAAATTTTTATTTTAATTAATATACATTTGTATAATACTTTTTGAAAAAGTTGGTATCTAAATTGTTTTTGGTTAAAGGAGTAATTTATTTCCTATTAAATTTAAAACAGTATATATGTATATATTTATAGGTATATAATTTCTGTAGCAAAACTAAAACTACCAATTAATAAGAGAATATTTTCATTTCATAAATATCTCGTATATTATAACTTTAGTTATGTTGTATTATGTTGTTTCCTACAATTATCAACTTAAATATGTTTTTATGTTCTCTTAAAACTGCGTAAATTGCGCATTTTTACCTACTCTCCTTGTAAAATAGTGTTAAAATAACAAGTAAATTAGCGCCGTTGCTAAGATACGTTGTAGAAAACATTGCACATGTCAAACTTAAATTATTTTAAATTATTTATAAAATTTATAAATTTTTAATTAAATCAATTATCAATCTGCTGATAGATGGGTCTTGCAATTGTTACAGTATCTTTGAATTTTACATCATGAAGATTTTCTAACGCATATTCAATAGCAGATTTATCTGGATGGTTTAGATGTATTGATCTTATATGTTCTGTCAATCTAGTAGAAATAGTTCTACCTATGTCTGTCGAAACGTCGATTATTAATAAATATTAATATAGAACTATAACCTAAAGTCGATTTATTTTAATCTTAATGAGTCCTGAAAGGTTTTTTACTATTTACTTCTAAAGTAAATTTAACCAGCGTTTATGAAACCGGGCCGTAACCGATATAAGTATATACAGGGCTGTTGCGCACCTGGAAAACCTGGAAAACCTGGAAAAGTGAGGTAAATTTGAAGCTCTGGAAAAGTCAAGGAATTTTATTAAAAATCCGTGAAAACCTGGAAAAATAATTGCTGTAAAAAATCGTTTAATGGTTTTCCCACCAATATTTTATTATTTATGTACATATATCTAAGATATATACATATAAACAAATAAAGTTATATAATGTAATTAAATGTGTTGTTATTTAAAGAAACCATTTTATAAAGAGGATAATATTTTTTTATTTTCTTTAGTGAATTGTAACTTAGAATGAATAACTTTAAACCTAACAAATTTTAGTAAACGAAAATGTTTCAAACATTGTTTCTATGTAATGTTAATCGTTTCAAAAATGACCTGGAAAATAATAGGTAATAATAGCGCTGGAAAACCTGGAAGTCAGGAAATTTTGAAATCTGAAAAACGCAACACCCCTTTACATATACAAAATGTCCAATTATTTGGACAATCACCTTCCCAACTAAAGTTATCAAAAAAGATTTCGTCATCACTATAATAGCCAGCCAGCATCTAAAAACAACGCAACACATAAATAATACAGTATATAGATGAAATGGTGTAATTCTGCACTCGCGATGCAATAGAGATATATATGCGCTTACGTTATTTAAAACAATTTGTGTTGTTATATTTGAGCTGACGCTGATGCGAGCGATGTTGTATATAAATATGAGTGCTGTGTGCGCATATGTGAACACACACGTGGTTTTTTTCACGATGCAGTCGTGTTAGTACGCGTGGTTCCCGAAATAGTATACGTAGCCGCGGCCCTGCTACGCTTGTTCTGCCACGGCGCTCCGAGTTATATAGTGTTTTCGAACAGGAACGGACTAGGATTTGTTTTCGTTGTTGTGAAACATGAGCTTTATTTCAGAATTGAATAATGTAAATTTGTTTTTTTTTTGCACGATCGTGTTGTTATAGGTATTTAGAGCTATTGTTGACACATTATAAAAGTTGAATTTACCATACTACGATAAGTTTAGCTATAATAAGCAAAATCTCAATGCTGTTATTAGTTATAACCTAAGGCGTGCAATAAATAAAAAATAACTATGGCCCGTATTTAAAAGTGATTTTTGTCAAAAGTACTTTAAATTTTATAATATTAGATATAATAAAAAAATATCAAAAAAAGAAATACTACTCATATAAGTAATTTCGATAGAAATACAAATTTATTTTGAAGCAAAAAATAAAAGCACTTTTTCACAAACAAAAGAGATGAGAATGCGGGTTTATATTTTTTTAAATAGTAACTTGTTTCTATGTTCTGTTTATTTACTGTAATGTCATTTGTGTAATTTTTCCTAATGGAGTACGTCGAAACGTCGATTATTAATAAAAATTAATACAGAACTTTATCCTAAAACCGTTTTATTTTACTATATTCTTACTTAGATTTCCCATGTTGAGAAAAAATTTGCTTTAAATTCAAAGTAAACGTGTTTTTGAAATATAAACTTATGTTTTTCTAATGGAAATAAACATTTTAATAGAAAAAAAAGTAATAGTAAATAACAGAATGCGTAAACCTTTTGCTATTTTTAATTATATTTAAAAATTTTCTTGAAATAAAAATATAAATAATATTGATGTTAATATACCACAGCTGTCAGCTTGAAAACATGATTTAGTTAACCATTAAAAGAGTTGAAAATCTTGATTGATTTAAGTTAATAGGTTTCATGAAATTGTAGTTCGTGCTGTTGCATAATTTAAGATTTCTTGTTTTGAATAATTATTATTGTCTTTATATTGACTATTTAAGATAAGAAAAGTAAATTGTCTTAATTATCTCTTGAATAAGGTTGGATTTTTGTTATGAATTAAGATTTTTTTATGTTTTTTTTTAAAATATTTTCAATTACATTAATTTTGTAAATTTGTTATTGTTTTAAAATTAACACACTGTATAGAAACGAATACCTTCAACACACGACAAAATTTAATGATCATAATCATTCAAACTGTAATTTTAGCAATAGCAGTCTGTATGTGCCTTAACGTTAGTTCACACGGTTCTAATTGCTATGTTCAGACACGTAGCTCAAATACAAAATATGTTGAATTTCATATTGAATTTATTCGTTTAATACAACTTATTTATTGTAACTGACTGTTCTGAAAATAACATAATGAATGTTCAATTAATAATTCAATAATAAATTTAATATTATTAATTGATTTATATAAAATAAAACGATCATTATTATACCGAAAACATACCTGAGATATAACATCCTATGTAGAATAATATATATTTTTTATTACATACATACAGGGGTGTTTAACATGCAGTTTCGATAATTTGCGATATAACTACTTCTTTCTCGAGTAAAATTCGGAAAAATACTTAAGAGTACTTTTCGATAGGGCATAAAAAGTTATATAATTTGGTTTTAGTTTTAATTTACTAGCATATGCTGTTTGGACGCTAGAATTTTTTTTTGATTATTTGGTTTTTATTTTTTTCTCAAAAACTATGAGGTGTAGGAAAATAAATGTGGTATGGAAAAATGCGGAATAATGATACTATAACGGAGTGAAAAAACTATTATTTTAGGATGCATTGTTTAGTAGAAAAAAAATTTAAAACAAAATTTTTGAAAATTGGAATTTTTTCATAAGACTTTTTTCAAAATTTGCTCAAAAAAAATCTGAAAAAAATTCAGTAAAATAGAAAAAAAAATTAGCTACATAATAACTTAGTAACTTTTTTCTCTAACTCATTCTGGTTTGGCAGGAAAGAAAAAACAAATTAAAATGCAAAAAATATTAATTTTCAATAATTTTTCTTATTGGTATATAGGAAAATTCCTGAGATCAAGTTCTACTAAAAGAGACTTTACTAAAAAACCTGTAATATTACATAATTATGTACTTTTTCATTTCGTTGGTAATAATATCATATTAAGTACAGAATGTTTGTAATAGTTCTGATATTATGCATTTTTAAACAATTACGTATTAAATGTACAGCTGTTGAGTAATTATACCTAGAAAAACTCGACATCATAGTGTCGCATGGTTTGTAGGTAAAATTATATAATTTTTTTTTTAGAGTTATGACTTTACAGGACTAAATAACATAGTCTATGCTTTGTACATTTGAAAAGTATGATGTTTTTGTAATCTTTTTTTTCCAAATTGATTTATCTCAATAAATATTCAATTTCAGTTGGCCATATTTAGTATATTCCTATTTTAGGTAATATAGAATGAAATAAAATAAAATAATTGAAATAATGAAATTCAGTTATAGTGGACTCTGGCATGTATGATTTTCGAAATCTTTTTTCAAATTGATTTATCTCGATAAATATTCAATTTCAGTTGGCCATATTTAGTATATTCCTATTTTAGGTAATATAGAATAAAATAAAATAAAATAATTGAAATAATGAAATTCAGTTATAGTGGCTCTGGCATTCAAAAAAAATTCAGACACCCGGTCCTGGCCCGCACTATGTACACCATCTAAAAACCCGCAGTTGAGAACGCAAACGCAAACGCGCAGCTCCGATGGAAAACTCGGCTATAGCGGTGTGTGTGCTCGCTCGTTGACGGTAACCCGATACGTTCCTACAGCGGGAGGCGGTAAGCGGCACGGCGGTGGTGGCGGCAACGACGCGCGAGTATCGTATTACCACCATCGCTGTCCCGTCGCCGTATCGCCGCCGCCTCCACTGCTACCCCCCCCCACAACCGCGAGCGCGGATGAAGTTTGCGGCCAGCCTAGATCGAATTGTGTGGATAGCGCAAATAGAATGGCTCACCCGAGGGATATATTATGGAGAGGTGTGGAAAAAAGTATTGTTTTGATAAAATTACGAAATAATTTATGCTTGATGAGGGGTAAAGGTGGAAGCAATTAGAAGATTTAGAAGTCGATTGAAAATATATTTGAGTTTGACGCAGTTAGAATCAAATAAGGGATACAAATGACCATACAGTGGAACCTTGGTATATGACCTGATGTTTGGACCGAATTCATTTTAATAAATTCATGATTAATAAAAATTATAAAATTGTTCTTAAAAATTAAAATCAGAAGAAATTTAACAAAGTTATAGACTGCGAAGGTCTAGTCTGGTCTAGTACACCACCGAAAGAGCAGTACATATACCAATTAACGACTCTCGCCACCAGAAATTACATAATTTCAAACCAAATGAAGTCAATATAAATTCGTGAATAGTATATAGATATCACAGTGCTTGTTCATAGATGCGACATCTATCTATCTATCTATCTATCGCGTATAATTGAATTAAGTCGTATACCGAATAAAAGTCGTATACCGAGCAAAATTTGTTTCGCCCAAACAGGATGAATTCCGAATTGGACGTATTCTAATGCTGACGTATATCGAGATACCACTGTATTTGCAATTCTTTTTTTTTATGACCAATATTTAATTTCATTAAAAAAAAAACTTATACTATCAAATAAAAATAATTATTATTATATTAATTTTAGAAGTTTATTTTCATATATTAAGAGCCAGTAAGTATTACGAATTTTTATTTATTCTTAAGATAAATAAAAAATCATATGTATAACTGGCTAAAAATTCATTGTCTAATTTTAAAATTCTTCCAAAGGTAAATTTATTCCAAAATTTGTAAATACTGTTAGCCCTAAGAGCAATTTTGGTCAGTCTGTATTGATTGTTATTATAATTTTATAAAATAATACACTTATATTTTAAATTTTTTAAATTTAATAATATCACATTTAATATTTATTATATATTTTATACTATTTTATATTTAAATAAAATGTTATAACATAGTAAAAAAATCTTTCAGAACCAGTGGCGCAACCAAGGGGGGGGGGGGGGCGACGGGCCTCGGCCCCCCCTCCCCAAGGCTAGAAGAATTAGCACAATTTTTATTCGTTTAGTCATATATTCAGCAGTCACTTCTAACGCTACAATTATTTACCCCAAAATATTGAGCCAAAATTCATTATTTTAAACTATTAATTATTCGATTCATGTAAGATAAAGTGAAAATCTGGTTAGTATTTGCTTTTTTTTTTGCTTCTCCAAGATAAAATCCTTGGCCCCCCCCCCCCCAAGATAAAATCCTGGCTGCGCTACTGTTCAGAACTAATATTAAAATAAAACGGTTTTACGATATAGTTCTGTATTAATTTTTATTAATAATCGATGTTTCGACGTACTCCACGTACATCATCATCAGGCAAAAATTACACGAATGACATTACAGTGTAATTTTTCTTGATGGTGGTATACGTGAAGTACGTCGAAACGTCGATCATTAATAAAAATTAATACAGAACTATATTACTTAAAGCCGTTTTATTTTAAAATGTTATATAAAATAAATGAATGTTATTGTACATTGGAGATGGATTTATAATTGGCTAAATCGCTAATCTAAGTTTACATAAATCTTGCCAAGAAATTCGAAACATAAACATTTCTGACGTTACAAAATGTTTTACAATTAAACTAAGCAGTTGATTGTATATTTATGTTGAGATATATTTTCTATTATTTTATTCATAATATGTAAATATGTATTTATTAATAATCATAATATTTTACCTTAAACTATTTAACTGAGCGTTAAAATAAGGGCCAAATGTTTCTTGTAATACTTCTGGTTTAAGAAGAAAGATTTAAAATAAAATTGAAAAAAAAAGCTATTAAATTTATTATTTTTTTCAACTCCAATTAAATTACAAAGATTATTATCGATTATGACGAAATAAGATACATTTAAAAATGTTAAATTTTTTTATACTTAATGATAATTTCAAATCAAACATAATATGTATATTATATATTTTATTTAAAAGTCGACGTTTCGATATACGCTATGTATATTTTCATCACGAAAAAATATACAAATGACATATTTCTTTCTGATGAACTGGTATACGTAGAGTATATCGAAACGTTGATTTTTAAATAATATATACAGAACTTAATCCTAAAGTTTTTATTTTAATATAATGAGCTGAAAGATTTTTTTATTATGCTAATGTTAAAAATTTGTTTATAAAAAAAATTCAATGTTTTGTTATCAGTTGAACGATCTTCCTTAAAATTCATTAAAAAACTATAAACGAAATAGTCGAGAAAATTAGCAGATTATAAATTATAATTAAACTGTGAACAACATGGGTTCCAATTAGCTTCTTTCGCGAGCATATATTATACAATATGTCTCATATTTTACAATGTCTTCACAAGATAAAGAAATAAATTACAAGCGCAAAATTACTTGCTGTTGCATAAATTTAACCCTTTCCGTGGCAGCGGGCCACACATTTTTCCGTCAAGTAATTGTTTTAAGTGGTTATGGCCCCACCTTATTAGACTTGCATATTTCAGAAATTATCGAAATTAAAATTGATTATAACCGACAAATGTGCAGAGAAGAAAATAAAATTAAATAAAAAAAATCTGACACGGTCATATTTTTCTGATCTAGTATCTCGTGTACCTGATCTGATACATTATTTATGGGGACCGTTTATGAATGGAATATAAATGAGGCATTTATGAAAATTAAAATACGATAACAGAAATATGTAAATCGATTATCAGGTCTTACAGGGTGCATGTAAAAATTTAAAAGAATCTAAAATACTGATAAAAAATTAAATTGGATAATAAATGTTCTATGGGTTATTTATTATTTTACAATTTGATGACATTTTAGGCAATATATTTGGTTATTGAAAATAAATTATCTAAAATTTTAGATAGATCAACTAATAAGAATATACGACAAACTAAAAAATTATCTAATTACGTTAGATGAATACATCGAACATAGTTAATCTTCTTGTGAATTAGATGTTTTATCTTTTTTTATAGATAAATCAACTAAAACATTAGAAAAATCATCTACACTCACACTACTAAAATCGCAGTGTCTAAATGTATCTTAATAATTATTAAATTTTTCCGTGTGTCGCAGGTTTAGTGTAATTTTTATCACTGTTTTAGCGTGGTCCAAATGGAATACCGTTATTTCACTGTGTACCTATTATTGAAAGTGTTTTAAACCAAAAACAACTATTAGAGACGGCAAAAAAATCAATTTCTGCGTATTGTTTCAATTTCGTTGACATATTGCTATAACGTGACTTCATATTTGAAGTGTATTGTTTCAGGAATTATATGGTTATAGAAAGAAATTGTAGCCTACAAAATGAGATTGTTTCAATGTACACCTCTGTCTGGAAATTAAATGTTTCATGCTTGCAAAAAAGTGGTTTTAGGCAAATTTAGATATTTTAAGTAATTTAAAATACCAAACTTGTTTTAAAAACAGTTTTTAGGCTGAAATTTGACGTACCCGTTTATTGAGTTTCACTAAAAATTGCATATTATTAAATATTGTTCATTAAAAATAAAATTTAATTTATAAAGCGTTGTCTGGTCAAACTAAACAAATTGTTGAGTAATAATTTAAAAACTCATTGACATGAGTAATAATTAAAAAATGCATATATAATAAATGTATTAATTGCACTAATTAAGATGACTTTAAACACAAATAGTTCAAAATATTATAATAAATAAAGCAGATACCAAAGATTTATTCCACTATTAAATGATTCTACTACAAATTTGTTATGTTTAGGAACATTTTTATAAAAGAATTGTGCAAAAAATTGACTATAATAATTAAATTTATTTATTTTTCTGTTTTGTATATGCCACAATATTTGATTTGAGTCAAAATATAGTCAATTGATAAATTTATAGCCGGCTTTTTACGAATACAGAATTTTAATATCGTATTAATTTTGAGTTTTATTGAAATTATGTAAACATTACAGTGGTCTTTTTACAAACTGTGTACATTTTAAAAATTTGCGGTGGCTCAAAATTTTGTAGTTACGGCATTGACATAATACAATCTGAGTAATAGTAGGTACTTAAAACGCCTAAGTGTAAGTAAGTGTTCAAACATTTTCATATCTGAAATCTTTAGTGACAATTTGTTACTGACAAATAAATGTATTATGTTCTAATCTGTGTACAATGAATAAGTTGTTAGGCTCTTTAAAAATCATACTGAAATTGTTTTATGTAATATAATATATACTGTCAGATTATTTCATAGAAAACTTATTAATGTGACAAATATGTTAAATTTAGCAGGTCTGTGTTCTGTGGTAGAAAAAAATAAAATATTATTTTTCTATAAAATAACTTATAAATTTTTTTGAAGCATTATTTGAAAATAATATTAATAAGTAATATTTTGTTTACACTATATGAGTATAAGCTAGTTTGGTGTGAGATTTACATTGTACAATAAAATAATAGTTTTAAAAATTGATTTTCTATGGTCATGACCAGAAAATTAAATAATGAATATTTGATTTAAAATTGTAGAAAATAAAATTAACAAAGAATTACAAAATAAATTTGGAAATTTACATTTTTGATTATTTTATCGCTTAAGTCACGTATCTATAATATCTGGCAACTGGATTTGCTAATACAGTTTTTGCGAATAAAATAACTTACATGTTTAATTTAAATTAAATTATTGATATTTAATTAATTTAAAAAAAAATGACGAATTTTGTTTTGTTTTTCATTTTTGTTTGTTTGTGCAAGAAGATAGAATGCAGTAGCACATCTATGAGATTTTTATAATAGAAAGGGCGTAAGTGATCAAGTAAAATTTTGAGAAAAAAAATTAATTATTAAATAGGTAATGAGTTGATTAATATTTTTTACAACAACTTTAATACATTTTTTTATACTAAATAATAATTAATGAATCTAAATTATTTGATCAGTATTTTATTTATAAAGCTCATTATTTGACTTACAAAATGATCAATTTAAGTTGATGAGTATATTATTTTGCTTTTTCTCTGTTTTTCGCTCAATTGTACCATTTTATTAATAAAATAGTTTTTCTAATTTAGAAATAGCTAAATATTGACACTTATTTTATTGTGACATTTATAAATTTATTGTATAATTCTGAGAGTTGTAGCTAATGTTTTATTTTGTTTTATACACCAATGACTAGATTAATTTTGTTAATTTAATTAATTATTAATATTTGAACTTTAAGACTATTTTCTCAAATGTTATACGGTTGGAAACGGAATAAAAAGTATCACCAAAATCAAACATGAAAAAGAAATGACATAAGAAACTGAAAATAAGCTGAAAATATTCGCTGTAGTTAAAATCGCTATTACCCTTTCGAGATTTTTTCCAAGAAATTAATATCAACGGAATTACTTAATTTATGCTTTACTTAATTTCCTTTACTTATATATATATATATATATATATATATATATATATATATATATATATATATATGTCAGTATTCAAATATTAGCATAGATTAAAAAAATGAAACTCAAAACTAATTTAGTATCATTGTTTTTTGTTTCTAGTGGCAATGGCAGCACCGACAAACCACCTCTAATCGACTCAAGCGGTTCGGACAGCGACACGGACACCCCGCATCATTCACATCATCATACCGGTCATCAACAACCTCTTCTTCATCAACAACAACAGCAACAACAGCAGCAACAACAACTCAAACCATCTCAGCATCAACAAACTCAATCGAACAACGCCTATCACCAACAACCGCCGCCCGGTTATCCTTCAGCGGCGGCGGTAGCAGCAGCCGCAGCATTATATCCACCGCCCCCGTTACACGATCAGTACCAGACGTTGTGACGCTGGTTGAAGGATAATGGTGGGACGGCAAGGGGGGATGAATGGACACCGTCGCCCTAGGACACCTAGGTAAATTCGGAATGACAAGTGTTTTTATTTTGATATTAGGTTTGGGATTGAAACATGTTGATAGGTACACACAGAAATAAATAAAATATAGTTTTCGCTGTGAAAATCTGTCCTTATATATACGCGATAGAAATTTTCCGAACTAAGCTAAGATCTACCATCATAATACAAATTAATTCTGTCATACTAGTAGTGAGACGAAGGATGATAATCGCGCTATACGTATGTCTAAAAAAAACATACACTTAGTTTTCCGAACAGGATAGATTTTCATGGCGAGAACTATAGCTCTTTCATCTAATATGAATTAGATGACTAAATTTTTAGATGGTTTGTCTATTTAATTAGGTGATATTTTCCAATAACATTATATATACAAAGTAGTTGATTGATTTCAAATAAAGTTTAGGTAAATAATAATCGAAAAATCAATGATACAAGATAAAAAATATCTAATTATATTACACGAATACACCAAACGGAAATATGTATCTACTTTTGAATTAGATGTTTCGTCTAATATGATTAAAAGACTAAAAAATTATCTATTTTATTTAGATAAAATAATGAAAACATTAGACAAATCATCTAAAAAAAAATCTGTGTAGAAATGATTAGATTGCCCAATAGAGTTTTTATTTTCTTAAATTTATTAAGTTAGGAGCAGTGACGGATTAAAATATAAGCTAACTAAGCACGTGCTTAGGGTCCCCGACAAATAGAGACCCAACAAAAAACATTTTTTTAAGTATAATTTTTATGACAAATTTGAGGCGTTTGTAGCTTAAAATTGATGAAGAGAGCACCTTTTTGATATTTACTTTTTCAGACATAATATTGTTTACTTTATTGAAAAATGCTTAAGTTCAATACAATTCTGTTGTTACTTTCTAACAAATTATAACAATAAGAATTAGACCCTTACTTTTTGCAGTGAGGTGCAATATTATTTGTCTATATACCTATAAAATATAAACTATACTATAAGTGAATATTTTTAACAAATTTTTCATGTACTTTCACAAGCTAGTAAAAGATTTAACTTTGGAACAAAGTTTTGAAACTAATAGAAGTAAGTATTTATTTGGGATTTTCAAATGAACAAGTTAAACTGAAAATTATATAAATTTTTCGCCAAAACTAAATTTTTTTTCCTTATGTTACACTTACACAATTGATAATTTAAGTTGCAATATTCTTTAACATAAATTTGAAATAATATTTTAAAAGTAATATTTAACTTAAAAATATATACATTCAAATCGCAAATCTACCTGTTTCTAGTTGAAAAACTGTTTAAATATCCCAAGTAAATATTATCCTTATTGACACCGAAATATTTCTAAACATACCCTAAAGTTCCTGTTGATTATCTCATAAATGGTTCTTATATATTTCTTCTAAAATTAATTATTATATTTCACTAATATTCATGATATATTTGTTAATTATTATATACAGGTGTTTATAAAGTCTTTAGACACTAATAAAAACAATTATTACAAACTTAAATAAGGTAATAAAATTATTATTATTTAAAGTTTGCAATAAATTTTTAATTCTTTATTATTAAATTTTTTTTCTGAATTTACTTAAAATATATTTTTATTTGTTAGTGCCTGATTTCTCTAACATTAAATAAATCTACAAATTATTATGCCCTTTGGCAATTTTTTTCTATCAATTATTTTACAACAATTTAATTATTTATTGAATGAATTATTTTTTGTTGGTAAAATTAGGTAGATATGACTCTTCCAAATTTAATAATAAATACAATTTTTTTTCTCTAAATTTGTATATTTGTTCGAAAAAAACTCTATTGGGTAAAAAATCAAAAACCTTCTTTTTGCGACTGAAGACAAGCTTCTGTATTTCTCTTTAATTTCTTCACAATTTTATTGTAAAAAAAAAAAACAAAATGGACTTTTTGTTACACATCAAAAATGTTATATAGATATATTAAATGAACTATGTAGTCAAATATTATTATTATTATATCATATGTTAGGTGTAATTCTTTTCTTATTTTGTTTAAATTTATTATTTTTTTAATATATTTATTGTGTATTATAAATCTAGTTTTTTTATATATATTATTATATCTATAACTCACTCACTGTCACTGGTCATTGTAAATAATATAAATACTTATATTCACCTTAATTCATAATTGCATACAACTTAATTTTATGTCTTTCTAACATAATAAAAATTCACATTTTAAATAATATTTAGTGTAGCTATTTTAAAAGATCATATGTTTGGTATCAAATTTTTAACATAACTTTTTATAATATAAAATACAAGCTTTTAAATATACGTTTATATGAAAAATCAGTTCAGTCCGGCTCTGTTGAGTTGGAGAAATTATATTTTTATTCAAACCAAAATTACACTGATGTGTTAACAAATATTCTATTATTAAAGCGTTACATCTTTTTTTTTGGAATTTTACTGTGATAATTAATGTAATTTTTCTATGAAAATTTTGTGAAAATTACATAAATTTTTTACAGTGTAGTCTATTATAAATAAAGAAATGTTTTTGTAATTTGTTTACCAAAAATATGATCTTATAAGTTTAATATTATTTTGTGATAAATCGTACTTTGGTACTTGGTGAAAAATTATTATTAATAATTTTTTAGGGAACATGATCAAAACTTTATTTATGTTATTTGTAAATTTTTTTGTACATATTCTTATTTTGTCACTCTCATTCGCATTATTATTTTAAGGAATTTAACTTATTGGATTATTTTGTGTAAGGGTTTTTTGTTAGTGAGAAATGTGATCCTCAAAATTAAAGTTAAGAAATAGTTAATTAAAAAATTAAAATTGTGTTTTTATTTTATCACATCAATAAAAATATTACAAATGGCAATTAAATTACATAATATTTGTTACTAATTATTTTAATGGAAAAAATTACTGATATTTTTAAAAACTTTCTCTTTTTTTATTGTATTTTATTTCAGTACCTTCTTTATATTATGTAATAAAATAATAACAAAAATTCGTTTAATTTATAAAATAAATACATACAAATACAAATAAAAATTATAAAAATCAATTTATATTTAATAATTTTGTTATATTATTATGAAATATCACTTTTAATTGTGTTCTTGCATTGTGTTTATACAAATATCCTTTAGTTAAAAATTAATCACTTTTGTTAGGTCCGCTTCAATTTACTATAAAAGAAAAATGTGAAAAACGTTTTAATTAAAATACCTTCTAAAATGGCCATTTTCTATATACGTACATCTTACTCTCTAAATTATTAAATTAACCACAAGAACAAAAAAATCTTACCTTTATCGCGAGCCACTTTTTTTGCAGCCAATTGCATCTTCCGCTTGTCCCAAGCTTCAGCAATCATATCGGAAATGAACTGTCCAAATACGGTAAATTTAGAGCCCGTCGCTTCTTCATATTGATCAACGAGCTGTAGTAATTCGTCTTCAATCTTTGGTAATTGTTTAAAAACTGCTTTTCGTTCTTTTTCTTCGCGTAATAATTCACCGCCACGATTGCGAAAACGGTTCGGACATTGTGCACGCTGATCCAAATCCAATATCTTCTTCCATAAATGCTCGCGTTTATCTATTAATGTGTAAATTGCGCTAGAAAAACAAAACATTTACTTGTAATTTTTGAATGTTTCTGAAAAGGTCTATTGTTTACATATTTTATATATATATATATATATATATATATCAGAATTATATATCAGACATGTCAATAATTATATGTATATTTACATTACAATTTTTAGAAATCTTTGAATGTTTTTTTTTGTGATATATGCATGTAGTTATATATTATAAAATTTATTTCTATTTGTTTTTAATATAACGGATCCTATAGTATTAAATTTGTAAGATCAAATAATTATCTGATTATATAATTTTTATCAACATTTCTTAATATTTTCAAATTCAATTATATTATGAATTCAAACTGAAGCCCACATGACTGAGAGTGATATCAGATTGACACCTTACATCACTCGACTGAACAAATCAGCAAATTATTATAAACACTAGATTATATATTAAAAAAAAGAAAGATAAAATAAAAACTTACACATTCTTTTCGTGATGCGCACGTAGTTTCTCTAGTTCTATTTCGTGCAGATAAAGTAAATCCTCCGTATAACAATTGGAATCCAAATAAATAAATTTCATTTTATCTTCCTCACTATATTTGCACATATTCCACCAATCTTGTAATTCCAATCGAATTTTATCTATAGATATTTTAATATTAGCTTTCTTTTTTTCCTCGTATTTTTTAACTTCTTCTTTTAATGCATTGTGTACGTCGACGGAGTTGCCAGTATTTTTTTGCAAGAACGCACTACGTATTTGCGGCGATTCTTCAAGTCTTTCCCACAAATTTGTTAACTTTTCACGTAATTCAGAAATATCTGCTCTCATATCGTATAATTTAGTTTCTAAATCTAAATGCAATTGTTTTAAATTATCCATATTTTTATCAGATACTTGAAATTGATCATCTGTTCCGCAGATAACTAGTTTCTCAAAATCTGAACTTGGCTTTATCTTTAGTTCTTTACTAATTTCAATACACGACAATTTAATTTTCGGAAATTTTTTTTTACGTTTAGATATTTCTAAAGACAATTCCTCTAAATATATTTTAAAATCATTTACTTCTTCTGCATTTGGAAGAGGTTTTACTGATAAAGATTTTATATTTCTTCCTAAAGTCTGACATAATTTTTTTTCTTGTAAAATAATTTTTGCTATTTCAGCTTGTCTAGCAGAATAAATACCATTGTAGCTGAAACAATTAGGTACTTATAACAATTTTTAAGAAACAAAAAATAAGAAAAAAGAAATCTAAAATTCTCTTATATCGAAAAGCATTTAAAAGTAAAGGTGCATTCAGAGATTAATATTTTACTTAACTTATAAACTTAAGTTATAAACTGAGTTAAGTATCAATCTCTGATTTCAGCTTATAGTCGGATCTACAAAAGCAGATTTTTTTAAAATTAATTTCATGGAAAATATACATACTATTTGAAATCATTATCCAGTTTTTCTTTAAGAAGTAGTAATGAAAGATGATCGTAGCCCTCCACAGAATTTTTCATTTGAAGTTTATGACACATATTATTGACTTTTTTTAAAAGTTTTTTATTCTCTTCTATTAAAGCGTCTCGTACATCTTCGGCATCTGTTGTAATTGCTTTAAACCAGTCTCGTACTTCTTTTAAAAAAATCGTCTGCCGTTCATTGCGCACATCATTATCGTAACCAATTTGTATCCAAATGTTATCTAATTTTTCTAAAAGAGCTGCGGTTTCTCCTTGAATACAACTGGCAATATCACTGTATCAAAAAAGAACAATTAGATCATAAGCGGGTTTTGAAAGAGGGCGGAGTCCGAGTTAAGAAACCCCCAAGTACAAGTGACCATAAATTTTTTTTTCTAAAAATTTCATATTTTTAAAAATCACATATATTATAATATCCCTAGATAGTTTTTAGGAGAAAGTCGAACCTGGGCCTCGATTTTATAAGTTAAATTCTACTAGATTTTCAAATCTATAAGAATTAGTTTTCCCCCACTCTTGTCGAGGTGTGGATTTTGAATTTTACTGCTTAGAAGCAGTAGAATTCGTGACCTTGAATTTCTATATGTCTAGTTTGACGTTTTATATATTCGTTTAACTTAAAAAGTGTGGTTAGAACATTTCATATTTTAAATAATTAAATAGCTATGTAATTTATTTTTAAATGTATATTATTTGTTTTTTTAATTAAATTATTGATATTTATTTAAAAATTTTATGGTATGGCTCATGTTTTATTGTGGTTTTTAAATAATTACCGCAATAGAAAAAGAAGTCCGGATTGTATAAAATTTTGATATAAAATTTCATCTGTCGTATGTTTTCTTGTATTTTACTACTTGCATAAATAAAGGTAACATAATTAAATCAATTTAGATCTATAAATATAGATGAATAATATAGATTCGAATTCAATTTTACGCATTTTCTCCTAAAAATCTTCCACATTTTTAAGAATCGTATTCTGTATTTATATAAGTTAGCTACAAATATATCATTAACCAAACTCTGTTTAAGTAGACAGATATAATACCCAAAATAAAATATAATATACTTTTTTCTTCATTTTATAACTTCGATATAAAGTATTTATAATAAATTGAATAATATTTATTTTTTCCATTTTTTTATGTCAAAGACACCAACACAAACAATATTCAAAATAAATAAACTGCAATACACAATTACGCAAAAACAAAAACAGTTTTAACATTTTCGCGCACGAAATTTGAAATTTCTTATAGAATTTACAAAATCGCTTTAGGAAACAAAATTCCCCATGACATCTAAAATGATGGAGGGGGAAAACTAAATTCTTGTAGATTTTGAAATCTTGTAGAAATTATAGTTATAAAATCGAGGCCCTGTTAATATTTTATTCAAATTAAACAACAACAGTTGTATTTTCTCCCATGATTATTTTTACGGAAATCTATCAAATAATATATCAATATATTTAACATATATCGTTAAAATTAAATAAATCGTCAATAATTAAATAAATACACAATTTAGTATCTGTTACTAATTGTTACATTACAAAATAATTTGTTAATAACTACCAAATTCGAAATTCGTTCAATTAGAACCGTGTTAATTAACGTTAAAACTGGTTAAAACATATTTTACAATACACATTCACCTCTCAAATTTTATGCCTGAATAAAAAATATATAGAAAACATGTAACAATTTCATTTTACACATTTGTTTGTAGAGTTTTCTTTATTTTTATAACAGGATAATGCAATATTATCAATAAAATAATATATTATTTTTAAATATCACTTATAAAAACATATACATACATACCCATATGAAAATCTATATTATATATAATATAATAACTTACGTTTCATCAAAATTACTTGTCTTCTCTCCTTCTGATGGAACAATAATGTCAACAGTATTTTTATCCATTATTATTAATTAAAGTTAAAGCTTAAAACAAAATAAAATAACTCAACACTCTACAATGTACGTCCAACGACTTGAATTGATTCAAATTATTTAGACTTATATTGGGATTGGTTGGTTAGAATTGCAGAAATTCTTCAGAAATTTTAAGCGGTTAATTTAAAATTTAATTCTGAAAAACATCATGTAATAGTTGGCATTATGCAAATATTTATTTCTTTAATTTGAAAATAAAAACATATTTGATGATTTATATTAAGTTTGTTCGATTAACTCTTGTGTTTTACTACAAAACGTCATCGTAAATGATGCAGCAATATCATATAATATTTTTTTACTTAACTTACTTTTTTTCTTCTAATTTTGTATTCGTTATACACCAATTCATTCCACACTCGATTCCTTCTTCCATTATAAACCCCACGACAAAATCTTAATTCAATAGCAGTTATTTTCCTTATATATTTCTACATCCAAACCTAATACTCACTACTTCTCAGTTAAACCCGCCATCCTTAGAAAAGAAAATCTATTCAACTACACAAACTCATCTACCTGCTCTAAATGTGCACCAAGTTGATAAATTTGTATTTACTAATAATAAACAATTTAACGATGTTACATTAATTGAAATTTAAATTAGTAATAAAACCGATCATCATCAGCATTTTAAACTAGTTTTGTATGCATCTATAATTTTTAATAAAGTTGCCCTAAAATACAATTAGGAAATAAATAAAACAGAAATTTTATAAAAAATAATAATTCCTATATTTATTAAAATTATGTAATGCTATATAATTATTTAAAAAATATTCTTAAACATAAACTTGTACATATCAAAATAAATTTGTTTTTAAAACAGATGTAGTTAAAATTTGTCGAAATACTTTTTGTGAAAGTTCGTATAATTCGCGTGGATCATCGTACAAAATATTATTACTATATCCAGTTCGTGAATCAACATGAGATGCCATCGATGCTTGCGATAATGCAATGCGTGCTAACTGCTGCAGAAGAGAAGTAATATCTTCGATCAATGGTGGAAAAGCTTCAGCAATACGAACCAAATTAGGAAGAACTGGTATAAATAATTTATTTCGACCTTCACTGTTCAATACTGTAACAAAATGTATTTTCAGCACGTAGTAAAATTTCATAAGAATAATAGAATAAAGCTCGCGCATCATATGGAAAATTAAGTTGTATTAAGAGAAATTAGCGTTACTTAGCAAACTTATAAATACATACCTCCTAGTAATGCTGCTAAAGTGCTAATACCTAAATGAGCAACGGACATTGATTTTGGCAACGTATATTGAACAGATAGATGTGACAACAATTGTACGACAAATACTTGTTTATTAATACAGGGTTGACTCAGAAGTTCGGGAATAAAGTCTAAACATATATGCATTGATGGTATTCCTCGAACAGTAATTTCCAGTAATTCGCTCGGATAACCCTAAAAATAATAATAGTGATGCAATATCTAATATTCTACCATATTACCGGTTTATTAAATGTTTATCATTTGTATCCTTTTGGTTTTTGTTTATGTGTTGTTTATTGACAAATTTATTAATAAACATTGTTAATTATTTAATTAATATTAATTTAATAATTTAATTTTTTTATATATTTATATTTTTAACTTTTAACTCAAAATATTGTCGAATTTAAAACAATGTTAAATTAAATTTATCTGTTAGGTACCAATCGTAAAATTGCCCTGTTTATGAAAGAGTTTTTTCACCTTATCCTATTCCTTGATCGCAATTTAATAACCGAATTCTTCAGGTGTATTATTATTCAGCATATTTTTCACGTGCTACCAGTTCACGGACTGGGTAATTATACGGTTGGAGTGTAATATATCCATTTTCACCACAATTTATAAATGATACGAAAATTTCCGTTAAATTTTTGTTATCGAAAATATTCACAAAAAAAGTTTGAAATAGAAATTTATCTGAAAATGAACTAATTTCACTAGTGATGTATCAGCTATAAAAACTTGATACAAGTACGAACAAATTAAGCTTCTAACTTCCTTTAGTGCCCACATTTGTCCTGGCATTATTTTGTCTTCAGGCGTTTCAAGGCAACCTTCTAAAAGTATTTGAACAGCCGAACTTTCTTGGGTGATAACTCTGCCTTGCTGGTAGGGCTGGGCGATATTGGAATTTCAATATCGATATTTTTATCGATAAATTGATATATCGATATTTCGATATATCGATAATTTTTATTTTTAATATCAATTATCGATATATCGATATATCGATATATCGATAAATTATCGATATATCGAGATTTTTTCCCAGCCCTAGTTCTTGATAATTTTGTATAATTTTTTTTTTAAATAAATGTACTTGATTAGCAATTTACAATAATTTTTTTATCATAGTAATTATAATTATATTTATTATTTTCAAGTTACATAGTTGCATATCTGGATAGGAATGTTTGGAGAAAACAATTTTGAGATAGTGGAAAAAGTTTGTGCCATATTATATAATAATTTAAATTTTTAACTATAATTTTGATAATTTATCAATTTATCAATAATATATTAATTTTTATTTTATATAGTTGTTATTTTTAATTAGAGCCACAATAAACAGTATTAGGACATTTAAATAATTACAGTGTTTTTGAAATATAATATTATTTATATTTATATGGTATTACAAATTTATCGTTATCATTGTACTGCAGTAGTTTAGACAACTCAATTAGAGATGAGAGAAGTATCCTGAAATAAAATTAAACATGTAATTATAAGCATTTAATAATGATTATTACTTATGAGGATAAAGTCTAATATAAATTACAATTTACTATAAAAATTACACTGAATTTCAACAGTACGCGTCTGAAATTTCGAATAAAATTTTGTGCTTAGTCAGAAATTGTTGAGTAATAAACAAATTTTGATTAATCAAAAGTTGTTGAGTAATTCACTGTTGTGAGTACTAAACAACAGTATCAAGAAACTCATGTATAATGAATATAATATTTAATAAGAATATAAAAGAAAATAAAAATTGGTCCGGTTGCACAAAGCAATGTTAAATGCTTTGTAAGTTAACCAGGTAGTTAACTTGCTAACTGACTAATCAATGTGGCTTTTTAAAGATATATTATAACAATCTACTCGCCTAGTTAAGTCATTAATTAAGGTAGCGATGCTTTATGCAACCGAGCCATAACTATATCACAGAAAAATATAAGTTAATAGATAGATATTGTAAAAAAATTAAACAATCAGTAAATTGCTATATTTATAAAAATTTTGATATAACTTTTTTTTTAGAAATTATTTTGTACTTACTCTAGTCAAGTGTTGTGTCCAAACCAATTTGCCCCTCAGAATCAAAAAAAAAAGGATGCGCATAAGAGACTTCAACAAATGTTGATAATAATATAGAAGCAATTATTGCCAGAAAAAGAACTTGTGTAATACTCATCATGGACAATTTAACCTTACAATTAGCTTCTTTGAGAAACCGAAAACTGTATTGAATTTTGAATATTTTCAGTCTTAAATACTCAAAATTATCAAGAATGTTATGTATAATATATATTTTTTATCAAATTACCTATTATTTTGAATATCTAGTCATACGAATATATATATTTTACATAATTTTTCAGCAACTAATGTTAAAAAAAACATATATGTAATAAAAAAATATATAAAATTTCTACACGATTATTTACTAGTTAATAATATCAGGTTTTTGTAGATATTCTTTTACATAAAAAAAAATTGTTTTTAAAAATTGACGCATATTATTAATTATATAATTATATTATTTCGATTTTGTAAAATATTTTTTTATATTTTTAATTTTATTTCCGAATTCCATCATTTATAAGTACATTGACTGATTTTATTTAAATTAAATAATAATTATAATATCATAAAGTTATAATAAATATTTAAGATATTAAGAAAAAATTTGTGATTTAATTTAGAATTATTTCTCATACTTTAGACAGGGCAAAACTAAATGAGCATTAACTAAATCCTTAATTTATCCTAATGATAATTACGTTCAACCCCTGAAACATGAGTTTCGTTTTCAATTTGTTGCACGTGCACGTTATAACTGTTACGATAATTTTTTATTTATTAACAATTTTTTTATCTATAACAATAACCTTGTTCTTGATAATTTTTCATTATTTTTTTTTAAATATATTTTACTGGCAATTTACAATTTTTATCATAATAATTATAATTATATTTACTATTTTCAAGCTGAAGGTGCTTATCTGGATAGAAATATTTAGAGAAAACAATTTCGGGATAGTAGAAAAAGTTTATGCCACATTCTTGTACATGACGTGATTGTGTATGTATGTATGTATGTATGTATTCAAGTAGACTACATTTTTCTTAACATTACATGATTATTTAAATTTTTGACTATAATTTTAATAATTTATCAATTTATCAATAATATATTAATTTTTATTTCATATAGTTGTTATTTTTAATTAGAGCCACAATAAACACTATTAGGATTTTTAAATAACTACAATATTTTTTCAATATAATATTATTTTTATTTATATGATATTACAAATTTAATATAAATTATGTTCATAACATCATTTTGCTGCAGTAGTTTAGATAACTCAATTACAAATGAAAGAAGTATCCCGAAATGAAATTAAACATGTACATTGTACATATAAGATCAGTTAAAATTTATTAACATCATAGCTAACTACTTATTTTCTTTAAATATTGATGTTAATATTCCGAATAAAATTTAGAAGAATATGCACAAATATAACATGATAAATTTATACGAAAATACTATATTATCCAAAATTTTGTGCTTAGTCAGAAATTATTGAGTAATAAACCAATTTTGATTAATCAAAAGTTGTTGAGTAATTCAGTGTTGTGAGTACTAAAAAACAATATCAAGAAACTCATGTATAATGAATATAGTATTTAATAAGAATATAAAAAAAAATATATTGGCCCGGTTGCACAAAGCAATGTTAAACGCTTTGTAAGTTAACCAGGTAGTTAACTTGCCAACTGACAATCGACTCTTCTAGTTAACTCATTAATTAAGCTAGCGATGCTTTGTGCAACCGAGCCATAACTATATCACAGAAAAATATAAGTTAATAGATAGATATTGTAAAAAATATCGCATTATTTTTTTTATTATTAATGTACCATGTAAATTAAAAAAAAAAAACTAAACAATCAGTAAATTAGTATATTTATAAAAATTTTGATATAACTTTTTTTTAGAAATTATTTTGTACTTACTCTAGCCAAGTTTGTTCAAAGTTCAATTGACAGCATCTGAAAAACGTTCAAGAGACTTCAACAAATGTTGATAATAATATACAAGCAATTATTGCCAGCAAAATAACTTTGGTAATAGTCATGATGGACAATTTAGTTTCAGCTTCTTTTGAAAACTGAAACTGCATTATAATTAATATTTTCAGTCTTATATACTCAAAATTATCAAGAATTTTATTTAGAGCTATAAATTTTATATAGCATATTAATATATTTTTATATATGCGCATCCAGTAGCTGATCCTAGATATGATGGTCCCATACCAATAGCTGAAGGAAGACTTCCAAAACCAGTTGGTTAAGGTAAGTAGAAAATATTTTCGGAAAAAAAGTTATATGACAAAATTTTTAGGAATGTAAACTAATTTACTGATTAAACAATCTTTATTTTTTTTTTTAATATTATATAATAAATAAACAAGTATTAGTATTTACTTGAATATGTATATAGGTATATAAAAATATATAAAAAATTTTCGTGGATTAAAAGCAGTCTCTTAGTGATTTTGATAAATAAAACTCAATTGAAATACTATCTAAGCTTTCAATATATTTATATCATCAGAAAGCTACAATAGCATACATGTAATTAATATAACATTTTTTAACACATGTTTAATTTAAAATTTGCAGAGATAATAGAAAATAATTTTCTTTAGTAAACAAAACATTTTATGTGGTAATATTACACGAAATAATTATAGCATAACAATTAATAAACTTATATAGTTTTAGAAATAATAAAATTAGTGTTTGTTAAGACATTTCTTAATTGTTATGTTATAATTATTTCGTATAATACGGAGTAGTTACGTTCTAAATTGTTTTGTTCATTAAACGAATACATTTTCTACTATCTCTGCGAATTTTAAGTTAAACTTGTACTACATTAACTACATAAATACTATTGTAGCTCCTTATATATATATATATGATATAAATATATATATGATATATATATATATGATAAAGTTATATCTCAATACAAGAATTGTGAACAAAAATAAACTACAGAGAAAAAGTAGATATCTTATAATGTCAAACATATGGACTACAATCAAATAATAAAACAAAAACATATGTGTTTTTCATTTCAAAGGCATCTCCGTTTTTATTTTATTTGCATTACTTCAACACTTCCTCTCAAATAAAATCTATTCAAAAAATAAATAAAATTATAAAATTTACTTAGATCTTATTTAAACTTATCATGCAATAAAGTTTTTCAAAACGGATACACGGAAGTGCCTTTGTCATGATATCAGCAATTTGATTTTCGCCTTCCAAATGTACATTCAAGAGTCCATCCAGGTATTTTTCACGAACAAAAAAATATCGTATTTCAATATGCTTAGAGCGTTTGTGAAATTCTGGATTCTTTACCAACTTCACAGCACTTGCGTTGTCAATAAATAGAGTTGGCACATTAGCAAGTTTAGAAATCTCGTTCAGCATTCTAGTCAGCCACATTGCTTCTTTTGCTCCTTCGTTCGCCGCAACAAATTCTGCCTCTATAGTGGACAAAGCGATAGATCTCTGCTTCTGACTAAACCAAATGATTGCTCCTCCGCTATATGTACAAACCATTCCAGATGTTGATCGCTTAGTTTTAACATCGCCAGCAAAATCAGCATCGATGTAGACTTTCAGCACCCCAGGCTAGTAGTTAGCTTTAGTACTTTTCAAGTATCTGAAGATTCTCTTTACCGATGTCCAGTCTACTTGCGTTGGATTGTCCAATTTCTGCGACGCTTTGCTCAAAGCAAAAGCAATATCTGGTCTCGTTGCAGTCATCAAGTACATGAGACAGCACACAGCTTCTCTGTACGGGACATTGACAATTGAGCTTTTTTCTTCACTGTTGACAGTTTCTTCTTTGATTGCAGGAACCGAAACTTTGTTAGCTTCAGCCATTCTGAAACGCTCCAGAATTCTCTTAGTATAGCTCGTTTGATGGATAAATACAGACCCATCCATCTGACGTTGAATCTGTATACCCAAAAAACAATCTGGCACGTCAGCAATAGTGATTTGAAATTCCTTTTTAAGTTCTTTCAAAAACTGATCAATTTGATCTTGATCTGAACCTACAATCAGTCCATCGTCATCATAAATTGTTACCAACATTTTATTGCCGTCCTTTTTCTGTATGAACAAACATGGATCTGCAGTAGGGCTGGGCGATATTGGAATTTCAATATCGATATTATATTCAAAAAATATCGATAATATCGATATTATATCGAAAAATCGATATATCGATATATCGATATATCGATATTATCGATAAATTGATATATCGATATTTCGATATATCGATAATTTTTATTTTTAATATCAATTATCGATATATCGATATATCGATATATCGATATATCGATAAATTATCGATATATCGAGATTTTTCCCCAGCCCTACTTGCTGGTCAAGTGGTGGATTTGCTTGTAAATATTGTGCCAGTTGACTTCTAGATGCTGCTAAACTAACGCGTAATATCCTTAATACAATTGTTAATAATGGCGCACATCGCAATACTCGTTCATCGCAACGTAAGATCTGCAAGGGATCGGCGGATATATCTTGCGCGAAAACCGGTATATTTTTTGGTACAAGTGATTTGATTGATATTACCCATAAATGTCTGGGTAAAACAGTATTCAGCCTTAGCCACACACGTTTATACAGTTCTTGAACATAAAGTGGTACCTTTGGACTTAATGTTTTGCGTGAATAACTAATTAGAAGCGTCGAAAATGGCCAAATATTGATAGGTTCTCTATTTAAGAATTGTTGAGAAAGCTTTGCTGTTTTATATGGAGATGCTTCAATATTTTCAGATACTTGCATCACATCATATTCACTAATGTAAGTGTCGCTACATTCATTTATGTTGGACATATCGTCTAACCAGTCTTCAACTAATGCTAAATGAGGATAATGCGTTGCTAGTAGTTTTAAGCAGTGGCGTCACTAGAGGGGTGCGGGGGGTGCGGGGGGTGCGGGCCGCACCGGGTGACACCATCACAAGGGGTGACACCAAAATGCAAAATATCACTGTCTATGATTCTATGTCACTCCATGAAATTATTCTTATGCGCATTGTTTCAGCCTAACCGGCCCAGCGACAGAAATGTATTATATTATTGAAATATAAAAATATCTCTGTTCTGTTAGTTATAAACACAAAAACGTGTTATAGTTTTGCGTGTATAATAACTACTCCAGAATATAACATTAGGAAAGTTCTGATTTAGTCGAGATTTAATATGATATAAAATTTAATGTTAAAATAACAATTAACAATTATGGGGTGTCGTGAGGGGGTGACACCATAAGTTACCGCACTGGGTGACACCAACTCTAGTGACGCCACTGGTTTTAACAATGGCCCAAATAAGCCAGCATATAAATGCTGATCTTTCTGTACTTGATGTAATAAGTATTTGATTGGTAATTCACCGACAAATTCGGCGCTATACGATATGATTTTTTTCGACCGCTCGCTACTAGAATTTTAGCACTATTTAATCGTACATTCTCATACAGTAGTAAATAGTACAATACCAATAATTGTGGTGTTAAACTAGTTTCGGTTATAACTACATCTTCACAGTCGGGACTATCATGAAAATTAATATTGTACAATGTTTTCTTTGCATTGAAATTTGGATCAAATATCGAGCTGCGAAATACGCGACGTATTTCATTCTCCGTTAAGGGCTTATTTGTGAATTCGGATGTTTTGGCATTGGGAAGCAAAATCGAATTAACATAAACCTCAACAAGTGAAGGTAGCACCGGATGTAATGGATAAGTCGATGTACATATCTTTCGATAAATCCAGTTTTTAATATTCACATTATGCTTGGCAAAAGCGCGCGATTTTAACAGCTGATGAATGCAATGTATTGGTAGAAAACCAGGAATATTCACATTTAAATCGGATGTTACTGGCATTTTTACAGCATGAGCTGCAACAACGTGTTCCGTGAAAATCTCTTGCGTGAATACCGTTTTCATTCGAGTCATATTATTCGGTCGTATGGGAATTTTCATTCCCAATGTGGAACAAACTAAATCTCAGATTGCACTCAACTGATTACTGTGGAAATGAATAGCCATTAGCAGAAGCATTTCGCCGAAGGAAGCATTTACGCCGCTTGCGCTCTCAAAGTATGCTTCTTCTTTCTCAAGCCATTGCACCCATTCGATACCTCTTCGTTCATGTTCCGGTGATGATACAAGTGAAGGACATGCAATTAGCATACACAAGCCGAGCGATACAAATCGAACGCCAGCCGGAGTCGGTGATCGATGAGATGTTAATAGTTGAACTACTAACGATATTTCATCATCTTGAAATCTAAGTAAAATAAGCCTTGATTTAAATTCAATTCAATTTCGAAATAACTAGATAAATTATTGAACAATTCCATATTCTCATATTAATTATATTAAATAGTATTTTCAACGAAATTATTACAACATACAACAAGAACAAATGATTCCAATTAGACGATTGTTCTGCATATTTTGATTTAGTCCTCGCTTATAGTTACAAGAACATTTACGAAACACCAACAAACAACTTAAATTTATTAATTTAAAGAATAATAAGCGCGTGTGGAAAAATTACATGAGATCAGTATTGGGCAGCTCTTTATATGCAGTTCCAATAGGTGTAATGTTCGTCTTCGTGATAAAGAACTTTTTAGCAGTTTGTATATGTAAAACAAAAATTTATGTAAGATTTAAATCTTATATTCATAATTACACATGGCGTATTATATATTAGGTTATAGTATTTTCTTTTTTTGCTTAAATCGCCATTAATTTATTTTGTTGAATTAATTAAATCATTAGTTAATTTAAAAATGAACTGATTTAATTAGTTCATCAAAATAAATTAATGGCGACTTAAAAAAAAAAATACTATAACTTAAGATTTAAATTATTTACAGGGATAATTGTAATCTTCAAAGAATACTGAAAACTTTGTGTTTCTAAACTAAAAATTCATATAGAAATCAAATTAAATTGAAATTTCTGATTTACATTATGTTGGAATTGGCTAGATGTTCTCTAATAAATTTTGAACAAAATTCAAACTAAAATCTAGATAAAAAAAAAACAACATAGAAATCTTGATAAAACAATTAAAAATTTATCTAGTAAAAAAATCTAGTAATATAATATAATATAATATAGTAATGTAATGTAATGTAATGTAATATAATATAATATAGTAATATAACATAACGGACAATCAATATAGAAAAGAAATAAATTCAACATACTTGATTCTGGCAATTCCTCTCATAACACAATATAATCGTAAAAGTGCTGACGCTTGAACAACGTATGAATCAGGCAATTGTCCGTCAAGTGAAGCTAAAATAATACATTGTAATCGACGCAATAATTCATCACGTAATTGCTGTAAGGCAGCCTGAGATTCTCCTTTACGTTTCTGACCAGTTCGGATAAATAATGCAAACCATGTACGAATAGTTTGATCGTTTCCTAATAATAAACCTGCATAAAGAAAAATTAACAAGTAAATAAAAAACCTGTCAATTGTAAAAATCCAAATTTTTTTGTTGATATATTTTTTAATGAAATATTGTTTTGTCATAGGAAGATAAATATGTATGGAAAGTTTGAAGGAAATTAGTTCAGAAAAACTGGGTAAAAAATTGATTTCAAAATTTGATGACAAACAAATTAACAGTTAAATTAAGTTAAATAATTTGTTTTTTTTAATATCACTAACATTAAAACGTAAGAACAGATTTTTTAAAAAAATTGTTGTTTCATTTTAATTTAAAAGAATTTCCAAATAAAGTACAATATAAAGTACAGTAATACATTATTAAATATATAATAATATTTATTAAAAAAATATTACCAGAAACAAAAGCGACCATATCGCCTTGAATTTCAGCACCATCAGTTTTGTCTAAATAATCTAGCGATAGGGCAATAGCTAAAGCGGGCATACGGCATAATTCAACGCATTTACTTCATACAGCTAATGCCTCAGTAGTATTGAGCGGCATTATTCCAGACTGATTAAGTTAACAAGGTCAATCCGCTAATTAGTTTTTGGCGCCGTTAATGATGTTTTCTCCTTAGGAATTTATGAAATTTTGAATATTTGTTATTTCTAACTATGGAACTGATAAATTTTAGAAAGTTTGTTATGTTTTATTGAATTTTAGAATATTTGTCATTGTTATTCTTAAATATTTCTATTTAATTACATGTTATGGAATAAAATTTCTCTTTTTTGCAGAGAAATATTTTTAACTAATACATTTTTAATTATGTTGGAATATTTGTGTTATTAAATTTTTGTTATTTGTCATTGCTATTTTTAAATATTGTTAAGTTTTTCTTTTTGCAGAGAAAATATTTTTAACTAATACATTTTTAATTATGTTGGAATATTTTAAGAATATTGTAAGAATATTAAGGGAAATTTTTTTTCTAAGATATATATATCAAATAACCTTGTAATTTATTTCAATTTTAGTACTTTCTTATTTTAAAATAGAATTTATAAAAAAAAAAAAGAAAAACAGTATGTTTAGATTCATATATAAATCACAATTTATTATTTACTTATAACACTTTTATGTTAACTAAAACAAAGTGCAATGGCGTCTAACAGTCAATATAAAAAATTAGTAACCAGAAATGCATCAGTTCTTTCCGATAAGGAGAAAATAAAGTAAGAAAAAAAATTATTATGTAATATATTTACTTAATATATATTTATATCTATATTTATATCTTAGAAATAGCATTACCGCATCTAAGGAAAGAGAGGCGCAAATTTTAGAAAATTGTTCAGAAGTTTGGAGCGATGATGAAGAATTGTGAGTTTTTATTATTTATGAATTCAAAATATAATTTATTAATTCAAATATATATCACAGCACTTACAATCCGAACGTAGCAACTCAGAATAAGCTGATAATTCGAGGTCCACCAATGGAATTTTTAAAAAGTAAAAATGCCAGGAAAAAAAGAAATAAAGCCTTTCGTGAACAAGAGCGCGAACGATGGATAAATCTACAAAAATAAAACTTGAAATTTTATGTTATTATGATTGTAAATAAATTTACAAAATAAAACATGTAATTTTATTTTAATTGTAAATAAATTTTATTATTATATACTAGTGTTTTAATTTATTTATTTAACTTATAACATATAAAAAAAATTATATTTATAGACTTTCGTATATTTCAAATATCTTATAATTTGTAAACGAATACATCATTATTTTAACGAATACAAGTATATAGAAATTGAATGAAATAGAAATATATTTAGTATACTGTAATTAACTGAATAGGTATGGCTTTTGTGACATCATTTTTAACTTTCTCTTAAGAAATTTAGAAATAAGTTAATTTAACTTGCTAAATGATTACGTCATGAACACGTCACAAGTCATTCATTGGGAAATTCAAACTCGTAATTGATTTGTCGTTTGCTATATATATCTACGTTTTGCATATGAAAAATTAATTCATTGCTCTGTTACATTCGTTGTTGCATAGCTAGTTAGTGTCAATATTTGTTTTTCAACAATGGCTCAAAAAAATAATGTTAAAATTTTGGAGAATATTTTAATTCGTCCGGCTTTCGAGTATGTTGAGTATGTTAATACACCGGACATACCTAATACTCCGGATATTATCCTAGAAGATGATAGCGATGAAGAAGACATATCAGATAAATTTTCATCCACTTCTGAAGAAGAAGTTATAATTATATCTGAAGAAGAAGAAGAAGAAATGGAGGTTCAAAATGCCCAGATAATTAGAACACAAGATCTGAGAGACCCGAGGGATGAAGAAGAGAAATTTATTAACGAAGATAAACATATAAATTTCCTATTAGGAGCGGCGCCCGTATCGAGTTATTTACTACCTAATTCTAAAAGTGAACTAGACAAAAATCATAAATTATTAAGTGCGGTATATGTGCCAGTGGATGAAAAACTATTTTTAGTGTTAGGTGTAGATCCTAATTGTAAGTTTAATTATAAGATTAATTTAGTTCAAAAAACAAAAGTAATTTCGATTAAAAATATTGAAGACTTTTCCGCTAAATTAAAACAAATAAAATTATTAAAAAAAACAACTTTCAGGGAAAGAAATTTAATTAGAAACTGTGATAATATTCATATAAGTGTACTGTCACGACAATATTTAAAAGTATGGCAAAATAAAACATATATGGCTATATCTGAAAAACAAATTAAAAAAATAATAACAATTACGCCATATATAATTAAACTTCATAATAAAAATTTGCCTGCATATAAAAATATATATATTGAATACAAAAAATGTATTCAAGAAATAGCTTTAAATTTAATTAGAGATAAGAAAAATATAAATGACATTAATATTAATATTGTAGATATTTTAGATATTAAGAGTAGATATATAGAGGTATGGGTAGAAATGTTTAATATGTATTTTTATAAATTTAGTGTAGATGTAAGAAATGTAACGCAATTTATGTATGAAAATAAAAAAAATATAATATAAACAATTATTTAATTTAATTAGTTAGCAAATCCTGGTTCTTTTCTAAATAAGTAATAAATATAAATATTTTTCAAAATTTACATTTGCATTGTTTAGAAAAAAAATTATAAATGGAAGAAATATACAGTGATATATTATAAAGCAATTAGTAAAAGAATTTTAAAGAAATACCTATAGTGAAAACCTTATATTGGTTCGTAAAATTTTACAGTATTAAATAAAAGTTTTATTTTTCTGTTACATTGGTTTACGGTAGGGATGAATGAAAAAAGTAATTAGTTATGTATATAAATATACGTCAATGAATTTTTAAGTGACAGTATATTTCTGTATACATTCTTTTGTGTTTGTTGTTGTATTGCTTGTGATAATGAATTCGAATAACGATAATTTTAATAATTTTTTTACTGTTTGTGAAAAAATTATTGAAGATGCTTTAAATGAAGAAAAGGAAAAGCCTCAAGAACATTTTGATAATTTTTTTGAAATCTGTCAAAATATAATTGATGATTCTGTTCAACATGGAAGTGGCAGTTCAAACGTTGCTGAAAACCAGCACTTTGAAATAATTGAAGAATTTGAAAATCAGGTGAAACGATTTGGTGTAACTGGACAACGCATCAAGTTCCGTATATTAAATCCGCCCGCTGAATCCGATCCTGTACAGTGGTTTCATAGCAGTATGGAAAAAGTGGTGCAATATGTAGTTCGATCAGCCGATCCTGACGACTATGTAGGATTTACGTTTCATAGTTTAAATTTAAAAGCAGGGCCGGCTTGGCTTAGTTTTCGTCGTGCTGATCAACTACATATTGATGTTGTATGGGATGTTATTGCAAATATTCTGCAAAGTAATGCCGAGTTATTTTCGGACGAACAGTTCGTTATGGAGCTGTGTAAAGTTTCCATGCCCACCGGAACGGGAAAAAGAATTAAAGATAACCAAGGAATTTCTTACGCCGAATTTTGCCGTAGAAAATACGGTATTATCGAAATAAAAAATGAGGACAATTTGTGTCTACCTCGTGCACTTGTTGTTGCTGAATCATTAGCTAAAAAAGAACATAGTTTAAAAGACCTAGTGTGTGAAAAGAACAATATGCAATGGTTAAGGGCATGTGAGTTAGTTAAAAATTCCGGGGTAAATATAAACGCAAATGGTGCGGGTATTCCTGAATTAACAGATTTCCAATCTTATTATACTGATTATAACATATGTGTATATCAGTATAATAGTAAAGGAGAAGTGATTTTTGAAGGTAAAAAAGATAGTAATCTTCCTAGATTAAATCTTTTACATTATGAAAATCATTATAATGTTATAAAAAGTTTAACTGCAACATTTGCGTGTAACTATTTCTGTGAAAATTGTCACAAAGGATATACTAGTAAAGTACATCATATGTGCGATAATTTATGTTATTATTGTAAAAGTACACCTCCATGTCCTCAGTCACGGCTATTAAAAAAGTGTGATACTTGTAATAGATATTTCCGTGGACAAAAGTGTTTTGACAATCATATTAATGCAAAAATTTGTGAAAACTTAAAAAAATGTACTAAGTGCTTAAAAAATTATTCCTCTCCTAAAAACAGAAAGCATGTGTGTGGTGAAATGTTTTGTCGTTTGTGTAATGCTTATAAACTTAAAGGACATGCATGTTATATTCAAAAAAATAATGGTGAAGTTAAAAATAGTAATTTATTTATTTATTACGATTTAGAGACACGACAAGAGAAAAAAATAGATAACGATAAATTAGAACATGAAGTAAATTTATGTGTTGTGGAACAATCGTGTTCAAAGTGCGCGGACTATGATGACGTTTCGGTAATGTGTAGTTTTTGTGGCATAAGACAACACATTTTTAAGGACAAGCCAATAGAAAATTTTATATCATATCTATTGTTACCTCGTACTTCATTTTCTACCATAACATGTATTGCACATAACGCTAAATCATTTGATTGTCAATTTATATTAAAATATTTAGTAGAGTCAATGAAACTTAAACCCGAATTAATATTAAATGGATCAAAAATATTATTAATGAAAATTAATGAAAGGATTAGATTTATTGACTCTATTAATTATTTACCAATGCCTTTATCAGCTTTACCTAAAGCGTTTGGTTTACAGGATACATTAAAAAAGGGCTTTTTTCCTCATTTGTTTAATATAAAAGAAAATGAAAATTATATCGGAACTCTACCAGATATAAAATATTATGGTGCAGATTCTATGAATTCAAAAACTCGAAAAGAATTTTTAAAATGGCATACGACACAATTTAATAATAACGTTATTTTTGATATGAAAAAAGAAATTGTTGAATATTGTATATCCGATGTCCAAATATTGCGTCGTGCTTGCGATAAATTTAAAAATAATTTTATTAACGATTGTAAAGTGTGTCCGTTTTCAGAAGCTGTAACTATAGCATCAGCATGTAACAAAGTATTTCGCCGTTTATTTCTTAAGCCAAATACAATTGCTATCATACCACCAACAGGTTATCGACAAAAAGATAATCAATCAAAAATTGCATTGCAATGGTTAGTTTACGAGGAAAATAAACGCGAAATTGTAATGGAACATGCTGGTCGCCGTGGTGAACGAGTTCTAGAAAACAAATTTAAAGTTGACGGATATTACGCTCCACAAAAGCTAGTATTTGAGTTTTTCGGTTGCTTTTACCACGGCTGTAAATTATGTTTCAAAATGAATCGTGAAAAACAAATTTATACTCAGTCTACACAAACTTTGCAATCACGCTACGAATATACGATGAATAAAATATCAAAATTACGCGATTTAGGCTACAATGTAAATTATATTTGGGAATGCCAATTTAGAAAAATTTTAAAACAAAATCAAAATTTAAAACAAGAAATTGATATTTCGGAATTTTTAGAAAACATACCACTGAATGCGCGCGATGCTTTTTATGGCGGTCGTACAGGTAATACGCAATTATATTACAGTGTCAAAAATAACGAAAAAATTAAATATGTCGATGTATGCTCATTATATCCATTTATTTGTAAATATGGAAAATTTCCTATAGGGCATCCTACAGTGTACTTAGGCACAGAATGTAATAAAATCTGTCCTAACAATAGATTAGATCTGGTAGAGGGATTAGTAAAATGTACGGTATTAGCACCCGAAGAAATGTTCCATCCTGTATTACCTAGAAAGGCACATGGCAAGCTAATGTTTGTGTTATGTCGTACATGCTGTGACTCATTAAATCAGTCTATCTGTAATCATACAGATACAGAGAGACAATTTACTGGGACATGGGTCGCTGACGAATTACGACGTGCAATAGATTTAGGGTATAAAATTATACAAGTGCACGAGATCTGGCAATACAATATAACAAAATATAATAAAGACACTAGATCAGGTGGATTATTCGCCGAATATATTGACACATTTTTACGAATGAAACAAGAAGCAAGCGGATACCCCACAGAATGTACCGATGACGCCAGCAAAACAGCATATATTGCAGATTACCTCAAAAACGAAGGAATCCAATTAGATCCTAATCAGATCGAAATTAATCCTGGTAAAAGATCGGCAGCGAAACTTCAATTAAATAGTTTTTGGGGTAAATTACACTTAATTTTAATTAATAAAATAAATTTTTAATTTATTTAATTTTATTACAGGTAAATTTGCACAATCTGAGAATAATACTCAAACTACAATAGTTTCATCACCTGAAGAATTATATTATTTACTTTCTAATCCCTCAATAGAAGTAAATAGGATTATTCCTGCCGGTTATGAATTATTGTATGTTAACTGGCAGTATAAAATAGAAGCATCGAATCAACTCCGTACGGTCAATGTTGTAATTGCTGCATACGTAACTGCGCAAGCAAGATTACGCTTGCATGAGTTTTTACAACCTCTTGGCCGAAGAGTATTATATTATGATACAGATTCGATAATCTATGTTTATACTCCAGGAGAGTACGAGCCGCCCATCGGTAATTATCTCGGCGATCTAACGGACGAATTAGAATGCTACGGATCTGGAACATACATAGTATCATTTGTATCGGGAGGGCCTAAATGTTACGCTTATATATTTTTTACGCCTGGTACAAATGAAAGAGGAGAAGTCTGTAAGGTAAAGGGTTTTCGATTAAACTTCGCAAATTCTCAGAAAATTAACTTTGAATCCTTAAAAGACTTTGTTAAAAATAGAGGTAAATTTATAAAAATTGTTAGTAATAATATTAGAACTACGTTAGATCATACTGTTATTACAAAAACAGAAACAAAATCATTCAAAGTTAATTTTATGAAACGTCGTTTAATCGGCAACAATTTATCAGTACCCTATGGCTGCAAAAAAACTAAAAATTAATTAATTGTTTATATTTTATTATATTGTTATTTATTTATGTATTTATTGTTATTTGTTTATGTATTTATTGTTATTTATTTATATATTTATTGTTATAAAAATTAATTATTTATAATGTAAATATGCAATTGAAAAAAGAAAGAGATGAAGAGAGAGAGAGAGAAAGAGAAGGAGGGAGAAATTTGAATATATATATATATATATATATATATATATATATATATATATATATATATATTATAATAAATTTTTCAATATTATCATTTGTTTTTAAATTTCTACCTAAACAAGTTAAAATGACTCAACAGTTTGTTCACCCTTTCACGGCAATAATTGCAGGCCCAAGCGGAAGTGGTAAATCCTATTTTGTAACAAATTTTTTAAAAAATATAAAAAAAATATGTGATACTAATTTTACACATATTTCATGGTATTATGGTGTGCGACAAAATTTATTTAAAACAGTAACTGGAGTAAATTTTATAGAAGGTTTACCAGATGTCAGTAATTTTGACGGCCTCAAGCCGCATTTAATTATAGTCGATGATTTAATGCGTGAATCAGATGAGCGAGTTATAGATTTATTTACAAAATTTTCACATCATAAAAATTTATCTGTTTTTTTTTTAACACAAAATTTATTTCACCAAGGTCGCGGAATGAGAGATATATCATTAAATGCAAGTTATATTATTTATTTTAAAAATCCTCGCGATAAAGCACAAATATTACATTTAGCACGACAAGTTTTTCCTGAAAATATTAAATTTATATTGGAAGCTTATAAAGATGCAACTATGGAACCGCACGGTTATTTAATTTTTGATTTAAAACAGACAACTCCTGAATGGATGCGATTTAGAACGTCACGTGATAATCAAACATATATATATATTCCAAAAAATTCTTATAAATATGGTGACAAAAAATTGCCTGAAGTCATTCTATAATCATGTCTAAAACTGTAATCAATAACGCCGAATTATTAAGAGCTTTACAAAAATTAAAACCTGCTCAGCGCAAAGCCATATTAAAATCAGCAGATTGTACTATTGTAAATTGTATTTGTGAATGTGTTTATAATATATTGAATGGTAAAATTAATTTAAATAAAAATCAACACGCTCGACTTGTACGTTATAAGAAAGTATTACGAAAACTTGTTAAAAAAGGTGAAAATTGGAAACAAAAGAAAAAAGTTTTAGTTCAAACAGGTGGCGCTTTTCTTCCGTTACTATTGGCTCCCTTAATTTCTGGAGTTTTTAGTAGTTTGTTTAAAAATTAAAATAGAAAATGGAACATGCCCGTAAAATGGTGTTAATTTCACCTGAATCATTGCAACGACTTCATTTAAATTTAGAGAATAATAATAATAATAATAATAATAATACAATATCACAATTAGATAACGATATGAGAAACGTTTTAGAAAGTGATTTGCCTGATTCCGAAAAATGGGCATTATACCAAAATACATTACACAGATATTTACATTTTCAAAATCAATTACGAGAACCTGTTAAAATACCTATAGCCGAACTTTCTAACTCAGACAGTAATGACACATCAGATAGTAATAATCTCATAAATATTAATGAAATTGAAAATATTATACAACCTTTGCCAAAAACATTTCGTGAGAAAGCTAAATTATTATTATTAAAATTAAAAACAGATAAAATAATTACTTGGAATAATAAAGGTATAGTTAGCATATATAGTAAAGAAATTGCAAATTCAAATATAACAGATCTGATAAGCGATATAATAAGACCGAGAAAACATTCAAGTCCAAAAGGGTGGCGGGAATTTGCACTAGCATTAAAAGAAATTAATATTCCTATAGAATTTATTGGTAATCCTATCAGACAAGAATTTATAAAATCGGTTGATAATAAACATATTATAGAAATTAAAAAAACACGTAAAAAATTAAAATTTTCTGATTCAGACTCATACGAGGCTGACACTGAAAAGAAATCATTAATTAAGAAAGCTAATATTGATTGGGAAGATTTTAAACTTTGAAAAATGAATAAAACATTATCAAATATTTATTTTGATCCTTCTAATAGCGCAAGTTTTTCTGGAGCTAATAATTTAATTAAAGCTGTAAAAAACAAATATAGATCAAAAAATGTTCGTAAATGGTTAAGCGCGCAAAATGCGTATACTTTACATAAATCTATTCAAAAACGATTTCCAAGAAATTCATATAATATAAATAATATTAATGATTTATTTCAAGCCGACTTAAATGACATGCGAAGTTTAAGTAAATATAATGATAATTATAAATACATATTAGTTGTCATTGATTGCTTTAGTAGATATGCATGGGCGATTGCGTTATTAGATAAAAAACCGACAACTATCATTGAAGCATTTCGTATTATATTTACAGAGAGAAAACCTATTTATCTCTGTACTGATAAAGGAAGCGAGTTTATTGCTAAAACAGTAAGAGAATTTTTAACAAAAAACGATGTTAAATATTATGTTACTAACAATCCCGATGTTAAAGCATGCTTTGCTGAACGTTTAAATAGAACATTAAAAGCTAGAATGTATAGGTATTTTACTTACAATAATACAAACCGTTATATTGACGTATTACCAAAACTCGTTAACGCGTATAATAATACTATTCATAGATCTATAAAAATAGCGCCAGCAAATGTAAATGAAAAAAATATATTACAAGTTTGGAGAAATCAGAAGAAAAAACAAATTTCAAGTATCAATAAAAAATTTAATATAGGTGATTTAGTACGTATTTCTAAAACTAAACAATTTTTTGAAAAAGGGTACGAATCTAATTGGACTGAAGAAATATTCAAAATTTCTAAAGTAATTAAAAGAAATCCGATGGTATATAAATTACAAGATTTAAACGGTGAAGATATAGAAGGAACATTTTATACGCATGAATTACAATATGTAACAATAACTCCGGAATCTACATATAAAATAGATAAAGTAATCGACTCTCGCGGTAAACGTAACAGAAAAGAATTGTTAGTGAAATGGAAAGGTTATTCTGATAAATTTAATTCGTGGGTACGTGAAAGTGAAGTGAGATATTTAAAACATAATGAATAATAGTGAATCGTTTTATATTACATTATTGAGCAATAGCTCAATGAATTATTTTCCTGATAACAAAACAACACATTTTACGACACAACTTCCACGAACTGTTAATCTGTCCGGATTTTGGGAGGTCGGAATTTCTGAAATACAATTCCCATGTTCTATGCTAACTGTTAGCACTGGAGAATGTTTTTTACAATTTACTGTAAATAAATCAGCTAACAATAAGAAAAATAAGCAATTTGAAAAAATATTAGAAAATGAGTTTACTGATGTTAAAGATGATACAAACTTTATTGTCAGTAAAGAACAATTAATGCCTGGAAATTATGATAATATACACGAGTTAATAAAAGTAATAAATGATGGTGAAATTATGAAACAGCACGCTAGCCTAGAGTATGTAAGAGAAAGAAAAATGATTAAGTGTAATGCTATAAGTGCAACAATTATCTCAATAACATTATCTACAAAATTAGCTCTTCAATTAGGTTATGAACCAGATATTAATATAATTACAAAATCTGAATCTGTTAGGCCCCCTAATGTTTATCTGGGTTTACCGTCGGAAATATATGTTTATTGTGATTTAATCGAGCCGCAGTTCGTTGGTGATATTGTTGCACAATTGTTAAGAATAATAAATATTGATAATAGTACTTATACATATGGTTCACAGAAAATGTTAACGTTTTCAAAAATACACTATGTTCCGATTCTTCGCCGAGAATTTGACAATATAGAAATTGATTTAAGGAGTACATCGGGTTCTTATATACCATTTATGTTTGGAACTTTGTGTGTTAAACTACATTTCAGAGAGCGTCAAAAATGAAATCTTGCCCTTATGTACATTATTATACTGTACAAGCTGGTAGTGGAATTGGTGGGCAAATTTATAAGGGGTCACCATTTCAGAGGGGTCACGGTATAGGTAGTTTTTTTAGCGGGTTATTTAGAACCATTATGCCATTAATAAAAAAAGGTGTCGGCGCTGTAGGAAAAGAAGCTATTAGAACAGGAATAAACTTTTTAGGAGATCTTAATGAAAATAAATCAGCAAAAGAGTCAATTAAACAACGTCTATCTGAAGCAGGTTTAAATTTAAAACGAAAAGCTGAAGAAAAAATTGATAAAGTAATGGCTGGTGGCGGTTATAAAAAGAAGCGTAAAATAATTAAAACTCATTCACGTACAAGTACCGCTAGTAAGCAGAACTCTCGTAAAAGAAAAATTAATAAAAAAGATATATTTAATTAAATATGGCGTTTTTACATGCGCAATCGTGTGAATGTGTTAAAACTGAGCTAGATTTATTTACAATTCCACCAACACAAACAAGTATTGAACACGGGCAATGGATTCATTATAAACCTTTAGCGTCAATAACTGAAGATAGTCCGCTAGAATTTTGTATACCAGGTCACGGTGATGAATACATAGATTTATCTCAAACAATGTTATATTTAAATGCAAAAATTGTGAAAAATGATAACACGGTTCTTGGAGCAGATAGTGATGCAGCACCCGTCAATAATTGGTTACATTCTCTTTTTAGTCAAGTTGATGTTTATTTAAATCAAAAACTTGTCTCTCCTCCGAACAATACTTACGCATATCGTGCATATATAGAAACATTATTGAATTATGGAACCGATGCTAAAGATAGTCATCTTACTGGATCGTTATGGTATTCAGATAGCGCGGGCAAAATGGATAGTGCACAAGAAACTGATAATAGTGGTTATGCTATTCGTAAAAAATTTGCTGCCGCTAGTAAAAATATTGATATGATTGGACATTTACATGTAGATTTATTCAATCAAGAAAAATTTTTAATTAACGGAGTGGAAATGAAAATTCGTCTTGTGCGGTCAAAAGATAGTTTTAATATTATGACATCTGCTACTGATTTAAAAGTACAGATTACAGAAGCAACTCTTTTAATACGACGAGTAAAATTAAATCCAAGTATATTGTTAGCACACAGTAAAGCGTTAGAATTAACACCTGCTAAGTATCCTATTACCAGGGCTGAATGCAAAGTGATTACCATACCCTCAGGGGTTCAGGGAAAATCTTTAGATAATATCTTTCTTGGTCAATTACCAAAACGTTGCATAATTGGTTTCGTATCAAATAAAACATTTAATGGCGATTTTAAAAAAAATCCTTTTAATTTTGCACATAATAATATCAATTATTTATCACTATACGTGAACGGACGTCAGATGCCTTCCAAGGCATTACAACCGCAATTTACTGGCAAAATAAATTATATTGAAATGTTTTCAACTTTATTTTCGGGAACAGGTATCAGTTTCTCAAATGATGGTAACCAGATTGATCGTATCGATTATCCGGATGGATTTTGCTTGTGCGCATTTGACTTAACACCGGATCTTTCTGCGAATTCGATGAATCACTGGAATCTTATTCAACACGGTTCTTTACGTGTAGAAATTGGTTTTGCAAGCGCACTTACAGAAACATTAAATTGTTTAATTTATGCTGAATTTGACAATATTATAGAAATAGATAAAAATAGAAATGTAATTGCCGATTATAGCGGCTAATTGTATATGTTGTTGTTTTTTTTTATAATAAATAAAGATTATTTTAAAAATATATTTAGTTTTATTAAAACACGTAAACAGAATGGATCTCATTGTCGATTTTCAAGGTTTTTATGATAACAGTCATATGTTTATAATAAAAGAACTTGCTGTACTTTCGCTTGATAATGAAATTTTTCATCAGTTTCTTTTTAAACCGCCATATGATAAGTCGTGCCTTTCAGATAAATATATCTCACAGTGTGATTGGTTAAAACAAAATCATCATGGCTTCGATTGGAACCACGGATTTGTGGATTACAAATGTTTAGTGCCGATTTTGACTAGAATTACATCATCAAAAATAAAAAACATTTTAGTTAAAGGAAAAGAAAAAGAAAAAATTCTCAAACAAATTTTGAATGATAAAAAAATCAGTGATATTACAGATTTACTGTGTCCGAATTTAAAAACATTACGTAAGATTTATGATAGTAAAACAATATGTTGTATTCCTTATTCACATATTGGTATGATGTGCGCTACTGAAAACGTTTTAAATATAAGAAATTGGTATATTGATAACGTGAAAAATGGACGCCGAATTCATAAAGACAATAATGCAGAGACGGTTTCGGAACGTGTGTCAATATGGCGTCTATGCTGCAAATAGACTTCCTCTTCACGTGAACTATCCATGTGCTCTAATTGTAAACACTGACCCAGATTTCAGAATAGGACAACATTGGGTTGCTATATTTATTGATCGTAATGGATGCGGTGAATTTTTTGATAGTTATGGATTTCCACCGACGGTTTTACAACATGCAACTTTTTTAAGAAGAAATACACGAATTTGGACATACAATATAAAAACTTTACAAAATGATTTGTCTTCAGTCTGTGGACATTACTCTTTATTGTATTTATTATATAGAATTAATGGATGTTCATTGAATGACTTTTTATCAGTTTTTAATAATAATGTAATACAAAATGATTTTCTTATAACACAAATGTTTGAAATATATTTTTAATTTTGTTATTGTATATACGAATTTAATAAAAATAAAACTCATAATTTAAATATATATATTGTTTTTATTCATATATTATTATATACATATTGTTAATAAAATAAAAATTATATCAAAACAAATTCAATTAATGTGACTTCCTTGCCCCTTCGAATTTCCGTTCCTGTATACCTAAGGGCTAATTTGCCCAAGTATTTTGAGTATGTAGATATCTCATCGTTTGTTAATTCATCGAAACGAGCTGGTAGATAGGATTTAAAATCTTGGAATTCAGCTATTATTTTTCGGCCAAAAGTTGTTTTAACTGGTCTGATAGATTTAATTAAAAAATTTTCATTAAATGGCAATGTTGATAATTTTCTTAGGGGTTTCTTCAACTGGCCAAGTTCGTTCAATTTTTCTAAATCCATGTTTCTATATAAAAAGAAAATATACACATATTTAAAAACTGTATTATTCTATAATAATGATAATAACAATAAATAATAATAATAATAATAATAATAATAATAATAATAATAATATACTCACTGAATATATTTGAAGTTCTTACAATAACTTTGTTTTCAAAAGTGATATGATATAACGAAAATATCTTGTTTTATATATACCAATTTTGAATCTAATTATAGAATAAGAAAGTTATAAAATTTTAGAAATATTTAAGAATAACATTGACGAATATTCAAAAATTTAATAACACATGAGAAACTTTCTAAAATTTATCAGTTTTATAATTAGAAATGACAAATATTCAAAATTTTGTAAATTTTTAAGAAAAGTACTTGTATTCATTAATATTCTATTAAGTAAATAATGTATTTTTACAATTTGTTATTTTTAAAATAAGAAAGTACTAAAATTGAAATAAATTACAAGGTTATTTGATATATATATCTTAGAAAAAAAATTTCCCTTAATATTCTTACAATATTCTTAAAATATTCCAACATAATTAAAAATGTATTAGTTAAAAATATTTTCTCTGCAAAAAGAAAAACTTAACAATATTTAAAAATAGCAATGACAAATAACAAAAATTTAATAACACAAATATTCCAACATAATTAAAAATGTATTAGTTAAAAATATTTCTCTGCAAAAAAGAGAAATTTTATTCCATAACATGTAATTAAATAGAAATATTTAAGAATAACAATGACAAATATTCTAAAATTCAATAAAACATAACAAACTTTCTAAAATTTATCAGTTCCATAGTTAGAAATAACAAATATTCAAAATTTCATAAATTCCTAAGGAGAAAACATCATTAACGGCGCCAAAAACTAATTAGCGGATTGACCTTGTTAACTTAATCAGTCTGGAATAATGCCGCTCAATACTACTTGCCTCCGATGGATTCATACGGAATTTATATGCAGTTAATGCTGCTACTCGAACACGACTTCCACTATTATACTCTTCATATCGTTCACCATGAGAAATTAAAGTTGAAAAAACTGTATAACAAAACATTTTCAAATGAAATAAAGAGACAGGGTGTTTCACTCGCTCTTTGCCCACTGCTTTTCCTTTATAACTTTTAAATTAATGGAAGTAATTGAGTGAAATTTAACACCGACATATCTCGATGCACAAGAAGCATGGTGCTTTCATAGAAAAGAAATGGGCAAACTGTGATCCATATAATTATATGAAAAATTAATGTATTTTTGTATAAAAATAACATTCCAAATTTAGCTTTTTGCATCTTCCGGCCCACTAGATACAATAGAGATATCCATGTGGCCCTCGATAAAAGAAGTTTGCTCATCTCTGTTACGGAAAGTGGTCATCAACATATCAGGATTCATAGCCTCAATTTCCGGCGCACATAATCGACTTCTCATACACCAAGATATATCCGTGTCCAATTACATTTAATAATGTTTTAATTAGTTTAAAAGTTCTACCATGTATTTTCGTATATGCTTGGATAAAAGTTTATTATGTACATATTTATATTAATACTGATCCAATCATTTTTAAATATGTATATCTAATTAGATAGAATATTTAGTTTGAATTACCTTCATGGAAGCTATCAGGAAAATTAGCAACAATTCGACAAATAATAGCAGGGCCATTATTTACATGTAGCAATGTTTCAGTGATACTATATTATTACAAACGAATTTGTACCGTACATTTTGAGTCAAAATACAAGAGTGAAGGAAATTCTAGGTTGCACAAGAATGCCATTCCATCATTACATTTGCCTAGTAAGTTTTTTTTTTTAAATAAATACCTAATAGGAGTATTTACAAAAAGGTAAGTAATTTATAATATTTTATTTATTTAAAATTGTTTTTAATAAATTTAACAAGAAATGCTATGAATCTTATGTTGAATAGATCAGTTTTTTGTTTACGGTTTTCAAAGAATGGCCTAGTAGAATAATTTTTTTAACAAATATTAAAATATGTAGGTACGTAAAAAATGTTCTTTTGGTAATACAATAGGCTTGTTCTTATAATGGATTCCTCAATTTTGTATTAATTATATTTTACAATAAATTAGTATAAAAAATTTTCAATATACCACACACAGAAAATAAATCGAAAAAGTATTACAAGTATTCGAACAATTTTAACGCGCTCAGGCAATTGATAAAAGTGATGTATAGTTATTCGTACTAAGAACGAAAGAAACAAACTCCAAACACAGGTAGACATAGTGAGGAAGAAAAAAAAAGATAAATCTGTGATAATATGTGATGGTAAACACTTTCGATGGCAGTTCTCTGGACATTTTTACAATTTTATCGCGACCGAAGATCTTTGGGGCTTAGAACGTTTGTTTTTTTTCACAGCTGTAACATTTGATAAATACCCTACGATTTTTTGTTCGACACAAACAGTTGAATTTTTGTCGATCAGGTAAGATAAAAGTTTTAAATTTTATCATGTAGTCAAAGGGTTTTGCATAATTGTTATTAAAAAGTAATATTTGTATTATTATTGAGCAAATATATGTGTTCGATTTAAAAATTACCTATAAAATATAATTTAATAATTAAATTTAATAATAGTAATTATATATCAAAAATATTGTATTTTGGAGAGTGCATAAATTTATTATTAATACTAACATATTTTGATTTCGATAAATGGTCGACCTACGCGGAAAATTTTTATTTCCTATATAGCTACAGAAGCTATAAGTTTTTCACATGAGAAATTCGTATTTCTTTGTGCGAAATTATATTAAAACTATTTCAAAAGAAGTTGTAAAGAATAAAATTTTTAATCTAAATTACTTAAAAAAAGCAAGAAAATAATAATCACTTATGCCCGTTTTTCACCATCAACAAATAATTTATTCAATACACTTTACAAATCATTATTTTACAAATAATGAAGTAAAAACGACTAATTAACTTGAATAGCTACTAATTTTTGTTTTATTAATAAAAAAAATTAATGATTTTGAATGATTTTCTATCCGCATTGAACAAATTATTTGTTGTGCATTAGAATTGTGTTACAAACAAAAAATGATTTTGAATAAAACTATTTTTAAGAGTAATTAATATTAATTTTATATCCATTGATTCGTAAATTAATATTAATGCGATGCAAATAAATCGATATAAAATTTCAAAATTAAAAAAAAAATTAAGTCTAAAATTTGAATAGTTTATTATAGCTTTGTTTGATAATTTTATAGACGATCTGTTTCAAAAGTATTATAGGTATTATATGTTGGAACAATGTTATAAATCAGTTTTTTGTAATTTCATTTACAAACTAAAAAAGCTTAGTTTTGTCATGTTCCTTTTTTACAAGTTGTGGCAGAATATGTGAGAAAACTGATCTTACTTGGCGAAAATTAATAATAGAGTAAAATATAAAAAAATTAAATTTTATGTTAAAATGAAACAAAAAAAAATTGGAAATATTATGTTCGCCAATAACGGGAGTTTTCTAAAAAATTAGATTTCCATTAAAGTTTTTTAATGCAGAACTTTTTCTTATGTTTGCATAATAGGAAAGTAATTATGGAAAACAGTGCACAAATTTTTCTTCCATTAAAATATGATAAATTTAAATAGGTTTTATAGCGTAATATGAAAATTTGCATCGTTGAATTCAGAAAATTATTGTATTTTTAAAACTGTAGAAAAAAAAATAACCCCTGAGAAGTTAGAAATACCAAAAATTTGAAAAACTTCAATAACTCAACTAGTTTTTAAGTTGGGATGCTAATACGGATATATATATTGTAAATTTCGCGTTTTCTGGCATAAATTGACCATTTCTTGCTTTTCAACTTGGCTGTTTCGATGTGATATTGAAAAACTTTAATAACTCAACTAGTTTTTAAGTTGGGATGCTAATACGGATATATATTGTAAATTTCGCGTTTTTTGGCATAAATTGACCATTTCTTGCTTTTCAGCTTGGCTGTTTCGATGTGATATTGAAAAACTTTAATAACTCAACTAGTTTTTAAGTTGGGATGCTAATACGGATATATATTGTAAATTTCGCGTTTGTTAGCATAAATTGACTATTTCTTGCTTTTTAGCTTGGCTGGTTCGATGTGATATTGAACTTTTAAAATTTTTTAAAAACTTCAATAACTCAACTAGTTTTTAAGTTGGGATGTTACACCCGTAAACTGTCCCAGTATATCAATATATTTTAAATAAAATGATATTACAAAATTATTACTTACCAGTGACGCAACCAAGGACGAGCCCCCCCCCCCCCCAAGGCTAGCAGAATTAGCACAATTTTTATTCGTTTATTCATATATTCAGCAGTCACTTCTAACGCTACAATTATTTACCCCAAAATATTGAGCCAAAATTCATTATTTTAAACTATTAATTATTCGATTCATGTTAGATAAAGTGAAAATCTGGTTAGTATTTGCTTTTTTTTTTGCTTCTCCAAGATAAAATCCTTGCCCCCCCCCCCCCAAGACAAAATCCTGGCTGCGCTACTGTTACTTACCTATAATTGCAGAATTATTATAGCTTCAATTGTAATATACTCTTCACCCAAAATTATGTCTATATAATATGAAATAGATACATCAATACTGTTTGTCCACTTTTATTATATAAAATTCCACAAAGTTAATTGTATCAATTACAATCAGTGGCGGATCCACGAGGGGTCCATGGGGGCCATCCTCCCCCCCTTGGACCTAAGAACATAATACAAAATACATACACATATACATTCCACACAACAATTATTATTAACCCACCTTGCATACAGCTATGCATATAAGGTGGGATAATATTTTTTTTTTGTAGGCTTAAAACTTCTTAATAATTATTTACCTTTATCCTTAAAAAAAAAGCAAAATGCCCGCCCCCTTGACAGTTTTCTAGATCTGCCCCTGATTACAAACCGATATTTGTTGCACTTCTTATAAACAAAATACAAATATATTTATTAAATTTAATCACAAAACATTAATACACTAAATTTTATTCAATATTTTTATGAAAAACACGAAATTTTTACGATCTGATGCAACAGATTACACAAATTTTTTACAACTAAATTTTATTAAGAACATAAATTAACTTGTTTCAATTCGCTGCTTATCTCTGATTGGCTAATATTTCAATTATTTGAAATTCCTACAGGGTATAAATATTTTTTTGCTTATAGAAACAAAACAGACAAAATTTAACAAGTTTACGCATATTAATAAAGTAACAATACAACAGATCAAACAAGTACCAGACATACAATTTTATTTATTTAGTTGAATAAATAAATATCTCTTTATTATTTTTATTTTTTTAATAAATTTATTTCATATATAAATGTATTAAACAGATGAATTCAATATAAATCGTTAAAACTGTAATTAATTAAGAACATAATTATAATGAATATTATATCAATTGAGTACGAGTTTTGTACTACTAAAGATTTGAAAAATATTGAATGGAAATATAAATAATTAGAAGAAATTGTAAAATTTTTAGAGCACTTTATTCAAAATCATTTTTTTTTCCATATTTTTAATAAATATTTCGTGAAACAAAACTAGTATAAAACTAAAGGAAGATGTAAGCTGTCGAATACTGTAAATCTAATTAAAATTCGCTAATTGGTTTGTTAGTTATTAAGCAAAGCATTAGTATGGCCGAGGTATAGGATTTATTGCTAGAATTTTATTGCTAACTTCTCAGGGGTAAAAAAATATACACCAAAAAATATTTTCAGATACAGAAATGAATAAATACATTGGCAGAATTATTTTTTATTTTTTTCAGGAAAATTACGATAAATCTTTTCGTCATATATTTATTTCTAAATCTGTACATACCGTACATACTGATTTAGAAATAAATATATAAAGAAAAGATTTGTCTCAAATTTTCAAATGATTAAATTTTATGTACTCAACAATAAACAATATTTTAGTTATATTAAATATTTTTGATTTCTTATAATTATATAATTGTTTGCTTTGCTAAATGAACATCTCAGCAAATACAAAATAATTAGAAAAACCATGTTTTGTGTACCAATTAAAATTAATTAATGATTAGTTTGGTTTAACTAAGATTTATTATTGTTCAAAACTTAATTAAATAAAAAGAGTGTTATAATTGCAATTTTTAATTACTTGTTTTGTTGCTGTTGTACCTATTATTGTTTACACGAATTTTACGTTCGAAAAAAATTTCAATTCCTTTTTCTAATGTATCTTTTAAATAGAACTTTTCTGCAAAATGAACAAAAATATCTAATTAGCTTTTTCTCGAGACAATGTTTCCTGTTGTTAACTATGAATAATTAAAAGTTTATTAGTGGAATTAGAAAAGAAACTAAAAAGTGTTTTTGCTTTGTTCAGATTAAAACAAAAATTGCCTATTGGAAACAATAATATCGAAAGTTAATTAAACCTAGCTATAAATTTTAAAGAAATATATTTTTAAAATTTGACGAATATGTTTCACAACATTATCTTTCTAAACTATCTTTAAAAAAAATGTTAAAAGTAAAATAAAATTAAAAATATGACGTATTTAAGTAGATTATAAATTATTTTAATTTATCCACCCACAAAATACGACGCCTCCATGTACTTAACAAACACTTAACATCGCATAATTAAAAGCGTTAGTGTTCGAATTAAATTTTCAGAGCTCTAAATAGGTGTAAGTCGAGTTTGACCTAATTCCCGATTAGCATATAAACAGCGCGTAATAATACGCTTTGTTAAAACGCATACTTAGTATATCAAATATCTACCTAATTATGTCTGATGTCTGATACATCAACAGAGTTTATCTCTGATTTAAATGCGTGAAAAATTTTTTATTTTATGTTCATCATAAATCAAATTTAATTTCCACTTAAGACTGTTGTTTCATGGCGTAATAATTAGTAATTATTTTAAAGATATCAAGTTTATAATTCATTATGTTATTAATGTGCGTCAAAATTTAAAAATAAAAAATAAATATAGGATTTTATAAAAATAATATACTTCTTTACCGGATATTCAACCTAAAGATAAGGATTTGAAAAATTATGATTTTAAAGAGGGGAAAATCACTTCCTTAAATTTTGTACACCAGATTGTTCAAATTTTAAGCATGATTGTTGAGATTGTAGTGATTTGTCGTTAATTTTTACGGATTTTATACGAAATTTCGAAAATTGTAGAGAATTTACATGATTTTAAGAAAATGGTTCATTGATTTTACCATGGTTTGAAAGGATTTTTACGAAGTTTTCAAGAAATTTTAAAAGATTTTACAATGATTTTAATTAATTTGTTCACCAGATTGTACAAGTGGTTTCCCCCTCGGATTTTGATTAAATTACGAGTTATAATTATGTCTAAAAAAGGCATATTTTAAGCTCAATATTTCCGAATTTATTCTTTTATTAGCCAATGAAATGTAATTAAGCGACATTTTCAGCAAATATGTCTAATGAACGTTTGGTTAAAAAGATTTATTTGAATGATTTTGAAAGTATACGTTTGCGTGGATGTCCGATAAGTAGTTGGTGTGGTATGATTGAGAGAGTGGTTTACGTGGGCGGAAGTTTCCAAGTAGTAGGAATAGAAGATAGCTTGTATGAGAAAAATTATGAATGTGGATGAAGCTAAAGTTGCTGGTTTGCGATAGGAATGTTTAGAGGTGGCTGATTTCGAGATGGAAAGAGTTTGTGCCACTCCCTTTTTGGGTACATGGCGTGATTGTGTATGTATGTATATAAAAAATAATTAAATCATTCGCAGAATAACTAAAATAGTTTGGTATTATTTTGAATGAAAGCAAATTGTACCAAGTGTAAATATAGTTTTATATTCGTGTGTTATTCGAGCCTGTATTTATGTAACAAAATGTTCGAAAAATCGTAACCTCAAAATAACTGAGCTTAGAATTAGAAACCTAGTAATATCCATCTATATATTTCGAAACTGGAACAAAGTCAGTGTAAGTATTTCAATCTTAGCAGCGCATTCACATTTATAACAAAGTTAATTCGGAGCGGCCAAAAATCTGTCAACTGCGAAAACGATGTCTTATATTTTATATATCATTATTATTGACCGCGTAACATCACGGCTTACGCACAAAAACTAAACAGACATATATTTTTCTAGTATTTTCAATAAAATATATATTTATCAATTCCATTAATTTCTGTTTGTACAGCCAATTTAAAATAGGAAAATAATATTTTTACGCCTGTAATATAGAGAAACAGTGAAACAAACTTTTTAATATGAATTATGTTCTTTTTAATATGCTAATATATATGCGGTAACAAATTTATTGTATGATTTTTTTTGTAATAGGTACTTATAAATAGTTAATTAATTATTATTTAATAATTTATAAAGTTTACTAATTCACATTGATATTATAAATAAATTATACCTCAAATTTATCAAATATTGCGCTTTACTGTTTTATTGTATTTATTATATATATATATTTAAAAACAAAATATCAATTCTAAAATTTTATGTCTAACGTGTCTAATAAAAGTCTAGAAACAACGTAAGACAACAACAGTTTCTCAACTAGATTTTACTTTGAAGCATTAAAACATTAAATAATTAAAAATATTTCTTTACGAATTTTTAAATTTTGTTCTTTGCTAGTTGCTACAGTTAAAAAATTTAAATTAAAAAAAAATTGAGTTCCAAAAACGAGTTTTTGACAATATTTAGGCACTAATATGTCAAAAATAGTAAAATTATTGTGCCTAGTAGATAGACAAACTTCTAAATATTAAAAGTAGCAACAAAAAATATTATTGACGAATTTTTAAATTCAGATCTATGCTACAGTTTAAAAATTTAAATAAAATTTTTAAAATCGAGTTTTTGACACTATTTAGGTACTAATATGTCAAAAATGGTAAAATTATTGCGTCTAGTAGATAGACAAACTTCTAAAAAATTTAAAGTAGTAACAAAAAATATTGTTTATTACGAATTTTTAAATTCAGATCTTTGCTACAGTTAAAAAATTGAATTCTAAAATCTGGTTTTTGACAATATTTAGGCACTTAATATATCAAAAATGATAAACAAACTTCTAAAATTTAAAAGTAGTAACAAAAAAATATTTCTTTTTATAAATTTTCAAATTCAGATCTATGCTACAATTTAAAAGTTTGAATCAGAAACTGCGCCTAATATACAGGCAACTTATACAACAACCAAGTATTGCAGTCATACTAATAATTAAAATTGCTGTTTCTATTTTTAAAAATAATAATATTGTTTTATTTTTATATTTAAAAATAAGATTAATAACTACTTGGCAGATAATTATAAAATACAATTATTTATTAAACTATTTTAAATAAATTTAATTTACAATCATTAGATTTTATGTCACGAAGTAAAGTAATGCGATAATTTTATTTTAATATGCTTATTCATTTTGTTAATTAAAAATTTACAAGTTTTGTTCCAATATTTTTATTATTAAATATTAAATATTTTTTAAATAATGTAAAAAAAATGTCTAACAAACTTAATGTAACACATATGTACTATGTAACATTTTAAATTTATGTGAAATTATTTTATGTTTCTAATTATTATTATTAATATTATTAATATTATTAATATTATTTGATATTTTTTCTTATATTTTAACTATTTTAATACAACTAACGCCATCTCTTATAATTCATATAAACATAGTTATACACTGTTGTCTGCTCTTGTCCAAGTGAAAATAACCTAAGAAATTTGACATAACGTGTTTCAAATCGGATAAAATGGTTTGTACCTTATATTTTAATTAATCTTTAGATTATATTTCATCTAATGTTTATAATAATTACAGAATATATCGTCGTATATTTTATCTCGATTACCATCTATTCAACAACAATTATCTATTAATGTTATACGAACGCTTTCATCAGCCGTCAATACAGAAACAACACAAAACGGAGGTGAATTCGATAAACTTTACAAATATCTTGAATTAGAATTACGAGGAAATGATCCCATTGTACTGAAAAGTTACGCAAAGTTTTCCACGATGACCGGGAATTATTTAGATATTGAAGGAAAAAGGTAATTCAACTTTGTAACGAAAATATTATTATTCTAATCGGGAAATGTTTTCTAATTGTTAGTTGGCCGATACGAAAACCAACACACGATCGATTAACGCTGTTAAAGTCCGTACATATTTATAAAAAACATCGAGTGCAATACGAATATAGGACTTATTTTCATTTTGTTAAGTTTTTACGCCTAACTGGTTCAACCGCGGAGACATTGTTGGAATATTTGGAAAGAAATCTACCGGAAGGCGTTGCATTGAAAGCTACCAAAGTAGGTTTTACTAAAGTCATAAAATAAATATACGTAATATTAATTATAATATAATTTAAGTATAAAAACAAACAATTACTTTGTATAAATACCACAATTTAATTAAATCTGTGAATATTTACAAAGTAATTGGTTTGTTTTTATTTAAATTATATTATAATCGCTGAGGAAACCACTCCTTTAAATTTTGTACACCGGATTGTACAATCCTAGGATTTTACCGATTTTAAATAAGATTGAAAGGATTTTAACATAATTTTGAAGCGAGATTGTAAGGATTTTACATGATTTTAAGTGAAATTGTAAAAATATTACAAGATGTTAAGCGCGATTTTAAGGCTTACATGATTTTAAAGTGAAATTGTAAGGATTTTACATGATTTTAAGCGCGATTGTAAAGATTTTACCACGATTTTTCGTTGATTTTATGGATTTTAAGTAAGATTGTAAAGATTTTACCATGATTTTTCGGTTGATTTTACCGATTTCATATGAAATTTTTAAGATTGCAGAAATTTTACTCGAAATTTTTAATGGATTATAGATCTCGTATACAAATTATTTAATATGTTTTAATTCTTCAAAAAATATTTGTAAATATACACTAAATATTTACGAACTGTTAATGATTTTACGGATTTTAGTTATGATTTTAAGGATTTTACCATAATTTTACTAGGATATTACCATGATTTTACAGATTGTAATAAATTTGTACACCAGATTTTACAAGTGGTTTCCCCCTCGATTATAATGTATTATAAAGTAAAGCGTGATCAAATTAAATATTAATTATTTATATTTTAGGTTGAATTACAAGCGCTACCTGATCATATAAAACCTCCACAATAATTTAATAATAGTAATCGATTGTAGTGTATTATATTAAAAAATAAATTTATCGAACAGTATCGTATTTTGAATCACATGAATACCGCATTTCGAGAATAATTAATGGTAAGTTTAAATACAATCTTAAATAAAAAACTGTTTTCAATTGTGTTTTATTTAACAATTTAATTGAAAATGAAATATAAATACAATTGGGTTTCTATAATAGACTTATATAATTAATGGTAAGAATATAAGGAAATAGAAACATTTTTATTGAAATTTATTTTAAGTGCGCATACGTTTTAGTCATTGTACGAAAAAAATTCTATAACTAACTGAACCTTGCATGCATTAGTAACGAGTTGTATTTTATTTACTGTCTTAAATAATATTGATGTTTTTGTTGTCTGTATAATATAGTTCGGTTGCAAAAACATTATTCCGATCAATTCTCAGAGTATTAATACCATAGAGAAGGTCCCTTTTGTTGCAATACCATCGCCTTCGTTATTGTTCCGAAATCTTGGCGCATTGGAAATCGCATAATCATATTATCTTTACCTAATTTCGGAACATTTTTTTTGTTAATTATATAATATTTAGCCTGCTTTGTCCATTACTTTGTATAAAGATATTGAAGCATATGTATTGGCGTTCCAGTAAATTGTAATTAATCTCCCTAATTGTCAAATGTTTATATGTATGTTTCTCTAGCATCTCCTACTAAACCAATGAACCGATTTTGATGGGAGTTCAATCCCTATTTGAAAATAGGCAAGTTTTATCTTTCTACGATTTCATCTTGGTTCTCAAACATGATTACACGGGCTCCTATAGGGTGAATCAAAACCGCACAGGGGACTCTGTAATCAGTATCTTAGCTACGAACCAAAAAAATAGTAGCGTTAGTTTGAATTATTTCAACAAAACAAGAACAAGTCCAATTCACACGATGTAATTTTTGCGATGAATTTATTCCTGGCGCGTATTTTAACTCATTATTTTTAACAATATGTATTTTTCTATCGTATATGTAATATAAATTTAGGTATAAGCAAAAAATATGTTTAGTAATTGAAGTTTATTAAATTATATATAAAATATATATACAACTTTCACATTATATTTTTGTGAAATATAAATAAAACTTTTGTGTTTGTGACCTAAATGTTAATTTATGAAACCCGCATGGAAAAGTATAACAATAAATGTACAGTAAGTATAGATATATTTCATGAATAAATTACATATATTTTTATAGTGCAACTTGTTATAAAAATAAATATTATAGTATAAACATATATTAGCATAATGTATCACATTACCACTTTTATTATATTATTATTGGAATAGAGAAAAAATTTCTATTACTCTCTTAGTTAAATTATTTTTATATTATATTCGTGATCCAACACTACAATATTTTAAGAAAATATATAAAACGAAAATAGTTTTCGATTTTTTTATTTACAAAAACAAGCATACAATGTTATGTAAATTACATAAAATATGAGATAAACAAAAATATAATTAATTTTATAAATATAAAAATCATGAACAAAAGATTTTTAATACATTTTAAAGTTAAAATTAAATGTGGATTATGACCAAGTACCTACCCACCAAGAAACGGTTACGATTCCAGCTAATTTTTTTTCCAAACTTCATGGTAGATTCGTCCAATTTAAAACGATGACTGATGCACTAGTATAGTGGGCATTTACTTAATATATTAAAATAAAAATTGTGCAAAATAAAAAAGTTTTCTGAAATAATAATAATAACAATTAGCCCGTATATTTCCACACCACCTAATGAGGTAATACGGTATGGCGCGTTAACCAAATCTTTTAAGTGGATGGTTTCCCCTGCAGGCCTATTTCCACTGTAATTTTTAACCATTTATAAATTGAATGAAATATTATCATTCATACATATAACATATTAATAGAAACAAACTACTCCAACAACAATTGGAAAGTAGCTTAATTCTGACTTAATCAGATATAAACATAGATTAACTGTTAACATACTTACAAAATTCGATTAAACAACAAAAATAAACTTATGAATTTCTTACCAAGTAAATTTCTATTTTTACGAGAATCGACAGTTTATGTAGCGAATTCATCTACAAAAAACAAAAAAACACATATTATAAATTCCTTATAGGCAAATTTCTACTTTTACGTGAATCAACAATTTCTAATACCATTTCTTCCATATAAAATTTACGTAATTTCGGTAACATTTGCTGTTCTACAAAATTTTTATCTAAATATATACATTCTACAGATATACCTTTTGGTGTCCATATGACAAAATCACATCGTTCTCTCTGTGCTACATACATTTGACCTTGTATCTGATAATAGTAGTTATGTCTTCTGTTCAAAACTAGTCGACCACAGGAATCTAATTCGGCATAAAAGTTTTTCACTTTGCTTCGACCATCTCGTGGATGTACATCTCTTATACTATAAGGGCATTTAACTTCAACAATTTTGTCACAGCCAACAAGTCCGTCTGCACTTGCTGCTAAAAATCCTAGATCTGGTTGACTACATACAAATAAACCACAGCGTTGTACTTTCTCTCCTGTTTCATTTTCATATTCTTCATTCATAGCTGTTGTTTCTGCTCCTAATTCTATTTCTGCAGAATCTTGTACACTATCATACTCTTTTGTAATTTCAGTTTGTTCTTCAATTTGCATTGAATAATCATGCTCATAATTATCACATAAATCTTGTTTTTCGGAAAACATATATTCATTTCTAAATTGGAACAAAAAATTAATTTTACTTCTTTTAGATAATAGAAATACTATAGGTATATACATACTTCGAACTATGACAAGATTCAACTGTGTTCACATTCGGTATCGGACTGTTGACACGACTTTGAACAAATTTTTTCTTCTTTTCTACTGTTTCAGGTTTAGCAAAATTTTCGCCACATCTTTTTAAATATTTACTCTTTCTTTTACGGTTGTTCATGACTAAAATAAACAAATAAATCAATCATTCAATAAATCAATTAAAATAAATTATCTGTTTACTGTACCTCTAACTTGAAGCTTGAACGTAAAACAAAAATGTGAAAAAAAAAAACCTGCAAATGTCAAATGGCAGCGCTGTGTGAAGTTATCTACTTTACTGATGATAGAAGTGTTGCTTTTGACTATTATATAATAGTGCAATTGATATTTTATTATTATTTGTTTACTTATTATTATTATTATTATTATTATGTTTATGTTTAATTACTAATTTCGACTTCAAACTTCAAACGTTTGTGTTTTTATTTTGGAAATTTTGTGTTTTCATCAGGAAATATTCAGGTTCTTCTGTATTTTTTTGAACAGATGGTACAAATCTCAATTTATTGTACGGAAAAACGCATATTTGATACACATTACTTTTTTTTCTTTTCAACAAAATGCCCGAAGAATTGTCAAAATTGTTTTATTAACAGACATTTTGCTCGATATTTGTTGCAGACAAACAATTATTTAAGATTATGTTACTAATAAATTAAAAGATGGTTCTCGTTCATGTAAAAACATCTTTGTTTGGATAAATTATTAAAATCGGAACTTATTAGATCTAAATTTACATTTTTTATTTAATTTTCAACATTTTCAAAATAATCTTTAAATAATTTGAACTTGTCTATTTATTGATGGTTGAATTATTTAATAAAACATTCCATATTTATATTTTAATAATTATATTATGGAATAATAAAAACATCTTACAATATTATCGATAAATAAATTTTTATTAATTTATTTACAAAAAAAATTCAAAATTTTACTGTTGTGACAAATGTTTCTTTTAGAATATCAAGTATAAATTTAAAATATTAAAAAAAAAAAATTATTTCCAACTTTTCTATAATAACAATTACTTAATCATTTTGTTTAATAAATTTATTAATTAATATAGAAACAACAAAGTAAATTATATATTCTAGCATACAACTTAGTAATTGCGAAATATAAACATAACAAATATTTCAAAAAAAAAACAACAATATGATTATATTATAATCCTATATTTTAAGAAAGACAAAATGCTTTACTGCCCTTTTTATCATCAGAATTTAAAAACGCAGGTCCAATTTGTTGTAGCACTAATTCAAATGTTATTACCGCGCCAGCAACCTGAGTACATGTAAAATAAATGTTATTATAAACCTTTTTCAAACAATTTTATTTTTTATTAATTTAGAAAAACCAACCTTTAGACATAAATCTCGTGTCACTGAAAAATAATTCGATCCGGTAATAACAACTGGACTAGATGATACTTGTTGAATTAATCTATTTGCCTAAAAAAATATATAGGGTGTTTATATAATTAAGGGGTCAGTATTTCCAAATATTTAGTTATTTTTAAGATAAGTAAAAAATTCAGGTACTTCAGTTCCAAATAATTCAGTTGGTATATTGAAAAGTGCCGTTAGAACTACGCTGCTTTCATCATTAATCCATGCAGCATATACACAAATCGCTGTCGTACGACATAGTAGAAATCCAAATGAACAGACGAAATATATAAAATGAATTTTACCTTCTATAGGCCTAGAAAAAAAAATTAAAATAACACATACCTGCGATTTTAATGAAATAATAGTTATTTTAATTAAATAAACTCTTGGACAAAATTAAACGCGACATTTGAATTTAAATATATTTTGTACTTGTAGTTTTTAATTTATAATTTTATAAAGTATTCAGATATTTTCAAAATTATGAAGAAAATATATATATATATATATATATATATATATATATATATATAAATAGGCTGTTCTTAAAAAATAATTTACGTATTTGATACCGCAAGTGCGATAAAGGTCGCAAAATACCGTTTTTTGAATTTACAATAACACGTTTCTGATGCAAGAATCGAAAAATTCAGAGAATGATTAAATAAAAAACATAACTCTGTTTATGAGCTTTCGATTGCGCAAAACTGTTTTAAATTATTTTGACCGTTTGCACAATGTTATAGTCAAAAAATATGAAAAACCAAAAAACTTATTTTTTTTCAAATGGCCATAACATTGGCTAAACTCGTATCAACGTAAAATTTGGTATAAAACAAATCATAAAACATTGAATTTTTCGATTCTTGCATCAAAAACGTGTTATTTTAAGTTCAAAATAGCGCAATCGAAAAATAAACATGAAAAACACATTTTTTCTTTTCAGTACAATAAATAATTTTTGATTTCTATTATCAATAAAAATAGTTCAAATACAAAATACATGAAGTAATAGGATTTATTTTGTCCAGAAGTGTATTTAGGATAAATTGATACTAACTTTAATGTATTAAATAATTGTACACAAATGAAAAACAAATCATTTGCAAGAGCCAAAGTTATTAAATGTGAAATGGCATCATCAAGTGATTTACATAATAATACTAGACGATTATAATCTTCGCGTATCTCTTTCCAAAAATATTCGTTACGGATCTGAAATATTATTTTTTTTGTTTATATATATATATATATATATATATATATATATATATATACAGGGTGTGCAACGAAAAGTGGAACATAGGAGTTTAACATGGGATTTTAAAAATGTGCGGAAATTGGCTCTCCTGTACATTTTAGCGAAAAATTATAAGAATGCAAATTTGTTTAGAATTAATTTTCATTTGTATAAAGTCTAAATTTGATGCAATAGGATGTCTGTAGCACGAGATATTTAGAAAATAAAGTATGACATTTTCGTCAAAAATCAGATAGCCGTGAAAATAAAAAACAAATGAAACAAAAAACCGTTCTGACAGTTCAGTTCATTGTTATTGATTTTAATAAAAATAATAATATAAACCGAAAACTCAATTCAGTTCAGTATTATTAATCTTAATTGTTTTAATTATTGTGCCTACAATGTCATAATTCAGAATTCAATATTCAAATATTTTAGATTTTAATTCATATTTGTTTTAATATTAATGACAAAAGATAAACTTTTGTTCTTTGGTCCTGAACCTGCGTTATGATTAATTATAATGTTATTAAATTCCCTATCAGGTTCGTTATTGTTTTTAACAATGACGCGTTTCGACTTTTCAGTCATCTTCAGATTATTCTGATCTTGGTCCGTGTTGTGGTTCAAGTGAACGTACGTTCAAGATCAGAATAATCTGAAGATGACTGAAAAGTCGAAACGCGTCATTGTTAAAAACAATAACGAACCTGATAGGGAATTTAATAACATTATAATTAATCATATTTGTTTTATTTGTTTTTTATTTTCATGGCTATCTGATTTTTGACGAAAATGTCGTACTTTATTTTCTAAATATCTCGTGCTACAGACATCCTATTGCATCAAATTTAGACTTTATAAAAATGAAAATTAATTCTAAACAAATTTTTATTCTTGTAATTTTGCGCTAAAATGTACAGGAGAGCCAATTTCTGCACATTTTAAAAATCCCATGTTAAACTCCTATGTTCCACTTTTCGTTGCACATCCTGTATATATATATATATATATATATATATATATATATATATATAAATTTATAAAAATATGATATAGAACAAAGTAAAAATAGGAGAAAGAATATTTAATATTAAAAACAAAAATTGAATTACCTCTGTTTTTTCAACCCGTTTATTAATTTGTCGAAATCGTTCTGCCATAGCAGCACACATTATTATAAGAAATAAATCCATGAAATTCCATGCAAAAGTTGCCAAAATATTAAAGAACTAAAATTTAAAAAAAATATATATATTAATTACTTAATAGCCTATATAAATTATATGTTTTTTTTTAAATTAAATTCATACCTCCATCAAAATTGCTTTCCAAAGTGCATATGGACTAACAGCAAATATTTGAGAAAATGCAGCTCCAAAATAAATTCTTACCGGATCTTTTTCAAAATTTTCACATTCTTTCGTTAATACATAGATCTTTAGTATAAATAAAATGTGTTCTCCTAGAAATACAAAAAAATTATATTTATTATAAAAATATATCAAAATAAAAAAGCTTTACATTATTTAGTTCTGTTAAATTTTTAATTAAAATTTATTGTTTTTTTTAATTTGAACTTTTAGAATTTTATTTTAAAACTACCGAGAGAAACTCGTTATAAATACTTACCTAATGCTAAAACCATTACAATTATTGTAGTTCTTTGAAATCTTCTGACTAAATTTGGTTGATATTCATATTTTTTCATGGCAATTTCCATCGATAGCCATTTTTTATTTAAATCCAACCATTTTCTTGCTAATCGTATAAAAAGTATTATAATTAATGAAATTCCAGTGAAATAGAATACTGTGACTGTAAGGAAAGAAATTCTATTATTATAAATAAATAGTCGTAAAAAAAAAGTTTATATAATTTTTTTGTCTTTTTTACATATGGTGTTTTCTATTTAACTAAAAATAGACCAAAGTTTCTACAACTACCTATTACTTTTATTATTAAACCTCATTCAAACAACTGTTTTAGATTCAGTTTTAAGCATAGCACAAGCTAAAACTTAAATGAGGTTTTATTCTTTGTTTTTAATTTTTATTTATTAAATATATGATTAACTTAAAGGGAGCACATTGAAAATAGGTAAAGTTTGAGAATTTTTTTTCGGATAGACAGAATAAAGTACATGTTCCCTGGTTTTTATATGTTTTATATGGTCTATAATTTAGAAAAGTTTCAACCAAATTGATTGCAGTGGTGAGCTGTAATTCGCTCATTTGTCGGACTCGTGTTTAATAACAAAACATTTTTGGTCATTCTGCCCTAAAACTAAACTAAAAAATCTAGGATGTAGAGTAGGATTATTTTCAAATTCAGAAGATTACCAAAACGGCAGCATTTTGAAAAATAGGTTTTTTTTTATACAGAAAATCAACTTTAAAAGCACATAAAAAAATCGAAAAAAGTAGATATCAAAAATCTACATAATCTTCATTCTAGAGAATTTAATTCTCTTTTTACTAGAGAAAAAATCAAGTCAATCGGACTAATAGTTTCCAAGAAATCTTATGGTTTCCAGAAAATCGCGTTTAAGGGGGGAAATACATGTAACGACCTAAAAAAATAAGGTTTTTTAGGATTTTTTTTTGGCCGAATGTAACAAGCTACAATGCTGTAGTTTCTTTTATTTTATGTGACATATAATCAACTACACTTATGAATTTTTTTAACTTTCTGTGACCTCTGGGTGATCTCGGAACCAATCTTAAGTGATGTCGCGTCCGCCTTGCCCGGTCGATTGGCGGGAATTCCTGGAGCCGGAAAAAATTTTTTTTTTTATTTTTAGTCACTGATCATGATTCTCTGATATATTTTGTTCTATGTGAATTCCGAAAACTACAGAAAAAACGGATATTTTATCATTTTAACTCATTGTGAAAAAAAAAGTCAAATTTTCAGCATTTTTTTTTACTTTAGACACCCCTAAAAATAATTTAATGTTAATATTTTCGTTATATCAGAACTTCATATAGAATAAAATTCTATTTCCTTTTAAACACACAAAGTTTCAACTCATTTTTATGAAAATTGCTCGACTTATCACGCCCGCCATTTGTAAAAAACCGACTCGAGAAAAACTCATTTAAAGTCGCCCGTTAGCCAAAGCGGCTACCGAGGCGCAGGTAGAAAAATGCCTTTTTCTCGGTAAATACATTTCTGATCGGTTAGATATTTTGCTGGATAAATCTTCGATGTATAAGCAATTAATTTATTTAAAAAAAAAATCAAAAAATTTTTTTTTTACATGTATCTCCCCCCTTAAAGTCGCCGGTTAGCCAAAGCGGCTACCGAAGCGCAGGTAGAAAAATGCCTTTTTCTCGGTAAATACATTTCTGATTGGTTAGATATTTTGCTGGATAAATCTTCGATGTATAAGCAATTATATCAGCAAAATCGAAAAAAAATTTTTTTACATGTATTTCCCCCCTTAAAGTTTGAGATACCTTATCTACCTGCTCTGACACTTTGACTTTGTAAAAATAGCTATAATTTCGTAACAAGTTCTAATTTCGGAACAGCAATTTAGCCAAATATTCTGCACACTATAAGCTTTCAAAAAAAAAATAGATTTTTTGAAAACGTCAGCCCGAAAGTTGCTTGTTTGGATAGGAATGTTAGGAGGCGACTGATTTCGGGATGATGAAAACAGTTTGTGTCACACACTTTTGGGTACATGGCGTAATTGTGTATGTATGAATGTCAGGCCGGTGTCCCCCCTTAACTAAAAACAATGCTAATTTACTCATTTTTGGCATTTTTTAAATAGTACATTTGTTGATTTAAAGAAAAAAAAAATGTATAATAAAAACTATATTTACCCATATCGCCAAAATGTATGCCAGCTGCTAAAAATCGTATAAAATTCATTATAATTAGTGTTAGAGTTCCAGATAAGTTAGCCAAAGTATAAACCATCTCGATGGAAAACCATTTAAAATTTATTAAATTAATATCATTTGAAGTGATATTTTTCACAGGCATTAAAGCAAAACATCTCGCCAGAATCAAAACTGGCGTAATTGCATTTTTTAAAGTAGATTTATATTGTGTTGTACTAGTAGTTTCGTAGTTAGTAATTTCAGTTTGTACTTTAATCATTTTTGTTCTTATCTATAAAAACACAGAAGCAAATATTATTTTTCAGCACGGATATTTATTAGTAAAATTGACGAATTCGCGTGCGTTATTTAGAAATATTAATAAAAAAATAAGTTTAGCAGGAAAAATACCGGTAATATGATCGGTAGAACGATAATAATTTATTGAAAACGTGATAATCGATATATGATTTATGATATATTATATTTGATTATATCAGTAACAATTTTATATTGGTATTATTAAAAAGTTAATATTTATTGTCAGGTTTAGAAAATAATAGTCACGAAATAAATATAATTTTTTATATTATTTATTCAAAATAGTGATGTTTTTTTCAGTGAAACAATATTTAAGTTTATTACATTTAAATGTTTTATTTTTTTAATTCAAATCACATAAAATTATTATATTTAAAAGAAAATTACTCACCTAGAAATGATACTTATTTGAAAATTATTTTTATATAACGTAAAATTTATAGTGTTTTATTTTATTATTATTTTCTTCTTTTTTTTTAGCTATTTCTACTTTAAAAAATAACTTTTATAATTATAATTTTTCAGGTATTTTCAAAAATATTTACAAATTTTTTATATAATTATTTAAATTATTATAATTAAAATGTAGAATTTAAAATATTAGAATTCTTTTAGCGTAAAGCGTAATATGTAGTTTTAAGAGATTATATAAATCATTTGTTATAATTTATCAATTTTTCATTAAAATATTTAGTGTTCTTTTATGAAAAATTTATATAGCAAAATTATTAACAATTCGATTAAATATTTATAAATCTTACATATTTTTCTTTATATTAAAAAAAAAAAATATATATTCACTTACCGTATTTAAAAGTTTTTGTAACAGCGTCATAATTCTTTCAAAAACAGTTTTAATCATTTTCAAGGATAAAATAAAATTACAGTAATTCGTACAAAAACAGAATTTTTAAATAATGGTCTAATCAACGATACAAACATAAGATTAAACGATAAAAATTCAATAAATGACAGTTCTATGATTAAAATAACAAGCAATTTTTTTCTGTCATTAAAAATATAAATGGTGCTGACAGTGGGAAAAATATTTTTATTGTAAGTTCGATTTTAATTTGTCAAAGTAATAGGCAATTCTGAATGACATATTTCGAACATTTATACAAAAAACAAACAAACTATTAAGTGTTTTGTTTGTAATAATAATTATTACGCATTACGAAACATAAATAAATAAATAACTTTCAGGAAAACATGAGAATTGTTTGTATTTTATTGATTACAATCTATTGGTTGTACTGCAAGACAAAACAGTATAGAAAATCAATGAAAATTGAATTATTATAAATATTATCGAAACATATATTGTATTGTAAACAAATATTGTACAAAATCTATTTTTTTATTAAAAAATAACAGTTCTTTATTTTTACTGACCGTCATATCACATATGATAAAAAAGGTATTATAATCATACCAAATTTGACATATCGAGATTTTTGTAGATAAGCACGAATTAAGCTTATTATAATACAAATCAACTGTTCTCTGTCTGTCTGTCGGTCTGTGGACACGTGTAGAGCAAATTCGGCTGGAACGGATTTTTATAAAATTTCATATTTAACCGTTTGAGTGCCAAGCAGCGATTTTGCGCTCTTCTGTTACGCTCGAAATTTGCCAGCGCTCTAGCAAGCTCGGTTTCTGTAGATGCCCGACTTTACGGCTACCGTTCCGTTTTAAGTAAAAAGAAAATTGGAGTAATATTACACTTCATAGGTGTAAACTTTTTATTCTTATAAACAACGATTACTATAATAATATAATGAATTACATAATGTAAAATAGGAAATAAGACAAGCGCAAAAGCGCTCCTTGGCACTTTTGGACGGGGAAACAGCAAAAATCCGTGGCACTCAAACGGTTAAACTTTGTATGGTGAATATCTCAATTTGATCAACTGTTGGTAAAGATTTGTCGATCGGAAGTTTTAATTTATTGATGTCACTTTTATGTATATTTCGCAACAAAAATGTATTTCGAAAAATAAAAAACAAAAGTTGCTTAACTAACTACTTTTATTTGGAACATTTTCCAATACGACTAAATAGTTCTTTTGTAATATTTCATATTTTTGCGATATATATATAGGGTGGTTCTTATTTTGGCAAAGTAGAAAATTTGTTGTTCTTAGCAGTCAAAATTATTCCAAATAAATAAAAAAACAATGTCCATGCACCTACAAGACCTGTCAGATGATATTAACCCGTGCCTGTTGAAGGCTTAAAATTTGCATTTAGCTTAAATGATTGTGAAATCGCCTTTTTAGACATTTTGGTATATAACTCTTATTGTAATCATTCACTTTAAAAATTCACAAAAGAAAAATTAGCAAAATTGAATAGTTATTTAATTAAAATTTATTCTACAGCATTGAAAACATAAATTTAATAATACGTTCTTTTCGGGATTTGTTTAAATAACTAGCAATAAAAAATCTAATATACTTAATTATAATTATTTTTGTTTTTATTGCAGTTTAAAGACAAATACAAATAGATTATCTGTGTAAGTTTATAAATATTGTTTTGTTGACAAAATTATAATTTATCTATTGTAAATATGAAGCATTCTAATTGAATTGGAATAGTATTAATTCAAAAGTTATTAAGGCGCCAGCAATCTAAAAGAAATTACAATTAAAATATATTGTTAAAATAAGGATGTAAAAAAGTAATTAAATTCTTGATGTAAATAATATATTTTGACTCGACTAGTTTCGGCTGTTTGGTTATTCTCAAGAGTTGTACATCAGGAGTTTGATTTTTTTTTTACATCCCTATTTTTTCAAATATTCTACTGAGTACAGAAAGTGTCAATAATTATATTTTTATTTTAAGTACGTACTTGTAAACATAAACTACGTGTAACAATAAAATAATTTGATCCACTAATTGCTACTGGACATAAAGCTATTTGGTGTATTAATCTGTTCGCCTAGAATTAAGAAAATAGGAATTTGAAAAATTAATTAACTATACACATATGTATTAGGGTGTTCTTAAAACAAGATTAGAAGTATATGGGTAAACCCATATATAGACCACTTTGACATTATCACATAAATGCTGAGAAATAGGAAATAAATGGTCGAAAAATTGACAACACTGAATTTTACTAAAAGTTTATAGTTCATGTAAGCGCCAAGAGAATCTTTTGTGAAAATTTGATTAAAATCGGTTAAATAAAGTGGCCATAATGAATTTTTAAAAATTTACTAATTTTTTCTCGGAAAATTGGCAACACTGTATTTTATTAAAATTACATAATTTATGTGAATACTAGGAGAATCTTTTGTCAAACATTTGATTAAAATCGGTTAAATAACATGGTCATAATGAATTATTGAAAATTTTGTAATTTTTTTCTCGGAAAGTTGGCAACACTGTAATTTGTTAAAATTATATAATTTTTATGGATACTAGGAGAATCTTTTGTGAAAATTCGAGTAAAATCGGTTAAATAACATTTATTATAATAAATTATAAAAAATTTTAGTAATTTTTTTCTCGGAAAGTTGGCAACACTGTATTGTACTAAAATTATATAATTTATGTAGACTCTAGGGGTATCTTCTGTAAAAATTTGATTAAAATCGAATAAATAATGTGGCCATGATAAAATTTTAAAAATTTTAGTAATTATTTTCTCGGAAATTTGACAACACTGTATTATATTAAAATTACGTAATTTATGTGGGCACTAGGGGAATCTTTTCTGAAAATTTTATCAAAATCGGATAAACAATGTAGCCACATTGAATTTTTAAAAATTTTAGTAATTTTTTTCTCGGAAAGTTGGCAACACTGTATTATATTAAAATTACGTAATTTATGTGGGCACTAGGGGAATCTTTTCTGAAAATTTGATCAAAATCGGATAAACAATGTAGCTACAATGAATTTTTAAAAACTTTAGTAATTTTTGCTCGGAAAGTTGGTATCACTGGAAAAAACTAAAACCACATGACCATCTTGGGCACTAGACAAATTTATCCTGAAAATTTCATTAAATTTGGTTGAACCGTCTAGGAGGAGTTGCGATCACAAAATTTTGACTGACGAGCGAGCGAGGGACTATATGAAGGATTTCTATACACATTTTTTTTTTTGAAAATGTTACAGACACCGTACCAAACGCTATACCACTTTTCCTTGCAGTCAAAGTGGTAAAAATAATATTTTATTATAATTTAGAAACCCTCAAATGTTTATACCTCATTTTGTATAAATAATTTTATTCTATATTGTGTACGTACCTCAGGTCCAAAATTTTCCGACGGAATTTGAAATAAATAATCCAACATATATCGACTTTCATCGTTTATCCAACAAGAATAAACCGATAATGCAGCAGATCTGCCTAGTAAAATACCAAATGAACTAACAAAATATATGGTTGCCATTGTTCCGCCTAATGGTCTAAAAATAATGAGAATATTAAAACCCATTTCTTTTTTTTTTAATTTATTAAATACTAACTTCAAAGTATGAAAAAGTTGTACACATATAAAAAATAAATCATTCGCAAATGCTAATGTTACCACATGACATATAGCATCATTTAAAGATCTGCAAAGTGTTGATAAACTTGTGTAGACTTCCCTTATTTCTTTCCAAAATTGCTCATTTTTATTCTATTGACGAAAGATACATTATTTTTACGTATTTTAAAACATGTATCTACTTTAAAATGGGGTAAATAGAATCACACACACACACATAAAAATGTATTGTAAATATTCCAAGTACGTTCCAGTAATTTTCAATTTTTATTGATAATATTCTGTTCCTAAATATAATATTTAGTTTATTTTTGATTCTGTTCATTCCATTTTACAATACACTTTGTAAATGTTAGATCACCAAAAGAAATGAATAATAGGTAGTTGAATAAAACAAGAGTTTTTGGCCGCAATTTGTTGTTAGGTAGGTCAATGAAAAAATAATAACACTTGCGAAGTTTAGATTGAACGATAAAAAAAAAACAGTATAACTAACTCTATTTTTTTTGCAATGGTTTTAAGTTTAGTCATTTATTTTTTGGTGATATAAGTTAGATGTATATTAAAATTAAAACTATCTTTATTTGTTTAGTACAAAAATGGATATTGATAAAATTACAGATAAAATTAGATACTGTTGGTAAAATTTCATAAAAGATTTAGCAATTTTTATTTTTTGCGTTTTTTTAAGCATAAATTGACGTTTTCTTTATTTCCAGCTTGGCTGATTCGATGTGATATTGAACTTTTAAAAACTTTGAAAAACTTTAATAATTCAACTTAGTTATTGAGCTGGGAATGCTATTTCAGATGTTCCTCATTAATTACGCCTTTTTTTGGTATAAATTGACGTTTTTTTTATTTCCAGCTTGGCTGGTTCGATGTGCTATTAAATTTTTTAAAACTTTGAAAAACTTTAAAAAACTCAACTTAGTTGTTGAGCTGGGATGCTAATACGGATATATATTGTACATTATTTTTAAAATTACTAAATGTTACTGAAAAAATTGTCCGTGCAATCGAACTGACAAGTACGATACGGACGTAAATTTTACCAATAAAACCGTTCTACGTAAACTTAGCTTTACTTTAATGCAAAATCTTACAGTTTTTAAAAATATTCTAGACATGAAACTAAAATTTTACCAATTTAACATAATATTTCAAATGTTTACCATATGTTTATAAATTTGTTACTGTATCATACCAAATAAATACACATTAAAGAAAAAAGATACACTGTAAAAAATCTATATAAATTTAAATTGATAATAATTATGGTTAATTTACTATATTTTTTATTGTAATTTTTATAAAATATTGCAAATTTACCCAAAAAAAAAATAAAATTACTATAAAATATATATAGTAAAATTACCATAATTATCAATATAAATTTACAGAGATTTTTTGTAGTGTAGTAAACAACCTTTATTGTATTATTAAAAAAAAATTGCAAATATTTTAAAACTGCAAAACTTTGTACTGCTAAATAAGTTTTAAATAACTCCATTCATCATTATCATCATTATCTAATAACCTATTATTGAAAATAATTTAATATGTATTTCTATTTAATGAAAATAAATACAAACTTCTTGGCATTCAACTCGTCTGTTTAATTGTCGAAATCTTTCCGATAATCCGGCAGATAATAGCATGATAAATAAGTCTAGAAAATTCCATGTAAATGTTGTTAATATTATTATAAACTAAAAAATAAAACAAAAAAATATTTAGATATTAAATTTTGCATAAGATAAATAATGTATACCTCCATAATTATTACAACTATTACATTATACTCGATATGAGAGAATATATAAGAAAATGCATGTCTAAAGTATATTGTTATTGGATTTTCATTTGAATGCGAATTTGTCGTTGAATTTGTAATACCATTTAATAAACTTAATAAATGCTCACCTGTTACAAACAAAATAATGTAAATTTTTTTTCTTTGCAATTTCAATTCAATTTTAATTTAAACAGTCTTCGTAATTAGTTTTTTTTTTTTTGATAAATTAATAATTACCTAAGGCCAGAAACATAACAACCATAGTCATGATTTTAAATCGTCTACTTAAATTTGGATGATGCGAATAATTTTTCATAATACACTCAACTTGATACCATTCTTCATTTAAATGAAGCCAATTACTGGCAACATTTATAAATAACACTACCGCAACAGCATTATTAAAGAAAAATACTACACCAACTGAAAAAAAAAAAAATAAATTTACTAATACCAGTAAATTATATCGGCCCTAAAAACCTAAAACCTAGTACATACAAATAAATAAATATTTTACAAATACATTTATTAAACATTATATTTCATAGAAAAATTTACTTAAACAATAAATTTATACATACATACATACATACATATACATACATACATACATACATACACAATCACGCCATGTACCCAAAAGGGTGTGGCACAAACTCTTTTCATCATCCCGAAATCAGTCGCCTCCAAACATTCCTATCCAAACAAGCAACTTTTGCTTCATCCACATTCATAATTCCTCTCATACATGCTCTTTTATTCCTACTACTTGGAAACTTTTGCTCACGCAAAACACTTTCAATCATACCACTTAAACTACTCATCGGACGTCCACGCAAATGTATACCATCAAAATCATTCAAATAAATCTTTTTAACCAAACGTTCATTAGACATTCGCTGAACATGTCCGAACCATCTTAACTGACTAACACCAACTATTGCTACAACATTTTTTTCAATTTCACACTCATCATAAACTAATCTATTTCGTACCCGATCTCTCCTATTTACACCACATACCCCACGTAAAAATCTCATTTCCACAGCAGTCATTTTCCGTTTATGCTTTTGCAACCAAACCCAACATTCACTACCATACATCAACGTAGGCACCAAAACTGCATTGTATATACTCAAACGGACTTCTTAGGAAACATTTACATTCCTAGCAAAAGTTCCCAAAGCACCCAAAACCTTACAATCAGCATTTACTCTCCTTTCAATTTCACGATCAAAACGGCCATCTCTAGACAACAAACTACCCAAATACACAAATTCATCTACCTGCTCTAAACGTGCACCATCAATATTACATTACATTCAGTCGTCAAGTCACCCTTCTCAAGAACTAAAACTTTGCACTTATCAATATTCAACACAAGATTCATAACTTTACCAACAACATTAATTCTATCAATCATCCTTCTCAGTTGCTCTTCAGATTCAACCAAAACAACCACATCATCAGCATACGCTAAAGCAGGTACAACACAATTACCTATTTGTATATCATCATTACCACAGAAAGCTTTCCGAAGAAGAACATCCATATATAAATTAAATAGCCTAGGAGACATTACACAGCCTTGTTTCACGCCAACATCAATACGAAACCAATCACTTAAACAACCATCAACTCGTACAGCAGCTTCACTTCAATCATACGCTAGTCAAAAATAAAAAACGCGCCACTGAACAATCAGAAAAATTACCGATTCTTCAAATACATATAACTCGCCCAAATTTAAGCAAAATTGAATGAAATTTTGTGTCCGAAAAAATTTATATGCAAGATATGTACTATTTGAACCATTCCGCTCCTTACCACACCCCGCAGAAAAAAACATGTTTTAATTTTAAAAATTGTCAAACTTTGACAATATGTATAGTAAACAAAAAAAAAATTTGACTCAATTTACTTAGCGGGGTATAAAAATTCAAACATTTCTATGTAAGTTCTGCTTAATTTCAAGGACTTACAATGCTTTGTAGCGAAGTTAATTATTTTTTTGAAATTTTCCCTAGTTTTTCACTAGTGTAAACAAATTTACATAACTAATTTTTAATTTGTTTTTATTTTTTGTTATAGCTATACGTATTACTTCTCAGTAACAATAAATAAGATTCATAAAAAAAAATCTTTTTATTATTTATTTCATAAATTTATAGTTTTAATATTTTATTTTATGCTGGTTGTAAGGCTTTGGGTGCTTTGGGAACTTTTGCTAGGAATGTAAATGTTTCCAAAGAAGCCCGTTTGCGTATATACAATGCAGTTTTGGTGCCTACGTTGATGTATGGTAGTGAATGTTGGGTTTGGTTGCAAAAGCATAAACGGAAAATGACTGCTGTGGAAATGAGATTTTTACGTGAGGTATGTGGTGTAAATAGGAGAGATCGGGTACGAAATAGATTAGTGTATGATGAGTGTGAAATTGAAAAAAATGTTGTAACAAAAGTTGGTGTTAGTCAGTTAAGATGGTTTGGACATGTTGAGCGAATGTCTAATGAACGTTTGGTTAAAAAGATTTATTTGAATGATTTTGATGGTATACGTTTGCGTGGACGTCCGATGAGTAGTTGGAGTGGTATGATTGAGAGTGTTTTCCGTGAGCGAAAGTTTCCAAGTAGTAGGAATAAAAGAGCATGTATGAGAGGAATTATAAATGTGGATGAAGCGGAAGTTGCTTGTTCGGATAGGAATGTTTGGAGGCGACTGATTTCGGGATGATGAAAAGAGTTTATGCCACACCCTTTTGGGTACATGGCGTGATTGTGTATGTATGTATGTAATATTTTATTTGCGTAAAAAATATTTTTATTTAAAATTTAGTTCAGTATGTTTGGGATTAAAAATTAAACATAATTGTGGATTGCATTTGTGAAGTTAATCGCGCGACTAAATTAACAGATATTATGATTGAAAATTATACAAACCCATATCACCGAAACTCTTTGTTTTTTGTATACACTGTACCAGATAGAGCACTGCTGTAATTAAAGCGCCACAAATGCAAAATAAACTATAGAACATTTTCAAAGAAAACCATTTGAATTGTATACGATTTATATTGGGTTTTCGTATACCATTTACCGGCATCAAAGCAAATATTTGCGCTAAAGTTATGATAAATTTTGTCGCATAAAAGAAACTAGATTTATTTGAAACGGGCGATGATTTTTTCTGATCTTTTCCCAAAACAACGATCGAATTCGTTTTTGATGTAGGTTGTGTCTGATTTTTATAAAATAATTTAAGGACATTCATCATTATATATATTTTGTTAATTTCTATTTTTATTCTGAAACATTTAAAAAATTATATGAGATACATTTTTATTAAACTTATAGATCTATACGGTTCACATCTTTAAGACCTGTGTTGTCTTTGTCTAGTAAATGAAATTCTTCTATTGTTAGAAAAAGACAAAAGATTCTGTAACGCTATAGATATTACAGATGTGAATCGAATAGACCCATTATTTATTATGAAATATTTAAAATCTACAAGATTTTGATTGGCTTTTGCTGCAATTTTGTTTCCATTTTTACCACTTTGCAAGGAAAAAGTGGTATAGTGTTTGGTACGGTGTCTGTAACATTTTTTTAAAAAAAATTGTGTATAGAAATACTTTATATAGCCTCTAGATGACGAATCTGAACTTAGTTTCACAAAAGATTCTTCTAGTTCCCGCATAAATTATGCAATTTTTACAAAATGCAGTGTTGCTAACTTATCGAGAAAAAAATTACCAAAATTTAAAAAAATTTATTATGGCTAAAAAAAAATTAATTCTATTTCTTATCACTTATGTGATAATGTCAAAGTGGTCTATATATGGGTTTACCCATATACTTCTAATCTTGTTAATATTCCATCTTTTTCTATAAAGAGAAAAAAAATTATTTATTAAAAAAAGACAAAATATCTCGTAATGCTACAAGTCTTACGAGATGTGAACAAAATTGCAGCATTAGTTTTTGGTAGTGTATTTATTTTTCTTTAAAATTAATACTGTGTAAAATAAAATTATTATGTAGTTTTCCAGAAACAAAAATCATATAACAAATTTTGTACGCAATTTATATAGTTTGTTTTAATTAAAATACATTTTTTTTTCAAGAGTCAACTGCAAAGTAATATAAAAATTAAAATATCTTATCTTTATTTTAAATAACTTACCAATTATCTATTATATCACAAAAGCTTTTCATGATAAGATAGATTTAAAATATTATCATGATCAAAGACTACAAACTCAATTAAACTACATTACAACAACTAAATTCTAAGCAGGTTTGCACGTAAATTATTTTTGTCGAATACGACACTAAAATTCACTCTCTTGAAAATATGATATGTTGATATATTTAATTTAGATTCTAGTTTTTATTTTTATTCACGAAAATTTACAAATTAAGTTATCAGATACGAGATAGAGATAAGATAATGTTAATGTTCATTTCCTATTATAATATAAATATTGTACATGAACTACTGCAAAAAAATATACAATATTTGGTGACAATATCACCTAGATTATTAGATATTCATTTGCAATAAAATGCATATATTAGTAGATATTTTTATTTAGGAAAATTTTTATGTTTTATTTTTGTTTAGCTTTTATGGCCTGCCCCTATTCTTAGAACAAGCGTCTTACAAACTTCATCAATCTTTTAGCAAATAGCACTTTTTTTAATTGACAATAAAATCAGTGACAATGTTTAGTATAGTTTATAAAATATCTATTATTTTATCATGTAGCAAAATTTTAGAATTTTTGTTTTAATAACTTTTAACAATTTTTTTTACAGAAAAAAAAAAGAATGCCAGTCATGCGTATCCTATATAAGGACAATGTTCTATTGAAAAATTAATATCAAAGTATGTAAATTTATTTTTCTTGTATATTATGTATTATATTTATAATAAAGATATTTTGGTCCTCTGAGAATTTATGCTAACAACTTTATTCAAAGCGACAAAATTTTTAAAACGTTTTATATTGAAATAAAAGTTTTTTCACTTTATAATATTTTTAATGTTTAAAATATAAAAACAATATATTGTAAAATGTTATTGAAAAACTTGAAAATGCATTCAATATAGATGTATGTTTTCGAAAAAAATTGATACCAAATGCTACTAAATATAATTATAGAACATGAACTGACGATACATTTTTTATGATGTACTTACCTTACAATTTTCTAAAATAATTTTTATTAACATTTTTTTAAAAAAAATTTGAAACAGTTTTAATTAAACCATTTATAATTATTTAGTTTATTTGACCTAAATAATTTTCAAATTACCAAAATAATAATGTGTTCTATTATGTGACTTAATTGAATTTATTATACAAATATACTAACATTTTTATTTACAAAACCATTTTTCGGTAGAATCATAAGTAAACAATAAATTTCGGTATTATTATTTATTTTAATTTATTATAAACTAACAATAAAGCACTTTGTATTGTTTTTTCTTCTTTGATTGAAGAATAGGAATTGTTTTTTGTATTATACATACTTTAAATCGATTTTATTGTGAATGCGTAATTAACCAAACATGAATTGTATGAATTTTTAAAAATGACATTATTCGGTATTTACACAGAGAATAAACAATAATTGTGTATTTCTTTTTTTTTTATGACAAATTATGACTGTGGCTTATTATTACGTGTTGATGTCACGCATTTTTAATGCTGTTGTGCGTCACTTAACTTTTAAATTATAATAAAATTAGGTTACATACTTTCTCGCTTTTATTTGTTTAAAAAATATCAACAAAATTATAATTATAAATCAATTTATATACGAGTATTTGTAATAAAATTTATTCATGTACTTACTTATAAGCAATTATGTTCTAATTATTCTAATTTTTTTTATTTATAAATTTTTATATATTTATTCAAGAAATAATACAAATATAATACTTCTAAATTTAAAATATTAAAAATATGAAGCTATTAGCAAAACTTTATTCTATTTCTACTCAGTTCATTTTGAAAAAATTGTTCAAAAACACTGTCTAAATTGTGTACACAAAATGTTGCAAGAAAAACTGCATTTTGAGCCGACTTAACTAAAATATGAATCAGAATAATTACTTTTTAATCGGTTCTTATATGTTTTAGTGGAAAAGTAATTAATTTTCTGTAAGTAATTTACATTTAATATAGTTTTAGATATACTTACCTTACTATAATATTATTTTGTTATATATTAATAATGTTTTTTTTTTCAAATTTTTTGAAATATTTATATAAGTAAATATTAAAACAAAATCTTTATCATTTTATGCATATAATTTTATTAAATATAGATTATAATATTTAAAACTGAAAATTTTCAAATATTAAATTATTTTTTTGTTATTTTTTACTTTTATATATAAAATAGATATATTTTTTTGTGTACTAAAAATCAATCAAATTTATTATCAATTTTCAATCTAAATTACTTATATTTAATATTTATGAGTAATATATTTTATTATTTTAAAAATTTATATAATATTTTAATATATTAATAAATTTTTTATAATAAGTTATTAGTTTTAAAAAACAGTTTATTAATTTATAATGTATTTATAATTTAGCACAAATTCAATTTTAAAAAAATTAATGATACTTAAATATATTTTGTTAATAACTTTTTAGGAATATCTTTAGGACAAATAAAAAAATATTTATTGGTTTCTCACACACATATCTATTATCAAACAACAAGCAAAAAAAACAATTATACTTAATACAAGTTTTATATACCATGCTACATTTAAAACGTGCTTTTACTCCAAACAAATCAGGCTTTCTTCTTTATTTGTATTAAGAAAAATATGTCCTAATTGCAATAAAATTAGCTCAAAAGTTACTATTGCTCCTGCAACTTTCAAACATAGGCCACGAGTTACAGCAAAATAATTCGAGCCAGTTATTGCCACTGTACTGAAATATATCTGTTGTGTTAATCGATTTGTCTAAAATATAATTTATTAATTATTAAAAATATAGAGTGTTATTTATCAAATAGGATAAAATAACGAAAAAAATTGGGATGTTTGCACAACAATTAAGTAATAAACACGGCTAAAAATAGTTTGCACGGCAGGAAAATTTATTGAACGACAAAAAATAAATTGTACGATAGAAATTATATTGAACGAAAACTAAATATGCACTGCATATACGGCATAAAAAAAACGAACGACAGAATTGGTCTTTACACGACAAATATTGTACGATAAAAATGAAATATAAACCTTGTAAAAAAATTGTATTGACTTTCTGTAAATATATTAAAAAAAAAACTTTTTTGTCTGACTTATCTTGTAATGAATACATTTATTTGTCATTTTTTATTCACTTGTGTTTTTTATTTAATCAATTCTATCGTACGTTTCTTGTTGTGCAATTTTTTTTTTAGTTTTTACTTAAAAAAATATTGATACTTTTCGGAAATAGGTGACGATTGGTCAATTTATCATAGTGTAAACTATGTATTTCTACCTCAATATTAAATTCACTAGAAGGTATTTCATAAATATATGATATAATCGTTGTACTTTCATCATTTATCCAGCAACAATAAATAGCCATAGCTATAGTTCTTCCAAGCATAAATCCAAAAGATCCCATAAAATAGATGAATCCAGTAAAACTTCTAAAAGGTCTAGAAAAAAAATTACAAAACTTTAATTGTATTATTATCGATTTAAAATTAGTGTACTAAATTCCTAACTCTAAAGCATGAAACAGTTGAACACAGATAAAGAAAAGATTATTGCCAAATGATAAAGTTACAATATGGCATATTGCATCATTTAGTGTCTTGCAAAGTGATATTAATCTTGTATAATCCTCGCGAATTTCCTTCCAATATTCTTCAGTTCTGTTCTATAAACAAAGAAAATAATCAATAACATATTTCTAATTTTGAACATAAGATAGTTACAAAAGAATCATCGTATTTAATATTTATTTAAGGGGGGACCCTGGTGTAAATGCTTGAAAAATAGACCTTAATTTAGAAGTGGATTAATGGAAGCTAAATTAACCAATCTTTGTGATTGTTTTTGCATATTATTAAGCATCTGTTTGTACACAGAATCACATTATTTTTTTGAAAAAAAAAGAGAAAGGAAAGGGTTTTTTTATATAGAAAAAAGTGTCTCCTTGAGCGCAGGACTTTGCGCGGAGGACTCTGGAGGTCCAGGATCTTGTTTGAAATAAAAACAAAAAGCTAAATATAACCCTAAAGTATATACTATTACGCATAACATATACCTAAAATTGCCGAAAAAAAATATTTTTTTTCGTAAAAAAATTTCAAGTTGAAGAAAAAAAGTCATTTTTTAAAATTTTGTTAATAAAAAAAGCATGTTGTTTCAACGTAAATAAAATCTCTTTTCTCTACATTCCCCCCGGCAATTTAAGAAACATAAGTGTTCAGGAGAAGCATTATTTAGTGCCATTAGCGTACAAATAAGGCCAAGTAGATGCGTACAGCGGTTTGGGAATGGTCGAGTTGTGCTTATGGTCAAAATATAATATTTGTAATACGCTATAATATCATCGCACATAATTTTTACAAATAATCAAGTCAGTATTTAATTTTAAAATTGACCAAGTTTATATTTATTGGTTTAAATTTGATTTGTGTAGATTAATATTTAATAAATTCATGTCGTTTACCAACTTCGTTACTTTTTACTATATTATGATAAATTATGCTTAAATTCGTGATGTTAAATTTGTAATAATAATTACATAAACTTTTCCTCACACTTTTCCCAAAAGGACTTCATCCTGTAATCATTTTGGAAATATGTAAATTAAAACACTCGGTTAAATTTTCACAATAACAATAAAAAATCCTTTATTGGCCAATTTGCACGTACGCAACTGGCACTATTTCAAAGTTTCAACCTAAATAAAAACATACTTTAAACTTACATAAATGATTATAATTTTGTATAGAAGTTCGGGCTGGCTTTATCCTTTCAAGGGCGTATTCCCTACATGTCCTAGATGTCCTAGAATAATTTATACAAAAAAAATTCGAAATTTTTTTTTTTACACCAGGTTTACCCCTTATTTATTTATTTACAACATTATACCAATAATAACATTTTTAAGAAAGCAAAAAATCAAATGTTGCTGTACAATAGAACTAGATAGTTAAAATTTGTGGAAACCTTATATTCTAATCAAAAATTTAAACAAAATTAGATTATTTTTATCTATAATTGATAAATTAGTAGGTTTGATGGACATTTTTTATTGTACATTTGTTTAAGTTTTTTACATTTCATAATAAAAAAAATAATTAAAATAAATTTTAAGTAATTTTCCTACCTCATCGTGTGCAACTTTTCTATTTAATTGTTTAAACTTTTCCGCTAATGCAGCACACATTAACATAATAAACAAATCGGAAAAACTCCACACTGCGGTTGCTAATATCAAAATTATCTAAAATTGAAAAGAAAAACTGTTATATTATAATAAAAGAAAATTTACTACCGAATTAAATCTTTACTTCCATTGTAAATGCAGCGACAACATTATATTCCAATACGGTAAAAACATTAGCAAACGTGATACTAACGTATGCTTTAAATGGATCCGATTTTGAAACAGGACATTGTTTCGATTTGATAATTTGATTGATTAATGAAGATAGATGTTCAGCTAAGTATTATTTCATTAATTAATTACTATATTTTTATTTTTTGTTAAAGTTATATGAGTTAAATTACCTACCAAGGGCTAGTGACATAATAACGATAGTTGTAACTTTAAATCTTCGTTTTAAATTCGGTTGGAATGGATAGTATTTCATTTTTTGTTCAACTTTTGCCCATTTTTCATTTAAGCTATACCATTTTCGAGCGAGATTTATGTAAAATATACCAGCTATTGCGCAATTTGTGAAAAATACCATATTTACTGAAACATTTATATTTTATTTTATTAACCCTTTCACTCCCAATGATATTTTCATAAAAATTCTTATGGATTTATTTTACGCTATATAAACATATAAAAATAAATGCAGTTTTGAAAAAATGTTAATTTTAATCATATTTAATTTTTACTAAGCAAGCGGTCGACATATTGGCCGCTTGGGAGTGAAAGGGTTAAATATTATAGTTTGTTTTTAATAACAAATAATGCACGATTTTAGTTTTGTCAGTTGTTAGTTTTATTGCAATTATTAATATTTTTCAACAAATTTTTTTATTGTGTTTTCCAAGATAGTAAGTTCAGACATAAAGCTACACTGTAAAAAATCTATGTAAATTTACATTGATAATAATAATAGTTTTACTATTTTTTGTCGTAATTTTAATAAATTATTGCAAATTTACCAAAAATGGTCAAGTTGTCGATGTACTACTTCACTTATATTTAGACAAAGTTTCATCGAAATCGCGGAGGTGAAGTAGTTCATCGACATCTTTACCAAAATTACTATAATTATCAATATAAATTTACATTAATTTTTTATAGTGTAATTATGAGATAAGTATAGGATTATGTGAATAAGATTTTATTTGTTCGTTTAAATTCTGGAGCATAACAAATTAATAGTCGGTTGCATTATATTTTATTTTTAAACATGGTTTAAAATTTAAATGAAACAATCATTGAATTTTTAATAAATAATTTTCGTCATTATATTGAGTACTAAATTTATTGATTTATTTAAACCAGATCTAAAATTTAAGTTCAATTATGTAACTGGTTAATAGTTAACTAATTCGAGAAATATCTACAGTTCCAAATAAATTTTACCAAAAAGCTATTTCTAACATTTTTTAACTTTATTTGTTCTTTAAAATCTTAAAATTTTAACAAATTATAAAATTAGTTCAATATGTGTGTTAAAACATTCAAATATGAAAATTAAACTTTGTTTCCACGCCTTAAAAAAAAGTCCTAATCGTCCTAATCGTTTCTTCTTAAAAAAAGTAGATATAATTTTTCTGACCTATATAACTGAACTGCTTATCATTTCGAATGCATCGAACCAAGAACATTATAGTTGAAAAAATGCCACCACTGATACAAAACACACTGTATAACAATTTCCACGAGAGCCATTTAAACTGAATGTAACTGTAGTCAGATTTTCTTACACCTTTCACGGGCAAAAGGGCAAATATTTGCGCTAGCGTTACTAAAAATTTCGATGCTTTATAAAAACTAGATTCACTTTCCGTAACAAATTGTTTTTTCGAAATGGTTTTTTTCGTTCTCAATTCTCGATTAGGACTTTTTGGTTTTACAGTAAATAGAATATTCGACGTTGTAAAATTCATTATTATTTTCCCCGAAATAAAACCTGTTCAGTTATAACAATTTTTTGATAAAATTTATGTTTTTATTATACGTTTTAGTTAAGTAAATACATATATATCTTGTTTTTTGTTGTTGGTATAAATGACAGAAAAATGCTTCAGTAATAACCAAAAACAAATAAATATTTAAGTAATACGATGTATATTTTTTTTTTCTTTGTTTTACCGTAGTAAAAAAAATAAACAGCGCAGTTTAATAAAAATAGTAATTAGCGGGAAACTATTCATTAATTTTATAGGAAAATTATATGCTGTCAGTATCGAAATATTTTTGAAAATTAATTGTTATTCTAATGTTCTAATGAGTTATGAAATTTTAATTCACGTTTTTAAACCAAATACAAATCTTTAAAATTATAACTACATAGCTTTACAGCGGCCATTGCTAAGATATCGAGCAACTTTTATTTTGAAATGTCATTCATTTCACATCGAAAACTAATTTTTTTCTTGTAAATAACCGTAGAAAAATATATGTTATGATTGTAAATCAATCGATGGTGTGTAGGTTCTTAAACACTAAGGTTTTAAATATTGTAATAAATATAAAATCTATTAAAATTTTATTTCCACACTAAATGATTCTACTGAAAATTATTATGTTTAGGAATATTTTTAGAGCAGAATTGTGCAAAAAAGATTGCTTATAATTAGATTTATTTGATTTATTGTACTTTGCTGTCTATATTGCAAGACGCCGTGGTATCTAATACAGTTATTTAACACATATGTATTTTGCGTTTTACAAAATTTGAATACCTTTTTTTTTATTTTAAATTTTATTGAAAATTATAAAAATACTATATGGTTTTTTTTTACCACTTTGACTGCAAGGAAAAAGTGGTATAGCGTTTGGTATACGGTGTCTGTAACATTTTCGAAAAAAAATATTGTGTATAGAAATCCTTTATATAGCTTCTAGATGACGAATCTGAATTTAGTTTATGTGGGTGTATAGATGTACGTCGTCAGCTCGCTCGGTTGTCAGTCAAAATTTTGTAATCGCAACTACTCCTAGACGGTTCGACCGATTAGAATGAAATTTTCAGGATAAATTTATCTAGTACTCAAGATGGTCATGTGGTTTTAGTTTTTTTTTTCAGTGATGCCAACTTTCTTACTAAAGTCTTTAAAAATTTATTGTAGCTACATTATTTATCCGATTTTGATCAAATTTTCAGAAAAGATTTCCCTAGTACTCACATAAATTACGTAATTTTTATAAAATACAGTGTTGCCAACTTTCCAAGAAAAAAATTACTAAAGTTTTTAAAAATTCATTGTGGCTACATTAATTATCAGATTTTTATCAAATTTTCAGAAAAAAATTATTTTAGTTTTTTTTTAATGTTAATTACACCACTATAATTTACTGTGTTTTTGTGAATTATAGGCTATTGTTATATACTAGTTGAACATAATATTTTTATGCCATAAAAATAATTAAAAAAAAATTTGCAATGTTTTTTTAAGTAAAACTAGAAATAACATACACTAAAAAAAACTTTGTAGTATTAGATAAGTCATCTATATAACTATATACACCGACAGTTTATGTAATATTACATAGATTTTTTTGCAGTGTACTCAAAAAATAAATATTTACAATTATCATTTATTTTTCATAAGCATACAATTACAATACATATGTATGAGTATTTATATCTACATTGTATTAAGTATCTAATATTTTATTTGAAAATAAATTACTCCTATTAATTTATTTTATACAAAATATATATTCCTCTTTATCTGTCTTCAGGAGCACTGGTCCTAACTGGACCAAAATTAGCTCAAACGTTATTACCGCGCCAGCAACCTGCAAAAAAAATATATAGTTTAATTAAAATAGAAAAATATTACTTAATAATTTAAATAAAGTTAGATTTTATCATTTGCATTTTATCTAAAAACAAAATATGTCTTATATTACAAGATTATTTTTTTTAGTTTAATAATTACTTGCAAACACAATCCTCGCGTCACTTGAAAATAATTTGATCCTGTGATTGCAACAGGACTAAAGGATATCTGTTGAATTAATCTACTTGCCTGAAAAATAATTTAATATTATTATAATTAATTGACTAAAATAAAAAAAAAACGATAAGTTCTAAAGAAATACATAAAAAAGCTTTAGGATTAAGTTCTTATTTAAAAAAAAGATATTTCGATATATTCTACGTATATTATCATGATGTACGTAGAATATATCAAAACGTCGATTTTTAAATAAAATATATGCAAAACTTAATCTTAAAGTTTTTATTTTAATATAATGGGTTTTGAAAGAATTTTTGAATAATTTGATTAAACGACATTGTATCCAATTATGCCAAATTATTAAAACAAATACACAAATTATAAAAATATATACTGCAATTCTATTTGTATCTAATAAGATTTGAGATATTTTTTTTCTAAAGATAGAAAGATTCGATTTACTATAAAAAGACAAAATATCTCCGAACTCAGTGAGTTTTACAAAATATAGATAGAATTATACTTAATAATTTATTAGTTTTCAAAGTTATCAAATCAACTTAGCTGTTGAGTTGGGATGCTAATACGGATATATATTGTAAATTTCGCGTTTTTTTAGCATAAATTAACGTTTTCTTGATTTCCAACTTGACTAGTTCGATGTGATATTAAAAGTTCGAAAAACTTTAATAACTCAACTTAGTTATTGAGCTGGGGTGCTAATACGGATATATATTGTAAATTTTGCGGTTTTTTAGCAGAAATTGATGTTTGTCAAAGTTATCAAAATAACATATACCTCACTACCGAATTCATCCGATGGTATTTCAAATAAATGAACTAAAATATTTTTGCTTTCATCGTTAATCCAACAGCAATATATCGATAGCGCAGCTGTTCGTCCAAGTAAGAATCCAAACGAACCCAAAAAATAGATTGTTGAAGTCAAGCCTTTTAAAGGTCTAAAAAATGGTACAAAGCAGTTATTGAATGGTAATTATTTTTATTTATTTGTAACTAACGTTAAAGTATGAAAAAGCTGAACGCAAATGAAAAATAAATTATTGCCAAAAGATAATGTGACAATGTGACATATAGCTTTGTCTAGTGTTTTACATAGACATGATAATCTTGTATAATCCTCTCTGACCTCTTTCCAAAATTGTTCATTCTTATTCTAGAAAAAAAAGTAAAAAATAAATTTTATCCGAAATTTGAAATATTGGCTCTGAAAGTATTGAAGTTTTTCATTTGATTAAAATATCTAAAAAAAAAACTTTAAAATATTCCTAAATTTATTACTTTTTAAAGAAATTTTCCCTAAAATATTTAGAGAATTTTGTTTTATATATATATAATTTATATTATTTTCTATTTTGTTGTTATTATACAGTGTGTCCCAAAAGTCTGGAAATGGTCAAATATCTCGAGAAATACACATCAAATCGGAAAAACAAATTTTAATATTTTCAAAAAAAGCTATCTAATGATACTACACTCGACCCTCTACCCCCACCCCCAGGGGTCCAACTTTGAAATCTTAAATAGGAACCCCTATTTTTTATTATATGTGTTTGTGTGTCCGTCGATTACAGCGCGCTATTTATCATGAATAGAAAAAAAAATGTTTCAGACAAATCCTACGTATTTTTAGCCAGAGAATAAAAATAGGGGTTCCTTTTTAAGATTTCAAAGTTGATCCCTTTCCACACTTTCGGGGAGGGGGGGTAGAGGGTCGAGTGTAGTATCATTAGATAGCATTTTTTCCAGGACTTTTGGGACACCCCTGTATGTACATATTTACCTCGTCATATGCAACTTTTTTATTTAATTGTTTAAATCGTAATGCAACAGCTGCACACTGTAACATTACGAATAGATCAGAAAAATTCCAAGTAAAAGTTGCTATTATTATTATAACCTGAAAATTATTAAAATATTTATTAAAACTGAATTTAACTTAAAACTAAGTCAATGTTTCTTCTTCTTACTTCCATAATGAATGCCAGAACTGGATGATAATCAAATAGAGAAAATACATTTGAAAATGTGACACCAAAATAAGCTTTTACTGGGTCGACTTTTGATGAGGGACAGCGTTTTGATTGTTGTATATGATTTATTAACGATAATAAATGTTCAACTATAAAATAAAATTATATAATTATAATTAAAATGAATTATAAATTATAAGTAATGTTTTCTTTATAATTACCAAGTGCACAAAGCATAACTACAAATGTAGTAATTTTAAATCTTCTGGTCAGATTCGGAGGAAATGGATAATTCCTCATCATATATTCAACATGTAGCCATTTTTCATTTAAACTATACCATTTTCGAGAGAGATTTATAAATAATATGCCCGAAATGGCACAACTTAGGAAGAAAATCATATTTACTGAAAATTCCAATTTTTCTCTTTCTAAAGTTCAAAAATATGAAATTACGTAATTTTTACCAGAATTTATAATTGAATTTGGACCACGTATCTATCATATATATTTATATATTTTTAATTTAACATTTCTAGATTTTAGATTTTTTTTATTTACCATATTTTGACGCAATCAATTTTGTCAAATTATGAAATTTTGAATTTGACGATAAATACGTGAGCTGTAAAACATTTAACATTTACTACAGCTAATGTAAATAAAAATGATTTATATATATTTTTGAATATCACTGAATAAAATATTTTATTTACATTCGCTTATTTAAATATATAAATGCATAAACTAACTACCAAACATAATGAAGAATTATTAAAAGGTAAAAATTACAAAATTTTATTTTTGACAGAAATAGTTTTAAGTCAAATGCATGCAGTGCATGAAAATAATGTGATATAAATTTTTAGTTTCAAAAGAGCATGCTTTCAAAACATCAAATAGTAATTGAAAATTACATAGTTTTTTGGACACTCAAAAGGAAAATACTTTTACCCAACTCACGCTTTCAAAAATTTGTCTCTATTTAATTTGTTAGTTGTTAATTTGTATTTTATTATGAAAATAATCAGTTTGTTTCTAAAACTAATTCATAAAAAAAGAAAATGCATAAAAATGCCCATATATTTTATTAATATATTGTCAAGAAAATTAATTAAAATAAATTTAAAAAATGCTTTAAAAAGTTGCTGAAATATTAGAAAAATTAAGTGATATATGTTTGGATATTTATTATTATGTTAATTAAAAAATAATAATAAAAATGTTTCATGTTTTGGTATTTTAATGTTTTTTTTTTTTAATTATAAACTTTGGCAAAATATATTTTTATTGTATAAAAAAAAAAATTAAATGATGCTAATGCTGGATTGTATCTATTATTAGTTTATTAAAAAAAAAAAAATTAGATTTTTATTTAAACTTGTTAAAATTTTAATAATTTGTTTTCTAATTTTAGAAGATATTAATTACTAAACTGTAGCTAAAGTAATATCAAATTTTCAGAAAATTACGTATTAGTAAAAATATTATTAAAATTTTACAATTTACAATTTTTCTTTTTGTATTTTTTTTGAAAACTTTAAATTTAAATTATAGGTTTTTTAATTATATTAGATTAAAATGCTTGCGAGATTTACATTCAAATAATTTCGTTTAAAAATGGAAAAGTTACGTTCAATGAAAATAAAGAAACTGTAATTTTAAACAAATTTCGAAAAACGTTTTTTACTAGATGTTCTTTTACGAAAAAAAAAAAACGGACCAATATATTTTCTTAGAAGAAAATTGTTAGTAAAATTAATATAGATTTTTTTTTCAATTTTTATAAAAAAATAATGGATGGTAGTATTTAGTACTCCTACTTAAATATAAGTATTAATTTGTTTTTATAGAATTTTCTGGGCTGATATGCCGTGGTCGATCGCAAAAATTTCACCGGATTTTAATCCGATTGGAAAAGTAGAAACTTATTCAGTCTTTCAGTCACCAAGCACTGAAGATGCCATTTACCACAGATCTATCATAGATTTACCATGGCATATCAACTCAGAAAATTGTATAAATTTAACGCCTCTATTATTTTATTGAAATTTATATATTTACTTAAGTATAAAAAATACATTTTGGCAAAAATATTTATTTTTAAATAACATTTATTTATCTAAAATGGACAGGAAAATAAAACTTTTTACCACTTTGACTGCAAGGAATATATATATATATATATATATATATATATATATATATATAATTTATTTAATTTTAACAAAATACATGTTGCCAACTTTCCGAGAAAAAAATTACTAAAATTTTTAAAAATTCATTATGACCACTTTATTTAACCGATTTTAATCAAATTTTTAGAAAAGATTCTCCTAGTGCCTAAATAAATTATGCAATTTTAACAAAATACAGTGTTGCCAACTTATCGAAAAAAAAAATCACAAAATTTTTTAAAAATTTATTGTTGTTACATTATTTATTCGATTTTGATCAAATTTTCAGAAAAGTTTCTCCTAGTGCCAACATAAATTATAATTTTAATAAAAATATTGTGTTACCAACTTTCCGAGAAATGTCAAAGTGGTCTATGGGTTTTATTTACTGATAAAAAATATTTTTTTTTGAGTTGCTCGACTTTTGAAGCAAAAGTGGTATTTGATAAAGAACTAAACTTAAATAAAATCTTACCATCCATTATTTTCTTTATAATAGTACAAACAAATGCCCAGAAAAAAACCACCAAACATCAAAATATAAACAAAAATATCTTACCTATAGTAGTGAATTGTTTTTCATTATTTACGCATTCGACAATATACAGTACCGTTGTAATTATAGAGCCACTTATTATCAATATACTATATAGCATTTTCCACGACAGCCATTTAAAACGCAAATAACTTATATCGTTTTTTCTTATACCATTTACGGGCAACAGGGCGAATAATTGGGCCAGTGTTAGCACAAATTTTGATGCTTTATAAAAACTAGCATCGGATTCTTGCAGGATTTGATTTTTCGGTATTTTTGATAGAAATAAACTCGTGTTTTTAAATTTATGATTGTTTCTTTGCTCGTTTTTTGGATAAACTGTTATAACCGAATGATTCGATTCGTCCATTTTCTGTTTTTTTGAATATGGTAGCATTTATTTCAGTGGAAATTTAGCTAGAGATAAAAAATATTTATTAGTTTTCACAATATGTTTCGTTTTATTGTGATTCTTCTGGAACAAATATTTTATATAATGCACCGATCAACATAATGTGCAGAAATTTTAACAAATTCTTTATCTGATTTTGATATTTTTCATGAAAATATTTATCTATTCACTAATTAATAGCTTAAATAATTAACTGATTTGTCATTTTTCTTGCCCTGTAGTTGGTTTATAACTGTTGGGTAATAAAGTCATTATTATTATATTTTTTTAATAAATTATTGATAATTTCAATGATAATTAAAATTGCTTTCTAAAGTTGTTCAAAAACAACATGAAAAAAACTTTTTTGACATTAATAAAATAATATAAATAAAAAAATATCTTTATTATAAAATAATTTTTGTAGCTTTTTATTTTTAAAAATTTGTCAAATAAATATATACCTACATATATAAACTATATTGAAAAAAATTAAATATTTATTTGAATGAACATATAGAATATATTGTTATTATTATGTTTATATGAGAAGTATTATGAGAATGAACAAAGAAAGTAAAGTAAATAAGTAATCAAATCAAAACTTGAAATAAATATCTACTGTTCTAATTTTGATATAGTATATATTTTTTTATCTAATATTGTAAAATTCATATAAACTAATTAAAATTGCTTAATAAGTAATTTTGACAAAAATTACATTTAAAAGTGAGGTGAGAATAGGGTGTCATAATTTTTCGTAAAATTAAACAAATTTATTGTAAATATTGGTGTTTTGACTATTCCATTAAAATATATTTAAAAATTTACCCAAAATTGAAAATTACAGAGTTCTTTACACAAATATTCAAATAATAAAACATAAATTGTGAAATTTATCTAAATTGTATTTTTTATAATTATTAAAATAGCCATATGCAGTGCTGTTTCAATAGAACACCTAAATATTATATTTAATAGAAAAATTACTTTTTTAAGAACAATGTTAAAATAAATTATATTAATTAATGCAATTATTACACAACAGTGAAATATATTTTTAAAACATACATACAAAATTTCCTTGATCTGATCCCTCTAAAAGAGTTTCAAAATGTTAAAAAAAAATAAGGTATTCAAAGTTACAGCAATTTATTTTAATTTGCTTAAAAACGCATTTTAGAAACATTAAACGCCAAAAAAATATTTAATTATTAAAAAAAAAGATTTCTAAAATGACAAAATAGCGTTTTGACTAATTTGACAATTTTAATGGCAACTGTCAATTATTAAAATCGTTTTTCAATTAAAATAGTTGTCAGTAACTTCAAGCATAAAAAAAAATATTTTTAAAACGTCGAAATAGCTTTTTTTTCAAATAATTTGACAGCTTTAAAGACAGCTGTTAAGTGTAAAAACTATTTATAAATATTATAATTTTGTACCAATTTCCAACCCGAAAAACCAAACCAAAAACCGTTTTATCAGCCTTAAGTCTCTAAAATAGGGCGTTTTTAAGCAAAATTGGACAAGAAAATCCCGTCTTGTGGCACGGGTTCATGTTAAAATAAATTTCTGTAACTTTGAACACCTCATTTTTTTTAACATTTTAAAACTTTTTAGAGGGGTGAGATCAAGAAAATTTCGACATTGCCAAAATAACGGCCATCCTAATACATGCACAATTTTACCATGTACACCCATTCAAGTAGAAATTATTTTCTGACAAACATTTTTACTTTCAATTTATCTACAAGTATAATACCTCTCATATACGTTTTTATATTATTTATTTTTTTTAATTTTAAAACTAGTTTCTTACCTGAATAACAAATCCTACGCGTTATTCAGTTATGGTTGTAAAATGTAAAAATAAAACAATTTTATATTCACTCTTATTATAGGTAAGTAATTTATGTTCGAATTACAAACAAATTTAATAAAAACTCGATATGTGTCACGCTTTAGACTTGTTCTCAAATTCTATTATTAACTATAATATAATATTTCTATACAAGTCTAATCTATTAAAATTGATAACGAAACAAGTACTTTATTTCAACTATCGATTCTTTGGAGTTAATAAATAACTGCACACAAGTTTATTATGATCAGATTTCACTGTTGAATGTTTTTTTTTTTTTTCATAAAGCTAATCAGGAAATAGATTTTTTTCTCGTAAACAGTTTTAATTGAACTTTACGTTCGATAAAATAATTAAATAGTTGTTGTTTTTTTTTGCATGAACAAAAATAGCATGATTTTGATATGATTAGTTGATAAAAATTATTTTTCTATTCCTGTTAAATAATATATTTAATATTATAATATAGAAAATAATATAGAAAATAGAGCATTATTTAAAACACCATTATAGTAAATTAAAACGTTTAGGTTATAGTATTAAATATTTATTAATAATTGACGTTTCGACGAACTTAACGTATGTCTTCATCAACTGACATTTACAGTAAATACCTAACAGAACATAGAAACAAGTTACTAGGTGAACGAAATATAAGTAATTAGATTAAAAAAATTTAGAAAATTTTAATTAAAGGACGCCAAATTTTATTTAAATCTTTTACATTGATTGATGTTATATTTTTTTTTTGTAAATTTCAATTATTTCTTTTATCAATCTGCTTTTAATATTGGTGGGTCTTGCAATTATTAATAAATATTTAATACAGAACTATAACCTAAAGCCGTTTTAATTCCTTTAATTAAAAATTTATAAATTTTTATAATCTAGATACTTATTTTTTACCTAATAACTTGTTTCTATGTTCTGTTATTTACTGTAAATGCCATTTGTATTTTTTATCCTGACGAAGACGTACGTTAAGTTTGTTGAAACGTCGATTATTAATAAATATTGATACAGAACTATAACTTAATTTTAATTGTATTTAAGATAATATTTTTTTCGTATGTTGCAACGCATAGTGAACATAGATTAATTTATTATTTTAAAATTATAAATTTTATATTAATTATTTTCATAAACAACAAACTTTTTATTACAATAATAATAATAATAATAATAATAAAATGGTATTTGTTCAATATAACTCAAAAACTAATTAAACTTAGATAAAACTTTGTCGATAAGCGATAAAAAATTAAAAATAATTCGTTAAGAAAATCGCTGCTATAAAATAATATTAGACAAAAATTAAAATTATTTAAATTTTATATTAATTTAACCATTTAATACTCTTCTTAGTGCCAGTATGAACTTTACAACTTTTTTGACAAATTTAAAAAAAAAAACAAAATTATTAATTAAACAAAGTTACGACAATAATAGTTTTCAAGAAATTTAAAAATAAAAATTTATATAATTAGTAAATTATTTTGATTATTTCATCATCTTTTAATATTAATTACCAATTATTTTTTTAGCTAGCAACAATTTTTAGTAAATTTTCAAAACTTGAGCCCAAAAATAATTAAATTTATAAATGTTACCTGATAAATAATATATTAAATTATGCAATATTAATTCTATATTTTTTATTATTTTCAATGTCAGTTGAAACTTGAAAACGACAATAATGAACAAATATGTTGTAAAATCTATTACGCACAATTTAATTTATGATTGAAAAATATTTTCAGGAAAATTAGAATCTAAATATACAAAAAACTAATGTGATAAACAATATTTGTCTTTTTCATTTTTAATGTACTACAATAGGGAACACAACAATATGTCAATAAAAGACATCCATTAATCACAGTAATTAAACAACAATAATTTTTTTTATTATTATTATTTTGCGTTACAAATTTTTAGGAAAATGGAAATATTTTTTTACGATTTTTTATTTTTTATACGAAGCTAAAATCATTTAAATATTATTAAGAAAATTTTGAAGTAAAAATTATCGTAACTTATCAAATATTATCATCTATTTCTTATAATTCTTTTAATATTAAAAAAATATACATATAGGTATATAGTTAGAGGAACGGAGACGAGAAAGAGTAATTTACGGGATGTATTTTGATCTGTTTAAGTGCAATGATAAAATATACAATAGTTTTGAATTAGTCTGTTTATAACGATAGATACATACATACATACACAATCACGCCATGTACCCAAAAGGGTGTGGCACAAACTCTTTTCATCATCACGAAACTCTCAATCATACCACTCCAACTACTCATCGGACGTCCACGCAAACGTATACCTTCAAAATCATTCAAATAAATCTTTTTAACCAAACGTTCATTAGACATTCGCTCAACATGTCCGAACCATCTTAACTGACTAACACCAACTTTTGCTACAACATTTTTTCAATTTCACACTTATCATTACACTAATCTATTTCGTACCCGATATCTCCTATTTACACCACATACCCCACGTAAAAATCTCATTTCCACAGCAGTCATTTTCCGTTTATGCTTTTGCAACCAAACCCAACATTCACTACCATACATTAACGTAGGCACCAAAACTGCATTGTATATACTCAAACGGGCTTCTTTGGAAATATTTACATTTCTAGCAAAAATTTCCAAAGCACCCAAAACCTTACAACCCGCATTTACTCTCCTTTCAATTTCACGATCAAAATGGCCATCTCTAGACAACAAACTACCCAATTACACAAATTCATCTAGCTGCTCTAAACGTGCACCATCATTACATTCAGTCGTCAAGTCACCCTTCTCAAAAACTAAAACTTTGCGCTTATCAATATTCAACACAAGATTCATAACTTTACCAACAACATTAATTCTATCAATCATCCTTCTCAGTTGCTCTTCAGATTCAGCCAAAACAACCACATCATCAGCATATGCTAAAGCAGGTACAACACAATCACCTATTTGTATACTATCATTACCATAGAAAGTTTTCCGAAGAAGAACATCCATATATAAATTAAATAGCCAAGGAGATATTACACAGCCCTGTTTCAGGCCAACATCTATACGAAAACAATCACTTAAACAACCATCAACTCGTACAGCAGCTTCACTTCCATCATACAGAGCTTGAATTGCTCCTAAAAGATTACCATTAACACCGTACTCGCGAAGCACATCCCACAAGATTTCCCGAAGAACTCTGTATAAGCTTTCCTTAAATCGAGAAAGCCACAGAACACTTTTTTATTTTTGTCAAGTTACTTTTTGACAATCATACGAAGAGCAAACAATTGATTTACACATCCTCTCTCTGGCAAAAAGCCACCCTGAACGTCACTAATTTTTAAAATAGTTAGTGCTCTAACTTTATGAATTAATATTTTACCAAATAATTTACCGGGAACACTCAGAAGACTAATCGCTCGAAAATTAGTACATTCACTTGAACTGCCTTTACCTTTAAATAAAGGGCAAATGACAGCTCGTTTCCAGTCATCAGGAACCACACAACGTTTTAAACATAAACGAAATATAAAAACTAACCATTCAAACACTTTTTCACCCCCATACTTCAGCATTTCATTAGTAATTCCATCCATACCGGGAGACTTACCACATTTTACACGCATTAAAGCATCACTCTCGCTTTCACCAATGTCATATTCAACCTCACTTTGATTCAAAATTACAGAAACATAATTCATTGTGTCATTATTATCACTACCATATAAATCTTTAAAAAATTCATACCACCTATTTCTTACATCCAACTCATCCCACAATAAATCACCACTTGCACTTTTAACCGCCTCAACAGTTTTCACACTACCACCTTTCATTCTCTTCACGTTCTGCCAAAACAGTCGCCTATTTATACTGAAATCAGTCGTCAACCTCTCACTCATTCTCTCTTCCATTTCTTTTTTGCAATTATTAACTAGACTTTTAACACATTTATTCTTTTCCTTGTATTCACGATAACGTTCATCACATAAACTACCAGGCAAATCTTTTACACACAAATAATTCAAATAAGCTTCCTTTTTCTCCGCAACTGCTACTTTCACCTGATCATTCCTGATGCATTCTCCGGACACGAGCCTAATATTCTTTCACCACACACTTCTTTCGCACACTGAATTATTCAATCCTTAAATTCATCCCAAATTTCATTCACATCACATTCATAATTAGTTTTACACGCAGGAAAATTATCATTAATTTTTTGCACATACTCATATCTGCATTTTCACATTTTCATCGTAATATTTTGAAATTAAACTTTGTTTAATTAATATAATTTTGTTTTTGTTTTGTATCCAAATTTTTTTAATAGTAAAGAAAATATTATACTATAAATATAAATTTATCTTAGATATTTAAATAATTATTTTATATCAAAAAATATCGTATAAATTTATATTAAAATACATACTGCAAAACTAACTGGAGAAATTCTTGAGTTATATGACAAAAAAATGAACTTAGAGTAGTTCTGCACCAAAAAATAGCGATTATACTATAAAATTAACTTACTTTGTTTTAAAACATATTACTTAATGTCTTAAATACTGAGAAATACAATAATACATTTTACCTAAGATATAAATGGTTTTTTTTATGATAGTTTTTCCAGAAATATGACAAAAAATGAACTTAGACTAGTTCTGCACCAAAAACGACGATTATACTATAAAATTAACGTCCTTTTTATAAAAATACACTTTGTTTTAAAATATATTATACAAATGTCTTAATACTGAGAAATACAATAAGTTTGTTCTTTCGTATTGAAAGAAATTTTATTCATTATTTTTGAAATAATCGATGTATGGAAAAAAACAATAGCTTGTCTAACTGATATTTAAACAAAAGATGTACATTTTATTGTCAGATAGGAAAATTTTGTTTACATATTGTTTTTATTTTCATTATTTATGTATAAAACTTAACAGGTAGGACTTTTTTCTTGTACAAATAAAAATAAGCATGGTTTGACATAATTATTTTTTTTTTTACGTAATATGTAATCGATTGTAATAATATTTGGGGATCAAAAATTGAAAAAACTATTTCTAAAAATAGATAAAATACGCAGTAAGTATTAGTATAAAATTTTTTGTAGTTTGTTAATATATAAATTTTTAATTATGTAATTGAAAAATCGATTATAAATAAATTTAAAATAATTTTTTTCTGTAATTCAATGTAGTTGTTTTTTTTATATCATATATAATAAAAATAACAAATATACTAATTATATATAAATAAAAGATTTTAACAACTAGGTTATTTCACTTAATTATAAATTATCAACATTATAAAAATGCCTAATTTTATTTGTTTAGAATAAAGTCCTAAATATTTTTTAGACTAATTGAATAGGTATATTGAGTATCAATTACTAAGTAATTGATAATTATTTTTGACTTCAAGTATTTCAAATAGTTTAGGAAGTCAATTACTTTCTTATGAAGGTAATTGGTGAATTGTAATCAATTACATTTTTTCAAATTTAGCTCAAAATCTATCTAAATTCAAAGACCATTAAGTAAATTTCAATTCTGATTAACTAATTTAAATACTTTTAAGTGTAAAAATCGTTAGCTTAAATTCGTTCGGAGCTGTTTTATTAAAGAAAATATTGAATTCTTTAATAAAAAATAAAAATTTTAATACTAGTACTGCTATCTATATACAATTGCGCATTAACGTTCGTTCACACGGTTCTAATTGCTATGTTCAGACAGGTAGCTCAAATACAAAACATGTTGAACTTAATATTGAATTTATTCGTTTAATACAACTTGTTTATTGTAACTGACTGTTCGGAAAATTACATAATGAATGTTGAATTAATAATTCAATAATTAATTTGATATTATTAATTGATTTATATAAAATAAAAAATAGCATATTTTTTAACTGGCTCTATTTTCTACAAAAACGATCATTATTGTACCGAAAAAATATCTGAGATATAATATCCTATGTAGAATAATATATATATTTTTTGAATTTTTTCGTATTTATAATTTGGCCAAGAAAAGCAAAAATATGTGTTTTTTTTTGGAAAAAAATACGGCCCCCAGAATTAATTCAATTTACATCGGATAGACATCAAAGCTGAGATTGTAAGTGCAAGATTTTGATTTTTTTAAGGCCTTTTTAATATTTACAACCTTTGGCAAAAATATACAAAAAAACAGAACATAGAAAACTAGTTACTAGAGATAATTGAATAGATTTTTAAATTAATAGAAGCAAAAATTTCGATTTAAAAAACTTAACTTAATCACAGAGTTAACCATGTAATTAAGACACATGTAATTTGTATTTTATATATTATTATTATTTATTTTTTTTGAAATTTTAATTCGCGTTTTTAATTATTTAAATCATTACAGTGTCTTTTGGACAATATAATTACATAATTAATCACATTGTTAACTTAATAAGATAATTCCTTTTTTTTGATAACTTAATCATGTGATTAAGTTATCCAAAACAAACGTAATTATCTTATTAATTCTAACTATGCGATTAAGTTACTAAATTTGTATTTTTAGGAAAATTTAATTTACTTTTTTGCGTTTGTTAATTATTTAAATTATTACATTGTATTTTGACAATTTAATTAAATAGTTAATCACATTGTTAAATTAATAAGATAATTACCGTGTGTTTTGATAACTTAATCACAAGTTAATCATACGATTAAGACACTGAAATTTGTATTTTTATGAAATTTCAATTTACTTTTTTCGCGTTCTTAATTATTTAAATTATTACAGTTTGTTTTAACACTTTAATTACATAGTTAATCACATTATTAAATTAATAAAATATTTAACGTGTGTTTTGATAACTTAATCACAAGTTAATCATACGATTAAGACAAGGATATTTGTATTTTTAGGAAATTTTAATTCGCCTTTCTCGCTTTGTTAATTATTTAATTATTACAGTGCCTTTTTACAATCTAATTACATAGTTAATCACATTGTTAAATTAATAAAATAGTTAACGTGTGTTTTGATAACTTAATCCCAAGTTAATCATACGATTAAGACAAGGATATTTGTATTTTTAGGAAATTTTAATTCGCTTTTTTCGCGTTGTTAATTATTTAATTATTACAGTGCCTTTTTACAATCTAATTATATAGTTAATCACATTGTTAACTTAATAAGATAATTACTTAATCACAATAGTTAATCATACGATTAAGACACAAGAAAAAAATTTGTATTTTCTATATTTTATTTTAATGATGCCAATTTTTTGAGTTCATTTTCTTTTGTTTACGTTTATTAATTATTTCATAATTATTCAAATCTAATTTACATAATTAATCCATTTTATTATTATTAAGTTAATAAAGAGATAATTAAGTATGTGTTTTGATATAACAATAGATTCCACAAATAGTTAACAACGCGATTAAGTAATTAAGTTACAACAACAAATTTCGTATTTATAAATGATTGACACATAACACAAGTAAGAGAGTGGGCGAAAAAATATGCAAGCAAATAATTCAATGCGATTATAAATTGTTATAAATGAATTAAGTAAATACAAATAATAAAATAAAGTAGTTTTAATTTAATTAGAATATTATTTATATTATAATTCTTTTTTGATATAAAATAATATAAATAAAATGTATTTGGGTGGCGAGACATCTCTTAGACAAACGCTGAACTTTTTCTAGACAGCTACCCAAATGTTCTTTGCTAAGAAATATTACGTAATATTACAAATAAATATTAACATTATTATTAAATATTATGTTATTACTACTGTATTTATTATTTAATAATAATTAGAATATAATATATATATATACAGGATGTGCAAAGAAAAGTGGAACATAGGAGTTTAACATGGGATTTTAAAAATGTGCGGAAATTGGCTCTCCTGTACATTTTAGCGAAAAATTATAAGAATGAAAACTTGTTTAGAATTAATTTTCATTTTTACAAAGTCTAAATTTAATGCAATAGGATGTCTGTAGCACGAGATATTTAGAAAATAAAGTATGACATTTTCGTCAAAAATCAGATAGCCATGAAAATAAAAAACAAATGAATCAAAAAACCGTTCTGACAGTTCAGTTCATTGTTATTGATTTTAATTGTTGTATTCATTGTATCTACATTGTTATAGTCCATAAATTTCTTTACTGTGTCTGTGCATTGTAACATGGATGTGTTAAGTACTGAAAAAAAAATTTTGATTGTCAAATTGCATTATAGTGGAAATAGTTATGAAGAAATTTGTGCAGTTTTTGGTGGCTCTTATCCTGATCGTTAAATTCCAAGTAAAACGTCAATATTTCGTGTTATTGATAGGTTTAATAAAACAGGAAGTGTGTTAAAAGCCTGCAAGTGTATAAGGCCAATTGCAGTTCAAGATAATGTAAGACAAGGAAACAAAATAAATGTAATTGCAGCAGTTGAAAATAATAAAAATTTAAGTTTGCGGCAAATAGAAAAAGAGACTGTAATTCCATTTAGTACTGCAAGAAATTATTTAAAACAACAAAAATATAAATCTTTTAAATATAGCAGTCACCAAGAATTGAAAGAAGAAGATAAGTTTCTTAGAGCAACATTTTGTGAATTAATGCTGGAGAAGGCTAATGCAGATGCACATTTCATCGAAAATATTTGTTTTTCTGACGAAAGCACCTTTACACTCAATAATGACCCAAATAATCAAAACTTTAGATATTGGAGTAAAAATAATAAAAATCTGTACGTTACTACTCATACCCAATATCCCCAAAAAGTAAATGTTTGGATTGGAATTTTTAAAAATAATATTATTGGGCCATATTTCATTAACGGAACTTTAAATGGTCAGTACTATTATGATCTACTGATAAATCATATTGGACCGGCAATTGAAGAACTGAATAATGATCGTGAAGTATGGTGGCAACATGACGGCTGTTCAGCTTATAATAAAATGATTGTGAAACAATATCTAGACGAAGTATTTCCCGATACATGGATTGGTAGAAACGGACCCATTCACTGGCCCGCCCGGTCTCCAGATCTAGCGCCAAATGATTTTTTTCTGTGGGGACATCTAAAATCAATCATTTACAGTGATAACAAATATCTAGATTTAGAATAGCTAAAAGACAGAATATCTTTGGAATGTACTAAAATATCGTGCTACCAACTAGCAAATGTTAGGCGTTCGTTTTATGATAGATTAGGATATTGTTTGCCACAGAATGGAGACATATTCGAACATTTAATATAAATTTAAACTTCTCTGTTTTCATGGTATTATTATAATAAAGTATTCTTTATTCCAATTTATGTGATTTATTTTATCATTAAGTATTTGATATAAATTGTTGGGGCATTTACCATTTATAATATAAACCGAAAACTCAATTCAGTTCAGTATTATTAATCTTAATTGTTTTAATTATTGTGCCTACACTGTCATAATTCAGAATTCAATATTCAAATATTTTTGATTTTAATTCATATTTGTTTTATTTGTTTTTTATTTTCATGGCAATCTGATTTTTGACGAAAATGTCATACTTTATTTTCTAAATATCTCGTGCTACAGACATCATATTGCATCAAATTTAGACTTTATAAAAATGAAAATTAATTCTAAACAAATTTTAATTCTTGTAATTTTGCGCTAAAATGTACAGGAGAGCCAATTTCTGCACATTTTAAAAATCCCATGTTAAACTCCTATGTTCCACTTTTCGTTGCACAGCCTGTATATATATAATATGAGAGTATATCAAATATAAGCATGAAATAACTATTAAACTGAAAATTGTTCTTATTCTTATTTGTTCTTTACAACCATTATTTCTCACTTATATATATATATATATATATATATATATATATATATATATATATAATTATCTTTGAAATTAAAATATTAAGGTGAACAGTCACACTCGATATGGGCGTGTTTCCACTAAATTTCAGAGGACGATTCAATAAATATTTTTTTATTAATTTTGTAGAGCATATTTAATATAACTGATTATTCGTAATATTTAAAAACATATGTATAATTAATAATTCAATATCAATATTCCATTATTAATAAAAATTACATAAAATACAAGTAAATATATTTTTTAACAAGCCATATTTTCTTTAAATATCATTATTTTTGTTCCGAAAACATATATGAGATGTGAAATGTTATACAGAATAATATAAATTTTTTTGAATTTTTACGAACGATGGAAATTAGAGAACGATTGACTTTTATCTAGAGAAACTTGACATTTATCAAGCAAATGACGTATTTTATTTTCTCTTGTTCAAATTACTCGTTAATAAAATCTGAAATTTTCATCACCGTCAACGGCGAGCGCTACAGAACGATGATAACCGATTTTTTTTGGCCTAAATTGAATGATATGGAAGTAGACGACATGTGGTTCCAGCAGGACGGCGCAACGTGCCACACAGCGGACGCCACGAATCATTGTACTGGAGCAGTTTAGACAACTCAATTAGAGACTCATCTCTAATTGAGTTGTCTAAACTACTCCAGTACAATGATGTTATGAACATAATTTATATTACATTTTATTATATATTTATACATTTTATTATATATTACAATGATGTTCTCTCAAGAAGTATCCTCAAATAAAATTAAACATGTCAATATAAGCATTTAATAATGATTATTACTCATGAGGATAAAGTCTAATATAAATAACAATTTACTATTTTATTAAAATTTCATTGTATTACAACAACAGTACGCATCTGATATTTCGAATAAAATTTTGTGCTTAGTCAGAAATTATTGTTGAGTAATAAGCAAATTTTGATTAATCAAAAGTTGTTGAGTAATTCACTGTTGTGAGTACTAAACAACACATGTATAATGAATATAATATTTAATAAGAATATAAAAGCAAACAAATATATTGGCCCGGTTGGACAAAGCAATGTTAAATGCTTTCTAAGTTAAACAGACTAAGTTAAACTGACTAATTAATGTGGCTTTTTAAAGGTACTTATATTATAACAATCTACTCGCCTAGTTAAGTCATTAATTAAGGTAGCGATGCTTTATGCAACCGAGCCATAACTATATCACAGGAAAATATAAGTTAATAGATAGATATTGTAAGAAAATTAAACAATCAGTAAATTAGTATATTTATAAAAATTTTGATATAACTTTTTTTTTTAGAAATTATTTTGTACTTACTCTAAATAAGTTTGTAGAGTGTTTCGTTAACCCCCCATTCGGCAACTGCAGCAATTATTGCCAGAAAAAGAACTTGTGTAATACTCATCATGGACAATTTATTTTTACAATTAGCTTGTTTTAGAAACCGAAAACTGTATTGGATTTTGAATATTTTCAGTCTTAAATACTCAAAATTATCAAGAATGTTATATCAAATTATCTATTATTTTGAATATCTAATCATACGAATAGATATATTTTACATAATTTTTCAGAAATTAATGTTAAAAAAAAAACATAGAGGTAATAAAAAAATATACAAAATTTCTAGACGATTATTTATTAGTTAATAATATCAGGTTTTTGTAGATATCCTTTTACATAAAAAAATTTCGTTTTTAAAAATTGACGCATATTATTAATTATATAATTCTATTATTTCGATTTTCTAAAATATGTATTTATATTTTTAATTTTATTTCCGATTTCCATCATTTAGAAGTACATTGACTGATTTTATTTAAATAAAATACTCCTAATAATTATAATAATATAATAATAATAATCTTTATTTATTTAGCAGAGCTATTACAATTTGCATAAAAATAACATATTTTTACATCCTATATTGATAAATTTGGCATCATTTGATGCATTTTTGAATTATAAACAACTTTTGTATTTGTACTTTTGTTCTATAATAATTAGGGGAAAATTTATCACCAAATGAAAATTTTAGCATTGTATTCCCTATGTAACAAAAAAAAAGTAGACACCCGGTATACATACATATACATATTAAGTGGTATAATTATACTTACAAAATACTTCACAAATTTAGAAAATAATTTTTTAATTTTATTTTGAAAACTCTAATGCTTTCAGATGTTGTAATATCTTTCGGCAAATTATTGTAAGCATTGGCACCATTCCGAAATATGGAATTACTTGTTGATTTCTTATTGTATTTGCTTATATATAGATCACATGTTTGCCGTGTATTGTATTGATGGATGTCTTTGTTATATATTATTCTGCTTGCAAGATACCCAGGTAATTTACCATTTATAATTTTATACATAAATATCATTGCATTGAATTCATAGAATTGTTTAATATTTAACCAGTTCAATGTTAGTAACATATCTTTAATTCTAGTATACTTGTTTACCCGTAAAACTGTTCTCATTCCCCTATTCTGCAACATCTGTAACCTATTCTTGTCCCTATTGTTACATAAATATATCACAGTATAAATATATCACAATAAGAAAAATGAGGCAATATTATCGTGTTATATATTACAATCCGAGACCATAATGACAAATCCTTACCTATTCTATTTATGAAATTAATTTTTTTTGCTATTTTTTTTACATATGAATGATATATACACATCAAACTTCAGTTTTCTGTCTATAATAATACCTAAATATTTCATCTCCTTAACTATTTCAATGTCATCATTACCTATGCGTATTTTCAAGCTATTGTCATTAATTATTGAATTATATACAGAATCAGTTGAAAATATCATACATTTTGTTTTTGTTACATTAAGTTTTAGTTTATTGACATCCATCCATAACTTTATTTTACTTAATTCTTCATTTAAAATGTGAAATAAAAAATTTATATTTTTATTTACAAAATATATCAATATCAATATCAATATCATAAAATTATAATAAATATTTAAGATATTGAGAGAAAATTTATGATTTAATTTAGAATTATTTCTTACTCACATTAATTATAAAAATTTACCAGAAAAAATAATAAAAAAACAAATTTACACAATTTTACACAAGATTAGAAGTATATGGGTAAACCCATATATAGACCACTTTGACATTATCACATAAATGATAAGAAATAGGAATAAAAAAATTTTTCACCGAAAGTTGCTAATACATATATAATATTATAGGCGCTAACGGTATCTTCTGTACTTTGTTGAAATTATCTAATTTATATGGATACCAGGAGAATCTTTTGTGAAAATTTGAACAAAATCGGTTAAACAACATGGCCGTAATAAATTTTTAAAAATCTTAGTAATTTTTTTCTCAAAAAGTTGGCAACACTGTATTTTAATAAAATTACGAAATTTATGTGGGCACGAGGGTAATCTTTCCCGAAAATCTGATCAAAATCGGATAAATAATGTAGCCTCAATGAATTTTTAAAAACTTTAGTAATTTTTTCTCGGAAAGTTGGCATCACTGCAAAAAACTAAAACCACATGACCATCTTGGGCGCTAGATAAATTTATCCTGAAAATTTCATTAATATCGGTTGAACCGTCTAGGAGGAGTTGCGATCACAAAATTTTGTCTGACGACCGAGCGAGCTGACGACGCACATCCATACACCCACATAAACTAAGTTCAGATTCGTCATCTAGAAGCTATATGAAGGATTTCTATACAAATTATTTTTTTTTTGAAAATGTTACAGACACCGCCCAAACGCTATACGTTTGGTACGGTGTCTAATATTAACAAAAAAACAAGATTAGAAGTATATGGGTAAACCCATATATAGACTACTTTGACATTTCTCGGAAAGTTGGCAACACTGTATTTTAATAATATTATAATTTATGTGGGCACTAGGAGAAACTTTTCTGAAAATTTGATCAAAATCGAATAAATAATGTAGCCACAATGAATTTTTAAAAAATTTTGTGATTTTTTCTAGATAAGTTGGCAACACTGTATTTTGTTAAAATTGCATAATTTATTTAAGCACTAGGAAAAACTTTTATGAAAATTTGATTAAAATCGGTTAAATAAAATGGTCATAATAATTTTTTAAAAATTTTACTATTTTTTTTCTCGGAAAGTTGGCAACACTGTATTTTGTTAAAATTACATAAATTATATGAATACTAGGAAAATCTTTTGTGAAAATTTGAGTGAAATCGGTTGAATAACATGGCCATAATAAAATTTTTAAAACTTTAGTAATTTTTTTCTCGGAAAGTTGGCAACACTGAATATTAATAAAATTATGTAATTAATGGGAGCATTAGGGAAATCTTTTCTGAAAATTTGATCAAAATCGGATAAATCATGTAGCCAATATGAATTTTTAAAAACTTTAGTAATTTTTTTCTCGGAAAGTTGGCATCACTGGAAAAAACCGAAACCACATGACCATCTTGGGCACTAGACAAATTTATCCTGAAAATTTCATTAAAATCGGTTGAACCGTCTAGGAGGAGTTGCGGCCACAAAATTTTGTCTGAGGACCGAGCGAGCGATCGAGCGAGCGAGCTGACGACGCACATCCATACACCCACATAAACTAAGTTCAGATTCGTCATCTACATGCTATATGAAGGATTTCTATACAATTTTTTTTTTTTTTTGAAAATGTTACAGACACCGTACCAAACGCTATACTACTTTTTCCTTGCAGTCAAAGTAGTAATAAAAAAGTTGTATATAAATTTTTCTATATAGCCTCAAGATCAGACGAATCCGAACTTAGTTTATGTGGTTGTATGGATGTGCGTCGTCAGCTCGCTCGCTCGCTCACTCGCTCGGTCGTAAAACAAAATTTTGTGGCAACTTTCCGAGAAAAAAATTACTAAATTTTTTAAAAATTCATTGAGGCTACATTATATATCCGATTTTAATCAAATTTTCAGAAAAGATTTCCCTAGTGCCCACATAAATTTCGTAATTTTAATAAAATACAGAGTTGCCAACTTATCGAAAAAAAAATTACTAAAATTAAAAAAAAATCATTGTAGCTATTATTTATCCGATTTTGATCAAATTTTCAGAAAAATTTCTCCTAGTGCCCACATAAATTATAATTTTATTAAAATACGATGTTGCCAACTTTCCAAAAAAAAAAATGAATAATTTTCTAAAAATTCGTTATGCCCGCATTATTTATCCGATTTTAATGAAATTTTTACAGAAGATACCCATAGCGCCTATTTATGCATTAGCAAAATACAATGTTGCCAACTTTCGGTGAAAAATTTTTTTATTTTTATTTCTTATCATTTATGTGATAATGTCAAAGTGGTCTATATATGGGTTTACCCATTTATTTCTAATCTTGTGTTATTAAATTTTGGCTCATTTCATTGCTAAAAATTTTTATGTATATATTTAATTTTATTTCAGGATACTTCTCTCATCTTTAACTGAGTTATCTAAACTACTCCAGTGCAATGATTATAAATATAATTTATATTAAATTTGTAATATATAAATAAAAATAAATAATAATATATTGAAAAAAAAAACATACCTACATTGTCATTATTTAGAAATCTTAATACCGTTTATTGTGACGCTAATTATAAAAAATAACTACATGAATTAAAAATAAATATATTAATGATTTATATTTTAAAATATTAAAAATTTGATCCGATACTGAAATTATAATCAAAAATTTAAATTAATTTATAATATTATGAAAATCAAGTCTAACTACTTAAATATAATAAATATAATTAAAATTATAAAAAAATATTAGTAATGTGACGAATAGTTGTTGAGCTGAATAACCAAATAACGAATATTCGGCTAAATTTTAGCCAAATATTCGAACAGCACATTTTTTTACATTTTCAGGCAAATTGTAATGTTCGCTCTGTTTACGTAAGTATCTCAACTCGGCAGTGAAGAGATTTTTTGGAGAATTTTGTGTAATTTTTTTTGTACATATTTAATTATGCAAATAAATGACTAAATGGTACATTGTTAGTTAATTATTATTAAATTTAATTACTAATCTTAATATAAATAACTAAAAAATATACCTTTTGTTTAAAACTCGTGAATTATAATTGTAGTTCAATGTGAAGTGATATATATACCGGGTGTCTACTTTTTTTTTGTTACATAGGGAATACAATGCTAAAATTTTCATTTGGTGATAAATTTTCCCCTAATTATTATAGAACAAAAGTACAAATACAAAAGTTGTTTAGAATTCAAAAATGCATCAAATGATGCCAAATTTATCAATATAGGATGTTCCGATCAAGAATTAGAAGCAAATTAAAATTTCCATTTTTGCGCTCTTTACATCAAAGTGCCATGGAAATTAAACAAATAATTTCATTTCTTCTGGAGTTTGAGTTTGACAGATCGTATTTATTTTATTGTTACGTTCTGTATTATTATTATTATTATTATTATTATTATTATTATTATTATTATTATTGAAAATAATGAATAAACTTAATGTAAATGAAAAGCTATTAAGTATAAAAAGTATTAAGTATTTATTATTTATTACAATGAAAGGGTATTTTACTCGGCTGTACACTACGTACTAGCTGTGGTTTTAAATTGTGAATGTCTCCATTATAATTTTAAGTAATTGTTTAATTTATTTATTAACTTCAAGTTATAAAAACAATACATTTGAATTAGATGACTGGCATTATGCCTAATATATTTATTATAATAATTTAAACTTATCCCTGAGGATGCTGTAAGTTGTGCAGTGAAACGTCGGATAAGAGTTTAATAAATAGTAAATAGCTGAACTCCGTAAAACTTTCTTTATTTATTACAATATTCAATATACCTATAAAACAGAAAAATTCATGAATACAAGATATAGGAGAACAAAAACGAAACTAACAATTTAAATTAAATGTTCAAATAAATCGCCATTAACTGCCAAACAATAACCTAATCTGTTATAAAATTCGTGACGTACAGAGCTTAATTGTGTTTGTGTTATATTATTGCACTCTTCAACAATGGCATTTTTCAAATCAACAAGATTTTTGATATGTCGTTTATAAATTTTCTCCTTCAAATATGGCCATAAAAAGAAATCGCACGGTGCTAAATCGGGCGATCTAGCTGGCCAATTAATTGGACCACCTCTACCAATCCATGAATTTGGAAAACATTGATCCAAATATAATTTAATGTTGCAGCTGTAATGTGCCGGACATCCGTCTTGTTGATACCAGACAACATTATCTTGAGTTGCACACTCTTCTAACTGCGGACCAATATGATTTTGCAACATATCCAAATATTTTTCGTTGTTTAAATTATTTTCAATAAAAAATGGCCCAATTATACACCTGCCAAAAATTCCAGCCCATACATTAACTTTTTCTGGATATTGGGTACGTGTTGCTACCATTAAATGAGGATTTGTTTGGCTCCATATTCTAAAGTTTTGTGTATTAGGTTCGCCGTGTAAAGTAAACGTAGACTCGTCAGTAAAACAAATAGATTTCAAGAAGTTTCTGTCTAAATTGGATTTTTCCATAATAATGTTACTAAATTCGCTTCTAGCCATTTTATCCGCTTCAAATATCTCTTGGTGCGTGGAATATTTATAAGAATGATATTTTTCATTTTTTAGTACCTTATGTATTGTTGAAGGATGCAAATTTAATTCAGCACCAAGTTGACGCACACTAACATTTGGGTTTTCCGTTACACACAAAAGTATATTCAATGTATTTTCTTTAATTGCATTTTGATTTAAATTCTCCTCCTGATCTTCTGCGTTGATTTTTCTACAATTTTTACAACGTTTTAACACACTTCCAGTTTCTTCGAATTGTTTAATTATCCTACGAATAGTCATAGCGGAAGGTATGGGACGGTTTTCAAAGAAAGCGCTGAATAAATCTCTTACTCGTCGTATCGAATTTCCAGTAAAATACCATTTTACGCACTGAACTTTTTCATTTACCTTAAGTTTATTCATTATTTTCAATAATAATGATAATAATACAGAACGTAACAATAAAATAAATACGATCTGTCAAACTCAAACTCCAGAAGAAATGAAATTATTTGTTTAATTTCCATGGCACTTTGATGTAAAGAGCGCAAAAATGGAAATTTTAATTTGCTTCTAATTCTTGATCGGAACATCCTATATTGATAAATTTGGCATCATTTGATGCATTTTTGAATTCTAAACAACTTTTGTATTTGTACTTTTGTTCTATAATAATTAGGGAAAAATTTATCACCAAATGAAAATTTTAGCATTGTATTCCCTATGTAACAAAAAAAAAGTAGACACCCGGTATATATATATATATATATATATATATATATATATATATATATATATATATTTGTTTATTGGGATTAACAGTCAGGCAGAAAAACAACTCAATTCATTTTGCGCAAGCTTTCAGAAATAATTTATTTCCTTCCTCAGGCACTACAATATAACACAAAATAAATAAAAAAAGTAATTACAAAAAAACAATTAAACTCACAATGGCAGAGCTATCTGCAAAGTTTTAAGAAACCATGTAGATAAAAAGGTCCCAATTTACCAATAATATTATTGTAAATGTAAAAAATATAGAGTTGAAACAATAAAATTATCTCAACGTTTTGACATGCAAACAAAAACATAAATACAACAAATGTTATGGCAACCATATGAAGGCACTGACAGCAAATAGAAATAGAAACAATGTGTTGGCAACACCTTAACACCAAAAAACAAACACCAAGATGACAAATCGATGTATAAATCAACACTTTTAGGTGATACCCGTCGGTGTGATATTATTAATTGAAATTAAGTAATCATATATATATATAATACTTAAATTCTGTATATCAGAACGTTTGTTTATACACTTTCTGTGTTTTTTTTTTATATAAATCATTTCTAATAATGCTCTTTTCATATCATTAGTTTCAGTGCACAAAACAGAAACATTATTAAAATCAAATCTATGATTATTATTATGTGCATGAATTGATAAAGCTGTTGCATTCGGTTTTAAACGACAATCAGATTTATGTTGTGTGATGCGATCTTGTAACCAACGTTTTGTATTGCCATATATATTGATTCACAATCGTTACATGGAATATTATAAATAACATTAGATCTTCTGTGCAAAGGAATATTGTCTTTTAATTTGCTAAAAATAGATCTAAGAGGAACAATGTTTTTCTTAATTATTCTTATATTATCAGATTTCAAAGTGTTTATCAAATTATTAGATATATTAGATATTATATTAGGTAACATAAAAATCTTTACATTAGATAAAGGTGACTCAACAATATCAGATGTTACTTGATTGGTAATAGTTCTCATCATGTGACACTGATCAAATCAGCTTACGAAGAAGTTTGATGGGATAACCATTATTAATCATAATAGTGAATAATTTTTGAAGATTTTCTTCTTAAAATCATCATGTGATAAACGTAAAACCCTAGTTTTCAATCCTAATATTGTGTTAATTTTAGTGTGGTATTGATGATAAGATTCGTAATGAATATAACGAGACGACGCCATTGGTTTAATATATCAGGAAGTTTTAATACAATTATTTGTGCTACGTTTAAGTAAAACATCAAGAAAAGGTATTGAATTGTTCGTTTCTTCTTCATAAGTGAAATGTAAATGTTCATTAAAATTGTTTAACACATTTAATGAATCTAGTATATCATCTTTTTTAATAGAACATATAATATCGTCCACATATTTTTTAATGAAAAATGGTTTAACTTTAAATTGAGGTAGACACTTATCCAATAATATTATAACCAATTGAGCAAAAATAGGACTAGTTGTTCCTCCCATGGGAGCTCCAAAAGTTTGCATATATAATTTGTTATTATAAGTAATAACATTAGTATTAAAAACAAAATCAACTAGTCCAATGAAAAAGTTAAAAGTCATCTCAGTAAACAACTGTATATGAATCCAATAATGTTCCAATACTTTATGTATCAATGACAATGATATGTTTCCAAATTAATAAATAAACAAGATTAGAAGTATATGGGTAAACCCAAATATAGACTACTTTGACATTTCTCGAAAAGTTGGCAACACTGTATTTTAATAATATTATAATTTATGTGGGCACTAGGAGATACTTTTCTGAAAATTAGATCAAAATCGAATAAATAATGTAACCACAATGAATTTTTAAAAAATTTTGTGATTTTTTTCTCGATAAGTTGGCAACACTGTATTTTGTTAAAATTGCATAATTTATTTAAGTACTAGGAAAAACTTTTATGAAAATTTGATTAAAATCGGTTAAATAAAATGGTCATAATAAATTTTTAAAAATTTTACTATTTTTTTTCTCGGAAAGTTGGCAACACTGTATTTTGTTAAAATTACATAAATTATATGAATACTAGGAAAATCGTTTGCGAAAATTTGAGTAAAATCGGTTGAATAACATGGCCATAATAAAATTTTTAAAACTTTAGTAATTTTTTTCTCGGAAAGTTGGCAACACTGAATATTAATAAAATTATGTAATTAATGGGAGCATTAGGGAAATCTTTTCTGAAAATTTGATCAAAATCGGATAAATAATGTAGCCAATATGAATTTTTAAAAACTTTAGTAATTTTTTTCTCGGAAAGTTGGCATCACTGGAAAAAAACAAAACCACATGACCATCTTGGGCACTAGACAAATTTATCCTGAAAATTTCATTAAAATCGGTTGAACCGTCTAGGAGGAGTTGCGGCCACAAAATTTTGTCTGAGGACCGAGCGAGCGAGTGAGCAAGCGAGCAAGCGAGCGAGCGAGCGAGCTGACGACGCACATCCATACACCCACATAAACTAAGTTCAGATTCGTCATCTATAGGCTATATGAAGGATTTCTATACAATTTTTTTTTTTTTTGAAAATGTTACAGACACCGTACCAAACGCTATACTACTTTTTCCTTGCAGTCAAAGTAGTAATAATAATAATTATAATAATATCAAAATTTTACATAAAAAATGTATTACCTGATTTGCCATATTAGTCAAATTGGACATTTTTAAGAATACTCTTTCACATCGGTCAATTGGAGCGTAAATTTTCATTAATACTTGGAGGGTAGGACCAGAAGCACGCTGTGCTACACCTAAAAATTATTTCAATTTTAATACATATAATATACAAATATATTATTTTATTGATACAAATAAAATCATACAACAAAAATAAGTATTCTTTTTGATTTAATAGAAAATATATATACATACATATAAGCATAATCATGCCACTTATGCCCATGGAGTATAACATATTTATTCAGAAAAAGTGATTATTTTCACGACAATTTTTAAAAGTACTTACATAAATTGATATAAATTATGTATGTAAAAAAAAACTAATAAACTGAAGAATATGCAAATTGACATCTACATAGAGCACCTTGAGTTAAAAATGTAATATGATAATAAAAAAATTGTTTATAAATGTATAATCTGTAAATAAAATGACAAGGTTGTAATACAATGAACGATAAGACTGATATGATACAAATTAAATGTCGCATTTTGTCATTGTTGCCATGGATATTAGAAAAATTAATATCAATACGGGTATTATAAATTGCCATATATACAGACCAAGACCAGTACTAAAAAAGTATTTAAACACTGTATTACTTTTAAAAAGTATTGAAAATACAAGTACTAGTATTACTTTAAATACTTTTTCTCACTCAATTTTAATTACTTTTCAAACAACAATTTTAAAAAAAGTTAATAACAATAATTTTCTAATATTATCGCATATTTGCAATTTTTATTAAAAATTTTAGTTCCTGTAAAAATAAAAAACCAAAGTTTAACTGTATTTTAAATGAAATAATAAATATATATTTTTTTCAAATATATTAAATACAAATTAGAAATAAATAAATATATATATTTATATACTTTTTTACGAGTAGTATTTTAAATACTTTCAGAATTATTTATAATTTTCATTTTATTTAATCTTTTTTGAAAATTATTATAAATGTAAGAAAACTAACATAGTTTATTTGAAAATTAAACGACCTTAGGATATAGTTCTGTATTAATTTTTATTAATAATCGACATTTCGACGCACTCTATGTACATCATCATCAGAAAAAAATTACAAATAACATTACAGTAGATAATATATCATTTGTATAAATTTTTCTTGATGATGATGTACGTAAAGTACATCGAAACGTCGATAATTAATAAAAATTAATACAAAACTATATTCTAAAGCCGTTTTATTTTGATACAATGAGTTCTGAAAGATTTTTATACTATAGTTTATTTTCAAGAAGCAAGGAAGAGCTTAACGCTGAATATAAAATTTTCAAATTAATTAATTTTATATAGTGTTCATGTTAGTTTAATAGTTTTGACTCTATGTTTGACACTGTTATTAAAGATTTTGATACGTATTTATACTAAATTGATGTTTTTAATTTGTGTATTAATTTATAAATAATTTAATTTTAATTTCTGTCATACAGTTGACAAGAAATTACGATCGCGACCAGAGGCGTACATGACAAATATGTTATAAAATTTAAATAAAAATAAATCTAAACTTAAGATAGATATTAGTAAAATATATAAACAAATAATATTTGATAATTGACTTGATTAATCTTTTCATTAATTATATAGTAGTAATTTAATTTTCTTTTAACATGTTATTATCACAACTTAAACAATTAAAAATTGTAGACAAATATATGATTATTACATAAATTATTCCATAGATATTTAAAATTGCAGACAGTAATTTATGGATATAGAAGTACATACAATGTACCTAGAGATCCTTGATAAGGATCGAAATTTGTTATTGATGTTGGTAGTTCAACTTTCGAAATATATATTCAGTTTTAAACTAAATTTTTTCTTTTAGGGAATTTATCCGAAATTTATTATATTTTATATATATATTTTTCTATAGTAGCAGGTATTATTTTATTGTGAATCTCTAGCTTATTTGAGGTTCTATTAGCAAATGGTTTTTAAGTATTTTAGTTTATTTGTTTAGTCCTGCTATTATGACATTTTACCTTGTCTTAGAACCGATATTAGTTAAAAGCAGGGGTGTGAAAATCGGCGAGCCGGTTGTTATATCAATAAAATAAATTTATTGGGGGAAATAAATCGAGAATTTCGATTTTATACCAATGGCAAAGTCTTGGATGAGTCAAAACCACAGACTAACTACGGAAACACGAGTAAGAAAAAGTGCCAAGAAGAAGTTTTCGGAAAATGATGTAGGCATATGGAGCTTCTATTAATTTATTCTGAATGTATTGTTTTTCTTTTATAGTTGACTATTAAAATATGTTGTATTTACCTACGTGTTTATTAGGAGTATTATAAATAAATGCTTTTAATTTTGACCTCTAGTTAAAACCAATTTTTAAATAGTCCTAACTATTGAATTGTAGCATGTAGCATGTAGCATGTAGCTACGTCAAATTGCAGTAATTGCATATTTTAGCGAAATTTTATATTAATTTAGATAAAATTTTAGTATTATAAAGATAATTTTTGTTACGTACTGGATTTATCGTGGGAAATTAGATGTCATTTTCAAATGTATGCTGTTATTGAAAATAGAAAAATTGCATTGGAAAAAGAGAAAAGTCTGTATTTTTTAATGGGTATAATTAACATTTAATAAAATGTTTGTATATTAGCAATATTAGTTAATTAGTTAAGCTAATGATATGTATTTATTGAATTATTAACATATTTTTCATTAATTAAATATACTGATATAAAAATCATCTTCTCAACGCAATTAATTCGAAATTGATAGATAATTTATTTCAATAGCTTCGCATAGGAAACTTGTAACAATGAAATAAAATAATTTAAACAAATGATTACTTCAAATGAAATATTTTAATGTGTATATCTTCTTAATATGAACTTTTATATCTACGGCAATGGTTGTCTTGTACAAAAATAACATGACAGTAGTTAACTACCACTTTTAGCTAGGGTATAAGAACCGGTTACGAACCGTAAACGTCCTCAGTTACTTTCAAGATTATTAGAACTGCAATTTCGGTACTGCAATTTCTACTTCAATTTCGGTATGTACATAATTTTCTTCTATATAAGTTTTAGGACTGGTTATTTTGAGTCTTGGTTAAAATTATTTGGTAGCTGGTTAAATTAAACCAGTGGCGTAGCGAGCATAACTGGCGCCCGGGGCAAGATACCTTTTTGGCGCCCCCCGCCCCCCGAATAATATATAGTAACATAATATTTAGAATATCATCGTCAACAGGATTTCAGTACATATTATGTATTAATACAGGCACGGATAAACATATGTTTAGATATGTTATTTGTTAGATCTGTGATACAGGGAACTTGAATCGTAGAAAATATTTAGGCAAAACACAAAGAAAAAAATTTTTACGTTAAATTTTTTTTTTGTGGTATTGGAGCTATCGATTATTCTATATTGGCGGCATTAATTATTATATGTATGCATACAGTGCTAATTTGGAATAAATTCAGTAAATCACAGATCTATTTTTATTTTGAAAAATGCTCGGACACGTCGATTAGTATTTTAAGTTGAGGCATTGTTCATGAAAAAAAAAATTAGTATACAATGTGTCCCAAATTTGAGATACAACGTGATCATTAATTTGTTTAAATGGCGACCCTGTTTTTTATTGCGTATTTTTAAAGTACATATCAAGTTATTCGTAACTGCCAAATTTTCAATTTTTATTCCTTGTTATTTACAAAAATTAAACAGAAAATTAATTTTAGTTGGAAAATAATAAGAAACATCTATCACATTAATAGATTACATATTTCAATAAATGCTCAAAATGCTGTCCATTCACTATCTGACAGTACCCTAAACGGGATTGAAACTCGTTTTGAACATTTCTAATTAAACTTACACTCATTTCTTATAAAAAAATTAAAAAAAAATTATAATAAAAATTTGAAATTTGGTAGTTACGAATAATTTGATATTCACTTTAAAAATACGCAGTAAAATTTTTAATAAAAAAAAATATTTTTATTATTGCACGTTTTTAAAACGGACTAAAAAGTAAAAAAATAATTTCTCTCCTAGTGGGGCGCACTTTTTACTATTATCTAATGCATGCGCCCCACGTTTTTCTAGGAGAGAAATTATTTTTTTACTTTTTAGTCCGTTTTAAAAACCTGCTATAATAAAAATATTTTTTTTTTATTTAAATATTTTTTTAAATATTAATATTAAGGTAGAAAGTGGCGAATATTATATTGCACTTATGTCACTAATGTCACTAATTATGTCACTATTATGTTTAGCGCCCACTAAAATAAGCGTAAACACTAACTGCTGAATAAATAGATCAATTTCCAATTTTATTTTATTGTTAAGTATATGTATAACCTTTTACAACCGCAGTAGCATTTTTCTGCGTTTCCGTAGTATAAGCATATCGGCACGTATAAAAAAAAATTATTACTCCAGCAAGATAATCTAATTGGTCAATTTTCCATTGAGGGGTGGGTGGGGTGCCCAGACTTAAAGACTACCAGAGAACAAGCGGAAATAAATAAACATTTCCCAAAGCAATAAAACTTTGGGACAAAATGTATATTTTTGAATATTTATAATTGAATCTGACTCAGTCTTCTATTTGCGACTACTATTTAAATAACAAAATTTTTTTGAAATTTCTAGCAGTAGTTAACTATAGTTAATAAAGAAATACATAAATTGCGCAAAAACAGAGGCAATTGTTTCCAGATGTGTTACTTTTATTGGTGACTTACAATAGCAGATACCTAGCTGGCCGACTAAACGCTAGCAAAAAGGGTCTAGTCTACTCACAGCAGGGTTGTGGAACCGAATGAATGCCGACAAAGACAAAAAATTGCCTTTGCATTTTTAGGTTTGCTCGAAGAATAACAAAATAATGTTAAATTTCACGACATTTTTACAGAACGATTCAAAATAATTCTATTATGACAAAAAAAATATTTTTAAATTGTTTTGGGGACCATTTGGCGCCCCTCTGCGAGTGGCGCCCGGGGCATGATAGACCCCCTTGCCCCCCCCTCGCTACGCCACTGAATTAAACAGACATGTTTTCTGTATTTTGTATTCTGGTTACATTAACAAGTGGTTCTACCTATCAAATTCAACTGTAAGTTTGATACCTGGTTAGTTGGAAAGTTCGATTAGTTATCCAGCTTAAACAGAACAAAAAATACCGGTCCTTAATTTATTTATTTATTTAAATGATGTAATAGTATTTATAAATATATACAAAGCTTTTAAGTAATTATTTTTTTTGTTCAAACCACACGATTTTTCAACGTGTTCAACGTGTGGGAGAATAGATGAAGAAAAGGATATTTTCTTTTCTCAAACTTTAGACGCACGAAAATTGCGAGGCTTACATTTTAAAAGTTTAAGATATAAATATTCTCTATTAGATCACTGATAAGTTGATCAGATGTTTTTGGTCAAATTTGCAAACGAATTTTGTATGCATTTGGTTAATATCAAGTTAAAAATAAAGTATAAATTTATTTTTGTTATTTGTTATTCATTTTCTGATTATTGTTAACAAAATGATATTTTTCTTATACATTAATACAAAATAATTGTAAATAATTTTAATGAAATTTGCAATATCTGTAATATTATTTAAAAATCTAATGGAGTCTGTTTGTCTGCCTAGTATATATATATGTAATAAGTAAATGGTAGTGGCTGGAAATACCATGATGTGATAATTAATAGTGGGAAAGCAGCCAAGGATGTAAGTAAATAATTAAAAACTCATTTTAATATTTGACGAGCTTTCGACAAATTTGTTGTCTTTTTCAGTAAATAATATGTATAAATAATTTTTTTTTTATATTTATATATTTTATTTTTTTGATATATTATTTATTATATAAAAAAAAAATTGTTTATACATTTTATTTACTGATTAAAATTTTCCAATTACAGCGACTTGAAAAAGACAACAAATTTGTCGAATGCTCGTCAAATATTAAAATGAGTTTTTAATTATTTACTTACATCCTTGGCTGCTTTCCCACTACATTAATTATCACATTATGTATATATATATATATATATATATATATATATATATGGCAATTGATAATAAAAAAGCGTCGAAATAGCTATTTTAATTATTTAGACAGATCTAATGCAGCTGTCAATTGTCAAAACTATATTCGTGTACAGCGATCCAAAATACTTTAGGATACCTATTTCTAAGCCAAAATATTAGACAATAAAAAAGTTGTGTTTCTAATGGCCGTATGCATAAACATTTTCGATAAAAATAACGGTTCGTTAAAATGAAAATTCTTGAATATTGTAAGAAATTTCGTTGCGTAGAAAGAATTCTCATTTTAATGCACCAAAAGTAAAACCGTCTATCGGCACGAATTAATATTAAAATAAATGGCTGTAACTTTGCATATCTTATTTATTTTTTTGTATTTAAATCCAGATTAGGGGGTGATATCGAAGAAATTTCAATATTGTCATAAAGACGTACATTAGTACGTCGAAACATCGATTATTAATATTTTATACTAATAGATATTGAAATGATTTGATTAAATACATGTTTGAAATAAATATGTGTTTAAATGTGCTTGTGTTAAAATTTTCTGGAATTAAAATATATTTTATGAAAATGGTGATTGATTTGGAATTTTTTTGCAGGAAATATGAAAAAAAAATTTAAATTTGACATGTATAAACTAAAAATACTTATTTTGATGTTATTTTAAAATTTGCCAGTATTTATTGAATATTTTTCAAAGATCAACACAAGTGTGTTGTTGTGAGTAGGTTGTTGGCATAAACAGCAATGTGCAAGGTTTACTTCGCGTTCAAAATTACCAAAAAAAAAAATGTTTATTATTTATTCAATTATTTATAAATTTGACGTAAATTTGAGGTAACTAAAGACAGCTTTATTAAGTTATTTTGTTGTTGGTCAATGCAATTGTAAACAAAATTTATATAAATATACATGTACTTGTACAGTTTCTATAAAGTAAAGTTTCTAGAAATATGTTATTTTAAAAGTATTCCTTGTTATTTAAAATAAACTATTTTATATATATAAAATATTAGATTACTTTATTATTACAACTCAAAAGTTATTTGATTATTTTCAGAAAATAATATTTTAAATAAAAGTTTTTTAATAAACTTAAGTAACTAACATTAGCCCGTATCACAAGTTTGGTTTCAAAATTGGTTTTAACTGGTGCTGGATAATTTTAGATCTGGATCCAAAATTATTCGGATAACCAGGTTTTCGGTTATCATATCCAGATTTCAGATCCAAATCTATCCAAATCTATGTGTTTATTATATAGATTTTTCACGCATTATACAAATATCTATATTATCATATATCTATATAATCAAGCTGTATTATTGAAATAATTGTACGGGGAATTTATAAAAGATCTATTTTATCTTTAAAATATCATGTGTTTAAAGAAATAATAATTTTTTCAAATGTTTGATAAATTGAATCAATATTGAAAAGACATTTTACAAGCTGCATTAATTTATCGAAATGAGAAATAAGTGTGCGATGGCAATCATATACAATGTGTCTAATAGAATTATATATTCAATGTGCTTCAAAATTATATATACAATGTGTCTTAAGAATTTTACATACAATATGTTTTTGTGCAATGTTAATAATATGTTAATATGCAATGTTTCTCAGAATTAAAAGTACTCGATTATATGTAATGTGTCTAAAGGATTTTATATACAATGTGTTATATATCATATATACAATTTAAGATCTGGATATCGGATCCGGATCTCAGATTCAGATATCGGATTCGGAACTCAAATTATCCGAGAATCAGATATGTAATTTTAAATAGGTTTTAACAGTAAAAATAGCAAAACTTTATAATTTTACGTAATATTACATTTCTTATGAAAACTTACATTCATAAAACATAATTACATAAATTTCTTACAGTGTAAGCATCATACGAAATAATCTAACACTAATTTTATTATTTCTATAACTGTATAAGTTTATTTATTACTATTATTAAATTATTATGAAATAAGTAACTTGACCAATCACAACTCTTTAAAACTTTAACTACACAATCGTAACACAAATAACCCATGAATAATTAGTAGTGTTACTACGATTACATTTTAATCTATTGTATAGCCGCAGAAAGAGTATTGTATTTTGATCGCATATTGTGGATATAATTTACTCAGATAATTTACGGTACACCTTTTGCTTGTGTCGTAAACTTTATTTTCATAAATTATAATATGAATTCTGTTATAAAAAAATTGCAGTGGACGAAACAAAACAAAACTAGAAAAAAGTCGGCACTATTATCTTTGACATTGGTTCAATGAAATTTTACCAATTAAATTGTTAAATATGCCACATTGAATATATAATTTTATTTTTATTTTAATAAACTAAAATTTTTATGTAAATTTACATATTCTGTAAATGCTGATATTTGACTATTAATAGTTATGTAAAATTGCATAAATATATATTACATTTTTACAGTGTAGCTTTGCAATCTTATTTCTCTCGATGCTTGGCATTTCGGGAAATAATACAGCTTAGCTATAAAAAATTTTCCTTAACTTTTGTATATAATTGCAATATTTTTAAAATTATAGATTTATATATGAATTGTAATTGTTGATCGCCTACCTGGTAGATGTTGAATAAGTTGTCGTAGCCAGCGAACGGAGTTATTGAAGTTCATCTCTGGCCAATTTAGTTTTAAATCATATACTAGACAGATGCATTCCTAATTTACCTTACAACATTAAATTTATTAGAAAATACGTTGACGACCTTATATTGATTGTCCCTAAGATGTACACTAATGACACGCTTAACATTTTCAATAACTGCAATCAATCTATCCAATTCACCATGGAAATTGAACAGAATAAATGTCTCTCTTATTTGGATGTAACCTTAGAAAGATCGGAAAATGGGATTTTAAGTAAATGGTACAAAAAACTTGCAACTTCTGACAGATGTCTCAATTTTAGGTCACAGCATTTAAAGCAACAAAAAATGAATACTGCGTATAATTAAAAAGATCGTGCACTGAAATTAAGCAGTCCTATTTACCATAGTGAAGTGAAAGAAATTTTTTTTAATATATTAGTCAAAAATAATTACCCGAAACTGCTTGTAAATTTTATTCTGAATAACAACAGATTAAGTAACAGTAACAAGATTAACGAAAATGAAAATATTAATTACTGTTCATTAACATATGTAAAAGGTTTATCAGAACCATTACGGAAAATATTAACCCATGATAACACACAAATCTGTTTCAAATACAACAAGACAGTAGAGGGTATATTATCAACAACTAAACACCAGACACCTGTACTTTCACAAAGCCATCTAATATATGAATTGCAGTGCAAAAATTGCCAGGCTACATACACCGGTCAGACTATGCAATATATTAAAAAACGCATCCAGCAACATAATAATGATGTTAAAAAGAATGTTGATAAGCCAATAGCGAGACATTGCAACGAATTTATCCATCAATTCGATTTTGAAAATATCAAAATACTTGATAAAGAAAATGTACTAAACAAAAGGTTAACCAAAGAGATGATTTATATTAAAATTAATAAAAACAATATCAACATACAACAGGACGTTGAGAATTTAAGCGCGTCATATGGGAACATCTTAGAATTTATAAAAAATCAAAAAACTTGAAACATCCAGTTTGTTTTAGATTATGTTTAGTCGGTTATGTACAACGGTTGTGTACACATCATTATTGTTTTTTAAATTCTTGACATTTTTGTATTTTTATATTTATTTTTATTTCCTGACTTGTGATTTTATTATTGTTTTTACACTGTGACAAATAGAATAGTTTTAATTAAATAATTTTTATATATTGTACCGAGCTGCGATCTAAACCGTATAAATGTTTAATAATTGTTCAAGCACATTAGCGTAAGTAACTTTTTATTGTAAAAAAAATATTTTTGTACTTATATTCTGTTGTTGTTTAATTACTAATAAGTTACTTTTGTTATAATATTGTAGATTCGCTTGAGGAAGGTATGCTTAATATATACCGAAACTAGTCGCATGCTAACGAACTAGAGCATTTTTATTGACCTATTTCCTGTTATCTTATATGCTACAATTAAAATTAATGTTAACTTAAAACCAAATAATGTAGAACTAAATTTAAATTCAGACACAGATTCAGTTATCGTAGAGACAGGTAGCGAAAACGAAACAACCGATACTGCACATTCTGGCGACGAGAGCCCAGTAAACCGTTTAACATATTCAGATATTCCCATAAATTCATGTAGAAATCAAATAGTAGTTAAAGAAACAATAGGTAAAAATGAAATCAAAATTAACAAACTCTTCGACAACAAAGTATTACGAATTTACTTATATTTGAATAAAATCAATAGTAACAAATCTATTTTAAATTTTATCAAAACTTATTTGCAACCCGGAGTAACATACTATTGTCTAATACCAGAAATTTATAAATTAAATTTTAATGCTGTTTACAAAACTTATTTCAATCATAATAGTTATAAATTAGTAGCTTGCAAAACAATGAATAATGATATCGAAAATAAAGAAGAACAACAACTCACTATAAGAAACTATCATGAGAGTAAGACTAACCACGGGGGCATTACAGAAACTTACAATAAACTAAAACAAACATACTATTGGCCCAATATGATAAAAGACATACACTACTAAATACGAAAGAAATCCCAAACATTAAAACACCAACGGCGGGTACCCCTTTTGGAAAAGTGCATATCGATATCCTGTCACTCGAGCAAATTAAAATATTAACGATAGTAGATTCCTTTTCAAAATTTGCAATAGCATATATTTTAAAAGATAAAAACGCAATAACTATTTTAAACAAATTTATAAAATATTTCACTCATTTTGTAGTACCAAAAGAAATAGTATCAGATAACGGTTTGGAATTTAACAATAAAACACTTCAAAATTATTTAGCATTAAGAAACATAAATATTCACTACATTTCAATCGATAACACAAAAAGTAACGGAATAGCCGAAAAATTTCATTCTTCATTAATCGAACATATGAGAATAATTAATCAAAACCCAATATTAAAAACTTTACAATTAAAAGAAAGATTAAATTATGCCCTGTTAGCTTATAATAACAGTATGGATTCAATTATGAAACGTACACCATTAGAAATCGTACATACATACATACACAATTACGCCAAGTACCCAAAAGGGTGTGGCACAAACTCTTTTCATCATCCCGAAATCAGTCGCCTCCAAACATTCCTATCCAAACAAGCAACTTTCGCTTCATCCACATTCATAATTCCTATCATACATGCTCTTTTATTCCTACTACTTGGAAACTTTCGCTCACGCAAGCCACCCTCTCAATCATAGACCACTCCAACTACTCATCGGACGTCCACTGGCAAACGTACACCATCAAAATTATTCAAAAAAATCTTTTTAACTGCAAACGTTCATTTGACATTCGCTCAACATGTCCGAACCATCTTAACTGACTCTAGCACGGCAACTTTTGCTACAACATTTTTTTCAATTTCAGACTCATCATACACTAATCTATTTCGTACCCGATCTCTCCTATTTACACCACATACCCCACGTAAAAATCTCATTTCCGCAGCAGTCATTTTCCGTTTATGCTTTTGCAACCAAAAGAAATCGTATTCGGACAAATTTCAGAACAAAACGCTAAGCCACAAGAAGTACAAGTCGACGAATATTTACAAAAACACGCTGAGATTCTAAAACAAATTAACGAACAGGTAAAGTCAAGTATAGAAAAACACAAAACTAAATATTCAGAACAGATACAAAAACAATACGATATCCCCAAACAGGTTCATATAAAAATAAATAAAAGAAATTCTGGAAAAATAGAAAAACCAAAATTTAAAGTCTTAAACGTAAAAACAGTTAGGCACGCACGAGGACAAATTATAGACGATAAAGACAAAACATACAAAATTTCAAACTTAAAAACAACCCGACTTGTTACAGATTAATTCCTTTTGGAATATCTCAAATCATTCAAGATGACACTAACACTGGACTGAACATACTCGAATTAGGAAAAGCCTACATTCAGGTAAACACACAAATAATAGCATTCCAAGTCCCCCTAAACAACATCATAAAACAATTTTACACGTTAGAAACAAACACTAACATATTACACACAAATTTGCAAAACTACGAACTTAAAAACATTATCACTACCAATTTAAATATATTAAATAACATTATGACACATCTTAAAGATAAGGTACAGATTATAAATATGAAAAGATCAAAACGAGGCTTGATTAACGGACTCGGTTCTATCATTAAAAGTATAACAAGTAATTTAGATTCAACAGACAAAGAAAATTATGACCGTATAATAAATAATATTAATAACAACGAAAAAAAATTAACTGATAAAGTAAATAAAATCGTCAAAATTAATAATAACATAACTGCACAATTTAATAAAAAGATTGAAGCAATTAACGAAAAAAATAATTGTAAAATTAGACCTATAGATAAGTGTGTTAAAATTAGTAATAATGAATATTATTATTATTATTATTATTTACCAAGAGAACTCTTTTCAATTTGAAAGAAATGAAAAAATGGCAGGAAGAATGTAGGTTTGCTACTTGGAATGTAAGAGGAATAAATGGGAAAGAGGATGAATTGATGGAGTTAATGCGTGTTTATAGTATTGATGTGTTATGTGTAAGTGAAACAAAAAGGAAATGTTTTTGTGAGGAAGAGAAAAATGGTATTTTTTGTTTGTGGTCGGGCGTCAGTATGAGTGTAAGAGCATGTCAGGGTGTTGGTGTACTTGTAAGCGAGAGAATGAAGCCGTTTGTAAGAAGTTATGCTTGTATTTCTTCGAGAATTCTTTGGTTACGAATGAAGGTAGGTTTGCACAGGGTTTTGGTTGTGTCTGTTTATGGGCCAACTGATTCTGCTTCTGATGTTGAAAAAAATCAGTTTTGGAATGATTTAAATAGTGTGGCTGACTCTGTTGACGCTGGAGAGAAATTGATTGTATGTGGTGATTTAAATGGTTGGGTTGGTGTAAAACGTAGTATAACTGGGAATACCTTGGGTACGTTTGGAGATAGTAGAGTTAATGATAATGGTGAGAGAGTGTTATCTTTTTGCTTAGAACGTAATGTCTTTATTTCTAATACCTTTTTTAAGCATAAACTTTCCCATATTTATACCTGGGAGAATGTTCTAGAAAATAGACGTAGTGTAATTGATTTTATTATGTATGATGATCGATTGAAAAGTTTGGTTATTGACACACGTGTTAAACGTGGTGCTGAACTTGGTACTAATGATCACTATTTAGTGGTTTCGCGTATACGTTTAAATGTTGGTTGGCGTATGAGGAAAAGAATAACTGGTAAAATGTTTCAAGTGAAATCCAGTGTTCTTCAATGTGAAAATGATAGAAATGAGTATGTGCAAAAAATTAATGATAATTTTCCTGCGTGTAAAACTAATTATGAATGTGATGTAAATGAAATTTGGGATGAATTTAAGGATCGTATAATTCAGTGTGCGAAAGAAGTGTGTGGTGAAAGAATATTAGGCACGTGTCCGAAGAATGCATGGTGGAATGATCAGTTGAAAGAAGCAGTTGCTGAGAAAAAGGACGCTTATTTGAATTATTTGTGTGTTAAAGATTTGCCTAGTAGTTTATGTGTTGAACGTTATCGTGAATACAAGGAAAAGAATAAATGTGTTAAAAGACTAGTTAATAATTGCAAAAAAGAAATGGAAGAGAGAATGAGTGAAAGGTTGACGACTGATTTCAGTATGAATAGGCGAATGTTTTGGCAGAACGTGAAGAGAATGAAAGGTGGTAGTGTGAAAACCGTTAAGGCGGTTAAAAGTGCAAGTGGTGATTTATTGTGGAATGAGTTGGATGTAAGAAATAGGTGGTGTGAATTTTTTAAAGATTTATATGGTAGTAATAATAATGAGGCAATGAATTATGTTTCTGTAATTTTGAATCGAAGTGAGGTTGAATATGACATTGATGAAAGTGATGTGAGTGATGCTTTAATGCGTGTAAAATGTGGTAAGTCTCCCGGTATGGATGGAATTACTAATGAAATGCTGAAGTATGGGGGTGAAAAAGTATTTGAATGGTTAGTTTTTATATTTCGTTTATGTTTAAAGCGTTGTGTGGTTCCTGATGACTGGAAACGAGCTGTCATTTGCCCTTTATTTAAAGGTAAAGGCAGTTCAAGTGAATGTACTAATTTCCGAGCGATTAGTCTTCTGAGTGTTCCCGGTAAATTATTTGGTAAAATATTAATTCATAAAGTTAGAGCACTAACTATTTCAAAAATTAGTGACGTTCAGGGTGGATTTTTGCCAGAGAGAGAATGTGTGGATCAATTGTTTGCTCTTCGTATGATTGTCGAAAAGTCACTTGACAAAAATAAAAAAGTGTTTTGTGGCTTTCTCGATTTAAGGAAAGCTTATGACAGTGTTCTTCGGGAAATCTTGTGGGATGTGCTTCGCGAGTACGGTGTTAATGGTAATCTTTTAGGAGCAATTCAAGCTCTGTATGATGGAAGTGAAGCTGCTGTACGAGTTGATGGTTTTTTAAGTGATTGGTTTCGTATAGATGTAGGCGTGAAACAGGGCTGTGTAATCTCTCCTTGGCTATTTAATTTATATATGGATGTCCTTCTTCGGAAAGCTTTCTGTGGTAATGATGGTTTACAAATAGGTGATTGTCGTGTACCTGCTTTAGCGTATGCTGATGACGTGGTAGTTTTGGCTGAATCTGAAGAACAACTGAGAAGGATGATTGATAGAATTAATGTTGTTGGTAAAGATATGAATCTTGTGTTGAATGTAGATAAATGCAAAGTTTTAGTTTTTGAGAAGGGTGACTTGATGACTAAATGTAATGTATATATTGATGGTGCACGTTTAGAGCAGGTAGATGAATTTGTGTATTTGGGTAGTTTGCTAACTAGAGATGGCCGTTTTGATCGTGAAATTGAAAGGAGAGTAAATGCTGGTTGTAAGGTTTTGGGTGCTTTGGGAACTTTTGCTAGGAATGTAAATGTTTCCAAAGAAGCCCGTTTGAGTGTATATAATGCAGTTTTGGTGCCTACATTGATGTATGGTAGTGAATGTTGGGTTTGGTTGCAAAAGCATAAACGGAAAATGACTGCTGTGGAAATGAGATTTTTACGTGGGGTATGCGGTGTTAATAAGAGAGATCGGGTACGAAATAGATTAGTGTATGTTGAGTGTGAAATTGAAAAGAATGTTGTAGCAAAAGTTGGTGTTAGTCAGTTAAGATGGTTCGGACATGTTGAGCGAATGTCTAATGAACGTTTGGTTAAAAAGATTTATTTGAATGATTTTGATGGTATACGTTTGCGTGGACGTCCGATGAGTAGTTGGAATGGTATGATTGAGAGTGTTTTGCGTGAGCGAAAGTTTCCAAGTAGTAGGAATAAAAGAGCATGTATGAGAGGAATTATGAATGTGGATGAAGCGAAAGTTGCTTGTTTGGATAGGAATGTTTGGAGGCGACTGATTTCGGGATGTTGAAAAGAGTTTGTGCCACACCCTTTTGGGTACATGGCGTGATTGTGTATGTATGTATGTATGTATTGCGTCTCTCAAACTAGTGATTATGAGAAATGCGTAGAAAATGTAATTTGTTATAAAGATTTTCAGTTTTGCAAATATAATAGAATAACACCAATCAATTCAATCATAGAGATAAAAAATTCAAATTAAAAATATTTATTTTTTCCGAAAAAAAAAAAACAAGTAAAACTTAACTGTAACAATGAAATAAATATTAGAAATTTGCAAGGTATTTATTACACAAATAATTGTAAAATAAATAACCAGATTCATATAAAAGATACCTTTGGAGAACTAATAGAAATTCATGCAAATTCAACAAATCAAAAAATTGAGATTTTAAAAGATAAAATACAAAACATTTCATTTATCAAATATCAAACTGAAAACGATATTCAATTAGATTCGCTCTATAATAATATTAAGTTAAATAATTATCAATATATTATTATCTACATTGCATTAATCGCATTAATTATTATTGTAATGATATTTTGTAATTGCAAAGATTATCTAAAGAAGATTAATATTCCAAAAATTAATAATAAGTCAGAAATTATCGAAATAAATAAATTGGAGCAACAATCAAGTAGTAAAAGCTCTACTCCTGATGAGTTAGCTTTTTTTCTTAAGGGTGGACGTGTAATGCAAGGACACCGCCCTATATTTCACAATAATTAAATTCATTTCATCATCTTGCTAGACGCTACTAAGCGAAATTCAACCATTTTCTAAGAAACAGATAATCTCTGCAACTGTGTTCTCATGCTTATAAAATATAATTTTTAGAACCATTCTAACTGTAACTGTTATACTTGTAACATGTAATTGCTTTTATTTCTGTCAGAAAGTTTATAACATTTGTTGTAACCTAGTAAAAAATCTTTCAGAATTTATTATATTAAAGTTCTGTTTTAAAATTTATTTATAGTCAACCTTTCGACAAACTCAATGTACGTCTTCATCAGGAAAAATGATATAAATGACATTTACCATAAATAACAAGAGACCATAGAGACAAGTTACTAGGTACTAAAATAAGTAACTAGATAATAAAATTTATAGATTTTTTAATTAATGGAAGCCAAATTTTATTTAACTCAGTGCCCCTTCACAGTGATTGAGGTTCTCTTTTTCTTTATAAATTTCAATTGCTTCTCTTATCAATATCGATATTGGTCTTGCATTTACTACAATATCTTAGCAATATTTTTAGCAAAAGCATGTTTAGCAAAAGCAGATTTATCTGAATGATTGCCCTCTTATGTTCAGTCAATCTATTAGAAACAGTTCTACCAGTCTCTTCAACGTAAACCTTACCGCATTCACACGGTAATATTAAAGTTTCCTTTAATTTAAAGCTTTTGTTAATTAAAAATCTATAAATTTTGTGCTTTAGTGAGTTATTTGTTAAGTAGTAACTTATTTCATCGGGTTTGTTTATTTACTGTAAATGTAATTTGTATCAGTTTTGCTGATGAAGACGGACGTTCAGATTGTCGAAACGTCGATTATAAATAAATATTAATACAAAACTTTAACCTAAAGCAGTTTTATTTGACATTTGTTGTGTTTTGTGTTATTTTAGGTTATTTGGTATTTTTTGATAATGTCTTTGTGTAGTGTATTTTCTACATTTTGTAATTATATGTTTTATTGTCAAAGTTGTGTTGCATTTATCGCATGTTGGAGAGTTCATATTTTTACCAGCTATAATAAAATAATTGTGAGCAAATGACTATATATATATATATATATATATATATATATATATATATATATATATATATATATATATATATATATATATGTATATATCACATTTTTTCATAGTTTTCCAGAAAGACTTTTTTGCTGCTCCCAAAGACAGGTTTGCATCGTTTTCGTTTCTTCATTATCAGAGATGTGAATTGTGTTGTCGTTCCTTTTAGATTTAAAGGGACCTATTCTATCGTATTTCCAAGCGCATAAGTTCAATCATAAGGAAATACGCGAAAAATAGACCTTTTTAAGTCCTAAAAGAATTAACGCTTACAAAATCTTTACCTCTGTTATAAAGTAAAGAAAGCGGTACAAACCTGGCATCGAGAGTAGTCGACAAATTTCTTCTCTAAAGATAGTTTAACAATACAGCAAATGTGTTGCCTTGCAAGAAAACTATGACCCGTATTTCCGCCTCTTTTCTTTATGAAAAAGTGCTTTTATTTTTCACTTTAAAATAAATACCTCCTTCTACCTTTTATCAAATATATGAAAAGTATTTCTATACAGTGGAACCTCGAGATACGAGTTCCAGCATTGAGCTCAATATAAAAATTAATTTTCCTAATAAATCACACTGGTCAGGGCCGAATTAACAGTAGAGGAGGCCCTGGGGCGGAAAGCTAGTGTGAAGGCCCCTCTTTGAGAAAAATGTTTTCACAAACTTGAAAAATAATCAAGATACAGATAAAAAAAACTAATTTTAGTTGATGTTTAAATACTTTATTTATTAATAGTATGTATGAATATTTAGGTGAACATAATTGATGATTATGAACATAATAAAATAAAATTGCTTAATAAGTATTTTTATGTATACGTCAAAAGTAATTTTGACAAAAACCATTTTTAAAAGTAAGGTGAAAATATGGGCCTATGTTCTTAATATACACTATTAACAAATACGTACATCAAAATTCAGTAATCAAATAACTTATTTAGATTTATTTACGTTCAACACAAAATTCAGAACTTTTTCTACATTTATTTTATCAATAAATTAGCCTTTAGCCTTCTCAATTGCTGTTGTTTTAAGTTTAATCAGTACATATTATAATTTTGGTTTCAGGACAAAGTTAAATGTTTAATATGAATTTGGATATTCTGTTGGACACCTTTGTAAAATGTTTTGTCACAGAATTTGAAACAAAAATCCAAAATTCTATATTTATTTTGAGAAAGCGTTTTTCAAACCAAACAAGTTCTTTAAATTATATTCCGAAAGTGGGGCCAATATTAAATTGGATAAAAAATAAAATTACATACGAACAACAATTACGAACTGCTGGCATATTTACTTGTTTAGTTCCTCGTTATGAAGAAAACATTCGACAACTTCTCATTTCAGCAGCTGTAATTATATTTTATAGTTATGAAATGATGTTTATGACAGTGTCTACAAATAGAGGCGGTCCCACAAAATTAATGATGAAGCTCGCAAAACGAGTTATAAGAGATATTCTCCAGTATTACGAAAATCATAATTTACTTCGTAAACCGAAAAAATTAAGCATATGCCTAATTACACAAAGTATTATTGATACATCAGAAATACCAACAATATTTCAAAATATAGAAGCAAACTGCAATATACTTAAATATTTTGTAAATATTAATTCTGCGCAAAATAAAAACAATATAAAAATAAATTTGGATAAAATATTTCGAAATGCAGGACTCGTTATTGAAGACAAATATTACAACATAAATAACACTGACACCTCAAATTATGGATACCGAAGACCTTATCCCGAGGAAAATATTACAAATTTAATAAAAAATTGTGCTCCAGAGGATAATAAATACAACGATTATTCTTATGAAATTAAAAATATTAGTGATATCAAGCGTATAATAGTAGATATGCTCAGTACAATAAATGCAGAATCTCCTTTAAAATGATGTAAATTATTACAAATTTTTTATAATATTTTAAAATATATATATATATATATATATATATATATATATATATGTATATATATTTCAAATTTGAATCTGTAAATAAATTATGTAAATAATATATGCATATATATATATATATATATATATATATATATATATATATATATATATATATATTAAGGTGACCAATCGTCCTCCATTAGAGTGGACAGTCCTTTTTTTGTAGGTTCTGTTCTTCCTCGAAAAGTGTCCTCCTACCTGTCCTCCTTTTCGATATTTTAAAACCAATCTGTTAATATCTGTATTCAGAGATGCCGCTTACCGTAAAATTAAATATGAAGGATATTTCTTGCTACAACATTTCCAATATATTGTTAGAAAATGATATATTGACAAAGGATATTGATTTAATAGAAAAATACTCTATTTAAATAAATAATGTGTATTGTGAAAAATGAATATAGTGAATTTAACAGTTGAGAATTATCTTAACTGTTAAATTCAGAAAAATACTCGTTTAATTAAATAATTAAAAGGGATGTAAGGATAGTTAGTGTATTTTTGTTTGAATTAATAAAATGTTTCATTTATTTACGTTGTACTTTTTCTTAAACTTTTTCGTCCTCCTTTTCATTGTAACAAAATTGGTCACCTTATATATATATATATATATATATATATATATATATATATATATATATATATATATATATATGCATATATTTCGAACAGTCTATTCTGCGAGAAAAGGATTTAAAAAGTACTCTTACTCCATTCTCGCAGAATACACTGTTATCCCGACATAAAGAAATTTGAAATACAATACGTCGCAGTCGATAAAAAAATTAACGTATATATATATACAGTAAAACCCCGATTATCCGTGCGCGCATTATCCGGGCGGCGGATTCTTCGTGCGGCATTTTTAAAATGTCATCCGTGCGCGGATTATCCGTGGCTGACCGTGGCTGCACCGTTCAGACGTTCGCCTCGGGGAATACCCGAGTTCGGCTCGAGAAATCCTCCGTTTATGTGTTTACTTATTATTTTCGCCAACTGCCGACCGACTCGTTAGTTAAACGTAAACAGACATTCGTTTGACACATGTATTTGTCTGAATAAATTATTTAAAAAAATAAAAATGAGGTCTTTGGATTATCCGTGTTTTCGATTATCCGGCGAAGGCTCGGTCCCGGCTGGCCCGGATAATCGAGGTTATATATATATATATATATATATATATATATATATATATATAATTATTTTTCATTTAATAGTATAGAAAATATCAAATATCAAGCGTTCTTGAATTAGATGTTTCATCTAATATGATTAAAAACGCTGAAAACTACATATATTATTTTTTAGAAGCTTTAGGTCAGCATAAAATTGTTTAGCTGACAAAAATAAATGTATTTAAATTAATATTGAAAATTACTTCGTGGTAAATAAAAAAAAAACAAAATTAAATATCATTTAAATAGAAAATTTTAATGTATAGATTATATTTTCACATTAATTGGATTATTGGATTATTGGATATATTTGACATTTTCATTATGCGTTTAAATATATACTCATAATTTCTTTAATTTTTTTTATCACTTGTGTGGTGCTTCTAAAAAAAAATTCCATAGAAGATAAGTTAAAATCCGCGTTATCCAAGAAATGATGTAATCAGAGACCGAAACTCTATAATAGCAGCCATAGAAAATAAAAATCTTTCGAAGAAATCAGTTGAAAGAAAACTTTTTGAAAAGCACTTTATCGTTTACCGACGTGAAAACTGCAATAAAATTCAAATAAAAAATCGTAATTTAATATTTTTATTGAAATAATATTGAAAAAGATATTTCCAGCATTAGCTAAATTTTCATTAAAAATAAAATTTAGAAAAATCAAAAAATTGTAAAAAATGGGATTTAAGCGCACTGTTTCTGAACGAACCCTTTCTACATGAATATGCCAAATAATATCCTGCCAACAACTGCATTATTCACATTACAACTTCAACTTCGACAGCTAGATAAGTATATGTACATATGTCTGTAGTATATACGTCAAACGTCATATCTGTAAAATATTTTTTCACCAGCTTGTACCCAAATAAGTATGTCTAATTCAAATACATCACATATTCAGCTCAACTCTCTCTGTTATCCCTCGCACACCCGAACCGCGTCTCAAAATTTTGGTATAGGTATTGCACACAGTGGCGCATTAAGTATGTGGTGGGCCTCAGGCGCAACCAAAATTTGAGGCCCTTTCTGATAATTAAAATGAAATTGCAATAATTGGAAAGACAAGGGAGGAACTAAAAGGTAAATGACATTATTTTTGTCGTATAAAACATATTATATTATAAAATATTATTTATTACATACAATCAATAAGTATCGGTCTATTATAAAAGTACATAACACAAATTATATTGCTACTTTTCTAGATTTTTTTTAGCAAATTTGTCAATTATAGCATAATAATTTAACTGCTGAACTATATCATTCTCTATAAACATAATTGATAGATTATTTAAATGGGACTGGTTTAGGCTGTTGCGTAAATAATTTTTTACTCTTTTGAGTACTGAAAATGAACGTTCGCCGCTGGCATTACAAATTGGCATAATTAAAACTATTTTTAAAATTGTTTCTAAGTTAGGAAAAGTAGATTGTAGACCGTCAATTAGTAATTTATACATATCTACAGGACTATTTATATTTTCAGCGTTAACAAATTTATATTATTGTCGTCCATTTTAAAATTAAAAAATATTTCAAGTCATGTATAATATCATTGTAGACAGCACAGCACTTCTAGATAATTCGCTTATAATTTTATCACTCTCTTTCCCAGTAAAATGCTTGTCATCTTCAGAAGTCTCATCATATAGCATTTTCCTTTTTGCCATTCTCTTCTCTTTATAGTTATGATTGTTGGTAAGTAGATTTGCCTCAGCCTCAATATTTTCAAATTTATCCCTAACGTCCATAATAAATTCGGAAAAAGATTTAAGAAGTATTGCTCGTTGTAACAAATTTGACTGAATGTCTTGCAACGATACGCTTGTACAGTTAATGCGCTGCAACAATGCATCCCCATAACACAGTTAGTAGAGCTATTTCATATTCGTCAAAATATTTTGATATTTTTTTGGCTTCTAATTTTCCTAAATATTTTTCATAACTACATTCACTTATTTCTTGCAATACCTGCTGAATTATTTTATAATTTTTTCTTAAGGCTGAAACTGCATCTGCCCGAGCCGACCATCTCGTATCACATATGCGTTTGATATATTTCAATCTATCCGGCAAACTTTTTGTTAAAATGTTCCATCGGCGAATAGATGAAGAAAAAAACACATATACATTTTGAACAAAATCAAAATAATGAAGACTGCCTGAACACGATTCCGCAGCACAATTAAATTTATGCTAAGGCTAGCACAAGGTACATAGGTCGCTATTGCATTGTGCTCTTTAATTCTAGATTGCAATCCCCTATATTTACCAGACATGTTTCAAGCGTTGTCGTAGCTTTGGCCTCTACAATTTTTTATGTAAATATATAAATCTTTTAAAAATTCTAACAATATGTTTTCTAGGTATGTAGAATCATGGTGATCAATTTGAAGAAACCCAAAAAATCTTTCTTTTATATCTCTTTTCTTGTCCAAAAATCTTAAAATTACTGTTAGTGGGTCTACATTACTAAAATCAGGAGTGGAGTCTATAATAATAGAATAATATAACGCATCGCGAAATTCACAGATTTCAATTTTTTTGCATTCATTTCCCATTAAGGTTATGAAATCACATGTGTTTAGAGATAAATAATTAACATTTCCTCTTCCTGAATTGCCGAATTTTTCCAAATGGTTTTTTAAAAATGGGTCAAATTCTGACAAATAATCTGTGCAACTTAAAAAATTGCCCTTTCGATTAGAATCGGGGTTTTGTCTATGACCCCGACATGCTAATCCCATAGTGGCCAACAATTTGAATGTAGCAACAATTCTTTTCAACTCCTCTCGCCAATACCTGCCTTCCGAATCAATTTGCTTCATTAATTCCATATCAATGCGTCCAATAATTGATACTCGTCGTTTAAAGGTTAACATTGAGTTTAGTTGATCATGTGAAGATTCATGTTCTTTTAATCCCCTTGTAAAATTTTTCCAGTCGTTAAAACCCGTAATAAATTTCGTTAGCGCCCCGGAAAACATTTTGCGTGTAAAACAGTAGACACATTTAGTAGTCTCTGAAAATATCATCACGATATTGCTTAGTGCCATTTGCTTTAATGCAATAAAAATGTGTTTCTGAAAGATTTCTGTAGTAAGATCTATTTCTATCAGTATAATTTATTTTCAATTTTCTATTGTGTTAATTTGAATTTGTTAGATTTGATTTTTCTGTAAAATGTGTACATATACCATATAGGGTCATATCAGTCGTCCTAGACTGAGGCCCCTACGATTTAGAGGCCACAGGCGCGCGCCTCCTGCGCCTGTGCGATAATGCGCCACTGTATATATGTATATATATATATATATATTGTAAATGATCAGTAAAATTGTAAACTGAAAAATCTAATCAATTTTCAAAGTTATGCAACAAGATATATTTATTTTATTAAAATAGAATTATGTTGTAATGTTAGTTATCTTATAAATTCAACTGTATTTTATTAGTGTTATTTTGTAAAAAAAAAAAAGATCCATTGAAATAATTTTTCAATATATTTTTGCCATTTACTTTTCCGATAATAATATGAATGATATGATTTAGGATCTAAGCAACATATCTCGCAGTACACCATCGCGTGGCGGCATATCAAATCTGAATATGAGAAACGGTGGTAATAGTGTACTAAATACGGTAATGTCGCGTATGCAAGAAACACAACTGGCTAAGTTCACACCGAGCGCGTTTCGCATGGTGTTTAGCGTGTTGCTGTATGACATTGCTTAGTGCGATGCGAAACGCCTAGCTTACAAACTGTTCACATCGACATGACTTAACGCGAAGCTTAGTCATTAGTTTGATGTTGAATTTAACGGTTACGTTATGCCTCTTTTTAAATTTTTAAGAAAAATATTGTTGGCAGAGAATATTAGATTAAAATTAAGCAAAAGACCTAAAAAAAGAATATCGACACATGCATTTAACAATGATCGGAATACAATTGACAAATTTGTTACATTGTACAGTAATGCCAGAAAATTTAACGAAAAATTTGTATCTTATATGAGAATTCTTCCCGATTAAATACGTCAGCTATCAGCGTTTCTTTCATATTTGTAATAAAACGCCTGGCAGTAGTGCGTGATTAACCAACACTGCCCGTAACCTAGCGCTTAGCAGAGCTTAATGAATAGTGAACAGCAAAGCGCCATGCGACCGGTATGAACAGGCATACTATAAAATGACGTGTTGGTTTTATATTGCTTTAAGCCTAGCATAGAGAAAGACGCTAAGCGCCATGCGAAGCGCTTTCGGTGTGTACGTAACCCTAACACCAGCTGTCACCGATGTGGAACAATCAATACAAAAAATCAGTACAATGTTTCCTACTGTATCCGAAACACATATTCGACTATTGATGAAAAAGTAATTTTTTTCCGCTTACCGCTTAGATGCGCTAACGAATTACTTAATTCGAAATTGTTTCAATTATGCAATTGTGTGCGCGTGCGAGTGTCTGCCTTACATCTATTTGCTATTTGGCTTTTTAAAAAAAATAACATTGTTTTGAAGTTATGTTCCAATTAATATATATATATACATATACGAATTAGTTCTAGAATATGTTATATTTATAATGCTGTTCTCTTCTTATGAATGTTGAATAACAATCTCAATAATAAATAATTATTTTACTATTCGATTCGGTAACAATATCACAGAATAAAAACATTACCTGTTTCCAATAAGCAATATAAAACACATTACATTTATATTTCTTGTTTTGTGAAAACTTTTCAGTTAAAATTATTCTACTATGATATCAAAATTTATTGAAAAAATTCCAATACAAACTTATTATTTTAAATAATAAGTTACTTATTATCTTAAATAAGAATAACTTATTTTATAGGCTTCAGCGTATCCAGTTCTATATAATCAAATATTCTTTATCATAATTTTACCTTATAGAAATACATGCAAAAAAGTATGATAAAGAAGAAACAGTTTATATTTATTTCAAGTTACTATAAGTCTATTTCTCCCCAATGTCTTTTTTTTTGAAAAAAATACTTTTCGCTCAGTTATTAAAGATTTTGTTTATTAAAATTGTACCTGAGATCTACCAAAAAGCAGATTAATTATTAAATCTTGTTTTTGTAAAATTTTTCATAAATACTTCTTTTCCAGTAACCACTATTTAAAAAAAGAAACTGCTTATTTGATTATACATTTTGGAAAGGATTTATAATTGCACGACAAAATTGGTATTTTAAACGACAACTGTAGCGTCACAAAAATGGGAAAATTTACAGCAAAATTAATATATTAAACGGCAAACACAGCACGAAGAAAATGGAAAACTTTACGACATAATCACAGGACCTCGATTTTATAACTATAATTTCTACAAGATTTCAAAATCTACTAGAATTTCGTTTTCCCCCTCCATTTCTTTAGATGTCATGGGGAATTTTATTCACAAGCGATTTTGTAAATTCTATAAGAAATTTCAAATTTCGTGCGCGAAAATGTTAAAGCTGTTTGTTTTTGCGTAATTGTGTATTGCAGTTCATTTATTTTGAGTATTGTTTGTGTTGGTGTCTTTGATATAAGAAAGTGGAAAAAGTAACTATTATTCAATTTATTATAAATATATCGAAGTTATAAAATGAAGAAAAAAGTATATTATATTTTATTTTGGGTATTATATCTGTATACTTAAACAGAGTTTGGTTAATGATATACTTGTAGCTATCTTATATAAATAGAGATTACGTTTCTTAAAAATATTTAAGATTTTTAGGAGAAAATGCGTAAAATTCAATTCGAATCTATATTATTCATCTATATTTATAGATATAAATTGATTTAATTATGTTACTTTTATTTATGAACGTAGCAAAATACAAGAAAACATACGACAGACGAAATTTTATACAATCCGGACTTCTTTTTCTATTGCGGCAATTATTTAAAAACCACAATAAAACATAAGCCATAACATAAATTCTTTTATCTACAACTGCTTTGTTATATGGTCATTATATATATAAAATCAGATAAATAATATTAGTCTTTATAGCCCAAGGGAAATAAAATACTAGTCTTTATTAACCAAGGTTAATAAAATATTAGTCATTATTAACCAAGGGAAATAAAGAAACGATCTTTATTAACTTGATTTCCTTACGCACGCTTCGTTGCTAGGCAACATCAACAAACTAAATATCTCTACGCCAGATGGCAGCAGTTATCAGTCAAAGTAATAAAATGACAGTTGTAGTTAGTTAGTTAGTTGTTGTTAACATCATAGATTTGAATAAGTAAGTACAATATTAAAAATATATAAGCAGTTGTAGATAAAATATAGTATTTGACTTGCAAATAATGCCTACAATGTACTCGTATGTATTATTCCCCTCGCTACGCTCGTGGACTAAACAACATCCTCGTACATTATAGGTGCCATTATTTGCTCGTTAAATAATATACTATTAATAAATATCAATAATTCAATCAAAAAAACAAATAATATACATCTAAAAATAAATTACATAGCTATTTAATTATTTATAATAATTATGAAATATTCTAACCACACTTATTACGAAAATACAAAACGTCAAACTAGTAAACACTTAGACCCGTATTTTCACCTCATATGAAAAAGTGCTTTTGACGTTCACTTAAAATCATTTATTAAGCATTTTAAAATAGTTTATTTAAATTTTATAATACCAAATATAATAAAAATGATCAAATATAGAAAAATTATTTATATTTGATGACAAAAAAAAATTTTAATTATATACAAGATTTTATCACGATGGTACAACTTAACCTTACATTTATTGACGCGTTGACAAACTTCATGCTAAATTTTTTCTTTGCAATATTTTTTGTAAAATTTCAACTGACATAAATATCTACCTATTTGTTTATAATTATAAATGATTTTTATTAAGTACAATATTTTATAATTTGGCATAATTCTGTAATAAAATGATAATGTAAAAAAATTCAATATAATTTAGAGGTTATTTAAAATAAGTTATAATAATAAACAAAAATTATGAATACTTCATTGTTTAAAAAACTAAAAATTATATAAAGAAATTATTACAACTAAGTAAAGTAAGTATATATTGATTAATTTACAAAATATTGCATTTTTTTAAAACAAAAGAGTTACTGTATACAATTATTTTACAATTTATTTTAGAATGTATGAATGGTATCTGGAAACTGCAAGCGACAATAATGATGACTTAGTGATATGTATTCCTTTGAAAGAGTTTCGGGAATATGCTATTGGTCGAAAAAAACATTATGACATTGTATCGACAAATCAACTAGTATCCAGACATCATGGAAAGATAATTATAAAATTTGATAACACAGTTTTTATTATAGATGAAAACGTAAGTAATTTAGAAACAGTATCATTATCAATTAATATTGAAATTTATTTATTTTAGAGCTCAAATGGAATTTGGATAAATGATAATAAAATTCCACCAAATCAAAACTATAGATTAAATGAAAATGATTTAATAGGAATTGGTGCACCTAGTACGGCTTTTGAGCCAAGTAAAGAATTATTTATATTAAAATGTAGACCTTTATTAGGTGTTCCTGACAAACCGGAAAAAAATGAAAAAGAAAATATTGATAAAAATATAAAAGGTAATAGTGTTTTCTCTTCTAATAAAAATAAATCTGAAACGAGGCTTTCGGATATCAGCAAAAAATCTACAACCACCTGTAATGCGGATGTTGAAGGTCTTTCAAAAAATATGGTCAATTTAGTAACTAATACAAAACATAAATCTTGTTATGATTTGTTAGAAATTCTTTCGGGATCTAGTCAAAAATCGTGTGATAATATTATTACGTCTGTATTTGAATCGGAAACAAATAAAAATAGATTTAATTCAAATAGTACATGTCAAGATGAATTATTAGCCGTTCCTTCAACTTCGCGAGTCATACCAAATGTTTCTGAAAATACAAATAATGAAAAAAATAATGATTTCGTTAAAAATAAATTTTCACGGCAAAATTCTACCTCAAGTGATTTAAATAAATGTGCAAACATAATTTTATTAAATAAAAATGCATTAACAACTCAAAATCTAAAAGAACTTTCAAGCAGCTTATCTGCAAAAGAAAAGAAAATTACAGAATTATCTGAAGGAGAAAATTTATTAAAAAATGATAAAATAGCAGATGTTGACAAATATCAGCATCAATCTTTGCACAAAGAAAATAATTTTGAAACAGTAAATGCAGATATTCAAAAAGAAAAACATTTAGAGAATAATTGTGACAAAAGTGCAGCTGTTACATCAAAATATTTTGCCGTTAATAATGCAAAATTATCTGAAAAAATAAAACCAATAGATGAAAAGAAAATTTCAATTAGGGCATATAAATCAATTCCCGAATTAATTAACAAACATCGCAAAATATCTTCATTTAGAGATTGTAATGATGGCGAAGCAATATCTAACGAAATACAATCCGTAAACGTTAATGAAAAAGAAAAAAAGACTTCAGAATCTTCAGATAAAAATAATGACGATAAATCAACTTCATCTAAATATAATAACGAATTATTATTTGAAGTATCAAAAGATGAAAAAAAGGAAGTATCTTCAGATAAAAAAAATGAAAATAAATTAAATGTAGTTAATAAAAATAAAGCAAATCAAACTTCTACAGATAAAAATATTGATAACAAAAAATATTGTCGAAATTTATCTAAAGAAGATAGTAAATACAAACTTAATATTGACAATAACAAAGAAAGAAAGCGTCACGAATCTTCCAATAGTTCTTCATCCATAAAAGATAATTATAATCAAGTTTTTGAAATAGATAAAACAAAAGAAAAGAAACCTTGCCAAAAATCTGAAATTTCTACTTCAGTTAAAGAAAATAGTAATGATACATCAAAAATTTCAAGTCATAATAAAACATCTACTATATCTGAAAGGAGATCTTCTGATTCTTATTTCAAATTAAAATTACCTAAATCAGATGACGATAAAGAAAAAAAAATAGCAGAAACTAATACAAAGAAAACGGATGATTCATTTCATTCTTCTTTAATAATAAATGAAGAGTGTGAATCTTCTTCATTAAAAAGTAAAGATAAACATAAAATAAAAGAAAAGAAACCTTATCAAAAATCTGAAATTTCTATTTTATCAAAAGAAAATAGTAATGATACATCAAAAATTTCAAGTCATGATAAAACAGCGTCTAATAATCATTATTCCAAAAGTCATTCCATTTCTTCTACTTTTTCCGAAGGAAGGTCTTCTCTTTCTAATAACAAATTAAAATTTTCTAAATCAGATGACAATAAAGAGATACAAATAGTAGAAGAAAATAATATAAAGAAAACTGATGAATCATTTAATTCTTTAATAATAAATGAAGAGCATGATAATAGTTGCGCAGCTGATTATAGCTGTAATCAAGATCAAGATTTTATTGAAATATTGAGTGATGTTGAAGATGAAAATATGTTTTCCAAATCACAATTATTTGATGATGTATTGGTGAAAACTGAACCTGTTTCAAATGAAAATCTTATTTCTATAAAATCGGAAGAAAAAATATTTGATAATGAAGATAATATATCTGATAAAGAAGATAATATATTTGATATAATTAAAAAAGAGGTAGATTTTGGTGATGATATTATTTATATTGATGAGGAAACTGATGATGATGATGATGATGATGATTGTATAAAATGGTATAATAAATTGTCACAATCAGAAGATAAACTATCTTGTTCACAAAAATTTGATGAATATCTAACTAAAGAAAAAGAGAAAGAAAAAAGTGTTTATGATTTTATAGATTTTGATTTAGAATTAGATAAACCGGACGGCGAATTTATAAGAGAAACACAGACAGAACTATCTGCAGATGGTAAGAATGATACTGAAATAAAAACTTCAGAAGACAAAAGAAAGTTAAGTGTGGATGATCTTCCATCATCTTCAAATTTGATTAATAAACTATCTGAAAAAGGAAAAGAAAAAACTAAAGAAAAGAAAAGTTTCATAAAACCACCAGTTATAGAAGCACCGGTTTTAATAAAAGGAAAACGAAAAGCTCATGAAGATAATCGAACAAAAGAAGAAAAAACAGCAAAATCAAAACGAAAAAAGTCACAATCAGAGGAAGTTCCTGTAGTTACTTCAAATTCTGCTTTAATTCCTTGTAAAACAGTTACGGTAGCTGATAAAAGATTAAGAGCCGAATTTGACAAAAGAAATAAAATTAATAAGAGACGTAAATCCGTAGAAGTAAAAATTAATATGACAAAAGACGAACAACTACAAATGAAAGAGGAAAGAAAGAAGAAATTACAGGAAATAGCTTCAAAAAATTCTGAAAATAAAGAAACAAACACAATACCTAAACTTAAATCTACACCAAAAGTTAAAATTTCTAATAGCAGAGGATTATTTTTAACTGGTGAAGAACCTATTCGAGTTGAAAATAAAAAAACCAAGAGTTCAACCGTTATTGAAGACGAATCAGAAAAAAAGAAGATAAAATTTACAATTCCGAAAAAGCAGTTGGAAAAAGAATTGAAACTGGAAACTATAAAATCTTCAGTAATTACTGCACCAACAATAGAATTAATAATTTCAAAACCCAAAGAATCCTCTTTGGAAATTACAAACACAACTGAAGAAAGACCTTCCACAAGTACAAACAAAAATATTATATCAATTTTATCTTCACCTAAAATTAAGAAAACCAATAACCAGAGAAAGGTTCATTTCAATGATGAAATTCGAATAGAGACCTATGAAATTGAAGATGGGCATAATTTGCGTAAAATCGATTTAAAAGATGCACCAATTCCTAGAAATAATATTTCGCATAGAAATAAAGAACCGAATCAGGCTGTAATGTGTCCAACAGAAGACAATGTGTTGTCGAAGATTTTAGGTTGGGCGCCAATTTGGCTTGAAGAACAGAAACGACAAGAAGAGTCACCTCTCTATGGTAACCCTGCGCCAGCACATATGTCAAGTAATTTCAATAGTCACAGGGAATATTATAACACAGTTGTTCCGTTTTTGTTATTAGAATTATGGAGATCTATATTCAAAGACTGGGTTCAAATTCGGTTAGTTTGTTGTTGTTTATTTTTGTTTCTTTAATTTTTTCTATTAACCAAAATCGACAGTCTTCATATTGAATTATATTTTTTAGAATTCCAGTGCAGATGGCTAGTATCGATAAAATAGATCGATTACCAAATACTAATTTTTTGATACAATGTCATTCAGTGATATCGAAACAATATTCAAATGTTTATCCCAGTCGTGGTGATTTATTAATTGTGGAAATTATTCTTAATGATGGTAAAAAAGTTACAAAAAAATTTGCATATGTTACGGAAGTTACCACAAGTCCGATATCGGGAGCAGACTATATTAACCGTGACTGTAAGTTTTTATTAAAAACCGTTACTTTTATTGTCAGACAGTAGACTATCGATTATTCGGGGTAGCAATCAATTTTTTTTTTAATTTTCGAAATGTTAAGGTGCAGAAAATGTATAGAGCATGTATGAGACAACATATGAGAAAATAATAAATGCAGCTGAAGCGAAAGAATGATTGCCTGAAACTAATTTCTGCTTCAATGAAAAGAATTTGTTCTGCACCCTTACGGGTGCATAGCGTGATTGTATATGAATGTATACAATTTAAATTATAAAAAATGTTTCCATTTTAAATTATATTATGAAATATCTCGGGAAATAAGCAGCGGATCAAAAAATGTTCCGAATCAAAAGTTTAATGGTTAAGAGGGGAACATCCGATCCAGTCAAAGTTATGCCCTCCAGACCCCCAGGGTGGCAGAAAAAGGGGGCAACTTTGAAATTTTAAATGTTTTAAAGCGTTTTTTTTTAAAGCAAAAAAGTTATTTTTTGTCATTAAGAGGAAAGAAATTTGATGATATTTCGGAAAAATGTCAAATTTCATCAAATTTACATCTTCCTCCCCACCTTCAGGGTCGGGGGAAGCGCAAATTTTTAAATTTTAAACGAAAACCATATTAAATATTGCCAAATCGCATTTAAAATAAGATCGTCTAATACAATTAATGTAGCTTTTTTGTCGATTACAGCGCCACCTGTCAGAAATTGAAAAAAAAAACACTAGGTAAAATCTACATGGTTTTTATCCTTTATATGAATCTGCAATTGAAATTGGGGGGGGGGGGTTGTATTTAAAATTTCAAAGTTGCCACTTTTTTTCTGCCCTCCTGAGGGTCCGAGGGAAATAACTTTGACAGGATCGAATTGGATCGAATGTCCCTCTCTTAACCATTAAACTTTTGATTCGAAACATTGATTGATCCGTTGTTTATTTCTCGAGATATTTCAGAATATAATTTAAAATGAGACATCCGGTATATAAATTGTTAAAATATTTTTTTATCTAACTGCATAATAATATGGATGACCTATGAAAAAAACATTTGATCTACCGAATAGTACCTATGAAAATAATAGTTTACCTATGTATTAAATAATTAATCTACGGTTTTAATTTTTGACCTATAGAATTAATTATTGATCTATAGAAATATTTATCGACCTATGGAAATAATCAAATACCTACTGATATAATTATCGATCTATAAAATTTAATCTATAAATTTTACGTAATTGGCTATTTAGGGTAGGTTAGGTTAGTAGGTTGGTTTAGGTTTTTTTTTTACTATAGATTTTTTAATTATTAATAGGTAAATGATTGATTTTTTTATAGGTAATATTTGAATTATTAATAGATCATAAAATTAGCATCCTAATAATATTAGATAAATACTAGAAAATAAAACAACGAAATTGTAAACATGTACATTTTTAATTTATTTTTTGAATTTTTGCTGGAGTTATGCGTTTTTTTTATCCCGGATAATCGAAAGTTTACTGTATCTAAGCTTCTACTTAATTTTTATTACTGTCATATTTGGATAATAGCCGACATGCACAATCTATCACACAATTTGGATTGAAATTCAAATTAAAGTTTTCTTTAATGACTAATTGTAATTCTAAGTTTAATTGTAATCAAATTTATTGTAACATTTGCAAGATTCTTGTTTTTATACTATCGCTCTTTCATTAAATTTTTTTATTAATTTTTATTAACAGATTCCAGGCAGCCCTATGTCAATGGTACTGTGTCGGACTCGAACTTGAAAAGTCTCTGGTTCGCGCCGTGCTCACAATAGAATTTAAATAAAATCTTATATCTGGTATTAAAATTTTGTACCCCCGAATTGATATCGGCTGCATGTAAGTGGTTCGGAATCCACTATAAGCTGCAGGTCCCTTACTTGGCTATAAGCTAACAACCTACAGCATTGATAATGCAAATAGAAATTGTTAATAAACCATGACAGTTTCTTTAGCATATAGCACCATGTTTCACTTAGGAATTACGGGAACTGATTTATTACTATCGGATTAAAATACTGCTTATAGTAAATTAAATCTGAACTAGAAATGAATATTTCTTATTTTTTTTTTTTAATATAATTAATCATACAATATATTTATTCTAGTGGTTGAAAATGGAGTAATTCCTGATTTCATCATGCACTTCAAAATGACGACACGTTATTTTGACGGTAAAGTTAGTGACACTAGACTCGTTAGATTAAGAATCGTATCAAGAATTGGACCGTATTTAAGAATATTTCGTTCGGTTTCATCTTTATGTAAATCACCATTATGTAATTTCATTTTAAAGCCAAACGTTATGGATTATAAAGTTCCAAGGACCATTGGAATGAAATTAGCAATTACGGTAACAAATTATATTTGACTGAAACAAAAAGTTTAACAAGATTTTTTTTAGGATAATTTAAATACAGAACAAATAATGTGTGTTTTGGAAGCTTGTAATATTTGTCTGCGTGATGAACCGGGAATTTATATGATCCATGGACCTCCAGGCACTGGAAAATCACATGTTATTAAAAATATTGTTCTTCAATTGTTATATGGAGAGAATAGAAGAAGTTCGCAAAGACCCTGTATATTGCTTTGCGCACCATCAAATGGGGCAATAGATGAAATTACGGCAAAATTATTGGCTAGTCGGGCAGCAATGCGTAAGTAAAGATTATGCATTAAATCAATTTATCAGGGTGACCAAAACCGGGAAAAGTCTGGGAATTTCATAATATGTAGTCATGGAAATTTTTATTTATGTGATTCACATTACTTAGGAATTTATATTTGTTTAAATATAAACGTCAGGGAAAAATGAAAAAAAATTCTGGAAAACCAGTAAATGTCAGGGAAACTGGTTTTCGCAAAGTTTTGACTACCTAGTTTTTTTTTTTAAATATTCTCAAATTTTCAAATAACATCAAAAGAGAATTACAATTTATAGCAGTATTGTAATAAATATAAACAAATAATTGTTATCAAATTATAACTAAAACGAAGCTAATGTTAACGTTAATTCACACAGTTCTAATTGCTATGTTCAGACAGGTAGCTCAAACACAAAACATGTTGAAGTTAATATTGAATTTATTCGTTTAGTACAACTTATTTATTGTAACTGACTGTTTTGAAAATTACATAATAAATGTTGAATTAATAATTCAATAATTAATTTTATCTACAACTGCTTTGTTATATGGTCATTATATATATAAAATCAGATAAATAATATTAGTCTTTATAGCCCAAGGGAAATAAAATACTAGTCTTTATTAACCAAGGTTAATAAAGAAACGATCTTTATTAACTTGATTTCCGTACGCACGCTTCGTTGCTAGGCAACATCAACAAACTAAATATTTCTACGCCAGATGGCAGCAGTTATCAGTCAAAGTAATAAAATGACAGTTGTAGTTAGTTAGTTGTTGTTAACATCATAGATTTGAATAAGTAAGTACAATATTAAAAATATATAAGCAGTTGTAGATAAAGTATAGTATTTGACTTGCAAATAATGCCTACAATGTACTCGGATGTTTTATTCCTCTCGCTACGCTCGTGGACTAAACAACATCCTCGTACATTATAGGTGCCATTATTTGCTCGTTAAATAATATACTATAATATTATTAATTGATTTATATAAAATAAAAATAGTATATTTTTTAACTGGCTCTATTTTCTACAAAAACGATTATTATTGTACCGAAAAAATACCTGAGATATAATATCCTATGTAGAATAATATATATATTTTTGAATTTTTTCGTATTTATAATTTGGCCAAAAGAAGCAAAAATGGGTTTTTTTTTGGAAAAAAATTTTTTTTTCTCTATTTTCTATTTTCCAAAATAGAAAAAAATTCAAAAAAAATATATATTATTCTACATAGAATATTATATCTCAGGTATTTTTTCGGTATAATAATAATCATTTTTGTAGAAAATAGAGCCCGTTAAAAAATATACTATTTTTTATTTTATATAAATCAATTAATAATATTAAATTAATTATTGAATTATTAATTCAACATTCATTATGTAATTTTCAGAACAGTCAGTTACAATAAATAATTTGTATTAAACGAATAAATTCAATATTAACTACAACATGTTTTGTATTTCAGCTACATGTCTGAATATAGCAATTAGAACCGTGTGAACTAACGTTAAACACTATCATTAACTTTAACATCAAGGTTAAATCCATCATATGATTCTAGTCAAAATTCTAACAAAATTAATTGTTATTTTTGTCGCTGATTTAGACTAATACGACTTCCATAGGATTCCTTATTTCAGGGATACAATCAAATTTTATAATAATAATTTATTTGATTAAATTTTGTTTTGTAGAAGTCGATCGTTTTAAAATGGTGCGAATGGGACCGCCAAATTCAATAACACACCCTTTAGTTCGAAAAATATCATTAGCCAGTCTAGTTGAACAGCATATTAAACGACAACAAACAAATATATTGCAAAATAATAGCAACTTGATGAATGAGAGTCAATTTTTAATATCAAAAGTAAATATGATACATAATAAATTGATGTCGTTAAAAGGTAAAGTATATAATTAAAAATAACCAAACGGATATTTTGATAATTATGAATTAAATTTGTAGAAAGAGGTCTTGATACAAAGCAGGAAGATCTAAAATTAAGAAAAGCACAAAATGAATTAGCTCTGTTTCAAAAACGAATCGGACAAAGTGAGACTCATTCTCAACGTAAAAAATTGGAAAGAGATAGCGAAACAGCTGTGTTAGAAAACGCTGATATTATTTGTACAACTTTGTCCAGTTGTATGGGTTCCCGAATGGAAGAACTATATTCGAGGTAACTAATTAATATAAATAAAGGGTGACCGTTTTGTTCGAGAGATTGAAAGATGAATAAGGTTTTGAGTGCATTGAGTACGTTTTCTAGAAATGTAAATGTACCCAGATAAGCATTTAGTCACGAAGTAACAAATATTTTCTAATGCGATGAAATACATAAATTAGTCATAAGATTTAGTAGAAAATATTTGTTACTTTGTAACTAATTGGTATGCGTCCAATCTTATACGTTGTTGCTGCAAATGATAAATATTGTACTATTTGTACAAAAAATCTTTTGGGACAGACGGTGTATTTTATGTAATCTGTATTTTAAATTTTTACAGTCGAAAATTACGATTTACTTGTTGCATTGTTGATGAAGCAACACAGAGCAACGAACAGGAAACTTTGATTCCATTAATGTTAGGAATAAATAAAATGATTCTTGTGGGTGATCCGTCGCAATTATCCGCTACTGTTTTGTCACAAGTAAATAAAATTAATTGATATTTGGTTTTGCGATTTTACTACTTTCTCATTTTATTTACAGGAAGCAAAAGGTTTAGGCTACGGAAAATCGCTGTTTTCTCGCATTCAAACATGCTTGGAGCATCTACCCGAAAATCCAATTCGAATGTTAAACGAACAATTTCGAATGCATTCGGAAATTTGTAAATATCCTAGTGAACAATTTTACGCAGGAAAATTGCATACATCTAATGCCATACAGAACCAGAGGCAAAGTATGTTACATCCTTATCGAGTTTTTGAAATGAATACGAAAATACATTTTAATAATGAATATTTAAATGAAACTGAAGCTAATTTTGTTCTACTTATCGCTAATGTTGTGATGAAAAACACTAATTTTAATGTAGGAATTATTACGCCGTATTCCAGGCAAAAGAATTATTTGTTGAACAGTATTAATGAATTAAGGTTAGTCTTTATTATTGTATTTTATTATTTTAACCAACGTTCTTCGAGCTAGTAATCATATCTCAGACCGGAAAACATCTATATACATATAAATAACTACTAATTACTAATTTCAGGTCAAAGCAATCATGGCAAGAAGATCGAGACAATGCTCGAATAATTGTAAACACGGTCGATGGTTTTCAAGGTCAGGAGCGAGATGTTATAATAATATCTTGTGTTCGTTATAAATGTAATTCATTTTTAAACGATGAACAACGATTAAATGTCGCTTTAACGCGAGCAAGATTTTCAACTTTTATCTGCGCACATTCCCATTTATTTTTGGTAGAATTCTCTTTATAATTTTTTTTCAATTTGACTGCAACTAATTGACTATGTTTTCAGAACGAAAATGTTTGGACAAGAGTAGAATCAGATGCGAAACAACGAAATTTAGTGACGTACATTTCCGATCCTGAAGCAAAAGATGAAAAATTCGTAACCACACTTATATGCAAATCAGTTTAATTTATGTTATTATTTATAAACCATATTGGTTTTTAATATTGTTAATTAAATTTTAGTGTTTTTTATAATACTCAAATTATAAGTATACGTTAGATTACTGTTAATTCTACTTAAGAGTGTCGTTGTATAAAATCTATGCAATATTTTTTTATTGTAGATTAAATGAAATAATTAATTGAAAATAAATGTCTTATAGATTAGATTTCTCCTATAACCGTATTTTATAGTTTATATTTTTGTAATGTGTAACAACTGTAACACCAAAGAAATATATTTAATTTCAAAATATTTTCATTTTTATTTCGTTCTATAGTGAAGATATGCTACACGTAATAATCCATTGTAAAGTTGGTCAAATTTGTATATGTTACAGTAAAAGTACACTTTCAGTAATCAGGAAATGTGAATAGTCTACCTGATCTAGTATCAAATTTTGCAAATGTATTGATTTTTTCTGAAGAACTTGTCTTTTATATCCACTGATTACTTCAATGAAGATGTATGTTCACAATAGCAACGCTTTACTCTTGTATCCCGATTGTAATATATCATAGGTAACTAATAATTTTCTATAAATGATTAACAAAGATTTAGATGTTTTTGTAAAATCACTGCATTGTAATGTTTGCTGAATGATTATTTTATAAATATTTATAGTCAATTTTACCAAAGAAAAATATTAAGTCACTTGATAACTTTTCGCAGTATATCCATAATATATACATATATATATATATATATATATATATATATATATATATATATATATATATATATATATATATATAATGTAAAACGGAAAATTAATAATAATTATTTTTGACGTTAATTATATTTGATTTGTTAATTATATTTACATTGCATTACAAAATAAGTTTTGGTCAGTTAGAATGGAAAAAATAGCACTTGTTTTTGGATTTGTTCTTGTTCTCTTCAAAATGGTTTCATATTACTGTTTAAAAAAAATCACTTTAGATCTCGCCTTGATGAAGTAGACAATTATGCTACGGAAGCTCGAATTAAATCTTAAATGAGATTTCTTTTTAGCACCTTTTCCAACTTTTGACTACCATGCCCATTATCGTACTTTGCAGGTAATAGGTGATTAAACAAAGTATATTTTTGTTTCATAAATGTGTGAATTAAACTTGATTGAGGCAAATTATTATTGTACTTAAAATGTTTGCCAAATGATAGAAACATATCCTTGCCAAATAGTGATAACATAACAAAAGTAATTATTACAGTAAATAAAATACTTTGCCAAAATGTAATTTTCCTTGTTTTAACGAATAGATAGATTCTATTTTAACAAATAGATAGATTTTAAAAATTTTTATAGTCATACCCGAGCATGTTTCAGCGCTGATACTACCGAATTATAATACTGAAATTGATGGTTCAATCCTGCTGAGCGGCGTTTCTGTTCGTCATAAAAATAAAAAATAAAATTCCACAAGGTCAGGTACTAATTAAACAGAATCAGATACTTCAGTTTGATCAACTGCTTGTTTCAAAATATTGGTAGTTTAGATTACTGGCCGGAACTCGTCGTTGAAAGGTGTCTAAATGAATGATCAGGGAAGTATTTCGGTATTTGTGGTCAAGGCTCCATACACTTGCAAACAAATTGCGCAAACTGGTATTGCACAACAGATCGTTGTGCAAACAAGAACGCCCATACATACGCAATTTTATGCAAACTCCAGTTGCTTTTGTCGTGTATGTACAAAAGCTGCCGTCCGAGGATGCAGCCTGTTTAGCGATCATAATTGCTGTTGCTTTGGATGATGGTGTAAAAACAAGAAAAAGGAAGCAGAGAGTCTGGATGAAAAGGTGGTTAAAGAAACGGTCTCTTTTTAGCCAGGCAAATCTCCTGAAAGAATTAACTAACCTAACCAGCTAGTTAGTTAGTTAGTAATTAATTTCAAACATGTTTGAACTTCTGGAACTCGTTGCGCAACACGTCAAACAAAAGCATATACTATACAATTGTTTGCACAACAGCCTCTGTTGCGCAATTTGTTTGCAGGTGTATGGGGCCTATTAGACCTGTCGGTCGTACAGATATGATGATGATGATTTTAAAAACTTGAAATAAACAATTAATCTGCCTGACCTACAATTACTAATGAATACAAAAAAACTTGATTGCGTAATTTAATAAATAAATCTTATAATATTTTCTTATGAAATTTCTACATTATTATTTAGTACCTAACTTGATTCTGCTCATTTCCAAAAATATTTATGTATATTCAGTTTCAATTTAGATCATTTCGTATTAGACAATAAATTCAATATTAATTTATTATATAAAATGTATTTTAAAAATCTGTCATTTTTAAATTAAATTAATTTTCAATTTCAGTTATAAAATTTATTTATTTTTATTAATTTGTTCGATATTTCGTCAAAAACAAAACGAAAACAAAATGTATTTGTTTGCATTTGCTATTTATCGTTTGGTCGATTGTATTTTCTGTTTGATTTTGATTAAGATTTTAATTTTACTATAAAATCCAGCCACTGGCACGGCACGGTTTATATATCAAGTATAACTACATATGCATAAGTATAGTCTCGTAAATTCAATTCTGATTCATCATGTAGCATTCCTGCTTAGGGTGTGTACCAAGAATATTACTTTGCTTATAACCTTATAATGGTTCTTGTGTATCTACTAACAACAGTTAACAGGTTATTTGAAAATGAATTTATACTGGACATACACCAGTTAGTCTTATTCCGCTTGCACGTAAATTCGGCCCTGACTGTATATGTCTTGTTTTGTCTAATTGTGACTAACCAGTGTGCGTCCGATCCTAAAAGAAATGGTCGATAGACATATATTAGTTTTTAAAGTTTGAGAATGATTTATACAATTTCATAATTTAAATATTTTTAAAATCTTTGTTTACGAATTTATTCACATGACTACATACGACAAATTATACACAAATTACCCGTCGTAATAGTTCTGTTATTACTACCAGATGCTTCAGGTTTAATTTGAATTGCGAATAGAAACTATAAACTTAGAAAAAAATGTACACACATTATCCTTCAACCATCAGTCGTCATATTAGAAAACCGAGAGTAATTCTAGCATCTTTCGCTAGATATCGTTGGCTGCCAACTCTGATCCTTGCGTCGGTTATTTGGCGTCGCGTCGCTTCAGGCGTAATTCGCGTCAGTTCAATGTGTACCGCGTTATCGGTTAGGTTTACCTAAACAACCGCTATTTGTTCCGATGTGATCGTAACGTGATTTTAGTGTGACAGGAAAAACGTGCACTTCGCCGACATTTTACCAAATTCTGTTTTGTGCCTGGTGTGTTTACACACAATTCATCGGGGGAGAAGACATCAAGCGACATTTCAGGGCGAAATTCTGAAACAATTTCAGCGCGGCTTTTTGCACCTGTTTCATGGCACGAAGGCGGTGTCTGTAATCACCTGCCGTTGCGCCCTTCAGGTGGGTACAACATTGTGTATTTTCGGTCCTACTCTTGACCAGATTCAATTAGAATGAGTGCAGCGTTTAATTAATTTGTAATTATGAAACGGTGTGGGTTGTCAGTTTTTTCTTTCTCTATCCCAATTAATGTTCTATTATGACAACAACTGATAAATATATTAGATTAGTGAACTTTTTGGTTATAGCGAAAAGTGAAAATAAACATAATTATTTAATTATAAATTTTACTGAATTTTCGACATATTATTTACTTATTGTCTATATTTAAAAAAGTCACAATGTTTGGCCACAAATTAAAATAAAAATCTAATTATTTCATTGATTATTTTTATTTACAAAAATGTCCTACTTTATTTTTTAATAATATTATCAGTAAAATTATAATATTAATTCTTATTAAATTTATGAAATATTTCATTAATATAATAAAAAGAATTATTATATTTTAGAAATACAATTTTTTTATTTTATAAACTAATATATACAAATTTTCGGAAAGAATTTATACGAAAAACATATTCATGATGTTTGTATTCAAATATTATGATAATTCTGATACATGTTGTGAAACTATATTAATAATTTTTTATTCAATATATATTTTTTATTATAATAAAGGAAAATTTCTAAAAAGTAGTGAAACATATTAATAGAAAATATTTGCTACAAATTTACATTCTACTTAATAAGAATTTTAGCAATTTAAACAATAGTTGGTACAATAAGGTTTTAAATTAAATTTTAACTATATTAGTTCTAAGAAAATGCAAATGTCATAAAACCAAGATTAAATAATAATTGAGCTAAACATTCAAAATCATAGTAGCAGCCAACAAATTTTGCGAAAAATAAATTTTGCATGAAATATTAACGATTATAAATTAAAAAATACGATTTAGGTAACACGAAAACACTACAAAACACTCATACCTAAAGGAGATTCGAACTCAAATTCACATGGACTACAAGCGAGAATATTATTAAAAAAAATATTATTAATATTGTAAGTTCTAATAATTCCTGAGTGGATTAATAGAAAATAAATTCCATATTATTCATTGACAATTTTTAATTTTGTATTTTCAAAAATATTCACACAATTAATATTCTGTGTAGATAAAATATTGGAATATGTAAGTAAAAAATTGATAATTACATAAAGTAAATCAGACATATTTGTTTGTTTTTATTGTCTAAAATTTTAATCAAATAATCGAACGCTAAGTGAGTGAGTTGCGAATTTTTTTTTTTGTGCAATCAAAAACCAATAATATAATCCGCTATTAAATATTTGACAAGACTGATAACACACAATATTAAACAAAAAAGCAAACACAAATACATTGATAACAGGTGTTTTATTTTATTGATTAGCCTATATATTATTCTCTAAAATATTGATGTTTTTCCACTAAATATTTATATTGGATACTCTGTAATCTAAATATGTATATTGCTATCGTTTCGTTTACGGATTTGGCAAAAATACTTCGAATTTAATTTCAGTTTCATAGTCATATCGAGGCTCGTATGACAATTCATCATAACATGAAGCTAAAATTAGAATAACATGCTCTTAGTACTACTTCTTTAATCTTAATGCAAGTTTATTTCCAGCATTTCAGTTATAAATAGAACTTAAATTGTAACTGTCATCTGTGAATCGCATTGTTTGTTTAAAAATTATTCGCTTATTTTAAAATATTTGATGCATAAACATTCTACAGTTGCCGTCTTATGACATATTTACTTTTGTGGGCCCTTGGGAAACTCCTAGATGTTATACAAAATGCCATACACATTGTTGATATCAATAAGATACGTAAAATTTGTCAGAGATGTCGTTGCCTTGTTATATATATATATATATATATATATATATATATATATATATATATATATATATATATATATATATATTTAGAAACAGTAACATTTCCGTGCTTCTACTGTTAGCTCTAAAAGCTTAATGCTGACCCTTTCTTTCTTCTTATAATTAGAGGGTTAGTTTGGTGTCAGTGATAGATGCAGTATAAAATTTGCCTTTCCTTTTGCTCAGGTATACCTGTTCCACTACACATTTGTACGCAGTAAAAATACCAATTTGGTCTCTAATTTGGGATACGCCAAAAATAATGTAAAAATTACACTAGGAAAATAAATATGTCAAAAAATACAGTTGTTGGTGTTACTAAAAGGACAATAAATTAATTTAATACAAAGACTATTGTCACTATTATAAAGTATAATTTATAAGTACATAAAATTAGTGTAATTTTTAACACAGAAACATTTACACAAAGAATAGTGTTAGGTATATTTTTAATACCAAAAGAAATTTTTACTGTGCAATTTTCATTTATTATATTTCAATTGTAAATAAAATTAATTTGTTATTTATTATCAAAGTAAATTACATTTTTATTTTCTAATATTTATTATAAAGTTTACCATTTTAAAAATGAGAAATAAAATATGAACAATAAATAATTTTAACAAATGTACTTCATTAGAACATAATTTACGTACGCCTATGACTTATCTAAAAACTCAATACATTAACTCAATAATATATTGTTCGTAAAAATACGGGTAATATGTCATATATAATTAAAATATGTCTTTTATATATATATATATATATATATATATATATATATATATATATACTGGGTGTCCCATTTTAATCCGCCACTTGCAATAACTTTAAAATCGTGCATCGGACAAAAAAATGTTCCGGATGAAAAGTAAATGGTTTCGACCCCCTGGGGGCGGTAATGGGGGGCAACTTTGAAATCTTAAATAGAATCCCCTATTTTTTATTGCAGATTCGGATAGACCATTAAAAAGTAAGTAAATTTTATTTTGTGACTTTTTTTTATCTTTAATAGATAGCGCTGCAAACAGCATTTTTTTTCTCAGTTTATCAGTCTTCAATTTGAAAAAAAAAGGTGTAACTAAGTATGATATTCAAGTTTTTTTCAGTTCTGTGGGGGAGGGGGGGGCAAGGGTCACTGCATCAGATATCTCCCTCGAAACCATTAACTGATAAACTGAGAAAAAAAATGCTGTTTGTAGCGCTATCTATCAAAGATAAAAAAAAAGTTTCAAAATAAAATTTACTTACTTTTTAATGGTCTATCCGAATCTGCAATAAAAAAATAGGGGTTCCATTTAAGATTTTAAAGTTGCCCCCGTTCCCGCCCCCAGGGTGTCCAGGGGGGGCAAAAGTCCCTGCATCAGATGTCCCCCTCGAAACCATTTACTTTCCATCCGGAATATTTTTTTGTCCGGTGCACGATTTTAAAGTTATTGCAAGTGGCGGATTAAAATGGGACACCCAGTATATATATATATATATATATATATATATATATATATATATATATATATATATATAATATTGTAAATTTTTGTTAAATAATCTTGTCATTTAAATCCTAAATTTGAAATATTTATTAATTTTTATACACAATATTTATAAACATTTACAAAAATTTATCTGTCAATATCCAGAAAATTGATTATATTTGAAATTTCGAATGGAAAATAAATAAATTTAATGAAACATTAAATTGACGGCTCTTTGGATTTCATGTTATTTTGTTTAGATGTAAAAACATTTTAGATTTTATATATACTTTAATTAAACTGTTAAACATCGAGTATATTTACTTTCATTTTTTATTTGCTTTTATATAAATAAATGATTTATATTATTAGGTATTCTAGTTGTTGTTTTTTTGATAAAATAATGTAATGTGTAATTTATATTTGTGATATGAAATTTGCACTTACATTTCGATATTGTGAGAGATGTAAATTTTATCAATGTCATTAATTTAAATAAGATAAATAGATATAGTGAACAATGAGATAAAAAATTGCTTTTAATATAACATTAAAATAGCACTAATGTTTTTTCAACATCATCAAATCGGACTATACTTAAATGTTATCTCTCGGTTTAAATCAATGTCAAATTTGAAATATGAATTTATTACACTATAACGCCATTTCATATTTTTTCATTTTTATTTATTAAATATTTTTATAACCTATGCGCTAACTCCGAACCTCCGAAGTCTTAACTATATGCATGCCAAATGTCAGTCTTCAGTTTATTAATTGTTGAGTTATACATAAGTAGGGCTTGGCGATATTGGCATTTCAATATCGATATTTGATATTAAAAAAATATCGGTAATACCGAAAATTGATATTTAAAAAAAATATCGATATATCGGTATTTCGATATACACAGATACATTTTAAATAGTTATATATTCAAAATGCAAAATTTAACTTATATTAATCAATATGTAAATTAAACAATATAGGTATCTTTACATTAATAGTTTAATTAAAATTGAAAAATAAAATTTTAATAATGTTATTAGTATATGTATTTTCAATTTTTACATTAAGAATAAATATTTAATTTTAAAAAATATCTATAATACGTTCTTTTTAAGAAATGCAGTAATAGAATAACTGATTTTCACTATAGTTCACTGTTTATGATAATAGCAATATTATTTAAATATATATAATTACATCAAATAATTAAAATCTAAGCGTAAAATTTATAGTTAATTTACCATAACGTGTATGCCAATGGATAAAATATTTCAAGCACTAAACGAGACATATGGATAGAAAAATTTTAGATATACAAATATAATTTCCATTTAAAAAAACATACTATAAATCTGCACATTTATTAATAATAATTGCTAATAGTATGGATGTAAAATGAAAAGTTTGCCAGATATTTTGTTATTTTATTTTCAAATAAAGTTAATGAATGAAAATGGCATTCAAAAATAAAAATGATTATCAATAATTTTGAAAATTTATTTAAAAAAATTAAACGTTTGATAATTGCTTTGTTATTTCATACATATACTTATGAACTAATTTTAATACAAATTTGTCGATAAACAATTTTGTTATTATCTGTTTTTATAACATACTTTATTTTCCAAGCGCAAATAAAAATTTGAAACAGCTAATTATCTAAATCATTTTTATTTGCCTCATCCATATGAGGGAAGAATCTTAAATATTTTTACCTTAAATTAGATCTAAATTAAATCTAAAATTTGTTGCGATATCAAAATATCGATATATCAAAATATCAATATATCGATAATATCAGTATAATAATATATATATATATATATATATATATATATATATATATATATTAATACATTATGTTTAGTAATTTTATTCCTTTATTTAAAAAAAATTATTTATTAAATTGTTTTCGTTCTTTTTTGTTAAAATTTGAAGCAATCATATTTTCGCCCGGACTTGCCGAAATTGCTTTTAGTAAAACATAGTTTTACTATCGGTCACTACGAACCACAAATCAATTGTTTCTTTGAAGTGGTAGAATTGCAAAAATTCTACTTAATTTTGGTCGCTAGTTGTTTTGATATAAAGTACAGTAAGACTCCGCTTAATGCTGATCCGCTTAGCGCTGTTTCGGTTTAACGCTGTTTTTTTTTTTTGGAATAGTGTACGCAGCTGAATTTAGCCACTGTAACGGAAATTATGGACCAATTCAAAGGCAAGACGGGTTGTCATGGATGCCTTGTCCACATATTGACAACTTCTTACAGAGCGCAAAAGAAAAACACAAATGACATTAGATACCTTCTTGATAAAAAGGCAGAAAATTGGAAATGCAGAAGAATCGGAATGATCTCAAATATAAATGATGACTTAGAATTTTATTTACATATTTTTATATATCCATTTATTATAAAAAATATATTTAATGAACTTAAGTGACAAAATATCTGAACAATTTTTTAATTTTCTATCCCCTATTTTCCCCTAACCCCATTATTTACATGATGAGATGAACTCGTTTAACGCTGTTTCGTATAACGCTCTACTTTGATGGAACGTATCTCCCGCGTTAAGCGGTGTCTTACTGTATATGAAATTTTATGAAATGTCTCCTTGGAAACCATTTTCAGACGCTAACTACGGTTGCCAGAAATTAAAATAGGCACGATATATGGTGACGTAAAAGTCATAAAAATATATGGTAATGTGTCGTTGAAAACCAAACAATTTTATATAAAAAAAAAAAACTGAGGAATCTTATCAAATTAATTTTCTGCTATCTTGCTTTTAAATAAATGAAAGATTTTCAACAACCTATTCCTGAGATTACAATTCTATACAAAATTCAGAAAAAGTAACTTTTTCTCAGTAAAAAACAACTCAATATTTTTTCCGAGAAAACTAAGAAAATTCTAGGTAGTATTTAAGAACTGTTCAAGGTTGCCGGTAGCTAGTCGAGTAGTACGATGAGCAATAGAAAGTGAGGGGAGGTGCTGAAGTAAAATTTAGTGCTGATCTTAGGACGATTAATTTATTAATGGAAATTCTGTGTTTGTGCCAAAATTCGTGCAGGATTCATACAAAAACGACTACGACATTTAAATTATGAGATTTGCCTTCTCGTTGCTTCTTTGTTGAACAAACGTTTTTACATACGGTCTTTGCTTCTAAAATAAATTTTCGTTTTTCTTTGCACTAATCATCTTAAAGCAAAGAGTTGTCCGATTGTTTCGACTAAAGCAGTATTTTACTTGAAACTACTCTAAGTTTCACAAATAGTAAATTTAACCTTTAATAATATAACAGAATGAGGCAAAATTTATACTGAGATTTTATACATTTTCTGTAAATTTAAAGGTCTATAAATTTAGACGAAATCGCGTCAAATAAATGATAGCAGTACTTTTCAATTCATAAATCTTCAAAATATAATGCTATTTTGTTTACTACTGTATAAATTTATAGGAAATCTATAGAATTCTAGCATAAATATTTTTTAAATTTAATAGTAAAATAATTATAAATAAATATTAATAATAATAATGCAATAAATTAAGTTAAAAGGCTTTACGTTAAAGTTATGTATTATTTTTATTAAAATTCCACGTTCCGATTAATTAAACATGAATCATCATCAGGAAAATAAATACAAAATAACAAATAAACAAACGTAACTTAGAAACAAGTAAAAAAGGTAACGAAAAATTGTTATAAATTATCAATCAAGGGTAACCAGATTTTATTTAATTCGGTGCCTTCACATTGTTTGATGTTATCCTTTTCTTTGATAATTTCAATTGGTTTGCTAATTACTCTGCTAGTTGTATTATTGAATCTTGTAACTTTAAATTTTACGTCATAAAGAATTTCTAAAGCATGTTGTGATACTTATAGGTTATTTATCAGAATGTTGTGTTCTGACAATCTTGTAAAAAAATGTAGAACATTAACAAAATCTAAAGCTTTTTAATTTAATATAATAAGTTCTAAAAAGTGTTTTACAATATTAAGTAATACATTATTTAGTTATTCAGAGAATGTTATTATAATAGATTATTTTTTTTTTATATTAATTCAATCTTTATTATATATTTAACAATGTTTGTCACTTACCCATAATTTGTACTGTACTTGAAGCGATGTCAGCTTTAAAGAACATCAGCAAGTTCTAAAACAAAAACAAAAAATGGAAATTATTTACTACTTTTTTAATTGATTTTAGTTAAATCAACCAGGGTGATTAATAACGTATGTGAAAATTTTTGATTTATTGAGAAGGACATTTCAAGTAAACAATGTTGTATGAAATTAGGTTCTATTTCAGGTAGCAGTTAAAAAATTATAAGAAATTATTAAAAACTTATTAGTGCATAAGTTCTAATAGAAAAAGCAAATGTAACTTGCAAAAATTTCAAACACAGGTTGGCGGAAAAGAGCATAGTATGAGCACTTGTTATAAGTCGTACGCTACACAAGATAAAAATTATTATTCTAAAATTATTATTAAACATTTTACTATTACACTAATAAAACTTTGATGTTCTGTACATAGTTATTTAAGTAATAGATCACTGACATCAAAGTCAAATCAGTTAGGTATTTTTGATCAAATTTACAAACGAATTTCATGCATACTGAAATAGGTGTGTCAAGTAGAAATTTTAATTTTATTTTTATTAAAATAGTTATCATTTTGTTGGTATATAGTATTAGTAAAATAATATTTAATAAAAATTGTAATTGATGTTAATTAACATTAGTATAATTATAATTATATAATATGTTTTATAATAACACTTTCTGAAATAATAAAAATTGATTTATACTTTATGCTATGTACGTAGCATGATATTTATTAAATATACATGAAGTTCGTTTACAAGTTTGACCAAAAACACCTGCACAATTTGACCTTGATATTAGTGATCTATTATAATGGAATTTAAGTTCATATAATATTTTTCGCTTATAATATCCTCTCAACAACTTTTTGAAGTTTTACACTCGTGATAAATTATCCTAGATACAATTTTCTCTATTCTGTTATATCATTTTTCTATTACTTGTGTTGAATGCGAAATAGATAAAAAAAAGTAGATGAAATATAATATTTCTCACGGAATTTATGGATTATACTGATGTTCTATTCTAAAATGTTGAGAAACACTGTAGTACTTCCTTCCCGTGTTTGTTTTGGCAATCAGTATAATGTTTTGAAACATGTAGAAAAGTGAGGAAACGCTTAGAGTTGTTTCCGACCAGTTCTACGTGTGCCAATAACATCTCTTCTACTTTATATCGTATATATATATATATATATATATATATATATATATATATATATATATATATATACAACAATAAAGAATAAGCCATCCACCCTGTATATGTAAAACTTTTGTGTTTACGCTTCGCATCTTACTGTATTTATTACAGGATGCGTCCGATTTGTGAGAAATCGCTTCGAGAAGCAAAAAAGATCAGAAATATATATTGTTTCGAATTTTTTGCATTTGGGTTTTTTGGAATTGGTGCGGATGAGAAAAAAGTTAAATATTTTTTACATAAAAATATTATTTTTCTCTGTTTTTATATAATTTTTTTTGTCGAGAAAAATATGAAGGCATATAATACCTTGTAAATTGTAAAATTTACTTTTTTTAAATGTAGAAATTTGTTTATAAGAAAACAATTACTAGAGCTTATTTCACATTATTTTTTCTACGGCTGTTAATTGGTTAACAGTATACGACCACTGCAATATAATACTACAATATATATACTGTAGACTTTGTAGAATATCGTTGTAGACTTTGTAGAATATGCTATAAATACGCGTAGTTTATGGTCAACCACACTGTAAAAAATTTATGTAATTTTACAAAAAAAATATGTAATATTACCTGTTTTGTGAATGTAATTTTTCATAAAAAAATGTAATATTACGTAAATTATTATAGTAAAATTACAAAATGTTGTTATTTTTAAAATGCACAATATTGCAATGAAACAAGCAAGCTGTGAAAATGACAAGGCGTTCAAATCCAAATAAAAAATTATGTAAAATAAAGAGTTAGCAATGTTCCTGGATTAACGTGCAATCTTTATATTATTATTGTTTTGAAATTTCATTTATGTCAGATCAAAAAAGTACAATTTTCTATGTAATAGCCGTGAAAAAGAATAGTGTAAAATTTGCGCAGAACATCGATTTCCCACGCGTATTAATTTTGCATATACGTGGGAAATAAATACCATTCTGTGCTCATTGTACAATATACTATTTTTACATTAAATATATAACTAAATACATATGGATTTATCCTATTTTATGTTGTCTAAGGATGGTCGGTTTAATCGTGAGATTGAAAGGAGAGTTAATGCTGGTTATAAGATTTTGGATGATTTGGGAACTTTTGCTAGAAACGTAAATGTTTCTAAAAAAGCCCCTTTGAGTTTATATAATGCTGTTTTAGTGCTTACGTTGATGTATGATAGTGAATGTTGCTAAAGGAAAATGACTACCGTGGAAATGAGATTTTTACGTGGCGTATGTGATGTAACTAGAGGAAATAAAAAAGATATTATTGCAAAAGTTGATGTTAGCAAAGAGAATATAATAAGTTAAGTTAAGATGGTTCGATCATCGTTTGGTTAAAAGAATATATGTGAATGACTTTGAAGCTATACGTTTGCGTCAGCTTCCGATGAGTAGATGAAGTAGTATGATCCAGAGTGTTTTGCGTGAGTGAATGTTTCCAAGTAGTAGAAATAGAAAAGCGTATATGAGAGGTATTGTAAATCTTGACAAAGCAAAAGTTGCTTGTTTGGATAGGAATGTTCAGCGGAAACTAATTTCTGCATAAATGAAAAGAGTTACACGGAGAGATTCATACATACACAATTACGTACTTGGCGTGATTGTATATATATATATATATATATATAACGAATATGTGTGTTTCTAAAATGTTATGAAAAAATAAAAATATAAATATTAACAAAGTAAAAAAAAACTTTTCATAACTCATTATATTAAAATAAAAAGTTTTAGGTTGAAGTTCGGTTATTTTAATATTAATATTATTTATTATTATTAAGAATACGCAAAATAATATTTATCACAAAAAAAATTGATATTTCAATTAGTATAAAAGTATAAGATAAGTGATATACTTATATTGATTTATAAATAATTTAGAAAAATTCGAATAAAAAAGTGAAAGTCTGAAATAAGTAATATTCTTCATATTGTTGATATCATTATAATATGAACTGTCGTTTTCCATTTCGAATAATTGATTATTAATAAGCATTTTCTTCTCATTACAAGGTTATAATAATTATCTAACTGGGAGAAATTAGGTTGGACTTATTTTTTTATAAACGAAGTATCGGATAAATAATAAATTAGTTGATCAATACGAAACTACGCATCCTATAGGACAAAAATAAGGTGGGGCCCCGTTTATTGGTACACTGTAAAAAAAAAAAGTAAAATTACAGAAAAATACTAGTAAAATTTTACTAAAAAAATTCGGTAATTTCATTTTACTATAATTATTCCGTATTTTCACCTCAAAATTCTGTAATTCTTACATTATTCTGTATTTCTACCTCAAAATTCTGTAATATTTAAAAAATTCATAATAATTACATAAAGTAAGTAAAAATGACTTAATATGTATGTAAAATTACTTACTTTCTGCAAATTGCATCACATACTTAATGTAGAATTACATATTGTTGGTAAAACTTCCTATATTATGTAAAATTACAGTTTGCATATTAATATCTGTAATAATACATCAGTATAATGAGACTTATTGTTAGTACATATTTTATGTAATAATGCTAATAAAATATTTTAAGTGTAATTATTAATGTTCTTATTAATTCTTCTGAGATTAATCTCCATTGTATGGGTGCAATATTGAAATTATTATTTTAATTATCGATTATCGATTATTCTATAGAATATTTTTTTACAATATAAACATTATGCATATTTTGTATTATAATTTATATTGCATATAAACGTACCTATAAGGTTTTTATAAAATATAAAATTTTAAATATAAAAGTTTATAATTTTTCTGTATTACAATATAAAAACGGCAGTTTAAAAACGCAATTTTAAATTTACATGCAACTTTTAAAAGGGTTCCGAAATTTTACAGAATAATTTGGTAAAAACATTCCTTTAATATGACGCTAGCCAATCGGAACAGTGATAAGCTACTAGTTGAATCCTGTCTGTTTAGCCCACCCAGAATGTGAATTACTTTAGTTTAATGTTAGTTTATTTGTAGCAGTGAAGAAGTGTAGATGTACGCATGCATATTATAGTTGAAATCACCGGTATAATTAATATATCAGTTCACATAAAGTACGTATAATATTTATATTTATATAAGGTTTATGATTTTTACTAATGAATACTAATAATATATTTGTGTTTTTGTGTAGGTTATTGCAAATTCCAGGCGTCTGTAACATTTACCAAGAAAATGTAAGTAAATTGTTTATAATTTAATAATTAAATATTTTTAGAAAGATACATAGCAGTTTATTTATATTAAAATAATTAACGTAGCGTTTTTTATTTGTAGATAACTTTATCCAGAAGAAGGATCGAAATCTTCGTCAGGAATGAAAACGATGTCTGTCTTGAATAGGTACTAACCTTAATTAGAAAGCTGAATAATTATTCGTAAGAATAACAATATTTTTGTTCAGAGATTTAAATGACTGAATGTTTTTTTTTTTTTTAAATTCATTTTATATATTTTTTTTTATAATGTTACGATAAATAATTCATATTATATAACACATATATTACTATACAAATTTTGTAAACTATACGTATATTTTTTGTTTTTTGTATATAGCATTTTTTTTTTGCTAATAAACTATATATATTATTATTATTCAATGTTTATTAATTCCTGCTTCATTTGAAAATACATCCTTTATGTAAATTTACAAATGTATGTAATTTTACCAACAATAATATTACAGAACTAAATAAATATTACCTATTTATGGAAAATTCCCGACAGCAAATTTACTGAAGTTCTGTAAATTTACTAAAAGAGATTTTACTAAAAAACTGTAATATTACATACATATGTATTTTTACATACCGTTGGTAATATCATATTACACAACGTTTGTAAAAGTACCGACATTATGTATTTTTAAACAATTATGTAAAATTACAGCTGTTCGGTAATAATACCTACAAATGCTGGGCATCATAGTGTCTCATACTTTGTAGGTAAAATTACATAAAAATTTTTTACAGTGTAGAGAAGTTTTATTAAATTTTTCAACAGGTCCGTATTCGCATTATTTTTTCATTTCGATATTTTTCTATTTTTTTAAAAACATTTTTAACTTTGAGAACAAAGCATGCAATATTTTTTTTATAATATAATTAGTAATTCTATTATAAAAAATAGTATATTATGTTACAAAGAGTAGAAAGCGATGATTATTGTTTTGAGCATAGATATTTGTGCAATCTGGGCGAAACACAAAAAGAGCTTTTTATTCCGAGTGACATACGATCTAAACGAAACTAAACTAAAAATAAATAAAAATACTAAAAGTTGTAGAATAGTATGTCAAAAGTATTTGTGAAAATAATCTTTCTTTGGTGGAGTATACAATTTTTGACAAATTTGACAGTATAAATTGCATTTCTTGCAGTTCTTGACACATTTTCAATAACCAAATTCAAATTCAAACGAAAATAAACAATGCAATTGCCAATTAACTTAGCTTGACTTAATAATTTTTAATATAGCCGTTGGAGATGTCAAATTAAATACATTTGACCGTGTTTCTTTGGTAGAGCAAGCATTTCCTAACAAATATGATGTGCACACTACATTTCTTGCACTTCTTCACACATTTTCAATAATCAAATTAAAATTAAAGCAAAAATAAACAATGCAATTGTTAATTTTAAAAAATTTTTTTTTGAAATACTCAATATTTTATATTTTTTTGTAATCATGAAGAAATGATTATAAAATTAGTTACTTAAAAAAAAAACAGATAAATATGAAAAGCAAAATCAATAAAGAAAGTCACTCAAATAAATGACAAAATTAATTAAAATGAAATGAAATAAACAGCATTAAGTCAAAATGTTTAGTAATACAATAATATATGAATGACAGAACAGTAAATCATTAAATTCCAAACAACAAGTAAGTTTTTCAACAAACGTGAACCTAACAGTTTATATTGTAGTCTAAAAATAAACTCAGAAAGTGACATGAAAATTATAAACACACTACATATAAAACGCGAACGTTTAAATTCTTTAAAAGTTTATTTAAAAATTTGCACAATTTAAAAGTAATAATTTTTACAAACTATTTTGTCAATATCGAGTTTCTAATTTAAGTTGAAATGCACAAGAATTCTAAAAACTATAATGAAGAAAGTTTTGTTTATCATAATTGAATGAACTATAAAATAATGTAATTGTACCAAACTTATAAAAATAACGTTAAACAAGATTAGAAGTATATGGGTAAACCCATATATAGACTACTTTGACATTTCTCGGAAAGTTGGCAACACTGTATTTTAATAATATTATAATTTATGTGGGCACTAGGAGATACTTTTCTGAAAATCGAATAAATAATGTAGCCACAATGAATTTTTAAAAAAATTTGGGATTTTTTTCTCGATAAGTTGGCAACACTGTATTTTGTTAAAATTGCATAATTTATTTAGGCACTAGGAAAAGCTTTTATGAAAATTTGATTAAAATCGGTTAAATAAAATGGTCATAATTAATTTTTTAAAATTTTACTAATTTTTTCTCGGAAAGTTGGCAACACTGTATTTTGTTAAAATTACATAAATTATATGAATACTAGGAGAATCTTTTGTTGAGTAAAATCGGTTGAATAACATGGCCATAATAAATTTTTTAAAATTTTAGTAATTTTTTTTCCGGAAAGTTGGCAACACTAAATATTAATAAAATTATGTAATTAATGGGAGCATTAGGGAAATCTTTTCTGAAAATTTGATCAAAATCGGATAAATAACGTAGCCAATATGAATTTTTAAAAACTTTAGTAATTTTTTTCTCGGAAAGTTGGCATCACTGGAAAAAAACAAAACCACATGACCATCTTGGGCACTAGACAAATTTATCCTGAAAATTTCATTAAAATCGGTTGAACCGTCTAGGAGGAGTTGCGACCACAAAATTTTGACTTACGACCGAGCGAGCGAGCTGACGACGCACATCCATACACCCACATAAACTAAGTTCAGATTCGTCATCTACAGGCTATATGACGGATTTCTATACAATTTTTTTTTTTTTGAAATTGTTACAGACATCGTACCAAACGCTATACTACTTTTTCCTTGCAGTCAAAGTAGTAAAAACTTTTTGTAAGTTTGCAATATTGCAAAGTCTAAATGTAGGAGGGGTTGCGGGTATAAAATTTGACTGACTACCGAGCGAACGAGCGAAATACTCGAACTAAGTTCAGATTTGTGATTTAGAAAATATGTCAAAGATTTTTATATAATTTTTGGGAATGATATAGGCAACGTGCAATCACTATATTTAGTCTTTTAGTCAAAGTGATAAAAAGTATGAATTCATTTGAAATATTTATTGTAAACATAAACTTCTTACTTATCATATTAAAAAAGTACACATTTATTTCGAAAAGTAACTTTATCAAATATTTCATTAAAGTAAAGTAAACTTTTAATCATATTAATTAAACAAAAACCACGAGACTAATAAATTATTCCATAGAAAAAAATCTTTTTATTCATTTCTATATCAAACGCGTATCCATTACAAAAATTAGCTCCACTTATCTGTTATTCGTTTGTCAATAAATAAAAAAAAATCTGCTCTCTCAGTAGGCCATGAAACAACTTCCACGGATAAAAAAAAGTCAAAAACAAGAACATATTTCCCAACTGAGACGAATATTTTTTATGCATCAGTAATTCCCGACAAAGTATAAATCATATAAATTTTCGTTCGTTTTGCTACTAACACTAAAATCTGAAACATAGTCCTGCAAAAGTTTCATATCTGAAATATCAAAATATCTCTGTTTTGGACATAGAGGAGAATATGAAATTAGGCAAATTACTCTTTTACGTACACTTGAATTAGGCAATATTTTCAAAATAAAAGGGCTTTGGATTATATTTCTATATTAATATTTATTAATAATCGACGTTTCGATGAACTCAACGTACGTCTTCTTGAGGAAAACTGATGTAAATGGCATTTACAGTAAATAAGGAAACATATAAATAAATTACTAGGTTGATGTTATCATATCAATCACTGTGAAGGCACTGATTTAAATAAAATTTGGTTTCCATTAATTAAAAATTTATAATACTTTGTGATCTAGTTACTTATTTTGTTTTCTAGTTTCTATGTTCTGTTAGTTACTGTAAATATCATTTGTATTTTTTTCTGATGAAGATGTACGTTGAGTCGATTATTAATAAATATTAATACAGAACTATAACTTAAAGCCATTTTATTTTAATATAATGATTTCTGAAAGATTTTTTACTATGTCAATATATTCAAATTGAAAATGTTGAAGTTATTATTACACGATAGATAGATTGAAAACTTAGAAGTGGTATATATTATTTAGCACGGTATCTGTAACATTATCAAAAATTAATAAAATTTATATAGAAATTCATCATGTTAGCCTCTAGATGACAAATCCGAAATTAGTTTGTGTGGAGTGTATGTGTGCCCTCATTTGGTCGTTAAATAAAATTTTGTGATCACAACTTCTATTCAACTGATTTATTTAATGCCCAAGATGGCCATGTAGGTTTTTTGAAGTATTCTCAACTTTTGTATTAAAAAAAATATTAAAATTTATTATAGTCATACTATTTATCAAATTTCAATTTAATTTTTAGAACAGATTCTTTTAATGTTAACGAATTGACAAAAATTAGTTTTGTCAACTTGCGGAGACATTTTTTTATAATATTTGCAGCACTGTTTATTCGATAAATTTAAAATAAAATTTTAAAGAGAGGCTTTCTAATTTAAAATATATTGTGACATTGTTTGTAATATATTCTTTTAATATTTCAAATTAAAATAGTAAAATAGATACAGTTGCGTAAAGTTTTGTTAACTTCAAACCAATTAATTAATAACTAGAAACCAAGATTAAGAACTGTTTTCGGATCGCCTCAGTGATTGATCAGTTAGCAAGTTAATGAATTGCAATTTACCTATCACAAAGCATTTAACAATGCTTTGTGCAACCGGGTCATAGTGTGTTTATTTGCATAGATTTAACTTGAAAAATATTAAAAAAATTAGACATAATAATATTTTGAATCGGTAAAATATCTAACTATCTAAATATCTTCTACCTAACTATCTAAATATCTAGTACTACTTTTTTTATATTTAGAGTGGCCCTAATTCAGCAGACATTGGGTATATATACATAAATTTATAGAAAATATACAAAATCTTAGCATAAAATATTAAATCAAGCACTTGCTCAATTCACGCTATCCTTTGTATGGTATATCCTTACCAGAGATAAACATTACCATTATTTTATGAATGTCTCCTGAGACTAAATTCAGACCACAACGATAGAGCGAGATACGGAAGATAGATCTATAAAACATGAAACGGTAGCAAATATACTGCTTTCTTTGTCTGTTTTAGTTTGATTTCGCATTGAATGGTCAAATGGAGTTGTCACAGCTAGTAAGATGCCATCTTCGGCTGACATTTTATTATTTTCTTGGCCAGATATTGACAGTGATAATGTTCGTTCTGTGTGAAATTAGCTAAAAAGTTTCTCGGACAAAAAGTTTTACACACGATGCTCGTAAAATGATACTATCTTCTTGTAATAGAATGATTTATGCTGTACGTGAAAAACAATTCTAAAATTCAATTATATGATGTAAACAAAAGAAGTTTTTAAGTTTTTAAAAATTTATTATTATATCGTTCATTTGCCTAGAAAAATTTTTAGTTTTATTATTGTTTTGACAAGTGTACGTTATTTAATAACAATGTAGAAAAATATTTTAATTTTAATGCCCGTGCTCCGCTACGGAATTCATTACTTTAAACCCATTTAACTTATTTGCAGTTTTTGGCCAATTTTTATCGTTCCCAGTATTCGCCTGCGATTTACGCTGCATTGTCCCGTAGTAAAACTTCTTGAAAACGATTTGCTTTCCATCAAAATCTGTTTTTTGGATCTTATATTACAAGCGAATAGAGTTTTTAATTAATTTTTGAATGGTATGATGAAGAGTGTTTTGCGTGAGCGAATGTTTCCAAGTAGTAGGAAGAAAAGAGCGTGTATGAGAAGTATCATGAATGTGGATGTAGCTAGAGTTGCTTGTTTTGATAGAAACTAATTTCGGGATAGTGGAAAGAATTTGTACCACATCATTTTTGAGTATATAACGTGATTGTGTATGTATATATGTACAATAAGTACAAACCGTGTGTAATTTTTAATTTTTAATTTAAAAAAATACCACCAATAGCAGACTTATCACAAATCATTGAATTTGGAATTTATCGTATAATTCAAATATGTTAGTTAATTTTAAGTTAATTGCTAGCTTTATCGATTACTCTACATTACTCTCTCAACTACAATTTTTTCTTTCTTCCTCTACAAGAAGTACAAATACTTTTGCTCATTTTAATCTTCTAACAAAGTTAGAATTAAGTATAGATATTTAGAATTTTTATTAATCATTTACACATTGTACTCATTTTATGTTTTTAAGTAAATGTATGTATTATGTGAATATTTTATAAGTTTATGTTTGTATCATTTGCGCCATTTAATTGGGCTCTTACCTGTTTGGTGTAATTAATTAAATAAATAAATATGTAAAAATTTATATTATTTTGTGGACCTCTATAACTAGTATACTCCTACAACATTTTATAATATTATTTTTGTAAATAAAAAAGTTATTCAGAGTTACTCAAATTCCGTGGACACTCAGTATATCGTATAACTAATAATTTGGGAATAAATATGGATAACTCCATTAATTCCAATTGACGATTTAATATCTAGGTATGAGTTTTTGAATTCTCACATATTTGTTTATTAATTTGGCCTATAGCTTTTATTTCTTTACTTATCTAATTATTATTTATTATAACGTCAAATATTTTTATTTAACGTTTTCTAAAAAAGTATTAAACAAAAATCTGTAAAAAAAATATAAAATAGATATTTTAAAACTATTAGTAAATTTTATTACAAGCTCGGCTTCCATATTTATTACTACTTTGACTGCAAGGAAAAGTAGTAAAGCGTTTGGTACGGTGTCTGTAAAATTTTCAAAAAAAAAAAAAAATTGTATAGAAATCCTTCATATAGCTTGTAGATGACGAATCTGAACTTAGTTTATGTGGGTGTATGGATGTGCGTCGTCAGCTCGCTCGCTCGCTCGCTCGCTCGCTCGCTCACTCGCTCGGTCGTCAGACCAAATTTTGTGATCGCAACTCCTCCTAGACGGTTCAACCGATTTTAATGAAATTTTCAGGATAAATTTGTCTAGTGCCCAAGATGGTCATGTGGTTTTGTTTTTTTCCAGTGATGCCAACTTTCCGAGAAAAAAATTACTAAAGTTTTTAAAAATTCATATTGGCTACGTTATTTATCCGATTTTGATCAAATTTTCAGAAAAGATTTCCCTAATGCTCCCATTAATTACATAATTTTATTAATATTCTGTGTTGCCAACTTTCCGAGAAAAAAATTACTAAATTTTTAAAATTTTTATTATGGCCATGTTATTCAACCGATTTTACTCAAATTTTCACAAAAGATTCTCCTAGTATTCATATAATTTATGTAATTTTAACAAAATACAGTGTTGCCAACTTTCCGAGAAAAAAATTAATAAAATTTTTAAAAATTTATTATGACCATTTTATTTAACTGATTTTAATCAAATTTTTATAAAAGTTTTTCCTAGTGCCTAAATAAATTATGCAATTTTAACAAAATACAGTGTTGCCAACTTATCGAGAAAAAAATCACAAAATTTTTTAAAAATTCATTGTGGCTACATTATTTATCCGATTTTGATCAAATTTTCAGAAAAGTATCTCCTAGTGCCCACATAAATTATAATATTATTAAAATACAGTGTTGCCAACTTTCCGAAAAATGTCAAAGTAGTCCATATATGGGTTTACCCATATACTTCTAATCTTGTTTTAACTAATACCGGTTCTAAAAGCAACTGCAACTGCCATAAAAGCAGGATTAAACAAATGAACTCTCAAAAACCGAGCCAGCCATTACCTTTCAAATCGTATTTCAAAAACTTTTACTATTATAGTACATTATCTATTCCTTCCCGAATCACCATTACAATTTATCGCATCTTGTATCAATATATTCAGAAACTTGTGAAATTACAAATTCAAATCAACTTTTCTTTTGCAAACCCCCACAAAATCTTAGATTTGTTTTTTCCATATTTCCATTTTCTCACATCTGTTTCCCTTATCCAAAACCAAACATTCAAAATTCAAAAACGCGAAAACGCAATATTGGAAACACGTTGCACACCAAAAAATCGATCTACTTCTCTTACAAATGTAATATCACACAAGTGCGTTCATATATATGCACAAACACATTTCCGTTTATAGTTTCAAGTTTTAAACTCGGTGTTCTTTCTTTTCGTGTGGACACCAATAGAAGGAAAAGTGTGTTTGTTTTCGGACCAATAGCGAGCAAGTTTGCCAGTTTGGGACACTGTATACATTGTCCCGAAAATACACATACGTAAAGGGCACGTACGAACTGTTATTCACCCTTGCAAAGTGCCTGGTCGACCGAAACTTTTTAATATTTCATTCCGTTATTTCCGGTTTTAGACTGTTTCGAGTTTCAGAGAATGTTGTGCGACTGTATAGCGTTGTGTTTATTACTGTGTTTTTTTAAAGTTTTCGACTCGAAATGTTGCACCGGTTTTTGTTTCGTACGCTATTTTTTGTTTTGATAAATTAAAGTGGCAAAAAATTAAAAGTATATAGAAATTATGTAGTGTAGCAGTAGTATATTTTATTGTTTATCATAGTGGCGAAAAAAGTAAAATATTCTAGTAAATAATTTTGAAAATAATACAAAACCAAGCCCAAAATAAAATGTATTCATTGTATTATTTTATCTACATTTAAAATTTATTATATACACTAACTTTATATCCTTTTTAAACAATTTATTTCAAAATGAAGTGATATTTAATCACTTAGAAACCTCAATTTCCCTGCTCTTATGTTTGTTTGTTTATTATCTATACGACAATATAATATCTAATAATTAAAAAAAAATATTCTCAAAAAATATAAATTTGTGTTGTATATTCGATTTACAAATAATACAATAAAACTATACATTAGATTAAAATATCTTTTAAGATATCTAAAAGTCATCTCCATAACATCTTAATATAATTATGTATGAAGTTCGTGTTTGTTCGCTGTAACCGCTAAAACTACTGCATTGATTTTAATTTCAATCAAGTTTTCTCAATATTGCAACCATTATACTAGTAATTTCAAAATAGTAGTCAAAAATATTTAAATATTCAATTAAAATGTGAAACTATCAATATCAAATAAAATATTTTCACATAGCAAATGATAATTTTTAATGTGCTTGTTAACATTTCTATTAAATCAAGACTAAATCAAATATATAATATGAAAAAGTTGTAAATACAGTTGCACGGGTAAATTAATTGGATGGTACTACAAGCTCGGTTTTTGGGTTTTTGTTTAGTCCTTATGACATTAGTTAAAATCGAGCTTATGGTATCAATCATTGTTTTTATAAGATTTAAAATAATATAATCACCTATTTGTATCTTCCAAGCGATACGGATAATTTTTATAAATTTTTTCATAAATAACAAACAAATAGTTGTGGTTGATATAAATATTCACCACAGACATGTTTACTTATTAAATCAAATACCTTGTACAACTACAATTTTTTCAAGCATTTATTTCCTCATCTTTCTCCATTAATTACATCCTCCCGAAAGTGTCCGCCACTCAAACACCTTCTAAAAGCCATTGAAACTCTCTTCCGATTAGCATAAGTATAGCCTGACATGTGGTAGGCCAGAAGCGTCGTCATGTTGTCGGTTTAAACATTGACGGGGCTGGACCCAAAACCAAAGTGAGCTCTAGCCCTGCTTCAATGTTCGTTACCGGGGTCCGATGCTAACGTGATCTAATTACGTGTACGAACCCAATAGTTAATCTGGTCAGCCTATTAAGGAACCGGCTGGGCACGAGAATGGCATGCTTCATTTGCGAGGGAATTTATGGAGCAGCAGGGATTGCGAAGAATAGATCACGATGTGATGGAATTTTGGAGAATTGAAGACGGATTTGGAAAGAAAATTGTTTGCTGTAGGATAATTGAAGTGATTTGGTATAAATACACAAAGGGATTCAATTGATAAAACAATAAAATGCAGTTATTATTTTTAAAAAATAAGGATATATGTTCAAAAATTATAAATTGACCTGACATTTCATTTAGAAAGTAAAATAAGTAAAAAATTATTAAAATAAAAAAAATATAAAAAAATAATAAAAATAAGAAAAAAAATTATTCTAATTTTTTTATTATTCATAAAATCTTTAAATTTTCGATCATTAAATTATGAACAAAATTATATTTTTTTAAAATTCTTAATTGTTAGTTTATTTGAAAAATAAACAAAAATCCAAAAAGTAACTAAATTAAATTGAGAAGATCTTTTATAAATATGGAATAAATTCCTTAAACCATAGGAATCATTTTGTAAGTTAAGCATCCATCTTCTGTAACAAATTATTCAAAAAGCTAAAATTCTACTCAGTAATCTAAGGTTACACTCATATTTTAAATAAAAAATACTTTAATAGATGAATTTATTCTTTGGATATTTTTCCTTTATCCAATTTTGCTTTTGTTTAGAAAAATAATTATTCAGGTACTTGCAACATAAGGTTATCATATGTTCAAGTTACTGATTATATAGTTTCATGAACAATGAAGCAAGAGACCGACATATTCAAACTTAGATATTAGTTCAGCAGTACAACGTTTTTTGAATACCTTAAATAAAATTTTATTTAAATTCTAGTGTAAGTATGAACTGCCTATTTTTTTTTATTAGAAATCAAATTCAATACTTTTTTAGTTGATTAAACAAAAATTATTTTAAAAATTTACGCGTCTATAACCTCTTTAATTTTAACAGTGGTTAACTATGACAATTCAATTGTCAACTGTTTTCAAACCATCTCATTTATTTGTCAAATGGCAAGTTAACGAAATCGTTATTTAACAATGTTTTATACAACCAACTCTATATTTATTAGTTATTTTGAATTCAGAACTTATAAATTCATCTCATCTAATAATACATTAAAGTTATATAACAAAAAATCAACGAGTAAAGTTAAGAAAAATTTGCTGATAAATCTAATTTTGCATTTTTTTTTAAGAAAACTTTTCTCATCTGAAGAAAAAAATAAGCATTAAAACATTTAGGCCCTTTATCCTGTTCTGCCACAATCTATTTCGTTTGCATTACGCGTAACTTAAAATAAATGACACAGACAATTTGCGTGGGCGATTCAGTTGACTACGACCGAAATACATTTTGAAATACATCTTCACTGCGAAGAAGAGAGTGAATCTAAAAATCGAGATGATGGTTGATAATGAACAGAGAAATTTGCAGAACGCGCTAGAAATGATTTCCAGCATTGAATGTTGTAATGGATAAAAAGCTCGAAAGATACATGCGCCGGCAAAATATAAAAAATTTTCGCCGAAGCTTGATGGATATATTTTTCGGTTTTGCGAAGTGGAAAAGATTGAAATTGATGGAAAAGTTGAAGGATTTATTTTATTTTTGATGGAAGGATTTCTTTATTTTTAAATGTAATGATTCAATTTGCCGCGAAATCTCTGTTAATATAATAAATTTGAAGATTCTAAATGAAAATGTTACCTTTATTTTATACTTTAATAATTAACTTTATACATTAAATAAAGCTTTTCTACTACTAATATAACAAAAACAACTAGATTGTAGGTGAACGTTTACATGTTATATAGCTATTGAACAAAATTATTTTTACACCGTTTGGAGGAACCTTATTTATATTTGTGTAGTATTGGCATAGTTTTACATATATATATATATATATATATATATATATATATATATATATCAATAGGTCTTTTTACAATTGGTAGGTTCGGCTATTAATTTGAAGTTAGATCGGAGTTGGAGTAATTTTGTTATGACGTAATCACAGAGTTAACGGAGTTAATAAAGCCAAATGCTGAATAATCTGCCATATGTAAGAATAATGTTTCATTGGAGAGTAATTATTGTAAATGCTGGAGAATTTTTATTTGATAATGACAACAAAGACGAAAGAGTATAAAATGTTTTAGAGAATCACCCTTCTCTAAGCATAATTTACTGTCTCAAATATGGTAAATCGTTAATTCAAACAACAATTTTGAATGTACCCCGATATTTTTTATTTACCATTATTTTTATCTTATAATCGTCAAGTTACAAATGAACAAAACGAAAGACAATATAATAATAACCATTTTTAATACAATATTACTAAACAATATTTGCATCATATAAAGAAAATAAAACAATTGAGGAATATATAATAACGCAAACAAAATTACAGTAATATATAATTACAGATTGAAGAATAAAAATGAAACAAGTAAAAATAAATAATAAATAAAGTACAACAAAAAAAAAAAACACAACCAACTAACAATATAACGAACAATAACTAGTTAAAAGTTTGCAGATTTATAAGGGCTGCTAAGCGTGACGCTAGAAAGAACGAAAAGCATCCAAGCGTGCTTTTAGAAAAGCTTCAACTTTGTTTTCTTCGTCTCCGTACCGTATACCGTATATTCGTACCAATACACGGTACATTCCCTGTTACAATATAAAACTATAATATAAAAATATATGCCATTAAATTTATCGGATGAAAAATTGTGATTATGACATTTATACCCGGACGTAAAACCATAAAACTAAATAACAAAGCTATTTATTAAATTTAAGATTATTGTGACATTTAGTTATATAATTTTTGTTTTGTTTTGCTTTTATTCGCAGAAATTTAGACTTATTTCAAATAATTAAATTAATGAAACGATACAATTTATTGTGTTTCATTTTTTGATAAAATAAATCATTAATGTGATAAATACATGAATGTTTTTAAATAATTTTATTTCTTTTAGAATTTTAAATTACAAATTTATAATTAAAATCAAATTATATTTTATGTTTGATTTCTAAGAAATAATAAAATAGAGATAAGAGTTGTGGTAAATATTTTTAATTACATAATGAATTAACTAACCAATTACAAATTATTTTTATTGATTGGTTAGTTAGCAAGTTAACAAAAGAGTTACACTTACAGGTGTTTAACAATGCTTAATGCAACTGGCTCTATAAGTAACACATTTTTGAATAATTTGTATTATTGTCAGCAAATATTTTTCAATCTTAATTTTGAGTAATAAAATAATATGATTTATAATTTAATTTGTAATCTTTAACCTTGTACGGCTGGTATCTATTAAATTTATAATTTTTTTGAGGTTGGTATGCCACGGTTGACCTATCCTCGTCACAAACGTTTCGCCATAAATTGTAGATGCCATTTCCAGTGCTTGATGACAGAATGGCACTTTCTGCTCCACAATTTGATATATGTATTTGTACCCCACCATCCATTACAGATGCCGTTACGCCATTGGCCGATTCTGGCTGACGTTGCCAGATTGCCAAATTGCGGAGCAGAAATTGTCATTCAAGCACTGAGAATGCCATCTACGATGTATGGGGAAACGTCTGCGACGAGGATAGATCGACCATTCCATGCCAGCCCAGAAAATTCAATAATTTAATTAGATTATGCCACTAACTTAATTTTGTCTTATTGTAGTTGTTTTTGAGATTAAGAAAAGTTTCCATATTTATTAATTGTTTATTCTTATTTTTGAATTAATTGAATCTATAATAAAAAATAAAAATATTTTAAATTGAATTTCAAGCATTTAGGAGGATCGATATATCGAGTAAATGAAACATTATTGATTTTATAAATAAACAAATCATTGATTAATAAATATGTACCTTTATAAATATTAAGTTAAATTAAAAATTAAACAATACTATAATAGAATAAGGGCGCAATGTTTTCTTCCATGAATATTTTGATACTGCCATTTATTTACTAGAAAAGTATTTTTGATTATCAATGCTGTTAGTACAGTATAGTATAGTTTTAATATTTTATTATACAATTAGCTGTAAAACTTTTAAAAAAATTCCAGAAATAAATTTAGTCTTTATAAACAATGAAAATCTGCTATATAACAATTACATTGACAGTACAATAAGCAAAGATGTCGTATTATTTTTAGCTAATTTTATATAAAGATCTTGAATATCGCAAACAAAACAATGCGACAACTCAGTGCCAACTGGCAGGGAGCATGCGCGCCTTGTATTTTCGTGTGGCAAGTTCGCGAACTATAATAAAACAATGACGTATCTAGTTGCGCCGCGACGCCGTCGTCGTCGTGTGAACACGCCACGCCACAATGCTACTATTTATAAACATACTCGGCAACCTACTAACTTAGATGTTTACCGAATGGACAATTATATTTAGTCATGGTACACAAGAGAGATTCAGGCGCCACTAACAGCTGTCATCTGTAATTTTATACTATTTTCATATTGAGATTTATATTTATACTTGACTTTTTTATGGGATTTGAAGAGCAGGTTAATTTTAGGTGATTTTTTGCAAACATGCGATAGTTACTTGTAGTTAGAGTCAATGTTTATTTCAGACCTAAATCCCCCTCTGAAATAAACACTGGTTAAAGCTTTTGTCAAATTAACTAAATGTGACGTCATACATACCGAATTCATTTTACAATAACAGCTTAATATCAGCTTAATATAAACAAGTTCAGTTTTTTGCTATTACACGTTATGATATTGTTTATAAATTTAAAGAAATTGTTTGCTAATAGTTTGCTAAATTGCAATTAAAAAAATTCTTTATGTAAACAAAAGCAGGTGTCCTATAATCTCTATTTTTGAATACTGTGTAATATTATATCACGAAATTTGGTATTTTGCGGGTACTCCGATATGCTTATTCAAAATAAAATATTTTAATAGGATACTACTTCCAATCTTTCAATCTTTCTTATTGTAAATTGAATATCCAGTATTTTATGAGAAAAATTTAGAAGCAACTTTTATGTATGAATTACTAAAAACATTTTACTTCTCCAGTTCATTTGGTTTCAATTTATTTCAATTTTTTGTTTTGTTTTTTTTTTATAATTTGAAATCGACAACAACTTTCTGGATCTGTTTTTCAAGAATGCCATTAAATATTTATAATTTGTAATTTCTATTATAGATTTATTATTGATTCATAAAATACAAAAAAATTAATTGTTCAGTATAAAACCAAATGCATGTCCATTTATTATAATATTTGCTACAGTAAATACATTAATTAACATGTTGAATACAAAAGACAAAAATATCAGTTAGGAGTACGCAACAAAAAGTATTACTAGACATAAAAATAAATATCAATTTTTTTAAAATTTATTTTATAAATACGTCACAAAGTTTTCTATTCATAAAATTATCAATTTCACGATGAATTTCAACGCAAATGTAAAAGAATTCTTTACTAATGGCCACAAAAAAGTAATAAACAAATTTAATCAATATAAAAACCATCGTAAAACCGTTAAGTATAAAGAGTTAATTTAACTCAGCTGCAAAGCGAAATTAAATATTCTATTTATATATAAAAAAATGCTCATTGTAAAATTAAACTATAACTTATGTTTTTATCATGTTAAAAATTTAATATAATTTCTAAAGCAATAGAACAAAATTATGTGTTTTCGTAAAAGGTTAAAAATAAAAAGGAATTTTATCAATTACAGCAAAAATTATTTACAACTTTGATAAAAAAAAAAAAACGCAACGAATAATATATTGCTGTTATAAATATTTCAAATAAATTTATATGAAAAGAGTTTGATACAATAAATATAATATAACAATATATGTAAAATTTGTAACGTGAAATGTTAGAATCGATTACCAATATAGTTATTAAATAAAATGGTTCACCTTGAAATATCCTAAATCAATTATTTTTCATATGACCAATTACTAATCTAACTTAACTGCTTATCGCTTTATTAACATACCAGTTAATGTAACTAATTAAATATTTTTATTGACTTTTAGAAAATTAAAAAAAAAATTTTTATTAATACTTTGTATGTGTTCTAGCTTTTATTATTATTTCCGTCTTGATATATAATAGAACTGTGATCGTTAATTCGTTGCACTTAATTTCTTTTGTCCTACCGTTTTAGTTTAATTAATGTATTAATATAAAAGAATTTGCCAATGGGTAAATTTCAGTCATGTTATTTGAAAATAACATAAATTTACTTATCGTCATAGTAAAATATTTTTTCAGAACTCATTGTACTAAAATAAAAACGGTTTAATTATTTTATAAAACCGAGGTTTTGACAAAACTGAACGCTCGTCTTCGTCAGGTCAAAATTTATCAATGACATTAAAGTAAATAACAGTACATAGCAACAAGTTACCAGGTAACATATAAGTAGTAGATCATAAAAATTATAGATTTTTAATTAATGGAGGCCAAATTTTATGATGTAAAATTTGAAGATACAGCAATAATTACTAGACCAATCAATATTAGCAGCAGATTAATACAAGAAGCAATAATAGAGATTTATAAAGAAAAGAATAACATAAATCTCTGTGAAGGCACTGAGTTAAATAAAATTTGGCTTCCATTAATTAGAAATCTATAATTCTTATGATCTAGTTACTTATATGTTACCTAGTAACTTGTTGCTTCGTATTGTTATTTACTTTAATTTCATTGATAAATTTTGACTTGAAAAAGACAAGCGTTCAGTTTCGTCAAAACGTCATTTTTATTAGATAATTAAACAGAATCTAATCCTAAAACAGTTTTTATTTTAATACAATGAGTACTGAAAAATATTTTACTATGACAATAAATAAATCTATATTATTTTAAAAGTACATGATTGAAATTTGCCCGTTGACAAATTCATTTACATTAATACATTAATATATTAATTAAACTAAAACGGTAGGACAAGAAATTAAGTGCAGCGAATTAACGATCACAGTTCTATTATATATCAAGACGGAAATAATAATAAAAACTAGAACACATACAAAGTATTAATAAAGTTAAAACTTTTTTTTTTAATTTTCTAAAAGTCAATAAAAAATATTTAATTAATAAAATTAACTGGTACACACGCTATAAAATGTTATTTTTAAATAGAGTCATTTTAAATTATCTTAAACACTAAAAACTGAAAAAAAGAGAATATGTCAAATTTAACTATATTCTGATTTCTCCGACACCAAAATCGCATTAGACTTTCAAGTAAATGAATTTCAATTAAGTAAAGTCCCGTTCCGACTTAGATTCAAATTTAATCGTAAGTCGCTGACACTTCTCGCTCGAAACAAACGAACGACGCGCGTTGAGCAAGCTTTGAGCAACATCTGACTATCACGGTCTACCCACTCCTCCCGTCCAACATTTCGTGTATATACAACATCAAGTTGCAGGAGTTTTGCAAACAAATGAAAGTAGATTTAATTTCCCTAACATTTTGAAGACGTCGAGTGATAAAATTAGTTTCGTAAACGTTTCGTTTTAAAAGAGACGAAAAATAAAGACGATGGCGGGATTATATATCTTATATCTATCCAATTACCTGATAAAATGTGTTGACGATTGTAGAACTGGCAAAATGGAATTTACTATATCAAACAATCTGTAATTAACAAGGTTTTTTTGGGGTTTTACTTTACGAGGGTTGTCTTAGATTAACCAAGACGATAAACTAATAATGATTTTATTTTTATCTGATTTATAATTATTAAATAATCTTACTAAATATAGAGATTTCTTGACAAACAATTGTTTTTTTAGTAATGCTAGGATCAATATTTATATTAGGAAATTTCAGATAATTATTCAAGGTTATTCTTAAGGTAACCGGATTTTTCAGTCAAAATTCGGGATGAGCAATTAAGGTCAGGGGTTATTTTTTCTATATAACAATAATAAATTAAATATATTTATAAAAACATAATGTACATCCTAGCTAGAGCTGGGCGATATTGGAATTTCAATACCGATAATTGATATTTAAAAAATAATCGATAATATCGATAATATTGATATATCGATATTTTGATATATACCAATACAATTTAAATATTTATATTTTTAATGAAAAATTTAACTTATATCAATCAGTAAGGAAATTAAACAATATATCAATGTATCTTTATATTAAGAATAAATATTTTATTTAAAAAATATGTGTAATATGTTTTTTTTTAAAGAAATGCAGTAACTAAAATAATTGATTATTTTTTATTTGCCTAATCAATATGTGGAAAGAATCTAAAATAGTTTTAGTTTAAATTAGAAATTCATCAATCTTAAATTTGCTCAAATATCAAAATATCGATATATTGATATTTTTATTTTTAATATTAATTATCGATATACCGATACTTTATCAATATACCCTTAATCCTAGTAAACACAAACGTTTAATAAATAAAATTAACTTATAGGTAAATTTTAACATATTGTGTTACTGTCATTAAATCGTATAAATATACCGCAAGAATAGATAAAAACTTGAGCGTAAACATAAATCGGACCACATTGAACAATAAATATATAACTTATTTATTTACCGTGCATATGACTCTAATATGGTATATGGATATAGTTTTAAATAAAACAAACTAGTTACTAAATATATAGAGTTTAGCTTCGGTGTTGAGACTTACGTCACAATCGATCGTTTGAGAAATCACAAACTTGTTTAACACGTTCTCTTTCTTTCTTAAAGCAGCTTTTATAGCGATATCTTTGTAGGTAATGTCTGCAAAATTCTGTCCTTTATTATTCAGTAAGTAGAACAAAGATAGAAACAGTCAATGTATCCATTTCTTTTTTTAACTCCACCCCAACTACTATGAAATTCAAAAGTTGCAAAATACAACTTTGTAGTACATAATTTTTGAAAACAACATTTTATAGGAAATTTTCTGCCCGATCTGATGATGGGTAGATGCACTTTTTATTTTTCTGCATAATTTCCGAAATCCACTTTTTCCAAAAAAAATTGAAAAATTTAAATATAATTATTTTTTAACTTTAACCGATCATATCTCGGTTACTGTACAAATTATTAGCATAATTCTTTTGTCATTTTATTTATTAACTATTTCTGTATATGTTTCTTTAAAAAAATATATTAATATAATTATTAATTAACATAAAAAATTAATAAACAAATTAGCAAGCAAGTTTTTTTTCAATTTGAAGGTGAATTTTTCGCACAGTTGGAAACTTTTCGGCCTTAAGAAATAAGTAGTTATAATATTCGACAAAGTTTTAGAGCAATGTTTAAATAAGTTTTTTATTTGAAATTTTTTTTAATATTTTGTACCATTTTTGAGTTATGTACTTGTAAACTTAGTGTATGAATTGCGCGCGGACTTAACATATACCGTGCCACTATACGTATGAGTTTATGATTGTATATTTATGTCAAGTAAAATATATGATACATTAATATATATTTTTAATTTGTCTATTTCATTGTTGTTAAATTATTGTTTTGTATATTATTTATTTAAATATGAATATGCATTTACTATAAAGTAAAGCTATAACACGAATTTATTTATAAGTTTATGGCTTATTGCCGCCTCCACAAAGTTTGTAAGCATTTTTTGGTTATTACAATTCGTTTATAATATATTTATTTATGTGGATACAAAGATATATTTAAGAATGCCAATGTAGTACAAACAAAAATAACATAAATACATTTTACAATATTATATACCCTAAATATATACCTCATTTGTATGTATATAAATTTTTGATTTAATATTAATTTTATGCTAAATATAGCTAAATATTTTAATTAAATAATTATTAGAAACCGAATTAGTTAAAACGAGTAGGTAATTAATTAAAATTGATTTATATTATTGATTAATATTAAAGAAATCGAAATGATTAAAATTGTGATTTAAATCAAATAATTAAAATCTACATAATCCTGGAGCGCTATCGCCACTCTATTAGTTTGTTGTGCATTTTCATAACGCGAGGGGTGTGGCTAGTGGCATTGATGGGTGTAATTTACCTCCAAAAATTTGACTTGATTCATACAGTCTTGTTTGTGACGTAAGTCTCAACAAAACTTAAAAATACTATACTTGCTAGGTATACACGAGTTAGAGCTTCGTGATGCACCATGTGTCCGAGCAGAGAAAGCGATACACTTAAATTTATTTATTTACAGATATTTTATATATTTCGGGACAAATCGGGATAGAATATCTGAATTAGGAACAAACAAGCGTTCTCAATTTATCTCTCAAAAAATTCGTGATAGAAGATTAAAATTTGAAACTGTCCCGAAAATTTCGAGACATATGGTCACCTTAGTTATTCTTGAAAAAGAGAAGACATTTTGACACGAATTAAAAAAATATTATATGTCTCTCGTACATACATTTTCAGTAATCACGTGCTTTCAAAAAGTGATTTTGCCCTTGTATATCGACTTTTTTATTGAAAACGTACAGTTTTATTACTAGATTATTATCATCATTTTATTAAAATAATTAAGTTTTATTTCTTTTATATGTATACGGTATAGTAATATTATTCAGTGTCTCATTTGAGAAGCATCAGAACAATGTAAAAATTACACTAAAAGAAAATGTCAAATTTCAATTTTATTTTTTGTGTGGATATCAAAATTAACACCACGTTTTTGACACTATTGTATTTTCTACAGAATCATTTTTACATAGAAATGTTTACACAAACAATGTTATTTTTTAAAACCAAATTTAACAATTTTTTTTTACTGTGTATAAATATGATTTTTATATTTCTAAATATTTCAAACTTATATTATTTTTATTTCTTTTAATGGTGTGTAATTAATATAAATTATTACTTTTTTGTAGTAAACTATTTGAACACAGTCAACCGTAGATCAGTGGTAGCAAATTAGATTGGGAGTCTAAAGGTCAGTGGTTTGAGCAGTGTTTACATCAGAATTTAACTAAATATGTTATTTCTGTTAAGATCTTTTACCACTGTACTGATATTGGTTGCATCTGAGTGGTTTGAAACACACTATAAGGTGTGTGTCCCTTGCTTGACTGTAGGCTAACGACTACATAACTACATAATTTAATATCTTGCACTTATAGCTCCATATTCCATTATATATACATTTCACTATTATTTGTTGTGTCGGCTGAGGTTAGTCTTTAATAACACTGACAAAAAAAAAACAATACATTTGAAAAGATCATCAAAATTTTTATTTATTTACCTTTATACAGCCTATTCAATATTTGCACATCGGAAATTCAAACCATTTCATCTCTCATAGCTTTTATTTACAATCCCAATATTTATTTCACTTGGCGTTGACAATTGCTCAAAACTGGGTCATTTATTCTCTTCCAGCCTCACCGGCATTTGGTCGTAATTTTCAGTGTCAAACCTTTGGAAGATTAATTAGTAGTTGTCGCCGTTTCACTCATCTCTTTTCATCGTCAAAATATCAACGTGAAAACTGAACGCGTTTACTGCATAGAAAATTCTAGCGCGGATAATACGATATTATATAGAACGTGGCGCGAATTTCAACACAGGTGTAAACAATATCTGTTGTTTAGTCAGGATGAAGGACGGTACGGGGAGACGGACGTGGTAGGCAATTGTTTTAAAAACGAGCATAGTAACACTGTTTATGCTGTTTGTTAATTTTCCGTTGGTTGTAAATCACCTGAGATTTTTCTTTTTTTTGGAGATGGGAATTATTCAGCTGTTTTTTGCACAAGATTGTTGTTTTGTTTTTGAATTAAATTTTTGCTAGTGCAATGTTTGTTTTTCCTTTTCGAAAAGTTAAACAATTGCAATACATAGTAATCTTCAGGCTTTTACGACCGGTATACATTAAATTTATAGAATTTTTCGGGTTGGTATGCCGTGGTCGCTCTATCCGCATCGCAGACATTTCGTCATACATTGTAGATGGCATCCTCAGTGCTTAGCATTCACATTTACCAGTCTATGATGAGGATAGATCGACCACGGCATACTACCTTAGATTAAAATTATTATTATTAAAAAATTATAATTTTTTTTTCGAAAAACTACTGTAAAATTTCAATGAATTTATATATTTAATATGTACATACAATATTTTATAAAAAACGATTAATAAACAAAGAAAAATATCTTGCGAGCACATTTTGTGGTACATCCGATTTAATGAATATATGAATATATTATAATATATTTATTGGTAATCAATCAAAAGAGCAAAAACATTTGAAATACCCGTTGAAAATTATAATAACAAATGCGTACAACATTCTTTTGTTAATCATAAACCACACAACGTTTTCATCAAATCATCATATTGAAAAACATTACCATATTCCGAGCAATGCCATAATGCATATTACCAGTAAAACAATTAAAATAAATATACGTGCTTTTTCTCTTTGTTTAGGAATTCCTTCTCAATAAATGAACGAAAGTAAATTAGCTATTGAATAATTAATCAGGTTTTTTTTTTCACCCGCATCGATCGGTAGTTGGCTGTGCATATTATTCACAGTTCATTTGTTTCTTAATAATAATAAGATCATATCGGCGTTTTATTGTTTCGATGAGTGAATATTTTAAAAGCTGTGGAAACGCGTCATCTGTTTTTACACATACTAAACTCTCAATTTATTTTATTTAGAATTATGATAAGACCATTTTATTTTGTTGCCGACATAATAATATTTATGAATATTGTATGCCAATTATTTTTACTAATCATCACATATACTAAGGGAAGTATTGTAATCATACCAATTTATACTTTTAGAGATTATATAGATGAGCACGAATTAGGTTCAAAATGACAAACTGTTTTAGCGTGATGTCAGTTTGTCACATTTGTAGAGCAAATTTAATTTGTTGGATTTTTAAGAAATTTCATATTTATTCTTCAAACGTGAATATCTTAATTTCATCAATTTTTAGTAGAAATCCGTCTACATTAAGTGGTAGTTTACTGATGTATAATATACTCTGCGTATTATCGTAATATATATATAATCGGAAAATGTGTCATAATATGTTTTTTTAGTAAACAATATTTATTATTATGATAATATATTTGTTTTCTACTTATTTTATTTTTACATTTTTACGTTCAATTTAATTCCACTTCAGCGCAAAAATCTAAAAATAAGTCTGTACAACAAATATATTATCGTAATAATATTGTTTACTAAAAAAATATACGTCCTATGTTGATAGATAAAAATAAAGTATCTAGACAATAAACATATTATCGTAATAATAAATATTGTTTACTAAAAAAATATACGTTCTATGTCGACAGATAAAAATAAAATATTTCAAGTAAAATTATAAGTAACTGATGATTTATGAAAAAAATAAAAATTAATAAATATATTTTTTTAAATATCTTATAAAATTTCTTATGTAAAACAAATAAAAAAATTACAATACTTTTTTTTTCTATCATGTAATATTAACGAGTTATAAATAATCAAACTTACTTATAAGTACATACGAGTGTCTATACAGGGTGTAACAGAATAACTATTCCTAATTTTAACTGGAGTATCCTGGGCTCAGAATATGAAGATTTAATGCAAATCACTGAGATAAAATGTGGCTCCTTACTGAGCTACAGGGTGTTTTATATAAAAATTTAAAAACGATTTTTGCCCAGTACTTTAAAACTATTTGACGTATCCTTATCATACTTGGCAGGAAATGTAGGTACCGTAAACCATACTAAATTATGTTAAATAAAAGTTTTTGGCTACTGCCAGTGGCGTACAACAGGGGCAAGTGAGAGGTTGATCTTTCCTAAATTCTACGCCACTGGCGGAATTGTCATTTTAGCACAATTTTTCGATTCTCCAATACTTGCTGTGTAAAAAACATACTCTTCCTTTGTAACAATAAAGTCACTGTTTTTCGAGATATTTAAAGTTAAACATAAGCTGCACCCTTGGGATTTTTTCAAAATTTGCTCAACAAAATCTGAAAAAATTCAGTAAAATAGAGAAAAAAATTTGCTACATAATAACTAAGTAACTTTTTTTTCTAACTCATTCTGATTTGGCTGTAAAAATTATTGAAAATAAAAAAAATAAAATGCAAAAAATAATAATTTTCAATAATTTTTCCAGCCAAACCAGAATGAGTTAGAAAAAAAGTTACTTAGTTATTATGTAGCTAATTTTTTTCTCTATTTTACTGAATTTTTTCAGATTTTTTTGAGCAAATTTTGAAAAAATCCCAAGGGTGCAGCTTATGTTTAACTTTAAATATCTCGAAAAACAGTGACTTTATCGTTACAAAAGAAGAGTATGTTTTTTACACAGCAAGTATTGGAGAATCGAAAAATTGTGCTAAAATGACAATTCCGCCAGTGGCGTAGAATTTAGGAAGGATCAACCTCTCACTTGCCCCTGTTGTACGCCACTGGCAGTAGCCAGAAACTTTTATTTAACATAATTTAGTATTACATTTTCTGCCAAGTATGATAAGGATACGTCAAATAGTTTTGAAGTACTGGGCAAAAATCGTTTTTAAATTTTTATATAAAACACCCTGTAGCTCAGTAAGGAGCCACATTTTATCTCAGTGATTTGCATTAAATCTTCATATTCTGAGCCCAGGATACTCCAGTTAAAATTAGGAATAGTTATTCTGTTACACTCTGTATAAGGGGGCAGATGACCCCTTAAAACAATAAATAATTAAAAAACAAAAACACGTCAATTTTATTTTTAATTAGGCTATCTTAATATAAAATAAAATTTTGAAAAAAAAATACATAACAATTAAATATGGGATAAAATATGTGTAAAGGGTGCAAAAGAGTAACTTACAAATCGTATAGAAAAAAACTAATACCACTGGTGGATAGCTCTTAAAAAAAGAAAGTATTCGTACATTTACACTTTTGTAAATTTTGGGGGTGATTTTCACCCCCTAAACCTTAATTAGGGCCGCTAAAAAAAATACGTATCGCTTAGTTTTTAGTGTTCTATTTGATACCTGAAGCTCATTTAAATCGGCGTTTAACACTTCGATATGTTTGCTTGTTAGTAAAATTTTCACTAAAATAATGATTAACCATGTTTTAGCTCTGTTTAAAAATATAATTTAAAATTAATTCAATAAATATATGTTTAAACTAACAATTTATATAAAAGTCCTGTGTTTCGAATATATTTATTTATCGCAACATGCATTCATTATACCGCTAACCTAAATGTATAAATTACTAAATTTCTATCTTCTTACTAACTTCATAATATTCCCTATGCATTCAAATACCGACACGATATAATGTGAAATTAGATGCAGTCGTGCGCGACACAAATGCCATACAGCGCTAATTTCACTTCTGTTATCTCGATAATAATCGTATATAGTTTGTCTCACTCAATATTCGTCTGTTGATAATACTGTGTAATTCTATTTTCGTCTATAATATTTGTGTTTGCTCTACCTGAATTTTGTACGCAAATATCGTAGATAATGTTTGATGCAAATATTTGTTGTATTAATTTCTAAATATTTTATTTCAATTTTATTCTGTCGGAATTTATATTAAAATAAGCTTTGTTTTGTTAATTGTAGTGTATGAAATATTTGTTCAAAATTTATGTTGTATAATCTGATGAATAATTATTATAACGTATATTATACGTCGTATAATTTATTATAATAGTATATTAAATAAAATATACAAACATTGTTTTATTGTGTGGTGGGGCTCCTCCACCATTTTTTACATTTTTGGAAATGCTATTAAAACAATATCTAATAAAGTAAAAATCTTTCAGAATTCATAATATTAAAATTAAAGGCTTAAAGTTTTAGTTTTGTATTAATTTTAATTTAAAATTGACGTCTCGACATCATCATGTATGTATATTGTTTGTCAGTTGTATAATTTTTCTTGATATTGATGTAATTACGGTACGTCGAAACAACGATTTTAAATTAAAATTAATACAGAACTAAAACTTAAAGCCTTTTTATTTTAATATTTAACAAATTATTATGTGTAGTATATGATCAATTTTTTTTTTATAAACTTATAAAATATTATTCTTGGCCTGACTTGGATTATTAGAATTCTAAAGTTAATAAAAATGTATTTATTTATTAATTAAAATTCAAATTTTTATTCTTTAATAACGGGAAGTTTAAAATTAGTAAATTTATAATTTCATTATAGATTATTCAAGAATAGTAAAAGTATTCCGCTTTGTTTCTAAAATGTGGACGCGAAATAAGTAGATATTATTAATATTATATAAGATATTCTTATTTTTCCTTTTTTACAATAATTGTACATATTTTTACATATTATACATTTTTCACGTAAAAAGGTCGTGAATTTGTTTAATGTAAAAAATAATTTTTTACGAGTAAAAAAAATTATGTATAAATACATGACGTGCCCATCCCTGAGCATATTATAATTATAGATGGCTTTGATAACTTAATTCCAATATTACAATAGACGTGTGACAGCACTTAAAAATTCTTGACTAACACGTATCTATTATTAAATGCATAAAAATTTATGAAAGAAATTGACTGTTAAATTTATTGAATAATATATGTTCTTTAATATTTAATTTTTATATGAAAAATTAAATAAAATAATTTTGTCACCTGTGGCGAATTCAATTCGTAACCTTCTGATTTCATATTATGTTTTCCATGTTTCATTATGTAAAGTTTGCTCTTAAATTGGGTGGTAAAATTAAAAATAGAATATTCCATTTTAAATAAAAAAATTAGGACCGTTTTTCGATTAAACTGAAAATGGCATACTATTGACTATGTATATTTTATTACAAATGAGGATATTGAATACCAAATTTTGTGACATGTTACATTAAAAGAATTTATGTAATTGGCATTAAAGGTATACGTCTACATGGACGTCTGATGAGTATATGGTGTGGTATGGTAAGAATAAAAGAACATATATGAAAGGTATCATAAATGTGGACAAAGCAAAAGTAACTTTCATGGATATAAATGTTTAGCGGAAAATAATTTCGGCATACTGGAAAAAAGTTTGTGCTACATCTTTTTGGGTACATGGCGTAATTGTGTATGTATGTATATTACATAGTTTAAATGTCGTAAAACACTTGTATATTAATATTATATTAATGTATTTTTTTTTGTATATATAAGACATTTTGTTCTAAAATGAGTATTATTCTTTTTCTACGATTATTCTGAAATTTATCATTTAGTTTATCATTTAGGAATTATTCATTGGTTAGTATAGTATATGTGATATATTATGTAATAGTACAGAAATTTTTATTGCATTTTCGTTGATTTATATAACGTAACGTGCAGTTTCGCCGCTAGGGCGACGTACTGTCACTAATTACTAGCAAAATAATGAAACTGTTAGATAAAACTAGTCTAGGTAAAGTCGACTTTCGTCTGACACAAAAATTATTAAAACTAGATAATTTAAATAGTTTTGATACATAAATATATTTTATTTTATTCGATTCTAATGAATTATGTATCGTACGTTAAAGAAAAAATAATATTTAATAATTGTAATAATTTTACATTTAATATTGTTAATAAATAAAATAAACATTGCAAATTCTTTTTGTTTGTATAATAGATATAGAGTCGTAGAAAAAATATTGCATTTGAAATAACTGATGAGTCAGCGTTGTTGCTAGAATTTCGAATTGTATATTCGTAAAAACAATATATTGTAAAACTTGCATAAAATGCCCATTTCCCACTCGTATTCATTGTAGAATATACTATTTTGCACGAGAGCACTTTAAAAGGCTTGGCGCAATTTTGTCTTTGATTATCTTATCCGTGCACAGGTATTGGCACAATAAAGTTTTGTTCTATAACTAGAGTAATATCATATTTCAGTTGTGTGAAATAATAAGTATAACGATATTACATTCAAGTAAAACTTTGACAAATATTTTTCTTTTAGTTATAAACGTATTCCATATGTAGAATGGAATATAACTTTCAAAATCATTCTAAAAAATACATTATTGTATTTCTTTATCTCAAGAAATTGTTAATCAGTATGAGTTACAGTTTTTATAACAAACCTAACATTTTGTCGTCGATTTTTCCAATTACACTCGACGTAAAGAATAGCGATTCAAAGCTAGAGAGTATTATACTTGGTCAGTTTGTTCGTTTTTGTTGAGATTAATTCGGGTTTTCGAATCACCTATTATCCGTGTTTCCCGGTGCTGGACGCTGTGTTACGGGCTTAAGCACCGAAGCCAGCCCGAGCATTTTGGATTCGCGTTTTCAACAGGATATAGTGCGTTTTGTGACGAAGAAAAACCCTGTTTTTTTTTAAGAGTGAACGCAAAAAAGTTTTAGGTTTTTATTGAAATGGTACAGTTGTCGGATTTACGGTGATTTTTCAAACTTTTCCTTATTCGATAAGGTGAATGTTTTATTTCTTTGTTGAAAATTTCGGATACAGAAAGATGTTAAAATGATCATATAGTAAAGTTATTCGAAAAGAAAAAAAAATCAATTTTTATTAAAGTTAATAGTTTTTAGGTTAAGGTATTGTATGAAATTTACTAAAATTTAACGTTTCCATTCATTAAACATAAATCTTCATTAGAAACATAAGTATAAATAACAAATAAACAAACGTAACTTTGCAACATGTAACTAGAAATAAAAAAATATTAATCGAAGTTTCTTGTCTGGATAGGAATAGTGGAAAAAGTTTGTGCCACGCCCTTTTTGGTACATGGCGTGATTGTGAATGTATGTATTAATTAAAAGAAGTCAGACTTTATTTAATTCAGTGCATTAACACTTAAAGATGTTTCCTTTTTCTTTTATACAAAACTTTAACCTAATTTTAATATAATGATTTCTTAAAGGTATTTCAATTTTTTTATTAATTTTTCCGTACATATATGTGGGCGCTTTTTCTGTGGAACAAGATCCAAGTTTGATACTTGCTTTATTTATTTTAAATAGTTTTACCATCTTTCTTTTAAAAAGTAAAAAATATTCTACATAGTATAAAAACACTGACATCAGTTTCATAGCAATTTTTGTATCAAAATAATCATACGCAGTTTGACTAAATGCCAAAAATATTTTTTTTAATAATTTTTGAATTTTCTGTTAACTCTTACAAAATTTGAACTGTTAAATTGTTATGTAAATATACAGTCCTTCAAAAAATAAACATAAATACTAAATAATTACATTATGTACAAATATTTTGTAATACAAAAAGATTAATTTAGATTATGATAAAAACAGGGTTTGAAAAAATAAGTTTATATTTTAAAAAATACTTCACTAATTATGTGTAATGTATAATTTACTGTACAAACAAAATTTTCTGTATTATACGATCTAATATTCAATTCTATATCTATCTGTACAGAATTATTTTACATACGCGCATGCTCACATGTAACACACTATAATAATGTATAAATTAGAGCACTTTGTATTATTCATGCATTTTTGACGCAAAACTGAATGCGCATTAGTATTAGAAACGTCAAACTCTCATTTAGGTTATGTATTATTATCAATTCATACTTGTGTGGACAGGGTGGGCAAATTTGGATGTTTTTATAGGAGAACTCGGAAACTATAAAAGATATGGAAAAATAGACCGCGCATCCTCTATCCCTTTTTTTGAGAGAAACTCAATTATGAAAACAAAAATTAGCTATCGTCTTTTGTTTTCGAGTTATGGCGAAAAGTTCGCTTTTTTCGTATTTTGATAAATGGCGATATCTCGATGGGTTATTAAATTAGACGAAAATAATTTTTACATTCTTAAGGCACTTTTTTTAGTAGAATGAAATGGTCTTAACGGATATTATAAATCTCCGTTAATTTTCGGGTTATAACATAAAGTTGTGTTTTTTTAAATACGAGTCATAGTCGGCTCTGACTTAGTTAAATAGAGAATTTTTTTCTCTTTTCAATGATATTTATCATGTAGGGTTGAAAATGGTCAAAACTGACATTTTTGGAAATAAAATAAAATTTATTAAAGATTCGTCATACACATTAAATATGAAGTAAAAAAATTTTAAATTACATTAAATGTTATATTAAATATTATATTTTTCGTAGTTTTCATAAACCATTTTCACCTTTCAGTCGTAATGATTTAATAATGAACACACAACAATGGTTTTACCAGAATAGACGCTACTATAAATGACACAACCTACTAAGATCAAACAATAATCACAAAAAAAATGACGAATTAATAATAAATTTTATTTTATTTCAAAAAAATGGCAGTTTTGCCATTTTCAACCCTACATGATATATATCATTGAAAAGAAAAAAAAATTCTCTATTTAACTAACTCAAGGCCGATTATGACTTGTATTTAAAAAAACACAACTTTATGTTATAACCCGAGAATTAACGGAGATTTATAATATCCGTTAAGACCATTTCATTCTAGTAAAAAAAGTGCCTTAAGAATGTGAAAATTATTTTTGTCTAATTTAAAAAACCATCGAGATATTGCCATTTATCAAAATACGGAAAAAGCGAACTTTTCGCCATAACTCGAAAACAAAAGACGACAGCTAATTTTTGTTTTCATAATTGAGTTTCTCTCAAAAAAAGCGATCGAGGATGCGCGGTCCATTTTTCCATATCTCTTATAGTTTCCAAGTTCCTCTATAAAAACGTCCAAATTTGCCCACCCTGTACAATTTTTTTAACAATTTCTTATTTAGTTGAAACAGTAAACATTATTATTGATAAATATGTTATTTTCAGATTAGATAAATAAATAAATTGTCCAAATTTTCAATATCATTGCGGATGCGTCTGTACATTTTATTCTATATCTTGTAAAACGTATTAATTTTACATATTTTCTATATATAATTTTATATAAAAATTATATAAAATTGTAAATAGAAAAATATATCGTGTAAAGCCAACATAAGTTACATGCAAGTTTTTATTAGTCTTTTTATAAAAACTGTCTGGTATAAATTTGAGGATATCTCTAAAGTTCATAAAATGTTATAAAGTGAAGTAAATTCTGATTTAATTTTCCTGAAAAAAAAAGAAGGTATGTACGAGTATATACGTGTGTAGAGTGTTCCGGGATGGATGCCAGAAATTACTGAAAACTCATTATCCGTCGTTTTTATGACTCTTTAAATGTTAATTCGTATTTTCAGCTTGATTTATTTTAACGTTATAATACTGTTATTAATAGGGAGATTTTATTGAAACATTTTATATACTATACACATTTAAACATTTAGTTTGAATTTTTACTCTAATTCATTAGTTATTTTGTCAGTACGTTATAAAATAGTTAGCTTTAAAATTTTATCACTACATAAATTTTATGTTTACACGCACAGACAGTAACGTTTCTAAATATTTACATAGTGACAAAATATTTTCGATATAATTAGTACTTTTTTTTTCTATTTTTACGAATAAATGGCTCTCCTTGTGTGATGTTTATTTTTGAGATATTTCGACATTTCACTTGAATCGACCAGCCGACATAATCAACATAAGAAACTGATAAGCTATGAAAAAAATTAAAATTCATAAATAATTTTTTTGAATATTAATAGAATTTCTTATGTAAAACAAATACACTAATACTTTTTTTCTATCATTTAATATTAACGAGTTATAAATAATCAAACTTACTTATGAGTACATAAGAGTTTCTATATAAGAGGTAAATGATCCCTTAAAACAATAAATAATTAAAAAAACACGTCAATTTTATTTGTAAACCTTGACGGATGCCGATAAAGAAAAATATGTATCGCCTAATTTTTAGTGTTCTACTTGAATACCAAATCTCATTTAAATCAGCGATGGACACCTCGATATGGTTGCTTGTTAGTCATGACTGGTCAAACACAATATAATTGAAAAAATGTGTTTATTTCGTTATGGGCTTGTAGTCTTGTAGACTTTGAATCCTTTCGACAATACATTTTCCAAATTTATTAAATTTTCTAATTATGTGTTAGTTCACTGTGATTAAGTAAAAATTAAAAATATTTGTAAAATTCTTAGTGTTATCGCAGAAAATATTGCTTTAATATAAATAAATGTTTACAATATACAGAAAATAAGGTATAAGGTATCGATTTTAATAAGAAAGTACCGGAATAACGTTCCGGGCCGTTCCGGCTTTATGACACCATTGGTAATAACGAGTGATGGGATAATTCGAATGAAAAATAATCGATCATTCGATTATGAAAATCATTCGAGATATTTCGAATAAAATTGCATTCGAATGATGATACGTTTACATGTAGTATGCGTAAAACTTGAATAACGAAACAAAAATAAGAAAAGATGCCAACATAGGTATAACATAAATAATTATATTCAATTTTAATTCCCTATATATAACTCGAAAGTAATAATAAATGTATATATTTGGTTAATTACTGTAATTTTAGTTAGGATATTTTATTGTACCACTTACATACACTTTTTGTTTTATTTATGGTAGTGAATGTTGAGTTTGGTTGCAAAAGCATAAACGGAAAATGATTGCTGTGGAAATGAGATTTTTACGTGGGGTATGTGGTGTAAATAGGAGAGATCGGGTACGAAATAGATTAGTGTATGATGAGTGTGAAATTGAAAATAAATGTTGTAGCAAAAGTTGGTGTTAGTCAGTTAAGATGATTCGGACATGTTGAGCAAATGTCTAATGAACGTTTGGTTAAAAAGATTCATTTGAATGATTTTGATGGTATACGTTTGCGTGGACGTCCGATGAGTAGTTGGAGTGGTATGATTGAGAGAGTGGCTTGCGTGAGCAAAAGTTTCCAAGTAGTAGGAATAAAAGAGCATGTATGAGAGGAATTATGAATGTGGATAAAGCGAAAGTTGCTTGTTTGAATAGGAATGTTTGGAGGCGACTGATTTCGGGATGATGAAAAGAGTTTGTGCCACACCCTTTTTGGTACATAGCGTGATTGTGTATGTATGTATGTATGTACATTTTAGAATATTTTTATTCAAAGGATATTCAAATATTGTATATAAAACATTGCATTTGTGATACCATGTAGCGGTTTTTTATATAACTGACAGATAGATACAGTCGTTCGTTCTAGTTGTAGTTGTACTATAACTATTCCCATCGTTATTCGAATGATTATTCGATTCATTCATTCGAATATCGATCATTTGATTATTAAAATCATTCGATTTTGCCCATCACTAATAATAACATATAAACAATGTTAATTATTTACATGTCTGTATTAAATTCATTCTATATAAGCAATATTTCATCAGTGAAATAACAAAATTTTTGACATTTCAACAAATGTCTAAATTCCACCAAAACCAACAACTCAACTGTAACTGTTCAATTTTGCAGACGTCATTCCAGACGAAATTAATGTAAAATATCAACACAGAGAGCGAACGAAATAATAATACACTTACACCATTAGGATATAAAATAACATTTACTCGTTGAGAAACAATAAATTCAAATCGGAAATTTAATCAAGTCGTGTGCGGTATCTATATCGATATTACAGTTAAATTGATTTACCGACAGTCTTAACCGCGGTCTGCCACCAAAAACCGTGTTTCAACGTTGATTTTAGTTCGAATGTTGGCCGCAGGGAAAACGTTGGCGTAACGCCGTACTTTCTGTATAAATTTATATGTTATGCTACCTAAAGTAGATGTGTATATAAATTTTGCAAGGCTGATACTCTAAAATTGTGCCTGTCACTACGGGATTACGTTCTTTAATTTGTGATGTTGTTTGAGATCGGATTTGTTGAAGGGTAGATTTTTGATCTCTGACTGTCCGATAAGTTTAATTTTGTTAAAGTGGGAGATTGTTAATTAGTTTAAATATTATTATTTATATAATTAGTAGTAGAAGTTGAAATAGCATTCTATTATACTATAATGTTAGGTATTCAGTTACTGGTAGTTACAGAACAGTAAGTAACTACATGTATTTTTTACATTTGTTAATTGATTTATGAGAATTAATGTTTCTTTGGTCAAATATGCAGTTTCTAACAAATCTTTACACATTTTCAATAATCAAATTCAATGGAAATAAACAATTCAAATGTCATTTATTACCTACTGATTTTCAATATGGTCATCGTTGTATATAACTAACTACTAGAACAATAATAAATTAAGATATGATTTTATTGTGGCAAAAAGTTAATAAAATAATATTCACATATTATATTACTAGTAACATAATAACCTACTGATACATTACCAATATAGTAACGTAATATCAATATTTTGATATGTTTGCAGAAAAACAAATTTTACTGCTTTGGTTTTTCAATTTCATAGCAATTTAAAAATATTATCTTTACGAAAGTAAAATACAGTTTCATTTTATATACTATTTAGATTTCTGGCTAAAGTAACCGTCCACTAGATAGATTTTACTTTACATTTTATACGTTTTCTTTAATAGTATAAAAAGTACAGATAAGTTTCGATCAAAAAATAAATTCAATGTTAATTTTTTTAATTTTATTTGTAAAATTCCACACTGTATACTCATTAAGAAAAACTTTTACTGTTCATAGTTATATACTTCCAGTAAGCAATTTCAGACTTCATATATTCGCGTGACATTATCATAAGCTAAGCAATAAGTATTAGAACATATCGTCATTTCCGGCAATTTATATATCCGGAAAGTTCCCTCCGGCTAACATCCGGTTGAAATCATAAATATTAATTTCAGAATAATCATCTTTTTCACTGTTTTTATCTTCTTTATGTATTCAAACTTTCCCTCCCGAATAACTATCAGTTCCAATTTGGCTACGAGCCAGTTATGTTATTAGCCGCTATCCATATTCACAAGAAAACTATATAAGAAGGAAGAGTGGTAGTGTCTTAGCTAGCACTGACGTTAGTTCGTACGTCGTTTGATTATTAGTTATGCAAGCATGTCTATTCACAATACATCAACTGGAAATTGTCGGTTTAATAAAGATGAATTGGACTGTTTTCTATTCCTTTGGATTTTAGTTTTCAACGCGTTGCTTTGATGAAAAGGAATTTAAGTTTCTTCGAGTTTGGATTCGTTGTAATTAAAGATAGTAGTTTCATGAAAATTAGCTGTCATTTGGTATTGTTTAGCAAGGTTTATTGTCTTTTAAATATTGTTTCTGTATTGCTAAAGTTTTAGTTTTTGTATTGAGATAATATAAATAATATTGAAGAGACTCTATTGTTAGTTGGATTCTGTTAGAGTATATGCCAAACAATAATATATATAGACACAAATGTATCTTTTCCAAAAAACTTAAAAGCAGGTTGCATAAAACATTATTAAATAAATTGTAAATTGATAATTTATAAAATATCTTGAAGATAATTGACAATCTAATTTTCTAACGATAATTTATGCAACTGGTTCTAAATTTTATATTAACCATCAACTAAATCCTAAATGAATAAATATCTAATGAAGTTAAACGCAAACCATCGTGCAAATTCGAAAATTGCTTTCCACCTCATCGAAGCATTCTTTCCACCTGACAGGTTTTCAAAATCCTCGCGCACACACGATAAACTCAGCTGCTGAAATCCTAACAACATACTTACCAATTTCCTATCAAATTACCATCCATCGAGGAAGAACCAAAAGAAGAAGAAATTAAGCTTTCACTCTTCTGTTCGTCAGCGACGGTGACGCTTCTGAAACTGTAATGCATATGCTGCGGTGTGTCGCTTCTAACTTGGAAACCAACGGAACGTGTAATGAAAGCAAGGATAAGTGGTATTATGCGCTCAAGTAAATGCATTTTTCCTGTTATCCTAACGGTGGTACGTTGACTGATATCGTGTCTCGTTTGCTTTGTTGCCAGCGAGATAATTCCGCGGATGAAATTATATATGAAATGATGTTGGTTGCTCAGCTTGTTATTCTGTTATGATGCAGATGTTAGGTTGTATATGACGTACGGTTAATTTTAATGTAAGAAAGTATAAGATTTTATCGAGTAAAGAAAGCTCTGTTTTAATATTGAACAAATTAAAATAGTGATTACATTACTCAACAAATTTTCATATATTTAATATTTATATAAAATATAATATAAATATTTAGATAAAAATATAATATTTAATACGGCTTTCTTCAATTCAAAATTTAAAATTTGTATTCTTGTCTGCCCTTGTTAGATGTTGTGATATAAAAAATTGCAATTAAATATTGAAAATACATAAATGTAATGAAATTATTATTTTTTAACAGGTCGTATGATTAATAAATAAATCAGATTCACACCAAATTTCAATTATTTTTTTAAATAATTTATTAATTCTAATTGACAAATATTTATACAACATTGTCTTACATAAATCTGTTTTTCGACAAACAAGTCAAACAAGTCTGGCAATAATACATCCATCCAACAGACAATTCTCTTATTTGGCAGATAAATATTTGGACAAACCATTGTAAATTTTGAGGAACGATATAAGAAAAACATTATTAACTCGAATAAATCTCATTAAACAAATTTAAATTCTATTTTCCGTCTTAATTAATCATTTTCATTATTAATTTTGTTTTGTGTACGAAGTCAACAACAGATATTACAAGAACTACAGAAGAATTTTAATATTTGCTTTAAATTTTAGTAAACTAAAAATGTGAAATAAAAATGTAAAATAATCTATACTATTCTATTAAACTTTATAGCTCTATAAAAAGGTGACAAAAAAATCTTTCTATTCCGAGTGACATATACGTTTTGCTCTTCAAGCGATCTAACAGTTGTAAAATAGTATGTATATATTATTTATATTTGTTACATGATTTATGAAAATTAAAGTTACTTTTGTCGAATATACAATTTCTGACCACCCTGGGCGGTATGCATTGCACTTCTTCACATATTTTCAATAATAAAATTCAAATTTAAGTGAAAATAAACAATACAATTGACAATTAACTTAACTTGATTTAATAATTTTTAATGTAGCCGACAGAGATGTCAAATTACACTTCACCGAGTTTCTTTGGTCGAATATGTAGTTTCTGACAAATTTGAAGATGCACATTACATTTCTTGCACTTCTTCACACATTTTCAATAATCAAATTAAAATTCAAACAAAAATAAACAATGCTTATATAAACAATTAACTTAATGTAATAGTTTGTCAATATAGATGCAGGCGATATCAGATTAAATACACTTGACGTTGTAGTTATGTTTGGTGCTGCCCCACTAAGTAACTGCTGTATAATAATATTATTATTGTACTAATAATGACCTCTTTCTACAGAGGCAATATGGTTACGTAATATTAATATTATGATATGCTTGAAGAAAAAATATATTATGTTACTAGAACCAGAAAGAAATGTTTTTTGTTAATTTTAGATATTTACAAGGTACATGCCGAAGCCATATAATATGAGTAAAACCCAAAAATAGCATTCTACTCCAAGTGACATATACCTATAATTTTTTCTTCAAACTAACTTCAAAGATACAAACTATAATTTTTTTTCATAAAATCAACAGTTTTGTCAAAAATTGATATATTTAGCAAAAACTGACAGGTTTTCTTCTTAATTTTGTCAAAAATTGATAGTATTTGATACTAATTTTTAATAAATATTATGATATTTTACAAAATAATTATGTTTTATTAAATAAAAATTTATTTAAATCGAATAATATAAAGCATAAAATAAACCTGTACAAATGACAACAGATGATGTGATCATTGTCATCATTTTGCGCATGTCTCAAACTATTAATATCCAACAGCGTTCGAAATTATTTCGATAGTTTCAAACTGGTTTGAAATCAGTCAAAACTAATAGTCAGGGTTGAAAATTTGGGACTCTGTGAACACTTAAATCAAACTGCGCATGCTCATAACTGTTTCCAACGCTTTCAAACTGTACTATAAACATACGACATTTTATAGCTTAATATGAATATTTAAATATGTTTGAAAAAAGTAAGTATTATCAAATATACATTAAAATTTACAATATATTTTCTCTTTGATTTAAATATAACATATTTTTCAATCTGCAAAAGTTCAATAACATATTTTGAAAAAGTCTCAGTAGAAGAAATATAAAGCATAGATCTGTCAACTAAAAATAATTTATGAGTGTTTGCTTTTGACCTTTCAACCAAAATGTAAATTATGGCCAACTCTTCAATCAGTCAATAAATCTTGATTCCGGATTCAGGATTTTGAGAAAAATATGTTTTGGAAACAGATAAATAAATAAGTTTCTTAAAATCCCTTGTATAAATATACATAAATCTAAGTTTGTGTGAGCATAATTTTAAATTTATAACTGATTTTGACGTTTTTTGAAATTTAAAATGATATACACAAATATGTAAGTTTATACGTTTAAAATAATAAAAAAAAGATTTAGGTTTAAGTTCTGTATAATTTTTAATTAAAATTCGACATTAGGAAAACTTATGCAAATGACATAAATAATGAACAAACAAAACATAGAACAAATTTTATTGAAATCAGTGCCATCACAATGATTGATTTTATTTTTTTCTTTTATATGTTTAAATTTCTAGAAAAAAATGTAATTTCATTAAAATTAGTCATATTCTGCAAGTGATATTATTATTTTATTTTTTTAATTTTTTGTTTACTAAATACAATTTACTCAATTTACTACAATATTAATACAAATTAATTATCTACACTAAAATTTTAATACATATTAATTACCTACACTAAAATTTTTAAAAACTCATTATAACAAAAAAGTGCTACAATAAAAAATTTTAATTTGTTTTTTTTTAATCTGCTGTGGCCACCACAAAACCTACTGTTATCGTATTAAATAAATTTATGGAATAGAAAAATTTGTATAACAACAAATACTGTAGTCATAGTAACTAAAAATAAAACTCTCTTGACATAAATATGCCACCTATTTACAGAATTATATATATCCTAAAAATATAAAAAATTATTAAAAAAATATTTAGTCATATCCAGAAATGTTACAAATTAAAGTTGTTACTTATAACTTGCTTAGGAACTTTTGTTATAAATCTTTTCGAAATATGTAACTGTGAAATATTCGCAAAACACATAAGTGACATCAGTAAATTACTACCAAAAGTAGATCATATTGAGATATTGACCTTCGGAGCTTATATTCTTATTAATTGTTATACAAAATTCAATATGGAAATGTAGGTAACATAAATAAGAAACGCTGAACATCTACAGAATATTATTAAATTATAAATAATATTATCAAAAAAATTTAATTACAGAATAAAACTTTATATACAATAATTTGATGTATATTATTGTATAACATTAGATAAATATCCTGAAGTAATCTTTAAATGGGCTAAAGTGATATCCAATATCCCTTTGTATTAATATTGCAGTGAACCGATCATAAAAAGTAAGAAAAGAAAAATTTTAAGGACGGTTTAAAATTTTTATTGAATTTCAAACAAGAAAAAGGAACGTCGGTGAGATTTATTGAAATTTCCGAATAAATTTATATAGACGACATTTGATTTGTGACCAAGAAAAAACGCGAATCAAATTCAACTTTGTTTAAACACTGATAAACGACACAGAGAAAAAATTTCAAATGGGCTTTTAAAAAGAATATCCATCGAAGAAATTGAATTTTTTTCATTAGCGTTTCAATTTATATTTGGCCAAAAACATTAGAATGCAAACGTAATATAAATTTTTTTCTCGTGTTTCGATTGAAAAAATATTATGTTTGGTGAGATTGTGTTGCGTTCCTGGGCGCTTTACTATAAATCTGAAAGTTTCTGACATTTGAATATTGCTTACAAAAACCATATAATGAGATATCGATCGATCGGTTTTTTAATAGATTGTTCTAGTCAAACAAATGACTGACGAACGACAGATCTTTGATGTTAGTCTATCAATTTTTTGTACTCTATCTTTTGTTTTCCGTGCAGTTTTATTCCAAAACTATGATAGAAAATTAGACTTTTCAAATCCAGTATAACCTGTTATTAAATACAATAATTATAATAATTAACATTATGCTAAAAACAGTAGATTCATGTTACAATAAATACAAGTTCTGTAAAAATCTCGAAAAATCAAAATATAATACTTCCCTTTTTATATGTGACGATCAGTAAAAACTAAAATTTAAAATTTGATTTATTCGTTAAAACTTATTATTTAAAAACTTTCTCGAAATAGTTTATAGCTTATTGGAAACAAGAAAATAAATCATCAAAAGAACACATAACAATAAATTTAAAGAAGAAAAGTACATATTGTAAAAACAAAAATATGAGTGTAATATCATGTGATAATAATTTTCAATTTCTATTTTCCAAAAAGAATATAGACATTATTTTGGCTTTGATTCAAGTTTTTCTCGATTTCAAAGCACATCTCTTATTTTTCGGGATTATTTAAAATGTGTCCAACGTATAAGAATAATCATAAATGTATTAGGATTATTGTCTTCTAGGCCAAAAACAAATGAGAAGTCATTTTATTCTGTCATAACTTTAGATTTCCAATGAAATTTATTTATAATAATATTATAAATAAATTTTATAAATTTGTCAAATAATTCTGTTTTGAACTATAAAATTGTTAAATTGCCAAGTAACATATAAATATAATGTTATATTAATGGTGGGATTCTAAACAAAACTATAGCATTATAGAACACAGATTTGTTCAGAATTTTATAGAATATGTATAGCTAAATAATTAAAGTATCTTCTGTGAAGTAAGACAAACCTAAGTACAAAATCATCACCAAAATTTTTTTACGAATATTTAAAAACCCAATTTCTATTCACATATGTAAGACTTATATTATCACAAAATATTTTATCTTTTTTTATCAAATTTTAAAAAAATCATTTACTAGAAAAATCCAAACATTTTGTAACATTAACAGATCTTACAGATACGATCAGAATTGAGTCATGAATTTATAATTTCATATATTTGTCGAACATTTAATATACCAAAGTAAAAAATCTTTCAGAACTCATTATATTAAAATAATAAGGCTTTAGGATTTAGTTCTGTATTAATTTTAATTAAAATCAACATTTTTGACGTATTCTTCTTACATCATCATCAGGAAAAATGATACAAATAACATATACAATAAATGATAATAATGATGTTTGTAAAGTACGTAGAAACATCGATTTTTAATTAAAATTAATACAGAACTAAATTGTAAAACTTTTTTTATTTTAAGTTAATATATCAAATATGCATGTCTAATGTTTCAGTATCAATATTTTTGCAATTTTATTATAAATATATCATTTTAATTTCATCTAGCTCTATAAATAAAGCCCTTTTATATATCATTTTGATTGTAAACTATTTTTATTTTATATGAAAACAATAAAAAAAAATTTTCTAATATTATTTGATGGTATATTTCTTTTTATTCCTATTATTACCTTATATTGATACAACCGAGAAACATGAATATAACAATATATAAAGTTGATTCCCTGATATTTTTAAACAAGAAATTTATGAAACTAAATATAAACAAAAATATCTGTCATTTGACATGTTCAGCATTCATTTTTTTAATAACTATAATATTCTGGAAAAATTATTTAGATTTTATATTTACATATCGCATGTTACATGAACATTGTCTGTAGATTTTTGAAAGATTTATAAAATTATTATAATTGAAATACGGTTTTAAATAAATTAAATTAATAAATGTTTGCTTTACATGCATGGAATAAATAAATTGTTGATTAACTTTTAATATAAATTGAAGTGATATATAATGTTTATAAAATCTTTTTACAGTTTAATTTTTTTGTAATTTATTTGTACGGCAAATTGAATTTACGAAAAAACTTAAATAATTTATTAGTTTTATTTTAATTTAGTATTGTATTATCACGAGACATGTTTCCATAATTATTTTAAACTTTTTGTTATTATTTATTTTTGAAATGAATAGCCAAGTTAACTATATAAATTTAACATCAACATATTAATATACATATTATGTTACGAGCAGTAAAAAGCGACGATATTTGAGTTGAGCCTAGATATTTGTGGACGTGGCAAAGCCGAGGCCAAGCAATCCGGACGAAACTCAAAAGGAGCTTTCTATTCCGAGTGATACATATAATTTTTTTTCAAGCGTTCTAAACGAAATTAAACTAAAAATATATAAAAATACATACCAAGTAACCTTAACCATACTAACAGTTGTAGAATAGTTATATTATTTATATTTGTTATATGATTTGCGAGAATTAATTTTTCATTGGTCGAATATATAATTTCTGCACTTCTTCACACATTTGCAATAATCAAATTCAAATTCAAGCGAAAATAAACATTGCAATTGTAAATTACCTTAACTTGACTTAATAATTTTTAATATAGCCGTCGGAGATGTCAAATTAAATACACTTGACCGTGTTTCTTTGGTTGAATATGCAGTTTCTGACAAATCTGACGGTGCACATTATAATTCTTGCATTTTTTCACACATTTTCAATAATCAAATTAAAATTCAAGAGAAAATAAACAATTAACTTAACTTAACTTGATGTAATAGTTTTCAATATGGCCGCTGAAGATGTCAGATTAAATACATCTGACTTTGTAGTTATGTTTGGTGATACCATCAGTGGTGTATATAGTAACTAACCACTGTATAATAATGATATTATTGTACTAGTGAACTCTTTCTACATAGGCAATATGGTAACGTAATATTAATATTATGATACGTTTGAAGAAAAAATGTATTTTTGAATATATAAATGAATTTTTAATAAAAAAAGTAAGAAAAAATAAAAATAAAAATAATAATAAACGGGGTAATAAAATTAGTTTATTTTAAACAAATGTTTAATATTTTATTTTAAATTTTATAATACATACATATTCATAATATTTTTCGTATTACTCTTTTATTATTATCACTACAAAATTATTTCGCTCCAACAAAACACTGTCAATCATGTTAATTCATCTATACATATAAACAGCATATACATATATCGTCAAATCACACACACATATATATATATATATATATATATATATATATATATTTACACCAATTATTTCTGCACTCGATTCCTCCTATTTATACTTCATATTATACTCAAAAATCCGAATTTAAAAGTTAATACACAAATATGGTATAAAGTTTAATTTTTATGTATGAAATAGATATTTAAAATGTTACTAAAGATTTTAATATAAATTTGCTTCACTGTTGCCAGCATAATAATATCCTACCCTATCTTTTTATTACTATATATTCGACCAATTAAAAAATATTGTTCTTCTTTTACTAACCCTTATTCTAACTGCAAATAAAAATAGATCTTTCAAAAATTCATAGGAAAATTCGCCTTTAAAGTTCAAATTCTCGTGTCAGAACTTCTCTCTAAATGTCAGCCAAAGTGGCAAAAACTACCCCTCTTATGAGATATGCAAGCGACTAGGGAGACGTGGGTAGTGGAAAGAGAATAGATACAAACGAAGCGTTTCGGAAATGCGGCAATAACGACATTTGTTGCGCCTGTTTCCGGCAGTGAAGGCGGGCGGTTTAAATATAGTTCAGAGGTCAAGCCTGGTTAGGCACCCATCACTGCTATATATATTTTAATATGTCAGTTTAGCGCAAATGTCACAAAAGGCCTGAAGTGTCAAAATGCTAACTGTTGAATTTTTATTTTTATGTAGCCCTAACACTTAATGATATTGTATAAATTTTAAATGAGATTTATTCATTCATTTAAAAATATATTACATTTTTATATTAATAATAAAATGAAAAGTTTGAGATATATTTCCGTGGAAATCAGGCAGTTATTGAAACTGTCACTTGATAACATGAAATAATTAGGTTTATTAAGTAATAGAAGTAGTTTAGAGCTACCAGATGAGTAAAATCAAGTTCAAAAAGTGACAGATATCAATTGTTTTTATTATTTATTAGCAGGAGATGAAATATTATTGATCTAGGAAATCTAGGTGAAGAAAATTAATTTTTTGTATTAAAAACAATCTAAATAATAAGTTTTAAAGTTTAAGTTTATGTGATAAAGTAATTATAATTATTATAAAGAATTATAATTAGTATTAATTGAAAATGCTTTAAAAATGTATTATTTGTACTTAATTGCAGATGTGATATGATGCAAAAAAACTGTGAATGATTTTGTTACATTGACTCTAAACACGACTTTGTTATACGCAATTTATAAATATTTATAATTAAAAAATTGTATTTTCAAGATCGATTATAATATAATATAAGCAAAATATTTATATTTCCAATATTACAAAAACAAATTGTAAATTGAATTTTGAAGTTTAAATTTATTATAAATATAAATAAAGTGTATAAAATATAAAGTGGAGAATATAAGTGCTTTTGCAGAGAAAAGTTTTCAAATTATTTTTAGATAAAATGTTTGCTTCAAAATATTTGAATTTAATTATCTTTTTCTTTGGGGAAATAAAAAAATATGTAATACAACGATTATAATTTTAATATTTAATAATTTACATACATACACGATTGCGTCATGTACTCAAAGGGGTGTGACACAGTCTTTTTCCACTATCCCAAAATCAGTTTCCTTCAAACATCCATATCCAGACAAGCAACTTTCGCTTCATCCACATTTATAATACCTCTCATACATGATCTTCTATTCCTACTACTTGGAAACTTTTGTTCACATAAAACACTCTCATTTGTAGTATATATATAATTTAGTTTGGTTTCACTGTTTATCTAATTGTAAGATAAATAAAAATTTTACAAAAACTCTTTTGCAACCCACAAAAATAATAAATTTTTTTTATTATTGTTGAGACATTGAAAGAGTAATCGCACTGTACAAAAATTACCAATTTAAAAAAAATGCATTAAAAAACAACTTAATATTAATTTTTCTTTTCTTGTTTCAGGTACTACTTTGATATTACCTCCATCAATATTTTTTTGCAATTCAAAATAACATCGTGTATGGTATGTAATATCTCGTAAAAATTTCCGTCACATTAATTTTTCATATGTATTTCTTCACGAACAAGTTACCTTACAACACATGATCAATTTCGCAGCAGAAATCGTGTAGCAAATATAAATTATAAAAGTGCCCAATCTTAAAGTGGTGCAATGCCAAGTAGCAGCTTACGTAATCAATGTTTTATTTATGTGACCTTAGCATGCATTTTGCACATTCCCTATATTTAAATTAGTATCCCAAACAGAGGTCCTTGACCTCAAATAGGTGATGGATGTCGGCATTTTCAAATTTGATTTGCGCGGCCTAGGTGTTGAAGAACCGTATCGACGATAGATGGAAACGATCCAAGATAAAGATCTCAGGTTTTGCAAATGGATTAGTTCTGGTTTTATTCATTGAAATCTCTGGTATAATGTTTTTTTTAAGAACCACAATTTATATCGTTGAAAAGGATTTTCAATTCTATCAAATAAAGGAATTATAGTTATTAAATTTGTTCTAGGTTCGGTTGCACAATGCATTGTTAATTGCTTTGTAAGTTAATCAATTTCTTAACTTTACAACTGAGAGTTGATAACCTAGTAGCCTAGTTAAGTCATTGATTAAGTTAACAATGCTTTGTGCTACCTTTATTTATTATTTGCAATTGGGTCATTCGTGAATAGTTTTGATAAATGACTGACCCTCGTGTTATAATTATCTGATTTTGTATACCAATAAAAATAAAAAAAGCTTTAGCTTTTAGTTCTGTATAAATTTTAATTAAAATTTAACGTTTTGATATATTGAACGTATATCATACAAATGACATATAAATAAACAAATCAAATATATATTATATTTTAATATAATGAGTTCTAAAAAAATTTTTACTTTTGCATATTAATGTACTACGTGACTACGATAGTATACTAAATTTACGTCATCATTTGTCACTAATTTAGAAAGTTAGAGTTTAGGATTTACTATAATAATTCACACTAAATATGCATTCTGAATATTAAATTTGACGTTTCTCAATTTAAATACAAAGAATTTTTGAAATGTGGTGGAAAAAAATATATATTTAACTTTTTCATGTTTACTTTGAGCTCCAAGTGAAAATTAAAAGTTGTATAAATATTTCAGAAAGTTAAAAAATATAAGGACTTTACAAAAAAATTTCATAAACATTGCCAGTAGAAAGTGCGCGTTAAAATATCGTTCAAACTCAAAAAAACACTTTATAAGCAAAAACAAAAAAAAAAAAATTAGTAAAATTAACTTACTTCCTTACGGCCAATATTTCCATTTTTATTTATTCTAAATATAAGTTAAAAAAAAAAAACATACCTATTTAATTAGCTAAAAATGTATTCTCAAAATATATGATAATATTTCCTTGGCTAATTTAATACATTTTGAAATACTGAGCTTTAGTGTAGCAAATTTTGTTTAATTTAACCGACTTTATTTTGGACACTTTGTATGTTACACGGAGTAGAATAAAAATGTAAGCAAATCTAAGAAGTTTGAAATTCATTTTTTAGGCAACTGTAAAACAATAATAATTAAATAAAAATATTAATAAAACATTTAATCACTTTTTCATTAAAAGTGAAGAAGTATCAAGTGTTTTATTAATATTATTATTATAAATATTTTTATTTCATTATCTAAAATTTGTGTTTTAAAGCAACCCCAGCGTAATACCATATTACTCTTCAAACAGTTTTTGCTGTAACTTTTTAAGATAAATTTTATGATGAGTTGAAAGTTTTGAGTGTTTGAAAACTGTTTGAAACTATTGCGAAATTTTATTAATAGAAGTTGGTGATAGATATTTATTTCGCAGAAATATCTTGACCTTATCTTCAATGTCAATAATTTTTAGATGATTTTTTTCTGGATGTTTGTTTATAAGATTTTTAATATAAACTATATTTTTAGAATGCGTGCTTTGATATATTAGTTTTAATGCTACATGATGTAAATTGTTTACGGTTAACGGCCCATTTTTATGGCTAATAAATTCAAATTATAAAAAATATACTGAAAAATGTTTCAGTTTATTAAAAAACAAACTGATACCGTAATATCAAAATAGCGTTTGATGTTGTTAACATATTGATAGTGTTGATTTTTCTTTCTGTCCAATTTAATAGGAGTAACTTATTGATTGATACTGTATATTTAAGTATGAAACTAAAATACATTTTAGTATTTTTAAAATATATCTAAAATCTTCATTCATAGATTTTTAAAATGCTAAGAATTTTTTTAAAATTTAATTCGTTAAGAGGATGTGCAATAGGTGTAAAATATGTACCAAAACATGTTTTTTTTATTATTTATGATAATTTTAAATATCAAAAACAAGTTTATAATTAGCTTATTCTACGGTGGCAAATTAATTTTCAAATTTAATTTTTTATATTGTTTTTATGTTAAATATTGACATTATTTGAAAACATGTCTCTAATATTTCTAAATAAAATTTTGAAAATCCAACAATCTACCGCCTTAGTCTCATTCTTAATCTATCTGTTTGAACATGATATCTTAAAAAATAGAGAAAATCTATGGCACATCCTGAAACACTATTTCATTAAAAAATTGCATTGTAATAGAGCGATCCTAGCAAATACTTTTAACCTTTAAAAGACAGGATTTAAATTCCCGTAGTGGGGTCTCCCGGCCGGTGCTTTTTTGGGCATTTAAATTCAGCTCTGCTTTTTTGCCTCTATCTTGTCTATTTTTTGAGTTATTTATTAAAAAAAAAAAAACATTTATAAAGAAAATGTATTGTTTATTATTATAGATATCTTTTAATATATGTTACTGTGTTACTGATGTAGCATCAGTGAGAATAATCCCAGGCCTAAGCTTGTTTTTGTAGTGGGAACGAAAATTCCCATTCGGCCAGCGGGACCCACTCCTTGCCGGGAACTAAAGTTCCCTTTCGTACGATAAAGGTTAATACTACAACTTACGACCGCCAATGTATATTCTCAGAGTCTTATTTAATAATGCTAAATGTAAGTGTGTGTCAAACAAACGTTATCATGTGTAACTAATAAATTTATTATTATTATTATGTACCCTTTTGGGTACATGGCGTGATTATGTACATATGTATTATTATAATATGGCGGTAATACAACAAATAAAAATGAAATAAAAAAAAAACACAGTAACCTTGAAACTGTGCATGTGAAATTATTTTCGTTAAACGCTAAGTACGAACAACACGATAAAATTTATATGAAAAGCGTGTTTATTTGTGTAGAAATGATTGAATAACAAGTAGTCGAAGACGGAAAGTGTTTCCCGAAAAATTATAAAAAATCAACTTGACCTTCGAAAGTTTGGATGAGGGCCAAATATGTTTTCGGCACTCAACTCCAACTTGCGTCTATTCAAAACTAAATTCAAATGACTTTTATAAGGAGTGGAACACACTTCTTCGTACCACAAAAACAAAAAAAAAAAAGGAACAACAACAACAAACCGAGCTGTCACCATAGAAAGACTGATTTGTCTTCACTGATATTCATTTCTTTCGTTTGGTTTTGCAAATAGACATGAACTTTTTTATCTTAAAATTTATTGTAAAAAAAATAATATTGAATATATTTAATATGACTAGACAGTTGGTATAATTTGCCTTATTTATGCAACATAAAACTGAATTTACACCGATTAGTAATAATTTAGAAAACACTGTTAGACACATTTAAGCACGAAACTATATATGTATTTTTCACTAAACGTTATGACTAATTAGTGTATTTCACTGTATTACAAAATATTTGTTATTTATGTGTGTAATTGACAAACTGCCTAATATGACAAATTTTAAGACTGATTTATGAAAATATATCCTTTTTTTTTTCTTGTCTTAATTTCAAAGAAACAACGTAAACACAAATATCTAGTGTAATATAAAATCGAACTTTGAACATCATTTTAAAATACCTTTAAATACCTACCATATTAGCTTAAACATAGTAAAAAAAATCTGCTGTGACCACCTCAGAACCAATCGTCATCGTATTAAATAAATTTTTGGAATAGAAAAATATGCAAAACAACAATTTGTCAGAAATTGTATATTCGACCAACGAATGATTAATCGTCACAAATCACATAACAAATATAAATATTATATACATTTACATACTATCCCACACCTAATGACATTAAACAAAAAAGTTTATCAGTTTATTTGTGAAATTAATATAATTAGCTGGCTTTTATGCCAAGTAAATTAAAAAGATATAGCTGAGAAGCAATAAAGACAGTCAGACGGTAATACCTGCATTAGTGCCTTCGGACATCGATCAAATCACTATACTGACGAGCTCCTAAAGAGCAAAACACGTGGCTATGATTAACTGGCAGGTCATTGACGAATAGCCTAATAGACGATTCAAAGATTGAGTAACTTGTTAAATTTTTTGAAAAAAATTTCAACTTAGAATATTATTATTTTACATCTGTTAGTAACTGGTTAAGGTTATTTGCCATGTATTTTTATTTATTTTTAATTTAATTACGTTTAGAACATTTAAAGAAAAAAGCTCTTTTTGTATTTCTAGCATCAATAAAATAATATACTATTATTTGTATTATACTCACTATATTAAATCATAAAGTTATATTTTTTTCAAATTTCTTCACAATAATAATAATAATATTTAATTTTTGTTCAATTATCTATTAATAAAAAATGTTAAAAATATTAGAAATGTATAAAAAGAAAAAAATGTCTTCAAAATCAAATTTCCGAAAACCATTACGTGGTAAACTACTATCAAAAGATAATATCTATAAAAGCACAAAAAATAAAATCTGACGATAGCTTTCCATATGTTCTAGAATACTTCTAGTTTCCTCTGAAAACGACATTGTTATAAAACTTTTTTTTGTGTCGGCACAATATTATTCGAGTAAATTTTAGTTTCTCCTAGTCTATTTTGTCTATTTTATTGTCCATTCCGTTTTGTCGCCTACTTCAAATGACAAGATAGAAGAAAAAGAAAACTACTAGTACGTAGTAAGAATATATAGTACAACTATTTTCCATTCGTGAATACGTTCTTAAACGCTTTTGGAATCATGCCAGATATATTTACATGTTTATATATCACTTAGTACATCTTGATATTTTTTTTCAAGTTGACGTTTCTTGGTTTCCTGAGAGCGTGTGATGTTTCACGACGTTTTCAAAATAGTTTATTTAACATAGTAAAAACTGCTTTAGGTTCAAATTCGGTATTAAAATTAACAAATAGGTTACAAATAAATGACTAGATCATAAAATTAATTTAAAAAATCTATAAATTTTATGATCTAGTCACTTATTTGTTACCTAGTAACTTGTTTCTATGATCTGTTATTTACTGTAATGTTATTTGAATCAGTTTATCCTGATGAAGACGAGCGTTGAGTTTCGTCGAAACGTCGATTATAAATTAATTTTAACTTAAACCTAAAGCAGTTTATTTTATAGTTTTTTTAATTTGGTAATAAATTTAAATATTTTTAATATTAATAATTCAAACTATATAAATGTGAAACACATTTTTTAAACCATAAATTTTAATTAAAACACGTATTTCAGAAGCTAACCTTCCAACATCAACCAGTGTAAAGGCACTAATTTAAATAAAATTTGGCTTCCTTTAATTAAAAATATATAATTTTATAATTTAGTTTTAATTTTCTTTTAGTAACTTGTTTCTATGTTCTGTTTATTTACTGTATGTCATTTGTATCAATTTTCCTGATGATGTACGTAGAGTACGTCAAAACATAACACATTTTAAATAAGTAGTTTTAAAGTACGTTTATTATGTTTAAAAAGTTTTGTTAAACAATTATTAAAATTAACATGTACAAAATCTTTCAGAATTTATTATATTAAAATAAAACAGCTATAGGTTACAGTTCTGTATTAATATTTATTAATAATCGACGTTTCAACAAACTCAACGTACATCGTCATCATCAAAAAAAAAAAATTATACAAATGACATTTACAGTAAATAAACAGAACATAGAAACAAGTTACTAAGTAACAAAATAAGTAACTAGATCATAAAGTTTATAAATTTTTAAATATATATATATATATATATATATATATATATATATATATATAGGGTGTTCGTTCGCCAGGTTGATATAAGGCAATAACATGGGATACCGATAATATGCAGATTACTTCTTTCTGAAGTAAAATTCGGAGAAATACTTAGAATACTTTTCGATGGGGAATAAAAAGTTCCATAATTTGTTTTAGTTTTAATTTGCTAGCATGTCTCGTTTGGGCGCTAGAATTTTTTTTAAAATGTTTTTTAGAATTTTCAATAATTTTTCCTGTTAAATCAGTATGAGTTAGAGAAAAAATTAACTTAGCTATTATATAGCTACTTTTACTGAATTTTTTCAGATTTTTTCAAATTTTTTTATCTAAAATATCGCTATAGTAAAAATAGCCATTGCATAAATTTACGTTATACAAAACATCATCAATTATTTGTGAAACAGATATGCGTGCACAGTCCAGCTATTGTATAATAAAAAGAGATGGAACATAACTTTGTTATCGTAAATTGAATCAGAAATTTATGACATAATTTCATTGAATAGCTATTTTTATTATAGAATTTCTAATAAAACTTATGCATCGAAAATTATTCTCAACAAAAGAAAAATACTATTTATTAATTAAACTCACGTTCTGTATCCGAAAACATTATCACCTCATAAAAAAATGAAATAAAAATTGAACCCTGCCATTTAAAAAAAAAATATATATGAAAAATGAGTGACATATTTTTTAATCAACGGCCGTAATTCTAAAACGCGCCTGGCATAAAAGAGGTAACAAATTACATCAAAAAATCATAAATCAACTCCAGCTTGCTAGTCTTAATTATTTCAGAAAACTTTTGCATAGTTCATTAAGGCGCGACCAAAAAGTTCCTAATACTGTTAATATATACAAGAAGTGGAAAAGACAAAGTTATTTTGTTGAGAGTGCGAAGGAGAAAAAGAGAGAGAGATAGTTTAAAATCGATGCTCTAAGAAGAAGTCTCGGTGACTTTGTCAAGTAACGTCGTGCATTTCTTTGTCATAATATTACGCGCGACCTTGTAGTGCTAACGATCACGCCATTTTACGTTCAAATACCTACTTGGCCAAGTATTTTATCTGGCATACACGCACCGCACCTTTGTTATACTGTACAGGTACTATAGTTAACTTCTAATTATGCATATTAATTATTTTTGCACTAATGGTGTCAAAATATGTTTTCAACGGTATATTAATTTAATGGTTTAATTATATAGAGTTTATTCTATATAAAATAGAAAATAGAAAAGTTGACAATTGTTTCGATAATAGCATAAATGAAAATAAAAATATTTTGAAACTTTCACGTATATACTCGTACAATATTCGCTAAAAAGTCGGCATCTTATGGGAATTTTTTTTATTGTGTTTTGAAAATTATATTACGGGACTTTTTGCTGCTTGTCTAAAAACTAAAAATGCGTTAGCCGGAAATACTTATATTAGTTCCGGTATAAGTCAAAATCAACAATTATGAAAAAGGTTTCAGGTTAACTTACTTTATTTGTTAAAATTTTGAAAAAGTTATTAAAAAAAAGAGTTTTAGAATAGCATTTTAAGACCCTATACAAAAAATTTGTTTTTATAGCAAACTTAAACAAACATTTTTTTTGATATGCATGTAATTGTTTAAATTTTCAAGAAAATTTGAATAAATATAAAATACATTATGGTATTAGTTTTTTTCTATACGATTTGTAAAGTTGTTATTTTTTTCAAAATTTTATTATATATTAAGATAGCCCAATTAAAAACAAAATTGACGTATTTTTGATTTTTTTAATTATTTATTGTTTTAAGGGGTCATCTACTCCTTATATAGACTCTCGTATATGTACTCATAAATAAGTTTGATTATTTATAACTTTTTAATATTACATGATAGAAAAAATATTAAAAAAAATTATTTATGAATTTTAATTCTTCTCATAACTCATCAGTTCTTATATTGATTATGTCGCCTGGTCGATTCAAGTGAAGACTTCGAAATATCTAGAAAAATAAACATCGGACGAAATAATTTCACAGACAAAAAGAGCTACTACCCACCCTTTTGAAGGGTTAGGGGGGTAACTTTGAAATCTTAAATGGGAATCTCCATTTTTTTATTGCAGGTTCGGATTCTCCAGAAAAACAAATACATTAACTGCACCTACGATGAACTGCCATTTTCTCTATGGATAGAGACAGCTTTAAAATCTTAAATGGAAACTACCATTAGCACTATATACCCGAAGGTTGAGTTCTAAAAGATATAATATGTAAAGTTTGCAATTTTGAAGAAAAAAAAACACCATTAAATGTTTAACATAAATATATCTTTCAATAGTATGAATTTAAAAAGTCCTAAATATACATATATGATTCAACATTATATTATAAATGTAAGTGACTTTAAATATGAGATGTTATTTTTTTCTTCCAAATTACGTCATTCAGATATCATGTGCCTATGAAATTATTAAAACATTGGAACAAGATTCGACATAACAGATATTTTGAGAATATTACTTGCCAAAATTTTAAATTGTGGATATCTTTGTTGTCATTGTGTTTTATAATCGTTATAATTTTTTTGCGTATTATATTTTTTCTAAAAAAACAATTAAGATAATATTTACACAATAACTTTATTTTATTACTATCGTGGTTTAAAAATTAAAATAATATTTTATAGACTTCTAACGTAAATATTTCTGTAAACTGTAGTAAATATTGTGGAATCAAATATACCTGTACTTCTTTATATACATTTCAAGTATGTCTATTTAAAACAAATTTAAGATCAAAATATTTAATAATATGTAGTTATAAAATTATAATGTTAATTATTACATAATTATGCCCGTATGCATAAACATTATGTACATAAAGTTAGCAGAACAACTTTGAGATATGATTGAGAGTGTTTTACGTGAGCGGAAGTTTCCAAGTAGTAGGTATAGAAGAGCATGTATAAGAGGAATTATGAATGTGGATGAAGCGAAAGTTGCTTGTTTGGATAGGAATGTTTGGAGGAGACTAATTTCGGGATAATGAAAAGAGTTTGTGCACACCCTTTTGGGTACATGGCGTGATTGTGTATATGTATATATGTTATGTATGTATGAAAAAAAGAAAATGACAAAATTTGGTGTAAATATGGTGCTATTATGATGTGCAAACCAAAAATTTGGTGTTTTGAATTTTAAAAAAATATGGGATGTTTTGCTAACTTTACGTAAAGATAGCAAAACAATTGTTGAAAACTGATCAATAACAAATGACTAAATACCATGTACACTAAAATATACATAATATGGGCATAATTATGTTAAGAAAATTAACATTATAATTTTATAACCACATATTATTAAATTTTGATCTTAAATTTATTTTAATTAGACGTAAGTACTTGAAATGTAGCAGCTATATATTTATAAATTTATAAAAATCATTTTATATACATACTTTAGTAGCTTAGCTACTTTTATTGGTAGCTGTAGCTGTGCTATAAAAAATAAAAGTAGCTGCAGTTTGTAGCTTCAGAATTTGTATATTACTTATGTAAAAGGAGGTCATTATGTTACTAGTACAATAATGTAAATGTTATTATACAGTAACTATTAATTACTCGTATATACACCACTGGTGGCATTTGGTGGTGGTATGTAATCTGACATTTTCGGTTGCCATATTGAAAATTATGCAGTGACAATTTTATTGTTTGCTTTCGCTTAAATTTGAATTTAATTATTGAAAATGTGTGAAGAGGTTCAAGAAGTACACCGCTAGATTTGTTAGAAATTATATATTCGACCAAAGAAACATTATTCTCACAAATTACGTAACAAATATAATATAATGTTCTATGTTCAACTGTTAAGAAGGTTAAGGTTACTTGGTATGTATTTTTATTTATTTTTAGTTTAGTTTCGTTTGGAACGCTTGAAGAAAAAATAATATATATCATTCGGAATAGAAAGCTCTTTTCTATTATTGCTTGTATAATAGTACTGGAAAAAAATAAATTTCAACTTTTTCAATCACACTCCACTCCCATTTAAACACATTTCTAAATGAAGCACCCCCTAAATTCTAGTAAACAAACTAACAAACCCCTAGCGCGAACAATCCTATCCCATCCATTTTTCACGACTTGGCGACTGATATACATCGCAAACATTTCTACCAACACCGAAAAACCAAGAGTAACCAGGCACAGGCACACGAACTATACCGCAACGGTATAAACAGCTCATGATTCACCGACCGTGTGCGATTGGGCCTGTATGTGTGGTGTGTGTGTGTCCGCCCGCTCACCGGCAAATGACGGGGTGACCCAATTCCGAATTTGGGCCACGGAAGTCGAACTTGAAAACGATGCGACGAGGCGCAGCGCGTTCTACGTGCGAAAATACGGAACAGGGTTCGCGCTTACAATCGTTTCCCTGCTACCTACCTGCAACGGTAACGTTGTAAGCGAGAGTTTGCTACCCTCAGGGGATGATGAAGAAGAATTACTCGCTATAAACGAGGGTGAAGTTTGCCCGAATCATTTTTCGATGTTGTGTTGCGTTACATATATTTTTTTTGGAAAAAATGTGTTGGGATGGTTTATGTGTTACTTCATTTATTTTGTTGTAGATTAGATTATATACAGGCGTATATATTTTATATGAAAAACATTTTCTTTACTTTTTTATTTGATAGAAGTCAATTATAATCATAACGCTGCTTAAAGTGTGTATCTAATTTGGGGGAGGAAGGTAATTTATGTTGTTAATACTGTTTAAGTTGATAATATTCAATTAGCTTTTCTCACAAAAATGATTGTATTTTGTTCTATAAGTTGGCGAGTTTTTCCCAATTTGACTTTGAATTTCAATCTAGTATGTCAAATTTAATTTTGCTGTGTGTGTATAAATGCAATAAATATAATTATGAATACAGGGTTGCATATATTATAAACATTGTGTTACAGATTGCCTTATATGTAAGTTGTACCATTGCATACGTCATCAAATATGGTGAACAAAATGGCGGCTATGGCGTAACCTGTCTAATATTATGTCACCTTGATTATAACATATTTTTGATACGTAAACTCTCAGAGAAAATGTGGTTATATATGTTAAATATGTACAGTTCCTAAATTGGATAAAATTTTAATGAATTCATTGAACTGGTTGACTAGTTCATGCACGTGATAAATATGGTGGAGTTCATTGCAGCATCAGTTAAGCTAAAAAAATTAGTTGGTTATTGTATAGAGAAAATTAATTCTTGTAAAGAATTGGTTTTAATTTTTGTAATTATAACTTTGTCAGCAAAAAAAAATAGAACAAGTCAAGAATCATGTTTACAAACTTGACAATTTTACGATTGGAGTGTAACATATACATCAAAAATACAAATATTATCAATAATTTAATATATACTATAACAAAAAAAAAACTATTAAAGAAAATTGCAAACATTCAGAATTATATATTCCCGTTATTATTTGTTTTGTATTATTTTTGAAACAATCTAAAATAGTATATAATTCAACGAGCATATAATAATGTTCATAACTCATGAAGAAAGTCATAATTCATCCGAATAAATATTTAATAATCCAATTTATTATATAATAGTAGAATATTATATTTTTTTCTACAACCAGATAATAGGAAATTGCATTTTTAGGTTAATTGCACTATATCATAGCAGTAACGATAACTCGTCAAATATTTAAAATGCTATTTTGTAATTAGTCACAAACTGTTGAGTAATAAATTTATAAAAATTGTAATTAGTCAAAAAATATTAAGTATTGATGAAAAAAAATTCAGTGGCGTGAATAATAAGTATTATTATTTATCAAAAAATGCATGTATAATAAATATATTATTTAAAATAAGCACAAAAAAAACATGTTATCTTAAAAATTCAAATATGTGCACCTTATTACGTTAGTAATAGTAAGAAAATAAAATAACGTTTTGTTACAATTAAAATATTTCTAATTTTATTAAAAACTAGTTATAATTTTAATCAGTACATTAAAAAAACATAGAAATTATCTGAAAGTATTCCACAAATTTTTCCTATTTCTAATTAGCATAGTTTATTTTGAATTCCCGTGTCAAAACAACGAAATTTTCTAGTGGGATTTCTTTGAATATGTATAAATTTTCGTATTCAGTTAAATATATGCAAAATAATTCGAGATTGGCCGGCCATGCATTGTATAATGCAATCATCTTGTTACTGACTTTCTTGCACGATATCAAAACACAGATTTTCTTGACATTTTCATTCCAACTAGCACGAAAATTTTCGAGATAAATAATAGAATTTTCATTAGATATTATTTGATAATTTTCATTAATTTCTCTAAAACATAATTTTTTTTAAATACAAGTATTTATTTATTATAAGAAAGTGTTAATTCCACTAAAATATTAACAATATATTTGTGCTATTTTTTTTTAATAAATAGATAGAAAAATCGAAATATCGAAAATGTCTCTAGTTTTGTATGAAAATAAATATTTATTTTTCTGCAATGCATACACAATCCTCGAGGCAGTAGTATATTACCTCTTTTGTCATTTTAGAAATAAAGGAAAAATATTGGGATTTATTCCCAACGTAAATATTCGTGTATTTTTTCAAATTTTATTGTATTTCTTGTTATATTTCAATATAATAAAATTGTAAACTCATCAATATTAGGTAGATACTAACAAAAAATGTATTTTTTTATTTTTTAGTTATGTTTGGCGCTGCCACCAGGGATGTATATAATAACTAACTGCTGTATAATAATGTTCTATCAGAATGTCATTATTGTACTAATAACATAACGACCTCTTAAGAAATATGATTACGTAATATTATATTTAATTTATTTCATATATAACAAAATTATAATACAAAATTACAGTCAAACCATTTTTCTATGTATATATATATATTTGAATAAAAAATTAACATAAAATTTTAACATCCTTAGATACTGAAGCACTTGATCTGTACAATGTGTTAAATTTAATCTATATAACATATATTTTTCAACTTGAACTATACAATACTGACCGATTAAATTGTTACATAAAAAGAATTTTTAGACAGATTTCAATGTATGAATAGAAGTAAAATTAAATATGAAATTTCAAATTTATTTGGTATTACATGCGCAACACAAAATATAAAAGCAACCAAATTATAGAGCTTCTTCCTCTAATAAAATAATTCAGCGCATCTAATTTTTAATAAAAATAGTAATAATAATAACAAATTAAATTTGAGAAAAAGAAACTTCAAAAAGGAATGACATCTTTCAAAGCATTTTCTCCCAAATTCTTGTAATTGTATTTACCGCCGCGCCCGGCGAGATAGAGAAATTATTCCACCAGTAAGTGCGAAATTCAACATGCCAAACATTTCCTAATAAATCATCGACATTCCTGCTAATCTACCCATCTCGCTCTGACAACCGCGTGCAACCAATATAACCGACTAAGATGAATGGATAGCATATATAGTGCTAGATCGTTTTCTTGTTGTCTTGCGGTGAAATGAAATAAGTACAAAGATGTTTCACGCTTCTTGGTGTGTGTTTGTGTGTGAGAGAGAGAGTGGGTTACGATTCGCTAGTCGTAAATGAGCCGAAATTTTCACGATTCCAACAATTTTCACGCGATACTGAAATTATTTCAGCCAATTGCCCGAACGAACCAAAACGCAATTTGATTTTCAGTCGAGTTTCGCATATTAATCCGTTTTAAAATGGTTCACAAGCTAGCGTGTGCAAAATTATCTTTGTTTGAAGTGGAAATTTCATAGAACATTTTTAAGTATCATATTTCATTTCATTTATAATTTAATGTATAATTTAATAATTATTTACAATTTGAAAAATACAATCACAATAAGTATAGTAAGGGTGTGGAACAAATTCTTTCCACTATCTCGAAATCAGTTTTCTTCAAACATCCCTATCCAGACTAGCAACTTTAGCTTCATCCACATTCATAATTCTTCTCATACATGCTCTTTAGCTTTATCATCCACATTCATAATTCCTCTCATACATGCTCTTCTGTTCCTACTACTTGGAAACTTTTGCGCACGCAAAACACTACTCCAACTACTCATCTTAAGTCCTCGAAAACATATAGCTTCAAAATCATTCATATAATTTTTTTTAAAAAAACGATTATTAGACATTTGCTCAAGATATCCAAATCATCATAACTGATTAAAACCAAATTTTGCTACATTTTTTTTTTTAATTTTACTCTCATCATACACTAATCATTTTTGAACACGATTAAAACAACATTGTATATACTCAAACGGGCTTATTTTTAAACATTTACATTCCTACCATAAGTATCCAAAGCAGCCAAATCCTTACAACCGGCATTAAATCTTCTATCAATTTCACGATCAAAACGACCATTTTTAGCTAATAAATTACCCAAATACATAAATACATCTAGCTGCTCTAAACATGCACCATCAGCAGATACATTACATTCAGTCGTCAAGTTACCTTTCTTAAAAACAAAAACATTGCACTTATCAACATTGAACACAAGATTCATATTTACCAACAACATTAATTTTATCAATCATCCTTCTCAGGTGCTCTACAGATTCAGCCAAAAGAATCACGTCATCAGCATACATACATACAATATAGAACCTATTGTAACGCAAAGTTAAACAAAAAATGTTCAGTGGGAATGCTAAATTTTGCAGCAGGAACCGCATTTTTGGGTTAGGTTTGCAGCTTTATCTGTGCAGTAAAATCGTAGCAAAATTACGTAGTTCACAGATCACTCAGTTTTGCTCGTACACACTCAGTTTTGCTCGTACACTATACAGTGTTTACTCAGTTTAGTGAACAGGCATTCTAATTTGTGATATTTTTCAATAAAAGCTATAAAAATTCTCTAGTCCACGATATATTTTACTAGATAACTAAATATTAACCACAAATTGCATCGATGCAAATGTTAAATAAACTATAATAGCGACACACACGCTCTGTTTGAATTGCATAGGTATGGTTTGCACAATTAAAAAAAAACTAACGACTGTACATTTCACTCAGTTCATACTCATTGTCAATCCAGCACTCCGATTTTCACATACACGTTCCGAAATAACTGCGTAATTTCGATTTGTGAAGTTAATAAAGTCCTTGTTACCTTTACATAAACCTGATATAAGACTGAGATCCAGATTTATGATATTTGAATTGAAAGAAACAAGTTCACCATTATTTAGTTGTTTAGAACTGTGCAATGAAGTCTGTTTTGCGAATCAGAATATTGATATAATTTTTTGTACCAAAAATAATTTGAAAAATAAATTTGTAAATGCAATTTTACTGTAATGGGGAAGTTTAGCGTATTTTTTTTATTTCTTTATTTGGTTGGACCTGGCTTAAAAAGTGATGTTTAATTTATCATTTTTCTCGAAGATGCCCAGATTTCCTAAAAAATGCAAAAACATGTCGTGATGACGTCAGTAATGCCATCGCAAAACTTATGTCAACATCTGAAACAGACGCACATGTATTGCCATGGTTACCGACACAAGCTATTGGCTGGGCGTAACCGAATCAACAAAAATCAACATTTACTACGACATACGTTTTCAAAATTATGTCTCACCAACTCTTCTGCGCTTGCGCGCAATAGGCTTGTGACGTCAGTAATGCTCTTACAAAAATTGTTAATAACAAATAAATGAAACAATTATCAAAAATTTTAATGACAGTTTCTGTTATTATTTTATATATATATTTGAGAAAAAATAATTTTACACGCAACTTCAATCACGCTAAACTTCCCCATTGTTTACATTAACACTTTCTGTGGTTGGCTCTTGATGAAACATTTTTAAAAAAAATTATTAAGAAATAAAAATAATTTTTTTTTGTAATTATTTAATTGAGTGTTTCCTGTAATCTTGCAGTATAAATAAAGTATTATTATTAATACTGTGCAATAAACTGAGGTTTGCTGCCAAGAATTTACATGTAATTTTGCATAATTGAAGTATTAAATTGAAAATTGCCTAATTTAATTATTACATCTAATATTACTGATGAAATAAACGACATTTTAAACAAAATTTAAGAAATCATATTTTTATTCAAGTTTCAAAATTTAATGAAAATCTATTTTACATATTATTTTATGTAATTTAAAGTTTTTTTAACATTGTGTTGAAATTCTACTTTTTAACGATTTTGTTTATAATAATTAAATTATTTCTATAAAATTATGAATTTGTCTGTTATAAATATAAACAAATAATTAAATATTTATATTGCAAAATAAATTCAATAAGTACAAATAAATAAATATGTATGTATATCCAAAATTTGACATTTTTTTTAAAATATGCCTTTCAAGTTAATATCTTTGTTTTTGTAGACTTAGAGAAATTATGAATGTGGATGAAGCGAAAGTTGCTTGTTTGGATAAGAATGTTTAGAGGCGACTGATTTCGGGATGATGAAAAGAGTTTGTGCCACACTTTTTTGGGTACATGGCGTGATTGTGTATGTATGTATAGTTATACTCATCACTCATTGAGTGATCTTTGATCATTGGGTACGTCGAGTATTTGTGTAACCTTAGATCACTAATTAGGACTTTAGCTTAGCTTTCGTAATACGTATATAGCTTTTTAAATTACTGTTTGCGGTTTAATTGAAATTATTTTATTTTATTATCTTTTCGCCACAATAAGATCTAATTTTAATTTATTATCTGTTTCTATATTATATCAATTTCTATATCCATATCAAGTTTGTTAGCCGTAACTTTATACAGGGAAGACTTGATTTAATATTTTGTGTAAATTTGGGCGTGTGATGTCACAATATGAATTTCAGTAACTTTAACATTATTTTTTTTTTAACCAAACGTTCATTAGACATTCGCTCAAGATGACCGAACTGACAAACACCAACTTTTACAACAAATTTTCTTTCAATTTTACACTCATCATACATTAATCTATTTCGTAGTTACACCACATACCCCACGTAAAAATCTTATTTCCACAGTTTGATTAAAAGAATTTATAGGAATGATTTTGAAAAAATACGTTTGCGTGGACGTCCGATGAGTGGGTATGTTTGAGAGTGTTTTGCGTGAGTGAAAGTTTCCAAGTAGTAGAAATAGAAAAGCATGTATGAAAAACATTATGAATGTGGATGACGTTAAAGCTAGCGATGTTTGGAGGAAACTGATTCCGGGATAAAAAATACGGATTTGTTATTTCAACTTTAGTTTAATATATTAGCCATTAAATTAAATAAAAAATAAAAATGACAGCTGTTTTATTTTTTCTATTGGTTTTAGTAATTAGCAATGTTGCTAAAACGTACCAACTTCGTTAAAAAATTGATGTGAATATTATAAAAATTATAAGCATTAATGTGTTCAAATTAAAAACAATTATACTTTGTATGTAAACCTATAGAATATCAAAGAAACAAAGCCTACCCCATCGACAAACTATCCAGAATTTAAAGTACCAAATTTCAAGAGCCCTTTTTCAAAGTCTAATGTGGTTCTACGCCTACAACCGCAACCCCTTTAGTACTTACAATGCTATTACACCCCCCCCCCCGCCGTTGTTGCCTCAGTGGAAAGAATTGAAAGGGTATTCTTCTTTTTTTCGTGGTTTTGTTGTCAGTGGCATTCTTGCTCATTCCGTTCCCGTCTCGAAAAACGAAAACGATGCAAAACGACGTCAGTCCGTATAAATACGGTACGAGTGACAATTCCTGTGTTGCAGAAAAAGACGCCAAACGATGTTCTTTTAACATTTCAGACGGGTTTATTGATAAAATATGTCGATTGTAAATCAATATATTTATAGTTTTCGTTTTTCGTATTTTGATATCTTTTAATATTATTTTATCTGATGCTGTAAAAATTGGCTGCTAGTGACGGTATATAGAGCTAATATTGGAAACGAATATTCTATAATGGCATTTTTCTCGGTTATCATATGTTCGTAAAATATCTTGGATATACCTACCTATATTGAAATACTTATATTAGCTTTATTATATTATAGCATATTTATAATGGCTTTTAGTATAGTCGTAGAACAAGTATAGTAGTGTTGCATGTAATAAAATGATATAAATACGCTTGAAGAAAAATATAATTACATTAAATAAGAACTGTTTTAGGATTGGATTCTGTTTAATTATTTTATAAAAACAATGATTCGACGAAACTGAACGCTCGTCTTCATCAGGTCAAAATTTATCAATTTATAAATTTTGACCCGATAAACACGAGCGTTTAGTTTCGTCGGAAATTAAACAGAATCTAATCCTAAAACAGTTTTTATTTAATACAATGAGTTCTGAAAATTATTTTACTATATAATTACATGTTTATTGAAGATATTTAAGTAATATAAAATACACAAACTCTATAAAATTATTAGCATAAATTCACAAAAATATAAATAATAAAATAAAATTCCATAACATGTTACAAATACGAACAACATACAAACTCAAATCTCTTAAGTAATTATTCTAAATGTAAAAATAATTATTGTCGTCATAACGTATTATATACGTATAATAAATTGAAAATAGAACACTAAATATAAGAAATTTAATATAATAATACGTATAAATAAAGTAGTTAAACACGAAATAAAAATAATGTAAATTTCCGTTCATAGTTTTGCAAAAATAATTTTCAAATTTAAAACATGCATTCAGACCGGAAATTATAAGACTGGATTTTAAAAATAAAAAAATAGCAATATTAATAATACTGTATATTCAAGAATTAAAATTTTGTTATGTTAAATTTAAATTAGTATTCTATTAATTTTTTCTTTCTTAATAAATAGAAAAATTCACATGTTAAAAAAAACTAAAAATATTGCACACTATAAAACAATACAAAATATTAACATTAAAAGCAAAAGTAACTTGTAAAGTTAACTTAAAGTTAAAGTGATTATAAACTGACATATACTCATTCAATAAAATTTAAAGTTATGCAAAACTGTTTTTAAATATTATGTTTTCACAAAATATTGTAGATGCAAATTTCCTTCAAACGTATATACATTCATACACAATCACGCTATGTACACAAAAAGATTGTGGCACAAACTATTTTCACTATTCCGAAATTAGTTTTACTCCAGTGGTGTATATAGTAACTAACTGCTGTACAGTAATGTCATTATCATACTAATAATATAACGACCTCTTTCTACATAACATAATATTAATATTATGGACACATTGGTGTGATAAAAATTCCTAATGAACCACTATAAGTATTTCAATATTTTTACAAAAAATTCTACATGTATAGAAGGCAATTTTAGTAAAATCCATAATTTTCCTTAAACAATCTAAACTTTAAATGCATAAAAGTAAATTTTCCTTCCAAATCTAGATAGAGACTTATCGCTTGTGATGCGGGCAACATAAATGCGTACCTACAGAGATTACAGCCATCGACAATTTATAGCTGTGATGTAATTACTGTAGTCTGTAGAGTCTATATAGTGGTTTGAACGTTGAACCCTCCCCTAGTTGCTGCGGTCGGCATTTTAAAGGCCTTTCGTATGACTTCTAATGGTTCTCTAAGCACTGTTTAATGTTCAATGACTCCGTTTTTAAACGTTTTTTTTCCACGGTGTAATAATGGCATTACATGAAGTTTTAAACAAATATGGTTGGTGGTTATTGCGGACTTTTGTTGTTTTAATGAAGCCATTGCAGGATTATTGTTTTTTCACTAATTTTACGCTCGCGTACTTGAAGATAATTGAAATTGTAATTAAAATTTTAAAGCGAAATTAAAGTACTTTTTATACAACAATAAGAATTAAAATTTACCTGTTTTGTATTGGATTATGAATATTTAATACGTATTTTTATTTAATTCTGTCACCTGACGATTGGAAATTTTCCGTTCAATACTTTATTCAAATTATTAAATATTCGATAAAAATATGTAATATAAATATTATTATGAATCTGGTTTAACTGAAAATTCCTATAAATTTTAATTCAAAAGAAAAAATCTAGATTTTTTTTAAATATCTCATTTGTTAATAAAATTTCAAGTAGTATAATTGATTGTAATGAAACTATAGAATTTTTTATTATTGATCATAGATAAAATAATTATTTAAACTAAATTTCGTAATATCTTACTTTATTTCAAACGTCCATTAAAGTGCGTATAACAGATTGATAGAAATTTTTTAATATTTTCAATTTTACAATTAAATTATTTATTAACAATATGTATTTGAACTATTTGATCTAAAAACAAGACTGTTAATTGTTTTGTTTTTATAATATTAAATTACTTAAATTATTTAAAATAAATAAAAACAATCGTCAATTGTTTCAATCAGTTTTTGTTTGATAAATTAACAATTAAAAAAATGGATTGACCTTTCATATATTTTTCATTTTAAAAATATCAATATACAAAATAAAACTGCTTTAGGTTCTGTTTTAAAATTAATTTATAATCGACGTTTCGATGAAACTCAACATTTGTCTTTATCAGGATAAACTGATACATATATTCTCATCGAAAAGCCCACATTAGTGAATCTTTAAGAAAACCCACAGAAGAATTTTTTGTTAACAAAAACAATAAAATTTTTATATGTTTTATTTTACTTAAGCAATATAATTCAATAAAATATAGTATGTAATACCTAGTTTTATTGTTATTTCAATTATATACATCGAAGAAAAATTATTCTTTCTTTTCTCTCAACAGACATATAAAAATTATGCAATGTGAACCGCGAATAAAATATACTTTCTATCATTTTACATACATTTTGAACACGTACAAAGAGCTAGTATAAAATTTGTAATGTGATTGTTAGTTTTTTTTATTGCAGTCTTTAAATAAAGTAACTTTAATAGTTAGTTATAAAACTGGCCATTAGAGAGAAACAAATTGAGAGGGAAGTTTTATTTCTAATAGTTGACAAGCATAATCTGCGGTGAAATTGACTGCTTTCGTGAAGTTCAATAAAAACGAAAACTTTCAGTCAACAAAAATCGTTTAATCGTTCTTAGTCTATCGAAAGTTTACGATGCATTTTCTTCTATAATTTATTGCAAATAACTTAAATAAATTGGAGAAAACAAATTGCTATTACTGTTGAAAAATTCAGCAGGTAAATTGTTTTTCTTTCTTCGGAAAATTTTTACATGAAACAATCGTTTAAATGCATTCAAAATGGTTCTTGGTTTTTTATAGTCTTTACGAACATTTAAAGTATACAATATTGTTATCACACGAAAAGAAAGAAACAAAGACTCATATATACAACAATTCATGGAAAATCGAACAATCATTAAACAATTTTATTGTTTATTTATTATACACAACAATAAAAGACTATTTAGTTGTATTTATTAGAAAAATATCCAATAGTGAAAAAACTGTTAATAATATATTTAATGTTTCATTCATTATAAACACATATTTCGAATAGTTAATCGAAACTAGAAGAAACTGCACACGAAAATTGTCCACAGTGTTCATTCGTTTTAACATGTACTAATTTAGAATTTATTAACATAATAAAAAAAATTCAGAATTCATTATATTAAAATCAAACGGTTATCGTTTGTAGTTATATATTAAAGGAGTATTTAATAATAATCGACATTTCGACGAACTCAACGTATGTCTTCATCAGGAAAAAAGATACAAATAACATTTACAGTAAATCAGAACATAGATACAAGTTACTAGCTAACAAAATATGTTATTAGATTATAAAAATTACAAATTTTTAATTAAAGGAAGCCATGTTTTATATAAATCAGTGCCTTCACATTGCCTGATGTTATCTTTTTCTTTATAAATCTCTATTGCTTCTGTTATCAATCTGCTGTTAATATTGATTGGTCTTACAATTATTACAGTAGAAAATCTTCATGATGTAAAATTCGAAAATACTGTAATAATTGCAAAACTTATCAATATTAACAGCAGATTGGTAAGAGAAGCAATAGAAATTTTTAAAGAAAAAGATAACATCAATCATTATGAAGGAACTGATTTAAATAAAATTTGTCTTTAATTAAAAATTTATATATTGTACGTTCTAGTTACTTATTTTGTTGCCTAGTACCTTGTATCTATGTTCTGTTTATTTACTTTAAATATCATTTGTATCATTTTTCCTGATGAAGACGTACGTTGAGTTCGTCGAAACGTCGATTATTAATAAATATTAATACAGAACTACAACCTATAGTAAAGCCGTTTTATTTTAGAATGTATTACTTATTACACAATTTTATTTAACTTAAAACTCTGTCAAATTTTACAATCAATTTTGCATTCACTTTTACATACGGACCTGGTTTTCTGCAAAAAACGATTTGAAAAACTGATTGTAATATTTTATAAAAACTAAAAAGTATAAAATAAAATGTATAAAAAAGATTTCTAACAATCTTTTTTACTGTTCCACAATATGCTTAGTCATAGTAAGTGACTATAAGAAAATTATGCATCATCTGTTGAAAATTTTAATATTCCAAAATTATTGTAGTGCTTATAATGTTGGTCAAAATTTAGCTAGAGAAAGAAATAGTTTCTATATTTATATAAACGAATCACTTCTACATTAATAATTTTCTAAGCTATATATTAAATAAGAGAAATTATATCAAAATTTTCTATGTTTTTTTAGAAATAATAATATATTATTTTAGACATTTACATGACAATATATTTTTATATTATCATTAACAAAAAAATAGAAAAAATAAAAACAAGATAAACAACAAACGGAACAGAAAAAAAATTGTTAATGATTATACCCATTAATAATTTCCATTGTTTTTTTTTGTTACCTAAAAAATAGATTTTCGCGTCTAACAGAGATAAAAATTTTATCGTCCACATTTTTTTTTTGCTTAATATTTTTTTTAAGTGAACATATTCGCTTGAATATGATGCAATTATTAAATATTTATGCGAACCATATAAATAATTTTAGCAATATCTAAACTAACGTATATGACTATCTTTAAGTTCAAGATTAATTCAAATCTTGCTGAGTCGACTTAAGGAAGATATAAGAAAAAACATAAGAAGTGTAAAATCTGCTATTGCACAATATGTGTTACAAAATCTTCATGACGTGAAACTCGAAGAGACTATAATAATTGCAAGACCCATTAATATTAATAGTAGATTGATAAGAGAAGCAAGAGAAATTTATAATAAAAAAAGATAACAACATTAAGTGCGAAAAGTAAAGGTAAATTTTATAATTTAGTTACTTATTTTGTTACCTAGTAACTTGTTTCTGTGTTCTGTTTATTTATTGTATATGTCATTTGTATCATTTTTTACTGCTGATGATGTAGGTAGAGTACGTCGAAATGTCGATTTTTAATTAAAATTAATACAGAACTAAATCCTGTAACCTTTTTATTTGATGGTTTTCATGGTTATGTAAAACATTACCTCTAAATTATTTTAGGGCATTGTTTATAATTACAAAATAATAAACGAAAATATGAAAATAATTTCGGTCAGAAATACAAAGTTACACCGATAAAATTTTTGTTTATAAGAAATAGACCTCAATATCAAACGGCAAGTAAGAAATTGTTTGTTATATTGAAAATATAAACTATTTTTGATAAAACTAGGTAATTATTTAAAGAATATAGCTCACATAATCCAGTATATCCTACTACATAGCATAGCAAAAACATATTTTATAAACAAAACATAAGTTTTTGACTTTTTAATGGAAAATCTTGCACCAAAAGTAGACTTATCGCACATCATTAGATACAGAAGTTAACGTACAATTCAAAAATATGTAAAAATATATACGGTAATTCATTTAAAATTCAAAAATTAAGATCATTTCCGGTGATTTCGGAAATGTTTGTCAAATTATATATTATTTTATGTCCCCCTATATTTAGTTTATTCCTGCAAAATTTTAAAATATTATGTTATAAATAAAAAAGTTATTTAGAGTAGCCCTGCTTCCACGAACACCCGGAATATTTTATATTATTGTTTTATTTCAAATGTATAAAATATTAATAAATAATGAGTTTCCGTAATTATAAAGCGGAACATAAGAGCTATATGCTCGAAAAATTGATCATATAGTTTTTTTAACAATATTTACTTGCTTTGTCAATGATGCGGGTCGTTAACCCACAGCTAAGCAAGTTTATAGTGGGTTCCGAGTCACTCAGTTGCAATCGATATCAGTTCAATAGTTCAATTAAAATATTATAAATATGTTATTAATATTTTATAAATAAATAAATAAAAAAAATTCATTTATCTAAAGTCTAAACAACTTCCTACGTTTGACACAAAGTACGTCATAGTAAAGATTTAACAAACAATATAAGGGTTACCAACCTCTGTACAAAAACTCTTAATACACTAAAATGGCTAATAAACCATAACCAAACAACCAGGCATCCAAAGCTATTAAAATTTAATTTCTATTTTTTGTTTAGTAAGAAGCAAATATTTCTTGTCCTACTCATTGTTACCCCTTTGAACTTAATTCATTTAAAAATCTTCAAAATAATTTCCATCAATGACAATGCATTTTATCAAACACAACGAAATGAAAACATTTTTCGTTATTTTGTAAACGAGCAAGTGAATACAGCTGGTGTATAGTTATACGAATTGAGTTAGAGGGCGGTTCCATGCATTTGCCGGAGCCGCCGGAGCTTTCACCGGATCGAACCGCAATCGGTTGTATTCGGCAAGGATCGGACAGCATCGTTAAGCACCGACTTTCGCCGAATTGACGAGAGCTTTAGACCGATGAATGTGTGAGTGATACATCCCTTTGTATCGTTCGAAAGCTGCTGTTTATTATTGTTGTTTTCTATATGTGAAATTGTTAAGTGAAATTGTTGAATCATTCGTCATTGTTGTGATTGTGCGACAATAATTGTTCAGGAAAACGCAGTGTTCTTCAGAAACAACTGAATACAAATTTCTGATTTTTTTAATCTTATTGTGCGGTGGATTATTCAAATGTTTTGTGTTCTTGTTTGACAGTTTGGCGGTTAATTTTTTTTTTGTTTCTACATAATAAATTTCTATACAGCGGAATAAGTATGAAGAAATAGAAACATTGCCAAAAAAATTTCCGGGTCATAAAGTATCAATCTGATAGCTTATGATAAATGACAAGGTTATAATATAATAATAAACCCTCACAAAACATAATAAATAAAAAAAAAATATAAAAATCGAGTGAGCTGATTTTTCGCATCATTAATTTTAGACTTTTCTTCCTTGTATTACAAAGCGTTTCTGGTCAAAAGATACAACATTGTGGCTTTTTTTTATTAAAATATGTAACAAAAAATTAATCAATAAATAATATACTTTTAACAGTGCTTCGAATACACGACAGCATAAAAAAACTATTAATAAAATATTATCTGCACTATCATACATAAAATATTACATATCTCGTACAAATTTAATGTACAAATACTAATAATTATTTAATTTAATATGTTAAACTATAATTTAAATTATAAATTTAATAGTATCGTGCAATTTGAACAAGATACTGCAAGAACTAACAATAAAATATGAATAATTTAATGTTAAAACAATATCACAAGCTACATAGTGTTAGTAAATTGTAAATTATACAAGTGTAAACAACACTTTTGTTGAAAAAGTATAATACTATTTGTGTATTATGCACAATTATCAGGAGCAACAGGGGTGCACAGCCCATTGGCCTGATGCTGAACATCAGGTAGGATTGTCCAAATTTTTTTGTTTTATTTCATAAATTAATTAAGTTCCGACGGTAAACGCGTATTGAGAAATTGAGTATGCTTTTACACTGTAAATTTGTATGCAGATTTCTGAGATAATAATATAAACTTAGATTAATTTATCTGAAAATAAATATCGAAAATATCGATTGAAATAATGGTTTGGAAATCAGACATAAAGAAATACTAAAGCACAAAGAAAATACAATCAGTTTGTGCGAGATTTATCAGAAATTACACTTAAAATATGTTCTCATCAAAATGTGGGTTAGACGATACGATAAGATTATCTTAAAGTTTATTTTTGTATTGTGAATCAATGTTGTTAGTATATTTTTTTGAATAATTAATGTTGTATATTACGAACACCATTGAGTTTTTTAATTATTATTTAACACCTTTCAATAACTAAAAATTGTGTACGATCATTACTGAACAGTATATAACTATAATTACAAGGTTAAAAGTTAACGGGTAATCATTGCTAAGGCTAATATAGTGCGATTTTTATATTGTAATTGCACAGAGAAAATTTTTTAGATGATTTTTTTATATTTCCGTTCTTTTATCTAAAAAACAAATAAATGATTTTTCAACTTTCAGATCATACTAGATAAAACATCTAATTCAAGAGTAGATGAATACATTTCATGTAGGGCCCATTTCATAAACGATAAATAAATTTACTTTACAAGTAAATTAAATTTTTCTGACAATTTCTGACAAATTTGGCGGTATACATTGCATTCCTTGAAATTTTTCTCACATTTTCAATAATCAAATTCAAATTCAAGCGAAAATAAACAATGAAATTGTCAATTAACTTAACTTGACTTAATAATTTTTAATATAGCTGTCAGAGATGACAAATTAAAAATACACTTGACCGTGTTTCGTAGATCGAATATACAGTTTTTGACCATCCTGGACCGGTGCATATTGCGTTTCTTACAGTTCTTTTCAATAATCAAATTAAAATTCAAGCGAAAATAAATAATGCAACTGTCAATTAACTTAACTTTACGTAATAGTTTGTCAATATGGCCACCGAAGATGTCAAATTAAATACACTTAACGTTGTAGTTATGTGTGGTACTGCCACCAGTGGTACCTATATAGTAACTAACTGCTGTATTATAATATCATTATTGTACTAGTAACATAATAACTTCTTTCTGCATAGGCAATATGTCAACGTAATATTAATATTATGATACGCTTGAAGAAAAACAGTACTTTTTTTTAATATCTCATTTTTTTGAAATTGGCTTTTAGTTTTAATACTACTACTGAAAAAGCTTTACTATTACAAACGCATGCTTTAGAGTACAAACACGCCAACAAGTGTAATTAGTTAATGCCATTAGTATCTAACAATCTCTAATAATATTAATTATTTGTGTAGATAAAATTAGCATTTATTAATTACTTATGTTTCATATTAAAATTGAAATATAAGCCCTTTTTAAATGTTAATAAGAATATTATTTCCCCAATTTAAATTATAATAACATAGAATACTATTTGGTAAAAATACGTGTTGAATAATTTCAGAGTTTCATGTATTTTCGTTTAAGAATACCATTTAAAACTAGACAAAGAAACTATAAGGGTTTGAAAACCATTTGTTCTCAGTTTAGATGTCAGGTCAAGATAAGGGTGAAATGTAAAAATTTACCTTCTTCGTTTTTTTTTTACATTCTCAATGCACGCAAAACGATCTCAATGCTTAGCAAGTAACACGTTGAATAAATTGAATTTTTTGGAATTTTTTTTCTATATTTTCTCTAGTTCCGTGATTCTCAAAGTGCGCAATATTGACCCCCTTATGGGTAATTTAGGATTCGTGGTGGGCAATGATGGGTTGTCGGGTAATAGGAGGGGGGCTACGAATATTCCGGGGGCAAAATAAAAATAACGCGTAAAAATTATTTTATATAGCAGGGGAGAGGGGCATTGGAGATTTATTTTATTCATAATTGGGCAATAGCACTAATAAGTTTGAGAACCTATGATCTTGTTAGTTAAAAATTCAGTCATATCATTCTTCAATTGTTTTTCGTATTTTGAACAAATATAATAATGAATTATTATTAATATTAATGAATTATGTTGTTGTATTACTGTTAAACTATAGAGAATTAATTGGCTCCAAATACCATTATATATGAATCACTAAGAAACAGCTTCTAATTTTCCCCGGAACCCATATACAAATATATACTATAAAATGTATAAAATGTATAAAATTTAGAATTTCTTGATTATTGGCACTATTCAAAAAAAGGTAAATTTTTCTTTACGGTTACCAAATATATTAACTTCAAACTTTACAGACTGTTATTGTAGCATATTTTATGAATATAAATCACGAAATTTTAGTGCGACAATAATATTTACAATATTAACATTTTGAATGTTGAAAAACTGCTGCCATATTTTTCCATGTTTATATAACTACTGTCAGATACTGCTATTTTATTTTTTTACGTTAAAAACAACTAAAAATTCTTTACGTTGCTTTAATTTCACTAAACATTAACAAATTAACCTCTTTGCTTTACTTATCCTGCTATGAGCGCCACCATATATGTCACGTAGAACCATTTCATCTTACGTATAACCTATGTTAAAAACAAGTCTTCAAAATAAGTTTTGCCATTGTAAATATCATTTATGCACTAAAATTTTGCGATTTATATTCATAAAATGTGCAAAAGTAACAGTATGCAAAGTTTGAAGTAAATACATTTAGTATTATAACCGTAAAATTTAGCCAAAAAAATACAAGTACATAAAATCATCTAACCTGTAACTGCATCTTATTGTGTCTTCCTGTCTGTGATTGGTATTCTTGTGTTTCCACAAACTCTATAATTAAAATGAAAAAAACACTATACAATAACTGAATAAATCACTGTATTTTTAGATATACAAATAATTAAAATTTGATTCAGTTAACTCACAATTTATTTCAAATGAAATCGATTAAGACCTATGACACTGTACACAACTAACGCACAAATTTTATTCACAAACACCGAAATGATTTATAGAATAATAATTAAATATAGCCGACCGATTCAAAACATGTGTCTGACACCGTTCGTAACTGTACGGGCCCGAATTCAAATCCCAGTAAAGGCCCATATATTTATGATATCTTTTTATCGTCTAAAATACACTTAAAAGTAAATATAAAATATTGTTTCTGGCTAATATCCATAGCAGCTAAAGCAAATATGTGGTTAAAAATAAATAAATATAATTCAGTTACATAAACAGTCGAGCGATTTAATATTTGTAAACAAATTTTATATTCTTAATATACCATATTGATATGGAAAAAAAGACAAATTTCACTTAATTACTTCTTCATTAAAAAATATATTTATTTATGTAGATAATACGTATTTCGGCAGCGATGCTTCCTCATCTGTACAAGTTTGACAATTAAACTTTTTTTTTTTTTAACTTATAGATACTGATATTGGCCAAAGCTGCAAAGACTTCTAGCCAGCAACAATGTTTTACTGATAATATAATATAGACAACACATATAGACAGAACTTCATAGGTGACGAGTGGTATCAGACTAATACGTTAAACGACTCGGTCATGCAGGTTGGCAATGGAAAACTTAATTTTTATCTAATTGGATTATAGGTTTACGCAACAAGACTACAAATAATTTTAGTATAACTGAAAAATATTCAATATATTTTACATTTAATTAACACTTAATAAACAGTAAAGTAAAATTTGTAAAATTTTATTTTTTAGTAAAAAAATCTTTCATAATTCATTATATCGGTTTCCGTAATTCCTAGGTGGAACATATGAGCTATATGCTCGAGAAGCTGAATATATAGATACTTAATATTTTTCTTGCATTGTCAAATGGTGCGGGTCGTTAGCCCACAGCCAAGCAAGCAAATCTACAGCTTATAGTGGGTTCCAAACTACTCAAATCTAACATATCAGTTCAGTGGTACAAAATTCTAATACCAAAAATAATATTTAATTTAAGGCACTGATTTAAATAAAATTTGACTTCCTCTAATTAAAAATTTATAAATTTTATGATATAGTTACTTATTTTGTTACCTATAACTTGTTTTTATGTTCTGTCGATTATTAATAAATATTAATACAGAACTGGAAGTACTCAAAGTTAAACTTAAAACCGTTCATATTTTATATTTTTAATATAATAAGTATGTACTTAAGAGGATATGCAGCACATTATATCAAAATTTTGAGAGACGGGTCGGGTGTGAGAGAAGTAACACGAAATGTGGATGACGATAAAATTGCTTGTCTGGATAGTAATATTTGGCTAAAACTGATTTTGGGATAGTGGAAAGAGTTTGTTCCACACTTTTTTTTTGAGTACATGACGTGATTGTGTATGTATGTATTGAATAATAAATTTAATATTCAATGTTCTAAAAATTAAAAATGGATTACTCTTGTACTTAGAAGAATCACAAAACACATTAAATATTTTATTTACGAAATTTTTAGAAAAATAACAATCATATTTTTTTAAAATTTGATAATTTATACTTTATTTTAAATTAAAGTAATTTTATATTTTGTCGTAAAAACATGTTTGTTTAAACAAAGTTCAAAAAGAAAAAGTTTATTAACTGAAGAGAAAAAGATTCAGTAACGTTGTTAGTATTTTTCCATGTTTATGATTATATTCTTTATCTTTTTTGCATTTAATTTTCTATTTGAGTTAGCTTGTTCTCGTTGACTTTCTTACGTAGTTGAATATCTGTTTAATTTCAGTCCTCCATTAAGCAAACTACTGTACATTTAACTGACTTGGTGTGCGTTTTGCTTAAGATCTTGAAATAACGATAAACTAAAGGAGAATTTGCCTCGCGTTTAATCTTTATCATTATTCATTATGAAACATGTATCAAGTCAGACTTACACTATGAAAATTACTTGTACATTACTTCAAAACTACTAAAGTTTCATACTTTTAAAAACATGCAGTAAAATTTAATAGAAAAATAAAATATTTTATAATAAAACGACTTTAGAATTTAGTTCTGTATTAATTTTTTTTAATAATCGACGTTTTGACGTACTTTACGTACATCATCAGTACATATACAGTAAATAAACAGAACATAGAAACAAGTTACTAAGTTATTTACTTTGTAACTAATTCTTCCTGATGATGATGTACATAGGGTACGTCGAAACGTCGATTATTAATAAAAATTAATACAGAACTAAATCCTAAGGCCGTTTTATTTTTAACATAATGAGTTCTGAAAGATTTTTTACTATGTTAAAATATTTTATTTATATTGAAACTGAAGTCCACGAGCTATAAGATTAATTCCTTTATAAAGCTTTTTAAAATAAAAAATATCTTGACACAGATTTTTATAAAATAGGATTTTTATGCACGCTGAAAAAAGGTGAATTAACGCCAGAGTAGGACTATGTAATAACCATTAATAGAAATTCACAACCGTTATTTGATATGCACATTATTTTTTACACAAATGGATTCGGTAGCGAAGACCATCAATCCAGTAGATGCTATATATCACTTTTCAAAGTTTATTTAGACGAAACAAAGACAACACAAACATAGATGCTCCAAGCAAGCGGGATTCGAACCCGGGCCCGCACAGGTAGGAGCAAAAAAAACTTAACCTAATCTAATCTACTGACGTGTATTTATTACATCTGGTGCTAATTTCCATAACTTGACGATAGCCGAAATTGAAATTTCTATTATATGGCGTGTATTGACATATTTAAATGTTTATTTATATGTACCCCATTCTTATATTTACTGTTTCTTTTTTTTTTCAAATACTTTATTTATATAATTTATTCGATTTTAATGTTAATTATGCACAAATAACATTATTTCTATTTCCATTCTAAAATTATATAAATATAAAGTTTTACATGATTAGGTTTCTAGTTTACTGTACACCAAGCCTTAATATGACTTTTCTCTGCTTACTTTAATAATCACTCATTGACATTTGTAAGCATTGTAGACACACATTTAAATACACTGCCGTGCTACTGTCTTAAATTTAATAACACGTTAACAAATTTTGTTAAATATTAGTAGAGTAGGTATTCATTTATCACGTGTAACTGTCACAGAACATTAAAATAAGCAATAAAACAAGTTTATTGCCGGAGAGTATATACGTAATAAGAAATTTATCTTCCATAGTTTATTTAAAACCACATAAAAAAGATATTACGATTTTATATTTGCAAAAAATATATAAAATTTAAGATTTAAGATGTGCAAGCGAATTTTGGAAGATAGCAAGATCAATTCAATTTTTTTTTATTTAAAACAGTTAACATATTAAACAATCTTTCAGAACTCATTATATTAAAATAAAACGGCTTAAAAATTTATAAATTTTATGGCCTAGTTACTTATTTTGTTACCTTGTTTCTATGTTCTGTTTATTTACAGTAAATGTAATTTGTATCATTTTTTCCTAATGAAGATGTACGTTGAGTACGTCGAAACGTCGATTATTAGTAAATATTAATACAGAACTACGACCTAAACCCGTTTTATTTTAGGAATTATTTGTCTTCATTTGAAGTTATAGTACTTACCATATATTTTATGTTTTAATTTAATTATATTTTTATATAATGAGTTCTGAAAGATTTTTTACTATGTTACTTATTTAAAATTCACATTGCGTTTGTAGTAATATAAATTACAAATCTTAATAAACTCTTAAACTTGTCAACGAACTAAAATAAATGAGTACAAGTACAAAACAATAATGCAAAAATATTTTAAACGTATTTGAAAATGATTTATCATTGCTACGGACAAATTTTCCAACATAATTATAAACTTTCATGTACAAGTACGTACTAGCATGGCATAGTTACCCTTTTATTCCTGTATTAGTTTTAAAACTAAACTCAAACACATTTACTAACTACATGTCGTATCGCTGCTATATACTTATTTGTATGCAACAGGTATCCTAACATGTTTAAAATGTACATGCATTTTTTGAATGTATGCAACTTTGTTAATATGCGAGGTTTTTTTTTTATTTTGTTTATATATATTTGCATGTGTGTATTTATTGATTTGCTTGTGAAATATTTTAATTAAAATTGTTGCAAGTTATTTATATAGTGTTTGAGAATTTTATTATTAGAAATTTGTAGATTTTTTGTCGTCTAGTTGTATATAAAATATGAATGTTTTTATTTAATGGTATTTATAGGTAAAATGTATAACTGATATAGAAAATATTTAAACTATGACAATTGGGCAGGGTTCATATATATTAATAACAATTGCATAGTAAAAAATATTTCGGAACTCATTATATTAAAATTATTTCGTATTATTTGACATAAAAAAAAATTATTTAAAATTTTGTTATGCATACAGTACTTTTTTTTCAACATAAATATAATAAAATAATATAAAAATAAAAACACATAATTTCTAAAATAAAACGGTTTTAGGTTGTAGTTATGTATTAATATTTATTAATAATCGACGTTTCAAATCGTATCAAATAGAAAGCCGTAAATAAAAAAAAAACAATAAAATTTTTCATTGAACAGTGCGTAAAATACACTTGTCTCGGTAGCTGATATATTGTACTACTTTACTACTTCTGATAACGAAGTTAAGAAATTTATGGCCAACAATTTTTTCGAAAAACAATCTTTTAAACTGAAAGTAAAATCGACTTTGCAGGTTATTTTCAATTTCAGAGAAGTTTTGACAATTTATAGCGTTTTCACTAATAAAAGTGAAAAGCGCAAAGTGAATTTTCTATGTTATCAGTAATAATTTTCAATTGATTCAAAAATTACATACATTTTCATCAGGAAAAATGATACAAATAAAATTTACGGTAAATAAACATAACATGGAAATAAGTTACTAGGTAACAAAATAAGTTACTAAATCATAATTGTTTTATAAATTTTTCATTTAAGGAAGCCAAATTTTATTTAAACGTCGATTATTAATAAATATTAATACAGAACTACAACCTAAAGCTGTTTTATTATAATATTATATGATATTGTAAAATTAATAAAGAAATACTAAATAAAAATTGTATTTTTTATTTATTTATATTTACTTGTTTATACAGTAACACATATTTTTTTTTTTAGATTTTATTGCAACATGAGCAAATAGAAAAAATCAATATATATGTTTGTTTAGAAAATATTATTACAAGTTAAAAAATAAAATTCAGCACATATTGCCAAGGATACATACCACATGCTGGTAACCATTGCGATGTGATATGATTTTTGTCATACACACTGTCAAATTCATGTTATTAAATATATTATTGATTAGTTATAACAAAGGTAAAAATAATAAAACCATTGTTAGTTGATTGTTTCACTATTATTTATATATTTAATATACGTTAAGATCGTTTCGTCTTCGCAGACATCATCAGAAATACAGAAATATTGTTTACAATATATTTAACAATGGTGAGTTGCTTACATCTCTTGGTCGTTCACGACATTTTTTTTAGAATTGATAGCTTTCCTAATCTCCAAATTTTCTAGTGAATTCAATCGCAAACCTTTATTAGCTGTGTGGAGAATATGAAATTCACCGAAATTATGTTTATTGTCCAAACAGTGACAGGAGAAGCCTGTTACTCTTTTTTCTTTTTCTATTGATTTTTTATGTTCCTGTAAACGGCAATGAGAATTGCGGCCGCTTTCTCCGATATATATTGCATCCCAGTCCAGTAATATATCCGTTTTTTCTATGTTACTGAAGATTTTACCAGTATTTGATTTATTAATTATCATAATACTTATATTAAATTTATTTAATGTGTATGCTATTTGATTTGATAAACTTGGAATGTGATTACGATAATGCCATGTGGTGCTGCGACTGACTTTACTAGTTTGTTTAGTTTTATATTGAAACAAAAACGATTATTTTTGATTAAACTGATATACTCTTAAATTAAAATTTTTCTATATTATTTAAGAAGTTTGAAGTACTGCGCACTTTAACGCATTATTTTTCTAGAGAAATATGTATCATGTGACGACCTTTAGTATTTCTTTTAAAACAAAATACTAAATCTAAAATAAAAATAAATGAACTATCTTTTGTTATCCAATCAAATAATTTATCAAACAGAATAAATTATTCCTCGTTTTACATAAACAATTACGACAATCTCTATTATGTTACCATAATTTGCCATCAGGACAATAATACAACTGAATTATTACAACCCCTTATATACTAACTAGCCCGCAAAACACTTGTTTCAGCCTGGTTGCAAACACACAATGAAAACAAAATTCTATGAATAAAACGAATAAATGTTGGGTTGACTGTGGAGAAAAAAGCGACTATCACTCTCGTCCGTTATCGTCCGAATATCTCTTTCGGCCAAATTACGGGCGACAGTTTTTATAACCGCTTTTTACGACTGCCAAAACCGTCTGTTTCGTTCCGTTTTAACCGGTTTTCCGACAAACCAAAAATGGTACCGGATAAAATAATCATATAAATGGATGTTGGAGCGGTTAGTAAAAGTGAATTAGAATTGATATTACTAGATAAATGATGTAATTTTTTGTTTTATTTTTTATTTTTCACATAAAGAGATTAGTCTTTTTTATAATTAAAATATCTGTTTATGTAACATCAAGCCCTGCGGTAATACGAAATATATATATATATATATATATATATATATATATATATATATATATAAGGCGTTATCAAATTTTAAACAGTTTTAAAGTATTAAGTAAACAAATAATTAAAATAAAAATCAGTTACACTGTCCGTAAAGATAAAATTAACATACGACATTAGAATCTACGTAAAATGTTACCTATAGAAAATTTTACCTACACTTATCTACAATTATTAATAAAAGAGTTATAATAAAAAAATAAATTACACAAAATTTCTTTTCGCTCATATCTAGTGATCTATGACTTTTTTAAAAAAAAACTAATATACTCTACGTATATCATCATCAGGAATATATATATATATATATATATATATATATATATATATATATATATATATATATATAAATATATATAAAACGAAACGGTTTTATGTTGTAGTTCTGTATTAATATTTATTAATAATCGACGTTTCAACGTACCTACTCAACGTACAGCTTCATCAGGAAAAATGATACAAATGATATTTACAGTAAATAAGCAGAACATAGAAACAAGGTACAAGTTACTAGGTAACAAAATAATACAACAAATAATAATACATGATCATAAATATTGTAATGGAGCGGCAAATTGGGTACAAAAACTCCCCCCAAGAACGGGCCCTGTTACGTACAGAGTTGTTAGAATCATGGCAGCGAAGATGGGAAGAGGCTCCAGCTACATGGCTACAAAGACTCATCCCGAACATAGTCCCCTGGGTCACAAGAAAACATGGAGAGTTGGACTTCCACCTCACGCAAGTTTTATCGGGGCATGGATGCTTTCAAGCCTTCCTATTCCGTATTGGGACGGCTGACACGGAAGACTGTAGATACTGCGGTGATATCGACACTGCTGAGCATACGTTATTTACTTGCATAAGATGGGTTCATATTCGAGAACAAGCAAATGTACAACTTGGAACAACGCTGGAGCCAAGAAATCTTGTCCATACAATGCTCAAAGATGAACAAGAATGGAGCATAATTGTAGATTCTGTCAAGAAAATAATGTCCACAAAGGAGTTGGACGAGAGGATCAATCAAGGCCGCTAGGCCGCTATGCCGCTTCGGACGGCTTCCCAATGATGTAATGCGTAAGCGGTTTTCGTCTTCGAAACTTAGGCGGGGGGGTTTAGTCGGTTGGCCCTCATTCAGATGGGAGTCCGACACTACCTACTAGCATTGATTAAAGAAGTATATATATATATATATATATATATATATATATATATATATATTGTGACGATGAGCATAGTACATCGACACATATCACCTGAAATTTTAAAACATTTGGATTAAATAGAGTTAAATACTATGATTATAAAATTTTACCTCATGTGATTTCATTAGATTCTGGCTAGCACAGTCATTTGAAATTTTACAAACGTGTAGATTAAATACAGTTAAATACTGCGATTATAGCATTTTACCTCATGTAAACTTCATTATATTCTGTCTAGCACAATCATTTGAAATTTTACAAACGTGTAGATTAAATACAGTTAAATACTGCGATTATAGCATTTTACCTCCTGTAATTTCATTATATTCTGTCAGTCAAGAATAAAAACAATAAGAAGAACTTGGTGTTCTCTGTCTAAAACAAGTGAAACGTTATTTTAAGCGCGGTTTCAACTTGTTAAGTCAAAATCGCACTATAAAAAGGCCAACTTGGCAATAAAAATCATTCGACATTCGCTTCGAAGTCGAACCACTTGGCTCCCGAGTGGAAATAGACCTGATCGACCGGCTCCCGGACTCAGTCTATCAACGGTACCTGGATTTAAACTACGGTGAGTGTAAATTTTACACTCAAAACATAACGCGAATAGATTAAGTTTTTTTTCGGACTTAGAATAATAAATTCAATTTTTTTCTGTCTTAGAAAAAAAAAAATTTAATTTTTTTTGGACTTAGGATAATAAATTCAAATTTTTTCGGACTTAGAATAATAAATTCAATTTTTTTCTGACTTAGAAAAAAACATTTAATTTTTTTTGGACTTAGAATAATCGGGTGAACTTAGGATAAACATTTAATTATTTTTTGGGGATTAGAATAAGAGGGTAATCGGTTGTTTGTTTTTTTTTGTCATCGGGCACAGGTGAATTAAATTATAAATTATAAATATAAGTTTAGGTTTACATAGTGGTATATTTGTACGATTGTCTGTTAAATTTTTATTGTCTCGTAAATAAAAAGAAAAGATTATTCATAACTGAAACTCGCTTAATGGAACCTTGGACTCCCGTCTGAACTATCCACCACCCGCTCCTCCTTCCCGGATTGCAGGAAACGTGATTGGCGCCCGATACACGAAGATATTGAATAAGGAGAAGTACACAACGCGACGCCGAAACGAAGGTCGCGTTACAATATATATATATATATATATATATATATATATATATATATATATATATATATATATATATATCACCTTCGAAGCGATTTTGCCAAATTACTTTCGTCCCCTATTTGTTCTATTTGAAAAACTCTGTATATAGTAATTATTTATTAGTTCGGAGATAATAATAATAATACAAGAAAAATAATTCTTTTATACCACCTTTTTCTCAAATTGAACAAACCTTTTGTCTTTTCACATTGATAAGTTTTATCCATTTCTTATTTAGATATTGCCAAGATTCAACTAAAAACTATTCATAAAATAATTATTAATTTATAATTTTGTATATAATTACTAATCATGATTTTATAACTAAATTTGAAAGCAACTTTAGTTCAAAATGTATCAGAGAAGCATTGTTTTAAACAAATCATACTGAAGCCTAAATTACATTAGTAGAGTTAGTAGTAGAATAAATTAGCTTACTGTTTCTTCAATTTACTCTACTTTACTAATTTTGGTAGAGTAACTGAAGCTAGTTAGTTTGGTAGAGAAGAGTTTAGTTTAAAGTTCATTCAGCTTCCGTCGATTTAACTTTCGTACGTATTTAAATAAAATATTATTTAACTATGGCAATTATTTGACAATCTCTACAAGTTTCATTTATAAATAAAATACACTTTTTACATCTGGCTATTCTACCATTATTCTACTCTACTGTAAGAAGTCTGTTTGCATTGGTAGAAAACCAGTAGAATAGAGTAAGTTTATGTTAACATAGTAAACAATCTTTCAGAACTTATTATATGAAAATAAAACGGCTTTAGGCTATAGTTCTGTATTAATGTTTATTAATAATTGACGTACTCAATGTACTCAACAAACGTCTTCAACAGGAAAAAGATTCAAATGAGATTTACAGTAAATAAACAGAACACAGAAACAAGTTACTAGTTATTTATTGTAAATGACATTTGTATTTTTTTTCCTGGTGAAGAAGTACGTTGAGTACTTTGATTTTTAATAAATATTAATACAGAACTATAATATAAGCCGTTTTATTTTAAGTATATGTTGCTCACTAATTTGAATAAATGATAAAAGTTTATTGAAGCAAAATATGTCGAATATTAATTAAAAATTTACATATAGTCACTAATTTGTTACCTAGTAACTTGTTTCTATGTTTGTTTACGGTAATGTCATTAGTATCAATTTTTCCTCTTGAAGACAAGCGTTGAGTTTCGTTGAAACGTTGATTATAAATAAATTTCATATAGAACTTGAATAAAGCAGTTTTATCTTATGTCATGAGTTCTGAAAGATTTTTTACTAATCTTAATATTTGTTGTTTATCTGTAGTACATTTTAAACTAAAGTTACCGTATTAATTTGGTTATAAATCTGATTATAAAATTAACATACATGAAGTTTATCATCAAAATCTTCCACCATATTACCAGTACCTGATACAATTACGTGTGTATCATTTATAAAATTTGCTGATCCATTGAAGTTCCACACATCGGGTGGAATTGTATCCACAATTGTATACTTCTTCAATAGTGTACTTCACTGGATCTTTAAACTAAATAAGATCATCATTTTTTGGTATTTTTTTTTAAATAATTAAACAAAACAATTACACTTAGATTTTATGTAATTTTTGTGTTTGTCACTAGAAATTTAAATTAAAAGGAAGCATTTGAAAAATAGTATTAAGTACAATCTGAATAAGATTGCGTGGAGAAAACTAATTTCGAGATAATGGAAGGAGTTTCTGCCATACCCTTTTGGGTACATGACGTCTTTGTATATGTATGTACCATAATTTATTTTAGAATCATTTTTAAAAACAATATTTGACCAAAATAAAATAAAAATTGCAATATACCTCAAATACGAACCATAAATTCACACTAAATATAAAATAATTTTATTTTTGATATTTCTAGTTCAAAATACAGTTGTTATAGTACTCATTTTTAAAATAACATATTCTGTTATTAATAAATTAATAACTATTAATTGTTTATTTTTATTTTTAAATACAGATTATTAAAAATATTTAGTAATATGCAAACATTATCAAAAATGTAATTTAATTTTCTAAATAAAAAAAATAATATCAAAAATATATAATTAGATTATCAAGTAAAAGTAATTAAAATATATAATTTATGAGTTTTAATTAAAAGCATAAATAATACTGCAAAAAAAATCATCTTGCTATATTTGTTAAAAACATTTTTAAATTAAAATAATTAAAAAAAAACATACCAAAAAACTAAGATATGCAGGAAGGCAATTCCCATATCTTACAAAATGAAGAATACAAATATATTTCAAGTATGTCTTTTCCATTTTTACTGCTTTATGTAACTGAAAAAAATTCTTCAATGACCATTAAAATAATCCTTGTAATTGTCATTATACATATTATAAAATATATTTTGTGTAAACTATTAAATATAAATGAATTTTATTTTCATGAAAAATACGGTAATTAAAAAAAATATATACATATAAATGTTTATGAATTCCAAGCGGATATGTTGAGTAAATTGTATAAATAGAGAAATATTTTATTTAACATATATGTTAAATGCATATCCGATTTAAATTTAGTATTAATGATATCCGCTTAAGTCTACATTAATATTTTATATTGTATAAATAGATAATAATTGTTACATGAATTTTATAATAATAATATAAAATAATATATTAATGCAATACTGTGAAAAATAGTATATTATGTTACGGGGAATAGATGATTATTATTTTGAGTTCAGATATTTATAGCCGAGACAAAGCCAAAACTGTAAGAAGATAACTATACGTATATCATCATCCGGAAAATAAATATAAAAGACACGCGTTAGAAATATTCTTGATGTAAAATTTGAAGATACTAAAATAATTGCAAGACCATTAATATTAACAGTAGATTGAAAAGAGAAGCAATAAAAATGTATAAAGAAAAAGATAACATCAATCATTGTGAAGGCACTGCATTTAAATAAAATTTGTCTTCCTTTAATTTAAAATTTATAAATCTTATGATCTACTTATTTATTTTGTTGCCTAGTAACTTGTTTCTATGTTCTGTTTATTTACTGTAAATGTCATTTGTATCATTTTTCCTGATGAAGATGCAGATTGAGTACGTTGAAACGTTAATTATTAATACAGAACTACAACCTATAGCCGTTTTTTTTTACATTATGAGTTTTGAAAATTTTTTACTGTTACAATGCATATAATTTGTTTTTAGACATATTGCATGTAATTGCCTCGTACACAGCATCTCGATGAAATAATACAGCTTATATACAAAGAAAAAAACATGCATTACTTGTATTTTATGCGTGAAAAATATCGCATTAAAAAACATAACAGAAATAGATAGCTTCAAAAAAAATATTGGTCCGCATTCTCACTTTACTGTGTTAAAAGTGATTTTTTTCAAAATTACTTTTGACGTTTACTTAAAATTACTTATTAAGCAATTTTAATTAGTTTATTTGAATTTCAAAATATTAGATATGAACATATATACCAAAAGTAGAAATACTATTCATATTTGATAAGAAGTAGAAGTAAAAATTTATTGTAAAACAAAAAATAAAAGCACTTTTGCATAAACAAAAGAGGTAGGAATACGGGCCAATATTTTTACAATTGTTTTTAATTCTATTATAAATATTTTTACTTGCGATTAAATATTACAGATACTTTACAAAATATATTCATTTATTTGTTTTTATTTGATAATATAAGTTATTTTATTATGAATATTATTCCTGAATTAATATCATTGGATTTCATTTTCTTAAAAATGTAAAAATCATATGAAAATGTAAATAAAATAGAATATTATTATAGCTTTATTTAAATATAATAATATACATATATAATTGATATATTAAAAATTATTTTTTCTTTGTGGCCGTAAAAGTAACAGTACCACACAATAAAATATGCTTTTGCTTATCAGTAAATTTCAGTGAACCTTTGAATTTACCTGGCATAAATTTGGCTGCTATTGTATTTCTAATATCAACTTCAAAATCTTTTACATCGTAGTCTCTCTGAAAATATTGAAAATAATTTAATATACTGTATATATACACGAACGTAAATACTCCATTTCAAACAATAGAGTATATTCAAGAATTTGCCCTCTCAAACAAACAAAGACACATTTTTTTCTTTTTTCCTTACTGTAGCGTCAGTATTTGATTTTTCGATTCACTTTGCAGTTAAATGTTTACGTAAACTGCAACACGCTGCATTATTTTCGACGGCGTTTTGCAGTAAAATGAAAAAAAAAAGTTAATTGAACCAGCCTACGTTAGTATATATAACTATAAAATTTGTAATAATTAAAGAAAAACTATTTTCGTCTATCTAAACTTTAAAAAAATTATTTTAACACGTTTTTATTAACTCGCTCTTTTGTCTCTTTTTTGTTTGTCTGTTCGGTAAAAATGTTGAAATCGATTTGAAACTAATTTAATTAATTAATTAACAAATTAATTAATAATATTGAAAATATTAATTTTTATTTTGTGTCATATTTACGAATTCCGTACATTCGTGTATTTAGCAAATATTTTTTTTCAAAGTACAGAAATTACAGAAAACAACTACAGAAAATACAGAACACACACACAAGACTAAAAACCAGAACATAATTATTAATATACAGATTTATAACCCTAAATAAATTTTTGAAACTCATACAAATTGTCCTGAAAATTTGTGATTGTGAATTTTTAATAGCTATGATAATACTTGTAAGATTTAAAATGAAAAACAGAGAGCGCAACGACAGCTACTCCCTACACTCCTCACTATTATCTGTTGCAAGCGCCCCACGTTTTTCGTTTTAAATCATACAAGTATTGTCATAGCTATTAAAAATTTACAATCACAAATTTTCAGGACAATCTGTATGGGATCAGGAATCTGTATGGGGTTATAAATCTGTATGGGGCTAGGACAAATTATTTTATACTTCTAGTCCGTTTTAAAAATGTGGTATATTAATTTGTTTTTATTATTATTTAAATAATTATTTTACTGGTAATTTTAAAAATAGTTACAGTTCTAAATAAGTATTTATAAATAGATAACTACAAATTTTTCAATAATTTGAGAAAAGTTATTTTTAATATAAATTTAAAAGAAAAATTTATCTAATTTCATTTTAAAAACAGTTGCAACTCTAAACTAATATTTGTAATAAATGTTTTTTTTTTTTGCTTTATAAGTCTGGTATTTAAAATAAATATTTTTTAGTACTAAGTGCTGACAAAATAGATTTTCTATTACTGTCTTGTTTATTTAAAAAGTATTTGTTATATAATTCTGATCTCATATGTAAAATTTTCGGTACAAAATCAAGTTACCTTAGTAATTGGACAAGCGGCTGATGGAACACCCAATACTTTAGTTGCTAGAACAAAAATATCTCCTAATACAGTTTTTATAGTTGTGCAGGCTTTTCCTTTTGTTAGTTTAACCAAAGATTTCCAGCTATTATCCTTCCATTGTTCCACACCAATAAAAAACTATAATATTATCGTAAAATATATAGGAAATATATAATTAAAGTCAGATTCAATAAAAAATATAAATTAAAATTCTAGATAATAAAATACTAGTCATATTTCTCTAGAAATTACTGTTATTCTATATTTTCATTTGATAATAATAGGTTGGTTAAAACTAGATACAGAAATGAAAATAATTTTTGTAGAATACCAATTTACATTTTTAATTTAAATCGAGTGTCAATGAGTGGTATGATTGAGTGTTTTACGTGAGTGAAAGCTTTCAAGTAGTAGAAATAGAAGAGTATGTATGTGAGGATAGAGATGTTTGGAGGAAACTGATTTTGAGATAGTGGAAAGTGAGTTTGTGTATGTAAAATACTATAAAAACACCTACAGCTAAATTATCATCAAAGTTACGATCAATTGTGCCATTTCCCGCCAAGACAATTACGTTTTCGTCTCGAAAATGTACATTATGTTGCCATTTCCAAATTGAATTTGGTTCACAATTTATTAGCTCGTTTATTTCATACGTTACTGGATCAGAAAACTGTACAAAATATAAAAAATTAAATTTTAAACTTAATCTACACTTATTATCCTATAATAAGACAAAATAACAAAAATTAAAAAATATTTATTACAATATTTATTAAAAAAATATTGACAAAGTGAGTTAGTGACAAAATATTATTTGTTGGTATGTATACACACTAGTGTGTATGTGTGTATATATACTAACAAATACGTTTATTTAGTGCTCAAGATGGTCATATGGTTTTATTTATTTCCACTGATGTCAACTATCCGAGAAAATAACTACTAAAATTTTAAAAAATTCATTATGGCTACATTATTTATCCGATTTTAATCAAATTTTCACAAAAGATTCTCCTTGTGCACACATAAATTATATAATTTTAGTAAAATACTTTGTTGCCAAATTTTTCGAGAAAAAATTATTAAAATTTAAAAAAATTCATTATGGCTACATTCATTATCCGATTTTAATCAAATTTTCACAAAAGATTCTTCTAGTACGAATTGATTAACTTCGAAAGCATTTAACAATGTTTTGTGCAACCGAATCGTAAAGAATGAAAATTAATTTTAGTAAAAATATTGACTTACCATCATCATCAGTGGAATTGCTTTGACGTAGCAAATCGTAAAAGTTATAAATAAATATGTACACATTTTATTTATATTCACTAAACAAACTAAACAAAAAATTAAGTTACCTATTGAAATTCTGTAATATTTATAACATGAAATATCTAGATTCTGCATAAATTATTGAAAATAAATCTGATATATTTGGATTTATAATTATATAAATAGTTGATTCATAGAAAATTATGATAATATGTTGTTAAACAGATATCAAAATTTTTACATAATTGTAAAAAATTTAAAATTATAGATAATAGCTTAATAGTTTTGAGCTCTATTGTTAATAAATATAAACATATTGTGTACAAAAATTACAACATTTGTATAGAAAAAAATATACATTTTAGTTAAAACTATTTTTTTTTTAAATTATTATCAGTAGTCAATTGTAGTTAAATAATAGTTTGCCTACTTTACAACATAAAAATTGTAAAATCAAGTCTTATTAACATTACATCAAAAAATATTACAATGTCTTACAATATTTAAATGACAGCAAATGTGTCCATGCGGTTTAGAATCTATTATAAGTAATGGATTTCTTAAAAGTAAAATTTTCTTCTGATCGTGAGTTAGTATAGTTAGTATAGTTAGTATAGTATAGTTAGTATAGTGGTCAAGTGCTTTGTCATTAATTTTAAATGGTATCTACAGAGTGTTCTTCATTGATTAGTACAATTTGTGTGTTGAGTTTGGCTCCAAAAGCATAAAAATATAGTTATTGCTCTGAAAATGGAGTATGCGGTGTAACTAAATGTTACGAAATAAATTAGTGTACGATGAGTGTGAAATTGAAAAAAAAAATGTTACAAAAGTTGGTGTTAGCCAGTTAAAATGGTTCGGTTATCTTTGAGTGAATGTCTAATGAACTAAATTAAAAAAACTGAATTAAAAGAATAATATACGTGAATATATAATATATATTTTAGAATTTTCAATAGTTTTTCCTGCAAAATCAGTGTGAATTAGAGAAAAAAGTTACTTAGCTATTATGTAGAGCTAAATTTTTTCTCTATTTTACTGAATTTTTTCAAATTTTTTTGAGCAAATTTTGAAAAAAGTCTTATTTTGAAAAAATCCCCCTTGTCAAATTTTCAAAAATTCAGTTTTTAATTTTTTTCTACTAAACGATGCATCGTAGAATAATGATTTTTTCACTCAATTATCGTACTCATTATTCCGCATTTTTCTATATCATGCTTATTTTTCTAGATCTCATAGTTTTTGAGAAAAAAATTAAAACCAAAAAATAAAAAAAAAATTGTAGCGCCCAAACGGCACATACTAGCAAATTAAAACTAAAACCAAATTATAGAACTTTTTATTGTCTATCAAAAAGTATTCTAAGTATTTCTCCAAATTTAACTCGAGAAAGAAGTATATCGCAAATTATCGAATTTGCATGTTAAACGCCCATACGAACTTAACGAACGAACACCCGGTATATATATATATATATATATATATATATATATATATATATATAAAAATCATAAACTTTACATATTTTTAATTACAGGAAAACAAATTTTATTTAAATCATTGTTTTCATACTGATCTTTTTCTTTATTAATAAATCTTTATAGAGAACTACAACCTGAGGCCGTTTTATTTGAATACAATAAGTTCTAAAAGATTTTATATATATATATATATATATATATATATATATATATATATATATATTTAAATAAAATATATACAGAACTAAATTTAAAGCTTTTTTATTTTAATATAATGAGTTTCGAAAGATTTTTATTATTATTATTATTATTATTATTATATGTTCGTAATATGTAAAATTTAATTTAAGTCGAAGCTCGTATGGTTCTCAAAATCCTTATGCATGCCAGCTTAAATGGATCACCAGGTATATGCGCAAATTAAATTTGCAAAAATAATTAAAACTAATATGTAAATTAGATTTCCAGAATAAACACATTAAGCAAACAGTTTCATTGTTATAAATTCAAAAAAAAAATCAGTACCAGTAAAATTAAAATTACCATAATTACAAATTTGGTTTATTTAATTCATGCATTTTGAAATCCAAATATACAGGAATACTACGGACCAGTTAAGTATTTCAAAAACTATTTATTGTATTTACAGAAGGTTTTTCATAGTGATTAATGATACTAAAACTTATGTCTTTTAATATTTTCAATTTTTTATAATTAGTGGATTCTAAATTAAACAGATAACTGTATTTTTTTATGTAGCAACAATAATTATAATTATTATAGTTAAAAATCCTTTTCTTCTCCATAATAAAATCATTTTTATACGAGAAATTAAAAATAAAAGTAAATCTTTTCAGTATTAAGATAAAATAGTATATTATCTTACTCGTACTTGTAGTAGAAAGTGATGAATATTACACAAAAAAAGCTTTCTATTCCGAGTGACTTTTACGATTTTTTCTTTAAGCATTCTAAACGAAATGAAATTAGAAATAAATAAAAATACATGCCAAATAACCCTAACCTTATTAAAAGTTGTAAAATATTATGTATATATTATTTTTATTTGTTACGTAATTTAGGAGAATTAATATTTCTGACAAATTTAGCAGCATATATTACATTTCTTGCACTTCTTTACACATTTTTCAATAATCAAATTAAAATTCAAGCAAAAATAAACAATGTAATTGTCAATTAACTTTAATTGACTAAATAATTTTTAGTATAGCCGTTGGAGATGTCAAATACACTTGATCGTGTTTCTTCGGTCGAATATGCGGTTTCAGATAAATCTGACGGTGCACATTGCATTTCCTACACATTTTCAATAATTGTCAATTAACTTAACTTAACTTGACATAATAGTTTTTCAGTGTGGCCGCCAAAGATGTCAGCTTAAATACACTTAACGTTGTAGTTATGTTTGGTGCTGCCACCAGTGATCTATATAGTAAATAAATGCTGTATAATAATGTCATTATTGTACAAGTAACATAATGATCCTTTTCTAAATGAGCAATATGGTAACGTAATATTAATATTATGATACGCTTGAAGAAAAACAATTTTTTGTTACGCTTTTAATTACCTCGAAATCAAAATTTAAAAATACTGTTTAGACTATCCCGCCAAACTCGTACGCCAGACTGGTCACAGACGCGCAAAAACTGAAATTTCATGAAAAATTCATATGAAAATGAGTCAGATATACATTTAATAACATTTAAAAACACTTTAATTTTTTTTTTTGCAGAAGAGTGAGTCAACTCGAGACTTGATCGAAACCAAATTATATACATACGTAGAGAAATTTGAAATTTACTATGTGTGTGTGTAATATCGATTGTTTTTTCCCTCATACAAAGTCGAGTAAGCGAGGGCTTTGGACGCTTCAGTAAACATATTTCATAATTGATGGATGACAGGACACGCATATCATGTCTCCAAATGGAATAAACATATATACAGAAAACTGAATTTGTATACGAACGGTATTTTTAGTATTATAATTGTACGTTGTTTCGAGTTTTTACTTCATATTATATTCATTATTTAATAACTTAATGCATTTTCTAAATTAAATATGCAGTTAGTTTGTAAAAAAATTGTGTTTAATTAATGTTATCTATAATAATATTATATTAATTAAGTGGTATCTGTTTATCTATCTGTCTGGTAGCTTATAATTCACTGCGGTAGCCGAGCGTGTTTAAGCGTCAGATACTACCGAATATAATAATGTGAACAATGTTTCGAATCTGCTAGCCGGCATTTCTGTTCGTTGTAAAATTTAAAAAAATTCCACAAGATCAAGCATTAATTAAACACAAACGGGGACACAACAGGTTGATCAACTGTTTATAAAAAAAAAAAACAACATTAGTAGCTCAAATTTCTGTTCGGAACTCGTTGCTGCTCTACGTGAACGCACAACTTGCAGTTCCAAAAAAGTGTCTAAAATCAAGAAACACGTATATTGCAATAAGGTCAAGGCACGATTTGGGCTGTAGTGTCATTAGAAAGAGAGAAAGTGAAAACTGAAAATTGGAAATTTTGGTTCAGCTGTGAGCTATATGTTACATATAATAATAGTAATAAGATTTATTTAAAACTGACACATTACAGTATACACCAATTACAATGAAACAGTAAGAAAATATAACAAAATTAAATTTATATATATATCTGAGTTCTTACAACATATTTTATTTGTTAATCTAAGTGCGCCATCGATAGCATCTGTCGAATAATTAGTTACAAATAACATTTGTCTACTTCTTAAACTAACATTTGGTACATGATAGTTAATTTTACATAAGACATCTGGTATATCAATTAAATTTTGCACAATTTTAACTATTATTAATATAGAAGCAATATCTCTTCTTATGTTTAATTGAACTACATTAAATTCATTTATAAGACTGTAATAAGGAACATGATGCTTATAATTTGGATATATTTTATATCTTTTGTAGTATAAAGTCCGTATGAATTTTTTTTTCTACCATGTCACTATATTTAAAAGTTTTTGGTGACCAGATAATACAAGCGTACTCCAGGCCTGATCGAACGAACATGTTATATAATTTTATTATAGTATTTACATTATTGAAATATTTGCAGTTTCTTGTTATAAATTCTAAATTTTTAAAACCTGCACAATCTAAGAGAAACAGTTCTACCTGTTTGTCCAACATAAACTTTAACGCATTCACACAAATTATAATAATAATAATAATAATAATAATCTTTATTTCTGTTGATCCTTGTAATAGGACATAGAAACAGTCAAACATATACAATTATGTAAATACATAAAAGTGAGAAATACAGAATATATAATAAATGATTTTTTTTATTATAATTTACCATTCAAAAATTCATTAACAGAATAAAAACAATGTGATATATATAGCCGATGGTTAAAAAGAACTAATATCTTTTACACTCTTCTACATGAGTTGCAATTTCATGAGTGGAAAATAAGAAACTTTAATATATTAATACATTTATAAGAATAATATTTTAACTAAAATATAACAGAACAAAAACCTAAAGCTTTTTTATTTTATTATAATGAATTCTGATAGTTTTTTTTTACTATGTTTGAATCTACATTTTACCAAATAATCAAACTCTGTTATTTTAGATTTGAATAAGTTCTGCATTAATAATTTATTATATATAATACAATATTGATTGTAATATAACTGCGTAGAAAATATACTCATAAAGAAATATGAAATATGTCAATTCGATACATACCTATATACAACATCTAATAAAATTACTTATGTATAACACATATACATAATGAAAAACGATAAAATATGTATAACATATATAGCATGATGTGATTGTTTGTGTTAGTAAAAGGACAACGAACACATAGAATAGATAAATATGCTTTGTGTTGCGGGCATATAAAAATATAAAAAACTGTCTAGCCATGCTATGCAAGTCTAATAGTATATTATGTTACAAAGAGTAGAAAGAGATTATTATTGTATTGAGCTCAGATATGTGTGGCTACGAGTATCTGGGCGAAACACAAAAAAAAGCTTTCTATTACAATTTTTTCTTCAACGAAATTAAATTAAAAATAAATAAAAATACATGGCAATTAACTTTAACCTTTATATATATATATATATATATATATATATATATATATATATATATATAATTTATATTTGTTAAGTACGTGATTTGTAAGAATTAATCTTCGTTTGGTCGAATATATAATTTCTGAACAACCTGGGCGGTGTACATTGCATTTCTTGCACTTCTTCCAACATTTTCAATAATTAAATTCATATTCAAATACACAATACAATGGTCAATTAAATTGACTCAATAATTTTTAATGTAGCCGTCGGAAATGTCAAATTAAATACACTTGATTGCGTTATATGCAAAATATGCAGTTTCTGACAACCCTGGACGATGAACATTTACATTTCTTGCACTTCTTCACACATTTTCAATAATCAAATTAAAATTCAAACAAAAATAAAATATGAATCAAATTTGGGTGCATTTTTAGACATTTTTAGCTCTTCTACATATTTAATAAAAAAAATTGTAAATTTTACGATAGCATAAAATCTGCCGGAACTTATATTAAAATTTAAAAAAGTTAACTTGGATTTTGTTACCAGTGGCGTTGCCAAGGGGGGGGGGGGGAGCAAAAACATACGTATGTGAAATATGAAATATGTTATTTTACTTTCATTTTTATAAAAATAATTTTTATTGCTCTTTATTTTTTATACAAATTGATTATTATTATATCATTTCTTTAGTAACCCCCCCCCCCCCCATGACAGGTTTCTGGCTACGCCACTGTTTGTTACCTAGTATTTCTACGTTTTGTTTGTTTATTATTTACGTTATTTGTATAGGTATATTTTTCCTGATGATGATATACGTGGAGTATATCGAAACGTCAAATATTAATTAAAATTTAACAAAACTGAAACCTAAAGCTTTTTTATTTCTCTAAATTTTGTTAAAGGTGTTTAGAAACTGAAATATAGATATAGTTGAATTATCAAAATAATGTTCTTTAATGAAGCAATTGTATATTGTATGAGTCCAGAATTGTTATAATTTACATAATCCTTGGAGAGTGCTGCAATTCATATGAGTCGTTGCATTAAATTATCTTTCTATTTCGGTCAATTTCATTTCCGATAAATGTTAAATTTCTTTATAATCCGAACAAAATACATACAAGAAAAAAGCAAATACCAAACCATAACGTTTGTTTATTTTGTTTTGCCGCTAAATGTCAAACATGGTACGTAGTTGCGATTTGTCAATGAGGCTTTTCAAAACTAAATCCATCTTAGTTCGCATTGTATCCGCTAGTCGGTATGGGTGGCGCTGTAAACGTATCTCGGATAATCCGCCGCGTATATGCTCAACTTTGCGGTTATATCTTTGTTTGCAGGAGCGGACTAAATACAAGTGACTGCTTTGTGATATTTTAACCATAACGGCCCAAATAATTTCTTTCCTTTGTAATTGTCTAATAATATATAAAATAAAATGACTTTCTATATTAATATTTATTCGACGAACTCAACGTCTGTTTTCATCAGGGAAAATGATACAAAACGTCGCGTATTAATAAATATTAATACAGAACTTAAACCTGAAACAGTTTTATTTTATATAATGAAAGATTTTTTTAGTATGTTCATATATAAAAAATTAACCACCTTTAGTTTATATTAATTGTTCTTTTGCATTAACCTTTACATTTAATTTTTGAAACGTATTACAGCAGGAGATCTTGAGTTTGAATCCCGGCGAGGCCAACGTATTTTTCCAAATTTATTAAATAGACTAATTATACATATATTAGTTCACTACGATTAAGAAAAAATTTAAATATTTGTGAAATTCTTTATAATTAAAATATTATATTCAAAATGTACAATATCGCAGGAGTATTGAATAAATCTGTATTTTGTAAAATTACTAATGTTTTTAAAGAATTCCTTTCTCCTTTCTTTATTTTTTTTTATAAACATAGAAATTATAAACTGTTCTTTTTACCTAACCTACCCTGCATTAAATCTAACAAAATTTTTAAAAAATACAAGTAATTTTACAAACATATTCAATATTCCTGAGTCATATATTTTAAAACGACTTATCTGAAACTTTAATAAACGTGCATTTTAGAATTTTTTACTGATTTAGACGTTTTCATAATTTTAAGATAAAAAATTACTAATATACTACGTACATAATCACGCCATGTACCCAAGAAGGTGTAGCACTAACTCTTTCCACTATCCCGAAATTAATTTTCTCCAAACATTCTTATTTAGACAGGCAACTATAGCTTCATCCACATTCACGATACCCTTCATAAATGTTCTTCTCTTTCTATTACTTGGAAACATTCGCTCACGGAAAATACCCTCAATCATATCAATCCATCTACTCATAGGACATGTACGCCAACGTATATCTTTAAAATGATTCATATATGATTCATATATATGATTCGTTTTGCGTTTTTTCGATGTTGCGTCGCTGCTGAATTAGTACTAATTTTCACTGTGCGTCGTTAGATTTTCGAAGTTGCGTTGTTTTGGGTTCGAGTCTTTAATTTTTTTTTTTTAATTTTTGACGACTTACGACAACAGCCACTATGGACTCATCAGACAGTGATTAATTTTTATTTTGTTTTTATAAATTAATTGAATATTTTATTTTGTTTTAATTGAATTTGTTTTTTTTTTTGTTTTTTGTATGTATATGTAATAAAATTTTATATTATTTTTGTTTTTTAAATGTTTACTTTGTTCAATTTTCTTTTTAAAAAGTAGTATTTTTGTAACCTTGGAACCTATCTTCGATCTTTACATGGTTTGCTATAGAAAATCGTAATTCACTTTGCGTCGTTTCAATTTGCGTCGTGTTTTTCTGGAACGTAACACGACGCAAAGTGAGGTATTGGTGTATTCTTTTAATCCAACGATCATTAGACATATGCTCAAGATGACTGAACCATCTTAACTAAAAAAATATATGGGCTCCTTTCAAATATGAATAATCCAAATAAAATTCCTCTGATTTTATTAAATTTTGTGTTGGAATTAATATATTGTACAACTGTAAAATAGAAAATTACATAATACTATGCGCTTTACAGCAATTTTTATTTACTACGAGTCAACAAAACTACAATAAACAAATAAATTATAATCGACGTATACAATGTACTACATTTATTAACATGTTCATAGTAACACATTTCATTATAGTCTTTCATTACGTCATCAAAGCCTTTAAAGTGCGAGTCTCTAAATTTACAGCTTATTTTTGCTTCTATGTAAACCCGGCTTTGAGTATTCAAAATGTTTCAGTATACTGTTAAAAAAATTATCAATGACCAAAGTTAAAAGTTTGCAAGAATTTTTCTTTGTTTTTACATAATGGCATATTTTAACGGCCCCGTGATTGCACAGAATGAATATGTGGAGAGTCCGCCTCTGTCTGTGTGTCGGTCTTCAGTATTCGTCTATGTGTGTCTGTAAACTGGAATCATGGAATCATCTCGAATGCAACTCTAATCCGTTTCACATTTGAACTTGGTATTAACTATGCTGTCTGTCTGCTATCTGTCATACAATTTATTACTGCTATTGCATACGAAGTTATTTAGAGAATTTAGTGTTTTAATAAGCTTTTCATTTAATTGTTTATCATATAATATTAAATGAGGATTTCACGTGAAACTCAACATATATCCATGCATAGTTGATTGATTATAGAATTTGCAAATTGAGTTTTGTGTGCATAGTGAAATTTTACGAAATACATTTTTCACATTATTAGGAACGTACTTGTTATACAATCTACTATTATACTATATACTATCATAACTATCGTACTATTATATGATAGTTATTTGGAATTCAAGTTGTGATGGTTTATTAAACAAAACTAAATTACCATAATAATTTAACATAGGACTTGTGTAAAAGCCTATTAAACATTAGACATTAGACATTAGACGGAATAGAAAAAAAACTTAGATCTTTCATGTCATTTCACTCAGGATATGTTTTGTTTTGTGTTAGTAAAGTATTGGTATAACTTTATATGAAAAACAACAAAATAGTTATTTTAGTGGGTATTAGTTATTTAAGTTTGATTCGGTCATCTTGCGCGAATGTCTAATGAACGTTTGGTTAAACATTTGCGTGGACGTTTGACGATTAGATGAGGTGGTATGATTGAAAGAGTTTTGCGTGAGCGAATATTTCCAAGTTGTAAGAATAGAAGAGCATGTATGAGAGATATCATAAATGTGAGTGAAGCAAAATTTACATGTCTGGATAGAAATGTTTGTGTATGCATGTATGTATGTTTTTGCTATCGCTGTTTTAAAACTACAGATAAAGTATCTTTTTCGAAAATTAATGATAAATTTACTGAGAAGAAAATTTGTCATTTTCAGTTACATAAAAACAGTAAATTGTTATATATCCCTTGAAAATTAAATTCTTTGTACCTCGTTTCTATAATGAAAACATTATTTAATACAAATTATAAAAACTACATTTTAATAAATATAAATCCAATTACACAAATGACTACACATTTTCAGTGCTGCAAAGTCCTACCTGAACTACCAAATCAGTGAATTTGAAATCTCTTCCAATTTTCCTTAAAATGCAAACACCTCTCCAGTCACTGGTCGCATCAGTTGCAAGATCGCAAAAAAACCATTTCTCTCGTTGTGCATGCCGCATCCAAAGATTGAACTTTATCCAAGTAAGTTTGGCAACACGGCGAAAGCACAAAGCGACCGAAATTCCCATTTTGGTGCGCAAACGCGCTCATGACGTACTTCCTCTCTTTCTCTCTCTCTCTCACACACACACACATAGACATGCACACATCAGCCTCTGCCGTGCCATTTCACCCTCGGTCGCGGCCGACTCGTTCGCATCTCGCTTCGCAAAGGTCAGGGGTCACACGCGGTAGTGGCACACGGCAAACCAGGTCACGGGTCACGGTGAGATGCCGGCGTTGTTGCGCGACTAATTTCGGCCCACCTAGATATTGGCGGATGGAATGCTCACGAGACTTTGAGACGCTTCTATTATTTTTATTTATTTATTTATTCAGTTTCTCTGCAGTTCCAATATTGAGTACGAAAGAGCTAAATGAAAGATGTGTATAAGTAATATAAATTATATTTTATTTCTGGATTCTTGAACTACAGCTCACAATATTTAGCATGTCTTGACTTTAGTTGTTTTAACATAACACAAAATATTCAGAGCACTTCAAAAACTGTATTAGTTTCCTTGATTTCTAAGAGGAACATAGGGAACATAATATATATATATATATATATATATATATATATATATATATATATATATATATAAAATGTTTAAGATCATATAGTTTCTTAACAATTTTTGCTTGAGTTTTCAATAGTGCGAGTCATTAGTCCACAGTCACTCGAGGAACTTTTAGCTTATAATGAATTCAGAACCATTCAGATGCAGCCGACATCAGTTCAGTGGTACAAGGTTTTAATACCAAAAATAATAATAGAAAATCATTATATTGCGTTCGGCAACACAAAAGTGTTGGTTAGACCACGGTTTTTTTTTTCAATCAAGCCTGCAGAGAAACATTGGAAATTCTTCAACACCCAAGAAATTTCAACAAAGATGAAGGCACAAGAATTAGTACAGCGTGGAAAGCATTACTGCGAAACAAACAGTTCACGTCATTAAAAACGGTGGCATGGCAAAAGCTATAACGGAAACTGAAATTACAGTCCGATTGGAAATAGTGGGCCATCTAGACCAATCAGAATCGGTCAATGACGTAACGGTATCTGTAAAGGATGGTGGGGGTATAGGTATATATACTAAATTACGGAGCAGAAACTGTTATTCAACCACCAAGCACTGAGGATGCCATGTATGATGTATGGCGAAACGTTTGCAACGAAGATAGATCGACCACAGCATACCAGCCCAGAAAATTCTATAAATTCAATGGATACCGGCCGTAAAAGCCTGATGATTACTACCAAAAATAATATTTTGTTTCTGGAGTAAACGCGGAACGAACCAGGGACATTTGGGAGTCCAGATCCGACACTCTATCATTCATCTACGGCTGCCTGTTTAAAAACTTTATAATTGATGATTATTTTTCCTAACAAATGTACGATTTTGATACACAAATTTTTTTATTTTGTATTTTCATTTTTATATTCTGTGAATTTAACAGCTTTAATTTTTTAAAGTGACAATTCTAAAAAACAGATAAATATATTCAGATGTAATATAAACTATTTACTAAACTCTTATTGGTCAATTCTTTTCTGAAACAAACTCATTACCAATTTATTTTAAAAAATTAGCAAAAATGCCTGATTTTACTTACTTTTATTCTAGATAAAAATTAAATTTATTAATGTCTTTTAATAAACTTTTTTATTGTGTTTTCACAATCTACTAGATTAGTGCAAAACTAATAGAATTGCGACTAAAGCATAAAACTAATTTAGAAATAAGTATAGAAGTGTGCATGAGACTTAACTAATTTATACAAAGCCAAGTTTTTTCGATTGATACAAATGCTTAAAACAAACTAAAATTATCCAAGTAACAAAAGAAATATATGCTTTTTAACTACTATTTGCTGTACGATAAAACTAAACCAGCTAGGTAAATTTCATTCCAAATGAAACCAAACACGATGAAATTAGACTAATTAATAAACTTCCTTCCGCGAAACTAATCCGACGAATCACTGACCTGTACAACATTTAATTCGGAATAATAGAGAATTTAACTCGAGAAAATTTCGCTCATTTCATCGGGAGCACTCGTGGAATGCAAACCATCTCACACCGGGGCGAGAGAATAAACGAGCGCAAGCATGTTACATCCCACCATTAATTCTACCATTCCGCCACTAGGGGTGCGCGCATATCGCACAATCCGGACAAACGAACCAACGAATGACACCAGACAGAGAGCATACACGGATCCCAGTACCATCCCTACATCCGGATTAATTTCGTTCATTAAACTATCTATTGCGGAACGAGTCGAATGGTAAATTGACATTCTAAACGCGAATATGTGAACGGTTTTTCGGCTCTTTTGAAATGAAACCTATGTTTGGGTAATGTAACGTGTGGAGATAATTTCACGTATTGGAAATCTAATAAACAAAATGCAATGTGTAGCTTGTCTATCTAGCTGTAAATCTGTAAATTTACATGAAATTCAGAACTACTATAACGATTTAAATGACTTTTTGACATCGTGTGTAATATTTCTTCTTAATTAAATACACGGGCATATACTCAATTACAAAACCGGAAAATATGCAAACTAATTTCGGGATAGTGAAAAGAGTTTGTGTGCCGATCTTTTGGGTACATAGCGTGACTATATATGTACAAAGTAATCACATACATGTCACATTGATAAACGGAAAAGATTTTAACCCGGTTGCACAAAGCGTTGTTAAATACTTTAACCAATCTATTAACTTGCCAGTTAATAATAGTATAGTTTAATTGACCAATCACTGAGGCGGTTTAAAGACAGTTGAAAATCAAGTTAGCTAGTTAACTAATTGATTAAGTTAACAATACTTTGTACAACTGGGCCTTTGTCTGTAAAAGATAGATTGCCAGAAATAAAGTTATAATATGTGTAAAAAATTGTTTAGGATGTACATAAATTACAAAAACGCCGTTCGCACATGAACAGAACCAGATGTAAACAAGTGTAATATGCAGTAAGTTGATTGTCGTAAAAAATTACAGCAAGTTTATGCTTTCATCAGTTTCAAAATTCATTAAACGGTTTAGCAACAGCAAAAATAAATAGCTTTTTTTTTAAATTCGAATATTAAATGATTTATCTAGTTAATTAGATATTTTTTTATAAAATTAGTTCTTTTATCTACATACAAATAATAATAATAATAATAATAATTTATTGCCAAACAGAAATAAATGTAGTTACAAGGCAATATACAATGCAAAAATATTAAAAAACAAATCAACAAATCAAGCGTTACATACGCATTTGTTTACAGTACTCGTATTTGAAGTACATCTCAATATGTCACTATTCTCACAAATATCATTATAACAATTACACATAACAAAGATGGGAGACTACATGATATAAAATTGTTTATCCAAATCTACAACTTTCGATAAATCAACAAAAATACATATAAACATAGAACAAATTAGGAAAAATATCTAATTATATTAAATCAATAGACTACTCTTGTATTTAATATGCTATCTAATATGATTAAAAGACTAAAAATCATTTGCTTTTTGTTATTAATAAAACAAATAAATATAATTTATAGATTTTTTTTCTATAAAAAATATTTAAAAAACATTATTTTTATATATATCCATATATATTTTTTATATATCCACAATACGTCCTACACAAAAGAACTGATGTGGACGTTATGTATGTACTTATATGTATTGTACTGTAGAATATAGAATTAAGGAAAAAATAATGAAAATATATATATTTTTTTATAACCTTATGGGACCATGGACGTATATGCAAACAAATATAATTTATAGATTTTTTCCTATAGTAAATATTTTAAAAACTTAATTTTTTCGTATTCACAATACGTCCTACACAAAAAGACTGATTCAGACGTTGTGTATGTACATGTATTGTATTGTAGAATATAGAATTAAGGAGAAAAATAATGAAAATATATATTTTTTTATAACCTTATGGGACCACGAACATATATGCAATCGGATTATGTAGTATATATCTACACATATTTTTTAGATTTAAATTTCAAACTAAATAAAAACATCTATTCTACAGAGAATTTTACTATATTTTCATTTGCAAACTATTAAAAACAAAATGTCTCCTGTTTTAATAATAAAAATAATGTAAAAAACACAAAATGCAAAATATTTGTGATCAATTCTTAAATTTTACTAATCTGCATGACCGAGTAGTTTCAAATGTTAGAATGCATGAATGTTTGTTAATGCCTTTTGTGTTATCTTAATCTAAATTATATTTATAAATTAACAAAATAGTCCCTGACCTATAAACCAAAGTCTAAGACCTACCTATATAATAAATTAAAAAAAAAAAAAACTTCTAAGTTTGTTTATACAGTTCGCCAAAAAGTCTATATCATATGAGAAAAAAAATATTTCTATTTAGAAAATTATTTTTGTGCTTATCTAAAAAATTAAAAATGCAGTAGGCCCTATACAAAATTTTAGTGTCCATAACCAACTAAAATAAACATTTTTTAAAAATACTTGTAGGTAAATTAAATGTTTCAAATTTTTAATATCAATAAAATTTGAATAAATATATTATACATTTTATTTATATTTCAATATTTATCTCACATATATTTTGTAATGAATATGATGAATTTAAGAAAATATAACAACTTTGCACAAAATTGGTAACATCTACTTATAAAAAAATTAATAAAATTTTCAATAGCATTTAATTGTGTGATAGATTTTAAGCAATGATTAAATTAAAATAAAACGGCTTTAGGTTGTAGTTCTGTATCTATATTCTGTTTATTTACTTTAAATATCATTTGTATCTTTTTTTCCTAATGAACACGTACGTTGAGTTCGTTGAAACGTTGATTATTAATAAATATTAATAGAGAACTACAACCTAAAACCGTTTTATTTTAATATAATGAGTTCTGCAAGATTTTTTTACTATATTAATGATGATGATTGTTAAAAACACGCATTTTTAACATAAATGAAAAATTACGATACAAAATATTTGAAAAAATTGATTTGTATTTAAAACTACAAATTTTTATAAGGGCCTTAAATGTCATTTTTTTTTAGAAATAGCTGTTTTCAAAATTTTTGTAAATAAATTAAGTTTACCTGATATTTTTTCTGTATGGTTTAATTTGACCTATACCCTATCCCTTAGTGATTATTTTCAAAAAAAATAAACAATATTTTTTTTCCCATATGATGCGGACTTTTTTGGCAGACACTGTATAAATAAAATAGCTATAATTTGTTAAACTCTACATCGTAACTCAACAGCACAAAATAAAATCTCAAATCTCATCCACCATTCGATATTATTTCCCCCAAAAAGAAAACTAAAATAATATTTCTCGTCATAACTCACTTAAGGGTCCACCAAAACAAAATCAATGTATCGTCGGAGTCCTTGGGGCCATATCGAAACTTCCCTCGGGACCCAGTACTCGAAATATTCTCACAGTCCTTTTCCTCCTACCACTTCTGCTTCATCTCCTCTATCCCATTGCATCGATTTCATCTTTGGCGGAAGACATAGAGAGCGAAACACCGATTAGATATTAGTAGATGTATCTCTAGTAGCGAAAGTACCACAATCGGGAGGCCACGCTCTGATGCTGAACAAGCACTACACGGTCTTGTTTGAAGTGCCATCTAATCTAGGACACACACAGTGTGCAAGAACAAACGACGCGGTTTATCTCGGCAAGCGCGCGTGTTATGATAGTGGCGGACTGTTGGTTCAGCTTGGCCATTTTGCGTTCGCCGTTTTGGCGTTGGTTTTAACACGGAGTTGATGGGGGTCGCAAAATGTGTTTGGACTGTTTCTTTGTGTTTGGGGGGGCTTTGTTGAATTTACCAGGGATAATATGTTGCCGGGCGCGCTGGGGATATCTAAAATTTTTGCGATTGTTTTGATACGGGCTTGAAAATTCGCTTGGTGGACAATGGAAGAAAAATATTAGATGATACGTTAATGCAGTGGTTCCCAAATCTTTTCAATTCTAGGGCTGGACGATATTTTGAATTTTCAATATCTATATTTGATATTTAGAAAATATCGATAATATTGATATATCGATGTTTCGATATATACCGATACAATTTAAATATTTCTATATTCAATGAAAAATTTAACTTATATCAATCAATAAGTAAATAAAATAATATATCAATGTAACTTTGCATTAATAGTTTTATTAAAATTGAAAAATAAAATTTTAGTAATATGCCAGTTTTTACATTATGAATAAATATTTTATTTTAAAAAATATCTGTAATATGTTTTTTTTTAAGAAATGCAGTAACTAGAATAACTGGTTTTTTATTTGCCTCATCCATATGTGGGAAGAATCTCAAATATTTTTACCTTAAACTACAATTTCATCAATCTGAAATTTGCTTAGATATCAAAATATCGATATATCGTTATAACAATATATCAATAATTTTTATTTTTAATATCAATTATTGATATATCGAAATTTTTCTCCAGGATTATTCAATTCTTGACAGCACTGCTGAATCCAGATTTTCCCAAGACGCCCTATATCAAATTCTAACAAATACACTTTGCTAGATGTCGCGTCCTATAACATTGAATTAAAAATGTAAACAAAATTATGAAAATTGTGTAATATTTCGCGGCTCCCTTGTGGGGCAGTTGCGGCTCCCCAGGGCGCCGAGGCGCACAGTCTTGGAACCACTGCGTTAATGGCTAGGATTCTATAACTCTAGCAGGACCTGCTAAATTAACAGGAGCTGCTTAATAGTTATTGAACAGTTTTTCAGATACAAATTCTTTTACTTTAACCTCTTATATCTTTTATACTAATTGAGATATTGAAATATTTTTTTAAAGAAACCAATTTTTTGAACATAAATTTATATTCGGCAAAATGATTTTTGTACTGTTATTTTATAATTATCATTATCATTTAATTATACTAGAATTCCATGTTACTTTACTAAATAAAATAAATTATCGTAGGTGGAAAATATCACCGAAAGCTTAACATAAAATCTTAAATGAGAATTTGATTCAACATCCAACCTTCGACTACTTTCCCATTAAATTCATTCCTATATTATACATTCTAGTCGTGATTTACATTTATTTATATATTATTTTTCCCCTCCAGTTTCTCCTTCTGGAGTGCAGATTCAAAACAATACCTTCTATGTTCCATCTATTTATAATTCGTCAATAAACATTAGATTAATGTAACAGGCTCCTGTAGTTTCATTTTATAATTCCATTATACCATATAATTCAATATTGCAGCAATAAATTTAAACCGTTGCGTTGATAACGTGTAATTTATTTTACTCCTCAAATGGACTTTTCACTTTAGTAACTACCTTAAAATCGATGTAAAACAATATCCTAAATTAACTACAAAATAAACAGGTTCACTGATTTTAAATGCTCATAAATTCCGAACGCAAAAGCAAAGAAAAATTATTATTATTCTTTCGACCATTTTTATGACCAAATAACGGTTCCATATACTAAGAATTTATAATTCATATTGTTGGTACTATAAACTGATAAAACGTTAAGGTTTTTTTTTCTTCTGTATTTTCGCACGCGACTCACCGTTCGTGGCTTCTTTTTAAGTGGCACAAAGAACTCATTAACGAGCGGTTATTAAAATTTTATTTGTGCACCACCGACGCAAAATTTTTCGGAACGGAAATAAGCAGAAATAAAAATGCATTATTTATTAAGGTTTCTCGTGGTTATCAAAGCTTTTGGAGAAGATGTAGGAGGGTAGCTATTTTCAAATCATTAAGACGTTTTTAATCTTTGAATTATATTTCTTTTAATTTTCCTGCGTGCATTAAATTTTTTCATTAATTATTCATTTTTTCCATTTTTATTGGATTATTAGATTTGATTATTAGAGTTAATGCTTAATTTGTTTATGATAATATTCACAAATTGAAGTCTTTGTATTTATGAATGCAATTAATAATAATCAACAGTAATGGGATTTATTTATGTCAGTGGTTTGAAATCTGGGGACGAGTACTTCAGGTTGAGGAGTACATAAAAATAACGAAAAAATATTGCACTGTGTAAAACAATATTGTAAAATTGTACATCAATTATCTAAAAATCTTGATTGTTTTATTTATATAGAAAATTGTTATTTCTTATATAGTAACATAATATCAATATTTTCATACGCTTGAAGATAAACACTTTTTTCATTCTACAACTAATATACTGATATTAATATTTTTTGGCATTTTTGTTTTATGTTTAATGTTTCTGTAAGTTTGATATTTTTATGTACAAATCACAAGCAAACAAAAATATCTCTCCAAAGAGGTTATAATTAACGTTAAAAACGTATTCTTTATTAACGTGTAATTTATCATATCAAGCAAATTTTTATTCATTTTCATATTTACAATTTTTTTAATTTACAAAGCCTTTTTGTATACTATTAAAATATTCTATAATTATTAATTCATTCTACACACAAAACAAATAATAAATTGTATTCAAAATCCACTTTAGTTAGGAAATCCATTCAATCCAAGTTTCTTATTACTAAACAAAACAATACGAAAACTATTAGCACTCCAATCAACCTAAACACTGTGCTACAATTAGCAATTGGTACAAAATTAAAAGAACCTCTCACACCAGTCAAATGTTCAATCAATAAATTTAATCAAAAACCTCTTTTATCAACTTTCCAACATATAGCTTTCCAATAGCAATCTCCTACTGCTTTTCTTTTTCAGAGAATGTCGCCCATGATTTTCCAACAAGGGGAAAGTATTTCAGTCCTTCTCTTTTCAGGATTTCCAGGGACCGTGTCCCGATTTACCCTCCACATCATTACCGTCTCTAAAAGACGTTCCTAATTAACTCCCATCGTGTTGTTCTCTTGAACGATGCATACGTTGAGCTGACGTTAGCGCTCGTGTACGTTGAATTAAAATCGTTTTGTAGCGTAGTGCCTACTATTAGTCAGCTACTGGTTGAGTTGAATGGGCGAGTGGAAAACAAAAGTATGTGGAAAGTGTATGTGGAAACGTAAGGGGATGAATGATGTAGGCTAGGATTTGTCTATTGTTTTTTGTTGGTTTTGTGGAGAAAGTGAAGTAGGTGAAATAATTAACTAGATTTTTTTCTTTCATTCTTTGTTCTGTTAATAACGCTGACTAAAAATCTAGAGAATTTGGAATTTATATTCATAGATAACAATACACATTAGAAATAAAAATGATTAAGAAATAATTAGTTTATAATAAAATTATGTAAAGTATTTGTATAAAAAATTAATTTCTTAAAAAAAATATAATAAATAAGTATGGCATAACAACTAATAGTTTTGATATTGTTAAATACATCGTTGATTTTAAAAGTCATATAATTTCCTTTAAAAAATCATAAATCATAGCTTTTTTTAGAGTAAAAGTGCGTATATTTTATATTATTCATTTTAAAAATACTGGAATTGTTTTCAACTTAATTTATATTTTAAAATGTTAAAAATAATAAAAAAGTATTTCATTTATAAAATAAGTTAATATTTGTTATATAATAAAAGCCAAAATTAATATAGAAATTATGACTGCTTTTAACTAATAGTGCTCTAAAAGGGGCTATGAATACGGGGCAAGATTATTGTCATGATTAGATAACAATATAGTCAAGACTCATCAATATTAACAGTAGATTGAAGAGAAGAGAAGCAATAGAAAATTATAGAGAAAAGGATAACATCGAACAGCGTAAAGGCATTTAGTTAAATAAAATTTTGCTTCCTTTAATTAAAAATTATAAATTATAAATTTTATAATCTAGTTACTTATTTTGTTATCTAATAACTTACTTTTATGTTCTATTTATGTACTGTATATGTGTCACTTGCATCATTTTTTCCTGATTATGATGTACGTTGAGTACATCAAAACGTCGATTATTATTAAAAATTAATACAAAACTACACCCTAAAGCCGTTTTATTTTAATATAGTCAAATTTACAGTGTACCTACATTTGACAGTGGTGCTAATTATCTGAATAATGTAAAGCAGTATCATATTTTCTACTTCTTATATTTTATAATTTTACAATATAAATTATTTGCTACTTTGATACAATCTCTTGTAATACAATATTAAATTAATTTAATTAATTTAATTTAATTAGAAAATAAAAACACGTAAGAAATAATGACTATTGTAGTAGGCCCGCATGAAGAATAAGCATACGTTTGCAGACAATACAGTTCTGCGCTAGACGTATATATGTAAGCATTTCGTACTTGTCTTTTCTTAGTTCATACAGTGGAATGATTGGAATCTTCTTCTTACGTTAATATAACTATAGAAGTTATCTTTTGTTAACAAAATATTCGCAAATGTTTTTATCCCAAAAAAGTGAAAGGGGGTTCACTGTATTTAGAGTGATATAAACTGAAATGCAAAAATTTTGATAACTCAAAATAAGAACAAAATTATTTTTTTTAGTACATTTGAAAATAACGGCTCAAATAATGTTTATTGCCCTGTATTTATAAGGATATAGCACAAACTTTTTCCGTTTTTGTTGAAATTCGTTTCCGCCAAACATTCAAGCAAGTAACTTTCGCTTCATACACATTCATGACATCTCTCATATATATTCTTTTCTTCTTCATTTTATAAAATGTTTATTATTTAATATTTGTGCCCTTTTATGCCCTTTTGAGTACATGGCGTGATTGTGTATGTATGTATGAGTACAAGTAAAAAAGAAGTATAACAATGCAGATGAAGTGAAAGTTGCCTACCAAAATAGGAATGTTTGACGAAAATTAAAATGTGCCACATCCTTTTAGATACCTGGCGTGAATGTGTATGTACCTGTACGTATGTAATTCTCGTAACCTTCTGTTAAAACAAATGATAAACATTAGAAATAATTTAATAACATTCAACCAACAACTTTCTATTTTTAATTTTAAATAATGTACTACTAGTAAATTTCGAAAGGAAAAATATGTGAACTCCATTTATTAAATTGCTAGCTAGCAAAAATAGAACCGGTAAAAATCCGAAGACAACTATATAACCGATATAAATTGACTCCCATCACATCCATCTCTAAACATTAATCACAAACTTTCATCCCCTTTACCCCCTACTCACTGTAAATCCGCACCTGTGTACGTCAAAAGCTTCGGGCACAGCGTGCGGTCCTCGTGTGTGCAGGGCCATGTGTTTCTTCGCGCGCGCGTAGGTTTTCGCAAACGACCGAAAACGTGTGCCCGTTTTGATATAAAACAGAGAGAGGCGGGCAAGAGCAGTTTACGTGGGTCTAGACTAATCAATAGAAAACAATACTGTTTGCCGCTATTTATAAACTAGTATATAGGGTTGAATTCGAATTACGTATCCGTTGCGATATATCCGAACGATATAAAGGAGAGAAGGCACGGCATCGCGGGGGCTGCTCTGGTTTTGATTCGGGCTTTATTGGCAATCGCATTGCCATGATTTCGTATACATTTCCATTTGCTTTTGTGGCTTCTTCTTTCAGAGTAAATGAAAAGTTTTGTAATAGCTGGAGTTTGGCTAAATAAACAATTTGTTTTGAATTATTTTTTTTTTTTGAGGAATAGAGTGGGTTGATGAAACAATAAATTTGTATTTTATTGATTGATGTTGCAAATTTAGTAAAGTTGAGAAAACCATAGATACAAGTAGTGTTTTTTAAAATTAAAAATAGGTGTTTTTTATGATACAAATATTAATATATAATTATATTCTAAATCCGTTTTATTTTAATTCATTCATAATCTATATATTGCTCTTATACCTAAAAGTGTCGATTAATACAAATATTAGTTTATTTTTATTTTTTATGCACAAAGTATAATAAAAAATGTTTCAGATAGTTATATCTAGCAGTTCAAATTCAATTAGGACAATTTTGATTAATCAAGTAGCTGCGTGTATCAAAAACGTCTAAGATGCTTAAGTACTTCTTATTAGTAATATTGAAAACAGTAATTACTGTAATAATCGTGTTTCTGAAGTATTTTTGTATTTTTTTTTTTGATAATACACAGTATGTCTAGTTTTTGAATTTTTTTCTTACTTTTTTCGGCCTGTAATTTCGGATGAATAAACTTTGAAACATGCGGTTTAGTAATTTCAATTTGTAATTGAATAGAGTTTCCAAAACTAGAAAAATTTATAAGGTGCGCCTTTTAAAAAAAATTAACTTTGGTACAGTCCTTACAAATGAATCACTCTCTATATTCAAAAGTATTTTAAATTTATAGTTCAAGTTACTGTCTAAAATTTGTATTTGAAACTATTCTTGTAAATTTATTAGACGACGAGATATTAAGAAATAAAATAAATACACATACATGCCTGCACTGGAAGCTCATTTATTTATGATTAACTCTCGTAAACAGGAATTAATATAAACATAAATAATGTATACATAACTTCTACATACAAAAATAGCAATTTCATTTAATTTGAATTGCTCTATTAAATTTTAGATAATTTTTACTATTTAATTCAATTATATTTCGAACAGCACTAATTATTTCATCTACATAATTAACTGAAATCAAATTATTATTTTACAACAAATTTAGATAAATAACCTAAAATTTTAGATCAAAATTTAAGTCAACGAACAAGAATAGATAAAGCATATATCAAACTATGAAAAATATCTAATTATATTAAATCAATATATCAAATGTAATTGATAATTACACTTGCATTATATGTTTCATCTAATATAAGTAAAAGACTTTATTTTTAGATAAAACAACATTGAAAAAAATCATCTAAAGATTTTTTTTTCTGTGAATGTCAAATTAATAAAATACGAAATATAATTTCAATGTCATTGCTAATTATCCGACAAATGAATGACATCAAAAGTAAATAGAAGAACTCGAGATTTATGAAGGAGGAAAATTCTACCGGAAATACCAATGACAGCGTTAACCTTTTCGTGCAAGTTAAAATACGGTGTCAAAATCGGCTAAGTTCTCGCTGAAAGCCGTAAATGCATTTCCGGTTTCCGCAAAGTTGGCATGACTGATCAGACATTTAAATTAAAGTTAAAGACAGCCTTGGGGAAGATTATACCAGATGACGGGCCAATCGGAAAGATTTTCCGCGCAAAAATAGATCTCGCTTCGGTGACTTTGATTTTAATAGTCTTTGATAAGGTTATTATAGTTCTTTTTATGTGAGGTCCTTTTAGGTTTGCGAACATGGGAAAATGATAACACTGGTAGGTTTAAATATACCCTTAATGGTTTATATATTTTATCCTCTGATATATAAAAAAGAAAGTTCGTCTGTTTGTTTGTTTGTCCTCTATAGTCCTTTGGTCGATATAGATCAAATTTTCTGTGGTTACTCTTTAGGACTTTGAAAAAGTAATTACACAAAAATATAGTTATCCACATAATTATCTAACAACGTGTGATTAAGTTATCAAATAACCATTAATGAGTCTTTTAAAATACAATTAACAAATTAATTGAATAATTAACTACATGATTATCTAACAATGTAATTTATTTTTATGTACTTCTTATCACTGTATAGTGTACAAAGATTTAACAGATCTTGTAATAATTTATATTTTTTATTTTTAATTAATAATATTATATTTGTATTTAATATGTATGTTAATTACTGTTTACGAAAGTTAGTCATGAATAAACGAGATTACAGTGCAGACGTGTATGTATTATTATTTATTTTATTTCCTAAGTAACAAATGTGAGTGACCCAGAAATGATAGAAAACGCATAATAAGAATAATACACTTAGTATTATAATTTATCTTTCTATAAAGACTTCTTGAAAACAATAAAGATATTAAGAGATCCCAATGACCAAATAATTATCCAATATATTATGTTTTTAGTTTTTCCTACCATTTTTAAATTGTTCCTTGGCAGTTAACCGAAGGATGTACAAGATGTATCCATTAAGAAAATTAAAAAATTGTATTTAAACTTTTTATAATACTTTCCTGTTTTACTGGCGTATTACTCTTTTCTAATAAAATTAACTACGTATGATATTTGCTGGATCATTTATTTGGCTTTTACGGTTAGTAACTTCAAGAGATGCTATTTTAATGAAATGATATACAATTTCATAATGATACAATTATTACTAGACGAAGTACTTTGTAATTATTAAGTAAACTTATTTGATAATATTTTAATTACATCGCTGCACATTTATTTTAATATTAATAAAATATAATGAAAATATGCATTAATGTAATTGCGTATTTTATAATTTTTAAATTTAAGTTCAAATTTAAGTTTTCTTGTACATAAATTAACAGTAAATTAACAGTCTTCCAGTTATGTATAATATTAAATCTGTTATTTTGTAACATTTATAAAGTCCATTGTATCGCGCAAAATTTTGTTTATAAGGATATTGTAATATATTTTAAATAAATATTTTTCTAGTACTGTTTCTTCCTAATTTTTCAATATATGTTATTAAATTAAAATTTACAAAATTTGTTTATTTTTATCAAAATACCAACTGTACCTCCATAAATGTTTAAAAAAACATTTTGTAAACCTTGGTTTTTAGTTCAGAAAAATTTCCATATTCTAATTTGGGCGTTTTATTTGTTTCAGATCAGGATGCGGCAGCGTAGAGGCGGTGATCGTGGCGGATGAGTGCCCGATTCTCTCGGCACCGACACCGACTCGGATCCGATCCCAGCTGCGGTACTATCACCGACTGCGGCTGCTGCATTATCTTGGTGCGAAGAGGAGACTTACCAGCAGGATCATTGTACTGCGACTAGGCACGTGACGGTGCCGACGGCTCGCCTTCGTCCGCGCCGTCCCCCGTCCATGATTGGTGGGGACCGCGATCGTGAACGGGACCCAGATGGACCGTTGGCCGTCCGCTGGGAACTCGGCGATCCACCGCCGCCGCCGCCGCCGCCGCCACATTTCGAACACCAGGACAGTCGGGATGGCGGGGGCACGGGCAGTATCGGTAGCGGGAGTGGCGCTCCCACGAAAGAGGTCCGCTATGCGGATACCCCTTTCCTATCGACACCGCCACAATTGCCGTTACAAATGCAACAGCTTAGACCCTACTCCAGGTAAACAATATGTCTAACGAAAGACAGCTGATTAACTATTTAACAAATATTTACTCCAAAAGAAGGCACAAGCCCACCCGATATCTGCGAGTAATATCTTTCAAGACCAACCACAAATTTTCAAAACAATTAATAGTAAAACACTCTATTATCTTCTTCTTTGGTCTGACTTCTTTGCCACATTCAACCCTTCAGGAAACTTTATATATTAGCATTTTTCAATCATAAGAAACACTTTATTTTTGTATGACATTATTAAGCAAAATTGTAAATTATTTTCACAAAACATTGCGATAACGCGCAACAAATGTGAACAAATTTCTAGCTTTTTTTCATTTATTCGAACTACGGTAAATCAAGGGTAAGCGCAAAAATTAAATTTGCAAATACAAGAGTTTTATTTAAAGATTTAAAAAAAATAATCTATCCCTACAACTAATGGTAGAAGGAACACTGCTATTATATAAAAACACTCCAAATATGTTCTTAATAGGTAATTATATTAAATTAGCAGTAACATTGCAACAGTTGCAATATTTAGAATAACAAATATTACCAAAATATTATATTGATATATCTCTACTTTTCTAATACGAGTATTAAGGTTACACTAAGACACAATTTTTGTATCACCAATTTCTATTCTGGCGTAAGTTACATGTCAGGATAAGAATGACTAATGGTTAGGTGTAAAGTTTCTGCCACATTTTCTGAATATATGGCGTGTTTGTGTATGTAAACAATCTATTTGTGAACCTATAATATTTCTTTACTATCCAGAAAATGTTCACAATATATAAAATAAACAACAAAGACAAATAGTACATATTTTTAAAAAACTAACTTTTGGAATTAATTCCTTGTTGTATGGTAGATCAAAAAAATTACTTTTGACTTACAGTTCTAAAATTGTTTTTATTTATTTATTTTATTAAGCGACATGGTTTAGTCTTCTATGTAATCGTATTTAAATGCTTGGTATTAAAGACTTAATTCAAAATTATCTAAACTGACTTAAGTCCTTCTTGTCAAACTTCAAAGAATGAAATATAGCTCTTCGAAACAGCTAAACAGAAAAACAACAAATTAGAACAATTATATCCACAAGAAAACTGTGTAAAAACGGCTAAACACCAATGGTTTCTTTTTGAAATCCATGCAGATCCATGTCTTCTCTACCACCTGAGCCATTCATGATAATGCGCTCGAAAGCGCTGAACCGACGCGTTTGTATCAACGTCGGCGGCGTGAAGCACGAAGTCCTCTGGCGTACCTTAGAACGTCTCCCTCACACACGGTTAGGTCGTCTACGCGATTGTAACACCCACGAAGCCATCACCGAACTATGCGACGACTATTCCCTCATCGACAACGAGTACTTTTTCGATCGGCATCCGAAATCGTTCAGCTCGATTCTGAACTTCTATCGCACGGGGAAACTGCATCTCGTCGACGAAATGTGCGTGCTGGCGTTCAGCGACGATTTGGAATATTGGGGCGTTGACGAACTGTATCTAGAATCATGTTGTCAGCATAAATATCATCAGAGAAAGGAGCACGTGCACGAAGAAATGAGGAAAGAAGCGGAATCGTTACGACAGCGAGATGAAGAAGAATTTGGCGAGGGTAAATGCGCGCAGTATCAAAAATGGCTTTGGGATTTACTAGAAAAACCTACAACTTCTATTGCTGCTAGGGTGAGTGATACGATTGGATCTTTTCCCATAAAATATTCTACATGTTTTTGAGATTTTTAGCTTATTAATTGCTACTAATATGAATAAAATGTAAGTCTGAAAATATAAATAATATTTTGTAGTTCCCAGTTTTTTAAAAAAATACTATAAAGTTAGTTTTCTTAAATGATAATCACTAGATTTTTAGATAGTTTTCTAGTAACTGCATTGTGTAAAATAATATTATTAATTCAATAAAATGTAATTATAACGAATATTTTCTAATATATAATTAAACAACAGTATCTAAATTAATTGTTAGCAAGTAGTGAAGAAGTTTGATCTATAATTTATAATTATTTTTATATTCCACGTTTACAATTATATTCCATAAATAATTATAACATTTTTGTATAAAAAGTAAAAACAATAACTTTAAACTTACAATTAGTAGCTTCAGTTTTTTTTGATATATAAATAAGTAGTTTGCATTTAACAACTATAAGAAAAACTTTATAATTTTTAAAGTAGTGGTTCTTGCCTTTTTTTGTCAATTGTATCCATTAAAAAATAGACTTGAATCTCACAGATGAAATAAGTAGAAATGTATTTAGTCATTACATTTTAATCATAATCATATATAAATATCAAAGCAGAATAGAAATCCTCAAACATAATATTAAAAACTAGATTTTAGCTAAATTTCATAATATTCTTTAAAATATTGTATTATACAGAGTTATCCAAATTTCTTGAAATATATTTCAATTATTTCTGACTTTTATTATAAGAATTATAAAGTAACAAAATTTTCAGTTTACATACATAAATACTTTGATAATTAATTATATAACAGTAAAAATTATTTACATCTATTAAACAGTACACTTTCCTACTATCTTGAAAATCTAAATATATTTTCTCGTGGTTGCATTTCTGGTTAAAAACCACTTATTTAAAGTAACAAATTAGATTTATCTTTTACATTAATTGCACCCTTGTACACAATTTACACATTTTATAGTTTTCATATATTTATAAAGCAAAACTAATAGTTACAATAAAAAACATCGAACAAAATTGTTCATGAATGTCACTTGGTGAAATTAATATAATAATAATATTCTAAAGTTGAGACATTTTCTCAAAAGCTAATAGTTACTATTAATTTTACCCTCAAAACCCAATTAATAATAAAAATTTCATGCATATGTTACCAATATTCCAATTTTATACGTAACATAAAATTATAATTAATTCCCTATCACTTCTTATTCGCATATCGTATCAAATCGAAACAAAAAAATTTTTTTTTCACCGAAAGGATTAGTGTGAAAATGAATCAGCGTTGCATGATAATAAAAATACCGTCGAAGACACAAAACATGCAATATTCTATCTTGGAGCATAATTAAATCTTGTTCCATTTATATAACAGACCACCCGCAGTGATGTGGCTTTTATCTAGGTTCTAGGAAAATAGATTAACAGTCTAGAAGCCACTAGATAATAAAAATAATAGATACCTATATTTGTTCTCTAGCCTGTAAGAGAAACCTATTAGTAATTAGGTTTAAAAGCTACCAGCTATTTCTGACTTTATCGCGACTTTAATTTTTTTTTCTAATAAATTTTTAAAAAAATAATTTAGTCTTTGGGCAATTTAAGGAACGATAATGTTCAATAATAATAACAAAACAATTGAAACTTATATTAATTTACATAAAACTAGATTGGTTCTGTCAACTAATTAAACCAGTATGATATGAAAACTTTACAACTAAAATATAAGTGTAATTTCTTTTAAAATTAATGAGAAAACTTTTGTATTTAAATCTGTATCTTTTGACAAAAAAAGGTATTGATTTCGAAATGCCAATTTAGTTAATGTAACAAAAATTGTGCATTTAAGAATCTAATAAATTATTCAGCAATACTTTTCTGTTATACAAAGGAAAATATATAATTAGGTTTGATGTTAACAAAATGAAAATAAAAGTTTTAGATTTAAAAAAACTTAAATTAGTTAAATACGATTTAGAATCATTTTAAAGTATTTCGATATTAAAGTTTTCAGTTACATTAGTTTTTCAAGTTCTTACAAAAAGTTAATTGAGTAATCAAAGTTTTGTAATTAAACTCAATTGATTAGTGAAAAAAGGTTTTCAAACAGGCAACTGATTTTCTGCTTTAGAAATTTTGTTTCTTTCTTATCTTTTGTATCCTTCAGAAAATTTAATTTTTTTTGACCTTTTAAATTTTATTAATTTGCTAAACATATATTACATAACTAAATATAACATAAGTTTTCTAGTTTTAAAAAAAATTTGTTCCCAAAGTATAAAAAATAACTTAAAATATACATTCTCAAGAAAGAAACGGTGGCACATAAAAAATTAGAAACAAAAAAAAAACTTACAAAATTTAATATTTATATATTATTGTAAATAAAGATACAATTACTAAGAGATATTATCATTTTTCATCGAAATAGAAGCGCCACAATATTATTCAAGCAATAACTGATGTTAAAACATTTCCGAGAAATATTTACTGATTCAATTTTATTCCAGGAATAACCTGTGTACAATATTGCTGTATTATACATGCTTCAACATAAATCTGTAGAGAATTTTCGTTTAACCGGAACGTTAAATAAATTCCAAAATTGAAACGCGAATTCTCTACACTTCAGAAACAAAATGCCAACAGCAAAGAGCTTTATTAATTATGCTTGCAATATTTAATGACATTTCCGGACCTCGGTTAACCAAATCCGTAGTTCGCTTACGTATTTGCTGCGAATATTATGTATCATTTTCAAATTTATTACATTCGTATATTATTAGGTTTGTTTCCTTCATATGGTTTCTAAAATTAATATTTAGAATAAGTTCATTTATATGTTTAAGCTGTAAACGAAGATCTAAATAATTAAATATATAATCGTATATTTGAAATTGTAACTAAATATTGCGATTTTCCAAAACGGATCTGCTTAGTAAAAAGAAATAAAACAGTTCGTGTTTGTACGTAAAATTAAACTGCAATATTTATAAAATATGTGTGAAAAAATATTTATATGAAAAGCAATAAATAAGCAATTTACAAAGATATTAATTCAAAATTCAGCTTATGCTAACAAAAACAAGAGAAAATTTAAAAGGTTTTTTGTATGTATTTCTCCAAGAATTTAAGAAATTTCGGAGTTTATTTTTATTGTGAATTTTGAGAATAAGATTTTGTTAAATTAATTGTAAAAATATTTCTGTTTTAATTTGTTCCAGTGTTTAAACTGTTAAGTGTTGCACACTGTGTCAAAGTGAATTGCAGTGTAAGAATGATGCTGCATAATTAACTATAACTTTAATCGTTTCTCTTCTAACTGTACAATGTTTTTTCTTTCTTTTGTCTCGTTTTTAATTTTAACTTACAGAGTGTTCATATTAATCTACTTTTTTGCGACTAACTGTTCTAGATGTCCAATTGGCGACCGGCGACAAAAACCGAAATTTTGGTGTTTAATTGTGCATTTTATATTGGCTTTCTGTATAATTTTTTTGATGGCAATGGGCAATACGTGACGACCAGACCTCGCAAAATAAGTTGTGTTTCAGCCCTTGCTTTTGTGCGCTGTCCCTCGTAGCGGAACTATCATGCCAATAGCTGATTGACATTTTTCACTACAAATATTTTATTGTCTTTCTTTATTACATTTTTTTTTATATCATTATCACGGATCATTAGATTCCAAATCTTTCTTTAAAAAATCAATTTTATAGTTGCTATATTTAAATTATATTTTATTATATTTTCATTTGTACATAAAATGAAATATTTTGTTCTCATTATTTAAGGAATCAATTGTTTTTCTTAATCTGATACAGTATAATAAAAATTTGAATTAAATTTTTCTATTCTAAAAATGATAAAAATGGTAATGCCAAAAATTATTAAAACTATATTATGCAGTAGATTAAAAAGCAGATTGATACCTTATCACGAATATCATTCTTTTTTTGAAACGTTTAAGTAGAAGTTTAGAAAGAGAATGTTAAAAAGTGAAAATGTCATGCAAGCATTGACACGGTGTCCTGTTATGATCGACAAGCAAGGGTCTAATTCTCTGTACAGTCAAACTTCATACATTGCCGCCTTGATCCCTCCAAAAGGGTGTTGTACAGCTGCCACAATCCCTTATTCGTTGTCCTTGTTGTTGATGTTGTGTGATTGTATAGCTGCACGGTAACGCTAAGGATAAACTAACTATCTTGGCACTTACTCAACTAACTCTTCTGCTAACAATAAATTTGCTTCTTTCATTTTCCAAATTTATTTACCGATTCACCTCTTTATTTTGCTTGCTCTTTTGTACACTATGTCTACAATATAAATTATTGTTTCTTGTGTTGGCTGTTCTTTTCTTGGATTGACACTTGTATATTTCTCCGCGCACGCCGTTGCACATGTATGATTTTTATTTTTGACTTATTGTTGTTGACTAATATTGTTTCTTTAATTCATTAATTGATTGTATTCTAATGCGTTCCTGTGCCGCTCAATTTAATAATGTTCTGAATTGTCTATCGTTGTTTGATTATGGAGTCAATAAGTTTATGTTATTTTATTTTTTGTGTAACTGGAATTTATAGAAAAAAGAATGATTGCTAGTTATGATTTTCTCTAAATATTTTAGTAAATCAAATTGAATTATTATTATGTTTTATTTGTTCAGTGTTTTTCGTCTAAGTGTAATTGAAAGTGAACTTGTTACTTGTTATGTACGTAAAGCTCCGTCCAGTAATGTTGTCCAGATATGGTAAACGCTAGTAGCAATTTAATTGTTTTTAACGTAGATAATAATTACCCATGCACGTGTCAAAACAGTGATGACAACACCTGGACGGGATTTTGGAGAGGCATATATATACTCAGCGAAAAAATATGCTTTCTTCTGGATTTATTGCGCGTTTTGATGGAGATATTTATAAACATTCTATTTCCACTTAAAACCTTTCACATAATCAATCAGAAAAAAAAAACCTATACTGATAGTAGAACTAGTTAAGCTACATATATAAATAAAACTTTTAACGTGATTTTGATAACATTAATTTAGAGAATTTGATACTCTTTAATGTACGACATTTATTATTATTAACGAAAATAATTTTCTTATTGTTTGCAAATTAAATTTCTTGGAAGGCTTAAAATGGAAATAGTTTTTTGACGTCAAGGCTCGATTTTCAGGTGATAGCGATAATATCGATCCTATTCATTGTGCTGTCAACGATAGCATTGACCCTGAACACAATTCCAAGTATGCAAGTGTATGATGATAAAGGCGTCCAAGACAACCCCCAATTAGCAATGGTAGAAGCCGTGTGCATCACGTGGTTTTCCCTCGAGTACATATTGCGATTTAGCGCTTCGCCCGACAAATGGAAATTCTTCAAAGGCGGGCTAAACGTTATTGACTTACTAGCTATAATGCCTTATTTCGTTTCCTTGTTCCTTTTGGAGACAAACAAAAATGCCACCGATCAGTTTCAAGACGTGCGAAGAGTGGTGCAGATTTTTCGTATCATGCGTATATTACGTATCCTAAAACTAGCCCGCCATTCAACGGGATTACAGTCTCTTGGCTTCACCCTACGGAACTCTTACAAAGAGTTAGGGTTGCTTATGTTGTTCTTGGCAATGGGTGTGCTGATCTTCTCGTCCTTAGCGTACTTCGCCGAAAAGGAAGAGCCAGGAACTAAATTCATTAGCATACCGGAGACGTTCTGGTGGGCCGGCATCACCATGACAACGGTCGGTTACGGTGATATTTATCCCACTACCCCGTTGGGGAAGGTCATAGGCAGCGTGTGTTGCATTTGTGGTGTGCTGGTCATCGCGTTGCCCATTCCTATCATTGTCAATAACTTTGCCGAGTTCTACAAGAATCAGATGCGACGCGAAAAAGCATTGAAACGCCGCGAGGCCCTCGAACGCGCCAAACGAGAGGGCAGCATTGTCTCCTTTCATCATATTAACCTTAGAGATGCCTTCGCCAAGAGTATGGACCTCATTGACGTTATTGTTGATACTGGTAAGTATTTTATTTCAATGTTTCAAATTTCAATGTTAACTACACAATACAAGGCAACACTATACACAACTAGTTCTTGAAAACTGTTTGGTGTTCTTTTTAAATTGATTTGTCCTAGCTATTTGGCTAATTGGTGTTATTCCTCCCGTCTTAGTGTTTTGTGTTTAAAGTCTTTTATTAACACAAAGTTTCCAAAAGTAATCCAAAATAAATATACGCATTTACTTTATAATAAATATCAAAATGAGAAAAACTTTATATTTACTTTTGGATATCTTTGCAGCAATATGTGTTATTTACTCATACATAAAACATACAAATTTTAAAAATCCAACATGAGAAATAAAATTCCGTGCATGTATTAACCGTGTAATAAGTTATTTGGCCAAAAAAAAAATATAAGGCTGTGTCTGCATGTATTGCTATTTCGTAATTTAATTGTCAAAATGGAAGCTTTACTCTTTCTGTCTTTACGCGTAACTGAGAGTACTGATGATTAGAAATTTTTACAATTAAATTAGCACATTTTTGGATCATATAATTGGTATTTTGAAGCATGTGTTACTAGTGCACTATATTTTGTACTAAAATAAGTAATTATCAGTATCTCAGCCTGTTAAATAGATTCAAACAAAATAATCAAAATAAACTTGTAAATAACACTAAGACACTCACTGGTAGAACACAAGCTTTTGACCTACCAAAATCCATCTAACAGTTACGTTTTATTAAAATTTCTTCTAAAATTTATTAACCTATGTATCTTAATATCTTCATAATTACTACTTACCATGCTGGGTAAATTATTACTTGAAAATTTAATTCTTATTAGCAAAACTTTTCAGTTTTTCATTTTATTAAATTCTTTAAAGGTTTAATGTATATATTTATATATATATATATATATATATATATATATATATATATATATACATATATATATATTAATTACAAAAATATAACGTTTGAAAAATTATTGAATTATATTACATTCAAAATTTTAAATCCAATGCCTAAATTATGCCTGGCAGGCATAATAAGTATTTAACGGATTTTTATAAATTTGATAATAATATTTTTAACAATATCAAGTTAAATAACAAATTCCAATAGTCCAGAAGTCAATATCGAACATTTTATTTTTAAAAAATATTAGCGTATTTTGATAAACCGACCAAGCTATGTATTTCAAAAATATATCATTCATTTTAAATAAAACTATTTAATTTTCGATGAAAAATATTGTAACCCTTTAGGCACTTTTGAGTAATCAGTCTAAAACTAATTATGTTAAACATAAAAAATATTACAGTTTGATATAAACATTAAAAATTACTTAATATTTTATAATATTTATATTACAATAATTTAGCGATAAATACAATGAATCATTTTCTTGACTCACTGTTAAAAATAATTTTACTCAACAGTATATACGTATTATAACATTTATTTAAAATGAATAATTAAGCACTTTAAAATATTTTAATTAAATTTTATAATATTAGATATAATAAAAATTAATCTTAATAGAAAAATAATGTATATATCGTCAGTCGATGTCTTGTTTGTCACAAAACCTTATTTTCGAGATAATACTATTTACTGTTTTCTGAACTGAATTGTTTAAGGAAGGTTTGCAGGCAATAATGGATCATTAATGAAACTTTATAATATCTTTTTATTTTGGATGTTTCGGTCGTTAATCACGAACCATTTTCAGCTACATTTTAGAATTCAATATACAATTAGCATTTAATAATAAGTATTACAAACAATATTTGAATGAGGTAGATACCATATTTTTTTAAATTTAAAACTCTATGTCACATTTTATCATGATAAGTTAAGTAAATTTGTTAATATTTAATAAAAATTATTTTGTTTAGTCATTTTTTAAAATAAATTATTTATAGTAAAGATATGGAACCAATTAGAAACTATTAAAATTATAATATTCATCAATATTAAAATACATAGAAAACAAACAAATATTTCCAAAATAAGCAATAACTCAACGTGACCAAAAATGGCGTAAGGAACAAACAATAAATCGACTGACAACATATCTGATAAAAGTCAAAAGTAAAAATTTCTTTCGAAATACATAATAAAAATTCTTTTAAATAATTGAGGTGAGAATACAACCAATGTTAAATGAATGTTTATATCTTACTTTTTAAAACAGTAAACGATAATAAGTAATTTACTAATAAAATTTATTTTTGAATTATTTCATTACAAAGATGATATTATATAATTACCTTCTTTAAACAAAACAAAAATTCTTAAAATTATAATTTCGAATAAATACCCATCATGGTAATTGATTATTTATATAAAAAAAAAAATGAAACTACAACTAAGTAGTAGCAAAGAAATAATAATAATTGCTTGACGTGTAGATGATCTTATAATAAACATGTCTTCATTTCCCTGAATGACAAACCAAAACCAAAGAAACAAATGACAAATTATCGAAAAACTAAAAAAAAATTTAGTAAATAACAAAATAAAATAATACAAAAACAAATGCAAAACAGACAAAAAACCCTTACCAGAATTTGGCGGTTCGTTGTTAAGACGGTGTCTTCTTCCCCAGGTGACAAGTGTGTTCTCATTGGTGGAAAAGAAGACAATCCCCACTCTTCCTAAAAAAAAAAAATGATACACTCATTGTGCCCTCCGCAAAAAAAGCAATTTTGCAAAATTACGCAATACTCTGTCCATATATGCGCATGCAAAACTTTTACATAATATAATATATATATATATTTTTACACAATATATACATGTATACACTCAGTTTGTACAAACGCTTGTTATATTTATCGTATACAAAATGCAAGGAACATGAGAACATTTATCATGTTAAATGCTAAAACGCGTTGTGTAATATGCACGCACCCGTTTCGTTTTGCGAAAATTTCCATGTAACACGGGATGGGATCTTTATCTATCAGGTATATACCGTTAAGTACTGGAACTTATTAAAATATCATAATCGCTAATTACGCTTTTCCATACTTCAATTGTCATATTTTAATAATACGTTCATTAAAGCGTCATTCAGACTATCTTACAAAATTAATGTTATGTTATAAATATGATTAGTCTATTAAAATTAGTTATAAGAATTGTGACAAAAACATTTTAAAGAAAAATTAATTTTATTGACTTTAATTATCTTATTTCAAAAGAACTTTATTAAAAAAATAAATTATTGTAATTTAGTTAATTATAATTTAGCATTACCAAATATCATAATAAGTTTATGGATGTTATCATGAATTCTTCTTTATTTATTATAAAATTAATTATTAAAAAAAACATACGATATAATAATTTCCAAAAAAAAAAAGTTTGTAACAACACAGTAGTCAACAATCGATGTGCAGTGGCACAAATATTTATTGAGCATACTGTTTATTAAGTTGGTTTCATGCACGCATTGTACTTGAGTACGTTTTTATTTATATTAAACTTATTTAATTAATGATTAATTTTTTATACTAATTATAAAATAATTTTAAATTTGAACAAAATAATAATTTTTGAGAAAATTTATGTTATAAAAAATTGTACTATCCAATTATTTTAAATTTATATTAATATTTCGCAATTTTTTTTCTGTTTAAAATTATGTTAAAAAAAATTCGTAACTTTTTTTTATGAAAATAGAAATCCAACAAAGACAATGAGGAACAATAATTTTTTTTATATTTTCTGTGTTTAATCAATAAAATTAGAGAAATTTTGCCAAATGTTGTAATTTAATTTATTTAAAATAGTAAAAAATCTTTCAGAACTCATTATATTAAAATAAAACGGTTTTAGGTTATATTTCTGTATTAATATTTATTCTATTTATTTACTGTAAATGTCATTTGTATTTTTTTTTCTGATAAAGACGTACGTTGGATTCGTCGAAACGTCGATTATAAATAAATATCAATACAGAACTATAACATAAAGCCGTTTTATTTTAATTTAGTTTCAAGTTTCAATTTGTATATCTTGAAAATTAAAAATTCCTTATTACTCCTTTGGTGGATTCCTATTTTAATACCTCCTTGCTCTATTTAGTAGAAATAATAAACTAAACTCAGAATTAAAGCAATTTTATTTGAATAAGTTCCAGCAGAAATTGAAAATAAGAAACGGTATGTCTGATGTCCCGTGTACCTTTTGTCCAGCCCCTGAAAAGCTCCACTGATTGTGCACCGCCGTTGCTTAGCCAGTGTGCCCTCATGGTCATGACAGTTCATCTAGTGTGTTGGTACCACCCTATTTACCACACCTCATCACACATCCGCAAATCGCTAAAAAGCAAATACACTTAACATATAATCGCAACCTACCCGTCCGAGAATCGCGTCCAAAAACGCATTTCGCAATCAGAGTAAAGAGTAAAGCAGCCCTTAAGATCGCGCGAGAGAATCTTATCTCTGTATGCCCGGGGCTCATGCTCGTGTCCTCGTCAGGCCACCAAATCACGCAACCCGATGGTACAACGACGAGCGTCGATGGCGGCGACCGATTGCTGCGAGGGAACTTCGACTCGATGACGAGTCGGCATCGGCGCGTAAACTCGCAGCATTCGACCACACCGTGCTTGCCCGCTAACGACGGTCATCCGCCCTATTCGCCGCCTGCGCACAGACCACTGTTAGATCTGCAGCCCGTTCCTGCAGCGATTGTTCCGCCGCCTGAAGGAATTGCACCCCTAGCGCAAGAAGAAACACAACTACTCCCTGATTCGCCTAAGGAGTATATTTCTGAGGCGGTAAGTTGTTTCCGGTTATTGTTTATAATTAAAAATGCTAAGAATTTTTATTATGTGTTCTTTGGTGTTTCAAATTTGACTTATTTGTAACATTTATAACGAGTAAAATTGTCATGGCTATTTTTATGTCTGTGAAATCATTTTTTGTTAAGGTGTAAAAAGATGATCTGTGATCAACTCAGTAGTTAATATTGATTACTCTTTCTAATAATATGTAATGAAAGAAGTTAACAGTATTTACTAAGTTAACCACAGCTAGCCACAATTGCAAAAAATTACTAAAAGCAGTTTCTGCCACTTCATGCTCAAGAATCTGTTAAGTAATGCAAAGATTATAACAAAATAGTATATAATTTATAGACATCGGTACATATTCCAGTTATATTATTACCCACCTATTTTAATATTGTCAATAAAATAATTCAATATATTTTATTAATATTTACCTCGTTTTACTAAACAAATACTTCAAAAAAGCTCGTTCTAAATTAAATGCAATTATTGGAAATCACGAAATTAAAAATGAGTTAATTAAAATTACAGAAATTTAAAAAAATAGTGTAATTCATTACAACTGTCATAAAAAACTATTTTTAATAGCTGTGGATTACATTTTGTTTATAATTACATTTCAAAATTAAATTATTAAATATTGAATATTTCTCTAATGCCTAATATTGTAAGTTTTGTAAAACCCTGTTCCTATCAATTTTATAATATTGTTCGTGACCACCTATCAACAAAATATTTCAACATTTTTTTAGTTTACGGGTCGATTCTAATCAGACTTATAAGAATGTTTTGTCTTTCTCTACACAAAAAAAAAAACGGTAAAAATTCCCTACAGTACTGCAGGTTTGAACAAAATCGATCCGTTTTTTCAACTAAAAAAATATAGTAAAAAAATTTTGTTCTAATTTACAGATTAAGTATATAATTTTTGTTTGCATATTGCAATGATTTGATCTTAGCAACGAGTCAAAACTGGAACGCCAAAAAATAATTTTAGGATCCAAACTTAACGTGTGTCTCGCTAACAAAATGATAATAATAATAATAAACAAAACTAATACATATTGTGAATACCAACAAATTAACAAATCGATATAATATTTTCTGTCACACAGATCTTTGTATGTTTGCATATTGCATATTACCTATATGTCGTCTGGTGATCATTGTCGAATGCTAAATATTTTATTACATATATATTATACTTACTATATATTACATTTAACCAACTAACCGTTGTAACTTATGCATCGTTAAATATCATATTACTTCTCTTCACTTACTATATACATATATTTTGGTACTTCATATTATTATTATTTTAAATGTTTTATGGTTTTTATTGTGTGCTACTTCCTAAATCCATGTGGATAGTAACCCCATTTACATATACTTATTTATTGTACATACTTGATCAATAAGTTGTTGATTCAAATCTTATGTGAACATATGCTTTATTTCTCATGACCTGATCTAGTAATAGTAACAATATTTAGAGAAAATTTTATTCTCTTATATTTTCTACTTATATATGCTCCAATGTCATTTAATTGTATCGATATTTTAGTAAATTAATTATTTCGTATGTTGCCAATTTTTATTTTAAATAACTTTTCGGAAATTAATTTTAGTTACTATTTTCTATTTCAAATATACATGTAATCTACGAATTAAAGAATTTAAAATAAGACCTTTTAGAATACCGAATAAACCTATTATGTTATTCTAAATTTTAGTACCAACAAATAAAAAAATAAAATATTTTTTAAAAGTTTGTCAAATAATTTATGTAGAATTGAATAGAAAAATATATTTCAATCATTAAAATCTAGAAAAAAAAAAATTAAAACTATAATTAAAGCCTGGGCATCTAAGACATTTTTCTAGATCTAGAGCTTTTCGAAGATGGATATAACTATAAATATGGCATAATTTTTAATTATCCAATTATAATTATCTACTTATAATTATTTTAAAACTAATTTTATCAAAATCAAAATCATGTACTTTAACAACATTTCCAACAACTATCGAAAAATTAAGAATCTAATCAATCTTAATTGCTGACGACACTACGCTTTACCACTCTTCATTACTATAATCAAATCTAGCTGTCAGAATTCCATTTTAGTATCAAAATTCATACTACGTACATTACTTCCCAATTAAGAGAAACTATACGGACACCATCAAAACGTCAAACCTTGTAAACACATAAACGAAAATAGAAAGCAGGATGATATTTGTTGTCGGCGCACATCTACAAAACTGCCATCCAGCAAAATTGTCACATACATATGTTGCCTTAATTCGTCTCGTAATCAAATTTTATGGCACGACAGTCCGTTGCCAAGAAAGTACAAAACAGAAATTATCCCCCGTATACTGCTTGTAGCGTTTCGGACAAATAAGACAGTATATTATAATTAAAAGCGAGTGTTTTGCCAAGTCCGCGTGTAAAGAAGGATCTATTTAGTGCATCCGTGCTTTAGATCCGTTTCCGTCGTTGCATATTATTACAGGTCCCTGTATGTACGTAAGACAAAGAACGAGTGTATGTCGTCAGCACAATAATTAGTTCACACAACGTGGGTGAACTTTTGCTTGTTCAAGTTTTCTTATCTAATTCTTTTTGCTAATGTTGAAAGTCGAGCGATAAAAGAAGAATGTCGTTTCACCGAGATGTAATGAGTGTTTCATGTGATAATTTTTTTTCCTTTTCTCAAGGTTACCTTTGTATGGAATAAAAGGAGCTGTACGTTTGTGATTATGTTTTTATACGCCAGAATGCTAATTGCACATTGGAATACTTGTAAATATAAAAAAAAGTTATTTCTTTTTACTAGTCATTCATTTAGTATCTACATTATATATTATCATTAAAATTGCATATTTATAATAATTTATAAAAAATACTTTTATATTTTATTTTAATTTAATGAGAACACATAAAAGTACTAAATTTTATTTTTAATAAATATCAAAAATCATTATTGCAAATACAATTTTTATTGACTTAAAAATAATGGTTTGATTTAATAATTTCTTAATCTTTCATAAAAGCAGAATTTAAAATTATTACTAAAAATATTAATAATATTAACATAGTAAAAATCATTCAGAACTCATTTTTTCTGATAAAGAAGTACGTTGATTACATTGAAACATCAATTATTAATAAAAATTTATACAGAACTACAACATAACATATTAATAATATTAAAAAGATTTTTCAAAACTGGAACGGATATTACTAGAAACTGTTTTATAGAAAACTATTATTTGTGAGAAATAACGATTATTAGAAAATATATTTTGTCTTCCATTACTATAAATATAAATAAAGTTTTTGCAATCAATAAGTATTTCTTTTAAAAACTTAAAATAATATTTTTAGAAAGACTTTAATGACATTGGAGCATAGAACTACCCAGAGTCTTTTCAAAACTTTTGCCCTTCGAAAAATTTATCTATCTCTAAAATTGCACAATCATATTCCTACTAGTAGAAAATATTGGCACAGCTACATTCAATTGTTTTTTGACTTCCTCACAAGGAAAAAGACAAAGGAGCATTGAATATTTCGTACTTGTTTCAGCATAACAAAGTAAGAAGTTTTTGCAATTTATGATGATTTTCGAAATTCCTAGATGGAATATATTGAATCATATAGTCTCTTTAGCAATTTTTATTCTCAACCAAGCGAAAGACCTACAACTTATCGTCGGTTCTGAATCACTAAAACGCAACCAATATCAGTTCAGCTTTTTTTATATTTATTTCACAAATATTTTAGTATTGATCTGTCTCTTTGTTTACGGTTTCCCAGTATTATTTTTTCTAAGGAATGGAATTACCAATGAATTGATTTGTCATTGGAATACTTTAAAAGAAATAATATTAATACAAACATATGACAATACATGCTGGAAATAAAATTACATATAGAAAAAATATAAGTTGCTGAAACAAGTACGAATAGATGCTGACAGATGAGGTGAGAGAAATGAGGAAATAGAAAGGAAAAAACGTAGAGAAACCTACAAAAATAAAGTAGGAAAAAATGAGAAAAAAGGATCGACCTTTTCTAATTTGACGTGTTATACCTTATTTGTTCGGGTGTGCTATGTCATTCTTGTATTTTCGATCTGTCTTGTAGGACGACAGCAAAAAAACTGAATCGAACAAGAAGGTCGAGAAAATAGATGAATTTCCTAGTGAATTCGAATGTTGCTTTTGCACCTCAAAGGTAGTGTAGCTCTGTCTCTCTCTCTCTTTTATAAATATAACTTAAGAATATAATTAATTATTAACTATATTATATATATAAACATCGCTTTCATCGGCTCGCTCATTTTATTCGTCTACAATTGGTTTTTGTTTTGTTTTAATAATAATTTTACAAATTTGTTTATTACTCATCGTCACCATTGCGCACTGGATAAAAAAGGTAAAAATGGATGATGATTACCAATTGTTTTTTGATTCCAAACAGAAAAAATAGTTTATGTTCTTCATAAACTATATAATTTACCAAATCGTGAACTATTTCTTTTTTATTTACTTAGTTTACAGAAACTAACAAAAAAATTAATTTTATATAAAAACTAAAATTTATCTCGTGTGTGATGTTTTCATCTCATTTCATGCTTATATCCATTTATAATGTATAATAATAATAAATTTGTGATAGGTGCAAAAATTTTAAATTACTGATAAATTAATTTAAATTTTTTCAAATTCCAATTAGTTTTTAAGTTCTTAACAATTTTCATTTATTACAACTGTTGATTAATAAATTTATATATCTAGATAAACTATATTTTTAGAATATTAACTTTTCATAGATTCTTTTTAAATATTACACAAAAATTCTTATAAATTTATTTTTTGCTTTTACCAATTTTTATTTAAATAAATTAAAAGATTGACCTTTTCAAATTTTACTAGTATTTAGTGAATACAGTACATATATATCTATAAAATTAATTACAATATATACTAGGATCATAATAATAACTTAATGTTCTATGCATGTTTTTGTATCCTTGTGTAGAATAGTACAAATTATTTATCTAATTTTGTAGAAATTTTAAAGATATAGTGACAAAAATCTGTCTGCCACATTCTGCATTATGTTAGCTTGAATATTTCGCTAATTTAGATTCGTAATTTGTACTTAAAAGTAATAGTTGTGTTAATGAGATTTATCAATAATTAGTTTTGTGTATTGAAATCGTTTGTAAAAATTGTAGATAATAGATTTGCATGTACTTCTGTGTAAAAATAATTTTTATAGTAGTAAATAGTTTGCACGGTTATTTGCACAAAAGATTTTTCAATTTAGTAAAAGTAGATTTGGAAATTTAATTTTTGAAGGAAATTGGCAATAACACAGAAACACAACGGTAAAACACATGTACATATTTATCAAATTTTTGTGTTATTTCTTTTTGACACTGTTTTAAAGTTTTTCATTTGTGGCGCGAATTTGATTTCATTTGAATTTGATAGTCACGTGTTTTCTGAAGCAACCAATTTAGCAAATCAGCAAACTATTGAAACGATGATGTTTTGTTTCACGCTTTTGGAGTTTTCATTTCTGTTGTGTTGTTCGAACAAAAAATTCGGAATTTTTGTTTTCTGTTTTCCGTTTTGCGTTTTTGAAGGGCCCATTTTGGTACAATTTGCAGGAAAGTAAGACTAGGAGATGCCATGGTGAATGTATACCATTGCGTACCAAAACCGTGTAGTACTGTCCTCTGTGTTCTGTTCCAAGATCATTCTCAATGTCAATCAAGGTCATGTCAAGGTGAGTTTTGTTTAACGCCGATTTTAAAATGAGACAAATGCGCATCAATCGTTTGTCAATCATGTGTACCCACTTAAACGCGCGTATTTTTTTATTCAAATTATCATCGTGTGTGGTATAATTGATTTCTTAGAATCATTTCTTCATTTGTTTATTTATTTTATTCAAAATTTTATTTAACAATTTAATTTTGCCAATATAATATTTGCTTATACCAAACTGATACTTTTATACAAAATTAGTCAATACACTACAGTTGATATTTTATTTACACTAAAAATTTAAATAAAATCTCTGAAGATTTATATTAGCCAACCATAAATCTTTATAATTTATTTAATATAGAATACTTTGATATAGCAAACTGGAAAGAAAACTAAAGAAATATGTCAGTAAAATATCTTAAATACTAATAGTTTAGTAAAATGATATAAGCAAATGTTTAATACTTAAAAATTGATTGAAACACAAACTCATAACATTTTAAACACAACGCACTGTAAAACAGATTGTACTTAAATAAAAATTAGAAATAATAAAAATATTAAAACGGCACTTAGCAGTTGAAAATCAGGTAATAAAAAAGTAGATGACAGCAATTCTTTAATGATGATTATTGGCTTGTAGAATTTGAAATTATTTTTTTTCTACAATCATTTTCTTATTCTGTCATCTGAATTAAATAAGTAATTATTCTCGTAGTTAGGCGCACTTTAAAATGATGTAAATATTATTTTATTTTTTTATAGTATGAAACTATTTTTTCTCCTTATGCACGCGTTGCTTCCTCTTAATACACTAGTTAGTTAAGTATATGGTCAAGTGCACGTTTTTGAATTTGACATGCCATTTTGAATATGCACGATGTTACAATTATGATACATTAACATTTGAGACATACTATATATAAAATAGGGATTATATAGCAGCAAGACACACTGGTGTATTTTATTTTTGTCACCGTTTTTTAATACGGTTTATAAATGAACGAAACAGAATAATCTGTTGGCAAAAGTGACAGGTTTTTTGCACAGCACATACGTAATTTAATTTCTTTTTAAAAAGTTTAACAAAATTCTAAATATGTCATGTTTGGATTATAAAATGCTTCAATGACATGTAAAATAACTAAATATATATATATATATATATATATATATATATATATATATATATATATATATATAAATTAAAAACTCAAATTTTCAGAGAATTATATTATTAAATTATTCCGCTAGTTTTTTGAGATATCGTATAAAAAAATTTAATTAAATTCTAACACACATTAAACTTTAAATAAGTTTATTTAAAATTTATAAACTAATTCGTATTTTACAACAAAATATAGTTTTATTTCATTCTGTTTTGTTTATTTTAAACCGATTGACTAAATTGAAATATCATGTAACATTATTGTATAAAATTATATTTAATTACAAAATAATATAATCACTTTAAGACACGTATTTAGCATGCTATTTCTATAACTTTCAGGTTTTTTAAAATACAAATTAAGGTTTCTCTAATAATATATCAAAAGTTATTTTTGAGACAATTATAAATGGAAATAGGGTAATATTTTAACAAGGTTTATACTGCGTACGGTGTGAATGATTTTTTTTTGCTTAAATAACACACCGTACTTTTTCTACGATCTTACTCGTTATTCATTAAAACCCGTTTTGATTATATATTGTGTAGAATAAATTCAGTTTGTAACTGCATATGTACAGTATAATTTACATATGTACAGTATAATTTACTGGTCGTAGAAAAATATTTTTGTAACCTGAAAGTTTATATTATGAAATGTAAGAAATAATAACTAACGTAGAAGTAAATTTAAGTATAATAATTTTACCTTTATTTTAATAGGAATATAATATTTTATATAAAATCTAATATTAATAAAAACAAACAAACAATTATCAAGCAATTGTTCAGTTTAGAAAAGCAAAATTTACACATAAATAATGATCCTAATGTTGGAACTGTAACCCACTACGTCCAACATACATTTTTTGTCGGCATATCAGATAGAATAACAGCAAGAAAATATTGCAGGTACACATAGACTTGTAATTTTTTCTTGCTATTATTCCATCAATCGAATATATATATATATATATATATATATATATATATATATATATATATATATATATATATACATATAATATTTATATTGCAAACCGCAACAATAACAAACATTTATATTAATAAAAATAACTTTTTATTGTTCTTTCTGGTAGATGTACTTAAATGTACTATAAAAAAATTAACTTATGCCGGTATCCTTAAAACTATTATTTGTTCGTTAGTAACTAATGGTTCGTTAGTTGCAACTCAGCATTAGTTTTTTTTAAACATGTATTTCAAAATAATGATAAAAATTTAGTAATAAATGCTGAACAATTTCTTGAACTAAATATTAAAAAAAAAAGCAAAGAACCAATTGGCTAGAAAATCTTCTTAAGTTTCTTCCACAAAGCTGACACAAATTCTGCGCTTATCTAGGATTATAAAGAGTTTATTGACGCCGAAGGTCTTATGCCACGTCCCACAAGCGACTTCCGTAGCCCGGTCTGCTTGGAAATGAAACCGATACGCAGCAGTCACTACAACAATCCATATGGAACGCCAATTCCAATTGGTGCAACCCAGTCTATGAATAATACGCCTGCAGCAACAACTTATAACTTTAGCTACATCCTTCCGGAGAACGACAATCGAAGGGAACACTTCCACTTATCCAGAGGTAACAACAACAATAATATCAACAACAATTTTAACAACAACGATATGGGAAGTGTTGAGTCGTCGGACACTTTCGCCAGTTGTAACACGCATCCGAGTTATTCCCAAGGTGATTTAACAGCAGAAGGAGCCGATGCAAATTTGTATGTAAATCCAATGGATAAGAGTACAGATAATAGTCCAGTGCAAGGTGTTTTTACCTTTGGAAGAAATAGTGGACAGAGTGGCGGTGTGAAGAAATCCGCTTCAGGAGATACGGCTTTAAGAAGTCTTGGAGCTTCACCTCTTGATGAAGGTTACAGAGGATTTGGGCTTAGTGGACTTGGAGGAATGGAAAGAGGTAGCAGGGGAAGTTTGAATGATTCTCCTTTGCCAAAACATCGGAAGACAAGGTTCCAACAGGTAAGTGGTGATATTATAATTTTAGTACAAGTTTAGTAGTTGGTCTTTCAGAAAAAGTGAAGGAAATTGAATGAAATAATTCCTACTATATCATTATTGCATAACTTTAAAAATGGACGGACATCGATTAGTCACAATTAGACAAAACACATATTTGCCTGCATTAAAAAATATAATTATGTTACTTCGTCACTATATGTGCCTAATATAGTGTTTTATCTAATTATTAATCGGTATACATTCAGCTTAATACTTCATTCAAATTTGTTGACTATTCCTGAAGAATTACGAGATTCTTATCAATATTTATTCTATTTGATAGATGATTTTGAAATATAACTACTGCATATGTTAGTTATGTACATATATTAGAAGAGTTTTGATAGTATAATATAATAGACAATTTTACAAATATAACTTTTATAGTAAGAAATTACAATAATAGCAATAGATAAGCATTAGACTGTAATAATATTAAAAAGTAGCTTAGATTTAATTATTTAATAGATTTACAGACTTTAATACTGAGTTTAACTGCAAGTTACGGTTTAACTATCAGTTATTTTATTCTTCGACAACAATCATCTTCGACCTTATTGTAAAGTTTTCTCTCCACCGCATAAATATTAAATATGTTTTTTGTTTCATTTTTTTTTTTGCTGAAACTAAATTATTTATATACCAGTATAAACTCACAAAAAACTAGTTAACTTGAAAAGAATAATATTTCAACTCCTCAAAATACAAATATAGTATTTTCACTGCAAAATTTAGAATACCCATTGTTCATTTTGTGTCCAACTGCGCGTTACAATAAGGTCTGAATCATCTACAATATTTTTCAATTTACCTTTATGATAAAAAAATTTCTAACGTAAAAACCAACAATTCTATTATTATGTGAACAAACTAAATATAAAACAAATCCAGTAATCGATAAACTTTTTATCCTATTCATTTATATACATAATGCTATAAACTAATTAATCATATTGTTTTTAACATTTCCAATGCATTTTGATCAACACCTTTATCTATATTAAAAAATTGTTCATATCGAAATGAAAGCGTTACTGATGTTTTCATTTGATTTACCTCGCTTGAAATGAATGAACGCGAAGTGTATGAAATTGCAAACCTCGATATTTAGTTTATTTTGACATGTGCATTCCGAATCAATACATATCGCAAATTTGTACGTATTTGCCGGTCGTCGTCAAAGCCGTTTAATAAAGCGAAAAACTTTTAAATTTTAAATTCAATTCATTCCAGAATATACGAACACGATATAAAAACAACAACTCGACTGACTTTTCAACATTTATACCAAGCGATGAAATGCTATAGAATCGAAATACTGATCGAACAAATGTTTCGGAATAAATACACTTTGACATTCCACTGCTGCCATATATTTCAACCTTCTGAATTTAAAATACTTGAAGAAATTCTGTTAGATCATTATGCATCTTGCGTTTTCTCAGAATTTACTTTATGTAAAAAAATTTATTATATTGGTATTCTATAAAGATTTTAAAAAATATTTCTGTAAAAATAATGATGATAGTTGAGGCATACATTCATACATACAAGTGGATTCATTTGAAAAGTTTTCATTCTAAAAATATCAAAAAAATGTCAAAATATGTATATTTTTAATAGGACCAGCAACCTTATTAATTAGCAATGATAATCTATCCAAATCTTTTGCCGCGCCGTCTTTAACTTTAAAATCTTCAATACATCTTTCGTAACACATCATTTGAAATAATTTCATTTGAAATACAGTGTTGCTTAAAATTTGAAACTAATACATTTTTACAGGAAAATATATATTATGTGAGAAATGGAAAATTGTGCTTTTTGGTTTGACATAAATAAAATTTCAAAATAATTATAATATAAATATTACAATATCCTAACAACAGCATTAACTCTTTGTTTAACATACTATATACTATTTGTTTTGAAATTGAATGCATTGCCATAAAAATGTTTGGCGGAAACTAATTTCGGTATAGTGCAAAGTGTTTGTGCCGCACTTTTTGAATATATGGCGTGACTGTATGTATGTATACCATGCTAACAGTTTGCTTGTTTAAAATGCAATATTGTGATTGGTCACAATGGCTGTCATTTCACACAAATAAATAAAACTATAGTATTTGTTCAGATTTTCAGTAGATATGTACAATATATGTACATTTACTTCAATGATACATAATTGTCATATTTTATTATAATCGCAGTAATATAAAATATTACAGCTGTACATAAAATTATTCCAAAAAAAATTATAAATATTTTAACATAGTAAAAAATATTTCAGAACTCATTATATTAAAATAAAACAGCTTTAGGTTGTAGTTCTGTATTAATATTTATTAATAATCGACATTTCGATGTACCCAATGTAAATTCTTCATCAGGAAAAATGATACAAATGACATTTACAGTAAATAAACCGAACAAAGAAACAAATTACTAAGGTAACGAAATAAGTAACTAGATCATAAAAATTTATAAATTTTAATTAAAGGAAGCCAAATTTTATTTAAATCAGTGCCTTCACACTGAGGGATGTTATCTTTTTCTTAATAAATTTCTATTGCTTCTTGTTACTGTTAATATTGATGGATATTGCAATTATTATAGTATCTTCGAATTTAAATCATGAATATTTTCTAATGCATGTTGTGTTTATACTAGATTAACAGAACATAAGAGATCAATACGTCTAAACCATCCAGATAAATATTAATACGGAACTACAATCTAAAACCATTTTATTTTTTAAAGATAAATATTGTTGTATTTGTAACAACGTGAATAAGTCATGAACTGACCAATTAATCAAACTCTTCGCAAACAGAAGAATTATTTTCATATTTTAAATCTAACTAAACTATTTTATACTTCACGTCTTCCTGAATAACATTCCATAAAGTCATGAAAGGAATCTATTATTCCAAATATACAAATAGAAAAAAATAGATTACATTCATTCGAAATCTGACTTCAATGGATATCAAATCCCATGGACATTTCAATCAACGTTGAAAGCAAAGTATTGTAAAGTTGTCACATATATTGATAACACGATAGATAACAAACATTTCTAGATCAACCATTTTTGCTCATTTATTCCATCGACATCAAAATGGAAAGTGCATATCTATTCAACATTCAAATGTCAAAGGATTCTTCCGGGTATCAACCAAAATCCCGACAACCAATTTTCCGACAGCTTCAGTCTCAACAAATTAAAAGTCAAGTTAAATTAGACAAAATTAGATTATGTTAAGTTTTTCTAAAATTTGTAATTAAAAAATTAGAAAATACTAAACAATAAATTCGATTTTTTCGGAAAGTTGATCTGTCGGAATTTTGTCCGACACTCATTCCGTGTACGTCAATACAGATAGTACCGAATGCATTACACAAAATTAAACGGTGCATAATGCATATGGTATTACAATTAGTGGTCTCTTTCTGTCTCACGTATTAATGAATATTGTATCTAAATGGTAACCTGGCAGTACCTTAATTAGGGCAAAATTAAAATGATAATTGTTAGTTGTTTTATTGAAATTGAAGTTATGGAGAAATTTTGATGTAATAAATGATTTATTAATAGTTTTTATGATGTTAGTTATTAGATGAATTAAAAATTATGAATAACGCGATAAGTTAATAACAGACTTCTTTTTTTATAATAATGAGTTATTAATTGTAATATTTAAAATACTGTAATACTTAAAATACTGATAGATAGATGTATGTATGTCTGATATTTTTTCCATTAATATCTCAATATGACAAAAAAAAGAAATAGGCTAGTTGTACTCCAAGCTGACGATATGTATTTAAAAATTAAAAACCGTTTATATACAATGATAAACACATCATGTTAATCAAACAACATAATTTAGTTTTCATCTGATTATAGTCAATAACAAAATTATTGAAAATTTAACTTTTTGTTAATTTAGCAACAAAAAATAAAAAACTACTGTGGAATATCTATCTTGAACTGTCCAGTACAACTAAGCTTTTGAGACGACACTGCAATGCAGGATTGGCCTAGATATAATAAAAATTAAATTAAATTTTTGATTAAGTATAAAAGTGAATCTTTTTAATATATACATCATCATTCAATGCAAAATTTTGACGTTTTATTATTGTCTACAATTAGTAAATTAGTAAAAATACATAAAATTTAGTAAAATTAATTCTGTCGACTAGCGAATTCAAATCTAGAATTTTTTCATTTAATTTGTCAAATAAAAATTAAATAAAACACATTTTAATTTTTTATGTTCAAATTTCGTAAAATTTGAAAAATAATGAAAATCAATACCAAATATTATTTTAAAACTAGATTCAATTATTTTAGATTATTATTTCAAGCAGTAGTTAATAATTTGTCCAGCAATTAAATATTATAAGTATCAACTTATAGATTTGAAGTCTGACACCAATTACAATATAATTAATTTGAATAAACAATATTGACATATGCGTTCCACGAAATATATTTAAATTTTAAAGAATTGATATGTATTTAATTTATTTAAAAATTGTTTCTCAAACATACATATATTTCATGTTTGTCTATTTCTCCTAGTACAAGTAATAATATCAGCACATTTAAGTATATTTTTACAAAAATTTAAAAATATAATTTTACAAACATTTACATTTGAAAACCTTTTCATTCTACCTTCCAAATTCTACAAAAACCATTTAAAATTTTATTTCCCCCCATTTTTATCACGTAACCATTTGAGAAACAGCCTAACCGTTTACCATAAATTCCCGTCATAATCCAACGAGCCTATCCTCCTATCTTGTCCATTTAACAAATTGAAAAGTCACATGGTATAAGTGAAACAACATACAACGGCCTAACATCTAGATTAAATTTATCATTTTTCTATTCGGGCATGTTGCAGAGCGCCCGACCACGAACACGCTTCGGTGACTCACCTGCTGCCACCGACTCGAAGCCACGTTTCGAGTCTCAAGAGAGTCTCGAGGGCAAGAAGTCCACGCGAAGGGCGTCGTTTATGCCCACGAAAAGCCTAGCATCGGCGACAAGAATTATCAATCAACATTTATTCGGATTACAAACACTTGGCGGAAGCAGAGCAGGTAAGAATTCTGGTTTTTAAAACGTACTTATCGAGGGGGAAACCACTTGTACAATCTGGTGTACAAATTAATTAAAAAATCTCTTAAAATATTAGTAAAAATCCTTTAAAATCGTGATAAAAATCCAATCAATTTTTTTGAATCATGCAGAATTTCGACTAAAATCTCTACAATCTTAGAAATTTCGTATAAAGTTCGTTAAATCAATGAAAAATAACTACAATCTCAACAATCATACTTCAAATTTGTACAATCTGGTGTACAGAATTTGAGAAATGGTTTCCCTCTCAGTACTTATATATAGGGTGACCACCTCTCCAGTTTTCACCCGGAGTTTCCGGTTTTTCAACTGAATCTCCGGTCTCCGGGTTATTTGTTGTAATCTCCGGATTATTTGTTGTAATCTCCGGATTAAACTGAATTTAAATGTATGTAGTCATATAGTTTTAAGTTAAAAAAATATAAGTCATTACTATTACTATGATTAGTGATAAATTTATAGTCAAATCCAAATATTATTTAGTTTAATGTATAAGCGTTGAAACGAATTTCAAAATTTTATGATTGTATTCAAATTAAAATGTTTTTATATTTAAAATTTTTATTGATTTTCTAACAACAACCCCATACTTACATATATATCAAAATATTTTTATGTTGCAAAATATTTGAAAAACACATAAAAGTGACATCAGTAAACTACCACTTTCGGTAGACAAATTTGAACTAAAAATTAATCAAATTGATATATTTACGTACAAAATTTAAATACAAAATTTCTTTAAAATTTCTTTAACCAAATTTGCTCTACGTGTCCACAGACAGACAGGACCGACTGACCGATCAACCGACATGTTACAAAGAACCTAACTCGTGCTTACCTATAAAAATCTTAAAATGTTAAAATAGGTTAATACCTCCTTCATTATATGTAACAGTCGGTAAAAAACATATTGATATGTTATTTTTCTTGATTTCAAGTTTACTTTAAAATAAAATAACTGCTTATAATAAAAATGGTAACAAGAAATGAAAATTCAATATATTTTCATTAAACTTCTATTTATCAAAGCCACCGGAAAAGATCTGTCAGTAGCATTTTCCCAAATATTTCCGTAAATAAAGTGACTTTGAAAGTAAGTAAAAAGTCTAAATTTCCGTGTTTTTCTCATACCTTTACCGTGCACCATTTCCAAATAAAGGAAAAACTTCAAGTAAATAATTTATAAAGTGACGTCTTCCTAGAATTTCCTATTGCACTGTCGCAAAAATATGTATACCGAAATGACAGTCAAACTTTTATTTATATATGTCCGAAATTAATATTTAAAACACAGATTTTCAAATGTTGAAAGATAGTACAGTTTCTAGGATGCAAAATGCAGATATATAAAAATTTTATTTTAATAAATAATAAATTTATATACGTATCTGACTAGCGTTTTTTCCCCAAGTGGGCGATAGCAAGAGACAGTTTATTATAATTTATGTTTTCTTCGCTGTATTATATTATTTCATAAAAAGAATTTATAAATAAGTTTTATTAATTTATGAAGATGTTTTAACCAGAGGAAAATGTATATTGTAATAAATAAAATTTAATTTTATATTTTTATATTAATAATAATAATAACAAATTTACAATTTAATTTAAGCTGCAGCCATAGGACCCTAATATTTTAGAGGCTTCCAAATATTGTAATTAAAAATATAAAATATTTGTGAATGAATAATTAGTACACTTCAAACTCCTTTAAATTTTATTTATTTTTTCTTAAAATATAAATGCATTTTTACATGTTTCAGGTTTTAGTAAATAATAAATAATTATTGCGAAAAAAATTAAATTCAACACAGGCTGTTTTTAAAAATCTCCACATTTTAATTTCATTTCGGATACTAAGTAGAACAGAAAATAATATGTTTCAGAAACTGAACTTTTGTAAAATGGTATGAAAGATTTTCTTACTATGTTAAATGATATTTTATATAAATTTCATTTAAATATCAATTTGTTCAATAAATTATATTTGGTTTACTACTATATATGCTTACCAATTACGTATGTGTGACCAAAACATGATTTCTTTTTATTAGTAAAAATAAATCAACTTAATGCAAGACCCTGATAAATTTTTCAGCCATGAAAGCTTGATCTGCCACTGATAAAATTATTTAACATAATTCTTTTATCATATTTATTTTTTTATTATATATTTTTATTTATATATTGGCAGCAACAAATTTTTATTAAATAAGTTTTACTTGGATACGTACTTATTAGAAACAGGAGCATCAGAGAAATTTTATCTACTTGTTTTGTTATCCTCAAATTCCATTCAAGGCTTATTGATCAGGTAATAGAAAAAGCGTTTATTCCGTTATATAAATATGCAAAAACAAAAGAGGTGCAAAAATATATACAAAACTGGTTAGATTTGGATTAATAGAAAAATTACTGGTGTATGATAAACTAGATTATACATCAATACGTTAGTCAACTGTTTTATAGACAAAAAATACCGAATTTTTTTCTGTTGCAAGAGAAATCAAGTCTGTGTTTATGGTTCAAAACACAGACCAAATCATTCATTTGAACCATAAACTTTGACCAATCTGAGGATAACCGGAAAGTCAAAACAAATAAAAGCAGAACGAACCTGACAAGGCATTTTTAAATAATAAATTAAAGTTAATTATATCGTAGTACTTAAGAAAATTATAATACTTTTCCATTTCATTTTTAATGCAACGTATTAAAAAGAAATTCTAATAACTTTCAAGAAATGAGAACTATTATAAAATCTAATATCCGAACAAAAGCAATATTCTAAAGTATGTCAGAATCATTAAAAGATTTTCAATTCAAAGTGCAAATACGCCGGTAAAATAAACACAATAAACTTAATATTTCAATGTGCTCAAAAGACGAATAAACACTTTATTGATTGGTAACAAACTGTGTAACACGGATCGCGCAAAATATCAAAGTGCTATTTCACACAACAATACAATACGAAAGAGAAATTATATTATTGTATCCCGATATATATACGATATATTACTGAAGTGCGTGACCGAATGCGTTTAAAACTAAACTCGGGGATGATTATATGAAATTGTAGTCTTTGAAAAAACATGCATAACAATTTCTTTAAGAAAACAAAAAATAGGAGAAGGGAAATGTATTTTTAACTTATACCATTAACTTTTTGTTCATTTCCTTTAAGGTTTTTTTTCGAATTTTTTTTTTTTTGTTGGTTACGTGTTGAATTTATTTCCGAAAACAATTTTGTTTATTAACACAAGAAAGGAATATTATTTTATTTCGTAATTTAAATATTTATGTAGGAATATATAAGAAGTCTACAAATTAACTATTCAAAAATAACTTTTACTTTCGAAAAAACAAGAAAAGGTGTTGAGTAAAATAGCAAATAATGTAGTACATCTTAAAGTTTTAAATGCACATATTTAAAAATATTTAACATGACGACTTCATTGTATTACACGGTAGATGTCCCAAATTATACAAATCATAATTATATCTCTTCTTTGCACTTAATAAATCTCATCTTAATTATGTCTTTTCTTTGCACTTAATAAAGCTCATCTATGTTGGCATAGAATCTGATAAATATTTTCAGACACCACTAAAATATTTGAAACAGATACATAATTTAAGTTTAATAATTTTTAAATGCACAAATTTTTTGAATTTCTGTAAACTTTAGAGTGTCTTTGAATTTCAGTAATTTTCAGGAGACCACGAATGCAAATATATTTATAGGTTTTGAGTGTTAAAAAATAATTAAGATAAAATTAAACACATTTATAATTAAAAAAAATAATAAATGCATTTCATTATATAAAGCATGTAAATTATTTTATAAGACATTTTTTTTTTTGGTATTTAGGTGAAATGATTGCATAAATTTATATAATAAACAACAATTGTATTATCGCCACCTATTAACAAATAGGTATATTAATTTATAAACAATGGATTATATAAGTTTAAATAACAAACAGAGGCAATATTATTGCAAGCGATAGAACATATATAATGACTTATCTACAGAAGTAAATAATATTGACAATTACTGTTAATTAATTATAAATTATAACTAAAAATTACTATAGAAAAATGGAGTGAAAATTATCTAACACCTTTAAATTCTCAAAAACGTCAATTTGTAAGACTGGAATTCAAAAGTGGTTCAACAAAACAGATAATGTGTAAAGCATTGATTTAAATAACATATATTTGACATAAAATTAAATAATTTTAATGGTTATTTCCAATAAATTTCTTAATAAAACAAATCTCTTTCAGGCAAAAACGGTAGCAGCAAGTCCTCGCTATCTGTGGATTCCATCGATAGTCACGCGAGTCCACAACTGGAGACACATCGTCGCTCCAAGTCTATCCTGAAGAAATCCGACAGCAGCGGTCACCGTAACGGTCGCAATGATGATCCCGAAAGTGAGCGCTTAATTTCAGACAATATGTCCTCATGCGGAATGGATTTCAACGACTCCCCTAATAAACGTCCTTCCACTACATCTCCTCCTGCCAAACATCGAACACAAAGAAGTTCAGTTAAGTCCCAACAGAAAGAAGCCAAAGAAAGCAAGAGTATAAAGTCAAGTCCATTGTTTTTATTGGATGATATTCTAACGGGTGAAAAAGGTCAAAAAGATCAACAGTTTAAAGAAGGGGAGAATGTTGGTGGTGGAGGGGAAATGCCGTTGTATATTTGTCCACCACCTCCACCTATGGATGATAATTCACCAACGGAGGAGACAAGATTGTTGTTGCATCAAACACCGATACCTGTCCATAAACAAACAGGGAATTCGACCGTTAAGGGTTCGGGATTTACTTCGTAGCAGTCACAGGTAAGACGAATCTCTCTTAAATATTTCAACATTCTTATCGTCCATTTAAAATTTTCAAAAGTAAATTTAGTTTTAGATTAAAATTACAAATACAAAATTAATATAGTAAAACTTGTATCGTTTTCGAACGTAAAAGAAAAAACCTGTAAAGGGCCCTTCAGATATATCTACTACTAACAACAGATTGTAAAACGAAAGAAAGAATCTGAATTACACAAAACAAAAAAATACTAGAGTGTGATACCATAGCAAACATACTTTTTTCTTATTGATAATGATTAACACTTTGAAAGCTAATAGTTAACTTAACTGGCTCAAGTCCATATTTGCAGTCTCTACTTTCACACGCACAGTTATTTCTGTTAGGAATCATTTATAATCTTAAGTACGCGTTGGTAGAGCTCTTTATAATAAATGACTAGTCCTTACTTAACTTATAAGAATTATAATTACAAAAATCATACCTAAAATTTATATTAAACTCATAAACTGTAATTTTAATATTGAAGCACACAGACTACCCGTCTATCGAACAAATATGTAAAAATTTCTGAAAATACACTTTTGTATTTCATAATTGGTCGTAAATAAAACACTACTTATTTTTTAATAATATGTTTATAAAATTTAAATGTTTCCTTACAAAAATAACATGAAACATATATTGCGCACAAAAAACGTAAAATTGTCACTTTTATAACTTCAAAATTATTCAACTCTTCGGTTGCGTTCAATGTTCAATGCATACAATAATATTGAATATTGGGCATTAAAATTAATAAATGTGAAATACCGTATTTTATATTACATAAATATGAATTAATACTTTTAAGTCATACATTAATTATCGCATAATAAAATATACTTCATAATGGCAAAAATAACCTTACTAACAAAATTTATAATTTACCTACAATATATAATAGGTGGAGTTCTAACATTTACTAAAATTTATAATGTATATAAATTATATGAAAAAATTAAAAATAGTTATTTGCTAAGGTCAAAATACCAACCTACTGAAATAATTGTTACTTTCTGCTTCTAATCGCTCATGTTTAAAATATTTGACTGAAATTGCACATTTTACAAAAAAAAAACTTGAGTACATTAAAATATTTTCTTCTAAAGATTTTAATGGTCTTCATACCCGTTTATTAAACTGATAAAATCAGATAAAAATTACTTTACCCTTAGAAAAAAACGATTATCATCAAAAATATACATTTACCGAGGTCAAGTGAAAAATATATACTTTAATTTTACTCTCTTTGCATATTGCGTGAAAGCAGCATATAAAATGTTGAACTAAATATGAACGTATATATATGCATCAGATTTGGACTAAAAGTAATTGCGCGTTGTAAATATGTAATTTTGTACTTGAAAACATTTCTTCATCATAAAGTAAAATGTCAGTAGATCACTTATGCTGAAGCAGTTTCAGTTCTTTTGCGGTGTACCTTGCTTAAACTTAAAATTATATACTTTTCATTACAGTTTTTCATTATTATTTTTACACTTATTCTAATGATTTATTTCTAAACTTTTTAAAGCCGAAATAACAATTATATCAATAAAGTTTCAAATATATTTCTATAACCGAAATTTTAATATAAATAAAAATATAAAATAACTTCAAATAAAATACTATTTCTTCAATAAACGATCATAATATTAAAATTTTTACTGTTGAAAACATGGATCAGTAATTTTATTTATTATTAGAAAACACGAGAAATCTCGTGAGCCGCTTTAAAACTATGGAAAAGAAAATACGAGAATTCTCGTGATCTGCCTAAAGTATCAAAATAAGAAATAGATGAATTTTCGTAATGCATCCTATAAGCTTTAGATAGAAAATACAAAAATTTTCGTAATTCGTCTCAAATGTTAGAATAGAAAACATGAGATTTCTCGTGATCTTTTAGCAATATGGTGACAAAGATATTATAATTTTTTTTCTTTACAAAAATAAAATATTATAGTCAGGGGCGGATCTATATATGGGTTTTTTGGGCTGAAGCCCAAAGCCCCGTGGATATAAAGGGCCCCCAGCCCCCCATTGAAGACAATGGACAATATTGCTAATTAAAAGAAAATAATCTAAAATCATGAGGTCTTACAGTTGCTGTTTGTGTATCTAAGTCATATTAAATAAATAAAATATTTCATTGTCCTAATTTTTTTCCTATACCCTATACATCATTATAGAAAACAGTTTTTTGACAAAATGGCAATTAGTTTGATTAATTAGGTAGGCCCCCAAGTAATGTTAGTCCAGAGCCCCACAAATTCACTGTCTACCCCTGATTATAGTATTAAATATCTTTATAATGTATATCAAAAGATAAACATTTATCTTTAAAAAGCTACAAAAATAAATAATATGACAAAAGTTTAATTAATTTTTTTTCTATTTAATCAGTCTAAATGTAATTCCGTGTGAAACGGCACATATGCAACATTCAGTAAGATTAGCTTTTATCTAAAAGATAATGTCATGAATTAACTGTGAACTCTGAGGGCAAGTAATCTTTATACAATGCCCTAATATTCATGTTTTGTTTGGATCAATATCCTTACAACCATGTTGGTCTAGTTTCTCATTATTTATTTGCTGTTTTAGTTAACCTTGCGATATACGATGTGTCAGGTAAATTCTGCACATTATCATTCAAATTGCCTTGGTTTGGAATTATCAGCATTACAAATTGAAAATTTATAATTTATTATTATTGATAAAGGAATTTTGTCAAAATGCAATAGACCTATCCACTGTAAAAGAATTTATTCTTTACAATTGTTTTATTTTATTCTATTACTTAAAATAAACATATCTTCATAATATTATGTTCTAAAAAAATATAGATTTATTAAGATGAATACTATAAAGTATACAGTTGTTTTTTTCATGTCAATAAAGTTAGCACTCCCACTTCGTGCAAAATTGAAAATTTTTGGCCCATAATTTTAGACTAATTTTAGACAATTTTAGACCATCAATATTAAATTTTTTTCATCCAAAATTTGATATATATGGTCAAAAATTTGATATTGATGGTCTAAAATTGTCTAAAATTAGTCTAAAATTATGGACCAAAAATTTTCAATTTTGGACGAAGTAAGGATGCTAACTTTATTGACATGTCTTTTTCTGCAGGAAAACCATAATATACAAGACATGTACGAGTATATTTCTAAACCGCATTGGAAATATAAAATATATGACAAGATTTCATTGGTTAAAGAAAAGTGTGGCATTACCAAATGTTAATTTTTTCGCATTGTTGCAAACTTTCGAAAAAAAAAAGATATTTTGACTATACTATTTATAATTTCATAAGCGATTCTTATGGTGCCCACAAGAATTTCATGTTCTTTTTACAAAGTGTAAATTTTTAAGATATAATTTTGGGTACATTGGCTTTTTAACAATTACAATTGGTCGTAGATACGTAAAGTAACATAGTGACATATTTGAATTTTAAAATATATAAACACGGATACAACTGATTATCAAAAAAAAAAAAATTTTCAGGACATTTCGACAAAATTCCTAAACTTCTAATATTAGATACATTTTAGAAAACTATCAACCTAATAAAATTGCGCATATGTTTCACAACAAAACAGTTACAATCTAAACGATTCCATTTTAATGTAAATTCAAATTACAATCGTGTCGGTCAATTTACACGCAAGAAATTATCCAACAACACATACAATGTTGTTCAAACAATGAGGGGGGGGGGGTAGTTTTAATGCGAGCATTAATGACTGTGCTTCACTAAAATAACCTCATTTCCACCCACCTACAACAAAAAAACACATTGGCCCGTATTCATAGCCTCTTTAAGAGTACTTCTAGATAAAAGTGCGTATATCTGAAAATATTTATTTAAAAAATAATTTGTACTTTAAAATGTTAAATATAATTAAAAGTATTTAATTTATAAAACTAATTAATAAAAGCAAAAATTAATATTGAAATCTTGCGTGCTTTTAACTAAAATGTGCTATGAATACGAGCCATTATGATTTTTATAATAAAGTAGCTAAATGTTTCACTATTTTGATTTTATGTAGCAAAATATTAAAAGATATCATTTTTTGAATTAATTTTACATTGTATGATACAGATTCCAATCACTAGATTTCGGAAATAAGTGTTCGAACTTATTATTAATTTAATTTAAATTAATACAAACTTGAAAGTATATGAATATCTACAAACATTTTGAGTAAAATAATTATTTCTTTTATTTTTGAATGTAATTTATCAAAAACTACTTATTTTTATTTAATATTTTACATTAGCAAAAACTGTTGTTTATCTGAAAATTTTAAAGATAGAGCTTTGAATTTATTTACGATTTTTAACTAATATTTAAAAAAAAATGTATTATATATTTCCAACCCAGTACTTCGAAGAAAAAAAATTTTAGTTACATTTATTTTTAATAATTTATTAATGAAAAGGTATAAATTTGAATATTATACATTTCAAGTTTATAACCAAAATAAATGTTAAATAAGTGATAATTTTCGTCGATTTGTTCTAGCATGATTTACAAGCCAACTAATAATTATCATGTGTACAGATTTATCAGCAAACCGGAAGCAGAAGCGTTTGGGGGCCACGCAACAGAGGGCGCGGGTGCTGAAAACTAACATGCAAATGAATGGATTATATAGCTTGACCTAGTTGTAAGTAATTGCAGGACCCCGTGGCTAAGCGAACACGCTGAAGAAAATAGGTAGAATACTTCACGAAACTGAACCATAACCTTACTCCACATAACCATGCCTGTAACTACCAAATTCAACAAACGACGACAAAATAGAGTCAAGCACACGAAACATCTTATGAAAACTTGATTTTTAATTCGACATCATCCATAATATTGAGGCGAATTCATTAAACTTTTTAAATTGACATTTCTAACATGTATATATAATTTCGATGAACATTATTTTATTATATTATGATATTTAATTTGTTCCTAAAATTCTGATTCATTCAGAAAATTGACATTATGGCAATCTATATAAGTTAAAATTCCAAGTGTTGTGGGGGTGATTTTTAATTAAAAAGGTGCCAAGATCTTCAAATAAACAAAGTGTTAATTAAAATTTAAATAAACTACGAAACTTTTATTATATATAAAAACAAGATTGTAATGGTGGAATGTGTACATTAATCTAAAAAAACTGTCAACGTTAAAATCATTATAAAATTTAAACGAAAAGTCAATGAAATCAGCAATATTAAACGCAAAATTGTGTTTTGCGTATATAATAAAATAAAGAAGTGTTTCGTCTAGTTTTAATAACAATTCTGTTATAAATAAGGACTTAAGTTTTGGTGTTGAAACATTTTAAAAACAAAAAATATTTAAAGAGGATTAAACGAATTGAAAAAGAAAAACAACATGCCATGCTTTTTTATGTCTGTGATTAATTATTTTTTTAAAATAGTGAAAAAAAAAATCGAATGTTCTAAATATTTTCTTGTGATGTGAATAGTTATACAAAAAAAAACAATTGATAATATAAATATTTAGTGCTTATTTTGCAGACAATTTTGGACTGAAATGTCGACGATTTTTACAAAGCAGTACACATAGTTCCTGGTCACATATTATCTGTTCTCTTCATATAAATTTACGAAATATAGTAAAGAATTGAAAATTATCTGTGATGATTTAACTGTTGCTGTGACAAATAAACTATGTGTGCTGCTATCTAGAAATTTCGATAAAGATTATTTTTTAGTAATAAGCCTAACTGAATACAAACCCACTTCTCAGGCGTGCGGTATATCTATTTCTTCTTATTCATCTTCTGTCACCTCTTTCTTTCATGAAGTTATCTATATATTTAGTTCCTTTTTATATTGTTATGAACATTATACTCAAGAGAATTATTTTATTTTATTTGAAATTAAAAGTAATATTTTCGGTTATTTTATTTACCGTATATATTGCCGTGTACAAAAAAACAACGGCATTAAAAAAAATTAAATAATTGTTGAATCGAATACTCGTTAATTAATTTTAGAGAAAACAACGCAAATCACTGTTAGAAAAAACTTTGGTGTGGTAGAAATCCATTGATGTACTTGCTTCTTTGTCAAGGCAGGCTAAAAATGTATATTATTTTTGTTTGGTTTTGTTTCTTCGAAAATTTTATTCTATTTTTCGATAATATAATTAATATAACATAAATAAAATTTCAAACTAAATAAATAGGCAGCAGCCTTTTGCACTGTTTAAATTTCTCTATAAAATTTATATTAAATTTTTAATAAAATTTAACGACAAATTTAGATTTTTGGAAAGATCTATTTTAATAACAAAATATATAAATATATATATATTAAACTCAGCTGCCAAAAAAATTGGAATTTTATTTTTTAATTAATTGTTTTGGCCTAAATTAAATGTATATTATTTAAATTTTCTTCTTTAATTTTAATTTATAATTTAACAAACATGTAACTATGATATGTACATTTTAATTACTTTAAATCACTTATATAGTATTTCTTTTGTTATTGTTAATTGCAATAATTTAAATTTGTAAATTTTATAAAAATTCATTCCTTTCCAAAATAGTATATATTAATCATTCAATTTTAAATTTTATTATAAAAAATATCTTCATCATAATTATTTTAATTAAATATTCATTTCAAAGCACAGTTTATAAGCATTTCTTTTTGGAGTTTATGTTATAATAAGTAGTATACATATTTATAAAGCATCTGTATGTATTTCCACTTTACATTACTCGTTATTAAAAAAAAAAATAAACAAATTTTAAAAAGTGTTACAATGCGCTAAACGAGACTGCACATTATTATTATAATTCTGTATTACTATAAAAATAAATTTATATATTGTACATTATTCTAAGCAGCGAAATTGCCGATTATTAATTTTGCCATGAAAAATAAATTAATAAATAATGCGTAAATATTATGAATTAGCCTACTAGACATATCAGAATTGTAAATGATTGTTAAATGAAATAAAACAATAATTGTTCTGCAATAACATTTTGTTCATATTTGTTTGAGCAGCACTGGAAAATTTATAAAAATACTAACAGTAATATTATCCCTAAATTTTTGTTTTATTCATTTACGACAAATATATAATTCTTGATTTTTAAATAAATAAAGCTAAATGACATTATTTAAAAATAATTTGTCATAATTTTATTTATGTTCTTGTTAATTTTATTTTACTATAGTTGGCAACATTAATGTCAATCTACAACCTAACCTTATTTATTCGTATACGTTTTATTTCGTATTTGTTTTGAAACACATCGATGTATTAAAAATACAAATAAATTAAGATGTCCGAACAACTTGCACACAATACAGAAATTAAAATACGTACAGAAGATATCAAAATTAGTGAAAATGTTAATTTTACTTCAATGTTATTAAGTGATCCAGTATTGCAAGGATTATTAGGAAATGGTTTTAAGAAACCTTCTCCGATTCAGTTAAAAGCTATTCCAATGGGTCGATGTGGATTTGGTAAAAATCAATTATACTAAATATATATATATATATATATATATATATATATATATATATATATATATATATATATATATATATATATATATATATATTTTATCTATAAATATCCATATCTTTCTTATATTAGATTTAATAATACAAGCCAAATCTGGTACTGGCAAAACAGCAGTTTTTGGAATTATCGCTTTAGAAATGATTGATACAAATTGTAATAATTTACAAGTATTGATTCTTGCACCAACTCGAGAAATTGCTGTACAGATTCAACAAGTTATTTTATCAATTGGAATGAACTTCAAAGGTATGTACCTAATTTTTTATGCTTAATAATATATTTTTAAATATGTTTTTCAATTTTAATAGATCTTAAAGTTCAATATTTCATTGGTGGAACATCTATAGAAGATGATAAAGAAAAATTAAAAAATTGTCACATTGCAGTAGGCGCTCCTGGTCGTGTGAAACATCTGATTAAAAACAAATTATTGAAACTTGATTCCGTTAAATTATTTGTACTAGACGAAGCGGATAAATTAATGGGAACTAGTTATCAAGGTGATATCAATTTTATTTATCACAATTTGGGATCCCGAAAACAAATGATAGCATCCAGTGCTACATATCCCGATGAATTAGATAAATTTTTAACAGAATATATGAATACACCGATTTACGTTAATGCCACTTCCGAAATGCCAGTTTTACTTGGTATTAAACAATTTGTTAGTATTGTTGGATCACATTTGAATGTATTGCAACAAATAACTTATAAAACAAATGAACTAATTCGTATTCTACAAAATGTTTCGTTTACGCAATGTATCGTTTTTTGTAACTATCAAACGCGCGCTTCTAGTCTTAATAATACTTTAATTACGAATGGATGGCCTTCAAATTGTATTATCGGTTCACAAGATCAAAAAGATAGACTGGAAGTATTTAATAATCTCAAAAAATTTAAATGTCGTATTTTGACTACAACTGATTTAACGGCCCGCGGTATCGATGCGGCTAATGTTGATTTAATCATTAATTTTGAAGTTCCGAATGATCCCGAAACATATTTACATAGAATGGGACGTGCTGGAAGGTATGGTAGTGCAGGAATATGTATTACCATCACCGATAATGGAGACGAGTTAAAGAAATTCAAAGATATTTTAAATAAAATTGGTAGAAAACATATTTCAGTTGCAATGTTTCCAAAAACGAATGAAAAACTTTCTGAAATTTGGGATTGTGACATAAATGAATTTGATAAATTTTCACTCGAAGAAGAAAAAGAAAAATGTACCTCTGATCAAACTAATGCAAATATGGCAGAAGTTTTGATTGAAAATTTAAATAGTAATGACATTAATTTAATGCAGGATTCTGTAGAAATGTTACTGAAAAATTTAAATAAAAATGAAAAACATGAAAAAGAATCATTAAAAAACAAAGGTAATGAATCTATTTTAACTGATTTATTACAAATACAAACAAAATCAAATGACGAAATTAATTTAGAATCTTCAGAAGAAATAGGAAAACTGTTTGCTTCAATAAATGAAAAGGAAGAAGATCAAAAATCCAATTTAAAAGAAAAATTTGGAAATCTTGAAACATCTAATATTTTGAGTTTAATTTCGGAAGGAAAATTAAATACAAATAGCGAAACAAATAAAACAAAAATTGAAAAGTCAAAACAAAAGAAAAAGAAAACAAGTGACAATCAGGAAATATGTTATTCCGAAGAAGAAACAATTGAAAGCGAAATTAATAATTTACAATTTGATAATGAAGCAAGATTGTTTCAAGAAAATACTATTCTTAATAAGAATATAGCGTTATATAATTTAATGAAATTTTTTGTTGCAGACAACGAATTAATTACAGAAGAAAGTACTGTGGCTGCTGAAAAATTATTAAATATTTTTAAAGAAAAAGAAGAAATAGAAAAATCTAAATTAAAATTAGAAGAAACTGGTGAAATTTTAAGTAGTTTAAATTTAAACGAAAGTAAGATAATTGAAAAAATTGCTGATTTAAATAAAAGTGATAAAATCGCAGAAACTAGATATGACATTTGTTACTGTCCGGAAAATTTATTTAGTAATGCATTTTCTTTTGTTATGTCAAAGACTAATACACACTGGCAAAATGAAATTTGTTTGATGCATCAAAGTTCGTCAATTGAGGATCAAAATGAATTAATTTGTGATGAAGAAATGCAAGAGGAAGAAGAGTACTATGGAGAAGAAATGGAGGAATATTATGAAGAAGAAGAAGAAATGCATAAAGAAGAATATTATGAAGAAATTGAGGAAAATTATGATGAAAATCAGAAGTATGAGGAAACTGAACAAAGTACTGATGAAGTAAATTACGATGAAGAATTATTTGTAAAAGCATTCAATTACGCTCTTGAAAATAATAGTGATAGTCAGGAAATTTACACTGAAGAAAAAATAAATAAAGAATCAGAAATAAATCCAAAAGAGATTTGGGGTTATGCTGCAGGTCATACTTACAGACATTTCACGAATTCGCATACAAAAAATAAAAGAAAACACATGAAAAGTAATAGTAGTGATACGTGTACAAATTTAGTAGGTTCAAAAAATGTTGCGAAATACGAATCTCATTTCGATTATTGTGATAATATCTTAGCTACAAATGCTCCATATTTTACTGATGTACCAAGTTTTGAAAAATGGTTTAAACAATGGCAAGAAAATTTGTATTCTGTTCGAAATTTTGTGCAACAAGATGTTTTTATAAATGAGGTTTTAGGAAATAAACAATAAATTTATTATTTTCTGTTTATTATGTATTTTTCTTTTTAATTATTGCATTTTTTGTATATGATATATATTTTTTTATAAAAACTGTCCATTATTACTTATTATCTAATATATATTTACACATAAATATTATAAATTTATTTTGTAATCTATGGAATTCTTTTATTTGGCAGTATTTTTGTAAAGTTCTTGGAAGAAATACACATAACCAAAAATTTATAAAATAAAATGTAATTTGATTTTTATTTACATGCTACTTACTTTTAACATGCAAGTCATATAAGAATTAAGTTAGAATTACTTACATATATAAATTGATATGTTTTCTAATTAAAAACTACACTATAATTATAAATATTTTCATAAATTAATATTTGCCACCATTACACGACATTTGTAGTACTGGTAGTATAATTCAAGAATAAATACGATAATTTAAAAAAAAATTATAATTAGAAAATTTTTATATTTCATGTAGATATAAAATAATATGTAAAAATAAATTTTTGCAAAATTATTAAGAATTATATAAATATTTTAATAAAAGGTATAAATACACTTATACCCTCTAGCGGTTTGATACCTAAATAAACTTTTTTTGTTTTGCTAGATGTGTAACTCTTTTGTCATTGGATGAATTTGTTCGACGTTTGGCGGAGTTTTTGTTTGTACCGCGTGGTATTTGACAGTTGTATATTTTGTTAGTATTTATGTAATATATATGTATGTACTGAGTATATTTATACTTACATTATTGTTTTAAATTAATTATGTAATTCAAATATATTTGTTACAAACTGTGTATACGAAAATAAAACATTTGCAGGTTAGAAAATGGAAAATCTCGAACAACGAAAACGAATGTCTTGTGGCGTAGAATACGTATCAGTGCCACAGTTAAACGAACAGCTATATTCTGCCACTAATGTCGGCTACCATTTTATTGTAATTCCATTTATTCATCCTCGTTACAAACGTGAATTAATCGGTGGCAAAGCTTTCAACAGACAGGAACCTTTAAGTCGCAGTGATTTGATTCTAACTAGTCAAGATTGGAATCGATTAGTAGTTGGTAAACTATCGAATTACTTAGAAATTGATTCGGAAATTGAACATGTTCGTAAAAGAAGCGAGGCGTTGTTCTTACAAGAGTTGGAGTTTGCAAATCATTTAAGTTTACCCGCAATTTTATTGCCTTTACATTCCGGTAACTGTATAAACATGGCGAGAATTTTATTTAGTAAGTTGTGTGTAAATATTACGTATCAAGTTTGGGTGCAAATTCCGATAGTTAATCGGAAAAATGATGAAGAAAGTTCGTGGGACTGGTGGAATCGTTTGCGATCTTATTGTGATTATGATAAAAAACTTGGATTAGCGTTGGAAATTTCGCAAGAACTTCCCAGTGATGCTGAGATTGAACGATGGTTGGGCGAACCGGTGAAATGTTTTATATTAAATACCAATATTTTCTTGACGAACCAGAAAGATTATCCAGTTTTGTTGCGTTCGCATCAAGAACTTATTCGGAAATTTATGGCACTCGATATTCAGTTTATTATTAGAGGGAAGAATCGGCATGGATGCATCTCGCAATATTGTAGTTACATTAACTTTTTAGGAAAGAAATTACATAATTCAACTCCATTTACTGAATATATTCGAGGGTAAATATTATTTATTTATATCAATTTAATTTATATATATATATATATATATATATATATATATATATATATATACGTAATAATTGTCTGTGGTTTATATATGATTTTTTTCGCTACTCGCATATTTATTTATATTATTCAACCATTTTTATATTGATAGTGAACTATTGAAATAACACATTTGATGTAAATGCTTTGTTTTAAATATTTACGGATAAGAACCAGTTTTTGAAACTCATTTTGGAAAATAAATTAGTATGCTCTATATTGTGTATTGTTTATACTTGAAAAGTAAGAGATATCAATAATTGTTTCTATTATCTATTAGTAGGAGAGAAAGTTATTATTGGAAAATTTATTCGTTAAATTAAATAGTTAATTAAATTGTTTTCTAAGTGTACATTACATAACATTCAAATGCCCTGTAAATTACAATTCATTTTATAATGCTTTATTGTAAAAGATATTAATTAAAAAAAAAAAAACGTATCTATTATTTTTAGTTGTGAAGATTATTTACAAAATCCTCTACAGCCTTTATCAGAGAACTTGGAAACATTAGTATACGAAGTATTTGAAAAAGATCCACACAAATACAATCAATACCAACTTGCAATACAAAAAGCACTAGAACAGAAAAAATCTGTAGAAGGCGCTGATAAACAATTTGTGGTAATGGTTGTTGGTGCTGGTCGTGGTCCTTTAGTTCGTGCTGTTTTAAATGCTGGTACTATAACAGGATGCCAACTGAAAGTATATGCCGTTGAAAAGAATCCCTATGCTGTGAATACACTAAGAGCACTCGTTAGGGAATTATGGCCGGGATTGGTATCTGTTTTCTTTGGTGATATGCGACATTTTACGCCCGATGAGAAAGCAGACATTTTGGTTTCGGAATTATTAGGTAGGAATATTTTTATTATTATTTAATTTAATTAAAAAATTTAAAGTTACTTTGAAACAAAAATTCAATTTTTTTTACAGTATTTACTACATTTTCTAACACATGAAAAAATCTCAGAATTTTAATTTAACTTTAACATTTTTTTTTTACAGAATAGAAAAGAATATTATTAATTTAAATAATTATTTTGTTTTATTATTTATACTAGATGTTTTCTAATTATTTAACATAGATGAATTTTCGAATGAATGAATTTTTAATATCATCAATACAAGTTAACAAAAAATAAAATTACAAACAAATGAAAAATATATAAGATTATATATAAAATTTCAACTGATATTTTTTAATATGTGTATTAACAAAACTTGTGTATTTATATTGTAAAAAAATTCTGTTTACGCAGTGGTTTTTCTTAGACAATAATTTTGCAGATGTAATAATTTTTAAAATTTTTTTTGTCCAATTTAGTGCAGGTATATTATTGAGTTTACTTACATTGACTCAGATTAGATCACTGAATTCATTGCTTAAATCAAAATTTGAGTCAAAAATGGAAAAAAATACCCTTATAATATTTCTTTAATTAGATAAAATGATTAAATGAAAATAATATCTACAGTTGAATCTATCGAAAGATTGTTTTCTGTCCGTATATGATTTTGATGTTAATAATATTTATATATGATTTTATTTTCTCATACAGGTTCATTTGGAGACAATGAATTATCACCGGAATGTTTGGATGGTGCGCAGAGATTCTTAAAAGAAAATGGCATATCAATACCCACGTCTTACACATCTTGGGTGGCACCAATTCAAACGATTAAATTATATAATGAAATTCGTACAACTAAACCTTCCGATAAAACATTAATCAGTTGTTTTGAAACACCGTATGTTGTTCAAATTGTTAATAAATATGATATAGATAAAACTCAGGTAAATAATGCTATAATATGTTGTCATTTTTATTTAGTTAAAAATTATTATGTTTTGTTTGTTACAGGAGTTATTTACATTTAGACATCCAAATAAAGATGAAATTTTGGATAATAAACGTTACGGGTCATTAAAATTTAAAAGTTCACAAAATTGTATTCTGACAGGATTTGCTGGTTATTTTAGTTGTGACTTATTTCAAGGTATTATGATTAGTACCGAACCTAGAACACATACCAAAGATATGATGAGCTGGTTTCCAATTTTCTTTCCATTATCTGTAAGTTTAAATAATATATGTTTGTATAAAGATATAATCAAAATTTTTTATTACTCCGATTTGAAATCAATAATTTTAATGAAAAACAAAATTAAATGAAGTTACAAAAACAAAAATATCTATTTTGCTAAATGAAGTGTACTTAGATGTAGTTAGTATAACATAAAGTATAATTTATCTTATTATCGAAATAAATGTATAGTTTTAAAGGGAAACAATAAATTTCGTTTTAGGAGCCGATACAAATTAAAGCTGGTGATACGATTGAGGTAGCATTCTGGCGTTGCGTTTCCGATACGAAAGTCTGGTACGAATGGTGTTTAACGCAGCCCAAATTCGGATCAATTTATAATCCAAATGGTCGATCTTATACTATAAGCCAATAATTGTTAAGTGTACTTAAATAAATACAAATTTCTGTATAAAACAAATGTGGAGCTTTTGTTTATTTTTTATACATATCTGAGTTTGTAGGAAAAACATATTTAGATTACGTAAAGTTTGTAGATAAACAGAAGATAAGTTATACATAATTTATTGCAAATACAGTAGAACCCCGATTATCCGTGCGCGCATTATCCGGGCGGCGGATTCTTCGTGCGGCATTTTTAAAATGTCATTCGTACGCGGATTATCCGTGGCTGACGGCCAGAGGTTAGCGCATGAACGCTAAATGCACCGTGCAGGCGTTCGCCTCGGGGAATACCCGAGTTCGGCTCGAGAAATCCTCCGTTTATGTGTTTACTTATTATTTTCGCCAACTGCCGACCAACTCGTTAGTTAAACGTAAACAGACATTTGTTTGACACATGTATTTGTCTGAATAAATTATTAAAAAAAATAAAAATGGGATTTTTGGATTATCCGTGTTTTAGATTATCCGGCGTACGCTCGGTCCCGGCTGGCCCGGATAATCGAGGTTCTACTGTATATATATATTTTTTAAATTTTTTGATTATATATTTTGTAAATATTTTTGTCGCTAAGATGTAACAAGAAATTAGATCTACAAAATATCACAAATTTTTGTATAAATTTGCAAAATAAATCACAATTTTTACATTGTATTTGTACATTTTATTTTTTAATACCGAATAACTATTTTTGATGCTTGGCGTAAACAAATTTGTGATTGAATGAGAAGTTCGTATCACACTTTTATGAGTATATTAGATATTCTAGCAAATTTATCCATGCTTTGTTCGAAAAATAGAAACAGTTTATTATTTCAAAGCTTATGAATTCACCATCAGACTCGTGTGAATTCTACATATTGTTTTCTTTTATCAGTTGATTCGGTCTTGAATTAAAACACATAAGAAATTCATTTATTGTTATCCAAGAATTATAAAATTTTAATGCACTTACTAAAAATTATCACTTGACATTTTATATATTTTCGTAATTAATAATTACCGAATTACAATAATAACAATGATCAAGTTTGACTTGTATAATTTTTTTCATATTTTGTAATTATAAATAATAGCGAGATAAAATATAGCCAAACACCATTTTCAAAAATTGGTGGAAACCGTATTCAAATAACTACAGTAGTTTCTGAGTTTATCGAAAATTGCCATTATACAGACAGATGTTCGACTTTGTATTAAAATTATTTTAAATTAACAATTAGTTTTAAATGATATTTAATTATTATTAAATAAAGTAAAAAAATTGAGCTACATTCAAATATATTTGAATATAAAAAATTTAATATATGTTGATAATTTTTTTTTGACGATAATTAATATTAACGTACATACACAATCACGACATATATTTGCAAGGATATGGCACAAACACTTTTCATTCAAGCAGAAATTAATTTTTACCAAATATTCCTATTGAGAAAAGTAGTTTTTGATTCATTCACATTTATATCTCATCATGAGTTATTATTAACTTTGACAGTTTGTATCAACATTTTCTCACTATAAGTAATGTAAGAATATGAAATTTATTGAAACACGTAAATGACTATCATTTTAGTTTACACGGTATATAACTGTAGAAATGACATTTGATTTTGAATCAAACTATACATATTTTATGCGAGTCGTATTCATTTAATAGTTAGTAACAGTGGTAACCAATGAGATGCATGCTTTTAAATAGTAAAATTTTGTTAGTTGAAGAATTGCAGAATTATTTAAAAATAATTTTGTTGAAAATAAATCCAACTTTCTTTAAAGTAAATAACGTTCATAAATTTGGAAAATAAAGTGAATAATTTATATATGTTTCTTAATATAATAATACATTTTCAAAAAAGAATCTTATTTTTTTTTTAATTGAAAAAAAAAACAGTTTAGATAAAATTATCTTAGCGTAACTGCAGTATTTTTATCATTATAATTTACATGACTATCAGAAATTATAAACAATATATAAAAATTATTTAAAAAATTATTATTCTATAATTAATTAAAAAAACAACAGAAATAATGATATTTTTCATAAATATACATTACATTTTTTCAATTATATTAATAAATAACATGTATTTACATATCAACTTTTATTTTTCCTAAAATAAAACATAATAACTGGAAAAAAATAAACATAAAAATTATAATCGAACATTTTCTATATCCCATTCAATAGCTACCCCAATCATACGAAACAGTGGCGTCCCATCTAGAACATTCTCACCCCTATTTCACCCTAAACACTGTAACCAATCACCCTATTTCCTATCCCGACAATTTTGCGAGAAACTCCGCCCTGTAAAAGGGGGCCCTATTAAGCTCCGCCCCAGCGTCGAGACGTCGGTGCCAACCCTCTCAGCCCCGTGCACGACGGCCATTACAGCCACTCGGCCGATAATACAGCAGTATCTACTTACCGACATGCACCTATCGTGCGTTGTACTGTTTTACACCGGCTTGCGTGACGGTGATAGCGTTTTTGAAAACGCTACGCTACTGGTTTTTACGTAATAAATGACTGAATATTATGTATATTATTATATAGTTTTCTTTTTCTTAACGTGGAAATGGATAAAATATGGATGGTAAAATATGGGGTTATGGTATTTTCATGATGGATTGACCAAATACTTGCAAGCAAGCTAATATTATATTTTAAATTATTATGTAGTGCACTGATTCCTGTTATAGATTTTAAGATAGCGAGCTGATTTTTGTTGTTGTTACTTAGAAATTTTTATAATTAATAAGTAAGCATGATTATTTTTTAAATAAATAGATATGTTATTAGTTACTATATTTATGTTGAATAATATTTATTTATGACTACCTAATTACTGATCGTATTTTGATAATACTAAAATAGAAAAAAATATATTAATTTTGGATTGATTATTTTATTACAAGCACAATTCTTACATTATAATACAAAAATTATTATATTGCCTTTACATAATTTAAAATATGTTTGGTTTTTATTTGTTTAACATTAGAATATTTGACTAAAAAATTTATTAATTTTTATTTTTAAATACAATAGTTATTTCATCATTATTTTAATCTTATTTTATTTTACTTACGTGATAATTATTTCAATTTAATTGCAATAGTATTTCATATAAGTATTATATAAGACAGTATTGATATAAGTAAAAAGAAATATAAGTTTAAAAATTTCAAAAATACGTAATACGAGGAGGAAACTTTTCTTCCAAAATTTCTGGAAGTCTAAAAGAAAAATTAAATGAAACTAAAAAAATTGAATATTACATAATATATTAAATTTTGACATGCACATTTTATCAATTTATTATATTAATTTTAATATTATTAAATCTAAAAATATCGAATTTAAACAATGAAATTGTGAGCAATTTATAACTTTTTTTTTTACAATGAATTAAAATTATTAATTCAACACCTGTCTAACAATCTTGGCAAATTTAACAAGTACAATGAAAATATTAAATATAAAAAATTCTGTCACCCCAGAAAATTTAAATCCGTAGTCTTTTAATCAAAAATTTGTAATAAAACTTTAACATCATGTCAATTTAAAATGAATTTGAAATATTATCTTATAATTCATTGAAGTATACTGTCAATAAAATTATAATTTTTTTATCACCAATTTAAAATTTTGTCGTAAAATTCTTTTTGGTATAATATTTTTACGAATATTACAGCCCACAGCATTATTAAATTAATATTGAATGTTAAACTTTAAACAAAACACCAACAAATCTTTTATTTTCTTATAAATTAACAATTGCATAATTTAACACAAGTTTTCCACTAAACGAATGAAAAATTACACTCATTTACACATTTTTAATCACTAGATCACAACTTATTGTGGATAAATATAGACGTCTTATGCTTGCACACTGTCTTCAAATCTTCAATCTGCACACACATCTGTTCATCTGTTAAGGTAAGTTGAAGACTCGATGAAGAAAAGAGAAAATACAGACACGACAAGTTAGAACGAGAACAGAACAGGTTACGCGTTATACAATAATCGTTTTTTCTTTTGCATATAATTATTTTCTGCCACCGCAAGAAGGTTGTCTTTCATTTTATCCACAGGTATTGTTCCATTTTTGTCTTATTATTTATAAACTTGTTCTTGAATTAGTACAGTACGAAGAAATGAATTCTGAGAACAGAATTAGTATTATTCTTCTTTTTACATTGTTCATTAAAATAAAAATAAGGAAAAAACTATAAAACTCGTATACGAAGTAATTTTACTAATTGAATAAATATTTTCGCAAATTGAGCAAACAATTTTTATTTGCATCGAATCAAATAATTATACCTAAATAAAAATAATAAACTGTTTTACAAAAAATACATGATTGTGTCATAATTTAAAAACATAAAAAATTGCAAATAAAATCTAATTTGAAACGTGCACAAAAATGTACTGAATTGTTTTTTGAAATTGTCATAAAAAAGAGTTATAATGGAAAATTTAAAATGTCAACATTTAAATTGTCTGCCACTCGTAAAAATAAATGATAGTTGATGTTTGCCTAATATGATTTTTATAGGTTATAAGTTATAATGAAGTTCAAGAGTGGATTCAAATAGTTTTGTGCCGGTTTTGTGCTGTTTTTTCAAATAATATATTTTATAATTTAAGTGAATAAACAATTTGTGATAGCTTTTACAACTTGTTCATTGTTTGATAAACTTTAGTGAACTTTTAACAAAATGACATTTTCAAATAGTGCAGTGTTTGGTTATTATCTGCGAAAATTATGAAAGTGTAAGTATTTTTAGACATTTTATTATTATTTATTTTCAATAATTTTTAAAATTGTAATAGACAACATTAAAATAAAGTTAAAACAACAAAATCTTTTGATATTTCTTAAAATGATTTTGTTAATTTAAGATACGTTTTAATATATTAAAAATTATAACTTATAATTATGTTTTTTGTTTAATAAAGAGTGTAAATAATAATATAAAAAAAAACAATTAAACACGATAAGAAATTCATGTGAAATTTTAAGTAAGATTTTTCAAAGAGTTCTGCTACCTGACTACTAGACAATATGCAGATTTCTGTCACTGGACAGTAAAATAATAATTCTTCTCACACACATTCAGTTGTTTCCTTTAACGTTTCGTCCCGAAAAACCCAAGGGTGCACCTATTGTCTTTTCTTCCGGATAACCCTGTATATAATATGTAGCCCTTTTTATATGTATAATTCGATATGCGTGTTATGCAAATGAATTTACAGTGTTTTTTTTTTGCTCGCTAACTTCATAGATATGTAACTGATTTTCAGTTGTTATATTAGTTTTTTGTTTCGCCAGCGCTCTTTTATATTTAATTTTTTTTAATAGTTGAAACGGTGACAATTGCTTTTCATTTGTTTGTCCCGTGTTACGTGTGTGTGTGAGTGGCAACTGTTTTATGTTTCGGAAAAATAATAGAATGACGCGGGACATAATGAAATATTATATATTGTATTTTGTTACATGCTGTTACTTATAGTTTTGCTGATGCTGATGAATTTTTTTCCTGATTGAATTGTATTTATTTTTTTTTTATTATTTCGGTTCTGATTTAACATTGCTCCAATTATTTTTGAACTCAATGTAAGTTGGCTTTGCTTTGAATGGCATTTTGTTATCTTCATTGTTTTTTTTTATTTACGTTAAATATAATTACAAGTTGATCAAATTCAAAAATTTTATTGTGCTATCACTAATTATGTTTGACACTATACATTTTCATAAGATTGTTCAAGAACAGAAAAAATATTTTCTTATAAGTTTATAAAAATGTTTTTTTTTTGCAATTTATGTTTATTATTATGCAAGTAGGTTAATATACCGAGTTAAATTTAGAAAAGTTTGAAATTTAAATTATATAGACTAGTAATACAAGCTCAATTTTAAAATCCGTTTTATCTATTGCTTTTAAGACAATGCAACTGTCTAAAACATTCAGAAAACCAGCACGTATCAAAAAGTCGATATTAAAAAAAAAAAAATTTTGGAAAAAAAAGGATTAGCGTAATTATTTACGTTTTTTAACGGATTATTTGAAAATAAACAAACCATATGATGATGACTTCAAGTATAAGATGCAATATTTTTTTTCATAAATTACTTAAGTATTGAATAAGTATAAAATTGTTTTTTTTATCGTTATTTAAATAATATACATTTGGCATCTGCAAATTGGGTATAAAGTTTATGAAAATTATAGTAAAATTACTGTTTATAAAGTCAATAAAATAATTTATTACAAATTACTTTAAACAATAAGATTTATAAATTAAGTGTAAAATGTACATATTATTTTGTATTTTAATTATATACCTATTTACTTATTTATTTCCATATATTAATAAAACACTAATAAATTATTTTACAAATTATAAATCTGTAAATTGTATAGTCCTAAGATTGTATTTATAAATCTGATGTACAAATTTTGAGAAAGTGGTTTTTGTCGAGTTTAACACATTCATATATATATTCAAATTACAACAAAAAATATAGTAAACTTACTATGATTGTCAATGTAAATTTACATAGATTTTTTTACATTGTTACAAAAAGTTAGTGTTGTGTGAATAGAGAACAATAATGTTTTTAAACATTTTAATATTAGAAATTTACATGAAACAGTACTATTTATAATAAATATTTTGACCTAACTTTTCGAAATAAACTATACAGTTGAAGTAGTTAAGTTTTAGTAGTGTAGTTTGTTGAAAAAGGTCTATCTCAAAGTAACTAGGAAAATAATTGGCCGTAGTAAAAGTAACGCCCATAAAAATTAAATTAATTAGCATTTTGCCTGATAGTAATCTAAGTGTTGTTTTATTTATTTTCCTTCAAGTGTATCTTCTCACAACTTTACTTTGATTAAAGTTTTATCTATTTATATTTACAAACTAACAAAAACATGCAACCGTAATAAATGAACAACGAACGAACAAATGACTAGCGCTAAAAGTATTTTTATGTTTATTTAAATTTAAAAAAAAAACTATTTTTAATTAATAATGTGGAATTGCTAATATGAAAAATTTGATATGGTTGCCATATTATAAGTAACTTATCACTATGAACATCTTCAATTTTGCAAAAAAAATTGATCGTCATTTTTTCTGAAATATGTTTACAAATAATACTATTAAAATATAATTACTATATATGATTATATGAAAATATATAAAATTCTAAAAAAACCTTTCAAAACTCGTTATATCACAATTAAATTTCTTATTAATTTAAAGTTCTTTAATGCTTTCATGGCCAGTATTTTGAATCTCGTTTAAAATTATTCAGTAGTTAGTTAAATTAAATACTTGATTCAAATGATACATTCTCTGTATTTTGTGTACTGGTTATATTAACAAGTAGTTGAATTTATATGTTCTATCTATTAAATTTAACTATGAATTTAAAACTTGCTTAATTTGAATACTTGGTTAGTTATTCATGCGTTTAATCATAACACAAAATACCAGCCTTAAATATATAAAATTTTGAAAAAATAAAATAATAAAATCAATAAGCTAAACACATAATTCGAAAAGTAAACTTTTATCATCAGCAGTAAAGAGAATTGTTTAAAAAATCTGAAGTTATAGGCAGCAATCCAAGTACACAAATAATATATTCTTTCTAGTAATCATATACATCTTTAAAAAAATAAATTTTGAATTCCAGAAAATTTATTCTAAATTTATTATTGTATTTTTCAGTTCCTGCTGAATGATACTTATATATATATATATATATATATATATATATATATATATATATATTCTGTTAAGTTATAATGTCTATAACTCACAGTTATAAAATTATAACTCACTGTTAGAAACTTAACTATAGTTATAAAATAGATAATCTGTAAATTAGTGTTGTTACTATGGTACCACGTTGTTGATATGAAATCTTGCACTTGTTAAATTATTTTGAAATTTTATAGCGACAGGTAATTTTTTTCTATTATATAATTGTAAAAAAATATGTGGGTTCGTATTTTCATCTCACTGTTTTGCAAAAAAAAGTGCTTTTATCATATATAGGGATGGGCATTTACGTGTAAAACAAGTATTTCTTACGTTTACGTGTACAAAATGTGAAATATGTAAAATCGTAAATAATGTAAAATTTTAGTTTTTTATTATGCAACTAGGTAGGTTTTTGATTACATTTATCAAACTTGTACGCGGTGTACGTCAAAACGTTGGTTATTAATAAATATATATATATACAGAACTACAACCTAAAGCCGTTTTATTTTAAAAAAACTTGATTTTGGTACTAGACTTTAAAAGCTTTAAAAACTTTTTAGTAAGTACACGTGTTTAATGCTGCAGCAGTCTATAAGATTGTCAGTAGATCCCTGTTCTTTAAATCTATAGAATTAACTAATTTTATCCAATTATTACCGAACTAAATCCTAATGCCGTTTTATTTAAATGGGCTTGATATTTTTCATTTATTTTCATTTTTGTTTTATTTATCATCAAGAAAAAATAATAAAAGTCCAGTACGTGACATAGATAAAATATTTTATGCGTAAACTGTATCTCACTCATCACGACTTGAAATCAACAAAAAAATTTAATACCATCAAGTAGGTAAGAATAAAAAAAAAATTGGAGTGAGTTACCCTCTCGTCTTATTTGCTTCTCTCTACACGCGCTTAGAATCTCGCGCCGAGCGTTGTTGCATTTTGCCCCGCGCGCGCACCGTTAACGAGTCGCCCATTTTAATTATTCTCATTTTCACTTTTGTGCCGTTCTTTCAGAGCATTCTCAAGAAAACTTTTCATCAAATTTCCAATCTTGTTAAGTCTTCAACCGTCCAAAAGTAGGGTTAGGAACGGTGGCGTAAGAGGGGGGACGTGCGGGCACCAAATATAGCGTCTGCTATTTTTTTCATTAAATGTTTTTAGCATGCCAGGAACATCAAAGGCCTCTAATTCCGCTTCTTCGTCTTTCATCACAAATTAATTGTTTTTTTTTCTCTTCTTTTTATTCGCAAGTTCTTTTGCTTTCTTTTACTCGCGCTTTCTTATTTTCTCTGTTTGGGCATTTATTATAGATTTTATTACCAGTGTGTTTTAAATTTTTAACGTTAGCGATAAAGGAATATATATATATTTTAATTTATGATTCGTGGGAGTAAAGATGAAAATATTTTAATTATGAATTTTTTTGGTATTTTAATTTTTTTTTCATTGAGATATTTTTCAAATTAGTATTAAGATTTTTTTATATGAAATTACTTAATTAAAAATATTGTAGATGATATTTCGTGTGTGTATTATTAAGTTAGTTAAATATCTAAGGTTTTTATTTGTACATTGTTATTATGAAGTCTTGGTATAATTATAATTTTTTATTATAAAATTTAACAAACTTTGAGACTGAATTTAGCAACTGTATATAAAGTCAGGATTATTAAGTACATTTATATTATATTTTAAATATAATTCGATATTTGAACATGGAAATCGATATTTTACTGCCTCGCCATAAGTCTAGAGGTAGTATATTGAGTCGCCTTTCGCGTTACTATAAGCAGGACATATGCGGAACGGCTTTCTACTACTATACGTATATTTTTACTCATGGGCAATTTGGGCACTTATTGCTTTCCACAGCAATAGGTAGCGATAGGTCAGTGGTAGCGTGTTGGACTCAGACCCCAAAGGTTTCTGGGTTGCGCCGCGCTCATAACAAGATAATTAAATATTATTTCTGATTTTAAAACCGTGTATCACTGAACTGATATCGGTTGAATCTGAGTGGTTTGGTACCGACTATAAGCTGTAGGTCCCTTGGTTGACTGATTAACAACCTGCATCATTTACAATGCAAGTAAAAATTGTTAAGAAACTATATATATGTTCAGCTTTTCGAGCATGTAACCTCCTATGTTCCACCTAGAAATTACGGAAACTGATGATGATCACTTTACAGCGGTGAAAACGCCGCATTTTAAATTAACAATAAAACACAGCCAGTATAAAAATAAATATTATATTTATTAAGAATAAAGATGGTAATGTCTAACCAAAATAACAAGATTAAATAATATTAATTTTAGAGTAAAATTTATAGTTACGCGATGCCTATTTTGTCTACCTGATAAGCCCGCTACTAATCCGGTATATGAACAAAATTTTTTATTAATTATCTTTTTTTTATCAAATTTGGTATTCAATTTTTTATTTATTTCCAACATGCAATTGTTTTATTGATTAACATTCGATCAGTGATATCCAATGATGGATGATTATTTACTATTCGAAAATTATAATTCAATATTGATGAAACTTATGCGAATTTTGGGATCAGTTTCATTTGCATAAACATTGGCAAAATATTTTCATTTGCAAATTATCCGAAGCGAGCAACCAATGCAACTGTGTTGAAATAGTAAATGTATGCATTTAATAGATAATGGTTTATTCGCTTATGGGTCTCTCTCTCTGCAGTGAATTGTGCATTCAATTTCTGCTACCTCCAAAATTTATTTGTAAATGTTATTTCACATAAATATACCGGAATGGCTGTGAAAATGGTAATTCTAATGAGGAATGTTTCATATTTTGTTTGTTCGTTATTTTGTAATTTACAAAATAAACAATATAACAGAAATGGAAATTATCGCTTTTGTTTTAATATACATATATAAATATATATATATATATATATATATATATATATATATATATTATAATTTAAATAATCTACTGGAGTTATCACAGAACCGACCGTCACCACAAACCACAAAGTATTAATACAAAATTCTTTATAACAGAGAAAACGTTAGTTAGCAACTTTTGTTAAATAAAATTTTCCAAAATATCTTTTTGTTATAAAATAATCGTAAAACACATGAGTTACATGAGTAAAATACCAATTCCGGTTGACGGATTTATAACATAAGTTGGTCAAATTAAGATATTTATGTGTCTAAAGCTTAAATATATTTTTTAAAAAAATTGTTTCTTTGATATTAATAAATTAATTTCAAAAATATATATTTTTTTATTTTAAATAAATTTAGTTATATTATTTTTATTTTATTTTATTTTAAATTTTTTTTTTGTAATAAATTAATATCTTTATATCGAGTAGATATTTATTTGAATGAAAATAATTTTTTTTATTCGAAAGAATTTTTTCATTTCTTTCATAAAAATTAATAAAAATTAAAATATCTACCAATTTTCTTTTTAAATTTAATATAGCTATATTTAGTTTTTATTTTTATCGGTATTTAATATATTAATTTAACGACAAATATTCTTCAATAATATTATTTTGCATTGTATTCTTTGTTTGGAAATAAACATATATAACAGATATGAGAGAGAAATATTATTGATTTCTTTTTTATCGGCGGGGTCACCGCGCTTAATTACAACGCAGCCATTTTGGAAAAAATAACAGGGGAAAAGACGAATTTGTGAAATCAATTGAGTTTCAATTAGAATGCAAATTTTTTCTTTCGTTCTTTTCTCTGTATAAATAATTGTAAAATATGCACGTCACGAAATTTGGTGTTCACTGATTTTTGATTTATTTCGACAAATTTTTTTCTCGTTTTTTTAATAATTTTACGGAACGCTAAATTAAGGTTAAGATTTCATTTTCTTTTCCTCGAATAATTTATTTTTAATATATTGTCTTCGTGAGCACGTAAGTATGATTAATTTGCAATAAATTTTATTTAAGAAAAATGTGTTTATTAATTTCGTAATAAAAGATCATTAAAATATATTTCATCGGTTTATTAAAAGAATAATAATTGTTTCATAATACTATTTATTGTTTCTATATAATTATAGTTTTTCTTTCAAATAATAAGAAGATTGAATATAATTTCTTTTGTTATTATTTTCCGTTTTTTTATAACAGATACAATAAAAATTTACTGTACAACAACTTGCATCTTAATATTAAAAGATACATTTTATTCGTAGATTCCAAACTTGCGTTATGATTAAACTTAAATTTATTATTATAAAAAATCTTTTGTTAGGTTTATTCAACTTTTTATTAAATACAAGTTTACTGGAAATGTAAATCCAAACTAATGTTGCTATTTTGGTCATAAAATTTAAATTTAAAAATCTTTAGCTTAAATAAGACTTTAATTGACGACTTAAATAAATTTAAATAGCGCAAAATAAACTGCTTTAAGTTTAAGTTTTGTATTAAAATTAATTTCTAATCGACGTTTCGAAGTAAATCAACGCTCGTCTTCATCAGGAGAAACTTATTTAGTTTTTTCATTTTTTTTTTTGATGAAAAGTTCGTCGAAACGTTGATAATAAATTGATTTTAATACAGAATTTGATCCTAAAGCAGTTTATTTTATATAATGAGTTCTGAAAGATTTTTTAGTATGTTAAATAGAGTAATTCTGAACATTTATCTTTAAGCGTAACTATTTAAAGGATTTATTTCTATATTGACAATGTATATATTTAATTGCTTATTTTATAAAATTATCTAGATATAAAAAATTGCAAACATTTCTATATTATTTATTCTTCATGCAAATATTTTCACACTAATTCGGTCAACTTAGCGAGTCGAACCTCTAATTTAGCAGTTAAGGCACCTCTGATAGTTATTTAAATATAAAGTAATCTAAGCTAATGTTTTTCATTTAAAATATTTAAGTAGTGACCAGAATTGAAATTTATTTAAAGTTTTTTAAATTTAAAGACTTAAACTAAATTTAATGACCAGAATAAATCGACATAAATCGTTAACTTGAATTATAAACACAGATCAATCTGAGAATTACCAAAAGGTCGAAACGCGCCTTATTTTTAACAATAAACAGAACTAACCTGACAGGAAATTTCTTAATTGATATAATATAAAATCAACAAATCGAAGATTAAAAAGAATAATTGCATCAAATTTGTATATTTTATATAGATTACTCCAAAATCAGAAAAATCGGAAATTTCGAATATTCTCAATATCCAAACAATTAAAAAAATTATAGATTGGGTTTCAAGGGTATTAGCATATATTTTATTTTTGTTTTCATTTTTTTTTTAAATAAATCTTAATGAAAGTAAAATTTAATTTCACTGAAATTGTATTATTATAATACTAGAATTTTTATGTAGAGCAAGCTTAAATGCGATATCCGATATTAAAAAGAATAATTTAAATATGAACATAGAAATACAAATTTTTTTTAAATAATAATTTCTATAACATTCTCTACAGATGCAAAGCATCCAGTAAATTTAAATTAACTTCGTCGATACAACTTCTAAAAATGTAATTTCCGATTGAAAACAAACCAGAAAAACAAAACTTTCCATAAACAAAAAAACAACATCACAGTAAAAACAAAACAGTATCTGTACAGCCAACTTATAATTGCAAATCGAACAAAACATTTTTTATTCTATTTATCTTTTTTTATATAGATACTATTTCATATTCTACAGAAAACTGAACGAATTTGAATCTCTCGTTTTTGTTTAGGAAATACTTGTTTTATTTAGTTTTTCCGAAACACAAAAAGGGAAAATTGTCGAATCTGGGTATTGTAGAGGCGGATGTTAGAGATGTGTAGTCAAGTGTTTTTTAGAGTTTTAGATTTCTCTGGCGTTGCTAACCCTTCACTGGGTGTTTTTTAACCCTTCGTTTTTGCTTGAGGGTGCCGTGGAATAGTGTCTTCAAATCAATAACGAACCTGTACAGACATCGGTACTATATTTTTTAAAACATTTCTTTTAACATTTCTGTCGAAGAATTTTCAAAAAAATATTTCAGAAGTGCACATTTTATTTTAAAAATTATTAAATGTCGGAATATTTTATTTGTGACATATTTATAAAATTTAATGTATAATAATTAAAAAATAAATATTTATCTTTATTTTTTTTATTGGTTTTTGTTTCATTTTTTTAATTATTTGATATTTTAATATATAGGTATTTTTTAAATATTTGTTTATAAATACCCGCATTTTGATATCTTTTCTTTTTATTATAATATGTATTTTCTCGACTGTAAATTGGTAATACGAATAAAACAACTACTCGCGCATCAGTCAACAGTTTTATTTTATTTTATTAAAATATGGTTCGATATTTTGACCTCACTGAGGCCATCATCAGGAACAATATTTATAACAATTGTACCTACAGAAAACATATATTTGGTAAAAATTTTTTCCTTGTTAATTGTTATCATTTATATATTTCTAATTCTAGTTTCTAGTTTCTAGTTTCTAAATGAAACAGATTTACAAACTAGAAATTAAAAAAATGTCAAACAATGTTCTTACAATGACGTATAGTGTAATGGTACTATAATATAAAAATGATAACAATTAACAGGGAAAAAAATTATACCAAATATGTATATGTTTTTTGTAGGTACAATTGTTATAAATATTGTTCCTGATAATGGCCTCAGTGAGGTCGAAATATCGAACCATATTTTAATAAAATAAAATAAAACTATTGACTGATGCCCGAGTAGTTGTTTTATTCTTATTATTTTTATTGTTCAAAATTATTGTTTTATATATTATATATTCTTATATTATTAACGTGTTTCCCTAAGTGCCAACCATATCATCAAATTAATCAAGAACATTAACTATATTTGGTTCAACAATCAGTGCCTAAAACATAACGTCAAATCAAAATTCATAAAAATTACATGAATACATAAATTTGTGGAAATCCAAATATCTAATATTTATTTTACTTATAATTTTATCTTGACGAAAAGTATGCGTTTTTTTACAAATACTTCTTGCCAATAATACTTAAAAATTCTAACAACAATATTCCATCAAACTTGACGAGAAACAAATCTCTTAAAGTAACAGAAGAATAACGAAATGGCTGACTGACGGGGTATTAGTCAGGCGTCAGTGCTGATTTAGTTCAGTCGGCGAGACAGAATTCAAAAAGTCCGTTCGCGTCCGTTCACCGGTTCGGCGTTCGTGTATTAAAACAGTTCGTTCAGATTACAAAAGCAACGACACAAAAGATAAATCCGATCGGGATAAACTTTTAATGATGTCTCGGGCGACGAAAGAGATGCGAAAGTTTTGCGCACGCTAGAGTGCGAATACACGAGGCTGTGCGTCGACTTAGCGGCTCTTGGATTGGCTGCTCGGTTACTTTTCTTTCGTCTGAAGAATGAATTTATTGAAACGTGCTTTTTCCGGACATATTTCGTTAGGAAGTTTTAGCAATTTTTTTTATAAGTTTAACATAGTTCTGTTATTTAATGTAAATGTCATTTGTATCAGTTTGCCTGATGAAGGCAGACGTTGAGTTCGTTGAAATGTCGATTATTAATAAATATTAATACAGAACTTATTATTATTATTGATATTTTTTGAGTATAAATGCTACAAATTTGAAACATTCAGTTTACTTACATGTTTTTCAAAAAATGTTTATATAAGTCGATTATAGAAACATGAATTTTGTATAGGAGCTCAAAATGTTATTTTATTTTTTTTTTTAAATAATTTTTTCAAAATTTTTGTAAAGAATGTTTAACTGAAATATTTTTTATTATTATTTAATTTAATCATACATGAAGTGATATTAGTACTTCCGGCTAGTGTATTTTTAATTTTTAGACAAGTACCAAAAAGTTCCGTTCTAATGATTTTCAAAAAAAAAAAAAACAATAAAAATTTTTCCTATATGATGCAGTCTTTTTGCGGACATACAGCAAAAAAATACGAACATAAAGAAAACAGAACCAATATCAGCGAGTTAGTGGTTAGATGGTACGAGAAAAATAATAAGGGCTAGTTGCATAAAACTTAATCAATGAGTTAACTAAGCAACTAAATTATTAAATGTTTTCGAAACGTCTCATTGATTAATCAGTTAACAACTTAACAAAATAGTTAACTAACCAACCGTCTACTAATGCTTTATGCAACCGGCCCAAATGTGTACTTGGAACTAAAATAGGAACAATCATAAATATAAATATTTAATAATAATAATAATAATAATAATTTATTGTTAGAGGCTTTACCTATATGTATAAGAGTGTTGTGCGAATATAACATTACTGTATACAAATATTTAAAAAAAACATCGTATAATTAATATTACAAATTATGTGTTGAGAGCAAATGCTCTTATTAGTGAATTTTTTATATATTGTACATTTTCTCTTTTGTTAATGTGCCTAGTATTTGACTGCAATAATTATCTTAATTCGGTCCTTCTAAATATTTTTCCAAATATGTTATCTAGGTGAATTTTAAAATGGGCATTCTATAAAAAAAATGAAAGAGTTATAAATATTAGTTGAAATAGAATATAGTACAGCATGTTACATCTCTAATTCAAATATACAAGCAATATTTAATTATTTGATCACGAATAAAATACAGCTGCAAGTAAAATAATTTACATATATTTTGTAATTACATATCATCGTATACATATCCAAAAACAAAACAAATTAAATAACAAAAAAGGCAGATAATTTCTTAATTTCTGACAGCCATTAATCATCAACTTTCTCGAAAACAAAACTGAAGGAAAAAAAATCAAGTCATTTTTCACACAAAACTCTTTCAATAAATTTGACTTCTGTACGATAATTATACTCGTTGAAAATTTCACTTTCAATTATTATTCAAGTATCAAGTAAGTTCGAAATATTAAAATTTAGGCGAAGGTTATATTTAAATGGCGAACCGGTTAAACAGCGTGTTAAGTTTTTTTTTTCTCTTAAAGTCGTTTAATGGTACGACAGTGGTGACACCTGCCCGGACCGATGCAGTATGAGAACGAAAAAACGACGTGTACGATTATAAATTTCTCATGGCATATAAAGAAGCATGTTGAATGCTTGAAATGTGTCTTATGTCGAGTATGTTATGCTATGCTATGTTTGTGTCGTGTACGTGGATTTCTAGAGTTATATTAAAAAAAAATGAGAGAAAAATTGTTTTAAGTCAAGATGTTTTAGAAGAGATTTGGTGACCAGTGGTCACATTGATTTCATTGGCGTAGGTGAATTTTTTTTAAATAGTTTTAGTTATTATTGTACTAGAATTTATTTAATATGTTTAATATTTATTTGAAAAAGCAAGATTTTGACGGAATATGAACTCGCAATCTTTCGGTTTCCAGTCGGACGTTTCATTTAGTTACACATTTATCTATGACAATGATTATATAAGTCACTAATAGATTACAAATTTTATTAGTTACTACAGTTATTTTCATATAAAAAAAGCTATTTAGTTTTATGGTTTAAGTGTTAGATATATAGTTCAGTTGAGAAGCGTAAGTACTCGGTACCAAGTACCAAGGGTGTATGTCAATTGAAATAACAAAAACACTAAATGTTTTATATATTGTTATAAATAAAGAATAGAGAACATATATTCTACTATTAAATAATTCCACTACAAAGTCTTATGTTTATTTTACTTAAAATTACTTATTTTTCATTGTTCCAAACTATCTAATACCACAAAACGCCGCATTATTTAGTTTGAGCTAAAATATAGTTATCTGACACATTTATACTTTACTATTTTACAAATTTAAATATTTCGTTTTGATTTTGAGTTTTATAAAAATTATGTAGGTAGTTACTTTTAAAATAAAACTGCTTTAGGTTCTAGTTTTAAATTAAAATTTATTTATAATCGACATTTCGAGGAACTCAATGTCCGTCTTCTTTATATTAGATTTTTTATTGTGTAAATATAACAAATTTGCAATACATAAAATAATAACGTACAGTAAACTGTCTTATCTGACATTCTGTTAAGTAGATCGTTCTATAAACAGACACATTTCAAAATGGTTTAATTTTAAAAATACTGTGTTACAACAAATTGATATTCATCAGATCTTTAAATAAAATCAAGTGCACAGAAATAAACTATGTTTATTTTTTTTATTGTATAATTTATTTAATTTTTTTAATATACGAATTGAATTCAAATTTATTAAATATGTACAAAATATATATTAATTGCGTTTAACTATGATTTTATGAAATTTGTACGGTTTTTTTATCAATCAAATTTTATAACTTGGAAACATGCTATTTCTACACATGCCGGATAACACAGATTTCACTGGAAGCTAAACTTCTATCTTTAGTAGCAAATTATAAAAAGAACTATAATTCTTAATTTGTTATCTAGGATTATACATACACATCGTATTCAATTACTTGAAATTAATACCAAATTTATTGTATTATAAATATGCTTCATTATATATTTTCAATAGTTTATTTGAAGTTTTAAGTTAGTGATTGCCAGAAATTAGAATGAAGTTTATTTTTATTTCAATTATTTAATTTATTTTTGTATCAGCTTAATTTTACTGTGTTATATATTATTTTTTTTTTAAATTAAAAACTTTATTAAATATATGCTAATTCTCTATTTTAAAATGAAATTATATGATTAAAAAAAAATGCTAATAATTTTAAACATTGTTATTTTTATTATGCAGTAAAAATGAGCGAAAGAAACTGACATTTAAAAGTACGTTATGCAAAATGCAGAATATTCTCTAGAGGGCGAGTCTGGAAATCATAGCCATCATTTCATATTAATTTGATGAAAATTCGACAGAGGGGTGTGTAGATTGGAATGACGTCATATTTTCTCCGAAGCTGCTGCTTGGTGGGTAATATCATCCCCAAAATCTTGATGATAATTTTCTTTCCTTAATAGCTTACACGACATGCTTAATAAACTTACATGAAAGTAAGGTGTGTATTAGCATTTTCGAGTTTCGCTCAAATTAGATTTGATGTTATAGGATGATATTATAGGATTTTATTGTCGCATTGATTTAGTTTTTTTTTTTGTAAATATTTAATAAATGTAGAACGGTAATAAATATGAATATTCCTAATAATAATGTTTGATTTTCTAACAGTGAACGAAATGTACTTTGTTTTATAAATAATTGAAAAATAAAAATAAAACGATTTCAGGTTGTAGTTCTGTATTAATATTTATTAATAATCGACGTTTCAACGTACTCAATGTACATCTTTATCAGAAAAAATGATACGAATAACATTTAAAGTAAACAAACAAAACATAGAAACAAGTTACTAGGTAAAAAATAAGCAACTAAATTACAAAATTTATAAATCTTTAAAGCAAGCTAAAGTTTATTTAAATCAATGGCATCGCACTGATTGATGTTATCTTTTTCTTTACAGATTTCTATTGCTTCTCTGCTGTTAATATTGATGGGTCTTAAATTCATTACAGTATTTTCAAATTTTACATCACAAAAATTTTCTAACCCGTGTTTGATGCTGTAATAATTTTAATTAACTAACAGTAACTGGCTTGTTATATTCAACGCTCACAGACGAATATAAAATAACCGAAACAATGATTTAAATTTTAAAACAGCTACGCTGTTACTGAACTATTATTTATAATTTTCAACATATATAATTAAATTATATAAATTTTAAATAAAGAATAATAAATCATGCATAATAAAAATTGATAAATTTACAAACAAAAATAGCACATATTATTTAACAATTTTGTGGATTTTTTTTAAATTTTAATAATCCATTATTTTTAATAAAATTAGAATATCTTTATGATGTAAAAATTCGAATATACTGTAATAATTGCAAGACTCATCAATATTAATTCAAAATTGTTTCAATATTTATTTTATTCAAGATATGAGTATCTAGATATTTTAATTAAACAATTATTAAAAACCAAATTTACTTAAAAAGTAATTAATTAAAATTGATTTAAATCATTGATTAATATTAAAAAAATCAATTGATTAAAATTGTGATTTAAATCAAATGATTCAAATCACTGTCTTGAAATGTCATTCACTTCACAGCAAACAGTGTTTTTTTTTATATTGCATAGCCGTAGAAATAGTATAATGCTTTCTTTGCATATTAATAATTATAACTCACACAGATGATTTACGACATGTGCTATGTGCCGTGTACTAAACTTCATCTTTGTGTGGTAAACCCATCATAATTCATAACATGCTTATTATTAATCATATTTTTTATTTTGCTTAAGAATCATGAAAACTAATACGTGTCATTTATAATTTTAGTAAAAAGTCTCAAATTAGTCAAAATCAAATCAATAAATTCATATTTTTGTCATTCTCTGAACACATTGAAATCCTATCTCAACGTCCACTATTACCTTTTGACCTTCAACCCTCCCTATACCTACAGACCACCAAAAAAATCTCTTCTCTTTATGGGAACATAACACAGCCTCCATGCATGCCTACCCAAACACACATCATATTGTATTAGTTAGTTTAATACTAACGGTCACTCATGTATGACAAAAGACTGCCGGTTTTTGTTTATTGTTCCAGTTGCCTGAGCAACGGACTACAATTCTACATCGCTATTGGTCCGCATTGGACCTTTTCCTAGGCGGGTCTGAGTATGTGTGTGCAACCACCATTATTTTTATTATTACCAATACACTATTTCGGTATTATTGTCTATTACGTCTAGACCAGACAGATTAGCGCAAAATTAAATAGACAAAAAAAAATGGTCACGGAAGATTATATTCAGATAATTGTTGATAGGGACTTAATAGGTCTGTCTTTATACAGGATGGACAAAGAGACCTTTTTGGTTAATGCATACATGCTATGATGGATTCTCAGTAAAAAATGTTTGGTTTCTAGACTTTAAAAGGATGTTGATTTTGGACCATAGGTGCAGTATTTTCTTTGTATTTCTGTTTATTTATTTTTGTATTTTCTTAATAGATTTTTTAATCTTTTTTTTTGGAAGTTATGCTATAAATAATTGTTTAAAGCATTACTTATATTTATATAATACTAGCTGGCCCGGCAGACGATGTTTTGCCTTTATTTTAATGTGAATATGAAATTTTTTTATGATTTTATTTTGTATTACAAAAAAAATCAATTGCATTTTTTATGTTATAATTATTTTCAATTTATTTGAAATCATTTTCTTTCCACTTTCCAACATCCTAGGCCTTCCCAGGGCCCCAGAAATCTTTGCGGGAATGTACTCAACAACTTCCCAAAGTTTTATGGCGATTGGATGAATGGTGTAGTAATGCATAAAGGACAAACATACATACAGACAAACAGATAAACAGACAAACATACATTGATTTTTATATATAAAGAAAGATAAATGAGAAAATAGGAAAAACAATTAAAGTCAACTTTTAATTGTAAAAAATGATTATTTTATTGACAGCGATAACAAATATGATAAAATAAACATTATTCAGTTATTGTTTTACATATTTTACATGTGAATGTGATTATATCCGATGAACACTTTCATCTACTTAGTACAGTTAAGAGCTAGGTCAGCATCCGTTTCTCAGTGCTGCACTAAAAGGGTTAAATACATTTTTTTGTGACCAGTACGTCAATGTGCATATACATTGAAATATGTTTGATTAGCATTATGATTTCAATGTATGTACGCTTAGGTACGTGGTGGTTTGTTTGTACCCTTTTGGGTCCAGCAGCTTGTCCGCGCGCGCGGCAATCTCTGGACAGATAGGGTCAGGATGGGATACAGAAGGGCCATAGTTCACAGTGAAGTTGGAACACCTGGCCATCTGGTCACATTGGTAGGTCAATGTATTTTTGAGTATGTTTAGATAATACTTTGTCTCGTCGTTAATACGTTTAGAAGAATGCCATTTGAAACGGTTTTTGCCCGGGAATATTTTTTGTAAGCATAATTTAACAATAATTTATTAATGTTTAACAGTATTTAATATTATAATTAATAAAAAATAAAAATAAATTAGAAATATAAGTTTTTATTTTGTAACTATCTATAAACACTTTTATAAATAAAATTCGACATATTTGTATTTTTAACTATAGTTGTACTAAAAAGAAAATAATATTGGTAAATTTTACAGTAGCTGTAGTTTACTAGAAACGTATTTGAATATTTCAAATATTCTGCAGAAATTGAATAAAAATATTATTTCTGTTAATTTTTTTGTTTAAAAATTGTAATTTACATTTAGAAAATATAGATTGTGCTGTAATAGAAACATAACTACAAATTTTGTTCCTCATTCCGCAAAATTTTAAAATAGGCTCTCTTAAACATACACAGTTTGCGATAAAAACATTTTTTTAAAAACTACTATATTATTTATATAATTTTCAATAAAACTCGAATTTAAAATTAAATATTCAAATTTTGTTAAAAAGAAGCAAACAAACAGCATACAGATGTTTCAAATAACTATATTTTGGCTAAAAAAAGAAATATTGAGAAGTCTCGTAATATAGACAGTATGAAATAAAAAAAATTAATAATAATCGATATTTTGCCCAATTCTTCTTTAAATTTTTTTATATATTCTTTATTTATTACAATATACGTGTAGAACATTTTAGTGATTGTTTCGTCTTGGTTATGGGTTTCTTTGCTTATGCCTCTCTCTCCCGCATTGTGGGGTTTCGAGTCTAGAACTTATGCTACTGGTGAAAATATACAATACAGGAATAAGAAAAAATGAAATATATATATATATATATATATATATATTAATAACTAGATGTGATAGTAATCTTCACGCTTTTACGGCCGGTATCCAATTAATTTATAGAATTTTTTAGGCTGGTATACCGTGCTTACATTTTGTCATCAAGCACTGAGGATGCCATCTACGACGTATGGCGAAAAGTCTACGACAAAGATGAATATCAACCCAGAAAATTTTATAACTTTAAGTAGACATGATGTTTTTAACTGCAAAATGTGTACCCATAAATAAATTGATACACGGTTTTTTTTATCAATCTATGCAGGATATTGAATTTTATTAAAAAGTTAAAGTAGCAAACTACTAAATTGTCTGTTTGTCAAAAAAACTAAAATATCTATAATAGGACATTGGATTTGTTACTTGTTTTGCCTTAAATTATTAACTGTCGAACATCCAGCTTTATCTCGGACGTACATCTAATAACATATTTGAAAATATTTACATTTTTTAATGAGATAACTAATCCTAAATAAATTAAATAAAATTAAATTTATATTAAAATGTTCGGTAAGAATCAAATCTGCGGTAATTTTATTTTTGAATATTTTTTGGCGGAGTTTTATAGTATTTGTTGATGTACTTAAAAATCTTTAATTAAATTTAATAAGTTTATCACGAGTATTAACTTTAGAAAAAATATATTATAGTAGATAACAAAAAGTACAGTTAGATCCAATTTTAAGTTAATAAAAAATAATAGAACATTATATAATAATCACTACAACCAATAGTTAATTATATATTCCAGCTACCTCTTCACTCTACACAGAATTAAATTTCTCTTTTTAAATTTTCATACGCACATGATCTAACTGCTATTCATCTTCTGTTCTTTTATTCTGTGCATATATAATAGAACCCAGCTTCTAGATACTTCTTAGATAAAAACATAATAAGCAATTCTTTTTTTGGTTTACCTGCGAAGGTGTGATAATCACAAAATAACGGGAATTGGAGCATATATACAGAGATTTCTAATCAATGCACCTGGTTGCTTGTTCAAGTATGTTGATCTATTTTTGTTGTTGATGCTGTTATAAAAGGGTTAATAACCTTTATTAGTATCCTCGGACTATTTTAGATTTGATACTGTTAAAATATTTTTTCTATCTATAATTTTGTGAATGAAATGTTTGAGAATATTTTTTGAAATTTTGAATGATATTGCTTTGAAGTGAAAGTAGCAAGATTGTAAGTGCAAATGAAATAAAAATGAATTATATAATATTTTTTTAAGCGTATCATTGATTATTAAAAATGTGTGAAGAAGTGCAAAAAATGGAATATGCACAGACAGATTCGTTAAAAACTGTATATTTGACCAAAGGAATACGGTTAAGTGTATTTAATTTGATATCTCCGACGGTTATATTAAAAATTATTAAGTCAGGTTAAGTTAATTGATAATTGCATTGTTTAATTTCGCTTGAATTTGAATTTGGTTATTGAAAATGTGTCAAGAAGTACTAGAAATGCAATGTATACCGCTCAGTATGGTCAGAACTTGTATATTCAGCCAAATAAAGATTAATCCTCACAAATTACGTAACAAATATAAATAATATATACATATACAAACTAGTATATAATTTTGGTTTAGTTTTGTTAAGAACGTTTGAAGAAAAAATTGTATATGTCATTCTGAATAAAAAGTTTTTTTTTGTGTTTCGCCGAGATTGCTTGACCTCGGCTTTGCCTCTGCGCTCAATACAATAATCATCTCTTTCTACATCTCGTAACTTAATATACTTTTCTTCTTGTATATGAATTATTTTATTCCATAGAAAAAAAAACATATTTGCTCATGTCATTAACCATACAATTTATAAAAATAGCAAATACTGTAAAAATACAAATTTATTAAAAACATAAGTATAAGCACTTTTTAACAGAATGTTTATTTTTATGAAACGAATAAAGTCTTTTTCCGAGATGTAAAGATAAATATTTTAATATCAGACAAATGTCGCAACAAAAACATTTCGAGAAATAAAAAAAATATATTTAAAGCGTATTAAGATAATTATCAGCTCCTTAATATGGCTATCATACCGACTGCCTTCATTAATAATAAACAAAATATAAAAACGTCTCAAGAAATAAAATATATACATATAATACCACTTTCAACTCAGTGTGTTGTTTTTTTTTGCATAAGCTGAAATAAAATATTTTTCAAATTCCTCATAAATTTCTAAATTTAAAACTTGTGTCTCTCTAATTGCCCAGCGAACGTTCAAGCAAGCGGCTTATGTTGAAGGTAGTCGATGGGCCTGAATTTAAATACGAAATATAATTTGCATTTTTTATAATTCGTTTTTTTGATAATTATCTTTTGATACGCGCTACATTCGGACAGCTAAATATGGTATTAGAATACAAATTATGATCCGATAATAATTCTCGATTAGCCTGATGAGCTGATATACATTAAGGTTTATTTATTATTATAATTTCGGCTGTTTATATATACATAATTGATTATTTTCAGTTTTACGAAAAATATTCTATTTTTTTATTTTATATTCATTAAAAATATATTATTTGACATATGGTTATAAAAATTTAAGCAAATTATATCGCCAACTTTTATTAATAATTTGTTTAGAAACATTTTTTTTTTTAAATAATTAAATAGGTAATAGCTGGACCATTTCAATTACAAAATGATATATTATAAGAATTTTTTTATAATTTTTGTTTTTTCACATACATATAAACATATGTCCTACCAAAAGAGTGTGGTACAAACTTTTTCCACTATCCGGAAATTAATTTTCTGTAAATATTCTTTTTCAGACAAGCAACTCTAGCTTTATCCACATTTATGATACTTCTCATACATTTTCTATTTCTACTCTTGGAAACTTTCACTCACGCAAAGCACTTACTCATACCACTCTATTTGCTCATCGAATCATTCACATAACTTTTTTAACCAAACGTTTATTAGACATTTGTTCAAGATGATCGAACTATCTGAACTTACTAACACAAACTTTTGCAAATTTTTTTTCAATTTCACATTCGTCATACACTAATTTATTTTGTACTCGATTTCTTTTAGTTACAGCACATACGCAACGTAAAAATCTCATTTCCACGATAACAATATTCCTTTTATTTTTTAGTCAAATTCAACGTTTAAATTTTCAAATACGTATGTAATATGTATATTTATTGTTCAACTGTACAATCTTTCAGAAGTCTAACAAGGTAAAAGTATGTATATTTTACATATGATACATATTTTCTTTCAGAATAACGTCAATGTAATTTTGTTTTTAATTTTTTATATTTATTAATCCTCTCAAATGCAATAAATAAAGTTTACCTTTTTGTAGCATTATTTGTTTAAAATAAAATAAATAAAAATAAATTTTTATATGACACAATTTTATTTAAAACTACACTAAAGGTAAATATATATATATATATATATATATATATATATATATATATATATATATTTAATGTTCCCTAATATGCGTGGTCATAAAATAAAATTTTGAGGCGCTATTAAAGAATTAAATGTATATTCAGCACATGCTACATAGGAAATAGACATGCATGCAAAATTTGAAAGAAAATTGGAAAAAAATTTGTAAAAAATTAATTTCAAAATTTTATTACAAACAGTCCCGGTTTCATAAACGTTGGTTAAATTTTCTTTAAAAGTAAATGTATTTACACTGTAGATTTTCGTATTAAAAATAGGGAACAAATTTAATCTAATAGTATTTAAAAATAACTATTAATATTATTAATAATAATCTGGCAGTATATTATCGAAATGATATTTGTTTTTAAGGATATTTAATAGAAAAATTAAATTTACTGGTAAAGTAAATTTATTTATCGTTTATGAAACTGGACCACAGAGTTAAATGTGAAATGTTTAATAAAATTGTGTAAAAGTGAACAAAAAGTTGATTTCAAAATTTGACGACAAACATACAAAACATATAGGCCCGTTATTCTCACCTCACTTTTAAAAGTGATTTTTGACGGTTACTTAAAATAACTTATTAAGCAATATTAGTTAGTTTGTTTGAATTTTATAATATTAGACACAAAAAAATATATTAAAAATTCATATTTGATAAGAGGTAGAAGTAAAAATTTATTTTAAAACAAAAAAAGGTGACAATACAGACCATAGTAGTTAAGTTAAATAAAATTGTGTGATAAAAAAACAGTATATTATTTAATTTAATTTCATATTTTTCTATTCATTCATAATTTCATTTAATTCACTAACATAAATCCAAAACACGTTACACAGTAACAAACCGAGCTTAAAACTGTTACAGAATCAAAAACAAAATCCCCATCATTGCATTCGGCATTCAGCGCAACACAATTAAAAATAAAATAACATAAAAACTCGTAAGAAAAAAAAAAAGATCAACGTGAAGCTGTCAAGAGTACCCCTTTTTTAATTTTGTCTTCCACACCATGCTCACAGACAAAAATAATATAAGCAAAGACAAAACATTTTCACTGTAACCAAAATGAATGAAAACCAGTTACCGAGAGAATGAAGAATTTTTTTCTCCGACTCACACAATAACCGGAGCCCACCCTTTCGACCCTATAAACCTTAGGTATTATTTTACCGTCGCTTCATTTGCATACTAGAAAAATTGTTAGATTTTAACGCAGTGTGTCCTTTCGGGGTTGTATACAATTTTTATTTTATTTCTTTTCCGTTTTGGTTTTTTTTTTGCGCGATGTTCCCTACTCTGAACGGACATTTACGTTAAAAGGAACGCAACGATTTGAATGGTGAGACAAAAACGGCCCTTATAAGGTCCGTTCGGTAGGTAGGTCACGTCCGGTTTTGCGACTAGTTTGGTCGGTCTTTAGTTTTTGAGACGGGGATAATTGTTTAAACGCTTTCGGTATGGCTTTTTTTGAATATGGGAACGGAGTTTGATGTGCGATGTTCGGTGAGAAACATTAAGTGATCGTTGAGTTTCACTGTAAACTGATGTTTTGTTATGGAAGATGCAGTTTTAATGTGGTTTTGTTCGCTGGAGAAGTTTTAGTGATGTGTATTTGAGAAATTTGTGACAACAAAGTTAATAATATAAGTGAAAGATTTCAATAAATATATAGTGATTTTACTGGTGTGAAAACTCAAATAATAACTAATAAAACATAATTTTTTTTTGTATAAATTAGTATATTTTTAAATAGCTTATATTAAATTTATTTTAAAGTAAAATGAATAAGTTTACGGCTGTTTTATAAATATTCTATATATTTAAGAGATATAAAATTGCTTTTGTATTTAATTTAAATAATAAAATTGATTTTGTTAAATTTGATTTAATTATTTAAAAAAAAATATTTTTTGTTAAAAATATTCTGTAGAATATTTGTTAAATTTTCATATTATTTTTTTTTATATATATAAAAATTTGTTTTTAGGTTTTACTTCTATATTAATAATCAACGTTTCGACGAACTCAACGTATGTCTTTATCAGGAACAATGATGCAAATGACATTTACAGTAAATAAACAGAACATAGAAATAAGTTACTAGATAAAAAAAAATGTAACTAGGTCATAAAATTTATAAATTTTTAATTAAGGGAATCCAAATTTTATTTATTAGTGCCTTTATATTGATTGATGTTAAAAATTTATGAATTTTATGATCTAGTTACTTATTTTGTTACCTAGGTACTTGTACCTATGTTCTGTTTATTTACTGTAAGTGCCATTTGTATTTTTTCCTGATGATGACGTTACTTGGAGTTGGTCGAAACGTCGATTATTAATAAATATTAATACAGAACTACAACCTAAAGCCGTTTTATTTTAATCAACAATAAAATTTAAAATCTTTTTATTTTACTAAATTTTACATTCATTGTTATGAGTAAAAGTTTTTTTTTTCCATTTATTGAAAAAAATATTTTTTTATAGTTTTGTCAATTTTAAAGCAAATACTCTAATCACGAGAAGAATATGAAACAACTAAAAAAAAATATCAAAGTCTATGTTAGGTTATAACTCAAAATACATGACTCGCAATACATCCAAGCTACATCATAAACTTGATATAAATTCTAATATAGACAAACAGCACCTCTAATTTCCAGTGAATTATTAAAATCTCATAAATTTTTCAAGTTCCATTTCACATAACTGCGTTTGCTTTGGCTATTCGTTCGGGTGATATACACAGTCCAACCATACATGGTGGGATATCATAACATAACATGGTCGCCGGACAACAATTCCATGCATTATTAAATCGACTCGCAACACAACAAAACAAAACAGAATCGGCCACACCAGATTCCCCTTCACTCCTATGACAGGGGCTGAGGGAGGGGCGGTCGAGTGTGTTCCATAATATTAAAAGCGGAAACTACAATTGTTATAAAATATAAATGTAGCGAACAACTGTTTAGGTTGGCACGGGAATGGATTAACCCTTTCGTAACGATGCGCCGGAAACGGGCAGCGAACGGGTCAATGCGTTTACGGCGGGGCGGGTTTCTTAACCCGTTACGGACTTCTTCAAGTTGACAGAATTTGAATTTATTTTATAGACGTAAATGAAATATGGGTAGGTTTTTTTATTGTTGGCGGTAAATGGTTAAAAATTATTTGAATTTTTATTTTGTACCAGGAAATAGGTCTAGAAATTTCAGTAAAATAGAAATAGACAAAAATTTATTAATTTTTTAAAATTTGGTATTTGTAAATTATGCTAAACAGCAGAGATAAACCTGGACTCATTAAATTTAATTAACGCATTCTAATAATTTAATTAACTATTATAAATTAAAATATAAATATATGCATATATTAATTTATCTATTTTCATGAGAATTATAAATATAAAAATCATGGTTTTCGTTAATTAATTTTTCCGAAATAAATTTAAGTTTTACTATTTTATATATTCATATAAATAAAATAAAATATAATAAATTTTTGTACATAAATTAGTTAAAAAATGCGTGTGTATGATAATTATTAGATTTGTTATTATTTTTACGATTTTTTTATAGTCATAATTTACGAGTTGCTAAAAGCTTTGATATTATGCATATTAACTTATGTGGAACCTGTAATTTGTAAATTAATTATAATTATAAATTTTATTAAAATAATAAATATATTTTTGTATACTACGTAAATCAAAAATGAATCGGAACATGAGAAATTATAATTTTTGCTTAAACATTTTTAATCTTTTTAGAAGAATTGTCAGAAATTTTTTTTACAATTTATACTTTTATTTATATATATATATATATATATATATATATATATATATATATATATTATCTGTAACTAAATTAATTGAAATCAAGTTGTTGTATCAAATAAAGTTTAGATAATTAATGAAAAACTTTAGATAGATCAATGAAAAAGTATGGATAAATATACGTCAAACTTGAAAAAATTTTTAATTTTATGAAATAAATACACGTAATATAATTATCTAATTAATATTAGATAATTCGTCGACGTTTCGACGATCTCAACGTACGTCTTTATCAGAAAAAATGATACAAAAATGATACGTTGAGTTCGTCGAAATGCCGATAATTAATAAATATTAATACAGAACTATAATTTAAAGTCGTTTTATTTTAATATAATGAATTCTGAAAGATTTTTTACTATAATTATCTACTCTTGAAATAGATAATATAATTATAAAACAATACTTGGTTAGGTTCACAAATATTTATTGAAAACTCAGTATCAATATTTTGACATTTACGTCATTATGTAGAGCATATTAATATGATTATCTAATTTTTAATATAAACCAATTAAAATATTACAAAATTTATCTCAATTTTTTTTGTTCAGTGAATAAAATTATATTTAACATTTACTAAATTTTAACTAATTGTGCTTGATAATATTTCTGTTACATGTTTACAAAAAAAAATAGTACCAAAAGCAAACTTTTTGTAGATTACTGAATTAGAAATTTAGCGTATAATTCAAATATGTAAAATGTATAGGATGTTTTATTTATAAACGATGACGGATGAGTAAATGGAGTGGTGTTATTGAGAGTGTTCTGGGTGAGCGTAAGTAGTAAAAATAGAAGAGCATGTATGAGAAGTATCATGAATGCGGATGAAGCTAGAGTTGCTTGTTTGGATAGGAATGTTTGGAGAAAATTTATTTCGAATAGTGGAAAGAATTTGTGTCACATCCTTTTGGGTTCATGGCGTGATTGTGTAGGTATGTTTTATTTAAAATGCAAAAGTTTTTTTTATTTTTGTGATATTTATATTATTCTTATTTCCAATATATCTAAATACTTCTGTAAAATTTTTATTACATTATGTTTAAACACAAAAAAAAGTCATTTTTGTGAATTTAACTCCGCGAACATTTAGCGTAACTAAATTTATTATGTAATTTGAAAACATTTTAATTTTACTTCAAAAACATTAAAATATTTAAGCCAATATTTATTTTTATTAACATATTCAATTGCAAATACCTATATATATATATATATATCTCACAACAAAAAGGGTTATTCTAGTCAATCGCTCCAAATATCAGGTACATTTTTCAACTAAAGTACCTATAGCTCTGTATATATTTACCAATACGTGTTCAATACATCAATAAACTATAATAGGATCTTTACCTTTAGCACAAAAGCGACCTTTTTGGCTCATTATATTATATAGGTAATCGTTCTGTAAAGTGCTACACATAACAAACCGCACTTGACAGCATGTCAATGGATTTACAACCACGTGCTACTTGTCAAAGTGTCAAAATAAATAGATCAGTGCCCGTCAATAGCTTTTTTTTTGCCTACCTGCGGTAGTGACTGTGGTTTTTTTGATGCGTTTTTTACGAAGATTCTGGGGTGTGGTGTCTAAACTGTTAGGGAAGATTTTTTTTTATTTAGTTTTTTGTTATTTTTTTTTATGTAAAGTGAAGTGTTTGACATTAATCTATGTGTATGGATAAATTGAATTTGAGAGTATCAGGGATTAATTTCTTATTTGGTAATTTTTTATGTTCCTCTACCTGATATTTTGAATTGCTAAAGATTTTTTTTGTGGATTAAATCAATAAGTGTAGTTTGTTCATTCCTTATAAACTTATTGTATTATACTATGTTTGAAAGGAATTTGTACAAAAATAGCTGGACTAAACAAATAAACTAAAACATCCAAATGTTAATTATTTACAAATTGGTTTCTTACGCGCCATTATTCTATCGACATTATGACGTCATTTATATTTGTTTGTCACTTACATATGCTATGTAGTCATAACTTATGAAAATGGTAGTCAGCTATTGTTTCCTGCCAAATTATTTGAATAATTTTTGTGCAAAATTCAAACAAAATATTCATTCTTGTATCAAGTAATAAAAATATTTGAAATATTTCCAATGTAATTTCCTTTCAATATACATAAATGATGTCAAACATATGTTATTTGAATTTGTTAATACTTTTTAATATTTTTTTACTCTGTAAAAAAACAAAAATTGTGAGATAAAACGAGACAACCTCATTTACAAATATTAAAACGGGTTATGCAATTGAATATTTTAAAAATACTAAAAATAATACAAACAAGATTAGAAGTATATGGGTAAACCCATATATAGACTACTTTGACATTTCTCGGAAAGTTGGCAACACTGTATTTTAATAATATTATAATTTATGTGGGCACTAGGACATACTTTTCTGAAAATTTGATCAAAATCGAATAAATAATGTAGCCACAATGAATTTTTTAAAAATTTTGTGATTTTTTGTTCGATAAGTTGGCAACACTGTATTTTGTAAAATTGCATAATTTATTTAGGCACTAGGAAAAACTTTTATGAAAATTTGATTAAAATCGGTTAAATAAAATGGTCATAATAATTTTTAAAAATTTTACTAATTTTTTTCTCGGAAAGTTGGCAACACTGTATTTTGTTAAAATTAGATAAATTATACTAAGAGAATCTTTTGTGAAAATTTGAGTAAAATCGGTTAAATAACATGGCCATAATAAAAATTTAAAAACTTTAGTAATTTTTTTCTCGGAAAGTTGGCAACACTGAATATTAATTAAATTATATAATTAATGAGAGCATTAGGGAAATCTTTTCTGAAAATTTGATCAAAATCGGATAAATAACGTAGCCAATATGAATTTTTAAAACTTTAGTAATTTTTTTCTCGGAAAGTTGGCATCACTGGAAAAAAAAATCACATGACCATCTTGGGCACTAGACAAATTTATCCTGAAAATTTCATTAAAATTGGTTGAACCGTCTAGGAGGAGTTGCGATCACAAAATTTTGTCTGACGACCGAGCAAGCGAGCTGACGACGCACATCCATACACCCACATAAACTAAGTTCAGATTCGTCATCTACAGGCTATATGAAGGATTTCTATACAATTTTTTTTTTTTTGAAAATGTTACAGACACCGTACCAAACGCTATACTACTTTTTCCTTGCAGTCAAAGTAGTAATAAATTATTATTGTAGTTCGTATTATAATTTTCAATTCAATAGTTCAATATAATTAAACATTATTAAATTATTTTTTAGTTAACAAAGAAAAAATTAGAATATTACAGGAAATTTATTTGATTTTGCATTAAATAGTAAGAAAAGTCAAAATAAAAATTTAGTAGAAAAATAGAAAAAGTACGTAAATGCTTCGCGGCTTTATAGACACATAATAGAATAAACGACACGCTGAATCTATGAATAAATATGCATTTTAAAATTGGTCGCTGAATTAAAACGTCTTTTAATGTAATTTCATTAATTTCACTGAAGTAGAATTTCAGTTGAATCGGCCGTGCCGCCGTGGCCGGGAGCTGAATTTTCTCAAGAGAGATGTCAACTATACAGCAGTATATACCTACTCTGATCTGTGCGTTCGTTTCGTACGACGAGACGATGAAAATATCACCAATTTGAATGTAAATTAACAATTAGCCGAGCGGAAACATAGGCTTCCGATTATTTTTATTTTGCGTTTTTTACCGATAATTTTGCTTTGTTTTTTAGTTTGTTTTTCTATATACCTACACTGAAAAAAATGTTACTTAAAAGCAAATATAAATATACTTTTTATTTGTAAAATTTAATTTTTATAATAGAAATGTTTTTAATAAAAATAAAAAAAATATTAATTTATGGTATAAGTATTTTGAAAGTTTTGTATGAAATTATTTAGTATTTGGTTTGGAAACTCGGTATTTTCTAGAAAAAATTTATAAACGATTTATATATTTTTACCTACGAGTATATTAAAATTATATATTATTTTAAGATAGTAAAGAATCTTTCAGAACTCATTGAATGAAAAGGAAAAGGCTTTAGGATTAAGTTCTGTATAATTTATAATTGAAATTGGACGTTTCGATATACTCCACGTATATCATCATCACGAAAATATATACAAATGATAAAAATAAACAAACAAAACATAAAAACAAGACACTAGGTAACAAAATACAAGTAATTAGATTTTAAAATTTATAGATTATTAATTAAAGGTAAATGGATAATTTAGACGTATTAACTTCTTACGTTCTGACAATTTAGTAGAAATAGCTCTACTAGTAGTAGAAAGAGATTGTTTTATGTTGATCTTAGATATTTAAAACCTGGGAGAAACAAATATAACATAACATAACATAATATTCTAATTCAATTGATATGCATTATTTTTCTCCAAATGTTTGAAACAATACTTTAGAAATATTGTTTTTGTTAAATTTTTTCGAAAGTAATTAGTAACTTGCTTGACATCTCTTTAAATTACTAATATACTAACAACATCATTATGTGATTAGTAATATAATATCTTTGTTTTATATACATGGTTTTCTAGCATAATATAAATATTTTTATGTGTTGTAAGAAAAAACATTTAAACAAAAACAAAAATCTTAATGACTTTTTATGTAAAACAACTAATAAACTTTTCCTAAACTTACTTCACAATATAATTTACATGCGAAATACAGTCTCAAAACGGCAAAGGGGAAGTTACCGTATGATAATAGGACCCATTTTATGTGCCTTGTTTGTTCTTAATTTATTACGCGAGACTTAAGACATTAGGGAACAATTTTTTCTCTTCACCAACGTTCAAAAAAGACAATATTCTTATATACATACGCGTTACGATTACTTCATAGAACCGAACCTAACCTAAAAGCTCTTTTAATCTCGCTCCAGAAATTATTCCGTCACTCATTGTGAATTAAAATAATTTGATAATGAAAATAAAGACAGCATTGGAGAGAAAAAAAATAGACTAACGCATTCAGACGCAATTAAATGCATGCACGAATTAAAATTTGCGACCCTCTTTTTTTTTCTTCTTACAGTTAATTCGACAGAATGTCGTTTGGCGTTTGTTTTATTGTTAGAGGGGGTATGCGACGTTCCTTTTTTTTTCTCTCTCGATGTTCTGTTGTCTGAAGTACTGAGGCTGTTCAGCAACGATAAATAACTCGGTAGTTTAAACGACAATGACAAGCATGGCGAAATTAAAAATTAAAAGAATCATTCTGACGATTAATATAATTTATACTTATAGTGAGATTATTTTAAGAATGATAGTTAATGAGACGGAGTATGTAAGTTTGGCTCGTGTTGATTGAGGGATAAATTTGAATTATGCTAAATTTAAGATGATTTATAATAGTTTAGGCTTTCATGGTATCCATTGAATTTATAGAATTTTCTTGACTGATATTCAAAGATTTATAATATTTATAGTAATGATAATAGTATTCCCACCTTTTTTTTTATGAAAAATAAGTTTTTACTTATGTATAAATATAAATAATATTTCTATTTTTGATACATTTGTTTAATATCTAATATTATAATATTCAAATTAACTAATTAAAATTGCTTAATAAGTAATTTTAAATAAACGTCAAAAGTAATTTTGACAAAAATCACTTTAAAATTTAGAGTTTAAGTTTTTTATGAATAAAAATGAATCTATAATATTTTAAAAATAAAGTTGTGTTTGTCTGTCTGATAAAATAATAATAATAAATATTTTTTTAACTTAAAATCAAAAAAAATTTGTATATGTTTGTAATATAATTTTTAGTAATATTGTTGAAACCTACGTACAAATTAATGAATTAACAATATTATAATATTCTCTTTAAGCATTAAGTAAATATTTAACAAATATAATTAATAAAATTAAGCAAACGAACGTAAAGATTTTCTGTCTATATGCATTACGTCTTTAAATAAGAAAAATTTATGAGAAAGATAAATTTACAGACGTATTAACTTTTACGTTAATAATTACGTATAAAATATGCATGAGATAATTTTCTTTATGATGAAGTGAATTAAATATATAAGAAAAAAATTCGTAGGTTATAAGCAGTCTGATGCTTTTGATAAATAAAATTTATTTTTTTTGTGTCTTAATTAAATATTAATTTTACTATTTCTTAAATTATATACGTTTTTAATTATGTTATAATAGTTTCGTATAATGGTTTTCTTATAAAATGTATTGTTCTCTAAACGAATTCAGTTTCTACTATCTTTGCGAATTCTTCCTGACGGTGATATATATCGAAAGGTTGGATTATTATTTGAATTGAGTTTCATTTATCAAATATATATATATATATATATATATATATATATATATATATATATATATATACCGGGTGTCTACTTTTTTTTTGTTACATAGGGAATACAATGCTAAAATTTTCATTTGGTGATAAATTTTCCCCTAATTATTATAGAACAAAAGTACAAATACAAAAGTTGTTTAGAATTCAAAAATGCATCAAATGATGCCAAATTTATCAATATAGGATGTTCCGATCAAGAATTAGAAGCAAATTAAAATTTCCATTTTTGCGCTCTTTACATCAAAGTGCCATGGAAATTAAACAAATAATTTCATTTCTTCTGGAGTTTGAGTTTGACAGATCGTATTTATTTTATTGTTACGTTCTGTATTATTATCATTATTATTGAAAATAATGAATAAACTTAAGGTAAATGAAAAAGTTCAGTGCGTAAAATGGTATTTTACTGGAAATTCGATACGACGAGTAAGAGATTTATTCAGCGCTTTCTTTGAAAACCGTCCCATACCTTCCGCTATGACTATTCGTAGGATAATTAAACAATTCGAAGAAACTGGAAGTGTGTTAAAACGTTGTAAAAATTGTAGAAAAATCAACGCAGAAGATCAGGAGGAGAATTTAAATCAAAATGCAATTAAAGAAAATACATTGAATATACTTTTGTGTGTAACGGAAAACCCAAATGTTAGTGTGCGTCAACTTGGTGCTGAATTAAATTTGCATCCTTCAACAATACATAAGGTACTAAAAAATGAAAAATATCATTCTTATAAATATTCCACGCACCAAGAGATATTTGAAGCGGATAAAATGGCTAGAAGCGAATTTAGTAACATTATTATGGAAAAATCCAATTTAGACAGAAACTTCTTGAAATCTATTTGTTTTACTGACGAGTCTACGTTTACTTTACACGGCGAACCTAATACACAAAACTTTAGAATATGGAGCCAAACAAATCCTCATTTAATGGTAGCAACACGTACCCAATATCCAGAAAAAGTTAATGTATGGGCTGGAATTTTTGGCAGGTGTATAATTGGGCCATTTTTTATTGAAAATAATTTAAACAACGAAAAATATTTGGATATGTTGCAAAATCATATTGGTCCGCAGTTAGAAGAGTGTGCAACTCAAGATAATGTTGTCTGGTATCAACAAGACGGATGTCCGGCACATTACAGCTGCAACATTAAATTATATTTGGATCAATGTTTTCCAAATTCATGGATTGGTAGAGGTGGTCCAATTAATTGGCCAGCTAGATCGCCCGATTTAGCACCGTGCGATTTCTTTTTATGGCCATATTTGAAGGAGAAAATTTATAAACGACATATCAAAAATCTTGTTGATTTGAAAAATGCCATTGTTGAAGAGTGCAATAATATAACACAAACACAATTAAGCTCTGTACGTCACGAATTTTATAACAGATTAGGTTATTGTTTGGCAGTTAATGGCGATTTATTTGAACATTTAATTTAAATTGTTAGTTTCGTTTTTGTTCTCCTATATCTTGTATTCATGAATTTTTCTGTTTTATAGGTATATTGAATATTGTAATAAATAAAGAAAGTTTTACGGAGTTCAGCTATTTACTATTTATTAAACTCTTATCCGACGTTTCACTGCACAACTTACAGCATCCTCAGGGATAAGTTTAAATTATTATAATAAATATATTAGGCATAATGCCAGTCATCTAATTCAAATGTATTGTTTTTATAACTTGAAGTTAATAAATAAATTAAACAATTACTTAAAATTATAATGGAGACATTCACAATTTAAAACCACAGCTAGTACGTAGTGTACAGCCGAGTAAAATACCCTTTCATTGTAATAAATAATAAATACTTAATACTTTTTATACTTAATAGCTTTTCATTTACATTAAGTTTATTCATTATTTTCAATAATAATAATAATAATAATAATAATAATAATAATAATAATAATAATACAGAACGTAACAATAAAATAAATACGATCTGTCAAACTCAAACTCCAGAAGAAATGAAATTATTTGTTTAATTTCCATGGCACTTTGATGTAAAGAGCGCAAAAATGGAAATTTTAATTTGCTTCTAATTCTTGATCGGAACATCCTATATTGATAAATTTGGCATCATTTGATGCATTTTTGAATTCTAAACAACTTTTGTATTTGTACTTTTGTTCTATAATAATTAGGGGAAAATTTATCACCAAATGAAAATTTTAGCATTGTATTCCCTATGTAACAAAAAAAAAGTAGACACTCGGTATATATATATATATACATAGAGTGTGCCTGACTAGGTGTTACAAAAGAACAAATGAGGCAACAATTTTTTTTTTGGCCTCGCTTGATCTAAAACCGAACTGCACCAAATATAATATATATATATGATATAATATACAGTATGTATATCTAAAATTTGAAAATGATTAAAAATAATAAAAATAAAATGTATCTTAATTTTTGAATATTTAATAAATATTATTTAAAATATTTAGGTATTTGTATTTTATCGTGTAATATAAATATTATATTTATATTTTATCGTGTAATATAAATAATATATTTATATATTATATTTAATATATTTTTAGTTTTTTTTTTTTTAAATTTAAATTATTGAAACAAATTAATACATGTAAGAATATACATATATAATCACGCAATGTATCCAAATAGTTGTGGCATAAATTCTTTTCACTATGCCAAAATTAGTTTTTTTTCAAACATTTCTTTTCAAGTAAGCATCCTTTTGGTTCATCCATATTTATGATACCTTTCATACATGTTTCTCCAAAATTGTTTATAAATATTTTGTACGTAAAATCTTAGTTTTATTTTACTTTTTATTGTTTTTGACTTAAATATGCAGGGTTTTGTTTTCCTAATGAATCAATTCCATTTCAATTTTACAAAAATTTAATTTATGAAAATTTTTGACCATTTGTAGTTTTCTTCAGTAATGTAATGAAAAAATTAACATTCAGTAAAATAGTGCAGTAAGTGGAAGATTTACAATTTTTCTAATACAAAATATAAATTTTTTACATTTAGTTTTTTAAAAATTATTTTTATTTAGTATATTTTGAATATCGTTAAAGTAAGTGTGTTTCATTAGATATAAATAAGTAATAATAATAATAATAAAAATATTGTATATATTTTTTATTGTATTATTTTCAAATAGTTAACTTCATATCTCCATTCCATTTTCAAAACAAAACAATCTTGCAATCATACAAAATCGAAATAATAAAAGTACCCAGAGAAATATACACGCTATCCAATCCACTTTTTTTCCATTTGCAATCATCCACCCTTCCTGTGAAAACCAAGACAACGTTTACCATCTTTTTTCAACCCCGATATTCGCGGGGCGCGTATAGCACGCGCGCGCGCGGGGGTTGGTCCGCGTGACATTTACGTTTAATAGAAGGCAGCGCGACGCACGGGCGGGCATCATGGCCGCGCGCGTCCCGACGCTACGGCTGTTAAGGGAAAAGAATCACCATGGAAACGACGGAGGGGTAGCACTCGTCGACAAGGGTGAGCCAAAGGGGGGTGAGTTTTTAAGACCGGCTATACGCCAACGCCCTATTACTGAGTGCGCGAATACCATCTTTCTTCTATCGGGGGGATTTTTTTTATTTCTATTTCTAAGGGTAGTTTTTTCAGAGGGGCACGCGGGAGTGGAAGCGCTTTTGAATGCTTATCGACACGCCCGATATATGTGTTTTTCTTTTTCGTATTTTTGCTTGAATTTCGTTTTATTTGCGCAGGTTTGATTAAAAATTTCTAGTAGTTTTTCTATATGGGGGATGGTATTTTTTTATGTTCATATTGTTATTAGTTTTGTAAATATTGTACGGAAGGGTCGACGAAAATGAGATATTACAAAATAAGTTATTTATTTTTAATATTATTTGGTGGTTAACTATAATTATAAGATATTTTATCTTTATTATTTTTATATCATAGTATGGAAATATTTTAACGGATTTTTTGAATAAATGTATAAGTACATTTACAAAACATTTTAAAAATTTATGTGAACAAAATTTATTTTATATAAAAAAGTAATTATTTGTATTATTTGTAATAATAAGTAATTATAATAGAATAAATCGCTTTAAGTTGAAGTTTAAATTCGGAACCCACTATTAGCTGCAGGTCTCTTGTTTGGCTATGGGCTAATGTCCCGTATCATTGACAATGCAAGTAAAAATTGTTAGGAAACTATATGTTCAACTTCTCGAGCATATAGCCCCTATGTTTCACCAAAAAATTACGGAAACTGATGATGTTCACAATTACGCCATGTTCCCATAAGGATGTGACACGAACTCTTTTTATTCAAGCAGAAATTAATTTCCGCCAAATATTTATATCCAAACTATTTATTCTATTCTTTTTGCATATATAATGACTAGATTCACCGGCAGTCATAGACTTGGGCCTCAAAGGTCCTTGGTTTGTGCCACGCTTATACCAGAATTTAAATTGAATGTCATTTTTGCTATTAAACTATATACCACTAAACTGATATTAGCTGGGTTTGAGTAGTTCGCTTGGCTGCGAACTAACGACATGTAGTATTGACAATGCAAGTAAAAATTATTAAAAGAACTAATATGATCAGCTGTTCGAGCATATTGTCTCTATGTTACACAGGAATCTTAGACGATCTTTTGTGTATTTTAAAAGAGCACCTTACTTATAGTATTAAATTTTATTAAATTTATAATTAAAAAATATTGAAATACTAATCCTAGAAATATTTTTTATCTAAAAACTGTAATATTTCTTCTTAAATATTTCATATTCCCTAATCCTCAACGATCCAACACGAGGCGACCCTCCATTTTTTTGCCATCTTTAATTCATAACACTTCATTTTTTTTTTGCTGTCGGAAGTAAAAGCCGAATAATTAGCGTCCTGGCGCAAAATACCTCATCGTCGCCATTTCATTTCAAAAACCTACAAGAAAACGCTGCAAAGCAACTGGGGAGATGAATGGAAGAATTAAAGAGGAAGACATGCAGAACAGGAAATAATAGTGTGTCTAAAATGAAGCAATTTACGATGAAAAGAACGACATAGACCTGCAATTTAAGATTGGCAATAGTCAACTGCTCAATAATGGATGGATTCTTTTTTTTTTCGTCCTGCTTCCTGGTTTTGTATGCATGGATAAATATGGTCACCCTTTTTTTTTCTTCTAGGTAGTTTAGTTTGCTTTTGTCTTCTCTTTGCTTTCAATTAAAGAGGGTTTATTTGGTGGAGTTGCCAGAAAAGTATGAGTTAGTTGCTTAAAATGTTGTTAAATATATGTTAGATATCAAAGTGATTAAGTTGACAACTGATTGATTAATATTAATTTGTTAACGTTATATGCAGTTGACTTTAAATATTGTATTACTGTTGCTTTTAATTTGGGATTAGATCATTAGATAATTTTTTTTTAGGAATATAGGAATTTATTTTTATTTATTATTAATTAATTATTATTTTTAATTATTAATTATTTTTAATATTTTATTATTAGTGGGTTGATTAAAAAAAAAAAACCTATAATTTTATATGAAAAACAAAAAATAAAGAAATAAAAAGTATAATAAAATTAGTTAGCTCTGATAATCTTTTAATGAAAATTTAGAAAAAATATTAATTAATGTATGAAAAACGATTATTTTTATCATGTTTGCTTATTATTATTATTTTTTAAATATTTTTTTGCAAAATGTTACAAAAAACGCAAAAAAATAATATATTATTGATTTATGTATTTCCAGTTAATCTATATATTTTCATTGGCCGTACGTATTTTGACTTGATCTATTTATTTTGAAATGATAAAATAAATAAATTTTTAATATACCTATTTGATACTTTATATTAATGTGGTTAATAATTTAAAAATATAAAGTGGTTATTAAATTTTGTACAATTTTGAATACAGGATTTAATTTTGAAGAGAGGCAGATTTTATTATTTTTAGTGTAAACTGTGTTTAACTCGGTAGTTAATATTACTTAATAATATGTATTGAAAGAAATTGGCAATATTAATTACTGAATAACAACAAATAATTATAATTGAAATAATTGACAAAAACAAGTAAATTATTTTAAACATTTACACGAAAACATAATCAAATTGAAACACAAATGAATAAAATAAAAATAGAAATGATTAGATGAAATTGCAGTAAATAATATTGGACGAAAGCATGTAACCGCATATTTACCGTGTGGCTGTGTTCCTGCTCGGGTAACCGTTCAACGGGTAAACCTGAACGGGGGCGCGGGTAAGCGTTATCGTAATCGGTAAACGGGCAATCGCAAATTTGCACGCAGCTACATCCTGCGCTTGCTGCTGCATCAGCAGACTATTTCCTGTATGGGACCATTTCAGCGGGGCTCCGATAACTGAAAGGCAAATTATACGGGGAACTGCACACCACTCTAGCACCGATTTATGTATACGAATTTTGATGGTTTATTTACTTTGGATATTTGTTTTGGCTTAAATAAAATAAAGTTGGTTTATAAAAAAAGGATATATAAATTTTTTTTTGTATGAGTTTGTATGTTTACAGGTAGTCGTAGGCTAGTGCGTTAGACCGTTAGAGTGTCGAATTTGATTTGTGATGTGTTTTTGTACCATTAAAGTGATATTGACTGTGTTTGAGTGGTTTGGAATTTACTATAAGCTGTAGGTTCTTTGATTACAATTAATTGTGATTAATTTCACGAGCATAGAAAATATAAAAATATTGTTAGATTATGGTGTCCTTTTATATAAAATAAACTTTTTGTATAAATTTCAGTAATTTTTTTTACCGACCGTCATATCACATATGATAAAGGAGGCATTGTAATCATACCAAATTTGACATATCAAAATTTTTATATCAACGAATCAACTGTTTTAGCGTGATGTCCAGCTATGGTCAGTCGGTCTGTGGACACGTATAGAACAAATTCGGTAGGACGGATTGCTTTAAAATTTCGTATTTGCGCTTCGGAGGTGAATATCTCAATTTGTTCAACTTTTTGTAAAGATCTACCAGCTGAAAGTAATAATTTGCTGATGATACTTTTATGTGTTTTACGAATATTTCGTAACCGAGACAAATTTCAAAAAATATTTATTTAACTAAAGTTACAATTTTTATTGGTATTATTTTTTGATACGGCTACATAATTTTTTTTAATATTTTTTTTATATTCTTATAAATTAATTCTGTAAATAGATTTCATATTTATGTCAAGACAGTTTTGTTTTTAGCTATCTGTAGTTGCTATAGAAATTTTTCTGTTCTATAAATTTATTTATTACGATGATGGACGGTCGGTTCCATGGCTACAGAAGATTTTTTTTTATTTATTACTTAAAACAATCTTTAATTAAAAATTAAAAATGTTTTTAAAAAATCAGTTTACTTATTTATTAAAACTAAAGTATTGCATAAACAATATTAACTTAATCAATGAGTTAATTAGGTATTTTCATCTCTTTTTTAAGCTTCTCCTTGATTGGGCAGTTGGCAAGTTAACTAAAATGTTAACTAACGAAGCATATAAAAATATTTTATGCAACCGACCCGTTTAGTTTTTAAAATCTTCATTCATGTCTAGTTATGTGGGACATCTTGTACATACTCAGTTATTTGTTATTAAAATAATTATGGCAAGGAAGTATTTTGATATACATCAACTTATTTATATTCAAGAATCTTATGCATTATTTGTATCCAATAAATGATTCCTCTATTTGTTTGTAATTCAGAATATAAATTAGAGAAATAAATATTTAGTCGTTAAATAAAATTTATATCATCTTTACACGCAATCACTATTCAATTGGTTTTTAGAATACTAAATTTTCAGTCTCAAAGAGAAACTGATTTGATTACGAAATTTTATTACGACAAATATATATATATATTGTTTCAGTATTCATATCTTGATATATAGATTAAATATAAGAATTTAATATTTGGCATTAATAAGCTATAAAGATTTTGTGATTTATTATTATAATTTAAAATATTTATTATTGTTTAACTTTTGGAATTTATTTCAGCATAGTAATTTTTGTCTGCACAATAAATTCTTTATGAACTTTAACACAATTTTTTTTTAGGTAAATTTGTCTTCAATTTATAATCTAGGAAGGCAAAATTAATGTCTGTCTTACTATATGTGACGGTTTGTAAAAATGAACGATATATTGTTTTTATTTCTAGCTTTAAAAGTATTAATATTTATCTTACATTTATACAAAATATTTTTTTTTACTTTAGGTATTTCATCAATTTTTCTATTTTATGTTATTGTTTTTTTTTTTTAAATTAGTTTTGGAATTTTACTCATCTGACAGTTTTAAGTTATTTTTATCGACCGTCATATCACATATGATAAAGGAGGTATTGCAATTATACCAAGTTTGACATATCGAGATTTTTATAGATAAGCACGAATTAGGCTTATAGTAACACAAATCAACTGTTTTTAACGTGATGTCCGTCTGTCGGTCTGTGGACACGTGTAGAGCAAATTTGGTTGTTATTTGGTTGAATTGTTATTAAATTTCATATTTAAGCTTCGGAGTGGTAATTTATTAATGTCACTTTTATGTGTTTTACGAATATTTCGCAACAGAGATATATTCCGAAAAGAAAATAATTATTTAACGAAAGTCGCTAAACAAACATTTTTTATAATTATAATTTATAATTTTTTATAATTATTCATATTTTTATGATATACGTAACTCTGTAAATAAGTGGCATATTTATATCAACACAGTTTTGTTTTTAGTTACCATGACTATAGTAGATGTTGTTATACAATTTTTTTTTATTCCATAAATTTATTTAATACGATGACGGTCGATTCTGTGGTGGTCACAGCAGATTTTTATTAGTAATATTATTGTTTACTTTATATTATTAATTAAAGTATAAACAATGTACAATGCAAAAAGTACTACTTTTTTTTAACAAAAATATCAATAAAATTTATTCATTTATTTTCAAAAATAAAATGCGAATGTTTAAACAGCGGCTATATTATTAATTTAAATAAATTTGCTAGTAGTGAAACAATATAAACCACGGTTGAGAAGACTGTTAAACGCATGTCGTAAAATAATACAGCTCAGCTATAAACAATATCTCTCATTAGTAATATTTTTAACATAGAAAATTTTTGCAGAATTCATTATATTAAAATAAAACTGTTTTAGGTTATAATTCTGTATTAATATTTATGAAGATGAAGATGTACGTTGAGTACGTTGAAACTTCGATTATTAATAAATATTAATACAGAACTACAACTAAAGCCGTTTTATTTATATCAATATTTTTGTTAATTGAAAAAAAAAAACCATGCATATAACCAAATATAAAATTAATATTTCTAAAAATTTCTTGTCACTGAAAAGAAATAAATAGAAGCTTATATATATGGTAGAGCAAAAATAGCGTCAAATTGTAAATGAAAAAAGTAATTACACTTTTAAAATTCATATAAACCGTATTCATAGAGTACTTGATGTGAAAATTACGTTCTGAAAAAATTGTTGAAAAAAACACGCTACTTCGCAACTTCAAAATATTGCTGGGCGACCGTAGAAGTGTTTCAGAAAACTCCCGGACTATTCTGGAGTCAGGACTTGGCTCCAGAGACGCTGAAAAAAAAAGTAATGCATTCTAAATTGCTATTTGAAAAAGTTTCTCATTCACGCTTTTTATACGGGTTTTTCTCTCGTTGCGAAAGAATATTTAGAAACGAACGGAAATGTACTTTTAAAATGTCGTTGATTTTAGGATATATATGTATTTTTATTTCGAAAACTAAAATATCTTATAAAATATTTCCGATTTATTTATAAATTTTAACATAGTAAAAAATCTTTCCGAATTCATTATATTAAAATAAAACGGCTTTGGGTTGTAGTTTTGTATTAATATTTATTAAAAGTTTATTTTGTATTATATAACGGTTATGTTCAGATATTTTTTTTAGGTATTTTAATGAAATAATTAGTTTAATTCTTGTAGTTTCGGTAATATAATACAAATTTATGTATTAATTTTTTAAAATAAAAAGATAATAATTATAATTAAAAAAAATATATATCTAAAAATGTAAAATAATCAGTTTCTGTAATTGCTAATTGCTAAGGCTATATGTTGGAGAAACTGATTACATAGTTTCTTAACAATTTTTATTTGTATTAAGCAAGAAACCTACAATTGATAGTGGGTTTTGAACCACTTAAATACAGACGACATCACTTCACTGGTATAAGGTTTTAATAATATTTTATTTTATTGAATTTATAAAAATTTTCGACGAGGATAGATTGACCACGATATATCAGCCCAAAAAAATGTTATAAATTTAATGGATACCGGCTGTGAAAGCTTGAAGATTACTATTTTATTTTAATTTATTTATGCTCAGTAATAAAGTTATAATATCTAGCTATAATACATTATATACAATTATAATTGCTAGTTTCATAATTTAATGATTTTATTTCTAAATTTACGTTAAGTTAATTTTGTACATTTAGAAAACAAAAATTGGAAATTCTCTTTACAAACATACAAATTTTCAAACCAAAACCTTCTTCTATCCACATTTTCTTTTGCTTGCATATCTTCGATGTTTATTAGATAGAAATTCAATTTGTTGAGATGTCGTCGGCAAATTTTCCTCTCTCCCCGCGCACTTTTCAATTTCCTCCATCATCGTTCGGGAAAGGGTCTTATACTCGCAACCCCGGGAGCGATGCAAAGGAAACGTACGTATATATATATAAGAAAACGCGACACGAAGGAAATAATATTTTTCGTTCGTTCGCTTTTTCTATGGCGATGTGGAAAATGAGTTTTCTTTCTCCTACTGCCTATACACGAAGCGGTGGCTTCTCGGCGGAAAATAATATTCGAGTTTCAAAATGTCTGCCTTTCGAATTGGATTGAAATTTAGTTTATTTTCCATGTCCGTGGAAGAGATGATGAAATGTTATATATATTTCGCGTACTTACTTTCAGATTTGGATGATGATGGTAAATTGGTAAATATAATTACAAATTTGTATGATTTGATTTTAAAGTGAATTTATTTTTCTTTAATTTATTTTTGCAATACAAATATGGTCTCTTATAACATAGTAAAAAAATCTTTCAGAATTCATTATTAAAATAAAACTGGTTTAAGTTAAAGTTCTGTATTAATTTAAACAAAGTTGTGTGACGATTTTCTGAAATTGGCACTATGGATCGATTAATATTAACATTTATTTATAATTGATGTTTCGACGCACTCAACGTCTGTTTTCATCAGAAAAAAAAATGATACAAATAACATTTATAGTAAATAACAAAACATAGAAACAAGTTACTAGGTAACAAAATAAGCAACTAGATTACAAAATTCGAATTCGGGCCCGCACAGATATGAGCGATTTCAGACACACGTCTTAAACGGTTGGCCATGTCGACCGGCGAAATGTTAAAATTAATCACAGGTTAACACAGAAATTCGAGAACTTATTCAAATGTTTACTATATTATCTAAGATAATTTTTGTTCTAATACTTTACAAAATCTTAGAATATTTGTTTGAACATGTTGTTAATTTTAACAGTAATGTTGCAGAGTCAGTCCTTATACATTAATATTTATTTGAATTTTATGACTGAGATATTTCACATATATATATATATATATATATATATATATATATATATAAGATACGCAACGAGTTCCCACTGCCGAATAGTTAATAATTATAATTCTAGTTGTTACATAAGTGTAAATAATAAATATCTATATATTGATATTGTTGTTAAATCCTATAATTTCAAATAAATAATTAATGAAATAAATGAAAATAATTGTGAAAAAAATATTTTGTATTCAAATATTTTTTATTTCTAATAACATTCTCAGCATTGGTTGTGTTTTAATTATATAAACATTTTTTGAAACATTTACTTGCAAATAACGAAATTTAACTTATATATACAAATTATAATTATGTTAGAAATTTTGAATTCTACCAAGAACTATAATGAAATAAGACATAAAAAAATTAGTTAAAATTTAGGTGTCATAAAACTTTTTCAAGACAGAGAAATTAATTTATCCGTCATAAGATTTACGTCATTATAATAATGATAATTACTTCATTGTTTTACAACTTAATTCACACCGCAGACAAGAATACCTTTCATAAAAAAAATGTCAATTAACGTTTCACCGAGAGAAAGAGATAAACAATAACTCGAAAAATAGATAATAAAAAAATTCGTCGTAAATTGCGATTTAAAGATACGACAGCGCCCGAATCTAATAAATTCATTTTACTTCAATTATACGAAAAATAATAAAAAAAAATGGGAGTCGAGAAACGAGATCATAGTTGCCAGTGCGAATGAGTGAGATGGAACGAGATGAGATGGAAATGCTGAAATTGAGATTGAAATGGAAAAAGAAGAAAGAAAGATAATGTATTAATTAGATAATGATGTCGAGAATATGGTAGTCAATTAGAAGAAAATATCTGTTACGTCAGAATCAGTGAAAATGCCCGAACGATTAGGCCATCGTGGCTTGGGTGTGAGGTTTGTCTGTGGCGCGCCGCAATTGTTTTTGCACTAGCGAATATGTCAGTGGTGGAACATTTGCGAATTTTTGAAATTCAATAGTTAAATATATTCAATAGTAAATATAAAATAAAATAAAAAATGGGCGTCTGAGCAGAATTCTTTAATTTTGATTATTAGTATGTGTAATTTACTTGTCATTTTCTTTTTTTTATAACATAGTATTTCTCAAATGAGTTGTTTCAATTATTTTGTTCTATTTAAGAAAATGTTTATAAATGATAAAAATAGAACTTATAGAATATGTAATATGAATGTGATCGAGGCGAAAGTTAACTGTTAGAATAAGAATACTTAGCAAAATAAATTTAAAACTTGGAGAAACTTGGATCTTGATTATAAAATAATGGAAGCTGAAGCTGAAATTAAAAGTACAGTCCGATTGGAAAAAAAATGGGCCATCCAGGTCACCCAGGATTGACCAATGTCGTAACGGCATCTGTAGAGGATGGTGTAAGTATAGGCATATGTACCAGATTGCGGAACAGAAACTGTCATTCAGTCACCAAGCTCTGAGGATGTCATTTATGATGTATGGCAAAATGTCTGCGACGAAGATAAATTGACCATGGTATGCCAGCTCAGAAAATTCTATAAATTCAATGGATAACGTATATGAATGCTTGAAGATTACTATTACATTATATTTTCTTCGTCTAGATTCATACTTGTTTTCTAGTTCAATTTTCGATAACCACTTCTAGTATAATGTAAATCAGATTTTTACATTCAAGTTTCATTCAAGTGTCCTAGTTTGAAATATAGAGCTTTCCTTATTTTTCTTTTTAAGATTGATACTACATCGTAAAAAAAGTTGCCATTTTACATAGTACAAAAATTACGTATTATTTCAGCAAAATCAATGGTTTACATTCATTTTCTGTGAAAATAATATAATTTTGCAATTTTAAGTAAAATAATTAATTTACCATATTATATATATATATATATATATATATATATATATATATATATATTTTATCGAAAAAATAAGTAAACTTACATGAACTTTACGTATTTTATATTCATATTGTGTAAAAATTTTCTTGCGATGTCTGTAATTATATAACATATTAAGCTGGTATAACTCAGTTGCCCCGGGGTTTTCTATAAAATTACCGAATTTTTTACAGTATAGATACATTATACGCATGAGCACGCAATTGTGTCAACTTTACATGTAATTGTTAAACATTTGTCAAATTAAGTACTTTATATGTTTAAGTTGACGTACTGACAATACATCGGGAAAATCGAAGTTATACGACCCATTGTGAAATAAGTATGAAAATCGAACGAAACTTGACTCAAAATTGAACTAGAAACCTAGTATGAATCTAGACGAGAAAATTATAATGTAATTCAAATTTTAGTGGTATAATAACCTTGAAATGTTCTTCTTCTTTTAATGTTTTACTGATTTGTTTCTTATCTGTAAGTGAGTTTTAATTTCATTTTAATACATTCAATCGATTTTTTTTAAAATGGCAATGTAAACATAAAAATTTATTGCAATCTAAATTTAAACATTATTTTAAAATATATTAAAATTATTAATACATCAAAATTTGATACACTGTAAAAACAATTAACAAACATTTACATTTGTTACAAAGTTACAGTAACAATTACTACGAAAATACATAAGAGGTTTAAAATTTGGTACCGCCACTGGATATTCAATTTCTGACGTTAGCGATTCCCATTTCTCCAGCACATTTTCCAGCTTGCGATAAACGAGGAAAGCAATGACCATCTCGTGCAGACGTCTCCATGGCTCTACAGCTCGGCTCGGTCCGAGAAGAACGTTCATTTCTCTTAATTAGAAGCCGAAGTTTGACAAACCGTTTTTGAGATTCAACTACGTTCGTACTTTCGGCTACCGACTACATCTTATTGACAACCTTAGTCTTCAGACGAAAAAGAAATCATTACCGGCGTTTGTTCATTTTTCCGATTTGGAAAAAAGTTTAGAAAAATCACGATGAATTTTTTGTTTGTTTTATTTTGTCCGATGGTTCAAAGGATTGAGGGGAGGGAAGTAGGGGTTAAAGTTTGAATTGGAAAGTGAAGTCAGTGAGTGCTGCCTTAATTATCAGTTCATCGGATCAGTTTACAATTCGGTAAACAAAAGAATTAATGAGTCGCTTGTTTTTTCGGGTGTTTTTTTTTTTGTTTTTTTACTGTGTTATATTTTTTGGTTGTTTTGCTTTTTGAGCAAGTTAGAATTACATTGTTATATATTTTTTGTATGATATTTTAAGTTTTTATTTTACATTTTGGTTTACCCACACGGTCAATAATTTATGTAATTTTACATGTTTCCATACAAAAATATAATGTTACGTGAATTATTACAATAAAATTTCAAACTATTGTTATTTTACTCTGTTAAAAACTATATAAATTTAAGTTTTTATAATGTTGATATATTTTATATTTTTTTTATTTTTTAGTTTATTAGACAACAGAGTAAATTATCAGGAAAGTAAAAACGTTTATTATTTTTATAGTAACTGTACTTATTGAATGCTTATTAAATTTACTAGATGAACAAATTAACAAAGTTAAATATAATGCTAGTAAATCTGACTAGCTGCTATAATTCCATAATTTACAAATTTGATTTCAGTATTATACCAAATTCTCTTTGTCAGATTCTGTGCAGTTTTTGCCTTGTCACGATTTTTATTCATCTTTAAGTGTTTTTTAACAATTTCAAAATATTATTGAATATATTGAAAGTTATTTTGACAAATGTCAAAATTTTTAGTCGACAAATCTCCTTATAAAATAAAACTTTGTGGTGTCGTGTCACTTGCGTACGTGTCAGATGCGTACAAACATTATTTAGTATCACTTGCGTACAAATAAGGGTCGGCTCAAGTCCAGGTAGTGACGGTACTTAGGCCGAGTCTCAGATGCGAACAGAGGTTTGGGAAATGTCGAGTTGTCATTTGCGTCAATAGTGGTATAACATTTGCGCCAGGAAACCCTCTCATCTGCGCCACTGTTGGCTTACGGTTTAGTTCAATATAGGCGCTTATCTCATCGGCGCAAATGACGACTGGCGCAATGACGACTGGCACAATGACGACTGGCGCAAATGATTGGCTAGGTTAGGTTAGGTTACCTTTTAATCTTGGGAGACCATTTATACCACTAAATATAATAAACTTGGTCAATATTAAAATTGAATACTAACTTGATTATTTGTAAAATCTCGGCCTAAGTACCTTCACTACCTGGGCTTGAGCCGACCTTTATTTGTACTCAAGTGATACTAAATAATGTTTGTAGGCATCTGACACGTACGCAAGTGAGCCTATTTCGTCATTTGTATCAGTTTTTACTGATGAAGACGAGCGTTGAGTTTCGTCGAAACTTTGATTATAAACAAATTTGAACCTAAAGCAGTTTTATTTTATATAATGAGTTCTGAAAGATTTTTTACTATGTTAAATCTCCTAATAGTTAATTTTTATTCTTTCATTGTGAAATATCAGACTAGTATTAGTTACTTTGTAATTTATATTGATATTTATGAAACTGGGTCTATATGTTTTAAAAAATATTAAAAATTTTATATAATAAAAAACACGGTTAAATTTATATGATATACATCTATGATTTTTTTTTATCAATGATATATTTTTTTGTCTAACGGAAAACGAGAAAAATTTTAATATAAAAATTTCTTTTCTGAAATTAAAATACTAAACACATTCTTTTCTTAAAGATATTAAAAACGCAATATTAAAATGTGAAATAATCAGCGAAGAAAAAAGACAAGAGTACAAAAAATTTAAAAAGAAATTTCTTTGAAATACCATCACATTTTCGTGTAAAGAGGAATGTACTTTTTAATATAAAAGAGTTTCACCCGTAATTTGCAAAAGAGGAAGAAATTTCAAATAAAAATAGAAAATGAAAAAAAAAATCTTAAATTTACTACTTTGAAATTTTCTGTTAATAATTTTAAAATTCTTGTAATTATAACGAATATAATATGATTAGAAATTTCTAATAGTAAAAGGTGGATTAATACTGAATTCATGTTTTAAGGAAATTACAAAATTATAATAATTATTTAGGTTTTTAGTACTAAAAATGCACTTTTTGTAAGGATTCATACAATAGTTTTCTTAAATATTATGTTAAAGTATTTTACTTTTATTGAGAAAGATTTGGAATAATTTTCAAAATTTTTATTTTGGTTGAAAATGTTTATTTATTTTTTATGATAATTTTTTTTTTAAATAAAACTGCTCAAGGTTAAAGTTCTGTATTTATAATCGACGTTTCGACGAACTCAACCGCCGTTTTCATCAGGAAAAATTGATTCAAATGACATTTGTAGTATATAACAGAACATAGAAACCAAGTTACTAGGTACAAATAAGTAACTAGATTTGTATAATTTTTTATGATGACAACGAACGTTGAGTTCGTCGAAACGTCAATTATAAATAAATATTAATACAGAACTTTAACCTAAAGCAGTTTTATTTAATATAATGAGTTCTGAAAGATTTTTTATATTTATGTTATTTTTATTTAGATTGACACTATTGTTTCTTTAAGCGTTCCAAATTTAATTTTAATGATATTAAGTAAATGTTATACAGTTTTTGTTAAGATTTGACAAGTTTTGCTAAAAATTAACATTAACATAAAATATCGAAAGCTTTTGTCAGAAGTTGTCAAATTTGGCCAAAAAGTAACACTTTTTTCGTAAATTTGCCAGTTTTTGTTAAAAAATATTCGTTTTAATCAAAGTTTTACAGGTTTTATGCATTTATATTAATTTGAATTAGGTTGTTAGATAACTTATTAAGTTAATAGCATAATAAAAGCAACTATGTGACTATTGATATAAAATCTATAATGGGGTTCTATATCATAATATGAATATTTCGATATGACCAGTAAATCAGCATTTTGTAACGATTTTTTAAAAAAAAGCTATTTATCATAGTATATCTTTGTTTTAACCACAGTAAACTCATATCATCTAACCATTTCCAAACCGCATGAGCAATAAAAACCCGCATACATTATACGAAGCGTGCTATTGCTTACGTGACAACGCACACCTCACCGTTAGTAAAGGGTGTAGGCGGTGCGGAAAGGGGGGGAGGGAGTTAGTTTATGCCGTGCTCGAATCGAAAGGGTTGCGTTATCGATCGGTCAACGCGTTCGCGCTTTGTGCCATACGGCTGTGTTACAGTCGCGGGGAAAGGGTTACCAGTGTGGTATAGCCGAAGCTCTACGCGTTGGTGTTAGAAACAGACCTATGTGTGTGTGTGTGTGTGTGTGTGTGTAGATGCGTGCATTAAAACGAAGGAATTTTTTTCGGTTCACTAGGCGAGAACACGCATTTTTCAGATTACGTTACTTGGAGATTTCAAATTATTTTTTTTTTGTTGAGGTAGACAAATTCAAATTATTATATATTCTCTAACAAAATTTTACCATATTTTACCATATGCAGTGGTACAAATTACATCTAAACTATCTGCAATACAATGTTTACAATATATGCAATCTGGTATTCATAATTATTTATAATAGGTTTGTTTCTCTTCGATTGATTCTCTTGCGTTTTACTGTGAAACGCTGCCGTAAATAATGCAGCGGTTTACCGTTTACATAACATGTAACTGCAAAGTGAATAAAACAACAGACATTAACGCAGCAGTAAACAGTAGACGCAAGTGTGCGAATCGAACAGCGCTATATCTTGTCAAACACATTTCTAATACACACACAGCAAAATGAAACTTGATATCCCAAATCTTCTAGATTTAAATTCGAAAACAATTTAGAAAACTCGCCAATTTATAGAAATAAAAATACAATAGTAATGTCACTTTTGACAAAAAAGCTAATTGATTATTGACAAATTAAACAAGATATATGGATACTAATGGTAACGTCATTCATTTTCCCTTTTCTTCTAGATTAGGTTCATTGTATAAACTGCGTTATAGCGTTACCTGTCTTGGTATAATAATATTTAATATTATTATTATATTAAGTTACTTCATCAGTTGAATTTATAGAATTTTCTGTGCTGTATATTGTGGTCGATCTATCTTCATCGCAGGTGTTTTGCTATAAAGCGTAGATAGCATTCTCAGTGCTTGGTGACTGAATTCAATGTTTTTGTATTTTTTTTATTTTTGTCTAAAAAATCCGAGGCTGCAATCAAAAAATGGGGGGTTCCTATTTGAGATTTTAAAGGAATCGAGTTTAGTACCATTGGATGAGCCCTTTCGAGACAAACAAAATTCATTCTTAATTTTTTTGTCTCAAGATAAAAACTGACTCTATATACATATCTCTAGTTTGAAACAGAATCAGTCTATCTTTATTTTTCGTCATATTTGAGATATTTATAAGAAAAGTATCATAAAGATATCTTCTACTACTATTAATTCCGATTTATGCTGATTTATGTAAAAATATTTTTTATATAGAAAATATTTTTACACTAATAAAGAAGACTTTAAACTACTCTAACTTAAAATTCAAGAAATGGAAATGGGCTATTGATATTATTGACATTATTGAAGTTACATTAAGCAAATGTACCTACAATATAATATTAACTGAGCGCGCTGACTGTATTTATTTTGAAATATTACTATCAAATTAACATTTTTATTAAAAATATAATAAATTTCATATTTCAAAACTTTCTAGTAACAGGATACAAGTACAAGCGCTATTTTTATTATTTTATATAATTGACAATAAATATTTCTAATTATTATTAATAATAACTTTCCAAAAACACCCACACGCGCTGTGCGCCCGTATGCAAACAAATCAAACAGCATCACTATAACGTTTAATAAACGTAACACATATAACGTTACGTTACGTGTGAACGTTAACAACTGCTGTGCGCGTTGATGAACGTTTATTATATACGCAGTATTTTTTAATTCTTATTTATGGTTTGTAATATCTGCTCACCAGGAACACTTTTCTTGTTTTTCCTACATCGTTCGTCGTCCCTGAGATATAATGTGTTTATTATCAACGCTGTGTAACACTATCATTAATTACTACAAGTATTTGTTTCATGCTGATTTTATGATACATAATACGTGGATACGGATTTTACAACGCAATGAATTAAAAAGAAAAAAAAATAATTACTTGCTTTTTGATGATGATATCCGGAAAGATTGTTTGTGAATATTGTGGCTTATAAGGTAAATTATAATTGTGGAGAAATCTTTATATTTTTCTAATGAAGTGTTAATATTAAGTTTTGCTTTTATTATGTATCAAATATAAACTATTTTTATAAATTAAATACTTTTTATTACATTTGACATTTTAAAATATAAATAATCTTTAAAACAGTTCTAATATTTTTTAAATAAATACTTTAAAATATACATACTTTTATCTACAAGTACTCTAAAAGTAATTCATGAAAATATTAAGATTAATAAAGTTTTAATATATTTGCCACTGTATATTAATGTAGTATACAATTTTAAAAACACTGAAGTGGTTTAAAACTCTTACTCAGTTCAGAACACAGGATTTAATTTTAGAAAGAATTAGATTTGAGAGATTGCAGTATTTTTAGTCTAAATTTAAGAATAAGATAATTATGATTGAATTTTTCTGACGTATCATAATTGCTTCTTTTTTATTTTGAAGTTGCCAAGATTTATATATATATATATATATATATATATATATATATATATATATATAAGGTTTTCGTTTGATAAGTTTGATATAGCCGATTAACATGGGAAATCGACAATATTCAAAATAATTGTTTCTTGTGCTAATTTTCGAGGATAGGTATATATTAGTGAAGTAACGAATAGTGAAAAAGCTAAATAACCGAATACCGAATATTCGGCTAAATATTTATTCTAATTTCTTGTCCGAATACTGAAAATTCAGCCTAATAGATTTTTCCATTTATAAAATGTTTTAAAGGTTCTAATCTAGAACCATTAATCTTAAATGAGCTGTAATAGCTATAAAAAACCTTTTGATTTAGTTACACGTGATGAATAAACATTTATTGTATGTGTGATTACAATGTATATTATCGAATTTGATATCAATGAATCAATAAAACAATTTTAGAAAATCTGGTTAATGGAGTACCTATAAGTAAAAATAGTTTGAATATTGAACCAATGGAAATAAATGTAATAGCTGTCATTTTTATTTTTACCACTTTGACTGAAAGGAAAAGAGGTACAGTAATCGGTACAGTGTCTGTAACATTTTCTAAAATGATGATATATAAATTTTTCACATAGCCTCTAGATGACGAATCCGAACTTAGTTTAAGAGGGTGTATGTGTGTGCATTGTCAGCTCGTTCGCTCGGTCAGTCAAAATTTTGTGATCGCAACTTCTCGTAGACGGTTCAACAGATTTTAATAAAGTTTTCAGAATAGGTTTATTTGCACAAGATGGTCATTTAGTTTTATTTTATTCCAGTGATTTCAATTTTCCGAAAAAAAAATTACTAAAATTTTAAGAAATTTATTATGGTTACATTATTTATCCGATTTTAATCAAATTTGCACAAAAGATTCTTCTAGTCCCCAAATAAATTATATAAGTTTAATAAAATACAGTGTACTTTCCGAGAAAAAAATTACAAAATAAAAAAAATTATGGATATATTATTTATCCCTAATTAACTCAAATTTCACAAAAGTTTTTTTTATATAATTATATAATTTCACTAAAGTTCAGTGTTGCCAACTTTTCAAGAAAATTTATTATGGCTACATTATTTTATCTGATTTCAATCAAATTTTGACAAAAGATTTTTCTAGTAACTACATAAATTATATAATTTTACTAAAACACAGTATTGAGTAAAAATATATATTTTTTTTAATTTTTTAGTATTTATAAGTTGAAGTCAAAGTGATCTATATATGGGTTTATCCATATGCTCCTAATCTTGTTTATTTCGTATTTACTAAATCATTGATCAATGTTGCAACGTCGTTACAGAATTAGATTGAATATTTTATTTTTTAATGATTTTTTTTAAATATTTCAATTTGTTTTATATTAAACTGTAAATGATAATATACAAATATTATAAAATCAATTTGATACTTCTACCTTTACGTATTAATACATATATCTTGATGAGTCACATATAATAAACAAAATTCTTGTTCTTCGTTTCGTTAGTTGAGTATTTTTCCGTTTTTCTCAACTCATTCGCGTGAATCCATAGCCTCGTGCCTGCCGTGTTCTCGCCCAGTTTACGGGGGGATAGAGAGGCGTAGGTCCAAAATCGATTCGGAAACCACCCCGAACGCACCCTTGCGCGTCGCGCAAAAATTCTCTCGCTCTGCATGTGCCGGCGGGAGGGTGTAGGTGTATTGGTGTACGGCGGGCAGTCGTGGTTCTGATTGGCTAGCAAACTCGACGCCGACCAGCCATCGACGAAAAATGGGAAAAATTTCTCACCGAGGGGGAAAATTGCCCCCCTCGGAGGTGGGACTGCAGTGTTGCTGTTGCCTCGTTGTTGCTGAAGCAAAAAGAGAGAGAGAGGAGTGTATGCTTTCTATTTTTTTCTCTCGTTCGATTACTGAAACGCTATGGGTTAGGTTAGGTTTTGTTGTAAGAACGCTAAGGTTGAACGGTTTTGTTTTTTTAGATATTGGATATGATGACAAATAAATATGAATGTGTTTATTGATTTTTTTTTATTTCAATTTAGATGCATGTAAAGTTTGTTAAAATTAATTAAATTTAAATAATAAAATAAATAGCTAATAACACTGGTTCTAAATAAATATTGTCAAAATTGGAATCAGGGATAATATTATTAGTTGGGTATTGTTTTCAGTTTCGCGAAGAACGTGCCGAACGTACACATAAGAAAAACATCGTTTATAGTAATCATAACTTTGGTTTAAGTTATCAGTTTTTTTTTTTTTTTTAGAATTGATTTCTTTCACGAGCAATAACCTGTTTTCATGCAATTTTGTTTATGTTTTTAAGCTAAAGATGTTTCTTAGACCTCTTTCTCTTCGCAAGTGAAAACCTATTGGCTTGTTGGCAGCAGCTTTTTTTTAATATATATATATATATATATATTAGGGTGTCCGTAACACGGCTGATGTAATAATTAACTAGTTAATTTAAATAAAATTAAGTTAAAAAGTTAAGAATTATATATGCTTCTATATTTACTTTTGATTTGCTTTATTTATTTCTGCGATGATTTTTTTTAAATTCTTGTTCAAAACAGAACCATATTATGAACCTGGAGCTTAAGTTTTACATGTAGATCTTGAATATAGTAATACAGTCAGTGGCGCAACCAGGATTTTGTCTTGTGGGGGGCCCAAGGATTTTATTTTGGAGAAGCAAAAAAAAAGCAAATACTAACAAGATTTCCACTTTATCTTACATAAATCGAATAATTAATTGTTTAAAATAATGAATGTTGGCTCAATATTTTGGGGTAAATAATTGTAGCGTTAGAAGTGACTGCTGAATATATGACTAAACGAATAAAAATTGTGCTAATCCTTCTAGCCCGGGGGGGGGGGGGGGAGGCCCGTCGCCCCCCATTGGTTGCGCCACTGAATACAGTATTATATATATATATATATATATATATATATATATAAATATAGAACAAATATAATTAATTTCAAAATTATTTAGAAGAATATTATGTATTTTTCTAAATTTTTAGTTTTGAATTGCATATTTTACTGTTTAGTTTTACATATTTTGAGTCAAATAATATATGTATTTATGTTTTTTATATATTATTGTCAATCGGTTATTGTTATTAAAAATTTCCGATGTGATCACATTTATACTATATTACTATATTCAGGATCTACATGTAAAACTTAAGCTGTAGGGCCTTACTTCATAACATGGTTCTCTTTTGAACAAAAATTAAAAAAAAAAATTATTGCAGAAATAAATAAAACAAATCAAAAGTAAATATTGAAGCATAATTCTTAACTTCTTAACTTAATTTTATTTAAATTTAATAGTTAATTATTACATCAGCCGTTTTACGTAATTAAAAAATATATTCATATATATTTTCAGCATTTTACGACCACTTTAATTCAAATCTTATCTCCAATTTAATCATTTCTATTCATTCAAAAAATATTACACAAAAAATAGATTTAAATACATAATGCCACAAAAAAAAGGAGATAATGTTACGCTATTTGATACATTACACACACGCACACAAATCCATAAATAAAAAATATAAGAATACTGATAAACAATCTAGTATCTAGAGATATTAAAAATATTCCCTTTTTTTGAGGGGTAAGAAATTTTATCATAAAAGGGGAAGATGAAAAAAATAAAAAAATAAAATGCATTAAAACGAAGGGAAGATTCATGCCGGGTTGGACTTGAATGTCAACTTCAGGGTGGATTTTATACAGGAATAATATTTGGAAGTAAAAGGGGGATTGATCAAACAGAGGAGTACAGGGGGAGTTGTGGTTAAAAACCTGACAAGACATTTTTACCCCTTTTTGTATTTAGCGTACACTTCGGTGAATTTTAGATATTAGTTTTTTTCTGTTTGCTTTCGGTTCATATTTTGATGTGGTCCACGTTTTTTAATTGCAATGTTAATTAATTTTTCGTATTTTAATTTGGTTGTATACACGTTAATAAAGTGAATTTTTATTTATATTTTTTTTTACTATTTTTATTTTTACTTTATAATTAAATATAAAAAATTCTGTTATTTTTTTTAAAATATGTTTCGATTTTTTTCTTATGTATATTTATTTAAAAAAAGAGATACATTATATGTCCACTGTTTTTATTTTTATTTTTATTTTTAAATTGGCATAACATGAATAAGTAGATCCAATTTTTCATTTTAATTTATAATTTATTTAGTTTTTTATTTTATATAAGTATTTATTTATAAGTTTATGGGTTGACATGATAAAGAATGTTTTACTGGAGCAAATGTTTCCAATAGAATTGAAGCAAAATTGGCTTGTGTGAATATGATTGAAACTAATTTTCGCTGAAGAGTTTGTGCCAGATTTTTGTTGGTACGTAACATGATTGTGTATGCATGTTATTATTGACAATTTTTACAGAAAATGCATTAAAAGTAGATTTATTTATTAAGTTCCAATTTTAAAACAAAATATACAAAAATAAAACAGCTTTAGGTTGTAGTTCTGTATAAATATTTATTAATAATCGACGTTTCAAAGTACACAGCTTAAATCTTCATAAGGAAAAATGATACAAATGATATTTACAGTAAATATTATTAATAAAAATTAATACAGAACTACAACCCATAGCCGGTTTATTTTAAAATAATGAGTTCTTTTTTTTTTAAATGTACAAATATTTATAGGATTATTTTAATATATAAAACATTATTCTGTGGTCTCTTATACCTAATTTATTTCTGCAAAACTTTATTACATCACATTTATAAATAAATAAGTTATTTAGTCATAATTTTGTGGACATTCAGTATATTTTTCAAAATTTTAAATACATTTTTAAAGTTCTGATATATTTATTGTATTTAAGTAATTTATATTTAAAACATCAAATTTAAAAAATTGGTATTTAAAATATTTTAATCTGAGGTACATAAGTTTAAAATTTGAAATAAATCCGAATAAACATACACGCAAACGATGTATATGGGTATATTGTGTAATGTGATGCGTAGAACCAGCATAGCTTTTGAATAAATATTATTTTACAAAGATTCGCTTCTAGTAGGTCAAATAAAGGACAATACCATATAGAAGAGAACGAAGTAGGTGTATTTATGTATATTAGACTCGACATTTCCTTAGATGAGCGTCTGAAATATTTCAGAACTCATTTGCAAGTTCAGGATACGGGCGTGCGTACACCCACTCATAAAAGTTTACAATATCGTCTTTTAGTATTTTACAATATAATAATAATAATATTAAAATAAAACGGCGTTAGATTGTAGTTCTGTATTAATTTTATGACATTTACTTTAAATAAACAGAACAGAAACAAGTTACTGGTTATTTCAATATAATGAGTTCTGAAAGATTTTTTATTATTCTTTACTATATTACATCTAATTTTATTTATTTCCCTTAGGGCCAGTTGCATGAAATATTGTTCTTAATTAATGAATTAACTAGGCAACTAGATTGTCAACTGTATTTGAAGCGCCTCATTAATTGAGCATTTGGAAAATTAACGAGAAAGTTAACTTATAAAACATTTAATATTATTTTATTTTTTATTTCATGCCTATTAAAGATTAATTTGTTTAATGTTATCGTCTACAAAGTATTTTAGTATTTGCCTAAAGTGACTGCATAATGTTAATAATATTTTGTCAAACATTTTATGAGAAATTGTACAAGACGACGTCTTTCATCTTGCACTAGGTACGAAACACACGTTCTCTGACATACCAACATTATCATATGTAGATAAGGCAAGGATGGCATATTTATCTATATATACTATACATATAAATTCACTTGACATTTACCTGCTCGCTACTCGGGTGCTTGCTTTCAGAAATCTGATGAATAATATTGCATAAATGCATACGTTCCAAAACATTTATTCAATTCATGTAAATATTTGCTTCATGTTTATCCGAAGAAAAATTTATAATGTTTATTACAGATTTTTCAAAATTATTTATTATAACATTGAACAAATTTTGCATAGACCCGAGTTAACTCGGGATTAGAGATAAATATATCGCCTACAATATTTTCTTGTTTTTCATATTATGTACACTTTATTATTTGTTTAAAATATAAAAAGGAAGTTAAATAATATACCAAAACATACAAGCAAATAAAACGATAATTTGTAAAACTGTTGACACTTTCGTGTGTACTCTGTAAAAAATCAATGTAAATTTACATGGATAATATATGGTAAAATTACTATGTTAATAATAAATAATTAATGTAAATTTACATAAATTTTTTACAGTGTATATAAACAGCATAATACACAACTAATTTTTATCACATAACATATTTTTTGTCTTTTTTTTTGAAGAAAAAAATGCATTAAGTGCTTAAAATATATAATAAATTTATAACTGAAGATTAGTATATAAAAGTAGCAAATACTTATTCTTTATTATTTATAAATCATAGCATATTGTTTATCAGTTAATATTATTTAAATACATAAAAATCTTATCTGACAGAAGCCCAATTTCAAACGAACAATTGACAAAGGTGAAAAGGTTAGTAGTTTATTTTTAATAGAAAATAAATACATATGATCAATTTAATATTAGTTAGATTAGGTTTGATTGGATAAAAGGCTAGTAGTCAATCATTTATAGAATAAGAGTTTTTGTCTTGTTAATTTTTGTCTATTGAGCTTTAGTTTTGGAACCATTTACATAACATATATTTGACATTAAAATGACAAATATTAACATTAAATTATTTATCAGTTTACTGATTAAAATGAAAAATAAGAAATAATATTTTTGAAAATAATTTATATATGTAATATTCTTACAGTAGATGCATTATGTCATTTTAGTATGCAAATAATGAAGGTGCAAGAATATCTATCACAAGCGTAACTAGTGAGAATATTTTAAGAAGAAATAATATCCATAACCAGTTTTATTAAATTTACATACTTCCATATTATTATACTTATTCCTTATTCACTATGAACAAAAACACTGTAGTATAATTCAATTCTTTAATTATACTACCTTAAGAAAGGGTACATAATAAAACTAACATTAAAATTAAAAGAAACAAAAAACAATCGGAAAAAATAACAAATGAAAACTAGTTTCAGTTCCCACAGATCTACAGACAAATCAAACTCAGAAGAAACAAAAACATGTCTTTAAAGACGTTCATTTGTTTAAATACGAAAAAAAAAAAATGGTAATAAAAAATATAACAGTTGAATAATCGTGGAGAGGTATATTATATCAAAATAATCCTTTGTATAATTTTCTCTATGTGAAACGGACCGTAATGTGTCACCAGGATACAGCAAAAAAGTTGACAGTCGTAGAAATGATATGATACCTATCTGGGATTTAGACAGGACGATTAAAAAACTATTTTGTTTTGTTTGATATGTATTTTCTCAGGTAGAAATTTGCATAGATAGGGTACTCACTCACTATGGTAGAAAAGAAAATATGAATTGTATTATATTTTTATAAAGATCAAATTAAATTTTGTATTATTTTTTAAAAGATTTTTCGAATTGTTTTTAATATAGTATTTAAAAAACTGCGGGCCAATTGCATAAAATATTTTCAGCTAGAACTATGATTAGGTTGCCAAATGACCAATCAGTTTATTGTTTTGAAGATTGTTGACAATCTAATTACGTAATTAATCGCTGATTAAGTTAACAATTTTTTTGTCCAATTGGTCCTAAGTGTATAAAAAAGTTTTTGAAAATTTATTTTCTAAGGATAATTTATTTTCTATTTTTGTTTATGAATAACTATTTATATTATTACTATTAATATGAAAAAATGTAGATTTTTTGCATAATTATTTAAAAAAATTAAAATTAAAATTTTAAATTGTAAATTTTTTTAATTTAAAATTTTTACTCAATAATTTAAAAAAATAGTAAAATTTAAAACTTTTAAATACTTTGGCCCGTGTTCTCACTTCTTTTATTTATAAAAAAGTGCTTTTATTTTTTCTCTTAATATAAATTTTTACTTCTAGTTCTTATCAAACATAAATAGTATTTCTATTTTTGATGTATTTTTTTTTATTGCTTAATAAGTAATTTTAAGTAAATGTTAAATGTACTTTTGACAAAAATTAGGTGAGACTACAGGCTTTTATTATTAAATAATAACAAAAAAAATGATATCGTTTTAATAATAACGACTCGGTACAACAAGCTCGGTTTTTGGGTGTTTTATTTCATTTGTTTAGTTTTTCTCTTATGACAGTTGTTTTAAAACCGGTATTAGTTAAAAATCTAGTTTTCGTAATTTTTAGATGGAAATAGAACATTGACTTATTTATTCGATACTTATATTAGTTTTATTAACAATTTTTACTTCCATTATTAATAGTGCAGACATCAAAAGAAAAAACTTACAGTTTACAGTGAGTTTTGAACCGAAATCAAGTTCAGTAGTTAAAAATCTTAATATCAGAAATAATATTTTTACTCCAATACGCTACCACTGGTCTACTATTGCTTAATTTTATTTTAATATATTAATATTATAATTATTTTTAATTGCAATGAATTTTTTTATATAGTACAAAAAATAATTTGACCAATTTTCCCTATAGAAATTTTCAACTAAAAAGCCTCTCATTATAATATATTCATTAAATTAATTTAAAACAAAACCTTAAGCAAAAAAAACAACTGCAAAAAATCTACGAGCATATGTTTTGGAACAACAAACCCATGTGTACACAAAAAAAAAACGAGAAAAACAAAAGATTAAAAAAATAAAAAAAGCAATGTAATCCAAGAAGAGCATATACACAAGTTGTCCAACATTACGTAATCAGAAAAAGCCAGTTCAGAATTATTGTATGCGCAGAACTGTAATAAATGCATTTACATGGTTCTGATTAGTTCAGACGTAGACAGTTGAATTTCGACTACATTTTGTTTGGACTTCTCGTTTCGTATATGCCATTCAGGAAAGGCTGTTGTTTCACCAAACAGTAGCGCCTTTATTGCGTAATGGAAAAAATTCTTTTGCAACGGACAGGTGATGTGAATTTTAGAACATTTAAATTACCAACAAAAAAAAAGAGTTTAAAAGAAAACATAATTTTTAAATTATTTTTACAGTTAATTATTTCGAATTGATAAAAATAAAACAAATATTAATAATAATGAAAAGTGAGATACAATTAATTAAGCTTTATTTATTTTATAGTACATTATTGAATAAAGATGTTTTGCAGTTATAACTCACAAAGATGAGCATTGCGACACAAGTCGTAGGCAAGTATCGTATATCATTTGAGCGAGTTATTAACCATAACATATGAAACAATCACTATATTTTTACGATAAAAATTTTTTTTTTGATGTGAGGTGAGTGATATTTGAAAATAATTTTTAGGGTATCTATAAAGTATTAAAAAGTTGTGAATGATTAAAAATTTTAAGATATGAATTTATAACTCACAGTTGTAAGTTATGTACACTGTACAGTATAACTTAACAGAATATACATATAAACGTATTATTCAATACGAGTAGACAAAATAATTTTTAAACATGTATTAAAAAACAGTATTTAAAACATTAAAGTTAATCTTATTAGTAAAAATGACAATTTAATTTGTTATTATTAATATTCAATATTCGACCATAATTATATCTTTATTCTTCGATATTTGGTCGAATAATACACTGTTAGAAATAGTACGTTTTTTTTAAATTTTAAATTAAAAATTACTTAATCTAGTTATTGCATCTAACATTACCAATAAAATAAATGAGATTTTAAAAAGAAATTTAAGTAACACATATTTTTATGCAAGCTCTTAAATGTAATGAAAATCGAAAATATCAATAAATTACAGAATATTTGATGTAATTTTACATTATTTCTAACAGTGTATTTAAATATTTGTTACATTTATAATTACATACATTCATACACAATCACGCCATGTACTCAAAGGGTGTGGCACAAACTCTTTCCATTATCCCAAAATCAGTTTTTTCCATTCATTCCTATCCAGACAAGCAACTTTAGCTTCATCCACATTTATAATACTTCTTATACATGCTCTTCTATTTCTACTATTTGGAAACTTATACTCACGCAACACACTCCAATCATACGACGAAAACAATAATTTTGTATGTCAATTTTTAAAATATTTTTTTTTATAATTATAATAACTGATAATGAATCAAACATATTTTGATAAATTAAATGTATAAAAAAATTAAAATTACATTAAGTTTAAAATTCATTAAAATATTGTCGGGGAACAAATACTATACCATGCTGATCGTATCATAATTCAGTATATTTTATTTTTTCTAAAAATTCATTAACTTTAAAGTAAAATTTTGTAATTAGAAATTACAGATCGCTGTGCTAAAAAACCAAAAAAAAAACTAATTTTAATTGCTAATTATTTTATAATTTACTAACTTGTAGTAGGAGTACATCTGCTCTCAAAAATATCTAAAATATATTAAATTTTTAATTAGTACTTATATTTAAATTCTCAACTAAAATCTAGTTTTAAATTTAAATATTATTCCAATATATTTAAATAATTTTATTTGGTAAATAAATATTAGCTATTGAAATTATTTATATTTTAAAAGTTTGCAAAATACAAAAGAAAAATATGGCGGTTTTGTTTGCCTCGTGTATAAAGGAAGCAGGTGTATTAAATTTTTTTCAATGGTTAGTTAGAATAAAGTGGAATAGACAAACAAATGAATATCTAATTTGCAAATAGTTCAACTGTAGAGACTGTATGCTAATTTTTAATACTAGATAAATGTCGTTGGACATAGTCTTGTTTTTTTTTTTAAGTGAATTTTTGTGCATTGAATGCTGTATATATTTAACGAATGTATGCTGACCTGCTGTTATTTTAAATTTTATAATAATTTATTAATAACAGAACTTTTATTTTTTATACAAATGGATTTGGTAGCAAAGACCATCAACCAATAGATGCTTAGAAATCACTTTTTAAAGTGTATTTAGGCGATACACATACATAATAAACATTTATGTCCTAAGCGGGATTCGAACCCGGTCCCGCACAGGTACGAGCAGTGTCAGACCCATGCCATGCCAGCCGACATAGCAGAAAGTTGAAAGGTTTAATTCTCGTATTTATAAAACTTGTTTAATTAAATTAATTGTTAAATAACTGGAATTAATATTATAATTGTCTACCATATGAAGCTCTATAATATTTTTCAAATGATTTGTTATAATAAAAAATTTATGAATATGAGAATAAAGTTGCTTAAATGAAAGTTAAACATTGATCATGATAATAGTTAAGTAGTTTGAAATATATTAGAAATTTTATATTTTAAGGGCCGGTATTTTGTGTTCTGCTTTCGAGCTTTCAAATTAAACAGGTTTTAAATTCATAGTTAAATTTGCTATATAGAACATATAGATCGAATCACTTGTTAATGTAACCAGTACAAAAAAATACAGAAAATGAGTTTTTTTTTTATCAAGTATTTAATTTAACCAACTACCGAATAATTTTAACCGAGATTCAAAATACTGGCTCTTAATGTTTTCGAAAATTCTTAATAACGTTTATCACAATTTCTTTTAATAAACCGAAAAAAATTCACCGAAGTGCCAATTCACCGAAAAACAGTTCACCGAAAAACAATTCACCGTAATTTCGCACAAATGATATAATTATTTCGTAATAGTTGAATTTTTAGTGATTCTAACTGATGTACTATATTACTGATAGTAAAAAAAACTTTAAATTAAAAGTAGAAAATCTACCAACCACCCCTCCGTAAAATGTTAAAGAAAAAAAATAAAAAAATAAATACGCTTTTTTTAAAGACATTCCTAATTTCCATAATATTAATTTTAATTTAATTTAATTCTATTTCATTTGGTTATTCGATAAATTGTTTTTCGGTGAATTGGTACTTCGGTGAACTGTTACTTCGGTGAATTTGTTTTCGGTGAATTGTTTTCGGTGAATTTTCCGGATACCGTTTCCTTCATACATCCCTATCCAAACAAGTAACTTTAGCTTCATTCACATTTATAATTCCTCTTATACATGTTCTTCTATCCCTACTACTTGAAAATATCCGTTCACGTCAAACACTGTCAATCATACTCATTGGACGTCCATGCAAACGTAAAGCTTCAAATAATTCATATAAATTGAAAAGTATAATGTGAAAATTTATTATGTTTTCTCATAATGCACATTTTTAAATTAATTAATTTTAATAGTTTTTGGAATATTTTAACAAATTTTATATTTCTCTTTCTCTTTTCATTGATACTAATAACTCAGTGTTGACCTGATTGAGGTTAAGGTCTCGTTTTCTGTGACCTTTTTCTTGTAAAGTCAGTTTTAGAAATAATCAATTGCATTACATTGCATATCTTCTAAAAATTCAGTTAAATAAAAAATTGTTTATATAAAACATAATCTCGCATTGAACTTAAAACCAAAATATAAATACACACAACTTCTAAACCATTTAATAGTCTAAAATATTTCCAAGGAGTAACTAGACGCCAAAAAAAAAACGCTAAAACGCGACGGTCTGTAGTCTGTCTTTGTTCGTGCGGGGAACAAAATTTCGTCATTAGTTGAGCTTTTAGTCGAACAATAAACGGAGCACTTAATAGAACACAGTGTAACTCAAGTGCATTACAATTTCGGGAACAATATGAACGGCAAGGAGGTACGCGAAAAGGAAAAAGGTCCTAAAACACTTGACGATCTTTTATCATCCCATTCTAATCCTATCGTCTTTCAGCGAAATCAAATTTTTTAAACCGTTCGCTGCTCGACTGTTCGCTTTTGCAACGGTTTAATAATCTACGCAAATTAATACCTAGTACGCGACGTTCATTAATCATTTTCTACACTTTGGCCTTAGCCTGTTCAAGGTTCTTTCGGCGGACGACGCTTTATTATAAGAACCAGTGTATGAGAGATAATTTAAGATTGGGCAAAAATTTACAGGCGCCTGTTTTCGACCTAATTAAGTTTGCTAGTGTTGGGGTGGTGTAATGAATTGAAAAATATTAATCTATTAAAAAGAAATTTGATTACAATTAAATATGTATATATATATATATATATATATATATATATATATATATATATTTTTTGTATATATTTGTTAATATATTACTGAAGATTTATAATAAATATTATTTGTAAATTAAGACTGGTTTTCTAATTTTTAAATTTTATATCAATTTGAATATTTTAAGTTTATAATTTATACCAGCATATAAAAGGCTTTACAAATTTTGAATTTTTTACGGAAGACCTTGGTTATTTTATACGATAAGTTTTAATGGATAAACTTTGTGCTACATCTTTATAGGCACATGGCGTGATAGTATACATAGGTATATCATATTTTGTAAATTTTACTGTATATTTCAATAACAATTTATTGTTAAATTTTATTTGAACTAATGTTTTACATGTAAAAATAATCTGTAAAATAACTAAGCTACAGAAATAGTCGTTGATAAACGGTAGTAATTAGACACTTATTAAGTAAAGTCAAGTCACGATAATTAATTGATAACATTAATTAATTACTGATCTACGCGCAGCGCTGCGGTCGGTTGCCATAGCGACCTAATCAACTTATTAGGTATACATACACTGCACTACAAAAAAAGCTTCAGGTAAAATTTTTTGATTGTCATATGCATACGTTGATTACAATCATCAGGGTTTTACAAAATTAAAATTATTCATTTCGTTTGACGGAAACTAAAAAAAAAATATAGTAAGAAACATAGTTATCAGTCATCTTAAGTCATTTGTCTGACTAATTAACGTATTTAAATAATTATCGGTTAAATCGGTTAAAAGCTTACTTTGTGATATCAAAACCCCTTGCTGGGTTTTAGGGTAAATTTATATTTTATGTTACATGATGTGGGTGCATATGTTTGACTTTTTTTTTTTAATATTTTTATCAATAAAACTTCTTTGGAAGAGCATTATTTAGTTTTTATGTATTTGAAATGTCCGATTGATATATTTCTAAATATTTATTTAGAATTTATTTATATAAAATAATTTTATTTTCAAGCGTATAAAAATATTGTTATTTACCATATTGTTTATGGAGAAGGAGGTAATTATGTTACTAGTAGATAATGTACATTATTATATGGTAGTTAGATACTATATACATCACTGATGACAGCAACATACATGACTACACAGTTAATGCTATCTCCATTGGTGTATTTAGTAACTAACTATTGTTTAATAATGTACATTATTTTACTAGTAATATAATGACCACTTTTACATAGGCAATGTAGTAACGTAATATCAATATTTTGATATGTTTGAAAAAAAAATAGTATATTATGTTATGCGGAGTAGAAAACGATGATTATTGTGAGAGCTCAAATATTTTTGGCAATTTGGGCGAAACACAAATAGAGCTTTCTATTCCGAGTGATGTACGATTTTTTCTTCAAGCGTTCTAAACAAAACAAAACTTAAAATAAATTAAAATACATGCCAAGTAAACTTAACCAGTTACTAACAGTTGTAGAATAGTATGTACATGTTTATATTATTTTTATATTTGTTACGTAATTTGTGAAAATTAATATTTCTTTGGTCGAATAAACAATTTCTGACAAATTTGGTGGTATACATTGCATTTTATGCAATTCTTCATTAATCAAATTCAAATTCAAGCGAAAATAAACAATGCAAATGTCAGTTAACTTAACTTGACAGAATAATTTTTAATACAGACGTCGGAGATGTTAAATTAGATACACTTGACCTTGTTTCTTTGGTCGAATATGTAGTTTCGGACCACCCTGGACAATGCAATTGTCAATTAACTTAATTCAACTTAACGTAATAGTTTTCAATATGTCTGCGGAAGATGTCAGATTAAATACACTTAACATTATATTTATATTTGGTGCTACCATCACTAGTGTATAAGGTAAGTAACTGCTGTATAATAATGCCATTATTGTACTAGTAACATAATAATCTCTTTCTACCGTAATGTTAATATTATGATACACTTGAAGAAAGAAAATATTTAATTTGTTTTATAATAGCTATTTTACAAGGCAATATCATTTAACACCTAGTTTTGTATTAAAAAATTACATGAGTCATAAAATAATATATATATATATATATATATATATATATATACATATATATATATATATATATATACATATATATATATATATATATATATATATATATATATATATATATACATATATATATATATATATATATATATATATATATATATATATATATACATATATATATATATAAAATAAATTATAATTATTTAAATAATTTATTGACTACTTACTTTATTTTTACATGTATTTTATTTGCAAAAATATCAATTGTTTAGTTACATAGCAGAAGAACCTAATCAAGATTTTGTGTAAAATGGCAAATTGTTTAACTTTACATAGAAGAAAATCTTTTTCTGTTAATACCTATATAAAAAGCTGTTATACACAACACTAGACTTCAACAGTCATCATAAATTATTTTATTATATATATGTATATATATATATATATATATATATATATATATATACAGTGTGTCCCAGGATTGATGTTACAAGAGGTGTAATGGACTAAAATTTTTTGAATTTCATTTCAAGATTCTGGAATTAAGCCCTGCTTGGCGTGAAACGAATTTTAAGAATTTTTTCGTTTTTTGAAAAACAAAATGGCCGTGACGGTGAAGCAAGAACTATTTTCTTTTCAGGTAAAGTACCCTTTTTGTTTAGGATACGACAAAATTTTATTAAGAAAAGTTGTTTATAATGACAAATCATGGCCGTATACCAAACTTCAGGACGATCTACCTACTTTCATTAAACTGTCTGTTTTAGATTGAACAAAATAAATTGTAGGTATCTATTAATTTACAGTTTAATGAAAGTAGGTAGATCGTCCTGAAGTTTGGTATACGGCCATGATTTGTCATTATAAACAACTTTTCTTAATAAAATTTTGTCGTATCCTAAACAAAAAGGGTACTTTACCTGAAAAGAAAATAGTTCTTGCTTCACCGTCACGGCCATTTTGTTTTTCAAAAAACGAAAAAATTCTTAAAATTCGTTTCACGCCAAGCAGGGCTTAATTCCAGAATCTTGAAATGAAATTCAAAAAATTTTAGTCCATTACACCTCTTGTAACATCAATCCTGGGACACACTGTATATATATATATATATATATATATATATATAATAAAATAATTTATGATATATATATATATATATATATATATATATATAATAAAATAATTTATGATATATATATATATATATATATATATATATATATATATATATATATATTTACTTCTTTTATATGATTAACTAAGAATTATAGCCTATTCAGTTAAGGATAACTACAATTCAACTACTACAAATATTAATTAGTAAAGTATACGTTTAGTCATTTATGTATACGCGTATATATGTTTCGTCATAAAAGTGTTTGAAACATAAATTTTGTTATTACGACTTTGGGAGTCAAAAGGTTTCCTGTCAAATATAATGTGTAATAAATGTTTATTTTAAATCATATGCCGGATTATTAGGAAAAAGTTGAAATTTCCAGTAAATTGTTAAATTGTTTTTATTAACTTCTGAAACATTTTACTACACAGTAAATGAATCTGTTGGATTTGGTGTTAAAAATTATCACGTTTTATAAGAATAACTAATTTTTGTCAATAAATTACATTTTACAATTGTAAAAAATGTTGGTGTTAATTTAATTTAGTGTTTTTTACATCTTTTCTAGTGTAATATTTACATTATCTATTCTTAAATGGGATTCCGGGTTGTCTCAAATGTTATTTTACGGTATAGTTTAATATTAATCTTTATTTGTCTTTTGTTAGTAAAAATGTATTATGTAACTATTATACAATTGCACTTCTTGGTATGGCATTAATAATAACAAAAGCGATAATTCGTTACATATTTCAAAGGCAATTTTGTAATTGATTACAAACTGTTGAGTAATAACATAATAAAATTTTAATTGATTAAAAGTTGAAACTTATTGGCGTAAGTAATAAATAATCTTAACATAGTAAAATATAAAAACATAATTTACGCTTTTTGGATTTTGTGGAGAATGTTTTCGATAAAATAGAGAAGTTTTTTTTTCAACACATGAAATTGCAACAACGTATGTTTAAGAGCGTAAAAGATATTATTTCTCTTTAATCTTCTGGTATATAGAATTCCGTGCGAATGTGGTAAGGTTTATGTTGGATAAACAGGTAGAACTAATTCTACTGGATTATCAAAACATAAGAGGTCAATACGTCTAAATCATTCAAATAATCTGCTTTTGTACATGTGTTAGAAAATCTTCCTGATGTAAAATTCGAAAATACTAAAATAATTGCAAGGTCCAACAATATGAACAGCAGATTAATAAGAGAAGCAATAGAAATTTATAAAGAAAAAGATAACATCAATCACTGTGAAGGCACTGATTTAAATAAAATTTGGCTTTCTTTAATTAATAATTTATAAATTTTATTATCTAGTTACTTGTATTTTAAATAAAAATATGATCTTACTGTGGCGAAAAGTTAAATAAAATAAAATAATTTCTCTTAAACCACAAAATAATTTAAAAAAGCTAAATACGTATTTCAAAAGCTTTCATCATCAGTAGCAAAAGTTAAAACTAAAGTGATTCAAGGCCACACAAACACACAGCGGTCAAAAAACACTAGTATTTTGTTACCTATTAATTTGTTTCTATGTTTTGTTTGTTTATTATTTATTTCATTTACATATTTTTCCTGATGATTATATACGTGGAGTATATCAAAACGTCAAATTTTAATTTAAAATTATATAGAACTTAATACTGAAGTAAAAATCGTTCAGAACTCATTATATCGAAATAAAAACGCTTTAGAATTCAACATGCATTAGAAAATCTTTATTATAAAAAATTCGAAGATACTATAATAATTGCAAAATCCACAATACGTATTAACAGTAGATTGATAAAAAAAAACCAGATTGCATCAATCAGTGGCAAAACTGATTTAAATAAAATTTGGCTTCCCTTAATTAATAATCTTATAATTTAGTTACTTATTTTGTTACCTTGTAACAAGTTTCTATGTTCTGTTTATTTATTATATTTGGAATATCATATTTTCGTGGTTTAGACTAGAAAAGAATTTTATATTTTGTTGTTGCTGTTATAAACATTTATGAAGGCACTGTGTATTTAACTTGGTATAGAAATTTTTTTATATACTTTTTCATTCATTCATACATTTAGCTGTCTTCTAAAAACAAAACGAAAAAAATACAAAAACTAATAATTAGTTTCTCTAATTTTCCACTAATCTCTCTCTGGCAATATTCTATCCAAATTATTCCTCTCATTTTCGTCCACAAATATGAGATATTATTGACAAGATCTCGGGCGTCATCTCATAATATCAAAACGCAATTTGAAAATTCATCTTGAGTGCGAGCGAGTCGGGGAGGGCGTCTAATCCGATTTGGAAAACCTAAGTCGGCTTACACAATTCGCTTCGTTCACGACTCCGAGGCTAATTCGTCAAGAAGACGATTGCTGGAAGAAGAGAGAGATTCAGATCGGAGATAGTATATAAGTGAAATTGTTAAATTATTGTAGCACTTGGTTTGGCTGATCTTCTACTCGAATGGTGGTATTTAGTTTTAAGATGTTTTGCATATGAATGTTACAGATGAGGTGGATAAAACGATGGTAAATGCATTTATAAAAGAGTAGTGTTGCAGAAGAAATAATGCACAACTTAGGCTCGGCTTCATAAACGAATATTGCAAAATTATTAACGTAAATTTTTATAGATAAACTTTTACAATATGTATTATATAATATATATATATATATATATATATATATATATATATATATATATATATATATATATATATATGGTAAAAGTTTATCTAAAACAATTTACGTTAATAATTTTTACCACACATTATAATTTTTTTGTTTAAAAGTTTAAAAATTTAATTAAAATTTTAACATGTGTTTAAGAATTTGTTTAAAATATTTAATAAATTTTTAATATTTGGCAACATCATGTGTTTTTTTTTTTAATTTATTTAGTTTTAAACTAAATTAGATGTTTCTTGTTTATTGAATCACTCTATAAACACAGTGTAATTTTATAATAATTAATAATTCTGTAGAGATAATCTTTTTCAATTTACTCTATGAAATTTGTGAATTAAAATATTTAACACACTATATATATATATATATATATATATATATATATAATGTAATAATGTATAATGTATAAATAATGTAATATATATATATAATATAAAAAAATAATATATGTACATTTTAATGTTTTTAAATTTTTTATGTAATAAAATTGCCAATATTTTTTACATTGTTAAAATTATCATGGCATACTCCATATAATGTACGTATATGTATAATAGTGTGCTAAGATAGTTGTTATTAACAAATAAATTATATAATAAATATATGTTAAATAGTTGTAACGACAAACGCGATTTTTTCATATGTAAAATATTCTACAAGAATCCTAGAACTTAAATATCTAACTATTGTTGTCGCAAATGAAATATTTATTATACGCAGTTGTATTAGAAAAGTATGATAAAAATAAAGTATTTTTTAATTCTTTTTGAAATAACAAAAAATAGTAATAATTTATTGTTTATCAACAATAAATTTAACCAAATTTTTACACAAAACATTTCGAAATACTATAATCTAAAAATTATATATAAATATTTTTTTCTTTTTTTTTTTTATAAATAACACAATTTAACATAAAGTAAGACTAGGAACTACTCAAAAATAACTGGAACAAATGAAGATTGGTTTGCCTTAATATACATGGAAAATAAATCATCTTGTATATTTTACAAATGATTTTCAAATATTTATAATTTATTTTATAAATATTATTAGATGTATGTTACCGAAATATTGAATAATACGTTATTTTGTATTGCATAATTTATAGTGTTTTGAAGACTTTTCTGATTTCTGCTAACATATTTGTTAAATGTTAAGTTTTTCTTGACTTTCATCCAGTTGTAGATATTTAAATGATGAATCGTAATTGGAAGCGCATTTGACTAGCAGTAAAATGGTTCGGGTTCGAATACTTTTTGGGTAATATTAATTTTTTAAATTTAATATTAAAAAATATTTTTTATTTAAATTAAATATTTATTTTTATGCAATTATTCTGTATTGTTCTATAATGATTATAAAACACTATAGAATTTTTTTTTCCGGTTTAATAGAAAAATACCACATGTAGAAAGAAGACAAAAATTCTATAATAATATAGAGTTTATAGATTCATACAAATATTACAAAAACAAATGATACAACTGTGAGAAAGAGAGCATATAAGCAAGAGAAACATCGATACTATTTCTGCATAATGTTATTTTTTATTCTGTAGGTGCACCTCACTTAACGATCGCGTTTCGTTTCCATGACTTGGTGGTAGAAAAAATCGGTTGAAACAAAGGTTAACCTAATAATGTGTAAATAACAATTACATTATTAAAAAAATCTGCTGTGCCCAACACAGGACTGACCGTCGTCGTATTAAATAAATATGTGGAATAGAAAAATGTGTATGACAACAACTACTGTAGTCATGAATAAAAATAAAACTGTCTTTACATAAATAAATATATATCAAAAAAATATAAAAAATTATGAAAAAATTATTTAGCCGTATCGAAAAATGTTCCAAGTAAAAGTTGTTAGTTATAACTTGTTTGGACACTATTGTTAAATAAATTTTTTCGAAATATTCGTAAAATACATAAAAATGACATCAGTAAATTACCACTTCCAGTTGGCAGATCCTTACCAAAAGTTGATCAAATTGAGATATTCACCTTTGAAGCGTAAATATGAAGTTTTATAACAATCCGTTTAGCCGAATTCGCTTTACACATGTCCACAGACCAACAGATAGACAGACCAACAGACGAACATCACGTTAAAGACAGTTAATTCGTGTTACTATAAGCTTAATTCGTGCTTATCTGTAAAAATCTCGATGTCAAATTTAGTATGATTACAATACCTCCCTTATCACATGAGATATAACGGTCGGTAAAATGATAGAAAACTCTAACAAAAATTATAATCAACGAAAATATGCGACGCATATTGGTGAAAACTAAATTTTTCATTAAAAAAAGTCATAATTTCGGCCGTAAGTTTCAGCAGTCATTAAACAGATACGTCGTTAAGTGAGGAGTGCCTATATTTAATTTAATGAGTTTTATAAGAATTTAGTAATTATTAATATTATATTAATTAAATAAAAATATTTTTTTCTTTATCTAAACTTTTACTTCTCGCCTCTGTACATTTTTACATTCAAACTTTTAACAACACCGTTAATTATTAATTTATCTACCTAAACATTTAACCAGTATTTTTAACTAATTGCCGCCTCTATATAGTGCAAAATAATCATTCATTAATAACTTTAATAACACTCTTTATATATGGAAGCTCCCGTCGGCTAAACGTACTCGTAACTGAAAAATAAAATACGTTTATTTTATTTTTTCCTGCGATATTTATACCACGTTCTTGTTTTTTATACAAGTATTTAAAAAAAAATAAATAAATGATAGTAACACAGCTTGTTTGTAAATATATTATATTAGACATTTGGCATTTTGCATCCACACTATATATCGCGTATTATTTCCGTTTTAAAACTTAATTAAAATTTACACGTATAGACAACAGCTGGGTTTGTAAAATAGCGGATGAGTTAATAGATGTATAAGCTTGCAAATTTATGATGTTCGCTAATTTACTGATAGATAGTTTTTTGTTTTTTTAATTTTTGTTTTTTGTTTGTGTTTTGTTTTAGGTGCAGTTAATTTTTCGGGTAGTGTTAATAAGTCAGTTTAGAAGTTAGTAAGCTGGGAATAAGGTATGTTTAATTTTGTAAAGTTAAAAATGAAGTGAATAACTTTTCGAGAGTAAAATAGTAAATTATACAATTATTTTTGGAATATTTATGATTGCGTTACAGATTTGTTATCTCATCTTTTAAATTAATAAAATAGTAGTAATATTAACAATCATATCGAAAATATTTTTATTTATTTGACAAAATAATTTATGTATTGTTCCTCTGTATTTTGTTAAAAGAAAAAATACATTAGACACAAGTTTAACAACATTAAGGTAAATTCCTATATCAAATTTATTATAATTATTTCAAATATGTATACTGTGTGTGACGAAGCAAATTATATTTATGGTATTATGCTATCATAAATAAATAATTATTATTATTATTATATTTATAGAAAGTTGATACGAAACTAAAAAAGAATCTACATTTTTTTAAAACTTTATTGCAATATATGTTAAATATATCTATCATTAATTTTAACTTTTAATTACTGTAACTGAATTTAACTTAGTAAAAAATCTTTAAAAACTCATTATATTAAGATAAAAATCATTAGGATTAAGTTCTGTTTGTATTTTTTTTTTGTTTGTATTTATTTGTATTTTTTTTTAATCATGTCATTTTTATATTTTTTTCTGATGATGATATACATAGAATATATCGAAATATATATATTTTTAAATAAAATATATGCAGAACTTAATCCAAAATATTTTTATTTTAATATAACTGAATTTATTTGTTTAATGTGCAACAATGGTAAAATTTAACATAATTAGAAATCTGCTTGTTTCCGTATAACATGAAACGTTATTTGCATAGATATATAGAAATTAAATAATGTCAAAATGAAAAATCAAAACATTAATATTTTATTTTAATATGTCCACTAATTTCATTGCAGTTTTTATTTTTATTATTTGAATTTTCGTTCATAAACAAAATGTTATTGTATAATTAATTACATTTGTTTCCTGTTACACTTTAGAAAATCAGTTTTGTTGTAATTGCTATACTAATTATTTATAATAAAAAATTTTATCATAATAACAAAATATTCTATTAACGCTGTACATATTTTTATAGACCATATTTTCAAATTTTTTATCTGTATTTTTTAATAATAATAATAATAATAATTATTGTTATTATTATTACGAATAATCATTATTTTGAAAATGTTATTAGACTACTATTATTTACAATATTTCCTGCATTGAAAAATTTGTCAATTACATGATTTTGTTTCTTATTTTAGAAATATACTTATTTCAAATTATAAGTTCCTATAAAATAATGTGCTACGTATATGCCGCTTGACGTAACATGTAGTATACAGGATAGAATAAAATTTGTACACCCCTTAGTTAAGTTTCAAACCTTAAACGCTTAAAGCGCGTATTCAATTTAACATTTATTTAGCTACTTAAATACAGATGGCAGCACATGTATTATTTTCGAACTTGCTCTACTTATAAATTTAACGTTTATTTGAACATAATTATCTGAAATTATTATAATTTTTTTTTGCGTAACTATTAATATTTATGAATTTTAAATCATTTTTAGCACATTTTGTTTTAATTATTTTTTTTTTCGAAAATTTTTAAAGAACTTGATAGGTGGTGTCATTTTATAAAATGCGGCAAATTGTTGAACTAATTTCTTGTTTGTAAGTTATCCTCGTATCTTGTATATATTTACAGTTTTTGTAGGCAATTTCTAAATACAAACAAATAGTCCTATAATATGATGTATATTCTAAATAAAAATATTTGTTTTATTGTAATAACTGTAAACAATAAAATAAATAAATAAAAATATACAATAATAAATGATTTTGCAAATTATACACTTAGTTACTATAATAATTACTAGTTTAATAAGCATTTACTTCTGTTTTTTGATATGTTATTTAATATTATTTGATTAATGTTCTGTGTAAACTATACTTTACAATATTTCATTTATTTTGCATATATTTATTTACTTTGTAATACAAACCGCAAATCTCTTATTAATAAACCTGTAATTGCTCTCTTCCCTTTACAATTTTTATCATATATTCTCTTAACTTATTTTAAAAAAATTAACTTAATAAAATAAAAGGGAAACAATTATATGTTGCTGTATCTCGATTTTATATCTTGTTAAGTAATAATTACGTAGATACTTGTAAGTTTTTGATTATTTTTAATTTACTTAATGTTTTTGATGTTTTACAAAAATCTATTGATATGTTATTATACGTTTTTGTGATAAATGGACGTTTATTTAATTTCTTAATTTTTGAGATAAAATTTTATCCGTGAAAAACAAACTAAAATTTAATTAAAATTGACTAGATGAACTAAAATTTAACTTCAATAAATAATAATTATTTTATTATTATAAAAAATGTTAATTTTTAAAATATTGAAATATTTATAAAATATATCGACATGATATATTTGTATTATTTTTCTTGATGACGATGTTCGTAGAGTGCGTCAAAACGGCAATTTTAATTAAATTAATAAAATGATTTTTTATTATAAAATTATTTTTATTATTATAATATACATATACTGGGTGTCCCATTTTCATCCGCCACTTGCAATAACTTTAAAATCGTGCATCGGACAAAAAAGTGTTCGGGATGAAAAGTAAATGGTTTTGAGGGGGACATCTGATGCAGGGACTCTTGCCCACCCTGGACCCCCTGGAGAGCGGGAACGGGGGGCAACTTTGAAATCTTAAATAGAACTACCTATTTTTTATTGCAGATTCGGATAGACCATTAAAAAATATGTAAATTTTATTTTGAGACTTTTTTTTTATCTTTGATAGATGGCGCTGCAAACAGCATTTTTTCCTCAGTTTATCAGTCTTTAATTTGAAAAAAAAGGTGTAACTAAGTACGATATTCAAGTTCTTTTCAGTTCTTTGACAGGAGGGGGGGGCAAGGGTCACAAAATCAGATATCTCCTCGAAACCATTAACTTAAAGAACTTGAATATCGTACTTAGTTACACCTTTTTTTTCAAATTGAAGACTGATAAATTGAGAAAAAAAATGCTGTTTGCAGCGCCATTCATCAAAGATAGAAAAAAGTCTCAAAATAAAATTTACATACTTTTTAATGGTCTATCCAAATCTGCAATAAAAAATAGGGGGTTCCATTTAAGATTTTAAAGTTGCCCCCCGTTTACGCCCCCCAGGGGGACCGGGGTGGGCAAGAGTCCCTGCATCAGATGTCCCCCTCGAAACCATTTACTTTTCATTCGAAACATTTTTTGTCCGATGCACGATTTTAAAGTTATTGCAAGTGGCGGATTAAAATGGGACACCCAGTATATATATATATATATATATATATTGTCGACTCAACAATTTCGTCAAGGTTTTCCCATTGAAAAAACATCTGAAGCGCGAATATTAAAAATCAATAAAACCTTGACATTGTTCAGGCATTTCATTTAAATTTAAAGCATCATTGTTAATTACAAAGTAGGCGTTATACACAAACACGGTTGAAAATCATTAACCGCGCGATTCTACCAAGCGGTAAGTGGTAAAACCGCTTTCAAAATACATGGCAATCAGTTAATGAATTTCAAACAGAGGAATTTGGAAAATTTCAATGTAGTTTTCTTTTTTCAGGAAAAATATTCGTGAAATAGATTTCTCGTTTTAGCAGCAATATGTTGTTGGATAGAGAATAAACGTCGCCATAGTATTTTCGTTTGAGTAGGCCGTGGTGTATAGCAACTGTGTGGAATTGTGGGAATAATTTAACGGTTCGATGCGCTGATGTTAATACCATGTGATCTAGTCGCCTATGATGTCACGGTTGTTAGTTTGTCGTTTTCTAACCAATAATATTATAGAATATTAAAGAATATAATAATGCAAATTTGCTTGTTTCTTGTGAATCGCAGTTGTTATTATTATTTTCAAAATTACTATATTTATTTTGCAGAACAAAAAAAAAAGACAAATAAAACTTACTATGATTTACTATAATCATTATTTTTGACACTTTGACTGGAAAAAATTGGTATAGTGTTTTCGGTACAATGTCTGTAATATTGTCACTGGAGTAAAAATGCGAAATTCAGCTGATTTCCAAGCTTTAGAACGGGCTCTCCCATAATGATAATAAAAAAAATTTGCACACCGCCAAAAGAAAATTTATTTTCACTGTTTATTACAAAAACAGAAATTGCTGAGATAATTCCAGGAATTTAAGCAGTGTACTAAATTTAATTAAGAATTGAATTAAAAGAGAATTTTCAAGTTTAAAATTATAAAAATTAAATAATTTTACAATACAACAATAATAATGCTTTACTGTCTCTCAGCATTTTTTCAATTTTGCAAAATAGCTAAATTTAACATATATCTACTTGCCATTATGGAAAAATTAATAAATATTATCGGAAAATTATTTGTCAGTTTCTTTAACTTGGATGGTTACGTTTTAATAACTAGTTCTGAATTGTAGTTAAATATGCTAAATTTAACCAGACAATTGCATCCTCAGTGCTTGGTGACTGAGGATGCCATCTACGATGTATGGCGAAACGTCTGCGTCGAGGATAGATCGACTACGGCATACCAGCCCAGAAAATTCTATAAATTCAATGGATACCGGCTTTTAAAGCCTGAAAATTTACTATTGAAATACATTGAAACACATTTTTTAAATATGTGTAATAAAACTGAACAATTTCAAAATACTAAAAAATATAGCGTAGTAGAAAATCTTTCAAAAACTTAAAATAATACTGTACCTTTAATCTGTAACAATATTTATTTATAGCCACAATTTAGTATTATATAAACATCGGCGTAAATAAATATTGTTTCTGAACTAAGACGTTTTTTCTGTTTGTTTCATATTGAAAAATATATTTCGAAAACATATTCGATCGACTTTACTCGGTGAACAAAAGCTCTACGATGTTATTGCGGTGGTAACGTTCTCTCTAACGATCCGTGTTCGTGTTGGAAAATAAAAACATTAAACTAATGAAACTTGTGTCTTAATTGCGGATCGTAAAGCTTAAACCCTTTCCCTGCATCGCCCAACATCGTGCGACATTTAACCCCCCTTACACATTTACACTCACTATTAACATATATACACACACACTTACATCTATTTTAGCATTCGGATTCCTAATTGAGTTGTGACTTAATTACGATTTGAATTTACACTTTCGATTTTCACTGTTTGAAAGTTTATTCGTTTTCGTTTTATTGATACACTGATCAATTATAAATTATATTAAAAATAAAATTGCGGTTAATTTATTTACAAATATTGAAAATATTCTTTAAGCTTATCAAATTATATTCATATTAATCACGAAATAATTTTAAAACAAAAATAAAATAACATTATTTGTATAAAATTAATTTATAATATTAGTTACTGTGTAACATTTACTTATTTACTTTTCTAAAGTAAAATATTTCATGTATTAGATCTGTTCGATTCGCATACTTGCGTCTACTGTTTCCTGCTGTGTCAATATTTTTTTGTTTTATTTATTTTGCAGTTACATGTTATGTAATTGACAAAGCGCTGTATCTTTTACGGCGGCTTTTTGCAGTAAAACGCAAGAGAATCAATCGAACAAATCTATAGTATTTATATAACTTGAAGATTTACTAAATACAGTATTATTATTATTATTATTACAATACATGACTATATTGTCAATGTACAAGAAAGGTAATTATGTTACAAGTATAATAATGTAAAATAAAAATTGCTTTAGATTCAAGTTCTGTATTAGAATTTATTTATAATCAACGTTTCGATGACACTTAACGTTCGTCTTCATCAGGAAAAAACTGATACAAATGACATTCAATGTCATTTGTTTAGAATTTAGTTCTGTATTAATTTTATTAATAATCGACCTTTTGACATATACTCCACGTACATCATCATTAGGAAAAAAATACCCAAAAAACATTATAGTAAATAATATAGTATTATTTAATATCATTATATTTATATATTCATTTCATGGTTCTACAAAATAAACAAAATTTTTTTTTTAATCTTTAATGTTACATCTTTAAAAATGTTTGATTGTGCAGTAGATGGCGTAACAAATAATATATTAATTACAATACAAAACAAGCTAATAAATCTTATCATTCTTTGCAACTGTAAACGAATTTTCAAACAAATGTAACAACATTTCTCGTTTGAAACAAATTGTTGTCTTAACGCAATAGAATGCGCACAAACACATAAACTAAAAGTTGGCTATTCAATAAAGCGTAAAGCAAAATTACTAATCGCTTTAAAGTACTTTATATATTTGTAACGTTTAACTATAAACCGTTAAAGTTAAATTAACATTAAATTAACGCTCTGTAAATGCGAATGTACGAGTCGATACGCAATGCGTGCAATTTTCAATGGATATATCTTAAACGAAAGTTAAAACAGCTAAGCGGAATTGAATTCAAATTCTCAACTTGTGGTTGTCAGCAATAATTTTATTAAATTGTACGTATTAGCATATTAAGTGGTCTGATAATTGTTTCGCTAGCGTAACGTAATGTTTGACATATTTTACTTAACGTAACAGATTGTCGATTGTCGACTAGCTTATATATTGTGACAGTTTGCAACTATTCGTTATTAGAAAAAAAATGTGTAATGAAACATATTTGATCTTTGTTATACAAAATTTGTTTCATTATTCAATTATGATAACTTATGAATTTGTTTGTAACTAATAAATTATCATTAAATTTTTTATATAAATATAAAATAATTTTACTCGTATATGTATTTTTATTTCAATAAAAAAGCTTATTTTAACAGAAAAAAAAATATTAAAAGTTTGAAATATGTTTGAGCTTAATACTCACGTGGTATGTGACATTGCAGATACGTTTTAGTTTTATTATTTTAGGCAAAATTTATATATATATATATATATATATATATATATATATATATATATATATATCACCGTTGAGAGGGTTATTTTAGCTTAACACTGTTAGTTTACGAGTAGTTTGGATATGAAAAGTCTTCTCAACCTTGATGTACAATTACTGTTATAATTGTAAGAAAATTTTGAGTCAGAAATATGAAAAGGAAACTAAATACTTATTGGATCGTGGCATGTTTATCATTATTCATGTTGACGCAGTGAAGATCATCCTTGTGGTGTACTGAATAATATAGATTAAAACATATTTCGTTAAACACAATTTTAATAATAATTCTATTTTTATTATATTCCGTCTTTTTTTTCGTGTATGACCATAGCCGTCCGTCAACATCACCATTAAAAATACCTGGGGGCGGCAAGTCAAAAATACGAAACCTTGTATATATATATATATATATATATATATATATATATATATATAAAACGTAACACAGAGTGAATAGCAACATTTCGCACTTATTAAATTTTTTTAATAACGTGGAAAATATGAGATTCGTTTTAGCTCCTTGCTGTTGCACGTTGGTCCTTCGAGCCGGATATAAAAAGAGGGAGGGGAAAGAGAAAGTTCTGCCCGTTACGAGACGTTGACTGCAAAGGCATCATTAGTTTGACACGTCACACAGGGTCTGGAAATCTTGTGCGTGCGCGGCGAGAGAAAAAAATTGCCCGTTAAATTCGCGATTTCGCGGGCGCCTAGCGTTTGTAGACTGAACAAGTTTGCTTGCCTGGTTTGTAGCTGGCTGCGTCTTTGCTTTGGAAAGATATAAGGATGGCTGGAGACCATTGATTTTAATATGATAGGAGTGTTGGCGGAATTTTTTTTGATGCTTTTAAATTGTTTACTTTTCTGATGAAAATTGTAATCGGAGTTTGAGAGTTGGCTTATAATGGATGTACTTTTCTTCGCTGCTATAATAGGAATTATATTGTTTGGCTTACTAAAGATTTGTGTAAAATGCGTTTAATAAATGATGTTTGGATTAATTTTTATTTTAATATTGTTTATAGTTTGTTATAATAGTAATTTACACATACTTAAATATAAGAAATTTTTATTAATTATTTTATTTATAAAATTATATGATTTAAATAATATTTAGAACTTGTAAAAAGGCTTTTTGCCTGCGTTATAGTTAGACAAATTGTACATACATACAGAATTACATTTACCCAAAAGGGCGTGGCACAAACTCTTTTCACTATCCCGAAATCAGTTTCCTCCAAACTTTAGTTAAGAAAAATATATTTCTCAAATTTGTACTTACCATTACTAACCAGATTGTAAGAAGAAAGAAATGGCATTAGACGAAACAACAAACGTATTTTATTTTTTAGTGAAATTGATCAAAGTTACTGCTTTAGGAGCTACCAGTAAACTAAGTTTTGTTATTGTGCAGTTAACCTTTATACATATGTTTATTTCTGTTGAGAGACGCTTATTTGTGGTTGTGCGTAAGTTTTGTTTTCTTTTATGAGACAAAAGGAAGAGACAGTACAATAGTCCACTGGGTTTCAGTGCTAGATAAATAGTGCTAACAAATTTTTTATATTATATTTTATCATTATATTTGGTACGACAGTTCTAAGGGATTCTTGACTACAAATACGAAGTAAATATATATAAAATATATATATATATATAAAATACTAGTTCCGTGATCATTCATTTAGACACCATTTGAAACTGCAAGTTGTGCGTTCGCAGAGAGCAGCTACGAATTCCGGCCAATAATCTAAACTACTGATATTTTAAGACAAACAGTTGATCAAACTAAATTTTAAATTTTTTCTTACGACGAACAGAAACGCTGGCTAGCGAAATTGATCCAATGATCTCAGTATTATATTCGGTAGTATCTAACGCTTATATATTATGTTTAGTATTTACCTAAAAAAATTAAAAAATATTTATACTTTTTTAAAGTTTGATCATACTTGTTTCGTCTATTTTTTTATAAGCTTTCTTATTGGATTTTTGTCCATGTTTTATTAAGTATTTATACTAGAAATCACACTTAATCGTTATTATCGATTTGCCAATAAAATCGAATTTTTCTAAAACGTTTTAAAACGGCAACTTACAAAATGAAACATTTGTGTGACTGATGATGTGAGAACTATCTAAGTATATAGATCAAATAGAAATTCAAATAAAAATTTCTGACTTAACATAAATTCTAATGCATTAGCAAAACTGTAAAAAAAATATTTAATTTTACATGTTTTGTAAATGTAATTTTTCATAAAAAAAAGTAATATTAAGTTGTCTCAGTAAAATTAAAAAATCTTGTTACTTATTTTTTATTGTTAAAACTTATGTAAAATTACATAAATTTTAGATATGTTTTTACAGCGAATGATTAACTTTTTAGCTAAAACAAAATATATATTTTAAATTATTTACAATAAAACACTAGTTATAACACAATCCTTTCTATTTAATATCATTGTATTAATTAAAGTACCACATATATATAAAAAAAAAACAAACGAGGAGTAGCAAACTAGGTGGAGGAGAATAGCAAAAAAAAAGAAGAAAGATGTTAGTCATTTATCAGATGACAACATCGGGCTGGTTGGAAATGATTTGAAATGAGCTAAGTGATATTTGCTCGCAAGTGGTGCTTGCTGCTAATCAGTCTTGTCTAACCGCCCTCGATCAATTACACGAATCTATCAAACGCCGGAGGAGAAGAGATCTTTGAACGCTCCCTGGAATGAGGAGACTTTATTGACTTCTTCTCTTAGGAGTTTTTTTTTGTTTGCTATTTTTGTTTTTTTTTTTTTTGGTATAAAGTAAAGGATTTGATTTTTATTATTTTATTACGTTATTATTTGCTTGTTAATTAGTTAGAGTAAAATTTTGAGTGCAATTTTGACCCACTATTATATATCCGATGAACTTGAAACTTTGCACACACACAGTTAATTTATTGTGTCAAAAAGCGATTTAAAAATAAATTTTTCTAAAAGTTTTTTTTAATTTTTTCTTTAATAATTTATTTTATTGTATATATAATTTTAAAATTGATGCCTATTTTTTATTCTAACATTATTTTTTAAATGATTATTGATTTTATTTTTTGAAGAACATTAAAAGCTAATTCACAGTTTTTTTTATGAAATTTACAATTTTTTATAAAATATTATATTATGTTACTAGGAGCAGAAATAAAAAAAGTATCAAGTAACCTTAATTTCGCTAACAGTTGTAAAATAACATTAATGTAAAGGCACTGATTTATATAAAATTTCGCTTTCTTTAATTAAAAAATCTATAAATAACTTGTTTCTGTGTTCTGTTTATTTACTGTAATATTATTTGTCTAATTTTTTATGATGGTGACATACGTGAAGTACGTCGAAACATCGATTATTAATAAAAATTAATACAGAATTATATCCTAAAACCGTTTTATTTTAATATAGGTAATGAGTTCTGAAATATTTTTTTTACTATGTTAATATATACGTAATAAATTATAAATTCAACTGTAGATATAGTAATTTTAATATATAAATTAAGGAAACAGTTACTTGTAAAGTAAATAATTTATCAAAACAATATATGCTCGTAATAAAATAAGTATATTTGTTCATATTTACAAATATAAATATTTAATGAAAGCGGATACGATAATTTCAATTTAATTGTATTTATTACTAGTATAAATAAATTGTTCTTTCTTAAACCGATTCAAATACAACTTCTACTAAACAGAAATATAATCATTAATATAAAAAATTGTATCTATTAATTTAAATATCCTTTCTATTCGATTAATTAACTACTTAACAGAGGCAAATATTTTAATACAAAACTTAGTAGGTAGGAAAAGGCAATAAGAATTATGATGCCGTATAAATGATAAACATTCTTTTAATTCATAAGCTATGAGCATATTATCATATCAATGTGATCTAAAAATATTAAATTGTGTTTAGGTATTCGTATATTTAGATCAATTGACAGGAAGTAGTAAATATCATTTTCTTTATTCATTAGTAATGTACTAATGCTCGCTAAATATCGATTATTATCAAATGTCTCGTATTTCATCTTCGCTGAATAGAGTAATATGTGGCTTTTGAATTAAGGTTTCTTTTATTTAGTAACCGGTTTTTGTTTATTTCATTTGTGTTCGATGCACTGTAAAAATGAAAGTATTTTTTCTTTAAATTATAAATAAAATGTTTTACTAAAAGTAATAATACGATTTTTTTTATAGTAGGATAATTTAATTTTAGGATAGAGTAATTCCAGAAGCTATAAATAACAAAAGACAATTTTGCAATAAAATAATTGAAAAAGTTTATTTATTTATATAACAAAATTACGAACATTGTATATAAGTTTTCAAAAAATGTACTATTTTTCAGATATGGTAATACAATATTTGTGTTTTCAATATAGTAAATTAAAACAAATTAATATTTATTTATTTGATTTGATTTTCCTTTAATATTATAAAACTAGCAATTTTGGAAAAAAGCACAAAATTAACATAAACGTGAATAAAAAAATATAGACATATAATTAATTCTATCACAACAAAAAACTTGAAAAAAGGTAAAACAAATTATACTTTCAACCTAAAACAATCTCCACACACATACACATATATACAACACACACCTAAGGAGTGAAAAATGCAGTTCCTGCAAAGCAAGTGAAAAATTTCCATAGATAAGTCCAACGCTGTGAACCCAACCTAGAACGTATAATACAATGACGCAAGACGCGCAAGGCAATAGCTCAAGGTGGGCTAAGTTGGCAGGTCGCCTCGTTCGTCGGTGGGGGCGCTGGGGGGGTGTGTGATATACGCGATGGTTGTGATGTGGTGTATGGGTTAGAGACGGTTTGATGTGGTTCCGTGGTATGATGATGATGATGATGTGATTCTTCTTTACGACGCTAGGTGGCAGGAGGTGCGGAAGAGACGATTCCATCCTGTATGGAAATTCAAGGAGGATGCTTTTTTCGTCACGAATGCCGGGGACGAGCTCATGTGGCATTATGTAATCCGCGCGACAGGAGATAGCTTGGGATGTCTACACTGTGTTCTCAGATAGAGGTCTCTGAAATGAAGAGAGAAATATGTTAGGAATATAATTTTTTTTTTGTTTTTATTTAAAATTAGTAATGGACAAATCAATGAGTCTATTATTTACATCTGTAAAATCTGTAGTGTTACATATTTTTTGCCCTATTAATAAAAGAATTATATTTACTAGAAAAAAAAAACAAAATATTCTGTAACATCTTGAATAGACACACAAATGTTCAACAAATTTTTGAAAATATGTTGAAATTTTGTGTACATCTCGTAAAACTTATATCATTACAAGATATTTTATAATTTTCTAGTAAATGGATTTTTTTTATGAAAAAGATGATTTTTTAATGCTACTGGTCTTACTGGATATGCATAAAACTGAAGCAATAATTATAATCTTTAGCTATTAGTTTTGATAGTATTATAATTCTTAATTTTTATATCAATTTTTTTAATCAATATTTTCAATATAATATCAGGAAAGCTTATAAAACAATAAATGGTTTGGATTAAAATTGAGTAAAATTGAATGTTAATTATTTGCAATTAAACACAAGATTGATACTTTTTTGCAGCATTTAATTTTAAATTTAGTTTTTTTTTCTACAAATAAATGTTATATAGCAATTATTTAACATTTAGTTTGAGCTTACCATTTCAATTTAAACAAAATATGTTTGCTTTGGTTAAGTTTATGATACATGTTCTATAAATTTTCTTTTAATTATATTTTTTATTTTTTTGATTATTTAAAACATTTCTTATTATGACAATCTATTTAGGGCTAGTATTTTCAAATTTATTTATTCTTCAGATAAGTAAAAAAATCATTTGTAATATCAATATCAATTATTTTCAGTCGCTAACTACAATCGCTAGAAATTAGAATAAAATGTATTATTATTATTTTATTTGCTAGTACTAGACAAATAGTTGCTTTAATTTGTGTAGAAAATTAATGCACGGTATGAGTTCCAAAAGCAATATATTTTCGAAGTCTTTTCTCTTCGCACAAACTATAGGAAAACCTCCGTCGATTTTCCAGCTTCTTTCACGACGTATAAGCAAGGGAAAAGAATGGAAGTTTACCGCTGCTGGTGTCTCGTCCTTCTCCCTTCAGTTTTCACCCTCGAACAAACCCTCAAACATCGTACGCGTCCTCCCACCAGATCAATACCTCACACACATACACATATACACAGCAAAAGCAAAGCTTTCCAGCTCTAACCCACTATATATAGATGTGTACACACAACGAGTATGGCGACGGAACGCATTTTTCAACGTTTTTCTTTCTATACGAGACTTTGTTAGGGGTGGTTTTTGAAGAGAGCAAGGGGGTGAGTATGGAGTATTGTAATGGGGTTGATGAGGTTCAATTGGATATGTGTGTGTGTGTGTGTGTGTACTTGGAAAAAATTGTTTTGTATGGATTGATTGGAAAATAAATATTTTAAAATGTTCGATTGCAATTCTGTTTAAATATAAAAAAGCTTTTTGGGTACACCATTAGGTTTTATTTCAAATTTATGGTATATTGCTTATTACTATAATTTATATTGTGTTTTTCAGATTAATTAAAATAGAAGTATTACATAATTTGAAATTATAAATGTTAGTTTTAAATGTATTATAGTTTTTACTATTTACTTATTTATTAGTTTAGTTAGCAGTATATTACAAGAAAACGACAATAATTGTCAAAAAGGCCTTAGAGTTTCTGCTTTATCTCACTTTCATACAAGAATTTAAATGGGAAATATTTTTTCTGGTATTACAATCATGTGCCACTTAACTTATAGTTTGACTGATTTGAAATCCACTATAAGCTGTAAGTTTCTTGCTTAGCTGTAGAATAATAATCTGCAGTATTGCCAATGCATGTGGTCCCATGATTCATTTAGGAATGTCGGGAACTAATTAATTATTCGACTTGTCAGTGTTTTGGTTCAGGTCTTATGATCGTTGCATTATCTTAAAATTGGTATTAATTAAAATCGAAATTAAAATGAAGCCATTAGTATAGTTCACTATAAACTTATTGTATTGTATTACGTTTGAAGGAAATTTATACCTAAAATATTTTCTAAACACGTAGGCCAATACATAATTGTTCAGGAAAGAAATCAGGGCAAAGTACAATGTGCATATAGTATGATTGACACTAAAATTAACACTTACTCAAATATTTCTCTCTCACTCCCACTTATAATGTATCGCACACAATAAGAGATCGACGTGTGTCTAAACATAGTAGTCTAACGTAAAAACTGTTTTAGGATAAAATTCTGCTAATTATTTACATAAAAACGACGTTCCGATGAAACTATATAAATAATTAACAGAATTTTGTTTTAAAACAGTTTTTATATTATTACAATGAGTTCTGAAAAATATTTTATTATGTTAGGGTAGTCTATTTTCTTCTTCTAAATCGTTTAAAATCTTACTTTATAAAACTCACATTGAACTTTACCTCGAATTCTTTCATAAACAATTCTATACCACGAGCTTGGTATTAAAATCGGTTTTAACTAATATCAGTTTTCAGATAATGTAACTGTCATAAGAGTAGAACTAAATAATTGAACTAAAACACCCAAAAACCGAGTTTCTGGTATCAGTCATAATATTTAAAAACATTTTAGCATAGTTATAATATAACAGGTTGCAATAATAATTGAGTATTTGCTACTGCTAACAAAAGTTATTTATTTTAATGAATTCGAATATAAATATAACAAAAAATATACTTAAATTTAAAATTTCATGAAGTACACTGCACTGGTACTGGGTCTGTTTTAGTGTAGGTTTTAATGAGTTTCTTTACATTGTAATATAAAAAATACAAATAAAATGTATGTGTATATTATAAATATAAACTAACATTATATATAAAAAAATTAAATTGACAAGGTTATAAAAATTGAATTTTAATATTATTAATTGAAATTGACTTTTACAACTAATAATTTGCCGTTTTATTAATAACATTTAAATCGTTTAACAACTATAATAAATTGAATGTATACACATATTTGCATATTCATAAGTAATTAAATATTTTCTGTTTAATTATTCAAAATACATAACGATATTTAATATGCATAGTTATTGTACTTGTGGGTGGAATAAAATGATAGTAGAAAAAAGAAAGGTAAATATTAATTTATCTTAATTAAGTCAAATGCTTGGTATCTTTATTATGTATGTTAACAAATTGCATTTGTTAATGTTCTATGTTCTGTTCTATTCAATTTAAATTACAAGAATATAGATGATATTTAGGCCTTAAAGAAATGTTTTGTGGTATTCTATACCATATTTTTATCAATCATTGATTTTGTTCTTATTTTTTTTTCATATTGAATGTAAATTTTAAGAAAATTTAAATTATAATAAAAAGTAACATAAAAGATTCACTTAATTATTTCTTTATTCCAAATAACAATTAAGCGTTTAGATGTTTTATTTTTGTTTAAATTTTTAATTTTTAATTAATAATAATTATATAATTATATATGTATATTAATTATACATTAATAATTTTTAAATTAATGTATAAAAATTACATATCGATTATAGTTTTCAGTTGTATAATAAAAAATCAAAAATAAAAAATGTGCCCAGACATAAACTGGCATAAATTTAATTAATAGGACCTAGAGGTATGCGAAAATGATTTTTAAAATATCATATGTTTACAAAATATTTTAGGTACAAGTTCTTATCCAGTAATGATCTAGTTACTTATTTTGTTACCTAGTAACTGTTCCTATGTTCTGTTTATTATTGTAAATGTTATTTGTATCATTTTTCTCGATGAAGATGTACATTGAGTACTTGGAAACATCTATTATTAATAGATATTAATGCAGAACTACAAGCTAAAACCGTTTTATTTTAATAATACAATGAGTTTATAATAATGGACAAACTATACATTAATTTTTTTATTATTTATTTTTTTATTATTTATTTATCTTAAAGGCTTATTCAGAGTGACGTTTTAGTTTAGCTTCAAACACAAGCACAAGAATCTGACCAAGCCAAATAGTTGGCGATACAACTAAAAGTGTGTCAAATGTTTAAATTGGTCAAAGTCTGGTTCTTGTACTTCAATATGAATGTGGCTTAACACTATCTGACATATAATTGAACCTAATAAATGAACATGAATAACATATAAACAATTTACAATTATATAAGATTTACGATCTAAAATTAGTTTACGAATTTGCAAAATGGTAATTTTAAATCAATAATTCTGATAAAAAAATTAATAAAATATCTTTTAAAATGAAAACAAAAAAAACTTTACGATTGAGTTCTGTGTATATAGAACTAAGTCACCTTTAAACCTGCAAGGAAGCAAATTTTAAATTCAAGTGGCATAATTATTATTATTTTCAATATATCAACATTTTTAATGACAAGATTATTTGTGGTTGCTAATAAAACAATACGTTGATTGCTACAGTAATTTTCAGAATTCTGGCCTTAAAATCCAATTTAATTTAATCATGTTATATTATCATATATCATATCATATTATTGTTATTATTTTTTGTTTATTTATTAATAAATTTTCTGTTTGTTTGAGCCACCCTTAATTTTTATTTTTTTCCCCAGAAGCTATCTATCCATAGTTACGCATATATACCACGAGATAACTCGTAGCTGCACGAATACGGCAACTCAAAAAACTACGAGATAACTCGTAGTCAGTGCCCTAGCCAAGAACGCAAACTGCGAGTTGTCTCGTAGTTGGCAGTCAACGTGTAAAAATAAATTTTTACTTCTACCCCTTATATAAATAGTATTTCTATTTTTTGATATACTTTTTATATCTAATATTATAAAATTAAAATAAATTAATTAAAATTACTTAATAAGTAATTTTAACTGAACGTCAAAAGTAATTTTGACAAAAATCACTTTTAAAAGTGAGGTGAAAATACGAGCCAATGCTGTTTTGTCGACTTAAAATTGACTTTTTTTACTATGTTAAAATTTATGTTATTTAAAAGCTAAAAACTAACCTATAGAATAAAATAAATAATTAGTATATGTCACAATTGCTACGTAACAGTAAATATAAAGAATATTTAACATTCAAATCGAGGAAGGGTACGGAAAAAAATGTATATTTCTCAAGTGCATTCACCCGAAACGAATGTCGTATAAACAGATAATTTTTTTACCGGCCGATAGGGTAACAAACCCTCTATTAGCATATTTCACTTCACACATACCACTAGACAACACCTTTGAATAGAGGTCCTTTCCCATAGACCAAAGAAGCCTAACGTTTAATATTAGAATAATAACTACATATTTTATTGCCAAAGTTGAATATGTAGTTTTTGTACGTATCAATAGTTATAGGTTTGGTTATGTGTATTGGTAGTCAAACAGCTCTAAACTAAATATATATATATATATATATATATATATATATATATATATATATATTAATCAATCAATTTTATTTATGCTCTTATATACGTGTGTGTACTATAGTTTCGAGTGTTTTATTATACGGGGTGTTTCAAGAGGACCACCCTGGAGGGATATCTTTTTTAAATTTTTATTTATGAGAAAAATATTATGTGACATGTTTCGTATACGCAGTGACAAATTTGTTATTTTACAGTTTTAAATATTTATTACATATTTCTGGAAATTGATTCATAAAGAATTTTGTTTCTATTATTCGATTTAAATAAATGACTGGTAGCACAAGCTCGGTTTTAAAATCGATGTTAACTAGGGCTAGGCGATATTGAAATTTCAATATCAAGTAAAAAGAGCTTTCATTTCCGAGTGATACATAAACATATATACGATTTTTTCTCTTCAAGCGTTCTAAGGGAAACGAAACTAAACATAAATGTTACTAACAGTTGCAGTTGTAGAATAGTATGTATATGTATATATTATTTATATTTGTTACTTGATTTGTGATAATTAATTTTTCTTTGGTCGAATATACAATTTCTGACAAATCTGGTGGTATACTGAATTTCTTGCACTTCTTCACATATTTTTAATAATTAAATTAAAATTAACTTGACGTTCTAGTTATGTGTGGTGCTGCCACCAGTGCTATATATATATATATATATATATATAGTAACTAATTATTGTATAGTAATGTCATTATTGTACTAGTGACATCTTTCTACATAAGCAATATAGTAACGTATTATTAATATTACGATACCGCTTGAAAAAAAATAAATTTTGGACAGAAATACATTTGGCAATATTTGGCTTGTCCTAATTTACTCAAACACTTTGTATACAGTAAGTAAGATCCTTGAAAATGACTGTTGTACACTTTTATGTATATATAGTTTTTATAAATTTCTTTGTGTCGAGTGTTGTGTATAGTATTGTATAGGAAAAGTTTATGACTCTTATGAATATTTAACAAACAAGCTTTACTACTAATCATTCTAAATATATCAATTTATTTTCAATTATGATGTTGTTCTTAATGGTTTTTTCCCTACTTTAACTTTATGTATGAATATTAGATAAATAAATAATAGAATAGAATGAGAGTTATTTTTCTTCTGATGAATTCAATCAATACGGTTCAACAAAGCTTCAGACTAAATCGATATTCGAATTGATTCAGTTTGTATGCAAATTTTTAAGTAGACGTTGCATTAATAACATTTTTATAATTTTTTTTTTACTGTAAATTTTATATTATATTTTATTGTAACATGTAATATTTTATCATTATTTTAATATTTGTATTAAATAAAACAAAATTTAAGTAATAAAATTAATATTAATAAAAGTAATCTTTTTATAAAAATATAATAAAGGTTTGTTATATACATAAATGTAATACTTCTCGTTACTGTCAATTGTAATTACCAATACATTTAAAAACAAAACATCAATATAATAGAAATAATCAAAAAAATATTTCAGCAAATTTTTTGTCGCAACAACTTATTATGAAAATATATAATGAGAACACAATGATGGAGGAAAGAACACAAGAAGAGGAAAAAAATTGACGTAGAATTATAAACAAAACGATGCTAAATTGAAGGTGAGCCATTTGCATTAGTAAATATGCGAATATACGGAGAAATTGAAATAATGATGAAAATCAAAATCATTCAGAAATGTGATTGGACCCGAATGTCGTTTTGTGTTATATACTGGTTTCGGGCAATAAAAGACGTATGGGGTAGGTATAAGAGGTGGAATGAGGGAAAAAGAAAAGAAATTTCCTCGAAAGGAAATGCGAACTAACTGCGTTGTTGCTTTTTATTTATCTATATTATTTATTATTTCTTATATTTGAAATCTATTTTTTTTTCGTTTGGTTCAGTTTTATTCGCTTTGTATTTTATGTTATTTATAATGACTTGTATTAGGTTACATGTATTTATTTGTCTCTTTTTATTTGTGAAAGAAATTTATTTTGTTTTTAAATATTTTATGTTTAGTCGAAGAAAATTATGTTGATAATAAAATAGAAAATAAAAAATTTTGTCAATTAAAATATAATATTTTAAGTACGACTAATATAATATACAAGAGTGTTGAATATACTGATAAGTAAAAAATTGAGTAAATTGATTATTAATATTAAAATAAAAAACTTTAGAATTTGTTCTGTATTAAGTTTAATTTTTAATTTTCGACCTTTTGACGTATACTACGTACGTAATCATTAGGAAAAATGATATAAATGACATATACAATAAATAAACAGAACATAGAAACAAATTACTTAAAATTAGTTTTGCGGGCCATTCAGACCTTCCAGAATCGGCCAATGCCATAATGGCACCTGTAGAAGATGGGATTTAATCACCAAGCACTGAGGATACCATATACAATATATGGCGAAACGTCGGTGTTGAGCATAGATCGACCACGGCATACTAATCCAGAAAATTTGATAAATTTAATGGGCTAATACATATATATATATATATATATATATATATATTAATTAGTTTTCATAATGTGGAAGTTGTTATTAAAGTAATGCTGCAATTCTATTTACATTTTATAAAACTCTTAGCATTACGAGATTTTCAGTTTTTTCTATCAAAAGAAGAATTCCATTTACTAGAAAAAGACAAAATATCTCGTAACGCTACAAGTTTTACAAAATGTGAACAGAATTGCGGCATAATTTGCATACGAATATGACAGACTATATTTCAATCCAAACAAAACTGTAATTTATTTCAAATTCTTTTTTTTTTCAGTCTTTGCACGTTTTTGAGCACATGTTTCAATAATACCCTAATTATTACTCTAACGAGATACAGTGTTAATTATACGGTCTCAATCAATATCTTTAGAAGGAAAAGTTATTAAGGAATATTATTTTTTAAAAATCCACAGGAAGTACTCTATATCAACGCATACTTCGACTATTTATCATACCAATCACAAATTCATTTATTGACAATATTTATTGAAAGTCAAACGAAACAACCGGAAGACGGTCTAATTGAGATATCAACATTTGGTATGATGATTATAATGATGATGGTGACGTCACTAAGGACTTGATGCAAACTTGTTTTTCTATGTATTTTGCACACGTTTACAGGTACCGCTATTTTTATGCCAGAAGTTCTCAAAATGTTTTCGAATCATTTTATTATAAATATATCGGTTGTCATATTTATGCATAAGTATCTCGAGAACTGTAAAAGATACGACTTCAGTAAAACTAGATTAAACAAATATTATTGAATTTTTATAATAATATGCAATTCCAGTAATCTCTAAGCAAATTTCGATTCATATCATTGGCATCAGAAATTGCCGATGTGTAAATTTTCATGCTTTTATAAACAAATAATGGTATATTATGTTACGAGGAGTAGAAAGCGATGATTATTGTGTTAGCCTCGGTCAAGCAAACTGGACGAAATACAAAAAGAGCTTTCTATTCCGAGTGACATATAAGATTGTTTCTTTAAGTGTTTTAAACGAGACACTAAACTAAAAATAAATAAATATACATGTTAAATTACCTTAATCTTACCAACATTTATTATAAAAGTTACTATTAGTTCGATTTATAATCATTTATTTAAACTTATCGTATTGAAATATATTTTTAAAATATTATAATAATATTTATTATAATGTGATTTACATACGTATCACACATCAATTGTGGTTATAACAATTATTACAATAAACTTAGACATTTATTAGTGCAATTTTCTTGTAGAGAATTATATTAAAACATATATATTTATGCTATTTTGTTTTGCAATTTCTTGTGCGATTTTGATGTAGAAAAAATCTCACGAAAAATTGTATCATGTAAAACAGGCACAATAGCTCCAACAATTTTATATTTTACACATTTTTTTTTACAGTTAATAATTAAAATATCTTAGATCGTTTCATTTCAATCATATGAAATTTTCACGTAAATATAATAGTTACGTATATTCCAATTATACATATTGAATCATTTATATTCACAGGTCCTATACATATGTGTTTATAATTATATACATCGTATATATCGTAGTTCATTAACACGTTTTCGTCATCAATATACGAATGAAAAATAATTTAGCACCCGGTTATGGGACCGGATATTGATTCGGTTTTCGGTTATAATTACGTCATTACGAAATTCAAACCTAACCTAAAATTCATTTACATAGACTAAGTATATATATATATATATACATATAGGCCTGTATATAGAAACCAACGGTTTTATTAAAGTTAAATATATAAATTATATCTGAAAATTAGATGCTTCGATGTCAGAATTTTTGATCATAATTAAAATAGTTTTTTTTTTCTTTCGAATCGTTCGTTATTTTCAAATTAAGATGTTGTGTGTCAAAAGTTGGTAGGTGATAATTCTTTTTTAATTAAAAATTATAAGAAGATGTTTTTTTTCAAATATTCTATTATAATTAAAATAAATAATAAAAAGGAACTTATACTTGAAATATTAATTGGATAGTTGATAACGTAAATTTATTAAAATACGCTGTACGTGATATAATTTTTTATATTAAGTAGGTATAACATTTTACATTTACAATAATTATACTAATCTAGTGTGACTGATTTACTAATGGAATGTGCTTGTCCACTAATTTTTTCTTTGCAATTTAGAATTTACTGTATAAAAAATTGTGCAATTTTTTTTACCATATGACTTAAAAATATTATTAAAAATCCCCAAAAGAAGTGAGTAATATTAGCTATATCTCGTAGTTATAACTTCAGCAAGTCTTCAGGATACACACATATACTCACCAACCAATGAAATCAGCTATACTTTAGATATCTGAAGTAATATGTGTTCATCTTACGTTTATTGTGATAGTATAGAAAGAGATAACTTCTAAGTAATGTATATGTAGATCTAGTCACATGCAGTCATTTGAGTTTAAAATTTTATAGTGTTTACATTAGAATTTTTGTTCAGTTTATGTTGTTGTTATTACTGTTATGGCGTATACTGTACCGTGAGATTTTGCGATGAATGTACTAGACCTGATGATGTATTCTATGCTTTATAGTGGGGCAGTTTTTAAAGATTTAAAAGTATGATTTTTGAATGTTTTTCAAATTGATTTATTATAATAAATATTAATTTTTAGAATGAAATAAAATAATTGAAATAATGAATTCAGTGGACATATTAATATCAAAAGATAAACTTTTGTTCTTTGGTCCTGAACCTGCGTTATGATTAATTATAATGTTATTAAATTCCCTATCAGGTTTGTTATTGTTTTTAGCAATGACGCGTTTCGACTTTTCAGTCATCTTCAGATTTTCTGAGTTTAATAACATTATAATTAATTCAGTGGACATTTAACTATTAAACACTAATTTAGCGTTTTAATCTGACATTTTTTGAAATTATCTGATTTTGAAATTAAATATAGTAGAATTTTGTAAAATATATATATAGATAGCAGTAACTATAAACAGAGTTAAATCAAATTTTAGCTGATTGTAAGAATTAAAGAAGTTCAAATCATTGAAATCTTGATCACGGAGCATCTTGTGTTATGATAATAATTTTAATATACAAATATTAAATAAATTTCTAATATACTATGTGTAATAAGCTAAAAAAAAATGGCTGTTCTAATACTGCATATAAAGTTACCCTTACATAGTTTATCAGTTCTGTATGAGACATTTTGGGTATGTGTGTGGGTGGTATGTGTGTGTGAGTAAGCGCATGAAAAATATATATCTCTACGTCATATATGGAGATATTTTAGGGGCGAGGGTAACTGCTTTTTATTACGTATGAAACACAGCTAACAGCCATTTCTTCATATATATTGTAGGTACACTGTTAGAATTTTATACATTATTAAATTTTTATTTTATTTATTTTTTTTTGACAAAAGTTATTAGAATTTTTGTAAACATTGCTTTATTATATATTTATAAATTCACATAATTTTGTTAAAATAATATATTTTTAATAGTAACAGAAATATATTTGAATACTTTTAATTAAATTTGACTTAGAAATATAATGATTTACACACACCGAAAATAATAATATAATATTAATCAATAGGAATAATATAACAGCTATATTTTAGAAAGATGAAGTTTGCGACACGAGCCGTAGGCGAGGATTACAAATAATATGACATAATATAATATGCTAATAAAATACTTTACTTTTTACGATAATAGAAAAATTACTTTATTTACGAATTATATATTTTATAAGTGTGTTGTTAGTTTAAAAGAGCTGTGAATGGTCAAAAACTGTGAATAATAATATAATAATTCAAGATGGTAAATTGTGGACAATTTAATATAACAAAGTTTTATTTTATTTTTAAAAATAAAGATTAACTATTTTTATTTGATACTTAAAAACAAGATATTTGAACACTAGATATGTATATGTATATTTGTGTTATTCTTATGACAGCGTAGAATTTGTAATCTACCCTTAAAACATAAATATAAATTAATATCTACCTTCGTGGTTTTTTAATGAACACGGTACTAAAAGGGTTAAAGAGCTTTATTTTATGTTTCACTGGAGGATAATAAAATCTCGGAAATCATATTAATAATGAAAAATTAATCTTACGTTTTAAAATTTATGTATGCAAGGATTTTTGTTGGAAATATATTTAAAGGTAAAAATTCTTATTTAATTATTTTTAAATCTCATTTTTATAGTATTAGTTTTATAATTTACTGTTAGTTAAATAAGGGTCGATATTTTCAATTTTATTTATACTTGAGATAAGTAAAAAATAAATAAACGAATAATGACAATATTTCATTGGTTAATTTTAAAATTATTCCAAGGATAAATTTATTCCGAAATTTATAAATACTATACTCAAATTAATTCAAAAAATAAATTTAATATGAATCTTAATTTTTTTTAGAAATTTTTATTAAAACTGAAAATATTTATGATTTAACTCAAATTTTGTCTAGCTATTTTTAAACATTTGTTTCATATTTTACTAAATATTTTATAAAATATATTTTTTGACATCTGTGTTTACCTTGTAAAACTTTTCTCACTTTGCATATCCAAATATTAGAAATTCTTTGTATATTTTATAAAAAAATATATTTACATTTTTAATATATTTGGTAAATTTATATTTTTAGTAAATTAATGTTGAACAAAAAAAATCATATAAAATATTACAATTATCAGAAAAGTATAAGTATGTATCCGATATTATTTTTATTTTCTATAAAAATTTTCAATAAAAACATAAATTTTGCAAGTGACTGTACGAGAACTTATATTATACTTCGTAACCACCCCCGCCACACACCGACTTGAGCCACGACTACCCCGTCGACAAACCCGAATCGGGAATTATTTAAATTGCCTACAAGACGCAGCTTTAAATTCCATATATTTGAATTTCAAAATAACACGAATATAAAAGCGAACAATTTTACATTATAAATCTATCTATAACCTATTGAAGACAAATTTTGAAATAATTTGTATTACATTTTTACTTACGTATTATAATTCGGGATGTCGATCCATCCAAAAATAAAAAAAATCATTTACATTTTATTTTAGATTTGTTTTTTTTTTTAGTTAGGTTATGATAAATATAACATAGTTTAGAAGTAATATTTAAATACTGAAATCGCCATTAATGAATATTTAAAATTTAAATTAAGAAAAATTTATTGACCTTGCCGGGGTTCAAACCCGAGACTTTCTGCTTTTGCGGCAGAATAGAAAGTCAATCAAACAAATTCATTATTACTTCAAGTGAAGAAATTTTATTTCTAAAATTAAAAACAAGATAAATAATGGTACATTTTACAGCTAATAGTAAAAAATATATATTTTGTAATGTATAAGTAAATTGTATAAAATATAAATTTGAATGAAAATTGATTAAAATTATTTATTTTGAATATAAAAGGCTTTAGAATTCAGTTCTGTATTAATTTTAAATATAAATTGACGTTTTGACGTACTCTTCGTACGTCATCATCAGGAAAAAAATGATGATGTACCTACAGTAAGTCGAAACGTCGATTTATATTTAAAATTAATACAAAATTAAATCCTAAGGCTTTTTTATTTTAATATAATGAGTTTTAAAAGATTTTTTATTATGTGTTCATGTTATAAAAAAATATTAAATGTACAATATTACGTGTAAAAGATATATTTTATCTTTGAAGTTAAATTTTTTCAAAACAAAATCGAATGTGAACATATCAAAATGTACTAATAGTTCGAACAGTACCAAACGGGAAATATTATTGTAATATGCGGGCATAAGGCATAGCAAATCAAATTAAACAAACGCTGAGGATAAAACCATAGAACATTTGCAGTTTGCCGTATTGTTATAATAGCAGATGTTGTTCAGAGTTCAGTTATCGTAGCTGTGAATTAAGGAAGGTGGCCCCGCTTACAAATGCGTGTGTATCTCACGGCCGATTTGCATACAAACATTCGAACCCGGGACACACAAAAAAAGGGCCGTCTAGTTCGGGCATTTCAGGTACGCGCGTCACTGTAATTTCATTTGGGTAACGTTATTTTAAATTTACTAGCTGTTAGATTATTCAAAACTGTACGCGGGTTACGAGGGTTAATGAAAATGAGATTGTAACGATTCGCGTTTGTTTTCGTTTGTGTCTTGTTTTTATCGATGGTGCATAGTTAAATAGCGAACTTTTATTATAGTTATCTAATACAGTTGATAGTCGATTTTTAAACTTTGTTAAATTTCAGTGTATTTCAATATTTTTATTCCAATATTATTATTTATATATGTAATATTGAAATCGTACTATTTGTACAAGATTTATATAACTTTTCTAAAAAAATTGTGTTACTTTTCGCAAAAAAATATTAAGATAATTTTTCACAACTGTAGAAAGACTCAGATGAAAATATATATTTAATTTTGATAATAGTGCACATGTCTTCACAAATCTGTTCCAAATATTTAGTCAAAATATTTTTTTATAATTTATTTCAAATATTTATTCATATAAATTTTAACAAATTATTACCGTCTAAAATGGTCTTAATGGCATAATTTTTATTTTTGACAATGCATTTTTTTGTTTCTTTAAAGTGTTTATTATAAAAACGAGCTTTAGTACTAAAATGAGTTCAAGTAGTAGTAAATGAAAATTATTACTAGTGAAGTTACACAGTTTTGTCAGAAAAAGTTTAGTACTAAGTTAGGTAAAAACTTTACTAGTAAACTGATTAAAATGTAGGATTGCATTTTTACTATATTCGGGTATTAATTTTTTTTTAATTCTGAAAATATCCAAGAATAGTTATAACATAACATCATACTAACCAACGGATTAGAATAAAGAAACTGTAGCTATGTGTGTATCGTTACGTATATTTTCATCGAATTTATTATTCTCTTTAATATAATAAATTACATGATATTGAAAACACGAAAACCTACAAGCAAACAACCATTATACAAAAGTGAAGAAAAATAATAAAAACTCATAAACTTGTCAAAGTAATAAAAGTGAAAACACTGCATTAACATTAACACGAACTAGAAAAGGACACCTAAACATTTCACCCCAATCACTTGCACTTGTCAAACAAAGACAGACAACTAAAACAGTGTCATTTCTAGTAACATTAAACGAACGAAATAACAAAACAAAATATATATATATATATATATATATATATATATATATAGTTAATATGGCAGTAGCACTTTATTTTGAACCAAATAGTAATGAAATGTCTGTTCGACTACTACCTTTTGTGTTTGTATTATATATTTACGTTATTTTAGTTTTGAGTCGATGTATAAATGTAGCGTGCCGCCGACACATCAAAAACCCTAATTTATCGGCCACGTATTTGGTTGGATCGCGTTGTCGTTCGTTTGTAATTAGGGCATTAAGACGAAGGTCGTTACCGCACAGAAGGGGGCGGCCAAACTGGGAGGGTTGCGACAACTAAGCATTAACACAAATAAAATCGTTGATAATACTGTTTGGATGTTGAAATTATTGTTTTAGACCGAAGGCTGATTTACAGTATAATATTTTAACTTTGAATTATTTGATACGTTTGCGTCTGAGCGACACATGTATGCGTCGTTAGATTTTTACTAGGAACTGCTGTCATATTATGCCTTACATGCTCTAGCACTTTAAATTTTAAGTAATATTAATTGTGGGTAATTAGGAAAAAAAACTCAGACGCAAAAGTGTTTAGAAATGAATTGCTACTGCGCATCCTACTTTTATACTAACAGTTATTACTGTAAAACTGTAAGTTAAAAAAATATAATAATTTTCTTTAATTTTTATAATTGCTCACTGATCTAATATACAATTATAATACACTAGTATATTTTTATTATATATTAGGTTAAAGTATTTTGTTTTTGCTTAAATTGCCATTAATTTATTTTGATGAGCTAATTTAATCATTAGTTAATTTTTAAATGAATAAAAATGCAAGCCCAATGCATTTTTCTTTAATACTGACCGTTTAAGATCTGCTTACGACAAAATGTTAAAAAATAATCTAGTTGATTTTCTATTGTTTGTTCGATATTATTGGAAATTGTAATTATACATAAAAATAGTGTCATTTTTTACATAGAACACTGTAAAAATCAATGTAAATTTACATTGATAATCGTAGTAATTATACCGCATTTTTCATTGTAATTTTATATATTTTTTGGTAAATTTGCAATAATTTATTAAAATTACAAAAAAATAGTGAATTTACTATAATTATCAATGTAAATTTAAATATTTTTTTTACAGTGAATAGTGTTATTTTTTTTAATATCAAATCTAAAATTTTATATAAATTTAGAATATTATTTGTTTTTCATTGTGAATCGGACTTCGAACATCTTAAATAATGCGTTTCATTGAGTTGATAGATCGTCAAGCTATTTGTATAAACAAGGCGCACGAGTAATTCCAATTTTCATTATAGTTTTGTAGTTGTTTAGACAGGGCGGCATAGCGATAGCATAGCATAGCGCGGCGCAACCGAACACAACGCAACGGAAAGTAATAATTGTTTTCAAACTTTTATAAAAGTTTTACTGCTTTACATGTAGCGCCACTATACATATATACATCAGAAAACAGTTTAAATGACTGTATAAACTTTCTCATTCTCTCTCTATGTTTTGCTTCGACTATTAACTGAACTCAGCTAATATATATTCTTTACTAACATCTATTTATGTTTCATTTTATACATAAATTTGCTGTGTATAATGATTCAAAAGAAATTAGATTATGATTAGTTTTATTATCAATGTTTTTCCAAACACAATTTAATCAATTTTTATTTGATATTAATTAATTGTGTATAATGATTCAAAAGAAATTAGATTATGATTAGTTTTATTATCAATGTTTTTTCAAACACAATTTAATCAATTTTCATTTGATATTAATTAATTATCGGACACTTGAGCAAATTAAGAAAGATTCTCTAACTCAAAAAATTGTGAGATTAAATTTTTATTTGTGTCTATACCCAGAAAGCATAATTAAACAAATAAGTTTGTCTGTTCTGTATTTAAGTTATAGAATTGATCCACACATTTTATAAACCCAATATAAATTGTAGAGAGCCTTATTGTAAGAGGAGACTTACCAATATATATATATATATATATATATGACCAGCAGTTCTTAAACTTTTCTTTGTTATGAAACTTTTATATATATTTTATTGCCGCAAACTTGCTTAAAAAATTTTTGATTTCGCGAACCACCAAAACTTAAAAATTCTAAAGTACATTAAATTTTGATTTAAAGTTTCTCATGTCTTTGAATTTAGAGAGATAAAAAATTAGTTATTAAATATATTCGTATTATAATTTTTAATTTCGTAATTTAATTATTTGTTATTTTTACTTACAATTAGAAACTAGTTCAGTAATATAAAATATAGTATTATAACTGAACCACCATAAAATAAAAATTTATTTGAAACATAAAAATATAAATTTTAAACTTAAATAATAACTTCATTAGTAAATATATAATTTTACAAAACATGGTTAGTTTACTACATATAAAAATATTTTTATTATTATTTTATGTACACCCCATAATTTTACCGTAAATTTAATTATTTCATTACTTCAAAACATAACTAAAATAAAATAAAAAAAAATTAATATACATCATAAACTTGTAACCCAGCACTAATACAGCCGTTATTATAGTAAAACAAAACTAATTCAAATTAAACAAAAAAATAAAAACAAAACTTTTACATCAACTCTAACCTTTAATTTACGGATAGGTTAGTTAACGTAACGTTAGCGGACGTATGTAATCGTTAAAACAACAAAACCTAACATAAAATAAGAAAAAGAAAACAAACGAGAAACGAATATGTGTATAAACCGAATAATCACCATACAATATGGTCGTAAAATTCTTGATGTTTTCATTGTCTATTAAATTTAACAGCTTATTGTTATTAGAGTTTCGGCTTGGACAGGATGGTGTAAATGCGCCTTTACCTATCAAGATACAGAACTAACACTTAATTGTATCCGTAAATCATTTTATACGCATGCGTGTTATGTATATATGTTTGGTGTATATATGCAATTTTATGCTCGATGCTTAGAGTCAAATATTTTCTTCACTTCTGTATTGCAGTCGTATATTATATTACTAACATATTTTCATAAACATCTATGACTTTATTTTTAAATGAATGTATAAATATTTTATTTAATAAATATTTAACGCTAATAAATGTTTGGTTAATAAAAGAATATACCTAGGTGAATAATTTTGAAGGTATATGTACAGTAAAAAATAATTGTGTTAAACTAAAATAATTTTGTTAATTTAACAAAATAAAACATTGTTAAAAATATTAACATGCTGAACTAAATTAATATGTTGAAAAATATATTTTAACACTTCACGATTTCAATACAATATAATTTAACAAGAAATTTTGTGTTAATTTAATAAATTGTCATACGTTGTAAAAAATTTGCAGAGTGTAATAAATTTCATTTAGTAATACAAAATTAATAATATTAATAATAAATAATATGATTGAATATCTTCAACTTTATTGCATAACTGCGTATGGAGTAGAAAAAAATAATATGTGAGATATTAAACGAATAAAGTGCAGTTTTAAAAATTAGCATTATAGCATTATTCTATTTAGTTCTGTTCTTATAATTTCTTTTTATAACTTTAAGAAATGGTTAAATATTGTTTGCAAATTGGCATATAGAATAACAAAGTTCTGTAGTTTTATAATTATTTAAAATTATTTTTTTATTTACCATTTAACTTTTATATTTTAATTTGTATATTTAGAAATTTAAATTTTTGAATTTTATTTTATAACGCATTCAACAATAAACTTAAATGAAATAAATACTTTACCATCCGTAGCAAAATATATTTATTCTTCTTCGAAAAATATTAAAATTTTAAATGACAGAACGATGAATTCTGAATACATATATTCAAATAGTAAATGTGGGAAAATATTTAGGATCTTTAAAGCAAATGTTATTCTAACTTTTAAATGCTAAACATTCATATTCAAATCTATGCAAAAGATGCATAAGCAGAAATTTAAATAATCTTATATATGCATAAACACAAATCTTATATATACAGAATACATTCTCGTACACCCGTTCTCTACTGTGTTATACTTGGGAAAAATTATAAAAGGGTTGCCTTGCAACCATAAAGGAAAGGTGTTACCTTTAAAAGGATGATCTCCGATCTTTACAAAAGAGCTCAAGTGATTTGATATGCCTTGCTGATATTTTTACAATGCTTTATGGACATAAATAATTTTTTTCTTTTGATTCATGTCGGGAGAAACTTGAATTATTTGTAGAAATATTTCAAATATCTTTTTTTTCAAGCGTATCATATCGTTTGTGTAGAAATAGGTCATTATGTTACTAGTACAATAATGGCATTATTATACAGCATTTAGTTACTATATACACCACTGGTAGTAGCACCAGACTTAACTACAACGTCAAGTGTATTTAATCTGACATCTTCGGCGGTTATACAAAACTTTTACGTCAAGTTAACTTAATTGACCATTGAATTGTTTATTTTTGCTTGAATTTGAATGTGATTCTTGAAAATGTGTGAATAAGTGCAAGAAATATAATATGCACCGTTAAATTTGTCAGAAACTGCATAGTCGATTAAAAAACACGATCAAGTGTATTTAAGTTGACATCTTCGACGGCTATATTAAAACTTATTAAGTCAAATTAAATTAATTAACAGTTGAATTGTTTATTTACAAAAAATGTAATGTATACCGCCCAGGGTTGTCAGAAATTGTATATTCGACCAACGAAAGATTAATTCTTACAAATCAAATAACAAATATAAATAATATGTTATGAAAGTTGAACGACCTCTCGAATTGATTTTAGTATATAAGATGACAGGAAAAAGGTCAAATAAAAATGCTCTAGTTTGTTAGCATGCGACTAGTTTCGGTATATTCAGCATACCTTCCTCAAGCAAATCTACAATATTATGACAAAGTAACTTATTAGTAATTAACCAACAACAGAATAAGTACAAAAATATTTTTTACAATAAAAAGTTACTTACGCTAATATGTTTGAACAAAAATTAAACATTTATATGGTTTCAATCGCAGCTCGGTACAATATATAAAATTATTAAATTAAAATTATTCAATTTGTCACAGTGTAAAATAATAATACAATCACAAGTCAGGAATAAAATATAAATAAATTAAAAGTAAAATAAATATAAATACAAAAATGTCAAGAATTTAAAAACAAAATTGATGTGTACACAACCGTTGTATATAACAGACTGAAACATAATTGAAAACAAACTGGATGTTTCAGGTTTTTTGATTTTTTATAAATTCTAAGATGTTACCATATGACGCGCTTAAATTCTCCACGTCCTGTTGTATGTTAATATTATTTTTATTAATTTTTATATAAACCATCTCTTTTGTTAACCTTTTGTTTAGTACGTTTTCTTTATCAAGAATTTTGATATTATCAAAATCGAATTGATGAATGAAATCGATGCAATGTCTCGCTATTGGTTTGTCTGCGTTCTTTTTAACATCATTCTTATGTTGCTGGATGCGTTTTTTAATATATTGCATAGTCTGGCCGGTATATGTAGCTTGGCAATTTTTGCACTGCAGTTCATATATTAAATGGCTTTGTGAAAGTATAGGTGTCGGATGTTTGGTTGTTGATAATATACCCTCAACTGTCTTGTTGTATTTAAAACAGATTTGTGTGTTGTCACGGGTTAATATTTTCCGTAATGGTTCTGATAACCCTTTTACATATGTTAAAGAACAGTAATTAACATTTTCATTTTTGTTAATCTTGTTACTGTTACTTAATCTGTTGTTGTTCATAATAAAATTTACAAGCAGTTTCGGGTAATTATTTTTCATTAATATATCACAAATTTTTTCTTTCACTTCACTGTGGTAAACCGGACTGCTTAATTTTAGTGCACGATCTTTTAAATTATACGCAGTATTCATTTTCTGTTGTTTTAAATGTTGTGACCTAAAATTGAGACATCTGTCAGAGGTTGCAGGTTTTTTGTACCATTTACTCAAAATTCCATTCTCCGATCTTTCTAAGGTTACATCTAAATAAGAGAGACCTTTATTCTGTTCAACTTCCATTGTAAATTGGATAGATTGATTGTAGTTATTGAAAATGTTAAGCGTGTCATTGGTGAACATCTTAGGGACAATCAATATGAGGTCGTCAACGTATTTTCTAATAAATTTAACGTTGTACGGTAAATTAGGAATGCATCCGTCTAATATATGGTTTAAAACTAAATTGGCCAGCGATGAACTTACAGGATTGCCCATGCTTACGCCAAAGATTTGTTTGTAAAAAACTCCATTATATGTAAAATAACTATTGTTGAAAATAAAGTTCAGAATTAATAAAAATTTATCCTGGGTCATATTTGTATAATTCTTAAAAGTGTTCCATTTAGCAATAACAATGTCATTGTTACTGACATTGTTATTGCTAAATGGAACACTTTTAAGAATTATACAAATATGACCCAGGATAAATTTTTATTAATTCTGAACTTTATTTTCAACAATAGTTATTTTACATATAATGGAGTTTTTTACAAACAAATCTTTGGCGTAAGCATGGGCAATCCTGTAAGTTCATCGCTGGCCAATTTAGTTTTAAACCATATATTAGACGGATGCATTCCTAATTTACCGTACAACGTTAAATTTATTAGAAAATACGTTGACGACCTCATATTGATTGTCCCTAAGATGTTCACCAATGACACGCTTAACATTTTCAATAACTACAATCAATCTATCCAATTTACAATGGAAGTTGAACAGAATAAAGGTCTCTCTTATTTAGATGTAACCTTAGAAAGATCGGAGAATGGAATTTTGAGTAAATGGTACAAAAAACCTGCAACCTCTGACAGATGTCTCAATTTTAGGTCACAACATTTAAAACAACAGAAAATGAATACTGCGTATAATTTAAAAGATCGTGCACTAAAATTAAGCAGTCCGGTTTACCACAGTGAAGTGAAAGAAAAAATTTGTGATATATTAATGAAAAATAATTACCCGAAACTGCTTGTAAATTTTATTATGAACAACAACAGATTAAGTAACAGTAACAAGATTAACAAAAATGAAAATGTTAATTACTGTTCTTTAACATATGTAAAAGGGTTATCAGAACCATTACGGAAAATATTAACCCGTGACAACACACAAATCTGTTTTAAATACAACAAGACAGTTGAGGGTATATTATCAACAACCAAACATCCGACACCTATACTTTCACAAAGCCATTTAATATATGAACTGCAGTGCAAAAATTGCCAAGCTACATATACCGGCCAGACTATGCAATATATTAAAAAACGCATCCAGCAACATAAGAATGATGTTAAAAAGAACGCAGACAAACCAATAGCGAGACATTGCATCGATTTCATTCATCAATTCGATTTTGATAATATCAAAATTCTTGATAAAGAAAACGTACTAAACAAAAGGTTAACAAAAGAGATGGTTTATATAAAAATTAATAAAAATAATATTAACATACAACAGGACGTGGAGAATTTAAGCGCGTCATATGGTAACATCTTAGAATTTATAAAAAATCAAAAAACCTGAAACATCCAGTTTGTTTTCAATTATGTTTCAGTCTGTTATATACAACGGTTGTGTACACATCAATTTTGTTTTTAAATTCTTGACATTTTTGTATTTATATTTATTTTACTTTTAATTTATTTATATTTTATTCCTGACTTGTGATTGTATTATTATTTTACACTGTGACAAATTGAATAATTTTAATTTAATAATTTTATATATTGTACCGAGCTGCGATTGAAACCATATAAATGTTTAATTTTTGTTCAAACATATTAGCGTAAGTAACTTTTTATTGTAAAAAATATTTTTGTACTTATTCTGTTGTTGGTTAATTACTAATAAGTTACTTTGTCATAATATTGTAGATTTGCTTGAGGAAGGTATGCTGAATATACCGAAACTAGTCGCATGCTAACAAACTAGAGCATTTTTATTTGACCTTTTTCCTGTCATCTTATATACTAAAATAAATAATATGTACATATACATACATTTTATATTTGTTTGTAACTGATTAATGTTACTTGATAGGTACGTATTTTTATTTATTTTTAGTTTAGTTTTGTTTAGAACGCTTGAAGAAAAAATCGTATATGTCACTCGGAATAGTAAGCCTTTTTGTGTTTCACCTAGATTGCTTAGCCTCGGCGTTGCCTGCCACAAATATCTGGGCTTAACACAATAATAATTGCTTTCTACTCCTCATAACATAATATACTACTGTAAAATTATTTTAAATATTTGAATAAAATAATTTTGAAAAAAATTATCGTAGAATATACGGAAGTCAAATTAATTCTGAAACGACAGCAATCATTTGTTTTGTTTCTGATTTTTCTTTTGTCGAAACAAACGAACGCACAAAACAAAACAAAAGCATCGTAGAAAGAAAAAAAAAATAAGCATCGAATGACGTAGCATCGTCAATTTAATGTTTTGTAAGCCATTATCTGCGATAGATGAGCTGTTGTTTGAGGAAAAAAATCGGATGAAAACAGAGGCGGGTTCGGCTACAGTGTTGAAGTGACGTGCGGAAGGTGCTGTTTGGCTGGGATATGGATATGGTGCTGGTATGATGAAGAAGACGTAAAAGGAAGTTGAAGTCTTGGATAGGAAACTTCCGTCTGCGTGGTTCCTGTTTTCGCGCCATTAAGCTCCCTACTAGAATACGACCTAATGCTCTGTCAGTTTCTTTACATTTTTCCTTTTATTTTTGAGTATTTTTTTTCGTCGGTAAACTTATGTGGAGATTATATGTGTTTGTTAGTATTTTTAAGAAATTTTATTTTATAAAAAATGTTTAATAAAAACTATCATATTATTGTTAATCAGAGAAAATAATAGTAAACTTATTATATGAAATGACGATCGGAAATATAAATAATATCACAATATTTATTAGTTTACTTAATTTTAATTAGTTCAGATATATCTCGGATTTGAATGGATCAGAATTTAGTTGCTGTATTTTTGTAGCTAATATAAATAAACAGTGTTAATGAAATTACTTGATTCGGTTTTAAATCTATATTAAAGTTGTCTTTTATACTAGACACAATATATACAATTCTAGGGCGTATGTTAATTTTGTTTTTTATAAAATTTTGAGGGTTTGTTAAGATTTCATAGTAATTCATTTCATAGATTTCATTTCAAATTTAACCTAGTACTATTATTTGAAATAATAGAACAAAATTATTATTTGTTCGTATGCAAATAAAAAATATATATATATATAAAAGCAATATATTTTTGTATTGTTTTTAGAATAAAAGAAACAAATTAACAAATACATAACTTTTTGTTATAGTCAAAATTTTCTAAAACAGGATAAGCGTGACTAGCTTTGTCTAGCAGCTAAGCGTTTTACAGTATACTATACTCATTAGTCGTGAAAGTAAAACAAAAAATTAAGGTTAGCTTTGTTTTATTATTTTATATAATATATATATATATATATATATATATATATATATATATATATAAGAACATATAGGAAAAAAAAATTAAATTTTGTTGCAAAATGTGTAAGACATTAATGTTATATTATAATTATTAATAAATTTTGTTGTTAAATCGCGTATTTATTATAAATAGTAATACAGTAAAGTAATAGTAAAATTATTAAAAATTACAATAATTAAGTAAACAAAATAATATAAATTTCCAAAAAAAAAAAAAAACTTTTTCTTGCAGACTACATCTTTATCATCTCTCTATTTTTCTAACAGCCCAGCAACAACAAAATAAAAAATTGTTTGTGTGTGAGCTATCCATCACTCAGTAATGAGATGGATCCAGAGCCGGCTTAGGAGTGGGTGGTTGGGTGTAGCGAAGGGTGAAACTGGAGGGAGATGTAATGGAAAAATAAGTTGATGACGTTCTTTTTCCTTCCAACAGTTCCAACGTTAGAGCTGTAGCACAGTGGACTGTAGAGAGACGTTATACGCTATATACAAAATGTGGATATCAGGGTATACGTACATGTATATATATATATATATATATATATATATATATATATATAATATGGAGAGGGGTTGTGAAAATTGTTTTCTTATAAGAAAACTCCCGTTTGGCTTCCCGTAACCGTCTCGGGCCGGGTTTTTCTCTGTGTGTGTGCTGGTGAATTTTCTTATCATTTATCAGTTTTCTTCGACGCCCTGGAAATTCTATTGATCGTACTTTGTTTTATTCTAGCCTTCGTATGTGGCTTGTTTTGTTGAATTTTCAATATATCACTTTTCAAGAACGAATTTTACCTAAGGTAAAACGAGAGAAATAGGTAATTTTATATTTTAACTATTAGATATTTTAATTTAATTATCTATCAGCTACATTGGTTTTGCTATCTTGAATGACAGTCCAATGAACATATGGTGAACAGAATGCAAGTAAACTTGAAAATGTACGTTTATGTGGATGTCTAATGAATAAATGAATTGGCTTGATTGAGAATCTTTTGCATGAACAAATAACGACCTCAGTAGAATAATAACAAATACATAATTGAAATTGAGGATATTTTATTTTTATCGACCGTCATATCACATATGATAAGGGAGCTATTGCAATCATGCCAAATTTGGCATATCGAGATTTTTACAAATAAGCACGAATCAGGCTTATAGTAACACGAATCAACTATTTTTAGCGTGCTGTCAGACTGTCTGTTTTTTTGATACGTTTAGAAATTCGGTTGAATGAATTGTAAGCTTTACAGTTAATTATTTCAATTTGTTCAACTTTTGGTAAAGATCTGCCAACCGAAAGTGGTAATTTATTGATGTCACTTTTATGTGGTTTACGAATATTTCGCAACACAGATATATGAGCAGTATAGATGCAAAACTCACTATATGCTTAAATATTACGTTCTAAAATATTTGCAAAAAAACTGTTCTAGCTGGGTGTAATTGTATTTTGATGATATTACTTATTTAATAAGTGCCATCTAGTAACAAGATTTTATCATCAAAATACAATTACACCCAGCTAGAACAGTTTTTTTGCAAATATTTTAGAACGTAATATTTAAGCATATAGTGAGTTTTGCATCTATACGACTCATATGACAGTTACGTTGTCTTAAAACCGATATTAGTTAAAACCAATTTTAATATGGCAAATTTTTATAGGCGTCACAACATGAATTTGTAAAAACATGTTTATAAACTATTTATTAAAGATATTTTAAACTTGAAAAATTAGTGGAAGGCAAAAAAATGTACTTGAATTTATAAAAAATATTACAAAAGTATTCCATGATCTTAGTAAGAAATTTTATATATTCGGAAATTTAAAACTTACATGATAAATTCAAGAAACACTTTATTCTAATGTCACAGTAACAACAAATGCGTTTGCTGTATAATATTTCAAAGCGAAAAGAAAATGAAACAAAATACGAACGAAGACAAGAGACGAGCTAGAATGTCTTTCACTGTTTTCCGAGTCATGCTGGTTGCGCTGCGCTGTGCCTTCTTGATCTGCCAGTGTCAAATGTGAAAATTTCACAAAGGAAATATTTTTCCTATATAATACGAAAGGCGAGGCTTGTATATATAATACGAAATACATTTAAATTTTCTTTTGAAGTGACAAAACAGAAATATATATTATATACGCGTTTGTAGAAAATTTTTATTCTCTTTTCCGTGAGAAAGATGTAGGGAAAATAAGCGTTGTTACACGCTCGTGCTTTGCCTCGTGTATTTGCGCGAAAATTGGTGAATGGTCTTGTTATATTGTATTCTGATTGTTTTACTTTGTCTTGCTTCTGTATTTTACATAGTGCTTGTTAAAAATTCTGGAGAGGTTTCTAACCTATTTTCTTAGGTGACGGAGTTTGGAATATTTTTAATAATTATTAAAAATATTTCTTTTCGCATTGGTTTATTATTATTTTCAATAACAGTACAGATAATAAAACAAAAGTCGCTTGTAATACTAAAATTTTTTTTTGTATAATCTAGTGTATATGAAAATTCCTAAAGTTTCAGTAAAATTATTGGAAATTATGTTATAATCGATTAAAGATTTTATTAAAATCATGTAAAATCTCAAGTAAAATTCCTACAGTCTTAGAAATTTTGTATAAATTTCTAAAAATCATTACAGTTTCAAAAATCATACTTAAAATTTGTACAATTAAGTACAAAATTTAAGAAAGTTATTTATCAAGTATGTAATAAACATCGTTACATACGAATACTATGCTTTTTTTACGGCTGTTAAAAAAACTGTGTTTTATTTCACTATTTTTCGTACGTAAAATGTCTGTTCATAATAATAGTGTAAAAAAGTAAAAAGCGTGAAAAAATAAGGTAACTTTTCATAATTTCATTTTAGCATTATATGAATACATGCACCAAAAGAGTAAATTGAAGAAAAGTTGAAATAACTTCTGTGATTTTGGCGTCAGAAACGTCAAATTTTATATTTATGTTTTAATATTTGTGTAAATTAGTTCTAATTTTAGACAGTCGTAGAGAAAATATAGTATGAAACTTATGCATAAAATGTTTTTATTTTTTTAATTCAATGGATTCTCATTTGTAATACAAAGTACATACTTTTTTTTGCACTTATTGCATAAATTATTCATTCCAAAACTGTGTTAATATTTCAAGATAATTATAATATAGTAAAAAAATCTTTCAGAATTTGTTGTATTAAAATAAAATAGTCTGTATTATTTTTTATTAATAACACTATGTAACACAATTTTTTGCCTAATTTTTTTGAGGTTTGCGTTTGATTTCAAATACAAAATAGTTTACGAAATTCAATATGAGAAGTCTAAAAGTTTGTTTTTGCGTTCTAGCGAATTTTTTCTGAAAACGTGCAAATTTCGATAAATAGACTGGATTTACCGCATATAAACTTGACTCAATATTTGTTGTTTGTGACTGCAGTTAACAAGAAATGTGTGGATAAGTGTGACAAAGTACCAGAAGTGGCATATATAAGAATGTATATTTGTCATTGGCAAAAAACTGAAAAAGCCCTAAATTTTCATGCCATTTTACCTAAAAATTCACAAATAAAATATCGTAAAGCCAATTTATAACGACAAATAACATTGTTTCATTATTTGTATCTCTAAAGTGATTCATTAGGAAGCCTTGCATGCCATTTTTTAGTTATAATTGACATCATCATCAGAAAAAATTAGTCAAATAATAAAAATAATATTAATTTTTCTGATGTAAAGTATGTCAAAAAGTTATTATTAATAAAAATTAAAACAGAACTATATCCTAAAGCCATTTTATTTTGATAATTATTATAATTAATTGCTTCATATATTAGCAATAGCAAAATTTTACAAAATTTTTATTGGTCAAATGTGTTGAGTAATTGCTATCAAAACACGCAATAAAAATATTATTTCACAGGAGCACATATTCAATATTTAAATAATGAAATTATAGAAATATAGTAAAATGTGAGAAATACTTTTATTAAAAAAATATTTTAAAATTCTAATTTTAATCAAAGTGCAAATTTGTTACACATTAAAATTATAATCAAATAATATGATTGCTACATTATTATTATTTCATTCCAACACAAAAGCAATTTTATATAAAAACTGAAAAAAAAAACATTTTTTTTATTATTTTTTTGACACAAAAACTTATTCTAAAAATCAAGAAAAAAAATCTAAGAAAAATTCTACAAGAGCGCAGTGTTATTTACAAGTAAACATTTCAATTAAAAAACTTGGAATATCTCAAATGTTGATGTCAACGGGGACGTTAAGTATTCCGTAATCAATAGATAAGTATGGGTAGATGCAACCCTTAGAATTTTTCTTCTGTACTCCCTCGAGGGGAATACAGGGGAATGTATTTTCTGTTGCCATCAAGGGTGAAGAAGTACTCACACACATAAAGAGAAGCAGGTTGCTGTACGTTTCGTTCTCTAGAGGGTTGCAAAAGCCAACGTGATCTCTAAGGATTGCCTCTGTGATGTTCGGATGTTTTATATGTTCAGTCACCGTGCACAGCTTGCTTAGATGCTTCAGATGTTTTATTTTTTCTTATTTTTATTTTGTTGTATTTTTTTGTATTTCAATTGAAGAAATAAAGATAACGTCTGACTATTTTTTTATGGAATTTAATTGAATTGTTATATATTTATACAATACTAATTAAATTGAATTAATAAATAATACTTTATTAGTAGAAATAATTATTAAAAAATGATAATACGTCATTACAAATATTTTCAAAATTATAAATGCAACATGCAATTTTTAATCTGCCGATTTCACCATCATTGCATCCCGATTGCGGATTAAAATCTGTAGGTTTTAATGAAAAACTATGCATTTAGAAATTTTTTTTTTTGAAAAAATCTTCGAAAATGATTTTTATATTGATATATTCAGTTTTCAATCTGACGATTACACCATCGAATTCAACGCATCAAAATCTATAGATTTCAGTTAATAATTATGCATTCAATTAAAGCAGCTTTTGGTCCTCGGTGAAACATTATGAAATGAATTTATACAATTTTTTTGGACTGGTATGCTATGTTAGATTTATCTTTATCACAGACGTTTTGCCATACATCGTAGATGGCATCCTCAGTGCTTGGTGACTGAATTTTTATAAATTCAATAAATTCCGGCCGTGAAAGCATTATGAAATGAATTAAAAATCTTCTGACGATGGCATAACTCAAGCAGTTGGTCAATAAAGAATTTTTCTTCTTTATTGTAAAAACTAAATAGAGTGTTTTATTTTAATTCATCAAACAAGAACAATTAATATTGATAGTTTGCATTATATTTTCTAACTGAATTGTTAAATATCATTGAAAAACTAAAAACTAATCTAATTACAAAGAAAACAAGTCACTCAACAAAAATAATAAAACACACAACATTTCTTCAAAATCAATTTAATTAATAAAAGTACCTAAATAAATCAATCTACTTTAATGTTTTCATAATTTACAATTAAAAAACCAACAAACAATAAAATAAAACTAAACTGTATATAAAACCTTGAAAAGAAAAGCGTGTACGCCTCGTAACCCACAAATATTTCAATTAGCTTGAAAAGCAATTAACCCCAATGCCGCGGCGGAGGGCAGATTGTACACAGCAAAACTTTATGACTTGATTGTAGTGTCAATGACACCTAGACATCGGTATGCCGGCAAAGTCGTACTGGCCGAGTAAAGACTTTAAAGAACCCTGACCTAGGCGAACGACGACGGTAAGTTAGCCGCCCTTCCCATCCCTTTCCTATCCCTCGTAACTTGGAAAACAAATTTACCCAGCTCTAATTACCGAATAATCATTAAAACTTTCTGTACGCCTGTTTCTCTCCGTGAAGAGTGAATCTTGCAGTGTTTACATGCGCTGGTTTCGCTTGGATTCAATTTTAATTATGAGGGGAAAGATTTGATTGATTTCTAAGGAATTAGAATTGAAGTTACAATTTTTTGGTTTTAAAGAATGTTAACTTAAATGAACTAGTAGCGGTAGCTTAAATTTTAAACAAAATGTATTTCAATTCATAATTGGACAGTAATAGTTATATTAAAATATTAAGAGTTAATGTAACTAAACCATCATTTATTGAACTATATATAATATATCACTGTAATGTACATTAAAATTTATCTACAATTAAAAATAAAAAGTTTTGAAAAAAAAAAAATAATCAAATTACACAAAATTTGAGTTTTCGTTCACATCTATTAATTTACAGAATTTTTGAAACTAATATTGCATCATCATTATATTATAAATTATATCTATTTTAATCAAAGTCGTTTTCTTATGGTTCTAAAGTCCGGTTGTACAAAGCATTGTTGACTTAATCAATGAGTTAACTAGGTAACTAGATTGTCAATTGTTTTCGAACTGCCTCATTGATTGGTCAGTCAGTAAGTTAACAAATTTGTTAATTTAGAAATTTAACAACGCTTTGTGCAACCTGGTCTAAAGATTCCTATTTGTATAAATATATATCTACATATACAATTTTGTCATATATTTTTAAATTCTTGAAAAATTCAAGAAATAAATTTTCCTTGCTAAAAATTTATAATTTGACAAAAAAATAAACTTTTTTTCACAAACATGATGTATTAGGTATTATATAATTTTTAATATTTTTCAAATTGGAAATTTGGAATACAAAAATTTGCATACAATCATGTTAACAATATTAAAAATTTATATTTTTAATATTTTACTGCTAATGGATTCAAAAATTAGTAATTAAATTTATTTGCTTTTTATTACAATACAGGTCAAATTTGGTATAATTAAAATTTTTAATTTTTTCTGTTATAAAACAGGTAATTTTTTAAACACCAAACAAAAAACTATAAATTCAATTACATTCAACTTATAATGGATCTTATAATCAGTTTAATTTCAATTCTAACTCAAAAATCTTCATATAAACTTAGTAAACCCGAAAACATTTTGCTCGGCAAACGTTTTCCCCCAAACTGACGCTATGTAGGGGGAGGGAGGATAACCTATCGCTCCCCACTTTTTCGTCTTACCGTTCTAGTAGAGGGGCTGACGCCGACGCGATCGATCCGGGTTGCCGTCGCGGCGGCCAAGATGGCGGCATGGCATACAGGCTCGGCAAGAAAACAACAGTCAACAGAGCGTATAGATGTGTATGCATAGGCTTGTGTGTGGCGTGTGGCGAGCAGGACGTCGCCTGCCTATAGGTGCAAGAGAGATAACAGTTTTTTTTTTATTTTATTTTTCACTGGCGTCTTCGTTTTCCCTCGTACGGTATTTTCCTTTTTTTCCCACCTCTCTTTCTCCCTGAAACGAAGCTTTCTGGTATATGTGCGCGGATCTATATATGTCTTTCGTTGAGGGTACAGTCGCTATGAAAAATTGTCGATGTGATCGTGGATTTTGGGTTAGACAAAATAAGATGTTTTGTTTTTCTAAATTTCTAAAAATGTAATTTGAGAAATATTTTTATGGCCAGGTCAGTTTAAAACAAAACTTTTGAATTGGAGAGAAAGCACAGTTACATAAAACATTTTTAAACTCATTATCAGCTAACGATATGATTAGTCAAACTGGATCAATCAATCAGTTGTTTTGAAAACAGTTAATAATTTAATCGCGTTGTTAAAATGCTCTTAAGACCAGTATTTCCAATTTTATTTATTCTTAATGTAAAAAATCATTTGTGATTGGTTGAAAATGTATCCTCAGTTTTAATGACAATATTTCATTGGCTAATTTTAAAACTATTCCAAGAATAAATTTGACGTTTTGATGTTTTAGACGTAATGACCACTTATCTGTCAATTTAGTAGAAACAGTTCTACTTGTCGGTCCAACATAAACCTTACCGCTTTCGCACGGAGTTAACTTTATAGTTTTTAGTAATTTTGAAAATTCAATAAATTGAGAAGCATTAAAAGCATATTGTCACTATTCTAGCTTTAACTACCGTATAATTTTAATTTAATTATTTATCTAACAACATAACTCATAATAACTCTCCAACTTTTATGTGAACAGTTCAAAATACTTTTTAATAATAATCAACTAATTACAACTTAAATATATCATATAAAGGTGTACAACAACAAAACGGCTTCAACATTATAACTTATTCACAGATAAATCAACTAATTAAGAAACGATAAAATATCACGTAACGTTTATTTCCGACCAAAACAAATTTAACAAATCATAAAAAAAAGAAAACTTTTTTTTTAACATCGTTTACTTTTCAGCTTTATAACGATCGCTTCTAATCAACTGTATTATAATGTTCGTTTGCTTCAGCAACAACATAAATTACAAATTACGACACTCATTATAAAGTAGGTCTTTAATGGATATTTAACTTAATGCGTTAATTAGTGTTTTATTGTACACGTCATCGGTTAATAGGGAATTTTTACTTTATTGAGTTGGCGCTTTTGAGTGTAATTGATTATTTTTTTAAGGGGATAATTGTTTCATTGTGGGTAATTAAGAATAAATTTGTTTTATGAGGGAAGTAATTATTAAATTTTTTTTAGAATTTCACTTGTTGCTTGTTAAACTGGAATTTTTATTGTCAAGTATTGCGTTGTCTGATGGTATTTTTCAATGATAGTATGTTTGAATAGCATCTGAAATATGTATTTTCAGTTCAAATAAAAAATTTATATAATGAACTATTATTGATCAAGTTTTTTTAAATTCTGTACATCTCCGGAAATAATACAGCGCGATTATAAAATATTTTTGCAACGTTGGTATATAATTACTATATATTTAAAAAATAAATTTAAGTGTTAAGATCATTATACTTTATTTTAAAAAAATGACAATATATTTATAAGTATATTTAACAACTGACTTTGAACAAAGTAATTGTAATTTTATTTAAATATATATATATATATGAACATCAATTTTTGTTAAAAGAAAATAAATTGAAAATAATTGCAATTAAAAAATAAATGAAGTCGACCGAAAATTATTAACCTACTTTTTTGTCATGTATGGAGAACATTATAGCGAGTGTTTAAAAATTGATGCTATCAACAGGAGAAGATTAAATGCTGTAATATTGCTTTATAATTATAAAAATATAATAAAAAAAGAAAGAAAGAAAGATGAAACATTGTCACAGCGACGGAAATTATAGTATCTTTCGCGCAGGTGTATTGAGATAATCTTAATATGAGACAAGAAAAGTATAGAGGGCGGCGCCCTACATACGTGCACACGCATAAGATGACCCGAAGGGCACAGGTGCCTACTACGCACACCACTTTTTCAACAGGACTGTATTTTATTTTTTATGTTTTGAGGTTATTCACTTAAGTATTGTACAATAATATTATTGAATATTATGATCTTTTGTGATTGAATAGATATATAAGTTAATTTTATAAAATTTGATTTAAAATTTAGATTTTATGATAAGTAAAGCCTGCCTGGTGCATTTAATTCACAAATTAAAAATTTATGATATAGATTTAAAATTTACAAATTTAATCAGTGGTACATGATTAATTTAGAATAAAAATCCAACTAATCTGGACTTGACTTAGAAATCAAGTGACTGAATGTATATTTTTTGACTTTTCTGATATATGCATTATTTGAGGATATATGAGAACTGGATTCCAATAATTAATTTTTAAAATGATACTGAAAGTAACATAATTATCTCAGGAATGATGTTGTTAATATGTAATAAATAAAAAAAAAACTTCATTTTATTTATATTTAAAATTTTAAATCATAATTTTGAAATTTGTAAATTAAATTCATCATGCACCAGACTTAAGGCAGCAATGTATTTTGTTATATTTAAAATTTTAAATCTTAAATTTGTAAATTAAATCCATCGTGCACTAGACTTAAAGCAGCATTGTATTTTTTTTTGGTACCGACTTATTTTAAATACTAAGCCAATACAACATAACGTTATCCTAATTAGAAACCTAATAAATTTTTCAATATACTATGACACAGGAACTTGATTATAAAAATTAGCTATTTGAAAGTGTTAAAATTTGAATATAGTTACAAGAATTTCATAATCGACCTGTTCAGTTTATCAAATAGATACTAAAAAACAAAAAAGGTCGAAATTAAAGTTAAGGAGATTTCTAATTATGGTGATGATAAAGTCTCATTCAGACTGCCGTTTTAGTATTAGTTTAATGCACAAACACAAGAATTTGATCAGTCCAAACACTTGACATACTTTTAACTTTAACACCAAGTGTTTGAATTACTTGTTCGTCAAACTAAAACGGCAGTCTGAATGAGGCTTAACATATTATAGTATAGAAAAATAAATCTATTAATAAGTAAATTTTTTTAGAGTTGCAGCGGATTTTAAAATTGCTTTAAGTTAAGATAAAAAATAAATTTTATCTATCAATTTTTTTAATTATTGAAAAACTTGTAAAAAATATAATTGACAAATCATCGGTTCTGTTGTCAATGTATGTATATTCTAAGTGCAACGTAAGATTGATAGTTGTATGTTTTGCAGTTACAAAAAATATGTATTTTAATTTTTACGAAAAAGTAGGATATTTTGGTACGGTTTGAGAATATTATAGGTATAAAACCTATAATACCTAAGGTATTGTACCAGAAGCACGGAATAGTACTCATTTGATAATTTATAAGAGTGGGAAATGAACATTTTGCGCGATTTTCATATTATACTACGACTATAAAATAGAAAATTATACTCTTTCTTTTGACATGAATAAATATATGGTATGGGAAAAAGTCAATTTAAAAAAATACATGAAAATTGTAGTACAATACAGAATTTACATTACAATTAAAAATTAGAACTGTCTCTAAGATAATCAACAAACTTATAATAGTTTTTGTCAATGAAAAATTTCTTTAAATAAAATTTAAAATATTTTTTAGATTTTATGCTACTAATTTGCTATGATTGTAAAAAATTAGGCCAACGTGATTTGGGTTAAATTTAGCTATATTTAAATTTATAACATTATATTTTGTGAGATGTATCATATAAACGTACAATTATTGTGCAATGTAATATACTCGTGGCGTAGACTACAGGAATATTAGTGGGCATATACAATATATTACATTTATCAACCAATGACAAATTTATAAGTGACACTTTATTATATATAGTTGTAGAAAAATATATTGCATGCATGCATCTTATACAGAAAATAATTTTGTTTTTCATTTATTATTATTATTATTATTTTTAACTTGGGAAATATTTTTATTACTAACCTGTATTTAATAAGACATACTCATTCAATTTTAGACACATCACATCAAAAAATCAACGAAAAACTGCAGGTGAAATATTTTTCAAAAACAGAGAAAAAAAATCGTTAAGCTAACCTTGCCATCAAGGATAGCTCTCTTAATTTTAAGTTTTAACCTTCTCGTCCCTGTTGGCACTTGCAGGTGTATGAAAATAGCCATCTATTGCTTCATCAGTGATGGAAAGGTTAAACATATAGGAATCGTTAAAAAGATCGATCGATTTCTACTTGTTTTCCAGTTGACTTGTTGTGTTATCAACTGTTTTTTCCCTCTTCTATTGGTGTGTGTATTTTGTTTTTTGTAGTTAGAAACGATACGTGTTTTATAATGATGGCTATCATACATAACTGATTTGCATATCTTTTTAGTGTTTGATTTATGTTTTCCTTTAAGGGCTACTGTATTTCAAAAACGTATAATTTTGTCAAATTGCTAAAGAAGCTTAAATTTATAGGTATGCCAGTTTGGAAATTTAATTTTCTATATTTAATTTTTATATCTTTCAAGTTTAATTTTAAAGCTTCGTTTTATGAACGATAAATAAATTTACTTCACAAGTAAATTTTATTCTCCTGCTAAATTACTTCGAAAACAAATGTAATTTCAGCAATTTACTACCAGATTACTATTATTAATAATAATAACAATTTTTTAATATCACTAAGTAAATTTATTTTTTTTTATTACGAAAATCTATAGAAAAAACACATTTAATTTTAAAATGAAATAAAAAAAAAATTGATGAAAATATGATATCAAATATTTTTTAATCGTTTTCTGATTACTAAATTTATTTTTCAATACTAGTAAAATATTACTAATTTGTAGCATACTATAGTATTACGAAAATAATTTATTTAGGAATATAAGTAATTTTTTTTTAATATTTCTTGAAATAAGTAGGGTATTTTGACTTGATTTTAAGTACGTTTGCAATACTAGATACATAAATATTTCCACTTAACGCAAATTCTTTTTTAAAACTTATTTTAAGTCTTTTATCCATTAAATAAATTTTAAATAAACTTTTTTTAAGATATCACAATACGTATATAAAATTCACCTGCATAAATTTCGTATAATAATAACACTTAAAAATCAAATAAGTTTCGAAAAGCATTAAAACGCGGCTACCATAAAATTATTTAACCCTTTAAACGCAAACGCATCCGTACATTACCACGAACATATATACATCAAAAACAAATTGCGTTAACTTGTTTTGCCCGGCAAATGCAATATAATCTGAATATACATATATATATGTTTTTACATATGAATGCCGCTAACATTACGTATGTACCATATAGTGACGATATACGGGCGCGTTATGTGTCTAGATAGGGTACTATAACGTTTTTATTTTCATTATAAATCCACTATAAAAATAGCTTTATACAATTTTATCGGTTGCCGGGTTTCATTAAATGCCCGCTTTTACTGGCTATATTCGTCCGGCCGATTTTATGAACGTGTTTTGCAGCAACCGATGTGTTTACGAATATATTTGAATTATATCTCGACGTGAATATAAATGTAAACGTTTTTTTTTGTCCAAATGTCGGTGTAAATGTGTTTAAATTTGTTTTTTTTTTCTTTTTTTTCACGTTTTTAAACAACTTTTTGATGATTTTTAACGTGTTTATATTTTTAATAATGTATTATGCTATATTTGCTTTTTTGCAATTTTAATTTATTTCTTTAAATATAAGCAAACATTTTTTTAATTTTGTTATATTTTTCAAATTCTATCAAATAATATTTTACTCTGTTATATTGTTCATCTCGCAACCGTAATTTATCAAATTATAAATTACGGTTTTTGATTAATCACAACTCTTGTAAACCGTTTTAACTATACGTTTAATAATACGTTTGTAATATATGTGTATTCCGTTAAGTTATATTGTTCATAACTCATAACCAGACGATATGAAATTATAACTCACAGTTTTAATCAATCACAACTTTATGAAACTTAAAATTATTTTGGAAAGTATTTGTTTTTCTACTGAATAATTGTAGAAAAATTATATTAGACGGTAATAATTTTTAATAATTATGAAGAAATATTTAAAATAAATCATGAATAAATATTTGAGATTCATTTATTTTCACTAAATATTTGGGACAGATTTATGAGGTCATACGCATTCATGTCATCTATCACTGCTACCAACTGATACTAAATAATCGCCATTGCTTTACATTGGCAGTCAGCTGTTGCGGCTATTTGTTATCAGTTAGTAGCAGTGACATAAATTCGCATATCTTCACAAATCTGTCTCAAATATTTAGTGAAAATAAATTAATCCCAAATATTTATTGCCAATATTTATTCATACATTATTAACAAATTATTACCGTTTAAAGTGACTTTTATGATTATAACAGACTCAGATGATTTACTGGACTCGCTTAAGTGTGATGAAATTCGAATTTCTGTTATAATATTTTGAATAAATAGAAGAATTAATTTCATGATTATATTTGACCTTCCTTCTCACATTAAGTCATAAGTTGTAGACAAACATATTGAAATAGTTATATTAACAAATATTTTTATACTTAAAACTTTAACTTTCAACTTTATTCAGTTATTTTTACCAAATCAAATATTCTTAAATCAACTTTCCGGCCACCGAAAAACTGATTAAAAAAGAAAACGAAAGAAGAGAAAAAAAGTTGATCGAATATAAAATTTCGTGCGAACGCAAACAAGCGTCTAATAAAAATCGCACACTCGGCGAAAAAGTAGTAAGTAAAGTTTATTTCGAAAACTTATATACAAGAAAAGCAAAAAAAAAAATTTAACGTAGAACCATCGATGCTCTGCATAAGCGATTCAACCCGCTAGGAACGCATTTGACAGCGCGCGCCCGTATAGAAACGAACTTCTTTCTAAGCGCGTTGGTGTACGTAGCGTACCAAGCAAGAGGGTAAACGGAGAGATGCAGGTGGTGTGGCGCCAAGCCCCCTCACCCACAAAATCACACCCCTACGCGACTGTGCATACCTCTAGTGTGCGAGCAAACTCATTCGTGTTATGGATTTTTCATAAAAGTTGTGTGGAACAAAATATATCTACATATATTTTGGTGGAATATATTTTATTAAAGTTAGTAAAATGCTCGTTCCTTACATTTGATAGTAGAATCTAGCTCTGTTTTGTCTTTTATAGAGATCTAGTTTTATGTTTTAACATACAATGTTTTTAAATACAAGGTGACGCAAAAGTCATTAACTTATCTGATGATGCTCTAATTTTTGCAAACGGCGTCTGATGTCATCGCGACTTTGAAATTTGTGAAGTAAACAGATTCAGAGCCATGAATCGCTATACCCCTCAAGAACGCGGAATAATTGTGTCAATGTTTTTGACAAATAATCGGTCGGTGGTTTTTCTTTTTACAAACGAAGTTACTGCCTTAGAATAGAAAATCAAGTGGTGACTTTTGCGTCACCTTGTATAAGCTAGAAAAAAAAACTAAATATAGATATATTATTAACGCTTTATTTACTATTATTCATTGAATAACACTATATTAGAGTTTGTCTATTGTTTATAAACTCATTGTATTGTATTATGTTTGAAGAGATTTTGTAACTAAAATATTTAATAAAGTACCTAAATAATATTTAAGAATATTTTCGCATAAATGTAAGTTCTGTTGAATGAGTTAATATTACTTTATGTTCTATGGACCCAATTTACTAGAATTGTTCTATTGATACATACATACACAGTCATGCCATGTACCCACAAGAATGTGGCACAAACTCTTCCCACTATCGTAAAATTAGTTTTTTCCAAATATTTCTATCTAGACAAGTAACTTTAGCTTCATTCACATTTATGATACCTCTCATACATACGCTTCTATTTCTACACTCTCAATTATACAACTCCATCTACTTATCGGATATTTACGTAAACGTATACCTTCAAAATCATTCACATATAATCTATTAAACAAACGTTCATTTGCCAACATTTGCCAACAACTATTACAACAACATCTGTTTTCAATTTCACACTTGTCATACACTAATCTTTTGCGTACCCGATTTCTTCTAGTTACACTACATACGTCACGTAAAAATTTCATTTCTACAGCAATTATTTTCTTTTTAAGCTTTTGTAGCCAAATCGAACATTCAAATGTTATTGTCTTAGTTTGACAGTGTCCTCATTCAATTTTAAATCAAGTACAAGTACCTTTAGCTTCATCCACATTCATGCTATCTCTCATACGTACTCTTCTATTTCTACTACTTGAAAACATACACTCACGTATACCTTTAAAATCATTCACATATATTGTTTTACGCAAATGTTTATTAGACATTCGATCAACAATTTTTATTTTAATTTTTACACTCATCTTACACTACCTAATGCGTACCCGATTTCTTCTAGTTACACCACATTTACCACGTAAATATCTTATTTCTACCGCAGTTATTTTTCTTTTATGCTATTGCAGCAAAAAATAACACTCACTGTCATAGAAACAAATTTTATTGCTTAGTTTTACAGCGTCCTCAGTCAATTTCAAGTTAATTTAAAATTTGAATTTTGTGTTTTAGCATTGTTTTTACAAAACGAATATAAATTGCATATTATTTATTTTGTGTTCTATGTGAAATCTGTTAGGGTTTTTTTTTTAAGTAGATATTTTTAAATATAAATTTATATTTTTGGAATTTACATAAGATAATTTATATAAATAAATATAATTGTATAACTAATTATATTAGAAATGTTGTTCGTTGTGTTTAAATAAAGTTTAATTGATTCCCATCTCATTCTCATCTCAAATAAATGTCACGGGCAGAATCTTGCATCTCGCCTACCTGTTTATTTTGTCGCCTGCTGTGTACTAAATCTTTCTCATCTAGTAATTAATTAAGTTAAACTTTAAATACATGCTTGCAAATGACATATTTCTTTCCCTATTTACTCCTAGTTCACGTAACAGCTTTAGAAATTTTAATTATTTTATTGTTCGTTAATTGGATATATTTTGATATAATTAATAAATTTATTCAATATATTAAACTACTTATTAAAATTTAAATTTTATAATAAAAATAATTATTACAATTTTGTTTCGATAATTATGATAAATAAAAAAAACTTTATAATTAAAATACTAAAATTATAAAATGCTGTATAATTTTTAATTAAAAATCGACGTTTCGATATAACTTAAATCATCATCACGAAAAAATATACAAATGAGACAAATAATAAACAAGCAAAACATAGAAACAAGTTACTAGGTGTTTTACAAATATTTTAATTTCCACTTAATCGCAGTAACATAATACATATTATAATTAGAAAATTTAATATATTTAAGAAAGTGTCAGGATTCGAACCCGAGTTTTGTGCTTTCAAGTCAGACTTTCTAACCACTAGGCCACGAGCCCACGATGAAACATATACATTTTTTAAATTATATTGTGTTTGACTAATTATCACCAAATTATACGTTAACCTGATCAGTTGTATTACAGTAATCTGATATTAAAGGAATGTTTTTTTACGATGACACTAAGAGTTTTACAAATATTTTAATTTTCACTTAATCGTAATGAACTAATATATAATTAGAAAATTTTATAAATTTGGAAAATAACAAAATACAAGTAACTAGTTATTTGTATTTTGTTTTAATATTTTACTATGTTACAATAACTTTTAAAGAATCTAATTTGACTTTTTTAGGTTGTAGTTCTGTATTATTATTTATTTAGAAAAAGATAACATAAATTAGTGTGAATCCACTGATTTAAATAAAATTTGGCTTCCTTTAATAAAAAATTTATAAATTTTATAATCTAGTTACTTATTTTGCTACCTAGTAACTTGTTTCCATATTCTGCTTATTTATTGTAAATGTCATTTGTATTTTTTTCATAATGAAGAGGTACGTTGAGTTCGTTGAAACGTCTATTATTAATAAATATTAATACAGAACTACAACCTAAAGCCGTTTTATTTTAATATATTGAGTTCTGAAAGATTTTTTACTATGCCAGATCATATATTAATAATATTATTTTAATTAAAAATATTCATCTCATTTATTCGATGTTATTTTGTTTAGTTCATTAGTTGATTTACAAAAAGAAATAATTTATTAGGTTTTTTAATTTTATGATTAATTTGCATATGAATGATTTGCTTTGAACAAAAGTTTGAAAATTAAGCTCGTTAAATCAGACAATTCAAATTTCAACTCAATAATAGCCATTATCTCGTCAGAACGCATTTATAACATGTCTATATTGTACACGAAAGCAGCTAAATTTACCTGGCGTATTATAGGTACACAGGGTGGTCTGATACCTAATACTATTGCTACTGTGAACAGTTGATACTGTTTAGTATTAGCAGTAGTTAAAGCTGGGAGCTATGGGCCTTGTGTATAGACCACCACCACATCAATGTATAATATATTATAGTATTGGCTACAGGTACATTATATTTGAGGAATCAATATCCACAGGCTATACATATGAAACTATATGTAACTATGTTATTTGCTCATGTGTGTGTGTGTGTGTGTGTGTGTGTGTGTCTATGTTCAGTTAAAGACAATAATAGTCGCATGCATTGATGGATTTACAAGTATCTGTGCGAGCTTTAGTTTTTGAAACAGTATTGGATTTAGGAAAAATTTATAAAATATTAATTAAATAAAAATATTAATAATATTAACATAGTAAAAAATGTTTTTGAACTTATTATATTAAAATAAACGGTTTTAGGTTCTAGTTCTCTATTAATAACTAATTAATAATCGACGTTTCGCCGAAATACGTATTTCGACAGCGATACTATCCACATCGGTACAAGTAAAGTATAATAGGTATATGATAGGTACAAGTTAATTTTTAATAATATTATACAAACAATAATTTTTTGATTTAAAATAACTAAATAAATAATTTTTAATAAATGCAGTAAAAATTTTAATTTTTATAATACAAAAAAAATCTTATTTGAGAACATTCATTAAGTTAAATACTTTACAATAAAATTTAATTTAAATTTGAAATTGCTATTAAATTTGATTATAACAATTATATTATATATAATTATATATTTTAATCATATTAAATTTGAAATTGTGATTTTTACAGGTGAGTACCAACTAGGTTTATGGTAACACGAATCAACTGTTTTTAGCATGATGTCCGTCTGCCGGTTTGTCTGTGGATACGTGTAGAGAAAATTCTGTTAAACGGATTGTTATAAAATTAATCAACATTTGGTAAAGATCTGCCAACTGATTTAATTTACTGATGTCAGTTTTATATGTTTTACGAATATTTCGCAACAGAGATGATATATTTCGAGAAAAATTATGACAAATGACAAATGTTGCTAAAAAAAGTTATAACTAACAACTTTTATTTGGAATATTTTTCGATAGGTCTAAATATTTTTTTTAATATTCCATATTTTTATGATATATATAATTCTGTAAATAGGTGACATATTTATATCAAGACAGTTGTGTTTTGATTTACCATGACTACAGTATTTGTTGTTGTACAAATTTGTCTATTCCATAAATTTATTTAATACGATGACGGTTGGTTCTGTGATGACCACAGCAGATTTTTTTACTATAAGCTTAAATTTTGGGTGTTTGATTGCAATGGGCCAGTTAAATATTTTTTTATTAGCAATTTAGAATTTAGAATATTCTATAAATTTTTATAAAAATTTTGCTATTTTATAAATTTATTTAATACGATAACAATCTATTATTTTTCTAAGATATTTGAACTAAATACGTACCCGATAACCAAAGAATCACATGCTCATTCGACATTCATTTATTATTAACGTCAGAACCAAAATGTTTGTATTAAGTGCATGTGTGTTTTTCTATCTATCTACTATGTATTTATTCTGAGTGACTTATTTGTTTTCTATAAATAACAAAAGAAGATTAAGAACAAAAAGCACGTAGAAAACGAAAAACCGATTGCATATAGTCGTAATACCAGTAATACTGTCATTTGTTTAGTTCGTCTATATGTTTCATGCATGTTAGTATATAGAAAAAAAAACAAGTACTCTTCAAAATGAAAATGGAATACCGAAATCGTGAAATCTAATAGTTCAACTTCACGATATATTACATTAGATGTAAATATGTATTTATATTTTGTAAAATTTGAAAAAACATGTATAATATAGTAAATTAATTATTTTACTTAAAATTATAAAAGCATCTTAGTTTTGGAGAAAATTTATTTAAAACATCGTTTTTATAATAAAATAGCAACTTTTTTTTACAGTGTAATTACAAAATTTTGTATTTATATTATAAATAATTTCTGCTAATAACCAACCAAACACCTCTTGAAAATTACCGCGCACATCTCCAGCTATTAACCACAATTCAAATGATCTTAAGAAACGATTCGCTCGTAATTTTTTCAGCACATTTTCTCGGTCGGAACCGGGTAAATGCTAAGTAAACACAGACAGAGCAAACCTCGTCTCGTAGTAAGGACAATGAGAGCACGATGCTTGTTCGCCCAGTTGCTCGCTCGCTCGCTCGCTCATTCTCTACAATCTCGTAAATTAAATTAATTACAACTTCAACAGGTGGCCAAAGACGGCGCGCCGGGGCGTCACGGCGACAAACCGCTCGCGGCTAAACGACGACGCTTGATGAGAAATTACCCGAGAAAAGAAAAGCGTTTATTTTTTCACTTAATTATTTGATGCTGCTGCCGCTGCTTGTATATTCGGATCAAGATTTAGTCTTTTCTCGTTTCAAATTGGTTTGTTTTATTGTAGCAATTTTTTAAATTAATTCTGTGAATAGATATTTTATATTATATTGCTTCTTTACAAATTTTTATTCCAGTTTACGTGTTACTTACTTATCTTAATCTTATAATCTAATTGTTTTTATTTATTTTATTTTAATGTTAAGATGATTTGAAATCGTTTACATAGATAGATATTAAATAAGTACACAATTAATTTTTTTTTGAAAATACGTACAAGTTATAGATTTTTTATATTTTGCTGGCTTTATTCGATTCATTTTTCTACACAAAAATCTATACAATTTATTATACAAAATATATACAGAAAATATACAAAATTAATACGTTCTACACGATATAGAATAAAATGTATAAACGCATGCGCAATGATATTTTACATTTTGATAATTTATTTATATCTAATTTGAAAATTGCATATTTATTAATAATAATGTTTACTGTTTCAACTAAATAAGACATTTTTTTAAACTGTACACATAAATATAAATTGATATAATCTAAATGAAAGTTTGACGTTTTTAATATCAATGCGATAATATATAACCTAAATGAGAGTTTGACGTTTTTAATATCAATGCGCATTCAATTCCGCGTCGAAAAGGCATAAAGGACTTGTTCTAATTCATACATTTTTCAACTTATTTATACCAGAAATTGGATCAAATCGAGATATTTATGTCTGAAGCTTAAATATAAAATTTCTTAAAAATCACTTTTCCAGAATTTGCTTTACATGTGTCCACAAACAGACTTACATTTCGCTAGAAAAAGTTATAAGTAAAAATTAGCATGATTGGAATACCTGCCTCACTAATTCACTATAAGTGACGGTCGACAAAAATGGTTATTTTTGATATTTTTTTTTTAGAAATATTCGAGTCTATTCTGCAGCATTACTGTTAAAATTAACGACATATTAAAACAAATTTTCTAAGATTTTGTAAAGTATTAGAACAATAATTATCATATATAACATTTACAATGTTATATATGATAATGATAATTTTAATAAATTTTGGAATTTTTGTTTTAATTCGTAGTTAATTTATCATTTTTTTTTACATAATAGACATAATAGAAAATTATTTTCTTAATTTTATAATAAATAGAATTAGAAATTTTATAAATTACATATTTGTAACTATTCAAATATTTTTGATATTTGTATTTTCCTATATTCTAAAATATATTTAACTGAAAATGCAAAAGCAGAACAGAACAAATAAATATAAAACCAGAAACCATTTGACATAGAAGCAAATTATCTCGCGACATCGATCAACGCAGCTTGACATTTTACCTTTTGCCTGTGTGTTTCTTGCTGGTGTTCGTTCGCTATTTCAAGCTAACTCTGGACTCCAAACCCGGCATCAGGAACGCTAGAAACGACTTTAGACTTTCGTATGACGTATAATATAAAACCAAACGCGGCAAATAAAAATAAACAGGACTGTGGAAGGTAAATGAAAATATATGATACGTTCTGAACGAAATACGTTTTTCATTTTCTTCGCTCTGTGTGTCTGTTTCTGTGTGTGTGTACGAAGCGAACACAAGAAGAAGAAAACAACAACAGCAAAGAAGAAAAAAAAGATATATTCTTGCCTGTGATAGCAACGTTGCCTTGCGCGTGTATATACGAATTTCGTATTTATATGAGATTTCTTTTATGTGCTCCGTGCAATAGCTCTGTGAGGCCTTAAGGCGTAGTGCACAGAACATGGCAGGAGTGGAGTGAACGGGGAGGAATTTTATTAAAAATTCAGCGGAACTTACATATCACATGTTAAATTAAATCTTGGGTATTCGAGATGGCTGAGGTGCGGAAATACACTGAATCGCTGCTGCGCTGATATTGAAGATGGAATTATTGTTCAACGTATATTTAGATTTTTTTTTCATATACATCAACCTGCTGGTTGCTTTATTATTTTCGGTAGATATTATTTTGCGATAAATTGTGAAGAATATGAAATATTTGAAATACAATTTCTTTTTTAATATTATTAACATTATGAAAATATTAATAATTCAATTTTTTTTAGTAAAGTTACTTTAAGAATATAAAATTTTATTTTAAAAATTTTATTTGTAAAAATTAATGCTGCAATCTTACGATTTGTAATGTTATTATTATTATTGTTATTTGCTAGGAAATAGAATTATTTTTTGATAGAAAAAGATAGAATATCTCGAAACGTAATGATATATTTGCTTTAGATAGTTTTTAAGTATACAAATTTTGTTTGTAAACTTCAACAAATCTGATCTGTGGCATTTAAACTATAATTTAGAACGTCGTAAGTGATTACTTTACTATTTTTAATTTTTATAAATGTTTATTGGTTATTTTAAAATTATTATTAGGGGACTTTCCGGTGCTTATCTAAAAATTAAAAATGCACTGTTATCATATAAGTTAAATTGAACAAAAATTTTGATAAAAGTTATTTGAAATAACTTTTATATATTATGTTTATATCAGAAAAATATTTTAGACTACTACACAAAAATTTTGTTTTCATAGCTAATTTAAATAAACATTTTTTAAAATACAAAGGTGAACTAATTGTTTCAAATTTCAAAAAAATTAAGTATTATTTCTATATATTTAATTAATTTCTTTACATATGACATAAACTTTGTGTTGAATATATTAAATTCTGGAAAATATAATAGTTTTGCATCAAAGCAGTAATACTTATTTACTATTAAAATTACACAAATTTTTTAATAACATTTAAATGTTTTATAAATTTAGAATAATCATATATTTATATAAGTCAAATAGCGATTCAAAGTAATTATATTAACAAACAGTAAAATTGTCAATTAAATAATGGAGTTTGTATTTTATATTTACAATAAGTAATTGTAAAATTACTACGTAATTGTTTTTATAATATAGACGAAAGCATTGTAAATGTAAATTTATATAAACTTTTTGATACATTATTTATACGGTTTTCCTCCGAGAAAAATCTATTAAATTTTCTTTTATATAACACAAACAACAGAAAACTGCAAAAATATATCAACGAAACATATAAGCCCCTTATTCGCTTCAAAACCCACATCCCGTAAAAGAAAATACCCTTCATACTTCCCTTTCACCCGCACCACCGCCACCGACCAGCACCAACTTTGTAAAACTGTGCAGGAAGAGCCCACGAAAGAACGACATTCTAGAAGATAGATTGCCTGGCAAAACAAATCCAATTTTTTGCGCGCCGCGCTCGCATACAGCTGGCTTGGCGCGTTTGGCTTTATCTCGGGCGAAATAGACAAAATGGCAGGCAGCAGGAGAGTGAGCGAGAGAGAGAGAGAGAAAGTGGCAGGAAAGAGAATGCCGCGCGTCACATGTGCTCCTCGTTTGGCGTCGCGTGTGGTGGGGGGAGAACGGTCCCGGAAAAGCGTTAGCACACAGCGGGAGAGACTTTGCGCGAGAGAGAATTTGAATCGTAAGCAGCGAAGGATTGAGATGGATGTGTTTCTTCTCGGCTTGGGCTCTGGCGGAAAGGAAAGTGGGATGCGCGCTCGGGGGGGCGGGGGGGTGCGGGAGTGGTAAATGGAATGAGGGTAGTTTAGATGGGAGGAGGAGGTGGCTTTATACGGCGACGAACTGTTGTAGAATATATATGCTCTGCAGGAGAAGAAAAATTATGTGTATGTGTTAGAAATGTTTCTTGTTGCTATTGGCATTGTTTGATGTTTGGTGAATGGGTTTACTAACTAAGTTTAGTATTGTATTTAGATAATTGCAGTTTTATAAATTAATTTTATAAATTTAATTATCTATTTCATAACGTCAGTCTAAAGGTAAAAATTACAAAGCGTATTTTGTTGAAAATTGAAAAAACATAATAAAGTGACATTTCTTTGACTCAAAGTATTTTTTTACTTTCTACATCATTTTTATTGATAAGTATTCTATTTTTTTAAGTTATTTACAAGCAAATTCTAGTTTCATTCTGTATTGTAAAATTCTGTAATATTTTAATTATAATTCGACGTTACGATTCACTACTATTATAATATGAATATTACAGAACTTTAATCTAAAGTTTTTTATTTTAATAATTTCTCGATGTTTTGTTTAAAATTTTCAATAAAGTTAACAAAATTAAATTATTTAATCTTTTGCCATTATTTAAGGAGATTCATATATAAAAATGCATAAATCAAACACATTTTGTGTTAGTTTTTGCAATTAAAATTCATGTAATGTGGGTATGAAAAACTGATACCAGAAATGTTATCAATACCCGATATTAAAATTTAGGTGTACAATCTCAAATAAACTATTTTAAAAACAACGGTCTTGCATTTATTTAATTTTTTAAAAGAATTAGTATTGAAATTTTATTGTTAACTTTCATATAGAGCAAATGATTTTAATTATGCTAAATTTGGATTTTGTAATATAAATATAATTTTTTTTTATTTCGAAACTCACTAATGAAAAAATTTGAAAATATTATCAAAAGTAAAACATAATATCATTGAGATTTATAAGTAACTTATGTCTAATTCTGTATATATGGGATGTTTAATTTAAGTGCTCCACTATTGCTATCTCAGGAACTGAGAGAGCTATGAGGTTGGGTAACTTAGCAAAGAAGTACTTAAAATTCAGAATAAAATACTCTTTTAAATAGGAAAATAAAAATATATGTTCTTATTTGGAATAAGAAAGTTGAATCCTATATTTTGAGAACCACTGGTCGAAAAACATTCTTATTTTATTTATTGAAATGCTCAAATAAAAAGATATTTCTTTATTAATTTAACCAACCTTATAGTTTTTATAATGCTCGAGAAAGCAATAGTGAAGCCCTGTATATTACCATTAAAATATAAATAAAAGAACTAGGTATTTCATAAAAAATCGATTTTTCTATTAGTAGTTATTTTATAGAATGTCTGTTCTTGGTTATTAGTTATTTCGTAAAATAAGAGATAATATGCTTTAGCGATAACATTAGATCATATATTGATGCCATACTGAGAACAAAAGAAGCACAAATGCAAAATCGAAGTAAAAAAATGCAAAATATATCTCTTCGACGAAAGGAAAAAAAATCGTATGAGCTTTCTTGCGAAAAGAAAATGAAACGGGCCAAAGAAAGCCATCAAGGCAACCAACTAGATAGGCAACGGAGGATATACAAAAAAAGCAGCGAAGAAAAAATAAGATAGATGACTTTGTGTAGATGTGGAATGGATGAATGGAAATGTCTCTTCTGCTTTTTCTCTGCTTCCGCTGCTCGCGGTGATCGAATTTGTTTTCCGCCCATTTTCTCTATGTGTTGTTCTTTTTTTCTTCTTCTTTTTTTTGGGCAATGTGTTCCTATATATATATATATATATATATATATATATATATATATATATATATATATATATATTCTTCGTAAATGTATATTTAGGAGTTCGACGTTGAAGTTGAATTTAGAGTTGAACTCGGTGTACATATAAAATGGATTTTGCTTTCGTACGAGGGAATTTCGGTTGGTTTTAGAATTTTTACGATGTAATTTTCCGCATGCTACATTTGGGTTCGTACTCGCTTTTGTATCTTATTGTATAATATATAAAGAATAATATATTTAAAATATAAAATTTATGTAGAAGTACTTTTTTTTCTATTCCTGTTGCATAATACGTTTATAATATATGTGCATTCTATTAAATTATACGGTTCATTACTTACAACTAAAATAACTGACGGTTTTTAAAACTTTAACTACACATTCGTAAAATGATGATTCATAAATTAGCGTCATTGCTAAGCTAGGTTACATACATACATACACAATCACGCCATGTACCCAAAAGTTTGTGGTTAATCTTAATAAAATATCTTATCAAATAATAATTATTTATAAATATCATTTACGTCATACCAAAAAGTGATTTTTTGAAATAAAACGGCTTTAAATTGTAAGTTTGTATTAATTTTTATTAATAATCGACGTTGCGACGTATTCAACGTGTTTCTTCATCAGGAAAAATGATACAAATGACATATAGAGTAAATAAACAGAACATAGGAACAAATTACTATAGGTAACAAAATAAGTAACTAGATGAAGTAAAATTTGAAGCTACTCTAATAATTGCAGACCAATCAATATTAACAGTAGATTGATAAAAGAAGCAATAGAAATTTATAAAGAAAAAATGAAATCAATCTGTGTGAATTTAAATAAAATCTGGCTTCCTTTAATTAATAAATTTTGTAATCTAGTTACTTGTATTTGTTACCTAGTAACTTGTTTCTATATTTTGTTTGTTTATTATTTATGTTATTTCTATATTTTTTCTTGGTGATAATATACGTTCAGTATATCGAAACGGCGAATATTAATTAAAAAATATACAGAACTAGACCCTGTAAACTTTTTATTTTAATATAATGAATTAATATGTTAATATTTACATACATACATACATACATACATAATTGCACTATGTATTCAAGAGGGTGTGGCACAAACTTTTTTCACTATCTCAAATTTAGTTTTCTCCAAACATTTCATTTACTTACTTATTTGTAAAATTTTACAATTAGGTAACTTTTAATAATCCAAGTAAACATTTAATTTTAATAAATTATAAGTAGGAAAATTATGTGTTATATAAGAGAAACAAAGAAACTTCAACCTCCTTCCCCGGTCTTAAGTAGCGGCAACTTGAGCGAATACAACACACACGCACATAGATAGAAATAAATGAAATGCAGTGAAAATGAAAGATAGGTCGGTGTCTGGTAGTGGCGGGTAATAATGCTTGAAAAATATTATAAATTATGAGCGACGCTTAAACGTCGTCTTTTATTTATAGTTGGCCATGGGATGCGCGCCGCGACGCGAGCACAAGCGTTAATTTACTGAAAACAACACACCATTTCGCTCACAACTGAACTTCTGGTTCCGTAAGGGTCTTAACGACTAACTAAATGCACATTGCCTCTTCCAAACGATACTGTTTCGTATTGTCTTTATTACATATTGATATTTATTTGTTATAGATAATTATTTTTTTGGATTAATTGGGTGTCTTATGTAAACTGTATATTCTGTACTCAATCAGTATAATCATGCCTTAGTAGATATTAAAAAAAAAATCATATTTTACTAGATATGAACAAAAATTGAAATTTTATGTAATTTAATTTTTTTTTGTAGCTACTCGTATATATTTTTAATTGTAGATAATTATAAGTAAAATTATATCTGGTGCAACCTCAAAAAGTAGTTGAAATATTAAATTTCAAATTAACACATACATATATCCAGACACAGTCACGATATATGGACTTATAAGGAAGTGGAACAAACTTCTTTTTTATTCAAGCATAAAATAGTATTCACAGAACATTGCTACCTAGATATAAAACTTTTGTTTCATCTACACTTATGATAGCTTTCATACATGCTGTATTATTTTTTATCCGTTATTCGTTCAAAATATCATAAATGCTACCATCTATTATTGCTGTCAAAAATGCCGGGTTGGGCAATATTGGAATTTCAATTTGATATTTAAGAAAATGTTGATATTATCGATATATCGATATCATCAATAATTGATATTTAAAAAAATCGATAATATTGATATATCGATATTTTGAAATATACCGATATAATTTAAATATTTATATATTCATTGAAAAATTTACCTTATATCAATCAATAAGTAAATTAAACAATATATCAATGTATATTTACGTTAACAGTATAATTAAAATTGAAAAATGATATTTTAATAATGTACAAATTTTTACATGCATTATTTTATTTAAAAAATATTTGTAATGATTTTTTTTTAAGAAATGCAGTAACTAGAATAATTCATATGTGGAAAGAATCTCAAATATGTTTAGTTAAAAATAGAATTTCATAAATCTTAAATTTGTTCAAATATCAAAATATCGATAATATCAATATATCAATATAACGGTAAGTTAAATAAAAAATTAGATAACTTTTAGTTTATGTAATCAGTTTTAATAAAATATTATTTATCCTAAAATATAAATATTTTACTATAAAATAATTAAACATTTTAATAATTTACTTTATTTCAACATGCTTTGTAAAAAAATACTTGTAAAATTCAAGGTCAGACGTCTCTAATTTTGACGGCGATAATAATAGTACACTGAAAAAAATCTTTATAAATTTATGAATTTTTTGTTACAGATAAATCTGATATGATTATGGAATATTGAACAACGGTAAGTAAAATTTTTAATAATTTGAGGGTTACATAAAACAATGTTAAACGCTTTGAAATCTAATGAAGCACTTCAAAAACAGTTGACAATCTACTTGTTTAGGTAACTCATGAAGGCTCAGTATTACAAAATGTTGGAAAAATTAGCCAATAAAATGTTGTCATTTATTCTGAAGAAACATTTTTACCGAATCACAAATAATTTTTTAGTTATATTAAGAATAAATAAAATTGGAAATACTGGCCAAAAGTTAATAACATTTTATGCAACTGACTAATACTATTTTTTATATATCTTTTATTAAACAAATTATCAGCATACAAAAACTCGCGTTTTATTTATTAGAAAATTATACAATTCAATGTAGCATATAAAAACAGGAACGAAGCATGTTGTATCTTTATAATATAGGCACAGGCAATACAATTTTTGCGCAGAATATTATTACATATATATATATATATATATATATATATATATATATATATATATATATATATTCTCCAGCACGGCGAAGCACTTACATAGATGAAATACATTATTGTGGGGGTGTATGTATGTGTGTTCCAGACTAAACGAAAAAGAGAGCGAGAGAGAAAGAGAGGGAAAGAGATAAAGCGAGATGGTTGCATAATTTTTTTACTCGTCGAACAGAAATATTATTCGTCAGACTATAACGGCCTGATTGTCAACTATAAAAAGGTGCAGACGCGCACTGCTCCTCTAACTTTATTACCCGAAATTTTATGGCAAATAGGGGTATGTGAATATAAAATAACTCACTTTGGGTCCGTACGGGGGTGGAAAAGACATTTTTTGTAGCTTTGCTCGCTGAATTAGAATCGTTGGGGACTTGGGGGACTGGAGGGGAGAGTGGTATGGTTAAAATAAAATATAAAAAATTTGAAGGTTATTAGATTATTTTTTAGTATAAAAAAGGCTTGGAATTTGATGATAGTATTTTTTGTTTTATAAAAAAATTATTGTATTTTTTGTAGTTTATAGTAATCATTTTTTTATAAGTAATATTCTTTTATTATCATTATTATTCCGTTTTACGAAACTCACCATCTCTGCAAATTATGCTGGATACAAATATAAGTATATATATATATATATATATATATATATATATATATATATATAATTTTATTGTACTCTTTCGAACCAACTGGATTTTAAAATATAATTTTTTAATTAATTCTCGTATAATAAATGTATTTATTGCAAAAAAAAACCAATTGTTTTAGTACTTTATGTAATTTTGTACTTATGTACCAAAATAATTAACAATTTATATTATATTTAATTTAAACCGAAAACACCGGTAGCTAAATAAATTATTAAAATTTAAAACGTATAACAAAATATAATCTAATTATTAATTAATTGACAAAATTAATTAGAATTTTTCTAGTTATTTTCACAGTAAATTAAATAATTATTTCCCCAACTCACAATTTAAATCAAATTTATTATAATTCAACAATTAATTAATTATAAATAATTAGATACGTAAAATCTGGCATTATAAACATATTATGTATTTATATTTCCGAATGAAAATTAAAACAAACAACGTACAATCTACAATTTTGGTTTGTTAGTTATAGTTAATTAATTATATTTAATTAATTTACAAACACTTTATTCTATTAAATGCCACACATGTACACACTAAATACACGAACAAATCAAAATTTCTAATTTGATATTCAAGTCAGAAAAAAATCACATACACAGAAATGGTAAACAGTTAATTAATGGTCATTTAATCGTTTGAATTTTTAATGATTTCATTATTTAATCGAGTTCATTGCGCATTAGATAAAAAATTTGTAAAAAAAATAATAATTATACGTTAAAAAATTCAAAAGTTTAATTAATTAAATAAAAATGCTGATAATTGGAATAAATTTAAAATAATTGAATGATAATTAGAAAAAGATTTTTTGTTGGTAAAAATATATAAATAATGATGATTATTATATATAGATACACAATCACGCCATGTACCCACTAGCTTTCTACTATCCTGAAATTAATTTTCTCCAAACATTCCTATCCAGACATATTACCTCTTAATCATCTTAATCGTCCACGCAAACTTATACCGTCAAAATAACCAAACATTCATTAGACATTCGCTCAAGATGACCGAATCATCTCAACTGACCAACACCAACTTTTGCAACATTTTTTTTTTTTTTCAATTATGATAAACTATTTGTATTTACACGGAAAAAATTAAAAAAGCGATTTTATTCAATCCGAAATCGATAACTAAATGTCAGATGATTTGCCTATTGGACGATATTTCCAATAACATTCAGTTTTTTTTTATGTTACGTATAATTTTGTTGAATTCATATTGTTATTTAATAAAGTTTAGATAAATAATTGAATACTGCAAAATAATTGAATAAACAAAAACAAATAATTATACGACAAAGTAGAAAAAAACATCTAATTACATTAGTTAAATACACCAAACTATCTACTGTATCTGTAATTGGATTTTCACTGTTACACAATAAATAAATAAAATTATATGTTTTATTAAGTATGATTAAGTTTGAATCATTAATTTGGTTTTAGATAAAACCACTAAAACGTTAGACATAGTATCTGTTTTCTTTGTAGAAATACATTTCTTTTGAATTGGATTGTTTTTATAAACAATTATTATAAATTTCACATTTGAATGCATTTTATATTTATTGTTATTATTTATTATTTTTATAAATAAATAACGATAGATAAATTAGCTTGTTCCGAAGCTGTACAATAAAACAAAAAATAATATTATTAGTTTCAAATCAAAAATATAAATTAAAATTTATTATAAATTTATAATACTCAATCATCTAACCTCTTTTATTACCTTAGGAATTAAAGCATGTTCTGAAATCATTTTTTTAATAAATCATGTAGATTTATTTAAATTTCATTTTATATTATTTCTTATTTATTTAGTCATTCAGTCATAATGGCAAACTTAAGAGTAATATCTAAAAAGTTAAAAAATATACTTTTTATAAATATATATATATATATATATATATATATATATATATATATATATTATTTAGAGTTTAAAAGTAATAATCAAATTTATGAATATGACAAATTAAAAACTTTAAATCAGAGAAAGATTATTTTCGATCTCTAATATGTCACTTTAAATAATAAAATATTTTAAATGAAATGGCTTTAGGTAGTAGTTTTGTATTAATATTTATTAATAATCGACATTTCGACGTACTTAACGTACATCTTCATCAGGAAAAATGATACAAATGACATGTGCAGTAAATAAACAGAACATAGAAACAAATTACTGGGTAATAAATTAGGAAAATTTTATAATTTTTAATTAAAGGAAGCCAAATTTTATTTACATCAGTGTCTTTACACTGAAAATGATAACACAATCAATGTGAAGGTACTGATTTAAATATTAGCTTCCTTTAATTAAAAGTTTATAAATTTTATAATCTAGTTACTTATTTTGTTACCTATATATAGAAACTAGTTTCTGTGTTCTGTTTATTTATTTTAAATGTCATTTGTATAATTTTTGTCGATGAAGATGTACGTTTAGTACGTCGAAACAAAAATATTAATAAATATTAACACAGAACTATAACCTAAAGCCGTTTTATTATAATACCTATAATGAATTCTGAAAGATTCTTTACTATAATAATAATATATTTAATAAAATTTGACTTACGCTATTCATTTAAATAATCGTATAACAAAAACAAAAATATAAATAATTAATGTATTATATACATTTAGTTCTCTATATAAATACTTAAGATATGCTTGTAATATAATTAAACCAATGCTGTTTTGTAATTTTAAGAAAAATAATATATTAATTTTGAATAATAATTTTAATTGTAAATTTAATTAATAATATACATACATTCTTAAACTATTTTAAATATGTATATTTATTATAATAAACAAAAACAAAATAAAACATACCATACATATTTTTTTAAAGAAAACATAAACCATAAATAAACATAATATAAACAATATCACTGTATTCACTAATTATAATTTTAAATAACGTATCACAAAAACATTCACTGCTCATTGACATGACAACTCAAACTGTACAAAAGTTGACAACATCAAAACAAAACAAAAACAAAAAAAAAACGAATCGGCCATCTTATATACATTCCCGCGTTAACCTTCAAAAACAAATGAATACTTAAAAAAAACGAATTCACAATCAAATTCCGTGACATTCTCTGCACCGGAAGTTGCCATTCTGTACTCTGCTCTACTAACCGACTTAATTAGTGAGTATCGGATCAAGAGCCCTGTGCCTCGCCAAACGACTTACGGGCTAAGGAGGAGCCAGTGTGTAAATTAGGGCATTGTGCAGCCGGTAACAGCAAAGCGGTGGGAAATACGTGCGTTCCGTGCCGTTGAAATAGTGTACAGATGTATACGGATGCATCGGGCATATTTCATAGAATGGATAGGTTGAAGGCTGTATGAACGTAGGTAGGTTTCGAGGTGGTTTTTGGATATTTGGTTGGTCCTTTTTTTTTGGGTGTTTGGAAGTCTGGGTGGGGTGAAATTTTTTTTTAGTGGTAGGGGATGGGGTGGATTTTTTGAGACTAGAGTGGTAGGGTTTGTATAGTTGTGTTTCGAATTGATTTTGCAGTACTGAAGAAGTCTTTGATGTTTCTGTAACCACAGAGATTATTTTGTTATATCAAACAAGAGACAGTTTTTTTTTTAACTCGAGATAAGATGTGGAATCTATATATTGTTGCATTACATTTAATCTATGCTTAAATATTGCACAATTTTAACCGGAGTTGGAAAGATTCGTCTCTGAAATAATTAATTATTATGTTTTATTAAAAAGTTTTTTGTTATTCAAAAAAAATTCTACTACAATTTTTGTAAATACTTAATTTTATATATTTTTAGTTTTTCACAAATTTTACTGTTTATGATTCTATTACTTATACACTGTAAAAAATTGGGTATTTTTACAGATAAAATATGGACACTTATGTTATAGATATTTTGTCTGTAATTGTACAAGCGTTGATAAAAAATAATTATTTATTTATTTTATAAATTTTATTAAAAAAATTTTATATATATTTTTTTCTAGTAAATAATGTAATTACATAAAATAAGTTATACATATTTGATGTAAAGTTAAATATTTATAATAATGGTAAACGTTTAGTACCTTTTCTGGTTTCATTTTTCGTAATTATAATTTGTATATATAAATATTGAATAAATTAGTTCTTTATAAATATATAACGAACAATGGTGGTAAAAATTTATAAAGAACTTAATAAATTTAAAATAAAATCTTAAATATATTTTTTGGACTAAGAAATTTATTTTACATTTATTTTATTACTAACATAATGCCCGTGTTTCGCTACGGTATTTACTACTGTATCCGTTCTCCACTCGACATAAATATATACTCAAAATAAATATTTAAAAAAAAATTTTGCTCAATAAGTGAAAATTGCGAATAATAAAATTGTTTATATAAAAATAATTATAAAATAAATTACTATTAAAAAGATATATTACCATAAATTTAATTTGTTTCAATTTAAGAATATTTAGTAAACAACATTTTAAACACAAAATTTTCGCTGTAAATTAAACGCTCAACAGGTTAATAAAAACATTTTCATAACCAAAAAAAAGCTGTAATATAAAGCAAAATAAGAAACAAAACAACATCAAGACTAATTTTGGGTGTTAAAAACCCTTAACAACAACTGAGTACAATAATCATTTTTATCTTTTAATATACATTTGCATTTGGCAAAAAAAATTTCACTACCACCACCACGGCAATCGTGAAAAACCGGCGCTAGCAACTTCAAGAATAAAGTAAAAAAAGTCCCAAAGTTAGCGGTCGGTATTCGTGTATATACTATATAAAAAGGAGTTAACGAACAACTCGGGAAATAATAAAATAAACGAATTAAACGTCGTGCAACGTATAACGCGAACGCAAAATGGTTATGCTAGCGCAACGCCACCATTCGTGAAGACGGCACACCACGGCATCGCGGGGTTAAACGAATTAACTTACTTTTGGTGAAGAAATAGGGGTGAGGAGGGAGGTATACGTACGTAGCTTCAGGTCTTAGCTGTTGAACCCCCACAGTGGACGTACGCCACTGGAGACAGTATGCAAATTGGTTACGGACGTTTCTGAAGTCTGTTAACTCTGTTAGCACGCCTGGCATAAACAGCATCTTTTTTTTACTTCTTTCTTCTTCTAATTTTTTTTTTTTTAGAAAAGGAAAAAAGTGGGTTTCCACGGTCATGAGTTTTGTACTATCTCTTCATGTTGATGTTTTTTGATATATATATATATTATTTTTTGTTTACAATAAAATTGGAATATTTGTAATTTTTTAAACCAATAATTGTTAATATTAAATTTTATATTATTTAGAAGAAAATAAACATTTGTAGCACAAATGTATAAACTAAAATTTAAATAAATGTACTTTTAATAACTTTTCTTAATTTTCGTTTTGGAATTTTGAGTTACAAAAGTGTTTAAAATTTTCTTTTCATTACTGTTTACATATAAAATATTTTCACAAAAATATCCACTATAATTAATTTTTTTTTTACAGCTTATATTACAAGACAGTTTAGTTTAAGCCAAAATATAGTTATTTTAAAAATCTATATTTTGGTTTTTACAGAAATTGAATATTTTATATTAATTTATAGTTTTATTGGAAATTAAATTTAACATTTTAAATATATAAATATGTCACTTCACTATAACGCGTATGTTTATAAATAATACTTAATCAAAAAAACATATTTAATTAAATAAAAAACTAAAAAAGCTAACTAAATTTTAGATGATTTATTTATTTAATTAGATGGTATATATTAGTTATTTCATATAAATATAAATTAATTAAAATTAAATTGTTATTTCAAACATTGTGTAGAGAAACAATCAATGACTTTTGAAAAATCAACAAAGAAAAATTGATAAATATATCTATACGATAAAGTAGAAAATATATATCTAATTGTATTATCTAAAATATTATCTAAAGATATTTTTCTGTGTAATAAAGTATTTGTTGAAAACTTCTGTAAATCAAAATTTTAGATATAAATACTCGTAGTATTAGCAGCTGCTAAGTCAAGTATACATATATTTAAATTTGTCAACCTTCTTGTAATATATTTTCTAAATTTTTAAATTTACATTTTATATAGTTTCTTCTTTCCTCTTTTAAATAAATAATTCACTTACATCAGTTCTCATTAATAGCAGATAGTATTCCTTTTTCGAACAGTTGGACATTGAGTCTATTCAAAATAGTTTATCTATCTTTATTTTTTTTTGTCTATTTCTAAAGTCGTTCTTCCTTTTCCACTTTTCTGGTTTTAACTATATATTTGTAGTTTATCTAAAAGGCATAAATCGTATTAGGACGGGACAGTTGAAACGTTACGTTCAGATAATCTCGAGGTATTAAATTAGATTAAACAAACGAATGTATTTTAAATATGAATAGATATATGATGGTTTTGTGTACAGTCAGAAAAAATAAAATAAAAATGCAATTGTTTATTTTTCCTATTAGGAAACATATTGTACTTATAGTAAATATTTCTAGATAAACCCAGATTTATTTTAACGTTATATTTACTAAAAAGAAAAAATAAATTTTATCCGATGGTATTAAAAAATAGTTATTAACAATAATAATAATAGTAGTCTTTAAGCTTTCACTTCAGTCACCAAGCACTGAGAATGTCATTTACGATGTATGGTGAAACGGCAGCGACGAGAATAGATCGACTACGACATACCAGCCCAGAAAATTCTATAAATTAAATAATAATAATAATTTGATAGTAAATTATTGAAATAACATTTGCTTTCAATGTTTAATATGAGAATAAAATTTAATTATGAAGTAAATTAATTTATTGTTTAAACAAAATGTTATTTGGGATGAGATTATTAAGACAACATTAAAAACTCATTCAAAGTGCTTACTTATTTTATTTGTTGGTTTTATCGTAACTAAAAATTGAAATTATTAAAGTTTTTTTGTGTTTTTGCATTATCACTAAAATATAACACTAATTTTGAGATAAGTAGAGTAGCCTAAATGAGCTTTAAGGTGAAGTAGGTTTAAATTTTCATAATAATATAAAGATAATTTAAAAACAATGGCGCGTATTCTCACCTCATTTATAAAGTGATTTTTGCCAAACGTACTTTTGACGTTTACTTAAAATTATTTATTAAGCAGTTTATAGTAGTTTATATAAATTTTATAATACCAAATATAATATAAAAAAATCAAACATATTTGATGAAAAACAGAAACAAAAAGTTATTTTGAAATTAATGATAAAAACACTTTTTCACAAAACTATCCAAAAATCCAGATTTTATATTTGAAAATCTAGTTTAATCACATTACAAAAATTTGATTTACAATTTATCGATTTTTAATTATAGCTCATTAATAATAATTTACACTTAACGTAAAAATTAAAACTACTTTAACCCTTTCATTGCAGCTACTATTTCCAAACTGTTTTTTTTTAACTATATATATACAGAAGAGCTTTTTGTATGGTGTGTGAATCGAATAGGCGTCAGAGCTTGAAAAGGACAAACAACGTATACGCAAAATCTTGTCCGTCACACTATTGAACCCTTCTCTGGCAGCGGTGTAGTATTTTGCATAAATTTTTATCTGTCCGCTATAGGAACTATACCGTATATGGTTTGTGTTTATATACACACGTAGCGCATATGAATGGAATACTGTGATACTCATATGCATATGGTGAAATAAAATTATTATTGCCATTGCTTTAATATCTGTGAGGCTATCGTACGTGATAGAACAGGACTGGAATTAGTAGATATTTTATTGGAAATTGTTTGAAATTTGCTTATTATATTATAATTAATATTTTTATTTGAAAAATGTAAATATTTTATTATTATTACCATAGTCTAAACTATTCATAAGAATGTGACACAAACTTTTTTCATTTAAGCAGAAATAAGTTTCTGCCAAACATCTTTAACAAACAAGTAATTTTCGCTTTAATCACATTTATGATATGTCTTATACATCCTTTTTTATTCTTATTACTGAAATAAATAAGTTATAAATAATTTGGTTTAATTTTATTGTATATCTTTAAATGGAAAATTTTAAATATGAGCTTTAATTGTACTAGAAGAAAATGTTTTTATAAAAATATTTTTACATAAAAAGATTTTTACATTCAATATTTTTTTAATCATCAGTTTTTATTTGGAATATAAAATTTGTATAATATCGTAGATGGCATCTATAGCGAAATGTTTCCGACGACGATAGATCGACCACGGCATACCAACCCAATTTTTTTTATAAATTCAATAAATACCGGCCGTGAAAGCCTGAAGATTAATAATATGTTGGACATTTGAATAAATTTTCAATAATTTTTTACAGATACTGAAAATTTATTTTATATTATGAAGAAGCAATTTAATAATTGTTTTTTTGGATTTTTTAGATTTTAAATCTAAAAATTTGATCTTTTTTTATATTTAATGTTTAATAAATATTATGAATAATTTTTCTATACATCTGTGTTATTTTAAAATTATAGAATATTTTTTCAATCACCAATTTTTGATAATTATTTTTTTCTAAAAATAGAGATTTTACTAGATTTTTGTTTTTAATTTGCAAAAAAAAAATTTTAAATATGTTTTTCAAAATTTATTTCTTCTTAAAATGGAAGTTTAACTAGATTATAAAAGTAATTGTGAGAATTTTATTTTTTTCTTAAAAATGTTTTCCACCAAGAATATTTTTCTTGTATTTCTTCATCAATTTATCCGTAATCCATCTCTGTCATATCCACCAATTTCCATCCCGTTGATATTTTTTCTGCATACGATTATAAGTTGGTGCTGTGTGGCATCTATAGGCCATCATCTATGTGTGTGTCTGTTCGCTGGGAAAATGCATTGCATCGTAGTGCGCGCGCGTTATTAGTATGCAAATGACATGTAAAAGAGTTCGGGAAGGTTAAGTTCTTTTTTTTCCTGTTGTACGTTGAAGGGTCCGTATACGCGCGCATCTAGCAATGCGTCTCGCTCTCTTCCTCTTCCTTATAATAGGGTTACCGTAACATTAGCTTGCTTCAGGGGGGGGGGGGGGGGGGGTTCTGAAAGAAGCAGGTGACAGTGGAATATTTAATGTTTTTTGGGGAAATAAGAAATAATAAACACTTGAAATTGTATGTATTTGTTGAGGATGGAAAAATGATTTCGTAATTAATTTTATAGAGAATTTTGGCAGCAAATATTTGTTTACTTTATGGACCACTTGTATAAATCATTAATTTATTCACTAGTTACTTATGTTTAGTTTATCAACAGTATTCGGAGTGTCAACTGTATTATGTTAGGTTGATATGTGTTTAATAGCAGAACATGGAGTTATATGCTTGAGAAACTGATGAAATAGTTAACAATTTTACTTTTATTTTCAATGGCGATATATATATATATATATATATATATATATAATATTTTTTTTTTAATATTATCGTCATCAAAATTAAACTTGTTAGATTAATTAATAATAATAAAATATCCTTTAATTCAGTTAACCAATTTTAATAAAATATACTTCATGTTAAAGCAGATATAATTTACTATTGAATGATTAAATAATAATGTACTGCATTTTAATAAAATTTATTTAAATCAAAGTTAAACGATTCTAATATACGTATATTTCTTAGTCATTGCAATTTTTTAAATTATATTTTTCAATATAAATAAAAAAAACACGTTTTTTTTTATATTTAACTTTAAGCTTAGCAACTGTTTTGGTGGAACAATAGATCTAACACAGAAAGAAACAGCACATATAGGGTCTGTAATATACATATATGAATGCATATGTAGCCAGCACAATTCTCTCGGTTAAAATATGCATATGTGTTTCGCAGAATTAATTCTTTATTCGTTCGTTCCGTAACCGTTTTGCCAAACAAACCTGGGATCACGATTGTCAATTGTTCCAGCACACCATATGCAGATTTGTTACGCATTTATTCTTTATTTATACACACTTCACACTCGAAACAACGGTTAACGGAGATTTTTAATTTTTTTTTTTTCACATTTATCGTTTAAGCAGAATTTTTTAGTTAAAATTATTATTTCGCTAAAAACACTTGAATATTTAAGTTATTTTTTATTGGAAATTTAGTTTAGTACAAAATTATTAAAATTGCTAGTTTGACGCCAACAATTCGATTAATTTCTTTTTTTACGTGTGACGTAAATTTACCACGGTCTAATAAATATAAATAATAGAATATGAAATAATGTGTGTTACGATATTTTAATATTATCAAAAATTAATAAAACTTTTTATATCGCTTCGAGATGACAAACCTAAACTTAGTTATGAGTACGTAATTATATCTTTCAATCGTTCACTTGCTCATTATAGTTTTGTGATCGCGTCTTTTCTTAAAATATACTTGCGCTTTGCAACAATTTTTTTTTTATTATTCAAGATAGTTCTACAATTTTATTTTGTACGATGTTGCCAATTAATTTTTGATAAAAATTTCAGAATAGATTGTTTTATTTCCAAAATAGTTATGATTTCATTTTTATGTAATTATATTATATATATATATATATATATATATATAATATATATATATAAAAGTTGTTTGTTATAACTTGTTTAGCAACTTTTGTTAAATAAATTTTTTTTAAATATATCTATGTTGCAAAATATTCGTAAGACACATGAAAGTGATATGAGTAAATTACCACTTTCGGTAAGTAGATCTTTACCAAAAGTTGATCAAATTGAGATATTTACCTCCGAAACTTAAATATAAAATTTTATAACAATCCTTTTAGCATAATTTGCTCTACACCTATACACACACAGAGAGACAGATAGGCAAATCGACAGACGGACATTACGCTAAAAAGAGTTGATTCGTATTACTATAAATCTAATTTGTGCTTATCTGTAAAAACTCGATATGTCAAATTATCCTCTCTTATTATTATGTGATATGACGGTCGGTAAAAATACTAAAACTAACGAGCATAAGTGGCAAAAAGAATTTGAAATACCTGGAAAAATAAAATTTATAAAAAGTCAAACCGATTTTGTTAAATATGTACAGCTGTGTGAAAAAGTTTTTTTTTAATTTTTTATCAGTGTCTGTTGCTAGATGGGATATGTCCACAAAAATACTATACTTACAGTCATTCAGTGTAGTTGTCACAGTGTATTTCTAATGTTAAATATAAAAATTGTTTGGATGTCTAGATTTTATAGTGGTCCAATATAGTTATCTAAACTTACATGAAAAATTAAAATATTTTCCGACATTTTTTTAGAAATTATTAAAAATATGTTTAATGTATTAGTTTTTTTACAGTTTTTATTATTCTTATTTAAATTACAATTTTCATATAATTAAAATTTCAATTAGTATAAAATCGCAGAGAATTAATTGGCTAGTACCACAAGCTTAGTTTTAAAATTGGTTTTAACTGATACTGGTTTCAAGACAACGTAACTGCCATAAGAGCAGGACTAAACAAATGAACGAAAACAGCTAAAATCCGAGCTTGTAGTACCAGCCAGTATGTTTATGTCTATTAATATACTTATAGAATATGCTGATTTTGAATAGAATGTGGGTCGCCCAGAAACTATATTTATAATTAGGTTAGAATTTTCTTATAGATTATTACAGAATTGCTATAACTATGCTGCTAAACAATAGAGAGTATAATTTTGGTTAAATTTTCTAATCTTATTTATAAAGTATGCATGCGCTAAAATACATAAGAAAATTAATTTACTATTAAATTTGACTATATTTTCTTGTAACGAAAAATCACAAGGTAAATTTGTCTGGCCGACTTTACAATCTTTCCGTATATGCAAATAGGGTCGGTGTGTGATGCGATAGATGTGTTCTTTGTAAGATAAAGAAACAGGAAGCGAAGCGGGGTCGCGCACTGACGCAAGCATTCGACCGGTAATGGGTTAAAGACAAGGGCCTCCATCACAAAAACTGGTCCTCGTATGCAGATGGGCACCCGACGAGCATACAGGTCGATAATTTTTGAACACCGAAAAGGGTTCCCAGCCTAGTGAGCGAGTGTATTCTGTTCACTAGCTTCGCTCCGAAAAACGAGAAAGAAAAAAAAAGACAAACTAAAAACGTAGTAGATGAAGCCAGCCAGCCGCAATTTGATTGTCTGTGTGGAGTTAGTTGGCCCGATAGATTCCATATCGTGAGAGACTTACGTTAATGTTATCTGAGAGCAGGGATAATTATTAGGTTTCTTATTTTACCTACTTTAATTTTTTTTTTCTTGTTTTGTAATGGCTTTTTTTCGGTGATTTGAAATAAAAGACGTTTAGTAAAATGATAGGCTAATAGCTTGATTTGAATTTTAGATAGGTATATTGATTTAGAAATAAGTAACAAATAAGTAACTTGTTTCTTTGTTCTGTTATTTACTGTAATGTCATTTATATTATTTATCCTGATGAAGACAGACGTTGAGTTTCGTCGATACGTCGATTTTAAATAAATATTGATACAGAACTTTAACCTAAAACAGTTTTACTATGTTATTATATCACTTTGTAATCAAAATCAAATTCGTAGAATAATCGTAATTTGTTAAAAATCGCAAAAGATCGCGGTTAATAGTAATCTTCAGGTTTTCACAGTCGGTATCCATTAAATTTATAGAATTTTCTGGACTGATATGCCGTGGTCGATTTATCCTCGTTGCAGACGTTTTGCCATATATCGTAAATGGCATCTTTTGTGTTTAGTGACTGAATAAAAGTTTCTGCTCCTTAATCTGGTACATATACTTATATCTCCGCTATCTTCTACAGTTGCTACAGTTCTACAGTTAGTTAAGAACCGCGGTTAGTTAAAAACTACGGTTAGTTAAAACCGATTAACCGGTTAACCGGCAAACAAACTAATCGGATAACCAGTAAATCGGTTGTTTTAATATTTAAAAACTGCACTAACCGGTCAATCGATTAACCAAATAACCGGTTTTTATTTGACAGATTTATTAAATAATTTTAAATAGAGCAATCTTAAACATACATGCTATTTAAATTTAAATAAATTTAAGCAAAAGATTTTGCAAGTAGTGACCAGAATTGATATTTATTTAAAGTTCTTTAAATTTAGAAATTTAAACTAAGTTTAATGACTAGATTAGCACCATAAATCAAATAAATGATTTGAGAAAACAATAAGCATAGATGGTATGGGTCAAAATAATTCAGTCTTTCAACGATCGAAGTTTAGTTCTTCTGATATTGTGTTTTATTAATAAATTTAATTGCTTAAAAATATATTTCTAATGATGATTCATGGTCAAGAAGTCCAGACGTCGAAATATTTATTTATTTGTTATTATTATTTAGTTCTGAAGTTATCAGAAGAACTTTAAATATAAGACATTATAAAAAAAATACAAGTCATATTATTCAATTAAAATAATGATAGTCGAATAATATTCGAAAAGCAAATTTTTAATTTTTAATTATTATTATATTTATTTTATATAATAAATAAAATACAGAAGTTTACTCTAAAGTCTTTAAATTTCATATATTGAATTCTGAAAGATTTTTACTATGTTTAAACTTAGTTAACAGTTTGAGAATTGCTGGTTAATAGTCATTGTCCATGTGCAGTATGTAGCTGGATACTTTATGTGTACAGTTATTGTTAAATTATTAATGAATTTAGTTTGCATTTGAAATGAAAAGAGCTGTTTTAAATTACCAGCTTTGCGACAAGACGAGAGAAAAAGTATATAGGAAAATAAATAAATAAATGAAAAAAAAAACAAACTTAAATACGATTTATATGAAACGATATATGTATATACGTTTATGAGTATTTTGTTGTGTTATCAAGTGAGTAGTAGTTAATATGATAAGTGCTTGTTGTGTTAGCAGTTGCACGCTATTTTCTGAAGAAAATTTTTCTTATATATTTAATGTTTTAAATACACGTATTTGTTCGTAAATTATCTTGCAATTTATTTATTGTAATTGAGTGTAATTTTAAATACTCACTGCATACGATTGTACATACTTTATTTGATGAGTAAAATTATAGGAATTTAAATAGCTTTTTCTTAAGTACTTCTTTTTACAACTAAATTTCCGCTATACTCGTACTGTAAGTTTGAGTGGAAAACAAATGTTTTGGGCCCATATTCTCACCTCAATTTTAAAAGTGATTTTTGTCAAAAATACTTTTGACGTTTACTTAAAATTACTTATTAAGTAATGTTAATTAGTTTACTTGAATTTTAAAATATCAAATTTTAAAAATATATCAAAAATAAAAATACTATTAATATTTGATAAGAAGTAGAAGTAGAAATTTAAACAAAACAAAAGATGTGGGAATACGAGCCTTGGTTTTTTTATTACAAAGTTGATGCAATTTTGTTAATTAAAATTTTATTACACTACATAATTGTTATGTAGTATTTATGAGATACTGTAAGAGGTGTTATGAATGAAAATAAAGCAAGAGTTTCCAAGATAGGAGTATTTATACTTGAATGAAAATAGTTTGTATTATATTCTCACATATATATTGAACCAGTGTTGAAATGAAATAAAACTAATTTAAATTAGTAGTAGATGACAGTTATCCTCTTCAAGCATATCATAATATTAATATTGCGTTACCATATTGCCTATGTAAAAAATGATTATTATGTTACTAGTACAATAATGACATTATTATACAGCAGTTATTTACTATATACATTAGTGGTGGCAGTAGCAAACATAACAACAACGTCAAGTGTATTTCATCTAACATTTTCGGTGGCCATATTGACAAACTATTACGTCAAGCTAAGTTAATTGGCATTTGTTCATTTGTTTAGCTCTCTTCTTATGCAGTTACACACTCTTAAAACTTATATTAGTTAAAACTAATTTTAAAACCAAACTCATAATACGGACTACAGTATTTATTTTAGAATTTATAATGAGATAATAGATAACATTGTAAGTTACATAGATAACTGATATTAGGTAAAATTATTAATAATTTTCTTGTCACAAAAACAACAATACGTTATAACATTAAAAAACTTTATTCTCAAAATATTTCTTCCAAATATTCTTTTACCAAACATACAAAACACAATATATCCAGTCGCCATTGTATTCGGCCTGATATCCATCCGTGGCGCATGGCAACCAAAACTCCTCTACAATATCGAAGAGGGAGAGGTGAAACATATTACGAAGCTCAGACGGGCGGGAGGGATGATTTGTGCACACATACACCCACATACAGTCACACGTACACATACATCTCCCACCCTCATACGCATATACGAAAATATTTGAAGGACATGCAACTGCCGTGTACCGTGTACCGTGTGTGTGTGAGTGTGGTGTGCGGCGGTCGCGAAAAATCGATTCGGAGGGCGAATTTTTCTCGTCGAAACGGGGCGCGCGTGTGGTGAATTGTGTCGCTAGGGTGTAGCTCAGGGTTGGATGTGCGATGTGTGTGTTTGCAGAAGACAGATTCATCTTCCTGTAAATAGATGGCATCGTGGTTTAGTAGTTGCGAATTTTTTTTTTGCCCGCAAGTTTCGGATTTGATAATATGATTACTGTAATATGGTGTTAAAATTAAATTTAATTGGGTTGTTCTATTTGTTAAAGAAATAATTAGAAATTGAAATATATCTATTGGACTGTATGGACAGCAAAATGTTTAATTGTACAAATTGTTTGAAAAAACATTGTATTTTATTTGAATCTCAGAAGCTATAAGAGCAGCAAGATATATATATATATATATATATATATATATTTATATATATAAATTAATTTTCTTTTCATAAAACTGGTATTAAATGAAACAGATAGTTAAAATAAAGTTTATTTAACTTATAGCATATTATTTTTGTACAGGATATTTCATGGAATGTTGCTGAAGCTAATCATTTGTCAATTTTAAATATGCGTAGTTATTGAATACGCAAAGAAAAATCTGATTCAGTGACCTTTGCCCCCCCTCTTTCTAAAGAACTAAAAAGAACTTGAATATTGTACTTAGTTACAACTTTTTTTTTCAAAGTAAAGACTGATAAACTGAGAAAAAAAATGCTGTTTGCAGCGCCATCTATCAAAGATAAAAAAGTCTCAAAATAAAATTTACATACTTTTTAACGGTCTATCTGAATCTGCAATAAAAAATAGGAGGTTTTATTTAAGATTTTAAAGTTGCTCCCCGTTCCCGCCCCCCAGGGGGACCAAGAGGAACAAGGGTTTGTGCATCATATGACCCCCTCGAAACCATTTACTTTTCATCCGGAACATTTTTTTGTCCGATGCACGATTTTAAAGTTATTTTGCAAGTGGCGGATTAAGATGGGACACCCAGTATATATATATATATATATATATATATATATATATATATATATATATATATATATATATATATATCAATGTTGTTTGAATTTATATTTATGAAATATATTTATAACAACTGACATAAGTCGCCAACAAGTTTTTTAACAATTAAATTAAAATTTTCTTTGTAAGAATATAATTTCTAAAGTAATATTTCCTTATATAAAAACTCGTGTAGTTAATGGATAAATATAACTGAAATTGATGAACACAAAATGAGAAGAAAAATCTCCGATATATTTATGCTAATTGGTATAAACGTTCCTGCTGCTTATAGCATTGAAAATAATCGCTAGACAGCAAAATAGTTAAATGTTTTTCAACGTGTATTTGTGTAAAACTATACAAGTTTATATTCTTATACGATTACGCCAATTGCTAACTTCCTCAATGCAAAAGTTAAGTTAAGATACTCGCGTACGTACAACTTGTGTATTTGTGCTTAATTAGAAATTATCGTTAATTAGAAGGAAAAAGTTTTGCATGTAAACTTAGTCGGTGTGATTCATAAACATGAATTAAATTAAATTTTAGAACTGTTTAATTAATTATGACTTTTTAATTGGTGTTATTAATATTATTAACCGAACATTTAAAATGTACTAATAATACATTTTTGTATATTTTTGTTAATAAAATGCAAGTAATTTCATTTTTGTTACAATAAATAAATTCAAAATTAACATAGTAATAAATCTTTTAGAACTCATTATATTAAAATAAAATGGATATATTTCTGTGTTAATATTCATTAATAATCGACATAAATCTTCAACAGAAAAAATAATGCTAATGACATTACAGTAAATGCACATAAAAAAATAGACTATAGAAACAAGTTACTTGGTAAAATTTGAAGATACTGTAATAATTGCAAGGCCCATCAATATTAATAATAAATTGATAACAACAATCAGTGTGAAAGTACTGATTTAAATGAAATTTGGCTTATTTTAATTAAAAATTTATAAAGTTTTATAATCTAGTTACTTATTTTGTTACCTAGTTATTTTTTTCCATGTTCTGTTTATTTATTGTATACAGGGTGTAACAGAATAACTATTCCTAATTTTAACTGGAGTATTCTGGGCTCAGAATATGAAGATTTAATGCAAATCACTGAGATAAAATGTGGCTCCTTACTGAGCTACAGGGTGTTTTATATAAAAATTTAAAAACGATTTTTGCCCAGTACTTTAAAACTATTTGACGTATCCTTATCATACTTGGCAGGAAATGTAGGTACCGTACACCATAGTAAATTATGTTAAATAAAAGTTTCTGGCTACTGCCAGTGGCGTACAACAGGGGCAAGTGAGAGGTTGATCCTTCCTAAATTCTACGCCACTGGCGGAATTGTCATTTTAGCACAATTTTTCGATTCTCCAATACTTGCTGTGTAAAAAACATACTCTTCCTTTATAACGATAAAGTCACTGTTTTTCGAGATATTTAAAGTTAAACATAAGCTGCACCCTTGGGATTTTTTCAAAATTTGCTAAAAAAATCTGAAAAAATTCAGTAAAATAGAGAAAAAAAATTAGCTACATAATATCTAAGTAACTTTTTCTCTAACTCATTCTGGTTTGGCTGGAAAAATTATTGAAAATTAATATTTTTTGCATTCTATTTTTTTATTTTCAATAATTTCTACAGCCAAATCAGAATGAGTTAGAGAAAAAAGTTACTTATTTATTATGTAGCAAATTTTTTTCTCTATTTTATTGAATTTTTTCAGATTTTTTTAGCAAATTTTGAAAAAATCTCAAGGGTGCAGCTTATGTTTAACTTTAAATATCTCGAAAAACAGTGACTTTATCGTTACAAAGGAAGAGTATGTTTTTTACACAGCAAGTATTGGAGAATCGAAAAATTGTGCTAAAATGACAATTCCGCCAGTGGCGTAGAATTTATGAAGGATCAACCTCTCACTTGCCCCTGTTGTACGCCACTGGCAGTAGCCAGAAACTTTTATTTAACATAATTTAGTATGGTGTACGGTACCTACATTTCCTGCCAAGTATGATAAGGATACGTCAAATAGTTTTAAAGTACTGGGCAAAACTCGTTTTTAAATTTTTATATAAAACACCCTGTAGCTCAGTAAGGAGCCACATTTTATTTCAGTGATTTGCATTAAATCTTCATATTCTGAGCCCAGGATACTCCAGTTAAAATTAGGAATAGTTATTCTGTTACACCCTGTATATCATTTTTTTCTAATGAATATGTATATTAAGTAAGTCGAAACGTCGAATATTAATAAAAATTAATACAGGATTACAACGTAAGGCTGTTTTATTTTAATATAATGAGTTCTAAAAGATTTGTTACTAGGTATATCAAATTTAATATTTAAAGTTTGATTGTTTAACACAAGAATACTCTATATAATTATATAAAATCTTTCAGAATGACAACAAAAATTACGTTAAATATATATTACTATTACAAAACTTATCAAATAACACACGAATAAAGAAAAATTAATAAAAAATGTATATCGTTTAAAAATTCAAAAATAGATAAATAAAATATATTCGTATAGTAACAAACTAGACAAAATAATTACAGCACAAAATAATAAAGGGTTATTTTCACTTTAGTCCAATACAGCCGCAGCTTAGCGGTCACTTAAATATTTCAAATTGACATTTTGACCATCGAGACTTATAATTATTTTTCATCTTATGAAAAATACATGAGAAACGCCGACTATAGAACCTAGTTAAAATGTTTTTTTACCTTACGTTGCATGTACAACGGTAGTAAATTCACCAAAATTTATAACAGCTTTTTGTTGTGACACCCTGTACAGTGTTTTTTTTTTCTTTTTTTTCCATTTTTTTTTCCTACTATGCTATATAACGTGCTATATAGGTGTTCTAGATAAGAATTTAAATTTACTTCGATGTTTTTTTACGACCCTGTATATGTGGTGTTGCATTGCGATATTAAGCTGAGTACTATAAAACAGTTTTTCCTCAATGGATTTTTAATGTTAATAAATTGTAAATTTATTTTTGTCGAGTCGCTTTTTTTGCAAACGTACCGTATAATTTATATATAAATATATTTTAATTTATATGCCGTCGTATGATATTTTAGTGTATATACGTGGTTATTTTAATATTAAGTAACGTATAATAATGTTTTCAAAAATCTTAACTAGCTAATAATAACTAATTTACTGTGAAAAATTGATTTTTGGCTATTCATATTTTTTTTTTTATTATTATTTGATAACCAAAAATTAACTTGTTCCATTAAATAACCTATATTCATAACCCTTATTAAATGTATATTTTGTTTTGAAATATTATTTAAATTATTTCCTATTATTTTTTTATTAGATTTGTTTGAAATGTATGTATTTATAACGGTATGACACAAACTCTTTATTTAAGTAAAAATTATTTTCCGTGAAACATTTCTATTTAAACAATTGAAAATATTATTTTAAAACCATTAAAAAAAGAATATTTTATAATTCATAATTAAATTTAGATTTTCTGAAAATAGATAATAAATAAATTGTTTAATAATTATGCTATTTAGTCACATATTTTACAAATACTTTTTTAAAATACAAAAACTTACAGTTTGATAAATTATATATAGACATTATTCACAGAATTATATTTTTATACAACTAACCAAAAAATTAACCGGTTGAAACCGGTTTATAATATAAAAAAAAAACAGGTAAAGAACGAAAACCGATATTAAAATATAGTTTTAAATACTGATTAACCGTTAACCAATATTTTTATTGGTTACATGTTCTGGTATTAAACGAAATTATTAAATGCAGAAATGCGAATGAGATTTTCAAACAAATTATTAAAGTTAAAACATTTTTCCATCATTGCTAATCAAATAAAAAAGTGAAATTAGAAGATGTGTTTAATAAATCCATTAAAATTTTATCGTCTCGAAATTATTGAATCAGTCAATCAATTCATAATAATTCATTTAAAATCGTTAATAAAATCTTGATATTTATTATCAAATAATCTTCAAAAATTACATCAAATTACGAGCTGGCGACGGTGATGCTATGAAGTTGAAGGAATCAAACAAAAATCGTTTTAACTCAGGAGCGCTTCGCGTTTTGCACTTTGACATCAATTCAATTTTGTCACCCATTTTGTAGCTGAAGAAGACGACATTCATCCATGATTTGGAACTGTGTGCTGCTACGTCGCGACGTCTACCGCGATGTGGTTCTTTTAATTGAATTTTTTCCCCGTTTTTTACACAAAGTTACATTGGCTGGTTGCTAGAAGCACACACACACACACACACACACACACACACACACACACACACACACACACACACACACACACACACACCCACACATAGAAGAAAAAAGGAAGAAGAAAAATATCTTCTTACTGTTCAAATTTAACTAATCGAAAAGTGAAAACGCCTTTTTTGCGTTTTTACAATAAAAGACAGACGGAGATGAAATGTATTTTTATAAAAAAATCCAGTGGTGTACGTTAAGTGTTATACTTGAAATCTTACGTGGTTGTTACATTATTAAAAAAATTTGTTAATGTTTAACAGCAATTTTTTTTTTACACATCAAATTTATTATAAACGTTTCTGTTACAAATTTTTTGTTTTGTCCATATTAGTGATTACTTCTATAAATATCAAACTTTTAAGAATTTTTTTTTAGAGAAATATATTTAAGAGTATTTTTGAGAATGATAATTTAATTTTGAATAAAAGAAAAATATTATATGAAGATGAAATAAACTAGTTTTTATTTTATTCAAATGAAATATCTATACATATAAAGCACATTGTAAATATGTATGTATGCATATATGTTTGTCCGGTTTTCAAATGTAACTTGGAAGTGAGTTATAAAGTTGAATTTACTAATACTTGAGTTGTTTGCGAGATTCTATTATGAAGTAATGTAAACAATAAAAATTAAAAATTGAAAATTAAGTTAAAGTGGGTTTAAAGTAATAAATCTCATAGCGACGTATGGTCATTATGCTAGTCTACCAATAATTTATAAAATAAATCACAATATAATTTCAATAATTCTTGCAAATATTTACAAAATTAGAGAACATGTTTTCATTGTTATATTATAATTGAAAAACATTGTACATACATATACAATCACGCCATGTATTTGAAAGGTTGTGGCAGAAACTGTTTTTACTATGCCGAAATTATTTTCCACCAAACATTTCTATCCAGACCTTTGTTTCATCCACATTTATGCTATTTCTCATACATGCTTTTTAATTTTAGTACGCTCATCTACTCAGCGGACGTTTACACAGACATACATCTTCAATATCACTCACATATAGTTTTTTAACCAAACGTTCTTTAAACATTTGTTCAAGATGCCCGAACCATCTTAATTGACTAACACAAACTTTTGCAATAACATTGTTTTCAATTTTGTACTCTTCATATAGTTGTCCATTTTTTATAAACTTATAGTTTATGTATTATGTTTAAAGAGAATTTGTACCTAAAATATTTTGTAAACTCTTAATATTCTATTCTATTAAATAAATTTATATTAGTTTATGTTTTATGGACATACTTTACACTAATTCGAAATCGAGAAGAGTGGGAGAAAACTCAATTTTTGTGGAAATTAAGTTATAAATTTAGGGCTCTGTACATTGCAAATAATAATAATAATCAAAACAGATTGCATAATACAGTGAGGTAGTTATAACAATATTAAAATAAAAATATTACATATGATATTAATTTAGAATCTTAAATTTTAACCTACAAATTTACAAAAAAAAAAATACCGTTAGTACAAGTAAAAAGTGCCATGGCCGCCACTGTTACTGTTTAAACATTGTCGCAGTTTCCAGGGTCAAAGGGCGGACGACGCAGAGGGGTTAAAATGAGTAAGGAAACGCTTCAATTAGAGTAATTATAGACTTCAGATAAAGATGGCACTAATACAATTAGCTGGTTCGCTTAACACAAATACAGAACGGAACCAGTGTGTCTCTTTCTAATCATATTATGAAGCGGAATCATAATTTTACATCTCTTTTTCTTTCCCACAGAACAATTACGCAAACCCAGTCGCAGGTTGTCTTCGTCTTGCACATTGTATTTTATCATTTGTCAGTGATACAATGAAAGTTGTATATTTAATGATTCATAAGTATTATAAACACCAGACACAAGGAATTGTAATGGACCTATTAAACAATTTCACTTGCAGCTTTTAAGTATTTAAGCGTTTTTCTTCTTTTTCACGAAGCTTTCACGGAGCTTTTTTGTAGTCTTTTTTTCTTTCTTTCTTTTACCCGAGTCAAGAACGGACTTATTAATCTGTTGTATTTTTAACATTAATTTGTTTTATTTTTCAGATTTTTAACTTGTCTGTTTAAAAAAAGTATTCACATTTTTTTTTAATTAAATCAAAAAGATATTGTTTTAAATGCTTTAATTGAAATAAAATTACTTAGTTTTATTGTTTCAAATTATTATTTATTTATTATTTTATTTTTATTAAACAAATGAATATGCATAAAATGAATATCATAAAATTTACAGATTTTTAATTAATTAATCAATTCATTGTCTTCACAGTGATTGATGTTATCTTTTTCTTTATATATTTTTATTGGTTTTGAAATGCTTTATTAATTGATCATTTGACAATTTTGTTTCGTAATTAACTCATTAATCAAGTTAACAATATTTTATGCAACTGGTCCTTAGTATTTGTATAATTTTAGTTTTGCACAATATTGCTAACTTTTGGATAAAAATATTAAAATTTTATTTTAGTTTGATTTTATTCAAATTTTTAGAACAGATTTTCTTAATGATTCTAAAAATTTAATAATTTCATTTTTGCACAATGTTATTAACCTTTAGAAATAAAATATTAAAATCTGTTTAAAAATTTGATTGAAATTGGATAAATAATTATATAGTCAAATAAAATTTTATTATTTTCTTTTAATAGAAGTAGTAATAAAAATTAATACAAATAACATTCAATCTTTTTATACTATTAACAAAAATTTGTCATTTATATATTCATACAATATATACAATTAAGTGTATCACAACAAATTTATACTGATGATATTTTAAAACTACCCAAGCTAACAGACGTACCAAAGAAAAGTATAAATATATGTGTTGGTTTAAGTATAATATAATATAAACCAGGCATAAAAATGCAAAGTCACGTTGACAATTTTTAAGAACGTGCAACCTACCGAATGTACATATATTTATTGTATTAAAAAAACCACCCCCTATTAAACGACACTAACTTCTCTATGTGTTTGTATCCATACATATAAAACATTATACCTTTATATCTCTCTAAGCGGCTGTTAAAAATTGCTTTAACTTTGAAGCCAACCTGTTTTATTATTTTTTTTACTAGTTTTATTACAGGAGGAAAAAATTATAATGGTTTTTTTTTATAAAGCATACTGTGTATATAAAACATGTGTTTATGCGTTTTTCATTTGTTTGTAACTTTTTTCTCCTGTTTTAATTTTGTTTTGGTTAAGATGCTTGTTTGTAATTGGTTAATGAGGTGTCGATTACGATTATGTTTTGTTTCAATGTTTTGTTTTTATATGAGTAGGGAAAAACTGTAATTATTTGCATATGTTGCTAAGTGCAACAACGTATGGTTGTAATTAAATGGGCAATTTTTATTTTGTAAGACAGGGGTTAATGCTCTTTAATAATGTAATGTTATATGAATGGAATTTTGTGTTTAAAGCTTTGACATTAATTTGAATTAACTGTTATTATTAAATTAAATACTGTATTTTTATTTTAAAATGAATTTCTGCTGTGGAAATGAGATTTTACGTGGCGTATGCGGTGTAACTAGAAGAAATCTGGTACGAAATATAATGAGTGTGAAATTGAAAAAAAATTTTTGTAAAAGTCAAATGAACTTTTTGTTAAAAGAATATATGTTAATAATTTTGAAGGTATACGTATTGCATTAGCGAAAGTTTTCAACTAGTAGAAATAGAAGAAATAATGAAAAAAATTTATATTACACCCTTTTGAGTACATGTCATAATTGTGTATGCATGTATGTATTGTTATATTATAATTAAAATTTAACATTTCAATACACTAGACTTTTGTATAATAATTTATATAATTATATAACTTCTTACATAATTTGGCTGCAAAAATATGACTTTTGTTTCGAAGTGTCAAATGGAAAAAAAATATTGTAATTTTATTTTTCTGAATAAAACGTAACTATTTCTTTTGTTTTCAAATTGTATTTTTTGTTTAACTTAAAAAAGTAGAATTACGTTTTGAAATTTCAATACGTGTATGCTAAAAAAGAATGACAAATACAATTTGTGGTACAAGTACCGTTAAAAATATCAAATCTTACGAAACATCTGTCCAAGTAAAATTGAAATAAGTAGCTGAAAACAAACAGTTTTAAAACCATTTTAACATATATATATATATATATATATATATATATATATATATATATATATATATATATATATATGGGAAGGCGTGTACCACAACAAACCACAAATATATTACACAATACGTCATGCAAAAGTATTTAAAACAGTGCATAGGAAATGCGAAACAAACTGTACGTGAAAAAAAAAATGAGGTAAGGTTTTTAAAAATTTACAGTTACTATAATTGCTTGTTGCAAAGTACAGTAGTAATTTACACCGTATAGAAATATGCTTATCTCGTTTGTGGTTAGTGAAAAAAAAATTCGCATATTAATAACTTTATATTTGTATATAGGGTGTTTTTAATTTCATATCTGGTGTATTGCAAAAGTTTTGTTTGAATATCTACAAGAATGTAGCAAATGTTGCTAAGTGTTTTTTGCTGAAAATATAACTGTACATTTTTTTGTATAATGATAGTAATTAATACAATATAATTGGAACAAATTTTTGAATAAGTATGTATATATTAATATACATATTGTACTATATAATTTAATTTTAAATATTGGCAATTTTTAACACCTTGTCGCTAGTGTCGTGCTATGATTATGATATTTGGCAAGTAAATTATTATTAACAAGCATTTGAAAAGAAATGCATTATTAATACCGGAAATGTGATACGGCGTTTCGACGAACTCAGCGTCCGTCTTTATCACGAAAAATAATACAAATAACATTTACGGTAACAGAACATAGAAACAAGTTACTAGGTAACAAATAAATTACTAGATCATAAAATTTATAGTTTTTTTAATTAATGGAAGCCAAATTTTATCTAACTCAGTGCCTTCACAGTGAAAAAGATAACATTAATCACTGTGAAGGCATTAAGTTCAACAAAATTTGGTTTGCATTAATTAAAATTCTATAAATTTTATAATCTAGTTACTTATTTGTTACTTACAATTAGTAATTTGTTTCTATGTTTTGTAATTTACTGTAAATGTCATTTGTATTATATTTTCTGATAAAGATGGACGTTGAGTTCATTGAAACGTCGATTATAAATAAATATTAATACAGAACTTTAATCTTCTAGGCTACCATTAAACAAGTTTAAAATAAAATAACTGTCTGGATCATGCGTAGTATGGGAAAGTCACAAGCTAATTCTGCATTGCGCATGTCTCCTACAGTTACAAACTTATGCCAAACTTGTTTGATGGTTGCCTGAAACTAAGTTATTTTTACACAGAATTAAAAAAATATTTTTTGTGTTTTGTGAAATAGCTATGTATTTTATTAGTAATGAAAACATAATTAATTTCAATGAAAGAGACAACTTTGATCTAATACAATGAAACAAATTATACTAATTTTGGTTGAAATTTACTCAAGTTTGTTAATTTAGCAAATCATTTGTGACCGACACTTGATCACACAGTTAAACGATTTGCGCTCTGAAGCGTAAAATCACAGAAATTACGCAATCAATTCTGATTATATACATGTGTTTGAGATATCTCTGTGTCTATGTTTAGTCTCTTGATGTTGATGTACAAACAGTTATGATCAAACATAATTTTGTTTAATAATTACTCGATGTTGATTAGTTATCTATGTAGCAAATATGTAATACACTGGGGATAATAATAATCAAATATTTATTAAATTTAGATGTCTATACTGTCATATTTATTCGAAATATTTCATTATTATTAATGCTAAATATTAAATTTAAAATATTTTGCATTGCCATTTTCTAAAAGAAATATATTTTGATTTAATATGATTATTTAGACATGGAAATTTTTTTTTAATAAAAAACAAAACTGTTAATCTAAACTATAAGGTATTATTTACTAATAGTATCAAAAGTATTCGGTTAACCGGTTAACCGGATATTACGGTTTTTAATAAAATAAAAACAGGTTAATCGGTTAACAGTGAAATAGTTAGATTTACTAGTATTGGATTCGCCAGCTACTATAAATAATTGTTAGTTAATATATTTTTATAATTGCAATTAAAAAAAAAGTTGAATTATTAGATTCCGTTTTTTTACTTATTATTTTTTCGATACGTTTAAATAATTTTTTATAACTAAACGGCATATTTATGTCAAGAGAGTTTTGCTTTAGGTTACCATGATTAGAGTAGTTGTTATATACATATACATACATACACAATCACGCCATGTACCCAAAAGGGTGTAGCACAAACTCTTTTCACCATCCCGATATCAGTCATTCCTATCCAAACAAGCAACTTTCGCTTTATCCACATTCATAATTTCTCTCATACATGCTCTTTTATTCCTATTACTTGGAGACTTTCGCTTACGTAAAACACTCTCAATCATACCACTCCAACTACTCATCGGACGTCCACGCAAACGTATACCATCAAAATCATTCAAATAAATCTTTTTAACCAAACGTTCATTAGACATTTGCTCAACATGTCCAAACCATCTTAACTGACTAACACCAACTTTTGCTACAACATTTTTTTCAATTTTACACTCATCATACACTAATCTATTGCGTACTCGATTTCTCCTATTTACACCACATACCCCACATAAAAATCTCATTTCCACAGCAATCATTTTCCGTTTATGCTTTTGCAACCAAACCCAACATTCACTACCATACATCAACGTAGGCATCAAAACTACATTGTATTATTTCTAATTCAAAAAAGAGTTGTAAGGATAATTGCAAAAGCAAATGTTAGGGATCATTGCAAGCCATTATTTAAAAAACTTGGAATTCTAACTTTGGCTTCATTATATATTTTAAACTGTGTTCTGTATGCTAAAACTCACATTGATTCGTTTACCAAAAATAATAATGTACATTCATATAATACTAGAGAAAATAACAAATTAGTAGTTCCTAAGCATAATTCAAGCAAATTTAAAACGGGACCTAAGTACAACTGTATTACATTATACAACAAAATACCTGAACGTATTAAAAAACTAGATGATAAAAAATTTAAATTAGAAATTAAGCAAATTCTTTTGCAACATAGCTTTTATAAAATAGAAGAATTTTTAAATATTGACTTGTACTAAATTTTTATTATATTGTCATTAGAATAAGTTTTAGTTTTATCATCTTGATTGTTCTTTGATGTTTGATATTTATTTGTCATATTATTTATGTATTGTTCCTCTGTATTTCGTTAAAAGAATAATCTTATTGGACATAAATTTAACAACATTAAGATTAATTGGCATATGTCGTTTTATATATATATATATATATATATATATATATTTTTTTTTTATATTAAATTTATTATAATTATTGCAAACATGTATATTGTATATGACGAAGCAAAACTGTATCTATGGTATTATGCAAAAATAAATATTATTATTATTATTATTATTATTATTATTATTATACTTAAACGGGCTTTTTTGGAAACATTTACATTCCTAGCAAAAGTTTCCAAAGCACCCAAAAACCTTATCATTTAAAAGCACAGCTGACTCTATTTGATATTAGCTATGCATACATCTTCTGGTATTAAATTATGGTCAAATAAATGCAACATAATAACAGTGTATAGCAAAATATGTATGTTTAAATTGTCAATTTACAATTAAAAAAATGTAACATCAAACTTAAGTATAATTGTAATAACGTAGTTTATTTTATATAAAATTTATTAACCACGAGTATAAATAGAATATTAAGTATTACACGCAATTACTTTTTACTATTTATTTTAAAAAATTTGCTTTGAATTATCATATTATTTGAGCTGTGAATCTTAGTTATATACATTTGTTGATATACCCAGTGCAGATGTAAAATATTCAATATTTTATAACTTTTTTTATATCAGTTCAATTCTATTTGATATTTTCATCTTTATATTTTGGTATTTAGAAAATAAGAAAACACATAGCTGAACTGAAATGTTTAAAAATTATCATATTTTTTATTGTCACTCATGCACACTCATTTCGCAAATATGAGTAAATTATGATTTTTTTTATAAAAGACAGTCATTATACCAACTATGTGCAGTATAAAATATGTAGCTATTAATCACGGTTAACCGATTAATCGGGGTTAACCGGTTAATCGAGGTTAGCCGGATACTATTTTCGAAAATTTTTGATTGTATTATTATTTACATATTCAAAAACTAGTTTTTTTTTCTCAGAATGTCGGAGCAAAAGTTTAGTAAATTGAAATGATATTTTGAAGAAATAAAATTGGAATTGGAAATGATTTTTACATACATAATTAGTGAAGAATTATAAATATAATAACTATAATATGATAATTATTTTACTTATATCTATTTAAAATTGACGCAAAATTCGGCGTTTTTTGTATGCATAATTTATTCTAAACATATTTTATATTTATGAATGCAAATTATATATAAAAAAAATGTATCTAACTTCATAAAATTATCATAATGTTTTAATAACAATTACACAAAACATTATATTACAAATATTTCTGTAAAAATTTGTTTATAAATCGTGTTAAAAACTAATTTGTATTTTTAGAGTTGTATTACAAGAATAATTAGCAATTATTTTTTTTTTGCTTATGATAAATGTTTGTTGATAATTTATTTGATAAATTATAAACATTTTTATCAGTATACAAATCTAGACTACAATAAAAAAAATTGGAATGCAAAAATGGTAGATTTTTGATAAGTACGAGTAATACAAATTAAATATTTAACTATATTAAACATGTGCGTCTAATATTATTAATATTTTCTTCTGTTATTGGATTTTATAATGACACTTAAAACTTATTTTTGACACATTTATTCATTTTCTTACTATATACTTATTTATAGTGCGACATTTAATGAAAATATTTTATCTAAATATAAAACAAATTTCAGAAAAAAATTGTTTTAAATTTTTAATTTGTTATAACCAGTTTTGTAAAATGTTGTTAGACAAATGTTAGTTAATAACATGATTACGTTATCAATTAATCAGTTAATTAGGTATTTAAAAAAAAATGACAATTTAATTGTCTGAATTGAGAAAGTTTTGTCATATATGATAAGCAGAGGCGGATTTACAATTTTGCCGCCCATAGGCTATGAAAAATTTGCCGCCCCTACATGCAAAAAAAAGTGCATTAGGTCAAGAAAGGAATACACGCGCTTTCTTAACTTTGTATTTTTATTGAAACAATTATAATATTATGATTAATAGACATAAAATAAACAAATAAACAAAATAAATATCCTCTTAAAAAAATAAAAAGAAAACAAATTCCAAGACTTGGTAAAAATCACAATTTATTGAAAACATAAACTAAAAGATAATCAAAACAACTTTCAAACTAAAATTTATCCCAATAAATTATTACGAGTATTTACAAAGCACGACGCCTTGATTTCGTTTCTGCAAAAGATTGAATAATATCATCATATGATATTAATTCAATAATATCAGATTCAATCGACAAAATAGCTAAAGCATTTAATCTATCTTCTGACATTTTTGACCTTAAGTAATTTTTAATTCTTTTGAGACACGAAAACGAACGTTCGACAGTACAATTAGTCGCTGCCATACTTTTAAATATTCTTAATGAAATGTCTACATTAGGATATAATTCCACTAAATCATTTTTGCGTAACCAAACGCACATATTATTTAATGATATATTTTTATTTTGCTCCAAAAGCAACTGTTCCCGTAGATGCAACCATTCTTCAATTATCTAATTTTCAATGTTCTCCGGATAGGTGCTACAAAGGTAGAGAGCGTGCTTTCTGATATCTGGAGCTTCCAAATCTTGCAAGTTTATCAAAACAAAAAAAAATTGATGTGCTTTTTCATAAGCAGAACAGCGCTTTTTTAATTCCACTCTTAAATGGTCTAAAATAATATTAAACGTTTTTATTCGAAAGTTATGGCTACCATTAAGAGTGTCGCTAACATCGCCATCCCGTGTTTCATCAAAAAATGTTTTACGTTTTCTTTTGCGAGATTTCGATATTTCATATTCATCTTGTTCTGATATTTTTTTTGCTTTAGTTTTAAATTCATTGAACTGGTCACGCATATTATTCGTGTAATTAATTAAAGATGAATACAACTCAATTACAATTGAAATATTTATATCAACAGTTTGTAATTTTTTGCTAGTTATATTAACACGAGAACCGCATGTAGCTCTTCACTGAGTCAAGTGCGGCTTAAAAAAAATGTTTACAGAAATTTGCCGCCCAAAAAATTTGCCGCCCTAGGCTATAGCCTATCAAGCCTATAGGTAAATCTGACCCTGATGATAAGGGATATCGTAATCATACCAAATTTGACATATTGAAATGTTTACACGTTTACAGATAAGCACGAATTAGGCTTATTAGTAAGATGAATAAACTGATTTTAGCGTAATGTCTGTCTGTCAGTCGGTCTGTGGACACGTGTTAAGCAAATTCGGGTGAACGGATTGTTATAAAATTTCATATTCAATTTATTTTTGGTAAAGATTTGCTAACCGGAAGTGATAATTTACTTATGTCACTTTTATGTGTTTTACGAATATTTTGCAACAGCTGAGGCATATTTAGAAAAAATATGTTTAACAAAAGTTATTAACTAATAACTTTTATTTGTAACATTTTTCGATACGTCTAAATAATTTTTTTATAATATTTTATAAACAGGTGGCAAATTTATGTTAGACAGTTTTGTTTTTAGTTATCGTGACTACAGTAGTTGTTATACAAATTTTTTATTTCATAAAATTTAATACAATGACGGTCGGTTCTATGGTGGTGATTGTTTAATATCAGAAGCAAATATTGAAAACTAAATATTATCTTAAATACAATATTTTTTTTATCATTTAAAATTACAGCTGACTATATATATATATATATATATATATATATATATATATATATATATATAACCAGTATAAGAAACAAAAAAACAATTAATATTACATTACATTTTCTTACTTTTTAATCATTTAAATCTTTCTCAATATCTAAGTTGAAAATTAAATATACGAGTATCTAACACAAAATATTTATACTGGATGTTCAACAAGAGCAAATGGATTCATAGCTAATCAATAATAAAACAGTAATTGCGTCTATAGTCAGCTGCATCGTGTTTATGCATTCGCTTTATTAATTGTAATACGACAATTAATACATATTTACGATATCGTAAATTGAATATACACCATTAGTCATTGACATAAAATCCGCTCTGCCGATTCAAATTGCAAGTACGTACATTCGGATTTATTTATAATATGGACAGAGAGTGAGAGAGAGGTAAACCAGGACGAATATTGCAATAAAATCGTTACGAAAGCCGGTGGGTATCATAATTTCTAGACATAGTGTATAGATTCTATTGGCAATCGCACCTTTAACTAAATTATTACAGCGTGGTTATTTTACGTCAAAGAAATCAAGTGTGTGAAACATAAATTTGTTGGGATTTATAAATAGATAATAAATTGAAGAAATTGAAATAATTTAATAGATTTTATAAAATTTATTGAGCTGATTTTTAAAATTTATTATAGTATGATTAGATAATAGTATTTATTACTGTTGTAAATTATATTTTTCAAATTGTTTAAAAATTATCACTTTCAATTTTATATACAAATTATTGGATATGGTATTGGTTTTTATGGATGAAGAATTATATAAATAATTTTATTAAAAATATTTATGATTTCATCCAATACGAGTTAAAAAATTATACTATTTTTTTTAATGTACAATTTATTTCAGACATTTTTTATGTTTGAAATTACATTTACATTTTAGAATCAGTATTTTGAACTACAAATGCAATTTTGAAATATTTAACTGTAGAATTAATATCTATGTTATTATATTAAATTTATTTGAAGGTTAACTATTCTGCATGTTATCTGGAATTGGAAATAGCGGCTTTCAGAAATTTTTCCAAATACAAACTTTTTAATTTGTAACATTTAAAATATTATTTATTATCGTTTTTGAAAAATTTTTGCCCATTTATTTGAAAAATATATATATATTTTTTAATTGTAAATATTAATATTTATTGATAATCGCTTGATGACTAAGCACTGAGGATGCCATCTACGAGTATTGCATTTATTTCAAATAAATGCATTGGATAGTTACTAAGAATTTTAGCTTAGTAATTATTATTTTATCAATGAAATTTAAACGATATATAGATAGGTATTACAAACATTTATGACCTAAGGCAAAATTCGAACCCGGATATGTGACGAAGAACCTTAAATTACTTAGTCATGAAAGTTGAATAATTAATAAAATAAAAATTGTATTTAATTAATTTTTGCAAGCTTTTGCAAATGTTTTAAAAGCTTAACGGAAAAATATGTTTTAATAAAATTATTATTTTCTAGAATATATTTTGTTCAAATCAAGTAAAATTTTGGTTATTTTAATATTTTTAAAAAATAAATAACATAAACATAATTTTTGTTTTCCAAAATGTTTTTGGACACAATTAAAATTAATATTTTAATTAAGTGTCACTAAACATTATTAAATGAAAGTTATGTATAAAAAATACATAATTTATGTAACATTAAAACTATGCTAATAATACCTAAAATATCTGACATAAAAAGCATCCAATACGGTCACATTCTAATGTCCCAAAATCAAATTTAAAAACAGAGACAGATAACATTATATTATACTACCTGCATATCTCTAGGCTTTTAAAATTTGTCACCCTTATACAGGGTTCTTACATACGCACGTTATACTAAAAATAAAAGGGTTAGAATTAATTTGCATAAGGGTCGCGGAAGTTAGTTTTGATACTTTTGATAATTTTTCCTACTGTCGGACAACTTAAATTCGAACAAGCCGCTAGTTCTAATATGCAAATTAGATTATTTTTCTACCTGTATCTAAGTGGGGCAACCCCGCTGCTTCCGAGACATACCGTATGCATTAGAATATTTCGGTTTTGTTAATTGTGAACAGGTATTTGTATAGATGAAAAATTACACAGGGTGTTACTATTTTTTAAATTCATTGTTCGCTTTTATTAATAATTTCTTTTGTTAAAAATAATTATTATGTGTTTAGATTTATTTTTGGCTATTGTCGATTATTATTAGTGAAAAACTTATAGGGCATTGTTAGAGTTGATTTAATTATTTATTTTCTTTCATAAAATAACAGATTTTTCTTGGTTTCTATAGCCTCAATTTTTGTTATTATTATTTTATATAGGGCGTAATTTTAGAATGCTATTAAAAAGGGAGTAATTATATATTTCTTAAATAAGTTTTATAAATATAGCAAAATATTTATTCGTTTTTATTTCTTATATTATTCTTATCTGTAAAAATCTCTATTTCATTACTAGCACATTGTAAATACTTTGGGATAGTGAACGACTAATGCTAAAGATAGCAACGGGTATAGTAGAGTGAATAGCACATGTGGAATAGTACAGTCTATTCGTCCTCTCCCCAGCACAATACTTACTCTACTCTATTGGTATACTACCAGTCTGAATAGATTTATTGCAGTATAGCAGAGTACATAATGATAAAGTAGTTGGATGCAAAACGTATGTCAATTTTTTGTAATTTCTGAAAGGAGATAATTGCCATTGTTAAATAATAATTTATTTGAATACGTTCGAAATTGAATTGTACGGAAGCTGAATAAACTTTAAACTAAATTCTGCTCTACCAAACTATTAGCTTTTTGTAAACAGTTACTCTTCCAAAATTAGTAGTATTCTAGCAACTACGTTAATTTACGTATTATTTATTTACGACTGTGTAGTTAAAATTCGTGAGTTATAATTTTATAACTTATAGTTGTTATGAATAGCATAACTTAAATCCAGGTTTATTATAAATATATTATTTAACAAAAGTAGAGTAAATCTATTATTGTTTGTTTTAATTAAAGAATTATTAGAGGTAAATTATGTCATTATCTTACACAGCATATCTGAACTTTATTGTCATGAGTAATAGCCAATATATTTAAGCAGAATATAACTATACAATAGAATAGAAAATTGCATTTTTTTGTTTTAATGTAAATAATATTATGGCAAATTAAAATATTAATTACATATTGATTATTTACACATGTATTTTAATTTATAAAATAATTTTATGATTTAAAAAAAAAATTACCGTACGTTTAATTAAATTTATATTTTTATTTAAAAAAATACCATCTACAAAACCGTTAAAGCAACTAAGAAACAATCGCCAATTACATTAAAAAACAAATGAAATGATATTAAAACAACTGACCATCTGTTCAGAGACATATAACCAGAAGTCATCAGTATAAGCAACCATTTCATTTTATATACCAAGACTAAGAATTATAAACAACAGATTCTGCTACTGTCGTATGTTTTTTATTACTTGTTAGGGGTTTAATAACAACCCGCTCGCTTATATTCACCAACCAACCCCACTGTCGTTAAGTGTCTCCAGAGAAAACAAAAGATACTAACGACTGTCTTCTGTTTCAGTTCTTCTTGTTTTTATTTGACGAAGTAAAACAGTTAATTTTTTTTTCATTTTAGTTTACGTAAAGTATGTTGGTGTTTTTTTGCGTGCTGTCATTTAATTTTCATAAAGATATATTATTAAAATGCCATTGTCGATAACACAGGGACCTAGAAACTGATACTTTAGTTAAATTTGGACAGGAAATCGACTGAAGGTGGACAAAATTTTAGGCTAGGTTTGGTTTTATTTCTTATAGCATTGTATTTCTATCAGGTTATTTAAACATCTGCGTTTAAGGAAATTAACTTAAAAAGGTATAATTTTTTCGAATGATAATTTAAATTTTTGATTAAATATTGAAATATAATTTGCGGATAAGGTGCGGATCGTTAGCCTATAGCTAAGCAAGAAATCTATAGCTTATAGTGGGTTCCGAACCACTCCAAACCAGCCGATATCGGTTCAATGGTACAAGGTTTTAATACCAAAAATAATATTTTCTTTAATTTTTGGTGTGAAAGCAACACGAACTAAGGAACTTTGGGATCCGAGTTCAATACGCTACCACTAGCCTACGGCTGCCTATCGTTTAGTAATATACTATTTCAAAATCGTGTAAAATTATAATTTAATAATTAAATTACAAACTGTCGGTTTCTCAAATATTTGCATCTGTCAATTACATTAAAAATTAACATACAAACCGACATAATTAAGATAGCAGTTTATGAAACTCTGTAAACTTAAATACATTTTGTAAACATTAAAACAGGGTTAATTATAAACCAATGGCATTAACAATTACAAAGTTTATTTTGTTCCGCTTATAATCGGTAAATAACTAAGAAATCGTACTTCCTGTTTGCATAGTAAATTACATGTTATTCTGTATATATTTCAATTTTTTTTTTTTCGTGTGTTGAGTACGCAAATATTTTCTGACCGTTTTATTTAAGTTCATTTGTTTTAACATCTGTTTTATATTAATTCCAATTTATAATAACGTAAGTGTGCCGTGAAACGCAAGACAAATGACGTACGACATGTGAAAATGTCTAAATTAATTAATATAAATTTACAATTATTGAAATATTTACAAAAAATGTTATAAACTAAATTTATATATTTTTTGTAAATAAATTAAACTAAAAATGTAATGAAAATTTAATTATTCTAAAATCACGGTGTGGCGAATGATAAAAATATAATAAAAATAAAATTAAAAATGAAAACATTTTGTTCTAACGAAATTTATCATAATTTGTCTTGAGATTATATTTTATCGTAAAGTTAAGACATATAATTAAATTGTAAGACTGATATATTTTATTATTTTGATTTGAAACGAAACAATAAAAAAGAAAATAAAATTAAATAAAAAAACTTGACAGTCTACCATGACTGATAAAATAATTAATAACAGATACGATAATTTTCTGGAGAGTAATAAACCAGTGTTTCTCAAACAATTTTATTAATATTTTAACATCTATATATTTAAAGTATTATATAAAATTTTTGCGTTAATTTTAAATTTTATATTTTTGTTTATTTTTGTTATTATTAAAAAATTATGAAATGAATTTACTAGATATAAGTAGGTTTGTACAGAAATAGAAGAGCAAGTATGTGAGATATCATAAAAATGGATAAAGGAAAATTTACTTGTTTAGAAGGAATGTTTGTAGGAAACTAGTTTCGGCATAGTGGGAAAAATTTGTGCCACATCTTTTTGTGTATAAATTAATTTTGCAAAAACAACTCTTAAAAAACATTGATATACATAATGTTTAAATATTGTTTTGTTATACATACTTGCAACCGATGTTAAAACATCGTTTAAGTCGAACTTACTACAATTCAACAACTTGACATAGGTAGTAATAGATAAATTTACAGTGCTGTTATGAGTTATAATTTAACATGTGCGGTAAGTAAAAAATTGTATTACACTAATTTTTCTTTAGTTCTGCCACTTTATAAACAAATATAAATTAAATACAAATATGATTATATTTCTAAATTTATTATGTGAAAGCTAATATACGATACATTGTTGTTAAATGTTAGTAACAGAATTTTTAAAATTAATTTACCATAGCTTAATTTTATTAATTTTATTATTTTCTCGATTCTGTTAAATTTTATATCCTCATATTATATTTCCTATAGAAGTGTTATAATAAAAAAAATTGTTGATAAGCACTGATCGAAGAACCTACATTCCCACTGGAATAAAACTCGCGCACAGTTTCATAATCACATCGTATTTAATTAATGTTATTTTGAGAACTATGCTGTAGATTTTCTAATTACTTTGCATGCCATCTGCAAATTGCACTTTACACACACAAACAAATTCTTACATACGCCGTTTTACATTACCATACACATACACACACACACACACTCATTACTTAAAGAATTACATTTAACCAGCAGAAGGGTTGCTCCATTGCTGCACATACATATATTCCATATGGCTATATTTCTAAGCTTCTATGTACTTGTAATGTGTTTCTACCTTGTTAAAACTAATAATAAAATGAAGAAAAAAAGACACATTTTTTTTATTTTTTTATTTCTTGATAATTACATTGTTCTAACGATGGACATATGTTCAGGGTAAAGGCATGTTAGGTTAGGTTTTTTTTATTGGAATTGTATTTTTTTTATTGTATTTATTATAGGAATTAAAACGAAATTTACTCTGTGGTTAAATGTAGAAGGTAGTTTTTGTTTATAAGTAAATTTCTTTGCAGTTTATTAGCCAGTGTTTTAAGAAAGAAATATAATGTGGATATAAAAAAATTCTATTTAAAATTTGATTGATTTTATTGGTGGATTAAAATTTTTTTTATTTTTAGTTAATTAGTACCACAAGTAAAATAATTGTTTACAAAATTCTTAATTTTTCATAACTATACAGTGCCTAGCATTGCTCAGACATTATAAGCTTAATTATTTTACGAAACATTTTGATATACAATTAAATTTTAACATTCGTTTTTCAATTTATCGATTTTACCAATTATCATATATAATTCTTAATTATACTAATTATACTAATTTTTCAATAATACGAATTAGGATATAAATAAACTGTTTTTAGTGAAATGTTGGTTTAACTCTCTATCTATGTACAAGTATATAGCAAATTCAATTGAACAGATCTTTAATAAATTTTATATTTAAACGAAAGTGTACATGTCAATTTTATGTGTTTTAAAAATATTTCCCAATAGAGAATTATTTTGAAAAAAATATTGAATAAATATTGCTACACACGAATTTTATTTGAGACATATTTTGATAAAATTTAATATATTTTAATAATTAACAATAATAATAAACAAGAAATCGACTGACGATATGTGTAGATATACATGTCTATAAATACAGTAAATTTTTGATTTTTGATTATTAACTAAACTAATGTTTAAAAAATGATTTTTTTTTTCATATTATTATAAAAATACAATTACATTATTAAAAAATTATTTTTATATAAAAATGTAACAAATATTATTTTCAACTGGTACCAAGAAATTCTAAAATAAAATATCGGAAAAATACTATTAAAAATACATAACGTTTGACGAAAAATGGTTGGCACATTAAGACATAGTTAAAACGTGCAGACAAGAAATATGCATTAGAAATACATCCGTTTTTTTTTCTTAAATCTCCATTCTACTTTTGTAATTTTCTTTTTTATATTATATTTAATTTCAGCTCGGTTTTATATGAGCGTTTGTCGTGATTTCTTGTGATTTTATTGTGTAGTGTCCAACTAATATAATAGCTTATTTTTGGTCGAAAACGGAACTAGTTTTTGTGCATAATTTTGTTTGCTAATTAGACTAATGACGAGGCTCGTTTGATTGACCAAATTTGTTTTTGGAAAAATTGCGTTTAAAATTACAGGAAATGAATTTATATTAATTTAGTCGTCAAGTAAATATTGTTTTTGTAACAAAAATGTCTTTGGAAACATTTTTTATATTTCCGGTTGCTAATTAACTATTTGTATTTTAATTTTTGTTTTAAAAAAAGTTGATTACATTTAAGTATTTAAAAATTTAATACAAAATTACTATTAAATTCAATTTTAGTAGAAAGGCCTATTATTTGAGGCAAAAGATAGATGAATAGTGAAAAAATAAAGTTTTTGAAGTTACACGTATTACTTCATCAAATTGTATAAAGAAAAAAAATCGTCATTAAAGTCAATAGAGATAAGTAAACTATTGGGCAAAATACATACAGTGTAATAATTGAAGTTAATTAAAATTAATACTTTGAATAGTAACAGTAAACTAAGTTTTTTCCAATCTTTGTTTTGAATCTGTAAGTTACTCCGGAAACAAAATTGATATAGCACTTAAGAATTTGATTAAAGACATATAATATAATTTTGTATGTGGCACAAAATAAAATAGAATACATAAGGAAACGTGCCTAAGAATTTTGAAAATTATAAAACAATTTAGAGTTGTGCGTCTGATTTGAACTGGCAATCAACAAGTTTTATCTGAACTTTGATTTAAAACAAAATAAATTTGATAATTTTTTTAAGTTTTGATAAAATAATAATTTATCTATAGATAAATTTGAGTTGTTAATCTAAAAACTTTAAATCGTAGCTTGTTTACATTTTCTACATCTATACGTATTTATTTTGTAATTAAGAGAGTTTTTAAAATTTATTCTAAAAATTAAAACAAATTTGATCAAAAGAATCGGAAAATATAAAAAGTGTCACTTCATGTTCTGGTGATTATAAATAATATTAATAAAAAAAAAACTACATCAAATCTATATTAATTCAGAAAAAGTCATAAAACGAATGTTTATATTTAAAAGATTATATACATTAAAGGTTGTTCATTTCATTTACATTTACATTTACAACGGTAGCCGGGTTCAGATCCCGCCAACTTAACGAGGAGATGTCGTGTGCGGATCGTGCCGGCGTGGTAAATGTGACCTCGTATCACGCTCCGAGTCACGCACACGCGTGCTATGTATCCCACACCATCAGGCCGAGTTATAGGAGGAGAGAACGCGTGATATTATTCAGGCAGTAACAGAAAGAATAAAAAAAAACCTATTTATAGAATGATTTGTTTCATTTCGTATTTGACTTGCTGTACGGACTACTTATTTTCGATGCGAAAAAATCAAAAATGACATCTGTTTGTAGTGATCGATGAATTTCCGGATTTAGAAATTTTGGGAATATAAATTTGTTTGTTTGTTTTAGTTAACAGTGGTGATAACGTTATTGCAAAAGGTAGTGTAAGTCAGTTAAAATGGTTTAGCTATCTTGAATGAAGGATAAATTATGAAAGGAATATATAAAAATAAAAAAGCTTTAGGTTTAATTATGTTATCTTTGATTATGATATTCGTGTAATATATCAAAACGTCGAATTAAAAGAATATATATTATATGTCGCAGAAATATTGAATAATAGAATTAAGGTTAAATAAAAAGGTTATTTTTTACATTTATAGAAAAAATGTTTTTAATGAATGTACGTAGGTTTCCATGATTGAGAATATTCTGTGAGAGCAAATATGGTAAGAATTAAAAAGTATTTATGGGGTTTATAATAAATGCAGACGAGGGAAATGTTGCGTGCTTTAATAAGAATATTTGAAGAATTTGCGGTACATTCTTATAGGTATATTGAAAATATATATGAATAAGGTATGTATAAAATGAAAATAATATAATATGTTTTTTAATTATATTGTGAATTATTTTTATTTTAATTTTTCAAATTTTAACATGTACTGATTTTGTTGTATTTCTTAATTTTTACAAACATTTTATTCTGAAGAGAAGTGACAACATTTAATAATTAACAAAATTTTAAATTAGTTGACTTATTTCGTCTTTAATTTCTGATAAAGAGTTTTCGCCAAATATTTCTATCTAGACATACAACTTTAGATTTATCTATATTTATAATACTTTAGCACTTACTTACTCACAAAAAAAATTCTCAACCATGTCCAACCTCATCGTACGTCTATGCAGGCGTATACTTTTAATATCATATTTTATTAATATGTTGTCGTTTAATTTTAGAATTCTTTTTTTTTTAATTAATTTTTTATTTAGAGCATTGAAGTTGCATTTTGATTTTGGTTAAATTTATAACTTGTTGCTTACACATAACTAAAACATATGTCTATACGCAGTGAACATTATATATTTTTGGTACCTAAAAAAGAAATACATATTTTGAAGATAAACTATTTGTATAGATCAAATATTTAGTATAATATAAATAATTTAGCTTCAAAATAAAACTTCATAAAAAATATTTTCTCATATATTTTTTGTTAATCTTTTTACCAGTTTGACGAGAACCTTACTAGTTCAACACTCAGAAAAAATTGATCCCCATTAGATTAAAGGAACCTATACAAATAAAGGGACATTAAAATATTGTCAACGCACTCTCAGAGTTTCATACAAACCAACATAATAAAAAATATAAAAATTCTGTCGTTATATTTTTTGTCGCTAATCCGACAAAGATATGCATCCTACACTTTCACCAGAACAAAAAAAAAGAAGAGCGACTGCCCTATATAAATCTACATACACCATCATCCCTTTAAAATAATATCTACCTTCGACAATTTTTTTTAATGATATGCATAGATCAGCCGGCATAGGTAATGCACCAGTTTTTTGTCTTCGAAACAAATGAAATAATAAATAAAAAAAATTGTATAACAAAACTTAACCCTTTGGAAAGAGAAATGGATCTGGTCGATGCTCTGATGTTTTCCCAGGCTTCTCATAGCCTACGTGGATGGCAAGATAATGCTTGTCAGTGTTCATTAATGACTGGGATTGAATAAGGAAGGTACAGTTTTGCATACGTGCATATGTTTAGGTAGAAATGTATTTGATGAACATACTGGAGATAGAGTTGAGGTAGGTTCGGTATAGGATGTATGCAAATTTTTGTAACTGAGTATTATATGCATGTTACTTTGTACTGCATCCGGTTTTTAGATGTGATTGCTAATGGACGTTTCCGAATTAGTTTAGTGTTGTTATGGTTATCTGCAATTTTATTTACATTTTTTATGACACTGTAGTTTATATTAAATATAAAAATAATAATTTTTGTAATTATTGAATTGAAAATAATATATTGTAGGAGTATTATGAAATTACTTTTCAAATGTTTATAATATTAATAATCTTCAGATTTTCACGGCCGGTATCTATTGAAATTTATAGAATTTTTTGAGCTAGTATTCCGTGGTCGATCTATCCTCGTAACAGACGTTTCGTCATACATTGTAGATGACATCCCCAGTTCTTGGAGACTGAATTCAGTCATCTACAATGTATGGCGAAACGTATGCGACGAGGATAGATCGACCACAGCATACCAGTCCAGAAAATTCTATAAATTCAAGTTTATAATATTTTTGTTTTAGATTTTTTGAAACACATTTAAATTTATGCATTTGTTTTAATATTAGTGATTTACGAATTTTTTTAAAACTAATAATGTATTATTTCAGTATTTTTTTTTGTTTAATTTAACATAAGTCGTATCTCTAATAGTATATTATAACAAAAAATTAATATTTTAAATTAAAATAAGAAATATCATTTATCTCACAGCAGTACATTAATATTTGCATTAATTTTGACATTAATTCTAATAGATTATGATAAGAAAATATAATAAAATGATTAAGAAATATTTTTGACGTTAAAACCTTAAGATACTTAACGAAAATCAATCATTATTACTTACATTAAAAATAATTACATAAAAGAGATTGAGGAAAAATAAGAATAAGATAAGAATTAAGAAATGAAATATTGAAAATCTATTAACTAAAGTCATTCTTATGTTTTATATGAGGAATATGAAAATTTAAAAAGAAAAAATCTTTTTTATAAAACAAAATTTTTACGGGAAATGGGTAATTAATATATTATTTTTAATTATTTGTACATTTTATTGTAAATTAGGAATAATTTATTTTGCTGTTTCTGTTATATAATATATTTATTATTATGCATTTTTGATAAGAATTTTATTCATTACTTACACCTGTGAGTTTTTGAATCATTATTGAAAATTTTTTCACCAATCATCAATATACAATTTATTTTTTCTAATTTAAAAAAGAGCTTCTCTATGATGGAGAAGAAAATTGTCATTACAATAAGACACATATCTCGTGCCAATTCGAGTGATCAGTCGTACAACACAGAGAAAGAAAGTGTGACGAGAGAACGATATAGATTAGACACTTGTAAAAGTACAAGCGCATCCTGCAGTTACAAATTTTATTGATAATAAATAATTAAAAAAAACACAATTATTTCATTGTTAAGTATACTTAAAATTTAATAATTAAATAAGATATGTAAAAATATAAGTTCTTAAACAAATTAAAATAATTTTTTCTATAAAAATCTAACTACAATTTCGTATAGTTTTATTTTCAATGGCTTGTGATGTAGCTAGTGTATGTGCCACATTATTCAGAGAAGAACCTCGCGCGCATCGAGAGCAGGTACCCTCATAAATTCACCAGGCAAGGCAACCGGATATTGAATATATATAGGGGTTCAATAATCTCTATTGGTATTGGAAACTTAACGATTAGTATTCTATACTTGTGCACCGGTGCACAAGTCCAAACAGGTACACTTCTCTCAATACATCGAACACAACTAGTGTCCCGTGCGCCCGTATTATATGCCTAATAGTAAATTTACTGCGACAAGTGCATTCATTTTTATTCTTGCCCTTTTCAATACGCAGAAGAATGTAGTCAAAGTTAAGTGTCGTTTATTTCTTTTTATATGTGTTTGGCGTCGAGTTATTGGAGTAATTGTAGATATTAGGTTAGATATATGACATTTGTAGAAGGTTGTGCTGGTTTTTTGATAGTAATATTCTTCGAGTGACTAGTCACTAGCTTCTTGGTGGATATTATAAATTCAGGATATTTTTCGTAACTGGACTATATCTTTCTTACTTATGTAGTAGATAATATAAAATTTCACACTTTTATAATTACGATATTTATGTTAATATTATTTTTATACTTCTGTTATATAATACACTAATAATAAATATATGTGTACTTTTAAGTTACTCACAAAATTATAAGTTATAAATTCATAACACATTTTTCAACAAATTACAACTATTTGAAATTTTAACCACACATATTATGTAAAGCAGATAACGAATAAATTTGCGTTGTCAAATGAAAGATCATTTTCTTCTTAAAAAAAAAAATTATTTAAGAACCAAAAATGTCGAAAAGTAGGTTCAGTAATATCTATTAATATTCTAAATATGAAAAAAAAAAACAAATTTACTATTAAAATAAAAAAGAAGAATTAAATTTTTATTTGGTAACTAAAATCTTAAGCCGTTTTGTTTTAAGATTACTTTTGTTATTTTGACGTACAAAAGTTATTACTCCTTAAAAAATAACTGTGTTTCTAAAATAATTCTAGACTTTATTAGCTTTCCGAAATTTTAAAATCTAGTCTTAAATATTTGTAGACTACAAGTTTTACTGTTATTTCAGCAACATAATACGTATGCTGTAAGAGTATCATCTGTATCATCATCATTTGTATCATATTTTTTTATTATTTGAACAGAAATTAAAATTTGTTGAGCTTTTCTATCTACGTTTGCGTGTACGTTCGATGAATAGTTGGTGTGGTATGATTGAGAGAGTGGCTTGCATGAGCGAAAGTTTTCAAGTAGTAAGAATATAAGAGCATATATAAGAGGTATGAATGTAGATGAAGTTACAGTTGCTTGTCTGGATAGGGATGTTTGGAGGAAACTGATTTCAGGATAGTGGAAAGAGTTTGTGTCAAACCCTTTGGGTACATGGCGTGATTGTATATGTATGTATGTATTTCTATCTAGATGTGAAATTTTTATTTTAGCAACATTTATAATACTTTTCATGCAGGTTTTTTTCTACTTTAGGTACATAATAAAATAAAAATAACTTATTTTTTATCTTTTGATTAATTTTTATTGCTACTATGCATTTTTGTAACAGACATTCTACTCATTTAAATATATGTAAGACGTTAAAATTGTATGTTCTAACATTCATAACCCATATAACTTACAAAATAAATTTGCATCTCAGCCTAAAGATAAACGGGTACATATTTTAAGATCTAATCTACACACCTAGAATATTTAACCAATAACCTGTATAATTATTTCATACAAGCATTTGACAATTTCATCATTGCCATATCACGTCTATGACTAGGCCAATTTGCATACTTTCAATCCCATCTTGTCGACATTATTCACACGACACATCTAATGAAAATGATACAGCCTGTATGCCAACGGAATCTACATACCTCGGTACAGTTACAGCCCTTACAATAACAGTTACTATTTTTTTCTCGCTGGAAGGTTAACAAAACCTTCTAACAAAGCGTTTTTCATTTGTTCCTAGTTGCTAGGCGACCCGCGTTTTTTTTTTTAATGTACTCATTGTCTGATGGGTAACGACCAAATATGCATACGTGCATATCATTATGAAGGCCGATGCATGATGGGAAATAGAAAACTCCTTTTTTTTCTCGTCGTAATGAACAATAGATGGATTGGATGCTGGGCCCCTTTTGTTACTTAGATGTAGAAATAAATTAGCTTTGCAAACTGGTAGATATTTTAACTGGAAGTTTGTTCTAAGGATGGATGGGTGCCTTGAATCATCAGGGATTGGTTATTTGATTTTGTTTTTGTTCGATGACGTCACGGGTTTTAGAAATTTGATACAATTGGTGGTTTTTTTGTGTGCGTGTGTGTTGACTGGAAGTACAGCAACGAATCTGTCTGGCTTTTTTTGGTCTATGCAAATTTTGAAGTTTTTGTTTAAAGATTTTTACCACTTCGTCTAAAAAAGAGAAGTGATTTACTGGTACGATGTGTCTAACATTATCAAAAATTAATTAAAAATATATAGAATTTGTTTTTAATAGCGTTCAGATGTAAGATGACTAATCAGAATTTGGTTTTTGAAGGTATATGCTCGCCCAGTTTTAATTCAAAATATTGTACAATGTAAAAAAATTGGTTTTGTATAAAAATTTGGGCCAACTGTGTACGTATATTTTATGTAAGCTTACTTACTTTTTCGGTAAAAAACATATATAATATGTTAAATTAATTATTTTAGTTAAAATTACAAAATTATATTATTTTTAGAGAAAATGTATCATTTTGCTGAAGTTATATGTAATTGTTTTAATATGGTTGTAATGTAGAATGCCAACGTTTTTATAGTATATATATATATATATATATATATATATATATATATATAAAATTTACTCCAAATTTTTATAGTAGATGCCAAAGATGATGTGCATATTTTATTTTTGCATTGATACCATTTTTGAATATTTATTTTTTTTAATTTTGAAAACTTTCTTTTTGCTGCACTGTTTATCAGAATTTATTAAAATTTTAGGAAAAATTTTTCCAATATTCACAAAAATTACATAATTTTATTGTACGCAATGATGCCAATTTTCGAAAAAAAAAATTAAATTTAACTGTTACTATCTATAAAAATTTTAAGTAAAGATTCTGTTAATACCTAAAATTTATCCGATTTTAGTCATAGATTTGAAACTAATTTTCATAATATGTACAATAATTATATAATTTTATTTTTGCACAACTATTATAATTTTATTTTAACTTTATTAGTTACTGATTAGTATCAAATTTTAAAGACATGAATGTGTTTAAGTGTTAGGTTTAGGTACTACCGAATATAATACTGAGATCGATGCATCAATCCTGCTGGCCGGCATTTCTGTTGGTCGTAAAAATAGAATAAGAAAATGCTGCAAAGTCAGGAATTAATTAAACATAATCGGATACATCAGTTGATATTAATAGTTTAGATGCTAGTCGGAACTCGTTGCAGCTCTATTCGAACGCAAGACTTGCCATTTCAAAAGGTGTCTAAATAAATGAGCATGGAACAAGTACTTCGTGCTTGCAGTCAAGAAGGGCTGTCGTACCAAATATGATGATGAATGTAAAGTATATTATTTACATTATTAGTTATTTTGTGTTTTATTAAACAACACAAGAAATATGTATTAAAAAAAAAATTAATTATTGGTCTGAATGGGAATTAAATGATTATACGTTTGTTTTTCAATATGAATATGCTACTGCTTAAGTACACAACTTTTTGCTTTGCCATTTTTCATATGTGCTCTCGTACATATAATTACAATATATTTTATTTAATTTATTTAGAAGAAATATTTAACATATAATTACAAAACGAGTTAACATTATCTACCGTATATAAGAATGATTGCTATTCCAATCTCGGCTTCTCATTATTACTTACAGTAGAGTGTAAATTTTAAGCGAAAATTGCCAGCAATTTGTAACGATCAGCTAAGCATCGACAGCAGCACTAATCTTGCGCTAATCCAGCCCTAATTACTTTCTACTGAGGTTTATACCCACTTCCGTAATTACGCCATGCCACAAAAACGACGGAAAAATCGTTTGGAATTTAACATTTTCTCTCTTATTTCTATTTTTTTCTCTTGCGCTTGATAAAATTAGTTGTAGATACGTTAACTCTACTGAAATTTATTCTACAATTCTGTTCACAGATTGTAAGACTTGTAGCGTTGCAAGATATTTTTGTTTTTTTTTTCAGTAAATGAAATTTTTATTTTGATAAGAAAAGACATAATATTTAGATAGCTAATACGAATTCAGTATATATATATATATATATATATATATATATATATATATATATATATCAGTTTCAATAATTTCTAAGTGAATATGAGACTATATGCTCGACAAGTTGATCTCATATAGTTTCATTAATAATTTTTACATGCATTGTCAGTGGTGCGAGTTTTTATTCTACAGCCAAGCAAGAGACCTACAGCTTATAATAGGTTCCGAATCACTTAGAAACAGCCATTACAAAATTAAGTATATTTATGACGATTTATTTGCAATTATGTACATATATTTCTTAAATCATTTACAGCCAGTGGTACAAAACATTTTTAAATATATTGGAAGTTAACTATTGCGTTAACTTGTCAACTTACTAATTAAAATAATTGACAATTTAGCTACTTAATTAACTCATTAATTAAGTTAACAATTGTTTATGTAACTGGTTCTTAAGTAGTAAAGTAATACAAATAAACTTAAATCTAAAAATGCTAAAAAAAAATAAGAAAATATATGTAATTGAGAAAAGCAAACTAGAAAATAACATCTTATTACCTTGAAAGACCGCAAATTGCCGAAAAAATGAAAAGTGGCAAAAAAGTGCTTTTTAAGTTAAGTATAGTTCATCAGCATATTATCTCCATATCTTTCGCATGTAATCACATTGTAGGGTATGGTTCTGGGTATAATATATCCAAAATTTAGCCATTTTTGACCATTTCCTGAGGAGATATAACCTCAAACCTGAAAAAAGTGCTAAAAATGGAATTTTTGAGGGCCTCGCGAGCCCTCTAAAAAAAATTTTTTTACTGGATTTTTGGTGTTCCACATGTTTTTAGATGAAAAACTATCGTTTGAGACCCTAGCCAGCAATTTCGATTTTTTTCGATGCACCCTAATATATATATATATATATATATATATAAAATCACGCTAAGTACCCATAAGGGTATAGTATGAATTAGTTTTTATCTAGACAAGCAACTTTCGTTTCATTCACATTCATGATACTTTTATACATGTTTTTTAATTTTTTCAACTTGGAAAGATTTGCTCACGCATAATACTCTTAATCATACTTACCCATTTACTCATCGGACGTCCATATAGACGTATACTTTTATTATCACCCACATATATTTTATTAACTTAAGAGTTACAGGAAATGGTACACAAAATAATAATATTGTAATCATTTTAAATTTGGATATTAGCAAAACTAAAATCAATTTGATATATTGGTTATAAAGAAAGCATTGTAATAATTTTTCAGAGATGTATATAAAAAAAAAGGAAGCTGCGCCTAATTCAAAAGCGTCTTTTCATAATACGAAAATTTATGTGCATAGCGATTAATCTAGAAAAAGGATTCGGTACAGACAGCAATAAATTTCACGACGAGCAAAAGCGATTCCACAGAGGCCACAGAGAGTCAGTTTGGCTTCGGCTCTTTTCTGTGAGTTTCTCTAAAATGTGGAGCCCATTGCAAAGTCATACATACATACATATATACGCACAGAAACCGTAGAGAAGTTAGTAATATATACTGAGGCAATTTCTTTATTTATTGGAGTGAAAAGTAACCGCACGTGCTTAGCATCCGTTGCTAGGCAACCATATCTGTCTCCCTCTCTCTTTCGCGCTCGGCCTGTATTTGTGTGGAAATTAATGCGACAACTTCTTGCTTGATGTTCACCTGTTTCACGATAAATAACACAACACACACACCGGCCCTTTTCCGCCGATGATATATCGTTCCGAGCGTTCTGCATTCTTATGGAAAATTGGTTTTTACTTGCATTCTTATACGCAGTAAACGCATGATATTAGTGGAATTTTTATAGAGAGATTTTATTTAAACACACGCAGAACATTATCTGTTTCAGCAAATATAATATATTATTACAAAGGCAAGTATATGTATTTTAAAATATTCTGTGAAATTTACTGTTGTGATTAAAAAAATCTAATGTTGTTATATTAGGTACTATTAAAGACAGGTTGCATAAATGTTAATTAACAAATTGATTAAGTCGTAAACTGACCAATAAATCAATAACTTCAAAGCAAAATTGACAATATAATTGCGCAGCTAACTACTGATTAAGTTAAGAACGTTTTATGCAATTAGTTTCAAGCACTTTATAGATTAAATTTATTATATATAATATTATCTCGATTAAATTTATTTATAGTATACTTAATATCAAAATGAATTGCATTTGGATTTTAAATAATAATATATTATGATACGAGGAGTAGAAAGCAATGATTATTGTGTTGAGTGCAGATATTTATAACTGAGATAAAGCCGAGGCCAAGCAATCTGGGCGAAACACAAACACAAAAAAGCTTTCTATTCCGAGTGACAAATAAGATTTTTTGTTCAAGCGTTTTAAACAAACATTAGTAAAAATACATGCTAAGTAACCTTACTTTTACTAATAGTTGTAGAATAGTATGTATATGTATATATTATTTATATTTATAATAATAATTATAATATACAATTTCTGACTTCTCAGGGTGGAATACATTGTACTTCTTGCACTTTTTCACACATTTTCATATAATAATATTAATATTATGATACACTTGGATAAAATGTAAATTATTTAATAAAAAATAAATAATTCTATTCGAATATCAGTTTATTTTATTATATATCACGGTATTTTTTTAGAATTGAACAAATAAGAAAAGAACAAAGAAAAAAAGAAAGAAAAAACATATAAGAACATCTTTAATGTATTATATACTATTATTTAATAAAATTGTATCAAATATATGAGGCGTATAGATGCAAAACTCACTATTCGACAAAAAGTGAAAAATGAGATTTTGCGCGATTTGGACGTAGAATTTTACAAGGAATACGATGTTTAGGTTAGTTAGAAAAAAACTCAGTATTTAATATGAGAAACACTCTTTAAAGTTTAGTGTTGGATGCAAAACTCACTACTTGCGTTGATAGTTGAGACGCAAAAGTAACTGTTTGTTTTCCACCAATAAAAATTATATTGGTGGAAAGCAAACAGTTATTTTGTATTTGTATGAATTAATGATGTATAAAACCAATGATTCAAGATTTTAAATAAGTATTGCCATCTAGTAACAAGATTTTATCATCAAAATACAATTACACTTAGCTATAACAGTTTTTTGCAAATATCTCAGAATTTAAAATTTGCAAATAGTGAGTTTTGCATCTATACGACTCATATAACAGTATATTTATTAAAATAAAAAAAACTTTTTTTTAGCATATTTATTAATATAACTTTTACAGAACCATATTAAACTATGTATTTCTGTAAAAAGAAATCTTTTACAAATTCCAGTGAAACATAGATAAATATAAAAATTACTAATTCGAACGTTTCCATACATTAAAATCACAGCTTAATGCCCATCCTTATACGTATTTATATTCACACACACACACGTACTTTTCTCTAAGTATATTTCTTCAAAGAAATCTAACCTAACCTATTTCACATGATATGCAAATGAACCACGACCAGAATCACCTTGGCTATACATTTCCTTCCTTACGTCACGGCCCTGTTTAACCACCAAGAGCTTTAATGAATGCCCATAACCCGCCCGACTACCATATGCATACACACATACACATGGGTGTAAGCATTAACACACTAACACAAATAAAATAATAATAAAAAAAAAGGAACTCGGTAGAACAAAAAGTCTACATTGTGTAGCCCCGACATACATAACCCTACAGTGACTGGTTTAGCTTCGAAAATCGTTTTAAAATGAAGCACAACAAGAACAAAAAAAAAATACAGAATATTGTTGGACAAAAAGCGATGTTTGTGCCCTTCCTGTGTATGTGATGACGACACGGATGTGCGTATGTTGGTGCCAATGAAGGTTTTTAGGACAGTGTGACGTGCGTAGAGGTACTGACGTGATCGTGTTTTTGTTTTTTGCGAATTGCGCGCTGATTTGCAATGTGCGGCCTCCGGGTTGATTGTCGATTGTTTCGTATAGTGATTTGTTGATTAGTGTAATAGTGATAGTTTTTGTTGTTAGTGTTGTGAAATTTAGGTTTGTAATTTAATTTTTTTAAAAACTGTAATAAAAAAGACTGTGTATAATAAGATATTGATGTATTATAAATTTGGATTCTAGTATTAAAATTGTTTATTAGATTTTTTTAAATATAGTTAAAAATTATAAACAATATAATTAATATGGAATGTTTTAATGAGATTACAATTACTTTTTAGTAATTATAATATTCGTAAGTTATGAAAATAAGCTTTGTAGAGATTTTTTAAATAATTTTTTTTTGTCTGTTTTAAAATTTATAATTAAAAAATATTTTTGGCGGCAATGTTTTTTTTTGTTTATTTTTTTTTTTTTTTTTTTTAATGTTGGCCATAAATAAATAACTTTATTTAATAATTTTTTAAAATAAATTTTGGACTAAAATTTAAAATTTGAAAATTATCTGATGGATATCAAATTGTCAAAGCATAAACTTTAATTGAATGGATTCAAACATATTGACCGTTTTTAAAAGAACTTTTAGTTAAAAGCACAATTTATCGTATTTTTCAAAATTGTGTTTTTGGTATTTTTTGTTAACAAATATAATTAATATTTTTTTATTTGGTATTTTTAATTATATTTGACATTTCTATACAAAACTAAATAGAACTTTTAAAAATAATAATATATAATTTGAAATAATAATAATAATAATGCTTTATTGCCTGACAGTATAATACATTTAGAGAGAAATATAATATTTACATATAATAGCAAGTATATTGTTAATATACAAATATTTTAATTAAATATACATGAAATACAGTTTTTATCTAAAATTGTTTCTAAAAGGGGCTATGAAGATGGATTAATGCATTGTATTTTATATAAAATAACTCTAAATTAAGCTAATTTATTCAACTTATAAATATGAGATTTACGATTGAGTCGAAAATTATTTATGTGATTTGTATGCGAGTAGAATACTATACTTTTTCTACGACTATACAATAGAAAAATCTACTTTTCGGTGTAACATGAATAACATTTCAAATTATTTATAATTTAACAATACACAGTATCGTATAAACCGCACGGTATTTTAGAAATAACTCAAATTTACATATCTATTTTACGAATATATAGTTACATTTTTAAACAGTTGTAATTATAATTTCCTAACTTGCGGTTGTGAGTTATGGACATATTATTGAACAATAACGTACTAAAAAACATTGGCCCGTATTCTCATCTCATTTTTTCGTGAAAACGTGTTTTTATCATTAATTTCAAAATAACTTTTTGCTTCTGTTTTTCATCAAACGTAAATAGTTTTTCTGTTTGTAATCATTTGGTATTATAAAATTTAAATAAACTATTATAAAGTGCTTAATAAGTAATTATAAGTAAACATCAAAAGTACTTTTGGCAAAAATCACTTTTATAAATGAGATGAGAATACGTGCCATTATTTTTTTGGATTTTAATAAATAGGAGTATCTATTTTATGACGTACGACTACGTCAATTAATGAAACATTTTCTATTTATAAAACAATCCATCTAGAAAATATTACAAAACACTCATAATAATTTACATCTAGCTTCACTCTCTTCCACATTAAATTAATTAATCCAATTGAATAATTAACCGGGCAGAATTTACCGTAAACTTGATCGTAAACCGTCCATCTCTCCAGCATGCATTTCCATTATAATCAACTTCTGTCCTCTCCAACCATACAATCATACACATGCGCGGGGCCCAGTTTTAATAAACTCCACCTGACAGTAACGCGTTAAACCATCGGACCATCACTACTTCTTCTTGTTGTTATTCTTCGTCCCCTCTCTCTCTCTCACTCTCGCACCGGTTCTGACCAGAAGTGACCGGACTTCTGACATGGGCAACACCATTGGAAAGATACTGGCCATGGAGGTATATAGTAGATTAGGTACGAAAAAGTTTAAATCTACCTGAGGTAATACATGTAAATGTATCGATGAGAATTTAATGATATTTTAATTACAAGACAAGGTGATTGATGACTTTAAGTCGGCCGGGCTCTTGCGTTTCTCGCTCGTACAGAAAGATCGTTTTCTTTGTTGCTCCGTGATTCTGATATAGTTACTGCTAGATTGGTTGAGATGGTATTCGTTATTGTACGTATATCGAAGATTCAAGATTTAATATGATTTTTGCTTTGTAAAATTAAAGATAATTTTAATAGCAAAAATATTTTGTTTAGAAATTAATTTCATTAATAAAAAAATATTATAATTTTTATTGAATTAAGTATTAAAATAAAACGTCTTTAAGATTTAGTTTTGTATTAAGGAAGATAAGGAATTAGATTTTAATAAAAAATACTCATTTTTCTGAAATACATATATATTTTTAATAAATCATATATACAATTAATATTTATTAAAACTATATTGATTTTTTAAAGTTTTATAATAAGATTTTATAAAATAATAATAATTTTATAATCTTAAGTAAAATGATTAATTTTCCATATCATAAATGTTTTTTTATCGAAAAATTAAATTTTTTTACATAAAATATACGTATTTTATATTTATATAATGTAAATTTTTTTTATATAAAATTAACAAATTTTTTTATAGTGCACTATAAAAAAAGTTGCCATTTTACATAAAAACCATAGTATAGTAAAAAATTACATATTATTTCAGCAAAACGATGGTTTAGATAAATAAAATAAAAATACAATTTTGTAATTTTAAGTAAAATAATTTATTTACCATATTATATATATATGTTTTTTACCGAAAAAGTAAGTAAACTTACATAAAATATACGTATTTTATATTTATATAATGTAAAAATTTCTCTGTGACGTCTGTAAATTTACATATTAAACTGGTGTTAATCACTTGCCCCAGGTTTTTATGTAAAATTATCGATTTTTTTTTACAGTGTAGACGTCGAGACGTTTATTTTTAATTTAAATTTATACAGAACTAAAACTTAAAACTCTTTATTTTAATATATAATGTGTTTTGAAAGATTTTTTTACTGTCAAAAATTATTTACTTGATTGGTTCACAAGTTTTAATTTATATAAACAAAAATAAACATATACATAATTTTTATTTATTTTACTTTTACTATAATATCTATTGAAACAAAACATCGTATAGGTACGTACAAACTATAATCAACAAACTACTCGTTCAGTGAACGTTCAACTTACGTAATATAATAAATTGTGAACCAATTAGCGCCGCGGTTTAATCACTGTGGTGCTAATGTCTGAAAACGAAAACCGCGTTCGGCCATTTGCATAAAATAAGAATTAATCTTAAAAGCCCGAGACCGAGCCTTATACGCTAGTAACGAAACAGGGGAATTAGTGCGTAGACTATTCAACTCAGCTCGAATGTAGATTTTTCGGTCTTTCCTACATTAGTATTAAGATGTAACGAAATTGGCACCCAAAGACCGGGCTGGTTTACTTTATTTTTTATTTTATTTTTTGGTCTTGTGTTGTTGGTGTTAGATTTGTTATTGGTTGGTAGATAACCTGAAGACGAATATTAGACTTAAAGTTTTGCAAGAATTTAATTACTAGTTAATGACGGCTAGAATTAATTATTTACTGGTGATGTGTTTATTATAATTAATTGTATTGTTGCTAGAATATGGTTTTTAATTTCTTATATGTTAAAAAGTAAATTAAATATAAATTTTTAAGGTAGGTTGTAGTTCGGTTTAAATAACAAAATAGAATAATAAATTAACAAAACAAAAATATTTAGACATTTAGAATAAAATAAACACTCAGATTTATAAAAAAGTATTTTAGAAATATTCGCAAATTTTAGATGTAGGCATAAGAGGGGTTTTAAAGAACTATTTATGTAAAATTTATATTATTTTTAAAATATATTGATTTTGCTTAGAAAAAATAACATACAATATTTTCAAAATAAACCATCATCGTAGCTGGAAAAAAATCCCGTCGCGTTAAATTTTTTATCAAGAAACCCTCCTTGCTCCAGTTCGGCCATCAATCCTGATTAGGTTGTCAGACGTCGTGCGCCTGCCGCCATCATAGCGTTAGCGTCGCTTGTGCGTCCACGAAATGGTGCGACTATTTTTCATGCTGTCACTACCATAATGCATTGCGTTGAGAACCAACACGAACAAACAGTTTGCGCCGCGACAGTAGAAGCACATTCTCTTACTCCTGTCCCGTCTTAGACCAAGTATTGAGCTAAGCGTCACAAACTAATTTCTGCAGCACGCTGTTTTTTTTTTTTTTACTTCGTAGGAGTCTATCAACATCGTCATCATCATTATGATATTGTGGTGTGCGAGAGATGGAGTGGGGGGGGGGGGAAATGGATAAGACAGGAAAAATATGGTAAATGATATTTTTTAATATACTAAATAGATGGATTTGGCTGGGACTGGGAGATTAATGCAAATAGATGATGGTAATATTTTTTAAGGACCCCACATTGATATGTGGTGAAGAAATATTATTACTAATTAAATTTAGTTACTTTAATCAAGCATAATATGAAAGAATGTGTTAAAAATAAAATATATTAATCTTATAGTAGTATTCAAAGCGCCTTTTAGTAGTGCTTTTAGATAAAAATGCAAATATTTTGAATTATTTATTTAAATAATATTAGAGTTTTTTTTAGCATTATATATAAGTTACATTACAATTTCACGTACTGTACATACAACAACGTACGATAACCCGCTGACGCAGCAGTTAGTTATAAGTTCATGTTACATTATTATCAAAAACACATGTAGAATGTTAGATAGTTAGTTTTTTCTTTAGTTAGTTCAGATCTTGCTTTACAATTGTAAACATATAATTCGCTACTGTAAAACTTAATTGTAATAATAAAATAAATATTTTTTAAAAACAATTTTACGTTTTACAAATCAATAATTGGCGCAGTCGGTAGGATTAGTCAATCGATATTAACGAATATAATATCGATTCGTATTAACGATTTATTGACTAATTTTTGAATTATAACTTAACTTGTAACTCGTCAAAGTACGTGAGTGGTACGCAGTTAAGTGAATTGTTAAGTGAAATACGACATAAGTAACCATCAACATCCCAGTGCCCACATTTCGAGCGAATATCGAAATAACGGCACCAGAACCCAGTGACGAGCAACTCGAGCGAACATCGACGCCGATCACCAGGTCTCAGTTCATGGAGAAACTACTTACATTGATGGTGGTACTGTGAGTAACTTATGTTGTTTTGAGATTTCAATTTAACAAATTCTGTTAGCGATATTATTGATCTGACTCCGATTTAAAAAAGAAAAAATCGTAAATTTACTTTCATATTCTAACGTAGAATAATTATATTTTTTATTTTTTTTTTATAAACAAATTATTATTAAACAAAAGTAAAAATGCCAGGACAAAACGAAGCACCTGTAAACGCAGTTCCTCTTTTCCCAGTCCTAAGAAAAGAATATCTGGACATGATACCGGAATTTAAGGGTGAACGCGAACTATTGCCTAGATTTAACAATATATGCGAAAAATTAGTTACAAAATTTTACAATACAATAAATACAAATGACTTTCAAAATGAATATTTGTTGTCAAGTATTTTGGCAAAAATAAAAGGCGAAGCCGCCATTAATATTTCAAGTTGCGTAATTACTAATTGGGCACAATTAAAACAGGCTCTGCTCGATACATATGCGGATAAAAGAGATATGTATACCTTAAATATAGAAATGTGCGAATTACGGCAAAAACAAAATGAATCAGTTTTTGATTATTTTAACAGAGTACAACACATATTAAATTTACAAATATCATTTATAAGTACACGTGCTCACGATAAGCCAACCGCAACAATTTTAAGCGAATATTTTCGAAATTTTGCATTAAGAGTTTTATTACGTGGACTACAAGAACCGATAGGTCAATTAATGCGGACTAAAAATCCTTCAGATTTAAACTCCGCTTTGAATATGTTAACGAACGACTTCCAGTTCGAATCCGGACCGAAATATAATAAATCTTTAGCCATGACTCAGCAGAAACCTGCTAACAAAATAATTACTAATTACACTAGACCAAATCTAATAAAACCAACACAAACAACAAATCGTTACTTTAACTCATATTCTCCTACTAACAATCTTATGAATAGAACTAATAGACAGGCCATACAACCTAACAGATTTAACACTTTCCAACCAAATAATCGAGCAACGATCCACCATACTCCAAATCAATATAAACCTACACCGATGAGCATATCAACAAATAATACATTCCAACCTAGACCCGGTCCTTCCAGACCATTTCAAAGACCAATGACACAAAATTATATAGCTGAAGAACTTTTCAATATTGACGAAAATACAGAACCTGTAATAACCCCCAATCCCGACGATTCAAATAACTTTGAATACTCCTGCGACAACGCAGATAACTATCCTCACGAAACCGAAATTCAAGAAATCGATGATGACTGTTTTTTAGAGCAAACAGCCTCGATTCCCGACCAATCCCCAGATTAGAACTTTTAAATTTAACAAATAACCAAAATAAACTCCCATATATAATATTTCCCGAAAACAACCTAAAAGTTCTCATTGATACAGGTAGCACAAAATCTTTTATAAAACCCGAAACTGCTTACAAACATTACAAAAATTCAATCATTCCCGATCCATTCAAAATAACAACCGCACATGGAACCTCAACAGAAAAATACAGTACACTAATTCCGACGTCAGAAATATTTAAACTAAAACAAAATTTGAATTTAAAGTTTCACATTTTTCACTTTCACGACGCATTCGATTTATTAATAGGTATGGATAACTTGAAATTATTAAAAATAGTTATCGACATTGATAAAAATTTAATCAGCACACCTTACACAAAAATAAATTTATGCAATCAAGATATTAACGACAAATCGAATATTAATCTTTCAAATTTTGAGAAAACACAAACTTTACAAATAGAACCAAATACAGAAAAAGTTATAAAAATTCCTGTAAATAAAAAGAACGGAAAAATACTAATTTCAAGCGTAAAAACAAAAGATTTAATTATTCCTGAATGTGTTACTACAGCTAATAATTTTTGTGCACTTTGCACAATCATTAACCCAACTGACAATAAAATCAATTTCAAAATTAAAAATCCACTTATTGTAGAATCATTAAATAATTATAACTGCTTTTCTAGTCCAAATCTAAATTTTGTTAATTTAGAGAATTTAAATTTTGATATTTCGGCAATTCGTACAGATCATATGAACTTAGAAGAAAAATCAGCAGTAAATAAATTATTAAAAGATTATGCTGACATATTCTATTTAGAAAATGATAAACTCACATTCACAAATCAAATCAAACACACAATAAAAACTTCAGACGAAATTCCCATCTATGCTAAATCGTATAGATACCCGGAAGTTCACAAACACGAGATTAGGGCACAAGTAAGAAAAATGCTCGAACAAAATATTATTCGACCATCTTGTTCACCATGGTCATCCCCTATTTGGGTGGTAGCAAAAAAATTAGACGCTTCGGGTAAACAAAAATGGCGCGTAGTTATCGACTATCGTAAACTCAACGAAAAGACTATAGACGACAAATACCCCATACCAAATATTACCGACTTACTCGACAAATTAGGACGATGTCAATACTTTTCGGCTATTGATTTAGCGTCAGGTTTCCACCAGATAGAACTAGAAAAAGACGACATACCTAAAACAGCCTTTAACACTATGGACGGTCATTACGAGTTTTTACGTATGCCATTCGGGCTAAAAAACGCGCCGGCAACGTTCCAACGCGTAATGGATAACATCCTTAGAGGGTTAACCGGAACAATTTGTCTAGTTTATATGGACGATATAATCGTTTTTTCAACTAGTCTACAAGAACATGTCACTAATTTAAAACTTGTATTTGAAAGACTCAGGCAGGCTAATTTTAAGATCCAGTTAGACAAATCCGAATTTTTAAAGAAAGAAGTTGCGTACCTTGGTCATATCGTCACACCACAGGGCGTTAAACCAAACCCTGACAAAATTTCCGCCATATTAGATTACCCAATACCTAAAACACAAAAACAAATTAAAGGATTTCTCGGTCTTTTAGGCTATTACCGAAAATTCATTAAAGATTTTGCAAAGATTACAAAACCCCTCACTAAATGCTTAAAAAAAGACACTGTTATTAATGTCAATGATTCTGAATATAAAAATTGTTTCGAAATTTGCAAAACCCTACTCACAAACGAACCTATATTGCAATATCCTGATTTCGATAAAGAATTCAATTTAACCTGCGACGCAAGTAACGTTTCATTAGGGGCGGTTTTATCACAGGGTCAACTTCCGAACGACTTACCAATCGCGTACGCTAGTCGTACTCTAAATGATACCGAAATTAATTATTCTACAATCGAAAAAGAACTACTCGCGATTGTATGGGCAACGCAGTATTTTAGGCCATATCTTTTTGGAAGAAAGTTTAAAATTTATACGGATCACAGACCACTACAGTGGCTCTTTTCATTAAAAAATTGTAGTCAAAAATTAATTCGTTGGCGCCTCCGCTTAGAAGAATATGATTTCGAAATCGTTTACAAAAAAGGCAAATTAAATACGAATGCGGACGCATTAAGCCGCATCCCCGCAATCGATAATAACACTTTTCAAAATTTACAGAAAACAGAACAAGAAATAACCTCTTTAGATGAATATCAGATTTATTTAGAAAGTAAAATTAATAGTAAAATCGCAGATAACAATACTATATTCGAAATAGAAGGTAATCTTCTTGATGCCCCGTTCGAAGATAGCCTTGCTCATTGTGTAAGTAGAGACTTAAAAATGTCTTGCGGTATAGCTAAACAAATCAACAAAAAATTTCAAAATATCGAAAAATTAACTAAGCAAAACCCAAAACTTTATAATGTTATTTATCTAAAAGATAAAAATCGTTTTATAATTTATTTAGTTACAAAGAACAACTATTACGACACACCCAACAATCAAGACATATTCTATTCACTATTAAACTTGAAATTATTTTGCATAAAGAATAAAATAAAAAATTTAAGTATACCAAAATTAGGATGCGGTGCTGATAAGTTAAATTGGGTAGATGTAAAATCAATGATTCAGCATATATTCAAAAACACCGATATTAAAATAACCGTTTTTAAATTACCAAAATTAGATTTAAATATTAACGAAACTAACGGACCCGATGCTTTCTTTAAGTATATGGAAAAATTTAATAAACAATTTCAAAATAACCAAAGTCAATCAATGATAGTCGAAACCGATAATCAAATAGAAAATTTAGATGATCGCGACTCTAGTAGCGACGCCACAATACATTCAAATAAAGAAGATCCTATTATAGGAATCCCAATAGTTGAATGTCCCGTTAATTTTGGTCAAAATCAAATTATAATATCAGAAGTCGAACACAGCCCAAGTGACCCCAAAATAGAAAGAATTCACGGCAATAAACAACGAATATTAGTACAATTTTCTAAACATAATTATGAAACAGAAATAATAAAATTTATAAAAGAATTTATTGTCCCAAAAATTAAATATTACTTATATTTCGATAGTGAACTTTACGAAAAATTTAGTATAATACTTCAAAATTACTTTAAAAATTCAAAGATTAATATGATTAAATGCACACAAAAATTAACTGACGTAGAATCCGAAGACGAAATAATTGAAATTATAAAAAATTATCACACGGGAAAAACTAATCACCGCGGTACCGACGATACAGAAACACGTATTAAAAGAATTTATTATTGGCCGAAATTACGCGAATCTATTCAAGCTTATATTAATAACTGCGAAATCTGTCAAATAACTAAATATGACCGAAACCCACTAAAATTAAAGTTTAATTTAACACCAACAGCAACAAAACCGTTTGAGATTATACACATAGATAGTATAACACTTGAAAGCTTTAAGTTTTTAACTATAGTAGACTCTTTTTCTAAATATGCTCAAGCATATAAATTAAACTCGGCTCAAGGTATTGAAATTGCAAACAATTTACTAAAATTCTTTTCACATCATGGAACCCCAGAACAAATTATCTCTGATAACGGACTCGAATTTAGAAACTCAGTAGTTAAAGAAATTTTAGAATTGCACAAAATAAAAATTCATTTTATATCCTCACAACACCCAGAATCTAATGGAATTATTGAAAGATTTCATTCGACTTTAATAGAACATATTAGACTTTTTAATAATCAGCCCGAATACAAAAAGGAACCCGTAGAAAACAAAGTAAATTACGCCATAATAGCGTATAACAATACTATTCATTCGGCAACAAAATTAAAACCATTCGAAGTTATTTCTGGTCACCTAGACACAAAATCACCTTTTAATATAGAAATAGAGAAACAATTAATCAATAATTATGTTGAAACCCATAAAAATAAAATGAAACTGTTATTTCAAAAAGTCAATGAAAAACTTCAAGAAAATAAAGAGAAAAAATTAGATTATCAAAACAAATCTCGCGAAAATCTTCCAAAAATTCCTCAAAAAGTATTTGTAAAAAATAGACAAAAACAAAGCAAAACAAAAAATAAATATAACGCCGAAAAAATCAAAAATATTAACAAAAACTTAAAAACAGCTACAATCGAAACCCGTCACAATAACACTATCGAAAAAATTCATCTTTCCAATATAAAAAGGCCCCGAAAATTTATTCATAAAACTTCCGATATTTCAGGACCTTCCACCTCTCGTCCACCCTCGAGACAGAGATAAAGGACATTACTACTAACCCTGGACTACTGACATTAAATTTAGGACCAGCAAAACTACAAAGGACAAAACATACGCTCGTACATTACTATGACTTACAACCAATCATTAATCAATACCAACGCTTAAAAAATCAATACACCAGTTTACAAAACACTATTAACCGTGATGCACACATTTCTAGAGATTTCGAGAATAATAACAAAATTATTAACTATATTATAACAAATATAAATAGTAAATTTAACCATCTTAACATACATTCTGAAAACTTTAGACACAAAAGGGGTCTAGTTAACGGATTAGGTTCTATAATAAAATCTATTACCGGAAATCTAGATGCCAACGATGAAAAAAGATATTCAAAAATTCTTAATCATTTGCAAAATAATCAACATAAATTGAACGATCAACTAAAACAACAATATTCAGTCAGTAATCAATTAATAGAAAATTTCAATACAACAATAGAATCAATTAAACACAACGAACTACAACTAAAATTAAAAATTGAACAATTATTGCATATTGTTATCGGCGGAGCCAAAAAACCAAGATAAATTCTTTATTCACGACATTTATAATCAGTTATCTACTCTATTTTCACTAACTTTAAACATTTTACAAGATATCGAAAATTCTCTAACTTTTTGTAAAATACATATCATGCATCCTAGCATTATCAAAATTAATGATCTCCATTTTGAATTGAATAAAATTTATAAATACTACAATGATAAATTTCCGCTAGAACCCAATACCGATAACATGCCAGAGTTCGAAAAATTAATTACTGTAAATTGTAAACTAAACTCTTATAAAATTATTTACTTTCTAGAAATACCTATAAATTATGAAACCAATTTCGAACTCCTACACCTTATACCTATTCCAACCAAACATCAATCCGAATATGTGACTGTCATTTCTAATAAACAATATTATTTAAAAACTAATGACAATAAATTGAAATCTCTAAACGACGTTTGTACTCGGGGAACCGAATTTCAATGTCCAAACAATATCAATGAAGTCAGTAATGATTCCTGCGAAAGCAACATCATTCTAAACAACGACAATAAGAACTGCCAATATATAAAAATTGACATAAAAGAAAATCATATTGAAAAATTAAACGAAATAAATCAATATTTGGGTATATTTCCGAAGAAAGAAAAAATTCACTTAACATGCGACCACGGCGAGCAAATCAAACAGTTACAAGGTATATTCCTCATCAAACAAGATCAATGCAAGTCGAAATTTAAAAACCAATATCTAAATTTCGATGATGGAACCTTTGGAAAACCAATCGTCTTGGAAAATTTCAATATTCAATTGAACAAAAGCCAAGAACCAAAATTCACCGTAGAACTCCACAACATTCAAGACCTAACAATACCTATAAACAAATACGAAGACATCGACGATGACGTCATCAACAATAACGTCACAAACTATTTGGTTATCATATTGTATATGTTATGTATCTTTGCTATCATCTGTGCTATAACATTTACAATACGTCTTAAAAGAAAAAACAGAATCCACGATCCAAATGAAAATCGAAATTCTCCAGAACTTCAATCGATCAATCAGCCAATAAATCTACCCGGCGATGCCAGGATCTGAGGAGGGAGGAGTTACATTACAATTTCACGTACTGTACATACAACAACGTACGATAACCCGCTGACGCAGCAGTTAGTTATAAGTTCATGTTACATTATTATCAAAAACACATGTAGAATGTTAGATAGTTAGTTTTTTCTTTAGTTAGTTCAGATCTTGCTTTACAATTGTAAACATATAATTCGCTACTGTAAAACTTAATTGTAATAATAAAATAAATATTTTTTAAAAACAATTTTACGTTTTACAAATCAATAATTTATATATATATATATATATATTAAAATAGAAAATATAATAAGAAGTATTTAATTTATAAAATTAATGTATGTTTGATATAATAATACAACAAAAATTAATATTAAAGTTTTGATATATATATATATATATATATATATATATATATATATATATATATCTTATTCGAGTTTAATTCGATTTTTAAAATAGAAATTGTGTATTTTAAGATAGTAAATATAGAAACCACACATACCTATTTGACTGATGATAGATGCGACAATTATAACCTCAAAAAACTTTTAATAGTTTTATAACTGTAACAATACATGCGTATAATAAGCACAACATATTATATATTTCTATACTAGTAAATAAATTGAAATTCAAATAGATATTTATAGTTTATTTTTATAGCGGTATAGTTTTAAAAACAAACAGACAGAATACTTGTTAGTTATTCTTTGCTGTAGTAAAATAATAATATATGTATAAGTACAAGACACGTATGTCTGATATTTTTTGAAGATAATTTTATTTGATTAGAAAATATTATTATGTTAATAAACTGATGTTATGCACAATAAAATTTTTAATATTTATAGGAAAAGTATATTTTTACAGTTTATTCGTTCTGACATAAAAAGAACAGTATTTTAAAACTTTATGTTTTAAAACAATAATGTGGCAAAAAAGCTTATTTTCCATTAGCATAAAATACCATTTAAAAATCAACCCTCAATCCGTTTAAACAAGAAAAAAGTAATCACAAACCATTTAAGAAACAGCCATTTATCAACTCATAAAAATAACAATTATTTTTCATACTTATTAGTAGCATCAGTTTTTTTTTTATTTCTTTAATATTACACTTAATTCTTATTCCTAAACAGTCATTGCGGTTACACGGTTATAAAGTCGAATGTAACCGGGTTACTAAATAGCTTAACCACAAAGAACGCGGCAGGAGGAGGGGTGGGGGTAAGTGAACGTTACGGTACTATGGCTGTAATGACTAGCGTAAAAGAACGCCGTGGCGTTTAACTAGCGTGGTATTGTTCTAATTTAAAGTGGTAGTGAAGTCTTGTTATTCGGTACGACGAGAGACTTTATCGCTGGTAATCGGTAATAATGGTGCTTGATAGACTTATTTTGTTGGGTAATTTTTCGGAAAAAAACAGTGGATGCTGACGAAATTGACTGCATAATTTAATATAGCATCGTTAGAGCTAGATGAAGATTTTTTTTGTTGTAGTAAATACTTTTCTTAAAACTAGTTAAGATTAAGTATTTTTTACTTGGTTTAACTTCTAGAGGTTTGTAAAAATAAGTTCAGAATTATGAAGAATAAAATGTACATACATACACAATCACGCCATATACCCAAAAGAGTGCTTCCTCTAAACATTCCTATTCAAACAAGCAACTTTAGCTTCATCTACATTCTGACTGACTATTTGCACACACGCACAATATAAGAAATTTATTTTGTCTTTTCATTGCAAACACTCTATTCTATTTTTTTTTTACTTAGATTTTACAGCGGATTTTTTCAAGCCAATTTCGGAATTATTTTTAGCTTTACAATCTATAATATAATTATTTAAATAATAATTTTTAAATGATTATTACACAAATTTTTGTTTTATCTCTTTATAAACGACGCTATTATTTATTAATTTTATTATGAAAAATTACATGGACTTAGCAACGGTATAACGACTATACATTATTTATTGTGATTTTTAACTCATATTTGCAAAACTAAATTAAAATTACATACGGTGCATGATACATGGTTGTAAAGCGCTAATAACAGAATCCCGATTTTATCACACTTTTTCAAACCTATTAACTTCATCATCATCACTGATACAACAGTCCTAGGCGAGTCTTGACTTCAAGTACCAAAATACTTATTTCATAAACTGCAAATCGTGCGTTCCAAACAGTTCCGAACGGTAATCTAAACTATTACTGATGTTTTCAAGACAAATAGTTGATCAAACTGTTGTATCCGATTCTATTTAATTAATGTCTGACCTTATGGCATTTTTTAAATAATTTTACGACGAATAGAAACGTCGGCCAGTAGATTCAAACCACCGAATCTGGTATTATATTTGGTAATATCTACCTCTTTAACACGCTCGGCTACTCGCGCTTATCAACTTAGCACCTTATAATATAATATACTAGTTTTACTTATAATAAATAAAATACTAAAAAAGTTATAAAATTTACAGTTTTCATTTAATAAAAAATTGACAAATAATAAATTTGTTTAAAATGTTATTAGATAAATCTCTGAAATTATAAATAATTACTTTAATATAAATTGGTTCGATTCGTTGAAAAGAAAAATATTTCTAAGGCAGAAATCAAATCGATCAGTAGTTATCGAAAAAAAAAAAAACGCACAAATTACCATCGTTAAAATGCTAAGAATTTTATATCCCTGGCAGCAAAAGAGTGAATATTCTTCTTTCAGTTTAAGGGAGTAAAAAGAAGGTCTTAACAATCAGGTAGTTAGTATTTATAATAACTGGTCTATAATTAAATAATGCACAAATTGTATCTCTTTCGTGAATATGCCAGGTTTTATGTTATAACATACATTTGTACAGATGTTTGATTTCAACTAGTAATTATTCTTTAAATATTAAAGATATTGCTGGCTTTAAAATACTGTCATTATATTACCGAGACCCCATCTTATGTTATTAAACAAATTATAGCTTTGATTTTTATATCATTAAAATTGCATATAGATTAATTTTATTTTATAAAAGTATTAAATTTTGAAATTTTCAGAAATATCTTCTAGTTTTATTATCAACATATAATTTCTTGATTTTTTATTATTTTTTGTTTAGAAAATAATATACAATTTTACAAACTGTTTCCAGACAGATTTATATAAATTATTTTTTAAATTTTAATATGTGAAGGGGATTGTTGCAAAATTTGTTGTTTAATTTTAATCAAAAATATACATTAAAATAACTACGTATATATATGTTCTAAAACAAAATAATATATAAAAAATAAGAAAATAAATTTTGAAAATTTAAATTTTCTCGTCGTGACGTAATAGTGTATCAGCAAGTATTTAGCTTTAATTTATTCTGTTTAAACAGTTTAACTATATTTAGAATTTAAAAATAAAATTTCAAATTATAAATATGAAAATACAAATATGTAATTAACTAGTAACTTATTTTAAGAAGTTATAAATATACTATTAGACTCATATTTATGTATATCAGAAATAGAATAACATACAAAGAGATTTTTTAATAACTTTTAATAGTTCACGCGTTCACAGGTGTACTTTTTTTTTCAATAATATCAAGATTTAAAAAATTGATCCAGTACATTTGATTTTAAATTATTTAATTAGTATTATTTATTTACTTACTAATATTTTTAAAAATTTCAAATGTATATCGTTAGAATATGAATTTGCTGTTGCACTAGCATTACGCCAGTTTAAAGTGTCAGCATACACAGCTAACTAACGAGCTATGCATTTATTTCAAATGTATATGCGGTGAAATTATATTTAACTTAGTAGTGTACTAACGTTCGCCACTAACAACATACGAATGTGGGCTTGTTTTATATCTTACGTTAAAACGTTATTTATTTAACGTTAAGTGCTAACGTGTCATCAAAAGAATATTACGAATCGTGGTTTTATGCGTAATTTGTGTAATTTTGCGATTACTTTCTAGTGCTGAAATTACGATTAATAAAAGAGTCGCTGTTAAAGCTTACTTACACATTACATATGATTTAGCATATATAGCTAAGAATACGGAAAGTAAACTGGGTAATAATAGTGAACGATTATTTTATTTGAACGAAGAAATATTTTTGAAAGTATTAAATTTATTTTACATAAGCTCGGTATTTATCATAGTAAAGAATCTTTTAGAACTTATTAAAATAATATAAAAAAAAAACTTTTTCTTCTAGCGTACCATAAAGTGACTGGAAAAATTTTCAACCTCTCAAGCTTTCGGAATTATTTTATTTTCTTTATCATTATATATATATATATATATATATATATATATATATATATATATATATATATATATATTATATATTATAACATATTAATAATTATATTATAATTGTAAAAAACAATTTTATTTACAATGGCAGAGTTTTCTGCGTGTATTAAAAAAACATGTGTTATAATACAGGGCCTGATAAAGGAAATAAAATATTCCCGAAAGCTTGCTCAATGAATTGAGTTGTTTTATTTGATTTCTGCCTGACTGAAAATCCCAAGAAACAAAAATAAAAATAAATATATATATATATATATATATATATATATATATATATATATATATATATATATATATTGAAACAGATTTGATTATTAAAAATGTGTGAATAAGTGCAAGAAATGCAATGCGCACCAGTCCAGGCTGGTCAGAAACTGCATATTCGACCAAAGAAACACGGTCATATGTATTTAATTTAACAGCTATATTAAAATTATTAAGTCAAGTTAAGTTAACCGACAAATGCATTGTTTATTTCCACTTGAATTTTAAGTAATTGCGAGAAATGCAATGTATACCGTTCGAGGTGATCAGAAATTTTATATTCGAACAAAGAAAGAATAATTCTCACCAATCACGTAACAAATATATAAATAATATATACATATACATATTATTCTAACAACTGTTAGTAAGGTTAAGGTTACTTTTCATGTACTTTTAGTGTAGTTTCTTGTTTAGAACTCTAAAGGAAAAAATCGTATATATTAATCAGAATAGAACGCTCTTTTTGTGTTTCGCTCAGATTGCTTGGCTTCGACCATAAATATCTGGAATCAACACAATAATCATCACTTTCTACTCCTCGTAACATAATACACTATTGTTTTTTTAACATATGCAATTTTAAATTTGTTAAAAAAAAATTCTACAGTACTTATAGAAAAATACAGATTACTAGCATAAATCTAATCAAAAATGCACCCAAAAATGACAATCATTTAAAGACGAACTTCGCACAAGCTTCTGCATCTTCAAACCACATTTTCTCCGATCTCCCTTCATCTATATTGTAGCCCTCGTCAAAGATAACAGATAAAATATTACCCAGTAATATATCTCCATTCCCGCCACCCAACTACCACCATATGCATCGAAAGTATTCTCTTCATCACTGAAGAAAGAAAACAGACAAACAACAGGGCGAAATATCATAACAGTCATATCGTCCAACGCGCGACGTTCTAGCGTCGTTGGCGTCCATTCCAGCGCGACACGCATGCGCACCGGAAACACTCCCCCAACCTTGCCGGTTGCCATGCTAACGGACATTCGCCCCCTTCTGCTCGTTTTACATGTAAAGGGCGCGCAAATGTTGAAAGTCACCATACTGCTGAATGTTATATGTACGGGGCTTCTCTCTGCTATGTATATACAATGAAGGGTCATGTGCATGTGTGTGTGTGTGACAATGCATGTGCAGTGGTGCTTGTCGACTAACTAGGTTTACCATTAGAGTTGAATGAAAAATGGCGGATTGGTTTTAGGTGTATGTACGTGCTTGTGAAATGATATGTCGTAATTTAATGCATTTTTTATTTGAAGGTAGAATAGTTCGGTGTGTGTGTATGTATGAGGAGTAAATAAGAACGAATGAGGTACGAAGATGGTTTTCATATATTTTCGTATTTGTATAATTAATAAGATAAAATAATGAAACAAAATTATTTTGTACACATATTTATTAAAAAATTCGTTACTACTGTTTCAACCGTTAGGTCATCTTCAATGAGTTACAAAATATTTGTTGGCATATATATATATAGTATTTGCCCGAATATAACGCGATCCCAAATTTAACGCGACACCGAATTTTTTTATAAAGATATTTAGAAAAAAATAGTCCGAATTTAACACGATCTATTCAGTTTTCATAAAAGAATTCAAAGAAAATAAAATTCACGAGCTGTTACATTCCATTACCTAGACTTCGAATTTAGCGCGAGCCAATTTTTTAACAAGAAATAATTAGTCAAAAATATCGCGTTTTATATTCGGGCAAATACGGTATATTAATCTATAGATTGTTTTGTATAATATAACAATATAACTAGAATTAGGTACAGCATGAGAATAGAGCTGTATATATTAGGTTAGCCTGGATATTGAGTAATAAATAATTAGGATTTTTTAAAGTGACTGTGGTTTATTATTTTATCTTATTACTCTATGTATAATATATCACGAAATATAGGCTGATCAAATTAAAAGTAAGTATAATTAATTATGTACATATTTTGCAGGTTTACCTAATTTAGTTTAAAATTTTATGTCTTACTACATATATTTTTTATCAAAAAATGTTTTAAATCTTAAAAGACAGAATAACATTGTAACTGATTTAACTAAAAGCTGGCTTACTTTAATTAATAAATTATAAAAAATTTGTAATCTAGTTACTTGTATTTTGGTACATAGTTACACTGAGACAAATAGATATTTAACAAATTGGATAATAATAAGTAGATATTTATTTGAAATATACGAATATGTTTACTGTATTCACAAATTTATACATTTTTAAAATCTACTCACATATATATTTTAATACGAGTACTATATTAAGAATTAAGACTGTAATACTATATACAAACTGATGGTATTTAATTTAATTTTCAAATTTATAATTTTTTATATATTTTTTAATTATATATTCGTAACATAATATTCTACCTATAACTTATTTAGATGTTTTACGGTACTCGCCTACGGCTTGTCTAGCAAACCTCATTATTTTAAGTTTTAACTATCTTCTTTATCTGATCTTTATAGATTTTTAAAGATCTGTAGATCTTCAAATCTTTACAGATTTTTGAAATTGTCATAAACAGCAAATATTACTAAATTAAAATAGTGTATTAATTTGATACTGATGATAAAAACTTAGCTTTCGAAATAGTATACCTATAGCCATACTTTAAATTAATTTTGTAGGTTGGAAATTTGTAAAATTCTTTTTGAATAAATATCTTTAAAAATTTTAAATATGGTTACTAAAATATATTTGTTCTAAAATTAATAAACGCTTAATCAATACCATATGCTGAAGTAAGCCTTCCGAAATAATATTAAACTAAAAAATGATTAGCTTGATTTTTAATTGTTAAATGGAAGAGTCAACATTTTTGAAATAATTAAATCGAGTACATTTTAAAATTGTTATATATTTTTGATAATTTCTCTTTTAAACTTGTTAAGAAAAATGAAATACACTTACGATTTTTATAATTATTTTAATTATAAAAAATTTAATTTATAGTATATATTATTATGTATTATCATTCTTTGATATTCTAACTTCTAACAGAATCAGAATAATGTTAAAGTTTAATTTTTGAAGAGTTAGTACCTAATATTTTTATATATAAAATGTTTGCGAATAAAATGATCTAAACTCAAGGAGATATTGTAATATTGCTTTCAGTCTAGTAACAAGTAATATCAAAATATCGCCGACTTTTTTTTTTAATTATTTATTTATTTGGCATCTCATAACAACTTAACTGGAAAGGTATGCCGAGTAATATTGTACTCGTTACAATATTGCAAAAACAGTCTCTGATATGTCAAGTGTGCGGTATTGCGTAATGTGATGCGAGGGAAGACGAAAAAAAGGAAGACGTAATTCAAACGCAACTCATATCCGCTTTGGCTGAAGAGGGTTCTTCAAGTTTGCCCTTCCGCGGATTTTTGTTTTTAGTCTGATTTGAGGAGCTACTGATTTATTTCGCAGAAGAAAACCTATTTCGTGTTTTTGAATTTTACTTACTTGATTTTTAAAAAATTTCAAAATAATGAAATATATATATATATATATATATATATATATATATATATATATATATATATTATTTTTGATGATATTTCCAATAGCATTAGTTATTTCATCTAACTTACAAATTAGTTAAATAAAAATTGTTATTTTAATTTATCAATAATTTTTGACAACTCAACGAACTTGAGTAGATAAAAGTGATAAACTAGAAATATATTTAATTACATTACATAAATACTCGAACTGTAATCACCTACTTTTGAATTACATATTTTATCTAATTTTTAATATATCTGGAAGGATAAAATTCATTCAACATATTTTAATTGAAGCAATTAAAACAACAGAAAAATATTTTAAAATGTTTTTCTTTGCAGACTGGAATATAATATTCAGTTCAGTGAAAAAAATTTAGAACTCATTATATTCAAATAAAAAAGCTTTAGGATTAAGTTCTGCATAACTTTTAATTTAAAAAAAATCGACGAAGAAAAATTATACAAAATAATAATAATAATAATAATTTTTCTTGATGATGATATACGCAGAGTATACCGAAACGTCGATTATTTAATTAAAATTTATGCAGAATAAAATCCTAAAGCTTTTTTATTTTAATATTCAATCTATTGCAAAAAAGTCTCTTTAAAATGGAAAAATATTCACAATTTTATTTAATAAAATCTTTTTGAAGTAATTATTGCTAATAGTGATCTTCGGTCACTGGGTAGGTTAAATATTTGTGTAATCTTAGATCACTAATTAAGACTTTAGCTTTATCTTTTGCTACTGATGATGATAGCTTAGTTTTTAAAATACGTATATAGCTTTTTTAAATTATAGTTTGTGATTTACGAGAAATTATTTTATTTTATTAACTTTTTTTTAATTTTAATTTTTATAATTATTGCTGCTATTTGAAAGAAACAAACATATACATTTTATAAAAAAAAATATATTTTAAAAACATTAATTACGATTTAATTTTAACTGTTACATTAAAAAATTAATCATTTTTTTATCATTAACAGTCGTTTTTGTTTTTTTTTTCTTCAGAATCACAATGCAAATTTTGGTGCAAAGTTGTTTTATTTTCTAATTAATTACTTATATAATTTATTTGATATTTTATATTATATCAAACTTAGTCTCTCAAATTTATTCAGCTATTTAATCGGAAAATAAAAATAATAATAAATCCAATTTCATTAATTTTTAATTCTGCAAAAATACAAAAGAAATTAATCTGAAGAAATAATACCTCTTTAATATAACTTAACCTAAAACTAATTTTCCTTTCTTAGCTCAAGAATATTCGTTTTCATTTAAAATCCTCAAAAAAGACAATTACACCATGATATTTTTCCTTCCTCTCTCTTATTGCAACCCTCAAAAAAACCTTCGACATTAAAAAAAAAAACGAGCCTGTATAAGACTTATATAATCGCCTCGGTACTTTTTTCTTTCAACGCACCCTAATTCGTCTGTCTCTTTTAATATATTTGTCTCCTACCTCATCTCTTACACCCGCCCCTCCATGTCACCTACACATCTGGTGAAAAAAAATACAGCCACGGCACTCTGGATTTGCAAGGAAAAGATGAAAAATAATCTTAGTTCAGGAATACCCCAATGTCAGCTGCCAATGTTCTCTGATGATTTTATATGTTATATCAATGGTTATATATACAGTGGCTCTTATTAAGAACGCACGTGCATCGGCTACGTTTGTACGGCTTGTGTACTTTTGTTAGCACCCTGTAGTTTATATAACTGATAGTTAGATTTATTAGTTATTAGTTTTTGTTATATATTATAATTTATTGCTTGTGTTTTGTCTTTTATTACGTGTGAGTTTATATAAAGATAATTTAATGTTGAAGTTGAAACTAATAAAATATTGTTAATGTCATATTTTTAACAAGCAATAAATATATCTATTTTACAATACTAATATTTTTTTTATTTCCTTTGAATATTTTGTTAAAATTATATAAGTATTCATTTAAGTTATAGTGTTCATGTAGTCATAGTTCATACTGCCAAGAAATTACTGACCCATCAGTCTTTAAAATCTTAGTTAAACCACAGTTACAGTTGTAAAATAGGTAACATGTAAGTTAACGTTGTTGCTAACAATAAGATTATGAACTTGTTAGGATACCGTAATATTATTAAATTATAATTATTTTGAAATGTTATTTATGTCGTATTGAAAAAATAAAATAATATTCTCGCATACTACTCGTGCCGTAAATAAGATTTTTCTAAGTTATCATAACATGTTTGTTGAATAATATATTATTTTGTACATATTTTCCTTGCATATTTACTCCACCAAAACTAAATTAAAAAATTAAATCAAATTTATGACTTTTGTTTTATTAAATGAACAATTTTCTTTAAAAAATGTCAATTTGTTAATATATCTTTATGTATATACATCCAAAATTGCATAATATATAATTTTATTTTAAATAAAAATTTAGCTTTTTATATTATACACATAAAAGTAAAAATATATGGAATCACTATATAATTGCAAAAACACCGTAGGCCTTAAGAACGACACTCCAAAATATAAAGTAAAAAATCCAAAACAAAGGCGTGCTTACCCTATTTGAAAGACAAAAAACACAGAAAAAAAATGGAGAGCGGAGAAAAATGTGAAAATAATATGAAATGAATAAAATATAATTTGCCGTGTGTAGCACGTTATTAAGAATATAAGATATAATGAGTTGTCGTTACTTACGGCAATACTTGGGATAAAAACCGGCGCACAAGTTATTAATACGACGCTACAGGGCATCGCGACACTGCTACTAGCCGCGTAATGAGAGGACAGCGACGCGCAATATGAATAAACGATGCCATTGGATGTATGTATGGATGAGTCTGAAAAGAATGTACCTATATATAGCTAACTGAAGAAGTGAAGGAAAAACAGCTTAGAATATGCACTCATTATTTTTGCTTGCTTTCAATTTTGAAATTACGTACTTAGTGTATTTTTAAGGTAAGTTTGATACTCTTTGAAAATGGTACAAAGTTTCTAATAATAAGAGAACTCTGCGAAGTATATTATTTTTCATTTATTTACGAGTAAATTTAAAAATAATGAAATTATATAACTAGTGTATTTAAAATTTATAAAAATTATAAATACAAAATTAGTTAGTTACGTAATTTTATTATTTTTAAAATTTCTCGTAAATAAATGCAAAATAATAAAAATAATAAACAATATAATATAATTTAATTTTTAATGAAGAATATACATAAGTTTGTAAATAAAACTGGTTTTTTAAATTATGTATTATTGTAAATTGAATAAAGAATTTATGATGTTATATTTGAAAGTTTGACAAAGATTTTACTAAATATTTTTATATAAAATAAAAAATATATTATTATTATTATATTATATTACTATACTGCACTGCATTGTTTTATATATATATATATATATATATATATATATATATATATATATATAATATATATATAATATTGTTGACGTTTTCCCACACCATTTGTTTTGGTTTAAATGGAAATGAAAGTATTATTGTTATTATTAAATTGGACACCCGACATAAAATATTCGTTTCTCCAATAAATAAAATAAATATTAAAATAAAACGTTACATATATATTCTAACCTAGTTTATTATAATAGCAAAACTAGTCTGTGTATTTTATCTCGACCTTGAGAAATAATTTGCATACTACATAATGAAAGGTAACACAATAATGGGACGCATATAAATATATATTTAAAAACTGAAATTGAATTAATTTTCATTTGATGTGTCTTTGTATAGCGCCCTAAGCATTTCCAGCCCTTAATTGAGCGCTTATGAAAAGAAAATGCGAATACCTGAATATAATTTCGAGCCCTGATTTTATTCTGTTCAGCTTGTATACTCCGCCTATATAAGCATATACCTATAAATGAATTGTTGCATATTTTTGTTTTTTAATTATGAGAATATTTTTAACTACGTTACATATATATATATATATACATATATATATATATATATATATATATATATATATATATATATATAATTGCTCTGTTAGGATTTTATTGATATAACAATTTTTGGGAAAGTAACTATTTAAAATTGAAAAATAAAAACATTTAAAAATTATAGGAGTAATACAATAGAAGCCAAATTTGTAACTTCATAAAAACATCATTATTATTGGTGCACAGTTAAGCTTTAATATAGTAACTGAATTTTGTTATTATAAATTGAAGCAGAAATTTATTATGTCACATCTAACAAGTTTGGTTTACAATATTTTGTAGTAAGAATATTTTAACTCACCTTTGTATTCTAAAACATTTTCATTAAAAATAATTGTTCGTTAAAATGATAATTCTTAGATTCCGTAAGAAATCTTTTTATGTACATATATTGCAACGAAATTTCTTACAGGATCCAAAAAATTTCATTTTGATCAGTGGCGCAACCAAGGCGGCAGCCGACGGCCCCCCTCCTCCCCAAGGCTAGTAGAATTAGCACAATTTTTATTTATTTAGTCATATATTCAGCAGTCACTTCTAACGCTACAATTATTTACCCGAAAATATTGAGCCAACATTAATTATTTTAAACTATTAATTATTTGATTCATGTAAGATAAAGTGGAAATCTAGTTAGTATTTGCTTTTTTTTTGCTTCTCCAAAATAAAATCTTTGGCTCCCCTTTCCCCCAAGACAAAATCCTGGCTGCGCCCATTTTGTTTAATAACAAATAACAATTTTTGTTATATTTAATGATACAGTCAATAGATCATTACCATGAATATTTATTTTTTAAAAAGAAAACAGTAAAAAGATTCTTTTGATTAGTATTATATTTTTTCATATTGTTCAATAAACACAATAAACAAATACATATTTTTATATATATATATATATATATATATACATGTATAATAAATTGAATCTATAAAAACCTGAAAAATCATTATGCTAACGGAACACTCTTAATATTTATTCTTAAACATCAAAAGTGCTTCAAACCTTACGTTCTTCACAAAGTCGTAACTCAGCTAGAGAAGACAAACGATCGCGTATAGAAAGCAAGGTTTTCGTTGGAAGAAGCGAACGAACGAATCAGCGAATTCAGTTAGAAAAGATTAACGATGTGTGCGCTTTTTATTTAGATTTCTTCGCCGCCACCGTGCCGCGCGCGTTCGTTTCTTTACGAAGTCGTTTTCGGTTTCGTGAAGTTGTCGATAAGCGACACACGCGGAGTCACAATGTCGTGAGGATTGAGAATTGGTTTGAGGGTTGCCACCTTCCCCCCCCCCCGTCTCTCCCATCTCTCCAGCACTAAGATGTGGAGGCTTGGAGAACTGATGGGGAAGGTGCGTTCTTATCGCTCGAACTATGCTTGTGGATGCAGAAGATTTTTGCAGGGGTTTTTAAACTTTGTCATTTTGATATTTGCGTTGTTGAAATTAATAGAAACGAGAAATAGTATATTTATATTTTACGCAAAGCACAATATGATATTAATTTTTCATGAGTATGAAAGTTTGCAATGCAACACAAACTTTGGCAATTGCTGATATTTATACGAGTGTAAAATGTATATTGGTACGAATATTTTTTGTACAATAAATTTCTAAATTATTATCATTTAAAAATTGACAGTATCCAATGTATATTTTAAATGCAATCTTTCGATTGGTACAAGCTACACGTTGTCATGCTGACAAACTTTTCCTTGTCATAAGAACTTTTTATTATATGTGTTTTAAATATGTGAGGATAGATATATATTGTAATTCGTTCTAACGTTTGGTTCTTCTAGATTTTATTGTTGCTTGTTTTTTCAGAAAAAAGAATATAGACTTGTTTATTTAACCACCAAAATCGTACACCATGGCGTTTCAATGTATAAACGACATCCATAGCTCTTACGGTTTTACGTTTAGCTTGCTCGGCGTATATGTAAGTGCATCTCTGATTACACTTTTAAGAAATACTTGCAATACACCACATGTTACAATATACATGTGGGTGTGTACAATAAACAATAAATACTGCTTATTGAAAATTTTTAGGTTATTGCATAATTTATTTATCATTCAATTTTACATATTTTTAGTCAATATAGATTTATGCTTATGGTTTTTTAGAGTATTATAATAAATTATTTATTGATATCAAAAGCCCCAAATGATCACATAATGTGACCTGTACTATATTTATGTACCAATTATAAGTTCCATAAGTGACATATTTTATTATAATCAATGAAAAAAGATCTAGTAAAATAAATATTGTTATATTTTCAAATTGAATTCTTAGTTGATTTCAAAATATTGTAAAGTAAACTTTTTAAACATAGGTATACGTATAAATCGTTACCTTAGAACAGAATTCATTTTTTTGTTATACGATGCGAGTAGTACATGATAAATATAAGTGTATTAAAGATATGCTTCATACTTGGCGCTATGTTTATCGAATACAATATATTGATATTTATATTTAAAATATTAACAAATAAATTACTTAAATATTTTCTCAAAAACATAAAATATGTTAGTGAAATTCACACATATAATAGTCGTCAAGAAACTAATTTGTATATTTCAAGAACAAATAAAACAAAAACATTTTTGTCTATTTATAATAAAGGGCTGATTGCATTCAACAATTTACCGAATGCTATTAAATGTTCTGTCTTAATTAGGAAATTTACATATCATTTAAGAAACTTTTTGTAAATATATTACATAATTATACCACTTTATATATATATATATATATATATATATATATATATATATATATATATATATATATATATATGTATATTATATTTCGTCACCTGATGATGGCCTAACAAGCCGAAATGTACATTGTATGAATAAAATAATAATTTTGAAACAAAAAACCAAGAGTCGTGTGTTTATTTTAATTTTTATTGAGATATTTAAAAAATATCGTAGACATAAACGAAAATTTTAAACCAGTGTAACTCGAAACTCAAAAAAAAATTTGCTATTTCTGCTGTAAGCTGATGAAATAAAAAGTCTGAGTAAAATTTTGTTGGTCGCTGGTAAATGTATTCCAGACGCGCGCTTACCTCAAACCTCGCTCGCAGGATCCCAGAATCCTTGTGGATTTGAGCAGCGTGCAGGAGCAGCAGCGGTCTGAAGTCCAATTATATATCAGTCAGATTTTCTAATGTACTTTACTACATGCAAAAATATCTAAGGGGAAAATGAAAGATATTCAACTTTTCAAGTACGTTACGTTGCGTTCACGTACACCGTTCACAACGATAACTTTATACGTAGTATAACGTGTGTGTGTGTGACAGAGAAACAGAGAAAGAGCTGGAAAAATTTTGCATTCATTTTTCAATTCCGAAGTTAAATATATGTATATTATTACACATTGAATATTGTTGAGAATTCTTTTACATACTCGCAAGTTTTTTGCTCATTAGAAAATACAGCAATTTTTTTTTTCGACGAGTACGTTAATTTTTGTTATCTGAAAGTTTGTAATAATTGTTTTTGATAAAAGAAAAATTTTGTGAAACGTAAATATATAATAAATTAAATCTATAAAAACCTGAAAAATCATTATGCTAACGAAACACTCTTAATATTTATTCTTAAACATCAAAAGTGCTCTCAAACCTTACGTTCTTCACAAAGTCGTAACCCAGCTAGAGAAAGTATTAGCCTATTAATGACAATGATAAAGATAATATTAATCAGTGTGAAAACACTGATTTAAATAAAATTTGGCTTTCTTTAATTAAAAATTTATAAATTTTATAATATAGTTACTTATTTTGTTACCTACAGTAACTTGTTTCTATGTTTTGTTTAGTTATTGTAATGTCAAATGTATAGTTTTTTCTGATGATGATGTACGTAGAGTACGTCGAAACGTCAATTATTAATAAAAATTAATGTAGAATTATATTCTAAAGCCGTTTTATTTTAATTATAATGTTATTTTACTTATAGTATCAACTTTTATTTTATGAATTAGTGAAAACAAAATAAAAATAACGTTTGTTACAAATTTTAAAACATGTTTTTCGACTTTGCATAATATAGTAATTATGTGAAAAATACAATATTATATTCAGTATGTATGTATGTTTCGCCCAGATTGCTTGGCCACAATATCTGGGCTCAATTCAATAAAGATCGCTTTCTGCTCCTCGTAACGTAATATACTATTAATTCTTTATTAATATAATATACAAGTTTTCTAAACAACTGTAATTAGCCTACACTCGGCATAAAGAAAAAAACACATTTACTTTTTTTTCTTATCCATCTTTCTATTTCTTATATATTCATCTGCGCTTCGTACGCGCATACCCCCCCTCCCCCTCCACCCATATACCTTTATCCCGTGAGCGAGCGAGGGGACGAACGCGCGTCGCGGATGTCGAACTGTGGAGACGTTTTTCTCTCTGGAAAAACAGGGCGACTTAACTATCGATCAGTCATAAGGCTGTTCGCATACAGCCCGCAGCAGTCATAGATGGAATAGCAATCAGTGGGTGGGCTCTGAACCCAACTACGTCTTGCCCTCCCCTTCCTGCGGACAATTCACCCTCGCACACGCCGTACTCTAGCGCTGCGCTGGGGTGGAAACCGAATTACGAGATCAGAGAGAACACACAGAAAAAAAACGGAGGGAGAACGACAAAATATAAAAATATAATGTCCGCCATTTTTGCTCTTTATCTCAGAGAATATATTCTCGATGCCAAAGAGGGTGGATTGAAGAACAGGGATGTTTAGGTTTCGATCACTGTATATAAGTATATATATGAAACATGTTTTCAGTTATAATTATTCGTTATTATTTGCCCTAATATCATGTTACTTTGTATAGAATGTTGTTTCATAATACTGAAATATTGATCCAATTTACTGTTTCAGGAAAATAATATTTTAATTATTGAGATTCTCTAAATTGTAAAATATTGGTCGAAATTTATTGTTCTAATAATTTTACGAATTTTGTTGTTTTAATTTTGTAAATTGCTCTAAATTCACTTATAAATTGGTAAATTTACAACAATGACTATCAATATAAATTTTCATTGGTTTACAATTTTAATGTACAATAAATTAATTAATAAAATAAAAATAAATAAACAAAATTAAAATAAATATGATTTAGAAGTATTGATTTATGAAAATATGATGTCAAATCATAAGAAAAATCATAAAATACTTGAAAATTAAATCGTAATTATTAAAGATTTGTCAAAAAGTATTTATTGTATTAAAACATCAATTTTTCGTGGATTTTGAAAATATTAATTTTAGTTTCTGTTAAACAAAAACTTACCTATATAACGATCATTATTTCTGTTGGAATTCTCTTATTTATGTTGGTTTAATAAAGATAAAGTCTTACGTTTTATTAGTCAATTTATTCAAAGTTTTAAATTAATTATTTTAACTTTATTTGATTTATTTAAATATAAATATTCAATGTGCAATAGACATAATAACATCAAAATGTTAAACATTTAATTTAATTTATAATACAGTTTATTCAGATAGTGAACCCTATATATTAAATAAAATTATTACACTTTAATTATAAGCAAATATATTTTGATTAAAATAATATAAAAAACACAAAACAGCAAACAACATTCAATATTATTTCTTTCAGTATCATAAAACATAATTACAGTTATACTTTTCTATTTTAATATCTTTACATTTATAAATACATTCCTGTCATTGATTCGTACATTTAAATAAGTTTTGTTGATTTATAATGTCTTATTTGAACCCTACGCAAAACATATGACTGAAAGCCAATGTAATATCATCAAACAGAAATCAAAAGAGCGATCAAGTATGCCGTGTTACAAATATTTGCAAACTCATTCAAACCAATTTTATTTCATTCATTCATTGGTAGTCATATTGTAAACAAAAAATGACTTGTAATATATCTTAGATTGCTCAATCACTTATAAATAGTTAGCTAAAAATAATAACGCTATAAAAAAAAAAATTGAAGAAACTATAATAATTGCAAGACCCATCAATATTAACACTAAATTGATAAGAGAAGCAATGCAATAGAAATGTATAAAGAAAAAGATAGCATCTATCATATAAGTAGATAAGTATTTAAATAAAATTTGGCTTTTTTAATTAATAATTTATAAATTTTATAATCTAGTTACTTATTTTGTTACCTAGTAACTTGTTTTATATTCTGTTTATTTACTATAAATATCATTTGTATCATTTTTCCTGATGATGATATACACAGAATACGCCGCTACATCGAATTTTAAATAAAATTAATACAGAATTAACTACTCCTAAAGTCGTTTTATTTTAATATAATATATGTTATAAAAAAGTTTGATATTTGTTGCAATTTAAACAAATCAGCTATATATTTAGAAATTAATAGTACAGTTGAATTTGTATAATGGACCATTATCGAAGCAGGAAAAACGAAAATTGTGTAAAAATAAACTTCTTGAGGTATTAACAATTTCAGAGTTAACAGTAAACTAAGTAGTCTACTTTGACACGCAGAAAAAGTATCTAATTATTCTAGATTTTAACAAAAGTTAAATTTCATCTAATATAATTCAGAAGTTTAAATTTATCATTTTAGATAAAACAAAAAAAATCATCTAATTTTTTTCTTATGTGTATAAATACTTTTCCTTAAATTTTTAATTGGTATTTTCTTCGCTATGCATAATTATTTTATTTATCAGTTTTTCAAATTATTAAAAATTTATAATAAAAATATCATATTAAATAAATCTTTTTTTTGTTTTCGATAAACATTTTTAATTGATATATTATACGATTATGTTATACAGTTACAGAAAATTATTTTAATTTTTTTCACGAAAAAATTATTTAAATTTTTGAAGTGTAAAAAAAAATTATCGGTATAAAATTTACTAGAAGATATACAAAATTTTCATTTATGATATATTTGCTTTAAAACTTAAATCATTTATTATAAATATTTAATAATTGATATAATATATGTTACATGATTCATATAAACACTTGGCTGATACTCCAAGCTTGGTTTTTTGAGTGTTTATTTGTTTATTTTTCTTCTTATGACAATTGCGTTATCTTAAAATCGGTATTAGATAAATTCTTTGCATTGTAATAAGTTTTTACTTAATTTACAAATGGATATTATTATATAGCTTTTCTTAACTCTGTGTGTTAATTGTTTTGATTTGTCATAAGAAATTTATAAGATTTTTTTCTGCATATCATACGTATATCTTGTACTTCATTGACCTGTCAAATGTTGTAAATGCCTGTGTATATCTTTTACAAGGCGTGTTCATATACTGAAGGTCAAAACAAAATGATACAAAGGGCAACACATCGTATCACTTTTGTGACATTTCAACAAAAGCGAAAGGTCTTTCTATCTCACCGACAAAACGACATCGGTTCACCCAAACCTTGTCAATTTATAAATTATATAACCACCCTGACTACACGTTACACAATTTACATTGCAAATTTATTAAACAAAGACTTCATAAATGCATTGTCATCGAAACACATATATAAGATAAATTATTTATAATGTAAGTTATATTTAATTTCAGAATCGGTTATTAGTAATAAATTATAGTTAATCATTATAACTATTTTAATTGAACAACATGCAAAAGCTTCAGCGTTAAATATTTAAATAAATAATATCTTGATTTCTATGTTGATTTATTAGGTCTGCAATCAATTTCTTTTGATCTATGATGCCTGTAAAAGATTATTAATAATTATTTATTTATTGTTTTATAAAAGACCTTGGTCTAGATTATTATAGAAGTTAAAAAAATCTCCATTTAGCTGATTAGAGAATAAATCATTTTAATCCTTTATAAATATAGAAAAGTTTATTTGCATTTAAGATTTATTGTTAATTTGCTAATGATAATTAGATTTGTTTTCATGAAATTGTGTTTTGTATTATTGGAAAACATGTTCAGTTTGTACATTTAATTATTTATAGTTTCTTTAAGATATTCTTTTAAAAGTATTTAGTGCTTAGAAATAATTACCTTGGTTTTAAACTGTATATCTCTTTCTAAAAATTTTAAAAATTTCCATGATTAACTTGGTAAAAATCTAAAATTTATCTTATACTAACAATAATTAGTTGGTTTTGTGTTTCTAAATAAATATATATTTAAAAAAATTGTAAATCTTTAATGTAAAATTTTATATCAAAATGATCAATAGCTTTTTTTCCATAAATTATTATAAAATTCAAATAAAAATAATAATAAAGTAGCAACAGTAACATGAAACGCGCACGTTCACATAATTATCTCGGTCGTAAGCAAACTTTCGTTAACAAAAGGTTTGATTTTTGCCATTAACAAACATTATCAGTATATATAAAAAACAAATTGAAAAAAGCTACAAAATTATTTTGTGCGCAAAACTTTAAAAATAAATTACAAATAAACGTAATTGGACAAACGTCGTTCGGCACACACACACACACACACACACACAGCATCAGTGTCGTCGCATAAGGGACAGAAATAAAGAACAGTCCAATGAGCACATGATCAAACTGTGGGGTGCGCAGCAAGACGGGTTAGGTAATGTCGCGAGTTCATTTCGACATTTAAAATTGAAATATCAGAGTCTGGGAAGGAGGAGGGGAAGATGCTGATTAAATCTGAATCAGAAATCAGACAAGTGAATCGGTCGCCGAAACGGTACCGGAACATTTTTCCCGTTTGCGATGTGTTCACAACCGAGTCGAGTAGAGCAAGCAAACTTCATTTTGCGATTTCGAACGTTCGGAAAAATTAATTGGCCAAGTTTTATTCAGTGATTTGTCACAATTACATTTTATTACCGTTCGTTCACTGCCTGATGACAAACTCGACGTTTTTTCCAATTTTTTTTTTTTGTTGCTTTTCGTACAATTATTTTTTCTTGATTTTATTTCAATTTATTTTAGAAAATTTTTGTGTTAAATAGAATACTGTGACGTACTCATACAGTTTGTTTAAAAATAAGTAATATATTATATTTATATATTGAAATATTTATTTTATAAATAAAATTGAAATATGTTATTGTATAAAAAAGATACTCTAATGATTGCTAGACTAATCAATATTAGCAATAGATTGATAAGAAAAACCATAGAAATTTATAAAGAAAAGGATAACATCAATCACTGTAAAAGCAGTGAGTTAAATAAAATTTGGCTTTCATTATTTAAAAATTTATAAATTTTATGATCTAGTTACTTATTTGTTACTTAATAACTTGTTTCTAATCGTAAGTTTACTGTAATGCCAGTTGTATCATTTATTCTGATGAAGACGGACGTTGAGTTTTGACAATTTTTGGAAATTAAATTATTAATATGCCAGTATAATTATTTATCTAAATACAATATAAATAAATTTCTGTATCAGTGAACTGATATCGACTTCGACTGTGTGGATCGAAACCCATTATAAGCTGTAAGTCTTTTACTTGGCTGTAAGATAACGACCTACATCATTGACAATGCAAGTAATAATTGTAAAGGAACTATAGGATCAACTTCTCGAACATATAGCTCCTATATTCCACTTAGGTATTACGGGAAATAATTATATAATTAGCAATTAGCAAAAATATATACTTAAAACAAGCTAAATAATAACTTTTTGATTATGAGTTAAAACAAAACAAATAGTATGTTTAATGTTACTTAATACTAAAATTGTACAAAATATATTCTTTTAATAAAAATTACTTACAATTTAATATCATATTATTAAAATTACCGAGAAATAAAAATATAAAATAAAATTTAATTTAACATAAATCCCATTGTAACAAAATATCCTCCCTCATTCAGTTTTCAGTAAACGCAAAAAAACAACATATGAGCATCAGCGCCGCCATGCGGCCAAAACGGCAACTTCTAATTCACAACAGCAACACAACGGGAAATACAAGTGTAATTAAAATGGAGTTAGGAAGTTTCTTCAGTCGTTTTAAAAGAGTCGACAAACAAAATTTTGTTACGGAGAACCGAGCGGAACAATTATGAAGTTGTTTAAGCAATCTTTTTATTAAAAAGTCTTCTTGGCATCTTCACCGTTCGTGTCGTATTCTCATCTTTCTCTCTCTCTCTCTCTCTCTTGCGTTTTCTCCTTGCCTTTTTCTTCTCTCTAGCTCCCTCGACGGTCATTATAAAAACGGTGGTAAATTGCTAATAAACCTATTTAAATCGGGGAAGCGACTAAAATGTATATAATGTTGTAATTCTTTAATCGTTCGTTCCTAATTATTTTAGCGGTTTTTGATTAATTTTTTTGTTGTTTTTCTTCATCACGTCGTTCTTTTCGATAAAAGGTTTCGTTTAATCACCGTCGAAAATTGTAAATGATTATTTTTGTTGCTTTTTTTTTGTTTACAATTAAAAGATACCGATATTGGCTGGTAATACGAGCTCGGTTTTTGGCAGTTTTACTTCATTTTAGTTCTGCTCTTATAACAATTGCATTGTTTTACATTCAGTATTAGTTAAAACAAATTTTAAAACCGAGTTGAGTTTAATTTTGAAAAAGATTTTATTTAATTTAATATGTTTGATAATTTAAGTGTTTTTTTTTTTAATTTTCTAAATATTTTTAAGGGGCAAATATTTTTTTATGTAAATAGGTAATTATTGAATAATTTTATGTAAACAAATTACATATCAAATAGTAATCTAATTTTTCAATTGTTCTTTAAATTGCAAATTTTTTCGTGCTATTAATTTAGCTATTTGTTTTATTTAATATGTAAAATACTAATAGAAATCATAGTAGGAATAGAAGAGTAGTATCATGAATGTGGATGCAGCTAGAGTTGATTGTCTAGGTAGGAATGTTTGGGAAAAACTAATTTCGGAATAGTGCAAAGAGTTTGTGCCATACCCTTTTGGATACATGGCGTAATTATGTAAGTATGTATGTAATAGATATCATTGAACCTACTATTTGACATTTTTGTTTTTCAATTTTTTCTAGAAGAAAATTATTTTAACAGCATGTAGTAGACACTGTCACTGGTACGTATAATAGCATAAATTTTTACAAGAAATTAAAAAAAAAACATATGTACATATGTTCAATATGTCAAAATTTACACAAATTAATAATAAATAATTAAAATAAAAATTTTGAAATACTTATACACTTAAAATTTAATTCATAATCTAATATTTTCTCAAAAATATTTAGAAGAGGCAGAATATATTTGTGGAAGGCCATGCTCTTCCGGACCGCCCATTAACGCCACCTTTGAAGCCACATAGTACAAATTTCATTACTTGAATGACAACTTCATAAAGTACTGCTTCTCTTATAATTTACATATATACTATATATGTGACCAATAAAGTACACATCATATGGGATTTTTTGTTTTAATTTTTTTTTAAATTTAATTAGATCAATTATTTGTGCTTGTAAATAGACTAAATTGGCAGTAGTCAACTGTTGTCACGTGATTTTCGGTATACGGCAAAAATTTAATTTAAAAGAAAAATTTTCCAAAAATTAACTTTTTCTTCACAATATTGACAAAAGTTATTATACAAAGTACTTTAGTGCTTATGCGATTTATTATCGATATGTAGAGTTTCAGTAAAAAACATTAATATACTCGTATATATAGTAAAATCTAAAGATTTTACATTCCGTATGCTGATCGAATCTTAGCATTGTTTTCGCCAATTTTCCGGAAATTTCCCAAGGGGCGGTTGGGGGAGCCAGAAACTAGTATTATGGGGGGACACCACAAACACTCGTGGATTAACGAGGAATTACATCAAAATATTAACTGCTAATCAGACGAGGATTAACGTCCTCTTTTCCTTTAAGTTTACTAGGGAAGGGAGATTAGATTTATCTTACAGACAACTAAGAAAGCATCACGCCGAAAAATAAAATGTCGAAAGGGACATTTTTCTCTATGCAAATAGAGGATAATAGGATTTAGATACAGAAGATTTGATTTGTGTGTTTGTATTTACATTGTTATCATTTTAATTTGTAATGTTTGCAATCTTGAAATTTTTATTTACACTTTCTTGGTTAATATTTACTATTTCTAAAGAATTATAGAAAATCTGAAAAATTAAGTAACTTTGTTTAAAGTTTAGATTTTTTATATTTACTATTTGTATATTTAAAAATTTTAGATCTGGATAGGATCTGGATAGGAATGTTTGGAGAAAATTAATTTTGGGATAGTGGAAAGAGTTTATGCTACACTCTTTTAGGTACATGGCGTGATTTTGTTTGTATATATGTATAGAATAAAATATTTTTTTCATCTTAAATCCAAAGAAAAAATATACATAATGTTATATGTAAATCTTTAAATATTTAAATAGAATACGAAGGCTTTAGGTTGTAGTTCTGTATAAATATTTATTAATAATCGATGTTTCGACGAGCTCAACGTGCGTTTTCATCTGGTTTTCTATTATTTTTTTTTCCAGATGAAGACGCATGTTGAATTTGCTGAAACGTCGATTATTAATAAATATGTATACAGAACTAATACCTAAAGCCCATTTATTCTAATATAAATAGTTCTGAAAGATTTTTTACAATGTATTTAAATAGAATTTTACATACTGCACTAGATATAAAATGAGTCTATAAAATTGATACATGTTAGGGTAACAAAAGTTTCAGCTTTAATTACTTGCACAATTTTGGCTTAATTTGTTTTTTTGAAAAATTGTGTAAACTGATTAATATTAATTTATGTTTTAAATCAAAAGACTGTTTAATTTTTGAAATATTTTATCATATTTTAAATTTCTATGCAATGTAGTCATTCAATTAAAACTGGTCCTGTTCTTTTCTCTAAAGTCTAGTTTACATTAGTAGAGTTAATAGTAGAGTACACTAACATACTTTCACCCCAAATTACTCTACTCTACTAATTTTACTGAAGTGTCTGTTTACACAAAGCTTGTACTTTAGTAGAGGAGATTTTAGTTTGAAATTTATTCCGTTTTCGTTCATTTTATATTCGTACATACTAAAAAAACTTTAATTAACGACACATAACTTTCATTTTAAAAATAATTTTTTTGCCCTACGTTTTTCACTATTCTACTCTACTGCAATAAATTTGTTTATACTGGTGGTGGGGGAAGGGCAAGTAGAGTGTACTATCCCACATATTCTATTCACTCTACTCTATCCGTTACTATCTTTATTACTCGTCTTTACTATTCCAAAGTGTTTATATTGTGCTACTAATAGTACGCACTCTACCACCGTAATCTACTGCTGTACTAATGTAAACTAGGCTTAATAGGCAAAATAAAAACTAAACTTATTTACAACTGTCATTATATGAAAAACTTATAAATTTTATAAAATTAAATTTCTTTGTAATTGGCGGAATAATAAATATATATTTTTAAAATTTGAATATAGTATCTAAATATACTAGTTATACAAATATTAAAAATATTTAAACTCGATAAAAGAATGTAATCAGTAATAAGCTTGTTGGAGGTAGAATTTTTTTTTTAATAATTTAATTTCTAATGTTAATAAAGTGGGTGTTGTAATTAATATGTACGGTGTACGCGTGCTCAAATGACAGCAATCATTATTTAATTAACAAGTCTGTTAATATGCACGCGATATCTTGTATATTTGTGTATATATTGTACACACTAGCGGGCGTGTTACTCTCTTGTGTGTTAATGTATAGTTAATGAAATTTACGCTAGATGGCATTTCTATCTACATATGTTACTAGATATCTTACAGAAAATTGATTAAAAACACAATATTATTCTGTTATTTTAGATTAATGATTCGAAAGTATGTTTTTTTTTATTTATGAAAAATAATATATTATTATTTATTTTTTTAATGTTGATAGTGCAAGTTTTCAGTTAAATTGTGGATAAGTGCTGAAAAAATAAAAAAAGAAAACTGATTTTCAGTAATGTATAAAGATGTTTACAATATTATTCTAATCGTGTTAAAATATGCCTACTATTTAAAAATATTTTTTTAACTTACATCATACCTTCACTAACGAACTGTTATTTAACGATATTTTTTACACTAATTATTGAAAATCGATGAATGAAAAATGTATTTTTGTTAAATGTATTAACTTTTTAACACTGAAAATAATATGTTACTAGAAATAGCAAAACATCTTTTTAGTCATACAATTTGAGCGAAATGTTTTTATTCCAAGTAACTTATATATTCAAACTAAATTAAAATAAGAAATATAAATATTTCATAGTTTTAGTAAATATTTAACATATTTTTTTGCCAATATTTTGCATAAAAAATTGATACATTTGGCTAGAAATTAAAAATTTGACAATTTCATTAAAGATTTTTATGCTAGATTTTTATAAGTTTTATTGACTGTTATTGCATTGCCAGTTACTAGGTAATTCAATATGTTACTAGTACAATAAAAACAACATTATTTGACTAGCAATATAATATCTTTATTATAAATACCATGTTTTATAGTACAATATGAATATTTTAAATACTTTTGAAAACAACAAATACTATTATTTTGTGTTTCAAAATTTTACTTATATTTTCTTTAGTAATATTTACATAAATTACATTTAAGTTCTTATTCGTTACTATTTTCTCTTATAAAACAGTAAAAAATTTAAATTAACAGTTTATATTGAACATCTGCACGTGAAGTATCATATGTTTGCAAAATATTGCGATAATTATAAATTAAATAAAAAATTAAACGAGAAAAAACAATGACACATATTATTAACAGTTAACCAGCCGTTCTCAACAACTATCTACTTACTTAACAAGCTATAGCTTTAAAATATATCATTATATTTCAATTATGACTAACTTAAACGCAATCTGCTTCTATATCATTTTTATTCTTTACAAATATACAAACAGAAAACTTGTACAATAAACGCTGTGGTGACTATTATTAACGATAAACTTTTTTTAATAAATTCTTTGTTTTCTGATTTTGTATTTCCGTTTCCCTCGTTTTGTCTGTTCGTATGTTTGTGTGTTTTCAGGCACGCGACTAAAATGAAAGAGAAATTGAGGGAAAAATATATAAAGTTTTTTTTTTTAGGTTAGTTTTATTTGGTTTTCGGATCCACCTGGTGGCGACTGCCTGTAGTTTGTTTGAAACGATGCGTGTGTATATCAAATAGGGGTATAAAATTAAGCTGTGTTGTTGATAAATAGCTTTTAATAACTAGTTATATGCATGGCCAACTACTATGAATAATACGTGTAATTTTTGATTGCTGTTTTGTTTCTCTGTAACAGTTCAATTTGCTATCTTTATTATGATGTTCTGTTAATGAATTTGATATGGGAATATGCTAGTCATTCAGATGTGAATTTTTTGTTTAATTATTACAACAAAAAAAAAATAAATGTATACGGCCTAGTTTCATAAACAATACATAAATTTACTTTACAAGTGAATTTTATTCTTCTACTAATTAAATTTGAAAACTATCAAATTATTATTATTAATAACTATTTTTTAATATTACAAAATTAAAGATATATATTTATACATATTTACTTTTTAAATTTAACCAGCGTTTATAAATTAAGTAAATTGATTAATATTAGCTTTTTTATGTCTAAAAATAGTATAGTATTTAAAATAAAAATTTTTTTTTATGTTTTGAATTTCTGTGTGACATAGATATTTAACAAAAACGTCCATATTCTTTTCTCTGGTGGACGAAATATTAACTAAAGTTTATTTATAACTATTTTGTTCATATAATTTGTTTCTTTTTTAAAATTTAATTGAACAACACAAAAAAGTGTTAATTTAAGCATCCTTAAATTTAAGGATATACAATAATTATTTCACTGTTTTTTCAAAATGTGACATTTACAAAAAAATTGATATTATATATCAAAAATTTACATAATTGGCTAAGGATTTAAAGTGTTTTTAAAAATATATTGTTTTTTTTTTCATAAATAATTGGTATATTTTTCAAAAGATTCATAGTTTTTGTTCAAATTTAACAAGTTTTTTATACTGGTCGATATTATTGTTTCCAGGCAACCCATTATCTTACTAGTACAATAATATTATTGTTTACCAGTAATATAATATTTTCGTTTTGCATATAGAGTTCTATAATATATTATAAATATTTTATATGTTTGAAGAAAGAAATATTCAATATGAATTAATTATTATATTACAAACAAATTAAAGTGAAATCTATCAAAATTAGTCTCATCGCGGAATTATTTCATCGTTGTATATATTAAAATATATTCGTCGAATAATTTGTGTGCACTGAAATATCGCTTACAAATTTATACAAGTTGTTTCTAAATTGAAGAATAAATTTGCAATAAATTTCGTTAGTGTTGCCAGCCACCATTTTGATTTATTTCGCGGCAGAAAAATACATAGGGGTGTAGATTATATTACTCGCGTATATTGATTTACAATTTTTTGCATTTACATATTTACGAAATTTATTTTCAATATTGGACGTATGCAAAATTGTTATTAACATTTTCACAAATTTTGCGGTTTTATTAATTTTTCGTTTTTGTTACAGATTATTCACTTTTAATGGATTATTTAATCTAAATCATTAAACAGAACGAAAATGTAAGTATATATTACGTCATCAATAAAATTATTTAGAAATAATAATTTATTTTTAATTTTTAAGATATATGAAACAATTTTTTTTTATATAAATAATATTTTAATAGCTTTAGCATTAACATACAATAAGTAAGTGACAATTTTTAGTATAATATACATGTAAAATATCAAATATTAAAATAATCCTTTAACAAATTAATATTTTAAATCAAAATATATACTTTAATTATAAGACGTGGTTATATTTAAAATTATGTTTCATCTTGTTTTCTTTTATAATTTATATTTTACATTTATTTTATTTTATAAGTATTTATTAATTTTATAAGTTACATAATCACGTCATATACGTAAGAGCATTGTTGGGACAGATAAAAAATAATAATTTAGATAAACATAATAGATATCAGAACAAAAGTTTATCTAGATAATAAATAATTAGGTAATTGAAATTAGCAAAAAATGATTTATTTTTTAAATGTGTGCATATATTATGAGTTGGAATTAACTGCACTATAATTTAAAATATATTCACTTTGATAAAAACAATTTGCACTATAAACAAATACTTTCCACTTTGGGGCTGTCAATCATTTACGCCAGTCGATACCTATCATTTGCGCCGATGAGATAAGCGCCTACATTGAATAAAATATTTCGTAGCGTTCATAGTGCAAATTATTCAAATTTATAGTGCAAATTATTCAAATTAAAGTTATGTTGTACCAAGTGCAAAGTATCTAATTTATAGTGGAAAGTATCCAAACTAACCAAGTGCATTCTAATTTAATTCAAGTGCATTCTAATTTAATTCAAGTGCATTTATATATTTATCATATATTATTAAAGATAACAAAAAATCATAAAAGTTCTCTAAATTATTATTTACAAAAAATTTATTATTAATATTTTTAATAGAGTTTCATCTAAATTTCGATTCTCATTCTACATAAAAATATAATTTTAAAATGTCGTTAAAATAAAACTAGTTTTGTAGTTCTAAAAGTTCATAAAATTTAATGAAATCTCAGATGCATTAAATTATTACAAAAATGGTAATTATTACAATTGAAACATATGTTTGCATATTAAAATTCTACGTCATAAAATTTAATGATAATTATTTCACTACAATAATTGTAGTGAAATTTTACGAAAATGAGTATTATTACAAACCTTTTATCTATCAAAGAGTTTCACAAAGTTAAACTGTCGACCATTAATTATATTATGATAATTATTTGATTGATTGGTTTTAAAATTATATAAAAATGATCTATATTTTTTACATGTAAACAATTATGAACGCTATTCTATGCTGAGGAAAACTTTTAAATCCAGCAATTTTATCATAGATTATTTTAGATAATAAATATAAAATTTTAAATTTATCTAAATAATACAAAAGACAACAATTTCTTATACAGATTATCTAAATAAATTCAAATACTGTTTAAGAGATATAGTAAGAAATTTTTCGGAACTCATTATATAAAATGAAAACAGCTTTAGATTCAAGTTTTCTATTACAATTTATTTATAATCGACGTTTCGACGAAACTTAACATCCATCTTTATCAGAAAAACTGATATTTGTATTATTTCTCCTGATAAAAACGGAGGTTCAGTTTCGTCGAAACTTCGATTATAAATAAATTTTAATACAAAACTTGAACCTAAAGATGTTTAAGAGATGTTCAGGTGAATTTCAAACACAAATCAATTTGGTATAGAAGATGAAAAAGTCAAAATTCTTTGTAACTACTTCGAAAAAGGCAAATCTTACAAAAAGGTTTTTTAATATTATTTTTTTAATAATTTTCCAATATTATGACTACTTTTAAATTTATTTTGAGTTTACATTTATATTGTAGATATAATTTTAATGTTTTGAATTATTATATTTATATTTTTATCCAATATAAACAAAATATATTTATAGAATTATTTTTTTTTGTACTTGTCAATTAACGTACGTTCTCGGGTTTTTCTCGTGTCGCATGTCACAATTCCTTTTTTCATTTTGCCTTGTTCACATATAAATAAATAACTATAATAAAAAATTCAACCAATATACGCTTACAAAAATAACTCTTTTATTTTACTTAATTCCTATTCGTTCAAACTGTTGACGGGTGCGTGTCTTCCGTAACACGCTGTATATAATTTTCAGCGAATTATACACGTTGTCGGTTTTTACCGTAAAAATACAAAGAGTTTTTTTTTTCTAAACTTTTCTAACCAATTTATTAAGTTTTTATTACGCTTTTTCGATGTTCATTTTACGTAAGTTAGCTAAGTTAGCATGTATTTAAAATTGGAAAAAATAAAATTATAGAATTGGCTTTCCTATGGCTGGACGCCATATTGACGTGGCCACCATAGCCCTGGCTAGATGCACTCGAATGAAACACACGCACGGTTAATACATTAAATATAAAATGCGCTCTTAAAGAGTTTATATAGGAAAGAAACTTTTTCGTTATGCTCTTTTATTAAATGCTAAATGTTATTTTTTACTTAGTATATGTAATTGTATGGTATGTATAATTTTAAATTTTATGTACGTTATAATTAGATTAATATTTTATTTGGTTCCTTATTTTATAATTATCTAGTAGATACACGTATTTTTTTCATCTAGATATTAATATAGAAACTAAATACAATAAAAAAAATTAAAAATAGTCTTTGAAAAATATTACTGAAAATTGTTTATAAATTTTATTAATGCATTTAACAATAATACGGCAAACGTATTTTAAGCTTAAAATGTATTTGAAATAGAATTTATTTTTTGTTTTTGATATTTTGTCTAAAGCGAAATGTGAAATTTTATTCGATATTATGAATAATGAATTATTTACGAGATACTAAGATACGAAACAGATATTTACAATTTGACGTCAGGTTGACAAAATGACAGTTTGAAAAATGAAATTTTTAGTTTATTTGTCAAAAGATATCGCGATTTTTGAAATCTAATTTTATTCTTACTTTCCTTGAGATGTCACAAAATTTTTATTGACGTATACATTTTTACATATCATATTATATTTCTTTTCAAATCTAATTTTCAGTTTAGTATTTTTACGTATTGAACTTTTTATTTGTTATATAAAATTATTTACTATCTACTATCTATTTTTGTTGAATAATACGTTTATATGTGTAAAGTGTTATGTTATATTGCTTGTAACTCACTTTGTAAGTTATAGCCACCAAAACATAATTATTAAACAATATACTGTTAACATATTATTTTTTGTAGTTAAATAATACTGTATAATTATATATTTGTTTTTTCATAAATAATTACTCTTATTTGTGAATTTCTACATTATTACTCAACACCTTTTAAGCAATAGATTTTGTAATTCGTTTTTTTTTTTTTGAAATATTTGACGAGTTAGTAATGTTTTGCTATTTTCATATTTTAATTACCTATATTGAAATGTTACTAATGTTATACAAAAAGTATAGTATTTTACTCTCATGCACTTTTTTGTCTGATTATTATGAATACACAACATTAATAGTAATCTTTACGCTTTCACGGCCGGTATCCATTGAAATTATAAAATTTTCTGGGGTTGTATGTAGTGGTCGATCTATTCTTGTCGGAGATTTTACGCCATACATCGTAGAAGCACTAATTGACAGTTTTTGCTCCGCAATCTGGTATATATACAGGGTGTTCGTTCGCTTGGTTGATATAGGGCAATAACATGGGATTTCGATAATATGCAGAATACTACTTTCTGAAGTAAAATTCGAAGAAATACTTAGAATACTTTTCGATAAGGAATAAAAAGTTATATAATTTGGTTTTAGTTTTAATTTGCTAGCATGTACCGTTTGGGCGCTAGAACGTTTTTTAAATGTTTTTTAGAATTTTCAATAATTTTTCCCGCTAAATCATTATGAGTTAGAGAAAATAGTTACTTAGCTATTATGTAGCTAATTTTTTTCTCTATTTTACTGAATTTTTTCAATTTTTTTTGAGCAAATTTTAAAAAAAATAATATTTTGAAAAAATTTGAAAAATAACTTTTTTCAAAATTTGCTCAAAAAAATTTGAAAAAATTCGGTAAAATAGAAAAAAAAATAGCTACATAATAGCTAAGTAACTTTTTTTTCTAACTCATACTGATTTAGCAGTAAAAATTATTGAATATTTTAAAAACATTTTCAAAAAAATTCTAGCGCCCAAACGGCACATGCCAGCAAATTAAAACTAAAACCAAATTATATAATTTTTTATTCCCTATCGAAAAGTATTCTAAGTATTTCTCCGAATTTTACTTCAGAAAGTAGTATTCTGCATATTATCGAAATCCCATGTTATTGCCCTATATCAACCAAGCGAACGAACACCCTGTATATATATATTCATTCTGGAATGACCAAGTGCAGAGTAAATGTTGTGTCACAAAAGAAAATAAAGCCCACCCATATAACCGATAAATATTGTTCCTGGAATGATACGGATCATTCTTAAAATTGCACGTGTAGAGGCATTTTATTAGAAAATTAATAAATTTGTTTAATTGGAGCAGCCGTTTAATTGGGCCAAAATGCTCTAGTCCCGATGTGTCCCAATATCAATATCAATATCAATTTGTACATTCAATTTTTGTTGTAGATTTTTGCCACGTTATTGGTCGATTCTGGTTGCTTCGTTCATCCTCCAGTGGCGGATCCAAGGGGGGGCATGGGGGCCATGGCCTCCCCTTGGGCCTAAGAACATAATACAAAATACATACAAATATATATTCCACACAACAATTATTATTAACCCACCTTGCATACAGCTATGCATATAAGGTGGGATAATAATTTTTTTGTAGGTTTAAAACTTCTTAAAAATTATTTACTTTTATCCTAAAAAAAAGGCAAAATGGCCCCCCCTTGACAGTTTTCTAAATCCGCCCCTGTCATCCTCTTTTTTACTGAGAAACAAAGAATCAGGTCATCAAGGACAGTCAAGAGGACGAACCAACCAGAATTTTTGTAAAATGTTTGAAATTAATAACATTCAACAATGTTACTAGTTTAAAACAAATTCAGATATAATAGCCAACAAAGAATTCGGTATTTCGAAATATTTATATTTTTTAATATTTATTTTTAACATTTTTCAATCATTTTTATTGAAAGTAAATGTATATAATTAAATAAATTTATTAAACATTTTATCAAATTATCAGTCTGTCAAATTACTAATCAATTTTTCTCTAAGATAACGAATATTGTCAATCATTCTGTTGTAATCTAAAATAAATATCTTCCTTCTAACCATAGCCAACTAAATACTAATGCATTAAAAACGAAATTATGTAAATTTAACAATTATTCGTTTAAACTGATAACCAACCCGACGAACAACCTGTCAAAAAAGACCTAATAAACTGACCCGTATTCAAAAGAGTCCAATTAATAACCGATACTAATATAGAACCTAAAGTGACCAGCTGTCGTAATCAGCTGACCATATTATAATATACAGTGTGGTCAGTATCTTAAGAACGCATCATGTCACAATAAATATTGTTCCATGCCCGGGTAGATAACATATGACGATTATCTTGCACGGCCCGCCTACTTTTATTAACAGGAAGAAATTTAAAATTGACGTTCTATTGTTTGTCCAGCGATGGTGTTTTTTATTTTTTTTCTGTTTTGTTTCATTCTTCTGTTATTACTTTCTTAGGCGTGTAATTAAAAAATTGTATATTTCTCTTTATCTGTTGTAATGTAATGTTTGATGTAAAATGGTAAATGAGATAGAAAATAGTAATATGTATGGATATGTTTGTTGTATGTAAGAAGTTGGTAATATGTAAATAACTCAATTAAAACTTAACAGGCATATTTGCGGATAATAATGTGTATTTTTAAAATGCGCATTTTTTACACATAATTTTTCTTGCTTCCGTATGGGAAGTGTGACATGATGATTTATGTTTTGTTGCAAGTTTTCTGTTAGAAATAAATACATAGTTCTTCTCTTTTTTTAAACATTTTTTTTTTTAATAAAACGACTTTAGGATATAGTTCTGTATTAATTTTTATTAATAATCGTCGTTTTGACGTACTCCACATATTATCATCAGGAAAAAATAATACAAATGATATATACAGTAAATAAACACAACGTAGAAACAAGTTACTAGGTAACAAAATAAGTAACTATATTATAAAATTTATAAATTATTAATTAAAAGAAACCAAATTTTATTTAAATTAGTGTTTTTACAATTATTGATATCATCTTTTTCTTTATAATTTTATATTGCTTCTCTTATCAATCTACTGTCAATATTGATGAGTCTTGCAATTATTACAGTATCTTTAAATTCAAATTTAAATGAAGATTTTCTAATACAATAGCAGGTTTATCTTGATTGACCTCTTATGTTTAGATAAATCTGCTATTGAACAGTATTTATTTGTATTGAGTGGTTTGAAATCAGTATATGTTGTAGATTTTTTATTTGGCTATAGTTACTAAAAAATTACAGGAATTAATTAATAAATATTATATACATTTAAAAAGAATTTTAAAATAACAGATTATTTTTTTAATGAAAAATATTAGTAGAAAAATATCAAACTAACAATTATTTCACGTATCGTATAAAGTGCAGCATAAATTTGTATTGGTATACATAAATAAACAAATGTATAGATGTCTGTATATATGTAATTTTGTTTACAAACACTGGAGGCGTCGTTGGCGTCGCTCTGTTGTTATTAAGAGCGTCTAGATGCAATCTAAATAAGAAACCTGCATATTCTGTTTACTAGCGTCAGTTTTTACATTTTTTGTATTTACTTAAATAAATAAAAATTACTATAAATGACATATATTAATAATCCAAATTTATGTAACGAAGCATTAACCGAAAATTATCTACATTTAAAAAATATAATACGCAGTTAAAAATCTATTGGATTTAGCTCTTAAAAAAATTTTGTTTCAATTTTTAAAATAATAAATATTAACTTGTAATATTTATAATAAGTAAATTTAATAACGTTACACCAATTTCAATAAAACGCTATTCCAATCCACTTATCTATCCTTTTCCCACTCTTACACTAATTTCCCAGGATCATTTTCCACTAATTGGAATCCTCAGGGACCTAACAACCTAACTGCTTCCCATGTTCAAGTTTGTGTGCATCCCTTCGTCTCTACTACATACAAGAAGTGGACAAACACATTTCAGATTTGACCATCATATATACACTAACACGCCGACCCACCAATACTACTACTCTTACGGCCACTAAAATAAATGCGAACGTAGTACATTTGCCGTCACCCTGTCTCTGGTCCGCTTGTTTCCGATGACCATCTCGTAAAATTGAAACCAACGACGCTAATGGTTACTACGTGCGGGTTTCGAGGCTTGAAATTGGTTGCGCATTGAACGAAAAGGGGGTAGTTTTGCTTCTGGTTTTGGATTGGTTTGGTTTTCGGAAAGTTGATTTGAGTTAATTGGTTGAGGTAATTAAGATTGGATTGATTTTGTTATGTTTATGATGTAGTAACAAAAAAGGGAGTTATTATAATTTTTAAATGTGGTTCTATATTTTTTTGAAAAAAGTAATAAATTTTAAAAATTAAAAATAAAATTTTTTGATCACAAATTTTAAAACACCTCTATGTCTCTGATTCGTTTGTTTCTAATAACCATCATGACATATTAACGTATTACAGAAATTTTAACAATTGTTTATCTGATTTTGATATTTTCCATGAATTAATTAATTGTTTAAATAAGTAAATTAGCCACATAATAATATATTTGTATATGTATTAGTATGATACATTAACTGATTTGTCATTTTTGTTATATATCTTGTCTTGTAATTGGTTGTATAACTGTTGGGCAATAAATTCATTATTATTATTAAAATATATTTACATTTTTAAAAACGGTATTTTTGAATTTTTTTGTACACGACAATACACTGTAAATCATAAGTACGTACATCCTTAATATAAAGAAGAACATTCAGAAATCATGAAAATGAGAAAATGATAAGATTCCGGGTAAAGCAAATCTTCAATTTCAAACATGTAATGAAAGAATATATTTTTCTCTAACCACGCTTACCTGCATCTGAAGAGGGTACTACGCGTCTTTCATATTCAGGAAATCTAAATGAAAAAGAATATCACAAAAACCCGGAAGCGTATTATCCACTCATACTTTTGTTCAGATGAAAATCGCAAAATGCCATTAAATGCGGAGACACAAAATTGCTACGTAATTTATATCAAATATATTTTAGAATTTATTTACAATAAAATTTATAATTAAATTCGTTTTATTAATTTTATATATCTACATTCTTCTAGAAGAATAAATGTCGATTAATATTACTTTAAGTGACGAACGTTATAAGAAGATAGATATAATAAAATTTAATATTAATCTCTGATAAATTGTCATCATGTGTGGCCAAGTAATAATATTTATAAAATTAATGCTTCGCGTACAATGACTTGAATAAATTGCATAACACAATCTTTGCAATAAAATTTTTAATTGTGAATAATAGAAATGAATGAATTTAATAATTTTATAGTTTTCTTCAGAACCGAATATATTAAAGGAAAGCTTATAGTAATACAGTATTATAGTAATACAGTAGAACTTTCACAGAGTAGCGCTGTAAAGAAACTTACTAACCCATACAATAAGAATATATTGGATTTTTTTCACTTCTTCATACATTTTCAAAACAAATTCAAATTCAAAAGAAAATAAACAATGCAATTGTCAATTAACTTAACTTGACTTAATCATTTTTAATACAGTCATCGGAGATGTCAAATTAAATACACTTAACCGTGATTCTTTGGTCAAACATGCAGTTTCTGACTACCCTGGGCGGTATACATTGCACTTCTTACACTTCTTCACACATTTTCAATAATCAAATTAAAATTTAAGCTAAAATAAACAATGCAATTGTCAATTAACTTAATTTAACTTGACGTAATAGTTTGTCAATATGGCGGCCGAAGATGTCAGATTAAATACACTTGGCGTATAATAATGTCGTTATTGTACTAGTGACATAATGACCTCTATCCACATAGGCAATTTGATAACGTAATATTAATATTATAATACGCTTGAAGAAAAAAATATGTATATGACTCTTCATAGAAAGAACTCAATTCTATTGATTCAATTGATTTACTAATTTGTTTCTATGTTTTGTTTGTTTATTATTTATGTTTTTTGTATATATTTTTTCTTGATGATGATATACATGATTTAGTAGATCGAAACGTCGAATGTTAAAACCTAAAATTTTATTATTTGAATATAATGAGTACTGAAAGATTTTTACTATGTTAATTTGAAGTCTTGATAATAATTAACCTCCGTTTATTATTAACAGAATTCATCAATTTAACTTAACGATACTTTTGTTATTTTTAATATTACAAAAAAAATATTAATTCTTGGAAAAGATTTTATTGTAACTTTATTTGCATAACCTATTGGTATTCTTCTCGAAAAGTTTAATTTTTCCAATGTTGTTTCTAATAGGAAAGCATCAATAAAAATTCTATCGTAATTTATGTATCGTAAAATTTACGACGTGTATTTGATGATACAACTTGACATAAAATGACACTACAACTAACCGTCTGTTGTAAAAAGTTAAATAAAATTGCATTTAAAAGCAATATTTCTTAGAAAACGTTATTGTATTTCAAATTGATGATAATTTTATTTATTATTTGTTTTTTAGATTTTAACTTACAATACAGGAAATGTTTTATAATTAGTAATCAAATATTGAAATAACTGTTAATACGTATTTTATCATTATTACAAGTAGTTTTAATTTTAAAAACAGTTATATACAATAAAATGTGAAGGAAAATTATGAATACACTTTATACTGGTAAAGATCAAGTTTTATTTAGCTTATAACAACTAATTAAATGTTTCGTTTAAATGCATTTATTTCCAAATATATCCAACTCCGTAATATAAATTATCAAATAAAAGTTTTTCCAATACCTATTCTATGATAAAAATCTTAATAAAGCTAGCATTAAACATATATCAAAAAGCTAACAGCATAAATAGTAAAATACCAGTTTTTATCACAAAAGATCAAAGGTGGCTTCCTAAATATTAGCATAGCCAGGAAGCAAGCTACTGTAATTTTAGTAAAATATCTGTATATATACCTTGTTTTTTTTTCGTGTTATCGCTGGTTGCTTGAAATACCTTAGATTAAAATTGATAAATGGGGACAGCAAATACTACATTTTCTTAACATGCTTACTAAAGCAGAATATTCATATTATATATTTTTACTTCTTATTGCTTTCTGTACATATTACTCTTGGATATGCATAACAAACAAATGATTTATACGTCAAAATATCATTAAAATAATGTTGGAAAAGAAACATAATTTTGTGGCTTAAAGTGTTTTTGTGATTGTGTTAAAAATAAGTCGAGTTATTTTTTATTTAGTTTATTGTTTATGAGATTTTTATCAAATTAATTTTTAAGTTTTATGAAATTTGTGTTAAATTAATGAGCGTGTTTTACACTGCATAATTACTTGAAAATTAGAAGATTTTTGTAAGAGATTTTGTATGTTAAAATGTTATAAAGTACTTATGACTTTTGCTAATCCGACGAAATTTATGTAATTATGTTACTAAATATAATTTTAAAATTCTAAAATTTTTACTCAAACCTAAGTATAAATTAAATTAAATATTTGATTAAACTTATAACCTACTTAAAAATTTTATTATTTTTTTAATAAATTTTAAAAAATTTACAATTAATATCAAATACAATTAATAAAAATAATGGGTCACATTTTCTCTTTGTATAAAAAAAATATTTTTTTTAGGTTTACTTAAAAATATAGTAACGTTTTATAACTCATAAGAAGATTATTTACGGAACAAGCTGTAGACAAATATCGTAATTTATTTATGAAAATATAACTATGCAATAGAGAATTGTACTTTTTGGCTTGATATGAATGATATTTTAATAAAATTATAATTTGCCAATTGCACGGTATGTCAACAACAGTTTTATCTCGTCAGGTATTTCAAATGAGTGTTTTGATTAGTCAAAAAAAAAAAATTAATGAAATAACACAATATTGATTGGCCAGGAAGTGTTAATTAATGAGTTGAAAACTTACTGGTGTGATTAATGAATAACAATACTAATTAAGAAACGCATATTTAAAAATTTATTACTTATTTAGCAGAAGTGGAAAAGTAACTTGTTTAGATTTTATAGCAACAAATATGACAAAGGTGTTAAAAATATTAAAACTATTTATATTTGATTTACAGAAGAAACACCTAACAAAGTTATATAATTTTTATTTTAGTAGAATTTTATAGGTATTTGTGTAAATAAAGAACAAGTTCCATAAAACTTTTTTTAAACACAATGCCAGTAAACGACACTATTAACTGAACAATCAATAAACCGTTTTGAAAACAAAAGATTTGACTAACTAACTTTCAGATATAAAACAATCATTTGTCTAATTTAAACTATTCAACAATATAACAGTAATTATTATATTTATACATTTACAATACACAACAAAAAACATATTTGCAATCTCATATTATAATTTTAATTTCTAATTAATTACAACCCAACACTTTTTAAATAATAATTTAGTATTTAAAATCATAAACAACCACTTAAGATACTTATTAAAATTTATTCATAAACCTTCTATTAATAGCAGGATATTAACAAACGCTAGATGAAAATGTTAAGATAATAACAATCGCTTGAAATTAAAATTTAAACTACCATTAGCTATCAATTAATATTGTAGATATAGATATCTATAACCTATCAAATTTTGCACATTCACTGTTCCGAACTTTGTTTTGTTTTTCAAGCCGAAAAAAAATATTGAAAATCATTAACTCAAAACCTTATAATTAACGATTACATGGCCAACTAATTGTGCACACATACAAAATAGAAAAAAATAATCGGACCAATTATTTAGTCATCATCACCATTTGATTATTTCCTACACATTTAAGCGTTTGTTGGACGAGGAAAGATAGTGAAAAATGGGGAATTGAAAAGTTGAAGATGAAAAGAGATCGATAGAGAGAGGTGTTCTATAGATCTATTATATTGGCGATGGATTTTTTAACAATGAACAGGTGAAGATTTTAAGAGGTTTTTTTTTTAATGGTATTCTATCAGGTAGATGGCATAGAAGAATAGAGAAGGCATCAGGTTTGATGTGTCAAAATGTGGTTATAATCTCTACGAAATATCTGGTTTAGATTTTGGGTCAGAGGTATTCAAACTTCTAGGAAATATATGTAAACAAATTTTGAAAAATACATAATATTTTGTACTAGGACATGATAATATTTAAAAAAAATAATATGTATTTTAGTACTGAATCTGTCTTATAGCTATAAATCAAGATATTCTCAATAATATCTGTTAAAAATAACAGTACGTTAAAATAAAATTGATGAGATTTCCACGGATTTCTTACGGAATCTCAGAAATTTTATTTTAACGGTCCGTTATTTTTAACGGTTACGATAGCGAATACACCCGAATATTAGTATCAGAGCTACATTTTAGAAGAATGTGAGTGATGAATTTTTTTAATTATTAGAATTAAATCAGTTTTTCTGATGAGAGTTTGTATTTTATTAAACAATTAAAACGTTTTACTAGGAAACCCGTGACCCTTAAAGGGTTACGTTTGAAGTCAAAAATAGTAATTCAACATATAAACATAATAAAAATAAATAAATAAACAAATAATAATAATAATAATAAAATATTAATTGCGCTATTATATATTAGTCAAAAGCAACACTTTTGTCAGTAGTGTACATAACTTCTCACAACTGTCATTTGACATTTGCATTATAAACATAATTTTTCAAATTTTTGAGAACCAAGATGAAATCGTATAAAGATGAAACTTACCTATTCTCAAATAGGGAATGAAACAATTAAAATGACACCACTCCCATCAAAATCGGTTTAGGAGTTTAGGAGGAGATGCTGGAGAAACATACATAGATTTGACAATTAGGGAGATTAAAAATTATACCATTCCTATCAAAATCGGTTCGGGGGTTTTGGAGGAGATGCTGGAGAAGCATATAAACATTTGACAATTAGGGATATTAATAAAACGAACAAGTGACTAATTATTATTAAATTTGACATTTATTTTGAATTTAATAAATAATTGAAATATCAAAATGATATTGGTAAAAATATTGAGAAATTAAATTTTTAAATATTTTTTTCTTGGATTTTGTTATTCAATTTAAAATTATATTTTAGATAAAAATTATAGAAGATTAATATTATTTAAGTTTGTTTAAATAATAATAATTTTCGGGCTTCCACTGCCACCGGCCAGTATCCATTGAATTCATAGAATTTTCTGGGCTGGTATGCCTTGGTCAATCCATCCTTGTTGCAGGCGTTTCGCCATACATCGTAGATGGCATCCTCAGCGCTTGGTGACAGTCGCCAAGCATAATGTTGTGATTGTGATAATATTGTTTTGTAAATTTCAAAAAATATAATTATAATTATTAGTCTAACTTATAAGTACTTAAGAAGTTTTAAGAAATATAGAAAATAATATTTCAAATGCAATAAATTTGTTATACTATATTGTTCAACGAGCTTGTAATAATGACTATAAGTACATGAACCATATGTGACCACTGTAAATTATCTTAGTAAGTTATAGCCATAACATGTGAGTAGAACACCATATTTTTTCTACAAATATGCAGCAGAACACTTTTCGCTGTGATATGAATGATATTTTAAAATAATTATAATTTGACAACAACACGGTATTAATTTATTTTGGATTGTGTATTTAAAGTTTTAAAAAGCTGTGCAATTAATTTTAATAAATTTAAAAAAATAAATTTAAATCAATCAAATATTTGTGCATAATTTATGATTCTATAACTAATGGTTGTGAGTTATGGACAATATAAATTAACAGATTGAACATATTACATTATTCAACAAGAGTAGAAAAACTTTTTTTTACAAATTCAAAATTTTGAGAGTTACTGTTAAAATTGATGGGGTGTCTACCTCAACACAAACAATCCAAAAACTATCACATTAAAAAAAGGAAATACATATGCATGTGTATTTTATAGCTACAAATAACTTATAGCGTAAAAGTGTGTCTTAAAATTTTTAAAAACTGAAAGTAATTGGTTGAGTGTCAAAAATTCCAATCTTTTGTTAGTAATTTTGTTAGCATATTTGTAAACACATATAAAACTATTAAAAAAAATGCACCTGGTAGTTTTGAATTAGATTGCTTTCTATAGGATTTTTAATTATTGTTTTTATGGTTTTTGTAACAGGTTGTTTCGTAATTTTATGGTTTTAATTTTTATAATTTATGAAAGATTTTTTGATTGTTGTGTTAGAAAATAAGATACTAAACAGAGTTAAATAAAATATTTTTTGTTATCCAAAAAATAAAATAATTAAATTTAAAATAATTGTTTTTAAAAATATCTACCTATATGTCTTATTTAAAAAAGTAAGTGTTTGTTTTTTGTTTTGCACGTTTTAAAATTTCAAATTTATCATTCATATTTTTTTCGAAAACAATTTGCGGACTGAATACATTTTTTGTAAAAATAATATAATTTTGTAATTTTAAATAAAATAATTAATTTACCATGTTACATATATTTTTTTTATCGAAAAAGTAAGTAATTACTTACATAAAATAACGTATTTTATATTTATATAATGTAAAATTTTTTCTTAAAATACAGTAATAACATGTTAAACTTGGACCACGAAGGTTGCTGGTTCGCGCCGCGCTCGCACCAAAAATTTAATTAAATTAAATTATTTTTGGTATTAGAACTTTGTACCATTGAACTGATATCGTCTGCGTCTGAATGATTCGGAACCTACTATAACGGAACACTAACGATCCGCACAATTGACAATGCAAGTAAATTTTTTTAAGAATTTATATGTTCAGCTTTTCGAGCTTATAGCCCATATGTTCCATCTATAAATTACGGAAACTGAACTGTTATAACTAAACAAATGAACTAAAACACCCAAAATTCTACTATATATTTATAAAAACAAAATTTTATATATAAATTTAATTTTATATAATTTATAAAGTATTGTTTACTTAAATTTTAGAAGCGACAAAGTATATAAATATTCTGTGGGAATAAATGTTGTCAAGTGAAGAATAAAAAGATTTGAAAAGTATTATAAATGTAAACAACGTGAAAATTGCGTGCCAAAATAATACTTAACGTAAAATAATTTAGTAAATGAGAAGTATTTTTGTCACATCCTTATTGATATTGATATATGATGTAAATATGTATGAATGTAATATACATACGTGAATTAAATTTTATATCGAACAAGCGACAGTTTTTTTACATGAAACCTCATTCTGAACTGCCGTTTTAGTGTTACGCACAAGCACAAAAATTTGACCAAAACAAACGTTTAACACATTTTTAGTTTTTACACTAGTGTTTGAATTGCTCAAATTCTTGTGCTTGTACGTAAAACTAAAACTAAAACGGCATTCTGAATGAGATTTAATTCAACATAATTTTGCTTTATATTACATATACTCGTAAATATGAAGCAAAACAATTCTAATAACAACTTATACTTAATTATTTATTTAATAAATTACTATTAATTACTAAAAACTTAATTAACAAATATTGAGAATAAATTCAAAACATTGCCCAATTCGAACGATAAATTTCTGTAAATAAACAAACAATTTTCAAGTATCAAAATAAACCATTTCCATTCAACGATCTAAAAAGCAACAGAAACAGGAATCCTCCAACCATTATCACTATCAGCGTCAATTTGGTGTTAAGTTTACGACTATTGGCAGCCCTGTCGACATATCATGGCGCTGACACCACACCGTACCACCCTTGTCTCACCGGCTAAATATGTTGATAGAGAAGAAGAAAAATACCACTCAACACATCTGCCTTCGTACTCATCAACTTTGTATACTGCACTATGCTGTGTGTGTGTGTGTGTGTGTGTGTGTGTGTGTGTGTGTGTGTGTGTGTGTGTGTGTCTGTTCTTATCATAAATGTACGTTTCGTGTTAATGGTTTTGAATATTTAAACGTTGTTCCGTTCCTTATTGTTATTGTTATTGGCGTTGGGTTGGTAACACTGGAACGCGGTATAAACACGTTCTTAGGGATATTTTGTTTTGCAGTTTGTTTGTTTGTTTTCAGGTCTATGTAATTTGGTGTTGGTATTAAGAAAGTTATTATAAGTTTATTTTAATTAACTTTTATTATGTTTTATGAATTTTAATAATAAATATCAAAGTTTAGAATAATATTTGAAAAGTTTATAAAAGTTATTATAAGGATAAATATAAAAAATCTAATTACAAAATTATTTAGTTTAATTTTATACCAATTTTATTAATTTTGATAATTTAAAACTGCTGTTAAAATATTTTCTAACAGAAAAAATAACAGATTTAACGCATTTCTCTGTTAATGGTTACCTTAATCAATCATTATTGTACAGTCAATAAAATTGCGCTATTTACCAATACTATAAATTTTAATACGGTAAATGTATAACGTATATGTTGCTATAACTCTCTAATAGCAAAGTTGACTATTTATAATTTATCATAACCATAGAAATGCATATCAAAATATATACCTGAAAAACTGTAGCAAAAATATTAAAAGATATAAAAATTTATTAGGTCGTATCAAAAAAAATTACAAATAAAAGTTATTAGATGTAACTTTTATAACAATTTTTGTTAAATAAATACATATTTTATTTAATAGTCGACGTTTCAATATACTGTACGTCATGATGATATAGGTAGAGTATCACGCAAAAAACAATGGATTCATGGATTCAAAATTGATACGATTATACCACCTCCTTCACTATAGGTGACGGTCGGTAAAAACAAATTAAAGTTTTATTATTGACATTTCCAAATTCAATTTGTAGTTTATTTACTTTTTACACTGTAAATTCATGACTTTATAGTAAAAATCAAATTACAATATTAATAAATTATAATATACAGAATTTGTTAAAAGTTTGGAAACAGCTAATTATTTCAAGAACTATCTTCAAATTCAGATATGTACCTACCTATAATTTCACAGCGAAGCTGAATATATTAATTTTTACATATATAAGTTTTTAATTTATCTATATTTCAACTTTACAAATAAAGACATATTCTTTGCGTATAAAAACAATATAAAACTAAAAAAAAATATTAATAAATTTTATCAATTATGTCAAAATAATTCCCGTTGATATTTTACAATTAATTTAAAATAATATCTGTCATTTTATTAACCGTTATACTATCCAACATATAGTTAAAATTAAACAAAACATACTTTTAAAGAAAAGTAACAGTCAACGTTATGGCAAAGAAAAAAGAAATAAAAAAATTACTGTGTCGCGCGCGCACAATTTAATATGATGCTATATAACCGAATTGGCTGAAAAGTTATTCGGTATTTGAAACACGTTTTTAAAAACTCTTCGTATTCCGTTTTAAGAGAATCGAGCAATTAAATTTGCGATAATAATTTATGTAGTACACGATGTACGAACGAGAGAAGAACATCATTGTACAAGCAAAAACATACAACGCGTTTTATCTTATTTATTTTGTTTTATTAGTGGTGGTTTTCGGGCAGATCCGGATTTTGGAAAATTTATTTCAAAGACTAAAATTGTTAGTTATATATAAATAATCAGTTCCAATAATTTTGTAAGTAAAACATGGACATATATGTTCGAGAAACTAATCAAATAGTTTTAAAATTTATTGTCAATTTTAATTAGAAATTCATAAAAGGTTTTTAATAAAAACGATATGATGTTGAAACAAAGTGGCTTTAGTGTTTGGGTAAACACAGTCTTATAAGGATGTAAATTCAAATTTTTCGCAAAATAAGCCAAATTTTCTAATTTTAGTTCAAATTTTTAAAAAAATTGACCAATTTGCTTGAAAAATGTGACAATAAATATAGTTGTTAAATTAAATAGAAATATAGTAAATAATTAGGTAAATAATTTTGCAATTATTTTAAAGTAACATAAATTATTGAGATTATCAAACTGTTTGTCGAATCTGCAGTCATAATATTTGTGTATTAAAATGAAATTTTTGAAAGTTAAAAAAGTTTTTTATTTTATTTCAATATGAAATTTCACAAAGTAACGGTTAAAAGTGTTAATTATTTCCAAATTATTGGATTTGCTAAAAAATTTTAATAATGATACTGTTGGATTCAAAACTTAAAATCTTATAATCGTAGTTCCATATTTCACCTAGCCTAACCTAACAGTAAATTAACTAATAAATAATAAAGTATTATTATACACTTTTACGCTTAATATAATTTTAGATAAAATAATAATAAATTACTTACAAAAAAACTCAAAATACGTTCCTGAATTTTTTAATGCTGCAATTTCTTAATCATTATAAAACTACATTACCTTACTTATACGATTACCTTAAAAGTTATACGAGTAACCAGTTTATCTTAATTTCTTTATGCCACATTATTTTAATAACTTAATTAACGTGTATTGTAACGGCATTAAAACAATCTTTCATTAATTAAAGTAATAGGTTTCAAATCTTTTATTATTATTAATTCATCGTAAAAGTCTTGTAGCATTTTCTACGTCTAAATATGTATGTACTCGTATTTTTTTGACATACAAGCACAAATAATTCTAAGAATATTGTTTTTTTTGTTGTTCAGTTTACAGTAACGATTCTTAGAATATGATTTTTGTTTTTGTTATAAACTGTTAGTAAACTTTATAGTTAACATCTATCAAAATAGATAATTATTTTTATTTGTTATATATGTTTTATACATTGAGTTTTTCTAGGAATATTTTCAACAACAAATTTGATTTGATAGAGTGCATCATATCAATTTTATAAAATTTTACTTCATATTTTGAGTTTTGCAATATAATACTAGTTATGTTTTGATATTAAATTTGGTATCAAACTGGATAAAGAATTTAATATAAATATAGATTAATGCCAATTTTTGAAAAATTCTACGAATCAATAGTAAAATTTATAAGCCGCTATACGAAAAAATATCCAGAATAATAATAATTTTTTAGTTAAATTAGACAAAAAAATATATTTGCCCAGGACTATACTGAAATTTTTCATTTATGAATCTGTTAGTATATGTGGTATAGTTTATCTGTTTTTTATAAACCCATTTTTTATTATGTTTCAAGGGAATTTGTACCTAAAATATTGCGTAAACACATTACATTTAAAAACATTTTCCAATAACTTTAAGTTATATTGAATGGGTTTAATGATTTTACGTTCTGTGGATACAATTTACATTAGGCAATACTACCCAAATATCTGTACTACAATATACATATTGTAGTACAGATTTTTTCATTGTAGTTTTGTTAATTTATGTGACGTAAAAATTTGTTAAATACTATTTTCATTAAACTTAATATATTTTTCTTAAAGCATAATTAATTTTTACATTTACATACTTATTTTTTATTTATCATAAGTGTAAATGGTAACAAACTTATTAATTTTGTCAATGTATTATTAGTAAAAAAATTGAGTTATATTTTACAAATACAATATAATTTAATAACAAATATAAATTAATATTAATAAAGTTCAGGTTTTTAAATTTTAATTAAATGAAAGCTAAAGTTTTAACTAAATTTTGAAAATTGTGAGCATAAAAAATTAACTATGCACGTAGTCCGTAAATTATCATAAATGTCATTTATTATACTTGCAATTATACACGCAAAGGGTGTGTATATTTGTATTACTTAATTATAATTACACATTGCAATTACTAATTTAAATTCTCAAACTTGTAATTAACGCTAATAACATAATTATTCTTTGATTTATGTTCAAGTCATTTTAAGGTTTAATATTATAAAATAAATTTCATATAGAATAAAAATATAAAAACAAATTGAATTATAGCGAAGATCACGGTAAAAATACCAGGATACAATATTATCGACAATATAGGAGACAATGTTATAATTTCGCCACCAGACGATAGATGGCAGACACAAGCTTTAATAAACTGTTATTACTTGTCGAAGTTAGCTTATAAATCGTTATGCAGAAACAGTGTATAAACAAATGGGTGACAGTGAATGTTTTAAACAACAGTTTTTTAAATTTTATTCAACAAATGCAAGTATTTATTTTATTAATTTTATTACTTTGCTAAATCTACTGATGTATTTAATATTATATATAATGGTAATTACTATATAAATTACAAATTATACTCATTAAAGTACAAGAAACATTAAGTATGTTTTAGTTAAATAATAATATAATATAGTAATAATGTGTATATAATTTAAATAAAATAAATTTATTTTTGTATATTAATATTTAACAAAATAATATGTGATATAACTTTAATATGTTTACGTTTGCATTCGAAGCTAGAATTTTTCAAGATTAATTAGGAATAAATTAATTTAAATAACCGTGGGAAGTTCAATTAAATTTCTAATTATGATCATTAAAAATTTTCATGGTTAATTATTTTGATGTGGTTTCTAAAACTACGCGATGTTTTCATGTTATTTCAAATAAATATAATTGGAATGTAAATATGAAATATTATTTATGAAGCGAATAATAATATACTGTTTATATAGTTTTTTTGGTTGTGCTTAAAATTGTCACTATGAGACTGTAACCTTTTTTTGTTATTAGGACATATTTGTAATATTATTTTTTCGTCAGGTGTATCATAATATTAGTATTACATTATCATCGGTCATTATGTACTAATACAATAATGACATTATACAGCAGTTAATTACTATATATATATATATATATATATATATATATATATATATATATATATATATACCACTGGTGGCAGCATCAAACATAACTATAACGTAAAGTGTTTTTAATCTGATATTTCGGCGATCATATTGATAAAACTATTGCGTCAAGTTAAGTTATTTGACATTTGCATTGTTTATTTTCTCTTAAATTATAATTAATTAATTCCTTCAAACCTACTCATAAAAAAGTTAAATAAAAAATGTGTAAATTATCGTTTCCTGTCAAATAGTGTTCTAAATGAGAGATCACAAATTTTACGGACATATAAGTACAACAAAAAATATTGAAAACGGCTTGTTTGTACCATATATTGCAGTAAATTCATTAACACTGCAAAATGTATTTGTACACAAAAACTCTCTTAGAACATTTTTAAATGTTAAAGTTGTGATTTGTTTTTTAGAAGATCTAGTACATGTTACATGTTTCAACAAAAGACAAATATTTCTGAAAATGCAGTTTATACATGTACGTATAGCATATACTCGTAGGTAAATTTAAACAAATATATGTTAGCCATCACTAGTTCCGATAACATCGCATACTTTCACGAATAGAATAGATCAATTTTACTCTGGTAAAAAAAAACTATCATACGAGGAATAAAATAATGCCATATGTTACTGAAAATAAAATAACAAATAATATAAAATTCCTTTCGAACATATACAAAAGCACAAAATATATTCACGAAAAATATCTTGGCAATCCACATCACGAAACTAACAAAATATCGAAAAACGCAAAACGTACAAATAAATATAAAACAGCAAAATTCGAACGACAACTCGGCATCAAATGGGCAACATATATACATATATTAAAACTTACACATATACACTCTCTCGCATATGTAGCTCGTGTTGTTGGCCGAAGGGGCGGTGCTATCGGGCATATATATATACACGGTAGCACATCACATATAAGGCCTACTGTACTGCCATGTACGTTCGTTCGCTTTGACAAATCGATTTTTCGAAAGAAGTTGATTTTCCATGTCCTGGCCACATGACGCATCTACTTTTCCGGCTTAAATTGAACAGGCATGCATTTAGGAGGAGGGCCCACCGTGCGTTATTCGTATTTCTCAAACGAGAAGAGAAATCATTTTGTATTGCTAGTTATATATATATATATACATATATATTTTAAATAACTTGTACTGCTTTACTTACATAACATCTAAAAGAATATTTAGTCTGCAATCAAATTTAGATTTTATTTCAAAAGTATTTGTAAAAGGTAGAAAGATAAATCGATATATTTTTCAAGAGAATGAAGTGTACATAAATTATATACTAACAAAATAAACTTATTTAAATTATATTTTTGTTTTATATCTTCGACATTAATTTATAAACAAATTTTAAATTGAAAAATTTCTCACCTCATTTTTAAAAGTGATTTTCGTCAAAATTACTTTTGACGTTTACTTAAAATGATTTATTAAGCAATTTTAATCAGTTTATTTGAATTTTATAATATTAGATATAAAAAATATATATCAAAAATAAAAATACTATACATATTTGATAAGTGGTAGAAGTAAAAATTTATTTTGAAGCAAAAAAATAAAAGCACTTTTTCATAAACCAAAGAGGTGAGAATACAGGTCTATAAGTTTACATTTAAATAATTTGTATTTAAAAAAGAACAAGATTTAATTACTTTAAATAATTGTTAGTTTATATGAATAAACTTGTTTAATGGAATATTCTCTTACATGATATTTTATATTTTGTCATAAAATTGATTGAATGTTCTCTAATGAATGTTAGTGAATCTTGTAGTAAAAAAATGCGAATTAAATATTTAATTTTTTAATTTATTCAAATAAAACGGTGTTAGGTTGTAATTCTGTATTATAATATTTATTAATAATCGACTTACATCTTCATCAGGAAAAATAATAAAGCTGTTATATTTTAATATAATGAGTTCTGAAAGATATTTTTGCTATTTTAATTTATTCAAAATTTGGGTAAAAATAATATTATTCTTGCAGTGGGAATTTAACAGAAGTATAAATACTATATTGCAATTATGTTAAAAATTGTAAGTTCTATAATTTTTTAATATATATTATTATTTAGAACATATACTTGCAAAATATTTTAGGTATCATATTTTTATCAATTTATAAAATAATATAAAGGCATGAATTGATAACTTACCTTTTTGTACATATTGGAAGTTGAAAAACTTTATTTTTCGTGCATTATATTTTCCTGTCGTGAATTATACAAATTTTGTCATGAGAAAAATACCGCACGTTTCTAAATTCATATCTAGTTATTTATTTAATAAATAAAATATTTATAAATTTGAGTAGGTAGGTATATTTTTAATAGAAAATTTGGAAAAAAATATTTGAGCCTTTTTTCTCAAATTATAAAAATATTCAAAACTTTTATCTACACAATCAAAAACACAATGAAAAATTTCGAAATAAATAAAATCCAAAGTCTCTACTCTTTTGTGCCACGAATATTTTCGGTCCCACTATTCGTGAAGCAGGTAAGATCCGACTTTGCATTTGAATCTAGATTGAAAATGTCAGCAATAATCATTTCCGGTTGATCAGCGTCGCGTCGCACTGGTTCTAGTCACCGGAGGAAGCTAATGATGTTTTTAAGCGATATATCGCCAATCCGGAATACTAGGATTCTATAGGTGAATTGAGCTGTCCTTATGTGATAGATCTATGGTATGGACTATGAATAAATTATTGCTTTTAGTTTTAGAAGATTTTCGGATAGTTGGCTGGGTGATTTTCTTTTGTTTGAAAGATAGCTGGTTGTTTAATATTATTGGTTGGTACTAAAAGCTCGATTTTTTGATGTTTCAGTTCAAATGTATAGGACTAGAGGAAAATAATTAGTATTATGTTCACTGTAAAAAAATCGGTAATTTTACATAAAAACCTAGGGCAACTGATTTACACTAGTTTAATAGTCAGAGGAAAATTTCTACATTATGTAAACATAAAATACGTATATTTTATGTAAGTAATTACTAACTTTTTCGGTAAAAAAAAACAACATACGTAATATGTTAAATTAATTATTTTACTTAAAATTACAAAATTATATTATTTTTAGAGAAAATGTATGTAAACCATTGTTTTGCTGAAATAATATCAACTAAATAATATATAATATTCTCTTTATTAAATTTATTTATAGTATACTTAACAACAAAAATTAATTGCATCTGGATTTTAAATAAATTAAACTTTTTAGTTCCATGTATTCGCTCTCGTCAAAATTTTATAATAATTTTAGTAGAACAAATACACTATTAAATTTTCCGATATTTAGAATGTGTGATAATTATAATAGTTTTTCATGCTTGTGATATTCATAATGATAGTTTTGCAGTATTTAATTCATTTATATTATTTAATATTCTTCTTTAACAATACAAATATATATTATAGATTATATGTTCTTAATTCTTGTTGTATAACATTAACCTACTATTATTACTTATTTCTTTATTTGTTAATATTAAATATTTGATGTATTTTTTTATACTTTTCCTGTAATTGGGTCTCTACCTGTTGGAAAATAAACAAATTACTATTAATATGTATATTTTTACTATGGTTTTTATGTAAAATGACAACTTTTTTTACAGTGTATAATTTCTTTCAAATAGAGTTTGGTTAAATGAAAAGTTATCAAATAAGACATTTGAAAAGTTACAACTCTATAGTTGAAAATACAAATGAAATATCTCAAAAATTCTTGTGTTTTAAAGATCGAAAAATTAAAATTTAAAATATATAAAAATTAGATTCACAGGAAAAAATGTGAGGAAGTTAATAAATACAACAACAAAATAAAAATTATTTAATAACATAAAAATATAAAATTATATAATAATTTTACAATATTTATTAAAATATCTCGAATATGTTAATAACACATTTATTCAGAAGTTGAAAGGAAAACAAAATTTATATAAAGTTTTATAAAGTAATTCAATAATCAGTCATATGAATCTGACAGATTATTTACTTTATTTTAAAAAAAAATACATATATTGAATATTTTGATGAAATTTTGTTAAAGTATAGATCAAAAAATGTATTTTTTATAAAAAAATAAAATAAAAGCAAAAATAAAATGTAAACTTTTATGAAAAACTTTGCACATTACTTTGAAATATATTTAACCTTTTGATGACCGAATATTTTTCACTAACAAGTATTTCAGAAGATGTTTTTATATGGTAGATGTTGATCTGAAAAAAAAAAGAATAATAAGAAATAATATTATTAATATATACCTATACTTATCAAAATCACAAAAACAATATCTTTATTTTCATCTAGATTAAATTTTCTTTTATCTGTTCCAACACTACTCACAATAACAATTAAATATTTTTTTTTTAATATATTACTGATCTATAATATATAGACATCTTGCATTTCTCTTTATTTTTTTTTATATTTCTCAAGTTAATTAATACACTTAACACAACAAAAATTTACAATAAAATGAGACCCAAAAAAAACACAACAGCAATATAATTTAATTAATCATAAAAACAAACAGAAAAAAACCATCTTATGATGGAATTCCTAAACCAAATTTTTAATTATTACTCACATTCACTTCGTTAATTGTCTATATAGAACAGCCAACAATAAATAGAGGGAGGGTAGCTATAGAACTTCATTGCTCGGCTGCTACTTAATTTATTTGTCAATTAAAATTTTCATGACACGATTAATTACCAGTAAACATGTATACATCATGTATTGTAAGGACATATGCACTTCGGTGGTGCTTCGTCACCCAGTGCAGATGCACTTGACTCATTCATTATTACCTTTCGTAATTAGTTTCATAAAATAATTAAAGTAAATGAGGTTTTTTTTTTCGGAACTTTTTTTTTTTCGTTTGAATGGTAGTTAATAAATAATAATAATAATAATAAAACATTATTTATGAAACAACTGAAGGTGCATGTTCGATATTGAGAAGGAAGTTATTAATGAGTTATTTTAGGACCAAAGTCATTAACGATCCTATGTATTGTATAGGTTTTTTTTTAAATTTTATATTTATTGTAATTATTGATGATTATGATATTACAAGAAATCATAAATTAATGGTATTTATAACATGAGTTAAAAGTGTGTAATGTATTTATTGGATTTGATGTTATAAAAAATTACACTATTCTTTGCGTAAAAATTACTCTCTTTTTTTGTATACTGGTAAATTACATTTATTTTGGGCCTAGCATAAATTTGAAAATTAAATATTATATTCAATTTTAAAATAATATTATCGTAGTGCCAACACTGGTCAGACAATACTAATGAAATATATAAAAAAAACTGGTATAACAATTGCTTGTTACAGTATTCAAAAATGTCTAGAAAATAATCTATTTGAAATTGATATTTCTGTAACATACTTTTATTCAGGTAATATCGAAAATTGATCCAGCATGCAAAACAGTTGAATACAACGGCTATTTGATACGAAAACTAAACAAGGAACTAAATCAATCCATAAAAAAAAAACTCATGGGGTCGTTCTAGACAAACTGCTGCTTTTTTCAAACCGAATATTTAAATAGGGAAGAAATCCATTGCCTAGCCTACTATATTCTATGAATATAATTTATCATTTTTCTTCATCACAAATAAAAAAAGAGTAGAGAATGAAATAGACCAAATGCTCAGACAATCATATGCAGTTTCACACGGTGTCTGTCTGTATGGCTACCTGCTTCTTTGCATACACCATCCAACCCTTACCTTGCGTCATTCTTTCCATTCTTTGTTAACCCTTTCGGAGACATTTTTCAAGGCTCAGGTAGATTTTTTTTTTGAATAGTATTCTAATGAAATCCAGGGGTTTTTCTAATACGCATTTGTTTGTGAAATATAAATATATGCAAAAGTGAAAGCTGGGCCTTTTTTTGTAGTTGTCTGTTGCCTTAATTTGAATATGGACAGGATGGGGGTTACTTCCGGTTCCGTTGGGTGTGCTGCTGTTGTTAACCCTTTTTTTTTGTACGATGACTAGTATATTCAAATCGGTTGGTGAATAGATGGAATGCGTGTACGTTATTTGGTTTCGAATATTTGAGATGTTTACTGTGTAAATATGCTGGATTTTGACTGTGAAATTGAAATTGGATTATTTTTTTGTGTTTTGTGGGTGAAAGGGTTAAAATAACTACTTGATTTTTCAATTTTATTTAAATATTTGTTTTGGTAGTTATTTTAAGTTGAGTTACGAAATTTTGAAGTAGATATTTATGAAAAACAATACATTTTTCATATAAGTAAGATATGTCAATTTGTTCAAATATTTTAAATATGAAAATTATATGAATGATTTTGAAGGTATGCGTTTGCGTGGAGTGGTATGATTGAAATTGTTTTGCGAGAACTAAAATTTCCAAGTGGTAAGAATAAAAAAGCATGTATGAGAGGTATTATGAATATGGATGAAGCTAAAGTTGCTAAAGAAACTAATTTCGTGATAGTGGAATGAGTATGTGACACAATCTATTTGGGTACATGGCGTGATTTAGTATGTATGTATGTTAATATAGTTAAATTAAAATAAGCTTATTTTTTAATATTACCTATTTGTGTTATGCAAGAATTAAGATTGTAAGACATAAATATACATTGAATAAAGTTACAAATTTATAATATTGCCCTAATATTCTACACAGAAAATATAAGATAATTAGTATTCGATATAATTCGAATTAGATAAACAAAATTTCGATAATTTGTTTATTTAATTAGTTTATATAGATAATAACACCAGTTATTTTATTTATAGAAATTGCAATAAAAATTGTTTTACTTTCGATTCGAAGTTTTTACCTTTAGCTTGTTTTTGAACTGTAAACTTATGATTTTCTAATAAAAATAAAAAATTTTATAGAAAAAAAATAGTAGTGAGTAATAGTATAGCAATTTTAAATGCTTTGTATGAAATTAGTTATCGTTTAGTTTAAAAAGAAAACTGCATTTGAATTGAAAATTATTAACAATTTTACATACATACACATCACGCCATATACCCAAAAAGGTGTGGCACAAACTCTTTCCACTCTTCCAAAATTGGTTTTCTCCAAACATTTGTGTCCACACATACAACTCTAGCTTTATCCACTTTTATGATACCTTTCATACATGCACTTTTATTCCTAATATTTAGAAACTTTGGCTCAAGCAAAACAGTCTCAATCATACCACTACATCCGCAGTTAAATTATACTAGAAAAACTTATGTTGCTAAACTAAATAGTAAATAATATTATAAAAAATTTTCAAAGTAGTTATATTATACTGTTACTTACTATAATTAGAAAAACGTAAGCTTACAGTTCAAAAATAAGTTTACTTTTGAGTTAAAAGTGAAAACCTTGAAGCTAAAGAAAAAATTTTCTCAGTGTAGTTGAAATCATAATATTATTTCAAATAATATATAAATAAATATTCTAAAACTTTAGATAAGTCAATAATCAAGAATAAATAGATAATAAATAAGATATATTAGAAACAATATATAAATACATGCATTAGATGAATACATTAAACATATTCATCTATTCTTCAAATAGATATTTTATCTAATATGATTATAAAGCTGAAATCCATCTATATTATTAGATGAAACGATTAAAACATTAGAAAAATCTAAAGATTTTTTTCTGTATATTATTTACCATAAAAAAGTTAAGAATAAACATAATTTAAACAAAAAATCGATATTTGTTTAAAATAACAGTAATTATTTAATTTTATTTAGCCAAAATGCTGTTATTACTCTTCAATTTTTTTTACTTATATGTTTTTATTATAATAGCTATAAATTTTGGTAATAATATACCAAAAATTAATATGTAATGCAAAAAATATTTTGATATAAATTTAGTATAAAAATTTTAAAATGAAAAGCTTTATAATTAAGTTCTGTATAGTTTTCAATTAAAATTTGATATATCATTGATATAAAATTGATATATCATTATCAGGAAAAAATATACAAATAGCATAAATCATAAACAAACAAAACATAGAAACAAGTTAATAGGTAATAAAATACAAATAACTATATTTTAAAATTTATAAATTATTAAATAAAGTATGCCAAATGAATTCTGAAAGATTCTTTACTATGATAAATAATTGGTTCTTTGCATTAGATTTTAAAGAACATATTAAAAAATTATTAAAAAAAATGTATAAATTTAACAACAAATATGAAAATTAAAATACTCTACAAAATTGAATTACAATTAATCTATTTTTAAAAGACTCGAAATTATTAGCAAAACTTAAAATAAATTACATCAATAAACATCCGTCAGAAAAAATTCAGAGGAAAAAAAAAACGTAAAAAAAATTGTAAACTCATCTATCGCAAAGCCGCATCAAGTCGCCATTGTATAACCCGGTCTGTTGTAAAATCAATGTCGTCGGGATAGAATGTTACGTCATCTACCCTTCTCTTTCCACCTCAGATACACCATCGCATTCAACCGACAAAGAGCACACTATCCGCCCGGCCGTCCGTTCTTTAAGCATTTCCCATCCACACAGCTAACGAAAGACAGTGTACTCTATGGCACGTTTATCAACCCTGACCCAGCTCCCAGCTAATTCAACAGCTGATTACTAATTAATACATCATCTCACGCGCTCAGCTGATCTTGCGACGCCCGCTCTCTCTCGCGTCCTCGACCCCCCACCACGGCGCCGTGCGTCGTACGGCGGCCATATTGGCACAAGCGCACTGAACACTCGAGGTATGCGATTATGTGTGCGTGTGTGTTGTTTCGGGGGCTGATGCCCATGTCTTGCAATGCGTTTGCGCTTCGATATCGCAGGCGTTGGGAAAAACCGACGGTGAGGCGTCTTTTATCGGTAAGACGCCAGGCATTTCGGTTTCGGTTGTCTGGCTGATAAGGTACGCGAGCTTTTATCACTAACTTATCTGTCAAGTAACGTGATTAGAATTTGCAAATTTTTCGCTTAAAAATTATTTTACATTTAGAATAAATATTTTAATTTTTAAATCATTTCTTACAATATTTTCTGTGTCTGAATAATAAAGATAAAAACATTATTTATTAAATTAATATTAAAATTGTAATGTTTCCTTTTTCTGATTGCAGGTAATTTGTTTAATATTTACCACCCTTGGAATGTATACTGGCGGTTACCTGGAACCGATCATAAGTTGTGGAAGTCATGCGGTGTTGCTCTCCGATTAAGGTAGGATTTTAATCTTCAGCTATTTATCTTGTTTTTTGTATTCTGCCAACAAAAGAATACTTGCATTAATATAGATTATTTCGGGCCTACATTATTTGATCTTAAAATTAACTAAATTTTTGTAATAGATACTTTATTTTAAAGTTTTATATATTATATTTATCTCCAAAAATCTGTTAAATATTTATTAAAATGTTTTTTTTTTTTGATAACAGTTACTTTTTTTGTTAATATTTTAATTTAAATTTCAATATATAAAATATTATATAATAGCTAAATATTCCTACAATATAATTGATAATAAAATTCATAATAGAATGAATATGAATTATAATGTAAGAAAATAATATTTTAAACAGTATGTATAAAATTAAAACAATTTATATTGTTTTATCCTATATCAAATGTATTCAGTAAATAATGACAAAAAGTCATTAAAAATTTGACGGCAATTGTACATGTAACATACAAATTTAATGCATTTCATTACAATTTAAAATTTTCAACTGCTTTTTAAAATAATATAAAAACTAACAAGCAATTAATAAAAAATGCAAGAATTGTATCAAATTTTGTTTGTTTTGAAAATAGTAAAAATTAAGTTTAATTTAATTTTTTTTTAAATAAAACCTTTAATAATTTATTGCCTAAAAATGCTTTAGCTTAAAAGGGATAGTATAGCTAAAAAGGGAGAGTATACTTAAAAAAAAAACTAATTAATTCAAAAACAAACAAAAAAATCATTAAATTACTAATTAACGAAAACTTTAAACTTACGTAGAGAAAAAAAACACCGGGGTTTGTTTACACACAATACACGCGGTAGTCGGGTTAAGATAGGTCATGTCTTCGGACTGAGAAAACTTACAACATTCTTCCCGCGTTTTCTACCCCCATACCGTACGTCTCATCATCCCCTCGCCGATCCATCTAGCAGCGCTAATGACTCGAGATGCTAACGACCGTCGGCGGTCCGTGGACCAATGGAAACGACGCGCGCGTCGGGAAAAATACGTAGCCACGCAGCGTCTCGACGCGCTAGCTCACTCACCCGGCTGCTCTGACTTATTAAGCGAGCGACGCGCAATTTCGCTTTCATTACGGACGCGTTAGTGTGCCGGCGAGAGAGGAAATCGGGTTAAATTTTAAGTTTGTTTTACTTTCGCTTTGACTTTGAGATTTGACGGGGGAGGGAGGGGAGCAGGGTGCGAAGAGATTGGGGTTAATTGGAGTATTAGGGGTTCGTTGGAAATTGTTTTATGTTGTAGGAATTTTTATTAGTGAATGTTAGATGCGGTAAATTAGTTTTTATTGGAAAAGGATTAAATTTTAAAATGGTTTTCTGTATATTTGAGCTTTAGTTTAGTTGTTTAAAAAATAAGTAGGAAATAGAACTTGATTTGATTAATATTACGAGTGATTCTTAATTGTTTTATTGTCTAATAATTATTGATGAACACATATTTTTTTACTACTAATTTTAAAATATACTGTAAAAAATTAGTGTAATTTTACATTGATAATTATAGTAATGTTACTATATTTTTTAGTGTAATTTTTGAAATTTATTTAGTAAATTTACAAAAAAAAATTAAAATACAATAAAAAATATCATAAAATTATTATGATTATGAATGTAAAATTACACAGATTTTTTTTGCAGTACTTATTTATCTTGTTTTTAACTTACTCAATTTTCTGGACTCAACCATCGCTTTCTACTTCTTGTAACATAATATACTATTATTACGTAATAACATTAGCTATTTTATGTTATTAATAAAATTAAAAAGAACATACGCAAAGACTACTAAATTTTTCATAAAATTTTTAAATTAAAATTATTCGTTTATTTACAAAAAATACGGTTTTAAAGCCAACTGTCTTCATGGATATCTAAATGTATTTATATCAAATTTTTACTTTATAATCTAAAGATAACAATGATTAAATAAATCTTAAAATAAAAAAGTTTTAGTTCTGCTTTAGAAAATGATTATTTTCCGGATGATGATATACGTGCAGTTAAAAATTACACTAAATTATAAACTAAAACCTAAAGTTTTTTTATTTTATTATAATTAATTTTTAAAGATACTTTACTGTTTTCATAATAAATATGCTAGTAGTGAATAAAATGTATATAAACTTGTGAAATAAAACACCTAGGCATTAATAATATTTTCTCAACTTTAATAATATAATTACATTTAAATTTTAAAATATGTTTTTACTGTTTTTCTCAATTCTGCAAATTTATAATAATTAAAAATATATTTCAAATACGTAATTAATTTTTAAATAAATTGAATTTTATTTTATATGTCATTGATTTAACTGTCAATACTAATAAGTTTAGATAATACAAAATCAAATATTTGCAACATATTTATTATCGCGAATGTTGAACAGTATTTCATATTATTATTTTATTTATTTGACGTTTCAAAATATTAATTAAATATAAATAATAAAACAGAAATAAATAGATTCTATTTATTTTAAATATTCGACTCGCTATTTTTAATTATTTTGCGGATAAATAAATTAATGATGAATTTATATTATATTAAGCGTAAATTTTTAATTAGTTTATTGGTATATGTACTAATTTGTTGTTTAATTAATATTTTATAGTTAATATATTGCATATTATATATTTTTAAAATTATTGTTTCGCTAGTTACTAGTAATATCCAATTAAAATAATATTAAATTTATTTATCTCATAATGGGGCACTTGCACAGTTTTGGTTTATTTATTTTACGAAAAATGAGTGAATATTAATTTGTGTTTTGCGTTCAAATACTTGCATTAATAGTATTATTGCGAGGAGGAGAAAGCGATGATTACAGAAAAAGAACTTTCTGTTCCGAGTGTTAGGTATATAATACGATTTTTTTTTCAAGCTTTCTAAATGAAACAAAACAAAAAATAAATAAAAATACATGCCAAGTAACCTTCACCTTACTAATAGAATAGTATGTATATGTACATATTATTTATATTTGTTACATGTCCATAGACTGACAGACAGATAGACAGACTGACATCACACTAAATTCGTGCTTATCTGTGAAAAAATCTTGATATGTCAAATTTGGTATGATTACAAAACCCCCCTTAGCATATGTAATATGAGGGTTGATAAAACGCGCATACATTTTTCCTGGTGGACAAAATAAGAACTAAAACTTATTTACAATTTTATTTGTTTATGTACTTTGTTACATCTAAAATTTAACTGAACAACATTATATAAATTATATAAAATTAAATATATGTATAGAAGTTTTTATTTCAACTTTTTATAATATGAAATTTATTAATAAAACTTTAATAATATTTGTCATGCAAGTACTTCACTAATAGGATTTAGCATAAGCCTTAGAAATAAATAAATATTTGTAATGTATTATGTTAAAAGTTTTTCAAAATTCTTGTTTATAACAACAACAAAAAATTCTTGAAAAAAATTACATACAAATATTTAATTTTCATTAACATTAGCCATATACTTAATATTACGTATAAAAATAAAATATTTTAATATTAATGACATATCAATTTTTTAATAAGTAAATATAATGATAATATAGCAAATAAAATACCAAAATTATTATATTATTATAATTAACTTTCATTATAAATATATTAAAATTATATTGCAATTTTATTTAAATTAATTTTGCATTTATTATTATAATAATTTAATCTTAAATAACATTAGTATACATTACTTGAACTGGCGACTTCAAAATATTAGCATAAATAAGGTAAAATATATTTTTATAATTATTTTTTTTTTGTATAAATAATTACTGTATTTGAATTTATAAACCAATTCAAATTAAATATAATAAAATCAGCTTTAAAACCAATAATTATTTAACGATTTACTTTACTAATACAAAGTTAGCAAGCAGCTGAAATTTTAGTAGCAACTCAAATGAGAATATAATAACTCAAAAAAAAGATAAGCTACTACTACTTTATTTAATGAAATTAAATGAGTACTTACTGTGGTAGAAAACTTATTATTTTGAAGATTGCTCGCAGTTGTTGAGTTTCACTTTTAAAGTTTGGTACCACTGTTTGGCTGTTTCCGCTATGAGTTTGTTGCACAGACTAACTTGAAGTTAGGCCCTAGTTTAACCCCTAGAAGGGTTACGTTACCTGTTCTTGTTTTGAAGTGGGGGTTAATTTTCGGATGCATCTCTTTATAATCACTTTGGTAGGGGGGTTAATAAAAAAAATGATAGCTAATTTTTTACGATTAGATTTTCTGTTAAGTTGTTTTCGATTAGCTGTGAGAAGAAACAGTCAAAGTTTGAGCTTTGAAGATGGTATTGTGTGAGTTTTGAATTTAGTTTTAGAGTTGGTAAATTGTAGATCAAATTATATTTTTATTACTTTTTGTCACTTTTATCACTTGAAAAGGATTAGTAAGGAGTAATGGTACTAATAATGATTATATACCTTTTTTTGTCTTTGATTTTGTGTTGATGTACTAAATTGTTTTGAAAAGGTAATTTGGTATTATATGATTTTAGTCATGATTTGCAAAATAACAAGGGTTTTTTGTAAATTTTGAAATTTTAAATAATTTGATAATTTCATAGATTTTTTTTGATATAGATTATACAATTTAATTGTTTTAGGAACGTAATATATTACATGAATGTAGTTATAACATACTTGTAAAAAAAAATATTCAAAATATATTTATATCTAATATTACAAAATTCAAATAAATTTTTGGATGGACACGGCTGTAGGTACTTGTTGAAACATAATTAAAAATAAAAATAAAAATATTCAAATAAATTTATTAAAATTGCTTAATAAGTAACTTTAAATAAATGTCAAAAGTAATTTTGACAAAAATCACTTTTAAAAATGAGGTCAGAATACGGGCATGGAATTTTGACTTATGTTAACGAAATATAACTTAAGTATGTACGTTTATACAATTATAATTTATATTTTTTCATCTGTGGGATTCAAAAACCATTTTTAGATGATTCTAGCAGCATCTTCTACAAATTTTTATTACAATAATTCATCTTAATATGTAATTATAACATTTTAAAACTATATTTTATAATTTCATTTGACATAAAAACTAACTGTTAATAAAATATGATTATACGAATGTGAAAATATTTGTTAAATAATATTAAAATTAATGTCAATATAAATTCTAGTATGTTTTAGGAAGAAATAAATTCTTTTTGTAATTACTCTATAATTTTGGTAATAAAATTCTTAGCTAATTGGTTTTGCGTGTTAAAGCATCGTTATATTAATTACGACGATAATTAATTTGAAATTTTATTAGGCCGATTAAACTGACGAAGGTGTTGTAGGCATAATATTTACGAGTTTGATTTTTAATGCCTTTTTTTGACATATTTGTGACAATTTTTAATTGATTCTTTTTTTCGTAATACTAAATGAAAGTTCTTACACAGTTTTTAATTTAAAATAATTTTAGTGTAACATAGTAAAAAATCTTTCAGAACTTATTATATTAAAATAAAAAGGATTTAGAATTAAGTTCTGTATTAGTTTTTATTAAAAACAAAGTTTCGACGTACTGTACGTACATCATCATCAGGAAAAATGATACAAATGACATATTTCTTGTACATAGAGTACTTCGAAACGTCGTTTTTAAATAAAAATTAATGGAGAACTAAATTCTAAAGCTTATTTATTTTAATTTTAATATAGTAATAGTAAGTAATAACAAAAAATAAAACGGCTTTAGGATATATAGAAATTTATAAAGAAAAAAATTTGATTTACTTTAATTAAAATATCTATAAATTTTGTAATCTAGTTTCTTATTTTATTATCTACTAACTTGTTTTTATATTAGGTTTATTTACTGTAATGTCATTTGTATAATTTTTCCTGATGGTGATATACGTAGAGTACGTCGAAACGTCAATTATTAATAAAAATTAATGCGGAACTACTATATCCTAAAGTCGTTTCATTTTAATATAATTAGCTCTGAAAGATTTTTTACTCTGTTAAGTAATAACAAATTTTAAAAACTGATTTTGTACTAATATATTTTTATTAACTTTGCACTATTATTTAATTATGCTCTAATACTATTTTATAAAGTAGCTTTAGCAATTAAAATATGTTACGTATTTATAAAAACATTTTAACAAATATGATGTCTAAACTACTATGCAAACAAGATATAATTTTAATTTGTAAAAAATATTCATACATCTAATCTAACATTGATCAGCATTTACACTAGATTATAATCAAGATAATTTTTTTTAATTACATATTAGTAAATTTGAAATTACCTTATTACAATAATGTTGACAATTTAGCACTGATTATATTATAATATCTCGGGAAAATCGGTTGCGACAAATTGCGTAAAATTATAGAAATTTACTTTGATTAAATATTCCTTCGAAATTCTTGTCACAAGTTTCATGTAATTTTCAAGGTTATACACCAACGTACCTATCTCTCTAAACTTTGTGAAACTGTTTAACTATGCTCACATCTGCATATCGTATAATTTATCTTTCTACAAAGTGTTCTAGTTTCCGTGTCTTCTGAAAGTTTTTTGCAACAGATAAAATTAAATTAGTTTTGGTATATTTAACAATAAGATATTTTATTTAAAAATTAATTATTGTTATTTGATTAAATGATGAAAAAAATTTAAATAGAAACGACATTAAAAAGTGATAAATATATATGAAAATTAAAAGTTATAAATTAGAGGAAACATTTATGTACTTTGAAGTATATTAGGTGTTCTAGTTAACTGATGTATAAAAAATAATTATTTGAATATTATAATATTACATTACTACTTTCAAAAGTAGATTACTAGTTAAGAGTAAAAATTCAATTCAATTCAATTATTGTCAGTAAAGATTTTTAACTGTTTTTTTTTTGGTATAAAAGTGGACTAATGATTTTATAATAAAGAATTAAAGAAAATTATATTATTTTATTTATAAAAATTGGATAGTTTAGCACTTTTAAAATATTATGTGCATTTTGTACAATACTGAACAAATAACGTTTATTTTATTAATAGATATAAAATTGATAATAAATACTCAAAAATTATTATGATTTTTGGTCTTAACTAAAATTACGTGGAAGAAAATGGTAATGCTAACAAATTTGGAATATTTTTTTTAACTACAAAATTTAAACGCATTTAGTGTTTAAAGAATACTGATTACATAAGTGCATCTTAGATTCTTGATTAGGATTTTATTTTTTGTCATAATTTTTTTCCAAAATATATAACATTAAAAGAAAACGGCGTATTAATAAATATTAATGCAGAACTACAACCTAAAGCCGTTTTATTTTTCCAAAATATATATTTAGCGTTATTATTTTATTTGACATTTTGTGATTTAGAAAATTTATTCCAAATTTATTATTAACTTTTATTTTATTATTATTAAATCCCCAGTCAGTTTCGTTGTTTTTTTCATTATTAACGACGAGTTTCGACTTTTCGGTCATCTTCAGACTTGACCTGTGGTTTGTTTTGTCTATGTTTGTGGTTCAACTGAACCACAAATACAGACAGTATGTTCAGTGAGGTATGGTTTGTGTTATGATTAAGGTAATCATAACGCAGGTTTAGAATCTAAGAATATAAGTTTATTTTTTAACATTATTATTAAATTTGTTATATTTATAAAATTATTTTAATAAAAAAAGTATTTTGAACATGTAATTTTTAAATAACACAAATTAGCTAAAATAGGATGTTGTGTATAAATAAAAGAAGGGTAGATAAATTAACATCAAATTCTATCTCACGGTTTTCGAATTGCAAATGCCATTATACATATACCTACCCTGCTAGATACAGAAAATATTATAATTTACCCTGTTTTGTCCTGTGAATCTGTGCGGAATCTTCTGGTACATATGAAGGCACCCTTTTAAAAAATATGATATAAACCACGGTCTAGTGGAAAAGAAAAATGTTCTTTATTATTGAATGTACAAAAGAAGGTATACGTACGTGATATGTACATATATAGAATTTAAGCCCGACGGGGTTAAAGGATCTAGGTGTGTGTGCGTTTTACGGGGCGGAAAGGGTTGAAAAAAAAAATGTAAATCTCTGTATCTGTCTGGGCTAGAGGTGGTATACATGGGTTAGATTATTTATTAGCTTTCGCTGTGTAACCGTTGCATCTCATTATACACTGTGGTACGCTGTGTGATTTTTTTTTGCTTTTGAATTAGAGTTCTGTTTTGCCAGTTTGCGAATTTTAAATGGTTGTATTGTATGAGTATATTATACAAAATAATTTTGATAAAATGAACTTCTAAAAATTAGATAGTTCACAAATTGTTTTTATTAAATTCAATGAGATATTTGCATTAAAGTTTTTATCGCTTTGTCTATAAAGATTTAAAAAGTATAATTTTTCTTTTGTTTGATTTAATTGTGTTTAATTTATAAATTTACTTTTCAAATTAAATTAAATAACAGAATTTTCCAACCTATCATAAATCATTGAATTTATAGAATTTTCTGGGCTGATATGCCGTGTTTGATGTATCCTCGTCACAGACGTTTCGCCATACATCGTAGATTGTATTACTAGTACTTTGTAACAGAATGATTGTTTCTGCTCCGCAATTTGGTATATATACCTGCACCCCCACCATTTTCTACAGATGCCGTTACACCATTAGCCGACTTTGGCTGGCCTGGACTACGTATACTATTTTTATGTGAAATATATTTATAGTATAAATCTTCAAATTTTTTTCTAAATTTTTTACTTATTTTTTTCTTATTAATTTTTTTATTTTTGTGTTTATACAAAATTGCAATATAGAATGCAAATTTTAATAATTTCTTATAAAAAGTGAAATATGTAATATTAGCATAAAATTTTAAATATTAGTGGCAACTCAAATCTTTTATCTATACGTAATACACCATTTACAATGTTCTACAATTTTATCATAATTTTTGACTCTGTATTTCTATTCATTTCTAGTACAATAAAATATCTCATCTGCTAACAATAGAACGTGCTATTTTATTGTATAACTAGATAAATGTCCCTTAAAATTTTTAAATATTCGTGTCATAAGAGCTCGATATGCAAAAATACACGGACGATTAAATTCTGTACTACTGTTTATTCTTCTTTATATTATTTATATCTTTCTGTACACATATGCATTCGTTTTACGTATATTCAAATAAAAGAAAAGCGGAGAATTATGAAATAACCTGATTTATTGCTTATACAACCCTTTTCCGCCGAAAATACAGGCAATGACACGGGGATACATTTCGGCATTTACTCGATGCTGAAGGGTTAAATCGGTTATAATCGCACAATAAAAAGGGTTAAAATGACACGAAATTGAGGGGAACGACACACACACACACAGAAAGATAGATACGTGCCGAGAAGATGTGTTTCATCAGATGTGTTACATTTAGTTTTGACAAAAAAAATCAGAAGTAGTAGGTATAAAATACAATGGAAAGTTCAAAGTTTGTTTAGTAGAAAGCAAATAGAGTGTGTGAAGCACTCTTATATTGTAACAAAACGATTTATCTAGTAGGATAAGTTTTGGAAAATTTAACTTTACAGGTTTTATTTACACTGAGAAACTTGTTTGCAAATTATAATATAAAGCTTTTGAGGAGTAACAAAAAATGTTTATATGATATATTTTTGAACAGTAGTTTATATAAATTGGTAAAATTATTATTTAATTAGTTAAATTATGTAACTATAATTTTATGTTAGATTATTTTTTTCTACGACTGTAATAAAATATAACGTAGTAAAAATTCTGTCAGAACTCGTTATATAAAATAAAACAGCTCTAAGTTCAAGTTCTGTATTAAAATTTATTTATAATCGATGTTTCGACGAAACTCAACTATCGTCATCAGGAAAAACTGGTACAAATTTTTTTCTATACGTACATATTCTTAAAAGAATAAGCAATATTAATAACTACAATCGCAAAAATTACCTCTAACTTTTTCAGTTTTAATATAATTTAAATTCTGTTTATTTTTATACATTTTTTAAAATTAAAAAAATAATAATATAGAAATTTTTCATATAGCTTCTAGATGACGAATCCGAGCTTAGTGTATGAGTGTGTATGTATGAGTCGTCAGTTCATTCGGTTGTCAGTCAAAAATTTTTATTTATCCGATTTTAATCAAATTTTTACAAAAGAATCTTTTAGTGGCCATATCTATTATATAATTTTACAAATATACAGTGTTGCCAACTTTTTCAAAAAAAGTTACTAAAATTTTAAAAATTTAATTCTGACTTTACTATTTATTAAATACTAAACAAATTTTATTTGTGCTCACATAAATTATATAATTTTAGTGTTTTACCATGTTGCCAACTTTCTAAGAAAAATTACTAAAATTTTTGAAATTTTATTTTGGTTTCACTGTTTATCCAAGATTAATAAAAATTTTGTTAGTGGCCACAAAAATTATATAATTTTATTTTTGAACATTGTTGAGAAAATATAAATTTTCTATTTCTATTTCTTAGTGATAATATCAAAGTGGTCTATACATGAGTTTACCCATATGTTTCTAATCTTGTTAACAAAAATTTTAATTCGATTCCACCTGTTTGAAAATCCACAACACAAAAGAGTATTCCTTAAAGCTTAATTCTTCGAGACATGGTGTGAAAAGATCCAGTATTCAATTACAGGAAACCGATTTTGTTCGATAAGTATAAAATTTGTGGTTTTTCACGCCTATATAAACATGCACACTGCCAAACCAAATTGTCGTTTAAAATTTAACAACCTCTCGAGGTATCATAAATTAGTCAATAGTCATTGACAGGTTTGTCGAAACAAACATCTTGTGAACATCACGAGCGTATAACAACACCAAATGTAAACTAAATGATGAACAGACGAACTGACCTAAACCAACCACTAAACAGCAGGTGATCGTTGGAAAAAGGTTGTTTAGGGATAGGTTTCTATTTCTGGTTGTATACGTCGACCGACAAGTAAAAAATGAAACACCCTGTGTAAACATTCTTGACTTTTTTCTTGTGAAAGTATAGAGTTTTATACCTGAATTAGGTAAACCATTTTTTAGTTGGAGTCGTTATTATAGATGCTACAGAAACCGCAAAGTAATGTTTGTATTGTTACATACATTGTTCAAAATTGATGTTTATTTTCTTTAATAGAATTAAAAGAATAATGAAAGATAGTATGAAAGTAGTTGAAATAAAAGTTACTTGTCAAGATATGAATGTTGGCTTGAATAAATTGAATTTGTATAGTATAAGTATTTGTAGTAAGTATGTACTGAAAAACACTAAAATATAGAAACAGATTTTGACTTTTCTGTGATCGTCATCAGAGATACAATAATTTTTTTCTTTTTAAGCGTATTATAATGTTAATATCACGTTACCGTATTGCCTATATAGAAAGATGACATTATGTTACTAGTATAATAATGACATTATTATACAGCAGTTAATTAATATATACACCACTAGTGGCAGCACCAAACATAACAACAACGTAAAGTATATTTAAACTGATATCTTTGGCGGCCATATTGAGAAAACTATTACATCAAGTTAAGTTAATTGACAAACGCATTATTTATTTTCGCTTGAATTTTAATTTGATTATTGAAAATGTGGGAAGAAGTTCAAGAAATGCAGAGTGTACCGTCCAGAGTAATCTGAAACTACATATTCGAACAAAAAAACACGGTCAAGTGTATTTAATTTAACATCTGCGACGGTTATATTAAAATTTATTAAGTCAATGTACTATAGCTATTTTTATAAATTTTGGTTTGTGATAAATTATTTCTATATATGAGTAAAATTTAAAACTAAATCAGGACTCTTGAATTACTTATTTCATCCACATTTACGATAATTTTAATATAAGCTCTTTTATTTTTGCTCAGAAAATTTTCTTAATCATGAACATTCATTTACTCGTCAGACGTCCACGTGCACGTATTCGGTCAATATTCTTTTAACTAAACGTTTATTATATACATTTGCTCAAAATGACTGAAATAGTAAAAGAAATGTTTATGACAATAGACGAATATAGTTTTCAAAACAAAAACAAAAATGCAAAAAAAACTATTTATTTTTATTTGAAAATACAACTTAGAAAAAACACAAATTCTACTTAGAAGAAAACATAACCAACAAACTTTTCTTCCTAGTGCTCATTCCACAAGTTGCTACAAAATTTCGATTTCATTTGCCAACTCCTTCCTTACATCCTCTTCCATTTACCACTTCATACACGTTGTTAAATAGGTCACGGTCTAGTTTACACTTCCATCTACTTTAATTTCGAAATAGGAAACTCATCTCTTAAAAAAAAAACACTCACTTTCCTACACACATCCTTCTCCTACCAACAAGAACCAACTTACCATCGTTTTCCTGCTTCAGAAAGAGACGCAAGCTTACGAATCGTAATGTGCATGCTCTCAGGGAGGGGTTGTGAAACGTAAGGAGCGTAGTGGCGGAATGAATGAACTTGCAAATTGGTGGCAAGGGACGTTGAGATGCACGGGAGAAAATGTTTTTGCATAGTAGCCGCAGATGGGGAAACTGAAAGAGTGAGAGAGAGAGAGAATGCGAGAGTAATTTTCATTCTTCGGGCGTTAATGCTAACGAACTTTGGTCGTCGCGTTTTCTTTTTATTTTATTTGTGTTATGAGGGTAGATCTTTATTGGGTTAGTGGTGGGAAGTGGTTTTTGGTTAATGATTTTATGTTGTGATTTATATTTGGAGAGCTATTAAGGTAGCGGAAAAATAATTGGGATTTAAAGATATAATTTAATAGGGTTTTCCAAAATATTATTACTGCAAGTCGGTATTATTATTTGAATGTTATACCTATATTTGCTAATATTGATGTACGATTTATTAAGTAAAATTATATGTGAATGATGTAAATGTTAAAATTTTGTGTTTGATATTTATTTATTTATATGACGTTTTATTAATGAATGAATAAAGTAACAAAAAATTTTCATTATTATGTAAATAAAGTTAATAATTGTTATCTTTCTTATAACTTATTTTTAGTAAAATAATTGATAAAGGCCTAAAATGTCATTCGCAAACTTTTTTCAAATAACTTTTTTTCAAATTTTTACAAATGTAGTAAATTAACCTGACTTTTTTCTTCATAATTGTTGATTTTGATTTATATCGAAAGTGATATTATTACTTCCGGTTAATGTTGTTTTTGTTTATAGACAAATATATATATATATATATATATATATATATATATATATACATATATATATTATATCAAAAATTATAAATAGTGATTAAATTGAAATTGCAAATAGGATTGATCCTGGTTGTAAGGTTTTTGGTACTTTGAGAACATTTGCAAAGAAGCCCGTTAGAATATATGCAATTGCTGTTTTGGTACCTACGTTGATGTATGGTAGTGAATGTTGGGTTTGGTTTCAAAAGCATAAAATAAAAATAACTGTGTAACTAGGAGAAATCGGGTGCGAAATAGATTAGTATATGATGTTGCACAAGTTGATGTTAGTCAGCTAAGATGTTTCAGTAATCTTGAGTGAATGTCCAATGAACGTTTGGTTAAAAGAATTTATATGAATGATTTTGAAGGCATACGTTTGCGTGGACGTCCGATTCGCAGTTGGGGAGTGGTATGATTGAGAGTGTTTAGCGTGAGCAAAAGTTTTTGAGTAGTAGGAATAGAAAAGCATGTACGAGAGGTGTTATGAATATGAATGAAGCTAAAGCTTGTCTGGATAGGAATAAGGAAACTGATTTCGGGATAATGGAAACAGTTTGTGCCACACTCTTTTGGGTACATGGCGTAACTGTGTATGTATGTATTGATTAAATTTTTTTTCTCGAAATATTTGTCTATTGCAAAATATTCGTAAAACATATAAAAGTGATATTAGTAAACTACTATTTCCAGTGGAAAATCTGTATCAAAGTTTAATCAAACTTGATTTACACGTGTTCACAGACAGGCAGAAAAACAGACCGACATCATGTTAAAAACAATTGATTTGTATTATAAAGAGCATAATTTAAACTTTTATGCAAACAACTCAAATTGCTATAATTATAATATTTTCTCTATATGTGACTTTTAGTGAAAATTAAACTCGAATACATTTTTAGACATTTAAGGTAAAATATTAAACTAACAGCATTTTCGTATAGTTTGTTTGATCAATTTAGTATAAATTTTATATGATATTAATCAATAAAATACTCAATATTAGCAAATATATGTATAACATATAGTGAATCATGTGTACAAATCTTTATCTTTTTCCAATATTCAAATACAAATCCCATCCCGCAGCATACACGTTTCCGTTTACTCATTCAGTTCCATTCATTCGTCGAATGAATAATCTCTTAACTTCAATTTCAATTTGAGGCACCAAGTGAAATACGGCGAATGATCTGTGCCACGGCAGACGAAATGAGCGAGTAAGTGAAATGAATATAAGTGTACGGCGTACATATGTATGGAATCTTTAGACGAAAGAGCAAAATTCTCGTGCAAATATTTGCACGACGATTTTCGGTAGAATTTTCGAAGCTTTTCTTGCTTGATGTGATGTTTAACCCACATTTAAGCACGACGTAAGTTTTTATCGGGCCACGCGTGTTGAGTATAAGACGAATATTTAATCGTGTCGTACAGATAAGATCAAACGAGCCTCCGGGAACGTTGCCATTTTTTTGACGATTGCATTTTAGGTTAGATTTTTTTATATTATAGGAGTTATAATAGTTTATTATTGAATAATATATTAAATAAATATTCTAATTATGCATTTTTTATATGGTAAATCGAGTAAACTGATTAGTTTCAGTTTTTTGTTTATCCTTTTTTTTTGGTAATTACTATTTTGTAAATTTCTGTTTTACATGGATGTTCAATGAAAAAACGTGCATGCTTTTTTCTCTGCAGCACAAAATAAGAACTAATTTATTTAAAACTGTTTTATATTACGCTGGAAATTTGAAAAAATACATCTATTTACAGTCTAAAATATAATACATAAATTTATCTAAAAACATATGTAATTCACATACGATCATATTACAATAATTTTTTTTTTTTATATTTAAAAAAGTCTGTTTAAATTGTAGGCAGTCATGCAATTGTAATAAATTAAAATTTAAATAAAAATTAAATTGGATATAAAGTTAGGGGTCTTTAGATGAAGAGTCATATAATATTTTTAATAAATTTTCGGTTAGGTTTTGTGGGTCAAAAATCTATAAGTACTAAAAAATTCTCAGAAATAAAATAAAAAAGCTTCAGGATTAAGTTCTGTTTATATTTTAATAAAAACTATTATTATAAAATTTATCAGTTTACCTTGTATTCCTATGTTTGATGAACAGAAGAAAATTTATTAGAATTTCGCTAGAGCTGTACATATATTTTTTTTACACTACAAAGTATTTAAGTAGTATCAAATATAGTTTTTTTAGATAGGTGGATTAACTGTCTGAACAAATTTCTTACTTTTATAATATTTATTATTGTAAATAAATGTAAATCTTAAGTGAATCTTAAATTAATCAGAAATGATTTAGTTGATAATTTAAATAAATTATATTAATTATTAACGATAAATTATTGTTACTTTTAATAATATTTTGATGTAGAATTTTTTAATAAAATTGAAACAAATATATTGCAAATATACAATTGAATATTTATATTTCTGAAGAAAATTACAATAACACAAGAATTTTTTAAATAATTTTATATAAAACCTTTATTCATCACGGTATATATATATATATATATATATATATATATATATATATATATATATATATATATATATATATATATATATATATATATATATATATATATATATCTGTTAAAGCGTATTACGTCGATATTCTATGAAATAACTAGTTATTTCATGTAATAGCGGTTTTCGGTAATTAGTTATTTCATAGAATATTGGTTTTTGGATATTAGTTATTTCATATAATACGACTTTTAATTGCAAAAAGTTATAAATTTTAATTCAAAATTATTATTGTTTTAAAAATTAAATTTTATAGAAACTTATTTATAGATATTACTTGCTGGCCGATATAATATAAAATTAAACTAGATTATGGTAACTTAGTGTATCGTTTAGCCAAATATTTAGTGTGAAAAATTCACATTTGTTCGTTTTTGTGCATAATTCTAAACCGGTACTAAACCGGTACGACGCTATCGCCTCCGCGTTTCAAGCACCAGGACGTCGCGTCGCGCCAGTCATGTTTTCACCAAGGACGCTAATATTTTTCGAAAGACTTTTATTTATCGTCGAGTATAATATTTCTTCTCTCGTCTCGCGCACAAAAAAAAAACGCGAACTCGTAGCGCAGCGTATGTGCGCGTTCGCATGTACCACGGGCTTATCGGCACATGCGTACGCGCAATCCCCCCAATATTTCCGATATTTGTCTTCTTCTTCTTTTGCTGGCTGGCTGGCTGGCTGGCTGCTGTATCAGCACATATACATATGTGACATTCACACATGCCCCGGCCATGATTGGCGGGGCGTCGAGACGTTGTTGCCATGGTAACGCACACATACTCCCCCTCGAAATGTTGACGAGTCGGTGGTGGTGTCCTGGGATGGAGCAAACCCTGGGCCCTCTCCGATTCTCTCTAGCCTACATGTAGGGAAATATATGAGTTGGCAGAGGTAAATATATATATGTGTGTGTGTGTGTGTGAGTGAAGTGAAGAATGCGTTCGCATCTGATGATGTCTTTCTGATGTGCCTGTGTGCACGCTTGATATATTTTGGGTACTTTGTGTATGGGGAGATAGATCTGCTCTATATGTATGTACGGAGTACGTAGTATGGTTAGATTCTCAATATCTCTTTCTCTCCATGTAGATTATGGATGAATCTATTCATAGTTTTCTAGATTATTATTTTCCAATTTGTTACTTATTTTGATCGGAAGATATATAAGTTATATCATCATATAACGGTTATATTAGAAATGTATTCGCTTATATTTCGTTTTGATGACTAGATTTAGCAGCGTTGCAAATTCCCATTTATTTTGTCATAAATATACAAAGTGTTACACGGGCAAGGCATTCAAATTGTAAATTTATATAAGTAAATATTTTTAAATACAGTCAGCGCTCAGTTAACGTACATACTCTTAACGTATGTTTGATAATATATACATATAACATAGTATACAGAACTATATCCCAAAGCCGTTTTATTTAAATACGTACATATTTTTACGGCATATTGTCCATATGAACGTACTAATATCTATATAAGCCTACATGATTTTATTCGGATTTTTTCGCAGAAATCTTAAACAATTATATTGCGATGGACAAACAAAACAGAGTGTCCGATTATCGAAAAATTTAAATCGTATCTTATCGTTGATTGTATGTACTTAACAAGACTACTGTTTAGATTTTTTTTTTACTTAATTTCATAGAAGATTTAGGTCTGGTTGCACAAAGCGTTGTTAAATGATTTGTAAGTTAACTAATACGGTAATTTACCAATTGAACAATCAATGACGCGGTTCAAAAACAGTTGATAATCTAGTTTCCTAGTTAACTATGCTTTTTGCAGTGCGAATTTAATTTTTCTTACTTAAAAATTAAATTAATAAAATATACTTTATTTAAATCAGAAACATTTTACAATTAAATGATTAATTAATAATTTACTAATTTTAATGTTCTGTATGAAATACTTTCAGTCAGACTATTCAAATTTTGAAGGCGGCAAAAATCAATTTTTGTAAAATTGTTACATTGATTAAAGTTTATCGATTATCGAACATAATTATTTTGTGGAAATAATAATAGTTTTTGTTAATATTTTTAAAAATATTTGTAGTTGGAGTGGTACGATTAAGGGTGTTTTGCGTGAGCGAAAGTTTCTAAGTAGTTAGTATGAGAAGTACCTATTATGAATGTGGATGAAGCTAAAGTTGCTTGTTTGAATAGGAATGTTTGGAGAAAACTAATTTCGCAATAATGAAAACAGTATACTTTTACGTACATGGCGTGATGTGCGAGTATGTATGTAAAAATTCGGATAGCACCATAGCAACACTCTAAAAAATTATGTAATTTTACCTACAAACCATGAGACACTATGATGCCCAGTATTTCTACGTATAAATACTGAATTGCTGTAATTTTACATAAGTGTTTAAATATACATAATATCAGAACAATTATAAACATTCTGTAATATGATATTACAAATGGAAGTCTCTTTTATTAAATTTTCAGAACTTCAGTATATTTGCTGTCCGGAATTTTTCATAAATAGGTAAAATTTGTTTAGTTCTGTAATATTATTGTTAGTATAATTACATACATTTCTAAATTTACATAAAAAATATATTTTGAAATGAACGAATTACACTTAAAATATTTGATTAGTATTATTACATAAAATATGTACTAAGTTTAAGTCTCATTATTTTGTTGAATTATTACAGATAGTAAAATGCAAGCTGTAATTTTACAAAATTTAAGAAGTTACTTTAAGTATGTGATGCAATTTGCAGAAAGTAAGAAATTTTACATACATATTAGGTCGTTTTTACGTACTTTATGTGATTATTATGAATTATATAAAAATTACAGAATTTCGCGGTAGAAATACTGAAATACAGAATATTTATAGTAAAACAAAATTACGGATTTTTTATAGTAAAATTTTACTATAATTTTCTGTAATGTCGCTTTTTTTTACGGTGTATGTAAATAAATTCTTTTGGTACGTTATTCACTATAGTACTACAGTACTACAGAATATTTGTAAAGCATTTATATAGTAGTAGAATAGTGGTAGTGAACAAGCAGTATTCATCCGGTATAAGAATGTCTGTATGTGTGTGTGTTTGTGTGTATATGGAATACAAGCGCGTAATATGCAAATCAGTTTTGAGAGAGAGCAGAGTTCAGAGCTTCGTTCGCTACCTGTATTGTTCCGATTTGTTCTGATCTGTTCCGCTGCGGGACGTATGTCGTAACTTAATTCTATGCTTCTAACATGATTTACATCGTCAGTGGCTTGAGCTTAGTTATGGTTCTACAGTAAATATATATGGAAATTTTGTTTGGCCACAATCGGAATTATAATTTGTCAGTATTTTCAAATATATATGTTTCTCAATTTTCTGTATTTTTTTTATTTAAAAGAAGGCATTACGATATGTCATTTTTATCTGTGTAATTCTTATTTTTTAAAAATTTATAATAATTACATAATAGTTTTTTCGACTAGAAAAATATAATAAAGTACTTGTAAAAAATAAATGTTTTTGTTGCATATATCCAAACATTATGTACTATAAAGCGCTTTTAAATAAAAATTATTTTATATTATTTACTTATAAAATTAAACAAATTAATTGAATGAATAAATAAATTAAAATTAATTGATTAATAATTAGCAATTTAGTTGTTTAGTTAACTAATTGATTCAGTGTTTCGTACAAATGACTCGAATATTTTCCTAAAATATTTTAATCAAATTTTCTTTGAAATAGAACAAACATTCTTTATGTCTATTGCATAAATATTATTTTAATATAAACACTTAAATATAGCCTAGTTTAAAAATCCTAAATAGCCGCATAGCATCTGATAAAATAAATATTCGAGTTTAGACTCTCTTAACATCTCTTGACATCAGCAGCTATAAACTAATAAAAAAACACACCGTCAAACCTGGAACAAACCAAAAGAAGGGTTACCAACTGCTGTTCTAAACCAACTAAAGAACCTTTACACACACTCGGGTACTAACAACAGCGCCGAATAACTGTCAACCATCAGGGACTTAAAGCTGTTTTGCATAACGATGAAAAAATAAAATAATGAGCGAGCGACGTCTGGCTTGGATTGTGTAATAGAAAAAATCGGGCCCGTCCTTGTAACGTACCAGACATTTGAATAGTTCCGGTATACCTGTATAAAGGTACAAAACAGAAAGGGTTTCTAGTATGCAGATTAAGCATTAACATTACAATTATATCACAAATAGGTTACTATGCTAAAATAAGAAAGGGTTATGCAAAGTAGGGACTCTATACGCATGCTGTTTTGCATATGACGGGTTACCTGGGTGGCCCTTCGACCTATTTTTGTAATACGGAAATATGTTTTTTTTTTAGATAGCTTAAAATTATTGATATATTTCTGATTACTGTAAAATTAAATAACTTGTTATTTAAAATTTGTGGTATTTAAATTAAAACAAAGTATTTTAAATTTATTTTTATTATAATGCGAAAAAATTATTTTTTTTAGACAGTTGATATATTATTTTATAAGCAGCCATAGACTGGTAGTGTATTGGATTAGAAATTAAATTAAATATTATTTCTGGTATTCAAATCTTGTATCACTGAACTGATATCGGCTGGGTCTAAGTGGTTCGGCATTCACTAAAAGCTGTAGGTCCCTGCTTGGCTGTGGACTACCGACCCACACAATTGACAATGCAAGTAAAAATTGTTAAGAAACTACATGTTCAGCTTCTCGAGCATATAGTCCCTATGTTATTTTGGATTTAGTTCTGTATTAATTTAATCAAAAATCGACGTGTAAACAGAACATAGAAACAAGTTACTATAAATAAAAAGATAACATAAATCAGTGTGAAAACATTGATTTAAATAAAATTTCACTTCTTTTAGTTAATAATTTATAAATTTTATAACCTAGTTACTTATTTTGTTACCTAGTAACTTGTATATACTCGTATGTTTTGTTTATTTATTGCATATGTCATTTATGTCAATCTTCCTGAAGATGCTGTACGTAGAGTACGTCGAAACATCGATTTTAAATTAAATTAATACAGAACTAAATCTTTTTTATTTTAATATGTGAGTTTTGAAAGATTTTTTACTATGATAATAATATTTAGTTATGGTTTAGAAAACAATTATAGCTTTGATTTCTTTTTCTTTCGATGATACACATAATACAGTTCGGCTATACGAAATGTCTTCTTAGCTTCGGTATTTGATTACAAAAATAAAATTTACTAGTACCAATTTATTGAAATATGAAGATACTTAAAGTCTCTTGCAGAAAACCGCTAGCAAACAATATGTATGTCATGTAGAAAAACTATATATATTTAAGAATAAAATTAAAGATACAAAATCTAATCGGAAAATAAGATAGGTGTAAAATTCGTATGTAAAAAAAAAGTCAAATCCATTTGATGAATGGATCTTTTACCATTCCTTGAATAGAACACATCGTGTGATGTGTAAGCTGGTTGTGTGTATGTGCGTGGTGGTTTGTGTGTGTGTGTGTGTGTGTAACGCAAAATAATTTGAAAACAATGTAGCGTATAATTCAAGCCGTTATCGCAACCCCCAAAAATAGCGTCCGTAAATTTGGCAATGATTTAAAGCTAATGCATTCTATACCAACACCATTACAGAAGTGTTACTGTTTTGTTTTCTTCTTCGTCTAGTGTTTAACACTTGCTGTACGTGTGTGTGTTATTTCTTCTTTTGTTTTTTTCGTTTTCGTTTTATTTTTTGTTGTTGTTGTGTGAACAGAAAGATTGCGCCAAGATTATATCAAATGCATTTCAAGCGAGAAATACAATGTGGAATTAAATGTTTCACATTTTCTTTCTGCTTTTTTATGTTCGTTTTCAGTTTTGTTCGCTGGCCAAAATTTATATCATATAATTTTTCCAATGTTACTAAAACATGACTCGTATATTTTTCAGTTTAATTTACAATAATTTGTATTTTTTAAAATTTCTTTTAATTGTTTATTATGAGTTATTATTCTAGAATTTTGCTGCAAATTTTTGTTTGTTTGTTTAATAATATTCATTAATGTCAATTGAAGCAAAATTTGTTGATCAAGTTGACTAATTTGAAAAAAAATCTAATGTAATATTATATGTTAATTAAGGTAAATAATATTAAAAACAATAGCTGATTTAAATTGCTTGACTGTTTTAGTTCAAATATTTAGTCCTTATTCTATGACAGTTGTATTGTTATAAAATCGCTTTTAGTAAAAATCGATTTTTAAACTTAGCTTGTTGTATTAGACATTGATTGATTATATATCATATATATTTCTGTTTTTTTTAGATAAGATTTGTGTTATTTGAATTAATAATAATAATAAAATTATACAAAAGAAAAACAATATTTATATTAAGTATTAATACAATTTACGTAAAAGATTGTTAAAATTTCTTACAATTTTACTATGAGTAAAATAAAACATTTTATATAATTAAGACAAATAGATGTCCATTTCTTTATTTTTAGAAAATTGGAAATATTATTTGAAAATAATATAATCATTTTAAATTGAAAAACAATATACCTTAAAAATTATTTAATCGGATGATTAGTATAGCAGAAGCTTTGTCAGCAAAATTAATTGATAACATTAAGCGAATTAATAAATGACATGCATTTTTTATACACTTCAAAACTAAGTTTAGATTTGGCATGTATAAAGAATATTTACTTTTCATTAATTTGGACGAATCAATTTCTATTGTTTTTATCGTTCTATTTAATATAATATTTACTGCTAATTAGATAAAAATAACATTATTTTTTTCGTATATTTAAAGTGGAAATAAAACAAAAAAAATACAGTTAAATTAATTTTTTAGTACGTACGAACACACTAAAAATTGTGAACGTAACATAGTAAAAAAATCTTTCAAAACTAATTATTTTAAAATAAAACATTTTTATTAATAATTGATGTTTCGACGTATTTTATACATCAGAAAAAATTTATACAAATGATATTAAAGTATAATGTTTTCCTGATGAGATGTGCGTTGAGTATGTCGGAACATCAATTATTAATAAAAATTAAAATACAGAATTTCAACCTAAAGCCGTTTTATATTATTATGGACGTATTTCTATAACGAATATAATATGTCATAAGATTCCTTCGATATGCAAATGATGGTTCTAGTATTTTGTAGTAGTTTTCTTTCGATGCATTTTGGTGGTGAATTTTCTGGATCGTTTAACATTTGAGATTTTTCTTTGCTGGTTAAAAGCTATTACAGGGAATTAATGGCTTGAAGTTTTTCATTTTCGTTTCTCTAATGTTCAATTTTGGTTGCATGATTTGTAGCTTGTATTTTGTACTCTACGAATTTGTTCATGTAGTTAATACTGTAATGCGTTTCGTTCGTCTTTTTACGAGATAATTAAATAAAACACAATATACACTTATTAACTAGATATTTATTATTTAAAACGATTAAATATAGAATGTAAATATAAAAATATAAAAGTATGAATATAACTATAAACTAAATGGTTATAAGCTTAAACACTAGTAATCAAACTAACACTAAATATTTATTTCACTATTTATATAACTGTTGCACTCGAAGTGAACTTGTTTCAAGCTTAAGGTTTGCGTAAGAACTGTGTTGACTTTAGCATTCGCTGTGTTTTTATATGGCCATCGTGTTTTCGAGAAAGCAACTCTGGTTGCCTGTAGAATATTCCATAGCTGGCCCGATTCGTAAACATATAGAACTTTCTGGTAGGCGTCGCGCGGTCAAGGTTATTCATTTGTGGTAAACAGACGGGTCCTGGCTAGCTTACTTTGCTACATTGCCCCCTCCCTAGAGTGTTCCGTCCCGGGACACTCATAAATTATTGGTGAGGGGCCATGGCGAAATCGACACGTGGTCCCGCGAGCGCAGTGGGAGGTATGATAAAAGTAGCATTCCACGGTCTTTTCGGCTTTCTTGTTTTCCAGAGGATTGAAGCTACAAACAAGAATGTCAATGCCGGTATGCTGGAAAAGAGTTTCCAGCATATTTCTAATAATTCGCCAATCTAAACCGTCAAGGCCACAGCCTACTCTGGGGATCGCCAATTTTAGGATATTGTCCCGTAGGAGTAGCTCGCGTAACGTCTGCAGTGTGTTCCACATTGATTGGTAACTGGGCTTCTCTCGAGACAGTTCCTTTGTAACCAGGTAGTAGATGTTGCGGTGTTCCCTTTGCAGATGTAATGCGGCCCCAACAGCAGGCAGCTGTTCCCGTAGCTCGGTGATCCCACCAAACTTCTTGCGGAAAACGGTAGCAATCCCTCTGGACATTTGCAGGTCCTGAGCGACGCAATGTGCAAGTGCATAGTCCTCGGGTACGGTGAACAGGTCCTGTTGAACTTCTCGGGTGACGCCATGACGGGCCTTGCGACCTGCAGCGTAAGAGGACATAAATTGCTCGAAGTCCACCTCTTCGCTCCGTAACTGGTGGACGTGGCCTTCTTCGATATTAGGATCTTCCTCGTTTTGCCCAGCGAACGGGGCTAGACGATTATAGTGGATGACCCTTGGTTTTCCATTGGGCGTCTTGCGGATCCGGTATATGACATCGTTAATCCTTTTTATGATTTGATACGGCCCTTCCCACCAGCGTTGCAGTTTAGGAGACAGTCCCCGACGACGTTGCGGGTTGTAGAGCCAGACTAAGTCTCCTGGCTTATAACCTCCCATATTAGCATTAATGTCGTAGCCGTCCTTCATCCGATCGCTTGCGATCTGTATGTTGGAACGAACCCGTTGATGTATTTCATCCATCTTCTTTCGTAGGTTGTTGACATAGTCTTCTCCGGCCAGGTCCTCTCCAGGTTTACAGCCAAATTTTAAATCACAAGGTAGGCGTAGCTCATGTCCAAAAACAACTTTTGCAGGGGTTTGTCCAGTGGTTTCGTGCACGGATGAACGATAGGCCAATAGAAACAGATGAATGTATTGGTCCCAGTCTCTTTGATGGTCGGAGACGACTTTTGATAGGTATTTACCCATTGTGCGGTTCATCCTTTCTACCATGCCATCAGACTGCGGATGTAAGGCAGTCGTTCTGGTCTTCCGTATTCCTAGTAACCGACAAACTTCCTGGAAGATGTTGGATTCAAAGTTTCGCCCCTGATCGGAATGTAGTTCCATCGGTATGCCGAATCGACTAAAGAGCTCTTTCACTAGAACTTCGGCAACTGTGGTAGCTTCTTGGTTTGGTAGTGCATACGCCTCTACCCATTTACTGAAGTAGTCCATGGCTACCAGGATAAATTTGTTTCCTTGCTCACTCATCGGGAAAGGACCAGCTATATCAATGGCTATTCGCTCGAATGGACTGCCAACGTTATATTGTCGCATTGGCGCCTTACGTTTTCTATGCGGGCAATTACTTGTAGCGCATGTTACACATTTTCTGCACCACATTTTCACATCTTCGTGGCATCCGACCCAATAGAATCGTTCCCGCACTTTCTCGATCGTTTTCTTGACTCCTAAATGCCCGCCAGAGGTCCCGTCGTGGAGTTGTCGTAGTACATCCGAAACCTTGTTTCTCGGAACCAGTAGCTGCAATTTCTCCTGGGATCCCTCTTCATTTTCCAGAGTCCTCATTAGGAGCCCATTCCTAAGTACGATCGAGTTCCATTGCGACCAATACGATTTAAGGGTGCGACTATGTGGTGCCACTTCTTCCCAAGTTGGCCGTTGATCTATCGTTTTCCACCGTTTTAAGTGTTTTAAATCAGTGTCCATATCTTGTTCGTGGCTAATATTCTCTATTTGCCAGTCGTCATCAACGGCGGTCGTCCTAAGGAGAGTGGTCGCTTTTTCCTCAATTCGGGAGCAACTTTTACAATCCGGCAAGCATGGTCTTCTTGACAAGGCATCGGCATTACAGTGACTTTTACCAGCGCGATGTTCAATGTCGAAGTCATATTCTTGTAATCGTTCAATCCATCGTGCTACTTGTCCTTCTGGGTTCTTGAATCGCAGCAACCATTTGAGGGCAGCATGATCGGTCCGCAGCAAGAATTTGCGGCCGTACAAGTATTTGTAAAAATGCTCGATGGATTTCACTACTGCCAGTAATTCTCGCCGAGTTACGCAGTAATTGCGTTCGGGCTTTGACAGTCCTTTACTGTAATAGCCGATGACCTTTTCCTGTCCTTCCTGAATCTGCGACAGGACTCCGCCAATGCCTACGTTGCTCGCATCTGTATCCAATATGAATTTGCCTTCCTGAAGAGGGTAGCTTAAGACTGGTGCACCCACTAAGGCCTGTTTCAGGGTATCAAATGCATTCTGACAGTCTTCGTCCCAATTGTATTTACGACCATCTTCGGTTAGACGTGTAAGTGGTTTGGCTATGTTGGCAAATCCTAGAACATACCGACGGTAATAGGAACACAAACCAAGGAAACTTCTGAGTTCGTGTTTATCTAGCGGTACTGGCCATTCTTTGACAGCTTGTGTCTTTTCCGGATCAACAGCTACTCCTTTTCCGGAAACAACGTGGCCGAGGTAGTGTACTTCTTTCTGGAAAAGGTAGCATTTCTTGGGACTCAGCTTTAAATTGGCATGTCGCAGCCGTTGGAACACTTCTTCCAAATTCTTCACATGATCCTCGAAGGACTTTCCAATCACAATTATGTCGTCTAGATATACTAGACACGTTTTCCAGGATAGTCCATTCAGGACATTTTCCATCAGCCTCTCAAAGGTTGCCGGAGCATTACAGAGTCCGAACGGCATTACTTTGAACTGCCACAGTCCCGATCCGACACTAAACGCTGTTTTCTCACGATCTCCTTGATCCATGGCAACTTGCCAGTAACCGTTTTTCAGGTCCAGAGTCGAGAATATTCTTGATCCGGCCAGCGTGTCCAAGGTATCATCTATTCTTGGCAGCGGGTAGCTATCTTTCTTTGTTACATTGTTCAACAGGCGATAATCAACACAAAATCGTGTTGACCCATCCTTCTTTTTCACCAGAACCACTGGCGACGCCCATGGACTGTTTGAGGTTTCTATCACATCATCCTTTTCCATGTCTTGGATGATTTGTTCGGCCTCCTCACGTTTCGCCAGTGGTAGTCTTCGCGCAGTTTGGCGTATAGGTCTCGCGTCACCAGTGTCGATTCGATGATGAACAATGTTGGTTCGACCAGTACGACCTCCCCCGGTTTTGAATATATCTTGGTAACGGCACAATAGATCTTTAACTTTGTGTTGTTCTTCTTTGGTTAAATCTTGACAAGCATTCATGACCGTTTTGTTCAGATGTTCCGGAAATTTAGTTAACGTGGTTGCCGAGCTATTAATTTGTCGGATGATAGATGACGGTGACGAACAGTAACCAATCGACGTTCCATTACGTAATGTTACGGAATAATTGTTGATATTCATCAGCCGTACTGGAATGCTCTTCGTATTTCTAACTATAGTTTTTGCAATCAGCACTCCTTTATCCGGACCCTTGTCACCGTATCTTGGTTCCAACATAATGATTTGTTTTTCCGGAATCAGACGGTCTAGTTTTGCTTCCACAAATACTTCGCTGCGTGGTGGTAGCTCAATGTCGTTCAGCAAAACTGCTTGTGCCATCGTGTCTTCTCGCTGATGTAGAACAACTTCTTCATCATGAATCTTCACAATTCCTAGCTTCAGATTTAATTCAAAACCGTGCGTTGTCATCACATCCATTCCAAGAATGATTTCTTCTTCTATATCCGCAACCAGCACTCGATGTAAAAAGCTGGTGCCACCGATGGTAAAGTGGGCATCCAACTCGCCGCACACATTGGCCAAGTCTCCAGTTGCTGTGCGTAGTCTCCAGTTGGTCGGTAACAGCTTGTTTTTGGTTTTGATCATTCCTGTCTTTACGATGGTCTTCGTGGCTCCCGTGTCTAATAGAAGAAGAACATTCTTGCCATTAACGACACCATCGATGAACACGCTCTTTGAACAGTTTTTAATTATGGCCACTCGTGCATTACGTGGGGCTTGTGTACGGCGGGTTGAAGATTGCCCCTTCCCATCAACCCGTTTTAGTTTTCCTGTGGCTGTTGGGGCTTTCCGCACCGGCGTCTAATATGCCCCATTTCGCCACAGTTCCAACAGCGAGGTTGTCTCCGCTGATTTTTCAGTGCTTGCAGTACTTGTTGTACGATTTGCTCAATCGAGCCATTATGGTGTTCCTCCTCCTCATGGCTGTTGACTGCACGAACTCGAGCGTGGCCCCGTGTTGATGCCTTGATGGCCTCAAATTCGAGTGCTTGCGTTAATGCCTCATTAACCGTCTGAGGATGGGCTAGCTTAACGGCTTGTTGTAGCTCTGGGTCGCGAACTCCATTCAAGAACTTATTAATTGCCAGGTTTTCATAGATGTCATCTGGAGCCGTTGGATAAGACATTCGTATCAAGCGAACAATGTCGGCTTCGAATTCTTGCAATGTTTCGTTCGCCTTTTGGACACGATTGTCTAACTGTGTTAGGTACAACCCTTTTACATGCTTATGTCCGTATCGTAGCTCTAATTGCTCGACTAGTTGGCTAAAGTCCGTACGGTCTCTCAACGGCACACTTTGTAATACACGTAGTGCATCCTCACGTAGAGACAAACTCAATACTTGTGCCTTTCTTGAATCAGACCAGCCGTGGACTATTGCTGTCGTCTCGAACAGTGTCAAGTATTCTTCCCATGACGATTTCCCATCGTAAGTTGGTAGTTTCGGGACAGGACTTGGTTGACCAGCTTCTTGTTTCATCATAATACCGTTGGCGGATGTAGCACTCGAAATTGCTTCAATCTGGTTTTGCATCTCGGTTCTGATTTTATTTTCCATTTCGGCTCTGATTTTATTTTCCAATGCGCATATATCAGATTTAATTTCATTATTTTCAACTTGTATTTTGTTATTTAACTCGGAAATATTATTTTTAACTTGATCTTCTAATTCAGAGATATTATTTTTAATTTTATCTTCTAATTCAGAGATATTATTTTTAATAACTTCTATGTTACGATTTACTTCTGTTTTTAATTGTTCTACTGTATTTTTAGAAGTTTCTTCAAATTTCTCTTTTAAATTTTCTTCTGTTTTTCTAGAATTTTCTTGAAATTTCTCTGTCATATTTTTTGTTAAATTTTCTTCCATTTTTCTCATCAGTGCGCTTATATCCGCTGGTATTTCAAATAGATATGTTTCAGGATTCTGGCCAGCATCTTCTATAGCTTTTCTAAGCCGTTCTTGTAGAATGATTTTAGCCCCTGTTATGCTTAATTCACGTTCTTCGAGTTCTTGTTTCAGGTGCTGAATTTTCAACTCATTCAAACTAACTTGTTTTGTAGCCATTTTCACAATATTTTACGCGTTTTTAATTCTACGTTATTATTTATTTCTAAAATTATCTCGCACCCCACACCTGACACCAATTGTAATGCGTTTCGTTCGTCTTTTTACGAGATAATTAAATAAAACACAATATACACTTATTAACTAGATATTTATTATTTAAAACGATTAAATATAGAATGTAAATATAAAAATATAAAAGTATGAATATAACTATAAACTAAATGGTTATAAGCTTAAACACTAGTAATCAAACTAACACTAAATATTTATTTCACTATTTATATAACTGTTGCACTCGAAGTGAACTTGTTTCAAGCTTAAGGTTTGCGTAAGAACTGTGTTGACTTTAGCATTCGCTGTGTTTTTATATGGCCATCGTGTTTTCGAGAAAGCAACTCTGGTTGCCTGTAGAATATTCCATAGCTGGCCCGATTCGTAAACATATAGAACTTTCTGGTAGGCGTCGCGCGGTCAAGGTTATTCATTTGTGGTAAACAGACGGGTCCTGGCTAGCTTACTTTGCTACAATACTATTGAGACTTTAGAACGATAATTTTGTTGTATTGTTAGTTTTTATTGATTATTTTACTTAGTGAAGAATTAAACTAATTATTTTTAAATATAAAATTAGTGTGAATGAAACAAAAATTGCATTTTTGGATTTGAACTTTTTGACGGAAATTAATTTTTGTTTAAATGAAGAGAATATGCCACACTTATAAACCTAGTTTACATTGACAGAGTTAGTAATAGAGCACACTAGCATTCTGTTTCTCAAAATCACTCTACTCTACTAACTTTGGTATAGGGATTTTTTAAACAAAACAACTAGTATGGTAGAGGAGAGTTTAGTTTAAAGTTAATTCAGCTTCCTTCCATTTTATTTTCGTATGTATTAAAATAAAATATTTTTTAACGATGACAATTATTTGACAATCTCAACAACTTCTGTTCATAAATTTAAAAAACTGTTAAACGTTTTCTACCTAACTACTCTTCCATTACTCTGCTCTACTATAATAAATCTGTTTACAGTGGTAATGTGCCGGTAGAATAAAGTAAGTATTGTGGTGGGAGAAGGGTAAATAAAATATACTATTCCACATGTGCTACTCACTCTACTCGCTGCTATCTTTAGTATTTGTCTTTCACTGCCTTAAAATGTTTACATTGTGTTAGTAATAGAATAGTACTCACTTTGCCACCGTACTCTACTACTAATTCTATCAATGTAAACTAGTCTTTTTGGGTAGTATATATATTTTGTTTTTGAAAGAAAAATAGTTAAACATTGTAACTGTGGAAGATGAAGTAAATAAACTGTTCACTAACAATTGCTGCAACTTATGGATGTATTTTTTTAAAATACACCTAGAACATTTGCTTATGTAAAAGTACCTATATTATTATTTAAATTTTACATTAAGAAACATTTTATTTTTTGCATTATGAATATTCTTTTAAAATATTTATGGTAATAATAAATTCTGTTATTCCAAATAAAAACAAATATGAAATAAACAAACTAAACATTCATTACTTATTCATATTCACATAACCTACATTTTCCAAATATCTTCCAATCACCAGGATAAGAAAAATTCATTGTTTCTCAGTTTCCCTTGAAACATGCAAAACACACACGTACCTCGAGTACATAAACCTCTCGTCAAAAGAACAAATATCAAGCCACGAAAAAAAAGCCAAGTTAATAATAAAATTTCAAGATTGTCTACCAAAAACGTGTATGATTTAAATTTACCACGGAGAAAATCATTCTGCGTACCTTCGATGGAAAGAAAAAAACATTCAAACATCGCCAAATATCTCCAGCTAAATTCCACACACACACATTTATCCCAAAGAGTGGAGGAAAAATACAAAGAACGAATCTATTCTATATAGTATTCAAGCGCAGAACGTCTAATAAAATAATACGCTGTAACCATATGAAATTGTGTTATGGCTGTGCACGCGGTAAGCGTGTCTCGCATACGAGATATCCTTAAGTTCCTCTACGAGGAGAAGAATTGAGCGACGAGTAACGTGCCTCACTCCCCCACCCCCGTACACCTCTTCACTCTTATTCCTCTCTTTCCTGGCTAAAAACAATGAGACACACTCACACACAACTTATGAAAATTCCTCACATCATTCGTATGTCTGGGACATCGTTGGTCTTTAGCGCAGCACCTATATGAGCTGAAGACATACGTGGAATTCGGAATTTTTACTCAGTTCTCCCGGTAGATGCTTGGGCTGGTTTGGTCGTTGTTTGAAGATATTTTCACGTTTATGTTGTTCATATCCGGTTTTGCTGCAGATATTTGATGGTGTTGGCTTCTTTTTTCTCCATCTTGGTCTTATATAAAGTGGATTCTGCATAGAAAGTATTGGTACTATTTTGGAGATAATATTGCAATATTAGGAAATTAAAAGCAATAAATGAAAATATTTATAATTCTATGAAGTTGCATATCTCTTATTAAATAATTTAATAGTATATATATATATATATATATATATATATATATATATATATACAATGTTTTGCGTTATATAAAATGCGTGAATGGGATTTTTTTTGAATAATCGTAAGCAGATATGTTGAATTAATATATTAAAATTATTTTATCTATGAAATAATATAGACATAATTATTTTTTTTAAGCGTACTAAAATAATTATAATTATTACTAGTAAAATAATGTTGTTTTTATTGCACTAATGATATAATGAGTTGCTTAACAACGTAATATCAATTTATATTAAATTTGTCAAACTTTTATAAAAGTGACAAATAAAAAGCTGTTAACTTAAATAAATATATTAATTTTTAACAAAAATTAGGAGTTTCTTTATCTACATATCAATTTTTGGTATAGATTATCGAATTTTGACAAAAACTGGATAATATTTTTTTTATGTTTTTGAAATTTGGTTATAAAATTAAAAAAAAAACATGTATTACTCAAAGTAGAATACTTTTTTGTGTTTTGCCTTGATTACATGATCTCAACTTATGCCCGCAAATATCAAAACAAAATGATTTTTTCTACGCTTAATAAGATTATATATTGTTTTAAAAGAAATATTATAGATATTTTTAAAATATGATTTTTTTAATTTTATTTATTTTCTTTAGTTTTCAAATTAATTTCAATCGTTTTGTTTTCAATATAATTTTTTTAAAGTAACGGAATATTGTTTCTTGTTTATGGAACTTATATCAGTATCTTGATATATTATATGAAAATAATAAATACTAACAAGAAGTTGTGTATGTCAATAATCATGTATCGATAATACGTCAATATATAAAAAAGACATACCTACATTGGTTACTTACGTACGAACGTAAAAGTCTAACAACCAATTTCTCTCTGCATACATGTGTATAATGTGTATTGATGCGTGAATGCGTATGTGTGCGTGATATGTCTTCGTACCGTGGCACGGTACGGTACACACGATACGCGTGACTGATTTGGTCGAGAAACGCACGCGTATGTCTCTCCGTGTGTCTTTGATTCGACAATTTGTGATACCGCGCGCTGACAAAATGAACGAATTTCACAATCTTATTTCACTCTACGTTGTGGCTTTTGGATTTTGCTCTATTTCTTCGAAATACTCATGCGGAATATTTTATTTAGTATATGTGTATATTGAAATGGGAAATCTAATTTTCTATACGTCGACGTACGTCGATATTTCGACATTTACAGTAAATAAACAGAACATAGAAACAAGTTACTACTCGTAGGTAACAAAATAAGTAACTAGATCATAAAATTTATAAATTTTTAATTAAAGGAAGTCAATTTTTATTTAAATAAGTGCAGAATTAAAACTAAAGCCGTTTTATGTTTATAAGTACATTTATAGTCAGGTTACTGCATATTATCACATTTTGCTAATTTTCAACAAAAATATGTAATTGTTTATTTTAAAAATGATTAAAAAAATATATATTTTTTATATTACATATCTAAGTGAACGATTTATAATAAATATAAATATTTGAAATGTTGAAGTTGCAAATACATATTTGTTTGTGGATCAGATTATTTTATAAAAATTTTCAAACGTGATAATAAAATGAAGTTTAAATAACCACTAAACGACATTAAATCGAGTTAAATGAAAAACACAAACACTGTTTTCACAACAAACAAATAAACACAGAATTTTATACAATAAAAACGTAATACACAAAGAGTTAATAATTCCCGAGCAATTTTACAAAACAAAGATGGAAAACAAAGTAAAAAAAAAAATAAAATAAAATAAACCAAATCAAACGAGTTAAAGCGAGATGGAACATCTACAACAGAAAAAAAAAAAAACGAAACAGTGAAAAAATAAAAACTTCAAACCAAAGTGCAAACGAAAGCTGAAAAGAGAAAAAGTTATCGTAAGTAAAAGAGCAAGGAAGCGAGATGGCAATATGTCCCATTATCTGCGCATTTAAATCATAGTACTTTCAGTGTATTTAATAAAACAACCCAAAAAGTGTTTTGTATCTCATGCCTACAAATTTAACCAATTTTCACACAATTTTCCCTCAGAGCCGCGGCGTGCTTTCCCTCCCTTCTTCTCTTTTTTCTCTTTACCTCCTGTTTCATTTTCCATCTTGTTCGTCTTGCTATGCTCCTGACAAAGACAGAAGACAGCGACTTGTATATAAATTGAACAACGCGGAGCAGATTTTATTCGTCTCTCTCTCTCTTGCGCGCTCGTCTGTTTTTTTTTTTTACTTTGGAAGCTCATTACTTAAGAGGTAACTGCTTGAGGAGTAAGCGTTAAATTTTAGACGTTGTTCGGGATGTTTTGACGGTTAAATTGGGAGGGGAAGAGAGGGTTCTATGACCTACCGCAACATGGAGACCTATATAGATAAGCACGTAATTATTATGCGAACTTTTTTTGTATGTAGAGGAGTTTGGAAGTTCGCGTTTTTCCTTGCAATTTCATGAAGGCTTTTTGAAAAATAGATTAAGTGTTTAATAGATGAGTTTTATGTGTTTATATTTTAATATACAGGATAGTTCAAATATTAGTTGGTTTTTATATGTATATAATTTTATAGAAATTAGTATTTGACTTACTTTCGAACAAAAGACATATTTGAAATTTTTTTAAACTAAAACAGCACAACAAATATTTTTATGTAAATTTTGTTTTTAAATTAATAATTTTTAATTACTACTAGAGTTTTATATGTATTTTAATTAACAATATTTTTATTGCCAATGCAATTAATTTTTGAAATTCAATATTATGAAAATATATACACATTTCATGTATGAATCTGTAGCATTTTTTATGGTAGAAAAAATTAAAAATGAACTATTTAAGATTTTTTGAACTAAAACTTGTGAATATTATAGTAATATAACTAAACTATATATATATATATATATATATATATATATATATATATATATATATATAATTTAATTTTTATTTTCTCCTAATTAGTAAATATTTGACAATATTTTGGAAGTGATAATAAATGTGCTGTATACCTGTATTTAAAATTTGTGAATTTATGTTATTTAATTACATTATTTATTTTTTATTCAATGTCTACTAATATTACTAATGTTTGTTAGCAATATTACTTGGATTAACAACTTTGTTACATGATTTATATTTTCTACAAAATATTTGAAATTGTGATACGATATTGTAATTATATATAGAATTGGATTATTTGAATAAACAGCACAACTTCTTATTGGTATTGCAATTAATTTTTGAAGTTAAATAATTTGAAAATTTATACACATTTTATGTTTGAAACTGTAGTATCTTTTGTAGTAAAAAAAAAATTAAGAATGAACTTCTCGTATCTTTAAGAAAACGGTATTGTAACAAAAAAATCTTTTCATGTAGATTTCTAGCTGATAAAAATTTAGCTATCGGCAAATATCGCACTTTGGTTGAAGTATCGCGTACATCACGTAGACTAAGTGCAAAGTACCTTAGACAACACAAACAAGTACTTGAGCACTTAGCTTCAACTAGACTCTACTGCTAAAATAAAAATAAGTACATAGGTATATATACAAAACTTGGTATCAACAATATATTTATATATATATATATATATATATATATATATATATATATATATATATATACTACAGTTATATAAATTCCTTATTCGTCACACATGCTATAAAATATTCATACGTACACTAGTCCTTTTGCCTAAAGGCTTCCAAAGAGGGCATGATGTAGAGGAGTGAGGGAGGAAATTTCGTTATGGCGTCGCCTGATAGACTTCCGGTGTTGCCAATGTTAGCATGATGGAGAACCATATATCTCCATATATATACTTTAGGTCGCTTGAATTTGTGTTCCGTCGAATTCCCTTTGATCCAAATACATTTCTTCTTCTTGATCCTGCCTCCACTATTTCGCTTTTTTTTTCTTTTTTCTCGTCGTGTGTTAGATGTATGTGTATATGGATGTATGGTATTCGTTATTTTTTGTTCCGCTATATCTTTTGCTTTCGTTCGCATTCTTCTCTTTTGGGACTTTATCCTTCATATATTCCTGCTCTTGCTGGTTTGCTTTGGCTCCGGTCTTATACCTTTCTTTCTAGCCTTGACTCTGTTGGCTTGGATTGAGATACAAGACGACGCAACCTACGTATTCCCTTGTGCAACGAATAAACCAGCCCTGGAAATGCAGGGACGTACGTTTTATTTTAGAACATATATTTAAATATATTTTATTATAATAAAAATAATTTCTTGTATAGATATATAGAAAGAAATCTGAATCTATCTATTTTTATTTTAATAGCAATGTAAGTTTATTTAAAAAGCAATAAATAATATCTTTATTTATTACTTTTATTTAATGGCTTTTAGTTTGTGAATATATTTATATATTATTTTTGAATTATCAGAAATTTTTGTATTTTTAGATGATACAACATAAAAATATAAAACACAAATATTAAATACAATTTCTTCCAATAAATTTTTGTTTTTTATAACAACTGGTTTGATATTTAATTCAAATTCACTTTATAATCTAAATTCGATCATGGTTCCCCGATGGCGTAATTGGTAACACATTTGACTAACAAACAAAAGGTTTGATTACATTAACACTTTCTGTGATTGGCTCTTGATGAAACATTTTTAAAAAATTATTAAAAAATAAAATAACAATAAAGTTATATTTATTAAAACACTTGGTTAGTTTCACAAATTATTTATTTACTCTACGAGCGTTTTGACCTTTCGGTTTGTGTTTGAATTTCGGTCGGGTGACATGAATTTTTTCAGCACCATGTAATTAGTAATTATGCAGTAATTAATGTCAAACATTTGTATCTAAACAAGCAACTTTGCTTCATCTATATTCATGATGTTTCTTATACATGGAAACATTTGCTCACACAAACAAACCACTTTCAATTATATCTTCCCATCTACTCATTGGTTGTTCACACATAAGTATACCTTTAATATTACTCACATATATTCTTTTAAGAAAGAGATTTGTATTTTTATTTGTATTTAGCTAATACTCATGCTTAATTCATTTAACGCTAATTCAGATTCTTTGATTTCAAAATATATTATACCAACCTTCCTACTATGGCAAATTTTTTTAAATAAATTTCCTATACTACAAATACTACTCAACCTAGCCTAGTATTTATGTAACCGTAGATAACTGATTATAATTTTAGCTTTTTTCATAATTTGCTAAAAAATGGAAACAATTTATATTAGAATAAAACAGATTTAGGTTCTAGTTCTGTAATAATTTATTAATAAATCAACGTTTCGACGAACTGAACTTGCGTCTTCTTCAGGAAAAAATATAGAAATGATATTTATAATAAATAAACCAAATATAGAAACAAGTTAATTTGTTTGATTAGAGAATTTATTATATTTATAAATATTTGGCACAGTAGATCATTACATATTTTTATCATACAAAAATATATATATAATTAAAACATATTTGAAAATAGTTTTTCAAATTTAAATTTATATATAAAAGTTATATAATTAAAAAATTTCAAATATTTTTGTTTACATTATAAACTGGAAAACATAATTTTTTTCTGTCTGCTTGTAATTCTGCAACTAATTGAATTGAATTTAGTAGGCGGTACCGACACAATTTCCTCTTGATTTCTCCAGTACGGTACTGCGTCGCGGTGCGGGCGATGCGGATGGCACATGCGACCGACGAAGGCGTCGTCGTCGGCAGCATCATTGCTGCGCGTCGCACCAGTAACGACGCATTTCAGCCGTCAGACAGGAAACATCATTGCATTATATGGAAACGATGGGATACCAAGCGCGCGTACCCGCACCTCAGTCGCTCTCGCGCACGGTAACTAAGCAACCCGTGCGATAGATTGAAATATTGCAAATATTTTTAGTTTTTCGAGAGAGCTTTAAGTTTACTGAAAATTTTGTTAGATTCCTTTGATAAAAGTAGTTATTATTGATAACTATATTAGATACCGATTATTGTGGGTAGCAATCAAAAATAAAGCAGCAATTATTTGATGTATCTGGTTATTTAATTTATTACATTTTTTGTTTCTGATACATGATTTGTTGCGAATACTGATGTAAGTAATCTTAAAGGTATAATATTTATTTTTATTTTATTTATAAATACATACAAAATTCACAAGTAACTTTAGCTTCATTCACATTTTTGATATGCTCTTCTATTCCTGCCATTTGAAAACATTTGCTCAATCACACTACCTCATCTACTCTTCGGACGAATACGTCAATATCACTTACATATATACTTTTAACCAAACGTTTATTAGACATTCGTTTAAGATGATCGAACCATAATTGTGTAAACAAATTTACAAAAATAAAAACAAAAACTAAACTATAAATTTTAACAAAAGTTTATTTTTAATGTAATAATTTTTTCTAAATTGACGAATATAAAATTAATCCAAAATTTTATCTTAAACTAATTTTAATACAAAAAAAAAATAAATCTGATAGTTTTTTTTTCTGTTATCCAAAATGTGTAAAATTTTATTCTTTCTCAATGTTTTGTGAAAAAATGTAAAATTTAAATTTCTAATTTTTTGGTTTTATATTAAAAAATATTGTTATACATACATACATTTAAGAAAAACTTCGCAAATAATAAAATATAATATTGTAGGAAAAATACTGTAATGCTTTATTGAATTGCAAGTAAAAATGTTATTACTTCTATTTTGAAATACAAAGAGGCAGATACTCAAATTTATTATCCCCACTAGGTTTCTTTTATGATGAAATAAAAATGATAAAATACTTTGATTTTATTGATATATAATATTATTTGATTAATTATGGACATACTTGATTGTTCATTTGTTTTATTTTAAATTGGAAGCACAATTTTTATATTCGAAAAGTGTCTAGATAAATTTATATTTATTTTTATAATTAGAACAAATATTCTATTATTAAATAAATATGATAAATGTTGAATGAACACTTGAATAATATAAAATATATATTGTTAGGTACAATTTAAAAATTTAAAATTATATAGCCCTAATAATGTAGTAACAAATTTAACCCAGACACAGCACGATTACCATAAAAACATAAAATCCATTTAAGAACCAATAAGAATTGCGGAATAACGTATCTTAAAATATAAAGTTTTATTTAAACAAACTAGGTATGGTTCAAGAAGTATAAAGCAGAATAAAAGCCAGGCTAAGTAAAGTAAAGTATATATGTGTATATTACGTCATCTCCGTTGTGCTGTTTAGTGTGACGGTAACTTTGGCACTTATCTTTAGATTTAGCACCGGAAGTTGGCCGGAGCGGGCGCCACAGAAACGTTGGCGCGAAATTTAAAATCATTTTTATGGCATCTTGGGAATCGAGGATTTATACTTCTCGTTGTGAATGTGTATGTGTGTGTGTGTGTGTGTGACTGCAGAGAGGTGATATGTAAAATAGTAGAACATATAAAACTACGCGTTTATATATATACGGAAGGTTTTGAAAGGTTTAGGGCCAGGAATTTATGGAACAGAGGGATGAAAAGGGCGGGAAATAAAAACGCACGTTCAAGTATACCGAATATGGAACGTAGGCCTACGAAAAAAAAAGTGTGAAATTTTTTTAATAAAATTTTGGTGATATTATGTAGAGCATGTTTTGTTTTGCAAATATCTACATATAAAAATTTAATAATGTAATAAATTTTTAAGATATTTTATGTACACTTATGTACTGAAAATTTTCTATAAAATTTAGTCGTAAACTGAATGTTATATTTTGATTAAAGCTATTTAAATGTTAAGTTAAAAATAATCTACGGATCAACTATAAAAAAATATTAGTTAAATGTTACATAAGTGCCCTATATGTTCTTGATAATGTACAAATAGGTTTTCGTTGTTTTATAGTGTGCCTTGTTTTTGAAATCGTTATTATTATACCAACTGAAGAAAACATTGTTTTTGTAACAATCTTAGGCTCGGTTGCATAAAGCATTGTTAACTTAATTAATGAATTAACTAGGCAACTAGATTGTCAACTGTTTTCAACCACTTCATAATCAACAACTTTTATTCAAATAGAAATTCGTTTTCGCCGAGCATTCTTATCCAAACAAGTAACTTTGTTTTTATCAGTATTTATAATAATTCTCATGTACGTTTCTTTTAGTATTTGAAAACATTCTTGCTTCCAAAACCATTTTAATCATGCCGACCCACATACTCATTAGTCCACCACGCAAAAATACATTTTTATGAGTTATATTTTTTTAACTGAACATTTATTAGACGTTCGTTCAAGATTACCAAACCATTTTAATTGACTTATACCAAACAACAACATTTCCTTTGATTTTGCAATCTGCACTTGATCTTTTCTTTTAATATAAGTTGTAAAGTAATATAAATAAAAATCAGAAAAATAAATTTAAAATTTTAAGAAGATTTTTTGTAATTTATGGACAACTAATTTAAAACAAGACTAAAACATATTAAATTCGTTAAATTTGTTAAATTATCAAACATAAAATAAAATATAAGTAAGTATCGAAAAATTAAAAATCAAATATTGCAGTCATTATAATTCTGGAATTTTTAAATTACAATGGCAATATTTGCTAATATTTCTTATAAATGTTTTTGGTCAAAATTGTCAATTTTCTTTCACGCATATTATTATTTACAATAACCAAAAACAAATTTTTTACTTAAAAACTGACAGTTTTTTTTTTATTGTGTCGCAAACGACGTCAGCTGGTTGGTAGAAAGCATCTAAAACGGGAGATGAAAGTTCCTGCATGTGCACACAGCAGGAATTGCAGGAATATCAGCAGGATAACACACCGTACCCAGCTATACATATACGAACGATGCAATGTTGTATGTATTATATATGTGTGTGTGTGCGCGCGTTCTCTCGACTTTTTCATGAATTTAAATTCAATTTTCGTGTAGCGTTACCAACAGACACTGACTTCCGTTCCAGTGGTGGCGCATGTTTGCTTATTTCGTTTTTAAGGGATGGATTGCTGCCTTTATTCGACGTTCATGAAGTTGCTAAGGTCTTAATTTTTTTTCAACATTTTCACAGTATTTTTTTTTATTTTTTTATGTTGTTTATAATGAAATATAATATAAATAAAACATTAAACAGTAGAAATATACAGGCAGCCGTAGGCCAGACTAGAATCCCACAGGTCCCTGGTTCGCTCCACGCTCAACACCAGAAATTGAATTAAATATTATTTCCCGTATTAAAACTTTGTGCCAATATACTGATATCGGCTGAGTTCGAGTAGTTTGTAACCTACTATAATCTGTAGACTGTAGCTTAACTGTAGACTAACGACTCCCCATCATTTTAAAATCAAGTAAAAAATTATTAAGAAACTATATGTTCAGCTTCTCGAGCGTATAGCTTCCATGTTCCATCTAGGAATTACGGAAACTGACAAATATAAATATTGAATATTTAAAAGAAAAAAAGAAATAAGTAAATAAATCATAAAATTTATAAAATTTTAATTGAAGGAATCTAAATTGTATTTTAATCAGTGCTTTCACACAGATTGATTAATCTGCTGTTAATATTGTTGGGTCTTGCAATTATTACAGTATCTTCGAATTTTACATCATGAAGATTTTCTAGTTACTTATTTTGTTACCTAGTAACTTGTTTCTATGTTCTGTTTATTTACTGTAAATATCATTTGTATTATTTTTCCTGATGCAGACGTACGTTGAGTTCGTCGAAATATCGATCATAAATAAATATTAATACAGAACTAAAACCTAGAGCCGTTTTATTTTATTAAAAATAATATTTTTATTTAAATCAGGGATCTTTGTGTAATCTACAGCTGTTTGAATATATGTAATAATCAGTTCTCATCGTTTTTAAGTGGAACATAGAGGCTATATGCTCGAAAAGCTGAACATATAGTTTCTTAACAATTTTTACTTGTATTGTCAATGGTGCGGGTTGTTAACCTACAACCAAGCAAAGGACCTACTGCTTGTAGTATGTTCTGATACACTTAGATGCAACCATTGTCAGTCAAAATTAAAACAATAGTGTTTTGTTATTTTTTTTTAATAATTTAAATTTTTTCATTGTAAAAATATTGTAACTAATTAAATAAATATCTAAATTTTGATTAGTTATTTAATTATTTACAAGGAAGTTACAGACATTTATGTAATATTGTTTATTTATTGCGCATGCGTGCTAACCCAACTACATTATTCCACATCTCTATGCTATATATTCGTAAATACATACATATAAAAAAGAAAACCGTCACATGTAGGGAGATATTAGAAATTGGAAAAGTGTCAAGCGTTTCGTAAGGGCTATGCGAGTATTTGTGCTCCATCGGAGATGTGTGTGGGGTGGGTGTGTGTGTGTGAGACACAAGAGAAAACGAAAGAAGAACAGTAAGAAGAGAAGAAGACACGTTGATCCCCCTTCTTCGTAAAACGCCAGAATAATAAAAAATACGATAAAGGTGAACGATAACTTGTTTTCACCGATGAGACTTTTGAATTTCGTTCTTTCTTTTTGCCGTTGTTTCGTATTCGTCCTTTCCGCTTCGGTTTTTTTTTTGTATTTTTCTTTTTTGCGAGCTTTATTATATAGGGCGTTTCGTAAATGCAATGTGTACGTGTGTATGTGTGTGTGAGGATGTAATTGAAATTTTATTTGTACATGATTGTTGGTAATCGGCGTCATGGGTTTTTATTACACGACGCGGTCCATTAAGCAATCAGACGGTTACAATTGGGGTTTTAAGTTAAAATTTATACGTTCTGTGTACGTTTAGGTATTTGCTAGTGAATGGGCCGACATGGTAATCAGTTTCGAGAAAGACATGTAATGAATACATTATTGAAACATGTATTCTACCTTTCCTATAATTTAGAATATATTTTGCTAGTTTTACAAACTTTCATTTTAATCAGAATTTTCGAGTATTACACAATAATTTGATGAGTTTAACAAGGAGAAACAAACAATATGTTTTTAAATTAAAATAATTTTGTAAATTAGGATAATCTTCATCAATATTATAAAAAATCTATTAAATATATTGTAATTATATACTAAGGTTGAGCAGAATATTTTTTTATAGCCAAGCTGAATTGTTTTATGAGATGCATAACATTTTTTAATAATTGCATATTTATTCCTATTATTTAATCATTTCTATATTGATAATAAATTAAAAGATTTGACATAAATGCTTATTTGATTTTAACTCATATTTTGATGAAAAAAATTGATGCGTGTGATTATAATAAAAAATATCTTTATTGATATTAATACATAATAAAGTAAATTAATTCAATAAATATAATAAAAATTTTAAAAAGTAACACTCATATGTACAAACTATTACTAACATGAAGTACTCGTATTATTAAATAACAAAAATAGCTCAGAGCTGTTAAATGAATGAAATTCTGAATCAAATTTAAAATGTAATTTATATGTATTCTTTTTATTATTTATTAGTACGAGAAACTAGAATTGTTATTAATCTAAATAAAAAAAAACATAATTTTTCGGAATAATAATCAATATTATAAATAAAACAGTACGTTATACTAAAAATTATTTTTAACATTATGGTCCGAATTACAAGCTCGGTTTTAAAATTGGTTTTAACTAATACAGGTTTTAAAACAATGAACTTACTATAAGAGCAGTACTACACAAATGAACTTAAACACCCAAAAATCGAGCTCGTAATACCAGTCTATCAGTTATGAAAGATTTTCCAATATTATATATATATATATATCGTGCTATATAAGTTAATCAAATATAATTCAATTATAATATAATTTTTTTTGTATATTTGTCTGGAAATACCAACAAACATGGAATACAAATATAATATTTATTGCTCCTACAAAGAAAACTATCTACCTCTATATCTCATTGGAATACCACATATTTTCGCTCGGTTCACGTTAGTTCGATTGTGGCTGATATCACATCGTTCTCATCCACATCAGAAGTGGGACAAAGGGTATACACACATATACGCACACCGTGCTACCCTCTTGTCGAGGGTGGCAAAAGGGATTCGGCAAGGAATGTCGCGGGCGCAGCATGGAAAGATGGAAGAGTAGCAAGATGATATCGAACTTCCATTTTATTCCTCTGCTTTTGCTTCGCTCGTCTTGTGCTCTCTGGGATACGCTCACACTTTTGCCAACGTTCTCGACATGTAGGATACAAAATGAAATTCCCCTAACTGTGTGTTTGTGTGTGTGTGTGTGTGTGTGTGTGTGTGTGTGTGTGTGTGTGCGTGTGTGTGTGTGTGTGTGTGTGTGTGTGTGTGTGTGTGTGTGTTGCATAGCACAAAATTGAAGTCCGCGAACGACGTGCTCGCCAAAAAAAAAAAAAAAAAACCGTTCTCCCGAACGTTGGAAACAAATTTATAATAGTCCGTCGTGTTTGGGAATGACTAGGAAGATGGATTTTTTTCTTGAAGGGGTGTGCGGATTGAAGCGGTGGAAAGGGTGTGCTTCGATTTTGCGTTTAGATGTATGTAGGTATGGATGTGTTGTGTAGAGAGAGAGTATATTGTGTTTGGCAGTGTTATTTTTGTGCACCGGAGATGTAGTATTTTTGCTTTGTGTGTTGCACACAGTGAAAATGTTACGATATCAAAATTGAAGCCACGTTCGAGATGGATTGAAAATGTAAGAAATTGAACAAAGTGTTATTGGAATATAAGAATTATTGATTGATTTTTTCTATCTATTGCTGACAAATTTTTTAAAATTTTATAATTTTATAACAAGAATATTTTATGGGAAAAATTTATTTATTATTATTATATAAAATTACTTACATTTAATATGATACATATTTCTGTATATATAAAATACAATATTTTAGTGTCACTTAGTTTAGAATACGAAGATGTAATTTCTAGTTGGCTAGAGAAATTTTGACAGTGTTTATTTTAGACCTAAATCTCCGGGGGGTCATATAAATGTACAAGGTGGGGGTTAAAATTAGCATAAAAATAAATGTAGTATTACATATTGTTATTAATACAAATACAAAATTACATATAAATATAAATTTTTATTTATAATAATAAAGAATAATCGTCAATTGCACACATACAAATTTGAATCGAAAAAATACATTAATCTATAACAATTTTATTCTTTGATGTTTTACCTTTGCAATTGTCAATTACATTATTTATTATATTATCTGATAATTTATCGAGGGCCTCAAATACATGTTTAAGTTGTGATGATTGATGTAAGTAAACAATGCACTGAATAGCTAGAAACTATATAACTAACTACATAGACAAAGAATCGAAATCCATAAATTACGAAAAAAATGTATTTTGTAAATGTAAAATACAACGATGTTTTGAAAATTGTCGTTATATTAAATATAAATTGCTTTGTGCAATAGGATGTCTGTGTTTAGTTTATGCCAGAGAGTTCAAAACAGATGCACGATACAGGGCTTTGGATTTTCGAGTCTGCCGAGGCTTATTTTACGGCAATTTTTGAAAATTTTGCATTGATATATTTTGGCTCGACATGCTTTGGAGGGGAGGTCAGCATGATTTGGGAGGGTTTAACTTTCCCCTCCTTTTAAGGGGGCACCCTCTGAAATAAACACTGAATCTTGGTCAAGTTACGTTGTGTATTCTCTAATTTCTTTGTTATTTAAAAAAACAAAGGTTTGCGTTAAATCTTTTAAAGTACAAGTACAATTTTATTTAAAATAACAGTAGCAGAAACATAAAAATCTGTTTTTAATACAGTGTAACAGTATTACAATGATATCTAGGACGCCACAAAATTAATGTTTTAGTAGAAACAGTATAGTTATTACATGTTTATTCACTCAACTGTTACTACTAAATTTTCAGTCTGAATGTAGTTTAATGGTCATTAAATTTTGACGTGTATTTTAGGTATAAAACATAAGATATAGATATTGTAATAAAAAATTTACTCATTTTTGTACGCACATTTACATGTAAATCATAAATTTTATCTACTATTTTTCTCTAATTATTAAAAAGAAAATATCGGACAAATATCTTATTTATATTACAAATAAACATTTTTAATTTTTTTTTTTGTCATTGTAGATTAGTAAAATTGGAAATTATTTTAAAATTATATTGAAAAAATTTAAAATATTTGGGTACGATTAAAAAAAAATTATGCATTTCGTATTTTATTTAATTTTAATTTACAATAAATTATTTATATTATACGTTTGATACACGACAAATTTAATGATTATTAAGCTATATTTAGATTGCGATTCTAGCAGTAGCAGTAGAAAAAAATCGCAGTGTGAATGCAGCTTGATGATCATTAATTTTTGTCGTATGTCAAAGGTGTTTGAAACCTACACTTTTTGTATATGGTACATGAATAACTATTAAATGATATATAGATATTTTGAATATTGCATGTAAAATTATGATCATCTACTACTTTGATAAAACAAAATAACTTAGAGAAACACGTAAGTAAGAACATGCAAATACTCTATTCTTATACATCAGCCATCAAGCAAAAGAAAATAAAATACAAAATAGTCCATTGAAATCCATTGTATTCCATAAACTTCTTCAAGCCTCCATAGGAAGCCCGGATAGAGGAAATATTTGCGGTTGACATAGACATACGACACACATTCAAACACGTCACATTCTCCCCCAGCCACTGCACCGTACCCGTTGTCTAAAAACTCTTACCCCCCCCCCCCCCTCTACAGGCTAGAAAGAGTGATGGACTACGCTCTAGCAATTGACAACACCATCACACTCGGCTACTCTATAGTCAAAACGGACGAAATACTCACTAGTCCCTAGCAGGGAAATGCGAGTAAATATAGTGAAATGTAAAAGAGGGATGAGGTGGGGGAAGAGTGATTTTCAGTATTTCAGCCAATCATCGATTGACGTAAACGTGCTACGACAACCATGCCAATAATAGGATGTCTGGAAATGATGTATTGTGTTTGAAGAGTGACCCCTTCTCGAATCTATAGTTTGATTTTTGGGTTGGATTTTGCCAATTCTTTACTGATGACAGTGCTGGGCTCCCCCCTTGAGCTATTGGAGGTCATTTGATTTGCTGGATTGCCGGTGACCAGTCAGCGGAAAAATGTTGACTGAATGCGATTAGAAGCAGACATTTTGGGTTATAAGATTTGACAGATATATAAGGTTAGGTTTGAGGGTGTATAGCTATGTATTTTTATAGCTATGTGTAGATATATCTGTAATATTATCTGTAGAATTATTGAATTAATAAAAACTTAATAAATTTATTATTCAATTATTTTATTACAGGTTATTGTTTACAAATAAAAAACAAACAAAACATAAAAACAGGTTACTACACTGTAAAAAAAAAACGGTAAATTTACATAAAAACCTGAGGCAACTGATTTACACCAGTTTAATATATAAATTTACAGATATCAGTATTTTACAAAATGTAAATACATTACATAAATATACAATACGTATATTTTATGTACTTAAGTAATTACTTACTTTTCCGGTAAAATAACATATATAAAATGGTAAATTAACTATTTTACTTAAAATTACAAAATTATATTATTTTTACAGAAAATTTATGCAAACTAACGGTTTTGCTGAAATAATATGTAATTGTTTTACTATGATTTTTATGTAAAATAACAACTTTTTTACAATGTAGGTAACAAAGTAACTAGATTAAAAATTTATAAATTATTGAAATTATAAATTATTATTATTACTATGTTAAGAATAATAAAATACCTGATTAGACTATTCTATCAAAAATAAAAATCTAGTAGGATATTTAGCAAATACTAACTACACAATTTGATTGTACATCACCGATAACAAAAATAACAATTACTATTATTTTTCTCGGTTCGAACAATTCAACATTATTACTTCTAATACCTACAGGAGGGTTCCGAATTAAACCCCTTACCCGCCCTATCTGATATTAAAGTTTGGTTGCCTATATCTGGGACATCCTATGTATAGAGCTTTCAACGTGACATCCTAACGAATTACATTAGCAGATTAGTAGCTAGACGTCACCTGACGTCAATATGTTAGGATGACATTTTTTGTTTGTTATTTTGAAGGTTTGTATGCTTGAAGGTAGAAAATGGAATGAGGATATATAGGTAATATGCATATGAATTATTGGAAGGGTTGACGTATGTCGGTTCTTAGTTTTTGTCTAGGATATCAGCTGCTCTATGCATATGTTAAATACTATGAAAAATGTGGTGATATTTTAGATTTAAACTATTTTTGTATATTTTTTTTATTTGGAACCATTTTTTGTTTTAAAACGTACAATTTATTTATCTTAATCTCAGATTAGTTATAGTTAATGTAGTACCATTACTATTAATTTTTTTTTAATTATGTGGTTATTTAATATATCTATATTTGTTTTAAATATTTTAAAGTATCTCTTATTTGTTATTCTGTGTTTGTTTTACAATATACTATTTATTATAATGCTTTCTAATTTTGAATTACAAGTTCTCTATGTTCTAAATTTAATGGAACAAAAAAATTATTAAACTTTAAATATTTACGACATTCAAATTTAAATAAATATAATACAATATTTTAAATTCTATTAAATTAGTAAATAATGTTTATGTCTGTAGAACAATAATTGGAATATTTGTGGACAGACGGCATATTAACATGTTTAATTTGAAAATGTTACTTTAATATAATTTTGAATAACTATTTTGAAATTTTTATAAATTTTCTTACTATTCAATTTAGGAAAAATATATATTTTAATTGAAACTTACTAATAATTTTTAATTTTTTCCAGAAAACACTGTGTTTCCAAACTAAATATTAAATAATATACAAAACTTTCAAAATAGTTATACTATAACTTACTATTATTTATTTTTATTAAAAAAAAATTCTTATATATAAACCTAATCTTACAGATGAAAAGTGTATTTACTTTTGAATTAATAGTAAAAACATTGGTATTAAAGTAATATTATTTTAAGTGTACCACATATTATTATTATTATTATTATTAGATATAAGAATGTACGAATTTAAACAAATTATTTTCAAATAATAACAAAATTTTAAAAATATATTAACAAGTAAATTCAACATTTCGTCATGTTACCCATAAATCATTAGCCAATTTTTGCTTAAACATACACATGTTTTTGCAAAAAACAAAAAAAACGACTTTTCTCAATGCTCAGTTGACGGCCAATAACAGTTATTTTACGTTTGCGTTTTAACGTTACGTTTGCGTGTGTATGTTGTTCGTTACGTTTACGTCTAGCGCGTAACGTTAAGGAGATCTCTCGATGCTGTGAGCGAAAACGAACGGCGACAACGCTGTGCTACGTCGCAACGGTGAGCGTTGCTGTGTTCGACATCAGTCAAGAGCTGCTGCCTGCCAGCCCGAACGTATATTGTCGATTGATGTCGGAAACAGTCGACCAACTCGAATTGTTGATTTGCTTATTTGCATATATAGGTGTTTCACCAACGACATAGTATTTTTGAATTGGGAAATTATTGCAAAGTATTAACATACGCTTATCTCAGATAAATGTTTTAGTAAATTGTAGTTACTCTGATTTTTTGAAGTATTGTAGTTATAAATTGAGATTAACTATAATTTCCTTAGATACGATTGAGAGTGTTTTGCGTGAGCGATTATTTCCAAGTAGTAGGAATAAAAGAGCATATACGAGAAATATGATGAATATGGATGAAACAAGAGTTGCTTGTCTGGATAGGAATGTTTGGAGGAAACTAGTTTCGGGATAGTGAAAAGAGTTTGTGCTACATCCTTTTGGGTGCATGGCGTGATTGTGTAGGTATGTTTGGCTAGTTTTTTTTTAAATAAAAAAATATATATTAGAATTTAGTTTCAGAAATACAATTTTTGAGTTTTAGACTGGTTTTTAATGTGTTACTTATATTAAATTTTACTAATAGTTTATAATTTTAAAATAATATATTATACGAGAAAGAGAAATTATAAGTAATTCATTTAATTTATTTGCTAATATAAAATCTATATCTAAATTATTTACATGTTTAATTAGCAAATTAAGATAAGAAAACCATAAATTACAACTTACAACTAGATACTAGAGTATTATAAAATTCAAATAATTTTCGCATATTTTTTTTCGCAAAATTATCAAGGCTTACAATAGGCATGTTTTACAAAATAAATACATATTAATTTTAAAATTTTCGCATTTATCAATAGGTTTTTTTTTTAAATAATATTATTATAACTAGTTCCTAGATATAATTAATGTATTATAAATTTAGAATAATATATTTTTTACTAATTAAATTTATTAGTTAATAAAACATTGTTTACATGCAATGAGCACATAATTGTACAAGTACGAAAATTTGCAGCACCATTCATACAAGTTGGAAGTTTTCCTATGACTATAAAACAGAAAATTTACTTTTTGATCCAACATATATAAAATATTTCAAAATAACTATAATACGAGTTTGAAACAACTATTTGCACTTTCGGCACGTTGGCACTTGAAACATTTTAAAAAATTAATAAGGAATACTCGTAAACATAATTATAAAGGTTATTATTAAAAGAAACACTCGGTTAGTTGTACCAAATTTATATTACTTTACAATCGTTTCAATCGTTACATGCAAAAGTTCTTAAAATTATTCCAATACAAATAGTGGTTGGGAAACAAAATTTTACAAATTTGTAATTGGTCACAAAATACGCAAAGGAATAGCAACTTTTTGTTTCCCACTAGTAAACATATCATAATTTGTGTTGTTGGAAATATAACGACGTATAAAGTATTACTAATTTACTAATCAGTGACAGAATTATAAGTAACAATTTTCATTATAGTCGTAGAAATAAAAAATGTTTATTTAAAATATAAGAAATTTAAATCAGACATTTTCCATGTACACATATATTCCTACGAAGTAAAAAATTGTTGTTCTCTCTGAGTCTATAAGATGACGTATATTGATTTGGCCGACTGTACTCCACACATGCTACTGACATTTCTTCTTTTTATTCGGTACTGTATCTACGTATCCCATTTTTATTATAACCAATCCCAAGAGCGACTGTTATCCCGCGCTTTGCTTCGATTCTACCATCCCCCGCGTGAAAGAAATTCGTTCGCGTGGATGCTTCTCATCCCCCTTTACACTCTCAAACTACCACCTTACACACACACACACATACACACGCACTCATATTCACATCCAACACTAGAGAAGAAAATTTGTTTTATATATATATATATATATATATATATATATATATATATATATATTCTTCGTTTCTTCTTGTTACAAAATGCTCTCTGGCTCGGCTTGCCTTGGTAGATGGCGTTGTTAAATCTTTTACCGTTAACGTTATACGTTACGTTACCGGAGACGTTTGCTATAAAATATTCTCTTTGTATGTAGGTAGTCGTAATGTGTGTGTGTGTGTGTGTATGTGTGCATATGTGCTTGACTTGACATATGTTTTATCCATTGCAAATTTTTACCAATTTCATTTATTATATTTGCTGCGCTCGACTCCAAAATGGTACTCAATTTCTATTTGATTATGCCATTTTATGCGTAATTAGGTTTTGTGTGCGTTTTACAAAGTTTAGATTTCTATTTATAATAATCTCATATGGTACTGAAAACATTTTTCATTTATTTTAAAATAAAACGGCTTTAGGATATAGTTGTATTAATTTTTATTAATATTTGACATTACGACGTAAAGACACTGATCTATATAAAATTTGGATTCTTTTAATTAAATTTTCATAAATTTTGGAATCTAGTTGCTTATTTTGTTACCTAGTAACTTGTTTATATATTCTGTTTATTCACTGTTATTTTTTATTTTATTTTTTTATTTTATATGTTTGGCTACTCAACAGGAATCAATCCCAATGACAGAGTAGCACTACAATTATAATAAACAAAGAAAATTTATCACACAGAAATGAAAATTACATAATTAGAGTAAAATACATATTATGAAATAAGAGAATATATATATATATACATTAAATTACAGATACAAGAAATTTATGAAGAAATATTATACAAAATCAAAGAAATTAAACGCTTATGTCAGTTATGTAATTTTTTCTGATGATGATATTACGTAGAGTTCATCGAAATGTCAATTATCAATAAATATTAATACAGAACTCTATCTTAAAGCCGCTTTACTGTAATATAATGAGTTCTAAAAGATTTTTTACTACATTTATTTATTTTATTTATAGTACATAATAAGCTATTCGCAAGAAATGTTTGTATAACGAAATACGCTGTCGTCACTTAAATTTTAAAGTTATATAAATGTATAATTGAATTGATGATTTTAAAATGGACTTATTTCTAGAGAACAAAATTTTGAAGGAGATGCAAATAACTGAATATATTTCAAACTATTGTATATCAAAAAAATATTTAAATTTAAAAATGTTTAAGATTTAAAAAAAAATAATAATAATAGTGATAATAGTATTTTTATTTATCTGAAATAAGTCTTTTCCGAAATGAATCGATATATTTAAACTATGTATTAATGAAATAAATGTATGTTTTTGAAAAAATAATTAAAAATACGCAACTAAAGTAAATATAAAATACAAAAATAATATTGTTTATTTAAATATTTAAAAATAGGCATTTTTTATTTGATTACTTGATTTACTATTGTTTTTATTGATTATATATTTGTTTCATTATAACAATACATATTTTTAGGACAGGAAGTACATTTCTGGTGTTTTTTTGAGTGAATTTTTTTACAAACGCAATGTTATCTATTTTCTAATAGTTTATTTGGAATATGTTTGCACATTTTCTATCATAAAGAAAATTTAAAAATTAGTACTTCTTATTTAGGAACGATCGGTTGATGATTATTAATTCCGTAAAAACATTAAATAACAAAAAGTTTTCATCGAAATTTCCGATTCAATGAAGATCTATCTGAAAATACTAGATAATATTTAGGTATATCGGCTGTCAAGCAATTTTCGAGAAAGTTGTAAATAATATTGTTATTAATACAAAATTCTCCAGATAGAATTGGTCTAAAAATATTCGACAAATTAGACAATGATATAAAAAATGATATTAATATTAAATCATTTAAAAGTAAGCTGTATAATTTTCTATTATACAATAATTTTTATGCATTATATGAATATATCAATATGTAATTTGTAATATGTGTGACAATTTATATTCGCATGTGTTTTGTGTCAAAAGAAATAAATAAATTATTATTATTAAACAAAAATAATTTTGATAATTTCTATCACAGTAGTTCTTATTGCAATTTAATATGATATTAGTACTGTCACCTTTTATATTACAAGGCAAACACATTACTATTTATTTTAGTACAAATTTTAATTATCGTTGGCTTAGTTAAACTAAAATTATGTATATTAATAATAAAATATATCAATTTCCAAATATGGTACAAAAAACGGAAAACCTTAATAATTCAAAGTGATAAAAATACAAAATGAAATATATCACCTATTTATAGAAATAATATGATAGAAAACCATATGGTATAAATACTGTAACGTGACTTTCAATTCGTGTTAGGGCTGTTCGAACAGTATTGGAAATGTATTAAATTATTACCACCATATTTGCGATTGTATTTTTGACTAGCATTTATTTATAACACTTAAACACTACATAACAATACTATACAACAACAATGGTTAGCTGAGCGAAGCTAAATAAACAATTACACTATTTACATTACTTATAATTAATCTTACACCTATCGGACTGACATTAACACAACTTATGAACTAACACCATATTCACTTATACTTGCGCACATTTATTTCCACATATTTATATCACACTATTTATTTATTTAACCGAGCTATCGCCAATTAACCCAACTAGGATCGCTCTCTGACGATAACTCCCTGAGCCATCACCTTTCGGCCCCCCGGACCGACTACACGATCTCACCAGATCGACTAACTTATGATGACTGCCCTGGCGTGTGTTTTGAAGAGCCTATATACCCTGCAACCAAACCTACGCGAATGCTCTGGTCTTTTTCGAGAAGCCTACTGGATCTTTCCACACATACATACATACAGCTCACACCGACATTACGTCATCGCATAAACACGATCTAATAGCGTGCCTCACTGCACGTATACACACACACACACATGTGCACTCACACACACATGCAAGCATAATCTTCTGGAAATTATATAGAACTTCATTTTGTTACACTGCCTCCTTCTTAAGACTGTTCCGTCCCGGAACACGCTTGCTCCATCATAGGAGGATATTTCGGGTGTCCGCAAAAATCTCCGCATGCTGGTTCTCCTGCAGCACTATCTTCAGGACCAGCCACCAGTCCAGCGGCTTCTCTGGCTTCAACCGTGCGGTCGGATCTCAACTCGCCAATCCCGACATGCCCCAGCATGTACTTGACGTTCTCCAGTTGACCAATCCGATCCGCAATCTTGCCTCGGACTATCAGTACCATGATGCCGTCCTTTATCGAGAGTGGTACTCCCTGGCCTTTCCGTTACGAACAATTACTGACTGAAGAATTTTCCTGAGCAGATCTACACCCGGCATGCGCCCAGCATACCCTCAACCTGCTCCACTTCAGTCCTCTCAGCCCGTAACCTGCCTCGGACCCCGCTGCATCATGACACAATCCTTTCTCGAGAATCCGTCCTGAATACTCCCGTAGTGCTTTCTCATCTTCTACTGCACGCAATCTTCACCGCCAAGTTCTTCGTTGGCTAGTGACAGCCAACCACGGACATCCACTTGCCGACCGGCGTGATGTTAGATGCCGGCAAAGAACCCAGAATGCTATCTTCATTCATACGCCGCGATCATAACATTCTGATCGCGTAGTGACAGCATCTTGCCCAAGAAATCACAGCTGCTGCTTCAGATATTTTAACCGAAACATCTACTTGCTTCCAATGACTACAGTGCCTCTCTTTTCCACAATCTTCTACAACTATCTGACCAGCATCCAGATCTTCAACGATCGATGACCCATCAATCCTCGAACAACCAGAACACTTTCGTTGTGTATAGATCGAAGAATTTGAGTGAGGATGTCTACACCGCATGCCCCAAGCATACATCGACCATCCTCCACTCCGATCCATCCAGTCTGTTGTGTTCCATGAACGACCATGTCATCGCCTCGTTGCCCATCAGCCCCACTTCATTCCAAGTTGTGGAACCACTGTACTCAGCCATCATTGGAACTTGTTTCAACCGTAGCACTGTCTTTCTGATGTTTTCATTCTTCATCTTTCTTGGCATAATTATCACTGTCACTAACACTTTTGCAACAATACCAGTTGCAAGCACACACACAACAATGCCAGTCCGATCATTCCTATCACAGTGTAGATAGATACTAACTTAAAACTATATACACATATAACAAAATACTCGACTTACTAACAAAAATCATTTACAACAATCAGATCTCATCAGTAAATCGAGCTTACATTGTTCAACAATCGCAAATACTCGCCTTCACTCCAACACTGCTCAAAACACACACCCCACACCTGACACCAGTGTAACGTGACTTTCAATTCGTGTTAGGGCTGTTCGAACAGTATTGGAAATGTATTAAATTATTACCACCATATTTGCGATTGTATTTTTGACTAGCATTTATTTATAACACTTAAACACTACATAACAATACTATACAACAACAATGGTTAGCCGAGCGAAGCTAAATAAACAATTACACTATTTACATTACTTATAATTAATCTTACACCTATCGGACTGACATTAACACAACTTATGAACTAACACCATATTCACTTATACTTGCGCACATTTATTTCCACATATTTATATCACACTATTTATTTATTTAACCGAGCTATCGCCAATTAACCCAACTAGGATCGCTCTCTGACGATAACTCCCTGAGCCATCACCTTTCGGCCCCCCGGACCGACTACACGATCTCACCAGATCGACTAACTTATGATGACTGCCCTGGCGTGTGTTTTGAAGAGCCTATATACCCTGCAACCAAACCTACGCGAATGCTCTGGTCTTTTTCGAGAAGCCTACTGGATCTTTCCACACATACATACATACAGCTCACACCGACATTACGTCATCGCATAAACACGATCTAATAGCGTGCCTCACTGCACGTATACACACACACACACACATGTGCACTCACACACACATGCAAGCATAATCTTCTGGAAATTATATAGAACTTCATTTTGTTACACTACTTATTAATTTAATATGACAACTTTCATATTTATAGTCTAAAATCCGCAATTTCAAGTAATTTGCTTAATTAATTGAAAATAATTACGCGTATTTGTTTGTTTTTTTATCATAAGTAATATTTTAATAGCTAGAATTACAGAAAATGTAAATAATATTGTCTGGCAATAAATAAATACTAAATCAGGGTAATATATTATACAAATTTTTTATCAATAAATTGAAAGGATATTGAACACAATAATCTTAATTAATTATAATAATAAATGACATTAATATTATTTATATATTAAAACAATTGATTTTGAAATTGTTATATGTCATTTTAATAAGCACAATTACTAGTATATATCTTTATTTATTTACAAATGTGGAATAAATTATTCTATATTATATGTAAATAATTATGATTTGCTAATTTTAGTGATCTATAATGCACATAATTATTTTATTTTTCTGTCATAAATCTTTTAACAATTTATTTCAATTAATTATATGTTAATGTACTTCAGAATTAATTAATAATTATTTTAATGTTTTTATTACAGATTTCTAAGGAAATGCAGATAAATGACTGTCGGGATATGTAAGTTATTTTATATATTTTTTTTTCGTATGTGTTTTTTGTTGCAAAATTGTGTTTTTTATGAAATTGGAATTTGAAAGGTTGTTTAATACAATGTCTTTGAAAAATAAAATTATATATTTCTTGATACTATAAAATAATTAAGATTCATATAAGGTTAAAAAAAGGTTTAATGTCGTCGGGGCATAGGGGAAGAAAATTGAGGGGAAATAAATTTTTTGAGACTTCACTTATCACTGAACTAGACTACAAAAGGCATTACGAATTGGCATTAGAAAAAGTACTAGATTGTAGAGATCTACTGGAAATGATTGAAGTTAACACTTTGAGAGTTATCTAAGAATGAACTGATTTACATTACATTGTAATATATATGTGTTAGAAGGTTCCTCTTTACGTCGAGTATACAAGTATTTATTGCACTAAAAATTATTTTCAATTTTAGAAAAACCGAAAATATTTTACTTCACATATATTTTAAATTTTTTCAAATACAACAAAATAAATACAGAAAAATTATTTATTTTAGCAGATGTTTGAAACATTTTTTAGAGACAGAATTTTCACTAATTTTTATCCTTAAAGAAGTGCATAGGATAAATCGGAAAATATACTATAGATGAAAATACTAATAAAATACTTTTTGCGAGCTCAAGAAAAATATTGGTATAGAATTACACATTTAAAAAAAAAAAAAAATAAAAGAAAATTACTAAATATTGAAACTATTCGGTTCAATTACATATAAAGTTGTTAAACGCTTTGTAAATTAATTCTTTTGTTAATTAGTCTAGTTACCTAATTGATTAAGTTAACAATGTTTCATGTAACTGGCCTTTAGTTTTCCAGAAAAACATTGGTCCCATATTGCCACCTCTTTTGTTTATAAAAAAGTGCCCTTATTTTTTGCTTTAGAATATTGCTTTTGATATATTTTTTTTATGTCTAATATTATAAAATTCAAGTGAACTGATTAAAATTGATTATTAAGTAACTTTAACGATACATCAAAAGTAATTTTGACAAAAATCTCTTTTAAAAGTCAGGTGAAAATACTGTTATTTGATTTTGAGCCTATTTTTTTTGAAAATTTTTTTTAATATATTTACTTTTAATATTTCAATATTCCGTATAGCTTTACAATATTCACATTTTACTAAAACTAAACAAACAACATAAAAACATATAAACATTTTATCCTGCAACGGTGAAAGAAAATCTTTCAGTTGAATCCTGCAAAATCCTTTCATTCCTACTCGTGCCAGATCCTCCATATCTAACTCACCAGGACTCTACATTCCAACTTTAACTCTGATCCCGCTTTTTACGGCAATGGTTCAAATATCAAAATAAGCAAGAGTCCGTATACATACATACATACATTCAGGGTGTTTTGTTTCATATACACCTACAAGGTGAAGAACCCAAATCTTTTTCTCTTGACTGTTGTATTACACATCCACCCCGTATATATGTATTATGAAGATGATGAAAATGTAATCTCTTCTTTTGCTCTCGCGTGGAGATTATTGTTATGAGGTGAAACAGGCGTTGACTTGTATAAGACGCCTGGCTACTGTTTATAACATGTTGAGTTGTTTTATTTTTACGCTATGTTTCTGTATACTATATATTAAAAGGTGTACGGTGGTTTTTGAATAGAGGTGTCATTAAAAATGTTATATTGTGTATAAAAGCAGATTTTATGTTGATGTAAATGTGGAAATCTGTGAATGATACAGGTTTTATTTTTTTATGCAGTTTGCAATGAGATATTTTGTGTTTCACTGTTTAAAATTTTATACGGTAACATTTAACAAATTAAAGAATTGTTATTTTTTTTCTGTGTCATTTTTAAATTAAACTATATTTGATTTAAATGTTTTATTTTATTCCTTAATTATTTATTTTATTTTATCTGCTTTAAGCAAAATAGTTTTATTGTTTGTTTAATTTTTATTACTATTTTGTGATATAGTAAATATATGGGGTTGTAGCATGTACCAAGTTAGTCTCGCGACTAAGTGGCGACTAACGCTGCTAATCGTCTCGCAGTAGCACGATTACAAAAATTACAAAAATTACTTTTTGTCATACATTCCACATTTAATTTATTTATGATACTTCATATATACTTTTTTATTCTTATTTTTGGAAATATTTGCTTACGCAACTCTCAATTATGCCAGTTCATCTACTCATGTTTTTTTTTTTTTGAGTAAATTTATAAATTTAACATTTGTAAATACTGAACAGAACTGCAATTTTTTGTAAGAAAATAGACAAAATATTGACAAATATGTTCAGAATTCCAATATTAATTACAAATTTTAATGCTTTTTCCCGTAAAATATAAATTTTATTTATTTTTGTTGATTTACATATTAATAATCAGCATTCATTCTTTCAAAAATAGTGTATCTACTACATTTTAAACTTTAAAATTAGTTTTTATTTAAACTTTCAAATTTATTTAGGTATAATGACTGTCGAAATAATTGAGTATTTTTTATAGTGGCTTGTAAACTACTATCTTATTAAATAATTAGTAATATTTGAAAGCAATATTATTTAATTTTAATTACAAATAAATTTAAAACTAGTTACAAATTTGTTAACACCGATTTATATTTTTTTATAATGAAAATGTAGTATACGCCAATGTCAATTGCATTCAAAATATATGAAATATAATATTTGAATATATGATTAAATTCTGTAAAAATCGAAGTTTCGACATACTCTACGTAGATTATCATCAGGGAAAATTATACAAATGATATATACAATAAGTAAACAGAACAGAGAAATAAGTTATTAGGTAACGTAATAAGTAACTAGATTATAAAATTTATAAATTATTAATTAAAGGAAGGTAAATTTTATTTAAATCTGTGCCTTCGCACTGGTTGATGTCATTTGTTTTTACAAATTTCTAAGGCGCTTATTTAAATAGAAAATTTTTATTATATATGTCATTTGTATATTTTTCCTGTATATATGTAGATTATGTCAGAACTTCGATTTTTAATTAATAATATTTATACAGAATTTAATCCTAAAAATCTTTTTAGTTTAATATAATGAGTTCCGAAAGATTTTTTTATTTATTTAAGATTTACTATGTTATAATATGTGAACCTAAAAATATATTACAACTCTTCTCTGCTCAAAGAAAATTGACGAATATAAATCCAACCATCGTAGATTTCAGTTGAAACTGTGGGCGCACTGTCATCTAAAAATCAATTTACGCTTGTCAGCTTCGGAAATTTTTGAAAGAATAGCATTTACACGTTCTACGCTTCAATATATACATATATATCTCGCTATATTCCTCCGCATCCTAGTATCTTTCTACATATAAACTTCTTTCTATCCAGCAATATATCGCGCCGCGAAAAAAGGAATTTTTCCGAACAAAATTTCTGTATGCAAAATCAAGTGGCAGGCTGCATTGCCAAGATAGTCCAATAATAAGATAGATTGCGGTTTGCTTGGCACGACATGCGAACATTGTGCACTCTGCTGGCGTGGAAATAACTTTACAGGACGAGCTATTCCGGCCAGGGGCGGTGCAAAGGGGGTAGAGAAATTGAAGGGAATAAACAGTTTTTTTTTTCGTCGTTTTTTTCCTTGCCCGACCCGGGTGATATGTATGGAAATATTTTGAAAGTGTATTTTTCGTGAGTGAGAACATGAGATATAATAAAAAAAATAGAGAGTTGAATTGGGTTTCGATGCTCATTTGTCATTTCAAACTAACTTGTTTTGCTTTTGTTTTATATTGCCGTGTAGAGTATGTGAATGGGGAGTTATTGATATATTGACAATAACAGAAATTGCCAAAATGTTTTTAGGATTTTTATTCAAATAAAATTGCAAATAGGTATTATATTATATGAAATATTATATTGATGTAAAATCAAATTAACAGCTAATTTCAACTGGTGACAAATTGCCAAAAATAAATAAATAAATAATCCATAATGGTATAAATATATAGTAAAAAATATAATTTGCAGTTTGTGCAGAAGTAATTTGATTAACTAATCTAATTTGTTTTTATTTTGATTTTATTCGTATTTGTATGGCCAGTAGCGTTACAGATTGTTTTTTTCTAATACATATTTTTTTATTTGATAAACAAGTATTTTGTAACACTACAAGATTTACAGATAAAGAATTTATCCTTTAGTTTCAAACGTGATTTTAATTAACACAGTTTTTAATTATTATTTTTTTAGAAATTTATGAATATGTATATTATTATTTAATGAAATAAATACTGTTTGTCCTACATCAGATTCAAAAAGAAAACGTAAAGAAAAATTTGATATTCACCATTTTGAAATCATGCAATTACGATATATCTCTATGGATATAGGTACCGTTTTATCAAATTTTCTATGGAAAGCAGTAGCGGTAACATAAAAAAAAAGCGGGGGCACATAGAGGGTAGGCAAAGTGGCGTGACGCTCGTATGGCATGATGGACAGAACTATCGAGCGTCTGAAGCAGATATATATTATAAACATTTTCAAAATTAATCATGCTCGTCTTCAACGTTGACTGTTTCTCATATATCTTATTCTTTTTCATATTCGCATGTGTGTAAGTGTGTTTGTGTATGTGTGTTTGTGTGTGTGTGATACGGTATACCACAAACGACAACGACATTGGCGTGGTACGGCTTTAGTCGCTGGAAAAACGGGAGAAATAGATGGAAAAATATGGCACACACATACAGGCCCACACATTCAACCCATGTCGTATGAAATAAAATATTTTTAGACGAATGTCTTTTATTTTGACACACGATTTTGTCTTAGATTTTTTTTGTCTCCGCTCAACGTTCATATATGTGTGTGTGTCTGTATTTTTTACGCATACATCACGTAATATAAAAATGATTTTTTAAAGTATATATGTTTTTGTTCTACTTTCGGAATAACATTTGAAAATTATATTTTTTTATTTATGTTTGGAATATTGCATCAATATTTTGGGATAGCTAGGTTTAAGTGCAGTTTTGTCTTATTAATTTTTAAATGAGGTTTTCTGATGATGATATACATTTAGTATACATTTAACCTAAGGCTTTTATGTTTTAATATATAATATTTAGTAATTGCTTTAAGATCAAATTTTATCATCTTTTTTTAATTAATTGAAAATTAATTATAATATTCTATCTAAATTTATAGTTCAATCTACATCATTAGAATAAAGTTGAATAAATGTTTGATATTTCAAATTATTTAATTAATGTTTTATAATAAAATATTTTACAGTTGATTAATTTTTGCTAAATTGCAACAAAGATGAACATTAATAATAAAATAAATTTTAATAAATACAAATTTTGTACAATATTAGTCTTTTTTCTTTAATTTCAAAAACCTGTGCTTCAAATTCAATTTATTTTTAATTAGCTTATCATAAAGAAAAACATATGAATGCAGTATTTTATTTACACATATTTCCAACTAAATATATTCCATATTACTATCAAAAAACTTTGTTTCGTCTATCGATTTACCATCTCAAATCTTACACAAGTCTCTCTACAAAACTGCAAAAACTGAACAAATATGAAAAACATGACCCCCGGGGGTCACACTATTTGTGATATACACCTATAATACCCATACATGCTTTCGGTTTTTTCCGTTTTGCCGTATACGGGATGGAATAGGGCTGGCATGCAGTTTGTGTTATCCTGAAGAGTGGATAACGCTCGAGGATAACATCGTATACGGACTGGCATAAAATGGGTGATATGTATAGCCATGGGCATCGTATTTCTGTCCCCGCTCTGCCGTTGCGGCATTATTCGCGACATGATTTGTTACTGTTATCCGCAATGGGATTGAAGAATCTAGAATGCTATGTGCTCTATGGAAATGGCATAAAATTGAACAAAATATTGGTGGCAACCAGATTATTTTATGCGTAAACTATGAAGTTGTACAATTATTTGTTATAATACTTTTAAATTACAATATTGATATAATTTGCTTATATTTTTAATACTTTATTGTCAATGTCATTAAACTAATTTCAGTTTAAAAAAATTAAAATAGGTTTTTATGGTGCTCATGATGGTTATGTGATTTTATATTTTTGCAGTATTGCTTTTACTGAAAACTGTATTCAGTTTATGATGGTGATAGCGTGATTGTGCATGTATGTTTAAATATTTATTAATTTAAGTGGTTAGAAGATACAAACATTTTGTGCAAGACTTAGAACATAAATATTAAAATAATTAAGTTGAACGACCTTTGAATATATTAATTTGATTTCTTCTTAAACAGGGGTGTAGGTCACGTTGTTTTTTTAAATAAAACTACTTGAATTTTATTTTACATGCTACTAGTTTCGGTACTACAGCGTACCTTCTTCAGGCAATCTATTTTATTTTGTAAAAAACATTGCAGTGTTAAACATCATACAATCATACATTAATAAATTTCAATGACAATAAAACTTACGTAAAATGTAAATTAAACAAAAACGTTTGTTGTTGAATAAATCGTACCAGAATAGATAAGTAAACGTGACCTACACCCCTGTTTAAGAAGAAATCAAATTAATAAATATTAAATTTACCACATCCATGTTTAATAATAATGTCAGAGCAGTAGCCGGGCCTGTTTAAGCACTAGGTATTACCTAATATTATTCTAGATAAGGCATTAATTAAACAGAATCGGACACAGTAGTTTGATGAACTGCTTATTTTAAAAATCAGTAGTTTAGATTATTTGCCGAAACTCGTCACTTCTCTATGCAAACGCACAACCTACAGTTTCGAATGGTGTCTAAATGAATAATCACGAAACAAGTACTTTGATATTTGTTGTCAAGGCTCTCCTAGGGTTGTCATACTAAATATGATGATGCTGTTTAATAATGATAATAAATGATTAGATAATATGTACATCAAATTTCTAAACCAGAACCGACACACGTACATAAAATGCTACTTTTTCTTTCTCCATCAACAATTTTACACGAAGGACCAACAAAACTTCAACTCCCAACTAGAAAGTGGGAAAAGCAGGAAACTGATCTCATTGAAAGAACAGCAAATGTAAATATTGAACACACCTACACACGTTCATCTAAGTCGGTGGTTTCGCGTGACGTGGATCTTAAAGGTACTTATCTCTCGAGTAAATAGTGAAGATGTGGCGACACGACAAAGATATCCAATCAGTGCGCTAATATGAGCACGAGCGAGACAGACAGCTTCTAGCATACGCGGGTGATGCAGATAAGGTAAGGGACACACACACAGTGAGAGACACGTGAATGAGAGCAACTGAGATGCGGTTCATTTAAACTGAACTCGATTGAGTTGGGAGTCGGGAGTTGCCGAGACACTGTTAGCGTCCTCGTTGCGACGCTTGACGATGCCGGGCGTCATATCTTGTTACCTTTCGGTTGGTATCACTGCTCTTTATCCATATACTTCATCCCGTTAGGGGTGGATATGTCTTGTAAGATTTCTTTAAGCAGGGAAAGGGTAGGGAATGAGTTAGCAAACAATTTTCGGTTTTTTTTTTTAGTTCCGATTTGAATTGTCAGCTTTTTTTTTTGGTAAATGAAACTAAATCGGTAATAATATATTTATATTTTATGTGAAACTGTAATTAACATATCAGCATATACACAATGATTATTTTTTTTATTGACGTATTAAATTGCTTCTTATAATGACTGTGGTTATACATATTTGTTACATGCTTCGTCGAATTTAATATTGTATTGTAAATAATTTTAGTTACACAAAATTAATCATTAAAAATTTATTTCGATATTTAAGTGGAAAAAATATCTTAATAATAAATTATAATTAATAAAGTATTTAAACATTTGTCAACTCATTTTGCGATCATTTAAAAGGTGATTTTAATAGAACGGCGCTTGAAAATTGAAAATCGATTTTAGAGATGATAGAAAATTAATTATTTCAGTTTTATAGAAGTAATTTATTTTATTTTAAAACAAAATATAATTAATATATTTGAATATATATACATAATCACGCCATGTACCCAAAAGGGGTGGCATAAACACTTTCCATTATCTCGAAATTAGTTTTCTCCAAGTACTCAAAGCATCCAAAACCTTACAACCAGCATTAATTTTTCTTTCAATCTCACGATCAAAGCGACTATTCTTAAACAATAAACTACACAAAGACACAAATTTATCTATCTGATTTAAACGTACACTATCAACAGATACATTACATTCAGTCGTCAAGTCACCCTTCTCAAAAACTAATAATTTGCACTTATTAACATTCAACACAAGATTAATATCATTACCTACAACATTAATTTTATCAATCATCCTACTTAGTTGCTCTTCAGAATAAACAGATTTAGACTTAGGTATATGAAATTTTGTAAATTAAACAATTTTTTTTGTCATCTTTAGAAATAGTTATAACAACAAATGAAAGTAAAAATTTAGCATGTTTATACATTTTACTTTTTATTTATCTTTTAAGAAAAATTTTTTGAAGGATAGTTTTAGTTTTCAATTATAATTATATTTTAAAAAATATATACCTTGTTAAAATATAATTTTATTTCATTTAAGATTTACTGATTATGATTTTGACAATTGCTTTTATTTTTATTATGTCAGTCATTTCATCAGATTATCAACTTAATATTAAAAAGAAAAATTATAAAGATAAAAAAATCAGAAAACAAAATAAACAAAAATTTAACAAGCAATAAATCAAAAAAATTTCCGTTTCAATATCAGTCATAATGTTCTCCTCTTTTCTTTTTTTTTTTTTTTTTAAATCGGTCATTAACCGGTTTTAACAATTCCCATCGTATATCTACCTTGTAATTCCAAGAACGAGAATATATAAATACATATATGTGAATAGAGCTTAGACAAGACACGATACGTTATTAAAACTATACAAAGATGATAGTGAAGTTTAAATTGAAGAAAAAAAAACATTAATTGAATTTCTTTATATGATTTCTTAGAAAACTAGTGATTAATGTTGAATTAAGTAAACTGTATGAATAGTTTCGTTTGAAATTTCAATTAATTTTATTTTTATTTTGACATTGGTAATTAATAATTAACTGCGCATATTTGAAAATTATTATTTGATAAAAATTTTGAGGTACGTTAATTAATTCGATTAATTCGATATATATATATTCCTATTTACTTTTTATTATAAATTTTATAATTTTATTTACTTATTTTGTTATTTTAGTAACTTGCTCCTATGTTCTGTTTATTTACTGTAAATGTAAATTTTACATCTTTTTTCTTGAAGAAATTGTACGTTGAATACGTCAAAACGTCGATTATTAATAAATATTAATACAAAACTACAACCTAAAGCCGTTTTATTTTAATCTATTTTTATTCAATATAAAATTAAAAAAAGAACTCAATTTTTTTATATCATATTTTGTCGATAATCTCCCATATACATATAGAAGTTTTATGTACGTAAGATATGTATATGATATAAATGATGGTTTGACGTCATATCCATATACCTAACTTGTCTGGTAGATTATGTCCTGATAAGGATACTGCCAGTATTCCTGCAGCACTGATATCGAAAATATATGGATATATGACTCGGTATCTTCTGCAGTAAATTCGCTGTAGATTAAAGTCTAGTAAATGGTTAAACTCTGTCACATCATTTTCAGATGATTTCTCATTTCGCAAAAAGTTTTGACGATGATGTTCTAATGTTTTGCTTTTAATTCGTGGACAATTGTGTCTATATTTATAATAATTTAAATTTAAATTTTAAATTAAAATATTTTGCAGAAATAAACAAAAACATTTATATATTTAAGTAATTAGTCAAGTAATTAACTTTATATAATTATTGTAAATATACGATTTTATTATTATAATTTGACACTTTTATTTAAATTAAAAATAATTTAATTATTGTCAATATACAGTCCCTAACAAAACATGTTTAAATAAACAGTTTTCTCCGTGTGGTTACCACTGAAATATAGTAATAACTGGAACGCGCACTGGCCGCTCAAATGCGAGCCGAGAGAGATAGGAGATACGGGGGATACCCGTCTTTGTCTTTCTAATGGCGTAGCATTGCTACTACATGATAACTTAGATAGCTATGAAAAAAAAGGATCTCACTGCTATATGTCAAATTAATATATCAAAAATGATAAAAATACCTTTTATAGAGGAATTCCCCAATAAAATCTCATTACGTATCGTTTAGCCGATGTATTTAGCTACAATTTAATATGCAACAACATAAGATTGTCGCATTTTTAGCGCAAGAAATCGCATTTAAATTTCAAATGCGCAGAAGTGTAAGACAGTGATAGAGATCTCCCGTATCTCCTATCTCTCTCGGCTCGCATTGGCGCTACTAGAACACATAGGCAGTGCGCATTCCAGTTATTACCATATTTCAGTGGTGGTTACCATAAAAATAAACACGTTGGAACGATTGAAAAACATATTTGTTTAAGTTTTATACTAAAATTTATACTCTACTAATCAAATTTAGCGAAACTCCTTTTGCTATCACTACACAGGGTGCCGTTTCAAAACCGGTGGCAACGCAGAATCCAATCTCAAAATCGTTACGTTCCCTCTGATGTGAGGCGCTGCTCTGCCTCTTCGTATGTGTTCGGGGTACGTATGTCGTTGGCAGCAAAGATAGATGATGATTTTGGCCTGTCCTTATGATTTATTATGGTCGATTCGTGGAACCGCCACACGCTTACACACACACACACACATATCGGCTCTCGCTCGCGATTTTCGCAAAACGCTCTCTGTATATATATATATATATATATATATATATATATATATATATATATATATATATATATATATATATATATATATAGTCGCTGCTGCTCAAACTGAACTGTCGTTTTGCTGGAGTTCGTGTGTAATGTGTGTAGTCCGTGTCAAGATTACGGCCAACACTTGCCCTGATGGGATTGTGTGTGTGTGTGCGTGTATATATTTATGCCTAATCTATCTGTATTACATTTTTGAAGTTGGAATTTGAAGTTTGAAGGGGTTGGTTGTGAGATTAAATGTCGTAGGTGTTTGAGAAAATAAATAGTTTTTTTAGAGGGTTTAGTTCAGATGAATAATGGAATTTATTGATATTGAGTTGGTACATAATTATTAGGCGTTTTTGTAGGCGGGTTATTTGTTAATAAAAATTGCTGTTTTGTTTACTTTTTTTAATAAAAATCTTATTTTATTTTCAGGTTATAAAAATGCATGTTGATAATCATACTCATATTCGTCATATTATGTTGACTACGTTCCGAAATAATCATTTAAAAATGTTATTGTTGAATTTTTATGTTTTTTTTTATAATAAATATTGTTTAAAAAAATCTGATAATTCTGCACCAAACCTATATATTCATCAAACATAAATTACGTAACTCCATTAAGTATAACAGCACATGAATTTGTGATGTAATTAAAAACAATATTTTTTATTCCATTCGTTTGTTTTAGTAAATAATATAAATATTATTATAGAATTTGTATATCGTAAAGTAATATTAATCATCAATAAAAATAGACAAATTTTACAAAGAAAAATCTACAAACTCGCCAGTGAAAAATATTAAAAATTTTCTCAAAATCAGATAAATTTAAAAATAATTTTACGAGCACAACTCTTACGTTTATAAATTAAGTAAAATCCACACAAAACACATTGCACTTAAGATTTATAAGTGCGATAACATTTTCGAGTAATTTTCTTATTTACACCTCGGCGTGTCTTCCTCCGGTCAACTGACCGCTTTAAAATTAGGCCACACACACCTGCCCCGAAAAAATGTGGCCCCGATTATTTTTTAAGGGCATTTTAGTGTCGTTAGAATGCGTTAATGTAGCGACATGTGTTTGGGGGATTAATCAAGAAAAATTACGTGGCAGATAGTTTAGATTTTATTAATATGATTTTTATCGCTAAATAAAATTTTACCGGAATTTTATGATAGTAGAATGTGTGAGCTTCATTGTTAGGATGATAATTTTAGGGGTATAAAATTTTTATTTCTTTATTTTTTAATTTTTAGAATATTTTCAGATACTGTTAAAAATAACTAATAATGGCTGGTACTAGAAGCTCGGTTTTAAGTAATACTAGTTTTGAAATAATGCATTTGTCATAATACTAGAACATACACATCAAAAAACTGAGCTTGTAGTACCAGAAATTAATTTTACTTATTAAATAATTTTATTATACAATAAATGTTGACATTTTGAAGCATAATTTGTTTCCATATTAGTATTTAATTTAAATTGAGTAAAGGAATAACGAAAAAACATCAAAATTTTAATAATAATAATATTTTTATTTCTATTTTAACCAAATACATATGATATGGGAAAAGGTTAACAAAAGAAAAAAACAGTTTTAAAAATATACATAAAACAATACAGTACAGTAGAATAAATTATTTAAATTCCAGTAAAATACTAAATATTGAATAGCACGTATCACTAAGATAATCTTCAAATTATAGTTTGTAGTTAGTAATTTATTTAAATGAAATTTAAAATTTCTTTTTGATTTTATATTTTTGATATGATTAGGTAGATGATTGTAAAATATTATTATATAAAAAATTTAAATATATAAGACATAAAAATATTTTTGAAATATTTATGAAATATGAAATGTGTCATTTATAAAATTTTCATTGGTTAGTAAATGTAGCACATTATGTACGCCTACTGGTATAAATATTACAATGTGCATATTATTGTATTATTTATTCGTGGTAAATGAACAGGAGTAGTTTGTGGTCAATCACAACATTACATTTAAAACAAGCAGTATGGCAAGGCTTCCAAATCGAAACGAGTAGTATACTTCAAATTAAAATTAAGTGGTTTTGCTAAGATGCCATGCAATTTTGATATTATAATTATTTTAAATTTTATTTATGGCAAACTAAAAAGTATAATTTTTTTTTTTTATAGTTGTAGAAAAAGTATAGTATATAAACTTGCACAATATATTCATTTCTAACTTGTACATATTTGTGAAAAAATAGTAAAGTGTCTACAGAACATAAAGTCACATAAACTCATTTAATAGAATGTATTGTTATGCGAAAATGTTTTTAAATATTATGTGTATAAAATCTGTTCTAGGTGTAAATTTTTTTTTCAAACATAATACAATGCAATGAGTTTATGAGATCTGGATAAACTATACCATTCTGATTAATATTATTGTGCAATAAACTTGTAGTATTTAAAATGTAATTTTTATATAATGAGTTTGAAATAATAAAAAAAAATTATATTGTTAAAGTAAAAATTTGGATTTAAATTAATATTAGTTTTCTTCAATATTTTTGTAATATATTATAATACGTTTTTTATTTATTGGCTAATAAATATTTCACAAACTTTACTAACAGGAAGAAAACGAATTCAATACATTTTCGAAACACTTAAACATATAAAAAATACTTATCACACATATTGACGTAAATTCATCGAATAACAATACAGTAATAAGATAGAAAATAACATATAAAAGTACTTGAATAATATAAAAGCATATTAAGCAAGCAACTACATCGAGTGAAAGAAATAGAAAAAGAACGCAACCAACGTTAAAGTATTGAATAAATAAAACGTTGTGTGGTGTGTATGTGTGTTTATGTATTATTAATAATTGTTCCATCATCATTTTATACATAGCACGACCCTAAGGCCGGCCTGTTTTTCATATGCTACACTAGTGACATGTGGGAGTGTCAATAAACTGTCATAAATGAAGGCCTTTTAACTCGCTGCCACGCCGCGTTGGAGCTGTTGCGGTATTAAGGTGCTGCCATCTATAATTTGCTAAACACGGGGAGGTGTTCATGTTGGACAATGTAAGAATTTTTACTTTACAAATTGATTGAGTAAATAAATAAATGAATGCTTCTGCCTTGTATTTGGAAAATTATTTTGAAAAGTTTGTTTTCTGATAGATTTTTATTTAATTCAAGAAAAGTATTTGAAATTATTGTATTATAATAATAATGTTAAGTATAAGAAATATAGAGAAAAAAATTGATTTGTATAAAAATTTATAAATTTACAAAATTGAACAATATTTTCTTAAGATAAATAGATAAATCTTTCAGAATTCATTATATAAAACCAGTTCTAAATAAAACAGCTCGAGGAGCTGAACATATAGTTTCTAAACAATTTTTACTTTGTATGGCAGCATTGGTGCGGTGGTTTTGTATGCGGGTTGTTATCCTTCAGTCAAGCAACGGATCTACAGCTTATAGTGGGTTCCTAATCACTCCAGCCGATATTAATTTAGTAATATAAGGATTAATGTCAGAAATAATATTTAATTTAGAATGAAACGGCTTTAGATTCTAATTCTGTAAAAATATTTATTAATAATTAACGTTTCGACGAACTCAATGTGCGTCTTCATCAGAAAGACTTATTATGTTAATATTTAATTTAATTTCTTGTGTGAGCGCGGTGCAAACCAGGGACTTTTAGGATTCGAGTTTAACACGCTACTACTGTACTACTAGAATCTTAGCAGTAACTGTATTGCATTTGTTTTATATTTTTTAATTGCAAATAAGCAACGAATAATACAAATTTTTTAAGAGTATGAAAATTTGCAGCACAAGTACTGGTAAGTGCTGTAATTTATACGAATGCGAAATGTACTTTCTATGCAAGTAGAATACTATATTTTGCTACAACTATAAAATAAAAAATGTACTTTTTCGTTCAACATGAATAAAAAAAAAGTTAAAAACTTTGTTACGTTAAAAAACTGGAAATAAATAGATAAATATAATTTTCTAATATCCCCTTTTAGTAAAACGAAGTATGTTTTTAAATGAAATTGAACCCAAATTAAATAAAACATCCCCTTTTTGTGGATAAATACCCTATAGCTATTCATATCTGCTATGAAAACAATTGTGAATTTGAACTTTTTAATCTATATATTTTGTAATTTGTTTTTATCAGTTTTAGAAAATTTTAAAAATATTTTGAAAGTTTAAAGCATATTTTGATGTCCAAGGACTCTAATGATGCTATTCTGGTCATCACATTTAAATTTAAGAGATCTTTAGCTTAAATAAGATTTTAACTTATCGATTTAAATAAATTTAAATAGAGCAATTCTGGACATGCATGCCATTTAAATTTAGAGATATTTTAGCTAAAGACTTCACACTAAAAAATAGTAACCAGAATTGAAATTTACTTAAAGTACTTTAAATTTCAAGATTTAAACTAAATTTGATGACCAGAATAGCGTCATAAATTTATAAGTTTTTAGAATTTTTACTGTATTTAATTAGCAATTGAAATGTTCCGAATTTAAATCTTACTTTGGTAATATGATTTTTTTTAATTTAATGTTACAAAATAATAATATTTATGTTTAATGTATTACCACATATTTATTCTTTTATAAATAGATAAAGATAATTATTTTTTTATCACATTTTTTTTTGTCTCTTTATAGAAACTTTTATTATTTATGATATGAAAAAAGGTAAGCATTTTTTTTTGTTATATATGTTTTACTAAATAAACTAGTTATCGTCGAGAAAATATAAATTTTATGAAATAACATATTTTTAATATTACTAATAATAAAAAAATTTCATGAAAAGGCAGGAAAATAAATCATTTTATATAATGAAGTCATAAATTTTTTTAAATATTAATTTATATCAAAATTATAGCTTTTTCAGTTATTTAGTTAAAATAAAATTTATTTTATAAATGATATGGAACCTCTATGGACATTATTATTTTTATTATTTTTGTAAAACTGATTGTGAAGTATATGAAAATAATTTTATTTTATGAATAACAAAACTTATAGCATAAAAAATACTATTTTATTACAGAGATTTTTTAAAATAAGTATTCCAATTTTGAGTTAGTTCCTTTATAGAAACTTCTTTACTAGGTACTTTGCAAAAGTTTTCAAATATAAATTCTAAATTCACATATATAAAATATCTGATATATATAGAGCATGCAGTAGCATTTTCTTCAGCTAAAATCTGAAGATAATGATGTATATATGACTACAACAAAAGCTTTTCAGTATATTGCCATCGTCAAATGATACCAGATGCTTTACCTATCTCACTCTCTCTTACTAAGACATATTCGGTTTGTTACTTCGTCTTTACATATTCCGTCCTTTTTTTTATTTTCTTTACCTTTTTTTTTGTTGCAAAATATTCTTTTATCAAAAGCTAGTTTATTTCTCTTTTCTAAGAGCCACCCCGTATATGTAGAAGAGCTAATGGTGGATTTGAAATCCAAAACATATGAGCATCGACTGTAAGAACCATGGCGTCTTGCTTTGGCTGCGTATTAGAAATGTGTATTGTCTTTTGTTGTGCCTTTTTTCTCTTGTTTTTCAAATGTTTCGTGTGTGTGTTTGTATACGTTGAAACAAATGAACTGAGATGTTGTTAGTTTTTTTTCTTCTCTGTTATATATAGAAGTAAATTGGATGACTCCAGTGCGTATTTGTTGTATGAATAAAATATATTTATTTAAGGTAAAATATGTCTATTCTCTCAATATTTTGTTTATATAATATATGTTTAGTTTTAATAACATATGAATTTATAAATAATATATTATTTCTTCTATATTTGTATTATGATATATATATATATATATATATATATATATATATATATATATATATATTTAAACATTATTTATTCATATAATTTTACTTCTGACAATTCCAATTTTTAAATATGAGATTTAGTTTTTGTTTAGTTTTAGTTTCACATATATTTTCTACCTGAATTTTTTTATTTTTTTTTTGTATTTAATGTAACTAACATCCGAATTGATATTAGTGCAATATATTTTTAATTTTTTGATAAGCAACAAAAAGGTGCGTAATAATAATTTTTAAAAAACAAATATTTTTTTTTTTCCTATACGGTGCTAATGTTTTGTCGGACATTGGAGCTGATTACGTGTATAAAAAAATTTGGCAAATATTTTCTTGCATAAAACTGATGTTTAGTAAGGTCCACATAATTGAATATCTCAAAAACGACTTTCTCTTTAAAAGTTTCATATCCAAAAATGCAGTATCCTTAGGTACATAAAATAAAGTTTTGTTATATAATACTTAAAAACATAAAAACAGGATTTTTACATCTTCAAGATATAAAATAAAGTAGGATATTGGTATTTTCAGGACAAATCTTCATTTTGTACCCTATTGTGACCGTTCCTAGGGATAACAAACGCTGTGAGAGGGGTGTGTAAACAGTGGTGTGGCACGTGGTACGAAACCAGGGGTGTACACTCTCCCTACATTTACCGGCCAGTAGCCTCGGATATGTTGTCATTCGGATCAAAACTTTTCTGTCTTTTATGTGACGAATGCATAAGGATTGTTTTTCCGTATTTTTAATAAAAGTAGAAACTTCGAAAACGTTTTAGTAATTGTGCAATTATTATCCTCCCTGTTTATTCTTGGGAGATTGGAATATAACAATCCGGCTAAGTGGTTACTATGGAAACGGGGTAAACAAAATGGACAAGGGGCAGGTAATATGATATTGTGTATTTGATTTGTGGTTTTAATGAAAATGGACGGTTTAGGGCAGGTATGTGGTTGAAATTTCTGCGAGAATATTTTGGAAATTATATCTACATTTTATTATCTATCAATAAGTAACCATTTATAAGATATTGACACTGAAAACTGAAAATTTACAATAATTTTTGCAAAAACAAAGACCCAATTATAATTTTACCTGTAATTTTCGTAATCGAGTTGATATCTGTATGTAAGTTTAATTTATTTTGTCAAAAATCGGAAAAACTGTATATTACAAGGAGGTATGTACTTTTAAAGATTTTCATAAAAATAAAATTTTTGTTTTGATATGGAATTGGGTTATTTTTCGAAAAAGAATTTTGTGAGTATTTTATATATGGTTTTATTTAATTTTCAGCTTATAAAAAAACATGATAACTTTGTAATTAATTTGTTTGTCATTCGTCTAGCATATTATACGGAAGAAAGCCGCAATATTAGACCTAAAATTAAATAAAAGTATATTTAAAATACACACATGATTCATTACTGAAAAAAAAATCATATTCTACATTGAAATACTAAAAATCAGCCAAAAACTATATTAAATAAAATTTTGTACTTACCAAAAATTTATACTGTACAAATGAATGTATTAAAAAAATTAATTAAAAAGTAAACTTTAGGACGTCTAATGAATTTAATTAATTAATGAATTTATATTTATACCATCTATTTAATAATAATATATAATTAATAAAATAATTCGTAAACATTTTATCCATTTTACTGTTTTTGTCTCTCTACACTTATAAAATCTCTTTTTATTTTTACAAACATTATCATAAATTATTCCATATTTCCATCACGTTATAAAAAATCAAGATAGCGTATATGATCTTCAATTGTTATTCAGCTAGTATAGATATAACAATTGACAATCGTTGTGTCCTAGACGTTAAATAGAGTGGATGATTGGATAACAGAAGTACTCTACCTTTCCAGGTAATATTTTTAAAATATGTATAGATTTATCCGATAGCAATTGATTGTCTATTGATCCATAAATTTGTCAACTGCAAAAAAAACTGATTATTTTTTGCAGGTATAAAGCACTCAAACTATCTTTTTAAATTTTGAATTAAAATAATGGACCTGTCCACTATAATGAATTTCATTATTTCATTCTATTGTCTAAGATAGAAATATATACATATATATTAAAAATTTATAAAAATTTTATGATCTAGTTACTTATTTGTTACCTAGTAACTTATTTGTTACCTAGTAACTTGTTTCTATGTTCTGTTATTTACTGTAAATGTCATTTGTATCAGTTTTTTTGAAGAAGACAGACGTTGAGTTTGTCGGAACGTCAATTATTAATAAATATTAATACAGAGAACTTAAACCTAAAGCCGTTTCATTTTAAGTTTTATTTTAGAAATATATTCCAAAATTGCAATCGAATAATGAATATTTATTTAGATAAATAAATTTGAAAAAAACATATTTTTTAAATATGTAAACATTTCCCCCACTACGAAGCATAAATTACGTCATAGTTTTTAATATATTTATTGAAAAATCGCACTGTACAGCGACCATAACTACTTTATAAAAAATACTTTATAAAAAATCTTGCAAAATCTTAACATAAACACTGCAAAAGTGTAAATTCAAATAACTGCGTGTGACTAGAATTAAGTGTACATTACTTGTAAGTTATCTACTTCTACACTATATCAATAAACGTATGATGAGTGTGTTACATCAGAAATATGATCTACAGCTTGATTTTTTTAAGACATATGGTAAATAAATTTTGCAAAGAAATATAAAGATTTTTTATACAATAGATTTTAAATTGCAAATAAAAAATTAGTGGGCAGGTCCTTTAAAATTTTTGCAAATATAATTTGAATTAATAGTTGCTATAAAATTGTGTAAAATAAATCACAAATGAATTGATTTAGAAAAACTAGTGGATATCAAGTTTATGCCCAACAAAACACATAAATCATATTTGAAATTCATATAGATATATTTAATATACAGTAATATATCAACAAAGTGTTAGTAAAATAAAATATAAACGAAATGAAAATAAAAATTACTAAAAATAAAGAAAAACGACAGACACGGATAGATATTGAATTTGGAAAAACAACTTTACAAAAACAAAGCTTTACTAACACCATGTATTAGGGTTGAAATTATTTTCAAAACATACTTGATCTATTGTGTATTTTTCAATAATGTTTTACAATGTGGTTCAATTCTGAAATATATGTATGCGTATGTTGTATACATGTGTGTGAGTGTATGTGGCAGATATGTATTGATTCACGCATGCTATACACTGAATTTCCCTGCTGGTTACAGTGGACCTGTTCAGTTCTATATATGATTTAGATGTTCTAGTATAACAATTTGAATTCATGACTTTTCAAAAGCTAGATTTTTTTCAGAAAGCTGTATAAAATTTATTATTCAATTTTTCTATATAATAATTTGCTAAAACCCATATTTTGTGTTGTTTACAATTCATTTCTTTATTACTTTTGTATTCATATTTTTTTTTATATAAAAGCAAATTTTGAAATTTTGTTCAATTAATTTATATAAGTATAACTATTTAATTATTACAAAAATTATTATAAACAATTTAACACTAATAAACTTGTTTAGGGTCCCATTTTAAAAGGACCTGTTAATATATTGAAGTAGGTCTGGTTAAATGGTAAATTTTTTATTTCTTTAAAGGAAGGTGACGAAACAAGAAATTTTGGTTCAGATGACGAATCACGAATTACGACATAAAAGTACAAAACAAATATGCAGAATATTTAATTTTTTTTTTTATTTTTGGAACGTATTTTTTTGTAACATTTTAATTTTTAATCAATTATATAGTTTTTTTCTAATGATGATATACGTTTTATATATTGAAATATCAAATTTAAATAATAAAATAAACAAAACATTATTATAAAGCTTTTTTAATTTAATAAATTTTCTGAATAAAAATAAAAAAAATATTTTAATATTTTGTGATTAACTCAATAATCGACTAAGTAAAACGTCATTTGTGATTGACTAAAAAAGTATCTTCAGAATAAATGACATTTTATTGGTTAATTTTAAAACTATTCCACTGGGAATTTTATTTCAAAATTTGGAACTACTGGGCTTTAAACAAATTCCAAATAAAGGGTCATATAATAATATAAATAAATACCTAAATAATCTATACGTAACAAACATTGGCCGCATTAATTTTATTAGTGCTAGTAAAACTTATATCTTAAATTTGTTTATATATCACAAAATGAAAAATAAATCTGTCGTTTTTTAAAATAAATCCAAAAACCGTTACATCTCGGCACACACACACATGTTTGTCAATCGTCAAAATTTTATTCTCCTTTTGGACTGGCGCGAGTATTTTACGATGGATAACCTTAAAATTTCCAACACATGAAATAAAACATCGTATACATTCACACAACAAACACAGAATTTGTATATATGTGTACACAAACATCGAAATAACCCGTGCACAGCACATGTGATCTAATTTCGCGTTGCGGGGTCGAACATTTCCTAAACTCAGCCACGCTGGCTTCAGCATCAGCGTAGTAAGCCTTTGGAGTTTTTGGGCCGAGAAGACGAACGAACGAATGAAGTTTATTTGTGTTAGGTTTCAAGTTTATGTCATAGTTTTTACGAGTTCAACATGATGGTACCGAAAAGCTGCTAGGCTTATTGTTTATTTTGTTTTGTATGTGTGTTTTTCGTGAATGTGTTATTGCCTTGCGTCAAATACACACAACGTCAAAGATTTCATTTTGTTTTTCTTTTGCGCTTCGTTTTTGTTTTGGGGCCGCCGCTTTGTTTTATTTTTTTCGCAGCAGGAGATTTGCTTTTGACACGAATCCGGATATACTTTTTGTCACAGTATTAATTCTTTTTTTTATCTACACTGTCGATAAAATTACATATTTGATTAACTGTCTCTTTAATTGATTATTTTTCTTGTATTAACCTTTTGGCTGCGATACACAATATTATTCAAATGACAATCGCTCAGGCCAGATGAGACATGTTCTTGAACTCATTATCAATATTCAGTTATTTAATTGGTTGCTATGCAACATATAAATAATATTTCCAATTACGTACCAGTTCAGTAAAATGATATATAATTAAATCAGTATTTTTCGGTGCCCAAAAAAGGTTCTGAAAGTGAAATCAGTTCCTAAGTATTTAAGATATTTTAAATTTTGATAAATATCTCGAAAACGGTAAGAGATATACGTAGAGTATATCAAAACATTGATTTTCAAATAGAATATATACAGAATTTAATTCTAAAGCTTTTTATTTAAAAAAAAAAGTTAGATTGAAGATCTGTTTAATTTTATATTAAAATTCGATATTTTAAACGTTTATCATCATCATGAAAAAATGTATACAAATGACATGAATAACCCAGAAATAAATAATACTCCTAACTTTTAACAAAAACCAGATAACTAGATTATAAAATTTTGATAATTTATTAATTAAAGGAAACCAGATTTTATTTAAACCGGTGCCTTCACACTGATTTATATTATTTATAATATTTAATATTTCTTATCAATTTACTATTAATATTGTTGGATCTCACTTACTTTATAAAGTAAGTATAGTACTGTAGTATCTTAAATCTAAAGTTTTTTTTATTTTATTACTTTATTCCTTTTTGAAACTGTTCAAAGTTAACACATTGAGAGCTAACCGTGAGCAAATCTTGCTTTGCACCTATGTTACATTGCTACTGCACAGTTATTTCAATCGAAAAAATTCTTATTTGTCATAAACATTGATGAATTTCTAGTTTAATAGAAAAAATGAATTATTTTCCAGATATTTTATCCATTGCAGCTTAAATGGGACACTAAAGGCAGGTATAGGCAGCATAGTTAAATTTGATAGATAGAATATATAGATTTAACCACTTGCTAATGTAACGAGTACACCAAATACAGAAAATGTGTCATTTGAATCTAGTAGGTATTTAATTTAACTGACTACTGAATAGTTTTAACCGAGATTAAAAATACTGGCCCTAAGTATAATTTCCCGTTGTTCCAAAAATCTAATATATCGAATACGAAATCGACGTTTTTCTGTTCGCATGTTCATAGCCTACTTTCCATCGCTATTAGTCTATGCGTGCAGGTATAACATTTTTCGTCTATAGATACAATATATTGTTTCCATCTTAGCTTACGTTACGTTAGTTTGTCGGTAGATAATTAACTAACCGAATTTATATATAAGAAAAAGTCATTTGTAAGGGAAGAATAGAAAGAAGATATACGTCCATATAAATAGAAGGAAAAGGTTGTCAGCCTTTCGTTCGTTTGTCTGTGTATGTGTGTGTTATTTATTGGCCGGAAATCGGAACATTTTCAATTTTCTATGCGTGAATACGTGAATTTTCCAATGTATATAAACGGGCATCACGCTGCATTTTCTTTTATTAACAGGAGGAGAACAATAACCTGTAGCTATTATACTATTTGCCTTTTCTTGATTGTGTTTAGATTGTTGTAATTTGTGATGCTTTTTAATATTATTAAATTTACCAAATGGAATATTGATCCGGTGTTTTGTACCAATTTAGTTTTTTTAATCATTTACTACCGAAGAAATAAATATGTAATAATTATTTTTAGTACAAAAAACTATTAAAGTGATATTGTTTTAATATTGTAATAAGTTTTTGTTTTATACTTTTAGTAAATTAGTATTGCCCGGTATTGCTAGGATGTTATAAGCATAATTTATTACATAAAATTTTAATATAGAAACATCTTAAAGTCACTGTTTTTTTTTATATCATTTTTTAAATTTGTTATATTTTATATTTAATTTAATTTTGAAGCACACACTAAAAATATGATAATTTGTAATACTGATATTTATTTAAATATCTTTACATCAATAATATACTATGAATTGTTTAAAGTATTTATTAAGTCTACTTGTTAGTTATGGGTCTATTCTATTTACATCTGTGAAACACTGGTATTTAGTCTTTTTCTATCAAAAGTAGAAATTCATGTATTAGAAAAAAAACTAAACATTTTGTAACATTACAAATCTTTTAGATATAATGAGAATAGAGTCATTAGTTAGTTTGTTCGTTAAGGACAAGTTTTGTAACTCATTTTTACATATTCCATCAATTTAAAATTTTGCACAAATATGTATTTCTGATAATACTACTATATGGAGACTAGAATTTTAAAAATTTGTTTTCAATAATTTTTTTTCAATAATTTGAACTTATATAAATTTTGTTGTTTTACTATGTGTTAACTTAAGGTCTTAACTATTTGTATCCCAAATTTTAAGGTCTTTCGATTTTTAATTTTTCTTTATTTATTTAATTTCACCAAATAGGGAAGAGTCTTATTAAATAGCTCAAATAATACAAACATAAATTTATAATACATAATTTTACTTAAAAACGTTATCTCCCGTATTTTGAAACATTTTCATTAAAAATAGTGGTTTATTAAAATGAAATTTTTTAACGAAAATGTTTCAGAATACGGAGGTAAGTGTGTACAATGTGTAAGTGATTAATAAAAGTACAAAGGGGACATAAAAAAATATTTATACTTATTTCTAACTTATTAAATGAGTTACATATATGATAAATTATTTGAATATTATAAGTTATAATATAATACATCTGGATCAATTCCTGAAATTTCAGAAAATGTATTTCTTTAAATTGTTAAATGTTGAATTATACCTATTATGTATTAAAAAACAAAGAGTTATCGGTGATCGTTTTATAAATTTTAAGTCAGTTTTGCTAATGATTTTTTTTTATATATTTTATTTTTTGAACAATCGATAATATTATGATAAAAAATACCACTCAGTTTTTAACTACCCTTTAAATTATTCATAGCCGCCTGTTTAGCGTCAACAACACACTTCAACCGCGATATTAAACACTTATTTCCATTTTTCTTCTGATTTTTTCGTGAGCTTTCCAACCACTTTTAAATATTTATTAAAACAGACAGATAATTTAACTAATAAGTTATGATAACCGTAAGATTATACGACAATTCCGATGATTTTGAAGAACCGTTCGTATCCGAGATTTTCCCGGCGAAGAAAAACTAGTAAATTGGAAATATCGATAATGGACGATCATCCGTCTGCCATCTTTGAACCGTGTAGCAATTGTTCAAGCGCTTTTTTCAAAGAGTTGTTGCCTTGGTTACCAAGGAAAGCAAGCTGAAGGAGAAATTATTCTTTGTATGATGTTCTATTCAAAGTAGAGGATTTTTTTCCAGCTTTTATATTACTTTTTTGCTTTATAGACACGGATAAGATGCATATATGTTATTGAAGGCATATGTGGAAGAGGAAAATTTATAATTGTGTACTGATCTGCGTACATGCGTAGCGGAATATTTAGAAAAATTGGTTTTATGTTATAGTATTTATACTAAAAATAAATTATTTATACTAACATATAATTCATATTTATTTTAAATTTATTTTCGCTTTTTTAGAAAGCTTAATAAAGTTAAGTAAAAATTTTAAATTTTTACTTAAACATTTAGCTTGTAAATTTGTTCAAATAGTTTTGTAAAATACTTTAATTTCTTTTTTGTTTCAGATATAATTTATTACGGGATTTAATGGTAAGTTATTTAACTATTATTGTATTTAGATTTTAATTATTGTAATATATTAATCAATATTTTAAATGAATATTTGTATGAATATTTGTAACGTTTTTGTATTTTCTAAACTATTATATATTAATTTATTAAAAGAGTATATATATATATATATATATATATATATATATATATATATAAAAATGTTAACAAAATAATTGCATATTTTACAAAACTATATCAAAATAATATGAAATATGTTGATAAAATTTTTGATCTTGTTTAAGAACTGAATTTTGCAAATGAAAATATTTGTATTAAAATATATAAATTTTAAAATATAAATATTTGTCAATTGTCTTTCAAATTTGAAATTTCTTACAAAAAAAATATATTTTTGTGACAAAAGCAATAATCTAGATATTTTTACAAATGTAAAATAGATATAACTTTAAAATGCGACAAATATTTCTTTAATATGTTGATTTAAAATAATATTATTTTTTAATGAAAATACACAATTTAATTTTGCTAAATTTTTAATAAAATCAAATATTTTAATATATGAGAAGTATTATAAATGTAGATGAAACTAAAGTTGCTTGACTGGATAGGGGACATTTGAAAGAAATTGATTTCGGGATAGTGAAAATAGTTTGTGCCATACTACTTGGGTACAGAGCGTGATTGTGTATTTATGTATGTAAGATAATATATCTAACCAAATTATTTGCTAAATATTCAAATTTAACATATAACTTAACGACACGTTAAAAATAAAAATTGTGATTTTGTAAATTTGAAAAAAAAAGTAACATTAATTTTAACAATTTTTTACGGAATTGATCCAATTACCTTTCATACGGTTTATACTTTAAATTTAATATAACAGTTTTCAAAATATAATAATTTAAAAATACTAATTTAAAAACTAATGTAATTTAAAAAGTTAGAATCTTTGAAAACAAAATAAACAATAAACTAACATATTCAATAAAGTCATTTTAACCACAATTTACTTCAATTTCATTAAACATAATGTTATCAATGTTCCACTTTAAAAACCAGATTTCTTTATTGTTTTTTATCTTTTATAAATACCGCGCGCGAAAAAGAGACACCACAACACTTTAATGCGCATGTCTTATAAAACAAAGACATCATCATCCACCGACCATCGTAAGCGCAAGTGCGACAGAACGATAATGGTTACTAACACTGTATAAAACTTCTCTAATCGTCGGAATACATTTTTAAAGACGAGACTGCACTGTGTACACCATCCCTGACTGAATTATTAAAGGATAGACTGAAATCGTGGAATTAAAATCTTGGTTTTTTCAGCTTTTCAGCTCGGTGCTGAAATATGCTTCTTATATATGCAGACGAAGAGTTTTTTTTTTTTTAATACTTTTTACTTCTTTCATTCATTGAGTTAGGATTTTTTTTACTTGTTTAACGAGCAGAATTTAAATATTATTAGACGGTGTTTGCCAGTTTAAGAATATTGTAATGTGATTTTCTAAATGTTTTAATGATGTTTTGAATTTATATACAGTGTGTTTTTAAAGTATTTTTTGAAATATATTTTGATAATTTAGTTTTGTTTTAATAATTTATATGCTTTAGTCCCGACAAAACTTTTAGATAAATTTTTGGATTATAAATTATACTTTAAGTGGCTTTCAAGTTTTTCGAAATTATTTTATTTTTTCGTAATTTTGTTAGTTTGGACATATGTACATAATTACTTCGAAATCAAATAGCTTTAGCTTATAGTTCTGTATTAATATTTATTAATAATCGACAGTTCGATGAACTAAACTTTTGTCTTCATCAGGAAGAATATTTAGTAGAGTTCGTCGAAACGTCGATTATTAATAAATATTAATACAGAACTTTAATCTAAAGCAGTTTTATTTTAATATAATTTAATAATTCTGCAATTGTTAAGAATAAATCTAATATTAAGCTTTTGCTTTTGCAAAAATACAAGCTAGTATTTTAAGATAATTGTTAATAGAAAGACAATTTCAAAATATATAATTAAATTCATGGAATTATAATTTTCATATTTCAATGTAAAATTTAGTATTTGTAAATATTAGGTTTCTCCGCGCTGTCTGCATATCTAAAATAAAATATAATTTTTAGTTTTAAATATTTTCTACTATTAAACTTATATTAACTGGGTCTAGATGGTTTAAAATTCACTACAAACTGTAGAATTCTTGCTTGTCTCATTTTCTAATTATATTCAAAATGCATATATTGTCTATTTAAGGGACACCATTTACAAAAAATATATAAACACGTAAAAGTGCAAAGATAAAAATTGAACAATTAAAAATTAAATTTACAAATTATATATGTATTTGTAAAATGAAATTTATGAACTTTGCTAAATTATTTTTAACTTTTTTAAAAAAACGTTGAATGCAACGTGAGTTAACAGGTGTCTCACATCTAATGGAAGCCTAGAAACAGTATGCGAGAACATTTGTCTCATCTACATATTTTTGCTACTGTAAACAAAATCTAATCCTGATTTGATACTCAACTTGCTTAGTATCTTCAAAATAAAATTATCTATTAAAATATTATTTTTATAACTAATATTTTTAATTGTTTTTTTTTTAATTATACATTACATATATAACATAAACATTATATATATAAAACACATAAAACTAGCAAGAAAATTACAAGCTCTCTTGCAAAATGCAAAATTTTTGAGTAGGAATTTATTTTATGTGAAAATTGGCGGATGCGCCCGGTAATACGAACGTCAAATAGAAAGTTTAGTTTCATTTAATATCGTCGCACACCAATGTGAATGTGAGTTGGTACACCTGTTATCTTTCCATATATTATTTAAAAGCAGATACATGTGGATAACTTAAATTACGAGATTCAATTTTTATTTCGTACCGAAATAAATTACATATTACATCCATACGTGTACGACTTTTTTCTCCCTAACTTATAATATGTTTCGTTTAAATATTACATACAAATAGATTACTATTTTTATTTTAGATAGACATTTTTGAATATTTTATCAAAATAAAAAAGTTTTTCTTCAAAAAAGTTGAACAAGTTTTAAAAATATCTTATGTGTGTAACAATCTAAATTGTTATTATAAATTGATAACCAATTAAAACTATTTATTTTTAAAATTTGTTTTTGAAAGAAAATATTCTCAGTATGACTATCTAATTCATTTTATCAATTTTCTTTGTAATTAAACTATAATAAACTACATATCAACATAAAAATTATTAAAATGATAATTATATTTATTTTCAAATTATCAATTTGCCACATATAATCAATTATTCAATACAAATTCTTTAAAAAGCAATACAAAATGTTATTTATCTCGGTCTATAACAAACCTATAAAGAATCTAGCAATATATCTAGATCTAGATAACGAACTACAATACTATGTACATACTATAGAAAGAAGACACACAACACAACATAGAGACAGACATTTTTACTCAATTCGTTGCTATAAAGAAAAACGTACTGCATGTCGAACTATTGATTGGTTAGGAAACACATGAGGGGGTGAACACGCACACATACATACACACACACACACACACACATATATATATATATATATATATATATATATATATATAACTTTCCCCTTCGAAAAATGTGGGTGGGTGGTATGCCAGAAGGGTGATTGACAGAAAACCGAGAGGAGTGGGAATAAACATGTACGCATCGATGCACATATAGACTTATGTTGTGCGTACGTATGTATGTATGTGTATTTGTATGTTTGTATATGTAAGGAAATAAAGGAAAAAGGATCAATTAGAATAAAAATATGAGGATATTGAAGTCAGTCACGTTGTTAAATGTATTAAGATATTAGTTTAGTTCGTAGTGGGTTTTTGAGTCTAATATGTATTTTATTTGTATTTATTAAGATTATTTTTATAGATATGTATATCTGATTATGCATAGTTTCTAGTAAATTATATAAGCTAAGATTAACTAATTCTAAATTTGAATTAATATAAAAAATACTTTTGTTAAAAAAAATGTTTACTAACATTACTGAAAACGTCTTGTATAATTTTAATTTTTTTTATTAAAAGTTTTAATATGAAAGTTATATTTGTATTTATAAATTTTTACTATAAATAATTTTTATTTTAATATTATGAGTTTTGAAAGATTGTTTACTATGATCTTTTTATTATTAGCTACAACATTTTTCAAATATTTTCAAATAGATATTAACGTAGTTTAAAACGTATTCTTATACTGAATAGAAAGTTCAGTTATTTACTTTTTTGGATAAATAACATAGGTATCTGAATAATTATGAAACGTTAAATTTAACTGAAGTTGTATTTCATAGATTTTTGGAGATGTTAATGATGGCAAGTAAAATTGAAACGTGTCCAAAATATAATTATTGTAGATAATAAATTACAAAAAAAAAAATGTAACAAAAATCCATTCTACTTTAAATGATTATGTTGCAAATTAAAGTTATATAAAAATTTGTTTGTAAACTTAATTTAATTTTTAGATTGATGTCTGAATAATATACACAAAATTATATAATTTTTTGTCTAAAAATAATTTTATAGTAGAAACACGTAAACTGGTTTTACCATAGTAACTGATTAAATTTTTATAATTCAATTTGATTTTGAATGTAATATAACAAATTGTACAGATTTAATTTTTATTTGGATTAAAAATAATTGGCATCAATTGTTTTAAAAGTTGTGTACGAAATAACGATAAATATAAATTGCTTCTAATTTTATAGATAATAGATAATAGATCTTAGAAAATTTGTTTTTACTTTTAAAATGATATTTAGGTATTTTCGTTTTATTATTATATAAAATTTTTAAAAAAAAAATCTAATTTGTGCAGCTTATTGTGAATGTATAATATTATACCGAGATTTATAATTTAGAATAAACTTGGGATAATATAATAAAAATATGATACTCGCACATATATGAAAGCATTTATAATAGCATATACTTGTCGCATCGCGCACAGCAAAAGCAAAGGCAACGAAAGGATATATATATTGGCTGAAAAGAAGCAGTAGAACGCAGCGCGACGCGGCTGCTTGGAAAAACACGTTATATAACATATAGATATTTGAGAAAATATTTTATGAATATACGCGCGCGTTCGAATAGGCAAAAATGTGAAAAATTTCTTTAAAATTGAAATATCTTTTGCATTCTACACCGAACGCAGATCGTTTTTCAGCCGCGTCTTAGGATATATTCCCATCGTCGTATCAGGCGAGCAGCCATTTTTTCCCATAAAAAAAGAAAAACTTATTTGAATCGCTTCGCCGTATGTGTGTGTGTGTGTGTGTGTGTGTGTGTGTGTGTGTGTGTGTGCGAGGACGTAAGTAATACGATTTTAATATTTCACATATCTAATCTGAAATGCAAGAAAAATTGTAATAAATTTTATTCACTGGTAATAATTCAAAAGGGATGAATATATCTATAGCGATGCGAGAGATGCGCTGACAGCCGCGAGATACGCGTTCGTATATCATTTATCGAGATAGAAATCCTGACGACGGCGACGTTACTACCAACGCCACCGATGCCACTGTCTATGGCGTCGAAATATACAACCAGTCCAAACTACGATACGCAACGATATTACTGTATTTTTGGATTTTTTTTTTGTATACAACGATGTACGTACATATATCATGTAATGATATTTTTCTTAGAATTCTATATTAGAAATTGCTAAATAGAAAATATTTGTTCAATAAAATAAAACTTGGTAATGTTAAATTATAATCATGTTATTATTTATATTTGATTACATTTATTTATTTTTGTGAAACCATATTGCACTTTTGCTTTAAAAGTGACTTAAAAAAGTAACTTTTTTTAATAATTGGAAATACTTTTTTAACAATATGTGTAAAACATAGCAAAGTTTTAACTTTTCAATTTGATTAAAAATTATATTATTTTTTTGCAAATTGTATAGTATTATATTTAATATATATTGTTGTCGACAGAAGTCTCATAGTTAATTGATATTATTTACTATCAAATTTTGTGCCAATATCTTTAAACTAAATTGAAAGTTTGACAAAACAAAAACGTTATTGAAAGCTCTGTACAAAGTTACATAAACAAAGTTTTATTGTTTGTAGTTAATAATAAAGGTGTTAAATATAAATAAAATTTTGTTTCTCGTTGATATATTAACATTTTAGCTGAGAAATTTTTTCGTGCTTTGCTTATTTTTCGAGATATTTCGAAGTCTTCACTTGAATCGCCCAGCCTACATAATCAATATAAAAAACTGAGTTATGAAAAGAATTAAAATTTATAAATATTTTTTTTTAAATTTTATAGAATTTCTTATGTACGAGGAATACAAAAATACGAATACTTTTTTTCTATCATTTAATATTAACAAGTTATAAATATATTGTTGTTTTTGGTTTTCCTCTGTACAGTTCTTTTTTCTTTATTCTACGACGCGTTTCGATCTTGCGATCAATATCAAGTTATACATAATCAAACTTACTTACGAATACATACGAGTTTTTATGATGATCCCTTAAAACAATTAATAATTAAAAAATCAAAAATACGTCAATTTTATTTTTTATTGGGCTATTTTAATATAAAACAATTTTTTTTTTTAAAATTACCTAACAATTAAATATAGAGTAAAATGTATATTAGGGGTGCAAAAGAGTTTGTAAATCATATAAAATAAAAAAACTAAAACCATCGGTGGATACCTCTTATAAAAGAAGGTATTTGCACATTTACACTTTTGTTCCAGGATGCATAGTTTTCGAGAAAAAATAAAAATAAATTTTACTCAAAACTTTGGGGGTGATTTTGACCCTTTAAACCTTGACGGTTGCCGATAAAAAAAAATACGTGTCGCTTAGTTGTTAGTGTTCTATTTGAATACTAAAGGTCATTTAATTCGGCGATGGACACCTTTATATGGTTGCTTGTCAGTTTCTCTTCAACATTAGTGAAAAATAACGTTATTAAGTTACAGCATTACGAAATGATTGTTTAAAATTAATTTCCTGTTGGAAACCTATGATGACTGTAAAAATATTTTAAAAAAGAAATAAATAAAGAGTGTTAAAATTAACGGAGTATTACAAAAGTGCACCGTAAAGTTGTCAAGAATTGCTAATGAAGATTTCCAAGAAAATTACCAATAAACTGAACCGAAGCAAGCTGTCATGAAAGTGACATAATTGTGCACATATTTTTTGATACACTATGTAAACTGATGCAGAAGTAACTTCGAATTCCAAGTAAAAGGAAACGTATGTAGAAAATATAGTAGCATAACATCTTACGTTAACACGAACCGTAAACGTATGGCTTAGCATTAAATAAAAAGGGGCATTTGTGTTCTCTTTCACGCAATTCAAAGAATTTGACTCGCTTAATAATTCTCGGCAATCGTCTGCAATCGTTTCTCGAAATGTAATTTTCGAAATATTTTAATTAATTATTTCAGTATGAAATTACTGGGTTTTGCTTTACGCCACGAACGAATTGATAATTGTAACAGTTAACTGTGTTGTTTTGTTTTTGTAATATATTTCATGAACAAAGATTTTTAGCATCGCAGCAGACACAGTTTTGTCCAAAATTGAAATCATTTTTGGCGTGTAATATTTACTGGAAGTAGTTAAACAACATAATTATTTTATCTGTTTAAATAAATACGGTTTAAATTGAAAAGTCATTCATTATAAAGATATTTATCTCTTTGAATTGAAGATTTCGAAGAAAACATTATTTTATAAATTTAAAATAACTGGATTTAAATTTTTTTAATTTAAAATAATAAATAATTTTAGATAAAACTGTATTTTAAAATATTTGAAAGTACACAATCATGCTATATGCCCATAAAAATATAGTATTATTTCTTTTTTTCATTCAAGTAGAAATTAATTTGCTTTATCCATATTTATAATATCTCTTTTATTATTATTACTTGAAAATATTCGCTTGCGCAAAACACTCTCAATCACCTACTACATTTATTCATTGGAAGTTTACACCAATGTACAGTTTCAATAACATAAAATAATAATAAAGGATTAATTCTTTTAGATCTATATATAATATAGTAATGCAGTGAAAAAAATAAAAGTATTTCTTAAAAAACATAAATTTTAACTGAAAAACTACAAAGTATATAATAAAATTCTTTATGGAATATTTTCGAACTCATTATATTAAAATAAAACGGCTTTAGGTTTTTAGTTCTGATGAAGACGTACATTGAATTCGTCGAAACGTAGATTGTTAATAAATATTAATACAGAACTAATACCTAAAACCGTTTTATTTTACTTAAAAATAATTTAAACAATTTTTTCTCTTATTTTTCTCAACAAAAATTATACAACAAAACATTTTTTTTTAATTTCCAATTTTCGAAAATTACTCGAAAATGGTTGAAATAATTGAATATCAGTTGTGTCTCTAAAAGTTAACACATAAAGACTTTATGCTTTTTGCACATTTCTAACTGAAAGTTATAGTTCAAAATTTTTTAAATTAGACCGCGAGATTAGAATTTATTAATTTTGTAAGGACTGTATATTTTTTTAACAATTCATTTTATACAAATATTTTTTTTTTTGAATTTACTACAAAAAAAAATCGTCAATAAATAATTTTTTCAAGTTATAATTAGAAGAAAATTTACTGACGCATCTTCAACGCTACGAGTCAGCGTCACATCGTCTATCGACACACAAACTCATCTATTTTTTAAAATAAATCTACTTCTTTTTCATTCTATTTTCTTTTTTTTCGATTTATTTCCTAGTAATATGATTTACATACGACGTTTGTATAACAGATGTACATTTTCCGAGGAATTGATTTAAACTATTTTGTACGAAAGTGGGAGTTGATTTATCTAACACACAGAAAAACCAATACTATATTTGATTTTAAATTTTTGATATTATAGTTTATATATAACTACAATTGTACCTAAAAATAAAATAATTAAAAAAAATTTGAGTGTCGTCTATCGAATAGTAATAATTATGTATCAAGATTGAGAATACATTTCTATATCTGAGCTGTATTATTTCACAAAATGTAGTTTACATAGTTATTATTTTTTTAGTATTCTCATATTTATTTATATATATATATATATATATATATATATATATATATATATATATATATGGATAATAAAGTAAACAGTTAATAAAAATGTTTTGTTATAAGATTGTCGTATTTAAAAATAAATGAATAATTTTACTAAATATATGTATGAGAAAATTAGTATTCTTTGCGTGCATTATTTATACTTTTATTAATAAAACGAAGTTATGTTATTAAGTAATAATAATAATATAAGTATAACAAAATGTAACATTAATATTAATATATTTTTTTTAAGATGAATAAGTTGAGTTGCTATAGACATTATGCAAAAAGAAATACATTAAATATTTATGGAAATAATGCATTACTTACTTAAAATAAATAACCAAAACCCATGCTTTAAAATTACACAGCAAATTCCCAAAAAATTGTTTCGAGAAACCAAGATCATCTTGACTGATAATAACCGGATGAGCCTGTTATTAATATAAATTGCAAATACGTAGGAAATGACGGTTTTTAGGTACCCCCGAAAAATTTGAATGTAACCCTTCAGGCATTCTGAAACTCATTTGCTTACTGTGGGTGCGTTCATTTCCTTTTTAACATTATATTTACCCACTACCTTTCACCGCTACCTTATTTAAATCCTTTGTAAAGAGGAAACAGCCAGGAAAGGGTTAAACAATCTATTAAAATTTTAAAACATATGCATTTTGGCTAAACACAAACAATATACAATTTTTTGTTAAATTTTTTTTGGTCGATCATGTATGCATATGTGCAGTGTTTTGTTTTTTATTACGTCTTTTTTTTTGTTGATTTTTTTTTTATAGGATGTTACGAAAGCCGTATGTTATCGTATCACGCATGTACTAAATAAAATAACGGATATATGATGTGAGTTCTCAATATGTAGATGATAAATTTTTGACCTGGTACGGTGCTGGCTGTAGTTCTGTTAGATCGAAAATTACGGCTACCAACCAAAAATTTGATCAAATTGAGTCACGCACGTTTAGAAATATACGTACACATGGATAACCGCATGGTAACCGATTTTCTGAATTTAGTTTTTGTCTGCTTCTGCTCAAGTTATTTTAGTTTTTTTTTTTATTTTTTTGGTTAGCGGTTTTATTATATTGGTAATTTAACCGTGAACTAAACATTTTATTTTAAAAATAGTATTATTAATTTTAAAAGTTTTGTTTTACGTAGACTACAATATCAAAATAAATTTATTTTCTCAATTATACATACATACATATTCATGCTATGTATTTAGAAAGATGTAGCACAAACTTTTTTCATTCAAGCAGAAATTAGTTTATATCCAGGTATGCGACTTTTGTTTCAGTCACATGTACAACACTTTTTAAACATACTCTGCCTTATGTATAGTTTTCTATACAAACAAAACTTTTGTATTCTATATAAAAATATGTACATAATATTTTATAAATGCGCATGCGCATCAAACTCTCATTTAGGTTATGTATTATTATTAATTCATATTTATGTGTAAAATAAAAAAAAGAATTCTTATTTAGTTGATGCAATAATTATTATTATTGATGAATATGTAATTTTCGGATTAGATACAAATAAATTGTCAAAAAGTATTATATCATTGCGCATGCGACAATATATTTTATTCTATATCGTATAAAATGTATTAATTTTATATATTTTTTATAATACGTATGATTTTGTACAGAAAAATGTTTCGTGTAAAACTAGCATTATATTTGCAAATATTTGCTGCTGCAAAACACTTTTTATGTTATGCCAACATTAAAACAAATTTGACGTTTATATAGATTATATCTTTGATATCACCTATATATATATATATATATATATATATATATATATATATATATATATATATATATATATACAGTCGAACTTCCGTAACTCGAATCTCCATAGTTCACGAAAAAAAATTCGAGTTATAGAAAATTCGAGTTATAGAAATAAAAAAAAATTATTTTTTTTATTGTTATTATATATTTATCTGTTTTGGAAATAATTAACGTGGTACAAAATAAAAACATATATTTTTCAAATGAATTTATTCAGGCTATATTGCACATAACATATTAATCTAACAAAGAAAAAACTACAAAACATATACATATGTACATTTGTATTTATATCTATAGTTATTATACATTTTACATTTATTTTATAAAAAAGTCCGTAATTTTTTTTTGCTTTACAGCAAGATAATAATCGTTGTCAATGTAATTTTCTAATGTTTGTAATGCACGATACACTTGCTCGGGAACAGTTTCTTTTGCACACAAATAGTCACTGCACTTACTAATAATTTGGCGCATTTCTTTATTTGTTGGTGGAGTTGGATCATCTATTGGCGTATTGTCGGTATCAGTGTCGGATGGTACATCATTGCATTCGTCTTGGTTTTTTTGAAATTTTTCTAAAATGTCTATGTCTGTTGGGTATTCTGCTGTAATTGCATCGTCATCTACAGATAAATATTCATCTACCGTTATCGCGTTGCCTTGTGTTTTTATCTGGTAATCATCAAATAGGGTCTTTAACTCCGATAGTGGTAGATCGTCCTCTTCCTCCCATTCCATATTATTTTGTATTAGAAAACCAGCTTTTCTAAAACAATTTTTGATTGTTACATGTGTAACATCGAGATTCCATGCCTTCGATAAATTTGTAATGGAATTTTGGAATTTGGAATGGAATGGAAAAGATTTTTGAACAATATTATGTCTTTTTTTAAATTTATCTAGCCAACCCACACTTGCTACAAAGTCTGTATGGTCCAAAGATTTGGCAAAATATAGAGCTTTTTCTCTAATAAGAGGACCAGAAATCGGAATATTTTGTTCACGTATGATTTTAAACCACTCAAACATAGCTTCATCGACATCTTTATAAACACAAGATTTAAATCGCTTCCGGTCAGCTATGACACCATTTTCGGCTTCTTTTAAAATATTTTCTTTATTTTTAAAAATCGTAGACAGTGTACTTGGAGGAATTCCAAAGTCCACGGCAATTTCCTTCTTCTTCTTCACACCTTTATCGATTTCACTGATTAATTTAACTTTGTCTGACAATGATAGCGTTTTTTGTTTTCTTTTTCGGTCACCCATGTTCACAACTGCGTTAAAGAAGAAAGACTAATTTTACAAATAAACATTTCTGATATTTATAGTTTTCTTTACTTATTTTTAACTTAAAAGCTTGTTGAGAAAGTATTGTCTCTTAATTTTACTAAGAAAGAGATTATCAGTATTATGACGGGCTATTGCCAAGAATTTACCTACGCTGTATACAGTATACTGGGATTATCGCCGGTAATAAAGGTATAGTTATTACCTGCGATAATCCCTTAATATGCTTTTAATATGCTCGTTAAATGGAAAGGCCACAAATGACCACAAATTACGTTATTATAAGAAAAATAAATTGTAAATTTCTTCGATTTATGGAAGTTGGGAACATAAAATTCGACTTAAAGAAATTCGAGATAGAGAAGTAATTTTGTATATGTAATATACTCCTAACGCATAGTTTTTTTTATAAATTCGAGATATAGAAAACTTCGACTTACAGAAGTTCGAGTTACGGAAGTTCGACTGTATATATATATATATATATATATATATATATATATTATTTTATCCAAATGTTTATTAGATGTTCATTCAAGATGTTCAAAAACAATATAATTATTTTATCATATTTTACAATAAAATATCCTTAAGAAGTTTGTGGAATTAGTCGTCATATAAAGTTTTATAACTTTTAATTTATATAATTAATATATAATAATTGTATATAAATATAGGTTATTATAAAGTAAAATTATATATTTTAGTTAAAATACTAGATTATTTTTTGCTATACAATTAAAATTAGATAAAATAAATAAATAAAAATGTAAATTTATTTAACAAGAAATTTATGAAGTGTAAATATAAATAATTACATTTGCATTATAATTATGCAGAATTTTCGATTAATTTTAACATTAATGTTAATATGATATAAATTGTTGCTGTAGTCTAGTCTAAGCCATAAAAAAGTGACATTGCACAATATTAAGCGAACTACAGCATACGACATACGTAAGTAATACTCAGCTTGACAAACTCATACATAATGTGAAATATGTCTAAGCTTTATCCGGAATTATTTTTGCAGTTTATTCATAATACGTTTACAATGTTTTATTTTTATCAATCATTGTGTTTTTGTTTTTAAATAATATTTATTTTCTTTAAATGTTTGGGAATAAATTTAATAATTAATATTACTGTTAATAATAGCAGCACCATTTTTCCTCCTAACTAAACAAGTTAAAATATATAACATTTCAGTTTACTGGACAGTATCATGTAAACGTACAATTGTTGCGTAATGCCATATTATAGTGGCATAGACTATAGTAATAAAATCTTTATCAATTAAGTAAAATAAAGTAAAAAATTTAAACCGTTTTATTTAAAAATATAAAATAATTCTCAATTTATAGACCTTATGAAAGTAAATAAACTTTTGTAAAACTTTCTTTTACGGTCACCAAATGTATTTACTTCAAACTTTACAGATTGTTACTTTAGCACATTTTACGAATATAAATCACACAATTTTATTGCAGAAATAATATTTACAATATTAAAACTGATTTTGAAAATTCGATTTTAACATGCTGAATGTTGAAAAACTGCTGCCATATTTTTTCATGTGTTTACGTAACTACTAGCAAATATTGTTATTTTTATTTTTTTATATAGAAATTTAATGTAATTTTAATTAACTTTTTTACTTAACCTATTCTGCAGCAAACACCAACATATATGTCACGTACAATCAGTTCGCCTAACCTATGTTAAAAATGAGTTTTTAAAATAAGTTTTAAAATATTGTACTAAAATTTTGTGTTATATTCATGAAATGTGTAAAAGTAACAGTATGTAAAGTTTGAAGTAAATATATTTGGTGAGTGTAAAGTAAAATTTAGCCTAAACTTTTGTTTAAAATATTTTTTGATATTTTTAATAATAAATAAGGATTTGAAAAAATTCAGATAAAAATTTTTATGTTTGGAAAATTAGAATTGATATTTTACTATCCATATCTTATAAAACTTCAAATAATGTTATAACCACAAAATTTCATCGAAAAATCAATACAATAGCATAATAAAAAGCAATTATTGACTTTAAGCAAGCATTTTATATCCAGGAAAAAAGCCTGAAGCAGTTTTCGTCACACATGAAAAAAAAAATCAAACATACGAAACATCGGTTTTAAATAATATTACACGGTACATTAAATAATTTCGACCGTATGATAAACATCACCCAGTATACATAAAAAAATCCTTACTAGGTTAAAATCAAACACGTTCATACAACATATGTGCAATGCGCGTATGTAACCGAACACACACTGTCTAACCAAAAAAAAGGTCGGAAAAAATTATGAATATATCTGCATAGAACACAAAATTTTCTATCATAATAGCGACCCGTATTCAAAAAAAATATCTCATGCACCACTAGTCAGGTATAGAACGATGCTGCTGCCAGATCGAAAGGGTTAAGTAGGCACCTTTTTAAGGTTTTTAACCCTTTGCGGGCCGGCGACCCGGGTTCCCAGGCAAAAAGGTTTATAGTTTTTATATAACTAACGTAAGGTAAATGAATTTATATGTAGATGTTATACGGACCATCTGCATACGTAATAGTTATTCCGGGATGAAGCGATTCTATTTTGTTTTTTTTTTTAGACATCTTTTACTGCGCTTACTTCCGCCTGTCCAACGTCTGTTCCGATCGTCTTATATTTGTGTGCGTGCTCCTTTTTTTGTTTCATTTATTTTTTGTTTTGGTTGCATAGTTACCAGGTGTTATAATCAGTAGGTGGTATAGGAAGATGACCAGTTTGGTAACAAGGTTTTTTTTTGTTGGTTAAATTTTGGGGGTTAATAAAAGATGCATGCAAGATGTAGGTAATAAGGTAAGAGGAATAAAACGTGTATTATATAATGGGTAAATCAAAAAGTTAACTACCATATGCTTTTTTTGCACTTTAGTTATCCAATTTTGTTTTAAGGTATTTTAAATAACATTTACAGAAAAAAAAACAACTTTTGTTTTGTGTCGAAAATACTTTACTTAATTATAGATTTAAAACATTAAATAAAATGTAACATTTTTAAAATCTATTTTTATGTTTTGTTAATTTTAATTTATATATATATATATCAAAATTAGTATCAATGTGTATTTATTCAACTATTCAATTTTATATATATATATATATATATATATATATATATATATATTTATATATATATATATATATATATATATTTATATATATATATATATATATATATATATATATATATATTTATATATATATATATATATATATATATATATGAAATTTGTGTTTGTATATTATATTGTAACTTTGTAAACTATAAGATAATATGATTTGGATAAATAAAAAAACTTAAACATTATAATTGTACTTTATGAGCTATATGAGTAAAAAAGTATATATTTTTTATATTATATTACATCTTAATTTTATGTACATATAAACAAAATCACGGCATGTACCCAAAAGGGTGTGATACAAACTCTTTTCACTATTCCGAAATCAATTTTCTCCAAACATCCTTATTCAGACAAGCAACTTTAGCTTCATCCACATTCATTTAACCTACTTCATACATGATCTTTCAGTCCTACAACTTAAAAACTTTCGCTCACGCAAAACGCACTCAATCATATCTACTTATTGGACGTCCACCCAAACATATACCTTCAAAATCATTCACCTATATATTTTTTAACCAACCATTCATTAGACATTTCCTCAAGATCTTAACATCTTAACTGACTAATATTAACCTTTGCGACAACATTTTTTCAATTACACACTCATCATACACTAATCTACTTTGCACCCGATTCCTTACAGTTACACCAGGTAAATAATTCCGTTTGTACATCAGCCATTTTTTTAATGCTTTTGCAGCCAAACCAAACACTCACTAAAAAATTCTGTTATATGTAATTTGTTTTAAATTTCCTAAATTTATACTGAAGAAGAGAACAATGGTCAAAAATTTTAATAAAACTATTTTTTATGTAAAAAATGTGACTCATTAGGAAAACTTAATTCCATCGTGTTTAAGAATAAATACTTTTTAAAATTTTGGCAATTTTTATTTTAAATCTACAAAGATTTTCCACACAAATTTAGTAATAATTCTAAATATAAATTCATTTTTATATAATTTATTCACTTCGTATTGCTAAATAGCTAGATAAATATATTTATTCAAAACATGACATACATAAACATTATGTTCATAAAAATCCTATACGTACATTTAATCTAACACAAAACTTCAATTATCCATAAAAATTATTTGTCTAGTGTAAACGAATCTCTCTCTATACATGGATGATGCATATTTACATGAATTCAGTACAGTAGCTAGAAGCAAAAGTACGTTAAGAAAATTTCTATAGACATTGTTAAGTTAACATATATACATATTTGCCATGCAAATAAATATACGTATAGGTACGTACACATATTCTATACACGTGGATTCTCTTTTACAACAAGCACACCGTGCGCGAGTGAGATAAAGAACCAAGGGAAAGACATACAAAAATAAGAAAAAGAAACACATAACTTCCCCTCAGTACTTTCGTTAGGGGTGCGCAACGTAGAAGAAGCGACTTTTCAACTGAAAAACGTTCGTATGTAAAAATCAAACTAACGAATATACTTTTCTCTCTTTCTCTCTCTCTCTAACTCTCTTCGGTCTAGTTACTACGACAGCGCAACAGATCCTTTTTAAAGGACGAGAAAATAGTCCTTTACTGGAAGACAGGCATACGATGTGTGTGCGTATGTTAGTGATATATATTGTACGTGTATTATGTTTCACTTACGAGCAAATGCACTCTCAAAAATGAATTGAAAAATGTTGTCGTTTGTCTAAAAAAACAAGTCGAGAAAAACAAGTGATTGGCTGAAACAATTGAAGATCTGCAGAATCGTATAATGTTTGTTTTGATTTTGAAATAAAAGTTGAATTTTTTGCTTTGTTTTCGGTTTTTGGTTACAATTTGGTTATGTCTAAGGGCTGATGATTTAGAATAAAATGGAATTTGATTCTAATCTGATACAATTAGGGCCAGTTTTGTAGTAATGGTTTAAACTTGTTTCAGTTGAAATTGCAAAATTAGAGTTACTATTTATTGTTATTTACACGTTGAATGTTATAGCTTAATTAGTCAGTTCCGTTTATAATGAAACAATAAGAAAATTTAATAAATTTTAGAAATATTTTTGAAATTTGTAACGATATAGATAAAAGATAAACATTCAGAAAACAAACGCCTATCGTAACACTAATTTACAAACAGATTAACTAAAATTAATTTGACACGATAGCTAATCTTCTAAGTTATGAACGACCATCAGTTGTTAATCCTAAGACCTACTTGAAAAAAAATCTACCTGCCTGATTTATTTTTTTAATCCGGTAGAATGCTTAAAGAAAAAAAAGGTAAAAATTATTGTTTCCTTTCCTATTAATGCCCCAAAACGTATATATCAACCTCTTTCTAGTTATTTACGATTATCCCTTTATATATATATATATATATATATATATATATATATATATATATATATATTCTATATTCTAGCGATAATTAATTATTTAAAATACCCTGGATTTTCGGAATATCGTTAAAAATGGGCCGTAGGGTCTTATTTGCCTTATCGCTAACACCTTTGTTTGGTATCTGATAAAAAAAAGACTTTCTAGTATGTAAATTGAGAGTTTATTTTTAATTAATAAATATGCTTATTAATAGAAAAATATTTAAGTATTTCAAATTTGAATTATATGTAAACTTAAGTAAAATTAAGGTTTTAAGTAAGGTAATAATACAAAAAACAAAATAATATATATATATATATATATATTTATTTATTTATTTATTTATTTATTTATTTATTTATTTATTTATTTATATATATATATTAGGGTGAACCTTAAATGGGGTGAAGTCGAATTTTAACCGGGACGCCCCTCAAAATGATCCCAAATTAAAAAAAAAAAATTGTAGTAAAATTTTTTCCGCGTAATATTAAGGTTTAAGGGTGCCGAAATGCACTTTTCTACTTTTTATTTACATAAAATCGGATTTTTACACATTTTGGGACTTTATTTCTTTTCGAGGCAATAGGATGTTTAAAAAATCCACTCAGCGGTGGAATACAGTCTATAATTACCCGATAGTGTGTGGTAATGATTCTGATATTATTCTGAAGAGATTTAAAAATGATCAAACTATCGCTCAAAAGATTGAAAAGCCGTTTTGGCTTAGATGATTAAAAAGATGACAAAACAATTATATAATTTCAAATCTACAATAAAATTACTAAATCAATTGTTAATTAACTGACTTAATTATAAAAGTGTTATTATTTAAGAATTTTCAGCAATTTCAAAAATGTGAGTGATTTTGTGCCACATTTGTCGGTAGAGTTACTATAGGAAGAGTTCGGCCGAGAGCCTGAATAATATCAGAATCATTACCACACATTATCGGGTAATTATAGACTGTATTCTACCGCTGAGTGGATTTTTTAAACCTCCTATTGCCTCGAAAACAAGATTAGAAGTATATGGGTAAACCCATATATAGACTACTTTGACATTTCTCGGAAAGTTGGCAACAATGTATTTTAATAATATTATAATTTATGTGGGCAATAGGAGATACTTTTCTGAAAATTTGATCAAAATCGAATAAATAATGTAGCCACAATGAATTTTTTAAAAATTTTGTGATTTTTTTTCTCGATAAGTTGGCAACACTGTATTTTGTTAAAATTGCATAATTTATTTAGGCACTAGGAAAAACTTTTTATAAATATTTGATTAAAATCGGTTAAATAAAATGGTCAAAATAAATTTTTTTAAATTTTACTAATTTTTTTTTTCGGAAAGTTGGCAACACTGTATTTTGTTAAAATTACATAAATTACATGAATACTAGGAGAATCTTTTGTGAAAATTTGAGTAAAATCGGTTGAATAACATGGCCATAATAAAATTTTTAAAACTTTAGTAATTTTTTTCTCGGAAAGTTGGCAACACTGAAAATTAATAAAATTATGTAATTAATGGGAGCATTAGGGAAATCTTTTCTGAAAATTTGATCAAAATCGGATAAATAACGTAGCTAATATGAATTTTTCAAAACTTTAGTAATTTTTTTCTCGGAAAGTTGGCATCACTGGAAAAAAAGAAAACCACATGACCATCTTGAGTACTAGACAAATTTATCCTGAAAATTTCATTAAAATCGGTTGAACCGTCTAGGAGGAGTTGCGGCCACAAAATTTTGACTTACGACCGAGCGAGCGAGCGAGTGAGCGAGCGAGCTGACGACGCACACACATACACCCTCATAAACTAAGTTCAGATTCGTCATCTACAGGCTATATGAAGGATTTCTATACAATTTTTTTTTTTTTTTGAAAATGTTACAGACACCGTACCAAACGCTTTACTACTTTTCCTTGCAGTCAAAGTAGTAATAAATGAAGTCCCAAAATGTGTAAAAATCCGGTTTTATGTAAATAAAAAGTAGAAAAGTGCATTTCGGCACCCTTAAACCTTAATATTACGCGGAAAAAATTTTACTACAATTTTTTTTTTTAATTTGGGATCATTTTGAGGGGCGGCCCGGTTAAAATTCGACTTCACCCCATTTAAGGTCCACCCTAATATATATATATATATATATATATATATTTATTTATATATATATATATATATATATATATATAGATTAAAATGACTAATATTTGCATATAAATTGAAACTGACCATTATAATTTATTTTTGAGATTTAAGGGGAGGTTCTCATCTAGCAGCCCAAAAAACGGCCTAACTTTGGAATTTTTTTCCGCGATTATCGAAGCGCGCTGAAAAAAACGGGTTGGGGATTCGGAATGCTTGTACAATGGACTTTATTTTCGAAAATTTCTGTCACAAATAAAACAAAATGGCGGCCGTGAGGCCTAATTGAACAGGCCCATGTCAGCGAGGAATGGTATACATCGTACTGTCTCAGCATCAATCTGAAATCAAAAAAGGACAACAGGGTCATAAAGTTGAATACATTTGAGGGAGCATAGACCTATAAAATTGAAAAATTGCTTGTTTGAACTATTTTTTATGGGCCTCTGAAGTGGAAAAAAAAGGCCGAAAAATCGACCTAAAAGTTCATGATAGTGCCAAAAAGTCAAAACTTGTTTTTTTTTCAAGTTTTTTAGGTCTATGCTCCCTCAAATGTATTCAACTTTATGACCCTGTTGTCCTTTTTTGATTTCAGATTGATGCTGAGACAGTACGATGTACACCATTTCTCGCTGACATGGGCCTGTTCAATTAGGCCTCACGGCCGCCATTTTGTTTTATTTGTGACAGAAATTTTCGAAAATAAAGTACATTGTACAAGCATTCCGAATCCCCAACCCGTTTTTTTCAGCGCGCTTCCATAATCGCGGAAAAAAATTCCAAAGTTAGGCCGTTTTTTGGGCTGCTAGATGAGAACCTCCCCTTAACAGAAAAATAAAATTTTGACATCTTTAAATATTTTTTAAAACTCATCATTTACATTATTTATATTAGAAAATAGTTCTGTTGAATATTTTCTAAATATTTAGATTTATCCGGATAAACTAAAAATTTTAAAGAATGCTGAGACAGCTAATAAAAATAATGAACAATTAGAAAAATGATGTAAGAAAAATATTTAAAAGTATAACTATAGTACATTAATACACAACATTAATACACAACAAAGTTATTTTTTATTTATCTTATATAATATATTTTGTAAAATAATATATTTTTTTTTTAATTTTAATTTGTTTTATTAATTTAAATTAGAAAAAAATACAAAAAATATATTACGAAACAAAATATAAGCGAATGTTTTAAATATTTTTTTTTTTAATTTTAAGATTTTTGTCCGAATCATTTTTATCATTTTGAAATTTTAGATACACTCTATATGATCAAGCGAGGAAAGTAACTCAAATTTGGTTAAAATTTGGTTAAAATTTGAAAAAAAATTCTAACTCATTTTTTCTCTTGAAAACTTATCAGAGGACTGTATAATGTTAAAATGAAACTGATTCTAATATTGTTTAACTAATTTTAATTTAACATAATATTTTTTTGATATAGTATTCCAAATTTAGCATTTTCTTTTTTATAAATAGTAACCAGAAATTATTTTCTTGAATTCGTTAAAATCAAGATAAAAATTGCCAAATTAAATTAAAAGTTTCAGAATAAACTTAGCAGGAAAAAATAATACAAAAATAACAATGACAGCACATTAAAAAAAAGACAATCATTCTTGAGTTGCTGGCATACTAAATGCAATAAGACAGGAAGTCCAAGTTGTTTATCCGTTGCTTAGCAACCGGTTCAACAGCTTTCTTCAACGCATTTCAACATATTCCGGAACATCAAAGTAGTAACCATTGGTCGGTTTTTCTTTTGTTATTATTTCGCGCGAGCGATGCGTAATTGTTTTTTATTATACTTGTAAATTTATAATATAAATACAGAATATATACGAGTAGTATAAAATCTATATTTATATATGGTAATTTTTCGTCCAAACTTGATTCATTTTATCCAGATAAATTGATATGATTCCTTATCTTAGTTCGACGTTAATACAGACCATGGTGCTTGGAATATAAATTTATATAAATTTTGTTCCTTAAACTCGATTTCTATGTTAATTTAAACCAAAAGAAATGAACGATTATTATGGGTTTTTTTCAGGTTATGTAGTAATCACTATTTTCACAGTTAATGATTTTATATTCTTTATGTTTATTGCATTTGCGCCAATCATAAAGCGGGAAATGTGAGCGTGTTTTGTTATTATTATATGGAGTTAGTTAGAAATATATAATATACACACATACACACACATGACCATTTGCTATTTCATTAGAAAATTCAATAATTTTTTGGTCTTATCTGGATTTGTTTATCAAATTTGTGAATGGAATATTTTATTGTTGTTTATTAATATTTTATGAATTTTTTATTTTATTTTATTTTTATTCTATATAAATATTTAGTTAAATAAATTTTATTTTCCAAAATATCAAATATGTTTTAGATTTAACAATATATATCTAGATATTCTAAATTTATTACTTTTTTACTTAGCTTTAAAAAGTATCGAAAACGAAATTATTTTACTTAGATTTATAATAAAAAATTTAAAAAAATATTAGGTTTTATTCATTTATTATAAATTTAAGACTACAAATCGTAAAAGAAAATTAAACTGCTTTTGCTTTAATGTAAGAAAACTGAAACAATTTCGAGCCGTTTCGATACTTTTATATGATTGATTTTGCAACTGGCAGTTAAAGTTTAGTTTTCCGGCTAGGTCTGCAGCTTATGTTGAATTATTTTACCAACTTTTAACATGTAGCAAAATTTTTGCACATTTTCTTGTTTTCCCACCTCACGCGTTTAATTTATAAATTAAGATATGATCATACTATGACGAAAAGTTAAATAAAATAAAATAATTTCCGTTAAACCACTCGTTTGATTTGTTTGGTTTCAAATTTTGTTCTATCGTATAATCAATATTATTTTTTCAGTTTCCATTACTACCGCACACAAAATAGTAAATTTAAATTTATTGAAAGTTATAATTTGATAAGTATAAATTCTATGCAGCATTTTATAATATTAATATTAATTATCATAGCAGCAGTGGCACAATTAAATATTTTATTTAATTGTTTGTTTGTATTATAAAGCTTATTTTTTGTTTATAGATTGTTTATAACAATTTATATTACGCTCGTTTTTGTTCTAAATTTATATTAAATATTTTATCAACATGTTTCTTTTTTGTACATAACATATACTTGAACATACCTTTAATCCATTTAGATAAATCAAGTAATTTTTTCTACATAAATAATTTAAATAATTAAATTCTAAAAAAAATTGCTCTTACTATGATCTGTATATTAATATTACAAATTTGCTGTTTATTTCATTATCTCTTTTGCTGTTAATAAACAATTATTGGCATAAAAATATAGTAAAATTAGTTTATAAGATGAAATTTGAGCATTAATGGGTTAATAAATAATTATATAACTATCTAAAATGGGTTTAAACAAAAATATTTGTTACAAGTGAACAAAATTGATTACAAATGTCAAAGTTTAACAATGCGTATAACTACAATCTTGTAAATATATCTTCAAGATATATATATATATATATATATATATATATATATTAAATTTTTCATGTATTTATTTATACTTTGTTATTTTGTTTATTCGTAATATACAAAAAAATTAGCAACTTAAAGCGATCTGCACCAATACAATACAAGAAATAAATATAACTATTCCAGTTATAAATTTAAATAAAGCTAAATTTAACCCAAATCACATTGGCCTAATCTTTTACAATCATTTACTACATACAATCTGAAAATAATTTCAAATTTCATTTAAAGAAAATTTTCATTGACCAAAAATTATTATAAGTTTGATGATTACCTTAGTGACAAGTTCTAATTTTCAATTGTAATATAAATTCTGTATTATACTACAACTTTTTAAGTATTTTTTCTTAATTGACTTTTTTCCCATACCATGTATCAGTATGGAAATAAAAATATTATTATTATTAATTTTAAGAGATTTATGGATCTATTTGGTTTACATTTATAAGATATTTAATGTTACAGGTTATTTTGTTTTTACTATCAATAGAAGAATGTTATTTACTAGGAGAAGACAAAATATTCTGTAGCATTATAGTTCTTACAGATGTGAACCAAATACACCCATTAGTGTATTAGTTTTTGCGTTATAAACTAACAGACAGACACATACTAATATTAATTAATTAATAGATAATTAAATTTAAACATAATATGAACATTTATAGATGACTTTTATTTTAGACAAACTAATGGTTCTTGTGCCTTTTTCTATCAATAGAAGAATTTCATTTACTAGAAAAAGACAAAATCTTCTATAACACTACAGATTTTACAGATGTAAACCGAATAGACAAATAAATAAATGAAATAAAAAATAAACAAAAACATAAATTACCCAAAAATTAAACAAACTTCTGCTAATTTCATTCTTAAACGCCAACATTTTCTTATAAAACAAATAATCACAATTTTATCACAGCGCAAAATATATCACATCTCTTAATAATTTCAACCATCACAAACATTTTTAATCATCACCATTAAACTCGTGCATCGAAACTGATTTTGGCGCGCACCCTTTCCTACCCCGATCCTAACACAACGCAGCATACATTAACCCTTCTACGACAGTGGCGGTGCAATTAGGGTCAGTAGAGTGTCGTACACGTACACACACACATGATAGTAGTTAGTCGTGATGGCCGCCAGAGTGTGCGACAGATCGAGAGGTTGGGGGGGTTGCTGATGCGTATTGTTTTGCGTCCCGCGATATAACAATGCGAAGGGGGTTGGTCGATATGTGCATTGTTATCCAATGCTGGCGCGCGAGGGGTGGATCGAGACATGTGTGAGTGCGTGTGTTGCCATGGTTACCAAAAAAGGAAACCGAACGGAGGAATAGGGGTGGGCATGTGTGTCGCATATGTGAATTGTGTGTGTGTTATGGGTTGAAGAGTTATGTTTATTTTGCAATTTTATGGAATTTTAGAATGATATTTTTTCATATAGAACTATGTAGGCACTATACACGGAAATCTCGAAAACCATAAGAGATTATTTATCTTATCTATTATTTAAACATTATAATTAGGCTGAACATTAATAAAAAATTGATTATTTTTCTTATGACGTTCATTTATATTTCTAAATAAAAAAAATTTATATGGAAATTTTTTCACTAGATTTTAGTTATTTACCTTTTTTGTTATCGAAGCAATCATTTTCATTTTTATTATAAATATTTTATTTATTTAATTTATAAAAACATTTTCTGATTCGCATAATCCAAACTCGAATAATAATCATTTTGAATTCAAATATAGAACTACAGAACTAAAATTTAAATGAAAATAATGTAATTTAATTTTTTATATTTTATAGTTCTATTATTATCTAATATTTTATTAATATTTTTCTATCCATCAAAAAAGACCAAAATTAAATTAAAAGAAGCCAAATTTTATTTAAATCAGTGCCTGCACACTGATTAATGTTATCTTTTTCTTCACAAATTTCTATTACATTTTTTACTTATTTTGTTATCTAGTAACTTGTTTCTATGTTTTGTTTATTTACTATAAATGTCATTTGTATTTTCTCTCCTGATGAAGGTGTACGTTGAGTAGATCGATTATTAATAAATATTAATACAGAACTAAACCTAAATGCATTTTAATATAATATAATGGGCTCTGAAAGTTTTGTTTAATATACTATTAACTAATTAATTTAAAATTATTCAATAACTGTTTTAATTAGAAATATAATTAAATTCAAATTTGCAAAACTCTGAGAAAATCTTTATTTTTCTTGATTTTTTTTCGATCATTTAATATTATAAGTATTCATAAAAATTAAAAAAAAAATTTATTTGCAAATTAAATAAGCTAAAATCTTCCTGTTACAACAATTTAATAAATAATTAATACCGAAAGTACTTGCTGTTATTTAGCAATATAAACATTTTCACAGTAAATTATGAACACTCCTTTATTGAGAAGTATCTAGTCAAGCCCAAGCCTTAGCATATCTCTTAGATTTATTTGAAAAGAAATTTCTTTTAAATAGACAAAAGTGTTATAGCGCGTCGTATGTAAGTACGTAAGTGAAATCGTAATAAAATATTCATTCATTGTCCGTAACGTATGAATTGTGAATCACTCACAACACAACTACATATTTTTTTGTTTTGTTTGTGTATGCATGTGTGTTTGTTATGTATGTTTAAACATCTTCACCTACACAAGTATCTGATAGACGATTGTGAACATGTCATACTCGTAAACAGGTTGACAGATTGTCTAATTGAATGAATAAGAAAATTTGTACAGCTACTGTTTGTAAAATATGAATATTATTGAATAGACAGAAATTTAAGGATAGGATTTTAAAGTGTATATTGTATGAAAATTATATAAAATAAATTGAAAATGTTCATATGACTAACATGATCCAACTGTTTACTGTAAAATGCTTATTTTTTGTTTTTTTATATAAAAATGAAGATTGTAATAAAAAAACTTTAAAGTTTTATTTTATATTAAAATTCCATGTTTCGATATACTACATGTATATCATCATCAGTAAAAATAAAGACAGATAACATAAATAATAAACATAGAAACAAGTTACCAGGTAACAATTTAGTTTTTAGTTAATTTGACTACAGTAGTTGTTTATACCAATTTTTCTATTCCATAAATTTATTTAATACGATGACGGTTGATTCTGTGGTGGCCACAGCAGATCTTATTATATAACTGTAATATTAATTCAGTATTTAATTCAAAATTACAGTACACATTTTAAAAGTTAATAACGTATAACGTTTAGCAGAACACATGTATTGGCAACTTTTTATAATAATATTAAATTACTAATAACAGGTTCCGCATTAAAATCAAATTTCGCTAATGTTACCGAATCGTTATCTGAAGCATCTGATAATTATCTTTAAATATAATATTCAAATTAATTTTTTATTCGACATTTTTCTTCTAACCACAATAAAATTATTATGTTACCTATATCGGGAGAACATGTCAGCGATAATAATTATCTGAACATTTAAAGCGGTAATTTCTGCATTCTAAAGTAAATTATTTAAATTTATTTTAACTTGAGGCAATTTTTAAATCATATATTAATCGGCGTAAGTATTTTAGCATCCGGTATTATAATAATTATTATAGACTTTGCACGTGGACAGATATTAATACGAACATACGTAAAAGAAATAATGTATTTTATTTTTATTTTTTATTTATTAAATTATTAAAATTTTATTTGCTAATTAAAAGGATAAGTATTATTTTCAAATATAAAATGTAGTTTATAATTGTTTGTTTTATTAAATTAATAATGTTTTACTAACAAGAAATAAATGCTTATTTAAAGATTAAATTTATTCAATAAATACAACCATTTTTATATAAAATATTTATCAATTTTTAAAACAATTTATATACTGATTCTCAATAAGTTTTCACTTTTTTTTCGTAAACCTACACCGTTTTTTCTAAATGGTATACCATAAAATGAATAGTGCTATTATAAGATTTTAAAATTGCAAAAGTTGATATTAGTGTAACAACCTATATGTTTTTACTAAAACGATTTCGGCATGGCCGAGCGGAAACATAAGTTGCACATACGTGGTTGATTTCTTGAAGTTTTTAATAAGAAGAACACGAGAACAATTTAAAGGATAATTTTATTAAATAATAAATAAAATTAATTAACAAATGATTTTACAAAATAACTAAAAATTATAACAATATATGGACAATATTTGTAGCTTACAATTTAACGTTCTACTCTTGGATGTCCATTCGTAACTTAAATAATTTGATGTTCTTCTTTTGGATATCTATCCGTAACTTAAATAATTTGATGTTCTTCTCTTGGATGTCTATCCGTAACTTAAATAATTTGATGTTCTTCTCTTGGATATCTATCCGTAACTAAATTAAACTCATATAATTTTCGACTAAAGTGAATTCATAAAAATGCAGCTTAAACAAAAATCGAATGCAATCGAACTTTGGACGACGACTAAAAATGCTTACAAAATGACAAAGTTCGATGCACTCGACAGTCATGGATATGTCAACGTACTAACTTCCTAAATTCCTAAATATCAAATATCCATGATTGTTACATTAGTGAGAAGATGGTTCTGTCATTTTGAGCGAATGTCTAATGAACGTTTGGTTAAAAAAATATATGTGAACGATTTTGAATGATTGAAAGTGTTTTGTGTGAACGAAAGTTTTCAAGTAGTAGGAATAGAAGAGCTTGTATGAGAGGTATCATAAATGTGGATAAAGCTAAATTTGCTCGTCTGGATGGGGATGTATGGAAAAAACTGGTTTCGGGAATTTGTTTCATACCCTGTTTGGGTACATGGCGTGATTGTGTATGTATGTAAGTAAAATTATTGATGTATGTAGTGAAAATTGAGTTTTCTGGAGAAGCATAAGAGGAAAATGACTTTTGTGGAAATGAGTGTTTTGCGTGGGATATGTAGTATTACAACAGAGCGGATTGGATGCGGAACAAATTAGAAAAAAAAATCACACAATTTTGTGTCGGTCAATTACGATGATTCGATGTTTTTGAACAAATATTAAGTGAACATTTGGTTAAAAAAAGATATGTGAATTATATTGAAGGTGTACTTTTGCATAAATGTCGAATAAGTATATGGGTTGTTGCCATGTTTCAAAATATATTAAAGTAGCAAATGTTTTCAACTGGTAAAAATAAAAGATTATGTATGAGAGGTATCATAAGTGTGTACGAAGAAAAAGTTGCATAGAAATATTTGGCGGAAAATAATTTTTGCTAGAATAAAAGGAGTTTGTGCTACACCCATATAGATTCAGGAACGTAAAATTAATACATGTAAAATATTTAGTATCTAATAAATATACTAATATAAATTGCAAACAAAATTCTAAATTTCAAGTATTAAAATAATTATTTATTAATGATATAAATTATCATTCTAAATATCCAGATTTTTGACAAACATAATTTAAATATTACACATATTAAATGATTATAAGTTACGTCAATGGATGTCTATTATTTGTCAAATGACTAATCATAAATAATAATAAAATATTTCATTATTATTATTTTAAAAAAATATTAACACATATTTTACAAGATATTCCAGCTAACCTCTCGTAAAATACGCGTATTTATTGCCATTTATCTCAAAGGATGTGAAAACGTAAATTACATTAGGCCTTAGATAAAATAAACAATGAAACTGTTATATAGATATATGAGTCTTTCACTTCAAAATATTTCTTTCAATTCATTTGAAGAGTTTTAACGGGTTAAAATAATCATGTAACGAACGGCTCTATGATTGTACGTAACCATGGTAACGCGCGCACGCTTTTGAAACACCACACCACACAAACAACACCTATAGAATATAACGTAATGTCCAAGTCGTAATATATTCTCCTGTTCTTTTACAAGTTAGGCGTTAGATTTTAAACGTTAGCTGTAATATTTACAGCTAAAACTGGGCAGGGTTCTCTATTGAAAATGCTGAATTTACGAGACTATTTACAATACGAATAATTTACGGCCGGAGATTTCTTTTAAAGGTAATTTTCTCTAAGATGGCACAATATCTTGTGGAGTTTTTGTTCTGAAAATATTTTGCCATTTTAGTATTTATTTGAATTGCAAAATTGATTATATATTGTTTAGAAGCAATTAAAATTTTCAACTTACCGGTTATTTTTAAAGTTTTTTTTTCCTTAAATTAATATTACTTTAATAATATTCTGAGACAAGAAATATCACTAATCAATTTCACGCATGCAGTTTTTGCTTATATGGTTACAAAATTCTCTGTATTTTTTAACGGTTATAAATTCTATAAATTATTATTTCCAGGCATATTTATAAGTAATTTCATATCGAATTATGCTTAAAAGATGAAGTTTCTCATACTGAAGCACTGTTATTTATTATCATGTTATGCTTTTAAACTTTCTGTATATATATATTTTCAATGCAAATATTGATTATTACGTACTTCGATTAAAAGAACTAGTAAAAAACAAAATATTACAATTTTAATTTTTTTATTTTGTTCACATTATTATATACCTGATTTTAATCCAGTTTCAATGGAAAATTCTTGCACAGTATTGCTAACTTTGGAAGAAAAAATATATAATTTTTAAAAAATTATTATTTTAAAATTTTTATTTTAGTTACACTCTTTATCAAACGTTAATTAAATTTTCAGAACAGATTGTTTAGATGTTCACAAAAATTCCTTAATTTTATTTTTGTATAGTGTTATCAAATTTTAGAGCAAATTTAAATATTTGCTTTATTTTATTCAATTTAAATGAAGTGATTTACTCTAACATTAGACTTGTTCGATTCGCACCCTTGTGTCTACTGTTTACCGCTACGTTAATGTTTGTTGTTTTATTCACTTTGCAGTTATAATATACATGTTATGTAAATGACAAACTGCTGCATCATTTACAGTAAAACGCAAGAGAGTTAATCGAAGAAACCTGTTGTTTTAAATAAAAAATTTATAATTGTAAAAATCATAATGTGCTTCGAAATTTTTATTAAATTCTATATAACACAAGATTTATTATTAAAAAATAAAACATTTGGAAAAAGTAGCCTGATTATTATGATTCTTAATAAATATTAACTATATCCTTAAGCCGTTTTATTTTAATATACTTATTAAGTTATGAAAGATTTTTGCTATGTTAAAAATTTAAAATATTTGTGGTCCTCCGAAGCCAATTAGGGGGGATGGGGTTCAAAAAAAAAATGGTGCAAGTCTACAGTTAATCAAGGAACCTATAACTTATAGTGAATTCCAAACTACTCAGCACAAGGTTTTAATAACAGAAATATTTTTGCCGTTGTATAATAAATCATTAATTATCAAAAAATGCATATTTATTAAATTAAAGTAAAAAAAATAGAATAATAAATTAAATAAAAACTTTTGCAATATTCTACTTTAATTACAAAAAATAGACTACTTTCTATGCTTTATTTAAAATTCAAAATATAATGTATAATTGTCATTACATTATTTTAGTAATTATTTTTATCTTTTTGAAAAAACTGTCACAGTATTTTTTAAAGTACCAGTAGAATTAAAATTACTTGTTGAAAATTAAAAATAAATTAAATTTATTTTTATCTTTACAAGTTGCAACTGTCTTAAAAAAAAAGCAAATTAAAAATATTTACATATTATCACCTGGCATCTTGTCATATTACGGCTAATTGATTTTTTCTGGCATCTTCACCACAATGGCGCGGGAAAAAAATTCAATAAATTAAATGACATACTTGCGCACTCAAGAAAAAAGACAAGTAGTTAGTGCCTTCTGTACTTGCAAAAACCAGGCTATAAAGCAGGTGGTTGTTGGCTTCAGTTTATTTCAATGTGTAATGTCAACGAAAAGTAACAACAGTATTTAAGAATAAAAACAATTTTTGACTTACGTAATATAACTTAAATGTCTTAAAGAAAAAAAAATATCATACAGGTTTTGCCGCTTGACGTAGAGTTGTAGTCTCCTGTACATTGTGTTGTATATATATTTGGTAAATAGCCGTAGCAACAATAAAATATGATAATTGGTCTGCAAATGAACGGAGTAATAATGAAACCATTTTTTCAGGGCGGTTTTTATGTAGTTTCATGCAGGTGACATGTGCATGAACTGTGTGTGTTTTATATTATCTGTCATTTTTGTTTAATTGAAAATAATAAAGATGTAGCATTTTTTAGAGCAATTACTGGAACGCTCACAGCCGCCTATAATGTTAATAAATATTAATTCAATTTTCAGGTTTCTGTTTAATAAAATACTTAACTTTTATTTTATTTTTTAATGTAAATTTATTTTCAAATAAAAAGACAAAAATGAACGTATGTCATGATACTTTTCACATTTAAAACCAAAGCATGAAATTAACAAAAATATTGGTTAACAGTTAACCAACATCGAGAACTGTATTTTAATATTGGTTTTCGTTTTTTAACCGATTTGTCTTTTTTTAAACCAATTTTAACCAGTCAATTTTCTAAAATATGACTATAAATAAAGATCTAGTTGAAGCTAGAATTGCTTGTCTGGATAGGAATGTTTGGAGAAAATTAATTTCGGGATAGTGGAAAAAGTTTGTGCCACACCATTTTGGGTACATGGCATACTTGTGTATATCTATCTATGTATGTAATATTTATTTTCAGAAAGTTAAAATTTAATTATGGGTTATACATTTTTTTTTAATTTAGAAATAAAAATCTAATTTTCCAATATGAGTGTATACAGAGCCATTTTTAATAACAAGGTTTACAATTCATAATATATAAAAATAATTTCATATTTAAGTTTCGTTCCCAGGAAAAACCAGTAGATATATTAAAATAATACGGTTTTAGGTTGTAGTTCTGTTGTAGTTCAACGATTCAACGAACTCAACGTACATCTTTATCAAGAAAAAACATACAAATTACATTTACAGTAAATAAATAGAACATATAAACAAGTTACTAGATAACAAAATACAAGTAACTGGATCATAATTCTTTTTTTAATTAAAGGAAGCCAAATTTTATTTAAATCAGTTCCTTCACACTGATTGATGTTATCCTTTTCTTTATAAATCTCTATTACTTCTTTTATCAATCTGCTGTTATCTAGTAACTTATTTATATATTTTGCTTATTTACTATAAATGTCATTTGTATCTTTTTTTTCTGATGAAGATGTACCTCGAGTACGTTGAATCGTCGATTATTAATAATTGTTAATACAGAACTACAACCTAAAGTCGTTTTATTTTATTTACCAGGTAATTTAAAATTTTAGTTTCACTTTTTGCCTGATGGCAGTAAATAAAATTTCACTAAATAAATATTTCTTTTCGATATAAATTAAATTGAAATCGAAGGTGGCTATGCAGGTGGTAGATGACATCTGACAGTCAATGTAAATATACTCACGTTCCTTCCACAGGTCTCCAGGTAGTAGGCGATGGATATTTTATAAGACATTTTTACTTATCTATACATATTTTATTATGCACACATGTGGCTACACTAATATTTGTATTTTTTCTTCTATTTCTTTTTCGTTAGTTAACTAGAGACAGATGCTGATATAGATAATAGTTATATTATTTTTACTAATTAACTTAAATAGTAGGTAATTTAAAATAAGTCAATTGTTTAAAATATATTTTTGATGTTAAATAATATAAACTGTGTTCCATTGCTTACATAGACTGATAACATAAAAATTAAATTTTATAATTTTATATTAGATTAAAATCTATATACTATGCTGTAACAAAATTAATTAAAATTATTGTTAAAAAAAAATTATAACCGTTTTGGCCACGCTATTTTTGTCAAATGTATATTAAATAGAATTTAATAAAAATTTCGAGGGGCACTATAATTTTTCCAATTATAAGTATTTTATTTAAAACAATGTTAGAGTAAAATAGTAAAAATCAATAACACATATTTATCGTATTAGGTACGAAACAGGAAGTCACGTTTTTATCGTCTGCCATCTGTACACGCATCGACTAACTAACTAAGCAACCTAACCTAACTAACAAACAGACAAATAAGCAAACAATATTGTTTTTAAAAAGTTTTCTAACACTCGACAATTTTAAATTACATGTACGATTTTACTACAAACATGCTGCTGCTGCTGCTGCTGCTGCTGCTGTCTCTGTTCTTTAAAGCAAAAATATTTTCACGTATATATCTCCAAACACTTAGATATGTTTATCTCTCCCAACAAAGCAACGAACGCAGAACAGAGAAAGAATATCATAAACATCAAAGTTATCTGTAACCATAAGAGATTTACCGCCTTTACAGCGAAAAGTTCAACGAACTTATTGTTCTTTCTTGCTGTTTGAAAATATTTATTCGATCATAGTGTACTTTTGTATTTATTTAATGTACAGTGTATTTTTCAATTATAATTATTAGAGAGATATGTTTGTAAGGTTTTTAAAACGCTATTTACTTTTTACTTTAATTAATTAGTATGGAAATGTTTATTTGTTTAACAAAGAGTAGTTTGTATTTGATTTATCTTTTAATTATTTGTGGTTCAGTGAATTTACATTCTTACTAAATGTTTACGTATTTGCTTTCAATATTGAATAAAATGTAAATAAAAAGTTTCAAATCTTGAATGTTCGGAATATACCTATGTATCATACATATTCAGAATTTTGAACAATTATGCTCATTTAAAATATACTCGTTTGCAACATATGATGTAATCATAGCACCGCAATGATTTCTTTAAATAATGAATAAAATTAGTTGTTACTTGTATAATAACCAATATAATAATAACTATTGACCAATAGTGTGGCAAAATGTATAACGGAAACTAAAACGGAAATTGAAGGTTCGGTCTGATTGGAAAGAGTGATCCATCCATGCCAGCCAGAATCGGCCAATGGCGTAACGGCACCTGTAGAGGATGATGTGGATAAGGTATATATATATATATATATACTAGATTGCGAAGCAGAAACTCTCATTCAGTCACTAAGCACTGAGGACGCCATCTACGATGAATGGCAAAACGTTTGCAATGTGGATAGATCGACTACAGCATACCAGCATCAGAAATTTCTATAAATTCAAACAATAATTTAGTTTCCGCAAAAATACTTTAAAACAAAATTGCATATATTTAATATTTGTAAAGTTAATATAAGACTTGTTGTTTTCAGTATTGATTCATAAATAATTATTAAGGAATTTCTAAAAATAACAAAACAAAATCATAGTATTCTTAAAAAGCCGTATCAAAAATGTAGCAAAAAAATCACCAAATAAAATCGGGCAATCTATTCGGTTAGCGGTTAAAAGTGACTTTCGAGCTTTCTTATCACCACGATCCAATGCCGTGCATGTGTGTTATCAGTTTTGGCCGGGCTGCCTCACCAAACACGAGGCGCTTTACCTAGCAATTTTGCAAATGATTTATCACCAAAAATGGAAGTAGGAAAATATATGGCGACTATCTAATATATTAAGGTGCTGCGCTACTTATATAACGTAAAACGGCTGCAGCAAAGATGACAGGGTGAGGGGCCGCGCGCACAAATATTGAAATGATGACTTTTAAGAGATGCGCGCAAATCCTCCGAAACTGCTGAATAAACGGATTTTCTTTTTTTGAATTATTATATTTTTATCGAAATTTTTATACACAAGTTTTGTTGTTTCTGTTATATCCGGTTGTTGTATAAAAATTATTCTAAAATTAAAATTTTTCTTCAAAAAATTAGTTTCTTTTTTTAACATGTTTTTGTCGTAATATCATTATTTGAAGAAAGAATTCTAAAAATTTTTATTATTGTTAAGTTTTTTTTTATTGATTGAAATTAGTAAAATATTACAAAATTAAAACAATGCATATGATAGAGTGTACAAATTATTATATTAAATTGTACAAATCTGTCAAAAATTAAATGTTCCAATATTAAAACAATGGGTTAAATAAAATAAATCGACTGGTCTTACTTAAGCTGCCGAGTAATGAGAATGTCGAATTGATTTTTGAGCAAATCAGACATTCTTTCAAAAAAAAAATTTAAGAATAAAAAAAATGTATAATCTACGTCATTAGAATATGATGTTTATATGATACTATCCTACAAACTGAAATATTAAGTATTTTAACTTAAGGTGAAAGGTTATATTGTCATAAGTACTCAAATGCTACATCAATTATTAATAAATAATTAATAATTGACGGAATTTAGTCTTTTATATGTTTTTATTAACTATACTAAGCCATAAAAACATATAAAAGACTGAATTCCGTCAATTACTAATTATTTATTAAATATTAACAGTTTAAACGTTTAACGAAAATAAATACGATTTTAAAACCACAACCTTAACGATTGATAAAAATAAAGTGTACTGTAATCGTACTATAAATGAACTGCAAAAATATTTCTCAAATAAAGCTGAATCGTACTTCACATTATATACAAGTTTGTCACTTGAGCAGGGCCGGATTTACAGTTTGCGGGGCCCCAAGCACGAGGTAAGGATGGGGGCCCTATCTCTACTTTAAAAAAAATTTCTTCCAGAAAAAAATAAAAAAACGGTTAACCGGGGGCTCTTTTGGGTTGGGGGCCCCAAGCACGTGCTTGTTCTGCTTGTACGTAAATCCGGCCCTGCACTTGAGTATTAGGAAGAAGCAGAGAAGCAGAAAACGTACACTTAATATTGCGCACTTTCACGTGACGTAGACTATATGGAAGGTATCGCAATAGTTAATGAAGCAAAAGTTGTTTGTCTGAATAAAAATGTTTGACGAAACTAATTTCTAATTGAATGAAAAGAGTTTGTGTCACACCCTTATAGATACATGCCGTAATTATGATATATTTATAAAAGAAAAAGAAAATTATCTTTTGGAAGTACCGTTTAAAATAAGAATAGTTTGTAATCCACTTTCAAGTTCATATTGTCTTAGAATAAAACGGCTTTAGGTTCTAGTTCTGTAATAATTTATTAATAAATCAACGTTTCAACAAACTGAACGTGTGTCTTTATCAGGAAAAAAGATAGAAATGATATTTATAGTAAATAAATAGAACATGGAAACAAGTTACTAGGTAACAAATAAGTAACTAGATCACGAAATTAAATTTTTTTTAATTAAAGCAGTGCCTTCACATTAATTGATGTTAGCTTTTTCTTTATAAATTTCTATTGCTTCTCTTGCACCTACACCTAGTAAAGTCGTTTTATTCTAATATAATGAGTTCTGAAAATTTTTACTGTGTTACATATTACCTTATTATCTGTGTTATAAAGTAATATAATTTCATTTTTTAAAATATCTTTCTACAAAAATTTAAAAACTATTATAGGTACATATATATTTTTTATATTTTTTTATAATCTACAAATTTATCTATTCAGAAATTTACTTAATCTAGCTAATTAGTATATTTTTTTTAATTAGATTCTAAGAAAACTTTAAAAAAAAAACTTAAAATTAGCTTGAAGTAAAATGTTCATTCTAATTAAGCAATTTCTTGTAAATTTTATAATACATTTTAAACGTGTTAACATCATAATTTTTACTACGAAAATAACTTATAACTTCTTCAAAAAACCCTCAAGGAAAAATGAGTAATTAACCAATTTTTTTTAATATTCTAAACTGAGTTACTTTACAAGAATACAATATTATACAAAAAAACCAAACATCACCACACATTTCTAACGGTGTATCAATTTTTTTCCAAAAACAAAACAGCATAGCACAATAAAAACAAAAGAAACATTCAACATCCTCTACAAGGTGCAAGACAATCACGCGAAGAATTTCAAAATAATTGACAATCGCGGCAACGCTATCTTGCTTTAATTGCACTGTGAATTTCCGCGAAATATTATGATAAATGAATATAGGAGGTATCGAATGTTTGTGAACACACAAACTGATACCGGGAATTTGTACAGCAAACACATAAAATAAACATTGTAAAATTGCCGAGGCTGGGTTCGCTGTGATAATTACAAGAAATTTTCTGATTAACTGGAAGTAATTTTTATCTCGTTGTGAGATGATATTTCGTTTCGGTTTCACTTTTGACAGGCTCTATTTTATTTTAGGCTGATTACGTGAGAATTCCTGAATATAAATTACAAATGTTTAGATTTAATTATGATGTATGTTTGTTTGTATGCTTGTAGGTATTTAAATGTATTTTTTTTTACTTGTTTTAGTTTTCAAATTTAATTAATTATCTTGTTTCTGATCTTTGTAGAGTAACTATGTGAAATATTTTGTAGTGTTTGTGATATTGTAATATTTAAATATTGTTGAGTAGTATTTTATGCAAATTATTTGTTTCAGATAAACTGACATTATTTGGATTAATATGTGAGGTAAGTTATATTCATACTTTTTCTGTATTCTATTTATAACTAACAAGGTAATAACACTTTTATAAACTATTAATACTGTAATATTTTTTAGTACACTAATTATAATTATTATTTAAATATTATAATTATGCTTTATTAATTAGAAAATAATAGGCTACTTACTATACATAAAAGCCAAATACAAATTTTAGAAAATGTAATTTAATTTTAATTGTAAATAAAATAGAAATAAAATAATTTTTAATAATTTACAGCTTCGAAATAATGATTTAGACTCAGTACCTACTGATCAAATGTACTAATAATACTTATATTTTTTTGCAATTATGTATTTAGTAACATGTCAGAGATATAGTAAATACATTTCAATTCTGATTCCTACATAAACTTAAACTTTAGCTTAAATTTTTTTAAATTTACATGACTATCACGGATGCTTTAATTGCTAAATATATTAGCATGGAGCCTGGATAATATGAATAATATGTAACTGTTTACAATTTTTTATATTTAGATAATTTTGGAAGGTAAGAAATTAAATACATAAATTGTCAATATAGAAATGAAATACTTTAAAAGGTTACGCTTAAAGAATTCTTTTCTTTAAATTTAAGTCGCCAAGTTTAAGTCTTATTTAAGCTAAAGATCTTTTAATTTATATGTGATGACCAGAATAGCAGATAATAATAAAGCACAAATAAATTTAGCGTAAAACTGTAAAATAATTAACTATTTATTACTCTGCTTTGAAAATTTTTGTTAATAATTTGTAACGTAATTGGATTTTATTTAGTTTTTTCTATTTAATAATATTGTATAAACGGTTTAAAAAATAACGAGAAAATATATTTTTTTATAAAATATATTAATATAAAAATATATATAATATAAAAATATAAGACATAGCAAGAAATCGCAAGGATTGGAAAAAAGGAAATTAAAGAAATACAACTATACAACCATCGACACCTGAAAGGCACAAAAAGTCCGAACTATATAGTATTTCATTTAAGTTTCATTTTCCAAAAGCCCTAACGGACTGCTTTCAACCTATGAAAATTTTCTCTTTAACTATGGTTATCCAGTCACGATATATATATATATATATATATATATATATATATATATATATATATATATATATACCGGGTGTCTACTTTTTTTTTGTTACATAGGGAATACAATGCTAAAATTTTCATTTGGTGATAAATTTTCCCCTAATTATTATAGAACAAAAGTACAAATACAAAAGTTGTTTAGAATTCAAAAATGCATCAAATGATGCCAAATTTATCAATATAGGATGTTCCGATCAAGAATTAGAAGCAAATTAAAATTTCCATTTTTGCGCTCTTTACATCAAAGTGCCATGGAAATTAAACAAATAATTTCATTTCTTCTGGAGTTTGAGTTTGACAGATCGTATTTATTTTATTGTTACGTTCTGTATTATTATCATTATTATTGAAAATAATGAATAAACTTAAGGTAAATGAAAAAGTTCAGTGCGTAAAATGGTATTTTACTGGAAATTCGATACGACGAGTAAGAGATTTATTCAGCGCTTTCTTTGAAAACCGTCCCATACCTTCCGCTATGACTATTCGTAGGATAATTAAACAATTCGAAGAAACTGGAAGTGTGTTAAAACGTTGTAAAAATTGTAGAAAAATCAACGCAGAAGATCAGGAGGAGAATTTAAATCAAAATGCAATTAAAGAAAATACATTGAATATACTTTTGTGTGTAACGGAAAACCCAAATGTTAGTGTGCGTCAACTTGGTGCTGAATTAAATTTACATCCTTCAACAATACATAAGGTACTAAAAAATGAAAAATATCATTCTTATAAATATTCCACGCACCAAGAGATATTTGAAGCGGATAAAATGGCTAGAAGCGAATTTAGTAACATTATTATGGAAAAATCCAATTTAGACAGAAACTTCTTGAAATCTATTTGTTTTACTGACGAGTCTACGTTTACTTTACACGGCGAACCTAATACACAAAACTTTAGAATATGGAGCCAAACAAATCCTCATTTAATGGTAGCAACACGTACCCAATATCCAGAAAAAGTTAATGTATGGGCTGGAATTTTTGGCAGGTGTATAATTGGGCCATTTTTTATTGAAAATAATTTAAACAACGAAAAATATTTGGATATGTTGCAAAATCATATTGGTCCGCAGTTAGAAGAGTGTGCAACTCAAGATAATGTTGTCTGGTATCAACAAGACGGATGTCCGGCACATTACAGCTGCAACATTAAATTATATTTGGATCAATGTTTTCCAAATTCATGGATTGGTAGAGGTGGTCCAATTAATTGGCCAGCTAGATCGCCCGATTTAGCACCGTGCGATTTCTTTTTATGGCCATATTTGAAGGAGAAAATTTATAAACGACATATCAAAAATCTTGTTGATTTGAAAAATGCCATTGTTGAAGAGTGCAATAATATAACACAAACACAATTAAGCTCTGTACGTCACGAATTTTATAACAGATTAGGTTATTGTTTGGCAGTTAATGGCGATTTATTTGAACATTTAATTTAAATTGTTAGTTTCGTTTTTGTTCTCCTATATCTTGTATTCATGAATTTTTCTGTTTTATAGGTATATTGAATATTGTAATAAATAAAGAAAGTTTTACGGAGTTCAGCTATTTACTATTTATTAAACTCTTATCCGACGTTTCACTGCACAACTTACAGCATCCTCAGGGATAAGTTTAAATTATTATAATAAATATATTAGGCATAATGCCAGTCATCTAATTCAAATGTATTGTTTTTATAACTTGAAGTTAATAAATAAATTAAACAATTACTTAAAATTATAATGGAGACATTCACAATTTAAAACCACAGCTAGTACGTAGTGTACAGCCGAGTAAAATACCCTTTCATTGTAATAAATAATAAATACTTAATACTTTTTATACTTAATAGCTTTTCATTTACATTAAGTTTATTCATTATTTTCAATAATAATAATAATAATAATAATAATAATAATAATAATAATAATAATAATAATACAGAACGTAACAATAAAATAAATACGATCTGTCAAACTCAAACTCCAGAAGAAATGAAATTATTTGTTTAATTTCCGTGGCACTTTGATGTAAAGAGCGCAAAAATGGAAATTTTAATTTGCTTCTAATTCTTGATCAGAACATCCTATATTGATAAATTTGGCATCATTTGATGAATTTTTGAATTCTAAACAACTTTTGTATTTGTACTTTTGTTCTATAATAATTAGGGGAAAATTTATCACCAAATGAAAATTTTAGCATTTTATTCCCTATGTAACAAAAAAAAAGTAGACACCCGGTATATATATATATATATATATATATATATATATATATATATATATATATATATATATATATATATATATATAATAACTATAAATAACAATAATTACATGAAAAATAAAACAATTTGAAAAAAATCTCGTCAAATGTAATGTGTTCGGAGGAAAAATAGTTGCTCCATATCTCTTCCAGTATTTCGTTTTTTCCCTGATGGCTCCTCAAGTTATTTAGCTTCAAGTCGTTCAACAATATAAATTGTTTCACCATTAAAGTGAACGGCTCGTTGCCTTGCACAACGACGACGCTGGCAAACGATTTTGCTTGGCGCTCGCGCGCGCTGCGCTCCCAAACCACATTTTGCCAGCAAGCGCCTCGCCTCGCGCTGCTGTTTTGTTTTAAACGTTTCGAAAACATTGTGCTTATTATTACCGCGAATGCTTTGCCTCTTCGTTTACGTTTACTTTATACCACCCCGGCTATGTTTTAACGGCATTACGTTACATTGTGGCGTTTTACAGTAGTTTAAGTTAAAATCAGATTCATTAGATTTACATTACAAACGTTAATGTCTTTTTTTTGCTGGTTTGCGTTTTTTTGGTTGGTTAAAAATTACCCTGTTTTCTAATGTGGTTTTCTTGCATTTGAGTGATGGAAGATGATTTTTTTTTTATTTTAAACAAATTTTTAAAAACAATTTTTGCTTCGACAAATGCAAAATCGAATTCAACACATCAAAATTTATTGATTTCGATGAAAATTTTTGTATTTAGTGAATTTAATTTTTTTAAAAATTAATCAACTCAGTCTAGACTTTTCGATTTTTTTGACAAAATTTTTAGAAGACATTTTTGTTTTGAAGATTGCGCCATCAAATTTATCATTCTATAGATCTCAATTAAAAATTATGCTTTTAGTAAATTGAATTTTTTTGCAAATTCAATCAACTAGAGGATTGTATGAATTTTTTGATTTTGTAACAACAAACTTGGAAACAATTTTTTTTGCCGATTCTACTTTTGAAGTCGGCGCATCAAATTCTAAAATTACGCATTTAGTGAATTTTGTATTGCGAAAAAATCAGTAAACTTTACTAACTTTATGAATTGTGCTATTTTTTGGCAAAAAATTTTGAAAACGATTTTTGTTTCATCGATTATAACTATTGAATTCGGCGCATCAAAATATACAGATTTCGATTAAAAATTATCCATATCATTGTTTTTAATATTAAACAACAGAAAACTTAAACCACACTCAAGCAAATTTTTCGAAATTTTTTTTTATACAAAATTGATATCTTGCAAAGAAGTAAACTGTCAGAAAAAGGTGTGATATTGAAGCAGGCAAAAGACAAGCTCGCCAAACAAACATACAGAAATGCAAATGGCGAAGTACGTAAAAGCAAACCAAATATAAACGAAAAAAGAAAGAAAGAAAAAAATACATTGCTATAGAAGAAGAAAACTGTTAACACTTCTACTACGACAAGATGGATTACAGCTGTCGACACCAGATATGAGCGAAACGTGAAATAAACATTTTAGAAAATAGCGTTTATAAGCAAATGCCAGCTCGTATGATTTCGGCTGACTATTAGTGAATAAAAAAAAAATTGAAATCAAATCAGAAGATGTATGTACGTTTTCTACTGTCGCTGCCGAATTACAAATGTACACTGTAAAAAAGTTTTACATAAAAATAATAGTAAAAAAATTACATATTACTTATAATAACATTGAACAAATAAATGTTCATAAGTGTATCTGTGAAATTAATATAACAGTACTCAAAAGTTGAGATTTTTTTCCAAAAATTACACAAGTTAAAGTTTTAACTCAATCATTGAGTCGGCTTGTTAGGCTATGTATCATTGACTGGCCAGTTAACCATAGACACCTGTTTTGCTCTTTAGGAACTCGTCAGTATTGCGCTTTGATCCATTGTATTGAGTATTGACAGTTACACCAATTTGACTTATTACAAATACGTTTTTAATATTTAAATTCAACAAAAAACTTAAATAAATAATTTTTGAATTTAAAACAAGTACACTATCACTTAACTACGACTCTGTGTAAAAGCTTTCTTGTAAATTAAACATTTATTTTATTATATATTTAAAGCAATTTAAAAAATTTATCTCCAGTATCTGTACATATAAAAGTCAAACATAAGTTATATACGTTTTTCTATGAAAAAAATATTAATTTAACATTGATTTTATAGGCATCGTACGTATATGGAAACCTGTGGTAATAGTAAACAGCAATAATGTTTATGTAGGTATATATGTATATAAGAAACACAATGAAAATTAATTTAACAAAATCATGATTTGACAGGTAACAGATAAATCAGCGTAATTATGATTTTTATCAGTGCGTTGTTAAAAGTTCAATAATTATATTTATCGTTAATCACGTCTATTAATAATTGTCGTTTTATATATTCATTCATTCTTAAATGCTCGTTAGCAGATATAACATTAACTTACTTGTAAATAACGTTTACTTTATATCAATGCATATGCTTTTTGATCAGTGCTTTTCAAAATTTACTTTTCGCTGGACATTGCTGTAAAATTACAGCATTTTCAATTGGGTTTTGTGACGTTGTTATATATGTGCGTAGAACATTTGTGGATAGCAAAAAGGAGAATGATATAAATAAAAAATAAAAAATTGCAAAATAATGCAACCCAATTATTAAAAAAGTACCATCGTTCTATTTGAAAATAAATATTCCAATTTGTTTGAGAACTTCTAATTAAACTAATAATTAAAAATATTTTTATTAAGAGAAACAAATTTTAATATTAATAACAGTCTATCAAAATTTTGCGTAATACAATTAATAGTTCTAAACTTATGCGCGACTTGAGTATTTTCTAATAACTAAATGTTTGAGAACTTCTGATGACAAATCGCGTAATCTACGCACGTCTACCTTCGCGTATAACAACCCAACGATAAGCAATAAGAAAGAAAAAAAGAAGGAAGAATGAAATAAAAAGGACAAAAAAGCCAAGTAAAAAAAAAACGATAACATCTCATAGAGAATGCGCGCACACCCACTATGCCACTCGTTTCAATCTGGCTGCAATCAACTTGTAAAGGTAAAAACGTTATAAGCATTAGCCAGTTACCGTGGCACTTAGTACTATAGTCAATTGCGACAAATGTTACTTTTCTTATTTATGTCACCAGTCAGTCACCATCACATACCGCGGTTATAACTCGTGTCCCGCTAGACTTATTACCGTAATCACCGATACCGATTAGATTGACAGAACGGGATAAATTGTGTCATGGTCAACTGTAATACACCCTGTAGTTAGATTGTTCTCCAGGTAGAAAAAGTTACTAACTGTTAAATAAATTCACTACTTTTTGTGCATATGATTATCTGTTTATGGTAATAAAGAAAAAAACAGGACTTCTTATTTTTGCTGGAAAGAAAACCGGAACTAAACTGAAAAAAATATCGGTTTATTTTAGTTCGATACAACACGCTTTAACATAATCTTACTTTCCGCTCAATTTTAGTTTTTTATTATTATATATTATATACTTCTAATTATTATACCTTTAATTAATTAATAATTATTATTATTATTCATATTATATTATTGTATATCAATTTATGTAGTATACTCATAAATATAGGAATAAAATGTTCTAAGTTTGGTAGAAAATAAGTTTTTAATACAAATAAAAACATTTTAAATTTAAAAATAAATCACTCGGAACTGAATCGAAAACCGAAAAAACTTTTATTTTTTCCGAAACGTAAACCGAAAAATAAAAACGTTAAAAAAGTACTGTAGTATGTCATTATTTTAAATCAATATGAAAATATATGCACCAAAAGAGTGCACTGAAAACAGTTGAATTTATCCCGTTCAGAGCTGGGCAAGCTACTCAATAAATGTAGCTAAGCTACAGCTACGAGCTAATCTTTAAAAATTTATAAAGCTACAGCTGCAGCAACTTTTTTCTAAAAGTAGCTTAAGCTACAGCTATAAAGTACTACAAAAGTAACTGTCAAATCCTAAGCTACAATCTATTTTTTAAGTTACTTTGTAAATTATTTTTGTAGTTACTTTTGAAGCTACTTTGCAAATGATGCAAACATCGTACTGAGGACTATAAACTTTTTCTTTTTAGTCAAAGTAATAGTAAAAGCAACTACGTTAAGAAAAGTAATGATTAAGTATAGAAAAGTAGCTATAAACTACTAAATGTAACTGTAAGCTACTAAAAGTAGAAACAAGCTACTAAAAGTAGCTACAAAAGTTGCTAGCTACTGCCCAGCTTTAGTCCTGTTGATATGTGTAAAGCACTAAAAAAATATTGTATGAAATTCATATATGCTTTGTCTATATTTAAGTTTTGTATTGGAGATTGTCCCGTACCAAACAATATTATTTTTATTTATTTTGAAAGTTAAATGTAAATAATTTTGTACTTAAGCCTAGTGCATGATGGATTTAATTTAGAAATTTAAGATTTAGGATTCAGATTTAAAATTTATAATTTTAGCATTGGTGCATGATAAATTTAAAATTTGTAAATTCAACCAATTAGAACAAAAGTTAAAAATCACGTGATTACATGTTTTCTGAAGTTTTTGACATTTGTATGATTTGAGGTTACACGAAAATTAGTTTTGAAAATGAATTTTTCAAATGACTGTGAAAGTGATATAATTATTGCAGGAATGATGTTGATAATATGTCACGAATATAAAAAATTAAATGAAGAAAGAAAGAAACGTATGTTAAATCGTAAAAAAAATAAAAGAAGATGGTCCGTAAGACACGTAAACAGATTTCGCTGTGAAACAGATTCCTGTGACTAGTGACTTTCAACATTTTGTATCTATTTAATGTCAATATGTTCATCCATTTTATTTTTAAAAAAATAACTTTATATATTAGCACAATATTATAGCATACGACACCGGACAAACGACTAAACAGCTGACTACAGTTCACGAAATTAAAGCCAACAATTCTCTATGCGCATGTGTCACGGTTTTAAAATACTGTAATGTGATTGGTTGAATTTTGGATTTAGATTTAGAATATAAAATATGGTGATATTCTAAATCTAAATCGTAAATCGTAAATTTCTTAAATGCATCGTGAACCACAGCATGGTGTTTACTATCATTTATATTTTTAATCCTAAATCGTAAATGCTAAATTTCTAAATTAAATCCATCATGCACCAGCCTTTATTGTTAGTTAAATTTCATACTTCAAAACAACCCAATTGTAATTTGTAAAAAAAGTGTATTTTTAAAAGTAACAAAACTTATTTGCAATATGTTTTCTTTGTAGCGGTTGTTCAGATCTTTGTGTTTGTATGTTTGTACATTTGTTACCTAACATGTTGCAATGCAATTGTTATGTTGGAATTGTAGAGGTCATATCTGAGATTACGTGAGGTCAAAGGTGATAAATAATATAAATAATTTTTATCTATAAATCTTTTCCGACAAGTGCATAAATTACTTGCATTTTCTAAATAAATTTAAACTATAATACGACTATATTTTCTAATAAAAATTATTTTTAAATACAAATTTATTAAACGGTATGTTTTGTTTTTTAAAGCAGATTTTGATCAGTGGACAAGTTAACGACTGAGTTACAAAACATTAAACAACACAATCAGTCTAAAATGTACAAAGAAAAATCTATGTAGGACACTTGAGAGTGTCTCCACTAATATTGTTAATTACTTTCTAAGTTAATCATTTACCAATTAATGAAGCGATTCGAAAACATTTAACAATCTACACTTAAATTTTTTTTTACTTTTAACTCAAAAGTGAACGTATTTTTAAAATGTAAACCAATGATTTTAAAAGAAATAAAAATTAAAATTGAAAAAATAATAGTAAATAAAAGTGTATTTATTTTAGAAGCTTTGTTTACAATAAGTTTAGTTCAGAAACATGGGCTGGGCCCTTATTCCCACCTTACGTTCAAAAGTGATTTTTGTCAAAATTACTTTTGACGATTATTTAAAATTACTTATTAAGCAATTTTAATTATATTTGAATTTTATAATATTAAATATAAAAATTATATCAAAAATAGAAATACTACTCATATTTGATAAAAAGTAGAAGTAAAAATTTATTTTAAAGCAAAAAATAATAACATTTTTTCATAAACAAAAGAGGTGGGAATACGGGCCATGGTATTTTTCTGGAATAAATGTACTTGTAAAATTTTAAAATTGTAATTTTATGCAAAACTTTTGAAATAGTTATACTGTTACTTACTAATAATTTTGTCTATTAAAATTTTTATTTTCATTAGAAAAACAGTTCAAAAACACGTTTACTTTTAAGTTAAAGTGGAGATCTCGGTCTTAAAAATTTTTCTCAGTATATTTGTCTAGTTAACTTATAAATTAAGTTGACAATGCTTTGTGCATCCCGGTCTACATATTTTATCAACCGGATCTAAAAGTGCTAATATGACGTTATTAAATAATTTTTGCAATTAATTTATTTTTAAAAGCCATTTTTTTATAGGTATATTAATTTGTCAGTGCAAAATGTAAAATATCCAATTAAATAAAATTTTAATTATATTTATTAAAAAAAATAAGAAGATACAATATTCAAAACAATATTACCATTTCATTCCTATAAAAATAAAACCTCGTTTTTGTTATATAATATATCACTGCATTTCAGATAATAATCAGTAATTTTTTTACCGAAGATTACAACTCATAAATCTACGACTAAAAATTGGAGCAATCCACGATCATCTCAACCCATCTTCGTTTATTTATTCCGATTATTTTTGTTTTAAATCATTTTTGTTTTCTTGGTATTCAGCGAGCATTTGGCAAAGATCTATATATATGTGAGAATAAATACTCTGTCTATATGCTTGTTCCAAGCGAAGCACACAAGCAAAGGTTATTCAACCAGTCAAGCATAATTCTAGGAAGACACTTCGGTTTCGAAATGCTTAACAATTTTCGATTACTACTTCCCTATAATTATGCTCTGTAGGTTATTGGTTACTTTTTTTTATTTTGTTGTTTGTTTTTTTCGTTTATTTTCTGATTTTAAGTTAAGTGCGCTAACTGTCTGATGCTCCTGTTTCAATTTATTTGCAATAGTTGATAAATTGTTTCTGTTAAATATAAAAAAAATATATGTCAGTTTATTTTTAATTGCATTATTTTGCATTAAATTTAATTAAATATTATTTATGTACTTGTGTTAAGATTATATCTGAAAGTTGTCCGATTTTTAAAGTATTGTAATGAAATTTTATTATTTATGACATGAGACACGGCAATTCATATTAATGATAATCTTCAGACCTCTATGACCGGTATCAATTGAATTTATAGAATTTTCTAAGCTGGTATGCATAGTTGGTAGGTGACATCCTCATTGCTTGATGACTGAATGACAGTTTCTACTTCGCAATCTGGTATATATATACCTGTACTTCCACCATCCTCTGCATGTGCCTTTTCGCCATTGGTCGATTCTGACTGAAGTAAAGAACTGAAGGTAGAAATATAATGAAAATATATAAATTTTAAAAATAAATAAAATTAGAAATACTGACTTCTTAATTAAGGAGTTGATTGTGATAATAACAAGACACAGCTACTCACTTAAATCAAGATGGTATTAAATCATTCCATGTACCCAAAAGGGTGTGGCACAAACTCTTTACTATACCGAAAATAGTTTTCTCCAAATATTTCTATCTAGACAAGTAATTTTTGCTTGATCTTCAAATAGACAATTTTTAAGATAAACATGAATGAAACGTATTTGTTTTCTGTATGTTGAATTCGTTTGCTAAAGTATGCTAATAATCGAATTACAAACAGAAGTTGACATTGGCATTGCTACTTTCGAATCAACGGCTGGTGTTGCTGTTGTCGTTTCGAAAAGATAAACTAAACATTCGATATTTCTTGCTCGTGCATTTCGTCGAACGATTGCTAAACAACACGACCAATGGATTGTCGTCGGGACGCTGCGATGGGCTGGTATGAGAACGCCGCAATGCAATGCCGACGAAGCGAGTTTGGTTTTTAGCAAAGCGCGTCGAACGTGGATGACGTTCCTATTACCAGTGGTGTACGAAGTATTTTTTAAATTGTTTATTTTCAAAATTAAAGTTGACTGTAAAAGTTCGTATACCTATCTTTTAATTGAATTATATAATTTTAATATAATAACTTGGCGTAATTTAATATGTTTTTAGTAAATATTACTAAGATTTCTACTAAGTATTCTTCTTTTTAAAAACATAAAATTATGTGGTCTTGTATTAGAAATGTAGAATATTGTGTAAATATGTAAATATTCATAAAAGTGTAGCATTTTTTTCTCTTTAACAAACATTTTTATTCAAACATGCAATTTTTACTTTAACATTATTCATAATATCTCTCATACAGCCTCTTTTATTCTTTTCAGTATTATATTAATCAGAATTTTTTTGGATAGATGTTGGTGTTGAGATTCTATATTTTAATTATTAGATTTTTCGACTTTCTTTAGATTTTTTTTTGCGACATATTTTAATTCATTTGAGTTTATGTTTTTGTTTTTTTGTTTTTGTCATTTTTATCAGCGACTGTGAAACAAATTTATTTTGTTTTTCTAAGTTATTTTTATGCCTATCTATTTATTTATCTGATGGGTGGTTTCTTCAGGTCCCAATAGTACTACGGCCCAGTGGCCTATTGTACTTTTCTTTTGTTTTATCTTATGTAAGAAGCCCTGTTTTTCTTGCAAAGTTCATCAATTTTAACATAGTAAAAAAAATCTTTTAGAACTTATTATATTAAAATAAAATGACTTTAGATTGTAGTTTTATATCAATATTTATTAATAACCGACGTTTCGAAGATATACGTTGAATATATCGAAACATCGATTATTAATAAATATTAATACAGAATTACAACAAATGCCATTTTATTCAGTCAATATGGTTTGCGGAAGTCTTTTGCGTAAAAAATAAATGCGTAGAATCCGAAATGTAATTAATTATTATAAAATTTGAAATTTCTTGGATCATGTGTAAATAAATATATGTTTTAGTTTGTCAATTAAAAAAAAAATTATTTTATTGTATGTTTCGACACAGGACTTATGTCATCTTCAGCTACAAATCAATATAATCGAGTGTCGATGTTTGGATTTTTTCTTGGAAATATTGAAACTGGATTATATTAAATAAATGGTAGCAAACAATAAATATAATCATAATGAGTTTTCTTAAGGGGGTAGTACACTCTGTCGGCCTGAAAAAAAGGTGATTTTCGGGATTTTTTTTAAAGATAATTATAAATGTATGACAAAAATGGAATACATTTGTTTATTTTATTGTTCTTCGGGTACAAAAATTAATTTTTTGGCCTACATTGGGCAACTCCTTCAGCCGCTACACCAGGTGTAGCGTGGCACCTCCGATGGCAACCTGCTTATCGGCGGACATCATAGAGGCCGCACCGTTGGAGCTCGAACAAAATAGATATTTTTCCCTTAATCTCCGGTAAATTTCCTGTCATCGTACGTAGGATTTTTTGATTAAGTTGAAAAATGAAAAATTGACAACGTTTTGAAAAAAAAATCATTTTTTCGGGCTCAAAAATAGACATAAAACCTTGCACCGAAGAGCCATTTTTTAAGATAAAGAAAAACGGCTACGTACGATGACAGAAAAAATTGTGTAGAATTCAAAAATTTAAACCGCGTTCAAATCGGATAAACCGTTTCTGAGTTATGATGTCCGCCAACTTTGAAAACATGGTTTTGAGATAATCGCGATTGAAGTTTTGAGTCCAGTTTTTTATCTAATTCGTCTACATACCTTCAGTCTGCTACACGGCTTCGCTTTTCGGCCTGTAACTTTGGAACGGAGTGTCTCATGAACTTTGGGTAAAATTTACGATAAAGTAGACACTCCAAAGAATATTTTAAGCCCAAAAAAAAAATCGATTTTTTAAAACTTGCAGAGTGTACTACCCCCTTAATGACATAAAACAATTTTCAAAATAAAAACGTGTCTGTTTATATTAGATAAATGAAATATGAAATTATTAAATACTGATCTAGAAAAATAATTGAACATTTGGATATCTTGATAGATATATAGATAGATTATTACTTGATATTGAACAAATATTTATTACTATTAAAATAAGTAATAAAATTATTTTTAAAAATATATAAGCCTCCGCCTCTGGATATCTATCTGCTCATGTCGTCCGCTTTCGAGTGCATTACGAATATTCCAACTGGAAAATATTACTGTATGGTAAGGGTAATCGAATTTCTGGAAAAACGCGTCGTTCCTGGCAGAAGTGAACTGACTTCGACTCCGCGCGGCACAGAAGGGTATAACGGGGGGAGTGAAGAAGTACAAGAAAACGCGGAACAAACTTCTTCACTTCTTCTCTACTTCCTCTTGTAGATGGATTCAGATTGGAGAAAGGCGTACCTACACTGCCACGTTAGCTTTATTGTATAAATATATATCTATATATATATATTTTTGCAGATATCTTGAAACCAAATTCACGATCGCACGATTAGTATATACGAGGTAGTAGTATAGGAGAAACTTGTTGTTGGGTTTGTCATGAATTTCAAATTCGACGAAAATGTTTTGCCCCCGAAAAGTTTTCGCTGCTTTCAAAAGAAAAATATATAACAATATTTTGTTGTTAGTTTCTGTTCTGATTCTGTAGTTATTCTCTATTACTTTTTATATATTATTTTTGTTTCAAAATATACATCTATTATTTTTATTTTTTATGTGTAGAATAAAATGTTAATTAATTTTTTAAAATTAAAATTAACGACATGTTTAAACAGACATTTTAAGATTTAGTAAAATATTTTGAGAAAGATCGAGCTTTGCTTTTTAAATAGGCTCTGAACTTTTTAATTAAATTGTTAAGATTTAGGTACTTGTTTAACAGTATACATACATACATACATACACAATCACGCCATGTACCCAAAAGGGTGTGGCACAAACTCTTTTCAACATCCCGAAATCAGTCGCCTCCAAACATTCCTATCCAAACAAGCAACTTTCGCTTCATCCACATTCATAATTCCTCTCATACATGCTCTTTTATTCCTACTACTTGGAAACTTTCGCTCACGCAAAACACTCTCAATCATACCATTCCAACTACTCATCGGACGTCCACGCAAACGTATACCATCAAAATCATTCAAATAAATCTTTTTAACCAAACGTTCATTAGACATTCGCTCAACATGTCCGAACCATCTTAACTGACTAACACCAACTTTTGCTACAACATTCTTTTCAATTTCACACTCATATGATATTCTTCTAAATATGTACAATCATACCATGTACCCAAAAGGGTGTTGCACAAACTCTTTTCACTAAGCCAAAATTAGTTTTTTCCAAATATTTCTATCTAGACATTTGCTTCATTTAGATTTATGATTCCTCTCATACATGCTCTTCTATTCCTACCATTTGGAAACATTCGTTTACGCAAAATACTTTCAATCATATTACTCCACCTACTTATAGGGCGCAAACATATATTTCCAATATCACTCACATATATTCTTTTAACCAAACGTTCATTACACATTTGCTGAAGATGATCTAACCATCTTAATTGAGTAACACCAACTTTTTTCATTTTTTATTTTACATTTTCTTTTACTAACACATTTATTGTTATTGTGTAACTATTTTCATATTGATAATACTGAAAAAAGTTTGATGAACAATTTTAATATAATAAATTAAATTTTTTGAGAAAATTATTATTTTATATACTACACAATTTTTATATTTTTGTTAATAAATTAAAGTAAATAGTGTTATTAATTAATAAAAATAGTTTAGAGCTGTTATATAAGTAAAATTCTTAATTAAATTTAAAATATTATATTTATTTAATAATTCAAAACGATATAGTTTGGTTTTCCTAGTGAGTCAAAATTTTTATTTTAAAAACAAATTTTTATTTAAATTTTGCGAGCTAACAATTGTGGTACAAGTATAATTTAAAAAATTTTAAAAACAAAACTTTAATATTTATCGAAGAAATTTTTCGGTTGTGATACTATCCAGTGTAGTATTTTTTTTGTAAAATTTTTTTTTTCAATATATATTCAAGATTTGTTTTCTTTTTTTTTTTTAATTTCTTAAAATTATACTGTAGAGGACCACAATCGATTAGTCGAAAATTCTAAATAAAAATTTATTTAAAAAAAAAAAGTGTGAGTTTTAAACTATTTCATTTAAATTATTAAAATTTATTATTGCTCTAGTTGTAGAAAATAATTATCTGGAATAAAAAATCGTACTTTTTAAAGCTAGTAGTAAAATAAACCATTTTGTTATAGGTATAAAAATTTAAATTGAAAATAAATATAATTTGCTATGCAGCAAGACGTACGCGTCATTCAAAAACAATTGCCGTTCGAAAACAACAAAATTTTAATTCAAACCGATCACACTACCTATGTCCAGCAGCTGTTAAAACAAAAGAACGACAAGCCACCAATATACGAACAAACATATATAGGTACGTACAATATAATAAGACATATGCATAATATAATCCTTTTTTTACTTATTCTGGTATACATATATAAAACTTTTCTTCCACCAGTGGTGTAGAACTTTGGGAGGGGAGTACGAGCGGGGGAGGGGGTACTGTTGGTGGATGCGTGGGCTATGTAATTATTCAAATAATGGGTTCATTTTGAATTTTTTTTTTCGTTCTCTCGGCTCGGCTTCGTATAATGTTAATGTTAAGTGAACGTAGGCATGAACGTCACATGTTAATTGAGCGGGATTGAACAATGAGTAGCTGTGGAGAACGCGCGCAGTCAAAGAGTTTGGTGCAGCTGTCACACCTTTAATCAACCCGGCTAAAATTTGTTTCCAAAATTTTTAGTAGTTCAGTTAGTCTGTTATTTTGAATTGAAATATCGACAATATCTCTACTGATAATGGACAGAATTCGAATACAATTTTAAATTGTTATATCAAATAAAGTTTAGGTAAATAATTGGCAATTGCAGAATGAGGTGACATAAATGTGTATGAGACAAAGGTTGCTTTTTTGAATAAGAATATTTGGCGGAGACTAATTTTTGCTTAAATGGAAAGAGTTTATGCCCCATCTCTTTAAGGATACATGGCATGATTAAATTTCGAAAAAAAGGTAGTCAAAACGTTAAATGTTCGAATAAAACTCTCATTAAAAATTTTGTGTCAAGCTTTCGGTGCTATCGACTTGTATTGTATTCGGTGTATTGAATTGTATATTCTACAATGTTTATGATTCTAAAACTTTTTTCAAAAATTTTTTTTCCATACTGTTTACAGTATCGCCGAAAGTCTGCATCATATTAGAAAATTTTGTATTATTTGTATTTTGAAAATTATTCTTACGGGTCTTTTTGTTACTAAAAATACAGTAGTTGGAAGTACTGATATTAGTTCCGGTGTATGTTAAATTATGTAATAATGAAAAAAATTTCAGTGAAACTTAATTTATTTGGAAAAATTTTGAAAAAAGATATTTGACAAACAGTTTTGGAATAACATATTAGAAAAATAAAACGGCTTTAGGTTTATATTCTGTATTAATATTTATTAGTAATCGACGTTTTAACGATCACAACGTCCGTCTTTATCAAGAAAACTCATATCAGTTTTTCTGAGGAAGACAAACACTGAGTTTGTTGAAACGTCTATTATTAATAAATATTAATACAAAACTTGAACCTAAAGCCGTTTTATTGTATATAATGAGTTCTGAAAGATTTTTTACTATGTTAACATATTAGTAATACTTGACCGCTGGGTACATTAAATATTTGTGTAACCTTAGATCACTGATTAAGACTTTAGCATTTTTTCTTGCTACTGCTGATGGAAACTTAGTTCTCGAAATACGTATTTAGATTTTTTTAAATTTATTATTTGTGATTTGAGGAAAATTACATCATTTTATTTTCTAGTAATCTTCAAGTTTTCACCGCCGGTATCCATTTAATTTCTAGAATTTTCAGGGCTGATATGTCATGGTCGATTTATCCTCGTCGCAGACGTTTCGTCATACATCATAGATAGTATCCTCAGTGCTTGGTCACCAAGCACTGAGGATGCATCTACAATATATAGCAAAACGTCTACGACAAAGATAGATCGACCACGACATACCAACCTAGAATTATAGTGTAAGTCACACACCAAATATCAATTTTCAACTCATGGAAAATAAGTATTATTTTATGCTTGTTATGCAATATAACAATATCATATCAATAAAAACCTTCAAGGCTGCAATATACAAAAAAAAAGGTTTCTTTTTAGTTCGATTTTAATACGCATTTAACAAAAATAAATATTAAAATACTTTGCTAACCGATTTTGAAATTTATTTCAGTTTATCCAATAATTCTATGAATGCTAAATATTTTTTTCAAAAAAAATTGTTTGATTTTAAAATATATATATATATATATATATATATATATATATTTATTATTAAATTTTGTTCGGTTTATTTTAACTTCTTAATTAACATAAATTTGAATTAATTGCACAAGCAAAATATTTATTTTAAACATAACTTGTTATATTCATTAATAAAACTTTATATAAAAAAATATTATGTATTGCAAAATAAAAATGAAACAAAATATATATGAACGTACGCAGGCGTATGTAGTGCCATTTTAGATTCTTATCAGCGGCGAATTGCGTTATCTTTGTACGAATTTTATTTCTATCTGTCCAGGTTTTTTTCTTTTTTGTGTGTGTTGCTGCAATGTAAGTAATTTTAACCATCGCTACCCGTTAATACTTAAGTAAGTCGGTTAAATTAACCATCCAACGATCGTCTTTTATTTATTCACTTTTTTCATTTATTTTTACTGGCCAATGAACGTCACTCAGTAATTTTATATAAATTGTTAAATGATTAAGTCTAATGACTTTATTAAAATTTTATACGCTTTTTTTTTCTTTCAACTGAAATTGTAGATAATTTTTTTGTATTATGATTTCATTTTTGTTTCAATTGAAGTATATTATTTAATTTATTTATTAAGGATATCTTTTATAATTTATCTAACAGTTTATGCTTTGAGAAAAATAAATATTTAATTTTAATAATGTTTAATCTTAAGGAATACAACAAAAAGTTTATGCAAGTACTACGGATGTTTATATCTAAATTTAAATCTGAAATATAATTATTGTGTTGAACAAAAAGTAATGTTGTCGAGTTTTGTTTTAGGCAAATGTTAACTAGTTAAAAATAAATTTAGAAAAGAATATTCATTTGTTTATAATCTGTAAAATAAGATTGTTATATTTGGTCTTACAAATTTTATAATAAATATTAGAAAAGAAAAAACACAACGGCATATTTTTTAAATTGAAAACTTGTATTAATTTTCATATTTTTCTACTCTTGTTGAATAATATGTTTATAATATAACTATGTGAATTCTGTTGTTATATTGTCTATAACTCACTGTGTAAAAATCTTCAATTATAGCTCTTTTATTTTTTTTTCTATTTTAATTGAGTAATACGTTTATAGTTATGTCTGTTCTCTTAAGTTAATTATTAGCATACGTTATGGAATCATAACTCAAGGATTCTGACCAATCAGAACATTTTAAACTTTATTAGATCGTAAAATAGCGCCGTTGCTAGAATATCGTGTTGTTAATACTATGTGATGAAATTGTTAAATTATGCACACGTACGTTGATGTACGGTTTGGCCCGTATGTATGTATAGTCATAAAAAGTATAGTTATTCTTACTAGCATGTTATGATAGCTATAACTCATTCAGATGATTTACTGCACTCACCTACGGCTTATGTGTGTGTGTGTGTGTGTGTGTGTGTGTGTGTGTGTGTGTGTGTGTCTATGTGTGTTTTAAACATCATAACAAACTCGTTGAATAATATACTACGATTATATGATTATTGTTATTAATTATAAATAATTTTGCATTAAAACATCTATTATTATCATGGATGTGCATTCACAGATTTTTTTCTTATAATTTAACGGCTATGAACTTGAATAAGTATTACATGATCTTTTAACATAATCGGAGCTATTACTTCTCAACTGACCCTGGTATAATACTCATAACAAGACTTTTTTTAATATAAAATTTATATATAATTTCATGTAATAAATAATAATTTATTAGCATCACTATCATAAACAGATCAATAACCTGCTTTAATTATATCAAATGTTAAAAAAAGCTATAGAAATTATTTTAATTAATAATATAAAATTATTGCCATCTTTTTTTATTTGCTACTAGTTGGCAGATAAAACAAAAAAAAAATATGTTCAGTATTCATTTTCTATTAAATATTAACTGGTTATTATTATATTAAAAAATAATCAATATATTTAATAGAATCATTGTAAAAAAATATAGATAATTATAAGTCTGAAAAAAATGGTAGCAAAGAATTATAATAGTTAATTTTAAAACTAAAAAAATTGGTTATTTTTGTTCTATGTAAATCCGTAAATGTTTTGCTATCAATGAATGTAAACAGAGAAGGATTAAATGCAGATTATGGAAGGAAAGCCATGGAAATGCTAAATAAATGATACTCTACGTAAAAAGATTAGGAAAATATTACAGGTTACATTACACTGTACATATTTTATACATTATATTACAATTTGGTTACATATGGATTAGTGCATTGCTGGATTTATCTATATGTAATAAATTTTACGATTAATTTAATTTATATGATTGTTTTAATTTAAGGATTTGTTTTGTTCAATGTTTACTTAAAAAATTGAAATGACAAATTATGTTTGTATAATTTATGAATTATGCAATATTTTGTTTATTTTATTTTATTTGTAGTGCAATTATGTTAGAAAAAAAATCATTCAAAACTCATTATATTAAAATAAAACAGTTTTAGGTTATAGTTATGTATTAATATTTATTAATAATCGACATTTTGACGAAGTCAACGTGTGTCTTCATCAGGAAAAAAAATACAATTATGTATATTTTATTCAAAATTAAATTGTTCGAATTTAGTGGTAGCTTGTTTAATTGACAAACTCAAAGTTTGTCGGATTGAATCGTGTTTATACCACAGTTACAAAAGCAATGAATTGCTGTCGTCTGAGTTTGAATGGTTCAGAAAAAATTTGGTCCTGCGTTAACAAATAACATAGTTATTTGATAATGCAAGTAAAAATTGGTAAAAATTTTAATTTGATATATTAACTTATAATATCAATAATATTTAAATTGATTTATAGAATCGTTATTTATCATATGTTGTAAAAAAAGTTGCTATTTTACATAAAAATTATATTAAAAAAATTACATACTATTTCAGCAAAATGATGGTTGTAAATTTAAATAAAATAATTAATTTATTATATTATATAGCTTTTTTTTTTTATCGAAAAAGTATGTAAACTTACTTAAAATATACTTATTTTATATTTATATAATGTAAAATTTTTTCTGTGACGCTATAAATTTACATATTAAACTGGTTGTTGTCCCAAGTTTTTATGTAAAATTACCGATTACAGTGTATATAAAAAAAAAATATTTTGAGCACAAGTTTTATGTTTTAGTTAAAAATTTCGAATACTGATTAAATAAAAATATTAAAACTAAATTGAAAATTTATGTGTAGTAATAATAAATATTAACATAATAAAAAATCTTCCAGAACAAATTTTATTTAAATCACTATGAAGACACTGATTTAAATAAAATTTGGCTTCCATTAATTAAAAATTTATAAATTCTATGATCTTGTTACTTATTTTGTTATCTAGTAACTTGTTTCTATGTTCTGTTATTAAGTGTAAAAATCATTTGTATTATTTTTCCTGATGAAGACGGACGTTGAGTTTGTCGAAACATCGATTATTAATAAATATTAATTCAGAACTATAATCTAATGCCGTTTGATTTTAAATTTTTTTATTTTCTAATTAGTTATTCTAATCATTAATTATATAATAATTAAATTAATTTTTAATAATTATTTAATATTTAATATTTAATTAATTAAATAATATTTAACCTGAAACAATTTTCGAATTAGTAGTTAATTTATAGTTACCAAGAGATATTTTTTTTAAATACGAAATATTTCTTGGTTATTAATATTTATTGTTTATAAATGTAATTATAAATTTAGTTTTAAACTTTCATTTTAGAAATTTAAAGTAATTATTTATATTTTATTATATAGCAATAAAATAACGTTTTAAGATAAATTTTAAGTTTTTTTTTGTAAATTATAATTATTATTTCTTTGACAATATCATTTGTTTTATAAATATGAAGTTAAAATTGTATTTTATGGAACTTTAGTATATAATTTTATCTATAATTACTTATAATTACAAAGTAATCATTTATCTAATGTGTAATTTTAATTTACATTGTTTACTAAGAAAATGTTATTATTTATGAAATATCTCTTTCACAATACTTTTTATACAAAAATTTTTAATTTTAACATTTACCCAAAAGAGTGTGGCACAAACTCTTTATCTCGAAATTAGTTTCCAAACATCCCTATCCAGATCAGCAACTTTAGCTTCATCCACATTCATAATTTCTCGTATACATGTTCTTCTATTCTTACCATACCACTCCAACTATTCATCGGACGTCCACGCAAACGTATTCCTTCAAAATCATTCATTTAACCAAACTTTTATTAGACATTCGCTCAAGATGTCCGAACCATCTTAACTGATTAACACCAACTTTTGCTACATTTTTTTCAATTTCACACTGATCATACACTATTAAGTTATGTAATTTTGTAGGAAAATACACATCTTTATTTTAGGCCCAGTATTTTCAAACGTTGGAATAAAGTTACCCGTTGAATAATTTTAAAATTAGCCAATAAAATATTGTTATTTATTTCAAAGATATAATTTTAGCCAATCACAAATGGTTTTTTTACGTATGTTAAAAATAAATAAAATTGGAAACCTCGGATTCTTAAACAAACAAAATATTTTATTATTAATTTAATTTATAAAAGTACTTTGAAATTTTTTTTTTAATATTTATTTATAATAATGTAATTACATGTATTAAAAAGTATAAATCTTATTTTTTATATCTTAACAGCGAAAAGTAGAAATCTAATGTGAAAAAATTCTACAGCTTCTTGAAATTCTTAGGATATCTCGCGTCAACTGCCATATGCAAAATAAACATTATTGTACCTCAGACCACTTATAAATTCAAAGCGCGCGAGATTTGAAAAAAAAAACAACGCTGCTTATGCTTATAGTAGAAATGCGACGACAGAACAGCCAGGAAAAAGACAAGAAATGTAAACAAATCACCATATAATGCTAACGGGTTTACCGTAAAAGAATTTTCTCATTAAAAACACTCAAATACCCATTCGGACATCTCACTTCCACGTCACACAAATTTCAATAATGCGACAAACAAAAACACATCTGCGCATGTGTCAAACGATCGTCAGCTGTTTCCTTTCAATTGCCGTTTTATCTCGCTTTTAATTCCTGTAATTTACATAAATGGCATCCTTGTTTAGCTATTGACAAGAATAGTGTGAAACGCTATTACATTTTATTTGCTTTTTTTTAGACGCTAAAGTGATTCTTTTAAACGCATTTATGGTTAGAAATCTTTTCTTCTGCTTCGTACATTACAGTTAATTAAAATTCGAATTATTTTAATGGATTGTTAACAGGCAGTGTTATTGGTGCTTGTCTCTTTTTATTGCTTATAAAAATTTGTATGATCGTACGCGACTATTTTTATAGACAGTAATAATATTTTACTATTGAATTACCTATGAATTGTTTATAAATATGTTTTTTTAATAAAAAATTTAAATGTCTATAAATTATTTAAATACACATTAACAGAAAATTATCATCTACGATGTATGGCAAAATGTCTGCGATTAGGATAAATCGACCACGTAATATCAGCCCAGAAAATTCTATAATATCGAAAGATAAGTAGATTATTGGCCAGTATAATACACACTCAATGTAGCAAGTATACTTTATTTCTTCTTAAAATTGCTTAAAATAAGTTTACATTTTGAGAGTTAAATGTGGACTGCACACGCTTTATTTTTGTTATATTTTGCACTACTTTTACAGAAACAGTTATTTTTATCGCAAAATGTATAGTGAAAATTCTTTTAGCATTCATTATAATAAAATAAAATGCTTTAGGATTAAATTCTGTATAATTTTTAATTAAAATTCGACGTTTTGATATATTCCACGTATATCACCAGGAAAATATACAAATGATAAATAATAAATAAGCAAAACATAGAAATAAGTATGTTTCAAAGAAATATATATTTTTAAAATTGATAATAACGTAGTGTTGGCTTTATTATTATTATTACTGATATCCAGTACTGTTTGACAAAAAATATTGGTACAAATCTGATAAATTTAAAATACATGCTATAGTTCTCCAAGCATTATTTTTAACAATTTTATCTATAAGAAAAACTTTGCCGTTTATTGTATAATGTTGGATTTTTTTTAAACTAAATCATTTAAATGTCTATTTCCCGACCCACACTTGAAACAGACATTAACTTGTGCTTATGTCAGTTACAGCTGAGATAAATTGTTATTAAATCGTATAAAGTAAACGCAGGCGTCTTGATGAAAAATTTAACTTTAACTTTAAAAATTTAGTAGTTGGCTAACTTTCTAGTTTGGTGTTAATGTTTTAGTGGAATGTGTAAAGTATACTTTACACTAATACTAATACACTTGTACTAATTTAACTTTTAATTTAATGTTAATGTTAATTTTTGCTGCGAAGATCCACCTTAACTTGCCAACTGACGTTGACAGTTAACAATGTAATTGTCTAATGAACTTACTGGTTAAATTAACAATGTTTTGTTCAACTGAATCTCACTTTCATAAAACACAAAACTAGTTATATACAGCTAGTAACTCTATAGCAATAGCAACATTATTTCACGTTTCAGTTTTTCCGGGCTTGTCACAGTTCACAAAATTGTACTAGAGTTCTTCATATTGTACTATACTATACACTATATTATCACAAAATTTCCATAAATTCCTCAATAAAAATATTAATTTAACATTGTCTATTTACGACTGTATATAATAAAAATAATCAATTGCATATAAATATTCAATACTTGGTGTTGCAGAGCGCGCACAAACGAAAGTTACATCATAATATATTTATACATACGTTTAGGAGTAGTAAATCTTCATTGTAAACGTCCTTGTCTCGAGAGCCGGTAATGCAGTTATCTGTTTTATAATTAGAAGGCTTGCCACTTGCGTACACACATATAAAATATTTAGTCTCGTACTGTGCAAATGTGTGTAAAATTACAAGAGTTATGAACTTGCAAATGGACTTGCATAACTATATATATATTTATTTAAAAATTACAACTACTAGTTACTACCTATAATTTGCATTAATTGTAAGTTTATAGTTATTATTATATTTTCTGCAATGTCTCCAGCAACAAATGATAATACCTATTTATATGTAAAGAGAATGTATTTTATGAAACTATAAGAGTTATTTTATTATGCGAGTGTGAATGTTGTCGTTTAGGGTATTTATGTTTTAAAGTACAGTTAAATATTTATATTTTTATTTTTATAGAAAGTTTATTTTAATATAGAAAATTACGCCTTTGCGTAGGATTGCACATTAACATATGAAGGAGTTTTACATGGATACGTTTGAAAAATAGTTATAGTAAAAAAATCTTTCAGAATTCATTATATTAAAATAAAACAGCTTTAAGTCGTAGTTCTGTATTAATTTTTATTAATAATCGACATTTCGACGAACTCAACGTATGTTTTTATTAGGAAAAAAGATACAAATTATTTGTATTTTTTTTGTAAATGTTATTAGTAACAAATAACATTTACAGTAAACATGTTACTAGATAACAAAATAAGTAACTATTTTGTAAACTTGATAAATTTCTAATTAAAGCAATTCTATTGATTTACTGTACTACGTCGATTATTAATAAATATTAATACAGAACTACAATCTAAATTTGTTTTATTTTAGTGATATTATATTAAATTTGTAACTAAGATTGACTAATTTTATTTTATTTTATTTTATTTTAATTTTATAAACTGTCCAAAGATGGTACTAGAAATGCAATCATATATAAAAAAATTATTAGTAATTAAATTACAAAGACACGGTTATATTTTATTTATTTATATTAAATTAATATCCAAATATCTAAAATCAAATATGTAAAAATTGTAATAGAAATTTAGCAAACAATAAAAAATAACTTTAATTGTTTTTAGTGCACCCTTACCTCTCTTATTCAAATCAGACCAAAAACTGCAATTTTCTAATTGCATAATCATAGAAAAACATATAGTATGAAAGTCGTACAGAACGTTTATTTTCTAATCAGATAAATTGCATCAATGGTCCAGACTCGTGCTGCAAGCTTTCATGCTTGTGACAAGTACTATTCCATGCTTGTGGTACAAAATGTTGACTACAATATTTTTATTTAATTTAATTTACTAAAATATTTTTTTTTTGTATTTAGTAATATATTGTTTTAAACCTTACACTACATTAAATCAAAATAGTTTAAAACATTTTGAAATATTTTTCATATTAACAAGCATTTTTATTTAAAAATATTATTCATCTACAACAAGGAAAATATATTATCATATAGATGGAAACCTATTCGACAACAAAACAACAGACGATAGGAAACAAAAGCAAAATAGCTATTCCTGCATTCAGGATCAGAAAAGCAGGCGAGATCAGGCAATGGCGCAGATGACACAGTAAAGTAGACACTGTCATCCTGGCAGGCATGCGTTACCGTTGGTCCTTATTCCTGCTCCTGCTACATATATATATATATATATATATGTAATGTTCTATGTCCTCCAGGGAACTCTTATCTTGTTAGCAAAGATGGAATATTTTCGATTACATTGTGTTATAACCTAGCTGAAATATTGAAATATAACAATTCCCTCTACAAGCACGCTGCCTTGTTCGCTTCTGCTCCTTTTTTTTCTGGGAAGACTACACAATGAAATTTAAATTTTTATATCAGACTATGAAAAGCTTATTGGGAAATAAAAATATTTTTGAAAAAGTATTTTTCTATACCAAATTAAATTATTTAAAATAAAATTCTTGAATAGCTCTTTTATTAAATGTACTATTTGTTTGTTTTAAATTAAATTAGAAATACAAAAAAGTACATTAATTTAAGTCATTCAAAATATATATATATATATATATATATATATATATATATATAATATACACAATATAAAAAAAATATAATCTTTAATATTAAAATAATGGAATGTGTCATTTATGAATCCGTCATTGGTTAATAAATGTATATATATAAATTTCAAAAAAATCATAACTTTACGCCAAAGTATCGTAAGTCCTTGAAATTAATCAAAATTTACGTAAAATTGTTGAAATTTTTAGCCTTTTTGGTAAATTGAGTCGAAAAATATTTTTTGTAACCATACATGTTGTCAAAGTTTGACAATTGTTTAAGTCAAAACTTGTTTTTTTCTGCGGGGTGTGGTGGGGAACGAAATGGTTCAAATGGTACATATCTTACATAATCATAAAGATGAGACTTTAAATTTTTTCGAACGCAAAATTTCAATCAATTTTGTTCAAAATTGGCCGAGTTATACCTATTTGAAAATCGGTATTTTTTCTGATCTTTCGGGAGGCGCGTTTTTTTTTAAATCTTTTTGACGAGTGTATATTATGTACCAGTTGCAATTGTAACAGGGCAGTGTCGGGCCATATGATTACTGTGACCTGATACATATTTCTGAAACTAAGTAATTTTTGTATCTGTTAGAATTGACCTAGATTTATGTATCAGAGTTCGCGACAAACCACTTGCCACTTCAAGAGATTTTTCGTAAATATTTTGAAGTGTTTTGAATTATTTGCTGTAACTTTTGTAGTAGTCACAATCTGGTTATTTTAGTAATATTTTTATTTTTCTCGCTTTGCATCAGTCAGTTTATGTTCGTTCTTGTCTAAGTTAAATCCGCTCTTATTTAGTAAAATAAAATCACGTTTTATTCCACGTTTAGAGTGCGAAAGGGCTCTACTTCGCTTTATTTTACTAAATTTTCTTATTCGTTGTTTCTTTTAATTAAGTTTTTACATCGCTTAAATTTTGACTTAGATTTCTTTTTATGTATTGTTGTATATTAGTGTAATTTGTGTTTGTTTTAATTTATGTTGTTAACTTCTAATGAGAAGTTAATTAAATGTAATTAAAGTAGAAAAATAGAAAAGTTCTCTTAAGTTTATAAATATTCACTTTTTGTTTAGTCGTGTAACTCGTACGCGCTATGGAAATGCAACAAATATGTATGTTAGCATGGTATTTTCTCAAAAATCTAAACAAAGAGTTAGCTCTATTATTAGTATATCGTGCAATTTTCATATTATAGTTATTTCGAAATTTTATTCATGTCAGACTAGAAATTATAATTTTCTATTTTATAATCGTAGCAAAAGTATAGTGTAAAATTAACACAGAATATCTATTTCTCTTTCATATAACTTGTATTATTTGCTAAGGATCCTTCTACAAACTTTTATATTTCTAGAAAATAAATACTATTCTGTAATTTTTGTAACAAGAAATCTGGACAAAACATAAAAAGAGAATTCTGCGTAAAGTGACATATTATCAATTAACGCCATTGTCAATTAACTTAATTTGACATAATAATTTTCAGTATAGCTGCCGAGATGTAGTCATGTTTGATGCAACCACCAGTAGTGTATAAATGCTGTATAATAATGTACATTATTGTATTAGTGCCATAATGATCTCTACATAGTCAATATAGTAACGTAATATGAATATTTTGATATGCTTGAAGAAAATGGTTTTTTTTTTATTTGGCATATTTAAAATATGTTTTACAAACAACTTGAAATAAAAAAACGTGTGAAAAATTTACCAAATAATTTGACAAATACTTTAATTTATAACCGTTTAAAACCAGCTAAAAAAGATTTGTTTTTGTATTTTTTTCTAATCGACAGCACCAGTTGATTTGAAAAATGTTAATTACCAAACTAGTCAAAGTCAATACATTTATTATACAAAACCGAGATCATATATCTTGATAACAGATAAATGTCGAGTATCTGTAACATTTGTCCTATTATAATAATAAATTTGACATTTAATTAAAATACCTTTCGTCCTAAATGGATAATCTTCAAAACTAAATGCATTGAATGGTTCTATTTATATCTGCATTATAATGATATTCATTTAGTATTTAAACGGCTTTAGAGATCGTTATAGTTTGTGCAATAAGATTAATTTGTTTTGACCGTAATTGTACGTGAACGGAATCGTGTTTTTCAACTACTTCGATTTGCTTGATATTGTTTTAAATTGTTTTACATAATGTTATAATATTTAAATGTTACAGATAATGTTGTTTAATCATAAAACATTATTGTAAATAAGAGTTTAGTTTGATTATTGAAATAAATCTTTTAAATACAAATTTCTACAAATTTATATATTTACTGGCATATTTACTTATATATAGTTAAATATTCCTAATTTTATAAGAAAAAATATGTAATTATTTTAAGTTAAATTAGTTTATTTAAACTAGTTAAATTTCGTTAAATAATTATTAGTTAAATCCAACTAAAATAAAAATGTTTTATATTATATTTGATAGATATTATAATTTTTTAAAAGAATTTTTTTTTAATTGGCAAATTTAAAGAGAAATTTACATATATTTTGAGTAAATATTTATTTCCGTTATTTAAAACAAATATTCGTATTTTATTTTCTTCTAATTGAGGTACTTCTCTTTATAATATTTGCAAATGTATATTACCCTACTTTCTTTTTAAATTACTTATACAAGAAACTAATGATTGCTTCATTATTCAGAATTTCAGTATTACTGTTATATTTTCTTAATGCTTATATGTCATTAGATTTATATAGAATGCACAGAATCTCAGCATTAATCAGCAAAATATTTATATCTAATATAATTTATATTTATTACTAAGCCAAGAGGTAAGCTTCGATTTAATAAACAAATTATGTTACTACAGAAATATGTGAATATATCTTCGCGAGATAATATTATTATCTCTCGTAGTTGATGATTGTCGAAGCCATCATATTTTATAGATTTAATAAGCTATAAAATTTCCATAATTATTTTAACGACCGCGGCGTTATCATAAATATTTGACGATATAACTGTGGGAACACAGTCTTAAACTGCCAAAAATTATGATCATAGTTCCTTTTTTTATTATTATATGTGTCCCACTGTGTTTACATGCCGACGAAATCATATCAAAATTGTTTTTATAGAAAATAATAAATTGTCGTGTTTGTCTAACTGTTCTATAATTTTTTTGTTACATTTACTGTCAGTTTAGTGGCTAGAAATTTATAGTAAAGTTGACATCAATGGATGTACATATTTTTTTATATTATTTATGATTTGATTGTTATTGCTTTAAATATGGTAGTAATTTTGTTTCTTATATTTTATTTTATAGATGATCTTCAATAATGTAGTGCGTCGAGTAAGTACTTGTGAAATCTTAAATCGGTAACTAGAATTCTAGTTATTATTTTATATTTCCTAATAATGATTGAAGTTTAAATACATATTTAGCGTTATTTTAATATTGTGATTTAGGTAATTCATCTTTAAATTCTTTATAAGATCTATTTAAATTGTACGATATACTGATTTACTTTACAATAATAGACTTAGAAATTATAGAACACTAAAGTATAAAAGTGTAGCCTTTATTAACTATGTTTTTCATTTAAAATGTATTCATGTGTAAGAAGTATCATGAATGTGGATAAAACTACTTGTTGGGATAGGAATGTTTGGGGAATATTAATTTCTGGATAGAAATTAATTAATTATTATTGAATTACTTAAATTATAATTTTGGCTTCTTTTAATTAAAAATTTATCAACTTTATGTTGTAGTTACTTATTTTTTTACCTAGTAACTTGTATCTATGTTCTGTTTATTTACTGTAAATGTTATTTGTATCTTTATTCCTAATGAAGATGTACGTTAGTTCGTCGAATCGTCGATTATTAATAAATTTTAATACAGAACTATAATCTAATTCTGTTTTATTTTAACATATATATATATATATATATATATATATATATATATATATATATATATATATATATATATATATATTATTTCAATATCACAGAAAGAATACAACATTAAACCCAACAATATTTTCTAAGACTAGACTCCAATTTCAAGTAAATACGGTCATATATAATACAAAACCATATAGACAATAGCAAAATATTCTGGCATTGGGAATAAAAAGTTAATAGAACCTCAACGAACGAAGCTGAAGATTTTCTATTGCGTTGAGCCAAAATCTGCCCCGGCATATATGCATAAAGCAACAATAAACCATATCTGAGATGCATATATAAGTGTCATCGCATTGACAAATACCGTCTGCATTGAAGTCATATTGCAAATCTCAAATGTAATATTGCTCTCTCTCCGGTTTTGGTTGCATGGGTTCCAAGTAATGACATTGTCTTTCTCTTGCTTTTATAGCAGCCGGAGTAGAGAAAAAAGACAAATCTTGGCTGGCAAGCCATATTGTTGTCGAGGATATGTATTCGCGGATTTGATATATCCGATAAGGTTTGTGCCAAGAACGATTTTTCTCAAGATGTTAGACGATGTATTTTTTTTGGGTTTAATGGGTTATGTGAAATATTGGCACTTTGGTTTACGAAATGTAATTGTACAATAATATTGGAAAAATAAAAGTTAGTTTCCGAACTAGTGTTATAGTTATTTATGTATCTAGTACTGAAAACAAATTTTTTTTGCGACTATAATTAAATTTGTCACTTATGAATCTGTCATTAGTTAGTATATGTGGTACATTATGCAATACTACCGAAATATCTATACTACAATATATATATATATATATATATATATATATATATATATATATATATATATATATATATATTGTAGTGCAAATTTTGTCACTGTAGTTTTGTTAATTTATGTGACATAACAAGTTACTATGACATATGACAACGTGTAGTGTGCAGTTTCGCCACTAAGGCAGCTGTTATTAATTAACTAATTAACTAATTAACTAATAAACATAAGGTCGATTTTCGCTTGGCACACAAAGATTATAGAAATAAGATAATTTTGACACATGAAAATATTTTATTCTATTTGAAGTTTATTCTACAGCTGCAAATTAAAAATTTTTATACTTTGGGCAGTGATCAAAGCACCATACTGACGAGATCCTAAAGCTCAAAACACGTGTTTATGGTTAAACTGGCCAATCATTGAAGCATAGCTTTGTAAGCCGATTCAATGATTGAGTAACTTGTGAAATCGTAGGGAAAATAATTCAACATTTGATAAAAAAAATTTATATTGATTTTATTAGATGAAATAATACTAATATTTGAGTACATTTTTTTCTAATATTTCTTAATAGAAACTTTAAATATCCAATGATTTGTAACCTTAGATTTATTTTTTATTTTTCATTTAGTTTTTGTTTGAGTATAACACCTTTAATAATAGATAAAATAATAGAGAAAATTTTATGTTAAAACACTATTTCATTAAAATAATAAAGCAATCCTAGAGGACACTATTAATACTACATCTTAGGATCGCTCATGTACATTCCCAAATAGAGTCTTATATAAAAATACTATATGTAAGTGTGTGACAAACGAATGTTATCATATCTGTAAAATATTTTTTTAACTAGCTTGTGCAAATACGTTACAAATTCAGCTCCACCTTTAGTGTTGCTACCCCTTGCACACACAACCCTCAAAATTTTGTTATATATATTATACATCCTCTTAATGTAAAAAAGGTTAATTTTTATTATATATTTGTATTAAATTTTCAAAAGCATTAGTAATTTTGTAAAAAAATGTATTATTTAATATTTTTTAAACATACAATTTTATAAATTAGATGATAAATCTCAATTTAAATTTTATCAATCTGGAAACAAAAATAATAAACATAATATTCCAAATACAAATTTTTCAAACAAAACAAACTTGAAAACAATACAGCATCAACACAACAAATAACAGAGATAACAACAGGAAATTTTAACTTTTCACTCACATTTTCCAGTTTGTTTACGGCTAAACAAAACAATATATTATTATTTAAACTTCAACATGTAGAGATGATACATAAAACGAAATATGTTTTCAATATTTACACATATAACATATCAAATATAACAATACATACAGCTAGTTATCTTTCGAAAACTGTATTATGGTCTCCCTTACGTACAACCCCCGTTGATTGTCATTTGTTTATTATTATTACAGCTAAATGACGTCATAGCAGAAGATATCACATGATTGATTTGTATTATTGATGTTGACTAACATTGTTGTTTATTAACATAATTCAACAATGTAAATCTCGTATATAGTACAATGTAATGTATATTTTGATTTGTACTGAAACACAGTTAATATCTAGGTAGATTATTGTGTAATATTCTGAAACTGTAACTGATTAATCTTTGTGTAACAATATATAAATGAACTCCACCAGAATTGTATTACTCTACTCTAATACTAAAGATAATAGTTTCAAATGATGTGATTTTGTTACATAAAGTAAATAATATTATTTGTATTATAATAGGAATATTATTCCTGAAGCCTCATTCACAGCTATTTGTTTTATATATAAAATATATTAGTTATAGTTATTTTTTTCAATGCAAGCTTTGAACGCAGTGATACATTTTTGTTGTTCTTTATTCTTCAGATTTTTTTATTTATTTGTTGTTTGTAAAATTTGAGAAAAAACTATTTAAATTATATTTTGGTAGGTATTTCAAAGAAGATTTTAATGACATAGTAATTTTTGTTGTAGTAAAAATAGCAATTCAATTCAAGTTATGTCATGAATTCCTGATTCAATTCCATCTTTTTTTTTATTATACAATAGCTGAAATGTGTACGCATTTCAATCTCACAAATAATTTATTACGATTTGTATGACGCAGTGGCGCAACTAAGGGGGGGGGGGGAGACGGGCTAGCAGAATTAGCACAATTTTTATTCGTAATATATTCAGCAGTCACTTCTAACGCTACAATTATTTACCCCAAAATATTGAGCCAACATTTATTATTTTAAACTATTAATTATTCGATTCATGTAACATAAAGTGGAAATCTGGTTAGTATTTGCTTTTTTTTTGCTTCTCCAAAATAAAATCCTTGGGCCCTCCCAAGGCAAAATCCTGGTTGCGCCACTGGTATGACGTAACATCATTGTATTGTAATTACAATACAACCTTATGTTTATAATGGAACATTATATTATTAAAAAGAATATTTTTCAATTCAATTCAATTCAAAAATGTATAATTTCTTATATTTATTTTATTAAATAAACCAGCGTAGCATCGTGAGAAATAAGAGTGCAAAGTTGTAAAAGATTTTTAACTATTATTTAACAAAAATATAAATTAAATAAACATGTAGATTTGAAAACAAATGGGTAACTTTAATTGACTGTTTTTATGAGAAATTTAGTATATTAGTATATACATTGTTAATACTTTTATTAATAATATAAAGTACTGTCAGATTAAAAATATTAAAATATTAAGAGAAAAATTTCTCTTTTAATCTTCTAAAAGACATTTTATAAAAAAAACGTTTTTTTAAATAAAATTTTATTTAGCCGTAAACACATATATATTTTAATATTGATAAAAATTTCTATTAGTGTAGCCGCTGTGACAAAAACTTTCCTTTGAAGTGCCATTTACTATAATTGTAGATGTATCGATAAACATACATTACATTATCTAGTCACATTCTAATGTGGCCATCATTACAATTAGAGCCATAAACAAAATTACGGAATTTAATACGATGTATAGGGTTTGTCCTATATGTATATGAAGGTATTTCGACGTCAATATATTGATCGACAATACGTCTTCAAGTAATTAATAATGATTGATGGGCCGGCTTGAATAGGGATGGTTGTTGAATATACACTACCAGGATGCTTATTTGTATTTCCTACTTGTCGCTTAATTTCTAATCGGTTATAGATTCAAAATTTATAGTTTTATTTACAATTTCTATTGTCAGAATAGTATATTATATTACGAGGACTGGTGACTGTGACTGGTAAAAAAGTTCGGTTTTTGGGTGTTTTTGTTCATTTGTATAGTCCTGGTCATATGACAATTTTTGAATTTTTTTTAAATCGATATTAATTAAAACCAATTTTAAAACTAAGCTTGTAGTACCAGTCATTAATATTAAATATGATTTTTTTAAAAGATATTTAACGAGCATTTGTTAAATATATGAATATAGATTTTTGACAAAACGTTATTAAAAAATCAAAATTATATTATTTTTCTAACAAAGTAAAACAAAAAAGTTCAGAACTCATTATATTAAAAAAAAATTATATTATATAAAAAAATCGACGTTTTGAGGTACTCTAGGTACATCATCATCAAGAAAAATTATAATTATTATTATAATTTTTTCTGATAATTATGTACATAGATTGCGTTGAAACGTTTAATGTTTTTTTTTAATAAAAAAAAAACGTCATAACATTTGCCGTAAGTGGTTCAATTCTATAGTGTGTATGACTAAAACATAAATATTATTAGAACATTCATATGATACAGAATCACGTTTTGAAAAAAACAATGCAATAGGGAAATTTAAAAATGAAATCCAAAATTATATAAGTGTTATGTGTATTATTGCTTTATATGAATATTTTTTAAATGTTTTTTTTTTTAGTAATCAGTTTTGATTGAAAAGAAAAATTGAAAATGTGATTAAGAATATATATTTTCAAAATATACATAATTAAAGTTTCTATGAACGCATCCTGGCTGAAGCTGATATGTAGCACATAGGATTGAGTGGACAACCATAATCTAAATAAGCGAAGGAATATATCAATCATTTTTAAATCCCAACAAATGTGTACGAGAGAGATAGAAGGATTGGACTATGTCCAAAATAGTCAAGTGGGGTTAATGTGCTATTACCAAAAAGACCATGTGTTCGTCCAAGAAATAAAAAAATGCAATGAGTTGATATTGGAAAATGTTTTATGCGTGTTTGCACAAAATTTATTTCAGTAGCTTTATATTTTTATTCGTTTTTTTTTTAAATTATGTGTAAATTATTTTTAAAAATATATTAAAATAAAATATTTGTTGAAATATTGATTTAATAAATAAATATTTTTTATGAATAAATTTTACTAATTAATTGTTTATTAATAGTTCTTTTTACATACATATAAATTCTTAGTAAACACATTCTGTATAAAATACAAATATTTTTTTATTATAAAAAATGCTCTTCCTTTACAAAAAATTTCTGTTGGTTTATAACCAGAATGACCAGGTCTCAGGGTTTCACCCGGAGTCTCAGGGTTTCAACATCTATTCTCAGGGCCCCGGGTTTTGTTATAAAATCTTCGGGTTAGGTTAATTTTATTTAAAGTTAATGTAAATGGTTTATAGCAATAAAAATAACATAGTTACGTTTCAAAATCATCGCAAATCTCGCGTGCAGTGAATTCGTATATCTATCGACAGCAGTTGCCGACTGCTTGACTGTTCTGTGTCGCCAACTGCGCAACAGCTTTATAATTTTTATAATAAACAAGATTAGAAGTATATGGGTAAACCCATATATAAACCACTTTGACATTTCTCGGAAAGTTGGCAACACTGTATTTTAATAATATTATAATTTATGTGGGCAGTAGGAGAAACTTTTCTGAAAATTTGACCAAAATTGAATAAATAATGTAGCCACAATAAATTTTTAAAAAAATTTGTGTTTTTTTTCTCGATAAGTTGGCAACACTGTATTTTGTTAAAATTGCATAATTTATTTAAGCACTAGGAGAAACTTTTATGAAAATTTGATTAAAATCGGTTAAATGACATGGCCATAATAAATTTTTTAAAACTTTAGTAATTTTTTTCTCGGAAAGTTGGCATTACTGGAAAAAAATAAAACTACATGACCATTTCGGGTACTAGACAAATTTATCCTGAAAATTTCATTAAAATCGGTTGAACCGTCTAGGAGGAGTTGCGGCCACAAAATTTTGACTTACGACCGAGCGAGCGAGCGAGCGAGCGAGCTGACGACGCACACACATACACCCACATAAACTAAGTTCAGATTTGTCATCTAGGGACTATATGAATGGTTTCTATACACAAATTTTTTTTTTGAAAATGTTACAGACACCGTACCAAACGCTATACCACTTTTTCCTTGCAGTCAAAGTGGTAAAAAAGACTATATTTCTGAATTTTTTTTAATCTTCGGGATTACTTAAACTGATATCTGATCACCCTGTTTATAACATAACAAAACGAAAATTTCAATTTATAAATACTTTTAAAATCTTCTTTTAAAAGAAAATTACTGTAACTAAAATTGTAATTCTATCTTTTTCAATACATTAAGCAACTAATAACGAAGTCTGAATTATGAATGTGTCATTACTAAACTGTTTTAATTAACGCAAATCGAATATTAAAAGTCGATGTTACACAATTGTGATGATATTCAATTAAATCAACAACATGCTTAATTATAATCTTCGGTCGTATTCAAAGAGATAAATCAATATTTAAGATAATAATCGAATAAATATCTTGTACAAAATACTACGTAGGTTTTTGATTAAAATGTAATGAATATAGGAAAATACATCTGTAACGTAAATTACATAAGTTTCGAGTTGTACCACGAAACATGTTATTATCTATTCTAATTAAATGTTAAACACCGCTTTTAATAATAACTCTTTGATGTCCATTTGTTGTTTCTCTTGATTTTTTTTCTCGATGAGATGTTTTAAACATGTGCTGTTGGTATCAATAAACTTTAAATGAAAACAATGATGTAATGTAATAAATTAATGTAAATTATTAGTGTTCGCTTTATCGTAAAACAGCAATCTGTTTTACAGCAGATAAAATATTCGTTGTGATTTTTTTTTTGTTACTACTTTTAATATTTGTTGAATATTATCAAGCTGTAACTGCTGTATCCCATTATAAAAATAATAGAAACTTTGATAAAATAACTTCATGTTTTAGTTATTATTTTATATAAAATTGTTTTTAAATTTAGAGTATTTTAAAATAAAACGGCTGCAGGTTCTAGTTTTGTATTAATATTTATTAATAATCGACGTTTTGACGTACTCAACTTACATCTTTATTAGGAAACATGATACAAGTGAGTCGTATAGATGCAAAACTCACTATTTGCAAATTTTAAGTTCTGAGATATTTGCAAAAAACTGTTATAGCTAAGTGTAATTGTATTTTGATGATAAAATCTTGTTACTAGATGGCAATACTTATTTAAAATCGTGCATCATTGGTTTTATACATCATTAATTTATACAAAGTAACTGTTTGCTTTCCACCAATAAAATTTTTATTGGGGAAAGCAAACAATTACTTTTGCATCTAAACTATCAACGCAAGTAGTGAGTTTTGCATCCAACACTAAACTTTAAAGAGTGTTTCTCATATTAAATACTGAGTTTTTTTTCTAACTAACCTAAATATCGTATTCCTTGTAGAATTCTACGTCCAAATCGCGCAAAAACTCATTTTTTACTTTTTGTCGAATAGTGAGTTTTGCATCTATACGCCTCAAATGACAATTACAGTAAAAATTGAAAGAAATTGAAAGAAGGGTTAATGCTGGTTGTAAAGTTTTGGGTGCTTTGTGTACTTTTGCTGGGAATGTAAATGTTTCTAAAGAAATCATCCTGTTTGAATGTATACAATGCTGTTTTGGTGTCTACGTTTATGTATGGTAGTGAATATTGAATTTGGTTTCAAACGAATAAAAGGAAAATGACTGTTGTGAAAATGAGATTTTTACGTGGGGTATGATGTTACTAGGAAAAATTAGGTACAAAATAGATTAGTATATGATGAGTGTAAAATTGAAAAAAATTGGTGTTAGTCAGTTAAGATGGTTCGGTCATTTTAAGTGAATGTCTAATGAAAGTTCGGTTAAAAGAATTTATATGAATGATTTTGAAGGTATACGTTTGCGTAGATGTCCGATGACTAGTTGGAGTGGTATGATTGACAGTGTGTTTCGTGAGCAAAAGTTTCCAAGTAGCAGGAATAGAAGAGTATGTATGAGAGATATTATGAATCTGGATGAAGCTAAAGTTGCTTGTCTGGATAAGAATGTTTGAAGGAAACTGATTTTGTGATAGTGGGAAAATTTTGTGCCACACCCTTTTGGATACATGGCGTGATTGTGTATGTATGTATAGAAACAAGTGTAAAGTAGGTAACAAAATAAGTAACTAGATCATAAAATTTATAAATTTTTAATTAAAAGAAGTCAAATTTTATTTAAATCTGTTCCTTCATTATTATACTAGTGTCATAATGACCTCTTTCTACTTAGGTAAAATATGATAACGTGATATATTATGATACGTTTGAAGAGAGATGCAATGCTCATAATATTTCAAAAAAAAAAATTTATCACGTTATAAAAATTTGACATATTCTGCCCAATTTAAAAACATTTATACTGTTGAGTTTATAAAATAAACGAAAATACGAAAAACCGTTAAATTACAAATGTATAAAATAAACTAGAAATTTGCTACTTAAGTTTTACGTTAGAACATAAATCAAAATAATTTTCGAAATTAACTATGAAAATGTCAAAATATTTTGCTTCTAAATGCGTCATAAACTGCGTTTAATACGTCATTTATAGCCTATTGTGTAATTAAAATAATTACCGTTTCGAATTAATTTTGTATAATAATAATTTTGTATTTTAAAATGTTATACGTGTATATGAGCAAATTATTAAAATAAATTTTTTACGTTATATTAGCGTATAGCCATTGTTTATACGTATGTTATAGTTCGTATTCAAGAATAATTTTTAATAGAACGCTTGTAATGTACCATGTAATGACGCCATTAAACTTAAATGAACGTTGTTAGTCGTATTTTTGATCCGTTATTAAAATAATAAGTTATAATTTATACTCGCTACCGATTTTATAATACCTTTATAATGTGCATAAAACAATTGTTAGATTTTGTTATAATTATTTTACGATTAATGTAATACTGTGATTCAAACTTACAACCAAATTAAAAATTGAACTGGTATCCTATATTTAAAATGTAAGATATTCAGATAAATACACTGTAAAAAATGTAATTTTAAAATCTTTCAGAACACATTATATAAAATAAAACTGCTTTAGGTTTAAGTTTTGTATTAAAATTTATTTATAATCAACGTTTCGACGAAACTTAACGCTCGTCTTTATCAGTTTCCTGATAAAGACGAGCGTTGAGTTTTGTCGAAACGTTGATTATAAATAAATTTTAATACAGAACTTGAACCTAAAGCAGTTTTACTTTTTTAATGTAAAAAAATAACAATATCTTGTAATTTTTACTGTAATTGTTTACGTAATATTACATTTTTAATATAAAAATTACATTTATAGAATATAATAAATTTACATTAATTTTTCATAGTGTAGTGAACTATTTGAAATTTCTATAAATGGCAACTTGGTATGAAGATTTCTTTAAATAAATGTTTCTTATAATCTAAATAATGTATTAAAATAATTGTCTTTTTTTTTCAGATACTAAACAAACTTATGGATACAATACTTTTCTTCACAATCAAAGTGGTAAGTGATGTTTTTGAATTTTTTGGAAACATGTTAACAAATATTGAAGCCAGAGAAAATAAATAATTTTTAATAATATTGAACAAAAATTCATAAGTGTATAGTGAAATTAATATAAAATAATATGTTAATGTTGTAATTTTTTCTTCAGAAATTTTACAAGGTATTCAATCATTGAATAGCCTAATAGCCGATTCAATAATTGAGTAACTTATAAAAAATTTTGGAGAAAAAACTCCAACATTAGAATATTATGAAATAATTTTTAATTCTTAACCAGTCATACACTGTAAAAAAACTCGGTAATTTTGGAGAAAAAACTCCAACATTAGAATATTATGAAATAATTTTTAATTCTTAACCAGTCATACACTGTAAAAAAAACTCGGTAGAAAATTTGTACATTATGTACATATAAAATATGTATATTTTATGTAAGTTTATTTCCTATTTCGATAAAAAAAAATGTATAATATGGCAAATTAATTATTTTACTTAAAATTATATTATTTTTACAGAAAATTTATCGTTTTGCTGAAATAATATGTAATTGTTTTATTATGGTTTTTATGTAAAATGGAATCTTTTTTTAGTGTAGTTTATTTTAAGTATTCGTGAAAAACGAAAATTTAGCAAAAAATTTACTTAAACTACATCGAAACATTTATAAACTTCATTTTATCACTAGTAAGCACATTTTTAATAAACCCAAATATAATAAAGGGTGTATTGAATACAACAAACGAGAAACTTTGCATAATTGTGCATTTTATTTAAACCTAGAATAATAGAACAGAGCAGCATATAAAATAAATATTAACTTTTTAACATATATTAATATAAAAATATAAAACAATTAAAACATTTCTAGTAGAAAAATTATAAATATATAAAATTCTAAAATATATTATATGTCCAATATATGTAGCAAATGGTAATTTAAACAGACATATGCCGTTTTATGCATTAAATTGATCATAATTATTATTTTAGCTATAGATAAAGTAAATTTATTACAAATTGGATGGTAAATAGTAGTCCAGATGAGTGAAGATTAGATAAAATAACCAGCTTGTATTGGAATTATCAGAAAATTTGTACTCAATACAGTCTCACAGAAAGTACACTATTTTGGCAAAAATTGACAAATTTTACAAAACTATGAAACATTTATTTTATACCTTTAAAGTTAGTTTAGATAGCTTAATAATAATAATAATAATAATAATAATAATAATATGAACAATATGCAATCTTGCTAATTACATTCAAAAAAGAGCACCGAAAGACAAATTAATCAATATTGTAAAACATTATCATGAACACCAGCCCCAAAATTTTTCAATAATAAAAAAATCAAAAAAATATTTATCAGAAATACTAGATATGCCAGTTTCAGATACCCCAGATAATTTAAGTAAGGAACAGCTAAAAGAAAAGATACACAAAAATAAAGAAGCAAAATGGATGCAGAAAATCATGCATGGACAATTTAGAAGGTTTACAACACACGAAGATTTAAGTAGAGAAAAGTCTTTTAATTGGTTACGTTATGGCAATTTGAAAATTGAAACGGAAAGCTTAATAACTGCTGCGCAAGATCAAGCGCTCCGTACAAACTATACTGAAACAAAAATAACAAAAACAAGAACTGATCCCACTTGTCGAATGTGCAAGCAGTATGATGAAACAATAGAACACATAATATCTGGCTGCCCCATTTTAGCACCACGAGAGTACACCGAAAGACACAATAAAGTATGTGCACATCTGCATTACACGCTATGCAAACATTATGGTTGCAAAACCGATACGAATGACTGGTACTCCCATATCCCTGAAAAAGTAACAACAAACAAGGACAATAACGTAACAATATTGTATGACCAACCAATACAAACAGACAGACATGTACAAGCTAATCGACCTGATATAATAATTAGAACACCGGAATTAACCTATATAATTGATGTGGCAATACCTTCCGATTATAATGTAACGAAAAAGGAATCAGAGAAAAGATTGAAATATTCAAATTTGCAAATAGAGATTCAAAGAATGTGGAAAACAAAAGCTACCATAATACCAATAGTTATAGGCGCAACAGGCATTATTTCAAAACAACTTCCAAAAGAAATCAGTAAAATCCCTGCATATCATAACATACCGGAACTACAGAAAAGCGTTTTATTAGGCACATCTCATATTCTAAGAAAAGTCCTGTTATAATGTATAATTGTATTTATTTATATTTATTGCCAAACTCTGAGATGCATGGTTTGCATCTGAGTGCGACATAGCAACAAATACCAGGTAAAACCTGTGAAACATAAAACACATAATAATAATAATAATAATAATAATATAATATATATATATATATATATATATATATATTACACAGAATGGAAAGATTCTTTTGTGACCAAATTGCATAGCCATGACTTACGCCTTGATCATAAATATTTGGGCCTTATTATAAGAAAATCTCTTTCTATTTCTAGTAATATAATATGTTGTTATTTATAAAAAAAAGTATCGTATCCCAAAATTACCGTATATTACACATTCTGATATTTTTTACACGGTACTAAAATAAAATTTAAAAAAAATCAGATATATATATATCTTATAAAATTACATCGAATCTTTTGCAATCACTCAACAATTTCCTAACCTAAAATAACGCGTAACTAATCATCAAAATCTCGCTTCCTACCACTTAAAAAATAAAACTGACGATCGAAAAAAAAAAACAAAATTAAAATAGTGTCCTAAGGTGAGACGCAGCACAACAAAAACAAATGAAGTTCTAGCCGTGCGACTAGTAATAAAGCAGAGAGGCATCTAAAAAACATTGCGCCAAATTAGGGTTAATCTCCATATAATTTCTGTTATCTATTTGTGGTATCGGAATCATTCGAACATAAATTTCGATACGCGCAGTGGCCGTGTAGCTTGGGCAGGCAGAACGAAGAAGCCCGGTAGCACCAAACCAATAACTGGAGTGGTAATAACCGGTTATAACCACACGAGTCAGCACGACAAAGATGAATCGAGAGAAATTTGTTACGAGACACGGACTCTCTTAAAAAATGTGCAATAGTATTTTTATTGTTTTTGAAAAATTGACGATCAGACTACGTGTTACGAGTTATTATAAAATATTGTAATTTGGTTGTATCTAGAAATTTTTTCAACCAAAAGGCTAAAAAGTATTTATTAAATTTTTTACAAAAATATTTAATAGAGTGTTCAGGAAAGAAGTCGGGGCAAAGTCCAATTTGCATAATATGACTGACACTAAAATAAACACTTACTCAAATATCTCTCTCTTACTCTCACTTATAATGTATTGCACGCAATAAGAGGTCGACGTGTGTCTATCAGGGTGGTCTATTTTCTTCTTCTTCTATCGTCTAAAATCTTACTTTATAAATCTCACATTGGACTGTCTCCTTGACTTCTTTCATGAACAATTCTATACTTAAAATTTTTGACATAATATGATTAAATTTTTAATAAAATAGGTACATATCATTAGCTTGGAGAAAAACTTACCTATTTCAGGTTCGAGGTTATAGTTTTCTAAATCTATTGTTAGTGTATACATAGAGAATATTTTCACATAAATCGGAACTAAATTGTGATAAGGACTGCGATATTTTTCTATAAATATTTTAATATAATTAAAACTGGAGATAGACTAGTTCTGTTACAAGCTTATTTATTTGATATTTTTCTTTACATTGACGCAGAAGAGAGTCTTCAAATAATTTTTTTAAATATTTTAATGGATTTATCTAAATAAAATAATGATTTTATGAAATATCTATTATAAAGGTAGTGGTTTCTATTTGTTATTAAAAATTTTTACCTTCGAACAGATAATGGCTGTTTCTGATTGGTTTAGAATTTTCTATAAACTGCAGATTTGTTGTGTTACTGTAGGCTAATAATCCACACCATTGGCAATGCAAGTCAAAATTATTAATTTTTTCAATTAGTAAGAATAGAAGAGCATGTATGAGAGGTGAAAGTGGATAAAGCAAAATTACTTAGGTAACAAATAGGAAAGTTTGAAGGAAACTAATTTTGACATAATGGAAAAAGGTTTGTGCCATATCTTCTGGCATGGCGTGTTTGTGTACGTATATGATCAGTATACAAATATATGCACTAATGTTAAAATGGTTTGTATATTGGTTGACCCATATGCTTTTACTCTTATCTTCTTTATAATTTTATATCACTCAAATAAACAAAAATTTATCCAGCATTTGTTTTCTGTTCTCTAATAATAATTGGCGTCTAAGTGTTCGTCACAGTTCGATACCCATTTGGGTAAGATGGTAAGCAGTGTGTCTGTGTGTGTATGTGCGCGCGCGCGCGTGTGTCCAAGCCAATCAGTATGCAATAGGTATGATGGGTTTCCTGTTGGCTGCCCACCACCCATACGCCTGGTACACAGGGCCGGACGCACAGCACGCACCCAACTGTGAAAATGGACATCAAATATGTTGCGAGCAGTCGAGTGTAACTTGCATTGCAATGGAGCTTTTATTGAAGAAATCATATCATAATTTTGTTACTAAATATGACATTGTTTATATGTGCAGGTTTACATTAAAGAGATGACGTTAGCTTCATTTATATTTAATTATAAACCAACTATAATACACTGGAACGACGAGCTCGATTTTGAAATCTGTTTTAATTAATACCGGTTTTAAAACAACGTAACTATCATAAGAACAGAATTAAACAAATAAACTAAGGCTCCTAAAACCTATAGATAAACAAATTAATCAAATAAATTACTTGATCAACTATCATGTAGTAGATATTACTCTAGAAGTAAATAAGTTTATAACCTACAAATTTTATTTCAGTATTATGTTCAGCAAATCAATTCTAATGAATTCTTTTTGTAATATTTTATGTAGCTCTTGCTTCTGTCACGATTTTTATTCATTTTCAAATGCTTTGTAACAATTTAAAATTGTTATTGAATATATTAAAAGTTATTTTAACAAATATCAAAATTCTTAGTTTGTAAATCTTCCAATAGTTGTTAATTTTAATTGTTTCTTTATGAAACAGCAGAGTAAATTTACATGTTTATTAAATTTACTTGAAAAGTTGTTACTTTATAATTTACTTTGATGTTTATGAATCTAAATCTTAGTGTTATAATATTTAAATCCAAATTTTATATTTTGATATTCTACAAAATAACATGGGAATTTGACAATATACGAAATACTTCTTTCTCTAGTTAAATTTCGAGAAACATATAAAAAATATTTAGATATTAAAAAAATAACAATGATTAAATACAATAAAGCAGTGGCGTATTTAGGGGGGTCACGGGGGGGGGGTTTAAACCCCCCCCCCAAGAACCTGAACGACCAAAAACCAAAATCAGTAATATAATTAAACTACGTTGATATATAAAATTAAACTACGTGCAGTTTCTCCAAATCACCGAATCAGTAAACCGAAATCACCATCAGAGATTGTAATACTGTTTCATACTTGTACACATGAATAGAACACAGATTAAAAAAAGAAGTTAGGTTATGTTACAAAATTTGTAGTATTATCTTTATTAATTAATATTATATCATTTCTTTAGTAACCCCTCCCATGACAAGTTCATGACTACGCCACTGCAATAAAGCCATTTATTTATTTACATTTATGAAAATACATTTAATATTAAGATATAAATATGTATTTTAAGAAAAAAATACTATTATAATAAAATATGGAAAGAAAATTAAACACTTATTCAAATATTGAATAAAACGCACCGATATTTCTGAATGAAATTATTTCTAAATTTGTCAATATTTCTCAAATACACGAAAGACAGTTAAAAAGGAAAACATTTTGATTTTGAAGACAATTTACAGCAATTTGCCGTATGGCATTTTAGCTCAGCATCGCAGCAAATATGAAGAGAAAAACAATATGTCTCCATTCAAGAATAAAATTATGTTTTCGTATTTATTGGTTTGTGTTCAATCAAGATCAAAGATTCTCGGTGAATCTTCTAGATTATTTGATTCGCATAAAAGATTGAACTGAATATTTCTCCTTCTTTATTATTATCCTTTTAATAAAAACATCTTATGTATATCGCGATTGCAAATTTAAAGGTTTCTTTGAATAAGTTTGAATGCATATATTGTTATTTTTTACTTCGCATTCTACAACATTCTATACAAGTTTTACGCTATATTTTTTCTATGATTATAAACTAGAAAATTGTATTTTTTTTTTAATAATAAAATAATTATAATTTGAAAATTGCATGATATCATAGCAACAGCACTAATCTTTTTACTAAACATAGACTATTTGGCTTAAAACGCATTGTTATACTAAGGGCTTGTTTGTTTCAAATGCAATTTTATGATTAATCACAAACTAAGAGTTGCCATAACAACTTTTTATTTTCCACAAGTACACATTCTACAAAATTAATATATATGATAATAAATACAATTTAGTGAATTTTTTGAATATTATTAATATTACAAGTTTATATTTAATATTTTTAAAGTCGAAATAATAAATGAAAAAATTACATCATCTGGCGGGAATCAAATCCACAATTTTTCGATCTCAGGTCGAGCGCCATGCCCGTTAGACTACAGGTTACTACGCCAGTTTTCAATATTAATTTCATTTAATATTCATACAAAATGTATATATATTCTACTAATATACATAGTAGGCGTATACAGTGTACTAACTATATTTACAATCTAATTTTTAAATATATTAACAAATATTGTAATAATAATATTGTTCAAAATTTTACTAAAGCTTCTAAGATATTGTTTCTATAGCAAAACATTTTAAACACAAATAATTATCAAAATCTGATAAGATATACTTTCCTAAAAGAAAAAAGAAACAAGAACATTGTATATCCATCACGCAATATTTTCATAAAGCTTTATATTCAGTTGTTGTTTATAATCTAGATAAATTGACTAAATGCTTGAATGTTGAATGAAATTTAATGGGTACCTAATAATATTCAAATAAAATGAAATTAAAATACTTACAAAGTCGGCATCATGTTGCAGCCTAAAGCGACACGAATTATCATATTTAATATAATCTCAATCTGATTATTGTTATTATTCTCTTGTTTTTTTTCTGCATGAAATTAACGAAAGCAGAATTATAGTAAAATATAAAATTAAAATGTATAAATACGTGCATTAAATGGATATTCAAAGTAACATTTGATTTTTTTTTTTGTAGAATTACTTTTCAGTTTTACTTATAAATTAATTACTTATTACTTTGTACGAGCAAGCTTTATTTTTTTATTAAACTATATAATAAAGATCATACTAATTTAAGGTTATGTTTTAATTTAAGTATTTAGTATTTGTATTTTATTACATACTATTTTTCAATGAATTGAAACACATTTTTACAGCACTAAACACGGTGAAATTTTAAAACTTTTAAAACACTTTTTTTTCTTCAAGCGTATTATAATATTAATATTATGTTACAATACTGTTTATGTATAAAGAGGTCATTATGTTACTAGTACAATTGTGACATTATTATACAGCAGTTAGCTATTATATACATCACTGGTGGAAGCACCAAACATAACTACAACGTCAAGTTTATTTCACCTGACATCTTCGGCATTCATATTGACGAACTATTACATACATACATATATACACAATCACGCCATGTACCCAAAATGGTGTGGCACAAACTATTACGAACTATTACGTCTAGTTAAATTAAGTTAATTGACAATTAACGTGTGGTGCATGCAATAGATAATAGTAAGGAGTGTAGGGAGTAGCTGTCGTTGCCTCACTTTTTTCTCTATGGAGTTATAAATCTGTATTGGACTAGGAGAAATTATTTTATACTTTTTAGTTCGTTTTAAAAACATGGTAAGTATATTAAAAAAAATTATTTATTTAAAATAATTATTCTGTTAAAAAATGAAAATATCTCATGTTAGATATTCCAATAAATTGTTTTTGTTTTAAATAAAATGAATTTAATTTTAGAGAATAAACAATTATTTGGCCATTAATTAAAATTATTTTCAACTATAAGTCATTCTTTAAGCTTGAACTGCATTATACTTTTTAATCCGTGTTAAAAACGTGATATATTAAATTTTTTTATTATTTATATAATTATTTATTGTTTATTTAAAACAAAATATCAAACATTTGTTAAAAATAGATATTCCAATAAATTGTTTTTGTTTTAAATAAAATGAATTTAATTTTAGAGAATAAACAATTATTCGGCCATTAATTGAAATTATTTTCAACTATAAGTCATTCTTTAAGCTTGAACTGCATTATACTTTTTAATCCGTGTTAAAACCGTGATATATTAAATTTTTTTATTATTTAAATAATTATTTATTGTTTATTTGAAACAAAATATTAAACATTTGTTAAAAATAATGAATAAATTAACTGTATTATGAAACAACACTAAATATAAATGATGCTATATATAATATAAAATTAATACATACATACAATATAATAGTTATCTTTATATTTCAGAAATCAACACTGATAAAAAAATAATTGTAACAGAAATATAGATATTTGAATATTTTCAACGTTTGTATTGTTTTTGACAAATTAAATTGATTTTTAAATTTTTTTTCAAATAAAAATATTTTTTTGTCAAATTGACGATTAATAACGTGAATGGATATAACACTAGATGCATGTGATTAACATAATCATATACATTAAATTTATAATCATTTATAGTTTTTATTGTCTATTTTGAAAGTATTATTTTGATACTTTTTTTGTAATTTCCAGATTATTTTGAAAATTATTTATTTTATCTAGACATTCTAAGATGTAGTATAGCAACTTTATATATATATATATATATATATATATATATATATATATATATATATACATATGAAAGTTTTGGGAGAGGTAATATTTAGTAATAAACACCCTGTATATGATGTCCACGTGTGTGGTAGACAGCCATAAGCAGCAAAAGTAGATTGTAGAAGTAAAAAGATGAACAGTTTTGAAATTTACGAGCAAAATATAAACTAGTTATAGAGGAACATCTTGACTGCAAATGCTCTCTTCTCTGTGATCATGCCACAGATATTTTATACATACAGTATGTTCTTCAAACGATGCTTTTCATTACTATAACATTTATTTACAAGTTTAGCGAAGTTTTTCCACCAAAAATTTACAGATTTACAAAAGTAAATATTTTGATTTGTTCGTCATAAAAACTAATATGACTTTTATTGAGTATATTACTTATCTTTAGATTTATATTTTTATTATTTAAAAAGAATAATATATAAAAGTAGATTTAATGAAGAATTTTCGAATAATAATTTATATTTTTACTAAAATTTATTTTTTAACAATTAAAAGTAAAAATTAGGAAAAAAATTGTGTGCAAGGTATTAGATTTTCGATGAGATCATACATGTGAACTTCAATTTTATTTCAATAAGTTGAATAAAGTACAGATCTTTTTTTTTATTTTTTTATGATACAAAAGAAACAGTGTAATTAGATCTTTAATTATTTCAACCAATTGCAATAACAAATTGATTTTCTTCTTCAGAAAAAATATCTATATTACATTTGAAACACTTAGAACAAAATATTCAGGGTGTTCGTTCGCCAAGTTGATATAAGGCAATAACATGGGATACCGATAATATGCAGAATACTTCTTTCTGAAGTAAAATACTAACTTAGAATACTTTTCGATAGGGCATAAAAAGTTCTATAATTTGGTTTTAGTTTTAATTTGCTAGCATGTGCCGTTTGGGAGCTAGAATTTTTTTTAAAATGTTTTTTAGAATTTTCAATAATTTTTCCTGCTAAATCAGAATGAGTTAGAGAAAAAAGTTATTTAGCTATTATGATTTTAGAATTTTGAAAAAATTGAAATTTTGAAAAAATCTGAAAAAATTCAGTAAAATAGAGAAAAAAATTAGCTACATACTAGCTAAGTAACTTTTTCCTCTAACTCATACTGATTTAGCAGGAAAAATTATTGAAAATTCTAAAAAACATTTTAAAAAAAATTCTAGCGCCCAAACGTCACATGCTAGCAAGTTAAAACTAAAACCAAATTATATAACTTTTTATTCCCTATCGAAAAGTATTCTAAGTATGTTTCCGAATTTTACTTCAGAAAGAAGTATTCTGTATATTATCGGTATCCCATGTTATTGCCCTATATCAACTTAGCGAACAAACACTCTGTATATATATATATATATATATATATATATATATATATATATATATATATATATATATATATATATATATAATTTGTAAATTATTTTACACATGCAATACATAAAATTGATATTAGTATATCTGGTATCTCAATATATTTAAAAACTGTTTCTACTAGATTGAAAAAACATAAATGGTCGATACGTCTAAACTATTCAGATAAATCTGCTATTGCACAACATACGTTAGAAAATCTTTGTGATGTAAAATTTGATAATACTGTTATAATTGCAAGATCAATCAATATTAACAGCAGATTGATAAGAGAAGCAATAGAAATTTATAATGAAAAAGATAACATCAATCAGTGTCAAGACTCTGATTTAAATAAGATTTGGCTTTCTTTAATTTAAAATTTATAAATTTCGTGATCTAGTTACTTATTTTGTTACCTAGTAAATTGTTTCCATGTTCTGTTTATTTACTATAAATGTCATTTGTATCATTTTTTCTGATAAAAACGTGCGTTGAGTTTGTCGAATCGTCGATTATTAATAAATATTAATACAGAGCTAGAACCTAAAGCCGTGTTATTTTAATACAATGAGTTCTGAAAGATTTTTTACTATGTCAAAATATTTAAATTTTTAACGGACAATTTAAATATATTTAAGAAACTTTAATTTTATTTATAATATATTTTTCTAATAATGTCTCCTATACTTGAACATATGTGCCATATCTTTGTAATAGTTATACTTGGTTTAGAACAAATGTTTTGTCACACTCAGTATACTAGCAAAACATAAATAATTTTGCGCAATATCTAAGTGCAATCCAGTAACTTTTCTTGTTTTGTAATAGCCCCATCTTCTGTAACTGATAGCATCTAAAAGTTGGTTTCTACATAGCAATCAATTATAACATTTTTAACTTATATATCTTAAACTTTTGTACATATTTCTCTAGTTACAATTTATTACTTTTATAAATTAATAAATAATTTTTTTGTATATATATGAAATTTCGATATAAACATATTTATTTATTTGCATTTGTCAAACACATCATATAAATATTGTATTATTTATTTATACATATTAATAATAGACAAATTAATAATTTTATGGAAATAATACAACAATCGTAAGAAACCATAAATCAGTTCTTATAATATAAAACAAAAAAATATATTTTGCAGAAAATTAGAATATTTTACTAAGATCTCTTTCAAAAGATGATCAAATTTTGTAAAAAAGTGTAATTTGAACTGCAGAAATATATAATTTTTACTGCAGAATTTGTAATTCCTTCTTAAAATTTTATATCCAAATAAGCTCTGGGTATATATGACACAAAATAATATTACTAATTGTTTAACTGTTAGTAATACGACTATAGTAAAAACTACTTTTTATTTAGAGTCAGATTCTTTTAAAGCTATTAAAATACATCAACATTTAACTGTTATGTTTTTGCTAGTAATACGTGAAAAGAAAATTAGAAAATTATTATGTTACAGTCCATAAACTGCTATAAAATCTTATATCTTGTATCTGTAGCCACTGTAAGTTGATTTCAAGATTTTTTTCTTTCTCTATAAATATGTTAATGTCCATAAATGGAATACGTCAAGGTTTTGCATAACATTGAATTGTTTTATCTCTTATTGTATACAGGTTGATTCAGAAATAATGTATTAAATATTAGCAATAAAATAGTTTTATTTTTTGTTTTAATTAAATAAAAACAAAATTAATTAATTAAATAACTTGATGAATAATAATAATAAACCTATTTAAACCTATTTAAACCAATACAAGTGGTATGAGAAAAGATCAACAAAGAAAAAATATACAAGAAATAATGCAGTACAGTATAATACAATAAAAAAATTATAGTAAAATACTAAATATTAATTATTAGGACGTGTCACTAAGCAAATCTTCAATTTTGTAATAATGTTTTTCAATTAAAAATTCTTTTAAATGAAATTTGAATTTTCTTTCTGATTTTATTTTATTTTGAATAGTATTATACTATTTTTTTTTTTAGTGGATTAATTAAACAATATATTTATTGTTTCTTTATTTCAAAACTGTATTCACTGTCAAAATTTATTTATTTTATGTTCATGGTTATAAATTAATAACTTTTATATGAAAATAGACAATATTGGAAAAAACTTATTAAAATTTTTCTTCCAAATACTAAATTAAATTCATATATTTACAAATATCAATGTGATTTCAAATATTTTTTTTTACGAAAAACCTTAAAATTATTTAAATTTTTTCCGTAATAATTTAACTATTTAGCAAAATCATTTAAAAATTAAACAATTGACAAAGATTTTATGTTAATTATACTACATTAACTTAAGTTTATAAAAAAATTTATAAAAACATAAAAAAAGTTTATCAGATCCTTCATACTGATTGATGTTCTTTTTTTTGCAAATTTCTATTGCTTTTTTTATATATCTATTGTTAATATTATTATTGTTGTTCTTTACTACATTAAATTCTGTAAGATTTATTTAATATTATTTACATTAAAATATTTTTTTTAAAATATATAAATACGAAACAATCATGGTAGAGGACCAACAATAAATATTAACTTTAATGGTTCCATTAAAATCTATTGAAGTATGTCTAGAGAACATAAACTCACACTGTTGTTTTGTATTAAAAATAAAACTTTTATTCCGTTAAAAACAATACAATAAATAATATAAGTTTATATTTTTTAATATACTTTACACTTGTTTATAAGCAAAATAATTTTAAAATTAATTGTAAAAAATATACTAAAAATATGTAGTATTTTAAATTTGTTTGTTAGTAAAATCTATATTAAGCAACTATATACTTTTCAAAAGTTGTATGATTAAATTATAAATGAAATACAGTTATATTTCATATTTAATTGAAGTTTGAAAAAAAAAATTTAACTTAAAAGTATTTAAAAAAATTTACAATAATTAATTACTAAAAAAACTAGTGTAATTTCAATAGTAGCTTCTTATTCTGTTAATCTAAATCCGAAATCAAATTACAATTAAGTAGCGGAACTATAATAAAATTAATATATAATTATCGTAAAACATATTCAGCACAATTTAATATACATATACGTAACAAATGTAAAAGAAATAATATAATATAAATTTTTATTAATGCATATTTATAACTCATTGAAATTTAAATAAATGGAAAAGCGTATAACATCTAATCGTATATACAAAACAAAAATATATTTAATTAACGAATTATTATAATGAAGCGTACACGTAAAAATATTATAGTTAATATTTAATTATAACGAAATAAATTTTGTGTTTTTTTTTCTTCCGTGTGGCTTGGTTTACCCAGACATGCAAGTACAAATGTATTTTTAAATAGTTCTTTTAATTTAAGTTTAGTCTTTACATTAAATGTGTCAGTTTTGTTTAAGACCATAATCCATTATTTTAATTAGCCAAATGCACACGAAAATTTCTCATAATTTTCGTTGTTTTATCGTAAACACATTTTTTTCGGAATGTAATACCACATAAATTTGAATAAGCTTAAGCTAAATTATAATATTGTAACGTAAGGAACATTTTATATTAGTTAAACGGTTTCTGTTTTTTTAGTTTTTGTATCAAATTGTAATAAAATGAGAGAAACGACGCATTTATTTGAAAATTAGACATTTTTTTTAAATTAAATTTGTATACTTAACCATAGAGTGTAATTGATTTTTATTATTATTGTAATAAAAAATAGTTGGAATGATATGATTGAGAGTGTTTTGCGTGAACTGCAGTTTCCAAGTAATTGAAATAGAAGAGCATGTATGAGAGGGATTATGAATGTGAATGAAGTTAAAATTGCTTGTTTGGATAGGAATGTTTGGAGGAGACTGATTTCGGAATAATGGAAAGAGTTTGTGCTACACCCTTTTGGGTATATGGCGTGATTGTGTATGTATAAACAATATTTTTCTTTAAACGCACTAATAAAAATTAATACAGAACCAAATTTTTTTAATATAACGAGTTCTGAAAGATTTTTTACTATATTATTATTATTATTATTTTGTTAAAATTTATGAATTTAGTATCAGCACGTAATGTTGTGCTCAGGTGTTACTTAATCTTTAGTGTAATCTAAAAGAAAACACACACGGCCTTACTAAATACGATAAAAACTATTAAAACTATTGGTACAGTAAATATTTGATATTAAAAGTCACAAAACGCGAATAGACTGAGAGAATAATTATGTTTTATAACATAGTTACCAGAAACAATATTTCAATCAAATCCAGCTGGCAAACATATAATTTTCACTAATAAATCTAAAAATTTAATGATTTCGTGTTAAAACTAACACGTTTTATACTAGATCTCCAATATGAATTATTATAAGTTAAATAGTGAGTTTTATTGTTATTACACAATATCGTTGTAAGAAAAATATTCATGTTCTCTACTCTAATGGCGTAGAAGTTTTTCTTTTCGAATGTATCTTAAGGAACAGTTAGATTTTAATTAATATACTTGTTAATTGATTAATTAAATGTGACATTTGAACTAATTTATGTTTATTAAATTCAAAAATATGTAAAATATTTCATGGATAAAATTGGAAAAGAAATATGTTTAATTATCTTGTGTTTTATATATTTTCTTGTTAGACATGTATGAATTTACTCTACAGGTGTTTAAAAATAACTGGATTATTATGTAAAATTTTTTTTATTTTTTTGATATTTACTATAGCTAAAAATTGAGCTTATTGTAACGTGCAGTTGAACTCGAAGTATACAGTGGTAATTCTACATTATGCATTTAAATATTATACTTTTATGTTTTGTTTGTTTATTATTTATGTCATTTCCTTTTTTTTTATTATATATATATATATATACACGTAGAGTATATCGTAACTTCGATTTTTAAATAAAATATATACAGAACTCAGTGGCGCAGCCAAAATTTTAATTAATAATTTTTATAATTATAATAATAATTATTTAATTTTTTTGTGGATTTAACAAAATTGCATACATTTTATATTTATGCAATACAGATTTAGACTAAGTTCTGGATTATATAAGTGGCACATTACATTATATTTATATATATATATATATATATATATATATATATATATATATATATATATATATATATATATTGTATAACTTTTTCCTTAGTGATAACAGTTTAATATCTGTAGAAATTAATCGTATTCGTATTATCTGTTCATTGTCTTTTTGTTTGTCCAATTTTGATTACAACCAAAATTTCGATTTTCTTGTGGAACCTGACCACTAAAATTGAAATATTAATTTCAAATTGTTTGTATCAAAACATAGTGTAAATAAATATTAGGTACTATAATTTAAAAATTAATCATTTGACTTGCGCATATCTATTACAAATATTTAGTTTTATTACATTGTCAAACATTTGTTTTGTTCAAATTTCACACTTTATTACACCTAATAAACCTAAGTTACAAATGTCAAATACAAGTTACAAGCAAATAAAGCTACAATAACCTGAACAAAAACAACCTTTTGAAAGCTTATTTTCAGGTAAAAACGTAAAAATAAACTCTCAATTTTCAACACCAGTAACCTAGTGCCTAATAATAAACTGAACACACTTAAAGTGCATTTTTAAATACAGGTGTATAACATCTGGATCTCTTTAAATAGCTGCCACTTTTTTCGTTTTTCTTTTTGTCTTTTTTGTTGTTGCTCTTCAAAGCATATTTCGGTGACTACTGTATGTCAACACAAACAGAATTTACCGACGAATAGAATATGCGGTAAGGAAACAAATGATAATCGCATATTTTGTATAAATACGAAGTTAAAAGTTAGGTTAGGGAAAAGATAGCTTAGGTATTGTGGCTTAAATTCTACCTGAGTTTTGAATTCAAGTTGGGACTGATATTTTGTGGAATGATATACCTTTGGAATCTTGGATAATTTTGTAAATATATTTTTATACATATTTAAAAAAAAATTTAAGATTTAATATATATTTAATGAACAATTTGTGTTCATCAGTATATTACATTCGGTTTTGGAAGGAATTAAATAAAATTTTGTAATTTGGTTTACATATTTTCAATAAATCAGTCACTATTTCGAACCTTATTTTTGTGTTCTTCCTCAGGACTTTCTTACTATAAAAAAAAAGACAATACAATACTAAATGATGTTATACATTATAAACACATTATAACCATAAATGAATTGGCATGTCAGATTTTACACAGTTGTACAATATTTTTCTTTATGTATTTTCTGATTTATGACTATTAATTTATATTATATTACATTATATTATATATATATATTTATATATATATATATATATATATATATATATATATATATATATATATAGGTTTTGATATGTTACGTGTATCATAGACAGCAGCATTATATTAATTATTTTAAATTTTATATTTAAACTGAATTTTAAATCGCCTTCTATAGGTACAAAAGGTATTTGACTACTTTCTCATGTATTTTTTATTTTTATTGTATTTACAATAGTGTTACAACATATCAATAATATAAATAATTCGTTAGACTTGCAATAATTTTGACCTGAGGAAGAAACGAATTTGTTCCGAAAGCTTGTCAATAAATATTAAATGAATTACATTATTAATATTACCCGTATTGGCTGCCTTTTCCGGTAAAGTTACTTTTCGTCCATATATATATATATATATTCCCGTAATTCCACATATGGGCTATATGTTAAAAAAAACTGAATATATACAAGTAGTTTCTTAACAATTTTTACTTGCATTGTCAATGGTACGGGTCGTTAGTCCATAGCCAAACAAGCAATCTATAACTTATAGTGGGTTCTAAACCACTCACATTCAGCCGATATTAGTTGAGTGGCGGAAAAAATATTTAATTTAATTCACTGTGAGTGCGTCGCGAACCAAAGACTTTTGGGGCTCGAGTCTACCATGCTACCACCGGCCTACAGCTGCCTCTGTTTTATATATATATATATATATATATATATATATATATATATATATATACATATATATGAGAAAATTCAACATAACAAACTCACATAAAACTATAATTTTTCTCTTACCATATTAGAAAACTGTACTATTTTATTGTACTCGTATTATAAGTATATAATATAATAATATCATATTACAATAATAATCTGATAATGTTTTTAGACAGATATTGTTCTAGTTTAATAAAAGAAATTTACACTTTAAATGCATTGTGGGCATCAAATACAATAGACGGTTACAATTACTAAATAGATAATCTCAGATGATCGTGTACAATCAAAAACTTAAGAAGATTTAAAAGCTTAAAAACTCTATTACTTAGCATGACTGGCATTTTACGTAGTATTATAATAATATGTTAGTGCTACTATTCAAGTATTAATGCAATTTCTTTTGACTTTTATTCGAAAATTAAATATATTTTCTAAAAAAGTGTTACAGTTATTAAGTTGAATAAAAGTGATTATACAATAATATATTTTAGTTTTTTGAATTATTGCATAATGTAGTAAAATTCGATATAGCGAAATCGCAAATAACTATTTTCACCAAAAAACTAAATATGTCTTTCTTTTAGAACGAACATAATAAGTAAGTTTGTAATTTATGTTGAAAAAGATTTAGTATAACAAAAGAAAATATATGATTTAACTGAAGTTTGTTTTATTAATTTTATAGATTAAATTTGTTAAAATATTTATCATGCTTTTAATCCGAGAAATTAATTTTCTTCGCCCAGGGCAATAACATTTATTTTCTTCTAATAAAATAATACATAAGTAATAAAAACAATTAATATCTATAATTTTATTACTTAATAACATTAATTATTTGATTATTTTATGTTATTAATAAAAGTATAAACAATCCACAATACAAGGAGCATATGCTAATTAAAAAATATGTTAGTTAAAATTATTTATTTATTTGTTTGTTACTAGGTAGCAAAATAAATAACTAGATTATAAAATTTATATATTATTAATTAAAGGAAGTCAAATTTTATTTAAATCAACGTCTTCACAGTGATTGATTTTATTTTTTTTTATAAATTTTTATTACTACTATTACTGTTGATATTAATAGGTTTTGCAAATATTATAGAATCTTAGAATTTTTTTATCATAAAGATTTTCAAGCGCAGGTTGTGCAATAGTAGATTTATCTGGATGATTTTTACGTATTGACCTCTTATGTTTTGTTAATCTAGTAAAAACAGTTGTACCTGTCTCTCCAATATAAACTTTACCGCATTTGCATGGAGTTTTATATGCAAGTATACTTGAAGATTGAAAAGGAATAATATCTTTTATACTCTTCAACATGCATCGCAAATTCAATATAAATATGCTTAAATAATAGAAATAAATGTTTGCAGTGGAAAAAAATATACAAATTACGGTTGAGAAGACTATCTTATTTCCCTCCAGCTAGCAGTATATTAAAATTAATTTGGCATTTATAATTAAAAACAAAACAAAAAATGAAAGATCTTATAACCGTCAAAAACCATTCACCATCTGATGAAAACTATAAAAAAAATTAACTGTGCATTTAAAAAAAAAATAATAAACTTACCTTTTGCACCAGACAATAAATAAACGCCAGACGGTATATAATAATAATCGTAATAATAACATTATTACGATTGTCTTCTGTTTAAGGCAAGTTAAACTTAAAACTGAAAGTTAACCCTTTTACCGATCGTCTTTTGTTACAAAACAAAACAATAATACGATTATTTTCTTGCCAACCGCCGTGCACCTTAAAACATAAAATATGTTTTTGTGTGTTACATTTCGAATAGCTGGCTTTGGAATAATAGAAAATAAATCCAGTGTCAGGTGTTTAAGGGGTTAGTAACTCAACGGGGTGTATTTAAAATAAAGAACCTAACTAAGGGTTTTTATTATTTTTTTGTTGTTATATTTATGTCGAAATGGAATTATCAGAAAGAGTAATATATAATATTTTTTGTTATTTGAAGAAGTAACATGTGGATACGTTAGTAATAGTGCCAAAAATTTGAAAAATTAAGGTATAGATGAAGAAATTAAATGTTTTGTAAGGGATATATATTTTAATAATATATAAAAAAATAGTTTTTGTTCAGTTGTAACTTTTACAATTTTCTGTCTATAATAGATTTTTTATTTTGTAAGAAGGTGAAACACATTTATTGTTGGGATTATTATAAATTGTTGAATTTACACCAAAGTTTTTTTCAGAGGTGACATATGTTCAAATATCCTTTATTTTTTTTTAATTGTAATTTTTTTTTGTAAATTTATAATATACCTATTTACAAAAATTAATAGCCCTTATTCTCACATCATTTATAAAAGTGATTTTCGCTAAAGATACTTCTAACGTTTACTTAAAATTATTTATTAAGTACTTTAAAATACTTTAGTGATTGATGTTATCACTCTGACGGAGCACATTAATTGCACACCGCCCTCAGAAATTTCTAATTTGATTAACGAAATTGCACACCGGTCAACCGTTGGACGACCCAAAAGAATTATCGGTTTATTAGGATCTTGAACCTTTAACCAGGTACTTTTTACAGTGAGCGTTCGTTTATTCTAAAGCATATTTTTACGCCGGTCATTCGCCACTGTTGGCTTAAGGTAGGTTAGGTCATAGGTTTTAGGAAAATTTGTGTGAAAATATTCGCAGGCGTTTGTGGTACGTTCTAGAGACGAACTATTTTCGATTCTATCTGGTTTTAGGTTGAAATCTTAATCCCTTAATCTGTTTATGACCGGTGTGCAATTTTGCTATGCAAAATTTTGGTAAGGGATTCAAACCTAACGGCCGTGTGCAATTCATATGTACCCCACTCTGAAAGCACTGATTTAAATAAAATTTGCCTTCCATTAATAAAAAATTTATAAATTTTATTTATCTAGTTATTAATTTTGTTATTTAGTAACTTGTTTCTATATTCTGTTATTTACTGTAAATGTCATTTGTATCTTTTTTCCTGGTGAAGACGTACGTTGAGTTTGTCGAAATGTCGATTATTAATAAATATTAATACAGAACTATAATCTGAATCCGTTTTATTTTAATATAAAGTTTATTTCACATTTCATGTAAGGAAATATGCAAATTTTGTGAAAATATAATAATTTTCTGTATTACATCAGATCATCATATTGTTTTACGTATACAAAAAGTCCAGTTGCACAAAGCATTGTTAAACGCTTTGTAAGTTAACCAGTTTGTTAACTTGCTAACTAATCAATCAATGAGGAAATTCGATAATAGTGTACAGTCTAGTTGCCTAGTTAACACATTGATTGAGTTTACAATACTTTGTGCAACCGGATCTTAGCTGTCAAATTACAGAATAAATATTAAAGTTTTATTAATTTAAATTGCACAAAATTACAGGAACAAAAATGTTTATTTTTTAAACAAGCAGTAATTTATGATGAAATTCTAAACAGTTTTGTATCGCTACAGAATGTTTAATAAAATTAAAACATTCCATAAATAATTTTATAGATTTGTTTATAATTCCAGGATTAAAATTTTACAAAAATAATAAGATAATACGAGCTTATATTACATTTAAAATCATTTCAAAATAAATTTGTCACCAATACTAATACATTAATCTAATCTCAATTATAATTTGATTACAAAATGATAATCTACATATTGAATAAATAAATAGGTAATGTACGATTGATTATAAATGCTTATGTCCGCCTCTTTGTACACCCATTCTCAAACATACAACCGCGGCCGTTAAACCATCTCGGCTCTCGCATGCGTTCAATACACGAAGCACCAAAGAATCAATTATACACCAAACTAATTTCAACAGGTACCCTATTATTTGCAATAATAATTCACGTTTTAAATTATATAGTCCCGCGTGCGGGAACTGTGATCATTTACCTAATACATAATGGGGATAACCCTTGCTTTGGTGTTCACCTTGGGTGCTCTGTGCCGGTTCTTTTACCTTTCTTCTATGGTCGTCGTCCTTCGTTCTTACTTTTCCTTTGCTAGATTGTTTTTTTTTTGTCTTTCTTATTTTAAATCATTTGTGGGGGGAGGGGAGAACTGATGCTTGAAATCGTTTACTAGGAGTGAGCATACAGATATAGAGAACAAAGGTAGTAGGATTTTGGAAGGTAAAATGATTTTAATGTGTGGAGAATTAGGTCTGCCTGAGATAAGGTTCGTATATCGTAAAAAATTTTGAATTAAATCTGGGTAGATTAGTTTGGATGCGAGTTAATGTGTTTAAGATATTTTTATAGATTGCAGTGGTCCTCAAAATAAAAATTTTAATAAATTTTTTATTTTTAAATTCTTTGTAGAATGAAGAAATACTATCTTTGCAAAGGTTGATTAGTATAATTTTATTAAAAATTATTTCAATTACGTTGTTAAAAGTAGTATATTATTTTATAAGGTGCAAGTATCCCCTGTAAGTAAATTATAATTTTTTATTAAAGCCAGTTAGCAATTAACAATTAACAGGTAGCAGTTAAGCTAACATTATTTTGTGTAATTCACTTCAAACTATCTACAAAACTTTAATCAAGTTAGGCATTTTTATTGTTTTTAATTGAGTAATATTTCAACTATCAATTTTGGAATTAAAACTGTGAAAATATCTTCATGTAAATATATGTTTTTTTAAGTCAAATTAACTCCATGTGTTGACTTCTCAAATTGAGCATATTATTACATCACGTGACTACGATAGTATACTAAATTGTATTGAAGCAGGTAACAGAATATAAAGATAATTTTTTAAGCTAACTTTCATTTCAAATCGTTAAAAAAACAATGCTCTTCTAAGTATTCAATACCTAGCTAACACTATCAACATTTTTCAATAATCAAGAAACTCAAAACAGGAAGAGAGTATCTCTTCTTGTACCAGCACTCTTTTATCTGTTTCCATGTTGGATAATCCGAACTCATCTCATGCGGTGTTCACCTATACTGTTATACCGGCCACCTGTGACTCTTTAATGCTATTGTTAAACGATAAATTGTTGTTAGATTCGCGTGTGTAATGGAATACACTCTGTATATATATATATATATATATATATATATATATATATATATATATATATATCCACCGATGGTTACCTGTAGCGTTAGTTGTTTTTATTATATGCCTACCATCTTCTCTTAAGTCTTGTATTTCTGTTTCTCTGGGGAGATGAAGTTGGACCTGTATTTATTTTATATGATGTTTTATCCATTTTATACAGTGTGCGTTGTGTGTATGCGATGTCGTACGTGTTGACCGCTGTGTGGAAGTTTTTAAGATGGGTGCGTAGAACAGTGGTTCTCAATAGACAATTTTAGTATCAATTATAATTACTTAGCTAATAAAAATATTATAGATATATCGACATATTTGTAAAATATATAAATTATGTTTTTTTTTACATTATAGTATAAGTTCTGTATAATTTTTAATTAAAATTTGTCATTTCTATATACTGCACGTATATCATCATCATCAGGAAAAAAGTATACAAATGATTTAAATAATAAACAAGCAAAACATAGAAATAAGTTACTAAGTAACAAAATACAAGGAACTAGATTATAAAATTATTAATTATTAATTAAAGGAAGTCAAATTTTATTTAAATCGGTATCCTCACACTGATTTATGATATTTTTTTTGTAAATTCTTATTGCTTCTTTTATCAATCTATAATGAGTTCTGAAAGATTTTTTACTATGTTGAATCTAACGATGTTTATTTTTAATTTTAAATAGATTTTTGTGAAAAATTTTATATTTTATTGAGGTAAATAATATTACTTGAATAAGCAAAGGAAAAATGACTCCAAAAATGTAGAAATTATAATTTATTAATGTATAGTTCTTCAACAAGTTGTATGCGTATCTTAATAAAGTAGCAAAGTCACAGATACAATATTTCTCTTACTGTTTGCACTTATAATGAAAAATTGTGAATAGATAATTGGGAAAAAAATAGTTTTAGAAAGAAAAATAAAAATAAATAATAGATAAATATTTTTTTTTGCTACCATTGCCAAATATATGTTGTTAGGTAATCATTTGGTTAACTATGTGATCAGAATATTTTTCTTGCGTTAATTTTGTTACAGGTTTCTAAACAGTATCTGCAAAATTTTGTTTAGATAATTCTAACTGCTTAGGAGTATACAGCGAACAAAAAACATTGAATATTATACTGTAAGATAACTAATTTCCAAATTGCTGTATGCAGTTTGAAACCACTGATCTAACTAAACCGATAATATCATTTTCTGTGTATATGTTTATACATTTGTCCACCAATAAATAACTGAGTTGGAACCAAATAAATAGAAAATAAATGAAGAAAAAAACTGTTTAATTTTATGTATCTTCATTGAGTTAAAGAAATTTATATATTTACGTTATATGTAGTGAAACTTATACGTACTGAATTTTATGTTGTCTTGTATGTGAATGCGACACAGTTATTTATTTCTTTGAAAGAATATGTGTACATTTCTATTAAATTAACCATTTACGCATGCGGGTACTTTATTTTCGAAAAATATTTTCACAGTTTTCAAATGAAAGTATTTCAAATTGAAATATTTGAAGCGATACTTAAATTAAGATACATTAGTACCTCGGCGAACAAACTAAATTTGTTTTACAAGTTGATTTATAGTACAAATTGTATGTTGACTGAATTACAATTTTCATTTTGAAAATGTAGCAAATTTTTTAAACTTGCTTGAAAAATCCCTTTTTTTAGCCGAATCTCAGTTTGCTGGCCGTAAAAAAAAAACTTTGCAAAATAAATATTTGTTAGCAGGATTATTCGTTAGCCGAGGTATTACTATAGTTTTCGCATATACACTTATAAACATATAAAATAATATTTTAGGATTTTGTCGCCAATATATTATTTGTAAACTTTAAAAATATATTTATCTTTTTAATGTATGTTCAATTCTTCAATTGATAAAACTGTCGGCAGATTTAAAATAAACGTGTAAAAAATAAAATACTTGTTATAAAATATTACAAATTTTATATTTATTCAAATAGTTTCGATTGTTATACCATTCTCAAAAGTTTGTAACAGAGTGTTATAAACTCTTGAGAATGGCATAATAGCCGAAACTAATTGAGTAAATATAAAATTTCTAAAATTTTATATCAAGTGTTTTACTTTTTTACACCTCTATTTACTCTTTTATAAAACTCTGTTAAATGACATTTTATTTTATTTTATTTTATTTTATTTTTTATTTTATTTTATATATTTTATAAGATATTTTTATGAAACTAAATTAATTATTAAACTTAAACTTTTTTTAAAATACCTAAAAAATATATCTAGATAACTTTTTCCTTATTTTTACAAATGAAATTATAATACAAAATAATAATTTATTAATTTTTAGTTTTATCTAATTAAATCATTCCATTTGTCTCAAAAATTTACAGAACAAAGATCTATACAGTTTTCAGTTAACTGTAATAATATTAAAGTTTACACTTATGATTTCATTAAATATCCAATATTCTCTACAGCATATATTAAAATATATAATTATGTAAAATACTACGACGAATATATAATCTATTTTATTATGAATATTAAAAATACTTTAGTTTATAATATAATTTATACGGTAAATAATTTGTAAAAAATATATATTTTAATACTATTATTCGAAACACAAATTTTAAATTTTCTCAAATACATTCTTCTCTACGACTAAAACAAAACAGATTTAAAAAATTCTTTACGGATAAAAACCTTGACAAAAAATAGCTCTCTAAAATTACACCCGACAAAAAACTCTAGCCACTAAGCCTAGCTTTTACCAGACACTAGTCCCTTGCTAGTATAAAACCTTAGAAAAGATTCTAGGCATCTTACACAAGACCATCATCCACTTTTCTATCTCGCTGAGAAACCAGTCAGAAACATTCTGTGTTCCTCAATAGAGCCAGCCAGTGTATTTTACTTCTCGTATTTTATTTTTATTTCTTTTTTTTTTGATCATCTTGAGGTTAGAATCGGTTGTTCCTTGTTTTTCGAGAGTAGCCTGCATCAACATCCCGGTGAGGACCTTGAAGATTTCGAGTTTTGAATTCGAGTTTCAACGCATACACAGAACATGTTTTGTTTTGCCTGGTTTGTTAACAGCGGTCAGTGTTCGATTTTTCGTAGACTATGGTTGACGCGCGATGCGCAACTGTTTTCGAGATTTTTTTAGATGGATTTATTAGATATGTGAAGTGATTGAATCGATTGTTTTGTGTTTCGATTTCATGAACATTAGTGTTTCTACTAATTTTTGTTGAAGCTGCTGTAACAATTTGGAGAAATTTTATGATAACAAATATTGAGGTATGATTTTTATTTTATTATATAATAAAAAAATTTACATATTACACAAAAATAATCTGTAGATGATTTTTCTAATATTTTTGTTGTTCTATGTAAAAAATAGATGAATTTCTAGTTTTCTAATTATATAAGATGAAACAAGTAATACAACATAGATAATTTCATTTGTTATATTGATCTAATATAATAACATATTTTTCCAGTTTGCTTCTATTTATATATTTTAGACTATATAGTAAAAAATTATTATATTAAAATAAAACAGGTTTAGGTTGTAGTTCTGTATTAATTTTTATTAATAATCGATGTTTTGACTTATTCAACATACATCTTCTTCAGGAAAAATGATACAAATGACATATATAGTAAATAAAGAAAACATAGAAATAAGTTACTAGGTAACAAAATAAGTAACTAGATTATAAAATTTTTAATTACAAACTATACATTACGAGCGAGTGGGTCGCACAAAATTAGCATTTATAAAAGTGGGTCTCATAAAAGTTTGAGAAGGTCTGAACTAATTTAATAGACAAATTATTTGAACATAATAAAAATTCTTTCAGAACTTACTATATTAAAATAAAATGACTTTAGGTTGTAGTTTTGCATTTTGTATTAATAGAAACAAGGTAGAAACAAGGTACTAAATAACAAGATAAGTAACTAGATCATAAAATTTATAAATTTTTAATTAAAGGAAATCAAGTTTTTATTCACAAAAGTGCCTTCACACTGATTCATGTTATCTTTTATTTGCTGTAAATGTCATTTGTATCATTTTTCCTGATAAAGATGTACGTTGAGTTCTTCGAAACGTCTATTAGTAATAAATATTAATATAAAATTACAACCTCTAAAGCCGTTTTATTTGAAATTATTTAAAATTTAATCATCCAATTCGAAATAAATAAAAATGCTATAATATTCGTTTTTGTGTATAAAATACAAACTGTTTATCTCACAATTGTCAGAGATCAAAAAAAATCATAAATATTTATTTATAATAAAATTAAAAAATGATTCTTGTTAGTTTGACGACAAATTATTGCTGATCAGCAGAAAAAAAAAACTATGAATATTATAATCTCATTTAAAAGTTCGAACCTCATGTAATATTAATTTTGAAAAATATTCACATAAACATAAGTTAATGCTTATATTTGCATTAACGATAGAGATAAAATAGATTAGCATTCCAGTGAAATAACATAATTTGCCATTTTGCTGGTTTATGTATATACTGATCAAATAATTCATTTTCTTTAATACGTAAAGCAAATAGATTTGTCACATAAATTATTTATTATTAAAACTACTTCTATTACAACTTTACAGTGCCTCACTTCCTTTCAAATTAACTTGTTCTAGCAGTTTTTGTCGCTTGCAAACAAATACATTAGATATACCTACATTAGATGTATTTAAGATTTTACTGCTTGTAATATCTACAGTGTAATTAATATAAATGAAACTATTTAATATCGTTTACATAGTAAAAAAATCTTTCAGAACTTAGTATATTAAAATAAAAAGATTCTAGTTACTTATTTTGTTACCTAGTAACATTTGTATAATTTTTCCTGATGATGTCAATTTTTTTTATTAAAATATAAACAAAACTAAATCATTTTTATTTTAATGGTTACTTATTTAAAAAAACAACTTTTATGTACATATTATTTCATCTAGTAACAAAACTTTTGAAATTAAACTGTTTTGGTTAAAAAAATTTATTAATATTTATTTATAATCGACGTTTCGTCGAACTAAACGTCCGTCTTCATCAGGAAACATGATGAAAACGGACGTTTAATACAGAACTTTAATTTAAAGCAGTTTTATTTTAATATAATATGTTCTGAAAGATTTTTTACCATGTTATAACAACGCCAGCAAAGGTGACTGAAACAGTAAATAAAATTCTAGCAATAATCTTAATTTAAAAATATATCGAAGATTTAATTTTTGAGATTTTACAATATATTATTATATTTAAGAATATTTTTATAGAAAATTTATCTAAAATTTTGGTTGTACATGAATTTATTTTTTTGACGAGTTATGAACGAACTTATCTTTGAGTTTATATTTTTGAGAAACTTTTTAAGCTCAAAGTTGTAAATATAATAAAATATAACTTAAAAAAACTTGATAAGTATAAAATATGTCGTTAGGCAATTATATGTAAAATTCGATATACATTATTAAATTTAAGAATGCATTTGATAAAAACAAAACATAAATAATTGTCATGATTACATTCATTTAAAATATGATTATGTTACTAAAATTAATTAATATATACATTCAAAAACAATGAGATATGTAACCATAATGAATATTTTTACTAAGTTTATTTTAATTTTTTTTACTCTCTTTAGGAGCACATTTCAACGAAAACGTTTATTGCACACTTGAAAAATACAAAAATATAACTAAAAACAAAAGACTGTAGTAGCCCCCAGGCCAACGATATAATGATTTACAATTCGTACATCTGTGCAAATGTAATTGGGTATATTAATATGATTTATACTACTACAAATATGACGACATTTGTCACTAATGTAACAAAACGACAAACGTAAAGTTGGAGCATGCGCGCTTTGTCAATGGCCGACATAAAACCCGACGACGCCATAGCCCACTTTGTTTTGATTTATCGTCGTCGATTGTCGTTTAGACGTCTTCTTGGCATCGGTAATTAAACTAAAATGTTTGTATGAATGGTACGAATTTAAATGCGTCTCTTTTAAGTAAGTTGATGCTACAGTACTTGCTTTAGTTTGAGAAGTAATTGAAATTTTTTGGTTAGGAATTTTTATTTGAATTTATTTTTATAACTATAATGTTTTTATATGTTACTTACTTTTTTTCTATAATAAATAAGAAAAAAAATATTTAATAAACTTAAATGTGAAAAATATAATTCAAAATTATGTTTGCAGAGTTTCATTTAGAATTTTGGTATTTCTACTGCAAAGTTTTTATGTAAAGTGAAATTTATGACATATTAAAAAATCTTTCAGAACTTATTATATTAAATGACATATATAATTAACAAACAAAACATTGAAACAAATTACTAGGCAACAAAGTAATTAGATTAAAAAATTTATAAATTAAAAAAATTATAATACACTAATTATAAAACAAACCAAACCACAAGACTGTATTTCAAATTTTTAAATTTTTACATTTATTAACTTAATGAAGTACTTGCACAATTTTGATTTTTTTACTTCAAAAAACTATATAGTTTTGAAATTATTTCTATAATGTAAGTTGCAGTGTAATATTTAATGATAAACACGAGTTTTCTGCTGGACGAAATAAAATTAAAGTTAATTATACTCCAAAGTTTAACTAAACAATGCTTAACAAATTTTAAAATGGCAATATTTTTTTTAATAATAATTTTTCAAGAAAATTTTAAATAATTTTTATATAGAATTATTTCAAAATATGAAAAAAAACTGACACTTATTTTTTTACAAGTACCTACTACATTAAATGTTTAAAATTTGAACGATCAAATTGTTGATAATGTAAAAAAAAAATTGGAAATATTTATTATAAACAAGCTTAAAATTTGATAAGACAAATATTTCAATCTAACACTTAAACTTAAAACAATCGGTAATAAATTAGTAAAATAATCTATGATTAAACCACATATCGAAAACCTCCAAATACCTAACAACAAATTTGATTTATCATAAAACTTATAACCGCTTATTAATACAGCACTTAGACCACAGTAAAAACTTGTATCTACACAAATCTATAATTTTTCATTTCGGTTTAAAATGGCTTGGCTATAACATTCAAGAACATCACATATATGAGAATGATGTAGTAAAATTGTTTAAGTGCAAAAACATGTAAGAAAAATTGTTTAATTTATTTAATTATGATATATTTACGTGAAGTGTGTTAATAGTAAAAACGTATAATTATCGATATGGTTGAAGAAAACACACATAACTTGTTAGTTGTTGTTAGCGTTAGGTTAAATGATAATTATAGTGTTCGACTCTGAATACCAAAACGATGTACTTGCTTTTGCTAGGCTAAACGAATTTTTGAAACTATTTTACAGGAGAATCAAAATTTAAATTACAAACATATTTTTTTCGAATATATTTTTTTTTATATTTTAGACAATAGGTATTTTTTTATACAAATTAAAATTGAATAATAATTATATCTCGAGTGTTCTACAAAGCTAAATTACATTATATTTTTTTGTCTAAATTCTTCATATTAGATTATCTAGCTAAAGTAGTATAATGTAAATTAGAATTTATATTCGAATTTAATTCCAGTTTTACCAATAGAAATGAACAATTTACTGAATTTTTTATTCTATTTTTATACTAGCTACTAGATACGTCTATGCTTTGGTGACGACATTGACATACAAAATTTTATTTATAAACCATAATAATAAAATATTAAGTATTTACTACACATATTCCTGTGCATAAGAAAATCCTACATTTTTAGTACTAACTTATTAAATTATTGACATACATGTTATACACGTTTGTAATTATGTGGTATATTACGAACTAGCATGTATATTATAAAACCAGAGATATAAAATTTAATTCTATCATTTAAAGTACAAAACTAGCAATGGTAATAATAAACAGAAATTAAATACTAACTCATAAATAAATTCAGAATAAGTTATTTCTTTGTGATTAATACCAAATCGAAGATTAAAAAATATCTATTATTACCAGGGTTAATCCTGGTTAAACCTGCATTTCAACACAAGATTTTCCAAAAACATCTCAGAATTAACCTCGCAATAATATTATTCGTCTTTAATAAAACGTGCAATGCTGTCTACTGTTATACTCGTGCATTACTGTATACGTCTGACTGCAGTGTGTACTTTTAGCTTAGCACTTTGCAAGTTTGAAATTCAAACTAGCGTCGTTTATTTTTGGCATAGTGAGTGCCAAACACTATGGCTAGTAGCGCGTCTAATGCGTTTGATATACAACACATGTTATGGCATATTAAAGTGACTTATGTTTCGACGGTTTTGGAAAAGAACATACACATACACACACATATCCAAAGAACCAACAACCAACCAAAAAAATAGAAAACAGTATGCAAATTTATAGTTATTGCTTCGGGTTTTATGCGGCTTAAAACTGTTTTTAGATTTTCTGTGTTTGGTTTCGAATCTCAGATGATGTGCTACTTGAATTAGAATGTTTTGTTTAAATTTTATTAAACAAAATTAAAAATAGTAAATTACGTAGTTTGACTGATATTACAAGCCCGATTTTTTCGGTGTTTTAGTTCATTTGTTTAGTCCAGTTCTTATGACAGTTACGTTGTTTTAAAACCGATATTAGTTAAAAGTAATTTTAAAACCGAGCTCGTAATACGAGCCATTATTTTATATTTTATATTTTGATATAGATAAAATATAGACTAAAACTATTAGAAATAATTGCTCTATATGATGGCAAAATTACCGTATATACTGTTAAATCAGTACAGTATTTTACAGTCTAACACATACGTGCATACAGACAAATAAACAGACAGACACAGGTTGCTTAATATATTAAAATCTGATTGAAATCTTTTTATATGGAAATTAAATTTTTTTTTCTCCTATTTTTAAAAACAATAAAGTTATAATACAAAATAAAAATAATCTATTTTTTAGTATTAGCCATTTAAATATTTGAAAATAATTTATATTTTTTTTACATAATTTCATCTGTATTTAGAAAAATGACAAATAATGATTTTTAGTTACTCGAACCCCAAACGTCCTAGTTTACACCGGAAATTAAATTAAATATTATTTGAGTGGTTCAGAACCCACTATAAGCTGTAAGTTCTGCTCCATAGGCAATGCAAGTAATAATTGTTAAAAAAATGATTATGTTCAGCTTTTCGAGCATGTTCACCTAAGAAATACGGGAACTGATAATGATAATGATTTTTAGTTACTTCTAAAAACAAAAAGAATTTTATACATAAAACTTTTTTGTAATCTCACATTTTACAATATATATGATGCAGATATATTGAATAATCTTTTTTTTTTGGCAAAATTAATAGTATTTTTTGAAAAACTTCGGTCGGATTCAATACAAAATAGGTTAAGTAAAAAGGTTAGTTTGTGTTATTTATGTTTACAAAATTCGTTTTCTATGAACTATCGCATGAACTTATTATGCGATAGTTCACTGAAAACGATCTGGGCGAATAATATTACAATGCGATGCGATACGGTCCGGTGTAAGTGTGCGCCAGGCTTTAATGTTGTTGGTTCTTAAAATTATTACAGTAACTTGCTTTTATGTTCTATTTATTTACTGTAAATTTCATTTGCACTTTTTTTTTTCTGATGCAGACGTACTTTGAGTTTGTCGAAACGTCAATTATTAATAAATATTAATACTGAACTATAACCTAAAACCGTTTTATTTTATATAAATGAAAATTCTATAAATTTAGTATTGTACAATAATTTTCAGTTTATAAATTAAAAAATAAATAGTGATTTAACTATCTAGAAGCTAGTAACAAATTTATTAACCATTCTGAAAAACGGTTTTCAGAAGTTTTCCCAATTTTAAATTTGATATTTTAATCATATTCGAGTATTTTGAGATTTATTGTAAAATATAAAATAACGCTATTAATTCATATGATTTGATTTTCGAACATATGGGCTCTATACTCCATCTACAAATTGCGAATGATAAAAATTCTGGTTTGAAATAGTAAAATGTTTAACTCAAAAATAATAAAACAATAATTTCTGTAGTTTACTTAAAGAGACAATATATGTACCGTATAGCATTCTGGGTACATTGAACTTTTAATTTTCTCGTTTTTCAATTATTTTCCACATTCATTCATTTACCAGGACCACCCGTGGACAACTTGATTGAAATGTAAAACTGACAACTAATTGATTTAAGTTTAGTAGAACAGATATAAACTAAATCCTATAGTAGTAGATTTACGATTTACGCTTAACAACTCCTGTTTTCTTCATCATTAAGTGTTATTTGATAAATTAAAAGATTTTTGTCTAATAAAATTGTCATGTTTTTGTTATTGATTTTTTTACATATTAACATAGTAAAGAATCTTTCAGAACTCATTATGTTAAAATAAAAAAGGTTTAGGCTTAAGTTCTGTTCTAATTTATAAATTTTATAATCTTGTTACTTGTATTTTGTTACCTAGTAATTTGTTTTTATGTTTTGTTTGTTTATTATTTATGTCTTTTTTATATTTTTTCTGATGATGATATACGTGGAGTATATCGGGACGTCGAATTTGAATTTAAAATTAAACAAAATTTAATCCTAAAGCTTATTTTTTTAAGATATTATTTCTGGTATTAACACAGTTAGATAAAACATTAGTGTTAAAAATCTAAATATTGCAATACAATGCAATGTTTTTATAAACCATAGTTTATAGCTTATACATACAGTTTTGTAACTGGCCACACTTATTTCTCATGAATTAGGCAACTTTTTATTTCTCATAGATAAACAGTACAATATACACATGGTACAACGTAACTATCATAAGAGCCAGGACTAGACAATTGAACTAAAACACCCAAAAATCGAGATTGTGGTTGAACTATTGTGGTTTAATTTATTAGTGGACGTTTAAAATAAACTATCGGGCTTATTCTGTACATATTACTTATTTATTTATTCAATGATATTACTGTTAAAATTATCGACATGTAAAAATAAATATTCTAGGATTTTGTGAAGTATTAGGATTAAGTCCTGTATATATTTTATTTAAATATCGATGTTTTGATTATACTTTTTGTATATCTTCATCAGAAAAAAAATCATACAAATGACATAAATAATAAATAAGCAAAATATAGAAACAAGTTACTAGGTGACAAAGTAACTAGATTAAAAATTTATAAATTATTTAAAAATTAAAAAGACACTGATTTAAATATATTTTGCCTTCCTTTAATTAATAATTTATAAATTATTATTATTATTTTTATTTTTTCAATAATTTATAAATTTAATAATCTAGCTACTTAATCACTACTATATATTCTTGGGTCTAGCAATAATAATAATTTTATATCATGAAAATTTTAGATTAGATTTATCTGTAGATGTGAAGGCACTGATTTAAATAAAATTTGGTTTTCTATTAATTAATAATTTATAAATTTTATAATCTAGTTACTTATTTTGTTACCTAGTAACTTGTTTCTATGTTTTGTTAATTTACTATATGTGTCATTTCTATATCATTTGATGACCATGTACGTCGAGTACATCGAAACGTCGATTTTTTAGTAAAATATATTCAGAACTTAATTCTGAAGCTTTTTTGTTTTAATATAATGTGTTTTAAAACATTTTTTATACTGTTAACAAAGTTTAAAATTCATAAATTTTGCTAGTAAAATAATTTCATGTTTCAGTTTTGTTCTCAAAAAAAAATCAGTATTGCTTAAAGTTTATCTTGGTTATAGTTACGGTTAACGTTTGCAATATTTATAAAAACATCAATTAACTGATTTATTGTATCGATATTGTGCCCCGATTAGTATTAAATTGTGCCCTAGATAGGTGCAATACACATCTATTAAGTGAGTAAACTATGTAATAGGACTAAGAATTTTCTTGTAAGAACACAAAATAAATCCGAAAAGCATTTTGTTGCAATTCATTTGTACGTAGATCGGGTAATTCCGTTGAATTAACGATAGTATTCAAAGCGTGCGACGTTTGACATTGGCGTCTTCGGGCGTCTCGTATATTGGCTCGGCGTGTCGCTGTTGGATGCGAACAACTACGACATCTTGCGCCCTCCGTGACAAGTAAATCCGGGATTACCTTTTCTTCTTTTGCTGCTGTGATCAAATATACGTTTCGTAGGCAACGCAAATAATAAATTTGTGTTTGCTTGTTTCCGTGCCCATATTGTATTGTCTAGGATCGAAATTGTTTTTAGTGTCTTGCTATGCGTTTGAGAGAAAATTCAAATTTTGATTTTTGAAACTAAAATATGTGTTTCCAATATACTTTAGCGATTTTTTAAAAACTATCTCAAGAAGCTTATTTGAGGGTATATAATGCAGTCTTCGTGCTTACATTTTTAATATTTTATTATAATAAAATATGAGTTCTAAATATATATATATATATATATATATATATTTTATTATAATAAAATATGAGTTCTAAATATAAATTGTACAGAAAATTATGTAATTTATTAAAATAAAAAAACTTTAGGATTTAGTTCTGGATTAATTTTAATTAAAAATCTACGTTTCGACGTACTTTACATACGCCATTATCAGAAAAATTATACAAATGATATATATATATATATATATATATATATATATATATATAAATAACAAAATAAGTATTAAGTAGATTATAAAATTTATAAATTATTAAATAAAGAAAGCCAACTTTTATTTTAATTAGTGCTTTCATACTGATTGATGTTATAAATTTGAAAATAATATAACAATATAACAGTAAATTGATAATAATAATAATAATTTATAAATTTTATAATCTAGTTACTTATTTTGTTCCCTAGTAACTAGTTTTTATGTTCCGTTTGTTTATTGTATCAATTTTTTTGATGATGTACGTACATTACATCGAAACGTCGATTTTTAATTAAAACTAATGCAGAACTAAATTTTAAAGTTTTTTATTTTAATATAATGAGTTCTGAAAAATTTTTTACTATATAATTTATGTATGTTCTCAATTTATTTAATATTCAATTTATTAATTTACATAATTCTATTATATTAACAAATTTATTCTACAAGGAAAATTAAATTAAATTATTTTTATTGAAAAATCTGATTCAATATTTTTCAACATCTAAGTTGCTCAAATTATCTGTAATTTGCTGCATTTAAAATAAATCTTTAAATAAATAATAAAAATATTTCTACTTGTGTATTGTTCTTTTATTATTAACCTACGAAGACATGGAATTAAACAGAAAAATAAAGCAAGCATATAGAGAGAGAGAAGGAATTGAAAAATAACTTTGCAATCTGGCTATACTTTCCAAAGCTATACTCAACGTTCTTTTAAAGTTGAAAATTTACTATAATTGCCGTATCACGAAATGCTCATTTCTGTTCTAATATTAATGACACAAAATAGACATCGTTCACTTTGTGTCTTCTTATACTAACATTGTACAAGTGTATCACGTTTTCAAATTCATGCAATGTCGGGTTTTCAAGCTAAAATTTTAGCCGCTTTTGTATACGTATGTATTTATGGATAAAGTTATGTATGTGTATGTATGCAGACAGAAAGATTTAAATATTACAACTTTATAATTGTTTCAAAGAAAGCAATTTATGTCAATTTTCTACATGCTATGTTCTCGAATAGATAAATAAAACAAGAAAAGATATTTTATGTATTGTTCAGGTATAGTTTTTTTATTACAACGTTTGTTACAAGCAAAAGAACAGTGTAATTTTTTCCTACTACTTTTTTTGTGCAGCGAGATATATAAAACATAAGTAACTGTAATATAATATATCTCTATTATTTTAATTATATATTAAAAAAAACAAACTGAAATGGCTGCTTGTAATGGATTGTCGGAGAATTTTAGATGTATTAAAAAAATATTTATTTAAAAATTACAATATATAATAGGTTTGTTCCAACTAAACTCTTTTGTGTTTATATGAAAACTGTTTTTACATAAATTAATATATTAGTTGAAATTAGTAATCTGGTATTGTATTGTATTGTATTCGGTTAAATAATATAATATATTCCAAATTTTATTTAAACATAAATAATATAATAAAACTTTTTTCAACTAGTGGTTCACAAAATATTGAATATAATTTTCTTTTTTTAAATACGTAGTATGGATATATTTTTTAAGATATTTCCAAAAATTTTTTTTTATTAGATCAGTAACACAAATTTTGCATAGCGTTGCATAACAATTTTTTTTTAATTACTTATATTTAAAATTGATTGAAAATGTTTCAATTAATAGAATGCTGAAAAGTTTTTTTACTTTGTTAACATATATATAAATTTTTATTTTACATTTTATTTTAGTTAATTATATCTAGTAACATTTAGAATTCATAAATAAATAATATATAAATTATTATTTACATTGAATAAAAAATTAATTTAATTACCGCTTAAAAGATAAACCGATTGGTAAAAGATAAAACACCTCCCATTTTATTTAAAAAATCACGCACCATTTATCCACACACAAAGCATATCTTACAAACACTAAAACAGATAATTATATAATCATTTATGTATCTTTATATTATTAGCTAACTAACTATAGCACGCATATAATCGACTATAATTGACATTTAACTAGTTAATGTCTTAGTTAAGATCTTTGTTAAAACATTAACACACCCCCCTAACAATTGCCCGCTAAAAGAAAAAATTTGAAAACAAAACAAAAAAAATATTACCGCACCTCTATTACGACCTAGCCTTTGTATGGATGGCTATAGTATGCATTAGAAAATAAATATGTGATTGGCTAACCGTATAAATATGTTTAAGTTCAAAGTATGAATGCGTTGTTCAATTGTTCTGCACGCGTCAATCACCATCCATGGCTTGGCTATGATAATTTTGATGATTAGGATATTAATGCTTTTTACGATTATTATTGTTTCTTGCTTTATTAGATGTTACCTTATTATTATAATTATTAGCTATTATTTAAACTTATTTGTGCAATTTGTTGCTATTGTGTTGTGACTACACTATAATGTTATAGTAATTTATTATATTTTTAAACATAGAATTAATAGTTTATTGTATTATTAGTTTCAAATAAATCCAAAAAAAACTAACCAAAGCACAAATATTTTAATACATATTAATAAGGATTTTAGAACTGGTATTTAGGTAGATGAAAATTAAAATTACTGAAAAAGGCAGTCAATACAAAATAATTACAAATAATATGTCGATTAAAATATGAACCAAAATGTAACTTAAAATTTGATTGTTGCTCATATCTTACTGACTTAACTCGCTAATTAACCATATCTCAATGTTTCATCCAACTCAGAGTTGGACTGGATAAAAAAATTAGGCCCAGGGAAAGTTGCAGGATAAGTCCACATTACAACCCAAAAATGTTCAAATAAGTTATGTTTTTATGGGTTTTTTTATTTTAATTTACATAGAAATGACATGACAGAAAAATAGAGATGAATTGTAAAAAATTCACATATAAAATTAAATATAATTCTTTATTTAAATCTAAGTTAAAAGACGATTTAATAAATGACTCACAAATAGTTGTTAATCAATTCGTAAATTTTTGCAAGAGTCAGAGATCAGTTTTAATTGTTTGACTATCGCCAGTCACGGGGGAAAGCTCGGTGCCCCGGTGGGCCAATCCAATTCTGACCCTACCTGCCGAATTTTTGATTGTAACCCGTTTTTAAGTTACATTTTGGCCATCGAACCGAACATGCATAAATATGTTAGTGTACAGTGCAATCGAACTTTGAAAGTTATTTCATAATATGTTTAAATGGCTGACATTAGCTCAAAGTTCGATACACTCAAAAACGCTTAACCAAAACAGATATTATTTATTTATACCGAAAAATATCTGTTTAATGACTTTTAAGATGACTTGTTATTTACCTTTGAAAAATAATGTACTCGAACATGAGATGTCCACCATGATGCTTCAAACATTTTTCTATTCTTCCTAGTACAGAATGCATTACTTGCTGTAGTATTTATATAGAATCTGATCTTTAATGCATTGCTTTGCTTTTCTGAAATACTCATCGGAAAAGTCTAATATTATTAGATCTGATAAAAGGGCATACGAACCTTTCGTACAGTTCTTTTACTACTTGGAAATATTTGCTTTTGCAAAATACTTTTCGAGTCTATTTGGTTCACATCTGTAAGATCTGTAACGTTACAGTGCATTTTGTCTTTTCTATCAATAAAAGAATTCAATTTACTAGAAAAGACAAAACATTTTGTGACACTACAGATCTTACATATGTGAACCAAATAGACTTATTAATCATGCAAATTTACCATTAGTTTCAGTGGAACTTGAATAGAAAGAAGTTTATTGTTGGAAGGAAGGAAATTGTGGAAAAATAGATTTTTTAATCATTAATACTAAATTGTAAAAAAAAAGAGTCAACATTGTATACGCATTAGATATGCCTAGCACAACACGCTTATTTTATTTCTTATTGCTATTAATCGAAGTTACTATTATAATTACTAATAGTGAATTGAGCTCTTATTTTTTATTGCAACTGAGTAAAGCTGCCTTTACATTTATTTTTGTCGGAAGACGTGTAACATGATTTGATCATTTTGATGAAATATCTAATATACATTTGTTTAAAAGAATATTATGTGAGTGGTATGGAAGGTATACGTCTGCATGAACGTCCGTTGAGCAAATGAAAAGTATGATTGAGAGTGTTTCACGTATGCGAATGTTTCCAAGTGGTAAGAATAAAAGAGCATGTATAAGAGACAACATGAATGTAGATGAAGCAATATTTGCTTATCTGGATAGGAATGTTTGGCGGAAACTAATTTCTATATAAATGGAATGTGTTTGTGGCTATATGGTGTGACTGTATGTATATACTTTTATTTTTGTTTGTGCAGTATTGGTATAGTCTTATGTGCATATTATTAAGGCACTTTACAAGAGGTTTCTTTAAAGTTGTGCAGTATTTTCTAATATTTTATAGTATTTGCTGCAGATAAAAATATGTTTATTGTATATTTCATTAGAATCTACCAACTAATTTAATAATTCAAATTTTTTTTACAAGTTTGAAAAAAAAATTTTTCAGATAAGTTGTGCCATCTGCACAGCAACCACCGGAACTAAAAACTGCTTTCTGGTTGTTGCCTAAGATAAAATTTTCTTTTCGTTTATCTACCCTCCGTTGAGCGGCGCTGACAGTTCGGGAAAAAATTCAAACACACGTCGTGTGGCACGTTTCATAAACATACGCGCTAGTTACAACTCTCACCGTTCACGTACACATCCGCATGGGCACACGTATTCAACGCATACACATACGTATCCCCTCCATCGTCGGTTTTATTGTACTATTACCGTCATCGGGGGGTAAAGGAGTAAAGTGAAGGCGTGGTTTTGAAAAAGAATTGGCGATTTTTTTCCCCGTAGGGAATGTAACGAGGCGGGGTTTATAAAAATGACTAGCGCATTTTCAGCTAGGCCGGGGAGGGCGGTTACAGTGGCAACAGGATGCGCATGTCCTCAAAACCGGAAGCCGCACAACTCGGCAGCGATATTGTCGAGGAACTACTAACTTCGGGCACCAGCGCGCGCACTAAACTAGTATCGGTCAGTATACATCAGCCAGAGAAACAAGTGCATCGAAAAACAGGTTTCTTTCACAAGTTTTTTTTTTTTTTGTTTCTTCTCTCATTTTTTACTCACTCACCAATCTACAACTACCGTTTATTTCGTTCGGAATTGGGAGCCAAGCGAAAATATCAAGACTGTGCAATCAACAAGGAAGAAATAATACAATTGTCGAAGAAATGAAGAAACGAAAAAAGTGTTGGAATTGAAGTTGGCAGTTTTCGTCAGGCAGGCGTAAACGATTCCTTGGACTTTTTCTCCGACTTGGAAGGCAGTTATCCCCACTACGCAAAGACTGACAATCTTACCGCGCCACTCCCCACTATTTCTTGGCGCGCAAGTCTCGACTGTGGTCAGGCCGTCGATGAGACACAGCCACGAAGACTTTGCCAGTCGAGTTCCGAAAAGCGAACCGCGATTGCTTCTCACTTTAGACATACACCAGCCTGTTGTATGTTGTCTTTGCCTTTTGCCATACAGTGAACTTCTCGAATTTTTTGACTTACACTCTCTCTACGCTGCACCACAAGTTTCAGTTCTAACACCAAGTGATAATTTTTTTAAAAAAATTTATTTTGATTTAAAGACTTTTAAGTGATTATGTGATGATAGTGAACTTTAATTTTTGTTGAAGATAAACTCAACTGCTAGCGTGCTTCGACTTCGCCTTCTAAATTGTAAGTCCATTTTTGTTTTTATCTTATTGGGACCCAACGTGCACCTTTAGGAACTCCAAATTTTATTTTTTGTAAAATAATAAAACTTTTTTTTTATTTTCTAAGAAAGTGATTATATAATATACGTTTGACTTAAAAAAAAATATTAATTTTTTTTTTCGAACCCATTTCGTCCTTTTAGGAATTCCGTATTTTATTTATCTTATACCAATAAGGCAAACAATTTTTTTATTATTTATAAACGTGATTGTACAATAATCTAGCATGCTTGAATTTGATTTTTAAATTATCAAATCGAAACTTAATTTGAGACCTAAACTCTTCCTTTAGGAACACCCAATTTTATTTCTTATTTACCGATAAAGGCAAACAAAATTTTTCTTGTCAACAAAAGCAATTGTACAGCAATCAAAATGTGACATAATTGAGTGATAGTTAGGCCTATAACTTCCATAAGTTTTGGTTTACCGACCGACGGTTTCAAACTACAATAGCTAAAGATTGTACAGTGCCCACACTTTTAGTAGCATGTTACGAAAATTTTACCTGCTTGTACTATGGAGGCTACTTAGGGACTTAGGCTTTTTGTTAAAATTTTGCACAATGCCCCGATTCAAGTTACAGACTCATTCACAAAAAGGGCACAAAAGGAATGTATGGCGAAAGTGAGAGTATTTACGGATTTACCCTAAAAGTTAAATAGGTGCTGATAGGTGATCGGTTTTATAGAAAAGCTATTAGCTATTTTGCTAAATACGCCCTAACAATTTTGAGAAATAGATATCTATACGATTAGTATTAGGTATGGCCTTTTTAATGCCTTGTAACTTACAGGTATCTTCAAAATGTGTACACAAGCACTTGATTTTTCTTTTATTCGAAATCTTTTCAAAAAATTTAATATTTGAAATTTCGGAACGCGCTTAAATAAGAGGACAAATGACAAAATGGAAGTAATTTTTTGTATCTTTTTTCGGCTTATAAGTTTTTATTTTGATATTACAAAAAAAATGTTATAATTAAAATTTATTTAGAAATTTTGTTTTACCATTACTTTTATATGTAATTTTCTGAATCAAAATTTTATGAAATTACTTTATTCTGCTATTAATAATAGTACTAACAAAATTTTACAAAATATATGTCTAATAAAATTTGAAGTTTCAAGAATATAAATGTCCTAAAAGCGAATAAAATCACTTAAAATATTAGTATACACACACAAAAATTTTCTGTACCATAAATTTGTAACTCGAAAATTATAATGTTTCGTTTAGTAAAAACGAACATGTGACAAACATATGGCATAAAATATTTCCCAATTTTTTTTTTCTCTCTGAACGATAAAAAGATGTATTTATTCAGTCACCAATGAAGTCCGATGTTACGTTTGCGTTGGCGGGCAGCAAGCAGTTCGCTTTGCGGTAAAATAATCGAGAATCACCGCACTCACAGCCAATTTATTTTACTAGAATTGATTTCGAAATTTTCCTGTTTTTTAGTATGGAATATTTTCTTGAACATATGTTTTTATTCTACCGGATTTTATTGTTATTAGTTGAAATCGTTAATTTATGTTTATGAATATAAATTTACGAAATAATGGGGCATTGACTATATACGTTAAAATAATAATTTATGATTCAATTTTATTGCTGAATATTTTTAAAATATGCTGTATAAATATATTAGGATTATATTAAATTTATTGTTTTAAGAGATTTGTTGCTATATTTTATTATATATTTGACGGATTTTAATATATATTATATTTTTTGTGTCGTTTGACAATAAATATGATATTATTATGCACAAAATTTAGAATAATTATATTTTTTATTATTAAATTTTTACAAGTAGTACTTAATTAGTTTTATTTTTTTTTTATAGAATAATCTGTTTTTAAAAAAACTAATATTTTATTAACATAGTAAAAAATCTTTCAGAACTCATTATATTAAAATAAAACGGTTTTAGGTTATAGTTCCGTATTAATATTTATTAATAATCGACCTTTCAACGAACTCGTTTCAGGATAAAAGAAACAAAATATTGTATCTTTTTTCCTTATGAAGACATACGTTGAGTTCGTCGAAACGTCGATTTTTATATTTTATCATCAGTTCTTTTGAAACATATTTTGAAAATTTGCCAAACTGAAAATAGCTTTTAAAACTGAACATGAATCAAAAAATAATCTCAACTTATACAACATATTTTACATCAAAAGAATTTTAAAAACTTGTTGACATATATCTTAAACTATTTTGTGAAAATATTAATATTTTATAAAATAATTTAAATGAAACAAATTTTTACTAATTACTTCATCGTACAATAGTTATTCTTTCCAGAAATAAAATAAAAATTTGTCAAATAAAATTATAAAATAAATAAATTGAATTTTTGAAATTCATCTAACGTTACAAAATATAAACAGAATATTTTTACCGAAGATTATAAATATGACGGATTACATACATTATAATAAGATTTAAACCAGCTCAGTGAAAATGCAAAAATAGTCATTTTTAAACATTAATCTAATATTTAAATGCATTGTAAATCGTTCATGTGCATATTCCGACTTGATTCCGACAAGGGTTAAATCAGAGATCTACACAGCGATGTTCATCTGTTTCCCATGCTACCTGCGATCGAAAAAAAAAAACCTTTTATAACCATCCACCTTGTTTCGAAACATATTTTTTCCTCACACAACGGGTTAAACTAAAATATTATGTATGCAAAATGTTTAGTGTAGCTATTTCTCTAGTTGCTACTTTAAGCCAATGATTTATTGCATTTTAGTAACCGTTTTTGAATTTCGTTCCGTATAAATATTAGTTCCTTAGTATGTAAACATATTCTGTATATCGAACATATTGGTAATATATACCAGGTTGACTGGGAAAGTTTGTCGTGAGAAAGAATTTTAATGTTGGTGATATAATTTCTAAGAATTCGAAGGGTTAACTTAGAGATTATACTATCATAGGTTTTATAATAAAATTTTATTGAAATAGGTTTTTTTTTATGTATAGTGCGTGCAAAAATGTTCAAGTTTTTATCAGTCTTTTTACTAAAGAGAATGTTTGGTAATATTGTATCTTTTCCATATGTTAGTGGAATTTTTTTCCTGTAATGTTGCATGTTAGCTTTTTGTTTGTGTATGTACTGGTTGTTAAGATTATTGGTTTTATTTTATCTCAAATATTCGATAAGTTGAAAGAAAATTTATATTTATATACTTTGAAGTAGATAATGCTTAGCTATTTTTGTGTTTGAAATATAATATTTGTGTTACATATTCAGATATGGCATTTTTCTCAAGATATTTTTTAAACAAAAAATTGTTGTAAGTAGAATAAGTTTTTTTTCTATTTTATTGCTATTATTTTCAATTTTGAAATATATTTTAAAATTTATAATATTCATAACTCTGAAAATGGTGAAATTCAGTACCCAAAAATGTATTACTAATTCATTTTTGTTTTAAAAAGATTAAAACTGAACAACTTTTATACTTGTTTTTTTTTTTTATAAATAATTATTATGAATAATTAAATAAATATTATCGAAATCATTTTATGAAATGGAATAGAATCACTATTTAATTTTGTTTTAATTACTTATAGAAGTAGATTTTTTTAATTAAATAACTACTGAGGTAACTACATATATTAATGTCACATGTTTTAGAAAATCATCTGATATTTATTATTTATATTAAAAAAGTTTCCGTTATTTTACTACATTTAATTTAATACATTTCATGCAGGTTTTTTAATGAAATATACAAAATACATAAGTTTAAATTTTGTGGTCTTATTTCTAATTTTATACCATGTTTAATTATTATTAAAATGAATCAAACGTGTATCTATTTAACAATAATGACAGTAGACAAAAGTGGGAAAACGAAACGTCGAATTTAAATCAAAAATAATAGAACTAAAACCTAAAACTTTTTTATATTAATGTAATGACTTCTGAATAATTTTTTACTATTGTAAAACTGGGAAATTTTTACACAGTCATCTTTAAAAACCGTATCTTTAAGATGTAAATCTTGTTTGTTGCACATTTTTTGTTTTGTAATTCCCAAATTAATAGATTTTATATTACATTTAGTTATCATTTTAAAATTAAAGTATATAATAAATATATTATGATAGAAAATAAATAAAATACAAAAATAAGTTTCTGTTTCCAAAATGATATTGTTTGTTTGCTTAAAACTGAGCAGCACCTAGTAAGTATTTCATCTTTTCGAATGATACCCAAAAGACTAAGGCCCAAGGTGCTAGTCGAATCCAAAGCGGGATAAAACCCTTATACAAACCTATGAAACCTTCATTCTTTATGGTTTTCATGAAACAATCGCCAGTACTAAGGTAAATCAAAGGTCTGAAACAATATTTGTTCATTAATAAAATTTCATATATTTTTTGCTGGTGCAGTCCTATTAATATTATACATTATTTTTCAATGACTAACAATTTTTTAATAAGTAGAGAATAACACATAAGTTTGGTATTTTGTTTGATTTTAATATCAAAATTTAATTAGCAAGAAATGCAATTTTGCATTTTTGGAAAAAGTTATATTTCTGATTAAATTAAAAATGCAATGAATGACCAAATATGGTTATATTATTATAATTTTATCTAATACCGGTACTAAAACAATGCAACTGTTATAAGACCAGAATTAAACAAATGAACTAAAACACCTAAAAATACCAGTCAAAAGTACCAGTCAAAATGTGTAAAACGATGTTTTTATTCAACTTTGATTTTTAAAACTTTATTAACTAGATAATTTGATACTTACTCGCCGTTGGGCCCAAACGGTTGATTCATAATCCTGGTTTTAACGGTATCTGAGGGTGTAGCCAGTACAGCACCGCAGAATCCAGCAACAATACTAGCCATTATGTGTACTACAGTGCCATCGGGTAGACCTAATTCTCGTAGAATAAATCGTTTCGATAGATCATAACCGGTCATATCACCAATTGTTACTGCAATTGCACGTTGAACATTTGGTACTGCACCTAGAAACACCAAAATATTAGTATGAATATAATTTTACAATAAAAATGAGAAGTAAATTTTGGACAATGACAAAAATTGGAAAATGTTATTTTCTACATTTCATCTAACGAATTAATCTAAGTGAGGTATTATTATTACTATTATTATATATTTTAAAAAGTTAACATTTCTTTTTAATTTGATAGAACAGAAATTTATGTAGGTGGAGTAGTATGTTGTAGAGTGTTTTGCGTAAGCGAAAGTTTCCAAGTAGTAGGAATAGAAGAGCATGTATAAGAGGTATTATGAATGTGGATGAAGCTAAAGTTTCTTGTCTGGATAGGGATGTTTGGTGAAGGCTGATTTATTCCACACCCTTTTGGGTACATGGGCGTGATTGTGTATGTGTGTGTGTATTCAAAGAATTGCATAATATTATATATTGAATATTTTATATTATTATAATGAAGATTGAGTATTCATTATTTATAATAATATATTAGAAATTAATTTTTGAAAATAGTAGAAAATTAACTATAAAAAGTTATCATTGATATTTATAGTTTTCATTAATTATTGTTATGTTTTTTGAATACATGATTAATTGGTCATTAAAAATGTCTTATGAAAGCTTTAAATTTTATTATGGTAAATATTTTGAAATATTTGGAAATATTACTAGAAACATTTTCGAAAATTTTTGTAATTAACGATTTGATTTTAATTCATGTTTATTATTTGTTTGAAATATTGGAAAACTAAGAATTGTATTTATTCCTTTTATAACTCCTTTATCAATAAATATATAATTTAAAAATTTCTTGTATTAATTTAAAATAAAATATTATTAAAAAAGTTTTCAAAAGTTTAACAGATTAAAAGTGATATAAAAACCTTTCCAAAGACCGGTAACTCCAGCTTCTTTGTAGCGTTGAAGAAGTGCATGTTTAACACCAGTCACTCGAGGTGTTTCGCCCATAAGTCTTCTTTTACCTTCTACTTGCATATGAATTTTTGCAATATCCGCTGGACTTGAAATAAATTGGGCAAATCCTCCAGATATGGCTCCACCTATATTATATTTTGACATTAGAACAAACTTAAACAAAGAAACATCATTTATTTACAGATACATATATAAGTTTGATATTATTTTTGTTTTATTTAAAATTTATTTCGTTTTACATAATTGGAAATAAATAGGTATTAAAAAAAATACTTGCAAATTGTAGATTTCCATAATGGGAAACTATCACCAGGTTTTATATGAAAAACCTCTTCACGTAAATAAGTGTAGATCACAATACGTGAACCAGCATAGAAGACATGTCTTAAAACCATCGCTGACATTCCGTTCCATAATTTGAAAAATCCTTCTTCTTTTATTATACCGAGTGATGTAGATAATGTGCCTCTTTTCGGCCCCTAATATCAATTAATAATCAGTTTTGGAAAATAAAGTTTAAGGCTTTGATATTTGTCAAAAATTAATGCAAAACATTGTTTACAGATGGCTGCCATTTGTTTATTTACATTATATAAAGTTTACACATTAATGTAATCTACACCATTTGAGAATAGGCGAATAGTCGCTCGGGACTTGGCGAATGCTGAATGTGTGAATACGCCCTAACACAATAAACATTCTGTATAATAATCTTTGTATTTGCAATTATTTTTTAAATATAAATTTCTCTAATAAGATATAGAAAAAAAATATGGCTAAACTTTACTTTACGGTTATGTAATCGATTTTCTTTAAACTTTACATACCGTTAATTTTGCACATTTTATGAATATAAATCGCTAAATTTTAGTGCGGAAATGATATTTATAATGTTAAAATTGATTTTGAAAACTCGTTTTTAACATAGGTTATAAGTATGATGCAATGGTTGTAGTTGACATAAGTGGCGCTCATTGCAGGGTAGGTCATTTAAGAAGGTTAATTTGAGATTAATTTGTTAATATTGTTCATAAAATGTGCAAAATTAACGATATGTGAAGTTTGAAGAAAATTGATTACATAACGGTAAAGTAAAGTTTTACCAAAAAAAATGGTCAAATTTTCTTACTCCAGTAACTTTTGCATCTACATTCGCTACTTCTCCTTGTATTTGTAAACGGGTTTTTACCAGATCTAACGGATATGTAACTGAAATTAAAATAATTCGTTAAATTTATGATGTTTTTCACATTTTGAAGTTTTAAAATATTTACCAATCTCAGAGTTTACAGCAGATAAAATTCCCAAACCATAACTACAAATTAGGGAATCGACAAATTTCTTTTCTTTTTTAGGTGGCTGATTCGTCATAATAAGTTTTTTTTATTTTTAATATAAAAAAAATGATTATAAAATAATGACTTAGTATTGTTTCTGTTGATGTAATAGATTCTTAATGAGCATTAAAACATGATACTTAAGACTTTTATATTTTTTTAGTTCATTTCACTTATAATTTTTCATATTTTAAACCAAAACTTAATTGTCACTGCTGCACTGCGAATTTTGACGGATATGTATGATGTTTGTTTCTATATCAACGAAATTTTATTTAGTCTAATTAAAAGCCTTCTTTATTATTTGTTAATTAATTTATTAAAAGCCATGATACTATTTTCTGTTAAAATATTTATTGATAAGCGTTTACTGTGAAGCTAAATAGGACACAGTTATGTATATTTATGTTTTTTTTTTTAAATTTTAATCAATAGTATATACAGTTTTCAATTTAGTAGTTTAGCAATTTTATAAAACAAATTGTTGATACAAATTTCTAGTGGGACTCTGTAAAATAGTAACGACTTTAAATTTTATAGAATCTGTTAAACATTGCACGGAATCCAAGAATTTGTAACAATGTGTTTTATAAAATAAACCATTACATACGTACTTAAGATTGTTATAGGTTTTGTAGCTGAAAGTATTAATGTCTTATTACACATTTTTTTAAATATTAAGATTATCAATATATGTTGATAATAAGTAATTTAAAAAAAAAAAAAAACTAGAACATACAACATAGTTCTTTATAGTTGGTTCGCTCAGCCTGTATGCAGAATTTACAATTTCAAGAAGTGTTCGAATAAACCACTTTATGTAAACCACTTTAAGTATGATAAGTATTAATAAATTTGTAAACATTTTGATGTAAAATTAAATCTGAAAAACACATTTCTTTGTACATTAATATTTCTCTATACGATTCTGTAGTTAACACTGAAAAATATATTAATGCAAATTAGCAATCCGTTTGAATAAAATTAAAATAAATAAACTGTTAAATATTCGTAAAACTCAGCGAAAAACGTTAAAGATTGTTAAACTTTATTAGTCCCTGAAACAACTGATTGTGAGTAAAATAAAGAAATTTCTCCGCGTAAGTTTCTGAGCGACGTTATCAGCTCTCTACGAAGGCGGTCAAGTAATGAATATTTTCGCTCGGCAACTCTGTTATTATTAGTCCGAAGTATATGTCAGAACGGTGTAAATTTATATCGTTTAGTGCACTTTGGAGAAGAAGAAGAAAAATGCTATGCAGAGTTAAGAAAAGGAAGGAGAAAGAAAAAAAAAGTGTACAATAAAGACGTCAAGATACGAATCGGCCTTTTGTGGTGTTGAAACAGCTGCAAATCGGACTCTATCTTGCTCTCTTTGTCCAACTAATAATAAGTTGTAATAAAAGAAAGAGAAATGGAAATTAATAAAAAAAAAAGAAAAAGAAACAGAGAATCGTCGGATGACTGTCAAATATTTCGGGTTGTTTTATGTTTGTCACTGTGATGATTTGTAGAATCATTTTGAATTGAATCATTTATATGGTGTCTTGAACTTGATGCAAAAATGCATACGTTTATTTCTTTATTTTAATTTAATTTTCTTTATTTATTTTTTGATTTAACAATGTTATTATTTATTACACAAATGGTCAATGTTAAATTATAATTTCGTCCTTAATTTTTTATTATAGTTATTTTTTTTGCAAAAAAAATACTTGGCGTCCCAATAGGAACAAATTAAGTTCCTATTCGCTTCAAACTTATATAGATACATTTTTAACTCATAACGCTTAGTTGGTCTTTGATTTTTAGTAATTTTAAATCCAATTAAATAACTATAAACAGTTAAAAATATTGCTATAACATTATATGATTCAACATTCTGAACATGTAAGAAATACAGAAATTATTATGAAATTAATTTCACTTAAACTTGGAAATTACTAACACAAAATTGATATAAAATTTAATTAATTTCTAATTTATCCTAATACGTTATTCTTGATGTAGGAGATAAAATAAATTTCATCCAAGCACCTTTCGGATATAATGACGTTTAAACGACTATTTGCGCGTACGTATGCGCACACACACACACACACATACACTACTTGCGCCGGCGTATGTAGTCCGGTAAGTTGAGGTGATAATTAGCCGCTAATGATACAGGATTGTCACGAAGTTAGAGGCGCTAGGGTCACTATTAACACTAATGTGAAATAAATTCTATATAGCCGGTTTAAATTAGCATCACTAATAAAGTGTTAGGCGTTCTATATTATTCGAATATCATAATTATTATTATTGTTATATATTCATTAAGATTTGGATTTGATATTTGTTAATTTTCTAGTACAATTTTAAAACAAAAATATTATTTTTCGGTAAACTTTTCTCATTCATCTAGAAATTATTTTACTTTGAAGTGTTTTTATTTAACAGAACTGTTGCTTTATCCACATATATGATACTTGTATATGATTTTTGTAACACTTGGAGACAATCACTTCCATAAAATAACTTAATCATCCCAATCTATTAGGTAGAAGTTTTTTAAACATTATGTATAATTACCTATATTATTTTTACATAATGAAAAATTTAGAAGAAATTTTGCTAATGTAAATAAAACAAAATATTTAGTAATATGTAAGTATTATATAATATATTAAAATTAATAAATAATGTATATTTATTGCGAGAAATCTCTTATGCTTAATATAATTATGAATTAATGTCATAATTTTTATGGTGCATGTTGTCGAAATGAGTTTAAATCTCAAAGATATAGTTAGGTCCAAAATACCAAATTTCCAATTTGCTAATGCACATTCAACTTCAAAATGTACGCGAAATAGGTCGTACTGTATTTCTAAAATAGTAAACTTATATTATTAAGTATTATTAATAATTTTGCATGAAAGGTACTCTAATAAAATGCAAGGTAAAATTAATTTTAAAACTAAAGCAAATTTTAGTAAATTTTATGTTTATAATTTTTAAGTGATATGTGAAATTTTATTGTAAAACAAGAGCATCACTAAAAAGATCTATCCAAGGAGCCAGTTTGAATAAATTTTAACCGAAATTTAACTATTTAAATTGCAAAAATCAACATAAATATGAAAATAATAACATTAATGAATACTAACTTATTTTCTTAACAATTTTAATAAACTATCTCAACACGTTTACAAAGAAATTTGTTTCTATTGGAACAAAGAACAATATTTTGTGATTTAAAGTAAAGTACCACGCGAGAAATATATCTAAAACAGTAATTTGAAATTCATTCGTATAGTTTTAGAAACAGCGCGTTTCTTCGTTAATTTTACGAGCGGAAATTTCAGTTAGCCAGTCAAATAAATAAAGCTCTATTATGGTTCGCCGTAAAAATTTTCGTACTTGTGTGTCCATTTCTAGTTGCATGACCTCTTCGACTAAAATCGTAAAATTCTCCTTCTAACCTGTCCACAGTTTCAAGAATTCCGAATATTTATTCCTGGTAAATAAACCAGACGAGTCCAATTTTAATATTCTTCTACATTTTGCGCTTTGCATTATGTTTTATGTAAATGACGGAAAACTAAAACTACTAGAGATAGATAATTATCAAATGGGGAATATTCAACGTTTTTCTCTAGCTTCAAACTTGTATAAATGTACATTTATATTGATATCAACTGTAGGCTGATTCCAATTTATTTGAACGTATTAAGTTAATATTCTTCACCGCTATTCAGATATAATCTCTAAATTATTTTAGCAACTGCTAAGTTGACTAGTTTAGTAATCTGAATACAGAACAGGTGTGTGCCTATAGTGTGATACATACATAGATGAGTTCTTTGATTAAACTAATACTTAGTATTGACAATTTAGCATTGAATATTGAATGAACGTAAGTTATAACTTAGAAACAGAATGAAATGTGCATTTTAAGATTTGTTTCAAAGTTGCAAAGTTTAATCTGGTTATTTATTATAATGTTTACAAGTTACGAAAAAATTGCTGGAATATATTAAAAAATAATTCAAATTAATGATGATATATTTATTTCTAAAAATATCAGTGCGAATATAGTTTTTCATGATTTTTTATTTTCATATTTTTTATTAAATAATAATAAATTAATTAAAAATAGTTAAAAGAAAAACAAGCTTTCAGAATCTGTCCATATTGTATTGACATCGGAACTACGTATATTTATTCAGTTTCAAGTTGATTAAATATGAGGAAGACGGTCGAAATTAAACTTTATAAAATATATATACATTATATTTTGTTATTTGTTTATTTTAAAATATGACTGAATATGGGTAACTTTTTGTGAAATTATAAAATTTAAGGCCGTTGTTTGCTAAACATGTAGTTAACTTCGCAAATTAGATTTTTGAAACACCAGATTAATTAGGTAATTGACAACTTAATTACATTATTAATTATTAAAGCAATGTTTTTTTGCGATGACACTAAAAATTTCGTTTTACAAACATTTAATTTCCACTTAATCGCAGTAACTAATAAGTATATAATTATAAATTCAATAAATTTAGAAAAACGTATTGGTCTCGCCGGGATTCGAATTCGGAACTTCTTGCTTTCGCGGCAAACGTCCTAACCATTAGACTACTAGCACATGACGAAAAATTTTTTCAACTGTTTAATACCACTGGCCTTCACATTAAAAACAAGAATCTTACTAAAAGTACGTCTTAAACTTTGAAAATAGTTAAATTCTTTTAATATTTAATTATAATTTTGTAAAATATTTTTTTTATTAATGTAATAAATTTTAAAATTACTGGATACTTATTAACAGTTTTTTTATTATATTGTATAGTTAATGATACGTAAATAATAATAATTTTTTAGAAATGCGGTTCTTTTTTTCATAAAATTGAATTATGTAAATAAATATGAAAATTATAGTTATTAAAATATACAGTTCATTAAGTTTAGTGGAAAATATTTTCTAGAATCAGTGGACATTATTTTCATTAATATATTTCAATTGTGGACAGTCTATTTGATGTTATTTTGTTTCATATATATTTAGAATAATAATTGTCAAATAATTGAAGATAAGTATGTTAATTACTAAATGTTTTTTGAGATAACAATTATATAATATTGAAAAGTGTTTAATTGCTAATCGTGAACTTTTTGTTTGGAATAGAAATATGTATAAACACACATTTTTTTAAGAAATTTCAATGTTTTTTTTTAATTAGTATAAAATACGTTTTAACATTGCAACTCTAATCTTTAGCAGTGTTACAATTATTTTATATATAAATTTATACATTTCAAAATTGTAATATTTTTTTATAAACTACATATTGATTTTATTTAAAGTTTAAGTTGAAATTTAAATTCCAAATAATGATCTTATATATATATATATAATAAGGTACAATGAGATATATAAAATCTTATTACGAGAAATAAAATAAACAAAACCAAATCATTACTAAAACTACATAAAAGTCACAAGCACATTGAATTAAAGACTTTTTCAACCTAAAAGGAGTAAATTTTTTTGTCTGTCTGCTTTTTTACAATCGTTGGCTTTCCGAGTTTTATAAGCCCAGGTAAAAAACCAAAATTATCTCTGTCCGTTCTGACTTTCTGAGTCAGTTTCGTTTCGAAACCAAGAACCCAAGATACACGAAATAAATTTAATGCTCAATCCCTGTGGGTGGTTCCAGTCAACTAAAGCCATTATTTCATCCCTTAGACGTGTAGCCTGCGCTTTAGACGTTGTTCGTTTTTTTCGAAACAAGTATCTTCTCAGATAGAGAAGAGATTGAAGAAGAAAAAATATTGTGCCTTTATTTTTTTATCTTATTGTTGTATAGTGAGGTAGAAATTTGAGGGACATTGTATACGCCTAATTACTGTTATAATCCTGTAGATTTTTTTTTTTTGAGAATAAGAAATAAAGAAGAAGGTTTATATAATGAACGTTTGACGAGAAGTATGTACATTATAAATATTTAATTTCAAAAAATAATTCTTATTTGTACCAGTTAATATTTATTTCTTTATTAGTATCACTGGAAAGAACACAAAATTCTAAATAATTTGATATAAAATTTGTTCAAATATTCGTTATTGCTGTTTGAATTTGTAGGATGCGTTAAAATTTTGTATTTTTTAATAACAAATTACCATATCATACTTACCAAACGGTGTTGAAAAAAATTAACAGATACAAATTTTAATTATGCAGAAAGAGTGTTAGGTAGTGTTTAATACAATAATCTAAAAATATGACATTTTGACCCAAATCATTTTAATTGACTCTTCTGAAAAATTTAATTTGTGAAGATAAAATACCTTTTTGTGTGACGGATCACAAATATTATTACAATAATATTCAAATTAATTTGCTTTTATACTGTAACAAGACAGTTCTGGGCCATGTGGTTATTGTGATTTGTATTTCTAAAAAACTAAGTAATTTTGTATCTGTTAAAATTGACCTAGTGACAGATTTATGTATTAGGGTTCACGGCAAGCCACTTGGCCACTTCAAGATATTTCTTTGAAATATTTTGAAGTATTTTAGATTTTTGTTGTTATTTGAAAAGTTAAAATTTTAGTTTTTTTGAGAAAAGTATGTTTTTCTCTCGGTTGCAATCAGTTCAGTTCACGTTCGCCCCCGCTTAAGTTAAATTCGATTTTAAGTCCGCTTAGAGTGTCAGAGACCTCTAGAATCGCTTTAGTTGTTAGAATTTGTTAATAATAATTTAGTATTTACATTTGCTTTAGTTTATATTTGTACTTTATATATTTCATGTTGTGTTTTTGTATATTTCTTAATTTGTGTTCGTATGTCGTTAGTATTTAAATAAAAGCATAAATTTATAATTGTTTGGTCACTACTTTTACGCACGCTCCCTAAAGTTAATAAATATATGCAAACCAACTTCTCGTGTTACAATGGCGCAGTCGATTAAATAATTATTTGGGTTAGTAGTGATCAACCATAAACGCAAATTTCGAAAAAAAAAAAAAAAAACGCGAGTGAAGTGTATTACGCGACAATATAGTGAAATGTATTACGCGACAATATATGGTGCTACCGCCGATAGTGTTCGTGGGTCATCCATATACGCGAATGAGAATGTGTCGATTTCGGTATTACCGTGGTACGCAAATACCGGATATAAACCGGCTACCGCGACAAATATAAACTTTACGGCTTTATTAGACGCTGAGACTACGTATCTCAATTCCGTACCTGTGTATGAAGAAACTGCCGTAATGTCCAGCCTCATCGTCAGCGAAAACGCTAAAACCGCCAGCGAAAACGCTAAAACCGCCGTCGTATCCAACGACACCGCCAGCGAAAACGCTAAAACCGCTATCGTACTCTGCAGTACCGCAAACGAAAACGCGAAAACCGCCGTCGTATCCAACGACATCGCCAGCAGAGATATCGAACCCGCCGCCGTATCCAACGCTACCGCCAGCGAACTCGCTGAAACCGCCGTCGTATTCAACGACATCGTCAGCCGAGATGCTGAACCAGCCATCGTGTCCCGCAGCACCGCCAGCAAAGACACCGAATTCGCCACCGTATCCAGCGGTATCGCCAGCAGACGCGCTACCGCCAGCAAACACGCCAATACCGTCGCTGTTAGTATACAATTTGTAGATTTGTGTTTGATTTTTAAAATTTTTATAATTATCGCCGAGGTTTTTCGAAACGCAAGTTATTTTATTTTAAATTTAGCAAAAATTCTAAAGATTATGGCTATTTATGTAAATAATGCTGACATTTTCACCGGCAAAGTCAACGAGAATAAACGTAAATTATTCAAAAAGAAAATGTTTCGCTACGTTCGAGTAAAATATTTACGGCGCCTACATGTGCGTCTACGCTATTAGTTAGTTAGTTTTTAAGAAAAAAAACATTGGATTCGCTCGCTGTTGATGACACCCAGCTATGAAATCGGAAATAAGTTAGTGTATAGTTTAGTGATTGATGATTTAGTTCAGTTATGGGCTCGCAAGTGTCATCAGATATATAAAATTTAGTTCGCATAGATATAAGAAAATCATAGTTCGTATTAGATAAGTGCATGCTAATTTAAGTAATATTTTGTTATAATTATATCTATTTATTTGATATAATTATATTTAAATGGAGGGCGATGTAACAAGACAGTTCTGGGCCATGTGGTTATTGTGATTTGTATTTCTAAAAAACTAAGTAATTTTGTATCTGTTAAAATTGACCTAGTGACAGATTTATGTATTAGGGTTCACGGCAAGCCACTTGGCCACTTCAAGATATTTCTTTGAAATATTTTGAAGTATTTTAGATTTTTGTTGTTATTTGAAAAGTTAAAATTTTAGTTTTTTTGAGAAAAGTATGTTTTTCTCTCGGTTGCAATCAGTTCAGTTCACGTTCGCCCCCGCTTAAGTTAAATTCGATTTTAAGTCCGCTTAGAGTGTCAGAGACCTCTAGAATCGCTTTAGTTGTTAGAATTTGTTAATAATAATTTAGTATTTACATTTGCTTTAGTTTATATTTGTACTTTATATATTTCATGTTGTGTTTTTGTATATTTCTTAATTTGTGTTCGTATGTCGTTAGTATTTAAATAAAAGCATAAATTTATAATTGTTTGGTCACTACTTTTACGCACGCTCCCTAAAGTTAATAAATATACGCTAACCGCTTCTCGTGTTACAATACACACATACACAATCACGCTATAAAGCACGTAAAGCACGTAAAGCACTGTAAAGCACGTTTCACAATGCAACACTTTTTCTTGTATGCCGGTAAGGTAGTGTCCGCGTACCTTTCTAGGTTGTACCTTTAACGATAGGTTACTTATACAATTGACGCTCTCGGGTACGTTTGTGTATGTGTTGGGCTGTTTTGAAAATTGCCGACATAATACATAAACTTATATACGTGTGTGAAAGAAAAACAGACATATACCGCTTTCCTACTCTCCTGTATATGTACAAAGCCTTATGTGTAAAGTTGTATACGTACCATATTTTTTTTCTTACTAGCCGAGCGCGCTGAGTAAGTCGAAAAAATTTGTCTGTAATGAGGTATAATGTGGAAGAATTCCGGAAAAATTGGTTTTGATAACTTATTTACAATAATTTTTAGTGTTTATTACTTTCTGTAAAAGGCGTGTACCAACCGTATTTGTATTTATTTTATTAGACAAATTATTTTAATATCTTCTCATTAAATAATTAACAACATCGAGATATTTTAATTAACATAAATTTTTTCATTTTATATTATTTCTACATTCTAAGAAATTTGTTGATTTAAATTGTGGAATTGAAAAACACTACTTTTAATGTGTGTATAATTTGTCTAGAATTCATAAACTAAAATATTTTGTTTACCCATAATATTTAAAACATTTTCGCATAACTTTTAGGTTCTATTGAGTTTATGATTTGTGAGTTTATGATATGTGGATCTACCATACCCGTATATACACCGTTAGAAAAATTTGTGTTGTAACTCAAAATTTACAAATGATGTATCAAAATTTTGTATGAAAATAAATTTTTCTTTAAAATATCTAAAAATAATATAACTATTTGTTTATATATTTTTGTGAACAGAGTTACAAGTGGTTACAACACAAAATAGAAATCGGTCAAATATAATTTTATTGCAAATTTTTCGAAAACAGTTAAAATAATATTGAATATCGGTTTGCAACATTTACAGAGTTATAGTTTTTCATAAAAAGACACGGAAAACATGAAACATTTCGTACATTACTAAAATATTTTAAGAAATAATTTTCGTTGTGATAAAAAATTTTAAATTTTAAAATATAATGGCAATTACTATTATAAATAAATAATAATTTGATGGCATATGTAGAGAATTAATAAATATGTCATCAATTGATAAATTATAAATTTGAATATTGTTGGTATAACAAAAGACGCGCGGGTATATTGATAAAATATTAATAATATAAGATGCAGTTAAAATGCAATAGTGTTAGGAGAGGTTCAGGAATCGTTTGCTATTTATAAAGTATGACATACATGGTACAAGAGCCAAGAACATATTTCGTACGCAGATCCGTAACCAACAAAATTTTATTATAAACATTTTAAACAGAACTTAAACCTAAAGCTTTTTATTTTAATATAATGAGTTCTGAAAGATTTTTTTACAATATTACTAATATTATTGTTATTTATCACATATAAAGAATTAATTTAATGCTGTATTTTATAATAATTCTGGCGAACATATTTAATAATATAAAATATAATATATTAATTTAAAATAGTTTTTATTTAAGAATATTTCTAGAAAAATCTAAATATAATTTAATATATTTATTTTTTTAACAAAAATATTAAATGCTGTCATATAATGAGATTTAACTGACAAAGTTGTTTCTAGATATACATCTTATCTATACAATCATAGATAACAATATCAATTTTTAGATTTATAATTTTTTGAGATGATAAAATTACTTGTGGCTGAATGAATAAAAAAAAGTTTATTCAGAGAATGGAAAGGCACAAATTAAAAACTAACAGAATTTCTTATTAAATTTCTACTGGAATGAAAAGAGTTTGTACCACATTGTTATGGTATATGGCATAATTTAGTATAAATATTTGTTGAATGGAATCACAGTACAAGTTATACATCAAATAAAAAATAAAGTTTCTGCAGCTTGAACAACGAATTTATTGTTTGAAAAAATAAAATAAAAATTATTTAGTCCGGCGCTGTTACCTGCAAACTAGTGTCATGACATAAGTTACTTTTTTTACACACGTTACGTACATTCAAACATACATACGTACTTACAAAGAACGAATAAAAAGATAAAAAAAATAAAAAAGTGCATTTCACTCATGTTATATAGCTACCTGCTTCAGACAATTGAATACAATTGAAAAACACCTGCAGGCATATATATATATATATATATATATATATATATATATATATATATATATATATCAGCTACCTATAATTTCTACAATTCTACAAATATCACAAAAAAGTCATCACAAATCAAGACAACCTTGGAAGTTGATTCCTTGATTTTTTGTAGTCAGCTAAAGTTGTGTTTTAACTTAGCATTTAACTTAAGTATAGATACAGTTATAATTTTGTTTTGAGGTTATAATACAAATACAGGTTCAAAAACAACTCGAATTTAATTTCGAAAATGATATCTTTGGTTATATAGGTAGAGAAAAAAAGAAGGTTGCAGTTGGAGGAAAAAAAAAGACGATCGTAGGGCAATGCACTCTACACCAAAACTGGACAGATTATATGCGTTTTATTTCTTTATTTTTTAATATATTTCTTTTTTGGAAGTGAAACTGTTTATTTACTGTCCATGCAATTTTGTAAACAACATTTTTTTGAGTTCAAGACATTATTTTGTTTGCCTTACCAAGTCTAAATTACATATGGTTATTTTTATAAATAAATATATATTAAAATCATATAATATTATATTTTAAATCTATTTTAACATGTTACTAATTGCTTTTTTCTTTTGTTTTAGGTAAGTTTCCATTCTACATGATTACAAACTAAAGCATTCTAATGGGGTAAATATTTAGTTGCATTTGTTAATATTTATTGTCCAAAAAATTATTTTATTTCAAAAAAATTACATATGTTTTGATTTATTAAAATTGTAGTTGATTTTTAAAGTATGGTATCTAATTTTTTTTAAACTGTTATACCAAACTATATGAATGATTTCTATATGCATAAATGCAGTTATAACTTTATAAACAATTTTTAATAATTTAAATAAACATTTGATTTTTAATTGTAATGTAAAGTAAAAGAGAAACTTTTTTGTACTTTTAATCTTCATTTTTGAAGTTTACTAAATAAGTTAAAATTTTAAAAAATTATGAAAATTTTTTTAAAAATTATAGTATATCCATATTGTATTATTAGTGGAACTACGTATGTTTACGTAAGTTTGAAATTGATCGGATATGTGAAAGTGGATTAAAATTGGATTAAAAACAAGTGAACTAAAATAGAAGTTTGTAAAAATAGTTGATTTTTGAACCTGCACTGTTTCCTTTCTCGCCGATTTAATTACAAAAATAAATTAAATTTTCTTACTAATATAAGTCATAAAATAGTAAAGAATTTACAATTAAATAAATTAATTTAACTGCATATTAATATTAATAAACTATGTTAATTTCAACTAGTAAAATAATCATAAAACTATAGGCAACTTTCATTTAAATATTTTAAAACTATTATTATATATTTTATCTTTTCACATATATTATTGTTTTAAAAACTGAATATTATACAAATATATGAATATGCAAATGAAAATCAAGTAGCAGACGCAGTAAATTTGAAATTTCTGAAACTAATGTGAGAAAACTAATCTTAAAATGTGGGAACTGAAACTTTAAACTTTGCATATAGTGATTCTTAAAAGTAATCTTATATTTTACGTCCATATTTGTGTAATTTAAGTTATCTACATATATATATATACACAAATTTATATTGAGCAAACACAAACTTTAAAAAATCTCTGATGCTCTATGTATAAGAAAATATTGTAAAATTGCTAAAAGCCTAGCTAATTTAAATGGAATGCTTAAAATTACCGAGAAATTAACATTTTTTTTTACATAAGCATACACTTAAAATTTTCAAACATAACTGTTAAAACATATATTTTATGAGATAGGATTTTTTTTCTACAAACAACCTACACTTACAATTTCGTCCATTAAAAAAAAAAAAAAACTTTATTTACTTTTATAAAGTTTGTCGAAATAACATCACTGGTGTTAATTAATGACATCAATTTTTGGACACGTTTCCGAGCACCTTGTACATGATATGATTCACATTTTTAACGGGAAGAATTTATGTAAAGACGACAAGCTACACCTGACATATTTCTTTAAAAAAATACTGATATTAATAGAAACATTTCCTCTATGATATTGATCTTACGAAACACCCTATATTTCGTTAACATTATCTATGTGGTTTAATCTAGGATGCGTCCCTTAATCTAGGAAAAAAAATACGATAGCACTGTTCGTTTTTATTATAAAACAGTATGTTAGTATTTAGAATTACAAAAGTTTTTTTTTTTTGTATATTTTGAATAATAAAATAATATAACTTATTTTAAAGATGATATAATTAATACATAGTATGTTTCTATATTATTAAATTTTATGTTGAAAACCGCTCTAAGCATTTTGATAAAATGTGGTAAATTTACCGTTTTTGATTTAGTTCAATTACAATTTAAAATTTATTTTGAAATAAATTTTTGACTAAATGAATATTGAATAACTGCTCTCATCGGAGAACATAAATTGCACGCCGCCCACAGAAATCCCAAATTTGAATAACGAAATTGCACACCGGTTTATTAGGGTTTCGATCTTTTAACCAGGTACTTTCTACAGTGAGCGTTCGTTTATTCTATAGCATATTTTTACGTCGGTCATTCGCCACTGTTGGCTTAGGGTAGGTCAGGTTATAGGTTTTAGGAAAATTTGTGTGAAAATATTCGCAGGCGTTTGTGGTACGTTCTAGAGACGAACTATTTTCGATTCTACCTGGTTTTAGGTTGAAATCTTAATCCCTTAATCTGTTTCTGACCGGTGTGCAATTTCGCTATGCAAAATTTCGGTAAGGGCTTAAAACCCAAAGGCCGTGTGAAATTTGTATGTACCCGCTCTCATATAGTTCAATTACGATGGCAACATTGGTAAATTTAACACATTATACTTTTAAAATTTTTCTTATTATATTAGACAAACAATTCTTAAATTATTTAAGAAGTTTAGCATTTCTTTACTGAGCAATGCTTGATTTTCCAGATATTTTATTTTAAATTGACATTCTGTTTTTTTGGAAACATAACACATGTATTTTTATCTTGATAATTATTGTACATATTTTGATTTTGTTAGGCTAAAAAATATTTATAAACGGTGGAAATTTAATTATTTGGAATATTTTTCTTTTCAAATATACTATGTTTAATTTTGTAATTTTTTTTCTACACTATTTTTATAACATTTTTAAAAATATTAAACTTTGATTATTTTTTTAAATATTATTTTTTAGCATCTTTAGTAGTCTAGTTAACTTATCTTTCAAATAACTCCAAAAATTATCTGGAAATTGTTATATTCTATAATCATGGTAACCAATTAAATGGTGTATTTCTGAATTTTTATTGTTTATATATTTTATTTTTTAAAAACGGTAAAAAAAATATATGAAACATCTATGCGAATTGTGCAGTTTTGTCGATTATTAAAAAAAAACCGAAAATTCTCACTGACTATTACCATAAAATTTAAATAAATTACATTATCCCCAAAAATGTCAGGTCGACAATAATTTGCGATGAAATATTATAGACTTTCTTAACCCTTTCAGGACCATGAAAATATTTCACATACATTAAATCTACATACCTAATACAGGTATATGCAGATCGCATGGGAACAGAATCTTTTTATGGTACCTTTTTTTTTAAGGAAAAAAGGGCTGTAATGTTTGCATGTTTAGCGGATGAAACCAAAGAAAGGGTGCAACCTTATTTACCCTCGTTGCAAAGAAACCCTTTACTGTTTGGTTTTTTAAAGTTATTTTGCTTGCGTTAACTTTAAGAATATTTAAAGATCTTCTTTGTGTTGCTAAGATTTATTATATATGGTAATTATTTTTGAGAATATATATAGGTATAAGTTGAAATTTTTTGGCAGTTTTTAACTAGAAGTTGCAGATGTAGGAACTTAATTCAGCTTCTGGTATGTAGTATATTTTTGTTTGTACCATAAATAATTTCTTAAATACAAAATTTTTATGTACATAAATTATTAGAAGATATTTCTGCACTGTTATTTAAAAATTAAATATTATTTTCAAAAATTTATTTGTTTATATTATATTTGTTAATGCCCATTATAAATTATGATGGAAATAATATATTACATTATATGCTATGATTTTTAACAAATATTGTTATTTAGAAAGAATTGTAAGTATATTTTCAAATAGAAAATTTTGGAAAACAATTCTTGAAATTCAATATTTTTTATATGTATTTATTAAAAGTAATTAAGTATTTGCAGAGTAAATGTTAAATTTAAGTTTTTGCCACAATTATGTACAGGCCTGTAAGAAGTGAAGTTTTACAAAATATATCATTAGGTATTTTCTAATAAATTTAATTTTCTACCGAATCTAAAAGTATGAAATAATATAGTGGCTGTTCGCTGTAAATCTTTTAAAAAATGTATGTAACATTTTCGTTAGATTTTAATTCTTATCGGAGAAGTTAAAGAAATATTTAACTGATTGCATTTGCATGTTTTTTTGAAAATATTTAAAAAAGAAACCAAAACATTTTTTTACAAAACATGATTTATAAATAATTTTATCTAAAAACTTTATTATTAATTGTTTGAAATTTTATTGCAGTTTAAACAAAATTGCGTTATATAATTCTTTTTTTTTTTACAATTTATAAAAATAAAAATTTTATAATTACGAAATATGTGTTTCGTTTGTATTATATTATTATATTACATTATATTATATTATATTAATTTTTATTTGGGTATGACGAAATTTCCGTCTAGAAAATTTATTAAAGGAATATTGTCTCAAAATGTAAGCCGGTTTTTACTACTTTGTTTAATTTCAGATAGGATGTAGAATAGTTAACTATAGAATAAATGTAATGCAATATTCTGAAACTTGAAACTTGAAGAAACTTTTTCAGACCTGGTTTTTGTATAATTATTTAAAGATACTAAGATATTTTTATAGGTTAATCCTTGCATAAAAACCTGAAACTGAAAGAATGTACATAGTTCTTCTTTGAGTTTGCGCTATCGGCGAAAAATAAATATGTCTAGTAATATGCATATGCAAATTTTCCACTTGCGTCGAGGTATTTTAATAATCCTGACAGCTTTGTTAGTAAAATGAAAGGTGATTTGTTTTATGGGATAACAAGTATTTTATGTATTTTACATTCACTTTGTTCATGTTTTATGGATGCGATTGTTTCATATATATATTTTTTATCAACTATCCATTACCACCTTCGATCTTTCCTGTCTTGAACACTCTTTGGAAATAAGTTTTGTTTGTATAATTAACGAAATTAAATATAGAATATGTGCTAATTCTAAGGTACACTAAAACTACTATAGAATTATTCAACAAATACAATGGTATTAATAGTTCAGATCAATATTGATATTCTATAAATAATTTTTATGTTTTTTTATACAACGAATAAAATATGAGAACTAACTAAGTATTTTCAAATTTTAGAATAAAAAAATACATTTAAAATTATCCAATGACATGAACACATATTGATAGTCAATTATTTATGAATTAAGATGAGTGGCATATATAGTTCTATTTGGACATTGTCAAACAACCAATCTTTTAAAAAATGTATTTAAAAAGGTCAGACTTTGTAAATAACCTTTTTTTTTTAATGTCTATGAATTTTTTTTAGTATTTTGGAAGAAAATTTAATTTATTATGTTGTGTTTTGAATTAATCAGTATAATTTTGAATCAAATGTAGTATTTATGTTTTGTTGGATTTGCTATAAGAAATGAAATATAATGCTACGAAAAAAGAAAAACGATTGTGTCAACATTATATTTTCATATTTTATAACGTAATACTGAATAAAACTATGTAATTCACTTAACGTTTTGCAAAAGATAATTTTTTTCCTGTTAGATAATTTCTTTATTTTTCAATTTGTGGACAGACAGGTGACGTTATAAAAAAGAGCAAATAAGAACAAATTGAAGAACAAGAAAAAAATCTATACTTATACATATTTAGCACTTGACAAATGACTTCTAAACACTATTATTTTGTGCCAAAGTACAAAACTGGTGTGTGTAAAGTAACATATGGTAATAGCACAAAACTGTCTGCACTTATTGCAGTAGAGTCAACGGCAATTTTATGCTACTTAAAAAGTTAAAAGTCCCTAGAAATATATATTTATTTATACATTACCAGATACTGTTCTAGTTATATAACGATTATCAATTTATTTAAAAAATTGTTATAAGATTTTTGATATAAAGATAGAAATTTTTTTCTAAAATATTTTTATAAATAGTTTAAAAGTAATAAATAAATTGAATTAGAGTGTTATTAAAAGAATGCACATTGGCCATTAGTCAGTTTTAATGTATTTTTTAGAATTTATTGAAATAGTTAGACAATACACTGATTGATGTTATCTTTTTCTTTATAAATTTCTATTACTTCTTTTATCAATCTACTGTTAATATTGATGGGTCTTGCAATTATTTTATTCACTTTAAATTTTTCATTTATGAAGATTTTCTAACGCATGTTGTGTCAATTACAATTTAAGATAAAGCAAGTTATTAGTCCATTCATTATGTTCAAATCTGTTGTTAGATTATTAATGTCTAAGTGTTTTAAGCATTTTTCAATTTTGACAAACGTAAATTTTTTCTTATTTCTGGAGTAAAAATATATTAAAGCTGCGAATAAAATTTTCATTATTTTTTTTACGTATGCAGATAGAGTACCTTTCAAATAAGATGTTCATATCAATTGAAATTCAATTATTTTCATTTTAAATGATTTTATAACTACTTTTAATTGCTTTAGGGCCAGTATTCTTAATTTTGTTTATTCTTAAGATAAGCAAAAACACTATATGTAATTAACTAAAAATGTTTCCTCAGAATAAATATTTTATTTGCTAATTTTGAAATTATTCCAAGGATAAATTTATTCTAAAATTTGGAAATACCATGCCATATCAGATTTTATTGGCTTTGAAGTATGACACAAATTTATTTTTGTTTAATGGGTACTATAGTCAATGTTTGCATAAATAAACTAGGTAAATCGTAAGAAGTCACTAACGTATCCTCGTAGCGTAACATAATGTTAAGTGAACGTTAATAAGTATAGGTTGCCGTGTGCTTGATCGTTTGGAACCGTACTCAGTCAGAGTCAGCCCTGCCAGCCCTGCCAGCCAGCCAAGCTAGGCTAGGCAGAGACCGAACGAAAACCCAAGCTTGGCTTTTATTTTATCGGTACGCTATATCAGTGCATGCGAACTCACCGAACGTCACTTTCTTGTCAAACTTAAATCCTGCACGCTTCTGACTGCGCCATCACGCATGCCCCACGGCCCAATCATTTGGCTTTTTCCGGCCACCCTGTATATATATATATATATATATATATATATATATATATATATATATATATATATATATATATATACCTGCACTGCCTTTGCGTTCCACGTTACGTTACGTTTGCATTTTACATGCACGTCCACCATCGACTTACTTAACGTTATTGTTCTACTACGTACTATGTAGTTTGTGCCTTTTGCCTCACTTTATATATATACGTAAATTGAACTGCGTTTTTGTAGCCGAACATGTAATTGCTATGCTCGTTAAGTTTCAAGTTTTGGAAAAATCTAGTTTTTTTTTTTTGGAAATTTGTTTGGTTCGTTCTAATTAAGTAATTATGAAATTAAATAGAAAACATTGTTGATAATTAATTAAATGTATTTTACGTGACTTGTTAACGAAAGAAATTGTTAGAATTTTGATAATGTTGATAAAATGTTCACACTATGGACTTTTTGATTTTAATTGTGTCAATTAAATTTTAGAATATAATTTAATTATTTTTTAAATACTATAGCAGGTGAATTAATCCAGTTCAAATTATAGCATTTGGTTACTGGCGATTGTCTGTGTCAAAAAATTGAAATAAACCAAAATACTTAAGCATGAATTGAACAGACTTGGATTTATAAACTGATTATATTCACACTGACTACGTTTATCTTGACATTTGAAGTCGCTTAAAATTGAAATCCGTCATGTTTATCTCGAAGAAATTGAAGCTGATTTATAAATCAATTATGTTTTTTAAAAGGATTGACTGAACATTTGAAGATACTTGAAATTTCACTCATAATTGTTTACTAATTTTAAGCGGCTTCAAAAACTGAGATAAGCGTAGTTTTTGTTAAATCATAGTTTGGATAACGGACGAGATTTATTGAAACTCAGCTAGAGTTCTGACAACTTGTCGACTCTAAAAGTTTCTGAAAGAAATTGAAGTTAGTGAAGCTATTGTTTTTGAGTTTGTTTTTCAGTAGCCATATTTATCATTATATTTAATGATTGTTAAAACATCTTTATGAATTATAAGCTAAACCAGTTTCAGATGAGATATTTTTTAAATATTTGTTATTGAGGTCAACATATTTTGCCAAACAGTAAATTAAAAAAAAAATGGTTGAAATTATTAATATTAGTGAAGGTTTTATTGACATAAAAGGTATAATAGAAAATATTTTTATGCTTAAAAAGTGACTTAAAAATATTAAAATTATGTATATATATATATATATATATATATATATATATATATATATATATATATACTTTTATAATATACTTTTATCTTAAAAATTTTAACACTTTAATTATCAAAGATACTAATTTGATTGAAATGACTTAGGTATATTAAAAAAATGTAAATTTTCGATTTTTTTTAATGGTTTTTTTCGCAAATTATTAATAATTATTTTCTCATAAAAATATTTTTCCAAAATTTTATAAAAACAAAACAATATGACTATAAATACATAACTTCATTATTATTAGATTTTAAAAAATTATGTCGTTAAATATTTTTCTAACAATTTACCTTTTTTAAGTCCGTCCCTGACCGTGCGTATTTCACGTTAATGGGGTTGAAAATATCTGGGTAGCAAAAGCAAAGCGTCGTTACGGATAATATTGTGCTTTAAGGTCAGGAAGTTAAGTTTTAATTTCGTAAATTGTGGGTAATTTTTTACAGTTCAGCTTACGTTAGAAATTTCACGACCTTTATGATTGCATTGTACGATTCGTAAAACATTAAAGTTCAAAAAAAAAAAAATCAACAACGAAACATTATAAGCAGTTACACTCTCAAAGTGCATTTCAATTATTCGTAACTATTACGATTTTTTAACGATGGTTTCCAATTTTTACGATAACTTATCGTAGTATTAAGCTCTGTTTGATCTTTTGTATAATTGAGTTTCTTCGATAATTTTAGATGTGATAACTAAGGAAATCAATTTATTGTAAGATTTAATTAAATATATATATATATATATATATATATATATATATATATATATATAGTTTATATTATGGGCACTGTAATTTCAAATTTATAGTATTTGCAAGTTTTAAAGTCAATATCTCACAAATAAATAAATATAGATATTTTTTACAACACCGTTGAATTTATTGTAGTAGATATATTGAAAATATACATAAGAATACAAAAATAATATATTATGTTACGAGGAGTAGAAACCGACGATTATTGTGCTGAGCCCAGATATTTGTGGCCGAGGCGAAGCAATCTGGACAAAACACAAAAAGAGCTATCTATTTCGAGTGACAAATACGATTTTTTATTCAAGCATTCTAAACGAAACTACACTAAAAATAAATAAAAATACATGCCAAGTAACCTTAAGCTTACTAACAGTTGTAGAACAGTATTATTTATATTAGTTAAGAGATTTTTGAGAATTAATCAGATCAGATTTAATACACTTGACGTTAAACCCAATTTAATTTTTTTTAAAAATTTGGTTTTTATTAATTAGAAAATTTATAAATTTGATGATCTAGTTACTTATTTGTTACGTAGTAACTTGTTTCTATGTTCTATTATTTATTGTAAATGTAATTTGTATCATTTTTTTTGATGAAGATGGACGTTAAGTTCGTCAAAACGTCGATTATTATATTTATACAAAACTTTAACATAAAGCATTTTTATTTTAATATAATGAGCTCAATACATTACTAACTCCAAAACTGTGAGATTTGTTTCAACTGTTTTTAATGTACTTTTTTGGTATATGTGTTTATAAACACCAGAGTGAAATAATAACACTTTACAGTACTTTTATTTACACATTTTCTTATTTTATACTGTAAACGGATATTTTATACACGAAATATTAAAATTAATTTTCGCATGTATGCAAAGAAACAGTACTCATAATGTATCTTCATAATATATTGTATATGAAGAGTATTTTATACATAAATCATTATTCTTTATATCTTAACATATATATTAGAAAGAAAATTTAATTCAGGAATAGTTAAGATTAAAATTTAGCAAAAATATTTCGAACATATATTTATTGCCTTCAAGAAAATCAATATAATATATATTCTACTATAAATATACGTATATAAATTCACCATTTACAACGCGCGGTATAAACGAATAACCTATTTTACTTGGCGACTCAAAGACATCAAGCTTAAGCTAGGCAAAAGTCAAACGATAATAATATATATAACGTTCCAGCGAAACCGAACCAAAACAAATGACACACGCGGCTCATTTTACGTCATAAATACTCCACTAACAATTAATTGGCTGTCAGCGATCAGATAGAATAATTTCCTTTCAAATACTATATACCTATCTTTTGTTATTTTACGTTATTTGACATCCAGAATGACGTATGAGGTCTGATCATAGAAATAGACACGATATTATATACTGAATATATTTAATCGATATAGGCAAAAAAGTTTTACAGTTAAACTGATGTACAAAAAAAAAGGAATGAACCATTTGATGTGGTCATCGCATATTTTAATTTTTTTCCGAAACAAATGACACGCGAGCTTCATGGTTGTTTTAAAAATATCTGGATGCAACTGTTTTTTTTTTTCGTTCTTGTTTTTGTTTCTGAATTGTGTATTTAAACTTGTATTAAATGACAGCACGATATTTCAATATATACGTTTCAGAGAAATGCATTAATAATTTAATTCTATTTTGATACATATGTTATAATATGAGCGCGTCATTTTTATTAAAAATCGATCAGAATAATCGATAAATTATTGAAATAATATGTTATCACATCGCATATTAATATTTGAAGTTAAAATCTTTTGTATACGAAAACATTTTTTCAATTCGGTTAAAAATAAGTCAAATTTGTATGTTAAACAAAATTATCTCTAGCTTTTGATATACAAAATGTTTATTTAGGGCTGGTTTCTTCACTTACAAATAAAGTATTAATTCGGAGAATATATATAAATATATATTCATATTATTCATTGATATCCGACAAATAAATTTATTCAATAATTTATTTGTAAGTAAAAAAATCGGTTCTTAAAGAATGGAAGTTTGTAGATTATTTAAAATTAAAAAAATTATTTTAAAATTACAAATTTTTATGTTTTTGTTTTCCTTATTAATATATATTTAATATTATTTTTATTGTACTACTAGTTAAATATTACTTGAATAATAAATTATTTTCTATCGTATACAAAATTTTATTATCAGTTCTCGTAATTTCTATGCAGAACATTAGGGGTCTGTGGTTTCTTAACAATTTTTACTTGCGTTGTCAATAATGTTTAGATATCTACATTAATTTTTAAAATATACTAAACTTTCCTTAATTATATATAGGATGAGGCTATTTATACATAAGGTATGTATACGCAATTGGCTATTTATACATACTAAAAAAAAACCTAAACCAACCTACTAACCTAACCTACCCTAAATAGCCAATTACGTAAAAATACTGTATGTATAAATAGCCAATTGCGTATACATACCGTATGTATAAATAGCCACTTTCTTAATTATATTTCCAGTAGCATATAAAAAAGAAGTTATAAATTTCAAAATAAACAAAAGTTTTGTCATAACCTAACATTTTTAATTTTAAAATTAATAATTATAATTTATCTTTCCAAAAAGAAACACTAAATCAAATTGTACATTTACAAAACAATTAAATATAAAGCATACTTTATAAAGCATATAGAAAGACTTTATATATTTAATAAATTTTGATATACATATCTATATAACCAATAAAATAAAATAAAATTAAAATTTGACAAATTAAGTTCGAACATGATCATATCATTTTAACAGTCAATTCCAGTATCAATATCAAAAATCAAACATCAAAACCATCACCGTAGACCGTAGTTTTCAAGTATTCAATCTCAGTCAGGCAGCGAATCGCCGCCGGGTGAGAAACGCACCAAAACCCGGTGATTTTAGGCTTTTGAAAAAAATTCCGTGTAATGATTTTGCAAAATGTAAACGAAAGAAAAAATGCAACACAGCCGACACTCGGATAGGGAATTGTAGGGCGGGTTACAGAGTTGGCATTCCTGCATTTCGCATGCGTGTATGATTACAATATGACGGCATCAATTACAGAGGTCTAGCGTTATTTTAGCGCGAGACTAAGGCCTAAATGGAATAACATTGTACGTATGTACTTTGGTTTTGATGTGTATGTGTATGTGTGTGTGTGTGTGTGTGTGTGTATGTGGCTGTACCTACACCGGATGTAGTACAGGTTTTAAAACAATCCGACTAGGTGGGTATTCACTTGTGGCAAGCTGGGATTTTTTAAAAAGTTGCTTCGTGTAGAAAGCATGGCAGAATAATATAAAATAATTTTAGTTTTGCTTTATTGTAATTATATCTTTATGTTTTATAGTTTATCTTGTGTAGTAATAATTTTTATAAATATTTTATATAAATTGATAAACGGAGATTAACTTACTGAGAACATCGTTAGGTATAATTAATCTATCAATTTTGTTAGTATAGGTTAATCTTAGAATAACTAAACCAGAATGAATGTTTTTCGAATAGAATTGTAAGATAAACGTTGTCTAAAATATTAACGAGAAACTAAACAAATGTTGAAAATTTTAAGGTTTTTAAGAGAACTGATAATAGATTAATAAATAATGTTGTGTCAAATAAAATCATTGATTGGCACGAGGTAGAAACCACTTTCTTAAATTTTGTACACCAGATTGTACAAATTTTAAGTATGACTGTTGAAATTGTAGTGAATTTTACGGATTTTATACGAAATTTCTAACAATAAGATTGTTGAAGTTTAATTCGAGATTTTACATGATTTTAAGAAAATAGGTAATTGACTTGGAAGACCATGATTTGAAAATTTTTTACTAAGATTTAATGGATTTTAAAATTTTTTACTAAAATTTTACGGAATTTTAGAGGATTTTACAAAGATTTTTATTAATTTGTACATCAGATTGTGCAAGTTGTTTCCCCCTTGATCGACCACAAAAGATATGTTTGAGTTAATGTTTTACATGTTATGATTTCTTGTATTAAACATTTTTTGTCTTGAACATTTTTTAAGGACTATATTTTTCTCTTAAATTTCTTGAATTCGTATTCATTTTACTTTAATTTGATATATGTATTACATTATAAATTATTATTTTTTAAAAGATAAATACATAAAATTTCAATATTTGTTGCAATACTAGTATTTAAATGCATTTATTTATTACATTAGATTTAGTATTTATTACATTAGATGCAGATTTTTATCTATTTGCTATTTATTACATTTATATGATATATTAATAAATATCAAACTTAATATCTTACTTTGAAGCAACAAATAATTTAATACGATACTTATTTTTAAAAATGTAAAAAAAAATAGACTAAAGTTTTATTCTGCTAGTACACCAAAAAATAAAAATAAAATAAAATAATCATATTCTTTTTTAAATTTTGCAATTTGATTTTAAGTAATAAATATGCAATTACTGTATTTTCAATAAAGAGAAAGAAAAAATTAGTCTTTAAATTTGAACCTTAAGGCAAACTAAAAATTATTAAAATAAAACAAAAAATCTGAAGTAGAACCCTTAGTAAATGAATTAAAACAATATAAATTCTGATTAACCGCAGGAGATAATAAAAAGAATTAAATAATTAATAAGTGGAATCACATACTGAGTTTAATACTGATTAATTTAGCCTTCTACTAAAATAAATCAACGTTTTAAGAACAATAATCAGTCGATTTGAACCGTTTTCAAAATGGTGATCACTCTATGGGGGCAAAAAATAGGGTAGCAATTACATCTATCTTTTTTCCACACACTAACTATTGCATTCTGTTGCAGATCTGAGTCATCAGAGGGGTGACTACCGAATTTACCAGGACTACCAGGGGATGAAAGAATGAAAATCCACCTCGCAAAGCTGCTGTACGCCAGTTCGAATTTTATCTGTCAGATTTCTAACTGGTAAGCCTGCAGATATTTTGCTGTATATAGCCGCGATACGAACTTTGGAGTTGTAACAGTAAAGTTAGCTAATTGACGAATATGTTTTTTTCGTATATTCCCCACCCTTAGATATTCGAGAGAGGGTAGGTTAACTATTCCGATTAAATAATCCGTCTTTGTCAAATTATTTGCGATTTCATTCTAACTTATGTGGTTCGTGTATAGTATCATCACTTTTGATGGACATTTATGTGTCAGAGAGAGAGAGAGAGAGGGACGGTTATAGTGCTGACGTCATCTACCAGTATGGCTGCCCACATGTGTGTACATACACATGCATGATGGAATACGTGATGTGTAAATGAAGAAAAAAATATATATTAAATTTGGCGCCAATTTTTTTTTTTTTTTGACGGGTGATAAAATTAAAAATGTTGTTTTACAAAAAACAAACTGTAATTTTCTAGTAATAAAATACAGTATTAAGTTTTTATTGTCGTGTATTATATTATTATCGAAATTGATCTGAAAGAAGAAACAAAAAAATGACGATCACCTGTCTTCTTGATTGTTATCTGAATTAGAGAATTTAAGAATTAGAACTTGATACTTGTTTTGGAAGACAGAAAGCTATAAAAGATTTGTTAACTGTTTGTGGATTAATTAAATTTTCATGTAGAACATTAAAACTATGCTAAATTAATTAAAACTAATGAAGTATTATGGTCGCTTGTTTTTATCCAATAAGACAATGTGTTTTTTGTCAAGTTTTTTTTTTTAATTTTTATATGAAATCTATTTTTAAATAGTAAAACATTTTTAGGTTTAAGTTCTGTATTAATATTTATTAATAATTGGCATTTCAACGAATTTAACGTTCGTCTTTATCAGGTAAAATGAATGCGAACGTTGAGTTCGGCGAAACGTCGATTATTAATAAATATTAATACAGAACTTAAACCTAAAACCGCTTTATTTTCTATTTTTAAACATTATTGTAGTGGAATATACAATTTCTGCTTTTTGATTTTATTAATTTAAAAAACGTTATAATATTCTCCTATTTTTTTTAAATATTTCATGATTTAATGAAGGAACTATCATTAAATTTTATTACTAATTAGCGCAGAATGTATGTGTGTAATGTAATAACAAAATATAATGTATGTGTACAAAATTTTATCTTCGAGTTTATGCTACTATCTATAACAAAAAAGTAGCTTTTTTAAATATTTAAAGATATTAGAATGACGAATATACATTATTATCCACTTTTTAAAATATTAAACAAAACATTTTTTCTATGATACTGTCGTAGAATAGTAAATGTAGTATACATTATACATGCCCATTCAAAAACTGAACTACAACAAAAACAGTATGTATATTGTAATTCTGGTTATCAGAACAAAAGGTACTTTTTATAGTATAGTGTTCTCGCACAAAATTACTATGTTTCGCTCAAATTAATTGTAGCACTCGTCAAGACTTGTGTTGTAACTTTGTGACTCATGGGAAATGAGTATTATTCTATGCTCATTGTAGACTTGATAAATTTTAGCACTATTTAGCTGTACATATTTTGAATATAAATATTTACTAATGTAAAATAACAATAATTTTCATATTCAAACATGATTATAATGATGATTTACAATGTTTAAGATCTATAGTTTAAAATATGTATTCCAATCGTTACAATGTTTTAAAGTTGCAATGTTACAAAGTAGCTAAGTTGTAGCAACATTACTAACAACTATAATCAATAGAAACAAATGTAATATCTGTCATTTTAATTTTTTATTTATATTAATTATTATAATCGGAGAGTGGAGGAAGCGCATTTTGGGTACCAAAAACATTGAATAAGCGCATCAGAATATTAGATTGGCTTAGGGTAGGTTAGGTTTGGTTAGGTTACTATCTAGTATATAATCATGATGCGCTTATTCAACATATTTTGATGCGCTTATGCAATGTACACAAAAAAGGCTATATGCGCTTTCTCAACACGCCCGTTATAATAAATATTAAAATAATTATTTGTTACTAATTTAAAAACTTTCCAAATAATAAGAATAGAAGGGCATGTGTGAGAGAAATTATGAATGTGGATAAAGTTGCTTGTCTGGATAGGGATGTTTGAAGGAAACTGATTTCGAGATAGTGGACAGAGTTTGTACCACACCCTTTTGGATTCATTGCTTGATTTTGTATGTATGTATGTATAAAGTGCCAACCTATAACAGTGAAATATAATCAAAAGTATAAACTAACATTATTTGTTAATGTTTGTGAGTAACATTACTAGGGCTAACAACTTCATTACAGAATTAAGATGATAAGAACAAATTACTATATTATTCGAAAGATAGCGACTTTGAATTCAGGTTAGCTACTATTATTCTTTTTAGTTTTTTATTACTACATTTCAAAAAAGGAATGTCCATCAAAAAATGACATCAGAGCAACAAAATCTCCATATATACAAAAACCGTCATCGTCAATTAAGCAAAGGGGGAGAACCATTTGCTCTCAACGGTTAAATAAGAACTGAATCTCCTATTTGCATAACCCAGCACGTTCTTTTAAAACCACACAAACACACACGTACACCACGGAACTTACACATGTTCCTCACATATCCAGGCATTAGCATATGTGTGTGTGTGTGTTGCTAAGTTAAAAATTTTAACTATGGCTATGAGTTATATATATATTCTACGTATTATATGTCTTGCTAGTGTGAAAAAACGCACTTAGCAACCAATGTTGAGGTTAGATTATTTAGATTTTGAAACGGGAGGAAGTCGGGTTTACACAGCTATAAATTTCTGGTTTATAATTATTTTTTTTATATCTTATTATGATTTTAGTAGTGGTGTTAAGGAAAATACAGTTATAGTTTATTTATGTTGTGTGATTAAGTTTTAATCGGCCAATTCTGATCACATCTGTAAAAAACAATGTGTTTTTTTATATCAAATAGAAGTTTTAATTAAAAAAAAAAATAGGCTACAAATTTTTTAATATATGGATTGTTTATCTTACAATTCAATAAAGATCTCATTATTATTTAAACAAAATAATAGATTTAAAGATACAATAATTTTAAAATTTTAAAATGCGATATTTAATAGCAACTTTGTAATTTCAACTTTATACTTGAACGTACTGATAAATATCAGACGAAAGAAATGTAAAAAAATATATTGTTTATTTTTTTAACATTTCCAGATAAATAAATGTCAAAGCTATGATAGCGTAATGCTAACTTAACGTACATATAATCTTATCTTAACCGCACAAAGGGAGACCTAAGAACTAATGTAACAGAAACCACAAATATTTGAAAGTAACGCAGAAAAAAAATTACAAAAAATAATGTTTTTTCATTAGTAAATCTTGGCTCATATTTATGAGTTTGAAATTAATGTTATATAAATAATTTTCTTGTGTTATAAAGTGATATTAAATTATAAAATTAAGACATTTTTTATTGTGGTTCAAAGATTTTATGACTATTGCCAGACTTTTGACATTTATATTTTTAAAACTTTACTAAAAATTAATACCATTAATATTTAATGTGAAACTCTGAACGGAACTGTAGTATAACAGAATATTTTCTCTATGGAGAATTTGCTTTAAAAATGACACAAAATTAGATATTGCTACAGTTTTGTTCAGAATTCCATCATTAAATAGTCATAATCATCTGTAAAGAAACTGTAAAATACCAAGGTAAAACTTAATCGAAATCAACGCCAACTGCACTCATCATAAAAGGCGGGAAAACTTTCTTTACCGGTCACAATTCTTAAACGTCCGTGGTCTAAATTTTGCCTTATCACACAGCGTGATTACGCGGGCATTCTTTATCACCACGCGCGCGCGCGCGCACTATTAGGCGATCTTCGTCCGTCTCCGCGGCTGATATCGCCACTGTTCGGTGCGGTACAGTCGACTGCACAAATACGCGGTTCGTATGGCCGGCACGCATGCGTTGTGGAATTTTTTCACATGGCCGATGGTAGCCGAAGAGACTTGCACGGTTCGTTCAACATCGTCGCACAGTCAGTACAATGCGGGCAGCTGAAGTGAACGGTTCTTGCGCGCAACGGGGGGTTAGAAGGCTGGACTGCCAGGCAAACGTATGTGCGGTGTTAGATCGGACGGAATAGTGTGAGTATTAAAATGTGTGTGATGTGTGACTGGGTTATGGGCGGGGATTACCGGGGCGCATGCGTTCTGAAAGATACGTGGTAAAAAGGAGAGTTAGGTTATGTAGATTTCGGAGTTTTTTCACTTGAAGTGATGCGGTTGAAATCGGTCGTGTTAGCTAGTGACTTTTTGGTGTTAAACGTTCTATTAAAGGTAAAGTTTGTTTTAATTGATTTTGAAATGAATAGAATTTTCAAATACATATTTAACTTATTTTATTAAAGAACTAGTTCTAATTTATAAAATACTTAAATAATCAATTTCTATTATTTTTCACCAATATTACATTATATTACATTTGTAAAAACTTTTATATTCGGAATTAGAATTATTGATTTTAGGTTTTTTTTTTGCAAAATATCAGAGAAAGAAATAATTAACATATTTTCAAATTTAAATAGTTATTTTTAATACATTTTATAAAAAAAAATGTTATACATGATAAAAGTTTCTATTTAATAAAAAATTGTATAAAATATGTTAAATTGACAAAGAAGGCAAAAAATATTTTTTGTGTTTTTAATTAAACTAGAGAATGTTTATTTTATATAGAAAATTGTGTATTTTTTTGTATTAAAATATATATGTAAAGTTAGTTTTATAGTTGTAAAAAAGTACAGTGAATAATTTTTATTGTAAAAAAAATTAATTTAAGGATTATTATGAATTAATTAATTTAATCTATATGCACTGACAAACTTGTGCAATTATCAAAAACTTTTTGAATGAATAGATTTCAAGCATAGGGTCCTTTTAATATATTCACAAAGTAAATTAACAGACGTCTATAGATGTTTTACTATTAAAATTTCTTGTTGCATATGGGGTAACAAAACAACTGAAAAACTGGTACAATCTTGAAAAAATTAACATCTGCTACCGACTAATTATTAAATACCTAATGGAAGAAAATTATAGCAGACTAGTAAAAAAAAATGTAGTAAACTTTGGTAGTTCAATGTTTCCCATATATAAATTCCCGTTCGTTAGTATTTTACAAGCGTGAAATTGCATCTTTATGGCTGTCTGATTCAGGCTTTTCCCGGAAACAACCAAGGAAAATTGATCACTTTTGAAATTGGTTCAGATATTTTTGGGTTTTTGCTTGCTTTGATGTAAATTTAGATAATTGGAAAGTCGTAAAGAAACCACTACACACACTTATAGTTTTTTTGCATAAATGTTATTCCTTTTTGTAATTATTATTTTTATTAGAATATCTATTACAATATTTGATGTTGTTTATGCTTTCCGTAATTATACCAGAATATTTTTTTACATTTGATTAATAACGGGAAAGATCTAGTTTAGAACCTTGTGGAACACCTAAATTGAAAGTGTTAAAATACAAATATTTAAAATTTAATTAATACTTTTATTTTAACTATAATTATATTTTATTTAATGCTGTTTTTTTTTTTTATAATTGTAGTTTCAAAATTTAATATTAATAACGCGAAGGCATAAGGTAATAAATTTAGAAATAAATTAATAACAATTATATTGAAATATTAGCGGATAAACAGGACGAGGTGTTATTTGCATCTACTGATTAAATTATATAATAAGTGAGTCAGAAACATTAAAATATCTAAATATAAATAATACAATAAATTAAGTGTCGTAGATCATAATTTTAATTAGTAATATGATCAAGTAGTAAATAATATACGGAGTTTACGATTTATTAGTAATAACATTACAAACTGGTAATTGTGTATTTCCGAATAAAGAAAATTACAATTGAAACAATATTAATATTATTAATACTATTAATAACTTACTACAAATATAATATCTTTAACTTTAAGTGCATCGATTGCTGTATTAATAATCGACCAAGTCAAATTAAACCGGAATGACCTTTGACAATAATGGCCGTCTTTTTATGTATTCGTTCGCATGTGTATGTATGTATGTGTGTAGCGATAAGTGAGTGAGTAATTTGATGCAAGCAATCAACGTTTATGTTAGTATATAGTTCGTATGCATAGAAGAACGAAGCGGGGATAAGTGAAGCGAACCGTAGTTTGGAAGGTTCACTTCGGCACAATAATTTTCTGTCAATTGCCGAAACAAAAGTGAACCGAATGAATCGTTTTTCAGTTGTTTGGCGTCTGGTTTTAAATTTGCATACGCGCGACGGATGTTTGGCTGACTATATCTGTGTGTATGTGTGTGTGTGTGTGTAAATGGGGGTGAGAAGAGATCTACGACGACACAAGGGGTTGTTTACACCCCTTCCAATAAACCGTAAAAGTTCATTTATCTGTTCGGCTCTTGTTACGTTCAAAGGTTTCCTGTAATATCAGGGACGGGTCGTAATTTTCTCTAGTTTATTGGTGAAAATAAAATGGTGGATTAACGTAAAATGCTAGCAGTGTTTTGTTTATTAATTAATGTTAAGTAAGAAAGCACATAAATGTGTGTATTACTAAAATTTTAGTAACGAACCGAAAAATATGTTTAAATTAATATTACATAGATACATATTTATACAATATGTAAACTTAAATTCATTCATGTACTCGTATTCATAGGATATATAAAAAAATGTCCGTTTAGTTACTAATAATTTTATGTCTAAATATTCGTATCTTGTCAGACTTTAATCTTGATAATAGAAATAATTTCTGCTTCAACAAAATGAGTTTGTGCCATATTTGTGTGGCTACATGGCTTGGATGTGTATATAGGTATGTATGTACTCGTATCTTTACTAAAACTGAAAAATAATGTTTATAGTATTAATTAATAATATTTAATTACATTTAATATATTTTAACTCAAAAATTAGAATATTTTTATTCTAAATAAAGTTAAATTAACTCAAGTCGCGGACTCAGTTTTTCAATATTCTCAACAAATAATATATAAATTTGTATGTACGTACATATATAATCACGTCATGTAAAAAGTGTGGCACAAACTATTTTTACTGTGCCGAAATTAGTTTTCTCGAAACATTTCTATCCAGATAAGTAACATTTATGATATCTCTTATACCTGCTTTTTAATTCCCTACCACTTGGAAACATTTATTCATGCAAAAATATTTCAATCATACCACTATATCTACTCATAAGATACACATGCAGACGTATGCCTTCAATATCACACATATATTCTTTTAAACAAATTAAAATTAATGGACTTTTGTTTATTCAAATTTTATTTTTAATTAAAAATTGTCCTTATATTATACCTACTGAAAGTTAGGTTTAATGTTAAATCGTCAAAAACATGGCAACGTTGCTTTTATATCAAAAAACTACATGTTAATGATATATAACTATCCATAGATGATGTCGTTCTTTATGATCAAATTAATTAAAATTAAATGGAATTGTTAAACTGTATACATACTAAGGATTTGAGTTAGTAATAAATATGCAATTAATATAGAATAAATACTGTGCTTACAAAAAAATTGACGTGGCTTTACTTAGGAGTCAAGTTAGTTAGTAATGGACTAATAAAGTGTTAACTATACGAATAAGGTATTTTGCGCATTAAACCATGTATTAGTTATGCTCTAGTTACTAACTCAACTAGTTAGAGAGACGTACTAATAATTTTAATCATTTTAAAACAGTCATTAATCAAAATAATATAGTGATTACAAAAACGCAAACATGTTTAAAACGAAAAAAAAAAAACAATTCTTAGATCTGTTTAATTTTCATTAAAATAGCTAATTAACCACTAAATATAACACTAATTAAAAGAATACTATATCAACAGTTGCAATTGAATTCAAAGAAGAATTGATAATTAATAAAATGATAAAGATAAAGTTTTTTTTTAATTCATAATTGTTTGCAATAAAAAGGAAACTATGTATCAGTATTTTTTAATGTTTCAAAAATATTGAAATTACGAGTTGCAATTGCTGATATGAAAAATTATTCGGAAGCACTGAGATAGATAAAATGATACGAAATAATTAATCTGGTTACGAAAAAATGGTTGCCTGCGGCACTGCGTGGCATTGTAGAAACTAGAGATTTTTGATCAAGGTAACAGAGCCGGCCTCAAGTAATTTATTGTAACTCATTTCCGGAAAAAATACTAATCATCATTATAAAATATTTTTCATTGCTAACAAGTTTAATTTTGTCCAAGTTTGTACAGTAGCAGAATGATAGTTTTATTTTAAGTTTTTTTAGAGTAATTTTGCTGTCACAATTATAATTATAAGATATAAGTTTTTAGGCTTCTTTTTTTTAACCCTTTCACTACGGACCAATATTTAAAAATAACATAATTGTATGGTTTTTATTTTTATTTTTGGAAATTTGCAGTATTTGTGAAAGGATTTATAAAAAAGAGTTAATTACTAATTTTTCTAGTTTATTAGATTTAATTTAATTCTGATTATTACAAAAATTTAGGGGTGATAATTAACTGAAGACTGCAATTTGGTATTTCGATATGATATTTGTAAAATTCTTTTATTTATTTTTGATTTTATTTAAAGGCAATTGAAAATACTAGGGACCGTATTACGAGCTCTGTTTTAAGACAACGTAAGACGTAAGTGGCAAAGAGCTGAACAAAACAAATGAACTACAACACACAAAAACAATGCTTGTAATATTTATTAACTAACCTATGTATTTTCTATTGGTTTAGTATAATTTCCATCTTTAATAATTTTTTAATGAAATATGAGAATGTATATTGAAATCTTGTTTCTTTTTGTGGAATTTATAATATTATTAGCCTTTTCAACTTCTTAAATCTTTATTTTCCTTTAAAGAATTACCATTTATGAGAATTATAATTAGAAGTTAGCAAATTTGTACTAATAGTGTAAGAATATGAATTTGGTTCAAGATCGGCTATTTAGGTATAGTTATGGCATTGCGATCGACTGGTTGGTGACCACTGGTGTAAGTTATTAAAGAAGAAGAAGAATTAAGGACGAAAATACTATATAACTAATAGGACTTGGGAAGTTTCAAGAATAGAAGATGATTTGAAGAAGATGCAATATTTTGGTTGCCCACTAGCGAGGTATAGAGTTCCTACGTGATTTGGCATGGTAGGAACTTCATACCGTGCTCTTGGATCGATCGAATTTCATCATTGAACACTGATATTGGTTATTGATTTTTTTTTATATGTAAAAGTAAATCTATTTGTAATTTTTGTATTATATTTTGTAGTAAATATATTATGGAAGAATCTATGTATTAATTTTAAGTGGAAAAAAAGAAGATAATTATAAATTTAAAATTAGAATGTTGGTACTATTAATAATAATTAATAAGTTCCCGTAATTCCTAAATGGAATATGCGGATATCTGTTAGAAATAGTGAAATATAGCTTTGTCAATGGTGCGAGCCGTCAGTTAACAGCCAAACAAGGGACTTACAGTTTATAGTGTATTTCAGTTTCAATTCTGATCTTAATACCAGAATTAATATTTTATTTAAATTCTGGTGTAAGCTGGTAACTTTTTGAATTTGCCTGCGGTTGACAGTTTCAGATAGTAAATATTATTAGATAAGTTTGTTCAAGGAAATTTAAAAAAAAATTCTGTAATAGGATCTGTTACAAAAGACGTTTTCCAAACAAAACTTGTGTTTCAAGTGTTTGAAACATAATCAAAATGAAATGAACATGCGTTAGATTATGTTCATGATGTGTAAAAGCATTAAGTTAAATAAAATTTGGCATCCATTAATTAAAAATCTATAAAACAAATTTATGATTTAGTCACTTATTTGTTACCTAGTAACTTATTTCTGTGTACTGTTATTTACTGTAATGTCATTTGTATTAGTTTTATTCCTGATGAAAAAAAGCGTTGAGTTTCGCCGAAACGTCGATTATAAATACAAATTTTTAATACAGAACTTGAACCTAAAGCAGTTTTATTTTGAAATGGAACTAAAATATGTTGATTAAAATATTCGTTTTTGCAATTATTATTATTTACCAAAATTAATGCAACTTTGGAAATAATGCTGATGCTTTGAATAGTAAATTATAATTTTGTATCTTATAATTTTCGACATGAAAAAGTTATGAACTCATAGAAAATTATATCCATATACATTTATTTATAGTTTACTTCAAAAAAGCAGAAAAAAGTAGATACTAATTCATTATATGTTGTTCATAACCTTTAATTATTACAAAAAATTGCACTGTATAATTTTACAGTGCATACACAGTGCAAAACTTATAATTTACGTTTGAAGTATGTAATTTATTTTACTTAATTTTAATAAAATTGCTTTATTTGTATTCTGTCTTAATTATAAACTACTAATCAAAATTTTTCATGGTCTGAATTCGCGTTATATTTAATGTTTGACTTTCATATATTTTTATTATATTTTGTTAATGATAAAAAATCACAATTATTGTTATCTCAAATCTTTCACTGCAAATTTTGCATAGTATATAAAATAAATTTCATATGCGGGTATCTTACAACTAAAAACAAAACACAATCACATTTCGTGAGTCATCTGTCATTTTTTAAGTAGACAACCGATAATAAATGACATTCTAAAAGTCTAAAAATTGATTAATGCTTGCGTTATAATCACGAGAAAAAATGCCACAATTTAGATTAGATATGCGAAAAAACGCAGCCTATTACATATCTCTAATTGCATATATCCGTTAGATAAAAAAAAATTCAAATGACAAAAGCCTGCTGACAGATGATGCTCATTTGTTTTAGAAATTCGCCAACTTGAATCTATAACAAATTGCAGTAAATTTCTGACAGGTGTATCAAAGAATACATTTGACATTGAGATCTCTTTTTTTGTTAGGGTACCCCTCGGTTGATTTTAAATAATTAATAAGAGAGAAGAAGGCTATTTTATACCTGTTGTCCAATTAGCCGAACGCACCTGCTTCTCGGGGATATTTTAATTTCTATTGACATTTTTATTTGGTCAGATAAATTTTGCATTAAACAAGGATTTTCTGTTGATTATTATCATTGCATTTTGATGGGATGATTTTTTTTATATCGTGTAAGTTTTTAATAAGATTATTGTCTATTGGTGATAAGTACGTAATTTTATCTCGGATTTTACGAGGTTTTTATGAAAGATTAGATCGATTAAAATTAGTAACCTGTACCTATTTTTTTGTTGTAAATTATGTCTACCTAAAGCTTGAAAACAGACAGCTTAATTTGGGTTTTAATTACGGGTAATCTGTTTTCTAGATAACGTTTTAATTGAACTGAAATATAGACCTACAGTATTATTATATGAATTTACTGAATTAATTTTTGAAAATCAGTTTTAAAATAAGAGTAAGTATAAATTGGTCATTATATATCTGATTGCTTTTAAATACGATACCTAATAAATATATCAGTTATCACAGTGAAATAATTTTTCCTTGATCTAAAACAGGGGTCCCCAACATTTTTCTTGCATTGATTCTTTATAAAAAAATATTCTACATCGACTTTTTCAGAATAATTTATATTATTTTTTTAGATTTTGCACTATAACATCAAGTAAATTATTTTGAAAGAAATAGTTTTTAATAGTTTAATAGTTTTTAACAACGAAATAAATTTAGTTTTTTTTTAAAAAAAAAAGGTAATTTATCAATTTTTCGATTACTATTCATTTAAATAATTAAAGAGTGGTATATTTGTATTAATTCAAAATAAAACGGTTTTTTGGTTGTAGTTCTGTATTAATATTTATTAATAATCAACGGACATTTTCATTAGGAAAAATGATGAAGATGTACGTTGAGTATATTAAAATGTGGAAACTTTGATTATTAATAAATATTAATACAGAATTACAGAACCTAAAGCTGTTTGTTTTTTAATATAATGAATTTTGAAAGATTTTTAACCATGTTATATTAATTTGTTAATTAACAAATTACAAAATTAGGAAAATATAAAGAGAGCTTTCCGGTAGACTAAATATATAAATATATATATTCTTTCTAATTAGATTAAATATTTTTTTGAATAATTTGAGTGAATCTCTGAATTTATGTGAAACTAAATAACTTATTAGAATACAAAATATTGTATTAAAATGCTAGTTTATTAGTATTTAACGACTGCCGACACAGACAAAGGTGCTACTTTACTGCAATCCCCAAAGCTTAAATTACAAATTATAATTTAAAATTCGAGAAATAATTTATTACGAACTAATTAATGGTATTTTGTCACGTCAATTATTTTTATATAAATACATATTTTTGAATTTGATTTGCTGTAAAAATTTTGGCCCGTATTCCCACTTCTTTTGTTTATGAAAAAGTGCTTTTATTTTTTGCTTTAAAATAAATTTTTACTTCTATCTCTTAACAAATATGAATAGTACTTATATTTTTGATATATATATATATATATATATATATATATATATATATATATATATATAATATATCATTTCTATTTCTGATATATTTTGTTACAGCTAATATTATAAAATTCAAATAAGCTAATTAACATTGCTTAATAAGTAATTGAAAGTAAACATCAAAATTAATTTTGACAAAAATCACTTTTGAAAGTGAGGTGAGAATACGGACCAATGATTTTAAAGTCAAATTATACACTTTATTTACATTCCGATTCGAAAGCTCATGTAAACATACCAGTGATTGACATCACATATTTAGTAACAAAAATTGGTGACGTGTCTCCTTTATACATTGCAAAATGCTAAGTTTGTCGATTGTGGGTCTAACATATTTACAAAAAATTTCAAAAATTAGAAAAATATATGACGCAATCTTTCGGAAACAGAGAAAGATTTCCGAAAAAAAAGAAACATTATCTAACTAATATTAATACTCAAATATCGTAGTACGCGTTGAGCAAACACGTGTGGCAATCATTCCTAGTGACCAAACTACATAGTGATTTGTTTTTTAGGCAAAGGGGCAAGTGGGGTGCAGGACGTAGGACGTAACCACGTAGATATTATTATTTCAAAGTGGTTTGCTGGACATTCCAAGATAATAAGCGTCATTTATATTCTGAAATACTGATGGCTATATATACACGACTATATGTATGTATATGTGGTAGATACAAACATATTCATACATATGTGTTTCAAACATAGAGAAAAAATTTCACTAGTTGAATATTAGAATAAAAACTTTTTAAAAAACTTCGTTTATTTATCAATATTTCAATATTTGTGTTATTTATTTTTGTGTTGCAGTAGAAATATTATAAATTAATTAATTTCAAATAAGTAAATTTTATTAGGTTAATGATTTTTATAGAATTAATTCATGTTAAAAATGTTTAATTATATTTTTATTAAAGAATAGCTACGTTGCTCAAGTGCTGCAGGTTTCATTATTTTAGATTGTTTTCTTACATTCGAATTACCTATTATGATTTTGATTATGAATTTTAGTTATAACTTGGACATTGAAGGCAGGATATTAATAGTTAATTGATGCATCTTTTTTTTTATTAGGTTGGCTATATACGCTCAGTTTGATGCACAGTATTACGTGCGCAGAACGAAATTGCGCAGTTATTTCGTAGCGTGTGTGTGAAAACCGGAGTAACGTTCAGTCCAAAATTTCTAACTGAGAGTGAAATCTGTAACTGATAAGATTTCTTAAGCGGGTCTTACACGATCATTCGGAATATTATTCAGAACCGAAGATTGACAGCCTGATTGAAGATGTAAGGTCAAGACTGATAAATGGATTGACGGATTTCCAAATATTTTGAAATTTGAGTTTCAATCACGGGAAATGGAGGAGGGGAGACTGACAGTCTGAATGCTTTTCTCACTGATATATTGAATCTCTCATAACTGTATTTATTCTGGATAAATATGGTGGTGTCAACATGGTAATCAACATGATAAAAAGATTTTCGTCCATACGGTAGTAATTTTGATAGTCATCTAAAGCTAAAATTACTTCAATCAGACTGTCAGTTTGACTGATAAGAATAGGAGCTTTATGATTGAAATAAGGTAAGGTCCGCTTAACTGACGTGAGTGAAATCTGTAACCGATAGATTTCTTAATGGCGCAATTATTACTGCACAGTAAATATACTAAGCGTGTATGGCCTTACAATTTCAAATTTTTGAGGTTTATTGTCGTCCTTTTCAGAATATATATTTACTACAACACGAAATACGTTATTTCATAGCTGAATATACGTTACGATTATTTGTTTTTATTTGTAACAAATTTTTACAAAATCAGTTACAGTATCTGGAAGAAAATTAAAAATTTATAATTTTAACTCAAAAATTGGTAAGAAAAGGTATTTTTTACCATTCGCCACTGGCATCTAAACATATAAAGTTGCCTCATGAAATTAAAATTATCTTAAAAATAAAAGTTATAAAGAAAAATTTAGTTACACAAAATTTGTGTTCTATGGAATTTTTGAAACTAATAAACTATCAGGAAGCTTATTAGAATCTCACTTTTAAACAAAAAAAATACATATTTTTCAATATATTAAATAAATAATAATAAATATTGTATTATCACTAACTCTTAATTATGTAACAGAAATTTGAAAATAAAATTGAGTAACTATTAAAGTAAAATGGAGTTGTGTTGTAGTTCTGTATTAATATTTATTAATATTCGACGTATTCAATGTACATCTTCATCAGGAAAAAATGATACAAGTGCAGTAAATAAACAAATCATAGAAACAAGTTACTAGGTAACAAAATAAGTAACTAGATTATAAAATTTATACAGAACTACAACCTAAAGCCGTTTTATTTTAATATATAATAAGTTCTGAAAGATTTTTTTACCATGGAATAACTATTTTCCGAGACTGTACAGAAAGCTAAATTTGTACAATGTAGTAATCGTAACCATATTAGATTTATAGAAAAGAATATGCGTTTCTTTCAATGCGTTATATGCAAATTTTTTAGCATATTTTTTGTTGTCTATATATGTAATAGGTGTCCGTTTATGTGTGCATATATATATATATATATATATATATATATATATATATATATATATATATATATACATATATGATGACTAGCGCCATGTTGTTTCCGGTATGGCTACCAGTGTCAGTGATGACTTTGCATGTTCACTTTTCAATCGCTTGACATGTACATTCTCCGGTAAAAGTTTATACCTTTTAAGAAAAATGCTAATTCAGTGATTTGTACTATAGATGTTTAATATTATATTTATTTATTTGTTTTTGTATTTGTAAATTTGAATTAACATTTTCAAATGGGGGAAATTTTTATAGCTATGTCTTAACTTTGGAAACACATACAAAAGCAAAAACTAAATACTATAACCTAATATATAATACGCCATGTGTAATTAAGAATATAATACATACTCATATACAATATTAAAACTTATTTTAAAATTTGTCTATATGATACATTGAATATTTAAAAAGTATTGTTACATAGTTTATAGTCGTTATGGCAACATTACCAAACTTGTCATCATGGCAAAATTACGAAACTTTCATAGTTTGGTGCTAGTTTACTGATTTAGCTAGATCTCAACTTTGGAAACACTCAATTTACAATATTAAAACTTATTTTAAAATTTGTCTATATGATATACTGAATTTTTAAAAAATATTGTTATATAGTTCAATCATTATGGCAACATTACTAAAATTGTCATCATGGCAAAATTACGAAACTTTCATGACGTAAAATTCGAAGATATTGTAGTAATTGCAAGACCCATTAATATTAACAGTAGATTGATAAGAGAAGCAATAGAAATTTATAACGAAAAAGATATCACAAATTTGTGTGCGGGCATTGATTTAAATAAAATTTCGATTACTTTAATTAAAAATTTATAAATTTTATAATCTAGTTACTTATTTTGTTACCCAGTAACTTGTTTCTATGTCCTGTTTATTTACTGTATGGTGTTATTTGTTTCATTTTTCTTGACGAAACTGTACGTTGAGTACGTCGAAACGTCAATTATTAATGAAAATTAATAAAGAACTGCAATCTAAATCTGTTTTATTTTAATATAATGAGTTACTATGTACTATGATATTTCTTTTGTAGTTTATTATTATTAGATTATTCTTAACTATTTACGGTTTTATATATATATATATATATATATATATATATATATATATATATATATATATATATATATATATATATATATTAAATTTTAATTTTTAGTGTTTTTTTTTTAATTTTTGAAAATAGTATAGTAAAATATTAAAAAATGTTATATCTTTAGTTCCCTAATTTTCAGGCAAAGCTCAACATATATTTTGTATGAATCAGTTGCCCCAGGTTTCTATGAAAAATTACTGAATTTTTTACAGTGTATGTACATTAGGTGCAAGTTTTAATTTAACAACAATTTATGCATTTGTCATTGAACTCCGAAATTAACTACTAAAATTGCATGCGTATAATAATTATATTTTAATTCTTACATCAGCTAATGATAAAAAGAAAATTTAGTTTTACTTGAAAAGTAAGTGATAATATTCTAATTTATTTGTACAAGATATTTTCGTATGACGTCATTTAACATATGTTTTGTTATAAACAAAAACAAAAAAAACTGTAAATTTAAAAATATCTCCAATAATTTATATGTTAACATATTTTAATTTTCAAATGTATAATCTTAGTCTAGTTTAACATAAAAAATTACTTTACTTGATATTAACTATTAAATGGCATAATTTATTTTTAATCATTTTTACTATATAATAAATTGTCTTGTAATTTAGTAGTGAATTGTCTTTTTGTTATAGAAAAACTATAATAATAATTTATGTGTTATTCTAATAAACACATAACACATTTTCGAAACAATTCAGAAATTTATCGTCAATAATTTTTTCTTCACATTATTTGTTCTTTTATGCTAAAATAAAATAAAGGATTTAGGCTTATTATATATAGGATATATTTAAGATATAGTTCTGTATTTATTTTTATTATTATTTATTCGGCGTACTCTATCTACATCATTATCAATAAAAAAATTCAAATTCAAATAAATACACAGAACATAGAAACAAGTAACTATTAGATAACAAAATACAAGTAACTAGATTATAAAATTTAATTTAAATTAGTACCTTCACAATGATTGATCTTATCATTTTCTTTATTAATTTCTATAGCTTCTTTTAGTAGTCTACTTTACTAATTTTTAGATTACCTCTACCACTAATACCAGCTTGTAAGAACAGAGAAATAGTCGGCATTAGACGGAATCGAATCAGTCCGTGGTACATTTGTAGCAGCACACACACACACACAGTTATTTCTGTTAGGGAATTCTTATTTTTGTTTATATAGTATTGATTTTGTTTTACTGAATTGTATTCTAATTGAATTTCATAAATAAAAATATGTCAGTATTGTAAGCAATGATTTTTTGTTCTGTATATGCCCTTTTTTAATGAACTTCTTAACTACGAAAATGATAGCAGAAATTCAAAGAGAACTAACCCATTATATTTAAAATATTAATTTAAAACGAAAATAATAACATGTATAATGTAAATATCAGAGGAAATTGTAATAAGATTTACTCTCACGCATATTACAAATATATATATATATATATATATATATATATATATATATACTTGAATCAGCTTTGCTTTTGGATTTTATTTAAAGCCAGTAGTAAATAAAAAAAATATTTCTTTTTTTACAAATAATTTTTATATTTTTTTTATTAATTTATTTTATCGCTAATTATAATTAAATATTGTATGATATACAAATTTCTATAATTAAATTAAAATTATATTATACTGCGTATTTTGCATATATTTCATACTGTTCCAAACAGGTTCAGAATTTAGTTGAAACAAATCTTTATATTGCCGATATGCACACCGTTTAGCTCACATCTTAAAATGATTTCTAAATCATCTAGAATCAATTAATTTCAATGCAATATAAGAATAAAATACTAGAAATATTTTTATTTAAATGCAGACTTAAACGGAAATTGAACTAACAAACTATACGTTATCAATATGACATGCCACCGCTGGACTACAACTGGCTGTAAAATTAGAATTCTCTGATAAAACAAAAATTATTTCAATATTATTAAAATCATAAATTTATACAACATTTTCAGTAGATTTGGATTAAATACATTTCATATATATTAATTTTAATTGAATGTTCATTAGACTTATTACTATAAATTAATAATATAAAATATTTGTCACGTAACTCGCATACCTTTCAATTTTATATCAGGTATTTACAGATAACTATAAACAAGCAGAGACTTCCTAATAATTTTAACAGAAAATCATTTGTTAATGATAAACTTTATAAAAAAAAATTCTTGAGTCGAATTTAATTATAAATTTATTTGCTAAATAAATTTGTTAAAAAAAATGCAATATTAATATTAAAATAATATTGTACCTAATTTATGTTTTCTTTAATATAATTTAAATATTTTAAATACATCAAGTATTTCAAAAATATTTTACAAGTGGCAACATTGACAAGTTCTATTAAGTTTAGTATGGCCGTGTTCAAATCAGTGTGTACCAAGTGGTCTGTGTTTTCGTAACTTTTTTATTTATAATATCAAATATTTATAATTATTAGCATTCTTAAAAACTTTAAATTAGTGTTTATTTTAATAAACAATTATTTTAAATCGGGTTAAAGTTATTCTGTTGTCAAAACACCAAAACAGTGACAGTACGAGATATCGAACTTTTTAAATATTAAATTATATGTGTGTGAGTAAAATTAACGTTTATGATGGCGACTGAAAAGTAAGTATTTATTAAATTATATTATTACAAATTACAAGTTTATTGAAATGTATGTAGCTATTGTGTTATAAATTATTTGATAATGTCACGGGCACAATGATATAATTCATTATATGTTTATAATTGTAAAAATCATACTGCTATAGAAACTAGCTAACGTTCGACTAAATTATTTTCAATTTGACAGTATTCTGGTTGAATACGAGAAGGAAACCACTTATACAATCTGTGTACAAATTAAAATCTTAGTCAAATTCGTTAAAATTATGGTAAAATCAATTAAAGATTTACTTCAAACTTTATGGACTGTTACTTTAGCGCATTTATTGAATATGAATCAAAAAATTTTAGTGTTGAAAGGATATTTACAATATTAAAACTGAATGAAAATTTATTTTAACATATTGAATGTTGAAAAACTGCTGTCACACTTTTCCATGTTTACATAGCTACTAGCAGCTACTGTTATTCATAAAATTTGAAAAGTAACAGTATATAAAGTTTGAAGTAAAGGTAACCGTAAAGTATAGTTTTGCAAAAGATTTTTTTAAAATTATGTTAAATATCGAGTAAAATCCTTGCAATTTTATAAATTTCGTATAAAATTTGCAATTTCGTATACTTACTGCAATTTCAACAATCATACTAGTGTACAAAATTGGAAGAAGTAGTTATACACACGGTTGTATATTTTTAGAAATATTATATAATTATTTTTAAGATTGAAAAATTTTTACATTTATTTTTAATTAAAATAACAAACAATTTACTCATTTTATAAATACATATAACCACACACAAATATATATATATATATATATATATATATATATATATATATATATATATATATATATATATATATATATATATATATATATATATATATGCCTTAGAGTATATTTTCTTAATATTTCAGAATTAACTGACATTATAATTATAAATATTATAAATGTATAAAAATTTTATCACAACAAAGTGATTTTTTTTTAATAACGAATAAATAATGATAGTATTCTTTTCTAAAATTTGGAATTAATAAAAATTTTGTAAAATGAAATAAATTACGTGTCCCGAAAAAAATTTAATGTATATTTACTACAATATTTTATTATAAAAGTAGAAACTTTTCTAACTAAATCTGCATAATAACGAATTCTTTCTTAGTATTAAAACTACAATAAAAGTTGTATTACAAATTTAAATTAAATTTCATTAAAGATTTACGCTTAGTGAACCGAAACGATTTTTTAATAATTTTAATACAGAACTAAAACCTAAAACCTTTTTTCAACCCATTAAATGTTGTTATGATTTTAAAAAATATTTAAGTTTCTCTATATTTGTTATGTATTTAAATGCATGCTATTCTATAAATAAAATAATTCAAAAACTGATAATTTTTAAAACTCATCTAAAACAAATTGTAAATGTCCGTCCACAACTTGACATTTCTTTCAAAACTTTAATTACAGTTTACACTATTTCACCCACTGTTATCTAAACCAGCAGTTCTCAAACGTTTATGAGTTATTTACCAATGCATATCTAGTTAAAATACATACATACACTTACACGCAGAAGGCGTAGAAAATTGAATTTGCTTTCCCTATATTATTCCATGAATTTCCCCTCACGCATGCGCTGTGCAAAACCGACGCCATAATAGACGACAGCACCACGTGGCGACGCTATTTACGCCTACGACGCCCTGAGCACTGGTGGCCTCCCACGACAACTCGTCGAACTAAAACAAATGGAAGAAAATATCATTTGTAGGAATGGTTAGAAACGTCAAATGTAAAATGTTTATGCTGTGATAACAATATTTTATTAACTAATAAATTTAATTAGGAAAAAATATATTATTATTCTGAATTTATAATACATTAATTATATAGTTAGGAACTAGTTATAAGAATATTATTACTTATATGAAAAAAAAAAACATATTAACGAATGCGAAAATTTTTAAAATTAATATTTATTTTGTAAAACATGCCTACTGGAGGCCTTGATAATTTTGCGAAGATAAAAATATGCGAAAATTATTTGAGTTTTATAATACTCTGGCTGTAAGTTGTAGTTTAAAGTTTTCTTATCTTAATTTTCTAATTAAAAATGTAAATAATTTAGATAAATTTTATATTAGAAAATAAATTAAATGAATTATTTATAATATCTCATAATAAAATTCACAAATTAGTTCGTTAGTCCCATATGCTTTTATATTATATACCGGGTGTTCGTTCGTTAAGTTCGTATGGGCGTTTAACATGTAATTTCGATAAATTGCGATATACTACTTTTTCGAGTAAAATTCGAAGAAATACTAAGAATACTTTTCGATAGGGCAAAAGGTTCTATTATTTGGTTTTAGTTTTAATTTGCTGGCATGTGCCGTTTGGGCGCTAGAATTTTTTTTTGATTTTTTGATTTTTATTTTTTTTCTCAAAAACTATGAGGTCTAGGAAAATAAGCATGATATGGAAAAATGCGGAATAATGAGTACGATAATTGAGTAAAGAAACCATTATTCTACGATGCATTGTTTAGTAGAAAAAAATTAAAAACTGAATTTTTGAAAATTTGACAATTTGACCCTTGGAATTTTTTCAAAATAAGACTTTTTTCAAAATTTGCTCAAAAAAATCTGAAAAAATTTAGTAAAAATACAGAAAAAAATGAGCTACATAATAGCTAAGTAAGTTTTTTCTCTACCTCATTCTGGTTTGGCAGGAAAAATTATTGAAAATTCTAAAATGTTTTTTTTTTCTTTTGTAGAATAATGGATTCTTCACTCAATTATCGTACTCATTATTCCGCATTTTTCCATGTCATGGTTATTTTCCTACACCTCATAGTTTTTGAGAAAAAAAATAAAAACCAAAAAATCAAAAAAAAATTCTAGCGCCCAAACGGCACATGCTAACAAATTAACGCTAAAACCAAATAATAAAACCTTTTATGCCCTATCGAAAAGTATTCTTAGTATTTCTTCGAATTTTACTCGAGAAAGTAGTATATCGCAATTTATCGAAATTACATGTTAAACGCCCATACGAACTTGACGAACGAACACCCGGTATGTATGTTACGTATATCATAATTATATATTAATACAAATTTAACATTTACTGGAGTAAATATTGTATTAAAGTCTATTGTCGAGGTAAGTAAGTAATTTGGAATCGAGGATGCATTTATAACTAATACCGGCTTTACACGATGCATTTTTCCATACAAAAATGTATAGTTTTCTGTATAAACAAAACTTTCTGTATCTCACGATTCAATATTCGATTCTATATAGAAATCTGTACAGAATATTTTATACACGCGCATGCTCAGTTTGTTCGTGACAGTCTATATAGAAAAATGTATGAATTAGAACACGTCCTATTTTTAATGTAATTTCGACGCGAAACTAAACGCGCATGGATATTAGATTTATTACCTATTTAAAATTGAAATTAATATTTTGAGAACTAACAGTGATTTGATATCGTTACGTACAGTAATTTCTAATAGGATACGTTTATTTGTATTTGTTTAGTCTAGATACAGTTTCATGAATGTGTTGATAGTATCTATAACACATAACAGGGAGAGATAAGTATATATATATATATATATATATATATATATATATATATATATATATATATATATAATATATAATTATTATTTCGAAATGTTGGTTAGCTAATTTTTGTATCTTGTTTCATGTTTAGTTTCAATTTTACAAACTTTACCTATTTTTTTTTAGTAATTAACATTAACAATTTATCCATTTCAGGCCCAGTATTTCCAAATCTTGGAATACATTTATCGTACTAATAATTTTAAAATTAGGCATTGAAATATTGTCGTTTATTCTGAGGATATATTTTTAGCCAATATACTTATAAAAATTAGAAATACTGACCCTTAAATTGTAATAAAATAATATTACATTCGTAAGATTTAATTCCATTACTGTAATAAAAATGCATATTTAATTACAGAAAATGGAAATGATCTATAATTTATGAAAAAAAATTGCTATAATATTTTATGTAATAAGTCATGAATTTTTATATAAATTAAGAAAGAAACATTCTATGTAATAACTAATAATTTAATTAAAAATTATACGCATTTGTTGCAAATAAAACCTATTAATTTAATTTAATTGCAATATAAATTCTCGGTAAATAATTAAAATTTTCTGCAAAATACATTAGGAGTGAAAAGAAAAATTATTCCTCCCTAAGGTAATAATAAAACCAATGCCCTTACATTGTACAAGTTAACAAACCATATTCATAAACATAATATTATAATAAAAGACTAAAAAGCATTTAATAATAAAAACAATAATTTTTCCTCGGTAATTTCGCCTCGGTTAATATTCAATTAAATTATAAAAATAAACTTTCGTGGTAGGCAAAAAACGCCGTTTTTATATTATACAGTGTGGCTATTAAAATATTGCATGTATCGCGAACGTTACGGAAGGTAAAACAATTCTACTCTTTTCTCTCTTCTTCTTTCTCTGATTATTTTTTTTTTCTACTTTTAAATATCCCTTATTAATTTAATCATCTTGCTAATTAAAAACGTAGCTATAAATTGCATTTTTATGTTTGTGTATATGTATATGTGCAATGTGCATTGAAAAAATGCAATTTTGTTTTATACATTGTTATGCTTTTAGGCCATATTGCATGTTGGGAGGATTTTTTATTGTTACTGGTTTTAGGTCTGCAGAAAATTAGGTAATTTTTTTTAAAAATTACTAATAAATATTAAAATAAAACAGCTTTAAGTAGTAGTTCTGTATTAATATTTATTAATAAACCACGTTTCGACGTACTCAATGTACATTTTCATTAGGAAAAATGATACAAATGACATATATAGTAAATAGACAGAACATAGAAACAGGTCGGAGCACATAAATTGCACACCGCTGTCATAAATACCAAATTTGAATAACGAAATTGCACACCGGTCAACCGTCGGTTTACTAGGGTCTTGAACTTTTAGGCAGGTAGTTTTTACAGTGAACGTTTATTCTATAGCATATTTTTACACCGCTCATCCGCCACTGTTGGCTTAGGGTAGGTTAGGTTATAAGTTTTAGGAAAATTTGCGTGAAAAGATTCGCAGGCGTTTGTGGTACGTTCTAGAAACGAACTATTTTCGATTATACCTGGTTTTAGGTTGAAATCTTAATCCCTCAATCTGTTTATGATCGGTGTGCAATTTCGTTATGCAAAATTTCAGTAAGGGATTAAAACCCAACGGCCGTGTGCAATTCATATGTACCCGAAACACGTTACTAGGTAACAAAATAAGAAAATAGATTAGTGAAGCACTGATTTAAATAAAATTTGGCTTCCTTTAATTAAATATTATTAACAATTATTAATAAAATAAAATAATTTCCCTTAAACCACAATTCAGTGTTCTTTGACCACTGGGTATGTTGAGTATCTGTGTAACCTTAGATTACTGATTGGGACCTTAATTTTAACTTTTGCTGTTGATGATGAAAGCTTAGCTTTCGAAATACGTATTTAGCTTTTTTAAATTATTTTGTGGTTCAAGGGAAATTATTTTATTTTATTAACTTTTCGCCACAGTAAGATTGTATTTTTATTTTTATTTATTACCTTTTTTTTTTGTTAATTTAATTTGCCATTAATATTAGCAAATTACAACAAATTATGTAAATTTTCTAGAAATTTCTAACTATATCAAACCGTATTAAACTTTTCTGAACATAGTTAACGTAGTATTTATTACGAAAAAAAAATCATCTGATGTCTTTTCATACTAACTAGACTATTTTTTTTAAAAAAATACAACTACAAATTTAAAACCAATGTCAGTAAATTTTACACTTCGATATTAAATTAAATGACAGATCTTATCATGCACAATAAATTAATATTTTATAACTTTTAATAATTTTTTTTCGTTAAACTATATTAAATCGAATAAAATAATTGATTTTTTATAGAGCAATAACATTATACCGTCTCGACGATTAGTTTAGTTCAATAAAATGCAAATTGGTTACTAGTAGTACAAAAATTATTAGTCAATAAAATTTTATATATATATATTCTTCGTCAGGTGTTTAAAAATATTAAAATGCGAAAAAACCGTTAGCGCCGAAAATATGTTTGAACTGGTTACAAATTTATGATAACTACTTTTTTATTTTAATATTTATTACAGATAAAGCTAGGCTGTATGTACTACTGATTGGATTAATAGCCGATTCATCGATAAATTATTTATAATAAAATTAAACTGTATCGCAATATTAATCATTTTTATCGAATGATTGAAATGTCGTGTCTTGTAAGTTTTATTTAATGTTTAGTGTTTTAGAAATATACAATTTCCATGTATAATCAAATAGACTTATGAAAATTCATAATGTTGCTCACTAGTATCGACTTTTTTTTTCAATTGTTTTATATTACTTTTTTGCAATCGAAACGTTTATTTATTAATAAATTATTACAGAACTAGAATCTAAAGCCGTTTTATTCTTGATACAATAATTTTAATAGTTCTTAATTTTTTAAGAAATATTGTAGATACATATTTATAAACAAAAAACTTAATAAATTTATGTATTATAGTAACAATAAAGTAGTTTAAAAAACTTTAAAATGATTGTAGCCAGAATTTTTGTAGTTTTGTTTATCAAGTGAAATGATTTTTTTTTTTGGAATAAATCACTACATGAATGTTAAAACAGTTTTATTCGTTCTAATATAATTTCATCGAACACCTTTCCTTCTGTACCAGAACCCTTTTTTCTTTCTAGGTCAATTTTCAAGGGTCTACCTGTTCTTTTCACATATATCTGTTACATTTCTGTCTATTATATGTCATAGACTATAACAAAACTATAACCAGAATTAGGTCAGTATATCAGCCGGTAACCATATAATTTTCACGCTTCTGTTAGATCATCCTGTAGAATGAGAAAAGTCATTTCGAGTTCTATGTAATTTTCTGACAGACTGTTTTTTTTTATGAAAATATATTTAATGGTTCCATTCGACTTTATTTAAGATTGAACATTAAAATTGTATAAATATAATTTGATTTTATTTATATTGTCTTATATTTAACGTTCTTTTGAAGTATGTAAATGATAACTTCATTGTAATAAATAATGATACTCCTATAAATAAATAAGTAATATATTTAATAATATTTAGACTTTAATACTTCTTAAGTTTAAATTTTCATGGAAATATTATTAAAATTTAGTAACAATATTAGTAAAATACTATTTTTATTTCAAGTTACAAATTAAGAAATACAGTTATATAATGAATTTTGAAATAAAATCTTGTCAAATTAGAAAACTAATATTATTCAGCCATTATACCGATGTTTAATTAGTTTAATAAATAAATCTCATTAGAAATAAACTACAAAACTATGAAATCTTACTTATAAATTTTTGAAAAATGATACTTCCATATGATTAAAGTTTAATATATGTAGTTAATTTATTTTCATAATCAGAACTTGGGAAATGAATATCTTTTGAATAATATTTAATTGATATATAAAATAAACATTTAAATGATTTTTATTTTTATTTTGAAATTATATATGTCGAAATATTTAGTTTTTGCAAGTAACAATAATATATGTTTAATTACGATAATAAATATAAAGTGTTATAAATTGGAAAATAATCGATTGATAAAATTTATAAATAATAAGTAATAGATGGAATCCAGTCAGTTACATATTTTTATTATCTTCTAAAAATAGTGATTCTATCAATAGTGATTGCCGAAACGTTAACATAGATGATAATAAAAATATTTAACTGACTAAATTCCGTCTATTACTTATTATTTATAAAGTGTTATTATTGAGAAACATAGAATTTTAGCACAGAAACAAATATTTGATATTTTATTATATACATAAAGTTATCATTTTGACATAATCTATGTGCGATATTTTTGTTATACATATTTAAAAAATTATATATTTCTTGTAATTCAAACTTCATTTCCAAAATGATTTTTGTCTTGTCTGTTTACAAACACCTTTGTATGTGGAGTTTTCTGCCTTAAAATATGTAGTTTTTATACTAAATATGTTAAGATTTAAACACTCGGTGACGACGTTATAAAGAATTATAATTAACAATCCAACGTTTCTAAACGATTTGGTCATCACAATGAACTAATTTAAATTAGTTACAAATTGAAAAAACAAATTGATTTCGTCGGGATTCGAACTCGGGTCCTTCGTCTTTCGCGGATGACTCTCTAACTAACTGAGCCAACGTAGCTCAGTTAACTATAATTCTTTAATATATATATATATATATATATATATATATATATATATATATATATATATATATATATATATATATTTATAATTGTCATCGATGTATAATTATTAATTATCGTTGTATTTTACCACGCTTATATTAACTCACACTGTTGTCACGGGTCGGTCACGGGTTGTCACTGTTGTCACGGTCAAATCTTGTAACCAATTTTTAGACCACTTCCTATCATCTGATCTCACTGTAATTTTGCATGTAGTTTTATTCCAGGAGACAACACATTAAAAAAAAAACAAAAAAAAAAACTTGACAAGACAAGACTAAAAAGCAGAAAATAAAATATATAAAAAAAACTTTTTAAAAACCACGCTTATATTTAAACGCACTAAAAAGAGGAAAATAATTTTTTCCCTGGTTATCCAAAATTTTTCGAAAGAAATAAAAGCTTGGAGCGCCAGGAAACTATATATTTCGCAATGATGATTAAGCGCTCCACGCTTTTATTTCTTTCTAAAAATTTTGGATAACCAGGAAAAAATTTATTTTCCTCTTTTTAGTGCGTTTAAATATAAGCGTGGTTTTTTAAAAGTTTTTTTTTGTATATTTTATTGTTTATTTTCATTTGGTTTAGATATAATATGTAAACTTGGTTTCCTATTATGTACAGTTAAAACAGCTTTTAAACTTATTTTATTAATTAGTAATATTTATTAATTAATTAGCAGTTTATTTTTTTACCAATGGTTGTGTCAGTTCTCAATCTTCAAATTTCAAATGTCGTATTTTCTAGATTTCTCAAAATGTCATTCTATAGCTACATACAAAAACAGATTATAAATACTATCTGAAATATAAATAACAGATTGGCAAAAACACAATAATATTGTTATTAAAATCAGACCACACAAAGCGAAGCGTGTATAAATGAAAAACTAAATACTAAAAAGTAATTAACAATTTCGAATGCATTTGATAAAGAATGTAACAGTTAAAAAGGTAAATGGAAAAAAGTCATCCATTTCTATTATGAACATCAGTACAAGATACAAGCTTTCTTTAAACCAACCATCAACGGCAAACACAGCCGGGCAGATGAATACAAAGAAAAGCATCTTAAAAAAAACTGGTTACTTAATATCATTTAACAAATGTCGTAGTAAATTACAGGCTTTTATTACATCGATCCTAAATCGTCAGTTTCTTTATCGAAAAAGGCATTACACGCACAACGGTTAGAATGTGGTGCGTTTACGAGAAATAATAGCTTTGTACGCGGAACACATCCCGAACTAGTTCCGAACAAGTACGCATGCGCAATTTAATTTTATCGTTCGCGGTAAGAAAATTACATGTTCTGAATAAAAAGTTCTACGTTCGCGGAACACAATTATTTCATTCGGAATTAGTTACGAACGTATTTGACACATCCCAGGATTTTATCAAGAATTTCTGATCCGCACATGCGAAATGGCATTGTATGATCGTAAAAGTTTACCAGCAATAGTTGACATATCAATTTCGAACGTTTTATGTTAGTGTATTTGTTGTAAAGGATATCGAATACTCAGTCAATTTTTGTAGAATTTATTTCTAAAAATTAATTTCTAACAACGTGCTCACATGCTGAATTCAACGACAAACAAAGCTGTTTTTTTATTATTATTACACAACTTACGATACAATTCTTCAAAAGAATTTTTATTTTAATTGACTATTTTTGTATGCATCCACATAACAAACGGTAACAATTATAATTATTATACATTTTTAACATACTAACAAGTAAGTTATAATTATAGGTTATAATACACATGTACCAAAACCAAATATATTTTACAACGGTGTCTGAAAATTATGTTAACATTAGTTATAAATACATTATATATTTCATTATTAATAAAAGAAAAATCATTGTAAGTATTACACATAACATATATCATAAAACAAATTGTAATAACAGGGATGTTTACAGCACTCTTGAAGAAGAATGCATGTCATTCGAAACGTAGAGTACAAATGATTATTCTAATAAAATAAATTCTACAAAAATTGACTGAGTATTCGATATCCTTTACAAAACCGTTTTATGTTAGATTTGTGTTTTAAAAGGACAAGTTCTTTACTATTATGCACGGAATAAACAAGAACAGCTGATATATAAAATGAAATTTGTCAAATAACGGGATTGGCAAAGCGCACTCTATGATCGAACGATTTAATTAAAAGTAATGTTCATTTAACGTTCGCGGAAATACAAAAACCCGGAATAAATTCAGAATCGGACTTGCGCATTGGATTGATCCTAAAGACATTCCGAACTGGTTCCGAATTAATTCGGAATTGCTACCGCGAACAAAGCTAATGTAAATCATCAAATGATACTCGTAATAGACTGTTTATATATATATATATATATATATATATATATATATATATATATGTGTGTTAAGTTTTTCCCTGAATAGAAGGAATAAATAATGATGGGTTTATGCAAGTTTCTGGCTAGAAAATAATACTGTTCTTAGAAAAAAATGCAACATAACATTTTTAAATATTAAAAAAATACGTGCTGTTATGTATCGGATTTTGAGAATCATAAAAACAAAACAAAAAAAAACCAGTTAAATTAGACAAAAAAAATATTTTTTTCGTAATTCAATATTTATTTTATTATTAATTGTATATATTTTTGGAAACATTTTCTTTAAGCAACTTGAAGTACTTGAATTTGAACTAGATATAAATTATAAGACGTTTGTAATCTAGTTACTTTTATAATGTTACCTAGTTACTTGTTTCTGTTTTGTTTGTTTATTATTTATGTCATTTGTAATTATTTCCCTGATGATGTACGTGCAGTCGAAATTTAATTAAATATACAGAACTAACACCTAAAGCTTTTTTATTTTAATATAATGAGTTCTGAAAGATTCTTTACTTTGTTAGATATAAATCAGTTACAGTGCCTATAAACTGAAAATTGTTTATACCTTTATTAATAACATGAATTACTTAATGTTTTTAAGTAATAAAAATGGCAAGTTCAAAAAGTGACAGATATTGTTTTTAATATTTAGTAGTAGGAGAGAAAAATGTGTTATTGTCTTAATTTAAAAATATGATAATTTCTTGTATTAACAAATAATAGTACATTTTAAAGCTAGTAGTAAAAAATACATTTACTTAACTACAATCTGTTACTTAATCTCTTGTAACTTATTAGCTATTTTTAAATATTTCTTACCGGCTAACACGGCTTAGAAGTCATACCTACGTAAATTAAATAAAAAGCACATAACTTCCTTTTTAAATCAGTAAATTACAGTTCATTTAATAATTAACTTTTAAGCATGTATTAACTACATACAGCCACACCGCTTTTGTTTTCGTTTTTGCATATCCATAGCACACTTTGATACTTACTTATACTGGTGTAACAGTTGACAGCTGTTCGCATACCCACACATTTTATATCGACTGAGCACACAGTGTTTTTACGCAATCCTTCTTGTGCCGTATTACACTGACGACCTCTAGATACTTTCGTACAGAGAATGCGTTTGTCAGAAATCATTTGTCAAAATATGTAAGGGAATTTAGATTATTATTAAATGAACCAAATAGTTTTTTTTTGTAATAGTTTTGCCTACTCGTTTGACCCTAATAACTAATATTAGATTGTTCGACTGTTTGCCAAGATTAAACGGTAGTTATTCAATGTTTATTGTTACAATAATGAATTATTGTGGTTTTATCGATGTTTAATAAGGTATTGATTGATTTTTGGTCAATGCTATTAGTTTTGGCTGTATGTGCTTAATTAATATATAGGTTAACATTTTGATGTAGCCAATATATGTTTAAAATATTAAATTATGTAGATTACTTTTAGACCATTATAAACAAATTTGATATCAATAGTGTGTGAGTGATTTGGAGCCCACTATAAGCTGTAGGCTCTTTGCTGGGCCGTTAGCTGACAACTCGCATTATTGACAATGCCAATTGATCAGTATCTCGAGTATGTAGCTTCATGGTTATGGCCTAGGAATTACGGAAATTGATTATTCTTATTATTTATAAATTAAGCAAATTTATTTGTAATTGATAACATATATACATATTTACACTATATACCCGTAATACAGTTATGATACTTATTATTTATTTTTTTAATTTTTATAATTTAGAAACATTTCCTATTGCAAATCATGTAAACCTAATTACTAATGGGGGTCTTCATCATCTACAACATAGGTCCTGAAACTTTTTTGTCTCGTAGATCACGTGCTAATTTTTTCTGTTTTGAGTAGATCCCCCCCCCCTTTTCTAATAATGCATTATTACAAATTCATACAATCTAAATGTGTTTTTAACAGCTGACACAGTGCTACTCATTTTGATAGGTTTAACTGTAGACTCTACAGTTAAACTTATCGACTTCTAGGGGTCGATATAACATACTTTCATAATTATTTTTATTTCAATTTTACTCTAATTGTACACCTGTTTTATTCGCATTTGATTTCTTCTAGTAATACTATATACTACACTCTAAAATGTATTTTCTTTTTATGCTTCTGTAGCCAAACCAATATTTACTACCATACATTAAATGTTGGCACTAATATTACATTATATACACTCTTTAGGACTTCTCTGAATATATTTACAAACATATATCTAAAATACCCAAAAATCTGGTAGCATTTACTTATCTTTAAATCTCTCAGTTAATGCAATTATCCATAAACAATAAACTACCCAAATGTACAAACTTTACAAGTTACCAAATAACAAAAAATTGTAGATAGTAAATATTATAAAAATCTTGTTTGTTTATCAAATGTCCAAAAATCAAGATTTTCTTATAAAATTTTTAAATAAAAATATAATAAAATCGTTATATGTTTTTAGTCTAAAGTTAAATTTTATTTGGTTTCCCAGACATGAAACTTCACCCTTTTCAAAATATTCAATTGAAATCCCAAAATTTACCATCGTAGCAACCTTAGTGCCCTAAACCCAGCGGGGAGTCCAAACCAAAAAATTTGCATACAACAGCATCTCACCTGGCCGAGAAGATTGAAAAACTACATTTTTTTCTCATCACCCTGTATAACAACACTACACTACTAACCCCCTATCTTAATTCAACCATCATTTTTGCATACGTATACAGTGTGTTCTAAAAGTCCAAAACTAACGTACATTAATCACACCATATCCAAAAAATGTTAACCCTTTCTGTGGGGCGGTGACGGCCAAATGGTCCTAGGCTGCTGTTTATATCTGGCGATTGTTTATCTATATGTACAGGGTGATCGAATATGCGAAATCAGATGAATTGAATTGAGAATAAATTGTTGTATGTGTGTGTGTGTAAAGGTATGTTTATGTAAATGATGTAGAAAGATTTCGTAAGATGTCGAAACTGATTTTAAGTTGGTTCTCATCGGAAGATGATGGGTTCTACCTGTTGAATATTTAATGAAAGAATTGTTACAAAGATATAAAATGGTCTGTAACTGAGTAACTATTGAAAGCCTACGTAGTTTCATGCATTTTTTCCTCAGATTTTTATATTTCTCTTTATATTTGTTATTCTTGAGTATTATTGGTTTCAAACAATTGCACAAATATTGTGAAACTGTTTATTATATTACATTTATATATATATATATATATATATATATATATATATATATATATATATATATATTTATTTATTTATTTATTGAAATAAAAAAATTTTAGGTTATAGTTTTGTGTAATTTTTAAATAAAATCTGACTTTCTTTAATTAATAAATTTTAAAATTTTGTAATCTAGTTATTTGTATTGGTTACCTAGTAACTTATTTCTATGTTTTGTTTTTTTTTTATATTATTTATGTCATTTGAATATTTTTTCCTGACGATGATATACGTTCAGTATATTGAATCATCGAATTTTAATTAAAAATTATACAGTATTAAAACCTAAAGCTTTTTTATTTTAATATAATGAGCTATGAAAATTTTTTTTTACATTTTAGTAATACATAATTTTTTTGTATATTTTAAAATTTTAGAGTGAAACTTTTTTTGTACGTAATAATTAGATTTATAAAAAGAGATAATTGTAAAAACTTATACAAGTATAATGTAAATACTAATAAAATCTGACTATAAAAATATTGTAGAATGCACATTTTATTCAAAAGACTGGTTGTATAAAACATTGTTAATATCTTTCTCATTAACTTGTTAACTGATCAATAAATGAGGTAAACAGTGACAATGTAATTGTTAGGTTAACCCACTGATTAAATTATTCCTTAGGTATACGAAACGGACTTGTTACTATAGTTAAAACAAATTATAATTTGTAGTTTGTTAAGTAAATAAAACGGATTATTAAATAACAAATTCTAGGAATTTGTGGAATGTTTGAGAATTTTATAAAATATAAACATGCAATCATTTTACATAATCTTATAATAATTATTTTAGTGATTTGTTATATTTAAAGAAATAATGTTAATATTGTATTCTCAAATTTAATTTTTATTATTATTATTATATTCGTATTTATCTTTTTTCTTTCCTATTCATTCATAATTAGAATTTTTTTCAAAATGAATATATTTGTTATTGACAAATGGAAAGCCTTTTATTAATATTAATGACCGGTTGCACAAAGCATTGTTAACTTAATCAATAAGTTAGCTGGGCAACTAAATTGTGAACTGTCTTCAAACCACATCAATAAAAAGAGATTGACTATGTATTACCAAGTCGATTTTAAAATATGTTTTTTTTTTTAAGTAATACTAGTTCTACGACAATGCAGCTGACACAGGAACAGAACGTTTTGTTTTATACATTTTTGATTATATATATATATATATATATATATATATATATATATATATATATATATATATAATCAAAATACTTAATTAAATACAATAAAGTATCAAGTATTTAATTAAATGTAAATTTAATAATATAATTACGATCAAATGTAACACCATTCCTGTCTGAATTATGAAAATTATAGTGGAATCAAAGTTATATATAGTGGAATTTAAGCATCGAAAAAAGGAAATGGAGGATTAACATTTTTCGTAGTAAATCACACAAAACAACAGCGTATCGTATACAATGTGAGCTCAAAACTAAAGGAAAAGACGAAGAAGAGACGAAGAAAAACAGAACACGCTTATTCAATTAAAAACGTGTTTGCTTAACCGTAATTATAGCAATTAAAAATATAAGTTGTAAGAGAAGAATTATTTTCTACACGAAAGTTTGATAGACAGAACAACCGGTGTTAGCTTTTTTTCTCTTGTTATTAATTTTGCAGTAAATTACTTTTACAATACTTTACATTTATATAATAGTTTTATCATAAATATTTAATATTATAATATTTATTCGTAACTTGTATCATCTAATACAATTCAAGTTAGTTGGCGCTACGATCTGCGTACGTATCACAAAGGAATAACCTTTTCGATTAGAAAAAATAATTTTAACAGTTTGATTTAAAAACATATAATTAAACAGTATTTGAACATAAAATATAAAACGATAAATTAAATTTCTTTTAACATAAATTTAATAAATTTTGCCTAGTGTAAACTTGCCATTAATTTTATTTAAAATTTACAAAAATTATTATCATTATAAAATCAATATCGAATACTACTGAATCCAGTCCTGAGCAAAATTCCATTGGTTCCTGTTTAGAAAAACGCGACGAAAAAATTGTTTAGGCCGTAGTAACATTTCTCTCCGTTAAATAAAAGGAATGCCAGTTAGTTAACTTATTCTCAATATGGTAAACGGAACATGCGAATTATGAAATATTATTATTAATAATATGATCGGTATCTGAACGAAACGTTTTCTATGAGTAACTTTATAAATTTTCAGTATTACTCACAGTCACAAACACTCTCCGACCGCCGATTTGTGGGAAAATATTGTTGTAATGTCTATTTGCCAATATCCTCTGGTTCACATAGTGAACTTCTGGGTATAGTACTATGCCTGTTTCTGACATATTTATTCATTTATGTTTGCTGTTTGTTTGTAATTGTAAATAGTAAACATATTTTTAAAATATTTGCTGGATATTTGGAATAACTTGGAGTTGAAGAAGTAAATGGTTTTATGTTTTGTGGGAAATATGCGAATTAAAAGAAGAAATTTATGTTTTTAAAAATTGTTTATTTAAATATAAATTATAAGAATGTATAATATATACTGTTTCTTTTTGAGATAGATAAAAGCATTAGAAAATGTTACTTTAAAGGCTTGTTATATTAAATATTGTTAAACGTTTTGTCAGTTAATTCTCCTATTAACTTGCCAACTGACTGAATTAACAACGTTTTACACAATTGGTTCGAGGAGTGTTAATATGAATAATGATGTAGCAAAAATTTTGTGAATCAGAATAGAAATGTTTGGTGTAAAATGCAATAAAAGGTTTTTCATATGATTAAACGATGTACATAAGTTTCTAAATATATCAATTGTTTTATGAATACTTTAATTTTTCTTTGTTTCAAAAAACAAACTAGACATAATTTTTTTTTTAATTTTTTTATTTTGTGTACTGTATTAAAAGTAAAGCAGATAAAGCAAATATGTGCTTTTGAAATTGCACAATTTATAATCCGATTTTGAAGCAGAAACAATAAAAATAAATATATATAGTAGTAGTAGTTCCTTCAGAACTCATTATATTAAAATAAAACGGCTTTAGGTTGTAGTTCTGTATTAATATTTATTAATAATCGGCATGTCGACGTACTCAACTTAGGTAGATCTTCATCAGGAAAAAATTATACAAATGATATTTACAGTAAATATAAACAGAACACAGAAAAAAGGTACTAGGTAACAAAATAGATCATAAAATTTATACATTCTTATTTAAAGGAAGCCAAATTTTATTTAAATCAGTGCAATAAAAGCAATAAAAATTTATAAAGAAAAAGATAACATCAATCAATGTTAAGGCACTGATTCAAATAAAATTTGGCTTCCTTTAATTAAAAATTTATAAATTTTATGATCTACCTACTTACTTTTTTTTCTAATTAAGAAGTTTGTCGAAACGTCGATTATTACATACATAATCACGCCATGTACCCAAAAGCATGTTGCATAAACTCTTATTACTATTCTGAAATCAGTTTCCTCCAAACAACCCTATCCAGACAAGCAACTTTATCTTCATCCACATTCATATTAATAAATATTATTACAGAACTATAACTTAAAGCCGTTATATTTTAATAAAAATGTATTATGTCAAAAAAAAAAATTATATTAAAATTATTATAGAATAGATTAATAATTAATTTCAGTGACATAGTCTTATTTTATTGTTATATTTTTGCAACGATAATTCCATTTATAAAGAAAAGATTTTTTACTATTCGGTATTCGGTCAAATATTTATTTGAAATTTGGCGAATATTCGTAATTCAGCTGAAATACTATTCATTCAATCACTGATATTTATTTATTGACAATATCATTTGACTAATGGTATTATTTCTACATACAGATTAATAATTTAATTTTTTTCGCTAAAAAATTTTTGCTTTTACATTGTAAATTAACATTAAAATTTACTATAAAGTTCTTACGAATTAATGATTCACTAGTAATACTAATGCAATTTTGTGATAAACATATGATTTAAAAATTACGAAAACTGAAATATATTGCTAGAAATCTAGTATTTTGTTGTATAAAAAATACCACACTATTACAAAGAAATAATATTGAAATATTGAAATATAATATATATTAATTACAAATTTCAACGGAAAATTCTTTAAATTATCACCTTACCGCAAAATGATCTCATATATTATGTTGTGGTAATTTTAACAAAGAACTATTTTTTACTGTAAATGTTACGATACAATTACAATAGATAGCATAGTTTTAGCATGAATAGATAGATTTTTAGATCCATAACGGCTCAGATGTCTGCAAATTTCTTCCAGAAGTTCTCAAAATTTTTGAAATTCTCAAATGATTATATATTTATGTCATTGTTTCAAAGAACTTCAATTAATTATTAAATAAACTTCAACATGTGTTTAAGGGAATAATAAGTAACATTTTGGTTACTTCTGGTTCAACCAGTGTTCTAATTATCAACAAATACCTATCCAAGTCATTTATCTTGAAGCGATATATTTCATATCTTGCGCTTTTACTTAAAGAGATTGTCTCTTATGAGTCATTAAGGCATGTTGAAAATTTTCTGATTATTTACCCACTGTGTATTTTATATATCCGCTGCGTTCCAATTTTAAACAATCTGTTATACATAAATTTGGTTTTGCGAAATTTGAATCTGTTTGTTGAATTTTGGTTCGCAGATTTATTATTTATTTGCAATAAAAACATATTTTGTAAAGAATAATATAATATTTTTTGAATTTTATGTGATATTTACTTACACAGAATTCTCCAAAAAAGAACTGAATAAGATATAACTTTACATTTACAGGAAGTAACGAATACATTTTTCTATGAAAATATGTTTTAAGATTTAAAAAAGAAATTTTGTAAAATTTTTAAATATAGTACAAATCAGTTGTATAAAACGTTGTTAATTTAACTAGATTGTGTAAACATCAAGTTAATGAATGATATTTTACTAAAACAAGTTTTTTTCTTCAAGCGTATCTTAATATTAATATTACGTTATTATGTAGAAAGTGGTCATTATGTTACTAGTACAATAATGACATTATTGAACAACAGTTAATTACTATACACACCATCAATCATAACTACAATAAAAGATTAGAAAATGATCTACTGTGGCGAAATTTAAATAAAAATAATATTATAAAATTAATATTATAAAAAATCCCAAAACCACACTTAAATTAAAATAAAGCTAAATACGTATTTCGGAAGCTAAGCTTCCATCTTCAGTAGCAAATAAATTTACAAAAATCTTCAGTGACCTTTGACAAGTGCTTAAGTGTTCATGTACTAGGATCACAGGTAAGATTTTTGTAAATCTATTTGCTACTGAAGATGGAAGCTTAGCTTCCGAAATACGTATTTAGCTTTATTTTAATTTAAGTGTGGTTTTGGGATTTTTTATAATATTAATTTTATAATATTATTTTTATAACTACAATGTTAAGTGTATTTAATCTGATATTTTCGGCGGCCATATTAGAAACTATCGTGTCAAGTTAAGTTCATCGACAATTACATTGTTTATTTTCGCTTGAATTTTATTATCAAAAATGTATTTTGATTTATTTTTACTTTAGTTTCATTTAGAACGCTTAAAGAAAAAATCATATAGTATGTCACTCGGAGTAGAAAGCTCTTTTTGTGTTTCGCCCAGATTTCTTCGCCTCGGCCATAAATATCTGGGCTCAACACAATAATAATTGCTCTCTACTCCTCGTAACATAATATACTATATTGTAATTGGCTGTATTGAATAGCTATGTAATACTAAATACTAAACAAATAATAAAATAGAACACAGCTAAGTTAGGAACAAAAGTTGGTTGTTAACGAAAATGTAATGTATATACATAAATGCATATATGTATTTACGTATGCGATATAATATGTAATCATCGTATCGTATAGGTAATAATAATATATATGACTCACATTGTGAATATGTATATGTTTGTGTGTGTAATGCTGAAAAATTTTTGCATTTATTTATGATTCTTTGTCATTACAACAAAAACGGAAAAGAATTAGTCATTGTGTGTCGTTTGCTATTTGCGTTCAATTAACTAAATGTTATTTGTATTGTTTTACTAAATCTTTTTTTTTGAAGGTTATATTACGATATGCACATTACAAAGTTACATTTTTAATTAAATTTTTTTAAATGGTAGAAAATAAAGAATTATTTCTAACGCCTAATAAATAATATAATATGTAAAATAAAACGACTCTAGGTTGTAGTTCTGTATTAATAGTAATTAATAATCGACGTTTCGACGTATTTAGCATACATATTCATCAGGAAAAATATACAAATGATAAAATAAAACGGTTTTAGGTTGTAGTTGTGTATTAATATTTATTAATAATCGACGTTTTGATGAATTCAACGTTTGTCTACCATCAATTTTTTTGATGAAGACGGACGTTGTGTTTGTTGAGACGTCGATTATTAATAAATATTAATATAGAACTCAAACTTAAAACCGTTTTATTTTAATATAATGAGTTCTAAAAGATTTTTTGCTATGTTGATACAAATGATATTAACAGTAAATAAAAAGAACATAGAAACAAGTTACTAGGTAACAAAATAAGTAACTAGATCTTAAAATTTATAAGTTTTTAATTAAAGGATGCCAAATTTAATTTAAATCTATATTTTTAATAATTTTTATGAAATCGTAAATATAAAACAAAGGAAATATATATATATATATATATATATATATTGCACTGAACACGTTTGACATGATAAAAACAAACATAACGACAACTTAAAAACGTCGTAGAAGATAAAAAGAAAAAGAAAAAACAGTTAAAGTAGAAGAAATTTTCTTAATAGTCAAAGCCAACTGGGACAGTTGGGATCGGCCTCATAAAAATTCTCGGTGATTTCTTAACGACACATAATAGCGTGGTATTTTTCGCTAATTGCAAAACATTTAGTTAAGTTTTAGTTTTGTTATATAAGAATATATATAAGAATTTCCGATTAAGAGAGTTTTTTTTTTATTTTGCTCTTTACGGCTTTTTATTTGTTTAATATTGACAGAAGATGTGATAATTTAATATAAATATTTGTTCTATATGCTGACAGAAATACGAAAAAATAGTTTTTTTTTTTTAGATAAAACTGCTTTAGGTTCAAGTTTTGTATTAAAATTTATTTATAATCGACATTTCGACGAAACTCAATGCTCGTCTTTATCAGAAGAAAACTGATACAATTTTTTGTTTACATTTTACAGTTAAGATGGTTCGGTTATCTTGAGCGAATGTCTACTGAAGGTTTGGTTAAAAGAATATATATGAATGATTTTGAAGGTATACGTTTTGCGTGGACGTTTTATTAGTAGATGGAGTGGTATGATTGAGGAATAGAAGAGCATGTATGAGATGTGTCATTAATGTGGCTGAAACTAGAATTATTTGTCTGGATAGGAATGTTTGGAGAACACTAATTTCGGGATAGTGGAAAGAGTTTGTGCCACATCTTTTAGGGTACATAGCGTAATAATCTTAAATTATATAGATATTTAGAAATTCTAATGCTTTACCTGGACCCTTGTTTGGAATACAAAACAATATATTATAGATTTTTTTCTGAATTTCAATAACTATACATTAAGTTCTATTAATGTACATATATATTTTTTTCTTATTCCCAACACATTACTCAGGTAAATAATCAAATTATTCCTATCCCTGATATTATGGGAAACTACAAAATAAATTTAATCAAAAATCATCCAGCAAGATTATTCAACACAAATAAATCCAATAAAAAATTTTTTGCATATCATTCTTCTGTAGTTCGATCAACATACGATTTTTCTCATGCCGCCAAGGGGTGGCCAAGACGCAAGGGTTGCCCCAAAAGACGCCCTAGTGCTTCTAACCCTTAACGGTAAAGGGGTGCTCATTTGAATATTCGGAGCACGGCATATTTGCAGTGACTACGTATGCAAAATAGCTGGGCGCGCATTTGAAAAGTATTGAGATGAAAATATGTATACACAGAGAAAAAGAACTTAACGATCATGTACGGCAGCGATGCAATGATGAATTTGATTTAACCCTTTCATTACCGTCGCTGGACCAAGCTGCAGTGTGAATGTATTTGAGTTTTACCTTCGTGGGAAGGTAAACATGGTAACGTTTGTAGAGAAAGAAAAAAAAACTGTTTGAGTGATAATTGATCAGGTGTGCTAAGGGTTTTTTCAGAGATTGTGCTTGTGCCCTTGTTAAAAAATTTGGGTAGAGAGTTTTCCAAAAATTTTCAAATTTATTTGTACTTTACTGTTAGTTTTATTATAATCCAAAATTAAAGGACCGTATTCCCACTTCTTTTGTTTATATTAAAATGCTTTCATTTTTATGCTTTAAAATGAATTTTTACTTGTAACTCTTTCCAATTTTGATATAAAGGGTTATTTTCTGGGGTTATGCTCCTTCTACAAAACAAGTATTTAAAATACAAAAAACGGCCGTTAGGAATATATTTTTACTTGGTAAACTAAAATCTTGCAAAGACATCTTTAAGAATGAATATATTTTATACTAAATTTTCCATGTATTTATTTATACTTTGTTATTTTGTTCATTCGTAATATAAAAAAATAATTTATCAACTCAAAGCGATCTGCACCAATATAATACAAGAAATAAATTTAATTTCACTATTCCTATTACACATTTAAATAAAACTAAATTTAATCCAAATCACATTAATCTAATCTTTTACAATCGGAAATTAATTTCAAATTTCATTTAAAGAAATTTTTCATTGATAAAAATTATAAGTTTGGTGAATTGACAAGTTCTAATCTTCAATTGTAATGTAAAGTCTTATGCACTTTATTTTTTATCTATTTTCAATTGACTTTTCCTATACCTGGTTTATATGAAAATGAAAAATATACTATTGTTATATTATATTATTATACTGCACTGCATTATTATTATTATCAAATATGAGTAGTATTTCTATTTTTGATATATTTTTTTATATCTAATATAAAATTCAAATAAACTAATTAAAAATGCTATTCAGTAAACGTCAAAAGTATATTAGGGGGGGGTTCATTAAAAAAGAAATTTTTAATGAGCCAAGTTTCGACAAAAAATATTCATATTAACCCGTGCCCTACTCATGTTGATATTTAAATGGAGTTTAATATAGGTTTTGGACAGTATGTTTGTTTGTTATACGAAATTTTTATTATTATTATTATTATTTTTTCAAAGTATAACTTATTTCAACGAAAATGTAATTTTTTAGATAAAAAATCACATCGCAAATGAAACTGTTCAAAAATCTTTGTTAAACTCCATTTAAATTTCAACTTAAATGGGGCACGGGTTAATAACAATATTTTTGACGAAACTTGGCTCAAAATATTTCTTTTTAATAAAGTTTTATTTTAGAGGGTGCGTAAAAAAATATTTTTTTTGTGGACCATCCTAATATATATATATATATATATATATATATATATATATATATATATATATATATATCCAATAAACTAACTGGCAAATAAGATGAAATTAATGTTAAGAAGTATTTACAGCCGTTTTGTTATCTTAAAATAGAGTACCTATTAGTTGAAACTCTGTTTGTAATATAAGCTACAACATATAATTTAAATCCTATGTAAATCAAAGATGAACGTATTACATATTTTTTTCTTTCGAACCAATAATTAACTATTATTAATTAATAAACAAAGCATATGTAAATGTAAAACACGAAATAAAAACTGGAAAAAACATCCCAAGAAACAATTGAAAAAACAAATGGCTAGTAAAAAACAACATATCATCAACTTATCATAACCACTTTACATACGTATACAAGCAAACAAAACACAATCGAAAAAACAACAGAATATCAAAACCACGACTACTGCGATTTGATTTAAAAAAAATAAACAAACAAAATAACACAAAAACATTTTTATCCATTACAACTTTTCAATGAAAAACGTATCATTTCACCCAATGGCAGTGATGACAAGTTTTTGGTTCGAACTTTTTTGCATACAATTAAAAATTTTTCAAGCGTGCATCAACCGAACGGAAACGTTAGTAGTAATCACGGATAACTACGAGTTTCGTATCTGACTATGTGTATAATTTCGGGGGGTAAAGGGGGGGCGGGACTTGAAAAGCTCGCATATTATATGCAATTTTGCGAAACACTTGTATTTTTACAACCTGTAATTACCTTCGGCCGTGCCTCGTTGAGGAAGTCAGGCTCCAATGAACAAGTTTTGACTGAAGGATGGCCTACTACGTTGATTTTTGTCTTTTAATTTCGTTGATAAATGTTTAATTATCTGTGTAATTATTATTATTAAATGTATCACATAGTTATTAATTAGTAGTCTGCTTTAAATGATTGTAGTTTTGGACATTTTTCGGAATGGAAATCGGATGTAATTTTTTTTCAAGTTTTTGTTTTTATTTAGGGACTTTAATTATACTGAAATTTGATAGACAAGTTGACGGCAGCTAAATTTTAACTGATTTTGTTTGCGTTTATTTTCGAATAATTTTCATGCAAACTGCATTTTTAATTTTAAATTTAAATTAATTTAAACGTATTTTAAAATATTCTGTTTTACTAAATAGCTTCAATTATATTATACAAGGAATCCAAAATTACTGTTCCGTTTAATATTATATAATAAAATTTCTGAAAGTAAGTTTGTTGCTAATTCATATTATACAAAAATTTAAAAATACATACATACGTTCATACGCGATCACTTCATGTACCCAAAAGGGTGTGGCACAAACTCTTTTCACTATCTCGAAATCAGTTTTCTCCAAACATGCTCATTCAGACAAGCAACTTTAGTTTCATCCACATTCATAATATCTTTCATACATATTCTTCCATTCTTACTACTTGAAAACTTTCGCTCACGCACAGCACTTTCAATCATACCACTCCAACTATTTATCGGACGGCAAATAAAAAAATTGAAACAAATTGAAATCTAAATATTTTCAAAAAGAAATATAAAACAAACTAAACAAAAACGACAAATAAATATTTTTTTTTCATTTAATTAAATAAAAAATTACTTAATCTATTGATACGGTTCTGGAATTGTAAATATGGCTACTTTGAAAATAACCAGATGAAATAAATAATTTAGATATATTAAGAATATATTACATATATTTTTTTATAATAATTTTATATAGTATTTTTTTATGTACATTATTTAACAAATAAATTATAGTGGATACATTTTCCAAAAATAATATTTACGGCACAAGCCGTAGGCAAATACTGTAAATAATTTGATGTCATCTTAACATACGAGTAGATTGCTTTTTCTACGACTTTACAAAAAAAATGCATTTTTTTGATTGACATAAATTTGTATTTTAAAATAATTATACTTTCAGAATTACACAGTGTTTTAGCAACAACGTAAATTTACATATAGCCTGGTTTTATGACTGTGTATAGTTAAAAGTTTTTAGGAATTGGTTGGTTGGTCAAAAACTGAAAGAAAATGTTATGATTGGTCCAAAATTGTAAGTTATAGAATGTATTACTTAACAATATATATATATATATATATATATATATATATATATATATATATATATATATATATATATATTAGTAATCTTCGGACTTTCAAGGCCGGTATCTATTGAATTTATAAAATTTTCTGGACCGGTGTGCCGTGGTCGATCTATCCTCGTCGCAGACGTTTTGCGATACATTGTAGATGGCATCATCAGTGCTTGGTCACCAAGTACTGTGTCAAAATATATTGCAAAAATAATAATAATAATAATAATAATAATAATAGTGGTCTTAACATTGTACGGCGTTGTGCTAAAACACAAAATGTCAACAACACAAGTAAATTAACTGTTGTTAAAATTTTGATTAATTTATTTATAATACGTAATAACACATCCAGACATAGCGTCTACTTTGAACAAATATAATGCAAACAATTTTCTAAGTATTTTATAAAGCGAATAATATTAAAATACCGCATTTTTTTATAAATAAATACTTCACATTATTAAGTTGACAATATTCAGTGCATAAAAAATTAAATATTCTTCTCAAACATTTAAAACATCATTATGAAAAAAAAAACTCCCATAATGCAACAGCCTCAATTTAAACTACAAATTGCACTTATCGTTTCTCTATTTTTTTTTCTGTTTTTCTGCATTCTATTTTTTAACACTACATCAACTTGAAACGCCAAACTGCGTCATGTGAAATTTCAAAAATAATTCTATAATTTAACAAACAAGACAAATGAACGTGCATGAATAGTTGGTAGTTGGTAAGCGCATGCGTGTATAGAGTTAGTGAATAATTGCAAATAATGATATAATAAAAGTTGGTAACATTTTCTAGTAAAATTGTAGCAGCATTTTAAAGAGCCGATGAGGTCATGATGCGATGTGGCTATGATTATCATCATCATCATCATCATGGATGGACTAGATGACGCTGTGTCATCAACAGCTGCACCAGCAACCGTGCACACAGCAAATACAGTAGTTCTAAAACTTTTATTTAAATGCAGGGCCAATGCATTTTTCTTTAATTTAAAAATTGTCTAATGTTTAATTAGATAAATAAATATAAAATTAATGATGTTTAATGCAAAAAAAATAAAAATAGTTAAACATTTACACCAAAAGAATTTATAAAAATAAAATTGTGTTTTCAGTAAATATATATTTGTTATTTTTCCGATGTTTTAATATTAGAACATTTGATATTTGACAGATTTTTACAGTTTGATATAATAATTGTTTTAATTTTGTAATATTTTACTAATTGCAATCAACCAAAGCAAATTAAAAAAAAATGTTGTTGAAATATTTAAAATAATTTTAACAATAATAAAAATTGTAGAATTTTTTCTTTAAATAGTGAAATTAGGACAAAATTGGATTAAAAAAATAAGTGACTTTTTTAATTGTATCATATAAGTTTTAAAGAAGTATATTATGTTATGAGGAGTAGAATGCGATAATTATTGTGTTAGATATTTGTGGGCAATTTGGGAGAGACACAAATTCTATTCCGAGTAACATAGATAATTTTTTCTTCAAGTGTTCCAAACGAAACTAAACTAAAAATAAATAAAAATATATGTCAAGTAATCATAACTATACTAACAGTTTTAGAATGAATGTCTATGTATATATTATTTATATTTGCTATAAGATTTGTTAGAATTAATCTTTCTTTGGTCAAATATACAATTTCTCACTGCTCTTGGTGGTATACAGTACATTTCTTGCACTTCTTTACACATCTTCAATAATCAAATTCAAATTCAAGCGCAAATAAATAATGTAATTGTCAATTAACTTAACTTGACTTGACGTCAGATTAAATGCACTTGACGTTGTAGTTATATTTTGGTGCTGCCATCAGTGGTATATATAGTAACTAACTGCTTAATAATGCTATTATTGCGGTAGTAATAGAATGATCTCTTTCTACATAGGCAATATAGAAACGTAATATTAATATTATGATACGATTGAAAAAAAATTTAGTTTCTAAAATTCGAATTTATATGGGTAGTGAATAGATACATATAAATAACACTGTATGAGTAACTCGTTATGTGCACAAAATATGTTTAAAACTGATAATAGAAAGAGATGATAGATATTTAGTACTGTACATAATACCTACTATACATCGTGAAATTTTACATTGATAAATATAAAAATTTTATTATATTCTTTATTTTAATATTATAAATTATTACAAGATTAATACAAAATTTATGAAATTACAACAGAAAATATAGTAAAATTATTATTTAATTTTTAATGTAAAATTACACTAATTTTTTACAGTGTAGCTGCACTCGGTATACAAATTAGGGTTATAATTTTTTATAATTAAATTATTTTCATATGAATACAATAAACAAAAAGTTTGAAAATCGCTGACGAAAGTGTCAAATGCATTCATTTAATAAAAAAAATAAAATGCACCAAATAAAAAATTAAAAAAGAACATGTGTGTATATACGCTTATAACTATCCCAGTATTTTAATATAAAAATTAGCGTGGGGACAAACATACTGCATAAGTTTTATTTGAACAATTGTTATCCCAATCTACATTATATTAAAAAAATTCAAAAAAAAAAAAATAGTATACATAATTTTTTTTCAACATCATGCATGCATTAAATTTAAAACCCTAACCTAAACAGAATCATAGTACAATATGTTTAGCAAAAAAATCTAGCATAAAAAACAAATGAAATAAGAAAAAAAAACGAGCGTCGATTTTTTTGATCGTTTTTTGTTTCGCTAGGGGGTTCGTCTACAAATCTAAAAGAACTGAAATACTAAAGGGTTGAAATGGTAGGAAAAAAAATCAAAATCGAATCAAGGTGACATACGGGGGGGATTTTCTTTTGTTTTACGATGCAATTGTCATAGCCCATGGCCGCCTGCGATGTATTCTCAATGCGAGTCGGATTGCATTACTATAAGCATATTTAAATTTTTCAATTCGAATTTGATTAAAACAGATGTGTGGCTGATACCATTTGTTCATTTGAAACTTCTATGCATATGCAATAATTTTGTGTACGGTATTGCAAATAATGTATGATTCTTGCATTGCATAAATATTTGATGTTGTTGCAGAATATGTTTGCATAGTTCGCGCTTAATAAATTATTTATATTATTTACACTATGTTTATTTTTATACAAATGCAACGCATTTTTATTTTATAATTATAGTTGTGATTCAATTAACGATATCAGGAATATTAATATTAATATTATTTATGTGCAATGTGGAAAAATTGTTGTATAATGGGCTCATTGCACTCAATAAAATTTACTATTTTAAGGCAAAATATTGAAAGATTATATAAAAACAATGTCATAACATATTTTATTTATTTAAAATATATTACAGTATTTTTATAAAAAATTTGGATTTTTGGGCGCACGCGTTTTACTTTCTGTGAGTGACGTCATAGTGTTTTTCGAAGCAATGTGTGTGTACTATCATCTGACACTTTATCGAGCAGCGTTACCATATGTTATGTTTACATTTTGAAATTTAAATTAAGATAAATATTATGGTTGTAAAATATTGTTTTATACCAATTATTATTATTATTATATTATAATTAGGTACGTGTTGTGAAGACGAACATAAATTTTCAAATGAAACACTTGGTTTCGATTTTAACAAATAGAAATATAGGCAACACTGTTTTGTTTTTACCGTAAAAGGCGCTGAATACTTGCTAATACATTAATACGTCACGACGAGCAAATTCGAATTTGACATTCAATGTTAAATTTTATTTTCTTATTTATTATAAAGAGATTTGCTTTGAAACATATATTTACGTAGTTATTTTACTGTAATTACATTTATATGAGTGATATTAAGTTATACGTCTGCGTGGACGTCCGATGAGTAGATGGTGTGATATGATTGAGAGTGGATTGTGTGAGCGAATGTTTTTAAATGGCAGAAATAGTAGAGCTGGTATGAAAGGTATTATGAATGTGGAATGAAGTTATATATATATATATATATATATATATGTTAAATAAAGTAAAATTTTGTTAAAACATTTTTTTTTAAATCTGCTGTTGTCACCACACAATCGATCTTAAACATTAAGTAGTAAAACGAAAATACTTATTAACAACTTGTCACTGTAATTATGAAAACGTATATATATATATATATATATATATATATATATATATATATATATATATATATATATATATATATATATAAGTATATAACGTCAAAAAAAATATTAAAGTTATAAAAATTTATAGGAATGAGAATGTATGAAAGGCATCACGAATGTAGATGATCTTAAAGTTGCTTGTCTGGATAGGAATGTTTGATGGAAACTAATTTCTATTGTGCCATACTCTTATTGATATATAGCGTATTTGTGTTTATATTAAGTTGGTATTAAGAAATTTTTCTAATAAAACTTGGTTATAACTTGTACAGAACTTTTGTTATATAAAATTTTGCAATATATTTGTAAAACACATAAAGGTGATAGGTAGTACCACTTCTGGTGGATGGATTTACACTAAAAGTTGATTTAATTGTAATACTTACATCCAAAGCTAAAATATGAAATTTCTTAAAAATTCGTTTAAGCAAATTTGTTTAGCACAATTAATTTATATTATAAAGACCTTAAATTTTTATATTTAACCTCATCTTCTAATTAGTTTTAGTAACGTAGACCATTAAAATTCTTATTTATAAAAATCTCAAGTCAAAATTGGTATGATTACAAAACCTTCGTTCTTACCTATATGTGACCATTGATTAAAAAATTAAATGTATGAAATAATTATTCCTTTTCAATAAAAAGTATAGTAACGAATACAACATAAATAATTGTTGAACTTTGATCACTTGGTGTATTGTAATTTTTTTTTTTTTTTCTAAATTTGCTGCTGATGATAAATAATTAGTATTCTAAATACAGATAATATTTTATTATAATAATAATGCATCCGATAAAAAAATAAAAATAAAATAAAAATAATAAAAATAATAAAAATAAAAAAAAAATAAAAAAATTTTGACGTATGTCAAATACGTCAAAAAATTTAAAATCACATATGACAAGACAAAATAATGATATTTGCTAAACTATTATAAAAAAAAGTACAAATGTTGCATTCTTGAAGATTTTTTCAATAATTTTGTAACATTATTATAAAAATTGGTCGTTAACTGTAAACAAAACAAAATCTATTCACATAACTAGTCATTATTTTATCAAAGTAAACAAGCAAAAAATTTATAATTTAATTAAATAACTCCCAGCAGACATTAAAAAACTCTTAAAAATATCTTACTTTAATTGAAAAGTCACCATACAACATACATAATACTATAACAAAAACGATAAAACAATATATATATATATATATATATATATATATATATATATATATATATATAATTCTAAACGAGTTAATGATCCATTTATATTTATTTTGAAAGTATATACCTAGTTAATTTTATTTTAAAAATTGTTTCTTGAAAAGGAAAGGAATTATAATAAAGATACAGGGACTGATAGCTATATAATCCTAGATAAAAATAGATAATATAGATAAGGAATCGTTGAATTATGTCTAAAATTAATTGGCATATATATTTTTGTCAAATAGCATAGGGCTTGAAAAATTGATGTTCTTTTTTGTTAATTGGGTTATCTTTAACAAATTACTGTCATTATAATTTATTTAATTAATTATCTTCGCTGATATTTTGTAAAAATATTCATTATTTTTATAGAGAAACTGATAACGAAATATATATATGTAGTAATTATTATTTATGAAGTTAAAATTATTAAATATAATTCACTATTTTTAGTCAATTTTAGCTGGTGAATTAAAAACAATATTTATGATATAATATTTACATATAAAATACTAAAATTAATTTCTATGTATACACTTTTAGTTTATATATTTTATTTTAAAAAAAAACTGCACTAAGTTAATTATAAAATATTTTAAAATAATCTTTAGTTAAATAAACTTGATATTTAACTAATCATAATTGATTATGATAATATACTAATATGCTGGGCAATAACTCTTGCAAATTCTACTTCAATTTTTCAAAGTATTTATGAATTAGAATTTTTATATTATTAAATTTCTAGTCTAATGCCCAGACACACCGAGCCACAATAGAATTTTAGAATTTTCTATAAAATTGCAGATACAAAAATACATATAATTCAAAAACCAAATTTTATTTTATTGCTATTGTAGATTTTGTTTAGCGCCCCATTGTAATGAAGCTTACCAATCAGAAATATAAAGACGAAACAAGCTTTATTTACTGTTAGCTCTCAACGTGGTAATTTAGATCAATTTCAATAGGAAATAAAATAAGGTTGCTGCATTGAATGTACATTCAATCGCTCAACACTTTAGTTATCTCTGTTCCGTCTAATATCTACTTTGTATTTTCTCTTACAATTTGATGTTATTAATAAATACAGTCTTATTTTACTACAAAGCTTCTTCTAAGTTTTGTAATATCTGAAATTTGTTTTTTAAAAATAAAACAATACACATTTAGAAAAGTATATTTCTCAACTATAAGAAAATTAATATGCTGTAGCAGTATAAAAACAGAAAAAGAAAAAACAAATTAATTTTATTCAGGACAATGTGTAACAAATTGAGTAGAAACATCAGGCCATGAATTTTAACGCACCTAATACGTTATTATTTCATTGAGGAGAGTTCTCTCTAAACAGCAAGAAGACTGAAACTCATTCAGCCTCCTTAACGTCTCGTTCCCTGGTATCTGGCGCCATTATCCTCTTCACTGTCGATAAAGTAGTGTACTGTTACTGCCTACTTACCGACGGACGTATGAATACAGTCATTATGTACATATATACTACGCAATGCAAAAACTTTCGACTTAAAAAAAAACAACAAACTCTTTCTGTGCAAAGAACTTATCTTGTCCAACAATTGTTTAAATAGTATCTTATAACTTAACTTGTCTTCTCTCGGTCGTAAGTAATAAGTGAAGTATTCAATTTTTTTTGTTTTTTTAAATGTTCACTTACTTAGATCGTTTGGTTTGTTTTATATATACTTTAAGTATTAACTACTTTTAAAAGATACTTAAATATATTTATTACAATATTAGGTTACCAGATTTTATGTCAACAGATGTTTGCTTAAGCGTTTCAATTATTGTTAAATGTATTATTGAATTTAAAAGACTACTTACAGTTAAAACTGTTTTCAATTTCGAGTTTCTATTTTGTAAAAATATCGTTTTAGTTTAGATATTTACGTAACGGCTTTATGTTTGTCGTATTATATTTAAAATATATTTTTTTTTTTTTGTAAATTATTTGACACATTTTTTATATAATTTTAATATGTCACAAGGCGTCACAACAAAATTTTTATATGATATGAATATAAAATACGTACCTATATTTTATGTAAGTTTACTTACTTTTTCGATAAAAAAAAAACATAATATGGTAAATTAATTATTTTACTGAAAATTACAAAATTATAATATTTTTACAGAAACTTTATCGTTTTGTTGAAATAATATGTAATCCATCACGCCATGTACCCAAAAGGGTTTAGCACAAACACTATTCCGAAATCAGTTTTCTCTAAACATTCTCGAATTTTCTGTTAAAAATATGAATCTAATAATTTTACTAAATATTTTTAAATTTCAATAAACTAGAGGATGTTTGCACAAAAATAGTTAATCGAAATTTTACTCTAATTAATTAAACCTAAAATTTATTCAGAATATTTAGACAGGATAATGAGATAAATATATACTACAAAATTTATGACTTAATTTTATAAATTTAAATAGATAATAATATGATAGAAATTTTGTAGTGAAAAATATTTTTAATTATCCTAGAAAAAGTCTTAAAATTTGTGTTTATTTTATATAATATATACAATAGTTCATTAGTGGCTACATGTATATTTTCATATGTGTTACGTATGTACACATAGTATATTAATTATTATTACATTTATTTCTTAATTAAAGAAGTCTAATTAGGACCGAAGCTATGTAATTATTTTGTTACTAATAAACGAGAATATACTTAGTTACTAGCAAACATTACCTACTACATAAAATTATAGCTTTATACTCGGTTTGAAATTGTTGAAACTTATTAATTATTTTTAATTTTGAGTTATGTTTCATCATAGAGAAACTTTTGTAATAAAATATTTCATTTTGCGAAAATTGCTATCAAGAAATAACTAAAATTTTAGATAAATCTAACTGTAAAAATATGTTGACTATAATTATTAATAAGTGTATTTTTTACAATAAACTATACAAATGTTTAAAAAGATTTTAATTTTTTTATAAATATAATAGATACATAAAATATTTTACTTTTAATTTATTTTACATCATATTATTACATAGAAAATTTTTTTACGAAAAATTATGGCCCGTATTCTCACTTTTTCATGAAAATATGCTTTTGTTTTTGCCATTTTAATTAATTTTTAATATTTGGACTTTAAAACTATTTTTCTCAATTTTTACAAATGTTTAACATATTAAAAATTTTATATGGTTGGAATCGGAATAAAAAGTACTACCAAAATCAATAATAAAAAATATAGGTTGTTATTTAAAAAAAAGTCGATGACGTCATAACATGAAAAAGAAATGACATACGAAACTGAAAATAGGCTGAAAATATTCGCTGTAGTCAAAATCGCTATACTCCTTCGAGATATTTTCCAAAATATTAATATCAACGGAATTACTGAATTTATTCCTTACTTAATTTCCACACTGTATATAATTATCTTCATCATGTACGTTGAGTACGATGGAGCATCGATTATTAATAAATATTAATACAGAACTTTATCCTAAAGCCTTTTTATTTTAATCTTAATTTTTTTGTCAATAAATTTATCAATTAAGTTTCATGTTACTATATAAAAAAATTTTAATTTGAAAATTTTGTCTAAGATAATAATAATAATTTAAGTTTAATACATATTGTAATTCCAAGCAATTTTTATAAATATTTTTTATATAAAGAATAATATCAACAATTTCCTTCTAATAATTATAAATAGTATCAATTTATGAAAATCCAGTTTATTTTTCTTTATATTATACATTTTATTTCTCTGAACGCAATTAGTTTGACATAATTATTAGAAATCTAATAAAATATTTAAAAAACTGTAGTCGTATATTAATGATAATAATAATAATATTGTCAATAATAAATAATAGTTTGTCATGTAATATAATTTGATGTTTTCTAAAAATTTGTATATAAAATTATACCAAATATTGCAGATATCTCGAATAAAAATAATATAAATTGATGCTTTTAAAATAAATTATTGGAAATTGATATTTTACCAGGAAATTATTTAGATAAGATGACAGTAAATCAATTTTAAAAATTATTGTTACTAAATTTATATTTAGCAGCATTATAATTTGAAAACACTGTGAATAATAATTATCAGATTAGTAGAACAAGCAAGTGTAAAATTTTATGGTAATGTATATAATTTAAAATTATCCTTATTGAGTTACTAAACAAAGTTTACCGGTAAACAATATATAAAATAGTAAAATATTTTTCAGAACTCATTGTATTAAATAAAAATTGTTTTAGGACTAGATTCTGTTTAATTATTTTATAAAAACGACGTTTCGACGAAACTGAACGCTTGTCTTTATCAGATCAAAAATATATTTTTTTTTTTTTTATTTAGACAAGCGTTCAGTTTCGTCGAAACATCGTTTTTATAAAATAATTTAACAGAATCTAATCCTAAAACAGTTTTTATTTAATATATAAAATATTCGTCTTGTCGATTTATTTATATTAATTATTAAATTTGTTACTTACAAAATAGTATAATATTTATCGAAATTTACTAATTTATGTAAAATATATTTTTTTCAATCTTATTTAATAACAGAAAAAATAAATATAAATATCTATAGATTACATTTTTTTTTCTAAACAATACTCATTGTAATTTCATTTAAAATTCATTTATACTTAATATGCAAACTATTTCTGTAGCTCTTCACATATAAATAGTTTGAAAACAATCTTAGTTAAAATCAACTACAACTTCACTTTAGTATAGTTTACGACACGAAGATAACAGCGAGCACAAATATATATTCTCTATCTGTGAATAGAGTGCTGTGGAAATCCAGGCCTAGCCTACTTTTCAAATGAGTGTAGTAAATACTCACATATATATATTCAATTGCACTCACATTTAGTCAAAGCTATATGTCGCATCACGGCAGACAATTTGATTTGAATATATGAAGTACCGCAGTGGAATAGAGACAAATACGCTACTTTATCAATTTTGAGATGCAAATAATGTTTTTATTTTTTTATGGGTTAAAAACAGTCTGTTAGTGCTTTTGATAAAAGAAACACAATTGAAATACTAATCCAAGCTTTCGGTATATATTAACAGTCGAATATTAATAAAAATTATATTATTTTTATAAAGGTAAAAATTTTCGTGAGTTAAAGCAGTCTATTGGGGCTTTTGATAAATGAAACTTTATTGAAATATTATCCAAGCTTTCAATATATACTAAATTCCTAACCTAACCTAACCATTATACGAAATAATTATAACTTAATAGTTAGGAGACTTATATAATTTTAGAAAACATAAAATTAGTATTTGATTAACAGACTGCTTATAACCTACGAATATTTTTATTTTTAACGATTGTTATTCAATCACGACTAATCCGATTCTATATATATATATATATATATATATATATATATATATATATATATATATATATATATATATATAAAATTTGACAAATATTTAATTGAATTACAATATGTAATATGTGCTTTTTTTCTATTTGTGAAAAACAAAAAAAATCTCAATTTTGATTAAGTGTCGTGTTTGTCATTATTCTAACGAGTTACTCATATGTTATAGGCGATAAATGCGTCGTCTATGAGGACAAATAAAAGATGAGGGAATAGGAAGATTTAATTGCATTTACCTTCGTATTATATCGCCTTATAAATTATTGATAAACTTGCTAATAGGTAATAGGCATGTTGATAAGTTGAAATACATCTGATTAAGTTTTTTTTTAATGTTATGTATTTAATTGTGTTTAATTTTTGCTGAGGACAAAGTACAAAGTGCATTTGTGCTATGTTTTTCTAATACATTTTTTTCTTTAATTTTTATCAAGTCTGTATTTATGTAACATGAGAATAAATTAATTAATTAATTATAATATGATCTTGTTGTGACAAAAACTTATTAAAATAAAATAATTTCCTTTATGAAACAAATAATAATTTTAAAAAGCTATATACCTGTTGTAAAAGCTACGCTTTCATCATCAGTAGCAAAATTATGTGTATTAATAATAAATTTAAGAGATGTGTGAAAATAAATTATGCTTGTAGTGTTTTTGGTACAAAATTTGAACAATAATTAAGAATATAAACTGGAGTCAAAGTTTTATTATAAGTTTTATTCAAGCGTTCTAAACAAAACTAAACTAAAAATAAATAAAAATATATGCCATAAAACCTTGATCTTACTAATTGTAAAATAGTATGTGTATCTCTATGTATATATAATATTATATATTTATAACGTAATTTGTGTGAATTAATCTTTCGTTTGTCGAATATACAATTTCTGATCACTTGGGCAGTGAACATTGCATTTCTTGCATTTCTTCACACATTTTCAATAATCAAATTTCAATTCAACGGAAAATAAACAAAACTTGACTTAATAATTTTTAATATATCTGTCTGAGATGTTAAATTAAATTCACTTGACCGTGTTTTTTTTGGTCCAATATGCAGTGTCTGACAAATCAAATCTGATGGTGCATATTGAATTTCTTATACTTCTTCAAACATTTTCAATAATCAAATTGAAATTCAAGCAAAAAATAAACAATAAAATTATCAGTTACTTTAACTTGACGTAATAGTTTATCAATATGGTCGCCGAAGATGTCAGATTAAATACACTTGACGTTGTAGTTATATTTATTTCTGTCACCAGTGATGTATATAGTAACTAACAGCTGCATTATTGTGCTAGTAACATAATAGCTACTTCCTACATAGACAATATGATAACGTAATATTAATATTATGATATGCTTGACGATAAAATTCATTTAACTTATTTAGAAAAATAAATATTCTTTTTGTAAACATATTCAATTACATTCATTCATTTATTCTCAGAAATATTTTAGAAATTTGATACGTAACGTAAATTAGATTTAAGTAATTTAATATAATTATCTACAAAGTAATAATATTTCATTTTAATTACTCGAACATATTTTACAGTAAAATTCATTAATATGATTTAGTTTACATTTTACGTTCATGAAAATGCTTGCTCTTTTGAAACTATAAACTAAATAGAAATACAATTAACGTATATGAAACAAGATTTGCGATGCGCGATGCATTTCTTGCAATTCCTACATTGCGTCTTAAGTAATTATTACTATTTACAATAAATTGCAAGATGTAAATTGAAGTTTGCTATCGCTTTTGAACATTAATTGTAACTTGTTAAATATAAATAAACTAGTTTTTATAATTATGTTAGTAAATGCAATTTAATTTCTATTAGTGATTTTACGATAATTTACATGTGTAATTTATGTTTGATATTTTGAAAATAAACAGTTAAAGCTGCTTGCATTTATTGTAAATTTTAAATTAACAAAAATTTTGTGATTTTTTTGTAATAATTTTACTTCTGTTTAAAAATTTTATTTAACATATACCTATCCAATATTTTAACTGTTTTTTATTTTTTGCATTAAACACCATTAATTTTATATTTATTTATCTAATTAAACATTAGACAATTTTTAAATTAAAGAAAAATGCATTGGTCCTGTATAATTTTTTTTCACTAGAAATAAGATTAATTTTCAATAAATAATAATCAAACCTAAAATGTAAAAATGAACAAAAATATTTCGAAATCATTTGTACTTTAAGAGAAAACGGCGATTATACTTTACCTAAATGAGTTTGTTTACTTAAATTCAAGGTATTTTAGAAAATAAGAATTCGAAATGGCAAATTATGCCACGTTCATATGCTAATGTCTTCGGTCTTTTTACACGCTACGTTAAGTGATGAAGATTACTTAAAAAACAGAGACTATTAAAAAAAAAACCTTTTTGCGCCTACATCTTATTTTACAAAAAAGGAAAAATAAATATATGCGTTGAATGGCCGAGTCGTAACTGTATCTTTGTGTTTTTAATATAATTATATTTACGTATTAAGCGTGGTTTATGAAATTTGCGTATAGATTCATATTAAGATAGTTCGGAAATTGTAAAAATTGTTTCAAGTGTGACATTTGCTTGCGTTTTTACTTTACAGAGCCGTATTGAATTGTAATATTTTATCATAAATGCTTATGATCTTAACATCTTCAATATTGTATAAAACATATAATTTTAATGTAATAAAAAATCTTTCAGAATTTAATATATTAAAATAGCTTTAGATTGTAGTTTTCATTTTCAGCAGAAAAAATGATAAAACATAGAAACAAGTTACTAGTAACTTATGTCTATGTTCTGTTTATTTACTGTATATGTCATTTGTATCATTTTTCCTGATGAATATGAACGTTGATTACGTCGAAATGTCGATTATTAATAAATATTAATACAGAACTACAACCTAAAGCCGTTTTATTTTAATATAATTTTAAAATCAATGATTTATCTTTATATAACATGAAAACCAAAATAAAACTATGATAATGCAAATAAAATATTATATTTTGTAACTAAATTAATAATAATATAGTAATAATTGTATATAGTATTTTTTTGCAATTAATCAAATTTAATCTTTTTTTATTGGTATTCATAGTTTCTATTAAAACGTATTTAAGAAATTCATTATTAGTTATTAGTATATTTCAAATCGTTTAGAGATAGTCCGTTTCAGGTTAGTAAAACAGGATTGAATATTACAATTAATATATAAATATGACTTGAAGGTAACTGAAACTTAGGACTTCTCGTGTACTAATTTATATATCTTGTACATTATGATTAAAAAAGTTGTAACATTTTTTCGAATATTTATCACGAAAACAATATAATTTTAAAATTCTATATTTGCAATGTAATTATTTATTTTGTGAACTAAACTTCAATTTATTTTGACAGCTTGTTTATTTAATCGTGACAATTAAGAACTTGCTAACCACATAGTAATAAAACAGAAATTATGTAAGAACTTCAAAACTGTAAATTATTTACAACTGTCAAGCAAGCAAAATTACTTAATATCTTGTGTTTCTATACACTCGCAAAAAATAAATGGATTAATTTTTTAAAACTTATATAATTTATAAAAGTCAAACATATACATAATTATTTTTTTAAATATTTTATACATGGGAACCTTCATTCATCGTTCCTGTTTTTATTATTAATGTACAGCTTTGATTTAATTTGTTTGGTCCGAAATTTAGCTATATATATATTATATTCAATGTTGTGACAGATTATTTTAAAAAGGATTTAGATCAAGATTAAGATTCTTACAGTTAATATGTTTTAGATCAGATCATAGATCAATTTCTACACTCTGATCGTAAATGTCATAAAGAAAATCATTTGTTATATTTTTTAATAACAATAATAACAGAAGTATTATGGTTTTAAAGTATTCAATTAATTAATAAAAAGTTTGGTAATTTTATTGTGTTTTTGTTTCAATTAAAAGATTTTTTTTATTTTACAAAACAGAACTGATATTGGATGGGTCTGAGTAATTCGGAACCCACTATAAGCTGCAAGTCTCTTGCTTGACTGTGGGTTAACGACCTGCACCATTGACAATGCAAGTGAAAATTGTTAAAGAAACTATATTTTCAGCTTCTCGAGCATGTAGTCCCTATATGTTTCATCTAGGAATTACGGGAACTGATGATGAATATCTAATACAGGACTCAAATTTTGATTCCTTAGGACTTGTATTTTTTTATGAGTCCTTTTAAAAATAATAATAATTCAAATTTATTATCTCTCAAATTACAACATGTAGGGACTAATATTTTTTTCTTCATTACTGTAGTCGTTCTACTGGAGCAGATGAGGGCAATGAGGTGTTAAATTTTATTTATTATTTTATTAAACTAACATGCAAGTTATAACTTGTAATGCAAGTAAGATCATAGATCATTTATATATGATCTAAATCAAGATCAAGATCTGCAAAAATGAAATGATCTAGCTTAGATTAAAGATCTTAGATTTTATTCTAGATCAGTCACAACTTTGATTATAAACTATTAAATTATCAACTCAAAGCAATCTACACCAATAAATAAACTTCACTATTCCAATTACACATTTAAATAAAACTAAATTTAATCCAAATCACAATGGTTTAATTTTTTACAATCGTTTTACCAAAGCATATTAGCAGCATAAAATTTGAAATTAATTTCAAATTTCATTTAATGAAATTTTTTATTGATAAAAATTATTATAAGTTTGATGATTATCTCAGTTCTAATCTTTAATTGTAATGTCTTATGCAATTTATTTTTTATGTATTTTTAATTGACTTTTCGTATTCCACGTGGTTTATATGGAACTAAAAAATATATTATTGTTATATTATATTATATTATTATACTGCACTGCATTATTTTCTGTATATATATACATATATATATATATATATATATATATATATTTATTTATTTATTGTTGAAATTTTCCCATATCATTTGTATTTTGGTTTAAATGGAAATAAAAGTATTATTATTATTATATAGTCAGTGTTTTTAAAATTAGTGCACTAAATTGTGTTTCTGTATAAAAATTTGCAAGTGCTCGATAATAATATTTGTATTCCGGTTCTGTATCGTATGCCTGTCCTTTGCGTGAACGGGTCTGTTCTATTACGCATGCGTTTACAAGGATGTCTACATAGGTGCGGTTTAAGTATTATGTACACTTCATAGCCTACTATTTGTTGTCAAATAAACGAAGAAATTTATATATTCTTATACAAATTTTATACGACAGACACCAAACATATAGACAAAACTAAAGTCAAACCATATTATACTGCACTATAAGTAAGGTTAAGCTTTCAGAAAATATATATGTATACTTTCCACTTAAAAAGCAGATAAGACTAGACAAGGAGAGATAAATGGATGAAATATAAAAAATGATAAAGATAGAGAGAGGAATAAACTTTTTAAACCTGTTTCGCTAGAGTGGATGAATATAGGCGTTTATTTTAACTTTTTTTTATTTCATTTTTTTTTAGTTTATTTTTCGTTTTTTCTTTTTTTCCATTTTTTTTTCTTTGTTTTGATGACCGCAAAAGAAAATGAAGTGTAATTATTTTATATTGTTCAACATTAGCAATGCCTTCTTAGTATACACAGTGGCGTAGTAACTAGAATATTACCTTTATCTTTAAATTATTATGAACATGGACGAAACATGCTCACACATTGGAATTGTTAGCAAAGATAGATTTCTGAATGAAAAGAATTTGTGCTACATTTTTAGGTAAATAGCAAGATTGTGTATGTACTGCAGTTTGATGTTTCTAATATTACTGCGGATCAGTTTCTCTAAGTTTGCGTCGAATTTATATGAAAAATAGAACGTGTTCTAATTCATACATTTTTTATATAAACTATCACGGACTAACTGAGCATGCGCGTGTATAAAATATTTTATTCTGATTTATATATAGAATCGAATATTGGATCGTGCAATACAGAAAAATTTATTTGTACAGAAAACTATACATTTCAAATTTCAAATAAAATTGATCGACCAAAAATCGCTATGCGATCGACCTTTTGGCTACATCTTTATTTGTATATATAAAAACGAGTGTATGTCTGTCTGTTTGTCTTTTATGCATTACTACACCATTCATCCGATCGTCATGAAACTTTGGGAAGTTCTTGAGTACACTTCCTCGAAGGTTTCTAGGGGCCCCCAGGGCCCTGATAATTTTTCAAAAACTGAATTTTTGCGTAGTTGCGCAGCAACGCGCGACGGGAAAGCTAGTATAGTATATTCATGCATTTTATAAAATATTGAATATTTATTTTAGTATCCAACTTTTAACTTTTTCAATCAAAGATAGATAAAATAAAATACTTGTATATACAAATTCAAAATCTATTTTGTCTTGTTCAATACTCATATAACATTGATGAATAAAACACAATTTGTCTTTTGTTTTGTGTATACTTGTGCCTGTTTGTATGTGTGGTGTGTGTGTGTGTGTGTGTGTGTAAATGTGTGTGTGTGTGTGTGTGTGTGTGTGTGTGTGTGTGTATGTGCATTTGTCTGTAACGCCCACTATACCACGAAACGATTTATATCGGCAATAAATTATACGAAACCAATAAAATACATTCGTGATTAATTGTGGATTTATAATTCTGGATTAATTTTAATATAAAATAAAAAAACAAACTCAATATATATAAACTTGAACTATATATACAACATAATAGGTACCGCCTCTTTTGCATTGTGTAACGAATGCTGCTGGATCGTATTAAATGATTTATATTTAATTATTAAATTTGATCATTTGATCATTCCGTATGCATGATTTATATCCGGATCATTTTTATTTTGATCAATTTTTATTATTTTTTTTCTTGTTAGTGAAAAATTAAATTAATATTTTGATATATTGCTATGTGCTACTGTGGTTAGTTGTTTATGACATATTACTAATTTCAACAATCTTTCAAAAAAATAAAAATTTTCACAATTATAATACTAGACAAAAAATAATAAGTATTAGATTGAATTTATCTAGATTAAATGTTGTAATACCTTATAATGTTAGTTCAGCAATAAAACATATTTGATTCTAAATGCATTTTATAATGTTAATGAATTTCAAGAAAATATTTGTAATATTGTCATATAATATTTAAGATTATAATTGATTATAGTTGTATATATGTGTATTTTCTTTTGAATGACTTACGGTAATGTACGTTTTTGTATTTCTCTGACTATTAGTAAATTAATATAGTTATTGAATTTATAGAATTTTCTAGGCTAGTAATCCGTGATTGATATATTCTAGTCGTAGACGTTTTTACCATACATCGCAGATAGCATCCCCAGTGCCATATATCTTGGCATAATTTTAAATTCGCTAATGAAATTTGTCATTTATTTTGAGGATACATTTTTTGTCAATTACATAATAAGAATAAGAATTACAATAAGAATTGGAAATACTGTCAATTACATTAAATTTACTTTTATGTTAACAAAAGCAATCCAAAATTATTTTATATAACAGTAAATTGCAGTAAATTTTACGTACAATTAATATTTAATATATAACACCAACTTTGTAAACTCTATAGTATTTCGAAATGTATGAAACTTCAGTGCGTCGACGGTAACCATAGCAACCCAACAATTGTCTTTAACTCTAGCGTGCTACTGCGACTGTTTGCAGCATCCGCTATGCGGGCATGTCTTAAGTTAATTGGACATTTCAGTAGACAAGACATTCTTCGCATTGTTATCCATCTTACTACGGGGGCCTTTAATCTGACTTATCTGCCTCTGCCTCTGCTTCTCTCTCTTCAGTTTCGGTTTGTTTTAAGTTTTTCGTTTACATTTATTTCACTCCGACAATGCACACTTACATTTTCCTCTTGTGCCAGCTACCCATTTTATTGTCTATTTCCATTTCTTTCTAACTAATAGAAATTGTATGAAATAATGTGTGTGGTTATGTTTGAGCAATTTGAAATTCATATATGGAATTATGTAATATTATATTTTACTGTTAGACTAAGATGGTGATTGTTCAGTGAGGGAACAATCGTTGAGAATGAATTGTTAAGTTGTAAAATGGTGTTATTGTTAATAATCTTGAGTTAGTTTAGCGCAGAGTTTATGAGGTTGTAATATGAGGATATGTTGTAATTAGATATGTAATATACGCTATACAATTATGGACATTGTTTTGTAGTTTATGTTGGCGAAAAATAGATTGTAAAATTTTAGTATTGTAATAAAAATTTTAGTACAAGTAAGTTTTAATTTGACAATGCTTTATTGGGTTTTAGCAAGTCAAGTACAGACTAATGCAGTGTTTTAAATGTAATGCTTTTTGTTTTCTTCAAAACTAAGCTTTACTTTCTTCATAAATATGATTATTAAAATTACTAGAATGAAATTTATATTTTGCGATAAATATTTATTTTTGTCAAAGTAAAAAATTTTTTAGAACTTATTATATTAAAATAAAACGGCTTTAGATTATATTTTATTTATTAATAATCGACGTTTCGATGAACTCAGAGTCCGTCTTCATCAGAAAAAATAATGCAAATAACATTTACAATAAATAAACAGAACATAGAAATAAGTTATTAGGTAACAAAATAAATAATTAGATCATAAAATTTTATAAATTTTTAACCAATAAAAGTCAAATTTTATTTAAGTCAGTGCCTTTATTATCTTTTTCTTTATAAAACTTCTATTGCTACTCTTGTCAATCTGCTGATAATATAAATTGGTCTAGCAATTATTACTGTACATCTTCGAATTTTACATTATAAAGATATGTAAAATTCGAAAATGCTTCCATTAATTAAAAATTTACAAATTTAAAGATCTAGTTACTTACTTTTTTTTTTACAGTAATTTGTTTTTCTGTTTTGTTTATTTACTGTAAATGATGAAGATGGACGTTGAGTTTGTCGAAACGTCGATTATTAATAAATAATAATATAGAACTATAACATAAATCCATTATATTTTATTTATTTTTATTTTTGAAGAGAATTTTGTCTAAAATGTAAAATTTCATATTGAAATTTGTAAATTTTAATATCATAGTTTTAAATTTGCAAAATTCAATAATTATAACAGGGCAAGTTAATGAGTAAATAAATTTTTTACTTTTTCGAACCAATAGTTGACAATACTGATTTCAAATTTCTAAATCAAAATTTCAAATTGTATTTTTGTTTATAAAGTGATCGTTTTTATTTATTGTTATTTTATATAATGTGTTATTTTTAGCTTTTTATTGTCAACGAAGAATTGCAAACTAATATAAATTTTTATTTTACTTGAAGGCAGTATAACTAGTAGGATTATTAGCAGGAGTATTGTGATAGTTATCTAAGATGCAGGAATGTCGATTAGGTAATAGACAAAATCATTCTAAATAGATTATTTAGTTTAAAAATTAGCATTAATATCAACGCAGTGAAGCTAATGATTTGATATGACGGCGTGTCAAAATTAAATGAATTATAAAAGAATAAAAAATGAACAACCTTTTAAGATTTTTGATCACTTATAAATTAATAAATTTTTGAGAAAATTATATTTTTTGGATTTATAACAATTATGTTTCACCTCATTAGATTTGATCTGTATATCATCGAAAACAGTTCTAATATAAAGTTTTGCAATTTTTACCGTTTTGAGTCGTAAGAAAAATTGAGAGCTCAGAGGATGACTTAATTTTTGAAGTGACGAAATGATTGAAGATACGAGTATAAAATTACAAGTATGAGTTCATGTACAATGTTTTGAATCAATTTTTTTTTAAATAAATAAAAAAAAAATTAAATACTTGGAACGTTTGAATAAAAAATAGTATATGGGTCATAGTAATATAGTTTTAACATTTGGTTTTGAAAAAAGTTGACAATTTGAAGTTAAAATTATTGCTGTTTTTTGTTAAAATATGTTGTTATATTTTCACTATTAGTGTACAAAAATAATACTTGTATCGAAATTTTTTTTTTATAGACAATATACGTTAATATGTTCCTCAAAATAACAACATTTATTTGTATAAAATTATTGCGTTTTACTAAAAATTATATTATCATTACTTAAATATTGTAAATTAATACTAATGAATACAATAATTTATCTATCAAAACGAAAAACCTTATATTTTGCGTCTATTGATTAGACCGAGACTGACCAGGAAAATTCGGTTCACATCTATAATTTTGTATTACGAAAATTGGATCCTGGTTTGGTTTTTTATTAATGCACAACTAATAGATGATAATATGAAGCAATAGAGCCTTTAAAAGTTATTGTTTATTAAATTAACCATAGGGACTGACATGGAAATTTTGAGGTTACGGCGTGACATGCAAACATATAATTTCATATAAATCTGAGAAATGGTTTTATTTTTTTTTTACCGTTGATATAATTGCTTTGGATATGTATTAAATAATGTACACAATCTATAATAATAATTAAAACATTATTATTTAACACGTACAAATAGTTTTATCCTACCGGGACTGACCAGGAACGAAAACTGGAGACACAACACTTATGACGAATAGCGAAGTTCTGATACAAATTTTGACCATTTGCATGTGAGTATAATACTTTAATTTGAATGTTTACCTTTCGATATCCACAACTGTTTTGCTCTATAATATCATTTATTTACTTCAAAATCTTATTCAAACTTGAATTTTCTTAGTGGCGACCGGGACTGACATGATAAATTTGACCCTTTTAATTGAAATTACGTTATAATTACGCAATAATTTTATTATTGCACTATTTAAAGCTCGTCGAAATACATGTATTTTTACTACTTTGACTGCAAGGAAAAAGTAGTATAGTGTTTGGTACGGTGTCTGTAACATTTTCAAAAAAAAAAAAACTTGTATAGAAATCCTTCATATAGCCTCTAGATGACGAATCTGAACTTAGTTTATGTGGGTGTATGGATGTGCGTCGTCAGCTCGCTCGCTCGGTCGTCAGACAAAATTTTGTGATCGCAACTCCTCCTAGACGGTTCAACCGATTATAATGAAATTTTCAGGATAAATTTGCCTAGTGCCCAAGATGGTCATGTGGTTTTGGTTTTTTCCAGTGATGCCAACTTTCCGAGAAAAAAATTACTAAAGTTTTTAAAAATTCATTGTGGCTACATTATTTATCCGATTTTGATCAAATTTTCAGAAAAGATTTCCCTAATGCTCCTATTAATTACATAATTTTATTAATATTTAGTGTTGCCAACTTTCCGAGAAAAAAATTACTAAAGTTTTAAATTTTTTATTATGACCATGTTATTCAACCGATTTTACTCAAATTTTCACAAAAGATTCTCATAGTATTCATATAATTTATGTAATTTTAACAAAATACAGTGTTGCCAACTTTCCGAGAAAAAAATTAGTAAAATTTTTAAAAATTTATTATGACCATTTTATTTAACCGATTTTAATCAAATTTTCATAAAAGTTTTTTTTAGTGCTTAAATAAATTATGCAATTTTAACAAAATACAGTGCTGCCAACTTATCGAAAAAAAATCACAAAATTTTTAAAAAATTCATTGTGGCTACATTATATATTCGATTTTGATCAAATTTTCAGAAAAGTATCTCCTAATGCCCAAATAAATTATAATATTATTAAAATACAGTGTTGCCAACTTTCCGAGAAATGTCAAAGTAGTCTATATATGGGTTTATCCATATACTTCTAATCTTGTTTTTTCTAATTTTTTTTATTTATTTTAAAAATTGCTGTAATTTTGAAGATATTTAAATTTATGTTTGATAGTATAAAATAAGATTTTTTTAATTGACCAATATACAATATCATTTTCGAAAATACGAAATCCATTAGAAACAAAGTCTAAATGCAAGTCGGTACGTATCAAAGAAGCAAATGATACTTTTACAATACAGTTAATGCTTGCCACCTCCGTATACGGTAAACGACTGATGAAACACCAGAGCCATCTATGTGTCGTGTTGTGTTTGTGTCGTGACTTTCCCTCAGGTTTCTTCTTCTTTCTTTCCGCCTCTATTCTTTTCCCAATATTTTTTATCTCTCTCACTTCTTGGCCTCACGCGCGCGAACAAATCCGGATAAAACGATAAATTTCGCGTATAATTAATTCGTGCGATTAGATACATATCTTTCGATTCGTCAATGTTTTATATATTATATACACCTTGTATATAATTATATATAGTTGGATTATCAAACGATGGATTCTGAATTACCTGAATCAAAATTAAACAAAAATATTTAACTAGATATTAATTATAAATATAATAAAAAATCTTTCAGAACTCATTATATTAAAATAAAAAATTAATAAAAAGTACATGCATAATTACGCCACGTACCCAAAAGGGTCTGCTACAAACTTTTTTCACTATTCCGAAATTAGTTTTCTTCAAACATTTCTATTCAGACAAGCAACTCTAGCTTCATCCACATTCATGACAATCATGTCAATTCATGTCATACCACTTCATCTAGTCATCGGAGTCCACGCAAACGTTTACCTTCAAAATCATTCACATATTTGCTCAATCAAATGTTCATTAGACATTCGCTCAAGATAATCGAATCATCTTAACCGATTAATACCAACTTTTGCAACAACATTTTTTTTAATTGCACACTCATCATAAACTAATTTATTTCGTATCCGATTTCTTCTAGTTACACCACATGCGGCATGTTAATTTTTGTATGCTTTTGTTCCCAAACCCAATAATATTTCAAAATATTTATCGGTTATTATAACGTTATTTAAATATTGTTACGTTATTGTGTTAGAAATTATAATTTAATTGTTATTATAACGTTATCGGATATCGTTACGTTACGGTTTCCATAGTTGACTATATGTAATGATTTGTAAAAAAAATGGTTCGTATACAATTAACAAATAGCAGGCAAGCGACTTCTTTCAGTAGTCCAAGTATATATGTTGAAACCTAAAAAAAAAGAACGCGTGCACATTGCAATTGTTTTAAAAGCGAATGAATGAGACAGAATGAGATAGAAATAGTTAGATTGTGTCCTATGTCCTACATTCCAATGTAATAGCGTTTGTCATGGCTGTTGCCATGGTTACAATAAATCACCCAAGTTATCTTGTCTTCTGTTATAAGAGTTTTTCAGTAAAAATTCGAATAGGAAAAACGTTTGTGTTTCCTACCATTTATGTATTTTCTATATATTGGAATTTATTTCATGAAGTATTGTTATATATGGACAAGATTGAATAATGTATAAATTTATATTTAACAAAATATTCATGTAAAATAATGTATTTTTTTGTTCTATTTCTTTTAAATTAAATATTCATTATAAATGTGTTTCTTGATAACTAATGTTATTTATTACTCACATCAGTTGATTTTTGAAATAAGACTTTAAATTAATTACTCAATAATTTGTAACTAAACATAAAATTGCGTTTGAAATATTTGACGTATTAGAGCAGGTAGATGAATTTGTGTATTTGGGTAGTTCATTATCTAGGGATGGTCTCTTTGATCGTGAAATTGAAAGAAGAGTTAATGCTGGTTGTAAGGTTTTGGGTGCTTTCGGTACTTTGGCTGGGAATGTAAATGTTTCCAAAGAAGCCCGTTTAAGTGTGTACAACTCTGTTTTGGTGACTATGTGATGTATGCTAGTAAATGTTGGGTTTGGCTCCAAAAACATAAAAGAAAAATGCTGCTGTGGAAATGAAATTTTTACGAGGGGTATGCTGTGTAACTAGGAGGAATTTTGTACGAAATAAATTAGTGTATGATGAGTGTGAAATTGAAAAAAATGTAGCAAAAGTTGGTGTAAGTCAGTTAAGATGATCGTTTGGTTAAAAGAATTTATATGAATGATGATTTTGAAGGTATATGTTTGCATGGACGGCCGATGAGTATTTTAAGTGGTATGATTGAAAGTTTTTCGTGAGCAAAAGTTTTCAAATAGTAGGAATAGAAGAGTATATATGAGAGGTCTTATGAAAATTGCTTGTTTGGATAGGGATGCTTGGAGGAAACTAATTTCGGAATAGAGGAAAGAGTTTGTGCCACACCCCTTTGGGTACTTAGAGTGATTGTGTTTTTATGTATGCTATAATACAGAGCAATTTTTATGTCATTTTTTTAAAATATTATTAATAATCGACGTTTTGATGTACTCAACGAACATCTTCATCAGGAAAAAATAATACAAATGTCATTTACAGTAAATAAACAGAACATAATGAGCTCTAAACGATTTTTTACCATATTAATATAATATTATTAATTTAAAAATAATTTTAGAGTTGAATTTATTTCGATTTTCGAAAAATTTGATAAAAATGTTAAAGGTTTTTATTTGCTATATTAAATCTTAATTTGTTTCTGTATTTTTTCAATACTATTTTGAAAGTGTCAATTTATTATATTCCTTTTTGTTTTTTTTTTTTCGAGCTATTAAAATTAGGAATTGTTTTGTGGATGAAATATCTATTTATGGTAACAATAAACAAAAGAGTACTGAAAAGTGTCGCTCTGATGATAAAAATATATTCACCAATTGGCGTTAGCAAACCCAAAATTAATATTTTAATGTTTCTTCATGTTAATTTTATTTACAAACAGCCGTAGAAAAAATAATGTAGGGAACTCATACACAAAGTAGTTTTTTTTTTCACTTATGGAATTTTCACATTTGCATTCGGTTCATCAGGTCATTCTTTCCTTTCGTGAAAAAACCACACAACTTTTTACACTTGTTGCATAAATTACTATTATGTATAAAATAAGCATATATATATATATATATATATATATATATATATATATATATATATATAGACATATACCATATAAATTTAGTTTAAGAAATCTTGAAAGAATATATTTAATTGAATATTTTTTAAATAACACAAATTTGGTTACAGACAAATATAGTTGAAATACCACATTTATCATATATTCTATAGAAATTATTAGAATAAAATATTACAATTCTTTTTTTTTTCTTTTCTTGCTCATAACTTCACGTTAGTATGCCTAACCTCTAAGCCCGTATTCATAGTCTGTCACTATCTTCTATACTTGTCGCCTATTTCGAAATTAACATACAATAGCATAAACTTATTATTAAATCTGAAGTCGTACAGTCGTATATGTATTTTCTTATATACATAAGCCGTATAACTTATATATACTCAACACACGCATTTACACCTTTGCACATTAGATTGCGCATGCGTATATACAGTACGTCTTAAATTGTTTGTCCTTTTCAATGAAGCACTATTATTTAAAGTCATAAAACAATTTTTGTTTTGTTTTGCAATTCAACACAAATATAACGTTCATATTAATTTTAACTATTTTTTTAAAATAAAAGGATATAAATGAACAAATTCTATGTGGTCAAAAATAAACATTTTATGCATGAGTTTCATATAATATTTTTTACGATTATCTGCAATTAGAACTACATTATAAAAAAAATAGTTAATTTTCATAAAAAGCTGGAACAAATGATATACAGCAGTTTAACATTTAGTAAATTTACAGACATCAGTATTTTTTACAAATCGTATGTAATAATGAATTTGTAGAATTTTCTGGGTTGGTATGCCGTGGTTGATCTATCCTTGTCATAGACGTTTTGCTATACATCGTAGATGGCATCCTCAGTGCTTTGACTGAACGACAGTTTCTGGTTCCGTAATCTGGTATATAATATACTATACTATATATATATATATATATATATATATATATATATATATATATGTAGGTATATATATATATATATATATATATATATATATATATATACATATATATGTAGGTATATATATATATATAGTAAAATGTTTTAACGGGAAAATAGTCAAGGTTAGATGTTATAAATAAAATTCTCATGTAAGAGTCATTTGCCAAGCTTTCGGTGTGATTTTACACATTTTTCAGGACTTGTTCTTGTTAGAAAATGTTGTTTAAGTTTAATTTATATTTTTTTGAGTTAACTATTCTATACAATCTACTCTTTTATGATTGCTGTACCATTTATGTTTAAGTTTATGTTTGTACATTTTCTAACAAGAACAAGTCCTGAAGAAGGTGTAAAATCACACCGAAAGCTTGGCAGATAAATCTTACATGAGAATTTGATTTATAACATCTAACCTTGACTATTTTCCCGTTAAAACATTTTACAATATTATATTTTCTAGTCGTGAAATTTTTAATTTACATATATATACCAGATTGCGGAACAGAAACTGTCGTTCAGTTATCAAGCACTGAGGATGTTCTCTATGATGTATGATTACAAAATTATATTATTATTATAGAAAATTTATGTAAACCATCGTTTTGCTAAAATAAAATGTAATTTTTTTGGGATTGTTTTTATTCAACTTCTTTTACAATGTAATTTACACTAACATAAAAGTACAAATCCAATATTTGACATTTATAACGCTAAGATTTAATAATTTCTTTGCATATATTTATATAATTTGATAATAATTAAAAAATTAATGGAAATTTACATTTTTTATCATATCTGAAAACAAATAACGTAAGTATGTATAATATGATATATTTTATTAGATACCGACAACTAATTTAAGACACTTTGTACATTTTAAGAAAATACGCACTTACATATCAGTAAATTTCAGTTATAATAAATTGTTGAATATAATACTAAACAATTAGTGGTTTTATGAAAATTTATTATTAAATTATTTTTTAGGTATAAATTATATCGCAATTTTATTATCTTTTAATATGGTATGCTTTAAGATTAATATACTTAGAATATTTCTAATTATACCGCATTGTTTAATTCTAGGAATGAAAGATAGGCATGGTTATTTATGGTAACAGACTGCCAATTGTTTTGCTATTAAGTATAAAAGTAAAATATTACATATAAATTACTTATTATACATGACTTATAAATGTACTTATTTTGTACCTATAAATTTTGAAGACTAAAATCAGTACTTAATTTTTTTCAAGTAAATTAACAGAATTCCGAAAATGATAAATCTCTCAAATTGGATTTTTGCATATTTTGCTTTTATTTTTTTAATCAAAAATATGCATTAAAATAATTACTTAAATATATGTTTTAAAACAAAATTATTTATAATAAATAAAAAAATAAATTTTCAAGTTGAATGTGAAATTTGAATTTACTCGTTGTGACGTATTAGTGCCTCTTGCAGTAAAAACAAAACAGTGTTTCCTATATCTGTTATGTCAAAATACACAATATACAAAGCAAAAAGCATGGCGCGCAAAAATCCTTATTTTTCTGAATTTTTTTACAAAAATACTGTAATATATTTTAATTAAATAAAATATGTTATGACATTGTTTTTATATAATCTTACAATATTTCACGTTAAAATCTTAAATTTTACTCTTGACTATTTTTTCTGAAATAGGCTCACTTACGTACGCGTCAGATGCGTACAAACATTATTTAGTATTACTTGCGTACAAATAAGGGTCGGCTTAAGCCCAGGTAGTGAAGGTACTTAGGCCGAGTGTCATAAGCGTACAGCGATTTTACAAATAATCAAGTTAGTATTCAATTTTAATATTGACCAAGTTTCTATTTATTGGTTTAAATTTAATTTGTGTAGATTAATGGACAGGGCCGAGTTGTCTCCCAAAATTTGAAATTATACTTGAGAAGAAAAAAGGTTATGACCGAGTTGTCTCCCGCGCATGGTCTCCCAAGATTAAAAAGTAACCTAATCTAACCTAGCCAATCATTTGCGCTAGTCGTCATTTGCGCCGATATTGACGCAATTGATATACAGATAAGGCGCAAATGATGAACGCCGATTTTAAATTTTGGGAAACAACTCGGACATGCCCGGGAGACAACTCGGTCACGAAAAATCTTTACCTGGCTAACACGGGTGACAACTCGACTCGTCCGAGATTAATATATGACCAGAAACACAACTCGACATTTCCCAAACCTCTGTACGCATCTGACACTCGGCCTAAGTACCTTCACTACCTGGGCTTGAGCCGACTCTTATTTTTACGCAAGTGATACTAAATAATGTTGGTACGCATCTGACACGTACGCAAGTGACACGACACCATTTTTTCTAGAGTATCTACATTTATAATTTAGTAATTTCCTAATGAATCTAGTAGGTATGATTAGTATAATTAATTTTTAGATAAATTTATCTGCTAGATGCTAATGATCAAATAATTAGTGCATGAAAATATTAACTTTGGAATTTTGTATATCATACAATTAAAATTTTATTCTCAAATGACTATATAACGTTAAATTTAATAAAAACAAAACAACCAACAAGTAAATTAACAAAATAAACTTGGTAATAGACTAATTAAAATTTGAAATAAAATTTTAGCGGATGTTTAACTGATATCATAAAATTAAATTTAGATAAAATGGAATATTATTTTTAAAGTTTATCTAATTTAATAATGGTACACATTGTATTTGTATGAGAATGTAAGAAAATTAGCAAATAATTGTTACTATTTCAGCAGTTGTTTTTGCTAATTATTTTTTTGATTTTAAATTATGTTAATTAAGAATATTAGTTATTACACTGTCTTTTTTAAAATAATTTATGATAGTATTCTGAACAGCGATGTAACACAACGGCGTGTTTTTTTTTGTCAAATGTAAAATTGCATTTACTAAAAGAAGACAAAACATACTGTTACGCTACGTCGCTGTTCAGAATACTACCATTAGTTTTATTTGTCACAAGTCCTACGTGAAATATAAACTATATGTTCAAGATAGTGAATTACACAATTTTGTTAAAAAAACTTATTCGTATTGTTTTATAGTGAAATCCAAATCACTTAATTATTGTATAAATAAAATGTAATTAGCAACTTAAATTTTAATACCTACTTTTATGTACATCTGACGACACAATCCTGGTTTTTACTTCAATTTTCCGATTAGTAATAACTTTATTCTCTAACCATTTTATTTATGGATTAACTTATCCTGAATTTAATTTCTCTTTATTATTACGAATGATTACTTAGTAACAAAATCTATTAGAACTCATTATATTTGAAAAAAACGGGATTTTAAGTTCTAGTTCTGTAATAATTTATTAATAAATCAACGTTTCGACCAACTGAACGTGCATCTAGATCAGGAAAAAAGAGAGAAAATTTATCGATTTTTTCTGATGAAGACGCACGTTCAGTTCGTCGAAATGTTAATTTATTAATAAATTATTACAGAACTAGAACCTAAAACCGTTTTATTCATAGTAAGTTTTAGTTAATTACAAAAAATGTATAAGTACTGTAAAAAATGAATAAAAATTTTCATTGATAATTATAGTAATTTTACCATATTTTATGTTGTAGTTTATATAAATTATTTTAAATTTACCAAAAAACTATCAAATTACAATGAAATATATAGTAAAATTATTATGATTACCAATGTAAATCTATATTCATTTTTTACAGTTAGTAATTAAGAAATACAGATTGTGTTCAATTTATGACTTTGTCATAAGTCGATTCTAAGGTAAATTACATATCAGTTTTTTTTATTATTAGTATCTTTATAAATCGAATTTTTATTTGTTTTTAAGTGTTGATATTTTTACATATGAACGTGAACTCAACAAATTAGACAATATTGCCAAAAAAGAAACGGACACTTAATGTGCTGTATTTTTTGTCCTCAAATATATCGTATGTCAAAACTATACATAAATTAATAAAAGAAGATTTTTTAAATGCATTATGCAAAGAGACGCTCCCTATATCAAAGTACATACATATACAATAAATTATTAAGAAAAAAAAAAATGAAAGAAAATTACAATAAAAGTAAATGGTATGATCGTTTGTAATCATCACCTGATTTACCTGATTTTAATCTACAGAACTTTGATCATTCTTTTTTAAATTAAATAAATATAAATAAAACAAAAATTTCATATAATAATATTTCTTTAACAATAATTATTTTTATTTTTCTTGAAATGTATAATAGTATATTATGTTACGAGTAGTAGAAAGCGATGATTATTGTGTTGAGCTCACATATTTTTGACCGAGGCAAAGTCGATACCAAGCAATCTGGACCAAACACAAAAACAGCTTTCTATTCCAAGTCAGACATATACGATTTTTTCTTTAAGCGAAAACTAAACTAAAGTCAAAGTATCTTTAACCTTACTAACAGTTGTTATTTATATTTGTTACCTGATTTGTAAGAATTAATTTTTCTTTTGTTAAATATACAATTCCTGACCACACTGGGCGGGCGGTATACATTAACATTTCTTGCACTCCTTCACACATTTGCAACTTAACTTGACTTAATAATTTTTAATATAGCCGGGAGAGATGTCAAATTATATACACTTGACCGTGTTTCTTTGGTCGAATATGCAGTGTCTGACAAATCTGTCGGTGTACATATACTTATTTATACATTTTCAAAAATCAGATTAAATTTCAAGCAAAAATAAACAATGCAATTGTCAATTAACTTAACTTGACGTTACAGTAATTTTTGGTGCTGGCACCAGTGGTGCATATTGTAACTAACTGGTGTATAATAATAGCATTATTGTACTAGTAACATAATAACTTTCTTCTACCTAGGCAATATGGTAACTTAAATAATATTATGATACACTTGAAGAAAGAATATTTTTATATCATTTTTTATTTGTTTTTTTTGTCGATAATTTTGCGAAATAAATTTACCATAATTTAATATTGCATAATAACATTGTTGCTAATAAAATAAATTTTTACGTTAATCAAATACAACAACACATCTTTATTTATAAAGCCATTAAAATCAAGTACAATAAAGTTTCGTTCTGCTTTATAAAACGTGAATGTGAACAAATAACTTTCAATTAATATTATAACATTTTTATTAATACTAAAATCTAAAATGTGTTATTATAGTCGATATAAAAGGAACACATATATACATTCACAAATATATGTGGATAGGTTAACTCCAACAGTAACTGAACTAACTGAAATAAAAGTTGTATAAAGTTAGTCATTAACTTAAATATAAAAATGCCTAGCGTATGTGTATGTGAAATTTCAATTTTGTTAAAAAGTCCAAAAAAAAATATACATTATACTATTACATAATAAGGTTATAAACATATAGGTAAATTCATATACAAACTTCAATATTAACATTGTATAAAAAATATATTTTTCAAAAATTATTAAAAGAACTTAACATAGTAACAAATCTTTTAGAACTCATTATATTAAAATAAAAAGGCTTTATAATTTAGTTCTGTATTAATTTTAATTAAAAATATATGAAGATATATTTCTAATGAAAACGGTTATGATAAATATTTTATCAAAAAAACAATATAACCGAGAAGATCTAGAGTTGTTGAAGATTTGCTTGATAATGAAAACATATTTGTTACCGATAAAATAGACAAAATTTTATCAAGAAAAAATATTAAAATTTTCTATTTTCCACACTTGAAATTGCAACACATGTTGAAAAGTGTAAAAGATATTATTCCTCTTCAATCTTCAGGTATAACTCCGTGCGAATGCGATAAGATTTATGTAGGACAGCCAGGTAGAACTGTTTCTACTAGACTGACAAAATATAAGAGGTCAATATTATTGTACAATATGCGTTATAAAATCTTCATTATGTAAAATTCGAAGATACTATAATAATTGCAAGGACCCAACAATATTAACAGTAGATTGATAAGAGAAGCAATTGAAATTAATAAAGAAAAAAATAACATCAAACAGTGTAAAGGCACTGACTTAAATAAAATTTGGCTCTCTTTAATTAAAAATTTATAAATTTTATAATCTTGTTACTTATTTTGTTACCTAGTAACTTGTTTCTATGTTCCGTTTATTTATTGTAAATGTCATTTGTATAATTTTTCTTAATGATAATGTACGTAGAGTCGAAACATCTATTTTAAATTAAAAATACAGATCTTAATCTTACAGCCTTTTTATTTTAATATAATGAGTTCTGAAAGATTGTTTACTATGCCTACCATATGTTTATGTGAAATTATAATTTTTTACTAATATGTAATAAATTCGAAGTTATTTTGAAAAGAAATATACATATATTACTACAAGCATAATAAAGAGAAACATATGGATAAATTTATATACACACTTCAATATTAACATTATGCATTAAAAATATATATTTTAATTTTTTTTTGTAGACATTAAAAGAACTTGTTTTGAAAATATGGTTGTAATCGAATAAATAATTAGCTAATTTTTCTTTTTTTGGAAGTTAGCAGAATGTAAAAACAAAATTGTTTATTATTTTTAGATTGTTAAAATAAAATTTTCAAGTTGACAATATCGTGCAAAATCATTTTTTATGAACACTAGCCAAAATTTTAATAATTTTTTCTGAACATTGGTAACATTGTACAAAAATAAAATTATGTAATTTTCGTGGGAACTTAGCAAAACTTTTCTGAAAACTCGTTAGCTAAAATAAAATTTTAAAAACTTTAGTATTGTTTCTCTAAAAGTTGACATTACAAAAAAATTAAACTACATGCCCATTTCGGGCAATAATAGAACTTACACTTTAGTGCAAAAAAAAAAACATAAATACTTTATCAGTCACTACATCGTTACTTCTTTTAAACGTAGTAGTAAAAAATGTACTCATAAAAAATCTTTGAAAACTTTTAGACCAGACCCTAAATGTATAAAACGCTCTATAACATAATACAATTGACAAGTTTTATGTAGCGATATTATTAACAAGCTCATGAAAATTATCCATAAGACTATATGTATATATGTGTGTGTGTGTGTGTGTGTGTGTGTATTAATAAGCGAACAATATTACACATTATGTATGTATGTATTGTTTCATATCATATACAAGTGTAATTGCTGTATGATTTCTTAAAAAAGAAAGAAAAAGACCAAAATCATTTATATTCTTGTAAAATTACTCAACATTGCTTTTACTATTGTAAAACAATGTTGAGTATTGTATAGTCGTCATGGCGATAACAATTTCAGCGGCTTTTGTTTTATTTATATTAAATATTTTGTTGCAGTTTTAGTGCAAATATGCTTGAAATTTTCATTAGTATACCAAGCGATTTTTTTCCAGTTATAAAATTATAATTAAATGCTACAAAATATTTTTTGTTGAACAGGAAAGATATAATAATCTACGCCATGAAAATATGGCATTGCGCCATAATTGTGCGTTTACATGATTTAATTTACACTTTACAAATAATTTCAAAGTTACAAATATTTCTTTATAACGTTATTTATACAGGGTGATTTATGACGTCGAGGAAAAACTACACCGGATGATTCCTATGAGTAATCTAAATTAAAAAACAAATAAACATATGTCCGAAAATGCTTTCTATCGGAACTGTAGCTGTTAGAAGTTTATTACATGTAACATCAATCAATTACTCAAAGTAATCGCGTTAGTCTTATTTATTATATCAAGAAAAAAACAAAAAATCTATTGTCACAATAATTTTCTCTGACATTAAATTAATTATGGATGAGTTCACAGTACATGAGTATGCTGATATAATTTTTATTTATGGATTTTGTGATGGAAATGCACTACAAGCATCAAGAGAATACCAGCGCCGATTTCACTCGTCCGACGTTGTCATGCTAGTTTTAGAGTCGAAGGAGGACAATTCGAACACAAAATTTGAGTTTAATCCCAGACGTTCTTGCTTTAAATTAGTACCTTATCACATTCAACATGTAAATAAACTTCTAATATGTAATAAACTTTTAACGGCTACAGTTCCGTTATAAAGCATTTTCGGACATATGTTTATTTGTAGTTTTTTTATTTAGATTAGTCATAGAAATCATCCGGTGTAGTTTTTCCCCGACGTCATAAATCACCCTGTATAACATTATATAACGTAACAATTTATATTGTAAATATTGTTTATAACGTTATGTAACTAAAACAAATAAAAAATAACGTAGTACAATAACGTAACGATTTGAAACGTTATTTCTGCACTGGTTTCGAAAAATATCGTGTGCGGTACACATAATATTTTATTTAGCACGTTAATTTTTTATATTGCAGTTATATATATATATATATATATATATATATATATATTACGTTGTTATAAAATTATTCCAAACTGCAGAACGTACGAGGATAGTATCAGAAGTACTTGACCTGACATATAGATGGCGGTTGCTGTTTGGAAAGAATGATCTTCATAATGTAAAATTTGAAGATCCTATAATAATAATGGCAAGACCTATCAAATATTAACAGCAGATTGATAAGAGAAGCAATTGAAATTTATAAGGAATAAGATAACATCAATCACTGCTAAGGCATTCAGTTAAATAAAATTTGGCTTCTATTAATTAGAAATCTATTAAAAAAAAATTTATGATTTAGTTACTTATTTGTTACCTAGTAATTTGTTTCTATGATTTGTTATTTACTGTAATGTCACTTGAATCAGTTTATCTTGATGAAGACGAGTGTTGAGTTTCGCCGAAGCGTCGATTATAAATTAATTTTAATACAGAACTCGAACTTAAAGCAGTTTATTTTAAATAATGAGCCCTGAAAGAGTTTTTTTGCTATGTTAGAATCTATTTAGTTAGTGTTTTAATAGAAACGAAACAGAATTGTTTTCAAAAAATACTCTGTATATGAAATTAAACTATGAACATGAGTTTAATTGCATAAAAATAACTATAAAAAGTTTAATAAATTTCTATAAATAAATTTTATGAATGCTTTGCACATTTTAAGCAAACTGTTGTAGCAGAGACTGGTGAGGCAATAATATAATATTTAATAAATAAATTAATACTTTCTATAATGTAATGAAAACCTACACAATTTTATAATTTTATATAGATTGTATGTAGATGCATAATATTACATTTATTATTTATAAAATTTTATATTCCTTCCATGAACTAATAATGTATAGAATATTGTTATATTGCATTTTTATAATTATTTTGTTTTTGTTATATAAATGAAATGTGAATGATATTCACATTAAAAATTAAACCTATGTATAAGGGTTAATAAAAGAGTAATACCTCTGACTTATGTATATTTTAGTTAGTAATTTAGTATTATATGTAACCATAAACTAGTGGTAACGTGTCGTACTGGAACTTCAGAATTTTATGATCAATCTCGGACATATAGAAGAATTTAAATAAAAATATTATTTCTAATATGAAATAACTTTGCAATGCCAAACTAATATCGGTTGTGTCTGCATCAAAAACTATAAGATTACAGCTTTCTGAGCTTATAGCCCCATGTCTCGCTTAGGAATTGATTATTTAATAATGTTTTGATGATGATTCTATGAAACAACAATTATAACAAAATAAAACGGCTATAGGTTGTAGTTTTGTATTAATTTTTATTAATAATCGACGTATCGATGTACTCAACTTTCATCTTAATCAGGAAAATGATGCAAATGATCAAATGATCAAATAAACAGAACATAAAATACGCATATTTTATGTAAGTTTACTTACTTTTTCGATAAAAAACATATATAATATGGTAAATTAATTATTTTACTTAAAACTACAAAATTATATTATTTTTACAGAATATTTATATAAACCATCGTTTTGTTGAAATAATATATAATTTTCTTTTCACTATTATTTTTATGTAAATCGTATTTTTTTTACGGTGTAGGTAACAAAATAAGTAACTAGATTATAATCTAGTTATTTTGTTATCTAGTATTTTGTTACCTAGTAACTTGTTTCTATGTTTCGTTTATTTACTGTTATATTATGTATATTTCATATTATCCTAAAAGATTTTTTTTACAATTATAGTACCAAATGAGCAGATAATAGGAATACAAATGCAAGAATTTTTACTTTGTTAGATAAATTAAAAGAAAACAGTATGGTATAGTCATATTGAGAAGGATTAATACAGATAAACTGCTGCACCAAATCTGCACATGGTTATTAAATGCAAGTAAAAACTGAAACACCAAGAAGGAGTTTGAAAATAGAGAAAAAGATATTAATACTACAATTCCATTTGCATCTGGTAAGATGTAATAAAATTGATAATACTTGGATTGTGAATAAAACAGTTTTTTTTTAGTTCCCCGAGTACATTTACGACAAAATGTTACTTTTTATTGTAAATTTTAGTATTATTAAATTCACCTATATTAAGAATATGTACTAGCTTCAATTGTTTTTGTTATTATTCTCATATTTATTCAAATTCATTCAATGTTATTAAAAAACCGCATAATGGAAATGTATAAAAACAATTAAACTGGAAAATAGTCGACTGGTAAAATTTAATAAATAATAAGGTAATAGAGGGAATTCAGTCAGTTAAATATTTTTATTATCTTCTATGCCAACGTTTCGGCAATCATGTATATATTTTGTTACATATAATATTAAACACTAATTATGTTCCACACATGTTACATCAGCTAATTATATTTTGCTGTAATTGTGTTTTTGTTTAGTATTTTCTGTATATTATTATATATGTATATACGAATACATATTTATATCTATTGTAGAGCTCTGAAGAAGGCAATAGTGATTGCCGAAACGTTGGCATAGAAGATAATAAAAATATTTAACTGATTGATATTTGTCCATTACTTATTATTTATAAAAACAATTGCCCGTATTCTCACCTCACTTTTTCGTGAAATAGTGCTTTTATCATTAATTTCAAAATAATTTTTTGTTTTTGTTTTTGATCAAATATGAATAGTTTTTCTATTTTTGATCATTTTTATTATATTTGGTATTCTAAAGTTTAAATAAACTATTATAAAGTCCTTAATAAATAATTTTAAGTCAAAAGCACTTTTGGCAAAAATCACTTTTATAAATGAGGTGAGAATACGAGCCAATGTTTATAATTATATATTATTTTTTTATCTTGTACTGAGCTACATGCTGAGCTACCATACTTTTTTAAATGATTAAATATGTTGTTATTATTGATGTAGTAACATAACGTTAATTTGAATTTAGACAGATAAAAAATTGAAATCTGTTTATTATTGCCAAGGCATATATTTAAATTAGTTAATAAAAATAAATTACCAGTATGTATCTTTTATGTTTTTTGTGTTATTTTTATTAATTTTGTATATTTTATTATTTTATCCTGTAATGGGGTATATCTATCTATTCATTCGAAAGGCTGGTGTCACTGAGTCCTAGAGCACTGCGGTCTAGTGGCCTATTGTACTCTCCTTTTGATCTATCTCATGTAAGAAGTCCTGTCTCTCTCTCTCTATCTCGTCTAGTCCAAACTTGTTGTATCTTTTTTGAGCTAGAGAGTCACAGTCGCAAATCAGGTGTAGAGGTGTTTCAAATGACTCTCCACATTTTCTGCATATTGGACTATCCTTTAAGCCCAGTGTGTGTTGGTGTTTTGCCAGATAGCAGTGTCCACTCAAGATACCCATCATATCTCGGATACTCTTCCTACTAAGATTAATAATATCTATAGCGTTTGGATTAATTCTATCCGGGAGAAATGTTTTGGTGTGCCTTTGTTCGGCAGTTTCCATCCATTCTCTTGTATGTTTTTTATTCAGCCACTCCGTGACTGATTTCTTATTAATTATTAATTTTGTATATTTTATTATTTTATCCTGTAATGGGGTAGTTCGAAATAAATAAATATAGTGTTTTTATTATTATGTGCAATATTATGAAATATTCCGCTTTTTTTCTATCAAGAATAGATTTTTTTTACTAAAAAACATACAAAATATCAAAATAAAATAACTTTAGGTAGTAGTTCCGCATTAATATTATGTTTATCTTGAAGTTTGTCTTTATGACAAACAGATGCAGGCTCTAATAAATAAATATTTAATGGTATCTAATTTTTGTGTAGGATGATGTTGGACAGACATGTAGAACTGTTTCTACTAGATTGACAGAAGAGGTCAATACGTCTAAACCATCCAGATAAATCTGCTATTGCATAACATGCATTACTTACAAAATTTTCATAATGTAAAATTCGAAGATACTATAATAATTGCAAGACCCATCAATATTAACGGTAGGAGAAAAAATAACAGAATGAAGGCACTGATTTAAATAAAATTTGATTTTCTTTAATTAAAAATTTATAAATTTTATAATCTAGTTGCTTATTTTGTTTCTTAGTAACTTGTTCTTTATTGTTTCTATATTCTTTATGTAGTTTATATACTGTAAATGTTATTTATATTTTTTTAACTGATAAAGATGTACGTTGAGTATGTAGAAACGTTGATCATTAATAAATATTAATACAGAACTACATCCTAAAGCAGTTTTATTTAAATGAAGATGCGAACAAAATTGTATTATATGAAAAAATGACAAAAATAGCAGAAATAGCTATTGCAGATTTCTATAAAATCAATTAAAAATTTTATTCTATAAATAAGAAATAGTTTTAATTACTATAATTTTGAAATAAATATTTTCTGAATCTGTTAATTTTCCAATAAAAAAAGATGATTCTTAAAAGAAAAATTTCTGAAATTTATTCTTCACACATTATATATATTTCATCATCATAACACGTGTTGCAATTTGTATTGCATTTAACAAATTAAAACCAATAAAAAACGTGCAAAATGCATTTATTATTTTCAGTTTTTTTTTTTGTATTTTTTCTTTTTTGTCTGCGGTTTCGCAATAATTTTCTGAAGATACATGTTAAAAATCATATAGACAATGTCAAACATTTCCTATATGTGTACAAGCATTGTCAAGCATCAAACCAAAGTATATATATATATATATATATATATATATATATATATATATATATATATATATATATATATTGTATAAAGAAATGCATTCCTTATTTTGTCCTTGGATAAATACGACTTTCAGAATACGTAACTAAGCAATTGCATTAGATGTGGTTTTTATTACTGCGGCACTCAAACAGTGGCCTTCGGCCAATCTGATATTGTGTCTAGAAATTTTTATACTGTAAATATATTAACAAGCTTCTAATTTTACGTAAACGTTCTAAACATTTTTAGCGTAATGTTTAATAAAGTTTCAGTAAATATCCTGCACTATTAAGCAAATAATTCATATATATTTATAATAGTAAAAAATCTTTCAGAACTCATTATATTAAAATAAAAAGACTTTAGAATTTAGTTCTGTATTAATTTTAAATAAAGAAAACGACGTTTCAATGTACTCTATGTACATAATTATCAGAAAGAATGATACAAATGACATATACAATAAATAAATCATAGTGAAAAAATTTTCAGAATTCATTATATAAAATAAAACTGCTATAAGTTCAAGTTCTGTATTAATATTAATTTATAATAAACGTTTCGACAAACCTCAACGCTCGTCTTTATCAGGAAAACTGTACAAATTTGTGTCTGTTTTCCTGATGAAAACAAGCGTTGAGTTTCGTCGGTTGATAATAAATAAATTTTAATACAGAACTTGAATCTAAAGTAGTTTTATTTTAATAGTAATTGTTTTTCGTACAATATATATATATATATATATATATATATTGTGACATTTAGATGAAGAGAAATATTAGATGTTCAAAGTTAAATTTTATCAAAGTGTTCAAATTTTGAAATATTTTATTCATCTGATTTTATCCTACCTGTCACCCATAATGGGCACGGCGTCAGTTGTGTGGAGGAGAGCTAGGTCGTAGGTGGGGTTGGTAGGAACTTTATTTTGTGATGTTGGTAAATTAGGTGGGCGCCAGTCAAAGCGGAATGTTGACGCAAAATTGAGAAGCTTTGACAAATCTCAAAAAGGAACTTAACAGGATAGGGATTTATTTCATTTTTCGAGAATTTGTTTCGGAAATGCGATAAATAATTAAATAAAGAAATTACTTACAATTTTGTAATACCAGGTAGTTATATTGTATGATATTTAGTACAGCATAATATACGAATGATTTGATGTCTGCTGGTTAGCGGGTGGTCTAGCTAAAGAAGATCTTCTTCTGCGTTTTCGTCAGCGCCGAGGAGATGTCAGAATGCACAGCGCAACAAAGCGGCGTGATCATGGAAGGAGACATCATGAAAATGATCGCCCTCGAAATCGGAATACGCCCAGCGGGCTTCGGTACGTCATATAAAATCATCATCCAATCCATAATTAATGCTCGATTTAGAGTATGGTCGATATCTTTCATTTGTTGATCCAAATTCGGTTTCCACGATTAACTGGTGCCGCTATACATCTGAATCTCGCTCGGACACCGTTGAAAACGACAGCCTGTTCATCTAAACATGAGGGGGCACAGCAGATTTATCCAGAATAATAAACATGATAAAATCAAACAATCGAACTTGAAATAAAGGTCGATACAATCGAAATTCAACGATAGGCAATAGTTTCATACAATATCATCAATATAACAAATAAATGCAAAATCAGAATAATTTACAATTTACAATTTAAATTACACAAATCATAAATCAACTCAAGCAACGTTAATAAATTTAGCGATCAAAATAAATATCAGAATACAAAATTTAAGCGATAACATAATTCAATTAGCAAACAAAATGGTTACAGCAGAATAATCTCATAATAGAAAAGTTAAACGATAATTGCATAGTTCACTTAGCAAACAAAATAGGTAACAACAGTATAATCGCAAGATACACAAGCTAAGTGAAAATAGCATAGTTCAAAAAATGATACAAGCAAAATTAAAATATTTAACTAGAAACAAAAATACGTAACTCAAAGAAAATTCACCAATACTACAATAAAATGACTCAACAATATTTTCTAGCTAAATAAGTTAAAGTTACTTGCTCAACAAAAATATTCAATTTCAAAATAGTACAACAATCAATAAATTTGCTACTTACAGTTTACTGCACGTCATTCATACAACAAAGAAAAGAGATCACGAAGAGGGAACATAGAACATGGAACAGAGGGGGGGGTCGCGTGCGCAGGAGAGACAAAACACGAAAGTACTTTAGCCGATCTAGACCGAATGTCTTTCCCGTAATTTGTAAATCCGGAAGCCAATGAACGCATTCTGATCTTATAGGAGTAGCCCACGAAAACATAGGGTATTTCACCGAGAATTACGACGTGGCCACCAAAAAATATACTCAAACAAAATATCATCACAGCCGATACAGCTTCTTCAGCCTAAAATTTAAGTGCTGTGATAATAGCAAAAATATACGATACGATAAATCGAAAAATCATCGCAATACGAACAATGGCGCGTGGCCTCAAAATAACTCGTATTGCAACAATCCCGAACTCTACAAAAGTTCAAACATTAAAACGTCCGTTGTTTTAATACGCGAATAAAATTATCAAATCCGTGCTCGCAGCACGGCACAAAAAATCTGAAGATCATAACGCGCTCTAGCGAGGGCTCGAAATTCACAAATACAGACAATGATACGCACTAAAGACTTTCACAAACGGAAAACGGGCAGGAAAATCTACCAGTATTTACAAAGAAAGAAATGAGGATTGGAACGGGGATCTGTGCTGCTTCAAGGTTAATTTGTCAAATTAAAATTACTAATCATCAAATAAACTATAACGATACAAACTCTAATAAATTGAACTCTAGAAATTATCATTCAAAACAAAATAACTTACAAAATTATTCAAGAAAGAAATTGGCTTTACAAAAAAATACAAAACGAAATCAAATGTAAGTTGACCATCATTGTATTCACGAGAGCGAAAATTTACGATACTAAAATAATCCAAACATCAAAAAATCTCATGAATAACAATTCAAACATAATACAAAATAAATAAATTGTCAACTTACATCGTTTCAAATCCAAACGAACCAATTCCATATTGAATACAAAAACTTATCAGGCCGCATGGTAAATTAACCTTCAACTCATCACAGATATAACGAAGACAAAACCAGTAGGAGTTTGCTCAGAGCAAGACTGCTCACGGGAGAGAGAGGTGCTCACACCAGAGCGGCTCACTGGAGAGAGCTGCTTGCTCGGACAGTGGCTCACGGGAGAGAGAGATATTTCACCGGTACAAGCGGTATTTATGTGCCTGCTAATTTCACAATTCAAATCAAATATTGCCAATTCACTAAAAATTAATACTCTATAAAATTATCATTTTTTATACAAAATTGGACTCGTGACAAAAAGTGTTTTTGTCACAATATATATATTTCAAAATATTATATATATTACATTAAGGACAAGAAGTAATAACTTTAGCAGTAAAACTATTTTGAAATTATTTTTTCTTCACACTTACCTACGTGCTTTTATCTAATGATAAATTTTAATTGGAAAATCATCTTTTACGAGAAGAAATCTTTTTTAGACAATTTACGATGCGCGTAAAAGTTGTCACGTGCGATAACGAAGAATTTTTCTTTTTCTTTCACTTCACCTTAAATATGTGCAAATGGAAGTTTTACGTATATACCAGTAGCAATAATTTTAACTCTTTCGGAAAATTCATTTGCCATTAAACTGATATGTGTACGTATTAAAATCGTTTAAATGGGATTATAAGATTGTTTATTTTTTCAAAGGGAATTAGTGAAATAAAATATTGATGTTGGATGTTTACATATTTCTCAAAATATTGTATTATGTATTACACTAAATACAGATAATAATAATAATGATAATAATAATAATAATAATAATAATCAGGGAGAAAAACCTAATATACATAATTGAAATCTCCATTCCATCTGATAGCAATATAAATAAAAAGGAAATAGAAAAACAATTAAAATATAAAGACTTAATAATAGAATTAAAAAACATGTGGAATAAACAGGTGGTGATGATACCAATTATAGTAGGAGCAACAGGGTATGTAAGTCAACAGTACAAAAAATATGTCGAACAAATACCGGGAAAACACAATTTCGCCCTTATTCAAAGAACTGCCATTTTAGGCACTGCTTACATACTACGCAGGACTCTCATGTAAGCTAAAAAATATAACAATCCTTTAGGTCACGGTGTGACCTCGGATGTTATATAATCCACACCAGTTAACACTGCGAAAGAGAACCATAATAATAATAAAAATATTTATTATGCTAATATAGAATACTTCGAAATATAATTAAATACAAAAACAAAAAAGTGATATTCTTATCTATAAACCAATATTAAATGATATGAAAACATATAACATAAATAAAAATATATAATTTTAACAAAAATAAATCACTTAAATATAAGTCTTTTAACTCTCTACAAAAAAATTTATAAATGCACAACTTAACATTAAATTCCAGAATTTACTGAAGAGATATTGATACAAAATAAAAATAATAACTTTTGTATATGGTATGTTAGTTTAGATGCGTATATTGTATATTGTATGGAATTAATTTCCTACAACTACAAAAGTTTGCAGCAAAAATTTTAGCAAGTTTTGCAGGTAAGAGCAGTGAGAAATGTATATTCTGTACATGTAAGTATACTATACTTTTTTATACAACTATAAAATAAAAAAAAAATGCATTTTTTTTCAAACGTATCATAATATTGCCTATGTAGAAAGAGGTCGTTATGTTACTAGTATAATAATGTACAATATTATACAGTAATTTGTTACTATATACACCACCAAATATAACTACAACGTCAAGTGTATTTAATCTGACATCTTAGGCGGTGGCTATATTCTAAAACCATTACTATTGGCAATTGCATGTTTTATTTTGGCTTGAATTTGAATTTGTCAATTGAAAATGTGTGAAGAAGTTTTTGAAATGCAATGTGCACTGTCAGATATGTCAGATACTTCTTATTCGACCAAAGAAACATGGTCTAATTTCCTGTACAATAAATAGAATTTATTTTTGTTAATTTGAAATTTTCATATTGTAAAGTTTTCCCTTATATTATGACGTGCCTACAAGTGAAGAGTGATTCTCGTATAGATTAATTCATATCAGTATTTATGAAATTTAGAAGTAGTTAGATAAAAAATTGGTAGCTTATACTTTTATAATATAATGATAATAATAATATTTATTCTAAATAGTATTAATCTAAAAGTTAAATGCAACCAGACCTTTATTATAAATAGACAAACATTATATATCCAATATAATAATAACGAATTTATCATCATTTTGTATGAAGCGAAAGTTGCTTGTCTGGATATTTATATTTGGCAAAAACTAATTTCTATTTGAATGAAAAGAGTTTTTTGTCACATTCTTATGGGTACAAGGCGTGATCGTATATGTATGTATAATAGAGGAATACATGACTGTTGCAAATTGCATTGTAACGACAAGGCAATATGTAATCAAATGAGTGAACGTTGACGGTATAAGTTTATAACAAATGAGAAATATTGTTAGTGCGGCAGATAATCGTACATTAATCTTTAGCCTGGAAGGCGTCTATATAATCAGTTCTCGCCAGTTGAATGTTGTTGGCTATCGATCTAAAGTTGCAACTATGTTATTGTTGTTGATTTCATGAAACCAATTACCGATAATTATTAGATAATATTTTATATTGTTACTTTCAAACTACTGGCGAACTGGCGGTCTAAGATAAATTGCTTATGTGATTTTGATCACTCTCTGTTGCAAATTTTATTGCCATGTGGAATTATTTGTTTCTTTAAATAATTTTCGAAAATTCAAGAAATATGATTGTTGTTAATGATGTTTTTTGGGAAATAATTTGAAATATAAAGTTAATATTATTTTTTGATTATGTGAATTTACATAAAATGTTTTTGTAACATAAGGAAAAATAATTCTGTGAGATAGGAGTGTAATTTATAACAACTCGATAAGTAAAAATGACAACTTTATGAAAATTTCAAAGTTTGTAAATTTTATTAAGAAATATCAAGTTTAATCAATACAAATATATAATAGTAATCTGCAGGCTTTCACGGCTCGAATCCAATGAATTTATAAATTTTTTTGGGCTGTTATGCCATGTTCGATTTATCCTTGTCGTAGATGTTTCTCCATACATCGTAGATGGCATCCTCAGTGCTTGGTGACCGAGTGACAGTTTCTGCTCTTTAATCTGGTATATATATATATATATATATATATATATATATATATATATATATATATATATATATTTCTGTACCTCCAACATCTTCTGCAGGTGCCGTTTCGACATTGGCCGATTCTGGCTGGTCTGGATGGATGGATAGATTTTTCATGATGATGATGATGTTGATGTACGTAGAATACTTTGAAACGTTGATTTTTAATTAAAACTAATGCATAAATAAATCTTAAAGTCTTTTTATTTTAATATATTGAGTTTTGAAAGATTTTTGTTAATTAAAAATAATAAAATTAAGGAAAATAAAACGCTTTATTCATTTGAACACACTGTATATTAAAATATAATAATACACAATAATAATACTTTATTTCGGTTAACATTTATTTAGTTCTAAAATATTTAAACTTTATAAGTATTTACCAATTTTAATTTTTATATTTAACATACATTAAAGAAAATTTTATAATATTCAAGAAGCTGTTTAAATTATGCAATATTTAATTAGTTGTCAGACATTCAAACAGTCATCAGCCATATTTATATTTAAATAAATAAGTTTTATCTACATTAAAAACACATATGCAAACAATACATATTAAAGTAAGAACCTCTATTTTTGCATTTTATAAGTAATTATCATTCATTACAAGATTTCTAAACAAACAATACTTTATACATATATATATATATATATATATATACATATATATATATTTATATACATATATATATATATATTTATATATATATATATATATATATATATATGTATATATATATATATAACCAATTAAAATGCATATTAAGAAAATGTTTCTTAAACGGATAATATATTCATAAACACACATAAGCAATATTAAATGAATAATAATTTTTTTTCTAGTAAGTTTGCAAGATTTTTCTAGAAAATGTAAACGTATAATATTAAAGTCTTAATAATCATGTGTTCATTCAATTGACCAATCAGCAAACGTTTTATAAATTTATAAAACGCCTACAATTCGTTAGTTTTATCTCTCTGGTACATGAAAACTGTTCTGTTGAATTTTATTTAATTTATGTAGATATATAAAAATAATCGTTATAATTAATGTTTGATATGAAATGTGCGACATAATTTTATATATTCTGCAGTGTATTACGTAATTTATTCCAATCTTTTATTTGAGTAGATAAATATTTATATTAATATATCATTCCATTTTTTTCGCATATTATTTCAAAACGCAAATTATTAATTTGTTTATGACAATTATATTGATACATTGATACATTGAAGTTTAGATCTTAAACGTATTTATCTTATTTCTTTATAGTATACTTATTCAATAATTTTATTTAAAAAATATTTCAATTTTAAACATAATTTAATTTTGTACACGATATATTTTTTCTATACAAAAGTATACACAATTTTTTAGAGGCAAAATTATATATAGAAAATATACAAAATTAATACGTTTTACACAATATAGTATAAATGTACAGATAATTGCGCAATGATATTTTACATTTTAACTATTTATATCTAAACTGAAAATTGCATATTCATTAATCATAATATTTACTGCTTCAACAAAATAAGAAATTAAAAAAAAAACATAAATTTGAATTGATAATACATAACATAATTGAAAGTTTGACATTTCTAATACCGATGCGTATTCAGTTTCGTGTTAAATATGCATGAAAAATAGAATATGTTCCAATTCATACAATTTTCTATACAGACTGTTACGAAGAAACTGAGCATGCTCGTGTCTAAAATACTTTGTAAAGATTACTGTGTAGAATCAATCGAATATGTATTGGATCATATAATACATAAAATTTTAATTGTTCAGAAAACTATTCGTTTTTTGTATAGAGAAATGAATTGTGTAAAACCAGCTTTAACTTTTAGAAACAATAACATATATAAACAAAACAGTGTAAATAACTTTAATATTTATTTCATCCGTGAGAGTAAATAACATGTACATTTTTATTATATAATTACGACACACAGAAATAAAAAATATAAAATTTAAAGAAAAATATATTTCTAAAATTATTTTTATTTGTTACGTGATTTCTGAGAATTAACTGAAATAACTTTTTTATTTATTAATAATTTGCATTCATTCTTTTATAAACAGAAAACACACTTTTTGGAAATAAATTTTATTTAGTTTTGCAAATTACATCTTTTAAATGATCTATTGATTTTTGGGTGATCCTGTATATCTCTATACATATAAGTGAAATATGTATTAATATAATATTTCTTTAATCGAATGAAATATGAATGTACATAAGTGCTAAAAAGTAAATCACATTTACCAACATATCAATGCCACTCCTGCCAACATTACAAGGATTAATAACCTGTTACTGTCATGTCAGTGTAGTTATGTACAAAGTGACCATTTTCATTTATCATAGAAACGCAGGGAAATTTATATACATATAGGTAAGTACGTTTCAATATGGGTGATGTCTATTATGTTAGAAAAAGAAAAAAAAACAAACGGTAAAAGTGAAAATCTGTTGATGAAGAAATACGCAATTACATGTATTTTATTACATGTTAGTTTTTCTGTTTTCACTTGAAAACCTAGTTGCTGTATGTGGAAATATTTTGAAATATGTGCTTGTAAAATTACAACATTTTTGTTGATTTCTACTACGTTTTTACTATTATTATTATTACGAGAATTATACATCAAATGGATATGTTTCATAAAATTTTGTTTATAAAATTACTAGCGTGCTCTTATATAGAAACACTAATATACTTAAATTGAAATAGGCCTTTATTCCAGTGTTTCATGAGGCCCATCCACAAACACCGAAACGTTTTATATAATAAAATTAAAACAAAATTTAGATTGAAGTTATGTATTCTTTTTAATAAAATTCGACGTTTCTATTCATTAAAGATAGATTATTATCAGGAAAATAAATGTAAATAAAAGTAACTTGGAAATAAGTAACTGGTGGCAAAAAATTATTATAAATTATTAATCAATAGAAGCGAGATTTTATTTAATTTAGTGTCTTCACATTGATTGATGCAAATTTTTTCTTTGATGATTATTATTACTTCTTTAATTAATCTGTAATTAATATTATCGGGTCTTGCGATTATTTTGAAAACGCTAAATTATAATAAAAATAATTCCGAACTTCAACCTAAAGCTCTTTTTTTAACTAATATAATGAATTCTGAAAGGTATTTCATTACGTTAATTTGTATTAAATTAGTTAAATATAATTGAGTTATATAAAAGACTCCTTGTCGGATTCGGTAGCAAAGACAACCAACCAACCAATAGATGCCAGATAACACTTTTCAACGTGTATTTGGACGATACAAAGACATCACCAATATACATGCCTCAAGCGGGATTTGAACTCGGGTTCGAATAGGTCGTAACACAGGTCTTAAACCGCTCGGCCATGCCTGTCGGCAAATTAATATTCTTCAACACTTTGTAATCATTTTTGTAAACAAATTAAAATTCGTAAATGACGAACTTTTTTATTATAGAAATTTTTATCTAATTGAATAATAGACTTACATAATAAAAAATTTGCTTCTTTATTTATATAGACGTAATATTGTTTAAAGGTATGTTATGACGGTTATAACTCATAAATCTATGGAAATCATGTGAGTGAGTTATTATCATAAGATGGGAATAAAATACTATAATTTTCTATGACTATACAATAGAAAGACAATTAATTTTCAGTGTAAATAAAAACCAAAAGCAAAATATTTTAGCAATGATGGTAATTTACATGTTACTTACTTTACGACTATGTAGTTCGTAGACAGCTAGTTATGATTTTACAACTCATGGTTGTAAATTATAGACAGTATTGTTAATATAATATATCTAATATATTTTATTTTAACTATTTTTACCGACCGTATCACATATGATAAGAGAGGTATTGTAATCATACCAAATTTGACATATTTAGATTTTTACAGATAAGCACGAATTAGGATTATAGTAACACGAATCAACTGTTTTAGTATGATGTCCGTCTGTCGGTCTGTAGACACGTTTAATGCAAATTCGGCTGAACGGATTGTTATAAAATTTCATATTTAAGCTTCCGAGGCGAATATCTCAATTTGATCAACTTTTGGTAACAATCTGCCAATCGGAAGTGGTAATTTACTGATGTCACTTTTATATGTTTTACAAATATTTTGCAACACAGATATATTTCAAGAAAATTTATTTAATAAACTTGCTAAACAAGTTATAACTTACAACTTTAATTTGGAATATTTTTCAATACGGCTAAATAATTTTTTATATTTATTTCTATATATACATATATATAACATATAAAAAATTCTATAAATAAATGAGGTGGCATATTTATGTGAAGACAGTTTTGTTTTTAATTACTAATGACAGCAGTTGTTATACAAATTGTTCTATTCTCTAAATTTATTTAATACAATGACGGTCTGTTCTATGGTGGACACATAGCATTAAATATTCAACTCTGTTTTTTGGTGGTCCGCAAAACTAATAGATTGAATTTCTGCTCTAAATCATCTAGAAAAAACAAAATGTATTTGTTTTTCTATTGAATTAAAATGAAATATAGTAAAATAAATAAACTGACAAATACATTTTCTCAATAAACAAATCTAGCCGAGAATAGATCTTCATTTGTAGAATTAACAGAAAAATAGGAGTGTATTATATAAAATACTAGCTAGGCAACAGTTCACTGAGAGATGTGATTAATGATAAAAATAGGTGCGGTTTATAGCCAACAGATGTCGGGCATATATTCGTTTATTATTCATAATCGAATCATAATAAACGAAATGGATGTAGGTACGTATGCAGCTAACTTCGTTTAGCTTTTGCGGCAAATGCGATTCAATCGTGGCTACCTTCATGTCTATCAAATTCTGAGTATATTTATACATGTGTATGTGTGTGTTTTAGTACGAAGCAATTGAGATTATGTAATACTAATATAACAATGTGAGTAGGTTTTGAAGTCTATTGTACTTTGCCGAGGACAAATAAATTGCAAAAAGTTTTATTCAAACTTTTTTGTATAATTTATTTTCAGTAGATGACAGAAATATAAATGATTATTATGTTTCTGAACGTATATGTTAAATTCTCCATACTTCTCATATTAGAAATTTTATTTTTCAAATATATTTTGAAACATTTACATATAAGTTTTTAAGGAAAATCAGCTATTTCAATATTATCGGATCAATACATAAAAAAAGTTATTTATATAATCTTTCCAATTAGTAGTATCTAAAAATATTAACCAATAATATTAGTAGACACTAAATAAAAAATAAAAATGACAGTTATTGGCATTTATTATTATTTTGCAAAACAACTTTGTTACAGAATTGAGGTAAATATTACTAATTGAATTCTTGATGTTGCTAAAGTGCTGCATACTTTTTTAATTATTTTACAAAACATTTGTAATATAGAGTTCATATCTTAACACAACTTTATGTATCAACTGTTTTCACCAATTTTTGTTAGAATTTTTTTATTCTCAAATTGAATCCTAATAATAATCAGTACTTGTATTTCTTAAGCTGAATTAGGGCTGGGGGATATTGAAATTTCAATATCGATATTTAATAATTAAAAAATATCGATAATATCTGTATACTGATTTATCAATATTATCGATATGACGATGATAATTGATATTTAAAAAATATCAATATATCGATAGTATTTTATTTTAAAAATATCTGTAATATGTTTTTTTTTTATAGAAATGCTGTAACTAGAATAAGTAACTGTTTTTTTTTATTTACCTCATCTATGTGGGAAAAATCTCAAATATTTTTACCTTAAATTATAATATCATCAATTTAAATTTGCTAATATATCAAAATATCGATATATCGATATATGAAAATATCAATTATATCTATATACACAAGTTACTAGGTAACAAATAAGCAAGTAGATCATACTAGTAACTTATTTCTATGTTCTGTTATGTACTGTAATGTCATTTATATCAGTTATCTTGATGAAGATGGACGTTGAGTTTGGTCGAAACGTCGATTTTAAATAAATATTAATATAGATAAACCTGTTAATACTACAAATATTTTTTTGAAATATTAAAGAGGTTCAGAATTTTTGTCCAGCTTGTCATGTTCTACTTTGGAAAAAATAACATAATATACATATGAATAGAATCTAATTTTATTTCTTATATCTTGTTACCTAATTTTAATTTATCGTTTAATTCAAACACCCGGTAGCTTAAATCCAAAATAAGTCATTAATAAAATCTGTTCATCTACTTACAAGAAAAATATCTCAAGATTACAAAATTAGATGCATTACGAACCTTAAGTGTGTTAAATATTACTAACACTATTCTGTGATGACACTAATTATAATTTAAGACTGTAATAAAAATCTATGACAAAACGTATACAGTTGAAGATTTATGGCATTGAAATAGTGAAATAATAAAGTAAGAATTTTTCAAATAGTTTTCTGTACGGTAGAGACATGTTATAAATCTTTAGAATAATACCGTATTTTACCGGAATACCGGAATAATAATTTATTGGGTTAGAATGGGTAAAAGAAATTCTTGTAATACTGCATGTTAAATCATCGATGTATCATTTTAGATATCAAGTTATTATTTATTCGCGGAATGAAAGAAAAATACATCTAATTTTAGTTTAATTTTTATTATAGATCATATCTGATAGTAATGATGATTAATTTATTCTATTTTCTTTTCATATTTCTATGTAAAAATAAACATTTGTTTACTTTGCAGAATATTTTAAATTTCGAGATGTTTAAAGATATTTAATAAATATAAGGTGGTTCGATCATCTTGAGCGAATGTCTAATGAATGTTTGGTTAAAAAAATGTATATATGAATGATTTTAAAAGTATACGTTTGCGAGGACGTCAGATGAGTAGTTGGAGTAATATGATTGAGAGTGATTTACGTGAGCGAAAGTTTCCAAGTAGTAGAAATAGAAGAGCATGTATAAAAGGTAACATAAATGTGGCTGAAGCTAAAATTACTTGTCTAAATAGGAATTTATACAACTAAAGTTATTGTTTTATTTAAATCTTTTTTTTTATATTGATATAAATGAACAAACACTTTTTCTATTACTATAACTAAATACTAGTATGTAACTAATGAAACTTTATTGATTAATAAATATAGTACATTACGTCTCTTGGTATACAATACTAAAATATACCTACATACCTTGGATATATATCAAATAAAGAATTGTTGCTGTTGCTAGAATACTGTATAATTTTCGTATTATGAAAATTTCCAAATTATGTCAAATCAAAATTTACAATTTTTTATTTTGTAATCGCAAAAAAGTATAGGGTAAAATTCGCAAAGAATGTACATTTTTACACGTATGAATTGCAGCACTTGTTAAGGTTTATAATGCAAATTTTTACATTCGTGAAAAATAAACACAGTTCTGTATTTGTTGTACAATATTCTAGAAATTGTTAACTTAATTTAAATATATCGATGGTACAGACTTATCAGAATAATTTGAGATTTACTACATGATTTATTAAAAACTTATTTTTCTGACATCTTCGGCGGCCATATTGAAAACTATATTACGTCAAGTTAAATTAAGTTATTTGACAATTACATTGGTTATTTTCGCTTGAATTTGATTATTGGAAATGTGTGAAAAAGTGCACAAAATTCAGTACATGTCGCTAAATTTGTCAAAAACTGAACAGAACGCTTGAAGAAAAAATCGTATATGTTACTCGAAATAGAAAGCTCATTTTGTGTTTCGCCCAGATTGCTTTGCTTAACCGTTTGAGTGCCACGGGTTTTTGCTTTTTTCCCGTCCAAAAGTGCCAAGGAGCGCTTTTCCACTTGTCTTATTTTCTATTCTACATTATTTAGATAATTATATTATTATAGTAAGCGTTGTTTATAAGAATAAAAAGTTTACACCTACAAAGTGTAATATTATTCCAATTTTACTTTTACTTAAAACGGAACGGTAGCCGTAAAGTTGGACATCGACAGAAACCGTGCTTGCCAAAGCGCTGGCAAATTTCGAGCGTAACAGAAGAGCGCAAAATCGCTCAACACAATAATCATCGTTTTCTATTTCTCCTAAAACAATATATTATTTGTACTTATTTTCAATATGAATTGATTTCTAAATAAATAAAAATGAAAATTTTCAATATACGTCATTTTAAATATTATTAATTTTAATTTTGTGTGTGTCAAAATTTAATTATAAATATAATATTTTGAAATTATAAATTTGTATTAAGTAATTGTATTTGAGTAATTTGAAATATACTAAATATAAACTGTAGCTCTTTTGATTGTCTCTTGCATTACAAATTTAAGTGAAAAGTTAAAACTAAAAATTTAAACTATATGGATTAAAAAAATATATTGTTCCAGGACTAAAGCCTATGTGCAAAATACAGGAACTATTAACTATCAACCTTTACTTACTAAACTACATCAAACCATACATATTTTCTTGAAACTACTAATAACACCAAATTCGTGTCGTATCAAACTTTTCTAAACGTAGTTAACTGTGGTATTTATTTCAAAAAGAAGTTTTTTTTTAAAACATTTTTGTATAAAAATGACACTAATTTTATGTATATTTTTTTGTATAATTTTTGGTGTGTTCCAAATTGGATATCACATAATGTCAAATACCTTTACTGTGTATTAAATATCAAAGAAAAGAACAACTTGCTTAATTAAACACCAGAAGTTAAAACCAATAAAATTAAAACTCTAGATCTTAATCACTAATCAAATTCTACTAGTATTTATTTCATTCCAATTCAATTACTCCATACACCAAATAGATAACGGCCATGTAACAAACATACTACACAAGTTATGCTATCGAGTATAATTAGTTCGAGCACAAACAATCGATCACCATGCTAAAAACTGTCAAATCATTTCACAACAATAAGTCAACGGAAACAAATAATCGACGCGCGAGATAAAAGCCAAAAGGAATAAAATATAACCGCCCAGCAAATCACCAATTTAAATAACAGTATACGTTTCTGCAAGCACACACTCTCCACACCTAAGTACCAATATGTTTCTTCGACTTACAGGTACAGGTGTTGTGCATGAAATCGATGTTATCAGGCATAGTTTGTTTGCAGACGTGAGAGATTTGTATGAATGTTATAGAGGTGTTATATACGGTATGTGTATGTGTGTTATGCTCGATTGAAATGAAATGAGTTAGTGCTGGAAAATATGAGTTATAAAGCCTAGTTTACATTAGTAGAGTTAGTAGTAGAGTTCGTATTATTCTAATACTAGCACAATGTGAACACTTTGAGAGAGTGAAAGAGGAGTGCTGAAGATAGTAATGGGTAGAGTAGATTGGATGACAGATAAACTCTAAAAAAAATTATGTAATTTTAACTACAAATCATGAGACATTATGATGCCCAGTATTTGTAGGTATAATTACTCAATTGCTGTAATTTTACATAATTGTTTAAAAATACATAATATCAGAACTACTACAAATATTATGTAAATATGATATTACCAATGCGAAAAGTACATATGTATGTAATATTACAGTTTTTATAGTAAGGTGTCTTTTAATAAATTAACAGAACTTCAGTAAATTTACTGTGAGAAATTATCTATAAATAGTTAAAATTTGTTTAGTTCTGTAATATTATTGTTGATATAATTACATACATTTATAATTTACATCAAGGATGAATTTTGAAATGAATGAATTACATTTAAAATAGTTTATTAGTATTATAACACAAAATATGTACTAAGGCTCATTATTTTTATGAATTATTATAAATATTAATATGCAAGCTGTAATTTTACATAATTACAGAAGTTATACCAGCAATATGTAATTCTACATTAAGTATGTGATACAATTTGCAGAAAGTAAGCAATTTTATATACTTATTAGGTCATTTTTACTAACTTTATGTGATTATTATGAATTATGTAAAAATTACAGAATTTTAAGGTAGAAATACAGAAATTTATGGTAAAATAATTTTTCTGTAATTTCGTTTTTTTTTTTTTTGCAGTGCATGGATACACTTTACTCGTTATTTATTTACCACAATACTTATTTTACCGGCACACTACCAATGTATTCAGATTGATTTCAGTAGAGTAGAGTATCTAATAGTAATGGTAATTATTTATGAACGGATATTGTTAGGAAGACAAATAATTGTTAGCGTTAATTTATATTTTATTTTAATACGTTTGAAAATGAAATAGACGGAAATTGAACGAACTTCCAACTAAATTATCTTCAACCAAACTGCTATCTTTATGCAAAAAGTTACTCTATTAAAATTAGTAGTATAGTGCTAAACATTTAAATTTGAATTTACCGCGATGTTATAGTTGCGTGCTAGGTGGCATGATGGTGGTTCCTGGTCGGTAATACAGTGTGTGTGTCAGAGAGTGAAGCAAGCTGGCGAGGTGTGCGTTTAATGGCGCGACATGTTAAATTTCACTACAACAATAAATCAACTAATATTTTATGTCTAGTGTTTTATTTCTTGGCCATCACTTACTACAGCTTCAGAAGTGGGATAATAAGAATTCAATCACCACGTTTATTTGTGTGTATTAGGAGAAATAGTGAAATTAACTCGAACCTTAGAACTGTGGATTAAACACGTGGTAGAAAAGGATAGTGAGATATGAATACTAGTGAGTGCGAGAGAGCACGATAGTGACGCGCTGTTTTGCCAACGATTTTATAAGTTTTATTTCTGATTATTTATTATGGGGGATGAACAGAATACAGTAACATTGATCGATATACCCGAGATCGCGAATAATATTAAAACTTCTCCAGCATCGGTAATTAAAGCATTACATAAGTTTATATTCGGAGTGACTGGCGATCGTTTAAATCGAAACCGGTTACGTAAGTTTTCGGGATTTGAATTCGCTTCGGATTCTGAAGAATTCACACAGAAGGTTGAGTGGACAGTTCAAAATTGCTCTGTCGGTGATTTAACAGCCAGTTGTAATCTTTTACGAATAGACTATACGGGTACTCCTAAGGAAATCGCGCAAAGATTGTGTGAACATCTGACCAATTTAGATTTATTACAAGGTCGCCCCAGTGACGAAGACGTCGACACTGAAGACCCCGATGACGAAATCGACGAGGATCAAGATGAAATACGAAGTTCCGTAAGTCAACAACTTGTCAATACTAATGCCACTATAAGTTTTAGAGATATTGAAGACACAATTCGATTGTTCGATGGTAATAACTATCCTGTTAAATTATGGGTGACCGAATTTGAGGATAATGCAATTTTGATGGGCTGGAATGAGCTACAGAAATTTATTTTTGCAAAGAAACGCCTAAGTGGATTAGCTAAACTATTTATTCAGAGTGAACGGGACATCCGATCGTGGAAACTCTTACAACAAAAACTTATTGAAGAATTCTCGTCAAAAACAACTAGCGCACAATTACATAAAATGTTACAAGATAGAAAAATGAAACGCGATGAGTCGGTGCAAGAATATTTCTTACATATGCGAGAATTAGCTTCAAGGGGAAGTATTGAAACGGATGCTGTTATACAATATGTTATTGACGGTATAACCGACGACCCGAATCGAAAAAGTATTTTGTATGGTGCACGTAACTTCAGAGAATTTAAGGACAAGTTAGAAATCTATACAAAGATTCGCGCATCATTCCATTCTTCATGGAAACGAACTTCGTCCGTTCCAAGCATTAGTCGATCGCAAGGAATTGATCGAAATGAAACAAGTAAGAAGCAGATGCCTGCCGAAGAAAAATCGAAGACCGACACTAACCATGTAAGATGTTTTAACTGTAATAATTTAGGTCATGTTGCAGCTTCTTGTCCCCGACCACGAAGGCCCAGAGGATCCTGTTATGGTTGTGGATCCACCGCACATTTGAAAAGAGACTGTAAACAAAATGGCAGAGAAGCACGTGGCTCCGCACCTGCTGACAATGATGGTCGTCAAACCGGTGAAACAAGTAATGCCTTCCATCTTATAGAATCTGCTCCAACTGTTGTGTTACCAGTTCCGAGTTATACGGTGTTACTTCAACTGGAACAAAGTGAGATATGTGCAACGCTAGATACAGGTAGCCCCATATCCCTTTTATTAGAAAGTAAGGTGCCCAAAAATGTGAATTTGAATACAAATGTAAAATCTCATAATTTTGAAGGTGTCAACAGTAGCAAAATTATTATATTAGGTCAATTAAAGTTAACTGTAATGATTAATGATATAGAATTATTAGTAAATTTCTATGTTGTACCAGATTGTACTATGAGTTGTTCCTGTCTATTAGGTAGAGATTTTATTATCCGAAACGACATTCAAATAAATTTTAGTAATACTGTTGAAATAATCAAAAAACCTGTTGTTAACATTGTTGATAATTCGTGGGATAATGAGATTCTACATATTGCGACAGAAAATAATAACACAGTAAATTTAAACATTAATGAGAAAATTGATGTTCAATCAGGTGGTAAGGTTTGTGAGATAGTTAAAAAATATTATTTTGATGTTGAAAGACCAAACGAACCACAAACGAGTTTAGAAATGGAATTAATTTTAAAAAATAACTTCAAACCTTTTTATTTCAATCCTAGACGCTTGTCATATCAAGAAAAGGAAGCTCTTAAAGAAATTATAAATGATCTTTTAGCTAGGAAAATAATTCGACCGAGTAAATCACAGTTTGCTAGTCCGATTGTGTTGGTTTCTAAGAAATCAGGTGAATATAGAATGGCAGTCGATTACCGAGAACTAAATAAAATGACACAACGCGACATATTTCCGTTGCCAAGAATCGATGATCATATAGATAGATTAAAAGATAAAATATACTACACTCGTTTAGATTTAAAAGACGCGTTTTATCACGTTCGAATAAAAGAGAATTCAATACCTTTTACTTCTTTCTCCACGCATTTAGGACAATATGAATACGTAAGATTACCTTTCGGATTGTCTAACGGTCCTTCATTCTTCACTCGCTATATTTATGCTGCATTTCGTAAATTATTAGACGAAGAAAAAATATTAATTTATTTAGATGACATTTTAATAGCGACTGAAACTATAGATGATAATTTAAACATTTTAAAAGAAGTATTATTAACTTTGACGCGAAATCATTTAGAACTAAAATGGGTTAAATGTGCATTTCTGTTAACGCAAGTTGATTATTTGGGGTATCGTATTGATGCCAGCGGAATTCGTCCAAATCCAGAAAACATTGAAGCCGTGACACAGTATTCAATTCCTAGAAGTTTTCGCGAATTGCATAGTTTTTTAGGATTAATATCGTATTTCCGTAAATTTATAAAAAATTTCGCAACTTTAGCCAAACCGTTATATGATTTATTAAACTCTAAAACCGACTTTCAGTGGAATAATGAATGTTCAAATTGCTTTGAATATCTAAAACGCATTTTGATTAATGAGCCAGTTTTAGCTGTTTATTCTCATACGACCGATACCGAGTTACATTGTGACGCGAGTAAGCACGGTTATGGATCTGTTCTGATGCAAAAACAAACCGATGGTAAATTTCATCCTGTTTGTTATTTCAGTAAACGTACTTCAAAAGCTGAAGCAAACTATCATAGTTTTGAGCTAGAAACTTTAGCAATAATTTATTCTTTAGAACGTTTTAGAATTTATCTACAAGGAATTCCATTTAAAATCGTAACTGATTGTAATAGCCTTAAACTAACGTTAGAACGCAAGGAAATCAATCCGCGAATTTTACGTTGGTCGTTAATTTTGAGGAATTACAATTATACTTTGGAACATAGATCGGCGGAACGTATGCAGCATGCGGATGCGTTAAGTAGACAATTTGCAGTACTTGTTATTACGGAAAATAGCTTTGAGCGAAATTTAGCTATCTTACAGAATTTGGATCTTGATATTGTCAAAATTAAGAACGATTTAGAACATCGAGAAGATAAAAATTTTGAATTGCAAAACGGATTAGTTTATCGGAAAACAAAAAACAAATTATTATTTTATGTACCGAAATCAATGATAAATAATGTTATTAATGTTGCCCATGACGAGATCGCTCATCAAGGAACAAATAAAACCGTAGAATATCTCATGCGTGTTTATTGGTTCCCTGATATTAAGAGAAAAGTGCAAAATTATATTTCTCAATGTTTGAAATGCATTACTTATTCTACAATAGCTAATAAAGGTGAAGGTAGATTACATTGTCATGATAAAGGAAAACAACCATTTTATTGTCTTCATGTAGATCATTATGGTCCCTTAGAAAAAACGAATCATCGTTATAAATACATTTTGAGGTTATAGATTCTTTTACTAAATTTGTTAAACTTTATGCCACAACTAGTACTAAAGTCGATGAAGTAATTACGCATTTAAAAAGTTATTTTAACCATTATAGTAAACCGAGGAAAATTATTTCGGATAGAGGTAGTTCGTTTATGTCCGACAAATTTAAAGAATTCTTAAACAATGAAAATATTCAGCATATTGCTATTGCTAGTGCAACCCCACATGCTAATGGTCAAATCGAAAGAATAAATCGAAGTCTGACGCCAATGTTAAGTAAATTATCTAACAGTTTATCCACATGGAATACCACTTTAAGCGATATAGAGTACGCGTTAAATAACACTATAAACCGTTCGATTGGAACAACCCCCGCACAACTCTTATTCGGAATAAACCAGATCGGTAAAATTAAAGATGATTTAAGCCAAGCTTTATTAGACCAACAAGACGTTGATCGTGATTTAATTCAAATGCGGGATGATGCTTCTAAACAAATACAATATACTGCTAATCGTAATAAAAATTATTATGATCAACATCACAAACAGCCGTATGAATATAAAATTGGAGATTATGTTATGATCAAAAATGTCGATGTTACTCCAGGAGTGAATAAAAAATTATTGCCGAAATACCGTGGTCCTTATGTAATTAGAAAAGTTCTAGACAATGATCGTTATGTAATTACGGATCCTGAAGAACATCAGTTGACTCAAAAACCATTCGAAGGAATATGTTCTCCGGAAAACATGAAACTTTGGAAGGAACATATTTAATCGAATTCAAATTGTTATGAATATATTTTACTTTAGTTATGTTACTTATTATCTTATGTATAACTTATGGTTAAAAAAAAAAAAAAAAAAAAAATTATGACCAACCTTATGTATTTTAAGATTTTATGAATCATTTATGAACTTATGTCTTTATCAACAAATTTATGTATTTATGTATACTTAGATTATTTATGTACTTATGTCTTAACAACCGAATTCGTGTATTAGTTATGTGTGAACCATTTATGTTAAGTGTTCCAATGATATACGAATTTTGTTGTTAACCTACAGATGATTAGGGGCAATCATTGTGTCAGGAAGGCCGAACTATAGTGCTAAACATTTAAATTTGAATTTACCGCGATGTTATAGTTGCGTGCTAGGTGGCATGATGGTGGTTCCTGGTCGGTAATACAGTGTGTGTGTCAGAGAGTGAAGCAAGCTGGCGAGGTGTGCGTTTAATGGCGCGACATGTTAAATTTCACTACAACAATAAATCAACTAATATTTTATGTCTAGTGTTTTATTTCTTGGCCATCACTTACTACAGTAGAGTAAAGTGATTTGGAGAAAAAGTATGCTGGTGTACTTTACTATACTAACTCTACTAACGTAAACTAGGCTTGAAGGTGTAAAAATATATGTCGAGTCTCTGCGGTGATTGGATTGTTCGCCTTGTATTGTGGTATCGGAGAAGATATTTGAATTTTGAGCGATGTAAGTGCACACACATGTAAATTAATTAAATGGGATTGTCTTGGTTTGGTGTTGTTCGTCGCATGACTTGCATTAGGTGACAGTTGCAGGCCTGGATTAAGGAGAAATTGGTTGGATAATAGACGTGTATTGATTAGTCTAATATTGAGGTATATGGATATATATGACATTTAAATTACTTATTTCCAATCTAAAAATATGTATATTTTGTTTGCATTTGTACAGGCGTTATATATATATATATATATATATATATATATATACATTTATTTTGTCATCACTTATATATATATATATATATATATATACATTTATTTTGTCATCAAAAAATATAATATAACATACTTTTAATATTGTCAATATTGAAATATGAGCCACATTATTGCTAGTATTCTGTATATGCTCCATCACATTATTGATTTTTTTTTTAACATATAAAATAATACCATATGTTAATTAATATTAATAATTGTAATTTAATTAATTGTAATAAATATTTATTTATCAATATATTCTATCATATAATACATATGTAAGAGTTTTACAATTTAAGCAGAAATTAGTTTCTGATAAACATTGATATCTAGACAAAAATATTTTGCTTTAACATAGAAAAAAATCTTTTAGAACTTATTATATTAAAATAAAACGTCTTTAGATTATAGTTCTGTATTAATATTTGTTAATGATCGACGTTTCGTTGTGCTTAACGTACGTCTTCATCAGGAAAAAAGATACAAATAACATTTATAGTAAATAAACAGAACATGAAAAGAAGTTACTAAGTAACAAAATAAGTAACTAGATCATAAAATTTTCTGTCTGACCAGCTTGCAAGTATGAGTGGAAGGTGCCCAGAAATCAGTCAGTGGAAAGCATTGCGACCTGAAGTAATGCCGGTAGCAGGTAAAAACCCGGCACTACCAGCCAGTAAAAGTGTGTTTTGGAACTGGCTGGTGTCTTGTTGAAGATTTTCCTCTCTCCACCTTCAAAAAAAAAAAGATCATAAAATTTATAAATTTTTAATTAAAGGAAGTCAAATTTTATTTAAATCAATCTCTTCACACTGATTGATGATTTCTTTTTTTTTTTATAAATTTCTATTGCTTCTCTTATTAATCTGCTGTTAATATTGATAGCTCCTGCAATTATTACAGTATCCTCAAATTTTACATCATAAAGATTTTCTAACATATGTTGTGAATAGCATATTTATCTGGATGGTTTAGACGTATTGACTTCTTATGTTCTGTCAATCTAGTAGAAACAGTTCTACCTGTCAACATAAACCTTATCGCATTTGCACGAAGTTCTACATATACCCGAAGATTGAAGAGGAATAATATTTTTTACAACCTTTAACATGCGTTGCAATTTCATGTATGGAAAATAGTTAACTTTAATTTTCTTTCTTGATAAAATTTTGCCTATTTGATCGGTAATATTTTTCATAAAAGGCAAAAAAGCGTAAATTATGTTTTCATTATCAAGCAAATCTTCAACAACTTTAGGTCTTCTCGGTTGTATTGCTTTCTTGATAAAAATTTTATCACAACCATTCATTAAAAATATATTTTCAAGCATTTTATGTTTATCTTCAAGTTTTTATGACAAATTGATGCAGCTCTATTAATTAAACATTTAACAGTACTTAATTATTGCGCAGGGTAAAAAAAAAGGCAAAACTTTCTGAAACACATTTTGTTTTCTTTCCGCGTTTTAGTTTTAAGTTGTAATTATACGTTTATTATCATATTACTTAGAAATAATCTCAATAAAATACCAAATAAATTGTATTCCATCTCTGTATGGATTCAATCCATCGAACCGAACAGGTGTGAGTTGTGAGTTATGGCACAACGTAAATTTATTTTTGAATAGAACGGCAACACAATTTTCTAGGGCGTATTTCGGATTACGCCGCACCTAATTCTACACACATACCCAGCATATTCATATACCCACTTTAATATAACAACCTAACAACACTTATAACAACAGCACAACGGCGAACCATCTGACAAACAACAAATAATCACAATCTTTCTCTTTTACAGCATCTGATAGATTTTACAAAAAAAAATCGAAGAAAAATTCTTATTGGCCAATATATTTCAAACGATATCGTTACGGGCAATAGCGTAAGCTATCTTTTTTTTTTGATAAATTACAAGCGAATTCAGATACGAGATTACAACGATTGATAAAGTTAAAAGAATTAATGTTACTCTGTTGGTTGAAGTGAAATAGAAAATAGTTATTACAAAGACTAATGCGTTAGTCATTTGTTATTTAATTTTATTATGATTTGTTTGATTTATTTGATACAAGTTGATTGAAATATTTGTGGTTACTACGTTAAGGTATTTGTACTAAGCAAATAATTTCTATTGACTGAGAAATAAAATTAAATTTTTTGTAATACATTTATGTAGTAACAGTTTAAATTAAATATTATATAATTCTGCTGTTGCAATAAATATTTTCTAATGAATTATGTTTTATCTATACTATTATATATAGGTATAAATAAAAAATTTGCGTGGCTTTTTAAAAAATATGTATTTAATAAATATTTATATAAATTTTAAAAGTTGTATTGGTAAATTTTGTTTAATATTTTTAAATTTATTTAATTGTATGGAAAAAATTTAAAACTATGTATGATCAAAATAGTAATATGAAACATATAACGAATTTTATAAAATAATATTGACGTAATTTGAAAAATATATATAATTTTTTTTTGATTACAAAATTTAAACAAACATACTATTCAATTGTACTTGTAAGTGATTTGGAGCGCATTATAAAACAGTTGGACTATGAAACAAATGTATAAACTGCTGATAATTGTTTTATAAAATTAAATATTACAAAGTTGTACGTAAACATGTACTTATTCTTTTAGAAATAAGAGAAACATTTGATTTTGCATTTGAATAATGCATTTAAAATAACTATATACACATCCTACATTAGAAAATAATTACAAATTATAACATCATCACAGCAATAACATAAATTATCTTAAACGAAGAAGAAAAAAAAAAATAAGTTAATAGAAATATTCTCTACGCGAGAAGCTGATAATATATGATATCTCTCCATAGTAAATCTCATCGTGTATATAGGATATTCTATTGGTAATTATGTTAAAATTTTACAAATTATTATTAATACTCATGCATGCAATTAGTTCCAGCAACCTTGCTGCGTTGTCCGCCGGTACAATCTTTCATTTTTCATATTGCAGTGATAACGACTGACAAGGATAGGTTTTTAACACTTACTTACACGAGTTTTTAAAATTTAAATTTACTTGATACAATTTATTGAAATATAATTATATTACAAATATTAACAATTAACGGTTGAGCTGGTAGGGTATTGAAAAGATGTAATGGAGATATTTCACAAATTGTATTTATTCTTTTAGATATTTCTTAAAAATATAACTAACACACTTTTTTTTAATGTGTTATAGAAACTTTAAAAAAATTTGTTTCAAAAAATTTATCAGATTAAAAATTCTTTAGTTGTATTAAATATAATGATTGATCTTCAGGCTTTTACAGCTGATATCCATTGAATTTATTGAATTTTCTGGGCTGGTATGTCATGGTCGATCTATCTTCGTCGCAGACGTTTCGCCGTTTATCCTAAATGGCATCTTCAATGTTTGGTGACTGAATGACAGTTTCAGCTCCTCGATCTGGTATATATACTTATACCCCACTATCTTCTACATTCATCTATGATGATCGACCACGACATACCAGTCCAGAAAATTCTATAAATTCAATAAATGGATTGATTTTAGTAATTATTTGTATAATTTAAGAAAATAAAATATATGTTGTTTTTTAATTTGTGCATATAAGTATTTTTGTCAATAAGTGTTTAAAATCTCAGCTAGATTTCAAATGACAAACAGTCTTGTTAGAAAAATTTTACTTTGTCTTTTGTCGTGCAGAACAACGAATCTTCTGAATATAATAGCCTTGTTCGGTTCACACCCTTGCGTCTACTGTTTACTGCTATAGGGGACAATGTTTGTTGTTTTATTCACTTCACAGTTACATGTTATGTAAACAACAAACCGCTGCATCATTTATGGCGGCGTTTTGCAGTAAAACGTAAGAGAAACAATGGAACAAATCTAATATTAATAAATATAGCTATGACCGTTTAGTAAATAAATTTTAATTTTGACTAATTTTAAGTTTAGAAAAAAATATAATCAAATTTTGTTTTGTCCTTAAAACACTTTCGATTGAATTAGCTAATTAGCAAAATTTAGCTGCAGGATTAATCTTTTTAGAGAAGATTTGTTTAGCAAACACTTGATAATCTCTCCTCGTAAGTCGAATCCTAATGAATACCGTTGAAAATGCAGCATAGATTATGCGTACACAATCAGGACGCTTTAAAACGACGTACTATATACAAGAAAGAAAAGAATTGTATTTCAGAAGACCCGCATCTCGATAAATTATTATCGACGACGCGTACACGAACACATATACTAAGATAACATACTAGAAAATTTAAATAGATCGCTTTTCAATAGACGTAACATGCTGTTGCCGCCTATAATAAATTACATATATATTGCATCGTAATTTTCTGATTTGCTATTCATCGGAAGCATTTTTACTCACTAAAAGAAACAAAAAAAACTCCTACTAATAAACTTAGCGGTAGTGTAAATCATTTTTTCTTGAAAAAGGTGATGGAATTTCAAATATTTTTTTAGAGTTTTATTTATATTTTTTGTAATTATCACATAAGTTATTAGAGAAATAACAAGAGTTATATATGAAACACGTCAAATAGTATGTCATTTATATTATGTGTAGTACTTTTAAACAATATTTTGTTTCATAATTGTACTGGGTTTTCGTTTAGAAAAAAGATATAAGATATTAACAAAGGAAATCAACAATATACGAAATAATTTTTAAAATAAAACGACTTTAGATTGTAGTTCTGTATTAATATTATATTAATTCTGTATTAATATTAATTAATAATCGACAATACAATATAAAATGTACAGCTTCATCAGGAAAAAAGATACGAGTGACATTTACAGTAAACAACTTATTTTGTTACCTATTAAGTTGTTTCTATTTTCTGTTTATTTACTGTAAATGTCATTCTTCTTCATTGCTTCTCTTATTGAAGATAGGTACTGTAGTAATTGCAAGACCCATCAATATTAAGAGCAAATTGATAAGAAGCAATAAAAATTTATACAGCAAAAGATAACATCAATCAGTGTGATGGCACTGATATAAATAAAATTTGGCTAGTTACTTATTTTGTTACCTAGATACTTGTTTCTATGTTCTGTTTATTTACTGTAAACATCATTTGTATCATTATTTCCGAATGAAAACGTACGTTGAGTTCGTCGAAACAACGATTATTAATAAATATTAATACAGAACTAAAACCTAACGCCATTTTATTTTGCTAAATATTACTACAGTTATTTTTATGGTAATTTGATAAAATATAATATTTTTTTTATATTATTTATGTAGAACAAATCAATCGATTATTTTTAGTGTATATGGTAATGTTTTTGGTTTCATGATTGATAATAACAAAATTATTTAAACGGATGATTATTTAAATTTAAGTAATTTTACATGTTTTTTGAATATAATTTTTTATAAAAATGTAATATTATGTAAATTATTACAGTAAAATTACAAAATGTTGGAATTTTTACTGTTAAAACCTATGTAAAATTACATAAATTTAAGATATATACAGTAAAAATCAAAATATCGTCTATTTAAAAAAACCAATTTCTCTTCAACGAGAAAAGCATAGTTTTTCTGATACTATATATTATATTATATTTATTTTTTTCTATAAATTATTTAATTTTATTTCGTGTGAAAAATCAATTACTTATTGACATTGTTTTTAAATGTTTTAGATAACATCGCAATGTTGTAATGTATTTTATTATATTATTTGTTGTTTTAAAAGTCATAGTAAATATTTCTGCTTTCTGATGTGACACTGATACATTAGTTTTGCTAAATACCGTGCAAAAATCTATTTACATCACTTAACATTACTTAAATCAAGTCAAAATATCATTAGTGATCACAAAGAATATTTGACATTTTCAGTTGACATTGGGGTCATATATATTTCTTCACTTCTTTCTACGATTCTATTTTGTTTTAACATTTTTTTGCATTGGAATCTATTTGTAATATTTTTTTACTTATTTTGCTTAAACCTATATGACATGATGTTTAATTTTCTAAAAGATAATTTTAGTTTAATTTTTTGTTATTTTTATAAACATTGAACACAAATTAATAGCTTTTTGAAAAATTATAAATTATGTAATAGAAGCTTTATTAGCTTTCCAACATAAGGATCGATATTTTGTGTTTTGGTTAAACGCATGGATAACTAACCAGATTTTCAAATTAACCAGGTATCAAATTTATAGTTAAATTTGATAGGTGGAATATAAATTTAATCATTTGTTATTGTAACCAGTATACAAGATACAGAAAATGTTTATTTTTAATCCAGTATTTGATTTAACCAACTACCAACTAATAGGACTCAAAATACCAGCTATAAATCCATTATAAAAACACAAATAAGCGTCTTCCGTAAGAAGCAAATAAACGTATAAATATTGATTACGTAATTAGTGAGATATCATAAAGGTGGGAAATTTCTTTGAAGTGATATGCAGGGCCGTAACTAGGCAGGGGCAACAGGAGCACATGCCCAGGGCTCAGACGGATGGTAGCCCAGAAAGGCCCCAGAAAGGTCGAAAAAATTTCATTGTATTAAAAAAAACTGTACGCCTTTCGACAACTTTTTGGGAAACTGTCCGAAAATATTTATTTCATTCATAAAATTTAGTGCTAGGGGGGGGGCAGCGATGGGGTCTTGTCCTGGGCGCCCCAAAAAAGCTAGTTACGGCCCTGTTGATATGGTTACCAAATACATTAGTACATTGCTTTAGTAATTTTTTTAGACAAAAATTAGTAAAAACATTTTTTTTTTGAAAAACACTAACTTTGCTAAAAAAATATAACGTGTAAAATTTGCTTGCATACTTAATAAAAATTGGTGTACGAGTAGGTATAATTCACATTAACATACCATACAATATTTATAGTGTTAAAATTAATTATTTTTTTTATTTAATTTTGTATTTCAGACTGCTTTACAGATGAATTTGTGTATTTGTCAGTTGAGAGGTTTTGGGTGCTTTGGGTATGTTTGCTAGGAATGTAAATGTTTCCAAAGAAGCCCTATTTTAGTGCCTACGTTGATGTATGGCAGTGAAGGTTGAGTTTGGCTGCAAAAGCATAAAAGAAAAATGACTGCAGTGGAAATGAGATTTTTACGTGGGGTATATGGTTTAACTAGGAGGAATCGGGTACGAAATAGATTAGAGTATGATGAGTGTGAAATTGAAAGAAATGTTGTTGCAAAAGTTGTTGTTAGTCAGTTAAGATGGTTCGGTCATCTTGAGCGAATGTCTAATAAACATTTAGTTAAAAGAATTTATATGAATAATTTTGAAGATATACGTTTGCATGGATGTGCGATGCGTAGTTGGAGTGGAATGATTGAGAGTGTTTTGTGTGAGCGAATGTTTCTAAGTAGTAGGAATAGAAGAGCATGTATGAAAGGTATTATTAATGTGGATGAAGCTAAAGTTGCTTTTCTGGATATGAATGTTTGGAGAAAACTGATTTCGGGATAGTAAAAATAGTTAATGCACACCTTTTGGATACATGGCGTATGTATGTATGTTCCGCTTAATACCGTTTCTCTTTCTTTTTACAATCTTCTCTAAGTGATAAATACAATCTAAATTGTTTTTTTTTTCACAATATATTTTTATCATGTCCCAAAAACGGGATTTTATACACATACTACTGCACATAATTTTTTTTTTTTGTAAAATCTGTTTTCCAAAAGTATATTATTAGTATCTACATTTTGTATTTTTTTAACAGGTGTATCAAAGTAACTACCGATAATTTCTCTTCAAAATTTTTTCTACAAAATTAAATAATAATAAACACTCTATAGATAATGTTCTAGAGTGTAGATTATTATAAAATTATAACTTCCATGTATAGGGTGTTAACATAAGCGCACGTGCGATCATTAAATTTTGCACCCAAAGGGAATAAAATGATTACATTTGGACACGTTCCACTAATGATAACCGGATCGTCATTAGATGATCGTCATTAATTATTTTACATATATTATATTCCAGTTACATTAAAACGTTAACGATATAAACAACAGACGAACAAAAAAAATTTTTTTGATGGAATTTTAATTTATAGAGAGAATTAATTAATTGAATCTAGGCGTTTAATAAATTAATATAATGTTATGTATTTTGCAACATTTTCATTATTCTTGTTTTATTAATTTTTTTTTACCACTTAGACTGAAAGGAGAAAACGTATAGTTCTCGGTACGATTTTTGTAACATTGTCCAAAATTTCCAATGTACAAAATTGGACTGTTGCCTGTTTGATGTAACTAAATAAATAAAATTTAAACAAAATATATAGAAATCCTTCACATAGTCTCTAGAAAGAACGATAAAGAAGAAAATTTAGTTTATGAGGGTGTATGTGTGTGCTTTGTCAACTTATTCGCTCGGTCGTTAGTTAAAATTTTGTGATCGCAACTTAAACGGTTCAACCGATTTTGATGAAAATTTCAGGATAGGTTTATTTAGTGCTCAAGATGGTCAGTGATGCCAACTTTCTAAAAAAAAACTAACTTTTTTCAAAATTTATTGTTGCTACATTATTTATCCGATTTTAATTAAATTTTCGTAAAAATCTCCTAATATAATTCTAGTTGAACACAGTGGTCCGTATTACAAGCTCTGTTTTAAAATTGGTTTTGACTAATATCGGTTTTAAGACAACGTAACTGTCATAAGAGCTGGATTAAACAAAAGATCTAAAACACCCAAAAACCGAGCTTGTAATATCAGCCAGTGAGTCCGAGAAAAAATTACTAACTTTTTTCAAAATTTATTACGGCTACATTATTTATTCCATTTTAATCAAATTTTCACGGAAGATTCTCTTAGTCCTGACATAAATTATATAATTTTAGTAAAATACACTGTTGTCAACTTTAAAAGAACAAATTACCAAAGTTTTTAAAAATTTATTAATTTTTTATCCAATGTTAATCAAATTTTGACAAAAAAATTCCTACTAATATTGGTAAAAGAAATATAAGCTACAGAGTATATGAAGATTTTGAAAACTATAAAAGATATGATTTTAATTAAATTAGACAAAATGAATGTTTTATTTAAATAGTACAATGATAGAATTAAACGGCTTTAGGTTCTAGTTCTGTAATTATTTATTAATAAATCAACGTTTCGACGAACTGAACCTGCGTTTTCATCAGGAAAAAGGTAGAAAAAATGTCGATTGTTTTCCTGATTCATGTTCAGTTCATCGACACGTTGATTTATTAATAAATTATACAGAACTAGAACCTAAAGCTGTTTTATTCTAATATTATGAGTTCTGAAAGATCTTTTATTATGTTAGTACAATAATATTTTACTTATTTTCAAAAAAAATTGTTTGTCAATAATCTTTGACAATAGCAGTTTAAGTAAATGAAAAAGTGACAGATTTTCTGACAAGCCAAATCAGTAGGTACATCTGCTTTTTTGTCGTGTTGAACATGGCAAAATTGTAGATATAAGAAGTTAGCGATATCTTACATAAAGGTATTTTAACTTCATATTTATGTAAACATAGTATTTTTTGAAAACTCCGAAATATTAAACATTAATATATCATAAACTTTTTAATGAAAAATTAACCACAAACAAAATAAAAATTTAAATAGAAATTTTTTATTTGTAATATAAAAAATTATTTCATTGATTCTTAATTGGCAAAAGAATGAATTTCTTGTTCATAATATCATAAAATATTTTTCCAAAACGTCAACCTTTTCAATGAAATTATAAAATATTTTAAATAAAATTTATTTAAATTTATGTATGGAGTTTTTATTAAAAGTAAATCGAAAGTAATTTTGCAATAATTTTTACAGTTAAAATTGATAAAGATATTATTCTGACAGTGACAAATAATGACTTTTTAGAGTTATCTATCAAGTAATTTGTTATTTGTCATCGAAATTTGAAATGTTATTGAAACTTGAAACAACTCAATTAAAATTTCTATCATATTGAAATATTTTTTCTTTTTGTGAAATAAAATTGATTTAACAGAATAATGTTATTAAATTAATGAAATAAATATACATTTAAAGCTATATATCTTTTTCATTGCTAGCTTTTAAACATGCCCATTATATATCTTGTTTTTAATCCGAGAAATTAATTTTTTTCACCTGGGGCAATAATGGGTTTTTATAATACTAAATATTAAAAACAATTGATATCCGTCACTTTTTGAATTTGTTTGAAGTAATTTTTATTACTTAATAACATTAATTACTTCATATTAATGAAATTATAAAGTGTAGATACAATGCAGAGAGTACTAATTTTCACATATAAAATAATAATCAAAATTTTTAAATAATAAGAATAAATATTGCAGTAGTCACAAAATAATATATAAATTATAGTTAAAAAAATTATTATAGCTATTGGTACGACAGCCTTGGAGAGCCTTGACTTCAAGTACGGAAGTATTGCTTCGTGATCGTTCATTTAGAAACTTTTTAGAAACTGCAAGTCGTGCGTTTGCGTATAGCAACGACAAGTTTCGACCAGTAATCTAAACTACAGTTCTTTTTAAGACAAACAGTTATGTTTGATTTTGTTTTAATAATGTCTGATCATGTGACTTTTTTTTATATTTTTACGACGAACAGAAATGTTAGTCAGTGGATTCGAAAAATTAAATGTAGGTTTTTAAAATAAACAGTTAATCAAATTGTTATGTCTGATTTTGTTTAATTAATGCCTGATCTTGTGAAATTTTTTATAAAGATACAAACCATCGAATCTGGTATTATATTCGGTAATATCTAACGCTTAAACAAGCTCGGCTACCGCGCTGACTGCTATATAATTACAATTATAAATTATGTTTATTTTTTAAAAAGTATTAGGTTTAATAATAATTGTAGTTTTCAATTTACTTGTAAAATCTATATAGTACTAAAAGTGGATGACATATAGAGATATGTTATATTTATAAAAACTGATTTAAAATAATAGAAACTATTTTAGGTATTTTTCAATTAAATTAAATAAAAACAAGTGCAAAATTTTCTTTTTAATGTTTATAAATACTAACAGAGTATAATACAAGATAACTGATATACCTATAAGAAATTTTCAAATACATCTTTCATATTATATCAAAAGATCATAAATCTGTCTTTCTGTTTCAATTGTCACATGCAACAGGCTAGCTTGATGGTAAAAGACAAAAATGATTCATATTTATTGACAAGACAAAGATATAAATTATACTTCATGGATATAGAGAGAGCATTTATACGTATAAATATTTTTACTAAAGTATAAAATGTTTTTCAAACATGATGTTGAAAGTTTTTGTGAAAATTCAGTGCTAAGATTTATTTTATTCAAGATGTTGTTTATTGAAATTTTTGTTGTGATTTCTGTCATGAATAATTCAGGTTGTATCAGCAATTAACAATACAACTCATATTTTAAAACAGGTTTCAAAAATAATGCATTGTTTTTAATTATAATATTTTTTTTCACGATTAACATAAAACAAGATTAGAAGTATATGGGTAAACCCATATATAGACTACTTTGACATTTCTCGGAAAGTTGGCAACACTGTATTTTAATAATATTATAATTTATGTGGGCACTAGGAGATACTTTTCTGAAAATTTGATCGAAATCGAATAAATAATGTAGCCACAATGAATTTTTAAAAAAATTTGTGATTTTTTTTCTCGATAAGTTGACAACACTGTATTTTGTTAAAATTGCATAATTTATTTAGACACTAAAAGAAACTTTTATAAAAATTTGATTAAAATCGCTTAAATAGAATAATCATAATGAATTTTTAAAAATTTTACTAATTTTTTTCTCGGAAAGTTGGCAACACTGTATTTTGTTAAAATTACATAAATTATATGAATACTAGGAGAATCTTTTGTGAAAATTTGAGTAAAATCGGTTGAATAAAATGGCCATAATAAAATTTTTAAAACTTTAGTAATTTTTTTCTCGGAAAGTTGGCAACACTGAATATTAATAAAATTACGTAATTAATGGGAGCATTAGGGAAATCTTTTCTGAAAATTTGATCAAAATCGGATAACTAACGTAGCCAATATGAATTTTTAAAAACTTTAGTAATTTTTTTCTCGGAAAGTTGCCATCACTGGAAAAAACAAAACCGCATGACCATCTTGGGTACTAGACAAATTTATCCTGAAAATTTCATTAAAATCGGTTGAACCGTCTAGGAGGAGTTGCGGCCACAAAATTTTGACTTACGACCGAGCGAGCGAGCGAGCTGACGACGCACATCCATACACCCACATAAACTAAGTTCAGATTCGTCATCTAGAGGCTATATGAAGGATTTCTATACAATTTTTTTTTTTTTTTGAAAATGTTACAGACACCGTACCAAACGCTATACTACTTTTCCTTGCAGTCAAAGTAGTAATGAGTCATTTATCCACTTGTCATTGGTTGTACACGTCTACTGAAAAATTGAACTAAAATATGAATATTGTAAATAAAATAAAATAATTTCCCATAAACCACAAAATATACGAAAATTAGTTTATTTTATTAACTTTTCGCCACAGTAAGATCATATTTTTATTTTTATTTGTTACGAATATTATTGTAGTTTGTTTACCTGTTCGAAACGAGAACTTGCTTTTGGCAACGTGTAGTATGTAGCCAATTACAATATTGCATTTAAAATAAGAAAGTGGATATTTATACATACGGTATGTATACTCAATTGGCTATTTATGCATACAGTATTTTTACGCAATTGGCTATTTAGGGTAGGTTAGGTTACTAGGTTGGTTTAGGTTTTTTTTTTTTAGTATGTATAAATAGCCAATTGCGTATATAAAGGGTTTTCCAATAAGAGGTTTCATTTTGATATTTAAAAAAAAGAATATATTTTAAGAGAAATCAATGGATATTTATTTCATTGTAAAGAGAAAGGTATGCCATTAACGATGGAAAACGATATCAGCCAAATGGCCGCCACGGCTACGGTTGCAGCACCATATCTTTTTCATGAAATTTTTCATGACCAATTCGCACATTTGCTGCTGTATGTTCTCGATAACTTCACGAATTCCATATTTAAGGTCATTAATCGATTGTGGAGCATTAGCATAGACCTTATCTTTCACGTGACTCCAAAGAAAAAAGTCTGAAGGTGTTAAATCACAAGATCTCGGGGTCAATTGTGATCACCTCTTCGAGAAATAACACGGCCAACGTTGCTGGTGATCGACCGGCTTGAGTTCTTGTGTTAACTGAACTTTAAAAGCTTTAAAACCTAAGTCTTTATGCAAAATACAGGGTAATGCCGTTTGTGGAATGCCTAATTCCAAAAATCAACGAGGAATCGACAAACCTGGGTTTTCGTCAACACTACGGGCTACAGCAGCAATATTTTCAATTGTTCTTGAGCGACGCACACGGTTTCGATTCTTCACATCACTAAGTTGCCCCAACAACTCAAATTTTTTAACCAGTTTCACTATTGCTGGCCTAGAAGGTGCTTCATGACAACCCAAAAGTGCTTTAGTTTTGCGAACTGCGAGTGCAAAATTTTCACCATTTCTGTAGTGAATTTTAACAATTTCAATGCGTTGTTGAAGCGTGTATCGTTGCATTTTTAGTAATGGCGTAGTTTTTACTTGTCAAATGTCAAAAAATAACAGCTTCAAAAGTGACAGCTGCCCAGATAGCGGGCTATTCAAAATGAAACCTCTTATTGGAAAACCCTTTACATACCGTGTGTATAAATAGCCTCATCCTTAAAATAAACAAATCAATGCATTTGAAATGTCTGTTAAGTTAGTGCAACTGCTAGGATACCGTATAATGTATATATTTTAGTTATTTTTAAATTTTATTCATGGCAAATCAAAAAGTACAATTTTATATTTTATAATTGTAAGAAAAATATAAGTAAATTTTACACAGAATATCTACGAGTACTTTCACTGTTGTGAATTGTAACATTTTCTAAGGTTTGTGCTGCAATCTTCATACTTGTGAGAAATTAGTAACATACTATGCTTATTTTGCAATACACAATTTTTGTATTGCTTATTTTAGATTTTCAATTTATAAGTGTTTAAATTGGAAACAGTCTGTAGAATACAATTTTTAATACACAAAACAGAATCTATTGATATCGATCGCACTGTATGGATATCTATAAAAGCCACCAAGGAAAGGTAAGAATTATTAATAGCAATTTGTAAACATACTGAATAAATATGATCGTTTCGGAATCAATTAATAATCAGACAACGAAATATCGATAGCATTTGAGTTACACTTCCGTCATTTCAAATGCTATCATATCAAAAGGTATTGTATATTATGTGCATGATTATTATCATCATAGAGTGCTGTGAAACGTTGTCTGAAAACATAACTATTTACAAGTCAATGTACCTTGTTATTTCAAATAATATTTATACTTAAAATCATCCGCCAGTTATTGTTGGAACGAAGCGAAATTATTTCTAATAACAAAAATGTTTTCTTTACCGTATTTTTGTTAATAACTTATTCATATGATTTATTTATATCATTATACTAAAAATATTAATAGGTATATTGCACCTTAAATTAAAACGTCACTTAAATGAAAAAAAAAATTATTTCAAATAATCGAATCGTTTTACAATGTCAGTATATAATAATTTTTCTCAGTACACTGAAAACAATATTAATGTTAATTAAAACGAAAATATATATTTTCTTTAAAAGAGTTTAAAAAAATTAAAAAACAAAAACAAATTTATATTTTTTTTTAAATATTTCAAACAAATATTTATATTTTATTTTTCTATTTAAGGAACTTATCTCCATATTATTTGCTAATTTAACAATAAAAGTTAATATAATAACTAATAAACTTTCTTGTTATATATGAAATTAAAATTTTAATTCTGGAATTTAACTCTAAAAGTGGATGGTCTACAGGAAACATTTTTATAAAGTATAAACAAATAAAAAATAATAAAAACACTCGGTCCTAAGTTTCATAATCTTATTTAAAATTCTTTATTGGTCAATTTTGGCAGGTAAGAAGGAATACATTAATTTTAACAAAGTACAAACCTTTCTCGACCTAAAAAATTGGACTAACTTGATGAATTTTTTCTGCAAAACAAAAAAAAAATTTTCTCCAAATGTCGCCATTTTATTCCGATTGAATATTTGTGAAAAAAAAGGGTCAAAAACCAGATAATATATCATACTTCAAGGGTGCCTTTTAATTTTTGTTTCAAATGAACAGGGAAGGAGTTATCACTGTTACCGCACAGCCGCTCGTCCGGTTTTGCAGAGCTTCGAAGAAAATTCCTGAAAGAATTCCAAAGTCTATTCTTTCGCGGTTTGTTTTTGTTTTATAGTTTGGCAGAAAAAATTAATAAAGTTAGTCGACTTTTTTATGTCGAGAAAAGTATATATCCCCTTAAATACACAAAAATACTTTAGCTTTTAACAAAAGGTTGTTAATTAGCTGCGAATGAATCTGAAAATGGAAAAAATTATTAAATTTCCTTAAAACTATTTTTTTTCTATTCAACATGTAGGTAAGCTAAAAACGTTATAAAATTAAAAAATACATATTAAAATATTCACAAAAAAATCTAATGCCCCAAAGCCAGGTTATATTATTATTATTAATATTTGTTTCAAAACTGCCAACAAAAACAAGAAGGTCTCACTGTGAATATATAATTTTTCTCTGCGTACTATACACAGTTACTATAATTTTAAAATGATTACTCATTACTATTAATACAAATAAAATAAAATAATATCTATCATATTGTAGACATATTAAATAAAATAAGTCGACTAAATAATATTTAACACTATTATAAGATTTAATTATACACTACGCACAATAATTAATCAAACGTTAAAAGAAACACAGTTACAACGCATTAAAAAAATAAAAGCAACTGAAAAAAAAAAGTTAACCGAAAAACAAATGCTAGTGAAATATATAAAAAAAAAACAATTAAAAACAAGTGACTAACACATCAAGACAGCGACGTAGTAAGATCAACATCGCAGAAACAATAAAAAAACAACTGAACGTTATAAAAAAATTTATAATATTTTTATTCATTAATTCCTATGAAAGTATTCTAATATAATAACGCCTAATAAACTGATATATACGAAAAACAATAACTATATAACTAGCCTTAGCCGCTAAATGTATAGGTATGTGCTGAAGGTGTGTTTGTGTTTAGGTTAGATACAAAACATATTTGTGTTGGCCTGTAGCTATTTAATTAGAAATTCAAATTAGATATGTTTGAGAATTCACACTTAACTATAAAGTTTTTTTTTTAGTTATTATTTCTCTCTCATTTTGTTCATAGATTTACGTGAGTGTAAGAATGATGACAGATTCTGAAATTATCTTGTTCTATCTCTTCTATTTCATAGGAATATAATGAGTTTTGAAACATCGGGTAACTACTAAAAATGTAATATTAATTTTTGTAATGTATTATATCTAATTGGTGGTATTACTTATACCACAGCAGTAGATTGGTGAAAATACCGGTAACTCTCCTACAATACGGTATCCGACAACACGGTTTCGTTCTAACACGTTTCTGCTTACAACGTAGTTTTCAGGTTTTTACTTGTAGTAACGTGTATGTACATAAAATATATACATTTAATAAGCGCACTAGCTATTAAAAAACAAAATTTGTTATTAAAGAAGTTTTTGTCAACTACGACTTTTGGTTTTACCTGTCTTTTACATAAAAGGCAAACAGTAGTAAGTTCATAATCGCCTGCATGTGCTAGCATAATGTATCTGTAACTGTCTCAATTTTAATCTGTACGACTATTTTCTTAAAAATAGCTCCTAATAGTAAGGTTAGTTAACTTATGCCGACATAAACATCAAAAAACTATCTAATTTTTCGTTTTTCGCGTCTACTGTAAAAATGACAAAAATTTACCCCTCAGGTACAGATATATACTTATATGAAGATTGTTTTGTTTAAAAATCGTACAGTTTTAATAAAATTGAAGTTATTTCTATGTATCTTAAAAAATATATGTACATATGTGTTTGGAAACTACCTCCCTTTTTTTATATTGGCTTCATATAACACCGTTTCACATAACACGCCGTTTTCTTGGAACCTATCTACCGTGTTATAGGAAGGTTACCTGTATATTTTTTCTTTAAACGTATTAATATTAATAATACATTACTATATTTCCTATATAGAAAGAGGACATTATTACAAGTGCAATAATGATATTATTATACAACAGTTAGTTATTATATATACCACTGGTGGCAGCATTAAACATAACTAAAACGTCAATTGTATTTAATCTAACATCTCAAATGGCCATATTTCAATTTAAGTTAAGTTAATTGACAATTGTATTGTTTATTTTCACTTGAATTTTAATTTTACTATTGAAAATGTATGAAGAAGTGCAAGAAATGCAATGTACAGCGTCCAAGATATTTCAAAAACTGCATAACATAACATGATAACACAGTCAAGTGTATTTAATTTGACATCTCCGATGAAGTAAATTTATGAATTTACTTGGCATAAAAGCCAGCCAGACGGTTACACCTGCATCAGTGTTTTTGAACATTGTTCAAATCACCATACTGACAAGCTCCTAAAGAGCGAAACACGTGTCTATGATTAACTGGCCAGTTATAGATTTCATAGCTTAACAAGCCGATTCAATGATTGAGTAACTGTGAAAATTTTGGAATAAATCTCAACATTAAAATATTATTATATTAATTTTATAGATACAATTATGAACTTTTTTGTTCAATGTTATTTTTATATAAAGTCTTTTATACCAAATGTGTTGATCAAACACTAATTTTATTATTTCTGGAACTGTATAGATTTGTTTGGTTATGTTATATATATATATATATATATATATATATATATATATATATATATATATATTTCGTATAATTGTTACCTACCTTTTAAAATGTTTTGTTCATTTAACGAATTCAGTTTTTACTGAAGTTTTTCCTAAAGTTTATGTAATTTTCCAATATGGAAAATATTTTTCGTTATGAAGATATAATTTTAGCAAAATTACATTTGAAAAATTAATAGTTTTTAAACGACTACAGTTTTTATCCGCCATGATTATCGTTCTGCTAAATAATCGTTTAATATAAAACCAAAGAAAAATACTAATTCCATTTCATCACGACGACCACACCTCAGTGCAATTTCAAATAAAACAAATTTACTATATTATCTAGTTCTAGACGATGCAACATTAAACTTTAACTACAGATATGCTATTTAGTTCTATATAAAACAGTTTTTATATATCTTAACCACAGTTTTACTGCACTTAATATAATATTACCAGTTATTGAATACTTATTTCAAACATATGCTAGAATTTTTAATGACCTGTAGTTAAATAATAATAAAAAAAAAAAAACATAATATAATATCAACTAAGTTATTAAATGCATTTAAGTTAAATAAAGTATGAAATGTATATAATATTGTACTAACCTAAAATGTTTAATTTTTATTAGTATAATGTTACTGCACTCTGTAGTATACTGTAATAAGGAAGTACAGCGATGAACAATGAATTATATTTAATTTTACGGAAACAAGAATTACATTCTTTATTATTTTTAAATATATTACAATGCAAAGGTTCTTACATTAAAATTACGTATATGTAAATTAAAATTCGTGTGTGATATATTTATGTAAAGAATATGTTTTTTTTAAATGTTTAAATTATTATTTATATTTTATGTAATGTTTGATTGACAAGGATTTGTAATGTTATCATATTTGGAAAATTTGAAATATTGAATATGACGAAATAATTTTCAACTAAATCTATTTTAAATCTTTGTCAATCAAATGTAAAATAATTTAGATATTTAAAAAATACATTTTTCATAAATGTATAAATATATTACAAGAATTTTAATTTTCGATTATGTTTTTATAAAAATAAACAATTCAATATTAAAAATAAAAATGAATAAAAAGAAATAATTATCCTGTTTTCCATTAAAGTTCGTAGTAATAATAAAAAATTCGTAAGTAATATGTAGGTAAATAAACTGTATTTACAATATAATACTACACATCTTATAAGGTAGTATATGTAAGATATTATAGTAAGAACACTTATATAATATGATATATATTTTAGTATGCAAATTTAGTATTTTCTAGTAAGCAAAAAAAACGAAAAGAAAAGGTTGTTCAAAACGGATATTGTATAAAACAAAACGAGATTTTAAATTTAAGTGCTTAAATGCCACTTTATTTTAGATTATAAGGAAATTAATTCTAGTTTTTCAACTTTTTTTGTACTTACGTTGTTTTATTGATTGATTTATTATTCAGTGGTTAACGTGTAAAGGGTTAAAAGCTAATGATGCGCAAAATTAGATTTGAAAATTTAAATTAATATTAAAAATAATTAAAAAAATTTATTTATGACTTCCTTGTTTAAGTTATTTCATTTTTATAAGATCTTTATGTCTGTTTTACACGGCAATCATTCGTAAAAGTTTCCTAGTAACAATTTTTGTTGTTTTTTTTTAATACATTTATACATATACAACCACGCCATGTATCCGGAAGTGTATGGCACAAACTCTTTCCAGTATCCCAAAAATATTTTGCTCTAAACTTTCCTATCCAGACAAGCAACTCTAGATTCATCCACATTCATAATATTTCTCATACATGTTCTTCTATTCCTACACTGTTAGAAAAAGTACGATTTGCTGCCAGGAATTTACATGTAATTTTACATAATTTGAGATTTAAATTAAAAATTACATAATTTATTTACCGCATCTAATATTACTGATAAATAAATGACAATTTAAAGGAATTTTAAGAAAAATATATGTTATACAAGTTTTAAAATCTAATATAAATCGAAAACAACAATAAATTACTTGTTATTTCATATATTTTTATAAACTGTTTACTACTTGGAAACTTTTGCTTCAAATATTTAAATAAATATTCAATGTTTTTGCTTTTTAATGGAACGTATATAGAATATTAATAATTTAGTAGTAATTTGACGTTTGGCATGAAAGCTTTAAAAACGTTTGGGACCCTTAATAGAGAAGTACAATAAAATTTGGGACAATTGATAGCTCCCTGTACAACAATATAGTATTTTATAAAATATTTTGACTGAAAATAAATCTAAAATATGGTAAGCATATGGGACATATATTGTGCTAGTCAAAAATTTGTAGTTACAAATGAAAAAATTATTTTATTTTCAGTCTGATAGCACAAACAAAAACAAAAAAGATAACATACATTTCTGTTTAAGAGGCAAATATATGCGTTCAACCAGCACACATTTCATTGAGGAAAAATGACAACTTTGCAACAATATTCTCTCGTATCCCCCGTATAATTCATAACAGAACATACATTCAGCATGTATACACACTGGTATCATACATAACGTCGTATTTCCTACGAAGAACAAAAATACAAAAATTTCGAAACGCATATAAGAACAAACGTACGTATACATCCACAACGACGTTTTTACACTATAGAAATACATATATCCTACCGTCCCCGCTTTTACAATAAACAATAACATCTGCCATGGAAGTACGAGATAAATTTTTCTTAGTCATGCAATGCACGTATTGTCACATACGAGGAGGCGAAGGCGTGTATGCGTTTGTGTGTGTGTGTGTGTGTGTGCGTATCTATTTCTATCTTTGTTTAGTCTCTTCTCTCTTACTTTGTTTGTCTTTCTCACTCGTCGTTATTTTTTCTTTTTTTCTCTCTTTTACTATAAACGTGACCTTGAACCCGGCTTTGGTGGCGGTTATCTTAACCAGTGTACTGACCATATTGAGAGGATTTTAAATTTTGTGTTTTCTTGAATGTTAAATAAATTTATTTTTAGTATGAAAGATATAGCTAAATATTTTTTGTTACTTATCATTATCACACATTTTACTAACCTAAAATTTGTGTTCACATCTTTGTAGAGTTTTTTACGAAATTTTCTTTGACTCAAACTTATTATTATAACTATAAGAGTGTGTCAGTTAGGCAATAATTTATTAAAAATTTTAAAAAATTATGTTACAATTGAAAGTAAATTAAATAAAATAATTTCCCTTAAACCAAAAACAATTTTATTTTTTATTTTAATTTAATACGATTGAGTGTGTTTTGCGCCAGCAACTGTTTACAAGTTGATAAGAAGAAAAAAGCATGTATGAGATATATCATAAATGAGGCTGAAGAAAAAGTTGCTTGTCTGGATGGGAATGTTTGGCAGAAACTAATTTCTACATAAATAAAAAGAATTTGTGTTTGTGCTACACCCTTATGGGCGTGATAATATTTATTTTGTTTTTTATAATTTCGACAATAAGGAGTAGAGATATAACAATATAGTCTGTAACATTTTCAAAATTTAATTTAAATTACAGTAATACCTTGTTTAACGTCAGGGATGCGTTCCTCAAGAACATTACGTTAACCGAATTAACGTTAACGGAGAAAGAAATAGGTTTACTAAATGAAGAAAAATACATTATTATATTTTTTATTATTTATAGATAGGAACAACTGAAAACAGCTTTTCTTGACAAAATTTAAAGTTAATAATTAGTATGCATATATTATATGTATTACAAAATTAGCGGTTCTCGTAATAGTTCACTGTTACATGTTAAAGCATTTAATACATTTACCTCGCGCAAAATCTGGATCATTTTCAGACAAAATATCTATCGAATGAGACACCTGACCCAGGCAATCGGACAATATTTTTGTTGTTAAAACTATTTATGTAACGTGCGTATAACAACTGCTGTGAAGGTTTTAGTAAAAACACATATGTATGCACAGAACATGTGGAACATAGTTCACAACGTATAAAAATATGGTAATTACCGCGTCGTGTCGCCCAGCAATGACGTTATAGCGAGGTATTACTGTACATAGAAATTATTATTCATACAGCTTTTTATATTTTTATTATAAATTTTTATAGATTATTATGCTGCTTAAAGTTTTCCAAAAATTGCAACAAATTTGGTATGTTGAACATACTATACTAAACTTGATGGGCACACAAAAAAAATGCATTTACTAAAAGCGTAATTTCGTACTCGGACCAAAAACTTTTTGAGCTGAAGAGAAATAACATCATGTACTCAACAGAGATAGATAGCTATGTACAAGTATATATGCGCAATTTGATGTCCTGTGCCAGTTATTCGGGTTATATGCTTCGGGTTATAGTTTGCGGGCCCTCATGAACGATTATATATGTCCAACATACCTACAGATTGATTCGATAATTGTGCACATATTCCAGCTGAACTAATACGCGAACATGCTAAAACGGCACGCAAACGTACGCCATGTATAATCTACATATAATATGATAATATATATAGAAATAATTTTCACTATAAAAAAATTTAGTTGGACCTAATATAAATAAACATATAAAAAGTTAAACATTAACGAAATTATACTATGTAAATAATTTGGACTGTATTCTCTTCTAAAAATTTTTATGGGAAGTAATTTTGTTATTAAGTTTTTGTGAAAAATATATAATATTCCTGTGAGCGAAATTTATAAATATACATATATAAAAAAATTAGAATAAATTTCTTAAACCATAAATATGTTAAAATAAAACGGTTTCAGATTTAAGCTCTGTATTAATATTTATTAATAATCGACGTTTTGACGAACTCAGTGTTTTCATGAAGAAAAATGATACAAATAACATTTACAGTAAATAAAAAACATAGAAACAAATTACTAGGTAACAAATAAGTAATTAGATCATAATGTTTTTTTATAAATTTTTAATTAATGGAAGCCAAATTTTTTTTAATCGGTGTTATCTTTTACTTTATAAATTTCTATTGGTTCTTTTATCAATCTGCTGTTAATATTGATTTGTCTTGCAATTATTACAGTATTTTCGAATTTCACATCATGAAGATACTCCAAAGCATTTTGAGCAATAGCAGATTTATCTGGATGGTTTAGACGTATTGAGCTTTTATGTTTTGTCAATCTAGTAGAAACAGTTCTACCTCTGTCTAACATAATACCTTTTTGAAAGCTAAGCTTTCTTATCAGGATTTTATCTTCTTCATAATATACTACTAATAACAAAAGCTTATCTTCTGAAATACGTATTTATCATTAGTATTTTAACTAAATTTTGTGATACAAAAAACTTATGCTAAATTTATTTTACCTATATCTATTAACATTTTTAGAATTTTATGGACAACGCTTACAATATCAAACAGCTTCAAATGCGACTAACACTTTGTAGATGGTAAAAACAGACAATACTTTGTGACGCGATGTGTCTTGGTTGAGCATTATACGTGTGACACACGACAAAATTTAATAATCATTAGGCTACATTTAAACTGCTGTTCTAGTAATAACAGTACACTGTAAAAATTTGATGTAAATTTATATATGCTATAAATGTATTTTAACAGAAAAAATATAATATTACTTTAATTATCCCAGTAAAAATTACAAAATGCAAAATTACATAAATATATATATATATATATATATATATATATATATATATATATATTATATTTTTTACAGTGTAAAAACTGCGTCTTCACTCTACTGCATAATGATCATTAAATTTTGTCGTGTGTCATAAAATTATTATTTCTGTTAATATCATAAAAAATAGACATATTCTTATTAATCATTGCGCCAGAGATCGCTATTTTTATTATAATAATAATTATAAATATCAGGATCAAATTCATGGTTGTCGAGGCCTTAAGTTAAAATTTTATTTAAGGTTCCTTTTAGAATCAAGCGCTTAAAATGGAATTTAATTCACTGGATGTGACAAACTTTTATCTGTAAAAATATTTAATATATTTATTAATTTCTAAAAAAAAGCTAATCATCTCAATTCTGTAGCAAAGATGTAACCAATAGAAACAATTGTAACAGCTGTTATTTTTAAATTGTTATTGTCTACTAATATTATTGCTTAAAGCTTGCTAGCAACGTTACTAGCACTAACAACTTCGTTACAAAATTATAGTAATTACGTCATTGAGACTTCATGTTTTACTTATTTGTAAATTTTGTCCTGATAAATATGTGTGATATTTTTGTCTTCTAATATTAAACTCAATTCACCTAGCACCCTGTTACACATCCTAATAAACTTAAAGTATATACTTAAAACATCATTTACTCAACTTTTAACATATGTCAACGATTTATACCTTATTTTCTAACCAAATTTTAACCCTTTTACCTCCAAAATAGATTATTTACTCAATCTAATCTCTTCTATCAACGCCATATGCTTTCCTCAACTATCAAATTATCCAAATCTATCATAATCGTAAGTTGAGTTCAGCTACCTAGCGGCAATAAACAAATTTCGGTATTTCCGTAATGACCAAACGTGGTTCTTTCAATTACCAGTTGCTCGGCTACGTAATTATAATTGCTCTGTCATATCTGATGAAGGTAGATATAGCCTTTCGGAAGATTAAAATGATAAGCGGTGTTTTTGTGCTCTTGAATTTGCGATTTTATACAGTTTGGCAATGCAGAATGTAAAAATGTTTATGGATGAAAATATAGTTAGTGGTGTGTTTATTAAAGATAATTAAATTAATATCGGAATCATGTTACGATTTTTTTTTTTATGGATTTAATAAGCGGTTGCAGTTAATTGCTCAGAAATTTGTTGAATCCTTACTTAATGAATTTGTGATTATGATATAAAAGAATTTGCTTGCGACAGATTTTGTTTGGCGCTTTTATAAATACTTATGGTTAGTTGTATTAGTTATACTTAAATTTTAAGTCTGGTTTACCTTACACTGTAAAAAATATATTTAAATTTGTGTAATTTTACGTAGGTTTTTAACAGTAAAAATGACAATACTTTTTAATTTTACTGTGATAATTTAAGTAATATTACATTTTTTAAGGAAAAATTACATTCACAAAACATGTAAAATTACATAAATTTTATATTAAATTACATAAATTTTTTACAGTGTAGTAGATCATTTTTAGTACTAGATATTAAAATGATGATTATTTATTGAAAGTTTACTAGTAAATTAAGAAAATTTTTGCTTTAGATCCGAGGTTTTTAATTTCACCTGAAAAATAAACGTGTTATCAAAGAGTAAACTTATGTTTTTCTAATGTAAATAAAAAATTTAATAGAAAAATAATTGTAAGCAACAGTATAACTATTTTAAAAGTTATGTATGAGATTAGTTAATATTTACTTTAAAAATAAAACTAAATTTGAATTAAAATTTAATTATAATTTTACAGTTACATTTATTCCAGAAAAATACTATATTTCTAAACTACTCGTAAATAGTAAATTATTTTATACAAAAATTTTCCAAATAGTTATTTTGTTTTTTTATATTCTTAATTACACATGGCGTATTATATTAGGTTATAGTACCAATTTTGTTTTTTGTTTAAATCGCCATTAATTTATTTTGAAAATAAATACAAACAAATTAATGGCGATTTAAGCAAAAAACAAAATACTCTAATCTAGTTATATTGTTATTTATTTTACAATTATTTTTTTTATTAAATTTTGTATATTTATTAAAAAACATAATTTTATTCATTTATTTTTTAAAATTAAATTTCGACTTTTCGGTTTACTAAACATGATTCATCATCAGGAAAATAATAAATTAATGAGTTCTGAAAGATATTTTACTACAATAATTTTTTAAATTTTGTTTCAGATTTTATTTTCGTGTCTACAGCGTCTGTAAGTATAAATTTCTAAATAATATTAAAAAATAGTATATTTTATAACTAGTTTGTAATGTTGGTTATTATTCATGAAGATGATATTTCACGTATAAAAAGAGTATATTATGTTACGATTAGTAGAAAGAAATGATTATCGTGCTGAGCCGCGACAAAGTCGAGGGCAAGCAATCTGGGTGAAACACAAAAAAAGAGTTTTCTATTCCAAGTGACATATACAATTTTTCTTCAAGCGTTCTAAACGAAACTAAACTAAAAATAAATAAAAATACATTTCAAGTAACCTTAACCATACTAACATTTGTTACGTGATTTGTGAGAATTAATGTTTCTTTGGTCGAATGTATAATTTTCTGATCGGTGTACATTGCATTTCTTGCACTTGACACATTTCAATAATTAAATTCAAATTCAAGCAAAAATAAAATATACAATTGTCATTTAACTTAACTTGACATAATAATTTTTAATAAGGCCGCTGAAGATGTCAGATGAAATACACTTGACGTTGTAGTTATGTTTCGTGCTGCTGTTAGTAGTATCATAGTATAGTATTAGTAATTAACTGCTGTACAATTTAATTATTATACTAGTAATATATTGACCTCTTTCTATATAAGCAATATGGTAACGTAATATTAATATTATGATACGCTTGATAGAAAAATATTATTATTTTTATAATAATATAGTATGTGATAGAATAGAGAGTGTAACGCGTCACTAAGTCGTTGAACCCAGCATGTTATATATCATCTTGGCTGTTAATTAACTTGAAACCTAATTAATACCCACGCGGGACATGTGCAGCCAGTGTTATATATATATATATATATATATATATATATATATATATACGTTATATATATATATATATATATATATATATATACGTTACGTACGTACGTATGTACGCGCAGGGCGAACACACGTTGCATGATGCGCAGTAAGCCTATTCGATATTGCGTACACCCTATTATGATACATGCACTATACTATACGTAATACAATAGATGATGCTATATCATCTTCAATGAAATATAAGGGGTTAGGTTATAAAGGCATAAGAGCCTGTAAAACATCGCAAATGTAAAAATAATTATTTTGTATTTTTTTTTAAGTTTAAGAGTGAAAACTTTAAATATTTATTATATGACAATTTTTAAAATGACAAATTTATTTGAATAGAGACTATACTGCTTATTGAATATTATAATACTCCTATAATAAAATGTATGCATACACAGTAGTAAAATATTTAGCACTACTATTCGGTGTCTCATTTAGATTAGGTTAGATTACACTGTAAAAATCTATGTAAATTTACATTGATAATTATAGTAATTATACATATATACACACATACACAATCACGCCATGTACCCAAAAGGGTGTGGCACAAACTCTTTCCATTATCCCGAAATCTGTCTCCTCTCTCTCTCTCTATATATTTTTTATTGTAATTTATATAAAATATTGCAAATTTACCAAAAAATTATAAAATTACAATAAAAAATATAATATAATTACTATAAATATCAGTGTAAATTTACATTAATTTTTTACAGTGTAGGTTAAGTTAAAACCAGTGGTGTAAAGTCGGAGTTGTTTCCATTCTAACTTATTTTAGTTAAAGCAACTTATATTATTATTATATAAAAAAAAATTAAATATTTTGTACGTAACACTTTTGTTAAAGCAAAATTTTTATGATTTAAGTTTTATTGTTTTAAATTTAAAAACTATGCAAATTAATATTACCTAATACTACGCACATACACATGCACAACAAAGGTACATTATTATTATATGCTTTTCACTAAGTAAATTCATTATATATTGCAACATTTAAACTAATAATTATAATAAATATTTTAATTAAAATCGACTTAAAACAGAGAAAAAAACCATTGTTTTATTCAACAACAAATAATTTTGCTATTAGAGTTTTGAAAAATTGGCAAAACAAGAATAGTTTTGAAAATAATCATACTTATGACAGTAGAATTTAAAATCGATGCTTTTCTGCAGGCTTAAAATCGACTTTAGTTAAAGTGTTTGTTATGAAACCAACCGTTAGTAACATTATTTTTGCTAATGTTTAATTATAATTTAAATTAATCTGATAAAAAATAGAACTAATGATTTAACTAAAACTTGGAGTCGGAGTCGAAATCGGAGTCTAAGTCGAAATCGGGGTCTAAGACTAAGTTGGAGTCGGAGTGGAATAAAAAAGTTTGGAGTTGTAGTTGGAGTCGACTCCACATTCCTGGTTGAGACACGCATATTACAAGGAAAACATGTGAAAAATACACTTACTGATGTTAGTATAAGAATAGTAAATTAAATAAACACCAACATATTTTGTCACAATTAATAAAGTTTTATTTATATATTAAAACGACTACACAGAAAATAGTGTTAAGTTTTAACACTTAATCTAACAGATTTTATATAAAAATGATAAAGATTTAAATATAAAGTAATAATATACAATTCTGAATGTTTTTACAGATTGTTTCGTAAATAATGGTTAGAATATAAACAAATACATGAGCTACTGACTGTGGTATGGTAAAACAGCTGTTTTAATTTTAAAAGTTTGTTTTTAAATGATTTTTATTGCTACAGATCTGTATTCTTTTGATTTGGTTTTACTAACGGTAAAAATCTTTTAAATTTTAGTATGTAAATAAATCAATTAAATAAAGTTGATTTTTTTCGCACAAACATTTTTGAAAGTTTTTTTGTTTGTTCAAAGTAAATAATCAAATTTTAACGTCAATTTGAAAAAGAAAAGTTAATTTGATTCAAACATGTTTCATGTTTGTAATCTGGTTTAGACACTCTGAAATATTTACAAGCTATAGTTTAAAATAAATGAACAGTTATAATTGAATGAAAATACGAGTAATACAGTCAGCTGCTGAAGTTACTCAGTGGCACGATTATCAATCAAAAAATTTGGATTTAAATCTCAGACGGGTAACATAAAAAATCTTCAATTAATATTATATTTATAACTAAAACTATTTAAAATAAAAACTGCTTTAGTATTAAAATTTATTAATGAGTTTCTTTGAAACATTGATTATAAATGAATTTTAATACAGAACTTAAACCTAGAACAGTATTTTATATAATTAGTTCTGAAAATTTTTTTTACTATTTCAAAAGTGTTAATTCAATCAAATTACTCTTGCATTAAAACTAAAAATGTGTCAAGTGTTTGATTTGGTCAAATTCGTGTACAGTGCGTAAAATTAACAGGGCAGTCTGAATTAAACTTATCTAATGATTTTTATTCGTATAACAACTAAAACTAAATTCTTTAAATTGAATAACAATTAATTTTAAATTAAAAAAAAACTCAAATCCCCTCCTGTCCGAATTGCGAAAGTGCAAAAGCGTATGCCGGCTTCTTTGAACTCGATTCATTTCGTATGATGCAGCAGCCAGCGCAGCGCGAACAACAGAAGTCGATTGCAATGCGTTTGCAATGTGCAAACTGCAAGTGCACACATATGCCATATACACAGGCTGTCCTTCAGCCGGCATGCATGCATGCATGTACACCGACGAGCACGACAAGAAAGAAGACAACTACAGAATTAAATTGCTTACTGCTGTGTGTACCGTGCACAGTGTAACATCGCAACTCACGATGCCCAGCGCAAAGAATTAAGGAAAAATTTAATTATTTTACGCGCCTTGTTATGCGCCACTGTTTGCTGGCTGCTTACTTTTAGAAATTACGAATTGAGGTTAAGATTTTTTTGATTTTATTTTTTAATTAAATATTAACGCTTCTGGTTGCTAAAGGTTTCATTTAAAGGTTTGTTATGATAACAAATAATAGAAACTGTATAAGAAACTTTAGTTTTTTTTTGTATCATATGATACGAAATTGCTTAATAAATACAAAAAATATTAGACTATTAGTAAAACTTGTTTATACTAGCAATAAATGCAAGAATGGAACTGTACAATATAATTGATTTCCTTTATTTCCATTTTTTTGATATTATTCAGTTATCTAAAATAATAATATTAGGTTGGTGCATAATTATCAGGTGTTTTTTAAACAATATTTATTATATTTTTATATTCTTAATTACACATATCGTATTATATATTAGGTTACAGTATAATACAGGTAATAAATTAATGGCGATTTAAGCAAAAACAAAATACTATAACCTAATATTTAATATGAAACAAGAAAAATAAAATTGAAAAATAAAAAAAAATAAAAATAACTCGCCTACAAAAACGACTGATAATTATGCACCAACCTAATATATTCTAAATATTGTTCTAAAATTATATATTGATATACTTTTTAAATCAAATCACATTTATCTTCTTAAGTTCTTATATACTTATTTTTCTATTTTCTATTATCTGTCTTTGTTTAATCAGTAAACATAAGAGATTAATAAATAAAAATTAAAATATAATCTTACTGTGGCGAACAGTTAATAAAATAAAATAATTTCCTTTAAACCACAAGATAATTTAAAAAAATAAATACGTATTTTGTATTTCGAAAGCTAAGCTTTCATTATCAGTAGCAAAAATTAAAACTAAAGTCCTAATCAGTGTTCTAAGGTTGCACAGATACTCTAGCATTTACTCTTCTTTCAATTTTACGATCAAAACGGCCATTTCTAGATAACAAACTACCCAAATACACAAATTCATCTACCTGCTCTAAACGTGCACCATCAATATATACATTACATTCAGTCGTCAAGTCACCCTTCTCAAAAACTAAAACTTTGCACTTATCAATATTCAACACAAGATTCATAACTTTACCAACAACATTAATTCTATCAATCATGATTCTCAGTTGCTCTTCAGATTCAGCCAAAACAACCACGTCATCAGCATACGCTAAAGCAGGTACAACACAATCACCTATTTGTATACCATCATTACCACAAAAAGCCTTCCGAAGAAGAACATCAATATATAAATTAAATAGCCAAGGAAATAAAAATAAAAATTAAATAAATGCATTACATTTATTTTTCATAGTATATTCTAAATTGCTGATAAAAATTTGTAGGTATTTCATTGCTAATATTTTTTCTTACAAAATATTATCTTAAAGCTATAATAGAATATAGAATCAGATAATATAAGGATACAAAGGACAGAATTATAGTTAATTTTTATATCTTATCGATGAATTTATATTTTCTGTTAAATGAATATTTTTTTTTTTGTTTAATTTTGTTTATGATTAAAGATGAACACTTTGCAGATAAAAAACCATACATAAAGTATAGAAACATTTGTCTGGTTTGCATCATAAACCATATCTACATGAATACTGAATATATGAAAGTTTATATTGAAAAAATATACAATCATTTAATCACAAATATTCATAATATATAATAAATATTAATTAACCAATGTGTAGGATTTGGCTTCTAGGAAATTTTTATTGTCTTGCTTAAAGTTCAAATAATGACTACTAGCTAGTTTAAGTTAAACTTTAAATTATGTGGATTTTAATAATGTCGAATAATAAATTGATCAATTCATTTAAATCACATTTAAAATTTAAGTATAATAAATGCAACTAGCTATTATTTATTTAGATAGTTATTTGTTTAAAAGTTTATTATTTCTATCATAAATTGTAAATCAATTATAATAATTCAAAACAGTACAAAGTCAAGAAAAAATTAAAACTAGTAAAGCAGAAAGATTCTTAAAATAACCGTTGTACCAATGCCAGAAAAGTAGCTTGTATCTTTTTAATGCTCTTTCATATTATCTTTTTTAGTTTGTGTGTGTTTGTGAATTTCATATATCATAAAGTAGTAAGCATGCAGTGCACCTTTTGCAACCGCAACCCAGAGAGCGACATGTCAAAATTAATTGGTCGCACGACAACGTAGCAATGGCGCAGTTGGCATTGAAACAATTATCATTTTCTTCAAAGTCGTACGTTATTTGGGGACACATTGCACGACTATATTTTTCATCTCTTTCTCGTCTTATTTTGTTGGTAAACTCGTAAACAATCTAGACATCTTATTGCCTTTTTTTTTCTGTCGTACCTTTTTTTTTTATATTTCCTTTTGTCTTTTATGTATTTTATTTAAGGATATTTTTAAAATATAATTATAGCAATTTTATAAAAATAAATCGTTTAATTCTATAAATTTATTTTTACTATGTTAGTGTAACATGTTTCAAAAAATAAACAAATTATTTCAACTATGTTTTTTAATATTCTACTGCATTCAATCACACTGTATGTCAATAATATCTCCATTAAACAAAACCAATTTGTACATAATAATATAATAATCCACAAAGCATTTAATATTATATTATTTTTCTACAAGAACTCCATAAAATACAGGTTAGGCAATTAAGTATATATATATATATAATAAAAAAATTCAAGTACTTTGTTAGAGAGAGATAGCTCGTACCGTACTATGAACGTGTGAGATACTAACTTAAAGATTGCGGTAAATATAGAGGTGTCTATTAGTCAATTTAATCACATGTTTTTGCCTAGAGTTTAAAGCTGTATCTAAAATCACAATTTTATACACATAGTTTATCTGTAATTAGTAATTCTAGATATATATATATGTACTAGTATACGGCGTAGCTATCGCTGTAAGATTGTGATTTATCAAATTACCATAATTGTTAGGAAATTTTTTGTAATTTTTGTATTATAAGATCATCCGTAAAGGCACGACTTTGTATAATATTGCAGAGAAAAATAGTTTTTATTTCAAGTATTTGTTATGCATTATTACGTCAACCTTACTTACAGAATTTCTATTAGGAATTACGAATACTATAGAAAAATTAAACTTGAGTTTTAATAATATAAAATAGTGGAATTTTTAAGCAAATGAAAGTTAAAGTATTAGGGGAATATATAATAATAGCATTACAAAATTAGTATATCGAACAACCAAATATGGTACGATAATAATAATAAAATGCGCAACTAAATTAGTATATTGAACGACCAATATATTGAATGGAAAAGTTTACAACATAATTTGTATTTGGCACGACAAAACAGTATATAAATCATAAGATTTTAGTACAATTCACTACAGCATATAAAATAATTTTTGGTTTGATTAGAGAAATAAAGCAGGTAATAAGTTGGGTAAAAAATTAATTTTTTATTTTTAAATAGGTTATAATACATCTAAAGATTTTGATGCGACCCATGCAGCGTAGGTTTGGTAAAAAGAAATTTTTTAAATTAATATTTATTTTTTAATAATTTATATATTTTTTAAAATTTAGCTACTTTGTTACCTAGTAACTTGTTTCTATGTTTTGTATATACGGGTAGTATACTAGTTATAAAATAAAGCTAAAATTGGTTATACAGCATTCATACTGTTATTATTATTATTTTTTTGTTACAAAGAACATAAAAAATTAAATTCATAATCGCAAGAAAATTACATCCAAGTGAATGTCAATTTTTATAAAATAATAAAAACTGAAAATGAATATAAATTTTTAGTATTATTAAATTTTATATTTTATATCATAAGCATTACCTATAAAATTACAAAATAAATAAAACCGTTTCCAAATATTGATCTAAACGTCAGAAGAAAAGATGAAAAAAAAAAAATTATAAAATCCAAAATACCTTTCGTAGTAGTAAATGAAACAAAATCCCGCGCATAAAATTTAATAAAATAAAATAGAAATACCGTTGGAAGTAGGATGAAGTATGCGAGAGGAAGAGAAAGACGAAGGTATTTGCAAAAGAGAGAAATAAATAAAATCATCTTGTTAAATCCATGTGACGAATAAAATAAAATTCTTCATTCGAAAATATATATATATATATATATATATATATATATAAATTTTGTCGATGGCGCAAATCAACTTAGGCGAAACCACCACTCATAAATAAACAGCGGGCGTCGCCGTCGGCCGGCGGCTTTTCGCGTCAATGCCAGCAACAGCGAACGACGACGTTCAAATAAAATACGTGTTAACGGTAATTCATTTTTCTCGCGACGCTTCAATCATTTCAAACGAAGACGCCCGCGCGCCCGAAACAAGAAGTGCTAATGCCGCATGCGAAAGTTTTTAACCGAGCGCCGCCTAGCCAAGGCGTCGTCGGTGGTTGGTATGTTGGCGTCGAGACGGCTAAATAAACCAAGAGTGTACAAATGTTTGCTAGCCATTAGGTGCTGAATTTACCCCTTTTTCATACGCAAATCTATTGGAAGGTTCTTGTTGAATATTTCTTCAAATTTTTATTTATTATTTTTCTGTGTTTACTCGAAGTGTGAAGAAAATGTACTATATTTTACTGTAAAAATATTTTTATATGTATTTGTTATACAAATATTAATAGTGTGTTTGATCAAACTAAAATATTTTACAAAGAAAAAGATAAGAATGTGATTGTAAATATTGAAAAACTGTATTACAAAAATGTTTATTTAATAAAAAGTTCAATAATTCTTATTCATAAAATAATGTGTAGTTTATCTACAAATTTGTAGAACTTTCAAATCAAGTTCTGTTTTTCTACTGTTCTATTGTATCTACTTCTGTAAAAAAAACCGAAAAGTATTCAAGAAAACTCATTATTGTATTTCGTCAAAGATAAAAATATCTAATTTTAAACAGTTACTTATAATAATGATATATACATACCGGGTGTAGAAATGAAATGTGAACCATAGGGATTTCAATGTTATTTTTTAAATACGGCTGTATCTCTTTCCCTATTGACTTTAGAGCAAATATTTAAATACAAAACTTGTTCAAAATGTGAAAATGCATGGTATAAAGTCAATTTTCTTACATAAATATTAATATTTTACGATATACAGGGTTAACCAGTAAAAAATGAAACAAATGAAATGAAATGTATGAACGTTTGCTGTTGAAAAAATTTATTTGAATGAGTAGTTGGAGTGGTATGATTGAGAGGGTGGCTTGCGTGAGCGAAAGTTTCCAAGTAGTAGGAATAAAAGAGCATGCTATGAAAGGAGCAATTGAGGAATGTGGATGAAACGAAAGATACTTGTTTGGATAGGAATGTTTGGAGGCGACTGAGGCGAAAAGAGTTTGTACCACACCCTTTTGGGTACATGGCGTGATTGTGTGTGTATGTATGTGTGTGTATTTTCTGTTATACATCAACTGAAACTATGAATAGATATGCACAGCAATTGAAATTTCACAAATAGTTTGTAACAATGCATATTTGTTATATTAGATAATTATTATTTATTGTTTGACTATCAAACATCACAAGGGAGCTATGCTCGCATGATATTATAATGCGATTTCTTGCGTAAAAATGCGCCAATCTTAAGTTATCGCATATTAAATTATAGCTAAACGTACCTGCTAAATGGTGCACAATGATATTCTTTTGGGTAATTCTTCTATAAAAGGTATTTTTATCATTTTTCGATATATTAATTTGACATTTTTCAATTTGGTAGTGAGATTCTTTTTTTTCCATAGCTATCTCAGTTTATTACATACATATATTAAATTTTTAAATGCGATATCTCACACACATATACACACAACATCACACACACACCATCACACACACACACACAGGCGATTTTTACAATTTTACATGATTTTAAGCGCGGTTGTAAGGATTTTACACGATTTTAAGCGCGATTTTAACAATTTTACATGATTTTAAGCGCGGTTGTAAGGATTTTACACGATTTTAAGCGCGATTTTAACAATTTTACATGATTTTAAGCGCGGTTTAAGCGCGGTATACAAACCGTTCAGTTCCTTCAACAAGAAATTTATTGAAAAACCTGTTCAAATGTCATCATAATTTCAATTCCCTACAAAGCCCGAACATGATTAGCGTTCAATAATTTTTCGTTTCCAAACAACGTGACGGAAGAAGAAGAGATAAAAATAAACCTGTTTTTCTATTCCGTTCAATTTTAAAATCAACATTTTATTTTATTTATTGTTAAAATTAACGGACAACCTTTCGTTTTTTTTTTATTTAACTTTATTTTTAACCTCTTGCTTGGGACACTTTAACCAAACCGTCAAGTTTCGATTTCACACACACATCTTGATGCTCAATTTTTTTTTTGAATTTTTTATTCACAGTTAACTTAATGCTGACTCATATTATGGTCAATGTAGTAACAGAGTGGGAAAGAGAAAGAGTGAAAGAGAGCGTTTAATATATTTAAAATATTTTTGTAGTAAATTTACATATTGGAGATTTGAGCATTTATGTTTTTTTGAAAAGTGTGTGGTCGATTTAATTGCTGAAAAAATGTAATAATTTATCGATTTTTACGATTCGAATGGTTCATTTCCTTGTTTAATTAAATTTGTTGAGTAATGTTAACTGTGGTAAATTAGTTGCACCAATGCAGTTTGAAATTTGGTTTGACCTTTAAAATTATGAGTCATTGTTCGCATATTTACAAGTTTTTTTATTTAATATTTTAGTAATTTTATATTCATATTTTGTTAATGAAATATGAAACTGTATGCTTATGATTTTGGAATTTTTACTTGTGTTGTCAATTACTCAAAATGTTATCTTACAGTAGGCAAGTAAGTACGTTGTAAAAAATTAATGTAATTTTACATTGATAATCGTAATAATTTTAGTGTTTAATTGTAATATTGTAATTTTTTGTAAATTTGCAATAATTTACTAAATTACAACAAAAAATCTAGTAAAATTACTAGTTATATTATGATTTACTCGAATAATATTATTTTGATTTTTATTAAAAAAATATTTCTATTATAAAAATTTAATTTTACAGATCAAAAATGTACCAGCTATTGAGGTTTGCATTTGTGCGTATATTTGATAATTAAATATTTTAGTATTATTGAAAGAATTTTGATTGAACGAAGTACAAATAAGTTTTGTAACTAATTTCTAAATTAATTCAAAATTGTACGAAACATGCGCAGTCTAATAAATATTATAAGATAAAAGCACCTTACACATGCTTTGAATAATTCTGAATTGATTGGTATATGATTCTAATCATTGGTAGGTACGTAACTAATATTTATTTACAAGTCTTTGAAGTTTGGAAAAAAAAGGGTTTTAGTCAGTTTAATTCGTTTTTCAGAAAATAGTTTGGCAATTTTTATCAAGATGGATTAATTTTAAATTAAGTTGTTATTAAAATTACCGTATCGGAGACTGACTTATAGATTTCTAATCGAAATAGAAAAAAAATACATAAACAATGTAAGAGTTATAAATTAAAAGTGGCTTTTTTGATTTCTTACCAAACATTAAAAATATTACAATTTATTATAATTAATTTATTGCTAAATGGACTAGTAGAGTCAAAACTAATTGTTATTAAATATACAAGTTTTACTAATTTGTTCCATAATTAGACTGAAAGTTAATGAAAATATTTTCAAAGTAAAAACTTATACCTTCATTAAATCAACAAGTTGTCAATTCTCTTTTTTTTATATACCAAACAAAAAAAAGTTACCGCTAAAAAGAAGAAAAAAAAAACAATGTAAAAAAAAATGTAAAACGTGCAGTTGTTTCAAGCTACACGTCTGTCATCTAGCGGTCGATTGTAACAACTTGCCTGAAAAGAAAAATAGAAGAAAGATTTGTCTTTTTAGGTGCGCACATCCATAATAAGCGAGAGCCAACTAATAGGTCTATAGTTCTTGTTTTTGAAAAAGGATCTAACACTTTCTTTATAAGGCCTTATTGTAACGTAAACAACCAATGCAACTGCATACAAGAAAACTTAGATCGCATACCAATTGTTTTATTTATTTTCTATAAAACCACATCTGGTCAGAGAAAAAATCTTGACCGTAAATCAAATTTACTCCATAGATGTGAAATGTTTTCACAAAAAAAAATCTGAAAAATTTATGTTTTTTTATTTCAAATCTCTCTATAAAATTAGATGTTAGATAAAATTATTATAGTTTACTATAGTATAAAGTTTCAATGATTTTATTTAAATAATTAAAATTTATTTTCTATATTTTATTAATTTATTTCTGCAAAGCGTTTTAAAAGATTTTGTAATTTAAAACATTATAAATTTTATTTTATTTATGAGATAACAAACTACTAGATTTATAAATTTATTGGCAAAAATTATGTCGTTTAAAGCTGTACTCTGTTGATGCGCTAAGCACGATTAAAATGTGCCATAAAACGCTGACGAAGTTTAGTCAATATAATTTCAATTTCTTAGTTGAACTATGAGCAGATTATACATTAAATGTTTCTTTTTAGTATATGGAAATTTACTACTATGTTTATATAAAAATAATACCATTATTTTGAAATGATATATTTGTTTTTAATTTAATTTTTAAATAAAAGTGTTTTAATAACACATAAGTAAAAAATACTAAAAATTACGCACTATTTCTTGACAAAAATTAACAAAATGTATTATTTAACGGGTATCTTGTGATGGTTATGACTCATAAAATTGAGATACAGAACGCGAGTCGTAGGCGAGTGTTAAAAATTAACTGAGTGAGTTATAGCCATAACAAATTAGTAGAATACTATATTTTCCTATAACTATACCGTAGAAAATTGCACTTTTTGGTATCAAAACAGTGTGTCATAATTTTATAACGCACTTCTATAAGTTACAGACAGTACATCGTAACAGAATACACATATATAAAGAACAAATTTTTATATTCTTTTATATATCAAGCTACCTACATCTACACATATATAAAGAAAAAAAAAATAGCAAAAACTATGCAAATTTTACCGAAGTAAATATTTATAATTTTTGAAATACAATGAATAATAATAAATAATAATATTACAATTACATAGTTCAGTATTCCATCTGGAAATTACAGAAATTGATTGTTATCTATATTCAAAATAAAATGTTCAATTACAAGGCAAAAAATAGAAAAACTTTATCTTAAATGCAGTGGTAAACTGTTTCGTTTATAATACGAAAAAACTTGAAAGTTTTTTTACGATCTATGATGATAATTCAAACAAAAATTCCAAAAAATAATGTACAGTCATATTTATAACGTGCTATTAACAGTTAATTTAGCACGGCAGCGCCATCAAGCATAGATAGTTTGTAATCAAAAAGTTCAACAGTTCTTTCGTTAGTTAGTGACATTTTATAGCGTAATTAGCATATGTTAAATATCATACATGGACAATAAAACAGAATATATGATAGCATAATTTTCTTTGTTTCACATACGTCGAACAGCAAATTCCAGTAATTAGTATGCTTATATATCTTTTTTAAAATAGCTATGTTTAAATTATCTCTCGTTTTATCACTACATGTAATTGCCTTTCATATCATCATTTATATTCTTCTTTTTTTTTATTTCCAAATAATTACTCCGTGAAACACTGAATAAGAAATAAACAATATTTTACGAAAGAAATTTTGAATAATTTTATTGGTGTTTCACTGTAAATATTTTTTTTGATACGCGGAATTATTAAATTAAATTTTTTTATAACTGATATAGTCATTGATTTTATAGTTTCTAAGAACGTTCATAAAAATTATTATTACAAGAATAATTATAATCGACGTATCTGTTAGTTATTAAAACTTAACTAATTTTATAATTGCCTTTTTTGCCATGTTTTATGCAAATTTTAAATATAATTTAAATTAATATAGTGTAGATTTAAAAAGCCTATCTTTAGATAGAAAGCGGTAGCTTTAATAAAAATTTTATTATAAGAATTGTTCATAACATATAATTAGCGAAACGATTCATTTAAATTTTTTTTGATTTATAACTGATATAATAGATGAAGTTAGTAAATTTATATTATAGTAATATAAATAAAATTTTACCATTTAAATAACGGTAGATTTTATTTCATTGATATAAATAATAAAAGATAATATTAATTATGTGTTAAATCAATTTTTTTTTAACTATAATTTACGAAAATATGTGTAATATGAAAATTATAATAACAATATAATAATATCAGCGCGGTAGCCGAACGTCTGTTTAAATAAAATAATTTTCCTTAAGCCACAAACAATAATTTCAAAAAGCTATATACGTATTTCGAAAGCTAAGTTTCCATCATCAGTAGCGAAAGATAAAGGTGGAGTCCTAATCACTTATCATCAGTGACCAAAGATTACTGATCTTTGACCACTGAGTAGTACGTTGCGTATTTGTGTAACCTTAGATAAGTGATTAGGACTTTAACTTAAACTTTTGCTACTGATGATGGAAACTTAGCTTTCGAAATACGTATATAGCTTTTTTAAATTATTGTTTGTGGTTTAAGGGAAATTAATTTATTTTATTAACTTTTTGCCACCGTAAGATCATATTTTATTTTATTATGACATTTTTAGCAAACTTTCCGAAAACAAATTTTTAGATGAATTTTCTAATGTTTTAGTTATTATATCTAAAACAATGTAAATGATCTACTCATATTAGATGGAACATTTATTTCAAGATTAGACGATTATGTTAAGTATATTTACTTAATTTGTTTGAAATAATGATTTTGTATGTAAATTAAATAACTAATGTTATTGATAATATCATCTAATTAAATAGATAAATTATGTAAAATCTACTAAGTTAATATTTAAATTTCTTCTATGCACAAATTTTAAAAAAACTTAAAAAGAAAAGAAAATCTATTACAAATATTTTATTATTGAAGTATATCAAACCCTCAGTAACCGCCGGGCGCCGGTGGTACAAAAGTTTTACTTAACCAATGAAGAACTAATAAAAATTCCCAACCCATTCAAAAACCTTGCTTGTGCGCCACTGCAAAAATCCGAAACTCTTTTCTTTCTATCTCAGCACATTATAATACATACACACGAACCCGAAAAGGTTATCTCGTTCAGTTCATAGTATAAGCCATCGATGTTTGTAAGATTGTCATGCTAACGTCTGTGCACCGTTTGTAGTTTACCCGACCGGGCGCGTTCCCTGCTTTTGATCCTTGCCGCCCGTTTTGGTATGCTTCTCGCCTGCACCACCATCTCGAAAGAGTCGAAAGTAACTGCGTGTGTGTGTGTGTGTCTGACTTGACACTCTCAACCAATTAGGAGGGCCCCGGATTGCCTATTAGATGTATGCGGAGAGTGAGCCAGCAGAATTTCGATTCCAGTATCAGATCAACCACAAACATAGATACGTAATACTTATGGATAGGAAAAAAAAGATGAATATAGTGTTTATTTACATCCGTGGGCAATACGGTCTCCTTGTGGGCAATTTATGATCCGTGATGGGCAAGGATGGGCTAATGGATATTAGGAGAGGGCTACGAAGATTCCGGGGGCAAAATAAAAATAACGTGTAACGCGCAAACATTATCTTTATATAGCAGTAGGGGGGGGGGGGGTATTGGAGATTAATTTTATTCATTATTGAACAATAGCTCAAATAACTTGACATATTTGTAAAATATACTAGCTAGCTAACACAAAGGCATTTGGAGTAAATGCAAATACAAACGTGTTTATAAACAGAACCTCTCTTTTATTACTACTTTGACTGCAAGGAAAAGTAGTATAGCGTTTGGTACGGTGTCTGTAACATTTTCAAAAAAAAAAAAAAATTATATAGAAATCCTTCATATAGCCTGTAGATGACGAATCTGAACTTAGTTTATGTGGGTGTATGTGTGTGCGTCGTCAGCTCGCTCGCTCGGTCGTAAGTCAAAATTTTGTGGCCGCAACTCCTCCTAGACGGTTCAACCGATTTTAATGAAATTTTCAGGATAAATTTGTCTAGTACCCAAGATGGTCATGTGATTTTGTTTTTTTCCAGTGATGCCAACTTTCCGAGAAAAAAATTACTAAAGTTTTTAAAAATTCATATTGGCTACGTTATTTATCCGATTTTAATCAAATTTTCAGAAAAGATTTCCCTAATGCTCCCATTAATTACATAATTTTATTAATATTCAGTGTTGCCAACTTTCCGAGAAAAAAATTACTAAAGTTTTAAAAATTTTATTATGGCCATGTTATTCAACCGATTTTACTCAAATTTTCACAAAAGATTCTCCTGGTATTCATATAATTTATGTAATTTTAACAAAATACAGTGTTGCCAACTTTCCGAGAAAAAAATTAGTAAAATTTTTAAAAATTTATTTTGACCATTTATTTATAAAAGTTTTTCCTAGTGCCTAAATAAATTATGCAATTTTAACAAAATACAGTGTTGCCAACTTATCGAGAAAAAAAATTACAAAATTTTTTTAAAATTCATTGTGGCTACATTATTTATTCGATTTTGATCAAATTTTCAGAAAAGTATCTCCTAGTGCCCACATAAATTATAATATTATTAAAATACAGTGTTGTCAACTTTCCGAAAAATGTCAAAGTAGTCTATATATGGGTTTATCCATATACTTCTAATCTTGTTAATATAACAACATGTTTTGTTGTGTTCTGCATCTATATTATGGTTGATTTGATATTCCAGTTTGTGTTGGAGAAGGATACGAGATTGAAACAGTGAGAATTTGGAGTATGTCGAACGACAAATTTGTTATTAGGCCTAGGATGGGAATTAAAGGTTACGTTTACATTTGTTCCGATATTTATGGGGTTAATAAAATTTCGGGTTATTTGATGGGAAAATAGCTTATTAAAGTGTAGTTGATTTTTTTAAACGTAATGTTGGTATTCCTATAAGTAATATTTATGGTCTAAAATGTTGTTGGAAATTCTTTTCGAATATTTCGGAAATAGTATCATTTTTTAGTATTTTTACAGACGAAGTTTTAAAGAAAGTTTTAGCTAAATTCTCAGTAAGTTTAGCTTACTGTGGGACAATTGCATGAAACGGTATTAACTTAATCAATAAATTAAATGAGCAACTAGATTGTCAATTGTCTTTCGAGAAGTTTTAGAGTAATAATTTATTATTACTTCGTTGTAGCATGTTTTATATAAAAATTTTATTCGAACATTTGATACGGGAAAAATTAACTAAAAAAATTTTTTAATGAAGGAAATAACAACTTTTCTATTCTTACCTCACTTTTAAAAGTGATTTTTGTCAAAATTACTTTTGACGTTTACTTAAAATTAGTTATTAAACAATTTTAATTAGTTTATTTGAATTTTATAATATTAGATATAAAAATTATATATCAAAAATAGAAATACTGTTCATATTTGATAATAGATAGAAGTAAAAATTTATTTGAAAGTGAAAAATAAAAGCACTTTTTTATAAACAAAAGAGGTGGCAATACGGGCCTTAGTTATTTATTTAATTGTTATTTATTTTATATTTAATTATACATTAGTGATATTGTTTTTTAAGTTACAACTTATTTAGTTATTTGAAAATTTTTATTTTTATCTCTGTCATGAAATCATTAAAATTTCACTAGAGTGTTGTTTGTTACAATTTTATCATCGACTACATGAATTCTATATCCTGCAAAATATTTTATAATTGCTGTACCATTTTTCATGTTTGTTTTTCAATTCCACCGAAAGCTTGATATTGACAGTTTGATTCGAACATCTAACCCTTTGGACTACCCTCGTATTAAATTCAATCCATTATATATATACATATATATATATATATATATATATATATATATATATATATATGTATAATACTCAAAATATTGAGATTTTATATTTTTCCTAAAATTTCACAAGTTACTCAGTCATTGAATCGGCTTGTTAGGCTATGCATCAATGACTGGCCAGTTTAATCATAGACATGTGTTTCGCTTTTTAGGAGCTCGTCAGTATGGTGCTTTGATCAGTGTTTGAAAGACAACTGATGCAGATGTTGTGTTCTGGTTGGCTTTTAAACCAAGTACTTTGAATATTATTATATTAAATTTCACAACGACAATATGAACATTTATTTGTTCAAGGTTTAGTATTTATATTTGTTACGTGATTTGTTAGAATTAATGTGTCTTTGGTAGAATATACAATTTGTGATAATCTGGTACTGTACACATTGCATTTCTTGCACTTCTTTATATATTTTCAATAATAAAATTCAAAAGAAAATTAATAATGTAACTGTCAATTAACTTAATATGACTTAATAATTTTTAACCTTGACTTTTTAACACTTGACCGTGTTTCTTTGATTAAATATGCAGTTTCTGACCACTCTGAACATTGCACATTGCTTATTGCATTTCTTTACACATTTTCAATAATCAAATTTAAATTCAAGCAAAAATAAACAATTATCAACTTAACAATATAGCCGCCAAAGGTGTCAGATTAAACACACTTGACGTAAAGTTATGTTTGGTACAGCCATCAATGGTGCATATAATGACTAACTACTGTATAATAATATTATTATTGTACTAGTAATATAATGATCTCTTTCTACATGAACAATATGGTAACGTAATATTAATATTTTAATATATACGCTTGAAGAAAATAATTTTATAAAACAAAATTTTATTGCAACATAATTAAATAAATTAAATAATAATTTTAATATTTAACCGATTAAAATTATAAAATTAACCAATTATGTACTTTTTACATTTACTCGTATATAGGTACATTCACCATGTAAATTCATTTAAAATTTGCATTTTATTATTGACTATTGCCCGCGACTTAAAATACAGTTAATGTTTCAATTTTATCAACTTCACGAGTGACTTGAAATGCCGTATTATATTTCATGTAAATATAATAAAATTGTAATTGGTTTAATTATATATTAATTGCAACTGGGAGATTATAATTTGTATAATATTAACATGTTATATTGATACAACCTTGAGTACGAATATTATTTATTTTCATTTTATTTTTTTTTTTATTAATTTTTGTTTTAGTGATTTAATGCATTTTCATGTTGCGAATATGAACTAAACTAACGATAATAATAGTATATTATGTTACAAGGAGTAGAAAGCTATGATTATTATGTTAATCCCAGGTATTTGTTAGGCGAAGCAATTTGCGCGAAACACAAAAAGAGTTGTCTATACCGAATGACATATACGATTTTTTCTTCAAGCGTTCTGAACGAAACTGAATTATAAATACATTCCGAGTAACTTTAACGTTAATAATAGTTGTAGTATATATTACATTATGTACATGTATATATTATTTATATTCGTTACGTGATTTGTAAGAATTAATGTTTTTTTGGTCGAATATACAATTTCTGTCCACCCCTGGGCGGTATACATTGCATTTCTTGCACTTCACACATTTTCAATAATCAAATTCAAATTCAAGCTAAAATAGACAATGCAATTTTAAATTAACTTAACTTGACATAATAGTTTTGCAATATAGCCGCCGAAGATGTCAGATTAAATATACTTGACGTTGTAGTTATATTTGGTGCTGCATATAGTAACTAACTACAATATAATAATGTACATTATCTACTAGTAACATACTGACCTTTTTCTACCTAGGCAGTATGGTAACGAAATATTAATATTATGATACACTTGAACACTAGTAACACTGCACAAAAATAAAATCACATGATTTGTTAATCATGTGATTTTTATTTATTATTATTATTATGTCCAAAAAAAAAAACTAAAATGAATATAAATGCATATTTTTGCTATCTGATTATATATAAATTATATATAATCGGTTATAATATATGTTATTTAATTTTCAAAAAATATATATCACAAATTTTTAATGTAATATAATAACAAATATTTAAATAACATCAACAACAATAATAAGTTTTGTTTAGTTAGAAAGTAAATAAATGATTAAATTACAAAATATAATTCAATATGTCTATTAAAAGAAAAATAGATAATTTACGCTAAATAATATATTTTATTGAATGCAGAACAAATTAATAAATATGTATTTATTTTTAAATTATTAATTATATTTAGATATTTAATTTTAATAATTCTACTTTGTCAATAAAGATTATTTCAATAACAAATAATTTTGAGACGAATACACTTTTTTTCATGTATAAAATTCTAATGTTACTACTTTTAATAGTTTTTTTTTCAATTGATTGATTGAATTATTGTTAAGAGTAAAAACTCTCTGAATTTTTTTATTATCTTTGATAAAATTAAAATAAAAAGCATAAAAATTGATTATTTAAATGACGATTTGTAGAAATAAAAGGCAAAAGTTTTTACGAATAAAACAAATCTAAAGGACAGTGCTTCCAAATAAAGGATAAAGGACGTATAATTACCGTAATAATAACAGACACTATACTACTTGTTGATGTAATAATGCATTATTTTTACAAACAAATATATTTGTTTGAGGAAGTAAAAGTTGCACTAATGTCAAATTAAAATGCAATAAAATGTAATTGTCCTCTAACTATAAATGCAAATGGCGCCATATTATTTATAAATTATATTGAAAGCATTCAATAAAAATTTGTAATTTTTTTTCTTTGTATTTACATTACAATTTCATTTAGTTTATTAATAATTCTCTATCTTATAAGTTCCAGTTACAATTTTATTACACCTGCCATAACATTGATATTAATTGTTAAGAAATTTATTTTAATATGTGGCGCCTAATAAATATAAGCAATTACGTATTCCTTGCAGTTGTTTCGTTTGTTTTTTTTCTCCTTTGCTCGAATGCATTTTTATACTTAAGTATTATATTATTAAGGTTTTATATTTATAATTTGTTTCTCGATTAGATTTAATGTTTGTCATTACAATGTAATTGCTTTGTAAGAGGAAGAGATTTTCAAACTGTTTGTAATTATTTTAAATTTATAGCGTTTATAGAACATAGAACAGTCGTTGTGAATATAAATTCATAGATTTACATTTTATTGCGGAATCGATGCAGAATTGTGAAATTTGATATGCAATATATAACTTTACAATAATTATATTGAAATAATGTGCATTTTTATAAACTCAAATTATCAGTAGTTTAGCAACGGAACTGTATAAAAATGTTTTTTTAAAAATTTAATATACAGTGTGTCCCAAAAAGTTTTATACAAATGGAGAAAAAGTTTATCTTACATTTCACAAAAAAAAATATTCTTGATAAAAAGCTCCGCATGATTTGTGTAGATCCATAATTAAGTAAAAATTTTTTTAATTTTTAATTGTTAATCAACGAACAATCACCTGTTTAGAAAGGAAAGGAAAGGTGGATACGTTGAAGTTTCGTAATATTTAAGTATTTTTACATGTTTCCAATAAAATTTATACAAAATCACACCGTTTACCTGAAGGATGTGACACAAAATCTTTCCACTACTCGTATGCGAAATTAGTTTCCTACAAACATTTCTATCCAAACAAGTAACTTTTACTTCATTCACATTCACGATACCTTTTATATATGCTATTCTATTCCTACCATTCGGAAACATTCGCCAAACCCTAATATCATACCAGAATATATAGAATATATATGTTACTAGGAGTAGAAGATGATATTTTGTGTTGAATAAAGAAAAAACTCTTTGCACCTTGATCTACCTGGCGAGTTATCTAGAATTTTTTTGTTACTTACTAATGACTAAATTTTTATCTGTTTTTAAATTCTAATTAATACATTATCAAAATAGTATTACAATTGCAATACCATTTTAATTATTATTTTTTTGGAAAAGTGCATTAAACATAACTTTCTTTTTTCTATTTAATATTTGTATATTCACACAAATTTGAATCAAACAACTAACAATAATTAAACGCAACCTAGAACCAACTTAGTTTTTCTGGTATTCTTTTTCTTATAGTCGACCTATTTTATCTCTTCTGATGATTGCCATTTGCTTCCAAGGTGTGTGTATATTTTTAACAAGTTTATTCTGGACACACCTCATGTACTCTTCATCCGGTCTTCAACAGGCAAACGCTCAAATTCTTCGTTTCTTTGTTATTTCATCATATAAGGTAAAACTTATGATCGGTAAGGTATATGATCTGTACTGACTTTGGAATTGGTAAACAGTTTCGAAGGGTTTCAGTAAAATGCTGACCGAAGAAAATTCCAACACATTATTATTTAATTGATATTTTACATACAGGCTGTAACTAAAGTAATGAATAATCGCTATACGTTTTAGCTAGTCGAAAAGACTAGCTTATAAAATCGTCAATACGGCTGGCTGGCTGGCTGGCTGGCCGGCCGTGTCCAAAAAATACGATAAATATGAGTGTTAATTATAAGTATAAAGGAGAGCTCGTAGAAAGCTGAAACTTGGCAATTAGATAGTTCATACCAAATAAAAAATTAAGTTCAATTTTCAGACCGCAGTGTTGCCAACTTTCCGAGAAAAAAATTACTAAAATTTTTAAAAATTTATTACGACCATGTCGTTTAACCGATTTTGTTCAAATTTTCACAAAAGATTCTTCTGGTATCCATATAAATTAGATAATTTCAACAAAGTACAGTGCTGCCAACTTTCTGAGAAAAAAATTACTAAAATTTTTAAAAATTTATTATGACCACGTTATTTAACCAATTTTAATCAAATTTTCACTAAAGATTCTCCTGGTGCCCGCATAAATTATGCAACTTTAACAAAATACAGTGTTGCCAACTTATTGAGAAAAAAATTACTAAAATATTAAAAATTTATTGTGGCTACATTATTTATCCGATTTTAATCAAATTTTCAGAAAAGTTTCTTCTAGTGCCCACATAAATTATAATTTTATTAAAATACGATGTTGCCAACTTTCCGAAAAAAAAATTAATAATTTTCTAAAAATTTGTTATGCCCGCATTATTTATCCGATTTTAATGAAATTTTTACAGAAGATACCCTTAGCGCCTATAATATTATATATTAGCAAAATACAATGTTGCCAACTTTCGGTGAAAATTTTTTTTATTCTTATTTCTTATCATTTATGTGATAATATCAAAGTGGTCTATATATGGGTTTACCCATATACAATTCTAATCTTCTATTTTAGCTAGTCGAAAAACTAGCTTATAAAATCAAACCACATTCGACTAGCTCCATTCTCGCTTTGCGAGAATATTATTTATTTATATTTATAGTTTTACAAAAAAATATTTAAATAAATTTTTTTTGGTATATTGTACTGCTACTACTTTGTTACTTTATTTACACCCAGTATAAATATATATTTAATTAAATCAGATCTTATTTTAAGTTTTGTTTTCACTGTACAAACAATAAATTTTTGTAACTTTATTTAAAAATAACTAATTAATCAACAAATCGTAAAAGATTTCTGATTTTAACTATAAAAAATTATTACCGTTTTGTAGTAATTTTATATACATACACAATTACACAACTATTCATTGGACGTCTACGCAAACGTATACCTTCGAAATTATTCATATAAATTTTGTTAATCAAACGTACATTAGACATTTGCTCAAGATAACTGAACCACGTTAACTGACTAACACCAACTTTTACAACAACATTTTTTTAAATTTCACAATCATCATACACTAATCCACTAATCCTTCTAGTTGCACATCATACCCCAAGTAATTATCTCATTGCCAAAGCAGACATTTCCCTTTTATGCTTTTGTAACATTCAGTATTATACATTAACGTAGGCACAAAACAGTATTGCATATACTCAAACGGGCTTCTTTAGATACATTTACATTTCTAGCAAAAGTACTCAGAGCACTCAAAACCTTACAACCAGCATTAACTCGTCTTTAAATTTCACGATCAAAGTAGTTTCTCCGATACCATTTAACTAATTATTTTTGAATATAGCAAACAATCTTCAGAACTCACTATATTAAAACAAAACGACTTTAGGATATACACATGACATTACAGTAAATAAACATAACATAGAAACAAGTTACTAGATTACAAAATTTATAAATTTTTAATTAAATGAAGAAATATTATTTTATTTAAATCCGTGCCATCACACTGATTGATGTTTGACACATTCAATATCGAAATATCTTTGTCCAAAGCTTGTTAAATTTCATAAAAAAAAATTTTATTTGCAAAATATGTAATTTCTACTGTAGAATTTACGAATTCTATTGCATATTGTATGTATTACAATAATATCCATATTGAATGAACAATAGTTAAATTAAAATGTTTAAGATATTTGTTTGATTTGTTTTTTAAATTTTGTTTTTGGAATAGTGTTTTGTCTGGTCAGCAACTTATCTCTGGATAATTTAAAAATTCATTTTACTGGTTTCAAAAAGTTATAGTTATAATGCAATTCGAGATAAAATAAATAATTAATTATTACAAGAGATTTCATTAATAATTAATACATTATTTTTAATCATCCATTATTTATAATTGCTATATTTGTAAGTCTAAAAGAATCCGATGTTTGTGTACTCGCATACATATTTTGTTTTTTTTTTATTAGTCATAAATCTGATTTTGTCGCTTTCATGGAATGTTAATTTCATAGAAAAGATGTATCATTTAAGATCTAAAAAAATAATATAAATATACGACTTTGATTAAATTAAATAAATATTTCTCGTTGTTTGAAGCATTATTTTAAAATTTATTCTCCATTTTACAAATATTAAATTTATACAATTTTGTTGAAAAATATTTTTCGAAAACTAAATTATTAATACATATATACACAATCACGCAATATACCCATAAGATGCGACACAATTTTTAAAATTTAAGTAAAAATTATTTTCCACAACACACATTCCTATCCAAATAAACAACTTTTGCTTCATCTACATTATATTTCATGCTCTTAATTACATTACTCTCTCTCTATCTCTAATGTACAAATCGGGCTTTGACTTCAAATATCACAATACTTTATTCGTGATTGATCATTTAGACACTTTTTCGAAACCGTAGGTCGTGAGTTCGCATAGAGCAGCGACGAATTCCGAACAGTAATATAAACTATTGATGTTTTTAAAATTAACAGTTGATAAAACTATTGTTTCTGTTTCTGTTTAATTAATGTCTGACCTTGTGGTATTTTTTTATTATACGGATTCGAACCGTCGAATCTAGTAATACCTAACGCTTAAACACGCTCGGCTACCGCGTGGATACTTATAATATAATTCAAAAATTAATTTAAAAAAATGTATATATGATATTTTCATTTCTTTAAAAAGTAAAATTTAAACAAATTCTACAGAATTTAAAATTCATATTGCACATTTTGCATTCAACTGTTTGTTACAATAAGATATGCATTATTTTAAAATTATAGTAGTAATATTTTATTAGATTTATAAATATTTCAAAAAATGTTAAACTATTTGCAAAAAAAAATTTAATTGATACAAAGTAATATTGGATTTGAAATGTTTATATAAACCAGTTGGCAATTGTATGTCATTACTGGTAGGTACTTGAGATAAATTTTGTATTTCAAGTTAGTGGCTAATGTTATATAAATATAGATTAGTTATAAAATTTGTTAAAAAATTGTAGTTAACTATTGAGAAGTTAGTAATTGAACTACTTTTTTGAGCAAAGTATTTTTAACTATTTAGTAATTGAATTACTCTTAAAGGAAAGTAGTTAGTTTGAGATTAACATTATTTTTTGAGTGGTTTATCTAGTTTTGATTGACAGTTTAAGAATAAATAACGAAGTACATTTAATTTTAATATGAATGGATACACATATTTCTTTTTAATATTTTCTGTACTACAAAAGCTGATGTCTAAAAAACTATTGCCAATTGTAAAATTTTTGGATCCATCTGGTGGTGAAATTTAAAACTGCCGCAAGTGATACTTTTTATTAGTGCATGTATATTTTTCTTACATTTACAGTTTTATTAAAAATAATTAATGTTAATTAATATATCATTAAAATTAAATTTTTATACCATGTATTTTTAATAGTTTTGGAGAATGGAAGATCAAAAAGCGCTGTAAACTGTTGTGTTTTTAATTGGAAGGCAAACATTTTAATTTGCAAAAAATTGTATTTTACGAGGAGTAGAAAGCGATGATTATTATACAAAAAGAGCTTTCTATTTTGAGTGAAATGTACGATTTTTTCTTCAAGCGTTCTAAACGAAACTAAATTAAAAATAAATAAAAATGCATGCCAAGTAACTTTAACAGTTTCAAATAGTATGTATACATTATATTTACATTTGTTACATGATTTGAAAGAATTAATCTTTTGATTATACAATTTATGACCACCCTGAATGGTCACAATCAAATAATCAAATTGAAATTTAAGCGAAAATAAAAAATGCAATTGTCAATTAACTTGACTTGAAAATTTTTAATATAGCGGTCGGAGATGTTAAATTAAATACAATTGACTGTGTTTCTTTAGTCGAATATGCAATTTCTCACCACCCTAGAGACGATGGCACATTGCATTTCTTGCACTTCTTCACACATTTTCAATAATCAAATAATGCAATTGTAAATTAAATTAACTTGACTTTATAATTTTTAAGTTTATGACAAATCTGACAGTGCACATTGCAATTCTCGCATTTATTTGCACATTTTGAATAATCAAATTAAAATCTAATCAAAAATAAACAATGCAATTGTCAATTAACTTAACTTAACGTAATAGTTTTCTCAATGTTGCCGCCGAAGATGTCTGATTAAATACACTTGGCGTTGTAGCTGCCCTACCAGTGGTGTATATAGTAACTAACTGTTATATAATATCATTATTGTGCCAGTAATATAATGACCTTTTTCTACATAGGAAATATGGTAACGTAATATTAATATTATAATACTTTTGAAGAAAAATATATTTTTGAACAAAATATATAGAAAATTAGTTTAAAGAAAATTTAAACTTACTGTTCACTATAAAAATCTTGACCGTAAATGTTATTAACATTATTTATTTGATTAGAAAATTTTGAAAATGTACACAGATTTATATGGCAGTATTTTCGCATTACAATTTCGCCAAACAATCACAGCGCCGCCATTGGCAATTTCAGATGCCAACTCAAATTTAGCACCAATGTATAAAATTAAAAGTAAGTTTACGCTATAATCCAATAACTGGTTATTTTATAATTTGCAATATATCTATTAAATTAATTTTGAAATTGATACAGTAATTATTTATAAAAAGAAATGAACAATTTCGATAATTTTTATTATATAACTATTACAGATAATTATGAAATAACTTAGTAAATTAATATTAAATTTAATTTCTTCAATTCGCAAAAAAAGATCTAATCAATTAAACAGAATTTAAAATAACGGTTAGTCGTACATATATGCGCATATGCAAGTTAACATATCGAAACATTATAATGACATTATAATTAATATAATAGTAACTCATTTTGATAAATTATTCATTTGCAATTAATGAGCCTATTCAATAAGTTATCGGCATAGTAGATTGCTAACTTACCGATAGTTTCGCTTCAAGCAAAATCAAATTATTGTGATTGTGCATTTGAACAAAACAAAAACAAAAGAAAAATACGTTATGGACAAATGAAAATCGCGATAATTTCCGTTATGAGATTACATATATACACTGTAGTTTGTTTATACCGTTGTTGTAGTAACAAAGTGTTAATGACAATTATTATTACCTACAATTGTAATTGGTTGAATTTTTTGTTTGTTGCATTTCAAAAAGTGTTTAAAAAAAACGCGCGATTGTGAATGTATGATTAATTATATATTATTTTAATAAATAATTTACTTATTCTGTTTGAATGTTGTTGAAAATAGCTGGTGGCTAATGAGTAAATGGATATTTGTAATTAAATTTCTTTGATTTTAATTACGAGAATAAATAATTATGATTTAGTTTGCATGTCAAACAACACTACTGTTTTTTGTGCTTTGGCGTGGTTAAATTATATTACACGTATTTATTTATATTGTGAAATAAAAATTGAATAAATATAGTTGTTTGGTATAAGTTCTTATTGATATGCTTTCAAAAAAAGTGCGCTGCACCTAGGTTTGTTATTTTCAGAATTATATTATGAGTATTATAACACATATACCCAGTTATAACAGAGTAAATTTAATAGAAAAGTAAATATGTTTATTCCTAAGCTAACCATACTATAAATTAAATAAATAAAAATCGTAACAGATGCAGAAGCTACTCAGGATCTGACAAAGAGAATTTATTAAAAAAAGATGATATGCTGGACGTAATACTGAAATACATTTATAGGTTATAAACTTATTTAATTTTAGAATAAAATTTACTACAATGACATTTAACCAAGTAATTTACGCGGCTAATTTGTTTATCCAGTAAATTTACTAAAAGTTTATAGAATAATATAGAAAAAATCTTTTTTAAGATTAAGATTAAGAAACATGTTTTAGTATTAAGTTCTATATGAATTTTAATTAAAAAACGACGTTTTAAAGTAGTTTGTGTACATCATTATTATCAGGAAAAATATACAAGTGACATATACAATAAATAAACAGAACATAGAAATAAGTTACTAGGTAACAAAATAAGTAACTAGATTATAAAATTTATAAATTATTAATTAAAGAAGTAAAATTTTGTAAGTGCCTTTATACTGATTGATGTTATTTTTTCTTTATAAATTTCTATTGTTTTTTTATCAATCTACTGTTAATATTGTTGGATTTTGCAAATATTATAGATACAGTAAATTGATAAGTGAAGCAACAGAAATTTATAAAAAAATGATAATATGAATCGGTGTGAAGCACTGATTGAAATAAATTGTTTTCTATTAATTAATAATAATATATAAATTTTATAATTTAGTTACTTATTTTGTTACCTAGTAACTTGTTTCTATGTTCCGTTTATTTATTGTATGTCATTTGTAAATTTTACCTGATAATGATGTACGTAAAGTACGTCAAAACGTCGTTTTTTTTTTATTTTATAGTATATGTATAGTATTTTTAGGTAATTTAGGCACTTTCCAAGAAGGTATTTTATGAAATTCAAACTCTAAGGGAGTGAAAAAAGCAAACATATTGTGACTGAACGGATATATAGAATTAGTTGGCTGTGTTCAATTGTTTTTACCTTTGAAATCTCAACAAAAACTATTATTTTTATTGTCGATACATCTGTTACTTTTCCATGTAATATAACAATGTTACACAGAATTTATCTAAAAAATTCAGAATAACTTATAAAACAGCTCTTTGTTACTCGTATATATGGTATGTAAAAAACTGAAAAAGAATTGCATACAACTTCTGTTTGTCAGCATTTAGCAAATACTTAGTAAATACACATGTATATTGTAAGTTGTAATGTAATTAATGCGTAAAAGAAAGAAATCTTGGAAAATTTTTCTTCAACTTGAGTTATATGTGTGTGTGCGTATCGCTAGTGCGCGCGAGAGAATTCAAAGAAATTCTACGATCCGCACCAGTTTTTGACCGTGTTCAGTGGCATACCAGTGACTAAATTAAAACCACTTGTTGTCAGTAAAAATGGCGACAAATGCGGTTAAACTTGTACGCGGTTCGAATCTTCACAGCCAACTTCACGTGATTGCCATATTTATCGGCAATTAGATTGTGACAAATTGACTATCAGCAAGGTAACGTACTTTTCTGAATTCCAAAGACAATTTTTGCGTTATTATTAGACTTATTATCTCCGACAAAATTAAAGTCGCTTAAATATGTTACACAAAATATCAATATCTATTAATTCATTTTAATAAAGCAGAAACGTATTATTACTGAATAATTACATAATAGATGGCATTCTCAATGCTTGGTGGTGGAATGATAATTTCTTCTACGCAATCTGATATATACCTATACCTGTACTCCATCGTTCTCTACAGAAGCTCTTACGTCATTGGTCGATTCTGGTTGGTCTGGATAGCTCACCTTTTTCAATTAGACTGTACCTTCAGTTTCCGTTACAGGTTTTGCCATGCCATTGTTCAATTTTGTTTGGTATATCTCTTCCACCGGCCTGCATGACGTGGTAAAACCTACAACAGAAACTGAAGAGAAAACTGAAGGTAAAGTCTAATTGGAAAGGGTGGGCCATTCAGGCCAACAAGAATTGGCCAATGGCGAAACGGCACTTGTAGAGGACGATGAAGGTACAAGTATATATACCAAATTGCGGAGAATATACGAGGATAGATCGACTACTGCATACCAGTCCAGAAAATTTTATAAATTCAATGAATTAGAACATTTAAAAACAGAAATTTATACTTGTTTTACTATAAAAAAGAAAAAAAAAAACAGGAAATAACAATAATTATTCATACACAAATACGCCATGTATCCAAATGGGTGTGATACAAATTCTTTCTACTATCCCAAAATTAGTTCCCTACAAACATTCCTATTCTGACAAGTAACTTTTGCTTTATCCACATTTATAATATCTCGCAAAAATGCTCTTCTATATCCGACTACTTGGAAACATTCGCTCACGCAAAACATTCTCAATCATACCACTGTATCTACTCATCGGACCTCTCCGCAAACGTATACCTTCAAAATTATTTATATGTATTTTTTAACCAAACGTTCATTAGACCTTCGTTTAAGATGATCGAACCATCAATTTTTTAAAATAATAATTTAAAATATTTTATATATATGTATTAACTAGTTTTATTAATTTATGTTACAAAAAATACTAAAAACATTTGAAATAAAATGAAACTTCAGATATATAATTTTTAAGAAAGTAAATTATTTTACTACTATTTATTTACACTTATTTTAAAATTTTGGGCACATTGTATATATCAAGCTACTTTTTAGTGTAGTTTGGTTATAAATAAAGCGTAGCCAGTTTTCCAAAATTAATGAAAATATCATTATATATTTTTGTCTTTTTTGTTTCCTTCTAACACCTAATCGGAAGCACACTATAATATTGTAAATTTAAGTCCAAAACTATAACTTTTTATTTTAAATGAAACGTTTTTTTTTTTTTTATAAACTATCTTACTAAATAAGTTATTCGTTCTGTAGTTTATACTGACGCTCTAATATTTTTCTCATTAACACACACTTGCACTACACTCGTATAATTCATCAATTGTTCCAAATTAACAATAACATCATCATCGTGTAGATTGTCATTTGTCTGGAGCGAGAGCACTTTGCAGTTGCGTTTGTTCTTCATAATGACCAATGATGATGATCATAATCAGTACAAATAAAACGAATGTACATTAGTTTAGTTGCGCGCGCGCGCGGTATCTGAACAAATGCTGCGGGTTTCCAAATGTTGACATTTCGTTAAATGTCTTGATGAATCAAGTATGCTATATGAATGACTGTGTGCGTGTATGTGTTTGCCTTTGTGTATGAGTGTGTAGTGTGAGGGCGCTTAATAATATAGAATGGCTCTCTCTCTCTCTCTCTCTCTCTCTCTCTGTCTCTTTCTCTCTCTTGCTTTCGGCCAGTTTAACCCCGATTAAATTAGAGGTCATGGCCGACTTGAACTGTGTTAAACTTAATATGAAATTTTCGTTACTCGTTATTGGTAGAAGTTAATTTTATGGTGTACCAAATTTTTAATAATAGTAGTTTTTTTAACTAGGAAAAAAGTGACAGGTTCACTGACAAGTCCAGTCAGTAAATCTGCTTTGTGACCGTGTTAAACACATTATTTTTTCGATTGATAGTAGAAAATAAATACAAGAACTTTAAATAAAATTGATATAATAAATAAAATGTTGAGATAAAATTTTAATTTTACTTATTTTAAATTATATAACGCGGTCTGTTTTTCCAGAAAGTATTTAGTCAAATTTTAAATTGTGTTATAATAATTTATATAATTTTATTTGAAAAATAAATATGTATTATGTTACAAGTTCCTTTTTTTAATCACCAAAATAAATTATTTTTACTATTACAAAATTTGTGTTATGTAATAGCGATTTTAAACCAAACTGTTTAATAACTTGAAAAATTCAAACATCGCAGAAATGCGTCAATGTTAACATATTGAAAATGATTTTGAGGATAAATAAATAAATAAAATTAGGATTTAATTATACATACCATATGCGGCAGGGTTAAAGCAGGTAAATAAAATATTTTTTTTACATTTAGTTTTTACTAGAATTCTTTTTTCTGAAAACATAAATATAACTTTTTAATTAATTTATTATGCACTGAGTCTGATCAGATATTTTTAATATAACAAATTATGATATAATTTTGTTTTATTGTATATATGTAAATAAATTTTAAATTTATGTTGTAATTTTTAAAATCCTGGATGTGAAATATCGAACAAGTGCAGAAGTCATTAGGCGGACCATACATGCTCAGTTTATTATGCAGTTTTAACTGCGCAAGCCGAAATTGAGCAGTTATTTCATAGCGTGTATGTGAAAACCAGAATGATGATCAGGCTAAAAATTTTGCGTGAGTATGGACTGACAATGAGTGAAATTTGTAGCCTATAGATGTTTTTAACTGCACTAACTATAAATGCGCAGTTGAAACGGAACGTTTATGTATAGCTTTTGTAGTTCATTGACATTTTTATCGATGCAATACCATTAATTTGTAGTTAATATGTAGTTATATAATAAAATATGTCCATGGACTAGAGAATTTTTGTAACAATTATTGTAAAATATCATACATTAGAATGCCTGTTAAGCTTGATTTACATTATACTAGATTCGGCTAGAAACTTTGACTAGTTTACATACTAGACGCACTTGTCAAAACTTGGATAATGTAAATCAGAAAAAATCCAGCCAAGTTTTCAAACTAGAATCATCTAGAAGTTGATTTTCAAACTAGGTTCGGACCAATTTTTCATCCAAGTTTCTATACTAGATCTGCGCACTAGCGGTAATTTCAGTGCTACCAACTCTGTGCAAAGTGTAAATGCTTGTAACTAAGTAACTCAGAAAGCTTCAAAATCTTAGAAATTTTAACTAGTTTTTTTTGTTTACGTCCTTTACGTCTATGAAAATTCATTTTGTACTTAACCTCTTACTTTCTAGTTTCAAATCTAGTATGTCAACTAGTCAAAGTTTCTAGACGAATCTAGTATAATGTAAATCGAGCTTTACTGAGTAAAAATTTAATAGTATATAGACAAAACTACGTTATCTGCAAACTGCACAATTTCGCTACGATTTTCCTGCAGAGTTATTACTGCGAAGTTAAAACTGAGTCGAGTCATTTTTGCATTTGGTGTGTATCATAAAATTTCAGGTAACAAGTTGCCTCAATTTAACATTGACGAAAAGAAAATCGTGAATGCGCGATTTTAGTTTTATCAGTTATTGTTAGTTTTAATGTAGTCAAAAATTGACGTTATTGACGTTTTAACAAATTTTAATAATGCTTGTAGCTGTTCATAATCAATAGCATTATGACTAAAACATAACACTAATTCTACGGCAAGTAAGAAAGTTTGAATGATACTTCAGTTATTACATGAATAAAATTTTCGACAAATAATATGTGCTCAATGAGTAAAAACAAAGTTGAAATTCATCTTGAAAATATAATAAAAACAAAAATAAAAATTCAATTCCAGTAAGTTGCTATACCAGTATAAATTCACATAGTTCAATTACAAAGGTCATTTCGTTTAATCGGTTATTAAAAATATAAAATTTATTCTCTATATTCTAATTAAATTCGATATTAACAATAATATCATATTATCGTTTATGTTCATTTTAATATTTTATACCGTCGAGAAAAATACAATCACTTTAAAACAGACATATAAAATTCAATGTTAAATACTAGTACGTATAAACGAATCTTTAATATTCGTACTAAATATCGTACAAGAATATAGAGTTCTCGATGCACAGATTTCCTGATTTTTACGATTAACAAAATCGAGTTTGCGCTGTCGTTAATTTTATATAATAACTATAAAATTAAATGATTTTGTGCAGTATTAAATTTTACGACCGCATTACGATGTTAAATTTATAAATTGTGATTTATTTTTAAGAAAACTCAGAATCTATTTGATATATTTTTTAAATAAAATATATTTTAATTAATTACATTTTTTTTTGAACAAACAAATTACATAGTGTAACCTTATTTCCAAGATTTTAATGCATTTTTGTAGGTAGTAACGAAAAAATATTTAATATACAAGTAACCCTCCTATAACACGATATATAGGTTCCAAGAAAACGACATGTTATGTGAAACCGTATTATATGAGACCCAGAGCCAATAGAAAAAAGGGAGTTAGGTTCCAAAAAATTAAAATATATTTGTACATATATTTTTTAAGATACATAGAAATAACTTCAATTTTATTTAAAATGTACCTGAGAGGTTATTTTTGTCATTTTTATAGTAGACGCGGAATACGAAAAATTACATAGTTTTTTTGATTCTTATGTCGGCATAAGTTAACTAACATTATTATAAAGAGCTATTTTTAAGAAAATAGTCGTACAGATTAAAATTGAGACAGTTACAGACACATTATGTTAGCACATGCCGGTGATTATGAACTTACTACTGTTTGCCTCTTATGTAAAGACAGGTAAAAGTAAAACCAAAAGTTGTAGTTGACAAAAACTTCTTTAATAACAAACTTTTTTTTAAATAGCTGGTGCGCTTATTAAATGTATATATGTACATACACGTTACTACAAGTAAAACCTGAAAACTGCGTTGTAAGCAGAAACGTGTTAGAACGAAACCGTGTTATAGGAGGGTTAGTGCATATAAGCGAAACGTGTTAGAACGAAACCGTGTTGTCGGTGACCGTGTTGTAGAAGGGTTACCTGTATTTTTTATTTTAAAAATGAAAATATAAAAGTTTGTATTTTATGAATTGGTTTCTAACAATGTTTAAGTAATTTTTTCTTATATATTAAGTTCTAAACGAGGGGGAAACGACATGTACAATCTGGTGCACAAATTAATTAAATTTTCTTAAAATCTTTTTAAATATTTTTTTAATTGGAGAATTTTATTTATGATGAATTTTATAAAGTTTTTCTTTTTTAATTTCTGCCAATTGAACATTTGCTCATGCTGAATACTCTATGTCATTTCAATCTATTATTTGAATGGTTTGTATCAACATCTGAAACAAATTATATCTATATAAGAAAAATGTGTATTTTTTCTACTAAAATAATAGATAAAGTTGTAGAAAAATATACTGGTCGACTGTAAAAGTAAAGGCCATGTTTTACTAGGATTACAATCTCTGGAAAATGTCTAAATAAAGTTACGTAAATATGTGAGTCCTTTCAAAGCCTGCTAAGATACTGTGTACGTGTGAAATAAGATATTAAGACTTATTTATTTTCCTGTTTTTTTTCTTGTAAGATAGAAATACATACATTTCATATTTTACTGACAATGAACATATCATTTTTATCAGATTATCTATACTACTTTGTTATTTAAAATATTTTCATAAGATATTGTTTAAAATTATTTTATATATTAAGTTTTATATATGTTTAAGAAACTTTTGTCCAAAATTGTTATTTATGTATCAAATACCAAACATGTATATTGTCAATCAGTTCGGTAGTCGAGCTGGGTATTACCGAATATAATATTGAAATCGATGTTTCTGTTCGTTGTAAAATAAACAAATGCCACAAGGTCAGGCATTAATTAAACAGAATCGGTCACATCAGCTTGATCAACTGCTTGTCAACAGTAGTTTAGATTACTGACCGGAACTTGTCGCTGCTCTATGTGAACGCATGGTTTGCAGTTTCGAAAGGTGTCTAAATAAATAATCACGGAATAAGTACTTCGTACTTTCGGTCACGGCTCTCCTAGTACTCTCGTACCAAATATAATATTTCTACTACGAGTGTGAATAATTGCAGAACAATGCTTAGTTTACAATTAGCATAATCGCAGTCTGCAACTATATGTGAGTGCTAAAAATGTACTTTTTTACGAGACGTCTACAATTTTGTTAATCGTGCAAAAAATTTACAAAAATAAATAAATAATAATTTTCCGCCAATGTAACATACATACACAATCACGCTATGTATCTAAAAGTGTGTGTGTCACAAACTCTTTCCACTATACCGAAATGAGTTTTCTTCAAACATTCCTATCTAGACAAGCAACTCGCCCACATTCATGATACCGCTCATACATGCTCTTCTATTTGCAACTAAATAAAATTATTAAATTACCGTTAACAAGGCAAGTGTCACATAATTTTTCATTAAAAATTATTAAATAATTGAAGAAAATGTGGATAAAATTTATTATTCCTGTGAAAAATGTATATTTCTTTGTAGATCTAAATAATATGTCCTAAAGACCGAAACACGTGTCTACGGTTAAAACTGGGCAGTCATTGATGCATAGCCTAACAGCCGATTCAATGACTGATTATCTTTGTGAAATATTTGGGGATAAAAAATTTAAAATCTCAATATTTTTGAGTGTTATTATAATATGTTTTGTTTTATCGGCTTAGTACTGAAATTTTTTAGCGGTCTACGTACTAAAAAAGAATGTTTTGCATTTTTGGATATAATTAAGTAAGTATTGTAAACGATTGACAAGTATATAAATATCGTAATTTTGAAAAATTCGATCAATTATTAAATTATGTAAACCAAATTTTTGCATCAACTTTTTTAACAATGTATTTTTTCTTCAGTATATAGTATATAAGTTTTAAATTGTTATATTATAATTACATTATATTATATTATTATATTAGAAATATACTATTTATGTCTATCTCTAACACTGTATCTGTACTCTCAAGGAAAAAATTCAGCCAAAAACAACAACGCAATTTCAATTTAAAATATTTCAAATATTATAACGATGGAGCGCAACACATCCAGTGAAAAACGTATTATTTGAATTATTTTTAATTAATAAATAACCAGAGTTGTACTTACCCTTTTTGAGTCCCATGATACTCTTTTGTTGCGAGACTTTTTTTATGAATAAAAGTTTCGTTTTTAAATTTATCTAAACTTTAATTTGAAAAATATTCAAAATTTGTATAGTTTTAAATTCAGAAAATAATTACTCCTAGTATTTAATATTTTAAGTTTCCAAAACTTTATTTCTATACATATTTAGATACATTTACACATTGACTAGAATATCTCCCTACATTTGAGGTCCGATGCTATAGCCTTATGTGTTTGTGCGTAAGTGCGGCGCTGTAAATAAATTATTAATATAGAAATATGCATTTTTATAAATTAATCTTATTTAACCAAATATAATAAAGAAACTGGAAGTTGTGCCTCCTTTTGAAGTTATACATTTTTCTCCATCAACAAATACTTTTTTTTTTAAGTTTAAAAGAATCTAGCATAAATTACGATTTTTTTATACTTGCAAAATTTTCTATTTATTTATTTTCAATTTATTTATTTTGAAAAATTTACCTTTGAAAACCATTTTGTTATTTCAAATATAAATGCAGTATAAATTAGGAACAAAATATATTTTTAAAATAAATAAATTATTTTACTATTTCACTATTTCAAAGTATGTACTTTATTTTCAAACATAAAATAGAAATTATGAATTTATGATTAATTTAGGCAAGATGAATAATTTTTTTTAAATTTCAGTAGATGTCTGGAATAAAATAATAAATCTTACTCAAATTTTTTAAAAAAATTGTTTGTTCAATAATAAAAAAAAAATTGCTGTGGCCATCACAGCACAACAACTACTGTAGTCATGGTAAATAAATATTCTGTTACGTTACAGATCTTACATACGGAAACCGAATAGACACATTAATTTTATATAATTTATTGAAAAAGTCAAGTTTTCTTCGTTACTGTAAGAACTAAATAATTTCTTTTACCCGATTTAAACTACAAGAAACATTATCTAGAAGTTTTACATAGTACTTGCATCGAATCATTGCGCTTAGAATCCAGTGTCAATCACAAAGAATTAAAAGTATGTCGCAATGAGAAAAATCGTGAACGTTCGGTCTATTTCGGACGCGAAAACACTTTAATGTCACATCTAAAAACAAATGTCCGTCATCGTTTCAACATTTGAACATCGACTAACGTAAGAATCGCTCATTTGATATAGATAGATGCATATAAATCTAGGATGTCTGTGAATTTAGACAAACACTTCGTATACTCTCTCTCCCCCCGGCTACCCGCCCCGCGCAACACAGAGTTGTAAATCTGTCAAGTACTCGCGAGGATATTTCAGCAATTTGCGTTGCAGACTATGTTAATAAAACAATTGCTATGGTGTGTTTGTTTGTTTTTGGACAATTGCTATAGAGAGTTCTCTTGCGCAGATTGAGGAGAACCACGGCTTTATATCTATGCTGTTGCCTCTTTTTCTTTTCAAAACGAGCGCCCGTTTTCGCTTTGCGATCCTAATTATTTTCAGCGGACATAGATTTAATTGTTTATAATTTTAATTTAAATGTTTATAAAAATTATACAGATTATACAAATAAAAGATTATAAATTATAATTATAATTATGAATGTTCAATATAATATATATTTTATACAGTCAAAATTGTGTTTCAAAATAAATGAATATATACTAAAGTAAATATAAAAAATAATAAAATTAAAAAGGAATTAACATAATAATAATAATAAAAATAATAGTAATAATAACAATAATAATAATAATAATAAAACACACTAGGCGGAAGTACCGATATCAATTCCGGTATAGGTCAAATTTAACAATTAAGAAAAAAATTTCAGATAAATTTACTTTATTTGTAAAAATTTGGAAAAAGTTATTTAAAAAAAGTTTTAAAATAATATTTTAGGCACCTATACAAATTTTGAGTGAAAAATACGATAAAAAAATGTTCTAGTTGTTTAATCCTAATTTAGTATTTATTTGAAAAATGTGCCGTTTTAATAATTGAATCATTATTAGACAATAATATCATTCACCTAAATGCATTATTAATTAAATTCTGTCAAACAGTTAAATTTTATTTAAAATTTTATTAAATTTTTATAAATAAGTGTTACCACTTTCGTGCAAAGTTGTCGTATTTTCTCAAATTCAGCATATTCAATAAAAAATTCACGTCAGATGGAAAGAAAACATTTAATTAAATAAAAATAATGCATATTTATCCAAACTTTATTGATATCTTTTGAATATTAGCGATACAATATTGAAACATATAATGGTAATGATAATCGTATTTTTCACTCAAAATTTGTATAGTGGCCTAAAATATTATTCTAAAACTTTTCTTAAAATAACTTTTTCTAAATTTTCACAAATAAAGTAAGTTTACCTAAAATTTTTTCCTTAATTTTTAAATTTGATCTATACCGAAAATGATATTGGTACTTTCTACCTAGTGTATTTTTAGTTTCTAGACAAGCACCTCCAAATCACGTAATAATAATATTTAAAAATCAAATAATAAAAATTACGTGTGGCAGGTAGGATAAATGAACTGAATGAAGTATTTCAAAATTTTGATACAATTGATAAATTTTAACTATTAACATCAAATATCTTCATCATCAAATTGTCACAATATATATATATATATATTTAAATTAGTCAAATTAGTCCCCCACCCCCCGTAATCTCTTTCCAATCTCTACATCGACTGCATGCGGCATTTGCATCATATTTTTTCATCACAATGCACAATATCTTGATGTCCTAAATGTGCATCCATATTGCAAAATAACAAAATGAATTCGCTAGGTAATCAATCTATTCCCGGCCACAACTGTTACGTTTTTGCATTTCGTTTTCTATTTCGCTAAAATTTTTATTTAATCATTTTTTTTTGCATTCGTAAACCGTGGAATAATTAATCATTTGTTGTATATATATATATTTCAGTCGGTTGTAGCTGGCATTTTTTTCTCTGCTCACTTGATTTTTTATTTTTATTTATTTGAGTCTTTCTATTTTACCGTGATCCGTGATTATCTCATTGGATGCATCCTATGTTGAAAGCGAATTTCAAAAAAAAAAAAACCGTACCTGCACATGCAATAGAGCTATTTAGAGTTAGGGATCTAGATAACTTTGGACAGTATGGGATTTAGATAATTTATGTAATAAAGTTTTAACTAAAATATAGTTGAAGAAATAGGTAAATAACTAGAATATTTTTTAGTACAATCAATAATGTGACAATATTTCAAAAATAGTTAACAATTTGAAATTTAATCTGTACAAAAATGAATTTGTAACATTTGTTTTCTGTGATATTTTAAGCAATGAAATTTTATTTAACTAAGTACCTTCACAAATTTCTATTGTTTCTCTTATCAATCTACTGCTAATATTGATGGGTCTTGCAATTATTATAATATCTTCGAATTTTGATTTTCTAACGCGTGTTGTGTAGTAGCACGACAAATTTAAATATATTTTTAAATATAATCAAAATTTTTTTTTTTTTATTTAATATAGCCGCGCTACAAAGGTCGTATGCGGCAAATAAATATTTATTATTATTATTATTATTATTATTATATATAAATATATATAAAACATATATATATATATATATATATATATATATATATATATATATATATTAGTTACAACCGAACTTATGATAACAGTCAAAAGTTTTGGTAATATAATAACCATTAAATATTTTTTTAAGAATTTGAACGCCTGCAAAGTTGTTGCTCATTACTATTTTTAATAATTTTCAAAACATAATATCTTTTAGCATAGTAAAATATCTTTCAGAACTTATTATATTAAAATAAAACTGCTTTAGGAAAAGTTGCATTTAAAATTATTATTAGGCATTTCGTTCGGTAGAAAGTGGCGAATATATTGTTGGCGCACATTTAACTGTAGCAAAACGTACCCCCTAACCGCTGGAAAAATAGATTTTACTGCATGAATGCTCTAGTTACCTATTTGTTACCTAGTAACTTGTGTCTATGTTCTATTATTTACTGTAATGTCAATTATATCATATATCCTGATGAAGACTAACGTTGAGTTTGGTCGAAACGTCAATTTTAAATAATATTTAATACAGAACTAACCTAAAGAAGTTTTATTTTAATAATAACTTTTTTCTTCATTAAAATTTAGTATATATGTAATAGTAACATAATAGAACAATAATTTAAAACCAAATAGAAATTATCCGAAGTCCGATTCTGGCTATAATCCCAATGCGCTGTCTGTTAGTGCTGAAGAATTGCACAATATAAAAACAACTGATGATCCATACATAATCACCCGTTTCTTTTTAACTAACTAATTCATTTCATCTTCATCTTTCCTTTTAATCTTCATTTAACCATTCATATATTCTCATCAACGTTATTAATGTATGCAATTGCATCAAGTACTTTCAAATTGTTTGCCTATTTTTTCCTCCGATTCATCCATTAATATAATTATTTCTGTAGTAGGTTGGTAAAAACAATCTTTGTTCTGCTATTATTTCTTGATTTTTAACTATTAAATATTAGAATATAAAGTGTTTCTACGATTATTAAGAAACTCATACATACATACATAATCACACCATATACCGAAAATGGTGTAGCACAAACTCTTTCCACTATCCTAAAGTCAGTTTCTTCAGAACATTTCTATCTAGACAAGCAACTTTAGCTTTATCCACATTTATGATATCCCTCATACATGCTCTTCTATTTCTTATAGTTGAAAACTTTCGCTCACGCAAAATAATCTCAATCATACCAGTTCAACTACTCATCGAATGTCCACGCAAACGTGTATCTTCAAAATTATTAATATAAATTCTTTTAACCAAACGTTTATTAGACATTCGCTTAAGATGACCGAACAATCTTAACTGACTAATACCAACATCTGCAATCATTTTTTTTTTAATTTCACACTTATCATACACTAATCTATTTTATACCCGATACATCCTAGTTACACCACATAGTCCACATAAAAATCTCTTTTCCACGGCAGCAATTTTCCTTTTATGCTCTTACAGCCAAACTCAACATTCACTACCAACTTAGTGATCATAGTTCACTGATTTTTGAATACTGGGTACGTTGAGTATTTGTGTAATTTTAAATCACTGATTAGGATTTTAACTTTATCTTTTGTTACAGATGATGAAAGCTTAGCTTTCGTAATAGGTATGTAGCTTTTTAAATTATTATTTGCGGTTTAAGGAAATTTTTTTTTTTTATTAACTTTTCGCCACAGTAAGATCATATTTGAATTTATTAGGAATAAAATCAATTTTATGCCTCATCTTTATTTTCCAGAAATACGTTTTTTTCAAAATTTACAGTTTAATACAGGTTCATATTTTAAACTCGAAATGAATAGTGACCAAAGCTGGGCAAATTACTCAAAAAAGTTGTTATAGTTTTTCGAATTAAGCTGAGATCTACAACATAATACAAATTAATCTGTCATATCAGTAGCGAGAAAAAGAAGATAATCGCTACGTATGTTTAACAAAATCATACACTTAGTTTTTCCGAAAGGACACATTTTCATGGCGGGAACTATAATTACTAATTATTAATTACTTGTGCAAATGTAATTATATTAATTAATAATGAAATTACTTGCTAAAAACCTGAAATTGAATTATTAATAACACAATTTATTTTACATATTCAAAATTAAATAGATACATACTATATTAAAATGTAATTTTCTACGTAATAAAATACATTAAGGGGGGTATATTTTTAATAAATCAATTAGAATTACTTTATAATTAATATTACTAAAATTATTTGCATATAAATTGAATCTAAATTACACTTTAGATTTATTAATGGCAAAATTATATATTAACCACAACCTACATGATTTTAAAATTAATCAAGGTCTTTTTAAAGTATTTTAGTGTCATGTAAATCAAACACTTCTATACTTTCAAAAAAAATCATGCACAATAATTAAAATATTTATTGTTATATTATTTCTATGTTAATTTCCTCATTTATATTACAAGCGTTATTCTTTTAAAAATCTTAATGAGATTTAGAAAAATAATAAAAATTGTGATGATAATATATCAATGCTAATAATAACATTAGTTCTACATGGAAAGAAAAAAAAAATGCAACATTGTCGAGTCACGATTGTCAATTGTTATACATATTCATTTGTTTTACATTCATTTATTACCTAGCGTAACAAAAACGAAACGTTTCTCATTTTATTATCGAAGTAGGCGGGTGTGTGTATACGCAGCAGCCAGTTGCGATCGTCTTTTGTCAAATCGTTTCGCTTTTCTTTCTTCCTCTCGCCCCGACGACATTTCCTCATATGTGATGACGTGCAGTGTTCGTTTTATCTTCTACCGGTTGGCGCTTTTCCATTTTCCTATTTCCTCGATTGGTGTACGGCGTTGTCATGGCGACGACGCACGGTTCCGTTTTCTTTTCAGACGCCATGGATATATAATATGTGGATGCGGTATTTTGCTGTTCGTCAACTTAGAGAACCATTCATATAGATGCGTTTATCCCCTCTTATCCAACTAACAGTTTTTTTTTTGTTGAATTTTACTTTGTGTATATATTGGTTACATATGACATTTGTTTTCATTTGTGGAAAGTTTAAAATAATAAAGATTTATAATGAGATAATATTTATGCAAATGCTTAGGAATATGAAATATTTAATGTTGTTATTTCTAGTGACAAACAAAAATGATTAGTTATTTATATACAAAGTACACTTTGTATATAAATAACTGCTGATAAAATTCATTAAATTTTGTTCATTTTTTAACAGAAAATTGGATTGATAAACCAACTAGGTAATTTTTAAAATTTTAAATTGGCCGATTTAAAAAAAAATTGATAGAATAATAATAATAATAATTTTATTTAGCAAAGCTATTCCAAATAACTTTTTCAAAAATTTTATATATATTAATAGTGACTTTAATTAGTATTGTCTTAACTCTAATTTAAATTTCTTAAGATGTAACATTTTTATATTATTAGGTTATTATACTCACTGACACCTTTCATTAATACCGATTTTTTTAAATTGTTTATGATTTTTGAATTTAATATGGAAATTACTAGCACTTTTAGTGTGGTAATTGTACAGTTCAGAATTTTTTTTTATTAAATTTTAGTAATTTTATTTTTATTTTTCATATCATATAATTTATCAACAAATTTTATTTAGATACAAGTCAGAATTCTTTAAAAAAATTCTGAAATTAGTATATGTTTAACCCTAACTGCAAACACAAATTTATTATTTTCTACTCTACAAAAATAAAGATTTTGGTATACGTAATAATATAAATTAACAAATAATAAATTAATCTTAATATCAAAATTAGAATTAAAAAACTATTTGTAAAAGACATTCTTTACATACATTTATTTAATTGCAAAGTAAGCTACTTGATTTTGCCATCGTTATTATTTTATAACAATATAAAAAAATCTGTACTATCGAAAATAAAGAAAAAAAAAAAAACTAACCAAAAAGCATTAATCAAACACGTCTATTTTACATTCACTCACCGAACAGTACATTCTAAGTGCATTATATTATTAAACATGTCATTAAAACGTACATGAGAACGTTCTATCCTACAATTTAACCAACAACGTAAATACGATTACGTATATGTATGTATGTATATAGAGGCACCCGCATATTTAGTGAAAGTAAAATAGTCGATGATTTTCTTAAACATATGTTAATTGTAGTAACCCATAAAATTTGACATCAAATTATTGGGATGATATGTTTATTACTATCATATATTTTTGTCTTTACGTATTATATACGGTACTATGGTGCCTATATAAATTATTGCCGTCGAAGAATTTATATAAATATTAAATTTATGTGCCGATATTAATTATATAGTATTTTCGTACTTAAAAAGTTTTCTTGATATATTAGCTCGTAATTTTTGATTTTTGACAATATTCATCTTAATTATAGGTATTTTTCTGATTTAATTAAAATTTATATGAGAAAGTTTATCATTATCAGCGATATGTTTTTATTTTAATCAAAATAGTATTAATACACTTTTTTATAACGTAAATAAGTGTTTCTATTTCTGTTAATTAATATGTTTATTAGATTTTATATCATTTTTCAAATATTTTTAGCCAATCAGTAATATTTGAAATATCTGACGAGTTGTTACTGCAATTTTCAATATAATTTGCATATAAGGTCCTAATATAGTTAAAACACTTTTTTACTCACTTGTAAGATCTAAGTTAGAATACTGTGCATTAATATGGAAATCAACATACAATAATTCTATAAACGACATTGAGTCAGTTCAACGCGTTTTTTGAAATTGTTTTTCTTAAAATCATTTCCTATACTTACTCTTATTCGTCCTTACTTTCTTTATTTCAATTTCATATTCTACAATCTCGCAGAACTATTTTATCCTCGACTTTTCTTTTTAAGCTAATTAATCACTTCATTGATGACTCTGCACCACTCTTTCAAATACAATTTCTTCTTTCCTTTATGAGAAGTATAAATACTTTTTATTTGCTTATTGTTTATTCTAATCTTCTAACAAAGTCTCCCATTTATCAAATATGTCACTCATTTAATAGGTTAGAATTAACTATAGATACTTTTTTCATGTTCTCTCCGTATTTTTATTAATCATTTACGCATTGTACACACTTAAAGTTTCCTAGATAATTTATGTACAATATTATATTTTATAAGTCTAATGTTTGTATCAATTGCGCCATGAAATTGGGCTGTTATCTTAAATATTTTTCATGCCAAATCAAAAAAATACGATTTTATATTATATAGTCGTAGAAAAATTATAATATGCCATTTGCATGTATTGTATATTATTTCACAATTTTAAATAATATAATTTTAGGAAATATTATTAATCAGAAAAATATATCACTCGCAGTTAATTTTTGTTTTCGACTGTACCAACGCGAAAGATCATAATCACAGCGAGCAATCCTTGTGTCAAGTGCGTTGGATAATTTCTTCCTCTTGCTCCACTATCATGCGACTTCTTCTTCATCATCATCATCATCTTCAACTGTGTTCACTAATTGTTTAATTAAGTGTGTAAGTTGGTTCTCAAGTTTAATTAGACTGAATCCGCTAACGTACGATCTTTTCTCCTTTGTGATAGAAAAAATGCTAAGTCATCAAATTGCGTTGTCAAAGTTAAAAGTTGTTGTTCGTTGCGAGGGATTTTTTGTGATTTTTTTTGGCTGGTAATATCAGTATTATGCTGATTTATAATAGTTATTTTATTATTAACTAAAGTGTGATTTTTGTTATATAATAGTAATGATATTTCAACATAGGAATTACTGTAAAGGAAATTTTGTTTTATTCACAGACGCATTTTTTTCAATTTATTTGTTACTTTTCTGGATATACATGTTTGGCGGAAAATAATTTCGGCATATTTGGGCATAATTTACTTTTAATAAATTTCTGTTTTCTGAAATTATAAATTATAAATATAATAAATTTAATTATAATGTTATTAAATTCCCTATAAGGTTCGTTATTGTTTTTAACAATGACGCGTTTCGACTTTTCAGTCAACTTCAGATTTTCTGATCTTGGTCCGTGTTGTGGCTCGAGTGAAATTTACAAATTTTTAAAAATCTAATGTATATGTGCATATAATCAATTTTTTAAGCGTATTATAATATTAATATTACGTTACATTGCCTATATATGTAGGAAAAGTTCATTATGTTATTAGGGCAATAATGGTTTATTATACAGCAGTTAGTTATACTATATACACCACTGGTGCATCACCAAACAACGCCAAGTGTATTTAATTCTGACTTCTGTTTTCTGCTTTGTATTTCATTCAGTCAATCATTATTCAATCGCTTTCTACTCTTCGTAACATAGTATACTATTATTTTATTTTTTTATTGAACAACATCATGTGACAATTTGACATCATGTGCATATTTATTCATAAAACAAAATCGTTCTGTACGTAATTTTAATTAGGCACGACAGATTCCAAATACGGCATCTCGATAAAAATCAAAATTAACCAACAAAATCAGCAAATTAATTACTAATTAATAAACAATTTAGTATGAATCATCACTTTACCAGCATTATAATAATGACAAAGTTATTAAAATAAAATTAGAAACTTCATTACATACATACACACACAAGCACCAATATTATGACAAGATTCCTTTATATACTGGCGTCACCTACCATAAGCAACTGATGGTTGTTGGTACATATATGCTTAACATATGCATCGACGCAGCATAAACATAACATAAAACAGCATATCGTTCGTATATCTTATATACATTACGTTCTATCGATATATGATATGAATGGTTATAGACATTCGCCGAGGAAAAACATATTGTAACATGCATATCATTTAAAGGTCCAATAGTTTTTCAACAGAAGAACACGATACTGTATTTGTAGGGGGATCTGCTGTGACTTACATGAGAAATAGATTTGATTGTTCCGGAATTGATATCGTGTTTGGCTTGGTTGGAAAATATTTGTTAGGTTATGTGGACAAGATTGGAATTGTTTGTTTACAATTATTACTGATGTTAGAACAAATTGAATTTATTTTGTTTGACTTTTTAAGATTAGGTTTAGGTCATTAGTTTTTCAAAATTTAAGTTATTTTGCAATAAAATTATTAATTTTTTTTTCAAATTTATCATAATAATCGTTACCATATTGTCTATGTAGGAAAAGATCATTATGTTAGTAGTACAATAATGATATTATTATACAGCAGTTATTTACTATATACACCACTGGTGGCAGTACCAAACGTAAATACAACGTCAAGTGTATTTACTCTGATATCTTCGGCGGCCATATTGACAAACTATTACGTCAAGTCAATTTTTGTTAATTGGCAATAAATTGCATTGTTTATTTTTACTTGAATTTTAATTTAAATATTGATAATGTGTTAAGAAGTGCAAGAAATGCAATGTGCACCAGTCCAGGGTGGTCAGAAACTACATTATCGACCATAGAAACACGGTTAAGTTAAGTTAATTGACAATTGCATTGTTTATTTTTCCTTGAATTTAATAAAAATATAAATATACTATTCAAATTTATCTTTTTATTGTTACCTATTTGTACGGATTTTTTCTTATCAAATAAAACTTTATTATTTTTATTATAATTATATATATATATATATATATATATATATATATATATATACCGGATGTTTGTTCGTTAAGTTTGTATTTTTCCATATTATGCTTATTTTCCTACACCTCATAGTTTTTGAGAAAAAAAAAAATAAAAACCAAAAAATCAAAAAAAGAATTTTAGCGTCCAAACGGCACATGCTAGCAAATTAAAACTAGAACTTTTTATTGTCTATCAAAAAGTATTCTAAGTATTTCTCCGAATTTAACTCGAGAAAGTAGTATATCGCAATTTATCGAAATTAAATGTTAAACTCCCGTACGAACTTGACGAACGAACACCCGGTATATATATATATATATATATATATATATATATATATAATTGAAAAATAATATTTTTAAATTGTATTACCTACTTGATAAATTAATAATTTCATTACAATAGTAGAAATCACTTTCCTGCAGAAAATTCAACTAAAAAAATTCTAAATCATAAGCTTATAAAATATTATTTTATGAAACAAAATAAATATCAAAGTAAAAATATTTTAGAATTAAGTTCTGTATAAACTTTAATTAAAAAAATCGTTGTTTCGACATACTCTAGGTATGTTATAATCAGGAGAAAAGTATGCAAATGACATATATAATAAATACTCGTATATAGAACCTAGAAACAACTAATAATATTAATATAGTTATCATATTTTAAATTTCAAAGCAAAAACACTGACAAAATAATTAAAATATTTGAATCTAAAAAAAAAAAGCGAAAACAAAAAATATGTCTTTTTACACTTATTAATAACTGCACAATCACAATCAAATTTTTTACAATAAATATTTTAAATACATACAAATTACAACTATTGCAAAAAGCTAAATTTTACGGTAGCCTGAACACTGAATGACTTGCAATTTTAATAGCATTTAATTTCAAATGATTTCAAACGGACTATATAAAAAATATAAATCTTTTACATCCTCAAACACACACACACATATATAAACTGTGAAAAACATCATTGGAAAGCATTTGAAGTATTTACGGAGAGAGAGAATGAGAGTGAAATTAACGTCGCGCGTACAAAACATAACGTGCTCGCGAAATATTCAAAAGCAATTTGCGTTTTGACATTTAAACATCAAAAACATTTTCGCTTCATGTATTTGTGAAACGTGGAATGAAAGCACAAAATGAAATAATAAAAACGAAACAAAACACAATACAAGAAAAATAAAACGGACAATCAACTGACATCAAATAAAACATAATACTATCGCACGCTCGCGAAACAAGCGAACATCGAAAAGAAACCGCCACGCCAATTGACGATCAATGTGAAAGAATAAGAAGAGATGATTTTTCAATAGCAATATTTAGTTGTTTCTTTCAATTGTTTGTCTTAATTTTTTTTTTTTTGCTGAAAATATGTGTCATTATTTAATCTCTTTTATTTAAGTATACTTGTTAGAGTTAAATTTTACCATCTAATTTTTTGATCTACTTGCACATATCGTATCGACTTGATGGTTCCAATATGGACAGACTAAATCTTTTAAATAGTGATTATTCCAAAGCATAAAAGGAAAGTGATTGCTGTGGAAATGAGATTTTTACGTGGCATATGTGATGTAACTATATAGATGGAATTAGGTACGAAATAGATTAGTGTGAAATAGATGAGTGAGAAATTGAAAAAAAAAAATGATGTTGCAAAAGTTGGTGCTAGTCAGCTAAGATGGTTTAGTCATTTTGAGCGAATGTCTAATGAATGCTTGGTTAAAAGAATATATGAGAATGATTTTGAAGGTTTACGTTTGTAAAGACGTCCAATGAGTAGATGGAGTAGTATTATTGAGAGTATTTGCGTAAGCGAAAGTTTTCCAATAGGAATAGAAGAACATGTATGAGAGGTATCCTGAATGTAGATGGAAGCTAAAGTTGTTTTTCTGGATAGGAATGTTAGGAAAAACTATTTTCGGGATAGAGGAAAGGATTCGTTCTACATTCTTTTGGGTACATGGCGTGATTATGTATGTATGTTTAATAGAAGAGAAAACATATTTTTATGTTTTGGCCACAATGATAAGTTTGGAAATTTTCCTATAGTACTCGTAACTGAATTATATAAAAATAATTTTTTAATATTCATTGTGTCAAAAACAATTTTCAAAATAAGGTTTTCTGAAAATTTGTTTTAAAAATGAAATATGATCAATTCAATTCTACTGAATTTTTTTAATTTTGAAAAGTGTCATGTCATAATAAGGTATGTCTGTATCACAAAAAATTAACACAAATAAAATTTGATATTTTATTCTAATATTGCGAAATACATGATTGGTTTAAAAGGTTTGTTTTGTTATAAGTTTTACAAAGCTGATAGGTTATTACTTATTTTTGTGTTTTTTTTTTTATTAAATTTCTGGTATTTTAAAAATGAAAATTCAAAATTCAAAAAATTCTACACCTTTATTATTTATTTTTCTTTTTGCGAAAATTAATAAAACTCCTAATTATTTACTTATTTTAGGTATAAAAATCCATTACAAAAATGTTATAATATTTATTTTACTTTTATTAAATATTACTTTATTATTATATCACTGATTGTGAGTATTCAAATCATTAGTTTTTTTAAAATTATTATTACTTAATGGTTTGTGACCAATCACAAAAAAAAAAAACAAAAAAGGAACTGAATATTTAAATATCGTAATTATTTTGAAATGCCATAAATATCATTAACGTCAAATAAAAACTATAATTTTCTATTATGTAACCGTAGAAAATTACTACTTATATTATTCAACAACTGCATAATGATGTTTATTATTCGTTCAGATGAATAACGACATTTGCCTGAGTTTCATACCGTAAACTTTACCCTCATGAGTAATAATATTTAATTAATATTTTACATAAATTTATTTTCTGCTGCACATAATTGATGCAATTAACGATACTCCATATTTGATCTTCCTTGCTGCAATATTTATTTTATATATTAAATAATACATATATATATATATATATATATATATATATATATATATATATAAATATATATATATGTTTCTCTTAAGATTTATATTAGTAATTTTAATGCATATTTTAAATATTTATAGATATGTAAATATGAACTACTGGCGTGATCTAATAACATGTATTTTTTGTTACATATATTATCTATATATGTACGTGAAAGATGATACAACAAATACAAATAAATTTACAGAATTTTTTAATTAGAATTATATTGAATTTACAATAATTATTATTATTATTAGCTAAATATGTTAGCTAAATACGCCATGCGGAAACCTCATTTCCACGTTAGTAATTTTTCTCAAAAGTACCCAAGCACCCAAAACTTTACAACCAGCATTAACTCTCATTTAAATCAACTTTCAATAAATTTAAAAAATTTAATTAAATTGTATTGAGAAAATAATTAAATTATCATAAAATTACATAAATTATATAATTCTATTTTTTTCTAAGTACTTTCTAAAATATAATTTATTATTATAATATACTTATATAAATTTATTTGGTTGAAAATATTATATGAATGATTTTGAAGTTCTACGTTTGCATGGACGTCCGATTAGTAGTTGGAGTGGTATGATTGAGAGTGTTTTGCGTGAGCGAAAGTTTCCAAGTAGTAGGAATAGAAGAGCATGTGTGAGGGGAACTATGAATGTGGATGAAGCTAAAGTTGCTTGTTTGGATAGGAATGTTTGGGGGGAACTGATTTCGGAATAATGGAGAGAGTGATTGTGATTGTATGTGTAAATATTTTATAAAAATTTTTTTTGAGTAATTTACCCAGTATCTTTTAAAACATTAACACATTAACAGAAATAAATAGAAATTATTATTCTTACATAATTTTATTTTACAATATGATAAATGTTAATATACTACATCAGAGTAAACTAATTTAAAATTCTGAAAGTAGATTTAAAAATGTATTCATCAAACCAATGGAATACAATTTCAAAAATCACTTGAAACTATTCTAGTATTTTATAAGAAGAAAATAACTAAATTATTTTACTTCACGTATAATCACAGAGATTTCATCTTACCGATAAGTTTAAGCGATAAACTAGTATGACAAAGAACTTAATAATTGTTCTCAAGGTTTCAATAGACATATAGGTAACCAACTACATATATACACACAAACAGAACACATACACTTTAAACGTATACACATGTTTATAAAATACATATGCAATGTGCCTACTATGATCTCCTATCTATTATATATACCATATGGTTTTATTATAGATAAAAGTCTGTAAGTCTATATTGGTATATCATTTCAAATGGATATTGTTAACTATAAGTAAGCTACTTGTTTACCAATATCCGTTCACTGAATACTTTCACTATGCTCGTACTATTTTGGATTTTTCTATTATTAGAATTAATTTCATAGAAATTTTTTTTAATTAATTCAAAATGTTGATTTTTACATATCAAGTGTATTACTATATTATGCAGGACTTTTATATGTAAAGCAAAGACAATATATTACTGGTAAAATATTGTTTATATTGTACTTTAGCAATGAAATACCTATCAATATAACATTTATAAAACTTTGGAAAAAACAGTTAATTTTGAAGAAATCTTTTAAATTAAAAAAAAAAAATTGTCAATTTTTGGACAAATATGTTCATTTTTGAATTTTATAACTTTAGTTTAATTATGAAACACTGAGAAAAATATAGATTCCAAATTTTTACTCTGAACTCAAGAGTAAACGTGTTTTAAAATGTAAACTTATGTTTTTCTAATGAAAATAAATAAAAATAAAAATAAAAATAAAAATAGAAAAAATAATAGTAAGTAACAGTATAACTATTCTCAAAGCTTTGTGTAAAATTTGTTAATAGTTAGTTTAAAAATAAAATTACATTTTACAATTTTGTCCAAAAAAACACAATAGCTGGTACTACGAGCTCGATTTTTGGGCGTTTTAGTTCATTTGTTTAGTCCCTGCTCTTATAGCAGTTGCATTGTTTTAAAATATGTATTAGTTAAAACCAAATTTAAAATCGAGCTTGAAATACGGGCCAATGTTTCTAAACTAAATAGTAAATAATTTTATAAAAATCTTTGAAAATAATTATACTGTTACTTACTATTATTTTTTTCTATTAAAATTTTCATTTGCATTAGAAAAACCTTTAAATTGTATTTGTATATATCGAAATATCGAAATTTCATTATTATCGTTATATCGATATTTTTTAAATAAAAATTATCAATATATCAACATATCGACAATATTAATATATCGATAATTTCGATATTGAAATTCCAATATCGGCCTTTTTGACATCTTCATTTTTATTTTATTTATTTTCCCAAATGTAGTCTTTATTTATTACAACAAATAGTACAAGTTTGAGAACTACTGTACAAAATTTATATCTTGCTCTAGTTCTGTCCATTATTAACCTTTCTAGCACATAACCGTTAACCCTTGTTAGCGAAAATAGTGGAAATAAACTACACAGAAAACTTTTAGAACAGCAAAATTTATAGTTAACAATACACAATCGGCTACTTATATAAAACATATATAGATTTTTACGACGTTCTGCGTAATATTTCTTTTAGCAAAACTACAAGATTATTATTAATAATAATTGACAGGAAACTTAATGTAAATTAAAGTGTAATAATTATTGTACATAATACATTATATTATGTTTAATCAAATACGGATGTAGAAATTTTTTCTCTGCATGTTGCGAATATAATTATATTTGAAATTATGCAGTTTTTTTTGCGATTGTGAAAAAAATCAACTCAAAGACTTTTGCTATAATTTAGCACATTATTAATTTGTTATATAAATGTAATTGACGCTATTAGAATGCATAATTGTTAATGCTAATGTTGGATAATGTTAGTAATATTTTGTTGAAAAAAAAAGTATTGGATTTGTTATGGTTATAATGTTACTAATTACACTGTTATTTATATGTCATTTGTTTGAATCAGGCAGCCATTATCAACGTGATAGTGAGGTTAGTTTATTGTTTTATTATAAAATAGTTGTTAGTGTGGATTTTTCTAATTCAAAAAATATTTAGAGCTAGTAAAGTTCTTCAGATATTGTGTTTTATATATGGAACTAAAAATTGGTGGAAATAGCTATTTCATCTAATTCAAATTAAATGACTAATTTAGATAATTTGTATCTTTTATTAGATTCATTCCAATAACATTAGACATTTCATCTGCACAAGAACATCAGATAAACGAACAAGAATAAACATAAATAAATATAAGATAAATTAGACAAAATATCTAATTACATTACACATACCAAACATAATTATAATAATCATCATTTATGATATGAAAACACTAAATATTATCTACTTTTTTTTTTATATAAAACAATTAAAATTTTAGAAAAATCATCTATTTTTTTTTCTCATATATTTGAAAAAAAAAAAAATTAAATAAATTAATATTTTTGTTACACAACACTGTGTTGAGAATTTTGTTTGCAATTACTTAATTTTGCTTGTTATCATTACTATATGTAATTATAATTTTTTATATAATTATAAATAATTAGAATATTTTTTTTTGTTTGCTATAATATGTGTGTGTGTGACTGTATTAAATTTTATATATTGTCCTACAACTGAATAATTCTATTGGGCAATAAAGCATTATCAAACAAAATATAGTAGAGAATATAGAATATAGTATATCAGGAGGATATTTTATTTTAATTGTTAACTAACAAATGGTTAAAATTTAGTTCAGAGATAGACCGCTGGAATTAACTGTGGCGACAACTGCATAATATACCCAAATTCCTATAGCCGTCCCTCTTCTTACACTCTATTCTCGTTGGTATTATTATTATAATTATTTATTTTTAAATTAGATGTTTGTTTAATATGAGTGGAAGACTAGAAATTTTTTTTTTTTTTTGATAAAATAACTAAAATATTAGATTTATATATATATATATATATATATATATATATATATATATATATATATATATATATATATATATATCAGTGTCCGTAAAAAAAAAAATCCAGTAAGGCTAAAATCGATAAATTTACATCAAGAAAACGTCGGAAATAATATTTTTTGCTTGTTTTTACGAAAGTAACAAGTTTCTCTACACAAATGAAATTTTTGAAAAACGTGTGTAAATACATACGCAATATAAACTGTATTAATACGCCTTTTTCGAAAATTTCAATTGTGTAGAGGAACCTGTTCCTTTCGTAAAAACAAGTAAAAAATATTATTTCCGATGTTTTTTCGATGTAGATTTACCGATTTTATCCTTACTGAAAAATTATTTTTTACGGACACTCTAAATAGGGTATTTACGGTCTTCTCTGTATCCTTTTAGGGGGCGACAGTACGTCTTAGTAAAAGTCTTCTCATAAGCGAGATTATAATTCTTTTAGTTTTTACATTAACCGATCAATTTGTTTTAAACTCTAGTATGAATAATCTACTACTTAATCAGTATTGTTCAAATGTTATTACGTTTGTTATTTGACAGGTAAAGTTGTTTACTATTGCTTGACTAAAAATTTTATTATTTTTACCTTGTTTTTTTTTTAAAAAAATCGTAATGACCCATCGATACAACATACAACACCTGGTGATAACTTCAAACATGACAATGCCGATGAAGTAATCATTTAATGTAAAAACTAAAAAAATTATTATCTCGTTTATGAGATGACTTTTGCTAAGGCGTTTTAAGGTTTATCGACTCCTTATACTATCTACTTGTAATATCGTTCTTTAAAAGGATAGAGAGAAAACCGTAAACTGTATATTTGTCAAAAATATAAATAAAATAAATTTTTTTTTATGAATATTCTCATTATCCAATTATCAGAATCTTTAAATAATTTACTGCAATAAAATTACAATGGCTGACATAACAAACTCAGTAAGTTTGGGTGTTTTAGTTCATTTGTTTAGTTTTGCTCTTACGAGTATGTCAATTATTTTTTCTTAAAACTGATATTAGTTAAAACCAACTTTAAAACCGAGCTTGTAATACGTGCTAATTTATTTAACTATTAACAGAGTTTTTTTCAATTTCAATGTCAGTAACAACCTATCAATTTAATACACATTAAAATGCATATTGTCATAGAATATTGCTCATATGGCATGCATTTACCTGACGTTACTATTACGGTACCGTCACATAAACGTACGTAGATAAAACGGCATTTGATTGACAAGCATGGCTGAAGTGCAACAAGAGGGGAGGAGAGTAAAAGGAAAACTGCATACATCACATTGAGAGAACGTAGCGCATGAACTGCACGCCGCGGTTAGAAATCCCAAGTTTGAGTAACGAAACTGCACGCCGGTCAACCGCTAGTCCATTCGTTTATTATATTTTCGTTTATTCTATAGCATATTTTTAAAATTATTTTAAATGTAAACTGAAAATTAATATTGTATTTGAAAAAAAAAAATAAATGCATGATGATTGAAAAAATACAGACAATAAAAATGAATATTTTCTTCAATATATATATTTATAAGACGCAGTTCAAATTTGTATAATATATATTTATTTATTTAGTAACACAATTAGAGGAAGAAATATAATTTTGAAAACTCCTGGATTACAAAACTTGTATATTAAGTTTTATTTTCTCTAAAATAGTCGCCTGGATGTCACTTATTTTAAGTAAAATCGCATTTCGATAAAGGGATAATTTTCTGTAATCAAATCAAATATTTAATGTCTCATTTCTGGTAACCGTGCAAATTTTTGACACCCGGTGGTCCGATTCTTACCTGGTTTTAGGTTGAAATTTTAATCCCTTAATTTCTTTGGAAATAACCGGCGTGCAGTATTGCTATGCAAAATTTCGGTTAGAGATTAAAACTCAATCGCCGCGTGCAGTTTATATGTATCTTGAAAAGGACCGGGGGGTGGCTAAGGCACAATTGAAGAAATAGTTGTGCAATAGCCGCGATGTAATCAGCTGTTTAAGCTGTCGCCTATAGCTGAATTCGTCCTTGTCTATACCCAATATACATATTGCATTTTATTCTGGCTGTATTTGTGACTGTATGCATGTAACGACAGTATGTCTGCTTGAGTGTGACATTCACTTAAATGCAATTACTTTGTTTATATTATATTTTGTTTTTATTACGAATATAGTTATAGTAAGTTTACATGATATATTTCATTCAATATAATATTGATTTTTGCATGAATTAATTTTGGACTTGAAAGATATATAAATATAGTAGATAATCTTTCAGAATTCATTATATTAAAATAATAAAGCTTTAGGTTCAAGTTTTGTATAATTTTTAATTAAAATTTGACGTTTCGATATACTGCACGTATATAATCATCCAGGTTAGTGCCCAGTAATTTTGGCGGCTGAGGTAAATTATGAAGGTAGGGCCTCTAACGGATATTTTTTCCAAGATTTCTTTAATAATTTAGTATAAAAATTAGTTTTAAATAAAAATTATACAATTTCTATTATCTTATAATATATATATTGTTTTAAAATAAAACGGCTTCAGATTGTAGTTCTGTATTATTATTTAATAATAATCGACGTTTCGACGTACTAAATGTACGTCTTTATCAGGAAAAATGATACAAATGACATTTACAGTAAATAAAAAGAAAATTATATTAAAATTTTAATTTTTATTATTATTAAATATTTTTTTTTTGTATTATCTAACAGAATTCGAACTCAAAACTTTTTAATTGATAATCAAACGCACTACCATTTATACTAACAAGACAATGACTAAATTTTTTCATTCAATTGCATATTCACGTATTTTTTCAAACTATTAATTATATTTTTGAATAGTCAAAACAATATATTATCATACATTATTCGAAAGTATAAAAATTAAACGTAAAAATAAATAAATCTTTCGCCAATTTTTGAACACAATTACCCATAAATAACTATCATTAATTAAATATTATTCGAAACCTCAAATTAAAAAAAAAATACAAAAAACAAGCGATTATTTAAAAAGTACGTCATCGTGTACATATATAGCTTAAACATAAACGAAATGAATTATGAGAATTACAGCAATTTGCCACACGTAGACACACATAAACTTACCAACACATAAACATATATGCATGGTGATTTATGCTACACAAATTACGGCATTTCAAAATTGGTTGACAAATTTTCTAGTAATTTGTCAATGTACAATTACGAGGCCGGTGTACAGCGGGCGCGCGGGCATTTATTAATTTTCAACACTATAGGTTTTAATTCCATTTTAAACTGACAATGTCTGCGTGGATTGTAAACTGCCTCCTGGTCATATTCGCAAATAAATGTAGTATGTATTGTTCTAATTATATGTACAGTAACTTGCGTTGTTAGTTGAAATAAATTACTATTTATTTATCTATTGTTAGTAATGTGTTACTGTTATTGCACTTTTTACGCTATTTTATTTTTTTTGTCTTGTAAATATAATAATTTATGATAATTACGAGTATAAGTAGTAAAACTAGTAGATTTAAAACTAGTGAATATTAGTTTTATTAATTTATTATTTTTTTAAATAAAACGGCTTATAGTTCTGTATTAATATTTATTAATAATCGACGTTTCAACGTACTCAACGTACATTTTCAACAGGAGAAATGATACAATTGACATATACAGCAAATAAAATAGAACATAAAAACAAGGACATTTGAACAAATAAATGTTCGTATTGTCTTGTGAAATTTAATATAATAACACTCAAAAATATTGAGATTTTATATTTTTTATCAGTACGGTGCTCTGATCAGAGCACCGTACTGATGAGGTCCTAAAGACCGAAACACGTGTCTACGGTTAAAACTGGCCAGTCACTGATGCATAGCCTAACAGCCAATTCAATGACTAATTATCTTTGTGAAATATTTGGGGATAAAAAATATAAAATCTCAATATTTTTGAGTGTTATTATATTAAATTTCACAAGACAATACGAACATTTATTTGTTCAAATGTCCTATATTACATTATATTATACTTGCTTATCGCATTATTGTGTAGATGGCATTAGTGGTATTTAGTTACTACTCTCCGCTATTGGTTTAAAGTACTTGCCATAAAAAGGCAGCCAGAACTAACACCGGTATCAGTTGCCTTTCAGCGACTGATCAGAGCACCGTACTGATAAGGTCCTAAAGACCGAAACACGTGTCTACGGTTAAAACTGGCCAGTCACTGATGCATAGCCTAACAGCCGATTCAATGACTAATTATCTTTGTGAAATATTTGGGGATAAAAAATATAAAATCTCAATATTTTTGAGTGTTATTACATAAAAACAAGTTACTAGGTAACAAAATAAGTAACTAGATAATAAAAAATTTATAAATTATTATTAATAAAAATTAATACGGAACTACAACCTAAAACCGTTTGATTTTAATATAATGAGTTCTAAAAGGTTTTTTTTTTACTATGTTATTATTTTTTTTATTTCTTTTCCGTTTATTTAGTATTTGAAATCAGGATTATATATACTTTAATAAATATTGAAAATTTTTTTAGCACAACAGAATAAGTTTTATGAATAAGCATGATAGAATAACATTTTCGCACAACACGACAACACGACAAAAATAGCTCAGAGCACTACAAAAAAGTGCAATGGACAACTAGTAAATATACTGCACGACAGAAAAAAAAAACGAACGGCACAACTGTCTTTTGCACGATAAGTTATTGCTAGGTAGATCAGATAAGAAGATTTATTTAGAAAATTTTACTATTTACCTGTTGCTAGATAGGTTGAGCAAATAGTTATTTTTATATTTGTTTAGAGAAGGTCTCTGTACTGAAAGATTTTGGTCGAACTCAATGCTATAGATCAGGTTAAAATGTTTTTTTTTTTATTTGTTTAGAGAAGTGATTGATTAGCAAGCGACTCCAAGCAGCGAAGTGATAAAAGCTCTTTGTATTTTTTGTCGATATTTGTCGTTCGTATATTTCTTTCTAGCGTGCAAAGTATTTAGTTATCGTTCAATAAACTTTTTTATTTTTATCAATATTTGTCATACGAAATTCGATTTTGTCGTTTATTTTTTTCTTCCTGGTGTGCAATGTATTTTTGTCGTTCAATATATATTTTCCTGTTTTGTTAAACATTATTTATTTAATTGTAGTGCAAACAACTTATTTTTTCATTATTTTATCTTATTTTGTCGAGTTCATAAATCACATACTAAATATTTTTTATTTTATCATAATTGTTTGAGGACAAATAATTGTCTATGATATTTCTACAACATAACCCACCACACATTTGGTATTCGTATAATCGTATAGATAAGACTATGATATAAACCGCGGACAAGTATTTGTTTAATTTAACTCAAAATGGAACAAATATCAAATATTCCTGTACGAATATGAATATTTTATGCATATTGTTCGTATACAAACAACGAATATATAAAACCAGCTTAAGTATATCTTAATTACATTTATTTCTACAATTTTTTTCATAATTTAAATTGTATTAAAAAAAAATATAAATTTAACGCGCTAAATTAAAAATGCCAGTGCTATATCAAATAAAAATAATATATTAATTTTGTTCGTGAGTGTATTTATAAAAATTACCACTGTGTATTTGATGTTTGCGGAAATATAATTAAAAAACAAATAATGAAAAAGAATCAAAACACGTATTTATGCCGTTTTAACCAGCAATTTTCACCAATTTTGCAGCATTTTGATAGCACCGAGATAATCCAATTGTTTGTGATTCTTTCAACCATGTACCGTATATTCATTTTACACACATTCACAATTTAATAAATGTTTTTTCAACCAAAAAATAAAAATGTTCAACACGGTAGAAAAAACGGGAAAATAAAATCGGCTACGAGTACATTAAAACCAGTTCATTGTGCATTCAGCAAATATAAAATCTCGCCAGTGTCTAACTCTATAATTTTCATTGTCAGATAAAACGTATGATTTCCGCTTTTACCTGCGATTCCAAAAAATTTAACTTGTGAAGCTTTAATTACAAATTTTGTTGTCGTTGTTGTTGTGTATCATTGTAGATGCATCATGTGCAGTAATGGTGTTAATTATTACTTGTTTTTATAGCGTTTTATGATGTTTTTAGTCCGAAACAAATGCGAGAAAATAAAAAATTCGAACGCAATTTTTGTTTGTAAATGCAATAAAAATTAATAAAGTTTTTTGCAGTCTCAAGGAAAAAATTGAGCCAAAAACAACAAGGCAATTTCAATTTAAAATATTTAAAATATTATAACGATGGAGCGCAACACATTCAGTGAAAAACGTATTATTTGAATTATTTTTAATTAATAAATAACCAGAGTTGTACTTACCCTTTTTGAGGCCCATGATACTCTTTTTATGAATAAAAGTTTCGTTTTTAAATTTATCTAAACTTTAATTTGAAAAATATTCAAAATTTGTATAGTTTTAAATCCAGAAAATAATTACTCCTAGTATTTAATATTTTAAGTTTCCAAAACTTTATTTCTATACATATTTAGATATATTTACACATTGACTAGAATATCTCCCTACATTTGAGGTCCGATGCTGTAGCCTTATGTGTTTGTGCGTAAGTGCGGCGCTGTAAATAAATTATTAATATATAAATATGCATTTTTATATATTAATCTTATTTAACCAAATATAATAAAAAATCTGGAAATTGTGCCTACTTTTGAAGTTATACATTTTTCTCCATCAACAAATACTATTTTTTTTTTAAGTTTAAAAGAATCTAGCATAAATTACGATTTTTTTATACTTGCAAAATTTTCAATTTATTTATTTTCAATTTATTTATTTTGAAAAATTTACATTTGAAAACCATTTTGTTATTTCAAATATAAATGCAGTATAAATTAGGAACAAAATATATTATTAAAATAAATAAATTATTTTACTATTTCACTATTTCAAAGTATGTACTTTATTTTCAAACATAAAATAGAAATTTTGAATTTATGATTAATTTAGGCAAGATGAACAATTTTTTTAAAATTTCAGTAGATGTCTGGAATAAAGTAATAAATCTTACTCAAATTTTTTAAAAAAATTGTTTGTTCATTAATAAAAAAAAATTGCTGTGGCCATCACAGCACAACAACTACTGTAGTCATGGTAAATAAATATTCTGTTACGTTACAGATCTAAATACTTTCTTTTACCCGATTTAAACTACAAGTAACATTATCTAGAAGTTTTACATATTACTTGCATCGAATCATTGCGCTTATCATCCCGTCTCAATCACAAAAAATTAAAAGTATGTCGCAATCAGAAAAATCGTGAACGTTCGGTCTATTTCGGACGCGAAAACACTTTAATGTCACATCTAAAAACAAACGTCCGTCATCGTTTCAACATTTGAAGATCGACTAACGTAAGAATCGCGCATTTGATATAGATAGATGCATATAAATCTAGGATGTCTGTGAATTTAGACAAACACTTCGTATACTCTCTCTCCCCCCGGCTACCCGCCCCAGGCAACACAGGGTTGTAAATCTGTCAAGTACTCGCGAGGATATTTCAGCAATTTGCGTTGCAGACTATGTTAATAAAACAATTGCTATGGTGTGTTTGTTTGTTTTCGGACAATTGCTATAGAGAGTTTTTTCTAATTTAAGAATTCGATTTGTGAGTGTGCGCCTTTTGCGCTTTGAATCATTGCACTTAGTATCCCGTCTCAATCAGAAAGAATTAAAAGTATGTAGCAATGAGAAAAATCGTGAACGTTCGGTCCCATTTCGGACGCGAAAACACTTTAATGTCACATCTAAACAAACGTCCGTCATCGTTTCAACATTTGAACATCGACTAACGTAAGAATCGCTCATTTGATATAGATAGATGCATATAAATCTAGGATGTCTGTGAATTAAGACAAACACTTCGTATACTCTCTCTCCCCCCGGCCACCCGCCCCAGGCAACACAGGGTTGTAAATCTGTCAAGTACTCGCGAGGATATTTCAGCAATTTGCGTTGCAGACTATGTTAATAAAACAATTGCTATGGTGTGTTTGTTTGTTTTCGGACAATTGCTATAGAGAGTTTTTTCTAATTTAAGAATTCGATTTGTGAGTGTGCGCCTCTTGCTTGCTTGATTGAGAATTTTTGGCATAACAATGTTTTGGCAGACTTAACGTTTGAATTAAAACGTAATTTGTTTTGTCAATCGCATGATTTTCAAATGTTTTGCATTGCTCGCTAACAATGTTCTAAATTATTTCAGAGAATTCTAAATGTAAAATAAAAACGAAAATGTATTTGACATATTTTATAGATTTATAGTATGAATAATATTAAAACAATAAAAAAATTATGTAATTTTACGTTTTGTAAATATAATTTTTCATTAAAAAAATGTAATAATACGTTAATTATCACAGTAAAATTACAAAATGTTGTTTAAAATTTAAATTACATAAATTTAAAATATATTTTTTACAGTGTATGTATAAGAAAATACTTATAATACTTTTTTAATTTTTTATCGGAACCGAAATATCTAAAGAAAATTTTAGTCCTAAAAAGCATACCACACTCTATTATAAAACAGTAAACAATTTTTAGTAAACATATCTATTGAAGATTCCTGCATCAGCCACTTTATTTCTAAAATTGTCGATGGAATACCTTGATCCTAATTATATATTTCTTCTCTATTAGAAATATGTTCATTTTTTAAATGGATGTATGGTGTTTTTATAACTTTTTCTTGTGTTTTTGTTACGTAAATGCTGTATGTAAAAATTTAGTTAACAAATTGGTTTATATTGTATTATATTATTCATTTATATTATAAATTACGAAAAATTTGTGTGAAAAATGTGATTCAAAAATAAATATCCTGTTTATTACATATTATGCATTTTATACTTAAAAAAGTTGTAAATTCTTTCAATGTGAAAAATAGTTTTTTACGCGTAAAAACCTATATATAATACATGAAGTATTGTACGTGCCCATCCCTACTAGCCTACCAGGAAATATCTCGAGTCTTGGTGTCCTACTGTCTCACTTCGTCACTACTTAAAACATTTAAAGATTGGATGAGGCTATTTATACATACGGTATGTATACGCAATTGGCTATTTATACATACGGTATGTATACGCAATTGGCTATTTAAACATGCAACTATGTATACGAAATTGGCTATTTATACATATAGTATGTATACGCAATTGCTATTTGTACATACAGTATGTGTATACAACTGGCTATTATACATACGATATGTATTTGCAATCACAGATTTTAATATTCGTTTATGATTTTAAATTAAAATATTTTGATTATATAGATAGATTAATATTTAGGTAAGACTATAACAGTTTAGTCATATTACGTTTGATTAGTAATCTAGAAGTTGTCAGTTTAAATTGTGATGATCGCAGATTTCTATTTAATGACAGTAGCGATATTTAAGCTTATAATAAAATTTGATCAGTTATAGAGATTAAATAATTATGTCATTTTACAAACTACGTATAAATTAAATATTTGTTAATATGTGAAATCAATCATTTTTATTGCAAAATTTACATAATTAGCATTCGTGTATCTACGCTGGTCAAATTGTAAGCTGGCTTGTTATATAATTTCCTTGTTCCTTCGTAACCAGGTGATATATAAAACATAATAAACTATCAGTCTAAACTAAACGCAGAACAAATAAGTAGGTGTAAAAGCTAGCCTAGAAAACAAACGACAATCGGGGCCCTGTTGTGTGCAGCCATGTTGCATCTCATAGCTAACGTTGGTGTAAAGCGTCAACATGCTCATGTATATACTTTGATGTATATAATAACGTATGTTGCAACACTTTCGATACTATTATATACAGTGTGGGCATTATAAAACTAATTCGGGATGTATATTATCAATTTCTAGCATTGATTAGTACACACTAAAATATTTTTTCCTTCAAACGTATCACAATATTAATATTAGGTTACCATATTGTCTATGTAGAAAGAGGTCATTATGTTACTAATACAATAATGACATTATTGTACATCAGTTATTTACTATATACACCTATGATGACAGCATCAAACATAACTACAACTTCAAGTGTATTTCATCTTATTGTACAATGTTTTGAAGCTTCGGCAAGTTTTCAAAGATTTACAAAGACAAATGATTTAAATATTTTTGAATTTGGTTGAATTTTAATTATGATAATTCTATCCTTGCATCAGTTTTCTATAATTTTTTTTTTCAAAAAAATTCCATATTATTTTATTAACAAAAATTTACAATTTCTGACTGAATATAGACATTGAAAACAAGCATCAAATTCGAGTAACAATTGTTTGGTTGTAGATTTATATAAGTACACGCGGGGCCGAGTGATAGATGCTCACGCGCATTGTTAAATATTATAATGCATAGTAAATTATAGTTAAACGCCTTATTGAGAAACTACAACGTGTCAATGCCTGGAACTTGATACGACCGAAATGATGAAGATTGATCTCATATTTTTCAGGTCTAAATGGAAAAGGATACATTATGTAAACTCGTAGCCAAGATATCAAGAATAATTGACAATGCTTCTATAAACACTCTTGTAACAACTGAACGCTGTTAATATTGTGCCATAGTTCAAATTGTATTCTTAATAAATTTTGCAATTGTTGTTATTTCCTTCTAATATTTCGAATAAATATTTTTTCAAAACTGTAAAAATATAATTATATTTCATATTAAAATATTAAATAAAAATATTTTGTTATCGGACAGAAATCGAAGTTATATTTTTTCTAAACTACATATTAAACGTTTTGTAATTACCAAAATTAGTATTAATCATTAAAAACTTTATTTATTCTGCGTTGTGACGTCGTTGACACATTTGATATTTAATCATACTTTGCTTGTTGCCACCATACATTATCACTCACCTAATTAGAAAAAAATTTGTGGACATTATATGGACTACATGATATTATTCCAAAATTTACAACAATATTGTAATGAAACAAAAAAATTGATTCTTTTTTGCAGTATTTAATTTATTAATATTCACTGCTTATTAATTTTTTTACTAAAATTATTATACAAAATCAAATTTCTTGCAATATTATTGTAATTTTTAAAATAGAATATCTTGTAATATTATTTATAAACTTTTTTCTATGTACTCTGCAGTAAAAAAAATAATAAGCTGTATATATAAATAATTTCAATATGGTAAATAAATAACAATTTTCTGTTTTCTTACAATACTGTTGTAATTTTTCAAATATATCTTGTAGTCTATATAATGTCTAGAAATTTTTTTCAAACATCCAGACAAGCAACTTTAGTTTGTACATTGTCTCATACATGCTCTTCTATTTTTACTAACTGGAAACTTTCGCTTACGCAAAACACTCTCAATCCTATAACTCCAATTAGTCATCGGACGTCCACGCAAACGTGTACCTTCAAAATCATTCATAAAAAATTTCTTAACCAAACGTTTGTTAGACATTCGCTCAAGATGATCGAAATTTTTTACTGACTAACACCATCTTTTGCAACATCATTTTTTTCAATTTCACACACATCATAAATAATACTCGGAAACCTAAACTTATGTCTGACTGAACGCCTATGGTTAATTTTTATTATTTATACATTAAATTAAAAAAAAAAATACGTACAATGTTACATAGTAAATAAATGGAACAAAATTGATGCTATTTTAATAGTTCGCTTTTACTAAGATTGTAATATTTCTCAAGAGCGCAAATTATAGCAATTACTTATATAAATAACTATCGCAGAAAGTCTAAAACATACATAATTTAGCAATCTAACCTGAAATTACTGCTGAAATAAAAACTGTTCTAACTTCGGCAAAGATTATGATAAATGTCATGTCAAATAATATCATATTAAACGCCAGCGCAGTTATTTTAAGCTTACGATTAAATATTTAAAACAACTCTAATGTCACTGTAATATGACTAAAGGGCGTGGTAACTTGGTAAGCTTATTTTGAGCTTAGTTAACCATATAACGTTAGCTAACTTATTGCTATTGTCCAATTTTTACCGATAAAATTGTGAAATGTTTCATTGTAGGACGTACACACACACACAAAAATTTTTTTTTATCATATTTGAAATCTTTTATATATATGATGATAAATCTAATAGCAAAAATTTATATTTCTTTGTTTTGAAAGTGGTGTTTCATTATATTTTATTTTAGTTTTGTTTTATCATCTAATGTATCTTTTCTGTTTTCGCTAAATTTATTGCTACGGTGTTAGATTTTTCTGTTTTGATATAATAGTTGGATTAATAAATAAAAACACTTTATTTGTATTGTACAGAAAAAAATAAAAATAATTGGCATGATTTAGGTTATGTTAGAATTATAAAAAAAAAATTAACGTGAGTAAGTTGATTTTTATCTGATATATAAGTAGTTTGTTAATAACGTTAAAATTTTTATAACTACGCTGTGTAAAATATCCGTAAATAATTGTGTCACTAAAATATATATATATATATATATATATATATATATATATATATATATATCTAAAAAAATCAACAGTATGGTATTTGCGGGTTTTTACACCACTTTGAGAGAATGGGGAAATTATATAGTAATTCGTACAGTAACTGCACGAGTGCACGGATAAATAAGATTCTTTCGGGCAAATATTATTTTTAACAGTGGCAAATAAATATTTATTTAAAATAAAACGGCTTTAGGTTCTGTATTTATATTCGTCTTCTATTTTCCTGATGAAGACGAAACGTCGATTATTTATAAAATATCATACAAAACTACAATCTAAAGCCGTTTTCTTTTAATATAATGAGTTCTGAAGTTTTTTTACTGTGTTAAATATTTATTTGATAATAAAATACTAATAAAATACTAAAGTAATATTTGTTTTTGATTTTTTTTTTAATTAATTTCAAATTAAAATTAAAGGTTGAGCAGGGGGGGGGGAGGTTAATCGTAGACGAATTTTTTATGTTATTTTTTTTTTGGAGAATCTAAATCTGCAATAAAAAATTGGGGGGGGTCCCATTTATGATTTCAGACAAATTTTATTCGTAACTTTTTCTGATCCGATGAGTAATTTCCGAGAATTTTCGATGTCTTAAATTAAACTCACCCAGTATATATAATATATTCCGTATCAACTTGTTAATATATCGTTATAAATGAGTGCACCAATAGAAATAAAAGAAGTTTGCAAAAAAAAATGATAATAAAAACTGTGATGATACCAAAAGAGCAATCATGCAAAATGGTTTGTTGTCAGTTGTGATGTAATTCTAAATAAGTACAACGTTCATATATTTTTGCATATACGAGTATATACAACACATATACATTATATTGAATATACATTGATTTTACATTAGATGATATGCAGATTTCTCTCTCGATTATGAGTGCTGTCTCTTTTACGCAGCGAAATGTTGGCGTAAACAGGACAGTGGCGGAGATGACAATATTTTCCAAATTTTTATAATAATTTATGATAATTAGTTTTATTATTTAATGTTAATAGTTCTGAACCAAACTATTTCTTCACTTTTAAAAAATCTGCGATTTTAGATTTATCAGTTGTTGTTTTATTACAACCAAAAATTGAAATTATTAGTATCTTCTAGAAAGTTTTTATTGTATTTTTATAAGCTAGTACACTGTAAAAAAACTTGATGTAAATTTATGACTAATTTTTTCATAAAAATGTAATGTTACATATGTTATTATAGTAAAAATTACAAAATGTTGCTAGTTTACTGTTAAAATATAAACGTGTAAAATTAGATAAATTAAAATTACATTTTTACTGTAATATTGCGTGTGACTAAAACATGTGATAAACAAGAAAGTATAAATGAGACTTGAAAAGAACTAGCATTATATTGAATTTATGTAACAAATTATGATTATATTTAATAAAAAAAAATTGAGTATATATTGTTGAAAATATATTATTTATAAACACTAAAAAAAAATCAGTTACACCAGTTTAATATGTAAATTTACAGACGTCACAGGAAATTTTTTATAACACATAAATATAAAATACGTATATTTTATGAAAGTTTACTTACATAAAAATTTTCGGTAAAAAAAAAACATATGTAATATAGTAAATTAATTATTTTACTTATAATTACAAAGTTATACTATTTTTACAGAAAATTTGTGTAAACCATTATTTTGCTGATATATATATATATATATATATATATATATATATATATATATATATATATATTTACTATTGTTTTCATGTAAAATGGCAACTATTTTTACAGTGTATATTTTAGTTTGGTGAGATTACTAACTGTAAATAAAATTTTATCATATAACTATAAACAATCCATAATAATAAAAACTAAAAATAATATTATCTACATCTGTTGCAGCGAAGGTATATAGTCAGTAAATGTAAATTATAACTAGGAAATGTACATTTTTTACTATAGTAATTAGCAAATATATACTAATTAAATGAAATAATTATTAATAGTGATGTAACGAACAGTTATAGTTCTGTTGAATAGCCAAATAATGAATATTTGGTTAAATTTTCAACAAATACCGAATATCAAATAGTAAAAACACGAATTGGCCAAATACTGAACAATTATTTGACTTTGGTCCCATCTCTAATTTATATTAGTAATATCACTGAAAATGTCTATGTAATATTACATAAACTGTTTATGTAAAAATTACAGTGGTGGTTTTTGTAATTTTGTACATAGACGGTTTATGTAATATTACATGGAATTTTTCCAGTGCAGTTAGCGGAATAGACGAATAACAAATTTTCGGCTAAATTTTAATCAAATAGTAAAAAAATGTATATTCTTTTTTAAATAAACTTTTTATCTGACTTAGTACCTAATCCTTCCATTTTTTTATAAGAATTAATCTTTTACGTCTACTGACTACTACTGTATATGTTCTGTGACCGTCTACTAAATTTTTACTAACACAAATAATATCAATTAATTTTCTGTGATTATGATATATTTGGACTGGATGCAACGTACGTCACTGCATCCCTCCTCGTTAAACGTTTCGTACTTGACAAGTTACTACAAAGTCCTTAACGCATGCAAAACGTATCTGCTAATGATAACAACGATTACGTGTGTATCTTTCGTATATGCATCACGAATACAACTATAACGCAGAAGCAGGAGAAAAATGAATAAAAGAAGCACAGCGAACAAACGTTAAAAGTACGTATAAATATATATAATATATATACGTCACACGCGATATTTACTTGTTTATCAGGATCGGTTGCATCTAACTTCCAAACTTTTTCTTTTTTAAGGGCAATGATAATAATAATATGTATTTTGTTTAAATTTATATAATATGTACAATTTTGTTTTTTTTGTACAAAAAAATGTATTATATATAGCAATGAGGAAGGATGATTTTGCGCTGTAATAGATTCACTTGCATAGACAAAATGTTAAATACTCTAGGTTGGCTAAAATTAGACATGTGAATATAATACCTTAGTATTAATTTATAAAATGACACAGAAGTCACGTCGGGAATATATGCTAAGCATTCTATATGCAATAAAATTATGAAACTCGTCAAAGACGACACATTTTGTTTCGATAAAAAAACCAGTCAGAAACTACTAACTCTTTATTGCATAATGGATTAATTATATATAACTTGAAGAAAAAATCGTATACATATGTCACTCAGAATGAAAAGCTTATTTTCTGTTTCGTCCAGATTGCTTGGCCTCGGCTTTGCTTCGGTCACAAATATCTGACCTCAACATAAGAATCATCGCTTTCTACTCCTCAAAATATAATATACTATTTTTTTTTATTAATTGTCAAATATATTTGTTTTTAATTGTTTTGTTTAACAATGTATACAACGGTGATCTTTTAATTTCTAACTTCCACGAAAATATGTTAGAGACAAATATAATTTGAGAATAATAAAGTTGTATCTTTTTTTCTTCTTGTTTGTAATAGAATTTAAATGCCGGAAAAATGTGTTTTAATCTTCGCTTTTATTTTGGTTCTATTTTTTTTTTAAATATACAATTGTATACCAACATTTGTTGTTTGAAGGAAGACGTCAATTTTGAAACAATTAACGCCGTTGTTGTTCACCGTTTATTAAGCGCCGAAATTGACTCTAATTACCGCCGAAAAAATTTTAACATTTGACGCGGTTTTAATAAATCTACTGTGAAATATTGCTGTGATTACAAAATGTTTCTCTTTTGGAAGACTTTTTTTCTCATGGTTTGTTAGATTTTTATAGTTATAATTTTATTTGTGTTGCATGATAAATATGATTTACAATAATAAGTATTCCAGATTGTTTAATATACATACATACACAGTCACGCCATGTACCCAAGAAGGTGTGGCACAAACTCTTTCCATTCCTCCAAATATTCTTATGCAGACAAGCAACTTTAGCTTCATCCACATTCATAATTCTTCTCATACATGCTCTTTTATTCTTACTACTTGGTAAAAAAATTTTAAATATAGTTCAACTAAATTTTGATATTGTTTTGAATTATTTCTAAAATCAAAATTGAAAAGAAAAAGATTTAGAAAAACATTAAAAAATAGCGATATTAGACAATATATCTCGGCTAGATGTTCAACTTGCTCAATATTATGATTTTTTTTTTTTAAATAAAATCAATATTTTTTAATGTAAATCGAAATTTTATGTTTAGTATTATGTCAATTATGTCAATAATTAGCAAATTGAAATTAAATAATGAATCCATGTTGCAATTATCATATTAGGAAAAGGTGACGAATAATCTCCAATGATGTAATCGTTAGTGATGGCGCTGCTAGGAAATATTGGAATGTTAAAATACGAAATAAACAATTTATTCGATTTTATATGATGTTATTCAATAATCTATACATATAAAGAACAATCTAAATATGTATGTATAAAAATAAAATGGTTTTAGGTTATAGTTCTATATTAATATTTATTAATAATGTATTGTGAGTATGTTTGTTCGGGTTCAAAATGCAAATTGAAAGTAAGTTATAAAGTTGAAATATGGCATAGAACACAATGATAGAAAAAATTTAAAGCTGAACTGTGTGAGCCGCAGGCGCCTGCTGATAACTTGACATCCACGAAACAGATTTTGATGGAACTTTTATTAATAGTTAAGTCATTTTTCGAAAAAGGTTCTACTATATGGCAATGTAGTGTGAGTCGCAGGCGAACGCTGTAAATGATAAAAATTAACCAAAAACTGCAATTAAATTAAAATGAGTTTAAAGTAGTAAATCCCGTAGTGAAGCACGGGCATTATGCTACTTTTAGTATAAAAAAATATATCTCATTCATATTTTAAAAATATCAAATATTATGTATATTATGCATATATCTAATCATTTAACTTTTACAAAAATTATAAATATCACACTGACATTTTTAAACGTAATGAAGTTCAATACAATTTAAACTTTCACACTATCATTTCTTTCTACATTATATCAATTCATATATCCATATCTAGTTTGATAGTCGTAACTTAATCCAAAGAAGACCGGATTTAATCGTTCGTAAAAGTTTGGGGATTTGACGTCACAATGTGATGCAAAAAATATAAATTTTAGTAACTTTTACAATTCTCTGTATTTACTCACTTTATTCCAAAATTTTAAAAAATCGGGTATTTTATTTTTAACTCTAGTTCAAAATATTAAAAAAAAAACGTAAATATAAAGGATAATCCAATTCAATAAAATAATTATTTATTTATTATGAAAATTTTTGCGAAATGAATAAATATAAATTAGTGTGCAATTATTTTTATAAACAATAAATTTTTATTTACTTAAAAAGAATTAAAACAATTGAAGATCGGTTTAAAATTTTCAATTATTTGTCTCAATAAATTAAACTTACATGATATTTTCTATATTACTAATAATTAATAGGTTTCATAATAAAAAATAAGAAAATAAATAATCTTGCGCTACACTCATTTTAATTTATTTACAATATTATTAGCAAAATTAATTATAAATTAGCATTTGTATCTCAATTAATATGAAATCAAATAGAGAAACAAACAAAACAAAGAAAATAAAGCCACATTTATCACAAAACGAATGAGTGTGTGTGTGTGTGTGTGTAAATACGCAGGGGCCGAAAGCAATTTCAAAATTACATGAATATTTATATAGTCGTTTTTACTCATACGTTATACAAATGTGACAGAACACGGTAAAATAAATACGGGCAAAATATTAACAACCGCGAGAAACATTAGACAGAGATTCTAGTTTGAAGTGGGTATTTTTACAAAGTATTTAATGCAAGATTCATGTTAGTGTATGGAAATTTTCTCGAGGATTTTCTCGCTTTTAGTGTGACATTTTGCTCATTAAGTCGTTACATTTTCATATAAATATTCGAAAATGTTCACTTGTCACATGTCACGTTCTAACCGATGACGTATGTGACAGAAGTTTTACGATTTATATTAATGCTTTTTAAAGAAAATTTCGGTGGTTAATTGTTATTAATTAAGTGATAAGTGAAGTATAATTTCTTTATTTTGTTGGTGTGAATGGTAATTAGAATTTTTCAAAAATAAGAATTAACGTAGCCAATTATATTTTGTCAGAATTTTTAACAAATTAGTTATGAATTATGTACCCTGCGAATTTTTTTTTTAAATATACTTAAATATTACCGAAAGTTTTACTTCAAATTATTTACATTAAAAATTAAAGAGTTATTGAAAAAAATTTAATATTTCAAATCGCATGAAAACTAATAATTTATGGATTATTTTGAATGCATCATATAATAACTTTTTTCTCTAACTTATATTGATTTAGCAGGAAAAATTATTGAAAATTCTAAAAAAAAATAAAAAAGATTCTAGCGCCCAAACGGCACATGCTAGCAAATTAAAACTAAAACCAAATTATATAACTTTTTATTCTCTATCGAAAAGTATTCTAAGTATTTCTCCGAATTTTACTTCAGAAAGATGTATTCTGCATATTATCGATATCCCATGTTATTGCCTTATATCAACCTGGTGAATGAACAGCCTGTATATATTGGGGTGGTCATTATTTTGGTAATATCGAAATTTCTTTGAACTCACCCCCTAAAAAGTTTAAAAATGTTAAAAAAATAAGGAGTTCAAAGTTACAGCAATTTATTTTAACATTAACCCGTGCCGCAAGACGGCTTTCTTTTTCTAATTTCCTTAAAAATGCATTTTAAAGACTAGGGCTGACAAAACGGTTTTTGTTTTTTTTTCGTGTTAGAAATTGGTAACCTAATGCAGTTTAGTTTGTTGTACAAAAATATAATATTTATAAATAGTTTTGACACTTAACAGTTGTTTTTAAAACTTTCAAACTATTTTAAAAAAAAGCTATTTCGACGTTTTAAAAATATCTTTTTATGCTTAAACCTAAAGAGGTTTAAGTTTTGTATTAATATTCATTTCGTTTCGACGAAACTTAATATTCGTCATTTTCCCAATGAAAACGGACGTTGAATTCGTCGAAATATCGATTATTAATAAATATTAATACATAATTAACTAAAACCGTTTTATTTTATAAATATTTTATGTTTCAACTAACATTTAATATGAATTATCTAACAAAAGGTGAAGCATTTTAGTATTTTACATAAACATTAAAAAAATATTTAGCTGCTTTATCAATAATCAATGAACCTTTTTTTCGTTTCAGATTGCAAATCTTCGAATAATAAATTTTAGCTAAAAAAACCTTAATTATATCAGTTTATAATGTCGTAATAATTTATTTTTATTTTTGTTTTATTTATACATAAAAGAGATTTTTATTTAACTGACATTTATGATTATTAATTTTAGTGGTTTCCGTTAGCATTTGAGTTAATTGTGAATTTCGTCATGGCGTTTTTTTTTATATATATATATATATTATATTATTATAGTTTCTGCTAATGAGGAAACTAAAATCTAGATAAGAAAACCTTGCCACTTCCTTCTTTGTTTTTTTTTAGAAAAAATTATCGTTATTTTGTCTGAAATTCGATTTTGCACTTTTAAACATTTTTACAATAATAAAAAAAATTACTAGTTACGTACATTTTCTATAAAAATATATTAAGAGAAATGAGACGAAGTTACAAAATAATAATATAAAGTTTTGGTATTATTAATATTAATTTTTTTTTCGTTCATATCTCTTTCCAAAGCCTCAATTTTCTAAAAAAGTTGAAAACACCAAATTTAATACCTTTGTTCAAATTGGGAAGCATATAAAAATGTACATCACACAGAACATTTACTACATATACATATACCCAAAAGGATTTGGCACAAATTCTTTCCAATATCCCGAAATCAGTTTCCTTCAAACATCCCTATCCAGACAAGCAACTTTAGCTTCATCCACATTATAATACCTCTCATACAAGCACTTCTATTTCTACTACTTGGAAACTTTTGCTCCCGCAAGCCACTCTATCAATTATACCACTCCAGCTACTTATTGGATGTTCACTAGCAAACGTATATCTTCAAAATCATTTATATAAATTCTTTTAACAAAACGTTCGTTAGACATTTGCTCAAGATGACCAAACCATCTTAACTGACTAACACCAACTTATATTTACTGATTTAAAATAAATTTTAAGATATAATAAAATAAATATCAAATAAAAATTGTGTTCAAAAAAATATAAATTTTAAATAAGTAAAGCAATAACGACTGTAAACTGAAGTAATAAATAAATATGTGTAGATTCACATATTAGTACCATATATGCTGAAAATAATTAGAAATCTGTCGCTTGATCTGCTGTCTTCTCGGTAGGTCAGTGGTTAGAGCAGTTACCCGACAAGTGGGGTGACTCTGGTTCGATCTCTTTTCACGATTTTTTCCATAGTATGATTATATGGATACGTTTAAATTTCAAATCGAATTAAAGTTTGAATGTTAGACTATTGGAATGTAAAAATATAAAACTAAATATCTTATATAAAAATAAAATATTTTTTACTAACTTCTAATAACACGCATGTATTAATTAATAATATTAATATAAAATTAAATGACAAAAATCGAAATAAGATTTAAATTAAGTAATTAAATAAAACTTTCTGATTATGATCAGTTTAAAATATGCATTTCACTTAGGCAAATTTTCAATTATACATAAATAAATTGCAAAAACATATTTTAATTAAATAATAATTTATGCAAATGTAATAACAAATTACAGTTTTAATAATAAGTAATAATTATAACAAAACATAATATTTCTTAATAATTGTCAAAGACAACTAATGTAATTCTATAAATTTCAATTAAATACGTAATATATTCCAATAACTGGTTTATTTATGATAAACTAGCAAAAAATCTGAATATTATTAATAAAGTTTCCATAAATTAAGGTTTAAATATATCTCTCTTCAGTAGCATTATAGTCCAAATTGGGTCTTGACATCAAATATCGCAATACTTGTTTCATAATCGTTTATTTAGGCACTTTTTCGAAACTGCAAGTCATGTGTTCGCATAGAGCAGCGATTAGTTCCGAACAGTAATCTGAACTAGTGATTTTTTTAAGGAAAACAGTTGATCAACCTGTTGTGCCCGATTCTGTTTAATTAATACCTGACCTTGAAGCATTTTTTTTATTTTACGACGAATAAAAACGCAGGCCAGCTGATTCGAACCATTGGTCTCAGTATTATATTCGGTAGTACCTGATGCTTCAACACGCTCGGCTACTTCTACTCTTATTGAATAAATACGTTTATAACATGGTAAAAAAAAAACTTTCTAAATTTATTATATTAAAATATTACAGAATTGTATTCTAAAGTATTTTTATTTTAATAGGTTTATAATATACTGAAAAAATATGAAGAAGTTAAATATTTTTAACTCTGCATGAAAATATTTTCGGTCTAATATTCGGTTGAAATTTGACCGTATGTATTTTCATTAATTGGTTGAAGTACTATTCGTCACATCAGTAATAATCGTCAGTAATCCATTTCAATGATTTAAAACTAATATTCATATTTTATTTTGGCCTTTAATTGAGAACCTTCTCTTCATAATATTCTTGAATTAATCTGAAGAAATTAATATAGTAACTACTTAATTTTCTTATTGTCAGAGCTGGGCAGTAGCTAGCTACTTTAGTAGCATTTGTTGGTAACTGTAGCTGTAGTTGCGATACAAAAAATAAAAGTAGCTGTAGTTTGTAGCTGCAAGATTTGGCCTATAAATAGTAACTAAAACATAAAGCTACTATTTGTAGCTACTTTTAGTAGCTTACACTTACTTTTAGTAGTTTGTAGGTACTTTTACTAGTTTATAGACACTTTCTATACTTAATAATTACTTACATTAACGTAGTTGCTTTTATTATACTTTGAGTAAAAGGAAAAAGTGTATATGAGAAGTTCTCAGTACGGTGTTTGCATCATTCACAAAGTAGCTTAAGAAGTAGCTTCAAAACTGGCTTGCACAGTAACTTAAAAAATAGCTTACAAAGCAACTTAAAATTTTAATTTATATAATTTTAATTAGGTTTTAACAGTAAAATTAACAACATTTTGTAATTTTACTGTGATAATTTATGTATAATTACATTTTTTTTTTATGAAAAATTACCTTCACAAAACATAACATAAAAATTACATTACATTACATAAAAATTTTACAGTGTACTTTTAGAAAAAAGTAACCGTAGCTGTAGTTTTATAAATTTTTAAAGAATAGCTTAGCTACATTTATTGAGTAACTTGACCAGCTCTACTTATTATATCTGAAATTAAAATTTTAACTATTTTGTTTTGTTTTTTTGTGGTCCTGCTAACATCTTTTATCTGTGTAGTAGTAAAATAAAAAAAAAAACTTTTCTTACCAAAATCAACAGGAACATTTCCATTACAAAGAGTTAATAAATAATTAATACAGAGTAATTAAGAAGGCAGTGGTATTATAGAAGGTAAAATATACATATATTTCTCATGGGTGTCATAATTTTTCACCGTTAGTCCAAATAAAGTATTCCTCAGCGACAGATTTTCCATAAAATATATTTTAATAAATGTAAACGGTAGACGAATGAATAAAACAACCCAGGTAGCATGACCTATACGTGTACGTTATAAAAACACACATAGTGAGAGAGTGATATTATAATACATTTATTCATTTAGGCTAGAATATTTAGCTACCTAACCTAACGATTGTGTAAAGTGAATTAAGTCACGTTATGTCTCTGGACTGAGGTGTGGTGCATGTTCGTATGTATGCATATCACACACGCCCAGTCCCTTTTCCCGACGTAACCAGGGTTGTATATCATGTGTAGTTGAATGACATTTCTTGTTGGAAATTCTAGTTTGTATTAGGAGGGCGAAAACGTGATGTTTCTGCAGAAAATGTGAATGCACAATGTTATTTTTCACCTGAGTGATATAGATGTACATCGTACTATTTCTGCAATTAGCAAATAATTTATATGTTTTACAAAAGCAACCATGTTATTTAGATTAAATTTGTTATTTGTATCAAATTAATTAGAAATTAATCACTAAAATGAATTTATCTAATAAAAATGCAATTCAAAATATTTTTAGAACATTATTAACATTTACTAATATGGTATCATTATGTTACTGCGAGAAGTAAGTAAGAAATTCCAGATATTTGTAGCCGAGGCATATGCCTAGGCCATACAATCTGGGCGAAACACTAAACAAGAAATCATTTTTACTACAAAACATTTAAAGATTGACTGTTTTTTATAAGAAAATAATTAGTGATATATATTGATTTTCTGTAATTACTAAAAAATTATCATTAAAAATATTTCCCATAGATTAATGTTTTTGTTCTCAAATAACATTTTTAGCTGTTTTTATAGTAATGGTAGATGAATAATTTTATATTTTACGTTGTGCAGTAATTTTTAAAATAAAATCTTGAAAAATCTTTTTATTTTTTAAAGATTTAAAATAACTAATGTTTCCAGTACTACCCTGTAAAAAAGTTGCCATTTAAATAAAAGTCAGGTAAAAAACATACATATTATTTCAGCAGAAGGTTTACATTTTTCTGTAAAAATATTCTAATTTTGTAATTTTTATTAAAAAAAATAATTTAGCATATTATATAGGTTTTTTAACGAAAAAGTAGGTAATTACATATACAAAATAACGTGTTGTACACTATCTTCGGAGAATGTTGCACTCTCAATAGGTACGCGTTCAGGATGGTTGATTAATTGAATAGTCAGGACGTGTAATAGTAATAATATGATTTATTAATAATAAACAAACAGAAAGAAACTTCTTAGAACAAAACAACTCAGAACAAATACTTGAGACACCTTCTCATGTCAAGAGCGTAAGGCATAATGCCCTGTCGTGTATTTAAAGTATACTGGCATACTGTTAGCGCGCTCGCTTCGTGCGTTTTCGTGTAGAGCCGAAGGTGACATTCGTTAAGAAAACTACCAACTGTATGATTTATTCAAATTGTAAAAATAAAAGTTACAACATACGTATTTTTTATTTATATAATGTAAAAATTTTCCTTAAAATATCTGGAAATAATATTACATATAAAATAACACGGGTTTAGGTTTAAGTTCTGTATTAATATTTATTAAAAATTGACGTTTCGACGAATTCATTATTAGGAAAACTGATATAAATGTTACATATATCAGTTTTCCTGATGAAGACGGACGTTGAGTTCGTTGAAAATTCAATTTTTAATAAATATTAATACAGAACTAAAGCCGTTTTAATTTATATAATGAGTTCTGAAAGATTTTTTACTTTGTTAATATTACATATATTTTGTAAAAATACTGATGTCTGTAAATTTACATATTAAACTGGTGGAAATCAATTGCCCCAGATTTATACGTAAATACTTGGAGTACTAAATCTGATATATTCTTTTTATATGAACAAAAACTTGATTTTAATTTTATATGTGAACATAAGTTTTTATATATACTACAAAAAACGTATTATTGTAATTTTTTTAACTAATTACAAATAACTAATAACATAAAATTATAAGGTCAATAAATTGAAATATATAAATATTAATTTTTACAATCATATTGAAATGGTAATTTTCCAACTGTCACCAGTGAAAGATAAATTATTGACATTTTCACAATAAAAATACTGTCGATGTTTTTTATTAATGCAAATATATAATAGAAAATCACGGTAAAATGAATAAGTTTAAATGACCTTTCTGACCTCTGTTTGTTTGCACAGACTATTAATCATTTTGTGTTTGAAACCATATGCTTCAAAATTTGTGATTGAAACGATAGATTTTATTTAAAGTTTATTTCATTTAAAAATAGTTTTTACTACATAAAATTTACCGATTCTTATTATAATAGTATATAACTTATTCAGTGACGTGCAATCCATATGTGCAGGATGTGCACACCCCTCAAAAATTAAAATTGAGAAAAACAATAATTTTCTGTACCTATGTATCTTTATATAACCAAATTTTTTATAATTCAACTCATTCAGATATTGTGCCAATTCGTTTGTCTGTATTCCGGCAGTGCGTGCTGTCCCAAGTTCTGCATCTCGTAGCGTATTCATAAGCAGACGAACGTAGGGAGTTTTGGCGTGTGCCCAGTAACGGGAAATCAGGCCTTATGTGAGCCGTTAGGTGCAGGTATTTTGTTGCACACAATAAAGTTGTCCAGGCCGCCAGAATTCAGGCGCTGAGCTGCGATAGCCCTCCGTTTTGAAGCAAAGCAGCATAATATTGCAACGATGAGCCAATTCACTCGCTACTTATACATATTCGGAACTAGGAGCGCTTCTCATGCAGCTCCTTGTGCTGCTCGTGCGCATTCACAAACACCCGAACGTACGGTGTTTTATCCGGTGTATGATATCGGGAACTCAAGCGCTACAGTGTTTTTCTTTAATTTGAAATTTGACATAATTTTTTTCATTAATATTAAGGGACATTATTTAATGTGATTAAAAATGAGTTATTTGTTAATTAACCATAGAAATATCTATGAAAGTGTAATATCTTTGTGACTAACTTTGATGATGTTTTATGATGATGTTTAAAATAATAGGCTGAAAAACGATTTTGTTGTGTCAGACAAAAGGTAAACGAATTTCAACAGAACAATTACAGTTTACAGTAGTAGAAAAATGAATAATACTACATCGTAGCCTATCTTAAACATATCGCTCTACTACTACATTATAAGTTACTGCAAAAATAGTTTTGAAATTTTAACTTTAAATGTGTCTTACACAAAGTATAGAAATTAACCTGTAAAACCATATGACCAGTTTTTTTTTTAAGCACTATAATCGTCATAATGTGCAGGAAAAATTCTGCACGTTTGTTTTGAAAATCTGAGTTCCCTAAAATTAGTTGAACTTATAAATTCCAAATGTTTTAAAAAGTTCAAAAATAAATTTCCTAATAAATTTCATTTAATCAGCTGATCAAACACAAGAAACGTTTCGTTTTATTTGGTCTACGTGCAATAAAACTGTCTGCACTGCAGACTGCACATGCAATAGACGGTCGTTTTGTCGGCGCATCTTGCAAATATTGTATGTACATTTTTATTGTTTTATTATTATTCTCTGCACATTCTGCCTGATAACCCACCGCACGCCACTGAACTTATTATAATAGTATTATATATTACTAGAAGTAGAAAGTAATATTTTGTACTGAGCTCAGATAAATACTAAAAAATATCAATTTATTACGTTTTTTTGCATATTTTAATATGTATTTTGAGTTGTATTTTTAGGTGATAAATTATTGAGAAACTAAAATTATTTTATTTTATGTAGCGTTTATTTCCATATCAAAAACTATTTTGTACATTTTTCAGTGAAACCTATTGTTTTAGAAATATTACGCTATTATGGAAACAATTTTTTTAAATTTTGCCTATTTTGAGATTTTGAAACAATTAATATTGATTTTTAGATGACAATATTTGGAATATATTTCCATTTTAGGTAATAGAATGAAATAAAATAATTAAAATATGGAAATTTAATTATAGTGAACATTGCCCATTGTTTTCAGTACCCTCTTATAATTTGAATCTTCGGAACATGTTTTGCACAATCCCTGAGTGAAACAATAATACTTTTTTTAACACTTGTTACTTTTTTCACTGTTACTAGTTATTTTACGTACAAAAAAGTGAAGTGAACTACAACTACAACTTTTTGTAATACAATTAATCTTAGATATAAAAAAAGTATATTATTTGCGTATACGTCAAATAATTTTTATTAGCTATCAATACTGACAATATTTATTACATTAATTATGTTTACTGACATGGTAACAGTAAAAACTTTTATTAATAATTAACAAATCAAATATTAGCAAATAAATTTTTTGCTGACGTTATATTGCATATATAGAAACCAATAGACAAATATACATTAGCGATTTTTTGCGTTTGGCTACAGAAAAGTTAAGTATTTTTTTTTTGTTCAGTATTTATACTAAATGCAGTTTGAGAGAGAATGTGGTTCTTATTTTTAAATCATTATTTTGAAATGTCAGGGACAGTGTAAGTGCTGGTTGCATTTATATAAAAGTCTAACTTCTAACACTAACTTAACTTGATTCTATATACAATACATAAATAACCTTCAGTTGCTCGAAAAGTATCCTTAGTTTTGATGCAAAAACGAAAAAAATTAGATATGTTAAAAACTAGCAAATTTATTCGTGCCCCGCTTCAAAGATATAAATAATTTACTATATTATTTTAAAGTTTTTAAAAATCGCAAATTAATCCGTGCAATTTTCATTCTCTCTTTTCTCAAATCATTTATTTGTTTGTATCTAAATTTATGTAAATAAAAATTACATTGTGAGTCATTGTTTTTGAAGTGTCTCATCTATTGATCAGTTATCAAATTAACTAGATAGTTAACTTACAAAGCATTTAAAACCTAGTTTACATTAGCATAGTTAGTAGTAGAATACACTAGCATACATTTTCTCCAAATCACTCTACTCTACTAATTTTGATAGAGAAACTGTATACACAAAGCTAGTAGCTAGGTAAAGGAAAGTTTAGTTTAAAGTTCGTTCAGCTTTTTTTCATTTCTACTTCGAATGTATTCGAATAAAATATTAATTAACGATGGCAATTATTTCACAATCTCAACAACTACCGTTTATAAATAAAAAAAAATTGGCACATGTTTTGCACTCTACTACTCTATCATTACTGTACTCTACTGCAATAAATTCACATTAGTAGAATACTGATAAAGTAGAGTAAATATTGTGATGAGGGAAGAGTGAGTGAAATGTACTATTCCACATATGCTATTCACTCTACTTTACCAGCTGCTATCTTTAGTACTCATATTTCACTATCCTAGTGTTTACGTTGTGCTAGTAATGAAATGATACGCACTCTACCACCAAACTCTACTACTAACTCTACCAATATAAACTAGGCTTAACTATACTAAAATAATAAAACAGTGTCAGAAAACCAATATATTATTACTACATAATAATGTCATATTAGAACTAATGTGTAAAAATATTTGTACTAAGTTTCATTAAAACTTTTTTACAATTAATTTTAAATTTTCGTTTATAAAAACTGTGACAACAGAATATAATCTAATATAAATGAAGTTATTAGAAGCAACAGTTTTCAAATTAGTTATGTCCTTTTTTTTGTACTTTTTTAAAGATACAGACAAACTTAACTCTTAGCATACTTTAAAATTGTACGACAGTAAAATTAATGTAACATGTTTATTAATTCAATATGTTCTTTTAACCGAATAGATAAATTATGTTATCGAATATAAATTAAAAATTTAATTTATTTTTTTTATTAAATCGTATCTGTTAGGCATACTTGTCAAAATATATGCCAGTTTTTTTTTTTTCTATTTGAAATTATTAATTACATTAAAAATGTAAGACTTTATCTCATGAATAATGGTGTTGTTATACAAAAAAAGCAAGCTACCAAATTCCAATTTTTAATCATTAAATTTTAATTTGGCGTCATTATAAAAAATGATAAATTTCGTTAAATTAATTTTTTTGTAACAAATATATAGATGATACAAAGAAACGTTTATTTGTTTCTGTGAAAGATAGAATTTTAATTTAATTAAATTAAAACAGGTTTATTGAGATTTTTTACAAAGTAATGAATAAGATCACATCTGTAAGATATTTAGCGTTACTGAATGTTTTGTCCTTTTCTAATAAAAGAAATTTTTCTATTAATAGAAAAAGATAAAAAATTACCTGCTGGGCATTTGTCCGGGGCCCCATGTTAATCTGATTGACTTCAAGTCAAAAATAAAGCAATTTTCAAAAAAAAATGTGTTTTAAATGTTTATTATAATAAAAAATTTGTGCTACCTAATCTATGCTTATGTTTTAACCCCAGTTTTTTTTTTTTTTTCAAAGTGCCAATAAAATAAATATAAAATAAAAAAAAAAATAATTTGGCTTCTTTCAATTAAAAATTTCTAAATTTTATAATCTAGTTATGTATTTTGTTATCTAGTAATTTGTTTCTATGTTCTGTTTTATTTACTGTAAATGTCATTTGTATCTTTTTCCTTATGAAGACGTACGTTGATTTTGTTAAAACGTCGATTATTAATAAATATTAATACAGAACCATAACCTAAAGCGGTTTTATTATATTATAATGTGTTCTGAAAGATTTTTTACTACGTTAAATTAAAATATTATTTTGGGTATTAAAACCTTGTACCACTGAACTGATATCTGTTAGATTTAAGCGGTTTGGAACCCACTATAAATTGTAGATACCTTGCTTGGTTGTGGGCTAAGAAATTATATGTTCAGCTTCTCGGGCATATAGCCTAAATGTTCCGCCTAGGAATTACGGAAACACAGTTTCTGATAATTTAAGGCAAGCAGTTGATCAAACTGAACTGTACGATTCTGAATAAATGTCTGACTTTGTGGCTTTTTTTTTAATTTTTCGACGAACAGAAATGCCGGCCAGTTGGATCGAACCAACGATTTTGATATTATATTCGGTAGTACCTAGCGCTTAAACACGCTCGGCTATTGCGCTGATACGGACGTGTAAATATTTGATATTTTTTATAATTTAATTGCCAATATAATTTAATATTCGAGTACATTTTTGTTGTTTCAGGTCATAATAAATAGTTCACAGTGTATTGTCCAGCAGTGGAACTCGGTAAGTATTCTTTGAAATCTAAAATCAAATGTTTCTAAAAATCGAATTAAAAATTATAGGAAAAAGGCAATAATTTTACTTTTATCAGGAAAAAGATTCTTGTAAAATGAAAAGAATTTCTTATAATCAAAGTCGGCATTGCTTTTATATCCAAAGCGAAAAAGTTTTGTTATGTACAGTAAGAGATAGAATAAAGATACAATACATTGGATATTGTTTGTGGACATTTTGTACAATAGAACAATAAAATATTTCTATAGAATACATTAGAAAATTTACAGTTTTACATTTTATATACATGCATGTGTGTTTATATAAAAACTTTATACATATGTGCCGTATAGAATGCATATCAATATGTATCTTAATTTATATTCGTTGTTCGGTTGTTTCTTCCGACAGAAACGGTTTCCATTGCAATATATCACCGCCAACTTTGTAAATTTTTACTTTTAAAATATTCAAGTTATTTCAGAAAAAAAAAAACTTTAATATTGGAATACAAGAGCGTAATTTCTTTTTAGCAATAATTTATAATATTCTGACATGTGTTTAGCGATGGAAAGATTGCAATTATTTTCATTTTACTATTTTACGCTAAACAATAGATATTTATAATATTTTGTTTTATTTAAGAAAAAAAGATAGTAGGTACATATTTTGCATATTTATTTTTTGTTGGAATTTAAAATCTATCTATAGTTTTACAGTAATGAGTTTTACTCATTAGTTTATTTAGTAATATTTTATAACAAACAATAAAAATAAATGTTTTCTTTCATTATATGTTTTCGCTAGTAATTAAGCATTAATCCTAAAAATTCTTGAAAATTCCATTATTTTTTTAAGAAGGCATTGGTTGTTAAAGTTAAAAATTTAGTTTTTAAAATATATTTCATACAGAACAATAGAAAGATTGTAGCTTAATATTTATAAAAAAATTGTTGTTTTTGCATTAGTTTTTATTTAATGCACAATGAAATATAGGAAAATTTTTAGCATTTCACCATATAGCTAACAACATTTTTTGCTTTATATATAAAAATATGTATGTATATATTATATATATATATATATATATATATAAATATGTATATATATATATATAAATATGTATATATATATATATATATATATATATATATATATATATATATAGAGAGAGAGAGAGAGAGAGAGAGAGACTGTCACAAGGTTTGCATCATATTAATACGTATAATAATAATAGTTTCTTTAAAATAAAACAATTTAAAGTTGTAGTTCTGTTTATTTACTGTAAATATTATATGTATCATTTTTCCTGATGATGTACGTAGAGTACGTCGAAACGTCGTTTATTAATAAAAATTATTTTTATTTTTATTTTTTTAAAGTCATATTATAGTATACATATATCTGGTTTAAATCCAGATTAATATTGCTAGTGCAATTACGGCTGTTAAGATTTAATAACTATAATGTTTTTTGTTCATTTCGTAAAAATATAAAAATAATTTCTACATTTCACAGTAACTGATCCATATCAATTTATAATAGTTGAAAGATTTTTCTAAAACGAAAACAAGACGATCCGTTGTTACTAGGTGGGCTCGTCCATCTCTGGAACTCTATCAAGAATGGCTAGCCATACTACTCAACAGATTCTCAATTGTCAGTTTCGAAAGGGAATATAAAGAGATCTTTGTCCCCGTCAGTTATATGCATTAATTACTATATCGTCTTTTCTTAATTGAGAATTTCTTTCTTATCTTTATTAATTAATGTTGAAAATAATTATACAAAGTATCTTAAGTTTAGCTAAGTTACGGTTAAGTGTGATGCCAAGAAGTAGAGATGCGTTTTTTTTTTTTTTTAGTTTAATTTATTTAAATGAATACTGAATGCACACACTTTCATTTACATACAAATTGATTTTTTAAGGTTACCGTTTTTTCACGAAATTTGCATAAAAATAAAATTAATAAATAACAGATATGTTATAACTCGGTCACATGCTACTGTCCGTGTATTTGTTTGTATGTGTGTGTGCGTATATATACAAAAAGATATTTATATTAACAGCATCTGTTTTCTAAAATTATATACGATGTGTTTGGAAAAATCTGCTACTAACATGTGCGCGATTATTAATATTTTTAGGAAAATATAGGTGCATAGTTGCTTCAGAATGGCCCAAAAATCAGTAGACGATTTTATAATAATATAATAATTTTTTTTTAATTTATTATTTACATTTATTTTTTAATAAACAGAAAACACACTAACACACTTCTTGGAAGTAAATTTTATAATGTTTTTTTTTCTACACATTATTTGATTTTGTTTTCTTAAAAATTCCAAAATGAAAAGATAGATAAACAAATATGTTTTGTAATAATGAATAATAAGCAATAATTTAAAGAGATCATTTTAATTTATAAGAAGTAGGCACGGTTTTCAATATTGATAAATATTCATTGTTCAATTATTGTTTCAAGTGTTGATTACTTAAAATAGGGTTTATCATCGGTCATTTTTTACCAATAAATTAAATGATGTTATAATTTATTTATTTCAATATTAAAACCAGAACATTTTTAATATCATATTAATAACAATTAAATTTCTCAGAATTCTAATAATTTAATTTTTTTATTATTTAATTTTTTAAAAGTTTCATGTTACAGTAAAATACACATGTTAAAATTTTATTTATAAAGATGTTCTATAATAAATAACAAAAAATTTCTCTACTACTAATAGCTGAAATTTGTTATTTTCTAAGCAAAAATATATATGGTGTTTCCGTTCTGATATGCAATATAATTATAAGAAAAAGCAATTATATAAATCTATAAAAACTGTAGGATATTTGTTATCGCAGTCGGGGTTCGAAGCTAAGATTTCTAGATCCGTGGGCGCCAATACATCTGGGTAACACACTCACACACACACACACACACACACACATATATATATATATATATATATATATATATATATATATATATACACCGCGTACAGAACACACAACCGATGTAATATATAATTTATATATTAGTGCATACATACATGGACTGTCTTTCTAAATATCTATTATTATAATATACTGTCAAATCTAGTCGGTTATTCGTATGGAAATGAGAAAATTAAATCAAAATTTGAAATGAAATTTATGTTACGACAACGTAACGTTCTTGAATTCTTATGGACACTGACTGTTAAAAAGATTGTTTGAAATGTATTTTTTAAATTAATAAAAATTACAAGAATGACACATTAATATATATAATGTGAGATAGTTATATATTTTTTATACTTATTAATATGCACTCATTAATAAATTTAGTGCATCGGTAATGTGTATTGAAAAACATGAGCTGTATTATTTCACCGAGATACTATTGACACTATTTTAAAATGTTAGTTATATACACAAAATTGGTGTCATTTTTTTACACAAAACTGTTTAAACAAAGAATAGTGTTATATTTTTTACCGTATAGTTTTTCAGTTTATTACCAACATACAAATTAAAACATGTTTCAATTTTTTAAATTATTTTTTTATTATTGAACTTGAAATTTTTGAGTTACTTATAATAATTTTTTTCTACACTTTCAATATTTTATACAAAATATTAACTAATAATTATAAAAACCATTCTTTTACTCATCAGTGTCTGCTAGAAAATTGTGTTAGCAATAAGATGGTCTAGTTTAAGTCAATTGTCGGTATTAGCAAATAGTAAGCAACTTATCAAAGCAAGAAATTCGTAACGTATTCGTCTTTATTCTATTTAGCCTGGTTAGTGTGCGTATGAGAGAAAAACAAAACAATAAATAACCTATCACCTGACGTCTAAATGTTTGAGTTAATATCTAATTAATAAAACGTGTTTCACATCCATCCATATAAAGGTGTGCACGTACGTATAGAAATGAAGTGGTGTGATCCATAATTGTTTTAGCGCACGAAAATATTAAATCATTTTCATATTAAATATTAATAGTAAGACTAGACGTTACGATATCTACATTTAATAACCCGTTAATATTATTTCGATTTGAAAACGTATAAATAGAGTTATTTTCAAATGTGTGTGCCCAAGTTGGCACGCCTGTTTTCCTGCCTAAATACTGGAACATGCACACGTGTTTGCTCTGTACTATTGATACCACTGAATATTATTTTAGTTTTATTTTTTTAATATATATATTTTAAACTACTACTACTAGAATTTATAATAAAATTATAGAGAATATTATATTTATCATAAAATAGTAAAAAATATTTCAGAACTCATTATATTAAAACAAAACGGCTTTAGGTTATAATTCTGTATTAGTATTTATTAATAATCGACGTTTTGACAAACTCAACGTATGTTTTCATAAGGAAATATAATACAAATGACATTACAGTAAATAATGATGAAGACGTCGAAATGTCGGTTATTAATAAATGTTAATACAGAACTACAACGTAAAATCGTTTTATTTCAATATATTTATCATGCTAATTGCTAGATTTTTATTTATTTGAAATGATGGAAAGACGGTTAATTAGAAAAATTATTAATATATTTTTCTAAGTAAATATAATAATAATAAATCTAATATTGCTGATATTACTTGGTGACGTCACATTTCAAATTATGAATAAAAAGTTTAAAATTTTAAAAATATTTTTTTTAGAATTACTTTAAATTATTTAAGTTTTAAATATATGTAAAAAAAATACTCTATTATAAGTTTAATATTTGTACAGTAAAGAAAAAAAAAGTTAAAATATAGTCTGATATTTAGTAATTAGTAGAAACATGGAATTTTTTGATTATCTAGCATATTTTTAGTATACGAAGTAAAATTTAATTGTGCGAGTGTATCAACTTAATTAGAAATAAAATCTAAAAATAAACCAACGTTCTGTCAACTGAAAATTTATGGTGCGCGCGTAATATTATATTAGACCTAGCCAACTAGCTTCATCTAATTAGATATGTAAATATATATCAAATGATAATAATTTGGGCAAATAGTTTTTAATTAGTGTAATGGCTAAGTTCTGTGACTAGTTTACGTATATACGTTTATATGGTATAGTACATATGGGTATTATCTCTGCGGAAGATCAAAATTATTGCGAATAAAATTATAAGAATACCTTTCGTATTACATGGAAAGTTGCATGTTGCAATTTGCGATTCTGAACACCCTATATATATATATATATATATATATATATATATGTGTGCATATTGAACATGCAAAGTTTAATTAATAAATTGCCGGTGTATTTTATTTTTGATAATCACTCTATCAACAATTTACATTGTAATATAGTTTTAATGTTGTATTAGAATTTTACGGGCTTTGATATTTGAAGTTTTTAAGTTTGAATCTTGTTACATCAAATTAGATCTATGGCTGTTATAATGTTCGAATAATGTGGAAGATTTTATCTATTTTTTCATAGTAAAAAATCTTTCAGAACTTATTATATTGAAATAAAACTAATTTAAGTTAAAGTTCTGCATTAATATTTATTTCAAATCGACGTTTCGACGAAGCTCAACGTTAATTTTAAATAAATATTATTACAGGACTTTAACCAAAAGTAGTTTTAATTTATCTAATTTAAGTAAAGTCGTAACTCTTATAGTTTTTCAGATTCCGATATATTGCAGTATACATGCAATTTCCAACTTATACAGTAGTATTTCGACTAAAAATTTAATTTGTTCCACGAAATGTTTTATAGTACGAATTATTTGTTAACCAAATTAGGATTTTCCATAAGTTTTAGGGGGGACACCGCCTCGAGCGCTGTTTCCATGTTTTGTTTATTTACTGTAAATGCTATTTGTATCTTTTTTTTACTAATGAAGACGTACGTTGAGTTCGTTGAAATGTCGATTAGTAATAAATATTAATATAGAACTACAATCTGTAGCCGTTTTATTTTAATATAATGAGTTCTGTAAGATTTTTATTATGTTAATAATGCAATGTTTCGCGTTCTTTTTTATATATTATTACAGTATATTTGAATTACGTTTTTGAATTTTTATGTCAAAAAAACGTTTTCAAATTGTGACTTCACGTGTGGATTTGGTCTGACGAAGCTATTGTATAGCGAAACTATAGTCACCAAAATAAATATATTTTAAACAAAAAACCAAGGAGTTATTATTTACATATCATATAGTAAGTTTGTTAACCGAAACTTAGTTCGTTATACAACGTACAAAATCTTTCAAAAATATTTGTTGGTAGGATAATTTGTTGGCCGAAGTATAACTGTACTTTTTATATTATTTCACTAAATTAGCTGATAGATTTGGCCTTGATATGAACAATATGAACAAAACATACAGTGCTATAAAAACACAAGTTAAAATAGGTTAAAATTAGTCAATTAAAAATAATGAATTCTTGTTAAATACCAATATTTTTTTTTGTATAACTATAACATCAAATAGACAAAACTGTTTACCTAGTGAAAATCTTATAATATAACTTCGTGATTATGAAAGGTATTGTTACAATATCTTTCTCCCCTATAGTGTAGCTGTAGGGTCCGTTATTTTTCTAAAGCTATCTGTTTTCTCAATATAGCATATCTCGGTGTCTGAATACAGTACTGTCGGTCGTATATACGTATACATCCATGCATGATTAATTAACGTGACCCGTGGTGCCATCTATCAAGTGTGAACATGCAAATACAAAAACTGAACAGGAGAGAATATATATGTATATATATATATATATATATATATATATATATAAAATATATAAGAAGCATCTGTTGTTTCGTGAAGATCACCGCTGTGCAACTAATATCATATCCGGTGAAAACAACTTTACTTTTAGAACGAAATTTTCGCGTGCTTATATTCAAACTATGAACTATACTCAACTTATTCTATATTTAATGGTTTAGGAATAGTTGCATAAAACTTTGTTAACTTAATCAGTGAGTTAATAAGGCATCTAGATTGTAAACTGTTTTTGATGTATTTCATTCATTCGTCAATTGACAAGATAATGGAGAAAGTTAACTTATAAAGCGTTGAACAATGTTTTATATAACCGGCCTTTGAAAGATATATAAGCATTTTTTAAATATATATATGTATATATATATATATATATATATATATATATTATATCCAAACAAGCAATTCTAGTTTCATTCGAATTTATGATACCTCTCACACATACTTTTCTATCTTTACTACTTGGAAATTTTCTCTCAGGCAAAACACTTTCAATAATACCACTTCATCTACTCATCATTACTTAATGAGAAAAAAAAATTCTAACCTACTAAGATTTTAAAGATCTATCGGTGAGTCGTCATTTATACAAGTTTATGTTGTGTGTTAGAGTAATAGTCCAGAGTATAATAAAATAGCCAGTTAATAAAATTACGTCATAAAAAAAACGTTATTAATTATTTGTCAAATAGAAATGCGTGCACAGTTCAACTATTGTATAATAAAAAGAGATGGAATATAATTTTGTTATTGTAAATTAAATCAAAAATTTATGACATAACTTTATTGATTGGTTATTTTTACTATAATGTTAAAAATATAATATGTATAAACAATGTCACGCGCTGGCTGTTACAGTAGAGACGAGAGAAAATAGGGATTTTTAACAATTAATATTTGTTGAAATATAAACTTTTTGTCAATTTTGACATCAATATGTATGTCTACACCTGATTTTTCATTTTTATAATAAAATTTGATAGCTACTAAATAAACACATTAACGCAATTAATTCATAAGATTATGGTACAAACTCTTTTCATTTGAACAGAAATTACTTCTTGTCAAATATTCCTATCGAAGCAAGTAACTTTCGCTATATTTGCATTTATGATACCTTTTATACAAGCTCTTTCATTCGTACTATGTTACTATCCTACTAATTTTATTGTTATACTTATATGAACAGAATTGAGATTATACACAAATGGGGACTATAAAAATGCGATATTTAAGATGATATCTGAATTCGAATAGCGTTTGAAAATATGCTTTCAGTGTTGACGATTTCTTTATATTATATTGTATCATAAACGATTAATAATTACGATATCGTTAATCGATAGTCTATCTCACTTTAACCAATAAGTTACTTTATTTTGTAATAATGTAAACTTATTAAAAAAATGTTTCTCAAAATTCTGCAAAATTTCTTGATGAACCAGTTTTATAAACTCATACTGTGGTGTTGTTACTTTATAATATGTAGGTTGCAAGTTTTGGTATTCCGTTGCAATTAGATATAAAACGCAATTTGTGTAGCTAATAACTTGCACTGAAGAGTTTTTTGATAATTCTTGAGGAAAACAAACATTTTTAATTTTTTTATTTAAAAAAATTTGAAAGCAATTTATTATTAAAATAAAAAAGCTTTTGTGTAAAATAACGAAAAGAATTATGCATCAAATTATGCATAGAAAAATGCATTTAATTCTATAAATTTTTATACACAGAATTGTATGTGCTGTAACTCACTACTGATATAAAATTAATAATTTATATGCATTACTAGAGGGTGACATTAATAAAAATAACAGATACATTAATAATATTGAAAGGAAAAATTAAAAACATGAAAATTTACTACAAAAATTCATTAGAACGTTATGACAAAGGTAGAAAAACTTAAATTAAATAATGAATAACGTTTGGAAGATCCTAAGATTAGCATTAATCAGATATGTAATTTTATGATTATATGTATATAATTATATAAGCAAACATATTTTTTACATTTGTTTATTACCAAGCCTACTTGATCCCGAGACCAACTTTTAAAAAAAAATAATAAAAAATTAATTTAATAAAACATTACGAAAACATATAATGAATATTATAAAATCAAAATTAGCAAAATAGAAAAATAATCAAAAACAAATTAAAATTAACAAAATAGAAAAATATAAAATAAAAAATAAGGTTAATTACACTCTTATTTAGTACAAAAATGGAAATACATGACAATATATGAAGCTCCTATCCACTCTCAATATACGATATTGTATGCAGAAGTCGTACAGCGCTGATGATGCACGTTTTTCTGCCAACAACTAGATCATGTTTTAAATAATTTTGTGCATTTTTATATGAATTTTTCTGTACCGTTTTATGCAAGCTATTTTTGTATGACATATTACATTTATGTGTATAGAAACATGCAGCATAAAAATGCACGAAACTATGCACCGTGTCAAACGGTCTTTAATATAAAATTAACCAAAATGTTAACCTAAAGTTTTTTTATTTTAATATAATGAATTCTGAAAGATTTTTTACTGTAAAATTTAAAATATTTATAAAATTCAGTTAGAAAAACGTTAATAATACTAAAAATAAAATTTACGAATAAAATAATACAGAAACTAATATTTGTTCTAATTTCAACTAATATATAAAAATGTATTTTTATGTAAAGTCATCAGATCGGTATATTGACAAACACGGTATCATATTACGATACAACCTGAATTTTTATTTTCATTTTAATCTTATTAGAATTCAGTAAAGATTGAAGCAATTTAATGAGTGCGAAAATTATAAATAATTCAAATTTTCTAAAATAGACTTGTATGTCTTGAATATATAATGTCAGCAGTAATAACAGCTTTTAAAATTATCATTATTAATTTTATGTTTAACATGTATCGTTACATATAATTATGCAAAGTTTCAACGACAAATCTACCCAACTATCAATCAAAATTATTGAAAATTATATTGCTAGTTGAAGTTGCCTTATAAGTCTTTTTTCTTATTAGTTGAAATCAAATACCAAATAATATTTATAATATTCAATTTTAAATGAATAAATATGAGGATTTAGAAAACCATAAGACTGTTAAAAAATAATAAAGTTTTTTTTTCTTTATTTGTTTCTATTTTCTTGTTAAGTTATACTATTCATAACTTCACAAACTGTTGGATAACAAATTTACAAAATTTTGATTGATTCAAAGCTGTAAAGTAATTAATTAATAACTCACTAGCGTTCATAATAAAAGGCATTATTCATCACTAAACACATAAAGCATAAACTATAAATATTTTATTTAACAAAAGTAGAAAAATATTATTACTACATAATTTACTGCCCATGATGAATAAATGAATAAATGAGGATTTAGAAAGCCATAAGATTGTTAAAAAATATTTTTTTTTTTTTTTTTAGTTGTTTCTGTTTTCTTGTTATACTATTTTTAACTTCACAAACTGTTGGATAACAAATTTACAATATTTTGATTGTTTCAAAGCTGTAAAATAATTAATTAATAACTCACAAGCGTTCATAATAAATAGCATTATTTATCACACATAAACTACAAATGTTTGATTTAACAAGAGTAGAAAAATATTATTATTACATAATTTAGTGTTCATATAAAGCGTGTTCAAATAATTATTAAATCAAAATAAACCAAAAAACCGAAAAGTCATTGACAAACTCGAAAACACAAACAAAGCCAAGGGGTGCAGAGGTTTGTATTAGTAGTAATATAGTGTCTATGCATCTATAGTTCGAAATGTCCCTAGGTAAACCGATACCATATCGTCCCTGGAGGGACATTAATCAATCTTGCAACTGGACCATGTGATACCTTGTCACCTACACCCCCGCTCCTCCCCGTCACACCCGCGGTCTACGTAACTGCACGCACCCTGTCTGTCAACGAATATAATGGGCCAACGTGCCTACAAATATGATAGATGACATTTGATCTATATATGTATGTATGTTCGAATTTATATGTTGCGCGTATACCAAATATGTAGAAAAGTTTTTGCTGATGTTTCTCTGGTTTATATTTGGCTATATTTAGTGATGTTTTTGTTTTAATGGAACGAATAGTTAAATGTGTTTATTTTTACAAGATATGATATATAATTATCTAGTCAGTCAGGATATTTTAAAGAGATAGTGTACTGAGAAAAATTTTACTTTAACCTAAGGTTTTTACTTTTAACTCAAAAGTAAAGTAATTTTTGGACTGTAAACTCATGTTTCTCTAATAAAAATAAAAATTTTAATAGAGAAAAAAATAATAGCAAGTAACAATGTAACTATTTTAAAAGATTTGTGTATAGTATAGTATATATAGTATAGTATACTTAATTGAGAAACATAGGACCGTATTCTCACCTCATTTATAAAAGTGATTTTTGCCAAAAATATTTTTGACGTTGACTTACAATGATTTATTAAGCAATTTTAATTAGTATATTTAAATTTTATAATATTAGATTTAAGAAAATATATCAAAAATAGAAATACTATTTATATTTGATAAGATAGAAGTAAAAATTTATTTTAAAACAAAAAATAAAAAGACTTTTCATAAACAAACGAGGTGGGAATACGTGTAATGTTTTTTTGGAATAAATTTAATTAAATTTATTAACAGATTTTTAGTTAAAATCTAATTTTATTTTGAAATTAAATATTAACTAATTTCATACAAAGCTTTGAAAATAGTTATGTTGTTACTTGCTATTATTTTTTTTTATGAAATTTTTTATTTTTATTATTTTAGAAAAACATAAATTTACAGTTCAAAAATACATTTAATTTTGAGTTAAAAGTAAAAACCTCGGGTTTTTTTCAGTGTAGATACGAATCATATTTTTCTTTTTTATGAAGAGTTGAAGTATTGTAAAAAAATTCAATTGGAGTTACCATAATACTGACAATAAGTAATTAGAATTTACTAATTTTTTTAGTTAAAAAAGTTTAGTTTAAAAATTTAAAACGCAATTACACAATTACTTATAATGACATTAACATCTTTTTACTAAACTTTGGAAAAATCTTATTCAACAACAACAAAAAAAAATGCAGTTATTCATCGTTCATTAAAAATTCTTTAAACAAGAGTTGAATGTTCTCTTCATCAACACCAATCTTCATTCTCAATCCGTGTTTACAGCTTTAAAACAAAGTATTTAACACTTTCATATTACATATTATAATCGGTTTCCTAAAAAGGACACGTCTCTATTAATTTTTTTGCTGCATTTGTCTATTTACCTGCGAGCTATCTGTAGAAATATCCACAGGTGTTTTTGCAACATTTGCGGTACTTTTTAAGATGATGTTAACTCATCACATTACTAGCTAACAAATCAATTTTTTAATTAACACCTGAGTTTTTATCGTATTGTCAAGGTTTTATTGTGAGTTTAGAAAGATTTTCTATGACGGTAAATTGAATTAGTTTTTGCTAGATGTTGGATTAATAAATATTATTATAATTAAATGTACTTAATGATGTGATGATATAAGAACTTTAATGAAATAGTGACTCCACCTTGATCAAAATTAAGTCTTTTTTGTTTTCCATTAGGATATTTGACAAACATTATATGTATAGTTATTCCCGTTTGAAAACATTGGGCATTTATTTGTCATAGATTATCAGGTGTATAATAGACATATTTCTTTAATAATAACAGTCCGTTTAAGTTAAAATTCTAAAAAAATTTTAGAAATCTAGATGCTATATAAAAAAATTTCTCTTTAAGTAAATTTACAGAACTTCAGTAAATTTGCTGTCAGAAATTTTCCACAAATATCTAAAATTTGTTTTGTTCTATAATATTATTGTTGGGATAATTACATATATTTCTAAATTTACATAAAGGATGTATTTTGAACTGACTAAATTACACAAATATTTTGTTAGTATTATTACACAAAATATGTACTAATTGTAAGTCTCATTATTTTGATGAATTATTACAGATATTAATATGCAAACTGTAATTTTATATAATATAAAAAGTTATACGAACAATATGTAATTGTACATTAAGTATGTGTTGTAATTTGCAGAAAGTAAGCAATTTTACATATTTTTTGGGTCATTTTTACTTACTTTACGTGATTATTATGAATTATGTAAAAATTACAAAATTTTGAGGTAAAAATACAGAATATTTATGGTAAAATAAAATTACAGATTTTTTTTTATAGTAAAATTTTGCTATTATTTTTTTGTAATTTTGCTATTTCTTTTTTATGGTGTATCATTTTATAATAGCATTCTTTAAAAAAATCTCTATTTAAATACAACTTAACAAAAGAATTAAAAATTAACATTCTACCAATGAACCGCAACGACCAAACTATTGGAAATTTAAAAGCAATCACCGAATCTGACAACTTACTCAGTGCGTAGTCAAATTGACAAATACGCGTAATATTTGAATGTCAATATGCGACAATAGGATTACCGTATCGGGGTGTCACTTATCCATAAATCAGCGCGCAAAATCGAAACGGAACACTCTATTATTTACGCAAATAAACAGTAAACTAAACGGGGGCCTAGCGCGCAGACCTTTTGCGGTACTCCCGATATTCGTATAGAGTTTTGGCGAGCCGTTCGTTGTGTAGTTTGACGACTGTGCAGATTAGGGTAACCGTGTATATGCAGGATGCTGAATCGAAAATGATTTGTGGCTGGTATGTGCTCACAAAGTATGTGATAAGTTTGTTTTTTTAAAAGGCTTGCACTTTTTTTTCGGGTGTTTAGTTCGTTGAAGGGTATTGGAAAAGTTACGGGTCGTTTAACTATTGACAATTATTGATTGGTGTTTATTTAGATGTTTTGAAAATATTTTAGTAGGTTTGTTATGTGGGCTCGGATATAGTTTGTAACTGTTTAATTTGAATGGAATTTATTTTGGGTAGGGAATAAAAAAATATTGTTTATAATTGAGTAATAATATTCTTTTCACGTGTAAAATACATAGTTCTAATATTTTGTAATAAATAAAAATCTTGTTTAATTACTTGTTTTTTTTTTAATATTTTAAAAATGTTTAATTTAAAATACATTATTTTAAACAATAAATTTTTATATAATTATTTTGTATGCATTATCTTTGGTGTTACTTGATTTGATTAATATTATGTACGTTACTATATTGCCTGTGTATAAAGAGGTCATTATATTACTAATGCAATAATGTACAGGCCGATTCAATGATTGAGTAACTTGTGAAATTTTTGGGAAAAATCTCATCAATAGAATATTTAATATAAAAGTTATTACTTTAAATATGATTAGTTTTCAAAAAAGAAATAAATTATTTACAAAATATATATTAATGTTTGTAAAATATTTAAAAAAATATGAAAATGATTGTAAATATAGAAACTACATGAAAAGAAAACAAATTCAAAATAAAATTAACATTCATTTGTATATAAAATATTAAAATGCAAACGTATTTATTTCATATTAAGCGAGAGAGAAAAATTGTTAGTACATTGACTCAATATACTATATTTTACGTTCAGTCAATGTTCTCTCAATAATTTTTCATTTTTGTATGCGCATCAAAACAGCTATTTAGTTTCGTCACAAAATTATTTTTATCACGTTCGTATTTCGATATGTTTTTAGCGAATGATGTATGTTTGTCTTCCTTTACCAAACTGTCAACTTTATAACATAAACGCATCGATTTATACGATTGGTTTTTGTTTCGTTTTATATTCTCAACAATATAAAAACTATCAAATATTATAATTTATGTTAGTTTACTAGGCTATGAATATTGTCAGATTGTCATCTGTCCACTACTACTAATCGTAAGACAATTTTATCAAATAAAAACCAAATATTTTTGCTGTTAAAATTTAAATATTTTTTTTTTGTTTATTACGTAATTATTTCTAGGAATAGATAATAGAAATGATAGACGGTTATTATGACGAACTGTCAGTCAAAACAGTAAAAATATATAAATATAATTTATTTTATTAAATTTGACTGTAATGTATTAATCATAATAAATTGAAAAGAATGTTAGTTTTATATCCAATTAGCTGTTTACAGTAGAAAAAAAATTAAAATTAATATTATCAGACATCTTGGATGGGTTTAATAGCTTGTAGTCAACTGTTATTACTTCCTGAATAAAATTTGACATTAGAAAAATATTCAGCTGTTTTACGGTTTATTTTTGTGTCATATTACATGTGTTTTACAAGCTGAAGACATTGTAACATAAGTTTCTTATTTATAGATGTACATCAAATAATCAATAATAAAATAAAACGGCTTTAGGTTGTAGTTCTGTCAATTCGCCTAAACTATCTATAGATAAATTTGCTGTTGCTCAATATGCGTTAGAAAATCTTTATGACGTATAATTCGAAGATACTGTAATAATTAGTATTAACTGTAGATTGATAAGAAAATCAGTAGAAATTTATAAAGAAAAAGATAACACCAATCACTGATGTAATTAAATTTTTACTTTAATTGATTAAAAATTTATAAATTTTATGATTTAGTTACTTATTTTGTAACTTAGTAATTCGTTTCTATGTTCTGTTTAGTTACTGTAAATGTTATTTGTATATTTTTTTTTAAATAAAAATATTCGTAGAGTACTTCGAAACTAACGAAAGTTGTATTTTTGTGTTTTTGCGGTTGGTTATTTGTTGATATTTTTCGTAAATAAATTAATTAAGGAATCAACTACACTGAGAAAAATGGATATTTACGGTAAATATATTTATATTTAAAAAGGTGACACAAACACAAGATATTCAAAATAACAAAATAAGTATATTTAAAAATTAACTATAAATATAATAAAAACAAAAATTTAATACCATCAATTTGTATATAGTATTACAATCTTAATTCTTAATATAGTATTAAAATATATATGTGAATAGATTTTAAAAATGTATAAATTTGTGAATACTTTAAACATACTCGTATATTTCAAATAAATATCTACTTATTTTTATCCAATTTGTTAAATATCTATTTTTCTCAGTGTATATTAACAGTAGATTGATAAAGAAGCAAAAAAAATTTATAAAGAAAAAGATAACATCAATCACTGTCAAGGCACTGTTTTAAATAAAATTTAGCTTTCTTTAATTAAAATTTTATAATCTAGTTACTTATTTTGTTACCTAGTAACTTGTTTCTATGTTTTCTTTATTTACTGTAAATGTCATTTTTATCATTTTTCCTGATGAAGACGAACGTTGAGTTTGTCGAAACGTCGATTATTAATACATATTAATACAGAACTACAACCTAAAGCCGTTTTATTTTAATTTAATGAGTTCTGAAAGATTTTTTATTATGTTAATTAATAATAAATTTATGGTTTTCAGAACTACCACATAGATTTTACTGTGTTGAATAAAATAGTTTGAAAACTACTGGTGTACTATATCATAGAATTTTAATAGATTGATGATGTTTCAGAGATGTTGGTATATTTTCGTGATATGAACATTACAACATATGCGGGTAGATTTACTTACTACTAGCGTTCTATTATTACGTTCTGGGATTTGTTAAGATTTGCAGTGCGTTGTCATTAATTTATGATCATATAAAATATCCTATACATTAAACGAGTTAATCTTAATTATTTGTTTGTAAATTTTATCTTGAAAACGACTCCAATGATTTTAATGAAATGTAGTGAATCTGCGAATTTAGGTGCGAGAAAGCTATTTAACTAATAATTCTAGGCTTATGCTGACTTTAGAAGATACATTTTTCTATACAACAAAATGTATAGTTTTTTGTACAAACAAAATTTTCTGAATTAAATGGTTCAGTATTAGATTCTAAATAGAAACATGTACAGCTTATTTTATACACGTGCATGTTCAGTTTGTCCGTGACGGTCTATATAAACAAATTGAATTAGACCACGTCTTATTTTTCATACAGATTCAACGCGAAACTTGGCTAAACTGATGCACAGTGGTTTTAGAAACGTCGCACTATCTAGTAATTATCATTTAGCTTATGTATTACAATCAATTCATATTTATGTGTAAATTTAAAGAAATATCTTATTTAATTAAAGCGAAAATATTTTTTATTAAAAAATATTCAATTTTTAAATTAGGTATAAATAAATGGTTGGAAAATAAAATCATTGCTACTGTATCGTGTAAAACTTATTAACTTTGTATATTTTCTATATACAGCCTGATTCAGAGTAAGCGCCTTATTTTTTTTAGCCACACTATGGGTACTACTTTCAAAATATTTGGCAGTAATATGTTTCAGGACATTCTCTACACGATGGTGATATCAGATTTTCAATTGGACGAATCATTTCAAAATGGCGACGTTCAACTTTTTTTTTTTAAATGGGATGCCATAATTTTTTTTTTTTTTTGAGATCCTAAAAACATTCTTTTTACGATAGTATTTTGTTTTTGCACGTAAAATCGGCAACACTGTACGTCGTGTTTCCTGTTTCTCGTGTTTTCGTGTTTCTGATTTTCTGTTTTATGGTGAAAATAGACACTTCCTAAATTGAAACGTAGTTCGATGGTGGTGTTTGACGTTTGACTACTAGTTTTTCTACCGCTACTTGATATTTGGACAAAAATAACATCGAGTGTAACACATTCATGCGCCACTAGATTAAAATATTAGTTTGCTTTTTGATAGGGAAATAAATAAATTTTTAAGGAAAACGAAATACTATCGTAAATAGAATGTTTTTAGGATCTCAATAATAATAAAAAAATTATGGCATCCCATTTAAAAAAAAAGTTGAACGTCGCCATTTTGAAATGATTCGTCCAATTGAAAATCTGATATCAACATCGTGTAGAGAATGTCCTGAAACATATTACTGTTAATTATTTTAAAAGTAGTACCCATAGTGTGGCTAAAAAAAATAAGGCGCTTACTCTGAATCAGGCTGTATAATATTGTATAAAAAATTGTATAAATTTTTGTATAGAAAAATGTATCCCGTAAAGTCAGCCATTCGGGAAAACTTATTTACTAAATATACCTTTATATTATAAATTAAATAATAATTATTCAGAAAAAATATTATTTAATTAAAATTAAATAAATAAATACTAAAATAAATTAAATAATAAAAAATTATTATTAAAATTAATTATTGTTATTATAAAATTATTTTGAAAAAAACACAAAAAAAATTCAGTTCCCCTTGAACGAGAGAAGCTTGTTTCCGTTCCGTTTTAAGCAAAAATAAAATTGGAGTAATATTACACTTTGTAGATGTAAACTTTCTATTCTTATAAACAGCGATTACTATAATAATATAATTAACTAATTAACTAAATAATGTAGAATAGGAAAGAAGACAAGCGCAAAAGCGCTCCTTAGCACTTTTGGACGGGGAAACAGCAAAAACTCGTGGCACTAAAACGGTTAATAAAATGGTAGATTAGGATAATAAATAAATAATGAGAACTTATTGTAAATTTTGTCATAGCTTTATCTGATAAATTCAATTTGTAAAAGGCATAAATGTATATATTTATAAAATTTATTTATCTAAATGTATGTAATGTTAGTGGATTTTTTTTTTACAAAACTGACAAATTATTTATTTAACAAGCAGATTAGATTTCGATAATTAACGTTTATTAATAAGTATGTAAAAAAAGTGTTGACAGTGTCAACAATTAAATATATTAACGTTTATTAATTTATTTTACGTATAATGTATATTTTTGGACCAGTTAAATAAAATGTGCTGAAGCAAATGTCAGCTTGAAATTGTTAAAAAAATGTATATTACATCGTTTTTCACTAGTAATATTTAATTAATATTTAATTTACAATTTTATAATACGTAAAGTTTCATCACCAGTAATACACCTTTCGGAATCCGGGCACGAAAAATACTCACACATTGAGTCAGAACGAAGCGTGTATAATATTTTTAAGAGTGCACCAGCCTCGGTCGTTCGCTGGTGCTGCTAAACTAAAGACAAATGGTCACCTTGACCCCCGCATGGTCACACAAAAACTCGGCAAAGGGAGTGACCCGTTCCGTTGCTGACCGCTCGCACCCCGCTTTCACCCCTCCCAACCTACGGTAAAAAGTTCATTCTACGCCACTGGCCCGCGCACACATTCACACACACACACAATCTCCTTCTAACGTGGTACCCGCGTACACATGTGGCCAAAATTACATACTGTTATTCTCATTTTTTTCCTCCGCGTGTGAGGCGTTATTCAGTTTTTTTTTTTTTAATACGAACGAGTGTTTTTTATTTTTGTTTTTTTAACCTCCTCGTTTGGACGTATAAAGAAGATAGTATTTTAGGAACACCTTTTGTATGTTTTCGATGTTGTATAAGTGATTTGCACAAAATAATATTGTTAATTGAACGTGTAATTACATGGAGTTTTTGTCGAATTTGAAAAGTAGTTTGGCATAAATTGTTTGCTGCAAAAATTGAAAAAAAAAATCGCAAAAACCATTTAAGATTTATTGTAATTACTCGTAATTAGATATTGTACCGTTGAAAATAGCTATTTGTTTAATTTTTATTATAAATAAGTATATATAAATAAAGTTAAAATAATTGTACAAAAAAACAGAAAAAAAATTTTTTTTAACAAATTAAATGAATATTTTTTGTTACTATAATAATTTCTATATTAGTATTAAAAAATAGATATAATGTCGATAACATAATCTTACCAACAAAGATACTAGATTACTAGGTAATAGAAATAGAGACTTATGAGAGATTAAATGACTTGGTATCATTTTTAGTGTGATTTAAAAGTTTAGTTTTTCATGTTTATTATTTTTTTATTTATTTAACATGTGCCGTAATTAATCCGAATGAATAATAATTATTACATGCGATAAAATATTGCATTTTTTGCGAATATGCAAGAGAAGATCGTATTTTCTTGTTTACTATGAATGATAATTCAAAATAATTAAAACATATAAATCATAGCATAACCAGTAACTTGTTAGATATTGTAAATGCATTTCTTTTTTTGCTGTTGCAATTACTAATAATAAAATAATTACTTTTTAGTCACAAGCGAGGAGGAAACCACTAATACAATCTGGTTTACAAATTAATTTAAAAAAAATTAAATTCACTAAAAAATTCTGGTAAAATCAATTAAAATTATATAAAAATCTTGAGTAAAATACTTACATTCCTAGAAATTTCGTATAAAATGTGTAAAATCAACAAAAGATTTGTACAATCTGGTGTAGACAATTTTAAGAAGATTTTCCCTCCTCGGTCACAAAGTATCGAGTAATGAACTTATAAAATTTTTATTATTCAATAACGTGATTAATAAATATTATTAACTTATGAAACTTATTAAACTTATTAAGAAACCAGTATAAAATGAATATATTATATTACAAAGGTAGCCAAAATTCATAAATGAATTTTTCATTATATTTTTACTAATTATAATATAAAGTTTATGAACAATGTCGTCTAAAGTTATATCAAACATTTTAAATTTCATCGTCAAGTATTTCCAAGTTTTCTATATAATTAATGATTTCTAAGAATCTGCTAATAGATAGGAAAGATATAACCAATAGATAAAGTTAAAATAAATTAAGAGAAACGTTATTTTCTAAAACTGCTTAAACCAAATAAAAAAATTCCAAAAAAATGTAAAAAAAAAACTTATAAAACAATACGAAGAATAAATTTATCTGTTTCTCTCACAATAAATCTTTGCTGTTCCGTCATTGCCCAACAATTTTTCTTCTTTCTCTTTTCCAAACAAAATCTTCGTTAACATTTAACAATAATTCGCACACGCGCTTGCACGCACGCTTATATATGAGCACGCGCGTGAATCACGCTCAATAATAAATCAAAACTTATGTCTAACGCCTTTTATCTTCTGATCAACACACTATATTGGCAAAAACGTGAATCTTTCTTTAACACTATGAGCGTATGAATGAACGAGAGATTGTAACGTTAGTTTGCTAAATAAAATTAATTTCTGTACGCGAATGGCTTTTCTGTAAATTATTATTGATATGTAATTTATAATTAATATTGACGCTCACAGCACCACCTACTTGATATAAATCTTAGAATTAATGTTTATTTTTAATTTTATAGCATCATTTAAAATTTATGTGTCCTAAATTCTAGAGTGTACGTACAATATTAATTTCCATTTTCAACAGTTGTAATAATATTCTAAATACTAAAAATTTAATTCCAATCAAAATATTATTTTATTATTAATAAAATAATATTTTAGAATTCTAGAAATTTAGTTGTTTGATTTCAAACTTATATACATAAATTTTTACTTTAGAAAACATGACTAAAAACATAAAATAATACAGGTATCTTTCTTTAATTTAATCGAAAATTTTAATAAGAATTTATGTCAAGAAAACAAAGTTTTGAAGGAGATGAAAACAACTGTAATGTAATTCACTTATATCAGATTAAAAAATATTTTTTTTATATACAATTGATTATATCACAGAAGTTAAAAATTAATAAAAAAAAATATTTTGATAGTGAAGATAGTATTTTTAGTTTTTTGAGATTAATTTAATCAAAGTATGCATAGCGTATTAATAAAATAAATTTATAGTTCGTAAAAATAATATCACAGAAGTAAATAAAATATACAAAAATAGTATTATTTTAAATATTGAAAAATATTTTATAAATGTATTTTTTCAGAAAAAATGTAAAATTATGTCAATTATTAAAGTAAAAATTACAAAATGCTGTTATTTTACTATTAATTACACAAATTTATATTACATTTTTTATAGTGCAAAATTTTCATATTTTTAATTATATTAATTTGTTAATATAATAAAACATCTTTCAGTACTCATTATATTAAAATAAAATGGCTCTAAGATGTAATTCTGTATTAATATTTATTAATAATCAACGTACGTTGAGTTCGTCGAAACGTCGATTATTAACAAATATTAATACAGAATTACATCCTGTTTTATTTTAATAATTTGTTAATTCTTTAGCTTTAACGAAAAAAATTAGTCAGAATAAAATATGTTTATGTAATAATCACAGACAAACATAAATAATTTTAATTTAATGATTATTTAAAAAAAAATGTCATTGATATTAAATAATAATAATAACAATAATGTAGCTGCATTTAGACCATAATAAATACAAAGAAACATTAGATTTTTAACTACTGCAGACAATATATATGACTCACTTATTGTTTTTAATAATAGTAAATAGAGGAAAACACAACTGTATTACGTAACGAACAATATATCGCAATTACTGTATGATTCATATACAATTATAGAAACGTTTATTGTGGAAAAACGTCAAACATTCTAAAGAAAACTGTATTAATTTTCATAATTTTGTAGTAATTTCTACGAAAAACTTAAATTTATACACACACACACACAAATATTGTTTGTTTAAATTTACATAAAATTATTGTATTTCTAACATATTTATTTTGTTTTTATATTAATTGTATAGCCACAACAAATTTCATAGAAAAACAGTAAATTGCATTGATTTATTTATTATAATATATAAATCAAATCTGATTGCCTGATTTAGTAATTTAAAATAATTATACTATAATTTGTAAATTCAGCTACTTATTTATTTAAAATAAAGTTGTAATAGCTAACTTTTTACTATTATGTATACAATTTTGAAAATAAACTTAATGGCTGGTATTAAAAGCTCAGTTTTAACTAATACTGGTTTAAAAAATTTAATTCAAAATATAAAAAATAATTTATTTATTTAAATAAGTTTTTGTTAAATAATAATGAAGTAATTAATTATAATTGAATCTTATGTTACATACATACATACACAAGCACGCCATATACCCAAAAGGTGTGGCACAAACAGTTTTCACTATCCCGATTTTTTTTAATTTAAATAATTATTTACCTAGAATTGTTTAAAAGTAAGACCAAAAACTAACTAATAATATTACAAAATGGTGAATATAGTTCGCATGGTTAAATTTATTGTGTTTTAGATTTTGAAATAACACAGTAAACCTATTTGAATCTTTCAAGTAAGAACAGATAAATTTGCTAGTACTAATATAAACACATCAAAAACTAAAATATAATTTTTATATGAATCTTTTTTTTATAAAACTTCATAACTACATTAATAAATGACTATTTTAGGACATGTTTATATTACATCGATGTAAAATTAATATTATATATATAAAAAAAAACTACATATGTTTCAACATTGAAACTAGAATGGTAAATTGAAATAATAATTGACAAAAAATTTGCTAATTAATTAGTAACATACAAATGCAAAAGTGCATTCTAAAAAAGTTAAGTTAATAAGTTAAGTTAAGCTAATAAAGTTAACATTAATTGACAAAAATGACATTAATTATAATATCGTTAAATTATATTTTATTATTTGAAAATGTCATTTGATATATGCAAAATAATTCTTGAAATATGACAATGTCATGTTCCATTAAAATTAATTTGTTCAGTGTTAGGTTTTTATTAACTATAAAAAATTAGTACCGTCTGAAAATTAAGAAATAATATTATTGATTTGCAAGCAATTTTGTTTTAGAATTAATGTTTTGCAGAATGCATATACAATATAAGTGATACAAAAATGCAATTAATTTCTTGTTGACCATTAAAATTTATAGACATTGTCAGAAGCGTTCCAAACAAAACTAAACTAAAAATAAATAATATACATATTAGGTAATATTAACCTTACTAACAGTTGTAGAACATAATATTTGTTACATGATTTGAAAAACTTTTTTTTTAGTAGAATATGCAATTTCTGATAAATCTTGCATTCCTTTTAACAATTTCAATAAATTCAATTTCAAGTAAAAATTAACACTGCAATTGTTACTATATAATTTTCAATGCGGCTGTCGAAGATGTCAGATTAGATATGTATAGTCATGTATAATAAATCTTCAAATTATTGTACTGGTAACATAATGATCTTTTTCTTACATATTTTCAAATAAATAAATAAATCAAAATTATTTTTATCGTGGTTTCGAATTGAAAACTACAAGTAGTCTTTTTTTAATATATTTTTTTTAACTAAACAGTTTGGAAAACACTATATAAAATACTTTCTATAAAATTTCCAAAATAAAAATTATTGATTACAATATTTATATTATAACACCTATATAATTTATATATCAATAAAATAAAATACATTTACATAAAATTATCAACATGAAAGTATTCCACTATTAAAATTATTACAAATGACTTTACTTTTACTTATTTTGTATGCAAAAATTTCAATCGTATTACGCTATTTCTCAATAGAATTATTGAAAAAAATTATATAAATATTTACATTTATGCAATATATAAAAGTAATTAAATTTAAATTAAAAGTATTTATGATTTCAGTTCTGTATTAATATAATTAAAAATTGACATTTCGACGTACTCCACGTACATTATAATGATACAAATGACATGTACAATTTATTGTATATGTCATTTGTATTATTTTTCATGATGATGATGTATATATAGTACGTTAATACTTGGATTTTTAGTTAAATTAATACAGAACTAAATCCTAAAGTCTTTTAATTTTAATAAAATGAGATCTGAAAGATTTTTTTACCATGTTAGTAATTAATGTATTTATTGCTATTACTATTATTTACAGCTACAATAAAAAAATTACGTAGAAACAGAAACTGATATCAATTTAACTTTTGTGTCTGACTATCTACTAATGGATTACTATTAAAATTATTTACGACATGTGTTATTCATATTAAAAAAAAATTGCATAATTAAAATTAATTTAATGCACTTTTTCAATTATTTGCGTGTCCAATTCATAATTTTCTGTTGTATATACTGTAAAAATAATATTATTAAATTTAGTGACGGACAAGAAATTTGTACTTCCTCATATTTTACAAAATGAAATAGAAAATTAAAAGGGCACATTGGCAACTGTGTATATATCTTTAGAATTTATTATTATTAATTTAATTAAAAATCGACACTAATTCTGTCATCTTAACAAATCTAATTTAAAATTTACACCATTAAAGAACCTCCAAATGACGGATTTAAAGAAAATTATGCCAAAGTTCTACACTCAAATTTCATTAAATTAAAATATTTTAGCTAAATTTAATGACCGGAATAGCGCCACTAACCACTATATTTTGATACAATTTTTTTTTTTTTTAATAATATTTTACTTACACAATATATAATGGTATATTTAACACTTTCCTTATGTAAACATATATACATGAAAAAGTTCCAATTAAATGTTTTTAAATCAATTTTATTCAAAACATATAATTTGTAACATGATATCTTTATCCACTTGTTTCTTTAATTATATTTTATATAACAAAAATTAAAATGCACAGGATCAGATTGCAAACAATAATAAACAAAAATAATAATAATAAAAAAACTGTTAAAATAATAAAGTATTACCTGACCAATAAAATTAGTATTCGTATCTAGATAGCCATGCAGTTTATTCGCTCATTTGTAAAACTGATCGCCATCTGTTTTATTTTATGCAGTTTGTTGAAGAGTTACTAAATGACAACTTACGTATACATTATATATGTTAATAATAACTATTCATAAAACATATACACATTGCCTTGCACTAATAAAATACTTAATTCAATTCAACTATTGTCATTTTACAATTTATATTCTGTTAAACTTGTTTAGTATTTTTGCTGTTTGTTTTATGTACGTACAAATTTATCTGAGAGATGTGTCTACATTATAATACAGACTGTTTCACTTAAAAATCTGAACGAGATACAGAGATTTCTCGATTTATGACCAATATATGTTCCTAGACCTCGGTCGTAAGTCGAGTTTTATAGAAAAAAAAATATCAACAAAAAGATTAGTAGATACAAAATTCAAATTCATAATTCAATCTTTATTCAAAATTATAATAATTATAATGAAAATACATTCAAACAAATATATATATATATATATATATATATATATATATATATATATATATAACAACAACCATTATTTCTCACTTATATTATATATATATATATATATATATATATATATATATATATATATAATGTATTTCCAAACATATGTATGTACATGTAATGTACATACATGAAAAGTGTAGTCTAAAACTCGCACAGACTGTTCACTCCTATGAATTGCAGCACTCGTCAAGGCTCGTTGTGCAAATTTTTATACTCGTGGGAAATTAGTACCATTCTGTACTTGTTGTACAATATACTATTATCGTTCTAGCTATCGATTTTTTAAAAACCGTTGCAATGTTTATACTACACAATTACCAGGGTATTTAGTTTGAGTCAAATTAAAGTCATTTGATTCATCTATCTTCTGATTTTTACAAAATTTTAATATTTCTTTTAGATTTTTACTTATTGGCGTTGGTAATTTTACGTGAAACAACTTGTATATTCATACTTTTTTTTTAAGTTTCACTGTTACAGTAAATGGTAAGAATTTTACTTTAATAGTTTACATTCAGTTCAATTACTTTCTGAATGTTTCAATTTTTTTTTTATGTAAAAGAAAAAAAATGCCGTGTGAATAGGTTCTGATTTAGTAATGTCAACTTGTCAACTGTCAGAGTAATAAGACTAAATTATATATTGCTAATCTAGAATTAAATCGTTATTGGTTTACTCGTTTTTCCGATTTAATTTTTGATTTACAAGTTGATCGGTTTATAGATTCTGAAAGTGCTCTAATCTAAAATTGAAATATGTAATTAAAGTTGTATTAATGAGAGGTATTGTGGTTAGTGTATGTTAAGTGAAGAAATTATTTTATACGTAACATTGATTTTAAAAACCATTTTAACATTAATTAGTTTAAATATAAAATTTAGATAAATAAGAAGAAAATTACATATTAATATACAAAATCAATTTTTTTATATCTAGTTAATTTAGGATTAGTATTTCCAAATGGAAATACTGATCTGACATGTCATGGTCGATCTAATCTTCGTCCCAGACGCTTTCCATACATTGTAGATGGCAGCCTCAGTACTTAGTGACTGAATGACAGTTTCTGGTTTGCAATCTGGTATATGTACCTGTACCTCTACCTTCTTCTACCAGATTGCGGAATAAAAACTGTCATTCTATTACCAAGTGCTGGGGATGCCATCTACGATGTATGACAAAATGTCTGCGACGAGAATAGATCAACCATGGCATACCGGCTCAGAAAATTCTATAAATTTAATGGATACCGGCCGTGAAAGCCTGCAGATTACTACATAAATAATATATTATATACAGAGGTGCATATTTTTATAAAAATAAACTTTTAATATTTGTATTGCGCATGTTCAGTAGAGTTTCGATATAGTACAAAAATTTTAAGTAAATAGCAAAATTATATGTTAATTAAAAATATATAAAAAAATCTGATATACAATATATATAAAATATAATTCTTATTTATTATATATGTAGAATCATATACGAAAACATTTTTTTTAATATTATTTAATATATTTAATAAATTACATAAAAATAAAATATTTCAAAAAATTTTTCATATTCCATATAAGCCATTTTTATTTATTAGGCACTTTATCAAAAAAAAAAATGTTAAATTACAGAAAACTGTATAAATTACATAAATTTGATTAAACATATTCATGTTCTGTCAACATCATATCCATTTACAAAAAATGCCAGAAACCTTTCAACATAAATTCTGTCAGTTAAAAAAAAAACGTAAAAAGTCACAAAAATAGTAGGAGGCGTTGATGAAACTTAAACAACAAACAAACGACAGTCGACAAGTCAGGTGTTTTCTTCTTTTTTTTCTGTATACAGTTGACACACACACACACACACACACAGTTACATACGGAAATATCTATGGCTGATTTACATACGTTCGTCTATTGAAAAACGCAACCTAACATATTCAGATGTGTTACTTCCGGCGGATATGACATTTCCTCGATCCATCCGTAGATAGACGTTGAATGTCTATGGGCTGATACACACCCTCGCACACACATACTAATACATGCACATACGCATTGGGCTCTAAGTTATATATGCATGAACGTATTGTCAAATGCAGTCAGTCGTATTGTATATAAAGACTTCAATATTATATATTATTGTATGCTATTGAAAATGTTGTTTCCTTGTTCCACGTGTATAATATCAATGGAACAATGTGCACATATATAATTTTATATTAAAAATATGCAATAATGGTAAAATTAACCTTAAATTTATTATTATTACATCCTCTGCTAGATTCATTCGAACCATAAAACGCAGACTAAACTAAACACAAACTCACCTGAAGATCAAAAAAATTGTTTACACAGTAAAAAATATTTCAGTATTTATTTAGTGTCACATTTGAAACCAAAAATAGTGTAAAAATTATATTAATTTTGTTGAGTTTTGCAATTATTAAAGTATCTTTGGATTTTTTACATCATGAAGATTTTCTAACGAAGATATTGTAGTAATTGCAATATCCATCAATATTAATAGTAAATTGATAAAAGAAGCAGTAGAAATTTATAAAAAAAAAGAAGATAATATCAATCAGTGTGAAGGCACTGATTTAAATAAAATAAAATTTGGTTCCTTTAATTAATAATTTATAAATTGCATGATTTTATGTATTTTTTTTTAACAGTTTTTGGATCACTGTATGATGCAGTTAGCTAACGTTGATTGATCCGAAAATATTAAAACGGTAAAAACATCGATAGCCATTTTTGATTAGCAATTAAATTTGAATTTTTAATACATTGCTCAACTCTTCACTTGTCGTCAGCAAACGACTGCTTTAACGGACACACACTGCCTCGTACGTTAACGGTGCTTCTTCTTTTTCTTCGTTCTTCTTCGTATTATTATTATTATTCTTCTCCGTGTTGTTTTCGTTGCGAGACAAACATGTCAGTAAATTAACATTCTATTCATGTACGAACATTTGTACACCTCTCTATACGCGAGCGCGATGGTGGAGAAAAAAACAAAACACATATCGGAATTTTTATTATACTATACACTGAAGAATATGTGTTATTCAGTTATTTTACTTGCATCAACTGTAAAATATAAAACATTTCTTTTTTTATTTACTGCAAAATGTTGCATTATTCGTTCATGTTTTTCTATGTAATGTAAATTGTGTTTGTTTTAAAAATCCACGTGATATGATGTACAATTCAGTAGATTTTTGTTTTATTTATTTTTTATTAAAAAATTGAAAAAATTCCTTACTTAAAAAAGCAATATAAATTTATATAGAAAAAGATAACATCAATCAGTGTGAAGGCAATTTTTGAAGGTGCTTTTATTTTTTGTTTTAAAATTAATTTTTACTCTACCTCTTATCAAATATGAATAGTATTTCTATTTTTAATATATTTTATCAAATAAACTAATTAAAATTGCTTAATTAGTAATTTTAAGTAAACGTCTAATCTAATTTTGCAAAAATCACTTTTAAAAATGAGGAAAGAATACGGGTCCTTATAATCCAGTAACTTGTTTATTTATTATTTATGTCTTTTGCATATTTATTCCTGATGACGAAATATGTAAATTATATCGAAACATCAATTTTTAAGTAAAATATGTACTGAACTTTATCCAAAAAATTTTTTATTTGAATATTGACAGTATATATTATTGATCATGTAATGAATGGAATAAAGTAAAGTATTGAAGAATAATCGAAAATTTTGATATTTATTGATAATATTATCATTGTTCCAGTTAGTATTTTTTAATCAGTAGTACTGATAGTATTATCAATAAATATCAAAAATTTTTATTATTCTTCATTACTCATGTTGGGTATATTTTTAAATTTCCAAATCAGAATTCAGTTTTATTCTGTCAAATAAACAACTAGATATATTGAGATTATTAAAATAAAACGGCTTGCGCGTAAAACTAAAACAACACTAATTTAATTAAACTAAATAAAATATAAATATTAAAACTAGTACTTAATTGTTTAATAACCAATTGTAAAATGTTTACAAAATTTGTTAAAACTTCTGATAATAAAAGTTAAAATAGAACGGATTTAGGATATAGTTATTTTTATGAATAATCGACGTTTTGATCTACCTTACGTACATCATCATATTATTGTAATCGAAACATATGCTAAAGATATTAAAATATTCCAATTTTTTTATTAAATAATTATACATTTATATCAAAACATTCAAAGCAACAATCATCAAATCTTTTTACATTCTACAAAAAAAAAACTAACAACACAAACTTGAACGTATCAAACAAAACAAAACATTAAGATTTATAACTGTAATGAATGAATAATAAATAAAGTTTTTCTAACATAATATCATTTCAATTTCTACATAATAAACTAAATGTACGAATATAAAACAATTCCGAAATGTGTCGTTGTGTCTAGACGGGACGATGTATGTAATGATATACCGTTCACAAGAAGAAGAAAAAAAACTTAAATTATGAGACAAATACATTAAATTTAAATATATTATTTGGCTATTTCGTGTTCATAGAAAGCCAAGTGCCAACTAAGTTTTCCACTATTTCAATGAATAGTAAAACAGTTGAAATACTATATAACTAATTCTCGACGAGAAACCAACACGCGAACCTCGACCTAAGAACTGCTATTAAATTTTGATATATGTCATATATATTATATGGAATTCTAGATTTTTCGACTTCAAATGTATGTGATATAGGCGTCTCGAATCTAAACGAAAATTAATACCTTTATTTCGTACCGATATGAATTATTAGTGTGGTTTCAAGTTTAACGCCTTTGGAATTATTTTTAATGTAATTTGCATATTACTTATACAGGGTGTAGAACGTGCCTGCCGAACATAGGACTTTAACATGTAAAATCATACTTTCGTAATTTCTTGCTCCCCTAATTATTTTACAAAAAAATGTTTCAAATAAAAGTTGTAGGGCATAGAATTCTGTATCTGAATCAGTAAATAAAATAATTTTTATGTACTTTGTAACGGCACAAATTAATTATTAAACTTTAAAAAATTACCTCCGAAATCGCAGTAGCCATGGAATCTAAACTCGAAATAAACATTCGTGTGACGGTTTATCTGTCAAATAATATTTCGCAGTATTGTTAACTGAATTGAGACAGTGATTTGAATAGTGTTAAATATTTTTCGGAAATGGACAATTACACAATTAGTGACAAAAACGAATTGAAAAAATTTAAAAAAATTCAATTCAATTTAATTAACAATACTGCGAAATATTATTTGACAGATAAACCGTCACACGAATGTTTATTTCGAGTTTAGATTCCATGGCTACTGCGATTTCGGAGGTAATTTTTTAAAGTTTAATAATTAATTTGTGCCGTTACAAAGTACATAAAAATTATTTTATTTACTGATTCAGATACAGAATTCTATGCCCTACAACTTTTATTTGAAACATTTTTTTGTAAAATAATTAGGGGAGCAAGAAATTACGAAAGTATGATTTTACATGTTAAAGTCCTATGTTCGGCAGGCACGTTCTACACCCTGTATATTAAGTTTGTAAGTTATAAATTGACATAATATTTTGATGGCGCAACGTTATAATTTATATGAAAATGTCTGCAATAAACAAAGTTAATATAAATAATTTGACATTTACTTAAAATTACTTATTAAGCAATTTTAATTAGTTTATTTGAAAATTAGTTTATTAAAAAAAAAAATATCAAAAATAGAAATACTATTCATATTTGATAAGAGATAGAAGTAAAAATATATTTTAAAGCAACTTTTTCCGCGTTTAGTTTTAATTTTTTATAATTTAGTGTCTGCGAATCGTAAATTTAATTATAAAAAACAAGTACATTTTTGTGGAAATTTTAATAATTTTAGCATAGTAAATTTTTTTTTTCAGAATTCATATTAAAATGAAACGGCTTTAGATTATAGTTCTGTATTAATTTTTATTAATAGTCGACGTTTCAAGGAACTCAATGTATGTTTTCATAAGAAAAAAAGATACAAATGGCATTTATAGTAAACAAACAGAACATAAATACAGAACTATAACCTAAATTCGTTTTATTTTAATAATTTTATTAAATTTATAGTGCAAGTATCAAGCATTGTACATTTGACAAATAAAAGATGCACTTCCTGGTATTATCATTAAGATACTAAATTAAATTAACACTAACATTTTTAGAGACACTATTGTAAAGTGAAATTTATAGAAGAAATTAGTTCTATTTTTTATACAGAGACGTTTACACAAAGAATAATGTTATTTTTTAAATACTAAATCAAATTTTTCACACACACTTCACACATTTTTAATAATTAAATTAAATAAACAATGCAATTGACAATTAACCTAACTTGGAGTAATATTGTTTTCAATATGACCGCCAAATATGTCAGATTAAATACATTACTGTATAATAATGTCATTATTGCACTAGTATCATAACGACTTTTTTCTACATAGGCAATATGGTAACGTAATATTAATATTATGATACGCCTGAAGAAAAATAATATTTTTAATGTACAATATTTTACAAATTAAAATTCAAAAGCAGTTATAAAAACGTTATTAGAATATTATAGTATATTAGCACAGGTAAGTATTAGTATTTATTTCTAATTTTAGTAAATTTAAAACATTATTCTACATCATTATCTTCAAAAGAAAAAACCTGACTCACACCAACAAAACAAAACCCCATTTTACAACACAATCTCCACACATTCTATTCTTTATAATTTAACCCTATACCATACGTTTCGAAATACAGCACATTTTAGTGGTGGTTCTGAATGGTTTAATTTCGGAAGATAACGGCGGGAGGCACCACGTCTGGCTGGTTGTCTGTCTGGCTGTGTACATGTATATGTGTAGCGGGTAAGACAAACTAGCCTACGGTCGTGGCATAGGGCTTATACATAAACACATACAAAAACATATACACAATGAGATGCTTGTATTTTGTGTTGTGAGATGGTCTATTACCAAAAAACCAGGAGGGTAAAATATACATCGTTTCAAGGACAGAGTGTCTAAGGGGTAGTCCAGTCGGCCAGTAAAATAATGGAAATGATTTTTTAAAATAGTTTTCATATGCTAAGTGAAGGAATTAAAAATTAATATATTTGGAATTATTTGACTTAATTATAACATAAAAATATTATTTTAATTATTTTACGTCATTAATTAAAATAAAAAAGCTTCAGATTTAAGTTCTGCTTAATTGTATATTCGAGAAAAAATATACACAAATGATATAATAAACAACCAAAACATAGAAACAAGTTACAAGAAACAACAACAAAAAAGAAATAAGTTACTAGGTCACAAAATTTTATAATTTATTAATTATTAGTCAGTGCCTTTACTCTGATTCTATTATCAGTGGATTTTGCAATTATTTTCGTATCTTCAAATTTTACATCATGAAAATTTTCTAACGCATTAAAAAAAATTAACATTAATCAGTGTAAAGGCACTGATTTATGTAAAATCTGGATTTTTTTTATTAATAAATTATAAAATTTTGTAATCTATAGTAGTTACTTGTATTTTGTTATCTAATAACTTGTTTCTATATTTTATTTATTTATTATTTATAGTATTTTTACATATTTTTTCCCGATGATGGTATTGAAACGTCTAAATTTGATATAAAATTAAACAAAGCTTAAAACTAAAGCCATTAATAATTAATAATTAAAATTATTAAAGGGAAAACGAACGTTTATCTAAAAACCAAAATAGTTTTTTTAAAAATTTGTTATTAAAATTTTTAATAGCAAAATCTGTTTTGCAATCATAAATTTTTGTTTCTAAAGAAATTGTATTGTCGTTAATTAAATTATATTTTTAAAATTGCTTTTGATGACAATTAAAAATTGTTAATTTTTATTGATATTTTAGAGGCTAAATATGTATTAATAAAAAGACAAAATATAATATCTTTATTTTAAATTTCGAAAAACAAAATAACGGAGAGTCGCCGAAAAATATAAATTGAAAACATGCTTGCAGACAGCGTAATATTTTCGAACTCCACTTGTCTGATGTCTGAAGAAACATTATATTTGTACACTGTGATCCAGTCAAGAAAAAAAAAACACGAAACCTACCCTATGTTTATTTTCAAACTATGTAAAGACGTGTGTAAAATGAGAGGGCTATACAATCCGTTCGTTGTCTGACTTTTTTTTATCTCTTAAGACTGTCTGTTTTTACTTTTAGTCTGTTTTGCTTGTCACATTTTCGTAATTGTAATTTGTATTTAGTAATTCTATAATAATTTTTTTGCTAAAAAATTATTGTAAAAATTGTCTATTTTTAAGTGCTTTGTAATTGCAATTTTAATATGATAATCATTAGAATTATATAAAATAAAGTAGTCAACGCAGTAGATCACAGTTTTCTTTATTCAGTTATGTAAATTTTATACCGATAAATTAATAATAATACTAATAATGATTTTATTGCCCAAAACTTATAACCAATTACAGAACAAGATATATAAAAATATCATATTAATACATATTAAATACAGTACAGTGACTAATTTAATTATTTAATTAGTAAATGTAAATTTTCATAAAAAATATTAAAATCAGATAAACAATTGATTTAGAACAGTGTGGTTTTAAATTTTGTAAACTGTTTTTTTTTGGGCAACAGCGGCAATTTTTTCAAATCTAAAAATATTTTTTGTTTATTTTAAATCTAATTACAATTAGTAATTATTTGTAATATTTTTATTTTTTTTTAATTTTTCTTGCAATTTATTGTATTAATCTTTTTGTTAGTTTTTTTTTTTATATTAAAATATCTTGTTTTTACTGGTATGAAAAACTACATTTCATATTTTCTAATTTTCTAGATAAATTGTATTCGATCTTTTATTATTTTATCATATATAAAGTAAATAAATTTAAAAATTATTAAAAAATTACTAGAAAATCAATATTTTGAAGTGACATGATTTCATTCAAAACTGCAGTAAAGTATATGTCATTTTATTTGGCAGTAGGTATACGTAGCATTTCTTGCACTTCTTCACATATTTTCAATAATCAAATTTAAATTCAAGCAAAAATAAACAATGTAATTGTCAATTAACTTAACTTGACTTAATAATTTTTAATGTAACCGTTGGAGATGTCAAATTAAATACACTTGACCGTGTTTCTTTGGTCGAAAATGTAATTCCTGACCACCCTGGACGGTGCACATTACATTTTTTGCACTTCTTCAAACATTTTCAATAATGAAATTCAAATTCAAGCGAAAATAAACTGTCATTGTTGTACTAGTAACATAATGATCACTTTTTACATAGGCTATATGGTAACGTAATATTAATATTATGATACGCTTGAAAAAAAAATACATTCTTATAATTTTTAATTGTGATCTTCACGAACAAAATAATTAATTCTTTAAAAATTATCTTAACAATTTTTTTTCAATTAAATAACAAATTAATTTAATTAACAAATAATGATAAACTAATAAAGTAAGGTTCAAAACTATTTATTAACAATCTAAAAATATTTTTCCAAAAAGGCCTTATAATAATCTCAACACCTGGCCAACTTTTGAACATAAAATTCCCCAAAATAACCTCTATAACACCAAATTCTCTATAACATTAATGGTTAATCTTCACGACCTACAGGCTATTAAATTGTCCCTTCGCACAAGGCCCCAGGAGTCATAGCAGGTGTCTGTAAGTTATCACAGCATTTATAATACTATATAGTATTATTATTGATCGATTTATAGTTACTGATCTAGTTAACCTAACGAAATAACACCAATAACAACTGCCTATCGTCAAGCGATTAGCGATAAATTTCAATGTACCTTTTTCTATATTTCAATTTCTTTCTTATCGTTAATTTAATATATGTTACCATTATAATGATAGATGCTTTCCTGCCTATGATTATCGAATTTTTTTTCGACCCTAATTCGCCATATTAGAAGAGAAGTGTACTCCCAGAAAAAAAAATTGAAAAGCTAAAACAAAAAGATGAGAAATTTATAATAAAATCGTTTATACATTTATTTCATATTGTTTATAAATTAAAATTAAATTTTGTAATATAAAGAATAATAATTAACTTCTTTTAAGTTATGGTATTTTTGTTTTTGTTTAAATCGCCATTCATTTATTTGGATGAACTAATTAAATCATTAGTTAATTTTTAAATAAAGAAAAATACATTAACCTTGCCGGGGTTTGAATCCGAGACTATTTGCTTTTGCGAAAGCAAAAGGTTTCGGGTTCAAATCCCGATAAGGTCAATTAAAGGTTTTTATTTATTAAAAAAACACACTTGGTTAGTTTTACAAAAATATTTTAATTACTCAACGATCGTTTCAACTTTTCGGCTATCATCAGGAGTTACAAGTAAAAATTTTAAAATTATTCTAGTACAAATACTTTTACAAAATATGGTGGGGAGAACAAATTTACAAATTTCAAAATTTTTTTACTGTTAAAATTATGTTATTCAGACAATACAATATTTACAAGAGGTGAGTCGGATAAATTTGTATGGTCATTAAAAATGTTTTCCTTTTTGTAAATATATAACAGCCTTTTCGATATTTTTACTTTTTAATAATTTTTTTAAAAATATATCATCAAGTGCCAATTAGAGAAAGTGTAAATGTTATTAAAAATTTAAATTTTTTTGTGTTTAATATATTTTTAAAAAAAATTTGTTTCTATATATTTACAAAATATTTTTTGATAATTTTTAAAACATAAGTGCAACATTAAACATTATATTTGAGAGAACATACTTATTAGGAAATTCACATTTTAATATGAACAATTGTTATTTTTAAAACATATTTTAGATATCCAGAAATATCTATTACTAAAATTGCACATTTTAATATATGGAGAAAATACTTAAAGAAAAATATTTTTATATTACGAAAATAGTAAAATACATTTCATCATAAAGAAAAAAAAAATCGCTATTGACATGAGTATAACTCTTTGGTAAAGAAAAGAAACCTTTTATGCGCGCCAAAGAGTGAACAGAAAACACTTCTAGCGCGCGTTTTCAGCTTTCAGGATTTCAGTTTCAGGACGACGCTTTTTTTCCAGGGCGTCAGCGAATTTTCCATCTGATATCATTTTACTCGTTTTTTTTTCTCCCATCCTCTCTAGTACCATTGCTACCTTACAAAAGAGCTAGAAATCTTTTCACAGACATTGCATATTTTAATCTATACCATGTATAGTGGGTTTAGTCTGGTATGTACAGGGTGATAAGTATTCCACCGTATAATCTGTCTTTGTCGGATGAATGTTGAGGTATGGTCGGTAATGATTGTGTCTTTGTCTACACTTGACACGACGAAAAGATGGTTGCAGCCGGTAATGAGTGATATTACTCATACTCTTGCAGACTTGGTGACTCTTGAAGTTTGTGGTTATAGATTGTTGACAAAGAAAGCTTTTCGGTTACTGTATGACTGATGTAAGAGACATTTTTATGTTCTCGCCTTTCAAACTACGATCTAGAGGACAGTTTTATTTCCTAACTGAAAATTAAAAATATCTGTATTAGAAGAACTATTTGAAAGATTTAAAATTTTGCAACATGCAATAATAATTATTATTAACATAGTAAAAAATCTTTCAGAACTCATTATATAAAATGAAACGGTTTTAGATTGAAGTTCTGTATTAATACTTATTAATAAATTAACGTTTCGACGAACTCAACGTCCGTCTTCAACAGGAAAACTGATACAAATAACATTTACAATAAATAACAAAACATGGAAACAAGTTACTAAGTAACAAATAAATTACCTAGTAACTTGTTTGACGTACTTTTTTAACAAACATTGCTAAACGTTTTGTAAGTTAATGATATCGGTAACTTGGTAAGTAACGAACAGACTTAGCAATAGGTTGCTTAAAAAAACGACTAAAAATCTAGTTGCCTAGTTAACCTATTGCTTAATTTAACAACAATTTATAAATTACATCTATATTTTGTTAAAAAGAATTGATTTATATATTTAAATAATAATTTTTCCAATATTTTTAATTTATTAATAAAATATCCATATTTTATATTTTTAGTCTAAATAAGAATTTTTAATATATCTATAATTTTTTAAGACAAATTCAAAAAAATAATATATATATATATATATATATATATATATACCTATATATAGGTATATATATATATATATTTATTTATTTATTTATTTATTTATTTAATGTTTATTTAATGTTTTCTTTTTTATAATTTATGTATATAACTTTGTAATCTATGTTTGTATCGTTTGCACCATTTAATTGGGGTATTGCCTGTTTGGTGTAATTAAATAAATAAATAAATAAATAAATAAATATATATATATATATATATATATATATATATATATATATGTACAGCTTTACAATTTGACAAAACCCCCAGACATTGCAGTCATGCACCCTGTTACAAATCCCACATCCCTTTAAAAAATCGTCGAGTATATGTACGTGTTTAAGGAATCACCCTGAAGCATAAGTAAAACAAAAGACAACACAACAATGAGTGACATGCTAGATGTGAAACAACGATACTCCCGCCGTTCTCTACTCGCTAGCTGCATAATTAAAAGACTAGACTGACGATGAGAGACGTAGCAGCGCAACAAACAACGAGCAAAAAAAAAAGTAGAAAAAAAAACCGAATAGCCATATATAAAACAAAAACGCATCAGCGAAAAAACAAGAGAGGAACTCGAGCCATGCACCTCTTGTAGCTGGCGCGCTTCAACTGTTTCAAGAGGCGTCGCACTTCAAATGTTTTAGAGGTGCACTCATTAAGCTCGGGCTTTAATTACACCAGAAACACTCGGTGCATTTTTTTATATTTTTTGGAGTTTTTTTTTTTTATTATTATTCCTTGTTGAAGTCTAGAGGTTCAAACTAAAATTCTGCGAAATATTTTAGTGAAAAAAATTATGAAAATAATTTTGTTTATTACAAATTATTTTTTTCAGTAATTACAGTTTCACGTTCAATATTAAAATGATATTTTATTTTTTACGTAAAATATAATATATAAATTGTTCCAGTAAAGTTGGTATGCATGAGAATCTCAAAAACTATAAAAGAAATAATTTTGGTTAAATTATTTAAAATAAGGAAGATATGCTTATTTGAAATTTATTTAGTTACATTAGATTTTTGGTGAAATTCTGAATTGATAATATAACAGAATGCTTTATCTTTTTCTAGTAAATACAATTTTTCATTCCATAGGAAAACACGAAATATAATGTAACGTTACAGGATCTGTTCAGAATTATAGCATTAGTATATTGGACAGCAATAATTTATGGCAATTTTTGTATTTTATTTTAATTTTCAGTTTCAGGTACTAAACTAAATGACACCAATCTTAGTGAAACTACTGGTTTCTATAATTGAAAATAATTTTACTTAATAAATTTTAAATAAATTAGATATTTTTGTTTTCAATATTTTTTCTATTTCTAATTTTATAAAAATGACATTTATAGTAAAAAAAAAACAGAGTATTGAAACAAGTTATCAGGTTACAACATAAGTAACTAGATCATAAAATTTATAAATTTTTGATTAAATTAAGCCAAATTTTATTTACATCAGTGCCTTCACACTGTTTAATCTTATCTTTTTTTTAAATTTCTGTTGTTTCTCTTATCAATCTGCTGTTAATATTGATTGATCTTGCAATTATTACAGTATTTTTAAATTTTACAACATGATGATTTTCTAACACATGTTGTCAATTATCTCAACTGTTAAATTCGCATGTTGTCAAATTTGAAGATACTGAAATAATTGCAAGATCAATCAATATTAACAGCAGATTGATAAGAAAAGCAATAGAAATTTATAAAGAAAAAATTAGATCAATTAGTGTAGAGGCACTTATTTATATAAAATTTGACTTTTTTAATTAAAAATTTATAAATTTTATTATCTACTTATTTGTTTTGTTACGTAGTAACTTGTTTCCATGTACTGTTTATTTACTATAAATGTCATTTCTATATTTTTTTCTGATGAAGACACACGTTCAGTTGATTTATTAATAATTTATTACAGAACTAGAACCTAAAGCCTTTTAATTGTCGCTGCTCTATGCGAACGCACAATTTACAGTTTTGAAAAAGTGTCTAAATGAATGATGAAACAAGTATTGCGATACTTAATATCAAGGCCCGATTTGGGATTTAGTGCCATTGGGGAGAGAGAGAGACAGAGAGATTTAAATAGTTTCATTAACAATTTTTACTTATACTGTAACTAGCGCAAATTATTAACTTACAATTAAACTATATAAAGCTTATAATCGAATCCAAACCATTCAAGTACAACTTATATATAATATCAGTATACGAGATATAATATATTATTGAAATTGTGTGATAACGAATCTTTAGGGTGCCAATGCCAATCCATCACTACTGATGGAGAAAAACTATTTAATATTATTATTATTAAATTAATTAATTATTAATATTAATTTGTTAGTTATAACTCTAGATTATGAACTATTTATAAATTTTATTAATTTAGTATTAATTAGTTGATATTTAATATAACATAAATATATGGAAATATTTGCAAAATATATGTTTATATAAAATTTTATTAACACTAATTAGCATTAGTAGAATCGTGGCAGGAATTCGATGTAATTAAATATCACATAAAACTGAATTTTTTGTTTTATTAGCAAACTGTTTAATTAGTTATTAATATTAATTAGCTAATGCTATGATAAATTAATTTCTTTACATGCAATGAGATATTTATTTAAAATAAAACGGCTTTAGTTTGGTAGTTCTGTATTAATATTTATTAATAATCGACTGATATACTGATACAAGTTGCAGGGAGAAAATAATTATATTGAATTCAATATTTTTTTAAAATATATATTAAATGTAAATTTTGCGATTTTATTTATTGCAAAAGGATCTCATAAATCACTAGGGTGTCCCTTAAGAGGTGTCAAATTTTTTTTTTCTCTTCTCACCCCTTAAATCGTCTCCAAATATGCTAAAAAAATTTATAAAAATACTCCCACATTTTTACTCGTTGGTTAAGTGGCCCCCCTAAGCCCATATGTATTTTGATAATCGTTTATTTTTTGTCATAGTGGTGCCATCTAGAAATCGTTAAAACTCAATTTAGACCTCAGATGCTCAGATATGTACTCAGCGAGGTGAAATACCTTTATATTTTTTTCTGGCGTGATTTAGTGAAAATATTAATTTAATGAAAATATTCACTTATAAGCCCTATTAGCAAAATACATATGGACTTAGGGGGGGTCACTTAACCAACGAGTAAAAATGTGGGAGTATTTTTATAATTTTTTTTAGCATATTTGGAGACGATTTAAGGGGTGCGAAAAGAAAAAAAAATTGACCCCTCTTAAGGGACACCCTAATAAATCACAGAAGAAATTATTTTTGTTAAATTATACAAAATTAGACAAAAATTATAATAAATTACAGGTTATTAGAAATTACTGACAAATAAAATTTTCGGTATTATTTTCGTTAGGTTTAGAACGCTTGAAGAAAAAATCGTATTTAACACTCGAAATGGAAAAGTCTTTTTGTGTTTCGTTCAGATTGCTTTACCTGGGCCACAAATATCTAAGCTCAAAATAGTAATCATCACTTTCTACTCCCCGTAACAAAATATACTATTATTAAAATTTAATTTAATAAAAAGAACAACAATATACAATAAGCATACTATTGTTTATTCGATAATTTAAAGTTGCATAAATAGAATAAGAAAAATATGCATATATTATCACGCATGCGCAAAACGAATGGAAAAAACAAAAGCAACGCACGCGCGTATGTAAACCTGTTCACAATCTTTATTAAGTGGTAGCACGTAAACTTGTCCTGTTAATGAGCGAATCTAATGAAAATTATTAGCAACATCGTACAGGAGATAAATAACTAATGTGCAAAACAAAAAACTATTGAATTCATTAAAACAAAATAATCTATAATCTTTCGATAAATGCGATCTAAGTATCGTTGTGTAGCTAATTACGTGTTGTAGATTTATTAATCCGATATCGTATTAAGTATACACCTAAGTTGTTCGAAAATTTCCTTTTTACGTTTATATTGTTCTTAAAGCGACAAAAAACTGTTTTAGGATAAAATTCTGTTTAATTATTTTATAAAAAAAAAAACGTTTCGATAAAACTGAACGCTCGTCTATATCAGGTTAAAATTTACTAATTACAGTACAGTAAATAAGAGTACATAGTAACAAGTTACTAGGTAATATATAAGTAACTCGATCATAAGAATTATAGATTTTAAATTAATGGAAGCCAGATTATATTTAAGAATAGTTAGTTTAATTTATATGATAAAAATATTAGAGTATTAATCAAGACATGTGGAATAGGAGTCTCGAATTGGAAAATTTCATTATTATATCTAATAATAATTTGTAATTATTTTTAATTTAACACTATAAATATTATACAGGGTGCCCATTATATATGGAATATAGTATTCTCGGTAAATATCGACTTTATTAAAAAAATTGTATATAAAAGTTGTTTAACATTTTATTTTCCATAATAAGACAGCATTCAATTTTTTGTATTTCAGAAAACAAATGAGTAACAAATAACACTTTAATTTTTTTTAAATAGCAATGTACCCTTTCATTGGGCTCATTTAATAGAGATTTTTTTTCTCTTTTCGATGACATAAAATCTTAGTTAGGAAATTTTTGAAAAAAATGTAAAAACTGTTATAAAGTTAATTTCACCAATAACATGAATCTAGATATCCGAGATCGTCAAGTATCTCATGCATCTACATTGTACAAAATAAAACAAATAAACAAAAAACAAAATAAAACAAATGAACGAAAAAACAAAATAAAACAAATTAACGAAAAATAGTGTATGTTTCTTAACTAGTTATATAGTCATCTTCGGATAATTCTTGCAATAAAGTCGGTTTGTACGGATGTAATTTTTTTGAATGTAATATTTTGTGTATTGAACCTTTACTTACGACATGGTTTAAACATAACTGACGAGTTGAAGTGTTTGGACTTTCTTCGATTTCTAGTAAAACATCGAGCTTTCTATCTTCATTTGTCGCAGATCTCTGCGGACCATTCTTCGGTAGATCTTTACCATTACCAGTTTCCCTAAACCGTTTCAAAGTTTTTTTAACTACTGACTGGGTAATTGGTTCTCGATTTGGATAACGCTCATTAAAAGTTTCACATACTTCTAATTGTGTTCGTTTGCGATCCCCATAACCGAGCATAATTAAAATTTCTATACGTTCAGTTTCTGTTAAATTAACCATATTTAGTTTTCGATGTACCAACTTATTCAAATAAACAAGATTCTGTCACATTTATGGCCTACATTCAATTATTAAGACAAATAAAAGAGAGCTCGGATAACTAGATTCATGTTATTGGTGAAATTAACTTTATAACAGTTTTTACATTTTTTTCAAAAATTTTCTGGTATAAGGGTACTAAGATTTTACGTCATCGAAAAGAGAAAGGAAATCTCTATCAAATGAGCTTAATGAAAGGGTACATTGCTATTTAAAAAAATTAAAGTGTTATTCGTTACTCATTTGTTTACTGAAATAAAAAAAATTGAATGCTGTCTTGTTATGGAAAATAAAATGTTAAACAACTTTTATATATAATTTTTTTTTATAAAGTCGATATTTACCGAGATATATAGTTATATACTATATTCCATACATAATAGGTACCTGTATATAAAGGTATTATGAATGTGGGTGAAGCAAAAGTTATTTGTCCGGATACAAATGTTTGACGGAAAATAATTTTGATATAATGGAAAAAAAAATTGTCACATGATTTTATTACCTATGTACAATATATACAAAAAACTCACAATGAGCTTACGTTATTTGTATTTATATCATTTTAAAAATTATATTTTATATATATATATATATATATATATATATATATTTGAAGTGAGATTTAATGTTTGTAACGAATAAATATGAGAGTATATCAAATATAAGCATAGAATAACTATTCAACTGAAAATGAAAAAACTTATATAAGTTTTTTCATTTTCAGTTGAATAGTTATTCTATGCTTATATTTGATATACTCTCATATTTATTCGTTACAAACATTAAATCTCACTTCAAACATAATATTATAATTGCTCACGGCGGCATTAACCTTCAAATATTCTTTCAACTTTCATAAAAATCATAACGTGTGTATCAAAAATACAAAAATTGTAACTTTACGTACGGCATATGCAAAAATTATGAAAAAGCATTGGACTGAACAAAATTGATTAAACTTCTGTCACTAGATCTGGCGTCAACTAGATAGCTCAATGATAGAGTCTCCGCCCGGCAAGTGGAAGGATCCTGGTTCGATTCCAGGTCTATGTGATATAAGTTTTTTCATTTTCAGTTGAATAGTTATTCTATGCTTATATTTGATATACTCTCTTATATATATATATATATATATATATATATATATATATATATATATATATATATATATATATATGTTTTGCTTTATAATTCCGCGGACGTTATATGACGTATCTGGTTTCCGGGATTGGCTCCGCGTTGTCGGTTGTCGATTTTGATGTCGACGTTTCGGCACAGTCTCATGTGCCATCTTCAGGTCTTCTCAGTAGTGCTTTTGCTCTGCTTAGAGTTCCACGTCTAACTATGTTGTAAAATTTAGTAAATCGGCTTTTTTTTTGGTTTTCCACATTCCATAATTAAAAATGAGTAATATGATTTCATTTTAATAATATATTAAAATTAATTATTTTTAATCAAACTGTAAATGTGACAAATATACATATGTGCTAATGAATAGTACCATTTGCGCCAGTTTCTAATTTCACCACCAGATGGATCCATGATTTTTGCGACAGGCATTAGTAAGATCATTTCAAATCTTTCACAAAATAATGTATATAATTTAATATTGTATGTAAATCACCATTAATAAGTGCTACAAAATGGAAATTTATTATAAATAAATTTTATTAAAATTTATTATATAGGAATATTGAAATACCTAACATATCTAATGTCTACAGTTATAACGTATTCTGGCATTCATCTACTTGACTATAAACTTCACAATTTTAATTTTCCGATAATTATAAATTATACAAGTAACTTAACCTAAAAAACATTACGCTATGCTAACAATGTTTAATAATTTGTTTAACTGCAATCGAAAGCTATTCTAATATATTTATCTAAACACCACTTTAATTTATGTTAAGCTATAATAAGTTGTTTTATTGACGATCGTTATGATTGTCAACACGGATTAAAATTTACTTTTACGTTGCATAGCAAAAGATTTTCAAATATCTTTTTCAGCTATTAATATATGGCAACTTTGTACTACATTATAAGTAATTCTTATATATATTTACGTACGTAACTTAACGTAAGATAATTTAATGTTCTGTTAACTATATGTTTTATATTTATGATGTAAAACAGCATGATACGGGGCGGATTTTTGCTTAAAATAATAGGTTTTAAATACCTTGTAATAGTGTAATATTAATGCTAAGATATATTATTATATTTTAATAGCATTAAATCATTATGTTTTAAAATAAAATTTCTTTAGGTACAAGTTATGTATTCAATTTATTTTATTTGTTATCAACGTTTCGTCGAAACTCAACGCTTGTCTTCATTAGGAAAAACTGATACAAATGACATTTGTATCAGTTCCTGATACAAATTTTGACATTTCATTTTCGAATGTATTTAAATAAAATATTAATTAACGATGGCAATTATTTGACAATCTCAACCACTACCGTTTATAAATAAAAAATTTGACACACGTTTTGCATACAACTCTACTCTACTGCAATAAATCTGTAGTGTGCCGGTAGAATATAGTAAATATTTCATAGCGAGAAGAATGTATTATTTCACATATAATATTCACTCTACTCTACCTGCTACTATCTTTAGTATTCGTCTTTCACTATCCCAAAGAGTTTACATTATGCTAGTAATGGAATAGCACGTACTCTACTAACAACTCTACCAATGAAAACTAGGTTTAAATATATTATAAATTATCATACATGATTAGAAAGAATAAAAATTGTACGTTTATCATTGTTTTAACTATTCTTGTATTAGAATAATTCAATAAATTGTTCTTACACGATTTTGTATTGTACGGAACATATGTAGAAACTCATGTAGACTTATTTCAACGCAATCGATAGAATTTGTAAATACATTTTTGATAAGACTTGCAACGATTATTTGTTGATAGCCGTGTCCAAACGGTGTTATACAATCTGTGACCAAATGTATTTAATAACGTCACACTTGATAATTTATAAATACATTTGTATGTTGGTACATGAAGCATGTGTTCGCGTATTAACAATATTTCAGCACCAATACACAACGTGCTAAAAGGAACGTATTGTTATTAAGTACCGAACCTTTTATAGCATAAAGGACTTTATACAATATATATATATATATATATATATATATATATATATATATATATATATATATATTGAGAACGTGGGCTTATAATTGATTGTTCAATCAAAATGGCTATAAAAATTATATTTAATATCGTTGTAACAATTAAATTATCGCTGTTGCACTATTCGTATACATACATATATTGTTATTTTAATTATTAGTAGTTTTTTTTTTTAGTAATCTTAAAATAGTTAATTATACCAAGTTATGCAAAATAATTATCCAACTGCACTATGCTTTGTGTTATATTAAAAATAGAGAATGATTTAATGTGACGAAAATTTATACTTATATAAATAATTTAAAAATAAAACGGCTTTAGGTTGTAGTTCTGTATTAATAATATTTATTAATAATCAACGTTTCGACGTACTCAATGTACATATTTATTAGGAAAAACGATACAAATGACATTTAAAGTAAATAAACAGAACATAGAAACAAGTTACTGTAAATGTCATTTGTATCATTTTTTCCGATAAAGACGCACGTTGAGTTCGTTGAAACGTCGATTTGTTAATAGAGAACTAGAACCTAAAGCCGTTTCATTCTAATATAATGAGTACTGAAAGATGTTTTACTATATAAATCGTATTCTTCTCAGAAAACACAGTTTTGTCTAATAGAAGTGTATTTTTAATATTATATTTCGTTTAAAATCGGAAACAATGTAAATTTTATATTTATTTTATATTTATATATTAAATTGTTATATTATATTAAATTATGTTAAGGTATTATATAATCAGTTTTAAATTTGGTTTTAACTAATACTGTTTTGGACAATATAATTTGTCACAAGATTTGAATAAACAATTAAACTAAATTATCCAAAAACTGAGCTTGTAATATTAGCCAATATATTTAGATTTAAGTAAACGCATCAGTTTTTGTTGTAAAATATATTTTTTGAAAGCACTGATTAATGTTAACAATTTTAATTTAATTTTAAATTTACATGAAACAGAACCTCCGATGTTTACAATCGCTTAAATCAAAATAAAATGTAATAACGTTACTAACAAGCTTTGCAATTAAAATTCAATGTTAATAAAACACCAATTTACTAACAATATAAATGAAAATTTGCAAACCAACTGAGGCGATTCGCAGCAAAAAGAGTTAAAATTAATAACACATCCAAATTAAAATCGTTAATTAACTTAGAGCTGAAATAAAGAAGGGGGGAAATCGTACAAAACCAGTAGTTAATTCTTGTGCTTTTACACACGTCTACATCATGTTTCCTCGCATTTACATTCTTCTGCATTTCCACTAAGTTTAGTCGGCGCGCCACACTAATATTTACTAGCGGCGGGGTGATGGTTCGTTAGGTGCATTATCTGCTAATTAGTCGGCGCGGCCATTTTTGTTTTTTTCCTTAAGTTCAGTTCGAGTTTGATCTCCTGCCGAGTTAATGCAAATGCGTTTTGGAATCCACCTTCATTCACTGTGTGAGGCTTTTTATCTTTAGTTTACTGGGATATAAATTTCAAGTTTTTGATGTATTGTTGTGTACTATGTATGGTATATATTTCTTAGCATTTCTTTATTTGAAATGATTTGTATTTTGTACAAACTTGCTTAAGTCTGGTAAGTCTTTTGAGAAACAGTAAATTTATCGTGTTTTAATAGCGATAATTTATCGTAAGAATGGTAATTACACATTTACTGGTATTTTTGTTCAAGTTTGATTATTTACAGTTTTGCCCAATAATTTACTGTAATTTATTTAAAGAAGTGTAGTAATGTAAGCAGACTAGAAGAAAAAATTGGTATTAAACGAAATAAAAACAACTGTTTCTTATTTTTTTTTTCTTTAATTATCTTGTAGCTCAGAATAAATATAACCAAACTAACTGTGTTAAGATCGGTTTAAAGTACACTAGTGCTTTATTTATGATGTATTGGTATGTATAGTCATATCATGTATTAGTAAAGCTTTTTACAGCTTAAAAATATTTTTAAAACAAGATTAATAAAAAGCAAAAGGTCCCGGGTTTAAATCCCGGCAAGGTCAATGCATTTTTCTTCATTTAAAAATTAATTAATAATTTAATTTGTTTATCAAAATAAATTAATGGCGATAAGCAAAAACAAAATACTATAAATTAAGAATATAAGATTAATTCAATATTTATTAATTTTTTAAAACACTTTTGTATCATAGTAAACAATCTTTCAATACTCATTACATTAAAATAAAACGACTTTAGGTTTAGTTTTGTATTAATATTTATTAATAATCGACGATTCGACGTATTCAATAAACATTTTCATCAAGAAAAATGATACAAATGTATTATTATTATTAGAGAACTGCAATCTAAAGCCGTTTTAATTTACCTTTGTACCATTTTAAACTTAAAAAACATAATTAAATCTGCATTATATTTCTAACAAAATTACTTGTTATATGTATATATCAAAAAAATAATAATGTTATTTAAATTTTAAAATTTAAAACAGTGGGAGCAACAGATAAGAAATACTATTCATTATTCTCGCATTACTTTAATTTATAAATTATTATTCATCAGTTTGTGACTAATCACGAAATTGCATTTAAAACATCTGACGAGTTACCGCTATTGCTATAAAATAGTGCAATATTTTTTAATATAATTAATTTAAAATGTTATTCATCTGAAACTGAAAAGTGCAATTTTCTATTTTATACTGATATAAAAATGTACCTATAGTATTTTACTTACATATGATTATTGAGTTATTACTCATGAATAATAATTATTATTACATGCATTATGTACTAACATCGACATAAGTTTATTTATGATAATTTCCTCTAACTAAAAATCAGCGTCTTTCGAAATAATTCTGTATATTCATTTATTTTCTGGTATAAACTTTTAAAATATACACATTGTATACAATATTAATAATCGTTTATTTGTCCAACAGGACAAATTATATATATATATATATATATATATATATATATATATATATATATAATATACATTTACATACATATATACACAAACATACATAAAAATATAAAAAACATTTGCATAAAATTAAAGAATATATAAGATAAATGTTATTTCTCTCTCAATACAATATGTAGAAAATACAATGATATATAAAATAAATTAACATCGTTTATGATATTTGCATTAGTACACATGTCATATAAATGCGATTTCATCAACAAATTAGTTCTTGGTACAGACAGAGTAAAAGTGTAATTGCTTCGAGAGTTTAATGTCGGAATATGAAAATGTAAATTTTTTAGTAATTCACTACAATCATTATCAACATTTATTAATTTATATATGAAAATTATAGATAAATATTTCCTTCTTTCCTCTAATGAAATAAAATTGAATCTAGATAATAAATCTAATTCTGAAATGTCTAAAGGACATATGTTGTTTAATTTTAGAACCAAATATTTTAAAATCGTCGTTGAATATATTCAATTTAATCAATGTAATAGTTATAAAAAAGATTTCATATAATGGAACAATAATCAAATTTAGATAATTTAAACGAGTTGCAATACAATGTATGTAGTTTATTAAGTACAGATAGTCCACATATTATTATAATCGGTAAAAATAATATAATTACAAAAATAGTTTATAATAATTGTAACTGCATCTTAATTTAAAAGTAGCAAAATAGCTGGTAGCTACAATTAAACTTCACTTAGTAAAACCTAAAACTTCAAATTTACATTATAGAATAATTTTAATCTAAATTTAAGCATCTTAAATCCGTGCAGCGCGCATACATTGTATTAATGAAATCAGGCAAATAACAAAAAAAAAATAAAACGAAACAAAAATTTAATTGCATTTTAAGATCATAATACTTAAAATGTTAATTACATTTAACTTAATATTATAATTAGTAACGAAGCATTCTTTGTATGCAAATATCACTCGGAGGAATAATATATTACTTTATAAGCATCCCTGATCTGGTATTGTAGATAATTTTACCAAGATTTAAACGTGTTAATACGATTTAAAATTTCAGACGCAATCTGATCGTAGACAGAAAAAATATTTCTAGTTTAAAAATAAAAGTAGAAAAATTTCTGACAGTAAATTACTCACAAACGGTTGGGTACCAATCTCGTTGTGTCGACTGAAAAAAGGTACTGGCTAGATAATGAGATGATTACCCACAATGCACCGCAATTAAAATGTAATTAACAAACGTTTTCATCACCAACAGTTGTATGTGTGTGTGTCTGTAGTCATTTTATCAACAGATGCGATATTGTTATATAGAAATGAAGCATTACTAACTTGAGAATTCTTCTAAGTTTAGATTAGTTAATGTTTTGTTTGTTATTGTTATTTTGAAAAATGTGTCGATTATGTAACGGAAAAAATGTGTTAAAGTAATTACTCAGGAAAAATGGTAATTATATACCAAAATTAAGAAGACTACCGTAAAAATTTACAAAGTTTCATACCGTTCACCCGTTCAATGTAATGATTTTGAAAAAAATGAAAAATGATAAATTGTATTAATAGTTATTATATACCAAGATTGAAAAATATTTTTTATAGTCAAGATGTGTAGCATTGAAGGAGATAATTGTCTTCTCAACTATGATTATATGATACGTTTTTAAGTTAGAAGTAAAAATTTATTTCTAATTTAATATAAATAATCTAATTTAGAATAAATTTAAAATTTAATTGAAATAATAATGGTAAATACGTATTTCAGTAACTACAAATATGTTTCTATTTTTACTAGCAAATTATAAATAAAAAAGTGATTAATGACTTTAATTTATTCAATTAACTGCAACAAAATTACACAATAAAATTGCAAGTTAAAATATTAGTTAAAAAATCATTTTATTATGATAATATGGTAAGAATCTTATAAATATTTTTTTTATTAGGACTGTAAATAATGCAAATAAAAGCAATTTGTAAAACTGTCTTTCAAATATTTTTTGCAAATACATCTTAAATAATTATTCAAAAACCAAACAAATTACCTATCAGAAGAATCAAATATATCTTTTCGTAAAACGCCTACACGTCTTGTTGCTAGTAACAACAATACAATAATAATTAATTAAGAAAAACAGATGCAACAATTACGCTAATTATTAATTGTTAATTTAGCAATGTGGGCTTTTTGCTTAACCAACAAACAACTACATAGATCACGTAATAACATTTACATATGTAAATTTTTAGTGCATATGTGCATGTGTGTGTTACTGCATTTATGTAAAAACATAATATGCTAGTAGTATATGCAATTGGATCGGATGCATTTACCTGAAAATAATTACGTTTAAATTAACGAAAAATACGATATAATTATGGTTTTAAAACGGAAAATTGCAACATATGTGAAAAAGTGATATAGTCATTTAGAAGGTTTTTTGTTTTTTTGGTTAGTAAGCAATATTTAATTATACAATCTGATTTATTTTAAATAAAATTATACAATAGAAGCTATTTTATTCCGTAATATATCGAGCGGTACGCTCTATAAACCGGCATATTTCAAAATTGATAAATTTCAAATACTACCATGACATATGAATTATACCGAAATTAAACATAGTAAAAAAATCTTTTAGAACTCATTGCATTAAAATGTAACGGTTTTAGGTTATAGTTCTGTATTAATATTTAATAAATATTAATACAGACTTTAACCTAAAGCCGTTTTATTAATAAATATTATTTATTTATAATCGATGTTTCGATGAAGTCAACGTACGTCTCCATCAGGAAAAAATGATACAATTGACATTTACAATAAATATACAAAACCTAGAAATAAGTTACATATAATATAAGTAAATAAACAGAACAAAGAATCAAGTTACTAGGAAACAAAATAAGCAACTAGATTACAAAATTTATAAATTTTTAATGAAAGGAAGGCAAATTTTATTTAAATCTGTGCTTTTACATTAATTGATGTTATCTTTTTCTTTATAAATTTCTATTGCTTCTTTTATCAATCTACTCTTAATATTAATGTAAAATTCGAAGATAATTGCAAGAACCATTACGTTCACATTTCGGTTTACGTTCCGGTTTGGAGAATTTATAGAATTTTGTTATTTGGAATTATATCGTTTCAATATGGGTGTCCGATAAAAACTCTTACTGTATTTCTGGTATTGGTCCCTAATTTTTGCCCAATTTTCGATTTTCTATAACAATAACGTGTCAATATTTTTTTATTTTAAATTTTTTTATTTATAAGTATAATTAAAATCTAAATATTTATTTCATTTCATCAATGAAGAGTAAGAAAAACATAAATTTAGAAATAAATTTGTTGCCAAACTGCTAGTTAAATTTTCGCCAAATGATTATTTTTTGTCATTTAATATTTTGACTTGAAATGTGATCTTCTAATATTAATAATATTCAAATTGATTCATTTTCATTATTTCTTTATCATATATTTTAAATTATTTAGTTCTTACAAATTAAAATTGTATTTAAATGTTTATATTTCTAAGTGTTATAAATTCAAATTTATTGTGAATACAGGATTAACTGTAATATAAGTAGGTAGACAAAGACACAAGTATCTTCTGTCTTTCTTTTCTAATAAGATTGCCAAACTATCCAGTATGATCACTACGAATAGATTATTATAGAAAGGTATCAATTTCTTTTATCAAGATATCATTTACAACTATTGACATCCTGTCAACTAGTTGTCAATATGACGATATTTGAAAGGCATGTTATATTAGATGATTTTTATCTCTATTATTTTGTTTTTTTCTAGTTGTCGAACAATAAATTGATGAATAATTATTAGATAGATATTTTTAATAGCATTCAATATTCTTTCAGATTTTTTTGTTAATATTAATTATAATTTAAAGTAGCACTATTCGCATTTAAATTTTATATTTAGTTTAAATGAATCGACCAATGTATTTTTAATAAATAATTCTTGTCATAATATTGAATAGTAAATTTAGTGATTCGTACAAATTTCATTTAAAATTTAAGTATAGTTTGTTTAACAGGCCAGTGTAAGTCCCAGCTAAGCACACAAGCTTGTATATTTGAACAAGAAATAGTATATTTATATTTTTTGTTTATTATTCTGCAATTATTATGTTTCAACCAACCGTCGTATCACGTATGATAAGGGAGGTATTGTAATCATACCTTATTTGAAATATCGAGATTTTTACAGATCAGTACGAATTAGGTTTATAGTACCTAACATAAATCAACTGTTTTTAGCGTGATGTCCGTCTGTCGATGTGTATATAGCAAATTCGGCTGAACGGATTATTATAATTCATATTTATGTTTCCGAGGTGAATATCTCAATTTGATCAGCTTTTGGTATAGATCTGTCAACCGGAAGTTGTGTTTTACTGATGTAACTTTAATGTGTTTTACGAATATTTTGCAACAGAAATATATTTCGAAAAATTTATTTAACTTTGCTAAACAATTTATAACTAACAACTTTTATTTGAAATATTTGTCGATATAGCAAAACAATTTTTCATATTTTTATGATATACATGTATAATTCTGTAAATAGGTGACATATTTACGTCAAGACAGTTTTATTTTTAGTTAGCATGAATACAGTAGTTGTTGCTATACAAATTTTTCTATTCCATAAATTTATTTAATACAATGACGGTCGGTTCTGTGATGACCACAGCAGATTTTTTTCTTAGTCTTACAAATTAACTAAATATAACTATAAATTGTGACTCGTATAAAACCAGTTTATTGGAATTACAACTTTTTAAATACGTTTTCTACAAAATAAAGAATTTTAACATTTGTTATTGTTTATCTCAAGATGCAATTATGTTTTTACTTAAATTAATAACATTTGAGTTGTTTTTTTTTAAGAATTTTTAATTTTATTTAAAATTAAATAAATGATTTGTAGACTACAAAGCAATGTAAATAATAAGTAATTATTTACTAAATTTTGACAAATTTGTTTAATATGTTTAGTATTTCTTTATTACAGTTTTTTTTTTGTCAAATAATCTCGTTTGGTTATGTCAACAATATATCGTCAAATGAATTTGACAATAATATCAATATAGGTGTGTGACAACATAGTTAAAAAATAAAATATCGTACGCATAGAGAGAGAAAAATATTTGCCTTAATAAAATTATATGTTTCCGGATGTCATTAGACCCAACCTAAAATAAATAGAAAATTTCTCTCTCTATGGCTGTTGTGTCCCGTGTAATAAAGGAACTACTGTATAAAGTTGAGTGATTCTACTATATGCCTATGTTGTTATTCTACGCATTATTTGTATTATACTGTACTATGTATATGACTACCTATTCTCATTCTATTACTATTTCGTACACACCCAAATTTTCTCTTTTATTATTTGAAACATTCATTGCCAAACCTTTTCAGATGCAGATAACTGTGAGTTAAATATAAATTAAATATTATTGAGAGTACAAATAAAATTGATAAAAATTTATACTTTGTTTTATTTTGAACCGATTTATGCATTTAGCTTCTGGTTCAATTTGTACTTTTATTTTATTGAAACTTATTTCTAAAATTACATTACAATCTGGAAAGTAATTTAAATTTTTTTTTTACATTTAAACACTTAAATTATTTAGGGCCAAATACATAAAACATTGTTATATTTTTTCGTTAACTAGCCAAACGATCAATGCATGAGACACTTTAACTACAGTTATAGACAATCTTATTATCTAGTTAACTCATTCATTAAATTAAGAACGTTTCATGCAACAGACCACAAGTTTTACGATTACGAAGATAGACATTTTCTATTTTATTTTGAGACATAAATTTTTCATCTTTACAGATATTTCATCATAAAAATTTATAAAAAATATATTAAAATTTTTGCATCAGCTCAATTTTACAATTATATATTTTATACATGGTTTAGAAGAGAAACGTAATAATATAAAAAAAATTAAATATATAAATGAAAATTTAATTTTCAAGTAACAAAACCAAACACAGATAACAAAGTATATTCATTCAAAATAATAATAATATTAAAACCGATGTTATTAAAAAATACCTTTCTTGTAAAATTATTATCTTTCGCAAAAGAAATGTAATAATATTAATAATATATAACAAATAACAAAAAAAAATCTACCTATAATTTTCGAAAAATTCAACAATTTGAAACATCGGCGCATCGTATGAAGGTATGTGAAAATCGTTTTTCTCCGGCAATTGTTTCTCGTATTTTCAAGCGTCGTCGACTGTTTTATGATTAACTTCTTTAGATATTGCTTCGTTTTTTCGCGTTTTTATTCTTAAAAACAATATTACATTCCTTCGAATGATGGCGCGCCATGCACGTGAATTGAAAATTTAATATCTGGTAAAATATGAATTATTCCAACGTTTTTTCGCCGTCCAATATTAACCATATTCAGGCGAAAATATAATGTAAATGAAATTCAACGTTGTATATTTTATACCGGCGGGCGGCGCGGCGGCGGACGCTTGTTTGTCATATATAAGGCGTTAACAAAAGAATTTTTATTAGAATTTTTATTAAATATTATCGTAACAATAAACAAGTTATTTTTGAACATTGTATAATTTCTATTTATTTAATTTTTATACGGAGTATGTACCTATATATATAGACTATAGACAGAGTATAAAAATTATCAAAATTCTGTAATTTTTACATAATTCATAATAATCTCATAAAGTAAGTTAAAATGATTTAATAAGTATGTAAAATTGCTTACTTCTTGCAAAATGCATCACATACTAATGAAAGATTACATATTGTTGGTATAACTTCTTAAATTATGTAAAATTAATATCTGTAATGTTAATTTTGCATATTAATATCTGCAATAAATTTATCAAAATAATGAGACGTAGTAGATATTTTGTGTAATAATTTTAATAAAATATTTTAAGTCTAATTCATTCATTTCAAAATACATCCTTTATGTAAATTTACAAATGTATGTAATTATACCAACAACAATATTACAGAACTAAACAAATTTTACCTACTTATGGAAAATTCCCGCCAGCAAATTTTCTGAGGTTCTGTAAATTTACTAAAAGAGACTTTACTAAAACAATTGTGTAAAATTACAGCAGTTGAGTAATTATATTTTGAAATACTGGTTAGCATAGTGTCTCATGGTTTGTAGCTAAAATTACATATTTTTTTTAAAGTGTATATATATATTTGTGTAAAAATAATGGGTATTTCAGTCAATTTTTGGAATGGATGTTTAAAATATATCTGAGTAATCTTCACAAATTTTATATGATTAATTATTAATCACATGTTCTACTACACTACATATCGTTGTATTTTCACCATATGATTTCAATGTTTTTGTGAAAAAAACACTGTTAGTTTAGTAAGTTACTTATTTATTGTTTTATTTTAATATGTTATACATTATTTTATTTTATATTTTCCGACTATGACATTTAACTTGTTACAACATTTTAACTTTATAAAAATAAAAATTCGTATCATTGTTTTTTCAGAGGCTTTTGAAGAAGATTAAAATATAATCAAAAGCTTGCCTAGTAAACTTGAATCTGTTTTAATTAAACATCGATTCCAAAAATTGACTGAAATACCCATTATTTTTACACAAATAAATTTACCAGTCATTTTTAGTTCATTTATATATATATATATATATATATATATATATATATATATAAATATATATATATATATATATATATATATATATATATAAATATATATAAATATATATATATATATATATATAAATATATATATATATATATATATATATATATATATGGTATATGGTATATGATATATGGTATATGGCAGGGGTGGGCACACATGAGGCCTAAGGGAGCCGCAATCCGGTTTTTAATATTTTATAATGAGCCATACACAAATTAAATTTTTTTATTTAATATAATTGCATATTTTCGCAAGTCACAATATAAAAACATAGAAAAAATATCATTATAAAATATAAACATAAAAATATAACAATGAAAAAGAAAATAATTATTTCAAAATTTTAGTAATAAAATTCAAATATAATAAAAATGAAATATAACAGAAATCTATATCAGAAAAATATCATTATAAAATATAAACATAAAAATATAACAATGAAAAAGAAAATAATTATTTCAAAATTTTAGTAATAAAATTCAAATATAATAAAAATGAAATATAACAGAAATCTATATCAGAAAAATATATTTACTAATGTGTCGTAAATATGTCACCCATCCTCTAAAACTTTAATGGGAGCCGCACTTGACTCAGTGAAGAGCCGCATGCGGCTCTCGGAGCCGCATTTGCCCACCGTTGGTATATGGTATACGGTTAATTATTCCACATTTTATATTGCATTAGAAATACCGGTATAAAAACAAACAAAATTTATCAAACCGAAAATATAAGCGACCCCACATAACACTATCCATCTACACAAATTCAATATTAATTATTCCGACTTTACAAAGTCATCTCCGCGACGCATTAGGCTCTATAATGCCCGTTTTACACGACGCAATTTTCTGTGAGATTTTCTTCCGCAACAAAATTGCACAAGAAAATTGCTCGTGTAATACAGAAATTGCGCAAGCAATTTTGTCGCGGCGACGAGTTGCACGGATTAGAACATGCTGTAATTTAATTGCATGGACTTGCAATTTCTAGTTACTTTTTAGTAACTTTCAGTCTTACCAACTTTTATATATATGTGTCATATATTAAAATAAATAAATAACAATAACAATTATTTATTTATTTTATATATTTCGTGTGTTTATTTTGAAGTAAGTAAATCATAAGTACATTTAATAACTTACATTTCTTCGTGCAAAAGTATTTTATACAGTTATGATATATTTTGACGTTTGGTTATTTTATTAATTAGTTGGCATTTTGGAATGAAATAACCAAAATCGCAGTGCAATTTTCTTGTATCGTTTAAAATATACATATATTTTTGCAATTTTATTGCGCAATTTTCTTGTGCAATTTTGTTGCGCAAGAAAATCCCACAGAAAATTGCGTCGTGTAAAACGGGCATAAGTGATCCTTGCGGCACACCGTACTTTAGCTTGGTCATTTCACAAAATTTAAATTTTAAAAAACATATCACAATCGAGAATCGAATATGAAACATAATTTTTCATAACAAAAAAAACAACAAAAGTTTTATAGTTCATTTTTAATTAATAATTGAAAATCAGTACGTTTTCAAATCATTTTAATAATATGACGCTTTACTACGTTTTACAACCTGATTGGCTGACAACATTTAGCAAATACAAGTTAAAAAATTCAGACCGTTTTATATATTATATTTTAACTAATAATACACATTAAAAAATATACAAGTTCTAATATAATACTTTATTATATATTTATAAAGTTAATTATAAATATAGTTAAATTAACAGAATAAATCTTGAAGAAAATTATGAACCTTGCAAAACAAACGCACTTATAGTAAGGTGCCTACTGTCACTTGAATTTAAAATTAAGCTGTACTATTTGTCATATGTCAAACAACTTGTTTTTGTTCTTATGAAGTTTCTTATTTATATATTTTACAAATGAGTTTAAAAAAACACTGCGTAGTTTTATCATGCAATAGGTACCAGTCAAATGATAGTAACAAATTATTTATTACTGTACCATTTAATTATGATAGAAAATAGAAGAAAAGTTTGGTTAGAAGCAGCAGGACCAAATATTTCAGATTATAGTCTTTCAATTTCTATATTTGTTTGCGAAGATCATTTTAATAAGGGAAAAAAAAATTGTTGTTGCTGTTTATGTGTATAAATACATAAGATCTTTCGATTGAAGTAATAAAAAAAAAATGTGAAATGACCTTATTGTCGTATACTGTACAATGTGTACATTATGTCTGCATGTCGGTATGTGTAGACGTCATAAAATAGCCGATGTCGATTTTTGGGAACCCGTTTGGCGGGCAAATCTTTTTGTTAATCAGGGCTATAATAATGCGAAAAAAGAAATTGTTGTTGCTGTTTATGTCTATAATAAATACATATGATCTTTCGATTGAAGTAATAAAAATAAATGTGAAATGACCATATTGTCGTATACTGTACAATGTGTACATTATGTCTGCATGTCGGTATGTGTAGACGACATAAAATGGCCGATATCGATTTTTGGGAACCCGTTTGGCGGGCAAATCTTTTTGTTAATCACGGCTATAATAATGCGAAAAAAGAAATTGTTGTTGCTGTTTATGTCTATAATAAATACATATGATCTTTCGATTGAAGTAATAAAAATAAATGTGAAATGACCCTATTGTCGTATACTGTACAATGTGTACATTATGTCTGCATGTCGGTATGTGTAGACGACATAAAATGGCCGACATCGATTTTTGGGAACCCGTTTGTTAAATACGGCTATCTATAATAATGCGAAAAAAAAAATTGTTGTTGCTGTTTATGTCTATAATAAATACGTAAGATCTTTCGATTGAAGAAATAAAAAAAAAATGTTAAATGACCCTATTGTCGTATACTGTACATTATGTCTGCATGTCGGTATGTGTAATTGGTCGTAAGTTACTTGCTCGCAACTAGACGACCAATGAGCCTGAAACTGAACTGAACCGACTCCGCAGTTTTGCTAATTAACCGAGTGCGAAGACATCGCAATGCTTTTATCTACCCGACATTATCGCGTTGTCATTTTTAATTCTACGACGAATTTCTACGACAACTGTATTTTCTGCTGTTGTGTTTTAAATGGATGGTGTTGGCATTTTAGAAGTTTTTTCAGTATTTTAATTAGAGAATTATTTTTTTTTTAGAAATTTGTTATCTGTCTTGATACACATATGCGTAGTTATGTAAAATTATAAGAAAATTCAATATGCAATAAAATAGTACTTATATTACCCTAAGAACCCTGTATTAATGATAAAATATACCCACAAGTCACAAAAAGTAATAATTACTACATGCCAATAGAATACTTTACTTTTTCTATGACTATACAATCGAAAAATTACATTTTTATGTCTAAAATTATGATTGGAAATTGCAGCAAATTGTTTGTTATTATTTATATATTGAAAAATATACTAACAATAAGTCATACTTAGTCGCGCAACTAGGTGTGATTAGCGCCGTTAATTGCCTCTTAGTCGCGTGAATAAATTGGTACATGCTATTAACTATTATGTATTTCAAATCCATTGAGAGTTTCACAAATATTTAAATATCCACTTATTCACAGTGACTTAATATATAATTAGTAAATTTAAGAAATTTGAAAAAAATATATTGGCCGCGAAACCCAGAGGCTCCGGGTTCAAATTCCGGCGAGACCAATACATTTTTCCAAATTTATTAAATTTAAAAATTATATATTAGTTTACTGCGCTTAAGTGGATATTTAAATATTTGTGAAACGTATAGTGTCATCGCAGAAAACATTGCTTTAATAGAATCTACTACATTTGTCTTAACTTAATATTGAAGATACTCCAAGTTTCTGGTTTTATAGCTAATACAAACAAATACTCTAATTAAGACGGTTTGCCCATTTTGAACGAATATTTAGTAAACGATTAGCAAATATACTGACATGATTCATATGCTAATTCTATGAAAGTCGATTAGAATTTTTATGGTAAATTAATTTCTTTCTGAATAAAAAGAGTTTTTGCCACATCGTTATGTATATATACTTTAGTTTAAGTTATTTAAAATTAGTATATATTTAAAATAATTATTTGATTTATCAAGGCTCGATAGCAGAAAGCATTGTTAAGTTAACAAATGAGCTAACTATAAGCAACTAGTTTGTCAACTGTCTTTGAACCGCTTTATTGATTAGTCAGTTAGTAAGGTAACAAATTCCAAGCATTTAACAATGTTTTGTGCAACCTAGCTTAAATATATAACAATTCAAACAACATCTTCCTACATATTACATTTTATTAAAAAAATTCTATTCGTATGGACCAAATCTATATTGAACAATTCTTTATAAATCTATATAAATCTTAGTAAATAAAACAGAAATAGGTAATAAGTAAATAATCTAGCAACACATAAGCAAATAGAATCTGCGTGGGTTTATACCACCTATCCGCTGCTACTAAGCAATTAACTAACTCGCTAGTAACGAACTAAGTACGTATAACTAACTAGGTGAAGGTAGGTTGTAATAATATTTGCACAATATCCTTGAACCATAAGCCGTATACGTACAGTTAGAAAGAAACTGCATTTTCAATTCCGTTCATTCCTAAGCGGAACAAGGATGGACAGAGAACCCCGGCAAACGACTTAATTCGAAATCATCTTTAGTAATAATAAGAGTTGAGTATGACTCGGCACAATTATAACACCCAGAGTACTGTTAGTAGTTCTAGTGGTCATTAGCTGAGGCGTTAATTACCAAACACCCAGCATAACACTTTATTTTTTGCATGTCGAGCACCTTGTTAATATTATTCGCTTAAATTCATATGCTAATGAATTTTTGCTAACGCGCTTTTTAAAATATGGGGTGTTAATATTGGTTTTCTGAACGGTTGGAATTGAAATATCTTTATTCTTATTTTATATATGTATATATAAGCAAAACAGTAGATGTATAATAAATATAAACTTTATACATAAAATTTTAATATTTGTTATGCGATTTTTCTAGTAAAAGTTAAACTGTGACCGGATTCTATAGCATCTTCAAATATATACTAACATTTCTAGATTTATAGACACATCATGTGATGTACCTGACTAGATGAAATTCATGAGTTTATCATTACCAATCAAGATATAGAAAACCTTGTTGTCGTGATTTTGTGGCGCAGTTGCCCGACAAGGGCAATCCACTTTTCTTCATTTCAAAATTAACTAATGATTTAATTAGTTTATTAAAATAAATTAATGTTAAGCAAAAACAAAATACTATAAATAATATACAGTGGAACCTCGTTTAACGAGCATCTCGCATAACGAGTAATTCGCATAACGAGCAAAATAAATTGTAAAAAAATGACTCGCTTAACGAGCGACGTTTCGCATAACGAGTGACGTGGATAGGGCAATCCTCGAATTGTGCAATGGAACTTTCCGTGCCATTGCTACATCATCCTGTGTTTAGAACAAAATGTAGCAAAAACAAATGTCTCTAGACAGCTTCCTAGTAAAAAGGAATTAAGTATGTTACTAATTATTTCAATTTTTTTGGTTTTCTGCAAATCGAATTTTCATTCCAGGTTGGTTCATTCCGCGATAGAAGAAATGATGCAGGTGAATCACGCTCGTTAACAATTTATATGTAATTTTCTTTGAATAAACGTTACATATAACGTTTTTTTGAGTATTTTTTTTTTTAATTTTATTTTTTGAGTATTTTTTCGGCATGGAACGCATTATCGTATTTTACATTAATTAATAAGGTAAAAATTGTTTCGCTTAACGAGTGTTTCACATTACGAGTAAGACTCCGGAACGAATTATGCTCGTTATGCGAGGTTCCACTGTACTATGAAGATCTTAAAGAAGCAAGAAAATTTTCTTTGTAATATTTTTCTCTATTTCTAATATACAAGGCATAACTGAACTGAAATATAAAAATAACTATATAATTTTAAAAATTTTGCTATTTTATTACACAGAATTACAATAATAAAAATTAATAGAAACTACATGAACATAATATTTTATTTTCGAAATGACATCTTTTATCATTGCGTGTTAATTAAGCAGACATTTACAACTTTAAAAACATTCAAATATAGAAATATTTGATAATAAAACTGCTAGATTTGGTTTTCAACTTTTACAATATGGATTTAATTAATTATCTGGCTATAAAATTTGAGCAAAAAATTTTTTTATGACTTTTCGATTAGATTTGCTAAAAGAGAAAGGTTTATTTTACCTAATAAAAATCTTTTTTTTATTGTTAAAAAAAAATTGACCATATTTAAAATAACTTTTAATTTGCAGTAGTAAGTCTTTTATAGCGGTGATAAGATTTTAGTTCTTGTTTTAGTTTTTTGAATCTATTAAATAACTTTTTATTTACTAATTAATTATTTAGTTTTTATTGATATTAATTCAGTTAATTTTAAGTTTATTATTATTTTTATAAGCTTTAGAACAAGTATATGACAAACAAAATGCATATAATAATATTGCATTTATTTTTTATTTTTAAATTACAGTTAAAAGTATTTTATCCGACATTCTATTAAACGACATGATCTAAAACCCGACACATTTTAAAATGGTTTAATTTAAAAAAATATCGTGATACAAATAAAATAACTTGCACTTAAACATCTCTGCTTTTTTATCCGGAAAATTTTATCTGGAAATTTGCCGGTCTTATGTATCTATATATCGGATCAAAAAACTTTAATTTTATTTAAGTAGGTATATAACTGTTAAGAAAATATATGTTTATGATAAAAATCGAATTAATTTACCAAAAATATTTATATGTAATTTTGAAAAAATTAACCATATTTATAATGATTACAATTTCTAATTACTAATATAATAATTATCAAATATATTTTAAAACGTATTTTAAATAAATTAACAACACTTTAAAAAATGTATGGAATTTTATGTTTTGTGAATGTATTTTTTTTATAAAAAATATAATATTACGTTAACTATCACAGTAAAATTACCAAATGTTATTTTTACTGTTAAAACCTATGTAAAATTACATAAATTTAATATATAATATATTTTTTACAGTGAACATTTAAAAACTATAACATTTTTTGCCAAAAAAAATAAAAGTTTACTTCCCAACTCAAATAGAAATATGTAACAAAATAACTGAATTTAGTATTATTATATACTTATATTACTTATGAAAAAAGTATTTGTATTAGAATAATTTTAAGATTTTCACTTCTAACTTTTGATGATTTGGATTTTTATCGTTTTTTTTATTTCTTATCTTATCAAAGTTTGTACAAAAACTACGAAACCAACAAGACATTTTATTAATAACCGTAAAATGTCTTGACTAATAAAAAAAATGTTACACATTATTTGGGAAGAATCAGCTATTAATAAATACAGTACATTATAGCAAATTTAGTTCTTATAATAAAACAAAAATTTTAGTTATTTGATTATTCAACTTAAATATTGCAAAGAAAAAATTTTCCTTTTGTAAATACAATGCGGCTTTCAATCACTTAATTTATTGTTTAGCAAAAATTACATTGTTAATTTTTAAACCATCTGCAATATATTGCAACTGTAGAAAATATACAATAATTACTTAATAGCATTGTAATTACTGTTTTTTTTATGTATGTCGAAGAATGCAGTCTTAAAAATCTCGATCACTTGAAATTATTTAAGAGCCCTATTAATTCGAAACAATAAATATTACTCTCTCTCTAGCTCCCCTCTCGTTAAGGCACTTGATACAATTTTTAACGGTCCGTTACGTAGAGGTTATGCGCATTTGTACATAAAAACGTAGTATTTTTGAATCAATAATGGAGTCTAAAAAAAATAACGGTGGAGCATATGTATTTTTTGTACGTAAGAGAAGTGTAACAAAGTATGTATAAGAATTTTTTTTCGTACACAATGAAATTTTGTATGTACGTATGTCTGTTTTCTTTCTGAGTTTCTCGTTCTTACTTCTGCTTCGTTATTATGCTTTATGAGGCGTCTCTTGTCGTTTCCACCCTTCTCGACCATGGACGTTCGTCAAAAATTTTAGGGTACAATATTTTAGAATATGTGAGTTAACAAAAAAAAAGAGTGATTCCAAATTTCCCATTTACAAGAATGTAATAACATTATTCAATGTAATGACTATTTATGATGAATCGTACGGCATAAATCGCAAGTTGTAATTTATCCGTATCACTATACATACGAGTAAAATACTAAATTTTTTCCGCAATGTACAATAAGAAATTACACTTTTAATTCCAGAAATTGCATTGTATTTTAATGACAATAATAACTCATTAGATATTTTAAAGACATTTTTATGACTGTTGAGTTGAGTAATGATAATTTTGATTTAGTAAAAGGTATTTAGTTATGATTTAAGAACATACTAGTATGAGTATTGAATGACAATCAATCGGAAAACGAATTTGTAATGAATATATTATTAATAAAACTAGAGAAAAAAAAACAATATAGCTATTTTTTAATTATTTAATGTATATGTTATATGAAAATAGATGGTACAGTGAATGTTAACTTTTGTTAGTGAACGTACACATTTACTAAATGAATAAGTAACAAGATTAGAAGTATATGGGTAAACCCATATATAGACTACTTTGACATTTCTCGGACAGTTGGCAACACTGTATTTTAATAATATTATAATTTATGTGGGCACTAGGAGATACTTTTCTGAAAATTTGATCAAAATCGAATAGATAATGTAGCCACAATGAATTTTTTTAAAATTTTGTGATTTTTTTCTCGATAAGTTGGCAACACTGTATTTTGTTAAAATTGCATAATTTATTTAGGCACTAGGAAAAACTTTTATGAAACTTTGATTAAAATCGGTTAAATAAAATGGTCATAATAAATGTTTAAAAATTTTACTAATTTTTTTCTCCGAAAGTTGGCAACACTGTATTTTGTTAAAATTACATAAATTATATGAATACTAGGTGAATCTTTTGTGAAAATTTGAGTAAAATCGGTTGAATAACATGGCCATAATAAAATTTTTAAAACTTTAGTAATTTTTTTTCTCGGAAAGTTGGCAACACTGAATATTAATAAAATTATGTAATCAATGGGAGCATTAAGAAAATCTTTTCTGAAAATTTGATCAAAATCGGATAAATAACGTAGCCAATATGAATTTTTAAAAACTTTATTAATTTTTTTCTCGGAAAGTTGGCATCACTGGAAAAAAACAAAACCACATGACCATCTTGAGCACTAGACAAATTTATCCTGAAAATTTCATTAAAATCGGTTGAACCGTCTAGGAGGAGTTGCGATCACAAAATTTTGTCTGACGACCGAGCGAGCGAGCGAGCGAGCTGACGACGCACATCCATACACCCACATAAACTAAGTTCAGATTCGTCATCTACAGGCTATATGAAGGATTTCTATACAATTTTTTTTTTTTTTTGAAAATGTTACAGACACCGTACCAAACGCTTTACTACTTTTCCTTGCAGTCAAAGTAGTAAAAATGTACTATTTGAATTAAATAGTTGGTAATAATAATTTTATCCAACTTAGTATCAAACTTGCTGAAGAACTTTTTAAATACTAACACATTATTTATTTGGTCTAATACCAAAATTTTTATATGTATTTTTTTCTGAAAAATTGTTTTTTTTTTTTTAAGTTACTGATTACATTTATAAAAGTGTACATTCACTAGTAATGCGTCATTTTTCCAATGATATAATTCATTTTTACTATAATGCATTATATTCTTCAGTAAATTTAATGATACTAAGAAAATATTAAAATCTATAATAGTTAATATGTAAACAAATGTAAGCAACATCAAAAAATAAATTTAACGTTATATATGTAAAATATATTTTTCAAATTAGTATACTTTTTCATAGCGTTTTCAACATATTATGATAGAAATAACAGTTTCTGAATGGTTTAATAAGAATTGAAATCGAAAAATAATGCAAATGAAGAAATCAAAAATAATGATTAAAATAATTATTTTTACGATATTTAAATATTTTTGAAATATATACATACATACACAATTACGCCATGTACCCAAAGAGGGCACAAACTGAAATATATTGTATATGAAAATTAAATTTTTGTGGAAATTTTTCTCCGACGCCCATGTTCAAAAAGAGTTTATTTTCTTTTAAATTGGGAGTCCAAGAAAAATCTACAGCAAACGATATGTCATTATATAAACTCCCCTTACAGAAAATAACAAAAAAAAAAAAAATTACATATACACACTTTTCATGTACATATAAACGAGTATCTTATACGTCTATTGTTAACAGAAGGAAAAAATTGGTGAAAAGTTTTCAAAAATCTTAGAATATTTTCTTTAACGAACCTTTGACATATACAGCTTCGGAGTTTTTTTGGTGTTCTTTTTTCCTGTTACAAATAATGTAAAAAACATAAAAACATCTTTCATTTGTTTTCATCTCACTCGAGTAAACAAATGAATTTCATTTGCTGAATTGTTATTGCTGTAGCACTTACGAAATACTAAATATATTTCATTCTTTTTCCTCGATTTGAGAAAAAAAATTATTAATTCTATGAATAGTTTTGTATATATTTGGCAGTCACTGACTGTTGAACATAAGATAAAATACTATAGTAATATTCGGAAATGAAATAAAATAATTTTCCATAAACTTCAAACAATAATTTAAAAAAGTTATATACGTATTTCGAAAGCTAAGTTTTCATCATCACTATCAAAAAATAAAAGCTAAAGTTGAGTATTTGAGTAACCTTAGATTACTGATTAGGACTTTGGCTTTATCTTTTGCTACTGATGATGAAAGCTTAACATTAGAAATACATATACAGCTGTTTTTTAAATTATTGTTTCTGGTTCAAGCGAAATTATTTTATTTTCATAACTTTTCGCCACAGTAAGATCATATTTTAATTTAATATTCGGTAATTTTAATGTATTGTAATATTTTAATTTCTAACCATCAAAATTAAAAATATTTTATACAAAAAATTTGTAAACTTGAAATATTAATTTATATTTTACGAACCAAAAATTCAAATATTTGTTAAAAATTAACATTACGCAAAAACATCTTTTTAGATAATTTTTCTAATGTTTTAATTGATTTGATTAGTGTATTCATTTAATATAATTGTTGTTAATTTATCGAAAGTTGTAGATTATTTATGTAGACGTTATTTGAAATATCAATTTTTATTCAACTAATTTGTATGTAAATGAAATAACTATTGTTATTGTCATCATCTAATTAAGTAGACAAAATAAAACGGTTACTGAATTTAGTTCTGTATTAATTTTTATTAATAATTACGTTTCGACGTGCTCTACGTACATTAATAGAGAATTAAATCCTAAAGCCGTTTTATTTTAATAGAATGAGTTTTAAAAGTAAAACTAACATTTTGTAATTTTACTGTGATAATTTACGTAATATTACATTTTTTTTTAATGAAAAATTACATTTACAAAATATGTAAAATTATATAATTTTTTAGTGTTTGTTAAGTAGACAAATCACCTAAATTCTAAAATTTAGTCACCTAATTCGAATTAGCTGAAATAGCTATTTATTTCGTGTAACATTTTGAATCAAAAATAGAAATATCGTTATTCAATTTGAAAGGAAAAACATAGACGGAACAGCTGGTTGTAACTTAACTAATATATAAGATTTTCAGATGTTTTAAGAGTTGACGATATACGCTAAGATGTGTAATAATTTTAGAAAATGTTTACGTCATAATACGCATGTTCACAGAAATTAGATTGGTGATTGTTTTTCCTTACCAAACGTCAGTTGTTTTTGCAAAAATAAATATTAGAAGATTTCATTTATTTTACTTTCTAATTAAAATAATTTTCTAACTATAAAAAAATTGTTAACCAACTTTTTCCCTCATTTATAAATAAAATAAACAATACGTTTATGTTCTTATATATAGTAATTTTTAGAAATAATTTTATTTTTTAAAATATATGTTTTTACTATAAAGTAGAAATTGTACAGAGGCTGAAATTGTAGAACTGAAAGAAGTATAATAATATCCATTAATTTTATAGAATTTTCTGGGCTGATTTGCCGTAATTCATCTATCCTCGGAGCAGAAGTTTTACCATACATCGTACACGGCATCATACATGACATGCTTGGTAACTGAATGACAGTTTCTGTTTTGCTTCCGCTTTCTCTACAAGTGCCGTTACGTCATTGGCCGACTCTAATTAGCCTGGAGCGTCAGAATATGGTTAAATCTAGTTTACATCAGTAGAGTTGGTAGTAGAGTACACTACCCAACACAAACATTCTGCATTTTCTCTCTCTGTCGCTCGCACTGTATATATATATATATATATATATATATATATATATATATATATATATATATATATAAATATTATATATATATATATATATATATATATATATACATATATATATATATATATATATATATATATATATAGATATAGTAAAAATGAGAACGAAAAAGACAAAAAACAAAAATAGCTAGTAAGATAGCATACTTTTTTTCAAATCACTCTAGTCTACTATTTTGTTAGAGTAACTGTTTACATAAAGCTAGCAGTTTGGTAAAGGAGAATTTAGTTTAAAGTTCGTTCAGTTTTCGTTTATTTAATTTTCGTCCATATTTAAATATAATATTATTTACAAATGGTAAATATTTGACAATCTCAACAATTACCGTTTATAAATTTAAGAAAAATGACATATGTTTTGCCGTTTACTACTCTACCATTACTGTATTTTACTGTAATAAATCTGTTTAGTAGATCTGTAGAGTAGAGTAAGTATTGTAATGGTAGAAGAGCGAGTAGAGAGTACTATTCTACTCTATTACTCTACCCACTGTTAACTATAGTACTTGTCTTTTACTATTTTAAAGTGTTTACATTATGTTAGTAATACAATAGTATGTACTCTACCACCGTACTCTACTACTAATTTTACCTATGTAAACTAGGCTTTATTTATGTTTGTGAGTTATCGGTATAGTTTTATGTATGAGTTGACGGGTTTCTTTACAACAAACTTCTATACAAGTTTTACTATATACTATGTTTTATGCAAATGAAATAATTTTTATTTTTTTTTGTTCAAAACAAAAAAATCCTAATTAATTTCAAACTATTTCTGTTTTACAAATAGTCAAAAATATTTAAAATATGAAGTTAAGAATTTTAGAGTTAAAGAAATTAAATATGCTCAATTAATTTTTTAGCACCTGTCTAATTAAAAATCAATGATTAATTTATCAAATAGCCATCAATTAATAAAAACAAGACAAATATGTCTTTGGCCACACAGAATTCCAAACAATTAAAATATTTATCAACTGTCTTTCGCTTTAATATTCGCTATTCATTTATTTTTCTCCGTCGTAATTCATTTGTTTTTCTAACTAACAGTAAAACACATTAGCAAAAGTGCTAAAAACCGCTTACCTCATATTACAAACTTAACAAAATAATAAATGATCTTTTGACGTTAAGTAAAAAATACTTTGTATGTACATATAATATTACATATAACAAACAGCATTAGAGAAGAACACTCATAGGTATGCCTTTGAGCCTGTGTGTACGTTTCGAAATTAACCAACTTGGACAAAGATAACTGTATATGCTCCAGAATGGTGGAGAAATAAAGATGGGAGATTTGTGTGTTTGTAAATACGTACAGAATAAATGGCATACAAACAAGAATTAATGAAATCTTAGAAATACTACTGTGGAAAAGGTGAGACGAAACATTTTGCAAGTTTTTGAATTTGTGTCTCCAGGCGCAATAGATGTTACTAATCATAAGTAAGAATCTGTGTAGTTTCTCTGTTTCTTCTTCTTCTTTATGTAGACTTACATATGTAAAGAATTCAACTATTAAATTATGTGGAATGTATGTTTATTTGAACATTTGTCTGTAAGTGATTTGAAGTAGTAGAAAGTTTGTTCTTTGCCAATTAATTGTCCCTATTCTAATAGACATTTTCCAATTAATTTTGTAATAAAAAAATTAATAAAAGTATTGTAGAAATAATTGTTTACAGAAAATGCAATTATGAATGTATTGATTTGTAGCTTTTGAAATCCTGAGAGAGAATTTGTTTAATGAGAATGGGGGTACTTGCATGATAAGAAATTTATTTTTTCTTAACAGATTGAGTAAAAAATTGAAATTGGTACATATGACCATATCAAAAAAATTTTTTTTTTATTAACAATTTTACACAATTTAAAATTATATACACAGCTCTACACTGTAAAAAATTTATATAATTTTACAAAAAATATATGTAACTTTACATGTTTTGTGAATGTAATTGTTCATGAAAAATGTAGTATTACGTAAATTATCAAAATAAAATTACAAAATTTTGTTATTTTTACTTTTAAAATCTATGTAAAATTATATAAATTTAACATATATTTTTTACAGTGTACGTTTCTTTTATGAAATACGGAAATTATAATATCCAGTATATTTATAAATACTGAATCTAAGTTTGCAAAATAAAACTTCTTCAACAAATCTATACAATAACCGCATTAGAATATGAATAAAGTGAGAAATCCTATCCTACTCGTATAGCTTAACATTTCTATGCACACAAATAGCTATTTTTCACAGACCTTATACGGTGCGACAAAACCTTGCAATATCCAGTGAAAATTTATATCTAAATATTATTATCATTGGCAGTACGAGGAAAATTCTATGAAATTGCAAAATGGTGCTGACATACGATATAAATAGTGAACTATTTTACATTGTTGAACAGTATTAATTTACCCGATTTATTCTCGGCTGTGTATTACACTCCCACTAGGAAATATATGGTCTGATAAATTAGATATTAATGCTCGAACATAACTTAAGATATTTTCAGAGTTTGTTTACGCGAATTATAGGTTATTAATAAAATAAAAAGGTTTTAAGATTCAATTCTGTATAAATTTTAATTAAAAATAGACTTTTTGACGTACTATACGTACATCATCATCAGGAAAAATTATACAAATGACAGTAAATAATCAGAATATAGAAACACGTTCCTTAGATAACAAAATAAGTAACTAGATTATAAAATTTATAAATTTTTAATTAAAGGCAACCAAATTTGATTTAAATCATTGCTTTCACAGTGACTGATTTTATCAATTTCTTTATAAATTTCTATTGCGTTTTTTTATTAATCTACTGCTAATGTTGTTAGTTTTTGCAATTACTATATTTTATTATATATTTTATCTTATTTTGTGATAGGAGCAGGAATATAAATTTATTAAATCAAAATAGTTTTATATTAATTATGTAGTAAAATAAAAATCTACAAAATCGGTGAAATAGTTTATTTTTAGAACGAAAGAAAAACTAAACAAAACGGAATTCCCAAATACTAAATCTTTCTTTTTTTTCATTCCTCTAATGATTAAAAAAATCTATGAACCAGTTAGCCTACTACGACTGAAAACCTGTTCCGAAATATTTATCTAATTTAATCAATAAAATATTAGTCATTCTTTATCATAAAATGATAAAATTTTTAAGAAATGTATTTATTTCTGTAGAAAGGTAAGATGTGAAATATAAAAATAAAAAATTAATTATTTGATTGTCGAAAATTAGTATTTTACAACAAAAAATGCTAGCAATTTGTTGCTTATACAGGAAAATTTTGCTTAACTAATAACAACATTTTATTTTATTTCTCAGGTATAAAATAGTACAAATGACATACAATCAGGATTACACAAATAAACTGAAACATCCACGTATCAAGCTTGTAGTTCCAGCCATTATTACTAATTAAATATGCTAAAAATATTAAATATAACAAATATAAAACAAATAACATATAATTGGATATAAAAAACATTACAAAAAACATATTATAAAACAAAAAAAATAGAAAACGCAGTTATTCGACAATGTAGTAAGTTTTGTAATAAATGTACAGTGTGGTCAATTTAGGTACATTTTTGTTGGCCGCACCGAACAGGTGATTGAGCTACAGGAATGCCGCACTCTTATATGTACGTATGGGTGAACATTAGTATACATGCGCGTGTGAGTATGTGTTAAGAACAAAAGTGGGCGTCCTTCTGGCTCACTGACCTAACGATAAAACCACGTTTTTTTTCTTTTTTGCTTTTAAAACACCCGGTATTTTATAACAATACTTTAGCAAAATTAATTTCGTTTCTGATTCAATTATATTGAAAATTATGTTTAATATATTGATATTATTGTCAGATGCAAATAAAATATTTTGTAGGTTACAAATAACCTGTATTTTTTCTGTTTATTAAATTATAGCGATTATATGTACTACATCATCATCATCATCATCATCTTCTGCAATTCTTAGACGGAACATGGGGCTGTATACCCGAGAAGCTGAACATATAGTTTCTTAACAATTTTTACTTGCATGGTGCGGGTCGTTAGCCCACAGCCAAGCAAGTTACTTAGAGCTTATATCGGGTTCCGAACCACTCAGACCCAGCCAATATCAATTCAGTGGTACAAAGTTTTAATACCAGAAAAAATATTTAATTTAATTTCTCTTGTGAACGAGGGATTTTTGGAAACCGAATCCAACACACTATCACTGGTTTACTACCACTGTAAATAAATTGATTTACACCAATCTAGTATGTAAATTTAAAGACGTCAGTGTTTTTAAATACTTTACTGTATTTAAATAAAACTACTTTAGATTGAAGGTTTGTATTAATTTTTACCACGCTTATCACTCACTCTGTTGTCACGGTGTTGTCACGGTAATATCTTGTCACGGTCATATCTTGTAACCAATTTTTAGACCACTTCCTATTATCTCATCTCACTGAAATTTTGCATGTAATTTTATTCCAGGAGACAACACAATATTTTAACAAATAAAAAAAAATTAACGTAGTGCTCTCGAATCGCACTCTAAAAGGTAAGGTAAGGTCCAAAGATAGACTGCAGTCTATCTTCTTGCAAAGAGTCAATTATCTACTATTGGTATATTATAATATAATATATAAAGTGAAGTGGCATTTAAAACCGATTACAAGATATGACAAGACGACAAGATTAAAAAGCAGAAAATAAAATATATAAAAAAAACTTTTTAAAAACCACGCTTATATTTAAATGCACTAAAAAGAGGAAAATAAATTTTTTCCTGGTTATCCAAAATTTTTAGAAAGAAATAAAAGCGAGGAGCGCTTAATGATCATTGCGAAATATATAGCTTCCTGGCGCTCCACGCTTTTATTTCTTTCTAAAAATTTTGGATAACCAGGAAAAAATTTATTTTCTTCTTTTTAGTGCATTTAAATATAAGCGTGGTTTTTAAAAAGTTTTTTTTTCTATATATTTTATTATTTATAATTAACGTTCCGACGAATTCACTGTCCATCTTTATCAGAAAAATTTATGAAGATGGACGTTGAGTTCGTCGAAACGTCGATTATAAATAAATATTAATACAGAACTTTAACATAAGCAGCTCTATTTTAATATAATGAGTTTTGAAAGATTACTATGTTTACCGTATTTGTCTGCATAACATGTAATATTAAAACTATTTATTGTTTTCATAAATATAATTACAATTAAAATATGTATTACTTTATTAGTGGCTATTAATTACAAACAAAAGGTTAATTACAACAATATGTTATTTAGATTTTTTCTGATTCAAATCACTTTATTTCATTTAAATCATAACTATTAGATTTGACAGTAATATTATATTTATGAAACAATATAATTAATAATAAAATTTACTACTCATTTACTTGTAATAAATCATTTCATATTTTTATATATTTCTAAAATTACATAATAATTATTTAAGTATTAGAAAAGAAAAATATGATTTCCGTAACTAGAACATATTTGAGATTGAAATCATGCAATATCTAGTTACTTTTTGTTTATCTATATTTTTGGTCTAGTAGTTACTGTTAATATTGTCATGTTGGTACAGTTGTTATGAAAAATTAACAAAAACAGGTTGTTTGTAAGATTTACGAATATTTAAATAAAATTATCAGTTTAAATACAAAAAGGTCTTTTAATAAACAAACGTAGCTTGCACAACCACTAAAATTATAAATTTTTTCAAACTATAATATCAATATTTTAAATTTGAATTTGCAATTTATAATAAATTATTAATATTGAAATATCTGAATGTGGATGAAGCTAGAATTGCTTGTCTGGATAGGAATTTTTGAAGAAAACTAATTTCGGGATAGTTTGTGCCATAGCAATTGACGTTCACAACGAGACAAGAATAAAAAAATCTATAATAAAAACAATGCGATATATTACTTTTCCATATAAAGATTTCTTGACAAGAACTTAAGATTCAATAAAATTTTATTTAATTTTTTATTTATCATATACCTATGTCTATTATTTTATTTAAATAAAATCTGGCTTCCTCGAATTAAAAATTTATAAATTTCATGATCTAGTTACATATTTTGTTATTTAGTTTTTCCATGTGCTGTTTATTTACTATATAAATATAATTTTTATCTTTTTTCCCGATGAAAACGCACATTGAATTCGTCGAAACATCGATTATTAATAAATATTAATACAGAACTAGAACTTAAAGCCGTTTTATTCTTATTAACAGTACATAACGCACTTCTACAAATTTGTATTTATACAATTTTATCTGAAAATTTAATACTATAACTTGAACAACTATTATGGATGGTAACATTAGATTGATAGATGCTAATACCGTATATTTTTAATTTTAGATAGAAAAATTATTTAGTATTGATTCAACTTATATTTTAATCAAATTATAATGCTTATTTTTTTTAATATCTAAATTGTTAACTCAAATTTTGAATTAGATAAAAATTTGTTATTTAATATTTAATTAAAGTCAATAGTCGTTTTCTTAATCTATCTATTTTATAAAAATGTAATAGGACATACTTTACCAAATTAAAAATATATGAAAACTAAACGTTTTCTGTTCCTATAAATATCATGAATTTTTAATAATAAAAATAAATTAATGTACAACTACTAAGTAATAACATACATTAATATTCATAAATTATTCATTATTTGTATCATATGATTTTTTTTATATAAAACTAGTTTTACTCTATATAATATATGTTTATAATAAAAATATTAAAGTAAAATGCAATTGTAGAATATAAAACAAGTGTTTTATCAAAAAAACAATGTAACATAGTAAAATATCTTTCAGAACTCATTGTGTTAAAATAAAACTGTAATTGGTTAAAGTTCTGTATTAATATTTATTTAAAATCGACGTTTCGACGAAACTCAACGTCCATCTTCATCAGGATAAATAATGAAGACGGACGTCGAGTTTCGACGAAATGTCGATTATAAATAAAAATTAAAACCTTTAACTTAGAGCAGTTTTATTTTAACAAAAAAAATGTAATTTATTATTTTTGTAACAATGAATAAAATTACCAGATTTTTACCTGCTCGCAAAATTTGTAAGGTCGTGCAAAAACCACTATTTATAATTAGTAGTTTAAAATGCATTACAAAAGACTACATTCTTTAATATGCATTGCATATAATTACAAGTTTTTTTTAATTGACAATTTGTATTCAAATTTATGTTTTAAACCATGTGTAAACAAAGACGAAATTTTTACATTTTTATTTATTTTATGCATCTTGTTGCTAATTTGTAAAACAAATTATTATAGTCTTTCGACAACAGAAAAAAAAAAACAACAACAGATTTAAGTCTTGTCTATTTATGAAAATGCAATTCGGTGCTATTATTTATTGTTAATTAACAAAAAACTGCAATTATTTAATTAGGAAATTTAACCAAGCGGAATATGTTATATATAAACATGACACATAATTCCACGTTTATAATTCACAATTAAGTTAGAAAATATTTTCATACGAGTTAAGAATTAATTTATGTATATTAACATAATTTTTTAAAATTTTGTTCATGTGAAACAAACAGGTCAGCATTTTATTAAATCAAGTTAAAATTGTAAAAATGATATAAAAGTAAAAAAGTGTTAAATTTTCAAAATGCATTATAGAACTATTGAAAAGAATAATGATTTTTTTCTTTATATATTAATATACTTTATTGATTAATAACAGTTATTTAACGACATTAATTTTTTTACAGATAATGTGAAGTTCAAACCGAAAGTAATTTAAAAGAATTATTACAAAAAAAAAACTATCTCATAAAATAAAAAGAAAGCATAGCTAATGATAGGAATTATTAGATAAAAATATTAAAATGAGATGTTCAAATCTAAATTACCTATTCAATAACTACTTATCTAACAAAAAAAAGCAATTTATAATAACGAAAAAAAAAAAAGACTAACAGAAAAAAGTGGCTGTCGATAATGCTATCAACATAATATTATACCTTTAATCATGTTTTTGTTTTACTACTATACGGTCATGGTTACCTATGATTATTCAACAACAGAAAAACAAAATATAATTTTTCTATTTCAACACACACGTTGTTACTAAGAATGATTTATTTTACCCGAAACAAATGCAATGCAGTTAATTTGAATATTGCGCGCTTGGTGCAGTGTTCTTTTATTTTTCGATTCGTTTTTTTTTTTTTGGAAGCTATTTTGTAATAAAAATTAATTTGATGCTCTGTACTCTAGATGCATTTGATATTATAAGATACAAAATTGTTAGACTGTTACTCAACTTATACGAGATAAATTTTTTAATTTGTCTATTTTTTGTTCTATTTAATTGAAAATACATTTAGGAAATAGATTTCTTAATTGTAGTTTTAAGATAAATTTGAAGCAGTTAGTTGCTAAAAGATGGTATCGAGAAATTTATGATGATTATACTTAGTATGCAATTAAAAATTAATAATGTTTTTGAATGAACAAGTAATAATATGTTTACTTATACGATGCTCATAATAGTTCATAAAGCCGTTATCAACGTTACGTACATTAATAATTAATTTTTGTAATAATTCTTATTAATATATTTAATAACATGGTACAAGTTTGTGGTAGTTTTTATTGGAAAATTTTGTAGAATAATATAGAAAAAAAATTGACACGTATTTTAACACGTTTTGTACATACACAATAACACCATGTATCCAGAACCGGATCGAGGATGTGGCGAGTCAGACAATTATAGACTCTTGTAATAAATTAAAAATTAATGTAATATAATATTTTAAAAAATTTGTATTTTATTTAATATTCAATCACATAATACATAAAAATGTGCGAGAGAAAAAAGATAATTCAATAAAAAAATAAATGTTTTGTACTATAATATTATATTTCTAAGATTGTTAAAAAAACTGAACTTTATTTCATTTATTTTATTATGTCCTAATGTGTTATTATTTTACTTTAACGTTATATAAATACAGACATTAAAGAGGGCGCAGAAAAACCACTGTAACAAGTTTTGAAATGTTAAATTTTGATGTTTGTATAAATAAATTTTCTTATTTATAATAGTAGAAAATACTTATGCATAAAGTTTTTTTTTATTTCATTCCATGGTCAAATTTTCTAGAACTTTTTTCAATATTCTTTACACTTTAACCAAATATTATAGTTATGTTTAAAAACGTATCTTTAACATTTGAAAAATATAAATATATTTAATAAAAATGATCATTCTTATCCAAAAATATTCTTATTTTTTTATTGTAAATTGTCTAGAAAAGATTTTAAGATTTGCTTCAGATGTTAAAATTTCTCAGAACGGCTTTGATATATGCTCATAGGGATATGGCACAAACTCTTTTCATTCAAGAAAAAATTAATTTTCTCTAAATGTTTCTATCCAAGTAAACAAATTTTTGCTTCATCCATATTTATGATATCTTTCGTAAATGTTATATTCTTACTTCTTGTAAACATTCTTTGCCGCCAAACGCTTTTAACATGTCAGCTCATCTACTCAATCAGACGTTTACTTTCTTGAGACAACTTGTTAATTTGATTTCAATAAAATGCTTGAAACATCTACTAAATTTTATTTTCTTATATGGTTATACTATGACTGGTATACTAGCTCTGTTTTGGATGTTTCAGTTCATTTGTTTAGTTCTGCTATTCTAGTAGTTGCATTGTTTTAAAACCTATATTAGTTAAACCAATTTTAAAATCGAGCTCGTTATATGAGCCGTTGTTTTGTAATTTTAATTAAATGCACATATTTTATATTATTTATTTAAAAATATGAATAGCAAACAGCTTTTTTAATTGTATTTGTTTACAACAATTTTCTACAAATCTAAAAAAAAATAAACTAATTAGCTGAAATATAAATTCGAAGGCATTACTTTTTAGTTAAACCTCATCCATTTTAAAATAACATAATATTATAACCTATTTATATCATACGATGAAAATATAAAATAATATTTTCACTTTTACATCAGATTTGAAACACATACATTACATTTCTAAATTCTACATTGACTGATCGTCTATGCATTTCAACATGTCACTTATCTTATAGCATATGTGTAAATTAGTATTGAGTGGTATGTATATATTAGGTATGCTATTTATAATTTAAATAATGTATCTGTCAGCAATAATAGAAAAATGTTTGTGTTAAGTAAATGCTGAATTTACTTCATTACTTTTGCTTTATATGTTAGTATTAATATGCGTTTAATGTGTGGAACTGTGCCGCTCCATATAAATTTATAGATTTTTATATATTGCATTTATAAAGAAACTGCACGCATTCTTATATCTATAAGATTATTTCTACAATAATGTGTTTATAGTTTGTTATTATGTCTTATAAGGCAACCAGAACTAAATTTAAAGAGTTCAGATAGCAATAAAATGTCTAATAATAATAAATTTAAAAAATAATACATTATTAAAAGATTACAATATATAAATATGTAAATAAAAAAAATTAAAATACCAAATAAATAATGTTGACTTAATAATTTTTTACGTAGTCATTGGATATGTCAAATTAAATTCACTTGACCGTGTTTTTTTGATCGAGCATATTTTTAGTTTTCTAAAAATCAAGGCGGCCATGAAAAATGTAAAAAACTATTTTATGTTCAGGTAAAGTGCCTTTTTGGTCAATAATACGGCATAATATTCTTAAGAAAAGTTGTTCAGAATTTGAAATTATGACTCTATGCAAAATTTCAAAATGATCGGCTAACTTTCATTAAATACGCTTTTTGTGTTATTTAACGGAAAATCGCAGTAGTCGCAAAAGAAACATTTGATTGTTATTATATCAGATAAACATCAAAATCTTTAAATGTTTGTTTGAAATTGATTGCTTATCTAAGTATTTTGCAAAATACTTGCTCGTTATTGTTTTCCTAATACAGTGTTATGGGTTCTGGGAATCATCTTATGCTCATGTTATTAATAGATTTCACGAGCGATTTCCAATGGCAACAATTTCTCTCAATGGACTATAAAAACTTGTAAAAAGTTTACGGAAACTGGAAGTGGGCTAAATGTGAAGAAGAAAAAGCTAGTTCATGATCATGAAGACGCTGCTACACTCTTGGTAAGAGAATCCGTGAACAATAATAATCAGCTATCATTGAGAAAGCGGTCTGCTGAATTATCTATTAGTAAATTGCACATACAAAGAATTCTAAAAGAAAAGAAAATTCTACTATTTAGACCCATGTTCATTCATAAATTAGAAGCTGGAGACGATGGCCACCGACTGCTGTTTTGTTTTTGGGTTGTAGAAAAAATTTTGAACGACAGATATTTTTATAAAAAAATAATTTTTTCGGATGAATCAACTTTTACAACAAATGGCGTTGTGTCTTCACAAAATTGTCTGTATTGGTCTCATGAGAATCCAAATTTTCGTATAGATACAAGAAAGTAAATGTATGGTGTGCAATAACTTATGATAAAATTATTGGCCCATATTTTTTTGACACTAATTTAAACCAACATAAGTATTTGGATATGCTCGAAAATTTTTTTTTACCTGCCATGGAAGACGCGAATTTAGAAGTTTTCTATTTTCAACAAGACGGATGTCCATCTCATTCAACTCATTTGATTACAAATTTTTGAATCAGCACTTTCCTGAAAGGTGGATTGAAAGACATGGTCCAATACATTGGCCAGCGAGATCGCCGGATTTGACCCCATTAGAATTTTTTTTGTGGGGTTATTTAAAGCAAGAAGTTTATAAATTTGTTTTTAATGATAACATCGAATTATTAAAACAAAAAATTAGGGATGTGATAGAAGAAATTAACCCAATCACCATAGCAAAAGTATATGACCAGTTTAGAGTTAGGGTAGAAAAATGTGCAGATATTGGAGGAAGTCAAATAGAGTAATTGTTATTTAATTTCTGTTCTTAATAAAATACAATCTTAGAAACTTATGTTTTTATGTTTTTTTTTTATATCTAAGATAATAACAATCAAATGTTTCTTTTGCGACTGCTGCAATTTTCCGTTAAATAACACAAAAAGCGGATTTAATGAAAGTTAGCCGATCTTTTTGAAATTTTGCATAGAGTCATAATTTCAAATTCTGAACAACTTTTCTTAAGAACATTAAAAGGCACTTTACCTTAATATAAAATAGCTTTCTACATTTTTCATGGCCGCCTTGATTTTTAGAAAACTAAAAATATGCTTAAAATTGTTTTCAGACAAAGCAGGGCGGAATCCCAAACCATGAAAATGAAATTCTTAAATTTTTTGCCGATTACACCTATAGTGAACTCAATCCGGGGACACACTGTATAATTTCTGGCATATTTGGCGGTGTACATTGCATTTCTTGTACTTCTTCACACACATATATATATATATATATATATATATATATATATATATATACAGGGTGATTCAGACCACCCGTACCACCCAAATATCTCGCGTAAAACGGAACGAATCAAAAAAAGAAAAAATACGTCCAAAAAGATTTCAAAAATTCTATTAATTGACACCAAATTCAAATTTTCCGCCCACCCCCTGGGGGTGGAGGGGGGGGTAGCTTTGTAAATTTAAATGGGGACCCCCATTTTTTATTGCAGATTCGGATTCCTAGATTCAAATAAAGAAGGTTTTATCCGAAAAATTTTTTTTGATTCTTGAAAGATGGCGCTCAAATCGCAAAAAACGCTACTTTTTATTTTGACGATTTTTAATATTAGATGTGAGCCATAATGTAAAAGGGTGTTGTCATTTTAAAACATTATCACTATAAATCGTGTAAAATCAATACAAGCGCGCTTACATAGATATATTATATTTTTGATTGCGATATTACACACACACACACACACCATCATACACACACACACACACACACACACACACAGGCGATTTTAACGATTTTACATGATTTTAAGCGCGCTTGTATTGATTTTACACGATTTATAGTGATAATGTTTTAAAATGACAACACCCTTTTACATTATGGCTCACATCTAATATTAAAAATCGTCAAAATAAAAAGTAGCGTTTTTTGCGATTTGAGCGCCATCTTTCAAGAATCAAAAAAAATTTTTCGGATAAAACCTTCTTTATTTGAATCTAGGAATCCGAATCTGCAATAAAAAAAGGGGGTCCCCATTTAAATTTACAAAGCTACCCCCCCCCCTCCACCCCCCAGGGGGTGGGCGGAAAATTTGAATTTGGTGTCAATTAATAGAATTTTTGAAATCTTTTTGGACGTATTTTTTCTTTTTTTGATTCGTTCCGTTTTACGCGAGATATTTGGGTGGTACGGGTGGTCTGAATCACCCTGTATATATATATATATAATATATATATGAGCCGTTTATTTTGAAAGTGGCATAAGTCACTTTGTTTTTAAATCGAGATATTTAAAGGTTTGTGTTTTAACATGTTTAAAAATATTGTTGGCAACTTTCCAGAAGATTTACTTGTATTTGTTGTCTAAGGATACTTAAATTTTATTAGTATAAATAATTTCGTATAGTCATTGAAAAATCACCATTTTTTCATTACTGAAAGTGACTTATGCCACTTTCAAACTAAAGAGTTTATAAAACTCAGTGACTTATATTAATTTTGTCCGATGTATTTTACTGAAGTAATGTTTTGAAAGGACAATTATTTAAGAAAATTGATGAATAAATTACATATATAATAATATTATATATCACGTATTTCATATAAAGGTTGACTCAAGCATTTTTTATTTTAATATTAATAGAAAAATACAAAAATAATTAGTACATTTGACACATAAGTATAAATAATTCATAATTATAACATATTGCTTATAAAAATACATCAGTTCAATTTAATCGTCGTCATTAATAGGAGTGATTAAGTCCTCGGAACTCGTATTTTGCTTCAAATTTTTAATATAACTATTGTATATTGGGGATATATAAGGAAGCAAGTCCATCATGTCTTTATATTTTGCTGAAGTAACAGAACGAGAACCAGCGTATAACGGATCCATTTCTATTTGTGAATAACGCTTAGGTCTTCCTCTTTTTGGTGACAAATTCAAAGTTAGAAATTTATTTTTTTCATGTAAAGTTAATTTATAAAACATTTTATAGGGAATATCATGGTAAAATCTTATCCATTAAATTTTTAGCCAATTAACGTTGTTTTGCTCAGTATTTTTTGTTCTTCTTGAAACAGAGTTTTCCAAGGATTGTGTTGAAATAAAATCTTTATATTCCATGTTATGTACTGTGAAGGATTTTCTGCAAGAGGCGGATATCACGCTATAGTAATCATTTGGAGTGTATAAAACATGACTAAACCGCACAGAATAAAAATATATATTCCTGGTTCCACAGCGGAACCACTAGGCCTGAAAGGGTTAAAAAATACTGAAAATAAGTTACAATACTTCACACACACTTCACATCTTACTTTCAATAAAACATAAATTTTAATTCTTTTCCACTAAGCCCCTCAATTAATTTTCTGAATACAGCGACTTACGCCACTTTCAAAATAAACATGTTTGGTATACCGTTAACTAGCAAAACTTCTTTCCAAAATATCTCAATAGTTTTCAACACAATTGATTTAAATTATTTCACAAATGAAGAGATACCGTTACAATGTAATCATTGTTATCAATAACTTGATTTTTTTGAAAAAGTGACTTATGCCACTTTCAAAATAAACGGCTCATATATGCAATGCATTTATTAATTAATTTAATTTCACTTGACGTAATAATATGGCCTCCGAAGATATCCGATTAAATGTACTTGACTTTGTAATCATGTTTAGTCCTGCCACCATTGGTATATAGTAAGTATAACTGATGTATAATAATGTACACTATTGTACTAGTAACATAATGATTTCTTCCTACATAGGCAATATAGTAACATGTAATATTTTTAACACGCTTGAAGAAAAAACTAGGTTTATTGTTCATTAATTCAAATATTCTTTTAGGTAACACAAAAAAAAAATTGTTAAAAAACTCTATAATTTCAAGTGATTTTTATTATAAAAAAAAAAGTAATGTAATTATTTTTATATTCGTAATTCTTAAGTTAAATATAGAACTGACACTGAAATCATGAAGGTTCATTAAAAATTATTAGTTTACAACTTTACGAAAAATTTGTAGTGGACTTTGATCTACTTAGTCGCAGCCTATATCAGTTCACAGGTACAAAGTCATGAATTCTAGAAATAACAACATATCAAATTGTAATCAACAACGTTACCATCATTACCACTGAACTAGGAACTTGATTATTCAGAAAATTATACTGTAAATTATTTTAAAATAAGACGGTTTAAATTATCTTAACATAATTTGTTGAACATTGACAAGTATAATAAGCATTAATTCTATTATTGATACAATCTTGTCGAAAAAAAAACTGTAATTTATTAAGCGTAATAACTCATATTAGGTAAAAAAATATATATCTAAAAACAACAGAATGTGCACACGATAATTTTAATTCTAGTTGACTTCAAACAGCAATAAATCTAACTTATGTTAACTCAAAACGCAGCTAAAATGTCAAAAGTACTATAGGCTACAAAATCGTACAGTAGCCATTTGTATGTTGACAGCAGTATCTAACCTCACATTAATTATAGCATGCACACGAGGTAACGGTTAGCTACAATTTCTTATTGTATTTGTGTATATACAGGGTGGTGATCGCGACTCTCGAACATAGAATTATAACATGTAAAATTATACTTTTGTAATTTTCTGCTTCCTTAATTATTTTAGACAAAAAAGTTTCGAATATAAGTTTTAGAGCAGAAAATTCTGTATTTAAATCAATAAATTAAATTAATTATGCATAATTTATTACGATAGATTAATTTAACTCCATTCAAGTGTACGATCTGTATAAGCATCACAAAAATATATTAACTATATATCTTAATTTTAACAGTTTGATTTTTTTTAAAAAATAATAGAAAACTTTGAACATAAAATATGAATTGAAAAATTAAAATGAGATTTTTAACATTTTACTTATTTTAGCCAATTATTAGCTAAGAAATGATTTGATAAATAATAGTATATTATGTCACGAGGAGAAAAAAGTGATCTTTATTATATTGAGCCCAGGTATTTGCGGCCGAGCCAAAGCTGAGACTAAGCAATCGAGGCGAAATATAAAAAGGGCAGTCTGTTTCGAGTTACATATGCTATTTGATATTGTATTTCTTGTACGTCTTTAAAAAAAAGTCAAATTCAAGGAAAAATAAACAATACAATTGTAATTACGTTGATTTGCGTTGAGTATTTAATAATTTTCAATATGCTCGTCGGAGATATCAGATTAAATACACTTGATCGTATTTGTTTAGTGGAATATGCAGTTTGTGACAAATCTGGTGGTGTATATTTTTTGCACTTTTTCACACATTTTCAAGAATAACAACGCAACTGTCATTTAAATTAATTTAATAAATTTAAATATGGCTGCCAGAGAAATCAGATTAAATACACTTGATCGTGTAATTACTAACTATTGTATAATAATGTTACGTTATTGTATTAGTAACATAATAACTTCCTTCTACCTAGGCAACATAATAGCATAATATCAATATTTTTATTGAAGAAAAAATAAATGTTGGTCGTTTTATCTGTCACAATCATTTAATTATTCATTCAGTACCACAAACATTTTAACAAAATAAAAAAAAATTATTTTTATTTATGGCATTTATGTAATTTAGTGAAAATAATAAAAACATATAAATAACTACAAACATTTCTAATTTTTTTTTGTCAATTCTATCCCTATTTTTGAAATAATTTTAGATATTTTTATATCTAATTTCTACTGTTAAAAAACAACATGCAAAATTAATTAAGTTTATTGATTTGGACACAGAATTTAAGACACTAAAATTTATATTTGTAGTTTCTTTACCTAAAATAATTAAAAATGCGGGAAATTACTAAAGAATAATTTTTAAAATTGAGTATTACGGTTACCACCCTGTATATTGCAATCAGAGTAATGGAAAAACAAAACAATTTCTAAACTTGTCATAAACATCAACAGGTAAACTTGTCATTTCAGATGTTTAATCTTATTTGCGAATGATATATTCCAGCGTTTCACAGAATAGAAATCACAGTAATTGGTATTAAATACAATAATTTAATAGATATAATATTGTACGACAATTAGCCATCTGTCATATTGCAAATATTCTAACGCGATTTAAAACAAGATCTGTTTGAAATCTTTTCGCACTATTGAGCCAGTAATAATGATCAATTTTCTTGAGCTTGCTTTTGTGCAGTGAGTAAATGTCAAACATTTGTCAGGTTCGTAGCGGAAATATGTAGCACAAATTTGTTTAAATATTGTAATTGAAACGTTTATTTGTAATAATTAGTTATAACATATTGATAAAGTTTTCGATATACTGTAATAATAAACATAGTAAAAAATCTTTCAGAACTTATTACATTAATATAAAACGGTTTTAGGTTATAGTTCTATATTTATATTTATTAATAATCGATGTTTCAACGAACTCAACGTACGTCTTCATCTTTTTTCCTGATGAAGAACATCAATTATTAATAAGTATTAATAGAGAACTACAAGCTATAGCCATTTTATTTTAATATAATAAGATCTAACAGATTTTTTAATATATTAATAATTAGCGCGTAACATATTTGACATATATAATTAAAATAACAGTACTGAACAGTAAAGACAAAATAACAAGATATTTCTTAATTTTATTCATATGATATTGAAACAAATGCTAGTGCACATTTCTTAGTTCACACATTGTAGTAAGTAAATAAAAATAATATTCACAAACATGAACTAAAAACAGAATGTAATTAAAAGTTGAATAATTAAGTAACTTGATTAAAACAATATCATTGCAATAATACCGAGCGTAGGCAAATGAATAAATGTAATAAAATTAATGAATTAAAAAAAAAAAGCTGAATTGTAAAATGACAGTTATAAAATATATGTATAACAAGCAAATGAAATATTACATTCTTCGTGTTATAACAACCTGTAATTTTTCCTCGACAGTCATTTTTAACCGACGAGGAAGTAAATAAATCTATTGTTACGACTTAATTAAAATACCACAGTACCTTATGCAAATATTGCTGCGTACTGACTTACCGACTTTAATAATTTTACTTTAAATATTTATTATATTGTTTGCGTTTATTCGTTACATTCGGTATTTATTAGGTACACTAAAGATGAAAATTGTTTATTCTCAATTTAAAAATTATTGAAAAAAAATATTTTCAATGTAGTTAACATAGTAAAATATCTTTCAGAAAAAAAGATGATTTATTTGTGTAAAATATACCAGTCCAGAAAATTCTATAAATTAAATAGATACCGGCCGTAAAAACCTAAAGATTTTTGATATATTTTTTTGTATAAAAATAAAATATTTTATATACAATATATACAATTTATAATATTTTGTATTATTTTTGAGTTAAACGTATCAACATTTGATTTTCTTATGGACACGGTAACTTTTCTCCAAATATTCCTATCCAGACAAGCAACTCTAGCTTTATCCACATTCATGATACCTTTTACACATGCTCTTCTATTACTATTTTGGAAGCTATTGTTCACGTAAAATACTCTAAATCACTCCATCTACTTATCGGACATTTACGCAAATGTATACCTTCAAAATCATTCACATATATTTTTTTAACCAACCATTCATTAGACATTATTTATTTGTAATTTAATATCATTTTTTTAGTAAATTTTTCTCATTATTCTTATTTCTGTTTTCATGAATGCAAATGACAAATATTAGAAAAGTAATATAACTTAAGACATAATTTTCTAAAACAAGACCATTCATCATTCAATCTATTATTACCGCAAACAAAAGACAATCACAATCCTTGGAACAATATTAATAAATCTTAATTCTAAAAAACGTAAACATTCGAATTCTTATTGTAGTATGGTGATGTCTGGTGTGAAAATCGTTTAATATTCATTAGCGTGTTCGAACTAAAACAAAAGCAACACGGCCAAAACAACAGAGCACGCCGTGTGTGTTGCCTTAACGGTAACCCTAAAACCCTAGTCTATGGATACGAAACCGTAAATCCTAACGCCTAATCCCTAAAGAGAATCGATTAGTTGTGGATATTCCAGATTCCTGTTTAACACTCCAACGTGGTGCAACTTAGTATATATACCTTTGGCTAAAACTAAATACGTAATGTAGTTGAAGCATCAGAGACGTGTTGGCACGCTATTTGGTGAGATATGCATACTAAAAGTTCTTAGCCTGACTATTATGGTCGTTCAAATTAAAATCGCTTGGTAGGTTAAATAAAATATTAACTAATTTTAATAATACATGTTTTATGTTAAAGCACAAATGCTTAACTATTGAATAATCAAATAATAATATAGTTAACATAGTAAAAAATCTTTCAGAACTCATTATATTAGAATAAAACAATTTTAGGTTTTAGTTCTGTAATAATAATTTATTAATAAATCAACGTTTCGACAAACTGAACGTGCATCTTCTTCTTTTTTTCTGATAAAGACGCACGTTCAGTTCGGTGAAACTCTGATTTATTAATAAATTATTACAGAACTAGAACCTAAAGTCGTTTTTTTATAATATACTTTATATCAATATCTTTTGTACAAAAGTATTTTGAAATTTAATGTTAGGTGACTTTAATTTTGACAACAAAAATATTCTATTAGTTATTTTTCGTATAAAACATGTAAGGATATGATGATTTATTTAGAAGAAAAGTATATATCAAATTTAAATTTATGCTGTAATTTTTAAATCTGTATGATCTGTTGTGTTGTAGAATGTTTGTAATAAATAAAATTAAAATAAAAAGGCTTTAGGATTAAGTCCTGTTTATATTTTATTAAAAAAAATCGACGTTTTGACGTACTCGACGTACATCATCATCATTATCAGGAAAAATTATAAAAATGTCATAAATAAACAGAAAATAAGTAACTGGATTATAAAATTTATAAATTATTAATTAAAAAAAGCAAAATTTTATTTAAATCAGTGCCTTCAGACTGATTGATGTTATTTTTTTTCTTTACAAATTTCTATATCAACCTTACAGTTAACATTGTTAGATGTTGTAATTATAATAGTATCTTCGAATTTTACATCATCAAGATTTTCGACTTTTGGCAAACTCATTTCGAAGATTGGTAAAGGGAGAATTAGGACATTAGAAATATATATTTTGCTATGTTATTTCCAAAAATTGTAATTAAAAACTAAAAACATTCTAAAAATGCTCGGTTTACTAGATACTTATCAATAAACCAGGAAAATAGTTCAAAATATTTATTTAGAAAATGAACAACACTTCTGTCAGAATATGTTTTTCGGATTAGAGAAGAATAAGTGTGTAAACTTAAAAATTATTTTAATATTATTTTTAAAAAATCTGTAGCTGTTTTGATTACAAAAAAATTAACATAATAAGAGGCTTATTACAATTATTTATCAATTCTTATTTGCAATAATCAGTTCTCAAACTTTTGTAACACACTCATCGCACCGGAGGAGACCAACAACCAAACACACCCCAGAATAAACTACCCCCTTTTGCTTACCCAGTGGCACTGCACTCATTGTCAGTACAAGGCGGGTGGCGGGCCCAAAGATAAACGACATGTCACCATTTATTTCAATTTTCCATCGTCCATAGACTCTACCTTTGCTTCACCATCGCGCATCGTGCGCGCATTCGCTCGTTCGCGTTTTTCTCCTCGTTTTCAAATCGCACATCGGGCCTTGCCTATTCCACTATCTATATGCATGCTGAGTTTAGCGCAGCGCCCAACACGGCGGGCAACACGCAATACGCGAATGCTTTGCGTGTCGTCTGACAATAAACAGCGAGAAACGAGTCGAGTGTTGTGTTGTTTTTACTCAGTTTTTTTTTTCTAAGTCCCCGGACTGAGCGGAAAAGAGATGGAACGATCTCTGTAAATAATGTAATTGTCATTATTTTTAATATTGAATTATTATTGTTGTATGCCGTGGCAAAATGATATAAACTGATGCTGGAAATTCATTTGCAAATGCACGAAATTCCCAATTTGATCATTTCTTTTTTTTCTTTCTGTTTTTTTTGTTTCGTATCTATATTCGTGTTGTGTGTATTTGTATTCTATTTTAGTAACTATACTGTGTATTTGTCGTAATTTTCTAATGTTATATTAGAAATACAGTAATATTTATTAAAATACTGATCAAAGCTGGGCTTATAGCTACTTTTAGTAGCTTATACACTGTAAAAAAAATTACGTAGTTTTAAATGTAATTTATGTAATTTTTACCTGTTTTGTGAATGTAATTTTTTATGAAAAATTTAGTATTACGTAAATTGTTACAAAATTGTACAAAATGTTGTTATTTGTACTGTTAAAATCCATAAAATTACATAAATTTAAAATATATTTTTTACAGTGTAGTTACTTTTGGTAGCTACAAGTTACTAAAAGTAGCTTGTAGATACTTGTACTAGTTTACAGTTACTTTTAGTAGTTTATAGATACTTTTAGTAATTTATGACTAGTTTTAGAAATTTATAGCTATTTTTAGTAGTTTATAGCTACTTTTAGTAGTTACATCCTCTTTTCTATACTTAATCGTTACTTTTCTTAACGTAGTTGTTTTATTAGTATTTTGACTAGAAGGAAAAATGTATAGTTCTCGTCAGTACGGTGTTTGCATCATTTACAAAGTAGCTTAAAAAGAAGGTTACAAAGTAGCTCAAAAGCGCTTACAAAGTAGCTTACAAAAGCGCTTACAAAGTAGCTTACAAAGTAACTTAAAAAGTAGCTAAAGGTTTGATAGCTACTTTTGGAAAAAAAGTAGCTGTAGCTTATAGTTTTATAAATTTTTAAAGAATAGCTTGTAGCTGTAGCTTAGCTACATTAATTGAGTTGCTTGCCCAGTTTTTTTTATCCAATAATGACCCAGCACATTGTGGAACATGTTTTTTTTTTTTACAATTTAATGTATTATTAAACAAAATTATGTTACTAAAAATATTTTTTTATATACTTAATTTATTTGAATATTTAATACTAAATTTTTTGTAAAAATAAAATAAAAATTATTTAAAAATAATACTAATTTTATAGTCGCTTTGTGTATAATTAAATTGAAAATAATATTTTATATATGTTGTGTCTTTTTTCAGCTTATATAAAAACATATAGTTGTAAGTAATAATCTTTGCTGGTACTTGTCTAACACATTGAAATATTTTTTTAATTTTCAACAAACAGTTTTCTACATTTAACTTGATTAATACGCACAATCTTGTTAGGTTTTGTTTATAAATAAACTGAAATAAACCCAAGAATTTATTAATTAAAATTATTAGCCAATCAAAGTAAAGCGTTCCGAGACAGGTATACAGTGTCATTCGATAACCAATTTTAGTTGTGAGAAATGACTGATTTTGATATCATATCTGTGAACATTTTCTGGAATTTCATTGCATTTTATATTAAATAAGTGTTTAAAATTATGCGTATTTGTGATTTTAAAACTTTGGTTAATAAGTGCATGTGATATTGTAGATTTTCATTTATGAAAATTTTAGTTATGAATAATTATTGATTTCAAACTTTTAACATTTATACCACCTTTAATACATTTTATATTAAATAAGTGTTTATGAATTAATGTGTTTGTTTCCGAAAGTTTGAAATAAATACATTTGATGACTGTAAAGTAAAGTTTTACCAACGGAAAATTAAGGTAAGCAAAAATCACTGATTTATATACTAGGTTATTGAACTATAAAATAAGAATAGTTATTGTCAATTTAGAATCTACTATAAAAAGTAAATTTAAACATGTATTTAATTTTCAAATTGATCTCCAATAAGCCCAGAATATATCATTAAATATTGTTAATTTGGCAGCAACGATTCGATGTATTCTGTGTTCATACTTATAACGTACACTTGCATTTCTTAAACAAAAACAGAGAATAGAAAATAAAATAGTTGTATCATCGGTAAAGGTAAAAGTCATTATGTATGTTTTTTGAAAATTGAGTTACTATAGTGATAATTTTTTAACGAAGTATTGATATTTTTCGATTATTAATGAGGAGTAGTATTCCCGTTTACAGTAAAATTCTGTACAGTAGTTTTCTATTTTTAAAAAAGATATTCACAAATAAATCATTGTTTTCTCTTAAATAAAAAATAGGAGTTAATGAGTTTGACATTTGAACCAACAATATGAGAGGTTAGATGACGTGGTATTATTTTCGGGTGTGAGGTGTTATGCATAGGGATGGGAATGTATAATATTTCATGTATAATACATCGTTTTTTTACGAGTAAAAAATAATCTTTTACATTGAATAAATTAATTTCTTTACGTAAAAGATGTATAATATATAAAAAAGGATATTTATGTTTGAGTCACATTTATTTGCATTGAGTTATTTGAGTTATCTACAAAAAATTTAAAATTTATAAAGTAAATGAATAATATAATACAATGTAAACCCATAATTAACCATATTTTTACATACACCGTCTGAGTAAAAAAAAAAAATAAAAAATTATTAAAACAACAAATATCTATTCAAAAAAATTTTTAAAAAAAATTTCACAAAATCGGATTGAACAAACGAAAACACATTTCTAATAGAAAAAAAAATCAGTTACCAAGCATTGTGGCTGCCATTTACGATGTATGATGAAACGTCTGCGACGAAGATAGGTCGACCACGGCACACCAGCTCACAAAATTTTTATAAAATTAATAAATACCGGTCGTGAAAGTCTGAAAATACTAGAAAATATTTATATATAATTAGAAAATTTGTAGTAGTTATTATAATAATCCGAACAAAGTGGAATATTTTTACTTTATTTGACTAATTTATAATGAAGTTTTTAAAAATTTAATAATCTTGAACATCCCGTCATTTTAAGTTTGTGCTCATACTTATAAAAACACGTGATTTATTTTACTTATTATGACAAATTTGACAAATTCAAAAAAGCTACCTAGTGAAGTAATAAAGAAATAAAATTAAACATTATTTATTTTTTTTACATATTTTACACTTTTTTACAAGTAAACGTAAAAAAAAAAACACTTTTTTATTCGTAAATGCCCATCCCTGGTGTCATCTGATTTGAAAAGTATGATTTTTACGTTTTTTAAAATTTATATATCTAAATAAATATATCTATAATTTTCAAACGCATTATTTGGAGTGTCTTCATATTTTTAGTTAAAAAGAATAATATAAGATAATTAAAATAAAGAAATTTAATTATAGTAAACCGCTTCATTTTATCTCAACTTGTAAAACAAATTGAATACTGAATACTTATATGAAACAGCCTCATAGTTTTAGCTAATAAAACAAACAAAAATATTAATTCGAAAGCATTATTATTAGATAGATCCTTTTAATAAAACATACTTAGCAGACTGAAAATGCATTTTCAATTAATTTATTATTAGTACAAACAGATTATACATATATGGCAAATATTTTAATGTATCTTATGGTAGAAGCAGTGAACCACAAATATTATTAGATACCAATATTCATTCATCTATTACGCATTACGTGAAAACGTGTAAAAGCAAAATTAATGTTGAAATTAGCTTACGGTAACACAGATGATAAATACTCGAACGTTAACTAACGTTAAGTTAAGGCAGGTGCCAAAAAAGACCGTGAGATCGCCTTTAAGGCATTTTAATACATTCCACCTGCGCAAATATATAATATAACGTAAGACTTATATATATGATAACGAAAAAAATATGTGTTTTTTTTTAATATTGTTATAGGAACATAAAGCTACTGCAATTATTTCAAGATGGATGAAAAAAATTATTATGTTAATTAATTTAATAAGTTCGTCTTTTTGTTTTCTTTATATATGCTTCAATTATATGATAAATTGTAGAATAATACATTAAGTAAATGTTTTGTTATTATGTATTTTATAACAGCTGGTTTTAATGACTGATTAAAAAGTAATTTATATACATATATTGTCGATTTTGTTATAATGGTTAGTTAAAAATATAAATTATTATCTATGATAAATATTTTATTGAATTTATAGAATTTTCTTGACTAGTATGCCGTGGTCGATCTATCCTCGTTGCAGACGTTTTGCCATACATCGTAGATAGCTATCTCAAACGAAAATAAGCAATACAATTGTCAATTAATTGAACTTGACATAAAAAAATTTTCATATGGCTGTTGAAGATGTCAGATTAAATACAATTGACGTTGTTTGATTCTGCCACCAATGGTGTATATAGTAACTAACTACTGTATAATAATGTTATTATCGCACTAGTAATATAATGACTCTTTTACATAGGCAATATGGTAACATAATATTAATATTATGATTTGCTTGAAGAAAAACAAATTTAAAACAGCAGAAATCATGAAACGTAAGTTAATATTTTTTATGGTCAGGTTTACGAAACAAGAATTTTATTAGTAACAAATAATTATTTTCAAATAAACATGGCTGAACATATAAAATTTATATTTTTTTTCTTTTTTATACTTTTTGATACGTCAAATAAAATAAAAGTTCACATATTTTACTTTAAGTTTAGTTTTTATTACTAAATAATAAATCATGCAGATAAAACTTTTTATTAGTTCATAATTTCGTACATTTTTCATGCACGCAAAAAAAAATTCGTTTTATCAAAGAAACAAAAGAAAAAAATTCTCTTGTTTTTATTTTTTCCATAATCGTGAAAAAAATATAGTGATAAAAATATTGATAGTGGAAATTTTATAGAAATACCAAGTTTTATGATCGCATATAAAAATATTTCCTAAAACGTTTATTCACCTTGTGTTTGCCAGAAAATATGATTTATTTAATAAATTAATTTTTATTTGAACAGAATTTAAAAACAAAAGAATATTTATTTCAGGCTTTAGAGTAACATGTAGTTTATAGTCAATTAGAACATTGCATTTTAAATATCTGATAAGTCAGTGCTGTTGCTAAAACACTGTGCAATTTTTGTAATTACCCATTTCGAAATTTCATTTATGTCAGAGCAAAAAGTATATTTTTAAAAAATTTTATAGTCATAGAAAACGAAAGTAATTTGTATGAATTAAAGCGGTAGTCAATGTAAATTTTCATACTTGTGGAAAATAAGTATCATTCTGTACTTGTTGTATAATATACTATTTTTAAATATTAATATTTTTTCAAAAAAATGTTAACTAAAAGCATACAAAAATATTAATATTGCTATTCTGGTCAATAAATTTAGCTTAAATCTTTAAATTTAAAGAACTTTAAATAATTTTCAATTCTGGTGACTACTGTAAGTGCGAAATCTTTAACTTAAATTTCTTTAAATTTCAATAGCATGCATGTTCAGAATTGCTGTATTAAAATTTATTTAAGTCGCCAAGTTAAAGTCTCATTTAAGTTAAAGATCTTTAAATTTCAATGTGATGACCAAAATAGCAGCATTAATGATTAAACAGTATTAAAGTTATCTTAGAATATAAAAAGTGTCCCAAAATTCACACAAGAAGTAATTTTTATTAAAAATTATAAATTTTTTATTGATTCATAAAGTATATAGTATAGCAGTACAGTATATAATATATATTATACTTTGAACTGTCACGCTGTATGTTTTTTTTTTCGTTGGCAACACTTTACCACACAAATGGTACACCTTATATATTTAAGATAACTTGAAATATATTATACCAAAATAAGTAAATATTACTTCTATAGTTTTTCACCATATACATATTACAAATACTATTTAGACTTGTATTGTTCTTTGTTTTTCCTCTTGTTGCAACATTGTTATAATAATATACGATGCAGACACAGAATGTAAGATGTTCAATTGTTCCGTTTACGTGGCCATTTTCTCATGGCATTCTGGATTCGGTTTCTGATTCTGTTCTGTTCTTCTCGTATTGTCATTGAAAACGGATGTATTCGCGATAAATTATTTGTCTATCGACGACTGTTTTGCTGTGTGCTGACATCTATACATATACATTGGAAACAGAGAGAGGATTGGATAATAGCAAAAGTGTATTTTGTGCGTTTGTAACTCGAGCGAAAAATTCAACCGATAGATTAGCATACAATTGGAATTTGTTTTCAACGAATGTTCTTCTTCTTCTTCTTTTTCTTCTTTTGCTTTCTTGATTTCGTTCTTTATTTGAGAGTTGTATTGACTGTTTTCCCTGTTTGTTTGTCTGTGTTATTGTGATGAGACTGTCATATTGTTTTGCGATTTGCGATCGCTTCTTATTGGACATTTTAGACGTCTTAAAGCCGTTCAAATATTCACGACAACGGATTGAAGACACGAATGCGGTAAATGACATTTTTGTTAATTGGACGTATATAGGTATATTTGCACAATAAATAAGGAACATTTTTGTGGGAAATATAATTAGATTTCAAAATACATGCCTGCATACACTGTAAAAAAAATAAAATTACAGAAAAATAATAGTCTAAAAAAAAATTGACGTTAATTTAATTTGGTGTCTTTTTGGTAACATCAGCAAGTGTATTTTTTTAACATATTAGTATAATTTTTGGTTGTGTTTTAAATAAGAGACCAGATACTGAAAAATATTGCAGGTAGATGAATTTGCGTATTTGGGTAGTTTATCATCTAAGGATGCTTTCTTTGATTGCGAAATTGAAAGAAGAGTTAACGCTGATTGTAAGGTTTTGGGTGCTTTAGGTACTTTTGCTAGGAAATGTTGCCAAAGAATCCCGTTTGAGTATATACAATGCTGTTTTGGTGCCTACGTTGATGTATGATAGCGAATTTTGGGTTTGGCTGTAAAAGCATAAAAGAAAAATGACTGCTGTGGAAATTTTTACGTGGGGTATGTGGTGTAACTAGGAGGAATTGTGTACGAAATAGATTAGTTTATGATGAGTGTGAAATTGAAAAAAAATTTGTTGCAAAAGTTGGTGTTAGTCAGTTGAGTCATCTTGAGCGAATGTCTAATAAACGTTTGGCAAAAAGAATTTGTATGAATGATTTTGAAGGTATACGTTTACATGGATGCTCGATAAGTAGCTGAAGTGGTATGATTGAGAGTGTTTTGCGTGAGCAAAAGTTTCCAAGCAATAGAAAGAGAAGAGCATGTATGAAAGGTATTATGATATTATGAATGTGAATGAAGCTAAAATTGCTTGTCTGGATAGGGATGTTTGGAAGAAACTGATTTCGAGATAGCAGAAAGAGTTTGTATCACACATTTTTGGGTTCATAGCGTGATTGTGTATGTATGTATATTTTATAATGTGTTGGTAGATTTCTTTATGACGAGTCCATATACAATAACACAAATATATAAATTCTGAATAATTTACGTTAACAATGAAAATATTAGAGAAAAAACATGGAATATTTCGCGAACATAACCTAACCTAATCTAGTCGATAATTTAAACGTATCATTAATGTCAGCTACTAGTAAATGGGGACCGCCTGCCAGGCACTTATCAACTGTGCTATCTTACCCTATAATAAGATAATAAAAGTACTAGTTTAATATTATGCCGGCAGGTAGCGTTACAGTCGGCAGTCGTATCTCGTATCGTACTAATACGATTGCCAACTTAAAAACAAACGAGAGATTCGTTCGTAAACATTTAGAACTACAATAAAACGGCATGCTAGATACTTACATGCTGACACAACTGAAATTATAACATTAATTATATCAGGTTTTATTGTAGATTTTGTTTTTATTTTTGTTGTAGTGTAAAGTTGTATGGATGGATTACAAACATTGATAGTAAACATTGATAGCTACGAAAAACAGTTGAATGACATTATCAACTGTCAAATATTATATTGTTACTTGTCACTATGTTCTATATATGTTCACTGTACTCTACTGAATTTACACAAATATCATTCTATTTTAAAATAAAGAAGCTCTAAGTTTTAGTTCTGTTTAATTTTTAATTTAAATTCTACGTTTCGATATGCTGAACATATCATTATCAGGAAAAATATACAAATGACATAAATGATAAACAAACAAAACATAGGAACAAATTATTAAGTAATTAGATTACAAAATTTTTGCAATTTGTTTTTAATGATGATATACATTTAGTATATGGAAACATCGAATTTTAATTAAAAATTATACAGAACTAAAACCTAAATTATTATTTTGATATAATGAGCTCTGAAATCACACCACGTATCTAAAAGTGTGTGGCACAAACGATTTTCATTATTCCGAAATTATTTTCCGCCAGATATTTCTATAGAAAGATGTAACTTTAGCTTCATCCAAATTTATGACACCTCTCATACATGCTTTTCTATTTCTACTAATTGGAAACGTTCGCTCACACAAAACATTTTCAATCAATCATAAACATTTTTTTTGATTTAGTTACTTATTTGGAACCTAATAATACAGACCTTATACCTGAAACCGTTTTATTTTTTATACAATAAGTTCTGACAGATTTTTTACTATGTTATAACAATATTTTTTTAAATATTATTCTTACAATATTTTGTAAACATAAATATGTTTGTTAAAATTACTTTATAAAACAACCATTTTACATAATTTAAAAATGCGTTGACATATTGGTTTATTCTCCATTTTTTTGCGAAAAACTTATGACGTTAATAAATGTTTACATGCGTTTTGTACACATACACACACACACACACAGAAATGTGTATACATAAATTTTCAACTTTTAACATTTGCAATTTAAATTTTTTCAAACCTGGTATAAGAAAACTTACCACATTTTATTATCGGAATCGCAATAATCTTTTATGAACGTATATATGTATAATGTTTATTTGTACGTCATTATGATTATATTAACAGTTGAATATCTGTCCAATAGTAATTTATTATTGTGGTTATTCTAATATTACTTATAAGGATATTTTCATTTACAGTCATAAATTTTAATCAGTTTTTTATTTATTCATATTTTATTTGGATATTAAAATTATTAATTAAAAATTTGTTGACGCTTCTTGAAATACATTACTACAGGAACAGTGCAATATTTTTCCTTACCTTACCTAACTTAACCTAAACTTCAATCAAATATTTTTAATATGTTCAAATTGAACAAAAATAAATGATAAAATTAAATGGCTTTAAGATTTAGTTCTGTAATAATTATTTTAATAATAATTTTAATGTTGAAACGTCGATTTATAATTAAAATTAATACAGAACTAAATTCTAAAGACTTTTTATTTTAATATAATCGATTCTGAAAGTTTTTGTACTATGTTAAAATATAATAATTTTCTAGAACTAATAACTTTTATTTGTAACATTTTTAAATACAGCTAAATAATTTTTTATGTATTTATGATATATAATTTTATAGATGGGTGGCATATTTAGTCAAGAGAGTTTTGTTTTTAGTTACCATGACTACAGTAGTTGTTAAAAAAATTCCATAAATTTATTTAATACGAAAGTGGCCAGAACAGTTTTTTTTTAAGTTTATTTAGATAATTTGTCCATTTGTGTCGCAAATCTTTTTTCTGAGTTATAGCAATCATAACATGCTTGTTGAATTACGTACTATTTCTTCACAGTTGCTAAAATAATGTGCGTTTTATGATAAGTATTATTATTATACTGTACTTTCTGAATCATTACTTAACTGCGTTCGATCAATCATTTTTTTAAATATTAGAAATAGAAAAATTACATTATTTTACTTGCATATAATGTTTATTACTCAATTACAATACTCGCTTTCAAGTAGTTCCGTAAACTTTAACCTCATATACATTATATATTGTCGAATAATATGTCATCCTATAGAGTTTTGAAAATACATAGAAATAGAAATATATATATATATATATATATATTAAATGTATTCATATTTGAAAGGTCTAAATTTAACCGCTGCTGGTAACTGATCGCTTTGGACAAAATATTCGGCAGTTAATTTTAAAGCATGTATAACACATGCATTTCTAATTAAGCTATTCGAGTTTTCTTAAGATTTACACTGTCATCTTTTTCGTATTCTCAAAACGAAAATTTTTTCCAACCGCTAAAAATATCCATCATCCATATATACTCTATGGCTTGGTGTTTAGGTATATACGCTTAAATAATTATATAACAGACATAAATTCAACGTTACACTATTTTAAATAAAAATAGATGAATAACCATTAATCAAAATATGTTTGAATTTTATTTAGATCACGTTCGGTTGCCAACAAATGCGCATCTTTCTCTTTTTTTCAGGACCGGACTGATTACTAAATTTACTCTAATACACATTTATAATGAGATGTGAATAATTCTGTAACGTTACAGAATGTTATGTCTTTTTCCAGTAGATGGAATTTTTCATTAGATTGAAAAACGCTACAGGTCTGTTCAGAATTCTAGTATTAGTTCGTTTGTATTTGTTTCGGCATTATGGTGGTGAAAATAATGTTAGAAAATAAATGGACGGTTTAAAAGTAAAGATTAGTTTCGAAATATTGTAGGTCCGGACCTGTAATTTGTATAGTATGCATGTCGAATAGTGAAGCACGACTGTAAGTTTGTATTTCTTCATTTTGCTTAGTCCGAATTTATACATTGTAAAGTGATAACTTTAGACATTGTTACTGTAATGAAACTTATATATATATATATATATATATATATATATATATATATATATATATATATAAATATATATATATATATATATATATATATATATATATATTTTAATGAATTATATTTTACGTGAGAGAGGAAATATTTTACTATTGGTTAATTAAATAATAATTATGTTTTAAAAAAATAGTATAGATTTTAATAAAGTAAGATAAAGTTTAAGTTATATATGTGTAGTTTAATTTTGATCCGTTTTTTTTATAGTAAGTACTTTTTCTTGAATATAAATATTAAATAGTATATTATGTTACGAGGAGTATTAACGGTGATTATTATGTTGAGCCTAGAAATTTGTAGTTAAGGTAAAACCGAGGCCAAGCAATTTAGACGAAACACAAAAAGAGCTTTCTATTTCGAGTGATATATGTACAATTTTATCTTCAAGCATTTTAAACGAAACTAAACTAAAAATAAATAAAAATATATTCTAAATAACCTTAACTTTATTAACAGTTGTAGATTAGTATATATTTTTCATATTTGTTAAGTGATTTGTAAGAATTATTCTTTCTTTGGTCGAATATACAATTTTTGATAAATTTGGTGGTATACACATTACATTTATTGCACTTCCTGCACATATTTTCAATAATCAAATTTAAATTCAAGCGAAAGTAAACAATTTATTTATCAATTAACTTAACTTGACGTAATAGTTTTGCAATATGTCCATCGAGGATGTTAAATTAAATACACTTGCGTTTGTAATTATGTGCTGCCATCAGTGTTGTATATAGTAACTAACTACTGTATAATAATATCATTATTATACTAGTAACATAACGACTTCTTTCTGCATAGGCAATATGGCAACATAATATTAATATTATGATACTGAAGAAAAACATCTTTAAAATTTAAAATTACAACAATTACAATCCTATTATTTTATTTATAGATTTTTTTTGTAATAACTTTTTATTGTCTAGATGTTAAATCAAGATTTTAGTTATATGTATAGCAAATTTTAGTTTCAAGTTTATTAGTTTTTGAGAGTTATAAACAATTATACAAACTGACTTACTTTATAAGTAGATTAAAATTTAAGTCATATAAACATTCGTTTTAGTAAGAATATAAAGTAAAATTTTGATACAACGAAATTCAAAATATAAAATAAATTATAAAAATACAGTAAAGTTAAAAAAATATAAATTTGGAAATATCTAATAACTTATGCAGAAAGACAAAGATTTTTTTATATAGTACGAGTATTTTTAAAAAATACATTTCTCATAATTTTTGAGATTTTCGTGTAAAAACTAAAAGTATTCTTTTATTTTTAAGAGTATAGAAAATATACCTATAAAAACACAACATAAATATAGAATTAGAATATAATAAAATCACAATTTTATTTCTTATTGAATTCTTATTTATTAAAATATATTGACAAAAATTATGGCAATAAAAATATTTCGAATTTCTGCTCAAATCTCACGCTGTCAAAAATCTTAAAATTCACATCATCTCTTTCAACCAAATCGAAAAAAAATAATAAAAATAAGAAACTATAATAAACTAAGAATACCTTGTAATATTATTAATTAAAACGATGAACTACACAGTAAGCTTTCGTTTAGTGAAATAAATAAAATATAATGTTTCGACAATAACTGTCAAAACAGAAACTACTTGTAAATCAGTATAACCGATTTTTTCCCTCTTTCAATTGTATACAGAAGGAGGCGGCAGCACAGCCGAACGAATGTGGAAAAGAAGACTGTAGAGATTGAAGATTCAAGATGCGTTTTGCTGTCGACGAGTTGCAGCTTTCTTTTGGGATATAAAATCGTGCTGACAGCGTACGAGAAAGGGTCAACGACCTACCGCGCGCGCGTACATCTTTAGATATATAGAGACAGAGCAAACAGCCAAACTGCTGCTGCTGCTGCTGCTGCTGTTCAGGAACGCATTCACACTTGGAACACATTTACAGTGCCAAATACTCGCTCTATATAGTTCCAATCAGAGCTGGGCAAACTACTCAATAAATGTAGCTAAGTTACAGCTACAAGCTATTGTTTAAAAATTTATAAAGCTACAGCTACTTATTTCAAAAGTATATATAAAAGTATAAACGTAGCTATGAAATCTTAAGCTACTTTGTAAGCTACTTTTAAAGCTACTTTGTTAGCTACTTTTTAAGCTACCTTTATGCTATTTATTAAGCTACTTTGTAAGCTACTTTTTAATATATCTTTTAGTTATTACATATTGTCCCTTTTTATTTTGTAGCAAGGCCGTCCTAAGATATTTCAACATTTTGGATTACTAAGACGTAGCGCTCTTGTGAGAAACATCTACTATTCAATAAATGCATTGCAAAAAATATGAAATATGTACATATACATAAAAATAGTTGACTTACATATTCATACATATTTTCTTATGTTGTATTTATAGATTTTATTGCTCCGTTCATAAATCTTATTTATTTTAACAATTTAAAAAATCAAATTCTTTATACCCTAACTTCATAACCTAACATGCGAAATTCTGTACCTCTTTGGGTACATGGCGTGATTGTGTATGTATCTATGTTATTATATTTTTTCACGTAAGCTTATTTTACGAGCTGAGCAGAATTTTGCCTATTTTACGAACTGGGCAGTTACACGATTAGGCTGTAACATTTACCTGAATTTTGTTCACTAGTTTTTGATTATTTTTTTTGTAGATTTACAGTTATACCAAAAAGAATATTGTATATTCTCTTCGGTTACACTGATATGAAAATAATTTAGTTTCTGAAAATACACTTTCTACATATTCTGAAACATTTTTGTTAAAAATAATGGTTCGTTAAAATGAATATTCTTGGATTCCGTAAGAAATCTTTTTATGCATATTGCAACGAAATTTTTTACTGAAACTGTTTTAAAATATGGAAGTTAAACATAAATTCCGTAAATTTAATATTTGCGCTATAGAGGAAATAAAAAAAATTAGAATATGGTTTGGTATCGGTGTATTGTTTTCAGTGTGGATGCACCTATATGTTTTAAATCAGAATCTTTTCGTCTTTTGGAGTCTGAATGTAGTGATGGCTGTTTCGGCTCCATCGCTGTCTACAATCGGAGCAACATTTGCTTCTGTACACTTCATCTCTCTCTCTCTCTCTCTCTCTCTCTCTCTCTCTCTCTCTCTCTCTTCTCAGTCATTTTCTCTTTCTCTCTCATACTTTTTGAATTTTTTTATTGTACTTCAGTTTGGTAGTACATGATAACCGTTTAGGCACACCGACTTGATTTTTATCTGTTAAATATTTCGTTCATTCTAATTGATTGCTTTTTTCCGATGACAACACACAAAAATAAATCGGAAAAAAGAAGCAAAACGTAAATAATAATATAACGCTGCTTCGACTTAATTTGGAAGGACCAAAATGAATGTATCACTATCACAGAATTTCAATTTGTTTTTATTTTTTTTATTTCCATTTATCCGATTCAGTTTTGTGATAAGTTTGTCTGATTGAATTAATTAATTGTGAAGAATTGATAGATAGTTCAATAATAGAATAAAATTAAAAAGGTTATGTTATTAATTTAAATACTGTTGAAAGCTGCATAGCTAGGTTAGAAAATAGATTTGTAAGTAACACTTCAGCTGTACATTAAATTTCTAGAGAGTAAAATATTCAATTAGCATGTTATGATTTTTTATAAGTTTACGACACAAGCCGTAAGCGAGTACTGTAAATTATTTAAGTAAGTTGTAAGTTATATTATATTATGTATCTTTCTACGACTATATAATAAAAACTTTACTTTTTATTTGCTGTAAATGGTATCACAAAATAATTTCAGTGTAGTGTAATTTTTAACACAAAATGCAACTGATTTTTACTGTTTAGATTATCAAATATTTTTAAAATATATAGTTTATTGGTCAGTCGATTACGCTGTTTTATGAAAATGTGTCTTATGCCTCTAGTTTATTTTATTATAATTTTACTCTCAATAAAATTTTGATACGCCCCTGATAGAACATTTATTTTTGTTGTTTCAAATAATACGAGTATATCTATAGCGACATTCTTTTTGTTAAAATTGCCACATTTTTTAAAACAAACATCACTTTATCTTGAAATAAAAAAATATATATTGTAAAGAAATTAATATATCAAATTAAAAATGTCACCCAACTAAGTGGTAAGTGCACTTACAAGAAAAACAAAATAAAAAACAACAAATGCACATCTAATCAAAAATCCTTTATATATACATTAATATGACATGACAGATGGCATTCACATACAAAAACTCATACATACAATTTGAGTAATTCCTGCGGTCGCATAGAGCAAAACAAAAGCGAATCGTCGACGACAAATAAGTGCTCTCCTCTCCTACCCCCAAAACAAACGACCAAAACAAATGAAATGTCCCGCGCTCGCGAAAACAACAGAAGATCACAGCAGGTTGTGTTTGGTTGGTAAAAACAGAAGTGCTCCGAGAGTGCCATATAAAAATACGAAGCATTTAGAGAACGCGGTTCAATTGTTCTCTTTAGACAATCGCGAATCGCCTGGTTAGAAACCATTCGTTTTACATATATAACAGAAATAGTCGATTTTTCATGTTTGTTATGTTGGTAAGAAGAAGAAGATAAAGATGTTGGAGATACTACAAAATTTTTAATTTTTTATGGATTTGATATTGCACAAAAAAAGTATTTAATTTAGTTCGAATTACATGATTAAATTTTACATACGTAATTTATTGGTTTAATTAGATAATATTTTCTATAATTTTAGTCCTTTTATCTAAATACGAATTAATTAAAATTTAATTGTTTTTAAGTATAACTAAAATTTTAGATAAATTATTTAAAGGTTTTTTTGCTCTGCATAAATTTAAACGTCTATAAATAAAATAAACTAAATCCTAAAGCCTTTTTATTTTAAAAAACATGAATTTATTTGTAAAATTTAATAAAGTACATATACCAAAAATTATACTATTGTTCTACTCCTGTTCTATAATGATATATGTATATACTGTTAAGTTGCAGGTACTGCCCATAACTCACGGCTGTTAGATATATATTTATAATTTACGGTTTCTGGCTAATTACAATTTTTTAGAATCTTTAACTATACAATTGTAAAATAAGCATCCTGCAAGTTAACATTATTGCTAGGATATTGTGTTAAATTATAATTTTTTTAAATGTTATCAATATCAGACTGAAATGTGCATGTTATGGATATAAATTCATACATATCATTTACGGCAAATTCACAGCTCATGTTGCAAATTTTATCTCGTGCTCATTGAATAATTTGCTATTTCCTAATATTTTACAATTTCCACTTTTAATAAATATATCATCACCACTGTTTGTAATAAATTTGTAAACAAGAACATAATATATTATGTTACGAGGAGTAGAAATCGATCTTTATTGTAATGGTGGGACTTAGACACCTGCATTCTAGGCAAAATAAAAAAAGCATTCTATTCCGAGTGACATATGCCATTTTTTTGTAGAAGCGTTCAAAATAAAACTGAACTAAAAATGAATAAAAAGACGTACCAGAAAACCTTAACTTTACTAATAGTTGTAAAACAATATATTTCTTACATGATTTGTGAGAATTAATGTTTTTTTGGTCGAATATGAAATTTCTGGCAAATCTGGTGGTGTGTACTGCATTTCTGGTATTTCTTCACACATTTTCAATAATTAAATTCAAATTTAAGCGAAAACATACTACAATTGTCACTACATAATATTCAATATGGCCACGGAAATGTCAGGTTAAATACACTTAACCGACTAGTCATGTTTGGTGCTGCCATCAGCAGTGTATAAAATAAGTAACTACTGTATAATAATGTTTTCATTATTGTACAAGCAACGTAATGACTTTTTTTATATAGGCAATATAGTAAAGTATTATCAATATTTTCACATGCTTAAAGAAAAATATTTTTATACATTGTTGTACGTTATTCACAGTAAGTATATATGATACAATATTTACATACAAACATACATACACAATCACGCCATGTATCCAATTAGATATGGCACAAACTTTTTTTACTATCCCAAAACAAAAAAAAAATTTTAAAATTAAACTAAAAACTCTATTATTGTGATAACAAATTAGCTTTTTGATAACAAATACATCTAGTCGAACTTTTAGCAGAAAAAGAGTTATTGAACGTATTTATAAAAAGAAATTTATCTTAGTATCAGTTTTACAAATACATTTTCTGTACAATGTCATATTTTCAAATGCCATTAATTTTTCTAACTCTCTGTACGTTGAGAAATTATACAAGCCACTAAAATAATATTAAAACTGTACAAAGAAAAAAAAACAATATAAACATTAATCAATTCCGCTCAGTAACTTCAAGCACGTTCTTTTAACAGGAAAAAAAAAATCTTATACTACATTGTTCATAACTTCACGTCAACACAACACTTTTTGTCTCATCTTTTCGTAAAAATTATTAAAACCGCGCAGACAGAATCGTGTGTTATCACCTTTTGCTTCGAACAAACGTGCGTTTAACAAGATGAAAAAAAAAACAACAGAGAATAAACGATCCCACAAAAAATAAAGAATATTGCTGTAAAGTTCTCAACATTGTAATGACACGGCAGATTCAAATCAGGCACGCTTAACCCTTGTAAAGTGTGGTTTTATTTTTCTCACCCCACCCCACCTTCCTAACCCTCCTTTTTTGTATGCGCGGTAACTATTATACCGGTAAACTGATTTATCGGTCAAATGGGAAATGAAACAAAAATAGATTGTCAATTTTTAGTTTTTTATATACTTTTTTTTAAGTTTACTTGTTTGTTAGATAGCTAGTTAATTAATGTCTGGGTGGACGTCCGATGAGTAGATGAGGTAGAATGATAGTGTTTTACAAATAGTAGGAATAGAAGAGCACTTTGAGAGGTATTATCGAAAGTAAAAGTTACTTATCTGGGTAGAAATATTTAACGGAAAATAATTTAAGCATAGTGGAAAAGAGTTTGTGCCACACCCTTTTGGGTATCTAGCACATTTTAATATTTAGGAGGGAGGAGTGACAATTGAATCACCTTACGTAATATTGATTGTTAAATTTGAGACCATAATATTCCTTTTTTTTGCGTCTCAAATTCTGGCTTTTTCCTTGTCAAATATCAGATGAAGTAAATTGAAGATTGTAGCATGAACGAACCATAGTCTTGGTTTCAAGGGTGTTATCTTTTTTTGTTGTAAGGAAGGGATGGATTTTCTATCTCTGTTGGACTGAGGAAATATGGTACTTGAGAAAAACAGATAGGGGCTTAACAGGGTGAGTATATGAGGGGTAACTTTTCGTGGATGATTTGGATTTATTTATGTTTATGGAGACTGTAATAGTATGTTTCTGTATAAATATTTTATGGTACTGGAATTTGCTTGTTTGATATATTGGGGTAATGAATTTCTTATTGTTTATTTTATATTTAAGATGTGTTAGAGTTATTATTTTTCAATTTGCTGCATATGTAGTTCGTGTTATTTAAATGTATATTGTGAGATTAAAAACTAGATATATCAAGTATTTCATTTCTAAATTTCAAAGTCAGAGATGTGTTATTTTTGAATTTTCTGAATATATAATAATAGTATGTGTCACTTAAATGTATGTTGTAAGAGGTTTTAAAAATAAAATGTTAAATTAAAAATTAAATATACCTAGTATTAAATATTTCTCAAGAAAAATATAAATATTGTTATATTAAATAAAATTTTCTATATTATTCAAACAATATATAAATGCTTTATTTATTTAAAAAAATCTGCTGTTGCCATCACAGAACTGATAGTCATCGTATTAAATGAATTTATGGAATAGAAAAATTAAACTATTGTAGTCATGGTAACTAAAAATAAAACTGTCTAATATACCACCTATTTATATAATTAAAGAAAAAATTAAAAAAAATTATATAAAAATTATTTAGTCCCAACGAAAAATATTCCAAATAAAAGTTTTCGTATTAAATAAATTTATGGAATAGAAAAATTTATATAACAACAATTATTGTAGTCTTGGCAATTAACAACAAAACTATTTAATATGCCAACTATTTACATAATTAGGGACAAACGAATAAGAAAAATTATATAAAAATTATTTAGTCGTATCGAAAAATATTCCAAATAAAAGTTGTTAGTTATACTTATATTATTTGTTTAGCACTTCTGTTAATTTTTTCTTTTTTTCGAAATATATCTATGTTGCGAAATATTCGTAAAACACATAAAAGTGACACCAGTAAATTACTATTTTCAGTTGGTAGATCTTTACCAAAAGTTGATCAAAGTGAGATATTTTTATTTATCTGTTCTGTTGAATTTGCTCTACATGTCTCTACAAACAGATCGACAGACGGACATCTCGTTAAAAACAGTTGATTCGTGTTTCTATAAGCAACTATAAGCCTAATTTGTGGTTATCTATAAAAATCTCCATATTTTAAATTTGGTATGATTACAATACCTCCCTTATAATATGTGATATGACGGTCGGTAAAAATAAGTTCACTAAATATAAACACTTTTTTGGAAATTTATGCATTTTAATAATAATTAAGTTACAAATTTTATAGACAATTTTTTATGTAAATTGCAGTAAACATAAATATATATATATATATATATATATATATATATATATACATCATACACAATCACGCTATGTATACATAAGGGTGTGGCACAAACTGTTTTTATTTAAAAAGAAAGTAGTTTCCGCCTAATATTCCTATCCGGACAAGCAACTTTTGCTTTATCCATAGCTATAGTATTACAAAGTATTTTATTTTTTCGGTTGAATCAAAGATTTTATTTACTAGAAAAAGATAAAATAAAAAAATAAAACAGAATTCTATCATTAATATTATTCTTAAATATAATCCAAAGTTCTATTTTTATTCTAATACCAAAATCTTTAAAAAAACTAAGCAATAAATAACAAAAGAAAGCGAAAGAAAACCAGAGAAAAAGAAAAAAGAATTGAAACTGGAGGGTTAAAGTTCGTTTTTATTAGCAAGAATAAACCATACGTCGTAAAAGTGGCACGACAACACAGTAAAATATTGTTGTAGAAGCTTTTATTAAACAAGCGCAAAAGAAACAAATAAAGAATAAGAAGAGAAACAAACGCGAAGGAAAAAAACTATACCCTTGTCCCACCTAATAAAATATGCTACTTTCTCTCAACCACCCGAACAAACTTATGTCGCCTATCTAAAAACAAAAACACGAAAAAACGGACATGGAGAAAAGTTTTTCTGCGACAATATTTATTGGATAATTATTCCAGTCTTTTTTTTTTTAAGTTTTTCATTTATTTCAAGCTGGCTTCAGCATTGTTCTTCAGATACTAATTTTATTGTTAACTTTTAGCTTATGCAGTGAAAACTCCTCCATTCAGCGTTGTGAAATGGTTTAATTTCAAAAAAATACCGTAATATTGAAGTAAACTTAAAAATTTGCGGAAAGCAAATTATATCATTTACAGAAAAAATAAATTCAATTACATATATTACATTCTATATTTTTGCAAAAACATCAAAGCAAGAAGCAAACTAATTTTCTTTATTTTTTTTAAAAAAATCAGTTAATATTTAATTTTTATTATATAATATATTATATAATATATTATATATTATATTTTTATTATATGAAAATATCGCATTAAAAATTATAAATATTAGGTAAGTAGCTATGACAAATGAACTTTTTTTTCGCCGAAATATTGAATTTCGTTTTCTGAAATATGTCAAAATGATATGAAATTGATGAAATTACCTCTCCTACAGCATTCCCGCAGCATGCCAACATAATATTTGCCATTTTCTACCGAACAAAATGCCTAATACTATTTTAAATGACAAGGTATCGGAATTCTATTAATTTGGTATCATCTAGTAAATAATAGTAAAAAGGCGTTACTAATATCTTTAATTTTTGTTTCTAGTATGCAATATCAAAATATTGTATATTAATACTAGGAATGAGAAACGTAACGTAACTTAACGATACGCGATAACGTTAGAATAATTATAATTTCTAATACAATGTTATATAACGTTATAATAACCGATAACGTTTTCTAAAAAGTTTTTTGAAACGTTATTCTCCCTGAATTTTCGTTTGAAAGAAAGATATTTTGTTAGTATTTCAAACATAAAAATTAATTTAAAAATATTTTTCTTTAATTTAGGGTTTACAGACAATTTAAAGTTATAAATAAAAATTATTTTTATAACGTTATTTATGTAATATATAATATAAAAATGCATTTTTTAAATTTTATTTATACGAATAACGTTATGTTATGTATACAATAACGTAACGATTTGAAACGTTATTTCAGCTTTGAAATATATACAAGGGCATGTTTCGTCTAGTAATATTTTATCGTTGTGACAACGATTATGTAATATAAGTCGTCAATAAAATTTTTTTATACTAAATTCAATTATTTTAACCTAATAGTACGTGTATATATTGACAAAATATATTTAAAGGCGCCACCTACCTTGTCTAGCTTCAGGCGCTAAAATTACTAACAAGGTTTAAACATTTATACTTAAAAAGTAATTTTTGCGTTAAATAGTGTAAATTATCGTCAAAATACGTCAACTTTTTGGTAATACTTATATTAGTAAAATATGGTTATTAATTAAAAAAAAATCTACAAATTATTTTTCTAAAAATACCAAAATGTATCTAAATTAAAAAAAAAAAAAAACTAAGCACAATGTTACAAATACAAAACTGTTATTTTGACTCAATACAGTGCACCCTCTAGTAGCATTTAAATCTGGACCATACAAAAATAACAAATGGTATCGGGCTGATACCTTAAACTAAAACTTAAACCATTCAGATCGGTTAAATATTTTTAAATTAATTAATATTATATATCAAATCCATAAAAATTTATTGTACTTAAAGAAATATAGAAAATTAAATTCTACCAACGAATTAATAAAAAAAAAAACTTATATATTGTAGCTTTAAGTAGGAACAGTCATCAATTATATTAGAAGCAACAAAAAATTTACTATAATCAAAAACAAATAAATCCGTTTTGTATATAGCAGTAATACAAATCAAAATAAATTTAAGTTTCTACTATTGCATGGTCACGAATACTAAATCGACACTAATTTAATCGCAGTAGGCCGGCAGCATTCACGAATCACGTTTAATGTAACACATTTCAATCATTTTCTACGTTTTTCATCCATCCATAGAGCTAAACTTTAATTCATCGAAATAATGTAGTCATAAGATAATTATGAAATCGATTTTTAGTGGGTTTGAAAAATCATATCGGAACAGAATAAGTTTGTATTAAAATGACTTCTCTGTAGCTTAGAGCTATAAAATGTTATAGAAACCTTAGCTACTAGTTATCTTCTCTAATGATTGTTTCGTGAGCTTGATTTTGATCTAGCTGGAAGCATTTTGTGTTGCTGGTAACAGACGGATAAAGTATACATTTGTATGCGCACAATACTATACTATTATATCGAATACTAGTTATTCTATTTACTAATTTTGTTTTAATCTAGTCAAATGTCAATTTTTTCTGATCATTTATTTTTTATCAAGTCGATTCTCATAAGAAACGTTGTAAAGTGTTTGGTCTGACGTCAGTATTGTTGTCAAAAATAATTATAAATTATATAGAATCTTTAATGTCGAGACAGATAAGGAACAAAATAATGTAGATAACGATATGGATACAGAATTTTTTTATTATCTAGAATCGGTAATTGATATTAGATTAAAAGTTTATCTAGATAATAGATAATTATATAATAAATTGGTATTACTTAAAAATTATTTCACAGAAGAAATTATATTTTTGTTTTATATATAAAATAACTATTGGTTTTTGACATTATTAAAGGAGTCTCATACAAATTTAGATTTTTATTTTATATGACAATATATTTTTAAAATGCTATTAAAATAATAATGGTTCAGTAGTTTTACAAGTTCATAAAAATATAAGTTTTACTAAAAAATAATATCGGCCGAGCGGAAATATAGATTGCAACAAACGTGGTCGATTGCCAGAAGTTTTAACAAAAAAGAATGAAACAATTTAAATTTTATTTAAATAATGGAAGAAAATTAATTAAGAAAATGTGTTACAAAAAAACACTAATATTATTACAATATATGGACTAATGTTAATAATTGACTTAACTTAGAGTATATGTTATATGTAACTTATAATTTAATGTTGTTCTTCTTGAATGTCTAAATTAAAATAATTTAGTTTTCGACTAAACGGGATTCGAAAAAATGAAATTTAAACAAAAATTGAATTCAATTGAACGCAATCGAACTTTGAACAACTACTAAAAATGCTGACAAAATGACAAAGTTCGATGCACTCGACAGTCGTGGATGTGTCACCATACTAACTTCCGAAAAATGCTAAATATCAATTTCAGATGCATTAAATTATTACAAAGTAGACATAAAAGTTTATATATTAAAATTATACAACATACTTTGAATTTAATGCAATGATTAGTAATTATTTGATTGTTGATTTTAAAATAATATAATAATGACCGAAAAATTATATTATATTTTAATATTAATTAATCAGGTAATAGAAATAAAATTTTAAATTACTTTAAACAAGATAAAAGATAATTATTTTTTATATAGATAAATTATCTGAAATTATTCTGAATTTTTATTTTATGAATGTATGTCGTTCGCACATATATTTATTTTTAAAAAAGTTATTACGCAAATATAAATTTACATTTTTGACATATTTATAGGTAATACTGTTAATAAAATGTTATACAGTTGCTATTAAATGTAGAATTTTTTTTTTCAGTAAAAAAATCGAAATAGATAATTCTCGTGAAACAAAACAAATTTTTAATGAAATTAACATATTTTCTTAAATTATTTTGTAATACACTAACGATTTGTAAAAAAACTATGTTTATTACATTTTTTAATATAACTATAAAATATAATGCTTATTAAGCATCTGAAAATAATGCATTAGATATTTTTGAACTGTCATAATCTTTAAATATCATTCACTTCCTTTATGTAAATTAGGGTAATAATCTAAAGATCTTTAAGATCAAATTCTAAAGAAAAAATTAAACAAATTAGATTCCAAATATTTCGAACGTCAAAACAAAATCGTTATGTGTTGATTGCATATGCTAGATTTTATCTTAGTTTAATTATCAAACATTATAGTTAAGCAATGCTTATCATATATATATGTAATTTTTATAGGCATACTTAATAATTATTAGCGTATATACAGATACGTTCAAAACTAAAATGTAAACAACTTGTCTGATACGAAGACAGCGAGAGAAAATTGGTTCAGATTATTTGGCAGGTATTCATTATAAAAAAAAACACTTTTTTTTTAAAACAATTTTAAAGGAATTTCAAATAAAAACACATTCTAAATGACTACAGTTGCGTACAAAGTTATCATTATTAAATATTTTGTCTTTTTTTTATTATTTATTTACAAAATTACAATTATTACTTAATTTTAATTTCTTAATTAAAATATCAGACGGTAAATTATTATTTAATTTATATTATTTTTTGTAATACTTAAGTAAAACATATAAGTTCATTCTTTTTAAACTCTTTGTATTGTATTATAATTGAAAGGAATTTGTACCTAAAATATTTCGTAAACACGTAATATTTAAAAATATTTTTGCATAACTCTAAAATCTATTAAATGAATTTATGTTAGTTTATGTTCTGTGGACACACTTTAGCTATTTGTTCAAAATTCTGAATAATAGTGATTAATTATTTTTTTTTTTTGAGAATTACCATATATTTTTTAACACGAGCTTTGGCAAAATACAACATTTTTTTCATTATTCAAACATTCATTATTTTTAAAGAATTTCTGTTATTAAATATGAGCGAAAAATTAAATATTTTATAGTATATTTTATTGGTACATGACGTGATATGCTAGCATTTTTTAAATAACAATTATTTTAAATATTTTTGAAAATAAACAATTATAGCTGTTTACAAAAAATTTAGATAATTTTATTTTAGTTTTAAAAATTAATTACAATATATTGTTTATTAAAATTATAATAATATTTGGAAACATATTAAAACAATTTTTTTAATTACAAATCTTAAAAATCTTTCTGAATTCAGTATATAATAATAAAAATACGTGCAATATATCGAAACGTCGAAATTTAATTAAAGATTATACAGAAACAAAACCTAAAGCATAAATACAAAATCAAATTTCAAAAATAGCTTATCCAAATTTTTCCAAACTATACTACATGATTCAATTCTACTATTACCCAATCTGAAATCCTCAAAAGGCGATTTTCCCTGAAGGACTCTATCATTGTCCTGTGAAGAGGTGTTACAAGTCAGCTCAGCCTTATTCAAGTACAGAGAATTACACAATACTTATTGTGGTCACCCCACAAAGCAGTCTGTATGTTTGTGTGTACCTATAGAATCTATAGGGAAGGGATATATATTGAATGTATCGACAGCCGATTTGATGAGCTTTAGGTATCTGTGATCGGTTTTATCGTGACCGTATAATACCCTGATTAGAGGCTAGTCGGGTATTTAGTATTGAAATAGGCCGTAGGGCTTTTAGGGTTTATTGTTAACAGGGAAGTACAAGGGCTCGGAAATCGATGTTTTTGCGTTTGTATCTGTCAGAAAGTTAGATTGTTAGCAAAAGTTGAATTGTTAAAGCCAGGTAACATGTTTCGAAAATTCTGATGTGTTTATTTTTTATTTATGTAACGTACATAACTCATTTTAAATTGTACCGAATATTTTTGTTTATTTATTTTAAGTTACATTTATCATGAAATTATATAATAAAATATTTCATAAATAATTTTACATAAATATACAATAAAATAACATAAAAATAAAAAAAATAAAAATGGAGTATTCCAATAATAGTATATTATGTTATGGGTAGTAGAAAGGGATGATTATTGTATTAAGCTCAAATATTTGTAGTAATTGCAAATTTTTTTCACTTCTTCACACATTTTCAGAACTACCACTTAAAGCTGTTTTATTTTAATATAATGACTTCTGAAAGATTTTTTACTATATTATATACTTTTTTATTTTGCAGATCTATTATTTTAATAAATTTATAAAATAATATAACGAATAATTACAGTATTATTGTTGAATATTTCATTTTTAGACCTAATAATATAATTAATAATAATACCTTGTAAATTACTGCATTCTAATTATGCTTTACTGCTGCACTTCTATTTCAAATAAAAAACATACACAAAAAAATCTTTTAACAAAAACCAGGAAAATGTTAATCACTGCGCTTCAATTATAGGTAGCGCTCAATTGGCAGTAAACTTAAAGTTAAATAAGTCATAAATATCCTTCGTCAAAGCCAGAACGATACAACCGAGAAAAAAAAATGAAAAAAAAAACCATTCAAAGCGCGTACGAATCATTTATGCGCGCAATATAATTTCTGTTTTCAGGAAGTGCTTACAGCCCGTTTTAAAATCGGCGCAAAAACTAATCGGTGACTGTTTTTGACTTTGTAAATAGTCGCCGGGTTATTAACATACACACACAAACACACACACAGACGACTGGACTGGAGTTGAATGCTGGAGAAGAAAAAGACGAGAAAACGAATGCAAAGATTAAAGAAGAGGAAGCAAGGATGGTACAATTACGAGCCGTGTTACGCAGCGGTTGTAATTTGCCAGTATTTGATGTGGTAGTTAGATTTCTTTTTCTTGCTTTAAAGAGCACGTTTTTGTGGTCTGTGTGGATGTAGGATTTGCGCAATGCAGCCAGGATTTTTGTGTAGTACCGATGAGTACCTTCTCATATAAGATTATAAATATGTGAAGTCTTTTTTTTTGTACATGCATGTTTAGTTTTATGTATGTGTGATGGTCAAATTGAATTTTTAAAGTCTATTTTGTATATAATACTTAAAAAAATTGTGTTTTTCTGCAAGCGTATCAAAATGTTGATATTACGTTACTATATTCCTTATATAGAAGAAAGTCATTAGGTTACTAGTACAATAATATAACATTATTATTATATAGTATTTAATTACTATATAGGTACATTACTATTATTATTATTATTATTATTATTTAGTTGATATTTTTATCGTATCAAAATCGTATCAAAATGTTGATATTCCGTTACTATATTTCTTATATAGAAGAAAGTCATTAGGTTACTAGTACAATAATATAACATTATTATTATATAGTATTTAATTACTATATAGGTACATTACTATTATTATTATTATTATTTAATTGATATTTTTATTTTTGAAAATGTGTAAATAAGTGCAAGAAAAACAATGTAAAATATATATATTTATAGAAACTGCATATTTGACCGGTAACCATATTGAAAATTATTAATTCACAAATTTCTCGTTTTTTGGCATAATTTTTATATACGATTTTTGTTTGGCTAATAGACTTCATTTAAAAATTATTTATTTAGTAAATTTTTGTATTTTGCGAAAAAACTTTAATAAAACTACAGGACCTTTAATATATATACATGTTAATACACTCATAAAAAAATCTTCAGTTATCAAGCAAATATGAAATAAAATATAAGGACAAAATATCAAAAAAGATACTTTTATATATGTATATACATATATTTTTACACTGTATATCGCATATACTTGAGGGAATATGAACGAGCTCTGATACCGACAGGAAATATAAAAGTAGGAAAGTTGGTACCGTCATCAAGGAGCCGAACGAGGAAGCAGTAGGAAGGCAAGATATACACGAAACACTTCTGGAAAAAGCGTTTTCCATTTCAGTGATAATCTACATCGTCATCATATATATTTGCCCTGTATATATATATATATATATATATATATATATACATATACATAGGTACATGCTTACATTACTACTGTGTCTCGTTCTCTGTCTTGCTTTTTCACTGCTGCTGACTTTCAAATATATATATATATATATATATATATATATATATATATATGTATATATATATATATATATATATATATATATATATATATATATATATATATATATGTATACATCAGGGGAGTTTTAATATCTTCGATGCTTTTTCGTTCGTATTTGATTTCTCTTACTGTTTGATTTTTGTTAAAATGGAAGTTTTTTCTTCGAAATGTTTATCAACAAAATGGATTAGATATTTTTAAATGTGAAGTTAATATTTAATATGATATAGTGCATACTTATAATTAGTGTTCGAATTCTTTAAGCAAAATGCCTATTTTTAATTAATATAATATGAAAATTATTTGGAGTAAAATATAAAATGAGTTTTAGTACATATAAATCTTACTTTATTTTACTTATGTGATCTATTTTACAAATTAAATTTTTTGTTTATTTTCAGCACATTTAATGCATAAAAATCCGGTTCTTATAATGATAATAGCTTTATAATTATTAATAATTTTTTAAGATTTGCAATTTGCCAATAATAACTTTAATACATGATGCATTTAATTCGTTACTGAACAACTTAAGAATTTATTATTAGTTATATATTATTTTTTTGGTATATATATATATATATATATATATATATATATATATATATATAAGTATATAAATAAGGATTAATTTTTATCTTTTTTAAAATTTATTTTTTTCATACTTTTCAGTCTTTAAATTTATTAATGTTTTTCTTTTAAATAAAATTTTGTATTTGTCATTGAAAATACACATGAATAAGCAAAGTTTGAAGAAAATCATTTTGTTAGAAATAACTGGAAAATTGATTACAAAATTTTTACAATAGTCAAATTTTTTAATAAAATTATTATGGCATTAACATTAAAATAAGGATTTAAATTTTACTTAAATAAAATTTAAGTTAGTAAAAAAGCAGAATTGAATAAAAAAACACAAATTTTGATTTTAACTTGGACGTTTCGGCTACAACATTATCATTAACCGTCCAAATTAAACCAAAAATTGTGTTTATTTTTTTATCCGATTCCGCCTTTTTACTAACTTAAATTCAAACCAAGGATTTACAATATTAATTTTAAATAAAATCATGTAAAAAGTTTTAAAACTATGTCAAACTTTTTATTTATATGTGTTAATTTCAGAATAAATTATATTTCCATACAGAATTTTACAAAATTAATATATGAGTCCAATGCTTTACAATTAAAAAATAATATTAAAATAAAACGGCTTTAAGCTATAGTTCTATATTAATATTTATTATTTTTCCTGATAAAAACATACGTTGAGTTCGTCGAAACGTCGATTATTAATAAATATCAATACAGAACTATAACCTAAAGCCGTTTCGTATTAATATAATGAGCTTTGAAAGATTTTTCACTAACGGAAACATAAATTTTTCATTCCCTAATTATTTATTCTTCATTTATTACATTGCTAAAAAGTAGATATTGTTAATAAATATTATATGACTCAAAATCTTTCATATTTTATTTTGAAAACGAACATTTTATTATATTTATGCGTAAAAATTCTTTAATTTCTTTTTTTATAAACATATATACCATCTAAACATAATCAACTAAATTATAAGAATTGCAAAGAGTGCTTTGCCCAAAAAAAAAGACATATCATTAGAATCGATAATATACTCTTAGCGTAAAAGACTTTTTCGCACACACATTTACAAACATACAAAATCAAAGAAACGAATGACACAGAGAAACTTAAAATGTAAAGAAAGATAGATATACATTTTATGTCGCGCAAATGAACGCGACCGAGCAAATGACAATCGAGAGACACGACGATGTTGATGATGATGACGTCGACAATAATGCTAAAAGACGAAAACGATGACAATTGGGAATACAGAATGAAAAATATGAAAACGAAAAAAGAAGAAAAAAAAAACAGAAAGCGTTAAAGCTTACATGAAATAACAATAGAAAGTGTTTATGTATGTTGGGAAATTCTCTCATGATTGATTTGAAATATAAAATATACGAATTCTGACGTTTGTTAAAATATATTTTGATGCGAAATTTATATGAAAAATATATAGCCGAATGTTTACTTTGCTGAATATTTTATTTTATAAGTTAAAATTATATTTTTGGAAATACGAAGCTTTTAAAATTATAAAGTATGTTCATATTAGCTTTGTTCATATAGCCAGTTTTCAATTGGTTTGAGTTTGAGCGTGACAGCGCATGCGTGGTTTGAAATTAAACCAATTAGATTGTTCTGTAAACATAATGTAAATGTACCTTATATTATTATAAAGATTGATTTAAAAATTTATAACTTATATTGGAAACTTTAGTATCCGAGTCAGACATCTACAATTTTAAATCAGTCTTACTATATATTACATTATTTTACAATGGTAAATGTACCTTATATTATATTTAATTGAATAAAAATTTATTTAAATCGAATAATTCAAAGCATAAAATAAACTATTACAAATGTAATGTACAAATGTACAAAAATGTACAAACAACTAATGTAATTCAGACCAGCCAAAATCGGCCAATGGCATAACGGCACCTGCAGAGGATGGGTATAAGTATATATACCAGATTGCGGAACAGAAACTATCATTCAGTCATCAAGTATTGTGGATGCCATTTACAATATATGGCGAAACGTCTGCGACGATGATAGATCGACCATGGCATACCAGCCCAGAAAATTACCGGCCGTGATAACTTGAAGATTATTATAGCTAATGCATGTCTCAAATTGGTTTGAAATCAGTCAGAAAATTTCTATGAACAATAAACTAATAATCAGGGTTGAATATCTGGGACTCTGTGAACACTTAAATCAAACTGCGCATGCTCATGACCGTTTACAACAGTTTAAAACAATATCTTGTGAAAACGTACTTTGATTTTAATATTTATGAAAAATTCTGACATATTTTAATTAATTTTAGTTTCTAAGGATTTAGGGCTATAAAAGCCCAATAAATTAAAATGTGTTTTAAACTATTATTATTTTTTTCTAAAAATTTCTTGAAATAAAATAGATTACTTTCAAATTATTAGACAGAAACTTCAGCCTTATAATAATTATTTCCTAATAATTTTTTACCAACCTGATTTTTACTTGCATTATCAATGATGTCTACAGCTAAGGACTTATAACATGTGTTTATTTTTAAACATAAATTGTAATTTTATTAATTAAACAAATAATTTATTATAAATTTATAACACATTAGTGTTAAAAAGAAGAAAAATTAATAAATTATTCTTTCACAGTTTTTATCAATGTTACAGAAATTTTTTAATTCATATTATAATAACTTAATAAAAATTATAAATAATTATTATATTCATGTAATAGATCATTAAACATATTTCTGTTTTTATTCATAGAGCAAAACCACATTTAACGTTAATTATTAAAAGTACAAAAAGCTATTTAATTACTATGTAAATTTCAATTAATCATATGCAACAACAGCCATGATACTAAAGTTTAAAAAAGTTAATTAAACATCGCAAATCGGTAACAAGTTTTTGTCATTCTTAAATAAATCACTTATTTTACTGGATAATTTTATTTATTAGATTTTAATAACCTGTATCATATTCTTAACGATACAGTTGTAAAAATGTAGATTTAATTAATTTTCGGTTTATTTGTTTCAGGTTGGTGCAGTTTAATTGTGATCTATCTTATTTTTATAGTAAGTACTTTTTCTTAAATATAAATATTAAATAGTATATTATGTTATGTTATATTATGCAAACTAACATCATGATAAATTCATATTACTTTGAGTCTAATTCATGCTTATCTATAAAAATATCAAAAACTTAAAATTGGTATGACTAAAATACTTTTGTGACTATCGGTAAAAATACATTTATAGAATATGTAAATTTAAATTATTTTTTACAATAATATAACAAAAATTACAGATAAGTATTTAATTATTTCTTAACAGTGATAAATTCATAAAACATTGCAACTAATAAGAAATTTAAAACCCAATTCATTTTTCCACAAATCAACCCTCCATATCCATCTTTAATTCAAAATAAATCCAAGACCTTCCCTTAAATAAAAAATATATTAGTACTGCCATATACCATATTTCAATCTAAAACGTTTCTAACATGACATGTATCATTTTCCATTTATACAAACCATCAAATTCAAAAATACACATCGTAAAACTAAGCAACCAAACAAATTTTCAAGTCCCCTCTTTCATATTAGTTAGTCTCTTCTACACTGTAACAGTAAAAACTTATCCCTCAACAAAATATTACCACCTACCAAGAATTCATTCGAAAATGTAATGTGACATTCATCATTTCCCATTTATGTTACGGGTGTTTTATTTTGAAAGCTTCAATGTATGAAAATATCGAAAACTATAGGAGAATAAGCTGTAAGCGATTTTATATTTTATAAATATTTATTGAAACAAATAAATGTAATTAATAGATATTAATAGATATAGATAATTCTAATATTTTATTCAATTAAAAAAAGTACAGGTTATTGAATTTGAATATGAATTAATTTTTAAAATTATTTTTATAATTCTTTCATTTTTAATTTTAAGTTAAATTTTCCAAACAAATTTTGAAATATATTTTATCAAATAATATTTCTACTTTTAATTTCTTTATGAAATTTTGCAATTAATTTTTTAAACAGTTAAAGAAACATTTTATTTTAACGATATGTGCATTATTTGATAAACAATATTTTATATAAAAATATCTTATTTTTAAATGATATGCAACTGTTATTCAAATGTTTTTTTGCAGCATTAAACAAAATTCTCATTATAATGTTCACTTGCCGATGGGCAAATTCGGATTATATAATTGTAAGATTTTATAAATTTACTTATTGTACCACATTGGACAGATTGTAAAAATCGTAGAAGACATATAAAAGATATTTGTATTTTTTATATTTATTTTTGCACAAACTTTTTTTTTGTTGTTTGTTTCAAAAAATTACTAATTTACAAAATTAGCAAACCAAATAATTGAATAATATTTTTAATGTTCATGAAATAATAAAGTATATTATTAATAATTCAGTAACAATAATTATAGTCAAAAATAGCCATTCAATGAAATTACGTCATGAATTTCTGATTCAAGTTACGATAACAAATTTATGTACCATTTCTTTTTATTATACAGTACACGCATTTCTATTTCACGAATAATTAATGAATTTTATGTGACGTAACTTCGTTGAATGGCTATTTTCACTATAACAAACTTATAGTGCAAAATATAAAATGCTTTAAAAAATTATTGACAATACAAAACTTATGATAACATTAATAGACATAAATAACAGTAGTGAAAAAATATCTTTTGAAGAGAATTTGTACCTAAAATATATTGTATATACTTAAAATATTTAAAAACAGTTTTGCATAACTTTAAGTTTTATTAAATTTTATATTTATGAGCTTATAATATGTTCTCTGAACAAACTCTAATCTTTTCTAACAAAACTAAAATTTATTAATAGAAAATGACAGATTTATTAAATATATTACATCATACGACAAATGAATAATATATAAATATGTAATAGCAAAACGTTAATTTATCTTAACAAAATATCAATTCAAAAAAAAAAGAAATACACATTGTAGAACTGAACAAGTAAAGGTTGAGTTTTCCCGTTCCCTTTCTATCAGTGAATCTACCGCCCCCCTAACAAAGATTGCTTTTTAATAAAACTTTGCAGCAAAAATACGTGCATTCGCATACGGATCTTCAATCTTCCTTCGTGCTGGATTTTGTACGGTAGTGTAAGAATATCCACTTAAAATTTTAATATGTCGCGAACGAAACGCGAGCGAGCGAGCGAGCTAGCTGGGAGTCGAGCGGTAACGATAGAGCCGGGAACCGAACCAGTCGGGCTGGTTTCTATGCCGCGGCGTGCGCCTCACAGCATCCGGTTGGTGCGGTGTCTTTCTTTAATTTCGCGGAAAATCAATAATTTCATTATTGCCGGTAGAATGCCACGCGAGCGGAACTCAAAAAAGAAGTTCGTGCGATGAAAAAAATATCGGAGATGTAGTATGCTTACGATTAGATGAGATGTACGAGTATGATAAAAACTTGTTGGTTTTTACTATTTTGTAATTGGTTTGATTGGTGTTTAAGTAGAGGAAATGGTAAATCAATTAAATTTTTCATTAACTGATTAGTGAAATGATTAATATTTGTATTTACTATAATAAAAGTCATTTTTTTTGGGTCTATTCGGCTCACATCTGTAAGATTTGTAACGTTACAGAATATTTTGTCTTTATCTAGTAAATAGAATTTTTCTATTGATAAAACAAATAAAATATTCTGTAACGCTACAGATCTTATAGATTTGAATCAAGTAAATATATTAATTTTATTTCTATTATATAATTGATAATATACATTAAAAAAAACTCTTGGATTTGGTGTTAAAAATGAACACCAATCTTTGTGTAAACATTTCTTTGCTAAAATAACACTAATTTTGGGTATAAATTACAATTTAAAATAGTCTCAAAATGTTAATAACACCAGCAAGTGGTGTTTCCTTGACATTTTATTCTGGTGTAATTTTTACAATTTTTTTTTTGTGTATCCCAAATTAGACATCAGATAATCACATATTTTTTAATGTGTACAATTTTTAGTCAATATATTTGGTTGCTAGTAATTATTACTTATATCATTTAAAATATTTACATAATTTTATTTCAATATTATATTTTAATTTTAATTATATTTAAAATAAAAAAGCTTTAGATTTAATTTTTGTTTTATTTTATATTAAAATACGAGATTTCTATAAACAGGAATTAAACCTAGAGCTTTTTTATTTTAATATAATGAATTCGGAAAGATTTTTTTTTACAATAAAAAAAAATGTAAAAATAAATTTTAGTTTACACTCAAATGTTTCATATATTTTTAATGGTTTTTTGATGTTAACATGACATATGTTATTACATATATTTCTTGTAATAATATTAAAAATTTGTAGCAATTTTTTATGTTAAATTGTCTCACAGTAGTTAAAATTAAATAATCTTTAAAATAAATGTAGGTAAATTTATTCATTCTTTGCAATACGGAAATCTGCGGAATAAATTTATTTATTTTTAAAGTAAATTTTACTCTATACATATTTAGTCTCTAAAATAGTTAAATGAAAGTATTAAATATGTATATTTTCAGTTAGTTTTTTATTTTCGGTTTTTAACTTTCAAAATTATAACATAAAAGTTTTCTAGATTGTATTATCACATAATATAATCACATGTTATACCCATACTGGCAAATTTTTTAAATTTAATAGTTAATATATATTAACTTATGTACTTATGTAGGTACCCTAAGGAAAAAATAATAGGTGTAGTTTATTTATATTACAAATGTAATAATAAAAGTAAAAATTTATTTGGTTCTTATAAGTACAGTCATTTAATATTGTATATAATATTACTAGTATTAGTAATACCAGTATTATTTAATAAATAGTACAGTCAACAAAGGAAACTCAGCATACAAAAATTATATAACAAACTATTATTTTTTAGAGGCAATTTTAAGAATATGAATAGACATTTTTATTTTTGCTTGGGATAAACACCAATAATTATTTTCAAATTTTTTAAAAATTTACAAATATTTTTTATTAGTCATATATCTCATGGAGAAAAACGTTTCTTTGATATTAATAAAAATTCTATAACAAATAGTTCTTGTATTTAATTTTTAATTTAAAGAATATATGTCCGAAATAAATAAATATTTTATTATCAAATAGATATTTTAATATTCTAATGTTGAGATTTTTCGCAAAAATTAAGAAAAAATCTTAACATTAGAATATTATTATATTAATTTTACAGATACACTTATGAAATTTTGAATGTTATTAAATAAATATTTATTTCAATGAAAATGGTATTCTTTACTTTTTCTTCGTATAAACAAACCAGAACATCAACAATTACTATAAAAAGATTTTTTCAAAATTCATAAATAAAACTTTGTTTTTATTTCGTATGATGTTGAGTTGCTAAACAAACCAGAACAAATTTCGGGAACCACAGTTAGCATCAAAACCAGAAACCAGGGGTGTGGTACGCGACCAATTTCAAAACCCACCATTGCAGTATTGATTCCGATTGACTGGTTATCGGCATCCCATATCTATCTGCACACACACACACACACACACACACACACACATGTCCCCCGGTGCGCGCGTATGTATTAGTGCATCCACCCCCGCGCGTGAAATCCGCGTATCGTGTGTGAGTATGTGGTATTGGGGGCGGACAGGCCGACGTCGACTTGATGTATTTGCTTTTCCACTTTCGAGGCACGAGCGAGAGCGCATTTGAGCTTTTTTTTCCCTTGGAATGCCTTTGCTGCGTCGAGCTTCGAAGCGTCGTTACTCTTTTCTTATACCCGTTTCTTTCTTTTTCTTGCCGCGTGCTTGTTTTGGTGTGTGTATGTGGGTGTGTGTGTGCGTGTGATGGGTTTGCACTACCGATTGGCGAAGAGAAAAGTTTGCTGGCAGCCATTTTGAATAAGATTTTCCGGGGATTTTTTTTTTGTACTTTGGGGAAAGATGTGGATATATATTTTAGTGAAGGAATGCGTCTTATAGTTCAAAAACACAATGAAATATTTTTTTATATGAGCAGCTTAATTTCAAAATGTAATTATTTTCTTTTTAATTTTTGAGAAAAATTAATTTGAAAACTGAAAAAATTGTTATGTTCTGTTCAGAAAAATAAAAATACAGTATTTTTTCGTTTAGGTTATAAGAATAATAACGTTTTCTTTTTTTTTTTAAAAAAAAACGATATGTTTTAGCAGCCAAATTATATAGTGAATTAAAATTCATTACATTCGGCATAATTTAATGCATATAGTGACATCTATCGCTTCTTTTAAGTAAAATATGAAATAATTTTGTTTTGAAATTAAGCTCTCCAAATACTTGTATCCGTATCTTTTATTTTAGAATGAGGCTATTTATACATACGGTGTATGTATACGCAATTGGCTATTTATACATATTAAAAAAAAAAAAACTTAAACCAATCTACTAACCTAACCTACCCTAAATAGCCAATTGCGAAAAATACTATATGTATAAATAGCCAATTGCTTATACATACCGTATGTATAAATAGCCACTTTCTTTATTTTATTATTAATTTAATTTACTTCTACTTATTTACTTTAATATGACTAAAAAAATCTTTTAGAACACATTATATTAAAAAATATATAAAAAAACTTTTTAAAAACCACGCTTATATTTAAATGCACTAAAAAGAGGAAAATAAATTTTTTCCTGGTTATCCAAAAATTTTAGAAAGAAAAAAAAAGCGTGGATCGCTTAATCATCATTGCGAAATATATAGTTTTTTGGCGCTCCACGCTTTTTTTTTTCTAAAATTTTTGAATAACCAGGAAAAAATTTATTTTCCTCTTTCTAGTGCATTTAAATATAAGCGTGGTTTTTAAAAAGTTTTTTTTATATATTTTATTTTCTGCTTTTTAGTCTTGTCGTCTTGTCATATCTTGTCAAGTTTTTTTTTAAATATGTTGTTTCCTGGAATAAAACTACATGCAAAATTTCAATGAGATCAGATGATAGAAATTCGTCTAAAAATTGGTTACAAGATTTGACCGTGACAACTTGACCGTGACATCAGAGTGAGCTAATATAAGCGTGGTAATAAAAAAGCTTCAGGTTTAAATTCTGTATATATTTTATTTAAAAATCGACATATCAATATACTCTACACGTATATCATCATTAGAGTATATCGAAACGTTGATTTTTAAATTAAATATATACAGAACTGAATCCTAAAGTCTTTTAATTTTTTTAATTTAGATTTAATTTTGTTGTAGATTTATATAAAATTCGTCTAGTTTTAAAAACACATAGTGCACATACCGAGACTTTGAAAAGTGAGAATTTTTTGAAATGTAGTGCAAGATATGTCATGAAAAGCTTATTAATAAAAAGTTTATTAATAAAATAAAGTACGGCAAACCTTTTTTTAATTTTTTTTATACTCATTAAAAAGTACAGACTTTTATTTTTCAAGGCAATTTTTGTATGCACAATTGCATATATTTGAAAATGACAAATGGTTAGTTTTAGTAACTTATCTTAGGATAATATATCTGATGATAAATACGATTTAGTGAATCTATTGAATATTATTAATATTAAAATTTATATTTCATAATTTTAAAGTTGAAACATTAAATAAAATTTTTAAATAAAGTACTGTTAATGATAGTGATAATAATAAAAAATATGTAACAATAAAATCAATAATATAAGCTCATAAATGAGACAAAATTAAACATTCTACGTTTTGAATTTTAATTAATTTTTATTAAATTTGATAGACAACAAAATTTTACTATATTGAATTTTAACTAAAAATAATTGCAAATTTTAAACACATTTAATTAATTTGGTTTGTTTATTTTTGCTTCCATTTTAATTAACGTCACTGTTTTAAAATTAACGTTTTATTGTTTTCAAAATTATTAAATTACACACATACATATTCAAATATATTTTATTGAAAAATGTTAATGTACCTACACTTTGTAATTAATTTTAAATAATTTGTCTGTCGTTTTCGAACTACGGTATTTGACATTTGAATCAACAGCAAATAAAAATAATACAAAATTAAAATACTAACTGGACTGTCAATTATAATAATGTATAATATAGAAAAAAAATATTTTTTTTTCAAATAATTATCATGCAAAATATTTTTTCTACTCTTGCTGAATATATGTGTATTCTATAAAATTCTAGACTACAGTGCATAACCGGAAGTTAGGACAAGTTTTGACAAGTCACAACTCTATATATCTTTAACTAACAGTAAAATAATAAAATACATAATCAAGTAATTAGAATCATTGCGTAAACACGAGTTGTTGATATAATATATCGTATAGTTATTAAACCAAATAGTGATTTTTTTATTGAATATTCGTAATTTTATTCCCATATTATTGCTATTACTCGCCTACGGCTCGTGTCGTAAACCTTATCTTTGTAAGTTATAGCCATCATAACATTCTCGTTGAACAATATACTGTTGTGCAATTAATAATAAATAATTAACTCATTAAGTTTTTATTATGTCACGTAAACAATAACCAAAATAAAATCGAAGTTGATAACAAAACAAAACACAATCAAAAGACAAAAGCAATCAAAGGTCAAATCAGGTCATCGTATCCTAACAAATCTTCGAAGAGAGAGAGAGAAAAAAAACCCAAAGCTTTTATTTCCATTTTCATCCATTCATTCATTCATTACCGGCTCGTGGGTACTTGACCTATCTCAACTAATTTTACTCTTTAAAAAATACTTTCCCTTGACTTTGAACAGCAGTAGCAGCAGCGCGGCGTCGTCGTTACCACCTTCTCTCTTTACCCTACAACCCCTCTCACCTACCATTATAGTAAAGTAAGTTAACGGCGAGCGTCCAGTTCATTATTTCGTTCGCCGGGGCGCGTCTCGCTTCGGCGTCGGTGACCCAGAGCGGAAACACCGTCGGTGCGTCGTCTTTTGTCGGGCGTCTGCGCTTCGGGGTCCGAAGTTAGACGACGCGCGACGCGTATCGTCGTGGCGCGCATCAATTAGACGCCGGCTAATTAGGGTGGGTGCGACGCGCGGAAGGGACGTCGTCAAGCAGCAGTAAGGGCGAAGTGTAGGGCAAGGTTACGGTGTCACTGGCCTACATACACAATTATAAACCACCCTGTTTTATATTTATGCAGATGAGGAGAGGGTGAATCATTAGACGCGCAGCAAACGAGAGCAGTTATTAAGAGAATTGATTAAAAATGGGGTTACTGTTACTTCAATTTTTTTTAATGTTTTATTACTAAAAATTGATTTTCTATTTATGAGTTTGTATAATATTGATTGCACTAATGAATGAAATTCATTATACATTTACAAATAATTAACACATTTATAAATAGTTTTTATAAAAATTATAATAAATATAAAACTTTATTTAAAATATTTTTTTTGTTTTAATCTAAAACAATTCTAAAAAAAATTCCAAGTTTAGAAATATATTTTAGTATTAAGTCAAAACTAAAATTACCAATTTGTATATTGCCAGTTAAACATGTTACTACTAATCTAGGTTTAATAAGATCTTCAAAAATTATTTTTAAAAAAAGTGAAATATTTTTTTACTTTTAGATAAAGTATTAAGGTTATTTCTGTGATCTTGAACATTTCCTATAAAATATGATTCGATTTTAAGTAATATAAATATTTATTGAATTTGTTTATTTTTAGTCGTATTATTTTAAGTAAATAAATAAATATTTGTTTTACTAAACAATTTATATATTAAAATTATAAAATATAAATTAAATTATTAAAATGTAGTAAAAAATCTGTCAGAACTCATTATATTAAAATAAAACAGCTTTAGATTATAGTTCTCTAATAATAATTAATATTAGAATTTTACAATTATATAATAATTATTTTAAATATATTAAAAAAATACATATAAAACATGACTAGATAAGGATAATGTTTATATATAATTTGTATTTCTATTTTTGAAGAGATGTATTATGTTAGAAATGAAATTTTATAGTGCACAGAATTTTTTATAATATATATATATATATTTGGCACAATTACGGCCATAAACCCAAAAGGGTGTGGCACAAACTTTTTCACTCTGCCGAAATTATTTTCCGCCAAACATTTCTATCCAGACAAGTAACTTTTGCTTTATTATTAATTATATTATATTTTTATTAAATTCAATATTTGTATAATTTCTGTTTTAATTACGGAAAAATTTATAATTGTAATTCAATGTAACGGTGGTCCAATAGATTACTAATTCTGTTTTATTTTTTGTTGTTTATTAAAATATATGCATTTTAAAAGCGTTTTTATAAGTGACCGTATAATATTTCGGCAAACGTAAGTAGGCTCTGATTAAAAATTATCAGTGCAGGGCTCTTTAGAAATCTACGATTACAAAACCGCGAACGGCATAATGTTTCTAATTTTTTAGTGCACATTATAGGCAAATGTCACTTTTTTATGTACAATACTATTTGTATAATTGGCAAAACTATAGGTGACCGTATAATTTTTCGGCAGACTATAGCATTTCTTTATTTGCTTTTTTTTTTTGTATAAGTAACACTTGTTTTATTTTTTATTATTACTCTGAAAAATATAGAAGTTTTGACATATTTATATCATTAATATATCATTTGAGTTTTTAATGACATTATTAATACATTATACTCATAGTACGAGTATTAATAATTGTTAAACTTGTTTTTAAATTTCAATTGAATTGAAAATAAAAATTAATTTACAATATCGTAGTTTGTTCGAGATTTTAACAAATCGCACCCAATCACCTCTTTCGTGTTTCTCCATTAATTCATCTTGGAATTGTGCACGCTCTACTCCCGCTATATGTATCCTGGGGACCGTGCGCTCGCTGTGTTATTTTTCTCAGCGTCGGCTCGGGCAGCCGAAGCGCCGCAGCGAGAGCGCGTACGTGTCCCGCGAATCGATCGGATGCCGCGGCGCAAAGCGAAAACTGCTAGAGTTCGCAGCTCACGTCCTGCACAAAGAAATCACCTCCTCGCGCCCATACCTCCGTCGCTTCGTCCTTGCTGCTTCTGCTGTTGCTCCTGCTGCCAGCCGGTCCTGCTGCTTTAGACGCAAGCATTCGCGCATCGCTCGCATCGCGTCCATTTATCACGGCATTGCTTTGGGCGGCGCCTGCCCGCACAAGGCCCCCAACACATACATATATACGGCGAAAAGTGTAAGCCTTCCGGAATATCACTCGGAAAAATAAATTCGGATATTTGAAATAAGGATTTCGTATATTTTTTAAAATTTATAATATTAGAAATAAATTTAATTTGATCAGTCTTCGTGTTACATAATTAGTAATTTTAAATATAATAATAAATAAAACACAATTATTTTGTAAATATTACAATTTTTATTAGAAATAGTTACTAAAGTTTCAATTGCAGACTAAATGAATTAATCTATTCATTTAGTCGGATGATGAAAAGTACGGTAACAACCTAGCGGTGAAAACTGCAGTAATTATTTTTAATAAATATATTTACAAAGTAATTGTATTAGAATAAAACTGCTTCAGGTTCTAGTTTTATAATAATTTATTAATAAATCAAAGTTTCGACAAACTGAACTTGCCTCTTTATCAGGAAGATGAAAACGCTGGTTCAGTTCGTCGAAACGTTGATTTATTAATAAATTGTTACAGAATTAAATCCTGAAGTCGTTTTATTCTACTATAATGAGTTCTGAAAGATTTTTTACTATGTTAAAGAAAATGTATTTTATTTATAAATTGGTATTTTTAGATGAACGAGAAAAATTTAATAAAATGTTATTTTTATTACTTTGATTTAATTAAAATATTTTACAATAATACTTAAGAGTTAAATATAAGTTATTAACAATAAATCTGTTTCTACTAACTATGATATATATTTTATTTAATTCTTTTGGTATAAAGATCTTTATTATACTTAAAATAAAAATAGTAAATAAAATGTTTTGAGTTTGCTTTAGGCGATCATAATTTAGCAATTAGCAATTATTTATTAATGACACGTTTACATAATGTGTAGCACAATAAATTTTGTATTTAACAACGCATCGTGTGAACATAGTTTTCATAAATATTTGTTGGCAAATTATGAGCGACTAATTAAAGTTATCAGTTATGATAATTAAATCTCTGTATTTGACAAAGAAACATTTAAAATATTGGGAAATTTACTAACCGAGAATTGTTACATTTGTCAAAATAACTTTCAATATATTCATTAAAATTTTTAAATTGTTAAATATCACTTGAAATTGGATAAAAATCGTGATTGAGGCAAAAACTAGGCAGAATCTGACAGAGAAAATTTGTTAGAAATAGGTGATATGCTGAACATAACACTGAAATAAAATTTGTAGGTTATGAACTTAGTTACTTCTATAGTAAAATGTACTACCTTAATATTTAATCAAATAATTTGTTTATCTAGTAAGTTGAATAGGCGTTTATAGTACAGTTACTATAGGAATAAACGTATTTATTTTTCTACTAAATTTATTCGGTCGTTTATGCAAACCGGGCATATATCTATTTTTAAAATTGCTATTATTTTCAATTAAAAGACGAAAATACTAAACTCTAAAAATATTTCAACTCGTCTCTCTCGGAAAACAAAAGCCGCTCGCTTTTGCATCCTTCTTTGTTCAGCATCCCCGTACGGGTATCTCTCGGTCTTTCGCTCACACACAAAACACATGAGCACACGGGTATGAAACGCTCGTGCGACGGACGGATGAGGCCATCGCGCATGCGTACCATCTATCGTCAATACTTCACGTTCGAACACCTACACACACAGGATTGGGCGGTGGTGAGAGCGTGAGTTCTTGCCAGCCCTTCTCCTCCTCCTCTTCCAACCCCCCAAACGCGCGTACGAATTCGCTTTCATGCACACGCAGCACACCTTTGATGTTGAGATGTGTATGTATTAGAACAGTCAGATAAAGAAGAATGGGTTTTGATTTTTTTTTGAACAGAGAAAATTTTTGATTGTGTTTTGAATAGATATTTTGGTGGCAGCAGTAGATTTTATTTTATTTGTTTAAGAATTTAGAAAATTAGTAAATTCATTCATTTTATTTAAAATTATCAGAAAAATATTAGTTGGAATTATAAATTTTTGATTGCAATATTACAAAAAGAATAAAAAAATTATTAAAGTTTTTGTTAAAAAATTTATTTATTTAATTTATTATTTATTGACTCACAGCCAGGCAAGGAACTTACAAATTTATAGTGAGATTTGAACCACTCAAAAAAATTCGATATCAATTCAGAAATACGTAACTTTATTTTTAATTATAATGAATGTATAAGTGCAACATTTTTTCCTACAATTATTATAATATGTATCAGACAATTAATCTGTCCTTGATTAGCAAATGTAGTACATTGAACACTCCCACTGATAAAATAAACTACAATTATATTATTTATGTGAAAGAAATTATGACTACATATAATTTGTGACCAATCACACAATGCATTTGAAACAAATTATCAGCATGGCAACGTGTAGTTTGTGACTAAATAAAAATTGTATTTGAAATATATGACAAGTTAGCGCTCTTGCTAGGAACTTGCAATTTTCTATTTTATAGTTGTAGGAAATTTATTGTGCAAAATTGGCATATACAGAATGTTTATTTATAATTTTAGGAAATGAGTATTATTCTATGCTTGTTATATAATATATGTACTATTTTAATCTATAATAATCTGTTAGAATTTATATAATAAACAATGTTAAAAAATAGTTTTATTTTGATTTGCAATCTTCAACTTCAAATTCCAGTTTAAGTATATACTTACTAATCAACTAAGTAATCATACGCGGGCAATATTTTCTTTACTTCCGTTAGAATCCACTTCGCATATTAAATCCATATAGACATACCGCCAAATTTCTCATATCCTTACCATTTGATCCTTTAATCCTTACGCTATGCAAACATGAGCACAGCACGGCATAGCACAGCGCACGGGTACATAAACTTACGAGGTAGCTAAGTACACATAGCTTCTATCTGTACATCTTCTTATGCATTAGACATTTGACCCGTAAACGTATGGAAATATTCCAAATCTTCAACGGGGCAAAAATCAGACAGCCGAGCCGTCGTCGTTTGCATTTCATTAAAAAACGGTTTTTGCTTCTAACGAGATCGAATACTCGCGAAATGATGAGTTTGTGTAGGTATATACAGAATGATTTATTTTCCTTGTCTTTATTAAGAATATAAAAAGTAATGCAAACATTTTTACATAAACTTATTCTGTAATTGAAATTTAATCTGTTGGATGGAGTATTATTAAATACATAAATAAATAAATATGATTTTTTTTAATTCGAAAAAAAATAATTTATCGCTGATTAGATGGATCGGCGAAATTGAGAATATATTACAAAAAGCAGTAATAATAAAATAGGTATTATAAATGTGGCTGAAACACATTTTTAATAAACACATTATAAAAAATTTGTTATATTTATTTATTTACACCAAACATGCAAGAGCCCAATTAAATGATGCAAATAATACAAACATAAACTTATAAAATATTCATATAATACATAAATTTACTTAAAAATATTAACCCCAGTATTTTGAAACATTTTCGCTAAAAATAACGGTTCGTTAAAGTGAAAATGTTTGGACACATTTCTGATGAAATTCTAAGAATTTTAATTTTAACGAATCATTATCTTTAAAGAAAATATTTCAGAATACGAGATTTCGCAAAAATTCCGATTTTATATATATATATATATATATATATATATATATATATATATATATATATATGTATATATATATATATATATATATATATATATATATATATGTATATATATATATTAGAATGTCCGTTAAAACAAAAAAATTTCTAGTAAGGCTAAAATTGATAATTTTACATCGAAACAACATCAGAAATAATATTTTTTGCTTGTTTTTACGAAAGTAACAGGATCCTCTATACTCAACTGAAATTTTCGGAAAACGCGTGTAAATACCTATATCGTTTATATCGCGTATGTATTAACACGCGTTTTTCGAAAATTTCATTTGTGTAGAGGAACTTGTTACTTTCGTAAAAACGAACAAAAAATATTATTTTTAATGGTGTTTCGATTTAAATTATCGATTTTAGCCTTACTGGAAAAATATTTTTTTTACGGACACTCTAATATATATGTATATGTATATTTGACTAAACAAACATTAATTCTAACAAATCACGTGTGAAATATAAATAGTATATATATATATATATATATATATATATATATATATATATATATATATATATACTATTCTGCAATTGTCAGTGAAGTGAAAGTTACTTAGTATGTATTTTTATTTATTTTATATTATGTTAACGATCGGTTTTGTGGTTGCCATAATATATATGTATGTGTATATATATATATATATATATATAGATTTATATTTAAAATTTTTTGTGTATCACTAATAATAAAATGTTTATCTGAAAAGACAAGAAGAATGAATCATTCTGTATGTATCATCTCATTTTCATATGATGGTTATAGAGCAGTTTTATAGGTTGTTGGTAGCCTGGCTTCACTCTTTGTATGTTGATGTTTGTGAAGGTATAGATAGGTATATATCGTTGATGTGAATATAAAGAATCCATTAACGATATGCAGCCAAGTGTAAAAAGTATCAAGTTTGTTAAATGCTCTCGTCGTTTTGTTAAATATGTGTTCTGCATCTGTTTATCTTGTCATATTGTATAGTTGTCAACGAAAATTTTAAATATGTATATTTTCTTAGAAAATTATATGAGAGATATCATTATTATAGTTTTTTGAAGTTTTTATTTACGAATAGTTATTCATATTTAAAGCATATTTTCCCCCTTATACTTAAACTAATTTAAAGATTTGTTTAGAAATATAATTGATAAATGATATGTAAGAATAAATACGCACAACTAAAATTTTTAATTATTTTACAAAAATTACTTTAAATTTAACATAGTAAAAAATCTTTCGGAATTCATAATATTAAAATTAAAAAATAAGATAAAGAATAAGTTTAGTTCAGAACTAAAACTTGAAACTTTTTTATCTTAATATATTAAATTTGTTTCAAATTTAACACAAAAATTCAAATTTAGAAATGTGGAAATTAAAATAAAAAAGCTTTATGATTAAGTTCTGTATATATTTTATTTTAAAATTGACGTTTTGATATACTCTTGGTCACCATCATAATGATATACGTAAAGTATATCAAAACATCGATTTTTAAATAAAATGTGTACAGAATTTAATACTAAAGCTTTTTTATTTTAATATAATGAGTTTTGAAGGTTTTTTTGGAAATTAAAATTTACAAAAACATTACTGTTATTGTAAACGAAATTTATATAGTAAAACTTATATAGAGGTTTATTATAAGATTTTACTGACACAATTCAAAAATAAGTACATACAAGTATAAAGATTACCTACGCATAAATATAAGAATGAGAAAAGATATCATTTCGATGTTAGCTTTAAAAAACCTAATTTGGAGCAATTATAATAAGAAGTAAAATGCACTTGCTACATTGAGTGTACTTTATAGAACCTTCAAAATAATTATTTTTGTTCTATAGTAATCTTCAGGCTTTTACGGCAGATGTTTTGTTTCGTTTAGTTCCGTTTAAGATCAATTTTTTTTTTTTTGGAGTTTGAAGTGCAGTATGAAAAAGCCTATTTTGTCACAATTTTTTTTTCGCTAGCATGAACAATCTGTGTCTTTACAAGTTTTATTATATACAAAATTATTATAATTATTACAATATAATTATAGTTTATATTTAACATTTTTAAAGTCAAAACGTTATATGAAAAAATTACGTCATCTGGCGGGAATCGAACCCACAATCTCTCGATATCCGGTCGAGCGCCTTGCCCGTTAGACCACAGATGACTAAACCACTTTTCACTATTAATTTCATTTCATTCAATTCTCGTCAGATGACGTAATTTTTTTCATTTGATATTTCGACTTTACAAATATTAAATGTAAACTTGTAATATTTAATGATATTCAATTGATTCACTAAATCGTATTTAAACTGCACAATTTCTATTTTAAAATTTATTTGTTGTAAATATATGCATAGTACCTATATACTTTCTCCATTTCCTTCTAGTTTTACATAGAAACTTTCACATCCCCTGTAACATATAACTCTTATGTAAACCAAGTGAGAAACCAATAAAAATCTTCTCCGAAAATTTGAAATCGAGGCTACCCGCATCCAATGGGTGGAGTTATCCACACACACACACACACACATTTTTCCTTACAATTCTTTCTTTCTCCAAGTTGTGTGCGAACGTCTTTCGCATCTTTGCGCATGTCGTACCCCGGCACGGCGCACAAAATCTCCCCCGAGAAAGGTACATATGTGCGTGTGTGTCCTGTCCCGTTCCGTTCCCGTTCCTGCGAAGGCGTTCGCATATACGCATCATGTGAATGGATGGAATTTTGAGGAAGAAGTGGAAGAAGGCATAGTACATGTTGCCGACTTGGCAGAGAGCACATAGCTACACAACCAGAGCGCCAATCAATAATCCGCGTCCACAATATTTTTCGTTAGCATTCTCTGTCTTTTTCGGACGATTGCTACTTTTGTTACTAGAAATCTAACATAAATAAATGTAATTTATAATATGTTTATTATCTAGTCACTTAGTTTCGGTTGTTAATTTGTATTAATTTTTCTAATAATGTCTAATGAATTAAAATGTCTAATTTTAATAAAAATATTAAAGAATTTTAACCTGAAGCACTTTTAAATTAATATAATGAGATTTCAAAGGTTTTTTTTTTAATAAATGTATTTCAATAAATTGATTATAATTATTAAATGTATATTATTATTATAATAATATTTTAACATACTAAAACAAACATACTAAACTTTAAAGATAACAAAACATGCTTGAAGAAATATTTCTAATAAATGGTTATGATAAAAATTTTATCAAGAAAGCTATACAACCGAGAAGATCTAGAGTTGTTGAAAATTTGACTGTTATTGAAAACATAATTAACGCTTATTTGCCTTTTGTGGAAAATGTTATGGATGAAATAGGCAGAATTTTATCAAGAATACTAAAGAATGATTTTGAAGGTACGCGTTTGCGTGGACGTCCGATGAGTAGTTGGAGTAGTATGATTGAGAGTGTTTTGCGTGAGCAAAAGTTTCCAAGTAGTAGAAATAGAAAAGCATATATGAGAAGTATTAGAATTGTTTGTCTGGATAGGTATGTTGGGAGAAAACTGATTTCGGGATAGTAGAAAGAGTTTGTGCCATACCATTTTAAGTATATTGCGTAATTGTGTACATGTATGTAGCTATGAATGAGACTGTATTGTACATATGTGTGTATTTGCCAAAGTTATTGATCTAGAATTAAATATAATACTCGACATATATCCACCTGGAAATTCAAATTATAGAAACGAAAATATGTTTGTTTTATAAATTATTCTAGCACATTACAAAAATTAATAAATTAAAAATAAAATTTTTAAAATTTTTCTATTTTTGTGTACATGAAACAGGCAATTAACTACATAAACATTCTAATTCTGAAACACCAAAATCAAACATTTAACTTTCTCATACTTGTATTTTCCTAACCCAAAAACTAAACTATTTTCTGCAAACATCCGTACATATAAATTAACTCCACTATAACACCGATCCAACCTTTATATCGACCTCATTTAACCCTTCTGTGACCTGCATCCTAAAGCCAATACCATCATCAAACAAGACATTCTAAATATCCCGTACCTGCTTAGCTCATGATTATACCCCCAAATGAGAAAACCGCGTACCAAAAACCTACCCTAAGAAAGTGAAATGAGAATACATCCTTGCCAGCTGACCCTGACATGGGGTTGATTACACTGGAGAGAGAGAAACGATGCCGACGCCGTCGACGGTAAGGCGACTGGCGAGAACGTCGGTTGCTGCTTTGCAAATGCACAGCGCCGCTTTAATGCGTCCCACTAATTAAACACTTTAAAGAGGACGTTATGCTTGGTGGCGCAAACTGGTAACTGGGGTTAAAGGTCGCGCTCGAAAAGTTTTCGCAAGGAAATTTCAAGTGATTAATTTTTTTCTGGTTGGAAGAAGTTTTAATTGATTTGTTGAATTATTGGAGTACGTTATTTGTATTTAATGAAGATTTAAAATAGTATGTATTTTGATTAAAGATTTGTTTTATTAGAAGTATTAGAATGCAGATTTCAATATTATAATTTAGTATTTTATTAAAATAAAAAAGCTTTAGAATTAAGTTCTGTATAATTTTTTATTTAAAATTCAATGTTTCGATACACTCCACGTAAATCAACATACATACATACATACATACACAATCACGCTATGTACCCAAAAAGGTGTGGCACAAACTCTTTTCATCATTCCGAAATCAGTCGCCTCCAAACATTCCTATCCAAACAAGCAACTTTCGCTTCATCCACATTCATAATTCCTCTCATACATGCTCTTCTATTCCTACTACTTGGAAACTTTCGCTCACACAAAACACTCTCAATCATACCACTCCAGCTACTCATCGGACGTCCACGCAAACGAATACCATCAAAATCATTCAAATATATCTTTTTAACCAAACGTTCATTAGACATTCGCTCAACATGGCCGAACCATCTTAACTGACTAACACCAACTTTTGCTACAACATTTTTTTCAATTTCACACTCATCATACACTAGTCTATTTCGTACCCGATCTCTCCTAGTTACACCACATACCCCACGTAAAAATCTCATTTCCACAGCAGTCATTTTCCGTTTATGCTTTTGCAACCAAACCCAACATTCATTACCATACATCAACGTAGGCACCAAAACTGCATTGTATATACTCAAACGGGCTTCTTTGGAAACATTTACATTCTTAGCAAAAGTTCCCAAAAAACCCAAAACCTTACAACCAGCATTTACTCTCCTTTCAATTTCACGATCAAAACGGCCATCTCTAGACAGCAAACTACCCAAATACACAAATTCATCTACCTGCTCTAAACGTGCACCATCAATATATACATTACATTCGGTTATCAAGTCACCCTTCTCAAAAACTAAAACTTTGCATTTATCAACATTCAACACAAGATTCATATCTTTACGTAAATGAACGTCAGGAAAAAATATACAAATGACATAAATAATAAACAAACAAAACAAAGAAGCAAGTTACTAATATTCAAATGTTGAAATTTTTTCCAAAAAAATTTACAAGTTACTCAATTATTGAATCGACTGTTAAGCTATGCATCAATGACTGACCAGTTAATCATAGACACGTGTTTCGCTCTTTAGAAGCTTGTCAGTACTGACGAATGTAAAGGCACCAATTTCTATAAAATTTAGCTCCCTTTACTTAAAAATTTATAAATTTTATGATCTAGTTATTTATTTCGTTACCTAGTAACTTGTTTCTATATTCTGTTTATTTACAGTAAATGTCATTTGTATAAAAATGTACGTTGAGTTCGTAGAAACGTTGATTATTAATATATTAATACAAAACTACAACGTAAAGCCGTTTTATTTTAATATATAATATATTCAATTTTTTTTTAATACAAAAATATTTTATTGTTGACATAGATTGTTTGATTAATGCACGTTTTTAGGTAGATAATTTTTTTCTTTATATTTACAAAAGAAATTTTTACATTTTCTGTATATTCAGTTTATCGTTTTCGACTTTTAATTGAAATTAATATTTTTACTAGTAATATTAATTATTTTAAAATTACGCACACATATTTTTACAAACAATTTTTTTCATCTTTTATTATATATATTATATTTATGTATATATAACTCATCATCTTGTACTTTATATATCACATACAACTTTCATATACATGAGATTTTTGCTGACGTCGCGTCCTTACTCCTTATACATGAAACCACTCGAGTTGGCTGTCGTGTCCTCATTTGGGGCCCAGCATCCTGTGCATTGTTCACGGATAGATGGCGCCCTTGTCGCGCAAGCACTGCTATTCTCGGGCTAAAAATAATGACGAACGCGCCCTCCTAAAGCCTTAAGATTTTCCTCTACTTCAAGAGATGATGATATTGTATGAGTTGTCATGCTCGAGTATGTGCAATTTTCGAAATGCGCTGTTGAATTATTTCTGGGAAATTTGAGGGTAAGAATTCCGGGGTAAAAGATTTTCCATATTTGAGAGTCGGTTTGAGGAATATATATGAGTTATTGTTTCTAAAAAAATTAGTAAGTATTGAAGAACTTGCAAAAAAAGTCTTTTAATGATTAATGAACGAGAAGATATTATAAAATGTGCTGTATGTAGCCAAAAGGGCGTAACAAAAACTCTTTTCAATATGCCTAAATTATTTTTCGTCAAACATTTCTATCCACACACATAATTTCTGCTCCATCCATATTTATAATATCTCTCATAAATGTTCTTTTACTTCTACCATTTGCAAACATCCGCTCATTCAAAACATTCTCAGTCATATCACTCATCGGAGGTTTACGCTGATGTATACTTTTAATATCACTCACATATATTCAAAAGTATATAAACGTTTATGAAACATTCACTCAATATAACCGAACTAACTAAATTTTTTTTATTATTTTATACTCATCATAAACATATCTATTTCGTATCCGACTCCTTCTAGTTACACCACATACGCCAAAAAAAAAATCTTATTTCCATGGCTGTCATTTTCATTTTATGCTTTTGCAGCCAAACCCAACATTCACTACCATACATCAACGTTGTCACTAAAACAGCATTGTCTTCTTCGGAAACATTTACGTTTCTAGCAAAAGTACCCAATGCAGTCAAAACCTTACAACCAGAATTAACTCTTCTTTCAATATCACGATCAAAGCGATCATCCTTAGACAATAAACTATCCAAATACACAAATTTCATCTACCTGCTCTAACAATATATCATTAACAGACACTTTACATTTAGTCATTAAATCACCCTTCGAAATTATTTATACTTTGCCCTTATCAACATTGAATATTCAATATTCAAATAAAAAATGTTTTATGATTAAAAAAATCTTTTTAATTCTTTCAAACTATTATTAAATATTAAGTGTTTGTATCAATGAACTGCTAACGGCTTTGTATCTCTTTAATTACATAAAAAAGCTTTAGGTTTAAATTCTGTATAATTTTTAATTCAAATTTAACATTTCGATATTTTGCTTGTATATATGAGTAGAAAAATTTGTTTTTCTTGATGATGATATACGTGCAGTATATCAAAACGTCGAATTTTAATTAAAAATTATACAGAATATAAAGCTTTTTATTTTAATATAATTAATTCTGAAAAATCCTTTACACGTTAATAACTTTTACTATTGACAAAGCAAATAAAAAAAAAAAGTTTGTAAACAACATATAATATTCCAATCAATGTTCCACTTAAGATTTAAAAATATATACTTATTGTTCCAATAAGAATAAAACTAAATGAAAAATCTTTACGTAAAGTATTCTAGTAACAATACAATTTATATATGTGTGTGTGCATTTTACATAAACTCAAGTACCCAAAAGCATGATCTCGACAGAACTTTCATTCCGCAGTATTTTAGTATTTCAGCGCGAAATGGAAAACTGCTCGAATTAAATGCATACAGCGAAAGAAAACTGGAAAAACTCTTTCCAGAAGGATTCCAAACCTGGTCCCGATTTAATACATTGTATCCACCCGTCATAGGCGTAGAAAGTGAGGCAGGGCGGGGGTGTGAGTAAGAATGGTAGCACGTGAGACGAAGTGCCATTGGAAAATGGAGGCTTTGGATGGAAAATGTAAATGTGAAATGCAGAGAGAGCAGCGTGAAAAAAAGGAAAAAAAGAGTGGAAAAAAAAAAATAAAATAAAACGATGAACATATCCAATAAGGTTTTAACCTGCAGGGAACCGAGTTGCTATGGCAACGGGGAGGCAGCGCAGCTAAACTCCTCACGAACGAGTCGGCCGCGCGCGTTCACATTCTCGAGATGAACGCACGAGGCATACGTATACCGTACGATAGGCAGTACCGGCTTAAAGGATTATATTCAAAACGGAAAAATACTCTATCGAATCGTGAAACGAAAATGTATAACCAGTTTTTCTATGACTACAATGAAATGTGTTAGTTATGAATCTTCCATTTCGTTAATAAATCTACACTGTAAAAAGTTAGAACTTAATAGAACTTAATTTTACATAGCATGCAATATTTAACAAAAAAATTATGTAAAACAAATTTAATTTTTATGTACAAATATTTATATATTTCAATGTATTATTGTATAAAACAATATGTATTATTGCACATAAATGATAGCTATGCTATAATACTAAGAAATTAATGTAAAATTACATAAAATATATAAAATTTGTGTAATACAAAATGTTATTAATTACAAAACGTTTAAAATTGTATTATTTATCGATCTGGCGCATTTAAATTTTTAATAATTGATATTTTTATTAAATTTGCATGCAAATTTTTATAAATATTGCATAATCATATTACGCAGTACTTCTTAAATATAATTAACAATTGTACAATTGTGAACACAATTGTAAAATATGTATAATTATGTAAAATTATCTAATATTGTAATTATCTACAATTACATAAAATTATAATTATTATTTTTTTTATGTAGCACGTCAAAATAAATAATATTATCTGTAATAACTACAAAATCTATGTTTTCTTTTTTACGAAATATTACATATTAGTATTATCACATACCTATGTTTGTATATAAATTTGTTTTTTCTGTAAATTGCTATAATTAATAAAGTAAAATCATTTTACATATAATTTTTACTATGAAAATTTATGTAAATTTACAAAAAAATTTTATAGTGTAGTACATTATATACGACTTTTCTATAGCTGATTATAACATTCCATTTAAAATATTAATACTGCTGCAATTATTATAATTGAAGACACGAGTAGATAAAAATGTCGTGTAATGTTTAAAATAATATTTATTATTGACAATATATTTTTAAATTAGCATTGATTTGTTACAAAATTGTTTTTAATTTTTCTGATTTTAAAAAATTATTATTCATATTTCTGCTTTTAACACATTAAGAAGTTGTCTATTTTGGTACCACAATCTATACACTTTATTTTTATGTAATAACATGGTTCTAATAAATATTCCCAAGCAAATTATATAACAAAATTTTTAAAACGAAACAAACCTTATGTAAAATAAAATTTTCTGAGAAAAATTCTAAAACTTCAAATTTAATTTGTTAGTTTTTCTAAAAACCAACATACACTCTCCGGCAATAAAATATACGAGTGCACTAATAAAAAAATAAATAAAATAACTTAAAAAAAAAAAACGAGAAGTTTAAACTATAAACGACACTTCCTCTCTAACTGGCGAACGAGTCGGTGAGTTTTTTTTTTCTTTTTTAAATTTGAGTAACTGTTGCTGGCGAATGCGCGTCGCTCTGCTTTTATGTGGAGGTGTTGAAAATTGCTGGAACAACTTTTTCTTTACTTCTTTCAAGTTACCCCGGCATACGCTAACTCTTCGCGTCGTAACTTGTGAATACGTTTGAAAATCTTCTTAAATAAATTTTTACTTCTAATGTATGTTTTTTTTTTCTTACTTCTCTACGTCTTACTTCACAACAGTCAACTCTGCTTGTTTGTTGTATATGTTTGTGAATGTAGTTTTGTGGATAAGGTTTCATTAAAATGTCACACTTCAAATGTTTTTTTCAAAAGCACTCTACTAAATTTTTATTTATTTAACATATTTTTTTAGGGTAAGGGCTGTTTATTATTATTTTATTAAAGATATTTGGCCATTATGAATGAAAAAAATTAATATAGTAAGATATTTTTCAAAATTCATTGTATTAAAATAAAAACTATTTTAGAATAAAATTCTGTTGAATTATTTTATATAAAAAAAAATCGACGTTTCAGCGGAACTGAACGCACGTTTTCATCAGGTCATTTTTTTTTTTATTATATAGTCGTAAAAAAAGTGTACGTGGGCATGTAATAATAATTTTTATTCGGATGAATTTTAACTTCTTTTTAACTTTAACTTTTTTTTGTCTTGAGTTAGTAAATACACTATAAATTAATATTTTACGGCAGTTGTCAAGGGCTCGTATCGTAACTTTTATCTAAATGAGTAATAATTATCATTATATACTTGTTGAATAATATACTATTTATATTGTGTACTTTTATATTAACTTTCTAAATCATTATCTTATATATATATAGCCAAAAACAATTTTTTAATCATAAAATTACTATTACCTAAGACTTACTTAATTATGTTGTATGTGCCACTTATTTAATAAGTTAGAATTAAGTATAGATATTTTTTCATGTTCTCTTTTTATTTTTATTAATCATTTACATATTGTACACACTTAATGTTTTTAAGTAAATTTTTGTATTATGTGGATATTTTATAGGTTTAAGTTTGTATTATTTTCCTCCACTTAATTGGGCTGTTGCCTGTTCGGTGTAAATAAATAAATAAATAAATAAATAAATAAATATTTAAAAATTGCCTAATTCAGATATATTGATCTTCGGACTCATCAAGATTATCATATTATTTAAAATTGAAATTTTACAAAATATAATATAGTAAAATATCTTTCAAAACTCATTGTATTAAATAAAAATTGTTTTAGGATAAAATTCTATTTAATTATTTAACTTCGTTTTTATAAAATAAAATAAAGAGAATTTTATCCTAAAATAGTTTTTATTTAAAATACAATAACAATAATTATTAAATATTTGCTTGAAATTTATAATATTTTCTATAATAACTGACATTTTTATATTTAATACAAAATTGCCTACCTCGTATATTTGCTAAAAATTATACTTGAACGAGAATACGTATAACAAAATACAATATTAATATGTAGATATAATAATATAACCAGCGAAGCGTAAATTTTTCTAATATTTCATCATTTTTATTTGCAACCAAGAATATCAGATATATACATGTTCTATATACGAGTTGAGCGCCAGTCGCAGTATCTTTTTGTCGAAAAATAAGAAAAAAATATTCCAACGAAATAAAGATACAAAACAAAGATATGATATTTCCAATTTACATTCTTTTTAAATTTCTACATTTTTCATATAAACAAGCGAACAACCCAGGCAAACAAATGACTGTAGCATCAACGCACACACACACACACACACATAGGTAAAACAAACGACAATCTATAAACCGTTTTGTTTTTCTTTTATTTTCCTTTCTCACAAATAATAATAGTTAGGTATATTCCAAATATGACATATGCGCCGTTGTTAGAGAAACAGAACAATAAACGATGATAAAAAACAAATGAAACAATAACGTTACAGCGTCTAAAAAGAAGAAGGGAAAAAGAAGAGATACGAGTGTGTGTTACCATGGTGACGCGCGTTTCCGAGTCTAACACAAGTGGTACGGAAAAATATCTACGCACTCTATAAGTCCGGCGTCGTCTCTTGTTTTAATGTGAGGATATTGTTTTGGCCGTTGAAACGGGAAAGAACGGTAAACGTAAACGGAACATAACGGGAAAACAAGAATATGCATAATATGGAAAAAAGAACAATATTGCTTATGCTTGAGTTGACATTATTTTACGATATCATTATCATAACATTGTGTTATTACATTTCTGAAATTGTAAAAAAAAAAATTGTAGTTTAGTATCTGTATATATTTCGTAATTGTTAATATAGATTAATACATAAGTATATGGTTATTAAATTTCTAGAATTTTTTGAATCGGTATGCAGTGGTCGATCTATCCTCGACGCAAAAGTTTTGTCATAAATCGTAGATAGCATCCGCAGTGCTTGGTAACTGAATGACAGTTTTAGCTCCACAATCTGGTATATACCCTCACCAGCCAGTGCCGTTACATACTTGACCGATTCTGGTTAGTCTAAGTGGCCCACCCGTTCCAATCGGACTGTACGTTCAGTTTCTGCTTCAGTTTTCGTTATAGATTTTGCCACACCATTGGTCGATTCTGGTTGGTGGAAGTGATGAACTAACCAGAATCAACAAAAACTGAAGGTACAGTTTTATTTGAAGGGGTGGGTCACCCAGACCAGCCAGAATTGGTCAATAAATTAACGACACCTGTATAGAGAATGTTGGAGATACAGGTAATATATACCAGATTGCGGACCTGAAATTATCATTTAGTCACCAAACACTGAGGATACCATCTACGATGCATGGCGAAACGTCTATGACAAGAATAAACCGACCACGGTATATCAAAGCCTGAAGATTACTATAACAAAGCTGTTTTAATGTTTTTTAAAACTATTTCAAACAGTTTTCTGAACATAAAAACAATCTTTTTAATATCACGACAGGCAAACAAGCACCGCTTAAAAATCAATTAACTTTCTTTTTTTAATTTTACATCTCTCGTAAACTCTTCAAAACGAACAACTTTCAAACCGAAGCAAAGCAAAGCAGGGCAAACCGCGGCGCTCACACTAAAACTCCCAAAAACTAGAAGAAATTTCATAAGTCCAGCGACGTTGTTCAACGGCGCCCGCCCATCCTTTGTTCTCCGGTCGCCCGCATTAACGAAAGCTATCTCACGCTTCGCGCATTATAAACTTACGTGATTTTTATTCGTCGTATGGCGCTTTTAGTTTTTAATATCATACGGTTATGACGCGCGAGCCAGCCAGAGAGATATATAGAAGACGCGATAGGAAGGTAGTTGCTCAAACGTGAAATTTTCTAGCGCATGCAATAGACGAATATTTTTAATCTAACTCCGTCTTAGATATTTTGGAATGTGCTACAATAGAAGGACAGAAATGTTAGAAATGGAAAATTGAAATTGAAGGGATGTGTTTCAGCTTTGGTAAATTTATCGTTACTGTTTTTATATACTAAGTTTATTTTTTATATGATTGTACATTAGTTAGTAGTTAAATATGATTTTCAAAAATGTTGTTAGTCACAAATTTTAATAAACTTTTTTGAATTTAAAAAAGATAAAGGTTAACAGATATGAGCAAAACATTAAATTTTTGTAAAATATTATTTTAAATAATTGTTACATACAGTGATTGGGAAATATTGTAATCATACTAATTTTTATAAATAAAAATTTTCACAAATTAACCGTTTTTAGCGTGATGTCGATTTATCTATCTGTCTGTGAACAAAATGTAGAATAACATTGTAAAAAAAATTTTAGGACTCATAATAAATTAAAAGGCTTTATGTTACAATTTTGCATTAAGGCAGGATAAATTTATTTGAATGGATTTTTAAGACGCAAATATCAATTTCATTAACTTTTGGTACAGATTTGTCTATCGAAATAGTTAGTTTACTATTGTGTTTTATGAATATTTCGCAACAAAAAAATATGAAAAAAAATTGTTTAACAAAAATTGTTACAAAATTTTACTTAAAAATTTTTATTGTGACGTTTCTTGATACAATTTAATAAATTTTTGTAATTTTTGCGATATTTTTTGTAAGAAAACAATAAAAAATTTGAATCTACCTAAAAAAAAATTGCCTAAATTTTTTTTAAATATCTACCATATTTAGTGACCAACTGATTTTTGTATAATTAATAATTTTATAATATTTTTGAACATTGAGAATTTTTTGCAAAATTTAACTAGTCAAATAATTTATGACTCCTTTAAACCAATTAAATATTGTGTTTTAAAAGAAATTATTTAATTTTATTAACTTTTCGACACAGTAAGATCACATTTGGATTTATTATTCTTTAGATGATATTTGAAATATTTTAAATTCGAAATATATTTTATTTTAGCTGTAAAAACTTTTTATCAAAAATCGTAAAACTTCAACTCAATGAACCGAAAAAAAAAAATCAGTGCACAATTAAACCACATCTCAACCACTTAAAACCATCCTCTTTATCCATTTCTTCTTTATCTACTATTACTACACAGCTACTACTCGTTGTACTATAGAAACGATCAACATGCAAATATAATTATCTTCTCGAATAGTGATTCAATTGTCGGAAGAGAAGAATAGGCTCTCGCCTCCTACCATATACACTGGGCCTAGCTGGCTGCTCTCTGCGTGTAGCACACTCTCGCGTCCGTCCGTTCGTTTTCCAAATGGCCATAAGATTCCCCAGTTGTCATGGTTACCCGGGCACGGTATACGAAAGGGTAAGCGGGTCCCGCCGATCAATCTTTTCGCCTCTTTTGTTATATAGGGATACGCGCGTACGTGTTGTGTGTGTGTGTGTGTGTGTGAATACGCGGTTGTGTTTTGTTTTACTTTTGTATTCCGAATTCTGTTGTGTTTTTTCTTTCTATAGAGCAAAAATTACTAGTATTTATTCTATTATTAGAAAATTTATCTATTACTACTTCTACTATAAAGTATTTAATGTAAAATTGTTGACTAGCAGTTCATAAAATGCCTTGAATTAATTAATAAAAGAGTAATAATGTAAAGTATTTATATATTATAAGTTCTGTTCTTTGCACTTTTTGGTCACTAACCTAGCTAGAAATGGAACAAATATATGTAATTGTTTGTTTTTTTTTAATTAGGTAATGGCAATTATATACAAGTAGTCATACAGGCAGCTATGGGTCAATGGTAGCGTGTTGGACTAATAATTGCTGCGTCTGATTATTTTGGAACCTACTATAAACTGTAATTCTCTCGTTTGGCTATGGGTTAATGATCCTCACCATTAACAAAGCAATTAAAAATTGTTAAGAAAACTATGTAATCAGCTTCTAGATTAAGAATCACGGACAATATATATATATATATATATATATATATATATATATATATATATATATATATATAATTATATAATTATATATACTGTTCGACAAAAATTACCATAAAAAGTGCTTGTATAAGTCCGTTATATAAAAAGGGTAAATGGTATTACCTAAATAGATAATTTTAACAAGAGGACTTTTTTACTCCGGAGAAAGTGTAAAAAAAGTAAACAATTTTGGAGTAATTAAAAAGTTCTTATTAATGTTGCATAACAACAACTTTTATATTATTAAAGGGTAAAAATACGAAAAAAAAGAGTAAATAATTGCCCATTTAAATGTAGGCAATTATTTACCCTTGGTTTTCGTAATTTTTTATTAGTGGAAAAAAGTTACATATTTTAATATACATAGAAAAAGACTAAAATAATAAGGTATTTTATCGATTTCATGCATTGCAACGAAAATTAATACTGACAAACAAAAACAAAAAATATTGAAAACTTCAAAACACCCTGATTCCTTGCATCATCCCTTTCTAAATTTGCAAAGCAAGAAACGAAAAGTTTAAACGGAAAAGAGATTGCAATAAAATTCTTTCTACTCGCATCCGAACTGACTGTGCGACTGACTTATGAGACACATAAGAGGCGGCAAAATTGGACGTGCCGCCTTCATCCATTCCAATTCTCCTAGCCTTCCCCTCCCCCACACTGCTTCTGTGCCAGCGACGCGGGAATCAATCAGGAAGAAATCCTTCTTGAGCAGTAATTGAAAGAATTCCCTTCAGAAATCACTCACATCTCCAACACACACACACAGCGACAAAAACCAACGAGCAAAGAATAGAGTTTCCGAAATGCCCAAGCTATGTTGTCTGGGTATATATAGAGATTCTTTATTCTTCGGCGTTTTCCTTTTTTTGTTTAAGGGTAAGAGGATGGGAGTTGAAGAAGAGGGTTGCGGTGGATAAGTTGAAATTTAATGATGGATTTGATGATGATGGTTAATACGCTTAGAGTATCACAGAGTTTCTTTTTTATTTCATTTACTTGAATTTTATGTATTCGTTGATGAACGATAGAAATATATATTATGCATAGTTAAAACAAAAAAATCGGACTACATAATTTATTAAAATTTATTAACAACAAGAGAAAATTTTCTAGTGTTGCTTAGGTGTTTTAAGCTTAAATATTTCATGACAAAATTTAAAATTAAATTAAATCTCGATGTATTGTGGTTATATTCATTACTTTTATTATTTATATTTTATTACAATAAAATAATTAGTTCTTATAATTCCTATGCGTTAGTTTTAAAATAAAAAACTAGGTTGTCGTAGCTCTCAAAGATGGAGGCATTGTAGATAATTATTTAAAGTCTTAAAGCCTCTTTGATGCCTATTCATTTACCATATCACTTGAATCAATAATATTGATTATGACATATTGCCAAGTAGATTTTATTTTGAATTCTTGAATCAGAGACGAACTAAAACTATTATAGTTATATTGTACAAATTACTGCATAATATGGTAGACTGTCCTAGCTTACATGAAAAACTTAATTTTTCAGTTCCAAGACCTAATTTTTTTTATTTTTATGATATATGTAATTCTGTAAATAGATGGCATATTTATATCAAGACAGTTTTGTATTTAGTTACTATGACTACAACAGTTTTTCTATTCTATAAATTTATTTAATACTATGACGTTCGGTTCTGTGGTGGCCACAGCAGATTTTTTATTATTAATTTTTAAAAAGCTCACTACATACTATGTGATTTTATCTACATGATAAATAAAAAAATAATACAAAAACCTATTCTTAACATTTCTATAAAGTTTGACAATATTTTTGAAGTTTTTTTATTGAAAATTTAATTTCTGTAAATATTACTTATTTACTAATATTAAAAAATAATAATTTAATTAAAAATAAAATATAAATAACTTTGCTAAACAATAAATAAATAAAACTTACCAAAATTACAATTTAACAAACACCACATTTAGCACGTATTACTGCGACACACTTCAAAAAAGAACTAAAAAACTTCTACACACATATATAACACCATAACACTACTCAACTCAAGAGATCCAAGATATATAAATATATTATTGTACAAAGCATCCACTCGAAGTATTTTTCAAAAATCAAACCGATCAGAACTTGATCCCTGAACCTTACCACGTTGCAGGTAAAACTATTAAACATTCCAAAGAACCTTACTCAATGTTTCTTTTCTATAAGTTGTATGACATATGTAAGTATGTAAATAATGAGACAGATGCATACAAAGGTTATTTTGAAAGTGTAAAGGTATCGGAAAAATAAGGTTAGGTAAATATAAATATATGTAAAGGTAGTGATAAATTAGAAGAGGGTTAGAATAATTTTCAGGTTATTAAATATTATTGGGAAGAAATTGGAAGGACCCAGTTTGAAAGGGTAAAATTTTAAAGTGGGTTTTTTTTTCAATTTTGATGAGATTACATTTTCTAGACGGTTTTATCTTGTAAATTTTTTATTACATAAAATTATTATATACACTGCGCAACTCTATTAAAGAAAGTAGAAATGTTCTATACTGATCATATATTTAAATTTTTTTATTTGCATTATCAATGATGGCGGTTGTTAGCTTACAGCCAGGCAAGAAACCTACATATTAAAATGGATTCCAAATCACTCAAATATAACCGATGTCATTTCAGTGGTACAAAAAAATTTAATACCAAAAATTTAAAAAAATATATATTTCAGATTTAATATTAGTTAATTTTGAAAGTTTGACTAAAATTAAGCGTTATTAAATTATAAAATGCTTATCAATAATAAGGACGATTTTTAAAAAAAATAATAATTTTAAACATAAGTAAGATTATTCAAATCAATTCCATATTATAATGCGGTAGAGGATTTTTTTGAATAACTTTTGTTAGGTATTTATTTTATTAAATCTAAATGTAACGTGATAAAATATTTTTAAAATAATAATAATGAGTGATAAACATTTTTAAAATAGTAACTTATTATAAAAAAATAAAAAAGCTTTAGATTTCAATTTTGCTATATTTTTAATTTAATTTCGACGTTTCGCTATACTGCACGTATGTTATTGTCAGGAAAAATATATAGAAATGATATAAATAATAAAAGAACAAAACATAGAAACAAGTTTTAGGTAACAAAATAAAAGTAAACAGAGTATCAAATTTATAAATTGTTATTAATTAAAAGAAGACAGATTTTATTTAAATCTTTACACTGATTAATGTTATTTTTTGTAATTTAGTTATTTGTATTTTGTTACTTAGTTACACTGAGAAAAATAGATATTTAACAAATTGGATAAAAATAAGTAGATATTTATTTGAAATATACGAGTATGTTTAAAGTATTCACAAATTTATACATTTTTAAAATCTACTCACATATATATTTTAATACTATATTATGAATTAAGACTGTAATACTATATACAAATTGATGGTATTAAATTTTTGTTTTTATTATATTTATAGTTAATTTTTAAATATACTTATTTTGTTATTTTTAATATCTTGTGTTTGTGTCACCTTTTTAAATATAAATATATTTACCGTAAATATCCATTTTTCTCAGTGTAGTGACTTGTTTTTATGTTTTTTTTTGCTTATGATTTATTATTATTTTTATTATTATTATTATTATTGATAAGAGAAGCAATAGAAATTTACAAAGAATAAGATATCATCAATCAGTATGTAGGCATTGATTTAAATAAAATTTAGTTTCTTTTAATTAATAATTTACAAATTTTATAATCCAGTTACTTGTAAATTAAGAAAAAATAATTTTTTTAAAGGAAAATTATTTTATTTTATTAACTATTCGCCAAAATAAGATCATATTTTAATTTATTATAATTTTTGTATTTTGTTACCTAGTACCTATCTTGTTTCTCTATATTGTTTTTTTTTTATTATTTTTATCATTTGTATATTATTTTCTGCTGATAATATACGTGGAGTATATTTTAATAAAAAATTTATTTTTCTACTTGAATGAAAACAATTAGTTCTACATTCTTACGGATATATTAAATTTGTAAATAATTTATTTGTATAACTTTGGAAACCGGAAAGAAAATCTTAGCATATTCTCACATTAGTATCGGTCGTTTAAGTCGGAGAGGAGAAATAAAATCCAGAAAACGCATCCGATATCCAAATCTGTCGTATTCCGTGGGATAGGAAACCCGCGTCGCAGGTGGTCAAAGATAAAATACTTCCTTATACAGGGCGGTCGTTCAAGTACGCGCCGGCTCACATATATACGCACTAACGTAACGCAATGGCAACAACGTAACGAAACACACATACACGTATTTGAAGAACGACCTAGGTATGCACACACACATGCCATAAATCAAGCTAAAGACCGTAAAGCATACGAAACGCAGCAGAAAGAAGAAACAGCCACACATATATATTTTTCCAACCCTTTAAAGGTTGCAACCGATGCTGTATGCTAATTTTCTCTCTTTCTCTGTATATTTGCATGTACATGGAAAGAAGTTGATTAACTGTAGATGAATAGTTAACTATGCATGTATATGAGAATATTCTTGATTTTACTATTTGATGCAGATTAGATTATTTTGGTGACGGTTATATTTTGGTTTTTATTTATATTAATATGAGAACCACTAAAGGTACTCGTAGTGCCCTATAAAAAGAATAATCAGTTTGTCGCTTGTGTCGGAAATTTTCACTTATATCAGCAACGATATTTGTGGGATATTTTTAAGTTGAGCACTTCTTTATAAGCAATTTATTATTAAATTAACTTTAAAATATCTGTTGTGGCCACCACAGAACCAACCGTCATTGTATTAAATAAATTTATGAGATAGAAAAATTTGTATAACAACAACTACTGTACTCATGGTAACTAAGAACAAAACTATCTTGAAATATATATTCTATGTACGGTGGAATATATATATTTTAATAATACTCAAAAATATTGAGATTTTATATTTTTCCCAAAATTTCACAAGATACTCAGTCATTGAATCGGCTTGTTAGGCTATGCATCAATGACTGGCCAGTTTTAACCGTAGACACGTGTTTCGGTCTTTAGGACCTCATCAGTACGGTGCTTTGATCAGTTGCTGAAAGGCAACTGATAACCGATGTTAATTCTGGCTGCCTTTTATGGCAAGTACTTCGAAACGATAACGAAGAGTAGCAATAAATACCATCAACACCATCTACACAATAATGCGATAAGCAATTATAGTAATGGACTTTGAACAAATAAATGTTCGTATTGTCATTGTGAAATTTAATATAATAATACTCAAAAATATTGAGTTTTTTTATTTTTCCCAAAATTTCACAAGATACTCAGTCATTGAATCGGTATCAGTTGCCTTTCAGCAACTGATCAAAACACCGTACTGATGAGGTCCTAAAGACCGAAACACGTGTCTACGGTTAAAACTGGCCAGTCATTGATGCATAGCCTAACAAGCCGATTCAATGACTGAGTATCTTGTGAAATTTTGGGAAAAATATAAAATCTCAATATTTTTGAGTATTATTATATTAAATTGCACAATGACAATACGAACATTTATTTGTTCAAGGTCCATTAATATATATATATTTTATAAAAACATGAAAAATTATTCAAAATAAAATTTAGTCGTATCGAAAAATGTTATAAATAAAAGTTCTTAGTTATAACTTGCTCAGTAACTTTTGCTAAATACATTTTTTTCTATATATATCTCTGTTACGAAATCTTTGTAAAACACGTAAAAGTGACATCCGTAAATTACCATTTTTGACTGGCAGATCTTTACCAGAAGTTGATTAGCTTGAGATATTCAACTCAAGTTTAAATATGAAATTTGATAACAACCCGTTCAGCCGAATTTGCTCTACACGTGTCTACAGACAGACAGACATTACGCTGGAAACAATTGTCTCGTGTTACTATAAGCCTTATTCGTGCTTGTCTGTAAAAATCTCAATATGTCAAATTTGGTGTAATTTCTTTCTTATCATATGTGATATGACAGTTGGTAAAAATACATTCCAATTTTGTTGAATAATGCGTTTATAATGTAAAGTCACCTTGGTACAGAACTATCCTGTTTCCATTTTTATCATAATAAGCAGACCCGTGAATAGAAATTTTAACACCTAAGCCAAATCTCAAATTTTTTTAGACAATTTTACATTAAGAATAAAGTTATTTTAGATAAATATGATTATTATTTTTTTAAATATATTTATATTCTTTAAATTTAAAGATAATTTTCTTAAATATAATTGTAATATTTTAGTTAAAGTGTAAATAATATTGGAAAAAGAATTAGTAAACTGGATTATTGAGTTAATAACAAAACAGTATATGCATGAGATCCACACAATGATTTTAAATAAGAGACTTTATTTTTACAAATATCAAAATTTGACAATTTTGCTACTAAAATTCCGAGACTCATTACAATGATTTTTGTATGCACTCTTTTAAATCTATATTTATATAACATTACAGTAAAATAATAACACGTAACGGCACATTAAAATAAGTGAAATAAAGTACAATTTTTTTCAAAAATTTTAGAAAAATAATATTTTAATACCAAACATTTATTTTTTCATTGCATTATCTTTTATCACTCACACATTTTCATGTAGTTTCTGACTGAATACTAAATAAAATACAATTTTAAAATATATTACATTACATGAATATTGAACTTATTATAAGAGTATATAAATTATGCGCTGTTTCTTATTTTTCACCTGAAGCAGCTGTCTCACTGGTTACACCCTCGGTACGGATTTTATATTCCGATATTTATAGAAAACATATCAAAAAGACATAAGTACATATAATTTTATTACAGAACTAGCTTCAGTGTCAATTACTATTTCATTCTTATGTCAATTTACGTGAAAATATTCTCCAAAACAAAAAGAAAACTTAAATCACTCTAACTCAAAACTCAAAAAATGTAGTTATGCTAATTCTGCACTAAGATGATGATATATGTATTTTGTTAAGTTATGCAATCTATAATTTACTTTTTTACTTATTACAATTCTTTAACAACACAGTTAATAAGATAACGTGCAAATGTTAAATTATATAATTATTTCAAAATATCATTCATTTTTAATCAAAAAAAGCAATAGTGCAGTTTTTGAATATTCTTAAAAAAATATTGTATTCTACTCGCATATTGAAATGAAAATATTTTATGTTATTAATATATATATATATATATATATATATATATATATATATATATATATAATTATATTTGGTCAATGGACATTAACCGAACTAAATAAGATAATATTTTTCATACGTATCGGACCCTATATATTCTCAAATATACTTGTTTATAAATATGCTTAATTGTAATCCTAGAATTATATGTATGAATATTTAAAAATTTTAAAAAATTGTCAACTCAATCGTTTTTTATCGTTAGCTCAGAATGTAGAGCGGCCAGCCGGAAACTGAGAGGTTTTGGGTTCGATTCTCAGACGACAGAGTTGTCAAAAAAGTTTAATTTAATTTTCAATTTTAATCAATAATATTTATTCATATATATATTAATTTAAAAACAATTTTGTATAATATGAATTATTCTATAATATATAAAATATAATATTATTTTCAGATACTTTTCGAGCTTACAAGTTATGCTTTTTACCGAGCTGGAATTAATAAAAACTGATATGAGTAACTGAAAACAGATAAACAGATGCGTTTACAAAAAAATAATAATAATTGGTTCGTCTCATAATTAAAATCTATTTAATCATCAATCAATTTAATATACTTTCTTATTTTATACTATAACACAAATTAAATCTTATTTCAATCAAACAAATTTAATTATAAAATTTAAAAAACTTTAGGATTAAGTTCGGTTTATGTTATTTGTATAATTTTTTCCTGAATAAGATGTATGTAGATTACGTCGAAACGTTGATTTTTTTTATTAAAATATATTCGGAATTTAATCCTAAAGCCTTTTTATTTTATTATAATGAGTTCTGAAAGATTTTTTTACTGTGTTAAATTTAATAATCTTAAATTGTACTAATCTTAGAAAATCGTTAAATCCAACTCTGTAAAAACAATAACAAAACCTCACAAGGGGATTCCCACGCGTATTTCAATACCTCTTTTTGTTGTCACTGTTGAAATTATGTACATTTATTAATGTTATTTTCTAGTTTCGTATAATAGCAATTGTCAAAGCTAGTCAACATAACTTAGGCAGTAAAAATTTTCAACTTCTCTTTCCTTCGCCAAATACAGTATAACTTACTATAATTGTTGTTACCAACCATTGCAGAGAAAAATCCTCTAGACAAATTATCATATGTACATAAACATAATATTCATCTTTTACCTACAGCAGTCTCTTACCAACCATTATTATTATTACTAAACAGTAATATAAATTTACTAGGAGTTAGCAAATATGCATATTTTACTGTGTGAATGCGAATTTTATTGCAAATTTTTGCATAAAGAGAATGCTGATTAAATAACTTAAGAATAATTTGTATTTGAATTTTACTTCTACTTATATTTGTCATGATAATTATGTAAATATGTGTGAAAATTTTTTGTCGTATAAATGCACCAATAAAATTATTTATGAGAAATAAATTTTAATGTTTTTTTTTTTGTTTATTTAACATTTTTGAATTAATATATCGCCTACGTTTGTAATTATATATGCGGTTTTAATAGTTTTATTAGCTACTTACGGTAAGCATAAATAATTATAATAATTCTGTTTTAATTATATAATATTTTATTATTTGTTTATTTTTATTTAGAAAAGAGAAAGGAAAAAATAATGCAATTTATAGTGTTGAGAAATAATGATTAAATAAAATTAAAAGTACATAAAATATATTTAAAAAAATAATTTGAAATTCTGGAAAAAATAATATGCGTGCTGCCATCTTATAGTGAATCGTCCAACTACATAGAACGCTGGTTGAGGACAGTTTGAGAATCTATGCTACTCGCAAGGGTGTACAAAATATATATACATAAAATTTTTGCTTTTATTTTCTAAAACTGTAATAAATTTTGTAATTATTTATACTTTGATATCAAATAATTAGGTACCAATTTTAATATTTATATTTTATTGTGTTTAATTTAATTTATGTAATTATTTTTTTTTTTACTTTAAAATTGCCGTTTTAATTTTACGCATAAACTTAAAAATTTAACCCCAAACTCTTGGTGTAAAAATTAAAAGTATGTCAAGCGTTTGGATTGGACAAATTCTTGTGCTTGTGCGTAAAACTAAAACGGCAGTCGGAATGAAGCTTTACCTACACAATGATTAAACAAATGAACTAAAACACCTAAAATCCAAGCTTATAATATTTGCCATTGTGTTAAATTTAATGAATAAGAAAGTGTTGAGATTTATCCAAAAAATATTAATTTTCATCTTATTATGATTTTTTCTTATTTATAATTTATGTATTCTGCATGGCATTTTTTATGTAAACAATTAATTAATTAATTTGTTTAAAGATTTTATTTCGTTGATAATTGAAGTGAATATATATATATATATATATATATATATATATATATATATATATATACATTAAATTTATGTAAATTTTTTTAGCGTATACTGAAGACAAATTTATTAAAAATGTAGGAAGATAAGCAATAACCAGTTTTGCTTAAAAAATGTTATAATTCTCAAACTATTTTTTTAATAGTATTTAGTAATTATTGTGCCTTTTTTAAAAAGCAAAAATTTTATTCAAACTTATTATATATTACTATACTTTAATTAGTAGGAATCGGGTACGAAATAAATTAGTGTATGATGAGTGTGAGATTAAAAAATAATATTGTTGTAAAAGTTCGTGTGAGTCAGTTAAGATAAATAAATAAATAATTATTAAAAAAATAAATAATTTTCTAATTTGTCATCGAAATAAAATATTTGAAAATTTGTTTTTAACTAAAAAATCAAATACCAGAACTTTTTATCGTATTTACCATAAACCATTTTTTTTAACAAATGTGCAACAGAAAACAAACTATTTGTAAATAACTTGGCACATATTGCGTGCTTCTAGTATCAGAAGCCGTTTATCATAAAAGCAGATTGCATTTGGTTTTGCACATATTGTACGTACCTATATACCGCGTTTGCACCGGTAACCAATAACATACTTGTTTACTACCATCGCATTTGGATTGCATACTGCCTAGGAATACTAATCCAATGATACGCAACTGTTGCGGTGTTTCTAACACTTGTGTTACTCATAAATCGGTTGAAATATGTATAATAGGTATTGGTTTATTTACTGCTGTAAATTAGGTGACTATTATGTTAGTGTAAAATAGTGTATTATATTACGAGGAGTAGAAATCGATGAATATTGTGTTGAGCCCAGATATTTTTGGTCGAGGCCAAACAATCTGAGCGAAACACAAAAAGAGATTTCTATTTTGAGTAAAAATACATGCCAAGTAATTTTAACCAGTTACTAGCAGTTGTAGAATAGTATTTATATGAATCTATTATTTATATGTATTACCTGACTTGTGACAATTAATTTTTCTTTGGATGATATACAATGTCTGACCACCTTGCACTTCTTCACAAATTTTCAGTAACCAAATTCAATTGAAAACGAACAATGCAATTGTCAATTAATTTAACTTGATTTAATAATTTTTAATATAGTAATCGGAGACATTAAATTAAATACACTTGACCGTGTTTCTTCGGTTAAATATGTAGTTTTTGACCACCCTGGACGGTGTACATTGCATTTCTTGCACTTCATAACACATTTTCAATAATAAAATTAAAATTCAAGCAAAAATAAACAATGCAATAAACAATCAGATTAAATACACTTGACGTGGTAGTTATGTTTGGTGTATATCGGTATATAGTAACTAACTGGTGGATAATAATGTTATTATTTCACTAGTAATATAATGATCTTTAGAAAAAGAAATTGTTTATTAAAATTTCTGAAAATAATAATTTGTTTAAAAAAATGACATATGTTAAAAACGACATATTTTTTCTTCTTTCTGGAATTCTTTTTATTATATTTGTTGTTATTGAAGCGTATAATTCCGGTATTTCTTGAAATAACTAGTTATTTCATTAAATACCAATCTACAGTAGTTATATTATAGAGTAGTTTTGTTAACATAGTGAAAAATCTTTCAAAACTCATTATATTAAAATAAAAAAGCTTTAAAATTAAGTTTTGTTTATATTTTAATAAAAAAAAAAAAACGACGTACTCGACGGACAACACCATCAGGAAAAATTATACAAATAACTTATACAGTAAATATACAGAACATAGAAACAAGTTACTAGGTAACAGAATAAGTAACTAGATTATAACATATATGAATTATTAAGTAAAGAAAGCCAAATTTTTATTGCTTCTTTTATCAATTTACTGATAATAGTATTGGATCTTACAATTATAACACTATCTTCTAATTTCACAACATGAAGATTTTCTGATATTGCACATAATGCTTTAGAAGATATTCATTCGTCCTCCTATGGTAATAACAGGCTAACTATTATTGTAATAATTTATTTACACAGCGTCAGTTAACGTAATTTTTGAAATTAGGAATTTGGTATGACAGTTCATTACATACTTGAAATAGAGCGCAACTGACATTCTATATAATATCTAGTTAAAGTATTAAATAACAAAATTATTCTATAATTTAATTACCGTAGATCGGTATTTTATGTAATAACTAATTATTTCATAGAATATAGGATTACAAACTTTAACGATGACATATTCATTGTATAGTTCTATTCAATGTGAGTCTGAAATCTCAAACAGAATTTTAAATAATAAAAAACCTTACTTTTTATCATCTGTTTCATATTAGATTTTGATACGACTTTTATAAAAAAAAAATTAAATTAATTATATAGATACTATCAAGTAAAATCGGTTTTTTTTTCTGTAGCAAACGGAATATTCCTATTTGAATGATAACAGATGTGACAACTTTAAATATATTCATGCTATCTGGTGAAATCTATCTAAAACTAAAATCTTATAGAAAAATACAGTAAGTGTTATATTTTTGTACTAGAAACTTGAATGAATTTGGCAAAAAAATATTTGATTTACATTATATTAATTTTGTTTGAATGATTTAGTATGAAACTTGAACAAAACTTGAACAAGCATTTAAATGTAAAAAGTATAATATAATTTAAACATACATACATACACAATCACACCATCCCTAAATCAGTTTTCTCCAAACATTTCTAACCAGGCAAGCAACTTTAGTTTCATCCACGTTCAAGCTTTTTCTCATACTTTTATACTAAGTATACTACATAAATATATAACATAATATAAAATAATATAAAAAAATAATAATTATTAATTAATTAAAAGTATAATAATTAGGAGTATATAATATGATAATAATATAATTTATTATTCGAAACTTATATAATTCGTATGTATGTTTTAATTATATAATAATAAGATAAACATATGTTAACGTAACAAATTCTTGTATACAGGATTTTTATTTATTTATAATTAGAATACACTACGAGACTCCGAAAATGAAAAAAAAAAATTAAAAAAGTCCTCGTGCTTTTGATCGAGAGACTTAATGGCGGGCGGATCAGTATTTTTATGAGCAAGTCACAAAATTGTAAAAAAAGAAAACATCTGTAATTCAACTTAAATTCAAAACTAAATTTAACGGTTTTTCAGAATTTAAAATTATAGAAAAATTATAGAGGTAAATTTTGGACAGATTCAACTGGTGAAATTATAGAGGTAGTCATTTTCGATAGGTTGCACTGTTTTGTTTACAAAATTTAAAATATCATTAATTAATTTATTTAGCATTGGCTGAGCGCTTTTAAACTATTCGATGCGCCAATAACTTGACAGCACCGAACTAATGCAAAAAACTAGAACTCTCTACGATGTCTAGTTTAAAAGTTTTTCTGGAGCCGAACGAGCGACTGACCGACCGACCTAACGGACAAAGCGTATTATTGAGCTTCCTTTTTCAAAACAAAAATGAGCTAAAAACGAAAACTGACGTGGGAACTAAGATTGCGTTTCAATATGTATCGAACCGAAATAAACCGATATTTTTTTCGATTTAGTTCCAGTTTTTGTTTCAGCAAAAATAACGGTTATTTTTGGTTTTCGGTTCAGTTCCGATTCGAAGTCCTGTTAATAAATATCCAACAAAAAATGTAATTTTTGGAAAAAATTATGAAACTAGGAATATCTTTTTATTTCATTTAGCAACCAGTATTATTTTATCTATATGTATGATCTAACCGCAAATCAAGAAATTTTGCTGTCAATATGAAATATGCACGTTATACTATCTGTGTACAATCTGAAACTATTTATCTTAACGATAAGTTAAAGGTAGGTGAACGTACGTTTGTCCGTCGCGTCGGTTAGTTACGAGTATATGTTGTACGCTATTACATGATATATATACGTACGAGTAACCAGTAGTCTACAGTCATGTTGGTTATAGGTGACGTTTCAATTAAGTTTTCCTGTAAAGTCAGTCATTTTCCTATTTTGATATAACGATGATAAATGGAAATTTTGATCTAACATAATTAAATGGGTAATACTTAAGATTTGAGTTGCAGTTTTGAATTGTTGACAATAATTGATTAATTGTTTTTTGTTAAGGTATGAATTAAATAGTTTTACAAGTCATAATTTTTCATAATATTTTAATATTGAACAGTGGCGGTTTCTCTATTAGGTCATTTGGTCAATGATCTTCCATATTTGTCAAAGCAGAATAAATCAAATAATAAATATAAGTAAAAATAATAAAAAAAATTCAATTTAATAATTTTTAATAAAGTTTGTTCATCGTATCGTTAAGGTAAAAATACACCAATTTAGTTGAGCAATTTGGTTGATTCAATCACATTGTATCAATGAAATTGAAAGAAACTGAATACACGTTTCAATGAAATTGAAAAAAAAAATTTATTTTATTTTAAAAATTTATTATAATTTAATTAAAATAACAAAATGAAGTACACAATAAATGTCAAACAAACACGAATATAACCTTTCAACATGTATTGCATATGTATAAACATGTCAATTTGTATGAATCATCCAGATTGTTCAACAAAATTCAACAAAAGTAGATACTCTTTCTCAACTTCTTTCAATGTTCAATTTGGTTGAACACTTTTAATGAAAGGTTCAAATTGGAAGAATCAACCAAATTTAATTGTGTTTTGGCATTTAGCGTTGCTTGCATACGACATCACTGTGTTGAAAGCAAGACAATGAAAGGCGCGAGTGCGAGCACTGCTTGGGTCACATCAAACTTGTGACCACAAGTCCATGCGTCAGACAGATACAATCGAATTGTAACTTTGCTTGCGTTAGATAAAGACAATCAGTCTACTAGTGGACAGTGACAGTGAAATTTCGGTTGTGTATTTTATCATGACAGTTCAAGAAATTTGACGCACCAAATCTTTAATACACGAGCCGCTACTGATATTTACGATTTTAATAAACTAAATGTATAGAATTTTCTGGGCTGGTATGACGTGATCGATATATTTTCGTCGCAGACGTTTCGCCATGCATCGTAGATATCATCAGTATTTGGTGACTAAAAAACTAAAAAATAGACCGACATCACACTAAAAACATTTGATTTGTGTTACTATAACCCTAATTTGTGCCTATCTGCACTCTAAAAAAATTATGTAATTTTTCTTACAAACCATGGGACATATGATGCCAAGTATTTCTAGGTATAATTACTCAGCTGTTGTTATTTTACATAATTGTTTAAAAATACATAATATCAGAACTATTACAAACTTTATGTAATATGATATAACCAACGGGATGCAAAAACACAGTTTTTTTTTAGTAAAGTTTCTTTTAGTAAATTTATATAGTAAATTTCCTATCAGGAATTTTAGATAAATAGCTAAAATTTGTTTAGTTCTGTAATATTTTTGTTGGTATAATTACATACATTTTTAAATTTACATAAAGGATGTATTTTGAAATGAATAAATTACACTTAAAATATTTTATTAGTATTATTACACAAAATATGTACTGAGTCTCATTATTTTGATGAATTATTACAGATATTAATTTTACATCATTTAAGAAGTTATATCAACCATATGTAATTCTATATTAAGTATGTGATGCAATTTGCAGAAAGTAAGCAAATCTACATACTTATTATAGGACATTTTTACTTTTAAATACAGAATATTTATATTAAAATGAAATTACAGATTTTTTATGGTAAAATTTTAGTATTATTTTTCAGTAATTTCGCTATATTTTATACAGTGTGTAAAAATCTCGATATGTTAAATTTGGTATGATTACAATATATCTTTTATCATATCTGATATGACGGTCGGTAAAAACAACGTTATAATAATAATTTTAGCAATATACGTTACATATGTAAATATGCGAAAATATTTTATTTCTATTGTCAGCTGGTAGTTATTAAAATTTCTTATTTATATACGCATGAAACAGTATGTATATAATTAAAAAATTCTAATGCAAACGTTAAAAAAAAACTTTTAAACACGTTTTTCTATATGTATACTTGCTGTGCTGTACATATATGAAATAACTATCAGACACAATATCGTATGGATAAATATATTCTTAGAATATAACGAGTGGCTGCAAATTGTTCATTTACAAATACCAGCTGCTGGTATACATTAATTTTTTTATTCGACAAATAAACTTACACATACATTTATAGATTAAAGCTATATATACACTTGCTAATTTAAATTTATCATTCAATTACCAAATGTATGCAAGGAATGCCTTTATTATATGAGAATGATTTAATGAATTTAATTTGTGATATTTCTTTATAAAATAGTCATTAATTACGTTCAAAAAAATATACGCGAAGATATTTTTAATAAATATTAATTTATAGATATAGACATACCTACATGCACAATCATGCCATATACTTAAAAGAGTGTGGCACAAGCTATTTTCACTATTCCAAAATTTGTTTTCTCCAAATATTCTTATACAGCCAAGCAATTTTATCTTTATCCACATTCATGATACCTCTCATAAATGCTCTTCTATTCCTACCACTTGGGAACTTTCGCTCACGCAAAACACTTTCATTTATACCAATCCATCTACTCATCGAACATTCACGCAAACTTACACCTTCAAAATCATTCATATATATTCTTTTAACCAGATATTCGCTCAAGATGACCGAGCAATTTTAACTGACTAACAAAAACTTTTGCAGCAAAAATATTTTTCAATATCACACTCATCATATACCAATCTCTTCAGTAGCCGATTCCTTCAACACTGATATAAAAAATGTAAAATTATGTTAAATAATTTGTAATTTTAAAACTTGAGTGAAAATATATTTTACTTAAATTTACTTATTACCATTATTTTTATTTTTATTATTATTATTTTATTTATTAGGTATGTACCTAATCCACATATTAATTGTATATTGCATTTTAAAATATTAATTGAAACATATTTATTAAAAATGTAGCTGAAGAAATCTCGTAATTTGGCGGCCAAAACATCTAAATAAAAATAAATAATATATTTTTATTTAATGATCCATTATTGCCTTTAAACCTTCTTAATATTTTTATTTTATAAAATTTAAATAATTTCAAATATTTCCAAAACTTATAAAAAATAAATGCATATGTTTTCAACTATTTTTTAACACACATATATACATAGAATCAATTTAAAATTAAACATTAAAAATATTACTGCAACTTTACGGATATTCAAGAAATAATTATAAATACTTAGAAATAATAATTGCAATTAAGGTAAGCACATTTAATTGTCCCAGACATATAAAACTAAAATATAATAATTAAAAATAAGACAACACACAAGAAGAAGAAAAACGTCTTACTCAGTACCTTATAGGTGCAAAATTAGGCTGTATACCGCTTGGTAACGGCATCCGTAAAAGGTACTACTACGTTAGTTAACTATTAGATAGTACCTCTCACGTAGACAATACGCATGCGCATGTACAAAACCATGAAATACAACCGCTACCATATTCGGAAAGATTTATCTGTTAGCTAGCCGTTTTAATAAGCGGCAATTAACTATTTTAGGAATATACTATTCCCCGGAGAACTCTTATTTTATTTTAGATTTACTTTGATCTTTGCTTGGATTATTGCGTGATAGTTCTAACTTGGTTCTTTCTGTGGAAATGACAAAAGGCAAAGTAGAAATATTGATTCTGAATGGTGTATTATGAGTTTGATTTGTTAATATGTATAGTAAAATGTAAGTTGTTTTTATGAAGAGATTATTTAAATGGATGAGGCTATTTATACATACGGTATGTATACGCAATTGGCTATTTATACATACTGTATGTAACCAAACTTAACCTAACCTAACCTAACCTAAATAGCCAATTGCGTAAACATACTGTATATATATATATTGTGACATTTAGATGAAGAGAAATATTAGATGTTAAATTTTAAATTTTATCAAAGTGTTCAAATTTTGAAATATTTTATTCATCTGATTTTTATCCTACCTGTCACCCATAATGGGCACGGCGTCAGTTGTTTGGAGGAGAGCTAGGTCGTAGGTGGGGTTGGTAGGAACTTTATCTTGTGATGTTGGTAAATTAGGTGGGCGCCAGTCAAAGCGGAATGTTGACGCAAAATTGAGAAGCTTTGACAAATCTCAAAAAGGAACTTAACAGGATAGGGATTTATTTCATTTTTCGAGAATTTGTTTCGGAAATGCGATAAATAATTAAATAAAGAAATTACTTACAATTTTGTAATTCGAGATGTTATATTGCATGATATTCCAAATACAGAGTACGTACGTCGTTTGTTTGATGTCTGCTGGTTAGCGGGTGGTCTAGCTAAAGAAGATCTTCTTCTGCGTTTTCGTCAGCGCCGAGGAGATGCAGAATGTACAGCGCAACAAAGCGGCATGATCGTGGATGGAGACATCATGAAAATGATCGCCCTCGAAATCGGAATACGCCCAGCGGGCTTCGGTACGTCATATAAAATCATCATCCAATTCAGAATTAATGCTCGATTTATTGGATGGTCGAAATCTTTCATTTGTTGATCCAAATTCGGTTTCCACAATTAACTGGTGCCGCTATACATCTGAATCCCGCTCGGACACCGTTGAAAACGACAGCCTGTTCATCTAAACATGAGGGGGCACAGCAGATTTATCCAGAATAATAAACATGATAAAATCAAACAATCGAACTTGAAATAAAAGTCGATACAATCGAAATCACAAGATAGGCAATAGTTTCATACCATATCATCAATATAACAAATTAATGCAAAATCAAAATAATTTACCAGCTACAATTTAAATTACACAAATCATAAATCAACTCAAGCAACGTTAATAAATTCAGCGATCAAAATAAATATCAGAATACAAAATTTAAGCGATAACAAAATTCAATTAGCAAACAAAATGGTTACAGCAGAATAATCTCATAATAGAAAAGTTAAACGATAATTGCATAGTTCACTTAGCAAACAAAATAGATAACAACAGGATAATCGCACGATACAAAAGCTAAGTGAAAATAGCATAGTTCAAAAAATGATACAAGCAAAATTAAAATATTTAACTAGAAACAAAAATACGTAACTCAAAGAAAATTCAACAATACTACAACAAAATTACTGAACAACATTTTCTAGCTAAATAAGTCAAAATTACTTGCTCACGACAAAATCTTCAATACAAAAATAATACAAATAAAGTGATGATTTGCTACTTACGATTTACAACATGTCATTCATACAACACAAGAAAATGATTACGAATAATGATCGGAAAGAAGGAACAAGGAACAGGGAGCAAATTGGGGTCGCGTGCATGGGAGAGACAAAACACGAAAGTACTTTAGCCGATCTAGACCGAATGTCTTTCCCGTAATTTGTAAATCCGGAAGCCAATGAACGCATTCTGATCTTATAGGAGTGGCCCACGAAAACATAGGGTATTTCACCGAGAATTACGACGTGGCCACCAAAAAATATACTCAAACAAAATATCATCACAGCCGATACAGCTTCTTCAGCCTAAAATTTAAGTGCTGTGATAATAGCAAAAATATACGATACGATAAATCAAAAAATCATCGCAATACGAACAATGGCGCGTGGCCTCAAAATAACTCGTATTGCAACAATCCCGAACTCTACAAAAGTTCGAACATTAAAACGTCCGTCGTTTTAATACGCGAATAAAATTATCAAATCCGTGCTCGCAGCACGGCACAAAAATCTGAAGATCATAACGCGCTCTAGCGAGGGCTCGAAATTTACGAATACAGACAATGATACGCACTAAAGAACTTTCACAAACGGAAAGCGGGAAGGAAAATCTACTAGCATTTACAAAAGAAAGAAATGAGGATTGGAACGGGAATCTGTGCTGCTTCAAGGTTAATTTGTCAAATTAAAATTACTAATCATCAAATAAACTATAACGATACAAACTCTAATAAATTGAACTCTAGAAATTATCATTCAAAACAAAATAACTTACAAAATTATTCAAGAAAGAAATTGGCTTTACAAAAAAATACAAAACGAAATCAAATGTAAGTTGACCATCATTGAATTCATGAGAGCAAAATTACGTTACTAAAATAATCCAAACATCAAAAAAATCTCATGAATAACAATTCAAACATAATACAAAATAAATAAATTGTCAACTTACACCATTTCAAATCCAAACGAAACAATCCCATCTTGAATACAAATTCTTATCAGACCGCATGTTGAAAATTAACCTTAAAATATCACCGATATAACGAAGACAAAACCAGTAGGAGTTTGCTCAGAGCAAGACTGCTCACGGGAGAGAGAGATATTTCACCGGTACAAGCGGTATTTATGTGCCTGCTAATTTTACAATTTAAATCAAATATTGCCAATTCACTAAAAAATAAATACCTTATAAAACACAATTATTTTCTATAAAATTTGACTCGTGACAAAAAGTGTTTTTGTCACACAGCCCTTCCACCAAAAAAATTTTTTTTTTCTCATTTACAAAAAAAAATTTTAAACTTTCCAACAAAGAAATATTCGTGACTCAATAAAATACTCAAATCAAAGAAAAACTAATCAATCAAAAAAACTGTGAAATCTATCTCACTCAGTGCACTAAACAAAATATAAATCGTGACTCAATCACATACAAAATATAGATCAACATAATAAATCAAATGAGTAAGTAGCAAATATAACATAATACAAATCATAAATAATCATCATAACTAAACATGAAATGTAAGTAGCAATTACAAAAAATAATCAGAACTAAATAAATTTTCGAACTCAAATTCTCGGAAAAGTGAAAGGAAGGAATGGACTAATTCGAAGACAAAAAATCAATCAAAGCCCCACGTTGGCGAGCCATAATTATGTGTGACATTTAGATGAAGAGAAATATTAGATGTTAAATTTTAAATTTTATCAAAGTGTTCAAATTTTGAAATATTTTATTCATCTGATTTTTATCCTACCTGTCACCCATAATGGGCACGGCGTCAGTTGTTTGGAGGAGAGCTAGGTCGTAGGTGGGGTTGGTAGGAACTTTATCTTGTGATGTTGGTAAATTAGGTGGGCGCCAGTCAAAGCGGAATGTTGACGCAAAATTGAGAAGCTTTGACAAATCTCAAAAAGGAACTTAACAGGATAGGGATTTATTTCATTTTTCGAGAATTTGTTTCGGAAATGCGATAAATAATTAAATAAAGAAATTACTTACAATTTTGTAATTCGAGATGTTATATTGCATGATATTCCAAATACAGAGTACGTACGTCGTTTGTTTGATGTCTGCTGGTTAGCGGGTGGTCTAGCTAAAGAAGATCTTCTTCTGCGTTTTCGTCAGCGCCGAGGAGATGCAGAATGTACAGCGCAACAAAGCGGCATGATCGTGGATGGAGACATCATGAAAATGATCGCCCTCGAAATCGGAATACGCCCAGCGGGCTTCGGTACGTCATATAAAATCATCATCCAATTCAGAATTAATGCTCGATTTATTGGATGGTCGAAATCTTTCATTTGTTGATCCAAATTCGGTTTCCACAATTAACTGGTGCCGCTATACATCTGAATCCCGCTCGGACACCGTTGAAAACGACAGCCTGTTCATCTAAACATGAGGGGGCACAGCAGATTTATCCAGAATAATAAACATGATAAAATCAAACAATCGAACTTGAAATAAAAGTCGATACAATCGAAATCACAAGATAGGCAATAGTTTCATACCATATCATCAATATAACAAATTAATGCAAAATCAAAATAATTTACCAGCTACAATTTAAATTACACAAATCATAAATCAACTCAAGCAACGTTAATAAATTCAGCGATCAAAATAAATATCAGAATACAAAATTTAAGCGATAACAAAATTCAATTAGCAAACAAAATGGTTACAGCAGAATAATCTCATAATAGAAAAGTTAAACGATAATTGCATAGTTCACTTAGCAAACAAAATAGATAACAACAGGATAATCGCACGATACAAAAGCTAAGTGAAAATAGCATAGTTCAAAAAATGATACAAGCAAAATTAAAATATTTAACTAGAAACAAAAATACGTAACTCAAAGAAAATTCAACAATACTACAACAAAATTACTGAACAACATTTTCTAGCTAAATAAGTCAAAATTACTTGCTCACGACAAAATCTTCAATACAAAAATAATACAAATAAAGTGATGATTTGCTACTTACGATTTACAACATGTCATTCATACAACACAAGAAAATGATTACGAATAATGATCGGAAAGAAGGAACAAGGAACAGGGAGCAAATTGGGGTCGCGTGCATGGGAGAGACAAAACACGAAAGTACTTTAGCCGATCTAGACCGAATGTCTTTCCCGTAATTTGTAAATCCGGAAGCCAATGAACGCATTCTGATCTTATAGGAGTGGCCCACGAAAACATAGGGTATTTCACCGAGAATTACGACGTGGCCACCAAAAAATATACTCAAACAAAATATCATCACAGCCGATACAGCTTCTTCAGCCTAAAATTTAAGTGCTGTGATAATAGCAAAAATATACGATACGATAAATCAAAAAATCATCGCAATACGAACAATGGCGCGTGGCCTCAAAATAACTCGTATTGCAACAATCCCGAACTCTACAAAAGTTCGAACATTAAAACGTCCGTCGTTTTAATACGCGAATAAAATTATCAAATCCGTGCTCGCAGCACGGCACAAAAATCTGAAGATCATAACGCGCTCTAGCGAGGGCTCGAAATTTACGAATACAGACAATGATACGCACTAAAGAACTTTCACAAACGGAAAGCGGGAAGGAAAATCTACTAGCATTTACAAAAGAAAGAAATGAGGATTGGAACGGGAATCTGTGCTGCTTCAAGGTTAATTTGTCAAATTAAAATTACTAATCATCAAATAAACTATAACGATACAAACTCTAATAAATTGAACTCTAGAAATTATCATTCAAAACAAAATAACTTACAAAATTATTCAAGAAAGAAATTGGCTTTACAAAAAAATACAAAACGAAATCAAATGTAAGTTGACCATCATTGAATTCATGAGAGCAAAATTACGTTACTAAAATAATCCAAACATCAAAAAAATCTCATGAATAACAATTCAAACATAATACAAAATAAATAAATTGTCAACTTACACCATTTCAAATCCAAACGAAACAATCCCATCTTGAATACAAATTCTTATCAGACCGCATGTTGAAAATTAACCTTAAAATATCACCGATATAACGAAGACAAAACCAGTAGGAGTTTGCTCAGAGCAAGACTGCTCACGGGAGAGAGAGATATTTCACCGGTACAAGCGGTATTTATGTGCCTGCTAATTTTACAATTTAAATCAAATATTGCCAATTCACTAAAAAATAAATACCTTATAAAACACAATTATTTTCTATAAAATTTGACTCGTGACAAAAAGTGTTTTTGTCACAATATATATAGCCACTTTCTATTTAAATTTGAAATATTAATATTATATGAAGTTAGTTTATCATTATTTTAGAATATATAGAAAACATTTATGATATTTTAAGATGTTTGAAAATTTAATTGCTTATATTCTAGATTTTAATAAAAAAATTTAAAAATTCTAACTTGAGAGACACAGAGAAAAGATAACAAAATTATATATAATGAAATAAAATGGCTCTAGGTTGTAGTTCTGTATTAATATTTATTAATAATTGACGTTTAGACGTACTCAGCGTACATCTTTATCAGAAAAAAAAATGCAAATGACATTTATAATAAATTAACAGAATATAGAAACAAGATACTAGGTAATAAAATAAGCAACTAGATCATAAAATTAGTAAATTTTTAATTAAAGAAAGCCAAATTTTATCTAAATCAGTGCCTTCATACTGATTGATGTAATATTTTTTTTTTATAATATTTATATTAATAACAAATAAATTAATAATTTTATAAAAATAATATAACAATCGTAAACAAAATCATAAATAAATTTTTAGAACCAGTTGCAAGAAAAGTTATTAACTTAGTTAACTAGGCAAAGTGTTAACTGTTTTTGAACTGTTTTTGATTGATCAATTGATAATATTAATTGTGAATTTCCTAGACTGAGAAAAATCTTGCTTTAGATTTAAAGTTTTTACTTTTAACTCGAAAAATAAACGTAGAGACGTAAGTAATAATATAAAAAAAATAAACGTTGTAATTAATAATATAACTATTTTAAAAGATTTGTATAAAATTATTTATTATTTAGTTTAGAAACATAGGGTCGTAATATGTACGTATTAAGTTAGTTGCGCGACTAATTTGGAATATGCTACCACTCATAGTGTTTTTCTGAAATAAATGTAATTGTAAAATTATTAGTTGTTTTCAGTTCAAATGTAGTTTAATTTTTAAACTAAATAGTAACAACTTTTTACAAAGGTTTGAAAGTAGTTATACTATAACTTACAATTTTTTTTTCATAATTTTTTTTTTATTTGAAAAATATAAGTTTAAATTTCAAAATACGTTTACTTTTGAGGCAAAAATAAAAACTATAGATCTGAATCAAAAATTTTCTCAATGTATAAAAATTTTCGTGGTAAAATAATTTTAAATAATATTGGTTGCAATATTTTGAAAAATGTCGAATTCAAATATGTTTTTTCCAGGTGAGTTCCAATTTCAAAATTCTTCTGCCGGTACAGTATAACTATCATTTAAAATTTGTTAAAACTAATCTAAAGAGTCTTTGAAACATCTGACTATCTGACAATATAACGTGATATGCAGGACAGTTGAAAAATTATTTCGTATTAATGACTTGCTAATTGATTATTTAAATAATCAGATAACGCACTCACACACACACACACACACACACACGCACACACAGAAAACCAAAACTATTAAAGATACGGTTTTCTATATTGTATTACTACTTTTTACTAATATTTCAATATGATATGTATGTTATGTACATGGATAAATAATAATCTATGAATTCAATTTCTCTACATTAGCAAGTAAATACGTATGAAGAAACAGACAGAATGATACGAGCAAAGATGTTACTTGTCTCTTAAGACTTGTTTGAATTTTTATTGTTGAAGCAAATGACTAAGTATTGAATGTCACCAGATGCGCATAAATACATATATTAATTTAAAATTATATTTAATAATTATGTTTCACCACGGATAATTATGTTAAATTTTTCTTTATTTACTGAATATTAAGTTACATATGTTTTAAAAAAATTATTTGATAAATATGTATAATAAAATTTGTTAATAAATTTTAAATCATGATTTTCTCTTGAAATATATTTTTTTACAAAAAGTTTTGACCTGGAGTACGTTGAAACGTCGATTATTAATAAAAATTAATACAGAAGTATATCTTAAAGCTGTTTTAATTTAATATAATGAGTTTAATTTAATAGTTTTTACTATGTTAATCAAGTTTAAATTTATTACATTTTATTGAATACATCAATCCATATATTTTTCTTTTATATATATGGTGAGATTATGAACATATCTATGGCTTTCTAGAATGTTTTGCATGTTTCTATCGAGTAAAAATGTTATCGTTTATTGTTACGTTATGTTTTTCATCCCTGTAAGAAATTATGTTTTTTAAGCAATGAAATATGTCAATATATAAACAACAATAAAAGTTATACTTATAAAATTATTTGTATTATTATCAAATACTCGTAGTCTTTTAAGTATCTTTGTAAAAATTCAATCGTATAATTATATAAAAAGTTAAAAAATTAATTATATAATAATAATAATAATAATAATAATATAATTTATTTGTTTTAAAAATATACAATTTTATACAAAGGAATGAATAATTTGAGTACAAAATATATATTTACATTCGATAATTGAGTGTGTCTATTTTAACAGTAGTTAATGACAATAAGATCTGGAGAACTGGAAACCTGTCTGGAATTTAAATGAATTAGATGTTTTCATATTTTAAAAAATTATCAAATAAAAATTTTAAAATTTAATTATTCGTTTAGAATGAAAGCTCTTATTTTTAGCGCGTTGATAGTGTAGTTATAAATATTATTTAATTTAGTTATTGAGTCTATATTAAGTAACTTTTTTTCTATTTCGACGTGGTGCCTGTTATGTACATAGTCGTTAATAAATTGATTTCTGATTTCATTGTATATTGGGCATGTAACAAAGAAATGAATTAAATTTTCGTTTTCTAGGGTGTTGCATAATGTGCATATAATGTCTGTCTGTATTTGGTATTTACAACCTTTTATGTATATGTTAATGTTGTTCTTATTTGAGAGACGTAATTGAATAATGCATCTTATTTTAGTAATCGCGATTTTGTATTTGAGGTATTCCTCAGTTTCATAATCGGTTTTAAGAATCTTATATATGTTGCTATAACTCGATGCTTGTAGTTTTTCTAGGTCTTCGTTTCTTTTGTATGTTTTATATGCTTCTATGATATTTTTCATTTCAAAATCTAACATGTTCGGATCTTGCTCTATCCATAAGTTTTCGTAACCTATTTTGGTGAGTTCAATTTGTAATTGGGTAGTCCAGTTATACTTTTCATTGTTGTTTTCAAATTCTTGTAATTCCAGTAGTCTTTTGTATTGTAGTTTTGGGAGTCGGTGTTCTTCCATTAATAATATTTTTTTCCACCAATTTAAGTTTCTTTTGAGAACCTCTAATGCTACGTGGCAGCTTCCAGTTTCGATTCGTATCATGTAGTCTGGTGTGTTTCTTGGTAAATGGAGTATATTTTTTAGAAATTGTGTCTGAATTTTTTCAAGTTTGTCAAGATAGCGTAAAGCCCATACTTCACTTGCATATAAAAGAGTTGGTAATACCACTGTGTTGAAAAGTTTCATTCTTGTTTCCCAAGATGATGTTTTTGTTTTTATTAGCGTCTGTATTACATTACCTGCAGCTACTCTTGCTTTAGTTATCATGTAGTTACTAGTTTCTAAGAAGATTCCTGAGGATGTCATTTGTATACCTAAGTAGGTATATTTTTTAACAACTTCTAATTTTTGCCCGTTTAAGAGGTAGAAATCAGGTAATTGGCGGGGTCTCCCTTTATGAAATTGAAGAATTTTTGTTTTTTCTGTGTTGATTTTTAAATTATTTGTTGTTGCATAATGTTCTAATGCCACTAATTTCCGTTTGACATCTACAGGTGACGTTGCAAAAATAACCAAATCATCGGCATAGAGTAAAAGTAGCAGATCTTTGTTATCTTTAATATGTATGCCGGTTAGATTGTGTTTTCTAAATTCTTCTTCTATATCTCTTATGTATATTGAGAACAGTAATGGAGAGAGAGTATCACCCTGCAAGACTCCTTTGGTGACTTTAATTTGCTTGCTGAGTTGTTGGTTTGATTTTATCTGTATGTAAGTACTGTCATATAGATTTTTAATTATTCTAATTATTTTGCCACTAACTCCTTGTTCGTACATTTTTATCCAAAGTTTTTCATGGTTTAGCGAGTCAAAGGCTTTTTGGAAATCGACAAAGATTGCGTATACGTTACGTTTATGTAATCTTAAACATGTGTGAACTGACGTTGTTAGCGAGAAAAGATTGTCTATACAGCTACGTTTTTGTCTAAACCCGGTTTGTGATTCTGGCAAGATTTTATTGTTTTCAGCCCAGTTATTTAATCTTTGCGATATAATATGAGTGAACAGTTTTGTACAAGTGTTCATTAAAGCTAATCCTCTATAATTGTTGGGGTCTTTTGGATCTCCTTTTTTCCATATGTGAAATATTTCTATAATACCCCATTTTTCAGGGATTTTCTCCTTGATCATAATATCGTTAAACAATGATAAAACGTATTGTTGGAATGATTCTGGTAATAGTTTCCAAATTTCATTTGGCAGTAGGTCATTACCTGGAGCTTTTTTAGTTTTTAAACATTTTATGCTTGATTTTAATTCGCTCATTAAAATTGTGCTGTCTAAGTAATCATTGCCTACATCGTAAAAGTTTATATTATTTTGAGGCTCTGGTTGATGTTGGTCGGTGTAGAATTTTTCCCACTTTATGATAGGAATTGGATCTTCTACAAATCTTTTTTTTGATGTATATTTTTTTACGGTTTTCCAGAATTCATTTGGGTTAGAAATATCGTTTATTTTATTTTTTATGTCTTGTTCGTATTGTTTTTTTGCTTCTGAGATTAGTGATTTATATTCTTTCTTTTTTGTTAAATATTTTTGAATATTTTCTGCTGTTCTATTATTTTTCAAAATCTTGAGATTCTTTTTCGCTCTTTTTTTAGCTTCTGCACATGTTTTATTAAACCATGGTTTATTTTTATTATTAATATCGGTGTTTATAGTTTTAATTTGTATCATATTTGCGTTGTTTAACGTTTCTATTACTGTGTTTATTAAACAATTATAGTTATTTTCGATTGTGCTGGACTCATCGTAGTTTAATTTTAACGAGTTAAGTAATTCGGTAAATTTACTTGTTTTTTCTTCATTAAATTGTATGTATTGTTTATTCATTATTAACTTGTTATTCCATTTGTTTTTTTCATTTCTATTTAATATGAGTTTGCACGGAAAGTGATCGGAAATAATAATATCTTCATATACGTAAAAGTCTTTGATTATGTTTAACCCGGAATTGTTTGCTATAGCTAGATCTATGGTGCTGCTGCCATTGTTACTTACATAGGTGAATTTCGCTGGAAAATCGTTACGGCTCCTACCGTTAATTATATTGAAGTTTGAATCTTCTAATAAAGTGTTCAGTTGTTTGCCTTTATTGTTAACAATTGTGTCGATTGATTCGCGTATGTGTAACAGGTTTGTGTTTTCGTAAATTAGTTCATCGTTGTGGTTTAAGTTTCCCACTCGGCAGTTAAAATCACCTGTTAGTATAATTGATTTGTGTGGGTTATTTTCTGTTATATCTTTAAGAGTTAAATCAAAAAGTTCACTCAAAATATTAAAGTCCTTATTCGGTGAGAAGTAAATTACTGCCACAATTATATCTTCTGTTTTTGTTTTTATGTTTAAAAATATCCAGTTGCAAGACTGTTCTATTATATTTATATCACTAAAATTTTTATTAACGCATATAGCTAAGCCTCCGCTGGCTCTTCCTTTAGATTTATCTTTAATCGCGAGACTTTGAAATATATGATAATTTTTTAAAACTTTATTTAATGTTTCATTTGTTTTATTCCAGATCCAGGTTTCACTAAAACATAAAATATCACTTTTAACTATATATTCTAATTCTATGTTATCTAATTTATATAAATTATTTGATCCTTGCATATTCCAGAAAAAAATATTATTTATTGAATTAAAATTACTTAACTTATTTTTTGCTGCCTCGGTGTTCAGTTTTTTGAAGTAGAAGCTGGATTTGCTGAATTGACTTTGGGTCGAAGAAATTTTTCTATTGATGTGGGGCGCTGTTGTTTTGCGGTGTTCTCTCTTACTGCACTACGAGTTCTTGGCGTCCTTTCTGTTAGAGGTTCGTGCCTCGATTTCGACGCTATTGGATTTGGTTTTTCGGTCTGTTTCCGAAAAGTGTAGTTGTCGCTACTGTTACTATAAGATTTTTCGGTAGCTGGATTTTTGTTTTCTTCGTTGCTGATTTCTTTTTCCTGTGAGATGACTTTAGTTGTTGCTAAGTATTTTTTAACATCTTCTAGGTTGACTTTTTCGTTGTTTACATATAATGCATGATGCTTTATGTAAGCTTTGTATCCCATATCACATAGCTGTTGTCTATATATTTTTATTTTTTTTTCTTCCAATAGTTTTTCCTTTGGCAAATCTTCTTTTATCCATATATCAGTTCCTTTTAGTTTTTGCGAATTATGTAGTATTTCATTTCGTGTGCTTATTTTCGTAAAAGAAACGCTGGTGGGTCTGCAGTGGTCTTTTGGTTTGCCTAGCCTTTTTACTGTATCTATATTTGTCTTGTCGATATCAATATGCATTTTTTCTTTTATAATACCTACAATTTTCCTATCTAGATCTTCTTGATTTTCTTCTTCTGTTTCTTGAATATTGTAGAAAATTAAATTTTTTCTTTTTAGTTGCCCTTTAATATAATTGTTTTCATTTTTTATTTTGCTTAATTCATCTTTTAATTTTGATAATTCTTCGTCTTGGTTATGTATTTTTAGTTCCATTTCCTCAATTTTTTCTTTATTGCCGGTAATTAGTTCGATAATTTCTTGTAATTGATGTTTTTGAGATTTATTTTCATTTTTTATCTCTTTAATATCATCCCAAATTTTGTTTAGTATTACTTCAGACATTTTTGAACAGGTGTTTATATTACCGACTGTAATATGTGATATTGCTCTTGATTGATAGGTGACGCTACTTGTTATCACTTCGTGTTATTAAATTGTCTAATTTTGCAAGCATGTGTTAATTTGCAATTTGTAGGTTATATTTGTAGTTTGAAATATTACTTTTAAACTGTGTACGATACCTGTTTTTGTTTTATCTTAAAAGGATATTTATACGTTGTTGTCTTGTTTTGATAATAGTACACCTTTATGAATTTTCAATTTTTCTGTAATTTGTAAATTATTGTCGCTAAATTTTTCTGCGTGACACAGTGTTGCCACTCAATTTCTCACTCGAGTTACGATGGTTGTAAACGACGAGTTGTTATATTGATGATTCCATACAGAGTTACAAAATTAATTATATAAGTAATATGTTAATTGTTATATAATTAGTAATTATAATGTTTAAATAAATTCTTCTAAAAATGTAACTGTATAAACGTTATATGTAAATAAATCTAAACAAAAAATATAAAACCGTAAATTATGCTGAAAATTTATAAATTTCAATGCAAATTATTTTATAATTAACTATTTGAAAAATTTATCTAAAATACCGCACATAGTTAAAATTTTAAAATTTCACTAATTTGCTAATACGTTCTTATATATCATATATTATAGCATCGGAACAAATTGCTGTTAGAATTAAATTAATTTACATTTATTAATTATTTCCGCTAGCTTCTCTAATAATATTTTAATATAAAATTTATTTCTTTATATTACACCATTAGAATCGCAAACAATTCTGCATTTATTATAAAGAAAATACATTAATGGTAATTTGAAATACGCCAAGCGTATAATATAAAAATTGAAAGAATAAATAAATGGAATTATAAAAGGAAGTTTATAAAATATTTAATGTTTTCATTTTTAATTGGTGTAACTTAGTTTTATATTATGCTGGGCTAATTCCTCAAATTTTGTTAAAATACGATAAAAATTTTCACTTATTTGTTCTCTTGTAACACCTAATCAGCGAATTAAAGTTTATTATAGACTTGAATATTTGTGCTTTTTTGGCATCATCACTCTGCACAAAAATTGGGTTTATTTAATAGAGCAACATCAATTTGTCATCAAAATAAACTTTAAGATGAACATAAAATACTTGAAGACATATTTTTTATAAACGATTATGATAAATATTTTATCAAGAAGCAATAAAATCGAGAAGACTAAGACTAAAGTTGTTAAAGATTTTCTTGATAATGAAAACGTAGTTTACGCTTCTTTATTTTTTGTGAAAAATATTACCGATAATATAGGCAGAATTTTATCAAGAAAGAATATTAAAGTTTCCAATTTTTCACACATAATATTGCAACGCATGCTAAAGAGTGTAAAAGATATGATTCCTTTTCAATCTTCGGGAATATATAGTACTCCGTGCGAATGTGGTAAAGTTTACGTTGGATTGACAAAATGCAAGAGGTCAGTACGTCTAAACCATCCAGATAAGTCTACTATTGCACATCATGCGTTAGAAAATCTTTATGATGTAAAATACGAAGATACTGTAATAATTGCAAGACCCATCAATAGATTTATAAGAGAAGCAATAGAAATTTATAAAGAAAAAGATAATATGCAACAGTGTGAAAGCACTGATTTAAATAAAAATTGGTTTCTTTTAGTTAAAAATTTATAAATTTCATAATCCATTTACTATTTTGTTACCTAGTAACTTGTTCCTATGTTGTGTTTATTTACCGTGTATATCATTTGTATAATTTTTCCTGATGATGATGTTATTAAAATATAAACAGAACTTCTTATTTTAATATTTATATTTTACTTAATAAATACCTATTTACATTATTGAAATATCTAATAAATATAAAATTCATTTAATATAATTTTTTTCCCAATTTTTGCTTTCTATATTCGAAACAAGAAAATCAAGTTAACTTTAATGTTGCAAGCATTATAATGTAAATAATTTAAGTGTATATTGTTAGGTGTAGTTTTTAATGCTAATTAGCGCATTAAAACAGGTACTTTTTTATATCTAAGATACGATAGAATGCAAAAATGTTGTTACATACGCAAAAAGAACTTGTGTACGTAAATACATTATACAATTTACAACAGTAAAAATGAAAAACTGCTGTGCGAAACTTATGCACGTATTTAAAGATACGTATGTTTTTGCTGTTTACGTCATGAAATACTTTTTCTTTTTAAAAATTTGAATCAGTATTTTAATTTTATGTTTTACTCAATTTATGTTTTATTATAAATTTTATGCTACCAGTAATTGCATCTTCAGAAAAATAGTAAAGTAGCTATTAAAATAATTAATTAAGTTAAATTAGTGTGACACTTGTGTGTTTATTTTAAAAGTAATCAGCGTAGAGTGATCATCTCTCCAGTTTTTACCTGAAATCATCTGTTTTTAACCATTAATGTATATTCTCAAGGTTTTGCTATATATTATTTACAGATTGTTGTAATAATTCTAATATTTTTATGCACGATATAAAATGAAACATTTAAAATTATTAATAATTATTTAACAAATATTATCCTATACTATAATTTCATTAATAAGTCATGTATTTTTAAAGATCTATGTCCAGTAACTTTATTGAAAGGATTTCATTTGTTCCTTTTAAGATATTTTGATAGAAATAATTCATTTCTTTCGTATGATACAACATAAAATTATAAATTTTACTTTGTTATAGTAACATTTTTTTTATGTAGAAATACCGAAAATGTTTAATTACTTTTTCCTGATTTATTTTCTTATATTAATTAGGTTTCAAATTTGACTTTATATGTTTTTATCAACGATAAATATATTTCAAAAAAAAAATAACGAAACAAAAATGTTAGGAGCCATGTGACAAAAGATGGTTGATAGGCGATAATTATTTTAATAAATTTACGTTGAATATAAATGAAATGATACTTTAAGTAACGTTACATTAAGTTTAGTTAAGCGAAACAGTAAGGGATATACTTAATGCAGGTGTTGGCAATGTTTTACCAGCTGAAAAACTCCTACTCTCTATCAAACAGTGATTGTCAAAATTTTTAATTTCGCATTTTTTTATATTAGGCTTACACATTAAATTAATGTTTTAATTTGTAGTAACAAATTTTTGCATATTAACAAAATTTTAATTTTTGTTTAAATCAGTTATCATTCTTATTCTAACATTTTTAACTACAATTAATTAGAAAATTTGACATTATAATATCTTGTATGAAATGTGCAAATTATTATTTTTGGCAAAACATGAATATACTTTTAAAAATATATGTATATTTTTTAATATTTTACTATTTATTATATTAAAATAAATATAAAATATAAATTTACTGAAAAAATAAATCCAATTTATTTAATAGTAAAACATTGAATTTATAAATTCAACAATATATTATTACAATATTTTTATTATTATTACTATTATTATTATTATGTTGTTGCAAAAGTTGAAGTAGTCAGTTATTGACAGAATGTCTAATAAACATTTATTAAAAAAAAATATGAATGATTTTGAAGGTTCACGTTTACGTGAACGTCCGATGAGTAGTTGCAGTGGTATAATTGAGAGTGTTTTACGTAAAGTTTCCAAGTAGTAGGAATAGAAGATCATGTGTAACTGCGTATCATGAATCTGGATAAAGTTATAGTTGCTTGTCTGAATAAAGATGTTTGAAGGAAAGATTTTGGGATAGAAAGAGTTTGTGCCACACTCTTCTTGGGTACATGGCGTGATTGTGTATGTACGTAAGTATATACGTATAATATTATTACGACAGCGTGTGATTTATAATTTAATTTTAAATGTACATCGTTTCAGATATATATATATATATATATATATATATATATATGTAAGGATTTTTATAATAAAACAGGATAATACACTTTATTATTTATTTTATTAATCGGCTTGCGTTCACATTACAGATCTCATCCTACTCTACTGCCATCTAGTGTTTCCTCTCTCACTTCACTCTAGTCACTTTCTGGCGCGCATTTCAAAAATCTGTCAGATGTATTTTCGATGCTTACAGCTTCGGCTATTCTGACCGGATCGTCGTCCTCGACATCAGAATTGGTGTTCATAACATCATTTTCTTCACGCGGCCATAGTTGCATGTTTTCGGCTGAACAGATACTTGTATAAAAACGTTGAGTATATTGAAATCCAGGTATATCTTCAACTACATATCTGTCGCGTTCTAAGACTTTAGTAACAATATATGGCCCCTTAAATTTTGGTGCAAAGACAGTACTACCCCTTGATAATATTTGTGGTCTTTTTATAACTACGTAATCACCAACTTTATAACTAACAGCAGGTTTCCGCTTTTGATCAAAAACATTTTTATTATAGTTTTGTGATTGTTTCATTTTATCCATAGCAGTCTGTCTCAACATCTCAAAATTCACAGGTTCACAATCATTTACCTGATTGACTAAATATTTTATGTCTTGATCTATTAAGTAATTCAAATCAATCCCTAATAATAACTTACTAGGAGAGGCACCAACAGATTTCTGAACGGTATTGTTAATACTAAGCTGAATTAGTTCTAGAGATTCATTCCAATTTTCCGAAGTCGCGCATTTCGCTAAAGCATTCTTGGTAACTCGAACGTATTTATTCATACCTCTGAACCAATAATAATCGCGAATTGCTGCCAACGTTTTCTCATGGCCTACATGCGTGTTATTATCATGGTATTCGTTTACTATATTCCTGCGCATATTTCGCGGAACTACTAGTAGATTTCGCGAAACTTTACGAAACAGTAAACCGTTTAAAATGTCATAATCGTTTCTTTCAGGTAATTTGTCTGCGTTAACTTTATTAATAATATTTTGTATATCGGGATCATTACCTTGTTCTCTTTTAAGTGATTCAAGCAAATCATATTGAATTAATTGAACCGGATACCGACTAAGAGCATCTACATGTTTCATCAATTCGGACTTTCTGTGTTCTAACGTATAACTAAATTCTTGGAGAACTAATGACCAACGATTAATACGCGGACATATTTCTCGCTTTGAAAGTGTCTGTTTTAATGCATTACAGTCAGTGATGATTGTAAAATCAATACCTAGCAAATATGTACGAAATTTATGAAGTGCTTTTACTATTGCCAGAGTTTCGAGTTCGAAACTATGATATTTGGCTTCGTCTTCCGATGTTTTCGCGCTGAAATAATATACCGGATGGTATTTATCAGTTTCATCCGTTTGCATTAAAATCGCTCCGAAACCTTTACTACTCGCGTCTGTAAATAATTGCGTTTTAGCGATTGGATTATAAATAGAAAGAATCGGTTTAGTACTTAACTTCAGCTTTAACAATTCAAAACAATCTCGTTCTATCTTTCCGAATTTAAATCCCGTACTTTTACGTAACAAATCGCTGAGAGGTTTTGCAACTCTTGCGTAATCTTTAATAAATCTACGAAAATACCCGCTCAATCCTAGAAAGCTATGTACATCATGTATCGTCTTTGGCTCTGGATATTTAATTACAGATTTGATTTTACCTATATTTGGTTGTATACAATTAAAACTAATATCATAACCTAAATATTCTATACGTGTCACACCAAATTGACATTTATCAAGTCTTAATTTTAAACAATTACTTTTGCAAGTATCAAGGACACGTTCCAAGATTTCAAAATTTTCTTTTACACTTTTTGTTGCTATCATTATATCATCAATATAAATTTGAATATCGTTGTTTCTTATAAATTCTGAAAATACGTTATTTATGTATCTTTGGAATGTTCCTGGACCATTGCTCAAACCATATGGCATATATAAATATTCAAACTGACCAAAAGGTGTCACAAAAGATGTAAATTTTACAGAATTTTCTGCCATGCGTATATGATTAAAACCATTTTTTAAATCTAATAAAGTAAAAAACTTTTTATCTCTTAGTTTATCTATAAAGTCGTCTATTAATGGTAATGGAAATTGATCTTTTACCGTAATAGCATTTAAAGCTCGATAGTCCACACACATTCTAACTTCACCATTTTTCTTTCTTGTTAACACAATTGGACTGCAGTATTCTGACTTGCTTGGACGAATGATACCTCGTTCCTGGAGATCATCGACGATTTCTTGCACTTGCTTCAACTCGTTCTGTGCCAAACGTCTCGGTCGATGAACGATCGGTGTCTCGCTCCTCAGTCGAATTTTCATCTCCACGTCCTCGTTGTCTAGAACAGGTTTAATTAATAAATTTTGTTGGTACTGGCTTACCATATGTTCCAGTTGATGTTTCTGCGCCATACTGAAGTTCGGGTTTACATTATAGTCTGGGCTAGTTTGCTGTACTTCGATTTGCAGAATCTCGTTTACTTCCGATGGTGTTTCGGATTTGACTTTAGAAATATTCATTCCACTTGGACCGAATGTAACACTTGCATCATTAAAGAATGGTTCACCCAAAATAATGTCTTGTGATATTGCGTAATTGGGTATAACGATAAAGTTGATGTCGTATTTATCGTTTCCTATTTTTATTTGTGTTCGTACTTTTCCCTTGCTTTGAACGTCGGTCATTCCAAAACCGGTGTAAATTTGATTACTTTCTTCGTATTTTAATCGACAATCTTCAGCAATCTCTTCTCGCATCACATTCGTAATGCTTCCGCTGTTTGCGTTTCTCTTCGGACAATCTTTTACTTGATGACCAATGTCGCCGCATTTGAAGCAATTGTTGCCACGTTTAGCTTCCGGACATGTTGACGCGTAATGCCCCGTTTTTTTGCAGTTAAAACACTGTATGTTTGGTTTATTGGTATTTTTCGGACGGTTGTTTCCACTCTGGAACTGTTTATTTTCACGTCTATTTAAGTGATAAGTACTTGTACTTTGAGGTAATTCATCAGCGTACGATTTCATATTTTCGAGCAGTTCTTCAGGTGTTTGAAGTTTTTGCCCTTTTAATTGAATTCTTAATACCAAATTATCAATCCCACGAATAATGTGTAAGATAGCATCTTCACTAGTCACGTTTAGTTTATTTAACATTTTCATTTTGTCGTAATAATAGTCTTCGATTCGTTCTCCCTGCTTCCACTTTCTAGCTTGCATGTTGTCAAAAAGTGTTAAACGATCGGTATTTGATTTAAAAGTTGCTTTTAATTTAGTTTTCAATTCTTGCCATGGAAGTTGTGCTAAGTTTGCTTGTGAATCGTACCACTCTCTGGCTCTCTTCGTTAGCTTGTTTGTTGCAATTAACAGTACAGTAGTGTCTTCCAATCGATGATTTAGTTGAATGATGTCTACCCTCGACAACCAATTATCTATATCCTCATAATGACTTCCACTAAATGCTGGAATTTGCGTAGAAATTTCTGACAATGGTATTCTTTGTCCACGTTGTTCATCAATGTTTATGTGTGCTAATGCTGCGGTTATAGCACTTGATATTATATTTTGCATTGCTTCTGGTGTTATAAGTATTGCTTGCTCACTGCTAGCATTATTACTTGTATCTTCGTTCGGCATTTTTTCTTGTGCTGTCCGATTACCACAACTTTTGTAACTAGATAACACGTGCTTTTTCACCGAATATTCGTTACACAATTCTAAGTTTTCCGGCTGAAAACTTGCCACTATATATCGATTTCGCAAGGCTCTGACCCTTCAGAAACCCGGTAAATCCCACTTCTGATTTTTCTCTGTAAGGATTTTTATAATAAAACAGGATAATACACTTTATTATTTATTTTATTAATCGGCTTGCGTTCACATTACAGATCTCATCCTACTCTACTGCCATCTAGTGTTTCCTCTCTCACTTCACTCTAGTCACTTTCTGGCGCGCATTTCAAAAATCTGTCAGATGTATTTTCGATGCTTACATATATATATATATATATATATATATATATATATATATATTATTGTTATCTAGCAGTGAAAAAAAATGTTGGGGATCACTGTAACTCTATTATCTATATCATTACAGACCAAAGACTTTAGCTTTGGATCAGGAAATGGCAATTATATAATTTAGATCAAAAAATGTCTGGTTTTAGTGATTTGTGATCAGTTTTTAAGCCATATTTAAAGGTGTTTAGTGCTATATGTATATAATTACCAACTATTTTTTTTTACTAATAATTCATCGATAATCAATTACGACAGGCACTTGTTTTACAAGACAATAATACCACTATAAAGATTATAAGAAAACTATAGTGGTTTACCTTTAATAACTGGTCATTTTTAATGTAACACAATAAAGTTATTATTAGTGATGAGACCGAAGCCGAATAATTATTCGGCCATATTTTTACTGTTCGGTATTCGGTTAAATATTTGTTTGAAATTTAACCGAATATTCGTTATTTAGCTATTCGCCTGAACTGCTATTTGTCACATCACAATGGGACCAAAGCCGAATAATTATTCGTTATTCGGCCTATTTAGCCATATATTGACTGTTCGGTATTCGGCCGAATATTTGGTTAAAATTTAGCCGAAAATTCGTTATTTGACTATTCCGCTGAACTACTATTCGTTACTTTATTAGTTGTTATAAATAGTTCACTGTTATTTTATACATAAAATATCTGTTCAGCTATATTTTTACTATTAGGTATTCGGTCGAATATTTGATTCAAATTTGGCCTAATATTTGTTATTCGATTATTCATCTAAACTTCCATTCATTACTTCACTAGTTATTATTTTTGTTAATTTTTAACAACTTTATTTCACTTTTTTATGCATAAAATATCGGTTTAGCCATATTTTAACTATTTAACTATATCGGCCGAATATTTCGTTGTTGGTTGAAATGTAGTCGAATATTCGTTACTTGATTATTCAGCTAAACAACTATTCGTCACATCATGTCACTAGTCATAATAAACATTTTTGTTATTTTTTTAACAACTTTATTACACTGTTTTTTAAGCATAAAGTAAATAATAATAGTGTAAAATAATAATAATAATAGTGTAAAAAAAGCTGTAATATGTTATTATTTCACACTGGCTTTGTATAATACATGCACCAAAAAAGTACAATGTAAAACCAGTAAAACTTGTTTCGCTACCTTGGCGATGGAAATGTAAAATTTTAAATTTGTGTTTAGATGTTTGCATAAGTTAATTCCGAGGTTAATTTTAATTCCAGACAATCGTAAAAAAAATTGAAGATAAACTTCTCATTCATGAAAAAAGTACTATTATTTAATTTATTTGGTAGAAATTTAAATTAATAGTATATATCATTAAATAAGTATGTTATAATGACTGTAACTCACAAAGATAAAAATTGTGATTAGTCAAAACCCGTGAATTATTGACAGTATAACGTAACAGAACACATTTCTTATACACATAAATATTATTCAACAGAAGTAACAAAACTACTATTAATTTTTATTTATAATTACATTTATTTGTGTAAGAAGTTTGATTGTATCTTACAAACAAAGCAGAATTATCAATCAGAACAAATTCTATTAATTTGAATTGAGATTATAAAATCACTCCACGTTTCTTTTGCAAAAGAGAAAGAACAAAAAAGAAACTTAATTGATGTCGTGTTTGCTAATAGCTATTAACATAACAGAGTTATGAGTGAACGACTAAAAATAAGATAAAACTTGTAGCAATATTTACAATACACTATATGCAATAAAATGATAGTTTGATTAATGAATTTAAATTGCATCAGTTGCATTTAAAGTTCTTGCAGAATTTTTTATTTAGTGTTTTACCAGTTTTTTGTTTTGTTTAAAATAAATTTATTCCGTACATCAAAATAATGATTTATCTAAATTAAACTGTAAATTAAATTGTATAATATTTTTATGTTTATTTCAACAAATACTTTATTAATATAATTAATGGTCGACAGTTTAACTTTGTGAAACTCTTTGATAGATAAAATGTTTGTAATAATACTCATTTTCGTAAAATTTCACTACAATTTATTTCGTCAACAGACTTAAGTTTCGGCTCGCACCATTGTCAGTGTTATAATGAAAATAATAAAATACAAGTTCAGCTTATATATATATATAAATATATACATATCAGAGTTACAAAAATCAGATACATTGTTGATGATTATATCAATACATTACAATACAATTGTTGTAACTCACATTTGTATTGTAATGTATTGATATAATCATCAACAATGTATCTGATTTTTGTAACTCTGATATGATATATAAGCTGAATTTGTATTTTATTTTCATTATAACACTGACAATGGTGCGAGCCGAAACTTAAGTCTGTTGACGAAATAAATTGTAGTGAAATTTTACGAAAATGAGTATTATTACAAACCTTTTAAATACTTTATTATTAATCGGAAATAAAAATAACTATAAAAATTATTATTAAAGGAAACACTTGGTTAGTTTCACAAAATTTATAATGCTTCACAATCGTTTCAACCTTTCGGCTATCTTCAAGAGTTACATACAAAAGTTCTTAAAATTATTCTAATATAAATTATTATTTCAAACAATATTACCTTATATTTGGCATCCTCAATGCTTGGTGACTGTTACCAAGCACTTAGGATGCAATCTACGATGTATGGCGTAACTTCTGCGACGAAGATAGATCAACCAGCGTACCAGCCCAGAAAATTTTATAAATTCAATGGATACTGGTGGTGAAAGCTTGAAGATTACAAAAATGTATTATTTTATAAATTGGTTGAAACAAAGATATACATTAAAAATCAGTATACTTTTTTCAACACAACGAAAAAAAAAGTCCAAATATAATTCATATCAAAAATTGCGCGTTTTTTTATTTTTTTATTCTAAGAGAAAGAAACAGTACACACAGCACTCTCAATTCTAAATCAGCGGGTGGTAAATTATACAACAACCACAAAGTAGGCGTTGAAAATATATACTATAAGCATATCGTGTAGGTGGTGTTAAACTTATATGAGTACAAGCGAGATCAAAAAACAAGAACTTCAACCTAAAACATATTGCTCGTATATTCATTTATTTGCTAGCTTTAATAATCATTTATTATTATACTAGTTATAATAAAATAGACGCGAAGAAAGAATCTGCTAGAAGGTTGTTTCGTAATCCAGCTTGTTACTTGCTTATAAAGATGTGTAAACATTTATTAAGTGGCTGTGAAGAAATAATAATTTATTATAGTATATATATATATATATATATATATATATATATATATATATATATATATATATATACCGGGTTTTCGTTCGTTAAGTTCGTATGGGCGTTTAACATGCAAATTCGATAATTTGCGATATACTTCTTTCTCGAGTTAAATTCGGAAAAATACTTTTTAATAGACAATAAAAAGTTCTATAATTTGGTTTTAGTTTTAATTCTCACCTCACTTTTAAAAGTGATTTTTGTAAAAAGTACTTTAGACATTTACTTAAAATTACTGATTAAACAATTGTAATTATTTTTTTTAAATCTTATAATATTAGGTATAAAAAATATATATCAAAAAATAGCAATACCATTCATATTTGATAAGAGGTAGATGTAAAAATTTATTTTAAAACCAAAAATAAAACCACTTTTTCATAAACAAAAGAGGTGGGAATTATTATTATAATAAATCGGCTTTCGGATATAGTTCTGTATTAATTTTTTATTTATAATTAACATTTCAAAGTACTGCATGTATATCATCATCAGGAAAAATTACACAAATGACATATAGATTGGTAAATAAATAAAACAAAGAAACAAGTTACTAAGTAACAAAATAAGCAACTAGATTACAAAATTTATAAATTTTTAATTAAAATAAGCCAAACTGATAGATGTTATCCTTTTCTTTATAAATTTCTATTCAATTTTATTTGGATTTTACAGTAGATTAATATATATATATATATATATATATATATATATATATATATATATATATATATATATATATATAGCAATTTAAAAATAGCTAAATTAACAAATTCACAAATTCTACACAAAACCTAACAGTATTTTCAAGAATTAATCAAACAATCAACGTGGAAAAATAATTATTCAAACACTTTGCAAAAAAAAAACTGGGAAAAACATTTTATTGTTTGCTAAAATATCTAAAAACACAAAAAACATTCCATGGATGTCCTGATTACAATACATTTCAATTAGTGCGATCGTGTTTTTTTCTGTGCCGACAGAACTTCCTACACGAGTACACTAAGTGATCTTTGATGTCCGACATGTTTTATATATATTTTAAACGTCAGGACAAAAAAAAATTGAATGTAGAGACACACCTAAAATGTCGATGAAACATATTTTTGCCTAATAGTACTGTTAGATTATTTTTATTTTCAATGATATTTATTTCTACTGATAATATTTTTACACAGTAATTTTTTTTGCTTAGGAAATGTGTATCATTTAATTGAATAAGATAGCTACATGACTATATTTTATTAGCGTGAATGTAGAATATAAATTTGTTTTTTATTTGTTAGCTTTTAACACAGTGGTGTATTAAATTTATTGTAAGTAGATTGTAAATATAACAAAAAAATTAATCTTTTACAAAACATGTTTTTTATTTTTTGTATTTTTGTTTATTAAACTAAAAAAATGTTATTAGTAGAGTTGTAGAGTCTTGAAAATTACCGCATAGAGAATTTCACAATTTTATATCATTATATTACTTGTCAAAATATTAAAAATAATGAAAATTAAAACTGTTTTTGATTATGGCGTAACTATTGGACGCAAAAATGCTTTGAATCTGGCTTTGCAAAAGGTTGCCTATGAGAAGTAGCCCAAACGCTTTTTTCAAAAAAAAGAATATATTTTCTTAGATATTGTTTTAAGATAGTAGTAGTAGTAGTAGTAGAACAGTACTAAATACGTATATTTTTTTTTTAATTTTGTGAGTTAACATAAGTTAACATACATATAAATGTATTAATTTACATAATTAGAGTATTATGGTTCAGATTAAATTTATTTATTTTTTTGAACACTTTTTTACAATTTTCTAAGTTATTTGAAATAAAACGGGTTTTGGTTGTAGTTATGTATTAATATTTATTAATAATCGACGTTTCGATAAACTTAACGTACGTCTTTTTCAGCAAAAAAGATACAACTGACATTTACTGTAAATATCATTTATATCTTTTTTTTTATGAAAGATACGCTGAGTTCGTCGAAACATCGTTTATTAATAAATGTTAATACTAACCTAATACAACCTAAAGCTATTTTATTTTAATATAATGAATTCTGAAAGATTTTTTTACTATGTTAAGTTACAAGTTTACATATCTAAACAGAACATAATTAAAATATTGATATATATGAATTTTACATTTATTTTTATTTACTAATTAATTTGTTATAAATTTTTATAACTAAATATTATAAATAATACGTGAAAAATAAAACAAAAATATTTATATTGTTGTTGATTTGTAATATATAAAAATACATTTTTTAATTTTTAATATTTATTATTCTACTTCAAATTACGATACCTAAAAATCAACTCAAGAATTGTTTATCTTCACAATATACATGTAGCTGAATTGATGCATAATATGCGTTTAGGTTTGAATGCATTTTTCCAAGTCAAGCAATTTCTCGGGGTGGTGGTATGTTTTGACTTTCATTTTCGCGGTAATTTGTCGTCAACATGTGATGGATATATGTGTGTGCTGGTTACAGACATTGCAGCCGCCGGCTGCCGCTGGCCGTTCTCTGTCCGAGCCGGAGTTTCAAACTTGTCTTTCTTGCTTCTTGGCCTTCGCCTGTCCTTTCGTATCCGATCGCGATCCACATCGCGAACAATTTATACGCGATGACATGCGAAACACAGGATTGGATTACTCCTAAAAAACATATTATATAAAAATGATTATAAAATCATCTATAACATTTAATATAATAAATAAATACAAAATATATCTACGAAATTTTTATAAATTATTTCACAAACAAATAAAATAAAAATACGTTTGTCTATTTATAATATAAGTACGATTGCTTTCAATAATTTGCCGAATAATATTAAATGTTCTGTTTCAGTTAATGAGTTTACATATAAATTAAAAAATTTAAATTTAAATAAAATTTGGCTTTCTTTAATTAAAAATTTATAAATATATAAATTTATTTAAAGTATTTCCAAATGTTGGAATAAATTTATCCTTGGAATAATTTTAAAAATAGCCAATAAAAAATAGCCATTTATTCTAAGGATACATTTTTAGTTAATAACAAATGATTATTAACTTATCTTAAGAATAATTAAAATTGAAAATCTAACATTGATAGATTAATTTATTCTCTAGTTAGTGTTTAATTTCTATATATTTTATTACCAAAGTTTATCTTTTCTTTATTTATTTTTTCTTTTAATTTCATGTATTTTATATCTTGGTATATTTGAACTTTGGTTTATTTTAGGTCATATACGATTTTCATAAATTCAAATCCTTAGAATAAAAACATAATTGATATTTGTTGTTTTATTATTTAACGATTAAAATTTCTTTTCTAATGAATCAGTTCAGTTGTTCTTTTTTTCGAATTATAATTTGCTGAAGAAAAAAATTCGTATAAAATCCGTCTCTGGATGTTGGTGTCGTTGGCGGTATAATAGCCGTTTTGAACAAGCAGCTGTTTCTTGGTTGTTCTTCCAAAGGCAAAGAGGCATTCAGTCATTCATCTATCCATCAGGTTCCGACTGAAAACAGCCACATTTGCATCACAGTGGGACACACACACGGACAACACTCCTCATGTACTTGCTATGTAGCTCAGGCCCATCACTCTCTTTTTGCTTTGCTTTTCTGACCGCCTATATAGGTCACTCGAAAAACCAGAAACTATGCGTGTATACACATTGTGCTTTCTAATATGGAAATTATATTTTTTTTGTTTTTTTTTCCTCAACAATTTCGAATAATTTGTTTTTTTTTATTTCGTAAAAAGTTATTGATACTTTTGTTAAAAATACTTATTAAATTTGTTTGTTTTATGAACATACATAGTATATAGTATTGTAGCATAGTACCTACTCATTTAGTAAGCATGAAATTTTAATGGTCTTATGTCCTCTACTTTGTTATACTTTCTTTAAAATAAAAAAAATTTCGGTTTTATTCTGTACAATTTTTAATTAAAATTTGACATTTCGATATACTGAACGTATATCATCATCAGGAAAAATTATACACTTTCTTTGTTCTTTAGGTGTTTAAATCATATACTCTACTTTTTTTCTATTTCTGTATATATGTATGCAATCTATTTTGTTCCGGTACTGTAGAATAAATAATTATTCATGTTAATCGTTTCAAAATATTAATTTTACTGTAACCAAAATAGATATATATATATATATATATATATATATATATATATATATATATATATATATATTATATATATGTATATATATATATATATATATATATATATATATATATATATATATATATATATATTATATAAGGTGTGGTACAAACTCTTTCCACTATCCCAAAATTAATTTCCTCCAAATATACCTATCAAGAAAGTAACTTTAGCTTCATTCTGACATCTTCGGCGGCCATATTGAAAACTATTATGTAAAGTTAAGTTAAGTTAATTGACAATTGCATTGTTTGCATGAAATGCAATGTGTACCGTTTAGGGTGGTCAGAAGCAGCGTATTCGACCAAAGAAATACGGTTAAATGTATTTGACATCACGAACGTCTATATTAAAAATAATTAAATCAAGTTCAGTTAATTGACAATTGTATTGTTTGAATTTTATTATTGAAGATGTGTGAAGAAGTGCAAGAAATGCAATGTATACCACCTAGGATAGTCAGAAATTATATATTCAACAAAAAAAAATTATTTTTCATAAATTACTTAACAAATATAAATAACATATACATAGACATACTATTTTACAACTGTGAATAAGGTTGAGGCTACTTGGCATATATTTTTAATTATATTTAGTTTAGTTTCGTTTAGAATGCTTGAAGAAAAAGTCATATATGTCACTCTTTTTGTGTTTCGCCCAGATTACTTGGCTTCAGCTTTACTTCGGCTACAAATATCTGAGCTCACGACACTAATCATCGCTTTTTACTCCTCATTACATAAAATACGAAGTTTCGGTTTACATTGATCTCACAACTTAACCTAATACAAAATAAATAAATATTTTATCAAACAAGTAAATATTAAGATTATAATAGAATAATGATGAATGAAATGAAATTATAGTTTATTTTAAATATAATTTATTTAGTCGTTATTATTAAACAGAATGAAATAGAATAACACATTTGAGATTTTACTACAAAATTTATTGTTAGCCAGTGCAAACTTAATTTTCAGTTTAATATCAATTAAAATTAGCATACAAAGAACTTTATTAAGTCAAACACACTCAATTCAATGCACAAACATCAACAAAATAAAACAGGCGAGTATATAATAACGTTCGGTTTTCTATTCACTTAATTCTAAAAGTACATTTATAGTAAATAGCGTGCTTATAGTTAGAAGGCTAAAATCGGGTCCGTACAACAACCATTTTACCGTCTAGTTTACGACCTTTGCGTGATCTATTGCAACGGGTCACCTACAATCTACTATCTCTTTCTCGAAAACGGCTTAGTAAATCGTGTTGTCCTGCTTGGTATCATTGTCGCATTACTTGTCACATTGTGGTGTATATCAATATATACACTGTTTCTTGTTTTTGTGTTAATGTGTTTGTTAAGCGTGTGTGTGTGTGTGTGTGTGTTTGTGCATTTACATATACGCGATAGTAAGGCGACTAGCAACTGCATGTTTTACTTGTATATTATATTATTTTCTGCCCTAGGGGTGCACAAATATGGCAACTGTTATTTTTTCTTTCTTTGGTGCGCTATTTTAATCTAGAATGCATTTGAAATAATATACGCTTTGTAACGTAAACGTAACGATAAATTAGAATTTGAAATTGTTTTATAAATTATTGTTTATCGGATTTTAAAAAAAAAATTCTTCAAAAGATATAACAAAATTAATATCGCAATTCTGTTTGCATCTCCTCAGACTTATAGCATTACGAAATAGTATGATATTTCCTAGTAAATTGAATTTTTTTATTGTTATAAAAGGACAAAAGCCCGTATTCTCACCTCACTTTTAAAAGTAATTTTTGTAAAAAGTACTTTTGATGTTTATTTAAAAATACTTATTAAGTAATTTTAATTTGTGTATTTGAATTTTATAATATTAGATATAAAAAGTATATATTAAATATAGAACTACTATTTATATTTGATAAGAAATAGAAGTAAAAATTTGTTTTAAAGCAAAAAATACTCATATAAGTACTTTTTCATAAACAAGAGAGGCGGGAATACGTACCATTATATCTCGTAATATTACTAGCCGAATGAAATGCGATCAGAATTATATAATTAATAATATTTTTACAAAAATAATATTGTTTTAAAATTTGTAAAGCATTGTGAAGAATCTTTCAGAATTAATTATATTAAAATAAAAAACTTTAGGTTTAAGTTCTGTATATTTTTTAATTAAAATTCAACGTTTCTATATATCGCACGTACATTATCATTAAGAAAAATATACAAATGACATAAATAATAAACAATCAAAACATAGAATCAAGTTACTAAGTAACAAAATACAAGAGAGATAAATTCCTAAATAACTTTTGTGTATAAATTAGTACAGTATATAAATAGAAGTAATTTTTAAATTATTCCGTAATAAAATTAACTTTAAATAATTTTTTGCATATTAACAATTTAATTATTTTCATATTTATTTGTAATTTCCTAATAAAATACTTTTTCCAAATTACAAGATGTTGAGTCATTGATTAAAAAAATTTCAATTCCGCAAATTTTGCCCAACTATAGCTAAATATAAATCCGAATCTTTTTAGTTTTTTTTTTCAGCTTCTTAGATTTTCTTTTGCTACTGATGATAAAAGCTTAGCTTTCGAAATACGTATCTAGCTTTTTTAAATTATTGCTTGTCTGTTTAAGGGAAATTATTTTATTTTATTAACTTATTACGCCACAGTAAGAATATTTGAATTTATTAAACAGATAATTTCTGAGAAGCAAATTTAATTTGCTCTTAATACTAAGGCCGCTTGCATAAAACATTGATAAATACATGTCAACAATCAGTTTAATAACATGATTTAGTTGTCTACTAGCTAAACATTTCGAAAATAGTAGCCGATTAAATTTTAAAATTTTACCCAAATGACACAATTTTAATGTGTCATCTATTTGATTATAAATAATGATACAACTAACTTTGTATAGCCCTGTCGATTGCAAGTAAATATCTCTAAATTTATTTTCGTGCCAACTTCGGCTAGTTTCGAAACAAAGCCCCTATAAAATAATACATATAACTTAACTATATATATATATATATATATATACGTATATAATACATATTTTCCATCTAAACAGAAATATGATTGTTCTCAAAGTATGCAAAACACACAGCGCAAAGATTTTCTACAATGATAACCGCGAAACCGAGACAAAATATCTTGCCGGGTCGCGCCATGCCGTCTGTATAAATAATATTTATACGAATGTTATTCGCGGAAATTCGTGTAATCATGCATATACGAAACATGAATACGTATTACCTATTACAATTATTTGCATTTAATTATTTTTTTAGAAATACTGAACTACCACAAAAAATCTTATTTTGTTCTAAGAATGGTATGAGATTTATAATAAGAAAACATATAGACAAAAAAGTATTAAATTTATAGAATTTTCTTGTTGGTATTTCTTCTGCAGGTGCCGTTAAACTATTGATCGATTTTTGGGTAGCCTGGATGATACACCCTTTTTAATCGGAAGGTATTTTCAGTTTCCGTTATAGGTTTTGCCACGTCATTGGTCGAATCTGGTTGGTTCGCAGAAATGGTTTCCATTCTGTACTAATAGTACAGCGAATAGTACAGTCCGATTGGAAAAAATTGTCGACATTTTTTGAAATATTAACAATACATTAGGAAGAAAAGCGTTAAAAATACATGAACACAATTTTTTTCTTTCAATTTCAATTATTTACAGAATTAAATATATTTATTGGTTATATTAACTAGAATGCAGGAAAGTTTTGAAAGTTATGAAAAATAATTATACAAATAATGTAAATACTTTAACAAAATAATATAATTTGCAGGACATTTTAACTTTATTATATCTGCTGTAATAAATTTTATGCATAATAAAAGCTGATATAAAATACATTAACAGCTATACATAAAAGTAAAAATAGAAAGAAATTGGAAGAAAAAAACGGCCTTGTCAATGCTGGAATGTATGTTAAACATATTTTACAATTTTATTATCAAGTACTGACAGTATTACGAATGCGAATGATTCAAATACGTAACATTAGGCTAAAGGCTTCTTGTATTTTATAATGTCATAGAGAAAAATGTCACTTGATAACATTTTGTTACACGAATTTTGTAGGTTTTTGCATCAATACTTATAAATGCAATTCTTGCCGTCTTAAATTATGAAATTATCTAAAAATTGACACTAAATGTATAATAGTTATATGCTATTAAAATATCTAATAAAAACAGTATATGTCATTATAAAATTATTGTTTTATTGGTGAATAAAAATTCAATTTTTAGAATAAAATATGACATTTTCAAATTAACTTAATAAGATATTTTGTTATAAAATAAAAACTAACAAAGAAATGTCAAATATAAATTATCTATTTTTAAACAAAGCCGTAGATTTTGTATCATTGCATAAAAATGCAGTTTGTGACGTAATAATATAATGATATTTACCAAAAAGTTTTAGATTAAAATTTGATTAAAAATGTTGTTTTTACATAATGTATATGTTATTTAGTTTATTTCAATTTGCAAATATGGAAAGAGTAAAATTGTGCTGAAAATTTTAATAAGAATAAAAAAACAACTACTCGGGCATCAGTCAATAGTTTTATTTTATTTTAGTAAAATATGGTTTAATATTTCGACCTCACTGAGGCCATCATCAGGAACAATATTTATGACAAAAAATTTTAATGTCAATTTTTTAAGAATTACTATATTTTTATTTCATTATATAGTTAATTTAAGTGAAAAGATGGTTTTAAAAATGCATGAATATATTATTAATGAATTATATTCGTCATTGCTATTATTATTTTGTATAAAATATTGTTAATAATTATATAATAGTATCGAAAAATTTGACATTTTAAGCAAAAATAAAAATGTGAATAAACTAATTTAATTACACAATAAAAAATATTAGTCCGTATTTTCTCACCTTACTTATTTGTAAAAAAAAATGCTTTATCATATATTTGAAAATAAGTTTTTGCCTCATCTTTCAAAAATTGTAGATAAATATTTTATTTCAATATTTTTTATTACATTTGATATTATAAAATGGAAATAAACTAATTTAAAACGTATACTGTTGGTTTCATAATAATTAAATCGATTTTAAAGCGGCAAAAAAGCATTATTTACTGGTAACAACAAACAATTTTGCCATTAGAAGTTTGAAAAGTTAACAAAGTTACAGCAATAATAATTATGGCAGTATAATTTAAATTCGATGCTTTTTTTGCAGGCTGAAAATCGACTTTAATTAAAGTGTTTATTATGAAACTATTTTTACTAGTTAGGTGAGAATACGAGCATTTTTTTGTTTCGTGTCCCTTTTGAGACACCAAAAATATAACTAGAAAAAAATAAAAATATATGCACTGTTTATCAAAAGAATTAAATTAACACCAACATTTCTTAACACTGTTGTGACGTGTAATTTACACTGTAAAAATATATTTTAAATGTATGTAAGTTTACACAAGTTTTAACAGTAAAAATAACAACATATTATAATTTTACTATGATAATTTACGTAATATTACTTTTTTATGAAAAATTACATTCTCAAAACATCTAAAATTACATAAATTTTGTACAATGTATACTATACATCAAATGTTTGTGTCATTTTTTACAAAAAGAATACTGTGTTATGTAAATTAAATTTTGCAAAAGTATTTATTTTTTATCATAACTACAATTTATTAATAACAATTTTCTAAATATCTTGTATTTTTGTTTCGTTTTAAATAATAACATATACTGTAGCTATATTATTTAGTTTTAAATTTAACAGCAAGTATTTTAACTTAACTATAATTTAAAACCAAAATTATATTGCAGACTTATATTTTGAATTTTTAACTAGAAATTTAAATCAAAATTCCGAAACCTGATCTTTTAAAAACTATAATTTAATTTAAAAAAAAACAAAATTTTATAAACTACAATCCAAATATGGATAATAACAGTACAATAAAATCATGTACTTAATATGCAACACAAAGTTAGCGACTGGTATTAAAAAATGATGCTATTAGTGTAAAATGTAATGCGCGCAGTATGGCGTCCACAGCTACTAGTTATGTGTAAACAATTCAATTTTGAATCTGATCATTACAGCCACACCTTACGTGGTAAATTCACTGTCGGCCATTACTGTGATTTTATCGCATTGTTTATGATACGTAATAGAGAGGAAAGCTATCGTATTTGAAATCGGAACAGATGTTAGAATAAACGACCATATTAGAATGGTTTTTTATTATGGCTTTATTTACATTATTTAGTTGACAATATTAATAATAATGTTGTATTTATTTGACAATAATTATTATTCGATTGCAATAATCGTTAATTGGTCGATATCGATGATAGTGAAAAACCTGTTTACAAATAAAATCAAATACATTTTAATTTATTGATTTAATTGAATAAATTACTTTATCACTTTTTTATGCGCAACAAATTTTTCTTAATATTTTTTTTGAAATCTTAATTTGTTAAGTCTAATTACATTTCGAAAAGTTACATCTTATTTTTAGTTCTATATTTTTAATTGTTTGCATTTGTTTTAGTCTTATGTTTTAAAACAATGATATTTGTCAAAAAATAAATAGCTGAAGATTGTTTTTGTGTTATATTTAAAAAAACGCACTTCGCCCAATATGCATATAATATTTTATTTTAAATAATGTTAAAATGTACTTTTTGCTTCTATTCAATATGTTTATTATATAAACAGATTTTAGTAGGTTAATTCTAAGAGGCGATTGAAAAAAGTATATGTTAAAAATTGTGACATTTTGTATAACTTTCAATAATGTGGTTCAGTTCATCTCAGCTATCAATTTCTGTAATTAAGTCATTGATCTACTAAACACCCAGTTTTTTTGATGAGTAATACTATTCATTATTTATACCTGTAAGTTTTGTTTGAAATTTTATTAATGAGTAGTTGCATTTAAAATATTTGATCACTTATCACTGTTGCTATGCTACAGTGCAATTATCATATTATAATTATTTTAAAATTTAATTTCTATTATGTACATACATTCACAACACGCTATGTACCTACAAGGGTGTACCACAAAATCTTTTTATTTATGTAGACAAATAACTTTCACTGTATTCAAATTTATGACACTGTTCATACAAATTCTTTAATTTTTAATATTTGAAAAAATTTGCTCACGCAAAACAATTATATCTACTCATCGGACGTCCATGCAGAACGTTTTAACCAAACGTTCATTAGATATTTGCTTAGCGAACCATCTTAACTGACTTTTGACTTTTGCAACAATTTTTTTACCAATTGTACATTCTTCATATACCAATTTATTTCGCACCTGATTTCTTCTAGTTACACCACATACTTCGCGCAAAATCACATTTCTCTAGCAGTCATTTTCCATTTATACTTTTGCAACCAAACTCAACACTCGCTACCATATGTCTACGTAAACATCAAAACAGAAAAAGTATAGTATTCCACTTGAATGCAATGATTATTAACTTAATCTTCGTGATTAATATGTATTGTTTTTCCTGATGGAGACGTACGTTGAGTTCGTCGAAATGTCGATTATTAATAAATATGAATACAGAATTACAATCTGAGGCCGTTTTATTTTAATATAATGAGTTCTGAAAGATTTTTTACTATATTTACTTTTTTCAAATTAATTATAAATGTGTACATTTACTATTCTTTGCCAATTAAGTCTTAGTAAATATATATAACATAAATATTCTTTTCCAACCCAAAATAAAGAACTTATAGAAAACAATTTTCTCCAACCTTCGAGCCGATCATCTGTCTGTCGGTGTTTAGAAAATTGTCAGCGACTCGGAATAATATCGAAAAGAGAGCGGAGCACGTTTTCCAGCAGCCCGTGGCCAGACAAACAGCGGCTGCGGTTGTTTACGACGGGCACCCGACATGGTCACTCTCGTCCAATTAACATGATCATCGCCGGTCCGAGCACCCGCGCGTCACCCACAGCACCTGTCCGTGTCTCATTATCGGGACACCGAGAGCCGAGTCGAGTTGCTCGATCTACACACTCACCTGCCTTGTACGCGCAACATACACAATGGTCTACGCATAAGACTCCCCCGCGCTGACTTACACACTAAACACTTTTCTACCCCCGAAATGGTGTTAAAAGCTTGATGATGTGTTTAATGGTGTAGAGGTTTTTTTTTTTGTGAGAAAATTTTGGTGATGATGTTTTGAGGTAATATGCATTTAATATGTGGAGATTGTTAACAAAAAATTTTGAAGAAATTAATGAAGGTAGTTTTAATAGTAATATAATGGAACAATTACGTGTATTTTCGCTAAAATTATAAAATACTTAAGTATAAGAGATGAATATTATGGTCGATAATATGAAATGGTAACATCAAAATTAATTATTGTAAATACTTGTGATAAACTCAATTGCTACTACATATTTTAAACAGAGTTTTTACTTCCAAGTTAGTTTTTTTTCTGAAGATGTGCATTGAGTTCGCCAAAACGTTGATTATTAATAAATATTAATACAGAACTATAGAACCTAAAACTGTTTTATTGTAAATTATATTTATTTCTTCAAGAACATTTTTTTCTAATTGATATTTTTCATACATTAATTTGTTAAAGAAAAATAATTTATAAATAAAGGTTTTTTTGTTGTGTTTTGCACACGTCTTAATTTAGTCTAAAAATATAAAACAAAAATATAGTCAGAGAAGTACTTAACTTATTGTTAGTAGCATTTTGCAATACGTCAAATCTTATATGCAGTTAACAAATGTATGTATATGCAATAGATGATAAATGAAGTGCGGTAATTTGAAAGCCACCAACGTGAAAGGGAATTTATGAAAAACGATTATTTGCCAATTCTGCATCGATATTAATAACAGAAGTAAATAATCTATTAGACACTAATCATACATTTCGTAAATACAAACGCGTAGTTTTCAAACTGGATATTACCAATCGATATTTATATTATTATTTCTCAATAAACATGCCGAGCGTAAGGTAATTGGTAGGCCTGATCCGTGCTGCCTACGCGCCCAATAATGCCACCTTAACAAATATTGCTTACGTTTTGTTTAGCTGCCAACTGCTTAGCTAATAACGCGCGTGTGCAATTAAATTGAAATTAATATTTGAAGTCGAGTTTGGTTAAGTGCAGTAGCTTAGCTGTCTAAATAAATGCGTTTATATTACATTCAAGCTATTTAGAATTTCTCTCAACTTATTTTAGGTTTATTACTAGTAAATTGAAAGTTGTTTAAATTTTAGTTTAGTTGCCATTAATTATTTTTAAATATTTGTGTTGTTTTTATTTATGTGTGCGAAAAAAAAAAAAAGGAAATATAGTATGTTAAATTTTTTTTTATACATATATATATAAGTTTTGTAAGTAGTATATTTTATTTTTAACTAGCTGGCCCGGCAAATGTTGTCTTGTCTTTATTTTAATGTGAATATTAAATTTTTTTATGAATTTTTTTTGTACTTATTACAAAAAAATCAATTACATTTTTCATGTTATAATTATTTTCAATTTATTTGGAATCCTTTTCTTTCACACTTTCCAATATTTTTCCTGGGGTCCTGAGGCCCCGGGGAGGCTACGCTCCCCCCCAGGGCCCAGAAACCTTCGCGGGAGTGTACTCAACAACTTCCCAAAGTTTCAAATTTATTTGGAATCATTTTCTTTAACACTTTTCAATATTTTTCATGGGGCCCTGGGGTCCCGTAGAGAGTACGCCCCATAAACCTTCGCGGAAGTGTATTTAACAACTTCCCAAAGTTTCAGGACAAACAGACAGACATACACTGATTTTTATATATAAAGATTTATTACTGTTCTTTTTTATCTAAATTTGACTGCCCTTATAATTATTTATATTACATTGACATTATAATATAGACAATTTTCTTTTGTTTCTCATATGTTTTAGAGTTCTTTGAAGAGGATTTAAATTTAAAAAAGAAGATTGAACTTAAATGATTTTGATTTAATATCTTTTCCAAATTGACTGATACTACTGATATTTAATTTCTTAAGTGGGAGGAACAATAATTAATTACTCATATTTATGTTAACATTATTTTATTCAATTCTTACATCTTGTGCTAATTTGCGGACTTCTTCAGGAGACAGATATTAATCTAGTTGTTAAATTAATGTCAATTATTCAAAATCGTTTATTAATTTTTGTGTATTTAAAATTAGGTTGTATTACAGATTGGTTTTTTCTTATTCTATTACAAAATAAATACATACATGAAATTATTTATAGACGATACTTTTACAAACAAATTTTCCACAAATTTTGTTTTAATTTATACTCTATGGTCAATTTATTATTAAAATAAGTAAAATTTAAATTTTGAAAACAATCAATAACAATAATTAAATTGAAATTAATATTTCTATATTAACGAAAAGTAATAAAAATAAATATATAAACAGTTGTTATTATTATTATTTATTATATATATATATATTCTCTCAAGTAATTTAAAAATACAAAAAAAAATTGATTAAACTAAATTTGCAGAAGAATGCATTTTTTTTAGTTTCTCAAGTTTTTCGCGGTAAATAAATTAAAATAAATTTTACACTGTAGAGCAGAAATTTTTTACAGAATATTATACTAACCAAACTACGAATATTACGTGGTAAAAACCTATTAAACAAATAGAATGAAAATGTAGCCGGTAGTAATTCATATTAAGTCGAGATTTCGTATCTCGTTGGTTGCATTTGGGTTTTTAAATATTGTTCGTTATTACTGTAGACTTGTATACGGGTATGTGGCGTTGGCAAGGAACAAAAAAAATAAATAAACAGAAAACAAAATCAACTACATGATATACGAAGCAACATACATAAATAAGTAGGTACGTGTTATCCGTTTTTGCATTGTACTTGCCACCTATTATCTATCAAATTAATCGTTATTATCGCGTCATTTCCTTACACATATATTTTATTATGTACGTATACGGCCACTTGATGTATAACATAAACAAGAGAACAAAATATTTTATTTTTATATATATTATATAGTAGAACTTTTGGATTTACCAATACACTTTTCTGATTGAAAATCGGAAGTTTGCGTGTTTAAATTCATGGATCTAGTGTTACAGAATGTTTTGTTTTTTTTTTTAGTAAATGGAATTCTTTTAGAATAAAACGGCTTTAGGTTCTAGTTCTGTAATAATTTATTAATAAATCAACGTTTCCAAAAACTTAACGTGCGTTTTCATCAGGAAAAAAAATAGAAGTGATATTTATAGTAAATAAAAAGAACATGGAAACAAGTTACCAGGTAACAAAACCGTTTTATTCTAAAATAATAAATTTCGAAAGATTTTTTTACTGTGTGGAATTCTTTTATTGATAGAACAAGACAAAATATTTTATATTGCTCTAGGTCTTACAGATATAAACCGAATAGACCCCCTAGTTTTCTAATGTAAATTAAATATTTAAAAAATTGATTTTTCAATATAATAAACAGTTATTTTACTAGATTAATTATTATAAAGTTAATATAATTTATAAACAAGATTGTATTTTTGAAAATACTAAACAAATTAAGATTTTTATTGAAATTAAATAATCATATGGTACAGATAAAATATAAATGAAATTGAAAGTTTTCGTTTTACGTTTACGTCGAATAAATTGATTATGCGTGCGATAATAAAAAATAAAGAGTATTCATGAGAGGTATTACAAATATGGATAATACAAAACTGTGTCCAAATAAAAAATTTTAACGTAAAATAATTTCTGCTTGAATGTGAAAGGTTTTTGCCACATATTTTAGTTTATAAATGATGTTCCAAAAAAATGATGGTAATGTACAGCTTATAGAATGAAAGTTCGAATACTTTTGGATCAGATCATGTATTACTATAAATTATATATTTTATAGAAGTCTTATAATTAATGTTGATTTTAGATTAAAAGTTTTATTTTGACTAATAAATGACATTTATGCTGTTTATTTTCAAAACTACATAATAAAAATTGTCATAAATATAAAAAGGGAGTATAAAAATATATTATTTTTTTTAGTGACCTATCCTACAATAATATTTATTTATTTTCTATTTCAATTTTACAATTTACAAATATTTTTTTTAATACTTTTACTATAGTGATATTTATGGCATAGATGTCAGTTGTAGGTATGATTGAGAGTGTTTTGCGTGAGGGATTGTTTCCAAGTAGTAAGACTTAAGGAGCATTTATGGGAAGTATCATAAATGTGGATTGAACGAAAGTTTCTATTCTGGATGGGAATGTTTGGCGGAAAATAATTTCTGCTTAAATGTGAAGAGTTTGTGATCCTATAGCAGTGGTGTATTAAACAAGAAAAATTATATGGAGAACATAATAGTTTTATTGTTAGCTGTAACTTACATAATAATAAATATATACAAATTATTGACACGCGGTGGTCCGATTCTTATCTGGTTTTAGGTTGAAATTTTAATTCCTTAATATATTTGGCAATAACCGGCGTGCAGTTTTGCTACGCAAAATTTCGGTAAAAAGTTAGAATCCAATTGCCGCGTGCAGTTTATATGTACTCATTACGTAATAACACAAATCAATAAATAAAAATATAATGCGAAATTTCCATTTAAGGACGTTCTTCATTTAAGTTACATTACATTACTCTGCCATTTTGATATCCATATAAATTTCTGTATTTAAATGTGAGTATTCTTTGTCTTACACACGTGTAAGTCAAGTCTTGTAAGTAAAGGTGGAGAAAGATTCGAAAGACAGAGAACGAAGACACAAGGAAAGACGAAGTAACAGTAAATATTGACAAGGATAATTATCGTGAATGAATAATGAAATTGTTGGCAAGCAAGCGGGTGGTATAGGCAGTTTATTATCAAAGTGATTGTGTTCTAACTTATTAACTATAAATGTTCACGACTCAACATTTATTTGATTGCTTTATAATAAGGAGTGTTCTGCGTTTTGTCTATAGCAATATTTCCGATGTTAATTTTATAGTTTCTGTTTAATTTAATGTGTAGAAAAAAGGCATAAAACTAATTGGAAAATGAAAATTAATAATATATTTGAATTTTTAAATAAACTATAAATAATTTACAAATAATTAGAAAATTTTAACTATTAGTATTTAATATTTAATCATTAGCTTGGTATTTTAAAGTTGATTGTATCAATACCATTTAAATTTTAACTATTATTTAAAGACAATGATCATTAGATTTTCATTAAATTGAAGGTCCGGTTGTACAAAGCATTTGTTAACTTAAAATAAAAAGCTTTGAGATTAAGTTCTACATATATTTAACTTAAAAATTAACGTTTCGATATACTCTACGTATATCATGAATGAGGCGGTTCAAAGTGGGTTGATAATCTACAATAATTGCTTAGTTAATTTATTGATTAAGTTAACAATGCTTTGTGCAACCGGTCGTAAGTAAAAGTTGTGCAAATAGGTAATTAATAAATAATCTTAAAATGGAACATTTTCTTAAGTTATAAAAAAATATTATTATAAAAATAAAATGATTTTAAGTTGTAGTTCTACTTTAATATCTATTAATAATAGACGTTTCGACTTACTCAACGTACATCTTTGTCAAGAAAAATGATACATATCACATATAGGTAAATAAACAGAAAAAAAAAACAAGTTACTAGCTAACAAAATAGGTAACAAGATCATAAAATTTATAAATTTTTAATTAAAGGAAGTCAAATTTTATTTAAATCTGTGCCTCCAGACTAATTGATGTTATCTTTTTTTTTTTACAAATTTATATTGATTTTCTTATCAATCTACTGTTAACATTGATGAGTCTTGCAATTATTACGGTATCTTCGAATTTTATATCATGAAGATTTTCTAAAACATGTTGTGCAATAGCAGATTTATCGGGATATTTTAGACGTATTGACCTCTTATGTTGTTATAATAAATAAGAAATATAATATAAACATATATACATACACAATCATACCATGTACCCAAACGGATGCGGCATAAACTTTTTCCACAACTTCAAAAAAATTTTCCATTAAACATTTCTATTCAGGAGTATAATCAGTTTAAAATATATAGAAGATACTATAATTTTTTGGCACTGCACTCTTTGATTTAAATTATGAAATATTACAAAAAACAGCTTTATATTATAAATATAAATTCGAGTTTTTTACTTTAGAATATACAGTATTCTTGGATATATTTCTATCATAATTTAGATCAAGTAGGACTACTTATCCAAATTTCTTTAAAATTTCTTATGATATTATAATATTTGATTTCTGTGCTTTTGCAATGTCTATTCATAAATGCACTGTGCATTTACAACACTAAAACATGGCGTGATTGTGTATATATGTATGTATGTATGTAAAACATTAAATAGTTTGGGTTGTTTAATTCATTTAACTTTTTAGTAAAAGACACTCTCCAATTATAAGTTGTTACTTGTGATACGTGCTTTGTTTTATCTTTCTTTAAATCCACTTTATAAGATAAAGCAATAAATAAAAATCTAGTGTTAGGTGTCTTGCTAACATTACGCTAATTTTAAACTAATCTAAACAACAAGCAAAAAGACAATAGCTTTACCAACAAAGTTAATTAAAAAACTGCAAAACTGCATTCTTACTACAAGTAAAGTAGATGTTAATTTATGCTAATTGCTTAGCAGAAAAAAGAGAAAATAAAATATGCGCGGTCAGTTTTAGTTCCGTTGCTAAAAGGAAATATGTTAAAAATGTTTTGGGCTCTTAAGGGAATAATTAAAGCAAAAGTATAGGTATGATTATAAACATGTAGAAGAAGTTACGATCTGTTTGTCGTATAATACGGTCGTATGCGCATGCGTAGCGCGTAGGATTTAATTAGCCATCGATATGGATATATAAACGTAGAGGGTACAGCGGAAGGAAGTGATAAACTAGAATGAAAAACGGTTACATGTTAAATATTTCGCCTTCGCTTGTTTATATTTGAGTGGAAAATAAAACCGTCAGGAGTTGGCACACGAGCGTCATTTTATGCAAGCTTACTGTATATATTATTTTTTATTACATATCACTTACATATATATTTTGTTGAAGCATTTTAATGTTGTTTTGAGAAAGATTATTATATGATATACAATGTCTAAATAGTTTTTTTATGGAATAATATTTGTAAATTTTAATATTACGAGATGAGAAAATTGTCTATCAGTTTCATAATCTACTGAAAGTAAATCTCGGTTGCATAAAGCATTGTTAAACTTTTGTCAGTTAATGATCTCGTTAACTTGTCAACTGACCAATCAATGAGGTGGTTCAAAAATAGTAGATCTAGTTACCTAGTTAATTCATTGATCAAGTTATCAATTTATTATACAACCGGGACTTAGTATTACTTGATTAGCGAATAAGTTGCCATAATGGAGAGTGTATTGCAGGTGCAAATGTTTCCAAGTAATAAAAGAGAAGGTATTACTGGTATCATAGATGTAGATAAAACAAAAGTTGCAATTTTTTGTTTGAATAATAGTTATTTATGTAACAAGTGTGTAAAAATGGGCTTTATGACACGAGTTCGGAAATTTCGCGACGAGTGTAGCGAGGTCCAAAAACATATAAACTAATATTTACTCACGAGTTGCATACAACGGTCTCAAATTACACAAACAAATATAAATGTTTTTATAAATATGTTTTTTAAAAAATATAATTTACAATAACATAAAAATGCTACTTAAGATTATTAATCACAGTTTATTTAAATTTACTGTAAAAATCCATTTTATTATTTTAATTAATTTGTTTACACAGAAACATAACTCTTGTTCATTATTAAAAGTTAGAGCAAAGTGTGGCGATGTTATAATTATGGCCAACAAATGAATAACGCTGAATAACTATGAACAATATTCAATATTGTCAAATAATTACCAAATTTTAATTCAATTTTTCATTATTAACTTATTTGCAATTAAAAATAATATAAAAATGAAACTGCTTTAGGTTAAAGTTATATATTAATATTTATTTATAATCGACAAACTCAACGACCATCTTCATTTTTCCTGATAAAGATAGACGTTGAGTTCATCGAAACGTCGATTATAAATAAATATTAATACAGGAACTTTAAACTGAAGCAGTTTTATTTTAATATAATGAGTTCTGAAAGATTTTTTACTATATGTTAAGAATAATATATGATTATTTATATTACTCTAATACGTCTTTTCTTCAAAGAGATAAATGCTACCACACAATTAGTAATAAAATAATAATAAATATGATCTGATTTCTACAACATCACTGACATTGGCAAAACTGATTACTTTACGCATCACATTATAACATCGTTTGGTAAACGTAAAATTTTCACAGTGTTTATAGTGTGTAAAGTGTTAACTTTAGAAGCGGCTGTAGATAAAAGAGTTTATACAACATATTTATGAGTATATGGCGTTAAATATGTTTATCTAGAACAGTGATACCTCGGCTAATAAATTTAATTTGTTTTACGAAGTGATTTACTAATTATTTGTTATCCGAATTACGATTTTCTATGTTTCAACGTAAAACCATTTAATCTGTTCTACTACGATCTCAAAAAAAGGACATAAATTCGCTAGTTTTTAATTCATAGAAGAATCACCTTTAGATTGTCTCCCTGATAAGTTGAACTATTCTTGTCTTAGTTATCTGTACTTATTTCAACTTGTAAAAATTTCGCTAAAGGGGGTAGTACACTGTGTAAACCGATTTTTTTTTTGCTTAAAATATTTCTTAGGATGTGTACTTTAGTTTAGTAACCATTCCAAGTCCGCCAGGAACTTTCTTACCACTATACAAAGCGATCTTGTAAAAAATGTACCGGTGCGTTGAGAGAGCATCTGAGCGCGCAGCCAGCGGTTACCATGCCCAAATCGAGTGTTAGTACAGGAGGTCCAGTTTGGCGGAAAGAAAATACAAGGAATATCACTTTTGCACGAGAAAAAAGAAACTTTATCTTTTAACGCGTTTATCTCGAAATAAGTTTTTCAATCTGGCGTGGGAAATAACTCAAACAATTTACATCCGATTTTAATGTGGTCTTCACTGTAGTGTTCAGAATTAAATTCTACATTGAAAGACGGAGCCGATTTTTGATTTTTTAAAAAAATGGATTTTTAATCCAAGATTTTGTGATGATTTTTTGGGTGAAAAAATGGATTTTTTTTCATAAGGCCACAACTTTTTTAAAAATCAATATTTTAAAAATCGGCTACGTCTTTCGATGTAGAATTTCATTACTAATCAGGTTTTCATTTTATTTTTGCTCCAGGATAACCTGGGGAGGTTGGATTTCCCACGCCGATTTGGGTATTCCGCGCGAGGACGTCCGCGAGACCTGGTGCAGCGGCTACGGAGGTTGGCCAATGAAGTTTAAAAAATTTTCAATTATTGACAAAAGAACAAGCTATAAATCAGTGAACAAAAATTTGCTCTCCCTTTGTGTTTTATTTTCAAAAAAAATCCCGAAAATGACCTACTTTTCCGACATACACAGTGGACTACCCCCTTTACGCTTTATGACTTAACACAAAATATTCAGCATGTATTATTATATACTTAGCCATTTACACCTATTACAAAACATTCAAAATAGCAATGATTTAATTTTGTAATTTTCGTACGATTTTCCTAGTCAGGGGAAAAATAATTTTACCGTGTAAGTTTATTGGCCAAATCTTAGTTCGCAAGCTGAAACAAAAATCTTAGAAAAAAAGTATTTGTTACGAGTAGCTACGTTATTTGTTATCAGGGTCATTTATTAGTCGATATATGACTGTACTGATAAAAAATTAACACAACATAACTATTAGTTTTAGACAATTTATTTTATTTCAAGTAAAGTATTTTTCAATAAAAAGGGTATAATAACTTTAAATACAAGTTCATAAGTGTATCTGTGAAATTAATATAATAATCTAATATAGAGATTTGTGAAATTTGTGGAAAAAATCTTTCGGCATTAGATTAAAAACAGTATATTTTTAAGTTCGATTAAAAAACAAAATAAATAGAAAAGTATAATAAATTATTTATCATTATTTCATGTTTTTCCATAATTAACTATGACGTTTTATTTATTTATAATTTTATGTTTTTGAATTTTATATCTAACAATTAAAATAAATAAAGTTTAGGGTTAAGTTCTGTATAACTGTTAGTTAAAAGTCGACGTTTCGATATAACCTACGTATAACATCATCAGGAAAAAATATATAAATAACTTAAATAATACAAACAAAATATAGAAACAAGTTACTAGGTAACAGAATACAAGTAACTAGATCAAAAAATTTATAAATTATTAATTAAAAAAAGTCAAATTAGAAACGTCGAATTTTAAATAAAAATTATACAGAATTTAATCTTTTTTTATTTTAATATGATGAGTTCTGAAAGATTCTTTACTATGTTTTTTAACTTATATACATAAAAAATATTAAATTTCTAATTACTCCAATTATTTAAAACATATTTTATAAAACCTGTGGGTTAATCTATTTAAAAACATGTTTTTTAAGAAACTAAATAGTATTTATTTACCCGCATCCAGAAGAAATTAAAGTAATGAACTATTTATTTAGTTATTAGAGCAATATACGTATATGTTAAAGAAATATGCATGCTGGTACGGTAATTTTATTTACCTATATTTAATATTTTTATATTAAAATTATTAAACATATACATTAAAAATAATACTTTATATCTGCCTATAATAATAATATAAGTGCAGAAAGTAATTTCGAATTATTATTATTTATTTATGCAGGATGTATTAAACTAAAAATTCAGCAATTCGTTTGTATCTGATTTCACAGATCTTATATGAAGATTCATACAAAATATTCAGTGAATATTCTAAATTTTGCAGTAAAAATTACATATTTGTGCAATTGAAATTTTACGTTGTAATAATTTCTGATAAAAGATTTTTTGAATATTGAATATGCGAACATGCACACAATAAATATTTATTTACAATTTGTCTAATACTAATATAAATGATACAATATTTATATTTTTTGATGTCTTTGGAACGTCTGTACATGCTGACATTTTTTTAATATCAAGTTTTTTTAAGTGAAAGTTATTTTGCTTTTGGCTTAAATATAGGCAATGTTTGGTTTTTTTTGGGACAATGAAAAAACTTACAAACATGAGGTTTTGGCAATTTTATTTTTTAGTGTTTCGGGAATAATTTCTGTTTTTCATGTCGAAAAAATGGCGGCACAAAATGGCTGCCCGAGCAAAGTCGTGTTCTGAAAAAATATCTCCACTTCGCCGAGCCCTCACTTTCTGATAATGAACCGCAATCAGAACAATTTTGCACAATTAAAGTAGATGATATTTCCTATGGATGAAATTGGACAAAAGTTATGGGCTTTTTAAAGACCTTTTCTGGCTTCATTTTTTGACGGCATTTTTATGTGGGCATAAAAACACATTTTTTTCAAGCATTTTAAAATACAAAAAACTGTCAAAGATAGATTGAAAACTACCGACATTAACATTTTTGTTGTAATGCCGTGAAAAACAGATTTTTCAAACGCTTATAACTAAACGTCAAATACTTCAATTTGAACGGCTCTTTGTCAATCGGAGCAGAATGCTCTTGTTATGTTTCACTCAGATTGCTTGGTCTTGGCTTTACCTCGGTCGCAAATATCTGGGCTCAACACAATAAAGATAATTTTCTGCTACTCGTAGCATAATATATTATTTTATTTAAATTCAAGTGTAAGTACATATATCCCGAACCAAGGGACCATTTAATTCTGAATTCAGCACGCTACTATTAGTCTATGGATGCCCGTATGATTTTAGATTACAAGATGTTATTTATTCTCAATGCAGATAATTATGATGCGATTGTTAATTTAAAATACGAAACAATAGAAGGTAAATCACACTATTTTCTTAGAAACATACAATCGATAATTATACCAACATAAAACACTAATAGAATAAATTGTTTTTACTGTAAAAGAGTAATATTGTAGTAATAAAGTAAATTAAGAACTATACAGTCATTTCATTATAACCATACAGTACTCTATATAATTTAAACTGATTTATATTTAGCTGTCATATACCCTAAAATTATTTCACATTTCGGACTTCAAAGATTGTGTATGTATTTTAAACGAAAGAGAAAATGTCTTTCACTACCTTTTTTTTCTCGAGTCTAGTTATTCTATTGTTAATTATTCTATTGCATATGTACATATGCATTATTCCTTCATGTTTTATTGCAGGTAATATGTCTTGTATGTTAATACGTATGTTTAACCGTCATTTAAAGTTGTATTACGTTGGCGTAAAGAAGTTGAAAATTCTTGTTAATTTCAGTGAAATTATCATAAATAAGTAATTTTCATGTTTATACTGTTTTTGTTTACATTTCTTTGAAAACTGCCTATATCGTAAAGTTTTATACTTGTTATTTTTATACAGAAAAAAAAATCTAATACTTTCATTTATTTAAATCAATAAATGATTCTCAGCCTTTAAATTTAATGAGATGTACATCTAATACAGATAATAAGATAGAAAATTACTTTAATATTTTGATTTAATGTAATTAAATCATTTTTGTGGTTTATTTTTTGATTAATTATTTACATTCAATTTGAAATCAATTTTATTTCAACCAATTTGTGAATTAAATCAATTTTTTCTGCAATGACACTAATATTTTAATTGCCACTTAATCGCAGTGAACTAATATAATTAGAAAATTTAATAAATTTAGAAGAATGGTATTGGCTTCTTCGGAATTCGAACACGGGTTTCCTGCTTTTGCGGCAGACGTTCTTAATCACTAGACTACGAGCCCATGACAAAACAAGCACATTTTCCCAATTGTGCTGTATTTATAATAATATTATAAAAATAACACAATACAATTGAAAAAATTGGTTTGTTTCATCGTGGGCTCGTAGTCTAGTGGTTAGAATGTCTGTCGCGAAAACAGAATACTCGAGTTTAAATTCCGGCTAGGACTATACATTTTTTTCAAATTTATTAAATTTTCTAATTAAATTTGTGTATGTGAACGAAAGAACTAATATGTTTAAATAAATAATTTAAAACTTAAATAGGTACTTATTTAATTTTTTCTGTGCATGAGAACTTTACGTTCTGAAAATAATTCTTATATATTGTTATATAAAAATGTTACTGAACAAAATATTTTATTTGAATGTGTATTTGAAATAATCGAACAAAATTATCATATTTTAACAGTCAATTGCAGTCAATTTATGCTTTTAACCTAATTTATACTCACGCTTAATGTTATAAAATACAGTTTTTCCAAAAATGTTTAACATGGAAAAAAATAGCATCTATAAGAAAAAAGCCACTTTTTGACTTAAAACTTTAAAATTATTTTAGTCTGGTATTAAAAACAATTTAAAATTATTATTTTTTGATAAAGATTGGCACACTTTAACTGTTATTTATGCTAAATTCTGTAAAAATGTATTATAAAATTGTTCATAACTAACAAGAACAAAATTTAACAAACACCAAATACCAATTTTTTTTTATAAAATTACTAGTATCAAAACTAAAATAGTAAACTCGAAAAATATACCGATTTTGTTCAGGCGGCCATGCAACTAAAAACAAAAAAAAAACACACACAATATATACAATAGCATGTCCGATTAATCGTTGCGATAAAAAGTGCACGACATTTTTTTCTTCTCTCTTTCTCTTTTTCTGTTTTCAACTCAAAATGAATAATAAATCATCGAAAGAACTTCATAAATTACGCGCACGCGAAATAAGAAATTTGACATTTGGCGCACACACATATACATACTTAAACGCATTTACATTAATTTCTAACTGGGTAGAAAATCATAATATATCTCGCTTGCAGTTAAATGCAAAAAAAAGTCGTATAACTTATAGAATGATTAATGTCAGATTGTAATTTGTCGTTAGTCAAGCGTGAAACATTATTTAAACATTTAGTTTTTGTAATAACAATTAATGTATTAGTGTTAGATTACTTTATGGATTATTGTATCTCGATGATTCCATCTTCTTCTTTTTTTGGCATTATTTGATTGAAATTTTTGTTAACTGTTTATTGTTTTATTTTATATCGTTTTAACTAATAATATTATAAAATGTCATTGTATTTAAAATAAAAAAAGTTTTAAGTATTATTTTTATTATTTTTAATTAAAATTTCGCGTTTCGATATACCAAACCTATTTAATCATCAAAAAAAATGTATACAAATGATATAAATAATAAACAAACAAAATACAAAATCAAATTATTAGGTTATATAATGAGTTTTGTAAGATTTTTTTCTGTGGTATTATTGTTTTTCTTTTCTTATTGTTAGTCTCTCAAAATAAAAATGTTTATGAAAGTGTAATATTTTATATTAAAATTTTAATTTGTCAGGCTCAATAAGTTGAAAAGATATTGTTTTAAAATATTTGAATATATTTTTTACATTTTTCACCTCTGTCAGTAACGTATGCTTACAGCAATTTGAATTTGTTGATAATTTAAACATTTTTTTTCTCTGTAATGAAACAAAATGTTTAAATTATCAACAAATTATAAACAATATTAAAATAAAAAGCTTTCGGATTACGTTCTGTATATATTTTGTTAAAAAAAAACACGTTTCGATGTACTCTACGTATATCATCATCTGGAAAAATATACAGTTTCTATTCAGTTATATATTTTTTTCTAGTTTTATATACCTATAGATAGAGTTTATTGAAACGTTTTATGAATAAAATATATGCACAACTTAACCCGAAAGCTTTTTATGTTTTTTTTTTTATTTTAATATAATGAGTTCTGAAAGAAGCTTTACTATGTCATAAGCAATATTGTTTAAAAAAAAAAAAAACAAACCTATTTAAACATATTTAGCCAAACATAATGGTAAACATTGTCACAGTTTTTGAGATACATTTTTTCCCAATTACATTCTGAAATTAACATATCGATTTGAAAAACTTTTTGTATATAAATATAAATAGATAAAATGAGTTATATATCGTCAAAAAAATATGTATTTCTGGTCTTTCAAGACATATGCACAAACTTTAATAAAAACAATTAAATTTTATTTCACAAAATGTAAATTTGATATTTTTTTTTGTATTAACGTTCATTTACACAAACACATATTTAATTTACAATTTATATTATATATGTTTAAAATATCGATATAAAACAAACGAAATATATTTACCAAAAAAAAAAAATCTTTTAGTTTCTTATATATGATTAATAATTACTACAATATAAACAAATTACATATACGTATATGTAATTTGTATACATATTACGTATTAAACTGTTAATAAAAGTTCGTCTCTTTAATTTTAAATTAAAGTAACATTTTATTTTTAATTTTTATTTATAAAATTTATAAGAACATAAGCAGAAATGCACGAAGTATTTAAATTTTTTTATTAATAAGCTAATACTATGATTGTAAAATTAAATTTAAATCACACTAATTATATAATTACATATTAGCTATGAAGTCATTAGTTTTATTAGATGTAAATAAAAAAGTCAGAATATGGTATTTAAGTCAATTAAAACCGCATAGAAAATACCAAAAAAACACAGAAAAATTTCTCGGCATTTTTTTTATAAATTACTTATTAACCGGCTTGTACGTATAATTATTTTCGCGTGTCGATTCTAGTCTTCATATTTCGTTTCGTTTTGACTACGTAATTCGGTTATTGTCGTCACGGAACCGAATTTTTTCCAAAAAGGAAATTAACAATTAACGATTGGTATCTACTTATTTTTGTTTTTTTGTTTTTTTTTCTGTATATTTTGTTATTTTTTTTTTGTGTATTAATATCATACAAACAGCGCAACCTACTACTGAAAAAACAGTCGAAAAAAACAAGTGCACATCGCGTGTACCGAAACATATGAAGATATATTAGACGCTTTTCAACTTTTTGGTCAATAAACGAATTGGTGTTTCGTGACCACCCTGTAAATATTACAAATAACAAAACATGATAGAGAAACTGTTTTTGACACGGACACAAGTAGACACATTAGGATTTTTTTTCGGAATTGGTTTGTGTCGAAACGTCTTTTTTTGTACCTGTGTTGTCTATAAGGTATCAAACTAAATTAAGATGTTAAAATTAGTTGACATATGTGATGTCTCTGTGAGATAACATGTTCAATTTAAAGAGACATAAATTCGAATTTTGTTAGATTTTATAGATAGATTTTTTTTTGATTATATCTTGTTAATAAAGTCTTTAAATGTATTGGTATTATTTTCTACCAATGAGTTTGACATATTTGGATGCTAATTGAATATAAATATCATATCTATTAAAAAAATGCATTTTTTAATCTAAATTTTAATGATAATATAATTTAGTAAAATGGAAATGGTATATTATACAACGAGCGAATGATAGTAATTTCCCACGAGTATAAAAATAAACAAATAAACAAACTTAACTTATATTAGGTTTACAAGTACACGATGCATTTTTCTATAAAAAAAAAATTTATAGTTTTCTGTACAAAACTAAATTTTCTGTGTTACACGATCCAATATTCAATTCCTATATTTTATACACGCGCATGCAAAGTTTGTTTGTGTTTCTCTATGGACAAATTTATGAATTAGAACACGTCCAATTTTTCATGCATTTTCGACGCAAAACGCATTGGTATTAGAAACGTCAAACTTTATGTATTATTATCAATTCATGTTTATGTGTAAAGTTCTTATTTAGTTGTAGTAGTAAATATTATAATTGATAAATATGAAAATTTCAGATTCATCAGTTCTCGTAATTTCTAGGTGGAATTTAGGAGCTAAGTCGTTAGCCCATAGTGATTTCCGAACCATTCATACCTAGCCGATATCAGTTAAATGATATAAGATTTTTAATACTAGAAATAATATTTAAACCAGGGATTTTCGGGTTCTGAGTCCGACATGTTATCACTAACTATTACTGCCTGTAATAAATAAATAAATTGTTAAAATATAAAATATCGTTGTTCATAAGTTTGTACGTATTCTATATCATGTAAAACATATTAATTTTGTATATTTTCCATATATAATTTTGTATAGAAAATCATATAGATTTTTGTATAGGAAAATGTATCATGTAAAGCTAACGTTTTAAACAGGTAATTTGGTAACTAACAATTATTAATGAAAAAAGCCAGAACTAAAGCCAAACACAAAAGAAAGACACACAGAACCTAAAGCATTTTAATTAAATTTTGTTTTCTATTGTTTACATAATTCTTTAATAACCAAGATCTATGTTACTTTTACTACTTTATTCTTCTAGATAATAGATTTATTTTATAAATAAATACTAAAAAAATAATTAGAAAAAAAATGTCATTTTATGTTTCACAGTTATAGCAAATTGTTATTTTATTTAATTTGTTATTAATTATAAGATAACTGGTTACAAACAATTAAAAATTCAACCCGTAACAATTTATAAAAACGAATAAAATAAAAACTACTCAATCAATATGTTAATGACATTTTAATAACATATTCTATATTTTAAATATGTTATATTATGAGTAGGCATTCAAATAATTTATGCATAATAAAGTCACAATAAATCATAGAAGTCCGCGCGCACATTTCATATAATAAATGCAAAACGTGATTGTAAAACTTGTTTCAATGCAAAAATCATATTTATTAAATATATAAATATATTGAACAATATACTAAGTGTTCGCCTTATATTTACTTCAGTATTGCGTTTTTTATTTGAAAAAATATTGAAATATTTTAGTTAAAAGCAGACAAGATTTCAATATTAATTTTTTCTTTTATTATGTATCAAGTATAAACTACTTTTATAAATTAGATATTTATTTTTACATTTAACATTTTAAAATATAAATAATTCTAAAAACAGTTCTAATATTTTTTAGATAAATACTTTGAAATATATACAGTTTTATCTAAAATTAATTAAATTGGAGATATGAATATGGGCCATTGTCAATTAAATTTGACAAAAATATGTATATGATAATATATAGAAATATTTGTTTTGGTTAATAATTTTCAAAATATTGAGTAATACTTTCTTATTATAAAACGCACGATATATTTATATTTTATTAGCATAGTAAAAAATCTTTCTGAATTCATTATATTATCATCTTGTATATAATAATTCAACGAAAGGTATATATGTTATATTAACAAGATCCAGTTTTTTATCAGAAAGAAAATTTATATATATATATATATATATATATATATATATATATAATGTGGGCAAAAAAAAATTACAATTTCTTTTATATTTATCGTGGCGCCAAATGGCTGTCACATATCGTAATACACGTCAGACATAGCCTTACTATATTTATTATGTTATAGTTCTGTCCAGTTAGTTGACATATCTAGATTTCCAATATCTACCTTGATATGTAAGCTTTTAGAGATAGATTTTTTAAAAAAAATTATTAACTTTATACTTACTTAACAGTCAGTTTCCGAAAGTATTCCATGATTTTATTTAAAAAAATATAATAATATGTAATTTATATAATATAATAATTTGTAAATATTTCTCATTACCTACAATACAAATTAAATATGGTTTAAAATTTGCCCATGAAAGAAATCGGTGCAAATAAGATTTTAAACAATTTAGAACCTTGATTCTTAAAGTGAGCAATATCGCCTTCTTGTGGGCAATTTAAGATCCGTGGTGGGAAATGAAGGGCTGATAGGTAATAAGAAGGGGTCTATGAAGATTATAGAGGCAAAATAAAAATAACTCGTAATGCGCAAACATTATCTCTATATAGCAAGGGGGGGGGGGGGCATTGAAGATGTATTTTATTCATAATTTGGCAATAACTCAAATAAGTTTGAGAGTTTATGATTTACAAGAAGAAACTAGACGCCCTGTTAGACACGTCGATCTCTTATTTATAATTGGGAATGAGAGAGAAGTATTCGAATAAGTGTTAATTTTAGTGTCAGTCTTACTATGTACATTAGACTTTTCCCCTACTACTTTGCTGAACAATTCCATATTTAATATTTATCTATTATCATATACTCATAATGTTTATCAGGTTTACAAGGTTTTTGTTAAAAAGTATTTATTCAGAATCTAAATTATTAATATATCTCCAAAAAGTGACATAATTTATTATTTCTGCTGCGTATTTAAGTTCCACTGTAAGTTATTAATAAGATCTGAAGTTTATAAATTAAAATAATAAGATTAAGACAATCATTTGCTCAAATCAAACAATTCGATTTCAACGTGACGTCAAGAAACAAAATGATTAAAATTTTATAAAAAAAATATTTTTTATGATATTATAATGATATAAATTTTCAAATTTTATAAAATAAACATAAATTATATAATATGTTACTTATTAAATATAGTTAAATGTTTCATTATTAAAAAAATTAGAAAATTGAGTACATTATAAAATTTTTGTTTTCGATTCAATGTTTTTACTTTTAACACAAAAGTAAATATGTGTTTTTTAATAAACATTAGAAGGATGGTGTCTTCAGGTCCCAATAGCACTACGGTCTTGTGATTTATTTTAAATAAGTTACAATACAACTAAAGAAAAATAAATAAAATATGTTTTTATTGTGGTGAAAAGTTAATAAAGTAAAATAATTTTCCTTAAACCACAAACAATAATTTAAAAAAGCTATATACGTATTTTAAAAGCTAAGTTTTTATCATCAGTAGCAGCAAAAATCAAAGCTAAACCCCTAATCAGTGAATTAAGGTTACTACTAATGACAGCACCAAACATAACTACAACATCAAGTGTATTTTATCTGACATTTATCGGCCATATTGGAAACTAATACGTCAAGTTAAGTTAAATTAATTGATAATTGCATTTCGGTTGAATTTGATTATTGAAAATGTATGAAAAAGTGCAAGAAATGCAATGTGCATTGGTCCAGGGTGGGGTCAAAAACTATATATTCGACAAAAGCAACACGGTTAAGTGTATTTAATTTGACATCTCCAACTGTTATATTAAAAATTATTAAATCAAGCTAAGTTAATTGACAATTGCGTTGTTTATTTTCGCTTGAATTTGGATTTGATTATCGAAAATGTGTGAAGAAGTGCAAGAAATACAATGTATACCGCCCAGGATGGTCAATAATTGTTTATTCGACCAAAGAAAGATTAATTCTCACAAATCATGTAACACAAATATACAAATATTATATACATACTATTTGAGTACGTCGGAACGTTGATTATTAATAAATATATTAATTAGCTTTATTTTAAATAAAAAAAATTTAAAGGAAAAATACTTTTAATGCATTTTATTCTTCAAATTTTTATAGCAAAGATAATACTTTAAAAGAATCTTTAAGTTCTTTGATGCTACCTAAGATAAACGTAAGCTCTATAAAATGTCATGTTCAATTTTTCTTTAGCAACCAACCATCCTGTCTTAAACCAAGTCACTTAAACCTAAACCTTTATTAAGCCGCATAGGGCGGCATTAATTAATTAATTAATATCTGGTTATATGGAGCAGTTAGGCATGTGGCCGCTGTCAATATTTTAGTTTTATGTTTCCTCTTCCGTTTGTATTAATCATGAAAGTCCAACGCTGCGCCATCTACCGGCTCATGTACGATGGTTGCACTCAAAAGATAAATAGCTCGTGCGGCTGAAAGGATATTGTGTGCAAAACCGATATCTTGAAATGATATATAGTTTGGAGACTACTGTTTGATCATCGGAAGAAAGATAGCAGATAAATAACGTTTAGGTTGGCTTGATCAAGATCTTAGATCTATGCGCATAGATACAATTAGAGCGATAGGGAATTCTTTTGATGGAATTTTTTTTAAACGGAAGTATTTTTGTTTTATTTTCAAGATGGTAGCGATGGCGGACTTTTAATTAAGTTTTTTTTTCTCCTTTCTCTTGTTTAGAAATAAGACTAGAAGATAGATTACGCATTGTTATAGAAAAGTATTTTTAAGTTAGAACTTTTCAAATGTAACTTTAAACAATATATTGTTTTATAAAATGCTGTCAGAAAAATATTTATGCACAGTTGGATTCATAAGAATGCTTCTTTAATGACAGTAATACAAAATAATAATAAACAAACATTTTTTAACATAATATGGTATGGATGATTATGAGGTATGATTGATAGTGTTTTGCTTAAGCGAATGTCTTCAGATAAATAAAGCAAAAGTTGCTTGTCTACATAGAAATGTTTGGCGAAAATTTTTGCATAATAAAAGAGTTGGTGCCGCACCCTTATGTTTTATAGAGCAATTGCGTATATATGTAAAAAAGTATAAATTTGTAATTTTGTTGTTTTAAATTACCATATTTATAAATTTAAATTTTTATTTTAAATAAATTTTTATTATAATTTCTACACGATTTTATTTAATTTTGTTGTCAAATTTTGCATTCGAGTTTTCACTTATTTTTATAATCGTTTTCATTCAGACTTTGCGTATAAGTTTTTAACTCCGATAATAATACACATAATATTTCATCAATAAAAAAAATTGAGACGAAAAACCAATTGCAAAATTATGAAGATTAAAATGTTTAAAATAAAATATATAAAAACAAGAATAAGTGACACTCATTCAAATTGAATTTACTGTTGTTTCACATCAATCATTTGATAAAATTAACTTCTTTAGATTCGAGTTTTGTATTAAATTTATTTTATAATCGAAGTTTCGACGAAACTTAACGTTCGTTTTCATCAGAATAAACTGATTATAAATTAATTTTAATATAGAACTTGAACCTAAAACATTTTATTTTTATAATGAGTTCCGAAAGATTTTTTTACTATGTTAAATATTATTATTATTTATAAATTACTATAGCAACAGTATTAACATAGCCTGGCTATTATTTAACAAGGACATATAAAAAATATTATATCAAATTGATTACAAGCAACACAAATATAGTATGCAACATAAAATGGAAACTCAGGCGCGCATAGGTTGTAATTGTAACTTATATGATATCCATTACATTTACATGCGCCTTCGTAATCGCTAATAGTGTAAAATTTCACACCAATCTACTTTACTCACTTCATCTCACTATTCCTTAACATACTATCTATATCGTTGTCCTTGTTTGTTTATTTAGCTCCAGCTGCAAATACAACTTATAACAGCGAGCAGATTTATCGAAAATCTTGTCAGGATAAATTTATTAAAAACTTTTTATTATTATTTTTCGAGTTTCTTCGTATCGTCGTATGCATATGTTCGTAATTTAATGCAATTCGAAGAAGGAAAAAAATTGAAATTTACACGAGACGAATTGATGGAATGCATTCTAGATAAATAAATATATGAGCTTTGCATATTTTGTTTTCAGTTTATTGGTTGAAATATTAGTTTTTGACAAGTCTTATAAAACAGTGTGTTAAATAGTTATAATATAATAGTTATAGTTGACTTTATTTCAACTGTAAATAAACAGATTGACACGGATTGGTTAAGTAAAAAAAAATATAGTGATTAGTACAATGTCTTCAACATTATCAAAATTATTGAAAAATGTATAGAAATATTTGATTTATAGATGACAAATCCGAATCTATACTAGTTTTCTGAACAGATTTATAGCGTAATCAAATATTTTGTTTTTTCTATTATAGTATAATCTAATTTACATTAGTAGAGTTAATAGTACACTAGCATATTTTTTCTCCAAATCACTCTACTTTACTAATTTTTGTAATGTAACTGTTTACACAAAGTTAGTAGTTTAGTATGGGAGAGTTTAGTTTAAAGTTCATTCAGCTTCCGTCCATTTTATTTTTGTATGTATTAAAATAAAATATTATTTAACGATAGCAATTATTTAACAATCTCAACAACTTTCGTTCATAAATTAAAAAAAAGTGTCATGTTTTGCACTCTACTACTCTACCATTACTGTATTCTACTGCAATAAATCTGTGTACATTGGTAGTGTGCCAGTAGAATAGATGTGTAAGTATTGTTGTGGGAAATGAGCGAATAGAGTATACTATTTCACATGTGCTATTTAGTGTACTCTATCGGCTGCTATCTTTAGTACTCGTTTTTTACTATTCCAAAATTTTTTCATTGTGCTAGTAACGGAATAATACGCACTTTATATAAAAGTACACTACTGCTCATTCTACCAATGTAATAGTCTTATATGAGTGCTCGCTCAGTTGTCAGTAAAGATTTTGTGATCGCAATTCATAATGAAATAAATTGCTTTAGGTTCAAGTTCTGTATTAAAATTAATTTATAATCGACGTTTCCAAGATTAAAAAATGTTCTGTAAAATTTTATGATCTAGCCACTTATTTGTTACCTAATGACTTGTTTCTGTGATCTGTTATTTACTGTAATGTCATTTGAATCAGTTTGTCCTGATGAAGATGAGTGTTGAGTTTCATCGAAACGTCGATTATAAATTAATTTTAGTACAGAACTTGAACCTAAAGCAGTTTGTTTATTATAGGAAAAAATTTATATATTTTTTTTAATTAAAATATATTACTTTAGTTTTTCTAAAAATTTATTTTTCTCTCAGTGTATATAGAATAAATTGTTTAATATTATTTATTTATTAAAAATGTTAATAAGTTTGTATAGAAAACTTTTTTCATAAATAAATTATTTTAATCTATAATTTATCTAATATAAATAAACCGTAGTTAAATAGGTAATAAATAATGTTAAGATTCTTATTAAAACGAACCATCTTATTTAACTGTTAGTTTATGAAATTGATCTTGATAAAATTCTCATATAAATAACATAAATTGATATTAACTTAAGAGTACCATAACCTAGCAAACGTTAAGGCTAAAATAATAATATAAAAATTATCACCCGTACAAAATCTAAAAAAATATATCGTAAGCTATAAATATAAAACGTATACATACACAACAGTATTGCGATGCTTTTGAGATAAATTACAGTAAATATAGTCAAATGGCTTTTGGAAAAGAGTCAAGAAAAGATATTTATAACGTGGGTGTACATAAATAAGGTGTATATCAAATACGGTGTAATAGAGTATCATAATTAACTGCGGCCAGCCACTCTTGTATAGAGTACCTGACTCCAGACCTGGTGTAAGCTATATGATCGTTTGTGTTACGGCTCTTCGTATTTTTTTTAAAACTAAACTGCGTGTATATTACGTATATTACATCGTCGTAAATCTGTCCATTTCTCTATTATATTTATTTGAATATGTTAGCTTTTCGTTAGATTTAAGTACGTTTATGATCAGAGTCGTTTATATTCTATGAAGAGTGTATTTTACAAGTTTGCATATTGGAAATCAATTTGTATGAAACATTGTAGATAAGAATTTATTATCGCTGTCAAAAGTCGCTTAGTATGTTCAATAAAATAACAATATCTTTTAACTCAATTAACTAATTTTAATAACATATATTTTTTATTATAGTAGAAACATTTTATTATAAAAATAATTAAATAATAATTTACTTTCTCTATAACTTAAAAAATATATATTTTATTTTACTATTTTTGTGTTTAAAATATATATATTTATGGAAATGATTAAAAAATAAAAATCATAAAAAAAGTGATATTTTTTTCTAGTTTCTCGCATATTTATGAAATCATGTTCGTTAATTGATCTAAAGTTTTAAATTATCTAAATTTTATTCGAAATAACAATTTTGTATCAACCACTTTGTATGTAGATGAAATAACTATTATTAATTTATTGTAGCGTTGCTTAAAAACATGTACCGAAAGAACCGAATCATAGAAGTGCACTGAAGACAATTCAATTTTCTTGCAATCTGTATTAGAAACATGAAGTTTTTACAGTTTCGTAAATTAATTCTAATTCCAAACAGTTGTAGAAAAAAAAAACTTGTATGGGACTCGTACATAAAGTGTCTTTTTATTCATAGAATTTCCATTCGGAAAAAACAAGTATTAAAGTAGGTACTTTATACGGTGGTTACAAAAATTAATATTAGAAAGTTACTGCACTTCACTGCTAATATTTGCAGTAACGTTAGTAAGTCCACGTTTCTATGAGAAGATTATTATAAAGTCAATAAAATTACGCTGTTTACTAATACTACTAATATCGTAAATTTTAATATGAAAAATAAAATATGTGGGTTGTGATAATTTTCTATTATTTTTCAATATTTCGCGTTCAAAAATTTTTTTCAATATCTTTATTTAAATAAATACATAACAGATTAACTTAAAAATTATTATCAATCCGCTATTAATATCAATGGGCAATTATTACAGTATTTTAAACACGCGTTAGGAAGTCTTTATAATGTAAAATTCGAAGATACCGTAATAATTGCAGGACCCATCAATATTGACAGTAGATTGATAAAAGAATCAATAGAAAAAGATAAGATTAATCATTGCAAAGGCACTGATTTAAATAAAATTTAGTTTTCGTTAATTAAAAATTTATGATCTAGTTATTTATTTTTTTACCTAGTAACTTATTTCTATATTCTGCTTATTTACTATAAATATCATTTATATCTTGTTTCCTGATGAAGACATACGTTAAGTAGGTCGAAACGTCGATTATTAATAAATTTTAACACAGAACTATAATTTAAAGCCGTTTTATTTTGTTAATATAATATTTTTAAAATATTAATATTAATACTGCAACATGTAAAAACAAAAAACTTGAAAATTTATTAGAAAAATTATAACATATTTTTCCTTTCCATTTATATAGAAATGCGAACTTATCTACGACAATTAACATAAATTAATATTTTTTCGATAAAACTTTGCTCGCAAACAAACATTTCTGCAGCAATAAAATAGCAACAAATTTGCATAAAATCAAGTAATTTAAACAACAAAAAAAAAACGATTTTTCTTTTTCCTGCAAAATATACACAATACTAACTCCACACGTAAAACACTGTACAATAAAAGTGTACTTGTAGTGTTTGTGTAAAATTATAATTTTTCCTCAAAATAATGAATTTCGAGGCGGAGTTTGCTAAACCGAGGCGGAGTTTAGCCTCAGTAACTAGGAAGTCGCTTACGAGGAGGGTGTAACTCGGTGTTTTTCATAAGCGAGGGAGTCATGCATGGTCTACTCTCTGTCTATGTACGTTTATGGACTTTCGCCCGGTGGTAGTGCGGAAGAAGGGGAAAGAAAAAGAATATGCATATATGTATATAACATGGCCATATTTGTAATTGTACAACTTACCAAGTTAATTATTGGATTGCAATTATTTTATAATTAGTTATGATTGGTGAACGTACACATACACACCTGGCCTGCAAATGCAGATGTATATAATTATTATTTAAAATTAATTATTTTCTAAAGTAATTGTATGGTGTGGGTAGGACGTATAGATTAAGCAATGTTCGCACATATAGTTTATTTGTTCGGTATTACTATTATTGTTAATTAAAGATTAATTGTGTTTTAATTAAGATTGTATTGAATCGAGTTGGGAAATAATAAATTGACTTTTCTTCAGCTAATTTTTTTTTATTATATTATTATTATCATAGAAAAGTTTAAAGGTTTTCAAAGTACTTTTAATAATACTTATTGATGAGGTGTTTCACACTTGATGAAATAATTAATAAATATTTATTAATACAGAACTATAACCTAGCCGTTTTATTTTAATATAATGAGTTCTGAAAGATTTTTTTACCATGTTGATATTAAAAATAAGTGTATACCTGACTATGGCCGAGAGGTCGAAACGGTCACCGTAGTATTAAATAAATATTGTGAACCTCAAACTAAGTGTTTTTATTTAATTATTAATGATAATTATATTAAAGTAGTTTTAGTTAAATATGTTTAAAAAAATAGCTATTTCATCTAATTCGAATTAGAAAACTAAATTTTACTTAAACCATTTATCTATTTAATTAGAAAATATTTCTTCGGAGGTGAATATTTCAATTCGAACAACTTTTGGTAAAGATCTGCCAATCAGAAATGGTAATTTACTGTTATGTGGTATTATTATTTAAATTATTTAACAAAAAATGCTAAAAAATTTATAACCAACAAATTTTATACAACAATTTTCGATACGGCTAAATAATTTTTCATATTTTTATGATATATATAATTCTTTAAATAGGTGGCATATTTATATCAAGACAGTTTGGTTTTTAAATACCATGACTACGCAATAGTTATTGTTATACAAATTTTTCAATTCTATAAATTTATTTAATACGATAACGGTCGGTTCTGTGATGGCCTCAGCAGATTTTTTTAGATAAATATACTGAACGTAATCAGGGGTGGATCCACGGGGGGGGGTCATGGGGGACATGGGAGCCATGCAAATATATATATCACACAACAATTATTATTAACCCACCTTACATACAGCAATGCATATAAGGTGGGATAATAATTTGTTATAGGCTTAAAACTTTTTAATAATTATTTACCTTTATCCTAAAAAAAAAGCAAAATGACCCTCCCCCCTTGAAATTTTTTTAGATTCGCCCCTGAACGTAATGAATAAAACCAGTTACACAGACAAAACTAAACACAGACCAACATGAAGATGACCGAAAGGTCATAATTAATCATAACGACAATTTAGGACCTAAGGATAAAAGTTTATTGTTTAACACGAATATGCTTAATGCGTTAAAAATCATCTATTTTGTTTAGATAAAAGAATTATAACATTAGACAAGTCATATAAGAAAAATCTGAGAACATTTTAACAAACTTTAATTAGTACATATACTCGTATTACAAGAGCATTTCAAGTATTTTTGAAATCTATGTATACACTCTATATTAGATGCATTATTACGTAACATATGTTTAATATCTAGTCATAAAACAGATCAAATTACTTAAAAATAAATAAAATACTAGAATGACGTTATATCGTATATAATAACGATATTATATGTCGTTAAAAAAACAGTTAAAATTAACACACAAAAAAATATTATAATAACCATTAATAGATGGTAATAAATAATTTAATTGCTTAATAGATAAAAAATTAGACAATTAACTGTCCACAAAATGGCACTCGTAAAGATAAAGTTGTATCTCAATCATAAAGATATATAAATACGTTTTTACTTTCATATTTTTATCGATAAAAATTTTCACTTTTAAAATTTTATTGTTAAATATTTTAAATTGTTTTGAGTTATTTTTATGTATCTTATTAATAGAAATTAATACAGAACTAGATATAGCCTAGTCGTTTTATTTTTTATGCTATTTAAGACAATTTAACTAGAGTTAAGAATATCCCATATTACATTAATAATATCTACTTACTTCTTGTCCACATTTCAGACATAAATCGATTATTTTTACTATTTTTGACAAATTTATAATAACATTTTTAATTTATATATATATATATAAATTAATTATTACTCATTATTCCGCATTTTTCCATATTATGCTTATTTTCTTAGACCTCATAGTTTTTGAGAAAAAAAATAAAAACCAAAACACCAAAAAAAAATTCTAGCGCCCAAACGGCACATGCTAGCAAATTAAAACTAAAACCAAATTATAGAATTTTTTATTGTCTATCAAAGAGTATTCTAAGTATTTCTCCGAATTTTACTCGAGAAAGTAGTATATCGCAAATAATCGAATTTGCATGTTAAACGCCCATACGAACTTAACGAACACCCGATATACAGGGTGATTTGTAAGTAATTGGAAATATTTTAACTGGAGTATCCTGGGCTCAGAATATGAAGATTTGACCCAAAACACTTAGATAAAATGTGGCTCCTTACTGAGCTACAGGGTGTTTTATTTAAAAATTTAAAAATGATTTTTGCCCAGTACTTTAAAACTATTTGACGTATCCTTATCATACTTGGCAGAAAGTGTAGGTACCGTACACCATACTAAATTATGTTAAACAAAAGTTTCTGGCTAGTGCCAGTGGCGTACAACAGGGGCAAGTGAGAGGTTGATCCTTCCTAAATTCTACGCCACTGGCGGAATTGTCATTTTAGCACAATTTTTCGATTCTCCAATACTTTCTGTGTAAAAAACATACTCTTTCTTCGTAACGATAAAGTCACTATTTTTCGAGATATTTAAAGTTAAACATAAGTTGCAAAATCTGAAAAAATTCAGTAAAATAGAGGAAAAAATTAGCTACATAATAACTAAGTAACTTTTTTCTCTAACTCATTCTGGTTGGCAGGAAAAATTATTGAAAATTTATATTTTTTGCATTTTAATTTTTTATATTCAATAATTTTTCCTGCCAAACCAGAATGAGTTAGAGAAAAAAGTTACTTAGTTATTATGTAGCTAATTTTTTCCTCTATTTTACTCAATTATTTCAGAATTTTTTGAGCAAATTTTGAAAATATCCCAAGGGTGCAACTTATGTTTAACTTTAAATATCTCGAAAAATAGTGACTTTATCGTTACGAAGAAAGAGTATGTTTTTTACACAGAAAGTATTGGAGAATCGAAAAATTGTGCTAAAATGACAATTCCGCCAGTGGCGTAGAATTTAGGAAGGATCAACCTCTCACTTGCCCCTGTTGTACGCCACTGGCACTAGCCAGAAACTTTTGTTTAACATAATTTAGTATGGTGTACGGTACCTACACTTTCTGCAAAGTATGATAAAGATACGTCAAATAGTTTTTAAGAACTGGGCAAAAATCGTTTTTAAATTTTTAAATAAAACACCCTGTAGCTCAGTAAGGAGCCACATTTTATCTAAGTGTTTTGGGTCAAATCTTCATATTCTGAGCCCAGGATACTCCAGTTAAAATATTTCCAATTCCTTACAAATCACCCTGTATATTCACACACAGTGTGTCCGCGTAAGTAACATATTTTCTTATTAAAAATTTTCGATATGATCAAAAATGAAGGTACTTTACTCTTGAACAAAAATGATATTTTTGGACACACCTCGTATACGACTGATATAATTTAATATCTGATGGTTGAATTTTGGGTTTTAGAACACGCAGACCTTTTTATGAAGAATAACTTTTTTCATAAAATCAATAATAACAAAGTTTTCCATAGCCAACTTACGCGGACACACTGTATATATATATATATATATATATATATATATATATATATATATATATATATATTATTTTCGTTTTTTTACATATTTTACATTTCTTATTTATTTTTTACACGTAAATGCCAATCGCTGTATATTATTTAACAAAAACTAAATAATTATTACCCATGTGGATGTATTTTACCGCACAAGCTGCGAGTGATGTCGTATTTCATCCGAATGAGTAATAATTATTATATGTTAGTAGAATATTATTTATGCTTTTTCTGTTGCTGTACAATACAAAACTGTAATTTTTGTTTTGATATAAATGATATTTCAAAATAATTACAAAAAATTTCACTTTTTCAATTGCAATTTTTCGATTAATCACAAATAGTTGAGTAATAAACTTATTAACTAATAAAGTTTTTACTAGTCAAAAGATGTTGAATAATTATTCAAAAACTCACTACGGTAATTAATAAAAAAACATTAATTATCATGAAATATATTTGATAAAAGTAGAATAAAGAAATTATATTTCAAACTTTTAAAATAATGAAGAAGAAAAAAATTTATGTTATAGATTTAGTTTGTTGCTAAACAAGCATCAAAATTATCCTAAATTTTTTTTTTATTTCTAAATAATATTTCTTACTATAAAACCCCAATTATATGAAAAATAAATTTCAATTTAATAATTAGTAAAAGTAACAATTAAATTCAAATACAATATATATATATATATATATATATATATATATATATATATATATACAGTAGAACCTCGATTATCCGGGCCAGCCGGGACCGAGCCTTCGCCGGATAATGGAAAACACGGATAATCCAAAAACCCCATTTTTATTTTTTTTAATAATTTATTCAGACAAATACATGTGTCAAACGAATGTCTGTTTACGTTTAACTAACGAGTCGGTCGGCAGTTGGCGAAAATAATAAGTAAACACATAAACGGAGGATTTCTCGAGCCGAACTCGGGTATTCCCCGAGGCGAACGCCTGCACGGTGCATTCAGCGTTCATGCGACAACCTCTGGCCGTCAGCCACGGATAATCCGCGCACGGATGACATTTTAAAAATGCCGCACGAAGAATCCGCCGCCCGGATAATGCGCGCACGGATAATCGGGGTTCTACTGTATATATATATATATATATATATATATATATATATATATATATATATATATATATATAATCATAAAATTTATAAAAAAAAGAACAATTAACTGCACAAGATTAAATTCAAAACATATACGTCTGAATTGGACTTTTAAATACAGTTGAGTTCATCAAAAATTTATCATATTTCACAATCTCACTTCGCAGGAATGAACTTGCAAACTGAAGAAAAACATGATTTTCTAACATAAATAACATTTATATTATACAATTTTATACAATAAATTACAAAAGATATTGCTACAAATGGCAAACATTTCCGTTTTCTCACATAAATAAATAAAAATAAAAACCTTAATTATTCCGTTAATTAACCAGCATTTATGACTTCGTCGAATTTATTTGTCTACACTGGTGTTTCTGAAAACATATTCTAAGCTACAATTCTTTCTTTTTCATTAATTTCAAATAAAATGCATAACTGTAAATATTTTTTACACTATTTTATTATTCTTGTTCGACATGTTTTTCGTCTTGCAACAACGTATGTGTTTTTTTCCTCTTTTTAATAGCTGATTTAATTGCAAAAAATTGCACTGTTGTTTTTAATGAAATAAACATTGTCGGCAAATAATAAAAAGGTTGTTATGGCAACTACGGGACCTATTATTGTTGAATTAGAAATGAGACATCGGAAGTTACGACGTTGATCAAATGCTATATGTTCATAGATAATGTTGTCTGATATAATCTCTGGAATATATATATTGGGTTTAGTTTTTACTTGCTATATACTTACATACCTATTTTAAAGTAAAAACGGGTGGAATTTATTAATGATCTATATTTATTTTCTTAGCAACAGTAGTTAGTATTTTTTACATGTTATTGTATATTATCATTATTTTTGTTAAATTTTTAAGAACTTGTTAATTTTTATGGTAAATACAGCAATATTAGAAATACTAAATATCACTCATATAATAGAAAGGACTGGATCCCTAAAACTTGGTAATTTACTAGTATAAAAAAGATATTTTGACACATGTTACTGATGTTTACAGTTTTCTTACATCATTTGTTTGACATGGTCTCGAATATAAACTGATTTAAATAAATCAATACTGGTTATTGGAAAAATTATACACATACACTACAATTTATTATGACTTGTTCCATAAATAAACCTTAAAAATATTATACGTAAAATATATTAATCATATTACCATGGAAACATATTAATATGTCTCAATAAGTCATAAATAGTAAGTAATGTTTTCGAATAATTAATTTAAAATGTATTTTTTAAATAATGGTAATTAATTAAATGATTTTATTGTATTTAATAATTTTTATTATTTAATATCTTAATGATACTAAAAAGGTATATTGAATATTGTCAATTTCCTATATTAATCGACTATGTCAACTAACCAAACGAACACGGTATATATATATATATATATATATAAGGGCGTCTTTAACAAAAATTGTTTCCAGTAAGGCTAAAATCGATAATTTAACATCGAAAAACATCAGAAATAATATTTTTTGCATTTCTGATGTTCTTTCGATGTAAAATTATCGATTTTAGCTATTTTTTTAAGGACACTTATATATATATATAATATATATATCATTACTAGAATGTAATAAAATGGATAGAATTTAATTAGATGGTAGTCAAAATGGGTTTAATGTTCATCACCAAACTCTCGTTTAAAATTAATTGTATGTGAATGTTCTATGTCAAGCTATGTTCTGTTGGAGAATTGAAAATAAAAAATAACTAAATAAGTTGTAACTTAAAAACAATATCACTAATGTATAATTAAATATAAAACAAATAACAATTAAATAAATAACTAAGTTATTATTTCCTTTACTCTATATACTATATTACTCTATTACTCTATATATATATATATATATATATATATATATATATATATATATAAAGATCGTAGGTAGTAAAAATTATATTGAAATTTAAATTGAGTTTATATTTAAAATATATGGCATTACTTTAATAAAATTAAGTTATTATAAAAACCAGGCCCCTCTTATCTTAATGTAACTTTTATATAAGTAAATATGTTTTTATCTCGTCTCAATCTCAGGTATCGTACTGTTACATAAACCAGTTAAAAGCATAATAAATTTATCTACGTTAATTAAATGAATATTTATAAAATACACAAAATTTTACATCTTAATTTCTGATGCAAAACGTTTCTTATATTTATTTTTATATGTCATTCAAAAAAAAAAACACCAAAACTTATTTAATTATTTATAAAATTTTAATTGTAAATTTTCGTTAATTTTACTGAACATTTAGTAAAATATTTATAATTTTCTCACGTTGAAATTTAGTGTGCAATCACTGTAAAATTTATTACCAACATACTGCTAAAAGAAAATAATAAATAAAAACCTAATATAAGAGAGAGACATTTAATGCATATATTCGTTTCATCTAAATTAGTAACCCGAAAATAAATAATACAATTAAGAATTTCGAATGGTAGCCTAATTACCGTAGGTCTAATATTATTGGTCCTTTACGCATTATGGCTAACGCACAAACTAGATGATAAAAATCAAGTGTGCGTGCGTGGGCGTCGATGCGTTGCATTATAAAGAAGAGGGGTGATTCTTGCGTTACTATGGTAACGAGTTACGTAATACACACCCTCGGGCGGCGCCGGTTATGTGTGACGTAAATACTTGACCCAAATGCATAACATTTAGATCGAGTTACCATTTTTTCTTATACATATATGTAAGTAAAATGTTGCTGTGTTAAAATCAAATGATTAAAAAAATTGTCAAATTATTTTTTTAAGGGTATATTTGATGTTTTATTGTTAAAGATATGCTAACATTAAATTATAATTGTATAATTAATGCATACTTACATACACAATCACGCTATGTACCTGAAAGCGTGTGGCACAAATTCTTTCCACTATTTCGAAATTAATGTTCATCAACTTCATCTACTCATCGGATGTCCACGCAAATGTATACCTACAAAATCATTCACATACATTTTTTTAAACAATCGTTCATTAGGCATTTGCTCAAGATGGCCAAACCATCTTAACAGACTAACACCAATTTTTGTCACATTTTTATTCAATTTCACACTCATCATACACTAATATAAATATATTATTTCAATAAAATATATCTGAGAGACGTAAAACTAATGGACTGATGAATGGATTGACAGATTTCCAAATATTTTGAAATCCATATTTCAATCACGAAAAGTGGAGGAGAGACTGATAGTCAGAACGTTGGTGTAGTGTCTTGTTAAAGTCTTGATAAGTGTAGACTCTTTGTGATTTAAACATCATTTTCCCGAAAATAATGTTTTGTGATATGGAATAAACAAGAAATCGACTGACGATCTGTCAATTGTTATTCAATATAATCAATTTTTTTTAATCCGTTTATAAATTTTTGACTAGCAAACTTTTAAATTCTTATGCACCTAAATTAAAAATTACAATTCAAAATACAAATTACAACCAAAATTCAAATTTATTTTAATTCTATTTTATTCTAATGATAATTAATATTTATCTTTAAGATAAAACATTTAAAAACCTGTTTAGTAACACTATTTATAGAACGGTGCACAGCATGACAATATTATATTTTTCTTACAACAACAAATGCAAATATCTCTCACGTCAGATAAAGATATCATTTCATTAGCGAGAAAAAAAGTTTCCTAACATGAATAAATTATAATAAACAATTAATTTTCTTGTTACAAGAAAAATGTGGATTTTTCTTTATAAGTACGTATAATGTCAGTGAAAGAAAACAATAATAAATTATATTAAACTTGATATACCAGTTTCCGTAAATCCTAAACGGAACATGGGGCTATATGCTCGAGAAAATGATTGTATTGTCAACAATGCAGGTCGTTGGTCTATATCTAAGCAAGATATACGCAGATTATAGTGAGTATCAAACCACTCAGATACATAGGTTATTAGTTTAAAGATACAAAGTTCTTTAACAAAAAATAATATTTTTACTACTTTAAATAAAAAGAAAATAACTTCAATTAAAGATGCTATTGGTACTCGGTGAAACATTTTTATAATGTATAAACAAATAAAATATATTAAAAATACTCGGTTTTAAGACTCATAATTTGATTAAAAACCATTTTTCCCGAAATAAGTCAATAAAGGGTTTTTAATAAAATTGTGAAACTTAAAATTCATATTTTATTTGTTTATACATTATAAAAAGAAAATAATATAGCATTTGGTAAGGTGTTTGTAATATTGTCAAAAATTAATAAAAATAATATGAAAATATTTTATATAGCTTTTAAATAACAAATCTGAACTTAGTTTGCGTGGATGTATATGGGTGCATCGTAAGCTCGATCGCTCCGTCGTCCATTAAGATTTTATAATCGCAGCTCCTCCTAGATTAATCAACTGATTCTGATGAAACTTTTAAGATAAATTTATTTTATTCCCAACGTGATCATGAGCTTTTTTTGCAGTGTTGTCAATTTTTGGAAACAAACTGTTAAAGATTTTAAAATGTAATTTCGACTAAATTATTTATTATAATTTAATCGAATATTCAAGAAATATTTTAATATATATTTTAAAACCCATAAAAATTGCATAATTTTATTTTTGAACAATATTGCCATTTTTCACAGATTTTAAAAAATATTTAGTGTGTTATTAATGTATATTCAGAATTAATAATAAAATATAAAATTACTGAAAAATAATTTAAATAATATTATAAAAGGCTATTCAAAAAAAAATCACTTATATTCTAGACACAAATAAATTAAAAATAAAAATTTCAAAATGTAGGTGGTAATTTCTCATGCACATGTATTTGTTTTTCGCTCTTCTATTGTTTTCTGCTTCACAGTCAAATGTTTGACTAATTTTATAGTTATTTCATTAAAATGCCTGTATGTATATGCAATGCATGTATATAGGTATATTTTCCGAATGAATAAATTAAAATTTAAAACTATTATTTAATGAACATAATTATCATGGAAATATTCCGGCGATTCGCCATTGTTTTACCGCGCTCCGAACAACATGGAATGCGTGACTTTAGACTGATTGTTATAATTTAATATGCAAAAGCTATTATTATTATACGTAAAACAACATAGAAACTGTATCTAATATTTTTGTATGTTTTAACGTTATATTATGTTTCTTTGTTTTTGTACTTATTATTGTTGAATGATAACAGCAGTTTACAATTTGTGACAAATGCCAGTACTGTTGTTAGCGATTCGTTTTTGTTTTTTTGCAGGAACTGCAAGCATTTTATTTTGCATATTACATGCATGTTCTTTGTTCAGAATTGTATAATATATTGTTTGTAATTTAATTTAGAATAGGTTTATTAATCATACTAGATATATTCGGAACCGTGATTGGGAATTTTGATGTCCGCGACTAACTATAAAGAAGTTGCACTCAGTAAATTTACTATTGTAAAGCAAACTCTTGAAAGATTATATAAAGACAAATATCATAACATATTAAATTTATTTAAAATATATTACAGTATTTTTATAAAAAATTCGCAAAAATAAGATTATGCTTACTGTGAGTGACGTCATAGTGTTTATCAATATATTAATTGCTTTATTTAAAAAAAAGTGGATTATTTTTAGCTTTCAAATTTAGTTAGATATTTTTAATATTCTTGTTATTGATTTATCTAAAGTTTGACATATTAAAAAATATTTTAGAACTCATTATATTAAAATAAAAAAGCTTTAGGATTAAATTCTGTGAATATTTTATTTAAAATCGACATTTCGATATATTCTACGTATATCATCATCATTAGGAAAAAATATACAAAAAATGAAATAAATAAATAAAAAAAAAAGAAAAAACTTAACCCTAAAGCTTTTTTATTACATCTAAAGTTTATTTACATTAACAATTTAATTTTAACTTTTGTAAATGAAAGAATAAATATTATAAAATATATCATTTAATTAAATAGATAAATTATTTAAAATTTAGTCATTTTTTTTCAAATAATTGAAATATTTAAACTTTATTTTTTGTGTTTTCTATTAAAACATAGCGTTAGGGCCGACTGCATAAAACATTGTTAAACGCTTTGTAAATTTACCCTTTTATTAACTTTCCAACTAGCTAATAAATTAGGCAGTCCAAAGGCAGTTGACAATCTAGTCTCTTAATTAACTCATTGATTAAATTGACATTGTTTTATGCAACTGGCTTGTAATATTTACACCATATTCCACTTAAGAATTATAAAAACTATAATATTGTTTGACCAATTTAACAATTAATAATCAAACAAATAATTTAACAAATAAATAAACATACAATATATCAAATCACGTATCAGACAAGGGGTTGTATAAAAAAAAACAAAAAAAAAATTAAGCGTGTTTCTCGGCACTTTTAATTTTGGAGTCGTGTAGCAGTCACGTCACGCCATAGCACGTGATATCATGCTATGATCATCCACATCGTACCCGTACGAGTATATATATATATATATATATATATATATATATATATATACATTATAAAATTTATATACATATATATATATATATATATATATATATAAAACATAGGAAAAGAAACACATATTACATAGTCGCTAACATACAAACACACATACTGCTCGACACGTCATCAGCAGTTCTAAATCAGTCGTGTTGTCAACTCTAATCAGGAGATATCATCAGCCAAGTGTTCCATGATAAATTGTTCTCTTATTTCCATTTTTATTTTATTTTGGTGTTACTCTCTTTACAGTTGGCAAAAACGTATTAAATGTGAAGCGAGGTAAAATTTTGTAATCTATTACATTGTAAAAAGAAAAAAATAGCGAAATTACAGAAAAATACTAGTAAAATTTTACTATAAAATATCTGTAATTTTATTTTACTATCAATATTCTGTATTTCTACTTCAAAATTATGTAATTTTTACATAATTCATATTAATCATATAAAGTAAGTAAAATTGACTTAACAAGTATGTAAAATTGCTTACTTTCTGCAAATTGCATCATATACTTAATGTAGAATTACATATTGTTAGTATAACTTCTTAAATTATGTAAAATTACAGCTTGCATATTAATATCTGTAATAATTGTAAAATACATCTTTTAAGTAAATTTAAAATGCATGTAGTTATTTATACCAACAATAATATTACAGAACTAAACAAATTTTACCGGTTTATGGAAAATTCCTGAAAGCAAATTTACTGAAATTTTTTAAATTTACTAAATGAAACTTTGCTAAAAAACTGTAATATTACATATACCTATATGTATTTTTCGGATTTTGTATTTGTATTTGTATGCTGTTGGTAATATTATATTACATAATGTTGGTAATAGTTCTGATATTATATATTTTTAAACAATTATGTAAAATTACAGCAGTTGTGTAATTATACCTAGAAATACTGGGCATCATAGTGTCTGTTATTACTGATTTCGGAATAGTGGAAAGAATTTGTTCCATTCAGTTTTGAGTCAGAGACCACAGTGATCTTTGACCACTAAGTACGTTGAGTATTTGTTTAACTTTAGATCACTGATTAAGACTTTAGCTTTATCTTTCGCTACTGACGATAAAAGCTTAGCTTTCGAAATACCTATATAGCTTTTTTAATATTATTGTTTGTGGTTTAAGGGAAATTATTTTATATTATATAATTTTTTGAAAAATATAGCACATAAACAAAAATAAACAGTACAAATGACTGACATATAATTTTTTTGCCGTAACAGCTCAAATAGTGTATTTAAAAAAATATATATTGATAATATTAATAATGATAACTGAATAATTAGTTAACTACATAAAACAAAATTCCTTTTTATTCAAAATTTATTAGAAAAATAATAATTTTTAATAAAGTTTTAATAAAATCTCCATATTTTTCTGTTAGTTATTCTAGTGCAAGATATAAAATACGCTAAACAGTCTATGCTTTCAAAGTAATATATTCAAAGTTATAATTTTGTCTATTAATAATTTCTTTAAACATTAAATTTTAATGCAAAAATTATAATAATAACTATACACTACAAAAGAGTGTATCTTGAAAGTATTCAAAATATTTCAACACGGTTAAATAATTATTGAAATTAAAAAAAAAATAATATACCACGTTTTTAACATGGACTAAAAAGTATAAAATAATTTCTCCTAACCCGATACAGATTTATAATTCCATACAGAAATAATTGGGCCAACGACAGCTACTATATACAATTTTTAATATTATCTGTATGGGGCTTGGAGAAATAATTTTATACTTTTTACTCCGTGTTAAAAACATGGTAACGTGGTATATTAACGGTTTTGTAAAGGATATCGAATACTCAGTTAATTTTTGTAGAATTTATTTTATTAGAATAATCAATTGTACTCTACGTTTCGAATGGAACATGTCTGTTATTAAAATTTGTTTTATGATATATATTATGAGTAATACTTACAATGATTTTTGTTTTATTAATAATGAAATATACCTATAAAGTATTTATAACTAATGTTAACATAATTTTCAGACACCGTTGTAAAATATATTTGGTTTTGGTACATGTGTATTATAACCTATAATTATAACTTACTTGTTAGTATGTTAAAAATGTATAATAATTATAATTGTTACCGTTTGTTATGTGGATGCATACAAAAATAGACAATTAAAATAAAAATTCTTTTGAAGAATTGTATCATCGTAAGTCGTGTAATAATAATAAAAAACAGCTTTGTTTGTCGTCGAATTCAGCATGTGAGCACGTTGTTAGAAATTAATTTTTAGAAATAAATTCTACAAAAATTGACTGAGTATTCGATATCCTTTACAACAAGTACACTAACATAAAACGTTCGAAATTGACATGTCAACTATTGCTGGTAAACTTTTACGATCATACAATGCCAGTGCGCATGTGCGGATCAGAAATTCTTGATAAAATCCTGGGATGTGTCGAATACGTTCGTAACTAATTCCGAATGAAATAATTGTGTTCCGCGAACGCAGAACTTTTTGTTCAGAACATGTAATTTTCTTACCGCGAACGATAAAATTTAATTGCGCATGCGTACTTGTTCGGAACTAGTTCGGGATGTGTTCCGCGTACAAAGCTATTATTTCTCGTAAACGCACCAGCAATACCTCTTCTGTTCATCTCGCAAAACATTCTAACCGTTGTGCGTGTAATGCCTTTTTCGATAAAGAAACTGACGTTTTAGGATCGATGTAATAAAAGCCTGTAATTTACTAGGACATTTCTTAAATGATATTAAGTAACCAGTTTTTTTTAAGATGCTTTTGTTTGTATTCATCTGCCCGGCTTTGTTTGCCGTTGATGGTTGGTTTAAAGAAAGCTTGTATCTTGTACTGATGTCCATAATAGAAATGGATGACTTTTTTCCATTTACCTTTTTAACTGTTACATTCTTTATCAAATGAATTCGAAATTGTTAATTACTTTTTAGTATTTAGTTTTTCATTTATACACGCTTCGCTTTGTGTTGTCTGATTTTAATCGAGAATTAATAACAATATTATTGTGTTTTTGCCAATCTGTTATTTATATTTCAGATAGTATTTATAATCTGTTTTTGTATGTAGCTATAGAATGACATTTTGAGAAATCTAGAAAATACGACATTTAAAATTTGAAGATTGAGAACTGACACAACCATTGGTAAAAAAATAAACTGCTAATTAATTAATAAATATTACTAATTAATAAAATAAGTTCAAAAGCTGTTTTAACTGTAGGTACATAATAGGAAACCAAGTTTACATATTATATCTAAACCAAATGAAAATAAACAATAAAATATATAAAAAAAAAACTTTTAAAAAACCACGCTTATATTTAAACGCACTAAAAAGAGGAAAATAAATTTTTTCCTGTTTATCCAAAAATTTTAGAAAGAAATAAAAGCGTGGAGCGCTTAATCATCATTGCGAAATATATAGTTTCCTGGCGCTCCAAGCTTTTATTTCTTTCGAAAAGTTTTGGATAACCAGGGAAAAAATTATTTTCCTCTTTTTAGTGCGTTTAAATTTAAGCGTGGTTTTTAAAAAGTTTTTTTTTATATATTTTATTTTCTGCTTTTTAGTCTTGTCGTCTTGTCATATCTTGTCAAGTTTTTTTGTTTGTTTTTTTTTAATGTGTTGTCTCCTGGAATAAAACTACATGCAAAATTTCAGTGAGATCAGATGATAGGAAGTGGTCTAAAAATTGGTTACAAGATTTGACCGTGACAACAGTGACAACCCGAGACCGACCCGTGACAACAGTGTGAGTTAATATAAGCGTGGTAAAATACAACGATAATTAATAATTATAAATCGATGACAATTATAAATATATATATTAAAGAATTACAGTTAACTGAACTACGTTGGCTCAGTTGGTTAGAGTGTCGTCCGCGAAAGACGAAGGACCCCGAGTTCGAATCCCGACGAAATCAATACGTTTTTTCAATTTGTAACTAATTTAAATTAGTTCATTGTGATGACCAAATCGTTTAGAAACGTTGGATTGTTAACTATAATTCTTTATAACGTCGTCACCGAGTGTTTAAATCTTGACATATTTAGTATAAAAACTACATATTTTAAGGCAGAAAACTCCACATATAAAGACAAGACAAAAATCATTTTGGAAATGAAGTTTGAATTACAAGAAATATATAATTTTTTAAATATGTATAACAAAAATATCGCACATAGATTATGTCAAAATGATAACTTTATGTATATAATAAAATATCAAATAGTTGTTTCTGTGCTAAAATTCTATGTTTCTCAATAATAACACTTTATAAATAATAAGTAATAGACGGAATTTAGTCAGTTAAATATTTTTATTATCATCTATGTTAACGTTTCGGCAATCACTATTGATAGAATCACTATTTTTAGAAGATAATAAAAATATGTAACTGACTGGATTCCATCTATTACTTATTATTTATAAATTTTATCAATCGATTATTTTCCAATTTATAACACTTTATATTTATTATCGTAATTAAACATATATTATTGTTACTTGCAAAAACTAAATATTTCGACATATATAATTTCAAAATAAAAATAAAAGTCATTTAAATGTTTATTTTATATATCAATTAAATATTAGCTTTGTTCGCGGTAGCAATTCCGAATTAATTCGGAACCTGTTCGGAATGTCTTTAGGATCAATCCAATGAGCATGTCCGATTCTGAATTTATTCGGGATTTTATATTTCCGCGAACGTTAAATGAACATTACTTTTAATTAAATCGTTCGATCATAGAGTGCGCTGTGCCAATCCCGTTATTTGACAAATTTCATTTTATATATCAGCTGTTCTTGTTTATTCCGTGCATAATAGTAAAGAACTTGTCCTTTTAAAACACAAATCTAACATAAAACGGTTTTGTAGAATTTATTTTATTAGAATAATCATTTGTACTCTACGTTTCGAATGACATGCATTCTTCTTCAGGAGTGCTGTAAACATCCCTGTTATTACAATTTGTTTTATGATATATGTTATGTGTAATACTTACAATGATTTTTCTTTTATTAATAATGAAATATATAATGTATTTATAACTAATGTTAACATAATTTTCAGACAGAGTTTATTTCATATTAATTTTTTTTTATTTAAATAATTATTTTCTGCTTTTTAGTGTTGTTTAACTTTAACCTGCCGGCCGACACAGCCGAGCGGTTTGGGACGTGTGTCACTTTGTGTCTGAAACCCCTCGTCCCTGTGCGGGCCCGGGTTCGAATCCCGCTTGGGGCATGGATGTTTGTGTTGTCTTTGTTTCGTCTAAAAATACACTTTAATAAATAATATCAAAGTAGCTGGCTAATGGACTCGTATCCAAAGTCAATATATGTAAAAAAAAAAATTAACCTAATTAATTAATTTTATTAATTGAAATTATACAATTATAATTATAATTTTATTAATTGTAATTATAATTAATTAACTTTAATTTAATATTTCTAATATTATATTAATAAATTAATTAGTTAATTGTCATCCAGTTCTGAGCTATATTTAAAGTTTCAAGTCTCTAGCTCATTGGGAAGTTAGTTTAAAATCGATTGCAAAATTTGTGCCAAACAGACAGAAAAGAAAGTGAATTAATAAAAACATATTAAAAATGACTATAGCCAAATTTAAAGAACATTTATCGTCATTTAACAGTTTAAGATTAAAACCATCCTGATGCAATTATACATGAGTATATAGGAACAGCCCACCTCAGCATGTAAATAGTATTGAATGAGAAATATATTAGTTTTATTTTTTCATCGGCTTAAACATAATGTTTATATTTGACTTCTATTTGTCAAACAAAAATTTATCGCTCGTAAAAATTAAAAACTAGTTCAAATAAATTAGTTTTTATTCTAATATTAATATGTCGAAAACATAAAAAAAAAATACTTGTAAATGATTAGCTATATAATTCATTAAAATGAAAAAGAGAGAAAAAAAAATGGAATATATAAAATCCGACCAGTGCGCTAGATATGAAAATTTTAACTCGGCGGGTGGTAAGTTACCCTTTTTTGGATAGTAATTACCATGACAATCGCTATAATATATGCTGATGAGGTAATAAAAGGTATAATATGGTCAAAAGTATAATATTTCAAAAGGCAGGTAACAGTTTTGTCACTAATCTACAGAAATATTTAGAACATCTTGCTACACACAATGTTCACTGCATATGGCGGCAATAAATTTATGATATTATATATTTGAAAGGTTTTTCAGTATAAGGCGCATAATATCGAATTATAATCGTTTTTAATTAAAATACTTTGTTTATTTTTCAGTTTCTAAAAATAACTTTACATAAAATTTAAAAAAACTGTTTTAGGATAAATTCTATTTAATTATAATATAAAAGCCTGATTATTGAAGGTCTATATAGGTCCACAATTACAATAAATTTTATTTTAAATTTATATATTATTTTCAAAAATCTATCGTATTTGTTGAATTTTAAATAAACTATATAAGTAATTTAATTAGAACCATAATACGAGGCTTTTAAAAATTTCATGCATTTTATTTTCTTTAATGTTTTATAAACAAGATATGATTTTTTTTAACATTTGTAATGAGAAATAAGATTAATTTTTTTTTCACAAACCAGATTGAAATAATTTAAAAAGTTGCTACGCAAGTATGTAATATATTTTTTGAAATTGTTTAATATTTTTTTGAAATTAATATACCTACATGTAAATAATCACATAAATAAAGAGAAAAATTATGTACACTATAATATAATAAATTTTATAATTTTTTAGTATCGAATAAAAATCCAGTATTATATAGGTATGTATCGAGTTCATATATGATAGGTTTATGCGTATACTATATGTTTTTCTATATATCAGGCATGTTTTCACTACCCAAGTTGACACGAACTGTCAATTATTTTGATCTTATCTTTATGTACACACTATATACAGCTATTCAAGGTATTGTTACGACGATAACAAGCTAAAACACTTTACTTTTCTTTCAGTTACAATCAGTCTTGTTAGTTTTGCTGTTATAAAAACTCAGTTTGCTCCCAGAAAAATAACTAATATTTTTTAACTATTTTAATTAAAATTTATTTTTAAATACTATTTAAAAATTTATATACTAGATATGTTAATAAAAATTTCAGAATTTAAAAATTATGTTTAAAAAACTAAAAAGATATTAGATCATTGTCTTCAAAGTAGTCTATCTGAAACTTTACACATAAATTGTAACATTAATATTATTGATTATAATATCTGTCGTTTACACTGGCTGCACTAACTGAATATGTGTTTTATTTATAAATGTTTCTGAGATAATTAAAAAGTTACAAGAAGACAAATTAGGTATATAAAAAGTGCTCAAACGTCATGGTCAATTTTGTAGTTAAAAATTCTTAAATATTTAAGAATTGCTCGTTTAAAAGTATTTTGAATGTTTTGCAATATTGTCATTGTAATAAGTTTGGCATTGTTGCCGTTGAATTATATGACAACAGTTTTTTAATATTCATTGTGTTAACAACGATTTTCAAAAAAAATTGTAAATAAGTTTTTGGAAAGTTTAGAGAGCTAAATTGCTTTCCCGCATTAGAAACCAGTAGATATAAATTCAATGAACAAACATTTATATTTAATAAATTCCTTGTTTTTGGGTTCATTTATACGTAGAAAATTGACCAAGCTATTAAAAGCTACGACATGTTTGTGTATTTAAGATCTGAAGTTTGTTAAAATTTATGTATTCCTTCTGATGATGGCTTAACTGCCGAAATTGGCCAATAAAGGGTTTTTAAACAAATTTTAAAACTTGAAATCGAGTGTTTATTATTATTTTTTATATTTTTATACATTGCAAAAATGTCCCACCGAGTACTAACAACTTCAATTGAAGTTATTACTTTATTTTATCAAAAATCGTTAATCTCGTTTGCAAAATAAAGTTTACAAACAAATAAATATACAAGAACTGTTTCTTTAATAGTATATGATTTAATAAGATATAACGCATATATAACAAGTAATCAAAATAAATATGATAGATACATGTTTACTATTAAGATTTTATCAATAGCATCTTGTAAGCTGGTAGATATCATACATGTTTTAATGATAATAGCGATCATATTTAGATAAATATCTTTTTTGCTTTTATACTGTCAATATCTTAAGTACATTTTGCATTTTATTGCACGTGTATGTGTTATATTTTATAAATAGTTTAAATTTTTTATGCGACTTAATGTAGAAAATTACATCATTACGGTATTTAAAACATACTGATAATAAAATTATAGGTTTCAAAACAGTGTTATTCTTGTTAAACACGCCACGATATTATAAATTTTATTTTATATGTATTTAGTTATTATTTTATAAATTCATGATGACATAAAACTTGTTTAAGATATAAGTAATTAACTAAATGAGAATTTAATTTGTAATTTGTTTTTTTTTTATTTATTGCTAAAAAATCAGAGATATGGATTGGAGCTGAAAGTGTCGAAGAACTTTGATTTAAAACCTTTTTTTTATATTTCATTTCTGATTTTTTTTTTGCTGCTGATAATAGAATAACATTTATTTTTTGTAATTTATATAATAATTTACAAATATTTATATTATGTATATCTGTTTATGTAAATACGAATTTTCTAGTTAATTTAAGGGGGGATCCCACCCTGATGGCTCTAAAAAAACAGCAATTTTCACGAATTTTTTTATGCGTTAAAATAGAATCGAAACATTTGGGATTTTTTACTATATGATTGCATGTATTTTAAAGTATATTACATAAATTTCTTGAATAAAAATATTAAACTCTGAAGACGTGGTAGCCTTCGGCGTCACACATGTCAAAAAAAAACTAGTACCAGGCGCGACTAGTTTTGAAACAAGGTAGAACAAATTCAGTTATATTTTCTTAAACTGTATTAGACTGGCTATCATGTAGCGTAGGATTTTTTAAAAATTCAAAAAATTACTAAAATGGCGGCAATTTGAAACAATTTTTCATCACGAAAAATGACACTTTTTTGTTCAAACTGCCGCCATTTTTGTAATTTTTTGAAAATTCAAAAAATCCTACGCTACATGATATCCAGTCTAATATAGTTTAAGAAAATATAACAGATTTGGTTCTACCTTGTTTCAGGACTAATCGCGCCTGGCTCTAGTTTTTTTTGGACATGTATGACGCTGAAGGCTACCACGGCTCCAGAGTTTAATATTTTTCTTCAACAAATTTTTGTAATATATTTTAAAATACATGCAATCTATAGTAAAAAACTCCAAATGTTTCAATTGTTTTTTAACGCTTAAAAAAATTCGTGAAAATTGCTATTTTTTTAGAGCCGTCAAGGTGGGGTCCCGCCATTAGTCAGAATCGAGCTAAAAATTAGAATCAGAGATAAAGTTGTGTTGCAGATCGAGATATTGGTTTGGTTTGAAATTATCCACGTTTGTACTAAAAATTGTTAAATTTAAATATTGACGGCCGAGGCACAAGCGGATGCCATGCAATCTGGGCGAAACACGAAAAGTAAACTTTAAAAATATGAAATAAATGTTTTACAGTTTTTGTTAAAATTCGTAAATTTTGACAAAAATTGACAATTTAAATAAAAAAATCTGCAATTTTAAAAAATTTAAATAGTTGACCAATGACTGACTTTAATTATTACTATTTTAGAGGTAATAAATTGTTAATAAATGGATACATAAAAATTTGAAATAAATTTGAAATTGATTTATTTTCATCAAATATTTGGGACAAATTTGTGAGAACATGTGCATTTATGTTATCTACCACTGCCAAATATGTATTCATAATTTATTTCAAATATTTATTTATAAATTATTAACAAATTATTGCCGTCTAAAGCGGCCTTTAGCTTTATCAAAAATTGACATATATATATAAATATACATATAGTAAAAATTTGCATGGGTTAAAAGGAGTTTGTTAGGGCTTTTGATAAATAAAATTCAATTGAAATACTATCCAAGCTATCGTAACTCCCTGATGATGATATAATATATATCGAAATCTCTGATAGACTGCTTTTAAAACTGCTTTTATCCGATTTATCATAATATTAAAAAACTCATATGTTTTGGTTAAATAAATTAACTTTTAAGTATTTATAAAATTTCATAATAATATTGATCCTATAACCTAGTATATTTTATAAATGAGCTTAATTCGTAACTGTCCATCATATGTTAATAAACACACTAACCCAAGTAACTAGAAATTATACACCGTCGCATTTATTATAATAAACACAAATTAATGTCAATTTGCGATTTGCATTTGTTTTCCAATGTAATGATCAGCTGCTCATTAGATGCTATTTTGTTTTACATAGCGACACATAGCCGCCCAATAAATAATAAAAGCCATATTTATACATACGTACGTATGTATTTGCAAAATACTTATTTATACATACGTACAGTTGGCGAGGCGATTCAATTTTGTTTTGTGCGCAGGTGATTGTTTTTTGTTCTCCGGTGTCTTGTCGTATTCGTGTGTTTTTATTAGTTGTTAAAGGTGCATATGTAAAATAACTGGTTTTCCTTTTTTTATATATATTTTTTGCTTTTCGTAATATGATATCGTTAATTTTTTTCTGGCTAAATGTGGTTTTGTATTTATAATTGATTTACTTAACATGTTTTTGTATATTATTCATATTTTTACAGTTTAAAGCAAACACATCAAAATTATTTGGAACGCAGGCTATTTTCAAAGAAAAAATCTGCTGTGGTCACTACAGAACCGAACGTCATCAAATTAAATAAATTCAGGAAATAGAAACATTTGTATAATTACAACTACTACAGTCATGGTAACTAAAAACAAAATCGCGTTGACATAAATATGTCATTCATTTACAGATACATTATATATATATATATATATATATATATATATATATATATATATATATATAGGTACCGGGTGTTCGTTCGTTAAGTTCGATAATTTGCGATATACTTCTTTCTCGAGTTAAATTCGGAGAAATACTTAGAATACTTTTTGATAGATAATAAAAAGTTCTATAATCTGGTTTTAGTTTTAATTTGCTAGCATGTGTCGTTTGGGCGCTACAATTTTTTTTGAATTTTTTGGTTTTTATTTTTTTTTCTCAAAAACTATGCGGTCTAGGAAAATAATAATGACATGGAAAAATGCGGAATAATAAATACGATAATTGAGTGAAGAAACCATTATTCTATGATGCATCGTTTAGTAGAAAAAAATTAAAAACTAAATTTTTGAAATTTGACAAATAAAACTTTTTTCAAAATTTGCTCAAAAAAATCTGAAAAAATTCAGTAAAATAGAAAAAAAAAAATAGCTACATAATAGCAAATTTTGAAAAAGGTCTTATTTTGAAAAAATCCCAAGGTTACCCCTTGTCAAAGAACTTTTTATCGTCTATTATAAAGTATTCTAAGTATTTCTCCGAATTTAACTCGAGAAAGAAGTATATCGCAAATTATCGAATTTACATGTTAAACGCCCATACAAACTTAACGAACGAACACCCGAACATATATATATATATATATATATATATATATATATATATATATATATATATAAAAATATAAAAAATTATAAAAAAAATATTTAGCGGTTTCGAAAAATGTTCGAAATAAAAGTTGTTAGTTATAACTTTTTTAGCAACGTTCATCAAATTTTTGTTTTTTATCTCTGTTGCGAAATATTCGTAAAACACGTAAATGTGATATTAGTAAATTATCACTTCCGGTTGGCAGATCTTTACCAAAAGTTGATCAAATTGAGATATTCATCTCCGAAGCTTAAATATGAAATTTTATAACAATCTGTTCAGCTGAATTTACTCTACACATGTCCACATACACAGTCAGATCAACAGACGGATATCACAAACACTTGAATCATATTTACTATAAGCTTAATTAGTGTTTATTTGTAAAAATCTTGATATATTAAATTTGCTATGATTGTTATACCTTCAATATCATATGTGGGCCGTTATTTTTTTGCAAGTGTAACTAATGAGAATTCACACGTCCAAATTGTAAATGATGCACATTATCAAACAGACACGTTTTTTTATTAATTATATTTTTAATTAATAATATTATTTATTGAGATAAACTTGCGGGTCATGTATTTTGTTATATTTATTTTATATTTTGTATAAAATATAAACTTCATTTGTTTTAATGCAGTGTTAATAGTTATAATATTTCTAAACTGAAATATAATGTCGTAAAAAACGATAAATATTGAGAAACACAAAATAATAGAAAATAAGATCAAATACTATTTTCCGTTTCAATAAAATTATTTGCATTTACCGAAGCACCGCCATGTTATCTAAACTAAAACAAAACAATAACAAAAGTATCTTATTTGTAGTAACAAATTGTTTCGTGTTTGAATGGAATAAACTGTTGCGGTTTTTGTGTTGTCCAAAAACAAACAATTTGCACACAGGTCACTATGAATACGAATTTTCGTATAAATGCCATTTCACGAACACTATCCGAACACAGTACATATTTGAGCGTTAACACAACCTATACATTATTTATTCATTTATAGTATTAAAACGTATATTAGTGTAATTTTATGGGTTTTACATTAATGACTGTTACGGAGATATAACATTAACCTTACGGTAATCATTAGCAATTTAGTGCGATAAATCTTTATTATTTTATTATCTGAAGTGAAAATAATATATTGAATTGAAGTAGGATATGATAATACGCATCCTGTGCAGGATAATAGGTATGCACTTATTGTATGCACATAGTAAATGCGTAGAGATTTTTGTAAAACCAAATATGGATTATCATATACTTATATGTGTGTGCTAGAGTTAGATTTTATCAGGTTAAAAAATTATATGTGCAGAGTTATATAAAATTGTCTAAGCTAATTAAATTCTTTACTAAAATTATATGATATATGTTTAGAATAATTAAAAATGATTTTTTCTTCAAAAGTAAAAATATAATATTTACAATTTTATTTAAATTTTTTTTCTAACAAATAATTTTTGCCGCTGATAAACCAATAAAATTCCTATACATACTATAAAAAATTTATGTAAATTTACATATTCTATAAATGTATTTTTACAGACAAAATGTAATATTACGTCAATTATCACAGTAAAAATTACAAAATGCTGCTGTTTTACTGTAAATAGTTATGCAAAATTACATAAACATATATTAAATTTTTTACCGTAATATTTCTAATAAAACAATATTTTACAACGAAATTATGTATAATAAAATATTTTGAAAGAAAATAATAAACACAGAAAAATAGAAGAAAAATGAATAAAAAGTTAAATGCATTTGAGTTCGATACAATATATAATTTTTATATAAATGCTAAAATTGTATTTTCTCGTTAGTGTTCATCTGTCTGAAATCAAAGTGCTTGCTTGTCTGTGAAAAAAATATGTTATTAGTTAAAAAATTATAATTCTTAACATAGTAAAAAAATCTTTTAAACTTATTATATTAAAACATAACGACTTTAGGTTGTAGTTCTGTATTAATATTTATTAATAATAAACCTCAACTTATTTCATGTTCTGTTCATGTACTATAAATATCATTTGTATCTTTTTTCTTGATGAAGACGTACGTTGAGTTCGTCGAAACATCGATTATTAATAAATATTAATACAGAACTACGACCTAAAGTCGTTTTATTTTATTATAATTCTTAATATAATTAATTAATAATATACATATTTGAATTTTGTGTAATTTCTCAGTATTTTTTTAGTTGTGGAATGTGTGATAGTATTTTGTTTTTTGTTTAAATCGCCATTAGTTAATTAGTTAACTATTGATTTAATTAATTCATCAAAATAAATTAATGGCGATTTAAGCAAAAAAACAAAATACTATAACCTAATATAATACGCCATGTGTAATTAAGAATATAAAATGAATGTGTGATCATTATAGTAAATGTGCAAAACTTATATTGTAGCTTGGTATATCTAAATGTAAGTTACATATTAGGTGGTAAGAATATTATTATAAAAAATAAATTGTAAATTTCGTTAATGATCGTTCCACACTCCTCTAGAATTGTTGAGCCGCAGATCATTATTATAATTGTTAAATCATGTCAGTCAATATGTAAAATTAAGGAAGCGATAATATAATTAAAACAAATCGTACTTATTAACATGAAATCCACAATTACAAGTGATAATTAATAATAAGTAGATGTGGTATAAACATGAATATCATGTGGAGACATCTTACGACAACTGTTTGAAGTTTTTCTCATTAGAAGAACTTGTTCGTTAATTAATTCTTACAAGTAAGTTGATGCAACAGACACTCTGTCTATGAATGATTTATTAAACATATTTCAGATTTTATTATTAGATTTTTTTACACTTAATCGGAACAAAAATTTTATTTATGTTTCAAGTACTCAAACTTTTAAACGAATTGCATACAAATTTTTTTGATTGTTATAAAATGTATTATTTTCTTAAATAAAATTTTAAAATAACATAAAATCATCACTATACCAGTTGTAAGGAGACAATTGAAAATATTTATTATTGGAGAAAAAAGTGATTTTTTTCTACAATAAATTCATCCAAATGAATAATTATTATTACATTATTTACGATTATTTTCTTGATCTGTAATGAACGATAATTCAAAATTATTAACTATGAAAATTTCAACGAATTATAGCAACAACAATAACTTGTCAGATATTTCAAACTGTATTTTGTGATTAGCCACTAACTGTTGAGTAATATTAGTGACATACTGTTGAATAATGATGAAAATTTACTGTAATGGGTGATAAATAACATTACACGGGGAAAAACATTTCTTTGATATTAATAAATAAATTTCAATAACATATATTTCTTTATTTTAAATAAATTTATTTAGAGTAAATATACATTTTTCTATTTTTTTTTTAAATATTTATTTATAATAAACGTCTTATAATCAAACAGATATTTATTTGATACGTAAACCTTCAAAATCATTTATATATATATATATATATATATATATATATATATATATATTTATATATATATATATATATATATATATATATATATATATTCTTTTGATCAAACGTTCATTAGACATTCGCTCAAGATGACCGAACCATCTTAACTTACTAACACCCACTTTTCCAATAACATTTTTTCAATTTCACACTCATCATACACTAATCTATTTCGTACCCGATTCCTTCTAGTTAAATGGTATAGTAATATGTAATAATTTTGTAAAAAAAATATTTTTGATTAAAATGCACAGTAATTAGTAAATATTTCCGATTCCTTCTAGTTACACCACATATCCTGATAATAATAAATATTTTTTCTTCACCAAATAGTTATTCTATAAATAACTTTATTCTATTTCCATTGACAAATTAATCTGATTTTATTCTAGATTTAGTAGTTAATATCTGTTTATTATTGCTAGGAATAGTCTATCGAAAAACTCACTTATAATATTTATATACATAGGTAGTCAAGAGACTTCATTCAATAACGCAAGAGTAAGTAAGTAAATAACAAATTAAAGAAAAAGTTTAAAAGTAGTAGAAAAGGCGGACAGCAAACGCAAGAATTTGAATATTTATGAGTTGGCTACTGTTTAGAACGGCATGTGTAGGCACTAAAATTAACACTGGAATAATTAAAATAATGGCTTACTAATTTTCGATGACCGTGTAACGTTCTTCTTCTTTTTCTTTTGACACACTGCACTGCACCTGAATTAAACGGAAATACGGAGGGAATACGTATTCGTTTCATGCTATGCCTCCTTTTTTTTTACAAAAAAGAAAATTGAACATTTACTGTTTGTCTGTATCGTCAAAATTCAGCTGTTACGCTCTATATTTTAAATTGAAACAACATTCGCTTAATATTTGATGAACATATTTATCTAATCATTCAAAAATTAATTGTTTTTTAATAAAATGTTATAATAAAATTAATTTTCAAATAAGATACAAAATTTCTTTTAATATTTGCTATTATTTATATTAATTTTCACACAATGACGTTAGTAAAAACTTGTTAAATGTAAATTTAGATGTCTGACCTTAGATGAACTACAATTAAGTTTAAGCTTATTTGTAACTATAATTTTATACAGTTTTCTTCACTTATTAGTACATGATATTTCGTGGAACAATTAGGCTAATTATTTTTTTCAGAATTTTTACATTATCAGGAACTAAAATCTAGTCGGTCTATGTAATAATTATTACACGCACATTCAGAGAAAATAAAAGTTGAATAGCTCTATTTAATGAATTTAGTTCTTTGATTTTTTAGTTTGTTTATTTCCTACAAGTTAATCGATATATAATTTTATAACTAATTATCATAAAATTATTAATTTTTTTTTATAAATTATACTACTATATCTGAAAATACAATATGTCGTAAGATTCATAGCAGAACGAAATATTCTGTCTTTTTATATCAACAAAGTATTTCCTAGAAGAAGAAAAAATATCTCGCAACGAGATGTTAACAGAATTTCAGGATAAGTTAGCTGTGGAAATAATTAATTTTTCTAATCGGTCAAATTCATACTTATTTAAAAAATATATAAAAAAAAACTTTTTAAAAACCACGCTTATATTTAAATGCACTAAAAGAGAAAAATAATTTTTTTTCTGGTTATCCAAAATTTTTAGAAAGAAATAAAAACTTGGAGCGCCAGGAAACTATATATTTCGCAATGATGATTAAGCGCTCCACGCTTTTATTTCTTTCTAAAAATTTTGGATAACCAGGAAAAAAAATTATTTTCCCTTTTTTAGTGCATTTAAATATAAGCGTGGTTTTTAAAAAGTTTTTTTATATATTTTATTTTCTGCTTTATAGTCTTTTTTTTAAATATTGTGTTGTTTCCTAGAATAAAACTATATGCAAAATTTCAGTGAGATCAGATGATAGGAAGTGGTCTACAAATTTTTTACAAGATTTGACCGTAACAACAGTTTGACCGTGAAAACAGAGTGAGCTAATATAAGCGTGGTAATAAAAAAGATAAATTAGGTTATTGTTATTTTATAACAACGTGACAATTCTATGCCTATTTTAAAAATTTTATGTCAGCATTAATGTTTTTAGAATGTAGTTGTATAATTATTTTTTTTTTATTACTTTTAATATTATTTTCATTTTTGAACCATTTAGCATTTATTTATCAATATTAAAATAAAATATAATTTACACTGCACATTGTATTAACGTACTTATAACATTTTTTTTTTTTTTTTAAAGTACTCAATATTTTTAATTTGTTTAATTTTTATAATATAAAGTGATTTATATAAATGTGAACTGTTTTTACTTACAGTGCAATTGGTATACAATAGCAAAATCAAGAAATCTTTAAACAAAAGAAAACATTTAATATTGTTTTCTACTTGACATTTTGAATTATTTTTATACGTTCAATTTTGATTTCAATACAAATATATCAATTTACCTGAAATATAATCATTCTCACAATATTAAATTTCTACAAATTATAAAAGATTTTAAACACCAAATATTACAGTAAATTAAAACAATTTCACTAAATTTTCAAAATATATTTAATTTTCATTTTTAACTTATCATATTAATAAAATTAAAATATATTTCCATATTTCATTATTTAATATAATAGTAATTTATAATTATTAAACAAAATAAATAAATAAATAAACACAAATTTATTTCAATAATTTATTGTAAATTTATGAAACCAAAAATATAAATTAAATATAACACGTAAACATCAAATGATATAATTCAACAATCAAATTATATTTCCGAATAAATTCAAGGACAACATGGCGGCAGAGGATTGTATGGTTCCGGTGGACAGCAGATATTATTACACTTCTGCGGCAACTTGTAATAGCAAGGAAAGCATTGATACTCTTCTTTACCGGGAATTCTTGAATAGGGTCTTCGATAGGCGACCATCATTTGAGGTGGTTCGCAAGGAATCGGTCCACAGCAGGGTGCTCCGGTACGGGGATCCATACAAGATGGCGGACAGGGTGTAGGTAGACTGCAGACACCAAAACAGGGCTGATTCGGGCCGCAGGGTTGCGGATTGCAAGCCATTCCGCAAGGAATCGGAGCAGGAGCTGGACAGCCAAACATCGACATCTTGACTATTTTTTCTTTACTTGATTTTCTTCAAAGATCGAATAAATTTATTGATTGCAGCGAGTAGCACGTACTCAATACGGCACTAGATTGCTTACGGTTCAATTAGGAAATCTAAACTTGATAATAGTAACTGATAACTTGGAATTTGGAGGATCGAATTTGATATGCGTGCGATTTTCTAGAAGCCAAACGTTGAACTGTGGGTTACTAACAACAAATTTTGCGTTTAGGACAATTTTTTCGGTGTTGTTTTGTTACTTTTGTTTGTCAACGCATACTAATTTTTAAAATTTTTTGAGATATATGTATGACATATTTAGAAATACTATAGGGAGAGTTGGGCCGATAGCCTGAAAATAGTGTGGCAGCTTCTCATTGGTTGCGCCATTTTTTTCTAAAAACAAATGATTTTGAATTCGCGCGCTAGTTCGACTCATTACATTTACATTTTTTTGGAAATATTATATTGTCGCATATTTAACTATAGCTAAACGTACACTCAAACCGCTGAATAAATAGATTTTACTGCGGGATAGCTGCACGAGAAATATGTTTATCATTTTCATATTTAATTTGACAGTTTTCAATATTTCAACAAAGAAAATATTTATGCACCACTTCGATTTACTTTTTTTGTAACATTTTGACATTTTTGATATTTTTGACATTATTTTTATATCAGTATATTTATTATCATAATAAACGTCATTACAATATTATACATTACATTTTTATGTTTTATATATTTTTTTGTATGCAGAACACAAGAACAAATATTCGATGGAACAAGTTTTAATTTAAATTTTGGCGCCAGAAATTAATGGCGGCGCATCGGCCGAACTCTCCCTATAGTATCTCTAACGTCATTTTAAAAATATTTAAAATAAATAGAAAATTTTAAAAATTAGTATGCTTTGACGAACAAAAGTAACAAAACAACACCAAAAAAATTGGCGTAAACGCAAAATTTGTTGTTAGTAACCACAGTTCAACGTTTGGCTTTTAGAAAATCGCACGTATATCAAATTCGGTCCTCCAAATTCCAAGTTATCAGTTACTATTATCAAGTTTATATTTTCTAATTGAACCGTAAGCAATCTAGTGCCGTATTGAGTACGTGCTACTTATTGCAATCAATAAATTTATTCGATCTTTGAAGAAAATCAAGTAAAGAAAAAATAGTCAAGATGTCGATGTTTGGCTGTCCAGCTCCTGCTCCGATTCCCTGCGGAATGGCCTGCAATCCGCAACCCTGCGGCCCGAATCAGCCCTGTTTTGGTGTCTGCAGTCTACCTACACCCTGTCCGCCAACTTGTATGGATCCCCGTACCGGAGCACCCTGCTGTGGACCGATTCCTTGCGAACCACCTCAAATGATGGTCGCCTATCGAAGACCCTATTCAAGAATTCCCGGTAAAGAAGAGTATCAATGCTTTCCTTGCTATTACAAGTTGCCGCAGAAGTGTAATAATATCTGTTGTCCACCGGAACCATACAACCCTCTGCCGCCATGTTGTCCTTGAATTTATTCGGAAATATAATTTGATTGTTGAATTATATGATTTGATATTTACGTGTTATATTTAATTTATATTTTTGGTTTGATGAATTTAAATAAATTATTGAAATAGATTTGTGTTTATTTATTTATTTATTTTGTTTAATACATAAATTACTATTATATTAAATAATGAAATATGGAAATATATTTTAATTTTATTAATATGATAAGTTAAAAATGAAAATTAAATATATTTTGAAAATTTAATGAAATTATTTTAATTTACTCTTTAAAATCTGTTATAATTTGTAGAAATTAATATTGTGAGTAATTTAATATGATTATCTTTCAAGTAAATCAATAATTTTGTATTTAAATTAAAATTAAAAATATCAAAATAATTCAAAATGTCAAGTAGAAAACAATATTAAATGTTTTGTTTTTTTAACAGATTTCTTGATATTGTAATTATTGTATACAAATTGCATTGTAAGTAAAAACAGTTCACGCTCATATAAACGATTTTATATTATAAAAATTAAACAAGTTAAAAATATTGAGTATGGTATATTTTAAAACAAAAAAAAATATTTTATACGTTAATATAATGTGCAGTGTAAATTATATTTCATTTTAATATTGATAAATAAATGTTAAATAACTCTAAAATGAGAATAATATTAAAAGTAATAAAAAAAAAACAATTATACAACTACATTATGAAAACATTAACGCTGATGTAATATTATTAAAATAAGCGTAGAATTGTGACGTTCTTATAAAATAACCAGAAAATAATAATAATCCGATTCACCTTTTTTAAAATATAAATTTGACCGATTAGAAAAATTAATTATTTCCATAGCTAACTTATCCTGAAATTCTGTTCACATCTCGTAAGACTTGTAACGTTGCGAGATTATTTTTTTCTTCTAGTAAACGAAATACATCTAATATAAAAAGACAAAATATCTCGTTCCGCTATGAGTCTTACGACATATTATAGTTTCAGATATAGTAGTATGATTTATACATAAAAATTAATAATTTTATGATAATTAATTATAAAACTAATTAGTATATATCGATAAACTTGTAAGAAATAAACCTGATATTGATAGTGAAAGCCTGAAGATTATTAAAAACTTGTGTAAATATATGATTTTTTTAACATTATGTAAATTAAATAGATATATTAACTTAAAACTAATAAAACAAAATATTAATAATAAGTACGGTTTTATTACTTTAAATTAACTTTAGTAGATATACGATATATTAAATAAAAATAATTGAAAAAGTTTTTTTTTTTCATTATTTTACAAATAACATTTATAAAAATATAGTAAAAAAAAAATATTTTCAGAGCTCATTATATTAAAATAAAACGGCTTTAGATTGTAGTTTTGCATTAATTTTTATTAATAATCGACGTTTGGACGTACACTATGTACATCATCATCAGAAAAAATGATACAAATGTCATATAAAGTAAATATGCAGAACATAGAAACAAATTACTACAACCTAAAGTCGTTTTATTTTTTATTTGTAAAATACGCAAAAGTTCTTGAAATATTTTTGAAAGAAATTGTAAAAATTTGCTATAATACCTTTTCAAGGAACGGAAACTTAATATAGCAACAGTTCAGTTTATGTAGAGAATTCGCATGTAATTATAGCTATTATACGATGCATTTGATATTTAAACCGTATCTAATTATAATGTATGCGCGATTGTAACTCTTTTACGTCTTGTTAGTCTGATATCACGATATAACTAAGACATCATAACCACTTCTTTCTATATGCTGAACGAAATAATACAATATGCAAGAACACTACGTATTATAAATATGAGGAGGGAGCATTAAATCATTCTGCTGGTACACATTGTATCATATCGAAATAAATAATATATAAGTAGAATCTAAAGCCATTTATCATGTCATATTTGACGCAAGTTTAACTCTGACTTGACTACGAATGAAATTCGACTTACTTTAGTTTAAGCACAGTGGTTCTTAAACAAAGGGATCAATGATAGTCTTTTAAGAGACACGCAGAAATCAATTAAAACGAACTTTATCGATTTAAAATTAAAAGAATTACTAATACAAAGAAGTAATTCATATTCTATATTTTTAGAAAAATTTTGATCTACAATTCTACATTAAAAAGTAAAAAAATAATTTCCTATGTTCTACAATATGCTGTATCTAGGTGACAAAAAATTAAATCGTGGGATGTTCGTAAAAGAATTTAATGTGTCTTATGTTAGAGATGCATTTAATTATTTTACGGAACACCACAATTTTATATTTTTGTCACATATTGCCAAGCATATTGTGAAAAAAAGAAAAATTACCTTTAGTGCAATTTTGAATAAAATCAGGTCACTCACAAATATATTAATAAATTAAACCCACTACAGCTACTGAAACCAAAATACAGTTAGTCTGAAGATGCCAAACCGGCGAAACGCGTAACAATCTTTACTCGCAACAAGTATAGTTATTCAAATAAGGACAATAAGTAAGTGTTAAAATATTTATTAAAATTAATAACGGGAATAGAAAATACATCAATAATAGATCAATAAAATTAAAATATTATTTTACTGTGGCGAGAAGTTAATAAAATAAAGTATATTATAAAGAATTTTATTTAATATTTTTAAGTTTTTATATACCTAAGTTTGTAATCAGTTATTCAACTTGAAAATTTATTTATGTATTTAATTACAGTATATAATATACATACATACATACAGCACGCCCAACCAAACAAGATAGTTGAGGGGCGTGGCAAAGAGCCACTGTCGTTTTCATGATACATTCAGGTTAAAAAGTATTTCGGCGGCATACCTATATTCACAAATAAAACGAGTAATTTTGTCTTGAAAAAGACAGATTTTAAGTAGAGTACTGCAGAATAACAAGGAAAATACAACGACACAACCTCAAACGACACAACAACTGCAAATTTGACTTTGACAATGACAAGTATGACAGCTTATACTTTTCTTGGGAGTGTACCGAGATTCGTCTGTGCGATGTGAATGCTTGAAATCTTGCCGCTTAAAATATTTTAAATAAAATTCTTTTAGTTCGCATATTTTCCGACTATCTTGTTTGGTTGGGCGTGCTGTACATACATACACAATCACGCCATATACCCAAAAGGGTGTGGCACAAACTCTTTTCATTATCCCGAAATCAGTCGCCTCCAAACACTCCTATCCAAACAAGCAACTTTCGCTTCATCCACATTCATAATTCCTCTCATACATGCTCTATTCCTACTACTTGGAAACTTTAGTATGTAATATGAGAATTTTAAATCAACATGTATGTTGGAGATAATGTTATAATTAATATGGTAGATTTTATTTCTTCATTATTTTTTCATATATAAATGTCAAAAATTTTGTAATCGAATTATGATAAAGTAATTATTTTATATTTTATTTCGTAAATGTTAAAACATTATACATATTTTCATTAAACAAAATATATGCAAAGTTCAAAGAAAATCATTTCGGTTAAAATATTAGAATATAGTAAAAATAAGTACATATGGATCTTAAAATTAAAAAAAAAATGAGGATAGCAATTTCGTTGTTGATGTTAAATTAGAAAAAGGTTAGAAATACAGAAAAAGATTAAGAAACACTGGTCTAGAAAATTGTAGTTCATTCATTGGTCGGTTTAAATTTTTTTATTTGTAATTATTATGCATTTACTTCATGTAAAATGTTAAATTTATAATGCGTTGTTACCGTAAAAAATAATTGTTTTTTAATGTAAATATAAAACTGTAGGTGTTAGAAATAATTATTCTTTGTTTGGAAATTACGAGTAGTTTAAAGTATGAGTACAATTTTAAATATATGAGAACGGCTAGAAATGAATAATAATGATCTTAAATACAAGGTATTCGATTTTCGAATAAGATCGTATATTTATACTTCTATATTTTGATTGTTTAATGTAAGTCTTTTTGAATCAACAAATCGAATAACACAAAATAATAAAATCCTCAGTTGTTTCAAGTTGATAGTTTCAAATAAATTGCTAAAACTAAATCAGTCAATTTAGGTATATTATAACTTTGTTATTTATAATAATAGAAGAAAAAGTTACCTATAGTAAAAATAACTATTCAATAAAGTTACGTCATACAAAATGTCATCAATTATTCGTGAAATAGAAATTATTAAATACAAACTTCAAAATATTAGACAGACAAACCATTGTGACAAATCTCGCAATTTTGGCAGCAAATATTTAATATTTTAAATTTTAATATTTGTATAAATAAATTCTCTTCTTTACAATCGTAGAAAAAATATTATATGAAACTCATACGTAAAATGGTTTTTTTTTTCTTCTTTCAATTATCAAGTTTTTTAGTTTTTTTTTCCAATATTCTTTATATTTTTACCAAATATTGCAGTTATATTTAAAAATTGTTTATAAAATTTAAAAAATATAAATATATTTAATAAAAATGATCTTATTCAATTATTTCTTTATGGTAAAAAAATTGCTTTAGGTTTTAAAATTTCTCGGCACGGCTCTGATACATATTTGATAAATAATTACGTTGTATCATTTTACTGTCAAATAACTACTCGATAAACAGTTTCAATTTCAATTACACTGTAAAATGACATATCTTTAATACACAAAAAAAATATTGATTACTATAATATACCAGAATATTCATTTGCAAGTGTTATGTTAATATAAATATCTGTTAATGTAAATAAATAATTAAATTCATAAAGAGCTCGATAAGTTTTTATTTTTCTTTAGGCTAATAATCCCTTTCTATGAAAGTAAAAAGTAAATAAATAAACCAACATTAAAAAAAAAACGCATTTATTTAATACTCTGCCCTTGACATTAAACTCTAGCAATTTAAAGTGACCTTGGTAATGTGCATCAACGCCTGCATTCATTTGTTTTGCAATTTTTTGCAACTCTTTTTTTTATTAGTCAATCATACGATATTTTTTATAAGTGCATTCTATCACAGATTGCAATAGATGTATGTATAGTTTTGTATGTATATATAGTTTGTTTTAGATGTAGTTGAATGTTTAATGTAGGTTTTTACTGCTACCACGTGTTGTTATTAGTCATCCTGTACAATGATTTAATGTTGATTTTATATCTTAGTGGCGTTTTCCATATTTTTGATGCGTCTTAAATTCCTATGAAATACTTTTTATAAATTTTTTATCTTTCGTTTATTACTTAATTTTAGTTTCTTTAATTTGATTGTGGGAAAACTACTTAGAAAATAAAATAGCTTAGCAAACATATTTCCATTTTCGTTTTTGTTTAAAGAAATACTAACATCTAACGATGACTATCATCATAATTTGGTTATAGTCAAGATTTAGTTTAGAAATTTAAAATTAACAATATTAAAAAATATATATGTTTTAATCTTATTGATTTAAAAAAATTAAAAGATAATTGATGAACAAAAATGATATAGTTTAAACGGTTAACAATACGACTAAAGCATCAAGCAAATTTTGAGATAAGTATAGAGAAGTGTGAATGACACTACAAAAATTTTCAAATTTACATAAATTTAGCGGAAAAGATTTGCATATTTTTTCCCAATGTAAACTTGGCGCGAATTTCAGCCAAACACAAGCCGAGAAATATTATTCTAACATAAAACGGCTTTAGGATTTAGTTCGGTATTAATTTTTTTTAATAATCGACATTTTGACGTACTCTACATACATCATTATCAGGAAAAATGATATATATATATATATATATATATATATATATATATATTGTTGATAAGGATATTATTGGGATTAGAAGTCAATACAGAATATGATATTAATAACTCAATTCATTGTATACGTTGCGAGCTTTCGGAGGTTGCTTGCCTCCTTCATCAGGCTGACCTATTTATTGTAAAATTCAAATTATGTTAAAATACAATCAATTATAATTAGTAATTACAATGTACAATAATTTTAATAAGCTTACAATGGTAGAGAATTCTGTGTGTTCTTAATCAAACAATATTTAGAAATTATGTCCACAATGGAAAAAACCAATCCAGATAACGAAACAGTTTTTGAAATAAGATTAAAAATAAAATTAAAATTAAATGTATAACAAATTGTACGTCAATAATTAAAATTGTATTCTTATATATAAATAAAAAATAGTTAATAAGTAATTGTCAGTAATATAAAATTATTTAATTTTTTCACAATACCAAATATAAAAGACGTTAGACACATAATTAATTTTTAATTACTGCGAAGGTTGATAAAAAGAAATTTTTTATTATCAACTAATTTTTGGAGGGAAATTATAACAGAACCTAATATTAGTCACGTGACATAGAACGACGCAATACTGTCAACAACAACATAACCTATGTTTTTTTCCACAAAGAATTTAAGATGACAACACGCGCTGCACGCACACAGTCAGATTGTTTTTCACTGAAAACCAAACAACTAAGTAATATCACGAGATGAACCATTGCTTTTATTCACAAACGTAAGTAGATAGTCATATATTATACTGAGGTGCTGAATATCCGCACGTTTGTTTACACTCATGCTATCTGTTTTTATGTAGATCATTTCCAAAAGTGATCGTTTAAATGATTTCTCTTCAATACAAACCACAGACGTGTTCGTAAAATCAAACTTATGTTGTTTTTGATGTGAATAAAAGCAATGGTTCATCTCGTGATATTACTTAGTTGTTTGGTTTTCAGTGAAAAACAATCTGACTGTGTGCGTGCAACGCGTGTTGTCATCTTAAATTCTTTGTGGAAAAAAACATAGGTTATGTTGTTGTTGACAGTATTGCGTCGTTCTATGTCACGTGACTAATATTAGGTTCTGTTATAATTTCCCTCCAAAAATTAGTTGATAATAAAAAATTTCTTTTTATCAACCTTCGCAGTAATTAAAAATTAATTATGTGTCTAACGTCTTTTATATTTGGTATTGTGAAAAAATTAAATAATTTTATATTACTGACAATTACTTATTAACTATTTTTTATTTATATATAAGAATACAATTTTAATTATTGACGTACAATTTGTTATACATTTAATTTTAATTTTATTTTTAATCTTATTTCAAAAACTGTTTCGTTATCTGGATTGGTTTTTTCCATTGTGGACATAATTTCTAAATATTGTTTGATTAAGAACACACAGAATTCTCTACCATTGTAAGTTTATTAAAATTATTGTACATTGTAATTACTAATTATAATTGATTGTATTTTAACATAATTTGAATTTTACAATAAATAGGTCAGCCTGATGAAGGAGGCAAGCAACCTCCGAAAGCTCGCAACGTATACAATGAATTGAGTTATTAATATCATATTCTGTATTGACTTCTAATCCCAATAATATCCTTATCAACATTTATATAAAGTCAACATTTAATATTATATATATATATATATATATATATATATATATATATATATATATATATATTATATATGTTTTTTTACCAAAAAAGTAAATAAACTTACATAAGATATACGTATTTTATATTCATATTGTATAAAAAAAATTTTGTGACATCTGTAAATTTACATCTTAAACTGGTGTAAATAAGTTGTCCATGATGTTCATGTAAAATTGCTGAACTTTTTGTACAGTATAGTTACTTATTTTGTTTTTAGTAACTTGTTTCTAAAAAATAATAATAATAATACATAATAAGAACTTTTTTTAGCAAAGCTATTCCAAATTACTTTAACAAATTTTTACATATATTAATACATGTCCTGTTTTTTTTTACTGTATTTGTCATTTGTATCATTTTTCCTGATAAAAATGTACGTTGAGTACGTCGAAACATCGATTATTAATAAATATTAATATAGAACTACAATCTAAAGCCGTTTTATTACAATGTAATGAGTTTTGAAAGATTTTTTACTATGTTAATATTATTCTATCTTTTATAACACTTCGTTTTCACATAAATTTTTATATAATTATTTTTTGAGTAACAAAAATTATATTCATTATTATAATATCGAGTCGAATATTATTTGAAGAAAATTTTCTACATTTTATAATAAATATGCATAAATACAATAAACATTTTATATTTGGGATCAGAATGATCAAAATGAATTACAATACTACAAAATAAAATTTTAAAATATTACTGTATCATGAATGTGGATGAAGTCAAAGTTGCTCGTCTAGATAGGAATCTTTGGAGAAAACTGATTTCGGGATAGTGGAAAGAATTTGTGCCACACTCTTCTTGGGTACATGCCATGATTATATATATTTCTATGTACTGTCTATTATAATGATATAATAAAAAGTATAATATTTAACATACTAAAAAATATTTCAGAGCTCATTATATTAAAATAAAAAAGCTTTAGGTTTTAGTTCTTATAAAACTGCAAAAAAAAATTTTTACTTTAGTATGATGTTTTACTATACATATATATCGTTGCATAGTCAAAAATATGTCACATTTCAGACGAATTGTAGAAATCATTTTAATATTTAAATATAACTAAAATACGAAATAAGCGTTATTCTTGTTAAATATTGAAACGGAGAATAAAAATAATGTGAATAATTTTATTAATTTACTATTTGTTGTTTATTTATTACTGTTAAAAAATATTATTAATCAAAAAACAAATAAAAATACAGTAGAATATATTTATTATCTACATAGTTCTACAGTCGCAATACAAAAACATGTTCGCCGATGAAACAGATCTCGGGTATATATATTGCTTACAAAATTCCCAATAAATTTTATGTATTTTAGGCGGATTTGGTGGGTTCAAATATTTTTTTATATTGTCAATCCAACTTTTATCAACTTTTACAAATGTTTCTTCATCTATACTTAATAAATCGCTTTTTTTATTCTTCATACAAAAAGGACATCGGCACAGGTCTCTGCAACACATGAAAATTTTTGGAAACGGAAACGAAACCCTGTGAAGACAGTTTTTTGGATTTTTCTTTATAGAGTTCCAGTAGAGTTTGTGAATTTTTGGCGGATTTGGTGGATTTAAAAATGATATAAACGGATTGTTTCGGTTTATTTGACTTTTGGATTTTATTTTGCTTCTAAGATTGATTCTATCTTGATTTCTAGTTTGGTTTTCATGTTTTAACTTTCTCTTTTTGCGTATAAGTTTGCGTTTCAATTTTCTTACGGTATTATTATCGACTGTAGATGAGTATACTATCATATCTTTTTAATTATTACTAGAAAATTTTGACAAATTATTTACATGGAATTAATTTTTTATTTGACAGATTTGTTTACTTGCCAGTTGCATTTAATTGCCATAGTTATATTATAGCTGTTAAATTAAAAATAATTTTGTGACATAATAATATATACATATTAACCTTCTTTGTATAGTAACTTTAAAACGATTTTTGAATTCCAAACTCCGATACCTAGATTATGCGCGTTTATTTTGATGTTGATATAGATTTGTTTTGTGACTCTCTCTTGCTCAAATTAAATGTAAATTTAGTTATTATTTTTCAAAAACTTGTTAATTTAAATGTTTAACTAATCATTTATTTGCTATTGTTCCGTACATATATTTGTAATTTATTGTAAATCATATGTCCTGTTGAGTGATTACAAATAAATAAAATATATAAATTAAGGTAAAAGTTTGATATTATTGGTGGATTTGTTTTATTAAAGTATTTCTGATTTTTTTTAAAACATACAGGACATCAGAAATAATAGGAGGTCATCCAGTAAAAATTAAAATCACTATATTTTTTTTTCATGTAAATCGAAACTTTATGATACGTATTTTTTCATATGTTTGTATTTGATGTCAATAATTGGTAAATTAAAGTAAAACTGCTTTCGGTTATAGTTCTCTATTAATATTTATTAATAATCGATTATTAATAAATATTAGTGGTTGTCCAGTTGTTGAAATTCGACCGTAATTCATTAAATTTTTAAGTTTGAATGTTGTTATTGAGGTTCTTTTGTTAAAGAGTATGCCCTTATAATTATTGCATATAATTTTTTTTTTTTAATTTTGTTCTATTACGTCAGCTGCGAGCTTGTACAAATACAAAAAAGTCATTATACATTAATTTTTCAGTTATTTTTTCTTGGCTCCCCTTAAGCTACAGGCAACCCACATAACGGAACTGCGCAATGTGCTTCAAAAGCGGTAGAAAGTTTTTTCTTCACGTATTAATATATACATAGATTAATACAGAATTATAACCTAAAGCAGTTTTATTTTAATTTATATTATAATCAGTGGCGTAGCCAGAAACTTGTCATGGGGGGTTACTAATATTAATCAATAAAGATAATACTATAATTTGTATAAAAAATAAAGAGCAAATAATTTTACCCCTTTTTATTTATATTAAATTATTATAAACAAATTAATGCCGGGCATGCTTTTTTCCATACTCGCAGGCAGCGCTAAGCTTTTCCAAATACGGAACACAAAAAATTAAATAATTTCGCTAATATTTGCAAAAGTTATCGCGATTTATGTTTTAAAAAACATCGAATTTCGGCCCAAAAAACGCCAGAAAAAACTTTGTTTTTATTTATTTTCTCAACATTGGAAGCTCGATTATAGAAACTGTACACATGAAAATATGTGTTTTTCAATTCTTTTTAATGTCATATTTTTTTGACACGATTTGGACAATTTGAAAAATGTTTATTTTTCCCTTCACCCGAACTGTACGTTTTCCGGTTTCGAGCGCATGTCCCATTATTGCATCCCAACCCTCAATTATCGTATTATTTCGATTTTTATTTATTTTATTTTTTTTATTTTTGTTTTATATAATTCATACATAAAATTATACATCGTTGAAAAGAGGAAAAATTGTTGTTTTATATTTAAAAAAAAATCTAGGTTTGCATTTAAAAAAAAAGTTGATAGTCGTATAGTGTAAACCTGGCTCTAAAAAAATATTAGTTTACAGCATCGAATAGTACATTTCAAATAATAAAACTTTTACACAAGAAAAAATTTTCTATTACACATAATAAAGAAATTAAAAGGGGAGGGGGCGTCTTCCCAGACTCATCCTGTATAGTTGGTGACAACGGGGTAGTAAAACAAATTTACATAGAAAATTTGATAAAAATCTAAAAAATACAGAAATTAGAGAACTTGGACTGGCAAGTTCCTATGACGACGACTTAATGTGAAAAGACAATATATTTTTTTATGTTTATAATTTACTAGATATTAAAAATAAAAACTATAAATATATTATTTGTAATATCATTTTTTTGCATAACCTATCATTAAATATTATAATTTTATTATTTTAATATTTATTTTATGCTAGATGTAACTTAGATTAATTAATCAATTGTTAAAATAAAATTTAATAAAAAGAACTATTTAATTAAACTTTTGATTTAAATCATTGATAAATATTACAAAAATCATTTGATTTAAATCAAATGATTAAAATTAGACCAATCCTGATTACACACCTTTGACATTATTACTTACATAAATATTTAGATATATTAATTATTAGATAGATTATAATTATTATGGCATAAAAAAGAAACTAAGCAATAACTTACCGCCTTGAAATTGAAAGCGATAAGTTTTTTCATTAAAAACTCATTTCGATTTTCGATATTTGCAATTTTTCTCTCGGTTCTTTCGATAAAAAACTTAGCACATGCGTAAGCTTTTGGATAATATCGATCATATATGTGTTCAAATATTAGATCTTTTATCGATGGACTTAACGATGTGTATTTAGAAAAACAATAACATTAATTTATGCTTATTTATCGTGACATAATAGTAAAATTTATCATTATTTGATATTACGAAAATAAAAGAGTTCCAGGGCTTTATTAGGGCCTGATAGTTGTCTTAAATAAATTAATTAATAAATATTCGATACGCTGAATTTTGATATAAAATTAAAAGGGAAAAAATGAAATTTGTATCAGGGCATTCAATTTGCTGTAGTAATATGTTGCATGAAATAGAGCCTGGTTCTATATTTTTGTTTCACATTTCGCATGGTTTCACTCACTGTGTGCATGAAAATTAATAAATTTTGTTGATATTTAAAAACGCGTAGCTTCTAAACTGAAAGTGCTATTAAAAAATGATACGAATAAAAGTTGTGAGAAATTGTATTGTCTATAATTTTATTTCTATATAATTTTTCGATAAAATGCATATTTAAGCCACAAATTGCACTCAAAATATAGAAACATTTAATGTTCAAATTTTTATTCCTGTGCGCATTAAAATTAATAAATTTCTTGATATTTAAAATCGCGTAGCTTTTAAACCGGAAGTTCTACTAAAAAGGTGATATAATAAGCAAATTGGAAATAATTTTATTGCTGAAATTTCAAAGAAAATTTTATACACTAAAAAAATAAATTTAATTCTGTTGAAGTGCAATTATTATTAGTTAAATCTTACTAAAATTATAATATTATAAATATATCAATTTTGGTGGACTTTAAAAACATTAAAAAATTAACAAAATTTAAAGAGAAATTTACATATTTTTGAGAAAATATCTAGTTTACGTTAAAAACAAATATTCGTTTATTATTTTCTTGTGATTGAAGAATTTCTTTCCATAATATTTGATAAATTAACTTGAAATGTTAATATACAATTACAATAAATTTATAAAATTTTCTGGGCTGGTATTCCGTGGTCGATTAGCCTCGTCGCAGACGTTTTACCATATATCGTAGATGGCATTCTCAGTGTTTGGTTACTGGTCACCAAGCACAGCAAATCACAGCATACTAGCCCAGAAAAATTTATAAATTCAATGTATATCGACCGTAGAAGCTTGAAAATTACTAGACTTATTACATTTAAACTTAAAATTTTATCTGCTTTGTTTAACTCCGGAATTTAACTTCTAAAGCGGATGATTGTAAGAAATTTAACTTTGTTTTTCTGTATATATTAATCTATAAATTAAGCAAAATTACGTTAAATATAACAAAACATATTTTTTAATTTGTTAGGCTGCAAAATTGTATGGTTTCTACTATTTTTGAATTTATAAAGTACCAGCCAATGTTGTCATTTTTAGGTAAAACAAATTGCACTTTGCTTACTGAAACAATTGATTGTTATGCTTAAAGAAATTCTCTTCTTGTTTTATATTTTTAATAAGTTTAAATTTAAGAACTGGAGCTAATGTAATAATTTTATTTTATAAACATAAGTTTATTAAACAATGAATATATATGCATATAAGAAAGCAATACAATATTATTTACAACGAGGACAATTACACTTCATGTCTTCTATGCAATATTTTTTACATCTACAATGTGTACAATGCGAATATGATCCGGCACCAGCTCCAGTTCCAGCTCTATGTCTACCATGACATTGCCAGCACATTTCCATGATACATTTGCAATTACCATATCGTTGAGGTGGTGACGTAATATTACATACAAATTTATTATCTCGTTCTTTTTGACACTTGCACATACAATCACGAGAATGTCGTTTATCAAACTGACAAGATTCTTTTTCTAATTGACATCTTTTGCATTGACATTTATGATAATTTTCATCCGATTTGCAATGACTTGTTGCACTTGATCGTTTATTACAACAATCATCACAATTACATCCACCATGATCATATCGGTGATCATGATCATGTCGATCATCATGGTAATGTCGATCATGTCGGTCATCTTGACCACAACAATTAGTATGATGAGTTTGATCAGCAGGCTGACATTTTCTACATGTAGAATGATGTTGAATATTATGAGATGATTCATAGCTTCGTGGCCGATGTGCAGATTCGTCATTACTTTTTCTACATTTGCAATTAGAATGATGTTGAACATTGTGAGAAGATTCACAGCGTCGTGGATGATGTACAGATTCGTTATTATAATATTTCGTTTGATATTTTGAACATGTACAATTGGAATGATGTTGAACATTGTAAGAAGATTCACAATTTTGTGGTTGATGAATATGTGCGTCTTTAAAATTTTTTGTTTGACATTTTTGACATTTGCAATTGGAATGATGTTGAACATTGTGAGAAGATTCACGCGGATGATTTATATATTCGTTATTCTTTCTTTGACATTTTGGGCATTTACAATTGGAATGATGTTGGACATTGTGAGATGATTCACAACTTTGTGGTTGATGTGCAGGTTTATTATCATATTTAGTTTGACATTTTTGACATTTACAATTGGAATGATGTCGAACATTGGGAGAAGATTCACAGTTTTGTGACCGATATGCAGATTCGTTATTATGTTTTGTTTGGCATTTTCTACATTTACAATAAGAGCTGTGAATAGATTCTTCACTAAATCTTCGACGAGGTTTTTCGGGTTGATAAACTTCTAATTGAAGTTTACTTTCAGAATTCTCATTTTGAAAATTTCTTGTTAGACACTTTTGACATTGACATTTTGGAGGATGTTGAATGTTATTGCTATCTATGTAAGCATCCTTATATTTTAACTTACATTTTTTACATGTACAATTTTTAGAGTGTAAAATTTGAGTAAATGAACAATCCAATCCATTATGGGTACCAAAAGTCATGCCGTCTGCAATAATACATTTATTTCTTGTTTTGCCCAAATTTGTTGTCCATGGTCTTGCCATTATTTAAACAATTTACAAAATTATAAATCACATTTAATAAAATTTTAAATAATATGGTAATTCATTATAATATATTAACATAAAAATTTAAAAATTTGATATCGAAAAATTAAAATACCAAAATTATGCTTTATTTTATACTTGCAATTTTCAAATACTTGTTTTTAATTACTATAGAAATGCTAAAAAAATGTACGTTGTTTTTCAAAATATTTACATCTACCGATGACACTATTGAGTATTATAAAGAAAATATTCTAAACAAAAATATTTATAATAATATTTATTTAAATAGCATTAAGCTAATAATAATAATAATAATAAAAAATACATATATTTTACTATTAAATATATATATATATATATATATATATATATATATATATATATATATATATATATATATATATACACCGAGTGACCCATTTTAATTAATCCACTAGAATATCTCGACAAATATGTGTCGTACAAAAAAATGTTACGAATAAAAGTTTAATGGTTTTGCGGGGGCCATCTGATCCAGTTAAATTTTCTTCATCACCACCTCCCAGGGGATGGGAAAAGGGAGCAACTTTGATATTATTTAAATCTTATCTTATCTTATTTAAACAATTTTTTTTAATTCGTGATAGATGGCGCTGTAGTCGCGAAAATAAAATGTGACTCATTATTATTCGGAACATTATTTTGTACGACACATATTTGTCGAGATATTCCAGTGGATTAATTAAATGGGTCACATTTTATTTTTGCGACTACAAAAAAATTGTTTGAATAAAATTTTTATACTTTTTTATGTAGAATCCGAATCTGTAATAAAAAAATAGTAGTTCCCATTTAAGATATCAAATTTGCCCTCCTTCTCTACCCCCTAGGGGTGGAGCTAAAGAAAATTTAACAGGATTAGATGGCCCCCCCTGAATATATATATATATATATCAAGTGGTATAATTATATAATATATTTTCAAAAAGTTTAATTTATATGTAAAGTCACTAACTGAGACAGAATCACAAGTTTAATATTCTTAATAATCTAAATAAAATAGTACCAATAGTTGTACAATCGAAACTAAAATTATGTTTAATAAAATTTACATTTTTTATATTTAAGGAATATTTTTACATTTTTAATAATAGTAGTGATATTTTCCACAATAATAACATAAATAATATGGTACGAAATAGCCATTATAATTTGGAATTTGACTCCATTGTTGACAATTTCTTCGACAGCAATTCGAATAGTAATTTTGATGCCAATGTTGACACTTATGACATGTGCGTGGATATGGATATTGACAATTATTCAGATAATCTTCACATGGATAAGCTAGTTTCATATAAGGGCATATAATTCCATTTGTATATAGTAATCCATTTTTATTTCCACGTGTTACAAAATTTTTCTTCGCCATTTACTTAATACACACAATATTGATTTATATGGAATATTACATATAATGTTTGTTTTTATTTATTTTAAGTTATTTATAAATTTAACAATTTTTAATTACGGTATTACAGAAAAAGGACAAATACTTGATAAGTACTAAAATTTGAATTAGTTTGACATATCTAACAGTTTATATTTATTTTAATATATATTTTTTTATAGCCTGTTTCCATGACGACAATTTGTCTAGTGATTAGAACAGGGAGGACCTGGATTAGAAGTAACATAACAATGAAGGTGCGACACAAACTATATTCATTCAAGCAGAAATTAATTTTTGCCAAACAATCCTATTCAGATAAGCAACTTTTGCTTAATTTACGTTCATAATACGTCTCATACATGCTATTTTATTATTACCTCTTAAAAACATTTGCTCACGTAAAAACACCGTCAATCATGATGATTATCCATCTGCATCTACTAATCGGACGACTAAGCAGACTTATTCTTTTAATATTACTTACGTGTATATTCTAGTAATCAGATATTCGCTTAAAATTAGTGAACCATCTTCATTGATTTACACGTACTTCTACAACAATATTTTTTTCATAAATATGATAAACGATAAAATAAAATAATATATAAATAATTGCATTTATTTAGGCATTTTAATTATAATTCTAAAATAAAATATAAAGAAAACAACTTTTAAATCGTTTTAAAATAGGTTACGTTTTATTCGTTCCGAAACATAAAATATAAAATCAAATTAGCGCTTATTAGAAAAAAGTAAAAATTACAAAGAAAGCAGATCAGTTTTAAACACTTTGCTAATATTGAATTTAGTAATAAATTCATAATCTTCCAAATTAAAAATCTATTAATTATAGGTTAAATATTGCTCCACTTATTTGGATCTTAAAACGGAAAATATATAACGGAAATATGGAATAGTTTAACAAGCTGCAGCACAGCAAGGTACATCAATTTTAATTGGTCCAACAACAATAGTTGGATCATTTCTTCTATGTACAGCACCTCCCATAGGTTGTGAGCATATCGGACAGCTAGTACTGTCTTTCATTAGAACATCCAAAGGAATACAATCATAGTGTACTTCATCGTTTGTTCCTTTCTTCGGTTGTCTCATTTTCTTCCTTTCCAATTCGTCGAGGAAAGCTTGTCGCGCTTTCCACCATTCTTCGAATTTCTTCTTTAGATGTTTGGCGTTTGCAAATTTACTGTTACGGCATGTAGGTGGTACGGTTAAGCATTCCGGTGATCCTTGGCAACTGGAACGAGGACAATCATCTTGCAGACCATTGCGACGTTCGCAGTTGCAGCCGTTGTAGAGGATACCAGCGCGAAGTTCACGGGATTTGGCACGTTTACGTTTCTTTTTTTCGCCTCCTTCTGCGTTTTTGTCTTTCTTATCTGGTGTAAAAATAATTAATTTTTAAAAAGTTTTTTTGCGCTAACAAAACCCCGGAAAGTATACTAATTTTAATTTTTTTAAGCGGAGACTATTTAAACCAATTTAGAAACTATCGTACAATCTATGACAAAAAGTGCACGTAGTAACATTTATTATCTTCATTCTTTTAGCGTGCATGTAAATACTAAATATATAATTTTTCATAAGAAACCAAAGATATTTCAAAAATAAAGTTTACAAATATACTCTTACAACATCAATGTATTATAATATAAAAGTAATAAACAAAATTTTAAAACTTATTATATTAAAATAAAACGACTTTTATTAATAATAATATAATCATTGTTTTGACGAACTCAACGTATATCTTCATTAGCAAATGTTAACACAGGACTATAAACTAAAGCCATTTATTTTATTAGTTTATTTTGTGTTAAAAATATTATTACAAAGCAAATTTCAAACACTTTTTAATATGGGTGTTATTTTAAACTATATTTTACAAATAAAAATAAATATTAAACTTGCAATCATGCGTTTTATTGTCAACTACATAATGTTTCGTGAAACATGCAGAATTTTGTAAATATATAATAAATAATAAAATTTATAACTGGTGAGTTCAAGATTTATTTTTATTTCTCTTCTGCCCAATCGAAAGAGAAATCCACTATAGTACTTTGAAAATTAGAAAAACTATTTTTAAAATTAATTTTCATTTATTAAATAAAACTAATAATAATTAAGTAAGAAAAATAAATTAAAATTATAATATATATATATATATATATATATATATATATATATATATATTTATTGGTAATATTTATAAACTTACATTGTAAGAAAAATAACTGTAACTACTTTTTAGGAACAGCACCATTCCATACTCGTTTTGTGGATGAAAACTTAGATGAATCTAACATCTACAAAGTATTATTTATTACTAACCTGTAGATTTCTTCAAATTCTTAAAGCAAATTAGTACATTTGGTGGTTCTGTGTCATCTCTGTTACCAGTTAATGTTTTTGGTGCAGCTAATCCAGAAGGCAACTTAAGTTCTTTCTTATCACACATATTGTTTTGAAATTTAATTTACGCTTTAATATACTGAGAATTTTGAATTGATTAATACGAAAAATTTAGATCATTTTAATTACAGTTTTACAAAAAATTTTGAATTAAAATATCACTGAAAATTTTGACATTTATAATATGAAAATAAAAACGGTTACATTTTGTTTTACATAAATCGTACGTACTTTATTATTTAATATGAATAAATTATAAAGGAAACAAAATTTTATTGCCAATGTTTTTCTTTATTAGTTTTGAATGTATCATACTAATTAGATTTTTTTTTTAATATACAGAAAACAAGACATAAAAAATCCGCATGCCTCTGGACAATATCTAAATAATTTAGATGGTAAGACAATGTTAATCGGACCAATATTGATATTTGGTTAACAATTTTTATATTTACATGTTTTATTATTGTTTTTGTAACAATATTTTATACATTTTGACAATTTTTTTCTTTTTTATTTTATGTGTTGTGTTGATCTTGTTACAAATGTTATTTTCTCCATTCTTATAACAATTGTTTTGATGGTTTTTTTTTTTATATATATTATAACATATTGCCATTTTATTTCGGTTTTCGGCTTCTTTATTACAACTACAACGGTTACTAACGTAATAAAGTTTGCTAACGTAATAAAGTGAAGAATTGCTGAAGTTCATAAATACAATGAATGTAACTCTAATAAAATAAGATGTATAAATTGCTTCCAAATTAATGAAAGATTAAATTTGAAACTTGACATAAATCACATACCTGTAGATTTCAAATGCCCAGAATATCTTAAACAGGTAGAAAAACAGCAATCAAAGATTAGATGTATATAGCAATTAAAGACAAATGTGACGTCAAATTTAATTTACTTGAATTGTCCAAGTTATTTGCCACATAAAGACGAAATATTTACTTTGAGACTAACTAAAAATCCAATTGTATTATGTTTGAGTGAAACACATATAACGGTCGACATAAACGATTCCGAACGGGTTATTAATAATTATAAATTAATACGTACAAACTCGACTAGTAGGCACACAGGTGGTATACTCATGTACATTAAAAATAATGTGAATTTTAGTATATATGCAAATGTAAATGCATATGTAAATGTAATTATATCACTGGTTGGTGTCAGTAAAAATTGAATACTTAATAACTGTGATATATAGATCACCTAGTGCCAGTCAAGTATATTTTATAGATTTTCTTAATATGTGGCTGGATAATGTTGAACATGATAATATAATAATGTTCAATTTTAATTGGTTTGATGTAAATGATTTGTATTTAAAAAAATTAAAAACGATAACAGCATTCTATGGCTTATGACAATTAGTTAGTGAGTACACTAGAATAGCACAAAATTCAAAAACCTGTATTGATTTAGTATTTACCAATAATTATAATGTTAAATGTGATGTTCAACATAAGCCTAAAATAACGGACCACAGTATTTTAAATTTAAATTTAGAATTAGTTAATAAAAATAAACTAAATATTGTGTTAGAATCTAAATTAGTTTTGTGTAATTGGCAATACGAAATAACATATGTAAACAATTGCTTTTCAGTTTTTTTATGATAATGTATTAAACGCGGTTAATGAATGCTCTACAATTGTTAATAAAATAGTTAAAAATAACAATTTCTGGTTCAATTATAAAATAAAACAAAAAAATCACAGTTAGAGATAATTTATATTGTAAATATTTATATACTAATTCTGTGAATGTTGGAATAATTATAAAAAAGCCAGAAATGATGTAGTCGATATAATACGTAATAAAAAAGGGATATACTATCACAAAAAAATTGATAATTGTAAAAATAATTCTAGACTTATGTGGAACACATTAAAATCAATGATTTCAACAGTAACAAAAAATGAAATTACAGAAATTGAGTACAACAACCGTATAGTTACTGATAATAGTAATATTGCCAATCTGTTTAATACATATTACACTGTGTGTCTACTTAAGTTGGAACTATATGGAAAACTTTTTTATTATTGGTTTTATGAAAAAATTTATTCTTGATAAAAAGTTGTGCATGGTCCAAAACTTAAAATGCAATCATTAGATATCAATTTTTTTAAGCCGTATACGAGGTTTGTCAAAAAATATCAATTTTACTCAAGAGTAAAGTACCTTTATTTTTTACAATACAGAAGAATGTTATAAAGAAATTTTGAATTATAAGTTATATTCAAATATGCAATTACAGCCATTTAGCATAAAAATTCACTGTAAAAAAAACATTATTGTTATAGTTTTTTATTTTCGGTTTGTGGCATTTAAAGGTATTGGAACAATAAGATTGTTTATCTTTACAGCAGGAGTACTTTAAATTACATACTTGTAAAGAAGAATTATTTTTACAATATTTACAGCTTGGTAAAGAATCCACCTTCTTAAAACAAAAATAATTATTTATGTTTTGCTGATTGCTTCTGTAATTATCACAATAATCATTCAAGTTAGTTACTCTCTGATTACAACAATCGTACTTATTTTTTTTATTATTTTTCATTTGCTTACAATAATTATTTTCGTCTTCATTATAACAATGAATTATTTCCGGTAGAGTAAGTCAACATTCTATGCATTTCATAAACAATTTCATAGGAGTGCAATTGTCAAAATTTACTTTATTGCATTTATAATTAATATATTTTTCTTTCTTTATTTCTTGTTGTCTATTTTTGCATTTAGAATTCAATCTCATTCTCTTTAAACAATTCTCTTGTTGTTCCATTAGAAGCTTTCTTTTAGTATTAACCTTATTTGATCCACAACAAGGAGAGGATCCGTTCTGGTCTACCTTAGCACTTTCTTCTAGGCCCTTCGAGATCAATGCCCTAGAATCTAGGGCATTGATCTCGAAGACCATCTTGATTTGCACATCTGCAACCTGTATATAAAATTCTTGCACGTAATTAAACGGATTTTGAGGGTTTGAGATTTTTATATTTGCAGCAACAGTTTTTCTCAGTTTTCCTTATTTATAATAATTACAATTAAAGTATTTATAAATATAATAACAATACTTAAAAATCGTACCGGTCATTTTTTTGTAAAAGTGTTTTAATAGCTTTTTTATATATTTGCAGAATATGTTACAAATGAATCATAACTTTAATTCATTCATTTCTTTTGCCCCAAAATGTGTTACAGCTTTAAGATATTGATCTGATTAAAGAGTTTACTTGAAAATTTTGCGCCACAATTTTTTTTAGTTCTAGAGAATAATAGATACTGAAAATTTTTAATTGAAGAAAGATAAGACAAAAATTTAGTATCTAAACTATCCCAACAAACATTATGCATTTTCTCTTTCTCTCGTTCGCATTGTTTTTATACAGGGTGTAACAGAATAACTATTCCTAATTTTCAGAAATGATAGAGTGTACTTAGAGAAATATTTTTTATTAATAAATTAGTGTCCGGAAATTTCTCGGTGTCAAGATACACTAGATATTGTTAAAAACAATTTTAATTATTACAACGTCAAAGAGTAGTTAAGTTAAGGAACATTTTATTAGAAATAATAGTGCATTAAACTTTATAAAAATTGTTCGAAGTTACGACCACCATTTTCGATATACAAGTTGTAACGATGTACAGGGTGGGCAAATTTGGACGTTTTTATAGGGGAACTCGGAAACTATAAGAGATATGGAAAAATAGACCAAGCATCCTCAATCGCCTTTTTCGAGAGAAACTCAATTATGAAAACAAAAATTAGCTATCGTCTTTTGTTTTCGAGTTATGGCGAAAAGTTCGCTTTTTCCGTATTTTGATAAATGGCGATATCTAGATGGTTTTTTAAATTAGATGAAAATAATTTTCACATTCCTAAGGCACTTTTTTGAGTAGAATGAAATGGTCTTAACGGATATTATAAATCTCCGTTAATTCTCGGGATATAACATAAAGTTGTGTTTTTTACAATCGACAGCCGAAAAAAAGAAAAAAAAAATTTCCGGACACTAGTTTATTAATAAAAAATGTTTCTTTATGTGCTTTCTATCATTTCTGAAAATTAGGAATAGTTATTCTGTTACACCCTGTATATGTAGCTAGTTGGGTATAAGACTGATAATTTTGACCCTGATTTTGACGTATACTAGTTTGACTCTTGTTTTATGACAACTTTTTTTTCATTTGTTAGTTTGAAAATCTTTTAGTGCAAAACAATTTTGTTATAAATTAAATAATTAGTTTATTTTAAAAGCATGAGTGCAAAATTTATTATTTTTGTATAGCATTTTATTGTTCATATATTGACTAGTTACATATTTTTTTTGTACACAGGTTTTATTAAACAAATATTGTCATAAACATTATTTATTAAAATATATATTAATGCAATTATGCCTTGTATGCTTCTTTTATTCAAACTACAAAAAATGCAATAGAATTAATGCAACATTTATTTTCAACAACAAATTGGTGGACAACAACCCATTAATTCAGAAGGCAATACAATATTTATAGGTCCTATATAAATATTTGGTGCATCTTTCTTTTGCATTACATCAAAATTATTTTGTTTACAACAACAAAATCTTCCATTATCTTGTTTGCAACAGATCATTTTTGGCTTTTCAGATTGCAAACATGATTGTTCCGCATTTCTAGCTTCAATTATCTTCATACATTGCGCTAATAATTCTACTGGAATACATTTAATATTTTTGTCCTGCGAATCTGCTTCTTGACAACATATTTTGCAGCAATCAGGTTGTTTTTCCTTGAAACTGTTATCTTTATTTAAACATTTCATTAGTATTTCCATTGGAATGCAATTATCTTTCTTTTTGCTCTTGTTTTTAGAAGATGTTTTGGAAGATATAGTCGAAGTTGTGGAACAACGTTTTAATTTCTTTAAAGCACTACATTTATCACTTTTAGGAGGCATACATATAATTACATCTTCATCATTCTTCATTGAACATTTGCAGCATGTAATTGGCAAACAACATAAAGGACATAATTTTATAGATTGTTTATTTTGTTGTTCGTTTTCATAATCTATGCAAGTGTTTAATAATTCCAGCGGTATGCAAAATTCATCGCTTTTCTTTGTATCTGCATGGTAGGACGTTGGTTTACAACAAGAATTATCTAATAATTCAAAAGAAATACAACATTTGTTAGGTTCTTTTTCTTGCTGTTGACAACACATTATCGGTTTGCAACAAGACACACAACAACTTTTATTGTCGTTCCGTTTTTGACAAGATATATTATTCATGGTATCATTAGAAGAATATGATTCCATACATTTAGTCAATAACTCTATTGGAATACAATAATCATTATAATCTACATTATTTCTCTTGCGTTTATTCTGTTTTTCTTTTTCTTTTAATTCAAATATTTCCTTTTGTTTCCGTTTGCGTGTAAATCCTTCCTCCATTTTCTTATTATAATGTTTGAAATTGGAATATTCGCATGGGCCACAAGTTGGTGGATCTGTCAAACAGTTAGGATTATCTAAACAGTCGAGGCGAGGACATTGATCCTGAAGACCATCTTTCTTTTCACACAAACAACCTTTGTGTAATATACCTGCAATTATTTCTACTGATTTCGACTTATCCACTTTTTCGCATCTTATTTCTTGAAAACAACAGGCATTTTTGTTGTTATCTACAAACAAACGTTAAACTTTCAGATTTTGAATCAAAATATAAAAAATAAATATTTTTACCAAAACGTAAAATAACTCTTTTTCGCTTTTTGGCTTTTCCATTTTTTTCGGATACAGGTACCGAAAAGCAGGTATTTTTATATGAAGATTTCTTTTTCTGATCTTGTAAGCCATCACGGTTTTCCATAATGATATTTAAAATATTTTACTTGATAATTTTGAACCGCTTATAAAAAATTTAATTTAACTGAGAATTTTGAAAAAAATCTGATTTACAGATTTAGGCCATTAAAATTTTATTTTTCAATTTTGTAAAAGTAATGAAATTTTAAAATTTTGACATGTTTGTTTTATTTTTTTTCTATTGTTTAATTTATGTAACTATATCTAAAATTTTGAAATACAACTATTTTTATACGTAATGACATCGTGTAAACCAAGTGTAAACAAAGCTTCACTAAATATATATATACACATAAATAAATATTTCACTAAATATTATAACAAATTATGACCATCTGAAATAGATTCAACTTATTTTATGCAAATTTGTTGAATACTTATAATAATTATTTATATTACAATCTCAACTGAGTCGTCAATTCCAATTTTTTTTATCCAAACTTAATTTGATAATAAAAATTACTCTCCTGTATTTAAACTAGAAATTAAAAGCAAACAGTTAGCCAGTCTACTACATTATTATTCATATTATGTTTATGTGCTTTGTTATTTTTTATTTTAGACAAATAAATAATTAAAAAAAATTATTTAAAACACCCACTGTGGAAATGTTGATGATAATTAGGAAAAAAATAAAATTTATTTATTTGTCTTGATTTCCACTCGTATTTCTTTTTTATTAAAAATTGACGACCGCGGTTTCAACCAATATATTGGCCATCATCGGGTCTGGTACAGAATTAATTACAGGAAGTCACATTCTAACTGAATAACATACATGTGTGTGTTTCCACATTTTGAATAAATTTTTTTGTTTTTTATAAAAATAATAAACAATAATAAAACAATAAAAAAATAAAATTCAGATGAATTTTATAATTTTCAACGTTGATTTGGTTTTATTCTACGACAAATATTTTTTATTGTTTTATTATTGTTTATTATTTTTATAAAAAACAAAAAAATTTATTCAAAATGTGGAAACACACACATGTATGGTTATTCAGTTAGAATATGACTTCCTGTAATTAATTCTGTACCAGACCCGATGATGGCCAATATATTGGTTGAAACCGCGGTCGTCAATTTTTAATAAAAAGAAATACGAGTAGAAATCAAGACAAATAAATAAATTTTATTTTTCTCCTAATTAAATAAATAATTGTTAATTTATTCATTTTTTTTAATTATAAAATTTTTATGATTCTCTTAACTATTCTATTATGTCAAACTAAATGTATTTTTTATATATTTTAAGAAATATTAATAGAAATTATATTTTATTATAAAATATTATTTAAAATTATACGAAGAAATCGTAAATTTCACACTGTTGTTATTATTGTTTTTTTTTGTTTATCTATTTGCTCCATTTACATTTTACATATACCTACTAAAAATTGGTTTCCAAAAAAGGAACTCAATTTAATCTGTAAGAACTAAGATTTTGACATTTTATTTGATTATAAAAATATTTTGTTTTGTCATAACCGACATTCAAATTTACATAATTTATGAAAAAATACAAGTTGAAAATAATTTAGTTATTTTGGGTAAAAAATAACAACATACTCGTATATCTCGTCCTTTGCAAATTATATACATCAAATTCATTTTTTGAATTCTAATAAATATGATGTCCAATTTTTTAAAAAAAAACATAAAAGAATTTAACAGTTTCTTCATAAAAATTTAAATAATTTGAATACCAATAAAATGTAAATAAAATAAATCACTGTATAGACAGTTAAAAACAAATAAAATGAGTTAAAAATTTATATAGCAATATATTAAAAAATATAGGGTAGTAACATGGACCAACTTAGTCGCCCGACTAAGGTGATTAACACTGTTAATCGCCTCTTAGTTGTGTGTTTAATTTTATACTTACTACGACCCATAAAGTTTAGCATTATTCCGCTTATGCTACACTCTTTTCATGTGTAATTGAAAATAATTTAATTAATAATAGTTCTTAAAAAATAAGCTTAAATTATTGGATATGTTTTTCGTTATTTCTAATAATGATAAATAAATATTCAAGAAATTCAAATGTATTTAAAATTATTTTTTTTAATAATTAAAATTAAATTTAACAAAACATAGTATTACAATAGTGTAAGAGAAAACTATATTTTTTTAATATTGTTTACATATAACTTAGAGATACATACATAAATTAAAACATATATTGAGGGACATTGAATATACGAGAGTTATTGTTTTTCATTATCAAAGTAATATGCTAAGGCAAGATAATAATCATGATGCAAAAGTTTGTACTTAATAAATTCTTGAAAGAAGGAAAACTATATTTAACCCCGAAATATAAATGAAAAATAAAAATGTAATAAAAAAAACAATTCCAGAAATTTATTTTTGTCCCCGAACATCTATGATTCATTATTCTTCCGCTTAGCATAATACTCGACAAGCTACCATAGACATAAACTAATAGAGACCATCCACTATTCTTCACATCTACAAATAGTAAAACAACAATTGGTAATACATTTAGCCGCAACATCCATATATAGGTAGGCCACAGGGTGGTCCAGACGGTGGACCACAGGGCACCAGAGGATATAAAGGTGTTGGCACTGGTACTGGGATAGGAGTTGGTATAACAGGTGGAGGCGATGGTACTGTGACTGGAGGACACGGTGGTAGTGGAATTGTAGGTACTGGTGGACATCCTTGAGGCATTGGTGGACAACAAGCGTTGCAGGATGGACAAGGACCTGTGGATAAGGATTAGTTAATTAATTATTATACATACATATATACACAATCACGCCATGTACTCAAAAGAATGTGGCACTATCCTGTGGATAAGGATTAGTTAATTATTATTATACATACATACATACACAATCACGCCATGTACTCAAAAAGATGTAGCACAAACTCTTTCATTATCCCGAAATCAGTTTTCTCGAAACATTCTTATCCAAACAAGCAACTTTAGCTTTATTCACATTCATCTAACCTATCTCATACATGCTTTTCTATTCCTACTACTTGGAAACTTCCGCTCACGCAAAACACTTTCAATCATACCAATCATCGGACGTCCACGCAAACGTATAACTTTAAAATCATTTATATAAACTTTTTTAACCAAACGTATTAGGCATTCGCTCAAGATGACCGAACCATCTTAACTGATTAACATCAACTTTTGCTACATCATTTTTTCAATTTCACATTTATCATACAGTAATCTATTTCGTATCCGATTCCTGCTAGTTACACCACATAACCTACGTAAAAATATCATTTCCACAGCAATCATTTATGCTTTAGCAGCCAAACCCAACATTCACTACCATACTACCAACATAGACAATAAAGCAGCATTGTATATACTCAAACAGGGGGCTTCCTTGGAAACATTTACATTCCTAGCAAAAGTACCTAAAACAGCCAAAACCTTACAACCAGCATTAACTCTTTTTTGAATTTTATTTTATTATTATTATAAAATAAATTTGATATAAACCTTCTGAAGGACAATCCATTGGGTTGCAAGGCATCGGACCGCCAAAGGGACTCATAGGCGGACATCCCTCGGGAGAACATGGTGGCATTTTAAAGTAAGCAGGGAAGCAGAGATATTCGGCACGCATTCCTCCACCGCCGCCGCCGCCACCACCACCACCACTGTAACCACCGCCCCAACCATCGCCAACCAAATGCTTTGCTTCGGCAAACTGACTGGGACAGCAAGAAGGAGGATCGCATAGGCAAATAGGATTGCCTTGGCATCCCGTACGCGGACAATTGTCCTGCAGACCATTACGCTTATCGCATAAGCATCCATGATATAATATGCCTATTAAAGACAAAATGTTATAGCTAGTTTGAATGTAAGTGTTTTTTGAAAATTCAACAAAAAACAATCAGGAAAATTAGCAAAACACATTCAAGTAAATAATCTATGCAAGTTTTAATAAGTAATTAAATAACATGAGAAACACGAAATTTTTTCAAAAATTCTGAGATTCTGTAAGAAATCACGTTGATATGATAAAAAAAAATAAAAGTTCAGTTATTTTTAACAAAAATTATTCAAAATACTTAAGTAAATCCCTTTAATAATCACAAAATTTATTATTTAATATTATGACCTATGCCATTTTGTCTACTATTTTCTAACATCATTTAACAAAATTTCTATTAGCAATAGAATTTTTTGAAGAAAAGATAACATCAATCAGTGTGAAGACACTGAGTTAAATAAAATTGGCTTCATTTAATTAAAAATTTATAAATTTTATTTAATTTTAATACGTCAAAACGTCGATTATTAATAAATATTAATATACAGAACTACAACCTAAACCGTTTTATTTTAATATAATGAGTTCTGAAAGATTTTTTGCTATATTCAGATTAAATAAAAATAAAAATATAATGTTACTGTGGCGACAAGTTAATAAAATAAAATATTTTCCCTTAAACCCTAAAATAAAATTATAATTATTTTGTAGGTTAAAAGAAATTATTTTAATATTAAGATTAGTTTGTTTAATAATATAGGAATTAATAGTAATTTTACTACAAACAATAAAAGTTATTTTATATTCGATAAAAGTATTGCAAACAAATAAGTTATTTGCTTTTGTTGAATTTTGAATACACGGAAAGAAGTAGATTTACCAGCGCGAAGTTCACGAGATTTACAGCCACGAAGACTCATACCACAGCCACCTCCACGTCCACCGCCGCCGCCACCACCACCACCACCACCGCCGCGACGTGGCCGACATCTAGCGCCACGACGGTAACATACCATCATCTGAGGCGGATTACATGGCACGCATGGCTGTTGTTGACCTAAAACAAATTTTTAAAATATATAAATATGATATAAATATGTGTAAAAAATGAAATTGAAGAAAAAATATCAACTTGTTTTGAAATATCGTATGTAAAAAATTAGGTTGCCATTGAAAATTATAAGTCTGCCCGTAAGTTTGGGGCAGTCCGGTAGTCAATTTCTTTTTCAAAAGAAAGAGATAGAAGAATTTATTAGGTCGAAATATTTGCCCTATAAAACACTGCACTGCAGTACATTTTTAATTTTAAAATTAAAACAAATTTATTTTTGAAAAAAATCTGCTGTGACTACCACAGAACCAATCGTCACTATAAAGTACTTAAAAAATACTTTCTAACACAGAAATTGTTATTGTAAAAGATGATAACGTAAAATATTACGTTAGTAATTTTATAATACGTTCTGTATTTAAAATTTCCCATAATTATGGAAATGTACAAAAATATAAAAAAATTATAGAAAATTATTGTTTTATCAAAAAATGTTTAAATAAAAGTTGTTAGTTATAACTTGTAATAAATATTTTTTTGTTCGAAATATTTGTAAAAAATGTAAAAAGTATGGCTAGTAAACTACCATTTCAAGTAAAAGGATTTAAAAATTTGTGTCTACACATAAACAAATCGACATCACACTAAAACCAATAACTAGCACTACACAAGCTCAGTTATAAAACAATGAAACTGCCATAAGATCAGGACTAAATAAATGAACAAGAATAACTAAAAGCTAAGTTTTAGTATCAGTCAATGATTCAGGTTGCAAAAAGTCTAATTTGTACTAATCTTTAAATAAGTCAAAATTGATATACATACAATATAATATGTATTTTATAAAACAAAATTTTATAAAAAAAAAATTATACCAATTGAATTTATAGAATTTTCTGGACGGGTATGCCGTAGTCGATCTATCTTCGTCGCATACCAATCCAAAAAATTCTATAAATTTAATGGATACCGACCATGAAAGCCTGAAGATTACTATTGTATCAATGTTTTTCAACTGTTTTAGAAGTATCTCAAAAAGTAATTTATTTTATTTGTGTATCATCATTCGTTATTACCTAACTTTCTTTTGAATTATATAATTCAAACAAATTATTTAATTTGATATACTACTTTAATATAAAAATACTAACTAACCTGGACATTCACTTGCTAGCGGTATACAAGGCACAGGCGCTGGCGAAACAATAGGTATACAAACACCACCGCAAGGATTTGACGGCGACGCCACGTGCGGTACAGGCGTTTCTGGATCTAGGGGTGTTACCGGGCCGGGACAAACCAGTGGAATTGCCGGTTTGGGGCACGGATCATACATTTCGATCATCGGCGGACAGCATTGTGGTCTGGGACAGGGCGGCGGGCATGGATTTGGGCTGCAACAGGGTTGCGGACACATTGAACAGCCCGGATCCATTCCATCCACGATGCATTGCAAGGTGTTGAGAAGACATTGTCGACGGGCACTATCACCGCATGCCATTTTAGATAAGGTATGTCGTCAGTGGACCTGCTATTTTTACCAGATCTAAAGATTGTAGCAAAAAACATATTTTTTTTCATTTGCTGCGGTAAAAATTTTCAAACATAATTCATTTAAAATATGTTTTCTAAACCACCAAATATTTTTATTAAAAATGGAAAAAGCTTATACCTGAGACACACAACAATATTTAATTATCATTAAGCTACATTTAGACAGCAGTAGCAGTAGAATGGGGATGCAGTAGTTGCTATACTGCTATTGATAAAATTACAATGTCAATGTAACTTAATGATCATTAAATTTTGTCTTCTATCAAAGGTAGCTTTCAAAATAAATATTTAGAATTATTATTTAAATTGCATTTTGTGATTTGGGAAATTTATTACAAGTATATTTAACGAAAATTATGGTGAAAAGTTATTTTAATAAATACACATCGGAAATGGTCTGCTTTTAAAAAAGAATAAAAACTAATAAATTGTTTATTTATAGTCATAAAAAATGTTTATTATTGTCTAATAAAAATGAAAACATTTTTCGTAACGAAAATAGAAAAACATTATATTGCAAAATAGAAACCAATTACTTCTTTTGATTGCATGCCTATTTGTCATTGATAAGAGAACTAATATTGCTAATATATTAGTTAAAAGATAATTTATTATTCAAGAAAAAATTAAATATTTATAGTTTTTCTCGAAACATGTTTTCTATATTATTTTCGTAAATATATATATAATAAACATTGCGTTTACATATCCGCAATAATATTTTAAATATTTTTAACTGCAGACTTTGAGAATCACGTAAAGCATTAGAACTCTAAAAAATGCTAGTACTTATATGTTTATTAAAAATTTACCAACATACACTTTTTTAAAGTTTATAAAAGTATTAGAATCACTGAAATATAGTAATAACCGGAACGCGCACTGGCCGCTCAAATGCGAGCCGAGAGAGATAGCGATATACGGGAATTCGCGTCTTTGTCTTTTCTATTGGCGTAGCATTGCTACTACATGATAACTTAGATAGCTATGAAAAAAAAGAATCTCACTGCTATATTGAAAAAATGTCAAATTAATATATCAAAAATGATAAAAATACATTTTATAGAGGAATTCCCCAATAAAATCTCATTACGTATCGTTTAGCCGATGCATTTAGCTACAATTTAATATGCAACAATATACTATATTATATTATTACTATATTTCAGTGATTAGAAAATGAAAATTTTAAAATTAATATTATATTAATTATTAAAAATCTTTATTTTACACCGTGCATAAGTTGAAAAGACAAAACAAATAATTTATAATATTCACTAAATTTATTTGATAATCTACATTTATTTTTTCAAATTTATGACCATTAAAACGTATACGAACAAAAGTATAATATACCAAAGCCATAAAACCATCTGATTTTTAAGAAATATTAAATCATGTTTAGAAATTTCTATAATTTTTAAGTTGTAGCTCAATATTTGACATTTTACTTTTCTGCTTAATAAACATTATTGTTTTAATTTTCTTGAATTAGGTTTACGACTATTTTCAAAATGTTGTAGGATAAAGATATACATAATAAATTTTAACGAAATATAATACCTTAATATATTCCAATATCTATGAATTTCTTCTTTAATCCGTAGGCTAAATGAAGTTCTCGTATATTCTCTTTACTTTCTCAATGCAGAAAATATGCAAAAACGTAGAGTGAATAATTAGACAAACGATTAATGAAACGTTACACTGTGAATTTTGATTGATTCGAAATTAGTGTTAAAAAAGAAAAAGATTTTAACGTTGAATTTTGAAAATGAACCGAAATCAAATGACGAGAATTTAGAAATTTAGAAAAACCTAAAAGTGTTTTTGTTTTGTCAACAACATTTTGTTATAATTTTTATTTTGTTTTTTCATATGGTTACTAGAAAATTTGACATTTTTGACAAAGCTATCTATGTTATTTGTGTTTTAAATAATAGTAGTAATGAATAATTTAACTAAATTTTTTAAATATTGCATTTTAATTTGCTTGAAAATTATTTTAAAATATTGAAAAAAAAGAAATGTATTTATAAATAATTTAAAAACAAAACAATTAAAAACAATTAACAGTTGGCGACATCTACAAGATTATAGAAGAACTATGTTACAAAATATGCCCACATTTTCTTGCAACGTGTTCAAAACAAATATATCAGCGCCACAAGTGAAATGTACGTAAACTTTTCAAACTACTAACGAAAATCAATAGTTAATTCTATAACACGTAAGCAGATGGCATTATATATATTAAATTCAAAGATTATGTTTCCAACATTATTTTCTGGTATTAAAATAGTTAGTTTGGAAATTTTCTACTAGATAGCAGAAACAGTAATATATTTAAACAAATTTAAACAAAATCTACTTTCGTATGCACAGTTATTCAATCAAAGCTTTTTAAAAAATGCAATACAACAAAAATTAATTTTTTTTTATACATTTTGCTACAAATATTATATTATCTAAAATAACTGATTTTTATTTACCAATATTTATTTTTAAATAAATATATAAAATTATTTGCATTATTGTTGCGTAAATGTAAAATTAAATTAAGTTAAAATATTATGATAATAATTTTTTCGTTAACAAGTATTAATTTGTTTATGCAAATAATCACATATTATGTATTTTAAATAACACTACGCAACCATTCTATGTAATTAAATTATATCCAGTTACTATTATACAAATTATTTCAGCGTTGGTAGATAAAATTTCTGCGTTAGTTGTAAATAAAATGTCATGTAGTTTAAATGTTTTTATTCAATATAATTGTTAGTTACCTAAATCAAATTTAATACAACGTTTTTTAATAACTACAAGATGCAAGCAAGTTGCAGTAGCTCTGGCTATTTTATTTATTTATATAAAGATGACAACATTAAAAATTAAAATTAGTAAAACTAGAATTTACAAAATAATAATTTATTTAACAACAAATGGAAGAATACACGAGCCATAGGTAAATGCAAAAGGTTTATGTATAAAAAAAGATCAATTTACGCATTTTACCATATTTTTATACAACTTCTTGCAATTAGAATTTAACATTTCAATAAACATCACAACAAAAATCCTTAATTTGTCATTTCTAAAACTATTTGTGAAACTATTTCAATTGTTTTCGTTGTACTCTTGTGATTTGGTTATTTCGGTGCATGTATTTATATAACGCTAAAGTGAAATAATAATATAGCACTTTTCTAACAGTTTTTAATTGTTTTTATCATAAACAGATATTTTATGAACAAAAAATGTGCAACTAAAATACAATTTTTTTGACAATTGTAAAAGAAATTTTAAAATATATCACTACAATAACAAAACTAGTAACTATATTAACGTACACTGTAAAAAAATTGATGTAAATATATATTATATAAATGTATTTTTTCAAAAAAATTGTAATATTATGTCAAGTATCAATGTAAAAATTACAAAATTCTGCTATTTTACTTTTAATATTTATGTAAAATTACATAAATCGATATTACATTTTCTTTTTACACTAAAATATTTTTTTTTGTTATAGTAATAAATAATAATTCATTTATTACTAATAAATAGAAGTATTTCAAAAGTTCCTTGATTCGCTCCGCGCTTATAACAGAAATTAAACTAAATATTATTTCTAGTATAAAACCTTGTTCCACTAAACTGACATCGGCTGGGTTTGAGTGGTTCGGAACCTACTAGAAGCTGTAGGTTTCTTACTTGACTGTGGGCTAACAACCCGCACCATAAGCAATGCAAGTAAACATAGTTAAGAAACAATGGCACCTCAATTTCAAAACTGATTTTTGAGAAAATTACTTTTGTCGTTTACTTAAAATTACTTATTAAAACAATTTTTATTAGTCTATTTGAATTTTATAATATTAGATATAAACAAGATTAGAAGTATATATATAGACCACTTTGAAATTTCTCGGAAAGTTGGCAACACAATATCTTTAATAAAATTATAATTTATGTGGGCACTAGAAGAAACTTTTCTAAAAATTTGATGAAAATCGAATAAATAATGTATAACAATGAATTTTAAAAAAAATGTGATTTTTTTCTCGATAAGTTGGCAACAGTGTATTTTGTTAAAATTGCATAATTTATTTAGGCACTAGAAGAATTTTATGAAAATTTGATTAAAATCGGTTAAATAGTGGTCATAAAGATTTTTTCAAGTAATTTTTTTCTCGGAAAGTTGGCAACACTGGATATTAATAAAATTATATAATTAATGAGAGCATTAGGGAAATCTTTTCTGAAAATTTGATCAAAATCGAATAAATAATGTAGCCAATATAAATTTTTAAAAACTTTAGTAATTTTTTTTTCGGAAAGTTGGCATCACTGGATATTAATAAAATTATATAATTAATGAGAGCATTAGGGAAATCTTTTCTGAAAATCTGATCAAAATCGAATAAATAATGTAGCCAATATGAATTTTTATAAAGTTTAGTAATTTTTTTCTCGGAAAGTTGGCATCACTGGAAAAAATAAAAGCACATGACCATCTTGGGTACCAGACAAATTTATCCTGAAAATTTCATTAAAATCGATTGAACCGTCTAGGAGGAGTTGCGGCCACAAAATTTTGACTTACAACCGAGCGAGCTGACGACGCACACACATACACCCACATAAACTAAGTTCAGATTCGTCATCTAGGGACTATTAGAAGGATTTCTATACATAATTTTTTTTTTTGAAAATGTTACAGACACCGTACCAAACGCTATACCACTTTTCCTTGCAGTCAAAGTGGTAAAAAATGTATCATTAATAGAAATACTATTTTCATATTTGATAAGAGGTAGTATAAATTTATTTTTAAAGGGAAAAATTAAAGCACTTTTTCAATGTTTGGCTGTGGACTAAGGATTCGCACCATCACCAATGCAAGTAAAAATTGTTAAGAAACTATATATTCAGCTTCTCGAGCATATAGTCCCATATTTCACCTAGAAATTACGGGAACTGGTGGTGATGAATAAATATTGTATTTCATATTTTACAAAAATGGAAAAGAAAATTTATAACATCCGTATAAAATAATAATTAAAAATAAGAATTGTAAAGAATATAATTATACTCCAATCAAAATCACAATGCTTACTTAGCATGCGCGTTAAATTAATAAACCAAGCCTCATACATATTAGAGTGCCTCTTTATACTACTGTGAGAAAAGGGTTGCATACATAACATATTTTATTTACATATTATTTAAGTACCACCATTGTACCACATAAGATTTCTGAAAATATTCTTTACTCATATATTTTACAAATACTCTACAATTATTAAAAAAAAAACATAATCTATGATGCACTATGATAGTTTTTTAAAAATATTATTTTTATTATTTTTAAAATAAAATAAGACATTTACACTTATATATTACATTATATATTAAGTTATATAAAAAACTTAGTGCGAATGCGATAAAGTTTATGTTGGACAGATAGGTAGAACTGTTTCTTCTAGAACATGAGAACATAGAACATAATAGATTAATATATCTAAACCATCAAGATAAATCGGTAATTTATTGTATACAACATGCGGTAGAAAATCTTTATAATGTAAAATTCGAAGACAATGTAATAATTGCAAGACTCATCAATATTAACAAAAGATTGATAAGAGAAGCAATAGAAATTTATAAAGAAACCGATAACATCAATCAGTGTAAAGGCATTGTTTTAATTAAAATTTGATTTTCTTTAATCAAAAATTTATAAATTTTGTAATCTAGTTGCTTATTTTATTTCCAGGTAACTTGTTTCTATGTTTTCTTTACATACTGTAGTGTCATTTGTGTAATTTTTCCTGATAATGATGTACGTGGAGTACGTCGAAACAGCGATTATTAATGAAAATTAATACCTATATCCTAAGACCGTTTTATTTTATTATAAATAAGAATTTAAAATAAATGTTTAATTATTGCTTAAAATTAATTTTGTTCAATAGAGACATGAAAAATACTATAAAATACATATGGTAAAAAATCTTTTGGATTTTGTGTTAAAATAACACTATTTTGTATAAATATATATGCGTGAAAAAAAAACACTAATTTTGTTTATAAATTTCACTTGAGAACACAAAAAAAATAGGATTTAAATTTTCGATAAAATTAGTAAGTTTTTTTTTACATTTTTTATTAATGTGATTTTTACATTAATTTTGTTGTATCCTAAATAGGACGCCGAAGGAGTTTAAAATACACAAAAATAAATTGCAATCTGTTTTACTAAAATAAAAGATATACACTGGTACATACAAAAAGATGTTACAACTTGAATAATATTATTCAGATTGGTATTAATATTTATTTAATAAAATATATTTGTTTAATCCATAAATTTAAATTTTCACGGACTAGCTTATAACATATTGTTTTGTTTTGTTTTTTAATTCAAAAAATAATAAATTTAAAGCAGTGTGAGTAGTAACCTTTTTACTATATTTCAATTTACAAATAAAAAAGAAATTTATATAAATGTCCTGTGCTGAAAATCAGCTGATTTGGACAGATTAAATACCATCATACTACTACAAGTACTAAACTGTAATTGCAACTAAAGTTTTATCTTTGCAATAACTTTTATCACAAGTTTTTGTTTTTATATCTTACATTTTTTCTTACGATTAGAACAATCAAATGAATTTCTGGTATATCAAATATGAATTTATATCGAAAAGTTTATTAAACGTCAAAACTGTTTGTTTAATTCATAATTTTAAGTTTTCACGGAAAACTTGGAGTAGTATGCTAGCTTATAACATATTGTTTTGTTTTTTAATTCGAAAAATATTAAATTTAAAGCAATGTGAGTAGTTAGCTTTTTACCGGAACCTGTACAACAAAATATTATTTTACAGCGCGAAATAATATCTAAAGCCACTCCTGCGGCAAAACTTGGCCACCGATCCAACCCGACGCCTTACGTCGCTATACTATCAAAACCCGAGCAGCAGCCGTTGTTCGTTCGCTCGCTCGAAACTCCCGTTCCGCGTAACGCTCAGTTCTGTGCACACCGGCGTCGGGACGCTATCATATTTTTACAAGCCCCGGGTCTCGCGCGTCGAAAATGTGCGACGAACCGTATTCGCCGGCTCGCCTCGCCAAGGGTCGTTCCGCCTCGATATGCGCCACCGGATCTTCCAGCATGGAGGCGATCATCGCCGAAACGTCTACTCCCGATGGCACGCCAACGGGCCGCAGGCGACGACCTGCGGCTCGCTCTCAGAGCGCGAGAATCGCTTCCGGAAGGTCAATTCGGCGAAGAGCTGCCGTAGCTGCAGCCGCTAATAATTCGGAGTTGAAGAGTCATTATAACAGTGAACCGAAGTTGGCTGATGAAAGCGATATATCGCCAGGAAGTCGGAGAAAGAATGTTAACAGAAGAGGTACGTCGGTCTATCACAGGAAGAGTACCGCATTTCTGGAGATTCCGGATCAGAGAAGTGCATATGGTAATAGGAATATGCAAGAAGAGGAGGAAGATGAAGATTCTTATAGATTGAGATCGTTTAGTTTTACTTCGAAAGGAGGTTAGTGAAAGATTAGCTATATTTTCTTGAGGAAAGATATTTTAAATAATTTCCAGATCTACAATCTGAAGACCGGTTTCTCTAACTCCGAATAAGATTTGGAATAGCTAACATGGAATAAATATAATGCAAAAATAGATCCATTTTATTCGTAGTTGGAAAGACCGATCTTAAAAAAAATGTACGAATTAAAATTGTGGATTTATATAAAATTAGTGTTGTGTTACACCCACCAATAATTTTCAAAACTAAATTTTCTTATATTTTTTTTAATCATTTATCATTTATCTTGTTAGTATATCTTACATTATTTCATATTGCAATTTTTATTTCAAAAATAATTTAGTAGGGAAATTTTTTTTTTTTTTTTTTGAAAGTACTGACTCAGACTTAAAACTCTGTTAAATTAATACTGAATATTTTTTATAATATACCTTTAAATATTCCTTATGCTATGACAAAATCTCATAGCTTGAAATTCAAAATAATAACTAAGTAATTGTTTTAGACTCAATTTTTATATTATGAAAAACGAAAATAATTTAATAGTTTAAATTTTTGTAAAACTACTTTTATTATGTAGCTAGCTCATTAAAATTTAAGTAGAAAGAAGAATAAAAATAAATAACTTTTTCTAAATAGTAAATATAAAATATTTATTAAATATAATTCTAATAAAACAATTTTTATTATATATTTTTATAATATTTCTGAATTTATTTAAAGATTTTAAATAATTTCTTAATTCTATTTCCGGTTTTACAAAGACCAAAAATAGCTTTAAAATTTCCAAACAAGTATACGTGTACTTTTTAGCTATGAAAGGTTGATAGGTTTGTTTTATTACCATGTCATACTAAGTTTAAAAACAGTAGTACTGTCCAAATAGCAACATTGTAGGTCCATTTACATGTCACATTACTTGTGGTTATACCTGGTATTAGATTTAACGTTTATCGACATATCTATACTATTATATTTACATTATAACATCCGGTCCGGTTGAATTCAAACACTTGTGGATTCAAAATACAAGCTCTAATACATTATCGGAAATTATACTACTACTTCAACTAATTGCTTTTTACATTTTGTAAAGTTATTTATAAATGAAAAACATACATAGGTATTGGAATTAATATTGAAATTTTTAATAATTTTTATGTAATTTTATGATTATCTATTACAAATATAGGCATAAAATGTTGTTAAATGCTTTGTATGTAAATAACTTAATATTTCAATTTACAAATAAAGAAGAAATTTATATAAATGTACTGTACTGGAAATCAGCTGATTTAGACAGATTAAATACCATGATATTACTACAAGTACTAAATTGTAATTGCAACTAAAGTTTTATCACAAGTTTTTGTTTTTATATCTTACATTTTTCTTACGATTGAAACAATTAAATGAATTTTGATATATCAAATATGAGTTTCGAAGAGTTTATTAAACGTCAAAACTAAAATGATATTTATTTCTTATTGGAACGCTACCTAATCTTTAAACACCAATGTAGGTGTTCAAACAAAATAAGAATTAAATGATACGTGATTAAATTTAACGAAAAAGTTTGAACTTTTGTAGTATAAATAAAACGGTTTTAGGTTATAGTTCTGTATTAATTTTTATTAATAATCGACGTTTCGTCAGGAAAAAAGAAATATATTTCTGACAAGTTATTAATGTTCTATCTAGGGCTGGGCGATATTGAAATTTCAATATCGATGTTTGATATTTTAAAAATATCGATAATATCGATATATTATTATATCGATTATTGATATTTTGATATATACAGATACAATTTAAATATTTATATATTCAATAAAAAATTTAACTTATATCAATCAATAAAAATTTAATTTAATTTAATAATGTTTCAATATTTACATTAAGAATAAACATTAGGCGCTTGGAGCACATGCAATAAATAATAGTAAGGAGTGTAGTGAGTAGCTGTCGTTGCCCCACGTTTTTCTTTATGGGGTTATAAATCTGTATGAGGCTAGGAAAAATTATTTTATATTTTTTAGTCCTTGTTAAAAATAATTATTTTTCCGAATTTTTTTATAAAAAAATATATTTGGAATAAATAAAATATGTTATGACATTGTTAAAATAGTAAATTTTACTGAGTGCAACAAGCCATGTAGTACTAGCCATTATATTTACATAACCTTATTTTTGTTTTTAAATTTGCAAATTATGTTGTTGTGGAAATGTGATTTTAGACCAGCTTTATTTTTTTCTGGACAATTGTGTATATTTTGTTTTAACATTACATGGTTGAATTTAATATCAAATGTTTTTACATGCGGGTTTAATGCATACTTCAAGAAAAAGAATGTATAATTTTACAAATTATTTTGCGAAAACAGGATTGAAATATAATAAGTTTAAGTTTTCAGCAAATATTAATTAATAGTATGTTAGGTAATAACATTAGAGAGTTGAACATAGTTCAAATTAATGTCAACACTGGTAGAGTAATTACAGCTTTAACGTAATCCTAACATAAACTATACTATTTAGATAAACTTTAGCAAATCTATAATTTACCTCGTACTAAATTTAGACATTCATGATTTATTGTTTGTTCCTTGAAATTGTAATATTAAAAATTTAGATGGAATAAAGAGTTTCATTAAATATATTGTGAAAATAAAAAACAAAAAAATTAATAAAATATTAATTTTTTTGAATTAGTGCCTCACATTCTAACTAAAATTTTATCTACTGAGTCGATTTTTTAACGCTCAATTAAGTACAATTAACTACACATATAAGTAAAACTTAAAAATAATTAGTTTGTTTTTCAATTTTTAGTTTCTAATAACACTAGAACCAGTCGCATAAAACTGTTCCCACCCGTAAAGGGAAGGAAAGTTAATGTATTTTTTTCTGGAGAATCCAAATCTGCAATAAAAAATGGAGTTTCCCATTTAAGATTTCAAAGTTATCTCCTGCCCCTCAAAGGGGTGGGCAGTAACTCTTCAATTTTAGTATGAGTGAATGGCAGCCTCAAAAATATTAACTATTTGTGAAATTTTTTCGTCCGATGCTTATTTTTGGAAATATTTCGAAGTCTTCACTTGAATCGACCAGCCCATATAATCAATATAAGAAACTGATGAGTTATGAAAAGAATTAAAATTCATAAATAATTTTTTGAAATATTTTATAAAATTACTTATGTAAAACAAATAAAAAATTCTAATACTTTTTTCTTATCATTTAATATTAACGAGTTATGAATAATCAAACTTACTTATTGGTACATACGTATTTTCGGAAAAGTTTCTCCTAGTGCCCACATAATATTATTAAAATACAGTGTTGCCAACTTTCCGAGAAATGTCAAAGTGGTCTATATATGGGTTTACCCTAATACTTCTAATCTTGTTTATATATTAAATTAAAGAAAACCCAATTCTTTGAAATTTTAGATAAATGAATCACCTTTAAAACATGTTGACGAAATCACATTTTTTTCACGCCCACAAAATTCATTCTCATATTTACGCTTTCTTTCATTCATTCAACATAATTTATAATTAAATTTTCATTTTTCAAATATTGAATATTTTGTTCGACTTTTTCAACATACAAATTATTTTTTGCACATTAATTTATTTCTAAAAATTTGTGTGCTTTAATAGAATATTTCAATTTTATTTTATTTTTTCATTTCACGTACACTAAAATCCGAAATAACTTACACTGAAAACTGAAATTTATTTATTTATATGAAACTGACTAAAGCCTGAAATATGTACGGGTACGCGAGCGTGCGAATTTGTGAATATCGAAAAAGTTTAAATTTTTTATTGAATACTCTATGTTGCCAATAAATTTTTCGACAAATAACTTTATTTCAATTTTCATTGGTTAGAAATCAGTATGCTTAATCGTGCGACTAAGTTGATACGTGCTACTCCATTGAAGTTAATGTCATTATTGTTTAATTATTTTTTAATAAAATATTTCTGTTTTAATATAAATTATATTTAACTGAAATAATACGGCTACAGGTTGTAATTCTGTAGTAATATTTATTAATAATTGATGTTTCGATGTACTCAACGTACATCTTTACAAATGACATTTACAGTAAATGAACAGAAAATAGAAACAAGTTACTAGGTAACAAAATAAGTAAATATGTATAGATTATAAAATTTACAAATTTATAAATTTGATTTAAATTTTCGAATTTTACATCATAAAGATTTTCTAACGCATGTTGTGCAATAGCAGATTTATCTGGATGGTTTAGTCGTATTAATCTTTTATGTTCTGTCAATCTAGTAGAAACAGTTCGACCTGTCTGTCCAACATAAACCTTACCCATTCGCACGTAGTTCTATATATACCCGAAGATTGAAGAAGTATAATATCTCTTACGCTCTAAAGCCGTTTTATTTTAATATAATGAATTCTGAAAAAATTTTATACTATGTTGGTTAATTGAATTAACTAAAACATAGTATAATTTTTATATTTATTTTCAAAATGGCGGCGGCTTTTTTAAAAAAAATTGCTTACAATTGACCCTTTTTTTGGTTTATGGATAAAAATTATACATTTTGTAGGTTGCAACAAAAGTTAACATCTAATTTGAATTTTGACCTGATTACTTTGACGTCATTTTTTTGAGTAAAAATTGTTAAATGTTGTTTACTGTATTTGTTGTAAAAGTTCCCAAAAATTATTGAAAAACACCCAAAAAAAGCGATGCTACAAACGGGAATACCCCCTTAAGATATGGATAACCGTAAAAATTAGTCATATTTTTACAGTTTCTGAGATATCTGTGCTTAAAAGCTTAAGTTGTAAATATTAATAAAAATTATATAACTTGAAACATTATTTTTACTATAATAGCTAAAACATTAATTAGGCGAAACATAGTTTTGAAAGTAAAGAGAAATAAAGAAGAATAACATTTTATACGTGCGTAATATTTTTTAGTAATGACCTATACGTGTTTGCATTTATATTTCTTTTACCGTCTATTTAATTCAGTGAAGTAATCGCATAAATTTTATTGTTTTGAAGTAAAATTATATTTAGAAACAATAGTAATTTATTACGACAGTTAACCCAGAATTAATATCTACTACACTGTAAAAAATGTAAATTAAATTTATGTCATTTTACATAATTTTTAACAGTAAAGTAGCAGCATTTTGTAATTTTTACAATAATAATTTATGTAGGAGTATTACATTTTCATGTCATATTTACAGTCATAGAATATGTATATTTACATAAATTTTTTATAGTGTACTATCGCCCTCATAATGTAAGTCCTGGGATAAGTTAAATAAAAAATTAATATAATATACTCAAAAATATTGAGATTTTATATTTTTCCCAAAATTTCACAAGATACTCAGTCCTTAAATCGACTTGTTAGGCTATACATTAATGACTGGCCAGTTGCATAGCCTAACAAGCCGATTCAAGGACTGAGTATCTTGTGAAATTTTGGGAAAAATATAAAATCTCAATATTTTTGAGTATATTATATTAAATTTCACAATGACAATATGAACATTTATTTGTTCAAGGTTTATTATTAAAACATTAGTATCTTTTAATTCAAATAATTAACGGCCGGTTTCATAATGAATATTTTAGTCAAAACAAACTTTAACTCGACAAAGAAGCATTGTTTAATTGATAACAGCAAATCATTTTGCAATTAGAAATTTGAAAAGTTGACAAAGAAGCATAGTTATGTTGATATCGATAATAATTTTGTCAGTAGAATTTAAAATCGATGTTTTTTTGTCAGCTTAAAGTCGACTTTAGTTAAAGTGTTTATTATGAATCTGGCTGTAGTTCAATAAAATATGCTTTTCGTTAAAGTAAAAATATTTTACTATTCAATAATCAAATAATAATTTATTTTATTTTATTGTATTGTTAAAAATACTTTTAAGATATATACTTTAAGCTGTAAATCAAATAGTTTTTACGGTGATAATAATTTACACTTTAGTTTCTAATTATCTAATTATTATTAGAGTAAAATTGCTATAAATAAATTACTATAAATAAAACGGCTTTAGATTGTAGTTCTGTATTAATATTTATTAATAATCGACGTTTAGACGAACTCGATGTGAATGCGATTTTTTTCCCAAAATAGATACCAATAATATGAAAACAATTTTTGGAAAAAACAAGATTTAACCACAGACATATGCTATTTCTTAACCTTCACAATGAACAATCAAATCTACGCCCTGATGAAGTGGACAAAAATATGCCACAAAAGCTTAGATTGAATCTTAAATGAGTTTCCTTCTTGTTTAACATCTTTTCAAAATTTTTGACTACCATACCCATTAAAAATTTTTTTTGTATATGTACCGGGTGTTAAAAAGGAATGGAAACTATTAATTTAGAATGGAGGTGCGCTTTTCAATTTCATATCCAATTTTAGAAGGAGAATCCACAAAAGCGATAAAAAGTTTCCGCAAAAATTTTCAAAATTTGTCCTCTTTTTTCTCTCAAAGAGGGTGGAGCTGTGGGGCTCAATTTGCAAATCTAGAAACAGTTTTTTATGGAGAATGCAATCAAAAATGGGTGTTTTCATTTAAGTTTCAAAACTTGCCCCCGCCCCACCCTCCAGGGGAAGTGTGGGTAGTTTTTTTATATCATGCCTGAATAGATTTTCAAAAATAAAGAAACACTTGTTTTGTAACTTTGTAATCCAATGTGTCGTTCTCGAGATATTTAATAATTTTCATTATTTTTGGACACCCGGTATATATACAGGGTGTAACAGAATAACTATTCCTAATTTTCAGAAATGATAGAGGGCACATAAAGAAACATTTTTTATTAATAAACTATTGTCCGGAAATTTTTTTTTTTTTTCGACAGTCGATTGTAAAAAACACAACTTTATGTTATAACCCGAGAATTAACGGAGATTTATAATATCCGTTAAGACCATTTCATTCTACTCAAAAAGGTGCCTTAAGAATGTGAAAATTATTTTCATCTAATTTAAAAAACCATCGAGATAACGCCATTTATCAAAATACGGAAAAAGCGAACTTTTCGCCATAACTCGAAAACAAAAGACGATAGCTAATTTTTGTTTTCATAATTGAGTTTCTCTCAAAAAAAGCGATAGAGGATGCGCGGTACATTTTTCCATATCTCTTATAGTTTCCGAGTTCCCCTATGAAAACGTCCAAATTTGCCCACCCTGTACATCGTTACAACTTGTGTATCGAAAATGGTGGTCGTAACTTCGAACAATTTTTATAAAGTTTAATGCACTATTATTTCTAATAAAATGTTCCTTAACTTAACTACTCTTTGACGTTGTAATAATTAAAATTGTTTTTAACGATATCTAGTGTATCTTGACACCGAGAAATTTTCGGACACTAGTTTATTAATAAAAAATGTTTCTCTAAGTGCACTCTATCATTTCTGAAAATTAGGAATAGTTATTCTGTTACACCCTGTATATATATATTATATATATATATTGATTTTTTTCTGTTGCAATCTAGAGAAGAAAGAAAACAACAATACTTTTTGACATTTTTCCTGTCTAGTCTTTGAAATTTCCATGCAAGCCACGAAACAACATAATACACTTCAACAGCGGAAAAAAAACGAACGACATTTAGTTCAAGTATTTGACTTCTTATTCTTCTTGTTTTTCTGTTTAAACAAACGTGTTTAACGGTTCGTTTGGCGCAAAATTATTTCGATTTGCATCATGCTATATTTTCAAGTTTAGTTTTTCGCTTACAGTGTTTTTCGGCTTACGTGCAAATCTTGTAAACTTATTTATTTATGCTAACCTATTTTTGGAACGCCCCTCTGTTAGGTAATTTATTATATTCATTCATATCCATATTCAAACATGCTAGATTTGAATTTTTTTTTACATTGGAATTGGCAAACGCAAAATATAATCACAGGGTAAATTATGGTAGTATTATGAAATTTTTTGGATATATTAGGTTATGTCAGAAAAACTGGAATAAAAAATGGAATATATATTAATTATATTTTTTCTTGGTCTGTCACACAATATGAAAAGTCATTTTATATGTGTATAAAACTTCTTATGGTATATGTGACATTTCTTTTAAGTCAAAATTTACTTTTGTAAATTTATAAATATATTTTTTTTTATTTGAATAATGTATTTAAATAATCAAGTGAAACTGCTTATCTGTCATTTATTTAATGTAGGAATATAAATTATTGTAGTTGCTACCCGTATTGGCACAAATAAAAAATTAGGAATTTTTATTTTTTCCAATCGAAATTAGATACTAAATAGTAAATTAAGAATTTATATAAAATGTGACTAACTTTATTGAAACCATATAGAAAACTTTTTTTTTTATCCACACTGGAACAAATTGATGTAAATTTACATATTCTGTAAATGTATTTTTTCAGAAAAAATGTAATATTACGTCTATTATCATAGTAAAAATTACAAAATGTTACTATATATATATATATATTAATTTTGTGTTAATTACTAAATAACACAATAAATTAATCCTTATAATAATCTCGTTTAATCATCGTTAACTAATTTTATCCAGTGTGAATAAACTGTCAATTTCGTACATGAAAACATCTTTCTATTTATAAATGTGTATATTAAATCAATTAAATCCAAATACCTTTGTGTTAGAGAGGTTAACCTTTCGCCAAAATGGTCGCTTTGAATATTAATTAGCCACAATTCTCTCAACCCTTGTATTAAATGGTAAGGGGTGGGGTGGGGGGTAAATATATATGTGTGTGTGTGACATGTCACACGATTTAATTAAAAACGAGTAACACAAATAAACCTAATAAACAGGCCCCAGATATCATGCGTAAAATATTTCAATATTTGGCAAGAATTTGTCGGCGCCGTTTATTAACCAATAGAAATGAACTTTTGGCAAAAATCATTGGCAAATTGTGATATATATATATATATATATATATATATATATATATATATAGGGTAATGAATTATTTTAATCGAATATAATGAATATATTTTTCAATTAAGCGTAATTGGCTGGATTGTTAATTTAGTGCGCTATGTTATAGTTCAGTAAATTTTCGATGTTTGTGCAAAATAAATTTAAATTTTCAGTTATATAACAATATGGTTGGTCAGCAAAACCAAACCAATTTTTTTCACATATATATTGCATAGTTATTTTTGTTTCATATGGATTTCTATGCGCAAATTATAAATAATAATTGTAATAATTTTTTGTAAATATTATATAACATTAATATATATATATATATATATATATATATATATATATACATTAATTTCCACTTTATTAAGTGTAACATGAAACTATATGTATAGTAAATAAAGAGAACATAGAAACAATGTACTAGGTAATGAAATAAGTAAATAACTAGATTATAAAAAAAAATTTAATTAAATCAGTGCCTTCATACTGCTTGATGTTATCTTTTTCTTTATAAATTTCTACTACTTCTATTATCAATCTACTCTTAATATTATCTTCAAATTTTACATCATGAAGATTTTCTACGTAAAACAATATTTTTTTAATATACACTAATAAGTCGATTCTGTTCACATCTGCAAGACCCATGCATTACAAAATATTTTGTTATTTTTTACCAAAATAAGAATTCCATTTACTAAAAAAAACTAAACATTCTGTAATGCTACAGGTCTTATTGATGTTGCCAGAATCGACCCATAATAAATTTTTAGTAAAATTATACCACTGAAAAAAATTTTTTTTTTAATGTATTTTATTTTATATTTTTTAGATTTTACAAGATTTTGCTACCAATTTTTTTGTACTGTCATCGAAAATAAATATGTATGCAAAGTTTGAAAAAAAATGAGTATTGCAAAATTAGATGAAAAAAAGTTGAACAACAAACAAAATTGTTAAAAATAAATAAAAATTTGTAATAATAATGGTTATGACTCACGACAAAATTTGATGATTTTTAGATTATTATTATTTAAATAACATACATTTAACATAAAAGTTTTAAAAATAATAATCTTTTTGAATATTCTTATGTATATGAATAAGGAAATTTTTAACATTTTTTCTTTTTATTATTTAATTAATTTAATTGATTATATAACACAAAATTTAACTTAAACGTGTGTTATATGAAAAATATTAGTCTAGATATTTAAACAACTTAAAATTGTATAATTTTTATCAATTATAATAAGCAAGTATCAAGAAAAGTAATATTTAAAATTTACGAGTTATGTCACATAAAATAATTTTATTACTTTTTTCCGTAGAAGTTATTATACATTTTAAAGCCAACTGACAATACTAATCTATCAATAGCAATTGAATAACATAAAATATTCGTAAAAATATTAGAGGAGAAAAATGGCTTTTAAATGAGCCATTAAAATTATAAATGCAAATCGTAAAACTGATCCCGACGCAATATGGAACGAAAAATTGAAATATTATTGAATTTGACAGAGTAATATATGAGGATTTCGTGAATTTTTGCCGTATTTCCTTTATGCTCACGTTTCCATTTTCCTTTTTCATTTTGTCATTCAAAATGTTGACACACAAGACAAAAAAAATAGGAAAAACAGGAAAAAAGTTTGATATAGGTACAGTAACCAGATGGACCAGATCAGAAATATATAAATGATTACTAATGGAATGTGTATGTTCATTTTGGAATACTTTTACGAGATGAAATATTTAAATTACATATCTCGATTTTTATTGGTTTTTACAGTACTGAAAAATGCTTTTGAAAACATAAAATTTTTATGGTAAATCTATACTCAATCTTTATGTGAATGCTTAAGGTGTCGTCAGACATGGTTATGCACTTGATGTTCTTTGTGTGATGAAAACAGTTGGTTTTTTCAGCAACATTTATCTATAAAAATATATAAATATTTATATTTATTTCTGATAAACATTTAATAATTTTATTATTTTTCAATTCTTACCATTTTTACAAAACAACAATTGTAGAGTTTTTAATGAAGTGTTGGTAATATCTTTAAAAATAAATAATATGTATGTAGAAATTCTTTATATAGACTATAAAAAGAAGTTACCATTTTACACAAAAATCATAGTAAAAAAAATTACATATTATTTCAGCAAAACGATAAATTTTGTGTAAAAATAATATAATTTTATAATTTTAAGTAAAATAATTAATTTACCTTATTATATATGTTTTTTTACCGAAAAATAAGTAAACTTACATAAAATATACGTATTTTATATGTATATAATCTAAAAAAAATTAAAATCTGTAAATTTACATACTAAACTGTTGTAAATCAATTGCCTCGGGTTTTTATGTAAAATTATCAGGTTTCTTATTACAGTGTAGCTTCTAAATGACGAAGTTGAATTTACGGTAAAATTATGAGCAAATCTATAAGATCTACAACTGATCTATTTCCTGTAAATCGATGTTCTCAAAAAGGCATAATATTCTATAGCGCTACAACTTTTAAATTTTGTGTTTATAATTCCAGGGGTATATGCAGTTTAATATTTTTAATGTTTTGAAAAAACTTTTCCAAATTTGTAACAAAAGAATTACAGTGTTATAATTTTATTTATCACAAATATATTTTGTTTGTTTATTATCTAAATTAATAATGCTAAAAATTAATTGTTCTTAAATACAGTTTAGATATTTATCAAAATTGGCTACATAAATATGTTTCACATATATCACAGATATTTTTTAAAATAAATTAAAATTATTTTTATTAGGAAACAAATGGAAATATATAATTAATGATATATGTTTTAAAACTATGTAATTTTTCTTTTTTTATTTTCTTTTATACTGAAGAAATTTTTTCAAGCCATCGATCATGTTGACTCGCAATAATATTAAATTAAAATGAACCCAAACGGTTTTTTGATTGATCACTTAATTAATTTTACCAGAAAATAAAACCACAATAAAAAATGATCAAGCATATACACGAAATTTGCACGAAATTGTCACATTATATCATTTACAATGTTGTAAAAAAGTGATTTTACTTTTTTAATTGTAATATTTTTAGTATTTATTTTAATTAGTAATAAATCATAATTTTTAGTAAATATACTAATCCAACTAAGATCTGTGGATTAATCAGTGAGCCAACAAATGTTTGTATTTCAATACAGTAGACGTTATGACTACGAAAATAGTCTGAATCCCATCTCTCACAGCCTCTCTGGCAATGGTTGCATTCGATTAGAAGGAACCGAGTAGCGTGACCTGGTACACCGTGAACGGTAATACGCTTTACGCCAAATCTCAGGTGTTTTATTGGTAAAAAAATGTGACTTACTAAACAACACCGTGTAGTTTTAAGTGACCCGCTCGACAGCATAGCCAGTTTATAAATTTGCCATGCGCATTGTAATAATGGCGCTTGTATGTGTTTTATTGGTAACTTGTACGCGTGTTTGCTTACAAAGTTTATCGTTCATGGTCTACCAGATCAGGGTGTTCGGTTCCTTCCAATCGAGTGGGACCATCACTAGAATTATAACACGGCCAACATTTAGTTTGACGGTAAAGACTACGATATAAACACGTTTATTTTTTGTGATTTTGAAATTATTTTTATATATAATTGTGTAACTGCCATATAGAATATTATAATTTGGTTAATGGATATCGGCAAGAATTAATAAAAGTTTCAATAACATTAACGTATATTAAATTTATTGTAAAGTAGCCAATACTTCGCTTATGATTATAAGCTTTTTTTTGAACAAACACAATAAAAAATAAAATAGTACAAGTTTAGAAAGTAAATTACAATAGAGTACGAATTATACAAAGCAAATTACTTACATGATTGATAAATACAAAAATGTTTTTACATTGGTGTAACTAATACTGTTAGCGAATACATAAACTATTCAATACATTTGTTAATTAGAAAACAAATGTATAGTTTATGTATTTTTCGCTAACAATTTTTTCAAATTTCTGTTTTCATGTATACAGTGGTTTATCAGAATTATTTTCCATAAATACAAACATTCATATGTAATAGATGTTACATGTAATTAACAATACTAAAAATTAATTGGATACTATATTCACACCAATTATAATTGCTGCGTTTTTGTTAATATACATATATAGGAATATATCCATTGTTGTTACATTAATTTTTAATAACTCAATTACAGTTAGCTGCACAATAATATCATTAGGACTACCTTTATTTAATAACAAAAACATTAAATTATTGTTGTTAAAAGTACATGTAATAATATTATCGTAATGAATTTATAATGCACCACGTAATATTATTATTGCATTTAAATTTGTTAAATATTTGATCGAGACATAATATTATTACTTGTTATAATATTATCCTGTTTTATTTTCTGAAATCATATTGTAACAATTTAGTATCTTTGTGCAACTTAACATGACAAATTTTCTTCTGAATAAATTTACTTTACTTAAACAAATTTAATATTATAAGAAAATTACAAAATAATTACATATAAATATATTGTTGTTTTTTGTTTTCCTCTGTACAGTTCTTTTTTCTTTATTCTACGACGCGTTTCGATCTTGCGATCATTATCAAGTGTGTTGATCTGTGCGTTGTTTTGTCATTTTATACTTTCAATTTTTGGTGGGGGTGAAGATTGGTTGGAATATTGTGTTGGATTGGCTGTTGATTTGTGTGTTCATGATTGGATTTTTTCGTTTTTCTTTTTGTATTTCCATATTTTCAATTATATTTAATTTGTTACTTTTTTTGTTTATTTTTACTATTTCTAATATTTCTTCTATTGGTCCTGCTGCGTGTGTTGATTTTCTATGAAGTGATTTGCATATTGTGAGTCTGTTTTGTAGTTTCTGAATGAGTGTATGTGTTCATAATATCTATTTTTGAATTTTCTGCCAGTTTGTCTTATGTACGTTGCGTTGCAAGTTTTGCATTTAAGTCTGTATACTCCACTCTTGTTATATTTGTTTTCTGTTTCAATGTTGTGAGTTGTGAAACAGAAAAAAAAATATAACAAGAGCGGAGTATACAAACTTAAATGCAAAACTTGCAACGCAACGTACATAGGACAAACTGGCAGAAAATTCTAAAATAGATATAATGAACACATACACTCATTCAGAAACTACAAAACAGACTCACAATATGCAAATCACCTCATAGAAAATCAACACGCAGCAGGACCAATAGAAGAAATATTAGAAATAGTAAAAATAAACAAAAAAAGTAACAAATTAAATATAATTGAAAATATGGAAATACAAAAAGAAAAACGAAAAAATCCAATCATGAACACACAAATCAACAGCCAATCCAACACAATATTCCAACCAAACTTCACCCCCACCAAAAATTGAAAGTATAAAATGACAGGACAACGCACAGCCCAACACACTTGATAATGATCGCAAGATCGAAACGCGTCGTAGAATAAAGAAAAAAGAACTGTACAGAGGAAAACAAAAAACAACAATATGAATATACAAGTTCAGGAAAATAAAAACAAAATAAATTACATATAAATTATATATATAATCATATTTAGCCACCAAATATGAATCCAAAATGTAACTTAAAACTGAATTCTTGCTCGTATTTTACTGATATGTTACTTTCTTAGTGATTTAACTTGATGATTGACTGTATCCTGCTTCTGATCGTACCTTGCTGTTGACCGTAACTAACCTCCTTTTTTAAGTTACATTTTTGCCATCGAACTAAACTCGGCGAGGTGGTAACATAAACATAAATATCTAGTTTACTGTGCAATCGAACTTTAAACATCATTTCAAAATATATCGAAATTGCTGACAGTTGCTCAAAGTTCAATGCACTAGAAAAGCTTAACAAACGCTTACGTTTGTTATAATCTGAATATTTTTATCAATTAAGTGTAGGAATTGTCGACTAGTTTGAAAATATTATTAAATATATAGATGGAGTTCAGTTTTTTATATAAACTGCAATGCCAAAGTTTCTGCAATCACAATACGATATAGTAGGTTCTAGAAAATTTATGACTACTACTTCAATTTTAGAAAATATAATCATGTTTCCCAGTATTAAAATAATTGGTGTATGTGTTGAGATAGTTGTGTTTTAATAAGAAATATATATATATATATATATATATATATATATATATATATATATATATATATATATATATATATATATATATATATATTAATTTAGATAAATTCTTTTTTTTTCATTTTGTACATGGTTGTTTTTTATGTTTTAATATAATTAACCTACATATTAATTGTTATGTTTATATATATATTTAATAACATATACTAAATTGTATTTATACAAAGTTTTACATACATATTTATGTATTTTTTTACATTTGACAATATTTAAACTAGTTACTAATGTGAGTATGCTGATGATGTGTGTATTATTGTGTGTATTGATCATGTATTACATGTTTATTTATACTGTAGACCCCTGAAGCAGGCAATAGTTATTGCCGTTGACATTGTATAAATAATAAGTAATAGACCAAATTCAAGTAGTTAAATATTTATATTTTCTTCTATGCCAACGTTTCGGCGATTACTATTGCCTTCTTCGGGGATCTATTATAGATACAAATATGTATACATATAAATACATTCATATATACATATACATATAATGAAAAATTGAACAAAAACACACTTAGAGTAGAATATAATTAGTTGATGTTACAAGTGTGGAACATAATTAGTGTTTAATATTATGTAACGCAATATATACATTTTTTGATCAGAAAATTAAAAAATTTAAATTATCGTTGTTACATTAAATGCATGTCAAAAATATTACTTTAATAATAAATTATATAAAATACATATTTGTATCTATTGTATAGCCCTGAAGAAGGCAATAATGATTGCCGAAATATTGGCATTAAAGAAAATAAAAATATTTAACTGACTGAATTTTATCTATTACTTATTATTTATTAAATTTTTCCAGTCCGACTATTTTCCAATTTAGTGGACATTGTAGTTTATATAAAAATAAAAATATAGTAACTGCATTCTGACTACATATTTATTAGTTTTTTTGTCAATGTTCCAAAAAATTAAATTTAAAAAATGCCTCTCTAATAATATTACATTAAATATTAGAATAAAAATAATAAAACTAGCTTTTTTGCTAGTAAAATACGAGTATAAACTATATTTTACAAAAAAAGATAAATAAATAAAGAAAAATGTAAATTTATAAAACGAGTATGTCCAACTAGCAGAGACAAAGTAAAAATGTAAATATATTTTGAAAAAATATAAATACAAAATTAAACGAAACACAATTTTAATAGAAATACATTTTATGAAAAAATTCCCATCTCTTTCATTTATAAAAATGTGCTTTTATTTTTTGCATTAAAATAATTAAATTTTTATTTCTATCTTTTATCAAATATGAGTATTTTTATTTTCGATATATTTTTTATATTTAATATTATCAAATTCAAACAAACTAATTAAAATTGCTTAATAAGTAATTTTCAGTAAACGTCAAAAGTAGTTTTGACAAATATTACTTTTAAAAATGAGGTGAGAATACGGGTCAATTTTTTTTTATTTAATTGAATTATAGATTGTGTATTATTTGTGTATTTAGTATTTAGGATTTTTTTTTAGTTTTTTGGTGCCCTTTTAAATGAGGGCCTGAAGATGATTACCTTATTGTTTCACTAATCAACACGCCCAGAACAAGTAATATCATTTTTTTTGTTTTTTAAATTTATAAATTTTATAGTAGAAAAATGTATTACTTATTTTACTAAATTCCATTGTAATACTTTGATAATTAACTAAAATATTGATCAACAGAACTTATTATGTGTTTAATTCTCATATGTTACCGCACACATGTTATTACATTTTCAATTATTTTATACAATTCTAAATCTTTTTCACATTTACTCTCTATATAAATAATATTACAATATTTGAGAATTCATTTACGTAATGTTAAATTTCCATGTTAAAAAAATATAACAATATCATAACTCACAATCAATATTATTTATTGAATTACCAATTAATTTCGATTAAACTAAATATTATATATTTAGACAAATGATAAATTACTCTATCGATGAGAGAAAAAGACATTTTTAGCCGATTGCAAAAAAAAAGGTTTAAAATTCTGGTTGATGACGTTAGAAACATAAACGCGTATATAAAATCTATAAATAACTTGTGTATGAAAGGCAATGTAAAATATTGCCGTGTTACTTTTTGATATATATTTTTCGACAAGACAAGCGTAACCGAGTACCGGTAGCGGTTGTATTGATACCGGTAATGATATCAAAAATCTGGTTTTCGTCGGAAGTTGTACTTCAATGTCGATTTTTCTCGATAACAAATTGTTTCAATATTTATTGCATATTTATGTTATTGCATATTTATTTTATTTGTGAATAAAATGAACAATTTCATTTGTTCTGTTTTAAGCTTAAATTTTTTTTTTCAATAACTATACTGAAATTTACCACTTATGAATCTGTCATTGGTTAGTACAGGATGGCCCAAAAGTAACTAGGTCATTATTATATGAAATAACTTTTTTATTTATTAATAATTCATGTTTATTTTTTTACAAACAGAAAACACATTTCTTGGAAATAAATTTTATTTAGTTTTGAAAGTTGCATCCTTTAAATAATCACCATTTTGTATTTAGAAAATTATTCGAATTTTAATTGGTCTAGCGACTTTTGGGCCACCTTGTGTATGTAGTACATTATGCAATACTACCTAAAAATCTTTACTACAATATTCATATTGTAATACAGATTTTTTCATTGAAGTTTTGTTGATTTAGAAGATGTAACAATGTATAGTATGTAGTTTCACCACTAGGGCATCGTATTGTCACTAATTACTAATAACTTTTTGTTTGTATAATAGATATAGAATCGTAGAAAAAAATATTGCATTTGAAATTTCTGATGAGTCAGCGTTTTTGTTAGAATTTATTATTATGTAGTTGTAGAAAAAGCTTTGTGTACTGCCCTTCATATGTGCTAAAAAAATTTATACTCGTGGGAAATTAGTACCATTCTGTGCTCGTTGTACAATATATATATATATATATATATATATATATATATATATATATATATATATATATATATACAGGATGTTCGTTCGCCAGGTTGATATAGGGCAATAACATAGGATACCGATAATATGCAGAATACTTCTTTCTGAAGTAAAATTCGGAGAAATACTTAGAATACTTTTCGTTAGGGAATAAAGAGTTATATAATTTGGTTTTAGTTTTAATTTGCTAGCATGTGTCGTTTGGACTCTAGAATTTTTTGTAAAATGTTTTTTAGAATTTTCAATAATTTTTCCTGCTAAATCAGTATGAATTAGAGAAAAAAGTTACTTAGCTATTATGTAGCTATTTTTTTTCTTTATTTTACTGAATTTTTTCAAAATTTCCTCAAAAAAATCTATATCAACCTGGCGAACGAATTTAAAAATGCAATTTTCTATTTTTTTTTTTTTTCTTTTAGTTATTGTTGATAAATGATAGAAAATATAAAATTGTAAATATAAAGTTATTGCCATTTGCATAGAATGTAGTAGTTAACTATACGCCATTAGATCGCTTACTATTTTTCAATGTCTCATTGATCGGTCAGTTGACAACTTAATCACGTTGTTAATTGATAATATGTAATAGCACCACATTGAGTGCTCTGAAACTAGTCAAAGTTTGGGATATTTTTTCTAATAATAATGCAAATATTCCGGTTTTCCTTTTATATATTATTATATATTATATATTTTATATATTATTACAGTATAAAATACCCTCGCCACTTGTCCTATCCCCCGGGAAATTTTGAAACATAATACAAAAGTTTTCTTAGAATATCTTAAAACTAAAATAAAAATATGTACTATGATAAATAGGATTTTTTTCGAATTTCGAAAAATTATGAAAATAGCTATAAGCTCTCAGAAAATGCAAAAGAAAATCAATTTTGCGAAAGTGTCAGTGTAGTATCTCCCTTAATTGTGATTACCTTACAATTAAACAATAAAATATAATAAATAACTGGCGAAATAAAAATTTAAAATGAATAAAATTTAATATAAACTATCATTTAAATAATTTAGTGAATTTAAAAATCCAGATATGTATAAAAAATATTTATTTATTTAAGGCCCAATATTTCGGAATAAATTTATTTTTGGAATAATTTTAAAATTAGACAATAAAATATTCTTATTTATTCTGATGATACATTTTTCATCTAGTTATATATGATTTTTTATTTATTTTAAGTATAAATAAAAATTGAAAATAGTGGCCCTTATAGAAATAAATTATGAATTCTATAACTAAAAATATTTATATTTGTTCAGTTCTTAATTAGTTATATTTCAAATAATAATTAATGGTTTCAAAATTTAGAACCGTATAATAAAAATCAACTTTATATGTAAAATAATATTAGAAGTTTTAAAATTAATTAATTAATTTTTAAATATTATCGTTTCATAGTTTTTATACTTAAATATTTAGTTTGACATTTATTAATGGAAGGTTCCGGTAAATTTTTTCGAAAAAATCAATTTTTTTTACATAATATGAAAGCTATAAGTGTCTAGAATGTGTGGGTGAAAGAACATTTCAATCCGGGAATTATTTACGTCGCTACAGTGTTTTGAATGCACCGGCGTTCTATGTGCGCAAATGAGAAATACAAGTTTTACCTTCGTTTTTCTCGAAACAAAATTTTTCAAAACTGCGTAATTTCTAGCGTTTGAACCGTTCAACCAATTTACTTCTTTCTTTATGCCAGCTAAAATAGACAATTTTCTTCATGGAATAGGCCTATGTCTTGGTACAATTTTCAATTTTAAAGATTTTTTTAAAGCGGGCCAAAGTCAAAAAATTGTCCGAAAATACACACTTTTTTCAAGTGTCTGCCATTTTGTATTTTTTTTGTGTTTTTTACTATTTGATAGGCCTATTCCAATTTTCAAAGTGTTCGATTCATACATATATCCTTTTTATGTTTCTAAGTTACGATTTGCGGCCGCTAGAATTTGCTGCAGTCAAGCCACCATATTGGACGCCATCTTGTTTTGACCTACATGAAAAAAATTGTATTTATAGACGAAGGGCCAATAAACATTTGTTCAAAAAATCAGATTTCCAACTCACACCAGTTCTTAAAAAAAAAAATCCAAAATTTACGTCAATTATACCGGAACCTCCTCTTGTGGATTAGTCAAATAACAAAACTATCATCTAATGTGTTTAACCAAATTTTATGACTCAAATTATAGTTCATTGCGGTACACCCAACACGTCTATGTACTTTCGGCAATAACATAATTTGTTTTTGACTACAATTTTAACAAAACTTAATAACATACTTCATCTAAAATATGACAGTTTCATGTTTTAACTTTCAGCCGCTAAACTGTCATTTATTTATGCAAAATTTTACATCCATTTCCTTAGTGCTAATTTAGAACCGTATAACAAAAACCTACGTTATACTACAGAACGTTGAGTAGAATAAACTAAAGGATAAAATATAATTCATGTCGTCCTTGTTTTCCATTTTGTTTTCATCCTTTCATTTGCGTGTCACTGTCTCGTCAGCAAAATAAAGCTAGATTACCTGTAATGGATGTGTTGTATATATATATAGGGCTCCTTACTTATCCGTTACGAGATTAGTAATTTAGGCCCCCACCGTTATGCGTATATGGTTTAACTGAGATATTTGAGTATTAATTTCGAATTATATTTACGTTTTAATTAATTTTTTGTTTGTTAGAAGTTGACATCTAAGCTACAAGTTATGTTTTTAATTTACTCTGTGTATTGTGATGTAACATTTTTTTTTTGTATTTGACTTTATGTTACTAGTACAATAGTGATAGTATTACACAGCAGTTAGTTACTTATATAGACCACAGGTGGCAGCACCAAACATAACTTTAATATCAAGTATATTTAATCTGACACCTTCGACTGCAATATTCAGAAAACTATTACGGCAAGCTAAGTTATATTAATTGAAAGTTACAGTGTTTATTTTCTTTTGAATTTGAATTTTATTATTGAAAATACGTGAAAAAGTGCAAAAAATGCAATGTACATCGTCCAGGGTAGTCAAAAACTGCATATTCAACCAAAAAACACGGTCAAGTGCATTTAATTTGATATCTCTGATGGCTATATCAAAAATTATTAAGTCAAGTTAATTAACAATATTGCATTGTTTATTTTCTCTTGAATTTGATTATTGAAAATGTGTGAATAATTGCAATAAATGCAATGTATATCCCCCAGCGTGGTCAGAAATTGTATATTCGACCGAAGAAAGATTAATTCTCACAAATCACGTAACAAATATAATATATATATATATATATATATATATATATATATATATATATATAATATATATAATATATATAATATATATAATATATATAAATATAATATATATAATATATATAAATATAATATATATAATATATACTATATACATATACATACTATTCTGTAACTATTAGCAAGGTTAAAGTAAATTGACATATGTATTATATTATTTATATTATTTAGTTTCGTTTAAAATGCTTGAAGAAAAAATTGTATATGTCTAACTCGGAATAGAAAGCTCTTTTTTGTTTCTCCTAGATTGCTTGCAAATAACTGGGCTCAACACAATAATCATCGCTTTCTACTCTTCGTAACATAATATACTCTTATATTATTTGGAGATACTTTTAAAGAGAAAAATATTGCATAATATTAAATGAATTATTATACCAATATTAGAATTGAGTTTTTAAAGACAAAATATTACTAGATCTAGATAAAACATACAATGTTGTGCTACTGTTATCCAAAAAGTAAAACTAGAGATAGATATATTATTAATATCTTTTCTGCTATTACTCATTATGTGGTACTATATTACTAAAATTATACTGAAATAAAATTTATCTTAAAATTTTATAGTTTTATTGAAAAAAAAAAACAATTGCAGGAAAACTTTTTTCAGTGCGATCAATATTATAGGATATAAATTTTATTTACCTGTGAAATGATAGACAATAAAGAATAAAAAAATTTGAAATATTTGTAGATGCATTTGAAATAAAATAGATACAAAAAATAAAATGTCGAATATATTTCTTTTATTTTGTTATATATAACCATGTTTCTTTTGTGTTGAAAATAAAGAAACATTTTTTATTATATTATTTTTTATTGAATTTATTGATAAATAAATTTTGCTCCAAAATTTTGTAAGATTCAACAGTTTGTGGCTAATTACAAAAATGCATTTCATGAAATAATGAATCTGAAAATTATAGATTTAAAAAGTCATCTCTGGTAATAATAGATTAATTTTTATTCGAGAATAATTTATGCAGTTAATATTGATAAATTAACATAAACCTGAATTAATTCAGTAAAAATCTTTTAGAACTCATTATATTAAAATAAAACGGCTTTAGGATATAGTTCTGTATTAATATTTATTAATAATCGACGTTTCGACATACTCAACGAACAACTTTATCAGGAAAAATGATACAAATGATATTTACTGTAAATATTATTTGTATTATTTTGCCTGATAATGACGGACTTTAAGTTCGTTGAAACGTCGATTATTAATAAATATTAATACAGAATTACAACCTGAAGCCGTTTTATTTTAATAACCTGAATCGATTCTATAATTAGTATTATTTTTATAAAATTATATTAATTATTATTAGAATTATAGTAAGCTACTCGTTTCTTTTTAATATATAGAAAATTAATGGAGTATAAAATATAATTTTGCACTTAATCGAAAAAGAAAAGCAATTTATCTTAAACCTTCGATTTTTTTTACACATTTACTCATTCAATTGTATAATTTAACGAAAACCGTGAACCAAGTCAGAAAAAGTGATTGATGACCAAAGAACGTTTCTTAAGACGATAACCCTCAGAATACATACATATTTTGACGCAACAACAAAATATATTAACAACCTCTATCTTAAACATCATACATTTTCGCAACGTTGCATCTAAATATCATGTAAAAATATCCAGTCATGAGACTTTCCATGCAGGTTCAAAATAAATTCGAAATAAAACTACGAGAAATATAAAGCAATATTTTAACTCAACGTGCCTATCTGAATGTCGTCACGCTTTTGCTGGCGCTTAAAAAGAACCTTAGATCTGAAAGAAGTAAAAAAAAAGAGCGTTTTGAGTTGAACAGGGAGGATGTTCATTAAAAATATCTCAAGTTGTGAATAGTGTATAAAGAAACGTGCGGCCTTGAAATATAGGATAATGTTGTTTTTAATAAATCAAAGGATTCTCAACGTGGTTGATAGATAAAAACATTGATCCATATTCTCATCTCACTTTTAAAAGTGGTTTTTGTCAAAATTAGTTTTGACATTTACTTCAAATTACTTGTTAAGCAATTTGAATTAGTATATTTGAATTTTATAATATTAGATAAGTATATAAAAATATATTTAAAATAGAAATACTATTCATATTTGATAAGAGGTAGAAGTAAAAATTTATTTTAAAGCAAAAAATAAAAACACTTTTTTTATAAACAAAAGAGGTGGAAATGTGTTTCTTTAAGATTTAATAGAGATGGTTCTATATTGAGCTTGAGGATATAAACATTTTTGAAATGTCTAATATTAAATCAAATAGTCTTATAATTTTTATTTTGTTTTACTACTCTTGTTATAATTTTATTAAAGCAAATCGTCCTTTTTATCAAAAGAAAAACATGAAATTATTTTCAATAAAAGTTGGAAAATAACGATATTAATCTTGCTTGTCATTTACGAAACATATCCAAAGATATTTTTGTACAGGAAGCACATGATAAATTATAAACAAATTGAAAATAAAATTCAAATTCATCTATTATTAGGTGCATTAAATATTTCAAATATTTAAAATAATTCTGTCCATCAATGAAATGCTTTAATGCCAGTTCAGAATTTTCAATTAAATTGACTTTGACTTCCATTTGCCCGAAAGTGAAAACGAAAGTTTTTGTCATGAAAAAAATTCAAATTATTGATTACTTTTTATTCAATTATTCTGTTAATTTTATTAATATTTTTCTTTAATTTATAACGTAGAATATTATTAAGCAAAATATTAAAATTGTAAATACAATCAGAATTTTTTGAAGAAGATATTTTAGAGATATTTGTATAGAACTTAATAATGTACATAATTTTAATTTATTGATATATACATTATTTTGAAATCGATATTCTATATTAGATGAATATATTTTATTTTTGCTTTTTCAAAATAAATAACGAATGTTAGATTTTATTTATTGTTCTTAGTTAAGTATTTATTAGAAACAGTAATGTTACTGTAATTTTATTTTATATTACTATTATTAGTGAATATATACAAAGTAAATATTTGGTATTAAGGAGAGTTAGATAATTAACAAATATACTATTAAGCAAGCAATTTTCATATATTTATTTGTTTGTCAAATTTGTTTGATAAAATGAGATAAATTCTCGGGTACAAGAGAGTGACTTAGCTAGATCTCAAGTTTAAAAAAACTCATTTAAGAATTTGATAAAGGTGGACTAGGAGCGTAAATTTTGTCTTAAAAATTTAGATAAAATTGAGTGAATAGATCATTAGCGGGTGCAAGAAATCGACTTAATACAGTTTGGATTTTGAAAGAACATATATAGTGGGTTAAATAATTAGATTAAATTTTACAAAATTAATCTATTAACAATAATATATTTGCTAATAATACTTACAATTAGTTTAGTTTCAGAAACATATTTATTTATTTTTCTACAGTAGGTATAGTTATACTTATATGTATGTCTGTAGGTTTCTTTGAAATGAGTTTCTGTACAAGTTTTTATATTTATTCTTATTAATTTATTTTTGATTCGTCTTACATTATTAATTTTTATAATTTTTGATTTTGTATTATAATTTTTGAAAATAAAATAGCAAAATATGCCCAAACATGCCTTAGATTTGCAGATATTTACTATAATTACAATAAAATTTAAATAAACTCTACAGTACTGTAGAATTTTGTGTCGTTTTTTAATAAATTGAAAATTTGATATGTTAAAAAAAGATAAAAGGTTTTGTAGTACTATAAAGCTTAAATAATAATACAAAATAGTTATATAAGTGTTGTAGGTTATTAGTAAAGACACGTGGAAATATCTATACCTAATATCATCAAAAATTAAGCACATATGCACAATTTGTAGATACGATATTTCTAGATGATATATTTATCTAAATGAATAGACGTCTAATCAGAAATTCAATTTATTAACAAAACCATTGACGCACTCAGAAATTATGCGAATTGATATTGGGAATCTAACAGCGTTATTCGTTTCACAAGAATCACAAAAATGCGGGACTTTCATTTTGCAGTCTGGCAGACGTGCCCAATTTCGGAATAGATTTCCCCCCCAATCAGAGTACATTTCTATCATTGCTGCTCCAACAGCACGCGATTCGCATGTCCCAGTTCGAAGTACTCTTGGAGAATACGAAAATTCGATTTACTTCGTTTTCATCTGTTTTATTCGATTAAATTAGCAGGCCGTGAAACAGAGTAATTGTGTATATTCATTCATTTATTTGAAACGATAGCAGATGCTGAAAAGATATGGGTGGCAATTGTTTACCACAATATATAGCGATCAAGATAGAAGTTATTTGCTAAAGTAGATTATTTACATTGTTGTTTTAGAAAAGATATTGAAAACAAAAATATCTCTAAGTTGATTGATAATTTAGGCAACAGCTTTATATAATTATATTGTTTTAAGAATAAAGCTCCATTTTGATTTATGTTCAGTATTTGATCAAATTTTTATTAGTTTTCTACCATAATCTAATAAAAAATATTATTTAAGTATTAGAAGAATTTATTCAAAAAATATATTAAAATCCTATAAAAGTTTAATTTAAAATAGTAAAAAAAATTATAAGACTACACAGAAATAAAATTACATAATCAATTTTATTAAAATTAAATAAATATCTGGGCGTGTTGAGGAAGCACATATAACCTTTTTTGTGTACATTGCATAAGCGCATCATGATTATATTAAATAACATAACTAAACTAACCTAACCTAACCTACCCTAAGCCAACCAAATATTTTGATGCGCTTATTTAATGTTTTTAATTGCGCTTATTCAATGCTGATTTTCTGCGCTTTTCCAACGATTTTGCTACCCAAAATGCGCTTTCTCCACTCTCCGAATAATTATCAGGCGTTTTTTAAATAATATTTATTATGAAAAAAGAAACATAAAAATTCAACAATAACATTTTTAAATGATTATCCCGGAGCGTAGTCATTATCTACTTCGATAACTGCTTTCCATTTGGTTGACAGACCGTCGATTCCATGGGAAAAGAGATTAAAATAATATTTTTATTAAGAAAAAGTAAACAAAAGAGCTATTTGTCATTAACAAATAACCCGCCTAGAAAAACGCTTGATAATTATGCACCAACCAATAATATTACAAAATTAACTTGAAAATCAGGGAAACATGTTCTAAAAATTATTATTATTAACATCTATCAAGATATACACATAAATCTGTGTAAACTAATTGTAAGTTATGATTTATTTTCTAAGAGCTATGTAATAATGTATTATGTTACTAATAGTAGAAATAAATCTTTTAAATTTGGGTTACATTAATATAGAATAGTAGAATACGGTGGTAGTATACATACTATCTCATTTTTAGCATATTGTAAATATTTTGGAATAGTAAAAGATGAGTCTAAACATTCGGAATTCACTATTTAAAAATGTTTATATTATGATAATAATGAGATAATGCATAATATACCACCACTTAGGCGTTAACTGAGGTTTTAAAATCTGAACAAAACACAAAAAGACCTTTTTATTATGAATTTGATTAGCCTTTACTTCGTGATTCATATTGAGTAATAAGATAAAATAATAAAACGCAATTACTTTACTGTATCTAAAGGTAGTTATATGTTGATGAATATCTCCATTTTATTTGGAAAAATTTATTTTTATAGTTGGCGATTAATTTCGGTTATATAGCCATTATCAAGCCTCCTTATTTATGTAATATATTTGAATGTAAAAATTGGAATAAATGTAATGTAATTTTGAAGATTTTTTTATTATATTGAAGAAAAAGTAATATTATGTCGTGTCATCGTGGTAGTCAGGTGGTCAGACATACTAAAACTACCACCTGACTACCACGATGACACGACGTAATATTACTTTTTCTTCAATATAATAAAAAATCTTCAAAATTACATTACATTTATTCCAATTTTTACATTCAAATATATTATATAAATAAGGAGGCTTGATAATCGCTATATGGTCGAAATTAATCGCCAAATATAAAAATAATTTTTTCAAAAATATATTGGTTTTTCTTTTTCCAAATTTCATACTGTTCATACTGTTTCATATTGTTATATTATACACAACCATCGATAGGTATAATATTTATTATATTTTATTATTACAAGTTTATTTACCAATGTAATATGATGCTTACTTTAAGTAAGTAAGTACTTTTTTTGTCAAGTTATCTTACTTTTAAAATATAAAATAAATGTTTCACAATTTTTGCCAAAAATTAATATTTATATAACAAATCGATAGTTTTTGTCAATTATTGACATATTTAGCCAAAGATTGACAGTTTTTTGAAACTTGTATGAAAGAATGACAGGTTTTATGTACATTATATCGTATTGGTTAATACTGCGTAACTGAGCAATTCATTTAGTATAATAATAACGTCGTTATTTTACTAGTAATACAATGTTTTCATTCAACACACAGGATTTTGTAGCATAACATGAATATTTTAATACTCTTAAAGAAGCATTAGCATATAAAGTTCATTTACTTTTAATTTATAATACAACCATTGTCCCAAATATTAGTTCCTTTCAGAACGAATGTGGTAATAAGCTATCAAAATAATGTTCTAGAAATCTATTTTATATTTACTTTATTTAACTATTTATTGCATTCAATTAAATCACTATCATATATATATATATATATATATATATAATAAGAAATGTTGACTTTATATAAATGTTGAAAGGAAACTTATTGGGATTAGAAGTCAAAACAGAATATGATATTAATAACTCAATTCATTGTATACGTTGCGAGCTTTCGGAGGTTGCTTGTATTCTAAATATTGTTGATAAAGAACACACAGAATTCTCTACCATTGTAAGTTTATTAATCATTTTACATTGTAATTACTAATTAGAATTGATTGTATTTTAACATAATTTTGTATTGTACAATAAATAGGTCAGCCTGATGAAGGAGACAAGCAACCTCCGAAAGCTCGCAACGTATACAATGAATTGAGTTATTAATATCATATTCTGTTTTGACTTCTAATCCCAATAAGTTTCCTTTCAATATATATATATATATATATATATATAGAAACAATTCTACATTCATTTGCTTAGGAAGTTAACAGATGCTACGTTGGATAGACGGGCAATTGTTTACCATATAAATAGCAATCACCAAACTAAACGCTGTTAGTGATAGGCGAGTGTGTTCAAAGTCCTTTCACCAAGTGATGAGTAGCTCTGTGCAGAGGAGGGAGGTGGGATATTCAGTGTTTAGTTTAGCAGGAGTTTAGTGAAAATTTAGGATGGTCGAAGTGTTGTTAGCACGCCTGATAAAGGATTCGAGTGCGAGGAAAAATTTACGGCTGCTTGGCTATACAGGACGAAGGTTAATAAAATCGTTGACCTTTTTTATCCTGCAGCGCCAATAAACTGGAGATTTTTTTTATTTGACGTTGTTGATGTTTTTTTTTTATATATAAAAACGTTTGATTTCCTTGTAGGATTCCGATATAATTATTGCGTTGTGTTGTATGAAAATGGTTTCTCTTGCAAATAATTTTGCTGTTATTGACTCATAAATTATGGTTGTTTTGATTAATTAGAGGTTGTAAGTAATTATTATGAAAGTATTGATCAATTTTATGATATTGATTGGGATAATTTTGAATAAGATGGCATGCTAGGATTTTCTCGACATTGATTTACTAATGATTTAAAATTATTTACACGGTATTTATTAATGCAATAATTTATTGCAAATTAATGACAAGTTATAAATATTTTTTTTATATGTATATGTATATTCAGGAGAGAATGGCCGACATTTATTAATGTATATTTTTACCGACCGACATATCACATATGATAAAAGAGGTATTGCAATCATACCAAATTTGGCATATTAAGATTTTAATAAATAAGCACGAATTAGGCTTATAATAACACGAATTAACTGGTTTTTGCATGATGTCCGTCTGTCTGTCTATGGATACGTATAGAGCAAATTTGACTGAACGAATTATTATGAAATTTCATATTTAAGTTTTGGAGATGAATATCTCAATTTGATCAACTTTTGATAATGATCTGCCAACCGGAAGTAGTAATTTAATGGTGTCAATTTCATACGTTTTATATTTTTATATAATATGTTTTCTATAGTTTTATATAGCCTCTCCAATATGCAGAAAATGTGGAGAGGCATTTGAAAAATTTCTACACCTGATTTGCGACTGTGACTCTCTAGCTCAAAAAAGATACAAAAAGTTTGGACTAGACGAGATAGAGAGAGACTCAGTGCATAAATTGCCGTGGACCAAGATACTGGATTTCATAAGAGAGACAAGACTTCTTACATGAGATAGATCAAAGGGACAGTACAATAGGCCACTAGGTCGAAGTGCTGTGGGACTCAATGACACCAATCTTTCGCATAGATAGATAGATATAGTTTATATTTGCAACATTATTCGATACGGCTAAATTTTTTTTTTTATAATTTTTTATATTTTTACGATATATATAATTCTGTAAATAGGTGGCATATTTATGTCGAGATAGTTTTGCTTTAAGTTACCATGAATACAGTAGTTGTTGTTATACAAATTTTTCTATTTCATAAATTTCTTTAATACGATAACAGTTGGTTCTGTGCTGGCCACAGCAGATTTTTTAATAACGTTTTCGGAAAAGTATACAACTTTTTATATGTTTATTCTTTATTTATGTATTATATATATATATATATATATATATATATATATATATATATATATATATAGACCTAGTTGCATAAAGCACTGTTAACTTAATCAATGAGTTAACTAGATCGTCAACTGTCTTCGAACCGCCTTATTGATTAGTCAGTTGGCAAGTTAGCGAATTAGTAAACTTACACAGCGTTTAGCAATGCTTTGTGCAATCCGTTTTTTTTTTTTTAAATTAGAGTACTTTATACTCTATTGAAGTATCGTTAGTTAAAAATAATAAAATTTTTTACAAAATTGGCACAATTTTTCTAGCTTTAGAAATATAATATGAATTTGTCTTTTTAAACGAATTTTTGAGTATTTTGTTAATCTTTTCAAAAAAGAATAATTTTTCACCTTTATTATGCGTCGTAACAAATCTAGTATTAAAAATAGATTTTTAATATTTAAATTTATAATTTTAATTTTAACACCAAAATTAACGATGCTTCTAAATGTACTAGGTAATAAATTTTCTCATGCGTTACTTTGTAAGTATTAAAATTAAAATAAAATTATTGCGTTTCGTAAATATACTTTTAATTTAGCAATATTCGTTCTTCTAATATTACATAGTAACCAACTAGCATATTTTCTAAAATTATTAATTTATGGCCAACTTCCATATGTTATTTATATTTTGTCAAGCTTCAGTAGATAATTGAAACAAAGCAAAAAATCTTTTCTAAAATAATTTTTTTGTCTGATTATTAATAACTATAGCAAATTCATCTGTGTTTCTATAGTAAATAATAATTTACTATACAGTAATGGGAAAATGTGTGACACCAAGTAATCAATCTCTAGAGTTTTTAGAGATATCGAAAGTAGTGCCGATTTTAAAATTTGTAATAAAACACCCTGTAAATTATTTTAATTTTTAATAGAATATTTTATTACAATTACAAAAATATGGAGTTCGATTGCTTTTTTTTTCAAGGCCAACCGAGATATTAACAAAAAAGTACTGACAAATGTAGCAAGTGTACATTACATTTCTTGCACTTCTTCACACATTTTCAATAATAAAATATAAATTCAAGCTAAAATAAACAATGCAACTGTCAATTATAACCAAAGTAATTTTCAATGTAGCCGGCAGAACTGTCAGGTTAAATACACTTAACTGTATAGTCATGTTTGGTGCTGCTACCTGTGGTATATATAGTAACTAACTATTGTAAATAATGTTACATTATTGTACTAGTAATATAATTATCTCCTTCTATATAAACAATCTAGTAAAGTTGATGACTGAATGTAATGTATATATTGATGGTGCACGTTTAGAGCAGGTAGATGAATTTATGTATTTGGGTAGTTTGCTGTCTAGAGATGGCCGTTTTGATCGTGAAATTGAAAGGAGAGTAAATGCTGGTTGTAAGGTTTTGGGTGCTTTGGGAACTTTTGCTAGGAATGTAAATGTTTCCAAAGAAGCCCGTTTGAGTACCTACAATGCAGTTTTTGTGCCTACGTTGATGTATGGTAATGAATGTTGGGTTTGGTTGCAAAAGCATAAACGGAAAATGACTGCTGTGGAAATGAGATTTTTACGTGGGGTATGTGGTGTGAATAGGAGAGATCGGGTACGAAATTGATTAGTGTATCATGAGTGTGAAATTGAAAAAAAAATGTTGTAGCAAAAGTTGGTGTTAGTCAGTTAAGATGGTTCGGACATGTTGAGCGAATGTCTAATGAACGTTTGGTTCAAAAGATTTATTTGAATGATTTTGATGGTATTCGTTTGCGTGGACGTCCGATGAGTAGTTGGAGTGATATGATTGAGAGTGTTTTGCGTGAGCGAAAGTTTCCAAGTAGTAGGAATAAAAGAGCATGTATGAGAGGAATTATGAATGTGGATGAAGCAAAAGTTGCTTATTTGGATAGGAATGTTTGGAGGCGGCTGATTTCGGGATGATAAAAAGAGTTTGTGCCACACCCTGGCTACATGGCGTGATTGTGTATGTATGTATATAAAGTTAATATTTTGATACGCTTGCAGTAGAAAAAATATTTTTTATTGCTATCTAAAAAATTCGAAAACTTTTAAATACACACGAAAACTTTACTTGACATATTCTGTATAATGATAATTTAAAATATTGCATATATTTTTGTAATTAAACATTTCCCGAATTATCATTGAAATAAAGTTACCATAGTAAAGTTACCTCAGAAAGACGTACGTTGAGTTCGTCGAAACGTCGATTACAACCTAAACTACAACCTTATTTTAAAGTTACCATATCAACGATGACTAACAAGAAATTTAATATTCCAATTCTATTAGTATTTCAGATTTTTATAATTAAAAATAATAATAAAATAAAATCGGGAATTATTACTTTATAACCGCATTCGAATCAAACAATAATTTCTGAATTTATCATATAGACAAAAAAAAACGTACAATCACATATACAAACCACTTTATATTATTAATTTTCAATACGAATTCATTAAAACTGAACTATATATTTTCATTTCTGCACATCATAAAATTAAAATAAATATGTTGACAATATTTTAATATAATTTAGCTAGCTGGGTTCCAAACGATGACTCTTCTATCTAATCAGAGTGTTATTTATAGAGTTATTTATTAGCTGAATAACGATTAAGATAAAACATCGTAAATTCTGCGAACGCGAGCTTTTATAAATAATTTTCTATTAATTTTATTCCGTATTATATTCTGAAATTTTTTTATCACAATTTATTTTTAGTATTCGAGAGCGTAATATCGAAATAAATTTAATAATATTTTTTATCAGTATATTTGAATACAAAACTAATAAAGTAGTGAGTATACATAGTGAGTACCTTGTATTAATAAAGCGAATATTGTACGTTGAGTAAGTTTTGTGGAGAAAATTTTAGAAAATGCAAACAGAAATTTTGTGAGAAGGAAAGCAAACGAACATACAAAGTTCTCGCATTTTTATCGATCGTAGTCTTTGTTATGTTAATATTGTTTAGACAAAGATTTTCTTTGCAGTAATTTTATGATGAAATAAAATAAAATGTTAAATAGTAAATATTATTGTTTTTCTTAATTTATGATGTGAAGAAAAATATGTAAATTTAGTGTCAATTTCCGAGAAATATTGGTTACAATGTTTAAATTAAAATTTCTAATTTTATGCTTGTTTCATATTTTTAAATTTTCAGAAACAGATTTGTAAAGATTAAAGTTTTGAGTAAACTATAAATATAATTTTTATTTCATATTAAAAAATTAAAATCCGTTAAGTCTTGTTTAAATTGGTAGAGTTAGTAGTAGAGTATGGTGGTAGAGTTCGTACTATCTCGTAATATACATATTTTCAAATAGTGAAGGATGAATTTTTAGACTTGTTTCTTGTCCATCTCAAAATGTTTACATTATACTAATAGTTAGATAGTACACTCTACTAATATATTTATGGCCACCATGGATCAGAAAAGTTATTATTAAAATGATAATAAGTTATCATATTAAGTTGACAATTTTATGATACATATTTATAATTTATCGTAAACATACATACAGCTATATTAAAATAAATACAAAAAATGTAAAATTATAAAAAAAATTACAAAATTTTCAAATCGTTTAAAAACATGTCTAAATAAAAGTTGTTAGATATAATTTGTGTAGTAAGTTTTTGTTAAATATATTTTTTTAGGAAAATCATTGCTGTGAAAATGTGTATGAAGAGTGTGAAATTGGAAAAAATATTATTGTAAAAGTTGGTATTAGTCAGTTAAGATGGTTCGGTCATCTCGAGCGACGTTTGATTAAAAGAATTTATGTGAGTGATATTGAAGGCATACTTCTGCTTGGATGTCCGCTGAGTAGATGAGGTGAAATGATTTGAGTGTTTTGTGTGAGCACATATTTCCAAGTGGTAGAAATAGACGAGCATCTATGAGCGGTATCATGAATGTCAATAAAGTAAAAGTTACTTGTTTGCATATAAGTGTTTAGCGAAAAATAATTTCAGCATAGTGGAAAGAGTTTGTGTCACACATTTTTGAGCATATCGTAATTGTATATGTATGTAAAATATTTGTAAAACACATAAAAATGACACCAGTAAAGTACTATTTCCGATGAATGGATCTGTACCAAGAGTTGAGATATTTATACCTGAAGCTTGAATTTGTTTTTCTTTTTAACAGTGTATCTGACAGTCTGTAAAAATGTAGTAGTAATATTTTATAATTATTTTAATTAATAATCTAGATTTATAATTATATTCTATATTGTATTGTATGAAATACAGTTTTATCTCGAAACAAAATTAATTTTATTTGATTGTTTCAATTATAATACGCATTTCTGTTTGACTTCAGGTTTAAATTAGATTATCTATAAATATGTTAGTGTCCAAGGGCATATTATTGAAGTTAATTCCATAGGGCATAGTTGTAGATGTATAGAATTTGTTAGTAGATAACAACAAATACTAGATACCAATCTATTCCTATTAATTATATAATTTTATTATTGTTCATCAAGAATATACTATATACATATTATCTACAAAATTTAATTGTTTCTGCTATAATTTTATGATTAAACGCAATACGTAAATGTTTCTGTTGTTGAACCAATTTGTGGTATAATAAAATTCAAACAATCGGTTTTATTTTTTAACCGAATACCTTGAAAATAACGTTAAAGTTATTTTTACACGGATTGATTTAAAATAAATACATTAAACATTAGTTTAAAAATAGTTTAATAGTATTTTAAAATATGTTTAAAGTATGCGCTAAGATCTATACTTGGTTCAAATTAATCCAAAGGTATATTGATTAAAATAATTCTTTTAAAAACATATTTTAATTTGATTTAATTGTAACTTAGTATAATGAATGAACAGTAAATATTTATAATTTTTATAATTTTATCCTAGATTAAAAATGAAAATTATTGCGTGTTTTTAACTTAAAATTATGTATTTTTGGAAAATTTTTATTGTTTTATAAATAAATAAATATGAAAGCAGAGTTTTCTATTTAAATAATATTTAATGTTTACATTGACTATTTAATTAGAATTTTAGGTTAGTACAACAAGTACAAAATTGTACTCATTTCTTACGTTAATGGTTCTGTTGCAATTTATACGAATAGCAAATAAACATTTTGTTTGAGTTTTATACTATAACTTTGTTTACTATACTGTACAAGTAAAACAGTAACCTGTACTTTTCACTGTGACATAAATGACATTTTGAAATAATTATAATATGAAAATTGTATGGTATTCTAACAGCAGCTCTATCTATTTATTTATTTATTTGAGTTATATTGTTTGTTCGAATTTGGATGTGTTGCCATGCTTATAGCCTATTTGTTGCAAATGCAATGTAGTAATTGAAAACTGCACATTGTTATAACAACTTTATTTTTTACGAATAAACACTACTACATTATGCATAATGTTAATGTAGTATTGCATGCCAGTGGGCGTACACAATTTATTATATTTACTAATTATTGACAAATTTATAAAATTCGACTACAATTATGTAATTTTTTACATTAATATGTACAATCACACTATGTATCTATAAGGATGAGGTACAAACTCTTTCCATTATATAGAATTTAGTTTTCGCGAAACATAAATATTGTTGAAAAACAGATATACTAATCTGTCATATTTTAACTAACATATATATTCAGAAGCATCACTTTTTGACTGTACTTTTACGCTTACGATTAGTCAGATACTAAAAAGTTGTTGCACATGTATTATATTAATTAAAATTTTAAAAATAAGTACATAATAATTTTGTAACGTCGCGTTTTTGAGACATAAAATAGAAAAATTTCGTGGGAGACATATACTAAATCTTATGTCGTTTGTAAACACAGAGTTATTAATATCTATAATTTTCGGTAGGCCAACTAAAAATAGCTATAATACAAAAAATTATTTTAAAATTGGTGCACGTGTTCTCTCAAAGTTTACCAAAAAGATTTTTGAATTCATTTCGGTTGTATTATACTTAAAATAAAAACATGTTACCAATTTTGTCATGCTGATGTTATTTGTAGGTAATGCATGTAGTTAAGTTAAAAAAAATGGATTTTTTTTCAATATAAATTATGAATTATTATAACATAGCAAACAATCTTTTAGAATTTTAGGTTAAAGTTCTGGAATAATATTTATTTAAAATCAACATTTCGACGAAACTCAACGTCCGTTTTCATCAGGATAAATGATATAAATGACATTACAGTAAATAACAGAACAAAGAAACAAGTTACTAGGTAATAAATAAGTAACTAGATTATACAATTTATGGATTTTAAATTAGTGGAAGCCAAATTTTATTTAACTCAGTGCCTTCACAGTGATTAATGTTATCTTTTTCTTTATAAATATCTGTTTCTTATATCATATGGTATTTACTTTTATTTAAATTATTATATTTTAAGATAATAATATTACAAGGCAATTATATTATATTTTGATGATTGTCAATTCAACTTGTGTTAACATTAGAAAAATGTTTTTATATAATTTAAATTTTGTACAAACAGTCGTGATCTAATGTAACATATTTAATTGATATTTCAAAGGGCTGCGTAATTTTGAAAATTTTTTTTTTATATTTAAGGGTTTTTGATTATTTTGTTGCATATTTATTTTGTTTGTACTTGTTTATTTATTTTTTACTTTAGAATTTAAATCAAGACTATCAATATTTTCTCGAAGATTAGTATCTCATTAATAATAATACCAGTAGTAATAAAATAAAAATCTTACTATATAATAATTTTTTTGTAGATAAAAATAACTATTTTCTGGAATATGATTATTATTCCTCTAATTTTATTTTTTACTACACGCTTTACTTCTACTTAAGGGGGTAGTACACTTTGAACGTCCAAAAAGTAAGGCATTTTCGTTAATTTTTTTAAGCAATAAAACACTAAGGGAGGGCAAATATGTTATAACCCATTTATTACTCATCCTTCGAACTACAATTTGTATTTTTTTTGAACTCGATCGGCGCCCCCCCGTGGCCGGTGCACCAGGTCGCGCAGACGTCCTCGCGCGGAAGTCGGAAAACGGTGTGGGAAAATACTCCTTCCCATGTGATCCTGGTACATAAATCGAACTAAATCCTAATTAGTAATGAAATTTGGGTTAGAAATACGTATTCCGATTTTTTTTAAATTGATTTTTTCAAAAGTTGTGGCCTTAGGAAAAAAAAATCCATTTTTTCACCCTAAAAATGCTTACAAAATCGTGGATTAAAAATCCATTTTTGACAAAATCAAAAATGTGGATACGTATTTCTAAGCAGAATTTAATTCTGAACAAGAAAACCTAGGCGATATCCAAATTTGATGATAACTGGTTAGAGTTATTTCCCACACCAGTTTGAAAAACCTCGTTTCGAGATAAACGGCGTTCATTTTTCTCGTGGAAAAGTATTTACCTTCAATCGGCTATGCCGGCTCCATACATTTTTTAGGAAATCGCTTCGTAAAGCGGTAAGGAATATTCTGGCGGACTTGGAGTCTTTTCTAAATTAAAGTATACATCCCAAGGAACATTTTAAGCCAAAAAAAAAAATGCATTTTTTTGAAAAGTCAAAGTGTACTCCCCCCTTAATAATAGTAAAATGTGCCTTATAATAAAAAAGTAATCAAAATCTAAGATAATGTTATTTTCTGTTTTATTTATACTTCTGTTCTCGTATTTCACGTTGGAAATAATATTAAATGTCAAGTATTTAATTATTCTTAAGATGTTGAGCGCAGCGAAACGATATCTGACGGAGAAATTTTATACTAAACAAATTTACGAAAAATAACCTAAGAAGATTTTGTAATTTGTTTCTAGATTTTAATAAGTTAGTCGCAATACAGTAATTAATCGAAGTTTATTAAATAAATCAAGGAAAAGCTTTAACGTACATCAAGAGTAATATTTTTTTTTAATTTAATTGCTAATTTTATTTTAATTGAACATATTTTTTCTGGGATTTTGTGTTTTTTTTAATAACCTATATATTATTATCGAAAGATAATAATATATTCAATTCCCGCCAACTGAAGGAATTTTTCGATTTAATATTTCTACTTTAAAAATATTAAATATAAACTTATAATATTAATAATATTCAATTGATTCACTAAATCGTATTAAATTTTTAAATAATATATAGTTCACTGCGATTAAGTGGAAATAAAAATATTTGCATAATTCTAAGAGTCATCACAGAAAACATTGGTTTAATAATCATGGTCTTTCAAAATGTTAATAATATTAAAATGTACATAGAAAACAATAAATACAAAATAATATCGGTTAGATAAAAATCAGTGAAAAGACGTATTACATTATGAAGTTCCGAAAATATAACACTGTACCTAATCTAAGCCAAGTACTGAATGTTAATTGATTGACAAATATATATAATCAAAATATATCTAACAGCAGAGTCAATTACTACTCAGAAACAACAAAAATGAAATTAATTTCAACTTTTTAGCACCTACAATTTAATTAAACTACCACAACAATAACACAAATCCACTTGAATCTAATCCTAACTTTTAGAACAAAGGAACAAAACATATTTTAATAATCCCTTTATTTATCCTTCCTCGCTTTTGCCTTTAACTTTCGCCAAACTATAGCGTTAAAATTCACACACACTCACACACGAACACAGGCACGCTAGTCAAGAGCCAATCGGAATAAATTATTTCATGCCTATAAACGACAATTTTGTTTTGATAACGAATAAGTAGTTTAACTAAAATAAATTGTATTTTTTTTCTATAGTTATTCATATTCATTACATTATATTTATAAAGGTATAGCACAAAATTTTGCCGGTCAAGAAAAAATTAATTTTTGATTTATTTACGTTTATAATGCTCGTTTATTTTTGCAACTGGGAAATATTTTACAAAACACTCTCAAATATGCCGAGCCATGTACTCATTGGACTTCCACGCAAAAGTATACCTTAAATATCACTTACATATATTTTTTTAACTAAACGTTCATTAGATATTAGTTTAAAACAATGTATAAAAATAAAATAAAATTTTTTTTATAGACCCAAGAAAAATAATTTCTAAAAATTTGATTAATACTATAATCAAAATAAGCAATTTAAAATTTTTGCTTCAAGAGTTGGCAACATTGTGTAAAAATAAAATAATTTAATATTTTTCTATCTTTTATAAAAATTTAAATAATTTCAAAAAGACAATTTAACCAAAATAATATTAAAAAATTACTTTTTTCTTCGATAGTTTGCAACACTGAAAAAAGGAAGTAGGCTGTGTCGGATCACAGCCGCTAGTTTTTTACTTGAATACGTCTTTAAGGGCCGAAAAAAATAAATTGAACCCGTTTATAAACAAATTTGCTTGTTAACAACAAATTTTTATTCTTGCTCTATCCAATAATGTCAAACAAGCTTGGATCTAACGATAACATCATAAAAAAATTGCGATATAAATTGGAACTGATTTTGTAAATTTTATTATTTGGAGTATTCTAATTTGTACTTAGTACCTTTTTCAAAACGTATTAATATCAAAAATAATGTTGCATAACTATCTTAGGTACTAGAAAAATGTATTCTAAAAATTTAATTCAAATCGGATGTATTTAACTCAAATCACATTGGCCTAATCTTTTATAATTATTTACCAAAGCATATTAGCAGCATAAAATCTAAAAGTAATTTCAAATTTCATTAAAAAAAATTTTTCATTGACAAATTTTTTTATAAGTTTGATGATTATCTAGTGACAAGTTTTAATTTTCAATTTTAATGTAAATTCTTATGTACTTTTATTTTTATGTATTTTTATAATTGACTTTTCTCATACCATGTGGTTTACATAGAAATAAAAATATTATTTTTATTCACTTTTATTATTATTATTATTATAATCTAGGAGGACTCGTCTTAACAAAATTTTAACGGGTACGACATATACACATACACTTTCACAAGCTAAATTCTGATTCGTAAGCTAGAAAATGCATATTTTTTTAGATTTATGCTTTTATTATTTTACTTTTTTTTTCAAATTGGCATTTATTAATATTTACTAAAGTATGTACAATAAATTGTAGTATGTTGTAAGTTATTGTCCGTTATTTAATCCGTAATTGGGTTATACAACCTGTTAATTAAATATAATAAATAAATAAAAATTATACAATTTACAAAACTTTAACAATATTACAGACAGCATACCAATCACTATAGTAAAAATGACAGATACAAACCACATCTACAATTCCATGTCTCTCAACACACATACATCCTTCAATAATCTAACGATAGAGCTTGGCTTTCGTGTTTGGCAATACTTCAAACTACGGTATTCCCGTACGTGTGGGTAAAACAACGAAAAACTCAACGGTACTTCGGATCGATGCGGAGCAAACACAGAGAATAGAAAAACGGTAGCGCGTGTTCTCGCATATAAGGACTGCTTTGGGAGAGAGGACGCGAAAACAACGCAAACTACTACAGGTTCTAGTTCGGCGTTTCGGTCGCACAGAAAATGTTTACAAGCGACAATTTTTCGATTGCGATTTTAAGACACACTGGGGATGCATTTATCCCGTCGTTGTTCTGCACGATTAAGGGGTTAATTTTTGAATTTGTTTTTTTTTGTTCAGAGCGGATATGAGTGCTATATTGCATTGAAAATGTGAATTAGTTTTTTGTTTTATGTGCTAAATTTTGTAATTGAGTTTTTTTTTTTTGATAAATATATAACGTAAATGTAAATTAATCTTTCTTTGGTCGAATATAAAATTTCTGACAAATTTGGCGGTATACATTGCATTTCTTGCACTTCTTCACACGTGTTCAATAATCAAATTCAAATTCGAGCAAAAATAAACAAATGCAATTGTCAATTAACTTAACTTGACTTAATAATTTTTAATATAGCCATCGGAGATGTCAAATTAAATACACTTGACCGTGTTTTTTTGGTCGAATATGCAGTGTCTGACAAATCTGACGCTGCATATTGCATTTCTTCACACATTTTCAATAATCAAATTTAAATTCAAGCGAAAATAAACAATGCAATTGTCCATTAACTTAACTTGACTTAATAGTTTTTAATATAGCCATCGGAGATATCAAATTAAATACACTTGATCATGTTTCTTTGGTTGAATATGCAGTGTCTGACAAATCTGACGCTGTACATTGCATTTCTTCACACATTTTCAATAATCAAATTTAAATTCAAGCGAAAATAAACAATGCAATTGTCAATTAACTTAATTTGACTTAATAGTTAATATAGCCATCGGAGATATCAAATTAACTACACTTGACCATGTTTCTTTGGTCGAATATGCAGTTTCTAACAAATCTGATGGTGCACATTGCATTTCTTGCACTTTTGCCACATTTTTGATAATCAAATTAAAATTCAAGTGGCCGCCAAAAATGTCAGATTAAATACATTTGACATTGTAGTTATGTTTGGTGCTGCCATCAGTTGTGTATATAGTAATTAACTGCTGTACAATAATGTCATTATTGTAGTAGTAACATAATATCCTTATGCTACATAGGCAATATGGTAACGTAATATTAATATTATGATACGCTTGAAGAAAAACAAATTATATTATCTAATTCAAATTAAGTGTAAAATTAAGATCCAATTTATAAAACAAAATTTAATATAATAAAAATTATATCTACGTTTTAAGAAAGTTTTTGAATAATAGCTAATGTAAATGTTTATTTATATATAACATTACAAGAGTTTATTTTCACATAAATATTTTAATACATACCAACAAATTTAGACATTTTAATATATCTGTTTACTTAACAGCTTAACACAAACTTTTATTATTCTAATAAATTTTTGAGAAAATATACATTATTTGTTTATTTAAAAAAAAAGTATTTCAGTTTAAAATATTTGTTTGAAAAGTTTGTTCTAATTTCATAATGTTTGAATAAACTAAACTAATATTAAAATATTTTCGAAAGTTAAAACTTTTTATCTAGGAGTTTAAAATTTGATATTCTTTCGATAAACTTATAAGAATATTAGGTTCTGACAGGTGTCAGTAACATCAAAATAATATAAAAGTTGAGCGCAAAATCAACGTAAAGTAATAGATTTTTCAGTCAATATTTTAATGCAAAAATTGTGTATAAAAAGTTTTATTTTTTAAACTTTCATTAGGTTAGATTTTACTTAATTATATAATCTACTTTTGATACAAATTTTCGTTTTTGTTATAGAAATTTTTTTTATAACTAAATAGTAAACTGATTTATTGGAAGAAGTAGCTCTAGCTTGAGTGTTAATTATAAATTGAATAAACTTGGTTGAAAAGTTACTTGCACAATAAAAAATCTTATCATTTGTTCTATTTTCTTAAACTTATATTGATTTTTTTATTATTTTATTTTGTATTCTATTAATTTAAAAAATAAATGTTTGATAAGAAATATAAAATTTCTTTTGAGAAAATTAACTTGATTTATTTAGAATTGGAACACAAACGTTTTAATTTATAAATATGACAATTCAAAATAGCAAAGTTACAAACATGCCAGATATTTTAATATTATTATTTTGTTAAGTTCAAAAAGTTTGACAAGGTCGAAATAGTTTACAGTATAGCTGTCGTAAACATATTGCTAAATTTTTATTATTGCAAATAAATCTAGTTTTCTTTTTAACAAGTGAAAATTTTCAGATGTTTTAATATATTTTAATCGATTTAGTCATTAAAATTATCATCCTAACTGAGGTCCTACTAATTAGACTACAAGCCCACGACGAAACAAACACATTTTTTCAATTATATTGTTGTTGACTAGTCATGACTAATGTCATGCGTTAACCTAGTCGGTTGTATTACAGTAATATATCAAAACAATATTTTCTGCGATGTCACTAAAACTTTTATCCAATATTATAATTACAGTGAACTAATATATAATTAGAAAATTTAATAAATTTGGAAAAATGTATTAGCCTCGCTGGGATTTGAACCCGGGACCCTTTGCTTTTTCGGCAATCATCACAATATGTTCGTTTATATTCAACATTATTTTGTCTATTTGTCTAGCTTAATTTTTTTACCTTTTACTTTATATTTATAAATAAACCTACAGTTTATTACTTGTTTTTAAAAATAATGGCTTGTACTACAAGCTCGGTTAGTTTTATTCATTTGTTTAGTCCTACTCTTATGACAGTTACGTTGTTTTTAAAACCAATTTTAAGACCGAGCTTGTAATACCAACCATTATTTTTTGGGATTCTAATATTATACCTTGAAAAAACAATTTTTTTTTAAATCTTATAATATTTTAAAAATACATGTATGTATATTGCAGTATTTTCTAAAAAATATTGTTATGAGTTCCCATTTCCGCTTGAAAGGGTTTGATGCAGACTATACGCAAGAGTATTTCAGCAAATGGCGTGGAACGAACAGAAGTGATATTTTTTAAAGTTATTCTCGAGAGAGATGTACAAGCTGCAAGGTTTATGTGTTTCGCACAAATCTCGTAAAACTAAATTGTCATCAGCACGTATTTTTCAGTTATATTTTGTATTCATTTCAACGCAATTGTGTTAATATAATACATTGTGAAATAAAACAAAATAAAAACCTATTTATTTTAGAATATATTTGAATAGTATTTGTTTGTATAAAAATACAAAACGGAACTTTTTGTTTTTAAAATAAATTTTCATGTTAAATTAAATTTTAAAATTTGCAATATATATATATATATATATATATATATATATATATATAGGTATATATATTGTGTAATGTATATAGCATTGCAATCTTGTTATTTTGTTTATAGGTTATTTATAACAAATTTTTATAGCCTGTAGCTATTTGTTAAAAATCATAACTATATTAATATTAAAAGAGAAACTTATATTTTTATGTTAATAAGTGATAACAAAAAAGATAATATACGTGAAAAGAGATTCACTAATAATAAGTTTAAAATTAATTCTAACTATATGTACACACCAAATCCCAAAATTGTCAGTATATTAATTTTTGAGTTATAAACTATCGTACGTACACACAGACGAATTACTTTATTTTTTATAAAAAATATTATAGATTTATAAAATTTTAATATGTACATCAAATCCCAAAGTTGTCAGTATATTAATTTTTCAGTTATAAACTACCGTACGTACACACAGACAAATACTTTATTTTTTATAAAAAATATTATAGATTTATAAAATTAAATTTTTATATAAAATAGTAAACAATATCTTTCTTTTTAATTACTTATTTAACTTAACTAAATATAAAGAGCTTGTGCCACACCCATTTGTGTACATGGCGTGATTGTGTATGTATGTATGTAACTTAATCCTAAAACTTTTTTATTTTAATATGAGTTCTGAAAGATTTCTTACTTCGTTAAAAAATTGTCTATTCCAGTTTTGCTTCAAGTTGAAGCAGAACATTGCTTAAAATGCTACATCAAATTTATTGTAAATACGTTTAATAAATTACAATTAAGTGACCTCTGTTGATAATACAAGTTTATAATTTATATTCTCATCAAAAGATTAAAATTCATTCTTAATTATCAATACTAAGAGCACGCCTAAAATAGTTAAGTAGCGCAAAATTTTGCACTTTAATTCAAAGAGTCAAAGTACATTACTCTTAAAAGTCATAAGCTATGAAAGCAGTTTCTATAAATTTTAAATCAGATATTAATAAAGCACAAAACTCAGGAGAGTATTGTGTTGTTAAGCCTTATGCAACCAAACAGCTCACACATCCTTATCAGCCAAGTATATTGTTCTCTCAAACACGCTGCGGAAATTAAATTTCATTTTGTCCTATTAGGCGGCAAGGGAAAAGCCCCAACTCACAACAACGTCACGCCACGAAAACTAACGATAGAAAATTCTATGTTTTTCTGGTTCAAAACGTGATTATTTTGTCTATACATTTGAACTGACGTAAAATAAGACAAAACGTATGGTTTTTTTCATTTTTTATCGCGAAAAAAAAAACAACAAAAAAAAAATAAACAAAAGGTATGCGGGTTTTCACTAAATGTATCCGGGAGATTTTTCACCAATAGGAAAAGTTTTATATGGATGAAGCAGGGAAATTTGTGAAAATATTTATATTTGGTTTTTGCTACGCAGATCAGTTACGGATATGTATTGAAGCATACAAGACTTATCTTTTGACATGGCGCTTTTCAAATTTCAAATGAACGGATTTGGCGTATCAAAATCTTTTGAATTCACAGTTTTGTGTTTGATAAATGATTATGTAATATTAATCTTTTGATAAAAGTAAAATTATTTTTGTTATTAAAACGGCTTTAAATTTTTTATTATTTTTATTCAATTCTAAGTATGTCTTGACGCTTAATATTTAATTCCTAACATAGTAAAAATCTTTCAGAACTCATTATATTAAAACAAAACGGATTTAGGATATAGTTCTGTATTATTTTTAATTAATATTCGATGTTTTGACGTACTTTACGTACATCATCATTAGGAAAAATGATACAAATGACATATACAGTAAATAAACCAATTAAAGTTTTATGTTTGATCTCAATATTCAATTTATATCTAACTACACAGAAAAAAGAAAACTATTTTATCTAATTCATCAATATTATCAATAGTAATTAATATTATCAAAAAAATTAAAGTTGAAATCAAATTGTTATTTCAAATAAAATTCAGAAATTGAAAACTGCACGATAAATCTACAAACAGTAATAAATATGGGACAAACTAAAAAAAATTTAATTACATTAGGTAAATATCAAATGTAATCATCTACTGCTGTATTAAATGTTTAGAGAAAATTAAAAAATATGTATTTTGTTTAGGCAAAACAACTAAAACATTCGACAAATTATCTAAAGATTTTGTTTTTAATTCGAAAGCATTTTTTTTTTAAGTGAATAGAATATAGTTTAATTCAGCAAACTAAACAAGCACATAATATTCTATTTCATATTTGTTTTTCGCACAGTAAATAAATCCTAACTGACAATGGATTAAATAATCTAAAATATCTCCGTTCAAAGTTTAATTAAAATATTCTCGGGAGATATGTAAAGCAAATAGATTTCTAAAACCACACGTGCCAGCCAGTATTTTTCAACAACGCTTAAACAAATCTGACACGAGAGAGATAGAGAGAAAAACCGTAAAATGGTTTGAGCTATTAAAAATCTCAAATGAGAATCGGGTTATACACAAAGTAAGCAAACAATTTGCCAGCGTAAAAAATATACGGATTAAAAACCTACTCTTCAAAAAAAATTTTTTTACGGCCGAAAATAATTACGTTTGCATATGAAAAATAAAAGGCAAACTTTAGAGTTTAGATTGTTCTGTTGGTTAAATTTTTCAGTATATGTTGCCTTGCTATTTTATATGAGCAAATATATGTAAAAAATTTAAAATTTAGGTGTATTTTTAATGTGTAAATTTTTTGGTTAAACATACTGAAAATAGTTATGTAAATTTTGAATCTAGTCTGTAAATTTATTCATTAAAATTATATATGCAAAATAGAATGATTATCACAAATTATTAATATTACAAATTAATATTTTTAAAGTCGAAATTTTAAATAAAAAATCACGTCACCTGGTACACAAACATTTACATACATACCATACATACACTCACACACACACATATATATATATATATATATATATATATATATATATATATAATGTGTATACATATATAAATATATATATATATATAATGTATATATATATATATATATATATATATATATAATGTATATATATATATATATATATATATATATATGTGTGTGTGTGTGTGTGTGTGTGTGTGTGTGTCTGTGTGTCTGTGTGTGTGTGTGTGTGTGTGTAATGATTCTCAACTCCCCATACATTATAATACATTAAAATAAGAAAAGTGGTGAAAAGTCAATAAAATAATAAACTACAAACTAAGCTAAGTTTTAATCACCAGTAGTAAAAGATAAAGCTAAAGTCCTAATTAGTGATCTAAAGTTATTAGAACTTTACCTTTATCTTTTGTTACTGATAATAAAAGCTTAACTTTTAAAATATGTATATAGTTTGTTTAAATTATTGTTTGTGATTGAAAAGAAATTATTTTATTTTATTTTCCCATATATTATATTAACTTAATATGTAAGCTTTTTACAATACGCATTTGTTAAATGTATCTTTCAATAGTCAAAAACTAAAATCAAAATGTACGATTTGCAATTATTTTAATTACTGTTATTTTATTCGCTACCTTTTAAAAATACAATAGAAAATCTTTAAATCTTAATTACAAATTCTAATCATTTTGGATAGATATTCCAAGTAAACGAAAATTATTTTATTCACTCTTGTTCTTTAAACATGCAAATTCTGATGCAAAAAAATTCAATAGATACACAACTTGTAATTAACGCTTTACTCTTGCCTACTCATCAAACAAATAATAATAACTGTCAGCACTGGTAGTTTGAAATTAATTAGCATAGGCTTTCCTGATTTAAATAGACTAGTTAGTTCTTCATTTCACACAGTTTGCTCACTCGTACATCATACTGTTTTATCCTTGTCGTTTAACAAATTGTTTTTACTGTTGTAACCAATGAATTTTGGTTGGTGTGCGGTTGGTTGGTTGTATTATATAAAGTACTGATGCTAATATTTCTCTATAAAGTACTGCGAGTGATTTTAGTTGTTTCGTAGTAGTTAAATTGTTATTTAATTTTGGAATGATACTGGTCTGATATTCATACGCACTTTAATGCAATAGGGTCATTTCACAAAATTTATTTTTAAAAAAAACACATCACAATCGAAAGTCCAATATGAAACATAATTTTTCATAACAAAAAAAGCAACAAAAGTTTTATAGTTCATTTTTAATTAATAATTGAAAATCAGTTTACATTTTCAAATCATTTTAAAAACGATGACGTCCGTTTAGAACAAAAGAGCTATAGTATGACGCCTTACAACCTGATTGGCTGACAATATTTAGCAAATACAAGCTAAAAAATTCAGAACGTTTTTTATATATTTTAACTAATAATATACATTAAAAAATATACAAGTTCTAATATAATACTTTTTTATATATTTATAAAGTTAATTCTAAGTATAATTAAATTAACAGAATAAATCTTGAAGCAATTTTGAAAAAGTTTATTTTCGTAGAAAATTATGAATCTTGCAAAACAAACGCACCTAGTTAGGTGGCTACTGTCACTTGAATAAAAAGTACCCCCTCTGCTCCCCAGCACCATGGACCTAGCACCGTTATGACAATTCTATGCATAGCACGTGTGTCAACGGTGACGTTGCAATGACGACAAACATCTCTATTGTTCTTAGAAAACGTCATAACATGGCCGACGTCGATTTTTCAGAACCCGTTTGGCGGGCAAATCTTTTTGTTAATTACGGCTATAATAATGCGAAAAAAAAATTGTTGTTGCTGTTTATGTCTATAAATACATAAAATCTTTCGATTGAAATAATAAAAAAAAAATGTGAAATGTGAAATGAAATAGAAAGTTGAGAATTTATGGTATAATAAATTGGTACGAGTGTAAACATACCAATTTAGATTTTTCTAGATAAGCACGAATAAAGTTTACAGCAACGGTGTACCCAACGGGGGTGGGAATTAAAGGGATAAATCCCCCTCTCGAAAATTCCAGAAAACAAAAACAATAAAACTTTAACTTTTTAAAGTTTATTTATTTAAAAAAATTTCTATGAATAATTATTGACTGAAATATACTTTAATGTGAAAGTGATAACATATCATATGTACCATTTAATTTTATATTTTTATGATGGACTAATTGCATAGTCAATAAGTTTAGTTTGTAATTCATTCATATACTTAATTTACTGTTGTTTTTTAAATTATCTGATCTGAACTACTGGAACTGAAATATTTATCTGCGTACATCACTGGTTTGCAGTAACATAAATTAACTGTTTTAGGCCCGATATTATAAACGCTGGTTAAATTTACTTTACAAATATTTATTTTTCACCTAAATAACTATAAATATAAATTTTATTTTTATCATTTACTACTTCATTATGATTATTGATAATAATTACAATTTTTTATTACTACTTGATTAAATTTATTTCTACTTTTTAATACGGAAATCTGTAGAGTAAATACTTTTATTTCTGAAGTAAATTTAACTAGCATTTATAATACCGGGCTTTAGTGTAGTTTGTTTGTCTATCGACATATGTAGAACAAATTCGGTTGAAAAGATTTTTACGATATTTTATATTTAAACTTTATACATGAATCAACTTTTGGTATAAATCCATCCACCAAAGTGGTAGTTTACTGATGTTATATTTTTTTTTACAAGTACTATTTTACGTTAGAGAAATATTTCGAAGAAATTATTTAACAAAATTTGTTTTACAAGTTATAATTAACAACTTTTATTTATGACATGTAAGTATTCAATTATCAGACACAATTTTTGTAAAAACAGAAAACAAAATTATATTATTTAAAATTCGACAATTTGTATTACTACGTATATATTACATTGTATTACAATGTAATTAATTAAGATAAATAAAAACACAAATGAAAAAAATATTGTTAATTCTATTGTCTGGGATACTTACCTAATATTATGTAATTGGATTAAAAAAATTACTTCGTAATTTAATTCGTAATTAATTCAATCTTTAATAAATACTTTACTGTATGAATCACGCCTAAAAATTATTCAGTTATTTTGATGGTAAAAAAATGGTGAATATCTTGATTGAATTATAAACATTAATTACTTTTGCGAATTTTTATTTAAAAAAATGTGTAATTTCCATTCAGTTTACAGAATTTTATTCAAATTATTTTAATTCTAAAATTAATTTCCACAAGAAAAACAAAAATAATGTAAATTGAAAATAAACTTAAAAACAGCAAATGTAAATCTGTAAATATTTATATTATTTGACACAATTACAACGTCTATTTTCATGCTAATGCATTCGCCCTATACACACATTATATATTATGTTGTAAAATAAATGTACATAGCTGTTTTACTCTGCAATATACTTTAATTAATTCACAATTTTATAACAGAATTATATGTACATTGATTTTAACGCTTAGGTGATTTATTATTGTTCATGTCACAGCTTATTAATAAAACTAAATTGTTTACATAAATTATTAAATAGATTTTAACGAAAAATGAACATTTTCATAAAATGCATTAATTGCGTTATTTTGATGTAAATTGAAGTGTAATTGACGTTTATTTAATAACTTAATTTATTGAATAAAATGCATTTTGATATAATAATAAAACATTATAGTTTATTTAATTTTATTTAAAAATTATTAAATTTGTGCGAACATAATACAGTGCCTTCAAAAATGTCTCTAGCTGCAAATTTTACAACTAAATATGAACTTATGTTAGCCTATCTTGTAAGTATTTTTTTACCAGTGGTAAAGATACAAATGACAATAGGAGGAGTATATTTAACTCACTGTACAATTAAAATAAGTAACCAATTTGTATTGATTTATTAAGCAATACATTTGAAAATTTCAAGTGTGGCATAAATTTTCACTTCTATTAAAGTAAATTATGGAAGTAAGAAAAGACAAATATGTTACTAATAGTAAATGACATCCAAAGTACTATTGGGACTTGAGAAGGTAAATGACAAATGGAAAGTGTCAAAATATTATTTCTTTCTTACTGTGACTGACAAAAATTGTTTAAATATTTTAACGAAATTAGAAATATTAACAGTAAAAAATCTTTCAGAACTCATTTTATAATGACATTTACAATAAATGTCATTTACATCAGTTTTCCTGATGAAGACAAACGTTGAGTTTGTCGAAACAAAGATTGCATATAAATATTAATACAGAACTTTAACCTAAAGCAGTTTTATTTTAGAAATATTAATGAAAACAATGTATACTCGTATGCGCTTAATTTATTAAAAACAAGTATTTTATTAAAGTTTCTAGACCCATTGTCGGTAATGATAAGAGAAAAATTGGAAATTCTTTTTTCAATATGAAAATAAAATTAAGTAGGTATTAATAATATTCTAATATTGGGATTTTTTTCCCCTCAAAATTTCACAAGTTACTTAATCATTGAATCGGCTATTTAGCTATGCATCAATGACTGTTCAATTAACCATAGACACACACGTGTTTCGCTCTTTGGGAGCTTATCAGTATGGCGATTTTATCAGTGTCCGAAGACACTGATGTGGGTGTAAAAAACTGACTGGCTTTTATACCAAGTAAATTAAAAAAATGTAGCTGAGAAGTAATAAATACCACCAACGCCATCTATACAATAATGCACTAAGCAAGCATTTATAATAATAATAACGATGAACAAAAGTTTATAAGTGTATCGTGAAATTAATATCAATAATATTCTACTAATGTTGAAATTTCTTTGTTCAGTGTTATTAAAATTAAGTATCATCTATTTTTTTAACAATATATAAAACATTAACTATATTTAACACTTTCATTGTGATAATAATAAACAGATATTAACTAACATAATTAGAGAATAAATTTAGATTAAGTTTCTCCATCAATATTAACAGAATAAGGTTATTTCTAGAATACGGAATACGGAATACGGAAAGCGGTTTTATGATATTGAAATCTGTTATTAAGAATAAAAATATTAATTATTTTATGCGATATAATTAAATTCCACTACTTTTAGTACATTTGTTATACAAACAAGTTTTGCTTAATTTTCCAACAAAACAAATTATTAATTAAAAACAGGAAACAAACTCTTCATTAAAATTTAGTTGATGAAAAAAGTATTTCATCTATATTTAAAAAATTTAAATAACCTTTAATTTAGCAAAGAAAATGAACTTAGCAAATAATATCTTCTAAATTAAAAATATCTTTATAACGCGAAAATATCTGAAAGTCTTTTGGATAGGCCTTCAGGAAAAAAGTTAATTATTAACACCTGACGATGATGGTAGACTGAAGATATGGTTCCGAAAAGCCTTCATTCTGAAAACATTTTTTAATTAAAAACTTGAAACAATTGACGGTAATAAAATTATAATGATGCTATTCAAAACATTTGCTAATGTTCTTCGCTCTTCCTCATCTTATAATGTTGAAGAAGCCGACATGAATTAAAATTTGTTAGATGACAAGATTGTTTCTAATTTTATTTTATGTGTATTTATAAAAATATATATTTTACAGTTAAGTGCAGAAAAATCCATTTTTTCAAGCATAAGTAATGCTTCTTTGCACTTGTAATACTATAATTATTCTACGACCACATTTTTATAAATCATAAATAATAGAAAACTTTATATTTTATCAGTGACAACAGTATTATTATGATTAAAATATACTAATTTATTTTAAAAAAAATTTGTTGTGGCCACCACAGAACCGACCGTCATCATATTAAAGAAAATGGAATGGAAAAATTTGTATAACAACAACTTCTGTAACTAAAAACAAAACTGTCTTGACATAAAAATGCCACCTAGTTACAAAATTTATGTATACCAGAAAAATTTAAAAAATTATTAAAAAAAAATTATTTAGACCTATCGAAAACTGTTCTTGTTTAGCAACATTTGTGAAATAATTTTTTTCGAAATACAGTGGAACCTCGATTATCCGGGCCAGCCGGGACCGAGCCTTCGCCGGATAATCGAAAACACGGATAATCCAAAGACCTAATTTTTATATTTTTTAATAATTTATTCAGACAAATACATGTGTCAAACGAATGTCTGTTTACGTTTAACTAACGACTCGGTCGGCAGTTGGCGAAAATAATAAGTAAACACATAAACGGAGGATTTCTCGAGCCAAACTCGGGTATTCCCCGAGGCGAACGCCTGCACGGTGCATTCAGCGTTCATGCGCCAACCTCTGGCCGTCAGCCACGGATAATCCGCGCACGGATGACATTTTAAAAGTGCCGCACGAAGAATCCGCCGCCCGGATAATGCGCGCACGGATAATCGGGGTTCTACTGTATATCTCTTTTGCGAAATTTTCGTAAACACATAAAAGTGACATCAGTAAATTACCACTTCCGGTTAGCAAATCTTTACCAATCAAGTTGAATTCGTTCAGCCGAATTTACTTTACAGGTATCCACAGACCGACAGACGGACATCACGTTAAAAACAGTTGATTCGTGTTACTATAACGATTAAAATTTTCAGTAACTTAGAATATACTAAATACATATTTTTAATACTTCTATCGCACGCACTGTACATTACAAATTTATTTAATGTATTTTTACATTAATAAAAAATTGCTAAAAAAAAAAACTAAGAATAGATTTCGCTAATCACAGCAATAACAAAATTTTGTAATTAATTTTGCTATTGTTGTTTTAACAAAAAGGTACCAACAACAAAAAACAGAGTGTGGCTTCGCGTGTTATCCTTCATTATTTTTAATAGGGACACTTTATGAATGATTAAAAGACTAAATGCATTAGTAAAACAAGACAGCCAAATGAAAAGTAGAAAATGACATAGAACAAAGACAGCGATGTAAAATGCGTTTATTAATGTCAGTATTTATAATGATTTTATATCTATTTTTCTCTTTATAAATTTAATCAAATTTCACTTGTTTTTATTGCATTAACTTTATGAAATACTAATTGATATGAACTTCACTAAATTAAATACAAAATTTAATTTTTAATCAGCAAGTTTTGTAACAAAACTTAAAGTTACTTTAATTTATGGTCTAGATTCAGAACAGCAAATATTTGAAACACTAATTAAAATAGTAAATATTTTAACCTTTCAGAACTTATTATCTTACAATGAAACGGTTCTAGATTGTAGTTCTGTATTAATATTTATTAATAATCGACGTTTCGACGTACTCAACGTATATCTTTATCAGGAAAAATGATACAAATGACATTTACAAAAAATATTGTATACACTGTAAAAAAATAAATGTAAATTTACATTGATTAGTGTAGTAATTTTATCGTGTTTTTTATTGTAATTTTTATAATTTTTTTTAGTAAATTTACAATAAAAAATATAGTAAACTTACTATGATTATCAATGTAAATTTACATTATTTTTTACATTGTAGAACTAATGCACAAAGTGTTCCTTTTTACTCATAAAATTGCTGCACTCACTTATTCACTGCTTTATATACTTATTGCATAAATTACTTTTTAATAATAATTAATGCTAATAGTATTAAACACAAAATCACTTTGAGGTAACAAAAAACAAAGCTGACCCCATAGATAAACAGCAGAAAAGCTCATAAACACTATAACACCTACCGTATAATAAAATCGAATGGCTAGTTAACAGTTTTAGTGAACGAGATCCTGTATACATGGTTTTAGGGTAATAGGGTTTTTGTGGTTGACCTGCAATGAAACCGAAACGGATTTAGGTGTGTTTGTCCCGTGCAAGTAAATTAACTCTCATTCTGTTTACTTTACGAGGCTCGTTTACTGGGTTCCTTCCTTGTACCACAGTTTTGCACAACGTCGTCTCGGCGAAATTTAACCGCAAAATTTGATTTTCTTTTCCATCCAGAAAATAAATAGAATGTCAAATTGGGAATTTTATCTTACTAGAATAATACAACTTATTTTTCTTTAAATTTAAATTGAATTACTATACGAAATTTGATATTGATATTTAGTTTAAAAATATAGATACTTTTTCTATATTAATTAGTATTATAATTTTTTTCTACGACCATACTGAAATTTGTTACATATGAGTCTGCCATTGGTTAGTATTGTGCAATACTACCTAAAAATCATTGTAGTACAGATTTTTTTATTGTAGTTTTGTTGATTTATGTGACGTAACAAGTTGCTATGACAACGAGTAGTGTGCAGTTCCGCCACTAGAACGGCTTATTATCACTAATTACTAACAACATAATGAATCTATTATACATAAAACTAGTCAATATTAGGTCGACTTTCGCTTGATAAACAAAAATTATTGAAATAAGATAATTTAAATAGTTTTGACACATTAAAATATTCTAATGAATTATGTACGTAATAGAAAAAATGATATTAAATATTAGCAATAATTTCACATTTAATATTGTTAATAAATTAAATAAAAAATTTAAATTCTTTTTATTTGTATAATAGTTGTAGAGTCGTAGAAACAACATATTGCATTTAAAATATCTGATGAGTTAACGTTGTTGCTAAAATTTTGTATTGTATAATTGTAAAACTCGTACAGACAGACTATCCATTTCCCACTCATATGAATTGCAGCACGAGTCTTGGTACGTGCTGCAAATTTTCATTTTTATGAGACATTAGTAACATTCTGTGCTTGTTGTATAATACGTATACTATTTCCTACGACTGTAATGAAATATATCACTTATAAACCTATTATTATAATAATACTCAAGAATATTGAGATTTTATATTTTTCCCAAAATTTCACAAGATACTCAGTCATTGAATCGGCTGTTAAGCTATGCATCATCATAACAGCCGATTCAATGACTGAGTATCTTGTGAAATTTTGGGAAAAATATAAAATCTCAATATTCTTGAGTATTATTATATTAAATTTCACAATGACAATACGAACATTTATTTGTTCAAGGTCTAAAACCTATTATTAGTTAATAAATGTAGTATATTCTATATATCGTCTCTTTTCCCACTAGAATACAATATTGTAATACGTATACATATTGTAGTATATTTACTAATACATACATACATACATACACAATTACGCTATGTACCCAAAAGGCTGAAGCACAAAATCTTTTTATCATCCCGAAATCAGTCGCCTCCAAACATTCCTATCCAAACAAGCAACTTTCGCTTCATCCACATTTATAATTCCTCTCATACATGCTCTTTTATTCCTACTACTTGGAAACTTTCGCTCACGCAAAACACTCTCAATCATACCACTCCAACTACTAATCGGACGTCCACGCAAACGTATACCATCAAAATCATTCAAATAAATCTTTTTAACCAAACGTTCATTAGACATTCGCTCAACATGTCCGAACCATCTTAACTGACTAACACCAACTTTTGCTACAACATGTTTTTCAATTTCACACTCATCATACACTAATCTATTTCGTACCCGATCTCTCCTATTTACACCACATACCCCACGTAAAAATCTCATTTCCACAGAAATCATTTTCCGTTTAAAAATTCATTTCATTCATCATTTCACATCATCATTGCATTTATCAAAATCAAACAGTATACACATATTTCATATAAGGAATTTTTGCTATTGCTAGGAGAATTTGCAGTTTTCATATTATAATTATTTGAAAATTTTATATTGTAAAACTTACATATGAGTACCATTTTATACTCGTTATACAATATACGATTTTTTCAATTTTTTGGCAGTTAAAAAAATAATAGAAAACAAATCTGAAATTATCATAAAATAGAACGGCTGTAGGTTTTAGTCTTTTATTAATATTTATTAATAATCGACGCTTTGACGAACTTAACGTACGACTTTATCAGGAAAAATGATACAAAATAATACATTTACAGTAAATAAACAGAACACAGGAAGAAGTTACATTATTGTGCATAAATAGCAAAAGTTTGTGACAAATTAGAGCTAAATCTGTGTTATTGTTAGATTTAAAAAAACAGGATTTTTATTTTTTTAAAATACAGCAATTATGTTATTAAATTGTATAATCCAATAAATGTTGTAATTTAAATATCAAAGAAAAATCAGTTTTTAAACAATTTTTCTATTTATAAATTAAAAATTGTGGTTTTGAAACGAATCACAAAGATCTATTTTAAATTTATATCTAAAAGTACATTGTAGTCCGCTTCAATAATCAAAAGAATTGAAATATTTCTCAGAAAAAGAAAACGAAGAAATTTTCCGCATCGAGTCAATTTCAAATAGGAATCAGAAAGATTTTGAAATTTCAATAGATTACTTTGACTACTTCTATTTAAATTATTTTTAGAATTTACAAATATTGTTTAGGTAAATGCATTAAAAATGTATCTATATTTAAATAGATATTCGAATTTTTTTATTAACATGTACTAAATACTTGAGAAAGAATTTATTTCTTTGAAGTATTATCAACTTTATACAACTGGAAATAATTTATAAATATGCATGTCAAAAATACTTGTATAATATTGATAAAAATAATAAAAACATTGACATTTGAATTTTTCTTCAATAATATATATATATAGTCGAAGTTAAAACTTTATGGTTTTTTTGTTTTATTATGTACAGAATATTCAATTGAAGCTCCTATGCATTGGGATATTAAAAATCTTAACGGGCAGTTTTATACTAAATACTATAACTAAAGTCAACTTTAGACTGACAAAAAAGCATTCTTTTATTGATAATAACAAATAATTTTACTATTAAAAGTTTGAAAAGTTGACAAAGAAGCATTTTTTTATTGACAGCAATAATAATTATGCCGGTAGAATTTAAAAACGATGCTTTTTTGCTAGCTTAAAGTGGACTTTAATTAAAGTGTTTATTATGAAACTGGCCCTATAAGAGATACGATTATAATTAAAGTCTTTATTATTTAAACATTATAGTGATGTTTATAAGTTTCAAAGAATTGTAATTGTTTGTCAGATTTATTATTTATGACAATTTTCTTTTTAGTTTTAGATTGTTTTAAGTTTATAAATTTTTGGCAACATTTTGTCGAAAATTCTATGTATAAAATAAATAAATAAATTAAAGAAATTACTAAATTATATTTTTAATAATTTTTAATTACAAATTATGTTATCTAATTTCTAGAAATTTAAAAATAAATAATAAAAAAAAAAATTTCCAGAACTCAATATACTAAAATAAAAAAATGCAGTGTTTTTTGACTTTTGAACAAATAAATGTTCGTATAGTCGTTTATGAAAGTGTTTAATTAGAAGAGTTTATTTGAAAACATGAGAATAACTTTCATATAAATAATCAGCCATTGCCTTCAGCTATAAAGCTATTTATCAATGCCTGGCCAGATTTTTAACCGTAGACACGTGTTTCAGTCTTTCGGACTTCATCAGTACGGTGTGTGGATCAGTCGCTACGAGGCGACTGATGCCGGTGTTCGTTCCGGCTGCCTATTTATGGCAAGTATTTTGCGCAACTAGTAGCGAGAAATAAGTAAAATACTACTAACGCCATCTAGCTGCATGCATTTCTGCTAATCGGATATCTCCTACGTTTAAATGCAGTGTTTTTTGACTTTTGAACAAATAAATGTTCGTATAGTCGTTTATGAAAGTGTTTAATTAGAAGAGTTTATTTGAAAACATGAGAATAACTTTCATATAAATAATCAGCCATTGCCTTCAGCTATAAAGCTATTTATCAATGCCTGGCCAGATTTTTAACCGTAGACACGTGTTTCAGTCTTTCGGACTTCATCAGTACGGTGTGTGGATCAGTCGCTACGAGGCGACTGATGCCGGTGTTCGTTCCGGCTGCCTATTTATGGCAAGTATTTTGCGCAACTAGTAGCGAGAAATAAGTAAAATACTACTAACGCCATCTAGCTGCATGCATTTCTGCTAATCGGATATCTCCTACGTTTAAATGCAGTGTTTTTTGACTTTTGAACAAATAAATGTTCGTATAGTCGTTTATGAAAGTGTTTAATTAGAAGAGTTTATTTGAAAACATGAGAATAACTTTCATATAAATAATCAGCCATTGCCTTCAGCTATAAAGCTATTTATCAATGCCTGGCCAGATTTTTAACCGTAGACACGTGTTTCAGTCTTTCGGACTTCATCAGTACGGTGTGTGGATCAGTCGCTAAATAGGCAGCCGGAACGAACACCGGCATCAGTCGCCTCGTAGCGACTGATCCACACACCGTACTGATGAAGTCCGAAAGACTGAAACACGTGTCTACGGTTAAAAATCTGGCCAGGCATTGATAAATAGCTTTATAGCTGAAGGCAATGGCTGATTATTTATATGAAAGTTATTCTCATGTTTTCAAATAAACTCTTCTAATTAAACACTTTCATAAACGACTATACGAACATTTATTTGTTCAAAAGTCAAAAAACACTGCATTTAAACGTAGGAGATATCCGATTAGCAGAAATGCATGCAGCTAGATGGCGTTAGTAGTATTTTACTTATTTCTCGCTACTAGTTGCGCAAAATACTTGCCATAAATAGGCAGCCGGAACGAACACCGGCATCAGTCGCCTCGTAGCGACTGATCCACACACCGTACTGATGAAGTCCGAAAGACTGAAACACGTGTCTACGGTTAAAAATCTGGCCAGGCATTGATAAATAGCTTTATAGCTGAAGGCAATGGCTGATTATTTATATGAAAGTTATTCTCAGGTTTTCAAATAAACTCTTCTAATTAAACACTTTCATAAACGACTATACGAACATTTATTTGTTCAAAAGTCAAAAAACACTGCATTTAAACGTAGGAGATATCCGATTAGCAGAAATGCATGCAGCTAGATGGCGTTAGTAGTATTTTACTTATTTCTCGCTACTAGTTGCGCAAAATACTTGCCATAAATAGGCAGCCGGAACGAACACCGGCATCAGTCGCCTCGTAGCGACTGATCCACACACCGTACTGATGAAGTCCGAAAGACTGAAACACGTGTCTACGGTTAAAAATCTGGCCAGGCATTGATAAATAGCTTTATAGCTGAAGGCAATGGCTGATTATTTATATGAAAGTTATTCTCATGTTTTCAAATAAACTCTTCTAAAATAAAAAAACTTTAGGATTTTTTCTAATGAAGATATACGTAGAGTATATCGAAATGTTGATATTTAAATGAAACATATACAGAACTTAATCCTAAAGCTTTTTATTTTAATTAACATAAATTTTTACAACTTTTTATGCTAAAAATTAATACGAACATTTTAAAATTAACAAAAAAATAAAATTTTGCAAATAGTATGTTCTAAGAAAATTGTTATATTATTTGTTGATACAGTAAATCCAAAAAGTGTATTAAAAAACAATAAATGTACAATAATCATTTTATTAAACTAAATATATATAAACAAAAGATAAACGGATTAATGATACAGAAAAACAAAATAAAAATATTGCACCAAACTTTTTCTGTATATAAAATAACAAAATACTGTTATTTTTAATTTTAATTGTTAAAAAACAAATACACAAAATACACTTTGAAATCCTTTTTAATTTCTGAAACAGCTGACACCAAAAAGTTTTAATTATTACTCCATACAGTAAACAATACACTCTTTCACAGAAACGAACTTCTATATAATAAGCATTTACAAATACAACCACAATCTTCTTTCAAGTTTAAAATTTCTTTTCTGACACAAATTCTACTCCAGAAAAATATTTTTAACTTGTTTTTTTTTTCTCTTCTGTCTCTGAAATGACACTTAAAAATTCCGAAAATTGTTCAGTCTGTCCATATGGACAAACATGAATCGCTTGTTAAAATTAAAACTTGGAACACCAACTATATATATACACAGTCTGTATCAGAAGTGTTTGGACGGTACAATTAACATCAATTAACTATAACAAATTTTTTTCAAAATATGAATAAGGTTCTAAAAAATAATATAAATTATAAAGAAATGCGTATATTATGAATATATTATATAATAGAAGTAAATAAAAAAGCTTTTTATAATTGGACAAGACAAATACATCACTTGTAGAATGTAAAATAGAGTTCAGTTACTTTCGGAACAACACGTATATTTATTGTAAAATGTCGTTGAACTTGTCGACGCCTTTTCTATATTTTTTTTTAATTAAACGCAAAGATCAAACAAACGCACATCGCCAATTTTCAACAACACATATACTCGAAAAATACATCTGCAAGTTTTCAACATATTTTCTATAAGGCTGCATATGCGATTCGTTTACATAAGTTAGACGAAAAACTTGATACAAGAATTGAAACTGGAATCGTTGGCATACGGCCAAAATTTATGTCGTTTTAAGAATACAACTTGAATTAGCTGGGATAAACTAACAAGATTTTTACTCTATTTTTACCATTTTCAGAGTTTGTTCTCGTCGTGTGTTTTGTAGATTTTGTTTTAGATGCTTCGCTGTACTAACTTGGCAATTGTGCATTTAAATTGTTGGAAATTAAGCAAAGTTAGAATATAAAGATAAACAATTGCTAATTGGTAGAAATGTGGTTTTTTACTTCTAAATTTATTAAACTCAGGTGCTGTGAACTTAATGCTTTTACACAATATAATATACAGTAATATCTCAACAAATTCATAGCCCCTTTTAGAGCATTTTTAGTTAAAAACAATTAAGATTTCAATTTTAATTTTTGTTTTTATTATGTATCAAATATAAATTAGTTTTATAAATTAAATGCTTTTTATTACATTAAGCATTCTAAAATATAAATAATACTAAATTTAGTTCTAATATTTTTTAAATAAATATTTTTAGATATACAATTTTTTTTCTAAAATTACTCTAAAAAAGGCTATGAATACAGGCCATTGTTTTTCACATTATTTAGTATATCATATAATTTTCGAATTATTAATGTAATACCAAATAGTACAGTATTAAATTGTTTTAATATTTTCTATCTACGGCCGCCTCTAAAGCTTACACTTAACATACTATAGACTTTTTTATCAAACGATGTTATAATGCGATGCGTAAAGTAACCAGCGTAGCCTATGTCAGTGATGCTGTTAAAATAAAGATCAGATTTATTAATTTATTATTAATAGTTTGTTAACATTTATCTCTTTGAAGTAAAAGCGTATTAGAGTAAAAATAATAATTCTATATTACTTTTATGTGCCACATAATTTCAGTTAATGAAAGTTAAATTAAAGAAGTTAATTATTTAATAGTTAATTACTACAACATGGCTGCACTCTGCACTAATTTGTAAATAGTGAACAAAAGTTGCATTTTTACGGTTTGTTAGTTGATATTTTCGGTAAACAAATAAATTTAAATAATAAAATAAACTCTACCGTAAATATTATTAATAAAAGTGATTAATAATTTTAAGTAGCATTTTTATATTATTGTAAATTGTTTACACCAATGACCTTTAACAATGGGTACGTTGAGTATTTGTGTAACTTTAGATCAATGATTAGGACTTTAGCTTTATCTTTTGCTACTATCGATGAAAGTTTAGTTTTCGAAATACGTATACAGCTTTCTTAAAATTATAGTTTGTGATTTAAGGTATATTATTTTATTTTATTAACTTTTCGCATTCTAAGATCATAATTTAATTAATTAACGATTATTTTAAATTTTACCATCAGATGGATTCAGAATTTTTGCGATTGACAATAAAGAATATAATATTTAATATAAAAAACTTTAATATTATTTTTAAACAAAGCTTCTTGTACATTGTCCATAGTTTTTTTTTACATTAATTACAAAAAAAATGAACAAAAAACCAATTAATAAACTTCTACTGGTTCAGTGCTGACAACTGTACATTGCATTTTGACATATGTTTGGCAACTCCATACACAAAACAAATTCATTCTTTAAACAGAAGATCATTTAGTGATTGATTTTCAAAAAAAATTAAAAAAATTAAAAATAAAAAGACAAACCGATCTCACGTCTTTCGATAATCGGACGGGGTATAAATCTAAGTTGGCCATGTGCCCAGTTCAGTCCTTCTTTCGTCGTCAACCATAACAGATAGTGCAGTGAACCGGAGGTTTTATTGACAATAACGCCCTCTTTGCCACGATGATGTTATTTCCTTCTAACCAGCCAGTGTGCTGATATAATGCTTATTACATTAACCTCTTTGTGTCCGGAGATCATAGCTTTTGGTTTTCCTTCTTTTGTCAGACGTAGAAGCACACCGGAGAGAAGATAAGTAAATGAGAATGGGTTCTAAGAGAGTTTATTTACCGTACAGCAGGCTTTTTGGTACTTTTGCAGTTTCTCTACTTTCATGCATGGATTATATCAACGTAAAAGTTTTAGTTTAGATTCTGCGGTTAATAAAATAAATGCATGGTAAAATGAGTTGAATGTATTTGAATAAATATATTTTTTTCTTCAAGCGTATTATAATATTAATATTACGTTACCATATTGCTTATATAGAAAAAGGTCATTATGTTACTAATACAATAATGACATTATTGTACAGCAGTTAGTTACTATACACCACTGATGCCAGCACTAAACATAACTACAACGCCTAGTGCATATAATCTGACATCTTTGGCGGTTATATTGGAAACTATTACGTCAAATTAAGTTAAGTTAATTTAAAATTTTATTATTGAAAATGTATGAAGAAGTGCAAGAAATGCAATATGTACTGTCAGATTTGTCAGAAACTGCATATTCGTCCAAAAAACACGATCAAGTATATTTAATTTAACATCGCATTCTACCCTTCGCATAATATACTATAAATTACTATAGAAAAATAAAATTTTTCTTAGTTTAATTATTGAATATATTTGATGTTTTTTCACTTCATTTTTATGATAAGATTTATCGAGCTCATAACTTTTGATGTATAGTTTTTTGATGTTTTTAATTATTTATTTGTTTTTAATTGAATGTATTAAACAAATTTATAAAATACACAATAATATAAATTTTTTTAAAAAGAAATATAAATAAAATAATGACAATAAGTGGCAAAAGTTTATAAAAAACATTTATATCTCTCATACTATTAATAGTTCTAAATTCCCTTATTCATAATTTACAGACTAGAAATGAAATATATAAGCCTTAATTAAATTCTGAAACAAAAAAAGTACATTTGTAATGGAAAAGCTGTATAAAATGTAAAACTTTATGCATCTAGAGCTGGCGTAGAATTGTATTTGTTCAAACAATATTTTTTGTAATCAAAACAAGCATTACAAAACCAAGAACTTCTATTTTAAAACAAACTTTATTGTACTTCAGAACACTCGTACATAGAATTGCAAATATTAAAAGTTACTTAAAATTTCCAAGTAGGTATAACTTCAATTTTATTTTTCTTTTTAAATAACATATTAACAGAAAAACATCGTGGGGATAAATATATTTTATTAACATTATTTATTTAAAAATTTGATAATTAATTTTATTTATTTGCATCTTTATTTGTGATTTATAACAAATATACCAAACTTTAACAGTTTGTTAAGAAGGTCATATACTCAACGTACATCTTCATCAGTAAAAATGATATCATTTTTTTCGGGTATGAAATAGATTAGTGTATGAGTGCGAAATTGAAAAAAATTTTGTAGCAAAAGTTGGTGCTCGTCAGTTAAGTTGGTTTGGACATCTTGAGCGTATGATTAAAAGTGTTTTGCGTGAGCAAAAGTTTCCAAGTAGTAGGAATAAAAAACCATGTATGAGAGAAGTTATGAATGTAGATGAAGCTAAAGTTGCTTGTCTGAGTAGGAATGTTTGGAGGAAACTGATTTCGGGATAGTGGACAAATTTTATGCCACATTTTTTTTGGGTATATGGCGAAATTGTGTATGTACGTACAATCAAATTTAAATTAATTTATTAGTATAATTGTTAAATTGCTCGTTCATTGCAATTCTATATAAATTATCTCATTTTATTTTTGTAATTACTTAGTTAATTTTTTTTTTCTTATACTTAAAATGTTTGTATATTAAAGATGTACATACTATTATATGTAAATATTGTATTTTTTAATTAATTTATTTTCTGAATGGATTATACTGTTGAGCAATAAAGCATTATTATTATTATTATTATTATTATTATTATTATTATAACATTTTGTTTAATAAATTATACAAGTAGATAACTTTAATGTAATTGATAAAAGGTTTTCAATAATACACATTTTTGTTAAATTTCACTAAATTTATCTATCAAAGAGTTTCACAAAGTTAAACTGTCGACCATTAATTATTTTAATTTAATTTAATTATTGACATACATTTCTTTCGAAAACTAACAAAAAATTCTCGTCACAAAAACAACTTGACACACAAAGTGAATACTAAAATATCCAAAATACCTTTAACTTTACAAACTAACCTTATTCCGCAATATCCTAGCACCAGTAATTGTAATTCAACATGTGTAAAACCAATGGAAAAAGAATTTCTCTTTTGGTGACTATATCACCACACACCGTTTTCCCAAAATTCTAGTGTGCTTTGAAATCCTAAATCGTTCAAATGTTCCGAGCCACATAGTATAAAGTAACTTTACGGAAACGTCTAAAGTTGAATACGCGATACACGACTATGAATATTTGAAATATTTCCTATGATAGGATGCATCAAAGGAGGCAATAGTACTTTTGCCAAAATATGTGCGGTGAAATTTTATTTTATGCATTACGTAATTTAGAATACACGTGTCGGTTAACCGGGTACACATGTTGTTAGTAAACAAAATTTTAATAATAGATTTTTTAAAATGAATTTGATATACTGTTTTTTTTTATTTTGTCGTACATATATAATGACATTTTATTAAAGTGCTACATGTGTAGCTTTTTAAATCTGTGGTTTTCGTCACACATTTTCAATAATCAAATTAAAATTTAATCGAAAATAAACAATGCAATTGTCAATCAATTTAACTAACTTGATTTTATAGACAAATTAAATTCACTTGACGTTGTAGTTATGTTTTTTGCTGCCACCAGTGGTGTACATAGTAACTAACTGCTATATGATAATGTCATTATTGTACTAGCAATATATTGATCTCTTTTCACATAGGCAATATGGTAACGTAATATTAATATTATGATACTCTTGAAGAAAAATTAATTTATTACAAAGACTATAATTTTAAAAATAGATCAATATTTTATATTACAATTTTCAAAGTTTATGCAACTCCATAATAATGATGATTATTGCAGAATATACTATAAAGTGCATTAAATTTATTAAAATAATTGTTTCTTTTGATGAATTTTTTCCATTTATATTATTGATAATAATAATAATAATATTCATATATTATTTTTATTATATAATGCATTTTTTACATAGAATATTCTACTTCAATTTCAGATAAAAAGAAATTAGAAAAAGGAAAACAAAATAATAATAAGAAATTAATTTTCTTAGAGCAATAATCTTGCTTTAATTTGATTTAAAATTTCACTTATCAAATAACTTTATTTAATTTCATTTATCAGTTTCCGTAATTCCTAGGTGAAACATAGGGGCTATATGCTCGAGAAGTTGAACATTTTTTAACAATTTTTACTTGCATTGATAATGATGCCTGTCGTTAGATCACAGCCAAACAAAAAAAACCTACAGCTTCTAGTGAGTTTAAAACTACTTAGATCCAGCCGATATCAGTTCAATGATACAAGGTTTTAATATCAGAAATAATAAAATAAAACGGTTTTAGATTGTACTTCAGTACTAATATTTATTAATAATCGGCATTTTGACGAACTCAACGTACGTTTTTATCAGAAAAAATAATACAAATGATATTTACAGTATGTAAATAAACAGAACATAAAAACAATTTACTAAGTAACAATATAAATAACTAGATCATAAAATTAATAAATTTTTAATTAAAAGAAACCTAATTAAGATAACAGTGTAAAGGCACTGATTTAAATAAAATTTGGCGTCGTTTAATTAATTTATAAATTTTATGATCAAGTTACTTATTTTGTTATTTAGTAACTTGTTTTTATATTCTGTTTATTTACTATAAATATCATTTGTATTATTTTGCCTGATAAAGACGTACGTACATACATACATACATACATACACAATCACGCCATGTACCCAAAAGGGTGTGGCACAAACTCTTTTCATCATCCCGAAATCAGTCGCCTCCAAACATTCCTATCCAAACAAGCAACTTTCGCTTTATCCACATTCATAATTCCTCTCATACATGCTCTTTTATTCCTACTACTTGGAAACTTTCGCTCATGTGAAACACTCTCAATCATACCACTCCAACTACTCATCGGACGTCCACGCAAACGTATACCATCAAAATATATAATTGATATATAATTACTATTAAACATAAAATATTTAATAATGGCATTCTAAAACATTTTTCTTTATTCTTAAAACAAAAAGTAAATGAGTAAAGTCAAGAAATTTATTTGTAAATATATCTATCCAATTGATCTTCTTAAATAAAATGGATTCCTTTGATGATCTTGAGTAAATGTATATTTGTTGAATCTACATTGGTACTCGTCTAGTATTAAGTTTAGCTCTCGGCTTAAGTTTCTAGCTAAATAAATAATTAGCTCCTATGTAAGCGGATTAATCTATATAAGAAATGCGTCTAATTCCTGTCTCTGTAAATCCTATCACATTTCTTAATCTTGTCGTAGAAGCTTTTGTTTTAAATTGACTTTGTAAACTATTCTTTATTTATTTACATAACAGAATATTATCAAATTACACAATCACGCAGCGTATCCATACGATGTGGCACAAACTCTTTATATTTAAGTAGAAAATAACGCTAATTCTATCACATTTCTAAATATTGTCGTACACGCTTTTGTTTTAAATTGTTTTTGTAAACTATTCTTTATTTATTTACATAACAGAATATTTTCAAATTACACAATCACGCAGTGTATCCCAAAGTATTTTGGATCGCTCTACACGAATATGATATTTAAAAATAGTTTTGACAATTGACAGCTGTCATTAAAGCTGTCAAATTCATTAAAATAGCTATTTCGACACTTTTTTAAATTATTTTATTGGGTCTTAAAGTTATTGACCCTTATATTTGTTGAAATTTTAATTTAAAAATAATTTTGACAATTGACAGCTGTCATTAGAGCTGTCTAAATCGTTAAAATAGCTATTTCTTCGCCTTTTTATTATTTTATTGGTTGTTAAAGTTGCATAAAAAACGTCTTTAAAACCGACTACCGACACGAGTCGGTAACTTTACAAATCTTAATTTTTGCATTTGAATTCAGATTAGATTAGATTAGATTAGATTAGATTCGAAAAAATTGTAACATTTCCAAAATATTGTAGCAAAACAAGCTAGCTGGAACCCGTCTGTTTACCACAAATGAATAACCTTGACCGCGCAAGACATACTAGAGAATTCTATGTATTTACGAACGTGCTTACGAGAATATTCTACAGGCAACCAGAGTTACGTTCGAGAAAACTCGATAGTCGTATTTAAACGCAGCGTTTGCGAAAGACAAGACAGTTCTTACGCAAACCTTAAGCTTGAAACAAGTTCACTTCGAGTGCAACAGTTATATAAATAGTGAAATAAATATTTAGTGTTAGTTTGATTACTAGTGTTTAAGCTTATAACCATTTAGTTTATAGTTATATTCATACTTTTATATTTTTATATTTACATTCTATATTTAATCGTTTCAAATAATAAATATCTAGTTAATAAGTGTATATTTTGTTTTATTTAATTATCTCGTAAAAAGACGAACGAAACGCATTACAATTGGTGTCCGGTGTGAAGTGCGAGATAATTTTAGAAATAAATAATAACGTAGAATTAAAAACGCGTAAAATATTGTGAAAATGGCTACAAAACAAGTTAGTTTGAATGAGTTGAAAATTCAGCACCTGAAACAAGAACTCGAAGAACGTGAATTAAGCGCAACAGGGGCTAAAATCATTCTACAAGAACGGCTTAGAAAAGCTATAGAAGATGCTGGCCAGAATCCTGAAACATATCTATTTGAAATACCAGCGGATATAAGCGCACTGATGAGAAAAATGGAAGAAAATTTAACAAAAAAATTTGAAGAAAATTCTAGAAAAACAGAAGAAAATTTAACAGAAAAATTTGAAGAGAATTCTAGAAAAATGGAAGAAACTTCTAAAAATACAGTAGAACAATTGAAAACAGAAGTAAATCGTAACATAGAAGTTATTAAAAATAATATCTCTGAATTAGAAGATAAAGTTAAAAATAATATCTCGGAATTAGAAGATAAAGTTAAAGATAATATTTCCGAGTTAAAGAACAAAATACAAGCTGAAAATAACGAAGTTACAAATGAAATTAAATCAGATATATGCGCATTGGAAAATAAAATCAGAGCCGAAATGGAAAATAAAATCAGAACCGAGATGCAAAACCAGATTGAAGCAATTTCGAGTGCTACATCCGCCAACGGTATTATAATGAAACAAGAAGCTGGTCAACCAAGTCCTGTCCCGAAACTACCAACTTACGATGGGAAATCGTCATGGGAAGAATACTTGACACTGTTCGAGACGACAGCAATAGTCCACGGCTGGTCTGATTCAAGAAAGGCACAAGTATTGAGTTTGTCTCTACGTGAGGATGCACTACGTGTATTACAAAGTGTGCCGTTGAGAGACCGTACGGACTTTAGCCAACTAGTCGAGCAATTAGAGCTACGATACGGACATAAGCATGTAAAAGGGTTGTACCTAACACAGTTAGACAATCGTGTCCAAAAGGCGAACGAAACATTGCAAGAATTCGAAGCCGACATTGTTCACTTGATACGAATGTCTTATCCAACGGCTCCAGATGACATCTATGAAAACCTGGCAATTAATAAGTTCTTGAATGGAGTTCGCGACCCAGAGCTACAACAAGCCGTTAAGCTAGCCCATCCTCAGACGGTTAACGAGGCATTAACGCAAGCACTCGAATTTGAGGCCATCAAGGCATCAACACGGGGCCACGCTCGAGTTCGTGCAGTCAACAGCCATGAGGAGGAGGAACACCAAAATGGCTCGATTGAGCAAATCGTACAACAAGTACTGCAAGCACTGAAAAATCAGAGGAGACAACCTCGCTGTTGGAACTGTGGCGAAATGGGGCATATTAGACGCCGGTGCGGAAAGCCCCAACAGCCACAGGAAAACTAAAACGGGTTGATGGGAAGGGGCAATCTTCAACCCACCGTACACAAGCCCCACGTAATGCACGAGTGGCCATAATTAAAAACTGTTTAAAGAGCGTGTTCATCGATGGTGTTGTTAATGGCAAGAATGTTCTTCTTCTATTAGACACGGGAGCCACGAAGACCATCGTGAAGACAGGAATGATCAAAACCAAAAACAAGCTGTTACCGACCAACTGGAGACTGCGCACAGCAACTGGAGACTTGGCCAATGTGTGCGGCGAGTTGGATGCCCACTTTACCATCGGTGGCACCAGCTTTTTACATCGAGTGCTGGTTGCGGATATAGAAGAAGAAATCATTCTTGGAATGGATGTGATGACAACGCACGGTTTTGAATTAAATCTGAAGCTAGGAATCGTGAAGATTCATGATGAAGAAGTTGTTCTACATCAGCGAGAAGACACGATGGCACAAGCAGTTTTGCTGAACGACATTGAGCTACCACCACGCAGTGAAGTATTTGTGGAAGCAAAACTAGACCGTCTGATTCCGGAAAAACAAATTATTATGTTGGAACCAAGATACGGTGACAAGGGTCCGGATAAAGGAGTGCTGATTGCAAAAACTATAGTTAGAAATACGAAGAGCATTCCAGTACGGCTGATGAATATCAACAATTATTCCGTAACATTACGTAATGGAACGTCGATTGGTTACTGTTCGTCACCGTCATCTATCGTCCGACAAATTAATAGCTCGGCAACCACGTTAACTAAATTTCCGGAACATCTGAACAAAACGGTCATGAGTGCTTGTCAAGATTTAACCAAAGAAGAACAACACAAAGTTAAAGATCTATTGTGCCGTTACCAAGATATATTCAAAACCGGGGGAGGTCGTACTGGTCGAACCAACATTGTTCATCATCGAATCGACACTGGTGATGCGAGACCTATACGCCAAACTGCGCGAAGACTACCACTGGCGAAACGTGAGGAGGCCGAACAAATCATCCAAGACATGGAAAAGGATGATGTGATAGAAACCTCAAACAGCCCATGGGCGTCGCCAGTGGTTCTGGTGAAAAAGAAGGATGGGTCAACACGATTTTGTGTTGATTATCGCCTGTTGAACAATGTAACAAAGAAAGATAGCTACCCGCTGCCAAGAATAGATGATACCTTGGACACGCTGGCCGGATCAAGAATATTCTCGACTCTGGACCTGAAAAACGGTTACTGGCAAGTTGCCATGGATCAAGGAGATCGTGAGAAAACAGCGTTTAGTGTCGGATCGGGACTGTGGCAGTTCAAAGTAATGCCGTTCGGACTCTGTAATGCTCCGGCAACCTTTGAGAGGCTGATGGAAAATGTCCTGAATGGACTATCCTGGAAAACGTGTCTAGTATATCTAGACGACATAATTGTGATTGGAAAGTCCTTCGAGGATCATGTGAAGAATTTGGAAGAAGTGTTCCAACGGCTGCGACATGCCAATTTAAAGCTGAGTCCCAAGAAATGCTACCTTTTCCAGAAAGAAGTACACTACCTCGGCCACATTGTTTCCGGAAAAGGAGTAGCTGTTGATCCGGAAAAGACACAAGCTGTCAAAGAATGGCCAGTACCGCTAGATAAACACGAACTTAGAAGTTTCCTTGGTTTGTGTTCCTATTACCGTCGGTATGTTCTAGGATTTGCCAACATAGCCAAACCACTTACACGTCTAACCGAAGATGGTCGTAAATACAATTGGGATGAAGACTGTCAGAATGCCTTTGATACCCTGAAACAGGCCTTAGTGGGTGCACCAGTCTTAAGCTACCCTCTTCAGGAAGGCAAATTTATATTGGATACAGATGCGAGCAACGTAGGCATTGGCGGAGTCCTGTCGCAGATTCAGGAAGGACAGGAAAAGGTCATCGGCTATTACAGTAAAGGACTGTCAAAGCCCGAACGCAATTACTGCGTAACGCGGCGAGAATTACTGGCAGTAGTGAAATCCATCGAGCATTTTTACAAATACTTGTACGGCCGCAAATTCTTGCTGCGGACCGATCATGCTGCCCTCAAATGGTTGCTGCGATTCAAGAACCCAGAAGGACAAGTGGCACGATGGATTGAACGATTACAAGAATATGACTTCGACATTGAACATCGCGCTGGTAAAAGTCACTGTAATGCCGATGCCTTGTCAAGAAGACCATGCTTGCCAGATTGTAAAAGTTGCTCCCGAATTGAGGAAAAAGCGACCACTCTCTTTAGGACGACCGCCGTTGATGACGACTGGCAAATAGAGAATATTAGCCACGAACAAGATATGGACACTGATTTAAAACACTTAAAACGGTGGAAAACGATAGATCAACGGCCAACTTGGGAAGAAGTGGCACCACATAGTCGCACCCTTAAATCGTATTGGTCGCAATGGAACTCGATCGTACTTAGGAATGGGCTCCTAATGAGGACTCTGGAAAATGAAGAGGGATCCCAGGAGAAATTGCAGCTACTGGTTCCGAGAAACAAGGTTTCGGATGTACTACGACAACTCCACGACGGGACCTCTGGCGGGCATCTAGGAGTCAAGAAAACGATCGAGAAAGTGCGGGAACGATTCTATTGGGTCGGATGCCACGAAGATGTGAAAATGTGGTGCAGAAAATGTGTAACATGCGCTACAAGTAATGGCCCGCATAGAAAACGTAAGGCGCCAATGCGACAATATAACGTTGGCAGTCCATTCGAGCGAATAGCCATTGATATAGCTGGTCCTTTCCCGATGAGTGAGCAAGGAAACAAATTTATCCTGGTAGCCATGGACTATTTCAGTAAATGGGTAGAGGCGTATGCACTACCAAACCAAGAAGCTACCACAGTTGCCGAAGTCCTAGTGAAAGAGCTCTTTAGTCGATTCGGCATACCGATGGAATTACATTCCGATCAGGGGCGAAACTTTGAATCCAACATCTTCCAGGAAGTTTGTCGGTTACTAGGAATACGGAAGACTAGAACGACTGCATTACATCCGCAGTCTGATGGCATGGTAGAAAGGATGAACCGCACAATGGGTAAATACCTATCAAAAGTCGTCTCCGACCATCAAAAAGACTGGGACCAATACATTCATCTGTTTCTATTGGCCTATCGTTCATCCGTGCACGAAACCACTGGACAAACCCCTGCAAAAATTGTTTTTGGACATGAGCTACGCCTGCCTTGTGATTTAAAATTCGGCTGTAAACCTGGAGAGGACCTGGCCGGAGAAGACTATGTCGACAACCTACGAAAGAAGATGGATGAAATACATCAACAGGTTCGTTCCAACATACAGATCGCAAGCGATCGGATGAAGGACGGCTACGACATTAATGCTAATATGGGAGGTTATAAGCCAGGAGACTTAGTCTGGCTCTACAACCCGCAACGTCGTCGGGGACTGTCTCCTAAACTGCAACGCTGGTGGGAAGGGCCGTATCAAATCATAAAAAGGATTAACGATGTCATATACCGGATCCGCAAGACGCCCAATGGAAAACCAAGGGTCATCCACTATAATCGTCTAGCCCCGTTCGCTGGGCAAAACGAGGAAGATCCTAATATCGAAGAAGGCCACGTCCACCAGTTACGGAGCGAAGAGGTGGACTTCGAGCAATTTATGTCCTCTTACGCTGCAGGTCGCAAGGCCCGTCATGGCGTCACCCGAGAAGTTCAACAGGACCTGTTCACCGTACCCGAGGACTATGCACTTGCACATTGCGTCGCTCAGGACCTGTAAATGTCCAGAGGGATTGCTACCGTTTTCCGCAAGAAGTTTGGCGGGATCACCGAGCTACGGGAACAGCTGCCTGCCGTTGGGGCCGCATTACATCTGCAAAGGGAACACCGCAACATCTACTACCTGGTTACAAAGGAACTGTCTCGAGAGAAGCCCAGTTACCAATCAATGTGGAACACACTGCAGACGTTACGCGAGCTACTCCTGCGGGACAATATCCTAAAATTGGCGATCCCCAGAGTAGGCTGTGGCCTTGACGGTTTAGATTGGCGAATTATTAGAAATATGCTGGAAACTCTTTTCCAGCATACCGGCATTGACATTCTTGTTTGTAGCTTCAATCCTCTGGAAAACAAGAAAGCCGAAAAGACAGTGGAATGCTACTTTTATTATACCTCCCACTGCGCTCGCGGGACCACGTGTCGATTTCGCCATGGCCCTTCACCAATAATTTATGAGTGTCCCGAGACGGAACACTCTAGGGAGGGGGCAATGTAGCAAAACAAGCTAGCTGGAACCCGTCTGTTTACCACAAATGAATAACCTTGACCGCGCAAGACATACTAGAGAATTCTATGTATTTACGAACGTGCTTACGAGAATATTCTACAGGCAACCAGAGTTACGTTCGAGAAAACTCGATAGTCGTATTTAAACGCAGCGTTTGCGAAAGACAAGACAGTTCTTACGCAAACCTTAAGCTTGAAACAAGTTCACTTCGAGTGCAACAGTTATATAAATAGTGAAATAAATATTTAGTGTTAGTTTGATTACTAGTGTTTAAGCTTATAACCATTTAGTTTATAGTTATATTCATACTTTTATATTTTTATATTTACATTCTATATTTAATCGTTTCAAATAATAAATATCTAGTTAATAAGTGTATATTTTGTTTTATTTAATTATCTCGTAAAAAGACGAACGAAACGCATTACAATATCGACCAATCTAATATATATATATATATATATATATATATATATATATATATATATATATATATAAATACATAAAACATGTTTGTTTATACATGAAAAATAAATAAAAATAACATTATTGTTATAACTATTTCATTTAAAAATTAACAAATACAATTATTTATACGAGTATCCATCAGAATAATAATTACAAAATTAATAATTAAAACATATAAATGTTTTATTATACAATTATACCAATTTTTTTATTGAATTATTTTACAAAAACGGTCATTTTTACACGAATGAAACCTAAAGAAAAATTTATTATATTATGTAGGATATACGTGGACAACCTAAAATAATTAATTTTTATAAGTGGATTACGACACAGTGTACCTTAATTAACGTACTAGAAGTTAATATAAAATTGTGTTCATTGCGTTTAATTTATTTTTTTAGCTTTCAGATGATAAATATATTTTACTTACTTTTATTTTTGATATAGAATAATTTTACGATGTTATTTATATGTCAATTTCTACTGATATGAAATTTTATATCTAAAGTTAAATTAACTGTAATATATGATACTATTTTTAGATTTATATTTTTATTGATTATTTGGAATACATGCATTACTGAACACATAAAAAAGAAAACAATGTTATTTATACTAATTACACTAAAAGAAGAAATGTTAAAGTAACTGTCCTTAACTGTATATTTTATAATAAATCGAGTATTTAGCATATTAAATTATTAAAAAAAATGATTTTGAATTTTTATAGATGTATATATATATATAATTGAAAATAACTAGAGACTGGTAATATATTTATGTAAGCAATTAATGGGTTTATCAGTCAATGTGGAAAGGTTCTTAAGTGAAATTTATTTAAGTTTAAATGCAAGGTTTCGATTTATTTTAAATCTTCTTCATAGTTAACTATAACATATGGAAAAAACAGAAATCTTCGTATAATAATTGGACAAATATAATAGAAAAATAAAAGGTTTTTAATAAAACACATTTTTGTTAAATTTCACTAAACTTTAATTCGTTAACAGACTTAAGTTCCGGCTCGCGCCATTGTCAGTGTTAAAATGAAAATAAAATACAAATTCAGACTTATATATATATATATATATATATATATATATATATATATATATATATATACATATGCGAGTTACAACAATCAGAAAACATTGTTGATGATTATATAAATACAATAAAATACATATGCGAGTTACAATAATGTATTTTATTGATATAATCATCAACAATGTTTTCTGATTATTGTAACTCGCATATGTATATACCTATATATAAGTCTGAATTTGTATTTTATTTTCATTTTAACACTGACAATGGCGCGAGCCGAAACTTAAGTCTGTTAACGTATTAAAGTTTAGTGAAATTTAACAAAAATGTGTATTATTGAAAACCTTTTATCTATCAAAAAGTTTCACAAAGTTAAACTGTCGACCATTAATTATAATAATAGAAAAAGTTAATATTTATAAAAATAGTTCGAAATTTAACTAATAAGGAAAAATCGTAATGAAATATAAATTGTACTTACAACTCATAGTACAGAGTTATTTATTACATTCCATAAAACATCTGTTAAAGACACAATAATTTTCAGTAAAATTAAAGTTAAGTTAGTAAACCACATTAAATGTAAATATACGTCAAATAAAATATATAGAAAATTTTGAAAGATATTAATATTATTGTCATTAATATTATAACAGAAACAAAATTATAAACTTGCCATACTACTATCATAGATTAAAAAAAAAAACATTACATTTATTTTTTCTGGTTGCAGGTATAGTAAACCGCGGCGACTCATTCCGCAGACGTCGTTCACGAAGCAACAGTTTACTGCCCGCCGCAGTAGGAATGCAACCCCCATCGCCGATGCACGACGTACCCTTCGCCCAGGATAATCTTGCTCCGACCGATGCTGAAACGTACACAGTGGCGCTATTGGGCGCCCAACGTGTGGGCAAGACGGCGCTGATTTCACAATTTATGACCAGCGAGTGTATTAATGCTTACGATCGACAGAAAGGTAGGAAAGATTCTTCAGAGTACTTATTTATTTAGTTACATAGTTAAGGTGTATTGATCTATACAAGTTTTTGATAAATATTAGTTGAGTTTTATATTTAAATTTTTGTTATAATAATATAATAATAACATAATTATATAATAATAATAAATATACTAATAATAGCTTTACTGACCAACAGATTGATTAATTTATAGGACAAAATACAATTATCTTAACATTTAATAGTAATAGTAAGTAAATATAAGTAAAATATAAATTAATAATCAACATATAATATATATAATTTTAATAACACTGTAATATATAATCTAGTACAAAATTTTGCGGAACAAATTAATATTATGATAAATATTGTTATATTGTTAAAATTTGTAATCTGTAACAATGACAAAAAAAACACGTCACTTATATATGAAAAAAATAAGAAATATTTTGGATTTACTTTATAGTATTATACTTTAAAATTAATTGGTCTTGCAAAACTCTACAACTTTGTCATAAGTCGTAAAATGACTCAACGGGAAAAAATGAAAAATTCCTCAAAAGATCATATGCATTCAAATTTTTCCTGGTTAGAAGTATTTTAAAAAAAATCGTTTTTGTAATTAAAAGAAAACTTGGAAAATTTACCGAAAAAGTAGAAAAAATAGCGGTTTTTTCTGAAAAATTACTAGAAAATTGCAAAGTTTCTGTAATGCATTTAACACAACTAATATAGTTGAACTTTCGAAAAAATGCATTTTCCAAAGTTTTTAGCATTGCTAAGATATTGAAAATTTATACTTTTGCGTTATAAATATAACACAATTTTAAAATATAGCTACAAAATTTGCTCAAAATTATTTACAAATTAAAAAAAACTGAAACATTTAAAAAAATTAATTATTCAAATTTTTTCATTCATATTTAGTAACCTTCTTATAATATATATATATTAATAAATAAAGCATTATTATAATGTTTAACCAGTAAGAAAAAATTTATCTAATTTAACCAAAGTCGTATTTCTTCCAGAGGTTCACATTATATTAAACATACGAAACATTATCTATGCTTTTTCTTCTTATATCCTTTAAAATTTATTATAAGAACAAAATATATAGCTCGTAGGTACTCATAAATCCAACATGCTTCCTAAGAAATCTTTTTAGTAAAAATGCAGAAAATTTACATTTTCACTAATTTCATGTAAACTAATTCTTTTCTGATGCTAAATTTTTTTTCAAATAATATTACAACTACATTGCTTCCTTTAAAATTCAATGGTTATTCCAAATAAATTCAAGTCTGCTATTACGTCGCTGAAAAAAAATCTTTCTAAATATTTATTCTATATAAATCGTAACACGTAGAAAAAGAAATTAATTATAGACAACAATTTGAACAACTATGACGAAGCGATATATGTCTGCCAGCAAATTGTCTGCTACACCCAGTGGCTAATAAAAAAAAATCAAATAATGACGTCATGTGTAATTTGCCATGCCAACTATTTTAATAGTTACAGAAACAGAGCACCTGTAACATTTTTACAGATAATACATTTGATAAATGACCACTTTTTTACTAGGTACATCTTATTTAAATTGTAAATATTTGGTCAGGTTTAAGATTTTATTTTTGGAGCCGTTTTAAGTTATTAAAATGTAAAAGTAGATTTATGAAATAAGTTAAGTTAAATTAGCCGTTTCGTGTTATATTACATTAATACTGAATTATTTTTGGTAATTTATTTATTTTATTTCACTATTGTTATAATAACTAATTACCATCGCCATTTAAAATTGGATTACAAAGAAAGTGGCAAATATTAAAATAATATTTGTGCGATTTTTTACAATTTCTTACTACTATTTTACTTCGAACAGTTTTGTTAAAATTAATAATTATCGAAAATTCAACAAAAATTATACTTTATACAATATTGTACTGTATTAAATAACTTCAGATAAAATAAATTCTAGTTTCTCAGATTTTATGTGGTTAAAATAAAAAATAACGATACAAAAATTAATTTAAATAAATTAACAAATGTTTTTGCTTCGAAAGGAACCACTCATTAAAAAATAAATAACAGAAAAATTGTATTTTTCAGAGAGAGAGAGAGAGAGAGAGGGAGAGAGAGAGAGAGAAAAAAGAGAAAAATATGAATTTACACAAAGTTACACTTTTGTATATTATAAAGTTTAGAGACATTCATGTGTTATCTAAATATAAACACAAAACTTGTTCATATGTGTGTGTGTGTGTGTGTGTAGAAACTTTGGAATTGTAGAACCGTAGAGCATTCACGCAAAGGCAAGACAACACTGCAATGAAACGCCCATATTCATAGCGTGCTAGATTTTCTACTAATTACAAGTATGGTATAACAACAATATTATTTTAGAAACTCGGAGAAGTTCATACCATTTTAATAGTTATGTCATGTTAGACATATTGTTCGTTTTCGCTCAATAGAATTTCATTTCTGGTATTAACATTCTAAGACTCATTCAGACTACCTTATTTATCATGAAATTAATATTATGTTTTAGTGCATATGTTGAGTTATTAGTCTAAAACTAATTATTTACTAACTTACGAAAAAACAACACAAATTTATGATTTTATTTAAGTTATTAATATCTTTTAACAAATTTTTATTGGAGCAAAAACAAAACAAAAAAAACAATGTATACATATATTGATTCTGACTGAATTTATAGAATTTTTTGGTTGAAAATGCCGTAGTCGATCTATTATTGTAGCAGACGTTTTGGCACACATTGTAGATGACATTCTCAGTGCTTGATGACTGAATGACAGTTTCTGCTCTGCAATATGGTATATATATATATATATATATATATCTCCCACCATCCTCTACAGCCATCTATACCAGCCACCTATATAGGATCGTGAGATACTGGTATGTATACCTAAAGCAGAAACTGTCATTCAATCACCAAGCACTAAATATGCCATCTACGATGTATGGCGAAATGTCTGCAATAAGGATCACGGCATACCAACCCAGATAATTAATTCTATAAATTCAATGGATACCGGCTGTGAAGGCCTGAAGATTACTATATTGATTCTGTTTTAGTTTTTGTTGCAACACCCTTTTGAGTACATGGCATGATTGTGTATATATGTATGTATTTACAAGTTAGTAAATAGTACAGTTCAAAACTAATAGCATTACAACTAAAACATAAAACTAATTTTAAGATAAGTCTAAAAATGTGAATAAGACTTGATACTATTAAACTATAAGCTGTGTTTAAATAATTTTTAAATCCAAACTATTCAAGGACAAATAATATTTGTTAAAAATTTATTTGACATTTCATTAAAAATTATAAAGTTCATTGCTACTACTGTCATACAGAATACTTTGTAAATTAAAATAATTTTTGTTTATAGATTAAAAATTCAAGAACTTCTGTTTGAAGTATTTTTGGCTATTTCTAATAGATTATAAATGAGATATGGAAGCAATCCAGTTAAAAAATCAGTCTGTGTATTTTGTAATTTGTAAAACTAAACTGAACAACACTTTATTGTCAATATAAAGTTAAATTAATGTTTCAAACATAAATATTACATTATAAATAAAATAATTACAAAATTTATTAATTTTTTTTTATAATATGTCGCACAGTTTTTTAGTAAAACAAGCTAGGTTTTAAAATCGGTGTCAACTGATACCGATTTGAAACCCGCAAGAAAATTATGAATAAAAAATTTAAATTTCTCAAATAATTATTATATAGCAGTACTTCAAATTTCTTAAAATTTTGTAATATATAAAAAAAAAATTTTTTGCTAGGAATTCATTTATAGAAAGCTTAATTCTGTTTACTAAAATAAATTAATTTATAATTGAAATACTTTTTAAAATTTTTCCATCCAGTCCTGTACTGTATACAGTTTGAAAATCATTAAAAATCTTGTTTATTTTTTTAAGTTGAAATTGTGATGTAGTGTGTACGCAATTTTCAGCTGTTAACATTTGCCGAAAAGGTCGTTAAATTTTTCACTTGTACAACACCAAATTTTAAAATAGCTTTTAGTAGGTAAAATAAATATTATTACAGCAAAATTTAAAAATAGATTTTGTCAGTGAGTTTCTTCGGATTTTTATTTTCTGTGCCAGATTTTATTTTACTAGTATTGGTATCACATGAAGATCTATTATTAGATTTTTTTTCTATTTAATAAATGTACATACACAGCTATGAATTTAGGTTAACCGTAATTGAAAATTGTGTAAAATATTGAAACAAAAACAAAAGAAAAGAAAAACAGTAAATAATTATATTGATTCTGTTTCAGTTTTTGTTTGTGTTGCTTGTAATATTTTCAACAAATAGAATCTAGCTGGTATATTAGGTACTAGATAAAGTTGTCAAATGCTGAAAGTTTAATTTTCTTTACAAAACGTTTTAATATACAAGAAAATCTTGACAGTTTGACACATCTTTTTATATTCATTGTTTTCTCATATTATTTGTTTGGTTTGTTTAGTCTTAAATAAATACATTTATTATTTTTTATTCGTAACACATCGTGTGAACTGTTTAAAACAGACTTAATGTTATTTTTATAAGATTAATACTTAGTTTCTTAAAAAAAATTATTAAATTTTAACGCCACTGTTAAAACCGCACAATGTCAAAAACGTATTTAAAACAGGTTTTTAACAAATAATTAGATTTTAACAAAATGTTAAATTGTTTATAAAAGCGAAAATAAGGGTTCTGTATTTGTATAAGTATATTTAACATAAAAAATATTGCAGATATTTTTTAAATAAACTTTATCAAACAAAAATACTAATTTTAACATTGATTTCTTTAACATGTATTTTTAAGATTTCTTGTAGTTATGAAATAGGATATTTTAGATTCATTTTATGAAAATATTGTAATTATTCAAAAAAAAAAAAAAAACAATATTATCTTTATAATTACATAAAATTTGTAATTTTTAATTTTTATACATTATTATTTAAAAATATTTGACACATATATAATCACTTTGCATTCAAACAATTTTGGCGGAGTCGCTTTCTATAATTTTATTTTGGTGGAGTCGCTTTTAATTTTTTGTTTTAGTATTTTTAGAAATTTTAATTATAATGTTACATATTACTTTTATTAGTTGAATATCAAATTTTGTATCCTTGCAATAGTCACGTAAAATATGTATGACGACTGAAAGTTGCCAGTCTCGAAAAAGCCTTATTTTTTTATATGCGATTTAAGTTGTTACAGCCATGACTTTTATGCATCCAAATTTACATATTTCAATAAAAAATACATTAACAACATTTTAATTTCTATGTTAGAAACTTATTTTTAATTTATTTTTACGTTTGGTCTAAATTAAAAAAAAAAAACAGTAAAAATTTTTTCAGAACTCATTACTTATATTAAAATAAAACTTTATATTGCATACTCGTATTTCTTCCTATTATGCACTTGTAAATTTTAGCCAATCACAGACTGAGAAACATTACGAGTATCTTTCACAAGGCTTCATTCTTAAAGTGAATGAACTATAGTACCATAATAAAAAAAATATTTTTTAAAATGATATACATAATTTAAAATATGCATAAACAAATGCCTAACGCAAAACATACATTGTAGTTACGAAATATATACACATTAAAGTAATTTAGTGCAGTTATCCAAAAATACAACTGAAAATAAGCAAGAAAGTTATTACTAGTGTATGCAATGAACCCAATATAAATTGTGAATATAAATCTTTGATAATAAATTACTCACATAAATATACATATTTCTTTTCATAAATTATTCAAAAAAATTCTCTTGACACATCATCTACATCTATCATTTTGTCGGATAAATTATTTATATATGATTGTATGTTTGTGCGTAACTGTTTTATATGAAACCACATATGAATGCTTCACTGTCACATACAGTGATTTATATTTGGTGCACACACATTTGCGAAATATTTTTCGGTAATAAATGTTTAAAATGAAGATATTAAAAACGTCATATTCTCTTAATGGCAATATATACCGTGTTCATATTAAACTTTTTAATCATATTTGGAAAAAAGTTATAATTTTTTTTAGATAAAAACTTTATTGTGAAAAGAAGCAAAAAGTCAATTTAGGAAAACGAGAATTATATTTATTTCTCAGACTATAAAATTTTTTAACACAAATCTCGGCTGAAAATTAACAATTTTTCACATAATACAAATAAATATAAATATTTAAAAAAAATCATCGAAAGGTTTTTTTTGCTATATAAAATAAATAATTCTTGAAATATTTTAAAAATTTTGAATATTTAATATTGACTATTTTATAATAAAAAACGAATTGTTTAAGTATCTAATATTGCACCATTACATAAAAGTATTTATTACTTTGTTATTTTCATGGCAAATTAATTTGCTTTGAGCATCGAGAAATTGTGAACAGAATATTAAATTACATCAATAACTGTGTTCAGAAAGTGTAAAAGCGCATAGAATTATCAACTGAAAGCAAATTGAAAAAACATTTTAATATTTCAGTCATATAATAATTTGTGTGCTCAACAAAATTTGAAAATTAACATTAGAAAATTTTATAATGAATGTGTCAAATTAGCAATTCACAGTTTGTTAAATTAAGTCAAAATGTCATTAATATTAAAACTGATATTGATTACATTTGAGCTGTTTTTTATTTCATAATTTTTTAAATTATTTTCGTATGTAGTACAGTAACATAGTTAAAAAATCTTGCTTTATCACTCTTAAATTATGAATACTTACTATTAATTTTTTTAAATATTTCATTTTATAAAAAGATTAATTTTTTCACTTTATTTTTAAATCTCATTTATACAATAAATTTATTCATTTTTAAGTAATACAAGATATATTGTATTTTGCTAAAGAAAAAATTTATATCATACGATAGATTACATTTATTAAATAGATTAAATGTTTATTTTAAAGGCTTTATTGTAAGGATATTTCTCTATTACATAAATATTAAATTTGTACAATTTTGTTTAAAAGTGTTTTTTTTTGTGAAGAGTAGATTATTAATATAGTAATAAACTTACAAAAAAAACTAACTTAAAAGATATAATATAGAAAGAAATAAATAATTTTTTATTTAATATTCGAAGATCTTTATATAAAGATTGTCAAGTTTTGTTGAAAAATAAAATTTCAACTGCTCAATTGTGTAATTTCTACTGCAGAAATTAGAATTCCAACTTTACTTTACAATAAGGCCTGGTACATACATCTATTAACTTAAAAACGCAATTTTTACAGATACAATCTTTTGCTTTAACACAGCTGTATAAATATTACTAATATTGTGCTTTTAACAAGTAGAAAATTAAATACATTGTCCATTAGGAATTTGAAAATTACTACTTGTAACTCAAACATAGTACTTTTTTATTTAATTGATATAAAAAGTACATAAGGCAAATTAAAATCGAACAATAATGAATATTAAAAGATTAAAATTAATAATTTTTTTATTTCTTCTTACTAATACAAGTAAATTGAGTGAACGCTGTTCAGAACCTAATTTGTCTTTTTTATTCTTTATTTGTACTCGCAAATGTAACTTACAAATCTCGGAAAATATTTCTTTATTTTTAAAAATAAACAAAGATTTTTTTTGTGTTTTTTACTTTTAATGAAATGAAATAAATATTACTATATATATAAATTAATGTTTTCTTATTATGTAAAAAGATGTTTATTTATTTAGCAGAAAAATATTTAATATATTTATAATAGTTAAAATATAAATTAAACAAATGTTGTCATATAATATCATCATATTTGATATGACAGCTTTAAGAAAGCCTTGACTGCAAGTACGAATTATTTCTTCCGTGTCATTCATTTAAACACCATTTAAAACTGCAAGCCGTGCGTTCGCAGAGAGCAATGACGAGTTTCGGCAGTAATCTAAACTACTAATATTTTTAATAACAAGCACTTTATCAAACTGAAGTATCTGATTTTATTTAATTAATAACTGATTTTGTAGATTTTTAAAAAATTGTACAACAATTAGAAACGCCGACCGGCGAAATCGATCCAATGATCTTAGTATTATATTTGGTAGTACCTAGAGCTTAAACACGCTCGGCTATCACGTTGATTATATATATGTATATATATATATATATATATATATATATATATATATATATATATAATATTATTGCCTTAGCTCTTTAAATTTGACCCACAGAAGTAATAGTAATAAAACAACTGTAATAAATTTTCATACATTTATATAACGCATTTCGAAAAAATATACCTTTATATTATTTTTAATATAAATTAATATACTGAAAAAAAATATTTTTTTTTTATTTGAAAACTTTTGAAGGACGTCGTAAATTAATAAACAATATTTTAGTAAAAATTTTACATAAGTACATACATACTGCTGTACACCCATAAAAGTGTAGTATTCTTTTCATTCAAGCAGAAATTAATTTACGTCGAAAATTAATATTCAAGCATTATATTTTTGCTTTAATTACATATATATATATATATATATATATATATATATATATATATATATATATATATATATATAATAAGAGCCATATTATCATCCTGCAATAATTAATCCAACATTTTTTTATTAATTTTTTTTTCAAAGCATATGTGTTTCACATTTTTATAATGCATCTTTTACGCATTGTACGAAGCATCGATTTATATATATATATGTTCAAAGAAGTTTTATATTAAATTTTTTTAATAGTTACAAGCTCGGTTTTTGGGTGTTCTTATGATAGTTATGTTGGTTTAAAACCAATTTTAAAACCGAATTTGTGATACCAGCTTTTAAGTTTCGTTTATTTAATAAATTCTATTACAGATCTTTAACTACTTATTATGATATATAATACTTTAAAAAGCAATATAATTTTTCGACATTATTTATATTATTTTTTTATAAATAGATCAAATTTAATATTAAAAATAATCTTCAACAACAAATTGTTGAAGACCACTTATCCTAGCTTAATAACTGAACAACCTAACCCCTAACCTAAAAACTCATCTCTCAACACCTAACCAAAATGTTTTCTACCGAGACTATTATTCCGGTAATATCCAACTTTCCAAAAATAAAAAAAAAACTAACCAACACGTTAATCAATATTCATTTCAGCGATAATAATTTTAGCTTCGCATATGAACGCGACGCGATATAATAAAAAACATTCTCGTCAAGCGTATCAGAGATAAATTCCCTCTCCCCACCTCCATATTGCTTCGCACGCTCAATGCATATTCAATCGAATTATCTCTCATACAACCCGAAACTCGGCTTCAGGTTTCGTCCTATTCGATTATCTGAACTCGGTTATTACGCGCTAATGAAACGTCACAATGCACCAGTGCTGACATCTACAACACTGTCCTGCCAGAGATCCACGCATTTTAATGTTTATTTAATCAACTGGTTGCACAATAACTTCCAAACGCGATTTACCGTTAACTACGCAAATTTCGACGATACGAAATACGAAATTCGAGAATTAATTTGGGAGAGAGAGAGAGAGAGAGCAATAAGTAATTTGAATTTTACGAATTTTGGAATTTCTAGTGACTTATATCGAGATGATTTCATTGTGTATGTGTGAGTGTGTGTATTGAGGAAATAATGGAATTGATTATTATTAATTTTTTACTCGAGCGTATCATAATATTAGTATTAAGTTACCATATTGCCTATGTAGCAAAAGGTCATTATGTTACTAGTACAATAATGACATTATTTGATATTATTAGTATTGCTAGTAAATAATTATAAAATAGTACTATTATTAAATATTGTGCTATTTTGAAATATAGTCATTATAATTTGGTAATTATTAAAAATAAAAATCAAATCGAACTAAATAGCTAAACTCGTAGGTCATAGTAGTTTTGTCAAATATATATATATATATATATATATATATATATATATATATATATATATATATATATATATATATATATAAATATATATCCTTACAAACTAAATTCAGCTTCGTAGTCAAGGGATTTTTTTTAGTTTTTCGAAGTTATAGTTTAAAGATATATATATATATATATATTGTGAAACAAAAAACAAAATAATTATTTTTCATATGAGATAAATTCTACATTTATTCAGTAACAGTAGAAGATATAGAAGAAATTATTTCTTTTTGTTTTAAAACGGAACATTTTAAACTTTATGACAAATGTAAGAAATAAATACTTTTTAAGTTCTATAGAATTTACTATACCCTGAAGAGTATGAAAATACAAAATTTATTAACTTTTGTAGATAAAAGTTCTTGCATTCGAGATTCATGCAAAATGTATGTCATTAATTGTGCCGTTAGTAGATTATTCCATAGCATTTCTACAAACCACATTTATAATTTAAAAGAATATGTAAAAAAATACTAAATATATTTTAAAAATATTAAAATTGAAACAATATTATAATTAACATTAATTTCAAAATTAGTGAAAATGATGTTAATTAATGAAAAATTTAGTATATGAAAATTTCATAAAAATTCAGAAAGAAAAATGTAACTAAAGTTTTTTTTTTTAATAAAGTAAAATATTTCTGTTACAATTATGTCAAATAAATAAAATAATATATTTATACTGTCATTAGTTTAATAGAATTTTTTTAAATTTATAAATACTTCATTATAATATACTATAATCTTCAATATAAAAATAAACATAGATTTACATCTATTTATTTATTTAACTGCCGATTTTACAATAAATATTTTACTAAAGTTAACTTTAAACTGACTAAGAAGCATCGATTTTAAATTCTACTATATGTAAGGATTTTTATAATAAAACAGGATAATACACTTTATTATTTATTTTATTCATCGGCTTGCGTTCACATTACAGATCTCATCCTACTCTACTGCCATCTAGTGTTTACTCTCTCACTTCACTCTAGTCACTTTCTGGCGCGCATTTCAAAAATCTGTCAGATGTATTTTCGATGCTTACAGCTTCGGCTATTCTGACCGGATCGTCGTCCTCGACATCAGAATTGGTGTTCATAACATCATTTTCTTCACGCGGCCATAGTTTCATATTTTCAGCTGAACAGATACTTGTATAAAAACGTTGAGTATATTGAAATCCAGGTATATCTTCAACTACATATCTGTCGCGTTCTAAGACTTTAGTAACAATATATGGCCCCTTAAATTTTGGTGCAAAGACAGTACTACCCCTTGATAATATTTGTGGTCTTTTTATAACTACGTAATCACCAACTTGATAACTAACAGCAGGTTTCCGCTTTTGATCAAAAACATTTTTATTATAGTTTTGTGATTGTTTCATTTTATCCATAGCAGTCTGTCTCAACATCTCAAAATTCACAGGTTCACAATCATTTACCTGATTGACTAAATATTTTATGTCTTGATCTATTAAGTAATTCAAATCAATCCCTAATAATAACTTACTAGGAGAGGCACCAACAGATTTCTGAACGGTATTGTTAATACTAAGCTGAATTAGTTCTAGAGATTCATTCCAATTTTCCGAAGTCGCGCATTTCGCTAAAGCATTCTTGGTAACTCGAACGTACCGTTCTACCTGACCGTTAGCTCGCGGTGTACTTACGGCTATTTTTACGTGTTTAATTTTTCGTTGCGTACAAAAATCTTCGAATTTAGCTGAGGTGAAGGCCGTGTCTCGATCGCTAATAATAATATTTGGATTTCCGAAAGTCGAAAAGATTTCAGTTAACGACTTTATCACACTGTTACTATCGGTTTGCTTTGCAGTTCGTAAAAATACAAATTTCGAAAACGAGTCTATTATAATTAATATAAATTTGGAACCGGATTTTGTTTTTTCCAATGGCCCTATATGATCGATGTGTAAAATTTTAAATGGTCGATCACCGTGATCTGGTATGTTCATATAACCATCTTTTTTCAATTTATTGTTATATTGAATGCAGATCAAACAATTTTTTATGTATTGTTTAACGTATTTATTCATACCTCTGAACCAATAATAATCGCGAATTGCTGCCAACGTTTTTTCATGGCCTACATGCGTGTTATTATCATGGTATTCGTTTACTATATTCCTGCGCATATTTCGCGGAACTACTAGTAGATTTCGCGAAACTTTACGAAACAGTAAACCGTTTAAAATGTCATAATCGTTTCTTTCAGGTAATTTGTCTGCGTTAACTTTATTAATAATATTTTGAATATCGGGATCATTACCTTGTTCTCTTTTAAGTGATTCAAGCAAATCATATTGAATTAATTGAACCGGATACCGACTAAGAGCATCTACATGTTTCATCAATTCGGACTTTCTGTGTTCTAACGTATAACTAAATTCTTGGAGAACTAATGACCAACGATTAATACGCGGACATATTTCTCGCTTTGAAAGTGTCTGTTTTAATGCATTACAGTCAGTGATGATTGTAAACTCAATACCTAGCAAATATGTACGAAATTTATGAAGTGCTTTTACTATTGCCAGAGTTTCGAGTTCGAAACTATGATATTTGGCTTCGTCTTCCGATGTTTTCGCGCTGAAATAATATACCGGATGGTATTTATCAATTTCATCCGTTTGCATTAAAATCGCTCCGAAACCTTTACTACTCGCGTCTGTAAATAATTGCGTTTTAGCGATTGGATTATAAATAGAAAGAATCGGTTTAGTACTTAACTTCAGCTTTAACAATTCGAAACAATCTCGTTCTATCTTTCCGAATTTAAATCCCGCACTTTTACGTAACAAATCGCTAAGAGGTTTTGCAACTCTTGCGTAATCTTTAATAAATCTACGAAAATACCCGCTCAATCCTAGAAAGCTATGTACATCATGTATCGTCTTTGGCTCTGGATATTTAATTACAGATTTGATTTTACCTATATTTGGTTGTATACAATTAAAACTAATATCATAACCTAAATATTCTATACGTGTCACACCAAATTGACATTTATCAAGTCTTAATTTTAAACAATTACTTTTGCAAGTATCAAGGACACGTTCCAAGATTTCAAAATTTTCTTTTACGCTTTTTGTTGCTATCATTATATCATCAATATAAATTTGAATATCGTTGTTTCTTATAAATTCTGAAAATACGTTATTTATGTATCTTTGGAATGTTCCTGGACCATTGCTCAAACCATATGGCATATATAAATATTCAAACTGACCAAAAGGTGTCACAAAAGATGTATATTTTATAGAGTTTTCTGCTATGCGTATATGATTAAAACCATTTTTTAAATCTAATAAAGTAAAAAACTTTTTATCTCTTAGTTTATCTATAAAGTCGTCTATTAATGGTAATGGAAATTGATCTTTTACCGTAATAGCATTTAAAGCTCGGTAGTCCACACACATTCTAACTTCACCATTTTTCTTTCTTGTTAACACAATTGGACTGCAGTATTCTGACTTGCTTGGACGAATGATACCTCGTTCCTGGAGATCATCGACGATTTCTTGCACTTGCTTCAACTCGTTCTGTGCCAAACGTCTCGGTCGATGAACGATCGGTGTCTCGCTCCTCAGTCGAATCTTCATCTCCACGTCCTCGTTGTCTAGAACAGGTTTAATTAATAAATTTTGTTGGTACTGGCTTACCATATGTTCCAGTTGATGTTTCTGCGCCATACTGAAGTTCGGGTTTACATTATAGTCTGGGCTAGTTTGCTGTACTTCGATTTGCAGAATCTCGTTTACTTCCGATGGTGTTTCGGATTTGACTTTAGAAATATTCATTCCACTTGGACCGAATGTAACACTTGCATCATTAAAGAATGGTTCACCCAAAATAATGTCTTGTGATATTGCGTAATTGGGTATAACGATAAAGTTGATGTCGTATTTATCGTTTCCTATTTTTATTTGTGTTCGTACTTTTCCCTTGCTTTGAACGTCGGTCATTCCAAAACCGGTGTAAATTTGATTACTTTCTTCGTATTTTAATCGACAATCTTCAGCAATCTCTTCTCGCATCACATTCGTAATGCTTCCGCTGTCTACGAGTGCATTATAAGTATTACCGCTTAACTTTATTTGGATATTAGACATATGTTTTGATATTGGTTGAGTTAAATTTATACTTGCGTTTCTCTTCGGACAATCTTTTACTTGATGACCAATGTCGCCGCATTTGAAGCAATTGTTGCTACGTTTAGCTTCCGGACATGTTGACGCGTAATGCCCCGTTTTTTTGCAGTTAAAACACTGTATGTTTGGTTTATTGGTGTTTTTCGGACGGTTGTTTCCACTCTGGAACTGTTTATTTTCACGTCTATTTAAGTGATAAGTACTTGTACTTTGAGGTAATTCATCAGCGTACGATTTCATATTTTCGAGCAGTTCTTCAGGTGTTTGAAGTTTTTGCCCTTTTAATTGAATTCTTAATACCAAATTATCAATCCCACGAATAATGTGTAAGATAGCATCTTCACTAGTCACGTTTAGTTTATTTAACATTTTCATTTTGTCGTAATAATAGTCTTCGATTCGTTCTCCCTGCTTCCACTTTCTAGCTTGCATGTTGTCAAAAAGTGTTAAACGATCGGTATTTGATTTAAAAGTTGCTTTTAATTTAGTTTTCAATTCTTGCCATGGAAGCTGTGCTAAGTTTGCTTGTGAATCGTACCACTCTCTGGCTCTCTTCGTTAGCTTGTTTGTTGCAATTAACAGTACAGTAGTGTCTTCCAATCGATGATTTAGTTGAATGATGTCTACCCTCGACAACCAATTATCTATATCCTCATCATGACTTCCACTAAATGCTGGAATTTGCGTAGAAATTTCTGACAATGGCATTCTTTGTCCACGTTGTTCATTAATGTTTATGTGTGCTAATGCTGCGGTTATAGCACTTGATATTATATTTTGCATTGCTTCTGGTGTTATAAGTATTGCTTGCTCACTGCTAGCGTTATTACTTGTATCTTCGTTCGGCATTTTTTCTTGTGCTGTCCGATTACCACAACTTTTGTAACTGGATAACACGTGCTTTTTCACCGAATATTCGTTACACAATTCTAAGTTTTCCAGCTGAAAACTTGCCACTATATATCGATTTCGCAAGGCTCTGACCCTTCAGAAACCCGGTAAATCTCACTTCTGATTTTTCTCTGTAAGGATTTTTATAATAAAACAGGATAATACACTTTATTATTTATTTTATTCATCGGCTTGCGTTCACATTACAGATCTCATCCTACTCTACTGCCATCTAGTGTTTACTCTCTCACTTCACTCTAGTCACTTTCTGGCGCGCATTTCAAAAATCTGTCAGATGTATTTTCGATGCTTACATATAATAATAATTATTGTTGTCAATAAAACGATGCTTTCTTGTCAACTTTCCACACTTCTAATCGTAAAATTATTTGTTGTCATCAATATTACAATTTATTTTTTTTTTTGTTTGTTTAAAGTCGACTAATCGTAAGATCTATATGAAAAGAAAAGTTTTAAAACTGTTTTAAAGTAACTATTTTTATATTTGCGTACATACACTTTAAAAAAATAACTCGGTAATTTTACATGAAAACCAGGGGTAACTGATTTACGCCAGTTTAGTATGTAAATTTACAGACGTCACAGAAAAAAATGTGCATTATATAAATATAAAATACGTATATTTTATATGTAAGTAATTATTTACTTTTTTGGTGAAAAAAATACATATATAATATAGTAATTTTATTATTTTACATAAAATTACAAAATTATATTATTTGCACAGGAAAGTAATTATTTTGGTGAAATAATATTTATTTTTTTACAATGATTTTTTTATATAAAATAACAACTTTTTTACAATATACACGTACACTAATTTTAATTAGGAGATTCATGTAATTTAAATAAATAAATATTGTCTTTTTTTTTATAACGCTTTAGATTTTTAACATTTTTGCGTAGTAAAGAATTTTTAGAAAACACAATTTAACTCATATAATTTTTTAATTATATTATACATAGTTCATATGAAAAGCAAAAACGTATACTACAAACTAAATTTATTTTATCGTAAGATTTATGAAATAGACATTTGCTAATAACGAGACGATAAAATATAATTGAATAATTAACTAATTACACTATCCGCCAATTAATAAGACAAATTACCCCCAGCATCAAATCAAATCAATCGATCTTCGATATGAAATCAATCAATCAATGCAATTTCTCATCAAAACCCTTGTGACAAGCACGGAACAATAATAAGAAGAGATAGCAGGCTTATTTGAAAATCGCGCAGCATTCGCTTTGAAATCAAACAAGATGTTCGGAGCTGTTGTAGTACCCCTCGTTGTAGTGCTCCTGCTCGGCCGTACACCACTGAGATATTTATAGCGTCAGTGTTTCTCAAAATACCGAAAGTACATTGTCGTATACTGGCGTGGCATTCTATAATAAACACGAGAATGAACCTCAAATGGGTCAGTGGCAATATGGCGGATAGAGATAGAGATGGGTTTGGCTCTTGTAATGATTTAGAAAAAAAAAGTCTGATTGTTCTAACTTTTTCTAGCTTCGTCTAAAAAGAAAGGTGGTATAGTGATTGATACAGTATATGTAACATGGTTAAAAATAAAAAGAAAATTGTATATATAATACATTCTTCATATAGTCTTTATTAATGAATTTGAACTTATAGTGGGATTTTGAACAGTTCTATAACATTACAGATTAGTGTGTGCGAAAAATGAAATGTGCACTGTCAGATTTATTATAGAAACTACATATTCGACCAAAGAAACAAGGTCAAGTGTATTTAATTTAACATCTCCAACGGCTATATTAAAAATTATTAAGTCGAGTTAAGTTAATTGTCAATTGCATTGTTTATTTTCGTTTGAATTTGAATTTGCTTATTAAAATTTGTGAAGAAGTGCAAGGAATGCCAATGTACACCACCAAATTTGTCAGAAATTGTATATTCACCAAAGAAAGATTAATTCTCAAAAATCATGTAACAAATATAAATAATATATACATATAAATACTATTCTACAACTGTTAGTAACTGGTTAAAACGCTTGTATATAAATTCTTCATATAGTCTTTATTAATGAATTTGAATTTATAGTGGAATTCTGAATAGTTCTTTAATGTTACAGACTAGTTTGTCTTTATCTATTAAATGAAATTTATTATTCGTTAGAAGAAAAGAAAATATACTGTAAACTGTAACGCTACATATCTGTTTAGAATTCCAGTATTAGTTCTGAAAGTGGATATGTGTACATGATTTGTCTCTCTTGATTGTTCAAATTTGACAGTGTTACTAACTATTAAATAAAAAAATATTTTTAAAAAAATTCTATTTTATCTACATTATTTATAAGAATTTAATCAAATTTTCAGAAATAATGTTGCTAAATATTAAAATTTTGTTAAATTGTGTTTATGTTTAATCAAAGCATACTTTAACAAAAAATATAAATTTATAATAGGATGAAAAAATAACATACGACAGGTTTCATAATAAACAATTGTAAGCCGACAAAAAAAGCATCGTTGTATTGGTGAAAACAAATATTTTTGCCATTAGAAATATCATTATTTTATTGATGGTAATAATAATTATGCTAGTGTAGACTGTAAAATCGGTCCTTTTTTGTCGGCTTAAAGTCGACTTTATTTAACTAAAGTTATTTAACTATTTAGCTAAATTAATTTAAAAGCAATGCTTTTGAAAATTTTAGTAATTTACATTCAAAAAAATGTTTTGTGTGGCAATACAAATATTAAAAAAATATTTTGATGTGTAAATTTAAGATGTTATTACATTATATTTATTAAATATATAAACGTTAAATTCAAAATTTATTATTATAGCAAAAAGCAATATAAGAAAAAAGTTTGTTTATGTTTCAGTTATTTAAAATAAAATAATAAGTCCATTAATTTTTAATAGAATTTCAACCTAATACTGAAAGAAAAAATTACAATGTAATAAATATTTCTTGCTTAAAATGTTTTTTAAATAATGTATCTTATGCCCGTGTCCCACTGTAAAATTTTTATAAAAACTTTTTTATAAAAATTTTATAAAAACGGTATGACGTCACCCACCATAAAAATTATTTTAAGGTATGTCCCACTGTAAATTTTTTGGTAAAAATTTTTATAAAAATCTGATCAGCTGTTTGATGAAATACTGAAAAGTGAGGTTGATGTTGTGAGATTGGTTTTTATAAGATTGGTGCTTAAAACTTGAAAAACTTTTGAAAAAGTGTGCTATTTTATTATTTTTTATCATGGAAAGTTTAAATACAAACCAGCATTTACTAGTGAGTGCGGTTATCATAGGTTTAATTGGATATGTTTTAGTTAGAAGTTTCGCGCGGCAATTCAAATCCCTAGAAGTTTGACTGCCGTGCAACATCCAATCAAATGCTTATTTTCGTCAAAATTATAGAAACTGTTCTAACATCCAATCAAATGCTTATTTTCGTAAAAATTATAGAAACGGTTCTATCTCAGAAGTTTTTATAAAAACATTTTACGTGACGTCATTAAAATACAGACACCATAAAAATATTTTACCGTGACGTCATTTTTATAAAACTACGGGCTGTCACACTGTAAAAATTCTTTTTATAAAAATTTTTATAAAATTTTTATAAAAATTTTTACAGTGGGACACGGGCATTAGTAAATATTAATTAAGATAATCGAATAAATTAATTTACTAACCATTTGTCAAGTGATTCTAAATATAACATTCTGCACTTCTTAATAAATTTGATAAATTCCCCGTATAAATATCTTTCTCTTTTCTTCAACCTTTCGCAAATATTTATTTCAATATCATTAAATACATTTATATACTTTGTATCTGTTGATTCAACAACGTTCCAAATAAAACTATCACGGAAACTCCATTTCGTCCATCTCTATATTAACTACCGAGTCGAGGGATAGAATGTAAGTGGGCGTTGGTACCTCATTTATATTACGGGTGTAGGATGTGAGCTTTCGAGCTTTGTCTCTCCCCGGTTCGGTGGCCTTTGCTCTCTCGCCCGGCTCGAGGATAATTGACCGTTGTGCGAGTGTGGTTGACTCCGGGACTACAAGACTCCGGGCTTAAACTCTCGGCCTTTAATGGACTGATGTAATATAAAGGACGACAATTTTGAAGAATTGATTTTGGTCGGATGTCATTCAATGACGTTGTGCTTTAAATTAATTTTCTACAAAATTTTGCGAATAGTTGTAGATTAAAATGTTTAATAGCTTTATTCTGATTGCATCTTTAAGTTCTATAATGTTACAGAACGTTTTTTTTTCTCTGGTAAATAGAATTTTTCTTTTGATATAGAAAAAAATATCTTATAACGCTACCGATTTTACAGATGTATACAAAATAGAAAAAAACCATAAGTTATTTTGATTTATTAAATTTTTTACAATGGAACTTGTATAGAAGGCCACTCTATGAGTGTGGAAGATAAAAATTATGAAAAAAATAACTTTTCAGATAGATTTTACCATATACACCAAGTTATAAAAAGAAAGAAAGAGTCCACAACAAACAGAATATTGTAACAGGGCAGTGTTGGGCCATGTGGTTATTGTAATATTTCTGAAACTTAATAATTTTTGTATTTGTTAGAATTGACCTAGTGACAAATTTATGTATCTGGGTTCGTGGTCAACAACCTGCAAATTCAAATGATTTTTTTTTTAATATATATTTAAATGTTTAGAATTTTTTGCTGCAACTTTCGTAAAAGTTACAATTTGGTTTGCTTATTTGAGTAAAGTTTGAATTTTTCTCACTTTGAATCAGTCAGTCTATATTCGTCTTCGCTTTAGTTAAGTCTACGTTCGCCTTCAATTTTGTTGTTCGGTTTAATTAAGTTTTTACATCGCTTAAATTTTGTATTTGTTACTTATGTTTCTTTTAGTGGATTGTTGTATATTAGTGTAATTTGTGTTTTTATTAATTTATGTCGTTAACTTCTTATTTAATTAAAGTCTAAATAATCGAAAAATATATGAAATTGCATGGTCACTACTTGAAAGCGCGCTCCCTTAAGTCTATAAATATATGCTAACCGCACATCGGATTGTTAAAATATATAAAAAACTAAACTGTAAAGTGGTGCAAAGTACATTTAATTCAAAAAGAAATTTGTTATTTATCAAAGTTAATACATTGAGCGCTAAGAGTGAACTGATCTTGTCCCACTCTTATGATATTGCACAGTAATTCAGTCTATTTTCACATCATCATCATTATTGGTATGACAGCCCTAGAGAGCCTTGACTTAAAGTACCAAAGTACTTGTTTCGTAATCGTTTATTTAGACGATTTTTTAAAACTGCAAGTTGTGGTTCGCGTAGAACAGCGACGAGTTCCGACTAGTAATCTAAACTACTGATATTATTAAGACAAACAGTTGATCAAACTCTTGTGTTCAATTCTGTTTCATTAATACCTGACCTTGTGGCTTTTTTTCTATTTTACGACGAACAGAAAAGCCGGCCAGCGAATTCGAACCATCGAAATTTAGTATTATATTCGGTGATACCTAACGCTTAAACATGCTCGACTACCACTTGGACTAAATAATATACCTATGTGAGTGAGTGAATGAGTCTATTTCGGTTATGAAAATTTTATTTGCATTTGTGTAGTATTGGTATAGTTTTATATATTTGGCATCTTTACACTGTCTATATATGTTCTATTGTATTATCATATTTATTTTAGTGACGGTAATGAAAAATAACAATAAGTATTTTGTAAGGTTTATTAGATGTATTTACTTTTATTTCTTAAACTTTTTTAATTGAACTAATAGGTTTTTTATCATTAAAATAAATAAAATTGATTTTAAACGAAATACAATTTAAAGTTTCTGCATACCAAATAAGTACCCTATTGAAATGTACTTGAAAAGTTGTTTAATAAAAATTTTACTCAAAATTATCTATAATTAAAAATACAAGATTTATACGTAAGTAATATCGATTCTTTGAAATAATAATGCATTATTATAATGTTCGAGTAATGAAGAAAATTTATGCAATTTAACCAAAATCGTATCTCTTATAGTTCTTTATATTCCCAGGCATATTAACTTAAATGGAACACTTTGTATCTATAAAAATAATCTAGTCACGCAACTTGTTTAAAGATATATATCAAAATACCGTTTTTTTTTTAATTTATAGCAAAAGTTTGTAGCACAACGAAAATAAAAAATTACAAATAATATCGATTTTTATAATAATAATAATAATAATTAACAATAAACAAGGCAATATACAATCCAAATAAAATGTAAAAATATTACAAAACAAATCAACAAATCAAGTAAAGTCGGGACAAGATAAAAAGATAGGGACGTCATCAATTTTTGTCACTAGGCAAATAACGTCACTCACTACTATGTTTATATGAATATATAAACATATATATTATTTTCCTTTTCTTTGTCAAAATATGAAATTAAATTGCCTACTAACTGTTGACATCGCCTAGACCATCTTTTTGCCATAATAAATTACAAAAATACAACAAAATATTCAAATGAAAATTCAAAATATTCAAAATATAACAAATGAACTAATATAAACGTACTGTGACTTTTGACATTAAAAATCAATGCTGTCAAATATAGCAAAAATAAATAAGTTGTTTTCGATAAAAAAATTCAATAATATACGATATATTTGTATATATTACATTTTAATTTGATTAAAATAACATACGTAAATAGTTACAAGAAGATTTTGTTCATTATATGTAGAATAGAATAAAATTAATTTTGTTCATTAGTGAGTTTTATGTTGTTAAGTTTTATCACGTGATTATGACGTCCCTATCTTTTTATCTTGTCCCTACTATATTACATACATTTATTTATAGTATTTAAAGTACATATAACTGAATATGTCACAATTCTTACAAATATCATTATAACAATTACACATAACAAAGACGGGAGATTTTACTAGTTTATCTAACTACATATTGATAAGTTTAAAATAAGATTTTTTAAAAAAAAAATACGATCGTCTAATTGAATAGAAACATTCTATGAGCTACAATCACATTTTATTCGGTGATTAACTCTTTTTTTAATGTCCAAGCTGGTGTTGCCTAGCAACCACTTAGCTTTCAGTTCCAATAGAAAGAAAAACGCAATTGAAAAATGTGATTTTGTGCTACTTTTACGTTTGTAAATTATATTTATGTGCCGAGCAACAATTTTTCTTCTACAAAAATATAACAGTAGAGTAAGAGAGAAAGAGAGAGAGAGAGAGAGAGAGAACAAAAAGAAAATAACAAATGATGAATTCTTTTTTCCGATTTTCCGTTTTTTTACTATCTCACCTTTTAGTCGGCAATGGATAAAGTGAAGTGGAAAAAGGAAAAAGATGATTTTCTCAATCGGTGACAGAAAAATACGGGGGACCGGAAATTTAACTTTAATGGTAATGGAAAATTGATTTGTTCGCCAACAACATAAATGGGATTGCCGTTTGTTTTTTTTTTTTTTGTATTTTTGCCTTATTTAATATTTATGATATTAAACTTTTTTAAAAGGGTTTACTATTGGAATTTCTTTTTGGAGTGACTTTGTTTGAGATTAATTTTGTTTGTTTATTTTTATTTGAAATTGAAGAAATATGGAATAAAATAAAAATTAGATCACTGTGATTTATTTCAAGACATTAATTAAATATAATGATACAAAACAAAAGAAATTATATTTTCTTATAACATCCTAACATTCCTAACCACTAGACCACGAGAATTATTAGAACGTTTGCGGTGAAAGCAAGAATCCGGGCGAGGCCATTATATTTTTCTAAATTTATTAAATTTGCTAATTATATATTAGTTCATTGTGATTAAGTGAATATTTAAATACTTGTGAAACTCTTGTAAACTTTTAGCAAACAAATTATCTAGGGTTCAATATTTACAAATGTTGGAATAAATTTATCCTTAAAATAACTTTAACATTAACCAATGAAATGTTGTCATTTATTTTGAAAATATGTTTTTAGTCAATTACTTATTATGTTTTTGACTTAAAAATCTATTAGCAATTTCATAGCGTATAATGAAAACTAAAGTTATTCATATCAGTGATATGTTATAACCGTCAGGGGTTCTATGCAGAATATTGGGCTCCATTTCATGCTATAAATGTTTGTACATAAAGAAGTTGTAGGCGACCTATATATATATATATATATATATATATATATATATATATATATATACATATTCAGAAATCAACGTCACACAATTGTTATTGGGCCTGTTGCCCGTTCTGTACTAAATAAATAAATAGATAAACCTATGTTATCTCAATTTGACAAAGTAACAACTTAAAAGTATAAAATTTTAAGAAATTATATAACAAATATTTTGAAAGCTCTAATGTGATTAATACATCAAGAAATGTTTTGCTGTATTTTCGGTACTGCTTCTGGGGGGCCCTTAAAACTGGCGCCCTTGGCAAATACCTACTGTAAAACGATCCACTGGTTCAGAACTTATAATTAGATATAGGTTCTTTTGCTTTACTGTGAGCTATTCTGTATTACTAGTAGTGCCAATAAAGATAGTTATAATCTAATATTCTAAGCAAATATTGGTCGATGTTTCCAATAAACGAAGAATTTGCCTAACTGAATATCAGCGTTTTTGTTCCTATACTACACAAAGTATATCATTGTATATCTTTAGTTACGTCTTTCAAAGTTTCCATTTTAAAGTAAATACTTTGTCGAATGTTACGAGAGTTTGAAAGTTTCGCTTATGCAAAATGTTTGTATCGCCGTATATATACGTATATGAAGAAGATGGAGGTACGCAAACCAGGGTGGTACACATACATTAAATTCTCCTCTTGGCTTGTCTATTCTCGGCATCGTCTGTTTTCAAACGTTCTGCCCTCTTATTATGTTAATAATTTACGCATTAATTATCATGTAAAATAATGTTTATAAATTTGTAATTTGATACACGGATTTTGCGTTTGATCTTAAAGCGGCTTAAGATCTGAGATGTTAATATAAGTTTAGTATTTTATTAAGATTAATATATAGTTTAGTGCATATTTTAATTTCTATTAGCAAAAAAAAAATGTGTATTTATTTGTAACAAAATGTAAACAACTTAAACCGTCGACCAAATTGTTTGCCTATCCAGAAGGTGCAAAATTAATGTTAGCGGTCACAAGTGTATTACCAAAAAATGTTCTTTACTGCATTCTTTACAATTTCTGATAATATCTGCACTTATTTCATTTACACGCTTGACATTAAATTTTTTTATTGATATTGTAGTAGTTATAATAGTAGAACTGATTAAATCATCGATAATTTTCGAAAAAAAATTATTAACTTTCTCTAGGATGTAGGATTAGAAAAAACAAGTTCTCTAAAAACATTTTAAACACACGTCGAGTCATATGATTTGTCTACCCACCATACAAGCGAAATTTGCGTTTCCTGACGAAACGAGGTATCAGCACCCACAAGTATATTAACAAAAAATGTTCCTTACATACACTTATTTTATTTACACACTGTATAGTATACATATTTTGTTTCTCTTACTTGTTTCAGTTTACATATATTTATTCGCTAACGAAGCTAACGTGTATATTAAATGTACATTCAGTATACAATTCAAACTATACAATGTCATAAAATTGTTTAAATTGCACATTAAAAAAAGCAAAAATTATAAAAGTCTCTATTTCAAATTTAGCATGATTGAGTAAAATTATAAGCCTTTAAAATGTACATCAAATTGGAAATATAGTAAAAATATGTAAATTCTATCATATATATTTATTAAAATAAAAAAAGTTTAGTATTAAGTTCTGTATATATTTTATTTAAATTTTGACATTTCTATATACTCTACTTATATATTCATCAGGAAAAAAGTAATACAAATGACATAAATAATAAACAAACAAAACATAGAAACAAATTACTAGGTGACAAAATAATCAGGTATTTATTTTTAGACTATTTATATTAAGATAATTACTTGCCCAACTCAAACTGCTGAACAAAATTCGATATAGAGACTTTGAAATTATGTATTTGAAAGTCATTTCTTGTTTATATACAGTTAAACTGTAATTATTCTATACATTGGATGCACAAAGATATTTCACTTAAGTGGAACTATTTAATTAAAAGTTTTTAATGTAAATAATGATATGTATGTGTAATAAAATTAATATTGTTTAAGTTTAATTAGACTTAAGTAGGTTGTTTATATATATATATATATATATATATATATATATATATATATATAAACTTGTTTAAAAGCTTTATAAGTTTAATGAAATGTGTATAATAATGTCACTCATTCATTAAGAAAACATAAATAAAACATATTTTAGGAGCAATTGGTATTTATAATTACATAATACAATATAATAATACAATAATATTATTACAAAATTATTGTATTACCTAAAATTTATTACGGTTACTTGACATAACTTATAATTATAATATATTTTATTTACTTATCTAGTAATTCAATGATTAACCGATAACTTGAATTAGCTTATGAAAAAATTATACAAAATTTTGGAATAGGGTTGTCCCGGTTTTTTAACAATACTTTTTTTATTTTTTTTTGAAAGTTGAAGTCTCAAGTAATGAAAATATATTAAACATGTCTTTAAATTTTGTTTTATTACAGAGAAAAATATTAAAATACAATCAACAAATTCAAATTATGTATACGTATGACGTCTCTCTCTACTACTGAAACGGAAGATACACAAGAAATATATATATATATATATATATATATATATATATATATATATATATATATATATATATATATATATATACTAACATTATCTACTGGTCATTTTTGTTGATTAATGTTGTTGTTGCCAGTAATGAATATTTTCAGTTATAATTATGCACAAATACAACACAAACTAATAAACTGTGATAGTTTATTATAAAAATAAAATATAAAATAATTATGCATCAGTTTTTTGTACATTAAACATTTTCTTTAACAATATAATTAAAAATGTGGCAACTAGAACTTGGAAAAAATCTCAATATATTGATAATTTATCGATATACCGATAACTGATATTAAAAATAAAAATTATTGATATATCGTTATATCGATATATTGATATTTGGATATCTGAGCAAGTTTAAGATTGATGAAATTCTAATTTAAATTAAAAATATTTGAGATTCTTCCCACATATGGATGAAGTTAATTTTAAAAAATCAGTTATTCTAGTTACTGCATTTCTGAAAAAAGAAAAAAAAAACATATTACAGAAATTTTTAAAAATAAAATATTCTTAATGTAAAAAATAATATTTTTTTTCAATTTTAATATTGTTGTTGTATTGATATATTGTTTAATTTACTTATTTATTGATATAAGTTAAAATTTTATCGAATATATAAATATTTAAATTGTATCGGTATATATCGTAACATCGATATAACAATATCATCGATATATCGGTATTTCTAAAATATGAATTACTTATCGATATGTCGATATATCGATATTATTGGTATTTTTAAATATCAAATATCTATATAGAAATTCCAATATTAATATACTGTTACTTAATTTTGATATGATTGCATGATACCACAAAAACAATGACCATTTTTTTTTAAATAAAATTGGTAATAGAAAACAAAATAGCTTTAATATTTGGCTACGCCAAGGTGAGTTTCGAATCAAGAAATAACAGATCATTAAATGTTACACATATAGCTACAAATCGTTAGATAGAATAACAGCTAAAATAATAAATTTTCAACGTCATGTATAAACAAATTTAAACATCATAACAAATCTATATAAATACGGTACGACGATATCGTTCGGTAAATATATCTATAAAATCCAAAAATATATCTGACGAATATCGTGATGAAAGCGATATGTCTATGAGTGACGTTTACTACTTGTTTTACTTTCGTATTGCGTCTTTGATTCTCGACTGATTATTATTTTAATTATTTTATTACTAGGTTGTCTAATACTTACAATTTTAATAGTTCTTGGCTCATCTTCGGAAATTGTTACTTTGTGAATTGAATCGGTGTTCACTTATTTTTTTGTACCGTAACGTGTCATTATTTCACTCCAACGTTATATAAATACAAACAATAAAAGAATGCACAAAAAAATCATTGTAATAAATCACGCAATTTTGGCAACGGAAATGTCAAATTTTGATGTTTGTATGCATAAATTCTTTTATTTACAATCGTAGAAAACATATTGTTTTTTCAATCAATGGTCAAGTTTTCCAGTTTTTCTTTTTCAATATTCTTTACATAGTAAAATATCTTTGAGAACTCATTATAATTAGAATAAAACGGCTTCAGGTTCTAGTTCTGTATAAATATTTATTAATAATCGACGTTTCGACTAACTCAACATGCGTTTTCATCTAGATAAATCTGCTATTGTACAACATGCGTTAGAAAATCTTTATGATGTAAAATTTGAAGATACTATAATAATTGTAAGACCATTCAATATTAACAGCAGATTGATAAAAGAAGCAATAGAAATTTATAAAAAAATATAACATTAATTAGTGTGAAAACACTGATTTAAATAAAATTTGGCGACCTTTAATTAAAAATTTATGAATTCCATGATTTTGTTACCTAGTAACTTGTTTCCATATTTTGTTTATTTACTATAAATGTCAGTTCTGTCTCTTTTCTTGATAAAGATGCACGTTGAGTTCGTCGAAACATCGATTATTAATAAATATTTATACGGAACTAGAAACTAAAGTCGTTTTATTCTAATATTCTTTACACTTTAACTAAATATTACAGTTATATTTTAAAAAAGTTGTCTTTTTTTATTCAAAAGCATTCTTATTCTTTTATTGTTTTGTCTAAAAAAAATGTAGGGTACAATTTTAAGATTTACGTCAGGTGTAACTATGATATGCATGATTGAGAGGGTTTTGCGTGATCGAATATTTTCAGGAGATAAAAATGAAATAGCATATATGAAAGCTATCATAAATATGGATGTAATAAAAGAAGCATGCATGAATAGAAATATTTATCGAATATTTCTGCTTTAATAAAAAAGTTTGCGTCACACCATTATGTATACATGGTGAAAATATCTATGTCTGTATGTATGCAGAAAATTAAATTTCAGATCATTTAAATTTTTTCTGTATCATATAAGAAATATAAGTAAAATTATTTCAAGCTTATTTGCAATAGAAAGACAAAAATCATAGACAGTTTCAGCATAAGTAAATAGACGATATAATCAATTTCATAATATTTATTTTCTCTTAAGATGTTACTGTAGCAGAATGCTTTAAGTTGTTTTCAATTCGCAAGTTTCATGTCTCAAGATGAAAAAGTATATTTACCTGATATATTTGACAGAAACCAGACTGTGGATTTCTTGCAAAATAATTTACGAAATATTGACTCAGTGCTAATAGAAATGCGATTTTTTTATACGTATTTCATAACTTTTTATTATTTGCATTTTATGATTTATATATTTAGTTTTTTCTTTCACATATTAATACATTTTCAAATTAAATTTTAACGTTTACAAACTAATTTAATAATATTATTCGAAAATACTTAATTTAAATGCAATATTCTTAATACAAGGAAAATATTTTCTTAACACTCACATATGTATATATGTAATTTACATACTGCAGATCTAGAAGTTTATTCAAAAAACAAATGAAATTTTCATTTGTTTTGATTTCATTTTCATTTCGTTATTCTTTTGTTGCAGAATCACCCGGAGAACAATCCGTTTTTATTATGCTAAATGGCGAAGAATCTGAACTTAAGTTTATCAATCTTGAACAGTTTAAGGTAAAGATAGTTTTTTATTATATTTGTATTTTATTTATTAATAATTAAAACAACTATTCAGGTCAATCATAACATCAATTTATTTATTTTTCCACATTTTCATATTACTAATATTTTTTAATTTTTCAAATTAAATTAAAAAAATTATTTTATTTCAAGCCAGCAAACAGATACTATACGTTAATTTTTTTATTATATAATTTATTTCATTATTTATTTCATATATATATATATATATATATTATATTATATTATTAAAACAAACATTTTATATATTTATATATATATATATACCGGGTGTAGAAATGAAATGTGAACCATAGGGATTTCAATGTTATTTTTTAAATACGGCTGTATCTCTTTCCCTATTGACTTTAGAGCAAATATTTAAATACAAAACTTGTTCAAAATGTGAAAATGCATGGTATAAAGTCATTTTTTTTTACATAAATATTAATATTTTACGATATACAGGGTTAACCACTAAAAAATGAGCTATAACATTGGGAAACGGAAATGGTATCCAAAAATGCGGAATAATGAGTTCTATAATTCGGGGTAAAAATCATTGTTCTACGATACTTCGTTTAGGAGAAAAAAATTAAAAACTGATTTTTGAAAAATTTCGTAAGGGGGTACCCTTGTGTTTTGTTTAAAAAAAAAAAAAAGGATTTTGGATATTTTAACACTGGCTTTCGTTGTCTACTCTTTTATCCTACTCTTTGTACCAGACATTTTTTTTTTCCTGTTCTTCTTTAATTTTTTATTCACGTTTTTCTGATTTTCCGAAAAGTTGATAAGGGGGGACCATTGGCATTTTTTTCAGAATAAGACTTTTTTACAAAATTTAGTCCAAAAATTTTATAGAACTCATTATTCCGCATTTTTCGATACCATTCCCGTTTCCCAATGTTATGGCTCATTTTTTAGTGGTTAACTCTGTATATCGTAAAATATTAATATTTATGTAACAAAAATGAGTTTATACCATGCATTTTCACATTTTGAACAAGTTTTGTATTTAAATAATTGCTCTAAAGTCAATAGGGAAAGAGATACAGCCGTATTTAAAAAATAACATTGAAATCCCTATGGTTCACATTTCATTTCTACACCCGGTATATATATATATATATATATATATATATATATATATATATAATATATAAAATGTTTGTTTTAAACAAGGCTTTAAAGATGTGCGCTCTTTTATCTGGAAAATTTTGTTTTGCCAGTCCCATGTGAGAAGAATAAAAAAGTTTTATTGTATTTGTAAATATATTAATAAAATACCATTGCCTTCAAATTTATAAATACATATTTATTCTTTACTAATTTTTAAACTGGTTAACAATCTAAATAAGATTTATTAACAAAATTTCTTTGAAACAATAGGAATCTTTTTCATTACCAACGTGAATAATGATCTTGCCATTAATAGATATGCAGTGTATACTAAATGTTAGTTATTAATCATATTCAAATTAAACTAAACATTTACTAATGGATTCTGCATATATTCTATTGTTAATGAGAAATGTATTACTTAATTTACTTGAATGATTTCAACTTAATTTTAACATTTAATTACCGGTTGTTTATGAAATTTTCTGAATTAAAAATTATTATTATTAGAAAGTACATTAACATACTGAATAAAATGTATTTTGTGCGTTTTTTCTTGTTGTTTGTTGCTGGAAATAAATTACTAATGATAGTTAATAAATAAAATAAACCTGAGCCTTTTCAGTCTTTATCGTTCTTCTCTAAAGCGAATTATTACCAAATACCAACCATTCAGATCCTCGCAATCTATCAAGTTATCGAATTATCTAAAAACACAATTCTTTGACTGAAATAATTTTGTTATAATTCTGTAATCTGAACTAGTGGCAGCTGTTTTGAAATAATTGTAGATTAGAAATAAATATAAAAAGATTAGAAATGTAGTTATAACAAATATTGCACAGTTTTTAATTTTGTATTTAACTATTGTATGAATGAGTAAAATCAAGCACGTTTTCAAATATTGTCAAATTATTATTACTGAACTATTTTTACATAGAATCAAATTTTTAGATCTGATTATATACATATTTCAAATTAATTAAAATCTTTCTTATAAGTAAATATTATAAAATATATCATCTTCAACAAGTTATTCAAAATGGTAACTTGCAGATAAAGATAAAGCTAAGGAGTTTTTGATATAATTGCTGATTGTACATTATTAACTATTTATATACATTTATCTTTTAATATCAATAAATTAATATTTTTTGTTTATTAGATAATATGAGACTTCATTTAATAAACTATTCTATAATTTTGTTTTCATTATATAAAATAAAGAGATAAATTATTTTTTAAACGCACTTTCTGCCAAACATATTATAACAAACAAAATTATTCATTAAACATTACTTATTCTGTCACTAATATCATTTATATTTAAATTGTATATATGCATATTAAAAAAATTACAAATAATGTTTTGGGTTTTTAACATTTAAAATAACACACATTTGTGTAAATTATTGTTTGTTATGCAAATATGCTGTCATAAAAATTTTACTTAAATTTTAATCGTTAAATGGATATTTTAAACAAATTTATTAAACAACCAATTTGTAAATGGAGAATAAATTGTTTAAAAATTATATTCATATTTCTTCACTTATATAAAAATTAGTTTTACTATTAACTTTGAATTTGAACTACATTATCTACTACCTTGTGAAAACAATGTAAATTTATTAAAAACATTGATAATTTTAATTTATGATTACAATTAAACCAACAACAACTGATAAAACTAAAATTGTACATTTGTATTGTTTTTCTCATTAATTAGTAAGTAGGTTGGTTTCAGAACCAATAATTCTGCATTAAAACATGACATTAATTTCGTGAGATAAGTACAGCATTCTGAATGAGTTTTTATACTTTAAATTTAATCGTACGTTAACAACACCTAAAAGCTATCAAGCAATTGGAAATCTTTCCAATCAATCACACACAATTCCCTTCTTAAATCTTGAAGTCCACTTCTCTGGTCGACTACTTCTACAGATCATTGAAGCTGTGAAGTTCAGCTCTAACGATTTTAGCAAAACGACATCGAAATGGAAAATTTGTTCGTTTTCTTTTTCAGGACATAGACAAATCGAATCCGCCGCACGCCTTTCTCGTCATGTACTCGGTGGTCGACAAAGCGTCGTTTCAACGTGCCGAAGTCGAACTAGCGAAGCTCTCCGAAGCGGATCTGCTACGAACACGACCTGCCATACTTGTCGGGAACAAGGTTGATTTGGCTAGAAGCAAAGCGGTGTCAACGCAAGGTATGAAACTAATCTTGAGGTTAGATGTATTTAAATTAAAATTTAGTGGTATAAGTAGAGATTTATTATGGCTATGTTATGAAGGGAAAATGGTAATGAAATAAGAACTTCAACACACTTTTGCTCATGATAGATGCCGTAGTACATTATTTATTTACCTTAAACTGTCAATTTAATGATAGATTGACGGTTACTTCCTATTTACATTATACGATTTTTGTCCATACAAACCTTTTGAAAGAGAATTTTTATCAGTATAGAGTTATAAACCATAGAATAAAAACTATCTTATGTGACATCTATTTATTAAAATTTTTATAATCTACAAAAATTTAAAAGAAAATTTTTTCTCCAATGAGTTTGAACATATGAAAATCATATAATGTGAATGTTAACAATGCTTAAATGATAAATTACTAATAGTATGGTACATAATTTTTTTTATTAGCAATTTTGAATCTAATATACAAAATAAATATAATACATATACTTCATTTCAAATTTATTTTCCATAATCCAAGAAAAAAATGATTAAAAATTGCTAATTTGGCGGCAAAGATTCTGCATACTTCGTGTTCTTACGTGTGACGTACTCTTGCTTCGGTTAAACAATTAATTTCTTTTTTTTTCAATTATTGAATTTTTTGCATTGTAAATTAAATTAAAACTTTTAAATTGAAAATTATAGAACTCAACTTACTCGTATTAAAACTAATTCATCCTTCAAACTACATTTGTTAGATAGATATATTGGTTGTGAATTCTAGATACTTAATAAATCGCCTGGTACTGCCATTAGTTTTACGTTAAATCTCCCATTGAGAGATTTTAAAATCTTGATTTAGTTGTGTATTAGATATACGGTTCAGATAGTATAATAGAATGTGTAAAATATATATACTCTACAGCTACACGATAAGAAACCCATGTTAATTTAAAAGATTTTTAAATTATGATATAAATAGAAAATTTTTATTAGTGATGATTCCTTTCAGAAAAAAATATAATGTATATTTTTAAAAATACAAAATGCCTTAAGATCTTAATCATTATTTATATTTACTTTAACAGAAATTTACGAATTTTCAAGAAAATTTAATCAGATTGTAAGATTTAAAAAACTGTAAATAATTCAATTTTACAGCACTTTAGCTAATAAAATTATATTGCTTAAAAAAAATCTGCATATTAATGAATCTTTCTCCATTAATTGATTAAAAATATCTTGTTTTCTTTGCGCGAAAAACGATTCATTATCAACTCGAATACTAATCAAAACTTTAAACAAACTCTTTGTGCTGAAAAATCAATTTATTTACGGTCGACCTGACTTTCTAAACGCAATAAATTAAATTAACTACAAAATTTATAAGTTTACGAAACTGAATATATAGAGCCGCACGGTAAAATCATTAGCTTGTATTAAAGATATTGAACCCTTATATCAGTCGTTTACAATTCGAGAAGCCTTTTTACTTAATGTTCATTTACAATCAACTGAAAAGTTTTTGAAATTATTTTATTGAGTTGAAAATATATTGAAGAATATTTATCGAAAGTTAATATCATTATTTTAGTCAGAATCGTTCAAATGTTTTGATTCTAACATAATCTCTTTATATTTAATTGCTTCTTAATATGAAATATGTACAAAATTAACTTTTATTATTTATAAAAAATTTACAAATAAAAGAATTATAGCATAGAGTCAAATAATTTAATATTTTTATGTCAATTGTTTTTATAAATTATTATTTAAGTTTTTAATTATTCTTTTTAGTAAATCAAATTGTTCAATAATTTTGTAAACGTTAACTGATTGATAAAGAATTTATGATTATTTTAGATTTTTTTAAATATTTACATATTTTATCGATTAAAAACTGGACCCGTTTTTGCTGACTGCTTTTCAAATAAAGTAAATAAATTATTCATTCTGCTGTCACTTTTTTGTTTGCGAGTGTTTCCGTTTTGCTAATTGCTGAAAACTTTGACATCAAGTGATTTGGTTTTCATTACTTTTTACAAGTTGTAAAGTACTTGTTTTAAATAATATTTTCATTAGTAATTTAATTTTAAAACTTTCTGACCGAAATTTTATAAAACAATATACAAAACAACATGAATTCAGTTATAAATTTAATAATTTGTACTTTAAACTAGAAAGCAAATCGAACAGTTTTATACGTAAACTGATAATTCTTTAAAAATAGATTTCTTGTTAGGCGGAAATATTTTTTCCCATAAGAAACAATGCATTGCTGAACATTTTTAGTTTTAAAATTACAACAAATTTAAGAAACATATCAAAATTGTTTACATTTATATGACATTAAAAAACATTAAAAAACATTAAAAAACACAAAGATATTTTGATATAAGTAAATACTTTTAAAAAAGTTTTTAATACATATACAGTCGATTCCGCTTAATTGGGACACCGCTTAATTGGGACAGCCGCTTATTTGGGACAAATCTCAAAGAACAGAAACCAAACCAAAAAACCAACAGTAAATTTACATGTTTAATTGGGACAACATTCCGCTTAATTGGGACAGTAAATTTAAGATCACAGTATATATTATGTTAGAAATATGTATTCACAAGAAAAAATATTTACAAAAAATTTAATATGATACGCTTCATATCTTTTTGATTCACAAGATGGAAAATTATATTTAAATAACTAGCAAATATGTATCAATTAATTACATTAGTATCGCGCACTGTGAACTTTTTTCCCAACACATTCATTCACGTATGAAGTACGAATCCACGCGCGCTCAAAGGTTAATGTTTACCCTCGCGTCGGCGTGGCGCGGCACCGGTCATTAAAGCTGTGAGAGTCTACCCTGCTGTCTCAATCGTTACGTATTCAGTTATGATTTAGTTACCACTACACCTCGCGCGTGGAAGGTTCGTTAAACTTACATTTTGTCGATTTTATTTAAAAAAAATTGACACTTGCCAAAATGCCAAGAAGTGATATGACAGTTTCTAGTAAAATTGCTTTGCTGGATAAGTGTAGAAGTGAAATGTTTCAAAAACAAAAGACAGACTACACTTGACACATTTTTGAATTGAATTAAAAATGTATGTATTTATTTATTATTTTATTTTTGAATTTATTATTATTTTTTCTTAAAAGTTTATATTTTTTGGTTATATGTAGTTTATAGTTTTTTCCAAGAATTTATAAAATATAATTATTGAAAGAAAAATATGGGTTGCCTAATTTTATGTAAAATTCGGTTAATTGGGACAGCCGCTTAATTGGGCCAAAATGCCCTAGTCCCGATGTATCCCAATTAAGCGAAATCGACTGTATGTCTATTCAATGCGCTTTATATAACTGTTACAATATACGTTTACCAGTAGGTCCATTAGATACGCTTTTTCGTAAAATGTTGTTTTAATATTAGTTTTGAAATTCAAATATCATATTTCACGTTTCAACGATATTTAAATTTACTAGCAAGCATACAAAACAAATATATTTCAATTTTTATGTAAAATGTATTATTACTGTTATTTGACTAGAATATTACTATTACTGGACTATTACTGTAGACAAATAATTTTTATCATAAATTAATTATTTTTAAATTAAAGTCGTTTGTTAAGATGAATAATATGCAAATATTTATTAATTCTCCGATTTTAATAAATTGTATTTTATATCGAACATTATTCTATAAGTTTGAAAATAATTTGTTATATTACAACAAGTTTTTTCTTTAAATCTTATTTTAAAGTTCAGGGTCAGACGACTCTAATTTTGAAACACATATTAGTATAATTTTCCTAGCTATGAAAATTAAATTTTACCAAAACACAATTCATATTTAAAAAAAATTATACACAAATATAGTTACTGTTTATATCCGCAAGAGAAGCATTTGTTAATGTAGTATTTGACGTTACACAGTATTTATAAAATGTTAAAATTTATAAAAAAAAAAAAAAAACATTACGTGAAACATATACCAATTCAAATCAATATTAAAAAAAAAAAAAAAAAAATTCAAAAACAAGCAAGTACTTCATTCGGATGTTTTGGTTTGGCATTACGACTGTAAATCATTGTTAGTTAACGACAAAAAAAAATTAAAATGTCACATATTAGTATAAAATAGTCCATATATTTTTTTTCTGTCTCTCTCTCTCTCTCTCTCTCTCTCTCTCTCTCTCTCAATGTTTTTCTTTTGCAATTCAAATTAATCTTTCAAAAAAAGAAATAAAATTCAAAAACAAGCAAGTACTTCATTCGGATGTTTTGATTTGGCATTATGACTTTAAATTATTGTTAGTTAACAAGAAAAAAAAATTGTCACATATTAGTATAAAATGTCTATATATTATTTCTCTCTCTCTCTCTTTCTCTCTCTCAATGTTTTTCTTTTGCACATCTTGAAAACTCTTCCTAGTGAGTCACCAGCGCAAACCACATAGTTTCCGAATGCTATTATAAAAATAATCGCAATCGTAATATGTTGTTTTTCTGTTGTAGATGGCAAATGTTTAGCATGCACCTATCGTGCCAAATTCATCGAAATATCGGTGGGCATCAACCATAACGTAGATGAACTATTAGTGGGTGTATTAAGTCAGATTCGTTTGAAAAATCTGCATTGCGGTCACATGAGCGAAAAGGACCATTCGCAGACACAGTGGTTCAAGAGCAGAGGTGTGGTACGTGCTAGTATGAAAGCACGACAGATGTTCACATGGTTATTTGGGAAAGAAGACTCTAAATTTAAGAACTGTGAAAACTTGCATATCCTATAGTTAAATTCATGACAAAGCAAAACTAAGTTAAGTTAGAGATGGATAAATTTCGATTTTTTTTTTTTTGTTTAATCTTATTCGGAACACTATCTTGTTCTCTGTTTTTGCATTTGTTTTAATTGATGTTTTGTTTTAACCTTCAGTTATATAATTCTACTGAATTTAATATGTATTGTACCATAAATCATTAACAAAAACAGGTATATATATATATATATATATATATATATATATATATATATATAAATTTAAACAAGATAATAAAAAATAGGAAATATTATTTTAAAAAACGTACTGCACAAATTTCTTAGCATCCATCTGCCTAGCTTTGTTTAAAGATATATTTTAATATATAAAATAAATTTAATATTTTTATTCTTTTTTGTTCATATTTCAAGAATGCTTCAAAAACCTGACTTTCTTAAATAAAAAATACTTTATTAAATTTGGAGATAAAAGTAGACATAACTATACTATAAAATCTCTTTTGAGCTGGTACGTACGGAACCATCAATTTTGTCCGTTGCAAATATACTTTTTCTTCAAGCGTATCAAAATATTCATATATATTATGAAAAAGATCATTTTGTTACTAGTAACATAATGAAATATTTTAATACTCATAGTTATTTACTATATATTACTGGCGGCAACACCAAACATGTCGTGCATAGGTATGTAAACAGTACCAGCGACCATATTGAAAATTATTAAGTTATAACATGTTCAGAATTGAATTTGATTATTGAAAATGTGTGAAGAAACTCAATTAATGTACGCCGTCAGATTTATTAAAAATTGTATATTTGACCAAACAAACATTAATTCTCACAAATCACGTAACAAATATAAATAATATATATGTATATACTGTTCTACAACTGTTAGCAAGATACTTGTATGTATTTTTATTTATATTCTGTATAGTTTCGTTGGAACACTTGAAGAAAAAATAGTATATGTCACTTGAAGTAGATTGATTTTATAATAAAAATCGCTTTCTGCACCTTGTAACATAATAATACACTGTTTTTCATTTTATTATTGTCTAAGCAAATTGAGACTTGTTAAAAGTCCTTTTAAAGGGTGTCCGCTAATTAGAGATGCCAGTTAAAAGAGATTTTGTTGTACATTATTTGACTGTATTCTGATTGGTCACTTAAAAAAGCAATGGTAATTCCAAACTTTTAATTCTATTTAAAAAGAACTAACGCAAAAACAAAAACAATCTACGCTAAAACAACAACTGAAACATAAGGCAAAAATCAGGGGACAAGAGAATTGTTAATACGCCTACTTTTATTACTTATTTTTACTATTTGAAAATTACTGCCAATGTGTTAATTAATTATATTAAATCAGTAAAACATATTTATATTATTTTATATCTTAAGACATTCGTTTATAACTTAATTTTATTACTGTAATTTATAGTGTCATTTTAATTTTTTCTGAACAAATTTTAAGTATTTTTTTCCTCAAATTTATTTAATATTTATATTTAAATAATATAAAATATTTAAAAAAATTATATAACTGACATATCTACTATATATTTATACCATATAGATATTTTTCACATCATTTCGCAATGTTATTTTTAAAAATCTAACTGTATAAAAGTTATTATTACTGTCAATAAAACTAAATTTTGACCATGTTACAAAACATTATGACATTAAGTTTTATTATAACTATAACTATTAATTTATTTAAAGAAATACATATACCTAGTTACTTTATTTTAAAGTGTGACAAAAGAATATTGCTTTATTGACAGTAATAAACACTAAATTTATGTTATTATATTTTGTATTTGGTACACAATATATGTACAAAATCAAATTATTTTTTTATCAATTCTGTAACGGAATTTGTAAAAACATTTAAATATATATATATATATATATATATATATATATATATATATGATATAACTATAATGATTTTTTTGGAAGTATATATAATAATAGAAAAAAAATTTAATTAATTTAATGTAAATAGTAATGTAATCTAATTTTAATAAGCCAAAAACATGAAATTAATTTTAATAAGCCAAAAACATGAAATTAATTAAATTTCTTTAGTGATTATGCATAATCTCCAATTAATTACATTCTCCATATATATATATATATATATATATATATATATATATATATATATATATATATATATATATATATAATATTCCATCTCCAACTAAACTTATATCATATATTATTTATTGAATAATGTATCCGTTCAAATAACTATAATACCTAAATGTTATAAAAACAAAATAATATCGCCAAAATATATTAAAAAAAAAACATAGTCAATAAGTTTGTTCATATAACTGTACTATTAAAAAAAAGAATCAAAGGTGTATGTGACAATAATTTATATTACAAAACTTTTTAGTTATAGGTTCATATAAATTTTTAAATTTTCAAATATCTGTATATTATATTGTAGGGGTACTAATGTAGAATATATTTGTAAGTTTCTTGTTAAAATATTTATAAGAAAATTATTGTAATAATAAAAAAAATGTTTTGTTATGATTCTTGTAAGAAAAAATTATATTTTACTTGCCCATTAATCGAAAATAATTTTATAAAATTTTACAGAATCATTATAATATTGTATTTCATATGGATATGTTGCATAATTTTAATTTAAAAATATGAAATACATATTATTTTGATACCAAAGGACCATAAGATTAAGAGCTCAAAATTTTATTATATCCGTAATTGTTTCTAATATATTGTAATCACAAAAAATAAATATTAAAATTCTATTTTAATTTGTTAACCTGTTACAAAAATAAGTTTTATATATATAAGTACATAATGTTTTCTATTTTTATTAATAAATAACTTCTGAAATAACGACAATCAAAATAACACAAATTTATTGTAGATACATATGTATTACATTAATATTTTTACGAAACTAAAGTAATTTAATTTTAAGTTAAGTATACGTTTATTTTCATTCTGTATCAACAAATAAAAACATTTCGTATATTAACTTTAATTTATATATGAATAATTTTTAATTTTACAGTATTTAAAATAAAATAAATAAAAATATAACTGCTGTTCTTTTATCCTTGTCAAATTGTCAATGTATTGCCAACATTTTACTCTTAATAACAAAAAGTTTTAGCATCACAGGATATTTACCATTTGTAGATATGTTAAAATTAAATTGAAATCATGCTATTTTATTTTGTTAAATTCTTTACTATTCTAAATTCTATATATTGTTATATAATAAAAATTATTTTTAAACAACACTGTTTTATGTAAATAGAGAATTTATATTAAATATTTACATATTAAATATTATTTTTGAGGTTAAGGTTAAAAATGAAATATTTACTTCATTATTTAAAATATATTACACCACCTGTTATTATTGCTGGAATTTGTGTAATTTGCAAAATTTATAATACATTATTTTATTCGATCAGTGACGAAGACTCAACAAGTGAAGTAATATTTTTTACTGGCGCGAATGTCAGTTGTCGCAGAAATTGTATACAGCGAAAAATATCATGTGGAATAGAGTGCACCATAGAAAAATTAAATCGCATTACAGATTTGATTTCTAGTGCTAAAGTGAGTTTAGATGTTTGTATATATTTGATAACTAATAGTGAATTATCTCATGCAATTCTTCACGCATACAAACGTGGAATTCAAGTTCGAATCATTATTGACGAAGAGATGTCGTCATCAACTGAATCGAAACTTCCTTGGTTCATTGGTGCAGGTAATTTTAACAAATTTCTGATTGTGCTAGATTTTAGTAATTCATATAGCTGCAATTTAAAATAAGAAATATAACTTTGGCTGATCTCCAGAATAGATGACACAGATGTTGCTGTATTCACAAATACTGAAAAAACCAGATTTGCGCATGCGAGAACATCGGAATGCGCATGCATGGTGTCTACAAACCAGTGAACCTCAAAATGTTTCATTAGTAATTTTATCAATATCGTCCGTTAAGACCACAGAAATATAGTAATAACTGGAACGCGCACTGGCCGCTCAAATGCGAGCCGAGAAAGATAGGAGATACGTGGTATTCGCGTCTTTGTCTTTCTAATGGCGTAGCATTGCTACTACATGTTAACTTAGATAGCTATGAAAAAAAGAATCTAACTGTCAAATGTCAAATTAATATATCAAAAATGATAAAAATACCTTTTATAGAGGAATTCCCCAATAAAATCTCATTACGTATCGTTTAGCCGATGCATTTAGCTACAATTTAATATGCAACATAACATAAGATTGTCGCATTTTTACCGCAAGAAATCGCATTTGAATTTCAAATGCGCAGAAATGTAAGACAGTGATAGAGATACCACGTATCTCCTATCTCTCTCTCGGCTCCCTTTAGCGTTACTAGAACACATAGGCAGTGCACATTCCAGTTATTACTATATTTCAGTGGTTAAGGCTCATATCATGTTAAGAAGTGTGATTGTTCCTTATGTTATGTTATGTTATGTTAAGAAGTCCGTTAGGTTAGGGTAGGTTTGGTAGGTAGGTTGCAGGTAGGAGTTTTTTTTTTTTAAATTGTTAAGACACATTTAAAATCACATTTTGTCTTGTCACATTTTGAGAGTCACTGGTTTTTCAACTAACGTGAATACAGCAACATCTGTGTCATCTATTCTGGAGTTATACCATAACTTTAGCCAACAATAAAATTGAGTATATGCGGCCATATAAAAAAATTCACTACTAATTTTAATACGAAAAATTATTTTTCTTTACCTAGGAGAATATTTTTTCTCTCTCTCCAACTGGTAGATAATAAAAAAAAACTGATATTTTTCTCTTCACCCATCAGACAACTCTAAACTATTTTTTATTACTTAATAACATTAATGTGCATTCAGAGATTGAAAATTTTACCATAAGTACATACGTGACAAATTTCGTCTGAATGCGGCTTAAGTGATTCCTTCATGTTATTAATAAAAGTATAAACAATGCACTAATTTTCTTGAAATTCATTGATTTTCAAAAAAACAGTTTTAAAACCTACCTGTTTTCCAGCTATTTATATTAAACCAGGGTGGCCAAAACCTGGAGTGTAGTGAAAATATATATATATATATATACATATATATATATATATATATATATATATATATATATATATATATATATATATATATATATATATATATAGAGGGTGATTTATGACGTCGGGGAAAAACTACTCCGGATGATTCCTATGAGTAATCTAAATAAAAAAACTTCAAATAAACATATGTCCGAAAATGCTTTCTAACGGAACTGTAGCCTTTAGAAGTTTATTACATGCAACATCAGTCGCGTTCGCCTTATTTATTATATCAGGAAATAAGAAACAAGTCATAAACTTCTGCATAATTGTAAAATTACTCATTGAATTTCTGACATTTTTTTTAAACACTAGAAAACCAATTTACTAGTTTATAAATTTTTGTACACATAAATAAATATGTATAATAAATAATTTAGAATAATTAAAAATCGGGACGCAGTAAGTCATAACTAGTAAATTGATTTACTAGTGTTTAAACAAAATGTTAGAAAATGAATCAGTAATTTTATAATTATTCAGAAGTTTATGACTTGTTTGTTTTTTCCTGATATAATAAATAAGGCTAACGCGATTGATGTTACATATAATAAACTTCTAACGGCTACAGTTTCGTTAGAAAGCATTTTTGGACATGTTTATTTGAAGTTTTTTATTTAGATTACTTATAGGAATCATCCGGTGTAGTTTTTCCCCGACGTAATAAATCAGCCTGTATATATATACAGGGTGTTCGTTTGCCAGGTTGATATAGGGCAATAACATGGAATATCGATAATATGCAGAATACTTCTTTCTGAAGTAAAATTCGGAGAAATACTTAGAATACTTTTCGATAGGGAATAAAAAGTTCTATAATTTGGTTTTAGTTTTAATTTGCTAGCATGTGCCGTTTGGGCGCTAGAATTTTTTTTTAAATGTTTTTTAGAATTTTCAATAATTTTTCCTGCTAAATCAGTATGAATTAGAGAAAAAAGTTACTTAACTATTATGTAGCCAATTTTTTTCTCTATTTTTTAGATTTTTTTGAACAAATTTTGAAAAAAGTTATATTTTTAAAAAATTTGAAATAAAACTTTTCAAAATTTGCTCAAAAAAATCTGAAAAAATTCAAGAAAATAGAGAAAAAAATTGGCTACATAATAGCTAAGTAACTTTTTTCTCTAACTCATACTGATTTAGCAGGAAAAATTATTGAAAATTCTAAAAAACACTTTAAAAAAATTCTAGCGCCCAAACGGCACATGCTAGCAAATTAAAACAAAAATCAAATTATATAACTTTTTATTCCCTATCAAAAAGTATTCTAAGTATTTCTCCGAATTTTACTTCAGAAAGAAGAATTCTGCATATTATTGGTATCCCATGTTATTGCCCTATATCAACCTGGCGAACGAACACCCTATATATATATATATACAGTGGCGCAACCAAGGGGGGGGCCGACGGGCCTCGGCCCCCCCCAAGGCTAGCAGAATTAGCACAATTTTTATTCGTTTATTCATATATTCAGCAGTCACTTCTAACGCTACAATTATTTACCCCAAAATTTTGAGCCAAAATTCATTATTTTAAACTATTAATTATTCGATTCATGGAAGATAAAGTGAAAATCTGGTTAGTATTTGCTTTTTTTTTTGCTTCTCCAAGATAAAATTCTTGGGCCCCCCCCAAGACAAAATCCTGGCTGCGCTACTGTATATATATATATATATATATATGTAAAACGTGGAAATTACAAGGCTATAATAGTCTTCTCAACTGTGCTGTATATACAGTCTGTCCCCGAATTGAGTTCACTATAGGTGTAATCGGCAAAACATTTAAGAATTTCATTTTCATGTTTTGGGATTCCGCCCTGCTTTGTCTGAAAACAATTTCAAGCATATTTTTAGTTTTCTAAAAAACAAGGTGGCCATGTAAAATGTAAAAAACTATTTTATATTCAGGTAAAGTGCCTTTTTGGTCAATAATATGGCATAATGTTCTTGAGAAAAGTTGTTCAGAATATGAAATTATGGCTCTGTGCAAAATTTTAAAAAGATCAGTTTAAAAAAAAAATGTGTGGACATAACGCCGACTGGACAAAACGCCGACTGAGGACACTACGCCGACCGTTCATTCGCATTTGCGCAAGCTAAATAAACAAATGGTCGTCGCTTGTACAAGCCAAAACGTTGGGGGGTTGAGTAAAATCTGTCAATACATCAATCTCATTCAAAATATCTATCAATAACAACGATTAGCTTGCGCAAATGCGAATGAACGGTCGGCGTAGTGTCCTCCGTCGGCGTTTTGTCCAGTCGGCGTTATGTCTGGACACATTTTTTTTTTAAACTGATCTTTTTAAAATTTTGCACAGATCCATAATTTCATATTCTGAACAACTTTTCTCAAGAACATTATGCCGTATTATTGACCAAAAAGGCACTTTACCTGAATATGAATGTAAAGTAGTTTTTTTACATTTTTCATGGCCACCTAGATTTTAAAAAAACTAAAAATATACTTAAAATTGTTTTCAGACAAAGCAGGACGGAATCCCAAAACATGAAAATAAAATTGTTAAATTTTTTGCCAATTACACCTATAGTGAACTCAATTCGGGGACAGACTGTATATACAGCACAGTTGAGAAGACTATTATAGCCTTGTAATTTCCACGTTTTACATTTCGTTTAAATAATACAAATCCGAATTATAAAGTCTTGCTATATAATTACAAGTATTTAGGTATTTGCAATTGTACATGTAATTCTAGGTATTCCTGTAAAATCAAAGAAATGTTACCAACTTACACATCATAAATTTTGTATAGTTGATACTAAAAAACTATTAACTGGCTCATTGAATTGGACGTTACAAGGATTAGCCGGAAATTATGAAAGTGTGACAATAACATCAAATCCGATTGCAGTAACAGAATATCAAAACGAATTCAACAACTTGTGGATTAGTTTTGATATAAAAAATTAATAATTTCAGTATGTTAAAAATTAAATATTATTTATATAAATACATACAGGTTCTATAACAGAAACAGTAATTGAATTGTCATAATTTGTATTATATTTTGTTGCCAGTAATAAATTTAAAATATTTTTATAACAATTGAGCGCTATTTTATTAATCAACCAATCAATCAGTATGTATATATGATGCCACGGAAACTAATTTAAGTTTAATCACTGATCTAAATCGAGATCATTTAATTCATCGTCTATTCCATCTAAATCATCATCCACAAACAAGTTTTCATTGATTGGAACCGCTGAACCATCTTCGGTTATTCCTTCTGCACCTTGTTCCGGAGATGGACTAGCTCCATTTTCTTCAATAGTTTCTACGGTCTTTAATCGATCTTCAGTTGCTACAGTTCCCGTTCCGTCCACCTAAAATACGATGGTAAGTAAAATTTACACCTTTACTTAAAATTAATAACAAAATGTAGAATATCGAGAATTGCTCAGGTTTTGTTTTATAACATTATGAAAAAAAAAACAACATTTAAAATAATAAGTTGTAGTAATAGTAGGAGTAATTATGCGAAACTATTATCATTATTATTATTTTTTAAATAAAAAAGTAAATATATTTAACGCTTTACCACAACAATAGTTTATATTTACAATTTAATATCTGTGACACTATATTTGAAATGGTGACATTGTAGGTAATAAACGAAGGTAATATTCGGTAAATTACCCGTTATACGTTACTTACCGTGGTAGTTTGTCTTGCCAACATGACTATAAGTACATATTTTCAAAATTAAATATGAATAATATTAAATGAATGACCTATATTGGAAAATTGAAACAAATCTCGAAATTTTGTGATATATATATATATATATATATATATATATATATATATATATATATATATGTGCTACGTGAATAATTAAATTATGAAACTAAACAAACCTCTGATGCTTCAAGACTAATAAGATCCAATTGCAATTCCCTATATTCAATTTCATCGCTATCCTCTTCTTCATTGATCGCATACGTATCGAATGCTTCATCTCCGTCTTCCATATCGTAATCGGCTGCCAATTCCGGATTGAAACTAAACATTTCACGACCCGATAGCCCAATCTGTCTGCCCGCTTTATATTCATTACGTTTCTTCTCTTCTTCCTTCGTTGCCGCGTCTTTTTTCTCTTGCAATTTTCGTTTCTTCCACGCGAGGAATGTTTCTAATGTGATTCTAGTTTGAGTTGCACCTAAATTAGCTCGTTCCTTTTCGATTAAATCTTCTAGGGAAATTTCGCTCTTCTTATCGTCTTTCTTTTTATCTTTTTTCAGTACGAAACCAGGAGGCAATGCGTGTCTATAGATACATTTACCACCGGACGGACATTCCCAGAACCAACCGTATTTTGATTTTTCTACCGCTTCTAGGAAATATTTGCAAATCTAGAAAATAAACCGTTTTACAAAATTTTAAATTACAAATAAGCACATGTTAAAAACTTATAAACGAATTTAAATGCCATAGTAAATTTATAATAAAAAAATTAAAACATTATTTCTAAAGTCAAAAGGGATATATATATATATATATATATATATATATATATATATATATATATATATATATATATATATATATATATATATATATTTCTTTCGTAGACTAATAACAAGTATGTTCTGAATAAGATAACAAATATATAGAAACGTACTTAACAGTGATCAACTTTATTTTACAAATTCTTGTACTAATTTTAACAATATTCTGTCTATAACATACAATAACGTAATTCATCCCCTGTTATTAACTATTCGTGAATTTAAAAAAAAAAAACTTACAGCAAATGACTATCAACTATTCATAGATGAAAAAGAATAATAAATAAAGAAATATTTACTTACAATATCAGTAGTTGGCATTTGATTTTTATTCTCGCTTTGTTTTTTCTCCACGACTTCCATAAGTTTATTTTCATCCCAGTTTTCCATTGTATCGTCAGTATCACCTGGATCACGCATATCGAAATACAAGGATCGTTTTTCCGCCTTCCTTTCAATGCTTAAATCATGAGAAAATTTACATCTATCACCTTTCCCACATTGCCCCTGTTTGAAGAATGCACACACTATTGATTTCGGATCGGCTCCTAAATGTACAGAGATTGTTATTTATAACAATTTTATTTACAAACAAAAATGATAAATTAATTAACCTTTTTCGATTTTTTGCGTTTGTACTGGTCTAAAGAGCATATTAAGTTCTTTTTGATCTTTAAGTTTTTTATCTTTTTCCGATTTCTTTGCATCTTCTTTCGGCACATGATGTCCCCCGCTTTTAACTTGTTTTTCAACTTGTTGAATAAATTTCTGCTGTTTTGCACCTTTTTTGTTTTTTAATCCGAAAGTTTTGTCCTAAAATTTACAGGTAAAGTTTGTAGGTTATTGATTTATTTTAACTACTATTGTGAAATATTTTATAAAAATAATGTTTTAACAATACCTCAATAACTTTTTCTTTCTTTTTTGTTTCGGTTTTTTTACTGGGTGCCCCCGGTTTCGGTTTTGGTGGCATATTGCTAAATGATTTGACGCAATCTTATATGAAAATATTTTAATACTTATATTATGAAGAATAACTAAAATTCAAAAACGTAAATACTAAATTATTAAAAACTATATTTCCTAAATAACATGTACAAATTTAAAAATTATTCTTATACTAAACGCACATGTATTTTCTGTCACCAATGATCGGGACTGTTCTGTGAAAGAGACCATAGAATAACTAAATATATAAAGACTGTACTTTGAGAAAGATGGAATATCTTATATTCTGTTAACTGAAAATAGAGAGTAATATTATGCAATAATTAAAATGTAGGATTTAATAATTTTGTATATATATGTAGATGTGAGATTTTTATTTTTCATGAATATTTCATAAATTTCTATTAAAATATTTCATGGTAGCTACAAAATAAAATTATATATTTTTTCTCTTTTCTTTGTGAATGGAATGTAGTAACTGTAAACGTCAAGCAATCTAGGGATTTTTTGCTGTCAAATTACTTTTGTTTTATCTTCTTCATCTTCTACCAAGTCTTATACCAACATTTATTGAAATACGAAGAAGAAATAAAGATCTTTAGACAATTTTTCTACATTTACGTTTTCTTTCGTTTATGTCAAAAAATCAAATGAATATTAAAATGCATAAAAACGGTTGATTTTAATTTTGTGATATATAGTATACACAACTTGCCACAAAATATGCGTGTTAGTTTCACAAGAAAGTATTACATAAAATGATTTTACAAGAACCTATTCAAGTAAGTACTAATTTAAATCAAGAATGAACATTTTAAATGTAATAGATTGATATCAATATGAAATTTTGTGTTGATATTTTTTTTAAAATTGTATTGTATGTAAAAGTTAACAATTGTTTTATTATTTTTTTTAGGCTGCCATTTGGCACTGTCTGAATCATTATTCTTATAATGATGCTGTTTTCTTATCGGAACGGTTATATGCAGAAAGTATGATCAGTTAGTTTTGTATGCATTAAATAGTTTTTTTTATCGTAATTTTTATGTTACAGTCAAATCAGACGAAACTTTATTTCTTCTGGCAACTTCATATTATAGGTCAGGGTTGAAAAATCACGCGTATGCTGTACTAAAAAATCACCCTGGTTCATCGCCACAATGTAGATATTTATTAGCGTGTTGTGCTTTAGAATTGGATAAGTAAGTAATTTTCTCAATTAAAAAAAAAGACAGAAAAGTAACAATATACTTTGTTTTTTAGATTTAATGAAGCAGAAACTGCAATAACGGGCAGTGATTCTCAGCAACGTTCCTTAGATGATATAGTGTTAGAATTTGGTGATCAAGCATCGTTTGCATTACAGTTATTGGCAAAAATCTGTGCAAAAACTGAACGAAAAGTACGAGCAGCCGAAGCATTTAAAAAAGCATTGAAAATTAATCCATTTCTATGGACTTGTTTCGTGGAACTGTGTAATCGAGGTGAAAAACCGGACGCGAATCGTATGTTCCAATTAAATGGTCTCGATAATTTAACTACAACATTACAAAGTAATGTGGAAAGTATTACACCCGCTGTCATCCAACAACAGGAACAATTGCAACACATGACACCATCGCCTGCAGCTGTTTTACAAAATTCCGTTAATACTAGTAAATTATGTACGCCTGAAGAAAGTTTATTAGCGAATCCCCTACTACCTTTATCCGGAATTACAACCTTACCACCAACACGTTTAAAACCAGTGCGATATCGGAACCTGCTCGGCGGTGCTGGTGCCATTAACAATCTAACACCAAGTTTTGGAGTCATTCAATGGGATGGCGTAAGTCCCGATACACCGTATTACGGAACACCAACCACATTAACCGAAGCAAATGATCAAAAATCGCTCGCTAAACGAGTTCGAGCACATGTTGGTCAGCTGATGAATCGAAAAGAACCGCCATTACAAATTAGCAAACCCATATTTAGTCAATCTAGCAACGTAACCAATACAATTTCAACGCCCAGTTCACCAGCAACATTAACATCACTCGCCACACAAAATGTCCGCAGAAGTTCCCGGCTCTTTAGCAACAATTATTCCGTAAAAGAAAATAACAAATCGCCGAATAGGAATAAATTTGTAACACCGAAATCACCATCGCGGAAAAGCAACAAACGTCTGGCGAAAACGAATCTCAATAAAAATGTTTATAATCGCGAGAAGGAAAAATCAGAAACGATAACATCGAACAGTAGTGCAATATCAAATAGTACCAACATTAATAATAATTACAATACATTAATCGTTCAAAAACAATGCGCTGAAGGATTGATGCAACTTATGCGCACTTTAGGACAAGCTTATGCGTACTTGTCGCAATACGATTGCAAGAAAACGGTGGAATGTTTAAATAGCATCAGTCCGCAACAGTATAACACCGCTTGGGTACAATGTCTGCTAGGTATTGCCTATTTCGAAATGGCGGAATACGAACGAGCCGTTGAGTATTTTAGCGAAGTGCATAAAAGGGAACCGCATCGATTACAACACATGGAAATCTATTCGACAGCATTATGGCATCTACAGAAAGAAGTTATGCTGTCTGCACTTGCCCAGGACTTGATTAAATTCGATAAGAATTCACCTGTAACTTGGTGTGTTGCGGGAAATTGTTTTTCCTTGCATAAGGAGCATGACACAGCGATAAAATTTTTCCAACGAGCTGTACAAGTCGATCCCACTTTCACTTACGCGTACACATTACTCGGACACGAATATGTTATGACAGAGGAATTAGATAAGGCAATGAGTAGTTTTCGACGCGCTATCAGTTTAGATTTCCGACACTATAACGCCTGGTTCGGAATCGGAACAATTTATTCCAAACAGGAACGTTATCATCTAGCCGAAATTAATTATTTACGGGCGCTATCTATCAATACGCACAGTTCAGTGATTATGTGTCACATAGGTGTTGTTCAGCACGCATTGAAACAAACGGATAAAGCATTACAAACATTGAATGCTTCAATTGCTAACGATCCGAAAAATCCACTATGTAAATTCCATCGTGGCCAGGTCTATTTTAATTTGGGCCGACATGCAGAAGCGCTCAAGGAACTAGAAGAATTAAAAGAGATTGTACCACGTGAAAGTCTAGTGTACTATTTAATCGGAAAGGTACATAAAAAATTGGGTAATACCGATTTGGCGCTAATGCATTTCAGTTGGGCCACGGATTTGGATCCGAAAGGCGCTAGCAGTCAGATTAAGGAAGCGTTTGATCCGTCGCAAGGCAGGGCGCATACCGATGATGAATCGCCCCAAAGTCCGTCAGCCGAAGATATTCCGTCGGAGAGTAATTCAGTCGCCCAACCGAACATCTCACAAGAAGAACTTGTGTTCCATGTTTTGCCCGAGGATAGTGATAGTGATATTTTGTAAATAATAAAACAAGAATAACTGTTCTGCTTCATTAAATTCTTCATTTTATATATGTATAATTGCTGTTGTTATAGTGTTTAGAGCTCGTTTTCGACGCTGCAACTTTTGATCTTATTTACGAACAGTATGTGATGGTGGTGGCATCGTTACTTGATTTATTCGTTATTATTTTATAAATTAAAATATTATCGATAATTGTCAAAATACAATTATTATAATTACAAAATATCCGGCATATATATTGATAAAATACTTGATTAATTCTTTACTAAAAACTTTTATTAGTTGTAAATACGTATTTCGACAGCGATGCTGTCTGTCATCATCGGTACAATTAAAATGTAATATCATAGTTTGTATTTTCAACTAATCAAAGTTTTTAGCGAAGAACTGATCAAGTGTTCTATTAACATTATTATTTTTATTTAATGATTATTACTTCATAGTTACCTAAAAAAAGAATTTTATACTTATGAAAAATAAAATCTTGCCAGCCCCTTGAAAAGGAGTAAGTTTTTTTTTTTTTATAATAAAAAATATATAAGTATAATTTTTGCTACCACTAATTGAAAAACTAAAGTAATTATTTTTAATATCCATTTTTACTTTGACTTATATTTTATATTTGAAGTATCCATTTTGACAGCGATCGATTATATTTTATTTCTCAATTCTGCGATAATCATATAATCATAAATAGTTGTTACCACTCAAAAGTTACATAATCTAAAACGAGTTTTATAGTGTTTAAATAAATTAATTAGATCGTTCTTTTTTTTCCACAAAAAATACGCGAGTGGATTGATTAATTAATTGTACTGCCACAAAAATATGCTATCTTATTTGAAAAGAAAACTCTACGACTGGATTAACTTACCCAAAGATCTTAAATTAATGAATTAGTCTTAAACTAAAAGTAGTGATTTAATGATTAGCGTTACTCGAGAAAAATGCTTCGAATTAAAAAGCAGTGGCAAAAATATGTATACAATTTAATAATATATGATAGAGATTTTTTTCAAATGCCAAAACATAATTGTATTTATATTTAAAGAAGTTGAAACTAAATGAAATCTTGTATTGTGCAGTTGTTGTAAATGAATGTGACGTCTTATAATTGATTAAAAATTGAAAACTACATTATATGTCTTTTAACAGAAAGTAAAATTAATTGACTCATTTATTTTTTATTGATGTATTGATTTTTATTTGAAATTTCTAGAACTACTTTGTTAGATTTTTCTTATATTCTACACTGTTTATTACAATTATATATTTATTTAAAATAATAAAAAAATTATTTTGTAAATATCCTATTTTTTTAAATCTTTTATTTATTTTATTTTCTTTTTCTTAATTGAAATGATTGAGATTATGTTTAAAATTAATTTCTTTATTTGGAATCTGTTATATAGCATACTTTTATTGAACTGTACATTAAAAAAACAATGACAACTGATTTATATATTGTACAATAAAATGGATGTAAATTACTATAATTAAAAAGAAAAATTAATCAAACTGCTTAATTGTAAATTTCAATAATTTTACATCGTTCATAAAAAATTGGAAATAATACACATTCCTAATTATTAAAAAAAAAAGTACACATTTAAAGAGGGTAAATGAATGCTGTATATTGACAAAATTATAGAAAATTAATTATATACTTAAATTAATAATAAATTCAGTCGAATTTAACCGTTAAAAAATAAAAATCGGATTTTTAAAATCTTCCACTGGCGGTAATATTTTTTAAAATATCACCTTGTAGTAAACTATCGAGTGCCTTTTGTACGGATGGATCGTTTAAAATCGGGGCGGAACTTTTTGTGGTTGATGGAACAGGTGTAGGGGTGATTACGGGGGACGGAGCACCGGGGCTACTCCCCGTTTTATTTAAAATACTCATAATACGATTTTGTAGTTCGGCTTCTTTCGATACATCGTTATCCAAACTGGCTGATTCACCAATTTCTTGTTTATACTGATGTTCGCGTCGTTCTTGTAAATATTTTATTATCCGATCGTACTGTAACGTTGTTAATTGTCTGTTGTCCGCCAGTAAATTTAATAAAATCTACAAAAGAAATATAATTCAATATTAGATCACTTAATTGATTCAGTTTATTTTATTATCATTCTAGGGAAACATTTAAAAATAATATAAAAAAATAAAATATATAAAAAAAACTTTTTTAAAAACCACGCTTATATTTAAATGCACTAAAAAGAGGAAAATAAATGTTTTCCTGGTTATCCAAAAATTTTAGAAAGAAATAAAAGCGTGGAGCGCTTAATCATCATTGCGAAATATATAGTTTCCTGGCGCTCCACGCTTTTATTTCTTTCTAAAAAATTTGGATAACCAGGAAAACATTTATATATTTTATTTTCTGCTTTTTAGTCATATTATCTGTCATTTACATTATTCAATTGTTAATTGAACAAAAAAATAGTTCATGTGACAGATGTCATTAGTTGTATTAAAAAAATAAATATAAGTGTGTCATATCTTGTAATCGGTTTTTTTTTATATAATATTGTGTTGTCTCCTGGAATGAAAGATCAAATGATAGGAAGTGGTCTAAAAATTGGTTACAAAATTTGACCGTGACTGACCGCGACAACAACAGAGTGAGTTAATATAAGCGTGGTAAAAAGGTTTTTAAGTGAAGATTTTATTCATAACTTTTCTTTTAGCACAAATTAAACAATTTTAATAAAATACACTTCACGTTAAAGCAGAAATATTTTACTAGTTAATTAAATAATTTAGTAACATTTTAATGTTTTGTAAAAAAAAAAAAAATTCGATCCGGTGACTAATTTTGACGGCAATAATAATCGAATCATATTGTTTTGAATCGGTTTACCGGTATAAAAAATTGTTACAAACCTGAATTGCTTCAGGATGTCTTTCATTTGACATGGCGGTAGTTGCAATTGAAACTGTAGGTGGTCCGGTTTTCTCACCGCGCATGTAAACATCGAAATTTCGTGCGATTAATGAGACTGCATCGTCAACCGGCATATTTCTGTGTTCTGGATATTGAAATGATTAGCCAAAACTATAGATACATTTGAATGTATATTAGGAATTGGAATGAATACCTTGTGGTATGCCATGTAAAATATTTAACGTTAAACTACGATGTTCCTCATTTTGTGGCATAACTAATATGGCATACAGGCATCCTCTACTTGAAATATTTGCCAATACTCGTCCAATAGGTACGTCTTCATTTGGAAATAATAGATCTACGGATAATCCTATTGATTTTAATCGATGTTCTATATACTCTGCATATTCCCTGAACAAAATATAATTAAAATAATAAAAAACAAAATTTTAAACAACAAAATAGTTAGTTACGTTAACGCTTTAGATACAACAATAATTTCGCAGTCATTTCTCTCGTTTGGCGCCCGTTCTGGTATGGGCGGCACATAAGCTGCATTCCCGGGTCCTTGAGGATAATTATCGTCGCGGCCATAATATTGCGGGGGTCCTTCTCTGTAATAACTAAGTTAGACTCACGAATATTTTAGAAAGTTTCATGCAAATTTGAAGCTTTTATAAACCTGTAATCTCGTTCATCACTGCCTGCCGATTCATTTTCCATATTCATTAGTGAACGACCACCGCCTCGACCTATGCTTCCGCCCCGTCGCATTTTTCTTGGGGGCCCATTGTCCATTGGCTTCTGAGGGCCACCGCCAACATTAGGTGCTATTGTAAATAATTTGAGTTGTTTTTATTCGTTTGTGCGCCAATTTATAATTAATATTAAATATTTTTGGAAAATATATACATTATTCGAATTTACTAATATACATTTTTTTCTATTTTCATTTTGAAAATATGTATTCTTACCTGGACCAGAAGGAACATTTTCTTCATTATTTTGCGGCTGTGGTTGTTGCGCATTTTTCTTAGTATTATCAATGGCTTGTTTCACATTTAATTTTCTTCCATTAAACATAACACCGTGTTCGTTTTGAATTGCTTTTTGTGCAGAACTTTCATCTTCAAATTGAATAAAACCAAATCCGCGCTGTACAACAGCACCCAAAATATTTCCATGCTTTTTAAACTGATCTTCTAGCTTATCGGGTGTAACAGTTTCGTCTAAATTTCCTACATATATTCTACAATTTACTGTAGCGGGATCTCTCATAAATGATTTATCTGGCCTGTACATTGCTGTAAGTACATAGTTTAAAGTAATATTTCTTACTTATTTTAAAAAAATAGAGCTAATTTAATTCATACCTTTGGTTATTTATTGATATATTGAAATAAAATAATGCTATTTTATTTTTAAATGTCAATAATGGTAAACACCAACTAGCTTCGGAAGAGCATGTTGTTTAGCAAATCAATTTTATGGTGTGACATTAGTATAAAAATACAGAAAAACAAGTTATCAAAAAACTAGAACTATCGTTATGAAATATTTAACTATTATAAAGAAATTATAAATTTAAAATAATTCAAAATAATTATCAAATTATTTTTTGCTAGCTTAAAAATAAAAAATTAATGAATATTATTTTATATTTATGAAAAACTTATCGTTAAAGTCGTTAACTGCATAAGCACGATTTTAATAGATTAGGTTAGTTCATTTTATGTACACATCGATAATTTCATATCATATCTGTTTTATCTGTCAGAAGTGGATATCATTGTTGTTCCACAGAAAATTTTGAGTATGGATTCAATAAAACACGCAAAAAATATTCTTATTATCTACGAGAAACATGATGTAATAGAAAATTTATTGAATAATTTAAAAGAGAAGACAAATGGCGAAATTACAACAAAATTATCTTCGGAAATATTATGTAAGTTATGGCAAATTCAGTTAATCTCTAAAACGTGACTAACATATATTTTTTTGTTTAGCAATTTCCAATCCTACATATGACTTTGTTCTTTCGGGATTTGGCGCTCCATATGGTATTAATCACAACCCTACTATCTTATCATCAATTTTAAAAGTATTAAAACCAAATTCAACCGCTGTATTTCGAAATTTAATTCTGCCGAATGACAGTAAATTCAATTCACAATTAAAACTTAATGGATTTGTTAACATTTCAAATGATTCGAAAATTAATTTAAAACCTGAAGAATTACAATTATTAAAACAGAACTTAAACATTGAGGTAAGATTATTTAATAATAGAATTGAGTAGTCATTCTAGTAATTATAAATTATGTAAATAGATTGGTGACGTCAGTGTAATAGAAATCGATTGTTCCAAACCGAATTTTGAAATTGGATCGTCTACTAAATTATCATTTACTAATAAGAAAGCCGAAACAGCCGCTGTTTGGAAATTAGATACGTCTTTAGATGATGATGTAGACACAATTGATCCTGATACTTTACTTGATGAAGATGATCTTAAGAAGCCTGACCAATTGTCATTAAGAGGTACTTATTATTTATTATGAAATTTTATCAGTATCATGAATTGCAAAATAAGAATTAAATAAGATAATAAATTAATATTATTTTTCTATTTTTTTTTTTAAATAATTTTTTTGTCAGTTCAATAATTTTTAAAATATTAATTGTAATTGCAGCAACGATTTAATTGTATTTAAAAAGACAATTTTTAATTAAATATTTAATCATAAATTGCTGTTATTATCGATAACATAAAGACCACTTATTATTGAATATTTAACCAAATATGGTTTTTAATAAAAATGGTTACATACAAAATTGATATTGATTTTATTTACGATAACGTTTTTAACAAAATTATACTAATTAAAATACAAAGTATGTTTCCATTTTTTAAATATTTATTTTTGTTTTAGTTTGTTCTACAACAGGAAAACGTAAAGCTTGTAAAGACTGTTCATGTGGTTTAGCTGAAGAACTTGAAGGCGAAGCTACGCCAAAAATAGATTCTATGCCTAAATCATCATGTGGAAGTGTAAGTATAGCCTATTATTTCTTTCGAATCAAATTTATATAGAATTTTTCAAAATATTTTATCAACTCTTAATTAAATACATATTATAGTAGTCTTTGTAGTCTTTGTTCTAAATTTACTGCATTTGATAATTGTAATTATTTATAGTAATACTAATTAATTAATTAAAATAAAATATTTTGACTTTTACAAAATCTTTAACATATATATTTTTTCTTGGCTAAAATTGTAATGAGAAAGAATAGTTTTTTTTTTACCTTTGAAAGGTAGGCCATAAACGTTAAGTTTATTACACACGACGAAATTGCGTAGTTATTTCGTAGCGCGCGTTTGTGTGTGATTTTCAGTCCAAAATTTCGGCACTGAGTGTGCACTGAGTGAAATCTGCAGCCGATAGATTATTTAACAGCGCAGTTAAGGAGGATATACCTTTCTCGATATAAAAACTGTAAAAGATATTAAACCGCAGTTTTCTGGGGATGAAAGAATAGACTTTGAACTTCTTTCAGGAATTTTTACTTTTACTTTTGTTGGAAAACGTCTGAGTTCTAACCTTATTTTCGAAGCTTTGCAAAGCCGGACGGCTGTGCGGTAATAATCATAACTCCTTTCCTGTTCATCAAAAATCAAAAGGCATCTTTGAAGTGTGATATATTATCTGGTTTTTGACCGATTTTTTTTTTTCAAAAATATTTATTTGGAACAAAAAGTATGTTTTTTTCCAAAAGTTGCTTTTTGTTTGATATCTTTTATAGATTCGCAGAAAAAATTGTCGATTTTTTTAAGTTGAGGAAGGTATATACCCCCTTAATATTGCACAGTAAAAACTGAGTTGAAACTGATCGTGTATGCCCTAATATTTAGTGAAGATTTATTTAAACTACCCTACTTTTTACGAAATTAGTGTTATGTTTTAGCTTAGTGTTAGTGGCTCTGACGAAAACTACATACTAATTTATAGTAAAACCAACGTAAATGAATGATTAAATTTTTATCAATATTATTGTAGTAAAAATTGATTATTTATTGTGAAAAAATGATTACTGTTTTAACAATAATTTTTATTAATATAATAAAAAAAAAATCTCAAAACTAAAAAAGCTTTAGGATTAAGTTCTGTATATATTTTATGTAAATATCGACGTTTTGATAATTTTTATTGTTTTTACAAGCTAGACAGTGTAGTTCAGAACCAATAGCATTACAACTAAAGTACAAAATTAATTTCGAGTTAACTAGGCAAGTGTAAATAAAACTTGAATTTGATGAGTTTTTAAATATGTTTTTTCAGTGTTATTTGGGTGATGCATTTCGTTGCGCAAGTTGCCCGTATCTTGGTATGCCTGCGTTTAAACCAGGTGAAAAAATACAATTAGTGGGAAATCAACTACAATCAGATATTTAATTATTCCAACATTTTAAATCTTTATTATATTGTAACTATTATTTTATTTAGCAAATAAAACTTTTCTATATACATATTACAGTACTTTATTGTGTTTTATTTCATATATACATACGTAAAAATTTTGTTAATAAAATTTCGTAAAAATTTTGCTAAAAAAATTCTTAAATTAAAAAAAAAAAACTACTATTCTACTCTCCTACTACTCCTCTCTTCTCCTCAACTCAACTTAATTTTGTACGAAATTTTTTTAAACAAACTTTTACGAAATTTTTTTTTGGCAAAATTATTACAATTTTTTTTTAACAAAATTTTTGCCACTTCCTTATTAATTAAGCCAAACCCCGAAACTGTGATAAAAAGTTGACAAATAATAAATATAACATATAATATACAAACGCCTAAATTATAGACAATTAACATTACTTAGTGTATTGCACATTGCCTAAATTTGGGCGTGAAATACCAAAAACTAAAATTGCAAGTATTTCGCAAACGGCTGCAAATTTCGCAAAAATAACGAAACCTTTCCGAAACACTTAGTGTTGCTATAACATATTTTAACCCCAACCCCGTACAACCACTTCGCTATTAATTATTAATGTTTGAAAAAAAAAATGTAATTGCAAATATCTCGGAAACGGCTGGAAATTTCGCAAAAACAACAAAATTTTTCGCGTTTTACAAATACTAGTCAAATATAGCCATACTACAACATATCCAAAAATCAACCCCCTAGGACACCCCCTAATTAATTAAGCCAACCCCCCAAAACTGTGATAAAAAGTTAACAAATTTGTGTGTAAAATTTCGAAAACTAAAATAACGAGTATTTTGCGAAACCTGCCCGCAACACTTAGTGTTGTTATAACATATTTCAATCTTAACCCCGTACAACCTTTCGCTATTAATTTTAAATTTTTGCAAAAAAATTTTTAATTGCAAATATCTCGGAAACGGCTGGGAATTTCGCAAAAATAACAAAATTTGCCGTCCCCTTACGAACCACTAATAAACCAGATATGTATTACAACATAATCCAAAAATTAGCCCCCTAGGAGCCCCCTTATTAATTAAGCTCAAAATTGTGATAAAAAGTTAACAAATTTGCTAAAAAAGTTGTCGCTTGTTTTCCTGACACAATTTCGTTAAAAAAGCTTGGCTTATACATTCCCGCAATGCATTGATGTTAAACTGGTTGCCCTAGGCTTTTCCAGCAAGGTTACTGTGTTTTTTGTGCTTCATTTAGGAAGAAAATTAATCTATAAATGATTTATTTAATAACAAATTTTGTTTCCTAACAATTTTTTAAAGAATATTAAACAAATTTGACAAGAATTTTGACAATTTTGAAAGGTTTACTTACATTTAATGGACGCGCTGATATTTTTTAATATTTGAGGAACTGAGGAAAAATCAAAAATATTCACAGTTTCTTGTTTAAGGACTTTATTGAAAAATTAAAAAATACATTTGTTACAAAAAATAAGTATAATACGTATAACTTTATTATTTGGTTAATCACATGTTAACTATGTGATTAAGTTCGCAAAACACACTGAATTATCTTGTTAACTTAGCAATTTAATTAACTATGTGATTAGATTGACAAAACACACTTTAATAATTTAAATAATAAAAATGTAAAAATATAAAAATACAAAATTTAGTAACTTAATCACATGGTTAACTTTGTAATTAAGTTCGGAAAACATTTAATTATTTTACTAACTTAATCATGTGTTTAACTATGTGATTAGATTATTAAAACGAAAAAAAAGTGAATTAAAATTTCTAATAAAAATCTTAATCGCATGTTTAACTATGTGATTAAGTTGTTAAAACACACATAATTAACTTGTTAACTTAATCAAGTGTTTAACTAAATTAATAACATGTTAAAACATTGATTAAACAAATAAAAACATAAAAAAATTAATTAAAATTCCTGATAAAAATACAAATTTAGTAACTTAATCTCATGATTTACTACACGATTAAATTGTTAAAATATACTTAATTATCTTGTTAACTTAATCATATGATTAACTAAGTTATTAAATTGTTAAAACATTGCTTAAACCATAAAAACATTAAAAAAGTGAATTAAAATTTCTGATAAAATGACAATATAAAAATACAAATTTAGTAACTTAATCACATTGTTAACTATATGATTTAGTTATCAAAACACACTTAATTATCTTGTTAACTTAGCAATGTAATTAATTATGTAATTAGTTTATCAAAACACACTTTAATAATTTAAATAATTAAAACGTAAAAATTTCATAAAAATAAAAAATACTTTACTAACTTAATCGATTTTTTTTTGTCAATATCGGCAGGTATGCCATTCGTCAGAAGGAATACAAATATTTTGTCAAAATTACGATCTTAAATACACATAATTACTGTTCATGACAAAAAGTGGTAAGGCTGGTCTAGCTATTTGCGAATAAATGAATTTAATCTTTTATTTATGACTTTAATTTAATTTAATACTTTCTCAAGAATATCATTTATTATTAATGCAGTGTAACAGTGGCAACAAAAAATTTAAAATAAAATATCAAATTAATGAAATAAAAATAAAGCTCTAAAAACAGGCACATTTTAAATTAGTTCAAGTTCAAAAAATACTGTTAATATTGTTACATGTACATATTCACATGTCAGATATCAAATCTTTTGTTGTATTTCCATTTTTAAAACCATTTCAAAATTCGTAAATATTACTGATAATATAAAACAAACATTATTACTTATTTTATACTTACTTTATCGCAGTCTTTTAATTATATGTATTAATCTATTCGCATAATCACAAATATCAGTAACAATATTCAGTATTTGATACATAAATAACTTTGAAATTCATACAATTTTTTTCCATCTAAATGTGTACCCTAGCGTGTAATATATTCTTAACACTATAAAATATATATTTTTCGAAATTTTTCAAATTCATCTCTCTTGTTCCCTCTCGCACCACCACCATCTATTCCATTTCTTAGCAGGCTTTTGTTGGTGTTGAATTGTGCATTAAATTGCCAGTGGCTCGATAAAAAATTCATGAATTTTTCAAAGATTGTATTGGTGTTGGCTGTGTGTCGGGAGTGCGTATGTGACGTCATTTTTCTGTCGGTAAAATCGTCTTCTTCACTATACCGACTCGACACCTTTCTCTCCATTTCCTTTTTGTGGTTCTTTTCGCTCCTGTTCCTGTTTCAGAATTACACCTTCATATGAAACAGTTTCGAAAAATGGATGCTAAATGGAGCTGAAATCAAAGAAAATGTTTATTAGTACTGTTTTGATGTTGTTAAATACAATTTGTATTTGTTTACTACGTATAATTGGATTTTAGAATGGTGGGTGCTATATTTATTATTTTACTATTGTTATTTTTTTTTTTGCTTTTACTAGATAATTAATTTATAATAATAGTTATATGAACTAGTTATATTTTTATTTTTTACAAAAAATTATTTATAAAATTATATATGATTAAATGATATAGGTACATAAAAAAAAATATTTTGAAAATTGTATCGACAATAAACTTCGTTCAGAAATATGAAAACAAATAACTGTATTTGTATTTCAGATTAAATAAATTTAGTTGGTTTAATTTAAAATTTTTCATTATGAATGTAAATATGATTTTGTATATACAAATCTTATTAAAAATATGGCCATATTTTGTAAAAAAATTATTTCATACATTTTATAAATATCTTAAGTATCGAATTATATTAAAGTTTTATATTTATTACATTAGTAAATTAAGGAGCTTTATTTAAATTTATTTAATAAAAAAATTGGCAGATTGTGAAAAGAAAAACAATAATAATAAATATTTTTTCTATATTTGCTTTTCTTGATTACTAAAGTCAATGAAATTTTGTATTATTATTATTATTATTGGGAAGGAACCACCCTACCACCCACCCTTCCCAACAGTAAAAAGAAGAAGGGAAAGGTAAATATAGGGGTATTTTATTACAAGTCGGCCTGTTTAGGGCAAGAACATATAATATATGGTAGTAGTTTACAGTGTTAGTAAGAATACAATAAATATAATATATATATATATATATATATATATATATATATATATATATATATATATATATATATATATATATATATAGTAAACACGTAAATAGTAATGCGGAGTTTCGATAAGTTATTAATTAATTATTATTATTATTATTATTATTATTATTATTATTATTCAATACTTTTTAACTAATTAAGTTTACCTATTACTCAATAATTTGTAACTGATTATAAAATTGTATTTGAAATATCTGACGAGTTAACGATATTACTATAAAATATGGCAATTATCATATACCTAATTATTTTGATATGTTATTTATGTCAGAAGTATATATAGTACATATTTTACTCACATATGTAATAAACATTATATGCTCGTTAAATAATGTACTATTTATATCTATAAACAAATTTTTGATTAACATTTTATTAAAATAAAACTGCTTTAGGTATAAATATTTATTTAGAATTGACGTTTCGACGAAACTCAACGCTCGCTTTCATCAGGATAAAAAATACTAATGACAGTACAGTAAATAATAGTACATAGAAATAAGTTACTAGGTAACAAATAGGTAACTAGATAATAAAAATTATTGATTTTTATTTAATGGAAGCCAAATTTTATTTGATTCAATGCCTTCACAGTGTATCATGTTATCCTTTGTTATTTTTGATTAAAAAAATTAAGTAATAATAAATAGATGAATACGAAAAAAAGTATTTTGTTTTAATTTAAAAACCGACAATAAATTCAATAAGAAATAGTTGAAACTAGAATTGCCCTTAGAGCCGAAAAACTAATATCGATAATAGAAAAATACCGGAGCGCAATTTTGGTCATCCGACGAAGCAATAACGATCAAATTCAAACATTAAAGACCAAATACGCAAGACTGCACGTACTCAAAATCTATACAAGAGAAAGACATGCTAAACGTGAAAACTACAAGAGAAAAAGAGAGAACAACCACTCACTAGTTTTACGCGGAGCAGAGAGGAAAAAAAAACGTGCTCTTACTGTTTTATGGTGCAAAATGATGGATTCTATAACATCCGAGATCAATGCTTTTGTGTACACATTGGAAAACAGTTTGAGAACATGTCGTTTGGTTTTATTGGTTCATTTTATTCATGGTTTTTATTGCAGAAATTAAGTTGAATCGTTTGTGAACATCTTTTTGAAAATTTTTATGAAAATAGTGTAATTCACGTGTTTGGAGTTTATAGTTCGTATTATAGGTATATAAATATAGAGGTATTTTACAGTTTCCAAAATTTGGATGATAGAGATAGAATAACTTTAATAAAATTTGAAAGAGATTAGAAAAATAGGACTCATTAGATTAAATTAAAAGCTTTACGTTGAAGTTTTGTGTTATTTTATTAAAAATCGACTATCATATCAATAATCAAGAGGTACACATTTATATAGGGTTCTATTTGAAAATGCTATTATTTTTATACAGAATATCAGTGAAGGCGCTAGCTAGACTTTAAAATTTGGCGAGGTCGCAGAGCCCAAAATTCTTTTTTGGGAGGCACATATTTTTATAAAAGTGACTAATAATTTTTTTCTTTCAAAACAGTAAAAATACTCGAATTTTGATTAACAAAGTAAATATATAATATATATATATATATATATATATATATATATATATATATATATATATATATATATATATCAAATATTTCTGTTATTCTATTTAAAAAAAAACTCCAAATTTGTGATGAATTTGAATATTGGCAAACAATTTTTAATTAACATTTGTAAAACTTAATCAAATAATTAGGAAAAATAAACAGAAATAACAATAACAACAAAAAGCGGAACAAGCATGGAGTTTGATAGTCAAAATGAAAAAAAAAACAGGACGAGGGAATATATTAGCATATATTTGACAATTTAGCAAACAAACTTTATTTGTTTATATTTGGATAATAATGAAGCTGGCACAAACCAGTAGACGCACAAGGGCTAAGTTTATAATGATGTAAAATTTATATGCGTATGGTTAAAAATTTAATTAATATAACTGTAGCCGCGGGACTTTTAGTTAAAACGTTAATTAAGAGACATACCGTTCGGAATTCTGCACACGCTAAAAGCGAAAAAGATAACTTTTTCACATTTTATATAAATACACACTCACTTTCTGCAAATCTAATTTCGTTTCATTTATTGCCGTTGAATTTTTAATATTATTAGATAAATTTCTTAATTATACTTAACTTATTAATGGTTAAACTTCGAAAGCAAAAATTGAATAACATATTGTACAGAAAATGCTTTTTCATAAAATTAATAATTGTATATCAAGGTTTTTATAGTAAAACTGTATGTTTATAGTAAAAGCGTTTGAAATAAGTGTTTGGTTTTAAATATCGATGAAAAAAAAAGTAGCTCTGAAATTGTCATATTTGAAAATAAATGAATAATTTTTATTGATATTTTTAATGAGAAAATAAGTACTCTCGGTGTGCATTGAAGAAAATTAGTTTCTCGAATTAAAAGCAAGGTAAATAATAGTAAGTAAACTATAAAAGAGCATGTGGATGAAACGAAAATGATTTCTCTGTGTTGGCGATAATTAATTTTTGCTTGTATGGAAAGAGTTTGTGCTTAACCTTCACGGGTGTATGACGTGATTTTGCATGTATATTTTAAAGCTAGTAGTGAAAAAAAAATTTATAAAATTAGTAATATATAAATAAATCAGATGGTGTTTCTTAAGAGTAACATTGTTTGCTTTTTATACAAATTGTGCAAAATTTAAAAATGTCCATTCAAGCATAGAGAATAGATGGTTTTGTATAAAAAACAAAAACTTTTGATTGCGAACAGAGCTGGATTCATTTTATCGTCAACTACCCTACTTATTATAAAATTAGTGTTATTTTTTAGTCGTAATTGATTTTGTACGGCACTGTTTACTAACTAGTAAAAATTTGTTAAATTTGGCTATAATGAAACCAAAAATAAAAACCTATAAAAGTAAAATCGCGCCTTTGCGTTGTTTTTCATAACTTAGTAAATAGTTTGATTCAGAATTATTAGTTTTGTGCTAAAATATAATACTAATTTCCAGATAAGTAGAACAGCCTGAATGAGACTTCATATTTATAAAATGAGAATTTAACTGTATAAAGTTAAAATACTGTAATAATCTAAACTAAAATACAAATATGATAACTAGATTGTGCGCGTATGAATAAAATAGTCTAAAATTAAATTCAAATGATTTTATTTGTATTGTACGTTCGTAAACAAGAGTCGAGAAATACAGCAACGCCATTTAGCAGAAAGGCAGTATTTTAACATCATCGAAATATTATGCAGTCGTATTTCTAACAATACAATAATTTGCATTAATTTCTAATTTGGCAGAAAGTTGCAATTTGGGATTAGCAGACACATTATAAAGCGGGGCGGCGCGTATCGCGTATTTATTTGTGCGACAATTTAAAAGAGAGAGAGAGAGAGAGAGAGAAGCACTGCAAATGCTGGATTAAAACAACTAATAATTGAATGCAGCAACGCTAAAACAGTTGACTGCACTATGGCGCTATTGTCATCTATGGCATACTATATAATGATAGATAACCTAGTTAAACCTATCCATTAATGCATTTGTTTTCGATTAAATTGTATTTGTTTCTATGCTAGTCAATTTAATAAATTCATGTTTTTGATGCAAATATTTGTTTTAGCTTTTACAGTGTATATTTCGTTTATTGGAATCACGAATAATGTTATCATAACATGTTTATAGTAATCATGATTTAGGTTTATATTATCATGCATTTATATTTACATCATTTTTTTGTTTGTATTTTTCAGATCAAGATATACTTGGACCTCTCTCTCTTAATAACCCTGTAGGCTGATAGAAACTTTCGTTTTGGTCATAAAAATATATGGGGTCGTAGCATGTACCAAGTATAGCGCGTGAGTAACAGGCGATTAACGGCGCTAATTACCTCTTAGTTGCGCGACTAACAAGCAAACATATCGAGGTGTCTAACGCCGATTTAAATGAGCTTTGGAATTCAAATAGAAACTAGAAATTAGAAAGTAGAGTAAAATTCATTTTAATTTTTTTTTTTTCGAAAATTATGCATCCTAGAACAAAAGTGTAAATGTACGAATACCTTCTTTTTTAAGAGCTATCCACCGATGGTATTAGTTTATTTTTTCTATACGATTTGTAAAGCTACTCTTTTGCACCCCTGATATATATTTTACTTCATATTTAATTGTTATATCTTTTTTTAGCACAATTAAAAATAAAATTGACGTGCTTTTGATTTTTTAAATTATTTATTGTCAGCTACCCCTTATACAGACACTCGTATCTACCCATAAGTAAGTTTGATTATTTATAACTCGTTAATATTAAATGATAGGAAAAAAAAGTATTAGAATTTCTTTATTTGTTTCACTAAAGAAATTCTATAAAATATTTAAAAAAATTATTTATGAATTTTAAATCTTTTCATAATTCATCAGTTTCTTATATTGATTAAAAATAAGCATCGAACGAAAAAATTTCTCAGATAAAAAGTTAATATTTTTAAGGAGGCCATTGACTGTAAGCTGGTACATGCTATGACCAGCCATGCTATGATAGAATAATTACATATTTATTTTCAAATTGAATTGAATGAATATTAATATTTATTAAGTATTTTATTTTTTTGTTCAATACATAATTTTTTTACTGTTCACTTTTACATATTTCTAATGAATAAAGGTTTGTATTTATGTTTTATTAATCAGTTTATTATTAATCAGTTATTACTATAAAAAATTCGGGGTTCCGGTGTGATCGCATTAAGAGGTGTGCATTGTACATTTTTAAATACATTATAAACACTTTCTCTTTAATCTGAAATCATTTCGGTGATTCAAATGTTCAATTTTAAACATGCAGCTTAGATAATTTTATCTAGATAGTTTTCAACACTGAACACACACATATTTGAGATTTAAATTATACATATTAATGAAATGAATTTTTGCAAGCTTATATCATTTTAAATTGAAATGAAATTAGCAATGAGGAAATAAATTTTAATGTAAATTCCGACATTGTTAATTTCTTTAAACGTTCAGAAACTATTTAACTTCCTAGGATTTTTGTTTCATTAAAAAGTTTTTTAATCACAATTAGGAAAAAACTGCTCTTTTCACGATTACTTTTCGCTTAAACAATTAACATTTTGCTTTTATAAATACACAAATAATTATAAAATAAATGTTTTGTTTTTATTATTTTTAATATTCTCTTTTATAATAGCGAAAGTATTTTTTAAATTATTTTAATTTAATGTTGATATACAAACCTATGAAGTAATAAATAACAAAGTAAATGCATTCTGTTTAACAATAAACGACATTAACTTTTTCATTTTAAATTGCGGTTTATTTATTTTAAAAGAAACTCTAAGTATAAGTATTCTTCTTGTTAAGATGCTCCTTTAATAAAATAATTCAATTGTTTTTTTTTGTTTCTTCGCAAAAATGCATAATAATACTGGTAAAAATATTAATTTAATTAATCTCTTTCTGGTTTGTTATTTCATATATTTAATTAAATATAAAAATAATTTAAATATTTAAAATTTTTATTATAAAAATTATGAACGTGAAATCCAATAAAATATTTTTAATTTAATTTTTGTTTTCAAATAAATAAATATATAAATAATTTCAATAAGTACTACGATAATGGATAATTAAATATGAAAATAAAACTCCTTGTAGTTTCACAAAATTAAGAATACATTTTTATTATAAAATTTTGGTTATTATGTCATCATCAGAAGATTTTTATCTATATTATTTTAACTTTATTTATTTATACTCTACACTGTAAAAAGTTTTTCTGTAATTTTACAATAAAGTTATGGGTAACAAAGATGCCCCGGATTATTATGTAATTTTACATGGAACTTAATTTTACATAGCATATAATATTTAACAAAAAAATATGTAAAACTAATTTACTTTTTATGTAAAATATTTATATATATTAATGTATAATTACACAAAAGATTAGAAAATGATCTACTGTGGCGAAATTTAAATAAAAATAATATTATAAAAATAATTTTATAAATAATCCCAAAACCACACTTAAATATATATAATTACACAATTGTAAAATATATATAATTATGTAAAATTACAAAAAATTGTAATTACGTACAATTACATAAAATTATAATTAACTTTTATTACATTATTTATTGTAAATTTCAATAAAAATTTTGGAAAATTACAGGAGCATGTAAAAATAAGTAATATTTTCTGTAACAACTACAAAATCCGTATTTTTTTTATGAAATTTACACATTATTAGTATTATCACATATGTCTGTATGTAAATATGTTTTTTTTCTGTAAATTTTCATAATTAATGAAGTAAAAATTTATGTGAATCTACAAAACTTTTTACATTGTAAAGTAGAGTAAATTTGGTTAGAGTGATCACGCTATTTGGAACTGATTTCACTAATTTATTTTCATCGTATATCTAATAATCTTGAAATTTAAATTTAACCATCAAAATATGTGAGAATAAAACAAGCTTCCTATACTAAAACTTAACAAAATCTCGTACAACAATTTAGTTGCAAAACATCTTCAGCACAACACCGTGTAATGCATGTTATATTCAAGATAGTTTACAAGTTAGAATAGACATACAAACCTAACCTTAACACATACATAGTCGGTCGATATACATATTGTAGAAGTATATGCAACGAACGATACAGTGTCATTGGAACCACATAGGAGGCATAGCAGGATATGGGTTGGAGGTAGAAACATGTACGCCAGCGGAAGAAGTGCGGATTGAAGATGTTCGGTGTGTGTGACAGCTGTGACAAGCCCGGGCCCGAAGAACTATGCCTGTCAGCATACGAAACCACTGTTCTACAGTTTCGGATCTTTATTCTTTCTCTTACGGTTTTCCATTTGCAGTCTATACTTCTCTTGTTTTCTGGAAAAGAATATATAAGTAGTGAAAATTATAAATTATAAATTCGGTATTTATTTATTATGATCATTATGGTTTTTATATACAATTTACTGTAACATTTTTTTTTAGCATTTATTACAGGTTGATTATACTGATTCTGAAAATATTTACAATATGCTAGTTTTATCTATATTTTCGAGCTACAAATACCAACTGTTTTATACTTTCCATATGCTAATTAAAAGTTGGTACTTGTAAGTTAGAAATGGTAAATATTTTTTTATCGTACGTCACTGAAAATCTATATAGATAAAAAGCTAAAAAAGTTTTGAAATTACAAGATAAGAGTGTTTCGCATGAGCGAAAGTTTCCAAGTAATAGGAATAGAAGAGCATGTATGAGAGGAATTATGAATGTAGATAAAGCGAAAGTTGCTTGTTTGAATAGGAATGTTTGGGAGAGGCTGATTTCAGGATAATAGAAAGAGTTTGTGCCACACCCTTTTGGGTAAATGGCGTGATTGTGTACGTATGTATGTATGTATGTAAAAATAAAAGAAATAAAAAAAATTATTTAAAAAAAATTGCATATTCGCTTATATATTTAGTAATCTGTATAAACTGTATAAACTAATAATGAATTATTATGATATTAGTCATAGGGAAAATTATCTAATTGATCCAAAATTATATCTTTTATGATTTCCGAGATTCGTATGCACAGCAGCTAAGTAGGACATCCGGCATAAATAAAACAAAAAATTATGTAATCATATTTTATTTAATATTATTAAAAAGTAATATTGACTAAGATATTGGTAAATTTTTCAGTTCCCTGATATTTCAGTAGCAATAGCAAACTCATATTTTTACAATCTTAGGGACAGTTGCATAAAAGGTTGATAACTTAGTAAGTTAACTAGGCTACTAAATTGTCAAATTTACTTGAAGCGCCTCATTAATTATATATATATATATATATATGAGAATATGATTTGGGATGATCATGTTAATACGAGTAGCGTATGCAGTAGGCTAACAAAACTGTGCTATCTTATTAAATGCTTACGATTGCTTTCAGATGAAGCAACTACAAAAACTTTCTATTTCGCAAAGTTTTTTCCAATTTTGATATACGGTGTTATTTTTTGGCGTTATGCTCCTACAAAACGAGTTTTTAAACTACAAAAAAGTCAGTCGTAAGACATTTTCAAAAACGAATATATATATATATATTTATATATAATATGTATTTAGTTAAATTTTGTCATTTTGTTCATTCGAAATATTAAAAAATAATTTATCAACTCAAAGCGATTTATATAAATACAACACAAGAAATAAATCTATCTACTATTCTAACTATAAATTTAAACAAAACTAAATTTAATCCAAATTACATTGGTCAAATTTTTTACACTCATCTACTAGATCATATTAAAAGCATAAAAATTTAAATTTTATTTAAAAGAATTATTAATTGAAAAAAATTACTACAAGAAGATTGAAGATTGTCTTAGTAATACGTTCTAATAATAAATATTTATTAATTTACTATAATTACAAAAAGAAAATGTACTACATTGAACTGCATTATTTTATGTATATTTTATTTTATTTGTTGAGATTTTGGTAAATATCTTTCAGAACTTATATTAAAATTAAAATGTTTAAATGATTTAGTTCTATATTTTTAAATCAACATTTTGACGAAAAAAAAAAACGTCGAAACGTCGATATAAAATTAAAATTAATACGGAACTAAATTCTATAGGCTAATAGTTTTATTATTATTATTGAATGACATTTTATAGTTCAATATATTTTCTTATTTATTATTTTTTTTATAAAGAATAAATACATCTTAAACAAATTTGAAATTTCCTGAAAAAGAAATACAATAAAAACTAAAAATAATAATTTATTTTATAACACTTGACAATTCTTTAAAATATTTAAAATCATAAATAACTTGAAATTTACTTTATTTTTCTTTTACTTTAATAAAGCTCATTTTACACATTCAAATTTTACCTTCGACTTTAAAATCAATTCAGCACAACCAAAGTACGAAACGCTATATTAACAAAGAACCTTCTTCAGTCAAATCTGCAGGACTGCCAGTGAGCTATCGACGTATGGGGAATTCGATCTCCGGCGCTGTTTTGGGAGTCGTGCGTCTTGTCACGTGTCCTGCGTCCTAAACCCCCCAACCACCCCGAACGAGACCTGGCGTCGTTGAGAGTCCTGCTGGCTGCAGTGAGGTCGGCCGCAGGACGGCAGGATATCAGGCGAGGTAGCGAGCAGTGGGCCATCGCGTCGTGTGTGTCTCGTTGTGTACAAGTTGTTTGCGCCCGACAAGCACATACACATTCGGTAAGAGTGAGATGAAAATATAGGTTGGCGAATGATGTATGTATATGCATGGGTAGTTTGGATAGGGTTTGGTAAAATTGTTTTTGAAATCTGAGCATTTGTGTATTGATGATTAGGACTGTTAACGAAGTGGTTATAGTAATGCAATGATGTTAGTTGTAATATTAGCAGATAGTATACTATGTATATACTGTGTGTTCCAAATTTAGGTGCCACCATTGGGATCTCTAGAACTTTGGTTAAATATAATACTTTGTGTATATTTACATGACCATCTCAGACATATCATTATTTCTCAAAAAAATTCCATAGCTCACTAAATAATTGCAAAAAAGTAAATTTGGTCATTTTCTTTGTTAGAAAGTAAACTTTCAATAAAAAATTGTTTCTATTAAAAAAAGATAGATAATTATATAACATCTATTCAGTGGTGTAGGAAAATATTTTTTTATTCACAGAACATTTCTGAAATACATATAACACAAACTTACAATCTATATTGAATTTTTAATGATATACGACATGATACATTTTTAATGTAAAATAAATATTTTTTTCTTTTCTAAAAATTAAATATTTCTGGTTCTAAATATTGTATTTTTTTAATATATTAAAACAGTTTTAATGGTGAACAATGAAAATATTAAATGATAATTAAAAATAATTAGTTTTTGTTAAATTTTACTAATTAAAAATATTATTTATAAAGGTTCTCATTTTTACAAAAATAGAAATTAATTACTTTTTATTGTCTTTCAATTTTTCATTGTTCAGCATTAAAATTGTTTCAATATGTTAAAAATATCTAATCATATACCAAAGTTAAATATATGATGTCAAAATCTTTAGATAGTTTTTACGAACATATTTTATTGAAAAATGTTATTACTATATTACTGAACATCGCGTGTGAAAATAATATGTACAACTATTATTTTTATAAAAATAAAAAGGCTTTAGGATTAAATTCTATTTATATTTTAATAAAAAAAAAAAAAACGTTTCGACGTATTCGACGTACATCATTATCAGGAAAAAAAATTATAATTTGCAATGCCTTTGCTAATGTATTTGCTGTTATGATCGCAAAAAATTCCGCAACTGCAATATGTTCCACCCCTGTTTCGTAGATGTCACACAACCTAAGTCAAAATCAAGTATATGTCTGTGTTTGTGTGTGTGTGTGGGTTTGGTGAGTTTTGTAAACCTAGATAAACTGGTTGTTTGTTGGGGGTGGGAGAGAGCGGTATAGAGACGGAGGATGGTAGAATGTGTGCCCCGCCTGAATACGCAAACACGAACCTGATAACAAGGTTACAACCGGCCCGGTCGCGCTGCCACCAATACTGCTGCTGCTGCTCTTGTGTCCTGCTAGCAGGAGACCTATTCCTGTCCGGGTGAACATCCTAGTTTACCATTCAACTGAATTAACTCACTCACGAGAACAATGGAAAGAGCAAATTTCGATTTTTCCAGCATATTTTTGAAGAGTATTTGAAGTATGCTGAGATTCTAACTATTTAAAATAATATTTGTAAACTTTTAAATTAAATAAAAATTGTATTGTTATTTTTATTGTAAATTAATTAATTATACTGTACAACTGTACAAGAAAACAATTATCTACAATAAAAAATATTTATCTGATACTATATAAATTAGCATAGTCATATTTTAAAATGGTTCGATTACAAAAAAATAATAATAATAATCTAAAAACGAATACAATGTTTTAAAACGTATAATGATTTTTCTTAATTTTAATCTGAGAAATTAATTTTATTCACATCTACTAGTAAATATTAAAAGCAATTGACATCTGTCACTTTTTGAATTTGATTGTATATTTACACAAAGTTTGGACTAGTAATAAAAAGGTACTTAAATACCGTTAAAAAAGTATTTCATTCAAATTTACTTACAGTTGGTAACTAAATACTAAACATAATCATGTATTTATTATTATTTTATAATATTATTATTTAATTTTATTTTTATTTAATTATTATTTAATATTATTATTTTTATAATTTTCTAATGTATTGTAAACACTACTCAATAATTCTGACAAGTCATTTTTATTACTTAATAACATTAATTTGTTTATGACATTAATAAATGTATAAACAATGCTTGCATACAGCAATAATTTTCATGTCATTTAAAATTATTTATTTATTTTTAAAAATCTACCTATTTTTCAGAGATAGCAAACATTTATATCAAACTTTGTGCTTTATTTGCACCCCCGAAAATAATACAGTTCGCTATAAAAATGTTTTTTTTTTTAAATCTTGGTATATAATTACAAAAACTATTTTATGTTAAGTGGAAACATATTTATTTTTAATACAATAAATAGATAAATTAAAATAGAAGCAAAAATAAAATGCAACATGTAAAATAATTGTAAACAGATTTTTTGTCATTATTATTATAACAAATTTATATATAAACTTCATTTAAGAGTATTTTAAAACATGAAGAAATAATTAAATTTGATGTTGATATTGCATTAAAAATAATCAAAAATAAACAAACAAAATAAAATATAAATTAAGGATCTTTGCGTCTGCAACAAATTGCATTGACGTCATTGTTTTCATAAAACTTATATTTATACTTATAGTTTAAATAAAAAAAAAATAAATTTTTTTTTAACTGAAAATGACAAACAAAGATTTCATGAATACATAAGAAAGCACAAAAATAGCGCCATCGTAAATACATTCGTGGAAAAAGCACGTCTCATTTCTGTTATGATTTTTAACTGACGAGTTGTAAATTTTCACTGCAAATTTTTTACTTTATTTTGTATATTTGTGGAGGCACGATGGTAGTTGTGATTGCGATAGTACGTGGAAGAGGCATGGGCGTGCAACTAGGGTAGCAAGTATACGGCTTCGTACATTTGTCGTTGGCGAATCGATGAAGCAATCTGCTATCAGTGTTGGTAAAGAGAGAAACGGAAAAAACCTACAAGAAATAAAGACTAGCTGAGTCCAAATCAAAAGAGACATTCGTGGCTGCACTTTGCAACCTTTAGATGCACTACGTTTATATAGTATATTTCTCACGGTTTATAAATATTTCAATATTTATTATAGTTTAAGTCTTTTGCTGTCTGTATATTTGAGAATCAATAAAAATAAACTTTTGATGTAACTAATTCAGTACTTATGATTTCCAAACTAAAATTTAAAAAAAATGCTTATGTAAGATTGTATTGAGAATAGTTAAATTTATTTTAATAAAACTTATATTTAGAAGTGTTTTGTAAAATTTATTAACATCTTAACAATTTGCTATAACATTCTTCAATTTTGTGAGAATTTGGAGTCGATTTTGATACACAATAAACTTCACCTGTATTTTATAAATAACTAGTTATTTGTTAATTTGTATAACGTCATATTAAACAAACGAATTATATCGTGATTCAGTTTAAGTTTAGAAGTGATGTCATAATGTTATAACATCATGTTAGTCAATCAGTAAATGACTGGTCCATTTGGAAATACAATTTTTCAATGTTCTATAAAAAATATGGTGGAATTGAGTTCCAAAATAGGGCTAGCCTGAGAGGGCAACCATTTGTGCAGTTTGGTGTACAAATGAATAAAACTCTATTAAAATCTTAGTAAATTTCTTTAAAATTATGATAAAATCAAATAAAGATTTTTCTTAAATCATGTGAAATGTTGAGTAAAATCCTTACAATCTTTGAAATTTCGTATAAAATTCGTAAAATCAACGAAAAATTACTACAATCTCAATAATCATATTTAAAATTTATACAATTCGGTGTACAAAATTTGAAGAAATGGTTTCCTCCTTGTGCTGGGAATTTCATAAAATCTCTGATGAAATTGTTTTTATATTTCTCATAATGCCGTTGTTGAAATTTACTAAGCCAGAATTCAATACTATATGCAAACTAATGTTTTTGAAGTATTTTTTCAATAATTGTAACTAAATATATTAAATTAAAGAGAATCGCATCACATGCAGTGGTTTTGTCTAACTTTAACCTTTTCAAACTTTTTATTCTAAACCTTTAAAAATATTTTTGTTGTGGGATGCTTAATATTTAGATTTAAATAAGTTAATACAGAAAAAATTATTATGTTTTTATTCTCCTGCATTTTTTAAAAGTTATTTGTAATGGATTTGTATCTTAATTGAAAAAAGAATTAGAAAAAATAATGGCCCGTATTCTCACCTCTTTTGTTTATTTTTTTGCTTTAAAATAAATTTTTACTCTTCTTATCAAATATGAGTGTATTTCTATTTTTGATATATTTTTTTATATTCAATATTTTAAAATTCAAATAAACCGATTAAAAATGCTTAATAAGTAAACGTCAAAAGTAATTTTGACAAAAATTACTTTTAAAAGTGAGGTGTGAAAATGGGCCAATAATTTTACTTTTATTGTTAATTTCTTGTCTTTACTACTATTTATCTCTGTTTTGTCTAATACTAATCTTATCTTTATACTTAAGTACAAACTGGTATTAGTGATACATGCAGTTCCAGTAGGCTTATTTTTTAACAATTTTTATATTATTATATTATTATAACCCGACATTAAGTCTGCTCGACATAAAATTCCAGTAATTAAAAAAACCTATACATTTCTAAAGTCAAATGTACACATAGTAATCCACGCATCCTTGTCTTCCTACACCTAAGTACCACTATATAAAGAATACAAAAAGAGATAGAATAAAAGCGCTAACACAGAGAAAGAAAGTTTGGCTAAAACGGTGGGCGTCCCTAACACACACACACACACACTCTACCACACTCTAACACACTGTGGCTAACACACTCCACTTGGCAACACTGCTTTTCTGTCACGCTTTTAACACGATATAGAAGTTTAGTCCTCAGCACTTAGTGCATTGTTGTTACTTTGACTGGTGCAACATACAATCACAGTCACTTCATATACAGGGTGATTAATTAAGAATAAGCAATCTTGTAAACTGGAAATACCAGAAAACAAAATATGACGTTTGAATTCAATATGTATTATATACAAACGTTGCTAGTTTCAGACATACAAGCTCAGTTTTAAAAACAAAATTTAGTAGAAAAGTATGTACATTTATTCCTATAGTAACTTAATAAATGTACTAGATAAAAAAAAAACCGAGTAAATTACTTTCCTGTATTTTTTTTTTATTACTTACAGCTATTAATAACTTTTTATTATTATAGTACCAACTTGTCAGCGCGGTAGCCGAGCGTATTTAAGCGTTAGGTAGTGCCGAATATAATATTGAGATCCCTAACTCACAAGGTCAGGCATTAATTAAACAGAATTGAATACATCAGATTGATCAATTGCTTGTCTTAGAAAATATCTGTCTAAATATGTGTCTAAACGAATGATCATGGAACAAGAACTCCGTATTTATGGTCAAAGTACTTCTAGGTCCGTTTTACCAAATTTGATGATGATAGTACCAATTTAAAAATTGGTTAAGCATTAATTGATTGCATTAAGTTTTTTGACAAATAATAATTTGGCATTTATTTTAATATTAATCATAGAAAACATAATAAATACAGGTAGATAAATAAAGAAATATTTTTATTTTGGACAAAAAAATCTGAAAGAGCCTTCTTCACATAAAAGGTGATTTTTGTTTAATTGCGATATCTCCGTTTTCGTGATATTGGCTCTTAAAAGTATCAAAGCATATCATCTTACTTGCTTTTGTAAGCTTGTGTAAAATGTATCAATATAAATAAAATTCTAACTTTAAACAACCTTTATCACTCAAATCAGCAACATGTAGGTATATGTTGAGCTTAAACATCATATTTCAGTCTCCAATTTCAAGATTTCCAATTTTTAACGAATCACCTTATATATATATATATATATATATATATATATATATATACACATAAAATCTGTGTTTATTATTTTGTGTATTTATCTTCGTCGTTGTGGACACACACACACACAATATACACCAAAAGCAACAACATCATAGAGAGAATAAGAGAATGTAAAAGGTTATTAACCGTAACAAACCGTAGAGTACTTTGTTGTTCATATAAAACATTACGCGAGTACTTCTTTTATATACATTATTTCTGAGGGCTTAATGCGATGGATTATACAGGAAAAAAGTAAAAAAGAAGTTTCGCGTTTCTCGCTCTGACAAGGATATTTTTGTGTTGCGCTTCGTCGCGTCGCGGCTGGCGACTGTTGATGGCTTTAGAAAAGTGCTCCGGCTTTTAATTTAAACATTATGAAAAATTTAAAGAACGCAAGAAACTCTTTTACATTTGATGGATGCGTCTACTGTAGGATTTCGTCTGAAGTTGAAACGAACGAATTTATTACTTATGTTTAATGTATCAGTTTATTTTTGTATTTTTTTTATACTCAAAATTACAGTATTTATTAATAAGAATGTGCATAAACTATATATTTTACATGTTCAGTGTGTTTAAGATATACACGTTTGCGTATTATTAGAAGAAAAATAATCTCAATGTGAAGGTTTCACCTTCTTCAGGGTATGAAGATTGAAGATTATAAAAAAAAATAGTTACATGAGAAAATGTAGGTAACATGTGTTCTTTATAATCTTATATATATATATATATATATATATATATATATATATATATATATATATATATAGCGGTTATTAATAAAAGTATAAACAATGTACAATTAAAATTATTCATTTATTTCGAAAAACCATTTTCAAAGCTCTATTTTCTGCTGCTATTTAAAACAAAATATACATCTCAATTATTTTATTTTATTATTGATATAAAAATCGTTAAATGATAGAAATAAATGTGCTAGATGTAAAAAAAAAATATAAACCACAATAAAGAAGATTATTATAGTTTCCCTATTTTATTTTTCTTGATTTTACAGATAATAATACGACTAAGCTATAAAAAAATGTCTTCCCAATCTTGGTATATAATTATTATTTTAATAGGTTTTTAAAAATTTGTCATAGTGAACATAGTAATTGGTATTGACCTATATATCTGAAAATTTATCATATAATTTTCGGACAAGTTTTTCTTTAATTTTAGGTGATAGAATAAATTCTTCAATGGTGTTCCTTTGGTAATATAGTTTAAGCTGGGTTTATGAGGAACTTGTTAATAAGATAAAATCTTCATCAATTTAAAATTATATTGGACGTTTTGACTTTTGAATTTTGATACAAGTCATCATCAGCAATTAACATCTAATATGAAATTAATACACACTATATAATTATATTACAGAATATGTAATGGTATAGAATTCAATGGCTTATAGTAACACGAATCAAGTGTTTTTAGTTAGCATGATGTCCGTCTGTCGGTTGGTCTGTGGACACGTGTAGAGCAAATTCAAATTTAAGCTTTGTAGGTGAATATCTCATTTTGATCAACTTGTGGTATAGATCTGCCAACCGAAAGTAATAATTTACTGATGTTACTCTATATGTTTTACGAATATTTCGCAATAGAGATATATTTTTAAAAAATGTATTTAACAAAAGTTGCTAAATACGTTATAACTAACAAGTATTATTTGTAACATTTTTCGATATGACTAAATATTTATTTTATAATTTTTTTATACTCATATTTTTATGATATATTTATATAACTCTGCAAATAGGTGTCATATATTTTTGTTTTTAATTACTATGACTAAAGTAGTTGTTGTTATATACATTTTTCTATTACATAAATTTATTTAACACGATGACGGTCGGTTCTGTGGTGGCCACAACAGATTTTTTCTATTCTAATTTTTAAAACATTTTTGTGTATATTAAAACACAATGGTTTAAAATATTTTACTAATTTTTTGTGCTCCTATGTTGATTGATTGAAACTAAACATACACACAAAAAAAGCTAACCTGAAAGAAAAAGGACAAAGATAATAAAAAGAACAATATCCCATTTAGATAAAAGAGAGATGAAACACTGGTCGACCACTTTCGGTCAAAATTAATTGTAAATAACAAAGTTAGTTAATTAAAATGTCCCAACTGTCAAAGTTAAACATATCCAACGCGCTTTCGTTACGTTCGGAAACAACTCAAAATTGTTTTGTTCTAATATAAATTTCAGTTTGGCTTTTACTAAAATATACCTACGCCAACTACTTCAGTGTGTCTACTACTTCTTTCAGTCTCTCTCTCTCTCTCTCTCTCTCTCTTTCTGTAAGTTAACAGAAAGATAAATAATGTTACAGATACTTTACACAAGCAATTGTCTGTCGGGATAATAGGGTCATTGCTGGGAATGGCAAGGGATCCGTTCTGGTGTTGGCTTTTGCGGCCCTTCTGGGCTCAAATGATGTGCGGACTGCAAGAGCAAGAGAGAAGAGTGTGATACGAAATATGTATAAGAACAGATAAAACTAAATGATAGAGGTTAGAATCTCTGAATTTGACATTGTACTTGATATTTTCTAGATACACTTAAATGACACGTTTTATTTGCTAAATTAGATTTTATCATATTATATGTCGAGTATGACAGAAGACCGTGACAATCTTTGATATGTTATTGTACTCTGAAGATTATGTTATGTTATGTGTATGACTAAATTATTAAAATAAATATATTAACTTAATAAAAAACTAATTCAAATAAAAAGGCTTTAGATTCAAGTTTTGTAAAATTTTATTTGTCATTTGTATTTGTATTTAATGATTTAGTAAATCGAAACGTCAAATTAAAATATTACAGAACTTTGTATCGTGTGTCCCATTAGAATCTTAATAAAAATTATAACTAAATTCGCAAGAATCTGTCAATGGCGTAACGGCACTTGTAGAGTATGGTGAAGATACAGGTATATATATACCAAATTTTCTAGCAGAAACAGTCATTCAATCACGAAGCACTGAGGATGCCATCTACGGTGCATAGCGAAACGTCTGCGACGAAGATAGCCCTAAAAAAATTATAAATTCAAGAGCTACAAATATGTATAAATAATATTAAAAAAAATATTATATGCAGTATTAAAAAATGTCTCAAATAAAGGTTGTTAGTTTGACTTATATATAAGTTTCCGAGTTAAATATAAAATTTCTGCCACAGACAGTCGATAAAAAATGTAAAAAGTTTTAATAAAACAAAAAACTCATTTTCTTTGTTTCTAATAAATATAATTCCATTTCTGTGGAAACTATTTCTATCATTTTTGTAGCTAGTCTGGTAATTAAATTTGGTTTAAATCTTTAAATTTAAAGAACTGTAAATAAATTTCAATTTTGGTCACTAGTAAATTAAAAAAAAATTATAGCTTAAATTCCTTTAAATTTAAATATCCATGCTTCAACTGCTAAATTTGAAGTTAGACTCGTTAAGTTGATAGAATTAGTGTGAAAAATATTCACATGTAGAATAGAAATATTTGCAACTTTTAATATTTAGATGATTTTAGAAGATAAGAAATGAAATATATACATTGCCGATATAAAAATAAAATTATCTAAATTGTTAGTCCTAAAAATTTAAATTTCTTTAAATTAAAGTCTCATTTAAGCTAAAGATCTTTAAATTTAAATGTGATGCCTAGAATAGCAGCATTCATTAAAAAAAATTACTATTTTTCAAAACAAAAAATATACTTAACATAGTAAAATATTTTCAGAACTCATTATTGTTTTAATATAAAAACTGTTATAGGATGAAATTTTGTTTAATTGTTTTATAAAAACGACGTTTCGACGAAACTGACCGCTTGTCTTTATTAGGTCAATAACAGATATATTAATACAATAACTTGTCTAAAATAATTTTTACTAAAACATAATAATAAAAAATTATTAAAAAAAAAAAAACAAAATACATTATAAAATATGTGCATAATTTATATTTGAGTAAAATTAAATTTCTTTAATTTTGAAGATAGTAATGGTAATAGATAGCATTGGAACATACACATAAAAAACTGATAACATTATTTATACAACAAAAACTATAATATCTATAACGTTTTTACAACTTGAAATCTAATTTATTCGTGTCATTAAAATAGCAACAGGACCATTACGGTTAGATCTAGAAAGCAGTAAAGGTTCCCCGTTATTAGGACCAGAAATAATAATTCATAGATACTTAGACGATAATAAAATAAACGTCATTAACAAATATTCAATAGTATTTACGAACATCAACGGTTGCCATGAATATAAAATAAGTGATCATATTACATAGAGACATAGTCATAAACTACTGTCATAATTTAAGTTTGAAGTAAAACTTGTCACAGCAAAAACGATGTTAAAGATTTTTATACATAGTAAATCAAAAACTTTTAGTGTTCATTAGGGAAATTATGACAACAACATTAGATGTTTGTTTTATAAGGTAAATAAAAGATGATTAGAATGTTAAATTGTAATCAGTTGATACTAAAAAAAAACAACCACACTGTAAAAAAATTATGTAATTTTACCTATAAACCATGAGACACTATGATGCCCAATATTTCTAGGTATAACTACTCAACTGCTGTAATTTTTGCATAATTGTTTAAAAATACATAATATCAACCAACATTATGTATTATGATATTACCAACAGGATGGAAAAGTATATATCTATGTAATATTACAGTTTTATTAGTGGTTTCTTTTAGTAAATTTGCAGAACTTCAGTAAATTTGCTGTCAGGAATTTTCAATAAATAAATAAAATTTGTTTTGTTCTGCAATATTATTGTCGGTATAATTACATACATTTCTAAATTTATATAAAAGATTTATTTTGAAATGAATAAATTACACTTAAAATATTTTATTAATATTATTACACAAAATATGTACTAAGTTTCATTATTTTTATGAATTATTACGGTTATTAATATACAAGCTGTAATTTTACATAATTTAAAAAGTTATACCAACTATACGTAATTTTACATTAAGTATGTGATGCAATTTGCAGAAAGTAAACAATTCTACATACTTATTAGGTCATTTTTATTTATTTTATATGATTATTATGAATTATATAAAAATTACGGAATTTTAAGGTAGACATACAGAATATTTATAGTAAAATAAAATTATAAATTTTTTATAGTAAAATTTTATAAATATTTTTTTGTAATTTCGCTATTTTTGGTTTTTTACAATGCACTTACGGTCAGTTTCATAATAAACACTTTAGCTAAAAGTCAACAAAAAGCATTAATTTTAAATTCTACTAACAAAATTATTATTGATATCAATAAAATTTTGGTTAACTTTCTAAATTTCGAATGGCAAAATTGTTTGCTGTTAATTGGAAATATGAAATTTCTTATACTCGTGCTTATCTCTAAATATCTCAAAAAGTCAAAATTGGTATCATTACAATACTTTCTTCTCCATATGTCTAAACATAAAGTTATTGTCAAACCATCCAAATTTTAATTTTCGCCCAGAATAGTTTTCAATTTCTCTACTCAAATTTTCCACTACCAAACGGCAAAATAAAGAGGGAGGGCAAAGGTAGGTAAAACCCAAAACAGACTTTTACCGCAGATTAGCAAAAAGGAGTTACGAGACGGTAATGTACAATTAGAAGCTTGGTCAGTCGTTGGTCAGCTTATCGCGCGAACTGTGCAAAAGCCTTCATCAGCTTTAAGCTTTGTGACCTAGCGCAGCATCAGTACAAGAACAATACCAAATGTCTGTTCTCTTAGTTTCTCATCCCGAAATCTCTTTACATATATACACACATACATATGTTAAGTGTATACACACGTATTGGCTAATGCACTTGAAGTAATTTCGTAGTTCAAATGAAATTTTGATTCGGTTTGCATTTGATGTAGTTATGTTGGATTAGTTTGGATGAAGTGATAATCGAATGTCAATTTTCGAACTTGATATTCTATATTTGTTCTATTCATTATTATTGATACAAGGATTTTGAAAAGTATTATAATTATTAAAATTGTTTGGTAACCTAGATTATTAACTTAATTTAAGTTTTAGATTCATTATTAAATAATTTTAAAACTTGTAAAATTAAACACTTTAAAAAATAGATAAATAATACAGTATTATTTAATTATCCAAATGAAATACTTAATAGATAATAAAATACAAATTTATCTAGATAATAGAAGTCTAGATATTAAGTATTAGATAAAAACAAAATATTTGTATGTACAGTATATATATTATTAAGGATAACAAAAGAAAATATAAAAATTTGCTTTATTGTTAAAAAAAAACAGTTATAGATATTTTTTTAAACTTTCAAATAACTGAAGAAATATTTTTAAAATACCAATAAAATAAAAATAATAGCACTTTTCAATGTTTATAAAGTTAATTAAATCCCAAGTGCATTTAATTATTACATAATAATTGTTAAAATTGAAACATCAAATTTTGATTTAAATAATAACTAACCATAATTATACAATTTAATTTTAAAATTATGTAAAATTTTGATAACAATTTTATATGTAAACATAATTACGAGTATTGGTTGAGTTTTATTTTGAGAAAAATTTAAAATACTTACAAATTTTAATTATTTTTGCGAAAATGTTATCTAAATAGTTTTATAAAAAAAAATATAAAAAAAATTAATCTGGATTAGATAACAGATATAAATTTTTTAATCTATCTAAGTAAGATAAAACATAACAATGTTTTATCTAAGAATTATCTAGATAAATTCCAACATAGGTTAAAAATATTAAAAAAAATATTTGAAGTTTACAGTCGTTTTTAGTTTTTCTGTTATGTCGTAATAATTTTTGGTTTGGATGTAATTTCTATGTTTATTTATTCCAAATCTTTTAAATAACTGAGATATGCTGCCATTAATTAATTATTATTAGAAATAGTCTAGTGTTATGCGTAAAATATATACTTATTTACATTAAAAATTAGATCAGAATCATCTGGTCTTTTTACAACAAATGTGTGTACAAATTCTACTAAATCTATTAATTTCAAAGCCCATTTTTATATTAAACACTTTAAAGTAGATTTTACACAAAAAAAAAAAATCATTGTTTTATTGGCAACACCAAATAATTTTACCGTTAAAAGTTTAAAAAGTTAACAAAATATATCGCCATAACAGAATTTAAAATCGATTCTTTTTGCAAGTTCACAGTCATCTTTAGTTAGTGTTAATTATGAAAACAAGCCTTAATTTATCAATAAATTACATTATTATATCAGTTTTGTAACATACTGTTGAATATTTCATTTTATAACCAACCATATAAGCATCAGTTAGGTTATTGTCAACATGGTGGCCGACCGTGTTGTCTCAATGCGGTTTAACCACATAACCGGGTAATATGCGGTCGTATATCGACACATACACATACACATATCGTTGTCGCGTATCTAACGCATCGTAAAATAGCGTTAACGTAATATGACATGACATAGTAGTAACGTATATTCAATATTACAGTTGAATTACTATTATAACGTTGTCGAATGACTCTTGTATGTTTATATATGTATTATAAGCGAGGCGATTTTTTTATATTTTATTATACCTCGTATATATTTGTACGTAAATATCGGTTTAAAAATGTTATTATTGAGCTTTGATAACAGGGTTAGAAGGGGCGGTATTATGATGTTATAAGGGGATTAAATTTATGGAAGCAGCGTTAAATATATATAGAACATATTTTTGTTTAAAGGGGTGGAAATATTATGAGTATTATTTTGGTGTATATTGTTTTAAAATTGTGCTATAATATAGGGATATAATTTTAAAATATTTATAGTTATAAATATATTTGTTTTTAATTCAAAACGGTAAAACTAAAATAAAAAATATTTTTAAAAAAAAATTATTCAGATATAATTATTTGTTGTTGTATGTTACTGCAAGATTTTATAAAGAGAATGTCTAAACTTCATAATCATCATATTTGGTAAAACAGCTCTAGAAGAGCCATGATCGCAAGTACGAAGTACTTGTTCTCTGATCATTCATTTAGACACTTTTTGTAACTGCAAGTACTGTGTTAGCATAGAGCAGGAAAGGGTTCCGATCATAATTTATATTAAGATAAGTAGTTGATCAAACTGATGTGTTCGATTCTATTTTTAATTAATGCCTAATTTTGTTTTAACTTTTACGGCGGTCAATGGGAGCCGCATATGCAAGTTGAAATATATATTGTAATATTTAATTTTAGTGTAACAACTTATGGGTTTATTAAAACTATATTAAATGCTTCCTTGAAGTTTTTGATAAAAAAATAGATTCGAAATAACTTTAATTAAAAATAATATGACATATTGTAGTAGGTTATCGCAATTGCAACACAGTTTTAATATGAATATCTAATTAATATGGTTAACAAAGACACTAACAACAAAATTACATAAAGACATAACACATCTATGTATTAAATTAATTATAATTTATTTAAGAATATAACACGTCTTGAACAACGTTGGTAATTCAAAAACTAAGATAAGAACCAAGATAAAATCGGCTAATATTGCTACTCCGATCATCAATTTAAATTTATAGATCTTTACCTTAAATAAAACTTTAACTTGATTTATATAAATATAAATAGTGCAGTTCTAAACAAGCATGTCATTAAAATTTAAAAAATTTAAAACTAAAAATTTCACACTAAAAGTAGTGACTGAAATTGAAATTACTTAAAGTTTAAAAAATTAACTCTTTCGGCCGTTACTTCGTGAAATTTCATATTGAAATAATTATAAAATAAAACAATTTGAACTTTGATAATTTCACACTTTATTAATTATTGTGACCGCAGTTTCGCCAAACATTGGCATTATCAAACTGTTTGATAATGCCAATGTTTGGCGAAACTGCGGTCACAATAATTAATAAAGTGTGAAATTATCAAAGTTCAAATTGTTTTATTTTATAATTATTTAAAGTTTAAAAATTTAAGCTAAATTTAATGATCAGAATAGCCGTCATAAAGTTGCTTCTTTCAGCAATACTTTGTAACAATTCCAATTAAACCATTACCTCAACCATCACGAATATTTCGCCAAAAAAATCAATCACTGAATAAATAACTTTGACCTTACACCTTAGCTCAGATCATGAAAGAAGACGTAAGATGGTAGTCGTAATACCAAGAATTGTCTAGGTGCGTGAATTTTTTTCGAGCGTTATTTCATCTAGTGCGATGACGCGTAAAACGTAAATGTAAACGTAACGCAAGGTACACACGCAGCACGGCATAGCCGTAACACACATTGGGGATATGCTACCTTTTCTCGCTTGCAAAATTACGTCACGCAAACGCGTGAAAAATCACGGCAGCGACTGCCTCGGGCCGTTGTTGACGTGGAAAACATGCTGCTCTGTATCTGTCGGGCAAAGGAGTGAAAAACTACCCCTTATACCACAACAGGAATACAGATGTACATATACAATTTATTCTGAATTCTGAATATGTTTCAATTGAAGTTGTAATATGTTACATTTTTTTTAAAATAACATTTTTATATGTTTAATTTATATATTCTAAAAAAAATTATATAATTTTACCTACAAGCCATGAGACACTATGACGCCCAGTATTTCTAGGTATAATTACCCAACTGCTGTAATTTTGACATAATTGTTTAAAAATACATAATATCAGAACTATTACAAACATTATGTAATATGATATTACTAACGGGATGGAAAAGTACATATGTATGTAATATTACAGTTTTTTTTAGTAAAGTCACTTTTTGTACATTTACAGAACTCCAGATCCACGTAACAGATTTTGATGGGAGTTGAGTCGTTTTCAAGAAGTTTTACTACGGTGCAATGCAATGTATATGATGAAAATTAATCAAAAACTGTGTTCGCTTATAACTTGATATCCATGGAACAAATTTTGATGGAAATTTTATTAATAGTTGAGTTGTTTTTCGAAAAAGATTCTACTATGAGGCAATGCAGCGTGAGTCGCAAGCAAACACTGTAAACGGTAAAAATTGCAACTAAATTAAAATTAGTTTAAATTAGTAATCCCGTAGTGAAGCACAGACATTATGCATGTTATACATATATAGTACATATGTCAAAATTATATGTTTGTCATCAAATTTTATAATCAAATTTTCACCTACTTTAACTAAATCGATTTTGGTATAATTGTTTTTATTAAAATAAAAATTACGCACAGTGCCAGGCTAAACATTATTATTTAATTAGACAAGTACAAAGTTCTGTAATATATTTGCAATTAATTACGATGGCTTTATTGCGTTATAAATTTATGAAAATTTATTATATTTTTGCTGTTAATTAGTATATAATGTTTTAAATAATACCTTGATAGCCTAAAGCACTGTATTGATTGATTAATTAACCTAGAATAAAATTTATTAGTTTTAACATTTTCTTTGTTCATTTTCATAATATAATGGTAAAGGAATATTATATACAGTTTCTAATATATTATTTGTTTCACTTAAATTTTTTAACGAATACTAATTAAAATTTTATTTTTTTGTAAAATATGAGCTTAAAATTTTTGATAAATCATAGATATACTTCGATAACTATGCAAATAGTAAATCTAACTTTTCAATCTGGCATAAATAATATTTAAAAATAATTACAATATGAAAATTGCTCTGTATTAAAGTAACAGTAATATTAAATTTATCTAAATCTAAAAATACTAATAACATTATATCATTAGTATTTTGTATCCTGATAAAGACGAGCGTTGAGTTTCGTCAAAACGTCGATTTTAAATAAATATTTATACAGAACTTTAACCTAAAGCAGTTTTATTTTGATAAAATGAGTTCTGAAATTTTTTTTACTAAGAAATATTATATTTTACCGAAAATATTATTTATTTAGTTGATTTAGGAATTTTTAATTTATTATAAAAAAAATATTTATATCGAAATGCCACCCTTATGAGCCAGCGCCCTGAAGCAGCCGCCTCACCGCCACACCTATAGGCATGGCCCTGAGTGTTTTGTGGAACAGTCCCAGACCAACCAAACAATAAAAATGTAAGCTCTTTGAATGGTTTTAAGAATAAAGTTAAAGAATTTATTTGCATACTGTTTTTAAATATTTGTGTATGACTACATGAATTAGTAAACTATAAATAATTTTTATTGATTATAAATCTATATACTAATTACTATTTTGATCTAAATAACTTACTATTATTGTTATTAACTTAAAACGTTCATAATTTGTTAACAATACAAAATAATATATGTTACATGCATGTTTTTGATAGATCAAAATCGTGTTCTTGACATAATAACAAATTGTACAAACATTATTAAATATTTATTAATAAATTTTGATCGTCTAAAGCAGACTTTAGTTTTAAAATGAAATTTAATGAAAAAATATAGCACTCGTTACTCGTTCAGTTAAACCCATAAATTTTAAAGTATTTTTTTCATACACTTAAAATATATACAATAACATAATATGGCTATATGATATTGAAAAATATTTCAATAATGCTAATTCAATATTAATATATGATGAAAATAATCAAACAATTTTAGTTCGAAACGCAAAATAACGACGTATTAAAATCCGGGCAGATAATGATTTCGATATTAGCTTGTAATATGGATTTTGCCAAATGTAATTTTAATATGTTAGTATTGTATATATTATCCGAATGTTATACGTATTGTTTTATTATAGTACTAATTTTGTCGTACCTATGTATACAATATCAAATAATGTTCTTCTTTACAAAAACCATATGAAATGTAATTTTAATATTTAATATAATTTGCTAAAAAACAAATGAATAAACAAAATTAAAAAAATTTAATTTACCCAAAAATTTAAATATTTAATACAGCTTAATTGTTTATATAAATGATATTTTTTTTTTTGGAAAAATATGTGTGTAATTCAGTTAGGACGGTTTGGTTATTTTAAATGAATGTCTAAAGCCTATAATACACGATGAAGTTTTTCTGTACAGAAAATCTGTAAAGCGTTTCCGTACAGTTTTGCTTTGCAGAATAAAATGGATGAAATTTATACGTATTCCACGATACATTTTTACTGTAAAGAAAAATCTAGCTAGGCGCATGCGCATTTAATTATTTTAAACTGTCAGCAATCTGTCAAAATTAATAATTTGGTTATGAAATTTGTATGAAACATGGAAAATCATTTAGAAAATATACATTTACTTGGTTATGCTGCATTACTTACAAATAATAATTTGAAAACTTAAAAAAAGAAAAAAAAAGAATTTGAACTTACAATATATAATAATTATAATAATTCAAAATATAATATATAATTATGTATTATATTTAGAATTTATTTAATACCAATTGCAAACATTTGTTATTAATTTTTTACATATTTATTAGTATTTTACAGTTACTTGCTAATAATAGTGTCTATTTTGAAGTATTAATGTGAACAATAAAATAAGCAAAACGTAAACTGTTGGTAAACTGTATAGAATATGGATGAAAAATAGGACGCGTTCTAATTCTATCCATATTCTCATGCAGTTAATTTTCACGCATTGCGCATGCTCGTCAATTAGAACACTGTACAGAAACTGGACACTGCATGAAAAACTGCATCGTATCTTATCGGTTTTCGAAACTGTATAGAAATATTCATGAGTTTCTGTACAGAAAATGGATCGTGTATTATAGGCTTAATAAATGTTTGTTTGTTTTTGAAAAAAAAAATTACTAAATTCATAATTTTTGAAAGAAACCTATAAATTTTGAAGCTTTGAATTCAATGGTGCAATCGGCGGTTTGAAATTTTTATGTTTCAACACAAATATCGTTTTTGAAAATATTGTCAAAAAACCAAAAAATTCACGAGGCCGCCTAAATGACTGATTTGTTTCGCACAAAACAAAAATATAGTAAAAGCTAAATTTTTAACTGAAATCTATAGAATTTGATGCGCTGAATTCGATGATGCAATTGGCGGTTTGAATACTTTGTGTTTCAGAACAAAAATCGTTGTTTTTTTTTATCGAAAAGCCGAAAAATTCACAAGGTTGCCTAGTTGACTGGTTTTTTCGATATGTGAGTAATATTGAAGATGTAAGTCTACATGAATGTCCAATGAGTAGATGGAATGACATGAGTAAATGTGTTTTGTGGGAACAAATGAGAATGAAACTAAAATTGCTTAACTGAATAGAAATGTTTGGAAGGAACTAATTTCTGCATGAATAAAAAAATTTGTGACATACTCTTAAGGAATGTCATAATTGTATATATGTATAAATAAAATGTATAAATTTATAAAAAATTTGTTAAAATACAGTAATTTAATAAAGTCCCAATATTTGTTTAAAACATAAAATAATTATATTATTAAAAGCAAACTTAAATAAAAATTCTATTTATGTAAATATATTTATTTGCTTGATTATGCAGTAAACCATTGTTCGTAAGTTATAATAAAATGATTATATGTAAATATACATTAACTAAAACTATTATATGAATATAATTGGAGTGGATAAATATTTTCCATTATATATTAATATTTATTTTGCAGAAAATTTATTATCATCACCAAATAGTAATTTTTGTCATTTATATGGTCATTTATATGTAAAGCATATTAATTTTTGAATGTATATAATTTTCATTGTATTTCGTAATAAATACTTTAAAATAAAAGTGATGTTCGTCTGTGGACATGTGCAGCGAGCGACTAAATGTATTGTTATAAAATTTAATATTTAAGCTTCGGAGACGAATATCTCAAATTGATCAACTTTTGGTAAAGGTGATCAATTGAGATATTTTTGGTACTGATGTCACTTTTATGTATTTTACAAACATTTTGCAATAGAGATATGTTTCGAAAAAAGTTGTTAAACAAGTTGTAACTAATAATTTTTATTTGGAACATTTTTCGATACGGCTAAATAATTTTTGTGTAATTTTTTACATGGCATATTTATGTAAAGACAGTTTTATTTTAGTTACCAGAACTACTACAACCAAATTTTAAAATAATGAGATTATTAATATAATAGCAAATATTTTCATATAAACATATCTAAATATGTACCTTATAAAAAATTACAAAATATTTCTTCCTCTCAAGATCAATCTAAAACAAAATAATTAAAAAGCTAACATCAATCTCAGCAAATATATATTCGTAATATAGAAGAGAGATTTGACTACATAATACACTAGCATTTCTACTATAGTAGAAAGTCGAAGAAGAAGGAGGAATTGCCAAGATATCTGGCTTGCTATTCTCAAGAGCTGCGTTTTCAACTTAAACTGAAAACTGAAGGCAACGTCGCTAGCGTAGCGTGCAGAACTTGCTGAAGCTATTTTGTGTGAAAGCGGCGAGCGACGAGTGTGGATAGAAAGACCGACCAGCTCAGGAGCAGAATTGAGAGGCCAGTATCATTGGACCAGTCGTGAGAATATACCGGATGGTCAAAATGCGAAACAAGAAACTAGGAGAGAAAGTAGTTTTAATGTACGATGTTGGGATTGCCAAGAATTTGTTATAGTTTTGTTGTTAGTTCATTCGTAATATAGACTTTTCCAATTATTTATTTAAAAAATATGTTTAAATAAAAATATATTTTCTAAATTTATTTACTATAAATTAAATTGTTCGGAGATGTATATTTTTTTTTACAAATGATTTTAATTAAATATCTTTTTGAACTCAGCTAATTCATTTGGTTCGTTTTATTTCAAATTTATGGATCTATTCGGTTCACATATGTAAGACCTGTAGTGTTACAGAATTTTTCTATTATTAGAAAACCACAAAATATTCTCTAACGCTACAGATCCTACAGATGTGAACATAATAGGCCCATTAGTCTTACATAACTAATTCTATTTCTTTTAGGTCAGTTTTGGTGATTATATTTATAGTTGAATAAAAATTGATTGTGCCAAACTCTTATGGGAACATGGCAATATTCTGTATGTATGTATGTAAAAAGTATTGTTAACATTTTTATAATAAATGTAGTAAAAACAGTTTTATTCAAAATTAATTTTATTTTGTATCGTTTTATTTATAAAATAAATAAAATAAATTATTGATGTAAATTATTCCCATTAGGTAAATAAACCAATAGTTATTAGTTATAAACTGTAAAACTTTGTTTGTGATATATATCTATATATATATATATATATATATATATATATATATATATATATATATATATATATATATATAAATATATATATATATATACATATATATAAATATATATATATAATTAATATGTGATTTCAAAAAAAAAAATTGAACTATATTTAACATGTCTACTACACAAATCTTTTATATCTCGAAACGGAATTAGGCTTTATTAGGTTTAAACAGAAAATTTTGTAAAAGAAAAATTATCTACATTGATCTAAATTAAGTTTTTTTTTATTAACGTAATTTAAAGTTATTTTTTAAATTTCCAAAAAATATATTGAACTGTTTTGAGAATTTCCTTATATTATAAAATGTTTTTTATACACAATATTATTATATTCTTAACCATATTTATTCAATTAAAGAATTATTATAAATATTATGTAAAATAAATTATATAAATATAACATAGTGAAAAATTTATATCTTATATGCTATACATTTTAATTACATTTTGTTATCCCTAAAAAAGCATTCTTCATCATCTTCAAATAAGATGTTGAAAATTCACGACCATCCCGTATACTGCAGGATGCTCGCGCTCCTCCACCACGTTGGGCGCCACACGGCGCATTCAGGCGTCGGCGCTCAACGTCAGCATCGTCAGAGATGCGCAGGGCAGGATCGATGCGTCAGGGCCGCGCCGGCCAGGCGAAACCGGCGTCGTCGTCCACAGTTGCCGGCGGTACACGCAACGGCACGCATCTACCGTCGTCGTTTCTAACCCCCTCCGCATTTTAACAGCCCCCCGCGCGCGCGCGCGCAAGCTCGCGGCCACGAGCCATCTGCCAATTCGAAAAACCACCTTTACGATACCGATAACGCAGAAGAACTAACACTGCCCAAAGCCACCATTCAGTGTATGTGTGTGCGAAATTCAGTTCCAAACTAGTTTATCAAACTGTGACATCAACTATTTTTTTTTTCGGGTTTTACTTACTCTGTTTTGTTTGTTTGTTTAATGTGTTCTTGTGTTGGTTTTCAAAATAAATAGTGTGTATCGTTCAAGTAGCTAAAATAATCAAATAAAACTTTTGTTCCATAAACTTGTAAGTTGTGAAGTGATTACAAGATTGTGCATTTCTCAAATAACAAGCTACTTCATTGGAAGAAGAACATTGGGAATTACATTTCTCATCATGTTTATCAATGTTTATGTAAAGCCAATTAGTGTTCCTTGAGAAATCTTGGAGATTCCTCATTACAATCTGGTTGTTCTCTCTTTCCAAACTATAATTATCTAGTTTGCTAAAATATGCAAGTAAACTAGAATTTTTCTTGTAAATTTACCAACAATATGTGTTGAAAGACTGAAATACTTAGTGATTAATAATTAATCCTTCATTAATAATAAAAATACTTGTATGTGTAAACTAATTTAGAACTAGAAAACTGAATAAAATAAACAATGAATGTTGTATATTAAGTGATCGCATTTTTTCTCTCTTTGATTGAGATATATTCAAACGAATTGAGTAAAGTGAGTGGTGCGTGTGTAATTGTGGTTGTGACCCGGGGAGGTCGTGACGAGGATGTCGTTATGGATTCATTTGGTGCGAGTGACAAAGATAGGACGAGTAGTATCGACAAATAGCATAAACACGCCGTGTGCGAATAACATGAGAATGACGACTGCTTCTAGTAACAATCACTCTATTAATATTGGTGCAATTGCATATACGTTGCATTGACAGAGAAAACACAATCTTTTTTGGACTTTATATCGACGGAAGAACGCCTAAAATTGCAAGCGAAATTCTGCCAGGTATGTATCCATACGGTGTTATGAACAATATGGAAAATATTGCGAGATGTACTCCCAATATTGGATTGCATCAAGCCGAAACAGATTGGCTTGTAAATGTGCATTTGGTCTTGTTATCTTGTTGAAACCTTTTACAAACATCTGAGCTTATGTACAAATGGGGGTAATGCTAGTTTTATAGGGTCGTATAGTTTTATTAACTTCGTTTTACGAAAGAATTGAGAAGGTTGTTACGAAAGTTTTAAAGATTTTTGCATTTGCTTTTTGCTCAAAAATCGAAACACGTAGTTTTTTTCGAAGACATTAAATGATTGTAACACAAAGTCATTTAGAATTCATTGCAATTGATATCATAAAAATGAAATTTATTTATTGCTTAATTTGAAAAATAACTGAAAAAACTGAAAAAAAAATGTCTTCCTACAAAATAATCAAAAGTCTATTGTTTTTCTAACAGAAATTCATTTTTGAAAAGGTGTATATGCTTTAAGGAAATATTTTTTTATCATATTAATAAGGCAGTAACTAGTAACTGCAATAAATCAAGACGAAATTTACTTAATAAATAAATGTAACGTATCTACAGTATATACGTAAGTATATTATGACTAAAAACCTCCATTATCTCAAAATTCCATTTTTTCAGATAAGACTTTTTGCTTTAGCAACATTGTATATTTTTAAAAAAGAGTAAAAAAAAATGCAATTTAAGTGTTATTAAAGATTATAACAACTATTTTTTTTAATATGTTAATTTCTTGTTATACAGGAGTATAGGTCACATACTACAATTCAAAGGTCGTTCAACTCAATTATTATTTTTTTTTTTAATTTTATAACAAAACCTAAAAAGTTATTACAATTTTTTTTATAAAGTTTTGAGAAAAATATATAAAAGATTAGTTTTATCTTAAGATATTTTTACCCTTTTTTTAAATGTACATAATTAATTAAAAATATGAAAAATTGTGTCAATAAAATTAACAGAGTAATACAAAAATCTGATAAATCAAATTAATATTTCTTTAGTTTTTGTAATTTACATTATATTGTGTTTAGTTTTTTGTCTCTGCGTAAAAAATATTGACTTGAACAAATAGATTTACTGTAACAATTATAAAAAACTTCAAAGTTATTATTGATTATTGAAAATCTAATTAAGAGATATAAACATATTATCATTTTGCAAAATCGGAATATAAATTACATATTTTGTCTAATATTAAAATACAAAATTGTGGTTATCTGTTGTTAACTCAGTAGTTAATACTTAAGTCCATTTAATACATGTGATTAAAATAATAAGCAATATTAATTAGTAAATTAATCGCACATATAACCACAATCGCAAAAAAAAATCGTCTACATTCAAAAAAAAAGGATATTGAAATGGAACAATTTGTGTAGATCAGCAATGTGACAATATATTAAATATTCTTTTGCAATATTCCAAAATTCTTAAATAAATTTATTTAATTATTCAAAAAGCACTATCGTTTCATGCAAGATATAAGTCTACAAAGAGTTAATAAATTCAAAAATAATTCCTTTCCAATAACTCAGATGTAAATATCTTCGAAACGATGTAACAGTCCATTTTGTATGGCTTGAAGACCAATTTGAATTTCTAAAAGATGGAGGCACCTGTCTGGCACGGCTACGAGAATGTAATTCTCCTGTCGGGGATCTAGAAAGTAATTTTATTTGCATGTTAGTTCGTTCTCAACTTAGCAACCAAACTACTAGTAGAGTTAGGTACAAACTACTATCATAGTTTAATTCTCCTCCCTCCCCCCATCTCTTCCCTGCAAAGACTGAACTAAAAGGAAGTAGAAGAGAGAAGCGATTGCTTACAATTTACTTCTCTTTCTCTTTATCTCGTGGCAAAACACTTGAATGTTATTTCGCGACCTGCAGACTTAATTTGTCGAGACTATTATGGGCACTGTCTACAACCTCATGTCACGGAATTGTAGTCGCTGCATTTAGGGGTGCAGTTGGTTTTATTGCTGATTAAGTTTTTGATATCTAAATTGTTCGTGAGAAATAAAATTCTATAGGGCGGATTTTATTTGTGTCTGATAATTTGATATGCGCTAACTTTGACTAAATTGACACGGATTAGTTTATTAAAAAAAATAATCACATATTTTTAATTTTATGTTTAAAAACGAAATATAACATACCCATTTATGTATTAGTGTTATAGAAGCAAAACCAGAAAATAACTCTGTAAAAATAAGATTTTGAGTATGTAGAATATGTGATAAATATGTGATAAATTATTGTAAAATGAATACATAATTGAAGAAAAATTGTTGCAAAAATAGTTGTATGTCATTTAAAATAATTTAGAATATCTAATGAATGTTTGGAAATTTATAAAATATTGAAGGTGTATGTTTGTACGTTCGATGAATAACAGAAATTATCTGCTTGAATAAATGTGTCGTAGTTTTATAGGCACATGACAAAAAAGTATTACAATTTTTATAATCTATATATATATATATATATATATATATATATATATATATATATATATATATAAATATATATAAAACCAAGTATATGTTTGTTTGTTTGTCCTTCATGCATTACTACACCATTCATCCAATCACCATGAAACTTTGGGAAGTTGTTGAGTAAACTCCCGCAAAGGCCCCAGGAAAAATATTTTTTTGTAATACAAAAAAATTTAATATTTACATTAAAATAAAGGCAAGACAACGTTTGTCGGGACAGCTAGTATATTATAAAATAATACTATAAAAATTCATGTTTTAATTTTTAAAATTTTCTTTTTTAGTAAATATTATACAAAAAGTATTATAGAAAATAGTTTACTTATTAATATATTTATTAGGAAAGTAAATGGGTATAATGCCTAATTATATAGTTTCACAAACTAAATATACTGTATACAATAAAATCTATATAATAAAATCTAAAACGCAATATTTACTTATGCGATAAAAATAATTTTACAGCAATTATTATTACGAGTATATATTCCAAATTTGAAAAACTAAATCTAATTTTAAAATAATGCTATTATTTACTAAAAATTTTCCTACATATAATAATACAAGTTTTTTTTTAAAAAATTGAATATTATAAAACTCTTCCATTTTTAGTAGCATTTATAATAATTTATTATGAAAAATTTAATATGCTTGTATTAATTAAAATATAGTTTGTTAAAAATTAAACCGCTTTAGGTTATAGGTCTATAATACTATTTATTAATAATGTACGTTTCGACGAACTCTTTATTCTTCCTGATGAAGACAAACGTAGAGTTCGTCGAAAAGTTGATTATTAATAAATATTAATATAAAACCATAAGTACAAAACTATAACCTAAAGCTGTTTTGTTTTAATATACTGAGTTCTGAAAGATTTTTACTACGTTATAGTTTGTTAAGTTAAGGTTTTACAGGCAGCCGTAGGTCAGTGGTAGAGTGTTGAACTCGAACCCCAAAGATGCCTGGTTTGCGCCACGCTAACACCAGAAATTAAATAAATTAAATTTTATTTCGGATATTAAAATTTGAGTGATTTGGAACCCTCTATAAGCTGTAGGTTTTTTACTTGGCTGTATAATAACGACGCGCACTATTGAAAATGCAAGTAATATTGTTAAGAAACTATATGTACAACTTCTCGAGCCTGTAGCCCCCTATGTTCCACTTAGGAATTATGGGAACTGATAATAATGTTTGAAAAATAATATGTAATACTAAGTAAATATATGTATCTCATATTTTGTTATATTAAAAATAATACTCTATTTGTGGACAAATAATTATAATGTAATTTGGAGTACAGAGCAGTATGTTAAAATAGTTATAATAATAAAATTATTTCGAATATATAAACATACATGTGCTAAAACAGTTTTAGTAGCCACAACTGTAAATTTAAATGTAAATATTTATTTAAAACAATTTATATATATCCGAAACTGTTTTGCATACTATATTACCATCCCCTAATCATATAAATAAATATATAAATTGATCATACCATTTGCTGGTAAAATCAATGTTTGTACAAAATTAACCCAGACAATTTTTTTGGATAAATGCCGGGTTATGTTAGTAGAATCTGCACTGTAAAAAATTATTGTAAATTTACATTGATAATTGCAGTAATTTTGCTATATTCCTTGTTATAATTTTATAAATTATTAGTAAATTTATAAAATTAATTATATTTATAATTATAAATTATAAAATATAGTGAAATCACTATGATTATTAATGTAAATTTATATTAATTTTTTTACAGTGTGTGTGTGTGTGTATGTCATTAAAGCAAATTTTATAACTAGCTAAATATGTCTCTCAATTTAAGTACTAATATTATTGGCAGTGTTGTGACAGATTAATTTTCTGTTAATATGTTCTAGATCAGATCATAGATCAATTTCTATAATCGGATGTCTCTTTGTTTTTAGATCAGAACAAGAATTTGTGATGCTTTTTTATATTATAAAAAAGATCATTTCTTATATTTTTCAATTACAATAAAAAAAAAGATAACATGGTTCCAAAGTATTCAATTTATTAAAAAAAAAACCGGTAATTTTATTGTATTTTTATTTTAATTAATGGATATTTATATTTTTTTTATATTTTATTTTACAAAACAAAAGAATTTAAAATATAATTAGTTTGATATTAATATCTAGCATAAGGATCAATTATTGGTTTTTTAAAGATTGAATTATTTTCATGATTCCTTTTAGAAATAACAACGATTCAAATCTGTTATTTTCCAAATTACAATGTCCAATAAAATGTTAAATTTTGTTAAACGCAACGTAACTAATGTGCGAGTTATAATTTAGATCTAGATTTAGATCAAGATCAAGATAAAATGTTCTAGCTTAGATCAAAGTTCTAATATTTTGATCTAGATCAGTTACAATTCTGATTATATGAATACATTACAAATTTCTGTTATGTAGTTACTATGGAAACATAGGTAAACCAATTTTCATAATAACATTATAAAATAAAAATTAATGTACCACGTATTTAAAACAGACTAAAAAGTGTAAAATAATTTCTCCTAACCCCATACAGATTGTCCTGAAAATTTGTGATTGTGAATTTTTAATAGCTATGACAATATACTTGGAATATTTAAAACGAAAACGTGGGGCGCAACGATTCCTACACACCTAACTATTATCTATTGCATACGCACCATATTTTTCGTTTTAAATCTTACAAATATTGTCATAGCTATTAAAAATCACAATCACAATTATGAGACCAACGTGAGAAAACAGTAAACCTAATTGGCATCATTTAAAATATCCTTCCTATATTATTAAATAAGCATTTCTTAACTAAATAAAGAACCCAATTCCTCTTGAACAATATTTCCATATTAAATTTATTTATTGCACCATTTATTTAATAATATTGTATTTTCGTAAAACAAAAACTTATAAATAGTAAGAAACATCTTCCTCCAATATTCTTTTGTTCTCCAGACACAATCTTACTCTATTCGTTGCGAAAAACATTTGTTCCGGAAGAAACAAATATATGATAGCGATCATCATGGTGACAGCATTGTAAATAGCATTACTTGCTTTTTATATCACACACACACCTACCGTGTACACGCACCTTTATGTGTCTACCGGTGTACATACGTACAACAGGGTTGGGATAGAAGCAGGAAAGATTGATGTGTGACACTTGCCCGATTCGAAGTAAGTTCGAGAACGTATATGTCTTTGTAGATATATGTACGTGTGAGCTGTGAAATAGATTCGAAGAAAACGATAACAGAATTTACAGCTGCTACTCCCCCACGAACAGCTATAACCTGTTTTTGTTCCTAGATTTTATTTTTCATCTATTCTCAAGATACTTTATATGTTTGTTAATTAAAAAAGGATTAACATAATTCTTGTTTTTCAATTTTGAAGTAACAAAATGAATGTTTTCAAAAATTTTTTATATTTCATTCTGTTATTTCAAAATTGAAAAACAAGAATTATGTTAATCTTTAATTTATATAAAAACAAACTTTTTACAAACTTGACATTTTATTGTATTTAACTGACGCACATTATCACAATGTATTGAATCTAACGAAACTATTGAAGGTATGTTATTTATAATCATTTTGCAATTGAAAATTATTCTTTGTTGTTTTCTTATAAATTTATCTTATATCAGATATTGAAGATGGCTGCCCATTAAGGAACCGAAACGTCTATTATATTAAAAACATTTTTATTATAATATTAAAACAAACAAATAAGCTCCCAAAGAGGAAGATATTTATTTATTTGTTTTTTATTAAACTGTTCCTGTCACAGTCCTAAATGAATATAAAATTTCCAAGAAACCAAAATTAAAGAAATATAATAATCAATCTCTATATTTATCAAGCAAATTATCAACATTACAAAACAAAAACAAAACAAACATTTACATTGTTTTAACAAGAATACTACGTTAATACATTAACCAATGTATGAAACATAAACCAGACTTGTCGAACTGAACCGAAACCCAACCGGTAACATCAAGCCGGTAACCTAGCTCGTATATACACACACCATAACGAAACGGTATATATTTAAACCGGTACAAAGACGCTGGGAAAAGTACGTAATAAAACATTTCCATTTTCAATGGATAAAAGCAAGATAGAGAGAGAAGGCGAGAATACGACACGTTACATATCATGTTTTTCTATCCTTGTTTTGAATTCGTTTCGCGTATTCTTTTACGATTCACTTGCGACTTGCGTATAGCCAAGCAGACAGCTGAGCATCGATGTTAAATTTTCTATGTTTAATGTTAGTTTCTTGCTGGTAGTGTGTAATGTTACTCGGGAACTGAACATCATATAATATTTATTTGTTACGTAAAAAAGTCGAAGAGTGATACTTTTATTATGCGTATGTTTTGCTTAATACATATGAATAAGTTGTAATGAGAAAATACTGATGTAAATGAGTATAAAAAAAAGAAAATAGAAAGACTTATAGAACTGGTATTATAAATGAAAACAAGTAACTCTTCTTCTATATTATACTAAAAATATGTAATACTTATTAAATGTGAATATAATGAAATATTACTTCTAGAACTAGGCAATAAGAAATTAAACTTTTGGGTTAAATATAAATAACATTTTAAAATAATTATATGATTTGTACTATAGAAATAGTGCTAAATGTAAAAAAAGTTGCCATTTTACATAAAAACCATAGTAAAAAAATATTACATATTATTTCAGCAAAACGATGGTTTATTAATAACATTAATTTTCTGTGAAAATAATATAATTTTCTAATTTTAAGTAAAATAATTAATTTACGATATTATATGTGTATACGTTTTTTACCGAAAAAGTAAGTAAACTTACATAAAATATACGTATTTTATATTTATATAATGTTGCCCCAGGTTTTTATGTAAAATTACCGATTTTTTTTTACAGTGTCGTCGATATTTCAAATGAAATTCTGCGCTTATTTACAAACTGCTTAGTAAACTTACAAAATTCTATAAATTTGAAATACTCGTATTTAAGCATATACAGTATAAAAAATCTATTGGATTTTGTGTCAAATGAGTAACATTATTTGTATAAACGTTACTGTAAAAAAAATAGCATTATATATTTTGTTTATAAAGTACACTTTACAATAGTATCAAAAAATGTTGCTGTTAATTAAATTTAGTGTCTTTTAAGTACATATATACATACACACATTCATAATTACGCTTTGTACCCATAAGGACGTGCCACAAACTCTTACCAATATTTAGAAATTAGTTTCCGCCAAACATTCTTATCTAGACAAACATCTTTTGCATTATCCACATTTACGATTCCTCTCATACTTGCTCTTCTATTCTTATCACTTGAAAATATTCGCTCACGCAAAACACTCTCAATCATAACTCACCACCTACTCATCAGGCGTCCACGCAGACTTATATCTTAAATATCACTCACATAATTCGTTTAATAAAATATTCATTAGACATTCGTTCAAAATAGTCGAACTATCTTAAGAAACTAGCACTAACTTTGCTAACATTTTTCTCAATTTTACACTCTTCATACATCAAAAATTTCTTACCCGATCCCTTCTAGTTATACTACATATCACTACTTTTGGGTTGTACCATATGGAATACCGGATATTAATTATTTTTTTGTTTATTATTTACTATTTAAAACTGTAACATATTATAATAATTTTCATAAATTGAGTTTATTATATACGAAAAGAATATTAGCTCGACGGGTCCTTTGTAATGATCCTGTTTGTTATTTTTATGTCATAAAAGTATTTCTGTAAGTACTGTTTATTACTTGTTCACATATTTGAGTATGTTTTTTTCCAAGTATTTTAATCATATTTTACGGCAACATATATTTTTTACTTGCCCTGTATGAAGCGATTTTCGTACAATATAACTCTGGAGAAAATGTAGCAAAAAATGAGACGAGAAAACAACATAAAAAATATGACATATTTTTCGCAAAGACTTCCTTTTTTTTCCTTTTCCGAAAAATAAAACATACGGATTTATAGTCGTTGGTCGATACTATCTTACAAGATGTTAGCTTACATAACTGGGTGCCTGTTTTATGTGAAGCGGCATACATATATACTTTTCTTTAGAAGTAACATTTTCTATTGTTTTTTGTATGTTTTTTTTGTAATTTAAAAATTATTTTTAATTTTTACAATAATTTTTGTGTAATTTACGTTCAAAAATTTTCCCGATTCATTTTACAATTAAAAAGTTATGTTCCATCCAATGTTGGAAACTGCTAGAAAATTTGGAACCGGTTCGGTTTGTAGTTTTTAATATTAAGAGTTCGAAGATTATTGTTAATCTTGAAATAAGCTGGGAATATCGTGACTTCGAATATGATTTTCCAACCATAAGATTATACCAAACATGGCGTGGCATATATGAAATCAATCAAACAAATTGATACATCTGCCAGAAGAGCCTGTTCACTCTTAGTTGATTAGTTTGATATTAATTTCCTATATTTAATCTTGCTGACTTAGTTACCAACTTAGTAATACCAACCATATGCGTGAATCTATTTTGTGTTAAAGTAACTTAGTGAATTGTTTTCATAATAAAAAATAAAACTAACTACTATAACTAAGTTTTATTTAAATTTGAATTTTCAAAATTTTTTAAATCTAAATTTTCTTATATATCACATAGCAGAAGATGGCCATGATAATGACCGAAATATCAAAATAAATAAATAAATAAATTAACTATTATATATATTAGGGTGGTCCAAAGAAAAATCGTTTTTTACGCACCCCCTAAAAAAACTTCATTAAAAAAGAAACTTTTTGAGCCAAGTTTCATCAAAAAATATTGATATTAACCCGTGCTCTGCTCGGTATATAAGTTTATTTACAACTAACTCCCGTCTACAGTAATGACCATAAACATTTAATACGAATATAATTATATTAACTAACAATAATATTTACATTACTATCGCATAAACATTATAGTTTTGTAAAATTTTTAATTAATATTTGATGTCTGAACCATCTAGATAAATTCGCAATCGCAACAACATGCATTAGAAAATCTTCACGACGTAAAATATGAAGATACTGAAATTAATTGCAAGACCCAAAAATTTTAACAGTAGAGAAGAGAAGCAATAGAAATTTACGAAGAAAAAGAAAGCAGCAATATATTTCAATTTAATTTAAATAAAATCTGGCTTTTTTTATTTAATAAATTATAAACTTTGTAATTTAGTTACTTGTATTTTGTTACCTAGTAACTTGTTTCAACGTTTTGTATGTTTATTATTTATGTCATTTGTATATATATATTATATATATTTTCTGATGATGATATACGTGCAGTATATCAAAACGTCGAATATTAATTAAAAATTTAACAAAACTGAAACCTAAAGCTTTTCTATTTTAATATAATGAGTTCTGAAAGATTTTTATACTATGTTAAATAATGAAGTAATTCTGTTATTGGGTAACTTTTAAGTCTCCTTGTTTGTATTGAAGTAAACAAATATTTTTTTAAGTAAAATTGAAGATAAACCTTTACATTAATTCTTGGTGAATAAATCGACTGATACAAATGAGAGTGTTTTGTATGAACAAATTAGTTATCGACAGATAGATTTTATTATCTGTATTTCAAAATTCGGCTGATATAATACATTAAACATTTTCAAACTTTTGCAATCTTTTGCAAAATATTAAATTAAATAGCAAGTTGTATCTCGCTTGACAGATGGATATTATGTGACATCCGGCCTTGATTTTACGAATGAGAGACAATTGGCTTGCGCAAGTGGTCTATATTAATATGTGTGCATCTTTCGTTTCGTGTCTGTAATTAATCAATCTAATTATCACCCATTTCATCGTCGAATTAATGAAGCAAACGTTTACGAAAGTTTTATCTTTTCCGTTTTACTCGCTCCAATGTTTCTCTCAGCACTTTCTCTCACCAACTCTGTTATATCGTGTCTCTATCTTTGCATTGTATTACATTTTAGGAAGAGAGAAGAGGAGATTAAGAGGCAAGACAGAGTGGGTTGAATTTTCTGCAAATTAAGCGATTTCTTTTTTTTTGCTTGCAAATTTTTTTTTTGATAGACATTTTGTTAATTTAGAAGTTGGAAGAATTATTTTACTTTTTAATTTTTTTCTTGGTGATGGAAGTTTTGAATTGAAAGTAGTTTAGTGGATTAGTGGATAATAAGAAAGTTTGCATTTTTTTCTTTGATTTTCTTTTTTGTAGATTTAATTGAAATAAAAAGTTCGAGAAATTATTTTATGAAAGTTAAGTTTCCGTCAACTGTTTTAATAATTGATAAATTATCTATAAAAAATTTTATAAAAAAATCTGATTAATTTATAGTGAGAGCGAATGTTTTCATGTGATAAAAATAAAAGAGTATGTATAAGAAGTACTATGTATGTAGATGAAGCAAAAGTTACTTGCCTGGATAAGAATGCATGGTAAAAATTAATTTTGCTTAAAAGAAAAAAGTTTATGACGCATTCATATATGTACATTGATTGATTATGATTGAGTGATTATGTTATTCATTAAAAAAAAAGTTTTAGGTTTTAGTTCTATTAAATTTTAATTAATAATAAACAAACAAAACATTGAAACAAGTAATAATAACAATAATAATAATAAGAACTTTATTTAGCAAATCTATTCCAAATAACTTTTACAAAATTGTACATATATTAAGAGTGACTTTAATTAGTATGTAACATTAATTGACTTATTTCAACTAAAGTGTCAGTAACTTCGCTCAGCGGGTCGAGTGTATTTGATGAAATTCGCTTTGCACCGCTTAAAAGAATAAAAAATGTAGATATGACAAAATAGAAAAGACATTCGTTAATAAGGGATGAGTGTCTGAGGAAGGACATTATTTAAACTGTTCTGTAAAATTCCCACCCTCTTAGACTTGAGCCAATAGTGTAAGACATCTTCAGCTAGTGCGCAGCTACCTTACTGACTCTATGCTTGAAGTAGGGTATAGATTACAAAAATTTTATAATTTATTAATTAAAGGAGACGATATTTTATTTAAATCAGTGCCTGTACACTGATTGATGTTATCTTTTTCTTCATAAATTTCTATTACTTACTTCTCTTATCAATCTGCTATTAATATCGTTGCATTATATCGAAACGTCGAATATTAATTAAAATTTAACATAACTCAAAACTAAAGCTTTTTTATTTTAATATAATGAGTTATGAAATTTTTTGGCTCGTAAAAAAAACTACTTTATGTACTTGTTACATAAATTACTATTTTTGTAAAATATCAGTTCAACGTAATTTTGTACAATACCATAACAAAATTTTCATCAAAAATCTAATGACAAATTTTCAACCAGCTCAAGCCTGGCTAAATTGAATACCCTTCCCAAACTCAAATTTCCGCAAAAATAGAAGCAAGTGAAAAATAAGTACGTATATATGTACGCGAAATACCGAAAAACGTTTCGCTTTTGCAACAGCGGAAAACCCCCTATAACAGCTTCCGAGACGACGAAGTACATTGAATTTGGGTCAGAACCAATAAAGCCTTCAACTGGAGCAAAAAATTAAAATGTGACGCGATGCGGCATCAAGGTGTAAGCTTACGCCAAAGGTTTTTATTTGCGGTTGTGAAACAACCTTTTTCTGGTCCCGGGGTTGGTAAGGGGATGGAATCATCCGTGGTTGTTCATGCATGCAGCGGTAAATCGGGTTAAACTGATTTGTATTTCAGCCCTTCTATTTCTTTCTGCGGTGAAGCCATAATTTTGTCACTTGCATGAAAATAGTTTCGATAGCAAATAAATGAAATAGCGAAATAATTAAAGTGTACCTTAGTATTGATGAACAAAATAAGTTTCTCTGCAATTATTTACTTTTTAGTTTTACTTTTTTTTAAAGTAAAATTATTTTTAATTACTTGAAGTGTCTTTTTTATGTATTGCAACATTGCAGAATTATTTACATTTTTATCAAGAAATTGTAAATTGTAGATGCCTACGTGTTAAAGTTAAGAAAAACTAAATTCATTTCAAATAATCATAACTTTTTTACTTATTTCAAATAGAACACATTATATTTAAATATATTATTGGTTCTGTGACAGACATCATTTTCAAAATTGTTAAAACATGTTGGAAATACTAACAAGTGTATTTTTAACATTTACTTCTAGTATTATTTTTACATCATTTTGATTTATCTTAAATGTGGCACCGTATATTGTCAAATATTTTGCATGTATAAAAACGCACCTCTCATATTACATGAGTTCGGTACAAAAATAAAAATATCAAATATCTAATTAACTAAATTATATTAACCCTTTTTAAATATGCCTAATTACAACCGTGGTAGGTGCCACTTAAATTTGAATTTTCCACATGATTCGTTACTACCCATCACCAATTATTCACCTATAACAATAACTCTAATAGGACGCCCCCTCAATATTTCGGACCATAATCGGTTATTCATTCTAGCGCATTGCTACATCACCAAACACAATTATTTAGGACCTCAGTGTAGTAGTGACGAATACGTCACTATGAGGTTTGAGATAATGCTGTTTAAAGATTAGAAACTATTCTGTGACAAATAGACGCCCAATGTTTAAAAAGGAAAATAACTATTATAATATTTGACAAATATATAAAAAGACTTGCCGTGTGGGATTGGGCATTCATTCGACGTTTTGCTTTCTCAGCAATCATTCTAACCACCCAACTACGAGCCCACGATGAAACAAACATATTTTGCCAATTATATTGTTGTTTACTAGTCATGACTAGGTCATGCGTTAACCTAGTTGGTTATATTACAGTAATATTGTATAATAATAATAGTTACATTTTGGCAATTAATAATAAAATTTAATTAAAAAATTTTCAAACATTGACAGAAAATGGGTCAAATAAAATTTGTTTTATGATTAATATACTTACTTGATTTTTAAATAACAAGTTTGAAACCAAACAAAAAAAAAAACAAAGATGAAATAAAACCGAGATAAATAATTAAATATTGTGTTTGTAAATTTATTCGTCATTTTAACCAATCAGAGATCAAAGTCATGTGCTATATTCTCCACACAAAATTCTTAAACAAAACAGAGTATAGTGAAAAACAAAAAAATATCAATTTTCAGCAACGTGATGTATTCGTCACTATTCAATGAAGGTTTCATATCATATGTGAATTTACTAGCATCCACGTTGATTTTGCGTAGGGGGGCCCTTTTGCATGCTGGGGCCATACAGCATGGTGGAGCAGTGCCGAAATTTCGTGCTGGCAAATATTTGCTTTGTTAAATTGGCCAGTACCAACAAAACGGGCAAGCTTCTCTCGTTCGCCCATCCTAACCAGCGCGAGGGAACGGGTGCTTATGTGCTTCATAACAGTAGCTGATAATTTAGTTTCAGCAGCGTTCGGCATTTGGTGCCCGAGTACTGGATAAACGTGCAACGTTATAAACTATAACGTGTTGGCTTAATTTTGCAATACTATCTGGACGGGGGGTTATGTATATGTGTGCTGGTGTGTATTTTGTAAGCTTTGTTTAAGTTGCCGGATAATTATTGCAAGTGAAAAATTTAATGATATTGTTTGGATTTTGAATTATTAAATTATTTTTTACTAGGGTATATGCAGGATTTTTTTTAAATGTTAATGTGCAAGCCTTATTGTAATGTGCAATTGGACACCAAACTTTATATTTGTTAATTGAAATTTTACTTTTTAACGAAAATTGACAATTTTGGGACAGAAGTCTTTAAATATTGAATATATATCTGTTGACTTTTCTCTATAATATGCCTTTGATTTTTTTGTATAGGTTTATAGTTATACTGGTGAAGTAGTATATTAATAATTTAGTTAAAAAATCTACTGTGACCACCACAAAACCGACTGTTATCGTATTAATTCAATTTCTGGAATAGCAAAATTTGCACTTTTGTACTTTTTAACAATAAAGTTTAAAAAAATCTACAAAAACGTAAAAAAACGTGATTTCAATTTTTTTTAACTCACCTAGACACAAAACACCTTAATATATATATTACTTTAATGTTTAATTGCATAAAGGAATGTTTATGTTAATTAAATAATTAATTTTCTAATATTAAAAACGTATTTAAAATCAGTTTTAGCAAAATGTTAGACTGTAAGCAAAACTTTTAAAAACTAATAAATTATGTGTTTTTTTTTAATTTTGGAAAAATGCACGTTAAAACCGAAGAAAAAACCTGGAAAATTTCTCTGTCAATCGAATATGACACACAGACCGGGCGTTCAAGTTGATGTGAGGTTCAAAAACATGGGAGAGAGCGTTTTTAATCCAAAATTTCGCATGCAAATATGCGAAATTTTCGCTAGCGCACAGATTTTTTTCTGGTCTATTGAATTGGAAGATTGATTATATATGGAAACTGAATAAAACGTGTGTATTGTTTTTTTTTACGATTATTTTTTTCGTGTCTACGCCGAAAGAGAATACAACAATAATATTTACTTGAAAACAGTGGTGTAACAACTGGACGAAAAAATCCTGAAAAAGGGTTAAATGCTAAAAAATATTACTAATACTACAACTTTTTTAATGTAATACGTTATATGACTTTATATACGTTCACTTGTTACTTATAATCCAATTTGGTGATGTAATTTTGATTCAACGTTCGCATATACGATAGATTTGAAACTTTGAACATATAAGTAATTCTAATAAGAATATAATACAGAAATAAAACGGCTTTGTTTTAATATGTATTAATACAGAACTACAACCTAAAGCTGCTTTATATTAATATATTGAGTACTGAAAGATTTTTACTATGTTATTACAATGCATCAGATAAACTAAATTCCTTAAACAGAATTTTTCGCTTGTAAGGGAAAGTTTGACAAGGAAGAATTTTTTTTTTAAAAATACGCCACTGTACAAAAAAAAAAAAGTATTTGCACACAAATAATATCGTTGGATATTCGTCGATACATCTATACCATTGTCGATGAATCGATTATTATTATTATTGTTATTCAAAAGCAAATTGTACATACATATCAATATGTATCGGCTGTTGAAAAACAATGTGTCACTTAAATTGTGTATTGCGTTTTTATTTTTTTATTTTCCGTTTTTATTTTTGTTTCGGAAAAACGTTTCGTTTTGTGTTTGTGTTGTCTTTTGATCAGCGGAAAATTGTGTTATTTTTTCCCGTGAATTGAAACGTTTTTCGAAATTGATTAATTTCAGCTTTTTGCGTTGTTTATTTTAGCGATTATTTTAACACTAGTTTTTTTTTGTTATAAATAATTAATTTTTTCGTATTGATATTTCGAATTTAAAAACATTATACAAAAATAAAATCATTAAAAGTCATAATTTTCTATCAAATGTTTGTTTAGTAACCTTACGTTAAAAAACAACAGTGTATTAAGTACACTGTAAAAAATGTAATATAAATTTATGTTATTTTACATAACTATAAAATAGCAACATTTTGTAATTTTTTACTAATCGTAAAATAATTAACGTAATATTACATTTTTTTTCTGAAAAAATGCTTTCACAGAATATGTAAATTTACATCAATTTTTTACAGTGTACTGCAATTCATATGAGTGGAAAATGAATATTACACTATCATATTAATATATATATATATATATATATCTAGTAATAAATCTTTTAGAACTCATATTAAAATAAAAAGGCTTTAGGATTAAGTTCTGTATAAATTTTAATTAAAAAATCAACGTTTTGACATACTCTACGTACATCATCATCAGGAAAAATTATGCAAATAACATATACAATAAATAAATAAAACATATAAATAAGTTACTAGGTAACAAAATAAGTAACTAGATTATAAAATTTACAAATTATTAATTAAAGAAAGTTAAATTTTATTTATTATACTTTTCTATGACTATAAAATAGTATATTTTGGTCTAACATGAATAAAATTTGAAAGTAATTATAATATAAAAATTGAATAGTATCCTAGCAACAACACTGACTAAGCAGATATCTCAAGTTTGGTTTGTTACAAACTAAGCGTTCATACTGATGGGTTTGCTTGTTTCAAATACAATATTATAATTGGGCACAAATTGTGCGTTGTCACAACTTACAACTTTTTATTTCGCATGAGTAAATAAAACTACAGTATGTAAAATAAAACTGTATTAGGTTAAAGTTCTGTCTTCATTTTGTTTTTGCATTATTGTTTTCTGATATAAAGACGGATGTTGAGTTTGTCAAAACGTCGACTATAAATAAATATTCATACAGAACCTAAAGCAATTTTGTTTTAATATAATGAGTTCTGAATAATTTTTTACTATATGTATATTGCAGTACTAGTGAACGTATACAGTGTACTACACATTTTATTATAATCTTAAAAAAATTAATTATGCAATTATCCTTTATGAATTATTACGCCAAAAGTACAAATTTACAAACTATTAAATAAAGCAATTTCCATTTTAAAATATGTTGAATTAATATTAAAAAATATTTAAATTTAAATTATTTTAATTTATAATTGTAAAAAAAAAATATCAATATTATCTTGTATTTTTCAGAAAACTTTCATAAATTAAATCATTCAAAAGCAGCAATAGAATTTTTCTGTTCAAGCTAAAGCTGAGAGAGAAATTCAAATAAATAACCGTGCACATATTCAGGCGAGAAGATAAATACCGTTTTCAGGCAGAGATTAATATTTATTAAAACCGCACGCCATTTGTAATAATTCCCTTTCGAAAAGAGCCCTCATTTGACAGATTTTCATCATATATATCTCGGTGCAGGGGCGGAAAATATCAGAATCATGACTGACAGAATAGTTGAACTGTCGTGGAAAAGGAGGACCAATGAATGAGAACCAGTCATTCTTGACTGGTCGTTGACATATACACAAACACAGAAAAATGATTTGTAGCAATAACGAAATATTACTAGATGAAACATATTCTGTTTTAACTTTTAATATACAATCGGCACTAGCCTGAAAAAAAATAATGGTAAAATTAAGTACAGGTTTTAAAACGAAAATTCCAGAATTTATTACAATGTTTACTTATGTTATATAAGACAATTATTGTTCTAATACTTTACAAAATTCTAGAATATTTGTTTTAACATGTCGTTAATTTTAAGAGTAATGTTATAGAATAGACTTGATTATTTTGTACACAGCTACACAGAGAAAGTAAATATATATTTATAGGTATATTTACAAAATAGTTGACTATGACTACTAAACATTGCAATAAGTCTTTTTAACTTTTTTTTTACAATTTTGTAAATTTTATTAATTTTACAATACAACAGGTTTTTAATTATTATGTTTCTATATATATATATATATTTATATACGCACCACTTTGAAAAATCTGAAAAATTACCGATTTTAAAATAGGTATAACTCGGCCAATTTTGAACAAAATTGAATAAAATTTTGAGTCCAAAAAAATTTGAAGTCTCGTTTTTAAGGTGATGCAAAACAAGTACCATTTGAACTATTCCGCTCCTCACAACACTCCGCAGAAAAAAAAAACCTGTTTTGACTTTAAAAATTGTCAAACTTTGACAACAAACTTTCATAATATTCTAGTGTCATCTAGTGATCAATATTAGAAGCAGTGATAATAATATATTTACTTTTACTTTGTTTTTAGCGGGCAATATGAAAACAATTCATCCTATGTTTCATCCAGTTATAATTAGTCGATGATTTGTAGATATACAAAACAAGCGAGCGCAACATTTGACATCTGCGCATGCGCAGATTGTATGCGTTGTGACATTTTGTCGTCTGTCACAATTACCGAACAAATTGAGTTTTTCATTTGTTTTTTCGTGCTGGAAAACAAATGCATTTGCGCTCTCGTACAAACTGGGTTCAGTTGGGAGTTGGATGGTGTCATGGGATGTAGTGACCTCGATAGTGTGTCGCTCTTTGTAGTCGCGATGGACAAACGACATTTATGTGTATGAGCATTTGCGATGTTGTTTAAATTGTTGTGTGTTTGCACGTTTGTTTCACAAAAACAAGTAAAATATAATTGTGTAAGCTAAAATGGTCAACTAGAGACACAGTTATGTTGAACGATTTAATAAATTTACTTTAAAAATTTTTCGTGTTTTAGATATTTTTTCCTGTCAAAGTTATTTTAGTTTTTTGTTATGTTTGGAGATGGTTTGTTCTGAAGTTATTACAGTTTTTCTTACTAATTTTGCAAATCAACTAAGTAGATATATATTTTTTAAATATTTATACATTCACAATCACGTCATGTAGGTACACAAAAGGGTGTGGCACAAATTCTTTCTGTTATCCAGAAATTAGTTTTCTCCAAACATTACTATCCAAACAAGCAACTCTAGCTTCATCCACATTCATCATACCTAGGGTTACCAACTCGGCCCAGGCCGAAAAGAGTACATTTCTTAAACAACAAGATTAAAAGTATATGGATAAACCCATACATAGACTACTTTGACATTTCTCGGAAAGTTGGCAACACTGTATTTTAATAATATTATAATTTATGTGGGCATTAGGAGATACTTTTCTGAAAATTTGATCAAAATCGAATAAATAATGTAGCCACAATGAATTTTTAAAAAAATTTGTGATTTTTTTCTCGATAAGTTGGCAACACTGTATTTTGTTAAAATTGCATAATTTATTTAAGCACTAAAAAAAACTTTTTGAAAATTTGATTAAAATCGGTTAAATAAAATGGTCATAATAAATTTTTAAAAATTTTACTAATTTTTTTCTCGGAAAGTTGGCAACACTGTATTTTGTTAAAATTACATAAATTATATGAATACTAGGAGAATCTTTTGTGAAAATTTGAGTAAAATCGGTTGAATAACATGGCCTTAATAAAAATTTTAAAACTTTAGTAATTTTTTTTTCGGAAAGTTGGCAACACTGAATATTAATAAAATTATGTAATTAATAGGAGCATTAGGGAAATCTTTTCTGAAAATTTGATCAAAATCTGATAAATAATGTAGCCACAATGAATTTTTAAAAACTTTAGTAATTTTTTTCTCGGAAAGTTGGCATCACTGGAAAAAACCAAAACCACATGACCATCTTGGGCACTAGGCAAATTTATCCTGAAAATTTCATTATAATCGGTTGAACCGTCTAGGAGGAGTTGCGATCACAAAATTTTGTCTGACGACCGAGCGAGCGAGCGAGCGAGCTGACGACGCACATCCATACACCCACATAAACTAAGTTCAGATTCGTCATCTAGAGGCTATATGAAGGATTTCTATACAAGTTTTTTTTTTTTTTGAAAATGTTACAGACACCGTACCAAACACTATACTACTTTTTCCTTGCAGTCAAAGTAGTAAAAATCGTACACATACACACATATATGTATGTATATATATATATATATATATATATATATATATATATATATATATATATATATATAAAATTGCTAAGATATGAGATACATGTATTTTAATATCAAAATGAACAATTTAAACAAAAATATACAATGTACTTTTTACCACATATTATACGACGAACACAACGTAACTTACAAACGAAAAGTTCGTAGAATACGAAATACTTGTAAATAGAAAATCAAAATAAACAATATTAACAAAAATACGATCAAACTAAGAGCGTTTGAGCCTTGAAAGTATGGATATTTACAACTTGTTTACATTTATTTCAGTATTGTGGCATCAGTGTATTTTTTTTTAAAAGAGTACATTTATAGTATTTTTTGAAAAAGTAAGAGTACATAATTTTCCTTGCTCAAAAAGAGTACATGTACTCTTAAAAGAGTACGGTTGGTCACCCTAATCATACCTCTCACACATACACATAGTTTCGCTACATATTTCCATCTTGAACCTTTGATTTACGAGTAAATTAAAAAAAAAACTATGTATTGTATTAGAAATATTTTAAGATATAAAATGTATATGTTTAAACGTAATATCTAAAAAATAATAATATTGTTTCCAAATATATTCAACAAAACATACCTCTTCAATTTTAGTCTCAACTAAAATAAATCTACGTCTAAAAATTTTCCACATGTATAAAAATATACATATGTAAAAATATAACACTTATATACACAGAGTATACACAAAATAAAAATATATTCGGAGGGCGAGAAAAAAACTCTATTTTTCTAGGAAAGTATTTCAGCATCGCATAGTAGTGAAATGTAACAATACGGCTTTGCATAGAAAGTCATATTCATCATTGTCAGCCCATATGTTGTAAACTGTTCGGGTATGACCATAGACAATATTACATACCGTATTACCTCGGTGGTTATAAAATGCGGGGTGGAAAGTGTAGGAAGGGAAGAAATAAAAATACGTCAACATGTGCGAGAGTGCGACATTGACAATAAATAATCACCCGGACCAGTTGTCTGACTCCGGCCATGCTTTCGCGCAATTCACATTGTTTCATCGCACATTCTCTCGGACATTTTTATGATTACATTCTGGGAAATATCAAGTGACATTAATTGCCTGGGAAGGCGAGATTTCGCTCACTAGCGTTTTTTAAAATTAATGAAATTATGTTTTCAAAGTTTTTTCCTTCGTAGTTGAATGATCGGATGACAAGCAGAAAAAAGTTGTAAAATAGTTTTATTTTATGATGTGTTCTGCAACTTTTTTATGTTGTTGATAATACCATTAGAAGTGGAAGTTGTAGAGAGGTGTAATTTTGAGGGGTAGAAAAATTGTGTAGGAAAAACTTTCTAACATTAATACTAGATTCTAAGTAGAGATAAAGAGTCGGTGCACAGCAAAATTAGTATTTAAAAAAAATATCTTTTCACGGCTATGCATGTTTTAAGGAAGGCCCATTTTAAATTTTACGGTGGCCTAAAATTTGTAGTTACGCCATTGGATTCGTCTACTAAAGGTTAGTGGATTTTTAATTTTAGATAATAATAAAATTGAAAAAAGTTTCTAATTCAAACAAATCCTTCTCGAAAGTGTTCAGAAAAAACTTTTAAAGTATGTTTATTTTAAATTATATAACAATTATCCTGATAGAACAAATACATATTGTACAATTCTTGCAATGTTTAATATTAACAGTCTCACAAACCGTAGAAAAGCAATTTGTTTATATATATATATATATATATATATATATATATATATATATATATATATATATAAATTAATTTAACAGCTTAGTTGTTGACTCAAATTAATTAAACTTAATTAATTATTTAAACTTTTATGTTCCTTCCATATATTCTCGTAACTCCTATATTTTTTATTTACCTACTCCGCGCTTCAACATCATGCATACTTCTCCTATCTATCAAATCTACCAGTCAAAATATTCTAATTTGATATATTTAAAAATTCAAAACTAATATTTTATAATTGTCTTACTAATTGCCACTAATTCTTTGTAATTTTTTCTTCCCAAAACAGTAGTACCATTATTTTATGAATTTATAAATATATGTATATTTTCCGGTTCTATAAGATGAATTAAATTAATGTTTTTTATGACTTACTTGTAAAATAATTACTATCACTTCAAATCGCATAAAAAAATATTTTAAAAGTTATTTCCATTTTTATAAAACGATGCAACATATACGAAAATATTAAAATATGCCTACTATACATGCGTAAATAACTTAGATACATGGAGAATAAGGATTTCTTCGAGTAAAGAAAATCATTGTCATTCAAATAAATATATTTTTTTAAAAGTGACAAACAAATAACTAAGATTTTTTTTAGTATAACAATGCTGTTTTGATTCCTATGTTGATGTATGGTAATGAATGTTGAGTTTGATTGCAAAAGCATTAAAGAAAAATGATTTTTATGTGCTATTAATTTTTTCATTAATATCAAGGAAACGTTTTTCTGCATGTACTTGTAGTAATGAAGTAATGTATTAAGATGTTTTACGGAACTAGAATAATCACGGACATTTTAGTTGATTTCTAATAATAAATAAAGTATTAAAAGCAAAATAAAATAATCACATTGTATATTAAAGCAAATACATATAACTGTTAATACGTAAAACATAATAAATAATCCAAATTTATTATTTCTTAATAATCATCTTTTAATTCGTCGGGTAAAGGTGGAGGTTCTGGTGGCATCTTCTTCTTTTTCATACCTTGATAAATACCAAACAACCATCCAGTATGTAAATGATTATTCTTTTCAAACATGTACTTCTCCCGATGACACGTTTGCAACAACCGTACCAGGCCAGTTAAAACGATTTCGAGGAACATAAAAGCAATAAGCGCAAAAAATATCTTCCACGCGATCGTTTTCGTATAGCGTAATAGAATCGTGTGACATCCATGTGCCGATATTGATAGATTGGTTTCGGGTGTGTATTGATACGTTGAACCAATTGATAAAATATCGTGATGGATGCATGGGAACCGGGAGGACATCGAACAACAACTGAATGGAGTGTCGTCGCGTAGGGGTCGTTCTTGACTAAAACGAAACATTTTAAAAAAAAAGTTAAGTTAGGTTAATTTTGTTATGTTTATGTGCAAAATATCTACTTAATGCAAAAATAATTCAGTAGCAATCTGGGAAAAAGTGTTTTTTTTACGTTTACGTGTAGAAAAATGCGTAAAAAATGTAAATAATGTATAATTTTAGTTTTTTATTACTTTTGTTTGCATTTGTCAAATTTGTTGTGATAAGTAATATAAATCACGTGTTTTTATCAGTATTAGAACAAACTTAAAATGACGGGATGTTCAAGATCAGTGAAGTTTTGAAAACTTTATTATAAATTAGTCAAACAAAGTAAAAAGTATTACGCTCTGTTTAGGTTATTATAATAAATAGTATAGAATTACTAATTATACATTTATTTCCTATAAGATTTATTTTATTTAATAATTGTATCTAATTTTCTGATATTTTTTTTATAACAATATTTTGTTAAACAAATATATGTAATTTTAATAACTTTTTTTATATTTTTTTGATACGCAGACGCTGTATGTAGAAATTTAGTTAATGTACTAGTTTACATTGTACTATATTATTCATTTATTTTATAAATTCCGAACAACTTCTGTAGAAACTTTATGCAAATAAATACAGGTAGCCGTAGTCCAGTGGTAGCTTGTTGGACTCAGACCCCAAAGTTTTCTGGTTCGTACCGCACTCACACCAGAAATTAAATGAAATATTATTTCTGGTATTAAAACCTTGTACCACTGAACTAATATCGGCTGGATCTAAGTGATTCGAAACCCATTATAAGCTATAGGTTCCTTGTTTGGCTGTGGGCTAACTAACGACTTGCAACATTGACAATGCAAGTAAAAATAATTAATAATTTATATGTTCAACTTCTCGAGCATATAGCCCATATATGTTCCATCTAGGAAATTACAAATTTGTTTTTATTTCGGTTTTAATTAATACAAATTTTAAAATAATGTAGCTGTTATAAATAGCTGAATAAAAATATGTATATATATATAAAAAAAAAACAAAATACCAACCATAATATTACAATAAATCATTAGAAAGTACATTTACCAAAACAAAATTCAAAACCTCCATTAATACTTTCATTGCATTTTCTTAAACGCGTCCGATAAAGATATCTGTAAATCCCATAATCATAAGGTCACGTACAAAACGGTGTAAAGAAGCAAAAAATCCAGTAGAAGAAAGAGACAAAACGCAATAAAGATGGAAATTACCTCGAGATACACGGAACGCAAAGAACAAGTGAAAAACCAGAACCTAGCTAGGCTTCATCTTTTCGTTCGTACAATCTAATAGCAACAAAAAGATTTCATACACAAACACACAGGTAATATCGCAAAATCGTTTCAGTTGTGTGATGTACTTTTCCTTAAAAATAAGGTCAACTGACTGAGCGGAGTGATAAAGACCTACTGCCTGGCTCAAACGCAAGTTGATGAAGACGAAATTTTATGTATAATGCGTGAATGGTAAAACGCAACCCCGACTAGGATGGGCGTTAGACTGGTGCGTCTACTTATCTAAATGACCCTCGCGGGATACATTCTTCGTTTTTCTCTTTCTCGTCGTGATAACAGACACAAAATGAGTTTCTTTTGTAAGGAATAGGATAGAATGGGTGTATGCCCAAAGACACTGTTCGGTGCGATTCGTATTTGAAGAGTAATTCCCACATAAATCTGACTTAGGAGTGATTATTAATTTTTTTTGAATGTTCTACCGTGGTACTTTTTTTTACTTCTTTTCGTTGCTTTCGTTTCGTTTTAGTTTTATCCACATCTTTTCTGTTTCATTGAGCAGAAATAGTATTAAGTAAATGTTTTTTTTTGAGATTTTCTCGTTATTTGTTTAATCAGTATAAATTATCATATCGTCGTTTAGTTTATTTTTGTTTAAAGTTCTAATTAGATTTCAGTCTCTAATAGCTGTAATTTTGTTTGTATTTTCACCTATATTTGCAAATTAACGATCTCAAATAATGTCGGATAAATATTATAAACGATACACTAATTTTGTAATTTTGCCAATAAATAATCAATTTCAACTTGAAAATATTTATATTTGAATGAATAAAAATTAGTAATTATACTTTAAAATAACTAATTTATAATAGACAAACTTACATAAATAAAAACTTGACATAGTAAATGATTAAGCGTCACACCGGTCAAATATTTATTTTCAATAAATTTAAAAAAATTTAAACAATATATAGGGTTGGTACTTAATTATCAGGCGTTTTTTTAAACAATATTTATCATGAAAAAACAGCAAAACAGTAAACGGTAAACAAAACAGCAATTTTTATTAACAAATAACCCGCCTACAAAAACGCTTGATAATTATGCACCAATCCAATAATATTTAAAAAAAATTTTTTCCTGAAACATATTTGTTTTGGTACTTATAATAATTATTTACTATATAAAGTTTTTAATTGCTTTTAATACAAATAATTCAATTTGCTCCTATTTAAAAACCTATAATATAGTAGAAAAGTTTAATAAATTTGACAGTAATATGTAAAAGTTGAGAAAATATCAAAATAAAATTAATGTTTTCGTTATGGCAACTAATAATTTTGAACACTTTGTTTCAAATAAAATAAAAGGGTCTCATTCATTGTTCATTGATTAATTAACAAATAAACGAAAGAATTAACTTACAAAAGTTTAACAATGCTTTATGCACCTAGTCCAAAATAAAATTAATTTGAAAATTTACTATTATTATTATTTACTTGCTTTAATTTAATCATTTTACGATTAATTATTACTATTTTAACTATCTTACGACCGACTATATTCACCAACATTTGTTTATGTAAAAAATTAATACTTCCGGCCGTTACTTTGTGAAACTTCATATTGAAATAAAATAAAAAAGTTTAGTAACTTTGAAAATTCACTTTAAAATACACATGAGTAATGATTGTAGTTTTTACAAAAAAACAGAGTTTGATAATGACAATGTTTGTCGAAACTGCAATCTCTACATTTGTGTATTAAGTGAATTTTCAAAGTTACTAAAGTTTTTATTTTATTTGTTTATGTTTTTAATCTTCGATGATAAATAAAGATCAGATTTTTATACTGATAATAAAAACCAAACAAATGAAGTATTCACATACGTCAAAATCAATTTACGAGAGAGCCATCGAATTGGAATCCCCATCGTAAGTCAAAGATTATTTGTGAAATAAACATTTAACTTACTCTTTAAATCCCAAATTAGGATCAAACCATTGTATTTCAAACCATTCATTATACTTCATACTTCCACAACATTGAAAGTGAACTTGCAGTGTATCAATTGATATCTTCGATTCACTATTGTTTCGATAGTTTTTCATAGCATCTGTTATTCCATCATGTAGCCTTTCGTGTAAATTATACGCGTGACTTACAGAAACAATTGACAATACAAAGATGATCAAAATTGCCATAAAATTTAGTAAAATTAAAATAAATAATATATTATTTACAATAGAACTTTGAATGCTTTTTCTTAATCGCCATATGAAAATATACATGATTTTGTTAGAAAAAAGGCAAAGAAATGCTGGTAAACCTAAGGTTAAGGGTAAAACATTACCATCGTTATCTGTTACCATGTTAATAAAAACGCCATTATGTGTTTTAGTTTCGTTAGCTGCGTATAAAAGAATTATTGCGTACATAATGTTTATAGCTAAAAAATAATACATTTTGTAAGTCAGTTTTATGTTTTTCTGTAAATATTTGTGTTAGTTATGTATTTATTGGAAATAATAACGTTAATATAAGTTAATGCCAAAATTCTGAATAGATCTTGGGCATTACATATTGTTTGTTTTTCTCTCTCTATTGAATGAAAAATTGTATTTACCAGAAAACAAAACAATATTCTTTAACGATAAAGAACATTTCAGAATTCCACAATAAATTTTTACATTTATGTAGTCAAATTCTGAATATTAAATTATAATAAAATAAAACGGTTTTAGGTTGTAGTTCTGTATTAATATTTATTAATAATCGACGATATTTTTTATTTATTTTTTCTTGATGAAAACGTACATTAAGTATCGTTTATTATTAATAAATATTAATTCAGAACTACAACCAGAAGTTGTTTTATTTTAATATAATGAGGTCTGAAAGATTTTTACTATATTAAATTATAAATAAATAGAATTTGTTTTGGTTAAACTTTATTTTACGGTCACGAAATGTATTTACTTCAAACTTTACTTTTGCACATTTTATTAATATAAATCACGAAATGTTAAAACTTATTTTAAAAATTCGTTTTTAACATAGGCAATAAGTAAGATGAATTAGTTGGAGGTGACATATATGGCGGCGCTCAATGCAGGATAGGTTAGGTAAAGAATAACAGTATATTATAGTAGTTACGTAAATATAGAAAAATATACCAGCAGTTTTTCAACATGCTAAAAACAAATTTTCAAAATTAGTTATAATATTGTAAATATCAGTTTCGCACTAAAATTTTGTGATTTATATTCATAAAATGTGCTAAAGTAACAGTGAATATCAAGTTTTATCTTTATTTTCTTAAATTAATTTAAATTTTTTAATTTTTTTCGATATGAACGAAAATATTACGATATTCTTTCAGTAACTTAATAAAAAAAATATTTGCAAGTACCAAGCAAAATATAAGTTCCATAGAAAATATATTTGATCATTGGCCACGGTATAAGTACCATACCAATACCATATTTAATATGCAAAGGACTTTTATATTTAGCACTGTCTTTATTTACGTCTTTTTTTCCCTTCAATTTTGCTTCAGATTTCGTTGACTTTTTAGTACTTTTAGACGTTTTTGATATTTTCGATTTACTTTTCTTCCAAATGGCTTTTAATGCTTTACTTGGATCAGGAGGTATCTTAAAATTTGTAACACCTTTTTTAGATTCAATATTATCCTGAGTTTCGTGTTCAATTTTGGCAGGAGTTTGACTACCTGCACCGATTTTTGACTCAGTTTGAACCTGAACTTCTTTTTGTGATACAGTTTGAGCGGCCGAAGACAATTTTACCCGTTTTTTTTTCATCGTTGTACGTTTTTATCTTAATGAGAAAATTGTTGCAAAAAAAAAAAAAAACAAACTGACGCAATAACGTGTGACAGTTATTTCATGTGTGTTTGGATGTTGTTTTTTTTTTATTTATTGTGCTGTTATTCATTTGTCAAGCGTGAGTAACGTGATTTGAAGAAGTTGACTGTCTGTCATATTTTGTTATTGTTGGAATAGTTTGCTACGAACAAAATCGAAATTGCTGTAGTTGCTATTTTTGGAACTGTATCTTTACTGGTCTATGGTATTCGTTGGTTTATCAATAAAAAAAATTATTTAAGTTATATATATATTATAACATTAAATAAAATCACTAAATTACAAGTTAAATATTTTTATTTTCTTCTATACCAACGTTTTTAACTGATTGAATTCCGTTTATTACTTATTATTTATTAAATTTGACCAGTCAACTATTTTCTAATTTAATATAACTTTAATATATGTATTTGAACATTTATACAAAAATATTATTTATTTTTAAAAATATGAGGCTGTTTCTAATATTTGCATTTATATTTTTTATAATAAATTCAAATTAAATTTAGAATTACAATAAAAAAAATATAACTCAAAAATATAAATTCATACAAACATACACTCAAAAAGGTGTGGCACAAACTCTTTCCATTATCCCAATATCAGCCTCTTTCAAATATTCCTATTCAAACAAGCAACTTTAGCTTCATCCACATTCATAATTTCTCTCATATATGCTCTTCTTTTAAAATATAAATGACAAAAAAAATCTGATAAAACAAATAAAATCTACATTTAAATACGTAAAAAATATTTTTAATTTATTTAGGAGTAAATGAATTATAATAAATCAACTAAAAAGGATAAAATTACTTAGACGTATGTATTAATAAATTTTAATACAAAATTACAACCTAATATCGTTTAATTTTAATATGAGTTCTGAAAGATTTTTACTATATTGCTTTACTTTTTCGTTCTTAATAAAAATAAAAAGGTTGATCTAAACGTAATATATTCAATGCCATATTATTTTAATAGTAAAATTTTATTTGAGATTATTAAAGAATTAACATAGAAACAAAGTTAAAAAAAAAATTTTTTTTTTGGTATTTTTTGAAAAAAAAAAAATAAATAACCTCTATGTAAATACATATCAGACATCAATATATTTTGCATTTTAATTGGAGAATATCTATATATTAGATTTAAAATGGCTTTACGATTTAAGTCTGTATTAAATTTTATTAATAATCGATATTTTGACGTACGCTACGTAGATAATTATCAGGAAAATGATGATGATTTACGTAGAGTACGTCAAAGCGTCGATTATTAATAAAAATTAATACAGGACTAAATTCTAAAGCCGTTTTATTTTAATATGCTGCGTTCTGAAAGATTTTTTACTATGTTAGCTATATAATATTTTATTCAGTTATTTGGCAAATAACTTTAACATATTCTTTGCAAAATGTAATTTTAACTAGCAATTGTAAAATTGACGTTCATATTGAGTAATAAAACAAATAAATCGTTCTTTATATAAAAATTATTATAGAGCCAACGTTCACAAAATTCATTTTTCTTTTAATGTAGTGCAAATTTTGAAATGTAATTTTCAGTTTTAATTAAATTACAACTAAAATATGAAATTCATATTTGCCTCAAGTTACATAGTTCAAATATAATTTTTTTTTTAATTATCAATAGTTATATACAAATGTTTTATATGAAATGTGTCAGTTACATACTGCGATATTGCCAGCGGCAAAAATTTCATATTGCTATAGAACTAAAAAGGTTACAATGCAATTCAATAGATAAATATTTCTTTATTGCTTTATACCATTTTTTTAAATATATTTAAACTGAATTTATTTTACTAAGCACACTATATTTAATTAATGATTTTTTTAAAATAAAAATACTAATTTAATTAATGTACACAATTTCTATAAACATTTATTATACTGTTACGTGTTTCATTAAAAACTTTATACATAAATTTGTTATTTTGTAATAATAAGATTTTGTGTCTTCTTCTAATAGATAGCGTAATAATGCGTTTGTCCTTGTTTGACTTCTAGAATTATCACTGAACTCTGTGAACACAGATATTATCAAATCACTTTTCGATAATGGCTTTTTCTTCTAATAATCTCATTAAGTTTGCTCTAATAATTATAATCGTAAATTACGTTTTTTCAGATATTGTCATTAGAAACACTCGTGTTATAGAAATGTTTTCTCCATTTTAAGTAGCTTGGAAATTTTGTTTAATTAGCAGAAAATGGAAGTTTTTTTGAAAATGAAATTATATTTTTCATTATTTATATAATTCGATTAGCTAATACGATCAAATTATTTTATAAAAGTTAACAATTTTTTAAAATTATTTAGTAAATCAACTTTTACACAAATATTGGAAAATTGATATCGTAAATTTCGATCACTATAGAAATATTGACAAACTTATCACCAAGGCAACATTAAAAAACTGTCAAAATATTATTTCTATTCTATTAAATTAGTAATTCCTTGCAAATTAAAGATTCAGTTTGTCCATATTTGTATTGTAAAAGTGAGTCAAAAATTAAATTACAAAATTTAATTCTAACAAACTAATTAATTAACTAACAAGTAAATACATAAAAACTTGTAAAAATAGTTTTTCAACTAACATGTTCGATAAATTACGCGTTTCAAAAATAATTAGTTTTAAATTTAAAACTAATTTTTTTAATGGCAAAGCGTGATAACTTTAAAAACGGACCAATGAATGAGAAGGCACTTCAAAAACAACTGACAATCTAGTTACCAACGTTTGTTTTTTTAATTCTGTGTAAAAAATATTAATATAGGATTAAAATCAAGACAAAAAAAACTAATAGTACAAGAAAATGATACTCAAAATCGATATTAAAATGTTTTATAAGATAATAAATCTAACTCCACTCTAAACAATGCTGATCACGTTAGCTAGCTACTTTATAAATATGTCAGTAGATAATGCTGCTGTCTCTTTCTCTGCCTCAAACCACTGTCCTCCACCATTAAAAGAACAAAACAAAATCAAACTCGTCACGTAAGAAAAAGCTAAAAGAAAAAAAAAACAATAAAAAGTGTGCGCGGTGCGGACAGTTAACTAGCTGCATTAGATTGAATCCGCATGGAATAAAAACAAAATACCAACTAAAACTTGGAAACCGAATAAGACACGAAATGGAACGAGAAAGAGGGAATTATTGTCGCCAATGCCACTACTGTGTCATTACCGGGGCTGAAAGATAACACATATGTGTGTATACAGAATTTGTATTGTATCCGTGTAGTGAAGATGTTTTGAAATGTGTATACAATAGGATAAATACAAGAATGACAACGCAGCAGTATAACAACATTGTATATTTCTCCCACCCTTTTTCCATCGTTTTCCCTATTTGGTTCTTTGTCTAGAGCAGTGATTCCCAAAGTGGTCCAGGTGGACCCCCAGGGGTCCACGGAAGACTCGACGGGGGTCTACGATGGCGAGAAAAAAAAATGGGGGTTCACTGGTTGTAAGTGGGGGTCCACGAAAATTTATCTGGTTTCGATCGTAAAGAACTAAAATGTTGGCTTGGCTGTACCTATCAATGTAGGGCCTACATTGTAGGCAGATAATACACTAGGTACTAAAAAAAATTCCAAATTTTTCGGTGATTTTTGACAGGCTTTATTTCGGTGCAAAATGGTCGTATTGAGACTTTAAAAAAAGCATTTTGAAGCTTTATGATTCAAATTTTCAGATTTTTGCTAAAATATTTTAGGAGTTACGGTTCTCATGCAATACTAACAGATAGCGCAAAAAAATAATATTGCAAATTTTTTGCTTGTTTTTTTTTTGTCCACGGGTGTGAAAATTTTTTTTCAGTTAGGCCGGCATATGGATCTGATAGCCTGTTTATTTAGTATTAATTTCCTTTTTTTTAAACCTCCGTTAATTTTTTTGAGTAGTGTATTTTAAGAAAGTCAGCGACTGTTAACTTGTAAAAACTTGCATATTCGATATTTTGAGTACAACGCGTATCGAGACTTGCAAAGCGCCGCCCGCTAGCCAGCCAGCAACGCTAGTTAAGACGTGCATAGGGACGAAATACGACTTGTACTGTGCTTGCAATCTTGCATGAACTTGTTTGATTCTTCACCAATATAAATACGAATGCCAAGAACAAACGTTACTCATTTGCTTTACTCATTTGCTGTGCTCATTTGTTTCGGGAATTTTGAAAAGAAACGTGTGAGTGAATCGATGTCAGTGTTTGCCAGTGCCGGAAAAAGTAAGTATACCTGCCTATTTGTTATACATACTTTTATTTTATATTGTAGTAATATTATATTATTTGTTATGTTTGCGTGTAGTAGGTACGTAATAAAAATTAAATACTGAACAGGGCCATTATTCGATACTTCTATAAAAGAACAGAAAGCCGAGAAAGATTGAACTTTTAGTACTTTTTATTATAAAATTATTTATTTACCCGACTGTGGTGATTCACTAAAAGAGAGTTATTATAATTGACCTGCATGTTTGTACATATTTCAGTGCCCTCGTAGTTGCTAATGCTAAATGACTAAAAATATTTTCATAAAATGTACCACTCGTATAGTAATGTATCAACGTAATAAATAAAACATTAAAATCGCGGTGTTTTGACGTCAAAATATTCTTTAAAAGTATTTTCTCTCGAATTTACAGAAATGTATCAAAATATAATTAATCAAAAAATGTTTTGCATTACATTAAAATAGATTCAATCTTAGCGGCTTATTGCTTTTAATAATTAAAATCAGTTTTGCCGCCGGCATTTTGGTTTTTTCATTGCAATAATTAACTAATTATTCCCATTCAATTCTGTTCAAATAGCCATATCCTGTTAAAATCACCTTATGATTACTAAAACAAACTTTTTTTTTTCTTTACACGTAGGTAACTGATACGAAACATGGCTGAATCTAAGAAGAAATGTCGACAATACAGTGTTCAATATTTGAAATTTGGTTTTGTTCCATCAACGGCCGACAAACGATTGCCCATATGCCTTTTGTGCAACAAAGTTTTGAGCAATGACTCGATGAAACCATCGAAGCTCGAAGATCATCTAAGAAGGTGTCATCCTGATAAAATAGGCAAAGATTTAAAATATTTTCAAACATTGAAGGAAAAATATGAAAGAAGACCCACCGTGCAAAGTATGTTCGCTTCAACGTCTCAAAGTAACGATGATGGCTTGCGGGCATCCTACAATATCTCATTGCTTATCGCGAAATCTGGAAAACCGCACACCATCGGTGAACAGTTAATTTTACCCGCTGTTGAAGAGGTTTTAAAAACTGTTCTGCACAAACCTCCATTTGACGTACTTAAAAAAATTTCTTTGAGTAACAACACTGTACAAAGGCGTATTGATGAAATGAGCTCTGATGTTGAAAGCTTCTTGTGCAATTATCTGCAAACAACTCATTTTTCTATTCAATTGGATGAATCAACATTACCTGGCAATGAAGCCTTATTATTGGCATATGTTCGATTTGTTATGGACGAAGAAATCCATGAAGAGCTACTATTCGCGAAAACTTTGAAGACGGACACAAAAGGAGAATCAATATTTAATGTCCTGAGCGATTTTCTTAAGGAAAAATCGATTCCATTTACAAACATTACTTCGGTGGCAGCAGATGGAGCTCCTGCCATGTTCGGGCGATATCGTGGGTTTATAAGCCATCTTCAAAGAATTATACCAGGAGTAACTGCAATTCACTGTGTCATACACCGACAACACCTGGTAGCGAAAAATTTGAGTGATAGATTGCACCAATCGCTTCAATTTGTGATTAAAGCAGTTAACAAAATAAGAAGCAACGCGTTAAATACCCGTTTATTTGCACAATTGTGCGACGAAAATGATGAAGACTTCCAACGATTACTCTTACATACTGAAGTACGCTGGTTGTCGAAAGGTGCATGTTTAACAAGATTTTACTCACTTTTTGAATCAGTTTTAGAGTTTTTGGAAAGTAAAGATCCAGATTTAAAAGAAAATCTGATCAAATTGAAAGCAGACATCGCGTATTTGACAGATTTGTACAAAAAATTTAATGACATTAACTTGCAGTTGCAAGGGGACAGCCTAAATTTAATAAAAACAAAGGGTGTAATTTCGGCTTTTCTTGGAAAATTGAAATTTATGAAGCAAAATATTAGTCGGCGCGAATTCGCACAGTTTCCAAACTTGTCACAGGCAGAATGTCTTGATGAGGATATTCAGACATACGTTCAACATTTAAATGCCTTGCATGATGACTTCAAAAATAGATTTGAAGATATTCTGACGATGGAAATACCACCATGGATCATAAATCCATTTGATGAAACGGAAGTGGCGAATGTGGTATTGCAAGAGGAGCTACTCGAGCTTACCACCAATGAGGAGCTGAAGGTGAAATTTAAAAAAGGCTATCAAACATTTTGGCTGCAAGCAGAAATTGCCGAAAAATATCCTGGACTGTGGGAAATTGCGAGAAAACTTTTGATAGCGTTTCCCTCGTCATACCTTGTCGAAAAAAGTTTTAGTGTGGTGACAAACCTATTAACAAAAAAAAGGAGCAGATTGAATATCACAGAACGGGGAGATTTGCGGTTATTCCTGACAAAACTGAAGCCAAATATTGATAACTTGCTATCAATTCATCAAGTGCATCCCTCCCATTAAAAATGACTATTTTTTTTAATTGTTGAAGTTACGTTATTAATGTTTAATTTTAAGTCTATTAAGTCTAATCATATTATTTTAATAAAAAATTTTAATGAATAATGAAAATATACTATTCTTCTTTTTATTTTTACCACTCCGAATTTAGAGTTGGAACTCAGCCGCGACGCATATATCCATCGTTAGATCTAATCTTCACATTTTTTGACGAGTTTTGGGAATATGGTAGAAATGTAGCAGCAGGGGGTCCACCGAAACCAGTAAATTTTTGAAAGTGGTCTACGGGGGAAAAAAGTTTGGGAACCTCTGGTCTAGAGGGAACATTTGCTCGAATGGTTGATGTCTAGCAATTTGTTTGTTTACACACGCATACATATAGAACGACGATATCTTGATGTCGCACTTGATTTTCATATACGATGTTTGTAGTTTTGTAGCTTTCTGATTGTTAAGAATGCTTCACGCTACTTCAGTATGTGTGTTCTTGATTCTCTGCACTCTTGTTCTGTTTTTGTTCTGGAATAATTCATATAAAAATTAAAAAGTTTTAAGTTAAAGTTCTGTTTAATTTTATATTACAATATTTTTATAGTTTATTAATTGAAGAAAGCCAGATTTTATTTAAATCAGTGTTTTCATATAAAATCTATTTTGTATTTTAAAACGTAAACATGTTTTTGAAAAAGTATAAAATTAATTGAATTGGTTCTATAAAATTTTCAAATAAATTCTTTTAATTTAATTTTTAGTAATTTTATATTCTGTTGCGAATATTTGCGACATTTTATGATTAATTAATTTATAAGTACATGTAGTTTTATTTTAAATTTTAACATAGATATTTTTGTTAAAGTCATTACTTAAAAAATATCAAAATGGTTTTTAGAAAATTTCTTGGTATTTTCTGGATTTACTCTCAAAGAGTTATACATCAAGTAGGTGGAGGGAAACTCTACAACTGTGTCATAGGTCCTAAAATAATCCGGCAGAACAAAAATTGAAAAAAAGCCCGAAAAAGCGTTTATATAAAAATTTCTTTTAATTTTTAAAAATTTTCTAAAATTTCGGGAAAAAATTGAGACATGCCCAAAAATGTTTTCCAAAAAATTCATAAAATCATCAAATGAAGATTCGTAAAAAAAATTGAAAAAAAAATTTAAAAATGTGTATTGTCAGAAATATTTTTCAAAAAATTCCGAAAATTATCAGAAGATTGTAAAGATCCTGAAATAATTTATCACCAATCAGCTAAGATGAAGGATCGTCGGAAAAATGCATTTTTCAAAATTATTCCAGACTTCTCCAAAAATTTTCACAAGAAAATTAAATTTTCTAAGACAGCCTGCAGTAGAAAATTTGTTTATTTACATTACCGATAAACAACCCATCAGCACAAAGTTTGATGACAATTTTTAAGAAAATTTTTTAGTAAATTAAAATATAATCTTATTGTGGTTTTTCAGTGATCTTTGACCACTGAGTACGTTGAGTATTTGTGTAACTTTTGATCACTGATTAAGACTTTAGCTTTATCTTTTGCTACTAATGATAAAAGTTTAGCTTCCGAAATACTTATATAGCTTTTTTAAGTTATTGTTTGTGGTTTAAGGAAAATTATTGTATTGAATTTTTTTAATTTTCTGTTAGCTTTAATATGGAAATATAATTCTAATTAATAATTTTGGTCATATTTGCAATAACAATAGTTAAAATATTTTATCGTGGTAAAGATAAACTTATCATAATTTTTTTAAATTAAAAATAATAATAACTACTTTAACACTTTTATATTTGAGGTGCGATATATTGTATGTACAGTTTTAAATATTAAAATATATTAATTTAATTTTATTTCATTTCAAATATGAATCAATTGCTCAAAATATTTAGCTTTTGCTTAACTTAATTTATAAAATTTAATATAAAATTAACTGGCAAATATTGTATATTAAATAGGGAGTTATCGCAAGTACAACGATAAATTTAGCGTACGTTATTTACCTACAAGCGAAAGAATGCGCATGCGCATGGATTTAGCGTACGGTAAAAAATAACCGCGGTCCGCTATTTTCGGAAAATAGCGGAGCATTCTCTCATATATTATTTTGAGTGGTGATGTTATGTTCCTGTGTTTATAAACTTGTTATTTTATGCAGTTAGGTTAAGTTGTTGTGAAATAAATATTATAGAGATTTTATGGAACAGCAACAACAAATTCTGACGATTTTAATAAATCAGCTCAATTCCAATAAAACTAATGTATATATATATATATATATACTTACTTATATATATATATATATATATATATATATATATATAAAATTGTTTTTTTGTTGAATAAATACATGTATCAAACCTATATTAAATTATTAGATTACATTTAGATATTCCTCCAATTTTAGCGTACGGTAAAATATGGGAGTGCGATAACTCTAAAGTGTCATTTAGCATACAAATTAAATAACGTATAACGTCACGTGATTTTAGCGTTAACGGAACTTTAACGTTGTGTTTGCGATAACTCCCTATTATTATATAATAAACTAACTAGACATTAGCAGACTAACTTTTATTTACCCATATAGACGGACTAAATATATTTATCCAATATTAATTATAACTATCAATTTATTACAATTCAATAATAAACGTGTACAGAGTGAAAAGGTCAGTTCTATTTTGCAAACTAAAATTATTCGGACTACAAATGTTATAATTGCATCGTTAAATTTAATAAAGCGTTCACGTACAATATTTTAGCCTCAGTCAGTGATTGTGAATCCCGGACTCTCCGAGTACGTGTTGTTCAATATGAAGTTAATATTTCAATATTTGATAGAGTTAATATGTGTTTGAATTTATACTGATATCAGAATTCAGTGGTTTTGTTTCATACACTCGCTTCAAGCTGATACAAATTTATTGTTATTATATGCTTTAGTATTGTTGATATTGAAATATTCGGTGAGCATTTTACAGCTACAGTTTAAGTGCACCGTATGTTGCTTTAATAATCACGTTTATTGATGTTGCTTCTTTATTAATTAAACATAAATTGATTAAAGGGAAATACTACTCTGTACCACGCGTTCTAAAAATAGGCAAAGTTTAGAAATTTTTTTCATAGAGAAATAGTAATGTAAATGTTCCAAAAATTTTTTTAATACATTATTACGGTATATTTGAACTACATTTTCAAATTTATATGTTAAAAAAAATGTTTTCAAATTGTGACGTCACGTATGAATATAGCAGTCTACAAATAAAGTTTCCAAAACTTTTACAAATGAACTATGTTTCAAAATAGTTGATTTTAACTTATTCTGGAAGTGATACACTGAAAAAATTGATGTAAGTTTACATATTTTATAAATGTGTTTTTATTATTGCAGTAAAAATTACAAAATTCTGCTATTTTATTGTTAATAGTTATGTAAAATTAAATAAATATATATTATATTTTTTACAGTGTAGTACTTCCAACTCTTGCATTTTTAAATTTTAGATAAGCACCAAAAAGTCAAAAACAATTAATAAAAATGTCAAAAAATAAAGTGGATTTTTTAGGTTTAAGTTCTGTATTAATATTTATTGATAATCGACGTTTCGACAAACTCAACGTCCATCTTCATCAGGAAAACTAATACAAATGACATTTACAGTAAATAACAGAACATAAAAATAAGTTATTAGGTAACAAATTAGTAACTAGATCATGAAATTTTTATAAATTTTTAATTAATGAATGCCAAATTTGATTTAAATCACAGCCTTCACATTGATTGATAAATAAAATTTGGTTTCCATTCATTAAAAATTTATAAAAATTTTATCAATGTAAAAGGGTATACTATTAATATCAACATTCCTTAAAAATTTATCCTGATGAGGAATAGCCATTATTACGTACACGTTAAATAATATTTTATTAGCAAATTATTATTACATTACAGTAATTCTTTTAATAGTTTTCTAATATTACAAATAATAACATTAGAAATAATTTATATGTCAGCAAATAGTTATTACAATATTTCTGTTATTATTATTATTGGTTAATACAGATATGATTGCACGCATAATTTATAAAACAGATTCTAGTTCATTTTCTATTTGTCCTGTTAAAACATTACAATAAATTATTGAGCATACTGTATCTACAATTATGATAAAACATATTTTACAATAATCATTTTCATTTATTTATTATGCTTTCATTATTATACATAATTTAAATTATTATTCACGTATTACATTTGTATACAGTGAACGTACGAATGAATCTACATTTTATAATAAAAACAATTAATTTGAATTCTATATTCGTTTGTCGGAAAACATTCGCTTTTATAAATAAACAAAAAATTTTGCATACTGTTATGAAAATCAATTATGTTAAATTAATATGTCGAAATTAAATACGATTTTGGGTTTTTAATTCATTTATTTCATTATAATATACACACATTTTAATAAATTAAATTAAAATAATAAAATACATAGTAAAGACCAAAATTTTCCTGCTCGAATATATTAAAGAAGTAATAGAATTAAATAATTAAATCAAATATATACTCAGGTTGAGAAGACCATATACTATTTCAGATATAAGTAGCATCGACAGAAATAAGAATGCAAGATTATAATAATCTTGAAGCGTAATAAAATATGCATATTACGTTACTATATATCCTATGTATAAGGAGGTTATTATGTTACTAGTACAATAATGTACATTAATATACAGCAGTTAGTTACTATATACAACACTAGTGGCAGCACCAAAAATGAAAATATGATCTTATTATAGTCTTACAGTGATCATTGACCGCTAGGTAGGTTGAATATTTGTGTAACCTTAAATCACTGATTAGAACTTTAGCTTTATCTTTTGTTACTGATGATAAAAGCTTAACTTTCAAAATACGTATATAGCTTTTTTAAAATTATTGTTTGAAGTTTAGGGAAAATTATTTCATTTTATTATGCTATATATAAATATGTAATATCAGTATTATGGTACGCTTGAAGGAAAAAGATTATCCTAGACATTTTGACAAATTGTGAATACTTCTAACATCTATAAAAGCATAGACAAATACTACAAGCTCTGTTTTAATTTCGGTTTTAAGTAATATCAATTTTAAGACAATATAATTGTTATAAGACTAGAACAAAACAATTGAACTAAAACACTCAAAACCAATCCTGGTTGTATTAACCATTATATTTAACAAATTTACAAAAAAAATCACATATTTAATGATAAAAATTTCATGTACAAGCACGTCGATTTAAACCAGGTAAAAATAGTGTAATATTGAATCACGCGATATCGTAAAAGATATAAAAAAAAATCACCCCAACTTTCTAATACCCATAAGTCTCGTTAAATTTGCGAAAAAAAATCACCAATCCATGACGAGCACACCAAAAGCATACTAATATCCCTTCTTAAAATGACGCTGCCACCGAAACGTGTCTCACGGACTCTAAAATTTCTGCTACACTCCCACTAACCACACTGCGCATGTGCGTGTTAAAAATTTAATCGAAATGACTTTTTAACAGTTCCTTTTCCTTCGGTATGTTTTGTCGATTTTCCTTCCAGTTCAAAGGAAAATACGATCCGTGAGCTGCGCGGATCGCGAAAAATCCTTTGGGTCATTAATAATCATAGAAGATATGGGGAGTGACCTAAAAGATATGTTGGAAGTTACGAACACATACACGGAGAGGAAAAGGAGTTAAATGATGTCCCACTTGGGACGACCATGGATTTTGTATTCAGTGACGTACAGGGAATGAAAAATTAATTGACGCGCTGGGGGGCCATGTTTGATTGGCTGATAGACGGGAGTAATTGTGACCTCCTAACTTATATTCAGTATTTTTATTTTCTTTAGTTAATTTCGCATAAATAATGTTGATGTTAAAGATGAAGATAAACAAATGTTTATATTTGTTGCACTATAGTAATTTCAGATATATAATATACACAGAATTTAATAATTCAATAATTTCGTTACCTTAATTTTAATAGAATTTAATTATATTTGAAAGAAAAAACAATATTTATTTTGTAAAAATGATGTAATAAAGTTATACACAAATTATTATTTACAAATAATTACTAATCAATGACAGGTTTATAAATAACACATTTGATTATAGTTTTTTTCCTTCGGGTTTTGTTGGTTTTCGGTGCTTTGACGATATACCAGCCAATAATTTTATAAGCTTATTTTAATGTTTTATACGATATTCGACGCTGTTTTCCTATATTAAATTTTGTTAGTTTTAAGAAAATTGTAGAGTAGTTCCCCACGATCTTCGGTTTTTTGTTGTTAATAATAATTGTGTATTTAGTGGAGGATATATTTTTAATTTTATTAGTGCCTTAATTAGATTTTTTTGTTCGGTTTCTAGAAGTGGGCAGGCAAAAAACGATTATACTTTATAATTTATAACATTAATCAGTGTAAATGCACTGATTTAAATAAAATTTGGCTTCCTTTAATTAAAAATTTATAAATTTTATAATCTAGTTACTTATTCTATTAGGTCTAGTAACTTGTTTCTATGTTCTATTTATTTACTGTATTATTTGTATTACTTTACCTGATGATGAATGTATAATTAATGAAAATTAATACAAAACTAAATCCTAAAGCTGTTTTATTTTAATTATAAAATTTTTAACTAATGTAACAATCTATAAAACTAAATAAAATTATTTAACAAAAATTATTACAATATATAAATGTATGCTAATGTTATTACGTAGATGTTATTCTTTTAAACGTCTATCTGTAATTAAATTAAGATAATTTAGTTTCCGATGAAACTGGATTTGTAAAAATGCAGCTTAAACAAAAATCAAATGCAATTGAACTTTGAACGACGACCAAAAATATTAGAAAACTGACAAAGTGGATATGTCAACGTACTAACTTCTACAAAAGGCTAAATAGTAAAAATCCACGACTGTTATACTAGTTATCAAAAAAAATATATAAAAATTTATTTAAGACTTTTGTAACTCTTGCTACTATATGTTTTTAAACACATCTAAAATGTAAAACAATTGCTGAAAATAAGGTACAATAACACGGAGAAGAAAGGAAAAGCTAAATGCAGTAGAAATGATAATATATACATGTATATATAACGCACGCATGCGTTTTCGAACCACGTAGAGAATTTTGTATTAGTCGAAGTCTTTTATTAGTTTGGTATGGTATTTGAATGCGTAGTAGGTTTTCTCAATGGCATCGTTTCTCGGACACGCCAGACTACCCAACCGGAAAAAAAGAAAAATTCTACTTCCTTTTTACTTCCACCTCCCCCACCCCCCCCTCCAACTCATGCGTCTCTCTCGCGCGCAATGCATTGTGGGACCCTTCCGCTTGGATCAAGGGTCACCGGATGTGCTAGGGTCAATTCTTTCGAGTTCCTTTTTTTCTGCCTTTTCTATAACTTGTAACATCTTTTCTGTCACTATCACTGGACCCAGATCTATTTTACTTTTGCTGTAGAAAAATCTGTTGTACTACTGGATTGGATAAGCTCAATGGGTGAGTATAAGTATGAATTTATTGGATTTAAGAGGGTGCATTTTGATAAAGAGGATCAAAAAAATAGATTTATTTAAATTTATCATCTCAAACACGATTGAGGTAAGTATAAGGACAAAACTTCAAAATTATAAAAAATCATAAACTTGCTATAGTATTACAAAGTTAAGAAAGGACAGATTATGTTTATAAGTTTATACGAATATTAACAAACAGCAAATTAAAATATTGAAATTGATAAACTTCTAATTCACGCCGATAATTCTAATTCTAAAAAATAAAAGGAAATAGTTGCGAGACTTCACAAAAAAAAATTGATTGCTAGAATGATAAAACATTTTTCACTCAATATTAATTTTATTTCTAAATATTTTTGGTTATTGTCCGAAATCTTTAAATTTATTAATTTTCAAGCTATTATAGTTATATTCATACTTTCCTACACTTTATAAAATTGATGTAAATTTACATAGTCTATAAATGTGTTTTTACAGAAAAAATGTAGTATTACATCAATTATCACAGTAAAAATTACAAAATGATGTTATGTTACTATTAATAGTTATGTAAAATTACATAAATATATATAACATTTTTATACAGTGTACTTAACACAAAGTTACTATCATGTTTTAGTCGTAAAGCGCCGTTGATTCTGAACTGCACTAGGAGCATTTACTGGCTTGAAAAATACAATAAAAATTTGTTTATTTAATAATTTTTAGCAACAATAAAATCAACAACAACTGATACAGCTAAAATTGTGTATTTGCATTGTTTTTTCTATAAGTTTGTAAGTAATTTAGTTTAAAACATAACAATAATTTAATAAGAAGTAAAAATGTGTAAATATAAATAAAGCTTTATCATTTTAAATGTAAATTAAATGTGGTTTATAAAATATTGATAAAATGAAAATATTCATGTAGAAAAAATACATATACACACAATATTCTAACTAAATTTTTGAATTCTGTTTCATTCTCTGTTGAATTTTAAAACAAACAAACTAGTAAAAAAATATTAATTTTTGAGTTTGTTTCATTATTTTATTTTTATTATTTACTATATGATAATTATTTACTATGATAGTTACAAAATGTGGATTTCTTATTATAAATATTACATATTTTAACGGCAGAATAAATAAATAACACCATCAAAAAATGTAAATGTAACAAAAAGTGCAAAAAAATGCTTGTCTACAACAGTCCAAACCTTTGCACCGTGAATTTTTATTCAGAAATTAATTATTCCGCCAAATAAACAATATGAATTATCCTTCCATTATTCATGACCTCGTCGTTGACATTTTACAAAAATTTTTTTTTATTAATATTAATCATTAAAAATCGGTAGAATCCGCAAATACTCTGTCTTAACAAAAGTTTGTTATTTCTTGTTAAAAAATTAAAACAAATGCACGACTGTAACATCAAATAGATCTTGACAATTGCAAAATTAAAATGAAATAAATAAAATCTCAAAATTCAAAATAAGACGGCGATGCTTATCTGTTTTACAAGTTAGCAGGCGAGGAATATCGTTTGAATGAATTAGAAAAGATGTGATCTTTGAAGATTTAATTTGCGACATACGGTTAATGTGGATCAGACGGGGATAGACTGTGCGTCTAATTCGTGAATCAAATTTTCGTTGTTCTGCTTTTTAGGTTTTTGTCCGATGTGCAGCAACTAGACAAATTAATTTTTAATTACGAATAAATTAAACGAAAAATCATTAACTTCTCTTTTGTTTTACGCGAGTCTGCATTCATGTTGATGTTATTTTGATAATTATATACCCGGATTATTTGAGTCGTTACTTTCTTGAAATCTGTTATGGTGGCAGTGTGAAAAAAATATATATTAAAATTTAAAATAATGCTTTTTTTACTAGTAAATTTTGAATAAATATTTAGTTTTTTATAAAATCAAAATTGAAATAAATTTATAAAATAAAATAATTAAATAATATTGAAAAATAGTACTTTATGTTACGAGGAGTAGAAAGCGATGACCGAGGCAAAGTCGAGACCAAGCAATTTGGGTGAAACTCAAAAAAGTTTTCTTTTTCTTCAGCGATTTATTTTTCAAGCGTTCTAAACGATACGGAACTGAAACTAAACAAAAATACATGCCACGTAACCATAACCAGTTACTAACAGTTGTAGAATAGTATGTATATATATATATATATATATATATATATATATATATATATATATATATATATTATTTATATTTGTTACGTGATTTGTGAGAATTAATCTTGCTTTGGTCAAATATAGAATTTCTGACTACTCGGCGGAATACATTGCATTTCTTGCACTTCTTCAATTAATAAATAAAAAAATTATTTCCTAACACATATTAATTGATATTATAAGCTCAATTATGAATGGTTTTACTTCATTTAATTTTCACTGACCTCGTAATGTAGTAATATCATCAATATTTACATTTTAAATTTACATATACTATTGAATTCACTTCGAATCCCGGCGAGGCCAATACATTTTTTCAAATTTATTAAATTTTCTAATTATACAATATTAGTTTACTGCGATTAAGTGGAAATTAAAATATTGGTTAAAAACGTATAGTGTCATCGCAGAAAAATTGCTTTTATACTTTAAAAACAATTGACAATGTAGTTGTCTAATTAATTCATTAAAGTGTGAATTCTGTATAGTTTTCGTTAAAAATAACGGTCCGTTAAAATAAAAATTCTTAGATTCCGTAAGAAATCTTGTTGCTATATAGCATTAGCAAGACTTCTTACGTAATTTCAGAATTTTTATTTTAACGAATCGTTATTTTTAACTGAAACGATACAAAATACATTCTACATTTTATGCAACTAACTCCAAAAAAAAAATATACAATATATAGTACTAAAAAATTCATTAAACTTAAAAATAAAATAGAACAGTTCCGGGTTAGCCCAAACATGGAAAACCCTCAGTGATCAATTATTCGACACTAGTGCCATCTGTAATGCGAAGTCACGTCACGTATTTTCCTTATATATATCTCATTGCGGCGTGGCGGCCACAGCCACCCCTGACCGCTAAAGATTACGTCTCAACCGTCATTTGTTATTCGCTAAAGCGTCTATGTATGATAGAGAGTCACGGCAGAATGTATGAGAGACGATTTTTTAAAAACTTTTACACCGTGATTCGATCGGAACGGAGCCAGAAATGGCGTTGCGCCAAAATCCTACTTGTGTTCGGAACAGATCTATAAGTTTTGTAGTTGATGTATGTAATGTAAGTTTCGTTAGGAATTAAGTTATAGAAGAAGAATTGCAATCGGCAATTAGGTTTTCGGAATAAAATTCGCTTGAGATAAGTTTTACGGATAAGTAAAAAATATTGAATTATGATATATGCAGCTTGTCTTAGGGCAGGTATTTTGAACCTCAATTAAAATTATTTGGTAGTTGGTTAAATTAAATGAGCAGAGACGCTATATAAATTATATTAAATTGTATTTATAATATATAAATTTTAATATTTTAAAAAACTAAATTAACTTTAATTTAAAATCGACGTTTTGACGTGTATTATCATCAGGAAAAATGATACAAATGATGATGTATAAATTTTAATTAAAATTAATATAGAACTAAATCTTAAAGACATTTTATTTTGAAATATTTTAGTATATTTATAATAATGTAATATCAATAACATAATACGAAAATGAATAAAATTTTACAAAATATTTGTCGTGAAATTTTTTGTGGAGCACAATGTTGCTGAAAATATCTGGTGATATCACACTTCAGCCCAGAAATTATGAAAGAAATAATTTTTATATAAACTTACGTCAAATTACTTAAATTTTTGATATATGCAAAAAAGATAAACCCTTTTTTGCAAGTATCCTATGCATATGTTGTTTATGAGAGTTACCTAAGACCAATATAAGAAATTTTCATTAACCAATAAAAACAACAAAAAAATTAATGTTGATATAGGATTTAAAGCGCCAACTTTATAATCCGCCTAAAATTTGATAAAAAACATTTTTGGATGTCAGCGAACAGGCACAACAGTCATTAAACTATGTAAATACAAGATTAGAAACCCCGAAAAACTTCCGTTATCAAACTGAACATCTTTTGTCTTACACTGTCATTTGTTAAACATAAGGCGGGGGGCGCGCGCGGGCGACTGCTTTTTGTTTTCATTTTCAACAACGTCGCGACGCCTGAAACAATTCGGAAAACCGACGAACGAACCGGTTCGTCTCTGTGTCTTTAACGGTACGATGTGCGCACACACACACCCACACACACACAAGTTTGTGATACACCAGAGTGTGCCAAGTGAAATTTGTTACCGTCATTTGTTTGGCAAGAAAGACGCCGAACGTCGCCCTATTTTGGTCGATGAGGTTGTGTGGCTGAGAGGCGGGGGGAGAGGAGAGTTGCGATGATGCAATGTTTGACATGCATCGTTGCGATTTTACGCTATCTATCATCGTCATAGTGGGATAGCGAGCTGCTCTATGTATAAGCTAGATTTTCAACCGGTTTTTAGTTCGCTTGCTTACAACAAATTTTGTTTGTGTGATATCGCTGTTGTTTTGTTTATTTGTACATAGATCACACTTTTTATGGATAATGTATTGTGTTTGTTTGAATGGATTTTTGTGTTAGACTGATCGAGTATTTTAACGGTAGAAAGTATAAAACATGTACAACAATACTTGTATATGCATGAAATATATATTGCAACATAGTTAATATAATTTTTAATTCTTTTATAGTTTAGGAGCGAATGTCTATAATGAACGTATGTTTGAAAGAATACAAGTATATACATATATACATAATAACGCCATTTACCCAAATAGGGTGTGGCACTAATTCTTTCCACTATCCCGCAATCAGTTATCTTCAAACATTTCTATCCTGACAAGCAACTTTAGCTTCATCCACATTCTTGATAATAAAAGGTATCATTCTTCTATTTCTACTACTTGGAAACTTTCGCCCACGCGATACACTCTCAGTCATATCACTCCAACTACTCATCGGACGTCATAAAAAAATTTAAAAAAGCTTTAAGATTAAATTTTGTATAATTTTAAATTAAAATTGTATATCAGAATCAGAAAAAAATATACAAATGACATAAATAATAAACAAACAAAACATAGAAATAAGTTAGTAGGTAACAAAGTAAGTAGATTTAAAAAATTATTAATTATTAATTAAAGGAAGCCAAATTTTATTTAAATCAGTGCTTTCACAGTGATTGATAAATAAAATTTGGCTTGCATTAATTAAAAATTTAAATTAATTAAAAATTTTAATTAAATCAGTGCCTTTACAGATTGATTGATGTTATCAATTATTGCTTTGTGAATGAGTGATAATGAAGGTAAAGGAAAATAGGTGACGTGCTTTCAAAATGTCACCAATTCCCCTATACATATACGTCTGCATGGATATCCAATAAATTGATAAGGAGATATAATTTGTAGTGTTTTACGTGAGCAAATAATTTCAAGTAACTGGTAAGAATAAAAAAGACATCAGTAAGAGAGAAACATCATGAATGTGGCTGAAACAAAAGTTACTTGTTTGGATAGGAATATTTGGCGGAAATTAATTTTTACTTAAATGGAAAGAGTTTGTGCTGCACCTTTATGGGTACATGATATAATTGTGTTGTCTGTATGACTAATAATTTATTTCAATATAAGTATAAAAAATTTATGTAATTTTACATGTTTTTTTGAATATAACTTTTCATAAAATGTTATATAATAATAAGAACTTTATTTAGCTTCGTGCTATACAAGAAACATTATTAGATTCTATAATAAATACTAAAATACATATTATGTAAAATATGTATTATGTAAATTGTCACAGTAAAATTACAAAATGTTGTTATTTTTACTGTTAAAACCTGTGTAAAATTATATAAATTTAAGATATATTTTTACAGTGTAGACAAAACTCTGCTTATTAATGTATATTACTAAAATAACTTAATTTAACATGTTATATATTTTGATAAAAATTGCTGTGGTTTTTGTACAAAAATTACAACCCTTAAAGCGTTTATAAAAACCAGAAGCGCTTAATAATCTGTCAGCTTTTAGAAGAACAAACTATAACACAAAAGCTCTTGTGAATAGTGACGGAATCGTGTGAAATATGAAAATGGCGAGCGATTGATTTTTAGTTCGAAAAACAGGGTAAAGAGAGAGCGCGCGCACTAAACAACTCAAAGGAAAATCTATTGCAAAATATGTATTTTTCTTTCGCTGCTCTGATACTGACATTTCCGCTAGGTATAACGCACTCGTATGCAACATCATAACAAACACAGTCAGTGGTGGCGCATATGGGGCGCGGGCATAGTTAGAGTTCTTTGATGATAACATATTTTCTCTCGGGTACCGAACAACCTAACAAAACTACGGCAAAATTCTAGTTATTTTTTGTGCAGGACTTGTATGTGTGTGTGTATGTGTGCAGTGGATGGCAAAGTAATTTTGCAATGTATTAGTTTATTAAGTTTTGCTTTTAAGTTTATAAACATGCAACGGTTTAGTTTGGAGGTTTTTTTACTGTTTGAATATGTATGTTTGATGTTTTATTTTTTACTGTTTTAGTAAATTTATTTGTGGAAAATAAATAAAGAGTTTTATATTAGAAATTATCTTTAAAGTATTCTTATCTGCTTCGCGATTATAAAGTTTTCTAATTTATTAAAAGTATGCCAAAGTATATATTTTCATATTTATCTCGCTATTCTTTATATCAAATATTACAGGCAACTATTCTGTGAACAAATTAATTTACTATAATTTTTAAATATGATTTACCAATTTGTTGTTCTGATACGACGTTTCGACGAAAGCTAAACGCTCGTCTTCATTAGGTCAAAAATTTATCAATGACATTAAAATAAATAATAAATAAGTACATAGCAACAAGTCACAAGGTAACATACAAGTAAATAGATCACAAAAATTATATGTAGTTTTTTAATTTATGGGTGCCAAATTTTATTTCCTTTTTTTATTTAAATGTCATTGATAAATTTTTGACCTGATGAAGACAAACGTTTAGCTTTCGTCAAAACGTAGTTTTATATCAATAATTAACAGAATTTTATCCTAAAACTGTTTTTATATTAATAAAATGAGTTCTGAAAAATATTTTACTATGTTATATTTTGAATGTTTTTATATTAAATTTTGAACTGAACATAAAGTATAAATACAAATAAAATAATAAATATAAGATAAATTTTATAAACAACAAAGTTAAAGTTTCATTATATAAAATTCGAAGATACTGTAATAATTGTAAACCCATTAATATTAACAGTAGATTGATAAAAGAAGTAATAGAAATTTATAAAGAACAAGATTAGAAATATATGGGTAAACCCATATATAGACCACTTTGACATTTTTCGGAAAGTTGTATTTTAATAATATTATAATTTATGTGGGCACTAGGAAAATTTGACCAAAATCGAATAAATAATGTAGCCACAAAGAATTTTTTTTAAATTTTGTGATTTTTCTTTCGATAAGTTGGCAACACTGTATTTTGTTAAAATTGCATAATTTATTTAGGCACTAGGAGAATCTTTTATGAAAATTTGATTAAAATCGGTTAAATAAAGTGGTCATAATGAATTTTTTAAAATTTTAGTAATTTTTTTCTCGGAAAGTTAGCAACACTGTATTTTGTTAAAATTACATAAATTATACGAATACTAGGAGAATCTTTTGTGAAAATTTGAGTAAAATCGGTTAAATAACATGGCCATAATAAATTTTTAAAAACTTTAGTAATTTTTTTTTCGGAAAGTTGGCAATATGTACTGGATATTAATAAAATTATATAATTCATGGGAGCATTAGGAAAATCTTTTTTGAAAATTTGATCAAAATCGGATAAATAAGGTAGCCAATATGAATTTTTAAAAATTTTAGTAATTTTTTTCTCGGAAACTTGGCATCACTCGAATGCTAGACAAATTTATCCTAAAAATATCATTAAAATCGGTTGAACCGTCTAGGAGGAGTTGCGATCACAAAATTTTGACTTTAAAAAATATTAAAAATTACAAAAATTTACTAAGTTATACGAAAACTGACGAAGACAAAAGTTTTTGGTTACAACTTGTTATGCAACTTTTGTTAAATACATTTTTATTTAAATACTTTCTTGTTGCGAAATATTCGTAAAACACATAAAAATTACCTCAGTAAACTACTATATGTTACTTCTGGTGAATGGATTTGTATCAAAAATTAATCAAAAGAGATATTTACGTCCAAAGCTTAAATAAAAAATTGTTTATCGAATTTAATCTACACGTGTCCACACACAGACAGACACAGTTGATTTATATTGTAAAGAGTCTAATTTGTTCTTATCTGAAAATATCTCTAAAAGTTAAAACTGGTATAAGTAAAAAAAAAGGTTTAAAAAATAGGTTTAATAATCATGAACCAGCAGTATTTGTAGGGTTATTTTTAAATGTAATATTTAATTTATGTATTCATAAAATTTTGTTCAATATTTGATGAAATTAAAATAAACATATTCATACAATATGCATATAGACATGTGTATTTTATGCGAGCAAATTATTTTATTCGATATTTTAAAATTTTTAATTTCGTCTATGTCAATATATATTTTTCATCCAGTTGTAATAAATACATACCTACGTTTTATGTATGTGCCGACATACGTAGATATATATACTCGTATAGTTGTAAAAATTAATTTTGCTTGCACATAATTAAAAAAATATATACTAGTATTCCCTCAGAAAAGTTTAATTAAAATCATACTCGCTTATTTTACATTGTTAGTTGAAAAATTTGTTTGCTTTTCATTCGCTACCTATATGTTTAATATTTTTAATTAGCATATTCAGATATTTTGATTATTTTATTAGAAAAAAAGTTAGTTGACTTTGAATTGTTGAATATATAAACGGAATCGTCGACGTAATGAAATTACACATTAAAAATGAGAGGAATAATTTTATTGTCCTTGCCCAATTGCTCGCTAAGTGCTGCCATGAAAAAAAATTTGCCATGATAAGGATGATATGGAAAAATGCGGAATAATGAGTACTATAATCTAGTGAATAAACCATTATTCTAGCATGCATGGTTTAGTAGAAAAAAACTGAATTTTTGAAAATCTCTCAAGGGATGATTTTTTCAAAATATGACTTCACTATTCACTAGATTATAGTATTCATTATTTCGCATTTTTCCATATTATGCTTATTTTCCTACACCTCATAGTTTTTGAGAAAAAAATAAAAACCAGAAAATCAAAAAAACATTCTAGCGCCCACATGGCACATGCTAGCAAATTAAAACTAAAACCAAATTATAGAACTTTTTATGCCCTATCGAAAAGTATTTTAAGTATTTCTTCGAATTTTACTCGAGAAAGTAGTATATCGCAATTTATCGAAATTACATGTTACGCCCATACGAACTTGACGAACGAACACCCGGTATATATATATATATATATATATATATATATATATATATATATAATAATGTGACATAAACTCTTTTCATTGAGACAGATAATAATTTCCGCCAGACATTTTTATATCTTAGTAAGCAAATTTTGCTTTATTCATATTCATAATACTTCTCATAATTTTCCTATTTTAAAAACATTCGCGTCTACAAAACACTTTAATCCATCTACTCATCGGGCGTGTCCACGCAGGCGTATAGCTTCAATATCACTTACATATTTTTTTAACCAAACGTTCATTAGATCTTAAACCATCTTAATTGATTTGCACTAACTTTGGTAACAATATTTTTCCAATTTAGTACTTTTATACACCAATTTATTTCGAATTTCTTCTAGTAATACAAAATCTCATTTCCACAAAAGTTATTTTCCTTTTCTTTTCGATGTGCTATGTTTATTATTATGTTGTGCTAATGGTATATAAAAATTAAGAATTAAGAAATACGAATCAGTTTCATTTGAAAATTAATTAAATCAATTAAAATTAAAATAACGTTTGCGTAAAATAATTTGTTTGCAAATATCTTGTTATCGGACCCCAGCGAAAATAACAAGAACTGAACATTTCGAAGTTGGAAAAATAATGATAAATAAAATATATTCCCGGTTGGCCATCGATCAAAACAAAACAAAAGTGTTAGTGCCCCGCACTGAACACATCGGAAACGAGTGGATGGACATACGGAACACACCTCGGAAAAGTCTTCCATCTTGGCCTTACGTTAGTCCAGCAAATGTATCCCGAATAGTGGGATTCCGTAACTCATATTCGTTATCTATCGTTATAGTTATAGGAGAATCACAATAAGTTTGTAAACACGTCATAATCGAGAGAGGCGAAACTTTGTAATTTGATAGTTTCTAATGAACAAAAATATTTCTTTTCTATTATATAGACAAATTTGCAAAATTTATTTATTAAAATACATTCAAGTATCAGTCACCAAGAAGTGAGAATTCCATATATGATGTATAGCGAAACGTCTGCGATAAAGATAGATCGAACACGGCATACCAGCCCAGAAAATTCTATAAATTCAATAATTGTATATTTATTTTATTATTTGTTTAAAGTTTATCTTGAAAATAGCTTTAATAAAATGTGGTGTATCTACATTTTTGAATGAGGAAAAGCGATTTAGCTGTCTCGACTTTGGAAAAGTTTATTTACAAAAAAAGACTCATTGCTGGAAACCAATATGACGAAAATATATATCTTTTTATTATTTAACATTAACATAGTTATACGAGTATAAACAGGTTTGAATTCAAGACTAAATCAAAGAAACAATGTGAGAAAACAGTAAATAGAAATGGCATAAGCAATAATATCTTTTTTCTGCTATTTAATGAGCAAATTCTTAACTATTTCAGAAATCCAGTTTCTTTTGTACGAGCAAAGTTTGGTCTTACTAATATTTTGTTACTATGCAACAACGATAGCGTTAGATAACGAGTATGAATTACGGAATCCTACTGCTCGACAGTGGGCAGTAGCCGGAGCGCTCAGACCAATTTACCAAACCGATCCCCAATGCACAAGCTTGCACGCACGATGAATACCTTCGAGAGGTGGTCAAACGAAGACAATTTGGGGCTCCAACACTTAGTTGCTACACGATTCCCGGGGTTTTTTCTTTCTTCCTTCTTTTATTTTATTTCTAGCGTTACCTATCTACGTTTGTTCGCTTTTTCGCTTACCTTACGTTACGTTGAATTCGTGCAACAAGGATTTTGGATTTGAACCGAAAACGAATTTAAATTGAAGAAATGGTATTGTTTTTGTGTGAGATATTTTTATTGATTTGCGTTTGACTTTTTTTTTACTTACAAATGATGATGGATTTATAACGATTTATTAGTGAAATATAAAAATTTATATCTAAATTTTTGAATTATATAATTAATTATTTTTTTATGAGAAAATTAGCGTTGTCTGCATTATATATTATTTATAATTTTTATTAATAACATAAAATATTTAATGTTTTATATAACATAAATGTCTTAAAACTATCAAATAAGTAAAATTCCGAATCAAGTTAAAAAAGTGATAAATATATTTGCTATTATTATTCACTTGTAGCAAATTTATTATTGCCCTAAGTGAAGAAAATTAATTTCTCGGATCAAAAAAGAATAAATAATATTACGTTTTAAAATGGTAGTGAAAAAATATTTTTTTTACAATTACTTAATCATTTTTGTTTATCTTTATATAGTCAAAAGTTGTTAGTCCGTATTCTCACCTCACTTTTAAAAGTGATTTTTTGCCAAAAGTACGTTTGATTTTTACTTAAAATTTCTTAAAGCAATCTTAATTTGTTTATATGAATTTTATAATATTAGATATAAAAAATATATCAGAAATAGAAATACTATTCATATTTGATGAGAAATAGAAGTAAAAATTTATTTTAAAACAAAAAATAAAAGCAGTTTTTCATAAACAAAAAAGGTAGTAAATGCAATTCTTCTTTTGACAGAAAAAAATACAATACTTCATAACGCTGCGAGTCTTACGAGATACAAACAAAATTGCAGCTTTTATTTTGTATTTTGTCAAAAAGATAAATTTTTACAATTATAAAACTATTTAATCAATATATTTTTATAAATTATATCTGGATTTACAAAGTAAAATTTTAATATTGTTTCGATTTATGATAATACTTTATACGTATCTGGAATTTTTTTTTGTAAACATAAAATTATGGTCAATATATTTTTCAAATATTTTCGAATTTACAAAATAAATTAAGATTTTAATATATTTTATGGTTAATATTTCTAAGCTGCTCCTACAACTTATCCTTAATTTATAATTAATTTTATCCTTTGTTTTAACAATCGTGCAAATGTATATCTACTCATATTGAAGATTGAAGATACTAAACTCCTATCTCGGCAACATCCCATCAGGAAGATATTTTACTGAAATCTTTATTCGTTGCCTTGGTTTTAAAATATTCCCGATCGATAACTACACAGTCTAAAAAAAGAAAACCTGTATTTATATAAAAGATTTAAATGTATTCTTCGGTTCGATCTTGTCAATTTGACGAAACATTTTCCGACGAAGAAAAGACTTTATGTTACTTTTGCGTTTTCTTTCAGCAGCATCTGTGTTTTGCTATCGGAATACAGTAAACGGTGTTGTTGCTTAAACCAAGAGCAAGCCGTATTCGCTACTCTGTTTTAATTCAAAATTCAATAATGCGCCGCGGTCACGTATTCGGGAAGGTAAAGTAATATAAATAAAACAACTTTTGGAATTGGATACGACACGATGTCGTTTTAGAAAATTGTTGACAGGCTTTTTTCGTGGTTGATGAATAGATTTTTGTCAATCGCAAATAAAAGGTTTTTGGATTACTTATATGATAGATTGACTGGTTCGTAGTGATTTTCATATTTATAATATTTAAAAGCAGTAACTTAGGATAACAAATAACAACAATTAAATATGAAAAATTGTTGTTTTTAGTTAGTTTACGATATGAAATTGCTTATAAATTATAAAAATTAATGAATTGTAAAGTTTTCATTTTTTTTTATGAAGACGGACGTTGGGTTCGTCGAAACGTTGATTATAAATAAATATTAATACAGAACTTTAACCTAAAGCAGTTTTATTTGAATATAATAAGTTCTGAAAGATTTTTTTTACTGTTATTAGAAGATAAATATGATAATATTATGCTATAAACTGCTCAAACAATTTTCATTTATTTCAAATATATTCCATTGAGATTACTCTATTTATTAAAATAATAAACCTATTTTTGCAAAAACTCGCGACAGTGATAAATTAGTATAAAGATTAACTAGCGATGTCTCACTTTATTAACTCAGGTAGGAAAGAAAACTACTATAATACATTTATTACACTGTAACATAAAATCCTATTTATCTAGTTTGTAACGAAATGAAATTAAGTAAGTTAAGAATACAATAACAGCAGCATCTACCCCAATGGATTCATTTAAAACTTTAAAGTGGTTACAAGGAAAATAATGATAGTGCATTGTATAATGTCGCCAACTACCTACGGTGTGCAACAGGTTGAGAAACACTGGTATATTATATAGGTATGTACATCTTAATATAACCTCAAGAAAGAATTGCATTTAAAAGAATAACCGACACGATCAATTATTTTGGATAATTCAATCATTTTGATTTAAAATAATTTATTTATTAAAATTTACTTTTTCCTTTATTATTAACTTTAGAGTGTACCAAATATTTTTCTTGTTCTTAACGTAATGAAGAATTTTTCAGAACTCATTATATTAAAATATAAAAGCTTTAAGTTTAAGTGCGTTGTAATTTTTAATTAAAATTTGACATTTTGTTAGATACATTATCAAGAAAATATATACAAATGGAACAAATTACTAGGTAACAAAATACAAGTAACTAGATTATAAAATTATTAAATAAAGAAAGTCAAATTTTATTTAAATCAGTTCATTCCCACTGATTGATATTATCTGTTTTTTTGTAAATTTCTATTGTTTTTCTTATCAATATACTGTTAATATTGTTAGGTCTTGCAATTAATTAATTAATTAATTAATTAATTGTAGAGCAAAATTAATTAATTGCAATTCAATGTATCTATAAACAATGATAGAATATCAGTAAAATATTTTTCAAAACTCATTATATTAAAATAATATTGCATTAAGTTAAAGTTCTGTATTTATTTAAAATCGACGAAAGAAGAAATGATATAAATGACCTTAGAGTAAATATCATAGAACATAGAAACAAGTTACTAGGTAACAAATAAGTAACTAGACCGTACAATTTATGTAACTCTTTATTTAACTCAGTGTGCCTTCATAGTTATTGATGTTATCCTTTTTTTTATAAATTTCTATTGCTTCTCTTATCAATCTGCTGCAAATATTAATTTGTCTAGCAATTATTACAGTATCTATAAATTGTACATCATCTAACGCATGTTCATTGTTCAGTAATAGCAGATTTATCTGGAAGATTTAGGAAATATTTGGATATTCTAAAATTACGTATGTTACATATGTATGCATATGATAATTAGTTATATATGTTGAAATTGAATTAATAATAAATATTACACAATTATAATTGAATAAATAAGAAAACAATAGTTCAATTATATAAATTAATTAGACTATGTCACATGTACTAGTTAAACATAATTATCTACTAATAAAGTCAATATAACTAATTTATATTAAATTTAATTTTATAATAACATTAAATAAAAATTAATTGCTTTATTAATTTATAATTTTGTTTAGCATACATCTGTATACATTTATTTTGTATCATTATAATTAATTTTACTCCTATTAGTTTATTTATATTATTGCATTACTATTTTTGACAAATAATTTTTTGCATTACTTTTTTGTGGAAGTATGGTACTTTAAAAATAGTTATTTAAATGTGCACATTTAACCGAAGTTCTAGCTAGTATAGTTTTCCCAACAATTACACCTGAATTTGAAACACACAATAAACTTTTCACCAACACTTACACTAAATATATTTTTCATAAATGCATTAACATAACTTTTTTCTATATGCAGCCGACTGTTTGCGACACACTGTATAAGTAAGAATGTAATATGTTCTTTTAAATTTAAAGTATAGATCCATTTAATATAATATTAATAAATTCATTGCGTCCGCAATTCGAACAAAAGTTTGAAAACTGCTGACCTGACTCGAATGTAACTAGTATCTGAAACTAACTAGTTAACAGTTTCAACTGAAATGAACCAATCAGCATTCAGGATTAATCTCTTTGTAAAGCGAAAAGCGGAGAGTTCGTTCGCTTACTCACTCGGCACCGCGCGCTCCTATATCGGGCTGCGACGTCCGGCGTCTTCGGGCGTCGTCGCTGTTCTTCAAAGACGTCCGGAGAATATACTGCAAGCCACCACCATGTTACTTGATGAACCGAGTCTGATTCTCCTGCTAAAAGTTGATATCGTTCGGTTTCAAACATCATTTGATCAGAGCTCAATTTTGCAGTTCGCATTCTTAATATACAGTTAAATTTGATGCCGAATTTAGCAGATTAAAATATTTAGAAAAAATAAATTACATTTTTTTGCAGTAGGTTGCACAAAGAAGATTAAGCTAATATTTTTAACTCTTTAATTAAAAATGAAGATTATATGCTTATTATATGATTATATGATTATTATACACTGTATTAGGATGGTATTTTAATAATTACATTTTTGCATTAGTATTACGTATTTTGATGTTTATTAGAGCCAAGCTATAAAAATCGAAATAGTGTCAGATGCGTACAGCGGTTTGGGAAGGGTTGAGTTGTGCTTATGGTCAAAATATAATATTTATAATACGCTATAATATCATAGCACATAACACAGAAGGATTTCATCCTTCCTCGACCTTTCCAAACCGACCCTTCCCAAATCAATGTACGCATCTGACACTCGGCCTAACTAGCTTTACTATCTGGGTTTGACCCGACCCTTATTTGTACGCAAGTAACACTAAATAATGTTTGTACGCAAGTGCCACGTACGCAAGTGGCAGGACACCATAAAAATCTGCGTATAAAGTTGTTTAAATTAGTCTCATTTGCAAAAAATATTTATATACAGTGCTATTTTGGTGCTTATGAATAATAGAACTGCATAATAACTGAATAATAAAAAAAGATTGTGTAATTTAATCTAAGTTATATTTTTTAAAGCCTTCGAAATTTTCATTCATTGCAGTTTATATGGAACATCCAGTATATCTAATAAAAAAATTGTATTTTTGATTTAAAAAAAATATCCGCATTATGAAATAAAAATATTGACTTGTTTTATTCAATTCCATCTATAATTACAGAGCCTGCAAACCATTTTCGGAAGGTTGTAAAAACACGGCTTGTATTAATATCTACAACAGTAATATCATTTTATAACTTTTCAAATGTAAAGAAAACAAATTTCGCAAAGTTATAATTATCTTCTCTCGCGAGTAAAACGGGCAAAAGTAAATCGAAACGATTAAAAAATCAAATAAAATAAAAAACATTAAAAGACACTGGTAAAGACAAAACAGCATCGGAGGATATGTAGATAAGAGTATTATCAGAAACAAAACACGAACAGCTATTAAAGCAATCATTAAGCGCGCGGTTTACGAAAATTTCCATTGAGGAAAATTGGAAACTATATTGCAATTCCATTGCAAGTATTATGGTATTTGTTGACCCTGTGTTATACCTCGGGAAATGTACAATGTCGAAAGCGGTATTTTGACGAGCAAGAAGGAGTAGTATTGTTGGTGAAAGGGTGACGGTTCGGTGAAAGGGACATGGTTTGGGCGACAGATGGTAGATGATAATTATCATTGTTCTATTATAAACAGAACGCGAAGGTTTCCTTTTCTATATTTTCTACGCTTGGTAGAACAGCATTGCGACAATGAAAAGCGAAAATTTTGCCTTGCCAACCAATTTTCATGAATATATAAATGTTGTATTGAAATTAGATGGTCCTTTAACCTGCTCTGTGTGACACCTTCAGTTAATAGAAATTATTATAAAGCGATGCTTCTTGATTATTGATGTAAAAGGTTTGATATTCTATTTGTGATGTGAAAGTATTCTTTCGAATGATATATTATCATTATTTTCATTAAAAAAAATATCACATGATTGCAAAAATGTTCTAGGTTTTTATGTTTCTTTTTATAGACTCTTTACTTTCTTAGACTATTACTAGCTATTTTTTATTTGTTCTTCTTTCGGAAGATACAAATTGTTTACTATATTACTTCAAAGATTTTATCGAAAAAAAGAAATTGGTTAAAATAAAGAATTTTTACAATATTCTAACGGCCAGTTTCATAATAAACACTTTAACTAAAGTCAACTTTAAGCCAACAAAAAAGCATCGATTTCAAATTACATTGACGATATTATAATTGCAAAATTCCTGTTATCAATTAAACAATGTTTTTTGTCGAGTTAAAGTAAACTTTAATTAAAATATTTATTTTGAAACATTTATTTTTGTAGAATTTGCAAAAAAATTGGTAAATATCTATCATCTTTTTTTTGATTAAGATTGATTTTATAAGACAAATTTTTCTCTATAACTACTTAAAATATTTTTCTGTATGCCTCGAACCTATCTCATTTGAACAAACTGTTAAAACAAAAATCTAGTAGTAGTAAAAAAAAGAATCTACCTAACCAAACCAGAGTAGTTTCTATTGTCATTTGGACGACAGGAAAAGTACCCAGTCCTCGGAAGAAGACAAAGCATCCATCGTCTTTCAGAATAAATGCAGACACACACACGTGCTGGATCAACGACTACGACACTTCCATCAATGCAGTAAAGAAAAAGAAGAGGGAAGGCGATGAAGCGAGTGTGCGAGGAAAACGAAAAGTAGCTGCTTCTCGGTGAAAATTACCTTGGAAAACGTTCGGTGGACAAAAAGCCAATTGGTTTCAGATGTTAAGCGAACAAGCGAAACGTTAGCAAAAGAATGGTTTTATACTAAGGCAAAATGGTTTTAGACGATGGTTTTGCTAGCTAGCTAGTGTACCTTTCGGATGCAGCTAATGCACCGCCTAGCTAGGAGAAAGCGATAGGTTTTTGTTTTTGCACAAACGACAAGCGTTTGTTTCTTTATTGTTTGCCCGGAGAAACTATTTAAACTATACTTACAATAGATACGAGATAACGCAAAGTACAGTAAATTTAAATTTACTAACTGATGATATGTATAATTTTTTTTGTTTTTGTTTTTTGGATGTATACAAAATATTTTAACTAATAAATTAAAATGAGCAAAATAAATTTATTTATATTTTTTTTAAATGATTTAGATTTTAAATGTTTAATTTTAATTATAATTTTAATATATAAAACGGAAATTTTAAAACTCAGATACTATAATAACGATTTAAATATGGTTCTCAAAATCATATAGAGCAATTATTTCCAATGGTTTTAAGCTATATTTTATTTTGCTATTATTTATAATTACAAAATAAATAGACAAAAAATTCAAATATTGATATTAAACAAGTAAAATATCAAATTTACTATTAATCGTTGTTGCTGTAGTAGAAAAAGATTATTTATTACAAAAATAAATGTAGATAATATTTTAAAATTTTTAAAATACAATTATAATATAAATATTTCTAAAATTGCAAATCAAAAAGTGGCCAATATTGGAAAATAGATAATTTACGTAATTAATTATTGCTATCGTAACAAAATATTTCATTAATAACCGATATTAAATATTATTGGTAATGATCGTGTGATGATAATACATGCGCAATGCAAACAAAATCAAGTTTTCAATATGTATTGTATTGCTCTGCTTTGCAGAGAGTTCGTTGACCTATAGTTATTCCGTGTTATACGCTCGTGTAATATGGGACCTACAAACCAAAGTTTTACCAAGCAATTTTCCGTGTACGTCAAAGTGGATTTCATATTACTAAGTAATAAATTATTACCACAAAAAAGCCGGGGGGACGATTACAGGAAACTAATACGGAATTTGTCAAACTGTCATTAAAATAAGATTAACTTTTGATCTATAGCGGAATAGTTTAATGGGCTATTAATAGAATATTGTTTATTTAGTTTAAATTAAATATGAAGTTATTGATAAAAAGAAAATAAACTTACCCTGCATTAATTATTGAAAATGTATTTCTGAAACAAAGAAAAAAAAAATTAAGCAATTATATTTTTAATTTAATAATTTTTTAACAATATATTTAATATAATTATTTTTTTTTCTGATTTCAGATTTAGATTTTGGAAATTTTCAGAAAAAATTTATTGAAAAAAAATTAAAATGTTCAATATTTTGATATATATACTCTTGTTTAATAATGTGTTTATTATACATTTTTTGATAATTAGTGTTATTGCTCGCGCTCAGAGATGGGCACATATTGTACGTCATGTATTATACATCATTTTTTATGAACAAATTTTTATGTAAAAAAATGTGTAATATGTAAAAAGAGATATTTACATTTCAATTAAATTTATTTCTGCTCAAATTATAAAAAATATCATAAAATTAGGTACAATTATTGTACAAAAGTAGAAATAAGAATATCTTACATAATATTAATATTATCTACTTACTTCGTGTCTACAATTCAGACATAAAGCGAAATATTTTTTACTATTTTTGACAAATTTATAATAAAATTTTATATTTGTTTTCATATTCTTTTAAAAATTAAAAAAAAGAACTAGACATGCCCCTTTTTTCATATCTGAAGTGAAATGAAAATATTATTTGAATTAAGTCGTAAATTTATATAATTAAATATTAAGTACTTATTCGTTTTCTGCAAGTTTCATGATTTATTTAAATAATGTGAAATTATTCTTCCAATAAACGTTCAATCTTACGATTAGTTCAGTAGTATAGCCATTAAATACTGGCATCCTTGGTAATTATTCCGATGTCTAGTTATGTTACTGTTCACACTAGCGTGTTTTAAAATTTTTGAACAATTACGTAAATTAAAATAATGGCACGATACAGCACTTTTTTTACGTTTACTATAAGCAAATATTTTACGCACGAAAAACACTAAAAAAAAGCACAGTTTTTCTAACAATAATATAAAAATACAATTAATTAATTTTAGCGTAAAGAAAATACAAATTTTTTGTAAAGCGACACGATCTTTGAAAAAGTTCTAGTTAGTATCAATTTTAAATTAATTTTCTATCATATTCTAGGCAGTAATCTATTCCTCCTTTCTCCTCATTCAATCGTAGCCGAACTAAGAAAGAGACACAAATGAACCACTTTCTCGTAACCATTTCGCGAATAATTATGTTAGTAGCAGTAAAGTGGCACAAACGCGCCGCGTCGTACCCAAAAACTTCTTCCAACATTCACGTTTTGAGAAGGGTTCACCTCCATATTTCTATGTTACGTTTTTATTGGTATCAAGGGCGGCCGTGCCAACGCGTTACACTACGTCACTAGTGAATTTTAATGGCGCACTTTTCAAATGGGCGGCGCGGCGCGGCGCCCCTATTGCATAGAACCCTGCGGTATTTCAGTTTGGTAGCGTGGAGTCAAAGTCCCTAGATGGAAAAAATTTGGATCGTTGCTTTTGAAATTGATAGCCAAAAACGTTCGGAATACAAATTTACAGATGTTTTAATTTTTGAATATAAATGGCTCGTAAGCGAGTCCCACGGTAATACTTTGATTTTTTCGAAATACGATCGGAGTCGAATTTAACGTTCTATGACCAAGCAATTTTTACTATATTATAAAAGAAAATTAATTTTTAATTGTTTAATGCAATGTTGAATTAAATTTTACTTGATGTAATTTTGTGGATATTAAAGGTTTTTATCATTTACTTGATTTCATCAAAATTTGGATTTTTTACAATTTACGTCTACGTGGACGTCCGATGAGTAGATTTGGTTACACGATTGATTGAAAGTGTTTTGCGTGAGCGAATGTTTCCAAGTGGTAGAAATAGAAGAGAATGTATGAGACAGATATCATAAATATGGATAAAGTAAAAACTACTTATCTGGACAGAAATGTTTGGCGGAAAATAATTTTGGCAGAGTGGGAAGAGTTTGTATATGTATAAGAGTTTTGGGTATACTATATGACATGATTGTGATTAAATTACTATTTAGTTAAAACTTTAGTTGTTAATATGTGATCTTTAAATTACAAAAGACAGCAATTCGTGTCATGGTGAGAGCAAACAACCGCGAACATTATAAATCTCAATTTAAAAAGTTAAAAATATTAACCTTGCCAAGTTTATTAACTTATAATAGATTAATTTACATAAGAATTTTATAAATTAAGTTAAATAAAAATATTAAAAAAAAAAAATAGTATTAAAAAATTTATTAGTAGAATAATATTACTATAATATTATTGAGTATTTTAATGATTAATTATAATAGATTAATGCCCATATGCATGAACATTTTTGTTAAAAATAATTGTTCATTAGAATGAAAATTCTCGGATTCCGAAAGAAATCTTTCTAGGTATATTGAAACGAAATTACCTATGAAATCCAAGAATTTTTATTTTAACGAACCATTATTTTAACGAAAATATTTATGCATACGGGCATAATTCTTGTAATATATTTCTTGCATATGTGACAATGGTATGACTTGTATGTATGTTTATAGTCAAATAAATATTATTATTATTATTATCTTATATCCTTATCGTATATTTGATTCTTTAGTATAATATTTTTTATTAGCAATTAAACAATTTTGAATAAAATGATAAAATTTTGCTTTTTCATCGGATCATACAGATTTCAACTCACAGGTTTCGAATATCATAATAAATATTCAGTTTTTTTTTTTATAATCTGACCAAGACACATTTAATATTGAAAAATTTTAGTTTTCCACCAAAATTCCCAATCTTCTTAAGCTTAATAAATTAAATTATATTAAGATGCAGCACATATGTAGCTTTCACTTTTTATCCAGATAAATTTACAAACAAAACAACACAGCAAAGTAATATCTGTATAAAAAAATATAACAAAAAAGTTTTTTTTCTGTTTATTGTTTAGTGAAATTGGTAACAGTGTTGCCAAGTTTTGTACCAAGAGGTGGTGGATGAGATTCGTGTCACGTATTCTGATTATGCTGTTCGCTTCTCTATTCTGATCTGTTCAACAATAAATTCTAAGATAACTTACTCGTCGCTTTTATAGTGCAGTGGCCCAGGCTTGCTCACTCAGTCTTCTGTATGCGCTGCGATATTGTATATTACTGCAGCCAGATAAAAATACTTTATACGTTTTTCGTACTTTAATCATACGTACTTTTCTCATACTGCTCACTAAAATCCTTACATTTTATTCGAATAATAAAAATATTTATTATTTATTTAAGGTTTACGCAAGATATTTTCAAAATCTGATAAGAAATATGGTATAGTATTTGATCTAGTATCGTCGAAATAAATAAAAATTATTTGTATATACAATTGATTAACCTAATATAACTTAAACGTAGCATTACTTTGTGAAGGTATATGTAATAAATTATAATATGATAATAAATAAAATAAAAATAAAATAATTTTTCTTAAACCACAAACAATAATTAAAAAAAAACCTATATACGTATTCTTTAATCATCATTACTTTATCACTATCATAGGCTTTCCTTATAGATTGTATTAATTTTTGCAGTTAGTTTTATCTGAATTATTATGGTAACAATGACAAAATTTAATACTACTATTTTATATCAGTTTTTACATTTTTCTTCTATTGTTTTGTAATTATAAACAATAGCAAAATAAAATATAACATATAACCATTGGATATAATTGATCTACAGTCTAGACAACGTTGAAAATTCCATTTATATCAATATAATAGTTTGAGTTTGTCACAAACAAACACGTTTCGCTTTGTATATATTAATATGTAATGAGTTTATATGTGTGGTATATAAGTTTATTAAAATAATTTACTAAAAACAAAACTACAGGTAATAATATTTCGTAGAACATTCAATATAAAAATTCGATACATACTCATTATTATAATCCTTGTGCTGCTAAACAAATACGAATACCTTAATATAAGATTATAAAATGGTTCACCCGCCATTAGTATTAAATTCAATATCTTAATTATTTTGATCCAACCCAAAAACGAAAAAACCGCATATCCATTTCACGCAAAAACCCGCAACTAATCTGTGCAAAACCCCGAAACACAAATATCAACACCAACCGAGTTAAAATTTCTCTTCTCAACCATTTTGGCTAGCACCCGCTAACTTCGATCCCGAAAATACTTTTCAGCCCGGCACTTTACAAGCGATCGCAGCCCCTAGTATTGGTCCACACGCGACGCTGATCAGTAACGGAAGCGTACAATCAGCCAGCCGGAACAATTGTACCCGCGGATTTTCGTTACGGCGAAACAGAAACTTTCGCTCGCCCTCGTAATTGGACGTATCGATCAGTTAGGCGGATGAATTTACGACTGTATGTGTGCGGGATGAGAATGAGGCTGGGAGATGAGAAATGTATATAGCTGGAGGAGAGATGCTGCACAGCTTGGGGACTTATTCTTCTTGTTGTCAAGTGTCCACAAGGTTTTGTCGTTAGATTCGTTTTTTATTTATTGTTTTTTTTTTTGTCAGTGGTTGTTGTTCTCTTTTTTAGTTGCAATTGCAGAAGCATTGAATTACGACAATAAGTTTTAAAAGGAAATTGTCTGAAGCTAGTTATCGAATGTGTTTTCAAATAGAAATGTGGAACGCTTCAAATAAACTTAAAATACTATACCGAGTATCCCATTTAAGTTTTTATGCATGGAGATCTCAAGCACCATTAGCGATACGGCTTAAGTTAAATCAGCCAAAATTACTCACACATTATAACAATACTTTATTAGTTAGAAAAATATATAGATATATCGTTTTTAAAACAAAATTTTTTACACTTTTCTTTTAATTTTAAATCATAAAGACCCGTTTTTATAAACGCTAATTAAATTTACTTTAGAAGTAGTAATTACTTTATAGATTTTAGTTATAAAAAAAAGGAATAAATTAGATGTAGTGATATTGAAAAAATAGTTATTATTAAAAATAATAATCTAGTAATAAATTGTTGAAGTAACATTTGTTTTCAAAGTTATTTAGTAGAAGATTTAAATTTACTTGTGAGTAAATTTATATATCGTAATGAAGCTTAGTGTTAGACAATTTGAATATTTGTCAAATATTATATATAACTAGTTCTATTTAAAAATATTAGATGCTTATATTCTGACTGATTATTTCTAATCTTTAAAGGTTATTATCTCGAAACTTACAAGATGTCGATTTGCCGGTTTTCCACTGAAGTCCCCGTATATGAATAATAATATAACTACTAACTGTTATATTATGTTATTTGAAAAAAAAAAAATTATATGCACAAGAATTTAAAAATGGGTGATTATATAGATTCTGTGTCATATTACCGTATTAATCAAAATTTCAAAAAAAAAATAACAGACACTCAACTTCCACATCGTTTATCCTGTAGAATCTTCATCCACTATCCACCAAATCTCTCATCAACCCCAACCGCATGATTTACTTATCCGGAGCGGCAAAATTAGCACCCCCCCCCACCTCCCGGCGAGATTAAAGAGTATTAAAAGCAGATCCCAGTCGGAAAATCTCTAGTCGGCATGACGTGACGTTTTCCCGTTCGTAAACCACATCTTGACTAGCTGTGCTCGGCGCACCGCCCCAGCAATGGTTTAGGCGCTATAGAGATGGAGTATTTGTTAAAATCCTTGTTAATTGTAAGTAATAACATCGAGCAATCGTGCACCAATTACGCGGGAGTGGGACATCTATTGCGGGACCGTTGTTTTACTTGTTTCAATTGGGTGGGCGGTTGTAAAGTTGCACGCAGCAAAATTGGAGATGAATTGTTGAAGTTTGAAGAATGGAAAATTTGAAGTGAAGTTGTAGAATGAGAAAAAATGATTTAATGAATTATACTTGTTAATTTTATATGATATTATATTAATTATTTTATATTACTTACTCGTTCATTTAATTGAAATTAAATTACATAAATAAAAATAAAAGGTGTGTTTAATAAATAAATAATGTTAATTAATTAAATAAATGTTTTTTACTCATTGAGGTTTGCTTTATTTTTTATTTTACTTAGATTAATTGTAAGAGTCGTATATATTTGATATTTAGTATTTTTCGGAAATTAGGACGTTGACATCCACGACAGTCGAGTGCATCGAACTTTGTCACTTTGTCAGCATTTTTAGTCCTTGTTGAAAGTTCGACTGCATTCGATTTTTATTTAAGATGCATTTTTAGGAATCCAGTTTTGTCGGAAACTAAATAATTTTAATTAAGTTATGGAAAGATATTCAGAAGAACAACATTAAATGTAATAAATTGGAAAATAGTCGACTGATAAAATTTAATAAATAATATAAAATAGACAAAATTTAGTCAGTTAAATATTTTTATTATTAATTTAGTTTTAATATTTAGATTTAATAATAATATCATTTTTTTATAACATTGACTAATTTGCTGAATATTTTTAATCCAATTTTATTAACAGAATTCTGTACTAAATTTTGTTTAGATATAGGTATACCAAAATTTTTTTATTACGTGTATCACTTTGTCTATAAATAAATTGTATGGTGTAAAAAATTTTTGTGTCTTAAATTTCTGGGAAAGTATCTATTTGAAATATTAGCAATGCATTTAATGATTTAACTACTTTTATTATATAAGAAAGCGAGTCTGAAAAACAAATGCCATTACGAACTCTTGATTATATACAACCATAGTACAACATTACTATCTGACATATTAGGAATCGATATTCCTAACCTGATAACATAATTGAGTAATTTTTTAGTTATTTGTTTGTCACCTAAATTTAACCCTAAAAATTTTTTATATTTTACATTGCATATATTTTTCATTTATTGTAATTTTAATAATAATTTTAAATTAGTGAATTTTAAGTGAATTGCTGCATAATACAAATTTTGTAGAAATGACTAACATACACTAAAAATAACATTAATATTTATTTGTAACATATAAATAAATAATTAACTAAATTAAGCAAATATGTTACTAAATACGTAATATAAAATGTGTATATAATATTCATTGGTGACTCCACCATTAAGTAGATGTTTGGCGGAGGTGCTAAAAAGTTATATTGTAAATTATTATAGATTTATTTATTATGCAACAAAATTTAATTATATACATATTTTATTTATAAAAATGCATAATTTTTTACCTATTTTTTAATTTGTAATTTTTAAAAATTAATTTATATCTCGAGCATCGACTTAAAAATTTTTTAATTAAATTTATGTTTAAAGCACATTAATAATATTTATATTTTAATATATAAATTAGATTAAAAATAACCAGAATACATTTCCAACAAATTCTTTAATTAAAATAAAATTTTCCGAACCTAATTTATTTAAATCCACAAAATAATAAGCCTAATTAATTTTTAACTAACCTAATTAAAAATCTTCTGGGGCAAAAATAAAGAACAATTGATGCGAAATTCCTAAAACAAAACGCGCTCTAAATTAGCTGGCCGCAAAATATAACAATTCATTCTATAGATTCATAATTAAACAATTGCCAGATTTAAAAATAGGGAAAAAAATTCTGTAGAAAAAAAAGAGATAAAAAACCATCTGTTTGACATGCGTCTTGAATGAAAAATAGATCGCGGGCCTATTTTGGTAATTAGCTATTGTCTGCACGCGAAATATTTCTATTCGTCATAAGAATTCAACTACGTAATTAATATTTGTCAACCATGTTACATTAAAGCAGTCCCAATGCAATTTAAATGTGAAAATATTTTTTGGTCGACCGGAAAAATATTCGCAAAGCGATAAATACAATCGAATAGAAATTATAAAACTTTTTACACTGTTACACTGTAAAAAATTTATGAAATTTTACATAAAATATGTAATTTTACATGTTTTATGAAAGTAATCTTTCATTAAAAATGTAATATTATGTAAATTATTACAGTAAAATTACAAAATATTGTTATTTTTACTGTTACAACCTATGTACAACCACGTAAATTTAAGATATATTTTTGTACAATTTATATGAATGAAACTTAATATATGATATTAATAGGAACTGAAAATAAGCAAATGGAACTCAATTGAATTTATGATTATTAATGATAAACCTTAAAACATTATTGATTGGTTTTATTAAATAATGTTAAATTTTTACTCCAATGTTAAAAAAGTATAACATATTTAAAACAAGAATTTTAATTAAAGATGGCTATTGATACTTGGTGAAACATTTTTATAATCTATAGATAAATAAAAAAATAACAAAAATATTCGGTTTTGTTTCACAAATTAATTAAAAATCCTTTATTGGCTAATTTCAGAAGTCCTTTTGATGATGACTTAACTGTCGAAATTGGCCAATAAAAAGGGTTAAATATTATGAAACTGGACGTATGATTTTCAATTTTAAAATTAATGCATATTTTTAATAAAAACACCATCTAAGATAAAAAGTTTAGATATATGTAAAGATAAACTTCAATCTTAAATAAATCATATTGAGTGATAAATTTTTTCATAAAATTTATAATAAATCAATAATATTATTAAATAAAATAATGAACAAAAAATTTAATTAAAATGATAATTTTTGTTCATAAATTACTAACAAATATATATTATAAAAAAAGTTTAGCTTCCGAAATATAAGTATACATGTTGAAAGTTATTATTTTAAACAAATTTTATGGTTTTAGGTAATTCATTCTTTTTACAACAGTTGATAATTGTATATTAAATAAATATGTTTTCAAATAATTGTTTGGAAACCACAGTTTTACGATAATAAAAAAAATCTTTATCTATTATTATCTTTAGTAAATCTTCTTTAAAAACATTTATTCATTTCCCGCTTTTCAGCAGACTAAAAGAATTTATTTCCCTTTACTCTTCTTGTCATCAAAAGCATCGAAAAGCCCTGTTTTCCTGTATCTGATTAATGACATTTTTTTTGTTCTTTTTAGGAATTCTATTGGCCAGACAAAATGCTTTTAAGAACGTAGATGGAATAAGCAATAGTTTTTCTTTTATTCTGAATTTATGCCGCTTATATTTAGAAATTATAAACAGTATAATATAAAAATTTATTTAGTCATTTTCCACTGCAAATAATCTAAGAAAATATAATGAAAATAAATATATGCCAAAATTCATTAATTTTTAAATAAAAGAAAAACCTCACTCTAATTGTATCAAGTATCAAGTCCTTGAGTTTTAGCGCTCCTAACTTTAAAATCTTAAATAGCATACCACTTATATGGTATATCTTACAAAAGTATTATTGTTTTTAAAAAAATTCGCTTTCGGCTCAGGCTGTAAATATTAAATACAGTACACGCCGCTTAATATAATTGGAATTCGAGATTTTTGATAACAATAACCGATTGTTAGTAATAACATCAACACAAATATTTATTGATAAGAAATAAGTATAAATAAACAATAAATAGATTATGCAACAACCTAAAAATAAACATAACATTCTTTCAGTCAAAATTGTAAATTAAACATATAATTGTTCTACAGATAAACAAATAATCCATACAATAAACTAATTTTATGTCTTCAAAATTAACCAGAAAAAAGACATTAAAATAAATTGTAAAATTGTAGTTTTCACAAATTAACTAGTCATCAATTTTAACATCTCGTAAACCGGATTTATTTTTCAATTACGATCGGTTATAACCATCATTTACATTTACAACCTATAACCAACTTGGTTAAAATGCAAACACTCCAAACTACCATTCTAAAATGAACTACAACCGATATTTGTTTTGCCATTTTATCTCATTGCAACAACAAATTTTGCAATTCTCTCTTGTTTTCTCTGTAATATGTTTACATGTATACAGACGATTTAGAATTTTGGGACTTGTGATAATAGAAGCGCATTAAATCAAAGCTTACATGCGCGTTTGTGTGATACATATTATATAAACATGCAAATACAATGTTATATCTATGCGTTAATCATTTTTCTAGAATAGGAGAATTAATTTTCTCTCGTATTATTATGATTGTCATTTGTTTAGATCACTTTCGTGTTACGATCGCATTTATTGTTTTTGTCTTTCTCATATTTCCGTCTATTGGTTTTGCATTAATTACTTGCTAATGATTATCACATTTTCGTTGAATTTATCATATTTTGGTATAAAATATTTCAATAATTATTGATGAATAGCTATTACCACTAATTTGTAGTTAGAAAATTATTAGAAATTATTCTTTCATTTACAAAATAAGACCAACCAAATAAGTATTATTAATAGCACACAAAAAACAATAATAATAAAATATTATTTTTTGCTTTGTTTCAGATAATAGAAAACTATAGTAAATTAATATTTTTAATTTATATTAAATAGTATACATATTATGTTTTTAAATGCAAAAAGAAATTATTTAGTATTGAGTACAAATATTTAAAAACTGGGCGAATCATAAAAAGATCGTTTTGTTCAAGTTTAAGTGTTCCAAACTATACTCCAAAAATGTAAAATAAATATTGCATAGTTTTAATTAAAGTTCAATAATGTTTATTAAAAAAATAACTTTACGTGAAAAAATCAACAATTTTTGTTAAAAATTGAAATATATTTGGTAAAGATTAACTGTTTTTTTGAAAATTTAATAATTTTAATAAAAGAAAAATTTTGATGTTACAATAATAGTACAATAATAACATAATTATTTGACTAATAATAAAGTATTTGTTATACATACTGGATTCTGTATTATAATATAAATATTAGAATTTACTATAAAAAACAAATATTTTTTTAAAAATTATTTACTGACAATAAAAAATATTTCTATTTTTATTTTTACGTGGTTTCATGTATTTAATTAACATTTTTATAGCGTGAAAAACTGAAAATAAGCTGTAAATTTGTTTAGTTCGAAAATAGTACTTATATACATAAATACTTGGAAAATACAAAAATTGTATTTTGTGGATACTGGCAAATGCCAGCTATCTTTCTTTTTATGAGATTTAAAAGAAGCACACATAATTTTTTTTTTTTAATTAATAAAAATTTTTATTTTTATGCGACCGATTTTTCTAACAAATTCTATACATATTATTATAAGAAAACGTATAATCAATATCCGTAAATTTATGCCAAGAGTTAACCTACAAATATCCCACGTAATACTTGACAGGAAAATCAATAACGTTAATTCTAATATCATCAAAATAAAACGACAGTTTATGGCAATTTCTGTCACTGAATATGAAAATGAATAAATAGAGTAAAATAAACTTTGCCTGAAGTAAAACATTACATACACTAATAAATACCAAGCCAGATTTCAATGCAAACTTTACAATATCTATACGTTTCAATGCTAAAGCTAAATTCACAGCTATATTCGTGTAACCCATGCGCTTTATCGGTTATTTTGACATGAATAAATAGAGTAAAATGCTCATATAGAATAGTAGATATACAGAGAAATATTCAATTATAAATTTGCTAGATTAACTGTGTTAATTGTAATTGATGATGATGTAGAAATATAATTTTAATAAGACAGAATATTCGGTTGTTTAATGCTCTTGTTTTGTTACAGGTAAACAAAGTTCCATTTAATGAAGGAATCTATTTTCAAGTTTTTGTAAGTTTAGTATTATTTTTTTAATAATTCTCAATAGCATTCCCACCTTCTCACTTTTATTAAAAGTATTTCTTACAAGTATTAATACTTAATTAATTAATATTTATAATTGTTTAGTAAGAGCTTTCGAAAATATCTAAATTAACAGAAAATATCAAATATTAAAATCTGCTGTGGCTAGCACAGAACATCGTATTAAATATATTTATAAAATAGAAAAATTTGTTTAACATGGTAACTAAAAATAAAACTGTCTTGACATAAATATGTCACTTATTTACACAATTATATATCATAAAAATATAAAAACTATTTAAAATAAAAGTTATTAGTTATAACTCGATTTGCACTTTTGTTAAATAATTTTTTTTCGAAATATATCTCTATTCAAAATGTTCGTAAAACACATAAAAGCGACACCAGTAAATTATCAGTTCCGGTTGGCAGATCTTTACCAAAAATTGATCAAATTGAGATATTCACCTGCGAAGTTTCAATATTAAATTTTATAACAATCCGTTCAGCCAAATTTGCTCTACATGTGTCCACAGAACGACAGACAGAACAACACACGGCCATCACGCTATAAATAGTTGATTCGTAATACTGTAATCCTAATTCTTCTCGATATGTCAAATTTGGTATGATTGAAATATCTCCCTTATCATATGTGATATGACGGTCGGTAAAAAAAAGCAACCGATGTAGTAACATTAGTTAGTAGTAATTTATGCAACAAGTACATAAAATAGTACTTTATTTCATGAGTATCAAACAATATTTTTTCTACAAAACTAATAAAAATTTATTGTTTTTAATGTCAAGATCGTGAAACAACTTTAATTGTTTATATTTAGTTTTATGAATCGGATATTTCGGTATATGTATTTGAATAAAGCCAGCATAAAATAATAACCTGTTATAGTACTTTATTATTATATACAAATATGTTATGCGAATAAAGTACAGTTGTTTTTAAAACTCCATTAAGTTTAATCGATGCTAGATAGGAAGAAACTAATTTCGATATAGTGGTAAAAGTTTGTGCCACAATCTTTTGATACATGCCATGATTATGTATGTATGCATGAGTAGATTATATTTCAGTAAAAAATATTGTATTTTTATCATTAGAAATTTAAACAAAACTTTGAGAGTTTTACATTAAATATATTTGTAAAAATTATTTATTTACATTATCAACACTGAGCAGAAAAATATCAAAGATAAACAAAAAATTATTAAATAAAAATAAAAATAATAATAATACAAACAAAATGTGTATGTAGAATTATAAATTAACAAGACAAGAAAAATAAAATCCTGTAAAACAACTGCTATTCCTCTATGTATTTTTTTCTTTTTTTATTTAATGCCATGTATGTATTACGCATGCAAGAAGAAGATATAAAATGAAACTGTTTGATATAAACACAATGTGGAGAAAAAGGAGAAATTTCAAGCGAGCAAGAAGTAAGAGAAAGATAAATATAATATGTATCTGCCGCTGTATGTATGTATGAATATATGTAGAACGGACCGGAATCTGTTAGAGCTTGGGGGGCTGTTATACCGAAGATAAAAGCAATGTTACCAACCCCTTTGCAATAGGAACTAGTCTACTTCCTCCAGACAGTCGCGCAACTAATACACAATATTTCGCTATATATACTGTTTTCTATTCAGTTGTCAATATTTCAAATACATCCATGTACATTGTTATTGTTTAGTTAAAATTAATATTAATATATCAGTAGTTGTCAAAGAAAACATGCATGTTTTAATAGTATATTATGTTAAAAGCAATGATTATTGTGTTGAGCTCAGATATTTGTGACCGTGGCAAAGCCGAGATCAAACAATCTGGACAAAACTTATACGATGTTTTCTTTAAAAATTCTAACCGAAACTAAACTAAAAATAAATAGAAATACATGTTAAGTAATATTAAATTTACTGACAGTTGTAAAATAGTATATACATTTATACAGAGTGGCCCACTGAAAACAGTAAACGCAAGTTTTGGCCACTTAACATCATTTTTGCGAAAAACTCAAACATGTCAATTTTAGTATAAAGGGGGATATCTAAATGGATTAGTACTATTTGCCTAACTTCAACCCTAAAAAGAGGGCGGATTGCATCCCAAAATTTTTAAATGGAAAGGGGTGTCAAACACAACACAGTTCTAAAGGTCTTTCAATTCGCTTTTTAAAAGTATTTTTATTTTTCAAATCATTATATTTGTGCAAATTAATTTTTATTTGGTGGAATTTTTGACAAATTTAGCGGTACACATTGCATTTCTTGCACTTCTTCATATATCAACAATGTATGTATATAATTATAAACAAAGACTCTATATAAAAGTTTATTGGACAAAATACTATCAAGCCTTTTCATCTCGTTACAAATCTAACAAAAGTAATATCATTCTTATATATCCCATTTAATATTTTACGTAGCATATGCCCCAATAACAGCTTCCTATAAAGTTGTATCTTACTGATGACTATCACAACTCAATTTCTCTTTAGCCAGTAGGCTATTAGATTGACCATCTTACGACTGAACAAAACGTTCTGCACACACACACTAACAGTTTCAGACGAAACGACAACGGGCCAAATGACGATCGCGATCGCCTACAATGGACCATGTTGAGTTTGACCGGTTGTTGTCCAGTTCGGCGCAAAAAGGGTGTCCAATAAAACGGACGCATGATGTGCTCCCGTGATAGTCATAAAATAACGCGTGATTCGGCTGCGGACAGAAAACTGCCACTGACATCCGGACAACTCTGACAACTATTGTCGAAAGAGAATTGTTAAGATGTCCGATTTCGAAATAGATTTTTGAGGTAAATTTTTTCTTGTTAATTGGAAAATAAGTGTTATCCTATCATACGTTTGAAAAATATTTATTGTATTTTTCATATATGAGAAATTACTACACATTTTTTGTAATACTTTAGTGGTTTTTATCTAAAACAGTATACAGTATTTTTCAAATCTTTTTACATATAAAAATCTACTTAAAATTGGAGTGCGTTTTATAGTCCGAAAGTAACGTTAAAATACGTATCTTTATACTGTATTGAAGCTAATAGAGCAGTACAATTATTGGCGCAATACGGTAATTAAAATTAGTACAGCAAACCTATTAAAATATTCTTTTCTAAAAATCGTTCCATAAATTTGGGGTGCGTCTTATGATCCGAAAAATACGATAATTATTTTTTATAAAATGAGGCTTTCTTGGATCTTTTATAGAAAGAAATACACATTATTGCTTGTCAATTTTTAAAATAATTATCTATTAAGGACGTTTTAACGCAAAACCTGTGTTATCTTCATCTTGTTTTGAAAAAGAAAATTACATCATTTGTGTGACATTGGAATATTTCAAGTTATTTGTATGTTAAATTTAATAATGGTTTTGATGTTAAGTAATATTAAAATTACATGTTTAGTTTAAAATGTCAAATATTAGTTTACATGTCTACATGTCGGAGTTCGTAACAACTAATAATTATAAAATCTGATAAAAGAAAAGAAAACTTATATTACTAAATTCAGAAAAAAATATTTTTCTATAGTTACAGAAATCAAAAATTAATTACGCCATTTAATATTTTGAAAAATAATTATAATTTCGAGAATATTGATTAAAAGTTGTATATTATTCAACGATTATGTTATGATAGCTATAATTCACAAATATACAGATACGAACCATAGACAAGTAAATCATCTGTGTAATAATATGAGAGTAAAATACTAAACTTTTACACGAATACACAATAAAAAACATGGGTTCCTATTCCTATCTCATTTTTTTTTATAAAAAACTGCTTTTATTTTTTGTTTTTAAACTAAATTTTTACTTGTACCTCCTATCAAATATGAAAAGTATATATATAAAAGTATATATATATATATATATATATATATATATATATATATATCTAATATTGTAAAATTCAAATAAACTAAATAAAATTGTTTAATAATTAATTTTAAGTAAACGACAAAAATAATTTTAACAAAAAATGATTTTTAAACGTGAGGTGAGAATACGGACCATAATTTTTGATGTAACGTAAATGACATTTTAAAATAGTTTTTATTTGAAAATTACACGATATTTTATCAACAGCATGGTATCCCACCAATAGCCCATATTTACGGGTTACATACTTTACAACTATTTAGTTACATTATCATTATTCAACGAGCATATTATAATGACTGTAACTGATAAATGTGAAATTTATGACATGAACCGCAGGCGAATGCAGTAAATCATTCACAATATACATGAAATAAATAATATTTTAAAATAATTATAATTTGACTAGCGTAGATTTTTTTTAACAGCAGGGTATGTTAGCAAATGCATTAATTTACTGGTTATCTATTTTACAACTGATTGGTTGAAATTTAAGAAAGTTGTAACTGATCAAAAATATATTATTCAACAAAAATAAAAAAAAATTTTATTATATCATTTAAGTTTTAACATTATTTAAAGTACATTATATAATTCAATCGCTATGTTTTTTTAAGTAGCTATTAATAAAGAATTACTAAATTAAACATCTAGATCTTAGAATCTTTATCCAACATACGCATTAATATCAACCTTGAAAAAAACGAAAACGAAATTTTCTAAAAGAACAAACGCATAGACAAAAGAAAATCGACATGAAAACAAAAGAAACATCGGATCGAATCAAAAAGAGAAGAAATAAAAAAAAAAGAAAAAACTCCTGATCAAGTAAAATCCAAGCGAACGCGTTCGATAGTTGCGTTTGGAAGACAAATCTTAAAGCGAGCCTTAAAAAGTCCTAAAAAAGACGAACGAATGAAGCTAGGCTAGCTGGGCTAGGCGTAAGTAAAAAAACCCGGTGCAAGGACGGAGCGCAGAAGAACAGCAACAGCAGACGTGCCAGTGTCAAGATGCTGGTGTAACTAGTATCGGGGGATGATCCGACAGGATTGGCAAGGATTACAGTCCTTGAACGGACAACTGAGATGGGCCTAGAGCCTTGTGCTGCCAGGACACAACGATGTCGATAAAGAAAAACGGACGCTCGTTCTTCTGTCTTGGTCTTGTGATACAGCGATACTGATTACCGGCACTGCCAAAAGGATAGGACATTAGTATTTCTAGCAGACTTTTTGTCTTGTTGTTCTGTTTTTACTATGACGTGTAACTATTATGGTGCTAGACTATCGCGCTCTTTGCTTGCTTTAGTTCAAAAGAAAGTATTATGATTCTTTGACTATCATGACTAAGAAGATTATTATTCTTTAGAACCGAGAGCATTAATCATTTTTCGATGAGAAGTAAATATTTTTCTTAAATTTCTAAGATATTTTTAATTATTTTTCAACAGATTATTTTTTAATAAATTTAAACAATCCACAAGTTAATGATTTTACATTAATTAATACATTATTTAAAAGTTAAATCTTTAAACGAATAAAGGTATTTATCTTAAACATATTTTAAAAGAATATAATTTATTTAATATATAACACAAATATAACAAAAAAATAAATATGTAAACCCAAAATTTGTATATATTTATGTATTATATATTATTAAATAAATTTAGTGAATAAAATAATACTCCTAGTATAATATTTTATAAGAAGTACAAAGCAGAAGAGGCATAGCTGAGGTCAAGCAATCTGAACGAAACGCAAAAATAGCATTCTACTTCCAATGATATATTCTAAACTAAACTAAATATAAAGAAAAATATACACCAACTTAATCTAACTTAACCAGTCAATAATATATATATATATATATATATATATATATATATATATATATATATATATATAATTTATATTTACGGTACGTTGATCGAATATGCAATTTTTAACAAATTTAGCGGAGTACATTGCCTTTCTTGCACTTCTTTACATTAACCAAATTCAAAGTCAATCAGAAATAAAATTTGTCAAATTATTATAAATTAATAATTTCCAAAATGACCGTTGATGTTGACAAAATTAATTTAGTTTATGCATTAGGTGCATAATTTATGCTCTAAAACTTATATTTAAAACTTTTTTGACTAAAATAATTAGGAAAGCAGAAAATTAAAAAACTATAATTTTATTAAAGTCAAAATAATTTTGCTAAATAAAATGATAAAACAGATATGCATTTCTGTTACTGCAGTAATTCTTTTTTGCTTCAATATATATTTTATTTTAAACCAAAGAAAAAACAACGCATCTATTTTTTGCAATAAACATGATATTTAGTCCTGCTAATATTACCTTAAAAAATAAAACTATATATTAGTGAAATCACCGTATCTATCTCTTTAGCAGTTAACTTAAGTTGTAGTTATCTATCCTACCTGAAAGCCAGCCATCTTAACACGTAATTCCCGAAATGCTGTTATCTTTGTCTGCTATTACAAAGCGCATGTTTATCCATTTGACAAGTGAATGTCAAGAATGTCTATCTAGTTATCTAGCCTGACTCTGTTGCCTATCTCTCACTTTTGCTTAGCCTGATTCACTTGCTCAATTGTACTCCGGGCGTACTTGTCAGTAGTATTAGAAACGAGAAACGGGTATATCCGATTACGTTGCTACGTCAAAATTATGCCATTAAAATGAGGTTACTGCAATTGATAGTCGAAGTTAGAACTGCAAATATTTATTCTCAATTAATGCATCTATATAATACAAATAGATTGTGATATTTTGAACAAATACTGGATTTAGAAATTTTGCAACATTGCGTAATAATTAATTTTTAGTTTAAATTTAATATTTGCACTATACGAGTATGTGTCAATTATAATTACCACTATTACAATATTGAAAACTACAAAAAATATATGTTGTAACACAGTAAAAAAAAAATCTTTCAGAACTCATTGTAATAAGTTTCCTATTTTCCATACATGAAAAGTGTAAAAGATATTATTTATTTTCAATCTTCAGGTGTATATATATATATATATATATATATATATATATATATATATATATATGTAGAACACCGCGATGTAGTTTATGTTGGAAAAACAGGTAGACATGTTTGAACTAAATTAACAAAACATAAGAGGTACGTCTATTGCCAGAATATCTTTATGATGTAAAATTCGAAGACTCGTCAATACTAACCTAAGATTGATAAGCAAGACAAATTTATAAAAAAAAAAAAAAAAATTTATCAGTGTAATTTGGCTTCCTATAATTAAAAATTTATAAATTTTATGATCTAGTTACTTATCTTATTACCTAGTAACATGTTTTTATAAATGTTACCTACTATAAATGTCATTTGTATCTTTTTTCCTGATGAGAACATACGTTGAGGTCGTCAATACGTCGATTATTAATAAATTATACAGAACTATAACTTAAAGCCGTTTTATTTTAATATATGTTGTTTAAATGAAATTTTTCAGAAGTCACATTATTATTTGTTCAATTTCTTTCATAGGTCACTAGATAAAACAAAAGACAAATAAATTTATATTGTAAATAGTTTAAGTAGAGATTAAGACTTATTTAATTTAATTTTCACACAGTAATTCTCTCAAGAAATTATAATCATTTATATTTATTTCATGGCTAGTACTTTTAAATTGTAATTTCGTAAAATTTCAAATCTAATTTCTACAGTTATAAATAATGCGAAATAAATCTTATTTATTAATTTAAATGCAAAATTTTATGATCTACAACATTTATTTGACAAAATGACACTTAAAATAATTTGGGGGCAATGCGTACGAAAAACTTGTTTTTCATGTTAACGGCTTTCGTACACGTATGCCCTGCAACCTGATATATATATACATTATATATTTCCTCTTTTAAATCTCTTTTAATTTCTAATAACAACAAAATAAAATTCTGAAAAACAACAAATCCATTTTATGGAAAATTTTAATTACAATTTAAATACCAAAGATAATCCAGTTTCCAAAAAAAAAAAATATATCTCATACACGTTTTACCTAAACAACATTAAATAAAGAAAAATACATTTAATCTACATTTTTATAAAATTCTTCTACGAATTAAATATAAACAAACGCATACAGGTAAAAGCTGCAGGGTACAAAAAAAGGTCTTAAAAGTGAGTACATTAGCTTTCATGTGTCTGATAAAAAATTCTAAATTTAACTTTTAAAAAAGGTTTTTAATTTTTCGCAACATCAAAGTAATCGAAAAATAGATATACGGTATATTATATAAGCTGAAGCTAGATGGACTGTATGAGTTTTTGTCTACAAAATTATCATTTATGAAATAATTACAATAAGAAAATTACATTGTATCATGACAGCAGCGAAAACTCGTCAAATATTTCAAATAAAATTCTATGACTATTCACAGATTATTAAGTAATAAATTATATAATTTTGATTAACCAAAAAATATTGAATATTTAAAAACTCATTGGTGGAATTAATGAATATTAATTTTAAAAAAACCGCCTATACAATATATACATTATGTAACAAAAATAGAATAAACAATATAAAAATATTATTTATCAAACAATTTATTTAAAATTAAATATTATTATCTTTTAATAACCCTTCACAGCCCACCCTTGGGCCTTGGGCAAATCAGTATACTGGGACCCCTACGATAATTACTCATATATTTATTTTAGTGGCACTTTAACATAAAACAAAACTAGTGGCAAAACATAAGCAAGGTTTAGATGGCACAATATTAAATTTCTACGAAATTCTTATTACACTGTAAAAAAAATATCTTAGATTTATGTAATTTTACATAGGTTTTAAACACTTAAAATAACAACATTTTGTAATTTTACTGCGATAATTTATCTAATATTACAGTTTTTATGAAAAATTAGATTTACAAAATATGCACAATTATATAAAAAAAATTTACAGTGTATAAAAGCATTTGCGACATTTCTTTTTCGAGAATTGTTTTATTAATTGGTTTAAGTCAATTGTCTTCGGGATGTTGTCTTTTCCTTAATAGCAAGTCAATTGACATACACAGATTAGCATGAGGCCCCTATACTTGTGAGGCCCCCGGGCAAGTGCCCAGCAGGTCCATGCGTTAAGATGGCACTGCTTTACAGTAAACTATATAATGCAAAATAGTGAACATCAGGTACCTGCATCTATGAAAATAATTTAGTCAGCATGCAATGCAGTACAAAAATACGCTATATGTTTATCCCGTCTTTTTTTTTTCGTGAAAAACATCACGTATAAAGAGCCGTAGACGCAACGTCTACATATCCGGGTGCAGTACGTGAGCGCGCGTACGTTGAAAACTGTGTGTTTGCCAGGCGACGCAATTCCTGCTCCTCGCTGCGATATTGTTATTTTCCTGCGGGCAGCAGCATGTGAGTGGCATTCTATTACGGAAGCCAATCAGACAAGGAGTTTTGGCGAGAGTGAAGACGTTTTCCTCCTCGCAGTGTGTGTGTGTGTGTTGGAGCGTGTGTGTGTGTGTGTGTGTGTGTGAGCGTGCGCGTGTGTGTATATGTTCTATTGATTCTAAATTACCTGTTTTGTATTACACGTATGATAGACTATGAGTATAATATATCTGGTAAGATCCAACTGTAGGAAAAACGACGCACAAAAGTGGAAAACTCTATTTTGTACTGTTGGTTATTTTTTACAGGCAAAAAAATGCAGTATTAGTGTATGGAGTAATTTCTGTTTCAATTATATTGCAATCAGATATATATATATATATATATATATATATATATATATATATATATTTTATATTAGCAATTAGAAATAAATATCTTATGAAGAAAATTAAATGACTAAATTTCAGTTCTTACTTATATCTAGTGTTCTATGAATATTTTTTTGAAATTAATAATGCATCGTTTTAATGTTTGAGTACTGAATTTTAACATCTAAATTAACTAAAGTATGTATGTAGTATGTCTAAAGTTATTCAGATTTCCCATTCATAGTAACTTAAGTAATTTTTGGTGGTAGCGTGTTGGACTCGAACCCCAAAGGTTCCTGGTTCGCACCGCGCTTACATCAGAAATGAATTTGAAAATTATTTCCGGTATTAAAAACCTTGTAAACTTGAACTGATATTTCTTGCTTGGCTGTGGGATAACGACCAGCATCATTGACAACGCAAGTAACAATTGTTAAGAAACTATATGATCAGCTTCCCGAAAGCAAATAGCCACATGTTCCAATTAAAAATTACAAGAATAGATTATTATTATGACCTTTCACCAAGGTAATTATATAGTCTTATTATGGTAAAAAGTTAATAAAATAAAATAATTTCCATTAAACCACAAATAAAAAATTAGAATAGCTAAATACATATTTTGGAAGCTAAGCTCCCATTATCAGTAGCAAAAATAAAACAATAGTCTTAATCACCAAGATTTTGAAGAACCATTGTTGGAGTCATTTAGATATTATTATTAACAGGAATAATTTACATTATTAATAATGATATGGTATTTTACACAAACGAATCAATTACAAAATTACTATATTTTATATTCTTAATTACACACATGGCGTATTATATTAAGTTAAACAATTTTTTAAATTGTCATTAATTTATTTTGATGAATTAATTAAAAAAAAACCTCACCGGGGTATAAACCCGGGACCTTTTGCCGCAAAAGCTAAAGGTTTCGAGTTCAAACCCGGGCAAGGTCAATGCATTTTTCTTCATTTAAAAATTAACTAATGATTTAATTAATTCATCAACATAAATTAATGGCGATTTAAGCAAAAACAAAATACTATAACCTAATACAAAATTACTGTTTAAAAATTATGTAAAAAAAATAAAGAGCTATCAATTGAAAACATTTTCCACCAATAGATAAACAATAACTTAACGAAATAAATATTTTTGTACCCGATGGCAAATAGAAATTTTGTATAGTGCGTGTGTGTGCGTGTGTGTGTGTGTGTGTATGGGCTCAATATATAATATCAGTCCAGGGCCATGGAGAGAGAGCTGTGCAATTACCGTTATTGATCCAAACTTTACAAGCATTCATCCACAGATTATATATTTCAAAGTGGGTCACATATACTCCCTGTCTCTCGAGCGGCAGCCTTATATGTGGGGAGGGGGGGGGGGTTCCTTTCCCCAAAACTATTCGTCTCTCGAATGGTCCAATCCTATCTCATTTCATTTCTCTCTATATAGTTTGTATGCAGTTGCAATTGAATTCCTAGATTACTCCTTGCTGTTACATGAATGCTATTCTGTATTTTAAACGTAGGACATATGCCGGCTGTTTGCCCCATTTTGTTCCATGTCCAATGACTCGAACAATTTATCGTTTTCCCCTTCCCTGTAGAAAAATGGCATAGGATGCATTGCGATTGTAGAGAAATATAAATTGCTTAAATTATATAAAAGAATTTAGTTTGATTACATTTAATAAATGTTATTTAATGAGCTAATAAATTAAAAATACTTTCAAACTACAATAAACTATTTTTATGTTCTGATAAAATTTAAAAATTACAAAAAAAAATTTATTGCTATATTTATTTATTTATTTTATTTTTTAGTTATTTTATAATATACATATTTTTATATATATAAGTATATATATAAAAGCCTACTTCTACGGTAATAGTACAATTAATCATAGCATACTATAATATTATAGATAAAATACTATTCATACCTGTATGATGAAAAAAATTTGCTTTAGGTTTTTACTTTTAACTCAAAAGTAAATGTGTTTTTGAAACAAAACATATGTTTTTTCCCCGGTCGTATACCGTGGTTTTTTCAAACAAAAATAATTGTAAGAAATAGTATAGTTATTTACAAAACGTGTTTGAAATTTAGTTAATATTTAGTTAAATAAAACTAAATTTGAACTGAAAATTAATTATTTGTTTTCTTTGCCTTTTCCTGAAAATTTATCTGCAAAATCTCCCATATATATATATATATATATATATATATATATATATATATATATATATATATAAATTCAAAAATCATGTTAATAAGAGCGTAATATCTCTGAAACAGTAAGTTTCAGCGAAAAGAGAAAAACACGCTACATAAGATAGTGTAAGTTAGAGTAATATACGAGTATAAGATTGCTTTTTTCACAAGTTACTGTTTAATAATACATTTATATTACCTATGTTCTGTTACGAAAAAATTTGTAGAACATTTTTCGATAGAGAAAAACGCGCTACATAAGATAGTTTAGATTAGATTTATATATATATATATATATATATATATATATATATATATATATATATATATATATATATATTTAAGATTGATAGTGGGTATTGTAGTTAATGGTTGGATAAGGTGTTAATTTAAAAATCTCATTTCAGATTTAGACCGAGCTTTCGTAGCAATTTTGCCTACTTCTTCAGGGCGTTATCTTATAGCGATTTTTATGTTGAAATTAGTAATTAGAATCGTGTTTAGATCGAAAAAATTGTAAAACATTTGTTACTATACAAATAATAATCATAATAATATGTAAATGAATAACTAATAAATACACAACAATATTGCAACAAATTACAAGCGTCAAATTAAGTTAAAAAATATTATCATTAGTTCTTAGTTCTTAGACTATGTGCTGTTATGTGAGTTATAATTTTATAATTCACGGTTATCGACACGAGTCGCAAGCGAGTGTCATAAATTATGTAAGTTATATAATAAACATATCATAAAAATAGTATACAATATTTTTAGGTTAAACACTACAAAAAATACTTGTGGCGTAAATAACATTTCAAAATAATTTTTATTTGAAAATTGTACGATATTCTATCAAAAGCCTAATAATGGGGTTAATTTACAGATTATCTATTTTACAATTGTGTCGTTAAATATCATTCTGTAATCTTTTGTACTCATAGAAAATGAGAACTCTTCTATGCCTGTTGTACAATATACTATTTCTCTATTTTTATTAAAAAAGAATTATCGAATCTTGTATATTTTAATAAAATTTATGATAATCTGGATAATTTTTTTTTAACTTCGAACGCGTTAAAGAATCTAATTTAGCATTAACCAATTCTTGACAGTGTGATTTAGTGGCGCATGATGAATTTGTCTCCAAAATTGTCCAAAAGGTTTCAAAAACCGCTGGACTATGTGCGAAAGGCGTTAGAGGTCGATCTTCATGGCTTTGCACCCTACAACCTCGTACTACCTACACACAAACAAACACATGTAAAAACACACATGCACATGTGTTAGTAAATGGCTGATGTTCCAGGACATTAATTTCGTACAATGCCCTCAGTTCTTATGAACAAAGAGATTTCGATAACGTATTCTTCACGTAAAATCATTTTCATATTTTGATCGATTTTTTTAGATTTTTTTTATAATATATGGTACGAAAATTACGAAATACATTAGCTACGTATATTAAAAATAAATTATATTAAAATAAATTTGCAATTTTTTTATCAACTGTACGCTTGATTGAAAATTGTGTTTTTGACATGTTATGGGCGTATATTTTAATGATTAAAAATTGCATTAAATGGAAGTTAAAATATAAAATAAAATGTATAAATATAAATAAAAATAAATGTAATTGTAATTTTGTATGTATGTTATAATAATATTGTAATAGCTTCTTTAAATAATAAAAAAATTATATTAGAACAAAAACAAATATTTAAAAAAATTGTGTTTGCATAACTATGCAATAAAATTAGGATGAGGCTATTTATACATACGGTATGTATACACAATTAGTTATTTATACATACTAAAAAAAAAAAAACTTAAACCAACCTACTAACCTAACCTACCCTAAATAGCTAATTACGTAAAAATACTCTATGTATAAATAGCCAATTGCGTATACATACCGTATGTATAAAGAGCAACTTTCATAAAATAAAACTAAAATAAAAATGTTTTTAGTATTAAATTCTGTATATATTTATTTTAAAACTGACGTTTCGATATACGTAGAGAATATCAAAACGTCTATTTTTAAATAAAATATATACAGAACTTAATCTTAAAGTATTTTTATTTTAATATAATAAATTCTGAAAATTTTTGTACTATGCTAAAATAAAACTCTTTGAAAACAGTCTAAGTAGTTCGGTTAAATTAAAAATTTTATTGGTGGAAAAAATATCATTTTTCTTTTCAGTTATTAATAGTAGATGAAGTACCTCAAAGTGTAGATGTGAAAAACTCATACCAAATTTGAAATATCTAGATTTTTACAGATAAGCACAAATTAGGTTTATAGTAACATGAATCAACTGTTTTTACCGAGATGTCCGTTTGTACGTTGGTCTGTGGACATGTAGAGCAAATTCGACTGGATGAAATATTATAAAATTTCATATTTAAGCTTCGAAGGTGACTATTTCAATTTGATCAACTTTTGATACAGATCTGCCAACCGAAAATGGTAATTTAATGATGTCACTTTTATGTGCTTTACGAATATTTCGCAATCGAGATCTATTTCGAAAAAATTATTTAACAAAAGTTGCTAAACAAGTTTTAACTAACAACTTTTATTTGTAATATTTTTTAATATGGCTAAATATTTTTTTTAAATAATTTTTCATATTTTTATAATACTTATAATTCTACAAATATGTTATATGTTTTTAATTACTATGATTACAGTAATTGTTGTTATGCAAAATTTTCTATTCCATAAATTTATTTGATATTAAATATTGACTTCTAATATTAATTATATTCCAATTAATTTAATGAATCAGTATTTATCAAATATCAAATATTGCGAGTAAAATAAAGACTGTCAATTATAATACAAAATTAATTATATTAAAATTAATTATAAAACATTGAACATTCACTGTTTGTTTAGATTTGGTTACGTTGCCCAGCTGTGGGCTTGCATTCGTTGGTATCTTCAATAAAAAAATTAAAAAATCGTGTACAATATACTACATTTACTAACCAATAACAAGTTTATAAACGACACATTTCATTTTATGTACTCGTAAAACAAAATATATTTCGATGCACTTAATTTGTGTTATCATATTTTCATCATTATACAATATTATATTCCATTAAACCTTCTATCTTTATCGCAATTTCAAAAAAGCATAAACTTTTAATTTAAAATATGAGCAATAATGCGTTCAACCGAAATTCTTTGACAAAACTTAACAGAAATTACTTCGAACAAAACACAATAAGAACAGGAGAAAAAGAAAAAAACGACGAGCATCGCGCGAAAAACAAAACGAAAAAATACTAAATAAACCTTCTGAAATTTCATCGTTAAGACAAAAAAATAGAGGATCGGATAGGAAACTCGAGTAGCATAGTTCAAATTTCTTTTGCGCTTTAAGGCACAAAGTGTAGTACTGATAGCGCACACATCACTCGGGCAGGCGGCCCAAATCAGCGACGAAGAAGCTGGGAGCAAAGGACCACCAAGAAACTGACGTTCAACGCCCAGGGCCGTACTATTAAATTTTTAATAGGAACGCAACATCGAATGAACCCCTTGCGGATAGCATGGCTGTAAACTAGGTTGATGGTTATACATATATAAAATACGCTTCTAAAAATGTTTGCCCACAATGTATTTACCATGTAATATAGTTTGTATAAGCATTGATAGAAAACACTCAAAATACATATTTTACTAAATTATATAATATAGAAAGAGATAGTAAAATAAAATTGTATCAAACTTCAGTACGTTAAAATATACTTCTATCAGTTTCAAGTTTATTTTTGTTGAGTTTATATGTTTAGATATATGCACAACATAGCACTTGATGTTCCTAAAATATAAATTAAAAAATGGTTAATACATTCAGTTGTTGACTCGGTCGGTACTCGGTAGAATATTTTTATATAATTAAATTTACATCAAAAGTTTAATGATTTTTAAAACCTTATTTTTTCAAAAAATTGTTTTATACCAAAATGTTTGAAAAAATGAATATAAATCAAATAAATTATTTATTTTTGTTCTTCATATTTAACTTTTTTTTGCAGTGTCACTGAATGAAGCCATTTTGTTCACATTTCGTAAAACTCATAGCGTTACAAGATATTTTGTTTTTTTTTTTTGGTAAATAGAATTAAACTTAAAAAACAGACAAGATATTTCGTAACGCTGTGAATTTTATGAAATGTGAACAGAATTACAATATTAGTTATTTTTTATTCGATTACGTTTACTATATTTGATTTATATTTACTATTATTCATTTTTAAATTAATGTAAGGGTTCTAAAATTTTATTACTAGCTAAAGTGCCCGACGTTCTTTAGATGTTGTGAGCTTAATTCTTTGAAAAACTATTTTTTGTATATATAGTAAAATCTTGACAAATTTTATATTCATTATTTTCTTATGTTATATCCATTTAGTTTGCTTGGCCTCAAATTTAATCTAAAATATAATATTATAATAGACTGTGTATAACTTTCTGTCCAACCAAAAGTTAGGACTTGAAATATTTTAAATATTATATAGTACAATTGTTTTAAAGTATTTGAAAAATACAATACATACCTCAAAGTTTTACCATGTATAAGAAAATATTCTGAAAGCATAAGAAAGTACTGCAAACGATTAACTTTGGTAAAAGTCAAAAGACAAGTAAGATTTCCAAAACTAAAACTAAATTTGTACAAAAGTATAGATCCAGAAAATCATCAAAGCACTCGTTAACGTCTAATGCCCCGCCACTAATAAATTATCACAATAAACATGAAAAAAGTCACCATAGTAATTTTACTCCCGATATCTTTCAAATCTCTTTAAAAACGAGAAAACCCCAAATTTTATGTTACAGATGACGTTTCAATAGCTAAAAATAATATTATGCAAAATAAAACATACCAAAGTAATTTTAAACTAAAATTACCTATTGTTCTTCAGTGACTATTTTGTAAATATTATAGAAAAAAAATAACTTTATAAAGAAAGAACTAAAGAACTTATAAAGAACTAAATAACCTTATTTTTCAATAATAATGCATTATAATAATTGTTGTAAAACATGAAAAACACACACAAATAATAAACAATCCAAACATACATACATATATACATTTATGTTCGACAAGAAAGCAAACCAAATTCCTGCGCTGCGGGCAAAACCAAAGGAGACACAAAAGTTTTAGATACTCTGACCCGAATTTAAGGAGAACGAAGGATGTCATCCGTGTCCCTTCAGGGCTTCACACAGTAGCTTCATCGTTTCACCAACATCGTATATTTACTATATACGGTACAGCCTCCGCACACACACACACACACACACACACACATATACACATATACACGGAGTATATTTTAACAAACTTCGCTTCGTCGACTGACTTGAAACAGAAGAAGAGAGGTGAAGAACAAGACCTCTAACACGTACACAATCTAACCGAGAACACAGGCAAGACGACAGAGAGAGAGAGAGACAGTTGCTTTCGGAAAGCTATGACGTCGATTCGCTCACTTTCTTCTGGTTAACCAGATCTATTAGACAAGGCGTACGCATGATGAAGAGAAAGAGAGAGATTGCGTTGAAATTATAGTACAAAAATTCAAAGAGATCAAAATAATAATGGGTAATTTGCTGATATGATATTCATCTTTATATATATATATATATATATATATATATATATATATATATATATATATATATAATAAATAATAATATAAATAAATAAGAGAACTTCAATCTAAAGCTTTCTATTTTAAGATAATTTTGTCTAATCTATAATAACTAAAATATGATAAAAAATATTTCTATAGTAGGCTATAGCAAATGAAATGCGGTTTTAAGATGAATATATTTAATATAGTTAACAAAGATATATAGTAGGTAATACCATTGGTAATACATACAGACGTATCACAACACGTGACCATTGTCGGTCATGTAAGTTGACTTCGTTCTATATAGCGGGCCTTACACGATCATTCGGAATGACATTCAGAAGTAAGTATATATATATATATATATATATATATATATATATATATATATATATTTATATATAAAATATTAATAACTCCAGTAGTTTTTAAGTTGGCGAGCCAAAAACGTATATATGCTGTAAATTCGCGTTTTAAAGCACAAATTGACGATTTCTTGCTTTTTTGCTTCGCTGGTTTAATAAGAAATCGGATTTTTTGAAAATCGCGCTTTAAATCATGTAAAATCATTAAAATCGCCTGTGTGTGTGTGTGTGTGTGTGTGTGTGTGTGTGTGTGTGTGTGTGTGTGTGTGTGTGTGTGTGTGTGTGTGTGTGTGTGTGTGTGTGTGTGTGTGTGTGCGTGTGTGTGTGTGTGTGTGTGTGATGGTGTGTATGTGTGTGTGTGTGTGAGATATCGCATTCAAAAATTTAATATATGTATGTTGAATAAACATAGATAGCTATGAAAAAAAAGAATCTCACTGCGATATTGAAAAAATATGTCAAATTGTCAAATTAATATATCGAAATTGATAAAAATACCTTATTTAGAGCAATTCCACAATAGAATCTCATCGCACATCGTACAGACGGTAAGTTTAGCTACAATTTAATATGAGACAACTTAAGGTTGGCGCATTTTTACCGCCCGAAATCGTATTTTCATTGTATGCGCGCATAGCTCCGTCTGGTGTAGTACTTCCGATTTTTTCAGTCAAACTGCCATTCCTGATTAACCGTGTAAAGCCCGCTGTAGTAATGGTAAGATTGTATACTAGCATGATTACCGTTAAGGCCATCTGGCGTCTAATTAATGCATAATTATGACGCGAAAATTCAAAATATTATAAATTATACTATATTAAAAAAAAAATTATATTTCTATAAAAAAACTATGGGTTAGTAAATATCCAATGGGTTACTAAATATCCAATGAGATAATATCGTTTTACAAAATTATATAAGAAATTTTTAAGGCAATACAGAGTGAGCCACAGGCGAACGCTATAAACAATGAAAATTGACCAAAAACTGGAATTAAATTAAAATGGTTTTAAAGTAATTGAATTTCGTAGTGAAGCACAGGCATTATGCTAGTTATAGAATAAAATCTTCTTTAGGACTAATACAAAAACTGAAAAAAATAATTTATATAAATTTTTTTGTTATCTAGTTATCTGTTTTATGTTATCTAGTTACTTGTTTTTGTTACTTATTTATTTGATTCTATGTTTCATTTGTTTTTCATATGTTTTTCTTTTTTCTGATGATGATTCACAAATAGTGAATCAAAACATTAAATTTTAATTAAAATATTAGAAAATTTTAACCTAGTCTTTTTATGTTAAGTTATACTCCGTTTAACTATTACAGTTATTTTTGCAATCTGAGAAAAATTGATTTTGTTATCATAAAATGTTAGAAATTTCTTATCCATCCAGCTACTTACATATACCTAACGAAAAACGGTGGACAATTTTCGCAAAGAAAATTACAAAGAGTCGACATGTTTATGAAGTAACTATGCGTCTACGTATCCATGTGTTTATGCGTGTGTGCGTGTGTAAGTATATTCTTTCAGTGTGGTTCTCATTTATTCTCCATCTTTGTCTAACGTAACTTAATCAACCAACCCAGTATAAGTTATTGTTTTGTGAAATACGTCAGCGACAATTTGTCGTATATTTCACTTGTAATTTTATTTCAGTCTGTCTCATTTTAAAGCTTCTTTTGTTAGTTTTTCTCTATGTGTGCACTTTGTCGCACTTGAACAAACTCAAAGGCGTACCGTTCTTAAATATTTATGGAATATTTTAAATCCGGGAAAGAAATTTTTAATGGTACTATACAAGCTATGCAACGCCTGGATATAATATACTTTTTTCTATTTTTTTTTTCAACTTAAAAATTCTTTTTAATACTCTTAGTGGAGAAAGAAAAATTTCAAGTTGGATTTTATTATAAAATAACTAAAACTAGGTGTTCTTCATACTTACAGTTCTGTTATTTAATGAACTTATTTTCATTTGTATTTCTAGAAATATAAATGAACTTAAATAATATATTAAATTTATTTTATTACGTAAAAGAAAGAAAATCTTAAAAAAAGTTTGCTATGAATTATGAATACACAAAAGCTAATTGTACAAGCTTAAAGACTTTTTTAACTAACAGATGTTTGAAAATGATACAACTACTAGAAGGATTGAACAAATGAATTAATAATAATACTATAGTCTGTTTTTAACTAGGAAGAACGTTTTGAAATTTCCGCGCTAAAATGCACGTTTCTGAGATATTGTAATTATACCAATTTTGACTTTTCTAAATTTTTTTAAAGATAAGCACGAATTTGTAATAGGAATGGACTGTTCTTAACGTAATATCAATCTGTCGTTCTGTCTATAAACACATGTAGAGTAAATTCGGTTGAAAGAATTTTTAGAAATTATAATATTTTAATTTAATTAACTTTTGGTACATATTTATAAACTAGAAACAGTAGTTTATTGATATCACTTTTATGTGTTACGAATATTTCGCAACACAAACATATTTGTCAGTCACATATAGTGAGGGAGGTTTTGTAATTATACCAATTTTTTGTTGCTAGTGTGTAAAAAAACCAAATCACTTTCTGTAATTTGCAACATTGATCAAATTAAGCATAAATAATACTTTTAATTTTTTTATCATCCATCATGTCACATATAATATAGAAGGTATTGTAATCATACCAAATTTGATATATCGAAATTTTTACAAATAAGCACGAATTAAGCTTATAGTAACACAAATCAACTGTCTGTCGGACTGTTTGTGGACACGTGTCAAACAAATTCAACTGAACGGATTGTTATAAAATTTCATATTTAAGCTTGTAATGTGAATATCCCAATTTAATCGGTAAAGATCTGCCAACCGGAAGTGGTAATTTTCTGATGTCACTTTTATAGTATTATATTTATTTAACAAAAGTTGTTAAACTAGTTAAAACTAACAACTTTTATTGGTACATATTTGGTATTGGTCTTAAATTTCAAATATTAAAATTAATTAAATTGGCAAAATGAATCTAGTTATCGGTTATAACTAGGGCTGGGCGATATTGAAATTTCAATATCGATATTTTATATTCAAAAAATATCGATAATATCGATATATCGAAAAATCGATATATCGATATATCAATTTATCGATATATCGATAAATCGATATATCGATATTATCGATAAATTGATATATCGATATATCGATATATCGAAATATCGAAATATCGATATATCGATATATCGATATATTGATATATCGATATATTGATATATCGGTATTTCGATATATCGATATTTAAGATAGATGATATCCTCTAATATTAAATGTCGTTATTGTAAACCGTTATATATTTCAATTAAAACCAATCATTTTTATTATGTCTCATCCATATGCGAGATCAAATATTTGTAGCTTACAAAGAGGATATCATCTATCTTAAATATCGATATATCGAAATACCGATATATCAATATATCGATATATCAATATATCGATATATCGATATATCGATAAATTATCGATATATCGAGATTTTTTCCCAGCCCTAGTTATAACATTGAATTGAGTAGATAATAAATTTCTAGTTTGATTTTTAACCTTTTTTATAATCTCAAAATACAAACGAATGTGGCATCGATAACTTTCCGTCAAACTTAGGTGACTAGATTCATTTTGCCAATTTAATTAACTTTTAATATTTGAAATTTAAGACTATTTTTAAAATTTTTTTTCAAATGTAATATATTTAAAATTTTATATGGTTGAAAATGGAATAAAAAGTACTACCAAAATCAATAATAAAAAATATAGGTTGTTATTTAAAAAAAAGGTCGACGACGTCATAACATGAAAAACAAATGACATAAGAAACTGAAAATAAGCTGAAAATATTCGCTGTAGTCAAAATCGCTATACCCCTTCGAGACTTTTTCCAAAATTTATTCCTTACTTAATTTCCACACTATATATATATATATATATATATATATATATATATATATATATATATATATATATATATATATATATATATATATATATATATATATATATATATATATATATATATGAGGTGATATGTGTTTTTTCATTTTCAGTTTAATAATTATTTCATGCTTATATTTGATATACTCTGATATTGTTTCATTACAACCATTAAGGCTGTACTGTAGCAATCTTAAAGTTTCTAAGGGGTTTGTAGGTGAGGGACGAAGTAGCTTATAGGCGTGGCGTTCAAGTAACCCCACTGCTAAATTTAGGAATTTTTTCTTTTTCTAATGAGAAAGACAGCCGTCAATCCAAAACAACTGTGTATAATAGAATCGAATTTCTAAAGCAATGTTTGTGTTTTGTAACGCTTTAGTATATATTTTTTGAATACATCATTTTAGAGGAATTTTCTGCCCGATCTGATGATGGGTAAACGTACTTTTTATTTCTTTGAATAATTTCAAAAATCCAGTTTTTCAAATAAAAATTAAAATTTTAATTTAATTATTTTTTAACTTTAAGCGATCATATCTCGGTTACTATACAAGTTATTAACATAATTCTTTTTTAATTTCTTTATTATCTATTTCCGTGTACGCTTCTTAAAAAAAAGAAATATAAATATTGTTATAAATTAACATAAAAAATAAATAAACAAATTAATGAGCAATATTTTTTCAATTTAAAGACAAATTTTGTTCACAGTTAGAAATTTTTCGGCTTTAAGGAATAAGTAGATATAATAAGCGACAAAGTTTTAGAGCCAATGTCCATAGAAGTTTTTTTATTTAAATTTCTTTTTCATATTTTGTACAATTTTTGAGTTATGTATTTCTAAACGTGAAACATGAATTACTGGCAGCTGGCGTAATGCTCTATATATACGAATATACTCGTATTTATTATGTTGCATACTTATAGAACTTTGTAACATTTAATATAAATTTTAAATTAAAGGTATTCTATTTTTGGATATATTATCAATCGATAAAAAAATACAAAATTATAATTTCAGGGCATATATTGTAATAAATGTAAAAAAAAATAAGCAAAAAATTTTACACTAATTTTGGATTTTCTATTTTTAAGTTTGTGTAGAAAATGCATTATAAAACATGTCTTTCTAAAATTTGAATGTTATAAAACTATATTTGTTTCATAATTAAAAAAATAATATGTTGTAAAAACTTTATTATATGTTGCGTATTTACTTAACATATTACATTCAATTTTTTTATCAACTTTCTTTGAGTTATTTTGTTTAAATTCTTGTTTTTAAAAATTAATCTAATATTACATAGTTTTTTAAGTTTTTAATCATAAATGCCTTCCCAGATGTACAATCCAGAGGTGTTGTGCGCCAAAAATTATCGAAAATATTCCGTTAGCTTTGTTGTTTTGATATTTAGTATCAGAAAGCAATGGCACATAAAAATATAGACTTATACACTTATAAATAGTAGCATATATGTATACAAGTACCACGTTCTGATGATAATGCAACGGCCGAAGAAACATCGGCCCGCCCGTATTCTTTCTGCTTTGATCATATCATTTATTTCAAAACAAATTTTTGCTTCTGTTTTTTATCAAATATAAATAATTTTTCTAATTTCTTGTATTATAAAATGAGTGCATAATAAGTAATTTGAGATAAAAAGAACTTTTGACAAAAATTGCTTTTAAAAGTGATATAGAAATACAAGCCATTTTTTCTTAAATTTTAAATTATAATGTTTCGATATATATTTTTTAAAAGAAGGTACAATAATTTCTAATATAAAATAATAATTTTTCTATATTTAATTACCAATTAATAACAAATAAAAATTTCTTATACAAATTTTTTTTAAAAGATAAATGTATAAGTACCTACATCCTGAACAATTTTTTTTTTAAATATTTAATATTAAAATAAATAAGTATAACTTTAAAATTAATTTTAAAAAACTAATAGGTATATAACTTATATTTAACTTTAAATATTTTTTTATTTGGGTATATTAAGCAAAAATTTTGGCACTATAATTTAAACTTTATTTTATAAAATTTTGTACACCAGTATTACAAATGTTATATTTATTCAAACTAATTGTAAGACAAATTTAAATTTGAGGTCGATAGTAGTATTACCTATACATTTAAATAAAAATTATAATGATATATTCATATATACACATATACTTGAAATATTTAAATTTAAATATTAATTACATTTAATAACATTAATACTTAAACATTACATTATTAATTACATTACATTACATTATTACATTACATTATTACATTATTATATTACAAATGTTATATTTATTCAAACTAATTGTAAGACAAATTTAAATTTGAGGTCGATAGTAGTATTACCTATACATTTAAATAAAAATTATAATAATATATTCATATATACACATATACTTGAAATATTTAAATTTAAATATTAATTACATTTAATAACATTAATACTTAAACATTACATTATTAATTACATTACATTACATTATTACATTACATTATTACATTACATTATTACATTACATTATTACATTATATTACATTATTAATCTTAACTTTTCCTTAAATCTTTAATTGGAAGTCGCTTTATATGTTGCGGATTAATTATTTCAGGTAATAAACATTTTAAATAAAATTCTTTTAATTTTTGTTCCATTTTGTTTGCCCAAAATATGTCGTCTTTATAAATCTTTTCAAATTCCATCCCTTTTTTTGTCCATACTATAAATATACAATATTTGCGATTTGTAACATGCAGTTGGCCTTGAATCTGAAAATAATACTCATGGTTTTGTTTTAATCGCATTTTATTGTCACAAATATGTGCAAAATTTATTTTCTTTTGCTTTATTCCTTCAAACGGTGTCAAATTTCTGCTGACAGAAGGACATTTAATTTCAACAATTCCTTCTTTGTTAATTAATCCATCAGGTGACGCAGCTAAATACGGTAGTATAGGATCAACAAAAAGCCCACAATCTTCAATTTTTATGATATTGGAAATTTCATACTGAGAACGTGCTGTACTTTCATTTTCTTTTCCCCATTTTGTTTTTCTTCTATCCCAGCGGCTTCCATAATTTTTACAGCAGTATCTCTTATATAAGGAGATATTATTTCTTGGTTTTTGATATAAGTACGCTCGTTCATGCAGGGAATATTACAAAAACTAGAAATTTCTTCTAATTGTGCAAAACCATTTCCCGAAGATACTGTTCCCAAAACTAATGATTGATTTATGTCTAAATCTTGATTGCCATCTGAATCAATTATACTTATATTTTGACAAATTTGACATTTTAAAGTAAATTTACTACGAAAACCAATTTGCTGTTCATTTACAATTTTAATGTTACTAAATGAACATGAAAATAATTTGGAATGCTCAAATTTTTGTAATGAACTAAAAAAATTTACAATGTCAATTATTCGCCTGCCGCTTACTTCATAAGATTTTTCTTCAGACCTTAAAAATATTAAATTTAGATATTGTTGATTTATCAAATATTATTGACTCACTGTTTCGAATAATCTATTTCAATTTCATTATCACTGCTATCTGACTTTTCTTGACATAAAGGGTTTTCTATTAGTGGAGGCGAATTAGTTCTTCTAATGCTAAATAAAATTTATTCAAAATTATATATAAAATTTAGGTTATATTTATTATTTAATATTTCGTACTTACCCTGAAACACCTGGTTCTTCAGCTTTTTTTGTTGAATCAATATTTGTACTGTTGAACTGTACTAACACTGTTGAATCATCAATTCGTTTGCTGCATAATAAAATTTATATTATAATTTTATCAATTAATTTTACAAACTAACTAACCTTCTCATATTTAAAATTTTCTTTCGCAAACTTTTTCGACGTTGATTTACCGTATACCTCTTCATTTTAAAAATTAACAGATTCTTAAAAGTATTTGAAACAAAACTTAACTTAGCGTAAAAATTATTTCAAATGTATCTCATTCGTAACACGACGATGAACTGAGCTAATTATTTGAATTCGCTTGACAAGTAAACTTACGAAGAGCTATCGGTGAGATACAGCCAATCAGAATAATGAAAAATATACAATAGATGACCAACCACATTACATTTTATTTTGGAAATTTCTAGATATTTTACAGTGCTTTTCATAGAACTCGGGAAATCTATTGTATTTATTGCTTAGTGAGAAAGGGATTAACTGTTATATTCCTTAATCTCTGCAACCATTTTTAAGTCAGGTCTAGGCACTTAATTAAATAATAAAATGAATAACTTTATGAGTGTATATCATAAAACTCATAATATTAAAATGCTATTAAATGATCCTTTAGCATTTACAAAATTGCAGTTTGAAAAAATTGAATGTAATGACACAATTAGTAAATTCTAGTTATTAACAAATTTATTTTTGTGGCCATTAAAAAAATTATTACTGAAAATTTGATTAAATTCTAATAAATAGTGCTGCCAAAATATACTTTAAAAATTGTACTTTGAAAGTCAGCAAAATTACGAAAAAAGCATTCTCAATATCACGAACCGATAACTTTGTTTACTATTATTTAAACATATTTTAGGAAATCAAACAGCTAATTTCACATGTACATATATATATATATATATATATATATAAATTTATGACTTATTGCTATCCCTGCAAAGTGTTTCACTTAGTTTTGATTATTGTAAATTGTTTATAATATATTTATGTAAAATGTAAAAAATTGGAAACCGACAAGTAAATTTATAAAAGTTATTACAATTTTACTGTTGTAAAAAGTTTGTGTTTGTAAACAAGCAATAGTATATAAGTTGAAAGCGATAAGAACAGAACGACAGTGACAGACATATTATACTCTTTCCTTTACGAAATAAATAAGCTCCTCCCATTCGCAATATTCAATTGCTTATCCCTGTAAAGTAGGCAAATATACACGTAAAATAGGTTTTGTAACAACAAAATCACGGTCGTATTATTAAAAATAATGATACAATTTTTGAATATGTTGTTAATGAAGAAAATCTGCAGATATATTTGAGAGTACTTTTTACATTTTTTTCTCTAAATTGCGTCAATATAACTGTAAAGTATAGTGATTTTTGATAATAAATTACTGAAATATAGTAATTAATTTCAAAAAACTAATTTCAAGCTTTCCAGGAGTAACTCTTTATCTTTCTAAAAATACCAAATTTGTTAAAATATCTTAAAAATTGTGAACACTGTTTTGTTATTACAAAACTGCTTTTTTTAGCTGGCTTCAGTACACCCTTAATTCTCACTTAAATATATATATATACACATATATTTATATTTGTATAATTCTATAAATAGGTTGCATATTTATGTCAACACAGTTTTGTTTTTAGTTACCAATGACTACACTGTAAAATAACATTCAGTAATGTTTTATAAAAACTCGGAGCAACTAATTTTCACCAATTTTTTATGTAAATTTGCAGATAACACGTGAAAATTTTTTCATAATATGAATATAAAATATTTATGTTATATTTTATGTAAGTTTACTTGTTTACTTACTTTTTCAGTAAAAAATATATATAATATGGTAAATTAATTATTTAAATTTAAACTACAATATTACATTTTTTTTTTACAGAAAATTTATGTAAACCATCGGTTTTGCTGAAGCAATATATAATTTTTTACGATAATTTTTATGTAAAATGGTAACTTTTTTGCAGGGTATAATAGTTGTGATTATCTAAATTTTTCTATTCCATAAATTTATTTAATACAATGACGGTTGATTCTATGGTGGTCACAGCAGATTTTTTTATAAAATAATATATTTTAATATTGTATAGTTTACAAAAATGTCCCAGATGCCTAACTCTATGTCACATGAATATAAGATAAAAATTACTTTATTATGAACTCTGAAAAATTGCTATTTGCACGCCAATTTAATCAAGAAAATATATCTGCGAAAGCTGTAAGCAACTATTACTTTAGCGTAGATACTAACTTCAAAGTAGTATCTTTACACAGGAGCTAGGACTTTTATTGAAATTTTTATTTAGTCTAATGTATAAAATATTCTTTCACATCAGATTTTACATAAAATTCTTTTTCGTTCTGAAACGTTTTCACGCACACAAATACATACACAAACACCAAATCTGTTACTCTTGCTTGCCTGCTGTAGCTACTACTATATGAAACGCTTTGTGAATTTTTATACAGAGTAAAATAAAAAGCAAATTCATGTATTTATGTAGGTAATATTTTCTAATGTTAGTTCCATGTATGATTCAATACTTTTTTTTCCTCTATCTTTTCTATACATATAGGTATACGTACGAACAATGTTTATGTATATTTTAAATTCAACATTTCTTTTTTTTCTTCACCTACTTGAAAATCATAAGACGAAGAAAATCGAAATATGAATACAACATCAAGTGTATTTATTCTGACATCTTCGGCGGCAATATTGAGAATTATTACGTTAAGTTAAGTTAATTGATAATTGTATTGTATGTGTTTGCTTCTAATGGAATTTGCTTATTGAAAATGTGTGAAGAAGTGTAAGAAATACAATGTGCACCGTCTAGGGTGGTTAGAAACTGCATATTTGACCAAAGAAAAACGGCCAAGTGTATTTAATTTGACATTTCCGACGGCTGCATGGAAAATTATTAGGTTAATTGACAATTGCATTGTTTATTTTTGCTTGAAATTGAATTTGATTATTGAAAATGTGTGAAGAAGAACAAGAAATACAACGTGCAAAATTCAGGGTGGTCAGAAACTGTATATTCGATCAAAGAAACATGATCAAGTGTATTCAATCTGACATCTCCGACGGCTATATTAAAAATTATTAACTTAGTTGACAGTTGCATTGTTTATTTTTGTTTGAATTTGAATTTGATTATTAACAATGTGTGAAGAATCGCAGGAAATGTAACGTACCGCTCAGGATGGTCAGAAATTGTATATTCGACCAAAGAAAGATTAATTCTCACAAATCAGGTAACAAATATAAATAATATATATATATATATATATATATATATATATATATATATATGCAGACCATTTTAGAACTATTAGTAACTGGTTAAGGTTACTTGACATGTATTTCTATTTATGTTTAGTTTAGTTTTGTTTAGAATATTTGAAGAAAAAGTCGTATAATTTTGTCACTCGGAATAAAAATATTTTTTTTTATTTCGCCCAGATTGCTTGGCCTCGGCTTTGCCTCAGCTACAAATACAGACTCAACACAATAATCATTGCTTTGTACTTCTCGTAACATAATATACAATGTTTCATCTAGTGCAATAATGCAATAATAATAAGGATAAAAATGTATTTTATCTAAAATCATTTAATATTTCATTAAAAATTTCACTCATTTAGTAATTCTTAATCATTTTTAATACTTAATAATATTAATAATTTAAGCTATTAATAAAAGTATAGACAAGTATTAATTTTCTCATAAAAAATATCAATTAATATTATTCATTTATTTTATAAAAATTACTTATATTCTTGATTTTGTTTAAATGGTTAATAATAGAAATAAATGTGCTAGTGCTGAAAAAAATTACATATAGACAAATATTGAGAACTTGTACTCCAATTTCCATCTCGTAAAATAATACAACTTTAATATATAAGCAAAATTGTGTAAAGCAATTATGTAAGTTTACATGCGTTTTGTTTTACTAATTTGCATCTAAATTATTTTTATTTCTTAACCTTTATAATAAATCGATATTTTAACTATCTATCTATTTATTTTGGTTTTTAAATTAGTTTTTGGTGTTCTAATGCATAAAACATTTCATTTTCATTATATTTCAAAAATACATATTTTACAAACAAAATATTAAAATTTTTATTTAACAAAAATAAAAGAGTACGTATATGAAATATCATGAATGTTTTCCGTAAAATTATTATAAGACGCATATAATAATAATAATAATAATCTTTATTAACTAATGTCAAAGGCGAGATTCAGTCAAAACTGATTTTCCATCTAACCAATTACAAATATGAATATATTCTTTAAAAAATATGCTTAAAAACATAAATTATTTACAAAAACAAATAAAGAAAAAAAATACAAACATACAAGAAAACAAAATCTCTATATTAAATTTAGACAAAATTTATCAGTCATATATCTATGTTTAGATGTCCATTTAAGCTAAATATTTTCTTAAATATACATTCTGAATAAATGTAAATAGAGATTTTAAATTTTCAGATAAAACATTGTATAGTATGGGATCATAATAAGAAAATGAATTTTTAAATTTTGATCTATTAAAGAATGGTACATCACATAAATCTTTGTTACGTAAAGAGGATAGTTATACTTTTAAAAAAGAAGTTTGATATGTAAACATTCAGAAATACCAGTTCTTCTAATTTTGTGTCAGACATATATGTTCAAAATTTTGACACAATCGTCAATATAACATATTTGCAATTGCACAATAGTGTGAAATATGTTCATATTTTTGTACATCGTATACAAATCTTTAACAAGTATTTTAAAATAATGTTACTTTTTGTTTATAGTTTACTGTTAAATTCGTAAAAAAAAAATTGTGAATATTTCTATAAAAAGTGACACTATTTCTATGTAAGATAAGTTATATTTTACAATAGTGCCGAAAAAAAAAATAAAATTGTTAACACAGTTTCTCCTAGTAAAATTTTTATAATATTTTGATGTGTTCCGAAACATAATGTTATATATTTTTGCTGTGTATGTATTATATGATTTTCTATAATAATTAATATTTTAAAAATACACAAGTAGTCCATTATAGATAACAAAAATATGTCATCCGAAGTCAGGTAATAAACCAGAAAAATTAACCAATTACTTGCATCCAGCCAAAATGAAAAATTTATAAACAGAATTTTTTTAAAATCAAGACAAATAGTCCCATATAGCGTCCGTATCCAAAGCGTAAAAATAATAATAAAAAAATGAACATAAAAACTTTTAACAGCTATATAACAGCATTAGAGGCGTCGGCAAAACATTATCCAACATATACTATATGATATTTTACAATACGAAATATATATATTTCATATAACGAAAATACATAATAATTTTTAGCGTGCGAGCATTTTTCGGGACGAACAAAGATATGTGGCTCAGCTTAGTTTACGACTCCCCTGATGGAATAAAAATTTGCGAAGTATACGAGTTGAAAAAGGGGGAGAGGGTTTAGTTAGAAAGAAAACGGATATGCGCATAAAGTTGATTTTGTGGGCGCGTAATTCAAAAAAGTTTGTTGTTCGATACGGCGCGAGTAACTTGTACCCGGAGCATTGCTTTGGCTCGATGAATATGGTTATGAATTTTTTAAAACTTTCCTCAGCTTAGCTTAGAATCTAAGTTTTTTTCTGTTGTTTTTCTTTTGTTTTCGCGAGGTTATATTTTGGTTTTGTTGTGTTTTATAAATGCAATGAAGCGGAGAATTTTTTCGCTGATTAAGTGCTAGTTTTTGTTTCTTTGTTTTTCTTAAGGATGGGTTATGTGGAAAGAAATTTTATCTAATATTTATTTTTCGAAAAATATTAAAATATCTCATTTTTGCAGTTATATGTTTTCTTTGAAACTGTTCTGAAAGATCTTTTACTCTGTTTAATAAAATTATCAATAACATAAAAATATGTAGATATTTAAATACTATTTTTTGTATGACAAACTGAATAATATAAATGTACTTTTGATGAGATAGTTGTAAAAAAGTGTTTATTTTTAATTGTATATTTCTTGTAACTTGTAATTTGTAATACTTACAATACTTCTAAATAAAAAATTTGTTTACATCTCATAAGACTTGTAAACTAAAAAAGTTGCAAAATAATAAATTTAGTATATTTTATATTTATACAAAAGTTTATAACCTACTGATATTATGTATAATTTAAAAAAAAATCTACTCGTAATTAATAATAATAAAAATTAATATTAGAAAAAGAAATATGAAATAGTTAGAAAAAAAATCACGTGACGTTGTGTTACGTAGCATAGTTTAAATTAAAAATTCAAAGCAAATCACACTAAAACCAGCACATCATAAACAATATTACACGAAAAATCATTGAAATTTCAATACCAAAACACACCACAATTTTATAACACTCGTAAAACACTTGAAAATCCATATTGTCCGAGATCTTAAATGCCCTATCCTTCATGCTTTTTACCTTCCACATAAGAAATTGCAACCTAGATTCTCGGTTGTAACCAACTCGTTTTAAAATTTTCAACATCTTGACTAGTCGATACATGGGGCTGGACTAGAAGTCTACGCGAGAGGTTTAGGAGCTTCTGCCCGTCGTACTATTGTGGACGAAACTCGGACGAAACTTTAATAGAATTCAACTTGTTAAAAATTCACGGAAACTTTCTTCAGACACCAAAGATACGACCACGTACTGCCTCGAAATATACGCTATTCTAACTAGATGGACTGGGTTTAAACTCTCAAGAATTTATGACAATGTATTATGAAATATAAACTATGAGTATGAAATTTAAAATTTTCATAGTTTTATTTAGCTTATTTCGAGTTACTAATAAAACATCTAATCTCAATAGTATAATATACCATATTGAAATAAAAACGTTTTAGGATTAAGAATTTAAAAGGATATAGAATTATATTTTAATATAAAAAAAAAGAAATCGACGTTTCGACGTACATCATCAGAAATAAAAATTATAATTCTTTTAGTTTGATAAGTAGATATTCAAATATTTGACGTAAAAAAGTTAATTTTTTAAAATAATTATTTAAAATAATTTAAATGCAAAATGTGAGAATTCTGTTTTTTTTTTTTTAATTATTACCAATAAATTAATTTTTAAACATTGGAAAATTGTAAATATATACAAAATATTAATTAACAAAAATAGAAATTATACATTTTTGTTATTTGTATTATGATTGTTTTGTTTGAAAAGTTTTCGCGTTGAAAAGCAAAGAAAAATAAAATAATAAAAACGTAAACAGCAGAAACAAAACGGAAATTCTTCATTAAAAAATAATTAATTTTTAAGTGAAAACTGCGTCTAGGGAATCTACACTTTATTTTTTCTCTCTTCATCACTTTTTCTTACTTATTATTTAATTGGCGAAACTTTTCACTTCCATTTTGTTATTTTTACTTACTCTGTTTTTCTATGCCATTTTTTGGCGTTTTACAACCAAATACTCGCCGAACTGCTAATTATGAAAATATACGAAACTCGGTGAAAATTTAAGGGGCTATTTTCGTTTACGATACCCCTTGTAATACAATTGCTACCTGGTTGAAAATTTTCTGATAAATTTAGTTACTTTATACGTATATGTATATATATTTTATTTTACGGTTACTGTACAAAATTGTAAAATGTGAAAATTTAATAAAAACTAAATTTCATTACCGCATTTTATTGTTATCAAGGTTTATATTTAAATTTACTATAGCTATAAAATTTTCCTAATAAGCTTTCGCGAAATATATTCCATGTAATTTTAATCTAGCCAATAATTTTTATATTATATCTCAAACTTTACAACTTATATAACTTAATTAAAAATTTAATCTGTAATATACAAGATAAATATATTATTATTCCTCTTTTTTCATTATATAATTTTTACGTATCCAAACTAATGACAAACAAAGCAAAAATATATTTTGAGTATTTAATAATTTGGCAATATACACATTTTAAATAAGTAAATCAAACAGATAAAAAATTCAAATGATAGAATAATAATAATAGATAAAAATTTATCTATAAAAATTATATTTAAAACAAAACAAATTTGTTACTTAATTTTTAACTAATCTTTTCGTCAGTATAAATGTATAAAAAAATCTTTCTAGTCTACTAGTTGACTGCTTTTTTTCGGAAAAATTAAATTTACTAATAATATAATTTATATATAATTTTTATCTTTAATTTATAAATTTTATATTAGTTGATTAATTTTTTTGCAAAAAAAAATTTTCTAAATTCATAATATAAATTTTAATGCGCTGAATTTGATGGTACAATCAGCGAAATAAAAATAGTTTTTAAAAATTTTGTTGACACTATGATGCCCAGTATTTCTAAGTATAATTACTCAACAGCTGTAATTTTACATACATTATGTATTATATGATATTACCAACGGAATGGAAAAGTACAATGTTAGTAAAATCTCTTTTAGGTAAATTTATAGAACTTCAGTAAATTTGCTGTCAGGAATTCTCCATAAATAGGTAAAATTTGTTTCGTTTTGTAATATTATTATTGGTATAATTACATACATACATTTCTAAATTTACATAAAGGATGTATTTTGAAATGAATAAATTACACTTAAAATATTTTATTAGTATTATTACAGATTGATATGCAAGTTATAATTGTACATAATTTAAGAAGTTATACCAACAATACATAATTCTACATTAAGTATGTGATACAATTTGCAGAAAGTAGGCAATTTTATATTCTTATTAGGTAATTTTTACTTACGTTATATGATTATTATGTAAAAATTACAAAATTTTGAGGTAGAAATACAGAATATTTATAATAAAATAAAATTATATATTTATCGTAGTAAAATTTTCTCTAATTTCTCTATATTTTTTTACAGTGTAGTTGAGATTATTAATAGCTACACATTTACTAATCGATGACAGGTACATTAGCAACATATTTCATTATAGTAAAAAAAACATGCATCATATACCTCCATTTCTTTATACCATTTTATACAATTAAAACAATTGCAAATCCGTCTCTGCCGCAGGTAAGAAATAACAAGTTCATAAAAGCTTCACAAGGTGTCGTTGAAATTTCGTTTCCGGCTGGGTACCGGACAATAAATATGGTACAAAATACAACATGTCTTCCCATTCCGAAACAGCAGAACACAACCTAGCGACAAGCCAAACTAACACTATACACTGCCTAGCTAGACAGTGTAGGGTTCCCGTAGGGTCAAATACACGTAGAATTGTACAATCACCCTTGCACACACACGTTGTTTATCGCGGGAAGCTCGGGCCGCAACACCCAGCCAATTTCGTGCCGACACCCTTTCGCATAGAGAGTTGGCAACCACCCCCTGCCAACCCCTTCAACGTTGTGTCGAGTGGTAAACACAAGCAAGACGCGTTTGCTCGCTCGCCAAATTCGGTGTTCGTGCCGCGAATTGCGATGGCGAACAAAAATAGAGAAACGGTACACAAATAAAAATGTTTGATTGTGCTTGTACTCTTGCTGTTGTTTATATAGAGGAAGAAGAAAAGAAGGGAAGCAAAAAAAAAGCAAGAGGAAGAAGAAATAAAAACTACGGAAACTTCGAGTGGATTCCGTTCGCGATTTTTTCGCTTATAGGAAATTTGATATTTGCAGTTTTGGTTTAGAACAAACGATTTTGTGTTTGATGTTTTTTTTTTGGTGAGAATTATTGGAAAGTATTTATTTAATTGTATTTATTGTTCTATTATAAGTCCCAAGTCTCAAATAAAAATTTTATATAAGAAAAGTCTATCTTTACTATTAAAAAAACAATATTGTATTTATTTCCTTGACTATGATTTACATGTAGTAAATCGAACATTTGAATTTAAATAAAAATATTACAGAATTCTTACCTAAAACTTTTTTATTTTAATATAATAAGTTCTAAAAGATTTTTTACTATGTTAATTTAAATATATTATATAAAAATATAACTCATCTAAAAAGTAACGTATAACATTTATTACTTTTAAATATTTAGGAACGTAAATGTTTCAAAAAAACCCGTTTGAGTATATAAATACTATTTTGGTGCCTATGTTGATGTATGGGAGTGAATGTTGGGTTTGGCTGCAAAAGCACAAAAGGAAAATATCTGTTGTGGAAATAAGATATTTACGTGGCGTATGTGGCGTAAAAATGGATGGATCAGATGGTTTGGTCATCTTGAGTGAATGTCTAATGAACATTTTGTTAATAGAAAATATATGAATGATTTTGAAGATATACATTTGCGTGAGTAGATGAACTGATATGAATGTGAGTGTTTTGCGTGAGCGAAAGTTGAAATTGAAGAAAAAGTCGCATGTATAAAAAGTATCATAAATGTGGATAAAGCTAGAGTTGCTTGTCCGGATAAGAATGTTTGGAAAAAACAAATTTTAGGATAGTGAAAAGAGTTTATGCCATACCTTTTTGGGTACACGGCGTGATTGTGTATGTATGTGTGTAAATATTTATCTTAATGAGTAAATTAACATGAAACAGGCAATATAAACAAAAAAAATTCTCTATTTTACTATCTACAATGTAGTCTGCACCAAAACAAAATGTTAACATTCACATTTATCTTATTCAAAAGTTATGTTTTTATGTAATTGTACCTACCTAGTTCATGTTAGTAAGAAGAAGAGTAAAAAGTTATATATATATATATATATATATATATATATATATATATATATATAAAACATCCAACATTACAACATCGCTAGTTTTATATAACGTACTATACCTAAGTTAAGTTGCAAACGAAACTTTATTCATATAACTAAAACTTGTAAAGTTTTCTGTCAATACTTTTCCTGTCGCTCGAAGAAATTATATGTATTTGAATATATTTCCGGTCGTCTTTTGCAACGCGAGCAATTTAACGTTGTATTCAGTTGAAAATGATCTTTACTACATCTTTTTCCAAATGGATTTTTATTGAAAATAATAGTGCCTCGTTCTATCTATAAAACTAAGTGATAAAAATAGTTTCTTTCTAGTTTATATTGTATTTATTTGTTCTTCTTTCTATATAAAATTTATTATAAAAATAAATAAAATAACTTTGAAATATTTGAATTATAAAATTTATTTACAATAAAGACAACAAATACTTATTTTCAAAGATAAGCTACTTTCTCAGTAGCAAAAACGTCGATTTCTAGTAATCGTAATACTTTCTCATTTTAATATAATGTGTTTTGAATATTTTTTTTACTATTTTATAAAAAAAACTTCAGATCTACGATTAATTTTGAGATATATATGTATATATACTGGGTGTTCGTTCGTTAAGTTCGTATGGGCGTTTAACATGTAGTTTCCATAATTTGCGATATACTTCTTTCTCGAGTAAAATTCGGAAAAATACTTAGAGCACTTTTCGATAGGGCATAAAAAGTTCTATAATTTGGTTTTAGCTTAGATTTGCTAGCATGTGCCGTTTGGGCGCAAGAATTTTTTTTTGATTTTTTTTTTCTCGACAACTATGAGGTGTAGGAAAATAAGCGTAGCATGTAAAAATGCGGAACAATGAGTACGATAATTGAGTAAAGAAACCATTATTCTAGGATGCATCGTTTAGTAGAAAAAAATTAAAAACTGAATATATCTGTTTCAGCAAATTTTAATAATAATTATATATTTTACTATACTAAAATTGTTATTACAAAACTCGGTTTTTAGGTGTTTCAGCATATTTGTTCAGTCTGGTTTTTATGGCAGATAAAAAGTTCTAAAACCCGTATTAGATAAAAATAGTTTTTAAACTGCGCTTGTAATATGAATCTAAATATTAAGCGTTATCAATTAATTACTAAATAAAATGATAAAACTTTACGATTACCAAATGTATTTACTTCAAACTTTACAAACTGTTATTTTAGCATATTTTATGAATATAAATCATGAAATTTTAGTGCGAAAATGATATAGGTATTTACAATATTAAAACTAATTTTAAAATTTTCTTTTTAAAATCTTAAATGTTGAAAAACTGCTGGTTTATTTTTCATACTAGCAGAGGTACTGTTATTTTTAATTTTATACTTTAAAAACATTTAACAATTCTTCAAGTTGCTTTCATTTTTTTAAACATTTAACAAATTAACCTCTTTACCTTACCTATCGTGCAATGAGCGCCACCATATATGTCACATACAACCAATTCATCTCATGTATAATCTATGTTAGAAACGAGTTTTCAAAATAGGTTTTAACAATGTAAATAACATTTCCGCATAAAAAAATTTGCGATTTATATTAATAAAATGTGCAAAAGTAACAGTATGTAAAGTTTGAAGTAAATACATTTAGTAACCGTAAAGTAAAGTTTAGCCAGTAAAATATATATTCAAATCGTTTACTGTTTGATCAACCTTCGTAGTTTTCAATAAATACTGATACTAATCGATTACCTTAATCGACTACCCTACAACCGAGTACATTTCTTCTCAACGTCTAGTCTAAAGTGACAATTGACAAAAAAAGAGGCGATAAATTTTGCAACGACTACTTGACTTTTTACACACGGATCCGATCATCGTTGTGTCCATGAAAACAAAGTGGACTGCGGGTAAAAAACAAATGCCTTCGCGGTGACCTACTACTACCAAAGAATTAGTCGGGCTCTTTAATGATGCGGTGTCTCTCTCTCTCTCTCTCTCGTAAGGGGCAAGTGTTAAACAGATTACTGCCTCGTCTTGCCTCCTTCGTGACACTGTACCCGCTTCTTACACCAGTATAACCCTTTGTGCAAAATGTCACCCTCTACCTCTTCGATGGTGCCACGTTGTACGTAATTAGATTAGGTGAACCGCTTAAATGACTCTGCCCAATTGAAAGGTTTCAATCTTTCTCTGAAGTTATTTGTTCGCTACCAGATTTTTTGTTTGTTTCGTACTTTATGGAGAAATTTGTGCAGGGTTATCGGCAATAAACTGGTGGTATTCATGTTATAATAAAGTTAGTAAATTTGTTCAATTGGTTGAACTTAAAATTAAATGTACAGATTTAAATACAAAGAACATTATCAAAAAAGTTCTAATAAAAGTTATTTAGTTTCACGAGTAGGTACATATTCTATATTATATCGAACAATAAATAAATTTATGTTAAAGCACTTTTGGTGCATAATTTTATTTTTGTTTTACAATCACGCCATGTACCCAAAAGGGTGTTGTTAAATCTCTTTCCACTATGCCGTGTTTTTTTCGCCAAACATTTCTATCAAGACAAGTAATTTTTGCTTCACCCACATTCATGATACCTTTCATACATTAGCTAACACAAAATGCTCTCAATCGCTAACATATAATCTATTAACCAAACATTCATTATACACTTGCTCAAGATAACTGAACCATCTTAACTGGTTAACACAAACTTTTGCTACAACATTTTTTTCCAATTTCTCACTTATCATACACTACATCTCTTCTAGTTATACCATATACTTCAAGCAAAAATATCATTTCCACAACAGTTATTTTTCTTTTATGCTTTTGCAGCTAAACGCAACACTCACTACCATACATCAATGTAGGCATCAAAACAGCATTGTATATACTCAAGCAAACTTCTCTAGAAACGTTTATTATTATTTCAAAAATAAAAAAGTATTTTTTTAAGTTCAACGATTTACCTAGAATTTTCATTTTTTATTAAATTTATTTTAGCAAAAAATATTTTATTATAAGATAAAATATAAAACAAAAATTGAATTTATTAATAAAAGTTCTTGAAAATTGTATATTATTCTTTAGCGTAAAGTTAGTGTTTTTGAAATAAATTATTACAAAAATTTATTGAAAAAAAAATGGCAATTTTAAACTTTGATATTTTAACGTAGTTTATGTACGTCATCATCAAGAAAAATGATAAAAATGACATTTACAATCAGAAAATAAAAACAGGTTACTAGGTAACAAAATAAGTAACTAGATTATTGAAATTAATACAGAACTATATTCTAAAGCCTATTCATTTTAATAGTAATAATCAATAATTTTTCCATAATTTTCTTCAATAATTTCTTAGCAAAACAATTAGGTCATTCCTATTAACTAATAAATTATAACGCTTACAATTAATATCAACCTTAATTGATTAGGTAGAATAAGTCATAAGTTTTTCTCACACGCAAAACAAAACTTACTTTTACATTTTAAAGACCTTTAATAGTAAAACAAATTTAGTTAGTCTATAATTATGAACGTATTAAAACTAAGCAGCAGTTGTTAAAATACTCTTTTTTTTTAGTTTTATGACGTATGCAAAAACCTTATAAATATTTATGAAAAAGCAGTTACGTTTTGTAGCCCTGTATGGGGTGGTAAATATGCAGTTTTATGTTGTTGCATGTATAATAATGATACATGATTCTACATAACAGTGACTATGTATTAAAAATAATGAAAATCGTAGTTAATGAGATATGGAACAACAAAAATATTATGCAAATTTCTAATTTATTTTTAACGAATGCTTACCATTCGTTTAGTTTCTAGATGAATTGATTTCGCGTAGTATTATCAATAACATACTAAAATGTATAATTTTTTTAAATTAATTTTGTTAAATATTAAAATTATGTTTTCTGTTTAAATTTATATAATAATTAGAACTAGTATAAGAGTCGTAGATATTTGATATTAGCATTGTTCGAAAGTTAGTATGTTGACATATTCACGACTGTCACTTTGTCAGTATTTTTAGTCGTTGTTCAAATCGAATGCATTTTATTTTTATTTAAGCTGTATTTTTATGTATCCAGTTTAGTCGGAAACTAAATTATTTTAATTTAATTCAGTTACGCATGAACATCCAGAAGAACAACATAAAATTGTACTTTAAGTTACGTCAATTACTAGCAATAGTCCATATATTGCCTGATTTTAGTTAATTACTTTTATTTCATATTTTTATATTATGATCTATTTAAGAACTGTTTTTATTACAATCTTCAAATAAACAACATTAAATTGTGTGCGAATAGAACACTATATTTTTTAAATGTGACTTACCATAGCAAAAAGGACCTATCGTCACCCAAGTCAATTTAGAGTTTTTAGTAACACTGGAAAAATTAATAATTTGGTATAAAATTTGTTGAAATATTCCAAAAAGTGTTGAAGTTATTGCTGTTTCAATTCGTAAATTTGAGAAAATGTGTTATGATGAAATGAGGCGTATAGATGCAAAACTCACTATTCGACAAAAAGTGAACTGAGATTTTGCGCGATTTGGACGTAGAATTTTTTAAGGAATACGATATTTAGGTTAGTTAGAAAAAACTCAGTATTTAATATGAGAAACACTCTTTAAAGTTTAGTGTTGGATGCAAAACTCACTACTTGCGTTGACAGTTTAGATGCAAACAGTAACTTTGTATAAATTAATGATGTATAAAACCAATGATTCACGATTTTAAATAAGTATTTCCATCTAGTAACAAGATTTTATCATCAAAATACAATTACGCTTAGCTATAACAGTTTTTTGCAAATATCTCAGAACTTAAAATTTGCAAATAGTGAGTTTTGCATCTATACGACTCAAATATGCGTTAAGGTTCTGCATTTATTAATAACAAATTTTTAGATATTTACCAAAAAGTATAAAAAATTATCTAGCATTGAAAAAATAAACTAATAGTTTTCAATTATAAGACTGAGTATAGGTATCGTTTAATGCAATAATCTTAAGATGTCAAATTTTGACCCAAATCACCTTAAAAATTTTCTTTGTGGTAAATCACAAATAGACTAACACCCAAGTATTTTTTTTATTTAATAGCTAAACCATAGAATAAAAATAATGTAAAAAAAAAACATTTTTTTTTTTAATATTTCAATAGAAACATATAAGTTTACAACTCCTGCAAGTAAATTTTTTATTTCAATTTTTGTTTTATTTTTAAATATTATAATAACACTAAAATGTTTACATAAATACTTAAACTAAATATGCAATTCTTTTATTTTACTCACTTTCGTTACTCACCAACTTTGAAATTAGGAAAAAATTTAGCACATCATAACAGAGAAAATTGTTAATAAAACACATCCGGGTAAGCAAGCGCGAGAGAGATTTTAATGAAAAAAGCAAATATTTAAGTTGATTATATAGTGAGTGTTAATGCCCCTTCTAATTTGGAAACGGCAACGAAAAATAAATAATGAAAAGTAGAGAAAAAGAGAGAGGGTTGCTTAAGAAAAACAGAGGCAGTAAGCAAGCGCAAACAGCCAGTCAACTATATGAGCATAGCCATGCCATTGTGCCCCGATGTTAAAATGCTCATAAATGCGTGTAATCTTTAATAATCCGAGGATTAACGCCATGTTAAAGAATACTCAAGGCTTACACACATACATACATACATAAGACAGCGGTAGACTTTCTGTCTTGTGCCTTATATTTATCTTATATGCTCGCTTCTCTTAACAATCTCTGTCGAAATTTATTTTGTGTTAAACTAACTTTACACGATACATTTTTTTATACAAAAACTGTATAGATTTCTGCACAATAAAATGTTTTATGTAAAATAAATTTTAATTTAATTTTTAAAAATATTTAAAAAAAATATTTTCAAGTATAATTTTTTGATTAAAAATGTTTTTTTTTTAACGAACCATAAAGTTTGATGTCATACTAAAAAATAATATATTATGTTACGGGGAGTAAAAAGCGATAATTATTATATTGAGCCCAGATATTTGTGGGCGAATCAAAGCCGAAGCCAAGCAATCTGTGCGAAACACAAAAAGATTTTTCTATTCCGCGGGACATGTACGTTCTAAACAAAACTAAACTAAAAGTAATATCCTTAACCAGTTACTAACTCTTGTAGAATAATATGTACATGTATATATTATTTATATTTGTTATGTCATTTGTGAGAATTAAGCATTCTTAAACTTTATACAATTTCTGAAAAATTTGGTGGTATACATTTCATTTCTTGCACTTTTTTTACACATTTTTAAAAATTAAATTAATATCGAAGCGAAAATAAAAAATACACTTGTCAATTAAGTTAACTTGACATAATACTTTGTCATAATACATGTTGTAGTTACGTTTGGTGCTGTCACCAGGGGTATATATAGTAACTGATTGCTGTATAATAATGTAATTATTTTAATACAATGAACTCTTTCTACATATAGGCAATATCGTAACGTAATATTAATACTATAATATGCTTGAAAAAAAAAAAACAATAATTAAATGTTATATTATGTTATGTTATATTTTACAGTAATTTTTAAATTAAAAAAAAAACAACAATGTGATTATAAACATAAATTTTTAAAGATTTTTAACAAATATTTGCCGTATAACAATATAAATAAGTTTAAGTATTAATCTTGAATTTTATTACCTATACTTTCATGCTAAATTTCTTATTTAATTTGCATCTGAGTTTTGTTCAATTTTTATACTAGAAAAAATTAATTATAAACTATTAAGCTAGATCAATTTTGTCAAACATTTTAATACCGTACTTACAAAACATTTCTGTGTGATAAAAGATGCGATAATTATACCACAAATAACAATTACTAATTAGTCGGTACAAAAATTGAATTAAAAAAAACAAAAACAACAAGTTGTAACACTAGTTTTGAAATAAGAATCTAGGTAAAAGTTTTTAAAAAAAAAAAAAACTATAACATTGAAAAAATATTTTGTTAAATAATATTTTTTTGTTTTAATTGTTGTGCATATTTCTTCTTACTGAATCGATTTGGAAAATCCTAATAAAATTTAAACCAAAATGATTATGTAAAATGACTGAATTCAGAATTTATTACTGTAACATTTTATTACAAACAATATATTATGGTGATGTTAATGATGTAAGTATAGGAATTTAATATGAGTAAGTTATATATGTAAAATTATATCGTGTTTGTCGTCTCTCGTTTTGGAGTCTAGACCAGGCAAGCAATGCGACCAACCGACGGAGGCAATGTACAATTCTCATTCTACATAAATGAAACTTCGCTAATTGGTTTTCGGAAAGCGCTGCATAATTATCAACATGCGGAGACGACGAAACAAATACTTGTACACTCGCATCAATAAGTTTACTAATTTAGTTGTTTTTTTAATCTGAAATACATTTGATAGTTTTTGAAATAATCATAACCAATCTGAATTATGGTTGGTAATTTCTATAAATCAAATTAAGTAATCTGAATTAAAAATGATGTTTTCTGAAATAAACTTATATATTTCTAAAACAGTTGCAAATGTGTAGTTTTTGATGATCTAATATGAAATTTATGTAACGGTAGTGCAGCTCCGGTTAGAGTATCGTCATTTGGTTGCCACGAAAAAAAAACAGACGATTAGAAACAAGTAATTATTTAACATAGTACAAAATCTTTCAGAACTCATTAAATTCAAATTAAACGGTTTTGGTTATAGTTCTGTATTAACGTACTCAACTTATGTTTTAGTAAATAAACAAAATATAGGCAATAATTTAAATAAAATTTGGCATTCACTAATTAAAAATTTATAAATTTTATGATCTAGTTACTTATTTTGTTACCTAGTAACTTGTTTCTATGTTCTGTTTATTTACTGTATACTCGTATACGTAGAGTATGTACATTATTAATAAATATTAATACAAAGTTATAACCTAAAGCCGTTTTATTTTAAGTAAATATTTATTAACAATTTTATTTTCGGTTTGATTCATTGATGCCCAATTTCATAAACAAGAGTAAATTTAACTCAAGTTAAAATTTATACGCGTTTCACAAAATATATTTTAAATTTTAAGTCTGAGTTAGTAAACCCTGAAACAGTTTTATATCATGTTTAAGTCAGTATAGTAATTTCACCTTTCATTTTTGTGTCAAATTCAATCGTTTACGTTGTGAAAAAAAAATTTTTTTAATAAAAAATTTAAAAAATAAATTTCGTAGGTCAAGTATAAGCATACTTACATTATAAAAATTTAAAAAAAAATTTTTATCTAATTTTTTCTCAATAAAACAAAATATTACTGATTTAAATAAAATTCGGCTTCCTTTAATTAATCATTTAATTAATTTAATAATTTAATTTTAAAATATAGTTATTTGTATTTTGTCACCTAGTAAACTTGTTTCTATATTTTGGTTGTTTATTATTTATGTCATTTGTATATGTCTCCTTTTTAACAAAAAAATAATACAAAACTTAATGCAAACACTTTAACCAAAGGTTAGATTATAACTTCACCTCTGTAAGCAAGTTAACATTAATCACTGTGAAGGCATTGAGATAAATAAAATTTGGCTTCCATTAATTAAAAATCTATAAAATTTTATGATCTAGTCACTTTACTTGTTACCTAGTAACTTGTTTGTATGTTCTGTTACTTACTGTAATTTTTCCTGATGAAGACAAGCTCTAAGTTTCGTCGAAACGTCAATTATAAATAAATTTTCATTCAAAACTTAAACCCAAAGCAATTTTATTTTAAATTATCATAACTTCATATTTAACTTCGAGTTTAACTGTGAATCTAGTAGAAATAGTTCTATCTGTCTGTCCAATATAAACCTTACCGCATTCGTATGGAGTTCTATATATACCCGAAGTTTGAAGAGGAATAATATCTTTTACACTCTTCAACATGCGTTGCAATTTCATGTGTGGAAAATAGGAAAATTCAATATTTTTTCTTGTTAAAATTCTACCTATTTTATTAGCAACGTTTTTCATAAAAGGTAAAGTAAATCTTCAACAACTCTAGGTTTTCCCGGTTATATATTGCTTTCTTAATAAAAATTTTAAATAAATAATTTCTGTATATTCAAACAAAATTTCATCACTTTTTCAACTATTTTCGTCAAATAACCCATCACAATTTCCAACAAAAAAATAGCAGCTAGTTTCAAAAACTTGTGTTTCACACTGTACCCACCATCCAGCATTCGCATACAGGAGCAGGAGGTGTACATTCACCGGGGGTTGTGCGTCGCTTTGAATATTTATGACCGTAGTGCCTGCGACCTGCGAGAGCGCAGTATTCCTGGGTCTCTGTGCCGCTAGGTACCCAGTTAGCGTACTCTGTCGTTCCGTTCCTTATATAATTAACGAAGTTTGTTTGACAACTGATTAATGAAAACATTGGCATTATCGTGTGCTATACAGAAACGCCTTACCCCCCCCCCCCCTTCACCGATGCGCTATTGTTGGGTTGTAAAGGGTGCTAACAACATGTAGTATATTGCTGAAAAACCGCCTCCAAAGTTGACGATGCCGTTTTGTTTATTAGTGTTTCTCTTTGTGTTAAACAAACAACCGATGCGATGCGAGTTTGTTTTAGATAATGTTTTTATGAAGGGACATGTTTTAAAAGTTTTTAGCGAGTTGTTTAATTTGATTCTTGTTCAGGAATGTGAATTTATAATTAAGCGAAATATGTTTTAGTTTGCGAATTTTGCTATACGGTTAATAATATTTTATATTTAAAAATTGTTATATACTAATTTAATTAAAAGTTTAAAATAACCAAATGTTTGCGAGTAACAATAGTACTGAATTTATATGCACTGTTATAAATAAACATAGTCAAACCATAGCGCTTCTAATTGGCACAGTAAAATTTGTCCGTTCAATAAAAATATAATTTCTGATATTATTTTTAAAGATATTATTTTTAAATTACCTAATATAGACTCTGGCAAATTACTCTGGAAATCATTATAATTTAAGAAATTTGCAGTAGATAGTAAATACTAATTTTGATAAATTAAAAAAAAAATACAAAACAAAACATATTTTTTCACAATAGGAAAGCGTTAGAATTAAGTTCTGTATATATTTAAATAAAATATATGCAAAACTTAATTCTAAAGTTTATTGGAACGAGTTCTAAGATATTTTTAGTATATTCTTTTTACTGGTACATTTTCAGCTATGAATTCACCGAAGTTCTTAGTACCGCTGTTGAGACTGACATCACAAACAAGACTGTATGTAATGTACCCCTCCTGTATATCACCGTTTTCACACAAACAATTGAGCAGAGTTAAAATTTTGTTAGTTTATGTTTGAACACTCTTGGACAGCTATTGTGTTTTATATTTCTTACATTTTTTTTCTAATATTGCAAACAACAAGGAAAACATTATTGAGAATATTAATTAGTATAAAATAAGTACACTGTAAAATTTTTATGTAAATTTACATATTCTATAAATGTATTTTTACAGTAAAAATGTAATATTACGTCAATTATCACAGTAAAAATTAGAAAATGTTGTTATTTTACAGTTAATAGTTATGTAAAATTACACAAATATATATTACATTTTTCACAGTGTAGATATATTATCTGTTTTTATCTTTTTTCTGCTTACTGAATAATAAAAGACAGAATTCTGCAGACATTACCTGCAAAGAAATCGCTATAAGAGCTGCTTTGTGATTTCTCATAGGATCAATTGTGATATCAGTCTCAAAAGCGAAACAAGACCTATATTAACAGCAAACTTTCTGGTTTTTGTTACTATTTTTCCAGCAGGTTTCAGTAACTTGCATATTTGTCATAACAAATCTATATACTACAATGAGCAAGATACTAAAACTCACTGGAATAACTGAAACCAGACTATGTTTCTCAATGTTTCGTTTTGTGGATTCATAGCAATATACTCGTATAAATAAACAACACAACCCTGGTAATAATAAACAGAGGTGAACCACTAACTGGAGAATAAATATAGGTTAAGTTACTCTATCAATGTTAAAAAAAATATTTTTTATGTGTTAAATTGAGTATTTTATAATTTACTGCAGCTTTAAATAAATATACTTATTAAACAAATGAAAAAACTGATTTTTTTGTTGCTGTTGTGGTAGGCCATAAAAATCAACATTTTTAAAATGCTTTAAACATAAATAGAATTACGCAAAACTTATGTTTTACTGATATCTAGTGATTTGTGCATTTCTACAGAATACAAAAGTATTATAAAATAATCATATTCGGCCAACTTTTTTTAAAATTTCCTTGCCAACCTATACAAAATATCAATAATATATAAAAATAATAAATTTTATTACAAATCAATTTCATTACTGTCAATAAAACAATACTTTGTTGTCATACTTTATAATAATTTTAACATTTCATAAATACAGTAACTAGAATATTGCTCATGTTGGCGAAAACATAACAATTATTTTCAACATTATATTTTTATTTTAAAAATTTCTAATTACCTCTTCCCGTTATTTCTAACTCTACACGTAAACAATTTTTCAATTAACCTATCAATTTTTTACCCCATCTATAAACCACATCTTGGATAAAAAGAAACAACCGTAAAAATCGACATCTGGCAAAAATCTCACAATCCTGATCGAAAAATCTAGACAGCAAGCCAAGCGCACACCTCCCACACATACAGTATGTGTGTCTGGTTCCATTGCTGCATTTCTGCAAACTCACTAGCCGGTCGCTTACACACTCCCCCCCCCCCCAAGACTCGTTGCGTAGGAGGTACACGTAGCAAGCATTACGTTCACGTAAGAGAATGCGGAAATCGTGACGAAAAAGAAATCGACGTCGCGACGCTCGTCGAGACGGAGAACAAACCTTTACAACAAAGCGATATGGCGACGTGTTGTTGCAAAACTTAGCAAAGCACCCAGCAAGCAGAGAATGTGTTTGAGTTTCGGGAATGATCTTGAAAATAGATGCTGGCAAAGTTTTTTTTTTAAAACGATTTGTGTTTGAGCACGTACCTCGGCTATTTTGTTGCAAAATAGCGAAGGGAAATCAAGTAAATGGCTTTTAGATTAGAAAATGATTTGCCCATAAAGTTTTTGTGTCAAATAGAAATTTATTTTATTTGCATATTAGATTTAATACAGTTTTATTTTTAATAATTAAGTTTTTTGAAAAATAATATGTTTATACGTTAAGATCTCGAAAAGTATAAGCTTTTACTTTTATTTTCTGAGTTATATTTTGTTTTCTTATAAAATCATCATCTGATTTTGATCTATTAAAACAATACTTAGTGTTTTTATTAGTGTATAATAAGTGTAAAAGTTGGTGTTGCAAAAGTTGGTGTTAGTCAGTTAAGATGGTTTGATCATCTTGAGCGAATATCTAATGAACGTTTGGTTAAAAGAATTTATATGAATGATTTTGAAGATATATATGTTTGTGTCCGATTAGTATAATTGGAGTGGTATGATTGAGAGTGTTTTGCGTGAGCGAAAGTTTCCAAGTAGTAGAAATAGAAAAGAATGTATAAGAGGTATCATAAATGTGTATAAAGCTGGAGTTGCTTTTCTGGATAGGAATGTTTGAAGAAAACTAATTTCGGGATAGTGGAAAGAGTTTATGCCACAGCCTTCTTGAGTACATGGCGTGATTCTGTATATATGTACGTGTATTTATATGACATTACACAAATATTATATAATTAATTATTATTTTTAGTTTTTTTATTAATATTTATAATTTTTTAATTTTTTATTTTTCTGTTTTGATTTTAAAATAACAGATATAGTCAACACTGTTTTGTTTTTATCGCAAAAAGCACTACTAAATATTTACGAGCAAATTCCAATTTGATATTCAATTTTAAAATTTATTTTCTTAATTATTGTAAATAATTTTGTTTTGAAACATATATTTACGTAGTTATTTTAATGTACATTTTTGATTAATTTATTTTTTTAAATCTTGATTTGTTTGTTTGCAGTCTAAATAAATTAATATTATTACTATAAAACTATGTTTTTGATAATTCCACATCCAAGAAACATATTACTAAAGTGCAAAAACTAAAAACTTTTCCAAATCCTTTATCGTTTATGTTTAATAATCCATGTTAAATAAGAGAAAGATAATGGAGTATAAGCAAGTAATATTAATTCAATATAATGATCTAAAATAGAAGGTCGTATCTATATTTGCGGCAATACACAACTGAATTTCAGTGCCACCACATAATGCTAACTTGAAATTATCCGTCCGGTGTTTGTAGGTACGATGTACGTACGGTATAAGCTAGAACTTAGAGCATGCATAGAACTAGTTCTCCAATTTATTAAAGTGAACGATATTGCATTCGAGATTGCAATCTTAATTAAACATTTACAACTAACTCAACTCACTATAATGCTGCTTTGATTTTCAAATGTAATTTATCTAAATATGTCAGATGCTGTTTATTTCACGTTCATTTTTAGATTCTTTTCAGTGAAATTTTAAATTAGTTATGAATTTAAACGCAATCAAAGTGACAAAGTAACAGTTTTTTTTATATTTTTTATTATTTATAATAAATACTACTATAAATTTTAAAGTTGAAAATCAAATTTAAAGTTATTTGTTGTGACTACACTTAGGTAAAATTAATGAATACAGTATTGCCAATATCTGTTATGTAAAAATAGTAGTTAAAATTTTATCAAAATGCTCTACAATACTTTTCGTCTTTATAATTGTGTTTTCTCATAAAGAAATGGCATAATATAGTAAGATTATAGTTTTACACACTGAACTGTTAGAAAAACTATATGACATAATTACACAGAACGCAAAATACGTGGCGTGCAGAAAACCTTTGACCATTATTCTCTCCTTACTTTTTCGTAAACAAAATGCTTTAATTATATATTTCAAAATATATTTATAATATATATATATATATATATTTATAAATATATATATATTTCAAAATATATATATATATATATATATATATATGTATATATATATATATATACAATATATGTACAAAAAACAGAAAATTAGAAAAATAAAACTGCTTTAGTCCTGTATTATATTTATTTAATATCGACGTTTAGACGAAACTCAACGTCCGTCTTTATCATGATAAGTGATGTAAATGACATTACAGTAAATAACAGAACATAAAAACAAGTTACTAACAATCTGTTTATATATTCTGTTATTTACTGTAATAACTTATTTCTATGTTCTGTTATTTACTGTAATGTCATTTATGTCATTTATTCTGACGGAGACACGTTGAGTTTCGTCGTAACATCGATTTTAAATAAATATTAATATATTTTATGCAATCAACTCTAACAATAACTCAACCAATGTGATAAATTTTAGTATCTTAAAAGTTTAAGAAAATTTTTGTTTATTAAATTAACATTAAATCGATAATTTTATAATTTACTGCAACTTTAAATCAATATGCTTACTAAACAAATATACTTTTCAATAACATACTGTAAAACCTGATTTTTTGTTCCTGCACTGAGAAAAATGGATATTTAAAATTGTATATTTAAAAATAAGATATTTAATTTGAATATGCGTGTTATTAAACTAACCCTGCAAATATTTAAAACTATGATACATGTAAATTCAATTTAAAAATATACTTATGGTTAACCAATATATACTTAAACCAAATATCTGCATATTTAAAATTTCGTATATTGCATCTACGAATATTTACGAATATATACGAATTTATACGAATATTAAATTAAATATCTTGTATATTAAATTCAAATATCTATAACATTAAACTGAATACATTGTATGTTTATTTGTCTAACGAACGGGCAAGCACGTGTTTCTGTTATTCATAAAATACGCAGTAAGGTAACAACATCACTGGCAAAGTTTCTGTTCGTTTATTGTTCATAAAATACCTAATATAATAAGAATATATAATTATTATAATTGAAATGTGTGACAAATTCGTGCAAGAATTGTTAATAAAGTGGGACTTTGAAGATATGTGCCCTAGTTTTAAAGGTTGGTTTGCAAGTAAAGCAGATGCTTGTAAGCGATTAGTAAGGTTAGTATTAAATATTTTACATGCTAGGGGAGGACAACACTAATTTTGTTTTTTTTAATTATTATTTAAAGATATCATTGCTATAATCAGCCAGTTTTATCACAGAAAGATCTAGAAGATTTTGAAAATTTTTGCCCTAGTTTTAAAGGTATGTTATTATTTTATTTGGTTTTATAATACGAGAACTAATATTAAGATAATGTAATATAGATGCTGATATTGATGAAGAAGCTTTCAGCCTACTAACCGAAAATACAATGCAATTATTAATTCCAAGCATTGGAAAATTTGACAGAGGTCAAATTGTTTATATGAAAAATGGCCGGTTCTAGCAGAAAAAAATAATTAAACTTGCTAAAAAACAAAATATAAATGTGAACAGTGAGACAAAAGGTAATGTTTGAATTTATTATAAAAACACTTAATTAATTTAACTTATATATTTAGATGTCAATACCTTATCTATGATTACATTTCCACTATTATTTCCCCCTTGCACAATAAGTTCTTTAAAAAAGGGAAAAAAATTCCGGCCTTCGAAACTAGAAATAGCAGAAAGCTTTCTTATACACGTTAAGGTAGGTATACAGTATATAAATTTGTTTTTTAATATATTACATAATATTTATCTGTCTGCAGACCTCTGGAGAAGTTCACCTAAAACTAGAAGAACGACAAAAGAATTTAACTGAACGCGGATTGACTTTACAACCCTTCATTGTAATCGTCGGACATTTAAGTAATATTCAAACTTGTTATGTTACAATTAATAATAGTTTTTATAATATTTCGTCACCTTTAATGGCCTTAGACATTTGCTTTAAAATATTTTTTTCGTTACAAATTCAGTATCCAGCTGAATGTAAGCATGTATGGATGTTTATTCAGCAGGAAGTGTACAATATTAAGACTGAATTTGACGTAGATTATCCATCTGTGGCAACTTTATCAAAAGAACTAGAATATATATAAAGTTTATATGTTCACAAGATGCCAAACTGTTACATATGTAATTATTGTGCCGCAAATGTAAAAAATTTTATTGGTTATTTGTGAAACAAACATAATTTAAAAGAAAATGGTGTATATAAACGCAAATTTTCACGATTTAATTCTTTTCGTAAGCATATTCGAAGCCACGTTTAAAAAATATATCTGTTAATAATGCTATTGAAATTCATTCTGAATTTGATAACTGTAGTTTGAAATGGAACCTGGAAAACATTATACAAAAACAAATCTGTATTTTTCTCTGTTTATTATATGCAAAAAATATATATCCAAGAAATTTAGTTCAAAACATAGTTATAGAATTTAATAATTTAATTTCTGAAATTTGCAAAGAATTAAGTTATATTAAGTAATATTAAGTAAATAATTAAGTATATATTATATATTATAAAATAGTTAATATTACCTATATGTATATCATTAATATTAATTAAATAAGAAAAAATATTTTAACGAGATTTATCGGTTTTCGTTTTTATTAATGGATTATAAAGTGATCAACATGTCGACAATTTTAAAATATTTATGAATTAATTTTTACATAAAATGTATAAAAACAAATTTAACCTCAAAGTCATATAGAAGAAACGAAATATTTTGAAAAGTTGACACTCTATAGTCAGTTATAAAAATGGAAACCGATAAATTGATACAATGTTTTTTTTTAAATAATTATTTTTATATTTAATATCCCAATTATTTATTTTAAATATACTTATATATTTGCATTTATGATATGCATATATTTATGGTAAGTATACCGTATATTAAATTTTATTATACAATATAATATGTGCTAATATATTATATATTAAGAATAACAATGTGTGATATTTAAATTAACAACACTATATTTTTACGCCAACACTATTTATAGCTAACTTTTTAATATACTTATGTTGCTAATTTTAATATCTTGTGTTTGTGTCACTTTTTTAAATATAAAATATATTTACCGTAAATATAAATATATTTACCGTAAATATCCATTTTTCTCAGTGTGTATTGGTAATTACAAAATCAACATTTTTAGAATGCTTTACACATAAATAGAATTAAGTAAAACTTATATTTTACTGATATCTAGTGATCTGTGCATTTACATTGAAAACAAAAGTATCATAAAATGGTGAAAATATCAATTTTGGCAAATTTTTTAAAATTCCAATGTACATACACATTATTTAAACCAGCCTAATATATAAAATTTGTTTATAATTATAAATAACCTAAAATTTTAAATGGAATCTAAAATAATAATATAAAATAAATATTAATTAGATAATTATATTGTATTATATTTTATCATAATAAAAAATGTAAATCAATAAATTTATGTAATATTCAACTTGTTAGCAAAGAAAAGAGAAAAAAGCGAGCTTTTGTTTTCTTAAAACCGCTTTACAATTGTTAAAATATAAAAGAAAAATTGAATAGTCTCTGGGTAAAGATACTCATTTGAATAGCTTCTTAGCATAATGTGTATATATAGATTTTCCTTTATTTTTCTTTTCATTTCGCTTCCGTTATCCGGAAATAGAAAACAAGAGAACAATTGTTACTTTTCAATGTTCATCGCATTTTGGCGTATTTCCGATTCTCAAATCGAACCCATTTGCTTTGGCTTTTTGTTCTATATTTTAGATTTTTATTTATTTATTTATTAAATTTAATGGTGTGTAAACGTAGATTAATTTAATATTTAAATGCTAAAATCGCTATTAATAAAATTTTTTTATCATTAGTTAATTTATAAATTAACTAATAATACAATTAGTTCACTAATGGCGATATCAGCATTCAAATATTAAATTAAAATATATATAACAAAAAAAAAACTATTAGAAAATTTAGTAAAAAATCTTTCAGAACTCATTATATTAAAATAAAACTGATTTAGATTAAAGCAGAAAACGGACGTTTGATTTTCGTCGAAACGTCGAATTTAAATAAATATTAATACAGAACTTTAACCTAAAGCAGTTTTATTTCATTAAAAAATTTTTAGTTGAATAAATTTATATAGTATATATTTAATGGCTAATTTCCAAACAATTCAATATAGAAAGACAGAAAAATTGTTATAACAAACTGTCGAATATTTTATTTATATGACAAGTAAAGTTCCAATATGAATGCAAATAATTCTCGTTTATTACACACATCAAAGTTATTATTTGTTTTTTATTCCCAATATACCAAATTGGATGGGAATGAATGAATATATTGAGCTGAAAAAATATTTCCCATATATTTTTAGGTGATTTATTATTTTAAAATGATGTATCTATACAATGGCGCGCGTTATTGACAATTACATTAATCACTGCTATCATAGTATTATTTATACGTTGACAACTGAGTTTTAAATGTCGTAGTTGGTGATTGTCATTTTTTTTTCACATATTTTCTGCTGATTAAACTATTTAGAATTATAATTATGTTATTTTTTCAATAAAATTATTTCTCTAACATATTTTCACATACATACATACATATATACACGTACAATCACGCCATGTAGACATAAAAGTGTAGCACAAACTCTTTCCATTATGCAGAAATTCCTATCCAGGTAATCAACTTTTACTTCAACCACATTTACATTTATATTCCTTCTACCTAGAAACATTCCCTCATACAAAACACTCTCAATTATACCATTTTTTATATACTCATCAAACGTCCGCGCAGACGTATGGTTTCAGTATCATTCACATTTATATTCTTTTAACCAAACGTTTATTAGACAATCGCTCAAGATAGTCGAAACATCTAAATTGACTAAGAGCAAATTTGCAACATTTTTTTTCAATTTTACACTCTTCATACACCAATACCATAAAATAGTATAATTTAGAGTTCTCTAAGAATTACACTTTCATCTAGTTAAATTCAATTCAACAGATTTTAGAAAAATAATATTTAAGTTTCGACCGTTTGTTCAATAGATTCTATCAACAGTATAACAGTTTAATAATGTCACTATTTTACGTATTTCGTAAGTATTTCGCATTAAACAAATATTTCGACAAAATTTATTTAAAAGAAATGCTGTAAAAATTATACCTAAGAACTTATATTTGAGACATTTTTAATACAACTTGATAAATTTTAACAGATATATGTACACTGTAAAAAATCTATAATTTTAAATAAAAACCTGAGGCAACTGATTTACACCAGTTTAATATGTAAATTTACAGACATTAGTATTTTTACAAAATGTATGTAATACTGTTTACAAATATTCTATGAAAAATTTTTACGTATATAAATAATGGAAAAATACGTAATTTTATGTATGTAATTACTTACATTTTCGGCAAAAAAACATATATACATACATACACAATCACGCCATGTACCCAAAAGGGTGTGGCACAAACTATTTTCATTATCAGTCTTCTTCAAACTTTCCTATCCAAACAAGCAACTTTCGCTTTATCCACATTCATAATTCCTCTCATACATGCTTTTCTATTTCTACTACTTGGAAACTTCCGCTCACGCAAAACACTCTCAATCATACCACTCCAACTACTCATCGGACGTCTATGCAAACGTATACCATCAAAATCATTCAAATAAATCTTTTTAACCAAACGTTCATTAGACATTCGCTCAACATGTCCGAACCATCTTAACTGACTAACACCAATTTTTGCTACAACAGTTTTTTCAATTTCACACTCATCATACACTAATCTATTTCATACTCGATGTCTCCTATTTACATATATAATATGATAAATTAATTATTTTACTTAAAATTACAAAATTATATTATTTTTACAGAAAATTTACGTAAACCATCGTTTTGCTGAAATAATATGCATTTTTTTACCATGGTTTTTATGTAAAATGGCAACTTTTTTACAGTGTAGATATGTTCCATAATTACGGTAAATTATAAATACGTATAATAAAATTGTCAACATTATTATCTTTTTCTGTTATGTAATGATCACAGTAAAATTTTTAGTCATTACTAATTTTTTCATTTTCATTTTATTTAATTTCAACAAAATTACTAAAAATTCAAAATCATCAAAATAGAAAAAAAAATAACCAAATGAAAATGTGGCCATATCCATTTCGATAATAATAAACATACCATACCAATAAGTTTGTGTTTGGGTTGTGTATGTGTGTGAGAAATGCATTAGAAAACCGATTGCATATTGTGTAGTTTGGATTATAATTTAGTATGCATTACAAGTGTATTTTGATAAGTTATTAGCTCATATTAAATGCTGTTGATGAGATTTCGCATTAGACTAGATAATAGTTTGATAATTATCACCCGCAGATATTGTTCAACGGCTAACCATCACACTCAACTTTATATTATATAGCGTCTAACTACTTGCACAGATTATTAATTTATCTCCGTGTTTATATATATATATATATATATATATATATATATATAATTTTTTTCTTCATCTATAATTTCTAGATATATAAATAATCAGTTCTGATAATTTCTACCAATAAGTAAATTACAGGGGTTAATGTGCTTGAGAGCTGATCATATAAATACAATTATTTGTATTAAAATAATGCAGATTGCCTAAAGAAGATACGCTCAATATCGAAACTAGTCGCATGTGAAATGAAATAAAGTAGTTTTATTTAAAAAAAGTAATTTACATTCCTGTATAAAAAGATTTTTACTTTTATGTATATATTTTGTACAAAAAATGCATTTCCAATACTCTCATAATAAATTGATAATTATCCACATTCGTATATAAAATATTGACTAAAATAAAATTATTTTTTCTATATCGATATTTTTGTTCCATTAGTAAAGTTAGGTAGGGAAACATTTTTTCCACTCTGTTTTTTCCACTCCATTTTTTTCACTCCATTTCTTTCACCGTACTTTTCTTCCGCCAAACTTTTCTTCCGCCAAACTTATCTTCCGCCAATATTTTTTTCCACCAAATTTTTTGGTTTTGGTTAGGTTAGGTTAGGGTTAGGTTAAGTTTGGTAAGAAAATTAGTGAAAAAAAGAATTGGTGGAAAAAATATATAGTGAAAAAAGAATTGGTGGAAGAAAAGTATTTTTGGAAATAATGCAGTGGAAAAAATGGGGAGTCCGCGACATTTTGCCGCCGGACATTTTGCCGCCAGGCAAGTATTAGGCGTAGAAGACAAACACCTACAAACAACCTATTAACCTAACCTACCCTAACCTAACCTAACCAATATTTCATCGAATTATCTCTTCTTTTGTTTCCTACCGAAAGCTACGCCTAATACTTGCTTGGCGGCAAAATGTCCCGGCGGCAAAATGTCCCGGCGGCAAAACGTCCGTGGCAAAATGTCCGCCGGCAAAACGGCGGCGGCAAAACGACCCGGTCCCAAAAATGGGGTACAATCGTAAAGTTACTGTCTGAGATATGCAATGTTTCGCTATACTGCCTGTATTAATATAATATTCCGATTTAAGTAAAAAAAAAATTAGAATCAAATATTTCTTCTATAAAAATGTAAATACTTAAATTTCATAGCAAATATCTTATAAGATTAACTTAATTCATATTTATCCCTTTATAGAAAAATCAACTTTTTCCAACAATACAAAAGTCAAACTTTCGAGACATATAATTTGATATCTTTCAAAAATGAACGCCCAAAATAACATATGTTATGTCTTCCTACCCCCTTCGTAACATATATAACCGAAGATATTGATTCGAATTTCGTATAAAAGTTACCAAACACATATATGTCAAAAAGACCGACGATACGCGAACGTCTCGTCTCGAAATTACAAAACTTTTAATGAACATAAATAGGTGGAATAATTGGAAACATCCCAAAATATTCGCTAAACTCGATATAGGAAAAAATCCCAACAAAAACTTATCACAGAATAGTAGATATTTTCTTATCAATCATACAGGGTGATTTATTGAAAATGGGAAATTTCTTAATACTGAGACCAAAATATGACAATTAAACCCTGACATGATACAAAAAGATTTTTTTATTGCAACTTATTAATACAATCAGCAGTCAAGTAAATCAGCCAATTTTGTTATTGAAAATTAGAAAACAATATGCATTGATACTTTTAAAAACAATATATTAGGAAAAATGAGCTTCGTTCGTTCAAGAGGGTTCAATCTCTTAATAGTTAAGAATGGCTCATTTTATAGTATAGAAAGAATATTTTAACCCATGCTATTTAGGTTTACTCAAATTTTTGTTACCACTTTGACAGAAAGGAAAAGAGACATAGGTAGTTCTCCATACGGTGTCTGTAACATTTTCAAAAATTACATAATACTATATAGAAATCCTCAACTCAGTCAAAATTTTGCATTCGCAACTCCTATTAGACGGTTCAGCCAATTTTAATGACATTTTCAGGATAAGTTTATTTAGTGTACAAGATGGTCATCTTGTTTTACTTTGTCAGTGATCCCAGCTCGCAAGAAAAAATTAGTAAAATATTTAAAATTTATTGTGGCTACATTATTTCACAAAAGATTTTCCTTGAACACGCATAAATTATATAATTTTAATAAAATATATGCTAACTTTCCGAGAAAAAATTACTGAAATTTAAAAAATGTATTATGGCTACATTATTTATCTGATTTTAATCAAATTTTCACAAAAGATTTTCCAAATTATATAATTTAACTAGAACACAGTGTTAAGTAAAAAAATATTTTAATTTATTGTTTTTAGTATTTATAAGTTGTTGTCAAACTGGTCCATATATGAATTTAGCTATAGGCTTTTAATCTTGTGTAATTTGATCTCGAATTTAAAGTTATTTAATAATTATGACATTTTTTTTTTAATTTTAAAAAATAATATATATTATATATAGGTATATACTAAAATTATTGCTTGATTTATTCTACAAATAATAAAAAATATATATTATATTTTGTCATATTGCACATTCTGTATCTCTTAAACCATTAACATTTATATAATGCATTATATTTAATATAAGGATGAGGCTATTTATACATACGGCATGTATACGCATTTGGCTATTTATACATACTGTATGTAAACAAACTTAACTTAACCTGACCTACTAACCTAACCTAACCTAACCTAAATAGCCAATTGCGTAAAAATACTGTATGTATAAATAGCCAATTGCGTATACATACCGTATGTATAAATAGCCACTTTCTTAATAAAATTATCATATTTTACTCTCTAGTATTTCCAGTTTTAAGAGTTCTCATTCTTAATGAATTACTCTGTATAATATAGGATAAAATAGGCGTACATATGTGAAGTTTATTTTTCAACTGATGTAACTGTTTCGATACGGCCTTAACATATGCCAATGACGTGTGTGTTGTATTCAGGACTCAGACAGGCTTTGTCAATAATTTATGGGCACAATGTGTGTGTATGTGTTTCGGAATTGATTTATTATTTTGGTACGACAGCGAGATGACCTATTTATTGACCATACAATTTGGGGATTTGATTGTATCGGCTGCTTTGCTTTTTTAATTTTTGAAAATTATATTCTAGTTAAAATACATAATATATTGATAATATAATATAAATAATATGTTGATAATATAATATAAATAATAAATTATTTGTATATCGACATTTTACTAACAATTACTTAATCAATTTTATAAAGATAACTTTGTATTACTTAAAATAAAAAAGCTTTAGGATCAATTTCTGTATAATTTTTAATTAAAATTTGACGTTTTGATACACTCTACGTAAATCATCATCAGGAAAATATACAAATGACATAAATAAAAAACATGCAAAACACAGAAACAAGTTACTAGATACTCTTAACAAAATACAAGTAACTAGATTATAAAATTTTTATAAATTATTAATTAAAGAAAACCAGATTTTATTCAAATCAGTTCCTGTACAATGACTGATAATATTTTTTTTTTGTAAATTGCTGTTGCTTTTCTTAATATTATTGAGTCTTGTAATTATTTTAATAGTTTCATCATGATAAACGATATAAAAAGATAATTTCTCTTAATATTTTTAATATTAATTTTAATGTATAATTACATATATTTCGTCTGTCCATATATTTTCTACATTTTCACACGTCCGGCAAGTTTATTCACCAAGCAATCCTTCACTCATTTTATTACACTAAATTAAAACACGTGTTTGTGAAACATTCATTTAAAAGTCTAATCTAAATAGTTCCATATTACCCGTCGTATAAGCCGACGCGACGACAACTATATTTTCATAACACAAACACATACGCACATATATATATATATATATATATATATATATATATATATATATATACGTACACTAAACTCTTCCACATACGACGCATATACAATTAAAACCGGTATACGTCTGAAATTGCAGCATTTCAAAAAAGACTAGTACGAGTATGTGTTCCCCGTTCCATGAGCTTAATGCAGTCTAGCATGCATGCAAGTCCGTATTGCATTGGGCAGTACTTTGATTTATTGGCATTTTTCCAATGTATGTGTGCGTGAGTGTGGTAAAATTGTATTGGTCATTAGAAATTCCGAAGAATTCTTGTTGGACCATTGCTATTTTAAAGAAGGTTTAAATAAAAAAAAAATACTGTGGTCAGTACAGTAGGCCCCAATTTTATAACTTAATTTCTACTAGATTTCAATTTCTGCAAAAAGACACTTCTTTTTAAGATGTAGATTTAAAATCTAGTGCTTTAGAGTAGTAGAATTCGTGATTTTAAATATCTATGACTGCCACTTTCGTTTAGTGCAAAATTCGAGTAATATTTAATAGATATTTTTTGTGTTTATGATTACGATAAATTATGTCAACGTAATATTATTCTTATTAAAATAAACCGGTTTTAAGTTGTAGTTTTAATATCTATTAATAATCAACGTTTCGACGTACACAACGTACATTTTTATCAGTAAAAATGATACAAATAACATTTGCAGATGAACATGTACGTTGAATATGTCGAAAAGTCTATTATTAATAAATGTTAAAACCACAACTTAAGCCGTTTTATTTTAATAAGAATAATATTACGTTGACAAAATTTATCGTAATCATAAACACGTACCTATATATATATATATATATATATATATATATATATATATATATGTATTATAGGTATATATGTATTACAAAGAGCCTGATTCGTAGTTATCTGTAAAACTGCAAAAATTCAAAATTGATATGATTACAGTATATCACGATCACGATTTTACTGTACTGTTTTATAATAAACGTAAACTACTTTTATTAGAAAATAGGGCAGATTGAGTGAATAATTTCCCAATAAAATTTAAAACCCCCTCAGTCCGATCCTGGGCTCTAGTTGTGAGTACCATATATGAATTGCATTGTAGAATAGGGAATATGAAATTGTATTCGTCTAGAATAGTTTATTTCTGTTATTTTGTCGAACTAGTAAAACTAGTTTTGTTATTAGCATTATTGGAAGTAATAATTTTGTTATTGGTTTCTCGCAACTGCTGAAGATAAATTAAATTAGTTATACCGGATTTTGATATTCGTATTTTATTTGAAATATTATAGATATTGTAAAGGATTTAAATTATTATTATATGTTATTTGAAATTTATAAAAACAGTGATTATTAAAATAAATATAAATATTAATTACAAAAGAGTTAGAACTCACAATTTCTCAAAAAAATAAAAATAAAAATTTCTAAAAAAGGTTAAAGTCTATTCTTTCACCCCAGAAAACCGTGGTTTGATATCTTTAATAGTTTCGCAAAGAGAAATCCATAAAGTTAGTCGATTTTTTAGGTCGAAAAAAGGTATATACCCCCCCCCCTTAAATAACATAAATGCACCATCTCCTCTTCCACCCTTAAATCTTCTCAATCCCTTCACCAATCTCCCTGTTCCTAGACTATTCAACAATCCTGCACGATCCTGCAATCAGGAAAACGATTTCTCAGTACATGTCCTGCGGTAATCAAACCATTTAGCTTCCAAGTTTACACATATCGTGTGCATGGTTTGGTATACATCCCCCCCCCCCCCAACGATCCGTTATCGCAGCAGGGGCGGGTTGGATTGCTTAAAGGAATTAAGTGTTGTGTTCTATTTGGAGTGAGGGTTGAGATGGTTAGGTTGGTAGCCCATGGTACTAGAGTTTCACTAGATAGTTTGAAACAGGAAATAGAAGACTATTTCCACATCCTTGCTATTTGTAGATTTGTTTCTCGTTCAGTTTTAGAAGATCCTTCCCCCACACGTATTTAGGTGTGAATCGAGGGGATGATTTTAAATGTAATTTTGTATATTGTAATTGTTTTGTTTATTAATTTTATTGTTTTTTGTTTTATTGCTTAAGTGCAGCAACTAAATATATATAATAACATTTAAATTTGTTTAATTATTATAAAATTAAAGTAATTTGTTAATCTATAATATTATTATGTTTATTTGTATTAAACTATACGTATAATAATAATAATAAATAACTTATCTGTAAAATATGTGTAATTTGTTTGAAACAACAAAATTTGAGAAATATTATTTAGAAATTTATTAATAGAACTTTTTTATACTATATTCTTCAATAAGCACGTTATGGCTATTATGCTATTACTCGTACTTGCAAAGATGTATATGACACGAAACGTAGACTAATACACTAAATTATCAGATTAAGTTATAGCTATAATTGATTAAAATATTATACTTTTTCTACTACTATACAATAGCAAATTGCATTTTTTGACATAGTAAAAAATCTTTCAGAACTCATTATATTAAAATAAAACGGCTTTAGGTTTAAATTCTGTATTTATTTAAATTTATTGATAATCGATATCTCGACGAACTCAACGTTTGCCTTTATCAGGAAAAATGATACAAACAGAACATAGAAACAAATTATTTGTATCTATGTACTGTTTATTTACTGTAAATGTCATTTGTATTTTTTTCTAATAAAGATGTAGCTTGACTACGTCGAAACGTCAATTATTAATAAAAATTAAAACAGAAGTAATATAATGAGTTCTGAAAGATGTTTTAAATGCTAACCAAAATCTAATTAATTTATTTTTCATACAGTTTTACATAATATAAAGCGAAAATAAAAAAATAAAATTACATGGTTAATAAATATATTTTAAGCCCCTTCAAAGTTTTTTAATATAATACGATTATTATTTTTACAGTATTACATATTAAAACTATTTAAAAAAATTTGTCATGTATTACATATAATGTACAATAATTCTTTTTGTTAATGTTTTATTAATTAATATTATTACATTTTAATATACTTTGTTATATTATTTTTTTCATTTCTAATTAATAAAAAAATATTTATTACAAAAAAATCCTCGTTTTTTTGTGCTTTTCAAAGCAGACAAAGTACACAGAAAAAACGTATATTCATATATGTATGTATGTAATATAAACATAATTTTACGTACGTAGAGGCTAATATACATTTTAAATTAAAAACTCATTTATTATTTGCGGATCAATTACAAAATACATATGTATACAGATGCTCTAAATATAAAATAAATTTTGAATTATTAATTATATTCAATTTGTTAAATTTTATATTTTATAAATGTAGCGATATTTCATAGAAGTTGTTTCGTAAAATATTTTAACTATTTATATTTCTACAAATTTTTTACCAAAAATGTAATTTGTAAATAATAATAATATACATACATACACAATCATGCCTTGTACCTAAAAGGGTGTGGCACAAACTCCTTCCATTATCCCGAAATTAGTTTGCTTCAAATATTCCTATCCAGACAAGCAACTCTAATTTTAGCCACATTAATGATACCTCTCATACATGCTCTTTTATACCTTAATTCATCGCGCAAAACACTGTCAATCATACTACTCTATATATTCTACTACATATATATATTCTTTTAACCAAACATTCATTAATCATTCGTCCAAGTTTAGTTTACACAAAGTACAACTTTTTATAATAGTCGCAAAAAGTATTGTTTTCTTCACTCTCAATAAAGTACTATTTTACGAAATGTCTCCATTTAATTTGTTTCTCGAATGATTGTTATCCCAATATTTCTTTTATATTTAAATTTAAAATTTCAGTCATTTCCCCTCATACAAAGTTACTATTATTTTAACATAAAAACGTAGAAAGAATCTAGCGAAAAATTTGCTTTTAAAAATATGATTTCATCACAAATCGAAAACTGTAGCCATTAGAGTTTCAAATCGTTTCGTATGCCCTGCGTTTGAAATGCAAATAATATGTCATCAAACAAATCAGTTTATTTGCATTTTCCGGCATAGAAATAAGTAAAAAACGAATGCACATGGACAAACACACAAACAGTCGAGCTTTCTCGATATTTTATTCGGTAAAACCGATTCTATAACGTAAGCAAGTATGTATGCAATGCGGTGGTTTGATACATTCTGATTGCTGTACTCGATTTTTGTAGCTGGATTCCTTAGCAAAATCGTAATCTTGACCGAAATCGAAAACAAACTAAACAAGATTAGAAGTATATGGGTAAACCCATATATAGACTACTTTGACATTTCTCGGAAAGTTGGTAACACTGTATTTTAATAATATTATAATTTATGTGAGCACTAGGAGATACTCTTCTGAAAATTTGATCATAATCGAATAAATAATGTAGCCACAATAAATTTTTAAAAAAATTTGTGATTTTTTTCTCAATAAGTTGGCAACACTGTATTTTGTTAAAATTGCATAATTTATTTAGGCACTAGGAAAAACTTTTATGAAAATTTGATTAAAATCGGTTAAATAAAATGGTCATAATAAATTTTTAAAAATTTTACTAATTTTTTTCTCGGAAAGTTGGCAACACTGTATTTTGTTAAAATTACATAAATTATATGAATACTAGGAGAATCTTTTGTGAAAATTTGAGTAAAATCGGTTGAATAACATGGCCATAATAAAATTTTAAAAACTTTAGTAATTTTTTTCTCGGAAAGTTGGCAACACTGAATATTAATAAAATTATGTAATTAATGGGAGCATTAGGGAAATCTTTTCTGAAAATTTGATCAAAATCGGATAAATAACGTAGCCAATATAAATTTTTAAAAACTTTAGTAATTTTTTTCTCGGAAAGTTGGCATTACTGGAAAAAAACAAAACCACATGACCATCTTGAGCACTAGACAAATTTATCCTGAAAATTTCATTAAAATCGGTTGAACCGTCTAGGAGGAGTTGCGGCCACAAAATTTTGACTTACGACCGAGCGAGCGAGTGAGCGAGCGAGCTGACGACGCACATCCATACACCCACATAAACTAAGTTCAGATTCGTCATCTACAGGCTATATGAAGGATTTCTATACAATTTTTTTTTTTTTTTTGAAAATGTTACAGACACCGTACCAAACACTATACTACTTTTCCTTGCAGTCAAAGTAGTAAAAATACAATACAAACACTGCGAATACTATTAGTTCCTATTAATAAATACTATTATATTGCTTTTTTTTAATATGATTAATTAGAGTTTACATGAGAGTTCCGAATTTTTTATTTTAAATTTTCACTTAAGTAGGCATATATAAATAAAAAATTTGAAGTTGCATCGTATTGTAATGTTAAATTTTCAAAATATGCACATATACACAATCACGCTATGTACCTATAAAGTTGTGGCATATACTCTTTACATTATGCAGGAATTAGTTTCCGCTAAACATTTCTAACTAGACCAACAAGTTTTGCTTCATCCACATTTACGTTGCCCCAAGCCCCACATACATGGTCTTTTATAATGCAATGGCTAGTGAATTACATATATACATACATATAAAATAATATAATATAGAAGGAGATGGTAAAATTAAATAATTATAAAATATATCAAACTTTAATATGTTTGAATATGTTTACATATATGCACATAATATTTGAAATTAAAAAAAAATATATATTGTTCTATAACAAATTGTTTAAAAAATATTAAATAAAATTTGAAATAAACTATTTATTTTTGTGCTTTTTTATATTATGGGAATTTAACGTTTTTCAACAACGCCATCTCTGGTCAACCGTGTAATTGGATATGTGATATCACATTATAATTGCAATTTAAATGGTTTCATATTTTAACTTTAATTTGTTATTAAAGCAATGTTTTTTGCAATGACACTTGAAGTTTTACAAATATTTTAATTTCCAATTAATCGCAATAAATTTGGAAAAATGTATTGGCCTCGCTGGGTTTCCTGATTTCGTGACAGACATTCTAACTATACTAGAATACGAGCCCACAACAAAACAAACAAATTTTTTCCAATTACATTGTGTTTGACAATTTATGACTAAGTTATGCGTTAACCTGGTCAATTGTATGCAGTAATATAATATTAAAGCAATGTTTTCTACGATGACACTAATGGCCAGTTGCATCGACTATACTTAAATTTTAAGTGAGATTTATATGAGTTAACCAGTTTAGTATTTATTATTATGACTACGGTTATTTATTAAAAATACGCTGGTCTATTCATTTAAACTTCACTTAAAATTTAAGTGAAAATGGTGCAACCGGCCATAAAAGTTTTAAAGCATATTTTAATTTCCACTTAATCGCACAATATAATTGAAAAAAATGTGTTTGTTTCGTCGTGGGCTCGTAGTCAAGTGGTTAGAACGTCTGCTGCGAAAGCAAGAAACCCCGCGAGACCAATACATTTTTCCAAAATTATTAAATTTTCAAATTATATATTAGATCACTGCGATTAATTTTTGTGAAACTTTTAATTCGTTAGTTACTGACATATATAAACATGGTATATTTGTCAAGCTATCGACCTAGCTATTCTAAAATAATCAGTTTAGAAACACTGTTTGGTGCCCCTATGAACCTTATAGGATCGTGAGGACTAATAATAATAATAATAATATTTTTTTATTTCCCTGAAGAAGGTTAATGTGTGCTAAGCCAATACGTCGTATTTGAATTATAATAAACAAAACTGAAATCTAAAACATTCATTTGCGTACATACAAAATCGTGCCATGTACTCAAAAGAGTGTGGCGCAAACTCTTTCCACTATGTAGAAATTATTTTCCGTAATACATTTATATTCAAACAAGAAACTTTTGCTTCGTCCGCATACATAATACCTATCGTACATATTTCTTATTCTTACCAAAAATAACTGATTTTAATTTTTACGATTGCGATCGAGATTTAGATTTTACTATGGAATCCAAGCGCTGATGTCGGTTTATTTCAAACTGAATGTAGTTTTGCAGTTTTTTAGTTGCACGTACGTCCTAGATTCGGATTCGTCCTGATTTAAGAAAACGAGTATGTATATCAATACAACACAAAATCTAAAACATTTTTATCCGATTTTGTTTGAAGATATATTGTGTATATGTTAGGGGTTATTTTCTCACAATCTTTGTTGTCCGAATATATTTGCCAATATTGATTTTTAAAAGATTTTATTGTGAAAAATATGTTTGACGCTTATTTTATATTTATAATTTTTATTTAGTTTATTTATTTGCTAACTTTTCTTTGTAATAAAAGCATATTCAAACATGAATATAGTTTGAAGTAATGTCTGTAATTCTACACAATAATGTTTATTTTTAAATAAAATATATATCTTGTATTTTTTATTAGAATTTATATGAAAATAACAAAATATATTTGAAATAAAAACTTACCTTTACAAATAATGTAGTAAGCTTAGGTTCTTAGTATTCTGTATCACTGTAAGAAAAAAATAAAAAATATAATATTTTTCAAAATATACGAAAAGTTTTTGATGTGAGTATTTTTAGAAATGCTACAAAAATTTAAATAAATAGTATTTTACAACTAGAATGTAGCATTTAACTTCTTGTTGCAAGTCTTGGTAGATTCGAAATTTGTTAATTTATTACGAGTTAAATTGTACAAAATTTTATAAAATACGAAACACATACAGAGTGTTTGCTTGAAAGATTGATATAAAAAATTAACAAGGAAAATGGACTATATACAAAATAATACTTTTTCTAGTTAAATTTCGAGAAATTATCATTAGGAACATTTAGATATTTAAAAATAAAGAATGATTAATTTCAACAAGTTATTCAAATATGTATTCATTATTGAATTTATAGAATTTTCTGGGATGGTATGTCGCAATACATCGTAGATGGTATCCTCAGTACTTCTTGAATGAATAACAATTTCTGCTCCACAATCTGGTATATATACATACCTGTACCCCACCATCCTGTAGAGGTGCCGTTACGATATTGCCTGTTTCCGGCTTATCTAGAAAGCGGAAACTATAGGTACAGTCTGATTAGAAAAAGTGGGCCATCCAGGTTATTCAGAATTGGCCAATGACATAAGGGCACTTGTAGATGATTGCGGAGCAAAAACCGTCATTCAGTCACCAAACACTAAGGATGGAATTTACAATGTATGGCGAAACGTCTGCAACGAGGATAGATCAACCACGGCATACTATCCCAGAAAATTCTATAAATTCAAAGAATATCAACCGTAAAAGCTTGAAGATTATTAAGTACCATTTTATTCACATTGCACAACATTACTATTATACTAACTGAAATGAAAAAATAATTAATTTTAATAATGGTACATTGGAAATGTAAAAATATAAAACAAATATTCATTAATTTAACAACACATAATTTATTAGTAAATGGAGTGGTACAGATTCATTCCGATATTTGCAATAAAGAGAGTAATCAAAATCGAAAAATTTCATTAAAACCGATAACATAATCCTAAAATGAAAATTCTCAAATAAAAACATTGCAAAATTAAATGGTCTATTGAAATTAAATCCGAGTACAGTTTTTTAATTTCATTGAAGAATTAAATCGAAACTATTTCAATAAATACAAAAAAATATTCGATTGTTTAAAACAAATTCTGTTTTTGTTTTTTCCGTTACATTACAGGATATCAGTCTGGTGCGTTTTTTTTTTTATAATTTTGTTTTATCCATGTATTTACCTATATAGGTTGCAACATCAACTATAGTTTGATTTTTTTATTGTTTCGGTGTTTTGTACATTCCTAAAAGAAAAACAATATAATAGTAAAACACTGAACGTATAAATAAAAATGTCGTGTTTTCGCTGTTTTTAATCGGTAATAAAAATAAAAAAAAGAACACTCTGTGTAGTTAAGAGAGTATCAACATTTTGTTGCACCTACTCGAACATACAGCTTCATTAATTTTGTAAATGAACTAAATGAAATATTTTAAAATCAAATATACTGTGTTTGCTTATGAAAAACTTTTTTTTAGTATTTGTTATATAAATAAAAGTGTGTGATATATTTTTTTGAGACAAATTAAATGATGCAAACCGATCTTCAATTATTCCAGCTATTTCCGAGTAATTTGCAAATATTGAACATTTGGCAATTTTTATAATTTCATTTGGAGGCGACTGATTTCGGGATGATGAAAAGAGTTTGTGCCACACCCTTTTGGATACATGGCGTGATTGTGTATGTATGTATGTATGTATTTACAAATAGAAAGATAGATACTGTAAAATGATAAATAAACTAAACATTTTATTAAACAACATAGTAAACAATATTTCGGAACTCATTAAGTTAAAATTTAAAAAAAAACATTAGAATTAAATTCTGTATAAATATTAATTAAAATTTGACGTTTCTATATACTTCACGTATATCATCATCATCAGGAATAAATACACAAATAACATAAATAATAAACAAACAAAATATGGTAATAAGTTACCAGATAACAAAATTCAATCAACTAGATTATAATTTAGATACTTGTGTTTTGTTACCTAAAACTATTTTATTTTATTTTATTAAATCTTCAAAAATATAAAATATCTTAACAGTAAAAAATCTTTCAGAACGTAGTAAATTAAAAAAGTTTTTTATTTTTTTTTTCATCATTTTTCCGGTAAATGACGTACGTAGAATAAGTAGAAACGTCGATTTACAATTAAAATTAATACAGAACTGAAAATAAAGAATTTTTATTTTGGTTTAACTTTACTTTACGATTATGAAATCGATTTTCTTCAAACTTTACATACCGTTAATTTTACACATTTTATGACTTTAAATAGCAAAATTTTAGTGCGGAAATGATATTTAAAATATTAAAACTTATTTTGAAAATGTGTAAAATTAACGATATGTAAAGTTTGAAGAAAATCGATTACATAACCGAAAAGTAAAGTTTTACCTTTACTTTAATAAAATATGTAAATAATAAAAAAAATTTAACGTTCTTCTAGAAAAAGTTAACCGTGTAATTAAGAATGGTACATACTACCCTTCAGTTTTTTAACTGTTAATAAATATATAAAATAATATATGAGTATATCATATATTACAACTTTCACTTTAACTATTTTCTTATGTTTTTAAATTTGATTAATATTAGAAAAAATTTGTCCTCTTGTAATACCCATTAATAAAAACACTATAAATATTAATCTAAAATTACCTTATTGTACTCCAAAGAGATAATTATCGTGCTTCCAATGTATGTAAATATCGTTTAGATAACCTTATTTTGTTTAACTGCCATGTAGGTTTATAGAAATACACGCACAAATTACTGTTATTAGAAGCACAAAAATCCGTATTTAACAAAATTTTACACATAACACAAAAGTATTAATAATACTTCAATACCAAACACTCGATGATGACTGTTCATAATATACTACATAATAAACACATAGAATTTTCACGATAAAACACGTTACTGCTGTATACACACAACTGACCTTCATACTTATTGTTAGAAGTTTGTTTATTAAAATATAAAAATAATTAAATTTATTATGTAACATAATATATAATGTTTTGATTTGAAAATATTTGTATATATGCAGTGTGGAAATTAAGTAAGAAATAAATTCAGTAATTTCGTTGATAATAATTTTTTGGAAAGAATCTCGAAGGGGTATAGCAATTTTGACTACAACGAATATTTTCAACCTATTTTCAATTTCTTATGTCATTTGTTTTTCATATTATGACGTCATCGACTGTATTTTTAAATGACAACCTATATTTTTTATTATTGATTTTGGTAGTACTTTTTATTTCGTTTCTAACCATATAAAATTTTCAATATGTTACATTTGAAAAAAATTGAGAAAAATAGTCTTCAAGTTCAAATATTAAAAATTAATTAAATTGGCAAAATAAATCTAGTTACCGGTTTATAACTGGTTAATTTATTACAATAGTTATTACTAACTTTGAATTGAGTAGATAATAAATTTTTAGTTAAATTTTTAAACTTTTTTTATAATTTCAAAATAAAAACGAATGTTCCGTCGATAACTTTCCGTCAAACTTAGGTGACTAGATTCATTTTTATAATTTAATTAATTTTTAATATTTGAACTTTAAGATTATATTTCTCAATTTTTTTCAAATGTAACATATTGAAAATATTATATGGTTGGAAACGGAATTAAAAGTATGTACTACCAAAATCAATAATAAAAAATATAGGTTGTCATTTAAAAAAAAAGTCGATGACGTCATAACATGAAAAACAAATGACATAAGAAACTGAAAATAAGCTGACAATATTCGCTGTAGTCAAAATCGCTATACATTTCAAGTTTTTTTCCAAAAAATTAATATCAAAGGAATTACTGAATTTATTCCTTACTTAATTACCACACTGTATATACAAATGATATTTTTGTTTTCAAACGCTCTATTTTGTTATGCGTAGATTTAGAAATATAATAAAAATACGACATGTAAAATCAACCTAAACGCTCATAACTTATTTACAAATATATGTTAATATCTAATAAGAAAAAAATAAGAAAGAGTTTGGATTACCAAAGAATATGCGTGCAACATTGACAGATACGGTTTTTGTTAAGTAAAACTAAAATTATTTCTAAAGAGGCATACGAGACAATACGAGGCCTATATAGAATGTTAAATATCTGTTAAATATATTATTGGTTTATTTTTAAAATCTCGTAGTGGAATCATTGTTAATTGAATTTTTTTTTGTAGTACTATTCAAATATTATTTTTGCTTTTGACTTTTGTGAAATATAAATATTATAGTTTTTTCTTTTGTATATTTAATAATTTTTATTACATTTATCTTTTTCAAACAAAACAAATTTTTTGAAAGTACTTCATAAGCAATATTAATAAAACATCAAAAGCGTTTTACACAAAAATTGTTTTTATTTATTTAAAATATATTACTGAAACTAGTAAAATAACAAACAACAATAAATAATGGTGAAAAATCATTCAGCGTCGAATATTAATTAAAGTTTAACAAAACTAAAACGTAAGCTTTTTATTTTAAATAATATTTTCAAAACATTCAGTTATTTTTTCAAGCAAATTATACACATTATATAGATTAATTATTTACTAGTAATTTTCAGAATTTCGCGGCCGATATCAACTGAATTTATAAAATTTTCTGGACTGGATGCCGTGGTCAATCTATCTTGGTTGCAGATGTTTCGCTATACATCATAAATAGCATCCATCCTCAATGCTTGATGACTGAATGACATTATGTTACCAAGCACTGAGGATACCATCTACGATGTATGGTGAAATGCCTACAACTAGGATAGATCGATCACGGCACAGAAGCTCAGAAAATTATATAAATTCAATGGATACCGGACGCGAAAGCCTGAAAATTACTATTAAATAACTTATCTGTACAATGTGTAGATTTTGCTAGAAAAAAAATGAATGTTTTGAGAATATTATTTAAAATAAAAAAGCTTACGTTCTAGTTTTAATTATCAGGAAAAATATATATATCATCATATTGACTATTATCATAAAATATTTTTAATATAATTGTAAATATTAAAAGAGTAAACAAATTTCTCAAATTTTACTTTCACACTAAATCAATTAAGATTAATAATATTTACTACTCCAACTACAAAAACAACAAAATATTGAGAAGCACTGTTCATCTAGTACGTGCAACACGCGTTCCACAACCATTTATGCCGGTCCATAAAAATCCGGGGGCGACTCCAGGAACGAAAAGCAGGACACCGCTGGAAAAAAGCAGAACAGAAAAAAAAATAGAACCTTGATCCTGTTCGCAGCCGGGATCCCTTTCCAAAACGTTAACTAACGTCGTTAGGTCAGAACCGAACTACCGCGCCATCAACCTTGTCTGGGCGACGGACGGTGCTTGAAAAGCGACGCCAAGCTTTCCGGTCCTGCCCCCCGTTAGTCCGGAGTCGGTCGCAAACTTTTTTTTTTATTGACTCGCTACCGCCAAAACCGCCAGGACATATAAGACACAGGCAGCGTTGAGTAAAAGTTTTGAAAGGCCCACCAATCGAGATAATTTATTCTTAATGCGATTGTCGAAATTTACGTGAAGCGCAAAGGTTGCCAGATAAAGAAGAATGTAAATGTTTTTTGTACAAGTGTTACTTAGTTTATATTATGGATAACAATTATTTCAAAAGGACAGTATTTATTAGTTTTAATACAGTAAAAAAATCTTTCAGAACTCATTATATTTAGATTAAAGTTTTATTAAATTTAAATAATATCTGGCTTCCTTTAATTAATAAATTATAAAATTTTGTAATCTACAATGTAATAATCGACGTTTCAACGAACTCAACGTACGTCTTCATTAGAAAAAAAGATAGTAAATAAACAAAACTGCTATATATATATATATATATATATATATATATATATATATATATATATATATATATATAAATATGCTATCTATTTACAGAATTCTATACCATATCACAAAAATATAAAAAAATTATTTAGCCGTATTGAAAAATATTACAAATAAAAGTTGTTAGCTATAACTTGTTCAGCAACTTTTGTTAAACAAATTTTTTCGAAATTTATCTCTGTTGCGAGATTTTCGTAAAACACGTAAAAGTGATATCAGTAAATTACCACTTCCTGTTAATAGATCTTTGCCAAAAGTTGATCAAATTAAGATATTTAGCTTCAAAGCTTAAATATGATATTTTACAACAATTAGTTCAACCGAATTTGCTCTAGACGTGTCTACAGACAGACGTGTCCGATAGACGGACATCACGCTAAAAACAGTTGATTCGTGTTACTATAAGCCTAATTCGTGCTTATATGTAAAAATATTAATATGTAAAATATAATTACAATACCTCTTTAATATTATATAATATGGTGGCCAGTAAATATATTCAAAAACACAACTGTTACTTAAAGCTTTTTTATGTTAATACAATAATTTTCTGAAATTTTTTTACTATAACCAATCATATTCTTTAAGTTTACAAAAGTATGTATTTTTCTACTTTTGTTATATAATATATTTATTATGTAAATGCGTTTCTTGAAAACTAATGCTATTTATTACTCACGCTTTTTACATGAGTTTTAAATTATTACTCAACAACTTTTTATTTTTTTAATTAAAATTTATAAGATCATCACTCAAGTTCGTAACAACTTTGCAAAATATATGGCTTCCGTACAGAAAGTACATTTTCAGTACTAGACATATAAATTACTGTAAAAGACGTATTATAATATTTTATTTATTCATTTTGCAATTACGTACAACGCTTAATTTCATCAGACAAACGTGGGGGTATATAAGATCTATCGTTTGTGCACGCGACGCGGTACAAATCATGCAGGCAGGTATTTACATATCTGATTGCTCTTCGAATCGAAAACGACGCTGCAAAATGGTGTCGCGACGCCTTGATGAGCATTCGTTCACACAGAGGCGTCGCGCGTAGACTGACGCCCCCACGCTGTCGAAAAGAAAAACTTTTTTGCAAAGTAAACATTTTGCAAACGTAATTTGTTACGTTATTTTTTTTACACCAGAAGAAAAAAGTATGTCTTTTAAAGATTTTTCAAATCTTTATTGGAATATTTCAAGTGAAAATTTCTCAGCACTTTTATTTTTATTATTATGTCTTTATATTATATTTATTTATTTACTAGAGTGTAAAAAGATTATTAATTATTTCAATACTTTTATGTACATTGTAGAAAGTTTTGTAAATTCACATAAGTTTTTTCAGAAAATTTACAATAATATTTATTTATAAAAATTTTCAGATAAAATTGTTTAATTTTTAATTTACATATCGATATATATATTGTGACAAAAACACTTTTTGTCACGAGTCAAATTTTATAGAAAATAATTGTGTTTTATAAAGTATTTATTTTTAGTAAATTGGCAATATTGACTTAAATTGTGAAATTAGCAGGCACATAAATACCGCTTGTACCGGTGAAATATCTCTCTCTCCAGTGAGCCGCTCTGGTGTGAGCACCTCTCTCGCTCTTGCGTGAATTACCGAGCTGAGCAGACTTCTACTGGTTTTGTCTTCGTTATATCTGTGATGAGTTGAAGGTTAATTTACCATGCGGCCTGATAAGTTTTTGTATTCAATATGGAATTGGTTCGTTTGGATTTGAAACGATGTAAGTTGACAATTTATTTATTTTGTATTATGTTTGAATTGTTATTCATGAGATTTTTTGATGTTTGGATTATTTTAGTAACGTAATTTTGCTCTCATGAATTCAATGATGGTCAACTTACATTTGATTTCGTTTTGTATTTTTTGTAAAGCCAATTTCTTTCTTGAATAATTTTGTTAGTTATTTTGTTTTGAGTTATGATTTGTAGAGTTCAATTTATTAGAGTTTGTATCGTTATAGTTTATTTGATGATTAGTAATTTTAATTTGACAAATTAACCTTGAAGCAGCACAGATTCCCGTTCCAATCCTCATTTCTTTCTTTGTAAATACTGGTAGATTTTCCCTCCCGTTTTCCGTTTGTGAAAGTTCTTTAGTGCGTATCGTTGTCTGTATTTGTAAATTTCGAGCCCTCGCTAGAGCGCGTTATGATCTTCAGATTTTGGTTGCAGTGCGCGACGCTGCGGTTGATAATTTTATTCGCGTATTAAAACGACGGACGTTTTAATGTTTGAACTTTTGTAGAGTTCGGGATTGTTGCAATACGAGTTATTTTGAGGCCACGCGCCATTGTTCGTATTGCGATGATTTTTTGGTTTATCGTATCGTATATTTTTGCTATTATCACAGCACTTAAATTTTAGGCTGAAGAAGCTGTATCGGCTGTGATGATATTTTGTTTAGTATATTTTTGGTGGCCACGTCGTAATTCTCGGTGAAATACCCTATGTTTTCGTGGGCTACTCCTATAAGATCAGAATGCGTTCATTGGCTTCCGGATTTACAAATCACGGGAAAGACATTCGGTCTAGATCGGCTAAAGTACTTTCGTGTTTTGTCTCTCCTGCGCACGCGACCCCCCCCTCTGTTCCATGTTCTATGTTCCCTCTTCGCGATCCCTTTTCTTTGTTGTATGAATGACGTGTAGAAAATCGTAAGTAGCAAATCATCACTTTATTTGTATTATTTTTGTATTGAAGATTTTGTCGTGAGCAAGTAATTTTGACTTATTTAGCTAGAAAATGTTGTTCAGTAATTTTGTTTTAGTATTGCGAAATTTTCTTTGAGTTATGTATTTTTGTTTCTAGTTAAGTACCTTAATTTTACTTGTATCATTTTTTGAACTATACTATTTTCACTTAGCTTTTGTATCTTGCGATTATACTGTTGTTATTTATTTTGTTGGCTAAGTGAACTATGCAATTATCGTTTAACTTTTCTATTATGAGATTATTCTGCTGTAACCATTTTGTTTGCTAATTGAATTTTGTTATCGCTTAAATTTTGTATTCTGATATTTATTTTGATCGCTGAATTTATTAACGTTGCTTGAGTTGATTTATGATTTGTGTAATTTCAATTGTAAATTGTAAATTATTCTGATTTTGCATTAATATGTTATATTGATGATATTGTATGAAAATATTGCTTATCGTTGAATTTCGATTGTATCGACCTTTATTTCAAGTTCGATTGTTTGATTTTATCATGTTTATTATTGTGGATAAATCTGCTGTGCCCCCTCATGTTTAGATGAACAGGCTGTCGTTTTCAACGGTGTCCGAGCGAGATTCAGAGGTATAGCAGCACCAGTAAATTGGGGAAACCGAATTTGGATCAACAAATGAAAGATATCGACCATACTCTAAATCGAGCAGGAATTATTAACTGGATGATTTTTTATGACGTACTAAAGCCCGCGGGGCGTATTCCGATTTCGAGGGCGATCATTTTCATGATGTCTCCTTCCATGATCACGCCGCTTTGTTGCGCTGTGCATTCTGACATCTCCTCGGCGCTGACGAAAACGCAGAAGAAGATCTTCTTTAGCTAGACCACCCGCTAACCAGCAGACATCAAACAAACGACGTACGTACTCTGTATTTGGAATATCATACAATATAACTACATGGTATTACAAAATTGTAAGTAATTTTTTATTTAATTATTATCGCATTTCCGAAACAAATTCTCGAAAAATGAAATAAATCCCTATCCCGTTAAGTTCCTTTTTGAGATTTGTCAAAGCTTCTCAATTTTGCGTCAACATTCCGCTTTGACTGGCGCCCACCTAATTTACCAACATCACAAAATAAAGTTCCTACCAACCCCACCTACGACCTAGCTCTCCTCCAAACAACTGACGCCGTGCCCATTATGGGTGACAGGTAGGATAAAAATCAGATGAATAAAATATTTCAAAATTTGAACACTTTGATAAATTTTAAAATTTAACATCAAATATTTTTCTTCATCTAAATGTCACACATAATTTTGGCTCGCCAACGTGGGGCTTTGATTGATTTTTTGTCTTCGAATTAGTCCATTCCTTCCTTTCACTTTTCCGAGAATTTGAGTTCGAAAATTTATGTAGTTCTGATTATTTTTTGTAATTGCTACTTACATTTCATGTTTAGTTATGATGATTTTTTATTATTTGTATTATGTTATATTTGCTACTTACTCTTTTGATTTATGATGTTGATTTATATTATTTTGTATGTGATTGAGTCATGATTTATATTTTGTTTAGTGCACTGAGTGAGATGAGATTTCACAGTTTTTTGATTGATTAGTTTTTCTTTGATTTGAGTATTTTATTGAGTTACGAATATTTCTTTGTTGGAAAGTTAAAAATTTTTTTGTAAATGAAAAAAAATTTTTTTTTGGTGGAAGGGCTGTGTGACAAAAACACTTTTTGTCACGAGTCAAATTTTATAGAAAATAATTGTGTTTTATAAAGTATTTATTTTTAGTAAATTGGCAATATTGACTTAAATTGTGAAATTAGCAGGCACATAAATACCGCTTGTACCGGTGAAATATCTCTCTCTCCAGTGAGCCGCTCTGGTGTGAGCACCTCTCTCGCTCTTGCGTGAATTACCGAGCTGAGCAGACTTCTACTGGTTTTGTCTTCGTTATATCTGTGATGAGTTGAAGGTTAATTTACCATGCGGCCTGATAAGTTTTTGTATTCAATATGGAATTGGTTCGTTTGGATTTGAAACGATGTAAGTTGACAATTTATTTATTTTGTATTATGTTTGAATTGTTATTCATGAGATTTTTTGATGTTTGGATTATTTTAGTAACGTAATTTTGCTCTCATGAATTCAATGATGGTCAACTTACATTTGATTTCGTTTTGTATTTTTTGTAAAGCCAATTTCTTTCTTGAATAATTTTGTTAGTTATTTTGTTTTGAGTTATGATTTGTAGAGTTCAATTTATTAGAGTTTGTATCGTTATAGTTTATTTGATGATTAGTAATTTTAATTTGACAAATTAACCTTGAAGCAGCACAGATTCCCGTTCCAATCCTCATTTCTTTCTTTGTAAATACTGGTAGATTTTCCCTCCCGTTTTCCGTTTGTGAAAGTTCTTTAGTGCGTATCGTTGTCTGTATTTGTAAATTTCGAGCCCTCGCTAGAGCGCGTTATGATCTTCAGATTTTGGTTGCAGTGCGCGACGCTGCGGTTGATAATTTTATTCGCGTATTAAAACGACGGACGTTTTAATGTTTGAACTTTTGTAGAGTTCGGGATTGTTGCAATACGAGTTATTTTGAGGCCACGCGCCATTGTTCGTATTGCGATGATTTTTTGGTTTATCGTATCGTATATTTTTGCTATTATCACAGCACTTAAATTTTAGGCTGAAGAAGCTGTATCGGCTGTGATGATATTTTGTTTAGTATATTTTTGGTGGCCACGTCGTAATTCTCGGTGAAATACCCTATGTTTTCGTGGGCTACTCCTATAAGATCAGAATGCGTTCATTGGCTTCCGGATTTACAAATCACGGGAAAGACATTCGGTCTAGATCGGCTAAAGTACTTTCGTGTTTTGTCTCTCCTGCGCACGCGACCCCCCCCTCTGTTCCATGTTCTATGTTCCCTCTTCGCGATCCCTTTTCTTTGTTGTATGAATGACGTGTAGAAAATCGTAAGTAGCAAATCATCACTTTATTTGTATTATTTTTGTATTGAAGATTTTGTCGTGAGCAAGTAATTTTGACTTATTTAGCTAGAAAATGTTGTTCAGTAATTTTGTTTTAGTATTGCGAAATTTTCTTTGAGTTATGTATTTTTGTTTCTAGTTAAGTACCTTAATTTTACTTGTATCATTTTTTGAACTATACTATTTTCACTTAGCTTTTGTATCTTGCGATTATACTGTTGTTATTTATTTTGTTGGCTAAGTGAACTATGCAATTATCGTTTAACTTTTCTATTATGAGATTATTCTGCTGTAACCATTTTGTTTGCTAATTGAATTTTGTTATCGCTTAAATTTTGTATTCTGATATTTATTTTGATCGCTGAATTTATTAACGTTGCTTGAGTTGATTTATGATTTGTGTAATTTCAATTGTAAATTGTAAATTATTCTGATTTTGCATTAATATGTTATATTGATGATATTGTATGAAAATATTGCTTATCGTTGAATTTCGATTGTATCGACCTTTATTTCAAGTTCGATTGTTTGATTTTATCATGTTTATTATTGTGGATAAATCTGCTGTGCCCCCTCATGTTTAGATGAACAGGCTGTCGTTTTCAACGGTGTCCGAGCGAGATTCAGAGGTATAGCAGCACCAGTAAATTGGGGAAACCGAATTTGGATCAACAAATGAAAGATATCGACCATACTCTAAATCGAGCAGGAATTATTAACTGGATGATTTTTTATGACGTACTAAAGCCCGCGGGGCGTATTCCGATTTCGAGGGCGATCATTTTCATGATGTCTCCTTCCATGATCACGCCGCTTTGTTGCGCTGTGCATTCTGACATCTCCTCGGCGCTGACGAAAACGCAGAAGAAGATCTTCTTTAGCTAGACCACCCGCTAACCAGCAGACATCAAACAAACGACGTACGTACTCTGTATTTGGAATATCATACAATATAACTACATGGTATTACAAAATTGTAAGTAATTTTTTATTTAATTATTATCGCATTTCCGAAACAAATTCTCGAAAAATGAAATAAATCCCTATCCCGTTAAGTTCCTTTTTGAGATTTGTCAAAGCTTCTCAATTTTGCGTCAACATTCCGCTTTGACTGGCGCCCACCTAATTTACCAACATCACAAAATAAAGTTCCTACCAACCCCACCTACGACCTAGCTCTCCTCCAAACAACTGACGCCGTGCCCATTATGGGTGACAGGTAGGATAAAAATCAGATGAATAAAATATTTCAAAATTTGAACACTTTGATAAATTTTAAAATTTAACATCAAATATTTTTCTTCATCTAAATGTCACAATATATATAATACAATAATTATGTGTAATTTTTCATTAAAAAAACATAAAATTTTAATTACTTATTTAAAAAACTTATTATTTATTTTTTTACTATACTGTATTTTCATACAAGTAGTATTTTAAATTTTATTTATTTATTAGATAAGTTAAAAAATCATTTGTGATTGGCTGAAAATATATTCTCAGAATAAATAATATTTCATTGGCTAATTTTAAAATTATTCTAACAATAACTTTATTTCAATATTTGGAAATATTGGGTCTAAGTTAACAATATTTTACCTAACTGGCCTAATTTTCAATTTAATTAAGCAATATTAATTATGAACTATTTACTATTCTTCAAAATATAAAAATAAAAAAAATTATATTAACTTTAATATTCATATGTTCTTCCTAATCCAAAATCCTGCTAATATAAAAATATTTCAAAACATAATTTTTCATTTTTGCTATAATTAAATGAAGCGGATATGCTTTCCACGCATTTTCCAAAGGCAATACAGAACACACACAAAAAACCGTTCGTATAATTATAAAAATATGCTAATTACTTTTATTTGTTACAGGTAAATGAACATGCAAACAACATGTACAGGTGCGCGTACGTGGTTGAAACAATATAAACAAGAATTTTTTTCGGCTGAGAGGTAAAGAAAATATATATAGTTTAAATATTTGATTTCACACTTTTATAGACGTCAACGATAAATTTTCAAAGCACTTTATCTGACAGGTAAATAATTATTTGCTATTTATTTCACAAGTTGAAATTTACCGAGCGCAGGTTTATTTAGATTTCTAACCTAGATACAGAATGTTTTATTACGATATAATTTCTAAGTTTTTTTAATTAAAATTAATTTGTTTAATTATCATATTGCAAGTGTTAAATTCATACTTAAATTTTAAATACCTTTACAGTATATTCAGTGGCGGCTCGTGAGTTGAAGATTTGATGGGTTAAATTTTTTGATAACCAAATCTTTTGCTGTCACTCTCCACTACTAAACTAATGGTCGTTTACACACGGTCATTGACCGTGCACTGTAAAAAAATTCAGTAATTTTATATAAAAATCTGGGGCAACTGATTTACAGACGTCTGTATTTTTACAAAATGCATGTAATATTAGTTACAAATATTTTTACATTATATAAATATAAAATACATATATTTTATGTAAGTAATTACTTACTTTTTCAGTAAAAACAAACATATATATATGTAATATGCTAAATTAATTATTTTACTTAAAATTATAAAATTATATTTTTTTTACAGAAAATTTATGTAAAACATCGTTTTGCAGAAATGACACGTAATATTTTTACTATAATTTTTAGTAAAATGGCAAATTTTAGAATGCGATGATTATTGTGCCAAGCCTGGATATTTATGGCCGAAGTAAAGCAATCTGAACGAAACACAAAATGAGCTTTCTATTCCTAGTCCTAAATATATACGATTTTTTCTTCAAGCGTTCTAATCTAACCTAAACTAAAAATAAATAAAAATATATACCACGTAACCATAATAAAAGTTGTGAAATAGTATGTATAGGCACATATATATTATTTATATTTCTAAGATTTACCTTTCTTTGGTCGAATACACAATTTCTGATAATCCTGGGCAGTATACATTGCATTTCTTGCACTTTTTCACACATTTTCAATAATCAAATTTAAATTCAAACAAAAGTAAATAATGCAATTATTAATTAACTTGACTTAATAATTTTTAGTCTAGTTGTTGGAGATGTCAAATTAAATACACTTGAATGTATTTCTTTAATCGAATATGCAGTTTCTGACAAATCTGATGGTGCACATTGCATTTCTTGCAGTTTTTCAAACATTTCCAATAATCAAATTAACCTTCTAACCAAAATTAACAATTGCCAATTAACTTTTGATGTAACAGTTTTCACTATGGCTGCCGAAGATGTAAGATTAAATACACTTGACGTTGTAGTTATATTTGATACTGCCACCAGTGGTATATTAATATTATTATACGCTTGAAGAAAAAATATACTTTTCCAACTTAATTTGTATTTTTTATAAAAAAAAATTGTTATATAAAGTACTAATGTTTTCATATCGCCGGATAACTAACGAAAAAGTCTGTCAAAATTAATCAATCAAAATTAAAATGACGTCATAGCGCCATACACAAGAGTCAATATAAAAATTTTTTTTGTCAAGAAATATCTTTTTAAGAAAATTTTTCAATGTAACGTTATATAAAGCAAATATTAATTATGTATTAATATATACAATACAAAATAAATGTATTTACTTTATTTATTTTTTACTTATTTATTATAAATTAGAAACGTGATGACTCTTTTGTATGGATATAATTTATAATAAATAAATAAATAAATTTGCGAAATAATCAATAATTTCTATTTATTTTATTTTTATTATATTTATTAATTCAAAATGTCTTACCAAAAACCGGTTACAAATTCGTTGTCAAATATTATTAATTTTATGCGGTACTTTATCAATACACTGTACAAAAGATACATTCAAAAAATATTTATATAAAAATAATATATGGTAATCAATTTTATAAGTAAATTCTATATAAAATTCACCAAATTCTGAAAATATACTTGTCCGCTTTTCTAAAATCCTTTTCAACAGCACACCAAAAATAATATAAAATTAAATAATTTATAGACCCGAAAATATGCTACCCGATTCCATATTCAGAAAGAGTACACCTCACATCACCGAAAAATTGATCCACTGTTGCCATTTATAACCCAGTCATCAATAATTCCTTCAATATAATCATTAAAATTTCCACCGGCCTCAAAAAACATGTCTGCATAAATCATCCTGCCCATTTTTGTGCTAAACCCCCGTTCCACCCGGAAAACCCTCATCGCTACGGCAAAAAATAAATAAAAACTGAAACCCGAAGCCCAAACAATACGCCTCAGCACAAAACATTGTTGCCATATTACACCGCACGTCAAAACCCATTGAAAAACAACGACGAATCGAGGAGGGACGTTGCCATATAAATATATCGAGGCGCGCTCAAAATGTGAAATGGTCACACAAGTTGATGCTCGCTTTAATTATTAAATAGGCAACGAGAAACAAATCCTTCGAGACAGGCGGAGAAATAGAGGTTAGGTTTGGGCCTGGGTGTTGCAATAGACTTGTCCTGCTACGACTACGGTGTTGTTTTGTTCCTGCTATTACAGGATATATAGGATGGCAGGAAAGGAGATGTTCAGGCAAACTGTAGCGGTCGACAGTTCTTGAATATTTTATACATCGAATGTGAGACAGTTTATAGAGATATTTTTCATAGGGATGGTTAAAAATTTAAATGCATCGTATACATCATATATTGTTTCATTTGATTTATCTCTAAATTGTTAGTGAATTTTTTATAATGCATAAAAATTATAGTCCTATGAAATTGTAAAAAAATATAATTATAGTTAAATTAAACGTTTTGTGCAAAATTTTAAATAGGCAAACAAATTATAGGTTAATAAATATTAAATAAATAATACATATTAAATAAATACAAAAGAAAAAAAAATTTCATCAAGAGTGAATAATTTTAGAGCCGTAGAGTTGTTTACCTGGGTTGCACGACAAAATTTAATGATTATAAAATTACATTCAGTCAGCGGTGTTAGGAGTAATACTACAGAATGTCCAATAAACTATATAAACTATATAACATTATGTCACAAAATTTGGTAAACAGAGGTATTCCGATTTGGTAAGACAAAATTTGTAGTTATATCACTACTAGCTATTCAATTAGATAGACTATATATATAATTACATATAATTTTTAATTAAAATCATAATTTAAATTTACTTTTAAAAATTATTAAGAAAAGACTCATGTGATCTACAAAATATGCATAAAAATATACTAACTCTATATTTTGTATTATACCTTTGCGCCAATTTTTACCAGAATAATATATTCTAAAATATACACTAGTTAAAGTATATCAAATATCAATTTAGTTATTCTTAAACATTCACCGAAAATGTTACAATAAATAAAAAAACTTTTTTTGTATATGTCACTTGTGATCTTAAACCATTTACTACTAAAACAGTAAATAAATCGAGTTATTCTAGAAGATTCAAAAACTCAACAACATAAAAAAAACTTCTTCAGAATAACAACATTACGTCACGTTTATGTCAATGTAACACTTCAGAGACATTCAAACCTACCCGATCTATGTTGCAAGCAACCGAAAAAAAGAAACGAGAGAGAGAGCCAGTAATCCAAAATTTCAGCTTACAAGCCGGGAATATATTAGACCATTTTAGTGTTCCACTTTATGATACCTTAACTTGGGCAGCTCGCTCGCGTCACACAACGGCTCTTGCAAAACTTCCATCGCATCTCTTGTCTTCAACAACAACTGCGGAAAAGCTAAAACTTTTCGAAGAAGTAAACTTCATTCATGGGTACTTGTAAGACATACGACAGGAACATACTAAATACACTGCTCAAACAACATGGCGCTGTCAAAATAACGCATCGTAAACGTCACTTAACGCTGACATAACGGTAGACGTAAAAACAAAATTCGGCAGCGGGGAAGAGTTTTTGTACGGAGAACTGGTTTGTAGTTTTTATTGCATACGCGCGAATCCTTGTTAGTTTTCACCGTGAATTTTAATTAGTTTTTAATTGCTGCGGTTTTGCTTGAATTAAGGTTGTTAAAACTTGCGGTTCACCCGCTTCTCTACAATATATTTTTATTTTATTGTTCGTTCCATGGAAAAGACGTAATAAAGTTTTACTTTAATGAAAAATTATATTAATTATACTTGGCAAAGCAGTTTATAGTATATTATTCAACAAGCTTATTATGATGACTATAAATCACGAAAATGAGGTATAAAACACCAGCCGCAGGCGAATGCCGTAAATAATTTGAGTGAGATAGTCATAACATAGAACACTTTTATATGACTATACAATAAAAAATTCTACTTTTTTGTCTGACATTTTATTATAAATATAGTATGAAAATTGCACGATATACTAGCAACAGAATGGTATTGTTAGCAACAAGATTAATTTACGAATATGCAGTGGCGTAGATTAAATGAATGTGATGCATCCTTTGTATTTTTTAAAATTTGTTTACATTTTTTATATGTTTATAATATCTTATGTATATTTTATTTCAAACAATTTCAACCAATTTTCATAGCTATATTACGCATTTCATTAAAAATTTCCATCTTGAAATTTTTAAAATGCTTATACGCTTTAATATTTGAATGCAATGGTGCAGTTAATATACGAAAATTATAACGCATTTAAAACGCATGTAAATTGGCAAAAATTGTAAATTTGGGAATGCGTTTTACAGATTATTAATATGAATTTTCTTATAGTATACAGCTACGATTGTTTAAAATAACAGTTATAGAATTGTTTAGGAAAGAAATCGGGGCAAAATTCAATGTTTATAGTATGACTGACACTAAAATTAACACTTACTCAAATATTTCTCTCTCACTTGCATGCAAAAAGGTCGACATATGTTTAAACAGAGTAGTCTATAATCTTCTTCTAATTCGTCTAAAATCTTACTTCTTAAAACTCACATTAGACGTTGCCCCAACTATAGCAATAGCAGAAATCTGCTATTCACACATCTGCGTTTACAGTGATTGATGATTGATGTTATCTAATTCTTTATAAATTTCTATTGCTTCTCTTATCAATCTACTGTTAATGCTGATGGGTCTGGCAATTATTACAATATCTTCGTATAAAATTTCTTTGAATACCTAAGACAATAACCTTTAAATACCTAGGTAGACATATTAACTGTGTAAACATTTGTAAATATAAGAAAAAATTCTACAAACTATAAAATTTAATTAAAACAAATATACGTATTTTAATAGCTAGCTTTCATTACCCGAAGCAAATTGTATAAAATAACTAATTTATCAATCAGTGATGTAAAGATACATTAAGAGAATAATTAATCACTAATTGGAATTTTAGTCTAGTTTATAATTTACTACTGATGATAAAAACTTAGTTTCCAAAATTCATATTTAACATTATTACTTCAATTCAATATATTTTTAAATTTATACTTAATGTATACTTAATATTTTACATCCTACATAAAGCTTAATTTAAAAGAAAATTTTATATAAATTGTTAACATTAGATTAATGAAAGTGCTTCATATACATGTACGTCTATCAATTTGATATTGAATTCAATATTACATTCATATTCCCATATTAGTCCGAAACTAAACAATTCATATGATGCAAACGTCAAAATATTGAATTTAATTTACAATAGTTACTTGGCTAATATTAATAAGATTCTATTTTCAATTATTATTGTTGCTTCTGTCAATACATATAGATAGTTAATAAACTGCAATTACAGGAATATAGTTTAACAATGTTTAAGTCGAAATTAAAATTGTATTAAAAAGTAAATTATTTGTATGAATTAATAAAAGCTTATATTTTTTATTTTCGATGTACATAATCTAAAACTAAATTATATCAAGTTGACATTTTTATTAGTAAATAAATTAAATTTGCAATTTAGTTTTATTTTTGAAAAAAATGTTGTTTCAAAAGTTGATGTAAGTCAGAACAAATGGATAGCGCTTATGTAAATGGTACCAACCGCCAATTTGTGAAACTGAGTAAAATTTAGTTGAATTGTGACTGTATCAGGCTACTCAATGCAAGCAATTTGATAATCTCAGTAACAGAGGTCTCTCCAAGCATCTATAACGCTTGGTTACTTTTAAACAATCTAATATAAGGTATTTATAAACGTTTGGTGCACTGAAATATAGTAATAACTGGAATGAGCACTGCCTATGTGTTCTAGTAGCGCCAATGCGAGCCGAGAGAGATAGGAGATACGGGGATCTTTATCACTGTCTTATACTTCTGCGCATTTGAAATTCAAATGCGATTTCTTGCGGTAAAAATGCGACAATCTTATGTTGTTGCATATTAAATTGTAGCTAAATGCATCGGCTAAACGATACGAAATGAGATTTTATTGAGGAATTCCTTTATAAAAGGTATTTTTATCATTTTTGATATATTAATTTGACATTTTTTCAATATAGCAGTGAGATTCTTTTATTTCATAGCTATCTAAGTTATCATGTAGTAGCAATACTACGCTAATAGAAACTTTTTGAACGGACTATACGACAAAGACGCGAATCCCCGTATATCGCTGTCTCTCTCGGCTCGCATTTGAACGGCCAGTGCGCGTTCCAGTTATTACTATATTTCAGTGGTTTGGTGCCTTTAACTCAAAAATCGTGATTTGGCGGTTAGTACCATTTTGATAAGCGCTATCCAAATGTCATAAAAAAACTTGCTTAAAAAAGTATATATGAGTAATATTAAAGATGTTAAATGGATTGGCATGATTGAGAGTTTTGCGAGAGTGAAAGTTTCCAAGTAGAAATAGAAGAGCGTGTATGAGAGATATTATAAATGTGAATGAAGCTAGAGTTGCTTGTCTGTCCTTAATCGCAGTGAACTAATATATAGCAAATATAATAAGTTTGGAAAAATGTATTGGCCTCACCGGGATTCAAACTCAGGACCTCCTGCTTTCGCAGCAGATGTCCTACTAGCTGGACCACGAATAGGAATGTTTGGTAAAACTAATACTACTTAAATGAAAAGAGTTTGTGCTACACCTTTGGGTATACGATATACGATGAAAGTATGTATTTATTAATTTATATTTTTTAAGTTTTAAAGTATCTATTTCTATAGATTTCTTTTTCGGTAATTAGAATTATTCCAAGTTGGTAAAATGATAAAATTTCTAGTTAAAGTTAATAGTTAAATAAATTTGAGAAACTAATTTTCGATTAGTTTGCTACAATTATATAATTATTTTTGCAAAGTATATAAAATTAATAATTAAAACACTAAATACTAATAATAAATAAAGATAGAATCTTACTGTGGCGAAAACCTTTCGAAAAACGTATTTAGCTTTTTAAAATTATTTTGTGGTTTAAAGAAAATTACTTTATTTTATTAACTAAATATTAAGCTAATAAATAATTAATAAAAATTTTCTCATACAAAGTTTAATAAATACAAATTATAAAATGAATACTAGTTAGATATAACCACACGATCTTTCTTGAAAGTCAGAATTCTTATTAGTGTTAAAGAAAAACTGTAGATCTTTGTCTAAATATGAAACAATACAAAATATAAAATTAGCTGAAGCAAGTGGTCGTTGTGCTGTGTTATGCCTAGTTGGTTAGTTTAAGCAAATAACCGATACCTTCATATCTCATGCGCTTCACTTAATTTAAATCTGATTTTGTAGTTTACACTAAGTTAGTAATCCTTTTAAGCCTTGAGGGAATTTCCTCTTGTACCTTACTGTGACTCTCGGTACTACCAGTTAGGGGCCAATGTACTTTAAATTCTATTTTACAAATGTTTCTGCTTGTAAATCATCTTTGCTTAAATTAATTTTACCGTATATTTCATTTAACGTTAACTTATTTATAAGCAATAGCAAACACTATTCAAATATTTTGTTTATATGTGGTATTTATTGTATAAAAGAATTATTTTTTTTTAATATTTTTGTGGAAAACTTTTTCGTTTATATAATAAATGTTTGTGCAATTTTTTTTTTCACAAATAATTAAATATTCATTTAATCGCAGTGAACTAATATATAATTGGTAAATTTAATGAATTTGGAAAAATGTATTGGCCTCACCGGGATTCAAACCCGGGATCTTTTTCCTTCGCGGCAAAACGACCTAACCACGAAGCCATGAGTTATATGTTTTTTTTTGTTTTTTTTTTTTGAAATTGTAATTGAGTTTACAAGTAATTTGGTAAAATGCATTACATGCTGTTTTTCGTATCACTTATAATAAAAAAATATGAAAAATATAAAATACTTTAAAAAACAAATTAATTGTAGAAGGACATTAGTTTCTTTTTACATATTACTACTTCTAGCTCTAGAAGTAACTATTTTAAAAATAAAATATTAGATAAATATAATTTTTATCCAAAATTTTAGGATTTAAAAAAAATTGAGGTAAAAATGAATATATTACATTAAATATGTTCTATATTACAAAAATTTGTTACTTTTTCTGTACATAAATTTACAATTTAAAATCCTATCTTTTTTAAATAACTTATTAACATTTATCTAATTAATTTAGTTAATGTTAACAGTCTTTGTTTAGATATATTAAGAAAAATAGAGGTTCAGTAACATAGTATGCATCCAAAATCAACCTAAATAAATCGAAATGCAAAACAAAGGATCAGAGAGTCCACTTCGTCTAATTATCTTATTACCTTATAAATAAATAACAAAGTGTGCGTTGGTATTCCGCTAGGTTAGAATTTATAGCACGTTCATTCCGGTTGTCCACTGTATTTATTTCCTTTACTTAATTGTGCCTTTCAGTTAGCTGTCCTTACGGTTAGTCTTCTCGCTGGACAAACGCTCCAAGACTTAAAAGCAACCGAGTATCCTAGCATAAGTCAACCATGCTTTCTCGTTTACTATATGTTTTGTTTGGGTGTGTGTGTAAACACGCCTTTATCACCTAATTAATCTCTGTGAGTGACATTTGCGACACTGGTCAAGCAAAGACATACTACACTTTACAAAGAATGCTTGAAGTTTGTCGTAGACTTTTCGCCAGAAAAACTAAACATTTCTTGAACATGATACTAATGGAATTGAACTTTATTCAGACAAAATAATTAATATAATCAAATTTTTTATCGCAAGTATATACCTATATATATATATACATATATATATATATATATATATATATATATATATATAAATAAATTTATAAATTTTTCCTGATGTATGATGAGTAAGTCGTAACATCCATTATTAATAAATAATAATACAGAACTACAACTTAAAATTGTTTTATTTTAATATTTAACAATGTATTATGCAAATATCTATAAAATTTTATATATAAAAAATTAAAATGCAATATATTGCAAACATTTCTGGAATGTGTTGATGAATTTATAGCATTGTAAATTAATGTAATACTGGAATTCTATTTAGTTTCTATAAATCTATAGCTCTATAAAATTAGACAAAATTGTACAGTTTAGTGAAGTTTAATGAATTGAATATTATTATACTATCATTTGTTTAATTTTATGGATATGTAGATTAACAGAAAATGCACTGAATCTCAGTGTTAATTCGTTAGTATAAAATAATTTAACATATCGTTATACAAACTTTAATAAACTGAAAATGATGTCGGTTGTATAAAACTATCGTTTCAAGAAGCATTAACAGTTAAAGTTAGTAGTTAAAAATAATTCATACAACTTGGTTCTTTTAGTACTAAATTTAAATTCAAATGAAATAGTAATTTATTCATCGACCGTCATATCACATATAATAAGGAAGATATTGTAATTATAGCAAATTTGCCATAGCGAGATTTTTACAGATAAAGTACGAATAAGACTTACTCGTATAGTAACACGAATCAACTGTTTTAGCGTGATGTCCGTCTGCCGGTCTGTGGACACGTGTAAATCAAATTTTGCTAAACGGAATGTTATCACATTTCATATTCAAGCTTCAAAGATTAATATCTCAATTTTTTGCTAAAGATCTGCTAATTGAAAGTGGTAATTTATTGATGTCACTTTTATGTGTTTTACGAATATTTTGCAAGAGATATATTTCGAAAAAAATATTTAGCAAAACTAGTTATAATTAACAACTTTTATCTGGAACTACGTATTTAATTTAACGAAATAAAAAATTCTTTCTGGTTATATTTTCATCACAGAAGATAATATTGCAATTTAATATGTATTCATATTAAGTATATCAAGATGTGGTAGAAACTCTTATCAAATATAGTAAATGAAAACATGAAATAAAACACAATTACAAAATAATAACATTGAAAACACTGCGAATCGAATAAATATTTACAAATCTATATCGTGTTTACATTGTAATACAAAACCGAAAAATGTGTGTATTACATTTTAAGTGAAAATACAACACAGCCCAGCAGCGCCTCTGTTCGAACAACATACTTTAGGTCGGGGGCAAGCGGTATTGCCCAAACTTCCAAAAACGGAAACACAGCCCAAATAGCGGCAGCCGTTAAAACATCTGACACACGATTAATTCACTGATTATACAGGAAAATGGAAGGCAAGGTTTGGGGAAGGGGTGAGGGGGGTGAGGGTTGGGGGCGTTTGTTCTTCAAAACGAAATCGAGCCGAGTGCCGCTGTTAGGCTTTCGGTTGTTGAATATATTTTGTTTAGTGAATAAACATGAATCGTGACCATTTACCGAATAACGATACATCCTGGTCTACCCTTTGGATTGGTTAAAGAAAATGCGAAAATTGTTTGGGTATATATATAATACTATTTATTTTAGGTTTAAATTGTTTACTTTAATTTGTTAGTATCGAAAGGCTTTTCTTAAATGTTTATTTAAAAAAACAACATTTTTCAGACAAATATGGCAATGCACATTGCATTTCTTGCACTTCTTCACACATTTTTAATGATTAAATTTAAGCGAAAATAAACAATGCAACTACCTATTAACTTAACTTGACTTATAATATTTTGTTTTTATTTAAATCGCCAATAATTATATGTGATAAACTAATTAAATCATTAGTTAATTTTTAAATGAAGAAAAATGCAATGACCACATAACCGGGGTTTGCACCCGGGATCTTTTGCTTTCGCGGCAACTGCGCTACCATTGCGCGACAAGATTCCGACACGACGAAAAAGTAATGCATTTTTCTATATTTTGACTGGTCATGAATTTCATTTAATCCAGTCAAATACATCACATGATGTGTCTATAAATCATCATTATCTTGTAGCAAAGCAAGGTCAATGCATTTTTTTTTTCATTCAAAAATTAACTAATGATTTAATTAGTTAATCAAAATAAATTAATGGCGATTTAAGCAAAAACAAAATACTATAACCTAATATACACCATACACCATGTGTAATTAAGAATATAAAAATACATTAATTTGAAATTAATAATTTTTAATTTGGAGAAGTCAATTTAAATACACTTGACCGAGTTTCTTTGGTAGAATATGCAGTTTCTGATCAACCTGCACGGGGTGCATATTGCATTTCTTACACTTCTTCACATTTAAATTCAAGCAAAAATAAACAATGGCCGCTGAAGATGCCAGATTAAATATACTTGATTTTGTAGTCACCTTTGGTGCTGACATCAGTAATGTATACAATATAATTAACTACTATATAATAATGTACATTATTGTACTAGTAACATCATGATCTCCTTTTACATAGGCAAGATAGTAACGTAATATCAATATCATCAATCCGTGTGAAGGTACTGATTAAAATAAAATTTGACTACCTTCAATTACAAATTTATAAATTGTTTCTATGCTCTGTTTATTTACTGTAAATGTCATTTACATCATTTTTCCTGATGAAAATGTACGTTGAGTATATCAAAACGTCAATTATTAATAAATATTAATACAGAACTACCAACCTAAAACCGTTTTATTTTACTATTTAACTATTTTATCAAGATACATACACATAGTATTTATGTTTAAATGCAATCACAATTTACACTATTTTAAAATTTAAGATACATTTTTCGGTAAGAAGCTTGAAGAATTATAAAAATATTTCTAGCAAATCTTTTCACATAATTCTCACTCAACCAACTATAAAATAAACTGCAAAGGAAACATATATTTCTATTAGATAGAAACCGCGTTTCAAACTTAAGAAAAATCTTGTTAAAATAAGACAAGCTTGTGGGTAAAGCAAAAAGAATCTAAGAAAATTATGATGTAAGTAAGTTACAATTTTCTTCGTGCTATAGCCGACAAACAAAATCCAGCATTAGATTTTCAGATGATACAGTCTGATTTGTAATCTTCTAGTTTCTATACTCTCAGAAAACCATTCTGTTCTAGCTAGTGACAGATACGATATAAACCCAAGTTTATTTTTAGTTAAAGAAATCTACGTTTTCAAATATTATGGCTTTTTTCATACTAATCTCAAAAATAGTTGTATGTTTAATAGTAATGCTATTAGTTCTGAATTGCACCATCTTAGTATCTTGTGAAAACACAAACAATTTTTTCTACAACTAAACTGAAATTTATCATTTACGAATCTGTAGTGTGCAGTTTCGCCACCAGGGCGAAGTACTGTCATTAATTAGCAACTAATGTAACTGCTATTTAAAGCTATGATTTTATTAATTTCTAAAAGTTTCAACAAAATTTATTAGTTTAAAGAAATAAAGATAAAATATTACTTTTACAGATAAAATTTTTATTTAGTTATAAATATAATGGTCGTTTATATTATTTAGTACAGCAATATATTATTTATTCATGTAATATCTAGAAACTTTTGTGATAAATTTAAATTTCGTAGTAGACTTAGAAAATCAGATATTACCTCTATAGACATAAATATTATTATCTTTCTGCAATTTTTCAATTGTTATTGCTAGTAAAATAAAACTCGTCTTAGATTCCAAATTTACATACATTATTTTCATACATTTAACTTTTCTTGTACCTAAATTTTAATTTCAAATGAAATAAAAAAATTGTAATTTTTTGTTTAAAATAGTACAACTATAATTTCTTATTTTACACAGGTCTTAGTAATGAAAACAAAAAATCTTTGTAATGTCAAAAAATGCGTATAATTTTATTATTATTTATGTTGAATAATATTTAATAGAACTTGTATAGAAGTCCGTTTTCTAAGCTCAGAAATAAAAAATTGTAAAAATAAGCCTGTTGAAACTTGTTATTCACTGTCAAACATTTAAGTAAATTCACATATTTCATGGCTGTTATTTTTTCATAAAAACGTAATATTACATAAATTATTATTTAATTTATTTATTTCAAAAAAGTTGCTAAACAAGTTATAACTAACAACTTTTATTTGAAACATTTTTCAATACGACTAAATAATTTTTTTAAATAATTTTTTATATTTAAAATATTCTGTAAATAGGTAATATATTTATGTCAAGACAGTTTTGTTTTTAGTTACCATGACTGCAATAGTTGTTATTCAAATTTTTCTATTTCATAAACTATTTAATACGATGACGGTCGGGTCTGTGATGACCACAGCAAATTTTTTTCGTAATCTAGATAGCATGTATAGCGTGATCTTGCGTAGTTACAGTAATAGTTTTGTAGTATGTGTGTGTGTGTGTGTGTGTGGTCAAACTATTACAATTTCACCGATTAGATACATTCCAGGCGAAACGTGCTCTCATATTACGTGTCACAAACCTAACCTAGTTTTCTTACAGTTTGCAGCAGTTAACTTCCGTGTCCGCTCTCGGCAACTGCAACGCGACAACGGCAGATAAGAGAGATTGTACTTGAAAACTGGAAAATTCCCCTACTATAACTTAGTCCATCCCTTTTAAACTATTGCCAGTTAAAATTGTATTGCTGGGCTATTCATAGTGTTTATTGTTACAACTCGTAACGTGTTCAAACTTTAAACAAATTTTGTCTATGTCTTACAAGCAACCAAATCGATGTCTTCATCGCCGATTTAAATGAGCTTTGGTATTCTAGTAGAATACTAAAAACTAAGAGATACATATTTTTTATTGGCAACCGTCAAGGTTTAGAGAGTAAATATTACCCCAAAAATTTTGAGTAAATTTTTTTTTCTCGAAAACTATGCAGCGTCTTAGAACAAAAGTGTAAATTTACGAATATCTTACTTTTTTAAGAGCTATCCATCGATAGTATTAGTTTTTTTTTCTATACGACTTATAAAGTTACCCTTTTGCACTCCGGACATATATTTTACTCCATATTCAATTGTTATGTATTTTTTTCAAAATTTTGTTTTATATTAAGATATATTTCAATTAAAAACAAAAATAACATGTTTTTGATTTTTTTAATTATTTATTGTTTTAAGGGATCATCTACCTCTTATATGGACACTCGTATGTATTCATAAGTAAGTTTGATTATTTATAACTCAATAATATTTAAAGTATTGAATTCTTTTTATGTGTTCTACATAAAAAATTCTATAAAATATTTATTCATGAATTTTAATTCTTTTCATAACTCATTAGTTTCTTATATTGATTATATCGGTTGGTTGATTTAAGTGAAGACAGAAAATTCTCGAAAGATAAACATCGTAAAAAAAAATTTCTAAATAAAAAGTAAATTTCATGAAACCAATCACACTATATATTCGTTTCCTAATTAATCTTCATTAAATACATTTTTAAATTACAATAGTAAAATGTAATTTAAATTTTTTTTAAGTAAAAATATTTTGCAATATTAAATTTTAGCAACAAAAATTCTAATACAAAATAAAATCAGTTGCCATATAAATATAACCAAAAAAAAAAAGAACGACTAATACATTAGCGCAAATATTGTCAATTCCAATTTCGTTTAATTTCCGAAATTAAAAATATGCAAACGATTTCGGTCGCGAAACGAACCGAAACGAAATGAAATGAATAAAAAAAATACGCTCACTTGTTTTGAATCCGCCAAGAGCGATTTTAATAAAATTTCGTCCAGTTCGCGCTATGTATAACAGTTACATACTTTTTAGGTAAAAACGCATGTATAATATAGTATAGTCAGAGAGAGCTACTCTTTTCCTACCTGGACGGTATTTAAATTTTCATTTACGAATTCAGTTTCGCGCTGGGACAAGAAATGAACGACGGAAATTAAATTCCGGAACATAATAAAAACGTCAGTAAAGAAAACATTTTTTTTTTGACGCTATTTTTTTTTTCGGTTCGCTACCCTTGCTGCTGGCTGTCTCCTTTTTCGGTCGACTGTCACATGTTTTATTTTCGTATTTTTTTAAGCATTTAAGTCGCTAGATTATTGACAGTGACAGATGATTTTCGAACATTTTTTTTTATCGTAAAAACAATATTTACAAAAATATTATTATTTTTAGTTTTAATATAACTAATTTTAAATAAATTTTTAATTATTTATTTGAATTTTTTTAATATAAAAACAGTTTTAGGATAAAATTCTGTTAATTATTTATATAAAAACGACATTTTGACGAAAGCTAAATGCTCGTCTTCATCAGGTTAAAAATTTATCAATGACATTATCATTATTTACGAATGTCATTGATAAATTTTTGACCTGATAAAGACGGCTGTTCAGATTACGTCGACACGTCGTTTTCATATAAATAATTAACAGACTTTTATCCTAAAACTATTTCTATATTAATAAAATAAGTTCTGAAAAATATTTCACTATTTTTTTTTGGTAATATATAGTTATTTAAAAAAAATCGGCGCTTTGACGTACTGTACGCAAATACAATAAATAAACAGCACATAGAAACAAGTTACTAGATAATAAAACAAATAACTAAATTATAAAATTTTTATAAATTATTAATTAAAGGAAGCCCATTTTTAAAAAAATCAGTTATTTCTATTGCTTCTCTTATCAATCTATTGTTAATATTAATTTATTTTAAAGGATTTTGTTCTGTATAAATTTTTATTAATAATCGACAATTCGGTGTTCTCTACGTACATCATCATCAGAAAAAAAATCATACAAATAACATATACAGTAAATAAACAGAACATAAAAACAAGTTACTAATTAAGAAAATAAGTAACTAAATTACAAAATTTTATAAATTTTTAATTGAAGAAAAAAATTTTTTATAAATCAGTGCTTTCATACTGATTGATGTTATCTTTTTCTTATCAATATTAAATTGATAAAGTAAAAGATAACATCAATCAGCGTGAAGGCACTAATTTAAATCCTAAAGCCGTTTTAATATAATTAGTTCTGAAAGATTTTTTACTATGTTAATAATAAAATATTTTTATGTGTCTTAAATTTTACAAAAATAATAAACATTATATTAAGTTTTTCATAAAAAAGTATTTTATTAAAATATAAATTTATTAATTAACAAATATTAATCAAAAATATTTTTCCAATAATCCCAATATAAATACTGTTAAAAAATATAAATTATTTAAACTTATGTAGCAATAATTATTCTTACATCTGTACCAAAAAGGAAATACTTTCTGTTTGATTTTAATTTAAATTATGCATAAAAGTGAACGGAAATTTTAATTATATTAATTATAAAATGAATTAATTTCATCCGTGCAACTATATTGTTTCGCCAAATTTTAATGGTTATTTTAACGAATTTTCCACGTTGCGTTCTTATATTTTATACGATATAATTTGACATTTGCGGAATGAAATTAGGTTTTGTGAAAATGGGAAAACAGAATTTACAAAATCGAATTACTTAATACGGAGATATTCTGTTTTGGTGATATTAAGATGATACTGAAATATTGCATTTTGATAATTTGAAATATTTAAAAGTACCAACAAAATTTAATTATATTTTCTGATCTTAATTATTATGAGAAACATAAAAGTACCACTGCATTGTAGCTCAAAAAACTCTTCAGTTTCTGAAAAACTGGTTTGAAATAAAATACTATTTTCCCCCATTCAAGTGGCACAAGTACAATAATTCGATAATTCTTTCATTAACCCATTAATATTTCCATCTTTGTTTCCCTTCTTTCAAAATCCTTTATTTATTTCATTTTCCAATCCTCCATCTTTGCATCATTTCATATCTCTATCTTTCACTCTCCATCTTTATCCATTCAATCAATTTCCTTATAAAGTCATCTTTATCTTATTTCCATTCCTTCATCAATATTCCTTCTCTTTCCGTTACCCATCTTTATCCTTTCTGTTAATATCCTTATCATCTTGTCTTTATCCATCGATTGGTTGAATATCCCCTGTTTCTGTCGGAGGTGACGTCACGTCTACGTAACAAACGCCTAATAATTTAGAGGCACCGCAGCGCACGCTCTACAAGCGAAAATAAATTCATTTCACAAATGCCGCATCGAATCAATTACAATTAGCGAAAGATACAAAGTTCTTCTTGGCGAAACGGGGGAGGATGAATTTAGTGGCATAAGAGAGAAGTTTCCTACAGAAGACGAAGGGGTGGAAGGGGTGGAGCCGATGATATTATTGAGGCGAATAGGTTGAATATATAAAGTAGAAGCCCCCCTCCGTCCTTCCCACCTCTGTAGGAGTGAAATGCAGACTTTGATGAAGCGATGTAAGACCACTACCGTTTGTAATTCTAGATAGATCGGAAACGTTTTGGAGCGTTTAAGGCGCAGCTCGTGTTTGATTGTATTTAAACGACGGCAAAAGGAATGTAATAAGTAGCTTTTGTTATGTTTGTATGATGAAGAAAAGCATATTATGCATTGTTATGGATAATTTATTAATAATTTCTTTAATAGCGACTTCATAAAGTTGTTTTGAATGTGAAATAAATTGAAGACAAAAGTGATATGAAGCAATAATACATATAATATTTATTTGTTATTTTTCATTTTAAAATCGATATAAGATTTTACTTTGTTGTCATTACTTTTGTTGAGACAATAACTGGAATTAGATAACTCCGCGCTAGCAGAATCTAATAGCGGAATCAAATAGCATTAATTTAATATGCTCCATCTTTTTACTACGGCTAATTTAATCGGACTGTCTTGATAAAGTAATAGCCAATCGATAATGACTGTTAACTTAACAGTCACAGCTAAATCAAGTTTTAACTTATAAATTTTAACATAGTAAAAAAAATTTCAGAAATCATTATATTCAAATAAAATGGTTTTAGGTTAAAGTTTTGTATTAATATTTATTAATATTCGATGTATCGACGTAGAACTGTTTCTACTAGATTGGCAGAACATAAAAGCTCGATACGTCTAAGCCATCCAAATATATCTGCTATTGCACAATATGTGTTAGGAAATTTTCATGATGTAAAATTCGAAGATACTGTAATAACTGCAAGATCCATCAATATTAACAGTAGATTGATAAGAGAAGCAATAAAAAATTTTAAAGAAAAAGATAATATCAATTAGTGTAAAAGCACTGGTTTAAATAAAATTTATAAATTTTATGATCTAGTTACTTATTTTGTTACTTAGTAACTTGTTTCTATGTTCTGTTTATTTACTGTAAATATTATTTATATTATTTTTCTTGTTAAAGACGTACCTACGTTGAGTACATCGAAACGTTGATTATTAATAAATATTAATACAGAACTACAATCTAAAGCCGTTTTATTTCGTAAATTTTATATTATTGTCCTCATGGATTGGTATTGTAATTAATTTCATATTGTTATAAATGAAATAACTGTAATAACTACTAATCAGCTCCTGTTAAATTAGCGGATCCAGCTACTTATAGAATCCCACTCATAATGCAAAATAATTTTATTTTGTTTATCAGCAGGAAATAAAAACTTGTTACAACAATCTCTGGTTTATGAACGATAACTTTTCATTTGAAACGCGTGGTTTGTACCCAATAAAAATAGTGCATTTAATGTAGTTAATTAGATAATATTGTTCCTAAAATACTGTGCAATTTCTATATTATAATGATTTTTGAAATTTCATTCATGTCGAACCAAAAAAGCAATTTTTAATATTTATAGTCGTAGAAAAAGTATAGTGTGAAATTTATTTAAAATGTTCATTTTACACTAGTAGATACGAATTGCAAGAAGATAAATAAAATTCTGTGTCTGTACAATATAAATATTTTCCATTTCGCTTACTTAAAAAAAAATTACTCCTATATTTTTAACATTTAAATTTATAATGAAAGTTGATAAAAATCTAGTAGAAATACAAAGAATTATAATAATTATTTTTAAAATAAATTATCTACTCTATATTTAAAAAAATACATTCAATATTGACAACACTTTTCAAACATTTTTCCGCATCAGCAAATTAAAGTTAAAAATTAAAAAAAATAAATAAAAACAGATAAAGCATTTCATAAAAATAATATTGTGTGTACAACACAAACAATTTGATTTATTTTAGAGCTAACTAAACAATTTTAAATGTTTTTCATGCAATAAATATAAAATTTATAAAACGCATTTTACATATAGTATCAGTACATGCATTTTCGCAGTCATTTAAAAGGTTTTTTTTTTACTAACGTTTGTGTTATTTTCAAATGTTTTTTATTTGCATTTATTTATTTTCAAATATAACATATTTTATTAATCATTTTTTTACAATTGTTTTTATAAAAGTTAAATATATTTTTGAAACATAATTAAATAATTTGCGTTTTTGTATAGTCAAATTATTTTATTATTTGTATAAATAATAATTGTATGTAAAATAGTCTCAGAAATAGAAATAATTGATTCACAAAAATCAAATATAATAATAAAATATACTGACAAAAATTAAAAATATTGTGCCTCACATTGTTAATAAAAGTATAAATGATGAATAAAAAATAATAATTATAATTAAAATAAAACGACTTTAGGATATAGTTCTGTATTAATTTTTATTAATAATCAACGTTTCGACGTACTCTACGTGCATCAATATCATTTTTCGTGATGATGTATGAAGAATACATGGATAAGTCGATTATTAATAAAAATTAATACAAAAATATATCCTAAAGCTGTTTTATTTCATTTTGTAATATTTTTCCTGATGATGATGATGTACGTAAAGTATGTCGAAACATCAATTATTAATAAAAATTAATGCAGAACTATATCCTAAAGCCGTTTTATTTTATATAATGAGTTTTAAAAGATTTTAACTTTTTTTTAAAATTTTGTATCATTTTTCCTAATGATGATTTTCGTAGAGACGTCGAAACATCGATTATTAATAAAAATTAATACAGAACTATATCTTAAAATTTTTTCTTTAGCTCATAGATGTTATATTCATAGAATGACTGCACATTTTTACATATTTTAGCATTTTTTTTAATTTTACAAACGAACAGAAACGCCGACTAGCGGATTCGAACCATGGTTCACATTATTATATTCGGTAGTACTTGTCGCTTAAATACACTTACCTACCGCGCTGATTTGATATTTTGTTACTATTAATATAATTAACAATTGAAATAAATACTGTATTATATTTAATATAATTCATTTACAGACGATTTAATTTTAACTGCAGTCAGCAATAATATTTGAGATAGATATTTATACGAATATTGAAACAAGTGAAAAAAAAAAAAAATGGAAATAAAATAATAAAACAATCAGCAAATCTAGTAATGTAAATGTCACCAAAAATATTTTCCATTTTTACACATCAATTCACATTGTCAATTTTGTCGTCAGCATAAAATCAAAATCAAAATCTATACGACAAATTCTATTTCCATACGGGGGGATCTACATTACCCTATCCACATCCCTCAAACCATCCACCCACATGATACGCCACTGAACTAGCATCGCGACGCTTCGGATATATATATATATATATATATATATATATATATATATATACACTGATAGAACATCAATTTGCGGATAACTTGTTTCTGCTCTACTAAATAAAAATCAAATCCATCGATCCATCTAGGTTGGATAGAAAATTTCTTGTTTTTAATTTAAAAGTTTTAGTTACAAAATATATTCGAACGATGTGGGTTTTTGTACAGGTACAAATTAGTCCAGCTTTTTCACAAAGTCGACGGCAATTTTTTTTTTCCAAACGCACATTCGCGCGTAATTGATACCGTGTCACGTGAATTTTATTTCCCAGCTTTATTTTATTTTAAAAATGAGCAGTGATAAAGTTTAATTTTTTTTAATGTTGGAAGAATTTAGCATTTTACGTGCTGGATGCTTGCTGGCACTTTAACACGAATGTGAAGTGATGTTAATTTTAAAAAAAATAATGTTATAACATGTATTACAGATTTTATAATGTTGTATTTCTATAGTTTATTGTAGATAATAATAGAAACAAATGACAATTATTCCGCTAATTGTAAAAAAATTAATTAAATTATCTGGAAAAATAATTATAGCTTATTACAGGAACACGTATTTACAAAATAAAATATTTTGCTAAAATAGAAAAAAATGTATATCAAAAACTATTATTAAAAAAATATATATTACATTTTAAAAATATTTTTGTATTTATTTAATAGGAGCAGTTTGATACAATTTGTGTCAAAATTTGTTATGATATAGGTAGATGTAAAAATGAAAAGTAGTGTAATTATCTCAAAAGCAGTATTATAGGTATCAAATTAAATTTAAACATTTTAGATATTTAAATTAAAAATACTTTAGTAAAGTATAATTTTAATTACGTATTCTGTCATTTAAAATAATTATAAGTAAATAAAAATATAAATACAGGTCATGTAAATTACTAAACTATTATACAATTTAACTACCGTATATCGGTATTTTATGAAATAACAAGTTATTTCATAGAGTATCGGATAACACGCTTTAACGATGACAATTTAAATACCCATATATGCGTAGTATAAGTGTAGCAGAACGGAGTAGGTAATCCAAATGACAGCGTTACGCAAATTTGTCACACCGTGGAGAAATCGTTCTTAGTTTTCGCGTTTTGAGAATAATACGCGTGGCTGTCAACATGAAGAATTGTTCCCGTGGATAACTGAACTGGGAACTCGGTGGGCTGCAGGAAATGAATAGGGGATGGGGTACATACTACGAAAGACGAACGGATAAATTTCGAGGGGAAATCCTTCAGGCATTCTCAAGATAAGGACTTTTGGCTCATGCCAAGAATATCTCGGCTAATACATGATTCTTGGAGTAATCTATGTATAAGTGAAATGCGTAGCTTACAATTTGAGATGTTGTTTTTTTCTGTGTTATATATTTGTATGTGAATAAAGGTAGTTACTTTCAACAAGTTTTTAAATTTATTTATGCATGATTAGGTTAAAAAGATAAGACAATATTCCGCTATTCAAAAGAGTAATAATTTTCAAATATTTTAATTGGATACATATCATCAGTATTTTAATTATATTTGTTTATAATGTTAGATATAATCAGAAATATTGTTGGCACACTCAACTAGCACAAATGCTTAATTATAAAATTAAATTTTTGCATATATATTTATAGGCAGCCATATATCAGTGGTTCCGTGTTGGACTCGGATCCCAAAAATCCCTGGTTTGCGCTGCGTTTATACGAAAAATTAAATTAAATATCATTTCTGGTATTAGAAATTTGTACCACTGAACTGATATCGGCTGGATCTGAGTTGTTCGGAACCTACTATAAGTTGTAGGTCCCTTGCTTGACTGTGCGCTAATGATCTGCACCATTGACAATGCAAGAAGAAATTGTTAAGAATCTGTATATTCAGCTTCTCAAGCCTATATGTTCCACCAAGAAATTATGGAAACTAATAAATATTTATCATAAAAATTTATAAAGTAGTAAACAAAATTTTCAGAACTCATTATATTAAAACAGAAAAACTTGAAGATTAAGTTCTGTATAATTTTTAATTAAAGGAAAAGAATGTTCTGTAATGATACAGAATTGTCCAAAATTTCAGTATTAGTTTATTTTTCGTAGTGTATATGATACAACCGAAATATAGAAATGTGGAATAGGTAGGGAAAGGAATGCTACAAACCAGATGTAATAGGATCACGTGACGTTACATAGGTAGGTAGGGTTCTTAGTCGTAATAAATCAAATGAATTGATCCCTATGTTTTATGTGTATACCTATGTTATTTTTTTTTTTTCGTGACGTTAGCACGATGCTCTTCTGTTCTACTTTTTTTTTGAAATGACATTGGTTTAGATTATTACACGTAAAATATACATATTGTACGCTTATAGAATACTGCATACATATTAACTTTGAAAACCGATATCTGACGAATGATTTACTTTTCAATATTTTCTTTTTTTTTGCACTATTAAAATAAAAATATTATTTTTTATATATTTCCTTATAATATTTGTATTCATGCAAAACTTATTCAAATTTTTACATCTTACAGTTACATTAAAGAAATAATTATTTAAATAAAAAAAAATTAATACCCGTACCGCATTTTTAACACGAACTAAAAAGTATAAAATAATTTCTCCTAGTCCAATACAGAAAAACGTGGAGCAATGATAGCTACTCCCTACGCTCCTTACTATTATCTATTGCATGCGCCCCAAGTTTTTTTTTTATGGACTTATAAATCTGTATAGGGCAAGCAGAATTTATTTTGTACTTTTTAGTCCATGTTAAAAACGTAATATATTAATTTTTTTTATTGAAATAATTATTTTTTGCTTTTTAGTCTTGTTTAGCTTTAACTTTAACCTAATTAATTAATTTCATTAATTATAATTAAATAATTATAATTTTATTAATTATAATATATAATCATAATTATAATAAATTAAGTTAATTAATTAACTTGAATTTAATATTTCTAATATTATTAATATTTATTAATTAGTTAATATTGCATTGTTATCCAGTTCTGACTTATGTTTAAAGTTTCGAATTTCTAGCTCATCAAGAAGTTAGTTAAAAATCTATTAAAAATTTGTATCGAACGGATAAACAAACAAACAACCAGACAGACAAGAAAGTGTGCTAATAAAAACGTGTTAATAAATTGGTTTAGTTTAGACTTAGACTTTCACCTGAAAATTACTAATAATTAAATATTAAAACACATCATACTGAATGTATTTTATAGAGTTCCTTTACTCTTTAAATTCTTATAAGTACATAAAAATATTAATGTTTATAACATTTATAACATTAAATTACTGTTATCATTGTTTATAAGGTATCTAATAGAAAAGCAGATTATAAAAATTTAAAACGTCAAAAGATTCTCTATATTACTGAAATACATACATAACTCTTACAAAAAAATATAACATCTCGACCGTACCTATTGTAACAATTTGCTATCTTAGTGCAACTTAAGATGACAAATTATACTTCTGAGTATATCCTTTATCTGGTTAGATAAAGTTGCACTTGGATCTCGGTTATTAAATAATTACGATAGACAAATATAATAAAATATATAAACTTTAATAAACAAATATAATAGGAACAATTACAATATAATTACTTATAAATTTAACGACAAAATATGAATCCAAAATGTAACTTAAACGGAGTCATTCTTACCGTGAATAGTAACTCGACTCTGACCGTCACTCTGACCGTCACTCTGACCGTAAGTCTCCGTTGACCGTAACTAACTCTGTCTTGAAGCTAACCCCTTTTTAAGTTACATTTTGGCCATCGAACTGGACTCTGCGGGGAGGCAACGTAAGCATAAATAACTAGTTCACTGTGCAATCAAACTTTGAACGTTATTTCAATATATGTTGAAATTGCTGACACTAGCTCAAAGTTCGATGCACAATAATGTTTAACAAACATTTACGTTTGTTACATTACCTTCCCCTTTATAAGACTTAATTCTCTAATTAAGTCTCACAAAAAAACATCCAATTCGATGTTATCCTTTAAAACTATACTAACATAACATATATTACTTAAACATATTGCTTACTAAGCAGAACAGAATGTATTACCTATATTAAAAAAATCTGAAACTTAATGAGCAAGAACATTTGAAAAAAAATACAAAGAACTTTTAAAAATTCATATTTCTAAAAAAATCATAATTAAACTGTTCTGCCAAGTATTAACTAATAAGCTAACATAATAAATTAAATAACAAACAAAAAAAAATTACACAAACATAAATATATAATTTAACCTACATATCGAGCTGAATCATCAAAAATTTTATCATTTTTTTTGTTGTGCAGTGACATTGATAATTTTACTATTAACTAACAACTGCAAGATTGCAAAAATTTACATACTGACCTACATTATTATTTTTAAAGAATTTGCAAATACAAGTTAAACTATTTTAAACATATTTCTGCATTACTGATAAAAAAAAATTATTTTTTTCCAACAATAATAAAATATTTACTGATTACTCTTTCTGATCAAACTACTTCAACGCGTAAACTTACAATAACTAAACCAAAACTAAACTAAACAGTAACTAAGCTAACTAAACAGTAACTAACGCACTAACACTATATTACACTACACTAGTTTTTCTACACACTAGTTCATATTCACGCACAATTTGTCCATATCGAAACAAATCAAAGAGTTATCTTTTCTCCGACGTCGGGCATGTGGATGACGCAGCCATTTTGTTCGCTGATGCCGATAGATTTTATTTTTATTTAATACTTTTGAAATTATTGTCTTACCGAACAATAATTTCCTGTTGTTTGGTTTAGTGTTCACTTGAAGCCCACCAATTAACTTTTCCCGCTTAACTTTTCTTCTTGGTTTCTTCACACACCATACTGTTTCTTTCCCGTCAAAATTCTTCTGCTTAAATAGCGCTTTTCTTTGCCTCTTCACTGGTAATATTATTTTCCTTTTCTTTTTTTCTTTTGTTTTAACTCTACTTATCACCCTTTTTCGATTATCTTTTGGTCTTGGTTTCTTCACACACCATACTGTTTCTTTCCCGTCAAAATTCTTCTGCTTAAATAGCGCTTTTCTTTGCCTCTTCACTGGTAATATTATTTTCTTTTTCTTTTTTTCTTTTGTTTTAACTCTACTTATCACCCTTTTTCGATTATCTTTTGGTCTTGGTTTCTTCACACACCATACTGTTTCTTTCCCGTCAAAATTCTTCTGTTTAAATAACGCTTTTCTTCGCCTCTGGACTGGTAATATTTTTTTCTTTTTCTTTCTTTCTTTTGTTTTAACTTCACTTATCACCCTTTTTAGATTATCTTTTCGTTTTTTGTCTACACAATTTCTCTTTGACACTTTACTACATTTATTTTTAACACTTAATTTGTCGATGCCCGTGCTGACGGTGTATTGCCTGGATCTTGCACCAGCGACTATACTGCTGTCATCGACGCTACTAATTTGAAGAGACTCTTCTTCTTCGATGTGGCCTGGCATCTCAAGAGACTCTTCCTGACTAACACTGAACACAAAACTTACTTCGTCGACGTTGTATTGCCTGGATCTTTCACCAGTTACTATACTGCTGCCGTCGACGGTACTGACCTGAAGAGATCCTTCTTCTTCGATGTGGCCTGGCATCTCAGAAATCTCTTCCTTACTAATATTAACACTAATTTCGGGAAGACCAACTCGGGTCCCGAACCAAAAACGCAACCAGTGGCATACCGTTCCTACTGAACTTGGTCGCCATGCCTCTGGTAATTCTAAATATTCTTCTTTTACTAGCCCACGAAATCTTGTAGAACAAATTATTTTAATTTCTACATCCGACCAATTTACTCCTTTTTCTAACTGACTGGCGAAGTCTTCTGCATTTGTTTCGTCACAAAACTCGAACATTTTTGTCATTTTGATGCTAAGTGATGTACGTGGTAACGCTCACATATATACCACGGAATTACGGTCAAACTAACTTACTAATTTTTGATTCATATTTCATTTATTTATTTCGCGCACCGACTAAAAAATTTTTCTAATTTTGATTATCGTAATTAAAACCAAACTAAAAATACTCAGACTACTGAAACTGATTGCTCGTCAATCGATCCCACTTCTGACACCATTGTAACAATTTGCTATCTTAGTGCAACTTAAGATGACAAATTATACTTCTGAGTATATCCTTTATCTGGTTAGATAAAGTTGCACTTGGATCTCGGTTATTAAATAATTACGATAGACAAATATAATAAAATATATAAACTTTAATAAACAAATATAATAGGAACAATTACAATATAATTACTTATAAATTTAACGACAAAATATGAATCCAAAATGTAACTTAAACGGAGTCATTCTTACCGTGAATAGTAACTCGACTGTGACCGTCACTCTGACCGTCACTCTGACCGTAAGTCTCCGTTGACCGTAACTAACTCTGTCTTGAAGCTAACCCCTTTTTAAGTTACATTTTGGCCATCGAACTGGACTCTGCGGGGAGGCAACGTAAGCATAAATAACTAGTTCACTGTGCAATCAAACTTTGAACGTTATTTCAATATATGTTGAAATTGCTGACACTAGCTCAAAGTTCGATGCACAATAATGCTTAACAAACATTTACGTTTGTTACACTATTTCAGAATTAGAATCTAACCGAATTGCAGAAATACGAAGGTGTGAAATTTCAGAGACACGGAAAATATATCGGTACAAATTAGAAACAAACCTTAGAGGGATTTTGTAAGCTCATACATAACATGCATTGCACAACTGTAATCTCGGTGTATGTGGAAATGTGTGTATGCGACTGTGTGATACTGCAGTATTGGGCAAAGAGCCAAATTCTCTATACAGTGATTTTCGAAGCAAACATTATCAGGCCACTAGAAGAAGACAGAACGTATACAGGAACTGATTGAAAAATATTTTTCATTATTTAAAATATATATATATATATATATATATATATATATATATATATATATATATACTGGGTGTCCCATTTTAATCCGCCACCTGCAATAACTTTAAAATCGTGCATCGGACAAAAAAATGTTACGGATAAAAAGTAAATGATTTCGAGGGGGACATCTGATGCAGAGACCCTTGCCCCCTCCGGACCCCTGGGGGGCGGGAAAGGGGGGCAACTTTGAAATCTTAAATGGAACACCCTATTTTTTATTGTAGATTCTGATAGGCCATTAAAAAGTATGTAAATTTTATTTTAAGACTTTTTGTTTATCTTTGATAGATGGCGCTGCAAACAGCATTTTTTTTCTCAGTTTATCAGTTTTCAATTTGAAAAAAAAGGTGTAACTAAGTACGATATTCAAGTTCTTTTCAGTTCTTTGGGAAGAGGGGGGGGGGCAAGGGTCACTGAATCAGATATCCCCTCGAAGCCATTAACTTAAAGTTATACCCCTCTAAACCATTAACTTAAAGTTAATGGTTTCGAGGTAGATATTTGATGCAGTGACCCTTGCCCCCCCCCTCTTTCCAAAGAACTGAAAAAATCTTGAATATCGTACTTAGTTACACTTTTTTTTTCAAATTGAAGATTGATAAACTGAGAAAAAAAATGCTGTTTGCAGCGCCATCTATCAAAGATAAAAAAAAGTCTTGAAATAAAATTTACATACTTTTTAATGGCCTATCAGAATCTACAATAAAAAATAGGGTGTTCCATTTAAGATTTCAAAGTTGCCCCCCTTTCCCGCCCCTCAGGGGGTCCAGAGGGGGCAAGGGTCTTTGCATCAGATGTCCCCCTCGAAACCATTTACTTTTTATCCAAAACATTTTTTTGTCCGATGCACGATTTTAAAGTTATTGCAGGTGGCGGATTAAAATGGGACACCCAGTATATTTAAAATTAAAAACTTTAGGATTAAGTTTTACATATATTTTATTTAAAAATCGATATTTCGATATACTCTACATATATCATAATCAGGAACAAATATACAAATGACATAAATAATGAACAAACAAAACATATATCAACAAGTTTCTTGGTAACAAAGAAACTAGATTTAAAAAATTATAAAAATTTAAATTAAAAAAAAAAAGAATAATACAAAATATTGTTGGGTCTTACAATTATTTTAGTATTTTCAAATATACATACGTACATAGACAATCACGTTATGTTCCCAAAATAATGTGGCAAAAACTTATTCCAATAACTCTAAATTAATTTTCTCCAAACATTCCTATCCAGACAAGCAAATCTAGCTTCATCCACATTCATAATACCTCTATACTTTTATTCCTACTACCTGAAAACTTTTTTTGCTCACGCAAGCCACTCTCTCAATCATACAACTACATCAACTCATCAGACGTCCACGCAAACGTACACATATACCTCCAAAATTATTCAAATATATATATTTTTTAATTAAACGTTCATTATACATTCGTTCAAGATGACGGAACCATCTTAACTGACTAACACCAACTTTTGCAACAACATTTTTTTTTTCAATTTTACGCTCATACTTCATTAATCTATTTATAAATATATACTATAATAGAAAACGTATATAACAAATGTCAAAGTTCTTTCTAATGTATAATTAAAAATAAAGAAAAACTAAAACATAAACAAATTAATTAGAATTTAATTATTAAAATTCATGAGAGTCATGAATGGAAAATGTGTCTGTTTCGTTGTGAGCTAGTAGTCTAGTTTTATATTTTTATATTTATATTGCGCAATAATTTTACGTTTATACATAATAGTGTCCCGCAAACTGAAATGTTATATTTTTTACATTATTTCGCTAGAAAAATAATGCTGCCATGCTTAAATGTAATATTAATTATTAAATTTATTTCTTAGCATTTAAATATAATACACACGATTTAAAAACATAAACACAAAGGTTGATTTAAATAAAGCAATATAAACGTACTATGAATGAATTGCAAAAATATTTCCCGAATAAAACAAAGATATACTTTGTTATATATGAGTTTGTTAGCTGAATGTTAACATGAAGCAAATAATAAAATAGTTACTTATATTGTACGAAAACGTGCACTGGGAAAAGTAGATATTCATCAAATTGTATAGGTTATTAAAAAGTAGATATTCAATTGAAATATATGTATAATTTAAACATTTAAAACTAATATAAAAATGTATTCATTTTTAATATCTACGTACATTTTAACATTATATTGTTGATTAAATTTATTTAAACGTTTAAGTTTTTCGAGAAAATATCTGTTTACTTCATAAATTTCGAAGTCGCGATGACATGAGACGCAAAAACTAGAGAATCATCAGATAGGGTAATAACTTTTGCGCCACCTTGTATATTCACATTGACAGTTTTAAATCTTCATTTTTATTACATTTACAGTTAATTTTTAAATATACTTGTTTTATGTATTATTATTATTTCTAATATCTTATGTTCGTTTTCCTTAATGTACAATTAATATTGCGAACAACCACATTCTTGTGGCGTAAACTATAATTCCTTTTTTAGTAAATTTTTTAAAACTTTCATTATGAGATGGCACTTTTGAGATAAAATTTTAACTACCTCCTCTCACATCAGCATGCTAACAGAGAAAGAAAATAGCAAACAGAAACCTCTTAAGAACAAACTCACTTTATTTTATTTTTTTCACAAGCATTCTTATGTGCTTCCAAGTCGTTCAAAGACAAACCGCCAAGAAGAAACCCATCTCTACCTTTCGTTCATTCCTTCAAACAATCCAATATTTGCTAAACAACCTTTCTCCATAAAATACCAAAAAAAGAAACAGCGTATCGGTCGAGAGTCCATCTCTGCATCGCAGCAAACAGCCAAACCCACCCTCTAACAAAAGTTTGAAAAAGAGAAGTAGAGGCTCGTAGGAAACAGGGTGTATTGGTGGTGTAGCTACCCCGTAAGTGCTACTAGCGACCCAGATACGGTCGCGGGTGTAAACAGCGTTCGAATTGATTTCCATGGCTACCCCACGTTCCTCTTTCCTCCTAACTCTATGTTTTCGAATTGCATAAATATTTGAGAAGGTGTCCTACATATCGGTTACGCTGCAGACACAAATTGCCCGAAATTTTCGATAAGGATGACATATTTTTTAGATAGGTAGTGACAGCTAAATATGTCATCATAATTATTAGAATACAGGAGACAAATTGTAAATTTCTAATACAAATTTTAAATTACAAAGAAAAAAAAATAGATAGAGTCCCATATGTTTTTATTATTATTTTTATTCATAATAAATACAAATTGTGTGTAAAATGTTAAATTTATATTTCATTATTTTTATTAGAAAATTTATACCAAAAATATACTACACTGTAAAATTTTTTTATGTAATTTTACCTACAAAGTATGAGACACTATGATGCCCAGCATTTGTAGGTATTATTACTGAACAGCTGTAATTTTACATAATTGTTTAAAAATACATAATGTCAGTACTTTTACAAACGTTGTGTAATATGATATTACCAACGGTATGTAAAAATACATATGTATGTAATATTACAGTTTTTTAGTAAAATCTCTTTTAGTAAATTTACAGAACTTCAGTAAATTTGCTGTCGGGAATTTTCCATAAATAGGTAATATTTATTTAGTTCTGTAATATTATTGTTGGTAAAATTACATACATTTGTAAATTTACATAAAGGATGTATTTTTAAATGAAGCAGGAATTAATAAACATTGAATAATAATATATATAGTTTATTAGCAAAAAACAAAAACAAACGCTATATACAAAAACAAAAAATATACGTATGCTATAGTTTACAAAATTTGTATAGTAATATATGTGTTATATAATATGAATTATTTATCGTAACATTATAAAAAAAAAAATATAAAATGAATTAAAAAAAAAAACATTCAGTCATTTAAATCTCTGAACAAAAATATTGTTATTCTTACGAATAATTATTGAGCTTTCTAATTAAGGTTAGTACCCTATTCAAGATAGACATCGTTTTCATCCCTGACGAAGATTTCGATCCTTCTTCTGGATAAAGTTATCTACAAATAAAAAACGCTACGTTAATTATTTTAATATGAATAAACTGTTATGTCTCTTACTAAAAATATTTAATTATTAAATTATAAACAATTTACTTACATTTTCTTGGTAAATGTTACAGACGCCTGGAATTTGCAATAACCTACACAAAAACACAAATATATTATTAGTATTCATTAATAAAAATCATAAACCATATATAAATATAAATATTATACGTACTTTATGTGAACTGATATATTAATTATACCGGTGATTTCAACTATAATATGCACACTTCTTCACTGCTACAAATAAACTAACATTAAACTAAAGTAACGCACATTCTGGGTGGCCTAAACAGACGGGATGCAACTAGTAACTTATCACTGTTCCGATTGGCTAGCGTCATATTAAAGGAATGTTTTTACCAAATTATTCTGTAAAATTTCGGAACCCTCTTAAAAGTTGCATGTAAATTTAAAATTGCGTTTTTAAACTGCCTGTTTTATATTGTAATACAGAAAAATTATAAACTTTTATATTTAAAATTTAATATTTTATAAAAACCTTATACGTTTATATGCAATATAAATTATAATACAAAATATGCATAATGTTTATATTGTATAAAAATATTCTATAGAAAGGCATTACATAATCGATAATTAAAATAATAACTTCAATATTGCACCCATACAATGGAGATTAAACTCAGAAGAATTAATAAGAACATTAATAATTACACTTAAAATATTTTATTAGCATTATTACATGAAATATGTACTAACAATAAGTCTCATTATTCTGATGTATTATTACAGATATTAATATGCAAACTGTAATTTTACATAATATAGGAAGTTTTACCAACAATATGTAATTCTACATTAAGTATGTGATGCAATTTGCAGAAAGTAAGTAATTTTACATACATATTAAGTCATTTTTACTAACTTTATGTAATTATTATGAATTTTTTAAATATTACAGAATTTTGAGGTAGAAATACAGAATAATGTAAAAATTACAGAATTTTGAGATGAAAATACAGAATAATTATAGTAAAATGAAATTACCGAATTTTTTTAGTAAAATTTTACTAGTATTTTTTTGTAATTTTACTTTTTTTTTTTTACAGTGTACCACATAATTTGAATATATAAAAATATTAGTTGTTTCATTTAAAATTCAGAATAAATTAAAAACTTGAGAAAAATCTTATCTTTTTATTTATTTTCAAATCAGGATGTACATTTCGACCACACATCTTCAGCTAAGACCACAGAAAATGACCACAATGTGGTCGAAATGTACATCCTGATTTGAAAATAAATAAACAAAGATACCTAAGATTTTTTTCAAGTTTTTAATTTATTTCTAACAAACTTCATATGCTCAACAATAAACAATAATAAAATTCAGAAATTGATATTATTTCCAGTAAAACCGCAAAAGACGTTTTTGTAAAATTTATACTATTTATTGTATGACCTGGAAAAATTTTGTAACATTATTGAAACAACCTATGGTTTTTCTAAAGGAATTACAAGAACTTTTGGAAGCCCGGAAGCGAAACATAAGTTATAACATTCATTGTTGTTAACTTGACGATTACAACAAAAATCAAAACGATTTTTAAATAGATTTATTATAAAAATATGAATTAAAACTAATTAACTAAAATTAGACAATATATAGACTAATGCTAATAATTGACCTAACTTAAAACGGATGTTATTTTTTTGAATGACGATTCGTAACTCAGTTAAAATAATTTATAAAAATGCAGCTTGATGCACTCGACAGTTGTGAATATGTCAACGAATTAAGTTACAAAAAATGCTAAATATCAAATATTTACGATTAATATACGTATTATATAGCACTACTGTTGTGGACACTCGGTATAAAACTTGTGAACTTATATAAAAATTTTAGTGATGATTTTATCTATGATTTTTTATATAAAAATAATATTATAAAACATACCAAAACCTCACTTAAATTAAAATAAAGCTAAATACGTATTTCGGAAGCTAAGCTTCCATCTTCAGTAGCTAAATAAAATCTACAAAAATCTTACTTGTGATCCAAGGTACATAAATACTTAAGCACTTGTCGAAGATCACTGATTTTTATAACAAATAAATTAAAATAGCATACTACGATGTAAATTTTATATGATGATATACGTTTAATATATCTAAACGTCGAATTTCAACCTAGAGCATTTTTATTTTAATATAATGATTTGTGAAAAAAATATACTGTAGTAAATTTCATTTATTTAAATTTTAAATGGAAGATTTTTAACATAAATCAAAATTTCCATTAATATACAATTTTATGCAGCAAGGAAAAATTACCACAACCGTTTGTAAGATATTGACACTCACATGTAAATTTATAATAATATGACAGTTATACTAGTTTATATTGTGACCAATTACATCATTAATATCATAATTTCAATTACACTTTCTCTCCTATTCTATTCCCACCCACCCACTGATTTTTGCGACATATAAATTATACCACTTGCATCTACTGCACTTACAACTACAGTGCTACCTAAAACAATACAAAAATTTTAATAAAAATAAAATTACCAATGTTCTTGCATCGATTTATATATTTTTTATTTCTATAAATTAAATTACAGGTAAATACTAAACAACATAAAATAACATTTAAATCCAGAAAAGAAAAACAAAATCTATTCACGCAATTTACGCATTAAACGATTTAATTTAAAACAAGCTAATTTGTTCCAACAAGTACCTCCATCCGGTCTTGCCTTCGGAAAAAAAGTTTAAACTATCATTGAATTACTAACGCACGTAAATTAAATTCCTCGCTACCTTCTACATTTTTCAAGGCAACTTCTCAACAATTCTTTCTCTCTACAACAACAACAACAAGAAAGCCAACAAGATTAGTATAAAAAGATTTCACACAATAAGATAATATTTCTCTCTTTTCGCATCCAAATATGCAATTATATGATTGTATTACAACAAAAAAGTTAAATATATTAATAATATTCCTTCAAATGACAAGAATAAGTAAGCATGTATAAAAAGTATTATAAATGTAGATGAAACAAAAGTTACTTTTCTGGATAAGAATGTTTAGTGAAAACTAATTTCTGTTTGAATAAAAAATTTGTGCGACATACATTTATACATGCTTGGCCTGATTATGTATGAAACAAAATAAAATAAATGTAGATGAAACAAAAGTTACTTGTCTGGATAAGAATGTTTGGTGAAAACTAATTTCTGTTTGAATAAAATAGTTTGTGCCACTCCCTTACACATGCTTGGAGTGATTATATATGAATTCTCAGGGCATTCTCAAGGCATGCCTATCTACGTCGCTTTTGATAAGGATCATGCTGTATAAATACAATAATTTAAAAAAGTTCTGATTTTTGCCGAATACTTCTGCAATCCTGGTATTTTACCTGAGCTCCACTAAAGTCCTCTGAAGTATTCAGAAGTTGGCTGCACTTTTCAACATTTGCACTTTTAATTTTAAAACAGAAACGTATTCAAAAATTGTGTTAAAGCACTTTTCAACATTAATTTCAAATATTTATACAATAATTCAGTTTGCGCATTTTCATACAATATATTATTTAAAACTATGTAAGATATCTTTAGAATTTTAAGATAAAACAAAAAATTACATATTTTATTCAATATAAGTTGATTTAAAAAAAAATATAACCGAATAATACTTTCAAATTTTTAAGTATTTGCATACAAAATATATAAAGTGAATATATGAAATTGATTGATAAATGGATTGCGCAAAATAATTAAGCAAATTGCCCAATATTTTTTATTTGTTTTATGACAAATCAAATTATAATATTAAAATTGTATTAAACAATCGTTAATAATAATAAATAATATAAAAAATCAGCGAACCGAATTATATTAATAATACTTTAAATTATAAAATGCTTAAACTTTTGAACCTTATGTTATTCAAAGGAAAATGAAAAATTATAATAGAAAAATTTAATAGTAAACAATTATTTTCAAAGCTTAGTGTGAAATTAGGTAATATTTAATTTAAAAACAAAATTACATTTGACCTGAATAATATTAATATTACAATTTATTATAGTTATTCCAGAAAAATACTCAATTTAGCTCAGTTTTTTTGGTGTTTTAATTTATTTATTTAGTCCAGCTCTTATGACAGTTACGTTGTCTTAAACTAATCTTAAAACAGAACTCGTAATACTGTTTCTAAACTAAATAGTAAATAATTTTATACAAATCTTTTAATTAAATCAATTAATACTGTTACTTACTATTATTTTATTTCTATGAAGATTTTCATTTATATTAGAAAATCACAAGTTTAGAGTTCAAAAACACTATTACTTTTGAGTTAAATGTAAAAGCCTTCTTTGAATCTAAAACAAAAAAATTCTCATTCTAGGATTGTGGCGACAAAAATTAGTGTTTTATAACTTTTTAATTTGTAGTCACATTATCAAAATCAAAACTATTTTACTATATATATATATATATATATATATATATATATATATATATATACACCGGGTGTTCGTTCGTTAAGTTCGTATGGGCGTTTAACATGCAATTTTGATCATTTGCTATATAGTTCTTTCTCGAGTTAAATTCGGAGAAATACTTAGAATACTTTTCGATAGGTCATAAAAAGTTGTATAATTTGGTTTTAGTTTTAATTTACTAGCATGTGCCGTTTGGGCGCTAGAATTTTTTTTTTATTTTTTTGGTTTTTATTTTTTTTTTCAAAAACTATGTGGTCTAGGAAAATAAGCATAATATGAAAAAATGCGGAATAATGAGTATAATAATTGAGTAAAAAAACCATTATTCTACGATGCATCGTTTAGTAGAAAAAAATTAAAAACAGAATTTTTGAAAATTTAACCCTCATGATTTTTTCAAAGAAAAACTTTTTTCAAAATTTGTTCAAAAATATCTGAAAAAATTCAGTAAAATAGAGAAAAAATTTAGCTACATAATAGCTAAAAAACTTTTTTTTCTATCTCATACTGATTTTGCAGGAAAAATTATTGAAAATTCTAAAAAACATTTTAAAATTTTCAATAATTTTTCCTGCCAAACCAGAATGACGAACGAACAAACACCCGGTATATATCAAAATATGATTAAAACGATAATAATTAATAGTCCTGAACAATGTACTTATAACAAATAAATTAATTATTTATCGTCTAGCAGTATCATATTTACATACATACATACATACATACATACACAATCACGCCATATACCCAAAAGGGTGTGGCACAAACTCTTTTCATTATCCCGAAATCAGTCGCCTCCAAACACTCCTATCCAAACAAGCAACTTTCGCTTCATCCACATTCATAATTCCCCTCATACATGCTCTTCTATTCCTACTACTTGGAAACTTTCGCTCACGCAAAACACTCTCAATCATATCACTCCAACTACTCATTGGACGTCCACGCAAACGTAAACCATCAAAATCATTCAAATAAATCTTTTTAACCAAACGTTCATTAGACATTCGCTCAACATGTCCGAACCATCTTAACTGACTAACACCAACTTTTGCTACAACATTTTTTTCAATTTCACACTCATCATACACTAGTCTATTTCGTACCCGATCTCTCCTAGTTACACCACATACCCCACGTAAAAATCTCATTTCCACAGCACTCATTTTCCGTTTATGCTTTTGCTTTTGTTTTTGCTTTTGTATCATATTTAAATGAAAAAATTTGAATTATAATTAATTAATCTAGGTTTCACATATTACTTTAAAGGCGTTAGATAACATTAGATAACATAGCAATCAACGATGGTTTCTTCCAAAGAAAATTTCACGGACCAGACGACCGAAGGGACATTACAGTTGGTAGACGTGCCGTTATTTGCTATCCATTATGTTATATTTAATGAGCTCGTAAATGTTCGTTGAATTTTGCGTCGTTCGTTCGTTTTGGCGTTTGAATTGGGGCCGAGTAACTTGAAAATTCCATGAATTTTTAGGCAGCCATCGTGATCTCAATATTTACTTAAGTGTTATGTCAATAGCGTAACGCAAACTTAGGCAACTGTGTCTGGATTGTCGGGTGTGCTCCCCGTATATCTTCAGTTTATTGTTAAAAACCATTTATTATGAGACAAAATATGTGTTTGGATTCTAAGGTATCTCTCGATGGTATAAATTGTTTGTTAATTTCAATAGTAAAAAGCTATGTTATTCGTTTTTAATTAGTAACATAAGGTTCATTAACACTAAAGTTCATTAAAAATTATTAAATATATTGTAAATTAACGATTTACATAAAAAAAATTTATAAAATTTTGTTTAACTTATTGAAAATGTTATAGATACCAGACCGAAAACTATACTTCTTTACCTTTCAGTCAAAGTGGTAAAAATAAAATAAAATGGAATGTCAAATGATCCAATTTTTCAAAAAACCTTATTTACTGAAGGTCAAAACATCATAATTTCAGAAATATGTGGCATATATCTAAATTACTGCTAGTAAATTTCATCTATTTCAAATCATCCGCCAAATTTACAAAAATTTATTGGGCGAAAAATGCCAAGCATATAAAAAATCATCTCTCCAAAGCAGTTTCTCTCTTATAAATGAAATGATATTATTTCCTGAGCCATATTCGTATAAATAACCCATATCCGCTGACTAAGAAATTCCCCGATAGAGCAATAGAAAAAATGCCCCCACTACCGAAGCAGGAACATTAAAATCAAGATTTCCACTGTGACAGGTTAATTTATACCGACAGAACGCACAAAACTTGTGTGGCGTTGCAGGCACAAATTTGAAAAACGTCCGTAGAGTTTTCTTTATCTCGATAATGGATTGAAATGTACACTCTAAAAAAAGTTATGTAATTTTACCAACATGAGACAGTGTTTCTAGATGTAATTACTCAACTGCTGTAATTTTGCATAATTGTTTAAAAATACATAATATTAGAACTATTACCAACATTATGTAATATGATATTACCAACGGAATAGAAAAGTAGAAAAGTAATATTACAGTTTTTTAGTAAAGTTGCTTTTAGGAAATTTTGCAGAACTTCAGTAAATTTGCTGTTGGGAATTTTTCATAAATAGCTAAAATTTGTTTAGTTCTGTAATATTATTGTTGGTATAATTACATATATTTGGAAATTTATATAAAGAATATATTTTACAATTATTAAAGATATTAATATGCAAGCTGTAATTTTAAATAATTTAAGAATTTATATCAGCAATACATAATTATGCATTAAGTATGCGAAGCAATTTGCAGAAAGTAAGCAATTTTACGTACTCACTAGGTCATTTTTACTTACTTTATTTGATTATTATTAATTATGTAAAAATTACAGGATTTTGAGATAGAAATACAGAATATTTGTAGTAAAATAAAATTATAGATTTTTTATTATAAAATTTTACTAATTTTTCTGTAATGTTGCTATATATTTTTTACAGTGTATATATTATATTTTTTTTTTCGTTTTTCGCTTGTTTTGTGTGTGTGTTATATGTTTTTATTTTCCTTGTCACTGTTGTTTTATTTCCCCTGCTGTCTCTCTCTCTCACTCTTTTTAACACGGAAATACTATTCTATTCTTCCATGCGAGTGCGTAGCGTGCTACGATATATACAATATGATGAAAAATTGTTCTTTGATTTTCCTGTTGTTCTATTGGAAAATAATTTGTTTCGAAGTTTGTAAGTTTTGCCTGCGCTACATTGTTCCTCCGTTATTTTCAGAGTATTCCTTAGTTTATGTTGTTTATTTTTACTCTAGTCGATGTTATTTTTATATTATAGTGCCAGAACATATAGTTTTTCTAGCTTATTAAATGTACTCCATGAATAAATCATATCATATTTTTCTAATAAACTTGAGTACTTTGTAAGTTCAATTTTTAAAAAAAGAAAATAAATTACTATACAAAAATGTATTTAATAAAATAAAATAATTTCCCTTGAACAACAAACAATAATTTAAAAAAGCTATATATGAATTTCAAAAGCTAAGCTTTTATCATCAGTTTCAAAAGATAAGAGTCCTAATCAGTAATTTTAGGTTACTCAAATATACTCAACGTACCCAGTGGTAAAAGATCACAGTGAAAAAATTATTATTTACATAAATGAAGAAATAAAAACGTACTCGGATTAAAAACAATAGTATATTATGTTACAAGAAGTAGAAAGAGATCTTTATTGTGTGTGAGATCAGATACTTGCGACCGAGATATAATAGAACCGATAGTAAGCAATCTGGGCGAAACATAAAAACTGGCCCGAGTAACATATGTTATTTTTTATTCAAGCATTTCAAACAAACTAAACTAAAAATTTAAAAAATTACATACTAAGAGTCTTAACCTTACTAGAACATGTAAAATAGTATATTTGTTAAGTGATTTGAAAGAATTAATGTTTCTTTGGTCAATTTCTGACAAACCTGGCAGTGAACATTACATTTCTTGCACTTAAACAATGCGATTCTCAATTAAATTAACTGAACTAGACACTGCATTTCTTGCAATTTTTCGCAAATAAACAATATAATTGTCAATTAACTTAACTTGACGTACCTAATAGTTTTCTCAATAATGCCGCTGAACATATCAGATTAAATATACACTTGATATTATAGTCATGTTTGGTGCTGCTAACATTGATGTGTATAGTAACTAACTGCTGTATAATAATAAACATTATTGTACTAGTAACATAATAACCTTAATATCAATAATTAACGTAATATCAACATTTTTACACTTGAACAAAAAATAAATAATGGTACGTTCTAAAGCTGCTACTGAGAAAACAATATTATATTCTAGGATAAATGTACACCGTAAAAAATCAATGTAAATTTACATTAATAATTATAGTAATTTTACTGTGATTTTCATTATAATTTTAGAATTTTTTGATAAATTTACAATAAATTTATTAAAATTTCAACAAAACATATAGTAAAATTACTATTACCAATACAAATTTATATGGATTTTTTACAGTGTAACTTAACAAGTAAAAACCTTTGCAATACCAATCTGACATTGACCGTCAATTATCAAAATTTATTTATATTATTAAGTATTTATTGCTCATGTAATCAAACCACACTCGAACCATTTAAGACGGTAAAAATAAAAATTTACGACCACCATATAATAAAATATATCCCCCGTGAACAGAACCGAGTCGTTGTTGCAGGAATCAGAAATGAAATAATGCGTTCTTAGCAAAGTGCCACCCCGAATTGGCGGCAGGCAAGCGTGAACATGTCGAGGGGGCGCATATATGTATTGGGAGGGAGGAAGTAAGCATAAGTAGAGCGTATAAGACTTGAAAATGTGTGTGGGGGGGGGGGATTTAGACAGGAAATAGCTCCAAACGACCGTTTTCCTTTCCCACTAGATTTATTTTATTGTAGCGTTTATAGTGCGAAGCGTAAAAAATTGATTAACCGTTTTCTCTCTTTTCGGTTCTCTCGGGCTCATTCTCTTGTGTGCCAAAAAATGTACCTATGCTGTGTTTTATTAGCCGAAATGGTTCGGTGTTTATGTGTGTGCTTTGATAAAAATCTAATGGAACTGTTGAAAAAGCTTTTTTTTTTGAAATTTAGTAGACAAAGTAAAAATGTATATTTGTTATTTTATTACTAGATTAAGATTTATTTTGAATATTTATTGCAACTGCACACTCTAAAAAAATTATGTAATTTTACTCACAAATCGTGACACACTATGATACCTAGTATTTCTAGGTATAATTATTCAACTGCTGTAATTTTACATAATTGATTAAAAATACATAATATCAGAACTATTACAAACATTATGTAATATGATATTACCAACGGGTATGTATGTAATATTACAGTTTTTTTTTTAGTAAAATCTCTTTTAATAAATTTACAGAAATTTACTATTAGGAATTTTTATTTTTGCTTTATGATGACTAAAAACTAGAACCAATTCTTATTATTCTGATTTAATACACCTCAATAATGAACGCACAAGCTAATACTTTTATTAAAAAAATAAATTGCAATCCTTGAGAAAATCTTTTTTTATACGGATCTGAAATTACCTAAGTTTAGACAACTCTATATTATTCCACAAGCATATAGTAACAATTATTATTCATGAGCATAAGCATGCGATTCGTATCGTAATTAATCCAAATATATAATAATCATTATAAGCGAAAAAATTTATAAATTTTACTAATATACTTATATTTTTTTCTTCAAGTGTATAAAAATATTGATATTACGTTATTACGTTGTTTATGTAGAAGGTGGTAAGTATCTATGCTGCTAACAACATAATGTAAACATTATTGTAGTTGCAGTTAGTTATTATACATACCACTGACGGTACAGCATCAAACATGATAGTTAGTGTATGTGCATTACCTTACAATGACAACATCGGCGGCCATATTGAAAATTAGTAAATTATAATCAATTGATAGTTGCATTGTTTATTTTTGCTTGAATTTGAATTTGATTATTCAAAAAGTCGAAAAGAAGTGCAAGAAATGCAATTACATTTTCAAATTTATCAGAAATTGCATATTTTATCAAAAAAAAACATTAATTCTCACTAATCACGTAATAAATACAAATAATATATGTATGTTAGTAAAATTACTTAATATGTATTTTATCTTTAGTTTACTTTCGTCCGGAACGCTCGAAGAAAAAAAGTAGTATAAGTAAAAGGAATTTTTAAAATTTCCTAAAACTAAAAAATTAATTTAAAATATAGATAAAAACGTATTTCAGAAGATTTTTAACCACTAAATACTTTGAGTATTTGTAGTAGATCGCTGACTAAATTTTTATTGATTAATTTTTATGTTAATGTAAATGCTTATTTTATTATTAATTTGCTACTTATGACAGAAGCTTAATTTTCGAAATATGTATTTATAGCTAAACTTTAACTTAATTTTGCAATTTTAAGAATTTTTAAAAAATAATTTGATTAAATTTAATAAAAAATAGTGTATTATGTTACGAGTAGTACAAAGCGATACCTATTGTGTTTCGTAAATATTGCTTATCCTCGTTTATGCCTCAGCTTCAATACACAACTCAGCACAATAATCATCGCTTTTTACTTCTCGTAACATCATCTAAATAAAAATCATAATAAATTACAAAACACAGCATACAATGCTTTGTTAATAATTTCGTTAAACAAACTTTCATATTATTACATAAGTAAGTTGAAAACGACAAACCAACAAGAATAATAATAATAATAGTGAAGTAAATTATATGATGCCTAAATGGTACACACACTTGAGCAGAAAATGCAGAACTATTGCGGTGTCTTTTTCTCTCAGATAGCGCGGGCACAGCCGTACCAAAACCAGTTTACAAAGTAACTTAAACAATAATAACCACAAGACAATGTTTTCTATGCATGCATGTATCTCGGGTTCTATAAAACGCTTTTACGCAAATAGTTACCACACTAAATGATATTTGTTTGTCTTGCATTTTAATGTTTTCATTGCGCCCTGCACTGCTTACACTGTCGTTAAAGTTTTATAAAGAATAGATGTAATTTGGTTATTTAAAAAAAAATCGCTATCTTTTATTTACCACATAGTTTTAATATAATTAATTACGGTGAAAATTAAATTAAATTAAAAGTCAATTATATATTTTTTACGTATAAAAGTTGCATTTATAGCAGTTCATGATGTTTGTTAACTCTGTGAATTAAATTATGTTTTAATTATGTATTATTATTAAGGACCAGTATTTTCAATATTTATTTATTCTCAAAATAAGTGAAAAATTATAAATAATTGGCTAAAAATTTATTCTCAGAATAAATAGCAATATTTCATTGGCTAATTTTTGGGCTAAATTATTTCAAGGATAAATTAATTCCAAAATATGAAAATACTGGGCTTAAATAAGCTATAATAATAACCTCATATAGTTATTTATTTATGTGTTTGTATTTTGAATGCGAAAATTTTGAGTGCGAGAAAGCGTTTTAGCTAGGTTTCAACTTTGAAAAAATCTTATTTTGAAATTAGTATTTAACACAATAAATATTTTGTCACCATGGTCACCATGGAAGCATCATCAAATTCATGTTCGTGGCAATATGATAATAATATATTATTTTAGTGTCATTTGTAGAAAAAAATTAAACAATAATTTGTATTGTTATTTTTTAAATTCTGTGAAAAACAATAACGGAATTATTTAAATGGATTTAAATTTAAGAAAGAAATTTTGTTGCAATAGATATAGAAAGATTTCTTACGGAATTCAAGAATTTTTATTTCAACGAATCATTATTTTTAACGAAAATATTTATGCATACGGACATAAGTCAAACAAATAATGTAAGAAAACAGTAAACATAAACGGTATAGTTCAAAATATTCTTTCTATATTATTAAGTGAGTAATTATTATCTATTTTAGAGATCCGGATCCTCTTGATCGAGCAAGCTCGGTTTTCCTAAAATTTAAATTTAAATATTTACAATCTTTTATCCAGAATATTTTGTTACTGCAATTATAAATAATATTGATTTTTATAAACAATAAGTAATAAGCGAAATTTACTAAGTTAAATATTTTTATTTTCTTCTCTGCCAACGTTTCGGCAATCACTATTGCTTTCTTCAGGTCTCTGCAATAGATACAAATATGTATACATAAAAATTCATATATACATATATAATAATATACAAAAAAAAAACTGAACAAAAACACACTTACAGCAGAATATAATTAGCTTATATAATTAGCATAATTAGTGTTTAATATTATGTTACGTAATATATACATAACTTGGTCAGAAAATTAAAATTATCGTTGTTACATTAAATGCATGTCAAATTATCATTTTAATAATAATTTATCACGTTCGTAGATAAAAACCATCTATAAAAACATCTGAAAAACACAATCTCAATGTCATACAGGAAATACTTTTTTATATACTGTAAAACGATAACAGATATACCGAAAGTGGTAAAGACAGCTATGTTTTGTATAACTGCAAGACATTATTATACACGTAACTTAAATCATTAATATCATTTCTGAAATTCATAGTGTTTTTGTTACTGTTAATATGTTGCATTTCCAGAACTAAACGATTTGTTAGATGTTTGTCACATTCTAGTATTGTAACACTGTCAAAATTAAATTGATTTTATAGATTGTTTTTAACTACGTACGTGATAATTTATTATTATTGCCCAAAATTAATATTTAACTAATTATGTTCCACACATTTAACATCAGTTAATTTTATTCTGCTGTAAGTGTGTTTTTGTCCAATTGTTCTGTATATTATTATATATGTATAGCATATGAATGCATGTTTATGTATACATATTTGTATCTATTGTAAAGCCCTGAAGAAGGCAATAGTGATTGCCAAAACGTTGGCATAGAAAAAAATAAAAATATTTAACTGACTGAATTCCGTCTATTACTTATTATTTAATTGATTTTTATGTTTATAAAAACTAAAAATCAAAAACAAATAATCTATATTGCTCTCCAATTGCTTCTTTTATTTCCTCTTAGAAAACTTACATTTCGAAACTTCGCTATTTCACCGTAAATTACCTCTGTTACCTATGTACAGTCGCATGGGCAATAAAACCCAATAACAGCCGGTGAAAATGAAAAATCCCCACGGGGCATCTTTTGATTGAGAAATTAAATAAGAAATCGTCAAGATTTACGCGAACGATTTATTTTTCGTATCGCATAGAAAAGTACACGATATCTGAAGACGGAGGGCGTTGCTCTGGCTAGGTGATGTAAATTATGCCGCCAATAATATTGACATGGCAAGTGGGAGGGGGAGAGAGGGATGTTGATTTCGAAATGTTGCCGCAGGTGATAAGAGGCATTGGCAACGCTGATGATATTACCCAGGGGGGTGACAATAGGTATTCCAATTTGAATATTGAGCTTTAGTGGTGCTATCTATAAACCCCTAAGATAAGTTTTTTGGCAATATTTATTTTTTTATGCAGCAGATGTCGCCACATTGCAGAATCACGTGACGTAAGCACGTGTGCTAGCCAAAGTGCTAGCGTACAGACGCTTTGAATGACGCCATTCTTGTTTTTACTTTTGAGTTCAAACGTTGTTTCTTGTGCTTGTGTTTTCATTGTTATTCCTGCGTCATAACACGTGCAAAAATGGTAAGTTAAATATATATGTTTATATGATTTAAAATATTAAATAGTTTTTAAATGTTTCAGCCTTCGTGTATTCATCCGGGCTGTGATGGATCGGAGAGCGTACATTTTCATGTATTACCTCAGGGTGAAATTATGCGTGAACAATGGCTTCGTGCTATCAATAGGTGCGATTTACTGGATAAAACCTATCCAGAACTTAAAAATTGCCACGTTTGCAGTGCTCATTTTGGTACATGGCAATATCGAAGTGCTACCAGTAAACTTTTAAATAGAAATGCTGTTCCAAATGCCAAAAAGTGCTCGCCGTCATTTAATTTATCAGAATATAACGTCAAAAAGTTACTACAGACAAATAATAGCGCATATCTATCTGGGGTTATTTTAAATAAAATATTAAAAAATGTAAATGTTCGGTCTGTGTCGAATATTTATTAACTAAAAATTGCACGGACAAGCATGCACTTATTCAATTAAAAGACTACGGAATTCATAAGCAACTCCTTTTATATCCTTCTGAAGTTATTATTTCCCATATTCACATTATGCGCCTAAAAATATTTCCTCTTTTCCTAAAATATATTAATTCTCCTAATATTTCAAAAACAGTCCTTGAAAATATCCAATTTGTTATCCCCATTCCTTGCTTCACTCATTCCGTAGATCTTAATAAGGACATCAAACTTATTTTAATAGAAATTCTTTTATACGCTTTCATATCACTGGTCAACAAAAAAATTAATTTGGAAATGATAACGGTTCCGAAAATAATTGACGAATATCTTACTGTGGCATATCCACCATTAAAAAGTAAATTGAAACATTTTATGGAAAGAAAAAATAAAAAAAATGCATAATATTTAAGTTTAGAATTGTTTCTGTAGGTTAAAAAATATGTATATTATTTGCAATTGTAATTTTTTGTTTTTGTTTTAAATATATATTTAAATATAATTATAATATATATTATTAATTGTTATTATTATTTGTGTCCATTTTCTTTTAAATATGTACTTCACATTTATTTCAATTCATTTTATGTATTTTGATGTATTTATATGTTTGGTTCATTTATGTTCAATACATGAATTAATTGAACATATAAATAGTATCAAAATACATAAAATAATTTGAAATAAATTTCTAATACAAAAAAGGTTTGAACTGAATAATTCGTAAGGGCCGCGCTAAACAAATGATTTAATCAGGGGTTTATAGATGGCTCTGTGAAATTTCCTAAACAGCCAAATACACAGCGTTGTCGCTTCTTCTGTATATATATATTACTTATTCTATGATATTACCGATGTCGGCGTCTTTATTGGATAAGTAATATGGCGTCGTGATGCTTGTAATCCACACCTAAATTGATCATTTACCACAGCAGTACTTAATAGTAAATTAAATATAGAATAAAAATTATATATAAGTTGTTTATTGTAGTAGTAAAAAAATATTAGTTGCAAGTTGGTACGTATTATTGAAAAAAATTTTTCAAGCGTATCATAATATTAATATTACGGTGCCATATTGCCTATGTAGAATTATATTACTAATATAATAATAAAATTATTGTACAGCAGTTAATTACTGTATACAGCACTAGTGGTAGCACCAAACATAACTACACATAGTTAAGTATACTTAATCTGATATTTTCGTCGACCATATTGACAAACTATTACGTCAAGTTAAGTTAATTGACAATTACATTGTTTATTTTGAAAATATGTGAAGAAGTGTAAGAAATGCAATGTATACCGCCCAAGATGGTTAGAAATTGCATATTTCATATATCCATATACATACTATTTTACAACTGTTAGTAAGTGGTTAAAATTAAATTAACAGAGGTAGCAGTGGGTTCTCGGTGAAACATATTTAAATATTCAATTTTAATAGCACACTCGGTATATATTCACAAACTTTTTCTTCTTATAAAGAAATCAGGTGATCAAGATTTCTTATTTACTAAAATTTAACTGGTTAAGGTTACTTGCCATGTATTTTTATTTATTTTTAGTTTAGTTTTATTTAGAACGCCTGAAGCAAAATCGTACATGTCACTCGGAATAGAAAGCACTTTTTGTATTTCACCCAGATTGCTTGGCCTCGACTTTGACTCAGCCAAAAATATCTGAGCTCATTGTGTTGAGCTTTCTACTACTCGTAATATAATATACTATTTTGTATACAAAAAAAAAATGTATAATTGAATCAAAAGAAATATAATTAAATTTTAATATAAAGTAAAATAAAAAAAAACTATATAAAATGTATTATAGAAGCTAAATTAGTAAATATTTTGTAATCTGAAAATGTTATAATAGCTACAAATTTTTGTCTGGCTTGCATTTCAATTATTAAAGAAAATTCAAAATTTTGTTTTGAGAGTATGATTGTAATAATATCCATTTAGATTTTCTGAGATTTTTACAAATATGTCTGTGAACACATTGGCTGGTATTACAAGCTCCGTTTTAAAATCTGTTTTAACTAACATTTAATATCTAATATCTGTTTCAAAATAACAAAAAAAAATTTCAAAACTTAATATAATAAAATAAAACGTATTTAAGAATAAGTTCTGTATTAATTTTAATTAATAATCGACGTTTTGGCTCTACGTACATCATCAGGAAAAATTATACAAATGACACATACAATAAATAAACAGAACATAGAAACAAGTTACTAGATAACAAACTAAGTAACTAAATTATAAAATTTATAAGAATTAAAAAAAGCCAAATTTTATTGAAACACGGCCAATTTGATCAACTCCCTGTCTGATATATATCCATTCACCAGGAATGAAACTTATGAATGTTTTGCAATAGAAAAATATTTTTGAAAAAATAGTAATTAACAACTTTTATTTTATACATTTTCTTATACGACTTAATAAATTATAATAATTTTTCATTTTTTGCAATCTATTTTGATATTTAGGTACGTTTATATAAAATTGTAAACATAATATGACAATATCTCTGTTAGAAAGCATTTTATTTAAATATTTCCCTTATAATTTACATTTTGTATTCTGTACATTTTTTTATTAAATTTTAAAAATTCAACTAATAAAAGTTTAACACAATGTAAAAATAATAAAAATATTGAAATAGTTATCATAAAAATATTATACATAATTTTATTCCATCAGTTTTTCAGAGTACCAAATATAACTGAAATATCTAATATAATTTTCACAAGTATAAAATATCGTAATACTGTCCCCGTCTAATGCTTATAAAATAGTCTAGTAAAATTTATGTATACTAAAAAGTAATAAAATATATATATAACGTATTATACATTATGTTGGAATATAATAAAAATGTTATATACTCTACAATGAAAATATTTTCAAAATTAGATTGTAAATTTGTAAAATGATTTTAAAAAGAAATAAAATTCTTATACTGTAAAATCAATTTATTTGCAAAAAAACTAAATAAATTTAAATATACTGTGGTTACCACAGAATCAACTACTAAACTACTAAAACAAAATACTTTTTAATAGAAAAATTATGATTGGAAAAATCATATTACATTCACAATTTCTTCATAAATATGTATTTAAAATTTACTCTAATCATGAAAAAGTTTATATATATACAATAATAATAATTTTATTTATCCAAAAGATCTTACATAAAAGACATAGGATATGTCAAAAAGCAATATAATAAATATTCATTCATATTATAAAAGAAATATATTAATAGATACTTAATATTTCCTTTAATTTTTTTTTTAAATTAGCGATATTTTAAAGCTCAGTGGATAATATATTATAAATATAGCATGCAAAATCAATAGGGTTACATTTACTGGTACGGTATTTTCAAATTAGTAACATATTTTTGATTCTTGTATTTTTACTATGTGCATACATCAGAGTGTTTAACAAATTTTAGTACATTCATTTTTACATAAGTATGTAACTGCCTGGTAAGTGTTAGTAGTTCTATTTTTTTAAACAAAGATTTGCAGGGTGCTGTAAAATATAAACCAGTCATATTTTCTAATTGTTCTTTTTTGAATAAAAAAATGTTCTCTCCGCGGTTCAACTAATGCCCTCAGCATAAAATTACATATGATATTATTGCATGAAAATGAGGGAAATAGTAAATATATATTGGATGATGATAATGGGTGAAACAGCCAAAAATCAAAAACTCATTTGATATTCACAAGCTGCCATTTTGTATTGATATTGCACATTGGTTTTTTTATAATAAGTATTATAATTTTGTTTTGCTAACACAAAAATGAAAGTGCTAGTAAGTTGAAATAGTTTTGGATATTTGTTTACTGCTGCTTGTTTTTACAATTGACTCAATTTATATATTTTTCACTTATAACAACGCATCATTATATCTCTGTGATAACGTAAGTTTCTTAATCTTGGTCATTTATATATTTTATTTCCTTATAAATGTTAAACTTTACAAAATTAATTTTATTAAATTCAATTTATTTTGTATTTTCAAGAAAACCTTGTATATTTATAATTTAGGATGTAGGTTATTTAAAAAATAATATTCTGTATTTTTCATTTAATTTATTGATGTAATATATTGTTTATTCACATTTGTACAAAAAATTCCTACTAAAGTTTATCCATTTCAGACGCACTTGAAAAAGGTACAAATTGTGCCGCAAGCTTGTGAATATCAAATGAGTTTTTGATTTCTAATAACATTTTTAACACATTTTTTCGACGAAAGCTAAACGTTCATCAGGTCAAAAAATTTATGTTATATCATTGATAAATTCTTTGATCTGATGAAGACAAGCGTTTAGCTTTCGTCGAAGCGTCGTTTAATCAAAATAATTAACGGAATTTGAACCTAAAATTGTTTTTTATATTAATAATGATTTCTATCTACATAGGCAATATGATAACATAATATTAATATTATGATACGTATGATGGAAAACATATGTACAAGTTGAAAAAAATATTAACAATATGACTAAATTTTGAGAAGCGCCGACAGTAGTGATAAAAGATAGGTTTAAAATTAGATTTGTTCAATTTACCAATAAAGAATTTCTCGCGAGGAAGAGATAAATTTTACCCGCGAGATATCATCGTTCATTTACGATACCTTCAACGTACATCTTATACTGCTTTCATTCCTTCTTTTTACCTTCGTTCGTTAATCACCAATCGTAATTAAAATTTTCCAATTTACTGGCTAACGTCTTCATCAACTTCATCTTATCAAGCACCTGTGTGCTCGTATTTCCTACTCGTCGTTTGATTATGATATGTTTATTAACCTGCCAGTGGTAACACTGACTACGTTTATCTCGTAATTTCAAACCGTTTGAAATTTATCGGATTGAACGGATCGATACGTAGGATTAAAAAAGGACTAAAAGAATTTCCGTCTTAAGTCAAACTTTTTTAACTAATTATGGATACCGCGTTGCATATATTATAAAAATTATGTTGCAGATTGTCTATATGTAATGTGTACCAAAGCATTCGTCATCAATAAAATATGGTAGATAATATAGTAGCTATAGTAGCCTGTCTTTGTATCAATTTACGTCGATGTATCTAAAGCACAAACGCTTTTAATTCAAGTAGAAATTAGTTTTCACCAAACATTCCTATCCAGACAAGCAACTTTCACTTCATTCACATTCCTGATACCTAAAAATACATGCTTTTTTATTCAATTTTACAGTCTTCATGCATATCAATTCATTTCACACCCAATTCCTTCTAGTATTATATCTAAATTACCAGATTAATGGAGTCTATTCTATTCAAATCTGTAAAACCTGTAGCGTTACAGATTACATTGTCTATTTCTATCAAAAGAAGAATTTACTAGAAAAAAATTAAACATTCTGTAACACTACAGATCTTACAGATGTGAACCGAATAGACGAATAAACTTATTTTGAAACCGACATGTTTATCTCGAATAAATTGAAATGGCTTTATGTCATGACTTGAACGTTTCAAATCCGCTTGAAATTCCAATCCTAATTGTTTACTTCGAAAATCGAAACAGAAATTACTAATTTCGAACGGCTTCAAATGCCGAGATAAACATAGTTACTTGGCATTTGCGATTTTGATCAACTCGGAAAAATAAATGTCAATTTCCACACTATGCGTTTTATCTGTCTCTGTCATCAAATGACGTCAGCAGCCATCGGCCGCCGCCTTGCCGTCGCTTACTATGTAAATTCAGTTTTAGACGTCTTTGTCGTGTTCCGATTTTATTTAAATCGGAACGCATAAATTATTAGTTACTTTGGGTGTAAATAGTGAAAAGTTGTATGACTATAAAAAGGATGAAACTGATTTTATTTGGTTGAATATCTGGGGAATATACTTCGAAAAATTATATCAGTTTAATGCATTTGAAAATTTTTATTAATTTGCTTCATTCAATATTTTTATTCGGTGACTAAAACTTTTTTTTATTATTTTAAGTTTAAGTTATTTCTGTCAATCGCAATTTTATTGAAATATTTTTAATTTTTGACTTTTATTGTCGTCCTTTTCAAAAAATTTATAATTTATTAAAAATGAAAATACTACACAAAATGCGTTACAATATATTTTTATTATTTTAAAAAATCATAAATAACAATTCGCAATCAACGATTATTTTTTCTAAATTTAAAAATACAGAATTTGTCGTTTTTTTTTTCTTTTTATATGTATTTATATGCTTCAAACAATTTATTGTTTTTGCTACAAAATTGTTATTTTTAATATTTGATTTATTATTTATTATCATTTTATTTCAAATATTAATTTCATTTTAATTTTGTTTTACATTAATTCTTATTTTATCAAACCTATTACTAAATTTTTTATAAATCTTTTATTTGGTAATATTATCAAGCACAGTTTACAATTTTACGCAACAAATTTAAAAATAAGAGGAAAAAAATAAATTTTAAAAGATTTACCATGTACTAATTAATCAGCATTTTGTAATATTTTTACTTCACGGCAAAAATATTTTAAAAGAAATAACCAGCATACAAAAACAAGTAGTCTACATTTGAAAAAAAATGTATGTAAAAATGTAATATTTATTTAGTGGTAAAGACTGAAAATTCATATTCGCGTTAATTAATTCAAAGCAATAGAAAACCAACTTTTCGGTGCTTGGTGATGAAAAAGAATTAGGTACCTCATACAGTAATCAAATTTTAACGCAAAGAAAATTTTTCTGCAAAAGAAATCATGCTTTTTGCTAATATCAACAGAGCTCAAACGAAATAACCATCATATAGCGTAGTGACTTACTGCCAGTATCGGATTTTAAAAATTGTGACAGTATATTTTTATAGCAATCGTTTGTTCCAAGACTTAATATGAAATAAAAAATACTTGTCACGTAATTTATGATATCACACTATGTGTAAGGGTATGGTACAAATTAATTATTAATTCAACTAAAAATCGGTTTTCTTTAAACAATATTATTCAGATAACTTTTGCTTTATTTGCAGTCATATATACTCTTTTCTAACATTCTATTAAATATAAATTTATTACCATATTTTCGAAAATATCGACACAAATTATTACGGAAAATTAGATAAATTAAGATATTGAACCATTGTTGAAATTTAAAATAAAATGAGCAATAATTTAAGAAATCTTAATTTGTACATATTATACCTATCTTATTAGGCAAAAATAACAACTAATACTTTGGCAATTTATATAAAAAATACAATTATTTTAAGGATGAGACTATTTATACATACGGTATGTATATGCAATTGGTTATATATATATATATATACTAAAAAAAAAAAAACCTAAACCAACCTACTAACTTAACCTACCCTAAATAGCCAATTACGTAAAAATACTCTATGTATAAATAGCCAATTGCGTATACATACCGTATGTATAAATAGCCAGTTTCTTATTTTAATTCTAATAAATATTCTGCCCACAATTTTTAAATATGCATGTTAAATTTACAATTTATTTCATAAAACTTTTAATAATTTGGCTAGGTTTGTCAAAAAATTTAAATTATTATACATATTACTGTTTTTCATAATTAAAAGATAAATAGTAGGAGGTAAAATTTTTTGTAATGTTTTCATTAAAAATACTAATTTCAATGCTACACACAAAAAATCTATTGGCTTTGGTGTTAAAAAATAACACTATTACACTAATTACATTTTAAAATAGTGTCAAAAAAATTTGATGTAAATTTTATATACTGTCCTTCTGGTAACACAAAAAAGTGTAATTTTTCGACATATTCTTCTAGTATAATTTTGATGTGTTCCGAACGGGACACAAGCAGCGTTAAATAATTTTTACTGTATAATTTTAAATAATTTGATTAGACTAAAACGGCTTCAGCGTATAGTTCTGCGATAATTTATTAATAAATCAACGTTTCGACGAACTGAACTTGCGTTTTCATCAAGAAAAAAGATAGAAATGACATTTATATTAAATAAATAAAACATGGAGACAAGTTACTAGGTAATAAATAAATAACTAGATCATTATTGTTATAAAGAAAAAGATAACATCAATCAGTGTAAAAGCACTGTTATAAATAAAATTTAGTTTCCTTTAATCCAAAATTTACAAATTTCATGATTTAGTTACTTATTTGTTACCTAGTAACTTGTTACAGTAAATATTACAGAACTAGAACCTAAAGCCGTTTTATAATAAAATGAGTTCTAACAAAAAAAAGAATTATTTGTTATAATTGTTTTTTGCTATTTTTAATAATAAATAAAGATACTGCGGAAATAAATATTTATCACTAAAATTAATACATTTTCCCATTTTTCAATTGTGCAACACTATTTATAAAGTACACATTGCGCTAAAAACCGAAAATTTCGATTTGCCCGATGAATGAAATTTTTTAGTCCGATACTGTTTACTGCAGTACACTTCAATTTGCCCACTCTCCAACTACTCTCCACGTCGCCGTCGCTCCACCCCTTCAGCGCATCCAAATCTAGGCGAATCGCGAACACGAAGAAGTCACCACCACTGGTGGCAGCGTGCATCAAATGCTCATCTGGTTAATGTCCCGTATTAAACAGATTATTTTTATGTGGCACGTAATACGCTGTCACATGGCTTGTTTAACTGCGGTGCACATCAAACGAAGAGAGCAAGCACACACACACACACACACACACATAGAACGAATCCATGGCTAGACTAGACCCGCGTTGCTTGGTTGAGCTTTCCATCCACCCATACTTGGTTTGTACGAAAGAGATGCAGGGGTGGAGCATGCGGGGCAGATGTGCAGATGCACTTAATCCCTTAGATTATAAACGCGGCAAATAAACCTGGTTTATGCTCATTGAATGAACGATGCTGGAAAAACGGTGGCAATTTTATTTGCCATGTTATTTCGATGCGAGGATATTTTTCCTGCTGTACTCGTATGTATGTATCTTCATAGAATGTTGTTGTAGTTTTTGTTTTGTACACGTTAAGATAAAAATGAGATAGTTATATAAAAAGAATCTTACTGTTTGTTTGTCATTTCTACTCTTTGTTCTGCCCAGAATATATTAAAAATTTTATGTACTTAAAATAATAAAACAAATATAGGTAGTTAATATTACAATTTACAATATCGGAATGTCAGACCATTGAAGATTGAATTAGCAAAACTCTACTATTATGTATATATATATATATATATATATATATATATATATATATATACATTTATGTCATATACCCATATGGTTACAAGGTGTGGCACAAACTCTTTCAGTTCATCCAAAAAAAAATCCACATCAAGCATTCTTATCCTGCTAATATAAAACATTCCGTATCCTACATTTAAAATAACTTTTATTTATGTTTTTTTTTTCAATTTTTTTTACCAAAATGACTAGGCTTTAAGTTTTAATTTTGTTTAATTTTTAATTAATTCGACATTTCAATATACTAAACGTATATCGTCAGAAATATATATATATATATATATATATATATATATATATATATGTATATATGCAAATGATATAAATAATAAGCAAATAAAATATAGAAACAAGTTGTTGAATAACAAAATACAAGTAACTAGAGTATAAAATTTTATAATTGATTAATTCTAGGAAGCCAGATTTTATATAAATTACATTGATTGATATTATTTTTTCTTTATTAAATTTTATCATTTGAAAACATTTGTTCATACAGAATACTATCAATTATATTATTTTATTTTATTAATTGAAATTCCATGTAGATGTACACATTCAGTATCGTTTACTAATAAATAATAAATTAATTAATATAAAGAAGATAGTTTTGTTCTTAAAAAAAATAGATGCAAATAAATTTAATTATTAAGCTCAATTTTATTTTTCACATATACTGTAAATAAGTTTGAATTTTTCTTATATTAATATAAAATAATGGCCCGTATTCCCACCTGTTTGGTTTATGAAAAAGTGATTTTATTTTTTACTTTAAAATAAATTTTTACTTCTACATCTTATCAAATATAAGTAGTAATTCTATTTTTGATACATATTTTTATATCTAATATTATAAAATTCAAATAGATTAATTAAAATTGCTTAATAAATAATTTTAAATAAACTTCAAAAGTACTTTTGACAAAAATCAATATTGCAGGTCAATATTATTTTAATAAACAAAAACAAAAAAGAAGCAAATATTATTTGTGGCATATCTTCCTTTAGAAAAATTATTAAAAGTCTTATATCAATATTTAATAAATTTCAAAATAAATTAAGAGCCAGTGGCATAAAACGTTGTTAACTTAATCAATGAGTTAACTAGGCAACTAGATTGTCAATTGATCAATTTACTTCAAAAACATAATGAATGAAAGTATCCAAAATTTCACAGTGAGTATTGTGAAACTAATCGAGTTTTTTTTTTTTTATACTTCAAAAACAGTTGATAATTCAGTTAACAAACTAAAAGTTTTGTGCATTTTTTTTGTAAATATCGATATTGAATAAAGTCTAAAAATCAATTAAATGTAATAATAAAATTCTAGGTTTATTTATAAAATTAAAAATACATTTTTATTATACAATTTCGACTGTTATGCCATCATCAGAACATAAAATAACATATTTTATCTTCTAGTGATGGCATAATAGCTGAAACTGCACAATAAAAATTTATTCTTATTGTTAGAAACAATTCAGAGCTTTATTTTTACATTTAATTATTAAACTGTTTCACCAAAAAGCTACAGCTCTTAATATTGAAATTATAAAAATTATTATTCTTATTTATTACCTATTTATTACCTATTTTAAAACTCATATTTTCTGTAAAAAAAATATTTTTAATTTTATTTTTATTATTGTAACATAAAATTCGAGAAAAAAAAGTGATCCGTATTTCTGCATAAAAAATAAAGCGATTAAAAGTTACTAAGTGAAATCCTTTGAAATAAATAATTAAGAGTATAATTTCAAACTAGAAACCTTATAAAGATTAAATAATAATTACAACTTTCCATATTTATAATCTACAAATAAATACCTTGTCTAAATCTCTTGCATCTATAATGTAAACTCTGGCAAACAAAACAATTCGATGGGGAAAATGAAATCTCAAGAAAATTAAATCATAGAGCGAAAATTCGCGCGCCCTCTCTAGCACAAAAGCAAAATCATGTACGTTGACTGCTAAACACTATTTCAAAGGCAATTAAGCATTCTATTCAGAAGTCACTAAATAGTTTCTATCTGCAACTACCAACTAATCTACGATGGGTTTAGCTTCATCAACAACCCGGTGCTGTTCGCCGCAGAGAAAATAGATACCTAATACAAAGAACGCATTTCGTTTAGCGAATATTATTTTAGATTCTATTATCTAGACTAGAATCATCTAAGTTCGGAAAATTCTATTGAAAACTGTTAATATCTTCCTGTAAACAAATATGAAAAGAAATAAAATGAAAGGACTTATAAACGATATTAAAAAAATAAATATGTAAAAATATTTTGTTGAATTTTCAACGAGTTGCAATTTATATGAGTGAGAAAAAGTTATTCTGATATACGTTTAGTATTTTATAATTTAGTATTTATTAGTATTATATTATTTTATACTAATACGTTTCAAGTATTTGCCTTAAAAGTTCTTTTGTGTATTAAAACTCTGATTTAATAAATATTTCATTTCGTTACATAAAATATTGTTCCACTAATTAATGAATTAACAAAGCAACTAAATTTTCAACTGTTTTTAAACCTCATTGATTGATTAGTTTTCAAGTTAACAAGAGTTACAAATCGTTTAGAATGTTTTAAACATATAAGCAAATCTATAGTTTATATGTAATTAAAATTGGCAACATTACTGCAAATATTGTAAAACAGAAAAAAAAAACGAACAGAGTAAATCTCCATTTAGTTGTCTATGTGAATGTCCATGCAAACGGTTTGAGATTCTGGTTTTTAACGATGCAAAACCCAGTGTAACAAAAGTCTCTATGTAAATGTTTGTTTTAATGAAATATTTCATTTCAAATTTGATCCTCTTTCCTTACGTCTTTCCACACCCTTACTGAGTCCCTACGCAAACGGCACTTCTGTGTTAAGTTTAAAACTCTCATGAATTCATTTACTTTACTTGGTAAGTTTAAGTTTACCGTAACGTTGCGTCCGAATGCTAAAAGTTACTGCAAGGTATAAAATCGCAAAGACATACACGCACACCGAACCAAAAGTTTCAAATTATTATTATTGTTTTACTTGGCGAAAGAAAATTGTTTGTATTTTTCAAAGAACATAGTATACAAGTGCAGTTGTAATAGAATTATTATTAATATTAGTTTCCTATCTTCAACTGCATGCATGATGAATTTTTATAACTTTGTTGAATAGATCTTTCTAAAAACAAAGTCTGTATTTTTGCTATAGTAAATAGTAATGCATAATAATTCTTTATTTGACATAACAAATTCTTTTTAAAAATATCGTTTTGTTTTAAATTAATATGACAAATTTTATCATCGTAGTTACTAATAAAAATAACAAAAATCAGCTGCTATAATAAAATATTTTATAAAATATCTAACACGTTTTTTTTATAAAAGACTGGAGCCTAAAATTTTAGTTTGCTGTCCAAAAAGAGCCTATAGATAGCTTATAATTCTGGTAATATTTATTTAGCAAATTTCCATGATGGCTAGTAGTAAAAACTAAAATTTAAGCTTATTGTTCGTTTTAATCCATTTTAAATATTCTATCAATAGAAGCTTTTAAAAATGACCTCACTAATCTACATACTTGCAGTAAACCCATCCTTAAATCTTTATCTCTCTGTCCCATTATACCTTTTAATATCTGAAAATCCAAATCACACACACATACACACACCCAATAATCTATCCCCAGGCGTGACACAAATCTAGAAAAATCTGAATAGGAGAAATTATTCCCATCCGGAGATTACATACCGGTACCAAACAGAGTGTTCTGTCACGTTCGACAACGCATGCGCAGCAAATCCGGCGGATGAAAAATAGCCGAATTGGTGGTCGTTCGGTCGGCCACTAACTTAAGAAATCCGGGTGCATTTAGGAGCTTATAAGTTGGCAATAATTCATCGCCACTCATGGGGATATATGACGCGCGGTCGACCTTCTTTGCCACGACCAAACTACCGGCGATATGATAAGATATTTACGGTCGTTAAATCACGATGATTTGGTTTTCGAAAGCCCGACCCCCCCAACTGTTTGTCGGCTGCGAAAAAGGAAATTGGAAAAATTTGATCACCTCGCAGCAGGAATGGATTTGAATGGATTGTTAGAAATGTTACATTGTAGATGAAATTTAACACATTCGGAAATGTTGTTTAGAAATATAAGCTATCATTATTAACGATAATACAAACTAAATATAACGCTGATAGTATTTTAAAATAATAATTTACACAACAAATGCATAAAGTAGTACTTTTTTCAAGTTCCATAAACTGTTTTTTTCGAAGATTACCTATAATCAGAATCAACATTGCGAGCCTTGTTTCAATTGTTTTCTAATCGACTCTTTTGATTCATGTATTTATATAATTCCAGAGTGAAATAATAACAAGTGAACAGCAATTTTTTTCAAGCGTTTTACTTTTCCCCCACAATATTCTAAAACATTTTCGTTAAAAATAACGGTTCGTTAAAATGAAAATTCTTGAATCCCGTAAGAAATTTCGTTGCAATGTTTATAGAAAGATTTCTTACGAAATCCAAGAATTTTCATTTTAACGAGTTATTATTTTTAACGAAAATGTTTTAGAATAGTCTTTTTTGCACTACTTATAAGAAAAATATATTTATATATTTTTACCTTTTGAAGCAGAAACTGTTGTAGCTGGAGCCGGAGCTCGGAATAATGGAGCAACATAAGTTTACTCGGAGCAGGAGCGGAGTCGAAACTGTAAAAATATTAAGTGTTTTATTGTTCTATTCTTAACAAAATATCTCATTTAGAAAATCTATTTTTTTCATATGTTTTTCCAAAATTTTTTTAACAATTAATTATTTTCTTGAGATATAATAATAATTATACAATTCAAATCGGAGCGCAGAACGGAGCTGGAGCAGTTGCATAAATATCGAAATAGAATATGAAGTTAAAAATTAGGACTGCTTCAAAACTCTGATATTTCCAATAAATCGATATTTTTATGAAATCTAATTATACTATAATATTGTGAAAACTAATGAAGTAAAAAGCATTTTCATGTTAATGTTCAATTTTAAAAATTCTTTTAAGTGTACTTTGAAACATAAATGAAAATTTCTAATGACAATATGATTTTTTTATATTAAAAAAACCGTTATCTTTCTAAATAATATTCGTTTTCTTACAATAATAATAAAATTACAATATTTTTATTTAAAAATAATACTTCACAGGCATTACCCATAACAAAATATTAATTTAATAGTATATTATTCAATAAATATTACAACGACTATTACAAGCGAATATAATAATAAACTTTTATACGACTACAATGTAAGAAATGTAATACATATTTATGTAATTTTACATAACTATTTACAGTAAAATAAAAGCATTTTACAATTTTTAATGTAATAATTGACGTAATATTAATTTTTTCTGTAAAAATACATTTATGGAATATGTAAATTTACATAATTTTTTTACAGTGTATATAAAAAAGAACAAAATTTTTATTGTAACATGAGTAATGTTTCGAAATAAATATGATTTGATAATTGCACGGTATCCTAACAACGGCCTATCATACAAATTATCTTTTGTACAATGAAAAAATTATTACTGGTCAAACATATGAGTTAAGAAATAGTATAACCAGAATACACATGTAAAGAAGAGTAGCAAAACAAATTTACTCCTACACTTTAATATCCTTTTCTGAAATTAAAGACATTGTTCTCTAAATAATTAAATAATATTTTTATAATAATTCTAATTTATTTGAAAGATAATAAGAAATTAAAAAATAATGTTCGTAATATTAAAAAATTGTTGTACATGTAAATTGGAATACGTTACAAATCTTATATTTTTGAAAACAAAACAAGGTGTGAAATAGATAGAGACGGAAGTAGTAAAACAAATGAACATGGATCATCGGGGAGAAAAGTACCTGTGCAAAAATGGTGCTCGGCCCCCATATTGTGCTTATTGTGCTGAATTCGAAGTTTACGACCTATACTTGCTCGCTCTATATTTTATCCGTCAGAAAAACGCGAACCAATGAGAAAGACGCAAGGAAGCAAGCAGTGCGCGGTGAGGCGTCGACAGGGAGCATAAGCATGGGGAAAAACAAGAGACTATCGCCGTGCTCTTGGAGCACAGCCATCGTAGATCCACTGCACAAGAGCTTCGTTTTTTTTTCTTCCCAACCCCCAGCACTTTTTTTTTTCGTTTTTCCAGTTTCCCGTTCGCGTCAGGTGACCTTTGTTCCTCAACCATTTGTCATGTGATGTGCGTGCGTGTGTACACACACTGTCGGTAAAGCAGGGCAGCAGGACCCCGTTGACGTAACCGACACAGCAGGATACATTCTGAGGGTAATCCATTGGAGCCTAGATATATATATACAACAGGACCTACAGCATACACAACCCCTTTCAGAGTAACGACAAGCTCGGAATTTATTTTTTGCTTGCGTTTGCTACCGAAAAATCGTATATAATCTCATCCCTCTCTCTACCTATGTATGGATATGTTGTTAAATCTGCTCAGAAATTGATTAAATGAAAGCCTAGAAAAAACTATTTACTGATATGTGATTGTTTGTACTAAATTATATTTGTATTAATTTTCATAATTGAGCTAAGAAGAAAAACAGGTTAAGAAATATATTTGTATAATTTGAATTAAGGCCATTTTTGAAACTAGAAGTTAAAATATTTTAGAAAAAAATCAGCTAAGTAGTAGCTTCAGCAGTTCAAACTAGAAACTGTAATTTCAGATTATGTTTCTGTATATTTTATAATGACTTATTAAAATTTATAACCGGTTTTCTCAAAACTTAAAAAATGACACATTTCATTATAATCGCAGATAAACTAATTTTTATTAATTTTGTATTAGTAACATTTTTTACTAGTATTAATGATATTATTCATTGTAAAAAAAAGTTGCCTGTCTGGATAGAAATGTATAGAATAATTAGATCTATTTAGTTCACATCTGTAAAACTTGTAACGTAACAAAATATTTTGCCTTTTGCTATCAATAGAAAAATTCTATTTACCAAAAAAAAGGACCAAAAATTCTGTATCGCTACAGGCTACAGGTACTTACATATGTGAAAAGAATAAACTAATAATATAGTTTAATTCATATAAAAAAATTTAACAAATTTCTACATTCAAATTGCTTATTTAATGAGAATTCCTTCAGCATTTCCATATTCAGAAACTATACAGGAACCGTACTCTGTTCCCCGAGAATTCAGTATTGATTTTTCGTTCGCATAATTTCTTATTCCTCTTTACTTATTTCAGTCGATGATTGATTTATTCTATAGGTTTTTGTGCTTTTTTTATTCTTTTGCTATATTGAGGAATTGAACTTTCAACTTCTGGCCCATTTTCAATTTTTGCACTTTTCAGCCTTCACTCGCTTTAAGTCTGAAAAATTTTCTTTTTCTGTTGTTTTATGCAGAATAAAACGGATTTGTAAGTTAATTATTTGCTCCTTTTTTATTATTTTTCTTTGAAAATACTTTGAAATTATTTTCTAAGGCGTTAGAGTGAAAATAATTCAACTAATATCTTATTTAGTATTAAAATTTATGTAATAGTGGGAATATATTTGTTATATTATGTTTAGTTTCCAAATATTAAATAGTTAATTTAAAATTTTAAACGACAAATTTTTAATAATATAGTTTTACAAACTATAAAAAAACAAAATTGCTCATTTCATAAAAATATAATATTTATTAATTTTATTTTTTCATAAAAATTATGTATCATAATTTACATTATAAAATGATCAACATTTCAAAATAAAACATTTAACGTGTGTAATAAAATACTAGATGTTAACCACTAACTCGATATAAAATTCAAATTAAGTTAAAATTAATCAATGTTAACAGAATAAGGTTACTTCTAGAATATTCACAGAATAAGGAAATATCTATTTTTACAAAAGTTGGTATTTATATAAGTTTTCGGAAAAATAAATGCACGAAAATTAAATCTATATAATATTTATTAACACGTATTTGTTTTTAACCAATATTTGTAAAATAAATCAATTATATATATTAAAAAATTTATATTTGAAAAACTATTGTGTAAAAATATAATAATTATAAATATATTTTCTTGTTTTCAACTTGCATTTCTAAAATAAATAAAATAATTTGAAATGAATTTCTTGAAAACTTTTTTTTTATAAAAGTAGAAATCAAAAATAATATCATTATTTGACTAATAATATAATGTTTTGGTTTTACATTCGGACTTCTATATGCTTGAATTTTCTTTTGAATCGTAACTGCACAGTAAAAAAACTTCAATTATAATTTATTTCTGAACAAATCAGGGGTTACAAATAAAGGAAATTATGTCAATTTTATGTTAGTTTGAGATACAGTACCATAATAATTTATTAATTATTGAATTAAGATCAAAAATATTATTTTTGTAATATTTGACTCATCGTTTAAATATATTTAATTTTTTGAATTTTAGTAACTTTTCAAAATAATGCACTTAATTCCTTTTGCCATTTTAATTAATGACTTAAATCCCTTTTTTTTACCTCTAAAATATCCTCTTAAGTAACATATCTTCAATTTCATATTTATCTATAAATTGAACAAAAAACAAACAGCAATTGTTTCGCTTTGTACTAGCTTATTACAAAGCAAGATAATAGAAGCAAGAAACATTAAATCAAAATATATAGTCAATCCTTGCAAGCAGGATCGAATCCGCATTACTGCTGCACACAAGACATATTATCTATTTCATTCCTACCTCCTTCTATCCTCCTTACAATAAGCACACTAATGACGTCACACAGTTTGCCACTTCGGGCTAAAGATAACATTGTGTTCTCGTTGTTGTAGCATGTATCGGTTTACGTAATAGGTATGCATTTAACTCAGGAGGAGAGTTAGGTTTATGTATGCGTTAGCCGTTAGCTATATAGTACCTAGTGGGCATCTATTCGATACCTGTTTTGCTTGTGCATTGTGCCATCGGGGTATCTCCTGTGTTTGGACGATGCTGTATCCACTCTATGCGATAGTGAAATGTTTGTTTTGAATTGGTGTGCTGTGTTAGGATGGGTTAGGTTAGGTGTAAAAGATGTTGAGGATTCGGTACAAAGTTCATCTGAATACTGAGATACGTTGCAGTGCAGATAATTGTTATTAACTAGCAAAATTGTGATAAATCTCCTGATTATTGATGATATTTACTATTGTTTTTATTTATTTATTTATTTAGTTAATTTAGTTACACAAAATAGGCAACAACCCAATTAAATGGCGCAAATGATACGAACATAGACTTATAAAATATAATACATAAATTATCTAAAAAACATTAAGTTTGTAAAATTTGTAAATACAAATACGAAGAGAACATGAAAAAATATCTATAGTTAATTCTAACTTATTAAATAAGTAACACATATGATAAATGGAAGACTTTGTTAGAAGAACAGAATGAGCAATAGGCAGATAAAAAGTATTTGTACTTCTTGTAGAGGAAGGAAGCAGAAATTGTAGTAAGAGAGTAATACGGAGTCATCGATAAAGTTATTAATTAACTTAAAAAGAAAAGTCAAAGATTAAATAATTCTGCGAGATTGTAGAATATGAAATTTAAATAAAGAAATTAAGGATGAGTAAGAGTAAGTATAGAAAGGATACATACCAAACGATTTCAAAAATAATCATTTCAAAAAACGCCTTTGAACTGACTCAATATCATTTCTCGTAGTGTCATTGTATGTTGGATTCCATATTAATGCACAGTATTCTAATTTAAATCTTACAAGTAAGTAAAAAAGTATTCTTTTCATCTGATAGCTGGAGATAACAAAATTGTTAATTCTATAAATCTATTCGAAAGGTTAATTTGTACTGATTATTCACTATATTGTATTTTTATTGTATTGATTTTTTTGTATTAAATGGATTTATAAAGTAGTATGATTGAGAGTATTTTGTATGAGCATAGGAATAAAAAAGCATGTGTGAGAAGTATCATAAATGTGGATGAAGCAAAAGTACTTGTCTGGATAGAAATGTTTAGAGGAAAATAATTTTGGCATACTGGAAAAGTTTGAGTACATTTTGTAATTGTGTATGTATGTATACTTGTTAAGCAAAAATATTAATTCCCATAAGAAACAGTGCTTTACAGTACATTTTTTAATATTAAAATTACAACAATTTATTTACAACAAGATGTTTTTAGGTGGTCTAGTTTATTTGTTTGATCCTGCTCTTATGACAGATACGTTATTTTAAAACCGGTATTAGTTAAAACCAATCTTAGAATTGGATTCATGTTACCAGCCAAGGTGATTTTACAATACTGTATCTTTTTTCCTGATAAAGACCGAGTTCGTTAAAACGTCGATTATTAATAAAGAACTATACGTAAAGCTGTTTCATTTTAAAACTATTTTTCATCACAGTTTTTTTTAAAAAAACATACATTTATCAAAAAATTACAAAAATTAAAATAAAATTTTTGCTTACAATTAGATAAAGACAACAAGAATCACATTCTATATAAAATAAAATTCTATACATTTTTTTTTATTTACATTCACCAATAGCAAAACTACACTTTCGTTATCGAAACGTAATTGAATAAGTATGCATGAGCAAAACGTAACTCACATCACGTAGCCAGGTCAGTTCGTTAACGGGGCTGGGCTGAAATATTTCGATTCGGGTAGCACCAGTTTGGAAAAATCAGGTCTAGCGCAAGAAGGGAAAGGGAAGTGAGTTTGTCCTTGCGCCCCGAATGTTTCGTATGCTGCATATGCGCGTCTCGTTCGACGCGACGACGGCGGACAACGGGCGTCTTCTGCCCCGGCATCGTAATCAAATTGTACGCAGCGCCTCGAACACCGACGCGACGAGACCGTTTTGTTGAATTTGATAACGACTACCGACCCACGACCGAATCGAAACGAAACGGGTTACCGCCTAAACCGATTTGCAGAGGTTTTTCTAAATTTCACAATGCGTGTGCCAGATTTTAGGTTGCGGTTTTCTTAAAAACAATGATAAATACAAATAGAATGAAATAATGTAGAAATATATCTAAAAAATTTATAATATATTTATTACTATTACCAATATTTAGATTAATTTATTTGATTAGTTGATAAACAATTGAAACTTTTACAAAATTTATTCCATTAAGTATATAAAAAAAATTGTAAATTTTATTACAAAATTCTTGTACATGCGTATAATTCAATGTCTATAAAATTTAAACAGGCCGGAAACCAAACTTTTGTATACACACTATTACCATAATCTACCCAGATAAAAAAATTGCGTAAAATAAATGAGAGAGAGAGAGAGAAAGAGAGAGAAAAAAAAGGTAAATTTTTCAGCAAATGCCATGTTTGTGTACATAACCTAAAAGTACTGTAACCACGTTCGGCTAATGTAAATTTATCTTTTAGCGTACACGTGTTGGGATATATATCTCGGGTATGCTATACTACTACGTACATATTATATAATATAATATATATATATATATATATATATATATATATATATATATATATATATATATATATATAAAGCCCTGTATATTATATACATACCTGCACACACCAACCAAGTCTTAAAATATCTAGAGTGCTCCATATTTTACATAAAACAAACATATTTTAGTGAAAGTATATTTTGTGTTTCATAAACTTAAAAGAAATGAAATATGATTTAGCATAAATATGGAAAACAGTTAGAAAATTAATAATATTATTACAAATTCATTATCTAATTTCTGTTTAATAATAAATTATAAATAATTTTCTATCTAGTACAAATATTTGACACTATTTAGGATTCAAATTGAAATTAAATCAAAAGAAGTGTAAAAGTTGATACACTAGAAAAAATGCCAAAACTACTAGTTAATAAAAACACAATACAAATTTGTTAAAAGACATTAATAATTTCAATTTTTGACTATAATCAAGGTGCCTTAATACAAGAGAGATTAGGTCATAACGCAGTTTATAGTGTACCTAATCTGGGAGACAGAGAAAATTGATGACGTCATCATTGTTCATGTATGTTGTCAATACTGTTTAAGTTGATAATATTTAATTAGCTTATTTGTTAAAAATTACATTGCTATTGTATTTTTTCCTACAAATTGGCGAGTTTTTTTCAATTTGTTTTGGAATTTAAATCTAAAACGTCAAAACTTTATTTTGCTGTGTATTTATTAAAAATATGCGTGACAGAAATTATAAATATAATAAATATAATTATAAATACCGAGTTGCATATATTATTAACATTCTGCTGTAGATTATCTATATATAATTTGTACTATCGCATACGTCATCAAATATGATTGACTAAATAGCGGTTATAGCGTAACCTGTCTTTTATTAAGTCACCTTGACTATAATAAAACTAATATAAGTCAATAAATAATTTTGTTCAGAATTATATCTTTGAGCTAAAATATATTACTAATTTGATGATAAGTAATGTAGTCTAAATGAAACTTACTTTCAGATCAATTTATTTATATCATTAGCAAACATAGTATCTATAAATATTTATTTGCAATAAATAGTTGATAAGTACATCTAGATCTAAATAATAAACAAATATTTCCTCTTCGAAAACGAAATAAATTTTATTGCTTCTCTCTTGTTTTATTCATGGATGTCTTGATCGTTTCTCAAACCAGAAATCGATTATTATAATAGCCACGTCATGAATTCGACACCGAGAAGAAGCAAGAAAAAAATATCGATAATCGTTTTTCGACATTCTCTTATCTGCACCAACATCAACATTCAAAATATTCTGTTGTATACAAAGATGGCGAAGACGGTATATGAGAACCGCATAGGTAACATTGCGATCGCACACCAGTTCAAAGAAAATTTCTTATTTATATGTGAATATCGGATTCGAGAAATATTCCTTTGTTGGAAATTTACTCTGTAAGTGTTGGCGTAAGAAGTATTTTTTTTTGTATTTTCACAAGTTAAATAACTAGAATATTTAAAAATTATTCGGAATAGTTGTTTATGTAATCAATACTGAAAACGTACTTTTTCTACGAATGTAATAAAATGCGTTATTTATGAACATGTTATTGGTTAGTAAATAAAAAGTGACAGGTTACGCCATAATCGCCATTCTGTCCACCATATTTGATAACTTATACAATAGTACAAATTGCATGTAGATAGTCGGCAAAACAATGTTTATACACAGAAAAAAAATGTGTGGATATTATATGAACTACAAGATTTATTCTAAAAATTACAACAATATTGTTATAAAATAAGCATTTTTTGCAATATTTATTTTATTACTATTTACTCTTTATTAGGTAATTTTTTTACTGCAATTGTTGTTCCAATAAAAAACTTCTTGCAATATTGTTTAAATTTTTAAACTAAAATATGTTGTAATATTATTTACAAACTTTGTACTAAGTATTTTACAGTAAAAAAATTAATAAGTAGTAGATATTAATAATTTCAATATCGTAAATAAATAAAAAAAAAATCTGTTTTGTTACAATCGGCAACACAATATTTACACACAGAAAAAAAATGTGTGGACATTATATGGACAACAAGATATTATTCTAAACATTACAACAATATTGTTATAAATCAAAGAAACGTTACTTTTTACAATATTTATTTTATTACTATTTACTGTGTATTAATTTTTTTACTGCAATTGTTGAAAAAAACAAATTTCTTGCAATATTGTTGTATTTTTTAAAGTAAAACATGTTGTAATATTATTTACAAACTTTTTTCTATGTACTTTGCAGTAAAACAAATAATAACCAGTAGATATTAATAACTTCAATATCTTAAATAAATAAAAAATTTCTGTTTTCTTATTGTAATTTTTCAAATAAATATCTTACAATCCGTATAATGTGTAACATAGACAAACCAGTTATATATTTATATTTATTATATTTATAATTTCAGGCACATTTTTAATACATACACAGTAAAGTAAAGATTTGACGTTTTAAATTGAAATTCAAAAACAAATTAGAAAAAACTCATTCACTTCTAAGAAAAAACAAAGCTAATTGAATATTACCCACAACAGTATTGCCAACATAGACAGTGGGTAATGTTATAAATTTTCTCAATCTCCAGATTAAATACACTCTATAAACTGCGTTATTAATAATTACTTGTCTTGTGTTAATTATTAAATATGCATATTGCAGAATGTTCACTAGTGAAAGAGTAGCTATGGCAATGTATAGTTTGTGAACAACCACAAGATTTAAAACAAGCAAGCCGTCAACATAGCGACGCGTAGTTAGTTATTGTTCCTAGGATATCATTAAATTTTCAAATTATAATTAGTATTTCGAAATTTTATTCATTTTAACCCAAAAAAGATAATTTTCGATTTTACAGCAGTATAATGTAAAACACGTATAAATTTTCATATCCATGGGAAATTAGTACCATTTCATTTACCATTCTGTACAAAATACAGACAATTATATTTTCAATATTAATATTTTTTTTATTTGTTTCAGGTAATGAAATTTTTTCATCGAAATAAAATCTGCGCAAGAAGTATTCGTAAGTTCAATGAAATTAGTAGTGGTAGAAATCGAAGATAAAATGTCGTTTCAAATCGTGACGTTATTGTGTAACGTTATTTATTATTTGTTTTCGTCATATAACGTTACAAATAACATTTTAAAAAATAAATTGTTATGTTATATAACGTTATAAAAATAATTTTTACTTGTAACTTTGAAATTATCTTTAAAGTGTAAATTAAAAAAATAATATTACCAATTTGATTTTAATGTCTGAAATACAAAATATATCTTTCTCTCAAAAAAAGGTTCATAGAAAATAAAGTTACAAAATATCGAAATGTTATCGGTTTTTATAATGTTATATAACGTAATTGAAATATAGTTACGTTATAGAAATTATAGTTTAATCATTATAAAGTTATCGGGTATCGTTGTATTGCGTTTTCCATTCTTGGTCGAAATATGGATGTGTGAAAAAATACCAAAAAAACCTGTACCACTAATATTTACATTTCTTTAAAATTCTTTTCAAAATGTTAAACAATATTGGTCTGTTTGTTATAATTGAAAATTTTTACAATTTCAATTTTTTTATATAATAACAAAACAATATTTTAGTGATGTTACATGATTCATTTTTAAAGACATAAAGAAACCTTTGTTCCATTTAAATTAAAAAAAAACTAACAGTATGACATAAGAAAGTATAAAATTACCATAAAAATATTACTTGTAACTTTAAACAACAACAAAAAATATATAATGAATCACTCTTCTATTTTAGTATTAAATTACTTTATTAAATATATACAGAATGTTCGTTTGTAAATTTCATATAAATAAAAAAAGACATTAACATGAAGAATTGACAATATGCAAAATATTTTGTTTATCGAATTAATTGTTAATAAAATTATTCTACTAAATTATTAGATTAAGATATTTATTTATAACAAAAAGTTAATGTCATTTCAACTAAAACAGAAAATGATACCTATTGATTTTACGAGTTAAATAATTAAATAATAAATCTAGTTTAGTATTTTTTTAAATATTTAATAAACAAATTAGACGAAAAGTAAAATCGATTTCAGAGCCGCGGCGGCCATGATGCTGAGATCTGAATCTAATCCAATATGAGGCTGAACGAATGTTGACGTTTCTCATATTTCGAAACATATAATTTGTAAAAGATATTTTTATTTAAAATGGTAGTAAAATGTCCATATTGCGACAAGGCACGAGGAAATAAAAGTCTAACATTTCATAAATAATTAAACAATAATTTTCATTTTATTTATTTAATAAGTAAATTTTGTTTCATGACAATTAAAGTCTGGTCTGGCTAAGGTTTCTTAACTAAAATTCGCTTGTTTTCGGAACGGCCAATCATATTTCAGTAAAATGTTTTTTTAATAATAATAATAATAAAAATATATTTAAATCCTTTTAATATACATGTTTGTACATATAGGAAACATCACATACAAAATACGATATAAAAAACAAAAAAAAACATACTGTTTAAACATACTGTACAACCTAAATTACTCTATTGAGTAAAACGAAAAGAATTAAAGAAACGTCAAATTTATGATAACTTTGTAAGACAAAATTAATATTATTTTGAAAAAGCGTATAAAATAACATTTATTTTAAAAACATCCGAAAAAAATTTGCGAAAACGAAGATGATGAATTCACCCTATAAACCTATAAAATTATATTTATGTCCTATACTATTCGACATGTTCTATTTCGCATTCGTATTTTTAAAATGATTCTACAGTTATATTTTGTATAATAATAAATTCTTCTTCAGACATATTTAACACAAGAAAACGTTTAAACTGCAAAAAAAACTGTACTGAAGATAACCAAAAACTATTTTGCATGTATGTATACAACGTAAACAGAAATGTCAGACATGATTTTTAACAGCATTTAAATTGTCATCATTTCGCAGGTGTAACTGAAAATTCATCAAGACAAACAGGCAATGTGAATGGTCATGTTTTGCACTGTGTTAAATCGCTTAACTAAAACTAAATCGTAAAACTGTTTTGGCAGTTTGAATGAGATTTAAGTGTCAACAATTGACATTTGGATTACATTCAGCATCATGGCCGCCGCGGTGAAAAATTGGCTTTAATTTTCAATACGCTTTGACCTATCCAGAAGTAAGATCAGTGATAACACTCAGTATATATAAAAATGCAAGGCAATAATAACTATTAAATAAATAGTATAAAAAAAAAAGTATAAACACTAAGCCAAGTTTACTCATATTTATATTTACGTCACAAATAAAATTTTAAAAATAAATATAAGTAAAGTACAACATAATAAAAACAAAACTATTATCAACAAATTAATATACTTAATTAAAAAATTTAAACAAAAAGTTAATCAACTTGCGGGGAAAAAATGACCCGACAACAAAACAGAATCACCCGAAATAATAAATAGTGTACAATTTCAACTAGAAAATTGTAAAAATAATTCAAAGAAATTAAATTGTAATGCTGTGATCTTGGGAATTTCCTGTCTAAAGATATCATTTATCAACAGTTGTAGTTGCGACTGTATATGTGTTTGAGTTTGTGTATATGTTTCGAAAAACAAGAACGATATAACATATGGTAACAGTTCTATATGTCAGTTGTGACTAATAATTGTTTGTGCAGCATTGACCACATTTCTTTTGTCATGTAAGTTCGAAAAAATTTATATCGAAACATTTTCTCCAAAAACTTTATTACATTTTTATTTTTGATCCACTAATATTCAATAAATTCTCGTCACTTAAAAATTATATTATTCTACATAATTTATTATATTAGTCTGGTAATAATACTAATAATAATTAATAATATTTATAAAAAAAAAAGGGAATTGAGAAGCATTTACAAAATAAAATAGTTCAAAAATTTTACCGTGAGGAACTTAACTCTTACATGCGCAGTTTTGTATATGTACAAAAATTATTTTTGAAAACATAGTTTTATATCATTTATAGGAAAATAAAAAAACAGTTAATAATAAGTTTGTTTAAAAATATGTAAAAGTGTTGTTTGGTGACATCTTTGCATTGTCACCGATATCTTCGATCTAGCTGACGACTTTTCTCGAAATTCAATTATTTGTATGTAAATTACATGCAAGGTCTAGTATTTTCAAATATTGAAATAAATTTATTCTTGGAATAATTTTAAAATTAGACAATGAAATTTTGTTACTTATTCGAAAGACACATTTTTGGCTAATCACAAATAATTTTTTATTTATCTTAATAATAAATAGAATTGAAAATACTAGCTCTAAATAAAACAAAAATTGATTTAAAATTTTACCCCTGCTAATAATAATAAATAGTTAGTGTTTTTGATTAGTTATTCTAGATATATCCTATCATATTACCTGTAATACATGAATTTATTCTCGAATTAGCAGGTTATTTTTGTTTATTAAAACCAGAGCATAACTGACAATGAGTACGATTCATTATCCACTATTTTGATGTCATTTGTCAAAAATCTTTCCTATGTCATAAAAAATTGAATAAAAATCAATAAAAATTAATGCATTAAAGAACTGAATTACTGCGTCTTCTTTATATTTAATATTTTACATAAATTTAAAAAAATAGCAGAATAACAATTATAAAAAGATTTTATTTATATATTCAGAATGGTAATATTTATCAAAAATTTAAATATAAAAATTCAAAACCGTAAATAAAATAACAAAAGAAAATTAGAGATACGTCACTTGTAACAAATACACAATTAAGCATAAAAAAACTGTAATACGATGCTGTATTCGACAAAAAATAAATTTAAATAATAGTGCCGACTACAGTTATGTGATTTTTATAAAATGTTATAAAATAAAAAACATTGGCTCTTATTTTCACCTCACTTTTAAAAGTGATTTTTGTCAAAATTACTTTTGACGCTTACTTAAAGTTACTTATTAAGCAATTTTAAACGGTTCATTTGAATTTTATAATATTATATATAAGAAAATATATCAAAAATAAAAATGATACTCATATTGGATAAGAGGTAGTAGTAAAAATTTATTTTAAAGCAAAAAATAAAAGTACTTTTTTGTAAAAAAAAAAGAGGTGGGAATAGGGGTCATTGTTAAATAATTGTAAGTTAACAATTTTATTAATCTGCCAATTGACCAGTTAATGAGACGGTTTGAACACAATTAAGAATCGAATTGCGTAGTTAACTCTTATTAAAGTTAACGACATTTTATATAACTGGCCTTTAATGTGAATTCAGAAACAAAAAAGAAATTATATAAACATTTTTATATAATATTACTGCCGCATTTACTGCTTCTTAATTCTTTTTTTTTTAATTTACAGTGCCCATTTTTTTTATATTAAGCTAATTTTTTTTTCAAAGTATCTGAATACAACAATATAACACTCAAGTGTCGATATAAGTGAATTTAATTAGTTTAACATATATATTAATATTTCAAATATTGTGAATAAACAATCATTTTATTGACATATTAAAAAACTAAATGGAATTTGTTATAAATATATTTATTCAATACTAAAATTTATTTTATATATTTACTTAATATAAATGCGTTTTATAAATAACTATAAAATATAAAAATAAAAATTATTTTATCGGTTTCCATTCAATGTGAACTACATATTAAAGAATCACACCATATAACCTAAGATAAAATAAGTAAAAATAGAGCTATATCGTATTGACATATTTAAATTTATCTCAGTAACGAACGATTTTCAAATATTCTAGAAACTAAAAACATGCATATGTAAATTGAATGTATTACTATATTAATTTTTTTTCTTTTTTAATTCGTTTAATTTATTTTAATAAAACAAAGTTAATAATAATAAGGTATTTTTAATATAATCACATTGAATTTTTTTATAACAAGAATCTGTATAAATATTATTCATATTACAAACAAACAATTTAACATCATTTTTCATTACCACGTTGTCGTATTAAAAATATTTCTATGTAACAAAAAACTTTGACAATTGTTATAATTAACATAGTAAAAATTCTTTTACAACTAATTATATTAAAATAAAAAAACTTTAGGATTACGTTCTGTTTATAGTTTAATAAAAAAATCGACGTATCGATGTATTTAACGTACATCATCATCAGGAAAAATTATACAAATGATATACCATATATTCAGTAAATAAACAAAACATAGAAACAAGTTACTAGGTAACGAAATAAATAAGTAGATTATAAAATTTATAAATTATTAAAATAAAACGTCTGTTTAATATTTATTAATAATCGACGTTTAAACGAAACTCAGTATTCGTCTTCATCAGGAAAAATAATACAAATGACATTTACAGTAAATAACAGAACATAGAAACAAGTTACTAGGTAATAAAATAAGTAACTAAATCATAAAATTTATAAATTATTAATTAATGGAACCCAAATTTTATTTAAATCAGTAATGATAGATGTTTTTCTTTATAATTTTTTTCAATTTATAAAGAAAGATAACAACGATCACTGTGAAAACACTGATTTAAATATATTTGGCTTCCTTTAATTAAAAATTTATAAATTTTATGATCTAGTTACTTATTTTGTTACCTAGTACCTTGTTTCTATGTTCAGTTTATTTACTTTAAATGTCATTTGTATCATTTTTCCTGATAAAAACGTACTTTAAGTTTGTCGAAACGTCGATTATTAATAAATATTAATACAGAACTATAATCTAAAGCCGTTTTATTTTAATATAATGAGTTCTGACAGATTTTTACTATATAATTTATTAATTAAAGGAAGTCAAATTTTATTTAAAACAATGTCTTCACAGAATTTAATTTTTAATTAAATTTGAGTACATAATTCTATATTAATAATAAAAAGAGTACATATTTTAAAAATTGTTGCTTTAAAGTCGGGCGTCATACATCATATCTGAAGAAATTTTTCATGAATTTTTGTTTTAATTTAATATGTGCATTTGCAAAAATAAAAATTTTCTACTGTTTCCATTTATAAGTCAGCTATCAATTAAATTGTCAAATTTTCTTTCAAAACAGTTACTATTACTTTGTGAAAGAAGATAAAACATGTTTTTAATAAAAATATAATAAATATTTATTTATAAAAACAATTAAAAATATTACTGATTTGTTTTCTAATTATTAAATATGAAAATAGAGCTAACATACTAACATTTTAAATTATAATAAAACTAAAGTCTGGTAATATAAGCTCGGTTTTAAAATCGGTTTTAACTAATATTAGTTTTAACACGGATTTTATATTCAACATTTTAACTAAATTCGACTTTAAGCCGGAAAAAATCATCGATTTTAAATTCTACTCACATAATTATTATTCCTTTTTTGTCAATTTAAAGTCGACTTTAGTGAAAATATTTATTATAAAACCAAACAACTATCATAAAATCAAAATTAAACAACTGAACCAAAAATCGAACTTGTAGTACCAGCTTACCAGTTTAAAATAAATAAATGGCAAATATATATTTTTTTTAGGTAAAAATGGCAAAATACATTTTAATCTTCTTCATCTTATATTTCAAATACACATCATCATATGAAGCACCGCTCTGCAAAGTCAACCACGAGTACTACAATATTGTCTGTTCCCGATTCGAATTTTGGTGCACAACGAAAAACAGCGTCTACACTTATGAAGCGATCTGCAAGAATCTCACATTGACATTGAACAACAAACTAGATATTGCAAATGCCACTAAATTATTTGACATTGAAATCTACACATCGGACATTCCAAAACTACACGATGGAATGTTTGACAATTACCCAAATGTTAAAAGAATCTATATTTTAAATGGAACAACCACAACAATTGAAGCAAACGCTTTCCATGGCGCGCCAGATTTAGATTGGTTGGTTCTGAGAAACAATCGAATAACTACAATCGAAAATCAAGCATTTAGTAATTTAAATTTACTTAATGTACTTAATTTAAATAATAATATGTTAACAAAAATTTCCAACTTTTTTGATGGAGCATTGTCTTTAAAATATCTAAGCTTAAAGAATAACTCCATTGAGGTAATTGAAGATGATGCATTTATTAGTTTGAAAGATTTAGGAGTTCTGTTTCTAAACAATAATAAATTAAAGAATATTTCGCCGAAAGTATTTGCAGAAAATAACAATTTAAGAATATTGTGGTTGCAAGAAAATAATATTCAAGTATTTTCCGATGAAATTTTCTTCGGAAAATCAATGTTAAACGAATTACTACTAAATGACAATCAAATTACAAGCATTAATTGGAAAGAATTGAAAGGCAATATAACTGTAAACAACAATCAGTTGGAATATATTGAACCATTTGGACCATTAGTTGAAACAACTTTAGATTTAAGCTTCAATAACTTATCTTTAATACCGAAAGATATCTTCAACTCGAATTTAGATCTTGTGGAGATATATTTGAACGATAATAGCATTGAGCATATTCATGACGATGCTTTCATAGGACTTACAAAACTAACCAATCTTTCGCTTCAAAATAACCAAATACAGGATCTTCCACTGGGATTATTTACTGATCTATCTTTACTGAAAACCTTGAACTTATCGAACAATAAAATTGAACACATTGACACAGGATTGTTTACAGGATTATTAAATCTACAATATTTGGATTTATCTTACAATAAAATTTCCATTTGTCATGTCAGTGCATTGTATCCAATGAAAAGACTAAGAACTCTTCGATTGGACAATAATGCTATGAGTGATCTAAATATCCCGGTTTTATTAGCTCATTTAATGTCACTACTGGAACTGAATCTGGACAATAATAACTGGGAATGTGAATGGTTGTCAGTAAATCTACTGAAAACACATTTGTACAGTGTAAAAGTGGTGCATGGTGCAACAAGAAAAACAAATAATATCAACGGTATATCTTGTTATCATAAGAATTCCAATAAAATCAATAAAACTGATGAAAGTACTTCTAGTGAAACAATCGATGGAGTACAGATTGCGCAAATACAATCAAATACTAAAGATGCGACAGGATCACATTCTTATGCGTTTGTGCATATTTTAATTGGTGCTGCTGTAACTATTATAATAGTGCTAATAGTTGTTGCAATAAAGAAATATTTGTGGAAGAAAAAGATTCATCTTAGACGTGTTATGAGTACAGATACTGTTTCGTATCGTTTAGAATTAAGTGACGAATAAAAACGAAATTAGTCATAGAATGAAATATGTCAGTGTTTCTCAATCGGTGATACGGTCACCCTAGAAAGTTTGTAAATTAAAAAGATATTTCTCGACTAATAACCGATTACTGGATGAAAAGAGATAAGATATAAAGAATGCTATAAGAAAAGAAACAAGTACATCGTTTCTAAGTCAAAAAAATAACATTTACATTTGCAAGATTTTTAAAGCAACTGTACACCAAATTAATGCTGCAATTCTATTCAAGTTTTGTAAAACTCTGTCTTTTTATATCAAAAGAAAAATTCTATTTACTAGACAAAGACAAAATATCTCGTAATAGTATGGAGTCTTAGAAAATGTGAACAGAGTTACAGCATAAATAGAAATATTAATTACATTAAAAATATTTTTATTTTTATTTTTATTTTTATTTAATTTTAGAATAAAATTATGTAAAAATAACTAAAAGTCTAATTGAAAGTACTTAAATTGAAAAAGTTGAGAAACACTGTCAGATTTTGTAAATTGTATTTAAATATTTCAAGATCTAATGTTCATTTCAAAAAAGCAATTTTTTAATGTCATTCGCAAGTTTAAAAAAATGTTAAATATTGTTTTCCATATGTAGTCTAATTATTTTTTTTAAATAAAATCGTAAAATAAAGTATTTATTTTAAAATTATTATTATATTTATTTATTATAATATGCAGACTATTTCTTGGTAATATATTATCAGTTACATAGCTAGCGTCATTTTAAGATAAAATTATCAATTATTCTGCGGCTCTTCGTATTTGTCAACAAATTTGTGATTAGAGTTATCTATTTTATACTAATTCATCAACAATTATTTTATATTTTAAAGCAATTTTAATAAATTCATATATTTTTTTAAATAAATTATTATATAATTATAAATAAATGTTTTCAAATATACATTTCAAAATTAAATTTTATTTGTTAGTTTACAAATATAATGGATATGAATATATTGATTATATGAATACCTACAGCAAACTAAAAAAAAAAATGAATTAATTTAAACACAAATCACGTCATAATGATAGTGCAAAAATTTTATGTAAATAATAAATATTTACTGAAAATAATAAATATTTACTGTAAATAATAATTTATTACAAATATAAATAATATAAAAACGAACAAGACAATTATATTTATTTTATAAAATAATGATTTTTAAAAAACATGCAAAAAATTTAATTGAAATATTTTTAAATATATTACAAAAAAAAGAGTAATATACAAAAACAAATCATTTACAACAATTTTGAACCAATTAAATGCAATAGAATTTGCATGGAGGTATAGTTGTCAAGTTTATAAGAAGAAAGAAAGAATCGGCAATAGACAGAACTATTCTTTGAGGCTGTCCGAAATACATTCAGTTTAGGAAAGTACTATATAACCTATTGCTCATAAAAATTAACACTATAAAAGCGAACAGTCTACGTTTTGTTGTAGAAACCTGATTTATGTTTGTGTAATATTTATTAGTTTTGCATATGTGTTAGTAAACCTCTTAAGTTCTACTATTTCTCAAAAGTTACATACTGTACTAAGACAAAATACTGCTTAGATTTTTGAAATATTAAAATCTATATCTCCTAGTATTTTCAATTATTTGTTGTTATCAGTTTTCAAAATATACAGGTGGCTTAAAAATTTCTAGATTATTTTAAAGTAAAATAATTTTTTTTATTTATAAATAATTCATATATATTCTTTTATAAACGGATAACACACTTCCTGGAAATTAATTGTATTTAGTTTTAAAAATTGCATCCTTTAAATAACCACCATTTTGATTGTAGAATGTTATTCGAATTTTAAATGGTCTAGCGACTTTTGGACCATCCAGCATATATAGAATTTTTTAATTTCATTGATGTAATTAATTAATATAACAATATCATCATCCTAGATAGAACATGGGGCTACATGCACAAGAAGCTGAACATATAGGCCCGTATTCTCACCTCATTTATAAAAGCGATTTTTGCCAAAAGTGCTTTTGACGTTTACTTAAAATTATTTATTAAGTACTTTATAATAGTTTATTTAAATTTTATAATACCTAATATAATAAAAATGATTAAAAATAGAAAAACTATTTATATTTGATTAGAAATATAAGCAAAAAATTATTTTGAAATTAATGATAAAAGCACTTTTTCACGAAAAAATGAGGTGAGAATACGGGTCATAGTTTCTTCACATTTTTAGTTGCAGGTTCCGAACCACTCAGATACAGCCGATATTAATTCAATGATACAAGGTTTTAATACCAGAAATAATGTTTAATTTAATTTCTGGTTTGAATGCGGCGCAAACCAGAAATTTTTGGAATTTGAGTCCAAGTGGTACAAAAGCTACAAAAAAAATTGGAAGTCTGATGTGTAGATGAATAGATATGATTGAGAGTATTTTGTGTGAGCGAATGTTTAAAAGTGGTATAAATAAAAGCATATATGACATGTGTCATGTTTGTGAATAAAGCGAAAGCTGCTTGTTGGGTTAGAAATGTTTGGCAGAAACTAATTTCTACTTAAATAGAAAAACTTTTTGCCACACCTTCATGAGTTCATAGCGTGATTTCGTGTTTTTATGTATGGGTATAATAATTTCAAATTTTCAATTCTTTTTAAATAAAAAAAATAAATAAAAAATAAAACATTAGTTTTTGTTTCAAGTCAAAAAATTGTAGTTGAAAATTATGAAAAATTCCGTGTGATATTACATAAACCGAATATGTAAAAAATACGTAGATTGTTTGTATAATTTTTTTTTTTTCTGGAAAAACTTTGTTTTACACGAATGATTTAGGTATGTAATTTTTATACAAACGGTTTCTGTAATATTACTTAGATTTTTTTTTTCAATATACTTAAAGCCAAATCATTGTTTTGCAAGTGTCCTATTACTATATCTTCAAATTCTACATACACCCATTCACAGATAAGATAAATGATATATATAGACCAAGCAGCATGACTTCAGATTTATTTACACATCGTATCTATTGTAGCACTAAAATTGCTTCATTTGCATATTACACTGATGGCCGGAAATGACGTCAGGGTTGTGGAGGGGAGAGAATGAGGTAAAGTTTTCACGCTCTAATAAGAACTTCCGGTTGGAGTGGCTGACAATGGTGGCTGACGCGAGCGCCTCCATAGACCACTATGTTTTAGCAGTTTGTAGAGTTAATTTAGGACAGACGAATTGTTGGGCGATACCCATATACCTGTTTAGGTAGGTAGGTAAACTAACCAAATAACGGGATATGAGCTTTGGCCGTGAAAGGGTTGAAATACACGCCAGATGGTATTAGATATAAATTAATGTTTGGGTTATTGTTTAATTAATTGGATTATTGATGGAGAGCTATTATTTGTATTTGAGATTGATTGAGAATATTATACAAGAAGAATGTATCTTTGCTATTTGGATATTTGGTTTTTTATAGGTACATGTAATATCCAAAATGTAAATATAATTTAATATGTAAAAAATTAAAAAAGTCCTCGTGCTTTTGATCGAGAGAGAAAACGCATTTTTGGCGGGCGGATCAGTATTTTTATGAGCAAACTATTCGATGCGTCAATAACTCGACAACACCGAAAAAACTAGAACTTTCTACGATGTCTAGTTTAAAAGTTTTTCTGGAGCCGAACGAACGACCGACCGACCGACCGACCGACTGACCGAACGGACATAGCGTATTATTAAGCTTTCTTTTTGAAAACAAAAATGCGCTAAAAAATATTAAGTATAACAAATTTAAAAACCTTTCAAAACTTACGTTTTAATTGAAAAAAATGTGTTTTTAATTATAATTATTTGTTATTTAACATAGTAAAAAATCTTTCAGAACTAATTATATAAAATAAAACTGCTTTAGATTCAAGTTTTGTATTAAAATTTATTTATAATCAACGAAACTCAATGCTGGTTTTCATCAGGAAAACTGATGCAATAAAATCAACAACAACTTTAACATAATAAAAATGCAGAACTTATTATATTAAAATAAAGACGGTTTTCAGTTGTGGTTCTGCATTAATATTTATTAATAATCGACGTTTCGATGTATTCAGCTTCATTAGGAAAAATGATACAAATAACATTTACAGTAAATAAACGTAACATAGAAACAAGTTACTAAGTTACGAAATAAGTAATTAGATAATGAAAATTTAATTTAAATCAGTGCCTTCACAATGATTAATGTTATCTTGTTCTTTATAAATTTTTATTGCTTTTGTTTATTACTACTACTATTTCAGTATCTTCGAATTCTACATCATAAAGATTTTCTAACGCATGTTTTGTAATAGTAGATTTATCTGGATGGTTTAGACATATTCACCTGTTAAGTTCTGTCAATCTAGTAGAAACAGATCTACCTGTTTGTTCAACATAAATCTTACCGCATTCGCACGGAGTTCTATACCTGAAGATTGAAAAAGAATAATATCTTTTACATTCTTCAACATGCGTTGCAATCTCATGTGTGGAAAACTTTAATATCTTTCTTGAGAAAATTCTTCCTATTTGACTTCCTTTAATGAAAAATTTATAAATTTTATAATCTAGTTACTTATTTTGTTACCTAATAACTTGTTTCTAAGTTCTGTTTATTTACTGTAAAAATAGATGTATGTTGAGTACATCTGAAGTCGATTATTAACAAATATTAATACAGAACTACAACCTAGAGCCATTTCATTTTAATAATAACTTTATTTTACTAATAAAATAGTCAATAATTTAATATAACTACCATTAAATTACAATTCTGAATATTTGTATTAAGTATATTATAATAACACTTATATTATTATTCATAATAAAATTACACCAAAAAAATATATTAGGTAATACGCAATATCCGAATCTACACTAACTCATTATCCTTAGATCATAATTTATTTTATTATTCGAACACAACCAAAGCTACAATAATAATACTCACAAAAATAAAACCCTTAAAACAACATATCTATTAACCCAATTTGTAATTCGTAGAGAGAGGGCGAAAAAAAAGTTTAGCTCGCTTCAAATACGTGATTGTGATTCTGTTTATATATAAACCCGATAGCATCGATTGACAAGCGCTGGTGATCCTAATTGCGTATCGACAGAAACCTAACCGAGACCACATTTTGGCGAGCCACGTAGAAAGGGCTGGGAAGAGGAGACCGGGGCTATATTTCTGGCCGGTAAAAGGGAGAGACTCAGAGCCAGAGAACATTTTGCGACCCGCATTCCCTGGGATCTATTTGCGGATCTGTGGCCAAATTCACCTGCCACACACTGTGTCTACATTCACATGCATATGTGGAACAGTGGCGTAGAATGATCAAATCAAATCAAACTTTATTTAGCTTTAGCCTAGTTAATTGCATTGTAATACATTTTAACATTTAAGAATTACAGGAAATATATTAGTATAGCATACTAATTACTAAATTATCAACATATTAACATAATTATTATATTTGCATCAACCTTATCATGTGGTAAAAATTTTTAATTTAATTTAAATGTTTTTAAATTCTTTGACTCTAATGTATATCAGCAATTTATTATAATGTAGTAATCGTATAAACTTAGCATTTAATAAATATTAATTAACAAATTATGACTGTCTTAAATTAGCTTTAATAAAATAAGACAGTTTTAGTTTGTAGTTCTGTATTAATATTTATTAATAATAGACGTTTCAATGTACATCTTTATCAGGAAAAAGAAAGATGTATGTTGAGTAGATTGAGTACGTTTATTATTAATACAGAACTATAACCTAAAGCCGTTTCTATATAATAATATATGTTAATATATGTTAAGCTTCAATAACTAATATTTATATTATAATTCAATAAATATTTTAGCTACATAGATATAGACTACGCCACTGTTATGGAAACGTACACATATGTAAATGTGAAAGTGTAAATGTCAGGGGGGTCACTTCGTTAACTTATCCACAGTGACCGCACACACCGTATTAGTTGCATTTGTGCTACAGTGGCGGCGCGTCCATCGCACTCGCGTAGACATTTCAAGTCAATTGTACGCGAGTGAAAAAGAGCTGGAACCAACTGGAAATACAAATGAAAAGTTGGCCGCTTTTGTGGCTTGAACGGTTTTTCGTGTTTGAGTTCCCATTGTTTTTACTTCTCGTTTTTATTTTTTTATTTTACTCTTTTTGTGCATGACTTTTTTTATAGTTAACTGTTTCAGTTTTATTTAATGACTTTAATTCTACCATTGTAGATAAATGTGCAATTGTATATTTTTGTGGATATGTGTTTTAAAAGGGAATATTGGCATACAAAATTGGTAAATTTGTTTGATTTGTCTTGGAATTATTACAGTATCTTCAGATTTTATATCATGAAGAAATGATATTTTATTTAAACCAAAAATCTTTGGGGTCCGAGTCCAACACTCTAGCACTGGTATAAATAAAAATACATGCCAAGTAATCTTAACCAGTTACAAACAATAGTGTGTATACGTATATATTATTCATATTTGTTACGTGATTTGTAAAAATTAATCTTTCTTTGGTCAAATATATAATTTCTGACTACCCTGGGCAGTGTACATTGCATTTCTTGCACTTTCTCTTACATTTTCAATAATCAAATTCAAATTCAAGCGAAAATACTCAATGCAATTGTCAATTAACTTGACTTGACTTAATATTTTTTTAAATAGTCGTCGGAGATGTCAAATTAAATACACTTGACCGTGTTTCTTCGGTCAAATATGCAGTTTCTGACCATCCCGGATCGTGCACATTGTATTTCTTGCATTTCTTGAAACATTTTCAATAATAAAGTTCAATTTCAAGCAAAAATAAACAATGAAATTATAAATTAACAACACTGAAGCTGCCACCAGTGGTATATATATATAGAGTTACTAAATGCTTTATAATAATGTACATTATTATACTAGTAACATAATGACTTCCTTCTATAAAAGTAATAGAGTAACATAATATCAATATTTTAATTTGATTAAAGAAAAAAATTCTTTCTAGAATAAAATAGCAGAATTTTGTAATTTTTACTGCGATAATTGACGTAATTTTTTACAGTGTAGATGTGTAAAAAGATATTCAACATGTTCACTTTGTTTTTGATAATTTCACCAACAAATTCAATAATTGTAATATATCAAATAACTTGTACTAGATCTCAAATATCTTCAATATTTTCGCAAATACGTGTTTCCAAATGAACATATTCCTATAAATATTCGTGGCGCAATATTTTCATTTACACATCAATTATTTTTTCCCAATATCTTCGAAAAAGAAATAAAAACAAATCACAGACGATCCCGTAACAAAATAACAACACCAATAATATTCACGACCGCACAATTCTCGCCGCAAAAGCTAACTTTCTTCTTCGTTCTCAGCAAGTTAAAAACTTCAAAGTTTTGCCTCCGTCCTGCTTGGTTCCACGTTATAAACGGGAGTTGAAGAAGAGAAGCGATTTTAAAAATTCATGCCGACAATAAAGTGCACACGCCAGGCGAGCAATGATGGCTCCTCCGAACAGTGCTTGTTCAACTTTTATTTTATAACATATGAAGCCCACCGCTTAATATATTGCCGCAAAACGAAGAGATAAATTAATTTGGGATTTACTGTAAGTGTACTTGCATGCTATTTTATGTAAACTTTTAAAGTAGGTAAAAATAATCGCGTTATGTTGCAAGAGAAGTTTAAGTAAATTCAAAAAATTACTACACACCAGCTAATATTGGGATTAATATTTGCACATGCACAGATTAAATATTCAAAAAAATTTAATATACATTGTAATAAGTTTGGATTCGAATTCCGGTCGAGTAAAATGGTTTTTTTTTTCATTTAATATTAGTAAAATAGTCGTCAGGTACATTAATATAAAATAGATATAGTAAAAAATCTTTCAGAGCTCATTATATTAAAATAAAACGGTTCTAGGATTTAGTTCTGCATTAATTTTTATTAATATTCGACGTTTAGAAGTATTCTACGTACGTCATCATCAGGAAAAATTATACAAATAACATAAGGTAGCCAAATTTTATTTAAATCAGTGCTTTAACACAGATTGATATTATCTTATTCTTCATAAATTTCTACTTCTTCTCTTATCAATATACTGTTAATATTAAGTAGTTTTGCAATTATTATATTTAGTAGATTTATAAGAGAAGTAATAGAAATTTATAAAAAAAAGATAACATCAAACAGTGTGAAAGCACTGATTTAAATAAAATTTGGCTTCCTTTATTTAATAATTTATAAATTTTATAATCTAGTTACTTATTTGTTACCTAGTAATTTGTTTCTATTGTTATTTACTGTAAATCTCATTTGTATCAGTTTTCCTATTAAAGACAAACGTTGAGTTCATCGAAACATCGATTTTTAATAAATATTAATACAAAACTTAAACCTAAAGCCATTTTATTTTTTGTACTTCTGTAACTAACTAAAATAGGACCCAGATTTATATTTTTGTTTACAATGACTTCCACAACAAGTTATCAAAGTTTGTTACACGTATTATAAAATATCATGTATATTAATAATTGTATATTATATAATTTAACTTTCTAATTTTTTATTTTATATTCTTAATTAAAGATGGCGTATTATATATTAGTTTATAGTTTTTTCTGTTTTTGCTTAAATCGCCATTAATTTATTTTGATAAATTAATTAAATTATTAATTAATTTTTAAATGAAAAAAAAATGAATTAACCTTACCGGGGTTTAAACCAGAGACCTTTTGCTTTCGCATTATCTTATCGTTGTGATCTTATGGCGCAGTTGATTAGTGCAGCTGCCGCGAAAACAAAAAATCTCGGGTTCAAACCCCGGCAAGGTCAATATATTTTTCTTCATTTAAAAATTAATTAATGATTTAATTAGTTTATTAAAATAAATTAATGGCGATTTATACAAAAACAAAATTTTTAATTTTTTCTTAAAGAAAGCAGAACATATATTAATTGTATACAAATTGTATATAGATATCTTATAGAATGTATGTTTATAGTACTAAATATAGAAATATCTATTTTTATAAATACTATCATAATAAAAATAGCTTAAAACTATTACTTATTTTTATATTGTCGAGACTTCTTTCCTGAATAGCAATAAAAATAAATCTATCGTCCAGAAGCAGTAAGATTTTGACCAGCACTGCACAAATAGTTATAGTATCTAGAAGATTCTTGCAATACCAGTCAGAGCTGGATAAGTATCCATTTTCCACCGTAATCTATAATTGATGAGAATTGCTCTCCTTCAACAATGGCGGCACAAAATCCACGCCAATATTCCTACAACCAGGAAAATTCAGAGCAATAAGTTTCACTCTCGTATTACACGGTTATATTATATGTAACATTAAACGTTAATAGACAGCGGAACAAATTTATTGGACATCGTTCAAACCCTCGTTTTGCCGCCACTGGAGAAACGTTTAAATTCCCTCTCCTCTCTCGCAAAAGGTTTAATGCTGATACGATTAATATTCACAAATATTGGCGCGATCGACCCTACCCGCCATTATTAATAGTGTGCTACTTAACGAATGGCTTTAAATGCTATTATCTTTTCGATTTAGCATTCGAAGGCTATTCAATACGAAAAATACTCATTTGAATCGATGAGAAGAAAAGGGAGGGGGAAGGTGTTTAGTTGGGAAACATGTTGGAAAAGTGGTGAAAATAAACGATGTTCATTTGTTTTGTGGCTCCGGTGTCAATGGGTACTAATGATAGTGCGAATATATTTAGTGTTTTCCTAAACGTGACAAAAATAAAACAAAAATGCTATTGAAGCGGTATTTTTTGTTGTTCTCGTTACTATTAACTAAATAATTACAGTATTTTGTAAGTACTAAATTTGAAAATACTAAATACTGTACGAGAAATCATATTTCTTGTTTCATTCTGAACAACTTTTACTAATGATTCATATTAATTGTTTTAAAGACAAACCAAATAGTACAAACCAATATTCAAAAAAAAGATATTTAAGGAATATTATTTTATTACAATTATCAATAACATATTACTGAAGGAAACAAATTACTATATGCCTCAAAAAAAAACTAAAGATAAATTTTGTAGTATTAACACTTTCGATATGATTATTTATTAGAAGGCACTACAATATATTAATAGTATATTATGTTATGAAAGTATAAAAACTATGATTATTTTGTTGAGGCCAGATACTTGTGGTCGAAGCAAAGCCGAGACCAAGTAATCTGGGCGAAATACCAAAAGAGCTTTTAATTTCGAGAGATATATTCGATTTTTTCTTCAAATGTTCTAAACGAAACTAAACTAGAAATAAATATAAATACAAATGCAAATGTCAAATGAACTGCAACAGCCACACATACACGCTTCAACTGCACAGTTAAAATTTTTATCGACAACAGATTTTACTCAGTCCATCCATAGGCTTTCTGAAATTTTGGACTGAACTTTACTCCAGTTTTCACACATTCTCTACAAATTTGGACCTGTGCAATAAACAGATAACAACTAATATAAAAAATACTAGTAAAATATCGAGCACTTTCTTTACTATAAATGCATTAAGATTGTATTATGGAAATGTTATCGTCAAAGAAGTAACTTAATGTAGACAACTTAAATATTTCGTGGGGGTAGTAGCTAAAACACCGCTCATAATTTATTACCGATTCAACAACGGAACATTCCAAAGTTTGAAATCTGCGTTGAACCGCTAAAACACAGCTAACTTCATCCCTTGCTACAGCATCCCAATTCTACCCCCTCTCACTAACCAACCATTATCCATTACGGTAAACCATTCCGAAAACCACAAACAATTATTCACAAGTATTAAACGAGAATCGACATCTCGGATAAACATAAATACAAAAACAAATTATAAAGATAAATTTAAAGTATACAATTAGCAAAAAAAAATCATTAACAATAGTTGCATATAATTTCATATATTTTTGAACTTAAAGAATATTTTTAACAAATATTTGATATAGTGAACTAATCCCGGTTGTGTAAACAACAAAGGAAATTTAATAAGAAAGTAAATACGTTTATACCTACAGTAACTGTACTTTCAACGCTTATTAAATTTACTAAATAAACAAATTAGCTGATTAAATTACTTATTAAATATCATATCATGGAAGTAAATTTTACCCGAGAAATAATAAAAAGTTCATAATCTACAAATTTTATTTCAATAATTTGTCTAGTACTTATATTATCTATTTCTAATAAATTCTCTTTGTCAAACTTGTTTATTTTTTACTTCTGTCATGATTTTTTATCTATTTTCAAGTGTTTTTTAATACTTTAAAAATGTTATTGAATATACTGAAAGTTATTTTGATAAATGTCAAAATTCTTAGTCAGTGAATCTCTTCATAGCTATTCATTTTAACTGCTTCTTACTGGTAAAGTATTTACTTTATAATTTATTATGATGTTCATAAAACATACATCTAATTTTATAAAAGAAAGTGGAAAAACAATTTTAATTTTTATACAGTGATTAATTTAGTTATATTATTATTATATTATCTGCAGATTCTAAAATATTTTATCACATTTGCAGATGTCAAAATATCGTAAACATTAAATATCGACGTTATTTAAATGCACAATAACTCACTATTTTAAAACCAGAACATCCTTATTTGTAAACATTATAATATCCAATTAACACTCGCCAGAGTTAAAACATTTATATTCTGAACAATATCAGAATGAGGGAAAGACAATGCACAAATAGAAACTCAGACACACACACACACACACACATATCTTTAGGGGAGAGAGCGAATAAAGATAGGATAGGGGTCGTTAGTCAACAATGAAAAGCTGCAAGCCTCATTACTTGCGAGTTTACGTCTGGCTTTATTTCTTAACTGAAACTTTAAATTTAGAGGGTTCGTTCTTTCTCTGCTCGCTCGCTAATGTTTACTTGTCTGTTCCAAGTCAGTTTCTATATGTATACCGAATGTGCACTCTCTAACTTTTATATTGTTTGCGAAGGGAAAAGGTTATTTTTCGCCTAACAACCGACACGACGTACACTAATGAAAGAAAAGGTGAAAAATATCTTGCAAAAAATAGAAATAAAAGATACATTTAGTGCAGTAAAATTATTATTGAAAGATGTTGCTTGATTGTCATTATTTTTAACGTATGTCACATATGGTGAGAAAGATAGTATAATCATGCAAATTTTGACTTTTCATAATTTGAAGAAAAAACTGAGTTAAGGTCAAAACTGTGCAAGGGACATTTTCTGAAAATTGTAGTAATGGAAACTAGATATGAACAAAAAAAATTTCCTAGATAGTGCAATAATCAACCGTAACTTTGTTAAATTACTTATTTAATATGAACACACAAAAAACTTTTACAGCGATTTACCCAGAATAACAAATATGTCATTTGTATCCTTCTGATTTTAACCCAGTCAAATACGGTCAAATTAGGCTCTTTATATCGTGAATTACCATTATGTCAGTCTATGAACACATGTCGTGCAAATTCGGTTAAACAATTTCTTTAAAAAATTAAATATTTCAATTTGATAACTATCCAGCAATAATAACAACCAAAATTATCAGGGATATTAAAATAAAACAGCTTTATATTGTAGTTCTATATTAATATTTATTAATAATCAACATTTCCAACGTACTCAACGTACATTTTCATCAGGAAAACTAATACAAATAGCATTTACTGTAAATGTTATTTGTATCATTTTTCCTAATAAAGATGTACGTTGTGTACATCTCAATGTCGATTTTTAATAAATATTAACACAGAACTTCAACTTAAAGCTATTTTATTTTAATATAATGATTTCTGGAAGATTTTTGACTATGTTATTAGAGATATTAACTTGTGAACAAATAAAATTTAACCTTCTAACACAACCTATCTTGCAATGAATTTAACCAAAATTTTCAGAAATATTAATCTATAAATAAATAAATAAAAAATGAATAAATTGTCGTTCAATATATTAATTTTGTTGTAAAATTACTCATTTTCATCTTTTGAAATACCATTAACCAGTATTTGCATGTGCTAAAAATATATATTTTACATTGTAAATTTCTTTCCATAATACAAAATATTTCCCATTATTTTATCCGGTATTTTTAATTTTTTATCGAACGTTTAGAATTTGAAAAATACATTAATACACAAAAAACATTGTAAAATTGACTAACACTTACCTTTTTTTGAATAGAATCAAAGAAAAATAACCAAATATCCAACCATAAAAACACTATAATTTTACTTATTAGTCATTGAGTAACTACAAATTACAAAAATGCAAGATAAATTTTATTATACAGTCACCAAATATATTTACTTCAAACTTTACAGACTGTTGAAAAACTGCTACCATATTTTTCCATATTTACATAACTACTAGCGGATACTGTCATTTTTAATTTTTTTACTTTAAAAACAACTAAAAAATTCTTTACATAGCTTAGATTTTTCTAAACATTAATCTAATCTAATCTGCAGCAAGCGCCTTTATATATGTCACGTACAACCAATTTGTTTTACGTATAATTTATGTTAGAAACGAGTTTTCAAAATAAGTTTTAACATTGTAAATATCATTTTCGCACTAAAATTTTGCGATTTATATTCATAAAATGAGCAAAAGTAACAGTATGTAAAGTTCTAAGTAAATATATTTGGAGATTGTAAAGTAAAGTTTAACCTAACGCAATAATATACTAACGAATTATTTAAAACCACTACACTTATTGTTCGTTAGATAGATAACAGAACTACACATCACTTCTCTTTCACAAAACACATATTATTATTATTATTGATCGTTACAGTACCGATAGCTATACATAAAATCAATAGAAAATCAGTATAAAAATATTACAAAAAGTCTTTCCAAACACACAAAAAAACGTTCGTACATGACGAAACCAATCCGACTACTGAAGAATAATATAAATAAAAAATTTAAATGAATAAACTTGTCCACACCAATAACAAATTAGTGTTCATAATTTTATTCAAGGTTCAATTAAATTTCTCTTTAAATATATATGTTTTAAGATTTTAATAAAATGTGCTAATTAACCGTAATTAACCATAACACATAATTGTAATTTTGTTGATAACTTGTGTAGTTTTAATTGTTATACTTGTATAATTTGTAAAGAACATTATTGCTTTTCACACAGATTAAAATTGAAGTAAATTTATAAAAAATTAACTTTAAAAATAGCTACGAATTTAATTTAATATCACAAATATATATATATATATATATATATATATATATATATATATATATATATATATATATATATATATATATTAAGCGTATCCAAATAGTGGTATTACGTAGAACGACGTAATTATGTTACTATTACAATAATAAACATTATTATACAGTATGTAGTTAGTTACTAATGGTAGTAACAAACATGACTACATTATTAAGTGTATTTAATCTGACATCTCCGTCCATCATATTAAAATTTACTAATCGTAAGTTAAGTCAATTGATAATTGTATTGTTTATATTTGTTTGAATTTGAATTTTATTCTGGAATATATGTAAAGTTGTACAAGAAATGCAATGTACACTGCCAGATTTGTCAGAATTTGTATATTTGATCAAAGAAAGAATAATTCTCACAAATCACATGATAATATAAATAATATATACATATTCGTGCAAGCGTATTTAATATGACATCTTTCGTCTATATTGAAAATTATTATGTTAATTGACAGTTGCCTTGTCTATTTTTGCTTAAATTTAAATATGATTATTGAAAATGTTGGAAGAAATGCAAAGTACACCGTCAGATTTGACAGAAACTCTATATTTATAAAATTTTAACAAATATTCCACGAAACATTTAACTTGCAAACTAAAACGATTTCCAAGTACATTATCGATTAGAATTCATCTAACAAATCAATCATTACAATCATACACATATATTGCGCTACAGTATTTCGCTATAAAACCAAACCAGCAGTCCTCAATCAAACCAGTACCTAGGTAATTACCATAAACGAGAATGTGCCTGCAATGATAGTCCAACAAACCGTTGCGATAATGAAAACATCAAATAAATTACTTTACAAATCGAACACTCTGTACAATACACACACACACCTATATATATATATATATATATATATATATATATATATATATATATATATATATATATATATATATATATATATATATATACAATATAACGTTATGACCGAATATTTGATTTAGCTTGGTCGTACCACAGCATTGGTTATGCTGGACTGGTTATTTGGCAGAGGGATGGTTAGGGAAAGGGAGGTGATTGTAACCCGGTTTCGTTGTAACCGTTAACCGGAGTAATTGCGTATGCGTCATCCATCATAGTAAATTGCCAAGTTGTCTGCATTTGAAGTTTACCCCGTCGTTCACATATATGTAACTGCGCGATGCATGACTATGACTTCATGTTTGAGGATTATATGCAGTTCCAGAGAGGCTAGTTGCTTGCATATTGTGTTAGTTTACCTGAATAATTTAAATAAACTGCCTTGTTTAGTTCAGAGAGAATTTGGGATTTAGAATTTCTAGATTCTATTTTTACATAATTTTTTTTTGGTATAAATTTGCTGTTAGTATTATCGCAATTCTAATGCTGATCATACTCAAATAAAAAAGTTTTTTCTATCTTCTGTAAAATAATGGTTTTGTGGCTTACAACACATTGTTGTTGCATAGACGATATACAAATGATATAAATAACAAACAAACAATCGCAGAAACAAGTTATTAGATAACGGAATACAAGTAACTAGATTACAAAAATGTATAATTGCTAGATCTAACAATATTAATAGTAGAGAAGCAATAGAAATTTACAAAGATAACAAAACAATGTAAAATCTGGTTTCCTTTAATTAATAAATTTTAAAATTTTGTAATCTAGTAATGTAATAGTTAAAAATGATGAATGGAAAATAGTAGCAAATAAAATTGAGACACCCAGTATATCCGCAACATATTCAAAACCAAAGTATAAAAATAAAATCACATTTCCTTATCGGATAAAAACCGGCAGTTCGACTGAAATCCGTCTTTAAATTCTCACTCAGTCCCGATCTGCAATATTACAATATCAAGTTCAATTTCCCTCGCCCTTTAAAAATTATTTTATATTTGGCATCGTTGGCGTGACATTTCCATTGCCCTAGCATCTCCGGGATCTGACTGCAAACCATCCGGTTCCGATTTCCGTATAGATCACGTGACCCGTTACAATGCGTGTTATTGGTTGGTCACCAACCGACAAGACACTTCTTTACTCATCCTTTTTCTCGTGTCCTTTTTGCTTGAAAGAGAATTTTTGGGAGGATCTTTATACTGCTGGCTTGAAAGCTTGAAAGTCTCCGCAATGGGACTGATTTATTATTTCATATCCTTTGCTCAATGCCTCAATGGTAAATTCTTTGCTATAATCAGTTTTAGTTTTTTTGATTTGAAAAATCGTTTTGTCTGTAATTAAGATTGTTTTGATAAATCACAATAAATAATAAAATTGTAGATTCTAAACAACAGTCAAGCATAATTATTTTAAAAAAATCAGCAACACTTTATATTAAATTCAAAAAATATGTACTACTATAGTATAAACGCTATAATATTATTGATCACAAATTATGTATTGATAATAATCATGAAAATTATATGTAATATGTTTTACAACAATTTCAGAGTTATGATGTTAAATAATAAAATTGTTATTAAGTATCAGAATTCAAAGAATGTTCTTCTAAAATATATTAACATTTAAGAGTATTTGTAACTTATGACTAAGATAAAATATTGTATACTACTTAAATCAATATAAAAATTATTAAAAAAAATTGCTTAAAATAATTTACAATTCAGTTACCCAACATTTGAGTTTTCACTTACATCTAGTATAATATATGGCTGTGTTTAGTTAATAAATAATTTGAGTTTATTAATATTAAGCCTCATTCACACTGCCATTCTAATTTTAATTTTACGCACAAACAAAAGAATTTAACAAATCCAAATGTTTGGCATTAAAACTAAAAATGTGTGGAGTGTTTGGATTAGTAAAATTCTTGTGCTGTAAAATTAAAACTGAAATCAGAATGAGGATTTAATGTTCAAAGAAAATTTTGTCTAATTTATACAAAGTCATACATCTAATATCCACTATAATCTTTAAAATTTAAATTTCTAAATACAGTAATTTTTATAGTAGAAAACTACAAATTAATGTCACCTACAAATCCATTCAGAAAAATATTTAAACGAACTTTAAAACCGGATAAGAATAAAACGTGTAACATTTTATTTTATCTATTAAGCTATGCTAACAGCTTTTTCCAACCGTAGTATTACAGCAATAAATTACAGGATGTTCAAAAAGTAACAAAACGTTCACGAACACGTTTTCATAACGTTCGTAAGATGTTCTGGTCGATAAGTTATATGGACAAACCAAACGAACGTTCACCATTTTTGTAGCTTTTCTTTTTGTACAGTTTTCTTGGTAAGTGAAACATTTTCAATACAATGTTTCTAGATAGTTTTGTCGTTCTACAAAGTCGTTTAGATGTCTTTTTGTTGTAAAATATAAAAAGTTTAAAATATAATAAACACAAAAGTTAGTATTACGAGTTTGATTTTAAAATCGATTTTAACTAAAACCGATTTTCATATAATGCAGTCATAAAATCAGACACTAAACAAAAGAACTAAAACTGAATTCTATAGGTATGCGCATAGGAAAGATAAGTAATGTAATCTTCCGCTAATTCAAATTATGAAAATTTACTAAATCAAAATCAAAAGAATACTGGTAAACCCATATACGACATGTTTCTAACCTATAACGGAAGCTGAAGCGGAAACTGAAGGTACAGTCCGACTGGAAAGAGTTGGCGATTCAGGTCAGCCAAAACGGCCAGTGGCGTAACAGCACCTATAGAGGATGGTGAGGTGCAGGTATGTATACCAGATTGCGGTACAGAAATAATCATTCAAATTCAAACTAAATTCAAAGGATACAAGCCCGTAATAATATCTCAAAAACTATAAAAGCTAAGACATCAGTAAAATTGCACAGTAAAAAATGTAATTTAAATTCATATAATTTTACATAGTTTTTAACAGTAAAATAAGAACATTTTGTAATTTTTTGTGACAATTTACTACGTATATTTTTATGAAATAATTACATTCATAGTATAAGTTCATAAATTTTTTACAATGTAGATTAAAGTTACTTCATCCATCTTTTTTATGTATTTACTTACAATAACGGATAACACACTACTAGCATAAATACTTAAAAAAACATTTCTATTGCATTTAAACGATGTGTAATATGTACATATTACTATTCACATTACTTAAACTGAAAAAAAAATGGTAGTAAAATAAAAAATTTATACATTTAATATTTTTTCATTTCTTAAAATTAACAACATACTATATCATTTAACTATTTTGCACCAAATACTCAAACTAATATAAAATTTTAATACCTATATTGTTTTTATTTAAATCAGGATTATTCAACCTTAACTAATTTGAAGAAAGCATTTTAATAAAAATATTGGAGGCAAGCATCCGAAATAACAAATACAATACATATATTAATAATTATAATACGTAATACATTCAATTCAAGTTATGTATATTTTTTTATTCACAAAAATCAAATCTCAAAAATGTTTTATACAGTTTTAATTTAGGCAAAATTCAAGCAATAAAAAAAAATTCCAACTAAAAAATTAATACAGTAAAAATTAAAAGCATTAATTTAGTTGGTCGACATTTTATGTGATTGACAAAAAAGAAATAGAAAAATATCATTTATAGTGTGCGTTTCGTTAAATAGAAATACAAGTACATAGTGTAACATTTTATTCAATTGAATCGGCGCGTATTTGTATTGAACCAACATCATTTTCTGGTCGAATACTTTTTCTTCTCGTGACCGTCGTACACGAAGAAATAATCCACTTTTATATCTTTTTTTTGCGCCGTCAAATGATAATCCACTTTTGATATAACTTTAATCAAGAACTTATTCTTCTAGTCGAGCGAAATCCTTTTGATATTTTTTTCTTCTCCGTTCCTCCTTGTTCGACTTATAAGTAAATATAATAGAAAAGAATATAAACTTAATGAAAGGAATATAAGTACATTGGCACTAGTTTCAGAAAGTTTTAGATACCGAGGATTAATATTATATATATATATATATATATATATATATATATATATATATATATATATATATATATATATATATTGTGTATTATATAAATCTAATTAAAACTAAATTGTAAATTTGTTTAATCGTATTTATTTTATGACAAACTTTCATCCATAAATGAATTATTATCTTCGTTTCATGCATTATAACTTTCTGTTATTTGAAATGTTACTAAAATTAGGAAGAAATTCATATTTGTACTATGTATTGAAACTATATAATGATCTACTTCAACTAAAATTTATAAATAATAAATTAGATATAAATAATGTGTAATGTCTCCTTGGCTATTTAATTTATATATGGATGTTCTTCTTCGGAAAGCTTTCTGTGGTAATGATGATATACAAATTGGTGATTGCATTGTACTTGCTTTAGCGTATGCTGATGATGTGGTTGTTTTGGCTGAATCTGAAGAACAACTGAGAAGGATGATTGATAGAATTAATGTTGTTGGTAAAGATATGAATCTTGTGTTGAATGTTGATAAGTGCAAAGTTTTAGTTTTTGAGAAGGGTGACTTGATGACTGAATGTAATATTGATGATTTGGGTAGTTTGCTGTCTAGAGTTGGCCGTTTTGATCATGATATTGAAAGGAGAGTAAATGCTGGTTGTAAGGTTTTGGGTGCTTTGGGAACTTTTGCTAGGAATCTAAATGTTTCCAAAAAAGCCCGTTTGAGTACATACAATACAGTTTTGATGCCTACGTTGATGTATGGTAGTGAATGTTGGGTTTGGTTGCGAAAGCATAAACGGAAAATGACTGCTGTGGAAATGAGATTTTTACGTGAGATATGTGGTGTAAATAGGAAAGATCGGGTACAAAATAGATTAGCGTATGATGAGTGTAAAATTGAAAAAAATGTTGTAGCAAAAGTTGGTGTTAGTCAGTTAAAATGGTTCGGACATGTTGAGCGAATGTCTAATGAACGTTTGCTGTTAAAGATTTATTTGAATGATTTTGATGGTATACGTTTGCGTGGACATCCGATGAGTAGTTGGAGTGGTATGATTGAGAGTGTTTTACGTGAGCGAAAGTTTCCAAGTAGTAGGAATAAAAGAGCATGTATGAGAGGAATTATGAATGTGGATGAAGCGAAAGTTGCTTGTTTGGATAGGAATGTTTGGAGGCGACTGATTTCGAGATGATGAAAAGAGTTTGTGCCACACCCTTTTGGATACATGGCATGAATGTGTATGTATGTATGTATGTAAATATATATATTTTGAAAGCTTACCTTGCATTTTGAGTTATAGTTACATTTTCAGTAGGTACGTTGATAATTATAATCTTCTACTAGAAGACAGATGCAAAATAATGATTATTAAGCTACATTAAATTTTGCATATGTCTCCGGTATTAGATCACAGATTAGGAATTTAAATGTCAGGCAAATGTCGTAATCCATCCGAATTAGTTATAATCATTGCAGTCGAAGAAAATGCTGTAGATTTTTTGATTATGAAACAGAAAATTGCATTTTTCGGTCTTGTATGTATGATATTTGTAAACAATTACATGACTTATTGAAAAACATGACTTATTGAAAAATTCATATATAATAAATATATTATTTTACAGAAGTAAAAGAAAAAAGAAAATATTCTTGTAAACTTGAAGAATAGTATTACTACACTGGTATTTTTATACTACTTTATATTGCTTACCAAACGACTACCCAAAAACGCGTTCTTACACAACTGACATTTTGCGAACAACTGTTTTTCACCAGCCGCCTAAAAACAATTGCTCTGTTTTTAAACATTTGCATGCATAGCCTGCTCATAAGTACTTATCGTAACAGTATTATTTAAAATAAAATATTTAAATGTAGTTTGGCAAACTTACAATTAGTTAATTGTTTGTGAACAATAAAAAGAATTTATTTTTTCTTATTAGAAATTTTCATATTGCAAAGTTTCTCTTCTATATTTTGACGTGCCTACAAGCCTATAATTTGGGATAATTCAATAAAATTAATATGGAAAAATGGCATCTAAAGATCCAACCATTTTTTTTTCTCAATAATTATTATTGCTCAATAAATCACAACTTAACAAACATTTAAAATTGGAAAAAACAAAAACTTGTATAACAAATAAATAATGTGAATATCTCGGTCTTCAACATTACCCATAATCTTTTAAACCTTTTCAGTGACAAACAAACAAACTGGGCAGAGAGACAAGACAGGTGGACGAAGGCAAAGAAAAACAATAGAAGCAGGAAGAGAAAAAAACTAGTTAATGAGCGCAAATACAACTGATTTGAATTAGGGCTAACTGAACTAATGGACCTGGGGGATTTCATTTCAAAAGACGTGTGCCCAGGGGTTGGTCCTTGGTACTGTGTGTAGTGTACCACATTCTACCGTCTATATAAACATCACACCGGAGAGACAATGTAAGAGAACGCCAGATAAAATGAGAGAAGAATAGAGGTCAAATCGCATGCGCCACCCTCATCATAGGGTTTATACTGAAAGTTTTTGGAAAATATTTTTACAAGTAAATATGATAAGAATCAATTTACATTACCTCCCAGAAACCACAATGTTTAATATAATCAGAATAAAATATTCACTTCATACAGATAAAAATTAAGTTCAGAGATTTATTGCTCAAGAATAAATTCAGATTAAATTAGAGTCAGTATTTCCAATTTTATTTATTTTTAAGATAAGTAAAAACCATAGGAAATTGGATAAAAATATATCTTTAAAACAAATGGCAACATTTAATTGACTAACTTTCAAATTATTCCAAGGATAAATTCATTCAAATATTTGAAATTATTGGGTCTTAATAAGTCAAATTTAATAGAATAAGATATTCCTAAAATAACTAACAAGAGAATGAAATAATTTCTATTAATACCAGGAATAATATTTAATTTTAACGTAACTTATGTACATGTATTTTTATCCTACACTATTTTCTGCACAATTCTAGTATGTTAATTTATTTGTTTGTAAATTTTATCCAAAAAAAAACACCATTTAAATTTTTGATAAAATAAGATAAATTTACCAAAAATGAGATCTTTTCAATGATTTAAAGCGATAACATAACAGTAGAATTATATACATGTTCTAAAAATATACCAATAAAAAATGTCACTTTGCAGTCAGGGGGTCAATTCTCAAGCGGTGAAATATTCACATCGAGTGAGAGACAAATCGTATTCTCGAGCATTTATTTATTTTATTTATGTTTCATTTCATCTCATCGTATATAAAATATCTCATCATATTTTAGTACATGAGATTGTCGTGAAATTCAGTAAAATTTGTCAGCTCAATGTATGTATAATCTCTAAATAATTTGATTATAACATTTAATTTACGTTTAAAGATATGAATTTTATTTAAAAATGCACATGAATATTCAGTATTATAATAAATATTGTTGTTTAATTTTAAAAATAGCTGATGAATTAGAAATTGCAGCTGCAATTTAAATGATATTTATATTATATTAATAAAATATAATCAAAGAAGCTATTTTTCATTTATATTTATCTGTTCGCATCTCATATGTAAAATAGTGAAAACCTCTGTGAAATGAGATATAAATGAGATGAAATATTTCATCTCATTCCACAAAATATACAATAAATCGAGAATCAATATCATTGATATCAGTGAAATTTCAAAACAATTATAATTCGATAATTGCATAGCATCCTTATAACAAAAATATCTTGCAGATTGCTTATTTAAACTTATGTATTTACAGATTTTAAAAATTGTGTTTGGTCAGAAATCATGTGAAAGAGTTGTGACTAGTTAAAAACTGTAAATTATTAAAAGCATAATTTAATAAATAGACATGTATTATAAATATATTATGTAACTGTAGTACAAAACTATAACTTTAAAAATCCGTTTAAATAACATAAAACTCACCAGAACTCACTATATTAAATTTTATTTTAAAATTTGACTTTTGTTTATTATTCATGTCAGTTTTTATATATTTTTTTTAATAAAGATATATGTTTAATATATTAAAATTATGTTTCCAACATTAATATATAAAATATATTTCAAGTATCTTTTTCACAAAAAGTTATTAAAAAAACTTGTCAGTCATTTTCTGATCACAAAAAAGAACCACCTCTCACAAATTAAAAAACATTTGCACTTTTCACTTCTTACCATCAACAATAATGAAGATCCAATCATCCCAAAAACTTTCTGTTTCAACGTCATCGCATAATCAATTTCTTCTTGTAAATCTTGTCATGAGACAATACAGATATTGTATGTTATTGTAATTTTAAAGCACCTTAGAAAATTATGCCTGTTCACACTATAAGTCGTCACTCACGAAACATATCTATATTTCAAGTACGGTTTTTTTTGTAACTTTATCTCTCTCTTTTTGTTAGTGATAACTTACAATGTGAACAAGAAATTGGAGATAAAGGTATCTTTGTCTTCTGGCTAGTAGCAGTAGTGACATTTGCTTCGACATACAGAATTCGGAAACAAAGCTATGGTTACATAAACAAACGCAGCTAGCATAAACGTATGCCATGTGTTTTCATTGAGGTTGAATAATTTATTAAAAGGTTTTCCTACTAAGTATGACAATACAATATTCGGACACAAACGCCTTTTATACACGTAATGTGAATTTGTACAAAGCCTTTTGTCATAATTATTTCTTGCATGCATGAGATAATTTTTAAAAGTAAATAAGAATTTCGATGTGGACGAATTTTATATTAGAAGATAAATTATGTAACGTTTAGATGACAATATATAATAGCGGTTCTTAACCAGTGGATCGCAAATCTCCAGAAACATCAATGTTCGCAGAGAAATACAAATATAATAAAAGTCTGTGCATTAATTTGTTTCTCACTTCTCCGTAAATTTAAAAATCTTTCATAAAAACTTTAAATTAAGTTTTAGTGGTCCGCAGCACTAAAATAATATTTAAAGACCAGGTTGCAGAAAACATTGTTAAACACTTTGTAAGTTAACTTGCCAACTGACCAGTCTAGTTACCTAGTTAATTTGTTGGTTATTTTAATAATACTTTGTGCAACCAGGTCAAAAAGGAGTAATAAAAAGTTACTTCACTGCAAATAGCAATTTAAAAAAAAAAGCATTTTAATTTTAAATTCAGTATAAAAAAATTTTAGTTATAATCATTTGTAAAAAAATGTTTATAATTTTTTTTATATTATAATAAGTATTAACAATGCGCAATAATAAAAAATTACTAATTTCTATTTGTTTTCAAAAATTATTATTTCAAAGCGTATGTGAATATGTAAATTAGCATCATAAATGTGAATGAAGTAAAGATTGCTTGCCTGGATAGAAATATTTGGCGAAAATTAACTTCTGCTTGAAATGAAAGAAATTTGTACCACACTCTTATGGATACATAGCGTGATTGTGTTTGTATCTATAAATCACAAAATTAAATTTAGAAGATATGTTTTCTTATCAACAAAGCTTCATTGCTTCCAATTCATTCCAAATTACAATCACACACAGTTCGTGCCTTGAAGAAAGAAAATATAGAAAAATTTCTAAATTTCCAGCAAACAAGCTCGTCAAATACCACCTAATCATTTAGCCCAATTCATCGTCACGGTTACAAGAAAAAGAACCGCGTCGAAGTAAAGTAGCTGAATGCAAGACAAGAAAACGAAAAAAGAAGAAACGAAGAAGAAAAGACATGCGAACGCAAGCAAGACAAAGCGAAGACCCTTAAAATATTCTGAAACGTTTACATCGCTCGCACCTCCATCTTACGCCTTTCCCCCGCCCCCCACAAAACCGCATATTTACAAAACATTTGCAAGTAAAATAAATCCTCTCGCGCCGTTATAGCATGAACGGTGCAAAATGACAACGATGGCTACAGGACCGATCTTAGGCATGTTTTAATTCAAGTATTTAGTGTTTAGTACGCGTGTTTTAATGAGCGAACGTTTACATGTGGTATGAATAAAAGTGGTATGTATAAGAGGTATTAAAAATGTTCTCATTAAATAGAAAGAGTTTGTGCTATGTTCGTATTTCTAGATATAATTACTCAACTGCTGTAATTTTACATAACTGTTTCAAAATACATAATATCAAAACTATTACAAATATTATGTAATATGATATTAATAATGGGATGGAAAAATACTTATTAATGTTTTTTTAGTAAAGTCTCTTTTAGTAAATTTACAGAATTTCAGTAAATTTGTTGTCATAAATTTTCTATAAATAAGTAAAATTTATTTAGTTCTGTAATATTATTTATTGTTGGTATAATTACATACATTTAGAAATTTATATAAAGGATGTATTTTATAATTATTATAGATATTACTATGCAAGCTGTAATTTTACATAATTTAAAAAGTTGTACCAACAATTTGTAATTCTAGATTAAGTATATATGATGTAATTTGCAAAAAGTAAGCAATTTTACATACTCATTAGGTCATTTTTACTTACTTTATGTGATTGTTATAAATTATGTAAAAATAACAGAATTTTGAGGTAGAAATACAGAATATTTATAGTAAAATAAAATTACAGATTTTTTTATAGTAAATTTTACTATTATTTTTCTGAAATTTCGCAAATTTTTTTACAGTGTATATATTAAAAATCGAATAATTATTCGATATTCTGTCTATTCGGCCATTTTTTTTTTTGTTACTATTTGGTATTCGGTCAAATATTTATGGATATCTCATAAACAGTATTTTTTAAACTCCATAAAATTTTGAATCTTTCAGTATCAGTAAATCATATCTATGGGCAAGCAAAATTCTTTATTTTTATTTTGCCCTGCCCTTTACAATATAATTATTGATTTAAATTCTTTACTTTATCTGATTCTATGGATAATATTAAAATAATTGAAATAAAATAGAAAGCATTGTTTTAAAAAAATCTCTTTAGAGGAATCGGTTAAATTGATCTAAGACCGGTCCTGATTGACAACGAATGACGGAGATAAAGAAAACAGAAAAGAAAGAATGAAAGTAAAATATTCGTCATTGCGTTGATGGTAAAAGGAGTGGAATGGAAAAGAGCAATTTTGTCTGATGACACATGGCAGACAGCAACCAAACAAATACCATACATACAGTATGTGTATGTATTTATATTTTTTTCCTCTTCTGAAGCATATTGTTCCGTATAAAAAAGCTATATGTCATGTTTTGAAAATATTATTTTTATTTATTTTTTTTCAAAATAAACAATTTTAGTCAGTTAATTTTGGTTTTTGCCGAAGACGTGATTAAACTAAAATAATAAAAATTCAATTTCACACTCTTCATACACTAATCTGTTTCGTATTAGATTTACTTAGTTACATCACATACCCTACGCAAAAACTCCATTTCTTTTGCAGTCAAACCCAACATTCAATACCATACATTATCGTAGACAAAAAAACAGCATTGTATATATTCAGACGGACTTTTTCGAAAAAATAAATAAATAAATTTTAATTGCATTTATTCGAATTTTGACTAACACTATTCCTAATATTTTTTGAATCAAACATCGAACGAAAAACAATAAAACTTAATATCTAGATTACTTCCGATATACTTCAAACTGCAACTAGTAACTGGATTTCATGAAAAAAATCAAAATCTTAATCGAAATTGTAATTTCTATTGTATCATTTACCGAAACAGTCGTATGCGTATTTCATAACCATTATATTTTTCGATTTTGATCCTATTCAACTGCAAAATCCAGGTACAGACTGCTTCATATTTATAAATGAATGACCAATATTCGTTCTTGATCAATATATGATTTGCGGACTTTGTGTAAACATGAATCGTTCTGATAGAGTAAGAAAATAACGCCGCAGGGGTATGAACTTAATACCTTCCAGTACACATAAACATCATCGAAAAATAATAAATATTTTCAGCCCCGGATATTTCGATATGTTTCGGATTTATTGACGATACGAGACGATAAAAATATTGTTTTTATACGTTGAGAGAAAAATCTATATTTAATTTCTGTTGCTGTCAATTAAGCAAACAAAATTTATTTTATTTCTCTTTTTTTTATATATATCACGAGTTGTGAAGATATAATTGTATTATACTTCGGGTTATTTTTAATTATTTCTTAATGAAGGTACTTCCCATTAAGTTTTTTAATGAAGGTTTTTTTCAGCTGTCATAAGAAGTTTTTTGTATGACATGCTGGTGTTATATATTTTGAAAGTAACATTAAGAATTATTAACTCTATCTTTAATATTGTAGAAATTCATTATTTAATACGAAATATTAATATTAAATAGTATATTATGTTACGAGGAACAGAAAGCGATGATTAATGTGTTGAGCCCAGATATTTGTAGCCGAGCAAAGCCGAAACCGAGCAATCTGGGCGAAACAGATATAAAATTTTTTCTTCAAGCATTCTAAACAAAACTAAACTAAAATACATGCCAAATAACCGTAATCTTACTAAATTTGTAAAATAGTATGTATATGTATATATTATTTATATTTCTTAATTATTTATCTTATTTTTTGGTTAAATATATAATTTCTGACCATCCTGGGCAGTATACATTGCATTTCTTGCACTTCTTCACACATTTTCAATAATCAAATTCAAATTCAAACACTAATAAACTATGCAATTGTCAATTAACTTAGCTTGACTTGATAACTTTAATATAACCGTCGAAGAAGTGAAATTAAACACACTTGACCGCGTTTCGTTAGTCGAATATGTAGTTTCTGATCACCCTGAACGATGCACATTGCATTTCTTGTTGATATGTACAAGAAAAATTTGCATACTTTATTTATGAGTTATCGAATCATAAATATAATTATTTTTAACATTTACTTTTTAATCTTACACAAATTACATAGTAAAAACTATTTCCGAACTAATTATATTTAAATAAAAAAGCTTTGGATTGAAGTTTTGTTTTATTTTATATTAAAATTCAACGTATATCATCAGTAAAAAATACATACAAATGACATAAATAATAAACAAACAAAACATAGAAATACGTTACTAGGTAACATAATACAAATAACTAGATTACAAAATTTCATAATTTATTAATTAATAATCAGTTACAGTGATTTCTAGGTGGAACAACTCTTAACAATCTTTACTTGCATTGTCAATGGTAGGTCAAGAGACCTACAGCATATAGTGGGTTCCGAACCACTCAGGCCTAGTCAATATCAGTTTCCTGGTACAAGGTTTTATACGAGAAATAATATTTAATTTAATTTCCGGTGTGAGCGAGAAGCTTATTTATTTTATTTATTATATTTTTTACAAAAAGGTAAAAAATGTAAAAAAATTAAATTCTGTTTGCAACTAAATCCACGCTCCTGATTGTGTATCTGTGTATATGGGGGTTGGGAGTTTCTAACGCTAAAATTTTCGCCCGCGTTCCAAATCGATACGAGATGACCCTGAGTGAAACAGGATTCTCGTTGCGTCTTTGCCAAATGCTCGCGAGGCGAGCGGCTTGAATCTTCCTTCCATCATTTTGTGTACGTGACCGACCTAAATTCACTGGGATTGGGTCAAGTGGACCGAGCCAGGCGAGCGAACGACTACCCGGTTACCCGTTACCCACTTACTACCGGTTACCGTGCTACGAGTAAGGTAGTTTGAAAAATTTAAAAATGTTTCGTCTGAAATTTTTACGCGGCCGAGAGTTTTAATATTTTACGGTACTTTAGCTATATTGAGATTTTATTAATTATTTAAAATCACGCGGCCGTAAGGTTTTCCGAATTACCACTTGATTAATTTAGATTTAGACGATAAATTTGCAAATATTTTTTATAGTATTGGTATACATAAAATTTTATATATTGCTAGTAAAATTTTTATTAGATATTAAATTTAATAGAAATCTTTATTATATATATTTTATCAAGAGCATGTTCAACAATTTTAGCAGATTATAAACGGAGTACACCTAAAAATCTAAAAACATACACAGTAAAAAATATTTGGCATTATCATGTTCCCATTTGAAACCGACACCGAAAATAATACAAAAATTATATTAAGTTAAAACCGATAAAAAAAAACAGTTAACCGATATTTTATAAATATTTTGTTAACGTTAACTGTAACCGATGTTTTAAATTCTTAATGACCGGTAACCTTCGTAAAAAAGTATTACCTTTTTTTTGGGGAACGAAATCGAAATATTAACGTACATATTTTTTAGCGAAATTTAGTAATTTTAAACTTTGTTATCAAAAATGGTATCATTATCATTCATATTAAAAAATTTAATTTTTATTTCTAAATTATGAAAAAAATATTTTATAACCTAAAATATATACACTATTTGCACATAACCTTCAGGCTTTCACGGCCGATATTCATTGAATTTATAGAATTTTATGAGTTGGTACACTGTGGTCGATCTATCCTTGTCGCAGGGCGGGCGGTATACATTAATATTTCTTGCATTTCTTCACTCATTTTCAATAATCAAATTCAAGCGAAAATAAACATATTAACTGTCAATTAACGTAAATTGACTTAACAATTTTTAATATAGCCGTCGGAGATGTCAAACACTTGATCGTGTTTCTTTGGTCGAATATACAGTTTCTGACTATCCTGGATGGTACACAATGCATTTCTTGCACTTCTTCAAGCATCATTAATAATCAAATTCAAAATCAAGCAAAAACAAACAATGCAATTGCCGTTTAATGTAACTTAATTTGATTTAATAATATTTAATATGACCACCAAAGATGTCAAATTAAATCCCTTTGACGCTATAATTGTGTCTGGTACTGCCACCAATAGTATATGTAGTAACCAACTGCTGCATAACAATATATATTGTTGTACTAATAACATATTAACAATATAATAACGTAATATCAATATTTTAATACTCTGGAAGAAAAACGTTATTTTAACAATATCATGTAGAAGAAATTAAATTACAAAAGCAATGATAAAAAATTTAAAAATGGAAGAAAAAAAAACAATTAAAATCTTTGAAACTATAACATTTTAATTACATTCCATTTGCTTATTATTACAATCTGTGTAAGTCCAAATAAAAAGTATTTGAAAATATAACATTCAATTATTTTAGAAAAATGTACATTTTTAATAAAATTGTACGTTGCGTAGACATTCCATTAATATTGAAATATTTTTTCATAAAAGCAATGATGTTATACTAATAAAATACAAAAACATATTGCTTAGTTTTCGGTTTTAACTAATAACAATTTTGAAAATACAAAAACTAAAAATCGAGCCAGTAGAATTGAAAATAATACAAATAAAATTCTCAAAACCATTGAACCGTACAACCAACCCATAATTATATTTTATCATGTACAACCATACAAACCAGTTTAATACAAAATAAAATGACAGAAGCATAACACGTGTCCATATTAGATATGAGGACCCAACAAACCCTATGACTACATAATAATATTTCAGTAATATTTAACCAAGCTAGAAGCCCGTGTTAACTTTTGTAAATTAGAAGTTAATTCCCGAATTTCGAGGCTAATCCAACTTTCCGAATGAATATGTGAGTTACACGAATACCGAGACACACTTGCATAATATAGATGATAGAAACACAGTGTACAGAGCGGTAGAAAGGGTTGTATGTGTGGGTAGAGCTTTAATATGGTGGCATGTATCCAAATGAGAGTAGGCGAGCGCGCGCCCCCTTAATGAATGTCTGAAATTAGCACCTTAAGTCCTTGATTTGTAACGCTAAACGTGCAAGACCCGGGGTTAACCCGATATTTAGCCAAGATGGCCGTGCACCTGTTCATTGATTGTTGAGCCGTATGTGTGAATTGTACTTACAATTAGATAGAATTATTGATTTTGATTGGAAAATATAAAATAAAATTTTAAAGAGGTATTATGATCAAATATGGGCATTTACGCCTAAAAAAGTATGTTATATGTTTATGTGTAAAAAATGCGTAAATAAAATCAAATTTTACTAAGCCACTAGGAGTGTTTTGTTTGTATTTGTCAATCTTGTTGTGAGATATATATATATATATATATATATATATATATATATATATATATAATATATACATTTTTTTTTTAATTTTGAGACGAGAATAAGCGCAAATTTATAATTTCATTATAAATTAGTCAAAAAAAGTAAAAATATTTCGCTTTGTGCATGAAATGTGGATGCGAAGTAAGTGATATTATTAATATTATATAGGATATTCTTATTTTTCCTTTTGTACAATAATTATACCTGATTTTTTTGTGATATTTTTTATAATTTGAGCAGAAATAAATGTGGTAAAAATATAAACAATTTTTGATATTAAATACAGAACAAAAATACAGAACTTAAACTTAAACTGTTTTATTTTATAAATATTTATTTTTACATGTTGTACATTTTTTTTTGTAAAAAAGTTGTAAATTTGTTTAATGTAAAAAATAGTTTTTTTACGCGTAAAAAATAATGACGTATTATACCTGCTCATCCGTTATAACAATTTTGGTACTGTAATTTTTGTATATATCTAGAACGCAATAGAATCAAACTTTATTTAGCTTTTGGCTAATTAATTCTGTTGTAATACATATTTACAAAATTTTAAAAATTACCGGAAATTTACAAATGTTGCATAATATTTACAATATTACTGACATATATAATTTATCAAGTTATTTACTTAATTATTAATTTTCATTAACTTTATACAAATAAGAGAAATATTAAATATTAAAATTCATGTATGTAATACAACCGACTAGAAGACTACATTAACGCATTACTTAGTCATGACTAGTCAACAATAATATAATTATATTATTGTGATATTAATGTGTTTGTTTCATCGTGGGCTCGTAGTCTAGTGGTTAGTACGATTGCTGCGAAAGCAAGAGATCTAGAGTTCGAACCCCAGCGAGGCCAATACATTTTTTGAAATTTATTAAATTTTCTAATTATATATAAGTTCACTGCGATTAAGTGGAAATTAAAATATTTGTCTCCAAATATGTAGTATTTAATAAGCTTGAATTATATATATATATATATATATATATATATATATATATATATATATAATAAAAACTGGAAAAATGTTTAAATTATCTACATAAATGTATAAATGCATACATATGCATACTTCAAAAAAATATATAAAGAGTAAAAATTGTAATAATAATACGAGTTTCCTAATGCCATAATAAAGGTCAAGAATGCCTGTATAATATCTGGACATGATAAAAATGGAGGCAAGGAAAAAAAACCGTTCGCTCATGGAATGTGTATTTTTAGGACGATGATATGAATTTCATTTTGTAAAATACTACAGAAAAGAATTTCAGGTATTTAAATATATGGTGAAGAGAGTCGAGCTATTTCGTGCTAAGAAAATGAAATGTTTATATTATTTACATTTTTTTTTGTTTCTTTTTTTTACTTTTATTTTATGGCTATTTAAAAATTCCAGTTTTTTTTTTCTTCTTCTTATTTAAGTTGTCATTTTTATTCTGTCGAGATATTTTTGTTTACATTTGAGATAATTTGCTTATGTTATGTATATGTATGTGTCACAAAAAAAAAAACCAAAAATGTTTTTAATATAACGATATTTACTACAATAATAATAACATAGTAAAAAATCTTTCAGAATTCATTATATTAAAATAAAACGGCTTTAGTTTGTAGTTCTGTATTAATATTTATTAATAATCAACGTTTAGAAGTACTCAATGTACATCTTCATCAAGAGAAATGATACAAATGATATTTATAGTAAAGAAACAGAACATAGAAACAAGTTACTAAGTAACAAGATAAATAACTAGATTATAAAATTTATAAAAGGTCAATACGTCTAAATTTACTATTTCACAACATGCGTTAGAAAATCTTTATAATGTAAAATTCGAAGATACTGTAATTCCCGTTTTACACGACGCAACTTTCTGTGGGATTTTCTTGCGCAACAATATTGTACAAGAAAGTTGCGCAATAATATTGCAAAAATATATGTACGTTTTACACGATGCAAGAAAATTGCACTGCGATTTTGGTTATTTCATTCCAAGATGCCAACTAATTAAAAAAATAACTAAACGTCAAAGTATATCATAACTGTATAACCTTCAAAATAAACACACGAAATATATAAAATAAATAAATTTTATTGTAATTTATTTTTTTAATGTATGACACACCTCATAGGAAAATCAAATATAAATAAAAAAAATACTGATATTGTGCCTTTCATAATAAAAGTTGGTAAGACTGAAAGTTACTAAAAAGTAACTAGAAATTGCAAGGCCATGCAATTAAATTACAGCGTGTTCTAATCCGTGCAACTTGTCGCCGCGACAAAATTGCGTGTGCAATTTCTGTATTACACGAGAAATTTTCTTGTGCAATTTTGTTGCGCAAGAAAATCCCACAGAAAGTTGCGTCGTGTAAAACGGGCATAATAAATGCAAGACCCATCAATATTAATAGTAGATTGATAAGAGAAGCAATAGAAATTTGTAAAAAAAAAGATAATATTTATCAGTGTAGAGGCACTGATTTAAATAGAATTTGGTTTCCTTTAACTAAAAATTTATAAAAAATTTATAAAAATTTTACATAGTAACTTATCTCTATGATCTGTTTATTTACTATAATGTCATTTGAATAATTTTTCCTGATGGTGATATATTTTAATATTAAAAATTCTGAAAGATTTTTTTTACTATATTATATTTTTATAATTTAAAATTATAGTAATGAAATGTATGTTATGCAAATATGTATATATTTCTGTCGAAAATATATTCATCATTCTTTTTTTTTTTAATTCAACATGGCACAACAACTCCTGTATATGACTACAGTTTAATTAAATTAACAACCACATACAAACTGATATATAGAGAATACAAAAAATAAAAAATAATAATAATTGAATTAAATGTCAGTCTATAATGTGAACCATACATATAAAAACTAAAATAAAAAAAAACAAAATTATTTTATGTTGTTAAAACAAAAATTTAAAAAAAATAGGGCTAGTTGGCTATGCAATTAAAATACCGTGTGCTTCACAAATCACAGCATACATATATAGTTTTTATAACCAGCGTCGGATGTCACTTTATATTCATGTAACCAGTAGAATATTTTGTTTTATTATTTTTAATTTTTGTAAGTTATGTTTTTTTTACCAGAATTCAACGTTAGCGCGATATGCAACTTTTTAAATGAAAGAACGTCTCGTACATATTAAAAAAACATAAAAGTTGAACAAATTGTAATTGAGTTGTAGAAATCTAGTTATCGTGTCGGTTAGACTTTTTTTTTGGTTTTCCTGTATTATTGTTTTGTTTCATGTCTGGTGTATGTTGTGAGTACGTTTACATGAATGCATGTTATAGGAGTAATATTTTATTTGTTTTTAATGTTTAGGCTTTTGATCCGAAAAAGGTTTTCGTATATTTTAGATTTGTAATATTGATTTTGTTTATACTTATTATGTATTCGAATCTGATATTCATTTACCAGAAATATAATAAAGGATATTCGATTAATTTCATGATAGAAATGTGACAGTTTAAAAAATGTAATTTTGTAGAATTATATTTAAAACTTATGTGTCTATTTAATTAAATAATATTGCTAATACTATCTGTTATTTCATTTACATACAAAGTAGTTGAAAGCTTTAATATAATGAGCTCAAAGATTTTCCTAAAGCTTCTTATTTTATTCTATACCAATTTATATGTAAACAAACAATTTTAGATATACAAATTTATTAAAATATTTTATTTTAGAGATACAAATTTGTTGAAAAAATATGGAAGAACCTCAGAAAATCGATAATTAAATAGCAGCAAAAATTAATTTCGACAATACAAACAAATTTCGTATTTACGTCGATCAACAGAGAAAACTTCAAAGTTTTCAATTTAGCAAGTGCAAAAAACATTTTCTGAAAATGTAAATATTTGCGCGTTTTACTAATTTAACGAGTTTGGAAAATTTAATTGTGGAAATTCATTCATTTTTCATTCTTGACGTACCAAATTTTTGATTATCAAATCATATGTTTTTCATTCTAATTTAAAGCTTTATTTAAAACTGCATTAATTAAAAACAAGCTTAGTCATATAAAAAACACAATAGAATAGTGACGAATATACCATTTTATAAGTTTCAAGATAATGGCTGTTTAAAGATTAGAAATAATCAGTAACAAATAAGCGCTCAATGTTTGCAATTATTCAGTTATATATATATATATATATATATATATATATATATATATATATATATATATATATATATATATCTAAATGGACTGCAATATGTAATAATTAGACTTCCTATCTACTAGTATATTTATGTAACATAGTAAAAAAAATCTTTCAGAATTCTTCATAAATTTTTATAATCTGGTTACTTATTTTGTTGCCTTGTAAATTGATTCTATATTCTGTCTATTTACTGTAAATGTCATTTGTATTATTTTTCTGATGAAGATATACGTTGTTTATGTCGAAACGTCGACTATTAATAAAAATTAATACAGAACTACAACTTAAAGCAGTTTTATTTTCTTATATTTATTTATTTAACATAGTAAAAAATCGTTCAAAACTCATTATATTCAAATAAAAAGGCTTCAGGATAAATTTTAATTAAAAATCGACGTTTCAACATCATCATTAAGAAAAATGATACAAATGGCATATACAATAAATTAACGGTACATAGAAACTAGTTATTGGATAACAAAATAACTAACTAGATTATTAAAAATTTACAAATTATTAAATAAAATTTGGCTTCCTTTAATTCATAATCTTTAATTTTATAATCTAGTTACATATTTTGTTACTTAGTAATTTGTTTTTATGTTCTGTTTATTTATTGTGTATGTTATTTGTATCATTTTTCTTTATGATTATGTACGTAAATTACGTCGAAACGTCGATTTTTAATTAAAATTTATACAGAACTAAATCCTAAAACCGTTTTATTTTATTTATTTATTTAATTACACACCAAACAGGCAACAGCTCAATTAAATGACGCAAATAATACAAACTTAACATTCTTATAACACATAAATTTATTGAAAATCAACCTTCGTATTATGAAACATTTTCGTTAAAAATAACGGTTTATTAAAATGAAAATTCTTGGATCCCGTAAAAAATTTCGTTGCAGTATACATAGAAAAATTTCTTACGGAATCTAAGAACTTTCCTTTTAACGAAACATTATTTTTAACGAAAATGTTTCAGAATACGGGGTTAAATGTGTAAAATGTGTAAGTGATTAATAAAAATACAAATAGAACATGAAAAAATATCTGTAGTTAATTAATTAATTATATGTGACTAAAATTATATCACGGAACGCCCAATAAAAAATTGATTAAACCTTGAACACATGAGGCTGTCATTTGAAATCATTTGCTCGATCATGTATTAAACGAAATTCATGCAAACATACATCTCTAATCTTTCCCATATAAGTAATAAATAAGTAATTAATAGTAACATTTTACTAATTTAAAAATAAAAATGTAAATTGTCAATAAATCTTCAACAAAATAAAAAAAATTCACCCAAAAAATTACCGTGTAAAATTTGATGTAAATGGTCTAAAATTAAATTAAAATTAATTATAAGCCGGCGGTAATTTGGACAAACGAATTTTCATTAGAGAGAGGTGACTATATTGCTCTAGTTTGTCAATTACAGAGCGCCGTGGTACAGCCCCCGTTGACATGAGTGCCATCTATATATGTGTGTTTGTCTGTCTCCCTTGCGGTGTGTGCTGTATGACCAAACCCAACACACAAATCAACACTAAAATATCCTTTCGTGCTAACCTAACCTAACCTTTTCACCACAGCAACACACCAAGAACCTATTGCCTACGTTTATTTGAATTTCTATATATAATCAATGTAAACGAATTATGTAATTTTCTCTTTAAATCATACAGACAATTAATCCGATAGATAGAAAATAAAAGAGAAAACATTTTTTTAAAACTCATTATAATAAAAAAAAAATGCTTTAAGATTAAGTTCTGTTTATTTAATTATAACATAACGTTTCAGTTTACTACACGTAAATCTCCCTCACCAAAATAGAATTCACAATTGACACATAGTGAACCGAAATTTGTCTTGTGATATATCACTTTAAAAAGGATCTAGATCAAGATGAAGATCCTCAAAGTTAATATGTTTTAAATCAGATCACAGATCAATTTCTACAATCGGGTCTTTTCTTTAAACCAGATCATTAATTTCTTATCATTTTTTATCATAAAAGAGATCATTTTTCATATTGTTTTAATTACAATAGAAAAAGAAGTAACATAGTTTAACATGGTTTATTTTATAAAAACGACGTTTCGACGAAACTGAACGCTCGTCTTCATCAGGTCAAAATAATTAAACAGAATTTTGTCCTAAAGCAATTTTTATATTAAAACAAGGAGTTCTAAAAAATATTTTACTAGAAATTCAAAATATTAAATTAATTAAAAAAAATTGATAATTTTATTATATTTTTCTTTCAATTAAAAGATAAAACAAAAAATGTAAAAGAAATTATTTATTTATGTAATTAGTGTAATATTAATAGCTAGTACATGGATCAAATATTAGTTCCCAAATGCTTGAATTTTTTGTCATGTTTCCTTTTAAAAATAATAATAATTCTTTAATTATTATTCCATTATTCCACTTGGGACATTCTTCACAGAAATATTTTTTTGGTAATTAAAGAATTTTTTGAAAATTTTCTAGGAATTATTGGGAATTACATTGGAATTATAGGAATTTTCTAGGAATTACGGAAATTTCTGAAATTGCAGGAATTTTTCGAGAATTACGGAAATTGAAGGAATTTATAGTATTACAATTTTTAAGTACACTCTTTTAAGAAGTTATAAACCCATCGGGTCTGCACTTTAACCACTGTACCAAAGTGGTACAACCATTAAAATCGCACAATAGTAATTTTGTTGAATAATTTATTTAAAATGTATTTTTTAATTAATGTTAAATAATTAAATAGATATTTAATATTTAATCATTGTTATTTTTTAATTATAAATGATCCTAATAGTAATTCGAGAAAGAAGTATTTTTAATATTGCTGATTTTCCATGTAAATTGGCTATATCAACTGATCAAAAAAACACCGTATATACGCATGTGTATTGTTAGTTGCGGAACAATTATACTAATAATAATATAATAATAATATTTAAATTTATTTATTTTTATATTTATAATAACAATAATTATAATATACTTATGTCTACCGCAAGTAGTATGAAAATGTGTAACAAAACCTGTAACAAAAAATTATATTATGATATTATACACAAAGCAAACATAAACTAAACATATTAAAACTGTTTTGCAAACTCGTAATTCTTTTGATAAAAAAAGCTTGAAATATATAAATAGTATAATTTAAATACTTTGATGAATTATGGAACAACGTCATTTGAAATTTGCGTGATACATATATTCATTCATTCATATTATATTTTGTGTGTAATATTAACACACAAGATTTAAGTTTCAAATTATATTTCTCTCTCTCGACTAAGAATAACATTTGCTTCAGTTTGCTGGAACATTTCGAAGATCGTATCAGTTCGAATGACACGCGATATTTAAAAATAAGTTGTAAAGTCCATTACGAAGAAAAATAGAATCTAATGAAGTTTTTGTTGCTCAAAGTTTTCGAGATTAATGCACTTTATTTTTATATTTTTAAAAACTTAAAACATTCATAAAAATATGTTCTATTATCTAGTTATAATACCTTTTTTCAAGTATCTATGGTACACAATGTGACTGATTAAAAAAAAAAACCGTATAAAAAAATTGTTATAAATTAAAAACAAAAAATTTTGCAATCAATAAGATTATCGTATTTTTTGCATATGTAAAGCTAAAAGTTGTCAATATCATACGACACTCATACCGTAGTAAATGGACGTCTTATAACATTTTGAAAATTGTTTCTGAAAATAAAGACACCAATTTTAAATCAAATTTTAAAATAAGTTTTTCAACTTTTTCTGATATTAAAATAAACTTCTTAATGGGCAGTTTTGTTCTTTACAACAATTTTAACAATGTTTTTACCTGAATTAATCTTAAAGCTATTTTATTTTAATACAATGAGTTCTAAAAGATTCTTTACTATGTTAATACACGTATATTTCTTTTGAGTCAACATATTACATAAACTTATATGCATATCCTTGCAATAATAATTATATGTCAAGATTGACAAAATATTTTTTATAACCGAGCAGTATTATTTCCCGAATAAAAATACGAAGCTATACAAGTCTTCTCAATCGTAGTTTAAATATTATTTTTTCACAACTGCCATATTTATTCTTGATTTGATTTATTTTTTGATTATAAAGAAAAACTTGATATAAATGTTTGGTTTTAAATATTCATGGAAAACAAATAGGTTTTGAAAGCGTCTTTTTGAAAATAAATTCTAATTGATATATTTTATGTGAATTTTTTTTTGTATATATTGTTTGTACTTTTATTACTATTATTATGGAATAAAATAACTTAAAGCTGTCAGATGAGTAAAATTTCAAATCAAACACAAAAAATGACAGATATTAATTGTTTTTATTATTTACTAGTAAAAGAAAGAAAGTTATTATTCACTCAATAAAAAAAACGAACTTCTCGTATTAAAAACAAAAGAATGGTACATTTTAACGTAAAACTAGTTGTGAAAAAAACATTTTTATAATATTCAAATATAAGAAAAATTATGTTTATTCCTATGTTCTATCTCACAATTTTCACGATCTCTATGCACCTGGTACGTCTAGACAAAATCAAATACGAATATATATCTAATACTCTCCGTTTTTCATCAATATTTTTCGACTTCGGTATAAAAACGAACAATTCATCTTTGAATCTAAAAACAACAACAAAAAAATCACTATTCTTCAGTAGTCGGTTTTTACATCCATATTTTTCTAAACCTATAGCTGCCCGCATCGCAAACTCCTCCCTATAAAACGTCAGTAAAAAGCAAAAATTACGTCGTACCGTCGCCGTCGCACAAACTAAGGCAATACCTCAATGGTTCATGTCGATCATATAGCTTCAATACCTTCGTTTAATTAAAATTCGTGCGACATCTGCGCGCAACCGAAATTATCGCTAGGCGAACGCGAGAAGGTAAATGGTACAACGAACATACAGCGAAGCAGAAGAACGGACGGATGCCTCTTACGGCATTTGCATAAACCAGGGATGCTCAACATGTCGCTTGCGAACGACCAGTCAATCGCCTGGACAAACCGAGTCGATCTTTACACAATTGATGCTCCGGTGCCGACTGAAATAAAGATATACTCTAAAACCTGTTACATAATGGATTTAATTTACAAATTTAAGATTTATATTTAAAATTTACGAGCACTTGTACATAAAGAATTTAGAATATGAAAATCTTACCAATCAGAGCTTAACTTAAAAATCACGTAAATGAATATATATTTTTTGACGTTTCTGATGCATGCATCATGTGAAGTTAGTAGAAACTGAATTCCAAAAATTGGTTTTTCAAATGATAGTGAAAGTGACACCACAATTATCTCAAAAATGATGTTGTTAAGATGTAATAAATATAAAAAAAAAAACTTAATTTTTATTGAAATTTAATAACTTTATTTTCTCTATTTATTGATATCAGCTGACGACAACTGTGTCATTGAAACAAGTCAGCTATGTGCCCTATGTATGTGATCAAAATGCTATAATATGATTGGTTATTTTTAAAATTTATTATTTAGAATATAAAATATGGTGTAATACGTTTTGCACCATAACATGGTAAATCTAAATTTCAAATCATACATTTTAAGTTTTTGTAAATTAAATCCATTATGCACCAGGCTTAACGCTTATTAGAATTTGGAAAGAAAATTAAAAAACAAAAATATCTGCATGGCATTACATTCTGAAAGCGTATTCAGAGATTGAAAATTTGACTTAGCAGGACTTAGCAAGACATAGCAGGGCATAACAAGACAGAACTAAGTTTATATACATTTTTGTATTTTTTTAACTTTAATAAATAGATGATCATGATCATCATATCATTATCATTATTGTTCTTATATGTTTTCAAATATTTATATGTCATAAAGATATTTAATTAGTTAAATTAATGAATTGTTTAGCTTGTCAAACATTGAGTGTGATGTTAAAATAAACCTATGAATACTTCTCCAAAACTCCATATATTTATTTCGACTGGTCTGCCTTTCTATACTATACCCTATCATGTCAAATTTCAATCTCTAAGTGCATCTTAAATCGAACTGCACAATCGCAATTTTTTTACAGTAATCTTAGTTATCAAAGGGTTGAGCATTTCTGGCACAAAGGAACGACCGTTCGATCATTCTATAGCTGTACCCAGTGACGTAATTGTGTTATGTGTATTAGTTAGTTCGTTTGTATTCGTTCAGGGAAGTGGATGCTTCTACTACGTTAAGCTTTGTTTACATTGTAATTATAATTAAAATTACCGATCTCTCGAATTAAGCCCGAGACGAACGATCGATTTAATATTGGAAATAAATTTTAAAAATTTGTAGTCATATATTATAAATGGAAAACTTATTTCATTTAATTGTATAAATACATCTAAAGTATATTGTACATCAAGCACAGAATGGTACTCATTTCGCTTGCCAAGGTTCATATTGTAGTTTATTCAAATTTTGTAAACAACAGGGTAAAGATTTGTTAAAAACTACATTTTGTACCAAACTAAATACCGTGGCGTTTCACTATATAAACAGTATAGAATAGAAAACAGCAGTATATTTAATTATAGTCAATATTATGCACAATTTTTCTGTAAAAATATTCTTAAATATAAAAATTTGTAGTGGAATAATAGGGTCATTCAGTAAAAATTAAAATCAGTATTTTTTTAACGTAAATTGAATTTTAAAAAAATAATACTTTATTTATTTCAAATAAAATTCATAGATCATTAAATGCATACAAAAAAAATCATGATTATCAAAATGCACATATTATGTTACTAGTAATATAATAACTTTGATCAATATGAAAGACATACAGTAGCACAATACGAATATTTTAACATGCTTGAAAAAAATAATAATTTAAACTTTATAACACCTCACATTGTAATGGTTATATACGCTACTTTTTAGTGTCATCTTCATATTAACCTATCCATCACATTTTAAGCTCACCAGCAAACACTAACAGGAAAAACTACACCTTCTACTTTTATCTAAATCTTTAACACATCCATAAACCAACCTTTAATTCAAAATATAATAATTCCTTCATTTTATCTTCTTTAGAATCGCTCAACATTCTAGAGAACATGCTGGCGACAACAAAACTAGTTTAGATAAAAGACGTCAGTCAACCTTTAAAGAGCAAAGCATCGTGACCGAACGGAAGTTCCGTCGCTTATCGTCGGCCATTATGACAACAGCTTCCTGTATGACGACGGCAGTTTCCAGGTGACCTGTGACTATTTCACGCCATTATAACACTAATCTAATACACTAAGTCACTTAAAGAAGAAAAAAATGGGGTATTTTATTTTTAGAAGAGGATGGGCGAATATGTTTTCCTCAAGTACCGGGAGGCTATTGTGCGTTTTTTAGGTTAGTAGTATAAAAGATAAAACGAAAAAAGAGAAGGTTAGAATCATGTGATTTAATCAATTATTATGTGTTTTTATTATCAATAGACATATAGGTATACATACACAATCACACCATGTACTCAAAAGAGTGTGGCACAAACTCTTTCCATTATCTCTAAATCAGTTTCCTCCAAACATCCCTATTTATCCTCATCCACATTCATAATTCCTTTCATACATGCTCGTCTCTTCTATCAACAGACCAAATGTCCTATTTAAGCTACTTTGTATTGAAATTTTAAAAAATCATAAGAAATATAATTTTAAATAAATTAAACAAAGTTTTCCTCATTACTCAAACATTATTAGTTTCAGAGCTACGCCAGAGCTTATAATATTACGATACTATATTGAGTATGTAGAAGGGGCCATTATATTTCTACTACAATAATGTACATTATTATACAATAATTATTTACTATATACATCATTGGTGCCAGCACCAAACATAATTACAAAATCAAGTGTATTTAATACAACATCTCCGGCGACTACATTGAAAATTATTAAGTCAAGTTTATTGACAATTGCATTGTTTATTTGCGCTTGAATTTAAATTTGATTATTGGAAATGTGTAAATAAATGCAAGAAATGCAATATGTATCGCCAGATTTGTTAGAAACTGCATATTTGACAAAAAAAACAACAAGTTATGTGTGTAATTTGACATCTTTGACGACCATATTGAAAATTGACAGTTGCATTGTTTATTTTTGTTTCAATTTGATTATTGAAAATCTATAAAAAAAAGTGCAAGAAATATACACCACCAGATTTATCAGATATGTATCCCAATAAAAAAAACATTAATTCTTACAAATCACGTAACAAAATATATATATATATATATATATATATATATATATATATATATATATATATATACTATTCTACAACTGTTAGTAAGCTTAAGGTTACTATTTATTTCTATTTTAATTTTGTTTTAAACTCTTGAACAAAAAATAGCACATGTCACTTGAAGTAGAATGCTATTTTTATGTTTCGCCCAGATTGCTTGACCTCAATCCTGCCTCAACCGTAAGTACTTGGGCTCAACACAATAAAGATCGCTGTCTACTCCTCGTAACATAAATAAACTATTGCGCCTTTTAGGACAAAATATCGTAAAAATATATTTTTGTTTCTCGTTATATTATTTTTCAAGAGTTGGTGCTAGTCAGATAAGATGGTTCGGACATATTGAGCAAATGCCTAATGAACGTTTGGTTAAAAAAATTTATATGAATGATTTTGAAGCTATGCGTTTGCGTTTCCAAGTAGTAGGAATAGAAGAGTATGTATGAAAGGAATTATGAATGTAGATAAAGATAAAGTTGCTTGTTTTCGAGATAGTGGAAAGAGTTTGTGCCAAAGCCTTTTGAGTATATGGCGTGATTGTATATGTATGTAAATAAATTTATTAATGATCGTTAAAAAAAACTACATAAAATCTAAATATATGACAAAATATTCACAAGCACAAAACGCCAATTTTTTAACTAACAATTAAACCTATCCTGCCTAAGAAAAGATTTAGAACGCTACAGAAATTTTATAATGACTGTATATAAAAATATTAAATATTAAATTTGGTTTAGAATAACTAAGAAATATTAACATTATATTTTATTATTTTTATTTCTAAATGGAAACTTACAAATGGATTAGGTTAAAAATTTATTAACTCGTAAATGTCAGCGTAATTATTCTGTAAATATTCGCCATTTTTAGTGTTATTGCTCAAATATAGCCCAACCAGTGGCTCTCAAACAAATGTTGATTAGAGGCTATTACGAATGAAATAATCGTAAAGTCAGTGGGTGCAATGTAGCTCATTTTCTTTTAGTGTTATGCACCCTTTATTTAAAAAGGGGATGATTCTTGCCATTTCCTTTATTTGCTTTCCCCGTTTTTTTTTTCTTTTTTCGTTTGTAATTTCATTAATTATTTTTTGACTATAAGTAAGTGAAAGAATATATATTAATTCTTTTTTTTTCTTTGTTCCTATAGAGAGCAAGGATATCCTTTGTATTTGTTGATAAATTTATTCTTTTGTTTAAAGTAATGTTTTTGATGTAGAATTAAAGTAAAACTTTTGTAGAAAATATTCTATTGACATCTTTAAGAATTTTTTAGTAACATTTTAATTTAAATTTCTTTGCAATTGTGATTTTGTTCGTCGCTATGAAAATTTAATTAAATAATTTTTTTTTGTTTTACAATAAAAGTTTTTATTTAAAATATATAATACTCTAATAAAAAAAATATATAAAATGCAAAGAAAATTGTATATTAGATGTTTAGTAATTTATTTATAAGTAAATAAATTATTAATAAAGAAAATACAGTATGAAGTAATGAAAATTAAATTTTAATTCCGAGTCCCTATGCTAACCAGTTTAAATGTGACATACACAATGTACCCGAAAAGGTGTAGCACAAACTCTTTCCACTATCCCTAAATCAGCTTTCTCCAAACATTTCTATCCAGACAAGTAACTTTAGCTTCATCCACATTCATCATACCTCTCATACATGCTTTTCTGTTCCTACTACTGGGAAACTATCGCTCACGCAAAACACTCTCAATCATAATTATTTAGCCGTATCGAAAATGTTGATTGTTATAACTTGTTTAACAACAACAATTTAAATAATTTTTTCGAAATTCATTTCTGTTGCAAAATATTCGTAAAACACATACAAGTGACAACAGTAAATTTCCACTTTCGATTAGCAGATCATTACCAAAAGTTGATCAAATTGAAATAATAACCTCCGAAGTTTAAATATGAAATTTTATTACAATTCGTTCAACCGCATTTACTTTACACGTGTCCAGAGATCGACAGACGGACATCACGATAAAAACAATTGATTCGTGTTACTATAAGCCTAATTCGTGCTTATCCGTAAAAATCTCAATATGTTAAATTTGGTATAATTATAATACCTTCCTCATTATATGTGATATGATGGTTGGTAAAAATAGGTGAAACAAATTGTGCCGCTCCATCAACATTGTGAAACTAGCTCTACTCCAATAATTGGATTAACGTCTTTTTTTATGTTCTGTTTGTGATTGGGGAAACTATGTCATTAGATTTCGTATTGAAATGACAAAACTATTTACGTAACCAAGTGTAGTTTGTGATGTTGTTGGCGATAGAATCAAAAGTTTAACTTTTACGTGCAGTTTTTTCATTCCAGTCTTTAAATTATCGATAGATTATTATCTTTTAACCAATATTTTTTGTAATCTGCTGCTATTAATATTTATAATCAATATTTTTGGAAACACTTTTAGATAAAAACATTGTTTCATGTACATTTCAAATTATTTATTATTATTTTTAAAAGTTGTTCTTAACTTTGTAATATATTTTAAAAAATCAATTATAATGAAAATATAAAATATGAAATATTTTAATTATATTTAAAACAAAAAGCTTTATGATTAAGTTCTGCATTTCCAGGATGTTTACGGTGTTCTCTGTATCCTTTTAGGGAGCGATAGTGCACCTCAAAAGAAGTCGATAAACCTAAAAACACCTTAGTAAAGTTGTCCCATAAGCGATAAAAAAAATTTTTTGTTTTTACATTAAACGATTAATTTGTTTTAATCTCCAGTAATCTACTACTTAATTAGCAGACAAAAAGACGACATTATGTTATTGTAAACTAAATGTTACTAAAAATCTACCAATGAATGTAGGGACAACACTTTTCAACATGCTCCCTCTAACAATAAGAAATCTTGAAGAAAATATATTTTTCAGGATTATCAAAACTTTTTAATTAAAAAACGCATTCTATACTGTAAATGAATTAACAAAAAATATTAAACATATAGAAACCGAATTGTAATTTTTTTTTGTATGGCTTAGTACCTTGTGCATATATTATATCATAAACTGAAAAATAAATATTGTTATTATTAATATAGTAAAAAATCTTTCAGAACTCATTATTTTCCTGATAAAAACGTACGTTGAGTTTGTCGAAATATTGATTATTAATAAATATTAATACAGAACTAGAACCTAAAGCCGTTTTATTTTATTATTATTATAATTATAATATTATTAATTACGAAACAAATTTACACTAATCCGAACACTCCATCTCAAATATTATCCAATGAAAACAATACACACAAATCTCCATCTAAAAGAATCTCATCTCTTCTATTCAAACGCGCGCAATAGAATTAAACTCAAATTAAACAAGAAACCGCATTTAAAACTACCTCGCAAAACCAAAGCATATAAAAATTCAACAAGGCAAGAACGAAACTACATCGTCTTGGGGGTTAGGGGGGGGGGGGCTTTCTTCTTAAATGCACATATATTTCTTCGGGCATACGCGCCCCGTCCATTACCATAATTATTCTCAAACTCTCCACACCCGGTTCGGCTCGAGTTTATTTAGAATTTCCATAAAAATAGCATTACCCACGTTAATTACCAGCTCCAGCCCAACTTGGCCGGGCTGTGAGTGAGTGTGTGTGTGTGTGTAGGGAAATTTGAAATTCGTGGAATGTTGGCTGTGTTGGCACACCTGATATTGCGAGAACGAGTGCCTGGACATAATATATGTGCTACGATTTATCTCATCTTTTGCCCAGGCCAACAGTTCATTCCTTTCGGTTAAAAGAAGCTAGCGCGCAAAACGTATTTCTGATGAAACTGCCTTTAAATTTTTAAGATGGTTTTAATCAGAAGACTGTACATTAATTAATTAAAATTGGTTAGAGGTTTTATATTATTTTTACAAGATCTATCTATGTTATTAAATGTATATCGTTTCAATGAGATGAATCACCATAACATATTACTTGGAGAAAAATATATAATTTTTTAATTATAAATTACTATAAAATTACTGAAAAGAGATACATAATATTTAAAATTTTATAAAACTTGCATTATTAAAAAAAAATCTTACATATTTTAAAATATGCTGCATAAAATTAAATATAATACGTAATCAAAATATATAAACGTAAATATATAAACAAAAATTATAATACTTTATTCTCTTTGCATTTTTCCACGATCGTAATATGAAACATGCTTATAAACCTGCTTGCTATTGGTTAGTAAATGTAATATTTTGTCATACGATACCCACTGAAAAACTGAACTATCGTCAGCTAAAGGGGAGGAAAAATAAAGGTGATTTTCAACAATTTTTTATATCTTAATGAAATCGTACAAAATAAAACTGTTTGTTCCATGTAATTATAGATATAATATCATCTACAATTACGATTTTGTTAAAAAGTCGAAGTCCATTTCTCACCGAGTTGGAAGTGGTTGTACACTCGGTCGCAGAAAAGACGCCCTTGGTTAGCGTGACTTGTAGCACCTGGTGAAAATAAAATTGTCATGCGATAAACTCGGAATCACATTTTTAATGAAATTCCGTTTTGGATCAACCTGTTTATCGAATATAATTTTGGCGAAAAGTTAATAAAATAACATAATTTTCCTTAAACCAAAAACAATTATTTAAAAAAAGCTATATACGTATTTCGAAAGATAAGCTTTCATCATTAGTTGTAAAAGATAAAGCTAAAATCCTAATCAGAATACGAAGTGTTCTTTGACCACTGGGTACGTTGAGTATCTGTGTAACCTTAGATCACAGATTAGAACTTTAACTTTATCTTCTGTTAAATTAAATTATAGTTTATAGATTAAGAGCAATTATTTTATTTTATTAACTTTTCGCCAAAGTAAGATCATATTTTAATTTATTAGGCATTTCTTGATAGTTTTGTTATTAGTCATAACTCACATCACTCAGCTTATTTATTTATTTTAAATTTATGAATATTCCCATTAATTTTCGAGTAATCACTACCCAATTATAGGCAAACACAATTAATTTAGCATCATTTTTAAAATACTGGCAAAAATCAAGCTAAAAATAGATTGATATTTCGATATTTCATTTAGTACAAGCAAATTTGCGAAACAACCAGACACATACCCATTTTGCAAAATATGACTGTGTGGAACAATATTAACACCAGAATAAAAAAAAGTAAAAAAAAAAAAAAATTAAAAAAATTAAACAAACTAGGGCATAAATTCATATACGTGGATTATAACATAGTTACGCACGCACATCCGGCCAATATGGCGATCTACGAGTACATCCAGAGAGGAAAAACATTTTTTTTTTTCAAAAAGTGCGAAGCAATATATTTCGTATATATAGAGCACATATCATGTTTAATTAAAAATGTAATTTTAAAACGCTGCGAATTGTAAACGATTTTTATCGCAAATTAGATTATCTGTGCAAAAATATATACATATAACAAAAACGCATGAAAATGCAAATAAGATAAATCGTTTTCGGATTTTTTTTTGTAATCTATTTTTATTTAATTTTTACATTTATATGAACAAAAATTTTCATCTTTTATGTCGAGTAAATATATGATTTTTTATCATTTGCTTTAACCAATGACATAATAAAATTATATATATATATATATATATATATATATATATATATATAAATATATATACATACATATATATGTATATATATATATATATTTAATTTATATTTTATTTTCAATATCATTACTTAAAATAAATTCCTAATTAAATTTTTTGTATAAAAAAATTTTTCATTTCATAAAAATTAATATTACAATATTGAAATATTTTTTTTCACAAATGAATAATTTAGTTATTTAATCATTTTGTTTACATTGCAGAGTTACTGGTTCTGAATCAAACTATATACTAATTTATGAAGAAACAAAATAAATGTACAAGTTTTATCAGTTATAATAGGTATCATAAATGTGAATAAAGCGAAAGTTTGGTAGAAACTAATTTCTGCTTGAATGATAAGAATTTGTACCACACCTTTGTGTATTGTTAGTTATAGTACAGCAGAAAGTAGAAATATTAATTAATACTACTATTAACTTCTCAACAAATTTTTCCATAAAATAATAAAAAAATATGCAGAACTCATAAATTTGATCCCTTACATTATCAAAATATAAATATTCAGAAACCCAAAACAATTATAAGAACTCATAATAATAAAACATCGTTAAATAAATAAAATTGAAATTTATTTATGTTTTCACAAGTAGATAGTGGAGACTAAACTAAGATAAGTAAGAAAATGTAAATAAGACTTATACTAAAGTTCTAACATTAATTTTAAATTCTTATTTCAGCCGCATTCAGAAAGCTAAAACAGTTTTAAGATTCAGTTTTAGTTTCACAATTAACAAAGCGCAAAAACTTGACCATTCCCATTGCAGGTTTTTCTTACTGAATTTTCAGCTACGCCTGCGCAGTGATGACAATTTAAATGCTGCTAAAACTCATTTCAGACGTTTCTGTTTACGTTACATACATGCCAAACAGTTTTTGGTTATCTTCAGTACATTTTTTTGCAGTTTAAGTTGTTCTCATTTTTTTAAATATATCTGAAGAAGAATTTATTATTATACAAAATAAACCTGATCAACCATTTTAAAAATACGAATGCAAAACAGAACATTTCGAATAGTATAATATATAAATATAAGTTTACAGGTTTATAAGATGAATTTACCATCTTGGTTTTCGCTAATTTTTCTTCGGATGTTTCTAAAATAAATGTTATTTCATTATATTAAAAACGCATTTTCAAAATAATATTAATTTTTATCTACCAAAGTTGTCATAAATTTGACGTTTCTTTGATAACAGAAATATATCGCCATCTCATTTTACTGAAATAAAATTGGCCATTATTAAAACTTAAGTAAATTTTAATTCAGAAATTTATGCCAGACCAGACTTTGGCTGCGATGAAACAAAATCTGCTTATAAAACTAAAACCGCGCATTGCATAAGCTTACATGTAGTTTGGTTCAGAACCACTAGCTCTGCGCTAGAACATAACACTGATTTCGCTAGCAAAAACACAGTCTGAATGAGGCTTTACTTAAAAGTATATTAATCAAGTAACATAATAATAAATTAGAAACATGATAGAAAATTATATATTACCAAAATGATATGTAGTTCTAGTTAGCTATTCCTTCGACGATAAAATATTCTAAACGATATTTAATACGTAGCTACTACACTCTCATTAATAATATAATAATCAATCACTGACAGCAGAAAAATAATAGTATTTCAGAAACGAATTAATTTTATAAATATAAATATGATTTTATAACGAAAATAAATTTCAAATTAGAGAAATATAAAAAACAAATAAAAAAGAAAAATTAATGTGATTATACTATTATTTTTTTTGTAAAATTCAAAGGCATAGAAACGAGAATTAATATTAATATTTAAATGTGTGAACGTATGCAGTGAACTAATTTTATAATTAGTTACTTTATAAATTTAGACAAATGTACTTGACCTCGCCGCCATAGTAGAAAATTCTAGGTTCGTATCTCAGCAAGGTCAAATGCATTTTTTCAAATATATAAATTACTAATTATAAAATTAGTTTACTGCGTACGCTCAAACATTTAAATATTAAAATAAAACAATAGTAAATTAACCAGGGCCAGCATCCCCTTAACACCACGCTTTGTACTTCACATATTAGGTTTATTTCATACATACATACATACATATACAATCACGCCATGTACCCAAAAGGGTGTGGCACAAACTCTTTTCAACATCCCGAAATCAGTCGCCTCCAAACATTCCTATCCAAACAAGCAACTTTCGCTTCATCCACATTCATAATTCCTCTCATACATGCTCTTTTATTCCTACTACTTGGAAACTTTCGCTCACGCAAAACACTCTCAATCATACCATTCCAACTACTCATCGGACGTCCACGCAAACGTATACCATCAAAATCATTCAAATAAATCTTTTTAACCAAACGTTCATTAGACATTCGCTCAACATGTCCGAACCATCTTAACTGACTAACACCAACTTTTGCTACAACATTCTTTTCAATTTCACACTCATCATACACTAATCTATTTCGTACCCGATCTCTCTTATTAACACCACATACCCCACGTAAAAATCTCATTTCCACAGCAGTCATTTTCCGTTTATGCTTTTGCAACCAAACCCAACATTCACTACCATACATCAATGTAGGCACCAAAACTGCATTATATACACTCAAACGGGCTTCTTTGGAAACATTTACATTCCTAGCAAAAGTTCCCAAAGCACCCAAAACCTTACAACCAGCATTTACTCTCCTTTCAAAGGAAAGGTTTATTTCAATCTACCAAAAATCAGTTTGGAATCAGTTCAGAACTGTTAGAAGCATGTGCAATGCGTATTTAGCATACTGCGCATGTTCTGTACAGTTCCTAACTAGTTCAGAACCTATTGTTATAGTAATCGTCAGGCTTTTACTGCCGGTATCCATTGAATTAATAAAACTTTCTGGGCTGGTATGACGTGCGCGATCTATTCTCGTCCAATGGCTTCACGGCACCTGTAAAGGATGTATAAATACAAACCTAATGTTACTTTATAAATTAATATTGTACGCCAAAAACACATAAAATATTACTATATTTTAAATTTTTCTTTATATTTGCATTGCATTTAAAACCAGTCCTGACAAACTATCAACTCCGTTTAAATTCAATTCTCTTTTTTTCTTTAATTTCCAGAATGACAACGCAAAGAAGAACTGACCAATTGTCGTTCACCTTCAGCCGTTTGGTATCATTGGTGAGCGCAACAGTAATATGTTGTGCAGCGGTAATGATCCTGCTGGCGGCCGAAGTTGAATCGGTACCCGCTTGCCGAATCAGCGAGTATCCGTGCAGGAACAATCGATGCGTCCGACTCGATAGATACTGTGACGGAAATGATGATTGCGGAGATGGCTCGGATGAACCGCCCTATTGCACTGGTAAATAAATAATGTACATTTTTTTTTTTAATAATTTTTATTATAGTCTTGCACAATTAGTTTTTTCGTAGTTTAATATTAAATGAGAAGCAATTAAGAAACTTTGTTATAATTTTTTAGAAAAATTTATAGTATAAATTTGGAAAATCTTATAAATACCCAATTATTCTGAATTGAAATTGAAATTTAAAAAATTAACTATATTTTAATGTAAGTAATCATTTTTATTGACTAACATAGTATTGAAGGTATTGTAATTTGTAATGATACCAATTTTGATTTTTCGAAATTTTTACAGATAAACACAAATTAAGCTTTTTTTTGTAAAATAAATCATTAATTTTCAGCATAATGTTGATATACATATAAAACTTTTTAAGAAATTTCATATTTAAGATTGGAACTTAAATATTTAAATTTTTGGTACAAATCCGTCTACCGGAAGTGGTAATTTACTAATATCATTTTTATTTTACAAATATTTTGTAAAAAATTATTTAATAAAAGTTGCTATAAAGATATAAGTACTTAAGACATTTTTAAGTAGACTTAATAATTTTTCATATTTTTTTTTCATCGACTGCTTATTTTTATTAAAAATAATGTGTAAATAAAAAAGGTAAGAAAGATTTTGAAATTTAACGAAATTATGTGAAATTTCACAGACTTTTAAATTTTAATACTTTTTAAGAAATTTAAAACATTATTCGAACTATCTGTGTTATTCAAATTTTCTTTCAAGCTTTCAGAAATATTGAATAATTGTCTTATATCTTATATTTATTATCGTATTGTCTTATATTTACTCTGTATCTATCAGAATCTAATAAATATTTTTCTACAGTATATTTTTTCATATTTTTCTACAGTATATTTTTTCATATTTTTCATATTTTTTAAGTATCTATTTTGGTTTTCAAATTTTAACAAAAACAATAGATTTGCACACATTTTTAACAAGTAAAAATTATTTACATTTATAATATATTTGTTGAATTTTTATTCATTTAATAACATTTTATTTTACATGCACACTATATGCAAACAAAACCAATTTTTTTTAAATGTTTATGCAATTGCAATTATTCCATTAATCATCATTATTTCTTCATCAATATTAACCAATTAATCAACCATCAACCCTGCCGTAAACCAAATTAAAATTCCAAATAAAATACCACAAACCGCACAACCCAAAAAATTCACAATATATCAACAATCCTATGCGCTTAGTTTATTACTCATACAACAATAATTTTATGAAAACTGGTTACGCAATAATTACCGTTCGCCAATTTTGTGAATTTCTGTGCGACACATACACACACACGCACACATATGATTTGCCGTGCCGTTAGCCGTAGCGTGGCGTGGCGTAACGTAACATCGTCATGGTGTTAAATTACATACGGTGGTATATAACACAATTCGTGTCACGCGACAGCCACGCTAACATACCATATAACACTAGGCTGGTGCGAGCCCCCTGCGCTACGAATGAAACCAGCAAACGTAGGCAGGTAGTATAGGGTCCTGTAATTTGTGTTGCCTGCCTGCTACACGTCTCTGGCAATATTTCGCTAGCTGCCTTACCGATGGATTTAATTGTTCTCGGTTCTTTCTATTTCTCTAGTTTCTAGGTTATATATGCCTGGGTAAAATCTTTTCGAGGTGAATGTGTAGAACACTAGAAAGGGTACGTGATAAAACTAAGATTATGTATATTTATCTAAAACAAAGATTTAAAAATATATGCATTTTTAAATTTTCAATATCTTTCCCGTCTAAAAACAAACTTCATAGTTACGAAAACAAGTTACAAAATGTTTGACTTGTAAACATTATGTAAAGACTTTTTTACCTAATGAATTGATCACACACTAATTTTATTATTTCTAGAACTGTATAGATTTTCTGGTTATTATGCTATAATAATTTCGTATAATGGTTATCTTTTAAAATGTTTTGTTCATTTAACGAATTCAGTTTTTACTGGCTCTGCGAATTGTAACTTAAACATATGTTAAAAATAATGTTTAATTAATTACATGTATGTTATTAAGATTCCCTGATGATGATATAACCAGTTGTATATATAGTAAATAACTACTGTATAATAATATTATTATTGTACTAGTAACATAATGACTTCTTTCTACATAGGCAATATGGTAACGTAATAGTAGTATTATGATACGCTTAAAGAAAAAAAATATTATTGAAATTTTGTAAACTTTCTATAAATTTATAAATTAAAACTAACAAATTTGCATCAATAAATTCATAAATATTACTGTCATTTATTTATAGAAATTTTATTTAAATTTATATACTGTTTCATCAGCAAATATACAGAAATACACGTGACGAAATAATTAATGCGGAGTTTTTATTAATTCATTTTCTATATATTAAAAAAATTGTTGTAAACAAATTATATAAATAAAATAGCATCACTTTGAGAATTAGAAAAGCATAGATGTAATTAATTTGTTGCGATTTTGTCTAAACTTCTACATCAACAGATTTATATAAACAAAAGCCTCCCAGTATATATTTGAATTATAAAATCTGCAAGATTTATAAATATTTAATATATAAACCTGTCAAAAACGATACAATTTGAAATTTATTTCACGTTTATTAATATGCGAGGAAATTATAACGATTTTATTTAAATATAATTGGTTTTCAAATACAATTATTTACTTTATTTTATTTATTAAATATTGAAATTTATAAAAATTAATTACAAAGCAAATTAATGAAAATGAAATCTGTTAATAACATATTCTTTTTAAAAATTAGGTCAACAAATTTATATTTAACTAAAATATTTTAAAATTTATTTAGAATTAATATATAATAAATATTTTTTTTTAAAGTTGCTTGTCTCGCTAGGAATGTTTGGTGGAAACTGATTTTGAGATAATGGAAAGACTTTGTGATACACCCACTGGGTTTATGTAATGTAATTATGTATGTATATATATATATATATATATATATATATATATATATATATATCAGTACAGAATGGTAACAGTTTTCCAATTCGTACAAAAAATTGACATTTTGCGCGAGTTATTATATACTTATTTTATCAACGATTATAAAATCGAAAATTGTAATTTTTGGTCTGACTTGAATGAAATTTTAAAATAATTATAATATAAAAAACTATATCATATCCTAGCAACAGTACTAACTTTTTATTTAATATATGATGTCCTTAACATGCTGACGGCTTGCTTGTTTCAAATGCTATGTTGTGATTGGACACAAACAATGCGTTGTCATAACAATTTTTTATTTGTCACGAGTATTTCAGTGTTATATATATTTATAAACCAATGACAATAGAATGCTCAGTTATAGTATGAAGTAAAAATACTCGCAATTAAATTATGACCTAATTCCAAAAGCATAATAAAAACATATGGCAAACGTATATTAAGTTTTCATTATGTTTTATATATAAATTATTATAAACTTGAATGATGAATTGCATTAATTGCACCTAACTTCAGTACAGATCAGATGTAAGCAGAGATAAAATTTTCATCTTAAAAGTTTCCGTTGTGGCACAAACCTTGCGCACAAGCGAAGCAAACTGCAATCATATATTCGTGCATGAAACTCACATATTTAAGCAAATAATTAAAGTTAACGACGCACTAAACTTTATGAATACCATAAATTAATATCGCCGTCACTCAGGCACATGTCGCATCCAAATTCCTGCTAATAACTTTCCATTTACTTCCCTCCACATATCCAGCAGGAGTCAGGAGAGATGCGAAACTTTCCGCTATGAGAAAGCTTCAGCAAGAACGAAAATGCACCTGCAATTTTCACCATGCATATATGCAACGAACCGCACGCAAAATTCCGAAAATAAATTCTTGTTGTAGCAGGAATAATGTCGAGTAAAAATCAGATGCATATAATATACAGGGTGTAACAGAATAACTATTCCTAATTTTAACTGGAGTATCCTGGGCTCAGAATATGAAGATTTAATGCAAATCACTGAGATAAAATGTGGCTCCTTACTGAGCTACAGGGTGTTTTATATAAAAATTTAAAAAGGATTTTTGCCCAGTACTTTAAAACTATTTGACGTATCCTTATCATACTTGGCAGGAAATGTAGGTACCGTACACCATACTAAATTATGTTAAATAAAAGTTTCTGGCTACTGCCAGTGGTGTACAACAGGGGCAAGTGAGAGGTTGATCCTTCCTAAATTCTACGCCACTGGCGGAATTGTCATTTTAGCACAATTTTTCGATTCTCCAATACTTGCTGTGTAAAAAACATACTCTTCCTTTGTAACGATAAAGTCACTGTTTTTCGAGATATTTAAAGTTAAACATAAGCTGCACTCTTGGGATTTTTACAAAATTTGCTCAAAAAAATCTGAAAAAATTCAGTAAAATAGAGAAATAAATTTGCTACATAATAACTAAGTAACTTTTTCTCTAACTCATTCTGGTTTGGCTGGAAAAATTATTGAAAATTAATATTTTTTGCATTTTATTTTTTTATTTTCAATAATTTTTACAGCCAAATCAGAATGAGTTAGAGAAAAAAGTTAGTTATTATGTAGCTAATTTTTTTCTCTATTTTACTGAATTTTTTCAGATTTTTTTGAGCAAATTTTGAAAAAATCCCAAGAGAGCAGCTTATATTTAACTTTAAATATCTCGAAAAACAGTGACTTTATCGTTACAAAGGAAGAGTATGTTTTTTACACAGCAAGTATTGGAGAATCGAAAAATTGTGCTAAAATGACAATTCCGCCAGTGGCGTAGAATTTAGGAAGGATCAACCTCTCACTTGCCCCTGTTGTACGCCACTGGCAGTAGCCAGAAACTTTTATTTAACATAATTTAGTATGGTGTACGGTACCTACATTTCCTGCCAAGTATGATAAGGATACGTCAAATAGTTTTAAAGTACTGGGCAAAAATCGTTTTTAAATTTTTATATAAAACACCCTGTAGCTCAGTAAGGAGCCACATTTTATCTCAGTGATTTGCATTAAATCTTCATATTCTGAGCCCAGGATACTCCAGTTAAAATTAGGAATAGTTATTCTGTTACACCCTGTATATACTGGGTGTCCCATTTTAATCCGCCACTTGCAATAACTTTAAAATCGTGAATCGTACAAAAAAATGTTCCGAATAAAAAGTAAATGGTTTCCAGGGGGACATCTGATGCAGGGACTCTTGCTCCTCTTGGACCCCCTGGGGGGCGGGAACGGGGGGCAATTTTGAAATCTTAAATGGAACTCCATATTTTTTATTGCAGATTCGGATAGACCATTCAAAAGTATGTAAATTTTATTTTAAGACTTTTTTTTATCTTTGGTAGATGGCGCTGCAAACAGCATTTTTTTTTTCAGTTTATCAATCTTTAATTTGAAAAAAAAGTTGTAACTAAGTACGATATTCAAGTTCTTTTCAGTTCTTTGGGAAGAGAGAGGGGGCAAAGGTCACTGAATCAGATATCCTCTCGAAACCATTAACTTAAAGTTATCCCCCTCGATAACTTAAAGTTAATGGTTTCGAGGGGGATATCTGATGCAGTGACCCTTGCCCCCCCTCCACCTTCAGAACTGAAAAAACTTAAATATGGTACTTAGTTACACCTTTTTTTTCAAATTGAAGACTGATAAACTGAGAAAAAAATGCTGTTTGCAGCGCCATCTATCAAAGACAAAAAAAAGTTTTAAAATAAAATTTACATATTTTTTAATGATCTATCCGAATCTGCAATAAAAAATAGGGAGTTCCATTTAAGATTTCAAAGTTGCCTCCCGTTCCCGCCCCCCAGGAGGTCCAAGAGGAGCAAGGGTCCCTGCATCAGATGTCCCCCTAGAAACCATTTAATTTTTATTCGGAACATTTTTTTGTCCGATGCACGATTTTAAAATTATTGCAAGTGGCGGAATAAAATGGGACATATATAAAGATTATAATAGAAAACATGTAAACGTTGACATATTTAATAGTAGGTAGCAAGAACGAGTAGGTTAGGGCAGGAAATAGTAGGAACGAGTAGATTGCGGTAAGAAATAGCAGAAAGTAGCAGGAATAACAAGGAATGTTAATTTAATTGTGACAACATCGTAATCATACCTTACTAAATTTACTCACTCTGCTGTAGATATATTGTATTAATACAATTAGAACTTATATAAAAAACCATTATTTGAACGTAGACAAAAATTGTGGAAGGATAGAGCTTTTCAATAATAATAATAACAATAATAATAACACTAGATTAGAAAAATTGAAATAAACTGGAAAAGTGTAAAATTTACAAAACAATGCTATTGTCAAAGTTAATATAAGCCAATTAAAATGTCTAGTGAATGATTCAAAGAATATATGTAAGTGATATAAAAAATAAATGCAATAAATATACAAATATAGACTCATTTCGAAAATAGAAAGAAAAATAAAGGTGTTAAAATAGGTGCTAATTGAAAACAAAGTTAATTGCCATTATAGCGAAATCAAAAAAGATATAAGTAAAATAATAACATCAAAACGTTAATAATTTATAAATATTTGTGCCCGTATACATAAACATTTTCGTTAAAATCAAAATTCTTGATATTATTATATTTATTAATGTTTATTAATAATCGACATTTCGACGAACTTAACGTCCGTCTTTATCAAGAAAACTAATATTTACAGTAAATAACAAAACATAGAATCAAGTTACTATGTGACAAATAAGTGACTAGATCATACAAATTTATAAAAATATATAAAAATAATAGAAGCCAAATTTTATTTAAACCAGTGCCATCACACATCAGATATTTGTAAAAATATTATGTTTCGCTATTTACATAAAATATATTCTATGTTATATTTATTAATTTATTTAGAGCTACAATATAATTTACAGTATCATTAGAATTTATTACAAATATAGCAAATTAAATAAATAATAATTTGTAGAAAAGAAAATTATATCATATACAGAGTGTCCAAGATAACTTCGTATGCATGGGGATCTCCGGAACTGTTAGAGATACGACCTCGGTTAAATTAGATGAAAGTTGCCTCATTAGTAGGCGAGTTTAGTCATCTTTTGTTTTTTCCAAAAAATTTCTTAGGTTACTAGATATAGGCAAAAATGCAAATTTTGCTTTTTTATATTTTCGCTTATAACTCTCGAATGCAAAACGATAAATGATTTTGGTTTGCACTTTCTTAAGACACTTTTTTACACAGAATTTCCAGGAGTAACCAAAATTTTTTTATCATGTACCGTTTTCGAGATTTATGATGCAACTTTCATTTTTCTTATATAACTAGTATTTCAATGTAGTGTCATTAAAAAGATTTTTTTTTTTTCTTTCCAGTGATATAACATTGTCCTATTTTATTTTAAATAATAACATGGAAAATTGAAAAAAATCTATTTTGCAAAGTTATAATTTATTTTTTTAGTTGAAAACCGAGTATGCTATATCAAAACAAATGAAACATGAGAAATAGGCTTTGTTTTCGTTATTATTAGATTTTTGGTTTTGCTTTTCTTCTGATTATTGTCTTAGTTAGTTAGTTAGTTTTATTGGAGTGCTTATTGAAAGAATTTTAATTCATGGAGCAGTTTGAAAATTTAGAGAAGTTTGAAATGCTTTATTGTTACATTCGTTGTCAAAGTAACGCAGTATTAGCCGCGGAAATGTATTTAAATTTATATCCTTAAAGAAGGCAACCCAGTGTAGGGATGTATAAGATATTAAACATGAATTTGATTGAGTACGGTATTAAATACCTAAAACTAATCTAACACAAGCTATGCTTAAGAGAACACGTATGTTCATTCTAGAAAACGATGGTTTGTTTCAACACTTAATGTAATTTTACTGTTATAGTTATTAGTTATTACGAATGTAAAATATAGCATTAGTATTTTATAAATTGTTTTTTTTTTTTTGAATTATAATTCTATATTATTGTTTAAACTAAAGTAGGGCTCATGTTTCATTTGTTTTAACATGGCCTACTTAGTTTTTAACTAAAAAAATGAATTATTACTTTGCAAAATAGATTTTTTTCAATTTTCCATGTTATTATTTAAAATAAAGTAGGACTATGTTATATCACTGAAAAGCAAAAAAAAGATATTTTTAATGACACTACATTGAAATACTAGTTACATAAGAAAAATAAAAGTTGCATCATAAATCTCGAAAACGGTACATAATAAAAAAAATTTGGTTACTCCTGGAAATTCTGTGTAAAAAAGTGTCTTAAGAAAGTGCAAACCAAAATAATGTATCATTTTGCATACGAGAGTTATAAGCGAAAATATAAAACAGCAAAATTTGCATTTTTGTCTATATCTAGTAACCTAAAAAATTTTTTGGAAAAAACTAAAGATGACTAAACTCGCCTACTAATGAGGCAACTTTCATCTAATTTAACCGATGTCGTATCTCTAACAGTTTCGGAGATCCCCATGCATACGAAGTTATCTTGGACACTCTGTATGTACAGTACATATTTTGATAATATGTCATTATTTACAAAAACAAACCAAAGTAACTTTCAGCTTTGTTAGTTATTTATAAAACATTTTAGTTGCCATAGCAACTAAAAACTAAAATTACAAAACCTAATAAAGTCTGACGATCTTTATGCAAGTCCCTAATCCAATAACAGGCATCTTATAAAAAGGACAAAATAAAAAGCGACATACAAAAAATGAGGCAAAATATGATTAAATTTCCTGCTTCATAATAGGCAACATACTTACACATCTAAGCACAACAGAAGCAAAAGCTTCCATAACGCATGCGCAAATTGCATTTTGAGCGTATAAGGATAATTCGATAACATCCTTCAATTATTAACAGACTTGGAGTATGCCACATCAAAGGTGCGCGCTAAGAAACGAGAGACAGTCGCTGCACTCGTGTAGATTCGGCTGTAATCGGGTACTTAGCCGAAGCTATGTTTCATCATCGACGTATGCATGATTGTCAATTGTTAGTGTAAATTGTTATTGAATTTGATTGAAGATTTTCAAGTATGCTTTGGCTACAAACTATTCCATCTCTTTCTTGGTAATTCAATGGATGTATATCGTGTACTTTGTCTAATGTTTTGTTGTGGTAATGCTATTAACTTGTACACATGTTCTATGATTGAATTAATTATGTTATTAATGATAAACATGATTGAACTATTATGAAATAATCGAATGATTTACTAATGTGTGTGCATATATCATTTAGAATTTAACGTTAATTGCAAGATTAGGCGACGTATCTAATTATTATCTAAATATAGTTAATATTAATTAAATTAACAATCAAGTTATAATCTTATTTCTTATATCAGATTAATAAAAAAATTAAAATTAGGTTGTAGTTCTGTTTTAATATTTATTAGTAATCGACGTTTCGACGAAATTAACGTACGTTTTTATCTGGTAAAAAAGATACAAATGACATTTACATTAAATAAACAGAACGCAAATATAGAAATAAGTTACTACAAAACAAAATAAGTAACTAGATCATAAAATTTATAAATTTTTAATTAATGGAAGCCAAATTTTATTTAAATCAGTTACTTATTTTGTTTTATGTTTCTGTGTACTGTTTATTTACTGTAAATTACTGTACGGTAACGTTTTTAATGTATTTAATATTTATTTTCTTAAAATAAACCACACAATTAGCATATGCTAAACTTGAAAATATATTACATCAAGTTTAATAAATGTAAAAGTAGATAAATAAAAACCTTCCTAAATAAAATTCGTTAAAACTTTGTTTGAGAACAAACCAAATTTCGTAAAATCGTTGTTTCCTCTTGTACATAAACAAATATCCTCAATTCATTATCATCTGCTGCAACTCCTGATTTCGGTGGAAAAAGCACAGCACAGCGCGCGAAGATAAATATATATTTATTCATTTTGTGTAAAAGAAAAATGTTAAGACAGAACACCAGCGCGAAGCAGAAAGACGAGGAAATAAAATTGAGAAGAGACACACCGGTTATAGCTCGAAAGTGCCATCTGTCTGAAACTGTCCGAAATACTTGAGGGCCAGTGTCGTTTCACCACCGGCAACGGGCCGAAACCAAAAACTGGGAGGCGAGAGTAAAACAAACAAAATGTGCAAAGGAAAACAAAAGCTAACAAGATAAGAAAGATTTGTGTTCGCCCCATCATTTCACCGAATCACTACAAATAGCAGAGGCTTTTGCCGCCGCCCGTTTCTGCCCACGCGCCACCCCTCTCCAACAACAATCAAAACAAACGACTAACGCAAAACCTAACACCGCCTTAAAAACAAGCGACAATTCAAATTTGGTCTTTTGTCTGCCGGGCCAATTAATAGAATTAGTCCCTTATTCAAATTTTTGTTCCGCAGTTGTTACCGCGTTTAATCTATTGGAATTTCATATAATATAGATGTTAATATTTGAAATTTAAAATATTTAAGTCCGTGATTAAATTACAGTTTTATAAAACCAACAACTAAAAATCATAAATGTAATTTTATGAAGTATTTTACAGATACTAACTAATGATGTAAATTCGAGTGATGAAATAATATTAGAATAAGCGGATGTCTATTGCATCTGAGTAGTTCGGAACCAACTATAAACTGTAAGTACCTTGCTTGACCGTTAAAAAAAGTAAGAAATTAAAAAAGAAAAATGTTGTTGCAAAAGTTGGTGTTAGTCAGTTAAAATAGTTCGGTCATCTTGAACGAATGTCTAATGAGACTCACGCTGCATTGTCTCATAGTAGAATTTTTCTCGAAAAACACACATTAAAATTCGTTCCGTCGATCTCAAGTTATAAGCGAATTTTTGATTAATTTTCATTAATTACCCCGTAGTAAAACTTCTTGAAAACGACTCAAATCCCATCAAAATCTTTTTCGTGAATCCCATATTATAAACGAACAGAGTTTTTAGGCAATTTTTATTGTTTACAGCATTTGCCTGCGGCTCACACTGCATTGTCCTGTAGTAAAACCTTCCTCAAAAAAATACTCAACTATTAATAAAACTTCCATCAAAATCTATTTAATAGATCTCAAATTACAAGCAGAGTTTTTGATCAACTTTTATTATTTACAGTGTTCGCCTGCGGCTCATGTTGCAGACGTATCTCCACTTTCGAATTTTTGCCACGATTATAGTATTGCATATTACACATCTTTGTACTAAATTTCAACTTTATAACTCACTGCCAAGTTGCATTTCAAAACCAGACAAGCATACATACATACATACATATTTACAATATGCTTTATATGTATAGATAATTTTTTTTGAAAACTTAAACATCACTTTTCAAAAATATTTATATTCTAGAAAACAAAACACATTAAATATTTTTTAAAAAAGTTTCATATATTAACGTTACGCCACTGTCAACAACAAATACTTAATTTTTATTTCTAATAATAACATTAACCAATCTTACAATACCTGATTGTAAATGAGTTTCCCTATTAAGATATTCCCATAAATCCCCTTTAATATTCAGCATAATAATAATTCTCTTATCAACTCCAAAGTCACGAATCACTTCAATTAACTAATCCAAAACGTGCTAATCATGATTTGTCAACAGTCATTCAAAACCAACGAACCCTCCTCCTCACCTCGTTTACCCCGCATCAAAGATCAATGTGATAAATTTCTATACATTAGCAAAGCATAGCCCACTCTGATGAGAACACCATCAGCGAACCAGCCCTATTTTTCGGGCAACCTATTATAGAACTTTGAAAAATTCTTCGAACTATAAAATAATAAATAATATTAATAAAAATTTGCGTCATTTAAATATCTACAATTGTTTGAAGGAAAATCTCATCAATTAATAAATTTCATTGTCAGGTAGATGACGTCAATTTTTCTTAATATTTTTAATTATAACAACTGATTTTATATCCATTCCAAACTCGCTTTGTAATCTAAATTTGATGTTCGAAATATTTATAATGCGTAATTTAAAGCTTCATTCAGACTGCCGTTTTAGTTTAACACACAAACATAAGAATTTAATCAATTCAAACACTTGACACACTTTTAGTTTTAACGCCAAGGCTAATATTACAAGCTCGATTTTTTAGTTCATTTGTTTACATTGCCTTAAAACCAATATTAGTTAAAACCAATATTAAAACAGAGCTTATAATACGGGTCCAAGTGTTTGGTTTGGTCAAATTCTTGTGATTGCGCTTAAAACTTAAATATCACTACAAATATTTATCATTTATCATCAAAATAACAAATTTGCACTTTCGATAATATATAATTAAACTTTCAGCTTATCTCACAATAAAATTATAATACAGTAAAAAATAATATAATAAAAAACTAAAAAATTCTAGGATTAAGTTCTGTACCTCAGAACCTTTAACCGAATAAATACAATAATATCGTTCATACGTGTCGACCCAAGTATAGTATAGATTAGTTTGTATTTTTTTATTTTTCCAGAATAATCATTTGAAAATATATATATTTTTTTTTTCAATTCAAAAACTATTATAATGAATGAATTATATTTTTTATATTCTGGCAATTTTATGTGATAATTTATTTCTTCAAAGTGCATTCTATCATTTTAAAGTAAAATCTTTTATTCTCATAGTTGATCATTATGTTTTTATGAATTGATAAATTTACTGAGAGTTAATGTTCACAGTTTACCGTTCAAAATCTTTCGTGTGTATACAGAGTGTAACAGAATAACTATTCCTAATTTTCAGAAATGATAGAGTGCACCTAGAGAAACATTTTTTATTAATAAACTATTGTCCGGAAATTTGTCGGTGCCAAGATACACTAGATATCGTTAAAAACAATCTTAATTATTACAACATCAAAGAGTAGTTAAGTTAAGGAACATTTTATTAGAAATAATAGCGCATTAAACTTTATAAAAATTGTTCGAAGTTATGACCACCATTTTCGATACACAAGTTGTAACGATGTACAATCTACTGCCGAAAAAAAAAGAAAAAAAAAAGAAAAAAAAATTTCCGGACACTAGTTTTTCTTTATGTGCCCTCTATCATTTCTGAAAATTAGGAATAGTTATTCTGTTACACCCTGTATATTAAATTTGTAATATTATGAAAATTTCTTGTCATTTTTTTTTTAAAGATATTTTGTTCTAGTTTTTTGTGTCTAGTGTGAATAATTCTAATCTATATATTTCTAAACATTAGCAAAAGCATAGCACACTTTGATGACAGCAACAACAGTGTAACAGCCCAAGTCGAGCGTGCGCAATTTTTATCGAATTGACGTAACGTCGCGCAACACCGATACGATACCACAATCTGTCGCCGCACGCTTCGGTCATTTCCGTTGCATTTCGGAGACCGTTCCGATCGGTTCCGGTCGTTTGATGTGTTTATCACGTCGAAGTTGGTGGTTTGCGTCCTTGCTTCGTTCCTGCTCTACTCCTGCCACCGCCTGCGCCTGGCTTCGTTCCTGCAATGGTTCGCTGCGTTTCGTGGTTTCTATTTGTCTTCCTCGTTTAAGGGTTATCGCACACTCTGATGGTTGATGCCTGCGTCAATTGCTCTAAAGCTTCTATGGCTTGATTTGATTTTTTTTTTAAGTTCGACTGACAGATGATGCGGGTATTAAGTTGGTTTTGTGCGATTGTAGATAATTATTTCGTAATATATATATATATATATATATATATATATATATATATCAAGCTTACTTCGTAAGTTATCAGTTAAGCAGTTCATTTATTAAATATATTAAAAAATATTATTATTTATAACAAAACATTGTGCTTATACAGAATGGTCCAGAATTATGTAACGTAATTGCTAGAGCTGATAGTACGTTCAAAAATAAGGGTACCTTTTTATATACACTTTTTTCCAAAACTCAATAATAAGGGAGATACAACTTTGTAAAGGGGTGAAATAAAAACCATTTTTCAACACTTAGCACTTTAATCAAACTTAATGAAAACTTACAACTTTCAAAAGAATCATACAATACTAATATTAATTAGTCACCAAAATAATGTTTTACAGCAGATGTTCAAAATGTTCTCCATTTTCTTGTATATACAATCTAATTCTTTTATTTAGTGAACGCATTATTCCATTTAATGTTACTGCATTGTTTTGTAAGTGTGTAATTAAATGGTTTTTATTTCACCCCTTTACAGGGTTGTATCTTCCTTATTATTGAGTTTTCGAAAAAAGTGTATATAAAAAGGTACCCTTATTTTTGAATGTACTATCAGCTCTAGCAATTACGGTACATAATTCTGGACCACCCTGTATCAAAAGAAACTAAACTAATTTTTTTTATGCTAAAGAAGAATTAATTTTGTTTATTACTCACAGTGACACAAAAATGATACATTGCTATTGTTAAGATATCATACAATTATCAAATGATATAAAAGTCAAAAAAATACTTTGTTTACAATTAGCGTTATTTCTATTACGCTTGAGACTGGGTTATCTATGAAAGGTAGCATAATGGCATAACAAGTTCACTCCGATTCCAACATGTAAATATAAAGCTCCACCAAGCAAACAAGTCCATCGGAAAATATGCGAACTAATTTAAAAAATTCGTGGCGGTAAAAGTTTAAGCCAATAAAAACAATTTCTGCCGCCGTTGTACATTCCGTAACAAAAGTAAAAGTAGCTAGCAAACTGACAGATTATCGCGTGTTTGTTTTTCTTAATTTTCTCTGCTGTTGCTCATCTTTATAAAAAAAAAAATCAGTCTTTTTTAAGACTTAATCTTATTTGAAATAAGGTAGGCATATATTTTATAGATAATTTAAAGTATTTTTAAAATGAAATTATCGCATAACCTCAAAATATATATTTTATATGTCAAAGTACTATTGACACTGAGTGTACCTCTAGAATACAGAGACAACAAACCACGGCCTACCCACGAGACTTGTTTGCTTGGCTTGACTATATCAGTGTTTATAAGCTAAGAACGATTCTTTTCTAGTAATACTGAACATAGAAAAAAATCTTTCAGTACTCATTATAATGATACATATAATGTGTCTAATTTTCAAATTTTTATTTATAATATAACAAAATTTAAATTTAATTTTTTTTAGTAATATCTACATAAATTTCGAAAAGCTTAACATCATAATAAATTACAATATAAAAAAAATAGATTACATTCCATTGTAGTAAAAAAAATAATTTATATAAACATAATAAGCGGTAGCATGTACACACTTACAATTAGTCTAAATGGGTACATATTATCAAATTAAAAAAAAATCATAAAATACAAATTAAATATAAATTATGCAATTTTATAAATTAATATATAAGTAGCACCTCCACCATTTTCGCACAATTACCAAAATACATTATGACATAGTAAAAAAATCTTTCAGAACTCATTATATTAAAATAAAAAGCTGATTTTTTTCATGCTAAAAAGTATATTAGTTATATATGCATTTCTTGATAATTAATGTTGTCCAGCACTCACAGTGATATTTTGAATAATGACTACAGAATTTTTATCAATCAAATTTTTATAAATTTATTATTCAATAAAATAAAACGGCTATAAGATATACTTCTTTGTTTCGACCTTTTGATGTACTATATGTACATCATCATCAGGAAAAATGATACAAATGATATATACAATAAAAAAAAAACCAGAATATAGAGACAAGTAACTGGGCAATAAAATAAGTAACTAAATTATAAAATTTATAAACTATTATTTATTTAAATCAGTGCTTCACACTGATTGAAGTTATCTTTTTCTTTAAAAATTCTATTGCTTCTCTTATCAATCTATTGTTAATATTGATAGGTCTTGCAAATATTATTATAGTCTCTCTCTCTCTCTCTCTCTCTATATATATATATATATATATATATATATATATATATATATATATATTAGTATTTAGAAATACATAATAAGATATAATAGCTATAATAACACATTGCAGCCGAAAAACAATTGTAAACGAGTTAAAATTTTAAAAAAATTCAAGTCTATTTTTTACGAATATTCTACGGAGAGTTAAATTTGTTCACCACACATTGCAAATCAGTACGAACGGACAACTTTGCAAATATTATCATTATTTAATATACTTGTTTTTATAATAACCTGTACATAAATCTTCAATAATATTTCTATTTCTTCACATACTTGAAACTAAAAACAGCAACGATAAAGGCCATTGTATTGAATCGTAGAAAACTACAGAAACGCTAATGTCTTCTCACAACATATCAATTCCAGATCATTTAATCCAACATAGCATATACAACACATACAGTGACCAATTGCTTGATGACGTCACTGTTTAGATGTATGTTTGTACCAATATTCTAGATGGATTATAGATATATATGTATGCACTTAGTTGCACACACGTTGTTGCTATGAATGACCTGTCATATGCAAGGGATCTAATGCTGGAATTGGAAATCTCTCCTTGTTAGTTATTGAATATACACAGGATTATTAAGTTCTCCACCGATAATATTATGTTAATAGAGCCGTGAGCCTCAGATTGATCATAACCATGAATTTACTTTGTTTATAAAAAGAATTAAAATTGATTAAAACTAGAATTTACTAAAATACAGTAACAACTGTTTTATCAGGCATTTTATTAAATGGCACGCTCTAAAAACAGGCACATTTCAAAATGATACGATTCCGAAAAATATCGTCATACATAATAATTTACAAAAAGTCATTTATTTATTTATTTATTTATTTATTTATTTATTAAAAATTAATATTCCAATGATATAACTGTTTATTTAAAGGATACAATACAAAAAATATATAAACATAAATATTTGAATATTTAAAAATTAAATTTTATTATCATATATTGTCATAAATTCATCATTTGACGTGCAATTAAAGATATCTATCTTGTCTATCTACCATTTGACATATAGATGAGGATAGCATATTCAATTTGTTCTTGCTGCAGACTTATAGAAACTACTTTCATTACGGAGAACTCCCCGTGAAATTCAAAACTGAAGTAAACTAAGTATATAACTGCAATTAATTTTGTTATTCAATATTTAGAAAAAGAAGTAATACATATCTTTGATCTTTATAATGAAAATTATTACGTCAGGTTAAGTAATTTGACACTTACATTGTTTATTTCTGCTTGAATTTGATTGTTGAAAATGTGGAAAGAAGTGCAAGAAATGCAATTGTACATCGACACATTTATCAGAAATATTAATTACATAAATTCTCACAAATCACGCAACAAATGTAAATAATATAAACATATACATACTATTCTACAACTGTTAGTAAGGTTAGGGTTACTAGAATTTAGTTTTGTTTAGAACATAGAACGTTTGAGGAAAAAATCGTATATGTAACTCACCCAGATTGCTTGGCCTCGGCTCTGCCTCAGCTACAAATATCTGAGCTCAACACAATAATCGTCACTTTCTACTCCTCGTAACATAATATACTATTGTTTTAATTGAAAACTCCCACATTTAAATACTAAAAAAGAAAAACTAATTATTCAATAAAACAAAATTAAAATATAAATTGTTTATTTTAATATCGATACAAGAACGTTACAATTCCCAATATAAAATCATATTGACATATCGGCTGAAGACGTGTTTCGGTACATAAAAAATAATATCAAAAGAAAGCACGTTTTATAAGATTGCTAGTGGTATTAAAATTTTAAAACATCTGGCAATTTGACGAGATCAAATTTTCGTTAGGATTGCATTCGGCAGGAGTTGACGTCAGCCGAAGCAGTCAGAAACTGAGCAAAAGAAGAGGCAAGCTAGTCCCAGCCCCCGCCAACTCGAATGAGCAATAAAAATTTTAATTTGAAATTCAATCCTTCGGTAAGCTTATCTCTTTTATTCGTTCTTTTCATCGCTGCACGAGCGCTAACCTATACAGACTGACTGAAGTTGGCTACAGCTACTGCCTCGATTTTCGATTTTCTTTAGGTGACATACCAAGGTGAAATTGGAAAACACGGCATCCGGATACATTAAAAATGACGGCAAAAAACTTACTTAATATATATGTACTCGTATAATATTACAATTTCATCTCTAACTAGGAACAAACTGAACTACTAATTTCATAACAATAATTTAAAATATTTTTATAAAATTTATTTTTAAAAAACTTTAGACTGAAGTTTTGTTTATTTTATAATAAAAGTCGAAGTTTCGACATATTAAACGTATATCATCATCAAAATAAAATATTTACAAATGACGTAAATAACAAAAACACAAACAACACATAGAAACAATTGATATGTATTAGTACTATGTCTTGGTCAATCTGTTCTCGTCGCAGACATTTTGTCATCTACGATGTATGGCAAAGTCTGCAACGAGAATAGATCGACCAAGGCATACCATCTCAGAAAATTTTATAAATTCAAGAATTACCGGCCGTGCAAGTTTAAAGATTACATAGAAACAAATTACTAGGTAACAACATACAAGTAAACTAGATTACAATTTTTCTATAATTTATTAATTTAAAGATATTAGATTTTATTTAAATCAGTGCCTTTACACAGATTAATGTTATCGTTTTTTTTTGTAAATTTCTATTGTTTCTTTTATCAATCTACTGTTAATATTATTAGATCTTACAATTATTTTTGTATTTTCAAATTTTAAGTCATAAAGTGTTTCTAGAGCCTGTTGTGCAATAGCAGATGTATCTGGACGGTTTACACGTATTACGGATATATTCTGTATCGTTTCCGTTAAAAATAACGGTCCGTTAAAATAAAAATTCTGAGATTCCGTAAAAAATTTTGCTATAAAGCAACAAGATTTCTTACGGAATTTAAGAATTTTCATTTTAAGGGACCGTTATTTTTAACGAAAACGATACAGAATACACCCGTTAAACTGTTATGTTCTAACAATCTAATAGAAACAGTATCAAGCACAACAAAATATATTTTACTATACCATTATAACGTAGAATTAAAACATTATATTACTAGTTAAATAATATGATTATAGTACTATAGTACTACTAATATAAGTTGCCTAGCAATGCAATTCCAGTCAGTATAACATATAAAACCTATCAAACTTTAATAAAATTGTCAATTATTAAAAACACCTGTCAAAAACTGTTAATTTCTAGCCAAATACCTAAATTTTTTAGAAAAATTATGGATTTTTTTATATAAAAGATAACTTCTAGAACACATTCTTATTCAAATAATATAAATTGTTATTTATCTTATTCTTAATATTAATTATTTTCGCTTAGATTAATAATAACTCTTTCTTTCCCACAAGCAAATCACTTTTTTTAACTTAATCCAAAAGTTTACTCATCTGACAACTTTAAGCTGATATTACGTAATAACATTAATTATTTCATGATATTAACAAAATTACGAACAAAGTACTAATTTTCTTATTGAAATTATCGATTGAAATTATTTTTAAAATGGCAGCCTATCTATCTATATCACATTTTTAAACTTCATAATCAATATAAAAATGAATAAATATGTATTAGTAGTAGAAAAATATAATGTACATATGTGGAAACCACGATTAAGAAACCTATTATATCATCTCACCTAAGAAATAATACAGCTCGATTACGTAAATTATCTTCTCAGACTTGATATATAATTACTATTGGGAAACATCTACATTGTACTTTAACAAAAAATGAAACAAAATACATATTTGTTTTTCTACGCTTACATTTACAACAGCAACAATAACAAAAAAGCAGGAATATCACGATACATAGAGAAAGAAAATAGCAATCTTGCAGCATCCCCTTTCCCTCTCCACCCTTTTCTTTTACAGGAAAGTTTTCATTGCGTTACCGAGAGCAAGAGGTGAAACGTGAACTTAGCCGTTAACGTAAACCGTAATGTAATACGTTACGCAATACCATAAACTTTAACTTTCAGTTTCAATTGAAAACTTTTAATGCTACCTGAAATATTAATTTCGACGTGGTAATTTCGGTTCGTCGAGCCTACCTACCCACTCCGCTGTACACGCTTTTTGCTTTCCTGCTTTTTATTAAACTTGCCAAATGACATTAAAATTTTCTTTCACTTCTATTTACCCAATATTATATATTTAATTAAACTTAAATATTTAATGAGTTATCTGGTTATTATTAATCAAACTCATATTTTTACGAATCTATAATTCATAATATAGTAAAAAATCAGTATTAAAATTTATTTATAATCAACGTTTTTGACGAAACTCAACGATCAGGAAAAAACTGATATAAATGACATTAATGTTAATGTCATTTGTATCAATTTTCTTTCCTGATGAAGACGAGCGTTGAGTATCGTCGAAACGTCGATTATAAATAAATTTCGATACAGAACTTGATCCTAAAGCAGTTTTATTGAATCTATTATTTAATTTTTTTAATTTATTTAATTTTTTTAATTACATATAATTTACTGCGATAATTAATCATAAATTTTGTGTACTAATTATTATTCTTTACTTACACATTGTGTTCGGCATGTACCCATAAAGGTGACACAAATTCTTATCAATTAAATAGAAATGAGGTCACCTGATAAAAATTAAAATCAATAAAATTATAATGTAAGTCGAAACTTTTGCTTAGTAAAATAATACGTAATAATTAGTTAATTAAATTTAAAACATTAACCCATTCAAATCACAATTATATTGTGACGTCAGAATGACGTATTTTACAATTATTACAAATATTAATATGCAAGCTGTAATTTTACATAATTTAAGAACAATATATATTTTTTTTATTAAGTATGTGACGCAATTTGAAGAAAGTTAGCAATTTTACATACTTATTAGATCATGTTTACTTACTTTAAATGATTATTATGAATTATATAAAAATTGCAGAATTTTGAGGTAGAAATACAGAATATTTATAGTAAAATAAAATTACAAATTTTTTATAGTAAAATTTTACTATTATTTTCTGTAATTTTGGCATTTTTTTTACAGTGTATATACAATATATCTATTTCAATATTAGCAATTAAATTGACTACTTCTCTTGCTGAAAATCGATTGTTCTAGTGACAATATATTAGTTAATATCCAGTTAATAACCTACAATTAATTAAAAATTCTATACTCGAATTGTCAACATATATTGCCTCGTTCTACGATAAACGTAAGTGGTTTCCATAACCCCTCCCTCCCCCCAATTCCCTCACCTCATATGATAGGTGATGAGAAAGAGACAACTGTATATTAAAAAAAATCAACGTTTAGTATAGCGCTTCCTTTGTCGCACATGCACCTATTGTTTCCGGAACTCAATTTTAGTTCGGTATTACCGAGCACTGACGGCGCGCGCTTTGAAAACGACGACACAACGGTCCCATCCATAGCTATCTAGATGTAACTTTTTATGAAGCCAGTTGCCCATTAATAACTACGAAATTGGCCATTAATCAAAATACAGTTTACAATTGAATACGTGTTTCCGGTCGGCAATGTTCGGTCGCGTTCGTCGAGCCGGTAAAACAGAACGTTTCCTGTAATTTATAGCGCCAGTTTTAAATTATTATTTTTTTGTAGGTTTATTTTTTACATTTTTTTTTTTTGTATCTCGAGATGAATTTTTATAGCGTAATTTACTTGCATAGTTTTAAGTGCTTTGGTTTTATTTAATTTTTGGCATGTGTTCAGCGAGTGAAATTGTGGTTATAATTGAAGTGGAATTAAAGTAAATGGTCGTATTTTTTGTCATTCACTGCAATACATATTTAACTCTACTATGAAACTGAAACTAAAAAAAAAAACTAATTTATGTAAATTTTTATACAATTATTTTTTAAGCTAATAATTTTATTTAAAATAGAAAAACTATATGTAAGTTAAACATGTGTCAAAAAGAATGTTATATTAATTACATGTATGTAGCGCCCTCATAATCATTATATATATATATATATATATATATATATATATATTGTTATTTTATATATTTTTATTTTCTTCTAAGTAAATTTATCATTTATTTAAAATATACTTTACCTGACTAGATAAAGTTGCATTTGGATCTTGCTTATGGAATAATTACGATAATAAAATGTAACTTTGCTTAAACAAATATTATAGGAAAAATACAAAATAATTACATATAAATTTTGCGACAAAAATATGAATCCAAAATGTAACTTAAAACCAGTTTAAAATATTAAAAGAAAAAGATATTAAAATATTTTTTTCAATAACAGTTAACCAATATTATTATCAGTTACATGCGTTTATTAGGATTTTCTGGTCTAGTAATATGATAAAAAATATTTTCTCAGGGCATTACACACCTCTTTACTCAAGAACACAAGTATTAAAAATACTGTTTTGTTTTGCTTTAGCAAGGTAGTAGTGCAATAGCTCATCTATAATTTGAAAAATTTGTAACAAAAATTTTAATATTTTCTCTTCTAAAAAAAAAACGCATTATTGTTAAAGTCAATACTTTCTTAATTCTTAAATCCCAGCATTCTACTAATTTAACGAAACTACGACACTACCTACAAGTACAAGTACAGAAGACCACAGTAACACGATATGAACACGAACGGGGGGAGCCAAGTGTAGCCGAGTTTTGTCCCCAGCAGCAGCAGCAGCAGCAGCAACAACAACAACATAAAATTAATACGGTGTGTCCGGTGTTATGGGTGTTAACTAGTGTTGTACACACGAAGCATCGTACCAAACACCATTGTACTTGATACCGGGCGCCCCGTAAAATTTACTTCCTAACAAGCTGTTATGATTGTAGTGTGGCTGGTAACTGGGAATTGCCCAATTTGCCGCACAGAAGCTCAACTAACATATATACATTTATATATACAACGATTTTGTATCATTCGAGAGACTTAAAACTCGCCGTCGCTTTGTTTACTACTTGGATGCTTGTATTATTTTGGAGAAAGAGGTCATGCAAGACTTTTGTCTCAGTGTTATAAATAAAAAATAAAAGTTGTGCGACCGCGTTTCATTAGTGAAATAACCGTACCGAACTTGACATAAATAAAAATAATACAATTTTGTAAAAGGAGCATGTTCGTTTGCTTTTATTTTAATATAAATAAATTTAAATTATTATAAAAACAAGATTAGAAGCATATAATCACTTTGACATTATCTTATGAGTACTATACTAAAAAATTACAAATAAAATAATTTTTTACTCAACACTATGTTTTAGTAAAATTATATACCAAGAAAATCGGATAAATAATGTAACCATAATGAGGTTTTAAATACTTTTTTAAATACACTAAAATTTTGTAAAATTATATAATTTACGTGGGCACCAAACAAACTTTTGTAAAATTTTGGTTAATTAAAGATAAATAATATAGCGATTATAATTTTTTTTTCGGGTAGTTAGCAACATCACATGTTAGTAAAATTATATAATTCATGTGGGCTTTAGGAGAATCTTTTGTGAAAAATTTGATTAAAATCGGATAAATAATGTAGCCATAATGATTTTTTTATTAAATTTTAGTAAATTTTTCTCGGAAATTGGCAACACTAAACTTTAGTAGAATTATATAATTTATGTAGGTACCAAAAAATATAAACTTTTGTAAAAAATTGTTTAATTACGGATAAATAATATAGCCATAATAAATTTTTAAAAGTTTTGGTATTCTTTCCTCGGAAAGTTGGCAACACTGTATTTTACTAAAATTATATAATTTATGTAAGCACTAAGAAAATCTTTTATAAAATTTTTATTAAAATCATAGTTTATTTCTGTTTGCTAGCTTTTAAAACTAATGAACGAATATCGGTTTGTTTTATAATTTATTACAATAATTTCTGAAATTCAACAATTTTGAAAAATACCAGTTTTACAGAGTGAATGACAATAACAGCTATTTTCAAAATTTTCTTATATTTCTTTAAATACTAAAAATAAATATTCCACAGAGGATCTATCTTACGCATTATAACAATTTATAAACTAATTTTATTTATAGCTCATTCGGTAAATTTCCGTAAATCTTACTTAATTATCTTAGTAAAATTACATCAATAATCCACATAAAGATAAACCCTAATGTCCTGAAATACGACCATCCTAAATCCTTCTGCTGGAATAAAAACAAAACAGTATCATAAAAATTTATTTTCTACCCTGCCAAAATGATGTCAGACAATAATAACATTTATTCAAAAGTTCCATATCAGAACGACGGTTTTCGTGTCAACATTATGTTCGGTTGGAGACTAATATCTAAAGGCCGTCTGAAACGCGGAAATGTTTGGCAGGAAGTAGGCAAAAGGTCCTTACTGCACTTTTAAGCGAAGGACAACGATCTTTATGGTGGTACATCCTTTATGTGTATTCAGTTGTAATATTTAATATCGAGATGTTTCGGAGTTGATATATAAAAGCGAATGTTGTATGAAATGTGTAGCACCTATAAAATATTTTCCGGTACCATTTGAATCTTTTACGTTGGGAAGTTTTGGGACCAAAATTGTTATATATATATATATATATATATATATATATATAATTTAAGTAAATGTTTACCGCCATAAAACTATATAGTATAGTTTAAATTGAATAAATATCAATGATTATTTGAAAATTAAATCATTGATATTTATTCAATTTAAAATATATATATATATATATATATATATATATATACTTATTATATATATATATATATATATATATACTTATTATATATATATATATTATATATATATATACCTATATATATATAATAGCTACTTATATCAAAAATTGTTTATTATGTTAATATGATATTTACTAATAATTTTAATTTTCGAGTAATGTTTATTATTTTAATATTTTTTAATTTTTTTTTTTTTATTTTAAATAATTATGTAAGTGTGTAAAGGTGGATTTTGTGACAGAAATTCTAAAATTTCGTGCCAAACATAACGAGGTCCGAAAACATCCAAACGAATATCATAAAATCCAGTTTACTAACAAGTTGTATACAAAATTTTATAAGAAAAGCAATAGAAATTTACAAAGATAACTTTAATCAGTGTTAATAAAATTTGACTTTCTTTATTTGTATGTTGTTACCTGATTACTTATTTCTTTGTTTTGTTTATATATTATTTATGTTATTTGTATATTTTTCCTGACGACAATAAACGTTAAATTTTAATTAAAAATTATACAAAACTTATCCCTAATGCATTTCAATTTTAATATAATGAATTCTAAAAAATTTCTTACTGAACAAAAACATATTTTATACAAATATTTCTCAAGTCCTGCATTTAAAAATTCCTCTATCCATCATAAAGTTTAAATAAAAACTTTCAATGACCAGAAAACCAAAATGCACCAATTTCTACTTCAACTTATCTTCGAAAAAAAAAACTTTCTTAATAAATAAATTATGAAAATCCTTATTAACCAGCAACACCTAGGACTCGTTCACGCTGAGACTATAAATTTCTCTTCAAACACATTGTACTATAAAACCAGTTTGAGTTTAAGTTTTGAAAGCAAGCAACCATGGCTCCCGTTATTATATCGCGTCAACTATTCATTTTTTAATAATTTTAATCTCAAGTCGTTCGTCGTTGCGACGCTCATATCCTAGGCGCGCGACGCCTGGCATCGTCTAGCGGCCTTTATAAATCTTGCATATCACGTCACACACACACACTCACACACACACATACACAGATATACAGTTATGTTTCCACTTTAAATATACATATATATGTACATTGTGTGCCTGAGTTTCATTGCATATTAGCGTTGTGCTGATAAGCATCGCGCCAAGTTATTATATAAAGCAATATGGTGGATGAAATGTTTATTAACATTTGTGAATGTGATAGTTCTGGGATAAGATAGAAATATGTCAAACAATTTTTATTTTATTTTTTAGAAAAATTATTATAGACTTCGTCGGTTATTTTACATATTAAACTTTCAAATATTATAAGAATGTTTTAATTTTAATAATATTACACTATCTTTTAAAAAACATTATTCGTAGTCTAAATAAAGACTAAAATAAATTAAAAATATTAAATTTTTTTTAAAAATGTACCGTATTTTTCGAACCATATAATGCTTATTTTTACATAAAAAAGTGCGTCTTGTGGTCCCAAAATAACATTAAAATAGACATTAGTTAAGTAAGTAAGAATTTGTAAATAAAACAAAATATATTTAAAACAAAAATCTTCTCATTTCGGTATATTGCAATTTTTGTTTATCCGTGCGTAATAATAGTAATTTAAATTAAACAGAGAAAACAAAATAGCATAATAATAATAATAGTAATAATAATAATAATAATACAAATATTTACTGCCCAACATTATGAGAACCAATAACAAGACAAAATATATATGAAACGATAATAAACATGTATACAATAAAAAATTGTATGACAGCACGTACACAGTAAAAAAATATTTGAAACACCAAAAACAGTGTAAAAATTACCCTGACAAAGAAAATTTCAAGAAAATACATTTGTTGGAGTTACCTAAAGAATACTAATAGTGATATTCTAAACAGTTCTATAACGTTACAAATTATGTTTTTTCGGTACTTGAGATTAAGTTTCGCCTTGGGCTGTCTTACCAATAATGATAAATTGTACGTAATCATAGATATGAATAACATTCTGTACGTGGTGTAAAATATATTTTTATTACTTTATTATATTCCTTTTAATTTATATGTTTATTTATTTTATTTTAAGCTAGATGATAATTTGTACAAATCTGTTCTTTTTTTGTTACAGTGTGCAATCGGACATATTACGGCGATTTGGGTAAAACCTACGAATTAAATTTAAGTAAACCCATTGAAGGAAGATTACCATTTTTGTGTCATCTAACATTCACTGCCAATGGACATAGTCATGGAGATATAGTCCAGGTAAATATATTATTATTATCAATAACTTAGTAATTAATTCAATATCCTAAAGCTATAATCAAGTAAACTATAATTAACATATTCACTATATTAAATAATTAACATATATTTTCCAAATACAGAAATTAATTCAATGTAACTTAATTTGCGACTAAATAATCCGATAAATGATACAGAAAACCAAACTTTATTCTAAAAATTTTCTACACTAAGATACATAGTAAATATAGTATAGAGATAAATTAATTAATTTTAAATATAAATATATTTAGTCATTTGTACTAATCAAAGACATCATATAATATAAATATTATATTATTTATTTATATAATAATAACCAAAGACGTACACAGAAAAATATTTCAGAAAGGGATATTGTTTTAATTTGCAAAAATAATACCGACTAATTTCAATCAGGGCATTGTAATGGCGCAATTAGAAAATGATATAGGGGAGGGACACAAAAAGGAGTTATAAAAAATGGTCGTAGGGTCCAGGGGTCCATAGGCACTTTTTTTTTAATTTTCAAAATCAAACGTACCCGAAAACAACATTTATCAGTAAAATATGTAAATATATAATATATTTTATATACAATCTTCATGCTTTCATGGTCGGCATCCATTGAATTTATAAAATTTTCTTAACTGGTATGCCACGGTTAATAACGTTTCGTCACCAAGCACTGAGGATGACATCTACGTTGTATGGTGAAACGTCTACGACGAGGATAAATCGACCAAGGCTTAATAGCCCAGAAAATTCTATAAATTTAATATTTTATATGTATGGAAAATCAGTCTGTCGCTTTTATTATATAGAAATATCCAATAAGTCACAAAATATTATCATCATTTAATCTAAAATATGCAAAAACTCTTTAATAAATATAAGAACGCTAATAGGAAATGTTAGTGTAACGCTATTAAGAATACATATTACAGAAAAAATATACCTACAAAGGACGATATCTCATTCATTCCTTTTAACACTTTAATTTCTCAAAAAAATAAGAATAAATTCTATCTTTGCTAAAGTCTAATTTAATATTACAGCACAAGCTATACGTAATTGTATTAGCAAGAACAGACAATAAATAATAAATATTTATAAGTAAATTAGTGACAAATATTAGTAAAGTTGCACAGTGCAGAATAGCTAATGATGGTTATAGTAGAAACGGGCGGTAATGTTTTGAACAATATTCAAACGGATGCATTATTTATAAAGAGCCGTTTCAATATTCACCTACCAAGCCTAACATTCCTGAATAATTAACAATGAGAAACAGTGCGGAAATGATGATACGATACTAGCGCCACACAAGTATACATCTCTCTCTCTTTCTCTTTCTCTCTCTCCCTCTCTCTCTCTTGTAACGGTGACGAATATGCGTACTAATAGCGAATCTACATGTCACCATTTATGTGATGTTCATCAAACGTTCATATTTTATTAATAAAATATTTTACAGTACATGATAAAATTGTGGTTATTTGTAAAATATTGTTAATCACTGTTGATATAGAAATAATTAAAAATAAACAGAGGTAACAGAACTGTTTCGATTATATTAAATTTTTAAATTATTAGCTGTTTATATTTGATTTAAAAAAAAACACTTTCTATGTGAGATGCATGAAATAATTATTTTAAAATCGTGCCAAAATTTACTAATATCTTAAACAAAAATTAAGAATTATTTTATTAAAAACTTTTCAATAATAAGAAATAAATTATGGATATATAATTGGTTACAGTATTGAATATAAATCTGGACGAAACTAAAGTTACTTGTCTGGATAGAAATGTTTGGAAATTAATTTCGGAATAGTAAAAAAGTTTGTGCCACACCCTTTTGAGTACATGGCGTGAATGTGTGTATGAATGTATTATGTTAACTTAAAGATCAGAGTATCTCACCAGCAAATTAAGGCTGCTGATGTAACAGTTCTAAATAGATATGCTTAGTTATATCATAATATATTAAATAAAATAATTCAATTGCTTAATAAGTAATTTTAATTAAACGTCAAAAGTACTTTGACAAAAATCACTTTTAAAAGTGAGGTGAGAATACGGGGGCATTGGGTTTCAAACCAAATAGTAGATAGTTTCCTACAAAACATTCAAAATAGTTATACTATAACTTATTGTTAGTATTATTTGATTTTATTAAAAAAATATTTCTATTATAAAAATCCAATTTGACAAATCAAAAGTATGTTTACATTTGAATTAATAATAAAAATGTTGGTTTTAAAATAATATTTTTTTCAGTGTAGTAAAAACTATCTCTTACTATGAAATCAAAATTTTGATATAATTTTTTAAAAATATGAAAGTTTGAATAACTTTAATTTTTACTAAAATATAAAAAATAAATGGACACATTTTTAAAATGCTAATATTTTCCAAAAATTTAAAACTGCCTTATTTTTTTTTTGTAAAAGTTAAAATTTATTAAACACTCAATTCGGAAAACGCAAAAACGGTATCATATATCAATATACATCTAAAAAATTAAACACTTTAAAAAAATTTAACTTTCTGTTTTAAGAACAATATATATTATTTCTTTTATTAGTAATAATACATTATGTTACGAAGAGTCGAAAGCGGTAACTATTATATTTATCCCATATATTTGTGGCGCAATCTGGGTGAAACACAAAAAAAAAGCTTTCTATTCCAATTGACATATATAATTTTTTTCTTCAAGAATTCTAAACAAAACTAAACTAAAAATAAATATAAATACATGCCAAATTACCATTAATCAGTTACTAATAGTTGTAGAATAATATGTATATGTATATATTATTTATATTTGTTACGTGATTTGTGAGAATTAATCTTTCTTTGGTCAAATATACAATTTTTACTAATCTGCGAGGTGTGCATTACATTTCTTGCATTTTTTACACATGTCCAATAATCAAATTCAAATTTGAACAAAAATAAACAAGAAAATTGTCAATTAACTTGACTTAATAATTTTTAATATAGCTGTCGGAGATGTCAAATTAAATATACTTGACCGTGTTTCTTTATAGTTTCTGACCATCCTGAACGGTGCACATTGCATTTCTTACACTTCTTCACACATTTTCAATACGCTTGAAGAAAAAATATGTTTCTAGAATCTATTAAACCAAAAAATATAATCTTCTTTGAAATAATTATAAACTTGGTTACAATATAATAATTGTCTAACATCTGTATTCTGTAATATACAACTAATTTCCTTAATTCTACAATTCAAATCCCAAGATTATTCTATTCCTAGGTGAGCTAGTACCTATCGAGTAATAATTCAAGACACACAACACGTTATAAGATTCTGTCAGAATGTCAATTTACCTTCAGATTAAATATAACCTAGAAAATTAGTATGCAGGTTAGGTTTATACATGGAACATATTTGATTTTAGTAATTTATCATGGAAATTCATCGAAATATAATATAATAAAGACATAATATTACCCATACATAACAAATTATTAATTTAAATTTACATGTCATAATAAAATAACTAGTCAGCATTTATGTTTATGTAAATTTGTAAATAAATATATTTTACACGATTGTATTTTTTTTAATATTTATTAACAAATATTTATGAAAAATGTTATACAAATGAGGGATTCAAAGGAAAACTAGCCTAAGTGATAAATTTGAATATTTTGAGTTGAGACCATTTGTTGAACCTATAAGTTAAAATGTATTACAAGAAAAATCAAATAAGTGATAGCTTTAATTGTTCAAACAAGAAACTGAAGTTTCAACTTATGTTATATTTTTACATTGATTTTGAGTTGAGAGGCTTACAAAATATTACTTAACCAAGTTTTCCTGTGCGTCTCTCAAATATTTTAAATACGTTTATTAATAAAAATATTTGACTACCTTAGAAATGAGATTTTTACATGGCGTATGTGGTTTAAACTAGAAGGAATCAGGTACGAAATCGATTAATGTATGATGCATTGAAAATAAAAAAATATGTTATTCCAAAAGTTGTTGTTATTCAGTACAGATGGTTCGGAATCTAATATTTAAATGTTTGGTTAAAAGAATTTATATGAATACGTTTGCGTGGACGTACGATGAGTAGATGTAGTCATATGATTGAAATTGTTTTGCATGAGCAAATGTTTCCAAGTAATAAAAATAGAAGAGCATATATGAGAGGTGTCATAAATGTGGATAAAACTAGAATTGCTTGTCTAAATAAGAGGAAACTAATTTCGCAATAGTGAAAAGAATTTATCTCCAAATAAACTAAAAATACTAAAATAGTATAATAACTAATTTTTCATCTCAAAACCAAATCAAAGTTTCTTTAATAAATAAATTCATTTGTCTACATTATCTTTTAAAAATACCACAGTTATTCAACTGATTATTCAGCTTTCTCCGAGCAAATAAGATTTTATTTACACATCAACCTGGTGCATTAATGCAATTAAAACTACTTGAGACTTGAGCTGGCACAACGAGAGTGGCACAATGAGGTTATGTTCGTTGCATTTGCAACGTGCAAATCGTACAAAGTGTGCGGAGCAGATATAGTGAATCGGAATACCCATCGTATTTGCTTCATCACAAAAGGATTCTAGTCGATGTAGAACGCACTCTAGGGGCAGGAATAACGTAGCGAGATCACAAGCCCATACTTTATTCCTTTCGCACTCGAACTTAAAACGCCACCATGTTTTGTTAAATGTTCCTAGTTGAAATAGAATAAGGTTTCACTCTCAGGTTTAATAGATGAATTGATGATATTTGACATATTAGTATAAGATAAATACTACATTACGATTACATTAAAATTTACGAGTTTAATAACAAGTAACTGTAGAAAAACATAAAGTAACTAACTGATGCATAATAATGTCATTATTGTACTAGTAACATAATGACCCTTTTCTACATAGGCAATATAGTAATGTAATATTAATATTATTATACGCTTGACAAAAAATATATTTTCGTATTTTTTACTTTAAACTTGACTTTATCAAAGAGTAAATAACCTTTGATATTTATGCAAAAATTATCTCTGTACGATTGTATTTAAATTTATTTCGTTTACTGTTTCAAACTATTAATGACTAACGCAAAATTTTATCTTTTAGTTTGCGAATATAACTTGCTAATAGATATATATGCATAAACTCTATGTATATATTTTAAGCTACTATTAACATAGATAGTTGTTACTAATACTAAATAAATATAGAACACTATAAAAATATTTCGCTCTAATCTTTTATATCGATAAGTAAAACTTTATGTAAATATTGAACAGTTATTAAAAAGTTTTCAAATTTAGTTTGTTTTCAAAGTTGACTTCTTTATATCTTTATAAATTTTTATTGTACATTAAAATATACGGGAAAAATACGAAAATAAGTTATTTACATATTTTTAAACTTTTAAAATTAATTTATTGAAATGCACTTCACTAAAAATATGGTTGATATATATATAAGATACACTATTAATATGTGCTATAAAATTTTCTAATTTTTAATCAAAATAGAAGTACTGTTATTTACGTATATAAGATTAAATTTGAGATCAATCTAATAATCTTTAAGCATTTAAGCAAAGTCAGTCACTTTAACTAGTTAGATATATTTTCATTTTACTAAACACTTTACTATTTCTTTTAACCAAGGGCAAGTATTTCCAATTTTATTTATTATTAAGATAAGTAAAAATATCATTTGTGATTTGCTAAAAATATATCCTTCGAATCAATGATAACACTTTATTGGCAAATTTTAAAATTATTTCAAAGATAAATTTATACCAACATTTGAAAATGTTGAGCCTAAAATGTTGAAATCTTACTCTTGTATATAGATTAAAAAAGTAATGTTCTAAAAATATCTAATTATAAATATATAATATAAAATTTAGTCATTTAATTCGAATTAAATGAAATAGCAGTTTTTCTAAGACCTGGTTTCATAAACACCAAAGTAAATTATAAACCCGTGACCCGTGTATTTTCTGTGTTTCTGAATAAAATTTCCATTTTCCTAAATTTATTCTTAGTTCTTCGATACGATAAATTCATTGTGGCTACATTATTTATCCGATTTTGATCAAATTTTCAAAAAAGATTTCCCTAGTGCCCACATAAATTTCGTAATTTTAATAAAATGCAGTGTTGCCAACTTTCCGAGAAAAAAATTACTAAAATTTTTAAAAATTTATTACGGCCATGTTGTTTAACCGATTTTGTTCAAATTTTCACAAAAAATTCTTCTGGTATTCATGTAAATTAGATAATTTCAACAAAGTACAGTGCTGCCAACTTTCTGAGAAAAAAATTACTAAAATTTTTAAAAATTTATTATGACCACGTTATTTAACCAATTTTAATTAAATTTTCACTAAAGATTCTCCTGGTGCCCGCATAAATTATGCAATTTTAACAAAATACAGTGTTGCCAAATTATTGAGAAAAAAATTACTAAAATTTTAAAAATTTATTGTGTCTACATTATTTATCCGATTTTAATCAAATTTTCAGAAAAGTTTCTCCTAGTGCCCACATAGCTTATAAAATCGACTAACTCCATTCTCGCTTTGCGAGAATATTATTTTACAAATAAATTTAATAAACAAGTAAATTTACTCTGTTGTTTCAGAAAGAAACAATTAAAATAAATAATTGTTGGAAAATTTACCGATTGAGAATTTTTACATTTTTTACAATAACTTTCAATATATTCAATAACATTTTTAAACTATACAATTATATAATGAACAAAAATGAAAATTGTGACAGATGTAAAAACTACACAGAATCTGACAAAGAAAATTTGTTAGAAATAAATGATATGCTGCACATAATACTAAAACAAATTTTTTGCATTCATACATACATGATCATGCCTTGTATCCAAAGGACATAAACACTCCTATCCAGACAAACAACTTTAGCTCCATCCATATTCATGATACCTCTCATACATGTTCTGCTATTCCTACTATTTGGGAAACTTTCGCACACGCAAAACATTCTCAATCATACCACTTTAACTTTTATTACTTGGAAACATTTGTTGCAAAACAATTTCAATCATACGACTACATCTACTCATCGTACGTCCACGCAAACGTTTACCTTGAAAATCATTAATATAAAATTTTTTAACCAAACGTTAATTAGACATTCGCTCAAGATGATCGAACCAATTTAACTGACTAACAATAGCTTATGAACTTATTTACTTCTAAAATAAAATTTACTATCATGATATTTGCGCAAGTAATTGACTTAATTTATTCATCTAGTAAATTTAATAAACGTTAATAGTACAATTACTATTAGAATAAACGTATTTACTTTCCTACAAAATTAATTCTGTTAACATAATAAAAAATGTTTTACAGAACTCATTATATTAAAATAAAAAAGCTTTAGGTTTTAGTTCTGCTAAATTTAACAGAACTGAAACGTGAAACCTGAATCTTTTTTATTTATTCCGTTATTTATGAAACCGGGTATCTGTAATTTAATTAAAATTTATTACATTATATTACAAATTTAAACATTACGTTTTTATTAATAGTTGTACATATATATATATATATATATATATATATATATATATATATATATATATATATATATATATATATAGGTTAAATTCCTACAAATTTGTTTTGCTAATTTAATACATTTCTATTCTGTTGATATAACTTTTATTAAGTCAACGAATTTTTCATCTATTTTTATCCTTTAATATATAACCAGTAAATATACAATATTTTATTCATAGACTGATTAAAACTTCGGAAGGATATTTAAACAAAACTGACATAAATTCAAAGATAAACTCTCTCTTTGGGCAACAAACAACAATTCTTTTCTAAGCTTTCTACATGACTGACTATCGTTCGACAAAATTCATCTTTCGCCTTGCTTCTTTCTGCTTTTCCACTTCTTCTTTTTCTTCTATTTACTACACACAAACACACAAACACACACACACACACACGCATAGCAAACAAAACAATGGCCAAAATTAACGATTGCGATATAAATCATAACGGGCTTGACATGCACCATCAATAGCGAGCGATTTTTCAAAAAACTACCCGCCGCGCCGAAAATCTTTTCACGTCAAAAACTTCACTAACTCCGCCTCTGTATCTTTTACCCCTCTCGGTGATGAAATTCTAAACCTAACCCTCTCCATCACCTCACACCCCCTTCCGAGGAACAACTGATAACAATAGATAAAAGTTTGTTCATGTTAGAAAGAAAAACTCTGATCAGTTTATGATACACTAATTTTTTCACATTTTCTATATGAACAGTTTTTTTTTGTACCACATATGCTACACGAGTATACTCAGAATAATAGATCTAAGGCTGCACAAACATGTTTTGATTCAAGATTTCGTGCAGAGTTCTTGTTTGCTTTGATTAAGCTTGTATTCCAAAAATAAAACCTTGGCTGTGGCTAGGAATTAGGATAAAGGGCTATTTTATTCTATTAGATTATGAGTTTATAAAGTTGCATTGCTCTTATGTAAGCAGTATCCCTTTTCAGTATTTCCTTGGTGTTACCACAACCATGAATTCATTTTGAAATATTGAAATTTGCATATAGAATCAAATTCACGTCAATGTTTCTTCAATTTGAAAAAAGAAAATTTTTTACTAAAACTAGATTTGTCGCAAACAATCACAAATTTAAAATTACAAATATATAGATCTCTCCTGTATTTATAAAACTTTTCGTTGTATAACTGATCATTGAATAACAATTTTTTTATTCATCTCACTACTCGCTAGGTTTTTAAAGTGTAACACAGTAAGTATTTTACAAAGTTCCACAATATTTGGTTTAACGATTTGTTATATATATCAAAAAGTTTTATGAATACAAAGACTAATTATTTATACTGCTTTGTTAAGCCTAGATTATATTAGTAGAGTTAGTAGTAGAGTACACTAGCACACTCCTTCTCCAAATCATTCTAATTTTAATAATTTTGGTAGAGTAAAGCAAAGCTAGCAGTTTAGTAGAGGAAAGTTTAGTTTAAAGTTCATTCAGCTTTAGTTCATTTCATTTTCGTACGTATTAAAATATTATATTATTTAACCATGGCAATTACTTGACAATCTCAACAACTTCAGTTTATAAATTTTAAAAAAATTGATACACGTTTTGTACCCGACTACTATACCATCACTCTACTGCAATAAATCTAGTAGTATAACAGTAGAGTAGAATAAGTATTATTATGGGAAAAAGGCGAGTAGGATGTACATGTACTATCTACTCTATCCGCTGATATTTTTAATACTCTTCTTTCACTATACCAAATTGATTATATAATAATAATAATAATAATAATTTAATTAAATCCTTTCGATATACATATTTATACATATAAAAAACATACAAAATATATTATGAAAAACAAAACAAAATTAAACACATTGTTTATTATGCAACCTAAATTCCTCTATTGAGTAAAACGCACTCTCTAATAAGTACTTTTTTAGTAATTATTGTGCTAGTAATAGAATAGTACGCAGTGTCTTACTACTGATTCTGCTAATGTAATCTAGACTTTACTAATAATAAATGCGAACCCTGTAAAATCTTAAATTTATACTATTTACCTATTTTTATAGAAAAATTAGCACTAAAAGTACAACACACTACATTAAAGCAATGTTTTCTTCTGCGATGGTACTAAGAGTTTTTTTTATAAATATTTCAATTTTTATTTAATCGTAGTATGTAATTAGAATATTTAATAAATTTGGAACAATGTACGAACCCACGACAAAACAAACATATTTGGCCAATTATACATATATATTATATTTACAAATATTTGATAAAACTCTTAGTGTCATCGGAGACAACGCTGCTTTAATATCATATTGCTGTAATACAACTGACCAGGGTAACGCATAACTTAGTTATGACTGGTCAAACACAATATAATTGGAAAAAATGTTTGTTCATAGTCTAGTGGTTTAGACTATTGCCGCGAAAGCAAATTTTTCCGAATTTATTTAATTTTCTAATTATATACTAGTTCACTGCTATTAAGTGAAAATTAAAATATTTTCAATATACTATTCTGGAATTTGCAATTATATTATTATAATTATTAAAACATTATTTGTTGATATAAAATGAATAAATTTATTGATGTGAATTCACGTCTGTCACAAATCCAGCAAATATTTTGTTGTAAGTAGTATAAAAAGAAAAGTAATCGTAGTTATAATTTATTAGTGAAATTTGTTTGTCTTCTTGGTGAATTTTCTGCTGCTTCTTATCGTTGAGTTAACGAGATATTATAAGCTATATTTGCAAAAGTTTTATTTTTTGTTATTTCTATTTAATTAAACGCAAATATTTCTCTAACGAAGTACCTAGCAAAAATAAAACGGTCTTTCTTGACTTTTAAGTTCATTTTATTACTCGAAGATAATAAATGAATGCTTACTAATGTTTTAAAATGTTCTCTTATGATTTATTCTGTTTTGTACTTATATATTAGTTAATATTCTAGAGCCAGTTGCATAAAGTTTAACACTGTTTTATGCAACACTGTTTATAGCATGGCGTGATTATATATGTATATATATATATATATATATATATATATATATATAAAATCACGCTATGTACCCAAAAGGGTGTGGCACAAACTCTTTTCATTTTCAAGAAATCAGTTTCCTCCAAACATATATATATATATATATATATATATATATATATATATATATATTATATATATATATATATATATATATATATATATATATATATATATATATTATATATATATATATATATATATATATATATATATTATATATATATATATATATATATATATATATATATATATATATACATGTATACATACCAATTTACATTGTGCTTTATATGTCAGTCGTATAGATGCAAAACTCACTATTTGCAAATTTTAAGTTCTGAGATATTTGCAAAAAACTTTTATAGCTAAGCGTAATTGTATTTAGATGATAAAATCTTGTTACTAGATGGCAATACTTATTTAAAATCGTGAATCATTGGTTTTATACATCATTAATTCATACAAAGTAACTGTTTGCTTTCCACCAATAAAAATTTTTTTTGTGGAAAGCAAACAGTTACTTTTGCATCTAAACTATCATCGCAAGTAGTGAGTTTTGCATCCAACACTAAACTTTAAAGAGTGTTTCTTATATTAAATACTGAGTTTTTTGTTCTAACTAAACTAACTATCGTATTCCTTGTAAAATTCTACGTCCAAATTTCGCATAATCTCATTTTTCACTTTTTATCATATAGTGAGTTTTGCATCTATACGCCTCATGTATAGATTAGTATTTCGTACCAATTCTTCTTATTATTCTACTGATAATTATAATCAGTTACATAATACACAAACATAAACATTATTTTTGATATTAAAATCTTGTATCACTGAACTGTTGTCGGCTGCGTCCGAATAATTTTAAAACCCACTAAAAGCTTTAGCTTGGCTATGAGCTAACGACCCACACCATTGATAATTCAAGTAAAAATAATTAAAAAACATATAATCTCTAATTTCCGCTTAAGAATTACTAGAACTTTTATATGATATTTACATAATGTACACACACACTCCCGCACACACACACACACACACACACAAAAAGCATACCATACATCGTAATATAAAATAATATACTAGTAAAAATTTAAAAACCTTTCCTGATCCCATAAACAAACCGAATTGACTGAAAACCATCTTGAACATTTCTATCACTCTTAAGAGTAGGAAAAGGCAAAAGGAAGCAAAGCAAAGTATTGCTTCTTGTTCGAAGAGTTGAAGGACTGAGCAACGTTCATCGTGCGTCCGCGGGCAAATCGTCTGAATAACTCCAGACAGATTTGATTGATGATCACGTTGTGGGCGAGAGATTTATTCGAATCGCATTTTAAGTGGGCTTTGACAAAAAGAAAAAAAATATATATGTATAAAGAAGCAGAAGTAGAGAAACGGGGAAAAAGAAAAATCTGCCCGCTTTCGTCTCATAGAAGCTGAACGGAGAAATCTCTTTGTCGATTTAGCTTGATAAGTAAAAACTCAACATTACCTCTTCAATTTTTTGTTGTTGCGCCCCATCTTCTCATTCTCGTTCTTGCTTTCTCTGTCTGACTGTCTGTCTTTTCATGCGGGTAAAGAACATTTGCTGCTTCTCCAGATAAAATAAATAATGAAATTTTCGAATAATAATGGAGGGTGATAATCAAAAGACAGGGAAATCCCAAGTTTTAAATTGAAAAATAATCCAATTTTTTTAACGTTTATTTTTTTCTACTCATTTTTTTCAATAATTAGTTTATATAATTAATAAATTTAAAAGTATAATTTATATTGGGTGAGATTTTTAATGTGTAACACTGAAGCTACTATGTAGCTATGAAGCTACTATCAAGTATCACAATGTCTTACTAAATTAAAATATGATCTTGCTGTATTGTAATAAATTAATAAAATAAAAAAAATTCTTTTAAACAACAAACAATGATTTAAAAACGCTATATAAGTATTTCAAAAGATCATTAGCAATAGATAAAGCTAAAGTCCGAATCAGTGATCTAAGGTTACACAAATACTCAACATACTCAGTGGCCATAGATCACTGATATGTTAACATGCAACCTAACTTAACCCAAACGGAGTAATGTCCTGTTCACATTTAAGTCGTTACTAACGTAACATAACGTCTATCTCTATTGTACGCACATTTTTTGTAACCCCCATTTCTTTTTCTTTGACAAATTTGACAAAAAAAAAAAATACTGAAATAGTATAATAATGTTTTATTAATTTTAAAAAAATTATTCGTATATAGTTAAATATGACTGAAAACTAAATATAATTTTTAAGTTCAAACATAAAACAAAAACAAATTAAAATAAAACTGATTTAAATTAAAATAATGTATGAATATTTCTTTAAAATCAACGTTTCGACTAACTCAACGTTGACTATAAATAAATATTAATACAGAACTTTAACCTAAAGCAGTTTTAAATAAATTGTTTAACATATTGGTAGACCAATTATTCAAAAAATAATAAAAATGAAATTCCTGTTTTTCTAATTTTTATCTTGAAATATTGATTTTATGGTAACCAAAACAATATATATATATATATATATATATATATATATATATATAGAAATAATATTAATAATATTTTTATTATGCTACAAAATCCTGCATATAAACCGGCAACATAATATTACCAGTAAAATAATAATAATTCTATTAGTAATATAATCGCCTAGAAACGCAATACCATAGCCAATATAACATAAAATCTTATCATATCAAATTTTTATAAAAAATAAAATTTTTTAACAAAAACTAATCTAAAAAACTTATTGATATTTGCTCGAATATGTCACTTTAAACATAAACTATTAATTATTATAAATGTTATTTTTTAACAAAAGATTGTCAAATCTTGTCCAAAAACTTGAAAACTTTTATTTTATATCTTTAAACTTTTGTTTGGATACCTTGAAGAACAAATAGTTATCATTTAAAGTTGACCTTTTTTTGTATTTCACTAAGATTTCAAGGCCTCTGCTTACACCTTTGTCACAAATATCTTGGCTCAACGCAAGACTGCTTTCTATTTCTAATAACATAATATACTATTCCAGTAACAGAAATTTTAATTTTTTTTAATGAAATCAATGTAAAATAGTATAATATTTTACGAAGAGTAAAAAGCGATGATTATAGTGTTGAGCCCAGATATTTGTGGCCGAGACAAAGCAATCTAGACGAAACACAAAAAAGCTTTCTATTCCGAGCCAGACATATATAATTTTTTCTTCAATCGTTCGAAACAAAACTAAAATAAAAATAAATAAAAATACATGCCAAGTAACCTAAACCTTACAAAAAGTTGTAGGATAATATGTATTATTATGTATTATTTCTGACCACGCTTAGCGGTATACATTGCATTTCTTGCACTTCTTCACACATTTTCAATACCTAATAAAAATTATAATTCAAGCGAAAATAGACAATTCATTTGTCAGTTAACTTAACTTGACGTAATTATTAATCAATATGGCCGCCTAAGATATCTGATTAAATACATATGTATATACATGTGTATATAGTAACTAACTGCTATATAATAATGCCATTATTATACTAGTAACATAATGTTTTCTTTCTACATAAGCAATATAGTAACGTAATATTAATATTATGATACGTTTGAAGAAAAAAAATTTTCAATTCATACTAGCGTTCTTAAAAATACTAATAAAAACACAGTATTTCACACTGTACTCGTAATACTCAATGGAGCATGTAACATAATTACCATAACAGCATACAACTTTTTACACGTACAAAACTTCAACTTTATATATATATATATATATATATATATATATATATATATATTTATATATTGTATACAAGTTTAGCAAGTAAGCAATTAATATCAGCATTTATTTGCTAAACAAAACATTCATTATCACCTAACCGCATTTAGTTCAACAAACTTGGATTTCGTAAGCAATCCAACCGTATATTTATCCTGTTTTTCTCGCCCGATATACACCGACTATTTTACGAAATCCCGTCTAAAGTTGACTTCACCTAAAGACACTCCGGTCAGGGCTACATAGTTTTACCACCGTACTGTGTACATGCATTTTGCACACTCCCAAAGTACTTTGTATATTGCCATGTATACGCATCTATTTTCGGTTTGCTATACACATTAATCCTATTTAAATAATCCTTTTGCAACATGTGGTGGGAAAAGGGTTAAGAGACTAGATTGATTATTTACTTACTGTAGTTCAACGTCCTTATATACGGTAACAATTTATAAAAGGCTAAATAACTAGAAAATTATTGTCTTTGTGTAACTTTAAGATAACAAATTTTCGCCTGAATAAGTAAATATCTAATGTGAAAGAATAAAATTGCAGCTGGATAAATAATTGCGACAGCAAAAGATAACCAAAAATATTTTTTTATTTCTAGCTTTAAAATCATATTCTAATTCGATAAAATATGTTTTTATTCAAGCGTATCATAATATTAATATTATGTTATCATTATCATATTGTTACTATTACAATAATGACATTATTATACAGTAGTTATACTATATACACAACTGGTGGCAGCACCAAACATAACTGCAACTTGAAGTGTATTTAATCTGATATCTTCAGTGACTATAAAAACTGTTTTCGCAACTTTTGCATATATAATAATATTTTTTTATATGCAAAAAAATATTTTCAATCAAATAATCTACGATCGACAAAATAACAAATAAATTTTTCACTATGTTTTTACAAAAAAAAAAATTTATGGCATTTCTAGTTTTTGAAATTTCATTTCCACATCACGTCAACACTAATACAGTATAATAGAATTGCGTTTGAATTTCAATTCTATTACTGTTATCCATAACCTCACCAAAAAAAAAACAAACGAACAGACAGACAGACAAACAACCAACAACCAAACGGAAAACAATTGAAGGTAGAAAGGTTTTATTTGGCGCATTTTCCTTTATTGGAGCAGGTGAGGAGAAGCGGAGAACCGTAAAACCAACTTGCGCGTCATCTACAAACATCTAAACGAGTTAAATTCAAATTGTACATCCGCCTGTTCTACTCTCCAAAAGTAATTATAAAGTCTGTAGTCATAAAATATAAAGTCCACGTAAATGGTGAGGAATAAGGGTAGAGGAGTAGGCACGACACTTAATATGAATATAGTGACAATTAAGCAAAGAACAACAGAAACAACACGCGCGTGGAATAGGCCTTTCTGTTTTGCCCCAAAATTACTTCTTACAATGATACAAACCATAAACATAAATGTCGTGCAATGTTACGATTTTACTCAAATTGAAATTGAAAGCGGTCGCTTTGTAGACTAAGTTTGCAAAATATTTTTGGTTATAAATTGTGGTAATAATAAAATTCGTAAAAATGTGGAGATAACTTACAATCCTAATAAAATTTGAGATTTAGCGGAGTTTCGAAAGATAATGAAAGGTTTAAGTTTTGGATTTCTGTTGGTCAAAGAAACTAATTGTTTCGTTTTATAATTTAATATTTACTAAGAAACCAATAGTAATAATAATCTATAGGCTTTCGAGGTTTAACTCAAATAAAAGGTAATCACCCTACATATTTCCTTCCTAAAGAATTTGAAAAGTTTTCAATGAAATAAAAAAATAAAAATTAAAAAAAAAAAAATTTGACTTATACAAAAACCTAAAAGTGCATCCAAATTTTATTTCAATGACAAACAACACAAAATATCCTATCGTTCTAGATTCCTTTATTCTTCTGTAAACTTCCAAACCTCATGTAGGCAATCCGTCAAAGCTCTGTGAGTAGCTAGACACATCAGCGAACGAGCATTGCCAAATATCAGCCGCGCACCAGATACGAGTTGTAAGTTGGCAAAAGTTCTCGCATTCGCTTTACCGGTTAGCACGTGTTGCCCAAACGACATATTCATCACACTTACCAGAAACGGGCGCGAGCGAAAAGGGAAAACGTGCAAGACACAACCAAACCCATCTAAACCGTTGAATGAAAATAAGGCGCGTCAGGCCTCGAAATTTGTTACGACCGCCGCACCTGGTTCGCAACATCGAATATCGCGTCATCTTTTACAAGAGAAATTGCCCTCCGTTATTGTATAATCATTGGTTCCACGAAGCTTTGATGCGGAATTGTCTACATATTTTATACGCTCAAATTGATTTCTAGTTCTCAATGGCCAATTTTTTACCATTTACTGCAAGTGCTCCCCGCCACCACCCGATGGTTTTAATGAAAAATGACTGAACAGCAGCCAATGAAAAATATCAAAAGAATGCAAATTTTTCTATATAAATCGACGTAGAGAAACGATGAAAATTTTAATGCAAAAGTGATGATTTTTTTATTATTAAAGTTTCAATTTCAATGTATGTGGACATACATCTTAGGAATTTATAAAATATATTTTCTAAAATAAAAATAGAACTTGATTATGTAGTACGTATATACCTATAATTCGATTAGATATAAAAAACAAAATTAATAAGAGAGTGTTATTTAATAAATATAATATATTCTGTAAATATTAAATATACAATAGACCTGGATTTATAAAATGTTGTTAAACATCTGTTACCTAACAACATGATTAAGTCATTAACTAGCTAGTAATGCAAAAATAAATCTGTAATATAAAAGAATAATAAACGTATATTACGAAGTCGTAAAAAAATATTTGAAAACCAATAAATAAAAGTTAAAATAAATTGCTTTAATAAAACAAATAAATACGTAGGTAATTTTAAACAAAGAGCAATTTCAAGCGACAGCGTGCACATTTTAAAACTGGAAACCAATATAACATAAACAGCAAATAACAGGAGAAAGAAAGAAAAAGCAATACACAATTTTACCCCGCGTGTTATTTCCAAATAACAAAGGGATAAAAGTAAACTTGTAGTGTATGATCAGCATTTTTACTCTTTCTACATCCTACGTGCTGTAGATAAGTATGTGTGCGACGTCATAAAACAAACGAAATATAACTATGTTAAAAACAAAAGAATAAACAGCATCTAACCATCAGGCGATATGCTCTCAAATGCAAAAGCTGTACAAAATGTTGATGCGAAATCACAAAATGAACAATAATCATAAAAGGTGTAATCTTAGAAAAATAAATTATAACTATATTTTGTTTTGCTTCTAGTATTTTTACAGAAATTGAAACTAAAAAAAAGATTAAAAAATTTGCTTATTATGATTTTATATTCAGTACCTAACATGATAATAAAATACAGAGAAAATTTTTGTATTCAGTGTACTTTATATGCATATTACTAATTTTACCGTTATGTGGACAGAAGTGAAAATATATACATTTTTACAGATATAGATATTTTTGATTAGTTTCTGCAAACTATAAAAAAATGGTTTACAACTACATGAAGTATGCGCATATAAACTAACCTCAACATGAACTATTGGGAACTGACCTCACACTAAAACAAACCTATTTAAAAAGCGTTAGGTTTTAATTTTGTATAATTTTTAATATCGACGTTTCGATATAATGCACGTACATTATCATCAAGAAAATAATTATTAAAATGACTTAAATAATGAACAAACATAACATAGTAAAAAGTAACTTGGTAATAAAATACAAATAACTAGATTACAAATTTTTATAATTTATTAATTTTATGAAAATCTTCCTGACGGCAAATTTGAAGATACAAAAATAATTGCAATATTACCAGTATGATAAGAAAAGCAACAGAATTTTACAAAAAAAAGATAGCATAAATCAATATGAAGGCATTGATTTAAATAAAATCTGACTTCCTTTAATTAAATAATAAAAAAATTGTAATTTACTTACTTGAATTTTGTTACCTAGTTACTTATTTCTATGTTTCGTTTGTTTATTATTTATATCATTTGTAATTATTTTGCTGGTGATGTTATACGTACTCGTACAGTATATCGTAGCATCGAAATTAAATTAAAAATTATACAGAAACAAAACCTAGAGCTTTTTTATTTTAATCCTATTAACTTGTTGATTTATTAAATATTATTTTAATTATTTTTTTTTAATATAATAGTGGAAAAGTTTGTGGTACACCCGCTGAGTACATGATTGTGTATGTATGTATCTCTAAAAAAAATTTAAATTAATTTTTTGTGACTATATAACACAAAATTATCAATTTACTTACCAAAAAAAAACCAAGTTATGCATATTTTCGACAATAAAAATAAAGATATTTTTACCACAAATTTTTCTATATTTGATAAAAATTAATAAAAAATTGTTGTAAAATCAAAATTACCTCACTAACAACTTTTGAAGCTGAAACAGCTTTAAATAGATATGTTTACCAAGCAAATTTTGTCTTAATATTATAGTATACTATACTTTCAGGCCTAGTAGCATAAAGTAATACTTCGTAGAACTGATACTATAAAAACACATTTCTTTTTCATGTTTTATTTATAATAAATTTGTAACATATTGAAACAATTTTAAAAATATTTATTTTAAAATTTAAATTGAGCATTGTAGCATGACAGCTAGAATTATCATAAAAGTCTGTTATTTTAAGTAATATATTTAAAAAAAAAAATCAATATATTGTCAGCTTACTGATAATTACACAAACATTGTACTTTGTACTACTTCTTGTATAATCAAAATGAAAAAGTCAAATTAATTCTTATAATCTTTTACTATTTCAAATTTTTGCCATTATCTCAGATATCAAATATTATCACCTTTAATAACTTTTCCGCTTAAAATTAAAATCAAACCTTTTCAAATTCATATATAAAAATTCCTACTCGATTGTTTATAAAACCAAAAAAGATTTATAGAAAAGAGAGAGAAAGCAAAAGAGAGAAAGCCAATTACAAGTACTTATTTAACGTTTAATGTACATTTTAAGAGATCTAACATGCTATTAAATAGTTCATTAAGAAACGTTTTACTCCACTGGAAACATAATTAAAATGAAGAACACTCTATACTTGGCTAATTGCTTTGTGTATAAGATTCATTTTCTCGTTTGCCACTGAAATTCTTTCTTCAAGTGACTTTTTCTTTCTTATGCAAAGTATTTCTTTTCCTATTATATATAAACGTTGAATGTTTTATATTTTTAATTATATAGAAAAAAATTAATTCCCGCTTTATATATTAATTAAATCGTTAAATTTCATTCAAACACAGCTGCTTACAAGTATTTTTAATATTCTCTATATATTTTTTAATGATATTTTTGTTTCTGCTAAATAAAAAAAAATGTTCAAATAAAAATCATACTTTCATACAAGCACTAAATTAAACATTTTTTCTAATTACAAAACAGTTGGCTTGCTATAGTATTCTTCAGACTTTCATGGCCAGTATGAAAGTTTCTGCTCCGCAATCTGATATATATATATATATTGTGCGTTATGTGTTAATGTTGCGTTTAAGTAATATAAAACTATGATATAAATACGGAGGTAGTGAAAAAAACTGTAATAGGTGAATATAAATGTGTAATGATTACACAAGTGATATAAAAAGTAGATTAGTGTGAATTCACGAGTATGGTAAAATAAATTATTAGTGTAACATAGGTATTCGAGATAATTATAAGTAATTGTTAATAGTCTAAATGTTAGTAATGGTATCGCTTGGCCAACAACTAATGTTAATGCATAGTGTTTAAGATGTATTTAGTTATTGTTAGTTAGTTTGTAAGAGTTGTAAATAAATCTAGTCAAATACAATCGCAAGTACAAGATGAATGGTGTTGTTATATAAATTAAAATTCCAATACTGCCCAGATACTCTGAGAACGAAACCGATTCACGTTACAATATGTATGTTAATTCTTTTTATTATTACTCGTACTCGTAATATTATTCGCGCAAAATTTAAATTTACTTAATTGCATCAAAACATATGTATTTTTCTTTTGAAAGTGCTAACCACATCATACTCATCACATCATTGTTTCAATCTCATCTAAACGTAGTTAATTGTAGTATTTATCAGAAAAAATCGCCTCATATAACAACCAAAATGCGTTTTTACAACAAATAAGTCGTTTTATTAGGTTTTCGCTACATTAGTACTAAATTTATTTCGAATTCTATGCTCCAGCATACGTTAACGTAACAAATAAACATTCTACAATAATATGCAATATGTTTAGTTATTTAAATAATAATCAAACAAGGCACAAATATTTTGTGAAATGTAAATAAAGCTTCTTAGTCCGCTTTATCCTCAAAATGAACTCCCATAGTTCAACAGACGCTAAAATAATCGCCTAAAACAAAGCGATGCCATTCATTTTTCAATTAGTACCAAAACAAATAATTAATATAATTTTGCTTAGAAGCGCGAGACGGGGCAGGCAGACAAGCAACAACACTGTTAAATTCACAAAGCAAAATCCTTTGTATCGGTCCAAGCAACGGAGTACTTTGTTGCAATTTGTTCATTCCACGTTTTCCATATACAGAGTGAGAGAGAGTGCCAGTGCCATCTTCACTCCAATGAACAAACTATAAATCTAAAGTATTGAATTACGCCAAGCTCGGGCCGTATTCGTTACCGATTAAACGAAGCATTAAACCGGTTTGTTTCGCTTTCTGTTTGTTCCTCTTCGAATCGGTATGGGTGATAAAATAACCGCTTAGATCTTGCCCACTACTATATATGAATGTCTGAACAAACAATAAAACATAAATTGGCGTACGTTGGTGTATAAATTTACTATCAAAGTTTAAACGTAGTGTCTATGAACTTTTGCTGTTTTTGTTAATTATAAAAGAAGTGTTTACAAGTCGAACGGTATTTTAATGTGCAGATTAGTGTTTTTGAGAATCTATAATTTGATTCTGTTTTCTGGAAATTCCGAGAAATTTATTTAAGAGAAATAAAGTGTTGTGCAAGTAACTAATTAAGATAATTAGTAAAAAAGAGCAATTTTCAAAAACAATTTAATATGTAAATTTAAAAATTAAAAATTATATGTACTATTAATTCTTATGTAACAATATTTCTTAAATAACATTTATAAACTATTTTTTTTTTTACTTCAAAGCAATTTGTCTTCAAATTAATTAACATAAATCTTTTTTTGTTCCAGTTAATCTTCGACGCCTTTAAAGTAGGAAGATACGAAGCAACAGAACTCGATGGCTGTCCCGATGGTTACATGCAACTTTCTGAACTAGGTCGTCCCTTTACTGGAGGTTCCTGGTGTGGTTCGAGTAGCGGTTATGCCGTGTATTACAGCGAAACCTCTACAATAACCGTAAGCGTTAAATTATTCCACGCTCAACCATCAGTTCCGTTTGCGTTTCACCTTCGCTACAAATTTGTTTCGCAACTAGAAGCGGTGGTACGATTCGGTAGCCCCGCCGCTCCATTAGAACGTGGTCAAGTTTCACCCGGTACCTATTGCACTAGACAATTTGACGAGTGCAGACATAAGCCATGTCGATTACAAAGTCCCAACTACCCTGGAATGTATCCAAGGAATGTAACTTGCTACTGGATATTGCACCAAAAAGATGTACCAACTTGTAAGCACGCTATGATTGCAGTAAGACAAGAAAGCGCTCATAAAATGCAAATGAAACGAAGCATAAGTATGGCTAGCTTAAATAAAACTGGCGCAAAAGCTCTTCGAGCTTGGAGAGAATGTACTGGCGAACGAGATCATTTGATCTTCTATGATGGACCATCAACAAATGACCCAGTATTAGTAAAATATTGTGGAGGCGATTGGTTACCTAGAGTGGTATCGCATGGTCCATGGATGCTAGTTGCGTTTCATTCTTCGCCGTTCAGTGTGCCGTTGCATGCACCTGGATCAGCGCATTCACCTTTAAGAGGTTTTGAGCTAGATGTAGATGTAATATTTGCGGATTCAGATTCACTGGATTTTTCAAGAGATGCAAGAAGATGTGAGTTTAATGTGAACGCAACAAATCCTGATGATGCTTGGGATGAACGAGGAAGGCGTGGTAGATTATTAAGTCCGAGACATACACTACCCCCAAATACAACATGTACTTATAAATTTCACGGACAAACTGGAGATTTAATTTGGGTGTATTTTATTTCATACGGTCACAGGCCACTGTTACCTCCACCGACTGCTTCAACAGAAGGTCCAGATGATGCACTAGGACCTCCGTTTTTAAATAGAATGTTCAATATTAACATAACAGGAAATAATGAATTAACAACGCCCAGTACAGGATTATGCACAACCAGATTACGAATCTGGGATGGTGGAGGCATTGGTGACGGTACTACTTTAATTGCAGATCACTGTGATGATGAACTACCAAAGCTGTGTGACCATACTTCATTATCAAATGCTACTAGATTAACACGCCCATGTACTGCCCAAGAAAGTTACGTATCTAGCGGATCAAAGTTTATTATTCAACATCATACGGAAGATGGAACTGCACTACATCCAGCGTCATTTAGACTGAGGTATGAATTTGTTGATACTCGATTAGGTGGAGAGCATTGGCATCAAGCACCGTTACACCAACAACAGCAACAACAACATCAAATTCCGTGTACGAGAGTGTTTCGTAAAATACGATCTGGTGAAGTATTTAGTCCCCGAAATGTGTTCATGTACGGTCGCGGTGGTGCAAAGAACTTATCATGCATATATCGGTTGGAAGCAGGACCTGGTGAGAAAATTAGACTTATGATTCACAATGTATCGTTTGGTGTGTCTTCTTCATGTGCAACTGAACCGGATCCGCACACAGCTCGACCGCGTTGTATGCCAATCAGCGGCATAGGTGATCCTAGAGCCGAGTTAAAAGTGTTTGAAGCGCCTTGGCGTGAAGTTCGTGTTCCTCGTGCGTGCTTATGTGATAATTTTACACTCGGAACACCTTCATCTAGACCTTTAGTGTTTTTATCCTCGTCTCGCTATTTGGAAATACATTATATAATAGCAAAAATGAATATAACTGAAGATTTTCGTGATTTGTATTTCTTTGCTACGTTTGAAATGCTCCGATTGCCCGAATGTCCACGCAGACAACGTTTACGTGGTTCTGGTGGAGAAGTTGCATTTATTCATCCACCGCCGACGCGTACAGATTTATATTGTGACGGTTTACCATGGTTGGTTGAAGCACATGAAAATCGTTCATTATTCCTACTAACTTGGGGCACATTTTTGCCGCTAGAGCCTGGTCCAGATGATCCAGCTCGTTGTCCTTCCAAAAATCGTGTACTAATTTATGCTGGACGTCCTTCCAGATTAATTCGTGTAGTTTGTCCCGCTGAACCAAATACGAGACAATTTGCAGTGCATGTTTTCTCTGAAGAATGGTTTGGTAGTTCAGGCAGCGGCTTAGAAGATGAATCAACTAGTACAGTAATTCAATCTGTAACATATTTACAGCCGCCACGCCCACCAAGTTTTCTAGTAGAATGTGTAAGTCGCGAGCCCGGCGTAGCAGCATTTAACTGGCTAGAAATATCTAGATCTCGTTCGGCATTACTGCAGCAACTGCAAATTGAGTATCCAGCATATAATGGAAACGTGAGTGCAAATGATAGTTTACTGCCACCCGATTGGGAATGCCCCTATCGGTGTCCCGAGTTAGACGCTTGCATTAGTTCGTCACTGTGGTGTGACGGTCGGCCAAATTGTCCGAGTGGATACGACGAAGCGGAAGTCCATTGCGGCGTGGGAAGAAGATTCTTCCGCTTATTTCCCGGCGGGATTTACACCGCACTGAGTTGTGGTGCAGCAGTGCTAGCCGCTCTGCTATTACTTGGTGCTTTCGCTGCAGCACATCGTGTACGAGCCAGACGCAAACGCAATCGTCGCCAGCAATTGGGCAAGAAGCAGCTGTTGGCCGGTGAATTGCCACGACGTGTTCCCACTGAGGAGATGCTTTTGGATCCTAGTTCGACGATGTCCTCCTGACATAAGGGCCAGTCTGTGGAATACATACACGTGGATCGTGAGACCACTGTATGAGGACGCGAGTCGCTCGCGGCACGCCGCGCTCGTAGCTTTTGCTCAATCCCGGACGTCGTTGTTACCACTAGCCCACTTAATGCAGCCGTCCAGTCCAATACACTTCGACCCACCGTCGCCCGTTCACGGTCGCGATCCACTATACGGCGTCCGCAAACGCCACCTATCTTTATGTCACCAGATGAAGTTTAAATTCACATTCACATTCAAAAAATATTGTTACAGTCTTAGCAAATCATTTTGCTAATTTCAATATTATTTATATAAATTTAATTTAAAAATTAATTTACATTTTCAATTCTATTATCTAGAAATTTACATCAGAATAATCTAAAATAATTTGGTGACAAAATAAACTTGTGAACGGGCATCCAAACATACACAAAAATTCTTTTTATCTTCCGGTGCCTTTGAATAACGAGCGTAGCGTGTCGAGCCACTGTTCCTCGCCACAGACTGGCCCTTGATGATGTCACATAGACCAAATGTGACGTCATTATTCAACCAGAGACAATCGACATACAACACAGGTAACAGTGATCCTAAATATGAACTACTTATAGTGCATCACTAACTCAAAATCTAGTTCACTATTTATAATAGACTATTAAAATTAACATTAAATTAATATTAATTAACTAATTGTAAACGATTCGTTTTATGTAAAAAAGTTTTAAACAACAACTCAACGTAAATTATACAAAATGCGTTTCAGTTACGCGATATTTAAAATTTCTCTTGTAAATGATAAAAATAGATAACATTAGCAATTTTTTTACAGATATCAAATAAATGGTTTAACTTGTTTATAAAAATTAGCATTTAGCTTCAGCACTTAATTTAGGTTTAATTTTTATCAATAAATTATAAAATATATTACAATTTAAAAATACATATATATAGTTAACTTCTTTTAAAAACAAATTACTTAAAAATTTAAAAAAAATTACACTGAAATGTGGATTTTAATGCACAAAATTTAATAGTTAACCCAATCAGTTTGTAAATTATGGAATCCAATATTTTTAAAAAATTTTCTATTAAAAATAAAAGCCAAATATAAAATCATTTTCAAAATTTAGAATATGCAAATACATTTGTACTAAAATGTATAAATTATAATTCTCTGATTCAAATTCGGCAAATAAAAGTTACATAAGTAATTTGTAAAAAAATGTAATTCAGACGCTGTCTATTTCATTTGAAACACATTAAAATAACGTAAAAATTACACTAGGACAAAATGTCAAAAACACTTGATTCACCTACATTTTTAATACTATTTTAACGTAATTTATACATAAAGTGTCACTTTTACACAAAAATAACGCAATTTTTCAATATCAAATTTAGTGTATTTAGTGAAATTAATATAATAATATTCTAAAGTTGAAATTTTTTTCTCAAAATTTTACAAGTTACTCAGTTATTCGGCTGAATAGTCGATTCAATTACTGAGTAATTTGTGAAATTTTTAGAAAAGAAATCTCAACTTTAGAATATTACAATATATGAATTAAATAGAGATAATATCATAAAAACTTAAAACATAATTTTATCTAAAATCGCAATCATGCATATATTACAGAAAATATTTATTTTACGTATATTTTTATTATAAAAACGAAACACTTATCTACTTTTTATCATTACGGAGAAAATTTCAAAATCGTTGCAACTGAAATGCACTAGTTAAATCTAATAAAAATCGAAACACTTGTGCCAAGAACGTGTTCCCTAGCGAAAAAAAGACAAACTAACTAACCAAAACGACAATTTACTATATAAATATAAACATTTGTTTCAATTTATAACATAACTCAAACGAAAAAAATAAATAAAACAAGTAAATAAATAATAAATAAACAGCTTTGAAAAGTGAGAAAGCAATACGGTAAAGAAGATATTGTATGCACAGGCCCTGAATATGTATATATACGACTATAAATGAAGTTAGAAATTACGAAAAACAAAACACGACTGATTCAATTTGTTTTCTACGTCTTTTTTCTTCTTCTCTCGTTTCTTCATTCTTTGTTTTCTTATTATATTCACTCATTAAGCTTCGCTCATTTAATTGTTAATTAATATAGCTCAACTGTTATCATAAACTAGCTGAAGTACAATTTGCCAACGTTAAACAAAAAATCGCTGCTAGTACACGTATTTTAACGATTTTCTGGATAATGGTATTTGAGCTATTACAGTTACATATTTTCGAAATAAAAATTATAAAAAATTGGGAATCTGGTTGTTAATTGCTATTTCATAAATTATTTTAAAACATATATAGTAAAACTTCAGAGGATCATAAATTCGAAACACAAAAAACAAAAATATATTTTAAAATTCAGTCTAATAGATTATCATCAAAATATTAAATATTTAATTGATCGATTTATGATTCAATCAATTATTAGTAACTTTTAAATGTAGTTTGGAAATAGGCTTTTAAATGTAGTTCTAATAAATCACTGCAAACTATGATTTGGGTGTATTCTGTATCGGTTTTGTTAAAACCTTGAAAGTAAAATTCTGAGATTTTGTAAAAAATCTTGTTGCACATACCAAAGTTGCTTTTTTTGAAAAAATCTCAAAATTCTAATTTTATCAAAAATGTTACAAAATCCATCTTTTTTTTAATTAGAAATTTGTCTGCATTTTAAACATAATTTTAACAAAATATAAATACAATATTTTCAAAAAGAAATAGTTTGCAATCAGATTTTTAATTTAAGTCCAGTATTTCCAAATGTTCAAATAAACTTATTCTTGAAATAATTTTAAAATTAACCAATGAAATATTTTCATTAATTCTAAGAATACAATTTTAGCCAGTTACACATAATTTTTTAACTAATTTTAAGAATAAATCAAATTGGAAATACTAGAACAACTAATTAATATATTTGCTAGTTATGTAGTTCCATTAATTAAATCGAGATTACACATTTTAAAAATTACAATTAAATACAAAATTAAATCTTTTAAATGCTGCAATACAAACAAAAATAGATAAAGTAATATTGTGTATTTAAATTTCAAGATATTATTTAATTATTTTCTTTTTATATTAACCATTATCTTAGATTATAGACAACTGCAGACAGGTGATAGTGTATTAGACTGAGACTATAAATGTCTCTAGTTCGAACAACGCTTACATCCGAATTTAAAATAAAATTATTATTTCTGATATTAAAAATCTTATAACACTGAACTGTTATCAGTTAAATTATTAGTAATTTAAAACTCACTATAAATTATAAATCTGTTGCTATAGACTAACGACCTGCACCATTGACAATGGAAGTAAAAATTGTTCAAAAAAATTATATAATTTAATTATCGAACATATAGTCCCAAGTTCCATCTGAGAATTGCAGGAACTTATTGTTATATTAAGATACTTACATCACTAACTTTTAATTCGTTACACCATATTTATATATTTAAACCTGGTTTAAATAAATTGATCAATGGATATTTAATAAATGATTTTTATCTGTATACTAAATTGATGGACTTATTTAAAACACTCACTGTAAGAAATATTAATTTAAAACTAACGTTTTTACTATTAATTCAAAAGTAAACATACTTTTGATCTGTAAAATTAGATTTTTATAATAGAAATATTTTTTTAAATAAAAATAAATAATATGTAGTAAGTTAATAGTATAACCATTTTGAAAGTTTTATATGAAATTATTTGGTCTGGAAACAAAGTGTTTTCTGAAAAAAATTGAAGTTAAAAATTATAAATAATTTTCAATTCACTGGTATTTTTTCCCAAATTAAAGAATTCAAAATAGTTACACTACAATTTAATATTATTTATTTTTATTAAAAAATTATTTCTAACATAGTAAGAAGCAATACAAATTTATAAAAAAAAATAACATCATTCACTGAGATTTAAATAAAATTTGGTTTGAGTTCATTAAAAATCTGTAAATTTTCACGATCTATTTAATTATTTTGTCTGCCTGATAAAGACAGACATTGAGTTCGTCGAAACGTCGATTATTAATAAATATTAATAGAGAACTTTAACCTAAAACCATTTTATTATTTCTATTATGAAAACTTAATTTTACAAAATAAATAGACCTTAGGTTTAAGTTCTATATTAATAAATATTAATACAGAACTTAAACCTAAAGTCGTTTTATTTTATATATGGCCGGTTTCATAATAAGCACTTTAACTACAAGCACACAAAAAAACATCAATTTTAAATTATACTGGCATAATTATCATTGCTATCAATGAAACTATGTTTTTTTTGTTAATTATTCAAACTTCTAACAACATAATTATTAGTTGTTGTCAATAAAACAATGCTTTTTATCGGCTTAAATTGACTTTAATAAAAGGTCTTATTATGAAATCGACCAAAAATTAGTTCTATGAGACTTTTACTATGTTAATTTTACAAATTAAAAGTATAAATACTTATGGATTAATGGTAAAAACGTTGGTTTTAAAGTGATATTTTTTCAGGACACTAAAAATTTAAATATAGTTAGTGCAAGCAGCCATTAAAGATTCACCATAATTAAAATAATAATAAAATAATTTTTAATTTATTCTTTTATACTAAATAAACATCCTGACATTTAAATTTACAATATTATAAACACACACACAAAATTAAATTAACACATTAAATAAAATCTTATCAAACGCTGCCATAATCAAGTTAGCGTTAACCTGCTAAAGTAAACGGCACTTACGGGCCCCCCCTCAGTTAGGGGCTCCGTTAGCTTGCAAGTGCAAGCGAGCAAGTTATCGGGTTTAACTAAACTTTATTTCCCAACGGAGACCGGACGATCGGTTTCACGTATAAGAAAACAGATTCCATTAATAATATCTGTATAGACGGTAAGACGCTTTTGCAGGCAATGTGTATAAGACGTTAGGCGACGACGTCTCTTATCAAACGAGAAGACGCTTAGTAAATCGCGTTGAATTTATCGACCAGGAGAAAAATGGTTCTGTGTTCTATCGGACGTCAATTATTGTGGTACGAATCTGGCAAGTTATGAAAAAATAAATTTGACATGTTTGGAAATATAATGACAATTTGTTGTTGATTTTCGTTATGAAAGTTTAATATTCGTGAGAATAAAATAGCGTTGCTAAAAAGTTTTAATTTATAATCAGGAATAAATTAATTTATTAAGTATGATTAGCTACATGCAAAACTACATTTTAAAAAAATAATTATGTAATTTTACCCACAAACCATGAAACACTATGATGCCCAGTATTTCTAGATATAATTACTCAAATGCTATAATTTTACATAATTGTTTAAAAATACATAATATCAGAACTATTACCAATATTATGTAATATGATAATACCAAAGGAATGGAAAAGTACATATATATGTAATATTACAGTTTTTTAGTAAAAAATTTACAGAACTTCAGTAAATTTGCTGTCAGGAATTTTTCATAAATAAGTAAAATTTGTTTAGTTCTGTAATATTATTGTTGGTATAATTACATACATTTGGAAATTTACAATGAAGGATGTATTTTGCAATTATTACAGATATTAATATTTAAGCTATAATTTTACATAATTTAAAAAATTACACCAACAATATGTAATTCTACATTAACTATGTGCTGTAATTTGCAAAAAGTAAGCAATTTTACATACTTATTAGGTCATTTTTACTTACTTTATGTGATTATTATGAATTATGTAAAAATTACAGAATTTTGAGATAGAAATACAGAATATTTATAGTAAAATTAAATTACAGATTTTTTATAGTAAAATTTTACTTTTATTTTTCTGTAATTTCGCAATTTTTTTACAGTGTGGGTAAAATACTTAAATACTTAAAAGAATTTAAAATACAAATACTTTTTGAAAAACATTTTAATACTTTTTTTTTATAAATACGATGCCGAATTTTTGTTGTAATATGTCCTACCACGTGTAGAAAATTGTGCCATAAACAGACACGTTCCGTCTGACAGACTGTACTGAACTTATTTTGATTATTTTTTTTTTTTTTGCAGGCTCGTATTGAAATTATCAGAAACTTTGTACTCGAGGCAATCTTACAAAAGCACATGACCGATTAAGAGTTAAGTGATATAAATAAAGTATTCTCGAAAAAGGCGTCATCAATTTCTGTTCCACTACGATACGATACGAAGTAACTAAGAGGTTATGCTGCTATCATCGCTATAATAATACCGCAAAACCGGTTGGAATATATTAAAAATTAAAATATGAATAATTGTATGTAAATCGGAATCTACCACCCTATACCCTACCCCTACTGGCAAGCAGCATCACAAGATTATCCTTGATCCGCGAATAATAAAAGCCGACGTTCTAACCTAACTTAACCTTACTTTTGCTCGCTGTCGTTAGGGTACCTATATAATATAAGGGTATGGCCATGTAGTGGTCAAATCAATAAGGTTCATTTTCGCTTGTGTCCGCCATTAGTCCGCCAAATTTTTGTTGTGATATATGTGCTGATCCTTGTTATTTGAAGTTATTTTAAGGTTTTTTAATGTTATAAACAGTTTTGTTATATTAAGATTTTATATTAACATAATTAATAGTGTATAGACCGGAATTAAATATTTAAAATATCGACAAAGACTTATTTTTTGTTAATTAGTTTAGTGATAAGTGACATATACACTTTAGAAATAATTTTCATTTATATTGAAGTAAAGTGTAAAAAAGTTTAATTTAATTTTATATATAAGTAATCATTTACAACAACAAAATAAGATTAAGTAATTGGAAAAATTTAAATTATATAAATTTTGATATCTTAACCTCTCTTAACTTACAATAACGATTTTATCATTATATTATGTATTTGGTATAAATTGTATTATTATAATTATTGTAAAAAAATTTCATTATTAAAAATTTAAAATATTTATATTTTATTTTTATAGAGAATGCCCGGTTGTTCAGCAGTGGGTTGCAGCAATAGAGGAGAAAAGAAAATTTGTAATAAATCAAAATTTTCCAGCAAATCTATGGCTATTTAGATATTTTTATTTATGTAGAAATAAATATTTTTTTTGTTTATATATTATACCCATTGTTATTATTTAATTGACAGCGTTGATCGTGCGTTTGTGTGTGTTGTGATATTTTATATTTTTAAAAATAGAATAAATATTTTTAGAAATTATTATAATTAACTTTATATTATAATCTAAATACAAATTAAAAGATAATAATGTTAGTTAAAAAATTGAAATCGTTATACGATTAAAAATTCCTGGAAATGAAACATTTTAAAATAAATCAAAATTATCTAGTATTATTAATTATAAAATTGGTATTTTTGTATTTGCAAATATTTACATTGAAGAATATATTTACATTTATTTGTTCTGAGTATTTATTAAATACTTTTTTATTGTATAAATATGAAAAATAATTAATTAAAGTATATTTATGTATCTATTAAAATGTAATAAACCACTTTATTTGCGATAATAATGAAAATTTCATGTTTTTCCTGTATATCTTCTATACATATTTGGCGGACTAATGGCGGCGACCTTGACCATGTCCATACCCTTATATTATATAGGTACCCTAGCTGTCGTTAGTGCTGCGCGCCATCTCTTAGAGGTATCGCGTGTATATATATATACCGCAGACATCCGGGCTTGATTTAAGCCTCTGAGTGTCTTGATGCGTGACTTATAATATTCATACAAAATTATAACGGTAAATCTTATACTTTCGGAAAATTAAAATGTGAAAGCGTTGCTTGCCGAGCGGAGGATTTTCATATTTGAATCGAAGTGATGCAAAGTTTTTACGATTTAATTTTTTACGGTTTGCCGCATTAAATTCTCAGCTTTATAACGTGATATTTAAATAGAATTACATTCGATTTTTATAGATTTTAACAAATATTTATTGAAAGTGATTATTGATTAATGTATAAACAAATAAAAGTACTCGGTTTTAAGTTTCACAATTTTGTTAAATTAAATTTATTGGCCAATTTCGGCAATAAAGTGTTTCTAATAATATTGTGAAAACTTAAAATTGAGTATTTTATTAGTTTTTAATTTGTTTATACATTATAAAAATGTTTCACCGAGTGCCAAAAAATCTTTAATTGAAGTTATTGATAATGTTTCTAATACCCTTGATACGAAAAGCAATGGAAATTATAAATAAAATGATAATATCAATCAGTGTGAAGGCACTAATTTAAATAAAATTTGGCTTCTTTTAATTAAAAATTTATAAATTTTATAATCTACACTGTAAAAAATTTTTCTGTAATTTTACATAAAAAGCCAAGGGTAACAAAACTGCCTTGTCATATTGTGTAATTTTACATAAAATGTAATTTTACAGAAGTTACAATTTTACTGAATATTATCTGTAATATTACTTAAATTATTCTGTAAAAATGCTATAATTTTTAGAACAATATGTCATAAAAACTTATGTAATAATACTTAATTTTTTGGTTATAATTACAGATTAGTTAGGGATAATGTACATATAAATAAGTAAAATTACATATAAAATTCTTAAAAAATTACTAATAATATTAGTAAATATAAAATAAATTATTCTGGAAATATACACAGTTTTTTAGCATAAAATTACAGATCAATTTATGTAAATTTACATATTGATAAATTTTATTTTAATACGAATTACAGGTTAAATCAGTAAATAATAATACACAAAATTTTATTATCTTTTTTTTATTAATAGTAAAAAATTGTACATAAAAAATATAATTATGTATATAATATATTTTTAACAAAAACATACTTTGCTGTTTATACATATATATATATATATATATATATATATACAGGGTGTTCGTTCGCTTGGTTGATATAGGGCAATAACATGGGATTTCGATAATATGCAGAGTACTACTTTCTGAAGTAAAATTCGGAGAAATACATAGAATACTTTTTGATAGGGAATAAAAAGTACTATAATTTGGTTCTACTTTTAACTTGCTAGCATGTGCCGTTTGGGCGCTAGAATTTTTTTTAAATGTTTTTTAGAATTTTCAATAATTTTTCCTGCTAAATCAGTATGAGTTAGAAAAAAATGTTACTTAGCTATTATGTAGCCAATGTTTTTCTCTATTTTATTGAATTTTTTCAGATTTTTTTGAGCAAATTTTGAAAAAAGTTATATTTCAAATTTTTTTTAAAAAATAACTTTTTTCAAAATTTGCTCAAAAAAATCTGAAAAAATTCAGTAAAATAGAAAAAAAAATTGGCTACATAATAGCTAAGTAACATTTTTTTGTAACTCATACTGATTTAGCAGGAAAAATTATTGAAAATTCTAAAAAACATTTTAAAAAAATTCTAGCGCCCAAACGGCACATGCTAGCAAGTTAAAAGTAAAACCAAATTATAGAACTTTTTATTCCCTATCGAAAAGTATTCTATGTATTTCTCCGAATTTTACTTCAGAAAGTAGTACTCTGCATATTATCGAAATCCCATGTTATTGCCCTATATCAACCAAGCGAACGAACACCCTGTATATATATATGCACGGGATGACTTTTTTATTATATTAATTTAAAAAAATAAAATAAAATTTAAAATAATGTCTCATTAAAGAAGTAAAAAAAATTAAACAAATAATGTAATGTCTAACTCGAGTATGTATGTAAGTATATAATGACTATTAAACAACAAAGCATTAATAATAAAATAAAATAAATATTTATCATAGCAAAAATAAATTTCAATATAAAATATAGTCTTAAACAATATCTTATTCTTATCAAAAGTAAACGTTTTTATTAATTCACCTGATGAATTCATTGTTTCATCGGACAATCATTACGTAAATTAAATTAAAATTATACTTTAATTTATATTTAATTTTCATATGTAATTTTTATGTAAATTATAATTTAATTATACATATAGAACATGAACTGATTTTATGAGATGAATTTACAAAAACGCTTAAATGTTTTTTGAATCAAATTTTAACTCATATTTTTTATTTTTTTTATAAGTCCCAAGACGGATGTTAACGTTTTACATATTTTTGATTTTTTTATTACCTTTGATCCTCTACAAGGATTATGTTTAATAAAGTACCGTTGAACAAATTCCAAAGTTGCAGTACATTTTGTAGGATATTCAATATTACAAATGAAATATAAACAGTACACTTGAATAAAGGCTTCGGAAAATGATTTGGAGCTGGTGTTTACAACAGTTTTATCCCCAAACACGTAGTATATTTCATCTGAAAAAATAAATTATATATATATATATATATATATATATATATATATATATATATATATATATATATATATATAAATTGATAAATATATGAAACATACCAAAAATGCCCACACTGGGATAGGTTGCCTTTTTCAGTACTTCATCCTATGTAGTATTGCGTATTTCTTGAATAATTATTTCGATGTCTTCTTTAAAATATTTGGCAATCAATTTTAAACAATCCTTTAAATGGCATTCTGGGACTTCATTTTCTTTATTATTGTCTTTCTGATTAGTTTCTTTTATTGATAATAGATAAGAAAAAGTATTTAAAATTTTAGGTCTTGCCTGTAAGAATACTTGATTAATATCAGAATCCATTAACTTATTATAATGCCAGATGATATTTTCTGTATTCATAAAGACATACAAATTTGTTGTTTCTCAAATTGTACACTAAAATAAAAACATTTACATTTTACAATTTATTCATAATTTATTGCGCAATTTATTTATTTTTACTAAAATATATGTAAATTTACACAAAATTATGTAAATGTACATGTAACTATGTAAAGTTACAAAATATGTTTATTAGATTAATTGTTATTGTTATATATTTGGATTATGTTTACGTCGTAAATGACTTTCAAATGTACTATATTTTTTAAATATCAATCCACAGAAATCGAATAAACAGTTAAAAAGTATATTGTTTTCATTTTTATGAAAATATTGATGTTTGTTATACATCAAAAGAGAATTAAATGATTTGAAACAACTGCAACATCTAAACATCTAAAAAATTCATTAAACAATATACGTTTTCTTGTTAATTATTATTAAATTATACTTGCATTTATTATCGTATAAATAAACCACTTACCTTTAATCTCTTCGTTACAAAATGATGTCAACACCAACACTTCGATTGTATAACTAATACTGTCGTTATCTGATGCACATACAAAGTCTCAAATTTCATTCAATGCGCATGCGTACAGTCTAATACATAATTTTTTAAGTAATTTTACACAAATAACATGTAAAAATACATAATATTAGCTGCTATAGCAAAAATTTACATAATCTTTCGTGAAAATTTACAAAAAATATGTAAATTTGCTATTATATTTTATGTAATATTTTAATTCCATAATAGTTTCATGAAATTTACAGAATAAATGTAGTAAATTTGCGTTACATAAAAAGTTATTGTGATTTTTACTATGAAAATATATGTAAATTCACAGACGTTTTTTACAGTGTAGTTACTTATTTTATTACCTAGTAACTTGTTTCTATGTTCTGTTTATTCTAAGTAATGTCATTTGTATATTTTTTCCTGATGATGATGTACGTAGAGTACGTCGAAACGTCAATGAGTTCTGAATTTTTTTTTACTATGTTAAGAATAATATAATCCAAGACAGGTAATTTGATTTTTCGCACGATTGTGTAATAATTTGCACTTGCAGTAATTGTTGACAAATCATGTAAATTAAATTTTGCAACATTTCGCCAAGTTTCCATAGCAACTAACAAACTCACAGTGCTGTAATAAATAACCTAACTAAGAATTATAAAAAAACAAGCTTATATACGAATGTTCAATCTCTCATAATGTACATAAATTAATAATAAAAAATTTATTCACTTTAACCATAACATAAAACATAACATAACATAAAATTTTCTAGAAAAAAATTCCAAAAACCAGAACATATTTTGGGGGTGCCAAAGCATATTTTAGAAAAACCATATCCCTCCCTCAAGACCACCCGCTAGCGTCTAAACTACTAAACATAACATTTATTTAAACACAAAATTGTAACAAAAACAGAAAATATAATGAACAAATGTAACGACATTCTAGTTGTGACAATACGAACAACAAATATAATATCATAACTGAAGTGCAAAATAAGTAACGTAATATTTAATAATATAACAAACTGTCTCCTCTTGCGAGACACAAAATTCTAAATTGAATTATTGTGAAGCGAACTGTGAAACGAATTAACTAAGTGGGCTATGATATTTTCAATTATATATTCATATTACAATTGGATGATTTTCGTTTTGTAAATTTCGTATTGTTCCGTAACGTGTTTCGGACAACTAAGCGTTATTATTTATTTTTTTTTTATTTAATAATACAAATTAATATTCTTCTCAAATTATGTATATTTTTTATGCAAAATATATTATTGTGTAATTTTAGTGCCAAATTTAGTTTAATTATAACATTTTTTTTTTGATCACTTTGTTTAAAATGAAGAATCTGATTCGTGTCAAAGTGTAAAATTGCGAGCAACACTGCTTATGTGATTTGACGCACAATTAAATTGAACTTGAGTAAATTTGTTCATTTTACAATAATTAGAAATAGGATCAATTGCAGTTACAAAATACATACATACACAATCATGCCATGTACCCAAAGAGTGTTTCACAAACTCATTTCACTATATCGAAACAAGTTTTTTCCCAAAATATTTCTATCCAGACAAGTACCTTTTGCTTCATCAACATTTATGATATTTCTCATACAAAGCAGTAGCAGAATATTTATGTTATCAAATACAAATACAAAAAAAATTGAGAACAAATAAATTTTGACAATTTTTACTTGTCAGTCACCATAAATGACTCGTTCTTTTACATGCAATATTTATCATAAAAAGTAAATACTTTTGTTACGTTTAAAAATTTTATATGTAATATGTTTATTTTATAATAAATCAATAAAAATTATTTTTTTAAAACGTTTTACCACCACAGATAAAATAACACTTATTTGTGACACAAAATATGGAAACAAGTTACAACATTAAACTGTATAAATTTCTTCTTTTAATATTTTTTTGATTTACTTTAGTCTTTGTGAATTCATGACACTTATTTGTGTCGTAACAGTTTCTGGATAAGACATTTTTAACTGAAAAACACCTTCAGCGGTAAACGTGTTAATATACTAATATTATTCACCTTTTTTTATTATTAGTGTAATTGATACAATATTAGAAAAATAATATAACTTTAACTTACATATTTAATTATTAAATATCAGAAAAACCAAACTTCGCACGCTAAAGAATAGCTAAAACCTTTAAAAAATTAACAATTACTGATTTAGTATTTTTTTGTTTTCCACACTCCATAATTATTAAAAATTAATAATATAATTACTTAATTTTAATAAAATTGTAAATGTGACAAACACTTATGCTAATGAAAGTATCACCCGAGAGAGATTTTAATTTCACCAACAAATGGATCCAGGATTTTTACGATTGACAATAAGACATATACAGATTTTATCAAAAAAATATTTATTCAAACATTTTACAAATAATTCTCAAGTACTTTTATTTTAAAATCTGACTATATTAACAAGATAAATATATTCTAAAATGTCAATTTAATTAATGTAACAAAGAGATACAAAATCCTTACCGAACGATTTGCACTTAAGAATCGTAAATCTTGCAAGTTGTGCCCTTATAACCCACGCCCCCTTAATCCTAAAGCAACCAATAATAACCCCATTTTAGCGTTTATCACTAAATGGTGCATTTAGTGTCGCTGCCAGTTGATAGATGGTAGTTAACATTTAAACTGATAACGACAATATTATTGCATCGAACTACGAACAATTATTCCAACACGTTTCTCGCAAATCTAACTTATCCGCCATATTAGTAAATTATTTCCCCGATAATAAACATTTTTCGAAAATAGAAAAAACGCGAAATAAAATAAATAAATGTAACTGGTGTAAGTTTAGTATCTGTAAAGATACTTTTTCATTCTGTGCTGCTATGTGGCAGCCAAGTTACGACTTACGTACTCAGAGGTATAATTACCAAATGTCTGATAAAGAAGACTAACTACGCAAAAGATGTCAAAGTTTCTTTTTGCATTTATTTTAAAATCTCTTTCTCTCCGGTGCACGAAGCAGCGATAAATTCACCTTTACATTTAAATTGATATTAGTTCAGCTTTCTAGATTTTCAAATATTTCGCATACCTTTCTATTCACATTATTTTATACGATTTCGGAAATTTAAAATAACATATTTATTTATTATATTCTTAATTACAAATGGCGTATTTTATATTAGGTTATAGTATTTTGTTTTTGTTTAAATCGTCATTAATTTATTTTGATAAACTAATTTAATCATTAGTTTAGCAAAATAAATTAATGATAATTTTAGCAAAAACAAAATACTGTTACTTAACATATTTATTTATTCCACAAATGTATAAAAACTGACAACATTTACGACGAAATTATACATCTGCCAGAAATTTTCAATTGGTATAACTGACTTACCATTTACACGAAATGATGCATCTGTAACAAATACAAAAAAATAATAATTAATCAAAAATTTTCAGTTTGTATTACAATATCAAAATTTAAAATAAAGTAAATAAACTTAATATAATAGTATATTATACTTCTATAATATGGAAATTCAATGATGTACCTACAACTCTTTTTTGTATATTCTAATTCAGTTATTTAGTTCTTATGACAGTCTAATTAAATATCTGCACACTTTTTTATTTTATTTTATTTTTTAAGTAACTTAATTAATATAAGATTTTGATTCATATTTCCAAAACTGTACAATATTTTCCAAAATCATATTATAAATTTCTTCGTAACATAGACGTTTAATGAAAAATTAGCCTGCTCTTTACTCTAGCTGACTAAATAAGAACTAAAATTATTTACAACTATTTCATGTATATTGTTTGTTACTTCTAAAATTTAAATGAACAAAATAGTGATCTTCGGGCTTTCATTAAGCTTTCGTTTTTACATAGTATTTTAAATTATTTATGCTTAAAAATAAATGATTTTTTGCAAGTATTCTATTATACTTTCACTTCATAAATACTGTTACTAGTATATATTCATTAAAAAAATTATAAAATTTAATTAAAAAATTTATTACATATATTAACTAAATGAAGTATAGTAAAAAATCTTTCAGAACTCATTATATATATATATATATATACAGTCGATTCCGCTTAATTGGGACACATCGGGACTAGGGCATTTTGTCCCAATTAAGCGGCTGTCCCAATTAACCGAATTTTACATAAAATTAAGCAATCCATATTTTTCTTTCAATAATTTTATTTTATAAATTCTTGGAAAAAACTATAAACTACATATAACCAAAAAAATATAAACTTTTAAGAAAAAATAATAATAAATTCCAAAATAAAATAATAAATAAATACATACATTTTAAATTCAATTCAAAAATGTGTCAAGTGTAGTCTGTTTTTTGTTTTTGAAACATTTCATTTCTACACTTATCCAGCAAAGCAATTTTACTAGAAACTGTCATATCACTTCTTGGCATCTTGGCAAGAGTCAATTTTTTTTAAATAAAATCGACAAAATGTAAGTTTAACGAACCTTCCACGCGCGAGGTGTAGTGGTAACTGAATCATAACTGAATACGTAACGATTGAGACAGAAGGGTAGACTCTCACAGCTTTAATGACCGGTGCCGCGCCACGCCGACGCGAGGGTAAACATTAACCTTTGAGCGCGCGTGGGTCCGTACTTCATACGAGAATGAATGTGTTGGGAAAAAAGTTCACAGCGCGCGATACTAATGTAATTAATTGATACATATTTGCTAGTTTTTTAAATATAATTTTCCATGTTGTGAATCAAAAAGATATGAAGCGTATCATATTAAATTTTTTGTAAATATTTTTCTTGTGAATACATATTTGTAACATAATATATACTGTGATCTTAAATTTACTGTCCCAATTAAGCGGAATGTTGTCCCAATTAAACATGTAAATTTACTGTTGGTTCCTTGGTTTGGTTTCTGTTCTTTGAGATTTGGCCCAAATAAGCGGCTGTCCCAATTAAGCGGTGTCCCAATTAAGCGGAATCGACTGTATATATATATATATATATATATATATATATATATATTTATATATATATTTTGTTCGTGATAATAATACGTGTAGTATATCGAAACGTCGAATTTTACAAACATACATACACAATCACGTCATGTACCCAAAACGGTAGAGCACAAACTCTTTCCAATATTCCGAAATTAGTTTCCTCCAAACTTTCCTCTTCAGATAAGTAACTTACATTAGCTTCATCCACATACATAATATTTCTCATACATGCTCTTTAAATTTTAATATAAAATTAAACATAACCTAAACCACATATTCCATATTTTAAAGACCTTAAAATGTTATTATCTACAAAATCTGATATTAGAAATTTGTTGTAATCACAATATTACAATACAAAAATACCTATAAAAAAGTAATTTGGGCTTTTTTTTGATAAATACCGTAAACTCGGATATAAAAATAACAAAAATAATATTTTCGTCAAAACACCAAATCTACTCAAAACAAAATAACAGCGCGTTCGCTGAGGAAAAAAATTGAATAACGATTGTTTTGTTTTTTCCTATATATTGACTGTCATTCGCATATGGTAACATGACCGCAAAACAAATAACTAACAATATTCGGTTATTCGGATAAAATTGATTAACTATTTTATTCAATATAAAATATATTTTCAGATAGAATTGAAAATAAAATTGTATTTCACAAATATAATTGAAATTTCGATAAATGACATATAGTACTTATTATCAGGTAATTTTAATATTATTACATGTTCATGCCATTCAAAAATAATTTAGTAATATATTTGATTTTTATTCCTGATAAATAATATATTAATTGCATATACCAGTGAGTTTTTAAATAATTGCTCAACACCTTTTAAAAAAGTTCATCACTCAACAGTTTGTGAATAATCAGAAAATTGCATTTGAGTTATTTGACAAATTAACCCTGTTGCTAGGATACAGAATAATTTTCATATTATAATTACTACAAATATCATTCACAAAAATCTATTCACATGTAATGATGTTTATATCATAACTAATTCGGTTAAATTACTACTACTCGCCTGCGGCTCATGCCTCAAACTTTATATATAACCTTCATTACAAATTTGTTGAATAATATGCTTTTAACAAATTATATATTACCATCTTTAATACTAAAGTTTTTATTTTCTTTTTTAGAGCAAATGTGGTAAAGTTTATGTTGGACAAACATATAGAACTGATTCTACTAGATTATTAGAACATAAAAGATCAATACGTCTAAACCATCCTGATAAATCCGCTAACACGCAACATGTGTTAGAAAATCTTTATGATGTAAAATTTGAAGATACTAAAATAATTGCTAGACCCAACAAAATATTAACAGTAGATCGATAAGAGGAACAATAGCAATTTATAAAAAAAAAGATAATATTAATCAGTGTGAAGGCACAGATTTAAATAAAATTTTGATTCTTTTAATTAATAATTTATTAAATTTTATAATCTAGTTACTAACTTTTTTATATTTTATTTGTAATTATTGACATCATTTATTAATTTTTTCCTGATAATAATATTCGTGGAGAATATCAAAACGTCGAATTTTAATTAAAAATTATAATCCTAAAGCTTTTTTATTTATTTTTTCACAATTTCAATTAATTTTTTTACATGTTATTAAAAATATTACACATAGTTCCCAAATTTAGCGACCGAATACTAGAAATAAAATTACCTTTCTAACACAATTCAAAATAATAAAATAAAATAATATAAATATTATATGCATTATTATTTTATGTAAATACTTTTCAAGTATATAATTTTATTATTATTAATATATACATTAAAATTTATTTTTATCATATTTATTAAAGATTAATTTCACATTACTATTTTTTTTTTTTTTTGTAAAATAATGCAAAATACTCTAAAATTATTCCACTCTAAAAATATAAACACTGCATTGCGAGTAAAGTAAAACTTTATCCTGTAAAATTATATTAAAAAGTACAATATTAAATTACTCCAAAAATATATAAAAAATAAAAATTCACAATGTATATAATATATACGCGTAATTCTTTTTGTTCCTATAGACAATATCTTATTTGCTTTAATATTATAATAATATACTGAACAATTTTTAAAACAACAAATTTAAAAATTCAATAAAAATATTAAAAATAAAAGACTACAATGTTTAATTTAAATTAAACTGTTCTATTTTTTTTTTTTAAATAACAAGCTTTCATATATATATTTTCCACAAGTAAGGACTATTTTTTATTAAAAATATAACTCATATTAACTTAACAATAATATCTCTGTTTGGATTTTAAAAAAATTTGTATTTAGAGTTAATACATTTTTATATTATTTACTAACGATGAAATAATGAATAAAATGAGAAAATAAAAAATTTTATGTTCTGATATATACCGGGTGTTCGTTCGTTAAATTCGTATGGGCGTTTAACATGTAATGTAAAATTCGAAGATATACTTAGAATACTTTTCAATAGGGCATAAAAGGTTAATTTTTTTCTACTAAACGATGCATCGTACAATAATGGTTTCTTCACTCAATTATTGTATTCATTATTCCACATTTTTCCATGTCATGCTTATTTTCCTACACCTCACATAGTTTTTGTGAAAAAAAATAAAAACCAAAAAATCAAAAAAAATTCTAGCGCCCAAACGGCACATGCTAGCAAATTAAAACTAAAACCAAATAATAGAACCTTTTATGCCCTATCGAAAAGTATTCTAAGTATTTCTTCGAATTTTACTCGAGAAAGTAGTATATCGCAATTTATCAAAATTACATGTTAAACGCCCATACGAACTTGACGAACGAACACCCGGTATACATATATATATATATATATATATATATATATATATATATATATATATATATATATATATATATTTGTCGTGTCGGATTTGTCGTGCCTAGATAACAATAGTTAAAGATAAAATTTTGTTGGTAAAAAAGTCTGTTGGGGCTTGATAAATAAAATTCAATTGGAATACTAATCTAAGCTTTCGACATATGTATATTATATTATCATCAGAGAGCTACAATAGCATAAATGTAATTAATATAACATTTAGATTAACATCAAACCACATGTTTAACTTACAGTTTTCACAGTCTTTGCGAATTGTACGTTAAACCTGTTTTTTGTGCTTTGTTAACATAAATAAAAAGAAAGTTATATTAATTACATGTATGCTATTGTAGCTCCATATATACATATATATAATGTGTCCCGGACAGACGTTACAAAAGAAAAAATGAGTTATACTGGTATATTAATAATTTAATTTCTAAAAAAAGACAATTTTAAATAAAATTCCATAAATTTAATACATATTTGTGCAGAGAAAATAAAACTAAATTACGTATTGTTATTTTTCGCAAATACTTAAATATTTCGTTTGCAACTTTACTTTTAAAATACATATCCCAAAAAAAATAAATCCCAAAACCAAAACGAAAGCAAATGAGACAGCAATATTTCCAGTTAACATAATTCGACAACTCTAACAAAAAAAAATCACCGAATCATCGAACTGTTCAAATTCATATATTCGAACTGGGTAAACTAGATAGCAAATGTCCTCCTTACTGCTCCTCCACCCATTCGTTGGAAAATTTTCATCGAATTACATTTCTTTCATTACACATCGCCGCACGCACAAATCTGATAAGCTTCCTGCCGTTGACCTTGATTCTAATCGAATCGTTTCCCGCACCTCAGTCGCACGACGAGGGTAACAAAAAAGTGTTGAAAGCTGGGCAAGTAAAGAAAAGGAGGGGGGGAGAACTTTTCTCTTCTTTTTTGAGCTTTTTCCAGTTTTATTTGTGCACACCGAAGACTGTTTGCATTTAAAATTTTCCTCTCCCAGCTAGGACGGGAAGCGAAACTGTTACGTCGAAATATTGCTTGCATCTGTGAGACGATTTCCAACGTCCTAACAGTTGTTTTTCTTTTCCGCTTTCATAATTGAGTTTTTGTTGATGTTGAGATGTTTTTGTTTTAAGACTGACAGTGGTGTCGGAGCTAGGCGGCGTCAGTACAGAAGAGTGTAAAAGGAAAGAAAAAAAAAGAACAGAAAAAAAAAATGTATTACACTCGGGAGATGTAAGTACATTTGCGATGGTTTACTTTCTATTCAACTGGAATCTGGAATTTTTCTTCGTCTTGCAAGTGACATTTTAAAATCGTATATTTGATATGTCATTTATAATTATTTTTAAATCGTAGTGAAACTTATTGAAAAGAGTTTTGGAATTTTAAAGTTTTAGCTAATACATCAGTTCAATTATTATATAGATGGAGAACAAAACACAATGTTTTGTTATATGAATCAAAGAGAGAGAGAATATTACATTTCCTTGTATTTGCTAGAAAGTACATTTTAGATATATAGAAATGTCAAGTTATAAAATATAAACAAACATTATATTTATCCTTTTTTTTATTCGCATAGCAATATAGGAATTACATATCTATATTTATGGTTGATTACATTGTGAAATTAACAAAATTACTCGTATATCAAATAGTAAAGTGATTTGTTTCCTAAGAGTATGAAAGTTCCAACACGAGCCTTGGAAAGCGTATACAATTTAGACGAGTGAAACATGAACATTCTATGCAAATTTTACACTATCATTTTTCTACGATTACAAAATACAAAATTGTACTTTTTGGAATAAATTTCAAAATATTTATAATATGAAAATTATTTTCAAAAATAATAAATAACAGAAATAACCCATCTGATATTTTAAATAAGTATAAAAGTTTTTATTGGACAAACTATGCATTGCCATGTTGACGGCTTGTTTCTTTCAAATGAAATTTTAGTAATTGGTCACAGACTATGTGTTGTCATAGCAACCTATCATTGTAGTACAGTTTTTAAGTTGGCGTGTATATTTACTAATTAATGACAGGTTTAATATAGTCGCAGAAAAAAAAACATTTATTCTGAGCAATTCTATAAATTCAATAGCGTTATAAAATGTTTTGTCTTTTTGTAGAAATAGAATTTTCGCTTACTAAAATAAAATATAACTTTATAAGATCTTATATGATATGTAGTCAGAATTCTACTTATAATTACCAACAGTTTCTATTTGAACAATTCACATACATATATAAGTAGTATTTCCTTCACCTTTAGCTACACGGAAACTAAACATTACTTGACAAAATACTTGAAAATAAGATTACACCAATTAATAATTTCCAAACACCCTCTAAATACTAAATATAATAAACAATCATCCCCTTAAGAATAATACAACTGACACGTCATATTTCTAGCTCCCCCTCTCCACCCTTTCAACTCTTACATACACCAAAATGAACGGAACGAACATTCATTTGCAATATAATGAATTTCACGCAAGATTCTCGCTTTCTCAGCAGCAACGAACTACAACACAAACGCCCAACACACACACACACACTAATATATTTATTAATTACATTTTACGTCAACTAATATCATTGCTACAGGGGGCGCGCTTAGATCCTGGATGGATCCGAACACGAAGTGAATATTATGTATAGATACACAATTCGGTTCCAAAAGTATTCAAACTTTACAATTATAATTTTGATTTAAGTAAAATCCAAAATACAATTATTTTCTATCAAATGAAACTTTCTTAGATCATATATGAAAAAATACACATTTTATTTTATTAATTTTTTGTATATTAAGAACGTTTCGATACAGGATCTGTGTCATCTGCAGCTTGTTGTTTAAAAAATGAATTACATCATTTGTTTGACATTGGAATTTAGTATGACACGTAAGAATTTAAAACAACTACACAGACCTCAGCTATTAAAATATTTTATAAATAATTGTCTCAAATTCAAATTACTTGCGGACCAAAATCATATCCTGAATCTTACTGCCAACAATTAATAAACATAATTATTTTTTGATTCGGTTTCATGAAGACTGGTTAAAATTACTTCAAAAGTAAATGTATTTACTCTGAATAATCTTATTATTATTAATAATAATAATAATCTGGTGGTAAATTGTTAAAATAACATTTGCTTTCATGGTTATTTAGTAAAAGAATAAAATTTATTTGTGAAGTAAATTTATTTATTGTATTTATAATTATTAATTTTTATGATAATTTACTAATAAATATTAGAAAAAATGTAAGGAAATTTAATCTGTAGCTCAAATATAGTAACGGGAAACTGTTCTATACTATATTTTTTTTACGATTTGGGGAGTCCATTCGGCTTATTCCACGTCATGACATATGAACCACCAACGTCTTTACTTTTTCAATTGTTCGTAAATTATAAAATTAATTTTGTATATATGTTTCTAAAACTATTACAATAATAAAAAAGACAAAAAGTTAACATAATGTCGTCTCGTGGTAAATGTTATGCAATTTAAAAAGTTTGATTTCTTTTTATCATCTTAATAAATATAAAATTTAAAACAAAATATTGAAAAATATATTATTTAGTTTAGATAACAGAAATAAAATAACACAATTGAAGTAAAGAAATTCAGTTATGAGTTATTTGATGCAAGATTTAACTTCAAAAATTGGCTTTAAAAAAATTCACGATGTGCTTATAATACGTTCGAATACTTTTGGAACAAACTCTATATATATATATATATATATATATATATATATATATATATATATATATATATCAAAGGCAAAGCTGCGTTCAGTGTCTAGTCGTGCAAAATGACGTAAGCAGATTATTATATAAAGATGCTATAGTGAACAAGAGACAGTGGAAGCGTGTTGAGAATAATATTCGACAAGTGTGAATTATTTTAGTATTTAACGTGATACAAAATACCGATAGTTATTTTACCTACAAAATATCTAATACTTACTTAACGCACTCTATAATTCTAAATGCTTATTGATATATAGCGATGTATCTGAATTGCTATTTATAATTATAACGATAATAAACTTTGTGAGGATTTAAATATTAGCATATATTAAACTAATAATTTGAAAATGAAAAAACTCATATCACCTCGACTTGGAATCGAACCAGGGTCATTCCAACTTGCGCTCCACTTACCAAGTGGCTGCTCTAACCACTGAACTACCGAAAGAACACCAGATCGAGGTGATATGAAGTTGTTCATTTCCAAATTATTAGTTTAACCTATTAATATTTGAACCCTCACATATTTTTTCATTATTTCGGCCTAGAGCCCTTGTTTCTTTACTTAATAATAAACTGTATTTTGTTCATTGCTATAAGTATAAAAACAATATTATAAAAGTAACATCATATCTGAAATATTCTTACAACTAACATTACAATCTATTATACCTGTTATATAACTTTGTTTTATATAAAACTTTGTTCGATAAAAAAAATTTTTTTTTTATTTTTCTATTACGAATATATTATTATATTGTGTCAAACAACAAAGTTTTACCAAATAGCCAATGTTTCTATTTTCATGAAACATTATTTCATACAATAAAGTTTTATGACGTGACAGGGATATTATAATAATATATAATAAAAAAATACATCAAAATTTTAACTATTTCTAATTTGTTTTAAACAAAATGTTTTTATTTCTCTTTAAAATTTCATATAAATCAAATTTTTCATTTCAATTTATGATTTTTAGTTGAATTATGTATTTTCCTAGAAAGAAAAAGGCGCATTAAATGTAACTTAATATTTCAATTTATAATTGTCTAAAAAAAATTCAATTTATTACAAGCAATATAAATAATTTATACACAACCTATATAATTTGAATACTAGTTAAAACTCAAATACTTGTATTTTTTTAACCAATTATTCATATTATTTTTTCTAAATTAATGATACTGCTGATGACAATATTTCAAAATTACATATTTTTATTAGCATTGTTTTTTTTTTCACACACAATAACAAATCAAGAAACTTAAAAACAAAAATTTTACATATGTAAAGAAATATCAGATTATATTTACATAAATTTGGAAAACGTAAACAAATTAAATTAAATTTATATCTAGACAAAAAAACCATCACACTTTATGGTAATAATAAATAATATTACAGTTCTGTATTAATATTTATTAATAATCGACTTTTCGATAAACTCAACGTATGTTTCAGAAAAAAAGATACAAATTACATGAGATAATAAAAAAGAAAACATCAATCAGTGTGATTTAAATAAATTTAGGCTTCCTTTAATTAAAAATTTATAACATAGTAAAAAATTGACAGCAGTTTGATAAAAACACAACATCAATCACTGTGAAGACGGTGATTTAAATAAAATTTGGCTTCCATTAATTAAAAAATCTATAAAATTGTACGATCTAGTCACTTATTTGTTTCCTAGTAAATTGTTTCTATGTTCTGTTTATTTACTATAAATGTCATTTGTATCGGTTTTCCTGATGAAGACGGACGTTGAGTTTATTGAAACATCAATTATTAATAAATATTAATACAGAACTATAACCCAAAGCCGTTTTATTTTAATAAATATTCTTATAGATTTTTTCAAGCTATTTAACAATGATCCGTATTTTACTTATTATATCTTTGTCCTAATATTAATAATATCAAACTTGTGTCAATAAACTTTGAATTTCAAAATAATAAAATCATTTACAATTTTATATCTTTAATATTAAATAATCAATAATATCTTATAATATTACAAAGCTTTTTCTCAACAATTCTGAACATAAACAAACATCTAAAATAAATAATAAAATGACGACAATGTTTTGCAAATTTACTTGTAAGCAGAAAGGAACATTTATGATGAGGATAACGACAGTCAAGTATCAATAACAGAACGAAATGAATTTATTTAATTTTAAAATAAAAGCGAATATAATTTTTCCATGAAAAATTTATTATGATATAAAATTTCTATGAGTCCGTAATAAAAATTTCATTAAATGTTATATATTAATCTCGTTCAGTCAACCTTATATATTTTCCTTTTCTTTTTTTTTTCTTTTCATCTCCTTTTACGAATTACATTCAAATAATAATTTGCTATATTTTTTATTATCTTTCGTATTATATTTATTAATATTTTTATTATATTTTAACTTTTCACATTTTACGAAATGTGGAATACTTTACGATGCTAATAAGAGCGAGAAACTTTTCCAAAGACAATATTAAATTTTAAAATTTATTCTTTACGAATTCAGTTTTTATACGTCAACACTCTTTGGGCTTAAGGGGACAACTATATATATATATATATATAGAAAGAGAAAGAGAGAGAAAGAATGTTCAATTTAAATGGGCTACTTTGTTATTTTGAGAACCATAAAAGCTATATGGTTAGAATAAATTAGTACAAAATTTACTTCCATTATTTTCAGTTATTTTATTATATAAAGTTACAATATTGCTATAACGTTGTATTAAGTATAAACTGCTTTTCCAAATACTTTAATAATAGTATATTACGAGTACGTTATGAGGGGTAGACTGCAATCTTTATTGAGCGCAAGCAATCTGGACGAAACACAAAAAGTGCTTTCTATTCCGAGTGACATATGGAATTTTTTTTCAAGCCATTCAAATGAAACTAAACTAAAAATAAATAAAAATACATACAAAGAAACCCTAACCTTACTAATAATTGTAATATTACGTGATTTGTGAGAATTAATGTTTCTTTGGTCGAATATGCAATTTCTGACAAATCTGACGGTGTGCACTTCATTTCTTGTACTTCTTCACACATTTTCAATAATTAAATTAAAATTCAAGCAAAAACAAATACTGTATATATATATATATATATATATATATATATATATATATATATATATATATATATTCCTATTTTAAACAAACAATTGTATCCTATATTTTAATAACAACGGACCTTAAAAAAATTGTTAATATTATAATTCCTGTAGCTAATACATTTTCTACATATTTATTTAATTGTTGCCTGTTGGTTACTTTATATAGTAAATTCCAAACTGCTCAAATACATTTATTGTTAATCTAATTATAATACCAAAAATTTATTTTCATTTTCCATCCAGCAACTCTTATAGTTGTTACTGAAGTTAGTAATAAAAAAAATATAGAATTTCTTTTTTATTCAATTATATATAATTCCTGACAAAAATTTTGACCACATTGCGATATGCCATATGACAGAGAGGGTGAAAGTTCAGAAGTTGATCGATCTATCATCAAAATGATTTATCGTTTCTACTGATTACCTAACCATGTAGAACGTAAGGCTTTCGCTAAACTGATAGTTTTTTTTCCTCCTAACTTTGATAAGTTACTAAGTTTTTCTCTTTACTTAAAAAAAAAAGAAAAAAATGATGAAAACATGTACTTTGTCGTAATAACCTTACAAATATTTTTTCAATAGTTATTAATTTATTAGTTTACGAAACACACAAAATAAAATAAAATACACGTCTCTTAATAAAATAACGGATAATGTTATCATTTGAGTTTTATCATTTTCGCAAAAAAATCGGACCGGATATATACGACTACATAGGAAAAATAGTAATCGTAACTTCGGTTTATGTTATCAATGTTTCAAACTCAAGAAATATCGGATTTCTTTCTTTTAAGTTTACAGCCTAGACGCTGATTGGCAGTCAAATAATTACATAGCCGGCTTGCATGACCGAGCAGTTTAAAACGTATGTCTAACACTACGCGAGCTCGGATTCGAATCCCGCTTGATGCATGGATATGATGTCTTTTCCAAAATACACTTTAAAAGTGATAATAAACATTGTTTGTGGCTTAAAAAAACATTAGCAACCAAGTTAGTATGTATTAATAAAAGAAATAATAATTACATTTTCAATATAGTAAAAAAATCTTTCAGAACTCATTATATGTATTAAAATTTAAAAAAGCTTCAGAATTAAGTTTTGTATAATTTTAGTTACAATTTTACGTTTCGCTATTCTCCATGTATATTATCATCCAGAGAAATACACAAATAACATAAATAATAAACAAACAAAACATAGAAACAAGTTACTAGCTATCAAAATAAACATAATTAGATTATAAAATTTATAAATTATTATTATTGTTATTCATTTTCATATCTAATTAAATTTTATAGTTAATTGCATAATTTATTTACTGTTTATTTTTAAATATTTTGTGATTATGTTTTTTTCGTATATTATTATCAGTCGATTATGATTATAGAATTGTTCAAGAATAAAATCGGTGCATAGTATGAGTGACACCGCAATGAACACTTATTTAAATATTTTTCTCTCCCTCTCACTTATCATCTATTGCATGCAATAAGAGGTCGACGTAAGTCTAACAGGATTAGTCTATGTTCTTATTCTAAATCGTCTTACATTGGACTTTGACCCGACTTCTTTTATAAACAATTCTATGCCAATAAACCCAAGTTCAAATGTAATAACATTAAATAATATGCACTATATTATTTAATTACATTAAGTACCTAATTTTTAATAATAAAATATTTATCGAAAATTGTATTGCATTGTTTTGTATTTAACAATTAAATAAATCTCGAATAAAAACAAAAGAACAAATTGAAACAGAACAAAAATATAAATGATATAACTAGAATAAAGCACAATAAAATATATAAAAAATAGTAATGTGACAAAATTCATGTAGAGCAATGTGAATCATACAAAAGTTACATGCAAACAAAAATACGTGTTTTGTATGAAAAGTGTGTTTTGCAAACACTTTATATATTGTATATCTATGTATGTATATTGTTTCTATATGAATGCACATTATACTAGAAATTTACCGTTGTGTTTTAAATAAAAGAATTACTAGGCACCTCCACCATTATTTAACTAATATGTTATAAATCAATTTTTTCTAAGCGCCTCTATTATTATTTATTGATTTGTTTTAAATTTATTTACTTTTACTAAAAATCTTCAATAATATTTTAGAAAACAAATATTTTAACATAGTAAAAAACATAGCCTAAATCATGCAGATAAATCTGCTATTGATAAACATGCTTTAAAGCCAAATAAAATTTGGCTTCCATTTATAAAAAAAATCTATAATTATTATGATCTAGTTACTTATATGTTACCCAGTATCTTGTTGCTATGTATTGCTATTTACTTTAATATGTCATTAATAAATTTTGAGCTGATGAAGACAAGCGTTCAGTTTCGTTGAAACATTGTTTTTATATAAATAATTAACAGAATTTTATCCTAAAATAGTTTTTATATTAACAAGTATTTTATTAAAGCAATGTATCTGCAACGACACTAAGACTTTTAAGAAATATTTTAATTTTCACTTAATCACAGTGAACTAATATATACTTAAAATTTTTAATAAATTTGAAAAAACGTATTGGTCTTGTCGGGATTCAAATCCGGAACCTCTTGCTTTCACGATTATTGTCCTAACCACTAGACTATGAGTTCACGACAAACACATTTTTCCATTTATATTGTTGGTAACTAGTCATGACTAAATCATGCGTTAACCCATTTAACCCAGTTATAGTAATATGAACATAATAATAATACATTTTAAAGCTAATAGTAAAAAATATAATTTTGAAAACACTCATAATATTATTACAAAAATTAATTAAATAAAATAAAATTAAATAATAATGCATTTTAAAGCTAATAGTGAAAAATATTATTTTGCCGACACTCATAATCTTATTAATAATCATAATCCTAACTAGGAACATCAAATTATTATATTAGAACATAAAAATTACTTGAAAAATATGAAAACTCATTCAAAAACAGCGAAACACTGACAAATAAAATTACCATTCTTAATACGACCAAATTACAACAAAGAAAATCTTGTACATACACAAAACCTGTTCACATATATTCGTGTATCAAAGTGTATATATATATATATATATATATATATATATATATATATATATATATATATGTTTGCGCGTGAGTTTACATGGCAAACCATGATATTTTGCATATGGTATAGCGATGTAAATCCATAGCTGGTGGCCAGAATTTACGCTACTCCGTCGTATATACAGACTACCAGTCATGAATTATGCAACATGCCCTACAGACAGTGCGAGCGCCGCGACGCCTCGTCTACAACTACTTGGGCGCTGGGCGCCTCTCGTTTGATAAGAATGATAAAAAAGTTCTACTTGACCGGTGTACAGGATTTTCTGTTTTTGTCTAGCAGGTTTTTTCACAGTGTAATACAGTCTTTGTTAAAGTGTAGTGAAGGATATTTCTTTATCTTTTATTTTAGTTTGGTTTTATGTAGAAAAGTTTGTAAATAAAAAGTTTCAAATTTGTTATCATAGTGATGACAGCTTTATTTTTAGTTGTCAATTTGATGTGTCAAACAAAAAAGGATTATAGTAATCTTTAAGTTTCGAAGCAAAAAACATACAGTATTTTTTACATACTAAATTCACTAGGTTATAACTTATAATAGCACTATGATTTTGTTGGTTGCTATGGAAGCTATCACAATCTGTAAATAATAGCTGTAAATATGTATAACAACACGGTCGTGTATAATATTTCAAAAAATTCCTGCTGACATTAAAAAATAACACAATTCAAGCATATAATATTGATATATCCTTATATAACCAAATCATCTCTAAACAGCAATTCACGCGCATCCTCCATCCTCCTGCTAACAGCAGGAATAAAAAGTCGATTCACAGCTGTCAAGCTGCGTTATCTCGTGACGTCAGAGCATCAAGCTCATACTATAGAACAATTTTCCACGCGTTCTAGTCAAGTACGTATGCTTATACATACACGCTAGCGATGCGTCAATATTTTGTGTGCGTGTACGTAGATGATACGGAGGCTTTTGTTTCATGGCCAACTCGGCTGATGTTACCCGCCTATGATGGTTAATTAAAAACGATAAATCTGCAACGTCGATAGTCGAAAATCATTATTATGAAAATTTGATATACGATCAAAGAGTAGGTGTTTGGGGGTTAGAATAAAAAATGCTTCAGATTTAGTAGAAAGCTACGGATTTTTGATTGGGATCATATTGGAAATATTGAATGATGTATTTCAAATATTTCGAGATATTTGAGTGTTCAGGATGAGAGAAACTAATTATTACTATATTGATATTAGGTTTAATTAATATATATGTTAAAGATTCTCACTAAGGAATAATATTTAATTGTTTTTATTTATATTAATATTTATGAAGCAAAAGATACTTGTCTGGAAATTAGTATTTCAAAAGTATGCCACACCTAAATTGGTAAAATTCACGACAAAATTGATTTTTCAAACGACAAGTATAGCACAACAAATATGGAAAATTTCACAAAAAAAATTGTATATTAAACGACAAATACAGTACGACAAATTAATAAAACACTAATTTTTAATTTGTTAGAAAGTCAATACACCTGAAGATTTTGCAATTGTTGCTAGATAAATTAGATTAAAAGGTTAGTTTTAATTTTTTCGCTATTAAAATGTCATTTACTTACATTTTTTGTCGTGAGAAAAAATATTTTGCCAGGCATTTACATTTTTTGTGATAAGAAAAAAATATTCGGGCACATTTACATTTTTTTGTCGTAAAATATACCATTTTTTTTGTCGTGAATAACACCAATCTTGTCAAGCAAAAAATGTACCACTTTATTTTTAAAGATTTTTTTAAATCAACATCTATCAATTATTACACATGTAAGCATTAAATACCGGACCTCTATCTCGCATGTAGCTAATCAGCAAGCGACTATTTTAAACAAGAATTTTAATTTACTTCTTCGAGTTTATAATGTTTATTTAGCTTCAATGTATTGGAACTTCATAATAATCGTGTTACGTCCTTAAACACTGTAATTAGAAAAATACAAACAATATATTTATTGAACTACCAAGATACAAAGTTTCAAAAATATTTGACAGCAAAAAAATAAAATTAAAATAAACGTCGTGTAATTTCAATATTTTCCAAAATTTATCTAGCAGATAACAATTGACCGTAAAATAAAAATATATCACAAATGTAAAAAATACACCTACGGCAAATATAAATAACATATACGTATAGTATTTCTACACAAAAAAAAATATTTTATAGTACCAGTCATTTATACAAAAAAATCTGTAATCTGTATATGTAGCGATTACACTAACCAAAAAAATATAAAATTGTTATATTTGCTATAAAAAACATAACATATTTCTTTTTTAAAACATGATTCAAACACTAAAATAATCAAATAAAATTTTACAATCAAATTTTAAAATATTGAAGTATCTTTTTCCACAATTTAAAATATATCACACATTTATTCAAAAACATTCAAAATAGTACATTATTTTTAAAAATATGGTATTTTACAAATTATTTTTATTTGATTTTTCAATTAAATTAAATAATTATGGAAAAAAATTTGTTTACGTTAGAGAAAATATCTATTATCGAAAAAATATCATATAAAAACTATAAATGATTTTAATATTCAATAGCCATAAACCATATTTAAAAATATCGCAGACTTTATTAAACCATAAATTTGAAATCAATACTAAATGGTTCCAACACCACGACTTTCTTTCCATTAATAAAGCAGTATATAGATTACTATATATCTATAACTAAATTCATATTATCTACATATATATTATTTAAATTATAATTGAAAAAATTATTATTACATATTTTTATAATAATTAATATAATTATAATAATTCTTACGCAGAGTACACCCTTTCAAACTAAACAGATACTCACTCCTTCATAATCATATTGATTTATTTACGTAAATATTTGTTCTTAAATGATTTTATTTATTACACGATTTTATTTTACTTAACAACTCTGTCTGTATGTCGTTAAATTTTACAATCAGGTTTCGACCCACTCCTACCGAACCAATTTTAATAAGATTTTAAAAAAGGTTCTTCTACTGCCAAGATAAATTATACAATTTTGCCAATGTACAATGTTGCCAACCTTCCGGAAAAAAATACAAAAATTTTTAAAATTTTATTTTGTATTCATTGTTTATCCAAGATTAATAAAGGTTTTACAAAAAAAACTTATTGCTGCCCATAAAATTATATAATTTTATTTTTAAAGGGTGTTGCTAAATTCTGGAGAAAAAACATAACTCTTTTATTTCAATTTCTTAATATTTATGTGTTAATGTCAAAGTGGTCCGTATATGGGTTTACCCATATGCTTCTAATTTTATTAATATTTTATTTAAAATATATAAATCAGATAAGAATTATATTAATCATTTTTATTTCACACAATATAAATTAATCTACATCCTCTAAATAATGAAAAACAAAATGACAATCTCGAATTCAGCTAATTATAAACAGACCAGCAGATAATTTATGTCAAAAAACCTAATTATTACTTTTGCGGTAAAAACACAAATTACGCATTTACCGTTTTTGTATTAGTGAAAAAGGTGTAAATTTGATTTCAAAATATTTATTATTCCGGTAAAATTAACGCTCAATACCGCGATAGATAAGCTAATTAAAAAAAATAGAGTTGTTATTTATTTTAGTTGAACTAATTAATAAAAACACAGAGTAAATTTGTGTACAAAATAGCAACCAGGAACTAATCATAAAAACATATCGGTTTTTCAAATTATGTTTTGGAAAATTAACGATATCCTTTTTTAACATGCTCGTTCGTTATGACTTTGGTTAATAAATTTTAATTAAATGATGGCATATAAAATAATTTGTTTTTATTCATCAAATTAAAATTATATAATATAAATTACTCAATTATAATAAAATATTCTTGTGCAAATTAAAATTTGTGTTTGCAAAATATAACAGATATAAATTGAAGTACTAGTTTATTTAGCGAACATGTTATAATAGTTATAACTCACTTATCTTCGTGAGTTATAGCTATAACATGCAATTATACTTTTCTTTTAAAAGATTTAGAAGAAGAAAAATAGACTAACCTGTTAGACACACGTCGACCTCTTATTGAGTGCAATACACTATAAGTGCGAGTGAGAGAAAAATATTTTGAGTAAGTGTTAATTTTAGTGTTAGTTATACTGTGCACATTGGACTTTATCCCTTTCTTCTTTCCTGAATAATTCTATATAATATCAAAGACTACTTATAATATAGATCTAAAAGACAATAGAATGTTGTTTTTTTTGTATTAATAAAAAAGAAAAATTGTGTTTATAAACATGGTTTGTTTTATATTCATTCCGATTCGTCCATGTTAATTAATACTGTTCGCGACGGAAGTAAGCGATTCCATTTTAGATATAGGCGTATCAAATTACAATATGTAAACAAACAACATTACCATTTTTCTTAATGTGCATAACATAACAATTACGTATCGATATTTATATTTGATGTAATGGAGTAGCACAAGTTTTTACTTCTTTTACGAATCCGTTTATTTTGTTCCGAAATATTTTCCGCTTTTCTCGATATCTTAGCACATTAACCCAACATAGAACAAGCAAATATAAACTGACAAAAACATAGTGGACACTTGCTGGAAGGTTGGCAACATTTGGAGAACAATGTAACAGTTAGTGTAGTGAGAAGAAGGCTAGTCAATTCTGCCAATCGCACGGTCACTGTTTATAACTTTCCGGGAGTTGCAAGTATAATATACCCGGGTTGTTACAGCATTCAGAAATGAACGGTCCTAGTTTCTCACACTCACTGAAAGTATTCCTATATGCCTCTGTTTTTCGCCGAATGTAGTGTAGTGTGCAGCACTCAAAAACCATCGTAAAACCTCACTCTCGCGGACTTTCTCGTTTGCGAAAATGTCAGATCAATGTTTTGCCAAACTCACGCCTTGAGAAGTGGACGGGGGAGAGGGGCTTTACTCGTTTTTATTCTGTTTTTCTTTTCTTCTGCACTACCCTGGTGTTATTTTATCTCGGTTTGCTTTTCTTTCTCGTGTTTCGTTTGTGTTTCGATTCGTCTTTTGTTTTATTTTATTTCGGCGGTACTCGTTTCCGAAGTCCAGAGTTTGGTACAAAATTGTCACCCCTATCCCGAACGGTTTATGTTTTTCTATTCCGTGTTGGAATAACATTTTAGCTTTTAGACGCAGGTAAGACCATGTGTAGAATATTTGGAATTCTCAAATAGTTAAAAAATATATTGGCTAGTAATACAAGCTGGGTTTTCAAATCTGTTTTAACTATTACCGATTTTAAAACAATACAACTGTTATAAGACCAATACAAAATGCACCATAAATAAATATGTATTAAAGACAAACTGGATAGGAGCCCTACACATTTATTTTTCCTGTGACACTTCGAAAAATGTAACTTTTTTCTTCAAGCGTATCAAAATATTCATATGTTACTATGTGTAAATAAGTATATATATATGAGCAAAGTATGAAAAGAACATTCTGCTCCGAATGACATACACGATTTTTTCTGGAAGCGTTCCAAACGAAACAAAACTAAAAATAAATAAAAATAACCTTAATCTTACCTAACAGTAGTATATTAGTATAGTATATTATATTACTAGTAACATAATGTAACATTATTATAGAAGTAGTTACTTACTACAAGTGAGTTCAGCTATTTTACTTGATTCACTCATTTTACTCTTGGAATTGGTCTGTAACAGTTCGGGTATTACATTTGGAGTGGACTTGTAGTGACATTTTTGTCATTTGACTGATATTACTTTGAGCAGTAGATAAAATTAACGCTATTTACTATTTAAAGATGTTTTTATAAACAAAAGAGATAAGAGAAGCAATAGAACTTTATAAAAAAAAATAACATCAATTAGTTGTAAAGATACTATTTCAAATAAAATTTGGCATCCTTTATTTAATAATTTATAAATTTTATAATCTAGTTGCTTATTTTCTTATCTAGTAACTTGTTTCTATGTTCTTTTTATTTATTTGTACAAATAATGTATGATAATGTACAAAACGTCGATTTTTAATGAAAATTAATACAGAATTAAATCCTGCAGCCTTTTTATTTTTATACATGCATTTTATGAAGTAAAGAATGAAAAATATTTGAGTACATTTGAAAGTGTCGTTTGAATTAACGATTTATCATATTCTCTAATACATTTTAAACTTTTTAGTCCTTGTCCTCTTTATTAAATAAAAATTCTCTTTTAATTACAATTACTCTTTAATGGAATACTATTTTTACATATAATAGATTAAATTTAGCTTTACTTAACTCTGTGAATACGTCACTACAAAATTACTCCAACTCCGCTCTAAGTCCAAATTAATAGCCAAACGCATCATATGCGAGATACCACTGGCGGGCGACATCACCAAATAGAACTAATACAAGCACCAGGCAGCATTTATACTGACCGTTCCAGCGGCCATACCAAAAAGTAGTAGATTATAATAAATAGAGAATGTCATTCATTGTTTATTCTCGCTTGAATTTTGATTATTGAAAAAGTGTGAAGAAGTGCAGACATTCAATATAAACCACGCAACTGTGTCAGAAACTGCATATTCGACCAAAGAAAAACGGTCCAGTGTATTTAATCTGACATTTCCTGTTGCCATATTAAAAATTATCAAGATAAAATAATTAACAGTTACATTGTTAATTTTCGCTTGAATTTGATAATTAAAAATGTGTAAAATTCGTCAGAAATTGCATAATTGATCAAAAAAACGTTAATTCTCACAAATCATGTAACAAATATAAATATAAGTTATATGTACTTTCTATTCTACGACTTTCAGTAAAGTTATTTAGTATATATATTTATTTATATTTAGTTTAATTTCGTTTGAAATGCTTTAAAAAATAGTATATGTCATTCAGAGCAAAATGCTTTTTTCGTATTTTAGCCAGAGTGGCCTCGGCTTGGCCTCAACCGTATCTGAACTCAACACAATAAGATCGCTTTTTTACTTCTACTATTTTGAATTTGCAGATATTTCTAAAACTATCTAATAATAGAAATTACATAATTACATCAGTAAAAAAATTGTAAAGAAAGAATTTGTATAAAAAAAAAATAATTTTTAGCTTAGCTTTCCTTAACTTCAAATATATATATAATGACTTCACTAATTATCTGCAAACTCATACAAAATATATAAGTGCTCTTCAAACGAAAATCATTCTGCAGAAAATTAGCAATTAATTCAACTATAATTTACCGAAACATAATTAATGCCTCTAACTACTTCAAAAACATATATCTTTTGTTGATTTCCGGTTAGTAAAGGATTGGCAGGAACCGGTCAAGGGATTACATATAAACATTAGGCTTGTTCAAAACAGCGAAATAATTCGAGGGTAAATTTTTCGTGTCTGACATACACGTGATGAATGAGTAATTTGTTAAATTACGCGGCAGGAGGAAAAAAAGACGAACTTTGTTTTCGCAATTTCTCCTGTTATACGAGAGAAAGAGAATGAGTATCGAAAATTTTGGTGGCAGTTGAACGAAACTGAGAATAATTCGTGCTAGTTCGGTTTGGTTCGTGTGCACGGGAGGGGGGGGGTATGTCGATTGCAAACTCTTGGAATAATCAATATACGAATTAACTTTGGCTGAATCTAATTATATCGAAATAATTGAATTAAAAACTTTCATTACGCTATGACGACTGATTGAAATTAACAAATCTGAAATTCGCCAGAAAAAAAAACTCTTTCTTTGCCCCAACTTTTTTTTTAAATTACTTTCCAAATTTAAAATAAAAATTACATTATTTTTATCACTGCCTCTCGGTACAGATTTTAATGTGACAAATGGATTAAATGTTTTAAAAATTAAGCGTATTACGAAAATCCTGTACTATTAAACAATCAATAATTATAAATTTGTAAGTTTGTTTGTAAATTTTATGTTTCGAATACAGGAATGCGATTTAGCCAGGTTTCAATTTTGTAAAAACTCATTTATAATTTAAAAAAATTACAAATCTGGACGGTGTACATTGCACATTTCTTGCACTCCTTCATACATTTTCAATAATCAAATTCAAGCAAAAATAAACAATGCATACTATCAATTACTTAATTTAACTTAATAATTTTTAATATAGCTATCGTAGATGTCAAATTAAATATACTTGACCGTATTTTTTAGTTGAATATGCAGTTTCTGATAAATCTGGTGGTGTACATTGCATGTTTTATACTTCTCCACACATTTTCAATAATCAAATTCCAGTTCAAGCGAAAATAAAAATTAACTTGACGTAATTAGTTTCAATATAGCTAGCGAAGATGTGAGATAATATACACTTGACATTGTATTCATATTTAGTGCTGCCACCAGTATTGTGTATAGTAACTAACTACTGTATAATAATGTACATTATTGTACTAGTAACATAATTATCCCCTTTTTCATATTTAAAATAGTAACATAATATCAATTTTTTATTACGTTTGAAGAAAAAATTTAATATTCTATATCTCATTTAAGTCCGTTTTTATAAACGCTGGATAAATTTGCTTTAAAAGTAAATATATTTACTTTATAGATTTTCGTATTAAAAAGAGGGAATAAACTTAATCTAGTGGTATTAAAAAATAGTTATTATTATGAATACTAATAATATAGTAGTAAATTATTAAAATAACATTTGTTTTTAAGGATATTTAGTAGGAGAATTAGATTGACTTGTGAAGTAAATTTATTTATCATTTATAAAACCGAGCCATAAAGTTTTTAATATCGCCCCTAATCAATATTGCAGCAAATAAAATTTTAAAAAAAATTATCGTTTAAGTGTACTTTTAATAAAAAATTCCAAACTTTTTAAACCGCGTATAACCTCCTTTCACAAGCAAACTACATAAATACATACATATGACTGCAAAAATCAATAAAAATAACAACGAAAAACACGAGAGAGAAAAAGCTCGGATTTTATATAAAGTGCTCGTGCATGATTTACAGACAATTATAAGTAGTATTTAATCTCTGGCTGGTAAATAGTGAAAGCTTGGGCAATAGCTTTCAGCGTCCGTTACGTTCCAACGCCTACTCGGATATTAATACAAGTACGTCCGCAAAATTAATAACCTGTGAGACTACCATTCGTCACATTGACGGGTAGTGACAACATTGGCTGTAACGGAACAGAACGGAACTAAAAGAAATTTAGAAAAAAAACTGAGACAGTTTCTTAAATTGATTATTACTAATATTCAATCTATACAACAAAAAATGAGATATATTCATTTTTTTTTAATATCTGTTAGAATTATTATTATTAATTCTTCATTGACAAATTTCAATGGCGAGATTCAGCTAGTGGTTGTTCTACCATTCAACCAATACAAAATAATGTTAATTATATTAATTATTAATATTCATATAGTAAAAAATTTTTCAGAACTCATTATATTAATATAAAAAAGCTTTAAAATTATACATAACTTAATCCTAAAGCTTTTTAATTTTATTAATATTAATTTTAATGTGATGCAAAATATCCACGAATTTGTATACTAATTTTTTAATTAGCAATATAAAATCTTCTATACAAGTAAATTAAATGCATATATTTAATTTTCAATTTTTTCTCACACTAGTACAGATTAAATTATTGAAAATTGCTAATTTGGCCGCAACGACTTAGTTCATTTTGTGTTCTTATGTGACGTGACGTACATTTGATTCAGTCAAACAAAGACAGATAATAGAAAATAGAAAAAAATGCATATGAAAGTTATATGATTTGATAGGTTTTGTATGCTTTTTTCAAATTGATTTAACTCAATAAATATATAATTTTAGAATACAACGTTTGGAATATAAATTATTATTATAGGTAAAAAAATAATATATAACAACTAAATAAAGCAATTCGATTATGGTGAGCTTCATTTATATTAGAATTTATTTTTTTATACAAAATTTTGTTAAATCAGTTTTTCTTTAATTAATAGATTCAATATATGTGAAAAATATCCTACTACGGCCCTGTAAGCAAGTGTAATACCACCACATAATATTACACGCTCGTGTATAACACTAAATTTGCATACATTCATGCTATAATATTACTCGTCCTTACTGTAACGATAGAGATAGAAATCTTTTTCATTTAATTATGAAATAATACTATGTAATTTATCATTTATTCAAAAAAAAATATTTATATATTACTCTGTAGCTACACCTACATACATATACGTTTTGTATAAATAAATTCGCAATGACATTTCTGCGTATTGTTTGATAGAATATTTTAATAGATTTTTCCCATTGGCATCATTTTGAAATGTCTCCCCCACAATGAGTTATTAAAATGTAACCGATTTTAATTAAAAACATAAAAAGGCAGTTTTGTGTAAATATTGGTTATATTGTGTATTTATTTATTGACAATTCATTATTTTTATGAGCTCGATTTCGACGTTTTTATTATTAATTTTACGATAAATGAGATATTTAATAAAATTATTACAATTCATTTTTTTGTATGTAATCATATTATCCGTTATTCACAATAATACAATTTCTATACTTTCGTACTGAGTCATATAAAGGTAAATTTGTATACGGAGAAAAAAAGGATTATTTTGAGTATATTAAATCATTTCGTTGAAATAAATATTTGCAGAATTTTCTGAGTTGGTATGCCGTGATCGATCAAATCTTATTGCAGACGTTTCCCCATACACCGTAGATGACATCCTCAGTGCTTGTGACTATTATGTACTACTATGTATGGCGAAACGTCTGCGACAAAGATAGATCGAGTACGGCAAGCAAGCCAAGAAAATTCTATAAATTCAATACATATTTATTATTTAACACAGTTATGTTAAAAAAAGAAGATAAATTTATTTAAAATAAAAAAATATATTTTTAAAAAAGCTTTAGAATTAAGTTTTGTATATATTTTATTTAAATATCGTCATTTCGATATTTGTTGATGGTAAAAAAAATCTTCTTTACTTTATTCAATCATGTAATGTAAACAAACAGTTTAATTAAAAATATTTCAAATAAAATTTGAATGAATTAAAAATGATAAAAACTAAATAAAACAAAATTTCAACTCGCACCTTCCTTAAAATATAATCATATTCATTATTGCAACGGTGTAAAATTATAAAATTACACAGTAACCATTTACGCGTTTTACATTTTCGCACAATTCGAAAAACTCAATTTCGCCATGCAAAAATCTCCTGCTATCCGTTTGCCGCGACACTAACTCGTTTCGCGTTTCGCTTTTATAATTTTTAATTACATTGGAGCGGTCGTCACGACGTCAAGGGACGCGCGCACCCCCGTCGATTCAAGCGAACGGTGAACGCCTGGGACATTTCTCAAAGGACTAAGCGCCCGCCCAATTCGATACGCGGCAGGGAGATTTTGCCTTTTAGAAAGAAAAAAAAACCTATTAAGAGAATCTGTGAAAGAAAAGCAAACCCCTAAACGGTACACGGATGCCAAGTTTTCAAATGTATTTTTTTTGCGAAAGAAAAATCAGAAGTAGTCAATACTCGTGTATTACAGAAAAAAGCAATACATAAAATCGTATATCTCAGTTAAGTTGCTGTACACAGTGCCGCCGGCTTGATGCACGGGCCCCCTGCGCACATGCCCGCGGGCCCCATGAACATATATCAATTGACTTGCCATCAATAAAAATATATTTAACATTTAAATTAATTCTATGTAACATAAAGCCATTTACATTTTATTTCTGTGAGTGGTTATCGTATAGTACACTAGTTTACCTAGGGGCGGGCCCATAATGCTGCTAAGATGGCTTTGGCTGTACATAATGCATATACAACTGGAGATACGGCTATATTTCAATTATGCTAAATAATTTTCCAATTATTGAAATATGAATGCTTCATTTGTTTTAAAATAATCGATAAGAGCCAATTGCATAAGACATTAACATTCAATAAGTTAACTCAAATAAATAGTTTGTCAAATAGCTTTTAAACTCTTTACTGACTACTCTATTGCCAACATCAGACTCTAAGTCGCTAAATGTAAACAAAAATTATTTTTTTGTAATATATTTTTTTTATAACTCGTTTGTTCCTTGTAGAAATAACTAAGTAGAATTTTTTTTTTAAATAAACTGGATTTCATTGCCACTCGTCAGATTTCTATTGTTTGGTTTATTGTATTTTTTTTATAATACTACTTAGCTACGAAATCTAACTACCACTCACTCTATCTAATACAAAAAAAAATTCAAAAAATTATACGAAAATTAAAACACCAATTAAGATTTATTTTCAAAGTAACACTGAAACCCCGTAAAAGATCTAATGAAAAATATGATTAGACATTAAGTCAAGCGCGGAACACATAAAAATTCCTTACTTCATTTTGATGCAGATTTGCGCGTTGCTGCCGAAAAATTCATCGTTTTAATTAATTGAAGGCTTTCCCTTATGTACAGATTTTGTTTCAGCGTCTTTTGACCTCCTTTGCAATCGTTCAGCGCAAATAATTCTTTTTGAAGTTTTTCTCAACTCGCTTCTATAAGAAGCTTCGCTATAATTTATATCTGCACTTTTCAAATAAATGTCTAAAGAAATGCGCGCCTTCTTTTAAAATATTTGATTTCCTAAATTATTATCGACTTTTTCAAATTAAATTAAATGTAATTTTTGTGCTCCCTAACTACGGAATGTTAATATTTAAATTTCAAAGCAGATTAATATATTTTTTCCACTCCTGTTACATAATATATTTATAATATATGTGTATTTTATTAAGTTATGTTGTCATAACTCCTTAAAATGTTAACTACACTAAATATAGAAATCTACAATGTGAAAGCCAAGAAAACTTTTCATATAAATTAATTTAATTTGGGTCAGAAATTGACGATTAAAAATCTGAATATTTACTTGTAATTTGTTTCATATCCTATCCAAACTCGCTTTGTATATCATAGTTCTAAATGTTTATAATAGGTTTGTTCAATTAACTTTCTTGCGTTTAACTGCAAAAAATAACAAAAAAAACTATTCATTAAATAATATTACTCTTCCACGTCTACAATTAAAATTTACTTTTATAGTCAAATCTATCTCTAAGCTGTGTACATTTTCGAGATAATAATTTTGTTCAAATTTTAATAACAAATTAAAATAATCAGTATTAAACCAAGCAAATTAATGCATATAGTAAATTAAAAATTAACCCGGAATTATTCAAATAAAATAACAGAAAATACAAACAACGCCAGTAAAATTTATGTAAAAATTAAATTGTTATTTTCGCAAAACGCTAAAAGCATTCGCGAAGAGATTCGCGAATTGAATATTCAAAATGGTTGTTGGTTAAACTTTACATCTGACTTAACTTAACCGCGGTAACGGTTTGGTGGAACTTATACCCCTAAAACTTATACACCCTTAGCACTCCTCCAATCCTTTAGATAGAACCCAGTTAATACTTATATCTATATACAGAATATTTGTTTGATAAGTTGATATAGAACATTAATATGAGAAATCTAAAATGTACGAAATACTTCTTCCTCGAGTTGAATTTCGAAAAACAACCATTAATAACATTTAGGTATTTAAAAAGACTATGTTTAAATACAATAAAACCATTTAATTATTTATCATTATTTTAAAAAAAATACATTTTAAATAAATTTATGGACATTATTTATATTTATGATAGTTTGTAAACTAGTACTACAAGCTTGTTTTTTAAGTGTTTTAGTTCATTTGTTTAGTCCTGCTCTTATGTTAGTTATCTTGTTTAGTTAAAATCAATTTTAAAATAGAGCTTGTAGTACTAGCCACTATGTTTGACCACGGGGATACAGTGATTAATATACTACATCAACATTTAATTATTCTAGATTTAAATCCAAAATAAAGATTTTTTTTAATAATTACATAATTAAAATGATTATATTTCAAAATAATAAAATACTTAATAATCCTAATTAATTATTATTTATTAAAATTTTGAAATACACTAATATTCCATTTACGCTCTTAATGCGTGAAAAAAAAGAGAGTAAAGCGAATCAAACGTAAATCGGGGTCAAAAAAAAATTAATATAATAATACCATTTATTTAAGAAAAACTTGTCATACAAAAAATTACAATTAATAATAATGAAGAAAACAAAATTTACAACTTTAAATACAGTTTAGAAACACACATATATATATATATATATATATATATATATATATATATATATATATAAACCGTTGTCGTAGATCCCCGCTATAAAAGAGCGTTATAGCGAATCAGCGTAAAACGGGGCAACGTAAATCGGGGTATTAGTGTATAGTCATAGCGATACTAATATAAAAGCTTTAATAAAAATTCTGTATAATTTTTAATCAAAAATTGACAATATACTTCACAAATATCATCATCACGAAGAATTACACAAATAACATAAATAATAAAAAAAAAACATAAAATTACTAAGTAACAAAATACAAGTAACTAGATTATAAAATTTATAAATTTTTAATTTAAAAAACCAAATTTTATTTAAATCAGTGCTTCAGTGCCTTCAGTGCATAGAAAGTTACAGAATTGGCTTCCTTTAATTAATAATTTATAAATTTTATTACTAATATTTTGTTACCCAGTAACTTGTTTTGTTTGTTTATTATTTATATCATTAGTATATATTTTTCCTGATGATGATAATATACGTAGAGTATATATATCAAAACAACAAATTTAATTTAAATATTATACAGAACTTAATCCTGAAATTCATTATTTTAATATAATGAGATTATTTACTATATTAATACTAATAAAATCCAATAATTTATTTAAAATGTATTTGCTTAAATACATTAAATTTATTTATTAAATAATTTTATTATTATTTTCTAATATCTAAATGTTCTAAATGGTAGTTTCTCCAAATTCAATTCGAGAAACAAATATTTTGTATATTGTCCATTTTCAATGTAAATGTGCCATGTCAACTTTCCAAACGAACACCATGTACCCATACAGACGATAAACTCCGTGAGATCTGGCAGCATTCTCGCTCCGGATTTTGTACGAAATATTTTGGAGTAATATTGCTGACAATAGGTGTATGTTCTGTACTCAAAAATATCTAAATATACTCATGGAGCTATAAAATACAGATCAATAAACAAAATTCTATTTGAACAAAATTATTGTACACTACAATATTGGTTTTAGAAAAATAAATAAAACCTGAATTGTGTTTCACGGCACGAACTTTACAATAAATATTTGGATTTCTCTCTTTCTCTCTCTCTCTCTCTATCTATCTATTTACCTCAGTGTAAGTGAGAAGAAATAAGTTCTCAAACAATAGTTTATACTCTATATTTAATTGAAATTTGACTTAAAGTATCTACATAATTAATGCTACTTTTATTGATAAAATTACATAAATCTATTATATAATTTGTCAGATATTTATAAAATGTTTCTTTCCTATTTTTGTTATGTGTATATATATTTTTCAATGTAATTTATTACTCAAACCAGTAAATTTTTGAATTAATACTCAACATTTTTTAATCAATAAAAAATTTATTAAATTACCAATAGTTTGTGATTAACAACAAAATCACATTGATAATATTTGACAAGTTATTACTGTTTGCTAAAATACAGTACAATTTCCATCGTTATTTTGATATGTCATTCGTGTCTTAACACTTAACCCGCCGGCTATTTCACTAGAAACATTACCTAAATAAAACAAAATAACTTCTGTTTTACTCAACATTTTTCTACAAAACTTTTAACATAATATTGACATAGTGTTTAACTTAGCAAATTTGTTTATAAAATGATTATTAATAAGTAAATGTATAGAAAATAATTATTTTTTAGTTTATGTTTTTATTTTTACGGTCTTTCTTTAAAAAAAGACACATTTAATGTTTATTCTTAAACGAATACCTCTTCTTCGTATATGATAGGCTTTCCACATCCATTGTTTATGGTATCGACACAAAAAATAAAAATAAATTTGATGAATATTGAATCAAACACATATCAAAAGATAAAATGCAAAAGACTTTATTTCTGTAAATCTAATAAATATTTTTAAAAGATAAATATACAATATTCATCAACACAAAATATATTCCAACGACCACTTTTATTGTTTATTTATGATACTGAATAATATAAAGAGTATGTCACGTCAGATTCAGGAGCAGTGTATTATCTTTTATATAAATAGACGAATACGCTTTTAGGCGGGCCCGGCGGTTTATCGTTGGCCCAATATAATGCTTTAACCTTCCCGTATCCGACATGGGTATAATATGCCCAGTTCAAATATTGAATTATTGTATATAACAACTCGTTTATAGTAAATATACACTAATATCAATCCTAGAAATAATTTCCAATGTCAAATAATCGATAAATTTAATAATATAATGAATAAAAATACATACGTATTTATTTGTCTCCCACTGTACAAATGAAATGCAGGTAAATCACGTGGTTTGCCATAGGCGTCACTGATTATTTTTTTCAAATAAAAAATATTTAGAAAATATTCAAAAATAATAAATAAAAAAATAAATAAAATAATAATAAATAAAAAATAATAAATAATTAATAAAAAATAATAAAATTGCTCGATTCTAAAAATCTCTCTGCTCTAGTTGTCTTGTCATCAAATCTGCAAGTGCTGTAAATTTCGGAAAATCTGTTTCTTCCAATGGCAGCAGTAAATATATGTTGCCGAAACAACGGATCTGTTGACCACATTTCATTGAAGGATAATTTTCTACCTCGATTTCTACCCGAGACTAATAAAACACCTATTACTGCTTTCATTTCGCTTTTTGTTATGAATTTCATATTTTTCTGATTTTTTTGAATATAATTATTTGTTTGTTCAATAACTTCGGTCAGTATATCGTCGGTAATAAACAATTCAAAACATTCTCGAATATTAGTGACTTTCGAATTTCTGGCTTGCAAATTTTGATAATTGGTATTTATAGTTTGTACAGAAGGTATATTTTTACTCCAGATAAAATTTGATTTGGAAATAAAAACTTTGTCGGAGTCACTTTCGTCTTCTGATTCACTATTTATTGAATAACTGTCGGAATCGTAGCTTGATATTGATACTTGATCCTCACAACTGGAAACATCATCTTCATTCTCAAATTCAAAATCCGAATCATAATATTCATCATCATCACACATTTTTATAGAATTGTGCCTACGGCACTGGTATGCACGACAACTGATAACACTGGTATGTACGACTGCGCGCGCGTCACTGGGTAAACTATTCTCTAGCCAGTGTTTAGTAGAACTCAAACAGCGAGACTGTGTGTTACTATTCATGGAAACATATAAGATGTATTTTTGGCCTTATTTTGCAATTTTAGATAATAAAATTTTACCCTTATATTTATAACAATAAAACTAATTTTTTTTTACCAAGTTTTAGATTTTTTTAAAGCTATTTCTAATGGGTATAATATGCCCACGTCGGTATCGCGCGGTGCCATTTGATGTCGGCTTGTCGAAGGTTAAAGCGGGCCCGGCGGGTTAAGTGTTAATTGACTTATTAAAGAATATATTAAATTAAAAATAAAATGATTAAATTCTAAATGTAAAATCCATTAACTAAATTTTATATAAATAAAATATATTGTTAATTTTATAAATTTTTTAAGGTTTCTTAAATTTAATTATAATCCCAAAATTAAAATATGTATTTTGATTAAAATACGAAATAATAGTTTATTAGATAATTAAAATTTTGTATTTACAAAAAAAATTAGAAATATAAAATAAAATACGCATTTCTAATTAATATAATTTATTAATTTTAAATATAAATATAAATTAAACTTTTAATATATTTTCAAAAATAAATTTTGGTGGAGGTGCGAAATTCAATATATTTTTCGTTATTTTTATTTAATTTTGAAAGTGCTATATTAAAATATACATAAAATTAATTATAAAATAAATTTAGCTATTAATTTTTAAAACAATCTAATTACAGCTTATATTATTAATATGTTCTCAAAAATATATTTTGGTGGAGGCGCCAAATTAATATGTATTCCGATAATTTTATTTCTTTTTTTTAATAATAATAAATAACAAAATATATTACTAAAAAAATTATAGAATATTTTGTATATTTGTTAAATATAATTAATGTAAAAACAGGACGAAAATTTCATGGTACTGTAAAAAGTGCAAAACAATATGAAATATTAGTAATAATGTAAATAATTACTTGTATAACTGAATAGAAATTAGATTCGCTTAAACAAATTTATTACAATCAAAATTAATTAGCAACACAAATATAAATAAAAAAAACATTACAAATTGTACCTTAGAACAAAAACAGTTGCACTAAACAATTTTTCATTGCAGTACAATGAATACTAATAATACCACTGACAATGATATAAAACTAAACCTGAGATACATACAGAATACAACCAAAATAAAAAAACAGAAGAAAAACGAAATAAACGAATACAGGAAAGAGGAAAAAAGTTAAAAAAAAAAATGGTATTGCGCAACGATAGCATATCCCCAAAACTTGACCCCGTTACATAAATCATTCGCAATCTCTTGAACCTGGCGCGCGCTCAGTATCCATGGCAACGCGGCAGCCCAGCCGGCAATTCACTTGTTCGAACATGGCGGGGCGGCGTCTACCACCTCACTAAATTAAACCGTACTTGAACGCGTGTACGTGGTGTTACGCAATAAACGCCTAGTGGAAACGATTCGTCACGTGTGAGCAAGCGAGATGGTATAATAAATATGATCCGTTAAATTGCGGTATAAATTATTGTTAATTTAACCGTAACCTCGAAATTGTGCCCGACCGCGAAATTATTTTCGCGTTTATAATGCGCGCGATGCGACGATGGAAATGTTGAGAGAAAGACTGGATTAGGGAAAAGTGCGAAAGGTAGAAAGAAAGAAGACTGTGTACGCACCTCGTATGTCAAGTACTTCACATAAATATGTTCTACGCTTGCCACGTCAGCTTATAGACTACCCGCACAACATTATTTTCTCTACTATATTCTTCGCTTATATCTGACCTATTTCCACTTTTTTTTAAGTTTACATTATATGAGAAATGTGGTAACACCAATTTATGGAAAATTAATAAAAAATTTCAATAACATTTCAAGTAATCATGCATTTAGGCAAATTTGTTGTCAATATTATTGTCGATATTATTGTCAAATAATGATTAAATTATTAAAAACACGCCTTTTTTAATAAATTAGAAACCACAATTAAAAAATATTTAAACAAAATTTTGTATTTTTAACTAAAAATTTGCATAGAGGTATTAAAAGTTATTCTAAAACTTTTTAAAATAAAAATTTTTTTAATTTGCTACAAATAAAGTTACCAAACTTTTTGTTTTTTTTTTGTTTAATTTGATGCACACGGAAGTGATATCAGTACTTCAGGCTAGCAGTACTTCAGGCAAACACCAAAAAATCTCATAGTGATTATTTTTAAAAAGTAAATAGTAAAATTTAAATTAAATTGACTTTTTGACGGACAAAGAAACTATATAATTTTACTCAATCTTTCATAAAAAAAAAAAAGTAAAAATATGGAAGAACTTTAATTAAAACTAATTACAGTTTTCATCCAATTCATTCCATCTAATGATCTATTTTTAATATTTGTCAGTCGATTTCTTGTTTGTTCCATATCACAAAACCTTACTTTCGAGAAAATGATGTTTTAAGTTTCTGAATTGAATTGTTTATAGTAAGGATATGGAACAAATTAGAATTTATATTTCCCAAACTATTAAAATTATAACATCCACGATTGTTAAAATAGATAGAAAACAAACAAAAATATTGCCAAAATTACCAACAACTCAATTTGAACAAACAAGAAATCAACTGACGAAATACAAATATAAAGGCTCGTATTCTCACCTCATTTATAAAATTTTTGCTAAAAGTGCTTCTGACGTTTACTTAAAATTATTTTTTAAGCACTTTATAATAGTTTATTTAAATTATATAATACCAAATATAATAAAAATGATCAAAACTAAAAAAATTATTCATATTTGATCAAAAACAGAAGCAAAAAGATATTTTGAAATTAATGATAAAAGCACTATTTCATGAAAAACTGAGGTGAGAATACGGGCCAATATAATTTCAAAACAAACAAAAAATTTCACCGATAAATAACATGTACGACAAGTTCGATTTTAATAACAATTTCAGCGGGGTGGTCGGGGGATCGAACAAAAGATTTTCACGATAGAAATGTAACTGGCCGAAGCACACACGACATATAAAAGGCAACTTTCCTCGCGCGCGCGTTCAATCCGATATCAACGTTCGCATGGCGCTATAATCGCGTATCGCACGTCTAAAACTAACAGCACCACCCCGTTCCCCACCCCCCACTCCTCTCATTCCGTGGGGCACCGTGGACCATTGTGTAACCGGGGCGCCATTCGAGAACCGTTGTAATTCGACAATACCGAATTTAGTTTTCCACAAAAGAAAGCGAGCTGGGCTTTTTATAAAAAAAAAGTTTTTTTTTGCGATTCGGGTCGTATGTTAGCTACTGCTACTTTTTTTCGTGGAACTGTGTCGCTCTTTTCTTATAACAACAAAGTTTTGGAGAATGACAAGTTTATAGCTAGACCCGGATATAGAGTTGTATTTAAATTTAAGAGGTTTTTCGTTAGATGATCGAGAGTTGGGTTTATATTTTTTCGATTTTTTTGTTCATGTGGTTGTGCATGTGTGCTGGTTTTACTTCTCCAATGCATTTTTTAAGTTTTGCCATCGGATGTCATATTTAATAAAAACTGCATAAATATTCAGCATTCTATTTTAAAAAAAGGTTTTCAAAAATTGGAAATACAGATGTTTGGAGGAAACTGATTTCGAGATGATGGATAGAGTTTGTGCCACACCTTTTTTCTTGTGTTTTCACAAAATTTGTAAATAATGTAGTTCCGAATAGTACATGATTAAAACATAAGACTAATTTCGAGATAAATAAAAAAGTGTGAAAGATTTAATATAAAAAATTGTTTTATTTAGTTATAAAAGTATTTAATAAAAATTATGAAACCTAATATAATTAACAAAATATAATTAGATTTTGTCGTAAATCCCTTAATAAAAACTAATTATTTTATTCCAGTAAATTTTCATTTATTTGGTTTTATTTCATCTGTTTATTATTTGCTTTGGGAATAATTAAAATGTTCAATTAATGAATATAAATATCCGATGTTTTAATGATTGCAATAATTCGCGTTAACAAAATTTCGTTTCATTTACGAAACGAATCGAAATTTATATAGAGTGCCAATGCTTTTATTGCATAATAATTCTGACGCCTGTATTTCCAACATTCCATTATCAAGTCCAACGTATGTATACATAGTTCTATTCTGTAATTCAATATTTTTCAAACATTTCACGAATTAATGCAGAGATGAAATTGTTTTGCTAAAATTAACTATATTTTGTTGGTAATTTTAATCCATTTTGCTAGTGAAAATAATGTAAATTAACAGCATTTTAAAATGTAATTCAATATGGCCCGATTGCACAAAACACTTTTAAATGCTCTGTTAACCGATTAGTAAACTTTCCAACTGACAAATTAATGAAGCGGATCGAAGATAATTGACAATCTAATTGTATAGTTTATTGTTAATTAAGTTAACAATGCTTTGTGCAATCAAGTCTATATATGTTATGATGGTTATATCTAAAAAAAATAAGTTTGTATTAGATTATCCAACGAAAGAACCAATTCCGTCATCCACATAATGTCACTAAAATAATGATATCATTTGTTGTTATGTCTACATAAGCGTACAAAAACATGTTAAAACATTTTTTAGTTCGTTTTATAAAATTTCATTATAAATTTGTCAACAATAGTAAAAAATGGACGCGAAATAAATATATATATATATACAGGGTGTTTGCAATCAAGGTATTTTATTTTTAAGGGGTGATACTACAGGTCAAAACAAGGCGATTAACGCCAAAACACCTTAGTAAAAGTTTTCTAATAAACGAGATATTCATTTTTTTTTAAGTAAAATGGTAGCATATGGTATAATTTTTATTATCCAGCTCACAAAAAAAATTATTCTTCATAATAGTTTTGGATTTGCTTGAAACGAATAAAAATGTAAAAATATTCCAGGTTTTAAATACAGGGTGACTCGGATTTGCTGATTTGTGTTTCAACTTTTAGGTAAAATACCCTTATTTGATTAATAGGATTATATTATGTTTAAAATTACAATTTAAGCTTACATACAAAAGTAAAAGTTGTAAAGCTTACATACAAAAATTTGTGCCGATTGTCGATTGTTAAAACACCCTAGTAAAAGTTGTCTAATGACTTTGCATACAACAGCAGGGTGATAATTTCGAGCAACTGGTGTCATAGTGCTATCACCCATTAAAAATAAAATACTTATCTTGATTTGTGTCATTAATAAAAATATTTAAATAAAGTATCTAATATCTCGTTTATTTGAAAACTTTTGCTAAGGTGTTTTAACAATCGACGATCGGCACAAATTTTTGTATGTAAACTTAAATTGTAATTCTAAACATAATATTCAAATAAAATTATTCAAATTTTTTAAATAAGGGTATTTTACCTAAAAGTTGAAACACAAATCAGCAAATCCGAGTCACCCTGTATTTAAAACCTGGAATATTTTTACATTTTTATTCGTTTCAAGCAAATCCAAAACTATTATGAAGAATATTTTTTTTTGTGAGCTGGATAATAAAAATTATACCATATGCTACCATTTTACTTAAAAAAAAATGAATATCTCGTTTATTAGAAAACTTTTACTAAGGTGTTTTGGCGTTAATCGCCTTGTTTTGACCTGTAGTATCACCCCTTAAAAATAAAATACCTTGATTGCAAACACCCTGTATATATATATATATATATATATATATATATCATTATTATTTTTTTTTGTACAATAATTGTACCTAATTTTATGATATGGGCAGAAATAAATAAGATTCAATTATAAATATTTTTATTTTTTATGTTTTATACATTTTTTCACGTCAGTCATAAATTTGTTTAATCTAAAATAATACTAAAAATGATGTAAATTCATGACGTACTGTATGTTAACAGTACATGTAGATTTTGCATACCTGTACCTTCACTACATATACATATTAAATAGCCAAATAAGGTATTGATTTCATTTCCATGCAGTTATACCAGTAACTACTTCAATATTTCCAATTAAATGCGTAGAAAACTTTAACCATTTCCATAGATACAGTTTCATTATAACAAATATAGATTCTGAGAAAGTTTCCAATGATAATATTCCTTGATATTATAACCTAATTTCTTTCGAATTAAGTGCCAATTAAATATTTCTACTTTTAATAGCAATTTTTTTCTCTCCTTTTAATCATTAAGTAGAATTTCTACACTGTAAAAAAATCGGTAATTTTACATAAAAACCTGAAGCAACTGATTTACACCAGTTTAGTATATATATATATATATATATATATTTACAGACGTCATTATTTTTACAAAATATGTGTAATATTATTTACTTTATTATCTATATATAAATATTTTAGTATTTTTACAGATTATTTATATATAAATACTAAAGCATAATATAAAAATTACATACATTTTGTAAAAATACTGATGTTTGCAAATTTATATACTAAACTGGTAAAAATAAGTTGCCCCAGGTTTGCTTTCAAAAAAAGAAAATATTCGTACATTTACAATTTTGTTGTAGAATGCATATTTTTCGAGAAAAAAAGTAAAAATTAATTTCACTCTAAACTTTGGGGCTGATTTTACTCCCTAAACCTAGACGATTGCCACTTAATGTTTAGTGTTCTACTTGAATACCAAAGCTCATTTAAATCTATAATGAACATCTCGATATGGTTGCTTGTAAGTCGGCTTTAAAAATAAAATTTTTGTATTGGGGCTTAAAATGTTTTTCTAAACTTTTTTTCAAAAATTTTACAAATAGTGTAAATATTTAATATTTAATTAATTGAATTTAATTATTAATTAATTTTATTTTATTTAATTTAAACAGGAAGTAATGTCAATATTTCCGGCTAGTGTGTTTTTAGTTTTTAGACAAGCACCAAAAAGTCCCATAATAATAATTTTCAAACAATAAATAATAACAAATTTTTTCATATGATGTAAACTTTTTGACAGACTCTGTATGAATTAATATAATTATCATCTTGATATTCACTTTTTTTAATAAAAACTCTTATTCTAAAAATAGCACATTAACGCAAATATGGAAAAAAATTAATATATGAAATAAGATTGGTGAAAAATAGTCGAATAAATTTGAAACTTTTTTTTTTATTTTATGAGAGTAAAAAGTAAAAAGTTTTTTTTTTTTTCATCCGACTTGCAAAGATCTTTTTGATTCCAAATTCGTTGGTCGTGCAATATTCAAGCGGGTAGGTGTCAAATATTTTATCTCAAAAAGATGCAAAAATATGCCTCACTTCGGCCTTAGTACGATGTTATCATACTTTGAGCGCAAGAAAAAAAGTTACTTTCCGTAATGATACATTCCAATAAATATTTATATTTTCAACTAGGCGAAAGTGGGCCACCGGCCAGGGAATATGCGACAAGAAAAAAATGAATAAATGATTACTTAAATGTGGAGGAACCCTGAGTAGATATACTCTGAAATAATTTTTTTTCATTTTTCGTTTTCACAAATTATGCAGGGTTCCAATAAACAACATTTGTAATTAATAAAGTACTTAAATATTACTAATCCAAATTTTTACTTTAATTTTCTGTGTGAAGAATATATTTATTGTTTACTAGCCAATGTGATCGGGGTTGCTTAAATGTTATAAAATTTATTTTTTACCAAACATTTTAATATATAGGGTGTTTATGGTCTTTACTGTATTGTTTTAGGAGTCGATAAATCTTAAAACGCCTTAGTAAAAGTCATCTCATAAGCGAGATAATAATGCTTTTAGTTTATACATTAAACTATTATATTATTTTAAACTCTAGTAATCTACTACTTAATCAGCACTACTACTACTGATTCACTACAAAACAATTTTTGAAGTTATCACCATGTTATTGTATATGAAGTCTCGCTCGGTGTACCCACGACTCCTCATACTGTGCATAACCCAAATCTTGTTTTTAAAGAATAAGGTTAAAATAATAAAAAATTTAGTCAGATAAAGGTAATAATAAAAGTGAATTACTGATAACAACTTTACCTATCATAATAACAAATGTAATAACAATTGAACAATACTAATTAAGTAGTACAGTACTAGAGTTTAAAACAAATTAATTGTTTCATGTAAAAACTAAAAAGAATTATTATCTCGCTTATGAGACGGCATTTACTAAGACGTTTTAAGGTTTATCGACTCCTTTTGAGGTGTACTATCACCCCCTAAAAGATACAGCAAAGATTGTATACACCCTGTATCGAACGCAATAAATACAATAATTTTTAAACACTAATGTAAGACCCAAATTGTTAAATGTATCTATAAAAATAGATTATCTTTTTAACATATAACTTATCTAATTTCATTAATAAAAATTAATACAAACATTTTACAACAGGGTTGTCCCGAGAGAGGAACTACTTACTCAAATTTTGTACTTCAAATAATACAAATTTTAAGTATTATTATTGCTCTAAATTTCTATAATTTTAATAAATTTTTAATTAATTTTACAAAAAATTTAAAAGATTTTACTAAGAATTTAAGAAATTTTAATTAATTTGTAAACTAGGTTACACAAGTGGTTTCTCTCTCAAGTTGTCCACTATAATAAAATTTCTATATTTCAATTGTTTTATATTATTCTTGCACATAAAATAATAATATAAACCAAACGATGTGTTCTAAAATTATATTTTTATTGAAATAAATCAACTTTAAAAAGCCTACTTTTTAAATCACACCACAAGACGAAATTAATTTATCTAATCTCTTATATGCCTCCCTTTCTAATAAATATTATCTATCCTTATTTGACCGAGGTAACTTTAGTCACATGTATGAACAGGACATACACCAAATAATTTTCGCCAAATAAGCAATTTTTGACAATTTATTCTGGGCTTATTAAAGATAAATTTGAAAATTAAAGTATGAAATTTATTTTTCATAGCTTTTGAACCACCTTACCTCTTTTTACAAATTGAATTAAAACCATAAGAAATGACCTTTTTTATGATTTAAAAAAAATTACAAATTCCTGATCTGATTTTGAAAAAAAAGATTCGATTGTAGAAATTGATCTATGATCTGATCTAGAACATATTACCAAAATATTACCATATTTTTAAAATGATCTGTCACAACACTGTTGCTAAATAACCGACATCTTTAAATAATTCTACTGTAATTATAAAATCTCCTTAATTGCATAATAAATAAAACAACAAAAATCCATTTCTCTAATTTATATTAAGATTATAATGCAATACAAAACGATTGTGTTAAAATATTCAACGCACACAAATTTGTGTATTTCTATATATATACATATAAATCTTATCAAATCAAATAAAACAAAATAGAATTAGGCAGGCGTAAAGTAAAGTAAAGCGAAAGCAAAGTAAAGTAGGCCAAATGTACAAGCACGCGACACAGGGCACATAGAGTTCCAAAATAACAGCAACAATATAATCGCTAATTATTTTTGTGTTTGGCAAAATTGACAAACATTTTCCCAGCTGTGAACTTGTTAACTTCCAGGGAAGCGTTAACAAGATAATAGACGAACGCAAACCCCATCGCACGCGTTCTCCAAATCTCGAACAAAACATTTTCGACTTTCTCACGCTATCTCTCTCTCCCTCTCTCTCTTTCTCACTTCACTTTGTGCCCCTGCCTATTCACGACTTGATTTGACATTAGCAAAATTCGACATTCTATTTGTGCGAAACAGTGCCAGTCAAACTTTACAATCTTTAATAATCTTAATTCATTACATTGACAAATTATAACTAGATGAAACATAGGCTGCAGTATCAAAACAATTAACGTTAAAAACATAGGTCATAGAATATGTTCTATCTACTAATATTTAGGGTGTTCAAAGCTATAATGAATCAAGTCTTTTTTTAATTTGAAATAATTAGAAGTAAAATCTAGTAAACCCATTTGATTACTGTACTAAGTGTTAAAAGTACTTGGTTCGTTTAAATAAAATGTAATTGTAGACACCTATTTAGTTCTCGCCATAAAAATCTGTCTTTTTGTCATAATTATTATACATAATGGGCCTTTCCACTAAAATCAAATTTCATAATTTTAATATCTTTATGTTGTTTTACAACCTAAAATAATAATATGATTAAAATTTTACGTTCTAAAATTCTATATTTATTGAAATAAACTAATTTGAAAAAAGGCTACAAAAATGACACATTTGAATGTTTTAAATATAGCCACACCTCTAACCATATACGTCATCTAGTGTTCTATATCTCTCACGTGAAATTCAACCAATGAAATGTTCTACTACTTGTATACGTCACGGGACGGACAAATCCGAGAATTGTCGAAGTTTGGCACCAATTTAGCGTTTTTTAATATTTTTTTTAAGGTTTATTATAAATAAATTTGAAAAATAAATATATACAAAAATTTTTGTTTATTTATTACTTTCCAAATTTCAAATAAAAAAAAATTAGTGGAAAGGCCCATTATGTATACGCGATACAAATTTTCCGAACTAAGCTAACAATAACATCTATATCATAATACAAATTAATCTGTCTGACTTGATTCACTATGGGTCTGAACACTTCATTTCAAAATTTATCTAATTCTTCAAGTTATAATCTTCTTTTATTTATTTTATACAACTATGTTATTTTACAGAATAACTAGTTAATATAAATTAACTAGTTAAAGTGTCAAATAACAAAATTATTCTATAATGGGTTCGTTGCATTCAGAATAATTTACTATTTTAAGGCGAAATATTGAAAGATTATATAAAAACAATGTCATAACATATTTTATTTATTTAAAATATATATTACAGTATTTTTATAAAAAAAATCGAAAAAATAAGGATTTTTGCGCAACACGCTTTTTGCTTTCTGTGATTGATAGTGCAATGTATGTGTACCTGTCAATATAATTGTCAGTTTATCGAGCAGCGTTGCCATAAGATTATGTTTACATTTTCAAATTTAAATTAAGATAAACATTATGGTTTTGAAGTATTGTTTTATACCAATTATTATTATATATTATAATTAGACGTAGTGAAGACAAACAAAATTTTCAAATGAAACGCGTTGTTTTGATTTTGATATAACAGATATAGACAACACTGTTTTGTTTTTATCGCAAGAGACGCTAAATACTTGCTGATATATAAATACATCACGACGAGTAAATTCAAATTTGACATTCAATTTGGAAATGTATTTTCTTATTTATTATAAATAATTTTGCTTTAAAACATATATTTACGTAGTTATTTTATTGTATATTTTTGATTAAGGAAATAAAAAAACACATGCACAACGGCCCCATTTAACTACCGTAGATTGGTATTTTATAAAATAACTAGTTATTTTAAGGAATTATAAGCTATAACGATAACATATAAAAATTAAACTATCATGTATCTATAATTTCTAGTTTACTTATTATATGTTGTAAAACCAGTCCTTAGCAACATAAAAATTAATCATTCATCTGCAAATAATGTTGAAAACAAATTTACATCAAAAAACCTACTGGTAATAGAGCATGCAAAATTTTTGCATTTATAAATATAATTATATTAAAAACAAGAGAATGAATGTACAAACAAAAAAACAACTTGTTTCCAGACAAATTCACAATCACATTGAACAATATCAAACATCGATTCTGTAGTTACGTTACATTTTCACATATAACAATAACAAAAACAGCGGCAGAGAACAAAAATAGCATTTTTATTAAAACCCCTGGCTCTGGAGCAGCAACGCGTTGATAAAAATTGCATACAAAAAATGCATTTTTCATTCGCACAAACGAATTAAAAAGTGTCAATATTCAATGAGTTCTCAATAAAGCATTAATGAAATAATAATTTTGTATTTTACAATCATCATCAATTTCATATACGTTCCCTTCGAACCGCTGCGCATACTAATCAAATATTTTTATAACCAAATATATTGATGATATAACATGTGGTTACTGTATCATTAAATTTAAATAAAATTATTACAGATGATAAAAATGAAATATAGTAAAAAATTCTTTTTGAACTCATTATATTAAAATAAAACGGCTTTAGGTTATAGTTCTGTTTTAGACCCATCAATATTAACACCAAATTGATAAGAGAAGCAATAAAAATTTATAAAGAAAAAGATAACATCAGTCACTGAGAAGCTATAGATCTAAATAAAATTTGGCTTCCTTTAATTAAAATTTTATAATCTAATTACTTATTTTGTTACCTAATAACTTGTTTCTATGTTCTGTTTATTTACTGTAAATGTCATTTGTATCTTTTTTCCTGATGAAGACGTACGTCGAATTTGTCGATACGTCGATTATTAAGAAATATTAATACAGAACTATAATCTAAAGCTGTTTTATTAAGAATGAAATATTTTCTTGTATATTATATCCAAAAATTGCTATTCTTATGTAATTTGTAAAACAGGCTTTTAAAAATATTTATATTTAGTTTCTTCATGAATGTATTTTTTGACTAAAATACATACATACCCAAAAAGTAAATATTTAATACATTCGACAAATTCAAGCACATTCGGACAATTCTATTGTTGTACGAAAATTAAGTAAAATAATTAATTTATTATATTATAGGTATATGATTTTTTACCGAAAAAGTAAGTTAACTTACATAAAATATACGTATATTATATTTATACAATGTAAAAATTGTAAATCAGTTGAACCAGGTTTTTATGTAAAATTACCGATTTTTTTACAGTGTATATTACGCTAGTTAGTCCAAATACTATATGAATGATACTATATGTATATCAAATATAATTGAATCGAATTTATCAGTTTTTTTCCGTTAATTAAAAAAGCAAATTAATACCCTATTAAATTTGATTACATAGCACGGGCAGGCCGCATCATAGAAAATATTTTATTTTGCTTTATTTAAATATTCCATTTTGTAATAATTTATATATATATATATATATATATATATATATATATATATATATATATATGAATGGCTCTCTATCACATCAAACTGTATCAGCGAAAATTTCGTTTCGCATTTTATTAATCTACATATTTATCCCGGCTACAATAGAGAGAGAGTAATAAATTTCATTTACGATAAATTATGTTTGTTTAAATATATTTTTGCATTGTTTGACGCCATAATCTAATTGTCACATTCAATTAATGCAAAATTGCAATTTGCAATAAATAAATTATTTTCTCGTCCGATAGACACAGAGCGTATATATGTCAATTCATTCAAATTTTTATTATAATGCCTTTATAATATTTAATTAAATAATGTCATATTACTTTACTGATAAATAGTATATTATTTTACTAGAACTAGAAAGTGATTTTTTTGTGTTAATCTCAAATATTTGCGACCGAGGCCGTGCAATCTGGGCGAAACACAAAAAAAAGCGATCTACTCCCCAAATGACATAATATTTTTTTCTTCAAGCATTCGAAATTAAACTTTAAAGAGTTTTTGTCAATATTTGACATTTAAAATTACATTTCTAGTACAATAATGACATTAATGACATCATTATTTGACTAGTAAAGTCTTCATTTTACATACAGGATTCTATAATAATAAATATTTTAATACGCTTGAAGAAAAATATGTCCAAGCATATTATGAAACATTTAAAAAAATATTTTTTACATTTTAATACATATTTAGTATCCACTGAATTCACAGAATTTTCTGGTTTGGTATGCTATGATCGATCTATCCTCGTCGCAGACGTTTCGCCATACATCATAAATGACATCCTCAGTGCTTGGTGACTGAGTTCAGTGCTTGGTGACTGAATTCAGTCACCAAGTACTGAGGATGCCATCTACGATGTATGGCGAAACGTTTGGAACGAGGATAGATCGACAACACCAAACCAAAAAAAATTTATGAATTGAAAATCGTATCAATTAAAAATTCTTTGGCACGTATTCTCACCTCATATGAAAAAGTGCTTTTTCAAAAAAGTGCTTTTGAAGTACACTTAAAATCATTTATTAAGCATTTTAAAATAGTTTATTTAAATTTTATAATACCAAATATAATAAAAATGATCAAATATAAAAAATTATTTATATTTAATGACAAACAGAAGCAAAAAGTTATTTTAAAATTAATGGTAAAAGCAGTTTTTCACGAAAAAGTGAGGTGAGAATACGGGCCTTTGTATTTTACATTTTTAGCTTTTTTTAATTTTTACAATTAGGTTTTTTTTTAATTTAATACTGTATTATCATCAGAGATAAACATGTATACAAAAAATAAAAAGACTTTCGAATTAAGTTTGGAATAAATTTTAATTAAAAATTGACGTTTCGACGTACTCTACGTACATCATCATCAGAAAAAATTATTTTAAAATGCTTGACTAAAAGAATAATATGTACGTAGAGTACGCCGAAACGTCGATTTTTAATTAAGATTTATACAGAAAGTATTTTTTTCTAATATAATGAATTCTAAAAGATTTTTTACTATGTATTCAAAGTTTAAAGTAAACCAGTTTGATCGAAGTGTATAAACAATTTTTTTCAAAATTTGAAAACAAACTAAAATAAAATAGATTTAGATTGCAGTTATGTATTAATATTTATTAATAATCAACATTTCAACGTACTCAATGTACACCTTTATCAGAAAAAATGATACAAATGATATTTACAGTAAATAAACAACACATAGAAACAAGTTACTAGATAACAAAATATGTAACTACATAGAATATAAAATTTATAAATTATTAATTGCCAAATTTTATTTAAATTAATTCTTTCACACTGATTAGTGTTATCTTTTTCTTTATTGTAATATAATGATTTCTAAAAGATTTTTTTTACTATGTTAAGCTAAAATAAAATTTCTAACTTAATTACATGAAAAATCAAATATTAGATGCATTTTTACTATATTAATTTCCAACTTTCAAATGCAATCCTGTTAACTTTAATTAACGCTAAAAATTGTCATTCGACAGACTTTCAAACGTTCAATGTACAAACAAAAGAAAAAACCAATGACAAAAAAAAATCTAAAACTAGATCTTGCCAGAATCGTACCTCCCTTTAGCCCCGCCGCCATGCACGCCACTGTGTTAATTAAGAAAAGCGAAAGACATCCGACAAATTATATTATTTCTATTTGAATTGTTTTCAGAATAATTTCAAAAGTAGCATCTTTGTTTCGATGTGTTCAACTGTCTTATCATATTAATTAGCGTAAATTTTAATGAAGACATTATTATTTATATAATTATTTTTAATAAAATATGATAATTATTACAGTTCTTTAATTTTGTTACTGTAATAAAATTTAAATTTATATTTTAATACTCTCTAATAATGGAATCTGTTTTGCACTCAAAGGGTATTTTTAGATGAAACGTGATAAAAATACAGTAATCAGATTGGGATTTTTAATTCGTGATAACAATAAGCGAATAAGCGAAAAAAATATATAAACACAAATTTTATCGACCAGATATATAAAAAAATATATTTGAAATATGAAATAATAGTACATAAATTTATGCAATAAACTCTAAAATATAAATGTAATTATTTCACATACATACACATATAATCAATCAGCTATCAATCAGTTTTCATGTTATTAATTTATGAAAGAAGTTTGGTTTTCCTTCATACGATGAATTTTCTATAAAAAAAAATTATAGTTTTCTGTACAAACAAAATTTTCTGTATTACACGATCAACATTCGATTCTATTTAGAAATGTGTTCCATTTTATACACGAACATGCTCAGTTTGTCAATGCAGTCTTTACAGAAAAATATATGAATTAGAACACCCATGTATTTTCGACTGAATGCGCATTGGTATTAGAAACACTAAATTCTCATTTAGGTTATGTATTATCATCAATTCATATTTGTGTGCAGTTTCTTTTAAAAAAATTTATTCAGTTTAAGTAGTAAAAATTATTATTGAAAAATATTCAATTCTTAAATTAAATAGAAATAAATTATCAAATATCATTGCCCAAGCGTCTCTACATTTTATTCTATATCGTGCAACATATTATTATTGTATCGTTTTCCATATAATTTTGTATAGAAAATTGTACAGATTTTTATATGGAAAAAAATGTATTGTTGAAAATACTAAAAGAAGCATTGCTCGTGAATGAAAACAAATTCTAAGAAAAAATTAATAACATAAACCAAAAGTGATAACAATATCCAAAAGATAACATTATTCGTAATTCCAACAAGCGACTTGCACTGTAAATTAAAATGCAGCAAATTTAAACAACATTTATGAAAAAATTACCAATTTCTACTATCACAAAAAAAATCACTATCAAAAAATTCTTTTTTTATAGAAACAAATTGCAAATATAAAAGTATGTAAAACATATTATAGCCCATTTACTTTTATTTATAAACTTAAGCCACTTAAAACCGAATTTAAAATTGACAATTTTTTGTAAATAAACGAAGAAGTATCATTATGCAATCATATTGTTAAATTGTCAGTTATCTAAATAAAGATTATCAATGCAACAGTTACATAAATTATTGCACTCAAATTGTTAATATATAATCTTCGATTAGCTAACTGCAATTTTTAATTAAACAATTGTAAAAATTTTAACATTACAGAGAAGTGTGAAATATAGTCGTATACGAAAATTATGTCTACGATTTGTTGAAGATATGTGAAAAAAAAATAATGTTTTTCGTTAATTTAATATTAAATATTTAAAATTAAAATATGATTTGAACACTACATGTTTTGTTTCTATATTTTAAAAAATACTTGCAATACAAAGATTGACCATATAATGACTAAAAATATTATAGTAGAATTCAAATTCTCTAAACTTATATAATATATTGATTATTTTTAAAACGTTCTATAGTGGAAGCTAACTTGTTAGACATGAGCTCATAAATTCCTGATTCAAATTACAATAACAAAGTTATGTTCTATCTCTTTTTATTACAATGGCTGCTCTGTGCATTTACTTCTATTTTACAAATAATTAACGACTTTTTATGACGTCACATCTAACAAATTTGACTTTTACTATATGAATACCTATAGTTTATTTAGAAATCAAGTAACTGATTCATACAGTACGACACATATCTCATGTAGATAAAAAAAGTTAGATAATAATCTATATTACAAATTTCTCCTTCTTACGCAGAGTATATTACTTTTATCGAAGTAAACAGTGTAATGTAAATACTCAGGACAAAATGAAGTCCTAATCATCAAATTTCTAGCACAAACGACACGAGGAATGTGTCGTACTGTAAACATTGTAATTTTCTTCCAAGTTGTTGTAAAATCGCTATAGATATTAATTTGTCACAAAAACTAAATGTATCTGCATCCATAGAGATACAAACTGCTTGTGAAATTATATGGTAGTAAAATTAGATGTAAGCAATGTTTTATGTGAATTTGTAAATTATAAGTGAATTTTTATTTTAGCCTCGTGTCTATAGTGATGTTTTAACAATATGGAATAATATTAAAAAAGTTATAACTCAATCAATTTTTGTAAAAATAGTAAAATTTTACTATAACATAAAAAAATATAAATTACATGATCAATCTTTGAATCCCAAATCATATTTTAATGAAAATAGTTTAAATTATTGATTCCTAAAAATATAAATGGATTGTTCATGAAAAGTGTAAATAAATTTCAAAATGCGTTTTAATTTTATTTTTGTTTATGTTACTTTAAGTTATATTAATTATATAAAATTTTAAAAAATTGTGCGCATTTTGAAATATGTTAATTATTGATAAATATATGGAAAAAATTGTAAATAATTAAAATTTTAAAAAAGGAAAAATAAGAAAAAAATAGAACCAATTCTATACGAAGCCCCTGTTCTTTCGTGGGTTTTAAAACTGCCAAAAAAAAAAAAATAATAATATTGTGGACATTGTAAATATATGATAAATAAACGGTATTCATAGAACAAATTTAATAGAATTAAAACATAGTATGACTAAAAATAATACTTATATACGGAATATGTAATTAATGAAACTAGACAAAACAAAAAAAAAATATGCACATTACACTGTAAGCAATCACACGATATTAAAATTATTAAAATTACAAATTAATTTTTGTTGTTTTATTATTTTGCCTCTTCTCTTATAATATATTTCAGAATAAATATCGTCAGATTTAATCAAGGTAAGTGCTGTATTATTATATTAATATTACTTATATTTTATTTAACGAGAAAAAAAATTAATAAAATCATTTCATTTTGAAGTGAGAAAATATTTGAGTTTATTTTGTATAATTTTTTGCTCCAGTATTCGCATAATACGACTACTTTCTTTTAAATTTATGAATTTTCAAAATTTAATTCTTTACATACATACACAATAACGCCATGTACTCAAAATGGTGTGGCACAAACTCTTTCCACTATCCCAAAACCAGTTTTTAGCTTCATCCACATTCATGGTATCTCAACTTACTGCTATTAACTTAAATTATTTATATTAGGTTTGTTTGATTGACTCTTTTGCGTTTTACTGCAAAGCGCCGCCGTAAATGATGCAGCAGTTTGCCTTTTATATAACATATAATAGTGAATAAAATAACCAACACTGACGCAGCAGTAAACAGTAGATGCAAGGGTGCAAATCGAACAGGGCTAATACCTATTTATCTGCAAGTTGGATCAAAGTATATTTCACATTTACTTTATATTAATTTTGATTGTTCATAACTTTGGCTAGGAATGTAAATTTTTCCAAAAAAACCCGTTTGAGTATATACAATACTGTTTTGGTGCCTACCTTGATATATGTTGGGTTTGACTGCAAAAGCATAATAGAAAAATTACAGCTGTGGTAGTAAGGATTTTTACGTGGAGTATGTGGTATAACTAGGAGGATTCGGATACGAAATAAATTAGTGTGTAATGTTTGTAAACTTGAAACAAATGTTGTTGCAAAGGTTGGTGTTAGTAAGTTAAGATGCTTCGGTCATCTTGAGCGAATGTCTCATGAACGTTTGGTTAAAAGAATTTCGCGTGGACGTACGATGAGTAATTGTAATAGTAGAATCGAGAGTATTTTGCGTGAGTGAAAGTTTCCAAGTAGTAGGAATAGAAGAGCATGTATGAGAAATATGATTAATGTGGATTAATTTGATAATAATAATAATTGCGTCGTGCACTACATCTCCGTGAAATAATACAACTTATGTAAAGAGAAAGAAAAAAAATACGTTATTTGTATAATATAACGCCGTAAAATTTTCGCATTAAGAAAAATATTTATAGTAGACAGCTTTGACAAAAATGAACGTTCTTTTTTTCTCTAAAATATTGAATTTTGTCTTTGAAAAATGTCAAAATCAAATGAAAATGATAAAAATACCTTTCGTACAGCATTCCCGCAGTAAAATCTATTTATTCAGCGGTAAGTGGGTAGATTTAGCTTCAGTTTTGTTTGCGCCAACATAATATTCGCCACTTTCTACCGTACGAAATACCTAATTAAATTTTAAATGGACTGGATAGAAACGTTTGGAGGAAACTGATTTTGGGATAGTTGAATGAGTTTGTGCCACACCCTTTTGGGTACATGGTATGATTGTATATGTGTGTATGTTCATAATAACCGATTATTATGTATAGTAACCAATTTACTATCATAGTAACCGCAATATGCATTCATACAACGCAATCTATTTAAACCAAGCATACATCTGGAGTAACATCAATAAAAATAAATCATTTACGGGAAAACAAATGGCTAATAATCGAACAAACAAAAACTAATCAATTTAACGATAAGAGGGGGGGGCGATAAAAAATGCTCCCAGTGCGTCGAATGTCCTGCCGTTCGTGTGACAGCAAGCCACGTGGGTGAGTTTCCCCCCTGACCCTTCAGTCATGTTTTGTCGACTGACTGAAACGGTTACGACCGTTGGTCAGTACGACAATACCCCTATGGGCCTAACCAAACCCAAGATATGACCAACGTAAGGAAACTCAACTTTTTACCAGGGATTTCAAATCGAAATAAAAAATTCTTTCTAAATTAAAAAAAAAAAACTGATGCCCCACCCCAACCTTATTTTGTAAAATAATGGTAAAGTTAAGTTAAAAATTGTAGGATTTTTGTAATGTATTAGAATAATACATACTACGTTACAAATGTAGCAAATACTATAACAAATGTAAAAATTTTGTTGAATATTCGTTTTTCAGAGAGTACTGAAAAAATATACATTATTTAATTGATAAAATTAATTACAATACTAACAATTAATAACAAAATAAGCACAAGTAACTGGTTAATAGTTAACCGTTAACTAGTCATAAATGTATCGCATATAATAAAAATGTTTGAAATCTCTGATCAACATCGATAGATATAAGGTAATGTATACAGTCGGCCCTGTTTTTCATTCGATTGAAACCTAGCCTTTCTTTTTTCTTTTCGGATGCTTCTCTGCCTTTTTTTATTTTTCCGGACGTCGTCAATACACATGCGGTAACGATAACGGAAAAGGTTGCTGCTTCGTATATATGCATGTGTGTGTGTGTGTGTGTGTGTGTGTGTGTGTGTGTGTATGTGCGCACGAAGAAAAAAAAATACAAATACAACCGTTCGAAGAAATGCCATGTGAATAAAGTTAAGGATTGTAAGACAGAAATGTGATATATACAAAATCCGCGATTATTTGAATTCGTTTTGCTTTGCCGAGGTAATTTGACTCGATTTTTTTTTCATTTTCCAAATTGAAGATTTGCCTTCAACAGTGACGGAGAAACGAACATGTTCAAATAATAATTTTTCAGTATATTTTAATTGTTAATATGTTTGATATATGAGGTTTTTGCATAGCAGTATGGAAAGTATACAATTAGAAAAAAATGTTTTACAAAAATTGATGTAAATCAATTAAAATGATTCGACCATATTAAACAAATGTCTAATAATAATACATTGCATTTCTTGCACTTCACACATTTTCAATAATCATATTCAAATTCAAGCAAAAATAAAGAACGTAATTATCAATTAAGTTAATTTGACTTAATAATTTTTAATATAGCCGTTGAGGATGTCACATTAAATACACTTGACTGTGTTTCTTTGGTCAAATATGCACATTGCATTTGTTACACTTCTTCACACATTTTCAATAATCAAATTAAAGTTAAAATGAAAATAAACAATGCAATGGTCAATTAACTTAACTTGACGTAATAGTTTGTCAATATGGCCACCGAAGATGACAAATTAAATACACATGATGTAGTAGTTATATTTGGCACTACCAGCAGTGGTATATATAGTAACTAACTGCTGTATAATAATATCATTATGATACTAGTAACAAAATGACCTATTCCTACATAGACTCTATGGAAACGTAATATTAATATTATGATACCCTTGGAGAAAAAATATTTTTTCTACAATCTTATGGGTACATGATGTAATTGTGTATGTACGTACAGATTTTAAGAGATTCATTCAATTCTCCATAATAAATTAATTAATTAATTTTGATGATTGGAACAGTTTTTGAATTAATTCATATCCCAACTCTGAACATAATAAATATGCATTCACCTCATTTCACTTTAAAAAAAACTTAATAGTTAATCCTATTTGCAAATATCAACAAAAACCATAAAAACTTGGAGAAAATATGTTGAAAACATACTCCACTACTAGATTTTTTCCAAGTATCTTCATTTCTACCAAGATAAACATACACACACACACACACACACACACACACACACACACACACACACACACAAACAACTTTCGCAAAAGTTAAGAAGAAGAAAACAGAAAACAGGTAAGTTTGTCGGCTCGGCTAATGCTAGTTGTCAAAGCCAACTTTTTCTCCCCCGGTCGCATATTTATTTCGCAAAGTTAAATAATAAAAATAAAACAGGTAGGTCCCTCCGTTACATGATCAGGTCTCTCCTAGTTTACTCAGTGTTGCCCTCGTGTGTAAAGTTTTCAATACCATTATCCGTTCCTGCAACAGCAGGAAAACAGGATGGCAGGAAGTAGCTGAAGAAACTAGCTAAAGACATTAAGATCATCCGCAGTGGAGCAGTGACAGATAATTGGGCCAATAGATCGCAAACTTTTCAAATGTATTTAAGATAGTTATCGAGTGAAATATTGTCGGAAAGAATCTAGTGTGAACATGCCACTAAATTAATTGATACTAACTTTCAACATAATGATACAAATAGTGTACAAGTTGCACTGTATAAAGAATGGTTCTTTTTTATTTAGTTTTAGATAGGTGATGAAGAAATTAAAAATTTAATTAAAACTATTTTCATATGTTATTTATGTCAGGTCGAAAAAAATCCTATTGTATAATCAGGAAAATATATTTTACTCTTATGTAATAATGATTATTAACTGAAATCTATAAATTTTAATGCGCTAAATTCGATGGTGCAATTTAAAGATTGAAAACTGCATATTTCAATTTAAAAATCGTTTTTGATTGACTAATTTTTTTTTTGCTAAAAAATTTAAATTCACAAAATGTATAATTTTTAATTCAAATCTATAGAATTTAATGCGCTGAATTCAATGGTGCAATCGGAGGTTTGAAAAATTTGTCCAGTATTCTCATCTGACTTTTAAAAGTGATTTTTGTCAAAATTGCTTTTGACGTTTATTTAAAATTACTTATTAAGCAATTTTAATAAGTTTATTTGAATTTTATAATATTAGATATAAGAAAATATATCAAAAATAGAAATACTATTCATATTTGAAGAGAAGTAAAAGTAAAAATTTATTTTAAAGTAAAAAATTAAAGTACTTTTTTATAAACAAAAGTGGTGGAAATACGGGCCTTTATGTTTCAACACAAAAATCATTTTTAAACATTTTGTTAAAAAATCGAAAAATTGTTTTATAAATAGGTGTTGGAGAAATTAAAAATTTAATTAAATTGTAATTCCGTTCAAAAATATTATAAATACCATAGATTTACCGTGTGTTGACTTGGACCGTCGTACATAGGGATTTAGCATGTAAAATCAGACATGTGCGATTTCCTGCTTCCCAAATTATTTTACAAAAAAAAAACCTTATGATAAATGTTTTAGGGCATACTTTTCTGCATGTAAATCAATTACTAAAATTTTTTTTGGAACCTTTCTAACGTCAAGAATTAGGTCTAAAGTTGTTAAGAAATTGACTGGAAAATGGCAGCCGTGAAATAGCATATAGCATTTAGCATTTGTTTTATTTTTGTTCCAATTTCACGGCTAATGCCATTTTCAGTCAATTTCTTGACAACTTTAGATCTAATTCCTGACGTTGGGATAGTTCCAAAAAAAAATTTGTTGATTGATTTACATGTAAAAAAGTGTTTCCTAAAACATTTATCCCTAAGTTTTTTTTGTAAAATAATTTGAGAAGCAGAAAATCGCACATGTCTGATTTTACATGCTAAATCCCTATATAATATCCAGGTAAAATTTCCCAAACTAATCACATTAGAAAAAAATTCAAATAAAAAAATATATATTTTGTTACGACATTTTTTTATATATTTATATTTTTTAAATTGTATAATTATTTTTACACTTTCAAAAAGACATTGGCCCGTATTCTCACCTCATTTATAAAAGTACTTTTGACGTTTACTTAAAAATTATTTACCGAGCATTTTATAATAGTTTATATAAATTTTATAATACCGAATATAATAATAATGATCAAAAATAGAAAAATTATTTACATTTGATGAAAAACAGAAGCAAAAAGTTATTTTGAAATTAATGTTAAAGGCACGGGCCAGTAATTTTCTAAATTTAACGATGTATAATTATTTTCATATCTTGCCATGGAATCCAATTAAATACGAGTAAAAAATATTGTATTATCTTAAAATATCTAACCATTGAAAGGCTATGAAAATTGTGTCTCTAAACATTTTTACCCAAAATTATTTACAAAACAGAATTATAAAGAAAAATTAAATATGGCAAATTATCATTTTCGTTTAAATCTAGTTTAATTTGACTAAAATTTGGATATATATGTATAAAATAAAAGTAAATATATGAATGTGTGTTGTTGTAAATGCCAAACAAAAAATATTTTGCATACTTTGTGGAAATCAGGTGGCGAAAAAAAATCTGTCGAATTTTGACCACAAAGTTATTTCACAAATGTCAATAACGTAGAAAATTTTACGTTCTACACGAAAGCTCTATTATATGGTCAAATATTACTTTAATATTTGTTCTTTTAAATTATTTTCATAAGAAATTTCATATACATAATGTAATACATATTTTTAAGTAATATTATTTTCTTTATAATTAATTTTAATTTAATATAATTTTATAATTATAACATTATAACTTGAACAAGTTTTTTTTTAATTTTCAAACCAAATATAGGTGTAACTTAGAAAACTATATGCATAGCAAAAATTTTATTAAGATATTACTCTATATATAATGCTTCGTAATAATATATTGTTCAACAAGTATGTTATAGTAGTTTTTAATGATAAGGATAAAGTTTGTGGCATGAGCCGCAGGTAAATGTAACTGTGTTTAAGCGTTAAGTATAAATAATACTCATTCTGAGATAGATTGTTCGATCCCGCTAGTCGGCGTTTCAGTTCGTCGTAAAATAAAAAAATACAAAAGGGCAGGCAGTAATTAAACAGAATCGAACACAACAGTTTGACCAACTGTTCGTCTTAAAAATATATCAGTAGTTTAGAGTACTGGCCGAAACTCGTCGCTACTCTATGTAAACGCACGACTTGCAGTTTCAAAAAATGTCAAAATGATTGAACACGGAACAAGTACTTCATACTTGCGGTCAAAGCTCCCCTAGAGCTCTCATACCAAATATGATAATGAATGATATAATAAAATATAGCATTTTTCATAGTAAAAAATCTTTCAAAACTCATTATATTAAAAAACAAGATTAGAAGTATATGGGTAAACCCATATATAGACCACTTTGATATTTCTCGGAAAGTTGGTAACACAATATTTTTAATAAAACTATAATTTATATGGGCACTAGGAGAAACTTTTCTGAAAATTTGATCAAAATCGAATAAATAATGTAGCCACAATAAATTTTAAAAAAAAATTGTGATTTTTTTTTCGATAAGTTGGCTACACTGTATTTTGTTAAAAATGCATAATTTATTTAGGCACTAAGAAAATTTTTATGAAAATTTGATTAAAATCGGTTAAATAGTGGTCATAATAAATTTTTTAAAATTTAGTAATTTTTTTCTCGGAAAGTTGGCAACACTGGATATTAATAAAACTATATAATTAATGGGAGCATTAGGAAAATCTTTTCTGAAAATTTGATCAAAATCGAATAAATAATGTAGCCACAATGAATTTTTTTAAAAATTTGTAATTTTTTTCTCGTTAAGTTGGCAACACTGTATTTTGTTAAAATTACGTAAATTATATGAATATTAGGAGAATCTTTTGTGAAAATTTGAGTAAAATCGGTTAAATAACATGGCCATAATAAATTTTTAAAAACTATAGTAATTTTTTTCTCGGAAAGTTGGCAACACTGGAAAAAATAAAACCACATGACCATCTTGGGTACTAGACAAATTTATCCTAAAAATTTCATTAAAATCAGTTGAACCGTCTAAGTTCGGATTCGTCATCTAGAGGCTATATGAAGAATTTCTATACAATTTTTTTTTTTTTGAAAATGTTACAGACACCGTACCAAACGCTATATCACTTTTCCTTGCAGCCAAAGTGAAAAAAGCTATAGAATTAATATCTGTATATTTTTTATTTAAACATCTACTTTTCAATATACTCTACCTATAGTATATCGATACGTCGATTTTCAACTAAAATTTATACAGATCCTAAAGCACATAAATAACATTTTAAAATCATTTTAATTTGACAATTACACCATATCCTAACAACAGATACTTCAAATGCAATTTTGTATTTGGTCACAAATTGTTTATAATGAATTTATTAAATTTTAATTAATCAAAAAGTGTTGATTAATGATTTGAAAATACAGTAGCGTGAATAATAGATAACATTACTTGTCAAGAAACGCATATATAATAAATATATTATCTTACATGTGTAAAATCAGAATTAATCTTAAACTATAGTGAAATACATCTACTAAATAAAAACAATATAGTCAGCTTAAATTTGACGTTAGTTAAAGTAATTCATTCAAATAAATTATACAACAAAAACATTTATATAATATTAGCATATGTACCATAAAGACACTGTATATTATAAAGTATTCATATCACATATGAATATACTCAACGTATAATATTTGAAAAGTCGCAATAATAAACGAATTGCCGACTATTCTCTATATGCATGGGTTAACAACATTCGTACGCAAACACACACCCACACCACCACCAGCCCCGCATTGGTAAATAAACATATTACGAATTCATTGGGGATGCAAATAGGATTGGAATGGCCGATGATGTATTCGTACATCATTACACCCTCGGCCCGTAAAACGGAAATTACCTGACGAGCCCAACTCGCACCCGCCTTCCTTATAATCAAGTTATTAGAAAATGACTGACTGTACACAGTGTGTCGTCACTGCACCTCATTCGTTACTTTTTTTTTATTTCAAATGTGTTTCGGATTTTGAACACGCTTAATATAACTGGATGCGAATTTCAAAATTGCTTTAATATCGTTTGAAAAATGAACACAAAACGAAATACTAAAGCCGTTTTATTTTAAAATAATGAGTTCTGAAAGATTTTTTACTATGTTATGAAATATTATTAGTAATAATAATAAATGTAATTTGATGATTTAAACCGGTGTTTTCTAAACTATATTCTGCAAAACACTTAATTATCAGAATTGATACGAGCGTCGTATAAATTTAAATAAATTTAAGAATAATGTTTGTTTTTTAATAATAATTTATATTTACTCATTTATTTTATTTGTTATTATTTATACCTATTGTATAAAATAACAAGGATGTTACATTAAATTTCAAGTTTGAAAAAGCATTCCGTTGTAGGAAAAGTTTGGGAAACGGTGGGGTAGACTATAGATTTACAATATTTATATTAATATTTAATTTATGTAATTAAACAACTTTGCCATTATACAACAGTTTAATTTCCAAAAAATATAATTTCCTGTTCTACCTAATATCCGAAATAAAAAGTAAAAAAAATGTGCACATTTTTACAAATATTTTGCTTTTTAATTGCAGTATTTTCTTAATTACATAATTTGAGAGTCCTTAAAGTATTAAGGATCTCTAGCTACAGCCTCGCCCTTAATCCGCCACTGTATATCAATATATTTTGAATAAATTGATGATAATATAAAATTATTATTTACCTTTAATTGTAGAATTATTACAGCTTCAGTGTTAATTCTTTTCACTCAAAATTGCAGTTCACTTACTATGTTGTATACACAAAATTATCTTTTAAAAATAGAAATATATATATATATATATATATATATATATATATATAATCAGATAAAATACACTTATATTTAACACTACGAAACTAAATTTTACACAGTATTGTTTATTAAAAAAAACAACATTGTCACTAACTGCTGCTTAAAACATTTATTTTTCACAAGTAAATTTTGTTAGAACATAAGCATAATACTTGTTTGTCTACAGGTATAAATATTTTTTTGTTTATAGAAAGTAAAAAACAAAATTTAACAAGATTAAACATATTAATTAAGTGATATAATATATAAGAAAATGTTTCTTTAAAATTTAAAAAAAAAAATGTCGGTACACTGTAAAATGCTACTAAATAAAATTATAAAATCTTTATTTAACATTAAAAAAAATAATAATAATATTTATCTTACATTTAATCTTACAATTAATTTACATTTTCTTTGTAACATTTTTGGTTCACAAAAATAAATACACGTTCATATTACTTTTCTAGAATATGGTATATGTAATTTTATTGAAGTAAAATAAACTTGAGCAATTTTCAAGTGGTATATTTTTGTTGAAATTATCAAGATTTTTGTTCCATGTTTTACAAACTGTACTTACGATTAGTATTTTTTATAGCAGTGATTCTTAACAGAAGGTACTTATAACGCAAAGGTTCAAATGTTACTAGATATTTTCAAATATGAAAAGAGCATACATGTAAATTAAATACGAATAAGATACTTGCATTTTTTTTTTTTTTATTATCATTAAATTTCTAAATTTTTATGCGCTGAATTTGATGGTGCAATCGACGGTTTAAAAACTTTATGTTTCAACACAAAAATCGTTTTCGAAGATTTTGTTAAAAAACCGAAAAATTCACTGATTCTTTCCGCAAAAAAACAAAAATTCACTGAATGCGTAATATTTAACTGAAATCACAATCGGTGATTTGAAAACTTTATGTTTCAACACAAAAATCGTTTTTGAAGATTTTGAGAAAAAACCGAAAAATACACTTGTCTTTTTCACAAAAAACAAAAATTCACTAAATGCATAATTTTTAACAGAAATCTATAGATTTTAAAGCTGAATTCAATGATATAATCAGCGGTTTGAAATCGTTGTTTCAATATAAAAATCATTTTTGAAGATTTTTCAGCAAACCGAAAAATTTACAAGAACGCCTAAGTTGACTGATATTTTTTCGCAAAAAACAAAAATTTACTAAATGCATAATTTTTACTGAAATCTATAGATTCATTCGAATAAATGGGGTTACTATAGCTATAATCGAATTTGTTTATTTCAATAGTTTTATATTATTATTTTGCCCAAAATAATAATATATTAAATATATTATTATTATTATTACCTGAAATTTTCAGGTATTATATTCTAAAATTATATATTTATTGAGATAAATTAATTTCTAAAACACCTAAAAAACTATACTTTTAAACGTAGAACGGGCCTTAAACGATCATTCGGAATGACATACAGACCAAAGACTAACATTCTGATTGAAGGTGTAAGGACAAGACTGATAGACTAATGAATGAGTTGACGGATTTCTAAATATTTTGAAATCCGAGCTTAAATCACGGAAAGTGATTCAGGCCAGATCCGCACTTTTTGGTGTTTCAATGTCAACTGAGCTAAAATTACTTCAATCAGACTGTCAGTTTGACTATTAGTCAGGAATGACAGTCTGATTTTTCAGTGAGAATGTCATTCCTGATTGACCGTGTAAATCCCGGTTAAGAACACGATATTAGCCAAATTATCAGTCTTCTGTAATTTATTCTGTGCTGATTGTGCCGTAAACATCTTATTCATGAGTTGAATAATGTAGTATTATTATAATTTTTTTACGATTAATAATAACAAACTATTCTGCATAATTTCATTTAAATCAACCAACTGTATTTATGAAAATAAAATAAAATAAAATAAAAGTTTGCATGTTACATTTAACATTTCAAAAATATAAAAACAATGACATGTTTTTCAGTAAGAGTTGTAGCAATAAAAAAAACAACCAAATTTTATACAAAAAAGCTTACGATAGTGTTCACTTATCTTGCTGGTTTTTTAATATACCGGGTGTCCAAAATGAATGGAAACTATTAAATATCTCGAGAACGGCACATCGGATTACAAAGTTACAAAACACGTATTTCTTTATTTTTGAAAATCTAAATAGATTTTCAAAAATAAAGAAATACGTGTTTTGTAACTTTGTAATCCGATGTGCCGTTCTCGAGATATTTAATAGTTTCCATTCATTTTGGACACCCGGTATATTTATACCTATTCTTTTTTTGAGGACGAAACCCGCAGAATCGGAATATTGTCGACTGATTAATAGATATCCTTTATTTTTTGTTTATGTTACGTTAAAAAAATACTGCGTACACATTTTTATCGTTTTTTTTTCTCTTTGGTATCCAAACTGAATTCAGAGAATACATTAATGATTTGAATATATTAGTCGTAAAAATACTAAATTTTTTGTTAAAGAAAAAACACGAATTTTTATTTTAATTTAATGATAGATTTTTGCTTGTGTTATCAGTAATTTTGCAACAACTAAATTGTATTATTTATGGGATTTATATTTAATTAATAAATATGTTAATTGGAATACATTTTGATAATTTATAGATAATGAATTTACATAGAATGATTTATGTATTAATTATTATCGTTTGTATAAATAATTACAAAATAATTTGATTTGATTCCTACATGAGATTCATAGATTATTTTAAATTTAATATGTATATATATATAACACAATGTGTCTGTCTGTCTGTATATTCATGATACACTCTTTTTTATAAATTAAGTAAGTAATATAAATTTTGTATACTCCAATATAACACATTTTTTAAATAAAAATTACTTAAACTTATTAGAATATTACAAATGTTATTATAACATCATAGTACCCTTAGATGCTTTGATTTTAAAAATCTTTTTTGTTTTTCATTACTAGCATAAATATTTTATTTTTAACATAGTAAGAAATCTTTCAGAACTCATTATATAAAATAAAACTGCTTTAGGTTCAAGTTCTATATTGAAATTTATTTATAATCAAAGTTTTTTTCTGATAAAGACGAGCGTTGAGTTTGGTCAAAACGTTGATTATAAATAAATTTCAATACAGAATTTGAACCGAAAGCAGTTTTATTTTATCTTATTTTCAATCCGAAAAATTTCTTTTCTTTTTGTTCATCTACTAGTAAATAATAAAAACAAGTGCTAGGTATCTGTCACTTTTTGAACTTGTTTTTATTAATATCACTTATCTGATAACTCTAACAACTCTATCTACCTAAAATAAATAATTTTATTAACATGGTAACGGATCTTCGAGAACTCAGAACTTATTATTATTATTTTAAATAATTGAATTTATTGCACTAACTTATATTTAAAAAAACAATTAATCGTTCTATAGTTTTAATCTAAAAAGCCAATGTAATACCTCGAAAAGACCCCATTTCTACGCCCGTGGCTGTCACAATGACAACGAAAAATTATTCCGAAGTTCCGCAACCCATCCTACACAGCTAGCTATACGGTAACAAAGCAAGCCCAGAGAAGGCTTAAGATAAGATACAAATACGTGGAAAAAAAGAATGACGGGCGCTTACAATTGCGTCACAAGGCGAGAAAAATACGCAGGGCAGAAAAACCAAGTAGAAAAAACGAGAAAAATAAAAAAAAGATCTTTTCTTCTTCACATTTATAAATAACGCTGACAAACTTTTGTTTCAGCTTACTTACTCTCGTTACTTTAATGTGTTGAGAAAATGCATTTAAAATATCGAATAAAACTTTTTAAAGTAACAATTACGTTAAAATGCAAAATTACGTTCGTACTTTAAAATTAGTAAACTAACGTCTGGTTTCATAATAAACACACGATTTTTTTGCTGGCAAAAAATCATTGTTTTATTGACAACAACAAATAGTGTTGTGTTAGTAGTTTCAAATTTGGCAGTAGAATTTAAAATTAATGCTTTTTTGTTGATATATATATATATATATATATATATATATATATATATATATTTGCTAGCATGTGCCGTTTGGGCGCTAGAATTTTTTTTAAATGTTTTTAAGAATTTTCATTAATTTTTCCTGCTAAATCAGTATGAGTTAGAGAAAAAAGTTACTTAGCTATTATGTAGCTAATTTTTGTTTCTATTTTACCGAATTTTTTCAAATTTTTTTAAGCAAATTTTGAAAAAAAATTATATTTTGAATAAATTTGAAAAATAACTTTTTTCAAAATTTGCTCAAAAAAATTTGAAAAAATTCGGTAAAATAGAGAAGAAAATTAGCTTCATAATAGCTAAGTAACTTTTTTCTCTAATTCATACTGATTTAGCAGGAAAATTTTTTGAAAATTCTCATAAACATTTTAAAAAAATTCTAGCGCCCAAACGGCACATGCTAGCAAATTAAAACTAAAACCAAATTCTAGAACTTTTTATTCCCTATCGAAAAGTATTCTAAGTATTTCTTCGAATTTTACTTCAGAAAGTAGTATTCTGCATATTATCGAAATCCCATGTTATTGCCCTATATCAACCAAGCGAACGAACATCCTGTATATATATATATATATATATATACTGGGTGTCCCATTTTAATCCGCCACCTGCAATAACTTTAAAATCGTGCATCGAACAAAAAAATGTTTCGGATAAAAAGTAAATGGTTTTGAGGGGGACATCTGATGCAGAGACCCTTGCCCCCTTTGGACCCCCTGAGGGGCAGGAAAGGGGGGCAACTTTGAAATCTTAAATGGAACACCCTATTTTTTATTGTAGATTCTGATAGGCCATTAAAAAGTATGTAAATTTTATTTTAAGACTTTTTGTTTATCTTTGATAGATGGCGCTGCAAACAGCATTTTTTTTCTCAGTTTATCAATCTTCAATTTGAAAAAAAAGTGTAACTAAGTACGATATTCAAGATTTTTTCAATTCTTTGGGAAGAGGGGGGGCAAGGGTCACTGCATCAAATATCTTCCTCGAAACCATTAACTTTAAGTTAATGGTTTCGAGGGGTATAACTTTAAGCTAATGGCTTCGAGGGGATATCTGATTCAGTGACCCTTGCCCCCCCCCTCTTCCCGAAGAACTAAAAAAAACTTGAATATCGTACTTAGTTACATCTTTTTTTTCAAATTGAAAACTGATAAACTGAGAAAAAAATACTATTTGCAGCGCCATCTATTAAAGATAAACAAAAAGTCTTAAAATAAAATTTACATACTTTTTAATGGCCTATCAGAATCTACAATAAAAAATAGGGTGTTCCATTTAAGATTTCAAAGTTGCCCCTCTTTCCCGCCCCCCAGGAGGTCCAGAGGGGGCAAGGGTCTCTGCATCAGATGTCCCCCTTGAAACCATTTACTTTTTATCCGAAACATTTTTTTGTCCGATGCACGATTTTAAAGTTATTGCAGGTGGCGGATTAAAATGGGACACCCAGTATATCAACAAGTAAAAAATTATTTGTATTGTAGACGTAATGGATGTTTTTCTATTTCCTGTTCATTGAAAGGCTACTTAGATATCTATGTCCCGTTACACTTGAAGAGTCTCGGTTGGTTCACGCGACTCATACTACGAATATATACCTAATATCTAAACTGAGGTTACGTGCGGTTTTCCTATTTTGTTTCTTACTTGTTTTTTCTTCCGTATTTTATTATTTTTTTGTTTGTTTTCATCTTTAATATGTATAATGTATAATATAAACGATTGTAATAACTATGGTTGTTGACCGCGATACGCATTCGCGTCATAATATAGTAGAGCTTTTCATTCATTTTGTCTGCATTTGTTGTACAACTACGTGTCAATGTTGTGTATGTGAGAGTGGAAAATTTTTACGTTTTTTTTTCATTAGGTTCGCGTTTCGCTTAATTCAGATTCTGGTTGTACGACGACTATTTAGTTTTGTTCTTTTCTTTTCATTTCTTTTCTTCTATATGTCACTCACTACTTACTAAATATGTATATATATATATATATATATATATATATATATATATATATATATATATATATATATATATGTATATATATATTTATATATATAATATTTTACTTACATTATTATTATCATCTATCAACGTAGACAACGCGTTTATAAGTCAGATCGAAAAATATCAAGTGTTTTGTTCATATTTCTTTTAAAAATTATTTTGTCTCCGCCTCCTACGTTTCATGAACGATTTACGACTGAGAGACATATCGATTAATTATTATTATTATTTTTTTGTATATGTGTGTGTATATATGTTTGTGATTGATTAGATTGGATTGGATTTGAGATGAGATGAGCTGAGATGAGATGAGGAGGAGGTGGAGGAGAATATACAATGATCGGATCGAACGAACAAACGAATCCAAAAATCCAGATCCAGATCGGAATCGAGATCGGGCGTAATGCGCAATTTACTTGAGTTTGGCGCCAAGAGCGGGCAGTTTATAGTGTATGATGTGATAGGGCGGACCAACAGGACTCGTATTACCGGATGCACCGTAAAAACCGTCACCGCCACCACCGCCGCCGCCGCCGCCGCCGCCGCCGCCTAATGGTGTGCTGGTGACACCGCCGTTTGAACCACTTTGACCCATCATTGGTGTGCCAGGCGCTGAGCTTGCTGGACCGCGTTTACGTCTCGGTAAAATACCTTTTCGTGCCATATAGACTCTGATTGTAGTGATGGGAATATTGAACTGATCGGAGACTGTTTGAAACGTTTGTCCACGAGTTATACATTCAGCAGCGCGTCTCAATTCAGCTTCCGATCTACGTATCCGTCGGGCACCAGGAATTCTACTATCAAGACTACCATCACTGTACTGACATGATACGTACGCTATCGCAAAATCCGAACTCTTATCATTTCCTAGAAGTCCAACGCCCGATGATGTGCCCGGTTGAGTGGGATCATCATCTTCTTGATCTAAATAATCCGTATCCATGAGATCACCATCGTTATCGTAATAGCTGTCGTCGTTATCGTATAGTTCGTCTTTTACCAATCCCATTGACATTTGCATATTATCGTTGGATTCATCTGGTAGCGAATTGATCAGTGCTTGGCTGGAACCACCTTGCTGTCCCCCACCTGAACTACTGATCGGTGTCATATCGTTCATTTCGAGTTTCACATCTCGACAATTTTCCGTACCATTGTTGTATACTTTCTCGTCTTTCTTTATATCACCGTTCGCTACTAATTCTTTTTTATCACTGCCTCCGCCGCCGCTGCCGCCATTTATTACATTTGGCGTTGATGGTCTTCCATTACCCTGTCTGGCTTGTTGTTGAAGATTGCCGAGTAATTGACTGAGTAATTGGTCCGAACCGCAGAGACCACGAATTTGTAGAGCTTCAGCGGAACGCAATAAACTTGGCAACTCGTCTTGCGTTACATTCACTTCACCTTTGTACATAAAATCAACAAGTGCCTGCATTTCCGCAAACCGCATGTCTTCCATGAAAATGATGGGATGTTGGCAAGGATTTTGCACAAGCAGTTTTTCGAAATAGGTGCTGCAGGCGGAGAGTACAACTTTGTGGCACTTAATCATTTCGTTTTCGCACGCCAGTGTTACGTCAACGAAATGTTCGGATTTAAGTAGTTTCGAAAACGCATTTTGGAGATTCGACTGATAGCTATTCCATCGTACACAAAATTGTTGCTGATGCTGTGGCGGTGGTTGTTGTTGCTGTTGCGGCTGTTGTTGTTGTTGCGTAGCAGCCGCCATCGCTATCGCCTCTACTTGCAACAATCTTACTGCTGCACACTTCACACCTTACTTCTTGTACAAAATTGCAGGTTTAAGAGTGCGGGAATTCCAAAGGCCACTGGATTTAATCACAGCGAGACGGTTTTCATATGATGTTACACACTGCAAACATTTATCACTTTACAATCACTGGTTTATTTGATTAGCGACGTGCTAAACACAGGCTATAATTTATATTTATAACATCGCCGCCATTTGCAATCTCTGAATGGAAGCGTGGTACAGCCGTCGCGAAAATTGATCAACCAACAAAACGCATGGAAGGCATCACACTAACCGACGAACAAACGTCATTGCCGCCGTCACACAATCCCCCTCTCGGTATATATATATATATATATATATATATATATATATATATATATATACGAATTCTATCGTCGTTGTCAGACCAAATGTATCTAACAGACAACCACAGACCTATCATTATTTAACGGTTTTTAAGTGTATATTTGTTACAAATACAATGTGCTCAATTATAACTCATAGAAAAACTTGAGAGGGGTAAGAATTTAAAACAAAAATATAATTGATGTATCTAGTGAACGTTATCAGACCTTATAAATAGAACAGCCTTTTCAGTCCAACGAGTATAAAAACATTTTGTTTAATCGACGCTCTCAGACCCTGCGACGTTGTCATGTATTAATATGTGTATGTAACGTGTTTTGCAAATTTAAAACATTTGAACCGACTCTTTCAGTTCGAGTGCTTCAAAGTTATATTATTATTATTGTGTGCTTTAAAATGAATCGTGGTAAAAAACTTGCGGAATTGGCGACTCAAATTTATGAACGAGGTAAGTAACTTATAAGTTAATCATAAATCAAATCTAGCATGAAAAATTTTAACCTTTCGTAATTACGCATAAGCGAGGAATCTTTGTATATATATATATTCGGTGTAATATCTTTCTTTTCGTAACAGCTAATAAATCTTAATTTTTGTTCATATATCAGTATTGAAGAATCTGCTACAATAAAATAACTTTTATGCGAAACATAAAAGAGAATATTTGCGTTTTGTAAATTACATTTATAGGTTTTGATTATTATTTATATTTTAAAATTTATCTTTACGAACTATATTTTTATTTCGTGACGTTTCATATTTTTACATATTTGATTCATACAATTTGCTGGAAAAATTGTTGTATTATATTTAATTTTTTTCTAAAATATTTTAATCAGTTTTAAATAAATTCAAAAACGAATTTACTTTATATTTTTGTTAAAATTTGAATGGTATAGTAATTTAATACATAATCTGGATTAATCAAGTTAATAAATATTAAGAATAAACACACTTTTATGTTTATTTATAATAGGAACATAAGTAAAATTGAGTAATAAAATAATTTGAGATTTATGTTTTACATTTTAATAGATTATTTCGCTGTTAATGTAATATATAGCAATTAAACAAATATTATAGATATTTGGTTATAAAAATTATTTACTAATTACTCTTGTATTTTGAATTTTAGCTTATAAACCAATGAGCTCAACGTCCCGAATTATTGACAAGTACACGATTTCGTAAGCAAATAGCTACAATTTTACAAATTATGCATTTTGAAACAAACGAAATAGAACAAATCGCACGGTTTATGGGTCATACTGAAAAGACACATAAAGAATTCTATAGACTCACAGAAGACGTATATCAAACAGCTAAAGTTGCTAAAGTTTTGCTTCTTTTAAATGATGGTAAAGGTTCTGAACTAAGAGGAAAAAATTTATCAGATATTAACGTAGAAAATGTTATTGTTGAAAATGATGATAATGTTTATGATAGCGATATTGAAAATCAAGAAAACAGTGCCGTAGAAATGTGTGACAAACAAGAAAGCAACGAAACAACAGAAATATGTAACACGGAAATAATAAATAGAAATACCAATGTATTAAAGTTAAAATATGTAAATGAAGAAAAAAACTTAAACAGCAATAAAAAAGGAATAAATGAAAATTTTCATAAACTAAAAAAAAATACTCGTGTCAGGTGGAGCAAAAACGAGAAAAAATTGGTGATGAATTTTTTCAAAAATCATATTAAAAATAAAGTAGCACCTAAAAAGCAGGAATGTTTGAAATTTATTTCACAAAATCCTAATTTATTCAAAGTTACTGATTGGGTTCGCATTAAAACTCTAGTTTTTAATACATATCGCATGAAGTAGCATGTATTTTTTTTTGCAAATAATAATTATTATTAAATATATTTTTTTTTATGTTCCTCTATAACTCTATATTTGTAATACATATTTTATATTTTTTATAATTTTGTTAATAAATAAAAAGTTTGTAATATGAATGTTTTTTTTTTTTTTTTTGACAAGGACATTAGAGGTATTTTCTGTGAGATATATACACAATAATTTAAAATTAAATATTACTAAAAATGTATATTAATTGATAATAATATGCTAAGAAAAGACTTTTTTTTATTTGTTACAATTGTATTATTTACAATAGATTTTTTAAATATTGAGATAATATTGAGTATGTGTAAATTCCAAAATTTTATATTTAAATTAATTTGCAATAAATTAGTTATAGGTTGTTTTCTTTTTATCAAAAATTTAGTTTTTATTCAAATTATATTTCAGAAAATATTAAAATTTCTTTCAAAAATATTTCCATTTTGCATAATACTAGTGTTTAAGTCTTTACTTGTCTATCTGGCACAGTGTTGTCAAATTTATGGTTCGACAACGACGATAAAATCATGCAGGTCTGAAAAGGTTGGAACAATAAATTTTTATTATATACATATACTATAAGCGCGCGCTCTACACGGCAAATCTGTGAACTAAATGTGTATGTAAAAATATATATGAACAACAAAGTCCGACCATTTTTTAAATTTTGTGAGTTATTGCTACCTAACATGTAGATATCAAGAACCCCAAATAACATGTAAAACGATGTCAGACCATTTTCCGGGTCTGACAACGTCACAATTGGATTGACAACGTCGGTAGACTATATTAATTTGGGCTTGTATAAGCGGTAAAACAAATATATATATATATATATATATATATATATATATAGTTACAAAATACATATGAAAACTATAAAATGTTGTGACAGTAAGAAAAAATAAACAATCGTTTTTTTGCTTGTATTATTCTAAAATTATAAAATGTGACAGTAAGAAAAAATAAACAATCGTTTTTTTTGCTTGTATTATTCTAAATGTAATATGCTAAATATACAATTTGAATGCAGCTTTGCATAAGTCATATAAAGTACGCAATGTGCGACAGACACTTCTGCTGCTCACATACAAAAGCACACCTTCTTTTTGTAAATTTTATATGCTTCTATCTTTTCAAAAGTTCTTTCTTTAACAAAAGCAGCCATGTTTCTTTTTTTTTTCTCTTTTTATACTTTGTCATTTACCACCCGGAAATTTCATACATATTTTTATTAAAATTCTATTCAAGTCACTTTCTTGACAGAATTAGCATTTCTAACATGTATGCAAATATTTTAATATATAATTTAAAAAAGAAACTAAAAAATTAAACTAAAAATTAAACTAATAATCATTTACCTTATTACATCTCGGACACGTTAATCTTGAACTTCACTTCATGGATACATATATCGAAACACTAAATTAAAACTGTCATTAAGTATAAAACTGTTGAGTACAATAAAAAAATTCATGAGCACTACACGATGATATAAACAATTAAAAAATAAACAATTTTAAAACAAACAAACTATCAGGCAATTAATACATTTTTAGTAACTTAAAAAGTTTCATTCAACTCAAATCATTGGAAATAAAATTTAATTGTTTGATATATTATATATTTAAAATTTATAATTGTATTTGATTAAATATTTTTTAATGAAAATAAATTTATAAAAAATGTATTAAACCTATAGGTATTAAAAATATTTTAAGTAATTTATCAATCACAGTCTACTATGACATTGTAAATAATTTCACCATTCAAATATTGACAAAATACCAGAAAACAAATAAAATATGTTACAGAGGCGATGTAAATACTAAATTTAGTTTTTATTGTGTATATTTTAGTCAATTTAATTAACTTTAAATGGCTTAATTAATTATGTAACATCAACTATTACAAAATAAACAAAATATTTTCGATTTATTTATTATAAAATAAAAATAAAACCATGATTAAATTATTTTATTGTAGATGCCCTAAATAAAATACAATATATATATATATACACAATAGAAATATAAATCAATAAATACAAAATACTTTTGCGACAATCTACAAACTTAATTAATAAAATTGATCCCAATAAAATATTAACTATGATTCATTGCAAGAGTATTGCATAGAATCAAGTACGTTGATTCTGTCAAATGAATGTTGTAATTTCTTAAATAATGATAAAAACGATTCTTTCGTTTATTATTTGTTGCAAATCGTGATTGTTCTATTCGACATATTGAACGTAAAACTGATTGATAATCTTCACAAATTGCTTTCCGATCTAAAATACTTGAAGATGGAACAACTGATAGAACATCATTCATGCTTTTATGTTGTTTTGTTCGCCACCTATAAAAGAAAATTTATTTTAATAATAATAAATATTTATTATAACAAACAAATTTCTTACCGTATTTCACTTGATCGAGGTGCATTAATATTTATATTGAAATTTCTCTGAAAATCTATTTTTTTTAAATTATTTTCGACTAAATAATGTCCAATTTCATTTGACAACTCTTCACTAGCATTATAATAACTAATGTTTTCCGTTAAAGATAAACTATCCGTTAATGGTTTTTGCCAATAATCAAATTCACAATTAAAATCATTTTTGCCAATTAATGTGTCAGCAAAGGCTAAAGTTTCCATTAAATTAGCTACATGATTTAAATCGATTTTATAGCAATTGTTTCCTGAATGAGAGTCATCGTCAATTGTTTCAGACTTATCATTTGTTTCATTTATTAAAATTTGATCGGTCGATTTTTCATCCGTTGATATTTCTGCATTAATTTCTGCTTCATTTTTCTTTAAAGTTGGAAATATATCATCATCGTTTTCAAATACAATATTACCGTTATTTATTTGGTTATTAGAAGTATTTTCTTCAGCTTTATATATTATTTTACGAACAGGATTTTTATAATTAAGTATTTTAGGCATGTTCCACCATAATGTATTTAAATCTAACGGATACGAAATTTGAAAAACTTCTGAGTCTTTTTGATAATAAGGAATAAAGCATTTAAAACAATTTTCGTGAAAAATTTCCGATTTTTCTGTTCTCGAAATAGAATTTTCTTCTACTTGTAACCAAGACAAATTTGAACTTTCATCTTTATCTATTTTAATTTCGTCATCAAATTTACCCGAATTTTTTTCAATTTTATTTTGATTAGAATCGGAAATCGAATCAAGTAACTTCGGATCACCGCCAGTTTCAGTCCAAAATTGCAATTGTAATAATGTTTTTCTCATATCACCTTTATTCCAATCTAGTAATCTCTCAACAGATTTTTTCGAAATTCGAACACCTTCGACTAAGCATAAAATTTGCATCCAAGGCCCTAAAATTCTGCTCGATAACGGAACGAAATTAATAACCGTATATTGAAAACTCAATTTCTGAATCTGATTACACATTTTATCGCTTGTTGTTAATACAATTGGTCGTTTACTTGAAGACGCTAAAGTCACTAGAGATGAAATAAATCCGTCATCTTGATCGTCAAAAACAATATCTATGTCTTCGACTAATAACAACGATAATTTTTTATTTAAATCTTCTTCAGTTTTCTGAACTACCAATGTGTCAGATTTTTTCTGAAAGAAATTATTGAACGAAGTACTGTCGGCATTTTTAACTTGATGCGACTGTGTTGCTTCTTGCAACTCGCTCAAAATTCTTTTTCCTGGTCGTTTACTGGACGCATTAATTTCAATTACATTTATATTTAACTCATTACTGAGTGCATACACTGTACTGCTTTTTCCTGAGCCAAAAGGTCCGATTAATAAGACAGTATTGCAAGGCGATGAATCAGTGTCTCTCGTATCAGAATCTGAACAAAAATCACCACTACTGTCTGAATTCGTACGTTTCCTTCGTTTCGAATTCTTCTGATCTTCGCTATATACAACCCAAGACTGCAACCATGATTTTAATTCTTGTGTTGCATTTGAATTGCCAAGTATATCTCCGGATGATTTCGGTTTATATTTTTCGGACCACATGCACATTTTCGAAGCGGATATTTCTATTTTTTTAACTAATACTTCTTCTTTAATTTGTTTTTTCTTCGGTCGGCCACGTTTCTTTTTCGTTTCATTTGAAGATAATACTTCAATCGGCTTTTCTTCTTGTGATAGGGATGTTGTAAATTGTTTCTCGGATTTTTCAAATAATAAACGAAACGATTTATATATTGGATATGTTTGATTTTCTAATTTTAATTGTGTAATTAGTTCTTTAATATTGTTTAATTTTGATGGTGGTTTATAAGATTTATTTAGTGAATTTATTTTTTGATTGATATTAACCGAATTGCAATTAGTAAATGTACCGTATTCTATTGTGGAATAATAATTTTGTAAATTTGAATTTGACGAATCGTTTTCGGATAGTTTTATAGATGCGTCTGGTAAATTCCAGAAACTTTCTAATGATTTTTGTTGAACGTGACTTATTTTCGGAAATAATTCATAATTTATCATTATTTCTTGTGTGCTAAAATTACATTTTCCAATATTAATAGTTTAATAATAATATAATGAGTATGAGTATGTTAATAACTAAATAGTTTTATAAATACAATTTAGTAAACAACTTGAATTGATTATGTAAGTAGAAATAAATTTTTATTTATTTTAAAAACAATAATAATTAGTTCAAAATGAATTTATCTATATTTAGTTGTAACAGTAAAAATATATAAATAATTACCTCTGTTTCGTTAAAATTTTCTTCATTTGTGACGGCATTCCGCTAAGTAAAAAACTCTTCTTTGCTTCTGCCGCAGTTTTATCTTTTTTTGGAGTTCGTAAAAATAATGGAGCTAACTTTACTTGTTTTTTTGTATTAATATTTATATTTGTATTCATAGAATTTTCGATACTTTTCAATTTTTTATTTCCTAATTTCCCTGCTCGTTCATCTTCACTCAAAATAATTTCTTCATTCTCATCATTACTTGATTCTTTATCTTCATTTTCATCAACATTTTCTTTCTCAAATAAACGAACTCTCATTTTCCATGCACGAGGTGAGAAAACATTTCGATTTTCCATTTCCAAATCAATTTTATCATTTTTCTCTTCATCTACGTTATTAATTAGTTTGGTTTGACGTAATCTATTCGGAGTTTTTGATTTTTGATTTGAAAATATTTCATCACTGTTATCTTCTATCTCTTCTGCATTTTTAACATGCTTTGTTTTATTGTCATTTAAATTATTATCGGTTTTAAGTAATTTTACTTCATTTTTGTCTTCATTAAATTCGCCAATTTTGTCATTATTCGATTCGCTTTTATTGTCTTTTGTTTCATTCAATTTACAAACATTTTCTTTTATTTCATTCGATTTACAAATATTTTCTTTTGTTTCATTTGGGTTATTTTCTTCCATATTACTTTGTTTTTTTGGTGAACATATATTTCTTTTTAAGTCTTCTGATTTTTTTAAAGACAAACGACTTTTGTTTTTTGATTTTTGTTCTTTTTTACTTTTCTTTTTATTTATTTTATTATTATTTTCTGAACTTTCACTTTTGCTACTTTTAATAGTTTTATTCAAATTTGTCACGGGTAAAACATCTTCTGTATTATTACAATTATCCGAGGTAATTTCCGAATTTTCTCCATCATTTTGTTTATTACTATTATTCAATTTTAAATCAATAGAATCATTACTACTATCTGACTCAATAACAATTGCCTTTCGTTTCTTATTCATCGGTCGATTTATTATTTCTTCTTCAACATTATTATCATCTGATATATTCAACATTTCTTTCATACGTTTCGCTCGTTTTTTTAAAGTTTTCGCAATATATTTTTCCTGCGCTTCATCAGCTATTTTTTTACGTTTTAAACTACCTTTCTTTTCAGACCAGTCTTCAAAAATTGCCTTTCGTTTACTTAATTTTGTTTTATTTTCTACCGTTTCCGTATTAATTGTGTCTGATTCTTTTCTTTCTTTACCTGGAGAATTGGAACCAATTACTTTATGTCTGTTATTCATCATAAATTGAAATGCATTAATTTTAACTGGAGGAGTAGTTCTCACAAAATCATCACTGGATGAATTAATTTCAGAATTATCTTCACAATTTATTTCTGTATCTTGTTTAAATGGTTTATCTGGTGATTTTATCAGTAGATTATTTGATATCATGTTTGAAATTATTTTTACATCTGGATCTGAAGCTTTCTTAGTTTTAATACGTTTTTTCGATTGTTTATGCTTACTAGATGAAACTTTTTTATCATCTTTATCATTATTTTGCTTATTTTTTGGTTTTTCTTCATTGATTGAAATAGATTTCAACACTACTAGACTTTCTTCGCTCATCTTTTTATTAATTTAGGCTTATTTATTTAGTTTTTTGTCTGTAAATTAAACATATATAAATTTATAAACAATAAACATATATATTTAACCTTATTTTTTTCTAAACTGACCTACTTAAGACCAATACTATAAACAATAAAACACGTATTATGTATTTGCTATAGTAATTACTCTATTATTAACTCTATTTATAAAAAATTATAAAAGTTTTCTAGAAATAAATACATTTTTGTAGTCAAAATTGCCACACGATTGTCATTTTCAAGCGGGAAAATTAGTTACATTCGTTTTTACACTAAAACGTTCATTGACATGGCCAACTTAAAATAAATTCAAATCTAATAAAATCATACGTATTATTTAATTATTAATAATAATACTAAACAGCAATTTAATGTTATATAAAAATATTGAAAACGCTAGATAGTTATTTATAAAATGTTTTAATAATAATAAATACACAGAATTAGTTTTATTATTAATAGTTGTGCATGTGCTCAATTTTATTTGCATTTACTTCAAATTGCGGAACAATTTTTTTCTGTTTTCAAGTAAATAAGTAGTAGTGCAAAGTTTATGAAGTTTGCAACGTTATTAGAAAATTTTATTGTTCGTGATTTTAGTCAAATTATGTGACGAATATACGTACGTATATTAAATTAATAGATTTCATTACTAACATTATGTATGTTTAATTTACTGGACACGTATTTTGTTTTTAGTGATGTATCTATGATGGCGATTGTGTGATAGTGAAAAATCATGTTTGTGAAAATGAACTGTCATTCAATGTTTGCAATTTTTATTTGCTGATTAACCGTAAGCTTATCTATTATAATTGAATTTTATTATAAATAGTTAACTTTTAAATATTTTAATCTTATTTGGCATTATCCTTATTCTAGAATAATTGCGATAAAGATGATGGATCCAGATCTGTCATCAGCTGATATTTGTCGCGTTTGCCGATCAGAAGGATTACCAGATCGGCCGTTATTTCATCCCTGTATATGCACCGGCAGCATCAAATGGATCCATCAAGAATGTTTGGTACAGTGGATGCGATATTCACGAAAAGAATATTGCGAATTATGCGGGCATCGATTTTCATTCACTCCAATTTATTCGCCGGACATGCCGCGTCGTTTACCATTACGCGATGTGGCCGGCGGACTTCTTTCCTCAATCGCAACTGCTGTTAAATACTGGCTTCATTATACATTAGTAGCGATAGCTTGGTTAGGAATTGTGCCATTGACCGCTTGTCGCATTTACAGATGTCTATTCACCGGTTCGATCGACTCAATTCTAACGCTACCAATCGACATGCTATCTACGGATAATGTCGCTTCGGACGTTTTTCATGGTTGTTTCGTTGTAACCTGCACCTTATTTGCATTTATTGGTCTAGTTTGGCTGCGTGAACAAATTCTACATGGCGGCGGTCCCGAATGGCTGGAGAGAGAGAATGCTCCGCCGCCGGAAAATGAAGCGGCTGCTGCGCCCCTCGCACCCGATAATAACAACGTTCCAGTTGCAGCGCAACAACAACAACAACCGCCAAATGCAGAGCCTGTTCCTCCAATTGTTGACATCCAAGGCGATGCTCCTGCTCCACCAGTGGGAGATGGAGCTGTGGATGGCCCCATTGAGAATATAGAGGGTGCAGGTGCCGAAGAAGCCAACTGGATCCCTATGGAATGGGATCGGGCCGAAGAACTAACCTGGGAACGTCTTCTTGGATTGGACGGTTCCCTAGTTTTTCTCGAGCATGTGTTCTGGGTTGTTTCTTTAAACACTTTATTCATTTTAATTTTCGCTTTCTGTCCGTATCATATAGGCCATTTAGCTATCGTCGGTCTAAACTTGAAGGAACATGCAACTGCCAGTCATTTCGAAGGATTAGTAACAACTCTATGCGGTTACTGCATTATAGGTATTTGTCTTGTCGTTCTGCACAATGTGGCAACACTATTGAGTTTGCGTCGTTCACGACGTATTCTCGGTCTGTGTTACGTTGTTGTTAAAGTATCTCTGCTATCTGTCGTTGAAATCGGTGTTTTACCCTTGATCTGTGGATGGTGGCTGGATATTTGTTCGCTAGCTATGTTTGACGCCACTTTGAAAGACAGGGAACAAAGTTTCCGTTTAGCTCCAGGTACTTCCATGTTTATTCATTGGCTGGTTGGAATGGTTTACGTTTATTATTTTGCCTCGTTTATACTTTTGTTACGCGAGGTATTACGGCCGGGCGTATTATGGTTCCTACGTAATTTGAACGATCCAGATTTTAGTCCCATTCAAGAAATGATCCATCTTCCGATTCTACAACATATACGAAGGCTTCTTGCTTCGGCAGTGATTTTCGGTACAGCTGTCCTACTAATGCTATGGTTACCGGTTCGTATTTTACGTACATGTTGGCCGACATTCCTGCCGTATACGGTTGCGTTACACAGCGAAGCGCAAGTGAATGAGCTGTCGCTGGAATTACTTCTTTTGCAAGTTATTTTACCGGCACTTTTGGAACAATCGCATACGAGAACTTGGTTGAAGAATTTGGTGAGAACATGGTGTCGTGCCGTGTCTTGGGTGCTTGATTTGCATTCGTATCTCCTGGGCGATGAAGAACAAGATGAGGGTGGCAATCAACAACAACAAAATGCTGCACCCGCACCCGCCAACGATCATATGGGTGGTGGATTAGGAGCTGCACATCAAGCTTTATTACAAAGAGAAGGTAAGGTAACTTTTATTTTCAAAACAATCTTGATTTGAATGATAATTATGTTTTTTTCTTAGTTCAGACTACAAATTTTTCATGTGTCCTAAATTAGCTTTAAGAATTCAAGCATATTATTATTTTTAAATATTTTACCATCTAGAAACTCTAACCCTAATAATTATTTAAAATTTATTTATTATATTAAATACTACGCAGTTAATCAAACCAATTTATTGATAATTTTTAACAAAATTATTCGAATGGAATTTGATCCTTGACGCACAATTTACATTTTTAAACAACCACATAATTGTATATAATCATTTGAATAAATTGAATTCTTTATGGATTTTTTAATTAACATAATAGAACGATTAATGTAATTTGTGACTGTTTACTTTTAAAAAGGCATTATTTACGAATCACTAAGATTGAGATCAAAATTAGAGCTACTGTATTTAACTATTAACAATATTAAAAAAAAAAACTTATTAAAATAAAATGTATATTTTTTAATCGCTGTTTATTTAGTATGCGATTAAGATGAAAATATTTTCCATTTTCATTCGGAGTTTTTGCGTTTTAGCATATTATTCCTCGAGTTTAGAAATTATTTATAATTTTTTTCGGTTACGATAATTTTGCTTGTTATAATTCTACTACATTTGGTTATTAACTATTTTTTGTAATTTCTCAAATTTATATTATAGTAACTTTGAATTGAATTGCCTTTTTTTTAATAATAAAATTTAAAACATAATTGTCAAATGACATTTTCACATATCTATAAAAATAATTATTAACTTTTTTCTACTTTAAATGAACGTATACAAAGCTGTAAAGTAAAGAGTTAATATTTTATTTTAATAATATAAATTCAAGTTCAGTTCTGAATTAAAGTCATCAATTCATAGTATTTGTTCAGTGTTCCGTTCAAACATCTTCCGGGAGCTTCAAGTAAAATTTTGTTATCAAAAATGCGTGAAACCAAAATGTCTGAAGCGCTACATATCTAAAATGAACGGAACCAATAGTATGAATACTTTTACAAGAAATACATATAATACCCCTGTCACACCATAAAACTTTATGGTAGTAGAAAATTTAAAAAAATATTTATTTTTACATCGAATAAAGTTTCATGACGAACAAAGTTGTATAGTGTGACACCAGTGTATAAGAATGTTTTGTATGAACAGAACTGAACGGATAGTAATATAAACCTGACCTTTAGGTCATAAGTGATGATAATTTTTGTCTCTATTGATTTTCTGCAACTCATAAAATTATTACATCTAAAGTAAAAAAGACTATTTTTCCTTTTAGGACCAACTGGCTTCCAACCGTACGAACAACCACACTGGTTCGCCGCACGCTTAATCGGCTTACTAGCATTCGTCTGCATGTCATTAGTTGTCTCGAGCGTCGTTGCTTTAACACTTCCCGTTTGGCTCGGCCGGAAAGTAATGGCCGTATGGTTAGTGGGTGCACCACCGCCCGGACCCCAAGTTGCAGCCAACGTTGCGGCGGTGGCTGCTTCGGCCGCTGAAGGTACTACGAGTGTCGGTGTGGGTCGTGTTCACGAACTGTACACCGCCTCGTGTGGCACGTACATTTGCTGGGTGATAGCACGAGCTGTCTCATTGGTTTTGAGTTGGCTGCCCCAGGGTAGAGCGGCGATTTTAGCTAAACTGAAGCAGTGGTGTATTCTGGGAGCGAGGACCATTGCTGCATCGGTGGTATTGTTAGGACTGATACCATTGTTGTTTGGATTGTTGCTCGAATTGGTTGTAGTGGTACCACTTAGAGTACCACTTGAACAAACGCCTGTACTTTTTATTTGGCAGGTAAGTGGAAATTATGTGTAATAGATTTTACTTATGTTATAATTATAGTCATAAATGTTCAATTTACCACAGTATATTTTGGAACGCGTTAGCATACTTAATATACTCTATTAGATACATACACAATAAAGGTACATACTCATAGAGGTAAACATTCGCTCCCGCAAAACATTCAATGCCTCTATTAATTGGCGTCTACGCAGAAGTAAACCGTCAATATCACTCACATATATTCTTTTAACCAAACGTTCATTAGACATTCGTTCAAGATGGCCGAACCATCTTAATTGACTTACATCGACTTTTGCAACAACATGTGTTCCAATCCAATTTGACACTATTCATACACCAATTTATTTTGCACTTTTCCTTTTACGTATATATTTTCAATTAAAGAAATTACATTCTCAAATTTCTCAACATTTCGATTCTGTAATGAATAAAGTTAATACTAAAAACACGTAATATTTTTATTTATTGTTTTCGATTTGTTTCTAGGATTGGGCACTGGGCGTACTTTACACGAAAATCGCTTGCGCTGTCACAATGATGGGTCCTGATTGGGCGTTACGGGCGGCAATCGAGCGCGCTTACCGAGACGGAATCCGTGACATGGATCTGCATTTCATTCTATGCGAACTAGCCGCTCCGGTGGTAGCTTGTTTTGGTCTTGCACTGGCCGTACCGTACGTCACAGCACATTCACTCGTTCCGCTCGTGGTTAGTAGTCCACAATTAAGGATTCTGATCGCACGACGATTATATCCGTTCCTGCTGTTAGTGGGTTTAGTTGGTGGCGTTATTACGTTCCAGATTCGACAGTTTCAAAAACTGTACGAGCACATTAAGAACGATAAATATTTAGTGGGACAACGATTGGTTAATTACGATCATCGAAGACAGAAATCTCAAACGGCTACCACTGTTGCACATTAATTTATCTTATTCTATCTTTGAATATTATTATTATTGTTTCTGACTCTCTCTCTCTGTCTCTTCTAACTATTTCCCAAACCAATTTTATACGAAGATTTTTGATTAAAAAAAGTAATGCCTCTGATAATATCGTTTTCAGCGGTTTTAAGGCTCATTCAAACTAGTGTTTAGTGTTATGTTTTAGTTGTGATACTATTGGTTCTGAACTGGTTCGTAAACATACAATAAAAATATATTAAAAGACATTAATAATATCAATTTTTGACTGCAATAGTACCAACTGATCAGACTAAAATCGTGCATTTGTGTTAATTTTATTATAAGTTAGTAATTTCAGAATCACTAGCTCCGCACTAAAATATATCACTAATTTTGTGTTAAGGCTTCAAACTAATGTTACGAGAGATATATGTTTGGTTTTACGTTTGTATAAACTGTTACATATTTTATTAGGTTAGATTATATTTCCCTTATATAAAAATAGATTAATCTTTTATATTATGCATACTCTGCAAACTCTAACCACATCTTCAACTCGACAAAATTATTAAAAAAAAAATAATGTATCTATATTTATCACCTATATTAACAAGTTATTTGATAGTAATCTACAATATGTATCTCTTGTTATAAAAAAATCTAACTCAAATTACGAAATTAAAAGATAAAAATTAATAACCAAAATATGGATTCAGTGGCATTATTTTTAATCGATCCTTGTTTTCTAAATATATTTTGTTCCAAACAAGAATTATTTATTTTTTTGCTGTAAAAATTCTATTTTTAACAATGAGAAATTTAATAATTTCGAATAAGCTTTATGTATATATTATTTGAAAGGAATGGAATAAAATATATTTGGCAAAATTACAGTCTCTTTTTTGTATATATAATCTTATAAACTTTTCTTCTTTTCTATGTAGGACAAGTATTATATTATTGATTGTTACATCTAATTATTATTATATATTTATTGTGAGGTGAATTGTTTTCTTAAATACAATTTTACAGTTACGATTTTTGTTGTTTTTAGATTTATTTTTTTTCTTTTTGGTTTATTCGGTTTGTAAATTCACACAATAAATATTTTTATTTTCCCATATTCTTGTTATTTTTTTTTTTTTTTTTTTTCTAATCACAACAATGAACACTTGATTTTATGTAAAATTCATAAATTTATTAACTATATAGTTATTCACAAAAAATCTCCATTCCTGTAATTTTTATCATAATACATTATTAAATAAATATGTAATGTAAAAAAATATCCTATAATTTTAAAATATTTTTAGAAAATCCCATACCCTATAAATCGAAAACGAAATAGAAATTGACTACAATTTTTTTGAATGAATGACAGTAAATTTCACAAATACCTATTGAAAAATTCTTCATATAATACAATTGAGTAATTCAAGTAGTATAAGGTGTTTCAATGGGGAAGTTTAGCGTAATTTTTTTATTGGAAAAGTGATGTTTAATTTATCATTTTTCTGTTATTATTTTATATATATATATTTGAGAAAAAATAATTTTACACGCAACTTCAATCACGCTAAACTTCCCCATTATCACAACATAAGACAGTAAACAGAAAATACACTTTAATCCATGCAAATTAATTTTTAAAATAATTACAAAATAGTTTTAAATTAGGGGAAGCTAAAATATCGGTTTGGTCGTTGCATCAAATTTTTATACTATTTTATGGTTTTATATATTTCATACGTTTTTAATGAATTGATTTTTTTAACTTTATCTGTTATATACTTTGAAATTGTGATTGGAATCTAATATATGTGTTTTATATTTAAATCGATTTTATTTTTATTCCATAAACAAATATGTTCCCTAAACCAATATTAAAGCTTTTTCTTAGTTTAACCTACAAATAAATAATTTGCAATAACTACAGAAATATTTTGTAAAATAAATTATTGTATAAATAGTAACATATTTCGTTACATTTGAACAATATAATTGCACTTTGATGTTTAATCCTTCAAACAGCTTCTTTTTCATCATTTGAAGTATCTGCACCAAATTTATTAAGTATTTGAATATCCGGACTTAGTTGCTGAATAAAATCTTTAGGTATAGAAGACAAATTATCATTACCGGATAATAAATACAAAACAGTTAATTTACGATTATTCTTCAAACAATCGTTCGGAATATTTTTAATATTATTATCGGCAACATTTAATAGTGTTAATTTAGGAGCTTGATAAAAACACGGCATATTTATCAACGAATTGCCTTGCAGATTAACATTATCTAATACAGGAGCATCCCCTAATATCTTAGTAGGATTAAATTCAGTAAGTAGATTACTTGTTAGATCTAATGTCTCTAGTTCGCGCATACCGAAAAATGCTCCATCTTCAATCTCTTCCAAACCATTCATTTTCAACACTAACTGAGCGATACTTGTATTGCTGAACAATCCATTCGGAATTTTCTTCATCATATCATTGTTGAAAATAAAAACGTCTATTAAATCGGTAAATAAACCAGGCGTTAGGATTACATTATCACTATCTTGAATATAAAACGTTGATAGTTCTGGTACATTTTTTAGAAAATCTCCCGGTAATTTATTTACAGTACAATTTATAATTGATATCATACGTAGTGAAATGAAATACTTTTCGCTAAAAAAGTTTGGCGAAAGAGTATAACCATTGATCTCTAGGTTATATAAGTTTACTAATTTTTGAAAAATATCCAGTTTGTGCAATATTGGACGGTGGCGGTGGTTTAACTTATCTGAATGTTCTAAGATTAACGTCGACCAATTCGTATAATTGGAATTAGTAGAATTAATATCGTTAATTGTTGTACAATGAACGTGTAGTAAACCATCTGGAAGCTCCACAATTTCGCACTCACAATTTACATACATAATCATCAAAGTTAAAATCAAAACTTTCAAATATATTTTCATTTTCTTTTAATAGCAATTTTACATACTATTCTCTAATTAATTGTAATATAAAACTAATTTTAAAAAAAGATTTGTTTAATATTGTATATATATAATTAAGTTTTTTAATTACTAATTGTTTCATAATAAAATTTGATAAGAATTCAATTAATTTATAGTTGATACATTATTTTAATTAAAAATTACAAATACACATTAATCTATTATACAGAATGTTCTTCGTTTAAATGTGAAAATTGAATTGAAAATCTAAAAAACACAAATTTTTAAATAATACATTCAGTTTATCCTCTAAATAAAACATTGCAAATTAAACGCTAAAAGAAATTTCTTTACTTTAAAATTACCAAACCAATTCAATTTTTTAATTTCGACATTTATTCTTTCAACACCTGTATACAAAACGGAAAGTATATTAAGTATGAATTAATGTTTTTGTGTATGTTTGCTTGAATAAAAAATAATTAGATTCTTCTTTGGACCTATAAAGTTTAAATTTTATGGAAAAATAGCATCTTTCATTAGGCATCATAAAAATTACAGATTAAAAAAAAATTACTTAATACAATAAGTATTTTGTGACCTCATAAATATTTACTAGTCATATAAATATGTTTTTTAAAAGAATAAATATATTACGTTTATTTTAATTTCTATTCCCATTATATAAATTAATATTCTAGACAATTCTAGAAAACTAATTTTAAATTAAATTAAAATTACATCATTTAACAATAAGTTAAAAATTAAAATAAAAACAAGTTTTTAAAAATCATAATCTGTTCCTTATCTATTGTATTATGTGTGCAAAGTTTCAAATCGATCGGATATGTGGCAGTTGGTCAAAATGGAATTACAAGATTTGACCTTGATAAACTAAAGGCTTGTAATAATAAAAAATAAGCAATTGAATAGAAAATTATAATATCGAATTTATATACAGTAAACTTTAATTTGTAAACAAAAATTCTGGAAAAATAACATTTATTATTTTTCTTTTGTATTAAAAATTAACTTATAATTAATTTTTTTTTTAATCCCTGTGTAATTTTTATTATCACAACCAAAATAGTAAAATACATTTTTATATAATGTTCGGCATCGATAAAATAAATATTGAGCAATTCAAATAAATAAGTAATTAATAATGATACATATACATTGAAAATTTGAAAATAAATTCGAATAATTGATATCACAGTAATTCAATTGAACTAACTATTATTTACAAATAAAATTATGTAAATCGTTTATGATATCAAGCATCGAAAAACAAAATTAAACCATTATTTTAAAACAAACCATCCAACCCAGTAAGATATCTAATATGTTCTACTTTTTAAAAAAATATATATTAAATTTTGAAACACCAAAAAATATATCTATATTAGGGTGTATCGAAAAAAATTGATTTCAATGGCTTAGCAAAGACACGAAAGATTTTTGTTTATAAATCAGATATTGGATGGTCAAACGTAATTTAAATTAGGTCTAGAGGTCCCACAATCGCGTCAAAAACCGCGTTTTTTGGCTGTTTTTTAGATTCTCAAGTATAACTATATTGTACTTCAACTCAAATATGACTTGACCTGGATTAAGTTGAACAATCACACTCGATATGGGCGATTACACAAAATTGCAGAGGACGATTGAATAAATATTTTATTATTAATTTTCTAGAGCATATTTAATATAATTGATTATTCGTAATATTTAAAAACATATAAATAATTAATAATTCAATATCAATATTCCATTATTAATAAAAAATTACATAAAATACAGGTAAATTAATTTTTAAACAAGGCATATTTTCTTTAAAAAGCATTATTTTTGTTTTGAAAAAATATATGAGATGTGAAAAGTTAAACTGCATAATGTCAATTTTTTTTAATTTTTGTTATCTTTGAAAAATAGAGAAAGAGTGACTTTTATCCAGAAAAACTGACACATATCAAGCCCACAAAATGTGGAAAGTGCGTCAAATTTTTTTCTTGGTCATGAAACCTTGAAAATTTTTTTTTTATAACGGTTAAACGGTTTGTTTCAGCAAAAAAACAAGATATTTTACAAGAGTGTATGGACAATCTTAAAACATACTTATATGTATTTCCTAGTCCTTTTCATACGCATGTGGATACAAAAAGTTCACTACATTATCTTTTTTTCTCTATTCGATAAGTAATTTTGATTGAGCAAAATACACGGCCAGAAACGACAAAAAATACGAAATATCCTTAATCTTCATAGTTTTGCTAATGTCGAGTTTTTTTGGTTATAAAAAATTTTTTTTTCGAGGTTTTATGAGCAAGAAAATATCTGAAAAAATTTGCCGAATTTCTCACATTATGTGGGCATAATTTAATCCAGGTAAATCAGGGTGTCTAGCAAATTTAAAAAAAAAATTCCCGTACATTTCCCGCACAGTTCTGCATGTGTTCCGCAACATTTTACCAATTATACACTAGTCAAAAAAAAAAAACGCGCCACTTTAAAATCAAAAAATTACCGATTTTCAAATAGGTATAACTCGGCCAATTTTGGACGAAATTGAATGAAATTTTGCGTTTGAAAATATTTGAAGTCTCGTCTTTAAGGTTATGCAAGATATGTACCATTTAAATCATTCCGCTCCTCACCACACCCCGCAGAAAAAAACATGTTTTGACTTTAAAAATTAACATGTATAGTATATAAAAAAAAAATTCGCTTAATTTCAAGGACCTGCGATGCTTTGGCGCAGTTATGATTTTTTTTTAAATTTACCCTATTTTTTAGATGGCGACGCATGATTTGAATAGTGAAGTGTAAATATGAACATGCAGATTCCATTTTTTATCGATAACAAGTTAATTAAATTCGCCATTTGAAAAATTTACGCCGAACAAAAAAATTCCCGTACATTCCCGCGAATTTCGAATTCACATACAATTCCCGCTTCCCACACCCGCTTGACATCCTGTAAATTCATATTTGAATTGTAGTACAATATAATTATACTAGAGAATCTAAAAAATAGCCAAAAAACGCGGTTTTTAATAAGGCGTGTGTGGGACCCCTAGACCTAATTTAAATTACATACTACCACCCAGTAACTGATTTATAAAACAAAAAATTTTCGTTTTTTCACTAAGCCGTTGAAATCTATTTTTTTCGATACACCCTAATGTATAGTACAGTAGAATTATCTAAAGAAATCCTCACATTTTTCTCTGACGTTTAAATTTGAATAGCTTAGGACCAGTTACATAAAACGTTGATAACTCATTTAATGAATGAACTAGGCAATTAAATTATCATTTGTCTTTGAAGAGTCTCATTGATTCGTCAGTTGACATATTAACAATATCGTTAACTTATAAAGTATCTAACAATGTTTTATGTAACCGGACTTTATTTTATATATTTGTTTTAGTAAACAGTGGCATTCCTTTGATTTTATTGTAAATTTTAAAAGTAATTACCTATATTTTTCATTATATTTTAATGATAAACTTTCTCAATTTGTAATGAAAATATAAGATAATCCCATTTATTTATTCCTAAAGCAAATGTTAACTAGCATTCATAATATTGAGCATGACGAGTACTATTCTTTGAAATATAAGTACACTCGAGAAACATCTTTAGATAATTATAGTGTAACTAACGATAATTTTGTGCGAAATTACATAAATAATAAAAATATTAATTAATACATGAATTTATTCTATATGGTTCGTGAGCTTCCATAATACTATAGTAAATAATAATTTTACATTTTAATTTTTAAAAAAATCATGGATTTAAAAAAATTGATCAATGATATAGTTTAATACACGCAATATATATATATATATATATATATATATATATATATATATATATATATAAATTTTTCCGCCAATGATATATATACATAATAAATATATAATCTATAATTTTAAAATGTCGAAATATGTTGTGTATACATGATTAATTTCTACTATGAATCATTTTCGGGCCTAACTAGTTTTGTTTCCAATTTTAATATTTTTTCTTTCTTTGATAATGTCACAGTAATAATAGTAAAAAGTGCAATTACTTGCTGTACACAAGGTGTACCGTCTTTTTCGGGCCATAATAAAACCAAGTTCATTATTTTTTTACCTTCATCCAATTTTTCATCAGCACAGATGAATTTGTGTTGGACATTTTCTTCTAAATTCTAAAAAATAATAATAATAATAATAATGTTGATAAAAATTTATAAATATAAATCAAAAGTTAATCATCAAATCAATTTATTCACAACATTTTAATTTCTCAAATTTTTAATGTTCTGGATTTTAATTGATTTTTTTAAATTTTTACAAAACATTTAGGCCCGGTTTATCAATGCTCGGTTAAGCTAAGTTATCTGTAGGTTAAGACCTAACTGTCAGTTAGTTCGTTTATCGATCTTTGGTTTATGATAACTGACAGCTAAATTCTCAGATAAAATAACCTTGAGTTACAAGTGCCAGTTACAAATTTTAACAGATGGTTAACAACTGTGTGTGACGTCACAAGCTCGTCATCTCTCTCTCTTTTATATCTGTCTTCATTTTGTGTTTGTCATTTAACATTAGCTATTTCCCGCTTTAACTTCTCTGCTGCATAAAATTTTGTCATTTATTTATTATAATGGATAAACGAAATCGTGCCACGAATTTTAGTGTTAATGAACGACACAAATTAATTTCCTTAGCCAATAAATATAAAAAAATTATTGAAAATAAAAAAACCGATGCTGTATCCTGGAGACAAAAAGACGAGGCCTGGAAAAAAATTGAAACAGAATTCAAGTATTTACCTGTCAGTTTCTGATTCAATGTGGTGCTCAATGTATTCTAATATATATATTACAGTTTCTTTTTTTAATCTAAATTTGGTAACAAAATCTATATCGTCCATTTCATCAAAATAAGCTGATCGATTTTGAACAATATACCTATGGTCTTCGTTTCCATTATAAAAACTCCAGCATATCTATGTCTTCATCACTTATATAAAAATCCGAAAGACTCATTTTCAATAACACGAAATATAATATAACATTTCAATATAAAAATTGTATACCGCCAAACTGTCATTTGTAACGGCCAATAGAATTCAAGTATTTTAAAAAGCAGTATTGATAACCTTCAAATTTTTGTTTTAACTACCAGTCAAGTAGCAGAGAGTGTGACTGTACGTTGATAAACAGATAACTAATTTTAACTAGCAGTTAGGCCTAGCTGTCAGTTACTTAGCTAGCACTTTTAACCGAGCATTGATAAACCGGGCCTTAATAACGTATCGTCGAAAATTAAATAACTAATAAAATTTTAAATAAAATGACTCATTTTGTCATTAATTCTTGAAACATATATCAAAATATATCGTTTAATCGGAATCAAATTTACTATTTCAAATTTGAAAAGAAGACATTGTTGTTTGATAAATAAATAGATTTTGACAATAACATTTGAATATTTTTCCTTACATTTAAATAAATTCGAACAACTAATCCATTCGAAATAATAATTGCATCAATCGAATTATCTTTGACATCGACAACAACCGCTTTTTCTGTTAGCGGTTGATTTTGTGCAATATAATGTATTAGAAATAATTCAATACTTTGTTCGCCCGCTTTTTTTGCATTGTACTTTTTCTTATTACAATTAGCAGCGATTTGTTGTACTAATTCGGGTGATGTAGTCGGTTTGTCTCTATAACCTAAACTAGCTGATAACTGTCTATGAACCATTATATCGGCGTACCTTTAAATAGAAATGATTTATTAATACCTCTTTACTTTACTTAAAATTGGCTACGAAATAAATTGTTATTATACTAAGTGCAATATTTGAAAAAATGATAGGACGTACATCTTTAATATCAACCACATATATTTTTATAACGGAATGTTCATTAGACATTTATTCAAGATTGATTTAAGCTAAATTTAGATGGAACAGCATGGAAAGGACGATTTGTCTTCTAATTGGTTGAAATTTTCCGTCGTTGCCGGTGAAATCAGCCAACGTCAAAATTTCAACCAATCAAAACAAAAAACGTCCTTTCCGTGATGTTCCATCTAAACTTAGATTAAATCAATCTTGAATAAATGTCTAATGAACATTCCTTTATAAGAATATACGTAGTTGATATTGAAGATGTACGTCTACGTGAACATTCAATGAATTGGCATGACTGAGAGTGTTTTGCGGAAGCAAATGTTTTCAAGTGATAAGAATTATAAAAACATGTATGAGAGATATTATAAATGGTAGATGAAATAAAAGTTGCATGTTCTTCTAGGAATGGCAGCAACTAAATTCTGCATAAATATGTATGTATGTATATCATTAAATTTTGTATACATAATTTCCTTCATTCAACCTACAATCATTCCTATCCTATCCTGGCACAAGTCTTTCTCCTAATCTACATTCATAATACTCATATGTGCTCATTCAACTTTTTTATTTTCGAAATGAAATCAGAGATAGAAAACGTAAGGTAAATGATACCCGATAACGTTATAATAACGATTCAACAATAATTTCTGAAACAATACTTTAATAACGTTCTATTAAAAGTTGTTTTATAACGTTATACTCTAAAAAATTTCTTTTGAGAAGATAGATATATATTATTTATATATATTGTATTTCAAATATGAAAATGAAAACAGAATATCTAAACATAATTTGGTACTATTTTTTAAAATTTACGCTTCAAATATAATTTCAGGATTATTGCAAATAAAAACTATTCTTTTAACGTTATTAATATGGAGTAATATAACAATTCATTGTTTTAAGTTTTATTTATAATGTTAACTATCGATAACACATAATAAACAACATTATACATAACGATCCGAAACATTCTTTTATCCCTAATCAGGAATGAAATAATTTTAAAAATATATTGTAATATATAAATAATAATAAAAATTACCTTCGAATTGGCGACGTAAAGTGCGAATAAAGCGGCACACTTAACGCATAATGCCAATAATCTTCCGCGTCATTCGAATTGGCCGTGCAAAAGTATTTCGCTCGTGCCATTGGTTTCGTACATAACAAATTCAGCACCATCATTCGACTTTGACTAAAAATATCGTCACCTGAATACTTCCATAACGATTGCTGCATACCGCCGGCTGCCGAAATATCCAAATGGATTCCAACCTTCTCCAGCATCGTTTTCAAACTCTGCATCATATATTCGCTTGGCGCTGGATGCGAACGTAGAAACGCAATATCCGGAAAATCATTACGCAATCGGGTAGCGACAGTTATATTAGCGAGAAGCATAAACTCTTCAATTAACCGATGACATTCTTTATTTTCGAATAATTCATACGATAATGGAAGACAAGTTTCGGGATCAAGTGTAAAATAAACTTTAGGTTGATCGATTCTAAGTGCACCACTTGCAAACCTATTTCCTCTTAAAATCACCGCTAATTTTTGTAGTATATTTACGATTTTACTTAAATCCTGCCCTGTGTAACCGTGATGAATTTTAGGTAATTCGTCTTCAGTGAAAATTTTCTCGGGATTTTCAATCATATCTTGCGCATGCTCGTAAGCTAATTGCACGCATGAATTAATCACGGTCCGTGAAAATTTACAACTGATAACTTTTCCTTCTGGAGTAATTTCCCAAAATACAGAAAATGCGAGTTTATCTTCACCAGGAAGCAAAGAACAAATCATACATAAATCTTTCGGCAACATGTGATAAACAGACTGTACTAAGTATGTTGAAGTTGCGCGCGATGCAACAATTTCATCTAGTGGCGTAGATTCGTTTAAATAATAAGTAACATCGCTAATATGTACCCCAATTTTGTAATTGCCGTTTGGTAGTTCCGTACAAGACACGGCATCGTCTAAATCTTTAGCTGTTGCCGGATCAATTGTAAAAATGCATTCATTACGCAAATCTAATCTTTTCTCATATTCTTCAGCTGATATTTCGCCGGTTTCAGGAAAATATTGTCTCATTTCATCACTGAATGGAGTCACATCTAATTCGTTTTCAGATAAAATCGCTTTAGTTTCTGTTATTAAATCACCACAAATACCAACTTGTTCGATAATGGTGCCCACTGCATATTTTGGGTCTGTCCATTTGGTAATACATGCGAGAAATAAAACATTTTCATATTTTTCAGCTTCGTCGAAAAATAATGGTGGACAGTCGCAGAATGGAATACGCATGCGAGGGATTCGTGAATCACGAGGATGAAAACTTGCATATGATCTATTTTTATCAGCCATTACTTTTAATGTACCGACGGCAGTTCGTGGATGATTTTTTTCGATGATATAAACAACAAAAGCAGTTTTTTGATTGCCAGGTTTCCATTCTTTTTCGTCTTTCAATTTAATAACAACTTTATCGCCTTCCAATGCACCGTTTCTATCATGCAATGATTCTATTATAATATCAGGTTCTCCTTTCTTAGGATTGTTAACATAAGCTACCTTAAAATCTTTCGGATTTATACGTAAATCACCGTAAAGCATCTGCTCCGAACTTAAACCACGAAAGACTTCATCTACTTCTAGATAAATATTAAATTTCGATTTTTCACTAGAACTTTTTGTAGCGCTTCTTTCACCATTTTTAGGCCGATCAGTCTGGTTAGGTTTTCTAAATCTTGGTCTTTTGTTCTCTGTCATATTTCTGCCTAAATCACTTTCCGAATTGTTTGTTATTAAAGACTTCTTAATTCTTTGTTTTTTAACTGATTTCGTTCCATCATTGACACTATCGCAACAGTTAATTTTTTTAGGTGATGACTGAAGTGTGACATTACTTAAATCTATAGCAACACCGTTTATATCAAATTCAATAGAATGATCTACTTCATCTGAAGTAACTAGGTTAGATTTTTTTGTGCGTAATTTTCTACGGTTATAACTTGCTTTTTTCTTCGTTTTTTCTGCTTCATCTTTTCCTGATTTATCATCAATCACACTATCATTCTCTGTACTTCTACTAGTAGATGCTATATTCTTTTTTTCTTTTTTTACTCGTTCTCGTTTCTTTTTTGGTTCCGCTTTCTCAGGTTTCTTTATCTCAGGAATTAATTCGGAGTCAACCATTGTAATAATGCTGTTTTAGAAATAATATAAGTTATTTTTAATAAATAATATATGTAATTATCTTACTTGTCTTATAATAAAATAAAAACAGTTTTTGGATAAGATAACCTATTCTTTCTAATTGACACTTATAACATGTTTGTAAATTATTAGTAGATGGCGCTCGCTTTTTACACAACTTTCAAACATACAGATATGTATTAGCCCATATGTTGCAATATTTTGAAATTACCCAACAATATATTATATAGGAAAATAGGGGGGGGGGGGGAAGAAAAACAAAATATATGAAAGAGCATAATTTTATTTTTAAAGTTTGTGAAAATATTAACAAGTATTTTATACATAATTTTTTAAGATAATTTTAATATTAAAATATATCAATAGATCATAATTATCACAATAACTATATTATAGTTATTTAATATTCCGGATAGCCGGGAAGTGGGAACTGGTTACTGAATTTCTCGACTTCCTCACGAAGTGCAGATACATTAGTACGGAATGTAGAATCTTCATGTAATACACGTTTAAAATCAACTAGTTTTGGGCCAGAGACTTTTCCTACTTCCTTCGCGATTTTAATGGCACGATCGATAAAATCAGCTACTCTGTCGATATCTTTTTCAACTAGACCTCGAGTTGTAATTGCCGGTGTTCCTATTTACAAAAAAAAATATTATATTATATGTTAAGAGTGTTGCAAATCAATTCTAATTATAAAACAGTTTAATTTACCAAGTCTAAAACCAGATGGATTCAATGCACTCTTGTCTCCAGGTACAGTATTCTTATTACAGGCAATATTAATCTCTTCCAAAACATATTCCGCCTTCGCTCCGGAGACACCGGTACCTGTCAAATCGACAAGCAACATATGTACGTCAGTTCCACCGGTAGCGATCTTATAACCCTTTTCGATTAACTGCGCAGCTAAACGTCGTGCATTAGCAACAATTTGTTTTTGGTAATCGATGAATTCGGGTGCAGTAGCTTGCAACATTGCTGTTGCAATACCAGCAATAGTATTGTTGTGTGGACCGCCTTGCAGACCAGGAAACACGGCTTGGTTGACGCGAGATTCTAAGTCGTACATGATTTTTTCGCCTTTAGCATTCACGGATCGAACGCCCTTACGGAAGAAAATAACGCCGGCACGTGGACCACGAAGACTTTTGTGAGTTGTCGTGCTTACAATGTCGCTGTATTCGAATGGACTGGGAGTTACTCCTGTTTAATATTAGAATTTAAAACATATTGCAATGTTTTGAAAACAAAAACAAATAAAATGGGTAAATATTCACAATTTGAAGATAGGATGTAGATAGTTGGGATAACTTTAAATGCGTGTTTCTACGCGTGTTTTAGTGTTCTTTTTACAGAAAAAGAACACCAAGAACTAGGGTTTTTATCATTAAAAAAAGCATCAGCTAAAAATGCAGATTATTAAAATATTTCTAATTTTTATATTCTTTATTTTATGTAAATATTTATATTTTAGCAGGAAAAATTATTAAAAGTTTTTAAAATATAATTTTTTGGTGCAATATATACACGATCAAATAATTCTATCTGACACTAGAAGGTCGGTTTTAAATTGTTTTAACTAACACTGGTTTTAAAACAATACCCGTCATAAAAGCAGAATTAAACAAACGAACTAAAACACCCAAAAACATAACTTATACTACCAATTTTCCTATTTACATTTTAAATGTTTATGCGACCAAAAGAATTTTGATCTATAGAGATTATAAAACTAAAAAACTCAAATATCAATTTTTTGTTTTATTTAGCTAACATTCTTCAGTGAAATAGAGCGTGCAATATGTAGTTTATTATGTCCATGATCTAGATCAATAAAAAAATTATTTTCTTAATGATTTAAATGGATGAAAATGGTATATGAACAGGGGCCAACAAATGTCTAACTAAATGATTTGTTAAAAAGTATTTTAAATGTAAATAATTTTCCTTATATTTTTATTTCATAATTATGTATTCATTATTAATTCTAAGATGCCAAGTCATTTTTGCCAACTAACCTGCGGCGACAAGACCAGAAATATGTGCCATATCAGAGAATAAATATGCGCCAACTTCATCGCAAATTTCACGGAAACGTTTGTAATCCAATGCTCTCGAGTAACAGCTGACACCAGCTATAATTACACGTGGTTTGAACAAACGAGCTGATTTTGCTAATTGTTCATAATCGATCAAGCCAGTTTTAGGATCAACCTGAAAATCATTTTAACATATAAATCAATCAACTTAAAAAAATACATCTAGTAGTCAATTTACATAAATAAATCTAACTCTGTCTGTCTGTCTCTACAGACATCATGCCAAAATGGATATACCGATTTTCACGAAATTTTAATTTAGAAGGGTAATTTGGAGAATTGAAAACTAAAAATACATCAATTAAGTTATGTTAAATTAAGCAATCTTTCATGATTCAAATTAAATTATTTTATACAATTAATAGAATTCGATTACAAAAAGTTTCTAATTAACTGATAACATAAGGTCATTCACGTTGCATAGTGATATCGATATAATATTGCAAACAATTGCTTATCAAAGTAATAATTTTCTATAGTAAACAACTATTATATGAAACCGCTCTTTACGATAAAGTTACCAAGCGAATATTTTTGATTTATTAATACTAATTATAAACATATATTATGCGGTATTTAATTAAAGTATTGAAATTAAACACAGGAAATATAATAAGCAGAAATTTTTAAAATGTTTTGTGAAATTTTAGTTCTTTTGTCTATCACGAACAATTGAACATTATCATATAATAATTAAATAAAAATTAATTAGGAAACATTAATTATGATGATATTTATTGCTTAATTTAAAAAAAAAGCTAATATTATTTTCAAATATGTTAGGAAAATAAATCTTACTTTGTATGGCATAGATTCGAAGAAAATTGAGGTAGCAGAAATTTTCTTGGTCGCTGTCATAAAACCATGAGTTAAATGTCCACCATCGGGTAAATCTAGACCCATAATTCTACCATGGGGTTCGGCAACAGCTACATAAAAAAAAGACAAATATAATTATTATTTATGATAATTAAAAATAACTGAAAATAATCTACCTGTATAGACAGCAAAATTAGCTGGAGATCCTGAATATGGCTGTACATTAACTCCCCATTTTTCCGAGTCTAATTTATAAGCTTTTAAAGAGCGTTCTTGACATAAAATTTCAACTTCATCAATGAATTCATTGCCTCCGTAATATCTAAACAATAAAAAGTTAGGTTATATTACATGTGAGCCAGTAAAACTAAATATTTTTATATTTTACCTCTGGCCCGGTAAACCTTCGGAATATTTATTATGCAAGCAAGAACTAAGACATTGTAATACTGGCAAAGATGTAAAATTTTCTGATGCAATCAATTCAAGACCGGAAATTTGTCTTTTCTTCTCTTTTTTCATTAAATCAAATAATTCGGGATCGGAATCCCAAACATTCGAATTTAAAGTTTTCGTACTCATTGTTGCAGAAGTTTGTTGAACCAGCTGTCGAGAAATCTTAAATGATAACTTCGTATAAGTTAAGAATAATCTTTTTACAAACATGTTGCTTAATCTCACTAATTTACAACACTAAACAATAAATGCAATGTAAATAAAAGATGAATTTAAATAACTATTAGTTACAATGGTATGTCAGCATACTATAAACATTAATGAATATAGGAATACATAATTATTTATATCACGAAATGTAAAAAAAATTAATTAATATTTTATATACCTTAATGAGCAACCTTTCTAGTCAGCGTTTCAAATTAAAATGACTTAATGCACGACAAATATTGTATGCAATAGCATAATTATGTTACACTTTTTTTGTTTATTACATGTAATGTGAAAGGTCAGCAGATAACCTTAGTTTCGAAAAAAATATTTGTTAGAATTTTTCCTAACAAATTTTCGTAATTTGTTTATCACATATATTATTTAATTTACGTAAATCAGCAATTTTATATTAAATATAACATAATAAAATACAAAATTTTTACTTCAAGCTTACCTTATTCAACAGGTGGTTACACGCGCCAAAACACCGGTTTAACATTGAGGTTAATTTTATCTTCCCCGCGTATGTCCAATTGGAAGTCGCACGTTAAATTAAATGTAGTAAAACGTCATTGCAGTTAATTTCATCAATAATTTGAGTCTTTTGCAACTGATTAAAATAAATGACGAATAAAGGACGTTACTTATTTATCATAATAAATTTAAGATAATAAATATGACCATTGACCTAGAATTTCTTAAGATCTCTACACAACAATTATCTTAACTCAACAATTACAACATGTAACATATTTTTATATCGCTAACTTATTCTATCAGTGTTCATAAATTTATTGAAAGGAGACAAATAAAAACACTAGAAACAGCTGTCAAGAAATTTTATTCAACTTTCATGTACAGTGATGTCTTGCCAAATGTAATATGATTATATTTTTTATTTTTTTTTTTTAAATATCTCACAATAATAAATGATCCATTCACAATATTATAAATAAATAGGTTTTTGTTGGAGCCGTTAAAAAAGTGTGTACATAATTTACTTAATAGGTAAAATACGAGCACCACCTTTAACTTCATCTTGCCTCTCTTTTCCTCACACTTCCATTATTATCAAGTTAATTTAATTCTATGTTCATTGTTTTCTTGAACAGCGGCATCACAATCTCGTTAAGAAGAGCTATTTTTTATGCATTTTTTTTAATAGAATTTTTTTTACACTCAAAGTTATAACCATCGCTCAGGATTAAACATAACGTGATTTTCAAAAAAAATCAAAATAAAATAGTTAACGTATTCAAGAAACAAATGCGCACTCGGACACACTCAAAAACAAAACACGTTCGCACCAAAATCCAACGGTTCTAAATATTTTTGTTTGTTTGCTGTAATAGTGGTTAAGAAGAAGCAACATTATTATAAATTGTAATTATTTCAAGGGTTTGTTGTTTTCGTTTTAGGAAAATAGGCGACACAACTTAAAAGTAAGAAATCTTGTGAATCACAATTTCATTTTTATGACAATCAACAATAAAAAGAAAAATAGTGACAGTTTCTAAGTTTAAAATAACCACCGGGTGGGGGCGGAGACGTCTGCGATAATTGAGGGGGAGAGAAGAAACTGACGAACTAACTTATTAATTATCAATATTTTAATATTATTTTTTAATACACTCACGATATATTTTATTATATACAAATAAACGGGCATATTTTTAAAGATTATGTCCAGTGTTTATATTTTTATATATATATATATATAAAAACATGACAACAATCGTCTTTAAATAAATTTCAAAAATATTAAATTTACAATTATTAGCCATCCATCGAAAAAAATATAATAAAATCTCGCAATAAAAAGTAAAATTAAATTAATAATTAATTAAATATATGTGCATAAATTTACATAATTGGTAATATCAAATTAAATAAGTTATGGTACAAATAATTTAATTACTAAATACAATCAGCAATTAAGTTAATCCCACTTTCACTACTAAAAATATTATTATTATTATTAAGAAAACAATTGCAAGTATTCAATAGTGAAATAACTCATTCATTTTGAATCTAGTAGACGATTACTGTCTGCTTATAATACACGGCTGAATTATTAAAAGAAAATAACGGATTTAAATAATTAAATTATTCGTACAAATTAAAAAATGCTGTAGTTGACAATATATATGACATGTGTGTCAGGACGTAAGTGTTTAGAAAAATAAATGGGAAAGAGTAATGTGATTAAATTAAATTAAAAAAAGAATCTAGCAATATACGCGCGCACCGCATCCCAGCCCGGTTCGGTTTACCCTTAAAAGAAGAAATATTGTCCTTAAAAATCATCATCGTCCAATCGATCAAAAAAATAAAGTAAATTAACAACAAAAGAAAATGTCCATTAATCAATTAATAATTAATTAAAAAATCATTCAAGATCTTGTTGGTATATTATTTGAATAATAGAGTCCTAATAATTTCTGCCGCACGTACGCACAAAAAACACGCAGTTTGGCGGGCAGTTTTATTTTAATCAGTGTGACATATCCAATGTCTCGTTCGTCCGTTATTTATTTAATATACTTCTTTTTTTGTTTTAAATACTTTATTTATTTTTCGTCCTGCCACACACACTCTCTCTCTCTCTTTCTCTCATCCTATCGCGCGCGCGCGTGCGTGCACAATTTCGCTCTCTCTCTCTCTTTCAGTCTCTTAATTGTAGATTTTGATCGCTTTCTCCAGGTAGTTGAAGCGCGAACGCTTTGGTGTTTTATTTACGTGGTCTAAGCCTAGCCAGGGTCGCGGATTGCCACCTAAAAAAAACAAACAGATACAAACATTACTCATTTTAAGTCATTTTGGTTTACATTCTATTAAAACCTTAAATCGAAATAAAACTTTTGCACGGCAAGCGAGAAATATCGTTTTTTTTTTTTTAGAGCAACATAATTAGATTTCGATATATAGGTCTGTATATGTCTTATAGAACATCTTACAGTCATTGTGGAATGACAATAACTTATTTTACTACAAGCTAAAAAAAATTAATTCGGAAGAAGATAAAATTGAAATGCCTTTGTATTTTTTCAATTTCTATTATGTAAAACGGCATAGGTAATACTTATCAACTGTTGGTGAACTGACATATGTAACTTTTGTATTATTATTATAGCAATTTATTTATTACAATAATCTTCAAATATACATAAAAAAATTCATATTTTAATAATTTCACAAAAAGCATATACTATAATTTAATCGTGTTAACCCCAAATTATTTGCGATATATAGCTATTTCTATTCGTGCTTCGTGTTTTATTATTTAGAATTGTATTACAATTTATTAATGTTATAGATGCCCGCCCTATGTAATTGCTAAATTCAGATACGTAGCGCGAATATAAAAAAGCTAAATTTTATATTGAATTTATTCATTTAATACAACGCACTAACATAATTATATCAAAAATTAGATAATTGTGCGCAATTAATTAAATATTTTATTAAGATTCAATTGAGTAACTACTTTTCTGCAGGGCTGCCGAGTTGGTAAAAAAAACATTCGACTTCAACTGACTAATGATCATTTCATTAGTTTAACTTCGATAAAATTAAATAATTAAAAAGCTTCTTGTGTGTATGTAATAAAAAAGAAAAAATATATATCAAAATTTAAATGAGTTATCTTTGTTTATTTACTGTCTCCTACAGCAATGAACTCTATCTTGCAATTTTTATTTCTATAAAATATAAACATGGACTAGAAGTGGAAGAAATTGATAAGAAATTTCTCCTAAACTCCGACTCCACAGCCCTGTTTTTTTCATATAAATGAAAAGTAGAAACAAAATACTATAACCAAGTATATAATATGCCATGTATAATGAGGACTATAAAAATATAGAAACAAATGTGATTTATCTCAACTTACTTTGCGCGGGATGCGGCCGGAAATCGTTCATATTAACCAAATATTCGTCTTCCGTAAGATACTGTGGCCGTCCGATTGAGACAATCGCAAATTTATATTTTTCCCATTCTTTCTCGGGAATAGAGATTTTCTTCTGGATGCGTTCCTTGATACGCAGAAATGGTTCGCCGTGCTTGACCTTAACGTAGAAAGGTATACCAAATGTTGAGAAGACTTCCTTATGGAAATGGGCGCACGGTACAAGCATTTCGTCTTCTTGAAGATTCGCCTCCTCTCGTGGCACTTCTTCTATCCTATTTGAGAAAAAAAAAACACAATAATAAATACACAATGGAAGTTATATTTTTTTACTGTTAAGCAATCTCAAACAATAAATGTATATTTTTATTATTATTTGCAGTACAATTTGTGTGGCAATAGACTGCAAGGACAGAGTAAGATAAATCGAAAACAAAGTACGCTTATTGCTCTGAGTGTATTTCGCATTGCCCCACAGGTTACTTATCTCTTTTATGTTTAATGCCGACTCTTTCTCTTTTCTAATAATCATCTAATATATTAGTAGTAAAAGCAATCTAAAAATTTTTTATTCATTACAAATTTTCTCTCTCACGCTCTGACAACTGTACATTGGTGATTTAATAAGATTTGTTACTAACAAATTAATGGAATAATAAGAGGTATTATAATGAAGCAAAAGTTGACGGAAACTAATTTCTGTATAATTGAAAGAGTTTGGCATAACCTTATAGGTACATGGCGTGATTGTGTATGTATGTACAAACCCATATGTGTGTAGTTTCAAATCGATCAAATATGTCAAAATGATGTGAACAAACTAATTAACAAGTGAACTTAAATAATGCTACGTTTTCGACTCATCACACCAACTATCTCCATTTTATATATATATATATATATATATATTTATCTAAACGTATTTATCTTCGAGCGTACGTGACCGAACGCACTATACTACCGACATTTCCGAATAACTGCCTTACACAGTTTTCCTTTTCAAACATTTGCCCAGCGTAGCCAACCACAAAATTGTCAAGTGTGCTCATGTACTTTTCGTTACAATAATAATAGCTTGTAAAAAAAAAAAAAAAGAAACTCACCTATAAGTTTTTGTGCTAGTTAAATTCAACGTCTCTAATGGTACGTCTTCTTTCGGTCCCGGTACAATTTTATTACAATTAACTTCGAGAATTCTTAGTTTTCCAGAGCCGTCTTCCGCGAATTCTACTTGTTTTTTGGCCTCTTCGAGTAGATCGGCTACCGTGCCGCATTTATTTGGATACAGTATTAGTTCTTTCTCCTCTTTCATCTTCGCCCCAACCCAAACGCATTTGAATTGTTTCTTATTTTCGAGTTCGTTAATTCGAATACTAAGCTGTTGATAGAAGATTTTCTTCGGCATTTTCGGCTTACAGTGAACTAAGAGATCTTTTAACGTGCCCTCAAATGTACAACGCAGTGGATGGCCGGGACTATCTTTGTAACTAAAGTGGACAAAAGTTTTATTAATCAAGAAAATAACCTGAAAATGATTTTTGTTTCATTTTATAAAATCATCTATTACATATCTGACAAGTCAAATAAATAGTAATTTATGGATCTGATACTGATTTAGTTCGCGGACTTGTAATTTTGAAAACATGAAATATTTTAGATTTTAAAAATTAATATTTTTATTAACATTTTTTTCTGTATCAGTTTCAGAGTCAATGTGTTCCAAATTGGTAAACAAAACGCGGTTATAATAAAATTACAATTCTATTTTGGAATATACTATAATCGAAATTAAGTCCCTGTTCCCAGTTGTTCATTTCGAAAAATTCTAAAAAATATATAAACAGTATAAAAATAGAAACAGACGTAAATATTGTTGTCAAAAACTAGCTAATTTTAAACTTGAGCGAACATAATTATTTTGCGTGTAAATCTAAACAAAAAAAAAAAAAAACAAAAAAAAAAACCCGAAAATATAAAAGTGAAAAGAATGACAACTCACTTTTGACATTTGAAAAACTGTAACAAATAGGGATCAGTGCCAACACGTTGTGCGACAGCTCTCGCTAACTGATCATAAGTCATACGTTGTGATAGTTCCATGGTAAAGCCTGGATCGTTCGGAATCGTTTTATCGACAAACATAACCTCAACACGATAGAATAGATCTTTAAAATAATCAATACATGTTGGTAAATCAGATAATTCATCGCGTTCTTCTTTCTCAAATACAATGATATCACCATCCATTAATTCTTCTAGCACCTGGAAATTTTTACCAGTACAGACCTGACAATTTTAAATAAATATGATAGAAATGCACACTTTAGTTAGTTACTAATAGTTCCACTACGTAATTCTCATCTACTACTTTTTTTCTTTTTTTTATATTTCATCGAATTTATTTTTGAAAAATAATTTCAATCGTATCAAAAAATAAAAATAATTTTTCAATTATTTATTTAAATATTAAAAACTAAACTTTGAAATTATAAAGTAATCAGAAAAGTCTAGATGAAAATAAATCATCGTATACAGCGTGATTATTTTAAATAGAATTACAATTTTTTATTATTATTTCACAACAAAAATATACATTATTTCAAAATTTGATTTACAAAAAAAAGAAAAAAACTTTACTACTAATTTATATAACAAGTACATAAGGTAGTACTTTTTTCACGATTGAGAAATTTAACCCATGAGTTCCATACAATATTTTTATTACAACTGCTGCAATTAAAATTAACTTATAAAAATATCAAAATACAAATATTAAATTGATATTCCTAATGCCAAGATTGTGAGACTTGTTTCAATGCACTCTCTCGATGTATGTAAAAATAGTCGAAATACTTTATTGTTGAATCCGAAACAGAAATTATTAATTGACGACCAATTTACATAAAATATAAATAATAAAAGTTTAAAACAAAGCATTTTTTTCTATTCAATAATATAAAAGATATTCATACACATAATTCTATTTAAATTAGTCATATTGTATATGAAAATAATAATAAACATTTCAATAATTAATTGTTATATAATAATTGTATGTAAACTAAATTTAATAAATCCAATTAATTAAATTATGAGAAAAACTTATTATTTTTACAATAAAATAAGAGCGATATTTACCTTTTCTAATGGTTCATTATGATTGACAATTTTCTCAATCATATTCGGTCGTATTTCTTCATACAACACCAGTTCCGTATCGGGTGGAAAACCGGCGCGTTCATTTAAAATCGGTATTAAATCTTGTAATTTACTGGAAACGGGTAAATAGTGATGTCCGCAATAATGTATCCTCTTCAATTTCGGATCATATAATTTAAAGAACAATAAAACATCGTGATCCTTATCGAAATGAGGCAAAGCGGTTAGGCCCGAATCGGGCGGTAATAATTCTAAAAATATCGTCCATGGACTTTGATTCTCCGATGCGTCCATTACGTTCTTGTGCAAATCGGATTCTAAATCGAGTAAAGTCGGTCGACATGTTTGATTTGAACGTTGACTGAAAGGCCATGGTCGTATCTGTTCCAATGGATATTTGAAACTTTCCGCTAGCATTTCCATCAGATCGGAAATGGTGGCTAGTTTACGGACGCGGAAAACACGATAGGGGGCACGTTCCGGTTCATAGAGATCGTTACCTTGATGCCCGTCGAATGCATCTTCGAGTAATACGTTTACGGTCATATATAGATGAGCTTCATTGCGTTCCTTTCTTCGTACCTGCAAATGCAATATTTCTAATTGTTTCTTCAAACATTCAATTATTTTCATAAAATCTGAGTTCAAAAATTTATATAACCAACAGAAATCGGAGTCCAAATAATCGTTAATATTGTTACAAATTCTTTTAAATTATATAACGGAGTACCTTTGATAATTTTTTTTTATTGCTTTGCTGTGTCAAGTCTGACAATAGCTAATTATCTCGACAAATATTTATTGTATTAAGATGAATATGGACAATATTAATAATCTACTTCTGTAAATAATTTAATTTTTTTAATTGTTGGTAGATTCCAAATTACACACAATAAAATTAATAATTAATAAATTGAATTTCAAAGTAAACAATCTGTAAAAGAAATTTACTGTGGCCGACCGTCACTACAAATTGAAATAATTATTGGAAAAGATAATTATGTATTGTATTATTATATTGACAATTTTATAAAACGTATTTCTAATTTACCGTAATTAGAAACATACCTGCTACTATGTTAAAATAGATACTTTAAAAAAATATGAAAAATTATCAGAATTTATAAAAGTCTTATCAAAAAATGTATCAATAGTTAAAACTTTTTTTCCGAAATATTTCTCTATTGCAAAACATTCATAAAACGCTTTCGGTAGACATATCCGTAACAAAAGTGGATCAAATTGAGAATGACCGAATCTTAAATATAAAATTCCTTAAAATCCATTTAACAAAATTGGTTCTACATGTCCACAGAGAGACCGACATCACGCTCAAAACAGCTGATTCATGTGACTGTAAGCCTAATTCCTGCTTATCTGTAAAAATTTCGAAAAATTTATATTGGTATGATACAAATACCTCCCTCACTATGTGTGACGGTCGGCATTTTTTTTGTTTTTGCAAATACTTCCTTTTTATCAGCCTGAAAATATACTCCATAGTTCTGTTTTCAATTAATAAAATTGTAACACAGTTTTAAACAAATTTATATATATATATATATTTATATCCAATTAAAATTCAAAATAAAATCAAGCCATTTTTTTTATGCAAAACATTAATTATTTAATCAGTCCATTTTTTTTCTATAATCATCTACTAAACAATTTAACGTTAAACAATTTCAAAAAAGAATTATGCCGATCTGCCACATACTGAAACAAAAATTCACTGTTTCAATATTTGACTTTTCATCTATAACCAGGAGCGGACTGGGTGGTTTGCTGTAAATATAATAATGATACTAAACGTTGAGGTGGTTTTTTATTATGATCCCAGTCCGTTCCTGAATCTTTAGAAAAAGAAGAAGAAGAGAAAGAAGAAGAAGAAGAGAAAGAATAAGAAGATGATATCAAACCTGTTCCATTCGTTTTTCTTCAGCTAGCCGATCAGCTAATTCACTGGGTATATCGGCATCAGTAACTTCTTGTAAAACGGTACTAAGTTCACTATCCCTAATATAAACTAACATATACGCATTGGTACAGTGTTTCACTGTTAGATTCATATCTTCTTCGTGACCGCCATAGTTGTGCTCGATCGCTTCCGTTTTCGATGTACGCGATACGACATCATCGTCGAATTTACACCATTTACCATCACCGCGTGGATTGATAAAAACCACATAATGTCCGCCGTGATTATCACCCGAATGCACCAGCACCGCGTGCAATGTATAGTTAGCTGGTGTCGATTCTTTCTCTTGTAGATAATCGTCGAGGGAAATACGATCGTAGAATTCGAAACGATCGTTAAATTTCACCGAACAATCGGTGATTGGATCGTATTGGAAACGCATTAAATGCAAGTGTAAAACGGGCGGAAACGAGGCGAAAACCACACCCTTTTCAGCTTCCTGTAAACCGTGCTCGCCCGCATCGTATTTGTTATCGCCGTCCAAAGTTTCGCGTTCGATATAGTCCTTGAATGATTCGTAAACTGGAAGAGATAAAAACGTGTCGTCGTGTAGATTGAAATAACACGGGCTAGACTTTGAAAGCCAGTGGCATAAAACATTGTTAAACGTTTCGTAACGTTTACGGTTCAATCATTATAGCAAAAAATTGACGTCATCGTTTTGGATCATTTTAAAAATTTGACTAATTATAATATGTAAATATATTATTTACAGAGTTTGATGTAATAATATTGATACTAATCTTCTATAATTATTTTTATATTTCTATTTGAGAACATTTTTTTTACATTTCACTCAGATCAGTAAATCTTGTAAATGAGCTGAGCTGAGCTAAGTTTTGCTGAGTGAGTTGTATTGATAAATAAAACAGTTTATTTGAAAGTGACGTTTAAAATCTAAGTTCCACATATTATATAACCTAAAATATTAGATGTATTTGGATTATTTGCGTTGATAATTTATTGCAACTCGCCGGATATCTATTGTTTGATTTCACAATAAAATACTCAAAAATAAATGTCAACCAGTATCAAACACGTTATCAAATCTTAAACTAGGAATATATGAATTGCGCATGTGCGCTCACTTGAATCTCAGCGAAGCACTAGCTAAATATCAAACTCAGTATCGGTAAGGGGGGAGGCAATTTACTCACTTCTAAATCAGTTACGAGACGATAAATAAAACAGCTATTATTTCAAGGTTACTGATATTTGCTGATCTGAGCTGGGTCTTTCGGTAAAAAAACATAGCTAATGTTATACAGGAAGCTATGGTTTTGAATTTTAAATTCTAGTTCTGTATTAGTATTTAATTAATAATCGACATTTGGCCACGAACTCAATGTGTGTCTTCTTCATCAGGAAACTATTATTTATAGTAAATAAACAGAATATGGAAACAAGTTGTACCAAAATAAGTATCTAGATCATGAAATTTATACATTTTTAATTAAAGGAAGCTAAATTTTATATTATTAATAATAAGTTTTTAAAAATAATCTATTTGTTGTTATTGAACTTGCGTTGTTTTTACTGAATGTTTAAACAATTGTAAACGTAATAAATATGATGTCACTGATTTTAATAAATTTGTTGATGACGTAAATCTTCGGATATAATAGTTGAGCCATAACTGACCAATAAATGAAATGCTTCAACAACAGTTGACAAACTAATTGCCTAGTTAACGCATTGATTAACTTAACATCGTTTTATGCCCTGAGTTAATGAGCATGATGTGACTTACTGTTTTTTTTGCCTTTAATATTAAGTTGTATGTCGTAGAATGTTTCCATTCGTGTACTGGCGTAGTTAACATTTTTACATCGTATGTACGAGATCATTTTACCTTCGAATAGTTTTGGAACAGTGCCTTCGACACATGTACCTTTCATTTTACTTTCCAATTTATCTAATAGTACCTAATAAACAAAATAAAAAAACAAGTATTTAAAATAAAAATTAAGTAAATTTACCTTTCATAAATAAATATACCCTAATAACATTTTGAAAAATAAATCAATTGCAATCAATTTAAAAATATTTTTAATTCGATAATTTCAATTCTATAACTACTCTTTATAAGTTTTTAATATTAAACTAAGCTTCGAAGATATTATTTTTATAAAATAATTTTACATACATACACAATCACGCCATGTACCCAAAAGGGTGTGGCACAAACTCATTCCATTTAAGCATAATTTAGTTTTCGCCAAATATTCCTATCCAAATAACCAACTTTCGCTTTATCTACATTCATAATACCTATTCAGGGTGTATAACGAAAAGTTGAAATAAATTTCCCGTATAATTCCCGCTTTTTTCCCGTATATTTAAAAAATTCCCGTATGTAAATGTACAAGTTTAACGATAAAAGAAGTTAAAGAAGTGTTAAATCGAAGTTATTTATTGCATATATTATATTTATTTATCATAATTACAGCATGGAACATGAACTATCACAATCATCAAATTATAATTCCATCTTCTTTTTCTTTATTTATTTTGAAATTTTATGAAGATCTTCCATCATCAATCGCTTCCTTCGTTCTAAATCCTTAAATATTACAATTTTTTTTAAAATTCACGCACAACGAAAAAATTCCTAGCATAATTTCCGCGTAACAAAATTCCCGCTTTTCCCGTTTTTCACGCCCGTTATACACCCTGCTATACATGCTCTTTTATTCTTACCATTTGAAAACATTCGCTCCTGCAAAACGCTCTCAATCATGCCTACTCATTTACTCATCGAACGTTCACGTATTTCAATTAACGTTCATTAAAAATTCGCTCAAAATAGTCAAACTCATATCAACATTTTTTTTTCTTTCAATTTTACACCATAAACCAATTTATTCCGTACCCGATTCCTTCTAGTACCAACAACACATAATCCACCTAAAAAATTTGATTTTCACAACAGTTATTTTCCTTTTATGCTATTGCAGCCAAACCTAACTTAAAAACAAAAAACACTCACTCTAAGAAATTCCTGTACATCATGCTGCATAAACGAATCCAATGTTTCCCATCCGAATGACTTGGTTAGTTTCTTCGTGCCGACCGGTTTATCGGAGAACTGTAGTTCGTGAAATACCCGTTGCAAGGCAAGCGCTACCGATTTACTACTATCGTCCGATTCCGTTGGCATTTTATAGACAGCTTTACGCAATTGATTTGTAAAATATAAAGTTTGTAACAACGAATTCATATAACAAGTTGCGCCCTGGTTCTTTAAGCCAACGTAACCGGTATGTTTTTTACTATCCCATGATACACCATGAGGAGCGTCTGCCACTACGTGCACCTACAAATTAATAATAATTCATTTGTTAGAATAGAGTGTGTTATAGGCGCCAGTTGTATAAAATGTTAACTTAATCAATTAGTCAATTCAGGCTACTGTCAACTGTCTTTGAAGAGCCTTCATTAATTGGCCAATTGACAAGTTAACAAAGTAATTAACTTACAAATTTAACAATGCTTCTGGTGACACCCACAGGTTAAAAATGTATCACTTTTAAATTAATTTTAATAAAAATTTCGTACTGATTAATAATTAATACAATAAAAATAAAAAGTATAAATATTTAATAATCAAATAATTAACTTTTGATATTTATAATTTAATTTTATTACCTATTTTAAAGTGACTTTATTTCACAATGAAATAAACAAGCAAATTTTAATTGACAGTAATTATAAAATCAAATAACAAAGTGATAAAAAATAATGTAAGGTAATGTTAATTCAAAATCCAATTTCAAATTAATTTTGATGATAAAACTAACCACAAAAATAAAATTAAGCTACAAATCTAATATTTCAAATTATTTTGACAAAAATTATTACCTTCTGTTTATCATTCACATACTTTAAAAACATTATATATATATATATATATATATATATATATATATATATATATATATAAATGTAATAAATAAATTTATTAGTATATATAAAATTAAATACGTACATAAAACAATAAAAAATTGATAAAAACACAAAAAATATAAAATATTAAACTCAGTTTGAAGGCGAACTGTTAAAAAACAAAATAAAATCAACGACTAATCGATAGTAATTTAAAACATGTGTTCAGATTTCTGAATCCATAAAACATGTATGTACGATAAATTTTTAAGTCAAAATGTTTCTTTTTTTGGTAATTTTCTCAAGAATATACTCGTCTATAATATAATTTGATTATTTGATATTTTTATAATTTTGACCTTCAAAATATCAGATTTATACTCTATTTAGTAATAAATAATTAAAAAAAATAAATACGTAATACATATTTGAAATTATGATTTCATAAAATAGTATTTATTTCTTAAAATTTAATAAACGATATTGTTCAATTATTTGTTTGTTATAATAAAATTGAGAAAATCGGAGAATAAAATATCTAAATAAAAGCGATTTAAAAAATTTAATTTTAAAAAATAAAAAAATATATTTAATACTAAAAAAAATCAAAACTGTAAAAGCAATTAGATTCTTTAACGGTTTCATATTATTAGCTATCAAATTATGTTTATAAAAATATTTAAAAATAGACAGAAGATATACTATGAATTTTAATAAATTATTTATTTTTTACAAACTAAATATGGTTTCTGAAATTCTTAAATTTTTGTAATATTCATTATTTAAATAAATCAATTTAAATCAACGCCAGTTGATCTATCATAAGAAAATATAAAATAATAAATAAATAAATAAATAAATAAATAATACAGAACTATAACCTAAAGCCATTTTATTTTAATATGAGTTCTGAAAGATTTTTTACTATGTTAAATATAAATAAATATTGAAAATCAAAACTAAAAATAGCATATATTTTTTTATAATTTAATATAGATTTTTATATAAAAATAAAGAAATTTTTATGACATCTTCTGTATTAAGTTTCAACGCATTGTCGTACAATATGACAAATTTATGATTTAAAATAGTAAATTAAGGAAAACTATTATAATTTAATGTTATTACGGTCGTAATCGTATTATATTTAAATCAATTGAAGTTTTAATTAGTGTATAATGTATTTGCCAGTACATTCAGAATTTTTTTTTTTAATTTCATAGGACCCAGACTTTCTCCTATTGATTAGGAGATATTTTTTAATAAATTTTGATAAATCCATGCACGGGATTCGAACCCGGGCATGCATGGGTGACGAGCGGTATTAGACAGCATGTAGTAATTAATTATATAATAAAACAATAAAAAAAATATTAGATAATAAATTATATATCGTTTGAGGTAAAAAATACTAGCGCCTGGTTATGACAAAAATTTTAACGCTCAAATAAAAAAAAAAGACTTACCTCAAGTGTAATCGAATCATCTTTAACATAGCCTTTCTCCGGTTCTAAAACATCATTCCAACCCATAAAATGCGAGAAGCCCCAATCATTCTCTTTGCTATAGAAGAGATGTTGAATTTTTCGACAAAATGGCTCCACATCCGGTTTGTGTGAATAGAGTCGCAGTTCGGCAACTGCATAACAGGACCATGATGATGATTCACTTTCACCGTTGCACTGCAAGAAGAAACCGAGCGAACGTTGTGTTTGCCGTTCTTGTGTTTGACTGGTGCGGGGCATTATCATAATTTTCCATGGTAGATTGCGTACGTAACATGGCGGTGATAATACAGAATCCTGTAATAGAAATAATAAGAAACATAGTGACAAAGATTATTTGATAACTTATTTATTGCGAAGAAGAATATTTATGCTGAGTTTTCATTTCTAAATTTAATCTAGTTACGAAATAAATGTTTACAAAACAAACAAAAAATCAATAACTCCTAACACCATATAACGTAAATTAGTCTAGACGCTCTATAATGTAAACTTTTTGACTAGACGAAAACGTTTAGAATGTTCAATATTTTTACTCTTCAGATAGCTGTTAAAGTATCCACTAATATATATATTAATAAAATATCTTTACTGCATATTTATCTTGTGTTTTATTTAATTAAACTAAAACCCATATCCCTGACAGCTACTGTCTCCAAAATACCAAATCACGTTGTTAACTGATAACATCTGGTACTACACGCTTGGTTTTCACCCATTTTCCACCATAATCCTCATTTGGTATTTAGTTTTCGAGAAAAGGATAATTGGTGCTTTCACGGATAATTATTGAGATTAGAAGCATGTGCAGAACAAATCTGATAGGAAATGGGTTAATTTCATTTTTAACTAATACCGGGTTTAAAATCATGTCTTAGGGGTCAGAGCAAAACTGAGCTAATGTGTTTAACACGTTCATCGCTGGTTATCACCAGAAACTGACCTAATAAAATTGCAATGACACATATATGTCACATTAGCCTACATAAATATTTGTGACATATATTTTTAGTATTTTAAGAAAATATTTTTATTTTAATTGCCTTACTTCTTCTGTGGTGGTAATCGCATGTCACATATATGTGACGCTCAACGGTGAACGTGTTAACAACGTTTTATGCAAGATTTAATTATTTTACAATCAAGTTTACATAGTTAGTCTAAAAAACAATGAATCTGTTGACTTTTTTTATTTAGCAATCTAAAATTTATTATAAAATAAATCTGGAATTTTTTTTTATTAAAAATCACTGACGAAAAGTACCAGTGAATTTACTAATACATGTGTTTGTAACATTTCCGATGAGTTCCACATATACGTGCTTCGTGCATTTTTCTTGTACTGCAGACTGCAGATAATGGCATTAACAATTTTATTGTATATACTGGGTGTCCCATTTTAATCCGCCACTTGCAATAACTTTAAAATAGTGCATCAGACAAAAAAATGTTTCAGATGAAAAGTAAATGGTTTCGAGGGGGACATCTGATGCAGGGACCCTTGCTCCCCCCGAATCCCCTGGGGGGCTGGAACGGAGGGCAACTTTGAAATCTTAAATGGAACTCCCTATTTTTTATTGCAATTTCGGATAGACCATTAAAAAGTATAAATTTTATTTTAAGACTTTTTTTTATCTTTGATAGATGGCGCTGTAAACAGCATTTTTTTTCTCAGTTTATCAGTCTTCAATTTGAAAAAAAAGGTCTAACTAAGTACGATATTTAAGTTCTTTTCAGTTCTGTGGGAGCAGTGGGGGGGCAAGGGTCACTGAATCAGATATCCTCTCGAAACCATTAACTTAAAGTTATCCCCTTGAAACCATTATCATAAAGTTAATAGTTTTGAGGGGATATTTGATTCGGTCACCCTTGCCCCCCCCCCATTCCTCCCACAGAACTAAAAAGAACTTGAATATCGTACTTAGTTACACCGTTTTTTTTTAAATTAAAGACTGATAAACTGAGGAAAAAAATGCTGTTTGCAGCGCCATCTATCAAGGATAAAAAAAAAGTTTCAAAATAAGATTTACATATTTTTTAATGGTCTATCTGAATCTGCCCCCCAGGGGGTCCGGTGGTGGCAAGGGTTTCTGCATCAGATGTCCCCCTCGAAACCATTTACTTTTTATCCGAAACATTTTTTTGTCCGATGCACGATTTTAAAGTTATTGCAAGTGGCGGATTAAAATGGGACACCCAGTATATATATATATATATATATATATATATATATATATATATATATATATATATATATGCCAGAATAACTATTTTGAAATAAAAAAATCCAGAATAATAAAATGTAATAATGTAAAAATAATAAATCTATAGTTTTAAAACTCATTATTTGGATTATATTTTAGGTAAAAGAATAAAATAAAACAATTAAAATAATAATAATAACTCCATTATTGTAGACTCATTTAAATTAACTTTATAAGTAAACATATATATATCATATATTCACAATACAAAATTTAATAATTTGATAAACAGAAACTATTTTCTAATTGTAAGTAAAAATAAACAATATTAATTAACTTAATTTGTAATATGTTTATTAAGAAACGTAAATAATGCACTCTCATGACTAAAATAAGGAATAAATTCTATCTTTCTCTGACACAGTTGATTTGAAAACCTATGTTAAGACATTTTCTTTTTCATAGCTAGTACTAAAAGTACTACTACTACTAGCTAAACATTTTTAAAAAAATAGGAGTAAACAACCTCTGTAAAACTAGATATTTATTTATACGGTTTATAGAGCCATACAGAAATTGTAATATTTGTTCAATTTTATATTAATCTTCCTCACGCAATATTAAAGTACAAAACAATATAATCTACTTATACATAAATTACATATCAATAATCAATATGTTATTTAACGATTAGAAATTAGATAATCGAGAAAATAATAGCTAAAACTATATTCAATACAAAGTAGAAAAAATATACATTTATTAATTGGCATTTTTCAACATAACCTCGTTAACATGATAGACAATAAAATTTTTATGGTATAACTGTTTTACTACAAAATTTGAAAAATCTATAAAAATATTTAATATCTATATATAATATTCCAAAATATTTTCAAACTAAAAATTTATCCGAGGAATTGCAATCTTATATCTATCTAGAAATGTCGATTGCAGAAATTGAAATGAAATATTTCTTTAGAACGCAATAATAATTCTAGAACAATTCTGTCACTTTCTATGTGTGGTAAATATTATCAAATTCATATAAATGTCAAGACATACAAAATTTATTTTATAAGAATGTTATTAATACATAAATTATTGAAGTTTATACAACCAATCAATAGATAAATGATAGAAATATGAAAAATGGTACTTACCCCAACTTTAAGTTTGCTAAAATTTGTAACAGTAAACCGAAAATTAGCTTCAGAACGTGCTTCATCTTCTGCCATTTCGGCATCTTGTATAATGCTGGACGCAGTGTCTTGTGGCTGTGGCCCGATCATAATGTCTCCGTTTTGTGATCTATCCATTGCATCTCCACCACCATCAGTCATAGATTCGGCAGTATCAACTGTACGAACACGAAATTCGAAAAAAAAAAAAAATTTATTACGAACTTCAACTGGATACAATGTCAAAAATAAATGACACACTATCTTATTAACTGACAGGAGTTGTATTATGCTAAATTACAATAATTTTGCAATAAATTATGAGTTACAAATTGTTAATTCACATTTACTCGATTTAATATGCGCAATAAACGTACACGAATATTATGAATATTATACCAAATGTAAATAATATTTCGTGTTACATAAATTTATACAATTTCACTTTAAATTGGCTTGAAATTTTTTAGAAAATGGCTAAAGTTTATAAATAAAAATACATATTTCTAGAACATTGTCACAAAATAATAAAATACAATATCGTAATGAATAATTTGACATATAGTACCTGATTTTAATACTGCTTTTGTTTATTGTTAAGTGGTGGAAAATTTCGCTGTGACATTTAAAAGAGTAAAACACTAAAATTTATACATGTGAAAACGTAAAAGAATTTAATAGGATTATGTTGGATGAGATTTTGTTCGAATTAGTGACTATAGTGACAGTGAACTTGATTATGAATGCAAATTAAATTAGTATATTATAAATGTGTGTGAGTGTGTGTGTATATATAGGAAAATGTGCCGGTAATGGGGTGTTAGAGGAAGCATATTTTCGGTACATACCGTCTTGTGTATCCATTTCTTCTACTTCATTAACATTGTTTTGTGGATTGAGATCGTTTCTCCTGTCTTGACCAGTGACGTGGTTCATATTGTCTCCGCAGTGGGGCGGCGTCACCGGAGCCCCCAATTTTTCTTTACAAACCGATCCCTTATTCTTTTTCGAATTTAAATTCGAACTCTTTTCGTTAATATCGAGCGTATTAACAACGGTAACTGAATTATGCGTATTATTTTTAGTGCCGGACGCGGTAGTCAATTTGACAAAATGCTTACTCGCGATGCGCCCAATGTCTGCTGATTTTTAAACCCTCTAAACGAGGGGTACTTACAAGAACCATATATATGTTTCGGTTAAACTTCTTCTAACAAAATTTTACAATTTAAACACAATTCCGAATTCTTATTATGATTTATCTTTCGTGACAACGGAGCACTTTTAGCAAGAAAATAAACAAAATGGAGGCAGGTTTGCGGCTCCATGAAATGATCTTGTCAAAGTACGAACTAGTTCATACCTTGCCATCTTTTGGCTACTACACGTACTAAAATACATGGCGCCTTTTTTAAAAAATAATTACGGAATACTTTTAGGATTTCCAAATATATTTATCATAATAAATAATTGCAATATTATGTAGAATTGTAAATAAGGATTAAAATAAAACAAAGTTAGTTTTAATTTTTTTAAATTTATTCAATTCGTAATAAAATTGTAATATAAGTGAACTCCCATATCCCAATCTTATTTTAAATTATATACAAATGCATTATACTGAATGTTTATACAGAAGTAGTTTTTTTTTTTTTGCTTAATTTGGTACTTGTTTCATTCTTTACATATATTATGAAAAGATCTAAAAATTTCTACAATAGTATTAAAAACGTATCAAAAATTTTATTAGTACATTAATTTCTATTCATATGATTTCGTAACTTTCTTTGCGGTAAAATATAAGCAATTTTTAAAACTTGATAAAAAAAAATCATCATATCTCAATCAATACATTGTTAATGTTTCACATCATTTTTCCTTTTTTTTGTAACATTTTCTTTATACCTTATCATTAGCATAGTTTGTATAATATTTATAAAATACTCACGGTTTCGATAGATGTTCTTGATTAAAATAATAATAATAATAATAATACAATTTATATTCAATACCAAAAAAAGTTAATAATAAAAAAAAATTAAATAACGTTTTGTACGATTATCGATGTATAAATAAAAATGGGGACCTGTATTTAAAACACGCATTGTAAGTAAGGACAATCTGATAACCGGCTGTAAAATCTATTTTTTAATCTCGACGAAAATCAACATTTTTAATTCAATTTTTCTCTAATTATAAATATATTTTATAAATAAAATCATGCATATTTTACAATTATTTGATGTTTAAAAAAAAAGTTATTATTTACAAATAGACGAAAAATACAGAACATTTTTAATTTTGGTCGAATTTGAAAAATCAAGATTCAACAGCATGTTTCAGCGGGGCACTTTCATATTGTTTTTTTTTTTTCTTTGACAACATTCTATTCTAAGGCCATGTTAAAATAATTTTTTTCTCAATAAATGTATATCAAAAATAACTAATAACAGTTATCATATCATTAATAATGAATTAATTAATATAATAATAATAATAATAATATGTATATGGCTAAGTACTAAAGAGGAAGCTGATATATGTACAGGAGGATACTGAAAGCAGAGAGCTAGTTCGGCGCATCATCGCCGTCCAGCGTTTCGTCCTGTGTGGCGGAATCGTCTCCGGAGCCCCCGTTGCCTGCCGCGGGTATTGAGCCCCGTTTCGAACCGCCTAAACGGGACGAAAGACCCATTCCGCTGGTACCGCGTCTATATCATTACATTACATACATCATCAATCAGAATTTTTAAAAAAAGAACGAATCATACACAAATTTTAGAAGCTATACATTTTAATCCATACAAAAATGTCGTCATTTTTTTATATAGTAATACCTCGGATAACAAATGATCCTGCTAACGAATAATTCGACTAGCAAATTTTGTTTTTTTGCAAGATTTTTGTCGTGAATAACAAATTGAATTTTTCAAATAAGTTTAAAATATATATCAAAATGATTGAAGTACATATATTTAAACTTCTAGACTAATATTCAATAAATAAAATATGAATTTATTTTTTGACAATGTAATATAACTTTTGTATACGGATTAAACAATTTAATTAACATATTAAAAGCTTTTTCATCAATCATATATATTATAAATAACTGTTGCAATATTTTTAAATCATATCTGGAAAAATCTTTGATTTTATTTTAAGCTACAGGCCATTTATTGCGTCAACTTATTCATATCATTTCAGAAAAAATATAGAAAACTAAAAATAAATTTTTATATAAAAGATATTTGAAAATATAAATAATTTGAATGAAAATAATAATAAAATTGCATTTTTCAATTATGTCGCAGTTGCGAAGCACTATGACAATATTTGTCAGAATTTTCATTATGTTTATGTTTAACAAATATAAACTGTATAAAAATCTTATTCCATTAATAAATAAAAATTTTAGAATTATATTTAACTTGATTTATATAACATATAACAAAAAGTTTTAATTTATAAAAATAATAACAGAACAATAAAAGCAAAAATTAATTTTAAAATTATAACTGCTTTTAAATGACAATGTTTTTAAAAGGGGATATGAATACGGGCAAATGTTTTTATGATATGAAATGAATAAACTGACAACGAAAATCTAGTTACTATATTTGCAATATATAGTAATATTTCTTATGTAAGAAATCCCAGATTCTCTGAGATAAATCTGCTAAATAAACTAGATTCGGCCTAATACTTCGTAATTTGGTTAAAAAGCATCATCCAATTTAAAAAAAATATTAATTTAAATACAGCTGTGCTCTTGTGTTTTTTTGTTATTCACCAATCTAATAAAAAATACTTAAAATTAAGTTAATATATTAAAATATAAGTGAACACTGCAAAAAACATTCATTAGTGAAAAACAAAAATTAAAACGATTTGACTAGATTTTCCTTTTCAGGCAAAAAAGAAACTATCGAACACAAACATACCAACTTAATAAAAACAAAATCACTTCCTTATAACCAGGCTTCCGTTCCCTTCATCACTTAATGCTGGAAATATTTGAAATCAATTTATTTGAAACATTTTTGTTTTATTTTGTACAATAATATTTAATAGGTCCGTTCACCTTTTAAATATAAATTTTGTAAAACAATCTTATCGCATAATTTTGTAATATTTACATAATTACCAATTATATTAGTTTTGGTGAACGATTCTATTATTATAAATATAATTTATCATTTATATAACAAGAAAATATTCGATAAATATTTTTGATAACTTTAATTATTAAATAACATAATTAGCATAACAAGTTTATTAATAAATTCATTGGAAATACTGGTTGTAAAACATACACTTATCAAATTGTAACTTAAATAAAATATAAATTAAAAAAAAGTTAAAACATAAAAAGGGAGAAATTAATAACTGTAATTTATTTAAAAGAAATAAATATATATGTATATAAATGTTTGTAAAAGGTGTACTAAGCACATTATAGATAAATAAAAAGTCAAATAAATAAAATAAAAGAAAATAATAAATAAAATTAGAAAACCAACCTGAGCTTGCTCTTAAGATTAGAAATTTCTCTGGTCATCGATTCATGCGATTCCATCATATCTTCGCATTCGCGTTGCGCTTTACGTTTCTGAGCTTTTTCTCTGCTGATTTCCTCCTCAGCTTCGTCTAATTGTCGTTTAAGTGCTTTAACACGTCCGTTAACTTTCTCGACTTGCTCTTTGTATTGGTCGGCATGTCTTCGTTCATCTTCCAATTGCATAACCAGCTCTTTAATCTTCTTATCTAATTTCCGGCTATTCTTCTGTTGCGCAAACCGTTCTTTCGCTTCAATTTCAAGCTGTTCTTCCAAGTTAGCAATCTTACTTTCGAGCGATGCAATTGTAGCTTTAGTTTTCGTTCGCTGTGCTGTTTCTAATTCGGCCAGTTTTGCCTTGAGTTCTTTGTTTTGACGTTCGAGAAGTAAACGACCAGATTCGAGTTTCTGTGAAGTGGAACGTTCGGCCGCTAGATCGGTTGTTAGTTGTTCAACGGCGAGTTGAGCTTTTCGTGCACGATCTAGAAGCAGTTCACTGTTACCCTGTTCTTCCTCGAGTTCTTCTTCTAGTGTTGCGATGCGAGCTTCTAAGCGACGTTTCTCGTCGATTAAGGAATTGCCTTTCGTTGCGTTGTTGCTGATTTCTTCGGCAAGTTCGTCACGTTCACCTTCGGCAGCACGGCGGGCACGTTCCGATGAAGCTAAATCTTCTGTTACCTGATCAATTAAAGATTGATGATTAATGTAAATTTATTGCTTCCATATAAAGAAAATTATAATTTAATAAATAATAACTTACTTGTAATAATTCAGCTTCTAATGCTTTAACCTTTCTTTCAGCCTCTTTGCTAGTAGCGGCTAGTTCATCTCGAGCAGCGCGTGCTTCTTCTGCATCTCGAGCACATTCCTTCCATTGCTGTTGTAATTTCTTCAATTGTTTCAAAGTATCTTCTTTTACCTTTGAATGCATTTCAAGTTGAGCTTCAAAGTCTTTAATATCACTTTCCAATTTCTTTCTTTGTGCAACAGCTGCTGCACGTTGTTTTCGTTCTTCCTCCAATTCAGCTTCAAGATCGCGCAATTGTTTAACGATTCCGCGACGTTTCTCTTCAGCTTGTTCTTCTTTCGCTTGAACGTCACGTTCGAATTGTGCGCGTAATGCTTGCATATTAACTTCTAAACGAAGTTTAGCATCTTCAGTTAACTGAAGTTCATCTTCTAATTCTTCGTTTTGTGCCTTAAGTTCTGCCAATTGACTTTCCAAAGATCGTTTAGCCTTTTCTAATTCGTGCACGTTCTTATCGGCTGTGCCCTGGTTGTTAACAAGTTCGTCTAATTCAGTTTGTAATTGTCGTCGACCACGTTCGAGTTCTTCAATCTTCTCGCTTGATTCATCGAGTTCACGACTTAAACTTAAAACTCGAGTTTCTTTCTCGCGTGCCTCTCGTTCAGCGGCATCTCTCTCAGCCGCCATTTGTTCACTAACTGCTTTCTCTTCGGCTAAGATTTTATCGAAATTCTTTTGTTTCTTTTCCAATTCAAGAACCTTAGCACGTTGTGCTTCTAAATCGATATTAGCATCTTCAAGTTCGGCGGCAATTTTCTTTTTACTCTTGTCAAGTTTATCATTGGCGGTTTGTAATTCTTCGACTTGTCTTTGCAGGGCTTCAATGTCTTTGGTCAGTTTCTTTTTAGCTTCTTCTAATGCTATGATTTGTTCGCTTTCTTCATCAGCCTTTTTCTTTATTTCGACGAACTGCGCGGTTACAGTTGCAAGTTGTTTTTGCAAATTGCGTTTACCTTCCTCTTCCTCTTCAAGCTGTTCGTGTAATGTTTCTTTTTCTGTTTCTAATTGACGTAAACGTGAGCTTAATGCTAACTTTTGCTTGGTCTCTTCTTCCAAAGCTGATTGAGCTTCGGCTAATTGAGACTCAGTAGTGGCTTGAGATTTTTGAGCAGCAGATGCTTTCAATTCAGCGTCTTCTAGTTGTTGGGCAATCGATTCGGATTCTTGTTGTAATTTCACTGCCTTTTCTTGTAATTCATTGCGCGATCGTTCAATTTCGGTCAATTTAGCTTGAATTTCAGCCAGTTGACTTTCAGCTTGTTTACGTCTTCGATCGCTTTCTTGTCGGCTAGCGCCAACACTTCGTAATTCGGTGGCGAGATCAGCATTTTCAGCCTCCAAAGTTTGCTTAGATTTCTCAAAACTAGCTTTAGCCTTTTTGATTGTTTCTAATTGCTCGTTGATGGCAGTTAATTCTTGGGAATGTTTATGTCGCATATCAGTTAATAAGACTTCATGTTGTTGGGCGTCTTCTTCCAAACTTTTCTTGAGTGTTGCCAATTCTTGTTCACGTTTTGTTCTTAATTCTTGTTGAGCGGCAGTCGTGTCCAACGAGTCTAACAATTCATTTTTCAAAGCCTCTAATTCTTCATTGAGATCGCGTTTAAGTTTTTCAGCCTTCGATCTTGAAATTTTCTCAGCTTCAAGATCTTCTTGCAATTCAGTGATTTGACTTTCCAGTTCTCGTAATGCTTTCTGTGCGTTTGCTTTTAGAGCACTTTCTTCGTCAACACGTACCATTGCTTGAGCTAATTCTTCTTCGCGTTTACCGAGTTGTAATTGAAGTTCTTCTAACTGTGTACGTTTCTCAGCCAACTGTTCCTTTAAGTCTGATACTTCAGATTCAACTTTTCTCTTTGATCTATCGGATTCTTGTCTTTGTTGATGATCTTTTAGTAAGCGTTCTTCTAAATCGGCAATTGTAGCTTCGTGTTTTGATTTTAATTTGGCTAAATGTTTAGCTTTCTCTTCTTCTTCAGCCAATGCTTGAGATAAGTCAGCACTTCGTTCTTCAAGTACTTTTTTCTCTTTAACCAATTTTTGATTTGTGTCGTCGCTTAAAGCTAAATCCTCTTCTACTTTTTTGATTTTCGCATCACATTGTACTTTTTCTAATTGTAATTTTTGTCTTGCTGCTTCTTCTTCTTCAAGTTGTTCTTCCAGATCTTGAATGTTAAGTTGCAATTTCTTTTTTTCAGCTGTTAGGTTATTAGCGCGTTCCTCTTCTTCTTCAATACGGGCTTCTAAATCATTTAAGATTTCCTCAAGTTCTTGTTTTCGGGCTGCTAATCTTGCACGCATTTCTTCAGCTTCTGCACATAGTTCAACTTCAGCTTGTAACTGTTCAGCTAGCATAGTCTTCTCTTCCACTGCTTGTTGGAATTTCGTTTCAAATTCTTGAGCATTTCGCAATTGATTTTCCAAATTGTCACGTACTTGTTTCAATTCATCTTCCTTCTGCATTAATTTCTCTTCCTGTTTTGTGACTTCTAACAATGGTTTAACTTTTGTGTACAGTCTCCACCATTGCCAGTTTCTGAGTTTTAAATAAGCAGCACAATTCCGTTGAATGATACGAATAGCATTGAGTTGTTGAACGCGTTTTTGATAATTTCGCCTCGAAAGAAAACCGCGACAGAATGCTTGGAAGTTGACAATTAAATCGGTGATCTTATAATCACGTTCTTCTTCTAAATGAGCTAAGACACCAGCACGGAAGAAGATCTTTGACTGACCAATTCGGAATAAATTTTGATCCAATTCCAATGTTTTAATCATAGTTTCGCAAGCTTTCTTACCGTCCATAAAACCTTTCGAAATAACATTTGGTGTGAGGAGTTCGTATCGTTGCCGGAATTCTTGGAAGGGAATACGATTGGGAAAACCTTGTCGACAAATTCGGATACCTTCAAGTACACCATTGCATCGTAACTGATCTAGTACAAGTGGGGCATCAATTTTACCGGCACGTTTCTCGTGATTGGGAATAATACAACGGACAAAGTTCGGATTGGTGTTTCTCAATGTGACCATTAAATTAGCCAACTGTTCTTTGTACAATTGGGAAACGGTTCGGAACATGCCTTTAGCACGTCCAACCAATTCTGTGTCCTTCCAAATTAAAACAACAAATGGATCTTGTGAATTTTGTAACAATGATACGACATTTTCATTCAACGGGTCCATGTTTTTCATTAACCATTTCTCCGATGAATAATCGACTTTGCCTGCATAGTGAATTATGGAGAAATCAGCTACACCTCTGAAATCGGTTTTCTTGAATTTGGGATGGACGGAATGAGAGCTAACTAATTTATCAACGAAAGTCTTATCGGTTGCTTTGGGGAATAGACATTCTTCATCTAAAAGCGCCATAATACCCATTGGTTTATCAATTAAATCGATGGTTGGCTGCAAATCTAAACCAAAGTCAATAAATTTCCATTCAATGCCTTCGCGTTGATATTCTTCTTGTTCCAAAATGAACATAGTATGATTGAACAACTGCTGTAATTTTTCATTAGTGTAATTAATGCATAATTGTTCGAACGAGTTTAAGTCAAAGATTTCAAATCCGGCGATATCGAGAATACCAATAAAACTAGCTCCTTGTCGTTTAGTTCGTCCCAATGATCTGTTAATTCTGGTCACCAACCAACGGAACATTCTTTCATAACAAGCTTTCGAAATGGCTTCGACAGCAAATTCAACCTGTTCCTTTGTTTGTGATTTCCTCACATAATCTCTTCCAACACGAATATTTGGCTTCAAAAATGCTTTTGTCATTTCGGTAACAGATAGTCCAAGTAAGTGCGCAACTTTCTGTGCAACCGTGTTATCGGGCAGCGTTGCTTGATCGGAATTTCGATCCTGTTTGAATTGCATGCTACCGAAAAGCATTACGGCTGAAACAATACGAAAGATGGCCGCGAAATCTTCTTGTGTCATGCCCATGATGTCCATGCTCTTAACGGTTGCTTGAAATTCGGCTGCGTCATCTACGCCTGGCAACGAATGATTGTCGTTGCAAAGGAATGTATAGGATTTTGAATCCTCCAAGATGAAGGCTTCTACAAAGATAATTTATGAATTAATACAAAAGTTGTTTATAAAGTAATACCTACGTAACCATATTTTAGTTAATTGTTCAAGTGGTAGGAATAGAAGAGCATGGTATTATGAAAGGTATCATGAATGTAGATGAAGCAAAAGTTAGTTGTCTAGATAGGAATGTTTGGAGGAAACCAAACTAATATGTGTATATGTATGTCCACTGATTTAAGAATGAACACTGGAATTCTGAACATTTTATTTAAGTTTATAGTTTTAAAAGTCAGATACATTTATATCGATTTGAAAAGAATTACTGTCGTATATGTGATGTGATTTTGTTAAATTTATTAAAAATGTTTATTATTCCAATATAAAATAGAAAACTGTTATTCAATTTTTATTTAATTACTAAAGCACGATTTCATAAACGCTGTTTAAATTTACTTTGTAAGTAAATGTATTTACTCTATAGATTCCCTGGTTATAAAAGAGAAATAAATTTAATTTGGTAGTTTAGTGGTATTAAAAAATTGTTATCATTATTAATAATAACAATCTAGTAGTAAATTGTTGAAATAACATTTGTTTTCAAGGTTGTTTAGTAGAGAAGTACTTGTGATATAAATTTAAGCGCATTTATAAAACCGATCTCTAAATAAAACATAAATTCAGAAACATAGTCTAATAATGAATAAATTAGAGCAATTTCATACTTTTCTGTTCCGGCGAAGCGCCAGCAAGTAACTGATAAAAAATATGGAAAGTTCGTTCATTTCTCGCTTGTCTTATGGCACGTGATTTTTCCAGTAAATAGGTTTCTATATTTGCACCAGCTATATAACCAGATGCATCAAAGTTTATTCTAATAAATTTTCCCTGTGAAAATATAAATGAGAACATTGTAAAAAAAAAAGATATTACTACACAACTATGTTATATGTTATAACTTACAAAACGTGAGGAATTGTCATTTTTAACAGTCTTCGCATTTCCAAATGCTTCTAAAATTGGATTTGCTTGTAACAATTGTTGTTCTAAACCACCCTATAATAACAATACACATTGAAATATAAATCAAATGGTAGAATCATAAATATAAAAGATCAGTCAGTATTCGTATCTCACTTTTTAAGTGCTTTTATTCATTTTTTTTCTTTTCTATTTCTTATAAATATTAAATAGTTTTTCTAATTTTGATATTTTCTATTATACCTAACATTTAAAATTTAAAAATAATTTGATAGTCTAAAATTTAAAGTAATAATTCAAAAACAAATATTTATAAATTTTTATATTTATTTTACAAAACAGTAAATTTCAATATGGCTCATTATTTCTAAAATTAGTAAATATATCTTTTGTTAATAATTCAATATCAATTCTTATCTAATTAGCGAATTTACATCAATATAAGTTCATATATTATTTAATTGTCAATATATTGTCGCTTTGAACGATTATTTCAAAAAATATATTAAGTGTTAAATGTCAATTTCCTGACCTTTAAAAAATATTCTGAAGAAAATAACATAAATATTTATTTTTGTACATTCCAAAACAAAAAAAATACCTCATACACATTTTCAATAATAAGTAAAGACAAATTTTGTTTTATATAAAACCATTTTTTTTAAATTAATGCTTCAAATTGTGGATTTGTCTGAAATTATTATAAACAGCACTCTATTTCAATAAGCAATTTTACATAAATGTCAAAAGCATCTCCGATAAAAAGTGAGGTAAAAATACAAGCCAGAACTTTAATTGCAATAAAAATATAAAATAATATTTCATTTATAAATTATTTGAATTTGTATTTTGTGCATTTGATGAGTGCAATGACAAGTAGTGTCAAGCAATTTAAACTGTAATTTAAAGCAAAATGCGTAACTAGTAACTTTACATTTAAGCTCTGTATTATTTTTATTGCAGTAATCGTTCTAAAAAGCCACTGAAATCAAACAAAAATATTTATTTTAAAATTTAACAATTAAAAAATAAAATATTAGGAATCGATTAAATAAACCAAAGTAAAATAAAATTAAAATTGGAGCACACAATAACCGAAAATAAAATTCGAAATTAATAGATAAAAATTAAATTCACGAAACGAACACCCTCTTTATTACATACCGAAAATTCCCTCGTCGGACTTGGAGGCTGGCAAACGCAAGCGTGTAAAAATCACCAAAAAATAAACTAGCGCCATTATAATTTAATGCATGTAAATTTTTCATTTAATATTAGCAACTACTTTAGTTGATTTAACACTAATAATTTAAAGCGGACAATATATCCTACTGATGCTATTAATATTCATTCTAACGTGTATTACATGATAAATATTTTAAAGTAGTAATTCCTAGTTATGTTCAATAGTGTATGTACGTCACACAATTGAAAAATAACAGATCAAGCAACCGTAGCCGAAAACAAAAATATAAAATAATTGAAAATACTAGAAGTAAATATTATACAATCTTGCCTTAATCACTATTTATTCATAAATATCTACAAAAACAGAATTGACTAAATAGCAAACCAACATAGCAAATTGCCCGTATATCCATAGCAACCAAACAATAACCTAGCAACAACGGTGTGTGTGACAATTCAGTGTAATATAAATAAAATGGAAAGAATAAATAAAATATAGAAAATAAGGGAAATAATAAAAAAAAAAATTAGATCTACTTACGATTAATGCAAGATTTGGAGGCTGCACGGTTCCAAGAAACAGACATGCAAAGAGAAAACGAAGTTATAGTTTATACGACACCAACAATCCAGTGTTTTTTTGTTTATTTTATTTTTTATATACATGCATATTTTCTGATTTTATTTTATATTTCGATAAAATTTAATCTCATACACACATACACACAAGTGCAAAATGCAAACTATATAATTATAACAATGAAGATATGGAATTTTAGGGTGAATGACGTCATGGAAAAGGACGACATTTTGATTTTGCATTGAATAAAGAACATTTAAATACTAAAAAAAAACAACAGTAAATGCAATCTTCAATATATCACAACATTTAATATTTTCATTCATTCATCGAATCAGTTTAATAATAAATTCCTTTTAGAGAAATGCAGAAAATGAAATAAAAATGAAATAAAAATAAAAATCTGTAATATCAATTAATACATTTTAAGAATAAGTAATTTTAGAGAAAGAAAACATAAATAATTTACTTATACAAAAATTTCTATTTTTGAAGCATGTCTATATTAACAACACTCTGATATTGATATTACATATGCTAGGTTTGTTTGAGTTGATTGACAATAATGTAATAATAATAAGCTTAAAAAAACCTGTATAGTAAAAATATACTTTCTTTTCAAACTAGCTCTTAATAATTTTTGTAATAACGCGATAAATTGATTCGAAGAATACTCTAGTACTTAACAAATATTAATAAAATATTATCTGATTTTAAATTTGTTTAGTCTTTCATTTATTATAATATTTATGACAATTGATACATAAGATGAAGACATATGAGAAACAAAATAAATAATAAATATATGTGTGTTTAACCTTTAGCTAGCGAATGACCGAAGTTTGTATCGAAAAATGCGCACATTCAAACAGATAATTTTGAATTTACAATAGAGTTCGAAATAGCGAAAAATAACGATGTAATAGTTGAAAATGTGAAATTTTTCGATACATACCGCTCCAGATGTTCCCTTAGGTTTTGAGGCAGCAACATATGCTAAGTACTGAATCACTTTTTTCGTATTCTCTGTTTTACCCGCGCCTGATTCACCGGTACATAAAATTGACTGGTCCTCTCGATCTGAAACATACACAAATTTATATTTACACATCTATATATTCTTTTTCAATTAAAACATTTCTTAAATTCTTTATAATATTCACTAAAATATGTTGAAATAAAATATTTTTTGCTGATTAAAAATTCTTTACAATTTCATATTATGTCAGCATATTAATTTAAAAATATTTAATTTATATAAATGCTGAATTCTATATTTTTATATAAAGATTAATTAACAATAACCATTAATAAAATTAAATTTATTTCATTTAACAGAATTGTTCCATAATATTATAAGTGCAACTCATATAACTCAAACGTAATTTGCTATTAATTACTGATTGAGTACGGATTTGATCAAATAGCGAAGTAATTCCTCATAAGAAATAATGTAAATTGGATTCCAAAATTAATCCCTTAATAAATATTTCTACGCTAAAGTATGTAGTTTTTAAGTTTGTAAAAATGTCTTTTCGAAATTTTTCATGAATCTTAAGTTAGTGGCAAAGCGTTTATAGAAGAATTGCTCTCTATATTGTCATTGTACTATATTTTATTTGTTCAAATATGTTTAATTTCAGCGAAATAAAGTGATATTACAATTATTTTAATCATAAATATTTATTAATTAATAACTTAGATAATATAATAAATAAATAAATCATGTTTTCTTAACTTAAAATATCACACTTTGCCACTGACTTGGAATATTTTCAGAGTAAATGTTAAACTGTTGCAAGAAATTAGAATGATGATATAAAAAACAACGTAATACCTTCAACACACGACAAAATTTAATGATCATTAAGCTATATTCATTTTACTGCTAAAACCGCAGTCTGAATGTGGCTTAATGATGTGTGTGTTTATCGAAGGTATAAAACCTAAAAGTAATTATGAGAGAAACTATAAGAAAAATAAGAGATCAATACATCTAAACTGTCCAAATGTATCTGTTAACGCACAAAAATGCATTAGAAAATCTTCGTGACGTAAAATTTGAAGATACTAAAATAATTGTAAGACCAAATAATATTAACACTAGCAGGGGCGTAGCAAGACCTTTGTGGGCCGGTGTGCCACTGGGATTAAGGAGCCCCTCCTTACTCCTTGTATTGTTTAAAATTTTAATGTTCTTTTGGCTCATTTTAAGTACTAAATGTCATTTTAATTTTATGTCAGTTTGTGCCTTATTCGAAAAAAATTTTCAAATAAAAGTTGTTTTATTTTTATGATAATCAAAATTAATTAAAACTACTTTTTTTTTTAAATGCAATCTGTATTTTCAAAATTAATAAATTAAAGTAAAATTCCTAAAGGAACAACTTGCCAAGAAATATATATGTATGTACCTAATAAAGTTAGCTTAACCATAGACAAGAAAGATGTGAAGATTTTCGATTTAACAGTTCAGAAGATAATTTTAGGATAAACGTTTTTAACGCTACGTTAGATATTATAATTGCACAATTAAAAGATAGATTTTCAAGTTTTACGAAAAAAAATAAATTATTTGGAGTAATTTTCCCAGAAAATTTAAAACAATTATATGATGTTGAAATAATTGATTTATGCCAACCTGTACTAGACAAATATACTGACGATTTAACTGCAGATTTTAAGGCACAGATATTATCTTTTAGGAAAACCTTTAAAAAACAGTTAGAAAATATTAATTCGGTAATTGAATTAGGAGAATTAATATTTACAGAATATTCTATTCTTAGTTCGGCATTTCCGGAACTTTGTACCGCTCTTATTTTGTTCTTAACATTTCCCGTATCAACTTCTAGCGCCGAAAGAACGTTTTCAAAATTGAAACTTATTAAAACATATTTAAGAAACTCTATGGGGGAGAAGCGCTTATCAAATTTGGCGATTTTGAGCATTGAAAATGAAAGAGCACATAAATTAAATTTAAGTGAAATAATTAGCATCTTTGTTTCAATGAAAGCGAGAAAAGTTAAGTTTAGTTAAAGTTAATGAACTATGTTTGCAAACCTAAACTTTAAATTTGATTTGTACTGTATGTTTTTGTGTTTGTAAACTTAAAAGAATCTATGTAAATGTATTTAACTTACTATAATAAATTAATTTATATAATATAATAAATGTATTTAATCCTATGAATGGTATTTTTCCCTCTCCTTTGTCCTTTATTTATTACAAAAAAATTAAAATAAACAAAAAAATGGTAAGTAATAATGAAAATAAGGCCCCATTGGGCACTTTCGCTCGTGGGCCCCTCTCGCTCATGGGCCCGTGTGCACCGCACTCCTTGCACCCCCGGTTGCTACGCCTCTGAACACTAGATTGGTAAGAGAAGTATTTACAAAAAAAAATATATAAAATTTTTTTTTAAAAACCACGCTTATATTTAAATGCACTAAAAAGAGGAAAATAAATTTTTTACTGGTTATCCAAAAATTTTAGAAAGAAATAAAAGCGTGGAGCGTTTCTAAAATTTTTGGATAACCAGAAAAAAATTTATTTTCCTCTTTTTAATGCATTAAAATATAAGCGTGGTTTTTAAAAAGTTTTTTTTATATATTTTATTTTCTGCTTTTTAGTCTTGTCGTCTTGTCATATCTTATAATCGGTTTTAAATGTCACTCAAGTTGTTTTTTTTAATATTGTGTTGTCTCCTGGAATATAACTATACATGCAAAATTTCAGTGAGATCAGATGATAGGAAGTGGTCTACAAATTGGTTACAAGATTTGACCGTGACAATAGTGACAACTTAGTGAGCTAATATAAGCGTGGTAAAAAAATAACATCAATCAGTGTAAAGGCACTGATTAAAATTAAATCTGACTTCCTTTAATTAATAAATTACAAACTTTTTAATCTAGTTTACTTTGCTATCTAGTAACTTGTTCCTATGTTTTGTTTGTTTATTATTTATGCCATTTGTACATATATTTTTTTTCGGACGATTAGATCTGGGCTTCGAACCGTTACATTTTTCGTTCCGGTTCAATAAAAAATATATATATCAGTTCGATTCCGGTTTTTGTTCCGGCAAAAATAACGGTTTTCTTCTGTTTTCGATTCAATTCCGAGTGATTAATTTTTAATGTTTTTCTAAATGTTTTTATTTGTATTTTAAAACTTATTTTCTACCATAATTTAAAACATTTTATTCCTACTTCTATACTAAATATACTACATAAATAATATGAATAATAATTGTTATTAATTAATTAATTAAAGGTATAATAATTAGAAGTATATAATATATGATAAAAATATAATATATTATTCGAAACTTATATAATTCGTATGCATGTTTTAATTATATAATAATAAGATAACATTAATGTTAACGTAACAGAATTTTTATTTACACCTAGACCTCGCTTTGCGTCGTTTCGTTTTGCGTTTTTTCGAAGTTGCGTCGCTGCTGAATTAGTACCAATTTTCACTGTGCGTCGTTAGATTTTCGAAGTTGCGTTGTTTTGGGTTCGAGTCTAATTTTTTTGCTATAGAAAATGCTATAGAAAATCATAATTCACTTTGCGTCGTTTCAATTTGCGTCGTGTTTTTCTGGAACGTAACCACGACGCAAAGTGAGGTCTAGGTGTATTTATGATGAGAAAAAATGAAAATTACCTCTGATTATTAAAATATTTTCCAATGTATTTTCATTTAAACTATTTAAAGATTACTAAAAGCAAAATTATTATCAAAAAATACACCTTCCTAAAAGTGATACCTAGTTTTATTTTCAATTTCAGTAACTGAGTATTCGTCCACAAAAAAACAAAAAATGAAAGAATGTTTCAACATGTATTGAACTGAAATAAACCGGTTGTTTTGTCGGTTCAATTTCGGTTTTCGTTCCGGAAAAAATATCGGTTTTTATTCGGTTTTCGGTTCAATTCCGGCTTGAAGCCTTGGATGATATACGTTTAGTATATCGAAACGTCGAATTTTAATATAAAATTAAGCAGAACTTTAATTTAAAGCTTTTTTATTTTAATATAGTGAGTTCTGAAAGATTTTATTGACTATGTTTACAAGAAAAATAATGAAAGTAAAGAAGAAAAATAAAATAATGAATCGAGATTTACCTTGTAACATAGAACGGTATGCGGTATCTGTAATAGCGAAAACATGCGGTGGCACCTCATGTCTCTTTATGCCTTTATATCGTTCCATTATTTTTTCCGTATAAATTGGTAACTTTTTATAGGGATTCACGACTACGCAGAACAAACCCGAATAAGTCTGAAAAGAAAACAAAAGAACATTATTATTATTATATGATACTTGTACATGTAAAGATTAAATAGAAAATTTTCCACAATAGACATAATATATGCCAGTAGAAGGGCATAAGAAACCTATTTACCATAATGAGTTTTTCATTTGTTTTTAATTCGAATGCGTTATTGTGGCTGAATGCAACTGCATCTTCAATTATATGTGTATTTTAGTTTAGTTAAGTGACCGCAATAAATATATCAATAAAATTATGTTCAACATAAATTTTAAATGAGTATATGGGACAAACACGAGCCAGCCACTTATATATTGTATGTCATAAAATATAAAATCATTTTTCAATTACCTATTAACTTAATATAACAACCAATTACGATCGTAAAAAAGATACTAACGATTACAATTTTATTTTAAAATCTAATTTAAAAAATATCTTTGTTTTGTTAATAGTAACTATATAAGTTTAGAATTTAATAAAATTTGACCTAATCCTTTTTTTTTATGAAATTTGCCATAAATCATGCTTATTTTCTCAAAATATTTCAAAGAAGAAAACATATTTTTCAATATCATAACAATTTGGATTTTATTTGTAAAAAATTAAGTTAAAATAAATGTTTATTTAAAAAAGACAATAAACAGAGTTTATCTAGGATTTTACACCAAATAAAAAAAATCTTTTATTTATAATCGCAATAGGCTGATGACGGTATTTCCGGTGAGCAATAAAGCTGCACATACGTCCGTATATGTGGTAAGCCATATTTTGTGTGTGTGAGTGTTTGATATAAAAATATTCCCCTTTCGTCTCTAAATACCTGACTGCTTCAAAAAAAAACACAAAACTATGGTATTGTACATGCTTAACATATGTATAATATAGATTTTTTTTATTGTATTAAATGCTGTTTATTTTTAGTCCATCGTTCTTTATTCTTAAAGCTAAAATTTAATTTATAAAACAAATTTAGTTAAAATTTAAAACTGATTTTGGTATGTAAGTAATAATCATTCGGTGTTTGTTTCAAAAATTATTATATAATATTTTTTTTTTGAAACAAAAAACCGAGTAATTATTACTTACATACCGAAATGGATTTAAAGTTTCAACAAGTAAGAGCGGAAATCATAGAAGAAATTAAAACTGATATTAAATATGCAGTCTAATTTTTAAATCAAATTATTTGCAATTATAGACATCATAACATCAAAAAAAAAAATTATTACAACTGTTTTAATACAAAAAATATATAAATATATTTTAAAAAAATGTTATTTTGGATTTAGCTATAATGAAATTTTATTGTAATTTTAAAAATTGCTTTTTATTAAATATCCAAAACAGAAACATTGTTTTAATTATACTTAAAAAAAAAAACAAAGCACTTATGAATGATTTAAGAAAAAATCTTTTTTCTTATATGATTTTATTTTAAAATTCTACGTCTTACAAATACGTATATATACGTCATTGAAAAATATAAATTTGAAACTAAAAATAGATAGATACTCGTACATATACATCTGTTTATTTAATATAAACTAAATAAAATTGTACTAGATTTTCGCAAATGTTTCAATTATTTTATAAGAAAATTATTTTGAAAAATATGCACAACGTTGAAATCAGAAAAAAATATGATTTTTATTGAGATAAAAATTAATTACAGTGTTCATAAGAAAATAACAATTTGATATTTGTAATTCAATCAAATATTATAAGTCAAAAAATGTTTTCAAATACGCCATTAAAATAGACAGTAGTATATTCCGTTTCAATAATTTATTGTTATAATAGTTTAGCGAATACAAAACAGTAAAAACTTGTATCTAGATTGTACTGTTGGGGTATTTATATTTTAGAAACTGTCGCCAGTATTCTTACCTCACTTTTCTGTAAAAAAAGTGCCTTATTATATATTTCAAAATAAATTTTTGCTTCTAGCTTTTTATATAAATGGATAGTTTTTCTATTTTTGATATTTTAAATTATATCTGATATTATAATATTTAACTAAACTATTTTAAAGGACTTAGTAATTTTAAATAAACGTCAAAAGCACTTTTGTCAAAAATCACTTTTAAATGAAAATACGAGACTGTATTATTATTATTATTATTATTATTGTTATTATTCAGTATTCTTTATTTGTTCCTAAGTATGATTTTGTAATTGGAAGTGGCTTGTAAGGAACTCTTATTATAAAAATTATTTTTACAAAAACCACGTGTTTTTTGTAAAAATAATTTTTATAATAAGAGTTCCTTACAAGCCACTTCCAATTACAATATTATTATTATTATTATTATATGCACTAAATATTTGTTATCTTTTCCTGTTTTTATCAATTTTAAGCAGATGTTCTACATGTACTGCGTTGCTCATATTGTTCTATTTACATGTACTTCGCCAATGTCTATAATTTATTTCTCAAATTCTGGTATGAACGCGTTGCGAACCAAAAACCTTTGGTGTTCCAGTCCAACACGCTACCACTAAGCCTATGTAGAACTACATCATAATATTAAATACAATTAACAGAAAGAATAAATCAAAATTTAAACAAACATATATGAAAATGTTTTCAACTTGTTGACAAATCGAAAAAAAAAAAAAACAAATAGGTCATAAGGGCGTATGTCCAAAAATATTAACATATAATTGTTTCTTTGAATAACTAAATGACAAATTATCCAACAGATATAAATTGAATGTTATGTTGGTGATTAAGTCTTGGAAAGAATTTGAACAAAAAAAAAAATAATAATTAGAATAAATTGGGCATTATATCTTGATACATCGCTGCTTTACTTCGATTACATAAGTAAAAATATTAACTATTTCAATATTTTTGTTTCTAGAAGTAGTAAATTTTAATTTTTCAACTTTTTGGAACAATCTGATAATACTGACTGTTAGAACAATTTTTACAGTTCATTTAAAATCACATTTCTGAGTTATGTCACTTTCAAAACAAAACTGATATGCATATATGAGATTCTCTATATATTTATTTGAAAATGAAAGTACTGTTTTAAAATAGAAAGTACAACAAATCTAATTTAAAAACTAAACTAACTTTTAAATTGCTATTATTATTTATATAGTGTGAAATTCAAGGTAAGAACTATATATTTCAGTTTTGTAATTTAGTTTAGACTATTTTTTAAATTGCAAACTTTTATAAGTTGAATAGTTTAACGATTTGATTTCTATTTATTAAATTGATAATTTTAATCTTTTATTTATCAATATTTAAAGATATTATTTAATACATTTTAATGCTCATACTATCTAAAGATAAATTATTTACATATTTATTTTATGTAATTATAGTGTTTATCGATAAAAATAAATATATAAAAAAATCAATAAAATACTAAAACTAGGGTGTGTCTTAATCTTTAGGAATAGCTTTTACTTATTCACAATATATTAAGTTTTTTGCTTATAAAATTATTGATTCAATAATAAAATAAAATGATATTGAAAGCAGAAGAAATGTGATATTTAAATAAACAAAAATCAATTACAGCGACAAAAAATAATTCGAAACTGTATCTAGACTCTATATAAAAAGTTATATAAAAACATACAGAATATACATACATAATTATAATGTTAGAAATGCAGATAATTATATTACTAAAAAGGCTAAAAATAGAACTACTAATAATATATTTCACTATGGATTACTTGAATATAATAGATTGCCTAAATATAAAGATACAAAAAATTTAAAAACTTTTAAGTTTGAAATTAATTTTTTTACTTTAATAAAAGTTAATAATTCGATAAATTATAAATGTCACTCAATTATGTAAATATTATGCTACAGTAGTAGATTTCCTGTAATTTTTATAATTTTGTAAATATGTATTAAAATTAAAATAAAACTGCTTTAGGTTAAAAATTTGTCGAAACGTCGATTTCAAATAAATTAATACAGAACTTTAACCTAAAGCAGTTTTATTTTAATATAATGAGTTCTGAAAGATTTTTTTACTAGGTATTATAAAGTTATTAATTAGCCAAAAAGCTTAAATAAAGTTTGACTATCATTATTAATATAAAATTAAAATTTTATAGAGAACAAAGTTTATCTACAGTAAGTCCAGATATGATTATTTGAATGAAAATAATTTCGCACGCTACTGAGCATGATTCAAAAAAAGGAAAACAAAACAATATTTAAGTATTATTTAATGAGTTGTTATCAGTAATTAATAAAATAAACGACAAAAATTCGAATTCTGATAAGGAAGTTTATATGTATTTCTCGAATTAATACGGAAAAACGTTAAAAATAAATTCATATAATTTGCAATAACGCGTTTATTCCAAACATTCCATCGTCACATCATTTTAATTTTTTTTCTACTTCTTTTTCATACAATTATAAAAATTTAAATTACTTGAAATTTTAACCCTTAGCCACAAAGAAGCGATCACTTAGACATCTAAGTAAGTTTAACATCTGTATCTTTTTACCACTTTAACTGAAAAGAATCTCAACTTAGTTTATGTGTGTGCGTCTCGTCAGCTCGTTCGGTCGTCAGTCAAAATTTTGCTATTATAACTCCTCCAATGGCTCCAATGGCTCATGATTCAACCAATTTTGATAAAATTTTCAGGATAGGTTTATTTAGTACTCAAGATGGTTATGTGGTTTTTTTTTTTCAGTAATATCAATTTTCCAAAAAAAAATAATACAAAAGTTTGAAAAAAATCATTACGGTCACAATATTTATCCGATTTTAATCAAATTTTGAACAGAAGATTTTAAATTATATAATTTTAATAAAATACAGGTTGCCAACTTTCCGAGACAAAATTACTAAAGTTTTAAAAAATTCATTATGGCTACATTATTTATCCGATTTTGATAAAATTTTCAAAAATGATTCTCTTAATGCCTACATAAATTACATATATTTACTGAAACACAATGTTGCCAACTTTCTGAGAAATAACTTTTAAAACGTAGTAGTCACAAAAATTATATAATTTTATTTATCATTGCTAACTGATGATATCAAAGTGATCTATATACATGAATTTATCCATATGCTTCTATATTGCTTTTATTATTTTATATACCTATAAAGAGTGAAGCACAAACTCTTTCCACTATCCCGAAATCAGTTTTTTTTTACAAACATTTCTATCCAAACAAGCAATTTTAGCTTCACTACTTGGAAACTATCGCTCACGCAAGCCACTCTCAATCATACCACATAGATAATAATTGAAAATATATCTTTTTTATTACTTGTATTCAAGTTGTCAATGATTTACTATAACACCATCAGTAACTTAGTAAACTTAAGTTCAAAAAACAAACATACCATAACTAGTCTCTGTGCTAGTGTAAGTGAAAATGCAGTTCTGTGGTTAAGGGTTAAGCAATAAATGAAAGAATGTAATTTTTGTTGTACAGTTGTTTGTCTGTTGAATCAGAACATGCATTAACATAATGAAAATGAAATGAGTATTTACTATTCTAGTTTTATTGCGAACAGTAAAATCCTTTTAGAATTAGCCAAGTTATTTATTATCTTTCGCACTAGAGAATCATGTAGTATAGTAAAAGATGAAAAATTGATAGTAATCACGAATTTAAAATAAACAGCACAAACCTTGTTCTGTTTTTTTTTTATCCATGCACACAAATAATGGCTTGTCTCCTCATCTCACTTTTAAAAGTGGTTTTTGCCAAAAGTAATTTTAGCATTTATTTCAATTGATTTATTAAGCATTCTAAAATAGTTTATTTAAATTTTATAATATTAGCTAGCTATAATTAATAATATCTGCAATAGAAAAATAATGTATATCTAATGAAAAACAGGAGTAAAAATTTATTAATAATAAAAGTATTCTAACAGTATATTATGTTACTAGGAGCAGAAAGCGATCTTTATTGTGTTGAGCCCATAATTATTTGCAGCCGAGACAAAGCAATCTGGACGAAATAAAAAAAAGCATTCTGCTCCGAATGACACATGTAATTTTTTCTTCTATTTCTTCTTCAAAAATATGTAACAAGTAACTTTAACCTTACTATTAGTTGCAGAACATTATATTTATTACGTGATTTGTGAGAATTCATGTTTCTCTGGTTAAATATACAGTTTCTGACAAATCTGGCGGTGTTTATTGCATTATTTGCCCTTCTTAACAGATTTCCAGTTATGAAATTCAAGAGAAAATAAACAAATGCAATTGTCAATTAACTTAACTTGACTTAATAATTTTCAATATAGCCGAAGGAAATATCAGATTAAATACATTAGATTTTGTAGTCATGTTTAATGCTGCCACCAGTAATATATATATATATATATATATATATATATATATATATATATATATATATATATATATACTGGGTGTCCCATTTTAATCCGCCACCTGCAATAACTTTAAAATCGTGCATCGGACAAAAAAATGTTTTGGATAAAAAGTAAATGGTTTCGAGGGGGACATCTGATGCAGAGACCCTTGCCCCCTCTGGACCCCCTGAGGGGCGGGAAAGGGGGGCAACTTTGAAATCTTAAATGGAACACCCTATTTTTTATTGTAGATTCTGATAGGCCATTAAAAAGTATGTAAATTTTATTTCAAGACTTTTTTTTTATCTTTGATAGATGGCGCTGCAAACAGCATTTTTTTTCTCAGTTTATTAATCTTCAATTTGAAAAAAAAAGTGTAACTAAGTACGATATTCAAGATTTTTTTAGTTTTTTGGGAAGAGGGGGGGCAAGGGTCACTGCATCAAATATCTTCCTCGAAACCATTAACTTTAAGTTAATGGTTTAGAGGGGTATAACTTTAAGTTAATGGCTTCGAGGGGATATCTGATTCAGTGACCCTTGCCCCCCCCCCCTCTTCCCAAAGAACTGAAAAGAACTTGAATATCGTACTTAGTTACACCTTTTTTTTCAAATTGAAAACTGATAAACTGAGAAAAAAAATGCTGTTTGCAGCGCCATCTATCAAAGATAAACAAAAAGTCTTAAAATAAAATTTACATACTTTTTAATGGCCTATCAGAATCTACAATAAAAAATAGGGTGTTTCATTTAAGATTTCAAAGTTGCCCCCCTTTCCCGCCCCCCAGGGGGTCCGGAGGGGCCAAGGGTCTCTGCATCAGATGTCCCCCTCGAAACCATTTACTTTTTATCCGAAACATTTTTTTGTCCGATGCACGATTTTAAAGTTATTGCAGGTGGCGGATTAAAATGGGACACCCAGTATATATATATATATATATATATATATATATATATATATATGTAATAGTAACTAACTACTGTATAATAATGTATATTATTGTACTAGTAACATTAATAACATCCTACATAGGCAATACAGTAACGTAATATCAATATTTTGATAAGCTTGGAGAAAGAAATAGAGAGAACAACTTTTATAAATAATTATATTTATTAATTGTATTCGTCAAATCCATCATATAATTATAAATATTGTATTATTTATCTGGTATTAATAACAGTCAAATTTATAATTCTATAGAAATAATACAAGAATCATAAATAAATTAAAGAAAAATACGTATAATTTAATTTAAATTGTAAAAAAAAATTAAAAAAATGATGAGACAAAGAATATACAGTTTTTTCATCCTGATAATACAGTATATTATTTGATTTAAATTCTATTTATCATGTCACTTGACTTGTCAACTTTTAAGGTGCCAGTTACATATAAAACTGCTTGTTTTAACCTAAATTAAGCTATCTCTAAATCTCTGTAATTTGTAACTATTTGCAAGAAATTGCGTAAGAAAAATTAATATATTTTCTTGCGAATTATATAAAATTATTATAAATATTAATGAGCACTTCGTTAATATTCATTAAATTCCATATTTGATTGAATATATCTTATAATAAAATGCAATAAGATCATAGGAATATTTATATATTTACACGTTATAAATATAATTAATAATTTCGATTTTTTTTTTTCTTTTTGATTGATTAGATTGAATTCGATAGCCATACGTATCAGAAGGTGTAAAAGTAGGTAATCTAACATATGTTACTCGTTTTAATTATTATTAATTAACCAAATTTATTAACATATTTATATATGTTTGATATTGTAATATTATTTTCCTATCTCAAAATAATAATAAAACATTTTTATATGTGTACATTTATCATTAATTTATTCATAAAACTGATGAATAAGACAAATACAATTAATTATCTAAAACAAATAGTTTAGTATTTCAATTTTGATAAAAGAAAAATATTGTTGTTCACTGGTTTTAATAGTTGAACGTAGCGACGAACTGTCTAGTCACTCCCACTACCTTTTTAAAGTTGAGCTTTTAGCATATCAAATTATTTCATAATACATATTATTGCGTTTGCTCTACGTAGTAAAAGCTCAATATATTTACATTTTACAGCGGTTTTAATTAATTAATACATACATACATACACAATCACGCCATGTACCCAAAAAGGGTGTGGCACAAACTCTTTTCATCATCCCGAAATCAGTCGCCCCCAAACATTCCTATCCAAACAAGCAACTTTCGCTTCATCCACATTCATAATTCCTCTCATACATGCTCTTTTATTCCTACTACTGGGAAACTTTCGCTCACGCAAAACACTCTCAATCATACCACTCCAACTACTCATCGGACGTCCACGCAAACGTATAGATACCATCAAAATCATTCAAATAAATCTTTTTAACCAGACGTTCATTAGACGCATTCGCTCAACATGTCCGAACCATCTTAACTGACTAACACCAACTTTTGCTACAACATTTTTTTCAATTTCACACTCATCATACACTAATCTATTTCGTACCCGATCTCTCCTATTTACACCACATACCCCACGTAATAATATATATATATATATATTTCAAAATTTTCAGATGTTTTTCTATTATACATTTTTATAAGATCTGAATCTTATAGGTTTTTATTTAATTAATATATTCAATTTTTTAGTAATAAGTTACATAATACAAACCAAATATAAAAATAAAGAAATTATTTTGAGATCGAATCTCTTAAGCCCCTATTTACATTATACGATTTGCATGTGTCCAAACTTTTTGAAGAAATACATGTATTTTTCCATTAATATAGAACTGAAATATAATACTCTATCTTACTTAAGTAACATCATTCAGTAAAACAAAAAGTACGTATGTGATATCTAGTTCGTTTTTTTTTGTTTTATGATGTGTATAGTGCTGTCAATATTTTGTAACAATTGGATTCGAATATTCGGATCCAAAAAGATTCAGATGTTCAAATATCCGAGAATTAGATATTTGAATACATAGGTTTAAACAGTAAAAATAACAACATTTTGTAATTTTATTTTAATAATATTTACGTAATATTTTTTATATTTTATGAAATATTACATTCACAAAACATGTAAAATTACATAAATTTTTTACAGTGTATTCACTCTATTTAACAATATAAATTATGTTTCTGCAATGCGTATCGAAATCAGTATTTAATATACATATTTTGAAGATTCAATAAAATATATATATATATCAATCATTACAGAATTAAAGTAGAACATATCGTACAAGTTAAATTATAATAAACAATTTGTAAATTAACATATTTGATCAGTGTTTGTAAATATACATATGTTTAACATAAATAACAGTTAACTATAGATATATAGAAAGAAACTATTTTCTTTTCTATAAGTATGCAGATAAATTTCTATTCATTACGAATGTATGTATATTTTTGCACTAAAGAACCACACACAATTGATAACGATATACCTAATAAAAATATATATAGATATTTATTTCGAATTGTTGACTCATTGCATTACTAGGTAGCTTACTTAATTGTACCTTGAAAATATACAATATTTAATGTTATCTCTTTTTTTCCATATATATATGTGTTTAAAAAAATACATACATATAATATCTATTTGTAAATTATTAGTTAGTTATTATTCCTTAGGTGATATAAATTGCAGATTACAAATATATTTAAGTATTATATATTTAAAATACAGGTTTTAATCTTATCTTTTACATGAAATATTTGTGTACTTTAATATTACCTTATTTGTTAATAAATTAACTATTAATGTGATTGGAAAAAACAAAAAGTCAAATAAAACTTGATTAACAAAATAAGAAAAATATTACTAGTTTGTTTAAGTAAGCAAAAAAGTGACAGAGTTTCTGAAGAAGCTTTAAACAAGACGAGTTAATAACGGCCATGTTCATAATGATGCGTAAAGTGATACTTTAGAGACTGTCAATGATCTGTAAAGTTATACTTTTTTTATAACAATTTTACTACAAACATATAATAACTTTTCCATAGAATAAAAAACATATTTATTTTGAAATGATAATTATACCATTTTCATTTTATCAAACATATAATATAATCACATATCATGATATAGTAATAATAAAGTGCATATATGCAACGATGCATGTTGAAAGAACGAATTAATTAGTTAATTATTGAATTAATTAATTACGAGATACGACGGTATGCGTCCATTTATGACCATCGTTAGATCACGATTAATTTTCAAATTGAAAACGTTTTATATTTATTAACTATATATGTATTTATTTATTTATTTATAATGTCGTTCGCGTATTTGCATCAACTTACTAACTTAATTAACAGACGACTAACTGTGCATGCTCGAATGCATCAGAATCTTGATATAATATAAGATATATAGACGCCACTAACTTAATATCACGTCGCATTTTTAACAGGCACGTATTCAGAATAATTTATCTCAAATGGAATTTGAGTATTATGTACTCGTATGTATTATGTTTTCAAAAATAATTTACACTCTTCAATTTTGAGTTTACGTAAATTTACTTTCAAGCGTATCGTAATATTAATATTACGTTACCATATTGCCTAGGTAAAAAGAGGTTAGTTATTATGTACACTACTGGTGGCAGCACCAAACATAACTTACAAAGTCAAGTATATTTCATCATCTTCGGCGAACATAATGAAAAACTATTATGTCAAGTTAAGTTAATTGACAATTGCATTATTTATTTTCGCTTGAATTTTAATATGATTATTAAAAATGTGTGGAGAAGTGCAAGAAATGTAATGTACATCGGTCCTAGGTGGTCAGAAACTACATATTCGACCAAAGAAACACAGTCAAATGTATTTAATTTAATTTAATTAATTAATTTAATTTAATTTAATGTCATATCCGACAGCTATATTAAAAATTATTAAGTCAATAAATTGACAATTGCATTTGTTTATTTTCGTTTGAATTTTAATTTAATTATTAAAAATTTGTTAAGAAGTGCAAGAAATGCAATGTATACCGCCCAGGGTGATCAGAAATTATATATTTGACCAGAGAAAGATTAATTCTCATAAATCACGTAACAAATATAAATAATATATAATAATAACTGTTAATAAAGTTAAGGCTAAGTACGTATTTCTATTTATTTTAAGTTTAGTTTCGTTTACAACGTTTGAAGAAAAAATCGTATATGTCACTCGGAATAGAAAGCTCTTTTTGTATTTCGCCCAAAATTCTTGGCCTCGGATTTGACTCGGCCACAAACTGTTATCAGCATATTGGTCAGTTTTATAAGACGTTGTTAACTTAATCAATGAGTTAACTAAGTAATTAGATTGTTTTTGAATTACCTCATTATCTTCTAGATTTAAATACAAATTAATATTAATATAGAATAAAATAAAAATGTTATTTTTAATTTATCTAAATGTTTAATTAAATTAATTAAAATATTTAATCAACAAGCTTTGACAATTCTTATTATCAGCAAATTTTTAGATCAAGTACGTCAACGTTTAAACATAAACATTTTTGTTTCAGGATAATATTGCTATTTACATTGTTTTTAATTTGCAAAAAAAAGATGACATCACTTTTATTAAAATAAAATTAAAAATTACAATTACTCATAAAGTATTCGTTTTATTTATATAAATATTCATATATATTTTATTAAATTTCACGATTCACTTATATGCATAAGAAATGTGTATAAAAATATTTTTGTTAGAAAGAAGAATTTTGTGCTAGTTACACTAAAATATTTTTTTTATTTATACTTTGATTTGCAAATAAATAACGTGCTGACTAAAAGAATTTACCGAAAATATTAATTATTTTTTTATAGAAGAGTAAAATATATTTTAAAAATAGTAAGCGAAAAGAAAGCGATGATAATTATGCTGAGACCAGATATCTGTGACAGAGGCAAAGCAGAAACCAAGAAATCTAAGCGAAACACAAAAAGAGCTATTTATTCCGAGTTAGACATATACGATTTTTTCTTCAAGTGTTCTAAACGAAACTAAACTAAAAATAAAGTATAATACATGCCAAGTAATCTTAATCTTACTAACAGTTGTAGAATAGTATGTACCTATTAGTATATATCATTTATATTTGTTACATGATTTCTGAGAATTAATGTTTTTTGATCGAATATCTGATGGGGTATACATTACATTTCTTGCACTTCTTCACATATTTGCAAATAATTAATTTCAAATTCAAGCGAAAATAAACAATGCAGCAGTCAATTAACTTAACTTGACTTAATAATTTTTAATATAGCCGTCGGAGATGTTAAATTAAATACATTTGACCGTGTTTATTTGGTCGAATATGCAATTTCTGACCGCCCTGGACGATGCAGATTGCATTTCTTGAACTTCTTTACACGTTTTCAATAATCAAATTAAAATTCAAGCGGAAATAAATAATGTAATTCAATTAATTTGAAGTTATAGTTATCAATACGGCTGCCAAAGATGTCAAATTAAATAAACTTGACGTTGTAGTTATGACTAACTCAGTGGCTTGCCGTCGGCCCCCCCAAGGCTAGCAGAATTAGCACAATTTTTATTCGTTTAGTCATATATTCAGCAGTCACTTCTAACGCTACAATTATTTACCCCAAAATATTGAGTCAACATTCATTATTTTAAACTATTAATTATTCGATTCATGTAAGATAAACTGGAAATCTGGTTAGTATTTGCTTCTTTTTTTTTTGCTTCTCCAAAATAAAATCCTCCCCCCCCCCCAAGACAAAATCCTGGCTGCGCCACTGGACTAACTACTGTATAATAATGTCATTATTTTACTAGTAACATAATGTTCTCTTTCTACGTAGAAAAATGGTAACGAAATATTTATATTATGATACGCTTGAAGAAAAAATATATTTACAAGTAAACTTGAAAAATTTGAACATATGTACTGAAAATAAACAAAGATAAACTTCAATTGTTTTCAAAGCCATCTTTTTTTATGCATGTCCAGAATGTTATTGACTTTCATGTTTTGACTACAATCATAATAATAGGTTCCAAAAACATTCAATTTAGCAAAGAACGTTACTAATTCATATTTTGCTTGAGAAATGCAAATGATTTATGCAGACAAAACAAAATAAGTGTATTTTTCTTAAAAATTTAAATTATCTTTCGATAAAATTTATATCATATTAAGATTTCACATTTAGAATTTTTTTTTATATATTTTTAATGAAGAAAAATCATTATTATTTTGGGCTATAACTACATCAAACTGTTAATGATTTAAATACTTACTTTTGAAGTAACATGACAATACTTAAAAAGAAATTTTATTTTGACACAATATCAAATAATTTTTTTAAATTTATGTTATACCTATTATTTTATTAAAAAAATTTCATATATGACTAGAATTATACAAAAATAATTATAGTTCTAACTTATTTAATAAATAATGCCGTAAGATTATTTTTGAAAAAATATGGCCATACATTATAAGCCTTGAGAATGATATTCATTTCCCACAAGTATGAAAATCTGCAGCATGATCTTGGCAAGTGCTGCAAACATATTGTATATAAAATTCTTGAGAAACAAATATATATATAAAATTTTGAGGCACATTGAATATATGATTCTTTTAGACACATGGTATATAATTGCTGTCACACACTTATTTCGCATTTCGATGAAATAATAGAGCTTGTAAAATGTCTTTTCAATAATCAATCCATTTACGAGTAACAAACATTTACAAATGTATAATTTCTTTTTAAACGCATGATATTTTAAACAGAAAAATAGATCTTTCATAACCGGAATTTACATAGAAATGTTTGAGTTTTTATGCTCGCTTGGTAAATTGAGTTGAAATTTTTTTTTTGTATACTATACATGTTGTCAAAGTTTGACAATTTTTAAAATCAAAACATGTTTTTTTCTGCGGGGTTTGGTGTGGAGCAAAATAATTTAAATAGTACATATTTTGCATCACCTTAAAGACGAGATTTCAAATTTTTTCGGACACAAACTTTCATTCAATTTCGTTCAAAATTGGCCGAGTTATACCTATTTGAAAATCGGTAAATTTTCTGATTTTACAAGTGGCGCGTTTTTTTTTAACTAATATATATATATAAGTAAATTTAACCAGCGTTTATAATATCGAGCAAAATATATTATGTATAAGTTGAAATATAAAATATGAAACAGATATATTTCAATTCATAAGTTATTTTGAAGATAATAAATTTATTTTATATACATGAGATCATATTGTTATTTAACTTCTATACTCCGTATGATAGCAGCAGCATGTTTCGTGTTTTATGCATGATAGACAAAGAAGATTTATAGTTTTGTTTCACAATTTTATGGCAAATGATTATTTTAATAGCTGTCTTAATGTTTGTTTATGACTTTATATATTATTCGCTTAGTTTATCTGCTAAACTTCTGTTTCAAATTTAATTTTCAACAAATTTGACGCTTCAGTTTCTTTTTTACCTGATTCATTATCTTTCACACTGAACACACGTAAAATGTTAAACGTGTTTTTCTCAAAATTATCTTTTTCGAAATTGTTTTAATTATTTATTATTTTCTGGTCAACAAAATTACAAATTTTCATTAAAAAACTTAATTGCCACCCAATTTTGAATTTGTTCAATTAAAAACAGAGACATGTAAAGTACACTCATACACTGTAAAAACATACTTGATTTTTTATTTCGGATGACTACAGCAGATGCTACTTTACAAGGTGCAAACAATATTATACTTGCGAAAGTTTCGCCTAAACCCTTGCAGTATAGTTTGTCTAGAGCTCATAAACTTAATGTATTGTAATAAAACGGCTTTCGGTTATAGTTCTGTATTATTAATAAATATTAATACAGAACAGTTCTAAATTTTTGTACTATGTTAATGTATTGTATTATGTTTGAAGGAAATTTGTATCTAAAATATTTGTATACGTATAATATTTCAAAACATTTTCACATAACTCTAAGTTATATTGAATGAGTGTATGTCAGTTTATGAGCTGTGGACACACCATACAAATATTTACACTGCATTTAAATAAAAAAATAATATTCTTCATTAATATAACTGCACAATAAAATGTTTTGAAAGTTTTAAAAAAATTTGATCCAATAATTACTTTAAAAAAGTTCTCAAAATTCATTAACTTTTGAGCTTTTACGTAACTCTATAAATTATCTAATGATGTATTATTTATTACGCTACAATTATTAATTTCGAAGACATATAAGCATTATAATTGTGACATATTTTTAGTCGAAGATCTGAAGTCCTGTATAATACATGTGTTTTAGACTCTCTGGTATATATTCTTTTAAAAACATCAGCTTATAGAAAATTTTCTACCCCATCTGTTGCATAATTTCAAAAATCCACTTTTTCCAAAAAAAAACTAGACAAGTCATTAGCATAATTCTTTTTTATTTTATTTATTAATTATTTCTGTTTACGTTTCTTGAAAAAAAAAAGCATGAATTAAGTTTACAAGTACATAATTCGAATATGGTACAAAATATTAAAAAAAAATTCAAATAAAAAAACATTGCTCTAAAACTTCGTCGCATATTATACCAACTTATTTCTTAAGGCCGAAAAGTTTCTAATTGTGAGAAAAATTTGGTTTTAAATTAGAAAATCTTGTCACTAATTTGTTTATTTATTTTTGATATTAATTTTATTTTTTTCAAAAAACATACACAGAAATAATTAATAAATAAAATAAAAAAGAATTATATTAATAACTTGTATAGTATCAGAGATAAAATCGGTTAAATTTTAAAAATGATTAAATTAAATTTTTTTTATTATTTTTGGAAAAAGTGTATTTTTGAAATAATGCAAAGAAATAGAAAGTGTGTCTACTTTTTTCCAAAAAAATATATACCACCTAGTTGCATTTTGCTTTTAAATAACCGTTTTTTGAATCTTTGACTATACTGCTACTAACATTACCTCTTCCTAGCACAAATATTGTAATTATATCTTTATAAAAATCAGTTGTACAATAATGCAATTGTAGAAAATACAACTGCTTCAAAAAAACCTTGCAAAAGTAATAAAACATATATATTATTCTTTATTTACAATAAAAACTCAAACATTTTCTTTCACATATATGGGTAGATAAATACATTAACTGTGTCTGAAGATAAGCGCGTACCACAATTCCAGAATTGTTATCAAGAAAGTTGTTTAAAGTTACATATATAAACATATATTATAACATAACAGAAGCTACATATGTGTAGGTATATTTTCCATATATGGTTAAAAAAAAATTCTGGTTACGATTCTAGAAACCGCATGAGTCATCCACGAACACGTAAAACATTAATTTAATAATTACTTTATTTTTATATACTTGGTATGACAATGAAGGTTCAATGATTTTTCATCGAATAAAAAGAGTTTGTGCCACATTCTTATGGATACACATGGCGTTATTATGTATGTATATTATCGTTTAAATAAAATTTGATTTAAAGTTACATATAAGATCAGTGGAATTTAATGAAATAATATAAAAAATGTACAAAATTATATATTTTAAAATTTAAAATAGTTTTTACAGAGCAATCACCCGAAAAATATTTTTAACTTAGTGATATAATGGATATAGGTACATGAAAAATATTTTTAAAATGGTAAATATTTGCAGATAACAAAAAATCATTATTTTTAGTTTGTCATAAATCTTTCCAATCTTATCTTTTTTTCCAGAAAACATTATTCTGACATCAATTTTATCAACAAAAATTATTTTTTTGTTGAAATATCCGTGTACATATGTTATTAAATAAATGTTTACAATAATTCTATAACGTAAGTTATGTGTGAAAAAAAATAAAAAATTAACAAATTATATTATATGAGGCGTATAGATGCAAAAGTCACTATTCGACAAAAAGTAAAAAATGAGATTTTGCGCGATTTGGACGTAGAATTTTACAAGGAATACGATATTTAGGTTAGTTAGAAAAAAAAACTCAGTATTTAATATGAGAAACACTCTTTAAAGTTTAGTGTTGGATGCAAAACTCACTACTTGCGTTGATAGTTTAGATGCAAACAGTTATTTTGTATGAATTAATGATGTATGAAACCAATGATTCACGATTTTAAATAAGTATTGCCATCTAGTAACAAGATTTTATCATCAAAATACAATTACACTTAGCTATAACAGTTTTTTGCAAATATCTCAGAACTTAAACTTTGCAAATAGTGAGTTTTGCATCTATACGACTTCATATATGATTCACATAATAATAAATAATAAACAAACAAAACAGAAACAAGTTACTAGGTAATAAAGTAAGTACTAGGTTAAAAAAAAAATTATAAATTATTAATTAAAAAGTCATTTTTTTTGCAATTTCATTCGGAGCGCGGAACGGACCTGGAACAGCTGTATTAATACCGAAGCAATTGTATTAATACTGGGGCGGGGCGGTATAATTTTTTGGCTGCTCCAATGCCCTAGTGTTGTAAAGGGTTGTAAAATATCCGAAAGACCTACAGTGTAAAAAATTTAATTTAAATTCATGTAATTTTACATAGTTTTTAACAGTAAAATAACAACATTTTGTAATTTTACTATATAATAAAATAAAAAGAAGAAGAAGAATTTAAACCAATAAATATAAACTTGGTCAATTTTAAAATTTTATATAAATATTATAAATATTTTATTTTGACCATAAGCACAACTCGACCCTTTCCAAACCGCTGTACGCATCTGACACTCGGCCTAACTAGCTTCACTACCTAGGTTTGACCCGACCCTTATTTGTACGCAAGTGACACTAAATAATGTTTGTACGCAAGTGGCACTATTTCGTTTAATACTATAGAAATAATAATTTGAAAATTTTACATATTATGAGAACTAAAATTTACAAACAATTATACAAAAATCGGTCGTTTGATGGTATAAGATTTCAAAATTTAAGAAAGATAGTTTCAGCATTTGACAATTATAATTGTATAATCAATCCATTTAAATCAAAAAAATTGAGTAATTTATCATAATCGCAAAATGGTATTAACAACTACTGTTCGGCTGTGTGCAAAATTTCTCAATCAAATTAATCATAAAAAGTAACAGATAGAAAACGTAATACGATCATTTAAGGCCATTGAGTGTAATAATATCGTTTTCAAAAACCATCTGCTACATAGACGATATATAAGTTTAGCGAATCAAGGATAATCTTACACCATAATATCTCCTCTGTGTGTGCCCGTAAGAAAAACGATATCTAATTTATATGTTTAGAAAAATTGAAAAACTTCGACTAATTTCTTATTTTATGAGAACCATATATGGATAGATCTAGTGTGTTATGTGTGTGAGTCCAAATCCAAATAAATTTTTCTTTTTTTTTCTATACATTTATATAAGTTGTAGTTAGTACCAAATTTGGCAGGTTTGCATGTTGTCATGGAAACGAGGAATGAGATCTTTTAAATTCAATTAATTGTGTGTGTGTGTGTGTGTACCGTTAGTTTTTTAGGTTAATGTTTTGCGAGTTAGTTTATTTTTTAATTAGTTTTCATTGAGTATGTTAAGAGTAGGTATTTTGCAATTGACGGATATAGTTAATTAAAAATTGGAAAATATTTATATTTATTACAATATTACTATTTTTATAAAACAAACGTAAATATATTGAAATACAAAAGCTTTAGGATTAAGTTCTGTATATATTTTATTTAAATATTCACGTTTCAATATACTTTGATGAAGATATACGTAGAGTATAAGGAAACGTCGATATTTAAATAAAATATATACAGAACTTAATCCTAAAACTATTTTATTTTTTATTGTAATGAGTCCTGAAAGATTTTTTACTATGTACAAATTGAAAAAATTAATTGTTGTTAAATTTTTTTTATGTGATTTAAGAGAAATTATTTTATTTTATTAACTTTTCGCCACTGTAGGATCATATTTTTATTTATTATATATCTGTAAGAAATATTTTTCAGTAACATTTATCATTTTTAAGAAAAACTACATAAAGTAAAAGAATAAATAATAAATATTATAGATAATAAATTTTAAAATTAATTCAAAGATTAATTTACATATAATATTATTAATACTTATAAATTTTAAAACTAAACAAAATATATTATTAAATCAAAGATCAGAGATTCTTTTTTTATTTCATAATAGATACTTTTTTATTGCGTGATTTGTAAATTTTATTATGTACTATTAAAATTATCATACATACAATTGTTTTTATCTTTGTAGACAACATCCGTAAGCACATGAGCCTTCAGGAGTTGATGGTCAAAGAATGCAAGGGGCAGAGTCCCCTAGTCTAGCACAGTAAAAGAGTATAGATTATTTAAAAACAAAAAAACAGAGTGTAATTATCTAAGTATATACAGGGTGTAACAGAATAACTATTCCTAATTTTAACTGGAGTATCCTGGGCTCAGAATATGAAGATTTAATGCAAATCACTCAGATAAAATATGGCTCCTTACTGAGCTACAGGGTGTTTTATATAAAAATTTAAAAACGATTTTTGCCCAATACTTTAAAACTATTTGACGTATCCTTATCATACTTGGCAGAAAATGTAGGTACCGTACACCATACTAAATTATGTTAAATAAAAGTTTCTGGCTACTGCCAGTGGCGTACAACAGGGGCAAGTGAGAGGTTGATTCTTCCTAAATTCTACGCCACTGGCGGAATTGTCATTTTAGCACAATTTTTCGATTCTCCAATACTTGCTGTGTAAAAAACATACTCTTCCTTTGTAACGATAAAGTCACTGTTTTTCGAGATATTTAAAGTTAAACATAAGCAGCACCCTTGGGATTTTTTCAAAATTTGCCCAAAAAAATCTGAAAAAATTCAGTAAAATAGAGAAAAAAATTAGCTACATAATAACTAAGTAACTTTTTTTTCTAACTCATTCTGATTTGGCTGTAAAAATTATTGAAAATAAAAAAAATAAAATGCAAAAAATATTAATTTTCAATAATTTTTCCAGCCAAACCAGAATGAGTTAGAGAAAAAGTTACTTAGATATTATGTAGCTAATTTTTTTCTCTATTTTACTGAATTTGTTCAGATTTTTTTGAGCAAATTTTGAAAAAATCCCAAAGGTGCAGCTTATGTTTAACTTTAAATATCTCGAAAAACAGTGACTTTATCGTTACAAAGGAAGAGTATGTTTTTTACACAGCAAGTATTGGAGAATCGAAAAATTGTGCTAAAATGACAATTCCGCCAGTGGCGTAGAATTTAGGAAGAATCAACCTCTCACTTGCCCCTGTTGTACGCCACTGGCAGTAGCCAGAAACTTTTATTTAACATAATTTAGTACGGTGTACGGTACCTACATTTTCTGCCAAGTATGATAAGGATACGTCAAATAGTTTTAAAGTACAGGGCAAAAATCGTTTTTAAATTTTTATATAAAACACCCTGTAGCTCAGTAAGGAGCCACATTTTATCTGAGTGATTTGCATTAAATCTTCATATTCTGAGCCCAGGATACTCCAGTTAAAATTAGGAATAGTTATTCTGTTACACCCTGTATAGGTCACCCTGAATAATAATTACAATAATCATAAAAACTTGATTGAATATAAAATTCTATATAAAATATAATTTATCAAATTGACGGAAATAAAGTAATAATAAATTATTAAATTATTTATAATAAAATCTTAAATACTGTATTCAAAGTTAATTTATGATTTAATAATAATACATCATATATAGTCTAAGTCAAGTTCACATTTTACATATTATACAGATATAGTTGAATATTATAAATGACAATAATATGTATAAGTATACCTGTTCTATGAAAATCTAAGAACAAGTTGATTATAATATATATTAGTCTTAAGTCAGCTTAACATAGTATAGGCAGTTCAAGTGACATTAACTGAAATCTAAGGAATTCCCAGAATGCACCCGTTGGCACAACTCAAACATATATACATATTTTATCACACATATACCTATGGTATTTGTATGTGTGCGAAAATTAATATATGTGTAGATTAACTGTTATACTTAAACGATTCTTGTAAAATAATAATTAATATAATTATAATATGAAAAGAAAAAAATATTCATAACTATGAATATATGCTTATTTGTATTTTTTCATACTGATCATATTTTATCCAAATTTTAACTAAATTTTCCACATATAGGTTAAGTAATTCCACATACCCTGAAATATTTTCCATTAAATATAATAAATTAGAAAAAACCTTTCGCGATAGAAGCCAGTCCCGGGTTCATTTCCAGTAACGCTGAATAATACATTTTTTAAAAGCATTTAATAATCTATACATATATAGAACACAATGTGGTATATTAGAGTGTCCGTAAAAAAAATTTTTTTTTCCAGTAAAGCTAAAATCGATAATTTTACATCTAAGAAGAATTAGCAGTAATATTTTTTGCTTGTTTTTAAGGAAGTAACAGGTTCTACTACACAACTGAAACTTTTGGAAAACGCGTGTTAAAACATACACGATATAAACGATATACATATGTATTTACACGCGTTTTCCAAAAATTTCTGTTGTGTAGAGTAACCTGTTACTTTAATAAAAATAAACAAAAAATATTACTGCCGACGTTTTTTCGATGTAAAATTATCGATTTTAGCCTTATTGGAAAATAATTTTTTTACAGACACTAATTGTATATTCACTGTAAAAAATATAATGTATATTTATGTAATTTTACATAACTATTAATGATAAAAATTGACCAAAAACTGCAAAATAGGTTTAAAGTAGTGAATCTCATAGCTCATAGCTCTCATAGCTCATAGTTTCGTTGCTTATAAATTTAAAAAAATAAAATATTTACACATTTTAATAACTTAAACAATTATTATTCGATATTAAGATCTAAATCTAAGTTTATATAAAATTTTAAAATAATAAAAACTACAATTTAATAATAAACATTTTTTTTTCAGATGTAAACAGAATAAAAGAGTGGACGATTATGAAAAGATTGAGAACCTCTGTTTTTCGAATAACAACAAATTATTATTTAATACTATATTACTATACTTGTATGTTTACTGAAATTATCAAATATAGTTGATCTAACCTTAATTGGTACATTGTCAAGGCTACAAAAAATAAATGTCATTTTATTTTGAAAACCAAATAAGCCAAATAATTTGTCTCTTGTCACATTTTGTAGACTTTAATTTCTATTTTAATTATAAATATGTTAATTTGTGTAACATTTACAACGTTACATAGTTGCGTCAAAAGTAAAAATGTACAATTTTGTATAATGCGTTACTTAATTATTATGTAAGATAGTAAAAAATCTTTCAGAACTCATATATTAAAATAAAAAAGCCATAGTATTTACTTCTGTATTAATTTTAATTAAAAAATCGACGTCTCGACGTATTGTACGTATATCACTATAATCAGGAAAAATTATTATGTTAGAGTAAGTCAAAACATTGATCTTTTAATTAAAATTAATACAGAACTTAAATTCTAAAGAAAATGTAAAACGCCAGAAATTATACATATATTTAAATATATATATATATATATATATATATATATATATATATATATATATAAATAAATAATTATATATTTAGTACTGAAAAAATACTAAAATAATTTTATATTATAATATCACTTCTATAAACATTAATTTTCAAATTACATTTGATATTGATAAAAAAAAAACTAACAATCTTAAAGAATATGAAAAATTATACAATTTTTGTGATTTGCGATTATTTGATATCTATATATTACCGATTTTGAGATATAGTTCAAAATTTTATTGACAAATTTTTTTATGTAAATTTCACTGCTTAAAATTTTTTTGTAGTACTTAAAATATTATTTATTTCTCATCAAAGTTTTATTTTTATTTTCGAAAGTTTGAGGACCTTTACTTATCATACCAAAAACAAAAACTAAAATAATCATTTTAATCATTAACATTGTAAAAATATTCGTAACATTATCAAGAATAAAACATGCAATATTTAATCAATTATTTACAAATTTTATTGTAACATTGATTTTAAAATAGTTCCGTGTTTGCATATTTTAAAACTGTAAACATATAACTAACTTCAATACTGCAATGGCATAAATATAAAAAGTGTTCGTATCAAAAATTCTATTGGCATAAAATCATGCACACAAGTAGATGACGCACATACACTGTACGAATGACGGGATAAAAAGAATATTTTGTACATTAACCCAAACATAAAACAAGTATGACTCACAGTCTGCAGGGGAACAGGTAAAAATTCTAAATCATTACTGTTTTCTTTTTTTTTTGAATCATACAAGATAAAATTTTACAACGCTGACAAAGACTTTAGACATTTCATGTTTAAAATGAAAACTAATAACAAAAAAAAAAAACTATTTTTAGTTATTACTTTTAAAGTTTATCTTTTTCCATATTTGATAATAAATTTTAATAATTACAAGATAAAGTATTATTGTTTCTATAATGTGCCGAAATATATTTAAAATCTTATTTCAATCATTTCGTAAACTAATTATAGTTTTTAGCAATCGTAATCTAGTGATGTTAGTTAACAACCATTGTAACTAATTCAAGTTAACAAAACTAAAGGTTAAACAACTGTTAAAGAGTAACCATAGACCGTAGACTCGGATCCCAAAACCGAGCGAAACACAAGAAGAGCTTTCTATTCCGAGCTTTCTCTTCAAGCGTTCTGAACAAAATTAAACTAAAAATACATGCGTTAAAAAGTTACTAACAGTTATAGAATAGTATATGTGTATATTATTTATATGTTAGGTGATTTGTGCGAATTATTAATCTTTCTTTGATCGAATATACAATTTCTGACCACCTTGCAGTATACATACATTGCATTTTTTGTAATTCTCCATAAATTTTCAATATTATTTTTTTCTTCAAGCATTCTAAACAAAACTAAACTAAAAATAAAGAAAAATACATGAAAAGAAACCTTAAATTTACTAATAGTTCTAGAATATTATATATATATATATATATATATATATATATATATATATATATATATATATATATATATATATATACAGTCGATTCCGCTTAATTGGGACACCGCTTAATTGGGACAGCCGCTTATTTGGGACAAATCTCAAAGAACAGAAACCAAACCAAGGAACCAACAGTAAATTTACATGTTTAATTGGGACAACATTCCGCTTAATTGGGACAGTAAATTTAAGATCACAGTATATATTATGTTAGAAATATGTATTCACAAGAAAAAATATTTACAAAAAATTTAATATGATACGCTTCATATCTTTTTGATTCACAAGATGGAAAATTATATTTAAAAAACTAGCAAATATGTATCAATTAATTACATTAGTATCGCGCACTGTGAACTTTTTTCCCAACACATTCATTCACGTATGAAGTACGGATCCACGCGCGCTCAAAGGTTAATGTTTACCCTCGCGTCGGCGTGGCGCGGCACCGGTCATTAAAGCTGTGAGAGTCTACCCTGCTGTCTCAATCGTTACGTATTCAGTTATGATTCAGTTACCACTACACCTCGCGCGTGGAAGGTTCGTTAAACTTACATTTTGTCGATTTTATTTAAAAAAAATTGACTTGCCAAGATGCCAAGAAGTGATATGACAGTTTCTAGTAAAATTGCTTTGCTGGATAAGTGTAGAAGTAAAATGTTTCAAAAACAAAAGACAGACTACACTTGACACATTTTTGAATTGAATTAAAAATGTATGTATTTATTTATTATTTTATTTTGGAATTTATTATTATTTTTTCTTAAAAGTTTATATTTTTTTGGTTATATGTAGTTTATAGTTTTTTCCAAGAATTTATAAAATAAAATTATTGAAAGAAAAATATGGATTGCTTAATTTTATGTAAAATTCGGTTAATTGGGACAGCCGCTTAATTGGGACAAAATGCCCTAGTCCCGATGTGTCCCAATTAAGCGGAATCGACTGTATATATATATATATATATATATATATATATATATATATATATATATATTTATTATTCATATTTGTTACGTGATTTGTGAGAATTAATTTGTTGTTGCTCGAATATACAATTTCTGACAAATTTGGCAGTGCACATTGCATTTTTTGCACTTTTTCAATAATCAAATTCAAAATCAAGCAAAAATAAACAATGCAATTGTTAATTAACTTAACTTGACGTAATAGTTTTCTCAATATGGTCGCCGAAGATGTCAGATTAAATACACACGTTGTAGTTATATTTGGTGCTGCCCATAGTAACTAACTGCTGTATAATAATGTCATTATTATATTAGTAACATAATGACCTCTTACTACATAGGCAATATGGTAACGTAATATTAATATTACGATACGCTTGAAAAAAAGGTTTATAAATTAATAATATAGATTTATGTACTGATTATTATGTACCATAACGAAAGAAAAAATCAAATTTAATTAGAAACTATTTAACTTGAATTAAATTTCAAGTAACAGCTGATATTTCTCCTTGACTGATTAAACTACATATATACTACATACAATTTAGTATTTACAACATCAGGTAGTTAAGAATCTCGTTTCAAATATTTTTTTTCCTTTTTTCAGTTTTATTTTATTTTCGTAATTAATTCATACTATATATGGCAAAACTACAAGTTACATTCTCTCATTTATAAACGCAGGTAGGCTACATACATACATACATATAGAGCTCTCTGTACTATAATGTTATGTCAAATTGCATTATTCAATTGCGCATGCGTAACCCTATTTAATTGAATCAATGAAACTTACGTCCAAACTAGATGTTTACGTTTACAAACTTATAGAGAGAAAATAAAAATGCGAATTCCATTCCAAACAGTTTAGATGAAATCGTGTGATATTAAAATGTAATTAATTTATTAATTAATATTAATATTGAACGCGACACTTGCTCTAGAATTTATTTCATTTATTTTCTTGAATTATTTATCAATAGCAAATTCAAAAGCTGTCAGATTTGTCGTAATTAGTTAATTTACTATATACATAGTTTATTTTCAGGAAAAAAACGATATTTCAAATTTATTGAAAATTATGACTTAATTAATTTGAATCACACCTCACTTTTAAAACTGATTTTTGTCAAAATTACTTTCGACGTTTACTTAGCAATTTGAATTAGTTTATTTGAATTTTATAATATTAGATATCAAAAATAGAAATACCATTCATATATATTCATATTTGATAAGAGGTAAAAATTAAAATTTATTTTAAAGCCATTGTTTCCAAGTAGAAATAATAAAAGAGCATGTATGACATGTTTCATAAATGTAGATGAAATAAGTTTTAATCGAATATGAACTAATTTCTGCTAGAACAAGATTAGAAGTATATGGGTAAACCCATATATAGACTACTTTGACATTTCTCATTTTTCTTTGGCAACACTGTATTTTAATAATATTATAATTTATGTGGGCATTAAGAGATACTTTTCTGAAAATTTGATCAAAATCGAATAAATAATGTAGCCACAATGAATTTTAAAAAATTTTTTTTTTCGATAAGTTGGCAACACTGTATTTTGTTAAAATTGCATAATTTATTTAGGCACTAGGAAAAACTTTTATGAAAATTTGATTAAAATCGGTTAAATAAAATGGTCATAATAAATTTTTAAAAATTTTATTAATTTTTTTCTCGGAAAGTTGGCAACACTGTATTTTGTTAAAATTACATAAATTATATGAATCCTAGGAGAAACTTTTGTGAAAATTTGAGTAAAATCGGTTGAATAATATGGCCATAATAAAAATTTTAAAACTTTAGTAATTTTTTTCTCGGAAAGTTGGCAACACTAAATATTAATAAAATTATGTAATTAATGGGAGCATTAGGGAAATCTTTTCTGAAAATTTGATACACCCACATAAACTAAGTTCAGATTCGTCATCTAGAGGCTATATGAAGGATTTCTATACAATTTATTTTTTTTTGAAAATGTTACAGACACCGTACCAAACGCTATACTACTTTTTCCTTGCAGTCAAAGTAGTAATAAATACAGAGTTTATACCATATCCTTATGAGTACATAGCGAAGAATGAATATATATATATGTATATATATATATACTGGGTGTCCCATTTTAATCCGCCACCTGCAATAACTTTAAAATCGTGCATCGGACAAAAAAATGTTACGGATAAAAAGTAAATGGTTTCGAGGGGGACATCTGATGCAGAGACCCTTGCCCCCTCTGGACCCCCTGAGGGGCGGGAAAGGGGGGCAACTTTGAAATCTTAAATGGAACACCCTATTTTTTATTGTAGATTCTGATAGGCCATTAAAAAGTATGTAAATTTTATTTCAAGACTTTTTTTTATCTTTGATAGATGGCGCTGCAAACAGCATTTTTTTTCTCAGTTTATCAATCTTCAATTTGAAAAAAAAAAGTGTAACTAAGTACGATATTCAAGATTTTTTCAGTTTTTTGGGAAAAGGGGGGGCAAGGGTCACTGCATCAAATATCTTCCTCGAAACCATTAACTTTAAGTTAATGGTTTAGAGGGGTATAACTTTAATCTGATTCAGTGACCCTTGCCCCCCCCTCTTCCCAAAGAACTGAAAAGAACTTGAATATCGTACTTAGTTACACCTTTTTTTTCAAATTGAAAACTGATAAACTGAGAAAAAAAATGCTGCTTGCAGCGCCATCTATCAAAGATAAACAAAAAGTCTTAAAATAAAATTTACATACTTTTTAATGGCCTATCAGAATCTACAATAAAAAATAGGGTGTTCCATTTAAGATTTCAAAGTTGCCCCCCTTTCCCGCCCCCCAGGGGGTCCGGAGGGGGCAAGGGTCTCTGCATCAGATGTCCCCCTCGAAACCATTTACTTTTTATCCGAAACATTTTTTTGTCCGATGCACGATTTTAAAGTTATTGCAGGTGGCGGATTAAAATGGGACACCCAGTATATATATTTCGATTAAAATTATTCATACTTTTTTCTCCTCTTGCTTATCCGGTTTTTTTCGTTATCCGGACTATCTTAATCCTCATTTAGATTCTCTTCTATTTAATAGAAATAAATATCAAGTATTATAAGAAGTTTAAAGCCGATACAAAATGAATTCCGAACAACTTTCGTTTAAACTGTAAACATTCTTCTGTAATTTGTCATACATATTGGAGATAATGTAACGAGCGCAAAGACAGTTTAAAAAATTAAGTAGTGGTGGTGCCATCACCATCTGATACCAAATACCCATTAACAACACCACATAAGAAGTGCATAAGAATGTGATTCATCTTTCGTGATGAAATGACTTGGGCGCGCAAAGGATGTTTAAAGTCAACAAATTGTTCGTTTTCAAAGAATCGAAATAACGGATGTTCACTTTAATATCTCAGTAAATATTGCTTTAGCAGATTTTTTTTTTCTGTTCACGTCTCATCTTTATTTATCACCTTGCAAATCCATTTTTAAAAAATTAAAAATTTTAAGTTTGCCTTCACTGTTTATATTTCAAGCAGAACTTTTTGTAAAATCTAACGGCTAGTTTACTAATCATGGCAGTAGTCATAAGTATAACACAAGATTCAATTATTTGTTCCTGATTCCGATTAATAATTTACAAAAATCAAAAAAAAAATCCATATATAATCTCCAGTCATATTTTCAATAAATTGCCTAGGAGCATAAGCATTACTGGCATAGCTAAGTTGTCCGAATTTAAGAATGCTTTAAGAAAATTTTTCATTGAAAAATGTTATTATAATGTAAATGAATTACTTGTAAATTAATACTATATACAGGGTGTCCCCGGATGGGGTTGCGCACTCTTGTAAACTTTTTTATTTTTGAGTTTTCGGCAAAATGTTATTCTTCATAAAAAGTTTTGCTTGGCCTGAAACTTAACCTTAACTTCTCATTCCGAACAACTTTTCTTAACAAGATTTTGGCATACTGTGAACAGAAAAGGTACTTTACCTAAAATGAAAATAGTTTTTGCTCAACTGGAAAGGCCTACTTGATTTTAAAAAATCGAAAGTAGGCTAAAAATAAGTTTCAGGCCAAGCAAAACTTTTTATAAAGAATAACATTTTGCCGAAAACTCCAAAATAAAAAAGTTTACAAGAGTGGGCAACCCCATCCGGGGACACCCTGTATATTGTTGACCAATCCTATACTAATGTATTTTAGTCGTTGGATAAGATTATTATTATTATCTTGATAGTTTTTTACACTTTAATGAGAAATATTATTATTTTTATTATTTAATTATTACAATATCCAGGTTATTAGATAAGAGTATATTTTATTATAAATTTACAAATAATCCTGACCACATCGGAAGTGGTAATTAACTGATGTCACTCTTATGTGTTTTACGAATATTTCGGAACAGAAATATATTTCGAAAAAAATTAATTAACAAAATTTGCTAAACAAATTATAACTAACAACTTTTATTTTGAACATTTTTCGACACGGCTAAAAAAATTTTTTTTTTTTATAATTTTTCATATTTTTATGACATATATGTTATGTAAACAAATGTCAATTAAATTTCTTCAAAAATAATTTTAAATCCTGAAATCGTATCATTATTTTAGTTGCTAAAGATAAATAATATTTACATAATTTGTGGTTAAATTTCGATAATAAAAATAATAAAATTAAACTATTGTTAACCATATTTGCGCAACATTAGTATGCAATACTAAAAAAGACAAATGAACCTCAACCGGAAAAGGAGTGAACTGTTATAATTCTTTTTTTTTCTGCTTAAAATTAGCATTCCATTTTGGAAATATTACGCTAACATGACTCATATGGATTTTCTTATGAAACCAACATTTTCATATACACGCATTTTATAAGTTAGAAAAAAAAGAAACGTTAATAAATACAGCATAATATTAACATTAAATTTAATTAATTAATTTAAATTTTTAAGTTACGTACATAATAGTAAATTATGCAACAAGTGCATAAAGTAGATCTTTCTTTTATAAATGAGAAATTTGACAATAGCAATCCCGCGAATGAAAAAAAAACCACTTTATGCATTCTATGATTATTTGCAATTAAAAGTAATTTTCACCAACATCAAAATTTAATTTCAAAAATTTTAATGTTTCTAATCCCAAGTTTGAGAATCTTATTTCAATTGTTTTACAATGTACTCTTTGAATATATTTATGTATGAATAACGAATAAAAAATGACAGTTTAAGACACTTTTTTACTATTATCATAAACAGATATGTTACACACGAAAAAAATTGTGAAATAAAGTACAGTTTTTTAACAGTCATAGAAAAAGAATATTTCATGCAATGCAACAAATATTTTCGATAATTAAATTTTATAATTCAATAAAATATCAATTTGATTTGATCAATAAACTATATACTTTTCCTGGAATAATTAAATATTATAATAAATTTTATTTAATATTTATCGGTACATAAGATTATATTTTATAAACAAAGATAGTGTGCACTTTACAAACAGTCACAATATTTATGAATAACACAAATCTAACCTTTTGAATTATTTTCAATAAAAGAATGTAAAATTGAAATAACGTCAAATTTATTTCTTAATATATTCTAAATTATTTATGTATAAAGTACTGGAAATGCATTTTCTGTACTTAATTATTATTAGGAATTTCGTTCAATAGAAAGTGGCAAATATTATGTTGTCGCACACTAAACTTGGCTAAGCGTACCTCCTAAACGCTGGATAAATAGATTTTACTGCGGGAATGCTGTATGAGAGGTATTTCCATCATTTTCATATCATTTTTTACATTATTCAGAATCCGAAATTCAATATTTCGACGATAAAAAATATTATTCATTTTTTTCAAAGCTACCTACTATTTGTATTTTTTTAATGTGATATTTTTACGCCATGTCTCTGTTTCTCCACCTAAGTTGTATTATTTCACGGATATATTATACGATGTGTCTAAGAAAATTATGTACAATGTGCTCTATTAACTATTAAGTAAAAACTATGTTTATAAAAGAAATAAAAAATGTGAATTTATAGAATTTTCTGGACTGGTATGCTGTTGTCCGTCTGTCCCTCGATATATCACGATTAAGTCGTGCTACAGCCCTATGTAAAATTATATTAATTATATGAATTGAGTATCAAAAATATGTATACATATAATTTTTTTACAATATTTATATTTTAGTAGATCTCAAAACACTTGATATAATAGTATACATAATTTAATTAATAATTAATTTTATTAATTTCTCTAGGATTGAAATTAATTTAGTTTTACAGGAAAACTAAAGCTATAAAACATATTTTTAACAATTAATAAATAAATATTACTTCACTGTAGATAAATTGAACTTAGATAACAGGATAACAACCAATTACACCGTTTTCGAAGTATGTATTTCCGTATAAAATAATAAAAATAATTTTGCAGATAAAAACATATATATTAAAAAAATCCTTCAGAATGATTAATTATAATTTCAATTTAATTTTTTTATTATTTATTAATTAATTATTTTTCCGTTTATCTTGAAGAATTATCAAAAATTGATATAAATTTTTGCAAAATTAGATAAATTTCGAAAATCTGTAGAGGCGAAAATAATTTCAATTTTAACTTATTTTCATATTAATTATTTTATTTGTATCACTTTTCCTGATGATGATGTAGGTAGAGTAGATGTCGCAACGTCCATTATTTAAAAAAAAAAATTAATACAGAACTAAATCCTAAAGCCGTTTTATTTCAATAATTTTTCTTTTTATATTATATTATATTAAAGAATTATCAAAAAAGAATATAAATTTTTGGCAAAATCAAATGAATGTCGAACATCTGTTGAAGTGAAAATGATATAAAAAATGTTGCTAATAAATTATTTGCGCTGACATCGGAGTATGCGAAAATATATTTTGAAATATTTTTATACCGTATTTGGCAATGTTTTTGTGTATTTATGCTGGTCGATGTATTAAGTAATGTGACACTAATTCGTAAGTTTTTTTTGTTTGTTTATGAATGCCGACGTGATAAGCACATACCAATAGATCAAAGCACCGACATGTTGATTTATTGAACTGTTATTGATTTCTTCAAATGCATATTATTAATTTTTGCTTAAGCCATATGTTACAGTTTCATCTTCTAAGATCTAATAAGTCACTTTTTGTTTCTTTATCAATTATTTTATTAATTATTTTATTGTAAAATATATTCATTTGTAATTATCTCAAAATGTTTTTTTAAATATTTGGTTGCTATATAACAACGGTGGGCAAATGCGGCTCCGAGAGCCGCACTAAGTCAAGTGCGGCTACCATTAAAGTTTTAGAGGATGGGTGATATATTTACGACACATTAGTAAATATATTTTTATGATATAGATTTCTGTTATACATATTTCATTTTTATTATATTTGAATTTTATTACTAAAATTTTGAAATAATTATTTTCTTTTTCATTGTTATATTTTTATGTTTATAATGTTATAATGATATTTTTTCTATATTTTTATGTTGTGACTTGTGAAAATATGTAATTTTATTAAATAAAAAAATTTATTTGTGTATGGCTCTTTATAGAATATTAAAAACCGGATTGCGGCTCCCTTAGGTCTCATGTGTGCCCACCCCTGCTATATAATGATAGCAATGAAAGTGTATTGCACGAACAAAAGTTGCCAAGTAGTAGGGATAGAAGAACATGTATGAGAAGAATTATGAATATGGATGAAGCTAAAGTTGCTTGTCTGGATAGGGATGTTTGGAGGAAACTGATTTCGGGATAATGGAAAGAATTTGTGATACCCTTTTGGGTACATGGCGTGATTGTGTATGTATGTTTTTTTTGTTTACTTATAAGTAATAAAATAAAGTCATGCAATATGATTTAAATTTTGTTGTTATGTGTGAAAAGTCCGTAATTTTTTTTCAGTGATAAATTTTAAATTATAAGCTATTAGTCGCTAATGTTTCTGTTTAATTACTCATAATAAGTACAAATCGTGCATCATTTAGAAACAAATTTTTGACTTTTTATAGCACAACATTGACTTCGGAATTTAACGTACAAATACGTAAAAGTATATTGGGTATTCCATTTAAAATTTGAAATACATTTTGTAAAATTTATATCATTCTATGAGCCCCTATACCTAGATTATTCCTGCAAAATTATATTGCATTGGCTCATACCACAAACTCGGTTTTTATTTTAGTTCATTTGTTTAATTCTGTTCTTATGACAGTTACGTTGTTTTAAAACTGGTATTAAGTATTATATAATTTGTTAATAATTTATTTTCACTAAATATTTGGAACAGATTTGAACATGCTCATTCAAGTCATCTACCAATGCTACCAAACTGACAGCAAGTAGACCAAACAGCTGGCTGGCAATGGAGTATGTATATTTGTTGTCAGTTGGTAGCAGTGTGGTAGATGACAAAAATACGCATATCCTCACAAATCTGTCAAAAATATTTAGTAAAAATAAATCAATTCCAAATAATTATTCATGATTTATTTCAAATAAATTATTGCTGTCTAAAGTAGCCTTTAGCTAAAATCGCTTTTAAAATAGAGCTCGTAATAAATTTTTACATTATATAAATATAAAATACGTATATTTTATGTATGTAATTACTTACTTTTTCGGTAAAACACACATATATAATATGATAAATTAATTATTTTACTTAAATTACAAAATTATATTATTTTTACATAAAATTTATGTAAACCATCGTTTTACTGAAATAATAGGCAATTTTTTTACTACGATTTTTTATGTTTAATGACAACAATTTTTTACAGTGCACTCTCAGATTATTATAAATGTTTGTTATTCAACAGGAGTAGAAAAACATTATAACCTAATTTCATCTCACTTTTTCTTTATTCGCCTGTGTGGAAATCTCCGTTAACAAGATGATAGTATATAATTCGAAGGTCAGTTGATCGAGACAGAATTGAATTCCAGTCAACTTTACAATCAAAAGAGTCCAGTCAGTTTGCTATGTCATAATATTACAATCATTACTCTCGCTGTGTGTAACGCATTACAACATATTTGAGAGCCTACCACACACAAACACACATCAGAGAAACATACATATGCGCTATATTATATTTACAATATACAGTTATATCGTATCGTACTGTGTGCGCCATATTATTAATAAGCGCCTATATCAACAGAACTGTATTAGTATAGAAATTAATTAAATTCAGAGAGAATAAACGAGCGTGCTCAGCAGGAAATAATATATAATGCTATTTATATTAAAGGGATAGATATATAAATGAACATTTAAATATGTCAATGAACGCCAGATAATAGAAATTACAATTTAGGCTATTTACACGTCATCGTCAGTAGGTTAGGTTAAATTATGTTTGGTTTCATTTGTTAGGTTGTTTCATTTTATAAATTGATATTTAATGTACTGTTAATGCATATCAAATAATGGTTGTAAATTTCTATTAATGGTTGTTACATTGTACTATACTGGCGTTAATTCTCCTTTTTTCCCTTAAATCCCATCCTTTATATTAATTAAAATTGCAATTTATTTTATTAAATTCTCATTCAACTATTTTATTCCCTTAATATTTATGCTGCAATTATATGAACATCTTGTAATACTCATAGGGCTAAGAGATATTTTGTCTTTTTCTAATAAAGATAATTCTTCTTTTGATAGAAAAAAACACAGTATCTCGTAACCAAACTTTTATGCAACCCTGTATTATTATACAGTAATACCTCGCTATTAAATAATTATGCTAACGAATAATATAATTCACCTAACAAATATTTTGATAACAAAGAATCTTTTTATTCAATATCTTGGATTTCATTTATATTTCTGTTGTTGTGTTAAACAGTTAGATAGTATAGTTAGTGACAATTGTGTTATGTTTTCATGGTTTTTTATGTTTCACTGTTTACTAGAATATTGTATGTTACGTCACTGGTAATTGATGATGTCAACGAAGTTTTGCCATTTTAAAGCACTAAATTTTTGATCGAATTGTTTTAATTCATATGCTCCTTCCTCTGTCTTTTTACTCAATGAAACAAATGAACTGTCATATCTACGCAGAATGTTTTTGGTCTTAAAGTTGAAAATTGGAAACTTTCCAAATCTCTTTCTTATAACGTAAGACTAGAAAGAAGACTAACCCCCGTATGCATAAACATTCGTTAAAAATAACGGTTCGTTATTCTTGGATTCCGTAAGAAATCTTTCTATGTATATTGCAATGAAATTTCTTAGGAAATCCAAGAATTTTCAGTTTAACAAAGCGTTATACATTTAATAAACGTTTATGCATACTAAGTAATAACCGTGGAACTCTGTTAATTTTTGAGCCAGTCCGACACTGCATGCAACCCAGATTCACAGTTTGAGGCTAACCTCCCGTCAACTTTTTCTCGGTTATCCGTGCCGCGCGCGAGAGTACGCAAATAAATAACAACACAACACACGACCGTGTTGTGTTTGGTTATAATACTCTCGTGTATCGTTGTTAGTTGTTGTGTAACAACACTTATACATCGCAAGTGAACAAACAAGAGAGACGAAAAGAAACAAATACATTACAACTATATAAAGACTTATAAAATTGGTCACTCGTCGAAAATAAAAATAAAAAAATACCAAAAACGAACATATGAACGTTCAGTTGTCAGACATATGACAAATTTTATAAATATACTCGTATACAATGCGGTTTTGTTTCAAATGCAACGTTAAACAGGTGAAAGTTGACGGTGCGATACAGAAATATATATATATATATATATATATATATATATATATATATATATATATATATATATATAATTATATGGTGTATTTGGATTCTTCGACAATATTAAAATATATCTGTAAGTTCGGTTTTTAGATATTTTAGTTCATTTGTTTAGTCCTGTTCTTATGACAGTTACATTGTTTTAAAACCAATGGCCGGATTCCATAGCATCTTCGAAATGGTGTTCATTCGAAAATGACTTCAATGGGGAAGTTTAGCGTGATTGAAGTTGCGTGTAAAATTATTTTTTCTCAAATATATATATAAAATAATAACAGAAACTGTCATTAAAATTTTTGATAATTGTTTCATTTATTTGTTATTAACAATTTTTGTAAGAGCATTACTGACGTCACAAGCCTATTGTGCGCAAGCGCAGAAGAGTTGGTGAGACATAATTTTGAAAACGTATATCGTAGTAAATGTTGATTTTTGTTGATTCGGTTACGCCCAGCCAATAGCTTGTGTCGGTAACCATGGCAATACATGTGCGTCCGATTCAGATGTTGTCATAAGTTTTGCGATGGCATTACTGACGTCATCACGACATGTTTTTGCATTTTTTAGGAAATCTGGGAATCTTCGAGAAAAATGATAAATTAAACATCACTTTTTAAACCAGGTCCAACCAAATAAAGAAATAAAAAAAATACGCTAAACTTCCCCATTATAGCTGTACAACCAATGAAGTTACGCCATGAATTCCTGATTCAATTAACGATAACAAAGTTATGTTCCATCTGTTCCTATTATACACTAGCTGAACTGTGCACGCATTTCTATTTCACAAATAATTGATAACGTTTTGTCTGACATAACTTATATACATATAGTTCTCACCATGAAAATCATAATTATTATACATAATTACGTATACGCGATGCAAATTTTCCGAACTAAGCTAAAACCTTCATCATAATATAAATTAATCTGTCATATCAGTAGTGAGAAGAAGAAGAAGAAGACAATAGCTACGTATGTCTAACAAAATCAAACATTTAGTTTTCCGTAAGGACAGATTTTCATGGCGAAAACTATATAACTTATTTTTGCGATTATCTTTAAACTTTTCAAATTGCGTTTGAAATGATAAGATAACTATTTGCAATAAATGCGACCGACTATTATAATCACATATCAATTGATGTGTGTATAAGTAACAATCTATATAATAAATTAATATGATATAAAAATGACGTAAATAGATTAAAATGATTGATTATACATTTAGCTAACAACGAGAAGGTGTTGACTTACTTCTAATTTTTCAGCGATTAGAGAAAGTTACATGCCATTAATAATATATGTATTGAAATTTATACAAAAAACAAATTATGAAATATGTCGTTCGGATACAGCCATCCATTTTGCTTTCAAATTATGGAATTAATTCAATTTTGAAACGGAAAATGAATTAAAATATCAATACAGTAATATTGCATTTGACTTACAAATCAAGAGTAATTTATGCACAAAATTTAACATTTTTATCAAAGATGTCGTCGCTTAATTGTCTATTATTAAATGCATGAAATAAAATGTCTTTGATGAATTATAGCCCTAATTTAAATATATTTTTGAATATACTGTTTTCTCAGTATTTTATCTTTTGTACTTAATAATAAAACTATATAATTAACATAGTAAAAAAATTCTTTCTGAACTTATTATTTTAAAATAAATAAAGCTTTAGATTTCAGCTCTGTTAAATATTAAATAAAATTCAACGTTTAGATATATTGCACGTATATAAACGTGCAGTATATCGAATCCTCAAATATTAAAACTATTAATTAATTACTATTAATTTTAAAACTACAGTTATTAGAACTTAGAAGCAACTATACCTAGTTTTTAATTACAGCAGAATTTGGCATCATGAATGTAGATGAAGCGAATGTTTTGTGTGATTGTGTATATATACATAAAACTTGTATAGAGACCCCATTTTGAGACTGATAAAAGAAAATTTGTAAAGAAATAAGATTCGTGAAACAGCATCTACCACTAATACTAGACTATAAGAAGAAATAAATAAACGATATTAAACAAAACAAAGAAAATTAGACAGATAGAGCTTTGTGAAGTACATTCAGTGCAGCAAGTACGCTTTATTTCCTATTGAAATTCAGCGAACAGAACTATGAGAACTAAATAGTAAACTGAGCAAGAAAAAATCACTTGTATAATCTGGTCTACAAATTAATGAAAATCCCATATAATCTTAGTAAAATCTTTTAAAATCATGATAAAATCTCGAGTTTGAGAATGAAGCCTCGGAGCAGGAGCGGAATCAGAGCTGTGAAAATATTGACTACTTCACTGATCCATTCTTAATAAAATAAGACAATGGAAACATCAATTTTTAAATTATGCAATGCATTTTTAAAAATTATGGCACGTATTCTCACCTCATATGAAAAAGTGCTTTTTCAAAAAAGTGCTTTTGACGTTGACTTAAAATCATTTATTAAGCATTTTAAAACAGTTTGTTTAAATTTTATAATACCAAATATAATAAAAATGATCAAATATAGAAAAATTATTTATATTTAATGACAAACAGAAGCAAAAAGTTATTTTAAAATTAATGATAAAAGCACTTTTTCACGAAAAAGTGAAATGAGAATACGGGCCTAAGTATTTATTGAAATATAATCATTTTTTTAATATCGTAAATTTCATAAATTTTTTTACAAATTTGTTTCGTTAAAATAAGAGCTTTTTTACAATTTTAAGTCGGAGCGCAAAGATTTTCTTAAAATTATGTAAAATCTCGAGTAAAATTTCGTATAAAACCCGCAAAATTCAACGAAAAATCACTACAATCTCAATAATCATACTTAAAATTTATACAATTTCTTGTTCAAAATTTAAAGGTGGTTTTTCGTTCGGAAATAGAGAAAAATCAGTTATAGTATCCATAAGAAAATAAAAAGTTACTATTTCTACTAACAAAAAAGAAAATTATTGTTATAAAATAAATAAAACATACGTGCGTCTGCCGTAATTATTAAAATAATTAAATTTTACATCGTTTAAAACATATAGTAATCATTGGAAAAAGAAAAAATCAATAAAAATCTATTGAATTGACTTTAAAATGCGCAACAAACATGAAATAAGCGAAATTGAATTTGTCGATGTTTGGTGTCAATCACCCTTCTGTATGGTTGAACGTTAGTAACTTCGTTAGGTGTATAACTACCTATATATAAATGTAGTAGTGACGAATTATATTTAGCAAGGTATTTCTAAAATTAGCAAGCGAAATAATTAAATCGACTACTATCTAATCTCGTATATACTTACAATGTATGTATGTATGTATGTAATGTTGTGTTACTACCATAGTGCCTATCACATATGAGTACATAAATATACGTACGTTTATCTCGGATATGTACTAAGCCTACAAATTAATTTTAATCAAAATGATACAACACGAAAAAATTAAATTAAAATTACTTTCAATTAAGATTACTACATCAGTATTAAAAACCTAAATGATTAACGTATATTTTGTCTATTTTATAAAATATGTTTTGCAAAAGTGAATATGAAATCATAAATATGTAGGAAATCAAATTCTAAAGAAATGTAGTATGTAGAATTTAATTAAATTAAATCATAAATATGTAAGAAATCAAATTCGAACAAAAATGTAGTATGTAGAATTTAATTAAATTTGTATAAAATTTAGATTTGAAAATTGGTCAGTACAATAGTACTGATTCTTTTACTGCTATTCTGTATTAATCTATACGTTCTATAAGATTATAGAATCTTTTGTCTTATTTTAATATATCATTTTCTATTTAACCAAAAAGAGACAAAAGAATCAATAGAATAATAATACAGAATTCAAATATGATATTCAAATTATTTAATTTCTAAAATTTTTACTTAGTTTTTTACCAAATTTTATAACTTATTACAAGCTCAATATTTTTTATTGAATTATTGAATTACTCATGAGTTTCAAACATTTCATGGGCTCAAAACTTTTCATGGGTCCCATAGGTATTGTCTATTACGGAGCAGGTAAATTGCACACCGCGGTTATAAATCCCAAATTTCAATAACCGAATTGCACACCGGTCAACCGCTGAATGGCCCAAACGGATTATCGGTTTAAAAGGGTCTTGAACCCTTACGCAGGTAGTTTTTACAGTGAGCGTTCGTTTATTCTGTAGCATATTTTTAAGCCGGTCATCCCGCCACTATTGGGTTAGGGTAGGTTAGGTTATAAGTTTTAGGAAAATTTGCGTGAAAATATTCGCAGGCGTATTATTTACGCAGCACAATTTTTATGATTATATGCAAAACAAATAATACACTTTTGAAATATATCATTTCCTATAAGACTTGCGTGCACAAATCTTATTATAATTAAAAGAAAATGATTTAATAATTATTGCAAATAGTCATTACGCTAGTAACATATACATCATTACACTGAAAAAAAAAACATTACTTTAAAACCAACATTTTTACTATGAATTCAAAAGTAAACACATTTTTGACTGTAAAATTGGGTTTTTATAATAGAAACAAATATTTTAATAAAAAATAAAAAATACTCCTAGTATAAGTTATACCCTAGTATAACTATTTTGAAAATATTGTATAAAATTATCAACTTATTTTGAAAGTTTTGCATAAAATTATCAACTATTTGATTTGGAAACACAATGTTTTCTGAAAAATTATTAATAATTTTCAATTCAAATATGTATATTTTTCCCAAATTGAATAGTAAAAAATTTGTAAAAAGGTTTCAAAATAGTTATCCTATAACTTACTATAATTTATTTTTATTAAAAAAACTATTTCTATTATAAAAACCGAATTTTACAGATCAAAAGTATATTTATTTTTCAATTAATAGTAAAAACTTTGGTTTTAAAGTATGGTTTTTTCAGTATAAAATAAACAATATTTACATTAGATATCAGAGGTAATCTATCATTATACGAGATATATAGTATTCGCCTAGGTCTTGGCTAACTATAGTTATCCAGTCAGACAATATATGCATACGTTTTCATCAACTTTGAAGTAACCAAACATTTTGGTAGATCAAAAAAAAATAATAAAATTAAAACACATCACACAGTCACACTTCCAATCACACAGACACATACACACGCAAACATAAGTACAGTAACATTTTCTTCAAGGTCATGACTTCGACATGGCATCCCGGGTTTTGAGACAATAGACGTAAAAAGACGCGCGGTGCGGGGGCGGAGAGAGAGAGAGAGAGAGAGAGAGAGAGAGAGAGAGAGAGAGAGAGAGAGAGACGAAGATATGTAAAAAAAAAGAATGTTTTCGTGTTGTTCACCGCGTGCCGTGAATTAGAAAAATACGAATCGAATTTTGTTTAACTTTTTTTTGCTTCGATATTTACTCTTGTCGTCATTTTTAATCAGACTGTGATTATATGATTGATATTCAATTCGCTCATTCATTGTCTTTGTAATTCTGTAATGGCTATATTAAGTCATGATGGGGCACACATTTTAATAAAATTTTCAATCTAAACGAGGGTTGTCCAACTCGCGGCCAATATACATAAAATATAAAATCATAAACTTCCTTAAAACATTTTGTATGTACTTTTCTTATTTTTTGAAATTTGCGCGACATTGTAATACTTCCTATTAAAAAAGTTTGTCAGAATCACATCAATTATACAACTAGTAAAGAAAAAGATATTTATTTCATTTTTGTTCTGAAAATATATATAAAAAAAAAATAATGAAGTTAATGAACTTTTTATTATTTAAACTTTTTTACTTAAAAACTATACAATGCGGCCCGAAACAATTTTTTTCTTTCAAACTGTACTTTGTACATTTAATATAAAAAGAGTTGCGCACATACTTTACTTTACACATAAAATATTTGTCCCATTTGGGACACACCAAAAATAATAAAAAAATTACACTAGGACAAAGAAAAACTAACACCAATATTTTTGGACATTATTGTAAAGTGTAATTTTTTTATACACAAAATTAGTGTCATTTTTTTACACAGACACGTTTAAAGAATAATATTATTTTTAACATACAAAAAAAAAAAACAAAAATATTAGTAACATTATCACCTAATTCTAAAATATCAGAACTAAACTATAAATATACAAAAAATTAAAGTATTTTTATTGATTTTTTTAATATTAAACAACATTAGTAACACTTGTCAAAATGATAAGATTATAAATATAAATTAATATAATAATATTATTCTATAACACCTGTTTGCAGTATTACTAATATAATACCAACAAAAACAAAGTAATAAAAAATACAGTTATTTACAAAACAGGTGAAAAAAATTACTTTCATTTTAGAAGTCAAATCAAAAATAATTGTTTACCAAAAATGGTAAGAGTAAATTGGTATATAAATATATAATTTCTACAATGACCATTTCTGTATAAAATAAAACTGACCTGCTCGTTACTCTTTACAATTAATTATAGAATTATATTTTAATTGTGCTTAAATATCGAGAAAAAAAATTGTAATTTATTCTGTTGTAATTATTAATAACATATAATTAGTTAAAATACGTTAAATTAATAATATCCGTTCTATTTGAAATGTCTAATAACAGATGTTTCAATAAAAACAATACAAATTATCATAGTAAAAAATCTTTCAGAATTCATTATATAAAATAAAACGGCTTTGCTGAAATAATATGTAATATTTTTACCATGGTTTTTAAATAAAATGGCAACTTTTTTACAGTGTAGCTCATTTTTGTGAGCAATAGCCATCATACCATACTCACTGAATACTATATTATACTATAATCTTTAATTTTACATATTTTTAGTTTAATAAATCTTAAATTTACTAAAATGGGTCTATTCGATTCATATCTGAAATACCTAAATGTTTTTTTTTTCTAGTAAATGGAATTCTTCAATTAATAAGAAAATACAAAAAATTCTGTAACGCTACAGGTTTTACATATGTGAACCGAATAGACCCAGAAATATTTAAACAAATTTAAACATGCAAAAATTTTGCAACAATGCTAAAATAGGTAAAAGTTTTTGATTTCATTTCCGCTAATTTATTAAAATGCATATCATATTGCTCAACTCAATAATATTGCTAATTCATTTAATAAAAAAAAAATGCTTGATCCACAAATAAATTCAAACTAAACGTTGTAAAAATTCAACTAGAAATTATTGTATTTATATAATTAGATTATTTATTTATCAATGGTTTTGTACTTAGTAATCTCACAAAACTCTAAAGAATTTCTTGATAAAAACTGGTAAACATTAACCAAAGTATTTCTTTTAAGAATTTTTTTCAAATTGATAAGTTATAACCTCAACTTTTATACACATATTATAGTTAATTTTAACCAAAAGAAAACATTTTTTATATACTTCTATAATACATATCTAATAATAATATTTATTTAAATTGTTATTCATTATTTAAAAAATTCGAAATATTTCGAATAGATTGTAGAACAAAAGTAAATGGTTCGTTTTTAAATAGTATGAAAGAAGCTAGTTAGTTAACATATGTATCTGTTTAAAATATTTAGCATTCACGTTGTAAAAAATTAGTTATGACTTTTCAAATAAAATACGAACGAATTTTAAAACGCTTTACGAAATTTGAAACTGTGGAATGCCAAAACATAATTAATCTTTTAATCTTATTGCAATTTTTATGTTTCGTTACTAAGATATTAAAAATAGTAGATTTAACAGAATAAATTCTCGTTATTGTTGATCGAAACACTTCATAAAGAATTTGAAAATTTTTAATCGAATAACAGCAGGGAAAATATCCAACTAAAGAATAACAATCTTTTTAATTTATTATTTGTTTTAGAGTATCTACGACAGGTATCATAAATTTGGACAGAGTAAAAGTTTGTTGTCTAGAGAATTATGTTTGATGGAAACGAACAAAAAAAAGTTTGTGCCACATCCCTGTAGGTACACAACGTGCTTGTATACGTATGTATATGTTTCAAATTCAAATCATGTAAGACTTAAAAATTTAATGTTTTCTTTTTCTTTCTCATGTATTCCATCAATTATTTCGAAAATCGATTTTCATAATATTGACATTTTGATTACTTCATATTGCTATGTAACAGCAAAATAGTAATTTTCATTTGTATAAAAAACCGGCGTGAAAATAGCAACACTGAGATAACAACACTTTCTTTTAATGACTATTACTGTTAAAATTGCAATAACTCCTACAAATTTACTTGTCAGTTCCCAATTTTTTGCATACATATAAATAAATATATTATAAACAATTTTCAATAATTAAAAATAGGTGACAGACATTGTGGATGCAGCAGTAAGCCATAAACTTACAAATACTTATAAAATTTGCTGATTGATTTTCTAAACCATGTTTAAACAAAAGTAAATCAAATTGTCGATTTCTGAATTTTGGTACACACATAAAAAAATATGTTATAAACAAAATAATAATTAAAAAATGGTTACAAACTTCATGGGGGCGGCAATAAGCCATAAATTTATAAATACTTGCAAAATTCGCTAAATGATTTACTAAAATATGTTTAAACAATAGTATATCAAATTGTTGGTTCCTGAATTTTGGTATATACATTAACAAATATATTGTAAACAAATTATAATAACTAAAGAAAAATGTTTACAAATTTCGTGGGGGGGGGGGGGGGCAATAACCTATAAACTTACATATACCTGTAAAATTTACTAAAATATATTTAAACAATAGTAAACCAAGTTGTCAGTTCCTAAATTTTGGTACACACGTAAACAAATACATTATAAACATTAAAACATCATTATTTATGTCAGTAAGTTTTTAAATCATTACTCATTACCTTCTTGGTCAACCAAAATTTTACAAATTCTTTCTTTACTCAACAGGTGAAATATTTCTTGACATTACGTTGCATCCAAAAGAAAAAAGAAAACCTAACTCAAATTTAATTAAAAAACAAATTGTAAAGATTAACAGCTTTCTAGAATTTTTTAAATTGTTTCTATTATAATAATAAATTCCTATAGACTTGCCATATAAACAAAGATTATGCGAACTAGCCATAAATGAATTTAAATGAATTGGTAATGCGATTAGTGATTTTTACAAAAATCAAGGTAACACACACACACACACAGTCAGTCTCTTATATAAGTACTATAAAGAGGGTATTCATACTTAAAAACAATATATATCACTATAAGCTTCCGAACACAATATTTTGTTGATAAAATTATAAAATATTCAACATTGTAATTCGCAAAACAATGCAATTAGAATTAATATGTGTGGGTGGGCATTTCTAAGCCAACTATTTGTTAGGAAAACATTATGCTAATATGGCGTACTATAACACTTTTATATCTGAAACATTTTTACGCAGTCCAAATATTATTTTTCTTTCTTTTTTTTTGTGTTTAACTTAAAATATTTCGAAATTACGGTAAATTTTCCTTATACACAAAACAATTTTTCTCGGCTTGGAATAGCAATTTAAAATCTTATGTAAATTTAATACGCATACATAATTAATTTACAAATTTATTAAGATACTGTGTTATTGGCAAATTATAATTATTTTTGAATGTCAAAAAGAAAAATGCATTTTTTTATAGAATAGCCAGAAAAGTAATAATTATTATATATGCTTGTTGAATAATATACTCATTATATACTTATACATTTTATACTAATTGTAAGTAATGTTATTCATTGTTCCCGTGAGTGAGGTTTTTGAATCATACTCATCATTTTTGATCAATAAAATTTTTGTAAATTTTTATATTATAATTATTTTAAAATGTCAATATCAGATTAAAAAATAGTTTCATATTGTATAATCACAGAAAAAGTATAAGATTCTACTCGTATGCATTTAGCAATGCATATATTTCTTCTTCTTTTTTTACAAACAAATTTTCGCATAAAAAAATTTTACAATTTAAATCAGAGCGCAAAGCTGGAGCAGTTGTATAAATACCGGAGCAAAGTAGGAACGGAGCTGTTAAAAATATATTGTATTGTTATTAATTTTTCAAAATTATTATAAATGCTTAAAAATTTATAAAAAAAAAAAACACTTTTAAAAATATTATTTGTTAACCACAAGAGTTTTTATCATTCGATCATAATTACTGCATTACCAGAATAATTAGAAAATCTTTAAAAATACAATTTAATTATTCGCAGTATGACATTTTATACAACTGTAACAAATATTACCATATAACAAACACCAACAAAAAATAAACTACAAGAAAAAAATCAATGGTAACTTGATATTTGTGTGCACCATACGGCCTTATAATACATGTACGATTACAATAACATTCATAAGTTTGTTATTTCTATTTTTAATTATCACGTTATATAGCTATATGCTACATATATTGATATCAACTTTTATGTATCCATTAGCATTAGTAATATTATTTAAACATTTTTTTGAAACTTTGAATGAGTAACAAACACAATATACTGAATATACATTAGGCATTTTTTTTCAATATCATCAATTTTAAAATGTCATTATAAATAATTTAGTGTATTTATCAAAAGTGTCAAAATATATAATTCTATGTCTTATAATATTTTAATAACTTAACAGCGAGATATTTGACTGAGAAGTTTATATAAAAATATTTTAAAACACCATTTTCAACTAAAAAAAAATACTAAAGTAACTTCTATGTGACACAATATATTTTAAATAATTTCAAATATATCTATATAAAAATTATTTTAAAATTTCAAACTTTTTATTCATAATTTTCTTTTAAACAGTTTGCAAGCTGAAATGTGATGTATGTAGACAATATTAAAAAACTACTTGATACATAATTGTAATTTTAACATTTTAATTTAATTTATAAATTTCGTATTTATTTTCTTTCTACATTATACTCATAAAAGAAACATATTTGAAAAATATTTCAGTTTTAAACATAATTTTTTTTACATAATTTATAATTTTAATATATTTGTTAGTATTAGTATCTAGTAACTTTAGTGGGTATATATACCAACAAATATTTTGGCCCGTATTCTCACCTCACTTTTTCGTGAAAAAGTGCTTTTATCATTTATTTCAAAATAAGTTTTAGTTTTTGTTTCTGTTTGTCATCAAATATAAATAATTTGTCTATATTTGATCATTTTTATTATATTTGGTATTATAAAATTTAAATAAACTATTTTAAAATGCTTAATAAATGATTTTAAGTGAACGTCAAAAGCACTTTTTTGAAAAAGCACTTTTTCATATGAGGTGAGAATACGGGCCTTTTCACTCACTCACTTAATCTGAAGATGACCTAACGGTTGAAACTGCAGTATAATTAATTTTTAATAAATATTGCGATATTTTACAAAATAATTGTGTTGTATATGCAAGATGGAGTTGTAAGTAAATTTATTTAAAATATGATAAAATAAAAACTAATGTTAATCAATTTACTCACTTTCATTTAAAAAGTATACAAGTACACCCCCATTCACTTAAAATATGTTTTTAAACGTTACAAAATCTTTTGGTACATTATCAAAAGATTAATAAATAAATTTGTCAAATGCAATAGAGTAAAAAATCAATAAAATATATTACATCTGTCTTATCAATGTCGGAAATCTGATGACTTGTTTAGAATCCAATAGGAAATTCTGATATCAGATTTGAAGTTTCCTGACATTTCTTTCTTGTTTAATTAGAGGAAGGAAGTGGTAACGACATTTCAAATAAACTTATATCATTTCTCCAGACTAATTTTTCAATCTTTTATCCCCCTAATGTATTTCAATCTCTTCTTTACGTAAACAGCGTAACAGACAATCATGATACAGAAATAAAATAGATAAAGTACTGAAAAAATTATTAAGCTACGAATTTTATTGGTCAATTTCCAAATATTTGTTTTCTAATATAATATTATATGAAATGTACAACTTTGGAAAAATAAACAAACAAAAAAATAGTATTAATTTTGGTAGGTAATTGACTACACTGTAAAACAAATTCGGTAATTTTCTATAAAAATCTTGGGCAACTGATTTACACCAATTTAATATATAAATTTACAAACTTCAGTATTTTTACAAAATGTATTTAATATTATTTACAGATATTTTAAGGAAAATCTTTACAATAGATAAATATAAAATACGTATATTTTATATAAGTAATTATTTATTTTTTCGGTGAAAAAACATATATAATTAATTGTATTATTTTTACAGAAAATTTATATAAACCAATGTTTTGATGAAATAATATGAAATTTTTTTATAATGATTTTTATGTAAAATGACAACTTTTTTTTACAGTGTATGCTGTTGTTTTTTTGCAATAAAATATCAGTATGACTGGTATATATAAAAGCAATACCTATATTTTATTTCAAAAAACAGTTTTGTTCTGAAACAAATGTGTTTTGAAAAATAGAAATATTAAAAAATATATATTAAAGTTTGTATAAATATTATTGAAATGTATTGTTCCCACCAAAATGAACTAAAAATACTTAAACAATTTTAACAATATTCAAAATTTTTATATTTATTTATTATAACTTAACGAGTAGAGCATGTATGAAAGATGTCATGAAGCAAAAGTTACTTGTCTGGATAGGAATATTTGGAGGAAATTCATTTTGGGATAGTGAAAAGAGTTTGTGCCACATACTTTTGTGTACATAGCGTGATTGTGTATGTACATATGTATAAGTCGTAATTTTTAACATTTCCATTAAAACGTGTGAAAAACATTAAAATCAAACATATCTTTGAAAAAATTCACTAAAAGAAAAAAAATCACAACGCCTAGCTCGATAAAATGTAAACAAAGTCTTGTCAAACACCTTTTAATCTTTATGTTTACATATTCTATTCATTCATACATACATAATTCTACTTGCTAGTATCCCAAAAGACCCAGCAATCATTTCAAATTCAAAAGTTATTACAACCCTCATCCCAACGCATAATCATCTACCCATCTGGAGTATAGTACAAGTACTCCCTCAACACTCTCCAATAACACAATAATGAATCAACACTATGCGAGATGGAACACACACACACACACACACCACATGCCCGATGATTCTATCATCACAAAAATTGGCATAAGCCAAAGAGATCGGAGAGAATGAGAGAGAGAGAGAGAGATTTGTTGTGTGAATGAGAAGCGCGGTTAGAGATCCATTGGGCTGCCCGAAAGGGGTGAGGGGGCGGCGGCGTGGCGGCGGTGTGCACGAGAGACGTCAGCGGCGTCTCATGGCAATGACCCGGGCCGAAGCAGCGCAGCCCGTGCCGCGCATTCCGAACACGGACACAGGACCCCGCGCCAACTAACGGCTGGAGAGACGCAGAATCGAATAAGTACGTATTGTGCTCGAAGTGTGGTTGGTTATTCGGCACAAGATATATTGATGTGATCGACAGCAAATCAAAAAGAAAATCGCAAATTAATAATTGGAAATATTATCAAAACGATGCTTATTTGTTATTATTACAAGATAAAACAATAGATATTGGTTTTTAGATTGCAATTTCGTTCCTAATAAGTTAGTTGTTAAACATTTAATATAATTATACATAATTTATTATTGTCGTCGACATTTTATAGCAACTCTGTTTGTCGTCAAATTTTGCAATCAATTTTTCATCAATTTTTCAATATTTCAAGAATTAAGAAATATTTTGAATCTTTACAACTGACAAATGGCAATTTCATTTTGCAATGTATATATTTTTTAAAACAAAAGTCATAACAACTAAAAGTAAATAACAGTTTAGGAAAATTTTTAATAAAAAATAAATTATATAAAAGGATTTTATGAAAAACTGCACTACAATTTTTTTACTGTTTAACAGTTTTGAATAAAATCTTCTCACTTATATATGTATTTTTATATATAATTTAATTGTAATTCTCTTCAGTACATTAAAACAATACATATTTTCAATTTAAACACTGTTATAGGAACATCATGAGAACATGACATAATAATTTGACAGTTGTTCATTTTTCTCTCTAAATGTGTACCGGTAATATTATAAAAATTAAATGATGTATGTGTGTCTGTCTGATAACATAATTATATCTCAAAAATTAATAAACTGATGGCCCTAAAATTTGACACCCATAATTAACACATTAGGGATAAATTAAATGAACAACAAAACTAATATCTAAATTAAATGTCAAATTTTGTCATTGTTGCTATGGTAATTAGAAAAATAAAAATCTGTATTATGTCAAAATAAAACGGTTTTAGATTGTAGTTCTGAATTAATAAAAATTAATATAGAACTACAACCTAAAGCCGTTTTATTTTAATATAATGTGTTCTGAAAGATTTTTTATCATGTAATAACTTTAGTATTTTTCAAATTTCTAAGTTTTGATAAGAATGAAAGTAGAAATAATAGTATTTATTTATACAGGATGTAACAGAATAACTATTCCTAATTTTCAGAAATGATAGAGTGCACTTAGAGAAACATTTTTTATTAATAAACTAGTGTCCGGAAATTTCTCGGTGTCAAGATACACTAGATATCGTTAAAAACAATTTTAATTATTACAACGTCAAAGAGTAGTTAAGTTAAGGAACATTTTATTAGAAATAATAGTGCATTAAACTTTATAAAAATTGTTGGAAGTTACGACCACCATTTTCGATACACAAGTTGTAACGATGTACAGGTGGACAAATTTGGACGTTTTCATAGGGGAACTCGGAAACTATAAGAGATATGGAAAAATGGACCGCGCATCCTCGATTGCTTTTTTTGAGAGAAACTCAATTATGAAAACAAAAATTAGCTAACGTCTCTTGTTTTCGAGTTATGGCGAAAAGTTCGCTTTTCCCGTATTTTGATAAATGGCGATATCTCGATGGTTTTTTAAATTAGATGAAAATAATTTTCACATTCTTAAGGCACTTTTTTGAGTAGAATGAAATGGTCTTAACGGATATTATAAATCTCCGTTAATTCTCGGGTTATAACATAAAGTTGTGTTTTTTACAATCGACTGCCGAAAAAAAAAAAAAAAAATTCCGGACACTAGTTTATTAATAAAAAATGTTTCTTTATGTGCCCTCTATCATTTCTGAAAATTAGGAATAGTTATTCTGTTACACCCTGTATAGGATTAAATTTAAAATCTTAGGCCCGTATTCTCACCTCACTTTTTCGTGAAAAAGTGCTTTTATCATTAACTTCAAAATAACTTTTTGCTTCTGTTTTTCATCAATTGTAAATAGTTTTTCTATTTATGATCATTTTTATTATATTTGGTATTATGAAATTTATATAAACTATTATAAATTCCTTAATAAATAATTTTAAGTAAACGTCAAATGTACTTTTGGCAAAAATCACTTTTATAAATGAGGTGAGAATACGGGCCCTTATAATCTGAAAAAAACTAAAAAAAAAGAGATGTATCAAGTCAAGATATTAATTTTATATTACATACATATACAATCACACCATATACCCATAAGGATATCCTACAAACTCTTTCCACCATTATGCAGAAATTAGTTATCGGCAAAGATTTTTATTTTAAAATGCTTCATTAAAAAAAAATTAATAACAAATTTGGCTTTAACTAATATTTTAAATGTAAATATAATATTAATTATATAAAATTCATCACAATGCTAAATATACGATTATTTTTTTTAATAGCTGACAATGATAATGACAAAATACAAATTTTATTTTCAGACTGATAAATGCCAAATATTAGTGTAAATTACAAAAACCTAAATCATAAATTTAGTACACTATCTGTACAACAACATTTTTCAATTCTTTTACCTTTAAAATAAAGAAATAATCCTATACTATTAAATGAGCAGTAATTTGTCTGTATATTTGTTTGATTGTAAAATTTTAAAATACAACGTTTTAGATGAAATGTGATAAATCTATATTTTCGGGCGCCAGAAAACGATTTAGCTTTAGGAATACTAATTTACAAGTAAAAAAAACTTATTTTTTAATTCGTTTTTAACACATATAATATATTTATAATTTATAAAACCAGTCTAGTATATGCGATCTTTCTTGAACGAGCATAGCTCGGTTTTCCTGGTATAAAAAACTTTGAAAAATACAGGAATCTAATTAGACAATTAATAAACTTTCTTAATTATTTATTTATTACATTTTTAATAATAAAATAAATAATGTTTTATATTAAAATATTTATTTATCCGATTAACAAACCCTTATTAAAATTCAATAATTCTTAAAATATTTGTACTGTACAAAAAAAAAAAAATCTTTGTTTTGCCAAAGAGTATAGAGATATAATTATTTATATTTCTTTACTCAATGGTATTGCTTAAAATCACTTAACCTATTAAAGTGACGTATATTTAAAATAGACCTACATTTATTTGACAATTACATATTCAAATAGCGCAAATTAAATTCAACGAAATAAATAACAATCGAACTGAAAATTAATTAACAATTAAGCGTTTCTTTGAATGCATATAATAGCTCATTACGATCGAGCAAATGTTTTATTAATAGAATTAAATGTATTTATGTAACGTGATTACTAATTCACATAACGATCATTTCCTTAACTCTAAATTTAGTCCGGTCCTGTTTAGAAAAACAATGGAAAAAGACATTTGAACTAAGCGATGTTTTGAATTACCTTTCCCTTTCGAAAATAACAATCGCGCCAAAATTCGAAATAAAAACGAAAGGAGTTAAAAACAAGCATTTGTTTCAGCTCTTGCTTATAAAGTTTAATAACGAGTTTGAGCATTTTTCTATGATGAATCATAATGTCTCCGCGTTTTTTCTACAGTTCTAAGATGTCTTGCTGTGTATTATCAACTATTTACCTTGCGTTGTGTCAACGAGAAATTGCCAATAAAGATTTATTTATTCAAAGAATACTCGTCAATTGAAAAACCGAGAGATTAAAATATATCTCTAATAATCGAAGTTATTATAGATTACCCGATTAGCCAGGTTTACATCTTTGTTTTTTAATAGTTTCTGAAAATTTTGGACAAATTTCAAATGTTTCAATTACCCACAATGTTTATTTTTCTAAATGCAATTTATTTTGGCATGTGTGTTTTGACTCAAAGAGGTTATGTTATAAAAAAAAAGCGAGGTTAAACAGAATATAGTAAAATGAAATAATCAAGCAAAGCACGACATCGCTCGATTAATTCGATAAAACTATATATTTTCAAAATATTTTACATTGATTTTATATTTTATGTATGTATATTTATATCAATATAAAATCAGAAATAATTTAAAATTATTTTCCCAATATATTTTGACTATATTTGAAAATGAAACTGACATATATTAATATAAATACGAATTATATTTTTCGTTTATTAATTAAAAATTAAAATAAATTTAGTTAAGTAAATATTTTCTAGTTTGAATAGATGAATAAATGTTTTTATGACGTGAGTTTTCTTATTTATTTTTTTTTTGTATAGAAGTTATGTTACTGAAACAGAATACTGGAGTGAAATAATGAATTTAATTAAAAAACGCTAGAGGTAAAGTTCTCATTACCTTTCTATTAAATGAGTATTAAATAACATTTGTACAAAGTGTAAAGTGTGCATATTTCATACATAAGATTTGAAAATAAATTTGTATATCGCAGCGAACACAATATACTTATAAGAAATGTCAGAAATATATGTATCCAATGTAGATGGACGACATACATATATAAAATGATAGAGGCAGAAATAAGTGTATTTCGGGTCGCCGCACGATGCGAGGGCGGGGTTATACAGGTAGACGACGTATTAGCATTTATTCGGTAGAGTAAAAAGTGAATAATAAAACAGGTGAAGAAGAAAATTCGGTCTATTGTGTACTTACATAGATGAGACCCGAGTAGTAGCGATCCTTTAAATTATGCAAAACGGACGCTTCGTTGAGACACGTGAGTTCGGCCATATCCTCGACTTTGTCAAATTTCGGTGGATTCATTTTCTGGATGTCATCGCGAGCGACCAGCTGCCGTTTGCCGGTCTCCTGTAATTCGACTTCCACCTCGTCGCCACGTTCCCCTTTGATGCCGGCTGCAACGAAGCCTTGCGTTTCGTGCGGCACCCAAACCAGCCGTTTCTGGGTCCATTCGGCCTGCGTGGCTGGATCGTTGAAATTATTCCTATCCACAGACAAATATTTGAGCTCCGGGTCATACCGATCCCTTAGCTCAGTGTCCGCCATCGTTAACTGAACGTTTTGTGTTGGTAGTAAGCGCACTTTTACAACACACACACTACGGAACGCTACCGGCTAATAGAAACGGATCTATCACAAATTTCGCTTGATTCGAATTGTTCAGACGTCGTAAACACATAGGGTTGTATATTATTTGCTAATAAATTCACTAGATTACACGCACAAATATAAAAAAAAAACAACTTTGCCACACGAACCGGTTAACGTTTAAGGCGTGAATGACAGCTATTGGTGTGCTGGAGGGACGACATTTACTTTAACGGCTGCCGAAAGTGACCGATGCTGCACGATGCGGCGGTATTTTAAAATCAGGACAATGTTAAGCGCGCCAACCGGTATCTTTACTTACACTTTTCCACAAATGTTACAGAATTTACTTTACTTTATTATAAATATTCATATTTTTGACATAAATAATAACTTTAATTGTAATAGTTTTCGGTAAATTCTCCATCATAACTTTTTTAATTTAAACCGGTGTCCTTGACAGTCTCAAAAAACGGTTAATCGTAAAATGATGTCATACCTGTTAGTACACACAGCTGCAAAATTTATGCAAAATTTTTATTATTCTCTTTAAAAGATTTATCTTCAAAATACTGAAAACTGAATGATAAAGGCATAATATACAAAGTCTATGTATTAGAAATGTAATAAAGTTTAGACTTTTTTGAAATTCATGATGATGATTAGAAAATTAATTAGTAATTCGATATTTGATGATTACGACATGCATGTGTATATGTGTACATCACATGTATGAGTCATTCGTAAAATTATTTTTAAAATAACGGTCTTTATTTTAAACAACATTTATTGTAAAAAAAGGCAAATAACTTCTTAAAGTGGAACATATGACTCAAATAACCTCCATCGATTTAATTGATATACAAGACGTGCTTTCTCTGCATTACAATGATCCCATATATGGAAAAATTTAGAAAAGTTGCCGCCGTTTCGTTGCAAAACAATATTATAAATTACATGAGAGCATATGGCATGGTGTCACTTATATTTCTCACTGAGAAATTGTTATTGAATTTTTAATGATACATATGTTCCATATTGTACTCTTAAAAACACCATTAACTGATTGGATCGCGGTTTGGATCAGCAGGATGTTTGGTAAATGATTCAAAAATTTCGGATGCGGTTAAAGCTAAATTGGGAATGCAACAACCGCTAAAATAAATGTATTCCCGATGTGGTAATATCAACATTTTATTTATTTAGGATAGATCCAATTTCTTATATACATACTTACAGCTGTAATTCGCTTTCAAAACTTCGTACACAACGTGAAATTTTATTAACATTCGTTTTTAGTCTTCTGAAACTCGCATCATTCATGTTTTGTTTTTGATGTGACAGTGACTGTTTATTATTTGGAACTACTATAGACATTTTTTCAAAAGTAGCACGTAATACATTTACTTTTATTTGCTCCATTATTTGCCACAAAATTTATTTCAAGTATAAAATCAAAGGAAAAATACAAATTGTCGCAACATTTTAAAAAGAATTTTATGGATTCATGTAAATGATACAAAAATTTAGTTGATGGAGTCCATGTGTATACTGGTTGCTATGAAAGTCAAAAAAATTGAATATTTTTGATTAGAATAAAATTTGACAAAATTTCATTGTTATGTATATGTAATAGATAAATAGTTATAAAATTTGTATTTTTTAATAAGAATGGGATAAATATCAACACAGTTATATAAAAATAATGTACTTATTATTTATTACCAACTTTATGTACAGAAATTAAATACAAATTTTTGATAATTTAACAATATAATTATGTAAAATTTAAACAAAACAAAATACATAAGCATGACTTCCTTCCATTTATTCGAAAATGTACATCAATAACAAAATATAAGTTAAGAAATTAGTCTAAGTATCAACAAGTTAAAATTACAGCTATACAGTTTCAATCTGTCCTTTTCTTCTAGTAACCTTTCGATCTTGTTGCGCAGCTATAAAAGAGGTTTCTTCGGATTTATGTTGGGGCGGAGGCGTAGCAGGCAGCCCTGACGAATCTCCATTTCCTCCAATAGCACTTGAACTACATTCCGGCTCAATTCTAGCCTGCTGCGGTCGCGGTAAAATCGAAATTTTTGGACTAACATCAGCAGTGGAATTCTGCGATTTTTTAATCAATTCTAGAGGAATTTCCTCCGATCTAGGACGAGGCATACGTGGACTACCGTCCCTTGAGCGAGTGTTCCGTCCACTGGAACTATCCCGTGATTTGGCACTACCGTTTTTTTCAGTGACACGTTTCTGTTGTTCGGTGATTAAACGGGCCGGGCTTTCACTGTCTCGTCGTATTCTCGATGATGTTGCCTCCGTGACACTTGGCGCACTTTCTCGACGAGGTGTTGCAAAACCAGGACCCCGTCCCGTACAGAATAAAGGCCGGTTTTCCCTGCAGCCTCGTCCACCTAATGTTCGAGGTCCTATGTAAGCACCCGCCCCGAAATTAGCTGGACTTGGAGGACCAGCTTGGCCCGGGATGTCTAATAAACGAGCAATGTGTTGCATTTTCTTTTGACGAGCTTTGATTCGACCCTGAAGAAAATGATTTTGTTTTAATAAATACGATAAATAAATACAAATATAGATAAATTATATTCGGTATTTAACGTATAAAAACAAAATACAATATTTTATAAACGATATATTACAAAAATTAAAAAAATAATTACAAATTTAATATAATTAATAAATTTATATAAATCATCAGATATTATGCAATTGTATTTTTTCAAATATGTTATACAAATAAGGAAAGAAAATAATATATTTAAAAAACACAAACATTGTAGTATAATTGCATAATATTAATTTCAACTAATTTATATAAATGTTTTTAACATAAGAGATATCCCACAAAGTATGTTCATCGCTTTTTTTTTTGTTTATTAAACTATTTTAATGAAATTTTGTAGATAAAAACTAGACACATTAAACAACAGATTACTAAAAGAATAATGTATATCAAGTCCCAGTATAATTTATTTAAAAAATTTAAGTTATAATAAATATGTTCAGCTACTATACGTGTCTTTAAGTATCTATAAAACATTTTAAAAACATTAATGTAATAAATTGAATATTTTTAATTTCAAACAATTCGTTAATTTGGTAAACTTACTTTCGGTATAACAATTTAATAAAAAAAAAACAACATTGTCGATATTTAATACATGCTTTATTACAAAATTTATATTTAATTTTCTAGAAACTATAAAAATAATAAGCTTATAATACTTATTAAACAAAAAGTGATTTTTAATTGAAATGTTCCTTTTTCTTTTATGTTTATGCAAAATTTTCTCAAATAATAATTTAACAAATAAAAAGTAATATAGATAAGCATATTTGGTAGCATTCAAAATAAAATTAAATATATTTTAATTATATAAATTAAACAAAATAAACTAATTACTTTACAGAGTGTTAGATCAGTGCGTTAATTCAGAAGGTTATAGAAAAATATGTATTTCAAAAACTTTGTACAACACTATTTAGTAGATCGATAGAGAAAAGTTGTATCTCAAAAATACTATGTTTGATTAAATATGCTTCAATTAACCTCATAGATTACGTTCTTAAAGTAAGCTCGACCTACCAAACACCTTGTATAATATAATTTTAAAACAAAATAAAAATGATTCAGAGTTTGCAAAATTATATTTGTCTGTTAAGACAATGTAATGCATATCTTACACAGAAATAATTTTGTAATTTGGTAATAACATTTACATATATACAATTGTCAATTTCTTATTAAAAATCCATCATCTAACATAGAAAATTTTTATTTTGAAAACAATAATAATTTTTATTACTAAATTATCCAAATTGCGTCAATATACAAAAAAAAATCATGCTTGTCATTGTAATATATTTTTTTTACATTAATTTTAATGATTTTAAACAATTACAACACAATATAATTTTTTCAAACTCTGAATACATCTTTATTTAAAAAGTAGACACACCACAATATCAATTTGAAAATATTGGCAAAGTTTTTGCTTAAAAATTATATTTACTTATAAAAATAAAATAATACATAAAGTTACAAAATAATAAAAAAAAAAATCTTGTAAAAGCTTTCATACGACTTCGCTTTCTGGCCGAAAATCCAGATTCTCATTACCAAATTTTGAAGAACTAAAAGCATTCTGAAAGACACGAAACAAATAAATAAAAACAAGAAAAAAAAAAGCCGACACCAAATGCAAAGAATAAGAGAAAATAAACTGTATATTATCAAACCTTTGTTAATCTTTGCTTAGCAGCCATACATCGTATATGATCGTCAAAAATAAATTTTGCTGATAATAATGGTACTCTATTAACATTGTTTGCTGATAGAGGACTGTGTATTGTTATGTGAAGACATCTGGAGTCATCTTTGTCTCCTACAACTTCTATATCTTGAAGAAAACCAACCTGGACACACAACACGGTCTTTCAAACTAGTTACAATTAAAAATATACTTAAAAACTAACTTTAATGGTATAAATTACCATTTGTAATTTCATTTTTTAGGGCATATATTTTATTCATTTCTGAGATTTATTAATTACAAAAAAATTTAAAATGTTATTGGAAATATAAAGTGAATCTATTATTATTAAAGAAACAGTTTTTCCTGTGATAAATAATTTGCTAAATAAAAATTAAATTAAAAAATAGACAGTTAATTAGCTAAGAATGATTCAATTGTAATATGATATACTGTGACAAAAATTTAAACAAAAACGAATTTAAATAATTCCAAAAACCATAAAATTAGTTAAAAGAAAAGCTAAATATGTATTTCGAAAGCTAAGCTTTTGTGGTTTTGACAATTTGTTAAATTCTTTTTTGTTTAGCCAAGAATTGCTATATTACAATATAAATAAAAAAAAATTGACAACTCTATTTATCTAGGAATCGAACCCAGGGCCTCCCTATCAAGCCGCCTGGCTGCAATATATTTATAAATATTTATAAACAAATATTTATAAATAAATAAATAGATAAACAAATAAATATAACTTGTAGTACTAGCCAATATGTTACTATCATGCATATAAATTTCAAAAATGTTTCTTTAATGATATTAATCCAAAAATTCCATGAAACTGTTTGACAAATTGTCAAAAATATTTTTTAAAAATAATCAGCAACAAATTTTAAATAAATTTCATTCATCCATCATCCCTCCAACGTCTTACCAATTTAACAACACCCCATCCCAGTTTCTTCGTGTCCGGTTCGACGAGTATCAACTGCAACACATCGATAACTAAGAAACGTCTGATTTTCTGTCCGTCTTTCCAAACGACAACGCACGAAATGAGATCACTGTTGTCTGTAATCCAATCCAGAGAAAAACAAAAAAAAAACGATTAACGCTGTTTAATTGCCGTCCTGTTAACACCAAACACACTGCGTGATATACTCAGATCGAGCACGGTGTCCACTTGCACACACGTCGTAGGATTCGTCAGCGGGAGTTGTGTTTCCGGTTCGCCGGTTAGCTGCAGATAGGTGTCACGAACGAGAAAGTAAACACGGATTGCACGACGAGCTCTTTCCACCTGGAAAAAAAAAATTCAATTTGATATGTGTTTTTTATATATACAGAAAAAAATGAATAATTTCGATATTTTGTTGTATTTTAACGAACCAAACTTTGGACTGACTCATTTTTTAAAACTTTTTATATAAATAACATCAGATACGCCAACCCAAAAACCCAAAACATTGTTAATAGACTTATGAGAGATGAAAATAATTTAAATCTTAAGTATCATATCAGATTTACAAATAAATATGGTTAAGAGTGGTTAAGAGTGATTTGAACAATTATTATTATTACAGTAAAACCTGTTTATCCGGCATTATATTAAGCGGCACATTTCGAAATGGTTTTATTCCAAAAAATATAATATAATAAAATAATCATAAATTCAAAATAAAAAAACTGAATAGAAATAAACTTTTTTTATATATATTTCATTACAGATAGTGTATTATATTTTATATATTAGGTTATAGTATTTTGTTTATTCTTAAATCGCCATTAATTTATTTTGATAAACTAATTAAATCATCAATTAATTTTGAAATGAAAAAAATGCATTGACTTTGGCGGAATTTGAACCCGGGACCTTTTGCTTTCGTTGCAACTGCGCTAACCAACTATGCCACAAAATCTATCGTTGTGATCTTGTGGCTCAGTTGGTTAGCACAAGGTAATGCATTTTTCATTTTTTTTGACTGGTTCAAACACCGGCAAGATTAGTGCATTTTTCTTCATTTAAAAATTAACTGATGATTTAATTAGTTCATCAAAATAAATTAATGGCGATTTAATCATAAACAAAATACTATAACGTATAACCTAACACCTTTATTATATAATTTATTTTTATGAATAGAATTAAAATTTTTGTGTTATGCTTTTTATTGGACTGAAATATGTACGTTTTTTTATTCGTTATCCGGAAACATGCCGGTTTTGTACATGTCAGATAAAATTGCTTTTACTGTGACGATACAATTACCGATTAGGCTCGAAATCCCCATTTTTTCTACATACCTCTCCACACGGTAATCGTTTAGTAAAGGCAATGCCCGTCATAGGTGTACCAGTAGGTGGCAATAATATCGCTGAATCCATACATAACCATTCGACATTCAGTGGACCTTTGGTCATATCACAGTATCTTTAGAAACAAAACAAAAAACATACAAATCATTATCAATATTCAAACGTACAAAACAAAAATTAAACATTTTTCTTATGCAAAACATTGACGTTATATTCATTTCATGCAACTAATCTCTAACAAATGTGTTCTTGCTAAACATGTATTTACACTGTTGCCAATTTCAAAATATATTACCAACTACTAAATTTATAACTAGATTTCAATTATATAAACATATTTATAGTTATAAAATTAGTTGTACGGTTTCAAATATTGGAAATTTAACAAATAATTATCTATATAATTAAAGAAACAGCTCATGTATATTTCGAGTCCATTTTTTTACATAAGTTTATAATTTATTTAGACAAAGTTTTTCGTTAACAAATATTTATTTGTTTTGTAGAATACTAGTCGACTCTTCTACGCATCAAATTATTTGCAATTAATATTATACCTATAAATCATTTTGATGTTTATATGTACATAAAATTTGTGCTTTATCAAATATGAGCTCCAAAAAAAACTGGAATATGTTTAATAGGCACTAGAGTCAATGGGTCCACTAGTAAATCAATAATCACATATTTTTGATCCTAAACATGTAATTTGATCTTAAGGGAGGTAGTTATATATAATATAATGTTATAAAATCTAAAGTAGATAATTATTTGATACAAAATCGAAATTATATTCGAAAATAAATAATTTTCGTTCTCATAATGGTGCATATTTAAAACACTCTTGCCCAGTCTAATAAAATAATTATAAAAAATCAAACAAAATGAAAATAATAAGATGACAACAGTTAACAGCAAAACACATTGTACCGTAAGCGCCCGAACCTTAATTGAAATAAATCATACTCATGTTCAAACATATCGAGAAAAATCTCTTCGCTCTTGTAAAAATTCCTCACTAATGCGGTGCTCTGCGCTCGCGCTGTATCGATAGCTGCACGATGCACCTCGTTCAATCGATTTTGACCTTTTGGAATCGTTCCATCCGGTCCCGAAACTAGTTGCAGCAAAAGCTTTAAACTTAATTCCAATGTCACTAAGCGAATGCGACAAGATGGTTGACAACTCATGTTTATTATTTGTAGAATTTTCTCCATTAATACGGTATTGTATTTGACATCGGTTGAGCTTGGAATTGATTCAGGGCGAAGCACCCGTTCTAAGAGTCTAATTGGAACACCTAATATCGAAAAAAAAACAATATTTTAAACAATAAGTATAATTTTAATTTATAAGAAGTACAAAATAGTTATTTATTTAAGTAAGTAGAAAAACGGAGAAAAAAGAAATAATCGAAGACTTAAAAGTGCTTCTTTTTACCGTATAACTTTTTTCAACTATTGCTTATAATTAATAATTTAGTAATTTATCTATATAATTTTTCACTACTGGTAATAACTAATAAATTTTTCTCTCTTACTAATATATAATTACTAATTAAATAATTAAATTACTGATTATTAATTACTAAAAAATAATAAAAATAACATGTAAAAACAAAAGATTCTGTTATTTTATAATTGTACGAAATATTGTTGTTTTTAATAGAAAGTTTTCTAAATAAATAAATAAATTATATAGCATTGTTCACATTTTACTGTCAAATATTATTTTAAAAAATCTCCCCTCCCCTTGTAAGTTATAATTGAATGTATTCAATTTTAATAATAAATGTCGAATTATTTTAATTTTCCTAGCAACATTTATTGCCTAGACACCGAAATGATTTTTTTATTGATTGTGACACAGTTAACAAAACAATCATACCACTTCAGCTACTCATCCGACGTCCATTAGCAAACGTATACCTTCAAAATCATTCATATAAATTCTTTTAACCAAACGTTCATTAGACATTCCGTTCTAAATGACCGAATCATTTTAACTGGCTAATCCAAATTTTGCAACAACATTTCTTATTAAAAAACAATTTCTGTTACAAAATGTATAAATAGTAATTAACAATTATTATTTTCAAAAATATTTACGCAGAAAACTCATGTTGAATTATCAATAACAACAATACAATGATTATTGAATAGTTTCTAATATTACTAATAAAACATTTTTTACATATATTTTTTTGTGTTGTTTTTAATATTAATTTATTTGAAAAATAAACATTAATTTCTAAAGTAATTAAAAATTATCACAAATATAAAACAACAATAAAAATTATAATAAAGTAGCAAGTGTAGCTTAGTTTTATATGTATTTTGAAAAATATACTATAAAAACAAAGTTTCATTTCCGATTAGATAATTTCCGTTACAATCTAATAATTTTATTTTATAAACAAAAATAAATTAAAATTTAATTTAAATATAAAAAAGTATTAAATGCTCTAATTAGTTTCTAAATTACAATACATACACAATTATGCAACGTTATGTAATATTCTTAGATAATTAACATGCATACCAAGATTGTTTGTTATCATTATCATTAATACTGATGCAAAATAAATCATGACAGAAATAAAAAAAAAATTATTAAGTGCATCACTGAATCATCATCTACATATGATACCTAAACAATTAACTATTTATTTACTATCATAAATCTTCAAATAGACACAAATTCTTGAATTATCAATGACTTCTGACCCCTTACTATAATATTCGTTATATTAAAATACAAATTTTATTTCATATTCTTCAAATCACAGTTCAAATATGTATTTAAATAATCATTCATAAATGAGACATCAAATAATGGAAGCAAATATAAATAGAAAATATTTATTTATATTTATATTCATACACAACCACGCCATGTACCCATAAGGATACTTAAACTCTTAAACCGTTCAAACAGAAATTAGTTACCGCCAAACGTCCTATCCAGATAAGTAACTTTTGATGATGTCTTGTCATACTTGCTCTTTTATTTTTATCTTTTGGAAACATTTACACACACACACACACACACACACAAAACACTCTCAATTGTACACTCTTCATACATTCTTCTAGTAACATCACATACTCCACGCAAAAATCTCATTTTAACAGCAATCATTTTTCTTTTATGCTTCTACAGCCAAATTCTAGTATACATCAATGTATTTACCAACCTTTATTATTTCCCAGCGCATATAAAAGGCTCAAAGCAAAAAGAGCCGTATAATCATTTTCCGAACAATCCAGCGCTTTAAAAACTGCCTCCAAAAATGGAGACATCGGAAAACTTTCCGTTGGAGTTGTTACCATTAATTTTTCTTCATCAGTAGCATTTTGTTGTTCTTCAATGTTGGCACTAAGTGTATCACAAGCGCTTGCGCATTCATCATTTTCGCCTTTCGGCGTTTCTTCATTTTCTTCACTAGTTTTAACCGTATTTTTCGCCGTTTTATCGTTTTCTAATTTATCAAAATAACCCGCACATGCGTCCAGCAAATGTCGGCTGTCTTTTTCAAAAATTGTTTTATCCGCTTTTAGAATAATCCAAGCTAGGTTTCGCACTAAAGGCGCATGTGTGATTATCAAAAAAACTTGACTTAATAGAAATAAACCGACCACCGATGACACTTTTCCGTTAGTTGTATCGTTTTCCGATTCGATGCCACCATTCTGACTTTGGAGATTAACTTGCGGTTCTGGTTGATTTGTATTACGTGAACCGGTTAACGAATAGATGTATAATGGTATTAAAAGTTTGTGTAACAAATGATCGGTTAGAACACGATTTAAACCGATTATTTTTAAACATAATATGTCGTTTATGTAGTGCAGGTGATCGAGATGTTCGGCTACCAGGTCTGATAATCGATTGTGTGATTGATGGCTGAAATAAATCACCAAATGAACGTATTTATTTAGATTCAACATTCAACAATTCGTAACGTACTACTAAGATCTGTTACAACTCAATTTTCAACTAATTCGAAATTGTATGAAACATACGCAGCAGTGTGGTAAATTTCATACTGATTAGACAAAATGTTCTATCGTATTGTAGAATTTATTTTAGCATATAGAATAAATCTATAATTTTCTTTTAAATTTTATAATTAAAAACAAATTATATAGATTATATATCAAGTGATAAACTAACAAAGTGATATATATATATATATATATATATATATATATATATATATATATATATATATAAAATATAATTAATACAATTACAATACTGAATTTATAGAATTTTCTGAGCTTGTATGTCGTGATCGATCTATCCCCGTTGCAGACGTTTCGCTATACATAACGGCATGCATCTGTTTAATTCAATATTAATACATATTTTATTAATTGCATGCCCCATTGTAAAGGATAGTGGGGAGTACAGGTATATACTATATACATATATATACCAGATTGCAAAGCAGAAATTGTCATTCAATCACCAAGCACTAGGAGATGCCATTTACGATGTATAGCGAAACGTCTGCGACGAAAACAGATCAACCACGCCATGTCAGCCCAGAAAATTCTATAAATTCAATGGATACCGGCCGTGAAAAACTGAAGACTACAATTACAATATTTTTTTCTAAAATCCTTTATAGTATTTATTATAGTTCAAGTACCATCTAGCTCCGGTACTGTAAGAAATAATATATAATTACTGTAAAAATTACATTCTCTTCGCAATGTAATTAATTTTATTAATATAAACAAATAACAAATTCTACAATTCTAACCTATATACTACATGCTTATCTGTTTTGCATACATAAATATTATTTTAACAAAATGATTCGAATTTAAAATTATAATGCATAATTTAAATTTAAGCTAGATAGAAATTAAAATATATTGTTAATTTATAATAAATTAAATATAAAATAAATTTGAAAGAGTATAGATTAGTGAAATGTATGATTTTGTTTTGCAATTTTAACTTGAACATTTTTATATTAAAACAAAATAAAAATATGGAAAATCTTATTACTTAAAAATCTGTTTAATTCTAATATTATACTAAAACATATAGTCCCTATATGTATCTAAAATTTATGGAAAATAAAAATAAATAAATGCTATTGTTAACTTACTCAGCGTCATTGCGTACACAAGCGTCCAATTCCAAAATATGTTTTCCGATGAACCAAACAATATTAGAGAAATACGGGGCGGCAGTTCGATCACGTATAAACGCTAACATGCTAGCATCATCAACTCTATATACATTTAATGTTAGCGTTCGAACAGCAATTCGTACCATTGATTCGGGATGATTAAAAAATTTAATTGCTTCCGTATATAAAGGAAAATCATTTGTATGCTAGAAAAACTAGATATGTATGCCTCAAGCTTTTTAAAAATAAAATGAAATAACATTTTTCTTACCTCATTATAAAAGAAATGAATTGTATGTGCATTTAATTTTAAGCTTAGTGTTTTGAGGAATGATATATAGTAGGCCATGACTTCTTCGTCAGAAAAGTCAAATTTATGTACAATTATCGAATTTACATGATTGTTTGATAAAAGATAATCTAAAATAATTAAAAGTTACTCATTATATAAGTTAATTAAATGTGTCAAATTTAATAACGTACATAAAGAAGTTTCATTACGAATATTTTCAAAAAGTATATTCAAAGTTTGCAACAACTGTACACAAACATAACTAGACCCGCCACTTCTCTGTCGCATTATTCGCAAGAAAAACGATAACATATTCTTCTCCAAGAAGAAACTACAATTATATCATTAGAATTATTCTTACATTATAGTTGATAAATAAATTAAAATAAAAACTTACTCAAAAACAGACGAATCATTTTGGTCACCCCAAATGAGAATCTCTGCAATACATCGCAAAGATTCCACTAACAGTCCGCGATTATGTTCCGAAACAGTTTGATTTCGTGCCAAAACATTATATAAATATTTTAAATGTTCTAATGAATGAGGATTTTTTGGACGTCCCCATCCACCACCAAACCAACTTCTGCTACGAAACATTTTTGGATAGATTTTTTTAAATAGTCTAGCTGTCAAGAGTAGATAAATATGTGCTCCATATCCGTGATAAAAATTATTCGTAAAAAACTTGCACTAAGATCGTTAACTTAAATTAATGCAAAATATAAAAAAGTAATTAAATTTGCACTGATAACCTTTCATTACTGACAAACCCCTGGAAACTGTCACAGAACTGCTGTTTTCTTTTTGTTTTCCTTTATATACACAACGCCAATTGTATCGCCATCTAGTAATCAAATTCCGAAACTGAAACTGTTAAATGTCAATGTCACATGTATTTATGTGGAATTTGTAAATATTTTAAATAAAAATGAATATTTTAGAATTATACAGCGGTATTGGTGGAATGCATATGGCTTTAAATGGTAAATACCGTTATATTTTATAATGTTTGATATAAAAATCTTTATTATATTTTACACAGAAAGCAAAATTGACGGAAAAGTTGTAGCTGCTGTCGATATAAATACATCTGCCAATACTGTCTATAATCATAATTTTCCCGAAACTTTATTATTAAACAGAAATATTCAAAGTTTAACTGCTAAGGAAATTAATAAATTAAATGTCGATGCAATATTGATGTCTCCACCATGTCAACCATTTACAAGAAATGGTTTAAAAAAAGATATATCAGATCCTAGAACTGATTCATTTTCAAGTTTATTAGAAATATTACCAGATTTAAATATTCAATATATTTTAATAGAAAATGTTAAGGGTTTTGAAACGTCAGTTATGCGTGATAAATTAATTGATGCACTTAATAAATGTAATTTTAAATATCAGGAATTTATATTAAGTCCTACTCAAATTGGAGTATCAAATACTCGACATCGATATTATTGTATTGCTAAAAAATCTGTAATAGACTTTAGTTTTTCGACTAATAATTTGGTGAGTGAAATATCGTTTGTTAAATATTTAATAATAGTAAAATGAATAAAAATCTATTTTACAGATTTCCAACTTTACTGGCGACGAAAATAAACAATACGAATTATTTCCAATATCTGAAATAATTGAATCAAATATTAATGAAAACGAATATTTATTACCTGATAACATATTATTAAAACGTGCAATGGTACTTGATATTTGCAATTTAGACTCAAAAAGATCTTGTTGTTTTACGAAAGCTTATGGAAGATATGTAGAAGGAACTGGTAGTATTTTCACAAGTAAATCACAAGAAGAAATTGATAAAATTTACAAAGAACTTGGAGATTTGAAAGATCAGAAATATATTGAATGCATAAAACAATTGAAATTAAGATTTTTTACACCGAAAGAAGTTTCTAGATTAATGACATTTCCCGAATACTTTTCGTTTCCAGATATAATAACAAAACGACAAAGATATAAATTACTTGGAAATAGTATTAATGTAAAAGTTGTATCTAAATTAATACAAATGCTTGTAAAAAGTTAAATATATTTATTTCTATTTTTATACATACTGTATTATAATATTTTACTAATGACATAAATGCAAAATAATTTATACGTAAAATTAAATCTAACCCTTATATCCTAACTTAAAATACATAAATAATAATAAACATTACACCTGTTGATCGACAATTAAATTAATTATGAATTGAAAATTCTATCACAGAGTTTCAAGTTCAGTAGGCAGTGCAATATTTTTCGAAACAGCAAATTCCTTCAGCGAATCATATTTATTTCGCAGCGCGTTTAATTCATCCGAAATTGAATTGTTTTCATCGGACATAGCTTCTAATTCTCGCCATTCTACAGATTTCTCTGATTCAAGTTCATCTTTTTGTTCAATTCGTTTGATTCGACATGAAGCTGCATAACCTCGGTTTTTTAATGTACGTCTTCTCTGTTTCATACGAACGATTTCTTCACGCGACAATCCTCTTAATTTTAGTTGTCGGTTCAGATCACGTACGGAAATTGAGACAAGCTCATCGTCTGATATATCCAAAACAGGTCCTGGCGATAATGGAGGCTAAAAACAAAATATAGTTGTGAATTTTTCTTTAAGATAACCTTCAAAATTTCTTACCAAGTTTTTTCGATCACTTTTTCTTGAATCATGCGGCATATTTTCGTATTTAAACGTAAATATGGACAAATACCTTGTGGGGTACAACAATTTTGTATAAAATTGCAAGTCATCTTATTTCCGTCTTTCAAATAATATAGATTAGAGTCGATTTACGTTATACTAGTACCATCTATGAATCACCATTGAACTACATAAAATATTATAAATATATTTAATTAATTTTTACAAATTTTACTTAAAATTTTATTAAAACAAAAATATATATTATTTTTATTTTATATTTGGTATCAGTGTACCAATCAGGTCCTCCCTGGTACCAATTTTGGTACACATATTACTCTTTTCGGCGGCAAATTTTTATATTTAAATATTGCACTTCAATTTTTATGTTTTTCTACAATATTTTGTGTAAATTTTGTCTTATTTTTATAAGAATTTAATAATATTTTTAAATTATATTATCCTATTTCCTAACCTAAAATCCATACAAAAACATGTATCGACCACTATATTTTAAACCAATTTATTTTATTTCTTGTGCCAGTTTTCATACTGAAATATTAAAATTAAATAAATACTCAGACACTGTATTACTACCAAAGACTAAATTTCCACAACGATTAGTCGGTAATAAATTATCACAACAAAATAAACTTGTTTATGATGTAAGGTTATGTGTCTGAAAGCAATACAATCACTACAAATTTTATATTATAATTTTAGAAGACCGGCTTTATTGATTTATATAAATGGCAGAAAACGAATCAACAAGGTTCGGAATTTATATTACATGATGGGCCTCCTTATGCTAATGGATTACCTCATATGGGACATGCAATTAATAAAGTGTGTATTAATATTGAATTATTCTATATTAATTTTAAATTAATGATTACTATTTTAGATATTGAAAGATATTATAAACCGATACAACGTATTATGTGGACGAAAAGTACATTACGTTCCTGGTTGGGATTGTCACGGGTTACCTATTGAATTAAAAGCTTTGAGTAAAGTTAAAAAAGTGGATAAAACACCTCTTTTTATTCGAGATACAGGTAAGATTTAGTATATTTTAATGATGTATTTAAAAAAGAATATTATATTTTTAATTTAGCTCGAAAATTTGCAACTAAAACAATAAATGATCAAAAACAAGTTTTCCAATCATGGGGCATTATGGGAGATTGGGAGAATCCGTATTTAACATACAGTGTTTCATATATCAAAAATCAACTAAAACAATTTTATAAACTATATAATAAAAATTTAATATATAGAGATGTAAAACCTGTATACTGGTCGCCATCTTCTAGGTATTTTTATTTTTAAATTTGTTATTTAATTGAATAACTTTAACATAAAATACATTTTAGAACAGCATTAGCTGAAGCTGAGTTAGAATACAATGACAAACATAAAAGTACAGCTGTGATTTTAAGATATAAATTATCAAATATCCCATCAATTTTAAATCAACTAATTGATAAAAAGTAAGTTTCAATATTTTGTTAAGTTACAATAAAAATATTAAATAAAATGAATAAAACAAAAACTTCTAGTTCTGTAATAATGTTAATGTAAGCCTACGTTTCGATAGTATAAACTAATTCTGAAGAGTGGGCTTAAATAAATATTATAGAACTTAAACTAAAAGTTTTTGTTTTATTTTAATATATTTGAAAATATTTTCACTAATCTAAATAAATGAATTTTAAGTGTAAGTATTTACGCCCTTATTTGGACAACAACACCGTGGACTTTGCCGTCAAATCAAGCAATTTGTTACAATCCAAATTTATCCTACAGTTTTATTAAAAACTATGCTGATTTAAATATATATTTGGTAGCTACAGATCTTATTGAAAATTTATCAAAAATTTTGAAAAATAAATTAGAAATCGTAGCTACTTTTTCAGGTATTTATATAAATAAAAACTAAAGTTACATTTATTTATTTTCCATATTTAATTTAAGGAAAAGATTTGGAGAGTGTAAAATATTTATCTCCTTTTAAAAGTGAGGAAGAACTTCCCTTTTTACCAGGTCAACATGCAACTTCCTCCAAAGGTACAGGATTAGTTCATACAGCACCAGCTCATGGACCTGAAGATTTTTTATTAGCTTTAGAAAATAATATTTCTGTGGTAAACTTTGCATTGATTTTTTTAATAATTACTTTTATTCTTTCAAAATATTTATCTACAGAAATGTATAGTAAATGAAGCTGGATGCTACACAGATGAAGTTGATAATTTTAAAGGGCTTTTTGTACTTAACGAGGGCAACGAAGCTGTAATAAAATTTTTAAGAAATGATATTCTAAATGTGGAAGATTATATTCATAGTTATCCGTACGATTGGAGAACCAGAAAACCAATTATATTAAGAGCTAGTCAACAGTGGTTTATAGATACTAATGCCATTAAAAATAGAACTATTGTAAGTTTTATTTCATGTAGAAATTAGTTGGAAATTTAAAGAATTATTTTATTTTCATTAGGAAATACTGGAAGATAAAAAAATAGTTCCTGAAAGAAGTAGCACAATTTACAAAAATAATTTTATTTCACAAATTAGAAAACGGCCGTATTGGTGTATATCTCGGCAAAGAGTATGGGGTGTTCCAATTCCAGTATTTTATAATAGTCATACAAAAAATACAATTATATCTGAGTAAATATGTCATATATTATCATAATCTCAAAATTAATATCGTAATATTTTAGATCATTAATAAACCATTTATGTAACTTACTAGAAAAAGAAGGAACAGATTTTTGGTGGAAATTATCAGTATCAGAGTTATTTCCTTCTAGTTTATTAGATGAACTTAATCTACAAATAAATGATATTGAAAAAGGCGAAGTGAGTATATACAATATGATTGATATCAATGGAATTGTTATTATTAATTTATCACAATGAAAATCTAGGATATTTTAGATATTTGGTTTGACAGTGGAATGTCATGGTCTAGTGTGTTAGGGGATGATAAAATCGCAGATATTTATTTAGAAGGGGTAGATCAATTTACTGGTTGGTTTCAATCATCCCTTATGACATCAGTTGCATTAAGAGATAAAGCTCCTTATAAAACGATTTATGTACATGGCTTTGCTGTGGATGAAAATGGTCATAAAATGTCTAAATCGTTAGGAAATGTTATTGATCCGCAAGAAATTATTCACGGAGCGAAAAAGCAACCTGCACTTGGAATTGACACATTAAGGTTTCCAAGTTTTTATTTCTGATTATTAAATATTTATATTTTATTCGAATTTATTGAAATAATGATTTAAATTTAAGATGGTGGGTTGCTTGTCATGCCAGTCAAAGCTCAATCGCATATATAACATCAAATGTTTTACAAGCAAGTTCGGATGAGGTACAAAAAATTCGAAATACTTTACGTTTTGCTGTAGGTTCTCTGAATGATTTTCCAAATGAATCTATTCCATTAAATTCTTTAAAAACAATCGATAAATATTTATTACATTTATTATACGAATTTGATTCACAAGTAAGATTGTTTTAAGCACATAATTCATGTCAAAAACTAATATTAATCGAATTTTTAGACGACAGAAATGTTCAACAATTACCATTTTAACCGACTATGTTTCAACGTTATAAATTTCGTAACAACTCCAATATCAGCTTTGTATTATAGCATAATTAAAGATCGTTTATATTGTTCTTCTTTTGATGATCCGGAAAGGAGATCAGCTCAGTTTATTTTAAACAAAATTTTAAATGTTGTATCTAAAGCAATCGGTCCAATTGTACCACATTTAGTAGAGGAACTTCACATGTATCGTGTTCACAAAGAAGCGGAAACGTTTTTTAAATCAGCGAGAAATTGGATTGAATCTGATTATTATCAACCAGAAATCGCCAGAGTTATGGATTTGGTTTTAAATATGAAAAAAGATTTGAATAAAGAAGTGACTAACACTTTAGAAACAAAAGCCGATATTTCGGTTTCTAATAGTTTATTTAAAGATTTACAGGTTAATTTAATTTAAAGTAGATTATGTAACTATTCCAATTATTTTATGCATTATTTTTTCTAGATTTTCCAATCTTCAAATGAATTGTGCGAAATTTTACAAGTAGCAGAAGTCGCGATAAGCGAATGTCAAGACACAGAAGATTATAAAATTAAAATTAGTAAAACAAATTATAATTTATGTCCAAGATGTAGACGTTTTACCGCAAATAACGGTAACATATTATGTACAAGATGTACAAATGTTTTAAGTTCGTTAAATAAAATGGCTATTTCGATTTAATAAAATTGTGTTTTATTTAACAGATGTACATTTATATACAGTAAGATAAAATAGACAAAAATGGAGACATATACAATATAAGAAAGGAATTGTGATAAATGATATATTTTAAACATTTATTCATATATTATAAATAGTGTATATATATATAATAATCATATAATTTTTTTTCTATGCGTTTTATTTTTGAAATATTTTTATAAAATTGTTAATAAGTATTAATATATAAATTTTTAATTCTTGCGTAAATATATGTATATTTTATTTTGTGGGTTTCTGAAACTATTGTTTCATAAAAATATTTCAAAGATTTGATTTTGTTTTTATTCACAGCACAAATATTTAATAAGAAATCTATTACTCTGATTTTAAGGGCACATTTCTAATATTTCGTGTAAATTTTCGGGGCATTCCTCTCATAGCAGTAGAAACTTCTTCCAAAAAACTTTTCGAATTATGAATTGTTGTTCCGCCCAAAATAATGCGAACGCCAGGATAAGTTTTATTGAAAGTATGAACAGTTAAAGATTCTTCATAAGTTGCTCCACCTACAATAAATACAATTATATCTTGTGGACGTCCGGTGATTTGTTGTTCGCCCAAATACGGAAAATGAGTTTCCTTCAATTTTCCTTTTAGTAGATCGTCTATTATTTCTTGCAAAAGTGGTTTATGTTGCGTATAAACATTTTCAACTCCGCTCAAACCTTTGAAGAATCGTTTCGTTATTTTCGCTGCACTTTCAAAACCGAATAGGTCACTTTGTCTCGCATGCGATCCGCCATATTCGAGAACGTTTACGACTTGCTGCACTAAATCATCGGGTAAACCGCGTTTTTTCAACGCTTCTAATAAACCAACTATGTCGTTATTTGTGTGATTTTGATATCGAATTGCATATAATGTAACCAATCTTGCCGCATCGATATTTCGTACTTTACTATTGTTGATCAATTTTCGAATACACTGTAGTTGCTGGGAATGTTCGTTATGTGATGTCATTTCCTGTTCGATTTCGGACACTTCAAGTAAACAATGTCGGCTGACCATTGACGATAACTCGCCGACTACTGTCACATGTTTCGAGACATTGCCCGATAGTTTTTTGAATTGTGGATAATTTTCAACGAATGCTTTCATATCGGCAATGCTTTCAACTTTTTGGTGATTTTTAGCTTTTGCTTGAAATTCCTCCATTAACGATTTAATATTTTGCCCGATTTCACCGAAATTGAGAAATAAATTTTTGGCGTAAAACGGATCTTGTTCCGCGGATAAAACAACTTCGGATAATTCTTTCGCGACGCCAGGAATGTTTGATAAATTTACTCGGTTGTTATTTATTGTTAATAATTCGTGGACCATTGCCTGATATGTCCATTGATTTAAAAGTGGCGTTACTGGGTCATCTTTACGATCAAGAATTAGTAAAAGTGCGGGACTGGCTTGACGAAAATCAAACATACGAGATTCTTTAATCATAAAATCGCGAATTGCATCAGCTAATCGACAACATGGTGTTGAATTTTTTTGATATCGGATTAATGGCGAACACTTTAAAGATAATAATAGCGCGGTTATGCCTTGTGTGGTACGTGTTAAAGCTGCTTGATTCCAAGATAAACTTTGGAAGCAAGTCGGTAAACCGATTGAAAATAAATGTGAATTAATAGCTAAATAATCCATATAAAACTCTTGGATTTCTTTTACAACTTCTTGTTCGTCACTTTCGGCTAACGTTTTAACATCTGCTTTTGCTAAAATATTGCTAAAGTATATATAATAAGCTCCATATTTGGGATTACGTAATTCTCGACTTAATAACATAACATTTTGAATCGTGGGCCTCAAAAACACAAGACATTTTAAATATCTCAATCCTGAATCTCTATCTGGAGATAGGGGTTGAGCAATGTCGATACGTTCTAATAAATAAACTTCACGTTGTAAAATTTCAGACTGACCAAGAACCATACTAACAATACTTGTAGTTTCTTTATCCATTAATATTATTTTCATACCCGGCTCGCTTTCCTCAGTCATTTTTGTAATATACGCCTTCACTGCACTTATTACATTCATTTTTATAACTGATATTCACTATTACTTAAGTTTAAATTTATTAAAGCGTAAATATTAATACATTAATAATTATATTTTCATAATTTTATTTCAAATATATAACAAAATTTGACGTTTTAAAAGATTACAAATTTGTTGTTAGACAGCTGTCATCCACACACCTGTCATTTTAATAATATTCTCCGCAAGATGGCATTGGTATAAAGCGTATTAAAACAGGAACATTTGTGTATTTTTGACTTTTAGCAACTTTTAGGTTATTTACAAAAGTTAATAAAATACACATTTTAATTATAATTTTATATTATAAAAATGTTACTAAGCCGAATAAAAACTACTGGCTCAGTATTTAAATACTGTGCTAGTATATTAAATTTAAGTCAACCACAATTATCACATGCTGTAAGTGAATCTCAGGTTAGAAATTAGAGAAAATATGAAATAAATAATAATTTTACAGATAAATTTAAGTACAGAAGCAAATGAAGTTAAACCAGTGGAGCAAAGTAATATTGCACCTAAAAAACAGATAAGTAAAGCTATGAAAGCATATTTAGAACGAGCGCGTGAGCATAGCGAATTCATGAAAGAGAAAAATTTGGAATTTCAAATTGGTAAAAGACATCTTGCGAATATGATGGGTGAAAATCCAGAAACATTTACACAAGAAGATATTGATGTACAATTTTTATATCTACATAATTGTTTTAGTGTTAAATTGATTTGTTTATCTTTAGAGAGCTATTGAATATTTGTTTCCTTCGGGATTATTTGAGCCGAAAGCTCGACCACTTATGCGTCCCCCTGAAGAAGTTTATCCGCAACGAAAAGCTGCAGAATTTGATGAAACTGGGAGACCGTATCACTTTTTATTTTATTGTGGAAAACCGAACTTATATAAACTTCTTTACGTACGTGTTACGAAAACCAGAATTAAGATATTTAATTTATAATTTATTTGTTTTTTAGGATGTTGTAGAATATATGAATGATTTAGAAAGATTCGAAGATCAAATGATACGAAAAAATGTTCAATCAGATAAGAATTTAGAAATGTAATTAAATAATTCAGTAATATATAATTTTAAAAAAATTCATTATTTTTTCTTCTAGTAATATGAGCGGTTACAAATGGCTTGTTAAAGAAAATTTAGAGAAAAAATTAGTAGAACCAGTTACTGATAAAGAATACGATTATTTTACTGTGACAATGGATCGTTTAGTTATAATGCCATATTCTTATAGAATAAAAGATTTTATTCTTGAATATTGTCAGACATTAATGAGTCAAACTAAAACTTTGGAAATTCCAAAACTGCAATATGACGAAAATGGACGTGCGTTTATTACAACTTACGGTAAGCATAATAATAATTCTAAAACTTTCTAAATAAATAATTTCTGCCAATATATTCTTAATAAGTAAACAGATTATGTAATACGAAATATGTAATTCTATTAAATTTAATTTCAGAGTGTTTAAGAAAACGAGCTCGAGGCGATGTAACCATTAGATCCCCGGGAACTGGAAAAATTGAAGTAAACGGAAAAGATATTAGTTATTTTGAAGACATCCATTGTAGAGAACAGGTAAGTCAGGTTATGCTTAATTTTTAAAATACTTTTTAAGTGAAAAGCAAATATATTATAACATATAATAATTTAGTCATTTATTCATTTGCATTTCAAATTAATATTTAATAACAACAAATAAAAATTAATTTTATCAAATTAATAATTTTAATGTTAAATATACTTTATGCATGACAAGCTCGTAATGATGGTTATCTATGTAGTAGGCGCGACTATTTCTAAAAATATTTGAAAATCTATTAATTAGACTAATAACAGTTATTTACTAAATGGAAAATAAATTCAATTAGTCGTTTTATAAATAATAAAATCGGATGTAAGGGGTAATCGTTTGACCTTGAAAGTTTTACGAGAGAATTTTAAGTTAAGACGTTTGTAGTTAATTGTGTAACAGGATGCGATCAATTTGTCTCTCTACTCTTAGAATCTTAGTTCAGGCATAGATATACTTACTATCTAGTAATTTTTTCTAGTTATAGTGTGAGATTAAGTTGACTAAATAGTTTGGTAATTTAAAATTGAAAATCAATAAGTTTCCTTTGAATATAAATAGAGATGTTTTAAAATCTCGTTTTGATTTCATAAATATCGAAATGATTTCATGGAATATTTATTTTATAAAAATATATTACTTTTTAAATTGCTTTAAAATATTATAGAACTGAGATACATTATCAAAATTATTGGGAAATATGCAACAAAGTAGTATATTTTTTTTAACATATGAAGATTTTTTAAATATTTAGTTTAATTTTTTGTTTTAATATAGAAAAAATGTTGGCGAATTTTTGTTTAATTTTGTATGAAAAACTATCCTTCATATTCATAAAACTTTTCGTTAAATATAACGAATCATTAACCAAATATTTTGGGACTTTGTAAAATAGTTGACTTCGATTATATAATACCATGTTGAATTCCAAAATTTGTTATTTAACGATCAGTTATATTTAATAAAACGTTTTATGAATGGGAGCGTATATTTTAAATGATTTAACAATATTATTAAATTAAAAAATACATTTTAAACAGTAAAACTTAATAGAAATATTTTGATAATTACTTTTAATGAAAAAAAATATTTTAAAAGTCGAAAATTAGAATTATGTAAGAATTAAAAAAAAAACGTATAAGCAAAAATTAAAAAATATTGATCAATAATGTTGTTTTACAATCTTAGGATCAATTTGAAAATGTTACATTGAATTAAATAGATGTTGACTTGTTGATTTATGTATATAACGTCATACTATAAAGGGGAGTCCTTATAGAAGTATTTTTATCAGTTTAAAATTCTTCTGACTCATCTGATTTTAATACGAAAACTATGCATGTATTTGTATCATTTTTTAAATTAAAATACAATAAAATTATTTTAGTACTAAAAATATTTTATGGTAAATTAACTGTTTTATATTTTTAAAACCGGAAACCATTAATTAAATTTTGTAATAAATTTGGAATTCGTAAATGCGGTTTTTAATTAATTATAATGTTTGGAAGTTTCACTAAAGAATCTGGGGATAAATATATTTTCAAAGAATTATTAATATTTAATTTTTTTCTTCATGATAATATTCAGTTTATTAGTGATTATTTTTGTTGCTATTGTCATAGGAAAACTATTTTATTGATATAAAAATTATTTCTGGTATTAAAATTTTCTGCAACTTAACTGATATCGGCTGCATCTAAGTGGTTTGAAATTCACTATAAGCTGTAGGTTGACTCTAAAATAATTGACAATGCAAGTAAAAATTATTAAGAAATTATATGATCAGCTTCTCGAGAATATAGTCCCATATTTCAACTTGGATTATGAAAACTAATTATCATTGCTAAATCAACTTTTGAATATGTTATTTTTAAAAAATACTAAAAGATTTTTTAAACTGATCGAAATGAGCACGAACTGAATAAATAAAGAATGTTTACGATTCAGGATTTTCCAAATCGATTAACATACATTGGTCATTATCTGATTCATTCAAACCTTCACAAGAGTCAATCAATTTGCCGTAAGTCGTAACTTACATCGCACGAATTTGTTTTATATGTTTTGTACAATAAAGAATGTGGATATGCAAGTATTATTTAATTTTATTTTGTGTAAGTTTATTTACACATTTACGGAATGCAGTAAAATTTTATTTATATTTTATTTATAATAATAAATATTTTATTAATTTGTTGTATAATTAATTTTGTGTTATTTGTTTTATTGTAAAACGATAGGAGTATAATACAGAGAAATTTTATTAAGGTTACATAAGCTAATTTAGTCTCAAAATAACAGAATTAAATGAAGAGTAAGATATTTTTAAATTGTCGCATTTTTTTCATTCAAGCACGTGAATCGAGTTTAGGAATTTTTTAATACAGATTAAAACCGTGTCGAATTTCGCAAAAGTTAAGTAGTAAAGTAAAGCGTTAAGTATTTGTGAATTTGTACACACAACATACATGATCATTAGTGACTTTAAATTGTACATTTCAAAACTAGACTGTCATTTGTCATTCTAAAACCTACGTACGACAAAACGAAGATGATACATTACGTTTATTTTGCTATTTCGCGCGTATCCTAATTACTTAAACGGTTTTTGAAAAAAATAACTGAATAATGAAAAAAATCTGATACAATTTGTAAATTCTTTTTATATGTATATAAAAACAAAAAATAAATTAAAATTGTTAGTTTCAGGAGAAAAACATAAAATAATTTTAAAAGGAAGTATGACTACAAAGTTTTAATTTATTAGTTTTATAATTTCACTTTCAGTAAATTTCATTGTTATTATAAATATTAAAATATAAATATAATTTTTCTACTTTTTGTGGAAAATATTATAAGCATCATATGCAAAATAATACAGTTTTATAGAATATTTTTCATACTTTTTGACTGCTTGCAAATTAATTTTAGATTTCATTTTAAAAAATTATTCCAAATTATATATATTTTAATTTTGTTTTGTACATATTTTAAAATTAAAATAAAGCTAAATAGAGCTTAAAAGCAATTTGAAGTATAAGTTCAGTAATTTTAACTAAAAGCCCTTTTAAAAAGGATTATGAATACAGGCTATTATTTTTGAAAAATGCGAAATAAAATTTATACCTTTCCCAACGTCGATTTACTTTTAGAGGAATATAAAAATACCTGGACTTATATTATACGAATACATTAAAGATTGTAAAATTAGAATATAATTCTTAGTTATAGGCTGACTAAAAGCTTCAAAGCTATGGTCAAAAACTTTTTAATAAAAAAAAAATAAAATAAATATAATTTATATAATAATAATTAATAGTGTATTTTTCGTACCATAAGACGCATCCACAATTTATGGGACATTTTTAGAAAATCCGGCATGCTGTACTAATTTTATTAACATATTGCGTCAGTAATTGAATTTATCTAATAGCTTCGATACAGTATAAAGATTCGTATTTTAATGTTATCTTCGGATCATAAGATATATACCAATTTTAAGTTGATTTTTCTATGTAAAAAGGTGCGTCTTATGGCCCGAAAAATACAGTATATGAAAACAAACGCCCGTATTTTAACTTCTTTTGTTTATAAAACAAGATTAGAAGTATATGGATAAACCCATATATAGACCATATATAGAAAATGTTACTGACACCGTACCAAACACTATACCACTTTTTCCTTGCAGTCAAAGTGGTAAAAAGTGCTTTTATTTTTAGAGTTAAAATAAATTTTGACTTACCTCTTGTCAAATATGAATATTATTTCCATTTTTGATATATTTTTCTTTATATCTAAAATTATAAAATTCAAATAAACTAATTAAAATTGCTTAGTAAGTAATTTTAAGTAAACGTCAAAAGTAATTTTGACGAAAATCACTTAAAAGTGAGGTGAGAATACGGGCCAAATTTTTTTATATGCAATAGTGTTTTTTTTACAAGATTTATTTAGCATGCTACATTGAATCTTTTAAAATGAACAACAAATAATAATAATAATAATTATGTTTAAATTTTCTCAAAATAAAAATTATAAATTACATATTTAATATTTACATACAAAGGAAATATTTTGTGTCAATGTCTTATTTCTAAATACAAAATTCGTAGACCTTGTAATTGAAAAAAAAAAATGTTACGTTTAACCAGTTTTTATTTAAGAATTAATTTCGTAAATGATTCTTATTGTAACGAACGTGTGAAAATGATTTCCCACATGTTTTGTTGACAACACAGAAATTGTTGTATAAATAATTTTCAAATATTTGTTTCGCAAATGAACATAATTCAATGTACACAATAAGATGGCTTATTTTCTCACGACTGAATTTTTCTAAAATTTATTTGTTGATAATCGCAGAAATCCGGTAATGAAAATTAGATAATTATGTGAGATAATTTTTGATGTAATAGAAAATTTTGCTGAATTCTTTACTAAAGTGGTCTTCAATCTGTCAATCGTAATGGATTGCAACTGGACAATTTATAATTTCATATTTTTTATAATTAATATTCGGAAAATTTGTATTTACACTTTGAAAAATATATACCGAAATTAAAGAAAAATAATAGTAAAATTTTTCTATTAAAAATCATTAATTTCATGTTACTACAAATATTCTGTATTTCTACCTCAAAATTCTGTAATTTTTTATATAATTCATAATAATCACATAAAGTAAGTAAAAATGACCTAATAAGTATGTAAAATTGCTTAATTTTTGCAAATAACATCACATACTTAATGTAGAATTACATATTGTTTGTATAACTTCTTAAATTATGTAAAATTACAACTTGCATATTAATGTCTGTAATAATTCATTAAAACAATGAGACTTAGAACATAACGTTGTGTAATAATACTAATAAAATATTTTAAGTGTAATTTATTCATTTCAAAATACATTCTTTATGTAAATTTAGAAATGTATGTAATTATAAATAATATTACAGAACTAAACAAATTGGAAAATTCCCGACAGCAAATTTACTGAAGTTTTGTAAATTTACTAAAAGAGACTTTACTAAAACTGTAATATGACATGACATACATATGTACTTTTCTATTCCGTTGGCAATATATCATATTACATAATATTTGTAATAGTTTTGATATTATGTAATTCTAAACAATTATGTAAAATTACAGCAGTTTAGTAATTATATCTAGAAATAATGGGCATCATAGTGTCTCATGATTTGTAGATACAATATCATTTTCTGGATTTATTTTTATAATTTTTGTATAAGTAGATTTCAATCAAATTTAGATTTTATAAAAGGTTGGAGACCACTGCTTTACAATAGTAATTGCATGGTAAAAAGGATAGTTTACATTTATACAGGTGACCATATTATTGGAAATATTGTTTAATTGACTAAATAATTGAACTTAAACCTAAAAAACGAGCTTGTAGTTTTACATTATAAGTATGCGATAATATTTTAAAATATAATTAAAAAAAAAAATGTAATCTTTAATTTTATTTGGGAATATTCTGTTATTGCTATTTTTTTTGCTAATAGATACGAATAACAAATATGTAAATTACTAATGATTTAAAGTATTTTGCAAATGACTATAATGATGCATTTAAAAATGTTATAATTACATTTAAGATAAATAATACAGGACAAAGAGGCAATTAGAAATTACAAAATAATATTTTGATGACACGAAAGTTAATGAAACAAATAAGATTTTATTTATTTCAAAAATTTCTGTTAGAAATAAATAAATTATGAACTTTTTTAATTGTTACATACATTCGTAATATCATAAAAAAAATGCTGAGAAAAATATACTAAAATTTGGACAATATCGCTTGAAGTAATATTATTTTATAAATAATTACTGTACGGTAATTAAAATGTGTTTAGCGTTTACATAAAATGCATAATGACTTTTTATCTCACAAAGTACGTGTGTTCCACTTTCACAAATACGATGAGAGTTAAAAGTTTGCAAAATTATCAATCGAATAATAAAAATTGCGTGAAATTGATCAATCAGTGACTAAAAACATATTATACTACTTAAGTAAAAGTTTTTGAATTTAGAAAAAAAAAAGTATAACATAATTAAGATTATAAATAGATGAAATAATATTTTGATAAATTTATTATGAATAAATTTAAGTCCTTGAGTATAATATTCAAGTATTGCTCACAAAATATATGCAGTATTAAACTTTGTGAAAGGAATGTCTATTTTGAGACATTTTAAGTACGATATATAATTATTTCCTTGTAGAAATAAAAATATAAATACCAATATTATTACTCATAATTTTTACAATAAAATTATTATATTTATACAACGTAAATTTTATTTTATTATTTTAGTATAAAAAATATAAAATTTTGTTCAACAAGCATGTAATAATGGTTATCACTTATATGGATAAAGTGTTCATCCATCCGCATGAGTAATAGTTATTACATGCAAATAGAATATTGCACTTTTTAAAAGACTATATAATAGAAAATTGCATGATATTCTACCAGATATTTTAAATGCAGTGATTGGTTACAAACTGTTGAGTAAAGAATTTACACAATTTTGATTGGTCAAAAAGTTCAAAAAGTCACTTACAATTACTTATCAAGAAATACATAGATGAAAGTATTGTTTAACAGGAGTAGAAAATATAATATCAAAAAATTTAAATATCATTCTGCTATTGTTTGGTTTTCGATTTTTATTATTTTATCAATTTGGCTTTCGTTCCGATACTGAATAGGTTTATAAACATTTACAAATTTGAATCGGTTCAGTTGAAACGGCTCAGTTGCGTCACGTAAAATTTATATGTAAAATTTGAAGAAACTTAATTCATATTAATAATTAGACAGGAAAAACTCAAAATACAAAAAGATTGTTTATTTAAATGAAATTTTTTATTTTTTTGTCATGTGTAAATTTAAAGGAATTTTTTTGACTCTGATTTTGATTTTAATACTGACTTTTTAGTTTTTAAAAATTTATAAAGTTTATTCATTTTATAGTGATGCAATATAATGATAAAAAGATAACACAAACAGTTGAATCGCGAATCGTGGACTAGTGTGTGCAAACAGTTGAATATCGGGCCGGGGTACAGTTATCCTTACAATATAGTAAAACAGTTGAACGTCGCGTTTGTCAGTTGTTTTACGTCGGTGCTGCTGTTAAGTTATAACAGAGACCAACAGCTCTTAGCTCTTCTGATTATAAATACAATTTAACATTGCATTTCGTAATCGGATCTATAATTTTGTGTTTCTGTGGAAAAATTTTTAATGAAGTAGATCCGACAGTTGGAATTGCAATTGTAAAGTGGATATATTGTGTAATCAATCAAAGAATCAATAGAATCTGTTAACAATAATAACATAAAAGAAACAACGTATATGTTGTGTGATTTAACGTTATTTTTGTTCGCGGGTAACAATGTGGTTATTGAATTGTGGTGATAGACAACAACAAAATAAGTGGGAACGCAGTGGGCTCAAGTGCGCGCCCTGTGCTACTCCGAAGCCCTTTGAGATTCCCGGTATTTTGGATTTTTCGTCTCGGTGCTGATATTTATTCATTGGTAAGTCACATTTTTTAAATTATTATTATTATTTTATTAGTAGTTTTAATATTTAGATAGATAGTTCGGTATTAGTGTGTTTATTTGATAAATTATATTTAAAAAAAATGTTTAATATTTTGGCATCCCAAAGGCCATCTTCAGGAACAATATATTTTAATTTTGACGAAATTTGCAAATATGGATCTTGTACGGAATTAAAAATGTATTTAATGGACTATATGTTTCTGAATATCGCATCTGGGATATCGAAATATTGAACATTTTTAAAATAAAATATATCAAATAAACGGACTGAAACCTGAGTAGTTGTTTTATTACTACTTTGACTGCAAGGAAAAGTAGTTAAGCGTTTGGTACGGTGTCTGTAACATTTTCAAAAAAAAAAAAAAATTGTATAGAAATCCTTTATATAGCCTGTAGATGACGAATCTGAACTTAGTTTATGTGGGTGTATGTGTGTGCGTCGTCAGCTCGCTCGCTCGCTCGCTCACTCGCTCGCTCGCTCGCTCGGTCGTAAGTCAAAATTTTGTGGCCGCAACTCCTCCTAGACGGTTCAACCGATTTTAACGAAATTTTCAGGATAAATTTGTCTAGTACCCAAGATGGTCATGTGGTTTTGTTTTTTTTCAGAGATGCCAACTTTCCGAGAAAAAAATTACTAAAGTTTTAAAAAATTCATATTGGCTACGTTATTTATCCGATTTTGATCAAATTTTTAAAAAAGATTTCCCTAATGCTCCCATTAATTACATAATTTTATTAATATTCAGTGTTGCCAACTTTTCGAGAAAAAAATTACTAAAGTTTTAAAAAATTTATTATGGCTATGTTATTTAACCGATTTTACTCAAATTTTCACAAAAGATTCTCCTAGTATTCATATAATTTATGTAATTTTAACAAAATACAGTGTTGCCAACTTTCCGAGAAAAAAATTAGTAAAATTTTTAAAAATTTATTTTGACCATTTTATTTAACCGATTTTAATCAAATATTTATAAAAGTTTTTCCTAGTGTCTAAATAAATTATGCAATTTTAACAAAATACAGTGTTGCCAACTTATCGAGAAAAAAAATCACAAAATTTTTTAAAAATTTATTGTGGCTACATTATTTATTCGATTTCGATCAAATTTTCAGAAAAGTATCTTTTAGTGCCCACATAAATTATAATATTATTAAAATACAGGGTTGCCAACTTTCCGAAAAATGTCAAAGTAGTCTATATATGGGTTTACCCATATACTTCTAATCTTGTTTTATTAATATTTAGATTATATTTAAGGATAAAATAAAGTGATTAGATTTCTAAGGATCCAATTTGAATCACGCAATTATCTTTATTTCGGAGACAATTTTTGTTGATAATTTTTTTATAATATGATGTTTTTATATAAACCAGGGTTGGGCTGATTCTAATCATTTGATTTAAATCACAATAATTGTAATCATTTTATTTCTTTAATATTAATCAATAATTTAAATCAGTTTTAATTAATGGCTTTTTAACTAAATTTGGTTTCTAATAATTATTTAATTATAAAATATCTAGATATATCTAGCACAAAATAAATATTGAAACACATATTTATATACATTACAAATGAACGTTTCTAGAATCGTCTTCGACGTGTGTGTGTGTGTGTGTGTGTGTGTGTGTGTGTGTGTGTGTGTGTGTGTGTGTGTGTGTGTGTGTGTGTGTGTGTGTGTGTGTGTGTGTGTGTGTGTGTGTGTGTGTGTGTGTGTGTGTGTGTGTGTGTGTGTGTGTGTGTGTGTGTGTGTGTGTGTGTGTGTGTGTGTGTGTGTGTGTGTGTGTGTGTGTGTGTGTGTGTGTGTGTGTGTGTGTGTGTGTGTGTGTGTGTGTGTGTGTGTGTGTGTGTGTGTGTGTGTGTGTGTGTGTGTGTGTGTGTGTGTGTGTGTGTGTGTGTGTGTGTGTGTGTGTGTGTGTGTGTGTGTGTGTGTGTGTGTGTGTGTGTGTGTGTGTGTGTGTGTGTGTGTGTGTGTGTGTGTGTGTGTGTGTGTGTGTGTGTGTGTGTGTGTGTGTGTGTGTGTGTGTGTGTGTGTGTGTGTGTGTGTGTGTGTGTGTGTGTGTGTGTGTGTGTGTGTGTGTGTGTGTGTGTGTGTGTGTGTGTGTGTGTGTGTGTGTGTGTGTGTGTGTGTGTGTGTGTGTGTGTGTGTGTGTGTGTGTGTGTGTGTGTGTGTGTGTGTGTGTGTGTGTGTGTGTGTGTGTGTGTGTGTGTGTGTGTGTGTGTGTGTGTGTGTGTGTGTGTGTGTGTGTGTGTGTGTGTGTGTGTGTGTGTGTGTGTGTGTGTGTGTGTGTGTGTGTGTGTGTGTGTGTGTGTGTGTGTGTGTGTGTGTGTGTGTGTGTGTGTGTGTGTGTGTGTGTGTGTGTGTGTGTGTGTGTGTGTGTGTGTGTGTGTGTGTGTGTGTGTGTGTGTGTGTGTGTGTGTGTGTGTGTGTGTGTGTGTGTGTGTGTGTGTGTGTGTGTGTGTGTGTGTGTGTGTGTGTGTGTGTGTGTGTGTGTGTGTGTGTGTGTGTGTGTGTGTGTGTGTGTGTGTGTGTGTGTGTGTGTGTGTGTGTGTGTGTGTGTGTGTGTGTGTGTGTGTGTGTGTGTGTGTGTGTGTGTGTGTGTGTGTGTGTGTGTGTGTGTGTGTGTGTGTGTGTGTGTGTGTGTGTGTGTGTGTGTGTGTGTGTGTGTGTGTGTGTGTGTGTGTGTGTGTGTGTGTGTGTGTGTGTGTGTGTGTGTGTGTGTGTGTGTGTGTGTGTGTGTGTGTGTGTGTGTGTGTGTGTGTGTGTGTGTGTGTGTGTGTGTGTGTGTGTGTGTGTGTGTGTGTGTGTGTGTGTGTGTGTGTGTGTGTGTGTGTGTGTGTGTGTGTGTGTGTGTGTGTGTGTGTGTGTGTGTGTGTGTGTGTGTGTGTGTGTGTGTGTGTGTGTGTGTGTGTGTGTGTGTGTGTGTGTGTGTGTGTGTGTGTGTGTGTGTGTGTGTGTGTGTGTGTGTGTGTGTGTGTGTGTGTGTGTGTGTGTGTGTGTGTGTGTGTGTGTGTGTGTGTGTGTGTGTGTGTGTGTGTGTGTGTGTGTGTGTGTGTGTGTGTGTGTGTGTGTGTGTGTGTGTGTGTGTGTGTGTGTGTGTGTGTGTGTGTGTGTGTGTGTGTGTGTGTGTGTGTGTGTGTGTGTGTGTGTGTGTGTGTGTGTGTGTGTGTGTGTGTGTGTGTGTGTGTGTGTGTGTGTGTGTGTGTGTGTGTGTGTGTGTGTGTGTGTGTGTGTGTGTGTGTGTGTGTGTGTGTGTGTGTGTGTGTGTGTGTGTGTGTGTGTGTGTGTGTGTGTGTGTGTGTGTGTGTGTGTGTGTGTGTGTGTGTGTGTGTGTGTGTGTGTGTGTGTGTGTGTGTGTGTGTGTGTGTGTGTGTGTGTGTGTGTGTGTGTGTGTGTGTGTGTGTGTGTGTGTGTGTGTGTGTGTGTGTGTGTGTGTGTGTGTGTGTGTGTGTGTGTGTGTGTGTGTGTGTGTGTGTGTGTGTGTGTGTGTGTGTGTGTGTGTGTGTGTGTGTGTGTGTGTGTGTGTGTGTGTGTGTGTGTGTGTGTGTGTGTGTGTGTGTGTGTGTGTGTGTGTGTGTGTGTGTGTGTGTGTGTGTGTGTGTGTGTGTGTGTGTGTGTGTGTGTGTGTGTGTGTGTGTGTGTGTGTGTGTGTGTGTGTGTGTGTGTGTGTGTGTGTGTGTGTGTGTGTGTGTGTGTGTGTGTGTGTGTGTGTGTGTGTGTGTGTGTGTGTGTGTGTGTGTGTGTGTGTGTGTGTGTGTGTGTGTGTGTGTGTGTGTGTGTGTGTGTGTGTGTGTGTGTGTGTGTGTGTGTGTGTGTGTGTGTGTGTGTGTGTGTGTGTGTGTGTGTGTGTGTGTGTGTGTGTGTGTGTGTGTGTGTGTGTGTGTGTGTGTGTGTGTGTGTGTGTGTGTGTGTGTGTGTGTGTGTGTGTGTGTGTGTGTGTGTGTGTGTGTGTGTGTGTGTGTGTGTGTGTGTGTGTGTGTGTGTGTGTGTGTGTGTGTGTGTGTGTGTGTGTGTGTGTGTGTGTGTGTGTGTGTGTGTGTGTGTGTGTGTGTGTGTGTGTGTGCTTCTGCTTTGTTTTATCGAAAATTTTTATGATAAAAGTGTATATACAGTATTATAAAATTTGTTTACGTTATTGGAGTTAACGTCGTCTGTTTTAACATCCTTTGCATATTTACTACGAAGAAGAAAAATTAAAAAGTAAACTGAAATATTTTTTTAAATTCAAATTTAAATCTGTTTTTTGCTTGTTCTACATTGGCACTCAAATACACACATATGTTTTTAAGGATATGTTTCTGCGGATGCATTCAAAGAAACATAAAATTAAATATTACATTTATAAAATTATATATGTTATATTTATATTCATAATAAGTACATAAAAATAATTAATAAACTTTTACTATCGAAAATGTTTTAAATAAATCAAAAAAATCATATTTTTTGTGATTAAAAAAAAAAAAAATTTGATTTTTTAAATTTATTTAAAAAAAATTGCGAACAGCTCAACTCTGATATAAACATAGTGTAATTTGATAGAAAAATTAATAATTAAATAGTAAAATATTATTATAAAAAGCAAATTTTTGGATAACAGTTTTTAATGCGGGATAATTTTGCGCATTCTGAGAGGTCTGATCACCTTTTATTTGTTGTTATAGGAGAAATAAACTAAATTTGAACAAATCTGGGTATAAAATAAATTATGCAATAAATATTTTAAGAATTTTAAAAATATCTTATTGAAAAGCAAAAAAGTAATCTATATTGGATTGTGTTTTTAGTTGAATTATTTTTTTATAAACACAATATTTTATTTAAAAAATGTTTTTTTTTTAAATTAAATGTGTTTTTCGTAAAAACTAAGTGTAGAACTGCAATCTTAATTTTTTAATTATTTTTGATTTGATTGTAGGTGATTTAAATTGTCAATATTTTGACGAATATTATGTATATATCTCGGAATATATAATAAATTAAAAATTATAAACACTTTATTAATATTATTTAAGTGAATGTAAACAAAATTATATTCATATTATTTTGAAGTACTTTGTTTTCTAAAATGAATAATTAAACATACATTTTTATTTATTTGCGTAGTTTAAATAAAATGTTCATTTTTCTAACAATTTTTCATAATAAATAAATATATTAAATTTATTATTATACAAAACAAGGAGGAAATCACTTGTATAATCGTATACAAATTGATTAAAATCCTTTAAAATGTTAATAAAATTCTTTAAAATATGATAAAATCAATTAAAGATTTTATTTACATCATGTAAAATTTTAGAAATTTGGTATAAAATCTGTAAAATCAAAGACAAATTTCTGCAATCTCTACAATCATACTTAAAATTTGTACATACTGATGTACTAAATTTGAGGATGAAAAACATAATAAATTAAAATTATATTTATTAGTTGAAATTTGTAACATTTTATTTTAAAAATATTTTTTTATTATCAAATTTATTTTTAAACATACAATTTATAATTCCTATTTTAGTAATTGGGTGAGTATATTTATCGGATAGGTTGTAACTCAAAAACTAATAAACGGAAGAACTTGAAATTTATTTCTATGATAATTTAAAAATAAATATCAGTCAATGTAGAATATGTCAAGTAATAACTATAATAATATTTTAATTATTGGTAAAAAAGAAAGCAGAAAAAGTATTGTTATTTATATAGGATTAAATTTGAAACCAAATAAATCTGAAAAATAATAAATACGTTCAAGGTAACACTTCCTCTATATTAAAATAAATTCTTTGTTAACAAATTAAGCTTATAACATCCGAGCAACGCCGGGTTCTTTAGCTAGTATATAACATAAATGAAAAGTGGCCATCTTTAGTAAAATTTAAATAAACATATTTTTGAACAGGAGTGCTATAGAATATCAGTTATGAGCAAGAGTGCTATGGGAATCTATCACTTGTTTTAATTCGACAACTATCTATTGTTATTATTTGTTATAGTTATTTGATTTGTTTTAAAATATATGGGGGTGGCCATATTTTTTTTGCTTTTCAGTGTATATTTATTATACATGTAGACGGACACGTGTACATATGTTATTCTTTTCAATTAATTACTGTTTTAGTCATCTGTAAAAGATATGTACGGCCAAGAAAATTTATTTTTATTATATTACAAAAATATTTAATTAACTAATATGTTTCTCATAATTACAAACATTTTAAAACCAAAAATAACAATTACCAGTGTCATGTAAATTAATGTTTCCAAATTGATGAAAAAAATCTTATAATTAAAACGTAAATAATGTATATCGTAATTTATTTGTGTTCTTTTGTTCGGCTAATAACAAAGATGAATGAGTAATGGCTGAATGAAATTTTGCATGCAAAAAAAAAAATTAAAAGCATTTTAAAAAGGTATTGACTACGATAATTGTATCAACCTTGAATTCGTATTTCCTATCTTTGATACATAAATTTTCGATTTAATTCTCGCTAATTTTTCATTTTATTTGTTTGTCTGTTAAATAATGAGATTGCTATTGTTAATTTGTTGTTAATTATACAGCATCCAAATCTAGACGATATATAAAAAGAATTTATTAATTACAGAGGAACTATGGGATTAGATTATACTAATTATTTTGCTTATAAATATTAATGATTTATTAAGATGCTTTTGTTTTTTTTAAATTTTAATTTACAATTATTATAATCTGCATTATAATTAGCTTTAATGGTAGCCAAAGATAGGTCATAAACGGGCCTTTTACGGTCAATCAGAAATGAGAGACTGCATTCCTGACTTTAATCATGAAGCCCCTACACTTATCAGTCAAACTGATAGTCCGATTGAAGTAATTTTAGCTTTAGGTGACGTATAAAAATGACTACAGAATAAATATAGTTATGAGTGGTTATGAGAGATTCAATATCAGTTTGTGAGAGATTAGCGGTTACATTAAGATTCCTTGCGATTGGGAGAAGCATTTAGATTAAACTGTCAGTCTCTCCTCCACTTCCCGTGATTGAAGCTTGGATTTAAAAATATTTGGAAATCCGTCAATCCATTCATTAGTCCATCAGTCTTGACCTTACACATTCAATCAGAATGTCAATTTTCGGTCTGAGCGTCATTCCGAATGATTGTGTAAGGCCCGCTTTATTGTTGAAGAGCCAATGCTTATTCTCTGGTTTAATTATTTGGGAAACAGTGGAATTTTGAAATCTATTCAATTTAGAAAATATACGCATCATCAGATCAGTTGGAAAATTTTCTATAAAATATGTTTCCAAAAAATGTATACAAGAGTGTCTAAAACTCATGCACGATACTATATGATCTTCAACCTATTAGTGTTTTGACGAAACGAGAACCTTTAATACCGTCTCGTATCGGCTTGAAAAATGGAAAAAAAGACGAGGCACTCGAATAGTTTTATTTTTATTTGAAAAATGACATTTTTAATCATTTAAAAGTTACATGTTATTCAATAAATACCTAATTCTATTATTTTATTTACGGTCAAATTTATAATAAAACATGAAGATTTATCTAAAAGTAAATTTATACTTTTTAAAATAAAATTAGCCATATAAAAATTTTAACTAATAAAAATTATGCAAAATTACTTTAGAAAGTAACAATAGGTACTTTTTTTGCGAGAATTTTATTTTCTTTTCGCAGAAACTAATCAATATAAAAAATAGGAACTTAATAAAATAAATATATATATTATTATAAAAAGGAAGTGATATCTATTAATAATTTTAAGATTTTCACTTGTAACTTTTGATAATGGCCGAAAGGTTGAAACGATCGTTGAGTAATTAAAATTTTTTGTGTTTTTTAAATAAATAATAATTTTTATCTATCCATCTGTCTGTCTAAAGACTTGTAAATTTGGTATACACATAGTTAGACATAGAACATAGCGTGATTATGTATGTATGTATAAAATAATGAACAACAACACTGATATGACATAAACTTTGTCATTGTTAATATTGTAATTAGAAAAATAAATATTAGTATTATAAAATGTTATATGTGGAATATATCAATGTATGCATTACAATTTTTTAATTTTAATAAGAATGAAAGCAAAAAAAAATAGTGTTATTTATGTAGGATTACATTGAAAACCTGTCTAAGAAAACAATGAATATGTACATAAGGAATATGTCAAACTATTATTCTATATAAAAATGCTTTATAAAAGAATTGTGCTTATTGCATCCGAGCACTGTTGGGCTTTATATGCCGCTATTCTGGTCATTAAATTTATCTTAAATATTTGAATTTAAAGAATTTTAAGTAAAATTCAATTCTGGTCACTATTTATATACTTTAAGTGTAAAACTTTACCTTAAATTGCTTTAAATTTAAATGGCCATCGGAGGTGTTTTAACTGCTAAATTTACGTTTAGACTTGTTCACTTGACAGAATTACCCCCGTATCCATAAACATTCGTTAAAAATAACGGTCCGTTATTCTTGGATTCCGTAAGAAATCTTTCTATGTATATTGCAAAGAAATTTCTTACGAAATCCAAGAATTTTCAGTTTAACGAAGCGTTATATATTTAATGAACGTTTATGCATACAGGCATCAGTGTGAAAAATATTTGGAAGGTAAGAAATTAAATATATACATTGCTAGTATAGAAAATAGAATACGGAATTTTTTTATATAAATTTCTTTAAGTTTATTTAAGCTTTATTTAAGCTAAAGATCTTTAAATTTAAATGTAATAACCAAAATAGCAGCATTAATTAGTTAGATAGTATAAATTCCATTGATTATAATGATAATTTAGTGGCGATTGTGTAGTTTTTTTGACGTAGAAATGAAAATAAAAATTCTTTCTTCTCTATTTTTCACTTTATACGGATTATTATTGTTATCGACTATTTTTCGATTAATATAAAACCAATATTAAAAATCAAATAAATATTGGAATTTCTGTTGTTTACAATCAGCGCAATGACTTTTCTAAAATTTAACCTATGATATTTACAAACAAAAATTTAAATACTATATACATTAAAGTAGGTCCGTTATCTTGGTTAAAATAACGGTGTATTGGTCAAGATACTAAAGTTTTGTCGATTTTTATTATATGTACATTGTAAATTATAGTGTATTTGTCAAAAGTTGAACGACCTCATTTTCCATGGTTAGTCATATACCTAAGTGTCGTTGCAAATATATATTTTTGTTGCTAATTTCACGGTGCGAAAATTTTGTAGTCTGAAATTAGTCATAAATACAATGATAACGTCTGTATCCTGTTTTCTTGTTTGTTTGGGATAATGTATGTATTGTTTTTTAACAAAATACTGTTAGAAAAAATTATGTGTACTTAAATTTTTGATGTTTTTCTGGAAATTGTGGGAATATTTTGTTTTTAAAGATTTTTTTTTTAACAGTAACAGTACTAACATTAACAAATAAGAACAATGGAATAATTTTATACATTTTGTCTAAAATTTAACTTAATTTTATTTTCTATTTGATCTGGACTAAATTTTTTCAGATTAAAAGTGACTCATATGAGGAAAATATTTTAATTTTAAATATACAGTAGGAATATTTTTTTATTTGTTTTAATTCTGAAAATAGGACACGTAATTAGTACAAATCTCTTTAGAATTATTTTATGTTTGGAAATTCCTCTCTTTTGTCTGGAATCTGATGATGTATTTTTTGCTGAAATTGTGTTTGAGTTTTTTTTTTGTATGTCAAGTATAATGATGTTAAATTTTTGGAATCTAAAAAATTTAATCTTAAAATACATACATACATACATACATACATACATACATAATCACGCCATGTACCCAAAAGGGTGTGGCACAAACTCTTTTAATCATCCCGAAATCAGTCGCCTCCAAAAAACGTTATTTTTCATGTAGATAAAAAACTGTCAATTTTTTCTGTCAAGTTTTTTTTTTGCAAATTCTTCTGTTCTTTATACTTTAATGAAGTAGTATGAAAATGAATGGCAATCAATTAATCAATAATGATAATAATCCACATATCAACATTACCATCATTTCTGGGTTATAACCGTTTGTTGTTGAAATTTATTTTGTTTTAATGATTATTTATTGTTGGTCATATAAAATAGTTGGTTTTGAAATATATTAGAATTTGTATTGAGGTCACTTTTTTGATCGAAACGGAGGATAATTGTTAAGAAATAATTTTCTTGAGAATGTACCTACACTGTAAAAACTATATATGAAAAATTACATTTACAGAACATGTAAAATTACATAAATTTTTTACATTGTATCACTAACACTAAATCGTAAAAAGAGAGTCAAGTAGACAAAACAGAGATATTTCTAATTGAAATTGATTGCAATTTATATTTTACCTTTTTCGTAAAATCTAAATGAAACCTAGAAAAAAAATCTTCGAAACTCGTTGTATTAAAACAGTTTTATTTTTATGGAACATAGAGTTTCTAGTTATATCTTATAATTCTGATGTTTATCAAATTATTTCATTTATCTTTTTTGCGTCTTTGCAACGTTTTTCGTCTTCGTCGAAAGGTGAGAAATTCCTATAACTTATATCTATCTATAATTTCTCTATAATTTGCTCAATTCTGTTCGTATCTCGTAAGACTTGACAAGTTATGAGATATTCTCTTTTCTCTCTCTATTAAAGAAGAATTCCATTTACTAGAACAAGACAAAATATATTGTAACGCTACAAACGCTACGAAATGTGAACCGAATTTTTTTAAGGGCCTATTTTTCCAATTTCGAATAAGATGTGAAATATTTAATCATAGAATAAATATAATGAAAAAACATATACATTTATTCTATAGTTAGTATTCCACATTTTATCTAGAGTTGAAAATACCAGCTCTTATTAAAGTAAAAATTATTCCAGATATATTCTTGTCAACAACATATATATCGTCGACTAACCTAACCGTGTCAATCTTGCATCTCCCATTCTCTATAATAATAACCGTAACCCGGTGAACTGTCTCAATACTGGCCATGGTCAGTAGGCCTTAAGTTCTTTTTTTTTCCTGTTTTGTTTTGTTGATTGTATACAACACCATAAAGCGGGTGGATCCCCTGCCCGTCCGCGTAAGCAGTGCCCACTGAATGCAAAGACGTTACGTGGGTAATATATGTAGATTGGTAGGGCAATCATGCTGTTGTCAAACGCTTTGCTTCTGCCCTCGCACCGTACCGAAGGTGTCCAAACACAACGACTTTGGACGCCACCACTGTGTGTGCGAAATCAAACCGTCTGTCATGTACTAAGAACCACTACATATACACACACACGTATAGTTAAAGGTTTGCGAATTGAAAATTGCTCGACTGTGCACATTGGCGGAACATGCTGGTTTTGGTCTGTTTATTTATTTTGTTTGTGGAAGTTGTTTCAAATGTTAAAAATAAAAGAGCATATATATATGAGAAGTATTATGAATGTAGATGAAGTGGATAGGAATGCTTGGTGTAGAATAATATCTAGTTGAATGGAAAGAGTTGGTTTTACTTTCTCTGATGAGTATAGTTTTACGTATGCTTTGGTGTAGTAAAAATAGCAATGTAGTTACGTCATGAATTCCTAATTCAATTTAGTTTAGACAAAGTTATGTTTCATCTCTTTTTAGTATTTACTAGCTGAACTATGCACATATTTTTATTTCACGAATGATGACGTAACTTTATTAAATGAGTATTTCTACTATAGGGCTTTGTTTTTGTGGAAAATTAAAAAATCACTAAATTTCTATCAGCATTTATAAATCTACTACAAAAGTACATTTAATAAAGTAGAAGTTGTAGATACAAGGTCTATTTTTGGGGCATAAAAGAGTAAAATTGTGGAGAAACTGAACTCTTTAGATTGCATTACATTACATTACATTACATTATAAGTAGAGAGAATGAATCAGCATTAGATGGATCCATGGAACATAAAAAATTAGCTTGTAGAGTAGTCTGACGTATACATACATACATACATACACAATCACGCCATGTACCCAAAAGATATTAAGATATTAAACTGATTTCAAACATTGTCCAACCTTGTATATATATTTTTAAATTGAATATAATTAAATTACAATAATATTTTTCAATAGCAGAGTCAAATTATTAATTATATTTAGATTAACAATACTAAAACAATCTTTGGTTTGATCTAATAATTATTTGGATCATTTTGTTTGTTCGTAAGATATGTAGGTACAGAACTATATTCAAATGAAGCAAAAATTCTGTCGGAAATAATAAATTGATTTATGTATTCCTAAATGATCTAATATTTTTTTTCTTTGTAATTTTTAATTTTATTATGGCAAAAAACTCTTGTTTAACGTACTGTACCTGTATGAAATGATAATGAAAAAAAAAATATAGCTGGGATTTAACAAAATGTATTTTAAAATAAAACTGCTTTAGGATTTTGTTCTGTACTAATTTTTATTAATAATCCACGTTTCAACGTATTCTACGTACATTATCATCAGGAAAATGATACATTACAGTAAATAAACAGTTACCAGGTAACAAAGTAAGTAATTAGATTAAAAAAGTTATAAATTTTTAATTAAATAAATAAATATGGACGAATTTTTAAAAACTAATTTTATTATATTCTTATGTCTTTGTTTAATATGAGTATATGTGTCAGATTTGAATAATTACTATATACATATAGTATGTGGGCAGAATCTCATAATGAGTGCGAGTGTTTTTTTATGATATGATTTTCTCATTACACTGAAATTTAAATTCCAGTAATTTCAAATTTTCCAAATTAATATTTTTATTACAAGAACGACATACATAAATCAAAATTAATTTTATAAGAAAAATTCGAAATACATAAATCAGTCATTGTATAATTTATTACATTATCACAAAATCCCACATCATAAAATTTGCGAATAATAAATTTGATTAATTTATTAGTTGCAAAATGTTTTGTGGAAAATCATGAATAAATGAAAACCTACAATTATTAATAAATTAATTATCTGTTTTCATCATATTTCTAATTATCATACTATAAAGAAAGTTTTATAAGGATCATCATGGTATTTTTATAGAAATTTTCGATATACAGAAAAACTTGGAGAAAACTTACCAACACATTCGTAAAACTATATCGATACAATACAAACACAAATAAGCATCCCCCAACAGAAATAACTGTGTGTGTGTGAAGATCGATTGCACATTTGTAATTTAAAGCATAAAAGTAGGAAGAGTTTAATTCACTGTTAGCTCTTAAAGTAGTGACTTAGATCAATTTTAATAGGAAATAAAGTATGCTTGCTGCTTTGGATGTACTTTGCATCGATTCAAAGTTTAGTTATGTCTCTTTTGTCTAATGTCAATTTTTTTCTTATTATTTGGTATTGTGGAAGGTACAGTCTTATGAGGCGTATTTCTCTCTCTTTTCAGCTCCGATAACGGCTCTCTATAAAAGTACTTCAAAAGTAACACCCACTAGTCACATTTTACAAACTTTATATAAATTTTGAAACCTATATAAAATATTCTTTTTTTTTATTCTACGCCAATCGTATGATATATATCTCATGCCGTTAGAGATAGAATGTGCATTAGCATATTAGAAATTTGGTGGTGGGAATCTCATTTGGTCTTGAGAATTCACACTGTTCATTTTGACAAACTAATATACTTTGCTAGTACAATGTGACATATTAAATTTCTTCATATGTCTATTTCAATTTGACAGTAATCAAAATACATATGAAATTCGATTAAGTATTAATAAATACATTTTAGTTAGATACCAGCTCTTGCAAAAAACCTTCTTGCAAGTTGCCTATTGTGGAACAACTTTTTTTTTTCAAAATATTCAAATTTTCTTCTCGTATATATTGTTTTTTCGTATCTTTCACAAAAATATTTGTTTTCAAAAATATGTTCTTGTAATTTTAAAATAAAAAAAAAATCATACAAAAATATGTTGTTATAATTTTAACACATATTTATATACGTATAAATAAAAGAGATCATAATACATAATAATACACTGAAACCAACGGTTTTACTAATAATTTAAAAGAAATTATAGTTTTGATCTATAAAATTGGATAGAAATAAATATTTTTTCATAAAACTAAATTATAGCAATTTGTAGTTATAATTATTTTGAAATCTTCTTAAAAAATTTTCTTATTATTCATTTTATGAAAAATATATATTTGAATTGAAAATTATCAATAATTTTTCTCTTGAATTTTTTCTAGAAAACACCGTGTTTCCAAACCAATTAGTAAATAATTTCATAAAAACTTTCAAAATATTAGTTATATTATAACTTACTATTATTTATTTTTATTTAAAAAAATATTTCTATTTATAGAAATCCAATTTTACACATCAAAACTATGTTTACAATTGAAATAGTAAAAAGAATTTTTTCAGTGTAGTCAATGTTTTTATTTGATAATGAATGAATAATATAATATTTGCAAAATGGGGCGCCTCTGCCTCTGTGTGTTCATTTTGCAGCTTACGTTCTGTCCGATTCGTGTATTGCCAACTTACACGGTCCCGTTGCGTTGTGAGGCTGCTCTCGCAATACGTAAAATTGATTCTAAGATTAAAATTGGCTCCTTTGTATTGGTCAAGCAAGTCTATAATTTTGCTTTCTATACTATATGATGTGTATATATATATACCTCCTGTCTTTGTCCTGTTTATTTAACGATAATTATAGGTTTCCTTTTACAAATCAACCACACGAACTACGTCATTGTTTCTGATGTTAATTAAGGACGAAACATTGATTGGAATTCGATCTGATTTCATTTCGTTCTGATGGAAATATTGAGATTTCTTTTGAAGAGTTTAAACAGAAATTTAGATTCGTTTAATCAGCAAATTTTTAATTAAAATGAATAAATTCTCAGTTTATTGACTTCGATGAATACTTGTAGTATTTTTAAAATCAAAAAGTTAAGATTTTCAGTATATAGTGACTTGAAATGATATTTTGTTAAAATAAAACGGCTTTAGGTTGGAATTCTGTATTAATATTTAATAATAATAATCGACGTTTCGACGAACTTAGCGTACGTCTTCAGCAAGAAAAAAGATAGAAATTGTATTATTTGTATCTTTTTTCCTGATGAAGACGTTCATTAAGTTCGTCGAAACGTCGATTATTAATAAATATTAATATAGAACTAGAACCTAAAGCTGTTTTATTCTAATATAATGAGAAAGATTTTTTACTATGATATTTTGTTGTTAAATTTAAATAAAAATAATTAAACAAAAGTAATTAAACACAGAAATAATAAAAAAGTATTTTTTTGTTAAAAAATTTATTTAAAGTTTGTTAAAATATAAATATAACACATAAATGAGAGCCCTAATTTTTCATTATATTTTTGATAGCTTAATTTTTAAAATAATTACATTGAGAAGTCAATGGTAGCATGGCCAGATTCAGACTCTAAAGGTCTTTGGTTCGCGTCGCGCTCATACCAGAATTTAAATAAAATATTATTTCTGATATTAAAGAACTTTCTATTACTGAATTAATACCGGTTATGTTTGGGCGATTTGGAATCCACTATAGCTATAGTTTGTTAAGAATCTATATGATAAGTTGGTCGGATACAGTTTGATGTGTCGCTTAGGAATTAATATAGGAACAATTATTATTATTTTTTTAATAATAATTAGCAATTTTTTTTTATAAATTTTCCATATATAAAAACTATTTACTTATGCTTTTACATCTACTTATAATACATTAGTAGTTCACAATTTTATCTCCTTTCTGTATAAACAAAATTTAATCTTTCCAAACTGATAATGACTATGCTTCACATTTAATTACCTATTATAAATTACTTAATTAAAACGTCTTATGATATGTTAGTATACAAATATATTCATGAGATGTTCATGTGACAGACTAAATCTGAAAAAAAAAATAACCTGACCTAACTTTCCTAACCTTTGGATTTCAATCTTTGTTTATTTATTTTCTATTGTAATTGTCGACGAATATATTTGCTTTATTACTTAGAATATTTTATAGGAGTAAACATATATGTCGAGTAAAATTAAAATACATAAACCTTACTTTTATAACCTTTGGATATTAATGTATAATTGTCAGTATTTTCTATATGTATTGTTTAATTGTTTTTTCTTATAAAAGTTTTCTTAAATGTGTTATTATCGTTTATTATTTACAAATTGCAATTACTAATTTACATATTAAAACAATAATAGTAGTTTAATAATTGTAGGTTAGATTGAAATTATGGGATACGAAATAATATTTTTTCTAAGATAGTAAAATATCTATTTATGGTATCAGTAAAAAGACCTAAAAAGCGAAGGGTATCATTATATCACACTGGCTTTATGCAAATACTTGTACCGAAAGAGACGAATTATATTAATAAATACATCCACCAAAAGAGACAATTAAAGTTGTCTTGCAATCTTGACATTAGAAACGTTGAATTTCGATGTTTTGTATTAGTTAATTCTAATTGTAAACAGCCGAAGAAACGAATTATTGTGTGGGACTCATGCATAAAGTATTCTTTTTTCACTCATGGGATTGCCGTCAAAAATCTCATTCGTAAAAAGCATTACTTTATGTACTGACATAAATTACCATTTATTGTAATCAAGAAACAATAAATATATTAATTTTTTGTTTCAAGCAAGTGTTTTGCTTATATATATATATATATATAAATTAATAGAATTGAATTTTTTATGTCCTGTTTTTGTCAGGATCTAGTAGGCGTTCTGCAATTAACATTTTTTTTCTTTCTTTCTGAAAAACTATGAAGAATTATATCACGCAAGTAGTTTAAAATGCTGGTTTTGTGATTCGCGGAATTCTTTAAAAAGCTTAATAGTAAATCCTCGTGTTGTCTCACTCGCGTTAAAATGACGTTTATTTACAAGAAAATTGCGATCTGTACAAAGTCCGAATAAGAATTTACACACTTGATACTTTAATAACATAAAATTTACTCTTGTAGATCATTGGATATTTATAAAAAAAATATAAACAAATATTGTAATTGACCATATTTACAATATAATTTGTTTTAATGAAGTATATTAATTGTTTAGCAGATGTATATTTAGTTGGAATTAAAAGAAACGACCGATATACGCACATATATATTTGTTAAAAGTTTAATAAATTGTAAACAGTGGTTTATAACCGTGAGAATTTTTTTGGTATACTTTTATTGAAGTTTTATCTATCAAAAAAAAGCAAATAAATTTTCTTAATTCTTTTAATAAAAGGTTGTAAATGACTTTTGCTTCTACTTATATTTATAGGAATTAATCTCATCGAATTATGCAGAAAACTTTATTTTAACATTTCATAAAAATATTAAATTTATAAAATTTTGATTAAAACTTTTTTTTTCAAAAACTAAATTATAAATATATCGGTATAACTATAAATTTACAAAATACTAGCTAGATAGGTAACTTGAAAAGTACAATAATATAGATAGAAACAGAGATGAGATGATATAATTTTTTACGCGTAAAAAAATTATTTTTTACATTAAACAAATTTACGACTTTTTAACGAAAAAAAAATGTATAACATATAAAAAAGGATTTTTATGTTTGAATCACATTTATTTCTGCTCAAATAATAAAAAATATCATAAAATCAAGTAGAATTATTGTATAAAAGGAAAAATAAGAATATCCTATATTAATAATAACTACTAATTTTGCGTTCACATTTTAGACACAAAATGGAATATTTTTTACTAGTTTTGGCTAATTTATAATAAAATTTTAAATTTGCGCTCATACTCTTGTAAAAATAAAAAACGTGAAATATATCACTTATAACTGGTTTGAAAAATGCAAAAATAGTAGCGTAATAAAATTTTACATTATTTACGTATTCTACATTTTTACGCATTTTTTACACATAGACGTAAAAATATTTTTTTACGCGTAAATAATCCATTGTTGGATAGATGTCAACTAATTTTAGGACATAATATATATTTATTGATTTGTGTTTATCAAATTCATCATACATTATAAATATTGTATTATTTATTTATATCAATAATAGATACATTAATAATTTTATAGAAATTAATACAACAATCGTAACAAAATCATAAATACTTACAATATGAAACAAAAATTAAGTTTTTGAAGGAAATGTGTACTTCAACTGCAAAAATATGTAGTTTCCACTGTAGAATTTACATTTTCCATTGTACATTTTATGTCCAAATGCATGTTACAATAAAGTCTGTGTAATTACATATCATTATGTAAATAATTATTTTACTTTTAAAATAACACTGATTTAGGTTAAAGTTCTGTATTAATATTTATTTATAATCGACGTTTCGATGAACTCATAAATAATAAATGGTATCATTTATCCTGATGAAGACGGACATTGAGATCGTCGAAACGTCGATTATAATTAAATATTAATACAGAAAGCAGTTTTATTTTAATATAATGAGTTCTGAAAGATTTTTTACTATGTTTTACTTTTTATATATTGGTTAGTAAAAAACTAAATCTATATCAATTTTATTGTAACAAAAAATATGTAAAACCTTGAACTTTTATTTTAGGCAATTCAAGTTTAACTAAGAATTAATACAATTTAAAATTAGATTTAGTTAACAAATGTAAGATGTCTTATTTTAGTCTATACTATATAAAAACAAACATTATAAATGTCTCTGAATATCATTATATATGTATCTGTTTATTTCCTGTAAAGATAACTTTTTTTTTATAGAACAAAAGACGCAGATACTTTTTTGCATAAAAATTCACCTATTATTTATAACTAGAAAGATTTTTGTTTTGTAAATAAAATAATTATAAGTAGAAAAAGCTTGAATAAGACTATTCCTTTCTAGATTGCATGCTCGGTGATAATGCCTGTTTAATGGTTAAATTTACAGAATCAGTTATTCAATAATTTATTAACGAATTTATTGATAAATTATTGTCTTGATATTTTAAGTCCGCTTTTATAAAAATTTGTTAATAATTTATAAATAAATATTTGAAATAAATCATGAATATATATTTGAGATTGATTTATTTTCATGAAATATTTGGGACAGATATATTAGAACATGCGCATTTATGTCATCTACCATTGCTACCAACTGGCAGCAAATAGCCACAACAGTTGGCTGGCAATGTAAAGCAATAGTGCTTATTTGTTGTCAATTGGTAGCAGTGGTAGATGATATGAATGACTCACAAATCTGTCCCACATATTTACTGAAAATAAATCAATCCCAAATATTTATTCATAAATTATTATCAAATTATTGCCGTCTAAAGTGACCTTTATACAAATTCACATATACGAAAAATATCTGTTTCTTTTGCACACACATTTTTTGTTAACTTCCATCTCTGTTTTTCGTGTGTGTACCGTGTAAATATGTCATTAAAAAATATTTTGTTAACAAATTATGAAAACTGAAAGTGGACTTCAGAAAATGAAAGGTTGATGGTTTTCTTTTATAAATATGATAAAGATTTATAACGTAATTGTAAGCCGTTGTTCATCTGAAATTTTTTATTTGTTTAATATGAATGTTTATCCTTCATAGATAGTTTAATTTAATCAATTATTTACCGACATGTAAACAAAGAAATTACTCAATCGTTAACTGACCTTTCGCGTATACGAACAATATATTTTAATTTTATATAATAATTTATTAAGCCATTTGCATAATTTGTTTTATTATTACATGGTTTATTCATAGATAGATTAAACATACATATATGTAAATTCATATTTCATTTTTATGTAATAGAATTTATTATTTAACAGATTTGTTAAAATTAATGACCGTTATTCCGTTATAATTCTAAGATTTGTAAGATATTTACCAATTATATAATATTATATAATATATAATATATAATATATAATATATAATATATAATATATAATATATAATATATAATATATAATATATAATATATAATATATAATATAATATATAATATAATATATATATATATATATATATATATATATATATATATATATATATATATATATATATCATTGAGCTTGCTGTATAAAACAACGTTATTAAGTTGTCAACTGATCAATTAATTTGGCGTTTCGAAAACAATTGATACATCAACAGCTAACAGTGTTTTACATAATCGGGTCCCTAAATTTTTATTTTTAATGTATTGTTATTGTCGATGGGTTTTCATTAAGTTAAATTTTTTGGAATAATTATTTATATAGCAAAAATTCGTTTTGTAAATTTGATAATAAAGTCTAATGCTTTAGATTTTTATATAGTTTCCGTTTGTTTCATTCTAAAGTTGTATAATATATGACTTCTATAAAAGCTAAGAGTATTTGACAAAGTAAAACAGTGTTTGTTGTATCGTTAGATTTGTAAAAAAAGTTTTTTTTTTTTTACTAGTTTTAAAAGAAAAACAAAATTTGTAATATTAATTAATCCAAATAAAAACGTTTATTTTCAGATGCACAAATTGGAACCATTTTACAATGGAAAACATGGGCTTCACCGACTCGCCGAATGGCGCTCGCAAGTTGGGTAGATCTGTCAGTATGAATCAACCGGAAGTTGAAAGTGTGCCACTGTATAAGACCGCATCAATACTACGTTGGCGCCGTGGTGGAGATCGTGATCCGGAAGACCTCCTCGAAGAGGAGTTTGCGATTGACGATTTCGAATACATGGAGTGCGGTCCATCACCACCTGCCGAAAGCCCGCCGAATATCTACGAAAGCTTCGAAGAATTCTCCACTTCTGAACTGACCGTTCAAATCTGTCACGACACTATCAAGATGAACCTTATTGAACACATGAAAAGCTCATTAGGTCGTCAGCATCTCTTGGAAGAAATCGAATCTCGAAAAACGACTTTAGACAACCTGAATGAATTAATGGCAGGTGCAACTAAAGCTGAGATTAATATATCATTTCTGTGGGCAGCATTTGTTAAAAGATGGGATTTATTAGATGGTTTTCTATGCCTAGGTGCTCAGTTACATTATTTCGAACCCAATCAAGGTTTAACAGCTCTTCATTTAGCAGCATTTAGTGGTTGCATTCCCGGAACACAATTTTTAATATCCCGAGGAGCAGATGTAAATTTCTGCTGCAAATGTTATACGCCAATACATTGTTCTGCGTTTGGCGATTCATCGGAAACTGCGATGATTTTACTGAATAATGGTGCTAAAGTCAGTGCACTTACTAGCAGCGTTCACAATTGCCACGAAAGTGTACTACATTGTGCTGTAAGAGCTAATGCAGTTACATGCGTTCGTTTATTTACAGCTGAAGGTGCAGATATTTGTCAGGTAGAACCGTCTGGTGCATCGCCTCTGCATTTAGCTGCAGAATTAGGACAGATGCAATGTCTGAAAGTGATGTTGGAAGCACGAGCATTAGATATTAATATTAGAACGAAAGAAAAAGAGATGACGGCGTTGCTTTTAGCAGCGGAAGGTGGTTATTGCGATTGTATCGAGTTGTTATTGGATAAAGGAGCTGATACGAAAGCTAAAAATCATCGAGGACAGACTGCTTTACATTTAGCTGCTAGGGCACAAGCTGTAGATTGTGTTGAAACACTTTTGCGCAAAGGAAATGCTGATTCTAGTGTAGGAGATGGTGATAAAAGAACACCTTTACATGCTGCAGTAGGAAAAGCTGCTAGATCAAATGATATAATTGAAATATTAATTAGTTGGGGTTCAGATGTAAATGCCAAGGACCAATACGGATATACTCCACTTCATATTGCAGCTTTAAACGAATTATCTCAATGTGTAGAGATTTTAATATTTCATGGAGCAGATGTAACAGCGAAATCAAAATTTGGAATGTCTGCTTTAGGAATTATAACTAGAAAAACACCAGCTTCTTTAGCAATGGTAACGCAGAAGTTAGATTCTGCAATTACCTTACACCATCATCCAGAATCTTCTAATAGGGAAGTAGAATTGCGTCTAGATTTCAGACACATTCTTCAAAATTGCCATCCTAGGGAAATTAGTTTCTTGAACACTTTTGTTGATGAGGGACAAAAAGAAATATTGCTTCATCCATTAAGCTCAGCTTTCTTACACCTTAAATGGGAGAAAATTCGTAAATATTACATAGCTAGGATATTATTCTCATTTATCTTTGTTTTTTGTTTATCCTTGTACGTATTAACAGCTTTAGCTCATAACTGCTACAATCATGGTAAGCAGATGAATGGAACGGAAAAGGAATACGAATTGTGCGAGAAGAAATCAATGATGGGAAACATGTTAAGGAATAATCCTTTTGCGATAGAAATGCAGTGGTTTGTTTTAGTAGGAATAACTGGTTGTGAAATAGTGCGGAAACTCTATGGTTTGGCAGGTTATCCAAATCTGAGACAATATTTATCGCAACGCGAAAATATTATCGAATGGTCGGTTATAGCGAGTGTTTTTGTAATATCCTTTATTTATACCGGTCGCACTTATATGTGGCAGAATCATGTAGGAGCATTTGCTGTCCTCTTTGGTTGGACTAATTTAATGTTGATGATCGGTCAGCTTCCGGTTTTTGGAACTTACGTTGCAATGTACACAAAGGTACAAGGAGAATTTGGAAAATTACTATTAGCATATTCTTGCCTCCTTATTGGATTTACAATTAGTTTCTGCGTTATCTTCCCAGATTCATCCACATTCGCTAATCCATTTATTGGGCTGATTACTGTATTAGTCATGATGACAGGTGAATTAAATTTGGATATTTTAGTCGATGACGATCCAGTTGATCCGCCATTTTTATTGGAGATTAGCGCACAAGTTACGTATATTTTATTTCTTTTGTTTGTTACGGTGGTACTGATGAATCTTCTGGTTGGTATTGCAGTCCACGATATTCAGGGTTTACAAAAAACAGCAGGATTATCGAAATTAGTTAGACAAACGAAATTAATCTCATATATGGAACTTGCACTTTTTAATGGATATTTACCGAAATATCTGCTAAATTTATTGCACTGGACAGCTTTAGTATCGCCTAAAGCTTATAGAGTAGTACTTAATGTCAAACCATTGAATCCCAGAGAGAAACGATTGCCGAAAGATATTTTAAAAGCAGCGTATGAAATTGCAAAGCAACGCAAACATTATGGACACACTATATCATCGCATGGATCTAATGCGGCGTCCTATGCGAATAAGAAATGGACGAATAATAATATGGTGGACGCTGGGGGCGATTTTCCCATAGATTATCCATCGAGCTTCAGTAACTTGCAATTGAAAGTTGAACAAAGTAATGAACACGTTAAAAAACTGACCACTGAAGTACAGGAATTAAAAACAACATTGAATAGCAGCCAAAGAGCAATTGAACAACTTTTAACTGCTATTGCTCAGTCGAATAATAATCACTCAAAAACCTGATGTATTTAAATAAGAATATTTTTTAAGAAATTCTAAAAGAATAGGTACATATCATAATGGAGTATTGTAACACATAACGTATTATGTTATTGATGTTATATAGCATATTTTTCTAGCGCATAAGTTAGGAATATTAAAATAGCAGCTAGGAAATTGCAAAGGATATTTTAAAAGGCTGGTTTCCGAAAATAAAATTCCTTTTATAAATATATATATTTTTTCACAAATCTAGTATTTTAAATGTGATATTTTGAAAACAGGTTGTGTTTTGATATTATCTCAAATAATGTTACCTATTTAAAAACAAAAATCGAATGTAACATACTCAATATTAAAATTGTGCAAATTATAAGAAAAATTTTACGATTTCGAAAAATTCTAAATTAAAATGTATTATTTTTGAAAAGAAATTAAATTATTACGTAACTAATTGATATTAATATAAACTGAAAGCTTGTTAATTCAAAGTCTTGTTAGATGATAGATTTTATATTGTTAATATTTTTTATTGTTGCCATTCAGAAAGAAATATTTATATAGTTTATTAGTATAATTTAGTTATTATTAGAAAAATTAAAGATCCATTTATCTAAACGACAAAATTATTTTCTATTTTGGACTATAAATAGAACAATAGACAACAAACACAAATTGCAATTACTTGATATAATTTCCTTATTTGTATTGAAATTATTTGCAACTGAATTTTGTTTTGCTAAATGGATTTAAAAAAAAAGCAGTCATTTAATTATTATAACATCATTAAAGTTAGTGATAACAAAGGTGCATAATTAATATTAGAGTTATTGAATAATGCAAATTGCAAATCATTATTTGCTTAAATGAGTTTTAAGTATATTATGCGTTAACAAATTCATTGAAGATATTTTCACATTATTTTGCTTGTGATAAATAAATATTACATTACTATTAGTTTTCATTTTGTAATCATTGTATTGTACTTGCATGAATGATAATAAAAGATAAATAAAGACTGTATGCACTTAATATTGTTTGCTCTTTTACACTTTGTTCCTTTTGCTAATTTCAATAAAATGTTCTAGTAAAATTTGAATTTTTTACAACTAGGCCCATTTTCATAATAAACATTTTAAATAAATTTAATTTAACGCCGGCAAAAAATCGTCGATTTAAATTCTACTGGCATAATTATTACTGTTCATAATAATTCGATGCTTTTTTGTTAGCTTTTGTTATGAAAACAGATTTAAGTAACTTTAAAATTGTTCATGTTAGCGATATTTATTTGAAAGCCATAAAAAATATAGTATATTTTTTAAAGATGAAGAGTTGGAATTCTAATGAGCATGCGCAATAATGAAATTTTAAGATAATTCTTTATTGCACATATCCAGTAGTGTTTCATATTAGGTTTGTCTAACTAAATCTTGAACTAGTTCGGATCTGTATGAAGCATGCGCAATGCTAAATTACATTGTTCATGCTCTAAACTGATTCCTAACTGATTTGATTGTACAAACCTATTGTATGAGAGTTTCGGATAAATAGTACTATTAATTGTTTTTGAAAAAGCATATAAAATAATTTTATTATTAATTTTAGTTATTATTCCCATTATTATTCACCGGTATGATTGGAAAAGTGGATATAGAAGCACATGTAGAAAATGGAGGTCCTTCTGGGCAAGCTGGAGCCATACGTTGGGGCATCGCACAAGGATTACGTTGCTTTGTTGATGAAGAAATGATTGAAAAAATGAGAATAGGTATCATCAGATATTGTTTTTCAAATTATTCTACAGTACTTTTAAAATTTTTTACTTTTTATATGCAAATGGCAATGTTATTAATTGTCGAATAAATTACATAAATAAACTAAAATATATTTATATGGTGTTCAATCTGTAAGGAGTGATCACTCACAGTTAAAGAATCTTTAACTCACAAAAAGAAATGCTTATAAAGGTATTATAATTAAAATACATTTTTAATTATATATTATTTTGTAAATATTTTGTTAAAACTATCAAAAATTTTATTTTTTTAAACATTAAATCATAGAACACAATTAACATCTTAATAATGTCTTGTATTATTGTTTTAAAAATTAATTTATATAGGTTGTTAAAAAAGGGGTTACAATATTACATAATTTAATTTGAAGGAAACCTATTATTGTTAGGACAAAAATCAAAAGATATTTTGGAAATTATTTGTTTGCGGATTCATGTTTATAGACTGTTTCTGACTTAATTTTTGATGTACTTCTTAAAAGTTTGTGACCCTATTTTAACACCTTGTCTAATAGTTCAAATATTTTGTAAACTAAATAATCATGTTTTATTTTAGCCGGTTTACTAACAAGAGATTACCGAACACGAGAAAGAAAGAAGCCTGGTCAAGCTGGTGCACGTAAAAAGTTCACTTGGAAGAAACGATAATTTTTGTTAATAAAAACAAATAAAATAGTGTTAATTTTTTTTTATTTAACTATGTATATTATAAAAATAATAAAACAATAACAACTTTATTATTGAATTTATTACATTTCCTGTAAAGGTTGTAGTCCTAAAATTTCCATTCCTTGCCTTAGTATATCTTTCGATACGCTAAACAATAACATTCGTTGTGAAGCAATTGCAGGTGATTCATCTTTTACACGAAGTACTTTCAAGTTTTTATTTATCAAATTACTGAAAGAAAATTATAAACATATTTTCAAAATAATTTTAACAATACTTAGTTATATAAATAAGATATTAATTATAAATGAAAATTTCGTCAAATCATATTTAGTGCGCCTGTAAGTATGCAATTCATTATTATCGTATGTCTTACAACGTGTCCACTATAATTGAATTTCGATATTTCAATTGTTTTATATTCTTTTATCTACAATAATAATATACTCCAAATATTTCATTCTAAAAGTAATAATTATTGAAATAAATCAATTTAAAAAAGATCGCAAGAAGATACGTGAATCGTTGGTGCAAAATTAGCAATTTTTAATAATTCTGGGTTTTTGGGAATAAACTACAATATGTATGAAATTTCCATTTTATAGTAGAGTGTAAAATATTAATTAAAAAAATTAGTGGACAGGCGCCCATTTATTATATATATAGTTTCAAAAATTGAAAATAAAAAATTACCATAATTGGAACAGATAGATGACTAGAATGTGCGACTCGAGTTGTTGATAACTTTTTTGTAGTATTTCATTAAAATGCGCCAAATGAATAACAAGACTCATGATTTCAGTTTGATTTAATATTTCCGGTTGACATTCTTTTGCTGGTTGAATATTAGTAACTCTTTGCAGACTTACTAATCTACAATGTGTGTATTGTAGACGGACGCCAGTGTCGCCTTGCGTCTAAACAATAGATTATTAGTTAACTAAAGCACATTAAGAGCAGGTTGTGTGAAACATTGATAAACGTTATTTAACAATATTTTATGCAAATGGTTTTTCATGTAAAAAATAAAGATTGTACCTGAAGAACTTTATTCCAATCGAATTCATAATCTCTTTGTCTTCTTTGTTTTAAATCATTTACAATGACACAAGAAACGCCCAAAATATCAGATGTTTTTTGATCATTTATTGGTACTTTTGTTGCTAAAAATATAATAAAATATTAATCATTATTTTATTTTAAACTCATACTGACTTTGGATTATATTTTTAAATATCATGATTTTAAAAGATGCAAAATTTATTACGTATATTCAATTATAACTTTCGAAATTTATTACATATTTTGAAAAATAGAATATAATAAAAATGTAGGTTTTTTTTTTTTTTTTTCTAAAAAATATTCTAGATTATCTAGATCATTCTTTACGCTCTGTAGTATCATATATATTTTTTTGTATTAAGCAGTATAGCGTTTACAGAATAATAAATAATAAAAATAAATTAAATTACTTGGCGATAGATCTTGTTTCTCCTGCATTAATTCTTTGGCTTCATTTAAAATATCCTGTAAGAATATTGCTGTCCCCTGTCTCGTGCTCATGCCACGAATTCGTCCAAATTTAACATGCTTAATTCGTCCCGCCCAAGGCAAATCCATTCGATTTAACACATTGTACAATGCATTGAAATGATCGCTTTGCGAATTATCAACAACGTACAACATCTGATCGAATTTATATTGTTTATATCGATCCAAAGCGGCAGCAATATCACGCGTTAAATAAAGCATCGAACCGTCACTTTTAACTACGGCAACTTTTTTATCGCGAATTTGCGCGTATTTCTTTCCGGACGAATCTGCCTGGATTATTTTTCGTTTTTCTAGTAAATCTACAACGTTTTGTATATCCTTTGCGCTGTACATTGATTCGAAATAATATTTATCGAATGTTATACCTAATCGTTTGTATACTTCAGTCAGTTCGTCCGTTGTGTATTTATTAAACATTTTCCATTGTTCCATATTCTCCATTTCACCTTTTTCAAATTTATTAAATATTTCCCGAGCTTGATCACCGATTTTCGGATCAAGTGCTGCTAATCTATTTGCGGTAACATAAGCCTGGTACAATTTCTTCATCGGATCGGTTTTCATTTGTTCTGGAGTTAGTTGTGCTAAATCTACACCAACTTTTAATAAACCAAATTGTGTACCCCAGTCTCCCAAATAATTTAACCGAACGACATCATTCCCTAAATATTTATTAAGATTGGAAATAAAATTTCCAATTATTGTTGAACGTAAATGTCCGACATGAAATGGTTTCGCTATATTTGGTGAACTAAATTCGACAATAATTTTTTTACGTTCTGGTAACATGTCAGGTTTATTGATATTTTCTAAGACATCTTTTACGAAAATTTTAGGAAATATATCGAAGGATATTTTACGATTTGCTCTGTCCTGACCTATATAAACTTTTGATATGACATTGTCAGGCTTCATTGATAATATGTCATTGGAATTTGAGATTCCTAGTTGTTTTTGTAATTTGTCTAATGAAATATTCATATTGGCTACATCTTTACTGTTAGTTGTTCCAATTTGAATTAGGGATTTGAGTTTTTCTGGTGTTATTGAAGTTTGTTTTCGTAAGATTTCATAAACCTTTAAATTTAGTTAATTAATGTATCGTAATAAAAATGATGCAATATTATTACCTTATTGCTTATGTGTTCCTTAAGTTTCGCTGACATTTTTGAGTATTATATATTTAAATGTAATTTTTAGATAAAAAGCATGACTAGTTTGAGGTTATATGATGAAAGTCAGACATTTCATCTTTGGAATGTAATATTTGAATTTTCGCGCTCAAATCATGAATATATGGATTATTTTAAATTTTGATGTATAATGTTATATTAAAATAATAATTTAATTATGATTATAAAACAAAAATAGAAAGTGAAATAAATCAATGAGAATTTGAAATGATGAAAAAAGTGATTGTGAAGTTCAGCTTAGTGGCGGTGGATGGCGCGTCCGTCGAGAACAGAAGTTGCTAACTGTCATTTGGTGAGTGTCGTTCGTGGTGCAAGGTGTGTGAGCGTTGTGCTGTGATATAAAAAAAAAATTAAATTGAAAGTGAAGTGCACGGTAGTGAAATAAAACGCGAAAATGGCAGGTCAGACTATAAACGACAGATTATTAGCAGCGCGACACAGTTTAGCGGGCCAAGGATTAGCAAAATCAGTATGCAAAGCAACCACGGAAGAAATGATCGGACCGAAAAAGAAACACTTAGATTGTAAGTAATTTATTTATTCCCATCGATTTACAACTACATATAGCCGGAGAGGTATTGTGTGTAAAAACTTTCCATTTCGTATCGCAGTCGGAGTTCTTTGTGGTTGACCGGTTTTTGATTTATTATCTTACGCCCATCTTACATAGAGTTCAAAATTCCTCCATGTTTTTGTACCTGGAAGAAGACAGGTGGTTTAACAGGGCTATTTACGTTCACAATGTATTATCAACCGCCGGTTTTATTGCACTTTAAAACGCAAACGAAAACTCTGGCGCGATAGTTTGGTTCCTTCTGCATGTTTTCTTACTTACGTGGAACAGACGATAAAACTAGTTTCAACTTACGATTCATAAATAAATAAACAGTTCACGATGCATATTAACTACTTTCAAATAAAGTTCATAATGTTAGATGCATTATTCTAGTTATCCGGTAGAGTGTATTTATAGCAGTATAAGCATACAAATACAATTTATAACTTTTAAATTAAAATATAACTTTTTAATAGCTACCTAGGTTCAAATAATTTTGAGGTTATTCGAAAGATAATATTTATGACGCATGTCAAACTATTTATTTAGTCATAAAAAAATACGTAAAATACATTTATTTTCTATTAATAATAATGAAAACACAAAATTTTAGAAACAAAATGGTTGCACTGTAACTTTTTGAAATGCAAACCCCAAAAAATTTAAATTTAATATTTTACTGTTATTCTGTGTAAATCAAGCTATTGGTCGGTAAACAATTGATTTTTATTATCAAAGTAATAAACAACTGTCGTGAATAAAGATATCTATTATTTTAGATCAGTCATACAGTTTTATTAGAGGAAATAAAAATTAAATCTGTTTTTAGAAATTGAAACAGAATAGAAATAATTATTATTTGCAATAAAATTTAGATGTATTTTTATTTGAATTGTATCTATATTAGATCTTACTGGAATCGATTAGAATCAAATTGATATCGATTGTTAAGTGTCTGTCATTTGTTTTATGACGTTTTCAATATTTTTAATTATATTATATATTGATATAATTTATAAATATTTTGATAATTAGCAAGACTGAATATAGTTGATTACAATCAGATTTTTTTAAATTTTTATCAAATATTTAATTTTTATTATTATGGGTATTTTTATAATCGTAAAATTAGATATATTTTTTTATTTTTTTAACTGTACAAATATAAATATTATAAAAACTTTATCAGATAGACTATAAAATCTTATCACAAAGATAAAACTCGAAAAAAATATTAATTATTTTACAATTTTTCCGATTATAAACTGTTATAAATTTAATAATTAGCGGATGCTACTAAAACAGGTATATGACCGTTCAATTTATAATGACACGTTTATCTTCTGATGTAAATGTTTCTCTCGCAATTTTAATTTCAATTTTGTATTCAAGATACACAATGAGAAAAATTAATCCCAATATTATATAGACCATTATATGTGTAGTAAGTTGCATGTCACACGATGTATATAGATATGTTATATACATATATCCTATAAACAGTTAACACTCTCTTAATATGTATGAAAGAACTTGCTGATTGTTGCATTACTTGTTTTACTTTTACAACTTGCAGTTGTTTTATTTTATATATAAGGTTAAGTTGATCACGTGACTTGGTTAGGAGTATACACGTTATTCATTTGTCACTTGAAAGAGAGAGAGAAAGAGAAAATATAATTTAGTTCTGTCTTTGTCATAGCAAAGTACAGAGTTTTTTTCAATTACTACGTATTGGAATTATAAAGGATATATATATTTATTTTTAAATAAATAATATAGAAATAGAGTACTTGTTAAACTTGTTAGATGTGACGTCATAAATTTCTGATACAATTTACGATAGTAAATTTATATTCCATCTCTTTTTACTATATAAATAACTGCATAAGGTAGTACTTTACACGTATTTTCATTTCACGAATAATGATGTTTTTATAACGTCACATTAAATACGTTTGACGAGGATTATATATAAATATTATTTATAAAATAGTGAAACAGTTCGTTTAATAACAAATATTTGACTTCTGCTTATGAAAATCATACATATTTGTGAGTTTATTTTATATTTTTACACGTTTATATTTAACTTAACAATTGTTTGTTATTGTTAAATTTCGCATTACATTTTTTATCTATTTTTACCGAACCATTTTTTTTTTGAAATTTGTGTTTATCTTTGATGGCAATTCAATATTAAAAAAAAAATAATAATAAATAAAATTTTATACAGACAAAAATTATAATAAACTAAAAATATTTTTAGTGCATTTTTAAATAAAATTCTGTCAATTTTTTTTTATGTTTTAATGTAAAATTTTAATTTTTCAGAATTGTAAACTAGCAATTTATATCAAATTTATTTTTCTATAAAGCATCATTAATTATAAATTTGTAACATTTAGTTAATGAATTCTATTTAATTTCAAGTAATTTTAATAAAATAAAACTAGGAAACCCGTGACCCTTAAAGGGTCACGTTTAAAGTCGAAAATAGTAAGAAACAACACAAAGACTCAGTATATAAATATAACAAAATAAAGGGCGCGCGCATGCGCGCGCCCAGTAGAAAGTATTACGTAAATATAAAATAATAGATTAAAAATTTTTGATTTAAGCTCTTCTTTTTTATCCGACGAAAAATTCGAATATTCCGTCTTCATTCTCTTGGCCTTTTTATTGCCGTTTATATTAGATTTTGCTCGTTTGGGCATGATACAAATTTTTTATAATACAACAATATCAATGAAATGTACCTTTTACTCTTATTTTAATGAAAAAAATGTAAGTAAATGCACTGATATATGTAAAAAAAAATGTACTTGCAATATATTGTGACAGCTGTTTATTTATTTATTTCATTCATTTTTTTCATAGCTATCTAAGTTTATTTTTGACATTTGCATTATAAACATAGTTTTTCAAATTTTTGAGAACCAAAATAAAATCGTAGAAAGATGAAACTTGCCTATTCTCAAATAGGGTATGAACCAATTTAAATGACACCACTCCCATCAAAATCGGTTCAGGGGCTTAGGAGGAGATGCGGCAGAAACATATATACATACAAACATACATACAAACATACAAACATTTGTCAATTAGAGATATGAATAATTTCCCTTAAACTACAAACAATAATATTAAAAACAAGATTAGAAGTATATGGGTAAACCCATATATAGACTACTTTGACATTTCTCGGAAAGTTGGCAACACTGTATTTTAATAATATTATAATTTATGTGGGCACTAGGAGATACTTTTCTGAAAATTTGATCAAAATCGAATAAATAATGTAGCCACAATTAATTTTTAAAAAATTTTATAATTTTTTTCTCGATAAGTTGCAACACTGTATTTTGTTAAAATTGCATAATTTATTTAGGCACTAGGAAAATCTTTTATGCAAATTTGATTAAAATCGGTTAAATAAAATGGTCAAAATAAATTTTTAAAAATTTTACTAATTTTTTTCTCGGAAATTTGGCAACACTGTATTTTGTTAAAATTACATAAATTATATGAATACAAGGAGAATCTTTTGTGAAAATTTGAGTAAAATCGGATGAATAACATGGCCATAATAAAATTTTTAAAACTTTAGTAATTTTTTTCTCGGAAAGTTGGCAACACTGAATATTAATAAAATTATGTAATTAATGGGAGCATTAGGGAAATCTTTTCTGAAAATTTGATCAAAATCGGATAAATAACGTAGCCAATATGAATTTTTAAAAACTTTAGTAATTTTTTTCTCGAAAAGTTGGCATCACTGGAAAAAAACAAAATCACATGACCATCTTGGGCACTACACAAATTTATCCTCAAAATTTCATTAAAATCGGTTGAACCGTCTAGGAGGAGTTGCGGCCACAAAATTTTGACTTACGACCGAGCGAGCGAGCGAGCGAGTGAGCGAGCGAGCTGACGACGCACATCCATACACCCACATAAACTAAGTTCAGATTCGTCATCTACAGGCTATATGAAAGATTTCTATACAATTTTTTTTTTTTTTTGAAAATGTTACAGACACCGTACCAAACGCTATACTACTTTTCCTTGCAGTCAAAGTAGTAAAAATATACGCATTTCGAAAACTAAGCTTTTATCATATACATATATAGCTTTTTTTAAATTATTGTTTCTGATTTATAACCCTCCAGTTGACGGGCTGGGTCTGTGAGACCTTGCAAAACCATTTTTGTGTTGTATTTTTTTAAATTTCCTTAGCTTCTTGGTACCTTCCTATCTTTAATAGATACATGTTTTTCTTATTATTTTTTACTACTTTGACTGCAAGGAAAAGTAGTAAAGCGTTTGGTACGGTGTCTGTAACATTTTCAAAAAAAAAAAAAAATTGTATAGAAATCCTTCATATAGCCTCTAGATGACGAATCTGAACTTAGTTTATGTGGGTGTATGTGTGTGCGTCGTCAGCTCGCTCGGTCGTAAGTCAAAATTTTGTGGCCGCAACTCCTCCTAGACGGTTCAACCGATTTTAATGAAATTTTCAGGATAAATTTGTCTAGTACCCAAGATGGTCATGTGGTTTTATTTTTTTTCAGTAATGCCAACTTTCCGAGAAAAAAATTACTAAAGTTTTTAAAAATTCATATTGGCTACGTTATTTATCCGATTTTGTTCAAATTTTCAGAAAACATTTCCCTAGTGCTCCCATTAATTATATAATTTTATTAATATCCAGTGTTGCCAACTTTCCGAGAAAAAAATTACTAAAGTTTTAAAAAATTTATTATGGCTATGTTATTTAACCGATTTTACTCAAATTTTCACAAAAGATTCTCCTAGTATTCATATAATTTATGTAATTTTAACAAAATACAGTGTTGCCAACTTTCTGAGAAAAAAATTACTAAAATTTATTGTAGCTACATTATTTATTCGATTTTGATCAAATTTTCAGAAAAGTTTTTCCTAGTGCCCACATAAATTATAATATTATTAAAATACAGTGTTGCCAACTTTGCGAGAAATGTCAAAGTAGTCTCTATATGGGTTTACCCATATACTTCTAATCTTGTTTAATTTTATTCTGTGTCGTTGGGCTACAAAAAAGGCTTTAGGCCTGCTAGACTCAGCCCCTGTATTTGTGTAACTTTTTTTTCAACTATTTTTATTGTCATATTTAATTGGAAAGACGCTAGAATTATATTTTATTTATGTATAAAACGTTCTTGCGACTTTCCCCTATTTAGTAATTATTTGTACGGAATTTTTTTGCCAGAGGAAGTCTCAAATTTTCAAGTATTTATTCTTTTTTCTTTTTGTCTTTTTACTACTTTGACTGCAAGGAAAAGTAGTAAAGCGTTTGGCACGGTGTCTGTAACATTTTCAAAAAAAAAAAAATTGTATAGAAATCCTTCATATAGCCTGTAAATGACGAATCTGAACTTAGTTTATGTGGGTGTATGTGTGTGCGTCGTCAGCTCGCTCGCTCGCTCGGTCGTAAGTCAAAATTTTGTGGCCGCAACTCCTCGTAGACGGTTCAACCGATTTTAATGAAATTTTCAGGATAAATTTGTCTAGTACCCAAGATGGTCATGTGATTTTATTTTTTTCCAGTGATGCCAACTTTCCGAGAAAAAAATTACTAAAGTTTTTAAAAATTCATATTGGCTACGTTATTTATCCGATTTTGATCAAATTTTCAGAAAAGATTTCCCTAATGCTCCCATTAATTACATAATTTTATTAATTTTCAGTGTTGCCAACTTTCCGAGAAAAAAATTACTAAAGTTTTAAAAATTTTATTATGGCCATGTTATTCAACCGATTTTACTAAAATTTTCACAAAAGATTCTCCTAGTATTCATATAATTTATGTAATTTTAACAAAATACAGTGTTGCCAACTTTCCGAGAAAAAAATTAGTAAAATTTTTAAAAATTTATTTTGACCATTTTATTTAACCGATTTTAATCAAATATTTATAAAAGTTTTTCCTAGTGCCTAAATAAATTATGCAATTTTAACAAAATACAGTGTTGCCAACTTATCGAGAGAAAAAATCACAAAATTTTAAAAAAATTCATTGTGGCTACATTATTTATTCGATTTTGATCAAATTTTCAGAAAAGTATCTCCTATTGCCCACATAAATTATAATATTATTAAAATACAGTGTTGCCAACTTTCCGAGAAATGTCAAAGTAGTCTATATATGGGTTTACCCATATACTTCTAATCTTGTTTTTTTATTATTTTGTTAAATTTTGATTAGCGATATTTGTAAAACTACTTTTTATTCATGAACGTTATATATATATATATATATATATATATATATATCGAATTTTTATATATTTTTTTGATGGTTGAACATTTTATTTTACGTTTAAGCATATTTTTCGTTGTTGTTTTTTCTAAGTTTTTTATTTACGATTTTTTTTGAAAACTACGTTAAATGTGTATTTTTTTTCTAATAAATGGTTAAAAAATGATAATATAAAATGGAACAACTAACGAAATATCTACCATGCAGTTCAATGATAAAAAAATTTATTTCAAGGCCAGAAACTTATCTGAAATGTAAAATAGATTATATAAACACATTTGGAATAATACAATATACTTTTTTATTGCATACAGAAAATTTATACAATAAAAAATTTCGAATGATGAATAATCAAATGAAATTCGAAAATTCTTCAAAATAATATTCTGACTACACTCAAAAATTACCGTTAAGGTCAAAGTCGGAATTATGTAAAGTAATATTTTTTTTTATAATTTTAACCTTCAGTTAGGTTATCCGGTGAGATTTTTTTTGTTGTAAAAATTTACGTCACTCAGTCGAAATTTTACTAATTGTTTAATTTTAGAAGAACTATCAGATATTAATTTTTCAACATAGTAAAAAATTTCAATTTATTAAAATAAAACGGCTTTAGGTTAGGTTAGGTTAGTGTATAATAATTTATATAAATTTTTTTAATTAATTAATTTTAATTAATAATTAATTATTATTAATTTTTATTAATTATATTAATTAATTTTGTATTTAATTAGGTTGTAGTTCTGTATTAATATTTTCTTCGTACTTTTTTCGTCGATTATTAATAAATATTAATACAGAACTTAAACTTAAAGCCGATTTATTTTTAAATAATGGGTCAGTTCTGATCGCATTTAGAAGATCTGTAGTGTTACAGTATATTTTGTGTTTTTCTAGTAAATGGAATTCTTATTTTGATAGAAAAATATTACCCTATTAAGTATAATTTATTATGAAGTTGAAAAAATAATAAAAAAAATTAGAGAATTATTATTTTTACAAAAAAAAAATTACATGTATAAAAATAAATAAGCATTATTAATAACCTTCAACTTATATCTTCAAAAATAAATAATTAAAATTAGATAGTTAATAAAATTATCTAAGCAGCAATTTAATTTCCAAAAAAATATAAACATTTTTAGATTATGTAACAATATCTAATAGCAGGTAATTGTAAATAATAAATAATGAAAAACGAAAAAAAAAAATAGAAAATTGTAACTTTCACTAAATTTATACAAAATAAGTATACCGTAATGCTGTGTACTTAATTTTATCACTTAGTACAATGGCGAACAAATATTTTATATTACACAGTACTTTCTCTTAATTTGCATACTACTGTAATTCAATCAATTTAATTACAAATGTGTTATTATTATTATTGGATTACGTTCTATTAATTCTATTCTGGAATATTGAGTTTATAAACATATGCATGCTTCGAGTATTATAGGGCAGGGGTGTTCAACCTTTTGTACTACGCGAGCTACTTTTGCTTTTTAAAATTAAATATTATAGTACATACATACACAATCAAGCCATGTACACAAAAGGGTGTGGCACAAACTTTTTCCGCTGTCTCAAAATTAATTTCCTCCAAACATTCCTATTCAGACAAGCAACTTTAGCTTAATCCACATTCATCTAACCTATCTCATACATGCTCTTCTCTTTTATTCCTACTACTTGGATACAATCGCTCACGAAAGCCACTCTTTCAATCATACAACTCTATCTACTCATTGGACGACCACACAAACATATACCTTCAAAATTATTTATATAAATCCTCTTAATCAAATGTTTATTAGCTATTCACTAAAGATGCCCGAACCGCTTCTTAACTGACTAACACCAACTTTTGCAATAACATTTTTTTTTCAATTTCACATTCATTATACACTAATCTATTTCGTACCTGATTCTTCATACATATCCCACGTAAAAATCTCATTTCCACAGCAGTCATTTTCCTTTTATGCTTTTGCAGGCAAGCCCAACATTCACTATCATACGTCAATGTAGGCACCAAAAGAGCATTGTATATACTCAAACGGGTTTCTTTGGAAACACTTACATTTCTAGCAAAAGTACCCAAAGCACCTAAAACCTTACAACCTCTTACAAGCTCTTCTTGCAATTTCACGACATTAATAGTAAATATTCAAAAATTTCTTGAAAATATAAGAAATACTAAAGAGTCAACAAATTGAAACTGTGTGAACAATGTAAGAAATTTATAACTTTCTTATCAATATTTCATGTACTTAAATGTTTTTATTTATTATTTTTTCCACGTCAAAATACTGGTTAATATAAATAATATTATACGAATAATATACACGTAAGTAAGAATTGAAAGTAATACTATATTTGTTATAGTAAAAATTTTATCTCCATATTATAATTTATAATTGTGTCATTTAATTTGTAATTAACTTGTATTTGATCTAATTAAATTTATGATTAATGGTCTGTATTAAACGAGGTGTTTTCATTACGAAATTATAAGGAAAATTAATTTATAAATCATTTCGGTTGTTGCAACACTTTAAATATTATGGAATTTATTAGTCAATTAGCTTAGGTTTTCATAAAACTAGTGAATCTATGAGGGATAGTGAATCTTTAGCTTATATGAGACTTTAATTTGAAGAAATTTAAAATAAAGCAATTCTGAACATTCATCTTTAAGCGTAATCATTTTTGCTTCTATTCTAGTCATCACATTCAAATTTAATGATCTTTAGCTGAAATGTCACTTTAACTTAAAGAAATTTAAATAAAGCAATTCTGAACATTTAGTTTTTATCGACTTTATTTCTATGTTGGCTCGATTTTCGTTTTAAATCTTACAAGTATTGTCATAGATATTGAAAATTTTCAATCACAAATTTTCAGAACAATCTGTATGGGGCTAGGAAAAAGTTATTTTATACTTTTTATTCTGTTTTAAAAACGTGGTATATTAGTTTTTTTTTAAATTTAAATAATTATTTCTTTATAAATAGGTCTATTCTAATATTTCAACTGAAAAACAACAATATATATGAAAAGTAGAAAGTTGTACATAATGCTTAAAAATCTTTGTAAATCTAATTTAACCAGTCAATGAATTACTTCGTATTAAACAGCAAAACAAAGTGCACTACTGCAAACGTCATCAATGTTTACAATGTTTCTGCTGAACCAAAAAGCCTCTTACACTTGTTACATTCCTAAACTTGCAAACAATCTGCCGAGTAAACAATTTAAACTATCTCGTAACGTAACTAGCCGACGAGCAATTCAAATACTCTTGTTTGTTTACGTCATATCAGCTGACAATCTGATGACGTACATACGATTATTGTCATTTTAACTGCGTGTTTGAACTATCGACGTATGAGCCGGCCAAAGAGGTTAGGCAAATATATGTAGCCAAAATGGTTCTATTCCATTTGACGGCATCGCAAACTACTATACTGTAAACGTTTCACGTTGAAATTCTTCACGAAAAATAACAAGTGCAGATTTATGGGATTTTTATCTGATAAAGATAATCATTTCGATTACAGTACGAACTTCAGCTTTATTTACTTCCGACTTATAGCGATGATTTGTATGAAAATATTTACTGTAATTTATGAAATTTGAAAATGGAGATTGGCTAATTCTGCAAAGACAGCCGTAGGCCAGTGGCATACTGAAAAAATGTAAAACCAACGTTTTTATTATTAATTCGAAAGTAGACATACTTTTGATTTTTAAAATTGGGTTTTATAATAGAAATAATAAATAATAGTAAGTTATAGTATTACTATTTTGAAACTTAATTTATATATATTTTTTTTATTGTTTAATATTGAAAAATATATATTTGAATTGAAAATTTAATAATTTTTTACTTATATATTTTTATTTTCAGAAAACATTGTGTTTTCAAACTAAATAGTAAATAATTTCATACAAAACTGTTACTACTATTATTTATTTTTATTTAAAAAGAAATTTATATTATAAAAATATAATTTTACAGATCAAAAGTATGTTTACAATTGAAATGATAGTAAAAACGTTGATTTTTAAAGTAATATTATTTCAGTGTAGTCAATGTTTTTATTTCTTTTGATTAAAAAATTGATTTCTATTATAAATACGTAATGTTACAGATCAAAGTATGGAAATAGTAATTAAATAGTTTAAAGTAATTTTTTTTAGTTTAGTCCTGTTCTTGAACTCTAAAGGTCCCTTGTTCGCGCCGAACTCAAACCAGAATTTAAATTAAATATTATTTCTGGAATTCACGCTTTGTATATATGCCACTAAACTGATATCGGCTGCGAGTGGTTGGGAACACACTATAAGCTGTAGGTCCTTTGCGTTGCTGCGGGCTAACGACCTGCACCATTAACAATCCAAGTAAAAATTCTTAAGAAACTATATATGTTAGGAATATTACGGGAACTAATTATTATTATTAAGTTCTGCGTCAAGGCACTTCACAAATGTATTGTATACACGGATGTCGTGCCAGTTGCGTACGAGCCAGTTGCGTACAGTCATTAAATAGTGCCATTTGCGTAAAAATAAGGGTCGGGTCAAACCCAGGTAGTGAAGCTAGTTAGGCCGAGTGCCAGATGCGTGCAGCCGTTATATAATATTTATAATACGCTATACATCGCACATAATTTTTACAAATAATCAGTCAGTATTTAATTTTAAAATTGACCAAGTTTACATTTATTGGTTTAAATTTGATTTGTGTAGATTAATATTTAATAAATTCATATCGTGTACCAACTTTGTTACTTTTTACTATATTATGGATAAATTATGCTTAAATTCGTGATGTTAAATTTTTACGCAAATGGCACTATTTAATGACTGTACGTAACTGGCACTTACGCAACTGGCACTATTTCATATACACGAAAATAAAAAAAACGTTTCTTTGATATTAATAAAATAATTCAATAATAAATATTTTCTTTATTTAAAATTAATTTGATTAGACTAATTATACAGATCTTTATTTTTTAAAAATATTTGTTCATAACGAATAAATATTATATTATCAAATAGATATTTATTTACCACTATTAAAAAAGTATTTATTTGAATAAAAACAGTTTTTTTAATTCCAAATTGATTAGAATGTGCATGAATTTGGTGTGTCAAGTTAGCAGTGAAACGTCTATATGTTGTAGTTGAATGGAATACGACCAATACCCATCAGAGTTATGTGTTCGAAAAGAGTTATGTGGACTAGTTACATATAAATAGATACAAACAATCTATGAATGACAGCAAAACTTAACAGACGATATGATACGCAAATTATTTTTGGCGCTTAGTCAAAATTTTGTTGCTGATGGTAAACGTCATAAATTTTTATTTTCCTCGTAGCCAAGTGTGTTAATTTTGCTATCATAAGAATTTTAAAGTGTTTTTCGCTACATGTTTGGCGTAAATAATGATCAATGTTTTTGTATTAGGTATATGAACTTGAGAAATGTTGACATTTAAATGTTGAAAAATTACCGAACTTAAACAGTAATTAAATATTTTTATTACCTATAAAAATAATGGGTGGTTGCTTTATTATTTTACTAGCGATTAAAAAACAAAATATAATCGATAATTATAATAATGAATATTTAAGTTTAAAATGAGTAAATTTTAGAGTAAATATAATGGCTGCGGTACTACAGACTTAGGTTTTATTTACCGGTGTTAAGACAATGCAATTTATTGTCGTAAGGCCAGGACACAACAAGTGATCTAAAACACTCAAAATTCAAGGTTATACTACCAGCTTTTGATTTAAAAGTTTTAAATATTATTCTACAAGTGAAATAACATCTTCATTTTTATATGAAAACTGCAATATTTTTAAATTATCAATTTGTCATTTAGCTGTAAATAAGAGTTGATTTATTTTAATGATATTCGATTATCTTGTATGCATAAACATTTTCGTTAAAAAGAACGGTTCGTTAATGAAAATTCTTGGATTTCGTAAGAAATTTTTTTATGTATTATTGCAACGAAATTTCTTACGAGACTGTTGTGTTTAGTTCCCAGATATTAAGTTAAATAATAATTCGTTATTTGGAGATACGTCACTTTATTTACAAATCAAGAATACGACAATGAACAGCTTAATATTAGTATGATCTACTACAAAATGTATTTGACAACTGACTGTATGTTTATTTTTTTGCTATCATTTATTTTTCACACGGTTGTTCATTTTTAGTTTTCATAGCAACGGAAAAAAGTGCGCGCTTCAAAATAGCGCGCGAACATAACAGAGACACAAGAATTTTCATTTTAACGAACTGATGATTATCAATAAACGGACGAATGGGCCTAATTATACTATAGTTCTAGTTCTGTAATAATTCGTTTCGACGAACTGAAAATTTTTGAGTCATAGAAAAGTTTATCATTTGTTATTATAATTTTTATTTTATAAATATATAAGTCTATTGCATAGAATATTTTAAATAATTCAAAAACAAAAACTAACAATAAAAATAAACATAGGAATAATAATAAAATTTTTAGACTAAAGGATAATTCGATCCTGATCGAATGTGTCGGTTGCTTGATTCTTTTTCATTTAATATTTCAATATAATAATATTCAATATTGACTATGTATAAAATGTGTAACAAAAATTAAAGTACACGAATATTGTCGAAAATTTGATAAGAAATTTTGTTGCTACCTGAATATTTCAAAAGAAATTTAAATTTATTTTTCAAGATAGTGTATATATGTACTGTATAATAATAGTATTTATAAGTTAAAGTATAGCTACACGAAACTTATTATTTAGTACAAATGTCAATCAGTCTAATTATTTTAATTAAATGCTTTTTAATTAATTTTATAATATATTATAAAGTATAAACTAAACCTATTATTGTTATGAAAATTATTACTTTATAATTACTGGAAATATAATTAATTTTATTTGCGATAAAATATTTTTGATTGCAACGTCTTAACATAAATTTGAAAAAATGTAAAATTTTAAATTATAGAATAAAAGTATAGGACAAAAAAATGAATTTTATTGAAAAAGAATATATTTTTCACAATACACCTAGACCTCGCTTTGCGTCGTTTCGTTTTGCGTTTTTTCGAAGTTGCGTCGCTGCTGAATTAGTACCAATTTTCACTGTGCGTCGTTAGATTTTCGAAGTTGCGTTGTTTTGGCTTCGAGTCTAATTTTTTTTTTAATTTTTTGAAATTTTTTTTTTTCTAAAAGATGGCACGACTTTTGTTTCTAATTGGGCCATGCCATCAAAAGAGTAAATCTCACTTGTTCGAACGAATATTCCTAAACAGATCGAAACTATGGACACATTTTGTGAATTGGCAATAAGGTGAAGTCTCATTTAAGAGATACAAAATAATGCAAACAGATGTTGCAGGAATTTCAAATTAAGAATAATCATTTAAGAAACAAAATATAATTTGTGATTATCTACGTTTTGTATTTTCATTATCTATTATTAAATTGAACTTGCTACATATTCTAAATAAATAAATTTAAAATTTATATTTTTTTATCGTTTAAAACCGACGGTGCTTTCGAGCGAGGTCATTAGAAATATCACAATGTTACCAACGAACTCGGTAGTTCAGCATAATTCCGCAATACGCTTGTTCGAACAACTGTGACGGACTCCATCAAAACTAGGGCTGGGCGATATTGGAATTTCAATATCGATATTTTTTGAATAAAAAATATCGATAATATCGATATATCGAAAAATCGATATATCGATATATCGATAAATCGATATATCGATATTATCGATAAATTGATATATCGATATATCGATATTTTGATGTATCGATATATCGATATTTCGATATATCGATAATTTTTATTTTTAATATCAATTATCGATATATCGATATATCGATAAATTATCGATATATCGAGATTTTTTCCCAGCCCTAATGCTACTGGATAATATAATTTAATTTTTAAAATAGAAACACTAACAGAAAAATTTTAAATTTATAATATGCTAATAACAGTATGGATATGAAATGAAATAATCGCCAAACATTTTGTTATTTATTTTTAAATAAAGTGAATGAATGAAAATTTTATTTGAAAATAAAAATGATTATCAATATTTTGGAATATTTAATTTAAAAAATAAATAAAACGTTTCATAATTATGGTACTTTGACATATCATACTTATACTTGTGAGTTGTGAACTAATTATAACAAAAATTTATAGATAGATAATTTCAATTTTATCTGATTTTAAAATACACTTTATTATCAAGCGCAAATAAAAATGATTAATCTTGTATATTAAATGTCGTTATTGTAAACCGTTATATATTTCAATTAATACCAATAATTTTTATTATGTCTCATCCATATGCGAGATCAAATACTTGTAGCTTGCAAAGAGGATATCATCTATCTTAAATATCGATATATCAAAATACCGATATATCAATATATCGATATATCAATATATCGATATATCGATATTTTGATATATCGATATATCGATATTTTGATATATCGATATTTCGATATATCGATATTTCGATATATCGATAATTTTTATTTTTAATATCAATTATCGATATATCGATATATCGATAAATTATCGATATATCGAGATTTTTTCCCAGCCCTAATCAAAACTCGGGGATTCCCATTCTAACTGAAAATCAACGCAATTTTAATACAGTTTTATTTTCACTTTGTTTTGCTAATTTTAGAGTTCAGTTTCAATTAGTGTGTTGTGCTTTTTGTAACGTTTCAATTAGTGTGTTGTGCTTTTTTTTTTTAAAGAGAATAATAAATTTTTATAAATTTTTACGAGTTGTTTCTGGTTACAACAAAGGTAAATATTTTTTTAAAAAGTAATATTTTTGTAACCTTGGAACCTATCTTCGAACTTTACATGGTTTGCTATAGAAAATCATAATTCACTTTGCGTCGTTTCAATTTGCGTCGTGTTTTTCTGGAACGTAACCACGACGCAAAGTGAGGTCTAGGTGTATTTGAAAAACATAAGTTTGATGTCTATTCACTCTAGTCTTCTGGGCGCTAAAGCTTAGTTTACATTAGTAGAGTACATACACTAACATACTTTTTCTCCAAATAAATCTACTCTACTAGTTTTGGTATAGTAACTGTTTACACGACGCTAGTGGTGTTTAGTAGAAGAGAGTTTAGTTTAAAGTTTATTCAGTTTCCGTTTATTTTATTTTCGTACGTATTTAAATGAAATATTAATATTTAACAATCCCAAAAACTTTCGTTTATAAATAAAAAAATAATTGCCAAATGTTTTGTACTACTCTACTGCAATAGATCTGTTTATACTGGTAGTGTACGGTAGGGAAAGAGCGAGTAAAGTATACTATTTCACAATGCTATTTACTCTACTCTACCCGCTGCTATCTTTAGTATTCGTCTTTTACTATCCCAAAGTGTTTAGATTGTGCTAGTAATGAAATAGTACGCATTGTACCACTGTACTCTACTACTAACTCTTATCAATATAAACTAGGCTTAAGTGTTAATAAAATAATAAATAATATAAATATTTTTTGTATGTTTACAAAATAATAGGTATTTTGTTTTACTTATGTTTATTTTCTACATCATTTCTGGTAATAATAGATATTATTAATTGTCCGATTAGTTATTGACGGAATAACTTATTCTGAATGTATTCTAGAATTAGTATAGTTAATCTATGTTAATTATTACAGGGCATATGTTATAAACAAATTTATTATAAACTAGCTGTCCCGGCAAACGTTGTCTTGCCTTTATTTTAATGTGTATATTAAATTTTTTATAATTTTTTTTTGTATTACAAAAAAAAATCAATTACATTTCTCATATTATAATTATTTTCAATTTATTTGGAATCAATTTCTTTCACACTTTTCTATATTTTTCCTGGGGCCCTCCCGGGGGAAGGGGGGCTACGCCCCCCCAGGGCCCTAGAATCTTTTGCGGGAGTGTACTCAACAACTTCCCAAAGTTACAAATTTATTTATTTATTTATTTATTTATTTATTTATTTTTATTTTATTGAGTTTGGCTAAACGGAACCCCATTGATCAGCTATCGACCGGGGTTAAAAAATATAAAATGCTATTAAAAAGTAGGAGTTGGTGGTAGGAGGGTAAACATTTAGGACTAAATGTATTTTTTAATGGCACACCATAAAAAAAAAACCAAAAAAAAATTGTCCAAAAAATTAAAAAAATTTTTTTAGGGTGAGCCACCCTTAACACTTAGGGGTATAAAAATTAGTTATAAACCTATTCTCATACCTACTGAATATACATATAAAATTTCATCAAAATCGGTCAAGCCATTTTGGAGGAGTATAAACACTAAAACTGTGACACAAGATTTTATATATTAGATTTAACCCATAAAAACAAGATACTTGAAGATTTTTTTTTTATTTTGAATATAATGAGTTCTAAAAGATTTTTTACTATGTTACGTAAAATATATTTATAGTATTGGATAAAAAACTGTGTCATGATCACTTGTACATATACATTAAATTTTTGATAAAATCATAGAATATATAAAATGTTAAAAGAGTTTTGTATATCTATATATGCATATATGTGTATAAAATTTCAAAAAACTTGTAACTTTCATATTCACAGTCATGGATGGGGCCTATGGCAATGCAGTTCTCCTGCAGACAAAAGAATGCAAGAAACAAGTGAAGAGATAGCGCATAAAATTCTTCTGCTTCTTCTTCTTCCTGTTTTACGATCATCTTTGTCTAGTCACGATGGTCAGTTCTTATATGTTGATGTGTTACTATGAGATATTATTATGTATACACATATACTATACAAAACATATGCGATATTGTAATGTATGTATGGGAGAAAGGAAAGAAGTAATATATAAATATATAGAAAATGTCGTCGACCGCAATATTATACAGGGTGTTTGCTGGTAACGGATTACTATTTTTGTTTATTAATTCAATTAGACAAAAATGCAAAAACAATAATTTAAAAAGTATGATGGAATATTTTTTTTTTATTTATGTGTGTATTCTGTATCAATTGTGTATCGACCGATTAAAATAAATATACTGAGATGTTCTGAAAGATGTTTTGGTGCACATGGCAAAGTATTTTCCTTGCAGAATCTCAGAATTTTATTATTTTAACAGAAATTATACAGAGTACATCTAATTGTATTTCTTCAAATATAAAAGTAGCTATGCTTACCTATAGTTACAGCGAACAGCCTGTATATTTAGTATATAAACAAAGATTTTTATGTAATGTAAATGTGCATAAAAATTATGTATTATGTGTATACATAAGAGTAACTCATGAGATAAGGCGCTCGTAGTTAGATACTATGGTTTTGTTGAATATGATAAAATATAAAGATATAGAAAGAAAAATGTTTTTTTTTCTTCTGAAAAATGATAAATTACTATTATTTTAGGAGTGAATTGGAATCAGCAGATTTAAGATATTGACAAGTTTGACAAGACATAAATAATTTATTTGAATTTTGTAATTTTTTGTTTTTGATTTATTATTTATTTATTTATTTAGTTGGCAGTTCGTGGGTTGAAGATTTGGTGGGTCAAATTTCTTGAACTACTATGATAAAATACACAATCGAACTTACGCATTCATTATCCGCTACTAAGAGTGCTTAAAATCATGTAAAAAAAGTTTTATACAAAACTGTGTATAAAATGTACCACAATATCCGTTTGAAATATTTTACATTATTAACGTGTAGAATTTTACCAAAAGTGATACGTGTAATATTCATACTATGACATTTGGATCTATATAGCATCTCGCCGGTGTTAAAAATTTCTTAACGTGCAGACTGATGGTCGCTTACATACGGGCATTGACCGAATATGGTAGTGGTTGTCTTCGTTTAACTCAAGCAAAGTTGCAATATTCATTTGGGCTTGGACTTCTTTATGCAACATGGTCACAAATTTGATTTGACCCAAGAAGTGCGCAGACTCGCGCTGTACGTTGTCTTCCTTACAACACAGTGGTGTTGGGTGTAAAGAACGCTTACGATACGATAGACTGACTTTTTCAAAATATTTTATTATTTTTGTTTATTTGATTTATTTATAAATGTATTATTTAATTTATTCTGCTATAATAGGTTTGATTTGGGTGGTCATTGAGCAAACGATGTAGCTTGTAGGCACATCATAATCTAGGAGAAAAACTTTTTTCTAATGAATAAAATTAAATTCTTTCTAGGCAATTAGCTAAATTTGCTAAAAATACATTCAAATATCTTATTTGTTTATATTATCCATATATTATTGTATTTTTTATTTAATACAATATATTTATTTTGCATCTATTTGACAACCGTGTTTTTCAAAGTTAAATCATACACATTGTTTACATTGGGCATTACTTCAATTACGTTTGAGACTAGGTTATGTGTGAAATATGATATGATTGCAAAAGAATGTCATTACGATTCAAAAGCTCATGTAAACTTACCAGTAACTGACGTCACACACGAAAATTAATGACGTGCCTACAAGTTAAGAGCGATTCTCGCAACATGTTATTTTTGGATAATATGAAAATAATCGTAAAAACATTTTTCAGATATATATTAGAACTTTTAGAGAGGCACATTGTAAAGAGCCCCTATTAGCACATACGTAAAACTAATCCAATACATAAATATTCGTTTTCAGATTGAAAGAGCTGTGCGACTTAATTTCACTGTTATTTCTCAGACAGGAAATAAAATACACTTGCTGTATTCAGTGTATAGTTTAGTTATCTCTATTTTGTTTGTACAAGTTTTTCTGTATAAAATGAAAAATTAAGAAAAATATTTGAAGAGATATTTTCCGAAACATTTTATTTAAAACACAAATTTTTCATGTTCTGCTTAAAATATTTGTAACTAACCGGAAACTTTAGACCAATTGTAAATATAATATTTGAGATTTCAGACATGCGAACGCCTACAAAATTTCATTTATCAACACCAGATGTAAAAATTCCTGATTCACTGATAACTTTACTTCACAGCAATGTTAAACTTTATATTTTATATTTCACACTCCCACTTTTTCATAAATTTATATTAAAAAAAAAACATTATCCTTATACTCATTAAACATTTCTATTCTAGAATCTGGATCAAAGATATTGAATTACAAAACAGAAATATTTGCTGAAATCTTGTTATAACATTCTTACAAAAACAAATTTTATTTATGTAAAAAGAATATATTTAGGTAAATTTATCGTCGTAAGACAAAAAGTATTCAGAGACGAAGAAATGCAAAAGAAAAAATTAGATTAAGGAAATATATTTTATTAACTGGCAATTTTTGAAATTTATAACTTGGATTCCATTACCGAAGGAAAATAAAATGAAATTGAAGAAAAGTGGAAAAAAGAATTGATACGAATAAATAAAAATATTTTTTTTTGTGTTTTTGGTTTAAACACATGGTAAAGATTTTAGCTGGGAAATATAAATAAAAATTTAATATAAACAAAGTATGAAGTATAATAATAATATGCTAGTGGAATACTATATTTTTTCTATGACTGTACAATAGAAAATTTTATATTTCAGATATTTTAAGTGCGATATTGTGATTGACCAAAAACTATTGTGTATAATAGAATAGAATAGAATCAAATTTTATTTAGCTTTTGACTAATAAATTGCATATAAAATTTGGATTGATTAAAAAGTAAAAGTGTTGAGTAATGATTCAAAAACTCACTAGCGTATATTTTTTAAAAATTTATTTATTAAACTCGAAAATACAGAAAAGTACTTACATAAATTTAAGTCATAATAAAAAGATAAAGATAAACATTTGACATTCAGAGCTATAAAGAACAAAATTACATACGAGAAAAAATTTATTTGTGATTAACCAAATTTTCACAAAAGATTGTTATCAACGCTTGTAGAAAAAATAAAATAATTTTAGTTTTATCAAGTTTTTGAGATGATCCCGTGTGTTTAATAGTTTTTCAATAGTTTTCAATATATGGGTTTACTCATATGCTTCTATTTACCTAATCTACCCTTTATTGAGTTCCATCAAAAATCTTAAAAAAAAATACTAGTAATATTAGTAGTTATATATTTAACAGAAGTATAAAAAAAATTAATAGAACATCGAAGATAATAATTAGAATATTATCAAATGATTAATTGTATTCTCTTTTCTTAATGAACATTTTTTTCTCAAAATGTACATTGTACTGTTAGAATGAAGGCGATGCTATAAATTATTATTAATCTCGTTTCAGTGTCAACACGTGGTAGGAGAAACAGTTTTTTGTTTTGCAACGACAAAACCTAAACAGAAAACAATAACCGAACGAGATATTGTGTGGATTTAGCCGCCATAGAAACTTTTCTCGTTAGTGGCTATGTGGTATAGTGATAAAAAATATTCAGGCGTGTAGACTGAAATAGGTTCTGAACCTAACTGAAATTGAAACTGAAGCTGGCAGAGCTGCATTCAGAGCACGCTTTTCAGAAATTTAATTTAACTTCACCTAACACATATATTACATATTATATATATATATCGTTTTCAATCTATGGTTTTATTTTGTTAATATTATTGTATTTACTTTAAAAAGTTGTAAAAATAGTAGAGCTGGGAACCGAATCTGGATATTTTTAGATCAGGATCCAAAATTATCTGGATATTCGGATCTATGTGTTTTATATTTTTGTATAGATTTTTCACGCATTATACAAATATGTATGCATGTTTTTAAAAAATATATCTATATAAGCAAGCTGTATTATTGAAATAAGTGTACGGCGAGGTTATAAAAGATTTTATTAAATATAGGATTACTTTGAATAATCTAAAAAAAATATTGTTTTTTCTATATTAAATTAAATTAATTAGTACTCAAGTAACGTTACGAATTTTAGTTGGTTATTTCTATTAGTAGAAAGTTATAGAGATAAATATGTAATATATTGAAAAGATTATTTAATATCGTGTAACACAGTGACCTCAAAAAGAAAAGGTGGAATTTTGACGAAATTTTTACTATGTCATGCTGACATGAGTTTACTATCGCTTTCGCTTTTATAGTTTGTTTTATAATAAAGTCATCTAATGCATAAATAATAATGCTCTTGAAGTAAGCAGTTTTTACATTAGATAACTTACAAATAATAAGTGTTTTTTTATGTGCATATTTTGTTAATTTGACTAATTTGAAATACTTGTATTTACATAAAAATTATAATAAAACTGCTTCAGGTTCTAGTTCTATATTAATATTTATTAATAATTAACGTTTCGACGTACTCTACGCTCTACGTATATAACATCGTCAGGAAAAATGATACAAATTACATTTACAGTAAATAAACAGAACATAGAAACAATTTACTAGGCAACAAAATAAATAGCTAGATCATGAAATTTATAAATTATTAAATAAAGGAAGCAAAATTTTATTTAAACCAGTGCCTTCACTCGGATTGATGTTATTTTTTTCTTTATAAATTTTTATTACTTCTCTTATTAATCAACTGTTAGTATTGATGAATTATTATAGTATCTTCGAATTTAATATTATGAAGATTTTCTAACGTATGTTGTGCAATAGCAGATTTATCTGGATAGTTTAGATCTAGTAGAAACAGTTCTGCTGCCTCAGAAAATTATAATTATAAAACAAAAGGTAGCAAAAAATAGTAGAAATAAATTTATAAAATTATATTTCTAAATAAATCAATTGAGAATTTTCCATAATGCAAGATTATAAATAAATTTCTATGTAATTCAATATTTAGTTTGTTTCCAATATGTAACCTAATATTGGTCGATATGAATAAATATGTGTGTGTGTGTGTGAATGAATAACATAATATGTGTAAATAATAAAAGAACACGATTGATGTAATGCCTATAATAATAAATCATTTTTACAGCATATAAAAATTGATACTACAACGAGTATAATCACAGGTCATATAACTTCTTTTAGTTTATCTGGAAAAAATTGAATGAACGTTATTATTTATTTACACAATATTTTAGTTTTTATTTCTTTTTTTATTCGTTTCATAATATATTGTAATTTATTTATTCTTCATTATTTAATCGGGTATGAAATAGATTAGTGTATGATGAGTGTGAAATTGAAAAACATATGTTGTAGCAAAAGTTGGTGTTAGTCAGTTAAGATGGTTCGGACATGTTGAGCGAATGTCTAATAAACGCAGTGGCGTAGCTAATGAGGGGGCGGTCCGCTTCGGGTGACACCATTTTGGGGGTGACACCATTCTCGGGATCACTCATTTTACCAACTGAATTATTTTCGTGATTTTGTGATTTAAACACATTTTTGTTCTTATTCAATGTTCTAATCTTTCGTGCAATAAATAAAATATAGTGGAACCTCGCTTAACGAGCACCTCGAGTAACGAGTAATTCGCAGAACGAGTGACGTCGATAGGGGAATCCTCGAAATGTGCGATGGAACTTTCCGTCCCATTGCTACATCAAGCCTGTGTTTAGAACAAAATGTACCAAAAACAAATGTATGAGAGGAATTATGAATGTGGATGAAGCGAAAGTTGCTTGTTTGGATAGGAATGTTTGGATGAGACTGATTTCGGGATGATGAAAAGAGTTTGTGCCACACCCTTTTGTGATTGGGTACATGGTGTGATTTTGTATGTATGTATGTATTTTAAAAAAATGTTGATTTTTTATGGTAACAATAAAAAAATTATTTTTTTTCGATTTTAGTACGGAAAAGAGTTATTTTTCAATAAAACTGAAGAAATAGCATATACTATAACAGAGGTGAACAATTGAGTGTCATTGCATTGTTAATATTATACCTACCTATGTAGAAAAAAAAAAAACTTATTCCATTACATACAGACTTGTGTAATAATAGTAAAAAACACATTTTATTGCACAGTATTAATAAAAAAGAATTTAAATACAAATAGATAAAAATTTGCATAGTAATTCACATTCACAAAACTTTATTTGAAGAAAAATAATATTTATTTAAATTATCCTAATGTAGTCTATCTTAGAATTGTGATTTTTTTTTTTCAGACAAAAAATTATCTATATTTAACGATATAACACAGGATGTTTACTAAGTATGTGATTATATAAAATTACTAGAACTAAAATTATTATTCATCCTATCCAAAGATTTATTTTGATTTTAGCTTTGTTTACAATATCATATTTTATATGAAATAAATATTATATTGTCCTATAAAATTTTGAGGGAAAAACCACTTGTACAATCTGGTGTACACAGTGGCGTAGCCAGAAACTTGTCATGGGGGGGGGGGGGGGTTACTAAAGAAATGATATAATATTAATCAATAAAGATAATACTATAATTTGTATAAAAAATAAAAATTATTTTTATAAAAATGAAAGTAAAATAACATATTTCATATTTCACATACGTATGTTTTTGGTAATTCAGGCTCTTGGGGGGGAGGGGTACTAGTTTTATTTCAACTCTGAACCAAAGATTCAAACCCAAATCTACTTAGCAATTATGACATGATTAGCTTCCCTGACTCAACATTTTAAAAAAATCATTAACAACCCAACCCAATGAAAAAACATCTGTATATTATAAACTATTATTCAGTAGAAGTAAAAAAATGTTTTACCATATTTTTAGTTTTTTGCGTTGTACACGGTGTAGATTTTTTTATTGTATAAGCTTTGAAAAAAACAGCATATAAAATAGCTCTCTCTTTATCCATTATCCAACAATATTTTAAAATCTAAAACATAACTGAAATCCAATATTAGCATGAAAATATATATGTGAAAGCATTTCACTGGGAAGTTATTAACGCGATCGAAGTGACAAAACACTGTAGAAGACAAACAAACTTAAAAATACGATGTTTCTATATAATATTGCGTGTTCGGCGGCGCTACTACGTAAGTGTAAAGTGTAGCCCAAGCTCAAGCACAGTGTGAGGAACGTGAACGTGAGAAAATCATAAAATGAATCGGCGATGAACTGTGCAAGTAGTCATGCAACGGTGTAGAATAAGGAAGAAGAAGAAGAAGAAGTATGGGTTGGCGGGGGGAGAGGGAGTAATGAATCGGGCCACACGGAACACTTTTACTCTCTTCCGTTTCCTGTGAACGGTGTGACGGTTAAATCGTTAGTTATAGGTTAGGTTCAAGAATCTTTAACGATGCGTTCAAAACATTTCTATCTTCATTTTTTATTTCTCTTCACGGTTCTCTTCTTTTTTAATTAGGTTGCTAATGTTTACAAATACGAGAATTGTGTTTTTTAACGAATGTATACAAATATTTTATTGTGTTTTTGTTAAATAATATATTTTTCTATGTTTTACAAAGGTTTTATTTTTTTATTTATTGAATAAGGGCCACGATTTACAATTTTATTTATTTTTAAGATATATAAAAAAATAATTTGTGGTTAGCTAAAAAAAATGTATTTTCAAAATAAATTACATTTCTTTGGTTAATTTTAAAATGATTCTAAAGATAAATTTCTTCGGTAATACTGGACCTAAATTAATGGGTAGGTTCACCATCAAAACGAAACAGCAATATGAGCACTTAGTGTCAATGGGTCATGCTAGTTTATATTCCCTGGTATGCATAAATATTTTCGTTAAAAATAACGTTTCGTTAAAATGAAAATTCTTGGAATCCATAATAAATCTTTCTATGCATATTGCAATGAAATTTCTTAAGAGATCCAAGAATTTTCATATTAACGAACCGTTATTTTTAATGAAAATGTTTCAGCATACGGGAAATTATTATATAAAATTAGAAACGAAATATTTTAAAATTTTTATATGGTAATTATAATAAATGTTTATACTGTAACGCGGCAGTTTAACATTATTTGATTTTTACAAATTTCTAAACGAAGAATTTACATTTAGTATTTTACTTTTGGCTATGCTCGTCTAAATAAGGACCCGACGTTATGTTAAAATACTAGTAACTCAAATTCTAAGGAGTCGTGAAATGGTGAAGTATCGGAACCTAAAGTTATCGGAAATAAAAGTCAAAAATAAACCTGAACTGTGAAGTTCATTTATTTGTCAATGTTGCACATTAAATACTTTAGGTATTAGTTATAATAAACACATGTGTATTTTATTTATGAGATCTAAACATTTTATTATTGTATGGTATAAAATATATATATAATATTTTGGGCAGAGGGCCACAGTGTCGACGGTTGATCTGGTGGCGAAACATGTAACAGAAAACAGCTAAATAAGTAACGTTATCATGTCATAGGTATAGTGTGTCGTGTCCGTGTGTATATAAACCTATCATCACACAATCGCCGGCGCTCGTCTACATTTGACGTCGCAGGCCGACCGTATGGTGATTAGCCAGTGTCTAAATATGCTTCTCTTCACACAATCGCCGGCGCTCGCCTATTTGACGTCGCAGGCCGACCGTATGTCAATTAGCCAGTGTGTAAATGTGCTTCTCTTCACACAATCGCCGGCGCTCGCCTATTTGACGTCGCAGGCCGACCGTATGCCGATTAGCCAGTGTATAAATGTACCGCTCTTCACACAATCGCCGGCGCTCGCCACTCTGGACGTCGCAAGCCGACTGTATGTCGATTAGCCAGTGTATAAATGTACCGCTCTTCACACAATCGCCGGCGCTCGCCACTCTGGACGTCGCAAGCCGACTGTATGTCGATTAGCCAGTGTATAAATGTACCGCTCTTCACACAATCGCCGGCGCTCGCCACTCTGGACGTCGCAAGCCGACCGTATGCCGATTAGCCAGTGTATAAATGTACCGCTCTTCACACAATCGCCGGCGCTCGCCACTCTGGACGTCGCAAGCCGACTGTATGTCGATTAGCCAGTGTATAAATGTACCTTTCTTCACACAATCGCCGGCGCTCGCCACTCTGGACGTCGCAAGCCGACTGTATGTCGATTAGTCAGTGTATAAATGTGCTTCTCTTCACACAATCGCCGGCGCTCGCCACTCTGGACGTCGCAAGCCGACTGTATGTCGATTAGTCAGTGTATAAATGTACCTTTCTTCACACAATCGCCGGCGCTCGCCACTCTGGACGTCGCAAGCCGACTGTATGTCGATTAGTCAGTGTATAAATGTACCTTTCTTCACACAATCGCCGGCGCTCGCCACTCTGGACGTCGCAAGCCGACCGTATGCCGATTAGCCAGTGTATAAATGTACCGCTCTTCACACAATCGCCGGCGCTCGCCACTCTGGACGTCGCAAGCCGACTGTATGTCGATTAGCCAGTGTATAAATGTACCTTTCTTCACACAATCGCCGGCGCTCGCCACTCTGGACGTCGCAAGCCGACTGTATGTTGATTAGCCATTGTGTAAATGTAGGTGTATGTGTACTAGGGATTCCAATCCTAAAATCAGAATCAGAATCCTCGAGCCAGCCCGCGGTTAGCTCTTATAAAGGCCGCAAGCTCCCCACTTCTTCATACATGCGAAGGAACATTACCAAATATGGTCACAAAACAGAATGCTCCGTTCCTATTGGCTGAAACGTTCGGCCCGGGAACTGCTAGAGGGGGAAGTATGCCCCGGACGAAACACTGCGTATCTCTAAATAGTGACAAAATAACTTATTAAACACTCGTTAACTAAAAAAAAACATTACATCTCAATTTAATTATCATAGTTGTATTCCTCATAATTTCCTGATTAATTTAATACTAAACAACATATATTTATTTAATGCACTAACAGAGTTAACATAATTTCTACATTGTATTCATAATTCTAAATTGTTCACAAAAGAATAATATTATAACATAAAGAAATATTCAATAATAAAATGAATAGACAAAACATTTATCTATTGTCATAATTACAAAGCGCAAATGCGCACATATACATCAAAGCTAAAAGATAAGACAAATACAAAACAATTAGACTCCACACAGCGACGAATTTGGATGACAGCTGCACGTGCGTTAACTATTCTCAGCGCCGGATTAATTGCATTTTTCTAATACGGAAGAAATTATACAATCTTTACTCATAAACACATGCAGATATAATACAAGACTAATATTGTAAGCTACGGTTTAATAATTATAACATAAGTAAATACTACTTGTTGAAAAGAAGAAAAAAACTAAAAAATTCTCCGCCAGGGTTGTTCCCGTTTCAATCACCCCCTTGTTATTTACTGAAATACATTTGAAAGTGAATAACAACTCCCAGTTGGTGAAATAAGGCCCGTGACTGAAAATTAAACATGTTAATTACTAATTAATCTCGTTCGTATTATCTGTAACGTAATGATACACAAATTAATGTTGAAGTAATCAGCATCCCACACCCCCTGGCACTGAGATTTTCCAGCTCCCCTTATCTCCAAATATCTGCAACAAAAATAGAAACATTGGCGGTTCCACCATAGTACTGCCTCTACGTCGATTTCCTATACATTTCTTTAAGTTCCAATAACATTCCACTTCAGCTTCAAAAAACTCCACATCCTGGTCGTAGGCACCAATTGTAACGCGGCAGTTTAACATTATTTGATTTTTACAAATTTCTAAACGAAGAATTTACATTTAGTATTTTACTTTTGGCTATGCTCGTCTAAATAAGGACCCGACGTTATGTTAAAATACTAGTAACTCAAATTCTAAGGAGTCGTGAAATGGTGAAGTATCGGAACCTAAAGTTATCGGAAATAAAAGTCAAAAATAAACCTGAACTGTGAAGTTCATTTATTTGTCAATGTTGCACATTAAATACTTTAGGTATTAGTTATAATAAACACATGTGTATTTTATTTATGAGATCTAAACATTTTATTATTGTATGGTATAAAATATATATATAATATTTTGGGCAGAGGGCCACAGTGTCGACGGTTGATCTGGTGGCGAAACATGTAACAGAAAACAGCTAAATAAGTAACGTTATCATGTCATAGGTATAGTGTGTCGTGTCCGTGTGTATATAAACCTATCATCACACAATCGCCGGCGCTCGTCTACATTTGACGTCGCAGGCCGACCGTATGGTGATTAGCCAGTGTCTAAATATGCTTCTCTTCACACAATCGCCGGCGCTCGCCTATTTGACGTCGCAGGCCGACCGTATGTCAATTAGCCAGTGTGTAAATGTGCTTCTCTTCACACAATCGCCGGCGCTCGCCTATTTGACGTCGCAGGCCGACCGTATGCCGATTAGCCAGTGTATAAATGTACCGCTCTTCACACAATCGCCGGCGCTCGCCACTCTGGACGTCGCAAGCCGACTGTATGTCGATTAGCCAGTGTATAAATGTACCGCTCTTCACACAATCGCCGGCGCTCGCCACTCTGGACGTCGCAAGCCGACTGTATGTCGATTAGCCAGTGTATAAATGTACCGCTCTTCACACAATCGCCGGCGCTCGCCACTCTGGACGTCGCAAGCCGACCGTATGCCGATTAGCCAGTGTATAAATGTACCGCTCTTCACACAATCGCCGGCGCTCGCCACTCTGGACGTCGCAAGCCGACTGTATGTCGATTAGCCAGTGTATAAATGTACCTTTCTTCACACAATCGCCGGCGCTCGCCACTCTGGACGTCGCAAGCCGACTGTATGTCGATTAGTCAGTGTATAAATGTGCTTCTCTTCACACAATCGCCGGCGCTCGCCACTCTGGACGTCGCAAGCCGACTGTATGTCGATTAGTCAGTGTATAAATGTACCTTTCTTCACACAATCGCCGGCGCTCGCCACTCTGGACGTCGCAAGCCGACTGTATGTCGATTAGTCAGTGTATAAATGTACCTTTCTTCACACAATCGCCGGCGCTCGCCACTCTGGACGTCGCAAGCCGACCGTATGCCGATTAGCCAGTGTATAAATGTACCGCTCTTCACACAATCGCCGGCGCTCGCCACTCTGGACGTCGCAAGCCGACTGTATGTCGATTAGCCAGTGTATAAATGTACCTTTCTTCACACAATCGCCGGCGCTCGCCACTCTGGACGTCGCAAGCCGACTGTATGTTGATTAGCCATTGTGTAAATGTAGGTGTATGTGTACTAGGGATTCCAATCCTAAAATCAGAATCAGAATCCTCGAGCCAGCCCGCGGTTAGCTCTTATAAAGGCCGCAAGCTCCCCACTTCTTCATACATGCGAAGGAACATTACCAAATATGGTCACAAAACAGAATGCTCCGTTCCTATTGGCTGAAACGTTCGGCCCGGGAACTGCTAGAGGGGGAAGTATGCCCCGGACGAAACACTGCGTATCTCTAAATAGTGACAAAATAACTTATTAAACACTCGTTAACTAAAAAAAAACATTACATCTCAATTTAATTATCATAGTTGTATTCCTCATAATTTCCTGATTAATTTAATACTAAACAACATATATTTATTTAATGCACTAACAGAGTTAACATAATTTCTACATTGTATTCATAATTCTAAATTGTTCACAAAAGAATAATATTATAACATAAAGAAATATTCAATAATAAAATGAATAGACAAAACATTTATCTATTGTCATAATTACAAAGCGCAAATGCGCACATATACATCAAAGCTAAAAGATAAGACAAATACAAAACAATTAGACTCCACACAGCGACGAATTTGGATGACAGCTGCACGTGCGTTAACTATTCTCAGCGCCGGATTAATTGCATTTTTCTAATACGGAAGAAATTATACAATCTTTACTCATAAACACATGCAGATATAATACAAGACTAATATTGTAAGCTACGGTTTAATAATTATAACATAAGTAAATACTACTTGTTGAAAAGAAGAAAAAAACTAAAAAATTCTCCGCCAGGGTTGTTCCCGTTTCAATACATTTAAGAAATATGCAAATTTTCGCATTTTTTTATATTTAGACCATGTAGAAAATTTTAATATAAATTAATTTTTAAGTTGTATATAATGACAGTATTAATCTACATCTAAATATACATATTTATTGAAATGTTTTCGTTTTTACGATTTTTATCAATTTTATATTTATTTTTATTCATTTATAAAAATATAAATATTTTATTTTGAAATAAAATTTATTCTAAACTTCATTAAAATGTAATTATGTATTCCTATCTTTTCTGATGTCAACCGCAATTTTTTTTTATCGCTGACTAATATTTTTTAGGATTTATCATCAGCTTTTTTCTTAAACATAAAGGTCACGTTATTGAATTTAATTTACAATAATTTATCAACCTCGACAAAAAATAAATTGTTGACAATATTCAAATACACGTAAAAAAAATAAATTTTTTTGTTTTGCTTTATTTGAAACTTTTCTTATTATCGTTCGTAATTAACGAATTAAAAATAAAACAAATATATAATTATATTAAATAAATAAAGAAGAGTAAATTATTTTTTTTTATAAGTAACAAAACAAAAAAATAAATATAAAAATTTTTGTTCTAGAATTTTATTGAAAAATTTCTCAAGATTTGAATTTTGTTAAATTTTGACAGTTTCATTAAGACTTAACAATTTCTAAAAAAAAATGAAAGTTTTTGTGAAAGTTTTGTTAAAAATTTTATAAAAAATTGTCATCTTTAGACGAAAAAGTGAGTTTTTTGTAATAATTTGAGAAGTTTTATTATATTTCATTTTATGTCAGAAAAAAAATGCATTTGGAATATCTGTCAGCCAGCGTTGTTGCTAGAATTTCGTATTGTATAGTCCTAGAAAAAGTATAGTGTAAAACTTGCACAAAATGTTCATTTCCCACTTATATGAATTAGTACTCTCTATTCGTTGTACAATATATAATAACTATTAGGTATATATAGTTTTAGTAAATTAGATAAAGATAAAATAGATATAGATAAAATAAAACAGCTTTAGGTTAAAGTTCTGTATTTTATTTATTTGGAATCGACGTTTCGACGAAACTTAACGCTCGTCTTTATCAAATAAAAAATACTAATGGCACTACAGTAAATAACAGTACAGAAAATCAAGTTACTAGGTAACAAATAAGAAACTAGATCATAAAAATTATAGATTTTTAAGGCACTAACTTATTACGTTTGTGAATAATTTTCAGGCATTTTTTATAACCTGAAAATAAAATAATATTTTTATTGACAATTTTTATTAACAAATAACTCGCCTACAGAAACATCTGATAATTATGCACCATCCAATATTTAAATAAAATTTGGCTTCCATTAATCAATAATCTATAATTTTTATGATTTAGTTACTTATTTGTTACCTAGTAACTTGTTTCTATGTACTGATATTTATTGTACTGTCATTAGTATTTTTTATCCTGGTGAAGACGAGTGTTGAGTTTCGTCGATACGTCGATATTAAATAAATATTAATACAGAACTTTAACCTAAAACAGTTTTATTTTAATAAAATGAGTTCTAAAAGATTTTTTTGCTTTGGATATAGATATTATTATTTTTAGAACAGACCTTTTCTCCTGTATATTGACATCTACATATGAGCATGTAAAAAAGAGTCTTTCTCAAGACCTTAATGACTGTAAAGCAGTTGACCATGGATAGCTTGATGACGTCACTCTATCTGAACTTATTAGATTCTTACAAAGTTAAAGAAGGACAGAACAGCACAAGGAATTGTGACCCAGATTCAAATCGGCTTATGCAGATGGTTTTTGATTAAACAATATCTGTTTGAAAACGCAAAACTTTGTGATGTTTGGATGCTTTCAAATGAAAGTTTATTTAAACAAAATATGAAATGAATATTTATCGAAACGTATATTACACAATATTATGTATAATTTAAATCTATCATTATTTATTTATTTATATAATAAACCGGAAAGTTATACCACATTTTTCCGGTTTCTATATTATGATGTATTTGTATATAGGAAAACTTTTACTAGCTTGTAGGAGATATTTAATATTAATAAACTGAACATATTTATTTATTTAATATTTTCCGTAAATATTTACGTTACTGATAATAGTTTAGAATTTACAGCTAGTTTCATAATAGACACTTTAACTAAAGTCGACTTTAAACTTTCAAAAAGGCTTTGTTTTATTGAAAAGTTGATAAAAATGTATCATTTTATTGACCACAATAATTATTAAAGTAAAACGGCTTTAGGTTATAGTTTTGTATTAATACAAATGATATTTATATATCATTTGTATATCATATATATATATCATTTGTTTCGTCGAGCCATCCATATTAAATAAATATTAATACAGAACTTTAACCTAAGGCAGTTTTATTTTAATAATAAATTAATTATATAATTGTACAGAATCAAAATATATCAAATATGAGTACAGTATAGTAAGGTAAATACGAAATCAATCAATATATTAAAGAATAATTGATTAAAATCGACTGGTTGTGTATGCAAACGTGACAATTAGCCCATAACATTGATTTGAAAAAGTCATTTGTGCACACTCACGTTTTATTTGTACACTTAAATCAAAAATTTATATGCAGAAACATAATATATACTTACTTATATTATAATAATAATCGCTTAGTTATATAAATAAATAATAAATTAATTTTCATATATAAAACAACTCTAACTTTTTGGATTAATATTTCGACTTTAAGAATATTAAATATAAACTTGTAATAAATTGTATAATCTAAATTACTTTTCGTATTTAAAAAATAAAATTACTAAAAAATATAAAATAAATGTTTTTTATATTTTGCAATATTGTAACTAATAATAAAATCGATAATTTATCAGTATATCGATAATTGATATTAAAAATAAAAATTATTGATATATTAATATTATCGATATATCAATATTATCGATATATTTTGATATCTGAGTAAATTTATGATTGATAAAATTCTAATTTAAAGTAAAAATATTTGAGATTCTTTCCACATATGGATGAGGCAAATAAAAAAAAAACTCAGTTATTCTAATTACTGCATTTCTTTAAATATATACCGGGTGTCTACTTTTTTTTTGTTACATAGGGAATACAATGCTAAAATTTTCATTTGGTGATAAATTTTCCCCTAATTATTATAGAACAAAAGTACAAATACAAAAGTTGTTTAGAATTCAAAAATGCATCAAATGATGCCAAATCAATATAGGATGTTCCGATCAAGAATTAGAAGCAAATTAAAATTTCCATTTTTGCGCTCTTTACATCAAAGTGCCATGGAAATTAAACAAATAATTTCATTTCTTCTGGAGTTTGAGTTTGACAGATCGTATTTATTTTATTGTTACGTTCTGTATTATTATCATTATTATTGAAAATAATGAATAAACTTAAGGTAAATGAAAAAGTTCAGTGCGTAAAATGGTATTTTACTGGAAATTCGATACGACGAGTAAGAGATTTATTCAGCGCTTTCTTTGAAAACCGTCCCATACCTTCCGCTATGACTATTCGTAGGATAATTAAACAATTCGAAGAAACTGGAAGTGTGTTAAAACGTTGTAAAAATTGTAGAAAAATCAACGCAGAAGATCAGGAGGAGAATTTAAATCAAAATGCAATTAAAGAAAATACATTGAATATACTTTTGTGTGTAACGGAAAACCCAAATGTTAGTGTGCGTCAACTTGGTGCTGAATTAAATTTGCATCCTTCAACAATACATAAGGTACTAAAAAATGAAAAATATCATTCTTATAAATATTCCACGCACCAAGAGATATTTGAAGCGGATAAAATGGCTAGAAGCGAATTTAGTAACATTATTATGGAAAAATCCAATTTAGACAGAAACTTCTTGAAATCTATTTGTTTTACTGACGAGTCTACGTTTACTTTACACGGCGAACCTAATACACAAAACTTTAGAATATGGAGCCAAACAAATCCTCATTTAATGGTAGCAACACGTACCCAATATCCAGAAAAAGTTAATGTATGGGCTGGAATTTTTGGCAGGTGTATAATTGGGCCATTTTTTATTGAAAATAATTTAAACAACGAAAAATATTTGGATATGTTGCAAAATCATATTGGTCCGCAGTTAGAAGAGTGTGCAACTCAAGATAATGTTGTCTGGTATCAACAAGACGGATGTCCGGCACATTACAGCTGCAACATTAAATTATATTTGGATCAATGTTTTCCAAATTCATGGATTGGTAGAGGTGGTCCAATTAATTGGCCAGCTAGATCGCCCGATTTAGCACCGTGCGATTTCTTTTTATGGCCATATTTGAAGGAGAAAATTTATAAACGACATATCAAAAATCTTGTTGATTTGAAAAATGCCATTGTTGAAGAGTGCAATAATATAACACAAACACAATTAAGCTCTGTACGTCACGAATTTTATAACAGATTAGGTTATTCTTTGGCAGTTAATGGCGATTTATTTGAACATTTAATTTAAATTGTTAGTTTCGTTTTTGTTCTCCTATATCTTGTATTCATGAATTTTTCTGTTTTATAGGTATATTGAATATTGTAATAAATAAAGAAAGTTTTACGGAGTTCAGCTATTTACTATTTATTAAACTCTTATCCGACGTTTCACTGCACAACTTACAGCATCCTCAGGGATAAGTTTAAATTATTATAATAAATATATTAGGCATAATGCCAGTCATCTAATTCAAATGTATTGTTTTTATAACTTGAAGTTAATAAATAAATTAAACAATTACTTAAAATTATAATGGAGACATTCACAATTTAAAACCACAGCTAGTACGTAGTGTACAGCCGAGTAAAATACCCTTTCATTGTAATAAATAATAAATACTTAATACTTTTTATACTTAATAGCTTTTCATTTACATTAAGTTTATTCATTATTTTCAATAATAATAATAATAATAATAATAATAATAATAATAATAATAATACAGAACGTAACAATAAAATAAATACGATCTGTCAAACTCAAACTCCAGAAGAAATGAAATTATTTGTTTAATTTCCATGGCACTTTGATGTAAAGAGCGCAAAAATGGAAATTTTAATTTGCTTCTAATTCTTGATCGGAACATCCTATATTGATTTGGCATCATTTGATGCATTTTTGAATTCTAAACAACTTTTGTATTTGTACTTTTGTTCTATAATAATTAGGGGAAAATTTATCACCAAATGAAAATTTTAGCATTGTATTCCCTATGTAACAAAAAAAAAGTAGACACCCGGTATATAAAAGTAGGTACATATTTACAGGTATTTGAAAATTTTCAAAAAATCGAAAATTTTTTTTTTTGCATTTTCGGCATCCATATACTGTCTAGAATGTTGTGTCAAAATGCCAATTCGATATGCAAAGTCGTTTTGAAGATGCAGCCCGTAGTATTTATCTTTGAGTAAGAGAAGTATTAGGAAACTTACTTAAATTAACTCAACTTATATAACTCAAATCTTTAAAGGCGTTTTACTCGAATACACATTTTTTTTTACCTTGCGAGACAGAGATTTCTGAAACTATTTGATCAATTTTGCAGATTCTTTCGGTTTTCTATGTAAAAATGAATTATCTAAAAGGTAGCACAGGATTTTTCGGATATTTCAACTTTTCGATTTTTTATGCGCATTTTAGTAGCGATTTTTTCAACGAAATATTGAGCTTTTTTTTTGAGCGCCGCCATTTTGGTAATTTTTCGAATTTCGAAAAAATCCTATGCTACCTTTTAGATAATATAATTTAGAACCCGAAACACTAATCCATTTTTGTCTCCGATGTTTCAATACTGAACGCACTGTCCCGCAAGCGACCAATGCACTGCGTACTGCGCAGAGCTGCCAATGGCACTGAAACAAATTTATTCTGCTAAAACTTTCCGAAAATAAAGCTGAAATATTACTTTATAACATGTTAAAAAACCAAAGCGATTGCATTTATTCTAATGTCCTAAAAAAATTATTAAAAAATAATTTTTTTTAGCTGGCTCAACGGGTTTACTTATACTATTAATGTAAAAATACATTGATATTATTGTTTAATTTATTTATTGATTGATACAAGTTAAATTTTTTATTGAATATACAAATATTCAAATTGTATCTCTTTGTCTTTATATCGAAATAATGGTGTATCGATATATTTTTTAAATATCAATTATCAATATATCGATATTTTTGAAATATCAAATATCGATATTGAACTGCCAATATAGCTCAGCTCTAATCATGTCAGTACCGTATGTGTCAGTGATGATAGTACACACATATTGCATTGTTTGAAAAACACTTTGACGTCACTCACCGAAAGCAAAACGCTCCGTATTTTTTATAAAAATACCGTAATGTATTTGAAGTAAATAAAATATGTTTTCACATTGTTTTTATATATTCTTTCAATATTTCGCCGTAAAATCGTAAATTTTACTTACATGAGTGCATGGGGTTATATTGAGTTTTTGTTGAAATTTACGTACTGCATTACATACATATATATATATATATATATATATATATATATATATATATATATATATATATATATATACATATATATATATATTACAAATTTATGGAGTGAATGTTATCAAATGCAGTAAGCAGGGTCATTATAACGTACCACCTGTCTTTAATATTTACAGTATTTACCTATATATTGATTTATAATTTATATATGTATGCACAGGTATATAGAAGGTATTTCGAAAGTAAACACTTGAACGATATTACTAGACACGATATTATAATACTCATATTGTACACTGTAAAAAAAAGTTTCCATTTTATATCAAAACCATAGTAAAAAAATTACATATTATTTCAGCAAAACCGATGTTTTACATAAATTTTCTGTAAAAATAATACAATTTTGTAATTTTAAGAAAAGTAATTAATTTACCCCATATTATATATATATACAGGGTGTTTGCAATCAAGGTATTTTATTTTTAAGGGGTGATACTACAGGTCAAAACAAGGCGATTAACGCCAAAACACCTTAGTAAAAGTTTTCTAATAAACGAGATATTCATTTTTTTTAAGTAAAATGGTAGCATATGGTATAATTTTTATTATCCAGCTCACAAAAAAAATTATTCTTCATAATAGTTTTGGATTTGCTTGAAACGAATAAAAATGTAAAAATATTCCAGGTTTTAAATACAGGGTGACTCGGATTTGCTGATTTGTGTTTCAACTTTTAGGTAAAATACCCTTATTTGATTAATAGGATTATATTATGTTTAAAATTACAATTTAAGCTTACATACATAATATAATATTAATACATAATATTTAAATAAAGTATCTAATATCTCGTTTATTTGAAAACTTTTGCTAAGGTGTTTTAACAATCGACGATCGGCACAAATTTTTGTATGTATTCAAATGTATTCAAATAAAATTATTCAAATTTTTTAAATAAGGGTATTTTACCTAAAAGTTGAAACACAAATCAGCAAATCCGAGTCACCCTGTATTTAAAACCTGGAATATTTTTACATTTTTATTCGTTTCAAGCAAATCCAAAACTATTATGAAGAATAATTTTTTTTGTGAGCTGGATAATAAAAATTATACCATATGCTACCATTTTACTTAAAAAAAAATGAATATCTCGTTTATTAGAAAACTTTTACTAAGGTGTTTTGGCGTTAATCGCCTTGTTTTGACCTGTAGTATCACCCCTTAAAAATAAAGTACCTTGATTGCAAACACCCTGTATATATATATATATATATATATATATATATATATATATATATATATATATATGTTTGTTTTACCGAAAAAGTAAGTAAACTTATATAAAATATACGAATTTTGTAAAATAAAACAGGTTTAAGTTCTGTATTAATTAATATTATTAATATAATCGACGTTTTTGACGAACTCAACATCCGTCTTCAACAGGAAAACTGATACAATTGTATCAGTTTTCCTGATGAAGATGGACGTTGAGTTCGTCGAAACGTCGATCATTAATAAATATTAATACAGAACTTAAACCTGACGTTATTTTATTTTTTTTTTACATAAAGAGTTTTGAAAGATTTTTTACTATTGTTAATATGTACCTATCTTATATTTATATAATGTAAAAAAATTCTGTGACGTCTGCAAATTTACATATTAAACTGGTGTAAATCAGTTACCCTTAGGTTTTTATATAAAATTACCGAATTTTTTTTACAGTGTTATATTGGATTGAGATGTATACACAGAATAAGCGTTTTTTATTTCGAGTAACATATATTATTTTTTATTTAAGCATTCCAATTACAGTCAAAACAAGATTGGAGGCATATGGGTAAACCCATATGTAAACCATTTTGACATCAACATCTTTTTGCCAAAATTTGCTAGTTTTTGTCAAAATGTGACATTTTTCATCAAAATTACATTGATATTTCATTAGTATATAATAAAGTGAGAAAGAAAAATAAACTATTCCATTTAAATTGTTCACGCTGTATACATGAACGTGTTTTAATAGTTACTTCACCATTCACCTTCAATATAAAATGAATACTAAACTATACGTGGATATATATATTTATATACATACAGGAAGTTTACATAAATTGGCTTCTCTTGATAATTTAGTGCAAAAAAACAAAATGACTTTACGCGCGCTATGAAACGAAAAACGTGTGTATGCATCCGTAGGTTACACTATTAGAAAGAGATAGATGATAGAACGGAATTTTCTATTTTTGTGATGCGGATCTTTATATTATAGTGTATATACATAACAGAAAATGTGTGTATATACTGTTTTTCGTTTAATATACGAGTACCTTGCTGTGTTTACGTCTATAAGATCTTTTTTTTTTCTGGTAGTTAGTGTATATTTAACTTTAAGCATATGTTAATAATTTGTGATAATTGACCTTTTGCTGTATAGGATTCAAATTTCATCTATTTTAGTTACAAAGGCAAATTTTAATGTAATATTAATTTTATTGTTATTGACAATTTAGAATCTAAAATTTAGAATAGTAAATAAATATGGCAAACGGAAATTTTAGAAATTTTAATTAGAAGGATATATGCATTATTTTTACAGAAAATTTATGTAAACCATCGTTTTGCTATAATAATATGTAATTTTTTTTACTAAATGGCAACTTTTTTTTTTACAGTTCACTCTAATAAAAAATTAAGTATGTAATTTTACCTATAAACTATGAGACATTATGATGCCCAGTATTTCTAGGTATAATTACTCAACTGCTGTAATTTTACATAATTGTTTAAAAATACATAATATTAGAACTATTACCAACATCATGTAATATGATATTACCAACGGTATGGAAAATTACATATATGCAATATTATAGTTTTTTTTTAGTAAAGTCTCTTTTAGTAAATTTTCAGAACTTCAGTAAATTTGCTGTCGGGAATTTTTCATAAATAGGTAAAATTTGTTTAGTTCTGTAATATTATTGTTGGTATAATTAGATGCATTTGGAAATGTACATTAAAGATGTATTTTATTGTAAATATAAATATGCCAAGCTGTAATACCAACAATTCTACATTAAGTATGTGATGCAATTTGCAGAAAGTAAGCAATTTTACATACTTATTAGGTCATTTTTACTTACTATTATTATTATAAATTATGTAAAAAATACAGAATTTTGAGGTAGAAATACAGAATATTTATGGTAATATAAAATTACAGATTTTTTTACAGTGTGTACAATAAATACGAGTATTATAATATCGTGCCATCATTAGAAGCAATATTTCTTCTGACGATGGCTTAACTGCCGAAATTGTCTAATAAAGGGTTTTTAATAAAGTTGTGAAACTTAAAACCGAGTGTTTTTATAAATATTTTTACTTGTTAAATAATCAACAATAAGTAGGAGAAAAATTATTTTGCTAATAGGTTAGCAAAACACAGATATAAAAACGATTTACAATAAGAGATACAAGGTCATCTATTTTCGCTCATAGTTTTTCAAAATAAAAGGGGAACAACTATATTATTTATATATGAATAATATACAATTAAAATATATTTATAAATTATGCATGTTTTTTTTTCTTTTATTCCAATTCCTATGAAAATCGTACACAATTCACTTGAATTTATTCAAACGATGATTCTCTTTACACATTTCGTAGAAACATATCATAGACTACGTTTCTCTCGGCATTTGAAGTCGCTTGAAATTAAAATTCGACATGTTTATCTCGAATGAATTGAAACGACTTTATAAGTCAATTCTGCTGTTTTTGAGGATTGATTTAAATTGAAATAAATCATTGCTTGAAATTTCAATCCTAACTGTTTATCACGAAAATATAAGATTTACCAATTTCAAGCGACTTCAAATACCGAGATAAACGCAGTCAATAGAAATGGTGAGAGAATAGAGAATAACCATAAAATGTAATTGTTTTAAATTTTTTTAATCTAATATGGGGTCAAAAGTTTATGTTTTATTTCACAAACACACACACACACACAGAGAGAGACACATACCTATCTATACACAGTCAGAGAGAGTTGTTGTTAGGTTATAAACTAACAAAATAGGAGATAGTTACAGATAGATATGAAACTGTTTCGTTTCATAAGAATCGTGACTAATGTTCTGGTTAACTAGTTTGTTATTTAGAGGTCATATTGTTGGTTACAAGTTAGCTGATTTAGGATTATTTTTCCAAAAGGTTTTCGACCTCAAAACTTTTTCAGAAAGTAGATCTGCATTGAGTTTTTGCTATTAATCAGCTATCAACAAGGTGTATTAATGTGAATTTTTTTTTAGAATTGTAAAATTACAAGTTATTTAGGGAAATTATAATAATATATTGGGCAGTGTTTTTATTTTCGATAAAATTATACGTAGAAAAATAGCTATTTTATCTAATTCGAATTAGATTATTCGATTTATTATCGATTATCTAATTATTATTAGATTCCTTCAGATGATTTGTGTAATTATCTACACTGTAAAAAAAAATCGGTAATTTTACATAAAAACCTGGTGCAACTGCTTTACACCAATTATTTAGTATGTAAATTTACAGATGTCACAGGGAAATTTTTACATTATATAAATATAAAATACATATATATTTTCAACTTTTTTTACGGTGTAGTTTCAAAGATATAATACAAACTTATGATTTTTTTTAAATGAACATTAATATAATTGAAATGTGTATTATATAAGCTTTTCAAAAATATAGAATTTCTGAACTTTATTATTTTTAATTATAAAGTTGTTGCACCTAAATATTCCTTGTAATTTTGTTAAAAGTTAGACATTTTTTATGGAATAAAGTGAAATATGAAACTTTGCAAATTTAATAAGAATCTCTATAACGTTAACAATCTTTATATTAGCAAATGGTGTTAAAATAATTAATTACATAAAAAGGGTAATTTGTTTTTAATCTTCAGCGGTTTTCCTTTTTTATGGATTGCGATTAGCGATGTTATGTCAGATATGACGTTGGAATTCTAAAGGGTTAAGTAATATGTTGTGTAGCTTTTTATATATTTTTATTTTTTACAAAAAGCGTTAAAGTTATAGATAATGTGTATCATTAAAAGATTTTTTGAAATGGAAATTCTGATATTTGAATTTTCTCTTACTTTATTGTGAATCTAAAATAGATAATAATAGGAATAAGTATGCTACTTGTGAAAAATAATACATAAACAATAATTTAGGAGACAGCACGCACTTTAGGCCCGATTCTAAAGTTTTTGTCACTGCACATGTATTAAACTAAACTATTAATATACTAGTACAAAAATGCTTTTCAACATGCTACCACTTTTAGTACGTAATTTAAATGAGAGAAAACTCACCAATGTACTTAGAAATTTTTTTATCAGTTAATGATTATAAATTTTTTTGAAAAAGTTAAATTTTAGTAGGATAATAATCTTCAGGCTTTTACGGCCGGTATCCATTGAATTTATAGAACTTTCTGGGCTGGAATGCCGTGGTTGATCTATTCTTGTCGCAAACGTTTTGCCATACATCGTGGATGGAATATCCTCAGTACTTGGTGACTGAATGAGGATTTCTGCTAAACCTAGAGCCGTTTTATTTTATAATTATTATTTTATAATATTGTGTAAACTAATTAATATTTTGAATCCTAGCATTTTTTTGAGAGTATGAAATTTTTTTAGATATTTAAATAGCTTAATATCTGAGATGACTATAAAATAAGTTGTTCCATTTAATCGAAATTGTATCTGTTACAGTATCTAAGATCATAATTAGAACATACAACTTAAAGATTCCCGTTTGCTGATTAATATTGATGCATTTTCAATTAGCACCAACTTTTGCATTTAGCACGTGCTTTGCGTGATTCACGTTCGCGCGTGTCTGTATATAATCACCACGCCCTTATGACGTCATTGTAAACGTACATACTTGTTGTCATGGTAACATTATACATTCACAATATTGTTTTGCACATTGACTGAACACGATGTAAAGACAAAATAGATGCGAAATGTTTTTTTTTTTTTGTTGCCTATCTATATTTTACTATTTCTTTTCGTTTTTATATATTTTTTACACGGAGAATTTCTTTTTTTTTTTCATTTACACTACGTATTGCTCAAGGTGACAAAAGGAAAACGACAATTGTTTTTTGTCGGTTGTCATTTGTTTGGGTTGATAAAAAATTGCGAAATATATGAATAAAAACGGATGAAAAAATGAACATTACTTATTTGCGTAAATGTACGGAAAATAGACGTGTGATATTCTTTTTGTTGTTTATTGTTTACTTAAGAGATGTTTATTTTTCATGAATGAATATTGTGTTTTTTTGTTTGATTATAAATATTTTAATTACTTATAGTTGCAATACCTTCATATTTTTAACGTATTGTTCTTCTAATTGTAAGTGTAAAAAATGTATACTTTATTATGTTTCATTTTAAAGAAATTTATAAACACATACGTACGATAGTAAAAATCTTTCAGAACTCATTATATTAAAATTAAAAAGTTTTTGGATTAAGTTCTGTATAATTTTTAATAAAAAAATTATACACAATTTAATCCTAAAGCTTTTCCTTACATATGTAAGATTGCATCGATACTACCCAAACACAAATAAGGTTCTTCCAAAAGAAATAATTGTTAAACTGTGATTAAAATAAAGGCAGGTTAAGTAGGAAGATGGAACGTAACTTATTGCCTATTTTTATTATAATACTGTATCTCCTTTTAATCGAAATAAATAAAAATTATTTAAAAACATGTTTATAATATGATTACACACAAATATCGTATTAAAAACATTAAAAATAGTTTTTCTTTCAGAATCATACCTTTTGTTATTTTTTGTTATGCAAACTTGAAGTCACGTTAACAATTATTATATTAACTGACAAATTACGAAAAATTACAAAATGGCACTATAATTATAAAAAACAATGTACTTATTTCTTTAACATGTAAACCATTTAATAACGTACATTAAAATCATATAAGATTATAAAAGTTAAGAGAGTTTTTAAAAAAAGTATATGTATAAAGTATATGGTCAAGTAAAAACATCTTTCAACTTAATGATGGCTAGATAAAGCGGTGAAGTGAGGCAAGGAAATTGATAAAACGACGGCCAAGGTGAACGTTCTTAGGATTCATCAACATAAAATACGTGCGTATGTATTACTGTATGTATGGACAGTGTCGTCTCGTATTTTTATTCATGTCCATCAGTATCAAATAATAGAAAATTTTCAATGTTTGAAAAGATATTATTTTTTCTTCAAGCCTATAATAATATTACGTTACCATGTTACCTATGTAGATAGAGGTGATTATGGTAATAGTATAATAATGATATTATTATGCATCAGTTAGTTACTATATACACCATTAGTGGCATCACAACATCAAGTATATTTAATCTGACATCTTCGGTAGCGATATTGATAAACTTTTACATCAAGTTAACTTAACTGACTATTGCATTGTTTATTTTCGCGTGAATTTGAATTTGATTATTGAAAATGTGTGAAGGAAGTGCAAGAAATGCAATCTGCACCATTTAGGGTGGTCAGAAACTGCATATTTGACCAAAGAAACACGGTTAAGTGTATAAAATTATTAAATCAAGTTAAGTTAAGTTGACAGTTACTTTGTTTATTTTCGCTTTAATTTGAATTTGATTATTGAAAATGTGTGAAGAAAATGCAATGAATATATATGCAATATATATATACCGGGTGTAGAAATGAAATGTGAACCATAGGGATTTCAATGTTATTTTTTAAATACGGCTGTATCTCTTTCCCTATTGACTTTAGAGCAAATATTTAAATACAAAACTTGTTCAAAATGTGAAAATGCATGGTATAAAGTCAATTTTCTTACATAAATATTAATATTTTACGATATACAGGGTTAACCACTAAAAAATGAGTTATAACATTGGGAAACGGAAATGGTATCGAAAAATGCGGAATAATGAGTTCTATAATTCGGTGAAAAAATAATTGTTCTACGATACTTCGTTTAGGAGAAAAAAATTAAAAACTGATTTTTGAAAAATTTCGTAAGGTGGTACCCTATGTTTTGTTTAAAAAAAAAAGATTTTGGATATTTTAACACTGGCTTTCGTTGTCTACTCTTTTATCCTAGTCTTTGTACCAGACACTTTTTTTTTTCCTGTTTTTCTTTAATTTTTTATTCACCTTTTTCCGATTTTTCGAAAAGTTGATAAGGGGGGACCATTGGCATTTTTTTCGAAAATCAGTTTTTAATTTTTTTCTCCTAAACGAAGTATCGTAGAACAATTATTTTTTCACCGAATTATAGAACTCATTATTCCGCATTTTTCGATACCATTCCCGTTTCCCAATGTTATAACTCATTTTTTAGTGGTTAACCCTGTATATCGTAAAATATTAATATTTATGTAAGAAAATTGACTTTATACCATGCATTTTCACATTTTGAACAAGTTTTGTATTTAAATATTTGCTCTAAAGTCAATAGGGAAAGAGATACAGCCGTATTTAAAAAATAACATTGAAATCCCTATGGTTCACATTTCATTTCTACACCCGGTATATATATATATATATATATATATATATATATATATATATATATATATATATATATATATATATATATACTAGCTGGCCCGGCAAACGTTGTTTTGCCTTTATTTTAATGTGTATATTAAATTTATTATGAATTTTTTTGTATTACAAAAAAAATCAATTACATTTCTCATATTATAATTATTTTCAATTTATTTGGAATCAATTTCTTTCACACTTTTCTATATTTTTCCTGGGCCCCCCTAGGGGGGGGGGCTATGCTCCCCAGAGCCCTAGAATCCTTTGCGGGAGTGTACTCAACAACTTCCCAAAGTTACAAATTTATTTATTAATTTATTTATTAATTTATTTATTTACTTATTTTTATTTTATTGAGTTTGGCTAAACGGAACCCCATTGATCAGCTATCGACCGGGGTTAAAAAATATAAAATGCTATTAAAAAGTAGGGGTTGGTGGTAGGAGGGTAAAAATTTAGGACTAAATGTATTTTTTAATGGCACACCATAAAAAAATAACCAAAAAAAAAATTTGTCGAAAAAATGAAAAATTTTTTTTTAGGGTGAGCCACCCTTAACACTTAGGGGTATAAAAATTAGTTATAAACCTATTCTCATACCTACTGAATATACATATAAAATTTCATCAAAATCGGTCAAGCCGTTTCGGAGGAGTATAAACACTTAAACTGTGACATAAGAATTTTATATATTAGAGATAAGATATATATATATATATATATATATATATATATATATATATATATATATATATATATATGAAATTCAATTTTTTTTGCTTTCTTTATTTACAGCTCAATTAATGATTTCTGATAATCGAGTTTCTACTGTGTATAGTAAAAGAAATTATGAATAACTAAATTTTACAAAATGAAATGCATGTTTATAATGAGCGTGAAATCACTTCCTTAAATTTTATACACACGACTGACTGTCTAGGAAATAAGATTATATGAATTAGCGGAATATTATTACTGTTTTTTTTTTAATATATAAATTTAAATTGAAAATGTAGGATAATATAAAATTATTATTCATCCGAAATTATCAAATCATCAAATTATCACAAAAATTCTCTTGGTGCTCATATAAATTTATACTTTTACTAAAATACGGTGTTACCAACTCTTCGAGAAAAAATTACTAAAGTTTTAAAAAAAATGTATTATAGCTACATTATTTCTCCGTGATTAACCAAATTTTTATAAAGAGATTATCTTAGTGTCATATAAATTATATAACTAAAGTTTAAAAAAAAAATATATAGCTACATTATTTATTCGTGATTAACCAAATTTTTACAAAAATTATTTTACAGTTAATACTCACATAAATTATATAATTTTCTTCATTTTTTCCGCTCCATTTTTTCCGCCGCACTTTTTTTCCACCAATACTTTTTCCACTTAGGTTTGGTTAGGTTAGGGTTAGATTAAGTTTGGTAAGAAAATTAGTGAAAAAGAATTGGTGAAAAAAATATATAGTGCAAAAGAATTGGTGGAACAAAGAATTGGTGGAAAAAATGTATAGTGGAAAAAATAATTGGTGGAAGAAAAGTACTGGTGGAAATAATGGAGTGGAAAAAATGCGGTACAATCCAACATTAATTAATAATTAATTTTATTTTTAATTATTTTTTGTTATAGGTATATTTATATTGTATGTTTAATATTAAAAAGCTATTCTTTTTATTTTAACGCAAAATAATAAACATTAATACTGCATTTATGAAAATTTTTAAAATATATTTTTTAAAATTAAATTTGAATACTTCGTTATTGTGAAACTAATCGTAAATGTATACAAATATGATTTGAATTTAGAAACATTTTGAGTATAATAAGAATTACGTATAATAACCGTGTAGGAGGATATATTATCACAAAAAACCTATATAATTGATTTTTCTATTCATAAGAAATTATATGAAAGTATGACTCACAATTTGCTCTACACGTGCAACTTGAAATAAAAACATTATATTTTTAAAATAATTTTTAACACATAATTATTGTAAAATGTGAATTATTTTCATGCGAACTAGAAAAATGTACATATCCAAATCGTTTTTGTATAATTATTGTGTTTCAAACTAAATAGAAATGAACTTGAAATTTTCAAAAAGAACACATGATTAACGTTATCTTATCAGAACGGCCTACAAATTTAATTTTGAAAATAATACAATTATAGCTACATATGATTTTTAAGTTGATTTTTTAAAATGTTATCAGCGTTTTTTTTTTTCGAAACAAAATTTCAAAATAAAATTGGAATATTTTTCGATTCTTGTGCAACTAATCTTCTGAATAAATCTTTGCGAAATAAAAATGTAATTTAGTTTTGCATTGGCAATGAAAACTCAAAGTAAAAATGCGACATCTGTTATAATTTAAATAGGAATAAATCGAACATTTTAAATTTGGCATATACATAGATAGGGTATTAACACTGATGGGGAAATTACTTTTTCAAATACATCAGATTGTATAAATTTTAAGTATGATTGTTGAAATTGTAGTAATTTTTCCTGTTCAGGCTCTGCTTCAGCTGTGTTCCGCGCTCTGATTTAATTAATAAACAATTTTTAACGAAAAATTTGTGGAAAAATAAATTTGAAAATTATAAAATGAAAAAAATCGTCTTTTTATAAAATATTAAATGTTTACAAAGACATTGTAAAATTAGAAAGAAAAAACAAATTTTTCATTAACATAAATGCTGTTAGAATTTAGCAATGGAGCAGTCAATATTTCCACAGCTCCGAGAAAAATCATGCTCTAGCTGAAAATCACTGTTTTAGTATAACTTTCTAACGCTATTGTATATCGAAGAAGCGTTAATAGATGGAAGGTTAAAACTTGTCTTATAAATTGAACTAACTATAAATTATTTAATAATAAATTAATTTTATTACTTTACGATATGATCAGTTTTTGAAGTTATAAGCATTCAAAAAGTAACAAATAAAATGTTAAAAAATGTATAGTGTCCTTTTAAAAGGACATTAGATAAATTCGGGTTAGTGCCGATTGTGTTATACTGTTAAATTTGATTCGAGCAACTTTTGTTACATAACTTCGATCACCATCAGACTGTTTAAATTGAAAATATACATATATATGTAAAGTATACATACACTTATAAATAAATAATGTTTACGTATACAAATACAACCAAATACAAGTGCCGCTATTAAAAAAGTGAAAGTCCAATATTTTGTATGTGTATGTGTGTCGATTGTATGTTTATATACTTGTAAGAAGTGGGAGTTACTTTTTTTGAAACCATTCAACATTGAAACAAGTCTTAAAGTCATTTCACTTGCATTTTCTAAATGCACCACTAAAGAACGCATGCGTGATTTCAAGAGTTCAAATTCCTGATTCGAAATGTTAAATGTTTTTGTGTTTTATACAGCGTGACCAAAAATCTATCTATTAGGAGAAAAGTTATTTGTTAAATTAGAACATAAAGTTAATCAAAAATGTATTTGGACAAAAAAGACAAAATTTCAATGACATATTGATAACAAAATATTCGATTCGATTTTCGTAAGTTTCGTTGCATGTTATTAAGTTGGTGACAAACCTAATAATAGAAAAGTATCTGTACGAGTACCTAATATATTTTGTTAATATATTAATTTGCATCTAATTTTATACTCGGATAAAATGTTTGAAGAAAAAATCGTATATGTCACTCGGAATAGAAAGCTCTTTTTCTGTTTAGTCCAGATTGCTTGGCCTCGGCCACAAATATTTCCACTCAATGCAATAATCATCGCTTTCTACTCCCTCGTAACATAATATACTTACACTGAAAAAATCTATGTACTGTTACATAAACTGTCTATGTAAAAATTACATATAGTTAGTTCTCAATGAAAATCTGTCCTTTCGTCATAATTATTCTACATAATTATGTATACGGGATACAAATTTTTCGAACTAAGCTAAGATCATAATACAAATTAATCTGTCATATCAGTAGTGAGAAGAAGAAGATAATCGCTACCGTATGTTTAACAAAATCATACACTTTTTTCCGAAAGGACAAATTTTATGGCGAGAACTATAGATCATTTGTGTAAAACAAAGTCTTTACAGGAAAAATTTTTATTTACACAGATAGTTTATGTAATATTACATAGATTTTTTTTTCAGTGAATTAAATAAAGCATTGAATTAAATAAATTTAATGTTGCTTATGTTTTCAGTAATGTATGAATTTAACTGTAAATTTTACGTTTTTATACACATGATTTTAAGCATATATCTAGACACGATCTTTAATGAAAATTGAATGACTTTAAAATAACATTGTGATTTAAACTTTGAAAATCTATTTTAGTATGTTGATATTACTTGACACATAAAGCTAATTTAAGATTACTAAATGAAATATATTTTATAATCAAATCTAAATTTATGCACTGTATATTTTAATCTATTGATAGTTAAGGAACAAAAATTACATGTTATTATTTAAAATATTATATTATTTAAAAGAATTTTCAAAGAATTAAAATAAAATAGCTTTGGGATTAAGTTCTGTATGTACGAGTATTATTTTATTTAAATGTCAACGTTATTGATATACTCTACATATCAGATAAATAAACAAACAAAACATAGAAACAAGTTACTAGGTGACAAATTAACTAGATTAAAATCAGTTAGAACTGTTTCTACTAGATTATCAGAACATAAGAGGTCAATACGTCCAAACCATCCAGATAAATCCGCTATTGCACAATATGTGTTAGAAAATCTTTATGATTTAAAATTCGAAGATATTAAAATAATTGCAAGACCCAATAATATTAACAGCAGATTGATAAGAGAAGCAATAGAAATTTACAAAGAAGAACAACATCAATCAGTGTTACGGCACTGATTTAAATAAAATATATACAGAAATTAATCTTAAAGCTATTTTATTTTAATATAAGTTCTAAAAGAGGTTTTTACTATTTCAAAAAATTATTTTACGTAATATGTGCTGAAATTTTGTAACCATAATTATAATCTTATTATAATGGAAAATAAATGTAAATTTTATAAAACTAGAGTTTTATTAAACTAATGTTTAAATTGAAAAAATATACACGAAATTTAGCATGCAAAAAAATCGTAATACAAGTATAATCCTATTAAAATGCAAGAGGCAAAAGAACGATAAAAAAAAAATTGGAAAAAAAGGTTCAACTCAGCTAATGCGATTATTTTTATATCCTTCTATTAAAGATTAAAGTGTAATCTAATCTTCTATCCTTACGATAAACTTCCAGCTTAAATTATTAATTTAATGTTGGTAATATTTATTTATTTTTTTCGATTTTTCAGAATGTTTGGATTATTATAAAGCATATAATTTTAGTGTGTAATAAATAAATTAATTTGAAATTTAATTTATGTTTTACAGCTGTATAAATAATTATGCATAAACATATGAAGAGATATTAGAAGTTATTTTTTCAGATTCACATAAACAATATGCTCTCCATTTGCAAATAAAATTTCAATACATACTTTATAAAAGTTTATGACTATTCTTTATGACTTTAACAAGGTTTAAAATCAATTTAAATTAATTTACATGATCATAAAATGAGAAACACGAATCAGATTTATTTATTTTATAAATTGTCATTAAATATTTTCATATTTTAAATTTGGTATTAATTTTTTTATTATGAGTGAGTGTAATAGATAAATAGGTATTTACATATTAATTACGTTAAGACGTTATTTAGATTTCCGTTTTAGTTTTTCGTACAAACACAAGAATTTAATCAATCTGTTTTATTTTAATGTAAATATTGACATTGTTATTGAAGGTATAAGGTGATGGATTGATGAATGGATGGATGAAGTAGAGGGGAGATTGACAGTGGTCTAAATGCTTCTCCCAGTCTCAAGGAGTCTTAAAGTAACCGCTAATCTCTCACAAATTGATATTGAATCTCTCTCATAACTGTATTTTTTCTGGTTATAAATATGATGTTAACATGGTGATGAACGTGTTAAAAACATTTTTGTCCATACGGTATAGTAATTTTTTTAGTTATCTAAAGCTAAAAATTACTTCAATCAGACTGTCAGTTTGACTGATAAGTGTTAGGGGCTTCGTGATTGAAATCAGGAATGATAGTTTGATTTTTCAGTCAGACTGTCATCCCTGATTGATCGTGTAAGACCCGCTTTAAACGCAACGTAACTAATATGCGAGTTATAATTTGGAATGCGCGTATAATCTTTTTTAAGATCATATTCCATTTATATATGATCTAGATCAGATCAAAGATCTTATATTGATCTAGATATAATAATATCTATCATTACGTGCTTACGGAATAGTATGCAATTAAACAAACAATATTTTAAAATAATGCCTTTTTTTTTAATGGACTGACTTTCATCGAAAAATATCAGTATTTTAAAAATGTACAAGATTGAAAATAGAGAAAACTTTGAATGAATCATAACTAAATCCGGATCTGTCTGGGGAACCGCGGTGACGTCATATCCAAGAGAGTGAGACAGCTGACTTGTCTAGACTGGACCACTTTTTATTTGGTTTTTGTATCTTGTTTCTCTCTCTCTCTCTCTCTATCTCTCTTTCTGTCTCTTTCATCTTAAACCACACACATACTCTACACAGGTGATTCTACCTGTATATACATACATATATGTGAAATTTTTCTAAAGCATTCTTGCGGCTCTCGTCTCTGGTTACCCAGAAGTGCCTGGTGAGGAACTTGTCCTATAGAGAGAAATTTAAAACGGCTACTATCTTCTTTTGTTTTGCTCTTTTGGGGTTAGGCGAATTGTCTTTTGTTCGTAGCGTTTCCGTGTATCTCTTGGGTTAATAAATATATATATATATATATATATTTTCAAGCGCATACAGCGAAGGAGAAAGAATGAAAATATGTTTTCTGGTTAAATTTGTATTTTTAGTTTTAGTATTTTTTCTGATTTGATTTTCCGTTATGTTTGTTCTGCTTTAAAATCTTTTGAGGAAGAAAAAAATATTGAAACAAATATTTTAAAATCAACGTTGTTTTTACTATTAATTCAAAAGTAAAAATAAATAATAGTCAGCTATAGTATAACTATTTTGAAAGATTTGCATGAAATTGGTTTGAAAAGTACACTGAGTAGCATGTATCAATTTAGTCGCGCGACTAAGTGGTGAATAGAGTGGTGAGAGAATAACTTGGTGTTTTCTGGAAAAAAAAAATTGAAGTGAAAAAATATGAATAATTTTCATTTCAAATATGTGTATATTTTTTCGAAATTCCAATCTACATATATTAATTCTTTTATTTATTTTACGTTATTAAATTGCATCTGTTCATGTCATATTTCATATTAATTTTGTGTAATAAGTTTGCAAAATTCTAATACAATTTTAAAATAAATTTAAAGTTTTGCTAAAGTTTGTATACGTATGTGTTTAAAAAATAGTCGTATAATTCAAAATATAAAAACTTGAAGTAGATAAATGTATATTATATAGAATATAAATATATGTATTGTAACGCGGCAGTTTAACATTATTTGATTTTTACAAATTTCTAAACGAAGAATTTACATTTACTATTTTACTTTTGGCTGTGATCGTCTAAATAAGGACCCGACGTTATGTTAAAATACTAGTAACCCAAATTCTAAGGAGTCGTGAAATGGCGAGGTTTCGGAACTTAAAGTTATCGGAAATAAAAATCAAAAATAAACCTAAACTGTGAAGTTCATTTATTTGTCAATGTCGTGCATTAAATACTTTAGAAATTTGTTATTACAACCACATGTATTTTATTTATGAGATTTAAACATTTTGTTATTGTATGGTATAAAATATGTAATTTTGGGCAGGGGGCCACAGTGTCGACGGTTGATCTGGTGGCGGAACATGTAAGAAAACAACGAAATAAGTAACGTTATCATGTCATAAGTATAGTGTGTCGTGTCTGTGTGTGTATGAACCTTTCATCGCACAATCGCCGGCGCTCGTCTACATTTGACGTCGCAGGCCGACCGTATGGTGATTAGCCAGTGTCTAAATGTGCTTCTCTTCACACAATCGCCGGCGCTCGCCACTACTGGACGTCGCAAGCCGACTGTATGTCAATTAGCCAGTGTCTAAATGTGCTTCCCTTCACACAATCGCCGGCGCTCGCCACTCTGGACGTCGCAAGCCGACTAATGTCGATTAGCCAGTGTCTAAATGTGCTTCCCTTCACACAATCGCCGGCGCTCGCCACTCTGGACGTCGCAAGCCGACTGTATGTCGATTAGCCAGTGTCTAAATGTGCTTCTCTTCACACAATCGCCGGCGCTCGCCACTCTGGACGTCGCAAGCCGACTGTATGTCGATTGGCCAGTGTGTAAATGTACCGCTCTTCACACAATCGCCGGCGCTCGCCACTCTGGACGTCGCAAGCCGACTGTATGTCGATTGGCCAGTGTGTAAATGTACCGCTCTTCACACAATCGCCGGCGCTCGCCACTCTGGACGTCGCAAGCCGACTGTATGTCGATTGGCCAGTGTGTAAATGTACCGCTCTTCACACAATCGCCGGCGCTCGCCACTCTGGACGTCGCAAGCCGACTGTATGTCGATTGGCCAGTGTGTAAATGTACCGCTCTTCACACAATCGCCGGCGCTCGCCACTCTGGACGTCGCAAGCCGACTGTATGTCGATTGGCCAGTGTGTAAATGTACCGCTCTTCACACAATCGCCGGCGCTCGCCACTCTGGACGTCGCAAGCCGACTGTATGTCGATTGGCCAGTGTGTAAATGTACCGCTCTTCACACAATCGCCGGCGCTCGCCACTCTGGACGTCGCAAGCCGACTGTATGTCGATTGGCCAGTGTGTAAATGTACCGCTCTTCACACAATCGCCGGCGCTCGCCACTCTGGACGTCGCAAGCCGACTGTATGTCGATTGGCCAGTGTGTAAATGTACCGCTCTTCACACAATCGCCGGCGCTCGCCACTCTGGACGTCGCAAGCCGACTGTATGTCGATTGGCCAGTGTGTAAATGTACGTGTATGTGTACTAGGGATTCCAATCCTAAAATCAGAATCAGAATCCTCGAGCCAGTCCGCTGTTAGCTCTTATAAAGGCAGCCGGCTCCCCACTTCTTCCACATGCGAAGGAACATTACCAAATATGGTCACGAAACAGAATGCTCCGTTCCTATTGGCTGAAACGTTCGGCCCGGGAACTGCTAGAGGGGGAAGTATGCCCCGGACGAAACACTGCGTATCTCTAAATAGTGACAAAATAACTTATTAAACACTCGTTAACTAAAAAAAACATTACATCTCAATTTAATTATCATAGTTGTATTCCTCATAATTTCCTGATTAATTTAATACTAAACAACATATATTTATTTAATGCACTAACAGAGTTAACATAATTTCTACATTGTATTCATAATTCTAAATTGTTCACAAAAGAATAATATTATAACATAAAGAAATATTCAATAATAAAATGAATAGACAAAACATTTATCTATTGTCATAATTACAAAGCGCAAATGCGCACATATACATCAAAGCTAAAAGATAAGACAAATACAAAACAATTAGACTCCACACAGCGAGGAATTTGGATGACAGCTGCAAGTGCGTTAACTATTCTCAGCGCCGGATTAATTGCATTTTTCTAATACGGAAGAAATTATACAATCTTTACTCATAAACACATGCAGATATAATACAAGACTAATATTGTAAGCTACGGTTTAATAATTATAACATAAGTAAATACTACTTGTTGAAAAGAAGAAAAAAACTAAAAAATTCTCCGCCAGGGTTGTTCCCGTTTCAATCACCCCCTTGTTATTTACTGAAATACATTTGAAAGTGAATAACAACTCCCAGTTGGTGAAATAAGGCCCGTGACTGAAAATTAAACATGTTAATTACTAATTAATCTCGTTCGTATTATCTGTAACGTAATGATACAAAAATTAATGTTAATGTAATTAGCATCCTACACCCCCTGGCACTGAGATTTTCCAGCTCCCCTTATCTCCAAATATCTGCAACAAAAATAGAAACATTGGCGGTTCCACCATAGTACTGCCTCTACGTCGATTTCCTGTACATTTCTTTAAGTTCCAATAACATTCCACTTCAGCTTCAAAAAACTCCACATCCTGGTCGTAGGCACCAATTGTAACGCGGCAGTTTAACATTATTTGATTTTTACAAATTTCTAAACGAAGAATTTACATTTACTATTTTACTTTTGGCTGTGATCGTCTAAATAAGGACCCGACGTTATGTTAAAATACTAGTAACCCAAATTCTAAGGAGTCGTGAAATGGCGAGGTTTCGGAACTTAAAGTTATCGGAAATAAAAATCAAAAATAAACCTAAACTGTGAAGTTCATTTATTTGTCAATGTCGTGCATTAAATACTTTAGAAATTTGTTATTACAACCACATGTATTTTATTTATGAGATTTAAACATTTTGTTATTGTATGGTATAAAATATGTAATTTTGGGCAGGGGGCCACAGTGTCGACGGTTGATCTGGTGGCGGAACATGTAACAGAAAACAACGAAATAAGTAACGTTATCATGTCATAAGTATAGTGTGTCGTGTCTGTGTGTGTATGAACCTTTCATCGCACAATCGCCGGCGCTCGTCTACATTTGACGTCGCAGGCCGACCGTATGGTGATTAGCCAGTGTCTAAATGTGCTTCTCTTCACACAATCGCCGGCGCTCGCCACTACTGGACGTCGCAAGCCGACTGTATGTCAATTAGCCAGTGTCTAAATGTGCTTCCCTTCACACAATCGCCGGCGCTCGCCACTCTGGACGTCGCAAGCCGACTGTATGTCGATTAGCCAGTGTCTAAATGTGCTTCCCTTCACACAATCGCCGGCGCTCGCCACTCTGGACGTCGCAAGCCGACTGTATGTCGATTAGCCAGTGTCTAAATGTGCTTCTCTTCACACAATCGCCGGCGCTCGCCACTCTGGACGTCGCAAGCCGACTGTATGTCGATTGGCCAGTGTGTAAATGTACCGCTCTTCACACAATCGCCGGCGCTCGCCACTCTGGACGTCGCAAGCCGACTGTATGTCGATTGGCCAGTGTGTAAATGTACCGCTCTTCACACAATCGCCGGCGCTCGCCACTCTGGACGTCGCAAGCCGACTGTATGTCGATTGGCCAGTGTGTAAATGTACCGCTCTTCACACAATCGCCGGCGCTCGCCACTCTGGACGTCGCAAGCCGACTGTATGTCGATTGGCCAGTGTGTAAATGTACCGCTCTTCACACAATCGCCGGCGCTCGCCACTCTGGACGTCGCAAGCCGACTGTATGTCGATTGGCCAGTGTGTAAATGTACCGCTCTTCACACAATCGCCGGCGCTCGCCACTCTGGACGTCGCAAGCCGACTGTATGTCGATTGGCCAGTGTGTAAATGTACCGCTCTTCACACAATCGCCGGCGCTCGCCACTCTGGACGTCGCAAGCCGACTGTATGTCGATTGGCCAGTGTGTAAATGTACCGCTCTTCACACAATCGCCGGCGCTCGCCACTCTGGACGTCGCAAGCCGACTGTATGTCGATTGGCCAGTGTGTAAATGTACCGCTCTTCACACAATCGCCGGCGCTCGCCACTCTGGACGTCGCAAGCCGACTGTATGTCGATTGGCCAGTGTGTAAATGTACGTGTATGTGTACTAGGGATTCCAATCCTAAAATCAGAATCAGAATCCTCGAGCCAGTCCGCTGTTAGCTCTTATAAAGGCAGCCGGCTCCCCACTTCTTCCACATGCGAAGGAACATTACCAAATATGGTCACGAAACAGAATGCTCCGTTCCTATTGGCTGAAACGTTCGGCCCGGGAACTGCTAGAGGGGGAAGTATGCCCCGGACGAAACACTGCGTATCTCTAAATAGTGACAAAATAACTTATTAAACACTCGTTAACTAAAAAAAACATTACATCTCAATTTAATTATCATAGTTGTATTCCTCATAATTTCCTGATTAATTTAATACTAAACAACATATATTTATTTAATGCACTAACAGAGTTAACATAATTTCTACATTGTATTCATAATTCTAAATTGTTCACAAAAGAATAATATTATAACATAAAGAAATATTCAATAATAAAATGAATAGACAAAACATTTATCTATTGTCATAATTACAAAGCGCAAATGCGCACATATACATCAAAGCTAAAAGATAAGACAAATACAAAACAATTAGACTCCACACAGCGAGGAATTTGGATGACAGCTGCAAGTGCGTTAACTATTCTCAGCGCCGGATTAATTGCATTTTTCTAATACGGAAGAAATTATACAATCTTTACTCATAAACACATGCAGATATAATACAAGACTAATATTGTAAGCTACGGTTTAATAATTATAACATAAGTAAATACTACTTGTTGAAAAGAAGAAAAAAACTAAAAAATTCTCCGCCAGGGTTGTTCCCGTTTCAGTATATTTTGGCTGCTCGATAAAAAAAACAAATTTAATATGTAAAACATTGTTTGAAATTTAATATTATTTCACGAAATTAATTTTTTTATCTGATGTATTAAAAATGTAACCTTGTTTTTAGTTGAATAATATGTAATTATAAAATAAATGAGAGAATTTCCAAATTGAATATTGTATATTTTTAGCATTTATCAGGATTTTAAAAAGTTAAAATGTTTTATTTTTTGTAAAATGTGATTAGAATATAATATAAATTATTCATATATTCTGGGCATCTTATTTAAGCTACTTTGTATAGGAATCTTGGGATGTATAAGAACTTTTGTTAAAATACACAAAATTTTCGAACAATATAATAATCATAATGTATTATTAGTTTTAGAAAATGTATAAATTACAAGATAGATATGTGCGAAATGTTGTGTAATTTAATTTTTCTTTATAACTTTTTTAATTTTTAATTGCATATAATTTGATAAATGTTGGTTTTAGTGGCGTACGTTGAAAACTTTTCTTACGTATCATTTAAAAAACAAAATAATAGAGATATTTGTTTTATTTTACTATCTCTTTCGAGATTATCATGCATAGCAGCTTAAATATGTATGTAAGTATGCCGAATTTTAATTTTTTTTTTTCTGTTATCAAATATACTTGTCAATACAAAATTATAATAAAATGTCATTATTTGCATAAAATTATTTAAGTTACTTTTTTAGTTAATTTTTTTTTTGTTAAAGCTTACAGCTATAAATATCTTTTTCTATGATTATTATTAATTGTTACTCTAAAAGGGGATAGAATATTGGCTTATAACGTAAATACAATTTATTTTGATACTACAAATATTCATTCCCTTATTTTATCAAAAAAAAAACAAATATTCAATATTTGAAATTATGTACTAAAACCAACGTTAAATTAGTAAAATGTGAGGTAAATATTTTGTAAAAAATACCTATATTAATCAAAAAATATTTTTAGCGATATTCTAAAATTAACTTTTCACTATTTGAAAATATTTCGATTAGAAAAAAAATACGTTGGTAAACATTGGCAAACTGAAAATATCCAATCATATGTTTCATTTCAAGGTTAGGATTCAGTGTATATCACGTCATTAGTGCTGTGTATTCATTTGTTTATGTCATTAATTTTTTATTATATGTAATATAACAAAAACAAAGCTTTTTTCCTAATTTATGGCATTTTTATATATACGTATATATATACCTACACAATCACGCCATAAATCCAAAAGCGTGTGGCATAAACTCTCCACTATCTCGAAATTAGTTTCCTTTTATAACTGTATAAAATATGGCTTGATTTATTTGATCAGTATTTTTCAATATTGTTACTGTCAGTATTGTGAGTGTTACACTGATCAGTGATTTAGTTGTCAGTATTTATAATAAATGTCAGTATATTTTAAATAGTCAATATTTATAATTATATCAGTATTTTAAAATAGTTGGTTAGTATTTATTATAAAATGTCCATATTTTAAGTAGTTGATCAGTATTTTACTGTTTTGTATCAACGATGTCAGTTTGAATACATTGACTAACCTAACCGAATATCAATAATACTGTAATTTTATTAATTATACTGACCGAAAATAGTATATTATGTTACAAGGAGTAGAAAACGATCTTTATTGTGTTGAGTTGAGATACTTGTGGTTGAGAAAAAGTTTTCTATTTCGACTGATATATGCTATTTTTTCTTCAAGCGTTTCAAACGAAACTAAACTAAAAATAAATAAAACTACATACCAAGAAACGTGATTTGTAAGAATTAATGTTTCTTTGGCCGAATATATATAATTCAAACAAAACAAACACAGCAATTGTCACTGTCGAGTAGTCATGTTTGGTACTGCCACCATTGGTGTATATAGTAAATAACTACTGTATAATAATGTTCTCATTATTGCACTAGTAACATGATGGCCTCCTTCTACATAGATAATATAGTAACGTATATCCGTCAATGTTTGTTGTTTTATTCACTTCACCACTGCATCATTTACGGCGGCGTTTTGCAGTAAAACACAAGAGAGTCAATCGAACAAACCTATTATTATATTGAAAATTAAGTATGTATATTGACTAAAATACATATTATATACTGACCATTTATCTTAAAAAAACTCTGACCATTTATGATTAAAAATATTTTTTAATTTGGTACCATGTTCGGGATTTTGTAATATTATATAACGATTGAAAATGAAAATATTACGTTTCGTATATAACCTTGATAATAACATGTCCATAACACACACATACTGACAAAAATCTGGGTCACGCATATGTTTTGGTATACTTGTTTCAAAAATAAAAGTTTTCAAAAATGGTATCACCGTGTTTTAATGTTTATGAAATTTAATTCTGTCTAATCATGCAATCGTTCATGCATTAGTTATTATGATTAATTGACTTTAATATTACTAATTATGGATGTAATGTACAGAAATTGTTTTATTTATGTCTTATGAAATTTTTTTATTTTTTTGGTAATTTACAAAATTACTTGGATCTTGAAAGACTTAAAATTTATTATTGTAATTAAAATTTCTGAAAAAAAAAAAACTAGAAAGAATGAAAGGCCGTTGAACGATGAATGAATTTGTAAATTCCTTTATTCAAATTATTTTTACTTTTTGTGACAACCGTTGCTTTAAGATATGTATTTATCGAATTTATATTTTTGTACGTACAGCATGATTCATTTTTTTTTGTTCTTCCATAAAAATAATATTCTAATATTAAAAAAAAGTATGTAAATTTTTGTTCGTTAATTTTTTGTGACAAATTAAATGGCAAATGCAGATCGATTTTCTTTTGTTTCAATTGTATTCAAATAATTTGCGAATAATGAACATTTATCGATTTTTATTTTGCATTGTTTTTAAAAATATAGAAAAAATTATTTATTTTTATTTTTACATATGGAAATATTTGACAAAATTGAAAAAAAATATATCATATCTATTTACCACTGAATTGATATCCTTTACGGCGAATTGATTTGGAACCCACTGTAAATTACAGATTCCTTGCTTGGCTGAGGGTCAACGACCCGCACCATTGATAAGCAAAAATAGTTACGAAACTATATGATGAACTTCTGAAACATATAGTTCCTTTGTTCCGTTTAGGAATTACGGAATCGGATATAATTAAATGTATCAAATATAATTGTCTACTCTTATATTAGATGTTTCATCTAATTTAAATAAAAGACTGAAAAGCCATCATATTTTTAGATAAAATAATTAAAGTATTAGAAAAAAAAACATCTAATCATCTGTATATAAAATTACAAATTCTTTTTAACATTGTAAAGAATCTTTCAGAACTCATTATATTAAAATTAAAATTTTTTTAGGATTAAGTTCTATTTAAATTTTAATTAAAATTTGACCTTTCGATATACTTTACGTATATTATCATCAGGAAAAAATAATACAGATGACATGGATAATAAACAAACAAAACATGGAAACAAGTTAAGAAAATTTGTCTTCTTTAATTAATAAATTATTAAAATTTCCAAGCTAGTTACTTGTACTTTGCCACCTAGTAATTTTTTTCTATGTTTTGTTTGTTTATTGTTTATGCCATTTGTATTATTTTTTCCTGATGATGATGTACGCAAATTATATCGAAACGTAGAATTTTAATTAAAATTTAAATAGAACTTAATCCTAAAGCTTTTTTATTTTAATATAAATTAATTCACGAATATTTCTGCTACAATTAAAAATTAACGTATCTCAACTTACTTTTGTGCTCGTTATTGGATCTATTCTTGTTTTCAAGATTTCTAGAGTGGATACTTTTCAAATGAATACATTGTGTATCAATAAAAAAAAAACTGTTAATTAAAAATGAAACAATACTGTGTATTTTCAAAAATTCTTTAAAAAAAATGCATGAGATATATCTTCATTAGTACAAAACAATGTAACACAATCTTAAAAACATTAAAGAATCACACAAATTCTTTATCTAGTTTTAATAACAATCTAACCGCATTTTATCAGATGTTCCACATCTAATCGTAAGATACAACTGTCTGTATATAATATGTATAAATAAAAGTATATATACTCTACGCCGCCGAATATGTCATTGCGGAATTGTACGTTTACATGACTCTGTCCCACAAATTGAAATGATAATATTTGATATAGCTGTGAGAAATGTGATGCTGTTTTACTAAACTCTAATATTAATTATAAAATTTATTTCTAAACATTTAAGAAAATAAACAAATTTTAAAAAAATTACTGGTGATAAAATTAAGTACTGTAAACGTATTATGAATAAACTACAAAAATATTACCCGGATAAAGCTGAGAAATACTTCATATTATATATGAATTTGTTAGCTGAGTGAAAATGTCATTTGTATCATTTTTCAATAAATATTAATAAAGAACTATAACCTAAAGCCGTTTTATTTTAATATAATGAATTCTGAAAGATGATTTACTATGTTTAAACTATAATATATTTTTCGCATTCTGATGGTGCAGCACGACTTGGGCTGGGGGGGTCACTTAAGTGTATATGAGTGAGTTATATACATCGTTTCGTGTTTCTCACGAGTCTGACTCGCGTTCTTCTGTGAGTGACCTCTGCGTCATTGTGTTGTTAACCTCGATATTTCGTTCATGACGGGTGCACTAGGTCGTACATATATATACTATTAGTCGTTTATTCTGTCTTATTCTTTTTTTTTTTTGATTTGTTTGTCTTTCTACTGTTGATGCACTCTAGGCAATTCGAATAACCGAGTCGACGATTCTATTGTCTTTGCGATATACTTAATAAATGACCAGTAAATGTATGATGATGCATTTTTCAACCGATTTTATAGTGTAAATTTGAAATAGGTGATGCATACTTGGAATTTGTAATGGGCTCTTAGTTGGCTGTGTTACTCAAATGAAAAATATTTTTTTGATATACTGTTAGTTGTAAAGATAACAGAATTTTTAAGGAACTGTCACAGTCTTATTAGTATTTGAAATATTTCGTTTTTACTACTTTGACTGCAAGGAAAAAGTAGTATAGTGTTTGGTACGGTGTCTGTAACATTTTCAAAAAAAAAAAAACTTGTATAGAAATCCTTCATATAGCCTCTAGATGACGAATCTGAACTTAGTTTATGTGGGTGTATGGATGTGCGTCGTCAGCTCGCTCGCTCGCTCGGTCGTCAGACAAAATTTTGTGATCGCAACTCCTCCTAGACGGTTTAACCGATTATAATGAAATTTTCAGGATAAATTTGCCTAGTGCCCAAGATGGTCATGTGGTTTTGGTTTTTTCCAGTGATGCCAACTTTCCGAGAAAAAAATTACTAAAGTTTTTAAAAATTCATTGTGGCTACATTATTTATCCGATTTTGATCAAATTTTCAGAAAAGATTTCCCTAATGCTCCTATTAATTACATAATTTTATTAATATTCAGTGTTGCCAACTTTCCGAGAAAAAAATTACTAAAGTTTTAAAATTTTTATTATGGCCATGTTATTCAACCGATTTTACTCAAATTTTCACAAAATATTCTCCTAGTATTCATATAATTTATGTAATTTTAACAAAATACAGTGTTGCCAACTTTCCGAGAAAAAAATTAGTAAAATTTTTAAAAATTTATTATGACCATTTTATTTAACCGATTTTAATCAAATTTTCATAAAAGTTTTTTTTAGTGCCTAAATAAATTATGCAATTTTAACAAAATACAGAGTTGCCAACTTATCGAGAAAAAAATCACAAAATTTTTTAAAAATTCATTGTGGCTACATTATTTATTCGATTTTGATCAAATTTTCAGAAAAGTTTCTCCTAGTGCCCACATAAATTATAATATTATTAAAATACAGTGTTGCCAACTTTCCGAGAAATGTCAAAGTAGTCTATATATGGGTTTATCCATATACTTCTAATCTTGTTATATATTGGTTTTCGTAATGTTATAATAAATGAATACATACGCAAAAAAAAGCGATTATTATTGCATTGAGCCCAGATATTTGTGGCCGGGGCCAAGCAGTCTGGGCGAAACACAAAAAGAGCTTTTTATTTCGAGTGACATATACGATTTTTTTCTTTAAGCGTTCTAAACGAAACTAAACAAAATAAATTAAAATACATGCTAAGTAACCGTAACCAATTACTAACAGTTGTGGAATAGTATGTATATATTATTTATTATTTATATTTGTTACGTGATTTGTAAGAATTAATGTTTCTTTTGTCGAATGTACAATTTCTAACAAATTTGGCGGTATATTTTGCATTTTTTGCACTTCTTCGCACATTTTCAATAGTCAGATTCAAAATTCAAGCTAAAATAAACAAGGCAATTGTCAATTGACTTAACTTTACTTAATAATTTTTTATATAGCCGTTGGAGATGTCAAATTAAATACACTTGACCGTGTTTCTTTGTACGAATATGCAATTTCTGACCATCCTGGGCGGTATATATTGCATTTCCTGCACTTCTTCACACAGTCTCAATAATCAAATTAAAATTCAAGCAAAAATAAACAAAGCAAATACCAACTAACTTGACATAATAGTGTTTTCAATTTGGCCGCCAAAGATGTTAGATTAAATACATTTGACGTTGTAGTAGCTGTGTTTTTTTACATTCCACTCAGATCAGTAAATCTTTTAAATAAGCTGAGCTGAGCTGCGCTGAGTTTTGCTGAGTGAGTTGTATTGATAAATAAAACAGTTTATGTGAAAGTGACGTTTAAAATCTAAGTTCCACATATGATATAACCTAAAATATTAGATGTATTTGGATTGTTTGCGTTGATAATTTATTGTAACTCGCCGGATATCTATTGTTTGATTTCAAAATAAAATATTCAAATATAAATGTCAACCAGTATCAAGCACATTATCAAATCTGAAACTAGGAAAATTTGAATTGCGCATGTGCGCTCACTTCTATCTCAGCTAAGCACTAGCTAAATATGCAACTCAGTATCGGTAAAGAGGGAAGCAATTCACTCAGTTCGAACTCAGTTGCGAGACGATAAATAAAACAGCTATTATTTCAAGGTTACTGATATTTGCTGATCTGAGCTGAGTTTTTCGGTAAAAAAGAAAACAGCTATTGTCACCATCCCGAAATTGATTTTCTTCAAACATTCCTATCCAGACAAGCAATTTTAACTACATTCATGTACATGATACCTCTCATAGTCTCATACATACTCCTCTATTACTACTACTTATTGTTAGTTGATAGTTTTTATTAATACAAATATTTTTTAAATGAAATAAGAATAAAATTATTCAGTTTTAGCGTACTCGAAGAGTGTTCGTTCCCAGTTCTCATTACAAAAAATATTTTTCTTCCGTAATGAGAACATACAAAGAAAAAAAATATTAAGTCCAAAGATTTACGTAAGCAGAAAAAAATAATTACACGGAATGCAATAAAACTGCCAGAGGAATGTCAATTTATTTATCGTGTTTTATTAAATTTGGTTGAATGTGCAATTTTGCTGTTTGCAGAACTCATTAAACTATATAGGATGAATAAATGCCTTTAAACTTTACTAAGAAAATTTAATTAATTTCCGACGAAATTTTCTCCTTGTTTATATACCCAGCTGAGCTGTACTAGTTTATCTAGGAAATTTGGAGCCAATTGGGCCAAATCGTGCAAGTATAAGTTATTTACTAACCTAACCTAACTTTCGCCCAATTGATATGCTCCGGAAATTTATCTATATTTAGTTGAATTATTTACAGAAAATTTTTAATCTAAAAAGGATTTTGTAATTTGAAAGTTGTATTAAATTTATATTATAAAATTTCGGTGTTAAATTTGTTATACGGAATTTATTTTAGAAAATTTACATTTTTAATATTTTGTAATATTTCCATTTTGTTCAGTGGTTTTATTCAATTATTTTATCATGTAAATTTTTGGTGGAAAATTTCTGTTTGAAATTAAAATTATAATTTAATGAATTTGTTCATTAAACCAATTGAATGAATTTCAGGAATTTTTAAAGTTATTGTTATAATTTGGGATAATTATTCGTGTACTTATAGAAATTTTATAAGACAATACATGTAAATTAATTTGAAAATTTTTTAACTAATGAAGATATTTTATATAAATAAATAAATAGTTTTTAACATTATCTTCTTATTTCTCATGAAATTAGTGGTACGAGACACATGTGAACAATAATCATTACCAATAGAATACTCTCCTTTTTCTGCAACTATACAATATAAAATTGTACTTTTCAAACTTTGATATTTGACATTTTAAAATTGTATGAGTATACTATTAAACAGGTAATAATTGTATATTTTGAAAAGGTCTATAGATTAAATGTAAGGTTGTGATTGATTGTGATTGACTAAAAACTGTTAAGTAATGAGAGTTTGTTCAATTTTGATTGGTATTAATGATTGTTGAACTAGAATACTCTTTTTTACCTATAAATACATTTTTGTTTTTAAATGTGAAAAAATCAATGTTTCCTATAATATATTTTGCTAAGAATGGAGCAGTGGAGCAGTCAATATTATCGCAGCTCCTGCTCCGACTCCAGCTCCAAAGCCCTGATCGTATTAGTTTACAATATATGTTATTTATTTATAACTGCTAAGCATAAAGTTCTTTCTAAATAGGTTTTGTATAGTAAATATTAGCGCAAACAAAGACATTATTATGATAATTAACACGCGAGAGAAAAAGACAAAGTAACATTAGATTTAATTGTTTATTTGACTTGACAATAGGTCGCATCTCTGTGAATGTAAATATATAGGCTCTAGTTATCTATGTTATCTGCACCGTATCTTTCTGATGTAATTTATGAACTAGTGCCATCATCGTGTAATTATTATTATTTGCTATTTGATTTTAATTAATGATTTAATTAAATTGGGCTTAAATTTTAGTTGTAATTAGTGTAAATAATGAACCGTTCATAATTCAAATTCGCATATATTTGACGCTATTATCTAATTGGCCTGATTGCATTAATTAGTTGATAATTGCAAATATTATAAAAAAATATTAAATTTTAATATATTAATTTTCAATTATTAATGATAAATTTTTTTTGCAGTATTTTTTATTTGTTATAATATTTCTGTTGATAAATAGCGCTTTTTAAAAACAAATAATAATATAGCATAGTAAAAAATCTTTCAGAACTCATTATATTAAAATAAAACGGCTTTAGGTTCTATTTCTGTATTCATATTTATTAAATCGACGTATTTTTGACGTTTACTTAATTACTAATTAAGCAATTTTAATTAATAGGTAGAGCTAACAATTTATTTTGAAACAAAAAATAAAAGCACTTTCTTTAATCATAACATTTTCAAATAAAAACAAAACTAAATATATATTTTAAATGTATGTAGTAGGGCTGGGAAAAAATCTCGATATATCGATAATTTATCGATATATCGATATATCGATAATTGATATTAAAAATAAAAATTATCGATATATCGAAATACCGATATATCGAAATATCGATATATCGATATATCGAAATATCGATATATCAATTTATCGATAATATCGATATATCGATTTATCGACATATCGATAAATTGATATATCGATATATCGATTTTTCGATATATCGATATTATCGATATTTTTTGAATACAAAATATCGATATTGAAATTCCAATATCGCCCAGCCCTAGTATGTAGTAGCAAAATTTTTGAAGAAAATTTAATTTTCTCTCTATTTTGACTATTAGTGAATTAAAAACTTAATGGAATAAACCATAATATAATAAATAATATGTAAATTAATATTATTAAGTTATTAATATTATGAATACACCCAAAGAAATTTGATATCGTAAATAATCTGTACTTAGTCAAATTTAATTATTCAATTTGCATAAAATTTAATAAACCGTATTAAATTTCATATACATTTTACATGCTAAAATAATTATTAATTGAACAAGCAAAAAAATATCACTGCAATAAAATTATTTTTAATACAAATATTAAAATCACAAAATATTCAAATGATTAATTATAAAATAATTTGTCTGTAAAAAAAAAATTATAAATAATTTGATATGAATTTAAACAAAATTCCAATAATGCTAATAAATTATTTCTGATGTTATTATAATTAATTTTATTGTAAAACAAAACAATATCGAAATGTAATTAAAACAAAATCATTTCATAGGCACTTGTTTTGTGCCCGCGTTTACGTCATTCGATGAGTTTTTTTTTTTGTTTTTACAAAATACGAATTCCATTTTATAATAACCGGATTTTGAAAATTTATTTACTGTAATCAATATCAAGTTTTCTTTTGTTTTTTGTTTGTAATTTATTTTTTCAGACTATGCATTAATCCGCTTGATTATTTATTCATCTATTTGGTTTTTAAATTGTTATTTGATTGAAAATTTGATTTTAATTATTATATACATTTTGTGTTTATTAAATTTTTGATAAATACGTGAAAGATAATTTCTGTGAATAACATGATAATTTTTATATAATTAATAATTTTGTTTATTAGATGAATGAATATTTATGAACATTTCAGTGATGTGTGTATTTAATATGTTCACAATTTTGCTGTGGTATGAATAATTGACATTGAAAATTTTTAAGAATACTTAGTTATCTTAATGCTATTTGCATGCAAATTTTTTGATATTTATTTATTTTGTATTAAATTAATAATATAAACATTAAAATAAATTGGCTTTAGAATATAGTTTTGTATAAATTAAAAAAAATATAATTTATTAAACAATTTTATAAATTACACAAACTTAAGTTATGTAGTACTACTGTTATTTGAGAATATTTTAAGAATTTTAATTGTGTATTATGATTTACAGTAATAACAAAGTATACTGACTTATTTTCTATTAAAATTAAACGAAGATAATACTTTGAGAACTAACAGTGAACTGAGCTTGGACTCACTTTTATTTATATTGGTATTGCGTAGAGTTTTAGATGTACAGTTATTTTTACTACTTTGACTGCAAGGAAAAGTAGTAAAGCGTTTGGTACGGTGTCTGTAACATTTTCAAAAAAAAAAAAAATTGTATAGAAATCCTTCATATAGCCTCTAGATGACGAATCTGAACTTAGTTTATGTGGGTGTATGGATGTGCGTCGTCAGCTCGGTCGTCAGACCAAATTTTGTGATCGCAACTCCTCCTAGACGGTTCAACCGATTTTAATGAAATTTTCAGGATAAATTTGTCTGGTGCCCAAGATGGTCATGTGGTTTTGGTTTTTTCCAGTGATGCCAACTTTCCGAGAAAAAAATTACTAAAGTTTTTAAAAATTCATTGTGGCTACATTATTTATCCGATTTTGATCAAATTTTCAGGAAAGATTCCCCTAGTACCCACATACATTACGTAATTTTAATATAATACAGTGTTGCCAACTTTCCGAGAAAAAAATTACCAAAGTTTTTAAAAATTTATTACGGCCATGTTGTTTAACCGATTTTGTTCAAATTTTCACAAAAGATTCTTCTGGTATCCATATAAATTAGATAATTTCAACAAAGAACAGTGTTGTCAACTTTCTGAGAAAAAAATTACTAAAATTTTTAAAAATTTGTTACGGCCATGTTGTTCAACCGATTTTGTTCAAATTTTCACAAAAGATTCTTCTGGTATCCATATAAATTAGATAATTTCAACAAAATACAGTGTTGCCAACTTTCTGAGAAAAAAATTACTAAGATTTTTAAAAATGTATTACGGCCATGTTGTTTAATCGATTTTGTTAAAATTTTCACAAAAGATTCTTCTGGTATCCATATAAATTAGATAATTTCAAAAAAGTACAGTGTTGCCAACTTTCTGAGAAAAAAATTACTAAAATTTTTAAAAATTTATTATGACCACTTTATTTAACCGATTTATGTGATAATGTCAAAGTAGTCTATATATGGGTTTACCTATATACTTTTAATCTTGTTATCTAGAGATCTTTGGATGTGTTTTTGTTTTATCGACTAATCCCCTGTATGCATAATCATTTTCGTTAAGAATAACGATTCGTTAAAATGAAAATTCTTGGCTTCTGCAAGAAATCTTTTTATGTACATATATTGCAATGAAATTTCTTCGCTATTTTTAATACGTACCTGTGTTGTTGCAACAGAGCTCTGCACAAGTATATTATACAGAACTTTGATCTTAAGTTTTTTTTAAATTTAATATAATTAGTTCTGAGAGGATTTTTTTAAATATTCATTTATTAACGTAATATGTTTTATTTTTTGTTACAGACTTAGTTCAATGCACAAACGAACCAAATGTATCAATTCCACAGTTGGCAAACCTGCTTGTCGAACGTTCACAAAATACAAATTGGATTGTTGTATATAAAGCCCTTATTACAGTACATCATATGATGTGTTACGGGAACGAAGTAAGTCATATTTTTTTTATAATTATTCATAGTTTTAAACAATTTAAGTGTAAGGTTGCTAACTTAAAAAAAAAATAAAAATAAATTTGCACTTCTATAAATTTATTTACGAAATAATTGTTTTTAGTTTAAAAATAAAAATATTAATAGGTACAGTTTTTGTATAAAATTTATGTAATTTCACATGTTATATGAATGTATTAAAAAAAAAATGTAATATTACGTAAATTACAAAAAATTGTTATTTTACTATTAAAAATTATATAAAATTACATAAAATTAAGTTACACTTTTTACAGTGTGTGTGTGTGTAATTATTATGCAGATGAAGTTATTTCAAAATTTCTTTTTCTAAATAAAATACTTTATAATTTTATTAATAAAATTTGACAACATATTTTTTTTTAATTTTTACAGCGATTTACCCAGTATTTGGCATCGAGTAACAGTACATTTCAACTGAGTAATTTCTTAGATAAAAGCGGATTACAAGGTATGTCATTTCGAAGCAAATATATTTTCTTTTTGCAACTTACAATACCATCATGCTGTGCGCTTTGCATAACTAATGAACATAATTATAGGGAGTCACTGTACGACGTACTACAGACAGTCTCATATATTAATTGCAGCATATTGAATTACCATCATTATTTTCATAGAATGCTAAGATTTTTCAATTATATTCTCGAGATTGCTCGCTATTGTCTATTTTTAATTGTATTTAGAAAACTTTGTAGAATTTATAAACAAGATTTTTATTAAGTTCTTGTGTTGTTTTAAATTTTATAATTTTCTTTCTGTATATAAGAAATTTAATATAAAAAGGCTTTAGGATTAAGTTCTGTATAATTCTATTTAAAAATCGACGTTTCGATATACTCTAGGTATATCATTATCAGGAAAAGTTATACAATTATTTATATAATTTTTTCATAATACTGATATACGTAAAATATATTGATATGTCGATCGAATGTATTCAGAACTTAATGCTAAAGCCTTTTTATTTTAATATAACGAGTTCTGAAAGACTTTTTAGTGTTACAAGAAATTTAATTTGCAGTCTTTACATTTCAACTAAAAGAAGAAATAGTATAGAGATTAATAAAGTGTCTGTAACATAATCCAAAATTTTAAAATTATGATTATATAATTTCAGAAATAATGGTCTGTATTCTAATTTTTTTTTTGTAAAACAGTGCTTTTATCAATTATTTCTAAATAAATTTTTACTTTTGTTTTTTGTCATATATCGTCGATTTAAGGCTAAAATTCATTAACTCTAATTTTCTATTTATGAGAAAACAGTGATTTACTTGTGAATATCTTTTTAAAAAACGAGAAATACTGTACAGAATTTTACTGTAAACAGAAAAACAAGTAATTGTTTCTAACAAGTAAGTAATAATCGAAAAATATTGATATTGGTATTGACTTTTACTTTTATACCGATGATATACATTATTTTTTTAGTTACATATACTCTTCGTTATATCTAATATTTAAATTTTAAATAAACTATTTTAATGTGCTTAATAAGTTGTTTTTAAAAAAATATATATTCAAAAGTGAGATGACAATTCGAGTCATAGTGTTTTATTTGTCACAAGAAGTTAAGGACATAAGGATTTTTTAATTGAAATTTTAATTTTATAAGAATATATAATTCGTCAGGCGTATTTTATACAATAAATAGTTTTCAGGTATTGTGACTGATTTCAAAATTTTATTCAAATGAGGAATTTATAAGAACCCTGTATTTATTATTTAATATTATTCAATAATTCTAGTATATATTAGAAAGAAACTTGTAACAATGCATAATAATAAGTATGTTATAGTTATGTAGAAATTATATCGAATGTATAAAAAGCATGCATATTTTTTTGCTGTAATAAATAAGAATTAAAATATTTATAAACAGTTCTCTCGTAAGATGAATCATAATTGGAGAAAAAAATAGTAGTTTTATATAATCAATGCATGTTCATTTCCATCTATTAAAATAGTGATTCATACATTATGTTTATGCTATTATTACTATCGGTATTAATTAGTATATTAACTGCTTACTTAGAATATATTCTTATTTAGAATTTATTGAAGTCTGTCTAAAATTAGAATTTTTTGTTAGAGTCAACTATTTAACTAAAAAAAAAAAAAACATGCTTGAGGTTGTTCCTTTTTTGTATATTTGTTTTTTCAGTATTTTTTTTTTGATAAAATTAAAATTATTTTATGTTGTTGCAAATTCAATATTTTTTTTAACTTAATCACGTTATTAGCTGACTTGTATTTAACAACATTTTTTTGTAACTGGCTCTATGTTGTTACATAATATTTAAATAAAGTATAAAGTAGTATCATTCGAAATATTTCTTATAACACTGTATTTTGTTAGAATTGTGCTGTATCTAAAATTCTACAATAGACAGAGTTTCAAGTTGTATAATAGGAGGAATATAATTTTTTTACGACTGTACTTTATTTCACTATTTTATAGTAACAGTGAAAAAAAAAGTGGTGTAGCTGTGTCATTATTTCACTATGGCATTATGCAAATATATCCGAAATAGCTGAATTCTAATTGTAGACAGTCATAGAAAAAATATTGTTTGGAGCTCATGTAAAAAGTGTCTTTTTTTCACTCATTCAACTTCTCATTCGTGAAAAAATTATAACTTTATGCACTTGTTCCATAATTTACCATTATTTAACAAAACTAATAATATTTGTACTAATGTAAACTAATCAATTTTTGTGTGTGTGTTTTTTTTTATATTTTTCTAATCATAAAAGGTTCGGTTGGAGCCAGGACTGGTGAGTAGAATTAATTTTCTTTCAATTACTAACTCTCTATTAACCTGACACTAATTAAATTGTAATTGTTTTAACAATTAAATGCTTGATTACTTTAGTTATTATTATTCCGAGGGATTCACAAACAAATACATTATTTAGAGATTCCGAAACTAACTAATTTAGTATACGATTCTAATTGTCTGTGTGGCATTGAACTTAACGTAGAGGTTAGATTAACGTTTAAATCATTGTTTATGAATATGGATGTCTACTAAATTTTCCATTATATACGTAGATTGTGGATTTAATTTCATTTGGAATGTATGCTAAGTATTCCATTTATGTCTGGAAATTTCATGAAACTGTAGAAATTATTATATTGTTCCAAAAAAATAAAAATTGTTGAAATGAAATAATAGGGTTGATCAAAAATTAATACTTCGGAGTTAATATTGCAGTAGCAGACCTTTTTATAACGTGCCGTTGAACATAAAATATGCAATAAAACTTATTAATTCTGCAGTGCAAACTACATATTTGTGCAGTTGAAATTTTGCTTTTCAATGAAACTCGATTAGCATTTTTTATTTATTTTGATTGTCTGCCTGTATACATTATTCCGTATTAATATTTCTGTATTAAATTTCATAATAATCAGTTTAATGCGAAGATATATATTAAATTTTTGATCAATCATCTTATAAGATTTTTATAATTAGTCATATTTTTTTAATTACTAAAATAAATAAAAAATTATTTTGAAATAAGTCCGTAAATATTAACTTTCATATAATTGTTATTATTTCTGCTTTAAAATTAATTAATTAGTATTTTTAATTATGAAAAGAATCTTGCAATCTTAATTAATAATTAGAATAAATATTCTTATTTTTCTCATTATGGAAATAAATTATTTACTATTTTTATTTTATGAAAAAAAAAAAACAGAATACAACTTTTTTAAATCTGTTGTATGTTTTAGATTATGTATTTTTTTTTAATTTTAAAAATGAATTCGAAGAATTTGTTTTGTATAATATATATATTTATTAAAATAAATTTATTGCTCATTAAATTGTTTAATATTTAGTGATTCTAATTTCTACTTTTTTTAGGATATGATATGTCACCATTTATAAGACGTTATGCCCGTTATCTGAATGAAAAAGCATTATCATATAGAACTGTAGCATTCGATTTTTGTAAAGTAAAAAGAGGGTAAGTTTAAATAAAATTTATATTTTTTTTAATTTCACCGCCATAAATGTGCAAATACGACGTCATTTATACTATCATTTCTAATTGGATATTCGACTAATTTATTCATTTATAACTTGTAAATAAGGAATATGTTTATCTAAATTATATTTTTCGAAATTAGATATATATGTTTGATATTTTATAGTAATTATTTTTATTAATAAATGTTGAAACATAACATTTTTTCTTCATATCACAAATTGCTTGAATTTTATCGTAATCACGAAATAATTACACGAAAACATATAACAACTAATAAACAATCGTTGTTTCATAGAAAAACTTTGATGTTTGAACACGAAACTCTCTGAAACGATTACAGAAAAAAAAAAGACAAGTAAACAAATATGGCCCGTGCAACAGGTTATAACTTATTCAATTTGTTTTGGGTACAATTATTATTGTATAACTCGTATATACTGTACTTATAACTCAATTTAATTTAATGTTGTTATAACTTTTTACCATCATATACTGCTAATGTTTTACGTAAATAGTTGATCATTATTTTTTTTTGTACGACAAACATTTACTAATTATTACCTAACTTTTTACTGTTATCAATTTACACTTGTTTGTTACTTTTTTATTTATATGCAACTAATAAATAAATCAATTAAAATACATTGTTTTTGTTTGTTTGTAATTACTCGTTAATTATTTGTATTTTATGTTGTATTTTAGAAAAGAAGACGGCACGCTACGCACCATGAACGCAGAAAAATTACTGAAAACTTTACCAACTTTACAGAATCAATTGGATGCGTTACTAGAATTTGATTGCACTGCCAATAATTTGACCAATGGTGTTATCAATATGTCTTTTATGTTATTATTTAGGGACCTTATCAGATTATTTGCTTGTTATAATGATGGGGTTATCAATCTTTTAGGTAAGGACTTTTTTGATTAGCAATTTGGTCAAATTTATCCATACCATTTTCGGTTTTGATATCTGAATGAACGTCATATATATATTTTGATTATTGTCAAATTGAATGCGGAAAATTTTATTTAGTTGTCACATAAGTGTAAAAATATACGTATTTTAAAACGTATTTTGTCAAATACTGACATAAATTTCATAGATTTTGAACTAACGGTAAATTTTTGATATATACAGTAGAACCTCGGTATACGACCTTAATTTGTTTCTGATGTTTGGACTTATACCAAATAGGACATATACCAAAGCAACCTTTCACCTAAGAAGTAATGTAAAAATGATTAATTCGTTCTCAATAAAAATAAAATCCTATTGATATGGTATAATTAAGTGGGTTGTAAAATATTTATTTTAGTTTTCTGTTGCTTTTTATTTGCCTTTTTGCAATTCATGATTAACAAAAATAATAAAATTTTACTTAAAAATTAAAATCAAAAGAAATTGAACAAAGTAATAGACCGCGGCTCCGCGAAGGTCTAGTCTGGTCTAGTACACCATAAACCGCCAAAAGAGCAGTACATACACCAACCAACCAACCAACGACTCTCCTCACCAGAAATTACATAATTTCAAACCAAATGAAGTCAGTATAAATTCGTGAATAGTGTAGATATCATGGTGCTACTTGTTCATATATGGCCCGTATAATTGAATTAATTCATATATCGAACAAAATTCGTACCGAGCAAAATTTGTTTCGCCCAAACAGGACTTATTCCGAATTGGACGTATTCTAAAGCAGACTTTTACCAAAGTACCACTGTATACCATATTTTTAAAAATGCTCTATAATATATCATTTATAAGTACGTATTTGTAGAAATTAATTTAAAACATGGATATTTAGTATTAGCTAAATAAATAAATTTTCTAAGTAATACGGTTATTTTAATTTGAAAATAATCAAAATAGATGTGAAATTTGTTCAGATGTTAAAACCATAAATGATATGGGTAAATTTGACCTTGACTGATTATTTAGGAAAATTATAAGTTATTTATCGAATCGGTTTATTCATATAATTATAATAATTGGTACTACAACCCCAGTTTTAAAATTGATTTTAACTAATACTGGTTGTAAGACAATATAACTGTCATAAGAGCAGGACTAAACAAATGATCTAAAAACTGAGCTTTTGTAGTACCAGTTATTAGTTTTAAAATATAAATTTCTTTATCATTTTCAAACTTTTTGAAGCGGTTTAGTTTTAGACCAAACATGGGGACAATTTCTCAATTTTAATTATAAGTCAATACAAATTTCTGTTCAATTATTTTTTTTGTAACACGTATTCGTATATATACAATTTTTATATTTCAAAATATCAGAACTTCTTGCAGTGATAATCACAGATTTTAAAAGTTTTGAGTAGTTTTAGTTTTGATTGCAAAAAATATCTGGTTTCGGTAAAGATACGTATTATAGAAGTACGAAATAAAAATTTTTCTAATTTCTTTAAATAAAATAATAATAATTAAAATTATAATAAATTATATTTGTTAAAATATGATTTTATAAGAAAATGATTATACCGACTTGATGAATATTATACTTATGTTTATAATGTTTATATATGAACGTATAAAATTTTGTTCTTTTATAGAAAAATATTTTGACATGAATAAGAAACAATGTCGAGAAGCCTTGGATCTTTACAAAAAATTCTTAATTCGAATGGATCGTGTTGCTGAATTTTTAAAAGTTGCCGAGGTAAGATAGAAAATCAATTTTCAATTTTATAAAGTGGAAGCCATTTTATTATTAAGTTGAAATTAAATTATTTTATATTGTGTAATTTATATTATTATTATCTTTTTGTAAATTCATATGAACATTTTTTCGTAATTGAATACTCTAATAAAAAATTCATTAATTGAATTCTATTCATAGAATCAATAATAATTGTTCTATATTTTATTTATAAGTAAATAGAGGATTATCAATTCTTTTTTTACAATGTAAACAAAGTAATTAACCCAAAAATATTAACGATAATGCATATTAAAAAATGGCGGAAGTACTTAGATATATAATGATAATGATTTGTTCTAGTTTTCGAAATATACTTATTTGAATTATTAATTTGCAGAATGTTGGTATTGATAAAGGAGACATACCAGATTTAACTAAAGCGCCAAGTAGTTTATTAGATGCATTGGAACAACATTTAGCTAGTATAGAAGGAAAGAAAAGCAATACAACGACACCTACACAATCTGCCAGGTACTTATTTTATTAATCATTAAAAAAAAATACTAAATGTTTTTCTAATAATTTTGCGTATTTCATAATTTACTTTTGGTATATATTTATATTTAATTTCTTTTATTTAACGCCATCTGTTATTGAAATACAGTAGAATCTCGCATAATGAACATGCGTACTCGTAATCCGAAACACTCGTTAAGCGAAACAATTTTAACCATATAAATTAATGTAAAATACGATAATGCGTTCCATGCCAAAAAAATACTCAAAAAATGTAATTAAAAAAAAAATACTCAAAAAAACGTTATAAATGTAACGTTTATTCAAAGAAAATTACATATAAATTCTTAAGGAGCGTGATTCATCTTCAACTTTTCTTCTATCGGGGGAATGAACCAACCTGGAATGAGAATTTGATTTGTAGAAAACAAAAAATCGAAATAATTAGTAACATACCTAATTCCTTTTTATTAAAAAGCTGTCTAGAGACATTTGTTTTTGCTACATTTTGTTCTAAACACAGGCTGATGTAGCAATGGCACGGAAAGTTCCATCGCACAATTCGGGGATTCCTCTATTCACGTCACTCGTTATGCGAAACGTCGCTCGTTAAGCGAGTCATTTTTTTACAATTTATTTTGCTTGTTAAGCGAGGTTCCACTGTATTTATATTTCATTTCTTTTATTTAACACCATCTGTTATTAAAATATTATATAAATGTTTGTTGCCTAACAATCCAGACTAATACATTATTATTTTATTTTGTATTGTTGTTATATGCTTATTAATATTTAATTTTATTCGTTATTTGTTTTTATTTCTATAGAAATTTTAGTTTTAAATTATTTTTTTTAACAATATAACATGCAGCGACATTTGTTTTTTATTTTATAAACTAATTATGTAAATATATATATATATATATATATATATATATATATATATATATATATATATATATATATATATTTATTATTTAAATATTTATTTTACTTTTAGTTAAGTATTAATTTATTTTGTTTTATTTTTGTTTTATTATCACTTTTGTTCCAAAAATCCTATACGTTTTCCGTTTATTTTATTTTTATTTATTCCTTGCACTGAACCTTAAATCACACCAAAAAAAAATCTAGTAATCAACGCAATGTAAGATCAGGAGTGACAGCATTATCTTCCACTAGCTCTGCCTTTGGAACAATAGCTACAAATGGTCGTTTGGATTCAACGACCACTAATGGTATCGATGAATCGCTCAAACAGCAAATACTTGCTGAAGAAGAAGCCGCCATGAATCAATATAAGGTAAATTTGAAAACAATTCAGTTATGATATAAAACACAATCACATTTTGTACTTGTAAAATGTGTAGAATTTTTTTTTACATATTCAATCGGTAATTATTCTAAGTTAAACCCTTCTGTATTGTACCCAATTTTGCTTCATTTACAATTTAAAAAAAAAGAACCATTTAGTGATACTGCTGTTTTGGTACCTATAGAACAGCGTTTCCCAACTTTTTTGACTTGCAGAACCCTTTTTAGAATCAATTTCTGTGGCGGAGCCCCTTATAGTCTTATAAGTAAATTTTTTACTAGTTACTGGAAAAGAGGGGTAGATAAAATGACATAACAAAACATAAAATAATCTTAAGCGTTTAATGAGACTTCTATGGTTGTACTTTTTTACACAGTTTACTTATATCCGGTTTAATCGATGATAATTGCAGGCGAATATCTGGTTCTGCATTTAAGCGGTTTCTGTATTTTGTTTTTGTTGCTTTACATAAATACGTGGTTGACAAAGGTAGTAATAATAATTCTGCTTTCTCGGACAGAATTTTGAATTCATCTTGTAAATTCAGTCAAAAATCCGTTGTACCTTGCTCTTGAAACAAAATTTTTAGGTCGCTGTGAGATGTCAAATCTATAAGAATCTCCTATTCTGCTGAGTTTAAGCTTGGTGGTTTTTTGTAATCTTCTTATTTTGATTTTGATTTTGATTTTTTTTATATTGTGAAACGGATGCGGAGCACTGGTTGGGAAACGCTGCTATAGAACATAATTTAATTGAAAAAATAATTATATAGCAAACATACATATTTTTTGTGTACTATATTTTAAAATAGTGAATTTATTTGTGATTGGTTTTATAATAAAAATTTCTAAGCCGTTAAAAAAGCATTATTTTATTGACAACAAATAATTTTGCTATTACAAGTTTATAAAGTAACAATAATTATGCTTTTTTGTCGGCTGAAAATGAACTTGAATGGAAAGTGTTTATAATGAAACAGGCCGTTAATTATTTTCAGTCAAAAATTCATTCGCCAACCAATTCAACAAATCCATTCTTAAGCACACCGTTACCTGGAGCAACTGTTATTAATGCTACTCCACAACCGGCTGCAGTTGATCTATTCGGTGTAGCACCTACTCCAGCGCCACTTAAACACGATGCAACGCGCGCCTCTGACGATCTATTGCAGCTAAACAATCCATTTGCTGATATGTTCGCTCAACCAAGTGTTCAAACGGCGCCAGTTGCTGCCGTACCACAAATGCAACCTAATATGTGGATGGCTAATGGAAATGGTGAGATTGGAAACTTTGTTTAGAAAAGTATTTTATAAGTACATTGTGGTGACGATCGATTCTCTAGTCGTCTAGTCTATAACATCTATAATCTATAACACCGTAGAACAAATTAAATGTGCCTGCACCCATGAGCAAGACTACATATCCGATAAACTAGATTTTTTTCCCATTTTGATACGTCCAACTCGTTTGGTTGTATAGGTCAGAATTTTTTAAAATCAATTTTCAATATTACATTTTTTTATTTGTAGCTATTTAAGGGATATCCCTAAAAAAAATCATATCTTTTGCATTTTTTGACACTATTCCGTGATTTATTGACAAATCAAACTCTTAAAGTATAGTCTTTTGAAAGGATTATTCGTTTATATAATTCTATTCAATAGACAAGAAACAATGCCATCCGAAAGATGAGCTAAATTATAGAAAAAAAGCAGGTTTTCATTGTAACTTGACCAGTACGTAGATATTTTAACTGTTTGTGTGGTGAAATTTTCGGAATGATCTATAAAACGTCGTATCCAAGTTTTATTTCGATTTAAAATTATGTTATGAATGAATGTTATGATATGAATATTTTAAGGATCCCCTTAAATAGCTTTAAATACAAATTTTGTAATATAGAAAATTGACTTAGAAAAAATCCTGACCTGATACAACCAGACGGGTTGGACGTATTAAAAGGGACAAAAATCTAGTTAATTGGATATGTGGTCTGCTCATTGGCGCAGACACAACATTTAATTTGTTTCACGATGTAATCAGACTAATTCTAACTCTTTTAAAGTGTGATACTTTGAATACAATTTGGCATCGTAATCATTTCACAAATGTAAAAATTTTGGTTAAGATTGTTAAGTTATAAACTAATATATTATTAACAAAATTAATGTTTTTTTTTTAATTAAAATTTTAATTATACATTAATTCTTTACGTTAAAATTTTTAATTTAAAATTTCCAAGACGGATTTTTCTAAAGAGATTTTAAATAAATTTTATTATCAAACAATTTTATCAGTTAATATAGCAATACTTAAAAAAAAATGAATTTTGAGTATGAGACATATATGTTCGATTAGCCTCGAAAGAGTTAAGATGACTTTAATTTAAAATAATAAAAAAATTGTACGTTTGTAATTATATATGTAATTTTGTTTCCTAGGTTTTGCATCTCAACCAGTGCAAGTTCAACAAGTTCAACAAATAACATCTGCAACATTTGTTTCAGAAAGTAATTTCAGTTCTGTATTTGGAACAACAGAAAGTACAGGTTAGGATTTATTTTAATATTTTGTATTCTTTTTTTTGAATTGGTTATAATGTGCATGTTTTGTTCTCTAACACTAAAATGTGTCATGTTTTTAAGTACACTTGTTTACTACGGAAATACTAATATTTGCTTATCTAAAATTCTATTTTTTTTTTTTTTTTTTTGACACTTTGAACTGTCATTATGTCAGTTATTTTATCAGCGATATATTTTCATATTCTTGTTCATAATCATCACATTTCTTTTACAAAGAGAAAGCACAATTCGATTTTTTTAAAATTGTTTTTGTAAAAGGAATATTAATGTAAAAATTAATTGGATTTAAGTTACAGCAATTGAAAAATTAATTATTTACTAATATTGTAAATTTTAATAAATAAAGAAATTGCATAATTATTTAATTCTCTTTTAGTGAACAACCAATATGAACTCCTGAACAAAATTTACGCACCCCTTGTAATTTTAATTTTGTGCATTAAATAAAGCAACCAAATATTTTAAAAATTATGGAAAAATATATTAAAAGAACTAATTAAGATAATGAAAGTTTTATTTCTAAATATTTTAAATTAAATAAATATACGGTAACTTGTAACAGTATGCAGTCGGGCTGCAACTTAAGAGACATTTGCATGTTTTATTTCTATTTATGTAGTATGATTTAATTAGTGCTCCTAAGTTTATCTGTATGTTTTCAGTGAGCAATATTTGATTCCAATTATCAACAAAATCAGTTCAAACGCAAAATACAAAGTGGTGCGTTAATTATTCTCATGAGTATTGTAAATTTCTGTCATAGAAATAATCACAAATGTTAGATTGTTATGCAATTCATACCATTATTTTCAAAAACAATTTGCTGTAATTTTTATCTACAATTAATTTTTTTCACAAACCATCATTCTTTTCTGTGCAAGCTGCTCAAGACGTAACTGTCATTGGAGATCCTGCATTATTCAATCCCTTCCTTACTGATATACACTCAGCTACCAACATTCCTTCTGCTACCAACATTACAGCAGCACAATGCGGCGATACTCCATCATTATTACTAGACGCTGAATCAGAAATTTCTTCACCAGCACCAATCATAGACTTATTTGCAACCACGCAAGACGAATCGTCAAATCTAGACAGTGTGTTACCGCCAATTCAGTCACCTAGATTGCCAGAAAACTCAACACCTGATGCTGAAATAAAAGAAGCTCAAAAATTGGATAAGATTACTAGTGAGATGAAAATAATTGACGATAAAACTGTGAAAAAATCTGCGCCACCACCTCGTCCACCACCACCAAGAAAACAATCGCTATCGCATGCTGAACCTTCCGAGCAGATGACATCATCGCCACCGGTAATGACCTCACACTCGCCATCACAACCGGGTAAATGTACTACGTTGGCTGATTTAAATCAGGAGATAATGATGGCGCTAGGATCGCCTGGAAGAGTAGCACAAGGTCCACCACCTTCTATGGCGTCTATGCTACAGCAGGAAAATATTCCTGCCGGAGTAGGGAATAGTGGTAGCGTTAGTGTTCCTGCTGAAATGACTATAAGTCCTGCTGTAGGTTTTGTAATGGGTGCAGGTAATGTTGGCACAGTTCCTATAAATTCTCTACCAATAGCGAGTGTCACTCCTATGGTAAATCCTGCCGTTGTAAATCCTACTGCAATTTCTCCTACAATTCCTGGTCAGATGCCGCCGATTCAAATGTGTTCTGATGCAATGCAGTTTGCAGGTGACTGACTGCAATTTTCGTTGTATTTTGTTAATATGTCTATGTGCTGCTTCTTTCTTATTATAATTTTTTTAGGATAAAGTTTGTAAATAAATACTATTATTTTTGAATGTAGTATAAGTTCAATTTCGAAAAAAATTTGTATTGTTACTATAATTTTTTTTTGTTTTGTTTTTTTTATAAAGGATTTAAAAATAATTAGAAAAAATTTCTGAGCTTTAACATGAAGAAAGTGTGGTTTAGAGTATTTAGTACAATATAAACTGAAATAGAAAAGTTTCGATGTCTTGAAACAAATAAACTTTATACCACTTTCAAAAATAACTGGTTAAATGTAAATTGTTTTCGTTCTACTATTTGTGTATTTTTTTCTGATTCCAATTGGCTTCAATAAATATTAATAGATTTTTTAAATAATGTTTAAATTTAAATTGAGAACTTGAACCGTATATAGTGGTGATTGAAGTTGCGGAATGTCTTTTATCGTTATAAAATTAAAATATATTCAAATTTTGTTTTCACTTGTACATTCTGGAATATTCTTTAGAAAAATATTATAAATTGATTTTATGATTTACAATTTCTTCTATTAGTGTTTATGTTTTGTCATTATATAATATTTTTTTAAATATCAAAGAAAAAAATTATATACATATTTGTGTGGTTTCGGGTTTGATTTTAGTCCCTGATTTAAAGACATGTTTTATAATTATTATTTATTAAATAGATTCTTTTAAAAGTTGAATATTTTAAATATTATTTAAGGCATGAAAAATTTTGATTCTCGATTTTACTATTAAGATGGTTTGGAGGCAATAATAGATTACTAAATGAAAATATATTATTACTAAATCATGAGCCATCTTCAGCTACATGTATAATATAAATATTACAATTAATTGTAACATAAATGTATTATACGTGCAGATGAAATAATATATGTTTTTATGTAATTATCTATTATTGCCTTCAAAACTTCTTAATTTTATTATTTACAAGTTATGAAAATGAAAAAGTTTGATTTTATGTAATTATTTTTCATTGAATCAGATTTGAAAAAGTATCTATCGTGTTGAATCGATGTTGTGTAATTTTGTTGAAATGTAACTGCATGATTTTGTCGTTTTATATAATTTAATATAGTAATATCAACTTATTGATTAATGTAGAATTATACATCATATTTTAATATAACATATATTTTCCAGTATAAAGATAAATAAAAATAATATATATCTATTTTTGTTTGATTAAGGTTTCGACGGTTTGGGCGGTGTTCTTCAGCCTCAATCTCAAACTGGCGCAAATGTAACAACAAACGGCAAAGGTGTACAACAATCACAGTCGCAGAGTAGTGCTATACTTACGGGCGATTTAGAATCAAGTTTAGCTTCGCTCGCTGAAAATTTGTCAATCAATAATCGACCGGCAACAGTCAAGTAAGTTTTATTTTTCTAAGTGTCTTATGGCGGCGCTATTCTGGTCATTAAATTTAGCTTGTCGTTGTGATATCAGTTCAATAAAAGTAGATAAATCGATTATAAAATTTGATAATAAACAAACAAATAATAAATAAACGTAGTTGTTACGTTAAATATAGTCTTTTAAAAAAACTGACTTTGTTTAGGGGCGTTCAGTGGAATTCACCGAAAAATGGAGCCAAACCTAGTTCCGGCTGGACACCACAACCAATGGCTGCTACTACAGGAGCAGGATATAGACCAATGGTAAGATTATTTTATTATATTGTTACTCTCCTGTGACAAATTAGTAAAATAAAATTAAAATATTTCTTCATCGCTACTAGGGACAAGGAATGCCCACAATACCTACGCAGCCAATCTATCCACAAATGCAGCCAATGGTAAATGTTTTTTTTTCTCTATTATATGTTCCATTTAAGTTGCTACGCATGGAGATTTCGAGAACTCTAAAAGATATTCGTTTGGAAAAAGGATATCGAAAACTCAGTCTTATTTCGGAAATTATTTATTAATTTTTGTAAAAAAAACTCGACGTTTTGTGCTAATTTTATAAAAATTAATAAATAATTTCCGAAATAAGACTGAGTTTTCGATATCCTTTTTCCGAACTGAGATGAACAGTCGACAAAATACCTACAACAATAATCTGAAAAATATGCCATTAATTAAATTAAACAATTTTTTCTTATTACACACACACACACATATCATAATAATGCTGTTTCATAAAAATTCATAAATCACTAGATATGAGCGAAAAGTTAAACTTTGCATAATTTAATTTTTTTCTGCAGGCTGTTTCAGAATAACTTTTCTTAATTTTCATGTGATGGAAGTATACTAGGTTTTAAAAACCCAATGTAGGACCAGATTTTTATAAAATATAGGGCCATTTTTTTGCCAGTCAGATGTACGCTTAAGAATTTTTAAATTAATTGTAGACAAAAACTTTTTTTAAGTTTAGCCATTGTTTAAATTGGGAATATATTTATATAATTATTTAAGAAAACTGTCTAACAGGATATTTGTAACTAGAGTAATATTTGCAATACCATTTTCAAAGTATTTGAATAATTTACTGTTATAATCATTAAAATTAAATAAAAAGTTATTCTTCATGTTGAGATTTTTTCATATTCTTTATATTTTTCATATTATATTTCGAAACATTACTTTATTACGAAAAAAATGTTTTAATTACATGCCTTTTATCACATCTGAACAATCGGCATAGTTATTCTGAAACATTATGTATAACTATTTTATTTTTAATTATAGGTAATTGTTAATAAATCTTTCCTTAGGCATATTTTTACATAGATTAGTAACAAATATATATTTGTTTTTCAGGGAATACGACCAATGCAAGCCGGTCCAGGTATAATGGCACCGATGCCAGCAATGGCTACGCCCACGCCAGCCACAAACCCGCCTATGGCTCAACAACAATCCCTCCTCTTTCACTGAACAGCCAATTAGATACACGGGATAAATGGGGACTCAAATGTATGTGTTTATTATTACATCATTACTAAACTATGGACTTTTACAAAAAAAAAATCGATTGTCAATAAGATAGAAAGCTAGAAAATTTATCAAGTAAAGTCCAAAAAATTTTGCGAGATGTGTTCGCCCGAAGCCAAAAGGGCTGGGAATTGATATTTAGTATATCATAATAATTAATTGTGTACAGGATATTTTAAGGAAAGTGCGTGGTCACTTTTTAATTACTGGAATTAATACATTAATGTTTTTTAGCTGTTTTAATTTTTTTTTGTTATTCGCACGCGCGAGGAAGTGCTGAGGGGGATGTTGATAACGGTATTTTGATATATTGTTGGAGATTCTTCTTTTTTGTATTATTTGTTTGTATTCTGTGTTTTTGTTTATGCTCTGTTTCACTTACCTATAAATCATTCTGTTGTATCTGGTTAATAGATTTTTGTTCTGTGAATGAATTTAAATAAATCATTGTTTTATTACTTATGTTTATATAATTTAGTATGTAGCAATTTATTATTTATTTTAAATAAAAAGTTATAGATGCATAATTACATTCATATTGATTTTATGGTAAATATTTGAAATTAAAAAATTAAAAATGATTATTTTCAACATAATTCTATTTATTTTATAAAAGAGAAATCATATGAAAATGTAGTGAAAATGAAATGTTAAAATAATAAATAGATATCTAATTAATTTTTTTATACAAAACAAACTTAAAAGTTCGGAAAGGTTTTTTTACTTTATTGCTGTTTTGATATTAATAACAAGCTGTTTAGTTTTTATAAATTAATAACGGAATAGAGCTCAAAAGTTTTTTAAAAATATGTAGCAATTTTTATACAAGGTTGTAATCCTGGTTGCATAATCATCAGTAAATATACTGAAATAAAATACTTTGTGTTTGGTAATACATTTTTTGATTTTGTTATTAATATTTCTGGATAATCAGATTATTTCGTTGATGATTCATATGTAGTTCCTAACAATTCCTACGTAAGTGAAACAGAGCATAATAAAATATCGTAAATTGGTTTTGAATCACTATCTCTAGGTGTCTTATCAAATTCGATCACTCAAAAATGAAAATATCATTAGAAAAGTTTCTAGGTAATTAACGTTTTTAATAACAATTGTGTAGTATAACTACACCGTGCTGTGTTTTTTAATCAAATCATTCCTTGCATATCATTACACAATAATTAAATAAATAATTCTCGTGTCTTTATTACGATTTAACTATTTTATAAATTTATCAAATTTTACTACTGATGTTTAGAAAAGAATAACGTCCTGCATGATTGTATTTAGGGCACAAAATAATTATTACCCAAAATGTTGAAATTGTTTTAGTAATTTTTTCGGTAATAAATTTACTTGTAATCAGTGCAATAAAGTTACTTTTCTGTTATTAGCAATTGAATTACTGTCAAAAGATGACGTTCAAGTCATTTAAACAAACATGGCGAAAGTGTACAATAAGATCTAATCTGTGTACAAATTTCGATTCGTAATGAGATTAAAAATTATGTTAATTTATTGACTATAAACAACTTAAAACACTTCACTACTGGAAAAGTCATTATTATTTCGTTATTTATTTTTTCTGTGTTACGTTTGAATCATTTATTAAATTTTAATTCATTTTTTCACAGTTAAAAAAATATATTTTTTTTTTTTTGTAAAATTTGATTTAATATTTTTCTCTCTCATATGTATTCGTTATTACATATTTACTGATATAAAATATATTAAATATAGAAAAATGTCAGTATAAGAACATATGCAATTGAAAATAACTGAATTGTAATTTAAAATAAAAATAAAAAATGTCTGTACAAAGATAATTTGAGAAGTACTGTACTAGATATTTGTGGCGTACATTTATAATAAAAATGGTTTGTGTTATTAGGACGACTTATTTTATATATCGGTTGCTAAGATTTTTTTTGGGATTTGCAATATTTTTTAGTTGTTATCAAATAATAACTATTGTTTATCAAATGTTACTAAATTGTTACTTTACTAGGTTAATAATTATTGCCATTAGGTGGATATGATATTCAAGATATCAATATAAAAATTGCACTGATTAAAGTAGTGATGAAATTCGTCCTGAAACGAAAATAAAATTTGAAAAATACCAGTAGTAGAACTACATTTTTGTTTTATTCTAAATAAATTAAAATTATACGAAAATGCAGTTCGATTTTTGAATGAAGATTATAAATTATTATTAAACAAAAACTTTTTATACAATTTTATATACGCCATTATGATATTTCGTACTAAAAAATAATTTTTTACGTTATCTTCTATTTATGAATTGAACTGCACATATGAAAGTCAATATTAGTAAATTCTAAAATTGTGATCATAGAAAATTGTTCTGTTTAAAATGATAATATTTGTCTTTTTGAACAAAGTGTAGTTCTGATGTATCCCTTGACGACAATAAAATTAGTAAAAAAACACCCTAGGAGCCTTTTGTAGTCCAAATCGTGAATTGTAACAAAACTAAAAAAAATAGTCAAAGTCTGTTTATTAATTACTTTCAAGTCTATAAAATTTAATAAATAAGAAAATTGTAATTCTAAAAATTTACTAATGTTAAAAATATTTAGCTATGTAAACTGGGCCCAAACATTAACCAATAACAAACTTTAAAATCTTATTCTAAAGTGAATAGTAAAAATTGGGGACTCAAAAATATATCTCATGTGAGGCAGTTTTTAGCTGTGTAAACATGGCTTAATGGCTTCAACTTTGAACAATAAATTTTAGACTTCTGTGGACTTACAAGTAGTTAATGAGCAGACTGTAGTTCCAATATATTTTCCTAAATTACTATTCGAAAAAACTTGATATCAATTTGTATTTCCATATATTCTTATAGTGGAAGTCGAAGTGTATTTCTCATTATAATTTATTGTACATATTTATATTATATACCTATATTATTACCTATATGATGAATATATCATTATTAATATTATTATAATTATTATTATATTAATAAGTCATATCTTACTTAAAAAACAAAAAACTAAATATGAATATGCAGCAAATTGCAAAAATATCACATTTGCCATGACAGCACAATAAACATTTTACACAAATTTTGAAAAAAATAATAATTAATAAGAAAATGTTGAATAAAAAAAATCTAATAAAATAAAAAAACAAATGAATAAAATGCATGACTGATGATGATAAAAATTTCATCTGTATCGACTGTGCAATAAATAGATTTTTGTTTGTTTTTTTCTTTCAATTGTTCTAAAAATAGAACAATTTTTTTCTTGATATCTTTCCACGTACTATTTTAATTATATAAAGTAATTATTAGTTATGTATTTGTATATATATTAAGATGTTGGACAATAAATGTGAATATAGATTTGCCTAAAAGTTGTGCCTCATTTATCACCTTACATAACCTAATATTATTTCTAAGAAATAACATTTAATTTTATTATATTTTATTTCCGGAATAATTCATTCATTCCAATTAAACGTACTGTTAATCTTATATAAAATAAAAGATATTTGTGTTAAAAAAACTTAGTTGACATATTCTAAGTAACATAACCTAACTTTCACATGTCAAGTTTTATCGTCAAACGATAAATATTTTGTTTATTTTCTACACTATATTTTCTTCAACAGCTTCCAACAATTCGTTAGTGTTTGTTTACTTGATTTTAGTGCCTGTTTACTGATTGTTTTTATATCTTTCAACTTACATTCAGGTTACGGTGCGTCATAAAAATGTTTGCACTTTAAAAATAAAACTATTGGAAATAGTAACGATCGAATAAATTAGAAAGCACCCTTTTCTATCTTAATTCTGATGTATTTTTAGAAACAAAGTCATTTTAACATATGTTGCAATACCAAGCAATACTTACTTGATTACAATGTTATTCTGTTGAACGTATTAAAGTAAATTTGATAATTCAGGTTATAAATATCTTATATATTTTGTTGTTACTTATCTTTTTAATTAAATAAAAGGTAAGTATGCTCACCTCCTTTGGTTCTATCGTATGTTTATGTTCAATATTTTAAAATTCATATACGAATTGAAATTTTAAATATCATTTCATCCCTATTTTGCGAAGTTTTATAAGTTATAAGTAATTTATTTTTATTGTTCACTACATCAATGTAAATTTGTGAAAATATTAAGATTGAAATAAATTTAATTTATGGTACGTGGTGCCATATACCGGCCGTTACAAGAATTAGATATTTACGATCGGCGCTGTTTCCAGACATTCATGCATTCGTCGTTCCAACGATTCCAACTAATCGATAATACAGTCTGACACACTAGACTACTGTAACCCCCCCAAAACCTACACACATAAATAAAATCACATATACAAATACAAACAGGTGCTTTACAAACACCACCGATATAAATACGAAGAAACGACAAATAATTATTTTGTGCTAACTGCTTTTGCTTTTCGCACGTTGAAAAACACTTTTCAAATTGCACGCCGGTTTCTGTGAAACTGAATGCTGCCCCCGCGAAAAAATTGTATCCACTGAACGAACTGTCAAACGTAGGTAATTTTTTTGTAGTGTAATAAGGACCGGCTAAATGTTTTGTGTACATTATGAAACCGGGCCAATGATTTGACAAGTTGTGAGTGACATTTTAATTATTAGTGAATTTATTGTCAATACGAAATGGGCCTAGAAATAATCCCATATATTGAAATTCGAAAATTTTTACCGTGCAAGTAACTAGAGAAACGAAATACCTAACCTAAATTTTGCTCATAAATTTTTTTAATGATAAGTGATATTGATTTGAGTGCAGTAGGTTGCACTTGATTTGTGTATTTGCATTAGTGCAATTAACCTGTATTTTTTTTTTATAAAAAATATAAAAACAAATGCTGTTGTAAAATGTGTTTATTGTTTTTAATTGGTTTTCATGTTGATTAAAATAAAACTTTTAGTAAATAAATCTGTAAAACAATTGATTGTTAGTAGTGAAAGTGTATTTAGATAGATTTTTATTGCAAATTATTGAGAAAATGTTTATTGCAATCGTAGGAAAACAAGAATTTTTAATAAAATAACTTATAAATTGTGTGTTGTGCCGGTTGAAATTGATGTGTTGTACTGTATTTGAATCAATGTGAAAACATTTGTAGGCTCTTGACCGTGATTTTAATAATTTAAGAGACAGGAATTCGGGTGATAATCAGCTGATCTCTGTAACACCTGGTGTACAGAATTTGCAACAGCAAGGGAGTAAGTTTTGTATCCGTAATTGTTTACGATACAATCATCGACCTCCAATAAAGGTAAGTTCCTGATATTACTTTACTAGTTTTTAGAGCAGCTTAAATGTTAGTAGAAGAGTTGATAGTGTACCAGTGACTCTCAAACAAATTTCTAAATTAGATTGCATTAATTAAAAAAAAGTTTACTACGTAAATAATGAAAATTAAAAAGTTTGTATTAGCCTGTTTTTAATCTACTTTGATTTAAAATATACTTGAGTATTTTTTTTGTGTATTTTTGCTTATTTACATTAATATATGATCCAAAAATAATTAAGTAATAGTCGCTGTTAATATTTAATAAATAATTAGTAATTGACGGAATTCATTCTTTTTTATATTTTTATTATCTACTAAGTCAACGTTTTGGCAATCTCTATTGCCTTCTTCAGAGCTCTACAATAAATACATAAAAATATACAAATATTAAAAAGACTGAATTCCGTCAATTACTAATTATTTATTATAATATTATATTAAAAGATTAGTTTTATTAAAATGGACTAAATAAATGAATGATAACTATATACTTACTTAATCCTTTTCAAATATATATTTTTGATAATAATTTTATTATATTTACTTTTATTTTATCTAAACTAATATCCATGTAGTGATCAAAATGTAATTCCTCTATATTTATATAAACACACATTAAAGGAAAATCTGAAGATTTTCAATTCGTTTTTAAACCAACCAATATTTTGATTCAGATGAATAATTAAGAATGCATTTTAATGTAAAATTTAAATTGTTTTTAACAAATACGTAATTAAGAAAAAACATCTAACGTTATTGAATTCAATAATATGTATGAGGAAAACAGAGTTTAAACCAGGATTGGACTTTCCTACTGGGGCACCGGGCTTTCTCCGGTGGGTCGTCATCATTGTGGGCCGTGACCGGCGATAGTAAGAAAATTAAAACTGATCTCTGAGTTTTACAAAAATTTAAGAATTGATTATCCTAAAATTATCAATTTGTGAAAGAGTCATTTATTAAATCCTCTAAATAAAGAATTATTTTTAATTTTATATGTATAATTTTGATAATTTATTTTTATTTTTCTGTACTGTCATTTCCATGTAAATTAGAATTAAAAAAATAATAAAAAACAACAACATAAAAACATAAAACATAACGTATTTGAACAATTTTGGGATGTAAGGTAGACCTATTCTGCAATTTTCCCCGGGACTAATTTTTATCCAGTCCAACCCTGATTTAAAGAAATACCGTGACAATATTTATGTGCCACAGAATTATATTTTCAAAAAAACAAAATTGTGAATTTCAAAATGAAAATGAAACATTTAGGTATCTTCTTTTAAAAAGTCGAATTTTTTATTTTCTACAAAAAATATCTAAAATTATAGGATTTTATTACCTATAAATAAAATATTCAGATATTTTAAATCTTGCGTGTAACTACAAAAAAAAATGTTAAATATTTTTATCAGTAATTTTATTGTAAATTATTACTGTAATTATTAAATTAATATATTTTATACGGCATTTTTATATTCAAATTTGTGTAGTTTAATATTATTTAATGTAACATAATTGCCTAAAATTTGCTATATTTGCATAATATAATAAATTCATAGCGTCTATTCAGAAAATACAAGTTAATTTTTATCAACAAAATTTTATATATATGACTGTAATAAAAAGTGTGGAATGCTCGTTTTTGTCACGAAATCTTTATAAAATTTACGGTGTTTTAAATTTGTTAGTTTATCAAATAATCGAATAGTTATCGAAAGTTGTAAATTTGCGAATAACCAAATCTATTTTCTTCTAATCGTAAAACATTTTTATGCTTCAAACGATGTTTTAAATTTTACGTTATATAAAAATAACTATGGTGGTATGCATATATGTGTGTGAGATGGTGAAAAATGTACAGGGTGACCGTTGCAAAATTGTACAATTCACAGATAACTCAGTTTTGCCCATACACTAAACAGTTTTTACTCAGTTTATTACGCAGCTAAATCATAACAACCATTTTAATGTATAATATTTTTCAATAATAGCTACAAAAATTCTTTAGTCTATGACATATATTTTCTACATAACTACATATTAACAACAAATTAATAATTATTGCATCGATAAAAATGCCAAATGAACTGCAAAAGCTACACATATGTTCCGTTTAAACTGCGCTGTTATGGTTAGTGTAGTTAAAAAATCTATTGGCTACAGATTTCACTCAGTCCATACTCACAAGCAATCATATCGAGGTGTAAATCGCCGATTTGAATGAGCTTTGGTATTCAAGTAGAACACTAAAAACCGTCAAGGTTTGCTGGGTAAAAATCATCCCCAAAGTTTAGAGTAAAATTGGTTTCTATTTCAATTTTTTACTACTTTGACTGCAAGGAAAAGTAGTAAAGCGTTTGGTACGGTGTCTGTAACATTTTCAAAAAAAAAAAAAAAATTGTATAGAAATCCTTCATATAGCCTCTAGATGACGAATCTGAACTTAGTTTATGTGGGTGTATGGATGTGCGGAGTCAGCTCGCTCGCTCGCTCGCTCGCTCACTCGCTCGCTCGCTCACTCGCTCGCTCGCTCACTCGCTCGGTCGTCAGACCAAATTTTGTGATCGCAACTCCTCCTAGACGGTTCAACCGATTTTAATGAAATTTTCAGGATAAATTTGTCTGGTGCCCAAGATGGTCATGTGGTTTTGGTTTTTTCCAGTGATGCCAACTTTCCGAGAAAAAAATTACTAAAGTTTTTAAAAATTCATTGTGGCTACATTATTTATCCGATTTTGATCAAATTTTCAGGAAAGATTCTCCTAGTACCCACATACATTACGTAATTTTAATATAATACAGTGTTGCCAACTTTCCGAGAAAAAAATTACCAAAGTTTTTAAAAATTTATTACGGCCATGTTGTTTAACCGATTTTGTTCAAATTTTCACAAAAGATTCTTCTGGTATCCATATAAATTAGATAATTTCAACAAAGAACAGTGTTGCCAACTTTCTGAGAAAAAAATTACTAAAATTTTTAAAAATTTGTTACGGCCATGTTGTTCAACCGATTTTGTTCAAATTTTCACAAAAGATTCTTCTGGTATCCATATAAATTAGATAATTTCAACAAAATACAGTGTTGCCAACTTTCTGAGAAAAAAATTACTAAAATTTTTAAAAATGTATTACGGCCATGTTGTTTAATCGATTTTGTTAAAATTTTCACAAAAGATTCTTCTGGTATCCATATAAATTAGATAATTTCAAAAAAGTACAGTGTTGCCAACTTTCTGAGAAAAAAATTACTAAAATTTTTAAAAATTTATTATGACCACTTTATTTAACCGATTTATGTGATAATGTCAAAGTAGTCTATATATGGGTTTACCTATATACTTTTAATCTTGTTATTTTTTAATTTGACTTCTTCTAATTAAAAATTTATAAAAAATTGTCATTCAATAAAGTTACATCATACAAAACGTCATTAATTATTCGTGAAATAATAATATTTATTTAAATATTTCAAGTTATTTTATACAATCATAAAAAATGTACTTATACCATAATTATAATTTAATATAATAACAATGTCATTAATATCAATTTTACAGAGATAATCGAATAATAATAATAATAATAAAAACTAACTTACACTGCTTTTAATAAATTTAATAATTTTTTTCAAAAAATTGAAATTTTTAGTTTCATTTTCTACATCAGTATCTAATTTGTTAAATAAGCGAAAAACTTTTATGTAGTAAAAATAGCAATTCAGTGAGATTACATCATAGAAAACGTCATCAATTATTCGTGAAATAAAAATGCGTGCATAGTCCAGCTATTGTATAATATAAAAAAAGATGGAACGTAAGTTTGTTATCGTAAAACGAATTGGAAATTCGTAACTGCAATGAATGTCTATTTCTACCACAATAATTTAAAATAAATATAACTTACTTCGTCACTATCAATTCAAGATTATATTTATATCAAATTCATTTCGTTATTTTTTTTATAGAACAACTACAAATTTATAACTGCTTACAAATTTATATTGTTATAAATAAAGAAATAATTAAAATTATATATATATATATATATATATATATATATATATATATATATATATATATATATGCATTATTGATTTTAGTTCTTCTAGTTTATTAACTTAAACAATATATTTTTTTACCACTTTGACTGCAAGGAAAAAGTGGTATAGCGTGTGGTACGGTGTCTGTAATATTTTCAAAAAACAAAAATTTGTATAGAAATCCTTCATATAGCCTCTAGATGACGAATCTGAACTTAGTTTATAAGTGGGTGTATGGATGTGCGTCGTCAGCTCGCTCGCTCGGTCGTAAGTCAAAATTTTGTGGCCGCAACTCCTCCTAGGCGGTTCAACCGATTTTAATGAAATTTTCAGGATAAATTTGGTTTTATTTTTTTCCACCAATGCCAACTTTCCGAGAAAAAAATTACTAAAGTTTTAAAAATTTTTTTTTGGCCATGTTATTTAACCGATTTTACTCAAATTTTCACAAAAGATTCTCCTAGTATTCATATAATCTATGTAATTTTAACAAAATACAGTGTTACCAACTTTCCGAGAAAAAAATTACTAAAATTTTAAAAAATTCATTATGACTATTTTATTTAACCGATTTTAATCAAATTTTCATAAAAGTTTCTCCTAGTGCCTAAATAAATTATGCAATTTTAACAAGATACAGTGTTGCCAACTTATCGAGAAAAAATCACAAATTTTTAAAAAAATTTATTGTGGCTACATTATTTATTCGATTTTGATTAAATTTTCAGAAAAGTTTCTCCTAGTGCCCACATAAATTATAATATTATTAAAATACAGTGTTGCTAACTTTCCGAGAAATGTCAAAGTGGTCTATATATGGGTTTACCCATATACTTCTAATCTTGTTTTATATTAAGATAGCTTAATTAAAAATAAAATTGGTATGTTTTTGATTTTTACTACTTTGACTGCAAGGAAAAAGTAGTATAGTGTTTGGTACGGTGTCTGTAACATTTTCAAAAAAAAAAAAACTTGTATAGAAATCCTTCATACAGCCTCTAGATGACGAATCTGAACTTAGTTTATGTGGGTGTATGGATGTGCGTCGTCAGCTCGCTCGGTCGTCAGACAAAATTTTGTGATCGCAACTCCTCCTAGACGGTTCAACCGATTATAATGAAATTTTCAGGATAAATTTGCCTAGTGCCCAAGATGGTCATGTGGTTTTGGTTTGTTCCAGTGATGCCAACTTTCCGAGAAAAAAATTACTAAAGTTTTTAAAAATTCATTGTGGCTACATTATTTATCCGATTCTGATCAAATTTTCAGAAAAGATTTCCCTAATGCTCCTATTAATTACATAATTTTATTAATATTCAGTGTTGCCAACTTTCCGAGAAAAAAATTACTAAAGTTTTAAAATTTTTATTATGGCCATGTTATACAACCGATTTTACTCAAATTTTCACAAAAGATTCTCCTAGTATTTATATAATTTATGTAATTTTAACAAAATACAGTGTTGCCAACTTTCCGAGAAAAAAATTAGTAAAATTTTTAAAAATTTATTATGACCATTTTATTTAACCGATTTTAATCAAATTTTTATAAAAGTTTTTTTTAGTGCCTAAATAAATTATGCAATTTTAACACAATACAGTGTTGCCAACTTATCGAGAAAAAAATCACAAAATTTTTTAAAAATTCATTGTGGCTACATTATTTATTCGATTTTGATCAAATTTTCAGAAAAGTATCTCCTAATGCTCACATAAATTATAAAATTATTAAAATACAGTGTTGCCAACTTTCCGAGAAATGTCAAAGTAGTCAATATATGGGTTTATCCATATACTTCTAATCTTGTTTAATTTATTTATTGTTTTAAGGGGTTATCTACCTTTTATCTCAAGCCAAATTTGCCCAATATAACTGCGCAATTTTGCCCTGCGCTGCGCAGTTAAAACTGAGTATCTATAGCCCGGTTTATTTTAGGGAGAATTATAGTGTAAAAAGACAATATTTTGAACTGAGTTTGTAGAAATTGCTACTGAGAACATCTAAATATTTAAATGCAGCACAATCAGATCATTTAAATATTATCTACAGTTATTAAAAAAAAATGCATTTCAGATAATACAATTCAAATGTCTTTTTCTTTAAATATCACTTTGTAAATGAAACATTTGAGTTTTATAATGCAATCATCAATAAATATAAATTTAGGTTATCAAAATTTGTAGCAAAAGAAACCAGTAAAAATATCTTTATTTATAAAACAAAGTACAAATTCATTTAAAAAAATATGTCTCGAGGTGATTTGAAGAAATTATCAACTTTTATGTTGTTATTACAAAATATAGCTTATAACGAACTTATTAGTGTTATCATATTTGCGAATTATTTGAGATACCAATTTATTTTTACTAAACATGTTCTTATCATTAGAGTTTCAATTTCTCTACGGATTAGTTGCTGTGTTACAGTTTTGCATTTGTTTATTATTTTGTTTTGTTCGGTTGCTATAGTTACCTAGAGATATTGTTTTTAAGTTTATTAATTTCTACGGTGATTAATTTTTGTGTTCTGTGGAAGCACAACAGTGCGAAGAATAAAATTTATTTTATAGTGAGAATTTTTTTCGCTCCAATATTTATTTTTTGAATTTTAAAAGTTAGTATGTATTTTTACACAGCTAAATTGTGTTTAGTTTAAAATATATTATATATATATATATATATATATATATATATATATATATATATATATATATATACAGTGTGTCCCAGGATTGATGTTACAAGAGGTGTAATGGACTAAAATTTTTTGAATTTCATTTCAAGATTCTGGAATTAAGCCCTGCTTGGCGTGAAACGAATTTTAAGAATTTTTTCGTTTTTTGAAAAACAAAATGGCCGTGACGGTGAAGCAAGAACTATTTTCTTTTCAGGTAAAGTACCCTTTTTGTTTAGGATACGACAAAATTTTATTAAGAAAAGTTGTTTATAATGACAAATCATGGCCGTATACCAAACTTCAGGACGATCTACCTACTTTCATAAAACTGTCTGTTTTAGATTGAACAAAATAAATTGTAGGTATCTATTAATTTATTAAAATTTTTATTTGTAGACCATTGAACGAAACAAATAGTATTTACAACAAATTTAACTTACGAAGCTTAATAATATCATTGATGTGCAATAAATTTATTAAAAATTACTCAGCGTTATCTGCGAATTCGGAATTTACACCAAACGGCATGAAATAAAGAAAATAACAATGGGAGGCCATGAAAAAACAATGGTCTACAAATAAAAATTTTAATAAATTAATAGATACCTACAATTTATTTTGTTCAATCTAAAACAGACAGTTTAATGAAAGTAGGTAGATCGTCCTGAAGTTTGGTATACGGCCATGATTTGTCATTATAAACAACTTTTCTTAATAAAATTTTGTCGTATCCTAAACAAAAAGGGTACTTTACCTGAAAAGAAAATAGTTCTTGCTTCACCGTCACGGCCATTTTGTTTTTCAAAAAACGAAAAAATTCTTAAAATTCGTTTCACGCCAAGCAGGGCTTAATTTCAGAATCTTGAAATGAAATTCAAAAAATTTTAGTCCATTACACCTCTTGTAACATCAATCCTGGGACACACTGTATATATATATATATATATATATATATATATATATATATATATATATATATATATATAACAATAAATATTGAATTATGTGAAATTTTTAAATATTGCTTGTAGTTTGAGAAGCGAATGTTTTCTGGAATATATAATATAGAAAAATTGTTAACAAAAATTATTTTGTATTACACAAAAATTACAAATTTTATTTTAAATCAATTAAATTTTGATTAAAAAACTAATTAACTCAAACAGTTTATTTCATGAAAATATGAATTTTAATGTTTTTTTTTTTGAAAATAATTATTACAAGACCTTGACTCGTAATTTGTATTTTGAATTCAAATAATTTATAAGTCCTTTTAAAAACTCGTTTTAAAATACTTAATGTGCAATAAATATTTTCGCAAATTACATGGTGACTTTTATTTCTACAATAAAAATAATTTTTATACAATTAAACAGAAAATAGTTTTTCAAATGTTTGCAGTTTTTTTTTTGTAAAACCAACCAGTGAAGTTAAAAATCTACAACATTTGCTAGTTGACTTTCGTTTGTTTGCGATCGGTGACTCGAAAATAATTATTGTGCGTGTTTTATTTTTGTTGTGGCGTTCTTTTGTTTTAACATTGCAGTGAGTGCTAAAGATACTATTGTTTGTGGATTTTTTGCTTGTTATTTTTTCTAAGAGTTTGCCTATTTAGTACAATTAATTAGTGACTTGTGAGTGTTTTTTTGTGAATATACTGACGTCAGTAGTTATATTTGTTTCATGAATAAAAAAATTAGTGTAATTATAATTTTACATAATTAGGAAAACAGAAATTGAATATGGGATTAAAACAGTTTCTTAAAAAAATAGGTATGTAATTTTATTTATTTATAATTTTTTGTTACAAATTCGTTACTATAATTAAATATAATTTTAAATTATTTAGAGTTCACTAAAGAACAGATTTTTTTGACAGAATTACTCGCTTATTATTAGCCAAAAAAGTAATAGATACACTGAAAAAAATTATTACGGAGTTAAGTTTATGTAACTTTCTAATAGGAAATGTGTAATTATTTTTAGTTAAATCAAATTAAAACACAAATATTTTACATCATTTTTACGGGTAAATTTTAGCATTTTTAAATGATTCACAAAAAATAACAAAACTTGAAGAAAAATTTACATATTTTTGAGTAGAGTTCCGTTTCAATGATTTAAAACAAATATTTGTATTTTATTTTCGTTCAGTTGAAGAAATTCTTCCTATAATGTTTGTTAAATTAACTCGAAAAATTAATATAGGAATTACTAAATTTTCGTATTAAGTACAACTGAAATTACAATTTTAAACTGTTTTGCTTGAAAATGAGTTCGTAGTTCACATGAAGTTGATACAGCGTTTCTAAGCGAACAAAGAGTATATAGTAACAAGTACAAAAACATTGAGATATAAAAAATATATCAACTAATTACGTGCTATATTTGAATATCGATGATTTTTTTTGCTTAGGTTATAATTCAGAATAACAGAATATTTCACGAATAGTAACAACAAATAATTATAAATTAAATATAAATAAATAGCAAATAAAAAAAACTAACTGAAAAGTGATATTACAAAGTTAAAAATCATACAATGACGATCTATCAAATCACACTATTAGTATTCATAGATTGTACGATCGTTTCTAATTGGTTTAAATCGATTCCGCTTAAAATTTTTGAATTTAGTTTACATATTTTCCGGGGGTTTTGTTCGCTTAGAAGCACTATACCTTGTTGTTATTGATAATAAGTAAAACTTTTGCTATATACTGTACATAGAGTGGATATGTAATAAAAAATTCTTAGACAGCAACCAAAGTTAAAGCAAGCAATTTATTTTGCGTCTAGCTAACAAATATGTGTATACACATGTATACGCATTTGCATGAAATTTGATGCCAGACATTCTAATAAAACCTGACACATTATTTTATTATTACAAGGATTATTTACTTACTGTTCGCTACTTTTAGTACTACTATTACTAAACTACTGCAGAATATAATCTTGCAACAATTTATCTAACAACTTGAATAAATATTTCTATAAAAAATATAAAATTCAGTTGTAAAAGTGCTTCACAAAGCAAGATTATCTATCTATCTTGAAAACATTTAGTTTTCAATTTGATTAAAAGGATAAGTGGTATTCGTGTGATATTATAGTGTTTGCAACATTATCAAAAGTAGTGATGTGACGAATAGTAGTTTAGCCGAATAACGAATATTCGGCCAAATTTGAACCGAATATTCGGCTATATCAAATAGTATAATTTTTGTCTTTGTCTTATAGTCTTTTAGATGACAAATCTGAACTTAGTTTGTGAGGATGTATGTATTTATGTTGTAAATTATCTTCGTATTTATAAAACGAATCGTTAAATAACAAATTCCGAGATTCAGTACAATGTTTGAAATGTTTTATGATGTGTAACATAACAATTATTGGACATAGTCCAATAATTTTTATTTTAACGATTTATTATATTAATTTTTAATTTTTTATGAATAAATATTTGAACAATAAATTTGGAAAAGAAAATCATGTTTTTCGTATATTTACTTGATTAAAAAATTATTATTCTAGTTTAGTTACATTTACATAAATAAATAAAGCATTATTTATTTAATATATCAAACCGTAAAGAAATTAATTACAACGACTTTCATTTTTCTATGATTAATTTTTTATTTAAGTAACTCTTTCAAGTTATAATATCATATTTTTCTCACGATTATATGTAATAATAGAACATGTTATATAACCGGATATGATATGTTGATTGTATAAATTGTTCATGGTATAAATATACATCAAGGTGTTTGAATTATCTTCCCTTTACTTACGCGGCCCCCTTAAACTACGCCACTGGCCGGTAATGGAAAATGGACGCTGCGTAATGGGAATAGATGAAGACAAATGTGTCCATATTATGAATTGTTATACGTTTCACGACGTGTTTAAATTAATTCATGTTAAGATTTGGAGTTTAGACACTTGTACTACACCCAGATACAATTAGATTTCAATTTAATATGTAACTAATTTGTTTGTGTTCGTTGGACATGATTTATTTTATTTGATTTTTTTCTTTGTAGATGTTATAATAAGACAATGTGAGCTATTCTTTTTAACTCTTTGTTTCCTGGTGGTTATTTAGAAAAATACTTTAAAAAATGTGAATTATTATGATACTTTTTTATATTTTGCAAGAAAAACAATGTATACTTTTATACCTATGGTAGACAAAGGGTTAAATGAATATTTATATCAAAATTAATAATATAAAATTATGCTGGAATTCTGAACAGATATGAGGTCCGGGAAGTTAGCGAAGCCACTTTCACCAAACAAAAAATAAAATATTGATTAATTTGTCGTAAATTAGTCGTAAATTTGTCGTGAAATCAAAAAATTTGTCGCGCCCTATTTTAAAAAATTATTGATGGCTTCGCTAACTTCCCGAAAAAGTTAGCGAAGCCATCCTTCAAAATTAAAAAAATATTAATAAAATGAACCGCGGATGTAGCTTATAATTTATCGTAAATAAGTCGTAAACGAATAAGAGTAATTTTGTAACGAAATTATTATTACAGAAATAATAAACTTAACGAATGTGTATGCGTACAATGCATATATGGATAGAGCATGTACAACAAAATAAAATCGAACAACAATTTTAGTAACGATTAATTTACGAAAATTTAATATCTAATAATTAACGTGAAAAAATTATTTTTTATTTTCTAAATTAGGTGGCCAGCCAATTTACAACGAAAAATTGGCACGGCCACTCTTCGAATAGTTAGTCGAAGATCACAGTGCTTATAACGCTTATTTAAAGAACAAAATGTAACTTTTTGGTATATATTTTTTGAAAACAACAGCTTATAGAAAATTAATAATATAGTTATTAACATAAAAAAATATAGTCCAGTCAAATAAGGTTTTTACTTCGGAAAAATTAAAAGTGACCTGAATTTTTGTGTACACCTTTATTTGGTGTTTTCAAACAACATCCAAAAAGTACCCTTGATTTGACCTTGAGCTTCACGAGTTATAGGGCGCTAATGTATTAAAAATTTGTTTTTTCGCTTATATCTTCTTTGCTATTGACTTTAGCTATAGAACATTCTACAGAGAAATTGAAGTTTACAAAATTCTCTACAAAAAAGTATTCTAGTAGTTTTTTCGTAAGTCTATCCGTTTTACCGTAGTATAGGTGTTAAAAGTGTGAATCCAATACGAAGTACCCCATTCCACACCACCTTTGAGGTTGAGTACGAGGCGCATTTTTTTTAAGGGGGCATAGTAGTATTTTATGATCAAAAAATCGATTTTTTTTATTTAATATTATTAAAGAGTAATGACTAAAGAATCGTTTTCACGAAACCGTATGTCAAAATTATAAAAATTACGAAAGTTACATCACTTTTTGTAAAGAAACATAAAAATTCACTTGGGCTTTTCTTATGTGACATTAAACACATTCTGAAACTTTTTTTTGTCGGTTCCAGTGATATCTCTAGAACAAACAATCGGATTTATTTGAATTTTTGTTCTTCTGAAAGCTAATAGAATTCCGCATCGTTTGACCCATCCTTTTTTTAAAATTTTGATTTGTTATATTTTTTTTACGTCGAAGAAGTCAAAAAATAGGGCAAAAAATTGACCTCTTTTTTTGCAAGCCCGCCATTTTGCGAAAAAAAAACAATTTTCAAAAAAATATCGGTCAAACGATGGGGAATATATTCAACTTTAATAATCCGAAACGAGTTTTGTTTCCAATAACCCAGTCCCGAAATATCTATGGAACCGTGGACCTCGGCACTTCAGATTTGGTCTACGGGATAGGAGGGTAGGGAGGGGAGCTTTCGGGGGAGGGGGGTGAAAAAATTCTGACGTATTTTTCAATAAAGGATCTACATTATACAAAAAGTTTCAATGCTTTACACCTTCCCGTTATTGAGAAAAAAAATAATGAAATTGGACTACTTTTTCATTGAAAAAAGTATTATGCCCCCTTAATGTGGTATCCTCTTTAGGCCTAATCCACAGTCTCATTCGATCAAAATATCTTCTCAATACTTCTTAAAACAGTCAAAATAGACTTATCTTAAGCTTATTTATTTAATTACTCTATCTGTTCAACTCCTGGTATATTATACATAATTTCAGACTTCAAATTGGTTGTGGAACTCGTATTACTGTCGTGTTACCCTTTAAATCAACGTTCACAGCGAGTTTTTGCAGAATGGGTTAGTCCTACATCAAAAATACCAGAACACTTTTTTGTAGAAAATTTTGTAAACTTCAATTTCTCTGTAGAATGTTCTATAGCTAAAGTAAATAGAAAAGAAGATATAAGCAAAAAAACTAATTTTTGCTACATTAGCGCCCTATAACTCGTAAAGCTCAAGGTCAAATCAAGGGTACTTTTCGGACGTTGTTTCAAAACACTAAATAAAGGTGTACACAAAAGTTCAGTTCACTTTTAATTATTCCGAGGTTTTGCCGTAAAATTGTCTAATTTGACTGGACTAATAATAAACAAATTAGTGAGTATGATTTTTTTCAATGTGAAAGCAAATTTTTCTTATAGTTGCAAACTTTTCGGCTTTAAGAAATAGGTAGGTATAATATGCGACAGAATTTTAGAATAATGTCTAAAGAAGTTTTTTTATTTAAGTTTTTTTTTTTTTATTTTGTACCATTTTTCTAGTTATAAACCTGTGAACTTAATTCATGAATTAGCGCCCGGCAAACCATGTGAATTCTTAACATATAGCCGCAACCTCCGCTATACGTACGTAATTACGTATATAATCGTATTTATTATGTAATATACTTATAGACTAATTTTATGATTTTATATTTATGTTAACTAAAATAGAAACTTATTTGTATTTGACATTACTCGTATCCCGAGAAACGGCCAGACTACTCATGGTACATAAGTACATATTTTTAATGTATCTATTTTATTGTTGTTAAATTATTGTTTTGTATATTATTTATTTAAATATGCATACGCATTTAACATAAAGTAAAGCTATAATACGAATAAATGTTTATTTGTAAGTTTATAGCTTATTGCCGCCCCCACAAAGTTTGAAAACATTTTTTGGTTATTACAATTTATTTATAATATATTTATTTATGTATATACAAACATATATTCTACATGTCTTCCGAGAATGTTGCATGTTCAGGATAGTAGAGTAATTAAATACATAGGCAGTGTGATAGAAGCAATTTAATTTATTAACAATTAACAAACAGAATGTAACTTCTTGTATAAAAGAATTTAAAGCAAATACATAAGACATCCTACCCTTAGCCAAACTTATCTTATCGCATTCGTCGTCGTATGCCCTCGTGTCGAGCCGAAGGCGACGTTCGTTAGCAGAACAACCGAATGTCTAGTATATTCAACATTGCTAAAATAAAAATTTCAAACATATATTCGTTACAAGTTTGTATCTGTTTCACATTGAAAAAAATCTTACTCACTAATTTGTTTATTTATTTTTTATGTTAATAACTATATTATTAATTTTCTATAAGCTGTTGTTTTCAAAAAATATATACCAAAAAGTTACATTTTGTTCTTTAAATAAGCGTTATAAGCACTGTGATCTTCGACTAACTATTCGAAGAGTGGCCGTGCCAATTTTTCGTTGTAAATTGGCTGGCCACCTAATTTAGAAAATAAAAAATAATTTTTTCACGTTAATTATTAGATATTAAATTTTCGTAAATTAATCGTTACTAAAATTGTTGTTCGATTTTATTTTGTTGTACATGCTCTATCCATATATGCATTGTACGCATACACATTCGTTAAGTTTATTATTTCTGTAATAATAATTTCGTTACAAAATTACTCTTATTCGTTTACGACTTATTTACGATAAATTATAAGCTACATCCGCGGTTCATTTTATTAATATTTTTTTAATTTTGAAGGATGGCTTCGCTAACTTTTTCGGGAAGTTAGCGAAGCCATGAATAATTTTTTAAAATAGGGCGCGACAAATTTTTTGATTTCACGACAAATTTACGACTAATTTACGACAAATTAATCAATATTTTATTTTTTGTTTGGTGAAAGTGGCTTCGCTAACTTCCCGCACCTACAGATATGTAGCATTACAGAATATTTTGTCTGTCTCTAAATGTAATTTTTGTAAATGAAATTTTTGTTTCGATAGAATAAGACGAAACATTTTGTAACATTATCAGAATAATTCTAGTATTAGTTTATTTAATATTAACATTTTTAAAGTTATGCAATCACATAATGTAATATACACAGGTGTATTGTTGGTTGCAGAACAATATAAAGTCAATGAACTTTAATAATTTAAAATGAAAAAGCTTTAGGATTAAGATCTGTATATGTTTTATTTAAATATCAACGCGACGTTTCGATATACATAAATAACAAACCAGCAAAACAGAGAAACAAGTTATTAGATGACTAGTTAAAAAAATAATAATAAAATTAAAATTAAATGAAGCAAAATTTTATATAAATTAGTGCCTTTACATTGATTGATGATATCTTTTTCTTTATAAATTTCTATCAATCTACTGATTGTTGAGTTTTGCAATTATTTTAGTATCTTCGAATATTTTACACCATGAATGCATGTTGCGCAATAGCGGATGTATCTGGATGGTTCAGACCCCTGAAGTTTATAAAACATTCCAAAAGGTATTTTTTAAGTTTATCAAAATATTTGTCATGAATTAGTAATTATAAAAAATTGTTAAATTAAAAAATAAAGTAGGAAGATTTACTGGTTTTTTTCTTTCAAAAAAGTGTTTTAAAAAGAGTAGGTACAATGAAAATGAATAATGATGGCTTTTACTATAAAATCAGTTTTAAGTTCCGTTTGAACTAATAATTGTTTTAAAATAATACTGCTGTCATATGATCAGAACTAACACATTTAAATAATATCGTATTTATCGTATTTTCCGTACACAGCCGGTCGTATTGTATTTCCGTACACAGCCGTATTGACGATCGTATATACTCGTATATGCTCGTATTTATCGTATTTTCTGTACACGGCCGGCCAGCCGTACTGACGATTTTATTAGCTAGTCTTTTCGACTAGCTAATACTGTATCAGGACAGTATTGGGCCATATGGTTATTAAATACCTAATTTTTGTATTTGTTGGAATTGACTTAGTGATAGATATATGCATTAGGATTTGTGGCCAACCACTTATCACTTCAAGAGATTTTTTGAAAATATCTTTAAGTATGCAGAATTCTTTGCTGTAACTTTCGTAGAAGTTACAATTTGGTTTGCTTATTTGAGTAAAATTTGTATTTTACTCGCTTTGAATCAGTCTATGTTTGTCCTCGCTTTAGTTAAGTCTACGTTTGCCCTCTCGTTGGTTAAGTCTACGTTCACCTTCGATTTAGTTAAATCCGTAATACAATTGCGCTTTTTTTCACGTTTAGAGTGTCAGAGACCTCTAGTTTGCTTTATTTTACTAAATTTGCTTGTTCGTTTTTTCTTTTAATTAAGTTTTTACATCTCTTATATTTTCCATTTGTAACTTATGTTTTTTTTTATGTATTGTTGTATATTAGTGTAATTTGTGTTTGTATTAATTTATATAGTTAACTTCTTATTTAATTAAAGTCTAATTAATAGAAAAATATATGGAATTGCATGGTCACTACCTTAATGCACGCTTCTTTAAGTTTATAAATATTAAGTTTATGTTTGATCGTGTTACCAACCAATTAGCTTTCTAAATTTTTTATAATACAAATTATTTATATGAAAAATAATCCATATTTTTGCATTAGCATAAACTAGACCAAAAAAACACAACATTTTCCCATACAAATTATAATTTGCAAGACTCCAAGCTAGGTAGAAAACTCAAATCTCGTATGCATAGTGGTATCTCTACCGTTGATGACAGTTTGCTAGAGAAGCGAGAGATGTCACTAACATCTTGCAAGCGCCATTTTGCTTTTGTTGCATTCTGCACATGTCTTACGTATAGCGAATATAAGTGTGTGCTCCGTTCCATTCATATATTATATAATATGCATGTAAGATATGTGTAATAATACTATAGTGTAGTTTGTTCTATGTTTTTTTTTGCCTTATGTTGCCTTGTGTCTATCTGTCTGACTGTCTTGTGCCGTCTTTTCCACTTTGAACAATGCTTACTGTTCTGCTGTCTAGGTCTTCAGGTAGATCACATAAGAGGTGAAGGTTATAAAGTTTAATTTATTCATAGTGAGGTTTCGATTTTGTATATTTGAACGAGATAACAGACGTACTGCTCAGTTCCTATTTGATATTTACACTGTAAAAAAAATAATTAAATTTGTAGGTTCACTCGAACACAGAAAATCTGAAGATGACTGAAAAGTCGAAACGCGTTTTTGCTAAAAACAATAACGAACCTGATAGGGAATTTAATAACATTATAATTATACTAATACTTCTCAAATATATATTGTTATCATGTATTTTTAAAAATTCTGATAAAAATTAATAGAATTGTTTAAACTTCACATGAAAAAAATAATGAAAATGTATTTTAGAAATTTTTATTGATTACATTGAAAACAATATGAATATAATTCAAAAGAAATAAATGATTTCTAAAGTTTTATATAAAAACAAAAAAAAACGTTAATTACATTTTTAAATAATAGCAATAAAAAAATTACATTATTTCTTCAATTCAAGTAACATTATATAATTTCTATTGTTAATATTTTCTACAATAAACGTACAATATAATTAAGAAAAACAAGATATATAAATAAATAATGCAGTTTCTCTTTCATATAACAACTTTTTATCGTAAAATTGAAAAAAAAAATAAAAACCGTTCTTTTCCACTTATTCAACGCAAAATAAAAAATCTCTACTTGAAACGGAAATGACATAAAACAAAGCCACACTCACACTGTACAACAATCAATTAATTTATCAACATCATGGACTTAACAATACCTCGACAAGAATTCTTCATTGCTTCATTCACGCATTGTTTTTAAAGCTTTCAAAGTTCGAAAGCATCCCAAAACAAATGAATGGATGGATATATAGCATGCATTTAAAACTCCCAAAACCAATAATTCGAAATCTAAGTGAGATATTAAAATTATCTAAAAAATCAAAGAATAGACGGGTTATAAATTAACTTAAATTATCACTGAAAAAAATTATGTAATATTACATAAACATTTCGCGTAAAAATTACAAATTAATTTTTTAACTGTAGATACCTTGGCATCGCACAATATATACCATATACTGTAAAAAATGAATGTAAATTTACATTGATTATCAAAGTAATTTTACCATATTTTATGTTGTAATTTTTATGAATTTTTGTAAATTTAACAAAGAAATAGATAACATCAATTAGTTTGAAAGCACTGATTTAAATAAAATTTGGCTTTCTTTAATTAACAATTTATAAATTTTATGATTTAGTTATTTATTTTTTAACCTAGTAACTTGTTTCTCTATTCTGTTTATTTACTGTAAATATCATTTGTATAATTTTTCCTGATAAGTACGTTTTGATGAGTACCTGGAGTATGTCGAAACGTCAATTAAAAATTAATATAATATTAATATATCTTATCTTGGTTTTGTCTTAATATAATAATGTTTTACTGCAGTAAATATCTTTGAGAACTCATTATATAAAAATAAATCGGCTTTAGGTTTAAGTTCTATATTAATATTTATTAATAATTGCCGTTTCGACAAACTCCACGTCCGTTTTCATTTGTATTAGTTTTTCTGATGAAGACGGATTTTGAGTTCGTTGAAACGTCGATTATTAATAAATATTAATACAGAACTTAAACCTAAAACTGTTTTATTTTAAAAAATTATAAAATTACATTAAAAATGTAGTAAAATTACTATGATTATCAAGTTACATAAATATATATTACATTTTTTACAGTGTGCTACTAATAAAACTATAATTTCTTGTAGTTTTGCAGCTGGCCCGACCACCGTTTTTGTTTTTTTTTAAAGCGATTAAACTTTTAAAAACGTGGTAATTGATTAGTTAATAAATGGTTAAAAATGTTTGTTATGTTTTTTATTTTTTTGCTGACATGGTTCTGCCAGCTTGATACAGCTAGAATAGAATCTATAACTGTGTTTTTTTTTACATTCCACTCAGATCAGTAAATCTTTTAAATGAGCTGAGCTGAGCTGAGTTTTGCTGAGTGAGTTGTATTGATAAATAAAACAGTTTATTTGAAAGTGACGTTTAAAATCTAAGTTCCACATATGATATAACCTAAAATATTAGATGTATTTGGATTGTTTGCGTTGATAATTTATTGCAACTCGCCGGATATCTATTGTTTGATTTCAAAAAAAAATTCAAATATAAATGCCAACCAGTATCAAACACGTTATCAAATCTGAAACTAGGAAAATTTGAATTGCGCATGTGCGCTCACTTGAATCTCAGCTAAGCACTAGCTAAATATCAAACTCAGTATCGGTAAAGGGGGAAGCAATTCACTCACTTCGATAAATAAAACAGCTATTATTTCAAGGTTACTGATATTTGCTGATCTGAGCTGGGTTTTTCGGTAAAAAAAACACAGCTTATGTATATGAAATGCTTCACTTGAAATGCCCACCCTAACAGACTGTTAAAGTTTTATACAGTCGTTATAAATCACCCTGTTACATCTATCTCCTGCTTTTTATATAATTTTAATATCTTTTTTAGATTTTTACACACACACACACACCGTATAGGTATGCAATAGGGGGGGGGGATAATGACGCTGTCCCTCCCCCTCCCAATGGGTGACAATAAAAGTGTTGTTGTTATTAGAACAATGACGTGTATATGTCATGGGTGTGTGTGTGTATGGGGTGTTTGTAATTATTATTAGTGACCCGCATTTAAAAACACGTTTTTCTGAACAGAACATGTCAATTTGATTGACAGTTCGATGGTGTGATTGTAACTTTTTGTCATGCCAGAGCCGCACTGCGATAATGCTGACAGTGAAATTGATTGATTTTGATTTTTCGGGCTGTGTGTTATAGGTTTTTTAATAATGAGGCATTGTAAAAAGTATCATATACCTAGGTATGAATGTCGTGTATTGTATATGTTCGATGTAAATTTAATCGTCATATCACTTATGATAAGGGAGATATTATAATCATACCAAATTTGACATATCGAGATTTTTACGGATAAATGTAAAACGTAAGAATCGACTGTTTTTAGCGTGATGGTCCGTCTATCGGTCTGTGGCAAATTCGGCTGACTGAATTTTTATAAAATTTCATATTTGGATAGCGCTTATCAAAAAGGTACCAACCGCCAAATCACGATTTTTGAGTTAAAGGCACCAAACGCCTATAAATACCTTATATTAGATTGTTTAAAAGTAACCAAGCGTTATAGATGCTTGGAAAGACCTCTGTTACTGAGGTTACCAAGTTGCTTGCCTATAGACTAGCCTGATACAGTCACAATTCAACTGAATTTTACTCAGTGTCACAAATTGGCGGTTGGTACCATTTACATAAGCGCTATCCATTTAAGCTTCAGAAGTGAATATCTCAATTTAGTCAACTTTTATTAAAGATCTGCCATTCGGAAGTGATAATTTATTGATGTCATTTTTATGTATTTTACGAATATTTTGCAACAGAGATACAGGTATTTCGAAAAAAATTAACAACAGTTACTAAATAAGTTATAACTAATAACAGTAGTTGTTGTTATATAAATTTTTATATTTCATAAATTTATTTAATATGATGACGATCGGTTCTGTTGTGGCCATAGCAGATTTTTTTTAATGATATAATTTTGATTGTTTTGAATTTGCAGCTAAAGAATTTTATTTTATTAATACTGCTGTGGACTGGTTGCATGAAACATTTTGTTAATTTGTTATTTGACCAATCAATGAGACGTTTCAAAGGCAGTTGATATTCGAGTTGTGTATTTAACGACATTGAAAAAAAAAAAACTTTAAAACCAAAGTTTTTCCTATTAATCGTAATGTAGATGGGAACATAATACAATATTTTGTTATATTAATAAGAGAGAGAAGTTTTGTTTATAAATATGTTTGTGTTTATATTTGCTTCCATGCTTCTGTATTAGCTGGCAAGTCTATTTTAGATATTAGAGGAGTCAGGATACAAAATATAAACAAATACTATATACATTCTTATTTGATGAGTATAACAAATCAATCCATGTTTTAGGTATAGGCATTACGTATCTATATTTATGGTTGATCTGATGGATAGACACATTCAGACATTATTTTGAAATACTAAATCAAATTTAGTATAAATGTCAGAAACTTCAAATAATCTTCATAATTTATACTAATAAGTAATAGGCATATCATAATGAAACGTTATTATTTTCCATTTTGTAAAAATATAAATTTTAACTTTGTTAAAACTACATAACTAACTCGTCATTTTGTAAACAGATACGAATAAATCAAAAAAATTTATCGATATTTTTTACAGCACGTCGATTACTAAAGACGCGTGATTTTCAATCTTTTTTCAAGTGTAATCCAATACATACTTACATCGAAAAAGCGAAATGATCGTAAATATAGACGTGGTTTAAGCACAACACAACGTAACGTAAAGCCAACGTTACAATGTAAATTACAGCTGATTTCATAACGGATTGTAATGAGAGGTTTGTTGTTACAAAATGAAATTTGAAGCTGAAAAATAAATCACGCTTATTTATGCGCGGAAATTTTCGTTCGTTTGATGCCTCTTGCTTTTATTGCGCATGCGTGTCTGTATATGTTTCAATATTTTTTTGTTTTTATAGGTTAGATACACTGTGAAATGTACAAACGTCAATCTTTTGTTTATAATTTTTTAATGTTGTGACATTGAAGTTTAACATGGAAATAAAACGATTTTATAATTTAGTTCTGTATTAATTTTTATTAATAATCAACGTTTCAACATACATCATACAAACAAAATAATACAAATGACGTATACAGTAAATAAACACAACATAGAAACAAGTTAGTAGGTAATAAAATAAGTAACTAGATTATAAAATTTATAAATTTTATTTTATGTTAAATCGAAATGAAAACTGAATCGGCAAGAGGTTTAAATTTTTCTAGTGGTTCTAACCTTGTTTTTTCGAAATATTATAAAAATTGAGTAAGCCTAATAACTTGTAACTATGTAACGTAAAAATATTGTATTACAGTTGTGTACGATCTTTGATTTGGTTTCCTGTCTATTGTCATTTTATACATGAATTAGATTCAGTACAAAGAACATTTCTGAAATATATTACTTTTAGAACAGATAAAGTATATCCATGACATATTGCTAAGTAGATTTGGCTTTGAAACCTTGGATTAGAGACGAATTAAAACTAGTATAGTTATATTGTACCAATTACTGTATAATACGGTTGACTGTCTTAATGACATAATGTACAGAAATTTTAATAATTGTTTATCTGATTTTGATATTTTTCATGAAAACTTACATTCACTAATTAATAGTTTAAATAATTAAGTCATAATAAAATATTTGTTTGTATATGAATATGATATATTAACTGATTTGTCAATTTTTTTATGTAGTTTGTCCTGTAATTATTGGTTGTATAATTTAACAATTTATACAATAAAAACTTTGAAAATTGGAATACACATATTTTGTGCAATGAGTTTACTTTTCTGCTCTCAATATGTTAGCTTTATTACTTTTAAAATACATGTAACTAATGCAGTTACAGAATAATAATAATGACTTTATTGAAAACAAAACAAAAATATAGACTTGTAATTAAGGCTAATCAATATTGCCAATATTTCTCTCTAGACAGCCATCAAAAACACTAAGTTATTCCCGCATTGTTTTCCACTTAATAAATGAGTTAATTCCATATATACCACAATTGACGCATGCGCACTTTCTCGCGAAGAATAGACGAATATTAATCATATACGGCAAAAGGTAAAGAATATACCACTTCCACATTATTGTATAGTGCTATGCTACACTTATAATGCATTTTATATTTAAGACACATCAATTTTGCTTTGCTTTGGAGCCAGACGAAGACGGAAGATCTAGAAGCGTTTGTTCTAATTACGAAAGATAGACATCCATCATTTGATAAGATGGATGCGTTTTGCAAATTACATTAACCTTAGGAAAATGCAACCATAGCTGCTTAATAAATCTTATTAAAATGCAATAGACTTGGCTTTTTATGCAGAAACTGGTCTATATTCGTATAGAAATTAGTTTACGTAGTGTATTTCTTATTTATGAAAAAGTGTTTTTATAAGTTTTAACATTAAAAATTAAAAACTCAGTAGTTAATATTTACCACTGACAACCACGGTAACAAATAGTATATTATGTTACGAGGAGTAGAAAGCGATGATTATTGTGTTGAGCTCAGATGGCCAAGGCAAAATCGAGATCAAGCAATCTGGGCGAAACACAAAAACAGATTTTTCTATTCCAAGATGCATATACGATTTTTTTCTTTAAGCGTTCTAAACGAAACTAAACTAAAAATAAATAAAAATACATGCCAAGTAACCTTAACTTTACTAACAGTTGTAGAACAGTATGTATATCTATATATTATTTATATTAGTTGGTGATTTGTGAGAATTAATCTTTCTTTGGTCGAGTACCCTGCGCGGTACACATTGCATTTCTTACACTTCTTCACACATTTTTAATAATCAAATTCAAATTCAACCGCGAATAAAAAAAGCAATTGTCAATTAACTTAAAACTTAACTTAATAGTTTTTAATATAGCCATCGGAGATATCAAATTAAATACACTTAACTCTGTTATATGCAGTTTCTGACCATTTTGGACCGGTACATATTGCATTTCTTGTACTTCTTCACACATTTTAAATAATAAAATTAAAATTCAAGCGAAAATAAACAATGCAATTGTCAATTAACTTAACATGACGTAGTTTTCTCAATATTGCAGTCGAAGATGTCAGATTAAATACACGTGACGTTTTAGTTATGTTTGGTGCTGCCACCAGTGGTGTATATAGTAACTAACTACTGTATAATAATGTCATTATTGTATTAGTAATATTATTATTAGTAATAATCTCTTTCTGCATAGGCAATACGGTAACGTAATATTAATATTATGATACGCTTAAAGAAAATTAATTTTTTAAGTAATAACCTATCAGGCAGACAGACACATACATACACAATTACGCCATGTACCCAAAAAGATATGGCACAAACTCTTTCCACTATCCTGAAATCAGTTTCCTCCAAACATTTCTATCTAGACAAGTAACTTTAGCTGCATCCACATTTATATTACTTCTCATACATGCTCTTCTATTTCTACTACCACTTATATTTTTACAATATTATAGATCATAGGCAATTTTTCGCAATTGTGGTTATTTGTAATTATTTGTGATTAACTAAGTAGTTAATATCACAACTTCAAGAAAGAATTAACTTTCACAGCATATCAGCAATTTTGGACATTTTAATTCGTAATGCTAGTAGAGAATTATTTTATCGTCTGAATTTTCAAATAGAATTAATATTTTCTTTTCATGACTCAGTAGTTAATATTTATCACTGATAACCACGATAGCAAAAAAAATTGTTTAAGATGTTTTGTAACAGAATTAAGCTTTGCAGTATCTGATCAACTCCCACTTTAGTTAGGTAGAGAATAATTCGACTATCTTTATTTTCAAACAGAATTATTTTTTCTTCTTCAAATCTTTTAATCTTTTTAATACCGTAAATTTTAGTCTCTAAAATCGAACTGTTTCCTTTGAACACAGTATTCAAGTAAGTTTAAAACCAACATAAATATAAGGCATAAAACAAGCAAAAAAACACAGTGATCGGTTCATTCTGATAATAATTCTCTATTCTTCGGCGCAAAGTATAACGAAGAGTACTGTAGCACGACACGACAATACCTTCCTTGCTTCTTCTCTGCGAAACCGATGCTACGCGAGAAGAAAAGTGTTTTTGCTCTCCGGACGTAACGATCTAATTAATTCCGATAGGTAGTTATAGGTGGAGCGCTCGCGCGCGGGGCGCCTAAAGGGGATCCGGTAACATTCGATGCACGATTCGTGCCATAGTTCGACGTTCGGTCGCGTTTCCGATTAAAAGCAGAGACTCCCTATTAACCGTCAACGATCAAAAGCTATATTAGACACAATCTAATATTCGTTTTTTTTTTCTTTGGCTCTCCTAGTTGTCTTTCTTTCGTGGGTTTCTGTTTAAAACTGATTGGAATCAGTTTGATGCGATTTACGAAGGTGTTCCGGCGCAAATTGAATATTATTGATTTAACGTAAATTGCAATTTTAATGTTTTTCTATTAAAGACGGTGGCGAGGAATCTGTGCAAGCAAAAAAAACAGTGTTCTTTTGTGTATGTTTATTGCAAGTTACACACATAAAAAATATGTAATTAAAATTATTGCGAAAGAATTTTCAAAAAAAATGAATTTTTGTATGTTATTAAATTACGCCAAAGCGAAAATTATTTTAAATAATAAATAGTTAAAAATAAGAAACTAATCTTTAGGCAAACGCCTAAAGATTAGTAGTTGGCTGTTTTAAAAAACACATTGTATATAATTTTCTTGGACACATCGTATATAATTCATTGTATTTAAGTGAAATAATACAGCTTAGGTGGAGATATAAAATGCCTAAAAATATCGCATTAATAAATTTAAGTAGTAGATAGCTTTGAAAAAATGAATGTTTTTTTTCGCTGAAATATTGGATTTCGTTTTCTGAAAAATGTCAAAATGATATGAAAATGATGAAAATACATCTCGTACAGTATTTCCGCGGTAAGATCTATTCATTCAGCCATTAAGGGATACGCTTAGCTACAGTTTAATGTGCGCCAACATAATATTTGCCACTTTCTACCTTAAAAGATGCTTAAAACGCTTTAAAACGCTGTGGTTGATTTATCTTCGTTGCAGACGTTTCGTCATACATCGTAAATGGCATTCTTAGCGCTTGGTGACTGAAAGACAGTTTCTGTTCTGCAATCTGTTACGCTGTTGACCGATTCTGTTTGTTAGTTGTACATCAACGACTCGCACCATTGCAAATGCAAGTAAAAATTGTTAAGAAACTATGGCCCGAATTCTTACCTCACTTTTAAAAAAGATTTTTGTCAAAAGCACTTTTGACATCGTTTACTTAAATTTACTTATTAAGTAATTTTAATTACTTTATTTGAATTTTATAATATTAGATATGAAAAATATATCAAAAATAGAAATACTCTTCATATTTGATAAGAGATAGAGGTGAAAATTTATTCTTCATAAGTGGTGGGAATACGGGCCTATATGTTCAGCTTCTCGAGTACGTTCCACCTAGGAATTACGGGGAATTGATGATGATAATGAATATAAGTATGAATAAGGTAAAATGTTTAAATTTTGCAAGATTTTGAGCTAAGCACGTTTACTAGGTGCAGTTTTGTTGCACGGTTCTCGGTTATTCTATCACGAGAACACGACCCAACTGTAAGTTTATGATAATAGTATTTGAAACCGATTCATTTAGGGACATCGTGCAGTGCAGTGAACCAAACACTAGCCGGTTGCTGCGCGCTTTGCAAATTCTTCGCCAAACAACTCACTATCACACTAAACGGAAACGGTAGCCAAATAAATTAATCTCACTTGTATAACCAGGAAGAGATAGACCTGCACTGTGTGACATCACGGAAAATAATTCATTAACAAAATTAAGACTTGGCAAGATGGTTGATTCAGTTTCAAGCTAGCTATATAGGATTCTAATAGTATATTGTGTTACGAGGAGTAGAAGGCTATTATTATTGTGTTGAGCTTAGACATTTGTGGCTGAGGCAAAACCGAGGTCAAGCAATCTGGCCGAAACACAAAACGAGCTTTCTATTCCGAGTCAGACATATACGAATTTTTCTTTAAGCGTTCTAAACAAGAAATTCAATAAATAAAAATACATGCCAAATAACTTTAACCTTACTAACAGTTGTAATTATATTTGTGTTACGTGATTTGTGAGAATTAATTTTTCTTTGGTCGAATATACAGTTTCTGACTACACTGGGCGGTATACATTGCATTTCTTGCACTACTTCTCACACATTTTCAATAATCAAATTCAAGCAAAAATAAACAATGCAATTGTTAATTAATTTAATTTGACTTAATAATTTTTAATATTGCTTTCGGAGATATCAAATTAAATACACTTGACCGTGGTTCTTTGGTAGAATATGTAGTTTCTGGCATATCTAACGGTGCACATTGCATTTCTTGCACTTCTTCATACATTTTCAATAATCAAATTAAAATACAAACGAAAATAAACAATGCAATTGTTAATTAACTTAACTTAACTTGACGTAATAGTTTACAATATGGCCGTCGAAGATGTCAGATTAAATACACTTAACATTGTAGTTATATTTGGTGCTGCCACCAGTGGTGTATATAGAAAACTGTTGTACAATAATATCATTATTGTACTAGAGCATGTATGAGAGGTATAATTAATGTGAATAAAACGAAAATTGCTTGTCTGGATAGGAATGTTTGGCAGAAATTAATTTCTGCTTAAATGAAAAGAATTTGTGGTATACCCTTATGGGTACATGGTGTGATTGTATATGTATGTATGTTTTTATCAACGTTCTATATAATTTTCATTTAAATGCTAAGAAATTCCATATAATTAAAATTTATTTGTTTTGTCGTAATTTATTAGTTTTTTTCACAAAAGAATAGTTATTACGTAAAAGTCATTAATAATTATTATAATAATAAATACGTACATAATTTTTGATCACTATGTTTATTATTACTTAGTTTATGTGTAAAATGCTCATTAAATATTTTAATTTCTATTCAAATAAGCTTATCGACTAATAATAGATTTATAATTGCAAATTATTATTGAATTTTTAAAACTATTTTATTCCTTATCTTTATACATAGATCTAACATAGTAAAAAATCTTTCAGAACTCATTATATTAAAATAAATCGGCTTTAGGATTTAGTTCTGTGTTAATTTTTACTAATAATCGACGTTTCGACGTACACAACGTACATCATTATCAGGAAAAATGATACAAATGACATATACAGTAAATAAATAAAAATAAATAAATAAAATTTTGCTTTCTTTAATTAAAAATTTATAAATTTTATAATCTGACATATTTCTTTATATAAAAATTTTACAAAAACTGCAAGATTTTTGTTACGCACGTGTATTAATAATTTTCGCCCTATGTTATGTTCAATATACTTAATTAACTTGTGAACAAATGTACTTATTTAAGAAATATATTTTGTAATTAAATATAACACGCATATTTTTGCATATATTTTATACCTTAAATTATTCTTACGTTAGATATGTTATAGAAATAAAATTATTTATAAAATATTCAAATTATGTTAGACCCGATCAATATGAGTTTGTGTTTAGTTCTACATATTACATAAATGTTATTTTTGGTGAAATATGATATTGCTTAAATTAATAATTTTTTTCTAGAAAATTAAGAATGAAAAGTTTGAAATTTTAAATTTTTTGTGTAGAAGTGCTTCAAGTCTTTATTGTTTACTTATTTATAATTGAATTTTGTAATTAAAGAAAAATGAATTAACATATAACGCAATTATTTCCACAGATATTTTTTATGAAAAAAAATTCGTTATATATATATATATATATATATATTTATTTAGTTATTTATGTTGTTAAAATGATTAGATAAGATTTTGTTTTTATTTTTTATTAAACTTATTCAAATTACATAAATTTAACATACGATAACACGAATGTCACACACATATCTAGTTTTTAAAGACATATTAAAGACAACCGTATAAATTTATGTATTTGCGGCTTACGCAATAAAAATGTCAATATTTAATTACTTATTTGTTTATGTAATATACATTTCATTAATTTTTAAAACTAAATTATGAAACCGAATTTTGAAAAATCGAAATTAACTTGAGCATGTGGTAGCTTAAAACTAAATTTATTTACTTTTTTTAAAAATCTAAAGTGAATAATGTTTATTTTGACAAGTAAATATTCTAATAATGTAAATAAACTTCAAAATGGAAAGAAACCGTTTTGAAATTTTACTAGATATAAACATAACACATATGCTTTTATGTAAAATATAACCTCTAATAGCGTAAGTCAAAAGTCAGAAAATTTTTACGCTGACTGTACAAGCGATCGTCACTCCCATTCCATTTGAATCACAGTATGTTGCCCTTAGTTTGTATTCAATTTTGTTTGTTATATTATGCCATAAACATTATCATATTGTGTTGTTATTTATATTGTATTATATTTTCATATTATGTAATAAATTTTTGTGTATGTGCGGTAAATTGTTTGTTTGAAATGCTTGTTTTGTTTATTATGATTAGAGTCAAATCATTCTGAATGTAGTAATATTGTGCTTGGTGGCGCCACGTAGAGACGCAAGCACTAACTATCCGGCAATGGTTTGAAGCCATTGGAAGCCAGTGTCACGCTGTCTGCCATTCGTTGTAGACTGGTTGTTTGTGTATGTGTGAGCGCACTGTGCTTGTTTATCTTACGAAAAAATATCGTAAATTTATGAATTTTCTTCCTAAACTTTTTCGCTGTTTACAGTGATTTTTATCCAAAAAAGATTTATGTGTTACGTTGGTTAGTGTGTTATTTTTATAAGTGTGTGTGTTTGATTTTTGGTGTAAAACAATTTTGCCGGCAATGCTGACACTTCAATAATTGTCCCAAGTTTAGTGGAGGTTAATTTTACAAAGAAACATGAGGCGAATAAGTGGTGAGTTATTGATAAATTTGTGAAATTGTTTTTTTTATAAATTTTGACCAAATGTTTGAAATTTTTGCCACTGAACAGGTGGATAAATAAATGTCAACAAAATTGCCCTTGAAGTATCAAGATGGCGAAAGTTATATATTAAATTATGTTTGAGTAATTGTGATTTAAATATAATAAAAGTTTTGTTTTAGTGCCGATAAATAATATACTTTATCTAATCGTGAAATTGATTTTTATATAATAATCAAGCCATTGTTATATTTTATTTTTTAACGTACTATTAACATTTATGCTATTTTTAACAGTAATTATAATAAACATTAACATTTTCTTGAGTAATTACGGTAATTACACCCGTATTTATGTTTTCAACCATATGTTAAATCTAAAAATACGTTTTTACGATTCAGGTAGCGCGTTATTAAAATTATATATCAACTAGTAAATTTCTTTTAAATGAATTGTCATAATTTATATCTCCAGACGTTTGCGATAAACTCAATTGGATGCTATATAATTTTTATGAAATATTAAGTTGTTGATTTTAATAATTATCAAATCTTTTGTATGTTTATTTGATCCCTACTAGGATTTGACAAAGATGTATATTTTTATGTTAAGATATTTTTTCTTATAAGATTTTTTTATTTGACGAATAAAACATACGATATTTTGTAGGATACTGTATGTTTATTGTCCAGTGGGACTAGTTTAGGAGCAAATGTAGTTTTTGGATGAAAATGTTGGGGAGAAGGGGGTTTATATAATAATATTGTTCTTAAGGAATATTAAATATATTTATTCCTAGGATTGTAATCGGAGCTGGAGGATAATTAAGTTTTTAGAATAAATAAATTGTCAAATAATTCATTTTGAGGAATTGAAAAAAATATGTTAAGATTTGTGATTTAAGTTTTTTTAATATATAAAATGAATTAGAATTATGGAGTTATAAGTTTAATTTCGGTCGTAAGTCACGTAAACTTAATTCATGTGAAAAATACGTAACTATGAAATATTAAGGCTCAAATTAATTATGAAACAATTTATTTTATTGTTTAACAAAATGGTTTGTAAAAATATAAATTTTTTTGGAATTGAGAATTTAATCATTCTTGCAGAGAAACTGAAATTATTATTATTATTTATATGAACTTACTATCTTGTAGTGGTAATATTCTTTTGCCTTATTACTGTAGTATAGTAATAAAAAATGTTATTATTTTAATACCAAAATTATTATATATTTGGTTTTTGTTAAATAATATTTATTATTTACTTCATGATCTATTACCTAACACTCTTTCACCAAGGTGAATTTAAAAAAAATCTGAAAAATTTGAATTTTTTATTATTTTTTTAAAATTTCGAAAGTCAGAGTTTATTAATTATTTAATGTATCTATTATGAATTGAAAAATAACATACATAATTTTATACGTGTATAGATGTTGGCGTGAAACAGGGCTGTGTAATGTCTCCTTGGCTATTTAATTTATATATGGATGTTCTTCTTCGAAAAGCTTTCTGTGGTAATGATGGTATACAAATAGGTGATTGTGTTGTACCTGCTTTAGCGTATGCTGATGACGTGGTTGTTTTGGCTAAATCTGAAGAACAACTGAGAAGGATGATTGATAGAATTAATGTTGTTGGTAAAGATATGAATCTTGTATTGAATTGTGATAAGTGCAAAGTTTTAGTTTTAGAGAAGGGTGACTTGATGACTGAATGTAATGTATATATTGATGGTGCACGTTTAGAACAGGTAGATGAATTTGTGTATTTGGGTAGTTTGCTGTCTAGAGATGGCCGTTTTGATCGTGAAATTGAAAGGAGAGTAAATGCTGGTTGTAAGGTTTTGGGAACTTTTGCTAGGAATGTAAATGTTTCCAAAGAAGCCCGTTTGAGTATATACAATGCAGTTTTGGTGCCTACGTTGATGTATGGTAGTGAATGTTGGGTTTGGTTGCAAAAACATAAACGGAAAATGACTGCTGTGGAAATGAGATTTTTACGTGGGGTATGTGGTGTAAATAGGAGAGATCGGGTACGAAATAGATTAGTGTATGATGAGTGTGAAATTGAAAAAATGTTGTAGCAAAAGTTGGTGTTAGTCAGTTAAGATGGTTCGGACAGATTTAAATTTGAATAAAAAAATTTTTTCTTCCTTACTCAGTACACACATGATTTTAAGACAAACGAGGTTAACCCTAATAACATAAACAAATTTTGCAATATTATATATCCTATTAGACCGTGGTTACTTTTACCATTAAAAAAATACAGCATGCTATCGCTGCTGCTAGGATATCGTGCAATTTCCAAATTGAAATTATTTTGAAATACTATCAATATTCGACCGAAAAGTGCAATTTTCTATTATAAATTTACAGAAAAATGTAGATATCATTTTTATCATTTTTTTTTTAATGAGGTAATAAATATAAATGTTGAAATGGTATATCCATTTATATTCGATATCAGTTACAATTGTAGATATAACAAAAAAATGTATGCAAGGTCACATATATATTAAAAAAATTGCATTTTGTATTAAATTCTTTGAAATATGACAGGATTGACACACAATTTTTTTAGTTTACAAATACCTATAGTTGGCTATGCTTTTCAAGGAATTTTATTATGAAAACGCACAAAATTATATTTTTATTAATCTAACTAGGTGTACAGTTTTTAATTAACTAATTATGATTATTATAATCTAAGGTAAAAAAATACAAGGTTAGGTTTTTAAATGTATTTTTAAGTAATTAGATTGGTTAGTATATATGCTATTTCAAATTTATTAAAAGATATATATATATATATATATATATAATGAATTAATTTTGAATTTTGAAGATGTTACAATGAATAAATAATTATTATTTTATATATTATATTTTTGATATGGACTGTACAAGTAACATGCATATTAAATTTTAATTGATAGGAAACAAAATATAATTAGTTTTTTTAAAAGAAGTTTAGTTGTTAATATAAGTTGTCAGTCAGTTTTCAATTTTTACTACGGTTTTTACTTTTAATATGATTGATATTTTTAATATGTTTATTCGACATTAATATGCATTTTTTGTAGGTCATACTTTAATCAAAATTGAGGGTGAAACTACTTTCTCAAATTTTAAACACCGGATTGTACAAATTTTAAGTATTATTCTTGAGATTGTAGTGATTTTTCGTTGATTTTACTCGAGATTTTACGTGATTTTAAGAAAATCGTTAATTGATTTTACAATGATTCGAAAGAATTTTACTAAGTTTTTAATTGATTTTAAAGGATTTTACTAATATTTTTGAAATTTTAGGGGATTTCACAAGTATTTTAATTAATTTGTACATCAGATTGTATAAGGAGTTGTTCCACGATAAAAACATACTAGGATTTTTTTTTTTGAGAAATTAGACTGACTGGTTTGTGATATGATGTAATAATATGATATTGAAAATTTTTGATCTATAATTTTAGACTAAATTTAGACAATTTTATACCATCAATATCAAAATTTTTGAGTTTGGCACATAAAATGCACATAATTTTGGCATTTCGTTTTCACTTTTGGCATATTTGAGGGGCTAGCTTCCAGGATCTTTAATTTTTGCAGCTCTATTTGCGTCCTTTTAGGGACAGTTTTATAAAACAGTGTTAATTGGTTTGTTAACTACTGGTCTCGTTAACTACTGACTAATCAATGACGCTATTCAAAGAAAGTTTATAATCAATATCTTGTTTTGGACCAACAATTATGACACAAAATAATTAAAATCCATTAACAAAAGTCATATGTTTGAAGCAAGTAATTTAGTAAATAAACTTTCATCTTAAAATTGAAATATTTTTATTTGTAATATAACAAGTAAACAAATAATGTATGTTTTCTCTCCATATGTGATGTCTTGAGAAAAAAAAAAAATGTGTTCTTGACCTCTTGTTTAAAGTCCCATTAGATTTCATTTGTTTTTTATTGTACATTTGTTGTGTATGTCGAGTATGTGACGCTATTAGAAGTTATGTATGTGTATATTCACTCACATGCATGTATATCACATGATTAAATAATACAGCAACGTATTGTTACGCTTAGAATATATATATAACTTTTGACTTGACTATACAATGGTGAATTGTTCTGGCTTTGTATAAAAAGTGAAATTTTTTTACTGCTTATACTTACATTAATTTTATTTCAAGGTTCCATCTTTTATCATTTTTGTTTTGTTTTGTATTTATTATTTTGATTTTAAATTAGAGTTGAATTATTTGTGTCCTATTATTGGGATATTGGCATATTGTTGGTTTTTTTTTAAAGAAAGATTTAGTAATTTGGCTAATGTTTGTTTTGTTTTACGTTTCAAAATTGTATTGTTTTTGAAATTTGATTTTTTGAAAATTTTATTGGAGAGAGTTGGGTAAGATCCGGGAAGTTAGCGAAGCCACTTTTACCAAACCAAAAATAAAATATTGAATAATTTGTCGTAAATTAGTCGTAATTTTGTCGTGAAATCAAAAAATTTGTCGCACTGTATTTTAAAAAATTATTGATGGCTTCGCTAACTTCCCGAAAAAGTTAGTGAAGCCATTCTCAAAATTAACAAAATATTAATATAATGAACCACGGATGTAGCTTAAAATTTATCGTAAATAAATCGTAAACAAATAAGAGTAATTTTGTAACTAAATTATTATTACTGCAAATACAGAAATCATAAACTAACTTAACCTAACTACTAACCTAACAAAACCTAACCTAACCTAATTTAGAAGATAAAAAATAATTTTTTCACGTTAATTATTAGATATTAATTTTTCGTAAATTAATCGTTATTAAAATTGTTCGATTTTATTTTGTTGTACATGCTCCATCCATATATGCATTGTACGCATACACATTCATTAAGTTTATTATTTCTGTATTTGCAAGTAATAATAATTTCGTTACAAAATTACTCTTATTTGTTTACGATTTATTTACGATAAATTTTAAGCTACATCCGTGGTTTATTATATTAATATTTTTTTAATTTTGAAGAATGGCTTCGCTAACTTTTTCGGGAAGTTAGCGAAGCCATCAATAATTTTTTAAAATACAGCGCGACAAATTTTTCGTTTTTACGACAAAATTACGACTAATTTACGACAAATTATGCAATATTTTATTTTTTGTTTGGTGAAAATGGCTTCGCTAACTTCCCGGGCCTAGTTGAGGTAGGTTCATATAAACTTTTTTATAAGACTTCTTCATAGAAGAAATCATTTAGAACTATACAGATTTTTTTGGCAGGGCTGACAAATTCACACTTTGAAAATATTTCTTGACATAAAAATTTGAATACCTAGTACAAATATACCTATCAAATATAAAAAACACGGAACATTTTGTACACCAGTTTATACAAGTGGTTTACCCTTCGCTGAATACGTAAAACTAATATATTTTTTATAACAATTTCTACATACTTGTAAATTTGTGTTTTTTAAAATAAAGTATTATTATTATTATGAATAATTTTGGCTCATACTGTAACTGTTAATATTACAAAATTTAAAAATAAGGAAGTTATTTGCAGAAAATTCGTGTGCGATATTTTGACATTTTTGATAAATAGTATGAATTTCTCTTTTTTATATTCCGTTTTTTTTGCTGTACAGTAATATTATCATTTGTAAAATGATTTTAATAGCAATTTGTACTTACATATACTTACATACAGGTATGTTTATATTATGTACTTACTTTGTTACGTGATTCAGCCATGACAAATGACAAACAGATGTTTTATAAACACACAGTATGTATATTTCTGTTTGAGAATGCATTTATATTATTAAGTAATTGTGTTTATACTAGCAGGTATGGATAATTTAAATAAAAATACCTGTGACATGTTTTTTTTTCCTCTTCTACTCGTTCTAGTAAGCTAGGTGAACTAGCTAGGCTAATGTTTATTATATTTAATGAGTGCGCGCGAGAGGTGTGGCATCATTTTGTGTCTTGTCATTCATTATGTAAATGTAACCGCACTATTATAGGTCAAAAGGTTAGTTGTCTGTTGTTTTGATGCTTTAGTTCATTATATAGAGAAATGTGCATATAGTATATAATAATTTTAAAGATGTTAATATTTGTAGCAATATATTTTTCTGTTTTGACATCTTATTGTAAGAGTCGTGCTACTAATGGTTGTTTTATGAACAAATAATAATTTATAAATTTCTAGTTACTTATACTTTACACACCGTGAAAAATTGATGTAAATTTATATAAGCTAATAATGCAATTTTTTCATATAAATGTAATACGAGGGGGAAACCACTTCCTTCAATTTTGTACACCAGATTTTACAAATTCTAAGTATAATTATTAAGATTGTAGTGATTTTCCGTTTATTTTATACTTTTATACGAAATTTTTAAAATTTCAGGGATTTTACAAGATTTTTACATACATACATACACAATCACGCCATGTACCCAACAGGGTGTGGCACAAACTCTTTTTATCATCCCGTAATCAATCTCCTCTAAACATTCCTATCCAAACAAGCAATTTTCGCTTCATCCACATTCATAATTCCTCTCATACATGCTCTTTTATTCCTAATACTTGGAGTATATTTAATATATTTTACCATGATTTTAAAGGATTTTACCAAGATTTTAAGGGATTTTAATTAATTTGTACACCGTATTGTACAAGTGGTTTTCCCTTCGATGTAATATTACGTAAATTAATATAGTAAAAGTTACAAAATATTATTATATTATTATTTAATTTACGTAAAATTACGTAAACGTAAATTAATTTTTTGTACAGTGTATGTTGGTTTATTATTTATGTCATATGTGCATTTTTTCTGATGATGTGTGATGACTAGAGTATGTTGAGTGTGAAATTGAAAAAAATGTTGTAGCAAAAGTTGGTGTTAGTCAGTTAAGATGGTTCGGCCATGTTGAGCGAATGTCTAATGAACGTTTGGTTAAAAAGATATATTTGAATGATTTTGGTGGTATTCGTTTGCGTGGACGTCCGATGAGTAGCTGGAGTGGTATGATTGAGAGTGTTTTGCGTGAGCGAAAGTTTCCAAGTAGTAGGAATAGAAGAGCATGTATGAGAGGAATTATGAATGTGGATGAAGCGAAAGTTGCTTGTTTGGATAGGAATGTTTGGAGGCGACTGATTTCGGAATGATGAAAAGAGTTTGTGCCACACCCTTTTGGGTACATGGCGTGATTGTGTATGTATGTATGTACTTGCAGTATATCGAAACGTCGAATTTTAATTAAAAATTATGCAGAACTTGAATCTAAACCTTTTTTTTTTAATTTAAGTCCAGATTTATACTGTGAGATATTTTGAATAAAGCAGATAATTGCAGTTTTTTAAAATTGAAATTTTAACTTTTTGATCACATAATATAGTACTTGTTCGGTTAGACATTTGTCTACAGCGTTATAATTTAAGCAATGTGGGCAATTGCAATTTGCTGTGTCTTTGTTGAGCCTTATGCCTGGGATACACGGCAAAATTTATCGATACATATATGAACTAAGGCTTGTAAAATAAAGTTAATTTCTTCTATAATTGAAGTTGTTCAGTTCTGTTTTTGAATAATTATCGTAAAATATATAATAAAAACAGCATAATAATTCTCAAATCCAAAGTACATTTTATGCCAATTAAGTTTAATAACTTTTTTTCTAAGAAATACGTAAGTGTGAAAAAACAACTTGTAATATGCGATAAAATACAAAATTTATTAATAAGAAACTAAATAAACACTTCCTTATAGTGTAAAACATTTGACAAATTTACCAAAGAACAAGAAAATATTGAAAAACAATTTTAATTGCAGCTGAACAAAAAAATCTTTGGAGACATGTTACAAAATTAAATCGAAAGTTGCTTCACATATACATACGTAGAAACCATATCAATTTTGCTTTTATGTCTCATATGTAAATCTACAACGCCTACTGCGACATTTCTACCGCAGAATATCGTCTTGATACGATCATAAAAAGTTTGCAAATTTTTTCGCGAGATACGTGAGAAAAATTATGATCAAATCGTAAACGATTCCATACTTAGTATATGTATTTGACTAAATTTATATTATTAACCTATTACGAAAGTGACAATATTTTAAGAACAGCTGCTTTGATAAAACAAGTGAATGAAAAAATCACACTTTCTAATGTTATTTTTCTAGGCTGGCGCCGAGATTTAAACACGTCATCACCTATAAAATTAATTATGTTTTGTTTGTTGGAAAAATAATTATTTAAGAATGTTTGCTTTACTATTTATGTTAAGTGCTTATTCTAATAGAGACTGAATTCAAATACATACATATTGAAATAACAAATTAATGTTTGACTTCTATAATATTTATAACTTGTAAAATCTTATACAAGGGTTTGGGCATAGAGTGTGAAATGGGTTTAATATTTACGGCTGGTTTCATAATAAACACTTTAATTGAAAGTCGACTTTAAACCGACAAAAAAGCATTGTTTTATTGGTAACAACAAATGATTTTGCTATTAGAAGTTTGAAAAGTTGACAATATTGCATCGTTTTATTGACAGCAATAATAATTTTGGCAGTAGAATTTGAAATCGGTGATTTCGGTTTTTATTAACTCGCTTTCTTGTGTGTGTGTTTGTTTGTTTGTCCGTTTGGTAAAAATTTTGTAATCGATTTTAAACTAACTTCCCTATGAGCTAGAGACTTGAAACTTTAAACATAACTCAGAACTGGATGACAATGCAATATTAATTAATTGGACAATCTGTAGTTGATCAGGAATCTGTATGCGGCTATGAGAAATTATTTTATACTATTTAGTTCGTTTTAAAAACGGGGTATATTATTTTTTATGTAAATAATTATTGTTAGTTTAAAGTTGATTATCATGAAAATGGCCGCTAGAGGAATTGACTTAAGGCTTTTCAAAAATATGTAGGTTGATTGCGATTTATTGATGACTAAATTTTGAATGACAGACATGATATACCAAATGGTGGATGCTTATCAGACTGTCTCGACGACAGGATAGATATCTTCAATTTATTGCACATCAAACGATATTATTACAACAATATAATATATTATATTATAATCATGAAATTTGATTTTTAAATGTACATCTGTTCAGATATTTGTTCAATTAATATTATTATTTTTTTTTTTGTATCTTTATGTGTTTTTGTATAGGCAATTATGTTTTTTGGATATATTAATTAAATAAATAAATAAATATTCTCTAAAACAGTAGCTCTATTATCTATTATTAGTTAAATTAGTTGAATATTTTTTTTTTATTTCAAAGATAGTTTAAATAAATAATTTAAAATTGCTCACTAAATCAATGAATAAGAATTTACGAAAAATAGAAAATAATATCTAATTCGTTAGATCATTATACCAAAAATAATTGTCTACTCTTGTATTAGATGTTTCGTCTAATAGGAGACCATTGAAAAATAATGTATTTTTAAAAAAAAATAAAACATTAGAAACATTTGCGGGAAAAAACACTTCTTCAAATTTTTTGTATCAGACTGTACAAATTTTATGAATGATTGTAAAGATTTTTCGTTGATTTTACGGATTTTATTTGAAATTTCTAAGATTGTAAAGATTTTTACATGATTTTAAAAAATTTCGTCTGAAAAATCATTAAAAGATTTTTTTCCTATGTAGGTGTGTGACTCACTTAATTCAATGTTGGCTGTCAAAGTAGTAAATTTGAACAAATTTAATAGTAATAGTACTTGGGACTTCTATCATTTTGGTTATATTTGTTCTGTCTAATTCCGATTCTATTTTTTTTGTAATTAGAGGTTAGTTTAGTGCTTATTTCTGTACAATTTTCCTTCTTACAGTTTCATTAACGGATCTCTAAACAAGTTCTATTGCATAAACATTATATGCACATCCTAAATATTGTTTCAATATTTACTCTCATTTTTTTTTGTATTGATTGTTTTAAGATAAAAATAATTTATGAACATTAATGGACCTAACATAGAATCTTGCGGAGTACCTGTAATACATTTTTTTTTTATTAAATCAAGATGAAATCATTCTTAATTATTTTATTGACTTGAATTGCCATAATAGTAGCAATAAAACGTATTAGATAGTATAAAATAGTCATCGTCTATTTTTAAATTTGCAAAATAAAATCGCAAACATTTTTATCTGTCTTGTATTTCGCAGTATTTCAAACTTAACTAGAAAAAATATCGATAAATTTTTATGTTTCATAAATCTTTCACAATTAAAAAAAAATCTATTAACAGGAAAAGAAAGATAAAATTTTAAACATCTTAAATTCATCCATTGTTGATCTATTTAGTTTATTTGAATTTTATGCAAATTATCTACCTGGATGGGTGATGTAATATAACGAAAAATAACTGTTACAAGTTACAAACAACATTTGACTTCGACTTGTTTCTTCAGACAAGGTTGTGCTGTCTCATTGCATGTGAGCGTGTTTGTGTGTTTGTGTGTTGATCTGTCGATGTGACGGGCGCCACTGTCTTTCACTCGTGACAGACATGTTAGGGCCCCCAAGGCGACGGACGGTTATGTCATTTTTACCTCTGTGTGCACGGCGTTAAGATTACGAATTAGAAAGTAGGCACTGTCAATGTGAGATGGTTCTTTGTTTGGTTGGGGGAAAAAAATAGTTGACAGTCGAATTTGAATTGCTGTCAACTAGGAGTTGTGCTTTGAAATTAAAATGTTTTTTTTTTAAGTTTTATTTATTATTTGATTTTGTATAATGATTATGAAGACCTGCATATTTTATATTTAAAGTTTTTATTGAATGTCTTGAGATTTAATAAAGAAATAATTTTTCTAAACTTAATAAATAGTTGGTTAAATTGGGTATCGAATCATATCATAATTTGTTAAAATTATTCAGTGCATTTGTAATGTATAATTGATATAAGTCTATTTTATTCAATAGCTTAAAATTTATAGTAATTTTTTGTAGAAAGTTGACGTAAAAATTTAAGGTTATGAATCTATTGCATGATATCAAATTTAAATTAAATTAGTTGGCTTTGTGGTCGGAGTCATTATTTTTTAATCATACCTTGTATTTTTGTTGCATTAAACTTGAAAAGATAGCGTATGAAGTTTATTAGAGTGTCTATTTGAATACACTATTGACGAAATATATAGGTACCTATAAATATGTGCATAATGATAAAAAAAAGTTGATGCTGATAATATTTTTTTGCAAATGACGTCAAGGAATGAAGTAATAGTAATTTATTTAAACACATTAAATAAATAGAATTTTGCAAAAACAATTACTATTATCTATATTTGCAGATGACTGAATGCTTTTAAATTCTGTAGAAAACACATTAATTTTGTGTTTTTTTTTTAATCACAAAAAGTTATTTTGCAAAATAATGTATCTAATTTTAGCTTGAATTTCGTGTATTTTGTATAAATGTACATTTTGTAAAAAAATTTACATTTTTGTGTGAGATTTAATAGCTGTAGTCCAATGTTTTGCAGGATTATTTAATAGTATATTACGTTACAAGAAACAGAAAGTGATCTTTATTGTGTTAAGCCTAAATACTAGCGGCCAAGGCTAATTAATCTGGGCGAAACATAAAAATAGCATTCTGTTTCGAATGATATGCAATTTTTTTTCAAGCGTTTCAAACTAAACAAAACTGAAAATAAATAAAAATACATACTAAGTTACCTTAACCTTACAAATAGTTGTAGAATAGTATGTATAGGTATTATTTATATTTGTTACGTGATTTATAAGAATTAATGTTTTTTGGTCGAATAGGTATACAATTTTTGACAAATCCTGCGGTGAACATCGCATTTTTTACACTTTACACATTTTCAATAATCAAATTTTAAATTCGAGTAAAAATAAACAATGCAGATGTCAATTAAATTAACTTAATAATTTTTAATATGGTCGAAGATGTCAAATTAAATTTACTTGACAGTGTTTTTTTTTGTCGAATATGCCGATTAAATACACTTGACCATAGTCATGTTTGGTGCTGACGATATAGTAATGTAATATCAATATTTTAATACGCTTGAAGAAAAATATTATTTTGTTATTAATTTGCAAATTTATGTAGTAAAAAATCGATATGTGTTAAAAATTTACACTGTATAGTGTAACTATTTTTAGTGTAACATTTAACACTTGAAAACATTGTGAATTTACTAATGGTATATTATATTTTTTTTGTGTGTACACTTTTTTTAATTTTTTTGTTATAAATGACGGCTGTTTTGACAAAAAAAATTGATCGCAGTTACGATATGCTAAAATTCTATTTCGTGGAAACTTGAAATTAGATATGTGTATTTTCTTATCAGATAAGATTAGATGTTAGATTTTAGCGAAAAACTGTGTAACAGGAAGTTGATTTAAATTCTATTACGTTAATAATTTCATTTATTTTTAAATTATTTTTTAATGCGCACTCAATTTCGGTTTGGAATTTTTATGTGAATCTACTTTTTTCTAAATTATACTCGTATGGCAATAATATTTTTCTACTCCTGTTGAATTATATATTTATTCTGTTTGGATTTACTGCCCATAACATATTACCTTGAATTGTAATATTATATCTTGTATTTTTTGACCAATCATAGCTTTTAAAAACTTTTAACTACACAATTTTGTAAATTTTACTGTAATAATTGATGTAATATTAAATTTTTTCTCAAAAAATACATTACTAGACTATGTAAATTTACATAAATTTTTTACAGTGTGGTTACAGATAATTTTGTTAATGATAATTTAGTTACATTAACATTATATAGTACTTATACTTAACTATAAGTTTTATATAAGCTTTTTATGAATGTCGTTATGCTTATGCTTAAAACTAAAATAGCAGTTTCAATGATACTTTACTGTATGAGAAACAAAAAAAAAACCAAAAATTAATTACAGCTATTTTCGAAATATTCGAACCACATTAATTACCACAAAATATCAACAGCATAACTAACCTAAAATTATCTACCGCGATTATCCTAAAATACAGTAAGCGAAAAGCCGCCGAGTACGTAAAAAAAAAACCGTTAACCACGAACGAACTGAAAAGTAATAGATAACTAGAAATAACTGAACGATAAATATACAGTGTGTTTGTGTGTGTGTGTGTGCTGTAATCCAATACAATACATCAAATATATATATATCGACAGGTCACTCACACAACCGCACCGTATTGAGCAGGAGACATATAGACAAGAGAGAGAGAATAATGTAACATGCCTACTTAATTACATAGTATATTAATTAGTGGTGAGCTTATCGGTGCGTTCGTAATCCCTTCGAATAGAATGGAACCGAATAAACTGTTGTGTATACAGGGTGTTTCACTGTTAAACTCCCGAAAGCTGGAGATAAATGTGTAAAACAGCGGTTTTCAATCGTTTTCGATTCTCGGTGCTTTTGCTGAATCCGGATTTTCCCAAGACGCTCTGTATCAAAATTCTAATAAGTACACTTCGCGAAATAGCCAATAATTTTTTGTAAGAGAGTGAGGTAAATATACATAAAATACACACAAAAAAATGTAAGTGAACAAATTCAACTGCAGTAACTAAGTGGTTTGCACTATCTCCGCTTGATGTCGCGTTCTATGATATTGAATTGAAAAATTGAAATAAAATTATGAAAATTGTGTAATATTTCGCGGCTCGCCAGGACGCCGAGGTGCGCAGTTTGGGAATCGTTGGTGTAAGATGATTGTTGACATTGGCATTTTTAAATTCACCTTTAATGACATAAAATGGTTATTTTATATTTTTTGCTGGGCATTTGCACACAAAATGATTAATATTCCAAAAATTAACTTTTTATATAAGAACTTGGAACTAAAAATATTATCGATAGAATTTTTTTTTTAAATCTTTCAAGCTATCGAATTTTTTTATTTTTACTTCTATACGATATTTGGGTCTATTCGGTTCACATCTGTAAGATCTATAACGTTATAGAAAATTCGAGTTTTTCTATCAAAAGAAAAATTTCAACGTAGTAAAAAAATTTCAGAACTCATTATATTAAAATAAAACGACTTTAGGTTCTAGTTCTGTATTAATATTTATTAATAATTGACGTTTTGACATACTGCATGTACACCCTCATCAGAAAAAATTAAGCAAATGGCATATATAGTAAATAAAAAGAACATAGAAACAAGTTACTAGGTAACAAAATAAGCAACTAGATTATAAAATTTATAAATTTTTAACTAAAGGACGTCACATTTTATTTAAATCAACTTTTTCACAGTGAAATTTCCATTACTTCTTGTATCAATATTAGCAGCAGATTGATAAGAGAAGCAATAGAAATTTATAAAGAAAAAGATAACATCAATCAGTGTGAAGGCACTGAGTTAAATAAAATTTGGCGTCCATTAATTACACTGATTGATGTTCTCTTTTTCTTTATAAAGAAGAAAAATATTTTTTAGTTTCGTTTGAAAAAATCATATATGTCGTAGGAAGCGCTTTTTACCACTTTGACTGCAAGGAAAAAGTGGTATAGCGTTTGATACGGTGTCTGTAACATTTTCAAAATAAATTGTGTATAGAAATTCTTCATATAGCTTCTAGATGACGAATCTGAACTTAGTTTATGTGGGTGTATGTGTGTGCGTCGTCAGCTCGCTCGCTCGCTCGGTCGTAAGTCAAAATTTTGTGACCGCAACTTCTTCTCGGTTTAATCGGTTTAACGGATTTTAATGAAATTTTCAGGATAAATTTGTCTAGTGCCCAAGATGGTCATGTGGTTTTGGTTTTTTCCAGTAATGCCAACTTTCCGAGAAAAAAATTACTAAAGTTTTTAAAAATTTATATTGGTTACATTATTTATCCGATTTTGATCAGATTTTCAGAAAAGATTTCCCTAATGCTCCCATTAATTATATAATTTTATTAATATCCAGTGTTGCTAATTTTCCGAGAAAAAAATTACTAAAGTTTTAAAAAATTTATATTGGCTACATTATTTATCCGATTTTGATCAGATTTTCAGGAAAGATTTTCCTAATGCTCCCATTAATTATATAATTTTATTAAAATACAGTGTTGCCCACTTTCCGAGAAAAAATTACTAAAGTTTTTAAAAATATATTATGGCCATGTTATTTAACCGATTTTACTCAAATTTTTATAAAGATTCTCCTAGTATTCATATAATTTATGTAATTTTAACAAAATACAGTGTTGCCAACTTATCGAGAAAAAAAATCACAATTTTTTTTAAAAATTCATTGTGGCTACATGATTTATTCGATTTTGAACAAAATTTCAGGAAGGTTTCTCCTAGTGCCCACATAAATTATAATTTTATTAAAGATATTGTGTTGCCAACTTTCCGAGAAATCTCAAAGTGGTCTATAAATGGGTTTACCCATATACTTCTAATCTTCACGTCGGCCACAAATATCTGGGCTCAACATAATAATCATCGCTTTCTATTCCTCGTAACATAATATACTATTATTAATGTGACTGCATTAATAAGCATTTAAAATGTTTTATAACCATATTTTTTTAATTTTTATTTTTAAGCTTGACATATTCATATATAGGAAATGTTATATATGTACATGTTAATTTTTATTTTTAATATTTGAAAACATTTGCTCATCGGATATTCGCGCAGATATACATCTTCAATTTTATTGACATATATTTTTATGCTGTACATTTAGCAAATATTTGTTTAAAATAGCCAAATTATTTTAACTAACTTAAATTGAAAATAATAAAAAATCTTTCAGAACTAACTTATTATATTAAAATAAAACGGCTTTAGATTATAGTTTTGTATTAATATTTATTAATAATCGACGTTTCGACGAACTCAACGTATGGCTTCATCAGAAACTATCATAATATAGTATTTTCTCGTTTCCGCAGCCCAGGTTTTAATAGATATCTTGTATACGATGGACATATGTATTGGACGATGCTTACGATTCGAGGGACAAAGTTAGTTAGATTGGGCTTTGAATTTCCGTAACGGACCGATATATGATCATCTGTTTTCTGTTTCTCTACTCTGTTGTGGATAACCGCACTAATGTTCTATGATAATGTAACTTTTGATGCCTGATTTATTTAAAATCGATTAGTCAATTATTTTTTAAAAATTTGATAGATTAGGTTTGGTTTTTAATTGAGTGAATAACATATCTGAAAGATATATAAAATAAGTGTTTGATAAAATAGAATTATATATGTAGTACATCAGACTATACAATTTTAGGACAATATGATTTTTATTATGACATTAAGAAATTTATTACTGTTTTATTATGATTTGAAACTAAATAAATAAATGTATAATATCATACAATAAGATTAGATGCATATGAATAAACCCATATATAGATTACTTTCATATCATTTGTTGGCAACGCTGTATAACAACAAAATTACATAATTTTTGCGAGTACTAAAAGAATATTTTGTAAAAAATTTGAATAATTTTGTATAAATAATGTAGCCATAATTGATTTTCCAAAATTTATTATTTTTTTTCTCTCGAAAAGTTGGCACAACATTATATTTTAGTAAAGTTACGTAATTTATATGGGCGTTAAGAAATTTTTTTGTGAAAATTTGGTTAATTACGAATAAGTAATATAGCCATAATAAATTTTTAAAACAGTATTTTTTTTTTCGGAAAGTTGGAAATATTATATTTTACTAGAATTATATAATTTATATGGGTATTAGAAAAATCTTTTACGAAAATTTTATTAAACTTTTATAAATAATGTAGCCATAATAAATTTTTAAACAGCACTGTATTTTACTAAAATTATTTAATTTATATGGGTACTATATGAATTTAAAACTTTGGACGAACGAGCGAACGACGCACATTCATACACCCTCATTAGCTAAGTTCAGATTCGTCATCTAGAGGCTGTATGAAGGATTTCTATATATATTTCTTTAATTTCTGAAAATGTTACAGACACCATACCCGATCACTATACCACTTTTCCCTTGCAATCAAAGTGGTAAAAATACAATATAATAATAGTATATTGTATTTATTTTCCAAGTAACAAGTAACAAATGTAAAATTTTCTTGGAAAGAAAATTAAGTAGAAATTGTTCGTTTTATTGTGAGTTTTTGAGTAAAAAATAATTTGAAAATAAGAAAAGTAAAACATGACATTTTACATGTAACATTTGGTGGGCATATGCATTATGTTGTTTACAAAAGAACAATGTTATCTTGAAAATAAACCATATGTAAATTTATTTGAGTAGTAATTAGCAGAACGTTGTTTATAATTCATGATTTATTTTTAGTATAAAAGTTTTTATAAAATATATTTCATGTAAATGGTTTTTGATAATAGTATTACGTAAAAAACGAAAATTACCATTTTATTTATAGAATTTGTTATTATATTTAAAATAGTATTATTCTGTTACGAGAAGTAGAAAGCGATCTTTATTGTTTTGAGCATAGATACTTGCGGCCGAGACAGAGCCGGGACTGAGCAATCTGGGCGAAACATAAAAAGAGCATTCTGCTCCGAGTAACATAATGCTATTTTTTCTTCAAGCATCATTCCCAACGAAACTAAACTAAAAATGAATAAAAATACATTCTAAGTAAGTATGTAATATGTATTTATTATATTTGTTGCGTAGCGTAGGCAAAAATAAAGTTTCCACTATCTCGGTTAAATTTGATCTCAAATAATTGAAAGGCTATTGTATTAAGTTTTGGGAGTTATCACAATGTATATATTTCACTGTTATACAATTATTATTTATTGGATATATAATTAATTTATTATTTAAGTAACTATTTTAATTAAAACATTCTTTTCATTTTAAATGTTTCAAATATACAACTCAAAAAATATGTTGGTATAGTTATCTCATTATTATACATATCACCAAATATTTGAAATATTTTCAAAGTGATACAATTCTTTTGTTAAATTTGGAGGCAGTTACATACACATACTGTCAAGGACATCGATAGGATTTTTTTTTCTGAAGAGTGCATTAGTGATAAAAGTAAGTGCACTGAGACAAAAAAAAAATATATTGAACTAAAGTTTATTCCTCGTTTGACTTTTTTGATATTTTTTGTTTGAGCTGGTTGATCCAAGTTAGTGATGCTAGGCAGCCTACTTTTGGTAAAATAGTTCTGCAATTGTAAATATGTGTCCTATATTCTGCATTTAGGTTTAAATTTCCTACATTCACATGTTTTAAGTTATAATGGGTTGTAGCATGTACCAGCGTAGTCGCGCGATTAAGAGGCGATTTGCGCCGTTAATTGCTTCTTAGTCGCCCGACTAACTTGGTACATGCTACGACCCATAGTGTTTAATCTATTCAATTATTTTAGTGTATTGTCGTTAGAAAAGCACATCTCACACTATTAAGCACTTCTTGTCGACACTTTTTGTCAACGACAATTTTAAAAATTCTGGCAAGTAACTTGCAAAAATATTATACATCTCTGCTGATAGATGTGTTTTATAAAAATTACTGTTTGAAAATTTTGATTGTATCTATACTGTCCTGCTTTGGGGCTTTGAAAACTCGGTAACTCGAGTGCACCTATTTATGCCCCTGTTGCAGCGCCTCTGTGCATGCTAACAAAATATTTATTCATTCACATATACCAAATATAACAGAGTAAAATTTGAAGATACAGTAATAATTGCAAGACCAATTAATATTAGCAGCAGATTGATAAGAGAAGCAATAGAAATTTATAAAGGAAGGGATAACATCAATCAGTGTAAAGAGACACTGAGTTAAATAAAATTTGGCTTCCATTAATTGAAAAAAATCTATAAATTTTTTGATCTAGTTACTTATTTGTTACCTAGTAATTTGTTTCTATGTACTATTATATTTACTGTACCGTCATTAGTATTTTTTATCCTGATGAAGACGAGCGTTGAGTTTCGTCGAAACGTCGATTCTAAATAGATATTTATACAGAACTTTAACTGTATTATTTTAGCTGTATTATTTTAATATACATATATACGAGTATAACAGACTAATTTTATCTTTGACTGTACTTATAGAGTAATATCGGATTTCGGGATATGCAAGACCAAGACATTGCTGGGTTCGTTTGCCCTTCTAGTATACAACCGTCTTTCTCACACCTATTTAACACCCAATTCACATTGCTTATCATCCATCTTTATCGCACACCTACACCCGTGCATGTCTGACGCAGCGGTTATTGTCTTCTGAGTTGCATCAAGTCGCCTATGCTTTGTAGTTGTACATGTATGTGTGTGTGTGTGTGTGAATACGTCATGCGTGTTTTTCTTCTTATACTTCTTCCACTATTGCGTCGTCCCGAAGTTCCTGAACGATGAATAATAAAAATGTGTCTTTGAATATTTTTTTTCCATCCCTGTGAGTTTTCTCACCCTTACGAAAAGTTCTACCAATGTTTGAACTGTGATGTTCGTTATTATTATTGTAGTTTTGTTTTGTCTCCGTTTTGCATATTTTTTGCTTTTCAGTTTGTGTTTGTGTTTGTGGAATCATGAGTTTTTCCCCTTTTTACTTATCGGGAGATGACTTTTGTTTGTTTGAGATTTGTACAAAGATGATGTTTTCTTTTTATGTGAAATGTTGAAGACTTTCAATCATAACTTAAAAATTTATGCGTGTATATTATTTATCTTTTATTTGAAATATTAAACTAATTTTTGTGTGTATTTCAGTATAGTTTATCTATTTATTATAAACTCATTGTATTGTAATTATGTTTGAAGGGAATTTGTAACTAACACAACACATTAACTCAACTTACATCTTCATCAGGAAAAATGATATAAATGACAATTACAGTAAATAAACAGAATATAGAAACAATTTACTAGGTAACAAAATACAAGTAACTAGATCATAAAATAGTAAAAAAAATTTTAGAACTCATTATATTAAAATCAAACGGCTCTTGACGTACACAATGGACATTTTTATCAGGAAAAAAAAAATGGCTTTAGATTGTAGTTCTGTAATAATTTATTAATAAATCAACGTTTCGACGAACTGAACGTCCGTCTTTCTCATGAAAAAAAAAAAAACAGAACATGGAAACAACTACTTAACAAAATAAGTAACTAGATCATAAAATTTATAAATTTTTAATTAAAGGAAGTCAAATTTAATTTAAATCAATTACTAGTTATATCTTTACTTTATAAATTTCTATTGCTTCTCTTATCAATCTACTATTAATATTGATGGGTCTTGCAATTACTAACAATAGCAATCTATTGATAAGAGAAGCAATGGAAATTTATAAAAAAAAAGATAACATCAATAAATGTGAAGGCGCTGATTTATATAAAATGTGGCTTTCTTTAATTTAAAAATTTATAAATTTTATGATTTATAATTTATATTATGGTTGAAATGTTGTGCATACAAAATATTTTAGATATGTAACATTTTATATAGTGTATACTACTTACCTTTTATTCCCGCAATTTTTTTATTATAAGTTAATGTTATTAATATATTTTTAATAAAATTTTCTTTGTAAAACAATTGTTTATTAATTTTACTTTATTTGTCATAAATATAATTACAGTTAAATGCGTCAAATCCTAATTAGCTTTAATGTAAGTATTTATAAAAAAAATAAAAAAAACATATCGATCTATTTTCAATATCACATCACTATATGGCTTATTTAAGATTTATGTCCTACATATTAACATAAACAACATCAATAAATAATAATAAAAATATGTTAAAGTAATAAATATAGTCATGACATAGTGCAACCTTGGTATATCATAATATGAACATTGCACTTTTAACAACGGTAGCCGATAAAAATAGCAAATTATCTAAATAGCGAAAATAAAAAAAAATCAACAAAAATTATATATATATATATATATATATATATATATATATATATATATATTTAAAAGAGAATATATGTGAAAAAAAAAGACATTACAATACATAATTATTTATATTTTTTATGTATATTATCTATATAGCGTTTTAGCAGTTTTATTCTTACAATTAGTAGGAACGCATAGGAATCGAGTGTAATTAGTAAAAGTAATTTATTATAATAATCTTACGTGTATGTTTTTATACGCTTTAATGCAGTTGAATTTGATAATTTTATTTTTGTTCTTTTAAGTTAAGTTTAAATAGATTGCGTCAAATAACTACTTAACTAGTTAATACAGTCATAAAAGCTTAGACTTTGTTTATTAATACGTAACACTTACATATCGTAAGTTTTAGTTTTTATTATGTAATACAAAAAACAAAAATTCTATTTATAAATTTTATTATTTAATTACTTATTTTGTTACCTAGTAAGTTGTTTTCATGTTCTGTATATTTACTGTATAAATGTCATTTGTATAATTTTTCCTGATAAAGATGTACGTTAAGTACGTCGAAACATCGATTATTAATAAATATTAACGCAGTACTACAATCTAAAGCCGTTTTATTTTATTTTTTATTTGTTTATTTTATAGCTAACGATGTATTTCATATTTGGATATATATTTTAACAAAAATTTGAAAGAAATTCTGTAACATTACTGTTAAAATAAATGACATTTTAAAACAAATATTCTAGGATTATGTAAAGTGTTAGAACAATAATTATGTTGCATAACAAAGTAAACATTTTAATAAATTTTGGAATATTTATTATAACTTGTATAATTTTAACTTTACTTTCAACTTTAAAGTAAACGTGTGTTTACGTTTTTTACCGATCGTCGTGTCACATGTGATAAGGGAGGTTATTGTAATCATATAAAATTTGACATATCGAGATTTTTATACATAAGCACGATTTAGGTTTATACAAGTAGTGATGATATAGCGTGATGTTTATCTGTCGGTTTGTCTGTGGACAAGTGTAGAGCAAATTTGACTGAACGGATTGATATAAAATTTTATATTTAAGCTTCGGAGGTAAATATCTCAATTTGATCAACTTTTGGTAAAGATCTGCCAACCAGAAGTGGTAATTTACTGATGTCACTTTTATGTGTTTGACAAATATTTCGCAACAGAGATATATTCCGAAAAAAATTATTTAGCAAATGCTGCTAAATAAGTTAACTAAAAACTTTTATTTTTAACATTTTTCAGATCCGGAAAGCTAGCCCCTCAAGTATGCCAAAAGTGAAAACGAAATATGTCAAAATTATGTGTCTTCTATGTGCCAAACTCAAAATTTTTGTGTTAAAAAAAATAGAACTTCTGGTTTGACCTAAACCTAACCTAACGTAATCTAACCTAACCTAATCTAGCCTCAAACCGGAAGTTCTTTTTTTTTTAGCACAAAGTTTTTAAGTTTGGCACATAAATAGCACATAATTTTGGTATTTTTTGTTTTCACTTTTAGCATACTTGAGGAGCTAGCTTCTCGGATCTACATTTTTCGATACGGCTAAATAATTTTTTTATAATTTTTCATATTTTTCCAATTTGAAAATATTATGTGTCTGTTTGTCACTGGATATTTCCAATTGTTAAACGGTGTTATTTCAAAACTCAGGGTGTGGCATATTCGTCATTATTCCACTGAAGTTTTTATATTAGAAAAAAAATATTTAGAGTTCAATGTTATACTTGTTCCAGCAAACACTTATCAATTTAAAAATCTATAAATCATAGAATTTTTTTATGAATCCACTCTGTTACTCTGTTTATTTCAACAACACACGTATTATGACTTATATACACATCATAGACAAGTTTAAAAATAGAAAAATTAAATCCATTTAGATAATTTGATAGAATGTTTGAGCTGTTACAAACTTCGGATCAAATTTCTTCAATGTTAAAATTAAATGAATTCGAGTTGGCATTGGACGGTCAATGTTAATTTTTTTTATTGTTGTATTGTAAGTTGTTTGTGTTTTGTTTTGTGTTGTTGTTTTTTTTATATTTTTAAATATTTGAATATGAATATTCATTATTTGTGCTGAATGATTTGGAATCTCGGTCATTTACATTATACGGATATGTCAGTCAATTTAAATCTTAATTTGGCATAATTATTTTTTAAAGTATCTTTAAAATCTACCGACTCAAGATTTTTTAGCAATGATTTACGACAGCTGTGTATTATGCTACTTGTAAACGGATTAAAATTGTAAGCTGATTATATTTTTTATTAATATTTGTTTAATGATTTTTTTCATGAAGAATTCAATAAATTGAACAAGTACGGTATTTAATCTCAAAATATGCAAATATGTAAAATTACGAGTGTCTTTTTTATTTTTTAATTCTGCTAAAATGAAAACAAAAACTATTTAAAAGTATTGATTGTTGATTGATAATAATAAAAATCTATATTATCTTAAAAATGATGAGTTTAAAAAATTAAGTATTCTCGTAAATATTCTGTAATCAAAAATATACCTTAAAATAATATGCTTAAAAGCAAAATAATTATAATAAACAAGAAAATAAATTGAATATCAAATTCGAATTTGGTTCGTTGTGCCGTATTAATGTATCACCAAGTATGCAGCGCCTCTTCCGATAAAAACAAAAAACAGTGTTGCCTATATCTGTTATATCAAAATCAAAACTACGTGTTTCATTTGGAAATTTATGTTCGTCTTCACATTGCGTAATTATAATATATTATAATAATTGGTATAAAATAATATTTTACAACCATAATTTTTATCAAAATTTAAATTTCAAAATGTAAACATAACATATGGCAACGCTGCTCGATAAACTGACACTGATTGCACTGTTCGAAAAACACTATTGGTATTTTTTTTTCTCAGAAAGTTGTAACGCTGTATTTTACAAAGACTTATAATTTATGTGGGCACTAGAAGAATTGTCTGTGAGAATTTGAAAAATAATAAAAATCTGATAAATAATGTGACCATAATGTATTTTTAAAAAACTTTTAGTATTTTTTCTTGGAAAGTTGGCAACACTGGAAACAAAATTAATCCTTATGCGAATCTTGGGCACTAACTGAATCTACCCTGAAAATTTGGTGCAAATCGAATGTACGGTTTAGGTTAGGAGGAGATGCAATTACAAAAAACGAATGACTGAGCGATAGAACGATGCACAAACATATATCCTCATAAGATAAGTTCAGATTCGTCATCTAGAGGTTATATGAAGAATTTCTATATAATTTTTTTTTTAAATTTTGAAAATGTTACAGACTCCGTACCGAGGGCTAACCACATTTTTTTTGCAATCCAAGTGGAAAAAAAATTAATGATAGTAAAATATTAAATATTGATTACTAGGTTGCAACTAAGATAATCTTCATCAAAATTGTAGTAATTTTTTTTCAATTAACAATTTTTTTAACTTATTCTTCAATACTTAATCTTACACCATGAATATAACTCTATCAATATTTTTAGATATTGATCATGTATGATCTGCTCACTTTTCAAGATTTCAATGTATGTACATATTATTTGAAACAGCCTGTAGATTCTCTTTCTCTTATAATTTATTATTTTGATAGAATGAAAAAAAAAGTTAATTGAAAGTGATTAATTACATTTAATTATTTTATGCAAATTGTAATTGATAAATTGTTTTTCATTGTTTCAGGTGAGTAAACAACTATCCAAAGTCGACTAGATTTTTTGAAACACAAATATGATTTGTTCATACCTACTAGCAGTGTGTTTGTATATGTAAGTAGATTTTTGTTTATGATGTATTAGCTGACATCGCAAAACGCTTCTGTAATGTTTCTGTAACGTCATATAGAGTAACAGAATGACAGATTTACATAATATGTATAATAGGACAGACAGACATTTACATTGCTTAATAGATTCACATCTCGCATTCAGTTTAACTTAGAAATAATTGAATTTTTACACTTTCTCTAAACGAAGATATATGATTCTATTAATAACCACTATTAGTTAAATTATTCTGAATGTATCTGGTTGAAAATTTTCTAGTATTGTATTAATTTATATTTTACAACTAGTAATTTACATTTGATTTGTTGAAATAAAGATGGGAGTGATGATGAAAGAAATAAGGAAAAAGTTAGAAGGGATACATATAAACTGCACGCGGCGGTTGGGTTTTAATCTCATAACGATATTTTGCAAAGAGATTAAGGAATTAAGATTTCAACGTAAAACCAGATAAGAATCGGACCACCGCGTGTCAATCATTTGTATATATGTATATTTATTATTATGTAAGTTACAGCTAACAATAAAACTATGTTCTCCAAATATTTTTTCTTACCATTGCTATAAAATCATATATATCTAACTTAACCAATTGTTTATTTTTGTAATAAATAATTGGTTATATTAATTTGTAATCTTGTTTATATAATATTAATTTCAAGTTCACATTTAAAATTGCTGTATCAAATAATTTTAAAAATATGCTATAGAATAAATGAAAATATATTCCAAGACCCTTATAATCCGATAATCTGCGACCGGCGTGCAGTTTCGTTATTCAAACTTGGAATTTTCGACTGCGACGTGCAGTTTATGTGCTCTGATGTGAAGAACGAACATATTTAGATAGGTACATAATTATCTAAATAAAATGCATTTAAATATTGTTTATGTAAATTAATCAATTTTGATTTACATACAATTTCATGTTTATTTTGTTAATATTATAATATTGTAGGTACCGACCATACCTTTTTAACCTTCCAATGTTACTATAGATCAGAAGTTCTCAATCAGTATTTTTGTATTTCGATTGTATTGATTTTTCCAAAAGGACCGTATACTAAAATCAAGATAAAAAAAATCTATTCGATATTTTGTTGTTGGCACAGATGCCATTAGCAGAAACAATTAATTTTGTAACAAGAATTTTAATTTATATTAAAATAAAAAAGCTTTAGAATTACGTTCTGCATAATTTTTAATTAAAATTCGACGTTTTGATATACACCACGTATATACAAAATTTTAAATAATTTAAAGCCGGAGTATTTATGCAACAAAATGTGTCTAAGTAGTCACTCATTATGATACCAGAAATTGTAACAATATATACAAAAAAAGAAAATATACAACTTTTGGTCAAAATGTTGTTTTTGATAAAGGCATAACCATGTTCAACAAATTAAATTCTGAAATAAAAATTTTTAAAAATGTCATTGCATTTAAAAAGAAATTAAAGTCATTCATGCGATCTAATGTTTTGTAATATGATATATTTGTCATATACGTATATTACATATGTATAATATAATGTTTGTTATTGTAAACTAATTAAAAAAAATGTAATAGCAATAGCTAAATAAAGATTTATTTTATTATTATTATTTCATCAGAAAAAAATATGCAAATGACATATAATGAACAAACATATTTGTGGTCTCGGCTTTGTCTCGGTCAAGCAATCTGGCCGAAATACAAAAGACATATAAGATTTTTTCTTCAAGCGTTTTAAACGAAAGTAAACTAAAAATAAATAAAAATACATGCCAAGTTACCTGCTAGTTGTAGAATAGTATTTGTATGTATGTATTTGTTACGTGATTTATGAGATTAATCTTTCTTTGATCAAATATACAATTTTTTATTACCCTGAGCGGGGGGTATACATTATATTTTTTACACTTCTTTACACATTTTCAATAATCAAATTCAAATTCAAGCGAAAATAAAAAAAAGTATTTGTCAATTAACTTAACTTGATTCAATAATTTATAATATAGCCGTCGGAAATGTCAAATTCAATACACTTGATTGTGATTCTTTGGTCGAATATGCAGTTTTTAAACATCTTGAACGGTGTACATTGCATTTCTTGCACTTCTTCACACATTTTCAATAATCAAATTCAAATTTAATCGACAATGAACAATGCAATTGTCAATTAACTTAACTTGACGTAATAGTTTCCAATATGGCCGCCAACGATATCAGATTAAAAACACTTGACGTTGTATTTATTTTTGGTGCTGCCATTAGTGGTGTATATAGTAACTAACTGCTTTACAATAATGTAGTAATATAATGAATTCTTTCTACATAGGCAATATGGTAACGTAATATTAACATTATGATACGCTTGAAGAAAAAGTAATTTTTTTCGGGAAGTCTCAGACGGTATACCTATTAGCAACTCAAGAAATTTAATATTAATTATAAATTAAATCGAAAATTCAATGAAAAATCTGAAGGTTGCTGGTTCAACTGCCGTCTGTTATTTCATAATTTTGTTTACTTAATTTATAATTATTGTTAAATATTAAATACTTGAATAAAAAATTAAGTTGTTTGGTACCACTGTTTGTTGGTATTGTGTCCACAAAGTTGCGCATGGCGATATTATTTCATATACACGTTGAGCGTACTTTTAAGATTCGTCATTCACTATACACACGTGTAATTTTGCATATATACGCGGGCCGGGCCGCACACGACTCTCTTACAATATATTTTCGATTATTCAGTGTGGTATCGTGTAAGTTACGTCATGTAATGTAATATTAATGATTGTGTAAATTTATTTTTATGTTCGCTTTTAACATATTGTTATAACTGTAAATATTGAATTGCGAATGGACACTTCTTGAGCGCTCTTACTTTTTTATATGCTTTCGGTTTTTTTTTTAAGTTTCTTGCTTTCAATTTAAAGTTTATTCAATATTATTCATGAGTGACACATTTTTAAATATTTAAATTAAAATACGTTTATGAAATTTACGGCTAGTTTCATAATAATCACTTAAACTAAATGGTAATAAAAAATAATTTTGCTATTGGATTTTATGCCATTAATAATTATGGAAGTAGAATTTAAAAACGATGCTTTTTTGCCGATTTAAAGTTAACTATAGTTAAAATATTTTTTATGAAATTGATCGTAAGCTGGGTTATATTTACTTTAAAATTATGAATAACATATATTGAAAAATAATTAAAATTCTGTCGCTTGATTTGGTGTCTGCTTGATAGTTCAGTGATTAGAGCAGCCATTCGGTAAGTGAAGTGATCCTGGTTCGATCCCAGATTGAAGTGATACGAGTTTTTTCATTTTCAGATTATTAGCTTAATCTATGCTAATATTTGAGTCCTCACCTTTTTTTTGCGGTTGATTTGCAAAGTATCTAAATAGTTATTTTAATAATTATTAATTTTGCAATTTTGTTTACATCTTGTAAGACCCACAGCGTTACGAGATATTTTATCTTTCTCTAGTAGAACTATTTTGATAAAATAAAAGACATAACATGTTGTAATGTTACGAGTGTGACTGGAAAAAGTTTGAAAATGTTGACAATATTAAACCAATTTGTGTTATAATTTACAAAAAACAAGATTATAATAAATTTAGTATTAATTATTAATTATTTTAATTATAGGTATGTATAAAATAAAACAGAGGTTTAAGTTCTGTATTAATATTTATTAATAATCGACGTTTCGACGAACTCAGCGTCCGCTTTCATTAGGAAAAATGATATAAATGACATTTACAGTAACTAGATCATAAATTTTTTTATAAATTTTTAGTTAATAGAAGCCATATTTTATTTAAATCAGTGTCTTCTTTTTCTTTATAAATTTCTAGTGCTTTTCTTATCAATTTGCTGTTAGTGTTGATTGGTTTTGCAATTATTGTAGTTTGTAGTATCTTCGAATTTTACATTATGAAGATACTGTAACACAGTAATCTGTACAAATCTTTACCAAGATCATTTAGCAAGATCATTGCCGCCGCGGCGCTGAAACCGGTTTCACTTTTTGATACGCTATAGCCTATCTAGTAGTATATATGTATATAGAGATTACAAAACAATTGCAAATGAAAGAAAGTGTTCTCTGACATAATGAAATTAAGTAAATTACACAATTTATATTGTTCGTTTGATATTTAAGACAAAAATTAAAACTAATAATTTCCAAAAGATAACAATCTAACATCCCTTTTATATAGAAAACAAGCATTTTTTTTCCTGTCTCTCTCTTCTTATGCGTAAAAAAAGAAAGATTAAAGAACAAGGCGAAGTGATTTATTCGCAGTGTAAATCCTTCTGTTATCTATATAGTATCTATAGTTTTAAATCTAGATAATCACATAGTTTTGGATTTAAATGATAAACGACTATGGTACGGACCCATAAATACTATAAGTTCGTGTTTTTTTCTATGTAATTGCTGGTCAATGCTTTTAGATTGTGATCGTCTTTTATTTTATTTTTTCGTGATCAAACGAAGTGGAAATAGATTTTTTTTTGGTCGTTTGGATTTATACAAAATGGGAGGGCTATATTTTTCTAATATGATAATTTGTAGATTTTATTTATATGTTTCTAGTTTTATTTTTTGAAATTAGTAGAAGTTAAGTAGTGGTTATATCATATTTTTTTTTGTTAGCGATTTCTAGTATTGTAAAAAATATTAGATTAATTAATTAGATTATTAACATTTTACAAATTTTATTTATTTAGTTAGTGAATTTATTAGGATCAAATCCATTTCCATATATTCGATTGACCAAACTTTGCACATACCTACATAGTTCTGATGATACCTAATACAATATGAATAGACTAAAATTTTAAAAAAATAATTTTAATTGTAATATAGTAAAAACTTTCAGAAATCATTCTATTGATAAAAAGGCTTTGGGACATATATCGACATACATCACCAAAAAAAAAATTATACAAAGGACATAAATAGTAAATAAACAAAACATAGAAACAAGTTACAGACTGGTAGAACTGTTTCTACTAGTTTGACAGAACATACGTCTGAACCATCCAGATAAATTTGCTATTGCTCAACATGCGTTAGAAAGTTTTTATGATGTGAAAATTGTAATTGCACCACTCACCAATATTGATAATAGTTTGATAAAAGAAACAATAGAAATTTATAAGGAAAAATATAACATCAATCAAGTGTGTAAAAGACAATGATTTAAATAAAATTTGGCTACCCTGTAGATAAATTTTAGGTACAAAAAATGCGTTCTTATCAGGCAAAAATATATTCTCATCATATTTGCAAATAAAGTAACTAAGATTTTAATGGTCATTAAACTTTTAACTTTATAATAAAAAGAATCAACATTGAATATATCAAAATAATTAGACAGACATTATGTAGATATCATAGAAGATAAAATTTTATAGATACACATTGATAACTCCAAACATGTTTCTCTAATATAATCCAGTTTAAAAGACAAACATTTTTTTTTACTAAAATAAAAAAAAAAAAGTAAAATACTAAATCTTAACATAGTAAAAAATCTTTCAGAACTCATTATATTAAAATAAGACAACTTTAGGTTGTAGTTCTGTATTAATATTCATTAATAATCGACATTTCGATGTACAACTGTTTCTTTTAGATTGACAGAACGTAAGAGATCAATACGTTTAAATCATCCAGATAAATCTGCTATTGCCCAAGATGCGTTAAAAAATCTTTATGATGTAAAATTCGAAGATACTGTAATAATTGCAAGAACGATCATTATTAACAGCAGATTGATACGAGAAGCAATAGATATGAAAAAAATAACATCAATCTGTATGAAGGCACTGATTTAAATAAAATGTGGTTTCCTATAACTAATAATCTATAATTTTTATGATCTAGTTACTTATTTTGTTACCTAATAACTTGTTTCTATGTTCTGTTTATTTACTGTAAATGTTATTTGTATCTTTTTTCCTGATGAAGACGTACGTCGAATTCGTCGATTATTAATAAATACAGAACTACAACCTAAAGCCATTTTATTTTAATTCTAAACTTTATTTATATTTTCTAATACATTAAAATAAAACAATATTTATAATAAACTGAAAACGAACAATGACAATAATTTTTATAAATTCTTTTGGTGTAAATGTTTTAACTATTTTTATTTTTTGCATTAGGCGCGAAACCTAAAGGTCCCGGGTTCAAACCCCGGCAGGGCCAATGCATTTTTCTTTAATTTAAAAATTGTCTAATGTTTAATTAGATAAATAAATATAAAATTAATGGTGTTTAATGCAAAAAATAAAAATAGTTAGAACAATGACAATATCTTCATCTAAATTTGTCCATTTATTATATTGTCGATTCAATAAAGATATAATTAATAATAAGAGCTCACACAAAAAAAAAACCTTGTATAACTTGTTTTGTATACTACTCGAATGATATAGTATGGTGCCTATTATCGTACTAGATAAGAATAGCTAACCGTTAAGAAATCGTAAAAATTTTGCAACGAAATATACGAACCAGTTTTTTGATAATTGGCATCGTCAAAAAATTTTCATGCTAAACTTTGCAAATTATACCATTATTCCTAATTAATTCAGCGATAAAACTAATGGAAATTTAGTGAGTTTGGAATAAATTTATCGCTGGATTTTTATTAATGCTGTGATTACGTTTTAAGCAATAGTTTTGGTATATTTAGAATTAAAATTTCTGCTTTTAAATATAGGATAGTTAAAAAAGAATAATATTTCCGATAAGAATAATTAATTAAAATAAAACTGCTTTAGGTTCAAATTGTGTATTAAAATTTTTATTTATAATATACAATTTGAAACTAAGGCAGTTTTATTTTATATAATGAGTTCTGAAATTTTTTTTATTTTGTGAATAATTAATTAATTTACAGCAGAAAAATTGTGGACACATCTCTTCAGATTGCACTAACATTAATTGTAATATTATTATATTATATGAAAAATATAAATTTTTTTTCCAATTTTTATTTTGTGCTAGATATATCTACACTGTTAGAAATAATACGTTCTGTTGACAGGTATATTTATGTAATTTTATAATTTAAATTTTAAATTAAAATTTTTTAAATTTAATTATTGCATCTAACATGACCAATAAAGTAAATGAGATTTAAAAAGAAATTTAAGTAAAATATATTTTTACGCAAGCTTTCAGATGTAATGAAAATTCAAAATATCAATAAATTACAGAGTATTTTATGTAATTTTACATTATTTCTAACAGTGTACACTGAAAAAAAATTGGTGATTTTTACATAAAAATTTTAAGCAACTGATTTACACCAGTTTAATATGTAAATTTACAGACGTCGCGGGAAAATTTTACATAGTATGAATATAAAATACGTATATTTTATGTAGTTTACTTACTTTTTCAGTAAAAAAAAAAAAAATTAAAAAAACATGTATAATATTGTAAATTAATTAGGAGTATTTTATTTAAAATTACAAAATTATAATTTTTATACAGAAAATTTATCGTTTTGCTGAAATAATATGAATTTTTTTTTAACTATAGATTTTAATGTAAAATGACAACTTTTTCACACAAAACTGTTAGTGTAGTATGAAGTTCTGTTGAAGGAACTTTATTTGAATTGGTTATATGATTTATGATATAGTTTTTCTTTATATTCATAGTTCTAAACAAGTTTACTGCAATAGGAATGTGGTTTAAAACTTAATTTTAATAGTATTTTTATTGCTAACTTAAATATTGTTAATATAAATAATCATCTTGATAATAATAATTATATTATTTTTTGAATTATTGTTTTAATATACGAAGAAATGACATTTTGAGCATTTTTATATATTGTATAGAATATTAATATTCTTAATCTATTTTTATATCTGATTAAGAGACTTTTTATTATAATTCAAGGAAACTGTTTAAGATTCACTGTCCATATTTCTTACAAATAACTGGATACCGTTTATAATTACCTATCACATATCGCAGATAATTAATATAATTTCGAAAAATGCCAATTAAAATATCTTAAATTATTCGAACTCGATACGTAAATAAATATACAGAAATAATTCTATGTATTTATTTTAATTAAAATATTTTTATATATCTGCTGGATATTAAAAATAGATCATATATTAGCAAAGTTATATTAGCCATAAAAATACTTTTCCAATGGCTACCCAAAAAAGATATTTGAAATTTCCAATTTTCCGGATCGTTAACCAAAACATGCTCCATATACATAGTTTTTCAAAAATGATAGTCATATTTTAAGCTATCGGTACTGTAGGACCATTATTTATATTTTGAAAAGTTCGTAGTTTAATTTGACAAGAAACAGATTATTTTTTTTCAGACAGGAAATATAAATTTTTAAAATTTGTTTACTGTCGAATTACATATCTACCGAAGTTATTGACCAACTGTTTCTGTTTCTGTTTTTTGTCTGTTTGAATTGTTATATGAAAGTGTCATAATAACATCTATATTATTATATAGAGACTAGCTGGCCCGGCAAACGTTGTCTTGCCTTTATTTTAATGTGTATATTAAATTTTTTATGAATTTTTTTTGTATTACAAAAAAAATCAATTACATTTCTTATATTATAATTATTTTCAATTTATTTGGAATCAATTTCTTTCACACTTTTCTATATTTTTCCTAGGCCCCCAGGGCCCTAGAATCCTTTGCGGGAGTGTACTCAACAACTTTCCAAAGTTACAAATTTATTTATTTATTTATTTATTTATTTATTTATTTATTTATTAATTTTTATTTTATTGAGTTTGGCTAAACGGAACCCCATTGATCAGCTATCGACCGGGGTTAAAAAATATAAAATGCTATTAAAAAGTAGGGGTTGGTGGTAGGAGGGTAAAAATTTAGAACTAAATGTATTTTTTAATGGCACACCATAAAAAATAACCAAAAAAAAAACGATTTAAGTCTGCAGTTTTTTATGTGTATAAATATTCGTGCTTATCTGTAAAAATTTTAATATATTAAATTTGGTATGATTACAATAGCTCTCTTATCATATGTGATATGACGGCCGGTAAAAATATATTTACGGTAATTCACAACATCTGTCATTGATTCGTTTATTTGACAGAAATTTAAAATTTTATCTGATAAATATGTATGGCCACGTATAATACTCCGAAAAATAAATCGCTAAAGGAGGCAGAAAAATTGTTCGAAAACAAAATAAGGAAAGCCATAGTTTGTCATATTATGCCCCTTCTTTTTATATACTGTACTATAGCCACGTATATATGGGCACAATGGGAACCTTGAAAAGTTATCTTTTAAATTCAGTGAAAAATTTACATTTATGAGAAAATTATTCCGTAATGACGTCATCGGGCTTTGTAACCGTCATTCGTTTCCGGGCAAATTGCACAGTGGGCGGGGGTGTGGGGGGTGTTGTGTACGTAATAATGTAGGGTTGATGTAGAAAAATGCATATAGGGGTGCCAGGTTGTATGTGTTTTTTTTCGCTGAGAGATTGGTTTTAAAACCCTATTTTTTGCATGTTGAAATTCATTTTTCTTCCGATATTTTCGGTCAGTATAGAATAGATTGTTATTTTTTGAATGATAAAAATGACATTTGGTATTTATTTTTTCGAGTGTATTTGGATTATGGAAAAAAGCACTGAAAATGCTTTAAGTGTGAAGTGAAAATAAACATAAGTCGTATTCACGAACTAGTTGGTTAACCAGTTCTGGTTAGAAATATCGAGATATCCCTTTTGCACTGGACTACCCCTGTCTCTCTCTCTCTTTTTAAATTTTTAAATGCGTAACCAATATGTCTGTCCTTTGAATTTATAGAATTTTCTAGACTGGTATGCTGTGGTCAATCTGTCCTCGTCGCAGACGTTTTGCCATACATCGCAGATGGTATCCTCAGTGCTTGGTGAATGTCACCAAGTCATTTTGAACCTAACCTAACCAGTCATTCAGTATATATTTGTTACGTGATTTGCGATAATTGATATTTCTTTGGTCGAATATGCAAGTTCTGACAAATATTGCATTTCTTGCACTGTTTCGCACATTTTTAATAATTAAATTTAAGTGAAAATAAATAATGCAACTGTCAATTTATGATGACTTATTTATTTTCAATATGGGCGCCGATACTCTGCTTTTATATATCAAATATCCTTACTGTGAGTCGGTAATTTTTGGTGCTACTGCCAGTGGTATACTATATATGTATAGTAACTAATTACTAGTACATTAATGAAATATAATGATATTTTTCAGGCAATATATAGTAAAGTAATATAAGGTTAGTCTAATCGCTTCTCGAGATATGGTATGGCTAGAACGGTCAACTCAGCCTATGAATGTCTCACTATAAGAATTTCTAAGTAACATTAAATATCGTAAGTTTGAAACCTAGTTTGAATATATTTATAGGCTTCAAGAAAAAATAAAATCAATCTAAAAATATGCAAGTAAGCTCATTACATTTTTATTAAATTTAATTACATTTTGACGGTAAATCATAAATAAATTAAAAATTAAAAAAATGATCACTTTCTACATTAGCTATATATAGTACCGTAATATGAATAATCTGATAAACTTTGCGAAAAAGTAAAATAAATCTAAAAATGTACAAGTACCACCCTATTATATTTTTATTAAATTCAATTTCCTTTTGACAATAAATCATAAACAAATAAAAGAAAATTAAAAAAACATAACCATATTGGTAGGTAATTCAAAACTAGTTATTAAAACATTAATACATGAATAAGTAAACGTATGTATATATGTAGGTATGTATGTATGACCTCATTGTAGTATATTCAATTACAAATAATCAATTTATCAAAATCAATATTTTTCAATTGTAATTTCCAGTAAATAAATTAATAGAAAAAAATCAATTAACTATTATATCATAACCCACGATAGATTTGCCTTATGTAGTAAAACAATTGAAAACTTTTTCGATTAGATATTGAAAAATATAGATCGGCAACCTACAGAACAATTGACGTTAACAAATGATTTTAAGTAGCACACTTGGATTATTAAATTACCACACTGATTGTAGAGAGGAAAAATGATAAATATTATTATTGTACACATATAATATTTATATACGTAGGTATGTATGTATGCACCTGTCTGACATCGAAAATCATTTATAATATGAAACAATAATTTATTATGAGTTTCTTGACAGCATGTGTTAATATTGCATACTGAAGGATTCGATTAATAAATTATTGAGAACGGAATAATAATTTATTGTTATTCGAAATGCACGTTTTATAATCTCTTAGCTTGGCGCCAATTTTCATGTTTTATTTCATCCGGTTTTAATTATTCATTTATTTTATATATTAATTATGATGATATTATTTTCAATCATAGCAATTTTATTCTTTTTATTATATTTACAGACCAATTTAGTATATATATATATATATATATATATATATATATATATATATATATATATATATATAGTACAGGGTGTTCGTTCGCTTGGTTGATATAGGGCAATAACATGGGATTTCGATAATATGCAGAGTACTACTTTCTGAAGTAAAATTCGGAGAAATACATAGAATACTTTTCGATAGGGAATAAAAAGTACTATAATTTGGTTCTACTTTTAACTTGCTAGCATGCGCCGTTTGGGCGCTAGAATTTTTTTAAAATGTTTTTTAGAATTTTCAATAATTTTTCCTGCTAAATCAGTATGAGTTAGAAAAAAATGTTACTTAGCTATTATGTAGCCAATTTTTTTCTCTATTTTACTGATTTTTTTCAGATTTTTTTGAGCAAATTTTGAAAAAAGTTATATTTTTAAAAAAATTTGAAATATAACTTTTTTCAAAATTTGCTCAAAAAAATCTGAAAAAATTCAATAAAATAGAGAAAAAAATTGGCTACATAATAGCTAAGTAACATTTTTTTCTAACTCATACTGATTTAGCAGGAAAAATTATAGAAAATTCTAAAAAACATTTTAAAAAAATTCTAGCGCCCAAACGGCGCATGCTAGCAAGTTAAAAGTAGAACCAAATTATAGAACTTTTTATTCCCTATCGAAAAGTATTCTATGTATTTCTCCGAATTTTACTTCAGAAAGTAGTACTCTGCATATTATCGAAATCCCATGTTATTGCCCTATATCAACCAAGCGAACGAACACCCTGTATATATATATATATATATAAAGAAACTTATATTGCTATTCAGTAAAATTTAAAAGAAAGACAGATACTTATTTAAGAAATATTTTAATTCTTCAATTTATGATCGAAAGTAAGGTCTTTGAAAAATGTTTTTGTCTTATTTTGAATTTAACTTTAATTATAATTTTAACTAAATGACTACAAAAATATTTTAAACTTTACTCAACCTATGACGAATGATAAAATAATGTAAAATATCGAGCAAAATTTATGCAATTTTAAGAATTTCATATAAAATCTGTAAAATAACAATGGGTAATAATATACGTAAAAAATTTGAAAGAAAGGAAGAGAGAGAGGGGAAGGGAAAGAGAAAGAGAGAGGGAAGAAGACAGAGATAAAGAGGAAAATAAAGAGAAATAAAGGAAGAATCCAGGAAGATAGAGAGGCAGAGAGGGATAAAGAGAGATAGCAAGAGAGAAAGAGAGACAAAGGAAGATACAAATTTACGAAAACAAAATGAACAAGATTAGAAGTATATGGGTAAACCCAACACTGTATTTTAATAATATTATAATTTTTAAAAAAATTTGTGATTTTTTTTTTCTCGATAAGTTGGCAACACTGTATTTTGTTAAAATTACGTAATTTATTTAGGCATTAAGAGAATCTTTTATGAAAATTTGATTAAAATCGGTTAAATAAAGTGATCATAATAAATTTTTAAAAATTTTAGTAAATTTTTTTCTAGGAAAATTGGCAACAATGTATTTTGTTAAAATTACATAAATTATATGATTACTAGGAGAATGTTTTGTGAAAATTTGAGTAAAATCGGATAAATAACATGGCCCTAATATATTTTTTAAAACTTTAGTAATTTTTTTCTCGGAAAGTTGGCAATACTGAATATTAATAAAATTATATAATTAATGGGAGCATAAGGGATATCTTTTCTGAGAATTTGATCAAAATCGGATAAATAATGTAGCCAATATAAATTTTTAAAAACTTTAGTAATTTTTTTCTCGGAAAGTTGGAATTACTGGAAAAAACCAAAACCACATGACCATCTTGGGCACTAGACAAATTTATCCTGAAAATTTTATTAAAATCGGTTGAACCGTCTAGGAGGAGTTGCGGCCACAAAATTTTGACTTACGACCGAGCGAGCTGACGACGTACATCCATACACCCAAATAAACTAAGTTCAGATTCGTCATCTAGAGGCTATATGAAGAATTTCTATACACAAATTTTTTTTTTGAAAATGTTACAGACACCGTACCAAACGCTTGCCACTTTTTCTTTGCAGTCAAAGTGGTAAAAATTGATAATTTAAATTAAAGTTATGATTACTATAAACGATGTGTTTTGTTTTGTGCAGTTATATACGTACAGCACGGTTTTCACGAAAGTGATAACAACATCCGAATTTATAACATATCGATGATTTCAGAAAGTAATACTAGACAATGAATGCTATTCCAGTGTTTTTATAAAACTTTACCGCATTTACTATATTTTCTAAAACTATTTTCTATCTTAATTTAGTTAATATGTTTTCTAATATTACAAATTTTATAAAAATCAACTTTCTACGTTGTAACCTTTATAAGCTTTCCCAGAAAATTAATTTAAATCGTAAAAAAAAAAGTGTAAAACGTAATTTTGAAAATTCGTTGCAACCTGAACTTTAATTGGAGTCAGGTCATGTGTGCATGTGTAATCTCGTCAGATTTAATTAATAATTAATTAATAATTAATAAACATGTCTGTTAAACAGCCCGTGTTATATGTACACTAACATGCAATATAGCTATAACGGGAAAAATATTTTTTTCGTACATATATGGCGCAGAATTCACTTCTTATTATGTCGTATTACAGATATATTTTATATATTATAATAGTAAACATGGAACTATACTTCATTCACTAGAAAAAGGAATTTCATGTTTTACGAAATATTTTTATTCGCAAATACATTTTTAAAGTTGTAATCTACATGAATTTAATAAACACTGAAAATTTTAGTAGAAAAAATATATTGCTATTGGACAAATTTATAATATTATTATTTTAAACATAACATAGTAAAAAAATTTTTTAGAACTCCATTATATTAAAATAAAAAAGCTTTAGGATTACGTTCTGTATAAATTTTATTTACATATCGACGTTTTGATATACTCAATTACATAATAATTCAGAGCATCTTTGTTACTCATAACTGTTATTGTAAAATTACAGAAAAACTTTTTACAATATACTCTACGTTATTGATGGGCCGTTGGCGAATAATTTGTTTATATTATTATTATTATTATTTGTTTAAACTAAAATTGAACGACTCCTTGTGAATGACAGAATCGATCAATGGCGTTACGGTATCTGTATACGACTGTGGGGTACATTCGATTATTAAAATTATTCGAGAAATCTCGAATTAAATTGAAATCATTCTAATTAAATTGAAATCATTCGGATGATGAATAAACAAAAAGTGGCAGATTTCCATAAAAATATACAAAAATATATTATAAAATTGCAAGACAATTTGAAGACTAAAACTTTTTTAATTATTAGAAATCAGTCAGTCAACCTAACCAAGTAGCAAATAATAACCGTGCAACTATGAATACTACAGAAGTTAGTTTGACTGATAAATGCACTTAAAGTGAGGAGAAAAAAAAGAAGATGCAAACATATAATAAACCTTGAACAAATAAATGTTCATATTGTCATTGTGAAATTTAATATAATATACTCAAAAATATTGAGATTTTATGTTTTTGCCAAAAACATCTGCATCAGTGTCTACCGGACACTGATCAAAGCACCGTACTGATGAGACACTATAGGTCGAAACACGTGTCTACTGTTAAACTGGCCAGTCATTGATTCATAGCCTAACAAGCCGATTCAATGACTGAGTATCTTGTGAAATTTTGGGAAAAATATAAAATCTCAATATTTTTGAGCAAACATATAACTTATAAATAATTATATTTAATTTTAATTTTCAATATAACTATAAAAGTAATGATAAAACTATGTACATATTTAATTAAATACTGTAATTTTAGTAAGGTTATTTTGTTGTACCAGTTACATAAACTTTTTACTGTATTTAATAAATAATTAAAATATTAATTTATTTAACATAAAAATTTTATTATTATATATTCATTGCATTCAAATATTGTATATAAAACGTTGCGATTGTAATACCTTCTAGCGGTTTTAATATAACTGATGACAGATAGATACAATCGTTCGTTCTATTTGTACTATATTCATTCCTATCGTCATTCGAATGATTATTCGATTATGATATTCATTCGAATACTGATCATTCGATTATTAAAATCATTCTATTATGCCCATTACTAATATATACCAGATTGCGGAGCAGAAAACTATCATTTAGTCACCAAGTACTGAGGATGCCATCTACGATGTATGGCGAAACGTTTGCGACAAGGAAATTCTATAAATTCAATGGATATACCGGCCGTGAAAGCCTGCCGATTACTAATAGTCATGTTATTTAAACTTAGTTGTGGTCTTATTTTTGAACGAACAGAGTATAAGCGGTGATTGGGTGTCAGCCGTAACATGTGTTTAAAATTGCAAAATGCAAATTTAATTAAAAGCCGTATGCATTAAATACGGGTGCGCGCAGGCCCAATTGAATCTAATTAAAGGCGAATTTTACGATGACTCTATCGAAATGTTATTAATTGCCTAATGCAACTTAATGTATTTATAATTTGCATTCGCTATTCTAAACATTATACACATACACACCACCACGTACACCTAAATCGCAATAAAACTTGAAATCTTTATTTTTAGTTTATATTTTTTTGATTTTTTAATTGAGACGTACGTGTACTTGGAAATGTTGATAAATTTATTTCCATTAAAAAAAAAATAGCTATATCGATTGATTGGGAAGAGTTTGTGCTACACGTTATGAATAGATGACGTAATTTTGTGTTTATGTAATATAATAAATGTTTGTGAATAGAATAAAATAAATTTAAAAAAATTGTGTATTATGTTACGAGGACTAGAAAGCGATGATTATTGTGTTGAGCCCTGATATTTGTGGCTGAGGCCAAGCAATCTGGGCGCAACACAAAAAGTGTTGTATGTAATATATGAGTCGTATAGATGCAAAACCCACTATTTTTTAAATTTTATTTTCAAAGATATTTGCAAAAAAACTGTTATAGCTGGGTGTAATTGTATTTTGATGATAAAATCTTGTTACTAGATGGCACTTATTAAATAAGTAATGCCATCTAGTAACAAGATTTTATCATCAAATTACAATTACACCCAGCTATAACAGTTTTTTGCAAATATCTTAGAACATAAAATTTACCAAATAGTGAGTTTTGCATTTATACGACTCATATATACAATATAAAAGGTTGTAATTGGTTAAAGCCGTGAGTAATGGACAGTATAACTTAAGAGCATACACTTATATTATAATTATTAATGTTATTATTACTATCATCATCATCAGTGTTCCTAATGGAAACGTACAGTAAGTTCGCCGAAACGGCGATTATTAATAAATATTAATACAGAACTTACACCTGAAGCCGAGTTCTGAAAGATTTTTTACTATGTTATAATCGTATTATTCAATAGGAGTGGAAAATTGCATTTTTAACACATTTTATTTTTTAACTGGAACGTGCGGTAACAATAAAAGAAAGTTTACGAAACAAAAGTCACAATTACTTGACAAAATTTGTTAAAAGATAATTTCTTATCATCTATAAATCATTAATTATATATATCAAGTATTTCCATCAAGAAAATTTACAACTACGTTCGGAGAACTTTGCAAAGTATTACATAAAAAAACCTACCATTTTCTTTCAAAAACACTCTTTTTCTAAGTACGTATACATCATTCATTTTGATTTTTTTTTATGTTGACGTAAACTACTGCGATGACGCGGCTAGTAGCAACTTATAGTGAATAAAAATAAAAGAAGTACGACCAAAAAGTTGACGAACTACTTTGAAGTGTTTTGAGAGAAAGAAAAAAAGGCGAGACTTAAACAGTTTTCGTGATGAGTGTAAAAGTATATAGTGTGAACGATAGATGCGATTTGACAGGAAAAAATCTCGGAATTCTGTTTTTAGTTTTTCGACTTTTTTTCCGTTTCATAAAGAGTACTATTAATCTTTTCGCTAGATGGAGTTGAGGAAATTCGTATACACATTCTTAGTTGCTTGAAAGTATTACGAAGAATTTTTCGAAATTGAGAAAAACAATTGTGGAAGTGTTTTAAAGTACAGTTGAATAAGAAATGTTTGTGATAACAAGTAGTTTAAGATAGACTTTTTTTGGTTTGTGTTTAAAATATGTAACAAAATATGTGGATTTAAAATATTCTTTTTCTTATTAAATATTATGTTACTATATTTCCTATGTAGAAAGAGGTCATTATGTTACTAGTATAATAATGACATTATTATACAGCAGTTAGTTACTACAACGTCTAGCGTATTTAATCTCACATCTTCGCCGGTCATATTTAAACTATTACGTCAAGTTAACTGACAATTACATTGTTTATTTTCGCATGAATTTTAAGATGATTATTGAAAATGTATGCAAGAAATGCAATGTATACCGTCCAGGATGGTCAGAAATTGTATATTCGACCAAAGAAGGATTAATTCTCACAAATCACGTAACAAATATAAATAATATGTACAGATTATAAAATAATAATAATCATTAGATACTTATTTTGTTACTTAGTAACCTGTTTCTATGTATTGTTTATTTACTGTGTATGTCATTTGTATATTTTTTTCTGATGATGATGTACGTCGAGTACGTTGAAACGTCGATTTTTTATTAAAATATAAACAGAACTTAATGCTAAAGTCTTTTTACTTTAATTAATAATTAATTCGATTAAGTTTTCAACGGATTTGTTAAAATTGTTCTATGATCGACTTTTGCCCATTCCTGTTGCAATTATTTCTTTTTAACACGATTTTATTAACTCGCTTTTTTTTCTGTAGTGGGGCGCAACGACAGCTACTCCCTACACTCCTTACTCATATATATTGCATGCACCTTATGTTTTTCGTTTTAAATCTTTCAAAATATTGTCATAGCGTCATAGCTATTAAAAATTCACAATCACAAATTTTCAGGACAATCTGTATGGGGCTAGGAGAAATTATTTTATACTTTTTAGTCCGTTCTAAAACCGTGATATATTATTTTTTTTATATTTAAATAATTTTACAGTTCTATAAACAGTCAGTATTATCTAAATAACCACAAATTAACGTCTGATATTATTTACTATAATAACAACACTATTCTTTATCATAGAAAACCAAAAATTTCCTTGCATCAAACTGTACTATACGGTACATATGTTATACATATATACAGAGTTTGGTCGCTAATTGGAAACGACACTGCTGCACCCTGCGCACATACACACACACACACACATATATATGCACACATATGTTGTGTATTTTATCCCCCGTCCCTCCACCTGCCGTGCTCCGGTCTGTGTCTGCCATTTCGTCATGTGTGTTGACCCCGGAATGACCCGCGGTCAAATTCACCCGTGCTGCCAGACGAGCACATAGATGAATGTGGCTACAATATTAAAACTATATAATGTTGGTTGTGTTGTGTATTTGAGGGACGCATACCGCTTTTGCAATTACAATAATTTATATACAGTGACTTTGAGACTATTTGTTTGTATGTACATATGTACATTATCATGGCTTGTTTATTTTTGATTCGAAGTGATACAGGGACTTGATTATTGCTTTTTTTTTGTTTATTTGTGTGTCTTTTGTAAATTATATTTCTTTAAATGAATCTGGTTATTAGATTTTAGTTTTACTAAAAATTTGGAATCAACAATAGAAAATAGAAAATGTACTATTATTTATCGCTTTACCAATATATAATATTATAGATGAGACTGATACCGAATAATTATTTGGTATTTCGTCAAAAATTTGATTGAAATTTGATCGAACACTCGTTATTTGGTTATTTAGCTGAACTATGTTAAAATAAATATACTTTAGGTTAAAATTCTGAACTATTTCATAAAAATTTTCTAATATTTTAATTAAAATTCGACTGCGATTCACTACACATGAGTTATCAACAGGAAAATAAATTCACATGACAAATAAAATCAGGGAAATAATAACGTTTTAAATCTTTACGTTATTGTGTCATTAGTTTCCGTAATTCCTAGGTGGAACATAGGGGGCGATATATGTTCCAGTAGCTGAACATATCGTTTCTTAACAATTTTTACTTGCATTGTCAATGTTGCGGGTCGTTAACCCGAAACCAAGCAAGGTACCTACAGCTGATATTGGGTACCGAACCACTCAGACGTAGCCGATATCAGTTCGTGATACAAGATTTTAATACCAGAAATAATATTTAATTTCTGATGTGAACCAAGGACTTTTGGGGTACGACTTTAACGTGCTACCACTGGTATACGGCTGCCTGTATTCTATAATCTTATTTATTATTTGTTTTCGTTACATGACGTTATAAATTACATTTATAAAATGAATTCTAATGTTATATAACGTTTCGTAAATAACATTACAAAAATAATTTTTATTTGTAATTTTAAAATTATCTGTAAAATGTAAATTAAAGAAAACTATTACCCAATTAATTTCATGTTTGAAATACAAACAAAATACATATATCTTTCTCAAAAAAAAAAATTCATAGAGAATAACGTTACAAAATATTTTTTTACGAAATGTTATCAGTTATTATAACGTTATTGAAATATCTTTACGTTATATTGTATTAGAAATTATAATTTACTCGTTATTATAACGTTATTGGATATCATTACGTTTTCCATTTCTGATTAAAATAAGGTATGCAAAAGTGGATCAAAATTGAGCTATAAGATTTGCCTCTAATAATCCAACTAATTAACTAACCAACAAGTGAACTTACAAGCTTTTAAAAAAAAATAGAACAAACCTGACAGGAGATTTCTTAATAATAAATTTAAATTTAATTAAACAGACATTTACGATCTAAAAATAAAAGTTTATTGTTTAATATTAATATAAACATTTTATATAACAAAACAAACATTTTAATCTAAAAATTGCTTTAAAAAAAATCTTCTATTTATTTCACGGTTTTGTCAAAAACAGCTTTCAAACGCGTTTTTATTGTAAACATTCGCACACATGTTGAACAGGAAAAATATAAATGTATTTCGAGTCCAAGTTGAAATGTTTACAAGAATTTATAAAATGTGCCGATTATCCGTTCGTTATGCGTGGAGAGTGGTTCAATTCAACCACTCCACAACCATTCAACCACCGAACCAGATTTTATAAATATTTACAAACATGGTTGTCACGCTGTTGCTTCATTCGGACATGCATGTCGGAATTTTCGCGTTCCGAAATGTGGGACATTACATGCATGTACACGGCCGCCATTCTACACATGTTCACGTACATATCGTATATAATATTATAACCTAATGCCATTCTGTTTTCATGTGGCATAAACATTTTTCCCAGACTTTTTTAATTACATTTCGTTTCAGCGGCTGAAAAAATGTGAAACATGAATGATATGAATGAAATGTTTGTTTTGGATTTTTTCCTGAAATTATTTAATTAACTTGAAATATGTATGTAGTAGGTACAAAATTTGCGTTGTTTGTGTTATTAGGTTTTGCCACTTTGACTGCAAGAAAAAAGAGTGATCGGTACGGTGTCTGTAATATTTTCAAAAATTTAAAAAAATTGCGTAGAAATTGGGTATATTTATAATATAGTTTCTAGATGACGAATCTGAACTTAGATAATGAGGATGTATGGATGTGCGTCGTTCGCTTGCTTTGTGATCGCAACTCCTTCTAGACCGTTCTTCAGATTTTCTTCAAATTTAAGAAAATTCATTATGGTTATATTATTTATCCGATTTTAATCAAATTTCCACAAAAGATTCCTTTAGAGCTCACATAAATTATAAGATTTTACTAAAGTTCAGTGTTGCCAATTATATTATAATTACTTACGTAAGTAGGTATACCTTACATAAAGATTTCAATACCGAATACATTAAAAAAAAAAATCAAAAAGCATGCAAGAACTTATGAAGAAAAGCTAAACTATCATTGTAGTGAGTTAGCAATCAATCTACTAAATGACGAGAAAGATTCCAGAAGACACAACATAACTAAACCATTGGATTTAATATTCGATTAAATTATTCATAATATATACAATGTAATGCATTAAAGAAGAAATTCCATAGGACATTGCCCTCACCAGAGCACATAAACTGCACGCCCCTGTCAAAAATTCCAAGTTTGAATAACGAAACTGCACGCCGGTTGCGGATTATCGGATTATAATAGTCTTGGAATATATTTTCGTTTATTCTATAGCATATTTTTACAATTATTTGACACAGCAATTTTAAATGTGAATTTGAAATTAATATTGTATTAATATTATTAATATTGTATTGTCTTATCAATAATAAGTAAGATTTCAATGTAATATAATCAAATATTTATTATGAAAATAGACAATAGGTAGGTTATCTGTCCTTTTGTCATAATTATTATACATAATTATGTATACGTGATACAAATTTTCCAAACTAAGCTAAGATCTACAATAATCTACATCATAATACAAATTAATCTGTCATATCAATAGTGAGAAGAAGAAAATAATCGCTATGTATGTCTAACAAAATCATACACTTCGATTTCCGAAAGAACAGATTTTCATGACGAGAACTATAGGTTATGTTAGGTATGTGATCCTATAGCAATGGTGTATTAAATATGAAAACATATATGGAGAACATAGTTTTATTGTTAGCTGTAACTTACATAATAATAACTATATAGAAATAATTGGCACGCGGTGGTTCTTATCTGGTTTTAGGTTGAAATCTTAATACCTTAATCTCTTTGGAAATAACCGGCGTGCAGTTTCGCTATGCAAAATTTCGGTAAGAGATTATAACCCAACCGCCGCGTGCAATTATATGTACTCGCCTTCACTCCTGTGATATTATTAATAGTAAACAAATTTGCTGGTTGACTTTCAAATGGGACCAGTTGTAAATCAAAATATATTAAATTAAAAATATAGGCCCGTATTCTCACCTCATTTTTTCGTAAAAAGTGCTTTTATCATTAATTTTAAAATAACTTTTTGCTTTTGTTGGTCACAAAATATAAATAATTTTTCTATATTTGATCATTTTTATTATATTTGGTATTATAAAATTTAAATAAACTATTTTAAAATGATTTTAAGTGAACGTCAAAAGCACTTTTTTGAAAAAGCACTTTTTCATATGAGGTGAGAATACGGGCCATAGTGTTTTACTTCGTTTTTATACACTTATGTAAACGTAACAGCAAATGACATCATTATTTTAGTGATATTATATTGATAATGGAATTAGTTCTTTCGCTGGATAATCTATACAAAGTTTTATTATTATTTTTATAATTGTCAGGTGTTTATATCCCATTCTGTATAAACGAAAAATAAGAAACACACATCTGAAAACAACTGCTAGTAATTGTACCTACACATATATTATTTTCGAACAGATCTAGCGATAATTTGTTCTAATTTATATTTAACGATGTTATCGTGATTAAAAACAAAAAAAAAATTACACACATAATTACATTTCTAATCACTATGTATCAGATGTAACACTTCCACTTATTTTACACTACAAATTAACGACAAAAAAAATTTGTTAACTGACCTTCATATACATATATATGATCTCAACTAAAATATAAATATATCTATCGTACATTAATTTATTACTCTTGTAGTATGTGTTCATAAATTCTGCATTATCATAACAGAGAGCAAAAAACTGACGGTAAAAATCGTGTTAAACAAAAGTGATACATCAAAATATATCAACTTTCTTGTAATGGATCTTTTTCTAACACTTGTAAATAACAAAACTGTAAATTAGAAAAAAGAAAGAAAAAAAAAATATTTCTAGGAAATAGCGAACGTAACAAAATAATGTTTTTGTTTAATGATATTGCAAAGGAAACAATTAATATTGGTATGTTAATTTGTATTTTTTTTTAATACTAAATTAAATGTCGTATAAACGGTATGAGTGTTTTGTTAAAATATTCATTGAAAAATATGTGAATTATAATATGCATTATGATACATGCACAATCATATTTTACATGCATTTTATTTATGCAATATGGATTTTATGAAGAGGAAACGTTTACACGTTTATGCATTTCCGGTTAGATATATCGCGCAGATATTTAAATGGCGTTTAATTTTTTATATGTATTTTTTTGATGAATTGCTTGAAATGCAATATGGAAGAGAATTGTATTTATTAAATTTTTTGTATAATTTTTCATATTTTCACACAAAGTTATGTAGATACGTTTTCATGATTACAGTGTTAAATTATAAATACGTATTATGAAATTGTTAACATAATATGATAATATCTCTGTTAGAAAATATTTTGTTGGAGTACTTTAGATTTTTTTAAATTTGATTATATTTATAATGAGAGGAAAAGATCTTATTCAAATTTTGTACATCAGATTACACAAATTTTTAGTATGATTGTTGAAATTATAGTGATTTTTAGTTGATTTTATGGATTTTATACGAAATTTCTAAGGCCCGTATTCTCACCTCACTTTTTCGTGAAAAAGTGCTTTTATCATTAATTTGAAAATAACTTTTTGCTTCTGTTTTTCATCAAATATATATAGTTTTTCTATTTTTGTTCATTTTTATTATTTTTGGTATTATATTATTTAAATTAACTATTATAAAGATCTTAATAAATAATTTTAAGTAAACGTCAAAAATCACTTTTATGAGGTGAAAATACGGCCAAAGATTGTACTCCTAGTTATTTTACTGGAAATTAAAAAAATATCTTTAATTGAATTTTACCGTTATTTTAATTGATTTTACTAAACTTTTAAAGGGATTTTTATTAATTTATATGTCAGATTGCACAAATGGTGTCCTCTTCAATTTATTATAAATAATTATTGTCTTAAACAATTTATATTACAACAAAACACTAAAATTATTTTAAAATTAAAAAGTTTTAGGATTAAGTTCTGTACATATTTTATTTAAAAATCAATGTTTCGATATACTCTACGTATATCATTATGATGATAAAACTTTTTTATTTTAATATAATGAGTTCTGAAAGATTTTTTACTATATTTATTATATGGTTTTGGAAATTGATTTATAAAGAATTTTGTTTTTATTATTATATTATGTTAAAAAACCAAAGTATGTAATTTGATATCTTGACGGTCTTATTGAAAATTATTAAGTTATAAAAAGACTTATTCTTAATTATAAACTATTATAAATATAAATAATATATACATACTATTGTACAACTGGTTAATGTTACTTGGCATGCATTTTATTTAGTTTTAGTTTAGTTTCGTTTAGAACGTTTGAAGAAAAAAAATCGTATGTCACTCGGAATAGAAAGCTCAATTTGTGATTCGCCCAGATTGCACAAATATCTGGGCTCAACACAATAATCATCGCTTTCTACTCTTCGTAACATAATATACTATTGTTTTCCAGTTAATAATGTTTAATACTACTTGTATTATTTCACTTTCCAACATTTACTAAAACTTCAAAAAAAAAAAAAGTAATTTCTGCATTTTTCCATACCTATCCCCGAAAAAACCCATAGGCATAACGGGGTAACGATTTTCAATCAACTGGAAGCACTCCCTGCTCTAGTGAAGCCCCATATAGTTTCTGCATGTGCGTGGTGCGTTCATTTCTACCCTTGTCAACGCCAGAAAACAACTCGTCTGTGGGGGGAAACAAACAGTCAGCTAGGATTATTGGCATGCTTGTTTATTATACAACATATATCGACTGTCGAAGGAGGGGGTGTGTGTGCTTATTATACAACATATATGGAGTATATTGATGGGGGGTAGGGGGTGGTGGTATGGTTGTTTTATGCGATTACAACCGAACAGCTGCAACGAATGATCATGTTACGGCCTTCCCCCCTGTTGATATTTCACTATTGCCGTGTTCAGGTTTCGGTAAACAATTTTGGGGGTAGATGCGTTGAGTGGGAACAGAATTTGGAAAGGTGTTTTCTGTTGGTGTCAAAAATAGAAGAACTATTTGTTTTCTATTTAGATGATTAGTACACGTATCCTGCTAATAATAAACAGAGGTTAACTACTAACTGGAGAATAAATTTAGGTTGTTACTCTGCCAGTGTTAAGAGAATAGGATTATTCCTAGAATAACTAATCGGGAAATAAAACATGTTTAATATTACCAGAGGTAGAGTGCTTCTGTGAATGGTACAATTATATATATTCGAAATTATCCTTCAAAATATGCAAAGTTTCTACAATATAAATAGTGAATAGTATATTAAATTAATAATAATAGTAAAATTTAATTTTTGTATTGTGAAATAGTATACAGGATGTCCAACATAACTGGCTTACTATAAAAAAAAAATTTGGAGAATTGATATAAAAATTTGTATAAAACAATGTTTGTACAAAGTTTATGTTTATTAATTAGCAACATTACCATTTCTATGTTATTTTTCGGTAAAACAAAAGCATTATTGAATTATTTGTTTTCATCGTACGGCAAATTTTGTCTATTCAACAGAATTTGTATTTCGTACGGTTCTTCAGATACTCAAGTGAGGCAGTAATTTTGGACATCTTGTATTATTCGACAAGCACAGAATGTTATTTATTTTCCACGAGCATAAAAGAGTAAGAAATGCGAGTAAGAACATTATACCTTTTTTTACAACTACAAAATTGGAAATTGTACTGTTTAGTCTGACATTAATGAAATTTTAAAATAACTATTATTATATGAAAATTTCACGGTATTTTAGCAACAGCACTAACTCATCAGATATTTCAGATGCAATGATATATGTTTGGCCAGAATTTGCGCGTTGTCATAGCAACTTTTTATTTCGCACTAATGAATATACTGCAAGTGTTCTAGTTATCAGTGTGGGCGTATATAATGCACTATATTTACTACCAAATGACCGGTTTATAAATGGCGCATTTCATAAAAGTCATAGAAAAAATGAATTAAATAAAAACTCAAAACGATAGTTAATTAAATTGTCAAATCATTAATTAAAAAAAAAAATTAAAAAAGCTTTATGATTAAGTTCTGTATATTTTATTTAAATATCGACGTTTCGATAGACTCTACGTATATCATCGTCAGGAAAAATATATATAAATGACATAAATAATAAACAAGCAAAACATAGAAACAAGTTATTAGGTGACAAACTAACCAGATTAAAAATTTATAAATTATTAAAAAAAATACATAATAATTTAGAAATTATTAATGAAAAGGAAGTCAATTTTTATTTAAATCAGTATCTTCATATTGATTGATGTTATCTTTTTCTTTGTAAATTTCTATTGCTTCTCCAATGAGTTCTGCAAGATTTTTTACTATGTTAATAACATATATATTTTGTTAGAAAAATTTTATATTACATAAAATTGTATAAAAATATATACGAATATAGAATATAATAACTAAATGGGAAATACTATAAAGTTTCTTCAGCTGTTACAACAATAACACCAGCTGTCAAAAACATATGAGCAAGCTGCCAAATATGTTGAAAATTATTAGCTTTCATACGTACACTATTTTGCTAGGAAACGGGGAGACAGACATACTGGCCCCGACATAGAGAAATAGTTCGTGATCTTACCGTTAAACAAAACGTGAATTTCTTGTAGTTTCATGCGAAAATATTTTTGTTTTTCTGCTTAATGCATGAAATATAATTCTATTTTATATATTCTATTAAAATTTTATTAATGTCATAAAATTCTAAAATAGGTTTAAAAATTCTATTTTGCGTCGTTTGAAAAAATATTTTAATCATTTTAAATATCGAATTTCTAAATTTTATTACATTTTACAAATATGTTTTATTGGAAATACATAAATTATTTATTGTTTTATTAGTTTATGAGAAACATTATGTATGATTCATTTTTATTCGAAAATTAGGAATAATTTTGTGAAATTTTTGTTTGATATTTTTATTATCGAAAATTATTTATTTGGCATTTTATTAAAGTTGAAGTTTATTTGTAGTTTTATTAATTTTATGAAATATAAATTTTGTGTTTTATAAATTTTATTTGAATCGATGTTAAAGGTTAAAATTATAAATGATTTTGGATAGAAGTAATAAAATTTTGCAATATTATTATAGTGATAAATTATATTAATTTTTGTTGGAGTTTTTGTTTTTGAGTAAAATTTAATTTACCAACAATGTGTTAACTGCGACGAGGATAGATCGATCACAACATACCAGTCCAGATAACTATAAATTCAATATAATTATAGTTATTTGCAAACTACAATTTTGGCATTTTATTTTTCCATTTTTATTCTAAAAGTAACGCAATATTTTTTACTTAATCTGTACAAATACTACCCAAACATCAGCTGTCAGTTTCCAAAAATCAAATACACCCAAATCATCAGTCACAATTTAACAAAATGGGGGGCTGGAATCTTGTGACCCGAAGCATGTGGTCTTAATAAGGTTCGATTAGGGCCAATTATTGGCACGAACTCTTGGAAGGACATGCTGTGTAGACAGACATCCAAATGGGAATGTGAATATTGAGGGGATTTTCGAACCATTTTACCTTCGTTTGCTAATGTTTTGAAGTTAATCGCCAGCAACCGATTTGACAGCTGCATGGGCTTGTGCCTGCTGAGTAAATACTTGTAGTTTGTCCATAAGGGTCTTAAATTTAATTTGTTTTGATTTTGAGTTGGTTGGATTATAATTATTAGGTTTTTTTTTATTGGAGGTAATTAGAGATAATTGCTGTGGGGAAATATTGATTTTTAAAGATTGTTTTTCAAGATTGTTAATGATTTTATATAACACTACATATACAAATTTTGCGATATTAGATCTAACTCTGGATAATTTTAAGGAAACTACTTTTGGTTAAAGTTAAGCAAAAAAAAATTTCTAATTTAGTACAAACATACATACATAGAAAATCACGCTACCCAGATGGTACGAACTCTTTTCTATTATTTTTTTTGGATTAATTTAGCAAATATTATGGAGAAAAGTTTCTTAATTAGGAAAAAATAAAATGTGAATATTTTTTACAAAATGTATGAAATGGATATTTACTCAAAATACGTAAATTTGTCATTGGGTTTTGTTAATTTTTTTTTAACTATCACAAAATGATGAAGTCCTCCATTTAATTTAAATAATGCAGTACATGTATAATCTAATTATAATTATATTTCGAAACAGTTTTAAAGTTAATTTATAAATCATCAAATTAATATATGTATGTGTAATCTAATTAATTAATTATATTATGTTATATAATAATAAAACTTTGATGTTATAACAAATAGAATTATTGATGATTAATTAATTGATAGTTTCTAATTGAGAGATTGATTAAAATTTTTACGTAATTTAATTTCTACGTTTTGTTCAATATAATTTAAACAGTTTCTAATTAATTATATTACTTACATTAAATAATAATAATAATACATGCATAATACATAAAATAATAATTTAAGTTAAAAAAATTAATAAAGAAACTAAAATTGAAAATATTTAATTGTATTTAATATACATACATTAAAATTAGATTTAAAAAAATATGGAATTTTGTTTGTATTTCTTTTTACCGGCCGTAATATCACATATGATAAGACAGGTTTTGTAATCATACCAATTTTGACATATCTAGATTAAGATACGAATCAACTGTTTTAGCGTGGTGTCCGTCTGTCGGTCTGTCTGTGGACAAGTGTAGAACAAATTTGGCTGAACGGATTGTTACAAAATTTCATATTTAAGCTTCGGATATCTCAATTTGATGAATTTTTAGTAAAGATTTGCTAATCGGAAGTGATAATTTACTGATGTCACTTTTATGTGTTTTACGAATATTTCGAAAAAAATTTATTCTACAAAAGTTGCTAAACTAGTTCTAACTAACATTTTTCGGATAATTTTTCATATTTTCATATTTTCAAGATATATATATATATATATATATATATATATATATAATTCTGTAAATGGGTGGTATATTTATGTTAAGACAGTTTTGTTTTTATTTACCATGACTAAAGTAGTTGTTATATAAATTTGTCTATTTTCTAAATTTATTTAATATGATGACGGTCGGTATTCTGGTGCCCAATTATTTATTTATATTATAGTATAAAATTTCATGTATATATCAGTTATTCATTGAATTAATCGCACTGTATAATAATTAAAATTAATTCTTCTTTTTGTTTCAGGTGAGTTTAATTTGCAACATACTATTTTCAAATTAATAGTAAGTACTACCATATTTCAACTCATTAATATATATAAATATACAAGTTTTATCATTTAAATATTAAACAATATATATGAATATAAAATATTGTATTTTACATACACATTTAATAATCATTAATTGAATATTAATTAATCTTGTCTTTATTTATCAATGCGAAATTACAATGAATCAGTGTATAAATATAAATTTTTAGGAGTTTGAGTTATAGTTGGTGAAATGGACTGAGAGCGCATACAAACTTGAAATATTTGATTTTTATTGTAAAAGTTGTTTGATTTTTTTGTAATTACAACTTTTGTAAAATTGTGTATAATTGTTATTATGTCAGTTTCTAATTTACCGACTCCTTAAATGATTATTTTAAAAGTTAAAATTTAGTTAAATTGCTGTTTTACACCCGAAAACGAAAGATTTATTGTATTTTATTAAAATTTGTAGTCCTATGTTCAAGATATGTCCTATGTTACGATTTTTATCGATCCTCTAAAAAAGTATTCTCAAAGTTGAGAAGTAGTTAAATCATTGTTTCGCAGCTGATTTATCCTATTTTGTCAAAATATTGTTTTCAAAATATCACCTACGCTTTCAACACGTCTAATTTTTTTTTTTATCTAAATGAGATTTACTAAAATTGAGATTTTGTTAAATCGATTTCTTGCACCTGAAAATAATAGATTTACCCCATTTTACGAAATTTTTTATTTTGTTTTTAATGTAAAATTACAGACAAATAAATGTACAAAAATTTGCGAATATATATATATATATATATATATATATATATATATATATATATATATATATATATATATATATACTACATAAAAATTATAATTTAAAATTAATTTTAAAAACATTAGTCACATTTTATTTAACTACATAATCATCAATTATTTTATTTTTTTGATGATATTTTGTTTGTCCAAGCCAACTATATTTCTTATCAAATAACATTCATTAAATTATATTAAAAATTTAAAACATCATAACTAAACAAAATATTACAAGTAATTATTTATATCTATAAGCAAACTTTGATCGAATTCTGATTTCATTATTTTTCTAATATGTAAATTCTTTGAAAAGCCGCCATTGCGAAATCTCAACTAGGAAATGTTTGTAATTGATTTTCTGAAATTAATGAATGTTTTTATTTAGGACAGTGTTGTGTGATTACAGTACGTTAGCAGTTTAGAATCAAAATTTGATAAAAAAAAAATTAAAAATAAATATATGGTTACTTAATTATCGACTATCACTTATCTATCATAAATTACGCGATATTAATTTGCTTTTATGATAATTAGCGTGCTGTGTATCTTATGAATTTTCTTGGAATAATTTATACTGTTTTTCGTTCGTACTTAATTTCGAAATTATTTAATTGAATATTTATTCATTTTGTACCGTGTTTAGTTATTGTAAATTATTTTTAATATTTGTTAATAATTATTGATGGGAAATTTAGTTTCTAATTAATTTTAATTAATATTTTGTCGGAAATATGAATCATAGTAATCTGTAATTTCCTTTCTATGCAATAATATTTCAAAAATATATTTTTAGCGAATACATGATTGGATACACTGTAAAAAAATTTGCAATTTTACATAAAAAACATAATAGAAAAAAGTTCATATTGTTTATTAATTTACCATATTATATATGTTTGTTTTTACCGAAAAAGTTATTATTTAATATTCATATACGGCTAATGACCATAGTAGTTGATGCCTTAAATAAAGAAAAAAAGAAATATTCATATTATTTTCTTGTGATGTTTGCAAATTTACATATTAAACTGATGTAACTTCGGGTTTTTATGTACTTATTAAATTTACCGAATTTCTTTTTACAGTATACTGAACAAATGTTGTAAGATTTATTTAATTATAAAAAATTAATTTTATGTTCTACTAACAGAAATGGGGTACTCGAAAAAAAAAGTTATTCTGCATATTTAAAAATTTTAAGTAGATAATTTTAAATACTTCTATATTTAATGTTAGTTAGGTGATTTGGGTACTTTTGCTAGAAATGTAAATGTTTCCAAAGTGGCCCGTTGATGTATGGTAGTGACTATTGGATTTGACTGCAAAAGCATAAAAAGGAAAATGACTGTTGTGGAAATGAGATTTTTGCGGAACATAACTAGTTAGAAATCAAATACGAAATAAGATTAGTGTATGATGAGTGTGAATTTGAAAAAAATGTTGTTGCAAAAGATTGTGTTAGTCAGTTAAGATGGTAATGAACGTTTGGTTAAAAGAATGTATGTGAGTGATTTTGAAGGTATACGTTTGCCAGAGGACGTCCGATGAGTAGTTGGAGTGATATATAATTGAGAGACTGGTTTGCGTGAACGAAAGGTTCCAAGTAGTAGAAATAAAAGAGCATGTATGAAAGATATCATGAATATGGATGAAACTAGAGTTACTTTTCTGGATGGGAATATTTGGAGACTAATTTCGGGATAGTGGAAAGAATTTCTGTCATACTTTTTTGGGTACATAGCGTGATTGTGTGTATATGTAATATGTATGTATATGTAAATTAATTAAGTAAAGATAAATTTTTTGTTTTTTTTATTTTTAAACTCCATTTAATATTCTATATTAAATATTAACGTAAATATGTGTGGTGAGGTAGTTATGTTGTAATAAATAAAGCAAAATCTGTCAGCAAAAATATTTTTGATCAAAGCGGAAGTGCGATGACAGTTTCATTCGATTTCCTGTTATTGCTGTATCGCTGTGAGCATTTAACACGTATGTACAATTTTATTAAAAGTTTACAAACTTAATAGAATGAATGGGTTTGTTCATTAATTTTGTTCTATTAACAATTTAGTTATTCGATGTAGACAGTAAGTTTATTGCATATTGATTTCCTACAAACCCATAAGCTAATTTCGCCACAAAGATTTGCTGCATTTTATGTTTTTATTTACATTTTATCTGAAACGTTCACTTGTAAGATAAATAATAGAAAATAGAATGAGAGGCATGTGGGGGGAGGGGGGGGGTCTAAATTATATACTATTGTTTTGTGAAATGAGGTATTATGTTATCTGAAACATTCTCAATGACACCTCCTCTCTTTAATATACAAAAATTTATTTATAATTATTAATTTCAATATTTTTGTAGTTTTGTGGTGGGATGAAAATTTTTGCGATGTAGTGTACCAACATGTTGCTCATTGTTGAATATAAAATCAAATTTAGTATTAATTTTGCAAACGTAACACACACAAACACACACATACACGACCGTATCGAATTTTAATTGATATATGGTGTGTGTCGTTAACCTTTTTCGCGAAATTTATGCACGATTCCTGCTTTTTAAATTCGTAAATAATGCAAAAATTGTAATGTGTAATGGAACAATACACATTGGTTGTTTATTTTTCTATCGTTTGTACATGTTTTTGCGACAACTTTAGAAATTAATTAGATTTTTTTTGTAAATTATTATTATAGAAAAAACTCAAGAAGTGTGGAGTCGACGAAAATTGGTGAATTCCGACTCCAACTCCAATTTTTTATCCGACGCCGATTTTTAGTTTGATAATGATTTTTATGTTTTATCATATTAAATGAACTACAGAAAATACATACATTCCGTGTTTATAATATTACATGATGAATTTATTTATCAAAAAGATACAATTTTCTTCATCATATTTTTACATAGTGTTCCGTAATATTGTATTAAAAATGTTTAATATTATATTGTCTTTTGTTTTGTTTGTTCGTTTGTTTGAATTTTAATTTTGAATCTTTTGTTATGACTAGCGAAACAAATGAATGTCTTTTCTAGCAGTCTAATGTGCTCCTATTTAGGGTTATCGATCATTAGATAATGCAAATGGTTAGTGGTAACATCGTAGCGTTATTTTGAATATTAAAAAATGGGAAAAATATCATTTTGTTTGCGTGGTTTTATGTTAGTTTATTTTTTGCTTTAACGAAAAAGTCGGAGTTACAACGAAAAAAACGACTCCGACTTTGTCAAAATTTTTTGATTTTGTGATTCTACGACTCCGACTCCGACTCAACGACTCCAAAACCTTGGGTCCACGACTACGACTTTACGACTCCGACTTCACGACTCTGACTCCTTGACTCCACGATTCCGACTTCTTGATTCCACGACTTTCCGACTCCACGATTCCGACTGCTCGATTTCACAATTCCGACTCCTCGATTTCACGATTCCGACTTCTCGATTTCACGATTCCGACTCCTCGATTTCACGATTCCGACTCCTCGATTTTACGATTTCGACTCCACGACTCCGGCTCCTCGATTCTACGATTCCGACTCCACGACTCAGACTCCTCGAATTCACTACTCCGACTACTCGAATTCACGACTCCGAATCCACACCCCTGGAAAAACTCACATATTAAACTCACGTATTAATTCAACATTAGTAGAAAAAATATTTTACATTGAAAAACACATAATAACAGTGCAAGTATGTAGCATTATTTTGAGTTTCTAGCAAGTCATTGTATTTGATATACATGAATTTCTTTTTTGATATATATTTTTTTTTTTTGGAAAAAATAATGTAAAAATATTTTATCGTAATTTCGTATTTTAGACAATCAAAATTTTTTTGTAAATTCGACACTAATTATTGTTATATTAAACAAAGGAGTATAATACAAATTTTGTGCATTATAAAAGAATTTTATAGTTTTTTTTCCCTAATACAACAATAAAATTCATTTTTATGCATGAAAGCAATAATAATTTCTTTTGCAAATCATTTGTAGATATACCACACCTACACACTTGATTCGGAACAACAAAAAATCACACTAGCATAACTTTTAATATGATTGCCCTCAATATACACAATCGCAGTTTCTATCTTAAAATTTGATCAGAAAAATCGCCCGAGCAATGTTAATCAGTGCAGTGGAACAACATACAAATAATTATTGTATCTTACTGCCAATATTCACAGCAGACAGATATGAGGTACGGATAAAAAGTAACGCAACCTGGAAAATCACATTTTAATAAATTAACTTCTGATATTGTGCTATTGTTTGATAACAGGTTAGGAATCAGTTAAGAATTAAAATAAATAGACTTTAGGATTTAATGCTGTACTAATTTTAAAAGTCGACATTTCCACGTACTCTACGTACATTATCATTAGGAAAAAAATATACAAATGACATATATAGTAAATAAACAGAACATAGAAACAAGTTATTAGGTAACAAAATACAAGTAATGAGATTATAAAATTTATAAATTATTAATTAAAGGGAACAAAATTTTAATTAAATCAGTGTCTTCACACTGATTGAGTCTTGCAATTATTACAGTTTCGAATGAAGATTTTCTAACGCATGTTGTGCTGTAGCAGATTTGTCTAGATGGTTAAGATGTATTGATCTTTTATATTCTGTTAATGTAGTAAAACAGTTTTACCTGTCTGTTCAACATAAACCTTACCGGATTTGCATGGAATTCTATATATACCCGAAGATTGAAGAGGACTAATATCTAATACACGCGTTGCAATTTCATTTGTAGAAAATAGGAAACTTTAATATTCTGTCTTGATAAAATTTTGCTTATTTTATCGATAAATTTTTTTACAAGAGGCAAATATATTTTTCTAATGAATTGTTATGATAAATATTTCATCAAGAAAGCAATACAACCGAGAAAACCTAGAGTTGTTGAAGATTTGTTTGATAATGAAAATATAATTTACGCTTCTTTGCCTTTTGTGAATGATCAGAATAAAATATATAGATATATTTTTAATTTTTTACTGATTTTTATCAAATATATGCTTCAAATTTCGCATATACTGACGTAAATATATGGAACTGAAAGGATTAAATTTGCAGGTTCTGTAACTGTAACAATAAAGTATTGTTTCAATGTAATTACTTTTTGATCTTAACTTGTAACACCGCCGACCGGGACACGATATTTAAACGAATGAATTGGATAAAATCCAGATGCATTGTGGGTAAAAGTCTCTCTCTCTCTCTCTCTCTTGTGGTGCTTTATGTCCATGATTATGTGTTTGTGTATGTGTAACGAAAGATGGCGACACAAGATAGGGTTACGTTACACTGAACAAGACATGCATTTAATTGGACATTTTTGGTTTTTATCTTTATCAATGTACGCCTGCTTCACACTTTCTTGCTTTCTCTATACGGGGTTGCGTACATTGGCTTTGATTATTTTATCTCGCTTTTTGTATTTTTACATTCAATAAGTGACTTGTTAATTGTGTTGTATTGTGAATGTGTTGATTGAAAATTTAAGATATTATTTCGAGTTTTATTTAAACAATTTGAATTTATTAGTGGAATTTTATTATACCTCAGACACAAGATAAAATTTAATTATCGTTAAGCTACATTCAGACTGTTGTTTTTGCAATAACAGTAGCAGTACAGTGAGGATGTAGTAGTAACTGCCTTTCTTATATATGGTCTGAACGTAGTTTCATTTATAACTCCATACAGAAAAACGTGGGACGCATGCAATACATAATAGTAAGGAGTGTAGGGAGTAGCGGTCGTTGCCCCATTTTTTTCTGTATGGGGTTATAAATCTGTATGGGGCTAGGAGAAATCATTTTAAAATTTTTAGTCCGGGTTAAAAACGTAGTATATTAAAATTATTATTTTTTAAATTTAAATAATTATTTACATGTAGTTTTTATCATATTAAAATCAAGGATACAATAACGTTTCAAATCGTTACGTTATTGTATAACGTTATTTATTATTTGTTTTCGTCACTTGACGTTTTAAATAACATTTAAAAAATTTATATAACATTATATATCGTGACGTAAATAAGGTTATAAAACTAAGTTTTATTTGCAAGTTTGAAGTATAAATTGAAGAAAAATTTTACCAAATTAATTTTCATACAAAATATATTTCTCTCTCAAAAGAAAAATATCGAAAACAAAAGTCTCATATTACGCACTTAAGCTAATCTTAAATGTAGGAAAACACTGGATGAAATGTAGCCAAAACATGGACCTTTTTAATAAACTGCTTTCAAATTGGCCCAGTATTTTTTTTTCAATATTACACTCGAAATTTGCCAGCGCTCTAGCAAACTCGGTTTCTGTCGATGTCCGACTTTACGGCTTCCGTTCCGTTTTAAGTAAAAATAAAATTCGAGTAATATTATACTTCGTAGGTGTAAACTTTTTATTCTTATAAACAACGATTACTATAATAATATAATTAACTAAATAATGTAGAATAGGAAATAAGACAAGCGCAAAAGCGCTTCTTGGTACTTTTGGACGGGGAAACAGCAAAAACTCGTGGCACTCAAACGGTTAAAGTTCGACTAACTTTTTAGCTGTCTACTTGGATGATCCCTCGTAACAAGTCATGGCCTTATAAGTTATCAAATTTGCTTAAAATAAAATGTAAGAGTTTTCAAATTTATTGTTCTAAGGGTCTGTTTTGTGACCCATTGCACAATGTGCCGTAGTTATCGGCAAACCACTTGAAAATTGCCTAAACAAATAAAATGACCGCATTAAATAATAATCAAACAAGTACCAGGCCACACGTATGAACAACATGATTTTATTTTTTCTAATTTGGATTTTTCTCGGTAAAGGGCGTGAGCGGTTACCATAATAATATCTTAGACACAATAGCTCGGTTGCCCATATTAGTATCCGGACCTAACTCTGATGTGTTCTCTACTTGTCTCTACGGTCTAAATGGACAAAGGTTAGTCTTACATTTAGTATACCCAGGTGTCAGCAATCGTTTTGACTTACACACGTATTACGTTACATTGTTCATGCATTTGCGTGTGGTTACGGTGTATATTGTGGGTGTTTAACACACAGCCTACATATTTTAATTATAATGGATTCGTACTAATTTTACCTGTGGAATAAATACGGTCACTTTATTATTATTATTATTAAACGATTAGAGACAACCTGATTATTATAAGCCATGGTTATTTATGATTAGATCATACATATTTTATAAACTAATATTGTTTGAAAACACTACAAATAAATGTTTTTCAATATATTTTCGTAAATTAGTGGTTAAATTTTTTACTAAAAACAAAACTTGCAAGTACATTAAAAATTTTGTATACGAGTACATAGTTAAGGAAAGGAAAAAAATGCATTTTTCTTTAAGCGTATTAGAATATTGATATTAGGTTATTTGCTTATGTAGAAGGAGGTCATTATATTATTAGTACAATAATCTACATTATTATACAGCAATTAGTTACTATATACATCACTGGTGGAAGCACCAAATATGACTACAACATTAAATGTATTTCACTTGATATTTTTGGCGGCCATATTGAAAAAACTATTACGTTAAGTTAAGTTATGTTTTAATTTTAATACATTTAATGCGAAATAAAACTGCTTTAGGTTCAAGTTCTGTATTAAAATTTATTTATAATTTATAATTTATTTATTTCGACGAAACTTAACGCTCGTCTTCATCAGGAAAACTATGTGTTATAATTTTGATAAAATATTGAAATTTTTACTTCAGAAATTATAAATAGACAAAAATTTTGACATTTTTATTTATCAAACAAATAAAGCATCTACATAATTACACTAGTATCATAATTAAGTAAAATATTTTCAAAATATCATTATAAAGATTCTTCCAATTTGAATCAGATTTTGCAATAAAAAGAAAAGTCGAAGAAATTAAATTACAGAAAAAAACATCGAAAATAAAACTCTCGTAGGTAGCTGTGTACATGTCATTAATTGCGTTCAATAAGTTAATTCGGGCAGATAAATGAGTTTTATAACGAAAAAAAAAAAAAATGATATAACTGTACGATTGAACAGTTTCGCTAAGAGAACGTTCCGCGGCAATACATTGACTGCCTGAAAGAAACGAGTTTCTCAAATTACTCGTTTTGCAAATCGGCTACGGCTGTATTGAGAGCTTTTCTTTCGCGTGAAATAATTATTATTTGGACAATCGTGACTTAATTGAGAGGAGCCTGTAAATATATTTTATTCGTACGAATTTGGGTGACGGCAAAATACCGCCGCCAACTTGTTCGAGAATTGAGTCCTCTGTGTGTTGACTTCGTGAAATTTTGTATAATTTTCTCATTACATATGTATCATTACGTATATAAATAATGCATGATCAATATGTAAGATATATTATCTTGATAATTCTATTTTTTTTTGCTGCGTTGCTATTAATATGGAATTATTTAATGGGTTATATTAAAATATTTTTGCAATGTTGTTAATATTATCTGAATCTAATTTGTTGATAAATATAAATGTAGTTAATATTTTAAAATAAAATTATTACGATCTTAATGGTCGATTTCATAATAAACACATTAACTAAAGTAGACTTTAAGTTTTCAAAAAAGCATAGTTTTTAATTTTATTAGATATCTGAAAAGTATAATATGTTACAAGGAGCTGTAAGCGATCTTTATTGATTTTCGGATTTTTAAAAGTGTCCAGGTGGTGTCCCTTTCTTTAATATCAGTACAATATACTTATAATATGAATAATTAATCATATAGACAATAAAACTTAAATCAATTTAGATTGCAATCTAATACACATATAGTTTTTAATGATAAATTTCACCTTGAGTGGATTGGACACATTTTCAAAGTGCATTTATTAATGCAGTTAATAAATATTTTTCTGTTTGTAATATATAACATGATATATCACAGATATATCATCATTGAAGCGTTTTAAAGGCGAATGACGAACTAGGCACAATCAATTTTGCATTTTAAATATCAAGGCTGCTTACTTCGCTCAGCTCTGAAATTATGTTTTGCATTTTATCTAGAAATTTATACAAAAAAAATCTCTCTCTCTCTCTTTCTCTTTCTCTTGTGTCGTATAATATATTTAAATGCTGATCTAATAAATGTATGTCATATGTACGCATATAATTATTGTAAATAAATCTTGCAAAATCAATAAGTAATTTTTCAAAATCAAGTTGTTGCTCACTCAGCGGAGTTGGAAGTTGATTTGAATCAATCAGCATCAGAATTACGTAATTTGGAAAAATTTCTGCTTGTTAATTTGTTATACGCATTTGCCATGCAAATGATGAAAAATTAGTGTTATATACAGGCTGTTCTATTCTGAATAATTGTATATGTAATATTTAAAATATTATATTTATATAAATAACATGGTAAATAATCTTTCGGAACTCATTATATTATAATAAAAAAGATTTAGTTTAACTTTAAATCCAAGAAAACAATGAAAACGAAAATATTGGGTGATATTACAAGCTCGGTTTTTTGGGTGTTTTACTTCATTTGTTTAGTCCTGTTTGTATGACAGTTCCATTATTTTAAAAACCGGTGTTAGTTAAAACCGAGTTTGTAGTACCAACCAATATGTCTTGGTTTTACTGTATTATAAAATTATCACGCTGCCACATTTACAATAATAGTAATAGACAATTACAATAATAGTAATACATAAGTAATAATATTTACGTAACTTTCTCCAAGTAATGCTACGACATTTTTGTTGCTTGAAGGAAAGAATGAAATAAAATATTTAAAGTTCATATAATTATCTTTGTATTATCTTACACTTACAGTATTTCTCTGTAACAACAACAACAACAACTTATAGACAGAAAGTTAATAAATACGACTATGTATAAGAAATATAATCATCTAACGTTTACAAATACGTTTAATTATACACGATTTGTTTGCGGGCTTCAGGCAGAATCATGACACCCAAGGGCCCTTAAAATTGCAAATTTACAGTACATAAAAAAACGGCATTGCAAACGGCCTTGCACTATCGCTTCCGGCTATATTGTTCTTTCGTAATTGCAAATTTGAATGCATTTGAACTTTGAAAAGAAAGAAAGATTATTGAAATTGCAGTTTAGCTGTTTATTACACACACACACACACACACACACACACACACATACTCAGTTTGCAGTTGAAAAGTGACAAAAAGAAATTGGAATTTTTCGGTGTGAAATTTAACGATAGTCGTGCAATTGTTTATAAAACAAATGAAGGTTGGGTGAGCGCACAATGCTGCGGTGTTGCCATGTAGTGTACAGGGTTTTGGTACTCGCGATAGTTGACCCCGATTGTTTGTGGTCACAGAGAAGGAGGGATTCTCAAAATGTTTGGATTTAAGTATCAAACTAGGTTTTTTTGTTTTTGCAACTTATTATCAAATCAGTTTGAAATCAGCTTACTACTATTCGACACATGCACTATGTGGATTTAGGCTGTAATTTACTATACAATATATATAATATATTGGCTACTTCTGAGTTATTCGAAATTTACTACAACTACAAGCTATAAGCTGTAGGTCCCTTCGACCGGATAGTAGTTATTATATCTTAATATGATAAAAATGGAGATAGGTAAGTTCTGCTTCAAGCTCACTATATGTATTTTATTCAAACAAAACAAAAAAATGTTGAGAACTTTTGCTAGAAATGATAACAGTCGCGCATGCATTAAGCATGAACGAGTATTGCACAGATTGATACGAAAATACTTGTGTGATACTGATATAGCATAATATCAAGTTCATTGTGCTCTTTTTTTTTCATGTTTCTTTATCCGTTCATTTGCTTTTTTTATCGTTCTTCGCGTACAATTGTTATTATTGTTTTCCTCATTTTTATGATTTCAATTGTTTACTTCGATCTGTAATTGTGAACGTAATTGAAAAACATTTGTTATAACTCTAGAGATTCCATTTCAGATTATTGACTTCCACTATAAAGCTGGTTGTTACTTATAATTGTAAAATTAGTTTACTAAATGAACTGGTGTGTGTGTACGTGATTAGCTTTAAAAAGGACGCGGAAAATATCTGAACTAAAATGTTTTCCAATGTTTTTATTAGTACTGTGATGAATAGTAGTTTAGCCGAATAAGCGAATAACAAAGATTCGGTCTATATAACAAAACTGGAGTTAAAACATAAGCATAGATTAAATGGCACAGTGTGAAATTTCTACGAAATTCTTATTAGGTTTGTTCGAAAATTCTTTTCAGAAAATTGTTTTATTACTGGGTTTAAGTCGATGGTCTTTGGGTTCTTTAAATTAATGACAAGTCAATTGACATACACAGATTAGCATGGGGCCTCTATGCTCGTGGGACCCCGGGCAAGTACCCAGCGGCCCCATGCATTTTTTTGACATTGGTCGCGTTGTTGTATGTATAAGTTTATTTGGAGAAGTTTTATTTTTCAAATATAAAGTTTTTCATATTTTGATTAAAGCACTGTGTATTGTCTTAAGTTGAGTTTTAATGTAAATTAATTAACTCCTTTTATTATGATTAACCGATTTATACAAAGTAATACTTTTGATTGAATGGAGGATAAGTATGTACGATTTGAAACATGGAGATCACCAAATATGTAAAAACTTATTAACACCATATTACTTAATCATGTTTCTGAATAAATCATTGCGTTAATTAATGACATTTTATCTAGATGTTATTACCAAATATATTTTTACTACATTGTCAATGCACACATAACAGTATACGTATGTTAATTTTTCTTTCTTTCATAATTTGCATATGACAAGATCAGAATAACAGGTGATAATGCGTATTTGAATTTCTAGGTCAATTAATCTTTGAAAATTCAACACATATACATATGTAATATCATATGTGATAATACATAAACGGAGATATGTCAAAGAAAAAAAAATTTTTACTAATAAAAAACTATTACTTTAAAACAAACGTTTTTACCATTAATTTATACTCATACGTTTGATCTGTACGAGTAAAATTGGGTTTTTATAATAGAAATATTTTTTTAAATAAAAATAAGTAATGGTTATAATAAATTTTATTTTGTTGTATTAAGTTTTGTATGAAATTATTTATTATTTGGTCTGAAAACACAGTGTTCTCTGGAAAAAATTAAAGTAAAAAAGTGTATTAAAATATTGATATTCTTACGTTACTATATTGCCTGTGTAGAAAGGTGTCATTGTGTTACTAATACAATAATGTATATTATTATACAGCAGTTAGTTACTATGTACATCAAACATGACTACAACTTCAAGTGTATTTAATCTGACATCTTCGGTGGCAATATTGAAAATTATTACGTCAAATTAAGTTAAGTTAATTGATTATTACATTTTTATTTTTCCTTGAATTTGATTATTGAAAATGTGTGAAGAAGTGCAAGAAATACAATGCGTACCGCCAGATTTGTCAGAAATTACATATTCGACCAAAGAAACAAGACGAAGTGTATTTAATTTGATATCTCCGACGGCCATATTTAAAATTATTAAGTCAAGTTACGTTAATTGACAGATGTATTGTTTATTTTCGTTTGAATTTGATTAATGAAAATTTTTGAAAAAGATAGCAGAAATTGTATATTTGACCAAAGAAAGATTAATGCTCGTATTCTTGAAACATTTTCGTTAAAAATAACGGTTCGTTAAAATGAAAATTCTTGGATCTCGTAAGAAATTTCGTTGCAATATACATAGAAAGTTTTCTTACGGAGTCGAAGAATTTTCATTTTAACGAACCGTTATTTTTAACGAAAATGTTTACGCATTTGGGTATAATTCTCACAAATCAAGTAACAAATATAAATAATATATATATATATATATATATATATATATATATATATATATATATATATATATATATATATACGTATACATACTATTGTACAACTGTTAGTAACTGGTTTAGGTTATTTTGTATATATTTTTATTTATTTTCATTCTAGTTTTATTTGGAACGCTTGAAGAAAAATAGCATTTATCATTGAAAGCAGATTACTCTTTTTATATTTCGCTCAGTTTCGGCTTTGCCTCGGCCGCGACTATCTGAGCTCTACACAATAACGATGGCTATCTGCACCTCGTATCATAATCATAATATACTATATTTTTACGCCAATGTTTTTTCTATGAATAATTGCAAATACCAACAAACGTGTAGACTATAATATATTAGCTGATGTGTTACCATGTTCGTAATAGAATATATATATATATATATATATACCGGGCGTTTGCTCGAACATGCTGCAGCACCCATTTGCAATCAATATAATATATATAAGGTTAATGGTGTCAGTAAGCCATCTTATATTCTCGCATCAGATCTTGAACTCCGGCTTTTTTTATTCATACTATTCTTATAACTAATCGTAATCTTGGTCAGGCATCTGTTACAAGAATTATTTGATATTAAATATGTCGTAAATTTGTCAATTAATTTTTTTAACTATCTAAATTAGATTGGTTGAAATTCTAGGTACATCAGAGAACAAATCTAATTTGTTGAGACCATTGTTTTTTATTATTCGAATGTGTTATGTGGAACTATATATTTAATTATTATGCCTGTTAGCTTTTTTTTTTTTTAGAATTTTAAGATACCAAGATAATTGCGTAATCCGGTAATATTAATAGCCAGGGTTAAGCTGTTTGAATTTTTTTTAAATTTAATTATAGTTTCAAAACTTAGAGTTTATTAAATATTTTTATATACCTATTATTATTGTGAATATAACATATACAATTTCTTCCTCAAACGTATCATAATATTAATAGTATATTACTATATTGCCTATGTAGAAAGAAGTTATTATATTACTAGTAAACAATGTATATTATTATACAGCAGTTAGTTACTATATGCACCATTAAGTGACATTTTCGGTTGCTATATTGCTATTTAATTTGATTATTGAAAATGTGTGAAGAAATGCAATGTGCACCGTCCAGGGTGGTTAGAAACTGAACTGCATATTCGACCAAAGAAACACGGTCAAATGTATTTAATTTGACATTTCCGACAGCTATATTAAAAATTATTAAGTCAAGTTAAGTTAAATTAATTGACAATTGCATTCGTTTATTTTCAATTCAATTTGAATTTGGTTATTGAAAATGTGCGAAAAAGTACAAGAAATGCAATGTATGCCACCAAATTTAACAGAAATTATATATATATATATATATATATATTCGACCAAAGAAAAATTAATTCTCACAAATCACGTAACAAATATGAATAATATATACATATACATACTATTCTACAACTGTTAGTACTTGGTATGTATTTTGTATTTATTTTTAGTTTAATTTCGTTTAGAACGTTTGAAGAAAAAATCGTATATGTCACTCGGAATAGAAACCTCTACACTTTGTAACATATTTTATACATTGTAAATTTACATATTCTATAAATATATTTTTACAGAAAAAATGTAATATTACGTCAATTATCACAGTAAAAATTGTAAAATGCTGCTATTTTACTGTTAATAATTATGAAAAGTTACATAAATGTATATTACAGTTTTTACAATGTACGTATTTAATTTTTACAAAAAATACAGAAACAGAAAAACATTTTCACAGATAGATTAATTTAATTTGCACGATATATATATCATTATAATAATATATGTAAAACACATTTAAATAACAAATCTTATAAACTCGTCTAACAGGCATATATTACAAGTAACCTTATTTCAAAGATTTTGTAATCTACAAATCGGATATTGGAAACAAAAAAAATACGAGTAACGACTCGATACTAGATCGAACTCGAATCCAATTGGATCTAAGGAGGCGCCCGCTCACACCCACAACAAGACTATGTCAACATCTGATCCAATTTCAATCCAGTGTGTTGAAAGGTCAATGGTTATTCAATACGTTACGCTGTAAATTGAGCTCGTAGACATTTGAAACAGGGGCTGCCGCGTAGTGGGAGTCCATTTTTCTTTCGTTGTTTCTCTGTAATTTATGGGTATCTAATGAACTGTCTTTGTTTTTGCCTGATCGGACTTTGGAAGAATACTAATTTCTAAGGTGAATTTAATTAAAGGTAACTGAATGATTTGTATATAAAATTTGGTACTATGGCACTGTGGAAAACTGATAAAAATTATATTTAAAGTTAATTGCAAAAATCAGAGAATTAATTAAAAAAAGATGTCTGAATTTTTTTATTGGCGCACCACGATTAAATATACAGAAAAATATTTATATGAATTTTCTAATGTTTCAGTTGTTTTATCTTAAAAAATTATACTTCTATATGATTGTCGGCTTTATAATCATATTAGTTAAACATCTAATTCAAGAGTAGATGTTTTACATTTAGCATATGCATCTAATATAATTAGATACTTATATAATTAGATATATGTATATTACATGTTGATTATTATTTATAATAATTATGTTAATTATGTATAATAGTTATAGTTATATTTTAAACTAAATTTTAAAGTGTATGGTAAAAATATAAATTAATTTTAGTAGCACATGCATTAATTTTCAAACACTTACTTTAACTTAATGCGTATTTATGCATAAATAAATAATGTGTGTGTGTGTTAAATTATAGTGAAATATTTGAAAAATCTAGCTCGTATTAACATAGTAATATAGTAATTTATAAAATCTGTTGATAGGTGTCTAGTCTTAAAGCGTAATTTATTCATTTTATTAAAGAAATTTATTTTTCAAATATGCTAAATATTTCTTCTAATTTATTTTGGTATTATAAAAAACAATTTTAATAAATCTCAGATAATCTTTTATAAGTTCTTTCATCTTCATAAATTTTATTTATATAGTTAATCTTTCAACTAGTTTTAATATTTTTAATAAAAAATAACTAGGAAGATTTTGTTTTAATTTTTTTTCTCCAGAATTGTTAAAAATAGTATATTATATTATGAGGAGTAGAAAGTGATGATTATTATGTTTAGCCCAAATATTAGTGGCTGAAGCAAACCCTAGACCAAGCAATTTGGGCGAAACAGAAAGAAACTAAACTAAAAATTAAAAAAATAGTACGTATATGTTATGTACTTATATATTATTTATATTTGTTACTTGATTTGTGAGATTTAATTTTTCTATGGTCGAACATATATACTTTCTGACCACTTTGGACGGTGCACATTGCATTCCTTGCACTTTTTCACACATTTTCTTAACTTAACTTAACGTAATAGTTTGTCAATATGGCCACCGAAAATGTCAGAATAAATACAGTTGACGTTGTAGTTGTGTTTGGTGCTGTCACCAGTAGTGTATATAGTAACTAACTGGTGTACAATAATGTCATTATTGTACTAGTAACACAATGAACTCTTTCTACATAGGCAATATTCTGATACACTTTAAGGAAAAACAAATTTTTGCAATCATAGTATGTAATTACAATTTGACTACGCTTAACATTTATAAAAATTATTTGCGATTTAAATAATAGAAAACAAGTCATTAAAAGAATTTAATTCAGTTTCGCTGAAATTGTGAAAACAATTTTCTTTTTTCAGAATATCATAAACCTAGAAACACATAAATATTAATTTTTATAGCAATTTACTAGATAATTTAGCTATAAATTAGATTCAACTAATGAATATTTTGTTCCCTAGATCTATAGAAACTATTAGTAATTATTTAATTACTTAACTTCGTATTGGATCTTTCAATATATTTATTGGTAAGATCAATTGATTAAGTTAAAACAACTGTTTTTTATAGTTGATCGATATATGGAAATGTAGGTCAGATGCTAATACTAATTTAGTTGAGCGTAAATTAATGGCTGCCGTTGTTCGAGTCATTTTTATGAGCTGATTTTACACGAGTTAAAAGTGCAGTTTATTGTTTTAGATTATACCTAATAAAAAAAAAACAATCCATTAAAAGCTTTATTTTATTATAGACTACTTCTATTAATTTATAATGTTATAAAAATCAAATAGTATTTGTCTGTTTAGTAGCTAACACTGAAAAAATATTACGGAGTTAAATATTTTTAAATTCCTAGGAGATAATATGGAATTTTTTAAAGTTAAATTTAATTAAAATACAAAATATTTTTACGCTAGAAGTTTTCATTTTTTCAAAAAGGTACAACCGGTTTTATAATAAACAATTTAACTTAAGTCTACTTTAAGCGTGCCAAAAATTCATCGATTTTAAAATCTACTGCTGTAATTATTATTGCTGTTGTTTTTTGTTAACTTTTCAAATTTTTATTATCAAAATTATTTGTTGTTGTCAATAAAACGATGTGTTTTTTTGTCGGCTTAAATGTCGGTTTTATTATGTAACTCTTCGTTAAAAAATCGAGCTTGAAGATTACAAGTTTATATTTAATATTTCGATTTTAAATATTAAATATAAGTAGGAAAATAGTCGACTGGTATAATTTTTATAAATAATAAGTAGTAGACGGAATTCAATCAGTATATTTTTATTATCTTCTATGCCAACGTTTCGGCAATTATTATTGTTTTCTTCAGAGCTAGCAGAATATATTTTGTTGATGTTACGTGTGTGTGTGGAACATAATTAGTATTTAATATTTTGTAACGCAATATACATTAATTGGTCAGAAAATAAAAATAAATAAATTAATTAATTAATTTTAATTTTCTGATTTAATAAAAAATCGATGTTTTGACGTACTCCACGTATATCATCATTAGAAAAAAAAAACATTATTATTTTTTGATTTTATACTATACTAAATTTTTAATTATATCTGATATTAAATTTTTAACTGCTTTTACTCAACTCTGAAATTTAACTCCGCGAGCAGGGAACTATCAAAAATTGTTTTTTTAAGGGCCGGTATTTTGGTGTTCTGATTAAGCGCATGAATAAGTAACCGAGCTTTCAAATTAAGCAGCTTTTAAATTCATAGTTGAATTTGAAAGACAGAATATACATGTATTATAGATTTAACCATTTTTTAATATAACCAGTACACAAAGTACACAAAATGTGTTATTTTAACCAACTACCCAATAATTTTAACAGAGGTTTTAAATACCGACCCTAAGACATACAGTATACTTTCTTGGTAAAGCTTTTTAAAACAATACAGCTGCAAATTTTTCTTCTATCATACAGATATTTTGTTAAAGGTAAGATTTATTACATTACGGCGTTTCAAATGTCATATTTATCTATTCAAAATGAGAACCGTAACAAATGAAAGTTGTAGAAAACAATTTATCTAGTTGTAAATAATTTTTCCCTCTAACTATCCGGGTAAATTCTAAAAGTATTACATATTCTATTTTCTTGTCAGGAAGAATTTCAATGTATATCTGTACTTAACGCCGCATAGGAGAATATAATTACGTAAAGCATATTTTAAACTTTTAGATTGCTTGTCAAAAGCCATATTAAATATTCGTTCAGTTACGTTAACAGCTCGCCTTGTTACTTACATCCTTATACATACATTACATGCATATCAAAATTACTGTGTAGGTACTGGGTACATAGTCTGTCAATAAATTCTGTGTATTTAAGAATTGACGCATGAGGTCTAATTGGTGAAAGTGTCTTCAAATTTTTTTGTTTTTATTAATTTTTTATTCTCGATGTGTTGTGCTACAATTCTGTTCGTATCTCATAAGACTCGTAAGTGTTACGTAATATTCTGTTATTTTGCCACTTTGACAGAAAGGAACAGGGGTATAGTGTTCGGTACGGTGTTTGTAACATTTTCCAAAACTAATATATATATATATATATATATATATATAAATTTGAGTGAGAATTAATGGTTGATAAGAACAAATATGACAGTATATCAAATATAAGCATGAAATATTTATTCACTGAAAATGAAAAAACTTTTATCACCTCGACCTGGAATCGAACCAGGATCTCTCCACTTGCCGGGTAGCCGCTCTGACCATTGAGCTATCGAGATTGACGCCAGATCTAGTGACAGAAGTCCAATCATTTCAGTATATGCTTTTTCATAATTTTTATATTTCGTAAGTAAAGTTACATTTTGTAATTTTCGATACTTAAGTATAACATATGAACGATGAAAGAATATTTGAACATATAATGCCAATGTCAATCTCGATAGCTCAATGGTCAGAGCGGCTACCCGGCAAGTGGAGAGATCCTGGTTCGATTCCAGGTCGAGGTGATAAAAGTTTTTTCATTTTCAGTGAATAAATATTTCATGCTTATATTTGATATACTCTCATATTTGTTCTTATCAACCATTAATTCTCACTCAAATTATAGTATTAATTGCTCACGGCGGCATTATATGTTCAAATATTCTTTCATCGTTCATATGTTATACTTAAGTATCGAAAATTACAAAATGTAACTTTACTTACGAAATATAAAAATTATGAAAAAGCATATACTGAAATGATTGGACTTCTGTCACTAGATCTGGCGTCAATCTCGATAGCTCAATGGTCAGAGCGGCTACCCGGCAAGTGGAGAGATCCTGGTTCGATTCCAGGTCGAGGTGATAAAAGTTTTTTCATTTTCAGTGAATAAATATTTCATGCTTATATTTGATATACTCTCATATATATATATATATATATATATATATATATATATATATATATATTTCATATAGCCTCTAGATGACGAATCCGAACTTAGTTTATAAAGGTGTATGTCGTCGTCAACTCGCAAGATCGACAGTCAACATTTTGTAATCGCAACTACTTCTGGACGGTTCAACCGATTGTAATGAAATTTTCATGTGGTTTTATTTTTTTGGTGTCGTCAACATTCCGAGAAGAAAATTACTAAAGTTTGGAAAAATTTTAATTAAATTTTCACAAAAGATTATTTTAGTGTCTAGATATATAAATTATACAGTATAATTTTACTAATGTACAGTATCGCCAGCTTTTCGAGAAAAATTACTAAACATTTTTAAATTTAATTCTGGCTTTACAATTTATCCGAGATTAATCAAATTTTTACAAAATATTCTGTTAGTGCCCACATAAATTATATAACTTTAGTGTGTTATAGTACTGCTAACTTTCTAAGAAAAAAATAAAAAGGCTTTAGGATTAAGTTTTGTTTATAAAATAATTTAATAAAAATTGGCGTTTTGACGTACTCGACGTACATCATCATCATCAGGAAAAATTTTACAAAATTATATTTTTTCCTGATGATGATGTAACGTTGAGTACGTCGAATAATGAGTTCTAAAAGTTTCTTTTTTTAAGAAAAAATTCAATAAAATTTTATTTTGGTTTTACTGTTTATCAAAAATTAATAAAAAATTCACAAAAGATTCTTTTAGTGCCCACAAACATTATTATTATTTTACTTTTGGAAAAAAAATATAAAATATTTATTTCTATTTACTAGTATTTATGTGATAATATCAAAATGGTCTATATATGGGTTTACCCATATGTATAAATAGTAAATAGATTTTTTTTGGTACATAAAGACTGTATCTCGTAGCACTACGAGTTTTACAAGATGCGTACATAATTATAGCATTAGTATTGTAATGTAAATTTATTTTTATATTTAGAAAATAAATTAAATGAAATTGCCAGAATTTTAAATTAATTTTATGTTTATCGAACATTTTAATTAATTCTGTATTTTACGATTAGTATTAAAACAATTTTATTGGAATATTGCTTTGTTTGGAATGAGATAAGGTTTAAACAAAAAGTTTTTTCATTGAATAATTTTTGTATGGCTAAGATTATATTTTGAGATATTAAATCGTCGAGGGAGAAACTATTAGTACAACCTGGTATACAAATTAAGTAAAATTCTTCTAGTAAATTAGTAAAATTCTTTAAAATCATAGTAAAATTAATTAATGATTTTCTTAAAAATCATGCAAAATCTTCAGTACAATTTCTACAATCTTAGAATCTGTAAAATTAACGAAAAACTCTACAATCTCAACAGTTATACTTATTTGTTTAATCTGGTGTACACAAATTGTAGAAGTGGTTTCTTTATCGGGAATCATATATTTATTAAATATTTTTTTTTGTTTATTATTAAATATATATATATATATATATATATATATATATATATATATATATATAAATTATGATAAAGAAATTAAAACAAGGGTAGTAATTTTTTTTCTAGCTACAAAAGTCTATCAAAATATACAAATTATGTTAGAAAATTTCGTACGAAGACATTATATTACTAGTCATAGATAATTATGCACCTACCTATATATGTAGATAACAATTTTTGGGAGAATCTGTCAAATATTGAGAAACATTTATTTTATTTTTACAATACAAAAGGTTCTTTTTCTACTTTTAGTAACAAAATTTTTAATTATATGAATTTATAATCTTCAACTTACGAAAGAAAATTTTAGATAAAAATTAATTCTTTGTGTTCTGTAATAATTATAATAATAATTATTTAGAAATATTTGTGGTCTTACAATGCGTGGTGTGTTCACACATATATGTATATACTTATATGTTCTCACTTATGTCAAGGCCATACAATGAACTTGACCTTGAAATAACCTTTCTTCTTCTTAGACGCGCGCGAGCGTCCACAAATCATAAAATATACAATTCGCAATTTTATGTCACAAGCCCTCACAATGAACCAAAGAAAATGCTTTGTGTTGTTAGACCGAAACATTTTTTTCTTCTAGTGTTCATTTTGCTAGTTTAGTCATAATACGAACATAAAGTTGAACTCTTGACTTGCAAATTATATATTGGAATGAAATGAGATTTTATTATTAAATTTTAATTTATATTTTATGTTGTACAATGTATGTATATAGTTTGTTTCACTTTCAATTTGCATATTTCACTGAAGTCGTTTTCTGTTATAAGTACAGCGAATATTCATGAGAGACTGTTTTTAATTTTACTTTTTTTTTTGAACAAAATATTTGTATAATGATAAAAGTCTTTTTTTTTGTTTAAAATATTATAGTTTTAAAATAAAAAAAGCTTTAAGATTAAGTTTTGTGTAAATTTTAATTAAAAATCGACGTTTCGATATACTTTACGTATATCATCAACAGGAATAATTATAATTTTTTACTATATTATAGTTTTAATTATCAAGATTTATGTGATAGCAAATTTGAGAAAATAGTATATTATGTTACGAGGAGCAGAAAGTAAGCTTTATTGTGTTGAGCCCAGGTACTTACTTCTGCTCCGAGTGATACATGCTATTCTATATTCAAATGTTCCAAACGAAATGAAACTAAAAATAAATAAAAATGCATTTCGAGTAACCTTAACCTTATTAACAGTTGTAGAACAGTATATTTGTTACATGATTTGTAAGAATTAATATTTCTTTGATCGAATATGCAATTTTTTGGCAAATCTAGCCAAGTTATTATTTGAGGTTAGTAATAATCTGAAATTATATTTTATAATCATTGTATATCTAAAAGTATGTAAACTGTAAAAAAGATTGTGATTAAATTTTCTAAAATTATGCATAAATATTACTGTTTCACTAAAATAAAATATGAATAAATAATTAACCATAATAACAAAAAAAAATTTGAAAAATTAAATACATTAAAATATTTCTACACTTACGTTAGATTTTATAATTAATTCTGTGATTAAGATAAGGATAAAATAATTCGAAAAAAATTCTTGAAGTTAATGAACGTATGTATATAAAATAAAATAGAGAAATATTGTATACAGTGCGATCGAAATGATAAGGTATATGCCGGTTAGTGTAGTTGAATGCACAAACACTAAGATTAGACATATGTCAGCGTAACTGCGTAACATCGGTTACTAATTATTATAGTTAAGACTGACGTTACAGTAATTTTGAGTTGATAATATTGCAAATGCAAACGGATATGACTTAAAAACAAGAAAATCACTAATACATCAGGTAGTGAGCGACTGTTACACGCTCAAATTATAGGTTGTTGTAATATATAAGCATTTTTTTTTTAATTTTTAGTTTTTTTACTTGTATTTTAAATGGTTGTTGTGGGAAATATATAAACGAATGGAATAATGATTTTTTTAAAGTCCATTTATATATTTTTGAAAAAAACAAAAAATTGTATACTTAGGTATTATATGTGCAGTAAATTTTAACTGCCTTTTTTAGCTGTCTACGAAAGCGGTGTAATTTTTGTACTTTTGAGTTTTTTTTACACCGTCATTTCACATATGATTAGGGAAGTATTGTAATTATACCATATTTGACATATCGAGATATTTACAGATAAATACAAATTAGGCTTAGAGTAACACGAATCAACTATTTTTAGCGTGATGTCCGTCTTTTGGTTTATCTGTCTGTCACTATGTGGAAACGTGTAGAGCAAATTTGGCTTCGGAGGTGAATATTTCAATTTGATCAACTTTAGGTAAAGATCTGTCAACAAAAACTTAAGATCCTGGGTGCTAGCCCCTCAAGTATGCCAAAAGTGAAAACAAAATATGCCAAAATGATGTGCTAATTATGTGCCAAATTTAAAATTTTTGTGCTCAAAAGAAAATAGAACTTCCAGTTTGACCTAAACCTGAACTAATCTTACCTAACATAAACTAACCTAATCTAGTTTCAAATCGGAAGTTATATTTTTTTTAGAACAAAAATTTTGAGTTCAGCACATAATTTTGGCATATTTTGTTTACACTTTTGGCATGTTTGAGGGGCTAGCTTCCAAAACCTAAAAACTTTTTTTATCTTACATATTTGCGAAATTTTTCTAAAAGAAGTACAGTCTTCGGAAATGTCAAACATTTACTGTACTTTGAAATAAACTACGTTTATTAAAACAGATGATCATTTAATGACTCGACACAAAATTACTTTTTGTTAATAAATAAATTTCCTGTACATAATCACTTTTATTACTTATTAAACTGAATAAAAACTGCACTCAATTTAATATAATTAACACAGGTATTTGCAAGTAATAATTTAATATTTACATTCGTATTTTTCTTATTTATTTATTATTAAATTCATGTTGACATCGTATAATTTCTGTCACGGAACGTTCTATTATAATAATATATTTAGCAGAATAATAATGTCTACGCATTGGTACATCTCATTTCATATTCAAAATGAAAATGATAATAAAAACTTTCATAATAATATGTGTTATTATATATTTGACTGTTACTCTAATTATATTACATGTGATTAGATAAACATTATGTTACTGTAAACACACATAACCAAAATATATATTTTAGACGTGGAAGATTAGAAATTTTATTTGTGATGTTTGTATGGTACGAGAACAGTGATTGTCAAACCTTTGTGATTTGAAATCAACTAGTTAAGAATATTTATGCTGTTAAGATTCATCAACTGATTACGATTGACGGGTTAGTGATCACCGGTATAGTTTGTGGAACCGTTAACATTCAATTTTGATTTATTGACTACGAGTATCGAAAAGAAATAATTATTCACTAATTTCGTCATATTTTTTTTCGTACTATATATATGAGTACCTATTAAATGTTGCACAATATTATGGTTTTCTGATGAAGATATGAGATAGTGGATCATCCAGGTATTTTGTAATGTAAATCGAAACCTTATGCTAAATAAAATTATTCGTATTTTTTTATGTTTATGTTTGTTATGTTTATATTTGATGTCGGATAATTTGAGATCTGGATCCGTATTTAAATCTTACAAGTATTGTCATAGCTATTAAGAATTTACAATCACAAATTTTCAGGACAATCTGTATGAGGTTAAGAATCTGTATGGGGTTACAAATCTGTATGGGGCTAGGAGAAATTATTTTATACTTTTAAGTCCGTTTCAAAAACGTGAAATATTATTTTTTTTATTATTTAAATAATTATTTTTTTAAACTTTAGTTAACATATAAAAAACCCAAATTTACTTGATGGGCCCATTATAAAAATACATTAAAATTATGATTAATATACATTAGAACTTGTAAGGAAATCTCATATGAAGACGCTCACTGATACAAACTTAAGACTATAAATAAAAAATAAATATATCTGAAATAATTCAGTTTTATTTATTTTTAATCTTTTGCTTGGAAAATTATTATACTTCTGTAACTCTCCGAAAACAAGAAATAATTCTGAAAATACTTCTTTGTACTACAACTTGGTTATTTGTAATAAAACGGTTTAAATACACGCTATATTTTCTCTCAATTCTAACCTCTTTACCAGTTGCGTAATTTTAGCAAGAAAAGCGGGGTGAAATAACATAATTTAACGAAATATACACTAGAAGGGTTGAGTAGAACTCAAATAAGCACTAGAGAGTTTAATTAAAACCTATATCCCACGATTAAACATACATACATTTTCTTCGAGGAGGGAAGGGTGGATTTCTGTTTCGACTTTAAATGGCTGATGGTACTTGTATTGACGTTGTATGACTTCTAGAGGAAAATTATTCTCTTGGTACACATTTTAAGATGAAATACGAGTATGTGTTATTAATCTGTTAATTAAGAATATTACCGTAAGTTAAATCTAATGTTGATCAAAAATTCAAGTATGAAGTTTGTATGAAATTTAAGTAAAAAAAAACATCGGAAACGACTGTGGAATAGACAAAAATCTCACTGGATAAAAGTTCATATCCAAAACGCAATTGATAAAAAATGGATTTATTTGAAGGTTTCACTTAGGTTAACTAAAAAGGTTAGTAATCATTTGGTTTGTAGGTATTGGTTTTTGTTCTGTGAGATTTTGTCCATTGAGCTTTAGCTTTGAAATTGTTTCGAGGTCTTTTGTTAATCGATACGATGAAAATTGTAGAGAAATAGACCTCTTAAGACTATACATATGGTATCCGAAACATTGACCGCCAGCAATTCACCGCGGAAAATTTATTGCTCACAATTCGCGCGTCCACAATCCACCAGAATTCACTACCTTAAAATTCACTAATTTTATTCTTTTTATTCCTAAGTGTAAAAAATATTATACATACATACACAGATAATCATGTCATGTACCCAAAATAGTATTTCATTATCTCGAAATCAGTTTCTTCGAAACATCTCTATCCAGACAAGCAACTTTAGCTTCATTCACATTCATGATATCTCTCATACATGCTCTCTTATTCCTACTACTTCTTTCTAAACGTTCAAAATAACACTTACTTCCTCTTTTCATTTGAAAATTTTTAAATTGTCTGGGTATATAAATAAAGGATTTTTAAAATTTTTATGAGTTCACATTCTGCAAGCTATTCAAAATGTCCGTTTAATTTATCTAAACGGAAAAAGAAAAAAAAGAAAAAACTGCTAATTGATGGTCATAGTTTCTTTAAGGAAAAACAAATTCAAGAAGAATAATGTTACATTGCGTACACCGTCCATTTCTTATAAATTATGTCTGAAAGAAATTTGTACTTAAAATATTTTGTAAGCACATAATATTTAAAAACATTTTCGCATAACTCTAAATTCTATTGAATGAGTTTGTGTCAGTTTATGTTCTTTACAGTCTTCAAACATTAAAATCTTTTTGAATCTTTTTTTACATCAAGTAAGTAAATATATATATATATATATATATATATATATATATATATATATATATATATATATATATATATATTCTTCGGTAACAAGGCGTATTCAAGTGAAGCGTTAAAGATGATAATAAAAACCTCATTTTTACAGCCTCATTGCTATGCGTATACACAAACAAAACACAAACGTCAACAAAAAACCGAGCATAGCATAACTTATCATAAAAAACTATGTACAGAAGCCTATATTCTCTTCACCTATAGAATACCATTCTTCTAACATCTTAACATTCGAAATAAAGCCAAGCTCGCCGGGTTCGTTTACAAAATACAAACAAGAATCGAGAAAGATTTGGATACATAAATACAATACCGAGTGAATTTTATGCAGGGTCACGTGTGTTGTCACCTAGAAGGCGGCCGACAAACGCGAGCGAAACGTTATATGCGTTTTGGTACGAAGGTCTCTCGGTTACGTTTTTCTACTTACGTTAACTTTACGTTACGATTACGCAGGCTTGGAACGCAGAGAACGTAAAGATATTGTGCATGGGAATGGTTATAAGCAAAAGCGCGACATATAAACTTAATAAATATTAGCTGAAACACCAGCTATGCGCTAGGTTGTAAATGAGAAGAAATAAAGACACTGTGAGATATACCGGATGTTTCAAATATCTGAAAAGATTTTACTGGTAACCGAAAATTTATTTTAAATATACAGGATGATATATTTTTTCTTGTCTGAAAATTTCAAATCTCGAACTGAATTTTGTACGGAATAATTCATTTTTCTTGTCTCTTCATGGTAATTTTTTTTAATTCATTGAAAACAAAAATGACGGAATTGCATATTTTTAACTTTGTTAGTAAAAATATACAATTATTTTTAGTAAAATCTAACTAAAATAATATTATTTTATATCATTTTTGGTCGACATTATTTAATTATTTTTCAAAAAGAGTTAAAATACATTATTTATCCGAAATTAATCAAATTGTCATAATCGATTCTTCTAATGGCCACATAAAATATGTAATTTTATTGTTGTACAGTGCTGCCAATTTTCCGGAAAAAATTTAAAAAAATTTCAAATTTTGTTTTAATGTCAAAGTGGTTTTTATATAGATTTATCCAGATGCTTTTAATATTGTTGAGTAAATATCCATTTCAATGATTTGCCAGAAATACTCAAATTTTATTTTCATCTGATTTAGAAACATCTCACTGTAATATTTGCTAAATTATCTTTAAAACTATTATAATAATTAGTAGTTATTATTAATTATAATAATTAATAGTTATTAATTACTATAGTTCATTCACGTGAAAGCTGCATGACAGGGATGGTACTTACAAATGCTATGTTCTCAAGAAGATGGGTTACGTAAAATTCATAAAATATAAAGATTTTGTAAGTCGTAGCATTAGAATGAACCATTAGAGTGTCGTATAATGTATGTGTATTTATTTCTTTTAACCAATGAGGAACCGTTGAGCTATCATCTAAATATTTCTGTCATAAAATTGTAATCTTTATTATTACATCTGAAATTAAAATTTTAACTTCTCCAGAAGTTATATCTGAAGGCTGATGTGCCGATGATCTTAGGAAGACTATCAAAAATGTAGTAGGTTTTTTAAGACTATTTTCAACTCCAATGTTTTTTTCTGCTTAGATATCATAGAAAATTTTAACAGGTATTTCATTAAAAAAATTTGTTTTAAAATAGTTATAATATTTTTGTAACAAAATGTTTTTTCAACGTTTGAAATATTTCAAATTCGAGAAACATCTTGTATGTGAAACAAGCTTGATGCTCTGGTAGTTATTACAACTTATGTATATCGTTCACGTAATAGTAAATAAAATTATATTATATACCGCAGGGTTTAAAACACGCATTAAGCAAAATAACATGAAATCTTGGTTAAGATTAGTTTATTTATGTTACGAAAACTCTTAACGCTACCATCTTAACTCGCTATATGTATCTTTTTTAATAACTATTACATTTTTCATTTATTTTATATACATACTTTGCTTTCATTATTACCGGTAGCTAAATTTAAAATGAAAACAGAAAGAGAAAGAAACATAGTATAATAGTGCGATCATTAATTTTATTAATTTGAAAACATTGCAAACAAAATCGGAACCTATTACAAAACAAAAGAACAATTTATAAAACAAATGATAATCGTCAATCAGTCTTCACGGAGAGAGAAATAGAGAGAGAGAGAGATTGCTTTTGTAAATAATAATAGTTATTTTCTAAAGTGAACTCAATCATCGGAATAACAGTTGAATGGCGAAACAAAAACAAAAGTTTAAATCGAATCATCTATGGTTCAATGATTAGAAATTGATCCACAAATCTACACAGTTAACAACTATGCATATTTATAAACAAACGAAACTCGACCAGCCATTTTAAAATCATATTTGTTTGAAATTAATGAAATTTGGTACAGAGTAAAAACAGCTAATTTGTATTATTAGTTTATTTGATACAAAATAATAATACAAGATTTTTAGAATTATTTTGGGGTCTGTTTAGTTTATTTATTTTAGAGGAAATATACAAAAATTTATTGTTACAATTCTTTTCAAATAAATTTAATTTAAACAGCTGTTGGCACTCGGTGAAACATTATTGAAATATGACTTAAAATAAAATCCTCGTGAAAACTAAACCGAGTTTAATTTTAATTCACAATTTTTTCAGTTGTGTATTTTTCAAAGAGCATAATAACTTACGAAGATTAAGTTTAGGACAGGAGCCAAAGGCGAGTGCCTTAAATTAGCTGTTATTGAAAATAAACAAGCTTTAGGTTAAAGTTTTGTTCAATTTCAATATAAAATTTGACGTTTCGATATACTAAATAATATGAACGTATACATAACGTATATATCGATAATATGAAGGTATATCATCATCAGGAAAAAATATATACAAATATATGATGATATAAGTTTAGTATATCGCAACATCGAATTTTAATATAAAATTAAACAGAACTAAAGGCTTTTTATTTTAATATAATGAATTCTGAAAGAAAGAACGACTACACAATAGAAAAAAATAAAATTGTGATGACATTTTAAAATAATTTTAATTTGATAAGTGCAAGGTTTTACTATCAGTATCCTAGCAAGGATGCTAATTTATGGGTAATCTATTTTACGACTATAATTAAAGTTTTGAAGAGCATTGATTGATCAAAAAATCGTGAGTTATGAATCGAAAATTCACGGTTGTGAGATATATGAACAGTTTGACTTAATAGAATACATACTCGTATTTAACGGATTGTTTCAAACTTATGATGTATTTTAAACTCAATGATTCTTTTAAATTCATATTATTTTTTAGCTATATTGACGGTTCTTGCCACACCGTTCTATGTGAAACATTCAAACTATTCAGAATACATACCTATATAAAAATGTTGCAAAAGTTGGTGTTAGTTAGTTACGATGGTTCGGTCGTTTTGGGCCAATATCTAATAAACATTTAGTTAAAAGAAATATATGTGAGTGATATAGAAGGTATATGTCTGCCAGTGGATGTCCGCTGAGTAAATGGGGTGGTATGATTGAGAATGTTTTGCGTGAGTGAATGTTTGTAAGTGGTAGAAATAGAAGAGCATGTACGAGAGGTATAATGAATGTGGATGAAGCAAAAGTTACTTGTCTGGATAGAAATGTTTTGCGGAAAATAATTTTAGCATAATGGAAAGAGTTTATACCGACTCTCTTTTGGGTACATGGCGTGATTGTGTATGTATGTATTTTTTTAACGGGAGTGGAAAAAAATTATTATTTACCAGTCAATAGAATAATAAACTAAAATTGTAATAATCCTTTTTCTTTAAAATACATAAAAATCAATTTTTTTTGTATAGAAATATCACAAGACTTATTTTTATAGCTTTCTCTATTAAATAGAACTTTGGAAATTGTAAGCTTGAAAGTTCTAAAATCCAGTTGAAAAGTACAATTGTTAAAATTCGTCGCAAATATCTCAAGAGACTCGTGCCAAAATTCTTGTAAAACATATAAACAACATTTTAGTCGTTGACAGAAAACAAATTAACTAAAGGCCAGAAAATACACACACACACACATACACATACACACTCACATTCACACACACTCACTCATCTAAACCTACAAAGCGTAATTCGTGGATTCGTCCGCCGTGCCGCATCTCGAAACGTCGAAAATTTCGTCCGTTGATTTATTCGTAATTTCTCCAGGGGGCACACCCGGCCGGGGCCCTTACCCGGGCCACCGTTCAAATTTGTTTTGCCTTTTTCGTTTTCCAAAAAAATAAAAAACTACGTTTCATGTTTGATCACCAGTCCCTGTGTACGTTCGTTTGTGTCCTGTTGATTTGCTCCTAGTCGATCGGCAATTGCTTTCTCCCTCTCTCTTTCTCTGTGTGTCTCTTTCTCTGTCGAAAAGTTTGAGCTTTAAAGCGTCGTCGATGTGTCTTCTTCATTTTCCACCGGTTTTATATCTTTATACTCTTAATTTTAGTTTTTGTCTTCGCCTGAATCAATTTTGCTGTAAGGTTTTGCAATTTATTAGCTTCGCGAAAGATGAATTACTAAATTACGTTTGCTTTATAAAAGAATTTAGTTTGAAAATAGGTTTTTTCCTTCTGTATTTTTATGAAACTGTACAAGAATTGTTTTCATTAAATAGAGAAGCAGTTGATATTGGTTTGAAATTCTGGAAGGATATTGCAAAGAAGTAAAGTGAAGAAATAGTTCTAATATAGTCCTTATTCTAAATTATTAATATAAAAAAACCAGAGTTCTGAAACTAATTTCTTTTTAGTTTAGGTTCAGATTCAGCCTTTTTATGTTAATAAATTGAAATATATTGATGTCAGTTCAGTTTCAGAGTCAGATTTAATAACAGAAATTATTTAGGTTCAAGAACCTAAATATTTTTCGAGTTCAGGTTTAATAAAATATTTACAAGTATACACGTTACAAAGAACACAATTAAGTTATAATTTGTTATCAATATATATATATATATATATTTAAATATGCATATCAAATACATTTATAAAATTCTTTGTATATTTTATTTATTCTTGTTCGTTAATTTATCTAAAATTTTCGATTATTTATCTAAACTTTGTTTGAATTAAGAATTTGATTTAAACTACTTTGAATGTACATTGTAAAAAAAGTTGACATAAAGATTACCATAAAAAAATACATATTATTCTAGGAAAACGATGATTTACACAATTTTTCTATAAAAATAATATAAATTTGTAATTTTAAGTAAAGCAATTAATTTACTATATTATATGTCTTTTATACCCAAAAAGTAATTAATTACGAATGTGGTGTAAATAGGAGAGATCGGGTACGAAATAGATTAGTGTATGATGAGTGTGAAATTGAAAAAAATGTAGCAAAAGTTGGTGTTAGTCAGTTAAGATGGTTCGAACATGTTGAGCGAATGTCTAATGAGCGTTTGATTAAAAAGATTTATTTGAATGATTTTGATGGTATACGTTTGCGTGGACGTCCGATGAGTAGTTGGAGTGGTATGATTGAGAGTGTTTTGCGTGAGCGAAAGTTTCCAAGTAGTAGGAATAAAAGGAGCATGTATGAGAGGAATTATGAAGCGAAAGTTGCTTGTTTGGATAGGAATGTTTGGAGGCGACTGATTTCGGGATGATGAAAAGAGTTTGTGTCACACCCTGTTTGGGTACATGGCGTGATTGTGTATGTATACATAAAATATACGTATTTTACAGTTTGTAAAAAATTTTTTAAATAGAAAAATTACATATTATTTCAGAAAAACCGATGGTTTACATACATTTTTTTGTAAAAATAATATAATTTTGTAATTTTAAATAAAATAATTAATTTACCATGTTATATATCTTTTTTTTTTATCGAAAAGTAAGTAAATTTACATAAAATATACGTATTTTGTATTATATATATGTATTATATTATATAATATTACAGAATTTTTTTTTACATTGTAGGTATAGTAACTGAAATAACTAAATTGAAACTATCTAATTAAATAGACAAATTATCTAAAATTTAGTCATCTAGTTCATAATTTTCATTTTATTTTCATCTGTGTAGAATTAAAATAATTGTTTGATATTTTCTTTTAGATTTGGCGACAAACAGGATTATTAAGTTAAATAAAACCAATATTTTCCATAAATGAATGCCACAATTTCAACATAAAATTCAAGTTTCCCATGATCTAAATATTCACTCAGTCACCATGCCAGTTTGAAACGTACTTATAAATCTAAATGCCCCTTAGGCATACATCTATCTATTCCCTAACTCAGGCGAAATAACTTAAGCAAATGTTCCGCTCAATTTGAGTTCTTGTTCTCTCGAGTTTTCGATTGTAATCTCGCGTCTTCCGTTTGCTCTAGATTTGTACTAACCGGCATCGTGTTTCCCACCAAACTCTATATTTAGAATTATTATTGGATTAAAATCGATGACCAATGTTCGATTGATTAATATGCCATCGAACATCAATTAGCTTATCGTAATATTAGTTATTTTCGATAATGATGTCTGCTAATTTGTTATTGTAATGAACTGAAATGAATATGTAATAGGTCTGACGAAATTTTCAAATATAATTTTTTTTCTATATTTGGAATTGAATTAATGCAATGTAAATGCTTACAATTAGTTTTTATGTAAATTATCTTTCTGCATAGATTGCTAATTATTTATTAATTAGAATGGTTTTTATTTTTGCAAATATGAGAAAATATATTTCTTCTACGACTATCATTAAATGTGTCACTTCGTTAAAAAAAAAATATTGCGGAGTTTGTTAATAAAAAATATACAATTATTTTTAGTTAAATCTAATATATACACGCTTAGTTTTTACTGTACAGTTAAAAAAAAACTATCGTCTACAGATTTCACTTAGTACATTTGGATAATTTGTCCAATAATCATAGCTATGGAAGCACATTAAAAACAGTTGACAGTCTGGTTGTCTAGTAACTCATTGATTAAGTTAACAACGTTTTATTCAACTGTATAATATATTCATTACAAACAAAAAATTCATTATAAATTAGTGTGAAACTATAAAACATTAAAAAGCTATTTAAAGAATACTATGAGATAATAGACATGATAAATTCAAAAATCATTCGTATCGATTCTGAGAGCATGCACGGAAAGCATAAATTATAAAAAAAATATAATTTGTGTGGCTGTCGCTATATCACATAGAGTTGGCCTAGAGAATATCTTAATTTTCAGTCTCATCGTTTCAGCCGCAGACGGTCCGGAAGCAACGATTTCTTACGTAATAAATAATTCGTGCATCAGTGATTCTAAAACTTTAATGGGACGATAAAGTACTTTGGGCCGCACCGCGCGCTCCAGAAGTTTGTCTTGGAAATTTTCTACCGAGTTGTTGAATTTTTTAGACTGACGAGCGTCGGAGATGATATATTAGGCAAAATGATGAAAACAACTGAAGGCAGATTCTTAATTTTATTTTTTTTTTTTTTTTCTTAAGTTTAAGTAATTTAACTTAAATCTAACTACTATTTAAGTACTAAATTTGAATTTATATTCTTGTTAATGTTTTGACTTTCAGATTTTACTTTACTTATATTGATTTCTAAGCTTATTTTTTATTAAAATAAAAAGTTTTAGATTTAAGTTCTATATACATCTGTGTACGTCATCATTAGGAAAATAATTACAAATGACATAAATAATAAACGAACAAAACATAGAAACAAGTTACTAGATAACAAAATACAAGTAACTAGACTGCAAATTTTTATAATTTATTAATTAAATGAATCTAGATTTAATTTAAATCAGTGCCTTTACATTGATCGATGTAATCGTTTTTTTTTGTAAATTTCTATTGCTTCTCTCATCAATTTACTAATATTGTTGGGGTCTCGTAATTTTTTTTGTATTTTAATTTTACGTCATAAAGATTTTCTAACGCATATTGTGCGATAGCAGATTTATCCGAATGGTTCAGACGTATAATAATTTAATTCACTGTTTGTATTTTTGTATTGTTAATTGTATTAATTTGTATGTATTTTGTCCGGTTCTGTAATTAGACTCAGGCCAGTGCAATATTAAATAAATTTTTAATATTAAATGTTTATTAAAACATTTTGATTTATCAATTCATATTTTTAAACAGTAAAAAATGTTTGTACTGTTCTGTGAGATACTAGCACTAGTACCATATGTACTAAATATTAATCATATTTAAAAATCCGTTACATCTAACATTTTGAGAACTATTGTTCAATATGCACCCATCTGCTATACTTCGGAACACGCCCGGCACACTTCAAATCAATTAGCCGGCTGCAGTAATCAAAATGTTATTTATAAATACCAAACATTTTTTTCATATTTAGTTTTCGACAGTGTAGCTAGATTTCAAGCCAAGAGCAGATGTGTCCGAAAAACATGTTGTATAAAAAAGAGGCGGGACACGTTCCTGCCTTATCGATCCGCCTGTATATATGTACAGCGTGTGTACGAATTGTAATGCGTGACAGTTTTGCACGTTTTCGTGGTTATTATTTTAATTAAACCTCGTTGTTTTTTTTTGTTTTTTTTTTGTGTACAGGTATATTGTTTTTGTTTGGTTTTTGTTTTTTTAATGGATTTTGGTTTTGCAGTGGCGTGGTTATGATTGATTTCTCTGGGGAAATTTAATGCTTTTTTATTTTGATTTTATGTGCATATAACTGTAAAAACGTATATATGCGTGATTACTTTCTGATAATACAGGTGTATAAAAAATTTCATAAAATTAAGTTTACGTATTATCAATGTATGTAAAAATAGGAATAAAAATAATGTGTACAACATATTTAAAATTGATAAAAAAATTTAAAAAAATTCGGTATTTTTATACTGTTTCATATTTTGATTTTAAAATATTTTTATTTAATTAAACAAAAATAACATTGGATTATAGGTACGATCTTAAACATAGAAAAAGAATCTTAAACATTAATTTCTTTAATTCACTAGTAAATATGATTTCATTCTCTGAACTTGTGTTTTATATTTATTTTACAACATCTTAATCTTAGCTGTATCAATTTAGTCGTGCGACTAAATTGATACATACTACCACCCTGTATGTTTGTCTCAAAGCAAATTTACTTTTCGCATTGAAAACAATGGCCCGTATTCTCACCTCATTTATAAAAGTGATTTTTGCCAAAAGTACTTTTGACGTTTACTTAAAATTATTTATTAAGCACTTTATAATAGTTTATATTTAAATTTTATAATACCAAATATAATAAAAATGATCAAAAAATAGTAAAATTATTTATATTTGATGAAAAACAGAAGCAAAAACTTATTTTCAAATTAATGATAAAAGCACTTTTTCACGAAAAAGTAAGGTGAGAATACGGGCCTATATTTTTAATATTTATATTTTACCTACACTGTAAAAGAATATTCAGTAATTTTACATAAAAACCTGCGGTAACTGATTTACACCAGTTTAATATTCAAATTTACAGACGTCACTGGAAAATTTTACATAATATGAATACGAAAATACGCAGGTATATTTTATGTATTTAATTACTATTACGGTAAAAAAAAGACATATATAATATGGTAAATTAATTATTTTACTTAAAATTACAAAATTATATTATTTATTACAGAAAATTTATTATTTTGTTGAAATAATATATAATTTGCTATGATTTAAAATAGAAACACTCGATTAATTTTCACAATAAAAAGAAAAATCGTTTATTGGCCAATTTCGGCTGTTATATCATCATCAGAAGTTTTTATTTTAAATCATTAACATAATGTTTCATTAAGTGCCAACAGCTACTTCAATTGAATCTATGATTTTTATGTAAAACGGCAACTTTATTTTACAGTGTACTTTTACCAATAATCTAAATATAATTAAAATACGAGTATAATAAATTTTTAATTAAAAAACTATAGAACAATTAGAATTCTACAATCAGTTATGCTCTGTTAAATCATAGATTTAATAAAAAAAAAAAAAAACAAATAGCAATATTTTTGAACACGTCAAAATTGATTGATTATCATACAATGAGAATATGCATTTAAATAATATAATAGTTTGCTTTGATTTGAAATAATGAAAAAAAAAAAAACTAAGTATTATTTATTGGTTGATTGTATATTAACTATGTTTTCTAATTATTATTGAATGTAATTATATACAGATAGTTATAGAGTTAGTATAGCTTACTGAATAACAGTAATATGTATTGATAATTATAGACGTGAGAATATTGTATTTTATTAATTCTGTAAATAATTATTGTTCTATATACATAAATATATAAATATTATTATATTCTGTTTATATATATATATATATATATATATATATATATATATATATATATATATATATATAATAATATTTAATAGTAATTTAGTAATTTATTGATAAAGAGAAATTGAATAAATAATTTTATTGAGCGTTCTATTTTCTTCATCTGCTTGAAGTGAACTTATTATTATTTTAAAATAGGAGAGTTTATCAAAAAATCTGAACCGACCGACATCGTATAAAATAAATTTATGGAATAGAAAAATTTGTATAACAACAACTACTGTAGTCATGGTAACTAAAAACAAAACTGTTTTGACATACATATGCCATCTATTTACAAAATTGTATATATCATAAAAATATAAAAAATATTTAGCCGTGTCGAAAAATGTTACAAATAGAAATTGTTAGCTTCTATTAATTAAAAATTTATAAATTTTATGATCAAATTAAATATTTTGTTATCTAATAACTTGTTTCTTCTATGTTCTGTTTATTTACTGTAAATGCCATTTCTATCTTTTTTCCAGATGAAAACGTACGTTGAATTCATCCAATCGTTGATTATTAATAAATATTAATACAGAACTATAACCTAAAGCCGTTTTATTTTAATACTAATTGTATTTTCGAATAAAAGTTTAGGTATTTTTGGCACAAATTCTTTTGAAATAAAAATAACAATATATACATACGTTAAAACACCCGTGATAAATGAAAATATAAATAAAAATTTTAATTTATATAACACAGTAATAAAATGCAGTGTATCGTTATCAGTGTTACAATTGTTTATTTTAAAAAAAATCCAAAATAACTACAATGATAAATGACTGTAATATATCATAACATGCAACAAATTTTTCACTTTTTTCCGTTGTGACTGAAACAAAAAATCCGCGTTATTTAAACTGATACATCGCGCTGAACAAATGCTACATCACATAATAACTCGTAACTCGTGTGCATACGGGCCCGCTCTGCCCGTGTTAAAATGTTATTTTCATCAACGTTGATCATATCAGTTAACTTTGTACAAACAAGTATTAAAAATTTTCCACATATTCATTGCCACACACACACTTGCTGTATGTGTGATATGCGAATGTTTTGCATTGCACGTTCAAATTTGTATGGTGATATGATGAGATAGTGAAATAGAGAGGGATTATTAAATGATAATTTTGCCCGCTTTGCTTATTTTAATTTCAGTAGTTTAGTTTTTGGTACCTTTGTCTAGTATTCAAATTTATTCATTTGTTTTTATTTATTTTTTTATGCATAGTGAAAGTTTAATAATATGTTTTTATTAAAAAATTTATAATTTTATATTCAGTAAAGACTGGTTTATGATAATAAATTTAAATTAGAATACGAGTATTTATATTTTTTGGTTTATAGAGATTTACAATTAAAAATCACTCTACCGGATATAGTATCACCTATACTTTTAAGGAGTTATAGTACACTTTAAAAAGAATCGATAAAACTTAAAACGCTTTAGTAAAGTCGTCTCAAAAGCGAGATAATAATTCTTATAGTTTTTACCATATTTTTCTACAGTTAATTACACTATTTGATTTGTTTCAGAGAATGGTTTTCAGTTAACTATAATAATATAGAATTTTAAATGTAATTTGAGATTTGTTTCTAAAATCTTGGCCAATCGCAGATGAGTATAAAATGAAATTTTTCAAGTATACACAGATATTTTATTTCATATTTACTGTCAAAATTAACAATTTTGGTACATTTTTCGGTATTTGAATATGATATAAATTCAAGGTTAACTTTACACTGAAAAAATAAAATAAAAAACAAGAGAGGCAAAGATAGTGAAAAAGAGAACATTTGCAATAAATCTCCAGATTTAAAACAATTTTTCTTTTTCGCCAAGTTGGCTGTGTCCTTCACATTTAATTATATTTCCGGCTGGCTGAAATGCGTCGAAGTGAGACAAATTCTCGTATCTTTTATCTATGTATCCTTCTAAAGACAGACAAAGACGGCAATAATTTTCTACAATCTTTTTTCGGTTTGCTGTTGTTTTGTTTTTTAAATGGTTTCTTATTTTTCGTACGTACGGTGTTCGAGTGAGACGAAATGCGTAAAGAAAAAGTTATTTTATTGTTACTGTTCTTTTCTTCTTTGCTAGTAATTTTTTCGTCGTTGGAGGAGTCAGTAATTAATGAATTTGTTCCGCGTTATAGGAAAAGTCATTGTCTCGCATTATTCCGTCAATAATCGCATTAGGTTTGTGGCTTTTGCGACTAGAAAGAGAATATGGAAATGTTTTTGAACTCTCCAGCTTCGGTTATTTTAAACATATTTTCGAAAACTTTTTTTAATTCCCCGTAAAAGGATTTGAAAATATTTGCTGTTTTAATTATAGGATAGAATAGAATCAAACTGTATTTAGCATGTATTTTTAGTATTACATTGTAATACATATTTACAAAATTATAAAAATTATAGGAAATTTACAATTGTAGCATAATCTTTACAAATTGGTGATACATAATATATCAAATTATTAACTTAATTATTAATTTGCATTAACTTTATTAAAGTAAAATTTTTTAATTTCCAATTTTTTGAATCTTTGAATATATTTCTGTAGTTTATATTCAAGTCAACCGTCAAGGTTTAGTAGGTAAAAATTATTTCAAAGTTTAAACTAAAATTTATTTTATTTTTATTTTTTTCTCGAAAACTGCGTCCTAGAACAAAAGTGTAATGAACGAATACCTTTATTTTTTAAAAGCTAGCCACCGATGGTATTAGTTTTTTCTATATAACTTGTAAAGTTACCCTTTTGCGCCCCTTCATATTTAATTGTGTAATTAATTTTTAAGATAAGCTAATTAAAAACAAAATTGACGTGTTTTTGATTGTATTAAATTATTTATTGTATTATAAAGTCATCTATCCCTTATTTAGACACTCGTATGTACTCATAATTAAGTTTGATTATTTATAACTCATTAATATTCAATGATTGAAAAAAATATTAGTAATTTTTATTTGTTTTATATAAGAAATTCAATAAAATATTAAAAAAAAATTATTTAGGAATTTTAATTCTTTTCATAACTCATCAGTTTCTTATAATGATTATATAGCGTGGCCGATTTAAGAGAAAACATTGAAATATCTCGAAAAATAAGCATTGTACGACAAAATTCCCCAGATAAAAAGTTTTGCGTTTTTATTGATAAAATATTATATTATTGTCGGAGATGAACATGTGGGCAAAGTCTGATGAAAATAGGTTCTGTACACTGTAAAAAAATTCGGTTATTTTACATAAACACCCGGGCAACTAATTTACATCAGTAAATTTACAGACGTCGCAGGAAAATTTTGACATTATATAAATATAAAATATGTATATTTTATGTAAGTTTACTTACTTTTTCGGTAAAAAAACATATACATATAATATGGTAAATTAATTGTTTTGCTGAAATAATGTGTAATTTTTTACTATAGTTTTTATTTAAAATGGCAATGTTTTTACAGTGTAGATGAAAATTAATTGCAAAATTTCACAACAAACAAACAAACAAACATAGTTGTTAAGTAAAATAAAATCATGTAAAAGGTCAGTAAATCGACTGTGAATGTATTTTAATTTTGTATTTTGACACAGACTTGATAATGACATTGTACATTTTACACAATTTACATTTTTACAAAGTAACAAATAATATATGCTAATATATTTTCTTTCTGTTTCAGGTGAGTTAATTTATCAGACCAAGATTTTAAATAAGCATCCAAAACATTTGTAAGTACGTAAATATCCAATAATACAACAAGCCCCTTTAAAATTCAGTTATTTAAATCTTAACGTTTCTTTTTTTTTCTGTTCTTCTCATGTTTAAAATAAAAACGAATGTCACGGCACTCTAGATGATTTGTAGTAGTGTGTCTGGAACAGCATGAGTCCGAAATTTGAGTCCATCTGTGTAAAAATTATTTCGTGAAGAAAGTATATGTTTTTCTTTTTCGTTTCGTTTAAGAACGCGGTTTTATCTCGTGTTTGGGTAGTACTCAACTAAATGTTAAATTAATTACATAGCTTAGTCACAGCTTGAGGTATTTTACACTTCGAAATTTTCACGTGTATTTCCGTTTTTAGTTTTTTTGATAACTTAATTAAAAATTTTGTTATTACGTGTCAATTGAGAACTTAATTATTATTATTTTTATAATTTAGTGAAACTTATTTTCGGGTAATTAATTTTTATAGTGACGAGTTTATTTTAATTATATTTTTTTCACGTTATTTTTGTAATTTATTATTTAATGTATAATGTAAAGACATGTGTCTTTATTTAATTTGACTTTTATGTAGAATAGTTATAAACAATGGTAATTTTGAGATATTGAATTTTTTCATTATGACTGCCACAAAGACTAGCGCTTTCAAATGGGAACACTTTTTTATTCCCAAAAACTTACATTCCTGAACATTGTGTTGACAATATATTTTTGCTGTGTTTAGAAATGTGAAATATACAACATGAGTTTTACAAATATTTTAATTTCTACTTAATTGCAATTTGGCAAAATGTATTTGCATTGCTGGGACTTGAACCCCTGACTTCCTGCTTTGGCGACAGACATTCTAACCACTAGACTACGAACCCACGACGAAACAAACACATTTTTCCAATTATACATTGTGTTTGCTTAGTCATGACTAAGTCCTGCATTAACCTAGTCGGTTGTATTACAGTACTATGATATTAAAGCAATGTTTTCTGCGTTGACACTAAGAGTTTTACAAATATTTCAATTTCCACTTAATCGCAGTGAACTAATATATAATTAGAAAATTTAATAAATTTGGAAAAATGTACTGGTCTCGTCGGGATTCGAACCCGGGATTTCCTGCTTTTGCAGCATTTTTCAAAATTTATTAAATTTTTTAATTATATAGAAAATAATATAAAATAATTTCCCTTAAGGGTGGTTTAAGGGAAATTATTTTATTTTATTAACTTTTGACGACAGTAAGATTATATTTTAATTTATTATATATTAGTTGATTGTCATTAAGTGGAAATTAAAATTGCATGAATAATAATATATAACATGTACTGAAAATACTTGTTGCGTTCACTTTATGAACGTTTAGCATAAAATTAATTTATTATGTTACTTTTGCAAAATACATCTAGTTTATTGCAAATAAGGGGATATGAACAAAAATGGCATTTGAACGGATGCAGAAGATGTATTACTTATTACAAATCATTTTGTATGTATGATGTCTAACCTATAACGTGCTAGACTAGACCAATATGGAAATATAAGAAATACTGCCTACGGTTTCTATATGCTATCTGCTTTGGCTCTGTGAGTTCGTTCGTTCGTTTACGTACATATCACAACCATCTGTTCTCTCCTGCTTTAACAGGATATGGATTTTTTCTTTCCAGAAATTGATGAAAGATTCCGCTGAATTTTGTAAAGAGAAAATTTTAAATTTATCTATGGCCGCTTGCTGAAACTATATATATACTTCAATTTTAAATGTGGTTTAAATGAGTCGACCAGTTTGATATTCAATATAATAACGACGATTATATATTGAGAATTCGCTGGTCGATTTATTTATACTAAGTTTAAAATTTAAGTAAAAATGGCACAAACAACCATTAGTGAATTGAAATAATATATTGTGGATGTTTGTTTTTGAAACAAAATAAAGTACATTTTATTATAAATAATTAAAAGATATTATAAGCTATAAACAATTTTACATGCATACACAATACATAAACAATCACGTCGTGTAGTCAAAAAGGGTGTGCACAAACTCTTTCTACTATGCCGGCAAGTAACTTATGCTTCATCGATAATTATGATGCCTCTCGTACATGCTCTTTTATTCTTACCACTCAGATACAGTTACTCACACAAAACACTATTAATCATACCACTCCATCTACTCATCGGATATTCATGTAGGTGTATTCCTTCAACTTTCACTCACATATATTATTATAACCTAACGTTCATTAGACATTTACTCAAGATGGATATAATCTTAAATGTTTAGCATCAACTTTTTCAACAACATTTTTTCCAATTTTACACTTTTCATACACTAATCCATTTCATACCCGCTTTCTTCTAGTTGCACCACCTACCACCACGGCAGTCATTTTTCCTTTATACTTTTGAAAATATGTAAGAATTTTGAGAAATTAATAGCGGTCCCAGAAATTTAGGGACAATCTTTTGATTATATTATAAATATGTAATTTTCTTAATGTAAAATCCATAAAGAAAGTGCTTTTTATTTATTTAAAAATAATTTTACGGTTGAAGGAAGAGGCAAAGTAATGTTAATTTAGCGTTCAAAAATAAATTAAATTAAATGAAAATATAAATTAGAATCATGTTAAACGATCTGTATCGAATTGGAAATTAATTTTTTTTTGTACATTTTTCTTTGCTTCATATTTATATAAAACATCGTTTTTTTGTCCTTGTTTTTTAAGTAATCTTAGAAGTAAATTTGAAATTAAAATTAAAAATCAAGTAGTTATTGGTATATATATCGTATCAGAATAGGATATCCAAAATATGTTATGTTCTATATACTTATACAAAATAAATTTCTTTGCGTGGTATAGTTAAATTAAAATTTACCAAAATAAAATTGATACAAAAATTAACTTATCCGAATAATAACAAGAAACTGAACAGGAAATAAGTATTTTTGTTAATTATATATTGGTGAATATTGCCGAAAAATGTATTTGCTCGCTTTTAATTAGTTTCTTACTACAATGGCACTACGGTTCAAATAGGATCTTGACCTCATGTATCGCAATACTACTTTTGTGATCGTTCATTTAGACACTTTTTCGAAACTGCAAATCGTGTGTTTGCTTAGAGCAGCGACGAGTTCTGAACAGTGATCTGAACTACTGATTTTTTTTTAAGACAAACAGTTAATCAACCTGCTTTTTTATTTTATTTTACGACGAACTGAAATGCCGGCCAGTAAATTTGAATCATAGTTCACAGTATTATATTCGATAATAACTGATTCTTTAATACGTTCAGCTACCGCGCTTTTAGTTAGTTGAATAATAATAAATTATTTTGTTCTGTCGTGTTATAGGTAGTAGAATTAGTTGTAAACAAATAAAATTAATTTATTATTGTACAATTGTACATATTATAAATTGCAGTTGTTAAAATAATTAATGTACCTACTTGTGATTGAGGTTATAAATGAGATTTAGTTTATATAATTATTCATTAGTAATATATAAATATCTAATCCGGAAAATATAATTTTCAGTTTAAAATTAATTATATTGTAGAATATTATATAAATACGATTTTTGTTACAATGCCTAATAAACATTATTATAATTAAAAATCTTGATAATGTTAAGAATTTTTTTAAAAGTGTGAATATAATTAATCAAATACATATCCGTTGTATTTCTCAGATTTATTTGCTTCGTTTGGTTAAAAAAATATAAAATTTACTTTTTATATTTATTTATACAAAACCATTTTTTTTTAATCCTGTAGAAATTGTGTCATAATATAGTTTGTTTTTTGAAACAAACAAAAAATTCTCAATTTATTTTAATTTGTCAATTTTCTTTCTTATATTATAAATAATGTAACATAGAACAACTTTGAATTTAAAATATCTTCTAAATATGGAAACCTGATATTATTTACATGTATTCAGCAAAAAATTCTTATGTAATTTGGTAAAAAAAAAACTCTCAGAAGTGTGGGCGTAATTATTTTATCTTTATATAGTTAATTTGATATTTAAGTTTGTTTCAAGTTGAGTTATTACAGTAGTAGATAATAATACAATACTATCTTTTATCTGTGACACTAACTATAGAGCTGTAACTAGTGACAAATCGCATTTGAATAGAAATTACTTTTTATTTCTTTTATTTTTATTGATTACGTAATTTTCAATGGAATTTTATAAATGTCAAAATTTATTTGTATAATGCAAATGCAATGTTTTATTGGTTTTTAATACTATTGGAAAACGAAAAATACTAATATGCAATAACTAGTACTTTTTTCACGAATAAATGAAAGAATATTATGTTACGAGGAACAGAAAGCAATCTTTATTGTGTTGAGTCTAAATACTTGTGGTTGAGGCATAGCCGAGGCCAAGCATTCTAGACGAGACATAAATCGAGCATTCTGCTCTAATTAAACTGGAAATAAATAAAAATACATAGCAAGTAACCTTAACCTTATTAACAGTTGTAGAACATTATATTGTTACGTGATTTGTGAGAATTAATGTTTCTTTGGTTGAATATGCGATTTTTGACAAATCTGGCGGTGTACATTGCATTTCCTTGCACTTCTTAACACATTTTCAATAATCAAATTCAAGCCATAATAAACACTGCAATTGTCTATATAATTTTCAATATGGCTGCCGGAGATGTTGATTAAATACACTTGACCGTGTAGACATGTTTGATGCTGCCACCAGTGGTGTATATAGTAACTACTGTAATGTTAACATTATTATACTAATAACATAATGATTTTTTTCTACATATTCAATATAGTAACGTCCTCGTAATATCAATATTTTGATCAATTAAACAATTATAAATTTTTTACTACATACATATATTATAAATTAAATCAAATAATAATAATTTCCCGATAAACAGTTTCATCTTTATTACGAATCAAACAGCAAAACATCACCATTTAATCCATAAGCCATATCAGCTTTAGATTCTAATATCAATTAACTGCAGAACGATCTAATGTTCATTATGCAATTGAACAGAGCGCGCGTATGCGCACGTGATTAATTAAGTTGAATCGTCGTTATTAGATGACGTCAAAGCTTCCCAAAGATATAAATTCATTCGATTTGCTGTTTCAGAAGACAACTTATAAATTTCATGACGGAAAATAAATGATTACCGATGTGCTCTTCGAATCTCCGGCTATATTGCATTTCAAAATGCAGAACAAGTTTATGCCTTGCTATACGAAGAGGAAGTAACTGAAGAATGTCTTCTTCTTTTTCTTTTTGATTAACTGTCGTTACGATTATAATGTTGGGTTTGATGCCGTGGTCGGTTATTACAGATTTTACACTTTGTCGAATCTAGTTTACGAGTTTAACAATTATATTTTCAGTTAGTGAATGAAATGTCTTAATTTTGATAAATGATTTGATTAAGGAGATCGTGCGTGAAGTTAGAAAAGTAAATGTTGTAATATAATAATTGTGTTAAGAAATTTTTAGAAATATTGCTAATCTATATTGAAGGACATCTTATAATTAATGAAAGGTGTAAATAATGAAACACTCGGCGATATTTTTTATTTATTGTACTTTACTACACACTATAAAGTTAGATTTATATAGAATTTATGGGTCTGTTCGATTTACATCTACATTTACATTTGTAGTGTTACAGAATTTTTTTTCTAGTAAATGCAATTCTTTCATTGATAATAAAAGATAGAATAATCTGTAGCGCTACAGGTCTTATAGATGTAAGTGTTTTGGTTAATAAAACTTTGCAGTAAACAATAGACAGCTTTGTGTGAAAATTACACCGAATATATATGTCCAAAATTTTAAATGTGCAGTTTCTATTGTTTAATTTTAAATCTTATTTTGTTCTTTACTAATATAAATTCAAGTTTATATGTTTATCTGAAATGATTAATATTAACTAATATATATTTATTTTTTTTAAAAAATAAAAATATATTACCTTTTATGTGTTACTAAGGTGGGGAGGTTAAGACCAGTAGTTGGATTCCATAGAAAAAATGAAATTTTGTTTGAAATTGAAAAGAAAAATACAATACTCAGAATGACCATACTTTAGAAATTCAAATAATAGCATTTTGTTTCGTGCCAATCGAATCTTCTTGCTTGCATACTATCTATTTACTCATATCACTCCAGATAGTTCCGATCGAGACAGGCCAAATACATTTGTTTGCATTCATAGTGTACTAATAACTTCATTTTTAGATGCTGTTGATACTAGGTATACTTATATAATATAGGGAGGTATACTTATATAATGTATAAATAAATAAAAAACTTATTTGCCGAAATTTTTATCTAAAATAATTTGGCTAAAATTTGACAGTTTTTATAAAAATTTGAGTGGTTTTTTGAGTGGCCATTTATTAATACAATAAAACAATATTATTTTACTAATAATATATTTGTTTACTTATATAGTTGTTGGAACTTCTACTATTCTTAGAAATTAGAAATACTGGCATTGAATTTTCCAACATTCCATCTAGTATCATGTCTTAATTATGAATTACGTGATACTTGACAAACATGACATTAACATATATAATTCATAGAAAACATACAATTATATAGGTACATAACATTTTTTTAATATTATTTGAATTAATTATTTCAATATATTTTCCTATAGTTAGATAGATCTATTGCAAGTAACAGATAAATATTGAAAAAAAAAAAATTCCCAAGTTCAATGCGAACGACATATTTCTCTAATCATAAACGTGTAATTGCATATTAAATCATCTCATTCATTAATCGTTATGTCGAATTTTTTCTGTCGTTTTATAATAGGTAAGTGCGCGCCGTCGTAAAATATGACAAAATAATACTGAGATTTATTGAGTCATTTAAATAAAATCAACATCGGGTGCTAATGTATATTTAAACAGTCATTTGCTTTCGCATACCAATTGCACACGCTAACCTCACATATATGTGTGATTTAATTTTATTATATACGCTAGGCTATATAAATACTAATCAATAATTGCGCCATTATTAGTATGATTTAATCAATTATATTGGTTATTACTTCCTAATTACTTTTTGCAAGCCTACAACTCACGGATTTTTTTTGTATGAAATAAAAAATGAGATACATAAAATATTTATTAGATTTAAATAAAACTGCTGTTTCGACGAAAGACGTCTGTCTTCATCAGGAAAAATGATTCAAATGACATTACGTTACTAGGTAACTAGATCATAAAATTTATAGATTTTTTTAATTAATGGAAAGCAAATTTTATTTAACTCAGTGCCTTCACAGTGATTGATGTTATATTTTTTATTCATTCATTTCACATATGTACAATTAAATCAATATGAATTTAAATAAACAAAATTTAAGGACAACATAAAATCACCGCAAAAATGTTTAATTGTATTATTTTTTTTGTGTTGGAATTTAACACCGAATACGTACCATATAAATTAGTAATCGTTTATACCTTAATTTTTTCCTCTTTCTTTTCTGGTTTTTCACAGTTTTTAATTTGTTGATTCCGTGGTTATTTATTATTTATTCATGTTAGATTATGTATATTATAAGTTTGAAAAAAATCGTTAATTTTGAATGAGATATTAAAGTTGTGGTAGATGATGAAGTCGTGTACTGAAATTACATACAAATTACACAATATTTTTTGAAAACTGAGTAATAAAATTATATTTTGTAATAAATAAATTTTAACTAATTTACATGTATTAATGTATACAAATAACCTGTTACCAAAGGATCTATTGGTAAAATCGATATTGAGTTAGTTGAAAATGCTATTAGTGTATAATACTCATTGCTAAGCATTTGAAATAATTCTAATTTTAAATTTATCGCTGTAAGGAATCATGCATCCGGTTTCGATGTATTTCCTATGTATTCTATTTGGTATGTTACATGTAACATCGAGAGATATAGTCATGTATGTAAATGATCATTCATATAAATATATAATGCAAGAATTGTATTTATTTTCAAGTAAGTGTATAGTAACTCATACAGTATATAAGACGAGCGTTGAGTTTCGTCGATACGTCAATTATAAATTAATGTTAATACAAAATTAGAACCTATAGAAGTTTTATTTTGAATTAAATTTGTTGTCTGAAAAAACATTTTTTACGTGAAACATTTTGGTTTGTATTATAAGGTTGATTTTAAACCCGATTATAATACAATGCAACAGGGTTAGACATTTTAATTAATAAAACACTTAAAACCTAAGCTTATAATACTCGACCCATTATATAATCAAAGATATATCTACTTTTAAATATTCTTTAAACGAAATTAAACCCAATGTCTAACCGCAAATCAATTCTAGTAAAGTCTTTCGCATGTTATCCGTAATAACATTACTAGAATTTTCTGTAATAATCATAAAAAAAAGACCGAATAAAAACTGCACTATAAATGCAACAATGCAGTTCCCATTGCAATATAACTGCACACATGTGCATCGTATAGGACCCCTACTACTCGTATAAGGGTTATTACATATTGCGCGTGACTGCATTTTGAAACCGTTTCCATATTAGAAAAGTTTTTTAAAATTGCTTGTACTATTTCTTCCGATATAGCACGGACAAGAAAACTATTTGCCAAATGAGAACTTTAAGATTTTTATTGTTGGATGTACCGTTTCAGATTTATGTACTTCGATGTGTAAGTACTTGTAATATTGCTCAAGAAAAGTTGCAGAAAATTTTATCTCTGATGTAAGATGATTTCTTTTTTTATTTTTTATTGAAGGAATTATTTACTTATATATTTTGTTTGGGTTTTACAGTTTTTAAAGTCTGTCTGGGAAGTTTGAGCGAGATTAAAAATTGTTTTGTAACTTTGAAACTTTTAGGATTTGTTTTCATAATACAAATCGGAGCTTAAAAATTATTAAAAGTGTTTTACAGATTTATTTTCGAAAATAATCTTGCACTGGAAAAAATGTTACATGTTAATTTTGTAGGAGAAAATAGGCAATTATTTTTAATTAAATCTAACTAAAATTATAATATTTTCGGTGAACATTATCATTTTTTAAAAGAGTTAAAAAATAATAAGTTTTTATTTTTTACAGTATAAATTTAAAAAACTTTGTACTTTGATATTGTCGAAATGAATAATAAATTTTATTAGTTATTCGAAATAATTAATATTTATTTATTATCAATGTTTATTTATTATAAAACACGATAAGATAATATTGATAACAGTTATTTTTTTTTGAAAATATTGACAATATTATAAGCTAAATTAATACCGAACAAAATGTTTAGTAGAACAAAAATATTTTCTCTTGTTTTAAATAATTTATTTAGTTTATAAAATTAGAATTCGATAGAACTACTGTAAAGAACATTTAATGTAAGAAATACAAGGAAGTCTTGTACAATAAATAAATACACGATTTTTTTCTTCTAAAAAATAAACAGTCATACAATCACGTTCGTATATAAAATGAAAACAAAACAAATGAAATCCGATCTATAAAATTGTTTTGTCTTGTTAACAAATGTATGTTATACCATTAAGACAAGAAATACAACACAACTATTATTTGTGTCGGATTTTAAAACAATGTCGTTAAATATATATACAATGAGGTTGGACAAAAGTTTAGAATCGGTATTTCAAAAACTGTTTATTATATAAATACAAAATTTTGTATAGATGTCGACGAAACTAAAATTATTTTTTTATAATATTTTGTTACTAGTATTGCGAAATACATGGCCAATTTTTTACCGACCGTCATATCACATATGGTAAGGGATGTATTGTAATCATATCAAAGACATATCGAGATTTTTACAATTAAGCACGAATTAAGCCTATAGTAACACGAATCAACTGTTTTAGCGTGATGTCCGTTTGTCGATCTGTGAACACTGCAGAGCAAACTCGGCTGAACGGATTGTTATATTTAAGTTTATTCGGAGGTGATTATTTTAATTTGATCAACTTTTAGTAAAGATTTTTGCCAACCGGAAGCGGTAATTTACTGATGTCACTTTTATGTGTTTATATATATATTACTGGTATAACTGAAAACGGTGTTCTGATTTCATAACTCACGGTTATGAGTTATGGACGATATAATTTAACAGAATACACACATAAACGTATTATTCAACAGTACTTACGATTAGATATAGAATAAAATTGTAGTAACGATAAATTCTCTAACTAAGATAAAATCTACATAATTTGTCAATTTGAAAATGAGGCACAATTAATAATAAATAACCAAATCAAGTTTTCTTCTGTAAAGGACTTTTCGAAAAAAATCCATAGAACACATTTACCTCACAAATAATTCAAACATGATCATTTAAAATTTATAACTTCGAAAATAGGGTAAGTTGGGGTAAATTTGTTTAGCATGTGGTTTAATCATTCAGTCGATATTATGGAAGTGCGATTCTCGCTTATACTAACCTTACCGACCGATGGCGATGGCGGAGAGGCCGTGTTGAATGTGGGCCAGAGAGGACGGGCCGCCGATGCCGTTGACCGCGCGTACATTGAACAGCGATAGCATGACAATGATAAACAAAGACAAGAATAGGGGAGTGCAGTCTCAGTTAAGACAGATGCTTCATCTTTGATTGGTGATATAAACTAGGATTCAGATTGATAGGCTATCGATGACTGATTGGAAATTACAAGATTGTAATGTAGATTAATAGTTTTGTACAAATGCCAAAAAAGCAAAAATGTTTGGAACTGATCATTTTTATTATTAAACTTTTACTTGGTGAATGGTTTTTAAATGCTGCCGTAGGATGATCTAATTGTCATAATTTAGTGTTAATATATTAAAATATGAATTTAATGTGGCGTAATAAGTTAATAAAATAAAATAATTTTCTTTAAACAAGAAACAATAATATAAAATAGAGCTAAATACGTATTTGAAAAGCTAAGATTTCCTCATCAGTAGCAAAAGATAAAGTCCTATTCATTGATCTAATCACAAACAATCAACGTACTCAGTGGTCAAAGATCAGTGATTTTTGATCACTGAGCATGTTGAGTATTTGTGTAATCTTAGATCACTGATTAAAATTTTTCCTTTATCTTTTGATACTGACGCTGAAAGCTTAACTTTTCAAATACGTATATAGCTCTTTTTTAAATTATTGTTTGTGGTTTAAAAGAAATTATTTTATTTTATTAATTTAGTGTAGTTTCTAAAAATGACAGGGAAGTAGAATAATTAATAATGTCAACTGTGTCTTTTTTTTGTTAACAATACTGATTACTGGTGAATTGGATTTGGCTACAATTTTTTTTTATCAGCAATTTAGAATCTATGTGAAAGTAATTTTAATTATATAAAAGGATTGTAAGCTTAATCAACAAAATAATTAGACAACTACATTGTCAACTGTTTTCGAATTGCTTCATTAATTGATCACTTTAGACAAATTAACGAGTTTGTTAGCTTACAAAACGTTTGGCAATGCTTTGTGCAACAAGACCTTAATTTTCAAATTTATTTCCAATAAGCCCAGATAAATGATTAAAAATTGGGTGATAATTCAGTGTATTTCATATATTTTTTTAATATTTTTGACTCATTTATAATGAATGAATTAATTTATATATTATAAGATTAACAAATTTAAACAAAAACCTATCTACTGACGAAATAAAAACTAAAATTTTACATTATTTGCGAATTTTTGCTCGTAAACGTAAAAATTACTTTTTTACGCATAAATGCCCTATCCCTGAAAATAATAAAACAAATATAAAAATATATCATTTTTAAGATAACTCACGTATATAATAAACAGTTGACTGTACGCTTTTTACTAGTTTGCGTTGTTGACAATAAAGGTCTCATCGTTTATATGTGACAGCAAATAGTTTCATGCAACTCGAAGATAAAAAATGATAAATCTAAAACCATCTGTACATGCAGAAGGAATTGACGAAGATGCAGAAGTCAAACAAGAGTGGGTAATAGCGTTGAGCAGGTTGGCGAATTTTCTTGATATTCTCGGCTTTACCGCTTGCACAGAAAGAAGAATTACTGTTTTTTTTTTTATTATTATTTCTTTTTGCGGCTATATGACGTTACGCCAAGTGAATTGGTCTTGTATTCTCTCACTCGGTATTGATGGGCACAGAACGGCTATTATTATATACACTGTAAAAAAAATATACAATGATTATTATCGTTGGACACTTTGTTACCAACGATAATCATGTAAACTTACAGCCAGAATGTATTTTTACAATCATCTTTTTAAATGTAAAATTACAATTCAAAAATGGTTATACATTTTAATATTATCTGTGCTATTTTAAATTTACGTAAATACAGTCATACTGTTTTTGTGCGGTTTTTTTCTATGCGATTTTTTTTTGTCCGACTAACTTTGTGCGATTTTTTTTATGCGGTATATGAATTCCAACGGTGTTGGCATTATAATGTTGTAATGTTTTCTATACATATGTACATATGTACATGATATGTACACTGTAAGGCGCTGTTTACCTTTATGTTCGTTTGATATCAACAGTTTCCCGACAATGCACATTCAATTTCTATTAGACATTTTTCTCTAACATGTAAAAAATTATCTGTTATAAGTATTTATGAAATTTTTCAATATATTTTTTTGTGCGATTTTCTTTTATACTGTCCCTATCTACCGCACAAAAACAGGTTTAACTACATGTAATATTCCCATTTTCTAATATAATTGTTTCATTTATTGATGTAACTATTACATTGACTACTGTATAATAAATAATATTAAGTATATATAAAATATTATAAAATTACACAAAAAAATTGTGAAATCCATATAGAATATACAGAATACATACGTAATATTACAAATATGCCCATAAAAATGTAATTTTACAATTGATATGTATTTTTTCTATCTTTTTACATAACAATGTTTGTGTATAATTATATAAAATAACGATATAAAATGAAAAAATATATAAAAACTGTTAGATTCTCAAAATAATTTTTTTTTTAATATTTTCAGATTTTAGTAAAATTACACCGATTTTTTACAGTGTAGTACCTTGCATTGACAGTATACGAAACTTTTGATTGGCTGTTGAAGTTGCATATTGAACCCGAACGGACCGTTATTCATGAATAGATTTACGGAGAAATGAACGTGCGAGGTCTGTACTTGAGTTGCTCTTTTAATGCACCTCTCTTCATATTAAAAATATGACGTGTGAAAAATGTTTCTCAATGTCGAAAGAATGTTGATTGTTCATCTTCGCGTAGTTAATGTTTTAAATTGCAGTTTTAATTTGAGATTTAGTTTATTCATGAAATTGTATTGGAAATTCAATAAAGAAAATGATCAGCATATTTTTTTGCTTTGACAGCCAACTGTAAAAAGCTCTACTAACACGGTATAAAAATATTTGACAGACTTCAACTTTTAGAAAAAGAGAAAATATTTGTTTGTTCACGTAGTTTTATAATTGTTAATGTGCAACGAGTTCCGGCCAGTAACCTAAACTTTTGATATTTTTTAAGACAAGCAGTTGTTTCTATGTTTTGTTTATATGTCATTTCTATCATTTTTTACTGATAGATGTACGTTGTGTACGTTGAAACGTCGATTATTAATAAAAATTAATAAAGAACTACAATCTAAAGCCGTTTTATTTCAATATAATGAGTTCTAAAAAAGGTTTTACTATGTTAACTTACATCAAATTTAAGAATATAAACATTTTTAATTTGCAATAACAATAAAACTATCAACTCTTTAAGAGGTCACACGTTACATCTTTCAGACAATCTATCTCAAAATTAATTAAGTCCCATCATTGGCCGCTGTCGCTTAATTCCCCACAATAGCTCTCTCTCGCAAAAAAAGAGACTTTAGTCTACTGCACACAGGGCCATTATCTGAATCGTCATCGTCCTGTCTTTATACTCGCTGAAGACGATGCCGACAACATTCAGACATTCATCCACACACACGATTTCACTTTTCTTTCCGTGTGTGTTTGTGTGTGTGGAACACAGTAAGTACCACACATCCTGGGCCCCGGCACTAACCTAACGTATCGTTACGTTACTTTGAACCCCGCCGGCCGTGGCGGGGGGAGAAAAAGAAAGTCATTTCGTACGGAAGCACCTAGACGGGAGGATGGCGAAAGAACTTCAAACGAACTAACTGCTGGATATGTGTGTGTGTGTGTGTGTGTGTGTGTGTGTGTGTGTGTGTGTGTGTGTGTGTGTGTAGGTGGCACACGCTTTTTAGGATCCGGTTTTATTGCAACAGTGGCGTTACCCCCGGTTTTACTGAGATTGGAACCACTGTGGAGATAAAAGTATTAGGGATGGAATTGAATTTGGAGGGTTGGGAATTAGTGCGATAGTTATTCTTTGGTTTTACTAATTCTTGGATTAATTATTCTAGGAATAATTCTGTTCTATTATTGGAGTAACTTGACTTGAATTTAGTCTCGAGTTAGTTGTTAATTTTTGTTTATTATTACCAAGGATTAAATGTTGAAAATAATTCTAAATGAAAAAATATTGGGATTTAAATTTAAATGCTGTGTTGTTGTTGCAGTAAAATTAATGAAAATAAAGTATTTTTGACTACAATTTGTATTTTCTGAATAAAAGGTAAACATTTTATGCTAAATTATTCAAGAAATAACATCAAATTTTTATTTTTAACTTTTGCCACAATTTTAGAAGATTAATGGGTTTTATTCAGTTCATATCTGTAAGACTTTACTGTTACTGAATATATAGATGAATTCCATTTACTAGAAAAAGACAAAACAATCTGCAACACTACATATCTTACAGGTGCGAACTGAATAGACCCATTGGTTAAATCAATAACTGTAAAATAAAATTCTCAAGTTTACTTCTTAAATATTCACATAATGGGTAAATTAAAATGCCGTAAGTTAAAATTCTGTATTATTTTATGAAAATTCGACGTTTCGATTCATTAAATATTGTGATTTATGTTTTTTAATATAATGAGTTCTAAAAGGTGATTTTTACAATATTATTTATGTAATGAGTAGTTGAGTGGTATGATTGACAGTGTTTTGCATAAGCGAAAGTTTCCAAGTAATAAGAATAAAATTGCATCATATGAAAAGAATTATGAATGTGGATGAAGCTAAAGTTGCTCGTTTGGTTAGAGATGTTTGGAGGAAACTGATTTCGAGATAGTGGAAAGAGTTTGTGCCACACCATTTTGAATACATGGCGTGATTGTGTATATATGTATGTATTTATGTAATTTATAAGCTTATTTTTATTCGAATATGGTGTCAGTAATGAAACTAATAATATAATTCAACTAGCATGTAATAATAATTACATGCTATTAGAATATTGTACTTTTACTACGATTATATAATTATAATATGAAAATTTTAGATATAAACAGGACTAATTTGTCAGGTATTTCAAATTAAAGTTATTAATCTCTCACAAACTATAATAAATTTTAAAAAATTTGATTGAACCAAAGTTATTGAGCAATTATTGAAAAACTCAATAAAGTAAGTAACAAATCATTTATTATAATTTTTGTTGGAGTGGTATGATTGAGTGTTTTGCGTGAGCGGAGTTTCCAAGTAGTAGGAATAAAAGAGCATGTACGAGAGGAATTATGAATGTGGATGAAGCTAAAGTTGCTTGTTTGGATAGGAATGTTTGGAGAAGGCTGATTTCAGGATAATGGAAAGAGTTTCTGCTACACCCTTTTGGGTACATGGCATGATTGTGTATGTACGTATGTATTGTTATGAAGAAGTGCATATATACATAAACAATATTATTTAACAGGAGTAGAAAAAAACGTTTGACAAATCTTATTATTTATCAAAGAGTGCTTTTTTTTTATAAAACAGTTTTACAAAATATATAATATTAAGAATTAAACATTGAAATTATTAGAAAAAAGCATCGTCAATTAATTTCATTAAAGCGTCTAAAAGTAACGCCACTGCACAAAAGTATTGGTAGTTAAACTTTAGGCGAGAGAGTAAGAACGAACACTTGAAGTGGAGGTGCCCGTCAAAAGCAAAGCAAAAGATAGACAGACCGAGAGATGCTTTTGAGAGAACATATATAACGGGGGGCAGTTCTTTCCACTTTTCTTTTCTCGTTCGTTTTCTTTAACGCCCGTTGCTTAAGTCTTTTCTTTCGGAACGGAACAGAACGAAAGGATATGTAGCCTTGGTCCAGGAAGCCCATTAAAATGTTCTGCGCATCTATCAGCCAGTCTCGGGTCCAACAGGCAGCCAGCCCAGCAGCGTTACGATAATGACAGTGGATTTTCTCTTAGCTAGGAAATCCATTTTTAGCTTCCATCTTAATGTATATGTGTGTATGTATGCGAAAAGCGAAGATATTATTATTATTATTATGAAGATTATTAGAATATTCTATTTACTTATTGTGCTAAGAAGAATTAATATGTAATTTTATTAATTTTACTTTAGTATAGGTTGTTCATTTAATACAAAAAAAAATACGCTGTATCGACCATCATTATAAAGTACTTCAATATTAAAATATTTTCTAATAAAAAAATTATTACTGAAATGTGTATTACAATACTTTATTAATTTCATAATAAGTGTTTATATATAATCGTTAATCAGAGCTGGACACTACTTCAGTACTTATGTTCTTAATTAGGGTTTGAAGTACTTTTTTGTATATAATACTTAATATTTAAGTACGTTTAATATTTGAGTATTTACTACTTAAATTACAAATATTTATACTTAATACTTAAAAATTTTTCTTAGGTACTATAGAAAATACATTGACAAAGTACTTGTTTATTTATTAGAATACTTAGATTATTGTTCTATTGTTAATGGAATAATAGAATTTTTATTATTGCGCATCATAGCATAATTATTAAGTTTAAACGTATGTTATACGAATTATTTTGTTTTGTATTTTATGCAGAAATATTGTATATCAATTATAGGTAAGTGCCATTTTAACTAAATTTTCTAAATAACGTTATTTAATATTTTTACAATTTAGCAGATAAATCAAATTTTATATAAAGATATTTGAAAGTACTTGGAAAATACTTAATACTTAAGTATTTTACAAAATATAAATACTTGCTTGTACTTGAATTTAAGTACTTAGTACTTAATGCTTAAGTATTTTTTTTTGCAGTAATTGCCCAGCTCTGCTGTTAATATACCTATGCCAAAAATAAATATTACATAACATAAAAAATTAGAAAAATTAAAACAATAGCTGTTAGTTATAACAGCAAAGTAAAATACATTTTTCCAAAATATTAGTTTTTATCTACAAAAAATTTAATAGAACTACAGAAAATCATATTTCATCATCTGTACAATTCATCTGTACCAGTTCAATTTATAACCGTACTGTATACATATCTCTGGGACAATGAATAACCGATTAGAGTGATCACAACCAGATAACGTTAAACAACAACACAACCTATACACATCCGGATCCGGATATGTGATCCATCGACCCGAACCCGACTCGATCCCAATCCGGAAACAGATCAATAGACAAAACAACATCGTATCGTCGGCTTGGACACTGACCCCTTGCCGCTTTCTCGTACGATTGATGGACAACTATAGATTATTCTCTACAACTGTACTGAAAAAAAAAAACTCCATATAGGAGAAAATATACGCAATTATTTTCAGTTAAATCTCACTGAAATACAAATAATTGAGTATCATATATTTTTTTTTAAGCTAAAAACTAATTATCAAAACTTGTGCTTGGTTTCATAAACAAAAGTTAGTACGATAGTCATCTAATACTGGATTAAATTTAATTCGAGTTAAAATGCGTTTCATAAAATATATATATACAATTTTTAAGTCTGAATTAGTAAATCCTAATATAATTTAATATCATATTTAAGTTGGTAGTGATTTGTCATTTATTATTCACTTCATTTTTGTGTCAAATTCAAATGTTTACGTAGTAATGTATAAAATAAAGTGACATTTCAGGAAAAAATTACAAAAATACAAGGAAAATATCAACAATATCTAACAAAAATTATAATTTAAAGAAAAGAAATAACATTATATGTAAGTAATTCGAATTGAAAGTTACTTAAAAGGAATAGAAATAAAACTAAAAATAAAACAAAAACTATAAACAAAAATTGATTCTATTTTTAATATAGATTTTTTAAAATGTCATTACAACAATATTTTTTAATCAAAAATTTGCAGATATTATGTTGAAGTCATTGTTTTAACTACAAATATTTACAATAAAAAATAACAATAATAATACTCAGAATACTCACATTATTAAAATTCAAAAAATTACTGTAATTTACTATGATTTGTAATTTAATAAATAAATTATTGAAAACTTGTGAAAAAGTGCAAGAAATACAATGTCAGATTTGTCAGAAACTACATATTTGGCCAAAGAAACGCGGTCAAGTGTATTTAATTTGGCATCTTCGATGGTTTATATTATTAAGAATCATTTAGTTAAGTTAATTGACAATTGTATTGTTTATTTTCGCTTGAATTTTAATTTGATTATTGAAAATGTGTGAAGAAGTGCAAAAAAATACAATGTGCACCATCCAAGGTGGTCAGAAACTGTATATTCAACTAAAGAAAAATTAATTCTCACAAATCACGTAACAAATATAAATAATATATACATACAGTTCTACAACTGTTAGTAATGTTAAGGATATTTGGCATGTATTTTTATTTCTTTTTAATTTAGTTTCTTGTTTAGAACGCTTGAAGAAAAAATCGTCTATGTCTAACTCGATCTCAAATATCTTCGCTCAACACAATAATCATCGCTTTCTACTCCTTGTAACATAATATACTATTTTACATCTGAAATTAAAATTTTAACTTCTATTGCTTATGTAACACGATAAGCGGTTAGCGTATATTTATTAACTTTACAGGAGCGTGCGTACAAGTAGCGATCAACAATTATTTAATTTAAACTTTTATTAAATTATAACGACATACGACATAAAACACAAATTACAAAATATAAAAAGAAAAACGAATAAAAATATGAATGACAAATATAAACTAAAGCGAATGTAAATAATAAATTAAAACTAACAAAATCTAACAAATAAAGCAATTCTAGAGGTCTCTGACACTCTAAGCGGACTTAAAAGCGAACTTAACTAAAGCGATGGCGTGCGTGAACTGAACTGACTCAACAGAGAAAAAAACATACTTCTTTCTCAAAAAAAGTAAAATTTTAACTTTTCAAATAACAACAAAAATCTAAAATACTTCAAAATATTTCAAAGAAATATCTTGAAGTGGCCAAGTGATCTGCCGCGAACCCTAATACATAAATCTGTCACTAGGGCAAAATCTAATAGATACAAAAATTATGTAGTTTTCAGAAATACAGATCACAATAACCACATGGCCCAGAACTGTCTTGTTACATCGCCCTCCATTTAAATATAATTATATCAAATAAATAGATAAAATTATAACCAAATTTTACTTAAATTAGCATGCACTTATCTAACGCGAACTATGATTTTTCTTATATTTTACTTAAATGTCTATCTATGCGAACTAAATTTTATTTATCTGATGACACTTGCGAGCACACCACTGAACTAAATCATCAATCACCAAACTATGCATTTATTTCTGATTTCATAGCTGGGTGTCAGCAACGGCGGGCGAATCCAATGTTTTTTTCTTAAAATCTAACTAATTGCGTAAACGCACATGTAGGCACCGTAAATATTTTACTCGAACGTAGCGAAACTTTTTCTTTTTGAATAATTTACGTTTATTCTCGTTGAATTTGCCGGTGAAAATGTCAGCATTATTTACACAAATAGCTATAATTTCTAACATTTTTGCTAAACTTCCAACAATATAACTTACGTTGCGAAAAATCTCTGCGATAATCATGAAAATTTTGAAAAACAAACACAAATCTACAAATTGTATACTAACAGCGACGGTATCGGCGTGTTTGCTGGCGGTAGCGCGTCTGCTGGCGATACCGCTGGATACGGTGGCGAATTCGGTGTCTTTGCTGGCGGTGCTGCGGGACACGATGGCGGGTTCAGCATCTCGGCTGACGATGTCGTTGAATACGACGGCGGTTTCAGCGAGTTCGCTGGCGGTAGCGTTGGATACGGCGGCGGGTTCGATATCTCTGCTGGCGATGTCGTTGGATACGACGGCGGTTTTCGCGTTTTCGTTTGCGGTACTGCAGAGTACGATAGCGGTTTTAGCGTTTTCGCTGGCGGTGTCGTTGGATACGACGGCGGTTTTAGCGTTTTCGCTGGCGGTTTTAGCGTTTTCGCTGACGATGAGGCTGGACATTACGGCAGTTTCTTCATACACAGGTACGGAATTGAGGTACATAGTCTCAGCGTCTAATAAAGCCGTAAAGTTTATATTTGTCGCGGTAGCCGGTTTATATGCGGTATTTGCGTACCACGGTAATACCGAAATCGACACATTCTCATTTGTGTATATGGATGACCCACGAACACTATCGGCGGTAGCACCATATATTGTCGCGTAATACATTTCACTATATTGTCGCGCAATACACTTCACTCGCGTTTTTTTTTTTTCGAAATTTGCGTTTATGGTTGATCACTACTAACCCAAATAATTATTTAATCGACTGCGCCATTGTAACACTATAAGCGGTTAGCGTATATTTATCAACTTTACAGGAGCGTGCGTAAAGTAGTGATCAACAATTATTTAATTTAAGTTTTTATTAAATAATAACACAAAAACCAAATTACCGAAATATACAAAGAAAAAACGAATAAAAATATGAATGACAAATATAAACTAAAGCGAATGTAAATAATAAATTAAAACTAACAAAATCTAACAAATAAAGCAATTCTAGAGGTCTCTGACACTCTAAGCGGACTTAAAAGCGAACTTAACTAAAGCGATGGCGTGCGTGAACTGAACTGACTCAACAGAGAAAAAAACATACTTCTTTCTCAAAAAAAGTAAAATTTTAACTTTTCAAATAACAACAAAAATCTAAAATACTTCAAAATATTTCAAAGAAATATCTTGAAGTGGCCAAGTGATCTGCCGCGAACCCTAATACATAAATCTGTCACTAGGGCAAAATCTAATAGATACAAAAATTATGTAGTTTTCAGAAATACAGATCACAATAACCACATGGCCCAGAACTGTCTTGTTACACTTAACTGTTGAATTTAACTTTGAGAGTAGTTGGTTTTTAGAGAACTGCTATTATTTTATTATTTTCCTTAATACCATTTTCAACTGTTTTTTGTTTTTTTGGGAACTAGTGTGAGATTGTATTGGAGTATCGCAAATGTCACTTGGAATACAGAGGAGAGAAAGATATATATCGTGCAATTTTGATATATAACTCGTGCGAAAGTAGATCGTGTTGGTATGATTTTTTATTTTTCATTAATATGGTAATGAAATGATGCAAAGTGACGCTTTTTCTAACCGTAATTTCAGGCTAGATCGTGCAGAATCAGGTAAATATGCGCGTGCTATATAAGGATGCAATATAAATCAGATGCACTTTTTCTTCTGTACATCTGATATGGGTATATATATAGTTAGAATGTGTATTACGGAATTATTCTTCATTTTATTAACACTGAGACATTGCTCACTTGACTATATTTTTTTTTTAAATAGATATTTTGCATGTTTTTGTTTCCAGTTGGTGAATTAAGATATGATATTTTATCTATAGATGTAATTTGTGAAAATTGAATTTGAAGTTTTTCTAATAAGTAAATCTTCACTGTAAAAAAATAATATAAATTTACTAGGGCTTCGAACCGGAATTGAACCGAAAATCGTTATTTTCGCTGGAATGAACACCGGAACTGAACCGAAAAAAAATCGGTTTATTTCGGTTCGATTTAGGTCGAAACATTTTTTTATTTTTTGTTTTGTCTGGATGAATATTCAGTTATTGAAATTGAAAATAAAATTAGTAATCACTTTGAGGAAGGTGCGTAGTTTTTGTTATTAACTTCGCTTTTAATAATCTTTAAATATTAGAAGTAAAAATTAGAGGTAATTTTTGTTTTTTCTAATTATAAATAAATAAAAATTTTGTATTCAAGAATTTGTTACGTTAATATGTTATCTTATTATTATATAATTAAAACATACATACAAATTATATTATAATTATATCATATATTATATAATTTTAATTATTATATCTTTAATTAATTAATTATTATTTATATTATATTAATGTATCAATTTATGTAGTATGCTTATTATAAAAGTAGGAATAAAATGTTTTAAATTATGGTAGAAAATAAGTTTTTAATACAAATAGAAACATTGAAAAAATTTAAAAATTAATCAAACGTAAACCGGCACCGATCCGATATACATATATTTTTTATTTGAATCGGAACGAAAACCGGAACAAGAAATATAAAGGTTGAAAGCCCTGAAATTTACATTGCTAATCATAGTAATTTACGTTATTTTATGTTGTAATTTTAAAAAATTATTCTAAATTTACCAAAGAATTATCAAAATTACAATTAACAAGATTAGAAGTATATGGGTAAACCCATATATAGACTACTTTGACATTTCTCGGAAAGTTGGCAACACTGTATTTTAATAATATTATAATTTATGTGGGCACTAGGAGATACTTTTCTGAAAATTTGATCTAAATCGAATAAATAATGTAGCCACAATGAATTTTTAAAAAATTTTGTGATTTTTTTTTCTTAATAAGTTGGCAACACTATATTTTGTTAAAATTGCATAATTTATTTAGGCATTAGGAAAAACTTTTATGAAAATTTGATTAAAATCGGTTAAATAAAATGGTCAAAATAAATTTTTTAAAATTTTACTAATTTTTTTCTCGGAAAGTTGGCAACACTGTATTTTGTTAAAATTACATAAATTATATGAATACTAGGCGAATCTTTTGTGAAAATTTGAGTAAAATCGGTTGAATAACATGGCCATAATAAATATTTTAAAACTTTAGTAATTTTTTTCTCGGAAAGTTGGCAACACTGAATATTAATAAAATTATGTAATTACTGGGAGCATTAGGGAAATCTTTTCTGAAAATTTGATCAAAATCGGATAAATAACGTAGCCAATATGAATTTTTAAAAACTTTAGTAATTTTTTTCTCGGAAAGTTGGCATCACTCGAAAAAACCAAAACCACATGACCATCTTGGGCACTAAACAAATTTATCCTGAAAATTTCATTAAAATCGGTTGAACCGTCTAGGAGGAGTTGCGGCCACAAAATTTTGACTTACGACCGAGCGAGCGAGTGAGCGAGCGAGCTGACGACGCACATCCATACACCCACATAAACTAAGTTCAGATTCGTCATCTAGAGGCTATATGAAGGATTTCTATACAATTTTTTTTTTTTTTTGAAAATGTTACAGACACCGTACCAAACGCTATACTACTTTTTCCTTGCAGTCAAAGTAGTAAAAATAATAATAACCTGCAATCTTAGAAATTTTATATAAACAACGAAAAATTTGTATACAATTTGGTGTACAAAATTTCAGTTTACTTTATTTCCTAGTTTACTTTATTATTTTTCGTGCTTAAAATATCGGTTTATGTTTATGGTATACGAAAATGTAAAAAGTGTAAAAATATGCCGTAAATATGTCATTATTTCACTCTTGCGTCATTTAATTACATGCAACGAAAGATTGCATTGAAATATTGAAAAGCAAAACTTTTGTGATCTTAACGCTAAAATTGCTAAATTCTAGATTTGTTTTTTGATGTTTGTATAAGTTAATTCTTCTTGCTGTGCAAACGTAGAAGAAAGGAAAACATTTGTGGAAAAAAACTAAAAATTTAGATATTGATATTATTTTCGAGTGTGTTAATGAAAAATTGTTAAATTAGCACAAAATTTGTTGTTAAAATAACACACATTATGTTGAAGTAGCGAAGTGTTAAAATAAATTTATTAACATATTAATTTAATTTAACGTGTTAATATTTAACAATGTTGTATTTTGTTAAATTAACAAAATTTAGTTAGTGGACCTCCTAGAACACCAAAGTTTGTTAACATTGTGTTAATTTAACACAATTATATTTTACTGTGTATATGCAGTAGTTGCACAAATTACTAAATTTGTAAATAATACTTACCTTTATACTTATACACTTACATATGACATGTAAATGATTTTTAAGAATATGTTTTAATGAATAATAACTTGATACAAGATTACACGATATGCATTATTCTAAATTATAACGTCCTTCATTGGTAATCAATGCCATATATGCGAAACGAAGACAAATAAATGCGGTCATATGACCATCTGTCTTTTTCTCTCTCTCTCAGTCTCTTTCTCTTGCACAAATGGACATACACGCACATCATCTCAATAGTTTTGCCGTTGTCTTCGAAGCATCCATATAGTTGGTCAACGGTTTTCGAAGCATTCGAGCAAGAAGAATCATTATGTGGAGAGGCAGTCAATTGAATGGAATGTAATTGCTGCCTGCTTGTCACCAGCGAACGACTGTTTTTAATCATTCTTATAGTTAGACATTGCTTTCAAATATGAATAGTTCGAAATGATTGAATATGTATATATGTATTCAGCTGCTGTATAGAGAAAACTCTCTGTTTAGATTTTCACTTCAATTTAATATGTTTGCTTACTGAAATTGTATTTTATTATGTGATTATAATAAAATAATGAAAACAATTAAGTGTACATAGATAGTCAATTATTTGCATTATTGTTGTTTTAGTTTTATTCAATAAAAAATAAATACAATTTTTTTTAGTAAATTTATAATCTGTAATGAGAATAAACAGAAAAGCATATCAAATAGATGACAACAGTGTAATGAGGAAATCACTTTAAAATCTATATGTGGATCCCATAGTAAAATCTTAATCTTGTTTGAAATCAAAACTGAACAAAAAATGCAATGTTTATACAATGCGAATATTAGTTCCGATGATTGACCATATATTAGAAAGGCAAACAATATAATTTGCCTTAGTGCTAATACCAAATGACGCTTGTCGTCTATTACCAATTGCGAAAGTTCTGGATCCATCTGGTGGTAATATTATAAATTATTTACAGTTTGATTAAAAATAATTAATTTTAATATATTATTAAAATTAAATCATTATATTACTCATTTTATATAATTATAGAGAGTGAAAAATTTAATTTTTTTTATGTAAACTGTTGTATTTACAATTGGAAGGTACAAATTTTAATATATAGAAAATTAGTTTAAATATGGGGAAAAGAAAATTCAAACATATTGTTCAATATAAAAATTTTGACTGTTAATGTTTTAACATTAACATAGTAAAAAATCATTAAAAACTCATTTTGTTAAAATAAGACGGCTTTAGATTGTAGTTCTGTATTAATATTTATTAATAATCGACATATCGACGTAGTCAACGTATGTATATCTTCATCAGAAAAAATGATACAAATGACATATACATTGAGTACGTCAAAAAGTCGATTATTAATAAATATTGATATAGAACTACATTCTAAAGCCGTTTTATGTTATTAACATTATTTATTTGATTAGAAAAGTATGAAAATTTTACATAGATTTGCACGGAAATATTTTGACAGTACCAATTCACCAAACGATCACAGCTATCGGCAATTTAGGATACTCATATTATATGATTTGAAATACTTTCAACAAACAATAACCAAATTGATTTATTTGCATTCATAATTTATTTCCATTTATTAGAACTGTATTGTATTTTTCGAATATATACAAAAATTTTATATTTTTATAGAATTCAGCAAAGTTTTAAAAAATTTAAAAGTTAAAGAAAATTATACAAAATTGTATTATTTTCATTAAAATTAAAATTATCAAGGCGTATTTATTTGCTATTAATCTTACAGAAAAGTACAAAAAAATTTAGTATAAGCATAATATATCTAAATATAGAATCTTTCAAAACTCATTATATTAAAATATACAGAATTAAAACCTAAAGCTCGGACACAACAAGGTTGATCAACTGTTTGTCTTAAAAAATAATGAGTAGTTTTGATTACTGTTTCGAACTTGTCACTGCTCCTCGAACAAGTATTCCGATACTTGTGGTGAAGGCCCGATTTGGGCTTTTTTAATTATAACATAACGATTTACAAGGATACATTTAATTATTTAAAAAAATACATTTTATATTTGTAATCATATTATTGCAAATAAACAAATTAATTCCTAATCACGTTTCTAGCTAGAATCATTACACAATCCCCAGTAATGATTTAAATGAAACAAAGCCTCGTAAGAATCACAGCACGCAGCAAAAACAACAGAACAACCTGCTGCTAGTTCGCTTAGTTTGCATCCAATTACCATATGGCCATTAGACACACAAGAATCTCGCGAACGCGATTATGCTAAAAAGCCATCATTTTCATTTGGCAAGGACGGTCGTATTCAAATAAATCTTTACTGAGAATTTCTAGTACGTGCTTAGAACCGTACATACAACACACACACATCTTGTGGCTCTGTATTATGAGAATGTATGTAATTTAGCCAATAGTTCCTTATACTATTTATTAGTCATTCAGTGTTTTTAAGCAACTAGGAAAAACAAATATACTTAACCACTCATCGAAGATGAAACGTTGATGTTTTTATTTTCATCAATACAAGGCTGTATTTGGAATTTGAGATGAAGACTTTTAAATGTTATATTTAATAAAAGTTTGAAATTGAAATCGGTTTGTTACATTCAGATCTACGGATGTATGTATTATTGCCGTTAAAAATAACGGTCCGTTGAAATGAAAGTTCTGAGATTTCTTCAAGTTGCAACTATAAAAAACAATAGTACTATAAAATAAACTGCTTTAGGTTCAAGTTCTGTATTAAAATTAATTTACAATCGACATTTCGACGAAACTCAATACTCGACTTCATCAGGATAAACTGATTTTTTTAAAAATCTTGATGAAGACGAACGTTGAGTTTCGTCGAAACGTCGATTATAAATTAATTTTAATACAGAACTTCAACCTAAAACAGTTTATTTTATATAACGAGTTCTGAAAGGTTTTTTTACTATGTTAAAAATTACTATATTTGAAATTAACGGCAAAATTTGTAAATAAATTTGCCGTCTAGTTATAGAATTCTTTAAAAAATCATAATCATCAGGAAAAATGATAATGATATACGTAGAAAACGTCGAAACATTGATTTTTAATTAAATTAGTACAGAACCATATATTAATTACTTTTTCTTTTGCTAGAAGGAAATTATACAAGTTGTCATTTAAGAGACTTACTTCGATTATTTAACTTTACAGTAATAGAAATAAAACGGTGACATTAATTTTTTTTATTGCCATCAATACTAAGCTAACTAACTTGATCTCATAGACACTGACAGTATTTGCTTCACAAGGTTGCTCAGATGAAAGAAAAAATATTTGCTTCTTAGATGAATAGATTTGTGGAAGGATTATGTTACAATATTATTAATATTATCTGCACGGAATTTTATAGTCTTAAATATAAACTATGTGAGAAGGTTGTTTTGGATCGGATAGAAAAATTACTTACAATAAATAAAATAAAATGATACTAACCTTGTCACGATATTAAGTTATCATAAATTTTCATATAACTAGTTTGTTTGCTAAATTTTTATTGCTTATAATAATATTTTAATGATAAATTATTGTTTTAGCCAATTTTTATTTGTTTGCTAACTCTGAAAAAAAAAATAGGTGCGAGTCATAAAAATTTGAGAATAATATATAAAATATTTAAAATAGAATCTATAGTAATTATTTTTTTTAAATTTTTATTGAATTAAAAGTTTGTCTACAAGTGTATCAGAATATTGATATTACTTTACTGTATTGTCTATGTACGAGGTTATTATTTTATTAGTTCAATAATGTACATCATTACTTAGTAGTTAGTTTTTGTATACATTTCTAGTGGAAGCACTAAATTTGAGTACACGGTCAAGTGTATTTAATATGATATCCCCGGCGGCCATATTGAAATTTACTAACTTAATTGATAGTTGCATTAGTAATTTTTAGGCTTCCATGGCCCAGTATCTATTGAATTTATAGAATTTTCTGGGCTGATATGCCGTGATCGATTTATCCTCGTCGCAGACGTTTCACCATCTACGATGTATGGCGATACGTCTGCTGCGAGGATAGATCGACCACGGCATATCAGCCCAGAAAATTCTATAAATTCGATTGTTGCATTCTTTATATTTTGCTTGAATTTGAATTTTATTCTTGAAAATGTGTAAAAAAAGTGCAAGTAATATAATATGCATTTTCGGATTTGTCAGAAACTGAGTATTAGACAAAAATATTACGATCAAGTGAATTTAATTTGACATCTCTGGTTTGCCAGATTGAACATTATTTAATTATGTTGATAGTTGCATTGTTTATTTTTGCTTAAATTGTATATTCGACCAAAGAAATGTTAATTCTCACAAATCATGTAACAAATATAAATAATATGTACATATGCACACTGTTAGTAAGGTTAAGGTCACTTGGTATGTATTTTTGCTTATTTATTAGTTTAGTTTCGTGTAGAACGCTTGAAGATAAAATAAAATATGTCACTTGAAAACTTGTGCTTTTGTTATGTTTCTCTCAGATTGGTTCTGCCTCGGCTACAAGTATCTGTGCGCAATACAATAAAGATCGCTTTTTGCTCCTCGTAACATAATATGCTATTATAATATTAATGTATTTTGTTAAGTTATACTGTCACTAACTTACTTTTACTAATTAATCGAAACTTATAACTGCATAGTAGTAATTAGACAATCCGTAAATTAGATAAAACAGATTGATTAATTTTTTATTTTTGTTAATTGCATTTTTGAATTTAGGCTTTTGTTCGGTGTGATTTTTGGGTGTATTCTGTATCATTGCCGTTAAAAATAACGGTCCGTCAAAATGAACATTCTGAGATTCCGTAAGAAATCTTGCTGTATAGCAACAAGATTTCTTAAAGAATCTCAGAATTTTCAACGATATAGCGTACACCCATTTATCCATTGGACTTTTGTCCGATCACGGAACACAGTATGTGAAACATGGCATTAGTTAGTAGAAAATAAAACTAAATATTTTATCAATATCTAAAAGCACAGAGGCAAATAAACTCGTAATTCAGATAAACTCGATGAAAACATTAAAAAGAAGAATATAAAGATTAGACCAGGTCATATAGTGTGTGACAAAGATATTGCGGCGTTGCCTCTCGTCCAAATACTGAAAAAGGTGTTGTGCGTAGGCCTATATAGCCGTGTGGAGGTGCGACCAGAATCCCAAATCAGACCAGAGAGTGCGAATACACATTCCTTCACTCAAAATGAACGACTGCAATAAAGATATCAAATAATGCAAATGAATAAGAACAAAAAAAAAGAAGAAACGCGCACGCCAGTGCAGAGATCAATTGATATTTGTCTGTGATCGATATTATTGCTTAGAGTAGCAGTGGCGTAGAAATGTTTAGTTTTTTTTGACAGAAAATACTAATTGTCTACAATCTTGTGAAATTTAAAAGAAAATGTTTCATTTATATATATATATAAAATTCCTGTGTCACAGTTTTCGTATTTATACTCCTCCGAAACGGCTTGACCGATTTTGATGAAATTTTATATGTATATTCAGTAGATATGAGAATAGGTTCATAACTAATTTTTATACCCCTAAGTGTTAAGGGTGGCTCACCCTAAAAAAAAAATTTTTATTTTTTGGACAAATTTTTTTTTGGTAATTTTTTAGTGGTGTGCCATTAAAAAATACATTTAGTCCTAAATTTTTACTTTCCTACCACCAACCCCTATTTTTTAATATCTAATATATAAAATTCCTGTCACAGTTTTAGTATTTATACTCCTCCGAAACGGCTTGATCGATTTTGATGAAATTTTATATGTATATTCAGTAGGTATGAGAATAGGTTCATAACTAATTTTTATACCCCTAAGTGTTAAGGGTGGCTCACCCTAAAAAAAAAATTTTCATTTTTTGGACAAATTTTTTTTTGGTAGTTTTTTTAGTGGTGTGCCATTAAAAAATACATTTAGTCCTAAATTTTTACCTTCCTACCACCAACCCCTACTTTTTAATAGGATTTTATATTTTTTAACCCCGGTCGATAGCTGATCAATGGGGTTCCGTTTTGCCAAACTCCTCCGCTTGGGAGCAGCATAATAGCAAGTTTCGTCGAGCGCAATTTATCAAATACATTTTAAAAGTAAAGATTAAAAAGATATAATAAATTGGCTTAAAAGTTATTTACGAAAAAAAAAAAAAATTTTCAAATATATCATTAATTTTTCATAAATATTATAAATGTTGGATCATAACAAAGGTACAGTATTACTGTATTATAAATGTAAGTATTTTAAATATTATAAATGTACAGTATTACTATATTATAATTTTTTTTTTCCTAAATAACTTTCAAACAAATTTATAATATCTTTTTAATGTTTACTTTTAAAATGTATTTGAAAAATGGCGCTCGACGAAAATTGTTATTATGCTGCTCCCAAGCGAAGGAGTTTGGCAAAACGGAACCCCATTAACACTTGATCAACTATCCCCGCCAGGGGTCAACCGGTGTCACTTCTCACCCCGTAAACAGCACGGAGTAGGGATGGGAGCGTTCTCCTGTCTCTCTTGCAATAAGCTGTATCTCACTTCTTACACAGTTTTCGTAATAATTTTTTCTTTTTCTTACGAAAGTAACAGGTTCCTCCACACAATTGAAATTTTTGAAAAACGCGTGTTAATACATATTAATTCATTTCTCTAATTGACAAATGTTTGTATGTTTGTATGTATGTATGTTTCTGCAGCATCTCCTCCTAAACCCCAGAACCGATTTTGATGGGAGTGATGTCATTTTAATTGGTTAATTCCCTATTTGAGAATAGGCAAGTTTCATCTTTCTACGATTTCATCTTGGTTCTCAAAAATTTGAAAAATTATGTTTAATGCTAAGCTGCAAATGTCAAATGACAGCGTAGTTGCGCAGCAACGCACAACGGGAAAGCTGCAGTTGCGCAGCAATGCGCGACAAGAAAGTTATCTTTCAAATACTGAATTTTTGCGCAGTTTCGCAGCAACGCGCGACGGGAACGCTAGTATATATATATATATATATATATATATATATATATATATATAAGAAATTAATGGGTATATCAGTCCAATGTAAAAAGGTTCTTAAATAGAACTCATTTAAGTTTTAAAGGCAAGCTTTTGATTTACTTTAAATTTTCTTCATAGCCAAAATTAACAGAGTTTTTGTTACATTCCATAAAACAAACATACTTTTAATGATAATAATTACTATTTTTGATAATTTCTGTAAATTTTTATTGGACATATATTTACAATTAATAAAACCAATAACAGTAATTAGCTAATAGTATACTAGATAATAATTTTTTGTTTTGTTTTAGGTATGTTGATCTTCTATTTTAATTTGGGCAACAATTTGGTCCACTTTCTTAAATCTGTAAGTAAATAAAACTTTATATTTATAAATTTTTTACTATATGTGGAATTCAGTTTTATTAAACAAATAAACTTATCTTAAATATTATAATAAATAAAATATTCTTGTAGTTTGTTTTATATATAAGTACAACATTTTTCTACCATATTCGTATTTATATCTATAACTAACCGAAACACAAAATTTAAACAATCCTTCTGTATTAAAATGATGCAAGATGAAATCTTATCATCTCTCAATTTTAACAAGGCCCTCGTAAATATAAAATAAGACCGTAGATCGATCGTAGATCCTAAAGCAAAGAGCCAGAGAAGTATGGTAACATCAAATTTACAGTTTCACAAATTCACTTGTCGTGCCCAACATGAATGCGAAGCGATATCATAAAATGTGCCTCCACATTTTCGCTTGATCACGATTATCGGGTAATGGCCGAGCCAGTTGGCAGCCCTTGTAAGGTTTGGGTCGCGATCGTTCTTGTTTGCCAGTTGGCAGCAATGTATAAAACAGCCTCCCCACGCGCGAGCGCTCACGTACGCCTATGGTCCCAGTTTTGGTTTATAGTTATTTCTCGAAGTGGTTGCTTGATTGGTTTGGTTACTTGTTGAGATGCTATGAAATGGGTGTAAATTTCGAATTTACAAATTTAATCGAATTTGTGAATTGCAGTTTTGGGATGGGTTTGTTTTTATCTACATGAATATTTTAAAAGCTATTTTAAAATATGAAGATTGTTTAGTAAATTAATATTGATCTGCTGCACAGTGTATTTATAGGGTGTTTTGTCGCGTATTGTACATGTATTGTAGTTTTGTTTATTCGTACGAATTTTTATTAAAGCAAAAAATTAACATATTATTAAAATGTAAAGTAAATATGAATATTTTGCATGTAACACTTTTGTTAGAGCAGAAATTTTATTACATAAATCATTAATTATGACTTTAGCTTTATCTTTTGCTACCGATAATGAAAGCTTAGCTTTCGATATATGTATGTAGCTTTTTTTTAAATATTGTTCGTGGTTTAAGGGAAATTATTTTATTTTATTACATGTTGGTGACATATATCGGTTTATTGACAGTTGTGATGATCGGTTTCATGCAAAAATTAATAACCTTATTGTGAACTAAAATTACTTTAGTACAAAATTAAACTGCATACTTAAAGTACATACACTTAAAATATATATATTTTATTACATTCTTCTTCAATGAGACGGGAAATATAAATTTAAATAAATATTTGAACTAGAATAAGAAATTTTGTGAAACAATCGGATGAATGCATTTTCAATGCAACGCAATTGTTCTGCGTTTTTCTGAAAAATTTGCATACGAAAATAAATGTCTCGTATTTTTATAAAGTTACGGTAAGTAGTTGGGACTTTTTTGCTTGTAAATTTGCGGTTAAAGTTATTTGCATTTGACCACAAAATGTCCAGGTAATTTTTGGGCAAGGAATGAATCATATGTCTTTATTTACAAAACATATTAATATATTTTGTTGTTTTATATTGCTACTTCAGGTGTGTTTGTTTTTGTATTACTTATAAGGAAGTGTAAAAAATATGTTAGTATATTTATTTTTGTTTTTATTATTGACAAAGATATTTACGGGTCATTTTAAAAATATTCGAATATATGTATGTGGGTATATATTTATTTTTTGAATTAGATGTTTTATCTTATAACTTCAGAAAAATTGGGTTTTTCTCGTGATGGATCGAACCAGAATAGAAAAGAAATTTTTATATATTACCTAGTAACTTGTTGATGTATACTGTTATTTATTTCAATGTCATTGATAAATTTTGACTTGATGAAGACCAGAAACGTTCAGTCTCGTCAAAACGTAGTTTTTATAAAATAATTAAACAGAATCTAATCCTAAAATAGTTTTTATTTTAATACAATGAGTTCTGAAAAATATTTTACTATGTTAGAAATTTTCAAATTTACAATATTGCAAGGAAGTGTTTATTTTCACTTTAAAACAGGAAACCAGAAACACGAAAAACAGGAAACTCGACGTACAGTGTTGCTGATTTTACCTGCAAACCAGAAACACGAAAATTGAAATTAAAACGAGAAAATGTTATGGAAACGCGAAATTTGAAATTAAAACACGAAAATTAAAATTAAAACGCAAATATCATGATATTCACATAAGAATATTCAAATCAATGCGCGAACGAGAAATCCTAGGCAAAGAGTCTTAAACGAGCACAGACATTGGTTTCGCGCGTAATTTGAATAACTTAATGTGCCAATGATCCATTAGACGTATTTATTCAAACAAATTTGAAATCGGCAACACTGTACGTCGTGTTTCCCGTTTTTCGTGTTTCTGGTTTTCTGTTTTAAGGTGAAAATAGACATTTTCATATTGCAATGGTGGTTTAATTTCAATTTTCGTGTTTTAATTTCAAATTTCGCGTTTCCATATCATTTTTTCGTTTTAATTTCAATTTTCGTGTTTCTGGTTTGCAGATAAAATCGGCAACACTGTACGTCGTGATTCCCGTTTTTCGTGTTTCTGGTTTTCTGTTTTAAGGTGAAAATAGACATTTTCATATTGCAATGGTGGTAATTTTGGTAATATTCCTATAAATAAAAGAGAAGTTTGACTATATGACAATTGTATTGTGTCAAAATAATTTTATAATATTTTTTTCTTTAATATTTTAGATTAGTTCGCAAAAATGAAACATAGCTTATTCGTTTTTTTACATCCGAAAACTGTAGATCCATCCCATTTTAATTGCTCGGTTAAATTTACTTGTGCAAATTGTATTCACTTTACTTTGACTTATATGTATCTAAAGATCTAACCGGTAAAATAAACCGGTTAATTATACCGGTTAACTGATATTTTTGTAAATATTTTGTAAACAGTAATCATAATTTTAATCATGTTTAAATTCTTTAAAAATCTGTAATTTTTAAACGAAAACAATAATATCGTTTTTACCGATTGTCATATCACATATGACAAGGGTGGTACTGTAATCATTTCAGATTTGATATATCAAGATTTTTACAGATAAGCACGAATTAGACAGTAACACGAATCAACTGTTTTTAGCGTGATGTCCGTCTATCGGTCGGTTTGTGTACACTTGTAGCGACTAAATGGATTGTTTTAAAGTTTCGTATTTAAGCTTCGGAGGTGATTATTTCAATTTGATCAACTTTTGGTAAAGATCTGCTACCCGAAAGTGATAATTTACTGATGTTACATTTATGTGTTTTACGAATATTTCGCGACAGATATATTTCGAAAAAGAAAACAAATTAACAAAAGCGGCTTAATAAATTTTATTTGAAACATTTTCCGATACGGATAAATATTTTTTTTATTTTTATGTTTATAATTTTGTAAATAGTTGGCATATTTATGTCAACACAGTTTTGTTTTTAGTTACCATGACTAGAGTAGTTGTTATACAAATTCTTCTTCTGTTCCATACAGGTTCCATAAATTTATTTAATACGATGACGGTCGGTTTATGATTGTCACAGCAATTTTTTATTTTTTTTTGAATATTTAAAATTTATAAATTTTAAACTTTATTACAAAAAAACGGCGTCTGCACACAGTCATATTAGACATTTTTAAAGCAAGTAAACAGATTGGATTTAATACTTCTAAATTAAGAAAATATTATTTTATAACATATAATTAAAATTGGATTTTCAGAAAATAAATAATGATAATTTAATAATTTATTTTGACACATAACAAATATTTTTTAAAATTACAAAAACAAGTTTACAGTTTGACAAAAAATGATATTTTAAAACCGGTTAAAGAATAAAAACCAATATAGTTCTCGATAATGGTTAACAGTTAAACAATATTTTTATCGGTTACATGCCCTGGTTATTATAATGTTGAAGTAATTGAAAGAATTTAATTAAATTAGAATCTTTTATAATTTACAAAATCAGCATGCATATAGAAGAACTTTGATGGGACACCTTGTATTGTCTATATAGTTATTGTACATAAATGTATGTGTATATTTTTATTATTTTTCTTTCTTTCTTAGTTCGTTTGCTTTTGTTTTTCTTTCATTTCCTTTAATAAAAGTGGTAATATGAATGAATGTACAAGGTAGATGCAGGCAGAGAATCTGCGCGCATATTTACAATAATTACAGTATTACAGTATTTTCACAATTACACGCTTTCCGTGGGAATAGGGTCGAGTCGGATGGTGTGTCATTCGTTCAGGGCATGCGCACTACTCTTTTATGTAACACTCTGTACACTCAGCCATACAAATTTGCATCTATTTCACGTAAATTGTATGGTTTTTATAAAAATATTTTCTTAAATTTTGGATAATTTCATTTAAGGAATTTAAAATTAAAGTAATTAATAATTTTATAATAAGTATCAGCAGTAACATATACCGGATGTTTTATTTAAGCTGTTATGCACATGGATCCCAGTGAACTATTACAAATATACGATACGACTGTTTAAATTAGACTCAAGAGTTCCACATTGCTCAAACATTATAATGGTTAAAATAAAAAAGCTTCAGAATTAAATTCTGTATAATTTTTAATTAAAATTCGACATTTAGATGTATAAACCTAACCTAGAAACAATTTACCGTCAGGAAAAAATGATTTCGACATACTCTACGTACATCATCCGAAAAAATGATACAAATGATATATACAGTAAATAAACAGAACATAGAAACAAGTTACTTTTCACGGATTTCAATGATACAATCGATAACATAACCGTACAATTGCAAATTAGTTCGATAAACATTCAAGGTAGCGCAAAAGTCATCACTCGACCAGGGGATCGACGACAAAATTCACGTTGAGCCAAAACCACCGACCGATTGTTTGTCAAAAAACATTGTCAAAAACACAATTATTTCGCGTTCTTGAGTGGTATAGCGATTCATGGTTCGCCTACATGTATGCTGAATCTGTTTACTTTACAAATTTCAAAGTCTCCATGACATGAGTAGGGCTGGGAAAAAATCTCGATATATCGATAATTTATCGATATATCGATAATTGATATTAAAAATAAAAATTATCGATATATCGAAATATCGATATATCGATATATCGAAATATCGATATATCGCAATATCGATATATCGATATATTGATATATCGATATATTGATATATCGATATATTGATATATCGGTATTTCGATATATCGATATTTAAGATAGATGATATCGTCTTTGTAAGCTACAAATATTTGATCTCGCATATGGATGAGACATAATAAAAATGTTTGGTTTTAATTGAAATATATAACGGTTTACAATAACGACATTTAAATTAAATGTCGTTATTGTAAACCGTTATATATTAAATTAAAACCAATCATTTTTATTATGTCTCATCCATATGCGAGATCAAATATTTGTAGCTTACAAAGAGGATATCATCTATCTTAAATATCGAAATACCGATATATCAATTTATCGATAATATCAATATATCGATTTATCGATATATCGATAAATTGATATATTGATATATCGATTTTTCGATATATCGATATTATTGATATTTTTTGAATATAAAATATCGATATTGAAATTCCAATATCGCCCAGCCCTAGACATGAGACGCCGTCTGCAAAAATTAGATTATCATTAGATGACTTTTGTGCCAGCTTGTACTAAATAAAATCGATCTATATTTGTCCAAATTACTTGTTCATATAGTTTTGTATTAAATTACAAAAATTATTACACTTTTCTTTTAATTGTACTGTCTGTCGTGTACATCTACGAGTCTCATGCATTTAATACAACTTGCAGTATTTGCAAACTAGAAAAAAATGTAAATTTTTATGCAAATGATTATTGCCATTTTGTTGCAACTGCTTGATACAATTTTAATCGGGATTATCTAGAATTACTCGTTATCTATCTCCCAACATTACCTCTAATATACTCGCTAAATTTACCCGTTTCTTTATTTTACATTTGGCTTCTGCCCACCATTTCTTCGAAATATATTTTCATTGAAATTTAAAATACAGTTTTAAATAAAAGAATAAACAACTTTCTACTCTTTTTTTTTTAACAATAAAAATAATTACAATCCAGAAAAATATCAGATAATTTTAGTTGTTGTTGTCTCGACAAATATGTTTAATTTCTTTATTATTTTTTTTATATGTTATTTTTAAAACTGTTTTTGTGTCCTTATAAATTGCAGTTGTAGAATAATGTTTATGAAGATTAAGTGTTTGAGAAAAAAAAATATTGCTTCATCTTGTCATGTCTTTAAGCGATGTATGTCCTTGAATGACAAGACTTTTCAAGGTCAATGTCTGTAACATTAACATTGATTTATGTTGTAAACTATTTTTGATCAAACCGAGTAAATGTTATAAATTATTGGAGATATGTTATTTGATCTTATTTTAATCTAAATTTTCTTTACGTACAGATTTCGTATTATTAGTTTGACATTTGTTTATATTTGAGTTTCAGTTGTTTTTTTTTAACAATTTCTACTAATGTCAGTTATATAGTTTACGCAAATTGATTCCGTAGTGCAGACCATCAAGCATTAGATAATAGATATCAATTTTCAAAGTGTATTTGGACAATACAAAGACATCACAAACATCCTTGTTCCAAGCGAGATTCAAACCCGGGCCCGCACAGGTACGGGCGGTGTCACAAACATGTCTTAAACCGCTCGGCCACTAATTATAAAAGTAATTAGTTTCTAAAATGATAGACAAGTAAATAAATTAATATAATTAAATTATTTAAACGAAAAAAAGAATAACAAGCATTTAATGTAACATAGTTTAATAATTTAAAAATCGTGCGGAATGGTTTTTAGAAATATCAAGGATAAACGTGTAATTTGCACAAATGTAACTAATAATAATAATACAATTTAGTTTATTATGTGTTCGTGTTAGTATTGTTCGCGTGAGCTTATTGTTCCGGCTTTTGTTAATTAATAGTTTAATTAAGTTAAAACATGTTATAAATCTCTTAACACGGAAAATTAGCGAAACTGTTTTTTCAAATCGGCAACATATTTTTATTTATTCTCCGATTAGTTATTTTAGGAATAATATTGATGGAGTAACTTAACCTAAATTTTTGTTCGAGTTAGTTAACCTTTTTTTTATTATTATCAGGTTCGTCTCATGAGTAGATGGGTGAGCATGATTGAGAGTGTTTTGCGGGAGTGAATGTGGTAAGAATAAAAGAGCATGGCATGAAAAGTTTAGTAAATGTGGATGAAGCAAAAGTAGCTTGTCCGGATAAGAATGTTTGTTGGAAATTCATTTTTGTTTAATTGAAAAGAGTTTGTGCCACAGATGGCGTGATTGTTGTATGTATTATTGTATGTTTTGTTGAAAAATAAATAATTGTATATATACATATATATATATATATATATATAGAAAACAACAGAAGCAATTTTTTATTAGTTACAAACTATTGACAAGATTTTTTTATTAAAAGTTGTAGATAATGAACAATATGTAAATATATATTTGTGTAATATGCAACCATTGACACACCTGTGCATTGGTGGTTAAATTTTTTTACAGGTCAATGACTTTTTGTTATTTTTAAATTTTTATTGAAACTTTTAAAATTGAAAACTATTAAAATTGAAAATTTTAAAACATAAAATTGCAAATTTTGTTATTTTTTAAATGCAAGTTTTAACAAATCATTACTTTTATTTTTATGCTAAAAAAATTAAATAATTGACGAATATCATTTTTATTATTGAGGGCGCAAATTTTTAGTTTACTCGTATTTCTTGCGTATGTACACATATATGTATCTATAAATTACTACTTTAATTATATTTTTTTTAATATTAGGACTGAATGATTTTTTTGCAGTACAATATATTAGTATTATTAAGTACATCAGCATACATATATCCGGTAGAAATATGTAAAAAAAAGTACTATAATTTCGAAATAGTTTCAAACAAACTAATCAGTTACATATCTCAACCAAAGCAAATGTATTTTAAATTATCGTAGCGCGCTTTGTACAACCAAATACCATAACATATAAGCAAACATAATACGTTCCTCATTTTTTGTTCCCCTCCATGTGTGTTTCTCATGGATATTTATTAAAATACCATTACATTTTCCTAATAAAGCTTGACAAACACTAGAAACTGGACATGACAAATAAACGGACAGACAGACACACACACACACTCACACAAACACACTAGCGCGAAACACAAGTAGTTTGTCGTTTGGAATTCTGTTACAGAATATGGCTATGTTACGCAGGGCCGGATTTATGTTTTTGAATGGTCCTACACTGTAAAAAATTGATGTAAATTTACATCTTCTATGAATGTATTTTTCAGAAAAATTGTAATTATACCTTAATTATTATAGTAAAAATTACCAAAACGCTGTTATTTTATATTACATTTTTTCAGTAAGTATAGGCTGAAATAACAATTAGGCCCTTACGAAGAAAAAATTTATTTAAAAATACCACAAAGCAATACACTTGTTTCTGAAAATTAAAAATATGTATTTTGGTTTATTGAAAAGACGAAACTGGATCAAAATAAACACAATTTGTGATTAATTTTGGACGTTTCAGTAGTTAATTATTTGTCATTATCAGCATTGTAATTATTTGTCACATGGTCATATATTGAAGTTAAGTTAAAATTATTTTAAAATATATTTTTACATTAATATCACATTTTTGTCATAGTTATATGTTAAAATATTTATCATTATTATATTTGGTATGACAGCCCTAGAAGGGCCTTAATCGTAAGTACAAAGTACTTGTTTCGTGATTATTCATTTAGTCATCTTTCGTCGTGCGTTCGCGTAGACCAGCTACGAGTTCCGGTCAGTAATCGAAACTACTGATATTTTAAGACAAGCAGTTGATCAAACTGAAGTGTCCGATTCTGTTTAAAAAATTAATTGTGACTATTTTTTTTTTTAAGACGAACAGAAACGCCGGCTAGCGGATACGAACCATCGAATCTAGTATTATACATAAGCTTTATGAATTAGTTCTGGATTAATTTTAATTAAAAATCGAAATTTTAATTCATCAAGAAAAATTATGCAAATGACATATACATACAATAAATAAACAGAACATAGAAATACATACATACGTACATACACAATCACGTTATGTTCCCAAAAGTGTGTCTCACAAACTCTTTTCACTATCTTGAAGTCAGTTTCCTCCAAACATTTATATCCAGACAAGCAACTTTAGCTTCATACACTTTCATAATTTACCACACTCTCAATCATACTACTCCAACTACTCCATCGGACGTCCACGCAAATAAGTTACTATAGGTAACAAAATAAGGTTATAAGTTTAGTCTTTATGATTCGAACTTTTACTTAATATGTACTTGAACCATATTCTTTTTTGATGTTTTGTTTGCAAAGTAATTTAATACATCGTTAAATAAAATTTCTCTTAAATAAGTTTTGATTGTGTTATGCTTGACTTTTTTTTATTGAATCGTACGAGCATTAGTGTGTAATAAATATATGAACTTTTTATAGTAACTATAAAAATAACTGAAATTTCAGTAGTGGATTATTTGGAGATGCGTTGTTATTACTATTTTTGTATTTGTGAATAGTTTTTTTTTTTTTAATAACTTTAAACAGTTTAATTAAACTATTTTAAAAAAAATGTGAACAAGAAAAAGCAATATATTTTTATAACATTTTTTTTACATGGGCCCTAGACTTCAGTCTAACGGTAAATCCGGTCCTGATATCATGTAGAAATGCGTGTTTGCGGGAAAAATTGTCTCGATTGCAGCGCCGCTATGCGCTCTGAGTTTAGCCGGTGGAATGCCGTACTAAAACGGGTGACATTGCACAAGAACGAAGATGGGCCCCCCTGTTCGTATAAGGAAGCGACGTATTTATTTCTTCTTGTAATCTCTTTTAATATCCTAACGTTTTTTGAGTTGCTCTGCTTCACTGTACAATTACCTGCAAAAGTTTTATATATATATATATATATATAAGTTAAGTAAACGCAGTTATATTTTTTATTTTTTTAACAACATAACGACATTACATAAATTCAAAGTTATATCTTTTACGTTCAAACTAGATAATGAAATACTAGAAATTGTATTCAAATTATTGTATGTATATTAAAAATATTTTTCTTGTATATGATTCATTAGGACACAGTAATTGGAAAAACCATAAAATTAAAATTATTTAAAAAAATATAGTATTTTTAATTTTCTGATTGTAAGATGAGCTTTTTTTGAGATTAATTAAGATATTCAAAGTATATTAATGAAATAAATGTATGCTTTTTGGAAAAAAAAAAAATATTAAAAAAGTCCTCGAGCTTTTGATCGAGGGACTTAAACGCTTTTTGGCGGGCGGATCAGTATTTTTATGCGATGCGCCAATAACTCGACAGCACCGAACTAATGCAAAAAACTAGAACTCTCTACGATGTCCAGTTTAAAACGAACGACCGACCGAACAAAGCATATTATTGAGCTTCCTTTTTGAAAACAAAAATGCGCTAAAAATTGACAACTGAAGTTGTGGTGTATGGAGATTTAATAGATTATGCAATACTTTATAAATGATGTATGTAATTTACTTATTGTTAATTAATAATATTATATTTGTATTTAATATGAATGTTGATTCTGGTATACGGGGAGGTTATAGTCATGAATAAACGATTTTACACTGCAAACGTGAATGTGTTATTTTTTATATTTTCCAAATGACAAATGTGAGTGATCCAGATGTGTGATACCTAACACAAAATAAGAATATTACAAAGGTAAATTACATTTTAATATGAATTTTAATTATTGCATAAAAATCACATATTGAAATTATAGCTTTGAAAAGAAATATATATATTAGAGTATCCGTAAAAAAAATATTTTTCCAGTAAGGCTAAAATCGATAATTTTATATCGAGAAACCATCAGAAATAATAATTTTTGCTTGTTTTTACGAAAGTAACAAGTGAAATTTTCGGAAAACGTGTGTAAATACATATATCGTTTATATCGCGTATGTATTATGTATTAACACCTGTTACTTTCGTAAAAATAAACAAAAATTATTATTTCTGATGTTTTCTCGATGTAAAATTATCGATTTTAACCTTACTGGAAAATGTTTTTTACGGACACTAATATATATGTATGTGTTGTGTTCCGAAAACTTTTGCTGGCGTTTGTGAAATGGTTTCAACTAGTTCAGAACCATAGAAATGCTTACACTGTATGGTATCTGATATTACAGAATTTATGTATATGGTCAATGTAAAGGTAGGAATTTGTAATAATACGCGCTCTTGCAAATTGTCTTATTTTATGCTAAGTTTTCTCTTCAAGACATTGTCCAATCTAAACAAACTGTTTTCATATATATATATATATATATATATATATATATATATATATATATATATATATATATATATATATATATATATATATATATATATATATATATATATATACAACACGTTTATTTACATATGTTTGAAGATTTAGGAATTTTAATCTCACATAGTAAAAAATCTTTCAGAATTCATTATGTTAAAATAAGATGGCTTTAAGATGTAGTTTTGTATTAATATTTATTAATAATTGACGTACCGACGAACTTAATGTACGTCTTCATCATTTTTCCTGATTAGTGTTACTTTTTTTAATTTGTTAATATTAAATATTTAATGTATCTTTTGTATTTTTTCTGTAATTTGGTGTCTGCCTGTTGGAAAATAACTTATGATTATTATTATTAATGTAATTAGGTATTTTTCTAGATTGTTGTATATTTATCAGTGGCGTAGCGAGGGGGGGCAAGGGGGTCTATCATGCCCCGGGCGCCACTCGCAGAGGGGCGCCAAATTGTCCCCAAGACAAAGAGAATTTTCCGGAAAACTTAAATTTAAAAAAAAATTTTTTTTTGTCATAATAGAATTATTTTGAATCGTTATGTAAAAATATCTTGAAATTTAACATTATTTTGTTATTCATCGAGCAAACCTAAAAATGCAAAGGCAATATTTTCTCTTTGTCGGCATTCATTCGGTTCCACAACTTTGCTGTGAGTAGGCCAGACCCTTTTTGCTAGCGTTTAGCCGGTCAGCTAGGTACCGGCTATTGTAAGTCACCAATAAAAGTAACACATTTGGAAACAATTTCCTCTGTTTTTGCGTATTTTATGTATTTCTTTATTAACTATAGTTAACTACTGCTAGAGATCTTCAAAAAAATATCTTATTTAAATAGTAGTCACAAACAAAAGACTGCGTCAGATTCAATTATAAATATTCAAAAATATTCATTTTTTCCCAAAGTTTTATTGCTTTGGGAAATGTTTATCTATTTCCGCTTGTTCTCTGGTACTCTTTAAGTCTGAGCACCCCACCCATCCCTCTATGGAAACTTGACCAATTAGATTTCCTTGCTGGAGTAATAATTTTTTTCTATACGTGCCGATATGCTTATACTACGGAAACGCAGAAAAATGCTACTGCGATTGTAAAAGGTTATACATATACTTAACAATAAAATAAAATTGGAAATTAATCTGTTGGTCCACAAATGTTTTTTAAATGGCAACCCAATTTTTTAACACGTTTTTATTAACTCGCTTTCCATCCTGTTTGTTTGTTTATTTGTTTGTCTGTTCGGAACAAATTTTGCAGTCGATTTTAAACTAACTTCCCAATGAGCTAGAAACTTGAAACTTTAAACATAGCTCAGAACTGGATGACAATGGATAAAATGCCTAAAAATATCACATTAAAAAAAATATGAATTAGTAGGTAACTTTGAAAAAAATTAACGTTTTTTTTTTCGCCGAAATATTGAATTTTGTCTTTTAAAAAATTTCAAAATCAAATGAAACCAAAATAAAATAAAAGCTTCTCGCACAGCATTCCCGCACAAAAATCTATTTATTCAGCAGTTAGTGTTTACGCTTATCTATAGTTTAGTGGGCGCTAAACATAATAGTGACATAATTAGTGACATTAGTGACATCAGTGACATTAGTGACATAAGTGCAATATAATATTTGCCACTTTCTACCCTAATATTAATATTTAAAAAAATATTTAAATAGAAAAAATATTTTTAATATAGCACGTTTTTAAAACGGACTAAAAAGTAAAAAAAATAATTTCTCTCCTAGAAAAACGTGGGGCGCATGCAATAGATAACAGTAAAATGTGCGCCCCACGTTTTTCTAGGAGAGAAATTATTTTTTTACTTTTTAGTCCGTTTTAAAAACGTGCTATATTGAAAATTTTTTTTTTTTTATTTAAATATTTTACTGCGTATTTTTAAAGTGCATATCAAATTATTCGTAACTGCCAAATTTCAAATTTTTATTATTATTTTTTTAATTTTTTTTTATAAGAAATGAGTGTAGGTTTAATTAGAAATGTTCAAAACGAGTTTAAAACGGACTAAAAAGTAAAAAAAATAATTTCTCTCCTAGAAAAACGTGGGGCGCATGCAATAGATAATAGTAAAATGTGCGCCCCACGTTTTTCTAGGAGAGAAATTATTTTTTTACTTTTTAGTCCGTTTTAAAAACGTGCTATATTGAAAATATTTTTTTTTTTATTTAAATATTTTACTGCGTATTTTTAAAGTGCATATCAAATTATTCGTAACTGCCAAATTTCAAATTTTTATTATTATTTTTTTAATTTTTTTATAAGAAATGAGTGAAGGTTTAATTAGAAATGTTCAAAACGAGTTTCAATCCCGTTTAGGGTACTGTCAGATAGTGAATGGACAGCATTTTGAGCATTTATTGAAATATGTAAACTATTACTGTGATAGATGTTTCTTATTATTTCCAACTAAAATTAATTTTCTGTTTAATATTTTGTAAATGACAAGAAATAAAAATTTAAAATTTGGCAGTTACAAATAACTCGATATGTACTTTTAAAATACGCAATAAAAAACAGGGTTGCCATTTAAACAAATTAGTGATCATGTTGTATCTCAAATTTGGGACACATTGTATGCTTTTTTTTTCATGAACAATGCCTCAACTTAAAATACTAATCGACGTGCCCGAGCATTTTTCAAAAAAAAAAAATATATCTGTGATTTATTAAATTTATTCCAAGTTAGCACTGTATGCATACATAGTTAATGCCGCCAATTCAGAATAATCGATAACTACAATACTACAAAAAAAAATTTAACGTAAAAATTTTTTTCTCTGTGTTTTGCCTAAATATTTTCTACGATTCAAGTTCCCTGTATCACAGATCTAACAAATAACATATCTAAACATACGTTTATCTGTGCCTGTATTAATACATAATATGTAGGTACTGAAATCCTGTTGAAAGCGTTAACGAAATTAAAATAAAATAGTTTTTTCTTCCTGCTGAAAAGTTTTGCAAAAATGAGTTATGTCATGTTGCTTCTTAGACGATGATATTCTAAATATTATATTACTATATGTTATTCGGGGGGCGGGGGGCGCCAAAAAGGTATTGTGCCCCGGGCGCCAGTTATGCTCGCTACGCCACTGATATTTATCTATTTTTGTTTGTTGATTTATCCAGCAGTTCTCGACTATTTATGTAAACTTTGTTTGAAATAATCACTTTCATTGGACTAATTATATTCTCCTTGCTTCTATATAGATGAAATAACTAATGTTATTGGAAATATTATCTAATTAAGTAGACAATTTTTTTTTAAATTTGTCAACTAAGCGCCAGTATTTTGAATTTCGGTTTAAATTATTCGATAGTTGGTTAAATTAAATACTTGATTAAATTGATACATTTTCTGTATTTTGTGTACTGGTTACATCAACAAATGGTTAAATTCTATCTATCAAATTTAACTGTGAATTTAAAACCTGCTTAATTGAGAATGCTCGGTTAGTTATTCATGTGTTTAACCAGAACACAAAATATCGGCCTTAATTCGAATTAAATTAAAATAAAATTAAATAAATATTAAAGCAGAAATAAATTGAAGTTTAAATGATTTATTTTTACAAAAGAAATATCAAAATTAGAAAACATTGAATAACTAAGAAATCAAAACAAATGCTTTTAATTTATTTTTGGCAGAGTTTACGAATTAGTATTGCGTGTTGCTGGTTTGTTAAAGTTTTTGTTGATTAGTTAATGCGAATTTCATTGCATAATTACTCATTGATAAGATTTAAATTATGTTTGTTTCTGTCCGATAAAATTTGCTTTATGTATTTTATTCATACAATGTTTGTATGTTTTTACATTTATGCATGTTCCATTAGCAAAGCGATTTTCAAATATCTTTTTAGTCTTCTTTCTGTTGTTGTTGTTGTGATGGATAACAATAGTAATTAAAAAAATTGAGCGTAATTGAAATAATTTTTTAATGTTAGAAATACATTCATTATAAAACTTTATTTTATATATAGTTGTCAATTAGGAATCTGATAAATATTTAATTTAAAATTGTTAATTTTGCGCCAACAATTTGTCGCATTTTGTGTGACGTATACTTACCTCGATCAAACAAAGATAGATAATAGAAAATTGAAAGAGAGGCATATGAGAGGCTAGATGACATATTGTCTTGTGATATGTACGATTTTCTAGATACATTGTATGTATCATTTTGGGACACATTGCATATTCATATATAAAACAAGATTAGAAGTATATGGGTAAACCCATATATAGACTACTTTGACATTTTTCGGAAAGTTGGCAACCCTGTATTTTAATAATATTATAATTTATGTGGGCACTAAAAGATACTTTTCTGAAAATTTGATCGAAATCGAATAAATAATGTAGCCACAATAAATTTTTAAAAAATTTTGTGATTTTTTTTCTCGATAAGTTGGCAACACTGTATTTTGTTAAAATTGCATAATTTATTTAGACACTAGGAAAAACTTTTATAAATATTTGATTAAAATCGGTTAAATAAAATGGTCAAAATAAATTTTTAAAAATTTTACTAATTTTTTTCTCGGAAAGTTGGCAACACTGTATTTTGTTAAAATTACATAAATTATATGAATACTAGGAGAATCTTTTGTGAAAATTTGAGTAAAATCGGTTAAATAACATAGCCATAATAAATTTTTTAAAACTTTAGTAATTTTTTTCTCGAAAAGTTGGCAACACTGAATATTAATAAAATTATGTAATTAATGGGAGCATTAGGGAAATCTTTTTTGAAAATTTGATCAAAATCGGATAAATAACGTAGCCAATATGAATTTTTTAAAACTTTAGTAATTTTTTTCTCGGAAAGTTGGCATCTCTGGAAAAAAACAAAACCACATGACCATCTTGGGTACTAGACAAATTTATCCTGAAAATTTCGTTAAAATCGGTTGAACCGTCTAGGAGGAGTTGCGGCCACAAAATTTTGACTTACGACCGAGCGAGCGAGCGAGCGAGTGAGCGAGCGAGCGAGCGAGCTGACGACGCACACACATACACCCACATAAACTAAGTTCAGATTCGTCATCTACAGGCTATATAAAGGATTTCTATACAATTTTTTTTTTTTTTTGAAAATGTTACAGACACCGTACCAAACGCTTAACTACTTTTCCTTGCAGTCAAAGTAGTAAAAACATATTGTACATAATTTTCTTAGACACATCGTATATAATTGCTTCGTACTCTGCAATTCCGTGAAATAATACTGCTTATGTAGAGAGAGAGAGAGAGAGAGAGAGAGAGAGAGAGATGAGAAAAATACGTTACTTGTATTTTATAATGGCTTAAAAATGTCACATTTAATAAAAATGTAATAGTACGTAGCTTTGAAAAAAATGAATAATGTTTTTTTTTTCGTTTTTACTACTTTGACTGCAAGGAAAAGTAGTTAAGCGTTTGGTACGGTGTCTGTAACATTTTCAAAAAAAAAAAAAAATTGTATAGAAATCCTTCATATAGCCTGTAGATGACGAATCTGAACTTAGTTTATGTGGGTGTATGTGTGTGCGTCGTCAGCTCGCTCGCTCGCTCGCTCGCTCGGTCGTAAGTCAAAATTTTGTGGCCGCAACTCCTCCTAGACGGTTCAACCGATTTTAATGAAATTTTCAGGATAAATTTGTCTAGTACCCAAGATGGTCATGTGGTTTTGTTTTTTTCCAGTGATGCCAACTTTCCGAGAAAAAAATTACTAAAGTTTTTAAAAATTCATATTGGCTACATTATTTATCCGATTTTGATCAAATTTTCAGAAAAGATTTCCCTAATGCTCCCATTAATTACATAATTTTATTAATTTTCAGTGTTGCCAACTTTCCGAGAAAAAAATTACTAAAGTTTTAAAAATTTTATTATGGCCATGTTATTAAACCGATTTTACTCAAATTTTCACAAAAGATTCTCCTAGTATTCATATAATTTATGTAATTTTAACAAAATACAGTGTTGCCAACTTTCCGAGAAAAAAATTAGTAAAATTTAAAAAAATTTATTTTGACCATTTTATTTAACCGATTTTAATCAAATATTTATAAAAGTTTTTCCTAGTGCCTAAATAAATTATGCAATTTTAACAAAATACAGTGTTGCCAACTTATCGAGAAAAAAAAATCACAAAATTTTTAAAAAATTCATTGTGGCTACATTATTTATTCGATTTTGATCAAATTTTCAGAAAAGTATCTCCTATTGCCCACATAAATTATAATATTATTAAAATACAGTGTTGCCAACTTTCCGAGAAATGTCAAAGTAGTCTATATATGGGTTTACCCATATACTTCTAATCTTGTTTGAAAAATGTTTAGATGATATGAAATGATAAAATACCTCTCATACAGCATTCCCACACTAAAATCTATTATTATTTATAATAATGTGAAATAATTGGATTTAAAAAATATTGTTATAAATTTAAATGAAAAAATCAAGTACCCCTGTGCCTTGTAAAAGAATCTGGTTTTCTTGTATTTTTGTTTTTAAATATATTATGATAAAATTAAACTTTTTTATTGGAATTAAGTATCAAATTTTTATTTTAGATTTTTGTTGTTTGTAATTTTCGATTTTGGACGACATCCATCTTCCATTATATCACAAAAAATTAAAATAAATAAAATAATTATAGATCAAAACCTTGCAATATCTAAACAAACACATATTAAACATTTTTTATCAATTCTTATAACTTTTGAAAAGAAGAAATGCAATCAGAAAAATAAACAAATTAATAATAAACAAGATCATTCAGAATTTTTTCTACTTTATAATGAACAATAAACCAGTTTAGCAGATTGTTTCAATACAAGTTATATTTTAATGTAACAACTTTTCATATTTTATTTCAAACAGATAATGTATGTAACAACTTAGAACAGATTTACAATTGCTCGTTTCGCAGCATAACTTACTAATATACATATGTATAGTCTGTGCTAAAAATCTGGAAACAACTAATTTTTTCGAGAATTATTTATTGATTATAATGAAATTCGAATCTAAACTACACATAAAAATATTTTTTTTTTAATAGCAATTATTATTAAATTTAATTAAATTAAATTAATTATTTTTCTCAATAAATAATATATTACTGTTATAGTATTTGGTTTTTGTTTAAATCGCCATTAATTTATTTTGATGAACTAATTAAATCTTTAGTTAATTTATAAATGAAGAAAAATGCATTGACCTTGTTTTTCTTTAAAAATTAACTAATGATTTAATTAGTTCATCAAAATAAATTAATGGCGATTTAAGCAAAAACCAAATACTATAACTTAATATAATACGTCATGTGTAATTAAGAATAAAAAATATATTACTGATATAGATTGTTTAATTAGAAATAAATATTTAAATATTTTTCTAAAGTTTGCTTTGGTTGATTGCAATTAGTAAAGTATTAAAAAATTTAAACAATGCATATGATAGTCTACAAATTATTATATTAAATTGTACATTCTGTCAAAAATCGAATGTTCCAATATTAGGACACTGGTCAAAAATGGAGGTAAAATTAACAATTTTGATGTAATTGAATTGTGAATTACGAGAAAGACTTAATTTGGATTTTTGTTATTTCAATTTTTTTAAAGTGTCAAACTGATAATTTTTTAATGAGAATAACTCATATTGAATCATCTTACTGTCTACTATTAACAATTATGTACAAGAAAAATATGTATTTAATATGCAATAGTTTGGATTAAATTTTGTACATCATATTCAAAACTTTATTTTCCAAAGATGAATCCTTTTCCGAGGGGGAAACCATTTTCTCAAATTTTGTACACCATATTGTACAAATTTTTAGTACGATTGTTGAGACTTTAGTGACTTTTCGTTGATTTTACGAAATTTCTAAAATTGCAGAGATTTACATATTTTTTTAGGAAATTGTTAATTGATTTTACAAAGATATTAATGGATTTTAAAATGATTTTACTAAGATTTTAAGGAATATTAGAGGATTTTACAAAGATTTTAATTAATTTGTACACCAGATTGTACAAGCGGTTTCTTTTTCGAAATTTACTATGTATGCTTGCATTAATAAATGTTCAATTGTTTCTGTTATATTTATTTCTAAAAGTGTTTATGTTTTATTATATCTTCTCTTTGCCAATAATCATAATAATAGTAATAATAATTCTACATCGTTTTCTATATGGAACTTATAATACATACATATATTCTTATTGAATGCATATATTTACATAAATAAAATAAGCGATGTGAAGAGATGCGTGTAGTATTAATGGCTGACCTCGTTACAAATAGCACGTTCATATTTCATCGGCACCCACCTAATTTTATTATAACCTATACAGGAATAAAGGTATTTTATAGGCATCATTAAATTAAAGATTCTAATTGTTATTATTGCCTCCAGAAATAATATTTGTTAATATATTGGTGGAGATTTGTTATTATTTTGTTAAATTATCTTTTTCATCGATTCAGTTTTATTTTACATAAATAAGATCAGGGATTACTGGGACACATTATATGCTTGCAAAAATTCAAACTTTTTTGTGATTAAATATGAAATGAAAGTCAATTTATTAAAAAAAATTTAAACAATAATTTAGTAATACAATTATATACATATATACACAATCACGCCATGTATCCAAACGGGTGTGGCACAAACTCTTTTTATTATCCCGAAATTATTATCAGAATTAAGATCAGTCATGATCAGATTGATCAACAAAAAGAAAGATGAATAAGTGATCATAAATTTCCATGATAGTAACCAACAATAAAATTTAGTCTGGATCTAGTATTTGAATTGTTCTAACTGCAATTCAAGCCATATTAAACACAAAAATATTTTGTTAGATATTTCTATTCTGATTACTGATTACTAAACTGAATTTGAGTTTGTTTGTACTTATTACATAAATAGTACTAACCCCAAATAATTTTTTTTTTTAATTCTATCCAGCTATTTTTAAGTACAAAATCGAAATATTTGCCAATTAATGCTCTAATTCTGTTCGCATCTCTTAAGACTTGTAGAGTTATGAGATAATCAATTTTTTCTATCAAAAGAATTGTAGCATAAATTAAAAAAAAATATATGGACACCTTTATTTATTTTTAATCTTAATTAATTAAAACATTTACTTCATATATCTGGTACACGTATTAATGAATTCAAACTAATCAATCAAAAATAATAAAATTCAAATTCATTTAGAAACATTTTGGTGGTCCTTACTCCTCCGCACAAAATATTACCACGTGCCTACTGAGTCCACTTCTCTTGAAGCAAAAGCAAACTGGACCCATTTGAAACATAACCTCTTTGCACCATACATACATATCTACATATCGAGAGCAATCGGAAATCGGTTGTTTCACAGCCTCGAGGCATAACGATGAAGATGTCATTCCGGCTGGCTACGCTGCTACGAAATTTAATGGGGGTCCATCCTCTTGATTATGGATCGTAAACCTATATATTGGGTATTTGATGCGTGAGCGTACCAGATATGTACTGGTTGATCTCAGGTAGCTGCTGCACGAATACGCTCTTTGTGACCGAGAGCTGTCTTTCTCTGTTTTACCGGCTAGTTAGAACCTTTGGAGAAGGGGGCAAATGGTGAAATATATTTGGTTCGTTTGTTCAATTGGTCCTATTTCGAATTTGAAGTCCGGTTTATCGATTGGAAAGGGTGAATTTGGTTATCTTTGATGTTATACGAAAAGTTGGTCCTTTCGAGTTATTTAGTATTGAATGTGTAATTGATCTTTATCGTTGGTTAATGGTTACAGACAAGAACTACTTAAATTGGGTTAATATTTATTTTATTATATTTGATATGAATGGTTGTACACTGAGAAAATTTTTGTTTTAGATCAGAGGTTTTTACTTTTAACTCAAAAGTAAATGTATTTTTGAACTGTAAACTTATGTTTTTCTAACAGAAATAAAAATTTTAATAAAATAACAGTTATAACTATTTTAAAAGATTATTATAAAATTATTTACCATTTAATAATAACATTGAACAAAGTTATTTATCATTATTTTTTATATATTAAATTTTTATTTTCATTAGACAAACACAAGTTTATAGTTTAAAAACATGTATACTTTTGCGGTAAAAGTAAAAATTTCGTTTTTAAAGCAAAAATTTTCTATGTAAATTAAAATTTTGCACAAATTTATATGTTTTAAAATTAATTTATATTTTTTTCAAAATAATGTTTTTGCACCGCAGTGTCTCTTATAGCGAGATTTATCAAAATTATTTGTGAAAAAATGATGTTGATATTTTTAAAATATATGATGACATTGCGCAAAAACAAAAATCGATAAAAACACAAAATTTATATAAAATTTGAAAATACTGTCATAATTGCAAGACCAATTAATATTAACAGCAGATTGATAAGAGAAGCAATAGAAATTTATAAAGAAAAAGATAACGTGCATATACTGACAATGAGTTAAATAAAATTTGACTTCTATTAATTACAAATTTCTTGATCTAGTTACTTATTTTGTTACCTAGTAACTTGTTTCTATGTTCTATTTATTTACTATAGATATCATTTCAATTTTTTTCCGCATGTTGAATTCGTCGTCACGTCGATTCTAAAATTAGTCTAAATATGAGAAAAAGAAAGGTCAAACTTACTGTTCATTATATTCAATTATTTATTTAATTAAAACAGTATGAAAATTTATTCAGATTTATACCAATATCGTATTTGTAGCCAAACAGTTAATTTACAATACAATAAAAATTAGATGATAATTTTTGGTACTGCTGATCACCTACCATTATCCCAAACAAGGATAACACCATCTTTCCATTTGCGTTCCACCTACACACTCACATATATTCGATACGAGTTTCGGCTTTGGGAGTCCAATTAACTCGGTTTGCAAGGGCCCGTGCACACACATACATACACACTTCGCTTCTTCATTTAGTTTTCGGTGGAAATAACCTCTCTTCTTTCCCTGCTTCTCTTTCTCGTACGCTGTAAATTAGTATAGTCAACTATTTTTACTACCATATACGCAACACACCCCCGCTATTTCGGTATTTCGGTTCGATTCGCGCGCAACGGCGTCTGACCCGGACGTATATTTTTGACCCCCGAGACGATTCTCAGCCACACCTACCCGACTTTAATTTATTTTCAATTACAAACGGGAAGAGTGCACTGACGAACACCCTAATTAGGGTGCAAAAAATGCATATGCCACCTTAAATGTACGTGCGCATTTTTTCGATGAGATAAATTTGTTTTTAATGAAGATATATGTATGTATAGGCGTGTTTCTCTATATTCAGCTTCATCGGAAACTTATACCGCATCAGGTAACTTGAGAGAAATTATAAATTAGACATATTAAAAATAATATATATATATATATATATATATATATATATATATATATAGTCATATACCTAAAAGAGTGTGGCACAAACCCTTTCCACTATCCCAAAATCAGTTTCCTTCAAACAAGCAACTTTACCTTTATCCACACTCATAATACTTCTCGTATATGCTATTTCTATTACTTGGAAACTTTCGTTCACGCAAAACACTTTTAATTATACCGTTCCAACTACAGACGTCTACTCAATATTTAATATAAGTTTATTTTCCAATTATTGTGATATTATAGAATAAAAAATTAAAATTTGATTTTATTGTGGCGAAAATTTAATAAAATAAAATAATTTTCCTTAAACCACAAACAATAATCTTAAAAGAGAGCTATATATGTATTTTGAAAGCTAAGCTTTCATCATCAGTAGCAATAGATAAAGCTAAAGTCCTAATCAGCGATATAAGGTTACACAAATACTTAAAGGTCTCAGTTCTGAAAGATCTTTAACTATTGGGTACATATATCTTGTTTATTTATTATATATGTTATTTATATATTTTTTGCTAATGATGATATACTTAGAGTATATCGAAATATCGATTTTTAAATCAAATATAAGCAGAATTTAATTCTCAAGATTGATTTGATTTTACAAGATTATCGAATACTCAGTCTTATTATGGTTGAAAATTATTTATTCATTTGTTCTTTTCGGTATAAAACTCGACGTTATGCTTATGCTTGAAAGTTCTATCGTGTTGAACATGCTCATGAAAAAAGTAAAATTTGTGTATTTACCTATATTTATTGTATACTAATATATTTCATATGTAGGTATAAATGTAGTTGCCCTGCACAACATATCAGCTTATGCACGTGGGTTTATTGCCAGTTTTCAAATAATTGTAATATTTGTGGCATAATTGCTTTTACATATTATTATTACATATAATTGCTCTTCATATTAATTCTCCTGAGGAAGTGCTCTGGTAGCACGAAACGTCGAGTTTTATACCGAAAAGAACAGTCGATACAAATTCAACAACGTTAATTCTCAAGCTTTTTTATTTTAATTTAATAGTTTATTTAAGTAAAATTTTTATTTTAAATTACATTTTAAATTAAAATAAAACGGCTTTAGATTCTAGTTCTGTATTATTATTTATTACTAATCGACATTTTGACTTCAATGTACGTCTTCATTTTTACGTTGAGTTCGTCGAAAAACATAGATTATTAATAAATGTTAATACAGAACTAACTACAAAGCCGTTTTATTTTAATAAAATGTAAAAAGAAAAATTTACTATACTTTTTAAATGTTTATCAATTTGACTAATAGAAGAAAAAATATTTTTAGGATAGGTTCTTTTAAAGCCCGAGATACAAAACCTAGATGAACTAAATAATTGAGGTGCTACTGGATTTCGTTTAGTTTTGTTAAGGGTCTAAGGCGGACTAATACAGAGAGGAACAAAATAGTGTTTAGTAAAGTTGAAGAAACATAGAGTGTAGTTAATTGTGTGACCTTTGTTCTCGTGTGTAGATGACCGTCGTCAGAGACCCTTGTAAAATAGGATAGGGTCAACCACGTACATGGCGACTCTTCATTAGTTGTCAATGATTCTCAAGTACCCAATTTACTCTTCGTCTATACATATGTTAAAATTTCAACGACTTTGTTTTGTTTATTTGTTTAGTTGTTTAGAGAAGTGCATTATTTTGTCAACACAAAATATTTTGCGAGATAATGTAATACCAAGACAGGTTACGTCATAGCCCTCATTTTGTCAACCATATTTGATGATCTATGCATTGGTATAAATGCTATGTTTATAACATCTACTACAATTCTATATTCATAATTATATTTATAATTTCTGTCACTTATATTTTTAATACAAACACAAGAAAATAAAAATTTGACGTTTTAGATTTAAATTCAAAAACAAATTGGAAAAAATTCGCCAAACTTATAGAAATAGTTAATGTCACTTTTGACAGAAACGCTAATTAAATATGTGGTATTTATAAATAAACATTTAAATATGTCATTGAACGCCGGATAATAGAAATTGTAATTTAGGCTATTTGCACGCCAGGTTATGCAAATTAACGCCAAAATAAATACATGTTCACATAAAACACTCTCAACCATGATTTTACCATTTACTCATCGGACGTACATACATTTTAAAGATCACACATTACATTTTTTTTTTTAAAACAAACGCTCATTAAACATTTGCTTAAGAGGTATTTTATTTATTACTGTATTATTAGAAACCCATATTTTGTTTTATTGTAACATTTCTTTTAAAAATAGTTACAAGTGATGATTTTTCAATAGATGTTCGTAATGTATGATGAATAAGTAATAAATTGTATGATGGATTTTCAAGCTTCGTGACCTTGTATGACCTTGACGATCTATCTGATGTTTGTCCTACTTTTTAAGACACAAAGTACCGAGTCATTGAATCATCCGTTTATATAGAAGATTTTTTTCACTTCCATCTGTTTCGAATCGAATCATTTTGTTTGACAGTTAAATATTTTCTTTGTTGTATTATTATTTTGATGATTGTACATATGTATGTATGTGCATTCAACGAAATGTGTCGGTATTTTTCAATTTTTTTAATCGGGTTCTTTCATCAGTTTGTTACTTTAAATTGTAATTTATTACTTTTACATTATAGTTAAATGTTTAATATAACAACAAGTAACAAATAAAATAAAATGAAATGTTTTATTTAATCAGTTGGATTTGTTGTGTGTTATTATTTGCACATGTTGTGTATAAGTGATTTTTATACAAAATATATTGTGTATTATTAAGTAAATATAAATCATGATATTTTACTAAGTAATTTAGTTGGTCAATTTGTTCATCTAGTATATTTGCTAAACGTTTATAGTACAGTCACTATAGTAATAAACTACTAAATTTAATCTATTGAACCAGACATTCGGCATTTTAGTACCGTATCCGGAAAGTTTACCGCCCACAATTCACCGCACACACAATTCACCGCACACACAATTCACCGCGTACACAAATCACCGCGAAAAGTTCACCGTTATTATATTAGATTTAGGTTAAGTTAAGTTAGGTTAGGTTGGTTAAGTTAATTTAGTTTTATTTAATTTAATATACCTAGGTATCTTACAAAAAATTAATAATATTTCTAATTAAATAATTAAATTGTTTTTATTAATTGTAATTAATTATTATATTATACTGCAGAACTTTTATTTAATTTAATAAATATCTTCAAAAAATTATTTTATTACAGTACAGAACTTTTACTTTCAAAAAATGACGAATAATCTTCCCCGCGATGAATTGTGTGTGCGGTGAATTGTGGGCGATGAACTATCCGCGGTGAACTTTTTGCGGTGAATTGTGGGCGGTGAATGTTCCTAGAACCTTTTAATACAGTTCACAGTAATGTCAGTCAAAATCTTCTCTCGATAATTCAACTATATTTTTTGTAGATTTCAAAACGTTATAAAATATTTAGATTATAATAAATTTAAATTACTATGCATAAAATTTATTATTTAACATATTACAAAACTAATACGATTACATGGAGTTCCAGCTTTGACTAAGAAACATAAAATTATACAATTTTCCTACACAATACATTTATAGTGATTGAACTCCGGTTTAATAGTCAGAAAAATAACCAATCTTCAAACTAATCCATTTAGCAGTCAAAAATTTTATATCCATAAAATTATATGAGTCTAATATATGCTTAAGATGACGACGACATTAGCATTTTGAAAAATCGTAAACCGCCGCGCGCTACAAAAATATCATTCCTCCCATAAACCCATAACTCGAAAATATGATGTTATTTCGTTTCGTTCATTTTTATTTCGCAATAACCTATAAATCATTTTGTACATTCGGTGATAAAAGTGCGCCTTTATTAAAACATTAAACTTTTAAAAAACTAAAATTTATTTCGCTGATTGGGGTCAATGTTTTGTGTATAAGAAACTGTAGCAGTATGCGCGGTTTTAAATTTTTTTTTTCTTCTGGTCATGCTTTTTAGTATTTTTCTGACCTTAATTTAGTTGCAATTAATTTTGTAATGGTTCGTAAAGAAATAAGAGTGTTTTAGTTGATGTAAACAAAAAACCAATGAATTGACAATAACGTTTTTCTTCTATTTCTACTTTGGTCGTAGTGAAAAATTTAACTTGATTTACAAGTTTTTTTTTTTGTAATGTTTAAATTAAAATTTTTAAAATATAGATTTATTTTATTAAATTACTGTGACTGTTTTTTCGCAAAAATTTCTACTTATTTTTAATTTATCAATTCTCTTATTATACTATTATTATAATCTTTGAAACTAATAATGTTCGGTTTAAAAAAAAAACATATGATTGATATTGAAGATATACGTTTGTTTGATGAGTAGATGGATTGCATTGAATGATAGAGTTTTGCGAGAACAAAGTATTTCGAAATAGTAGGAATAAAAGGGCATGAATTGATATCGGTTGCGTTTAAGTGATTTGTAACCCATTATTAGCTCTTGATTGGCAATGCAAGTAAAAAAAATTGAAAAAAGTATATAAGCTTCTCGAGCATATAGTCTCTATGTTTCCACTTGGGAATTACGAAAACTGATACTACTATATATGATATGTTTAGGACAGTTTATCATTTGCACTGTTCATATAACCGAGATATTATTATTGATTAATTTTGATTGAAGATATTGATATTAAATCGTGTCTGTAATCAGGAACTAATAAAACTATCGTAGTAATAGATTTCTTGATAAACCTATCTTTAATTCTGTTTTTCTATGAATGAACAAACAAAGAAATAACTTTTCCTGTGAATACATGGCGTCGAACAAATGTTCCATCACCTATATGCAAGACAGTCTTTTCCAATTGCCCATAGACCTGTTCTATTCCTCTATTCTTTTCTTCACTTCTTGCATTGCATCTCACTCGAGCTATTCAACTTGCTAGACTGGAGACATCCAAACGCTTGCAATTTTTCCATTTCAACTCACTTTGGTCTCCGACAGCAAACACACAGACACACACTCTCTAACAAACACACTGACTGCGTTTATCTCGGCATTTGAAGTCGCTTGAAATTAAAATTCAACGTGTTTATTTCGGTATCATAAATTAGTTCTACTTTTTGGAGGATTAACATTTAAAGCCGCTTGAAATTAAAATCCGATGTGTTTTTTCCGGTATCATAAGTTAGTCCTAGTTTTTGGAGGATAAACTTGAACATTTGTAACAGCTTGAAATTTCAATTATAATTTAAACCGGAATTTTGAAAAAGACCTATTTCTGGAAAAAAAATGTTCTGAAGGTGATGTAAAAGACTGAATTTAACTATTGTATATTTAGAAACAATATCTTTCTTGTATATAATGGAGTCACAGTAATTGGAAAAACATTAAATTAAAAATTAAAACAAAAATATAAATATTTTTATTTTTATATTATATAAGTTTTAGTGAAGAAGTGATTAAGTATTTTATTAATACTTTTATTTAATAATTTATGCTTCATATTTACCTAAAAAGAATGAATTTTAAACTTATAAAAATACGTTGGTAGTGAAAATATTGTTCTTATTTATCTGCACTGAACTGTTTTCGAAATTACTTAAGATATTCAAGATGAGTGAAATGAATTAAATATAGAACTATGGAAACGAACCAGAGAAGAGAACATAGATCAAGAAATTAAGAAAAGAAAGTTACGGTGACTAGGACACACACTACGAGAGAACGACAATATGTAGGACAATTTTACAGAACAAAAGAAAAATAGGACACTTGAAAGAAACATGAAGAAAAAAATGCAAAAGGAAACCTAATATGTCAATACCGGAATTATGATAACAAAGAATCGAGAAAAATGGAAAGATCATCATCTCTATGTCTTAAAAGGAATAATGGGCTATACTACTAATACTATTAGAAAAATAATTTAAAATAAACAACTAAAGTAAATAAGAGAATATAAAAATAGTGTTTTTCTATATAAACTTGTGAAAATACAAATTTTTACTGGTTTCATATATTTTCACATCAAGAACTATACTTTTTCTTGTATTTGATTGGCGTTTTACAAAGGCAATTTCATTCACTCCCTAATCGTTTACTTGAAACATTAATAAGGAATAAAAATAACTATAAAGATTATTAAGGTGGAGTGGGGTAAGTGCAGAGTAGTTTTTGCATAGTTGGACTTTAAACCTATGTATTTTTAATCTGATATGTAAATACTTAACACTGTCAATATCGAACGCTTTACACAATCATTACTATTTAATTAATATTAACTAGAAGCCTAATTTTCCTTGTAAATTTTTATTTTGATAGAAAATTGTTTAAAATGTTAACTACTCTGCACTTTCCCCTAAAATGGGGCAAGAGCGTAAGTGGGAGTTAAAAATGCTTTAAAACTTTGTTTCATGTGCAATGAGACAGGAGTAGAATTATTAAGAAACCTGCTATAAAATGCTTTTTACTGCATTAAAATATATTGTTTAGTTCTATAGTTATCCAATTTTTAACACGTTAAGTACGGCGTAGCATATCACGCCGTATTAAGCCGCATAAAATACAATCCACGTAGATATGATAACCTAATACGCAGTTACCCCACCGTGTTGGTCTGCACATGCCCCAAGTTATAATATTTACGGGGCAAGATCAGATTAGTGTTTTTTCAATAAATTAAAACAAGAAACAAATGAAACTGTTTATTTAATGTAAAATTACATCAATATTATTTATATTTACCTAATATAACAACAAAAAATATAAAATTATCCTAAGAAACTATTGTTCGTTTACGGAGCCGTCAATCTTGCTTGGTAGTTCAAACGTGACTGTTTACACTGATTGATATAATTAAGGAAATCACGTTCATTCTTGCGCGTTATCTATGAGATATAGTACATATTAACTTGTAGTACATTACTACATACTAGCTAGAGAAATTTATCTCATATTATAATAAATATAGTCAATTAATGCACTTGCCCCGTTTACGCACTTCCCCACTCCACCTTATTTAAAAAAAAAAAACACTGTGTTAGTTTCATGTAATTTATATTACACAACGATTTTTAAAAATTACATAAAATATACATTTTGTGAAACTAACCAAGTATTTCTTTTAATATAGTTCTAGTTATTTTTATTACTTATTAATTTTAATAAATTTTTCATCAAATGTGAGTGTTAATATTTGAAACATATTTGAACATTTTCTAGCACTAAGAAAATTTAAAATTTATCATTCTTGTTAAGGAACGATTAATTGACGCTTGTTAATTGAAATTTTGTGAAAAAATGAAAATGAGAAAAATCCAAGAGAATAAGATCTTATTGAAATTCCCGCTTCAATTCTTTATCTCGAATATCGAATTATAGTAATTTCAAGCGGTTTCAAATCCCGAAATAAACATACTTACTTAGTGCAAGTGCAGTTAGAAAAGAGTTCCGTTTCGTAATTCGGAATTCAGATTGTGCAGCGTCGTAGTTGTCATTGTCGTTGGTTTGGAAAAACTGGTCTGGGTTACTTGGCAGAATTATCTTTTTTCCACAACTATCTCACTCGGTTACATAGACGGTTTATGACAATGTATGGTGGTGTCTTTGTTTATTTGTCCAGTGCAATGTGCATTGTTTGCGCACACAGCACGATGTCTGTGTGAGTGTCTGTCTCGTTCTGATCATGCGTGTGTTTTAAAACTAAAGGTAGAGAATTGAATATGATAAGTTTAGTTAGGTTTTGTATAAGGACTATTGGATATTATTGGTTGTTGGTGCATTTATATAGCTTGTTCGATGTGTTTGACTGTGGTTAGGCTTTTAAGTGTAGTTCTGAGAAGGTTGCAATTATATGGTGATATAATATTGGTAGAGAGATATTAAAAGACATATTTTGCTTATGCTATGTCTGTAGTTTGATGTTTGAATTTGAATGTATGTTTGAAGGAATATTTCTAGGATGTAACGTGTATATAGAGCAGTAGTCTCAAACTCAAATTACTTACAAGCCAAAAACACCTAAATCTTATGGGCTAGCCAAAAAAAAAAAGTTAAATATATTTGAAAAATAATTTTCAGATTTTGTTACCGTCTGTCACATATAATGAGGGAGGTACCTTGATATATACTTTTTTATGTAGATTTTAGTGACGTACGGTACTTTTTTTTTTATCATATTTGAGTTACAAACATTAACCTTAATTTTTTTATGTACACTGCAACTCCAATTTATGCAGAAAACAAATTATTTTATATTTTAAAATATTAAAATTTCAAATATACCATTTCAATCTAAGAATATCTCTGATAATCTTATTGCAATTTTTTTTGTAAATATTTATCTCTTTTAAATACAAATAAATTTTTATTTTTCAATTTTAATAATACAAGTTAAAGGTTGAAATGATTTATATTGACTATGCCCATATGGTTTTAATGCACATACTGTTTTTTTTACTCTTTTTATATTTGTAAAATCTAGTTACACAAAGTACTTAATGTATCTAGTGAGCAAAGATTTTTATAAAAAAATCTTAATTCTTTTATATTTGAAATAACAATAAAATCAGTTCCAATTTCACACCTACCATATAGAAATTTCTTCAATTTACCTCACATTAATCATTATTAATTGCAGAAATACCTGTACAACAATTCATTCCACGTATGTACATAGGCTAGCCGAATACGGGAAAATATCATTGATCAAATGCCAGGAGAAAACAATAAACTTGATTTTTCCTTTCCATATCATGTAACAACTTATATATATAGTTTCGTTTCCATCGAGCGAACGAGCTAGCATAGTACAATCCGGAACTGAGAAAATGTTTTGATAATAAATAATGAATGCGCGCAACATTTGAAATTAAGGTCTCTGTACACTACATAAAATCAAGGGGTAACAAAAATGCCTTGTCATATTGTGTAATTTTACATAAAATGTAATTCTACAGAAGTTGTAATATTACTGTATATTATCAGTAATATTACTTAAATTATTCTGTAAAAATGCGATTATGATATAATTATAATTTTAGTGCTACACAAGTAATATGGAAAAATACATAATATCATCTGTTGCAGCACAAATTTACATAAACTTTCGTGAAAATATACCAAAAATATGTAAATCTGCTATTCTATTTTATGTACTATTTTAATTTCATAATAGTTTTATGAAATTTATAGAATAAACGTAGTAAATTTGCATTACAGAGAAAATTATATGATTTTTACTATGAAAAAATATGTAAATTTACAGACTTTTTTACAGTGTTAATTCAAATAATGGTCTAACGATATGTCGATTATTTAGATAAAAGAAGTCAGTTGTACAATCTGGTGTACAAATTAATTAAAATTCTTTGAAATCATGGTAAAAATCAGTTAAATATTGTCTTAAAATCATATAAAATCTTTACAATTTTAAATATTTCGTATGAAATCTGTAAAATCATTTTAAAATCACTAGATCATAGTTAAAATTTGCACAATTTGATGCACAAAATTAAAAAAAAAATGGTTACTTTTTCGATTTTTTAATAGTCTGTTGACCGGCAAGGTTTATTAAAATAATGTTAAAAATGTTTTGACTTGATGTTGCCTTGACCGTGAATTGTCAGTGTAGTGTGCAGAGACCTTTAGAGAATTACATTTTATATATATGTGCATGGCAGGCAAGTGTATATGGATAAGTGCAGCAGAAAGCTTAGCTGCCTATAAGCTAATAATTCTGGTTCTCACATATGTTTAGAGTTCGTTTCGGTTCCTTGTCGATAGATTGAAATCACGAGCATTCTTTCACATATACACCGACCGGCAAAGGTTAAATACTCTTGTTGGACACTGTGCCGCCGCACACAAGCACATTTGATCATACGCGCGCACGTACGATTCAGCGGTACTCAATCTGCTTTGCAATTTATTTCCGCTGTTTTGGAGTTTCTTTTTATCTATTTATATCAATAAAAATAAGTAACAAGAATTTTTTTCTTGTTTTTGGAAAATGCTATATAAGTTTAAAATAATAATATTAATAATTTTTATAGTTTAAATATAATTGAATTTTACATATTATAAAATCTGTCAGAACTTATATTAAAATAGAAAAGTTTTAGGTTTTAGTTCTGTACAACTTTTAATTAAATTTCTAAACCAATAGTGTTAGTGAATATTATCCACAGTATATATATGAGAAGAACAATGTGAGTAACGCAATATTTGTCTAAATTTGACAAAAATATATACAATCTGAATTACAAAGTTTTTGCGAAATTGACTAAATAAATAAATAAATAATTGATTTATTGCCCAACAGATAAATCCATTAACAGGACAAATACAGTAGTATACAATAATTAATAAACATTTAACATAAGACAAATTATTAGTACTTAGAAATTAACTGAACTTAATATGTAATTTAGGGAATTGCAAAACATATCAGTGTTATTGACATACCTACGTGTTAAAATTATTACACATTACAAAAACAGGTGCTTTGTACAAAATATTTGTTCTACCAGTCGGAATACAGAAGGTTTGAAGAAACCTAGAATTCATTCGTGGAACATGCAGTTGCATTTGGCTTACTAGATTTATACAATCAAGTTTGTTGTTTAATAATTTATATAATATTGATAATGAAATTTTTATTCTACGCTCTTGGAGTGTAGTGGAATTGAATCTTTCCAACAATATCTTATGTTCAGTTCCTTGTGCGGGAAAATAACCATCTATCTTGTAAGATAAATATTTTAGAAATTTATGCTGGACTTTTTCAATTTCACTACATTTATCATAAATGGGATACCATTTAATGAACTTTTAAATTTTATAATATACTATAATTTATAAATATTTTTAAGTACTTACTAAATGTACCCAAAACTAATAACATTTGTTTTCTGTTTTGAATATAGATCTTAAAGATAATTTTATCTAAAAAAAAGAAGATATTTAATATTGACAAAAACTGAAGAAATAAAAATATATTACTATTTAATTAACGAAAAAAATACACAAAGTAATTTTTGTTATTTATATACTTACATACACAATTACGTCATATACCTATAAAGGTATGGCATAAACTCTTGTCATTTAAATAGAAATTAGTTTCCTTCGAACATTTCTGTTTATACATACATACGCCATGTACCCAACAAGGTGTGACACAAACTCTTTTCATCATTCCGTAATCAGTCTCCTCCAAACATTCCTAGCCAAACAAGCAACTTTCGCTTTATCCACATTCATAATTTCTCTCATACATGCTCTTTTATTCCTACTACTTTCGCTCACGCAAAACACTCATTTATATTCATATATGTTCTTTTATTTTTATCACTAGGAAATATTCACTTACGCAAAATACTCTTAATTATACACACAAAAAAGTTGCCATTTTACATAAAAACGTAGTAAAAAATTACGTATTATTTCAGCAAATCGATAAATTTTCTATAAAAATATTATAATTTTGCAATTTTAAATAAAATAATTAATTTATCATATTATATTAGTTTTTTTACTGAAAAAGTAAGTAAACCTACATAAAATATAGGTATTTTATATTTATATAATGTAAAAATTTTCTTATGACGTCTGTAAATTTACATATTATACTGGTGAAAATTATTTATTTTGTTTTTTACAATGTACCCATGTACTCATCAAACGTTTATATAAACGTATACCTTTATTTAAAAACAAATAAATCTAATTTTTGTATTTTTTGTTTCAGGTGAGTTGTTTCACATATTATAATTCTGGATTCATTATCTACTTTTCAAATTTGTAAGTAAAATAATATTTTATTCATTTTAAAAATCAGACAAATAATATTTTTTGTTGGCATTGAAACCATAATTTTAATGTATTAATATCCAGCTTTGCATTTTGTTATATTATTTATTTTTATCGTTATAAAAAGTCCAAAATTTCAAAAATATTGACAATTGCTGTTTGAAAATAACCAAACATAAACCAAAAATCTAGTAACCAATTACCGTATCCGTTCATTTCATCTTCAGTAATTATCAACGTGTAGTAACTATAAAAATACTTAAGTTAGTTAAGGTATCTTTTCCAGTTAACTGTTTCTCTTCTCTCAAACTTTACCAATATATCATTTTAGTGGGTGATTAATCTAGATAGTCGTGTCTAGTGAATGAATCTGAAACATCGTCTACAAGTCTACACCATTTTGGTCTGTATTTGTAAATTGCTACCTCTTTCAACAAGCAACGTCAGCCTAATTCATTTCATACGTATATTTACTGTCCGTACTAATTATAACTGTATAATGATACCTTATAAGTTTGTGGTACACATGTAGGCTGTTGCGATTAGACGCTAATGAAATACGCGATGGAAATTATGGTCGCATTCCATTGAACTCGTATTGTACACGCTTAACCGAAAATTTTTTACAATAAATTTTATTACATTGATTATAACTAGATGGCATAATGTTTTGATACTGCAAGGCAGAAACAATATTAACAGTAGATTGATAAGAGAAACAATATAAATTTACAAAGAAAAAGATAACATCATTTAATGTGAAGGCACTGATTTAAATAAAAATTATCTTTAATTTAATAATTTATAAATTTTTTGAATTTAGTTACTTTGTCTGCTTGTTTATTATTTGTGTCATTTGTATTATTTTTCTTGATAAAGATATACGTAGAGTATATTGAAACATCGATATTTTAATAAAATGCATGCAGAACTTATTTTTTTTATTTTAATAAATATATTACTAGCGCTGTTTCTAATATTGGTCAATAGATGATATAAGTATACTTGTATAATGTGAATTATGGTCTAAAAATATTTACCTAATAATGACAAATTTTATGTGGAGAACAAAATAAATTTGTTTATTGTTAGTGTTATCTAATGCTATCTAGTGACCAATATTGGAATTAGTATTAATTAATCAATTTTTAGTGGTTTTTTTTTGTTTTTGTGCTTACAGAACATAGACTAACATAAATTTTTTAAATAGAATTATGCGAAATTGTTCTTAAATATTAGGTATATACAAAATATTTTAGGTACAAATTCCTTTCAAATATAATACAATACAATAAGTTTATAAGCTCTAGACAAACTATACTATACTTTTGCACATGGACACAATGTGCATACTTGATTTAATACGACATTTAATATGAGAAAAGTCAACGTGTAAAGTTAGTCGTTCATTAGTATTCCCTGCCGTTGAATGGAATAGATCCAATCTATGAAGAGATGATTTTATATGGGATGTAGCCTGATTTCATCGTGAGTGTAAATCTGTAAATGAACACATATTGCGGCAGCAAAGATGATTTTCTATAAATTATTATTACGGTATGGTTAGAATATTATGCGTTGAGAGTACTAATTAAAGTGGAAAAAATATTTCATCGGAATTTGAAATGAATTCCAATCGAGTTTCGTCAAGATATATGTTCGTATGATTGTAATATTTTATGTTAAGTGATGAAAACTATGCAGACTCATTTTTTTGTAACTTGTGAATCAAAATTTATGATCAGAAATGGAAAAAGTTCGTGTAGGCAAACATATAATTTAAATATAAATTTTCATTTTTGGGATATGTTTCTATAACATTACGATAATTTATTTATTTCAGTATTATTTTTTATTTATATTATTTGAGAGGCATTTGTTTCACAACGAAAATACTTATATGAGTTACCAAATTTAATATACAAATTTAAGATTTATGATTTATATTTAAAATTTATAAATTTAGGCACTGGTACATGATGAATTTAGAATATGAAAATTCAATCAAGAAATCACCTGACTGGAATGTATATTTATTTGACGTTTTTGATATCTAGTGAGCTCAGCGCGGTAGCCGAGTGTGTTTAAGCGCTAGGTACTACCGAATATAATACTAGATTCGATGGTTCGAATCTGTTGGCCGGCGTTTCAGTTCCGTCGTAAAATTAAAAAAATGCCACAAGATCAGGCATTAATTACAAACAGAATCGGACACATCAGTTTAATCAACTGTTCTAAAATATCAATAGTTTAGATTACTGGTCAGAACTTGTTTCTGCTTTATACGAACGCACGACTTGCAGTTTTGAATAGTGTCTAAATGAAAGAAGTATTTCATACTTGCAATCATGGCTTTCTTAGGGCTGTCATACCAAACATGATGATCATGTGAGCTTATATGAAAACTGGATTCCAAAAATAGATGTTTTAAATAATGATAGTGAAAGTGACAAATTTGTCACAGGAATAATATTATTAATACGTAATAAGTACCGCGCCCACACCAGAAATTAAATTAAATATTGTTTATGGTGTTAGAACTTTGTACCACTGAACTGATATTGGTTTTGGGTCTGAGTGGTTCGGAACCCATTGTAAGCTGTAGGTTTCTTGCTTGGTTGTGATCTAACGATCAGCAGTTCAGCTTCTCAAGCATATAACTCTTCTATGTCTCACTTAAGAATTACGGACACTGATGATAAATAAAGAAAAACTTAATTTTTTTGAAATTTAACAACTCTGTTACCTCTATTCACTGACAGCTGATGACAATAAATTTATTGAAATAAATCTAGTATGCGCGAATGTGCATGTGTCACATGTTCAAAATACTGTAACATGATTGGTTAGATTTAAAATTTATGATTTACAATATAAAATATGGTGATTTTCTAAATCTGCATTTTAAATAATAAATTTCTTAAATGCATTATGAACCACAGCGCGGTAATTCATATCATTTGTATTTAAAATTTTATGTCATAAATTTTAAATTTGTAAATTAAATTTTAAATATTACTACATTTGCTAAAATATTTCATTTCAAAAATGTTTTCACTTCTGCAAATTTGCAATACAGTAATAAATTATACGATTAAATAAAAAGTGTTAACAAAAAACATGGTGCAACCTTGTATCGCAAAATCAATTTGCAAAAATCCATCATTTTTTTTTTTATTTAATATATGGTATTACAACATTCAAAGCACGTTGAAACGAATGCCAGAAAAATGCCATTGTATTAATATAAACCATTATAATAATAATAATACAAATAGAAAAAAAGTGAAACTCAAATAGATTCATGACTCACTTCGATCACAAAGCAAATTGTATTTTTCAGGGTTTTTAAACTCACGTTTCGATGACCTTGTCAAGGACATATCGCAATCCGTTATTTATGTTAAATGAATAACTTTTACCGGAAGTTGAAAATATACATAAATATACGATTAATGTTTTTCGCGTCACTTGTGATCGGATTTTGATTATGATTTATGAGCTGAAAATATCAAATAAATTATTAGTTTCTAATTAAATTAGTAGAGAAATATAATTATTATAATTTTGTATTAAATTTTTTACTATTGCTTACTTTGAAAATGTATTATTTAACCTTGATTTTTATTAGATTTTCGTGAAATTACTTTTTTCTTATCTTAATTAAAAATCTTTGTTTGTACAATTATTACAATTATGGTTATTTTATTTCAAAATTATAACAATATATTTTTATTCTATACAGCACAATTTTTAGGCCACTTTAGACGGCAATAATTTATGAATAAATATTTAAAATAAATCATGAATAAATATTTCAAAGCAAAATTATTTATAATAAAAACTAAATAAATTTTCAAGTTGACGTCAAATTTGAATTTGCTCGTCGTGACGTGATAGTGTATCAGCAAGTATTCAGCGCCTCTTGCGGTGAAAACAAAACAGTGTTGCCTATATCTGTTATGTTAAAATTAAAACCACGAGTTTTATTTGAAAATTTATGTTCGTCTTTTCAACGCGTAACTATAATATATAATAATTGGTATAAAACAATATTTTGCAACCATAATGTTTGTCTTAATTTAAATTTTAAAATGTAAACATAACATACGGCAACGCTGCTCGATAAACTGACAGTTGATAGTACACACACATATTGCACTGTTCGAAAAACACTATGACGTCACTCAGAAAAAGCAAAATGACCCGTATTCTCACTTCACTTTTAAAAGTGATTTTTGTCAAAATTACTTTTGACGTTTACATAAAAATACTTATTAAGCTATTTTAATTAGTTTATTTGAATTTTATAATACATATTAGTTATAAAAAAAATATATATCAAAAATAGAAATACTATTCATATTTGATAAGAGGTAGAAGTAGAAATAGTGCCACTTGCGTACAAACATTATTTAGTGTCACTTGCGTACAAATAAGGGTCGGGTCAAACTCAGGTAGTGAAGCTAGTTAGGCCGAGTGTCAGATACGTACAGCCGTTTGGGAAGGGTCGAGTTGTGCTTATGGTCAAAATATAATATTTATAATACGCTATAATATCATAGCACATAATTTTTACAAATAATCAAGTCAGTATTTAATTTTAAAATTGACTAAATTAATATTTATTGGTTTAAATTTGATTTGTGTAGATTAATATTTAATAAATTGATATCGTTTACCAACTTCCAACTTAACTTCCTAGCCTAACCTAACCTAACCTTCCCAAACCGCTGTACGCATCTGACACACGGCCTAACTAGATTCACTATCTGGGTTTAACCTGACTTTTATTTGTACGCAAGTGACACTAAATAATGTTTGTACGCAAGTGGCACGACACTATTTTTTTGAATTTTTTTTATAAAAATACTGTAATATATTTTAAATAAATAAAATATGTTTTATTTGTTTATTATTTAATTTATGTCATTTGTATTATTTTTTCTGTTGATAATATACGTAGAATATATCAAAACGTCGAATTTTAATTAAAAATTGTACAGAACTTAATCCTTAAGCTTTTTTATTTTAAAATGAGTCTTGAAAGGTTCTTTACTATGATAACATAATATTATTCTGTTTACAAATAATCGTTAATAATTCGTTCATTTATTTATAAAATTTGTGTTCAAAATAATATTTTCCGTCTCCCATAATTCAATTACTTTTCAATTCGATTTTTCTCTAGTTTCAGTCAACGTAGTAAGAAAATAAAATAATCTAAATTTAGAGTAACACTTTTGCTTTCAAAGCATAATCCATTGAAACTATAGAACTGAAACGAAAAAAAAAATGGAACAAAAAGTAAATTCCCTACGTGGCTGACATATTTATGTCCGATGTTATCACATGATACAAGAATGTTTTTTTTTGTATATACTGTGTCTTGTATCTACCCTATTCTAGTCTACCTTAGACTTACTATTACAGTAGAGGAGCCAGCGTTTAGTTTATAGCTTGAAATATGAAGATTTATTTTAAATTAGGTACGGATTAGATAAACCAGGGTTTGTTTTGCATGTTCTCTTTTTGTGTATACGTAATTATTTTAGAAGAAAAAAATACTACTATATAATAAATTGGTTTAATTATATAAATAATGAGGATTAATTAAAGAACTTGTTACCAAATTTTTATCTTAGTTAATTATTATTATACAACTAAAAATAAATAAATAAATTGAAATAAATAGAAAAAAATTATACTCTGTACATATGTATGTATAGTTACAACTGCAATGACAACTATAATGAAATATAACACTTATAAATCTGTTATTTGACAGAAAATAACGCTCACTGAAAAACTAAACTACAATATGTATATTTTAATTCTGTTTATCCGTGCGCGAAATAAAAAGTTACTATGGCATACATAGTTTGTGGCTAGTCAAAATATTGCACTTTTTAATAATAATAATAATAGTATTTATTTAGCCAATAGTATTTATTTAGCACTTGAAACAAACACTGCATTTGAAATGACGATTCTGCTTTTTTTTGTAAATTTGGTGTTATTGGTCAAACGTAAAAAGCGGGCCTCTATATAAGTTTTACTGTACATTCGAATTAAGAGGGAATATCTCCCTAATTTTTTCAAAAAGTTTTTTTTTTTTTGTATTTTCTGAAAGCTTATAGTGTGTAGAATAATGTGTTAAAACGGTTTTCCGAAATTCGAATTTTTGGCGGAGTTACAGAGTTGTGTCAGAGCAGGTAAAACGTACAGATCGGCCAGTAAAATAATAACTTTAAACGCGTTTTTCTTGAAACCATGTTTTCAACCTTCTCCCGCCGAGATCTCGGAGACTGTCCATCCGATTTACTTCGCTTTAAGACGTAATTATAGAAAATTAAATTCTTTAAAACGATACTACTGATCTCTTTTTTTGATTTTTCATACAATTTAATAGCAGATTTTTATACCCTTTAAGAGTTAATTTTGTATACTGAAAAAGGACATTTTTTAAAACAGTTACCATTTTCGTAATTTTTCGAAATTCAAAGAATCCCACATATTATTGTAGATTTTTTATTTTACTTTTACGATATTTTAAGAAAATTTTTCAGAACTTCCCGTGAAACGGGACAAGTAGCCAGGTTTTTTTTATAGGAGCTGACAAATCTACGTGTGATATCACTACTTGATAAAATTCAGAAACCTAGTTCAAATATACCGTAATAACACATACAAAACCCGAAACATTTACATTATTACGTATTTCTTCATGAAAAAAATTCCTAAACTCTGCCTATATTCAGGTTTATACAAAAATTTTGCTATATTTTTAAATATTTATTTATCAATCTAAAAAATATTTTAATAATTAAATTGTACTTCTCAAATATAATATACGAGTATGTAAAAGATTTGAAAGTATTACAAAAAAATAATAATAATATTAATAGAAATATTGTAATAAGGAATTTTATGAACTTTAAATGTTATTTATGTTACTGTCGGTATACATAAAAGATTGATTATAGAATTTGAGTTTTATATGTCATAAATTTATCCATTAGAAATCACCGATTTAAGTTACGACATACGATCATATCGCTACAAAACTAATCATTAAACGAAAATGGGTTTTAAATGAGTATATTAAAATCTAGAGATGCTTTATCATAGACTATGTTTATCTAGGCATATGAAGTCGTTTAAAGATAGTAAATTTTATTTCGATCTTTAAGGATTAGGTTTGAAATTTCAAGCTGCTTGATACGTTGAAATCAGTTCTTTAAAAATATCACGATTGAAATGTGAAGTCGCTTGAATTTATTCAAGATAAATAAGTCGGATTTCAATTTTAAGTGGCTCTAAATGCCGATATAAACGTAGTCATAGAAAAACTATATTTGTTGTATAACTAAAATAATTAAAAAAAAAAAAAGAAATGTAGAATCATTTTAAAGTTTGTTAAAGATCAGATTTAAACTGTTTTAATTCCGCCCACGTTCTCCAAACTGCTATTAATCGACAAAAAAAAGCGAGAGGAAATAAAAGTTAAATTGAACGAATTTAAATACATTGTACTTCTTTTTTTCTCATTCGTCGTTTGTTTTATTCGTCTTTTGTTTATTTCCAAACACCTTTTCTGTGTCTATAAATAGCTACTGTTTGTGTTTTAGTTTGCACACACCACACAAAAGAATACTGACTATATAGCCAAAACGAATAGTTGAACATCGAAATAAAAAATTTATGGACGAATTTTCGCGATGCATTGTGTTTTGCTTGCATCATTTTACACAGTGGTTCGCAAACGTTCATTCTTTCTGAGAACACTGGCTATAAGTTTTGAATCTATAGCAGGATTTTATAAAATATTCGAAACTTTGTAATCGTATTTGTATTGTAATTGTATTTGTAATTACTTAGAAAAATTGCCAAAAATAATAAAAATACGAGTATTACCGAGGAGGAACGATACACTACGAACTTAAACAACAGCATTTACTTTTTCTTCATTCGTTTTTATTTATATATATATATATATATATATATATATATATATATATATATACATACAGTACATAAATAATCGGTTTCCTTCTTGTACCCTGTGGATGTGGAGAAGTTGCGATCATAAAATCTTCACTGACGTCCGAGCGAGCGAGTGAGCTTATGACACGCATACATACATCCGCACAAATTCAGATTTGTGATTTCTGATTTTTTGACAATGTGGTAAAAAATAAAAAAAAATAAAAATAGTGAGGAATAGTAGGTCTTACAATTACAAATTGAAATAATTTATTATATATATTTCAATATTTTGAGATCAGTTTTCTATTCTATTTCAATTCTTTTCTTAATAATGAACAAATTTAAAAACAATAGAAATATTGTATTTTTATATAAATATCTATACTGAAACCTGATTGATTACAATCGCAAATAAATATTTTCGCCTATGTAGAAAGAGGTTATTATGTTACTAGTACAGTAATATATATTATTATACAGCAGTTAGTTACACCACTGGTGGTATAACACCAAACAGGGTGGTCAGAAACTGCATATTAGACCAAAGAAACATGGACAAGTGGATTTAATGTGACATTTCCGACGTCTATTTTACAAATTATTAAGTCAAGTTAATTTACAATTGGATTGTTTATTTTCGCTTGAATTTGAATTTGATTACTGAAAATGTGTGAAGAAGTGCGAGAAATGCAATGTGCACCGTGGTCAGAAATTGTATATTTGACCAAGGAAAGATTAATTTTCACAAATTACGTAACATATATAAATAATATATACATTAAGGTTACTTGGCATGCATTTTTAGTTTAGTTTCATTTAGAACGCTTCAAGAAAAAAATCGTATGTCACTCGGAATAGAAAGCTCATAATATAATATGTATACTATTCCAGCTCCTTACGGCCTACTAAATTGTTCGATGCTATACAACTGATTTTCATTTGTTATGTTTTGCGGTCAAAACCTACCGCGATTATAAATCATTGGTGGTTGCTGATTTTGTGTTTACCTGTATTTTAAATTTTAAGACACATATCTCAGTGGTTTCTTAAAAAAAGTCTTTTAACTTGCAGTTACGTTTTAAAAATGTCATGGCCTGCTGTTTGGACAATCGAATAGATTTCTACTGTTTTTTTTTTCAACTGTTCTTTTGTCTGCTTTGGTGAAATATATTTAAAAGTCTAGCTCGAACGCACAATGATTTTTGTTTTTTTTTCTGATTACATTATAATATATTAAGATAACATTATAATAAATTAAAAATGGTTTTTTAGTTTTTCGTGTATTGACTGTGCTAGGCATCAGCAAAATTGTCTGTTAAGGTGTCGTTTGTTTTTTTGGGATTCGATGTTACATCAGGTAGAATTCTAAGTAATGTAGTTTGTAGATAAATAAAAATTGAGAATGTTTTAATATGTCAATGTCGGAATTTTTATTTTTGGTGATGTTATTGTATAAGGGAATAAGTAAGAAATTAGCATCAATTTGTTTTTCAATTTTATTAGGAGTAATGACATTTGAACACATTTGAAATTATTAAAGTTTGTGAAGAGATAGAATTTTTACAAAGGTCAAATATAATGATTTGTCATGTGTATTAGGCTATCTATGCTAGATAATTCATTTATATTTATTTCTTTCCGTATTTTGAAGAAAACAATATATAAAACTGTATATACCTACATACTGTAAAAAATTTAATGTAATTTTACATGTTTTGTACATGTAATTTTTTATTAAAAAAATGTAATACTACGTAAATTATCACAGTAAAATTACAGAATGTTGTTATTTTTACTGTTAAAACCTATGCAAAATTACATAAATTTAAGATATATTTTTTACAGTGCATACAACATTAAAAGCTCTGTATTGGTCGCTATAACTCCGCCAAAAGTTCGAATTTTTAAAAAATACTATAAGCTTTCAGAATTTTTTTTAAGTGTTAGGGTGGTATTCCTACTTATGGGATCGCCGTACTTTTTTTCATTTTCATTCATGGAAAAATTACAACTTTATGTACCTGTAAAAATTAAATTGTATGGCTCTCATAAAAATATAAAATATGCACCATTTGTTGAAGATGCATTTAATGTAATATACCTGTTTCAATATCACAAAAATTAACAATTATTGGAAACCAATTAATATAAATTTTGTTCGGAAAAACAAAACAACTAACTAACCAGCACAAATCAATATTTGTATATTTACTTAACTTCATTATTCAATAACTCGTACACAGAAAAAGCTCATAATACTATTATTTGTACTGCGGGTTTTGTACAACGTTGAAATGTAAACAAACACCGTTGCAACAGTTCCGCTATTTATTCTATTATTTTTTTCCTTTATTTATTTTGTTTCATTCGCAAATACCTATATTGAATTTTCATCCAATTAAATAACCATTAAAAATGCATATACGTATGTAATCATCAATTTGTTTTCGTATTCCGTAACAGAGTTTAAAAACACACAGAGAGAAATAACGACCACAAATCCAGGGTCGGGATCTATATATTGTCTAATTAATTAATCGAGTTGTGCCCCCCTCGCCTCCAATAAAGCTTCTATTATTAATATGATAATAATTTATGAAAAACAATTAATAGACAATTTTACAAAACTACACATTAAAACGTTTGATGTAAATTTATATATTCTATGAATGTATTTTTTTCGGAAAAAATTTAATAATGCATAGTAAAAAATCTTTCAGAACTCATTATATTAAAATAAAACGGCTTTAGATTATAGTATTACTATTTATTAATAATCGACGAACTCAACAGGAAAAAAGATACAAATGACTTTTACAGTAAATAAACAGAACATGGAAACAAGGTAACAAAATAAGTAACTAGATCACAAAATTTATAAATTTTTAATTAAAGGAAGCCAAATTCTATTTAAATCAGTTACTAGTCACACTGATTGATGTTATGTTTTGAAAAAGATAACATTAATCAGTTTAAATTCAAAAATAAATTAAAAAAACTCGCCAGCTTATAGGAAAAAAAATACAATAGTAATGTCACTTTTGACAGAAAAGCTCGTTAAGTGTTACCAATTTAAACAATATTGATAAAATAAATGGACAAAGGTGTTGTCAGCAATTTTAATTTCCCTCTTTTCTCGGATTAGAAACACTCTATAAACTGCGTTATGGCACAATTTGTCTTGGTAGTAAGTCACCTTGCTAAATATATCCTTTTATTTTTCCTCTTCAATTATTTGACAAATTATAAAATAGTTTTGGATAATTTAATTCTAAATGTCTAAATAATTTACAGTTCAGAGTTTCCAATAAGATAAATCCGTCACTGCATACTGCATAAATGCATTAACTGTCACAGTGCATATACGACCAGTTTACTCACAATGAAATTGAACGCATTAAAAAGTTTCCAGTATAAATCTGATCTTCGGATAACATTGTATAGAAACTCCAGGAAAATTGGAAAATCGATAAATTACCTTTTACGGTATGTACACCATTTTGGTGATGTCGCTGATAGCACCCGGGAATAATTATTAATATGAATCATAATGTGCTGAAAAGTTTATGAAATATATGAAAGATAATTTATGAAAAGAAAGTTCATCGAAATATTTTCTTTCGCACTAAATTCATTTTTAATGAGAATAGTTTAAAAGTTCGAATTAATCTGTACATGGTAAAAATAATTAAATATTTCTATTATTTATTAACGATGCTTAAGCGAAATTTTACACTAAGTTATTTTAATTATATTATGAATTTGATAAAAGTAAATGTTGTAACTTTAGTTGTGTTTTTACCAAAATTATATTGATTTATTTATTACTCTGTACTATTTACTATTCAACAGATCAATCAGTCTAGTTACAGGTCAAAATTTACAAAATTATATGTTTACACTGTTTGTAAAGTAATGTAAATTTGAAAATGATGATATTTGACTGTTACAAACAAGGTAAAATTAAATAATAATTTTTATCTAATAAGTAAAGGTGTTAAAATATTTATTATTCAATTTATAATTGGAATTATTTATTGGGTTCTGGCTACTAGCTTCGGTTATACCGTCTTCAGGCGAACTAAAAATGCTAAAAAATACAACAATAAGAATATTGCAATACATTTCATTTACATACATTTAAATTTCTTTTGTGAAATTTATATATTTAAATAAATCAGATAAGCAGATAATAAATACAAATTAGGTAACATACCGTCCAGTTCGCTACAAATACTACTACTCATACTACACATAAATAAAATAGGTAAAATACATAAATTACATTTTTTTTTCACTGTGTCTAGCTTTGTTAACTAATCCAATAAGTTAGCTAAGCAAGTTGATTGTCAACTGTCTTTGAACCGCCTCATTGATTGATCAGTTGGCAAGTTAACCAATTGGTTAACTTACAAAGCATTTAACAATGCTGATTCTGTATTGTATTTAAATTAGAGCAAATTATAAATTCTTCAAAATATTACTAAAAAAATGTAAGATTCCCAAGGTAATAATTTAGTAGAACTCTCTCTCTCTCTCTCTCTCTCTCTCTCTATATATATATATATATATATATATATATATATATATAAATAACAATGTAAAGCAGTTGTGTTAATAAGTTAGGTCTAAACTAGGATTTAGATTAAGTATTAAGTCTGAGCTGTGAAGGGACACGCAGTGTCGTAAAGGGGAAGATGTAGTATATGCTTTGAACCCTATTAATTCGTTGGCTATAATCGTAGGACTGAACATACTAGCACCTGCTCTCTCTAAACCGTATTTATCTACTTATACGGACGGACCCTATATCCTAACTACACGTAATTAAGTCGTTACTAGTTAAACACGTTATTGGAGCCCGATTTTACGGGGTGGATACCAAAAATAAGCCAATGATTTTTTTTTGTCTTGTAGATGTTGAATTTAATTTGGTCTCTCAAATGGCATTTACAGTAAGGTAACGAGAACATACAAACAAGTTACTAGGTAACAAAATACGAGTAAGTAACTAGATCATAAAATTTATAAATTTTTAATGAATGGAAGCCAAATTTTATTTAAATCAGTGCCCTTTCACAGTGATTGATATTATATTTTCCTTTATAAATTTCTATTTCTTCTTTTATCAGTCCACTGTTAATATTGATGGGTCTTGCAATTATTACAGTATCTTCGAATTTTACATCATGAAGGTATTTTATCTAATTACTTATTTTGTTACCTAGTAATTTGTTTCTATGTTCTGTTTATTTACTGGAAATGTCATTTGTATCTTTTATCCTGATGAAGACGTACGTTGAGTTCGTTGAAACGTTGATAATTAATAAATATTAATACAGAACTAGAACCTAAAACAGTTTTATTTTATTGTATATATTTTTTTGGCAAATTTATTTTTGTATTTTATAAAAATATAATATTAATATTAACAATTATCATTATTTATTTTCAAAAAAGCAAAATTTAAAGATTTATTTTTGTTTACTTGCTTTAAAATTATTTAATATGGATGTGTGGAGACGCCGTTTTTAGTAACAAATTTTAGAATTCATAAATTTTACTAAAAAATATATACATTATATACATATTTTGGTTTTGTTCCCAAAATGATCAGTATATTTTTTCGGTTAATGGTTATTAAGTATTAAGGATTTTAAAATATCGATTAAGGTTACGGTTAACGTTTGCAAAACATTAACAAAAATACCGGTTAACCAGTTTAATTAACCGGTTTAACGTCTTGTTTGAAAGTGACAGTTTATTAATTTCAGCAACTTTTTGAGGAATTAAAATTGAACTGAATATTATACAAAGGCTTACCTCACAATTTTCCTATCTTTTCGTTACTAAAAAAGAAAAAAAAAACCGTAAAACTAATATATCGTTTATGCGTTTTCCACACGATTTGTCCGAGATGCATGTAAGTTCGTTCGTGACGCAAAATGTCCAATGCAGCGGAAGGACAATAAATAGTCTTTTCCTGCAGCCACCATATACTAACCACCACCTTCTCGCATATACATGAAGAAACTATTCTTCCGTTTTTGTGTTTGTCGTATATTTTCGCACATTTTCGTCGTTGTATTGTTCGGACACACGATTTAATCGAGCGTGCAAATCAAACGACAGTTTGCGATGGAAAATTATCGGTATATGTGTACGGATAAATATACATGTTGAAATCGATAAAGCAATTCTAAAAAACAAAAATCCAACTTTTTGTCTGATCATTACACTGTAAAAAAATAAAATAATAGCGAAATTACAGAAAAATAGTAATAAATTTAACTATAAAAAAATCGACAATTTTTTTTTACCACAATTATTCTGTATAACTACCTTAAAATTCTGTAATTTTTACATAATTCATAATAATCACATAAAGTAAGTAAAAATGACCTAATAAGTATGTAAAATTGCTTGCTTTCTGCAAATTGCATCACATACTTAATGTAGAATTACATATTGTTGATATAACTTCTTAAATTTTGTTAAATTATAGCGCGTGCATATTAATATCTGTAATAATTCATCAAAATAATGAGACTTAGTACATATTTTGTCTAATAAACCTAATAAAATATTTTAAGTGTAATTCATTCATTTCAAAATACATCCTTTATGTAAATTTAGAAATGTATGTAATTATACCAACAATAATATTACAGAACTAAACCTATTTATAGAAAATTCTTAACAACAAATTAACTGAAGTTCTGTAAATTTACTAAAAGAGACTTTACTAAAAAACTGTAATATTACATACATATGTACTTTTCTATCATATTTACATAATGTTTGTAATAGTTCTGATATTATGTATTTTTAAACAATTATGTACAATTACAGCAGTTGAGTAATTATACCAAGAAATACTGGACATCGTACTGTCCCATGGTTTGTACGTAAAATTATATAATTTTTTTTTAGAGCGTATTTTTTACATAACCAAAAATAGTGTTACACATTTTTTTAAATTAATTTAATTTATTTTTTTTTTTTAATTTAATTTACTTAGCAAAAAACATAAATTTACAATAACGTATAATATATATTCTGCATAGCATTAATATTTATAGTTTAAAAATTTAAAATAACAAAAATTAAATAATAAATTAATTTTTTTTGTTCGAACAAAAATATTACGAGCAAAATATTTATATTTATTATATATTTATAATAATAATAATTTCTTGAATTCATCGAAACGTCGATTGTTAATACAGAACTATAACCTGAAGCCGTTTTATTTTAATAATTTGTTTGGTTTTTGTTGACAAAAGAAATTAGAACCGGAACAAAAACATCTACTCCGATAAAGTTCTTTGACTCGGTGTCTCTGATAAAATTCTTTATTAAAATTAAGAAACTATTTACTACGTATTTGTTGATTAATTTGGTTATGTAGTAAAAGATTAAAATTTGTTAATTCTCTCCGGAAAATAATATCAACTATTATTTTAACTCAGAAAAAATAGTTTCTACGTGAACATTTTAACTACTTATTTTTGTGTGCGTGTATAGGTACATATGCACAGAAATTAGTTTTTGCCAAAAGTTTATATCCAAAGAATTTTCTTATCATTCACGTTTATGATACCTCTCATACGGGCCACAAATGTCCTTTTTTTACAATAATAAGTTGGTTTAATTATTTATTAAATAGAAATAAACGGAAGGAAATTATTGTAAAACATTTAATATAAAAAAGAAGAAAATTATTATATTAATTTAATTGTAATTTATTATTAAACAATGAATGAATAGACTGGTTTATATAATTAGTAGATTTTACGATATTTTTTTTTGTGAAAATTCTTTATATACCCATTACTACGGCCCAAGTTTTTTTTTTGTTTATATTCTTGGTATTAAGTTTTATTATTTCTAATTCCCTCCTTCGCATATACATTAAGAAAATTAAAGTGTGCAATTAAAAAAAAAAACGGAGATTAAGATTAATGAACTCGGACTAAGTATTATGTAGTTTTTCTTTTAATTTTTTCTTTGTTTTTAATTAATTACTGGTATAATGTGGTACATTTTCAGCACTCTTCTACATGCAAATATAATAATATTATTTTTTTTAGTAATTAATTTTTCTTTACTTTTAAAAAAATTAAAACGAAAAAATAGCAGTATAATACGAAATTATTATTATAATGTTTGAATAATTAGGAAAATTTTTGTCCAATTTTTGCAATATCGTATCTATTTCTTTCAATTTGAATGGTTTGTAAAAAATAATTTACTATTTACTTTGTACATGCTGCGACCCATAGTGTTTTTCTGGAATATATCTAATTGTAAAATTATTAATTATTTTTAATTCAACGGCAGTTTTATTTTTAAACTAAATATTAACTAATTTTATACTAAATATGAAAATAGTTATACTGTTACTATTAGTTTTTTTCTATTAAAATTTTTATTTTCATTAGAAAAACATAAGTTTACAGTTCAAAACACGTTTACTTTTGAGTTAAAAGTAAAAACCTCGGATCTAAAGTAAATATTTTTCTAAATGTAGGAAATAGGATACAACATATCAACATTAATTTATTTATTTAATAGCTACAGAGTGGTCCAAAAGTCACTAGACCATTTTAAAATAAAATAACTTTTTTATTAACATAGTAAAAAATTTTTCAAAACTCATATTAAAATAAAACGGGTTTAGGTTATAGTTCTCTATTAATATTTATTAATAATCGACGTTTCGACGAACTCAACGTACGTCTTTATCAGGAAATAAAAATACAAATGTCATTTGTATATTTTTGCTGATGAAGACGTACCTTGATTTCGTCGAAACGTCGATTATTAATAAGTATGAATACAGAACTGTAACCTAAAACCGTTTTATTTTAACTTTTTTATTTATTAATAATTCACATTTATTCTTTTATAAACAGGAAACACATTTCTTGGAAATAAATTTTATTTAGTTTTGATAATTACATCATTTAAATAACCACCTTTTTTTTTTGTAAAAAATTATTCGAATTTTAAATGGTCTAACGACATTTAGGCCATTCTGTATTTAACACTTTTATTAGATGGATACTTCGACTCTTAATCTTAAAATTGGATGAAATCAACTTAGAATATTATTTTCATATTAACTTTCTTTTAAATATAATAACGCGACAATTACAACCTAAATAAAGATAATTTGATTTTCTGATATTTCCGTAAAATTAACACGTAAACAACAACCAAACGAGGCAACCTGCTGTAACTATATACACCTTGAGTTAAACACTTATAATAATTGCAAGCAATATTCTTATGAAGCATAATCATAAAAACCTATGTACGTTCGCACAGAGAAAGAGTAATACGTTTTAAATAAAATGTTGTTTAACGACTGTGAAAGACACCGTTAGTTAAATGGTTAAAACTTAACTCTAAACCGTTCCTAAAGAAGAATTTTTGCATAATTTTTTGCCATTTTTTTACATTATACATAAGGATCATATTATTATTTTGCTTTCAATAAATTTATCCATAAAAAAAATTAATGATTTTTTTTGACGAGGCATAGTCGAATTTTTAGGTTAATTGTAATTTGGTACAAGTAATTAAAAGTTGGAAATTAGTTTTTGGATTGTGAAAAAAGTAATTAAAATAATATTGACTTTAAATTTTAATTATTGTAACAAAAAAGGCATTAGTTGAGTATTATATATGATGATAATTTTATTCAAACAGCGATTAATTTTAATACCGCGGTTTTAATTTAAAAGCGGATTTGGCAAATTAGTTTTTTTTTATTTTGTTTTATTGTAATAATTATTTTTATTATTATAATATTTATATTTGAAGATGAAGTAAAAAAAATATGTAATAAATATTATAGTGATAGTTCTGAGAATAAATATTTATATTTTTTATAGAAGTTACATATGTAGTTTTTTAATTGGCATGTTATTTTGCTAATTTGAAGACTATAATATCTATAAACATTTTTATATACGAGAATTAATCAAATAGTAATACTTCCTGATATTATATTGAAATTTTTTACCTATGCAAATGAGTAATGAACATTATTTGTGGGTTTTACAGTACTTTTTTTACTAATAGAAAATAGAAAAATGTGCTTTTTGATATATGAATGACATTTTAAAATAATTATGAGTCTTAGTAAATTTAAAAATATAGCCGAAAAGATAAAATTTTATTAACAATTATAATATTTCGTTTTGATTATACTGTACTAATGCCCTTATGCATAAACATTTTTGTTAAAAATAACCTTTTGTTAAAATGAAAATTTTTGGATCTTGTAAGAAATTTCGTTGCAATATATTACATAGAAAGATTGTTTATGGAATCCAAGAATACGGAGTTAGTATTTAAATTTTATAAATATTTAAAATAAAAAGAGAATTAATTTCTGTATATATTTTATTTCAATATCGACATTTCGATATATTCTACATACATTGTATCTTTATCAGGAAAAAATAATACGTATAGTTGAATTTATTAAATTTTCTGGGCTGGTATTATTAGAGTATATATTAGATTTATTAAAATTTATTAGATTTATAGAAATCTTAATTAGAAAAATCTTAATGTGATTTTCTAATGTTTTAGTTGTTTTGTTTTGAAAAAGAAAGATTTTCGATATTTTAAATCGTTTTAGATGAAATGAATGATTAAGTTTATTGTATTCATCTAATGTAATGTAATATTTTCTTTAGTTTGTTTAACAAATGTATGACAAACATTGTTATATATTACTAAATTCTTATTTGTTGATTTATTAAACAAAAAACAAAATTATTAAATTTAAATACAGTCATTTTCAAACAGAACAAAATCAATTTAATTCAAAAAGTGTGAAACTAACAAAATAAAAAAAGATAATCTGACAACATGATCTAATTCCCAAATCTTTTCGCGTTACCCAATTTGAACGTAACGCCGGCATGCGCGTTTTATATCGTTATCAAATCGCATGTGAACATGCCATAAACACCGAAAACATTTCAGTATTTCAGTGTTCAATGCGGCTATAAAGCAGACGGGGTCGTCACATGGCCAACCCTGATCTGATGTTTTCGACGTGTAACTACGCAGTCATTATCTTTCTATATATATGTATATAAAACATACTATATATGTATGTATATACATACACATATATATATATATATATATATATATATATATATATATATATATATATGAAGTTAAACTTGTGCACAAACATAGAAAACGACTCTCATCTGTTTTCTGTATTCTGTTTTTTTTTTTTTTTTGGTCAAAATCATTTATCATGATGCGATAAATCAAGATGGCTTTGAAAGGTTTTATTTGATAATGCGTCCATTGTTTTTTGTTTTGTTTTTTAGTAATTTTACTGATTTGGTGTTAACAGGATAAAATTGGGTTTCGAAAAGAATTATGGCCACGAACTATAACGAAACAAATTACAGTATTCAGAAATCTAAGGATTTCTAGATTGAATAAATTGTACTTTTTTTTTTAAATAATGGAAATTAAAATGTATTAAATGAAATTTGACACACTGTATTATTACAATGTTTTAATTGTTTTTTTTTTTTATAATTAAATTTTATCAGAACTAATTAGTTAAAAATTATGTGATTTTTATAGTGCAAGTAAAAATGTGTATGAGTTTTGATATTTTCTTATTCAGACATTTTGGAGATAATGTACACTGAGAAAAATTTTGCTTTTGTTCCAAGGTTTTTACTTTTATCTCAGAGAAATAAATGTGTTTTTGAACCTGTAAACTGTAAATTTAATAGAAGTAAAATATGCTAAGTAAAACTTTTATATAAAATTATTTACTATTTAGTTTAAAAACATTGGCTCGTATTCTCACCTCACTTTTAAAAGTGATTCTTGTCAAAATTACTTTTGCCGTTTACTTACTACGCAAATTTAATTAATTTATTTGAATTTTATAATATTAGATATAAAAATTTATATCAAAAATAAAAATACTATTCACATTTAATAATATATAGAAGAAAAAATGTATTTAAAAACAAAAATAAAAGCACTTTTTCATAAATACGGGCCATAGTATTTTTCTAAAATAAATGTAATTTAATTAATAATATTCAATTCAAATGTTATTTTTTAAAAAACAAAATATTAACTAATTATGAACAAAGCTTTAAAAGTTGTTATTAATATTTTTAATTCTATTTGAAAAACATAAGTTTACGATTCAAAAACACGTTCACTTAAATTAAACGTAAAAAATAACAAAAAACATTTTTTATATTATAATATGAACCACAATTATTTAATTTAGTTTTATATATATTATACATATTATTTATCTTCAATATTTTAACATTAACAATTGAAAAAAATTTTGAATCACAAGTGATTAATTTATTCTAACAATTATTAATTATAAATCTATATTATGCATGTTAAAACACAAAACGATTCCAGTCTAATGACTCATATAATACAAGAGAAACGCAACTTTTTTTTTTTGGAAAATTTTTCTTGACTTATAACACTGAGGTCATCTAGTATCACAAAGTGCTCCACTTTATACTACAAGATAAACAAAACAGTTCTAAATACTGCGCTAGAATACACATAACTAAAATGCCACATTATTTATTAATTAATTATAACTTGGGAACAAAGTCATTAGCAGAAAGAAAAGAAAAAACTGAGCAGGGCAAATATGACATCTGCCTGTAGCAATTCGAAATTCTTTTTAAACTATTTCTAGTTAAAGTATTTATAAAATATTTATATTTTATTAATTTATATTTGTAGTTCCGTATCGTAATTGGTTCTAATTATTTTAAACAAATACAAATGAATACATAATTTTTACCACTTTGACTGCAAGGAAATTAAAAATCAAAAATTAAAAAAATGTAAATCTCTACAACTTCAGTGGGCTTTACACGGTCAATTAGGAATGACAGTTTGACTGAAAAATCATTTCTTGACTTTGACACTTGTCTTGCTCTTACATCTTCAATCAGAATATCAATCTTCGGTCTGAATGTAATTCCGAATCATCGCGTAGGTCATTCATCCGATTTGCAGCAAATTTTCAGGATAGGTTCATTTAGTGTTTAAGATGAGCATGTAATTTATTTGTTTCCAGTGAAAAACACTACTAAAGTTTAAAAAATTATTATGGTTACATTAATTATCCGTGATTACTCAAATTTTCACAACAGTTTCTCCTAGTGCTCACAAAAATTATGTAATGCTATTATCGTACAGGGTTGACAACTTTCCCAGAAAAACTACTAAAATATAAAAAAATTAAAACTTATTATTGCTACATTATTTATCCGTAATTTATCAAATTTTTACAAAGGATACTGACATAAATTATATAATTGTAATAAAAACAGAGTTGTCAACTTTCCAAGAAACAAATTACTAAAGTTTTCAAAAATGTATTATGGCTACATTATTTATCCGTAATTAACCAAATTGATATAAAATATTCTCTTAGTGACCACATAAATTATATAATTTTATTAAAGTTCAATACTGCTAACTCTCCGAGAACAAAATCACTAAATTAAAAAAAAATATGGTTACACTTTTTATTCAAAATTAGTCAAATTTTTACAAAATATTTTTTTAATATTCACAAAAATTATATAATTTTATTGTTATACGGCGTTGCCAGCTTATGATGTCAAGATCTTGATATTTAGGATTTATATATTTGAAGTAAACGTATGAATTAATAAGTAATTAGTAATAATTAGTAGGAATTAATATTTTTGAAAAATCATGGCCATAGTTTTAATGAAGTTACATGGATTAGAATAATATTACATAAAATTGCTACATATAAATACTTCCTTTAAAAACAATTATACTTTAATTTATTAACGTTGGAATATAAATACTCTAATTGGCTTTATAATTATTTGAAAATATTTCAAAATAAATGACTTAATTTTCTGATACAAACTAATGCGATTGCCTCCGGTGAAACACGAATCAAATAAATGAGCATCAATGCAAGATGATTCCGAACTTTCTAGCAATAGAACTGTCAAATTGTTTTTCTTTTTACATTTTGAGGTTAGTGCGGTTATTCACTATATTTCACTTCTGTGGCGATTTATTTTGCAAATTTTTTTTTCGTGTGATAGTTTTTTTTATGTGTGGTTGAATGATTTTTCATATTTTTCAACTTATTGTTTGTGGTTACGGAAGTGCGGTTAATGTGATATAGTTATCTGGTTAATTTTGCGAAATATGATAGTTGTTATATTTGCATACACCTGGAGAAATGATATATATATATATTTGATAAAAAATCTGACAAATAGGTTTCCTATATGAAGTGATAAAATATATAAAATACATTTATACTATGCAAATAAAACTACTATGCATAAATAGATATGACTTTTATTAAAATAGATAAAAAATGCTTTTACTCAAATAATATAATAATTATTAGTTTTAAAATTATTTGTAGATCACCAGATATGAGCGAAAACTAAAATTTTATATAATTTAATTTTTCTTTATAATTTTTTATTTTTAATTGTAGATAATTTTAAGTAAAACTTTCTTTATGTAACTTTTAATTTAATATTTATTGGCGTAATGTAAATTTGTTTTTCACTTACTGTTCTTGAGTTACAAGCACCATTTTTCAATTTTTTTATTGTTACTATTATGACTATTTTTTGCAGTTAGAAAGCTTATTTTTTCCTGATTTTAGCGAATAGAAACCTTTTTTTTTATTATAGCAAATATAATAAAAATGATCGAAAATAGAAAAACTATTTATATTTGATTAAAAACGGAAACAAAAAATTATTTTAAAATTAACGAAAAAGTGAGGTAAGAATACGGGCCATAGAGTTTTATTTTTACAATTAATTATTAAAATGTTTCATCGAGAAGTACTGAAATTATAAATTTTTGAAAATAAAACGTTTCTTTATCATCATAAATTCTCCGAATACTTCAACCAAATAGAAAACAAAAGTATCTAAAAATATTATTTATATAACAAAATAAGAAAATATATAAATTCTTTATCTGTGCAATTGCGCTTGTGTGTATGCAAAAAAAAATGAGTGCATAATGTAATAATAATGTTTTAAAGCAATTTTGCAAATTGGCCCGACAGTCGAAAGGTGTAACATGGAGAAAGCTGTAGTAAGTCTGTAAGGTACATAACATAACATAACATATAAGATACATATATAATATGAATTATTATAACAAGTTATAATGGCTGGCTGGCTGGGGTTATGTTTTATTCGAGCAAATGGCTGTATGGTGATAAATTTGAAATTATATTACTGAAACTGTCGCTAGGAGAACTTACCAGCGAACACATAAAAATTTCAAATTGTAGTAAGTAGTTTCGCTTACTTTTTTTATACGGTTATATTATGTAAAATTTGAAATGATTATTTTATTTTGCTTGCCAAATGTTACTTGTGCGTATGAGAAATATATTTAATTAATCATAAAATAAAATATATTAGTTCCTATGTATGTTAAAAAAAATTAAATCTTTTTTTCATTAAGAAATTTATATGAAGTGAAATTTAAATTTATCGTTTTTTGCTTAATATATTTCTACCAACTGTTACATATAGTAAGAGAAGTATGATAATTATACCAATTTTGAATTAAGTTCTTTATAACATGAATCAACTGTTTAATTGATATTAATCTGTTGAATAGATTTTTAAGATCCGTGCTTAGTTTATTGTAGTTATTGCTTATGTTTTACGAATATTTTACAACAGAAAAATATTTCGAAAAAAATATTAATTAAAAGTTGCTATATAAGTTATCGGAGAGTTGAGGAAGCGCATTTTGGTTACTAGAAACGAAAAAAACGTTGAATAAGCGCGAAATAAAAATGTTGAATAAGCGCATCAAAATATTAGGTTGGCTTAGGGTAGGTTAGGTTAGGTTAGATTAGTATTTATAAATATAAATAACAACTTTTATTTGTTACATTTTAAATGAAACTGCTTTAGGTTCAAGTTATTTATTTATGATCGACGTTTCGACGAACTCGACGTCCGTCTTCATCAAAAAACTGATACAAATGACATTACAGTAAATAATAGAACATGGAAACATGTTACTACAAAATTTTATAAATTTTTAATTAGTGGAAGAAAAATTTTATTTAAATCAGTGCCTTCATTCACAGTGATTTATGTTACTTATATTTTTTTTTTATGTTATTCTTCACAAAACTTAACATATTCATATACATTTATATAAACATTTTTATTTGTTTGTGTAATTTGAGACCGTAGATAAAAGTTTGTCTGCAACTTGTGAGTAAACTTGGTGTTATGACATTTGTTCAGATGTTTTCGGGCCTTGCTACGCTCGGCTCGAAATTTCCAAACTCATGTCATTAAATTCATTTTTACACACTTGTTACATAAATAACTATTACATTCTTTTTATTATTATTATTTAATAAATAAAACTGAAAATTTTTTTAAAACAAAAACGCATTGGTAAATAAACAACAACAAGAAACTGAAACAAATGCAAGTTTCTAATTGATTATTTCTTCTTATTATTCTCCAATACATTCAGTTGTAAGAAGTAAAGAAGTTAGAATCACACATGCGCAGCAACACATGCTTAAAAGATACACATTCATAAAATAACAAAGTTACATATTATACGTATGTTTTAAATAATTTCTGGTCAGCTTTTGAATTTCACCGCAGCGTGCACTCTGGCGCTGTATCTACAGTAGCTTTTGAAAGTTCATATCCGGTTTCCAGTGCATGTGTACTTTTAACAGTTTAAATTCTCTCGTGATTATGGTTACTTGTTCGTGATACGTGAACATTATATTTCGATGTATTTGTTTTTATTTTAGTTAAGATATTATTTAAGTTGAAAAATGAAAAGGATTCTTAGTTTTTAATATCTGTTATTATATATATCATTTGTGATTGAAGAAGTTTTGAAAGGAATATTTTTAGATTTTTTTATTATTAAGAGGTGTTTAAGACGAAAATGTTTTTAGAATTTTTAAGTAATTATTGCAAAAAAAAATATATGAAATAATATGATATTAAAAGTATAGTTAAAATTAATCGTCCGTATTCTCACTTCACTTTTAAAAGTGATTTTTGTTAAAATTACTTTTATCGTTTACTTAAAATTACTTTTATCGTTTACTTAAAATTACTTATCAAACAATTTTAATAAATTTATTTGAATTTTATAATATTAGATATATAACAAATGTATCAAAAGTAAAAATACTATTCATATTTGCTAAGATGTAGAAGTAAAAAATAAAAGCACTTTTTCATAAACAGCAGAGGTGATTTTTCTATATATTTTTAGAGGAAATAAAGATTCCAAATAGGAGTATGATTATAGAAAATTAAAACAACTCAAAAGATCAATAATTTTGAGTTAATTAAAGGCTAAAATTCTTAGACTTCATGAAAAAATTCTTCTTTCTTGAGAAATTGATTTTCTATAAGTAATATTCTTTTTTTATTTGTCATATTATTTGAAATAATAAAATTATATTTCCAATTTCAAGAACCATTATTTGAAAAAACATTTTATTTTTTAGTAAACATAGTAGATTTTTTAGTAATTACAGAGAAAGAACTCTTTGTGTGTGAATAGATTTTTTAATAGTTTGATTGTATTTAATTTAAATACTTGAAAAATGTAAATATTTAGATATTAAAATTATGATAATCGGAAGAGAAATTTGTCTGTTTTATTAGTTTTGTATTAAATAATATTTAATAGTCATTAAAAATATTTAGACCACCTTTTTAAATTAATTTTATCGATATAGGAAGTCTCTACATTTATTAACATAAAATAATTTAAACTAGATCAGTAAGTAATTCAGATGCAGAAATATTTTTTTAATGTTCATTTCGTTCTTAGTTTTTTTTTTAAGGTCTCTCGCGAGTATTTTAGCTATTATTTTTTTTGTGTTTGTAAAATCAATATGAAAACGGAAGATGATATATTCTAAAATCTAGACTACAACAACATTCTAGGTCTTTCATTTATTTTCACCATGTTGTTAAAATTGAAACAGACAATTTCTGATGAATAAGTATACGGTATATGTTTGGTTTGTCTGATTCTTACACATATATATATATATATATATATATATATATATATATATATATATATATATATATATATATTGTACGAAATTTTGCTACAAGGAATATGTTAATATATCGTAGAATTTTAATTAGTTTCGCCAATCACCAGCTGAGCCATAACTCAGGCGCCAACTATATCTATTTTTATCTTTTTCAATTTTTTATGACCGTTTATAAAAAAAATTCGGAATACTTATATATACTTATACTTATTATATGTAATTATAATTTTGTTTTTTTTTTCTTTCAGGTAAGTCACTTGGGTTTTGAGACTGTTTTTTCTTGACTAATTTTGTAAGTATTATTTGTTATCGAATTTATTATAATAAAATTATTTAATACCAGGTAAATTATTCGATAGTAAGCAAGGAATATAGTACTAAGACAGGTTGCGTTATAAATGCCATTCCGTCTATCATATTTGATAACTTATGCATTAGTACAAATTACATATACACTGTAAAAAATCGGTGTAAATTTACAATAATAATCCTGGTAATTTTACTATGAATTTAACTATGATTTTTATTTCTTTTGTAAATTTACTAAAATCTGTAGGTAAATATTATATTGTAGAAATTTTATAATATTATTGGAATTTTACGATTTTTTAGTTTGTTTTTTACATCTAAATATTTATTTTATGTAATTATACAAATAGTTTTATATAAAAATGTAAAAAATTTACATACAATTAGTAAAATTACAACTTTACGTGCTTTTTGTAATAATACACATGTATTTTGTATTATTATAGAGATTTTACAATTGCCTATAGGCAATCTACAACACAGTGTTTGTAATATATGCTATTCGATATTCATAATTTTTTTTTTCACACATATTTTTAATACACATAGCGCAATATATAAATTTGACGTTTTAGATTTATCAATTTATAGAAAAAGATACAGTATGTCACTTTTGATAGAAAAGCAAATTAAATACAAGCGACTTAAACACTATTGGCCATTTTTGTTTTGTTTCCTTCAGAGTAAGTACACTCTAAACTGCGTTCTGGTGCGATCTATCTTGATATTAAGTCACCTGATATTAGGTTTATTGCAACCTGTTATTACATCGGTTTAGAATCAGTTCAGAACTGTCTGAGGCATGCGCAATGCAGATTTAGCTTGTAATTTACCATATATTATTTTTTATAAATAACAGACATTCATTACAAAATAAATATTGGTTAATTTAGAATTTTTGTGATTTATTTGAAAATGGATCAAACAATTGACAATCTGTATTCAATCTCAAAAAGTTGTTGAATAAGAACTAATTACGGACCTTTTTTTATTAATATATTTACTAATGTTATTGAAATTATAAATCGTAAAAAATATGTGATAATTATAATAAATATATGTTTTCATATTCGTATATTTGCTTGGTACCTGTTTCGATGTTTTCACGGTCGAGTTTAGAAATAAGTTTTGTTTCGGAGAAGAACCTAAAAAGCGAAAGAAAAAAATCTAACGGACGAAATAGAGTTAAAGTAAAATGAAAGAAAAAAAAAGAAACCGATTCTGATTTGTTTTCACCTAGTTCTTCGAATTAATAATCCAAGAAATATATTCTCGAAAACGTTTTCTTGTGTTACAACAGTCGGACTTCGGCTATACATGTTACATTTTGATTTATTAGAGGGTTAGAAGAATTATAATATTGCTTTCTTTATGTTACTCGTATTTAATATTCTGTTTTTCATTTTTTATTTGTAAAAAAATACAATAAATATTCCGTTAATATTTATTGTATTATTTTTAAATGTTTTTTTTTATAACTTGCAATTAATACCGAGTGTTTCAGAAATATTAACTTAAATATGAGTCATTTATTCCACAAGAAATTTAATTTCAACATAGTTTAGAATATCTATATGACGTAACTATTGAAAATAAAAAGATAATTGCAAGATCCAATAATATTAATAATAGTATTTCTGTAAAGAAAAGTTCAAATATAAAATATTTTGAGTTTTTTTTTTAATTTTTTGTCTTTTTGGGCCTCTAATTTTTGGATGAATAAACATAGTTTAATTTGTAATTTAATAGAGGATTTAAAACTAGAAAAATACATAGTGCGCCTTACTAAACAATCTTTTAGAACTTTAAGTTCAAGTTCTGTATTGAAATCTGAACCTAATATTTGGAATATTTTATTATTTTAGGTAAAAGAAAAATATAAAATTAATGTAAAAATAAATTCGATTAAAGGTAGATACACAGTTCAATTACAGATTTTTTTAGTAAACAAATTACAAGGAAGTAAATATTGCTTGTATGTCAGTAATGAGCCTACAAAACATTTATATTATACGGTAATATTTTCCATTTAAAATTCTTCTAATTTTTGAAATTCCATTTCTTCGAATGTTTTAACTTTTCGTATAAGCTCTAGAGGCATTCAGTACTTATAACAATATGATTACGTAGAGCTATTTTCAAATAAATCACGTACAAAAACATTGTGGTGTATACTTATTCATGTAATGTATATAATACTTAGAGAGGATTAATTTATCTTTACGCTTTTGCTTTTTAACTCTTTGTATTTGGCTAAGTTACTGCATCCGGCATAAAAGAGGGGGGTTTCCCTACCTATATTTATAGGTTAGTTTTTATGATGGGATACAAATATTTTGATTAATCAGCTTTTAAATTCTCAAGTACGTAGTGTGTTTCTGGTACAGATAGAATTCTAGGATTTTATTATTAGATTAGTTTTGAAGTTGTACCGGTAACTAACAGTAAGCATTTTTATTATTTATAACTGTTTATAGATAAACGATTATGAACTATATATTGTAGTTTGCAATTTCAAATATTTATATTTTAATAATAATAATAATAATAATAAAACTGATGAAACATAATTTTTATGAATAAAATCTTTTATATTAAATATCTATGCATTATATAATGCAACAATTATATAACGTTATTATATAACGATATGTAAATAACGTTATAAAAATAATTTTTATTTGTAACTGAAATTATCTATAAAATGTAAATTAAAGAAAAATATTAAGTACCAAATTAATTTTCATGTTTAAAGTACAAACAAAACAAACAAACAAACAAAACGTTACGAAATAACATTATCGGTTATTATCACGTTATTTAAATATCGTTACGTCGCTGTATTAGAAATTATAATTGAATTGTTGTTATCGTTAGGTTATGCATATATAACGTTAAACTAACTATTAGACTATAATTTCTAATACAATAACGTAATGATATTTCAATAATGTTATAATAACCGTTTTAACGTTTTTTGTAACGTTATTCTCTATTAGTTTTCTTTGAAATATATATTTTGTTTGTATTTCATACATGAAAATTAATTACAAATAAAAATTATTTTTATAATGTTATGTAATTAAAGCAAATAATAAATAACGTTATATAATAACGTAACGATTTGAAACGTTATTTTATTCCTACGTAACGTTATATAAACATAACAATATATTTTTTAAATGTTATTTATAACCTTATGTAACAAAAACAAATAAATAAATAACATTATACGGTAACGTAACGATTTGAAACGTTATTTCATCCCCGGTTGTGATTAACAAATGATCTAGTTTCTAGTATTTATAAAATTTTATCATCCTTAAAGATGTTATAAGAAATTGAAATTTATTAAAATCTTTGTAATAATTTTATATTTGATATATTTTAGCTGTGAAATTAACAAAAATATGTTACCATAAAAACATAAAAAAAATAATCTCAGTCTTTGAAATTGTGGGAGAAACCATATTCTAGCCTAGAGCATTTATCTTTTTCTGTTTTAAGTTGACTTAAATCTTTACACAGTTTTGTTTATGCTAAATCCCGTAAAATTGCAACATCAATCAACTGGCTAGAAAAATAGAAAACAAACTCTGAAAAATCTACCCTTCAGCAAAGTCAAATCAATCTTCTTCAATTCTGTAATTTCCACTTCAAAATCAGGTAGAAAAACCGAAAATAAAACTATAAGTATTTCACTATTTTTACCTTCCTTAAGTTAACTACTTAAGTAGGTTTGTGGGGAAAACCTGCAAAATAGGATACTTGTACAATTTTGGATTTGAAAAATAATGACCCGTTTTTTTAAATTAATTTTTTTTTTTTGAAAAAGTACTTTTATCTTTTATTTCAAAACTAATTTTCACTTCTATTTTTTATCAAATATGACTATTTTGATCTTTTATTACAAAATTTAAATAAGCTAATTTAGAATTGCCTTATAAATATTTTTACTTAAACGTCAAAAGTACTTTTAACAAAAAAAAAAATTTTAAAGTGAGTTGAAAATAGGGAATACCCATGTTTTCAAAAACTTTATCAGATGTTAAATTTTAGCATGACATTCGACCTGATTCTTTAATAAAGTTGCTAAATTTTAACAACGTTCCTAACCACATTAGCCAATAATATTAGCTGACACTAAATAAAAAATGAAAATGAGAACTGTTATACTTGTTTCTATTGGTTAGAGTTGTTAGCAACGTTACTAAAACTTAGCAACTTTGTTAGAGAATCAGGCCGATTGTAATATATTATGTTACGAGGAGTAGAAAACGATGATTGTTATAATCTGGGCGAAACACAAAAAGAGCTTTTTATTCCGAATGACATATACAATTTTTAACCACTTACTAGGTAACAAAATACAAGTATCTAGATTACAAAATTTATAATTTATTAATTAAAGGAAGCCAGATTTTATTTAAATTATTGCTTTTTTTTGTAAATTTTTATTACTTCTCTTTTATGTTTTGACAATCAGAAATTAAATTTAATTTATACCTTGTAACGCGGCGAAATTTAGAATTAAATATCAAATTAATTAAACGACAATTAATCATTTAAATTTAAAAAACTTTAATTATCCCGTGATTTTAGGACCCAACTACGTTATGTAAATGAATAACAAAAATTAAGTAACCCCAGTGAACTTTAAAAGTCGCCGAACTGCAAACAGGAGAGTACATAAAATGATTTGAAATAAAAGTCACATTTAGTTTAACTATGTCGATTTATTGTGCATGAGAAATTTGTAAAATTATATAATTATTTAAATATTTCAATATTTTTAGTGTTTGTCTGTATTTGGTTTACAATTTCATTAAAAGATTTAGAATAAATCGTTAGGGGCGGCTCGTCAGTGCATCTTGTGCGCAAATAATAAATTCGATATAAAAACTCTAATAACAACGTAACTCAAAGAATCCTTTATTATACTTCGGAAGGTGTAGTGTATTCTGTGGGTGACCACAATTCAAAAGAACGGGTCGGACACATACTCAAAGAGATATGCTGTCACTCGTGAGGGTCAGGATTACTGCAGACCAAGAGCTCGTGTATTAGTAATCATGTGAGAAGTATGTATAAAGTACTCGCATCTAAATGCCCGAAAAATTCTATATTTTAATCCGACGAGGTACCAAAACCAATGTACAATAATTATTAGTTATTTGCCAAATAATATGTAATTTTATACGTGTAAGTGTAAGTGTATTTGGGGAATATGGGAGTGTGAATACATTACGTAATTGGTGCGTGATCGTCTAGTGAAATCATGGTCGAATCGGTGTCTCACGGATTCTCGCTACCCCCAATCAGACGCGGGTCGCCCGGCGTTGCAACGATGGCCCGGCGCGAAGAGTGTGTTGACGTATCGGTTACTGGCGACGACGATGGCCCGCTGACTGGGTGAGCTCTGGCCATGGTTTGAGTTTACACGTGAACTTATCTTCGTGAAACTTTTGAACAAGTATACTATGTTTTCTGAGAGTTTTTAAGTTTTCACAGCTTTGATTACTTTAACGGCACTTGATTCACGTAGTGAAACCAGCCGCTATGGCACAAAGCTATTTAAACCGTTCGCACAATATTACTCTCTTTAAGTTTTCGTAGTTTGATTACTTTAACGGCACTTGATTCACGTAGTAAAACCAGCCGCTATGGCACAAACTACTAAACCGTTCGCACAACCCGCCAATCTCTCAGAATTTAAGTTTTCACAGTTTGATTACTTTAACGGCACTTGATTCACGTAGTGAACCCAGCCGCTATGGCACAAACTACTAAACTATTCCCTCTTCTGTATCTTATTTCTGAGAGATGACAAGGTTACCTAGTATAATGAACTATACCATGGGCCAAGCTTCCCTGATTCTGATTCTAGACCAGAATGCCTCTCATGAGATCGGTCAGCCCTCATATACTCCTAGTCCACGTTGACTTGCAACAAAGTTCGCATATACCAAATCATTAGTAAGAGTAGGACATAACAACAAGATATAATATTTTACCAATCAAATTACACTTCTAACATCCTTGTTGAAGATTACTGGCTGAAAATGACATCATAATTTTCTACACCCAATAATATTAACATTTGAAACCTATCTTACAAATAATCGCTTTGCATTGGCTAGGATAGGAAATAGAAGGATGTGCCCATAATCAGAAAAACAAATTCTTAAAAACAAAATTGTTTTCAAAATAAAGTACCCCAAACTACAAAAGAATTGGGTCAACCTTTCATGTACGCACGTGTTTATACCTAAACATAACAAAACCATAAATGACCCCTAAAGAAATGTATTTCTCAATAAGCAAAACAACACAATAAAACAGTAACGTCCGGCGTACCAGATGTTGGTTTTAAAATATACGTAAGGTTCAACGTCCCAGATGTGGTTTTTAAAATACGTAAACAAGTACAGTTGACATAATTATTATCGAAACACATTCTTAAAAAAATATTAATAGTAAGATAAATTAATAACATAAAAAATTAAAAATTAGGTACAGATATTTGCCTCGTTTCATTCGCCCCCTTTGTTATTCACTGAAATGAAATTGAATGTTAATAACAAATCTAACTGGAAAAGAAAATCAAATAAATATCTGAAAAATAGAGATGGAAGAAAAAATTATAAAGTACAATTAGTATTCTTAATTCTAAACCACATATGTACTAGACGCATTATTGAAATTATATCACAATTAAACCCAACTCATTAGACACAAATTTTTACATTTTATATTATTAAACATAGCCCAAAGCCTACCTATCACATTTAGCATTTTTCCTCTTATATTCTTTGACGGAAATAGAATATTTCTTATAATTTTTAAATAAAATAACCACCGGCGAACATAACAACCAAATTCTTAACAACTAATGATAGAATGTCAACACAACAAAACCTTTTATACCTTATAATTTCATTCATGCATAGCCTAACAAGCCGATTCCATGACTGAGTATCTTGTGAAATTTTGGGAAAAATATAAAATCTCAAACATTTTTGAGTATTATTATCTTATAATTTAGCCTGCCTGTCACATATTAAACTTTAAAATTTATCGAAAGAATTTTTTTTTCCATATAAATTAAAACTTTAATTTATACCATAAATACCCGTAGTCTAAATAAAATATCTCTTACAATATCCAAACGAAATACACACAAGACGAAAGTATTAATAGCCAAAATCTTAACAACTAACGATAGAATGTTAACCATAAAAAAACTTTTATAACCTAAGATCTAGCCTACCTATCACATATTAAATGCAGATACCTTTTGTATTCTGATATAACTTATATAAAGTCATAATCAATATTAAAATACAATAAATACTCTTAATTTAAACATTTTATATTTCATACTATTCACATAAACAAACAAATCCAAACCATCGGTAATCAAATTCCTAAACAGAGCAAAATGTCATAAATAAAGTACATGTAATACACTTTCGATTTCTACCAAAAATATGTGTCAAGTTTAAATATCTGAAAGAAATATTAATCTTTACGTACTTGCTATCATAACCCTCTGTACATTGTCGGTGCCAGTGGTCGCAAATTGGTGGCATGTAACCATATTTGAACAATAAAACAAAAAACCAAAATTTAATTAAAATAACTTTCTGTCATCGTTCTCCAGTCACTAAACTTAGTATACGCTAAACCATTACAAATATTTAATTCTAGCATGATATACATAACATTAAAATATATGCCTGCTTTTTTTTTGCAATTTCCTACAAATTTCTATCACTACCTAATAGTAACTAATATAACCAAATATAATACGCACATACACACATCATTGTAATTTTTTTGATATAATTAATTATAAAATTCAGTAAAAACTAGTAAAATTCAGAGAATTTTCAGTCAAAATGTAATTTGAGTTTGGTATTCCCTGGTCTATATTATGCGTCGTCTTTTGTAAGTTGCAAAGAACCATAAAATAATAAACCGCAGAAGGGTAGATGAGGGCTATGACCTATGAAACAAAATTCTATAGCAACATACCATTGAAAATGAAAGTGAAATTCATTTCTTATACACACAAAATAAATATTACTATCTCTGTAATATTAAAGTCAAAATTAAATACGTATTTTTCTTAAATTAAAATAAATATCCACGCCCCCAGTACGTTGGAACCTATCTCTGTAATTTTTTCTAAATAAATCACATAAATTATAACATTTGTTGATCTATTGGCCTGTCTGTCAAATAAACAAAATATAAATTAATATTAGTGTTGTATTAGTTTGTTCGTTCTACGCCCCCATATATTCAAACTACTGGACCCAAACGTGGCCGTGTGTCTACAAATAAACAGTTTATAAATAATAAAATTATTTCCTAATAAAATTTCAAATCATTCTTTAGTACTCAAAGTGCTTGCATTCGGGCTTCAAAAAACTTTCAATCCTGGTCTCCGGTGCCAATTGTAACGCGGCGAAATTTAGAATTAAATATCAAATTAATTAAACGACAATTAATCATTTAAATTTAAAAAACTTTAATTATCCCGTGATTTTAGGACCCAACTACGTTATGTAAATGAATAACAAAAATTAAGTAACCCCAGTGAACTTTAAAAGTCGCCGAACTGCAAACAGGAGAGTACATAAAATGATTTGAAATAAAAGTCACATTTAGTTTAACTATGTCGATTTATTGTGCATGAGAAATTTGTAAAATTATATAATTATTTAAATATTTCAATATTTTTAGTGTTTGTCTGTATTTGGTTTACAATTTCATTAAAAGATTTAGAATAAATCGTTAGGGGCGGCTCGTCAGTGCATCTTGTGCGCAAATAATAAATTCGATATAAAAACTCTAATAACAACGTAACTCAAAGAATCCTTTATTATACTTCGGAAGGTGTAGTGTATTCTGTGGGTGACCACAATTCAAAAGAACGGGTCGGACACATACTCAAAGAGATATGCTGTCACTCGTGAGGGTCAGGATTACTGCAGACCAAGAGCTCGTGTATTAGTAATCATGTGAGAAGTATGTATAAAGTACTCGCATCTAAATGCCCGAAAAATTCTATATTTTAATCCGACGAGGTACCAAAACCAATGTACAATAATTATTAGTTATTTGCCAAATAATATGTAATTTTATACGTGTAAGTGTAAGTGTATTTGGGGAATATGGGAGTGTGAATACATTACGTAATTGGTGCGTGATCGTCTAGTGAAATCATGGTCGAATCGGTGTCTCACGGATTCTCGCTACCCCCAATCAGACGCGGGTCGCCCGGCGTTGCAACGATGGCCCGGCGCGAAGAGTGTGTTGACGTATCGGTTACTGGCGACGACGATGGCCCGCTGACTGGGTGAGCTCTGGCCATGGTTTGAGTTTACACGTGAACTTATCTTCGTGAAACTTTTGAACAAGTATACTATGTTTTCTGAGAGTTTTTAAGTTTTCACAGCTTTGATTACTTTAACGGCACTTGATTCACGTAGTGAAACCAGCCGCTATGGCACAAAGCTATTTAAACCGTTCGCACAATATTACTCTCTTTAAGTTTTCGTAGTTTGATTACTTTAACGGCACTTGATTCACGTAGTAAAACCAGCCGCTATGGCACAAACTACTAAACCGTTCGCACAACCCGCCAATCTCTCAGAATTTAAGTTTTCACAGTTTGATTACTTTAACGGCACTTGATTCACGTAGTGAACCCAGCCGCTATGGCACAAACTACTAAACTATTCCCTCTTCTGTATCTTATTTCTGAGAGATGACAAGGTTACCTAGTATAATGAACTATACCATGGGCCAAGCTTCCCTGATTCTGATTCTAGACCAGAATGCCTCTCATGAGATCGGTCAGCCCTCATATACTCCTAGTCCACGTTGACTTGCAACAAAGTTCGCATATACCAAATCATTAGTAAGAGTAGGACATAACAACAAGATATAATATTTTACCAATCAAATTACACTTCTAACATCCTTGTTGAAGATTACTGGCTGAAAATGACATCATAATTTTCTACACCCAATAATATTAACATTTGAAACCTATCTTACAAATAATCGCTTTGCATTGGCTAGGATAGGAAATAGAAGGATGTGCCCATAATCAGAAAAACAAATTCTTAAAAACAAAATTGTTTTCAAAATAAAGTACCCCAAACTACAAAAGAATTGGGTCAACCTTTCATGTACGCACGTGTTTATACCTAAACATAACAAAACCATAAATGACCCCTAAAGAAATGTATTTCTCAATAAGCAAAACAACACAATAAAACAGTAACGTCCGGCGTACCAGATGTTGGTTTTAAAATATACGTAAGGTTCAACGTCCCAGATGTGGTTTTTAAAATACGTAAACAAGTACAGTTGACATAATTATTATCGAAACACATTCTTAAAAAAATATTAATAGTAAGATAAATTAATAACATAAAAAATTAAAAATTAGGTACAGATATTTGCCTCGTTTCAACCTATTAAAAATACAGACTTTTCGATTTTCAACGTAATTTTTGTTTTTTCAATAATTGCATATATTTTAAAATAACAGCTGATTAGTGCATATTTTTTTTTTATTTTTTCAAGTGGTAGGCTGTAAGGATACCGATTAGTCACAATTAGACAAGACAGTATTAGACACATTTAGTCATAAGATAACATAAATTTTTATAATATAATGAAAACACATTAATTAGCCATAAAATTTTGTAATGATTAAGCATGTCTGCATTATAAAATATATGTGACTAAATGTGTCTAATTGTGTCCAACTGGTGTCCAAACTTATATTTCGTTAAAAAACCCAACATATTTGTATACAAGTACTCCATTGTGGCCAAAAACCTTTCGACAGTTTGTAGTATAACATTAACCTAGGTACGTAACAATTGCCAATCACACCTTGGCCATAGCCCACCTTGACCGAGGTAAAGAAAAAGGTTGCTTGCTGCATCACAAACATTGACGCGTATACACACATAAGTTCCTAGAGAGTGAGAGAGAGCGCGATTGTGGATGCATTTTAGAAAATGCATTTTAGCGTTCTACTGAGTATAGACTGCAAATGCAGGCACTAAGTTTTTAAACTTAACGCTAACTTAAGCCGGTTTAACCAGAAGTGGTGCGGTGGGGATAGGCATCAGGAAGGCCTCGGCCTCCGAGGTCGAACAAACGACAGTCGTATTCTGAACTTTGTTGATGGTACACAACCCAAGAGTACTTCAAAAAATCGTCAAATGTTCCTGTGTAGTTTGTGTTTTGTTTCGTTGACATAGCGTTGCGCTTTTTTTCAAATTTTTGTGATTGATTGTACTTTGTTTTAAAGAGTTTAAAGATTATTTTTCGTTATTCAGTGGTTTGTGATTGTGAATTATTTTGATTTTTTTGGATTTTTTTCTGGATTGTGAATTGATACATGTTAGTGTTTTTGAGGATATTATGGTTCTTCTTGCAAAGCACGGTTTGTTTCTATTTTTATTTACAGTTTTTATTTTGTACGATTCTATAATTTTTTTTAAATAGACATTTCAAATGCTTTATTTCCATTTCATGTTTTTTTTTTAGTAATATTATATAAGTTAACATAGTAAAGAAATTTTCAGAACTCATTATATTAAAATGAAAAAGTTTTGGGTTTCAGTTCTGTATAATTTTAAATTTAATTTCAACGTTTCGATATACTACACGCACGTAATCATCAGGAAAATAATAATAAAACTAGTAACTGCACTGAAAAAATTTAGGAATTAGATTATAGATATTTTTATAGATTTATTTCTAAGAAATTTTGTGTTAGCTACAGATTTATGAAATATTGTGTTCAGAATTAGCTTATAAAAATACATCATTTTATTTTACAGATTAAAATAATTTCCTTTGAACCATAAACAATAATTTAAGAAAAGCTATGTATACGTATTTCGAAAGCTAAGCTTTCGTCATCAGTAGCAAAAGATAAAGCTAAAGTCCAAATCAGTGATCTAAGGTTACGCAAATACTCAACATACTGACGTGTCAACAAGCAAGATTCAATTTATATTATTTTATTTTAATTTATTATCGTAAATTTATGATTCAAAATATGTAATTAATAAAAAACTGATAATTACTAATAATAATATATGCACATACATCATAAACATTTATTAATTTAAATGAAATATGCGACTATATGCACCTGATGCCAATGAATACATAATTTTAAAACATTAAAATTAATTAACTATATGTAATATAATCAAACAAATTATGTATAAATAATTTCAACTAATATTATTATGATGCATGCATGCAATAAACATAGTACTTAAATAATTTTTTATGTAAATATATAGTATTATTATTGTTATATTTATTTTTATATGAACTAGTAAATTAAAATTGTATTCATTTTGTTTTTAATATTTTATTATTAACAGAAGGAATTTTATTTTATTTATATTTGTCGTTGAAGTGAGTGATAATGTTGTCCTACACTGTAAAAAATCTATATAAATTTACATTTGTAGTTATGATATTTTACTGTATTTTTTATTGTAATTTTTATAAAATGTTGCAAATATAAAATTACAATAAAATATAGTAAAATTTTATGCTAAATGACAACTTTTTTTACAGTGTAGGTCAGGTTTTAGTGTAGTATTGTGGCATTACACTTAATTTAATTTTATGTATAAATATGATGCTTTTAATTTCCGTAAATTTATCTATTTCAATTCATTCAATGTTGTGAGCATTAATTTGATATTAGTAACGATTATAGCCAAATAGAATTTGCATCGCCCGGTTCTGTAGATATTGTAATTTGTCTTTATCATCAATACGTATTAGATAAGTAAATTATATGTAATTCCAGAGAAATAGTAGTCGGGTAGAATAATTATGTTATAGATTGTTTTACAAGTCCAAATACTTAAAAAGCACTTATTCAGTGCAAAACACTCAATTTTTTTTTAAATCTTTTCACAAACATAATCAACATGCGCATTGAATTTTAATTTATCATCAATAATTATTCCGAAATCTTTAATTTCAATTATAAATATTACTACTAATTTTAATTTTAAAACCGTTTCTTTTTTTCCAATTATCATTGCCTTTGCTTTATTTTATATTCATTTTAATTTGTTGCTAGATCGGTTCAAAATCCCACCAAAACATCTAATAAGTTGAAATAAATATCGAATGCAATTTTTGCATTTTAACAAATATAAAAGTTTATGTATAAAGTGAAATTATGTTATTATGAACGACTATATTATATTACACAACACAAACTCAACTGCCAAACAAAATTTTTTAACTTGAAATTGCAATTACGTGACTATTGAAACGTAAAAAGTATTAAAATGTAAGTAAATTTCCCGAGATGCTTAACTTTGACGTCCATCCCTTTAACCTTACCGTGAACCGGTTTACCGGTTTTCCGATACCCAGTAGCCAGCCGGCTACGGTAAGGCTAATAGCGCCAATGTCGAAGAGGTCGCCGTAATTAGTCAGTAATTACGGTACTTGCATGTTAATTATAAGATTACGCGCGGAGCTATGGACCTTCTCAGTTCTATATACATGTACACTTTCAATATGGAATATAACCCGCATTGATGTTTCAGTTCTTCAGTTCGGATCGACTACTCACTTCTACTCTCTGCTACAGCATGTTTAATGCTACTTCATTAATATATTATTAAAGGGTATTATGACTCATTTTAAATTATATGTTTGTGGTAACTTTTTTTTCCTCTCCTGTGGGTATTGTTTGTTTGGTAATAAGTGTTAATTGTTCCGAGAAAGTCTAATAAATATTTTTTTCGTTTTTTGTTCTAAATAATAATAATAATAATATACAGGGTTAGACAAAAATTTAAAATTGTATTAAATAAGAAATTTTGTTTGGTTATCGACGACATTAAAATTTATTTCTATTAATATTTTTATTTTTTATTCATAGTAAATTCCGAAATACACAATCAGTGGGTAATTCTTAATTATTTCAAGGTTCCTTAATCTCTGAATGAGCGAACCTTGATCTTTCGGATATTATTATTATATAATAAAAGTATAATATTTTACATGTAATGATTATTGCTCATGAATAATAACTATTTTTTTTTGTTCAAGCATATCATAATATTATGTTACCATATTGTCTATTTAAAAAGAGGTCATTATGTTGCTAGTGTAATAATGAGATTATTGTACAAGAGTTAGTTACTATGAACACCACTGGTGGCAGCACCAAACATAACTACAACGGCAAATGTGTTTAATCTGACTTTTTCTGTGGCCATAATGATAAAAACTATTGCGTCAAGTTAAATTAAATGAATTGACAATTGCTTTGTTTATTTTCGCTTGAATTTTAATTTAATTATCGAAAATATGTGAAGAAGTGCAAGAAATGCAGTGTGCACCGTTAGGTTTGTCAGAAACTGCATATTCGACCAAAGAAACGCGGTCAAGTGTATTTAATTTGCCATCTCCGACAGCTAGACTAAAAATTATTACATCAAGTTAATTGACAATTGCATTGTTTATTTTCGTTTGAATTTGAATTTGTTTATTGAATATAGGTGAAAAAATGCAAGAAATGTAATGTGAAAAGTGTAAGGGTGGTCAAAAATTGTATAGTCGACCAAAGCAAGATTAATAAATTCTCACAAATCACTTAATAAATATAAATAATATATACATATTATTCTACGAGATTCTACAACTGTTAGCAAGGTTAGTTGACATGCATTTTTAGTTCAGTTTCGTTTAATACGTTTGATGAAAAAATCGTTATGTCTAACTCAGAATAGAAAGCTGTTTTTGTGAGATTACTTGGTCTCGGCTATGCTTTGGCCACAAATATCTGGATCCAACACAATAATCATCGGTTTTTATGCCTCGTAACGTAATATACTATTACATATTCCCTAAATAAGCTATTACTCGCCTAACAGATTGTAATCTTTGCTTCCTATATTTTTGAACAATTTTGTAATAATATATAAATTTTCCAATTAATTACTAGTTGCAAAATGATAATTTCTCTGAACATCCGAATGCCAATTGTTCTTTGTACAACAATTATTGTTATTATATATTATTATAGTTATTATCAACACGTGTTATCTACTTCCAAAAACATAATGAAAGGAAGCAAGTAGGTGTAGGGAATCACTTAAATTAATAAATTGTTCGAAAATTATATATTTCATTTTGCACGAGAAATAATCATGACACAGACGAACGAGATAAATGATTTACTTAATTAAAATAATATAATTACTTAATTGCAATCAATATATTGAGAAATTGATAGACTACTAGAAATTTTAATTACTGTTTTTAACGATTTAGTGGAAACTGTTTTTATTACGATATGTTTATCTATATGTTACGGCCGTAATTTTCCGAAATAAAAATTTCAACAAAAACCATATACCATATAAATCATAATTATCTGTCGCGTGTACATAGTGTACATTACATAGTTAAATTGAAATATTTTTACTTTTTGTAGTTTATTGTATATACTCATCAGCTTCGTTAATAAGTGTGAAATAAATAATTAAATTTTAATGAGATTTTACTTTTTTATATGTTATTTTCTTTTATTATTTGTTTAAGAAAGTATTAACATTTACAGTTTATTGTAATTCGAATGTCTGTTTTATATTATTGACTATTTTTACAGAAAAAATTATCCTGCACAATTACAAATTTTAAAATAAAAAGGCTTCAGGTTAAAGTTCTATGTAATTTTAATAAAAATTCGTCGTTTTGACATACTCCACGTACATGATCATCATCATCATCAGGAAAAAATATGTAAATATAAATAATAAATAAATAAGACATAGAAATAAGTTACTACGTAACTAGATTAACAAATTTATAAATAATTAATTAAAGGACGCCAAATATTATTTAAATCATTGTCTGCACACTGATTAATGTTATCTTTTTTTTGTAAATTTGTATTGCTTCTTTTATCAATCTACTGTTAAATATTGTTGGGTGTTGCAATTATTTTAGTATCTTCGAATTTTACAATATGAAGATTTTCTAGCGCATGTTATGTAATAGCGGATTTATCTGAATGGATATTGATTATTGACAAATTTTAAGTTTCTATAAAATTAGATCTAGTCATTCATGCGTTCGTTTTGTTTCCAAATATATAGTAAGTTGGTATGTAATATTGATTAATATTGTTGAAATTGACTTTTTCAGTATTTGAACTTTTAAGACAATCTATAATGCAATTATTCTGCCTCACTTTTATTTCTCTGGAATTATAATTTATTTATTTAATATCAGTGATAAAAACAGACTACAATATTTACAGAACCTGGCGATGAGAATTATATTTGTGCTGTAATCGTTAATGCAATATCAAATTAATGCTCATAACATTGAAATGAATTGAAATAGATAGTTTGCATAATAATTTGCAGTTGCTTCAAAATAGAGCCATGAGAGTAATGCTGCGTTGTAATAGATATGAGCTCATTAACAATATGTTAATAAAACTAAAATGGTTAAATATTAAATCCTTCTTAGATATGTCTGCAATGATTTTTATATTTTTTTATCTTGAAACAAAGAAATATCTCGAAAACCACATACACCTGATCAAAAAAAGTTAAGATTGAAATTTATTGGTATCGAAAGGACTTATCCAAGTTTGAGTTTGGCACCATTGGATGGACACTTTCGAGACGAACAAATTTCATAAATAAAGCTAAATAAAGTTTGATTCTATTATAGTTTAATATTTTAAGGGATTTTAATTAATTATGCAATTCGTTTTGTCTCTCGATTATTAAGTTTAAAAAAAAAATTAAGTTAATAAATTATAAAAAAATATTTTAACGTAAATGCAATTATTTGGTTAACCCATTTCTGGCCAAACTAAAAGAATGTTTAAAAAAACTTATTTTTGTTGTGTATTCTAGTTTATAGAGTCCTAATGTAGAAAAATACGCGCTGGAAAAATTTTTACCTATTGTTCTAGTGAGAGAAACAAACTGTTGCGTTTTCGCATCAACGGCCGAATGTGGTATAAGAATTCTGACAAAAAATTAATATCAATTTTTAATTATAGTTGATGTTGTTGTGATTTCGCCGTCACAATTTTTTTCATCCGCCGGGATATTGTTTGATGGAATCACAACAACATCAATTTCTTCTGAGTCGGACAATTCGTCGACTTGTGATTCCACTTCTTGCAAATTTTGTCCTTTTGAAGACCTGGACTTTTTCCACTCGCAGATTTTCTTTTTCGTCCAATCATTTCGAACAGTTCGAACCAAAAAGCCAATTTACACTGCCACGCAACGAGAAATCATTCAAAATGCGAATCAAAATTGCGTTTGTTGACAGCAAATGTAAGCGCGCTAAACCGTGTTATGATTATACGGCGCAGCGCCAATACGCGCTTGCGATATTAACGTTTCAGGCCGTTGTTGCGAAAACGCAACACCATGTTCAAAGTGTTGTAAATAAACAAAGAATAATAAGATATCTACAAATTTTGTATTAATTCAATTTATTGTAAACAACTAAATAAAACTCTAACAATAGGGAACTTAATTTATTGTTATTGTTTATTTTATTTCGTTTTCAATTCGACGAGTTTGATTTTCCAAAATTGACCGTATTGTCTAAATTTATAAAAAAATCAATATTCATATTAATTACATTAAAAAAATTGTTATGATATCTTCAAACCTCAAACTTTAAAATGTACATTTGATTTTTGTATTTACAATTGTTTTGATATGGAAAAAAAAATCATGAAGTCTCCGTTGCGAAAACGCATCAACGGCCTAAAATGGGTTAAACAAAACAAAATACAATTAGAGGGACCAATTAAAAAATTAATTACGAGGAAATAAGTAATTAAAATCAAGTTTCAAAATAAACATAATAACAATGATTTTCTGACACCTACGCTTGAGTCAGTATAAGCCCACCACCTCGTAACTCAAACTTGATTAACGTGATTAACGAAGAAGGAAATTATAAGAACGCAAGAAGTAAAGAAGCGATTAGAAAAAGAGGTGTACCATATAAAGACAAGACACAAAATAATTTAGATGTGCTTATAAATTTGACAGTATAATACACTAATTGTCAGATTCAATTTTAAACAATAATATATTTTAACCTTTTTTTTAAGCATGTGAAGGCACTGCTTTATAAAATTTGGCTTCCTTTAATTCATAATTTATAATTTGTAAATTGATTTTTTTAATAATTTATATAAAAAAATTAATATAGTTACTTTTGTTATCTAGTAGCTTGTTTCTATGTTTAGTTTATTTAAGTTTATGATGAGTGTGAAATTGAAAAAGATGTTCTTGTAAAAGTTGGTGTTAGTCAGTTAAGATAGTTCGATCATCTTGAGCGAATGTCTAATGAACATTTGGTTAAAAGAATTTATATGAATGATTTGGAAGGTATACATTTGCGTGGACGTCCGTTGAGTAGCTGAAGTGATATGATTAAGAAAATAGCTCGCGTGAGCGAAAGTTTCCAAATAGTAGGAAGAGTAGAGCATGTATGAGAAGTATTATAAATGTGGATGAAACTAAAGTTGCTTGTCTGGATAGCAATAATTTTTAATTAAATTTTAGTAAAATATATATTATTTTCATCATTTTTTTGAGGTGGATATTATTATTTTTAAAGTTAAAAACAAATTAACAAAACTTAAAAAGAAATTTACATATTTCTTGACTAAATATTCATTTCAGCGATTTACAAGAAATATTAGTATTTTAGTGCCAGTATTTTAAATTTTCTTATTCTTAGATAAATAAAAAACTATTTAAGATTGGCTAATAATGTCTCGTCAGAATAAATGGCATATCATTGACTAATTTTAAAATTATTCCGAGGATAAATTTATTCCAACATTTGGCAATACTGTGTTTTAGTGGAAATCATACTTAATACGGATCTGTACCAGTGGCGTAGGTAGTTTAATTTTTAGCGAGGTTGCGAAGAGGATGGTGTGTCGTTGCACGTGTTGTAAACACAACAGTATACGGTTCGCTCTAACGAATTAACGTAAACATAAGTTTAGTTAACCGTAAATTAATTATAACTAGAATTGGATTTGATAGTTTAGTTAGATCACTCCTTCTCTACTTTAACGAGTTGGCGTTGGTGTCAATTTCGATTGAAACAATAGAGATGGCATGAGAGGAGAGGGGAAATGCGCTTGTAGGTTGCTAATGATGAGATGAAGTTATTGTTTCTTTGTTAATGCAAAAAAAAACAAATGTTTTATGAATGAAGTTATCGGATATATCTAGTATTTTTATAGTATTATACAAATGAATCGGGAATTTCGAAAAGTACTTATCTATTTCTCATTTTCACTTTATGGAAAATTAGAATTAACGTCGAATTTTAATATAAAATAAAATAAATATAAATAAAAATAAAACAAAACTTCAATCTAATACTGTTTTATTTTAATATAATGGAAAGATTTTTACCAGGTTGGGATTTTAGAAAATAAGAGTTTATTAATTATTTTTATGCATTCATAAATCTAACATATAATTTTATATGTACATGTAATATTTAACGGAAACTTACTACTCTAGGTCCTGCAACTCTAAATTTTTTAGATTTTAGTAAAATTTTCTACGTAAATACATTTTACAATTTACCTACCATCTAGTGCACAAATCTCTTTGAAGGTAATGTCTATTATATTTATGAAGATAGTGTCCATGATATATAATTGGTGTCAACGGGTAATAGATAAAATGTAAAACAAATTTACGTTGAAAATTTGACAAAAATCTAAAAAATATAGGAGTTGTAGGACCTGGAGTTGCAAGTTTTTATGACGACGACTTAATATGAAATGACAAATAATATTTTTTGTGTTTATAATTTACTAAATATTAAAAATAAAAACTAAAAATATAAAATTTTATTTGTAATATTTTTTGCATACCTATCATTCTAGATTGGGTTATCATTAAATATTATTTAATATATTTTGAATATTATAATTTTAATATATTATTATATTATATGATTTTATTTTAATATCTATTTTTTGCTAGAGATGTATCTAGATATTTTAATTAATCAATTGTTAAAATAAAATTGAGTAAAAAAACTAATTAATTAAAATTGATTTAAATTATTGATTATTATTTAAAAAAAAACAAGTGATTAAATTTGTGATTTAAGTCATGATTTAAATTAAATGATTAAAGTCAGGCTAACCCTGATTTTTAAAGGTTCTTAAAGGTTTACATCACCCTGTGATGATGATATACGTGGAGTGTATCAAAACGTATAATTTGAAATAAAAATTATAAAGAACTTAATCTTAAATCTTAAATCAACCTTTATGTGGTACATGAATCTTATTTAATAATTAATTCATTTACTTTCAAATAAGAATTTAATTTAAACAAAATTCTGATCTCGGCATTAATTAAACCAAACTCCGAAACTTACGTTGAATTTCCAAAATACAGAAGTGAGCAAAATTAACCTTATACCTATCTGGGAATCTAACATATATTTAATAGTTAGCACACTATAATAGTGTAGGTGTTCACGGGTTAACATACATGCTAACACAACCACTACACACCATCACCTACACTTGTTACGCTTCACAGTACACACCATATACATACGCCATAGGGTACTTAGATATAATATAGTATACATACACATACTGCCATTTTGCATGTACCTCTATACTCTCTGTACCCTGTACTAACATATTCTTGGCAGTTTCCTAATTATGTCGCAACGTAGGTACTATATGTGTTTCCTTAGATACCTTATTTTGATACTCTATCTTTGTTCTACTTGTAGGAGTTAAAGGTGTGTTTGTCTTTGTCTGTGGTTTGAAACTTGACTTTCTTGTAAACTTGTCGGGTAGAACTTAACTTAGTTGACGATATGTATATTGAATAAAGTGATTTCTGAAGTTTTAGTATTAAATATTTATTATAATAGTTTCAAATTTATAGCAAAATTACAAAACTTATTTTAAATACACTGTAAATTTATATTGATAATTACATATACCTGTAGTAATTTTACTATATTTTTTATTGTAATCTTTATAAATTTTTATAAATATAAATATTAAAATTAATAAATATTTAATAAAATTACTAAGAATATCCATTGAATTTACATTGATTTTTTTTCAGTCTAATTCTACAATGTAAAAACTATAATGTAATTTTGCATGATTTTTAACAGTGAAATTGTAACATTTTGTAATTTTTACAATAATAATATATGTAATATATATATAGTTTAAATTGAATAAATACCATTAATTAATTGAAAATTAAATTAAAAATTTGTCAACCTGTATCGTCTGGGAATCGAACCCAGGACCACTATGTTTCCGGCACAGCGCTCTAACCTTCTGAGCTAACAATACACAGACGATTAAGTTGAAATTTTTAATCTATATAAAGTATTCATAATTTTTGTAAATTCACCTGCATACTGCTACGATTACATTTAAGCAAATTTGTAGCCTAGTATATTGGATTATTACATATGAAAGATGATATTGTATTTATTCGGATAACGTCAATTGTAAATAATTAATTTACTTAAATTAATTATTTACAATTGACGTTATCCGAATAAATACAATATCATCTTTCATATGTAATAATCCAATATACTAGGCTACAAATTTGCTTAAATGTAATCGTAGCAGTATGCAGGTGAATTTACAAAAATTATGAATACTTTATATAGATTAAAAATTTCAACTTAATCGTCTGTGTATTGTTAGCTCAGAAGGTTAGAGCGCTGTGCCGGAAACATAGTGGTCCTGGGTTCGATTCCCAGACGATACAGGTTGACAAATTTTTAATTTAATTTTCAATTAATTAATGGTATTTATTCAATTTAAACTATACTATTTAGCCTTATGGCGTGATTTACTTACTTATATATATATATATATATATATATATATATATATATATATATATATATATATATATATTAGTTTTAGTGACTGTAAATATTTATATTATTAGTTTCGTGGGATTTTCAGTCAAAAATAAAAACAACTCAATTCAAAGTGCAAGCTTTCGGAAAAAATTTATTTCCTTCATCAGGCAAATGGCGGAGTTAAAATTATAAAAATAAATACATGACATAAATATATGACAAGTGCACTTGTCATATATTTATGTCATGTATTTATTTTTATAATTTTAACTCTGCCATTTGCCTGATGAAGGAAATAATTTTTTTCCGAAAGCTTGCACTTTGAATTGAGTTGTTTTTATTTTTGACTGAAAATCCCACGAAACTAATAATATATATATATATATATATATATATATATATATATATATATATATATATATATGTATTTTTTACAGTGTAGTTAAATAGGAGATTCGGTTTTCCTTGTTTACTTACTTGAAGTTTTTGTGTAATTTTACACAATAAAAGTTATCGGTAACAAAGATGATCTGGAGCATTACGTAATTTTACTTAAAAAGTAATTTTACATAGCATGTAATATTTAACAAAAATCATGTAAAATCAATTTATATTGTGCGTAAAATATTTATATATGTTAATGTATTAATTATTACATTTTGGTTATCAGCTAAGTTTTATGACAAATAATTTTGTAAAAAAAACAGACATATTAAAAATGCTATCGACGCTTAGTAAATAAAAAAAGTTTATTTTTATATTTCGTATTGCGTAAATGTCAGCTCTAAGTCTGATAACAGTATGAGTAAATAAAAAAAATGTATTTATCATTTAAATACAAATATGATAGTTTTAAGTAAACATAAACAATAATTTAATAGTTTAGTACATATTTGGTAATAAATTTTGTACATATTATTATTAAACAAATAGATATCATTATATACATACACAATTACGCCATGTACCTGAAATTATTAACAATTATTAAATATCATTTTATCTATAACGTACATAATTCATTAGCATCGAATAAGCATTGTTAACCTTATGTTGACTATAGTTTTATGTGGCAGTTTCATTATGTTGTTAGTAAGTATACTAAGTAGTGACAGTACGCCGCTCTGGTGGTGAAACTGTACACTACGCGTTGTCCTAACAACTTGTTACATCACATAAATCAACAAAACTACAATTTTTGGGTAGTATTGCATAATGTACCACATATACTAACCTATGATAGATTCATAATTGATAAATTTATCATATTTGAAGAATAGGATATAATTAATTAATGTAAATAATAAATTAATTTACTTTTTAATTTATTTATTTTAGTTGCTTGAGACAAACAAATTTACATATTTATTCTAATAACATACATATTTATTAATACTAATTTCTAAAATGAAATAATTATATACTAGCTCTTTAAAGTATTGAATTAAAATAGTATTAGATTTAATAACTTTAATATAATCTACATAAATATCATATAATATTTATATTCAAACACATTATATTAATTTATAACTAAATTATCTATGTAAAAAAACAACAAAATGTAAAAACTACCAATATTTATTTTATTTTTTAATTCTTATTCCAGGAAAATATATTTTAAACTAATCGTAAGTATTTATATGGCAAAAAAAAATGATTTTCTCATTATATTAAAATGAAAATGTTTTAGGTTGAAGTTTTGTTTCATTTTATATTAATAGTAAAAAAATTCAGAATTTTGTATATTAAAATTTACAAAAAGTTTACGATTAAGTTCTGTATATATATATATATATATATATATATATATATATATATATATATATATAAAATAATTATTAATTATCAATTTTTTTTTTATAATAATGCTATAAATTATAAATTTTATAACCTAGTTACTTGTATTTTATTAACTGGTAACTTGTTTTTATGTTTTGTTTGCTTATTGTTTATGTCATTTGTATATTTTTTCTAATGATGGATTAAGTAGAGTATAACGAAACGTTGATTGCCTTTTTATTCTGAATTTTGAAAGTTTTTTTTACTATTTTAATCTAAAATAAAACAGTACTTTAATCTAAAGTTTTTTTATTTTAAGTATTTATACCTATATTTTCATCAGTATATGTCCACACAATCGTAAACAATAAATAAACGTACATTTATACTAAATCCCCATTTCTTTACAACCAAAAATAAATAAAAAAACACCAACTAATACTATTAATTTTAAATCCAAATCTACGAATCTAGAAAAATCCTAATTTATTTGCTTCAAAAAAATAAAAAAAACTTTTCCTTTTCCTATTTCTATTTCTCTGTCAGAAGATTATGGTTCTTAATCGCATAGAGTAATTTATAGCATCCATACAAAATAATAGAACAAATGCTCTAAAAATAAATAAAGAAAATCAAAACTGAAAACGGGCATTTCGTCTCAGTCGTAAGCAGAGCTTGCAGTAAGCTTTTATTTTCATCAGTCGATTAAGTCCTAGGATACCGTTCGTTTCCAACTTAATAAACACTAAATTTGGCGGTTGGCCGTTTGCAGCAGACAGCTGTTGGATATCTATAATTCAGCTCAAGTTTACGTTTGTGCCACCGAGAAAGAGAGTACACGATACCTTGCCTACTTGGTGAAGTTAAACTTGTGGTTTTCAGTTAAATTGAATGGAATTAGGATTTTCAATTTAAATGGGATATTGGAAGTATTTTGTAATTAGAATATTTTTCACTGTTATTTATTGTTTTAATATTATTATTAAGATCTAGTAGCATATATCTGGTTGAACTTAAAGATCCATATTTTTACCATCTTTTCAAAAGTAATTTTTGTCAAAATTACTTTGATGTTTACTTAAAATTACTTATTAAACAATTTTAATTAGTTTTTTTTAATTTTATGCCGCTATTCTAGTCATTAAATTTAACTTAAATCTTTAAATTTAAATTCTAATCACTACTTAAATACTTTAAGTGTAAAACTTTAGATTTAATTTCTTTAAATATCAATGGCCATCGGGGGTGCTGCTAAATTTGAAGTTAGTCTCGTTCAGTTGACAGAATCAGTGTGAAAAATATTAGTATGAATAATGAATAATATAGAAATGTTTGCAATTTTTTTTATATTTAGATGATTTTCGAAGGTAGGAAATTAAATATATACATTTCCAATATATAAATAAAATCCTATAATGGTTAAATGAATGTTCAGAATTGCTTTATTTAATTTTTTTTAAATGTAATGACTAAAATAGCAGCATAATAATATTAGATATAAGAAAATACATATATCAAAAATAGAAATTATTATTCATATAAAAGGCAAAAGTAAAAATTTATTTTAAAGTGAAAAATATAAACAAAAGAGGTAGGAATACGAGCCAAAATTATTATTTTAAAAAATTCTGTTAGAATATACTGTATGATTTGCTTTTATTCATAAAACTTGATTTTTCTAAATACTAAATTCTAGATGCGCCAATATATTGATTTAAAAAATATAATAAATATTAATAAATAAATAAATGAATATTAATCATGGGAACAATTAATCCACATTCCACTTCAACTGTAAGTTAAAAAAAATACATAAATATTTTGTAATATTATTTCTATAATAATATATGAATGCAACTGATATAGCTACTTTTTTTCCGCTACTAATAAATAACTAATACGAGAAATTCTTCTCGTAATAAAATCAGAGCATGGAATCGCATAGTTTGCAAGTCTTGGAAAAATGCAAGAAATCTCAAACCTCTTAGCTAACAAGATGTCACCGCTGGGCTACAAGAAAAATAAGATTCGTACGGTGTCTCACTCGCCCGCTCTCTCGACAATCAGTCATTTTGTTCGTTTTTGTTCATTTGTGCTGCTGTTGGTTTGCGCCAAGATGTCTTGTATATGCAATCGATACGTTAACTCTCGGGCTGGAAGAACAAACGGCTTGTTCTATCATTGTAACATTGTCTTCTTGGCTGTTATGCGCTGTTGTTGTTGTCTTTGTTAAGATAAAGGTAAATAAGGTGTTAGAAAGAGATAAACGGAGAAGGAAAATGGGAGAGGGAGGGGAATATATAGCAAACAGAAAAGAAAATAAAATGACCGACGAGCGATGATCAAATTGAATTTTTCCGATGTAAAATGGAGCGAGTGTCGCGCGCCGTACAACACACTAAAACTATTCGATTTGAACGCGGCCATGCTAAAGCCACGCCACGTACAATTCTTGCTGAATATAGTTCGTTTCAGACTGATTATTTTAGGTTTTTTTTTTTAAGTTTATTTGAAGTTAGTAGCACCAAATTATCAAACTTAATTTGACCAATCCGATTTGATAGTTAAAAAGATTTTAAATAACAAAAACTATTTTTGATCTTAAAATGTAAAAGCTTTAGATTGACTTTCTAATGGCGTAGCATTGCTACTACATGATAACTTAGATAGCTATGAAAAAAAAAAGAATCTCGCTGCTATATGTCAAATTAATATAACAAAAATGATAAAAATACCTTTTATAGAGGAATTCCCCAATAAAATCTCATTACGTATCGTTTAGCCGATGCATTTAGCTACAATTTAATATGCAACAACATAAGATTGTCGCATTTTTACCGCAAGAAATCGCATTTGAATTTCAAATGCGCAGAAGTGTAAGACAGTGATAGAGATCCTCCGTATTTCCTATCTCTCTCGGGTCGCATTGGCGCTACTAGAACACATAGGCAGTGCACATTCCAGTTATTACTATATTTCAGTGTCTATTAATTGAAGGAAGTCAAATTTTATTTAAATCTAGTTATTTGTATTTTGTTACCTATAGTACCTTGTTTGTATGTTTTGTTTGTTTATTATTTATATACATACATACATACACAATCACGCCATGTACCCATAAGGATTTGGTACAAACTCTTTCCATTATCCCGAAATCAGCCTCTTCTAAATATTCCTATCCTATTATTTACGTTATTTGTAATTATTTTCCAGATGATGATGTACCTGCAATATATCAAAACGTTGAATTTTAATATGAAATAAACAAAACTAACCTAACCAGCCTAACCTAACTTAAACCTTTTTTATTTGAATAAAATGAGCTTGGAATGATTTTTTTCTAAATATTGAATTTCGTTTTTTTAAAAATGTCAAAATGATGAAAATACTATTTAATTTCGGTGGGGGAGGAGTACTTTCTACCTAACGAAATGCTTAATAATAATTTTTATTATTATTAGTGTTATACATATGGCATTATTTTTATTATTACTATTATTATACAGTGTATTAGTATGTAGAAAATTTCTACACATTTTTAAAATAAAATTTATACTAGAAATGTACTTTTAAAAATCTGAAACTGAGTGTAGCCGCTGACATGCAGTTCCGATCCAGATATGAAAGGACATTGACTATACACTGGCTCGTGTCTCGCATAACCAATCAATTCTCCCCCCTTTCCTTTTTCTGTCCCTCGCTTTCCTATATTATTTTAAATGTAACGTAATACAAGATTCCACAACGCTCCAACTCTATTCTCGGAAAAACAATCTCCGATGTTCTTCTGTCAATTACAGTCGCCCATTTCAAATTATCAATTTACAAATCATGTCGTAAAATTTTTTAGGCTAGACGCACACTTTTTGTTTACAATTATATAAAATATTAGTCAAATTTGGTCACAAAAATAACATAAATAGTTTCTAATGTAATTAATACAAATTAATAATAACATTTAGTTATGAAATTGCAGTAACGTCTACTATGACCAAAATTAAAACAAAAAAGAAGTTTGGAAGTTTTCCAAAAACCACAAAATAAATTAGGTATATTTTCTAATTTTTTTTTGTTTATAACATTAAAGCCTGGCGCAGACTATATACGATAGTTCATTGATAGTTCATTGCAATGCGACGCGATGCGGTCCGGCATAGTCTGCGCCCGGCCATAGTTATGATTAAGCAGGAAATGTAACCGGTTAATTAAACCGGCGAACCGTAACCTTAACCGACATTTAAAAAAATTTAAAAACCGGTAACTTTAACCGAAAAAAAAAACAATACCGGTTTCTTTTAAAACTAATCCAAAATATACATACATACACAATCACGCCATGTACTCAAAAAGGTTGTGGCATACATTTCTATCCAGGCAAGCAACTCTGGCATCATCTACATTCATGACACCTTTCATTCATGATCTTTTATTATTACTACTTTGAAATATTCGCTCACTCAAAACACTCTTACAATCATATCAATCCATCCTACTCAACGAACGTCCATGCAAACGTATATCTTCAAAATATAAAATATATTATATAACACATGAATTTTATACTTTATTACCAAAGAACGGCGTCTGCACACATTCATATTAAATCATTTTAAAGTAGCTAAACAAAATTAGATTTCTATTTCTAAATTCAGGAAAGAATATTTTATAATCTACAAATAAATTTAGATTTTCGGAAAATAAATTATGATAATTATTAATAATTTTACTAATTAAACACATAACAAATATTTAAAAAAATACAATAACTACTTACAGTTTGACAAGAAATATATACATACATAGTTAAAAATTGTGTATTAATGAAAAATTGTTAAATTAACATAAAATTTGTTGTTCTCGTAACACATACATTATATTGTGTTGAAATCACGAAGTGAAATATATTTTTTAACATATTAATTTAACTTAACAGGTTAATATTTAACAATATTGTATTTGATTAAATTAATAAAATTTAAGTAGGGGACCTCTTGGAACACCAAAGTTTATTAAAATTGTATTAATTTAACACAATAATTTTTTGCTGTGTACATTATTTATTTTATAAACTTAACCGTTTTAAAAAACTGTTAAAGAACGAAAACCGATATAGAAATATAGTCAGCGATACTGGTTAACCATTAACCAATATTTTTATCGGTTACATGCTTTGTGATTAAGTATATCTGCATTAGAAAATACATGTTACTTTGTGACTAAATGTGTCTATTAGTGTTTCGTCTAATTGTGACTAACTGGTGTGCGTCCAGCTTTATTTTCATACTGAGAAAAATTTTATATGTTTCTAATAAATTGTCTTTTTCTCTTCTGTTACAGGTGAGTTGTCGTTTTGATATTACGCTAGATCAGACTCGGTTTCCAAACGTAAGTGGACCCATAAAATATTATTTATTTTATTGAAATTGTAATATATTTTCGAGCTGGTGGAGTCTAGCGTATGCAGACTGAAATATTGTAATGTTTTTATGAGGTTGAATGTGAGATAGATATAGGTGTATATGAATATTGATGTCATATTTATTTGACTTTACTATCGTATATTTTATATCATATACTACATTGTACAAGATGCGGATTCAATAACGAGTTATACAGAAATATGATGGGAAAATTGAAAAAAAAAACATCATTTGTTATCTATATTATAATCTACAGATGTACTATTAAAATGTTAAATTGAAAAAATAAGTTAAAATAAAACACTCTGTTTACTTTTTACAATAAAAAAGAAAAATTCTTTATTTTTCGGCATACTGTAAAAAAAGTTGCCATTTTACATAAAAACCATTGCAAAAATATTATTTCAGCAAAACGATGGTTTAAATAAATTTTTTGTAAAAATAATATAATTTTGAAATTTTAAGTAAAATAATAAATTTTTTTAATTTTTTTTAATATATGTTTTTTTTGTACCGAAAAAGTAAATAAATACACACACATTTTATAGAAATCGTACGTCTGTAAATTTACATATTAAACTGGTGTAAATCAGTTGCTTCAGGTTTTTTTTTATCTAGATAAGTAACTTTTGCTTCAACATTTATAATAGACAATATAAAACCAATTAATGTGAAGAACATTTAAGCATTTGTAAAACTTTTTTAAATTCATACAATTTTAGGAACTTTGTTAACAACATAGGTAAGTAATGAAAGCAAAATTTTTAATGATTCTTTAATTATGTTCCCATCTTATAAGAATCGTAGCATTATGAGATATTCTATCTTTTTTTCATTGATAGAAGAATTACAATTACTAGAAGAAGACAGAATATTTCAACACTACTAGGTTCTACGAAACTGAAATAGAATTGACACATGAATTTATTTAATTTAATCTTAACACAGTAAAATTTTTTTAGAACGCATTATATTAAAATAAAAAAACTTTAGGATTAAGTTCTGTATATATTTTAATTAAAAATCGTCGTTTCGATCTGTATATATTTTAATTAAAAATCGTCATTTTGATATACTCCACGTATATCATCATTAGGAAAAAAATATACGTAGAGTATATCGAAACGTAAATTTTTAAATAAAATATATAGAGAACTTAACATTAAAGCTTTTTAATTTGAATTTAATCTTATAAATTGAATTTATTATATACAAAAAAAAGATACATTTAAAATTGTACAAGAATTTTATAATACTATTATAAAATTTTTAATAGTCAAATTTAAAAATCCTTTTGCATTTAATATCAAATTGCAAGAAATTAAATTATCATTATAAATCGAGTGCTACCTTTTATCAAACAAAATTTCGAAGCAAAAAATTACTAAAAACATTAAATTACTAAAGTATCTCAATTTAAAAGTCCAACGCTTTTATAGACATTACGAAGGCAAATAATATCAAATAATTGTGCTTGAAAAAGAGAGAAAAATAATTCTTATTTCTGCAACTTTCTTTTGCCTTCGACAATACACGAAAACAAAGATAGCATTTCTGCAAGACAGAATCAGGAGACATCCCTCTGGAGATGAGAATATCTCGAGAGAAACGGTGTCTCCCCTTGGCGTCGCGTTGCTATGGCGACGCGTCTGTGTGGAGCGAGCGGAGACGTTTCAACAGCAACAGCAGCGTCGCTTTGTATTTCGAACGCTGACGACGACGGCCTGAAGATAGGCGTCGAAGTGATGAGTTGTTGCTCGAGAAGTCGGAATGAATATATGTAGATGTGCTTGTCGGTGTGCAGTGGTATTGAATTCGTAAATTGGTTGAAATTACCGTCGATTTACGAAGGATTTTTATTGCGTTTTTGATTCGATTTTTCGTTTTTGACTTTTATTTTTTTGGACTTTTATTATAGGCGTTGTCGTAAAAGGTTTTCGAAAGAGAGAGTGGTTTTTATTTGAAATGAGTATAAATAAGAATACTATATAGACTTTTGACTTTTAGTTCAATTTTTACATATTTACAGTAATTTAGATACAAAAATAAAATTGTTATACGACTAAAATATATTTCTAAACAGTTAAATTTTATTTTAACAGACATTACATTAAAGTCGAATATACATATACTCTTAAATAATAGAATTTTCAAAATGATAAATTTAAAATATTGAAATGGAAACAATATTTAAAAAGCTTGATCTACTAAAAATAAAACCAATAAATAAATGTCAAATGAGGAAATTTAAGTGTTTTACTAATATTTTCAAATGATAGTGTTTAGTTTCCAGATTCAATTATGTGCATAAAATGAAATATTTGATTACTTAAATTTGAGATTATACAATTTATTAATACGAATTATCAATATTTTAAAAATTATATAATTGTTTTCAATTTGATAAATTGTTTACATATTTCTTAATTAACTTTTTTTATAATATGTACTTATATTTGTAAAATAATTTTTATTAAAATTCAAAATTGGTTTTTTTTTTTTAGTTGATATGCTTTGTATATTCTCTGATTTTTAATATTTAAATAAGAATTTACTTAAATAAAGTAACTGTAACTATTATTTAAGTCATAATTTATGAAAGAAATAATAATTTTAGATGAAAATTAAGACAATTTTTAAAAAAGTTGAAAATTTTTGAAATAATATTAAATAAATAACGAAAAATTCGTCTTTATTTTTACTGACCGTCATATTACATATGATAAGAGAGGTATTGTAATCATACCAAATTTGATATCAAATGTTTTTATCGCCCTGTCCGTCTGTTTGTCTGATGGTCTGTGGACACTTGTAGAGCAAATTTGGCTAAACCGATTGTTATAAAATTTTATATTTAAGCTTCGAATGTGAATATCTCAATTCGATCAACTTTTGTTAAAGATCTGCCAAACGGAAGTGGTAATTTACTGATGTTACTCTTATGTGTTTTACAAATATTTTGAAACGAAGATATATTTCGAAAAAAATTATTTAACAAATGTTGTTAAACAAGTTATAACGAACAACTTTTATTAGTAACATTTTTCGATACGGCTAAATAAATTTTCTGTAAATTCTGTAAATCAATGGCACATATTTATGTCAAGACAGTTTTGGTTTTCCTCACCATGACTACAACATTTGTTATACAAATTTTTCTATTCCATAAATTTATTTAATACGATGACGGTCGGTTCTGTGGCGACCACAACAGATTTTTTATAATAAAATATCAATTATTTTAATAATTATAAAAATTTGGACAGAATAATATTTAATTTGTATTGTTACTTTCAATGACTTTCAAAATTCAATTTATCTTTTCGTTCACTTTTTTGATTTTTATCAAATCATTCTTAAGCAATTCAGTATTTATACTACATACATTATTCCATTTGTATCAATTTATCTTTATAACAATTTATCCAAAATCAAAGTACCCAAAAAAAAGAAAACATTCTTCAAAACTCTCATTTACATTATCACATTCGAAAACAAAAGATTTATAACTAGTATTCGATCACTGATTAGTTAATTGTAAACGAACTCGATGTTAGGTCTCATAAACAATGGTTCATTTCTATTTTTTTCTTCCTAAGGTGATTATATTTAAGGTGTTAGATAATGCTAAGGAATGCATATACTTTGAAACCCTACCAGTGCATTTGCCTTTTGTTAGATATGGTTTTGTTTCGTTTGAAAAATTGGTTTTTGTCGAGGTCTGAGTAATCTGTTGACCAGACAAGAGTGAAATATAATATTTTTTTTTTCGTTTTGCTGTCGTCTTTTCCTTCTCCAAAGGGCTTAAAATACAAACATATATCCGCTTTTGAATATATAAGGTTGTCGGTTTTCGAACATATGTGTTTTTAGGGATCTTATTTTTTTGCCCCATTCGAACATGTTTCCAGTTGGATTCTTTGCAAATATTACGATAACAAGGATGTTGTCTTAAGATATGTTCTTTACTTTCGTGAATTTTCGAGAGGAATATTTATATATTTTTTTATATTTCCTTTAGGTAAATTATGTTCAGGTCAAAGACGAATATCTATTTGATAATAATGTGTTTGAAATTTTCTATATTACATCTAACTATTATATATTTGAAATAGTATATTTACGAATTTGTACTTTGCTCGAGAATAGAAATAATTTACTGTATTATTTTTTTTATAAATAATGTAGTTGGTATTGGTTAGTTAATATGGTTCGGTCATATTGAGCGAATGTCTAATGAACGTTTGGTTAAAAGAATTTATATGAATGATTTTGAAGGTATACGTTTGCACGTGGACGTCCGATGAGTAGATGAAGTGGTATGATTGAGTGTTTTGTGTGAGCGAAAGTTTCCAAGTAGTAGGAATAAAAGAGTATATATGAGAAGTATCATTAATGTGAATGACACTAGAGTTGTTTCTCTGGATAAGAATGTTGGAGAAAACTAATTTCAGCATATTAGAAAGAGTTTGCGCTACATCTTTTTGGGTACATGGCATGATTGTATATGTATGTCAAATTATCTCATTCCCATACAAAGATGCTTAAATCGGACATGAAGAATGTCTCAGTGAAGTATTTTGAAAGCTTCCAAAAATATACAATTTTATAAGCCTTTGTAGCCTTATAGAATATTTCGTTTTTTACTAGTTAGTAAATAGAATTTTTCTATTTATAAAAAAGAGAAAATATTCTGATACGCTATAGATCTTACAGATGCGAGCAGAATATGCGCATTGTTTTACTAAATAAATTAGGTGTTATATAAATAAATGAATATAAATTTTATGAAACAAATTAATTATATTATATGTTATTATTACGCAAAAATTCAAAATGTTATAATTTATGTTATAATATATTTAATGCCGACTTGCTAGAATTATGCTATAAAATTTCTGTTAAATATATTACTAAAATTTTACAAACCAGCCAACGATATTATCTCTAATGTATGCTTCTTATTAAATAGTAATTTATTTCTATAAAAATATTCGGAGGGGTCGGAGAACTGATAAATATAAATGACCCCTATCTATATGCACCGGCGATCATCTATCAATTTGTGTAGGTGTGCCTCTCAATATTCAATTGTAATCAACAAATTAGCAATTGACAGAAGTTTCGTTCTCACGATACCATATTTCACACGATTGAAAACAATGTTTGTTAATAATATTTTATTATCATAAGCATTTTTATCATTTTTGGTATTTGAAGATCTCAATGTAATAGTGATGAATGAGTTTTGAGATTAATGCTGTTTAAATATTGGAAATAATCAGTGACGAATAGACGCCCATTATTTTCAAATGGGAATATTTGCAAATGTACAATATTTGACAAATATCTAAATGGATTGCAGTATGTGATTGGACATTCTTTCTACTACTACAAGTCAAAAATAGTATATTATGTTAGGAGGAGTGGAAAGCGATAATTATTGTATTGAGCCCAGATATTTGTGTCCGGGGTGAAGCCAAGGCCAAGCAATCTGGGCGAAATACAAAAAAAGTTTTCTATTCCGAGTGATATATACGATTTTTTTTATCGAAAATGTTTATGCATACTAGAATAATATATTAGGTCAACTATAATAGAGATGAAGAACACAATGCAATGTTTTATTATATTAATATGAGAGAGAAGTTTTTTATAAACTCGTTTGTGTTTACATTAGCTTCAATACTTCTTCAAAACAATTCATGTATTAGATATATGTATTACGTATCTATATTTATAATGATATTAATAATATCTTAATAATAAGTCATTAGTAATATTAATTTTCAATAATCAAACATATTTTAAAGTTTCACAAACTGACAATATAATATAACTTCAAATATAATTTTAATATTCAGTATAATAGTCACATGCTCACATGAAGAAAACGAGTGCTTTCTTCGAAAAGATATCGTGTCAATTTTATGTCTCAATATTTTAACGTGTTATTTAAAATAATCTAAGCTTAAAATAATTTAGATAACTAGTGATTTTATTACAGATTTTCGAATGCTTATCTGTTACATTGAAATGATATGTAATGGTTAGTATTTTCTGAACGAAAGAAACAATAAATTTGAATTTTTTTCTACTGCTTGGTAGGTCGCTATGCTTGTGCACAATTCTTTTGTTAGGAATTCAATAACACAGGTTTCTGTTTTTATCCATTTTACCTATATGCTGTGCTGATTGTTTAGTATTCTTGTAATAAATTTTTCTACGTTATAAAACCTATTTAATAAATGAAATTTCAATTTATTTACTTGGCAATTTACTACCTATAAATCTAAAAATATTTCCATATTTGATTGACTTCCGTAATCTAATGATTTATTAGAAAATTACTATTTCAAACAAAGATTTACATTAACGGGTTATACAGAAAAATTTCTCTACATTGCTAATGTTCAGTTACTTATTTTATCTTAAAAAGTTAAGATGGTTTTCAGCTTTCATATTAGATGTAACACAATCACGCCATGTATCGAAAAGGGTGTGGCACAAATTTTTTTCATTATCTCAAAATTAATTTTCTCCAAACATTCCTATCAAGACAAGCAATTCTAGCTTCATCCATATTTATGATACTTCTTATACATGGCTCTATTATTCCTACTACTTGGAATATTTCGCTCGCGCAAAACGCATTCAATCATACCACTCCATCTACGTCCATCGAACGTCCACGCAAACATATTAGATATTTTTCTAATTTGACATATAAATATTTTGAAATAACAATTAACAATTATACCTGTTAATAAATAAATAAATAAAAACATTTAACATAGTAAAAAATCTTTCAGAAAATAAAACTGCTTTAGATTATAGTTCTGTATTAATATTTATTTAAAATCAACGTTTCGACGGAATTCAACGTTTGTCTTCATCAGGATAACAGAACATAAAAACAATTTACTAGGTAACAAATAAGTAACTAGATCATACCATTTATAAATTTTTAATGAATGGAAGCCAAATTTTATTTGACTCAGTGCCTTTTTACAATGGTTGATGTTATCCTTTTCTTTATAAATTTCTATTGCTTCTATTATCAATTTGCAGCTAATATTGATTGGTATAGCAAATATTACAGTATCTTCAAATGTTACATCATGAAGATATTCTATCGCATGTTGAGCAAAATAGAGAATTTATCTGGATGATTTAGGCGAATTGACCTTTTATTTTTTATTTATTTTTCTACTGTTTGTATCTTTAGTATTTTCAAAAATATTATATTACATTTGGATATATATATATATATATATATATATATATATATATATATATATATATATATATAATATTACATGGATTTTTTTTAATTGAAGAAAATTTGCCTAATCTATTTAATCATATTGACTGGTATTATGAGCTAGATTTATGGGTGTTTTAGTTCATTTGTTTTGTCCCACTCTTATAGCAGTTGTATAGTTTTAAAACGTGTATTAGCTAAAACAAATTTTAAAACAGACTTCGTAATAATTTTATCATAAGGAAAAACTTTGTCCATCATTATCTTCGAAACGAATAGATACAAACATATGCTTCTCAATCTGCATCAAGCAAAGACAACATCAGCCTAACGTACGTCGATTTCCTTCAAAGCCGGTCCAAATATAATCGATCTTTCACAAGCTGGTTATAAACTAAAGGGTCTATACACAAGTCTCGTAATTCATATTCCATATAACGCCGGGGACAATACATCGTCGAATAGAGGAAGGACGCGTTGAAATTACAAGATGGCGGATGCAAATACTAACCGGACGAAACTGGATTTCTGGACAGATTCAATTCAACATTGGACACCCTGTATTCACGATTGTGGATCCTGACTAATTATTATGGTAATTCTGCATTATTGCATTGTCTTCGGCAACGAGGTCCAGTTTATTGGACACCGAGTAGATTGAATAAGTTATTTCGGTTTCGTGATATTAAATGGAATTAGCCAATGAAATCGCAGTATTCCATCATGGAATTCAATTAACTTGTCATATTGTATAAATAGGGATTTTTTATTTGTTTTTTTATATGTTGATTTACATTAAAAAAATTACATTAATTTTTAATTTTTTTAAATGTGTCAATAATTTAACTTCGAAATAAAAGTATTTTAGGTTGTAGTTCTGTATTAATATTTATTAATCTTTGACGTTTCAACGAACTCGACATACGTTTTTATCATGAAAAAAGATGCAAATGATATTTACAGTAAATAAACAGCACATAGCAAGAAATTTCTGGGTAACAAAATAAGTAACTACATCATAAAATTTATAAATTTTTAACATAGGAAAAAAATCTTTCAGAACTTATTATATTAAAATAAAACTGCTTTAGGTTAAAATTCTGTATTAATGTTTATTTACAATTGACGTTTCGATGAAAATCAACGTCCGTCTTCATCAGGATAAATGATATAAATGACATTAGAGTAAATAACAGAACATAGAAACAAATTACTAGGTAACAAATAAGTAATTAGATCATAAGAGAAGATTGATAAGAGAAGCAATAGAAATTTATAAAGAAAAAGATAACATTAATCAGTGTGCAGGCACTGAGTTAAATAAAATTTGGTTTCCATTAATTAAAAATGTTATGATCCTAGTTACTTATTTGTTACCTAGTAACTTGTTTCTATGTTCTGATATTTATTGTAATGTCTATTTATATGATTTGTCTTAATTAAGACGGACGTTGAGTTTTGTCCAAACATCGATTTTAAATAAATATTAATACAGAACTTTAATCTTAAGCGGTTTTATTTTTATAAATTTTTAATTAATAATGGTCAAATTTTTTTTAAATCAGTGCCAGTAGATTGATACGAGAAGCAATAGAAATTTATAATAAAAAAAAGATAAAATCAATCCGTGTGAAGTTTACGTAATTTGGATTTAGCTTGTAATTTATCCAACTGCATATGCTTTGTATAGTTTTAAACTAGAACAAAATTTACTTCAAACAAACTTTCGTAGATAAAAAATAAAACTGCTTTAATTCGTATTATTTTTCCTGAAGATATACCTAGAGTTGCTTGAAACGTCGATTATTAATAAAAATTAATACAGAACTAAATCCTAAAATCGTTTTATTTGAATTAATGAGTACTGAAAGATTTTTTACTTCGTTTTATAAAATTATATTTATAAATTAAACATGGGAACGACAAAATATTATTTGAAATTCTTTGTTATAGTATCTATATGGTGTTTTAAAAGTACCTACGTATATATATTGGAGAATTTTTACGACATGGGTTACCTTTTTTTTTTTTATTCGTCTGAACATTCGAAAGTGGTCTTAAAAATATAACGTCGTTATGTTTTTTATAGCCTTTTGTTTGTTTAAAAATAAAAAAATATATATTTTCCTTTTTTTTTTGTTTTCTGTGCCAGAAATTTTCATGGCTTTTTGTTTTACGTTACACTGCATTTTATTTCAGTTAAAATATATTGTTTTTACTACTTTCTTTTCACGGAAATCGTATAAAACATTATTAAGTGCGGAAAAGAATAAACTGTTAAATTAAATTTCTTAAAAAAATTCTTATAGTTATTGATTTTCTTTTTTATAATATATTAATAATTTTTTAAATAAAATTTCAAATTCGTTTTTTTTTTAAGAAATAAATTAAATAAATAATAATTATGCAGTTTCCGAAATTCCAAAGCGCAACATGGGGCTATATGTTCAACAAACTGATTATGTAGTATCTTAACAATTTGTACTTGCATTGCTAGTGATGCTTATTAACTCACAGCCAAGCAAGGTTCCGAAGCACTCAGAGACAGTTTAGTGGTTCCTTTAATAACAGAAAATATTTAAATAATAATTTGATATCTTTACTTAAGCTGCTATACATTGAGATCTCGAGAATTGTAAGAGGTATGAGTTGGGTTTAATTAGTCAAAATTTACTCCATTATCTGAACATTATAATGATACATCTTTAGTTTCAAAATTTAATAGATCACTCAAAAGCCAATTTAATTTAATCATATTATATTATAATATAATTTATTTGAATGATTTTGAAGGTATACGTTTGCGTGGACGTCCGATGAGTATTTGGAGTGGTTTGATTGATAGTGTTTTGCGTGAGAGGAAGTTTCCAAGTAGTAGGAATAGAAGAGCATGTATGAGAGGAATTATGAAGCTAAAATTGCTTGTTTCGATAGGAATGTTTGGTGGAAACTGATTTCGGGATAATGGAAAGAGTTTGTGCCACGCCCTTTAGGGGTACATGGCCTGATTATGTATGTATATTATATTATCAGATATCATATCATATTATTATTATTTTCTGTTCATTTATTAACAAATTTTCTGTTCGTTTAAGCCATCCTTGATTTTTATTCTTTTCTGCACGAATATGGCAAGTCAAACAACAACGAGATAATTCGTAGACGGCGCCCTAGTCAAGTACGCAAACTACGAGTTATTTCGTAGTTGGCAGTCACCGTGTTAAACACGCTCGGCTACCGCGCATATAAATATCACCAAATTTAATTACAGAAAACAATAATATTATAAGTTTTAATATTTTTTCTAGTTAATTTCATCAAAAACTCGTATATCTACAAAACTAATATTTACAAAAAAATTGCCATCCGTAAACATTGGGCCTAAACATTTACAATTCCTTTAACCCTGTCAAACATGTTGTCGTAGCAAGAGAAATTCACACAAAATAACATTATATGTCGATCCATCATCAGGCGCGCGGGACTGTCACCAAAAAAATCGTTTCGATAAAAGATGAGGACCGTCCAAAAAATACCCGAACTAAGCCCACTTCCACACATTACACTCACACAATTTCGTTGGATCAACATTGTATCATCTTGTAGAAAGATGGACGAATGAAGTATATAATATGTGTTCTCTTCTTTCTTATTGTGTTTACGTATAAGAGTGTGAGTTGAGCTTTTGTGTGTGTGAATAAGTATATGAGGATATAAAAATTCCATCTCTCTTTCTGGTTGTAGGGTTTGTGTCAGTGTGTATGTGTGTGATGTTCTTTGCCAATGATGGTTCCATGTGTGTGTGTGGGTGGAACACATTCATGTTGTAGAGGGGTAAGGGAGTTGTAATAACAACGGACTGTGTGGACGAACTGACGTTTTGGTTGCATGAGTGCAGAACTGGTAGAACAGCAGTTATAAAACTTTTTAATTTTTCCTAATAATAAGTGGATATTCGTATAAAATTTTATTATAGAGTTTGAAACAATTTTGATATATAAAAATTGATAAAAATATTATATATATTATTTAAATATTCTTTAGAGAATAAATGAAGTTTTAAGCTTTGTTTTGATAAATGTTATATGAATTAGAAGAAACTAATTTCTGAAAAATTTCTACATTTTTTTTTTCTTTAAAAAATGTCCAAAGTTTATCTAGTGTATTCAGTATTTATTTATTTACTTATTAAATATTTTATGCAACAAAAAACTAATTCCAAATACAATAATAACATATTTTTACCAATCGTCATGTCACGTATGATAAGGAAGGAATTATAATCATACCAAATTTGACATATCGATTTTTACAGATAAGCACGAATTAGGCTTATAGTAATACAAATCGAATGTCTGTCTGTCGGTTTGTCTGTAGACACGTGTAGAGCAAATTCAGCTGAAAAGATTGTTATGAAATTTCATATTTAAGTTTCGGAGTTGAATATCTTAATTTCATCAACTTTTAGTAAAGAGCTGCTAACCAGAAGTGGTAATTTACTTATGTCACTTTCACGTATTTTATGAATACTTCTCAACAGAGATATACATATTTCGAAAAAAATATTTAACAAAAGTTGCTAAACAAGTTATAACTAACAAGTTTTATTTGGAATATTTTTCGATACGGCTAAATATTTCTACAACAGAAATAAACACAAATATTAATAAATTACAATATAACTTTTTGTACAGAAAAAAATATTTATTTAAATTAGATGATTTTCAAATAAAAGAGCTGTTTGTTTAATTTTATATTAAAATTCGATGAATTTATCTGCATACAAATATTAAATTATTATATAAGAAATTAAGTAAAAAGTCATATAAAAAGTACATATATCAAGCCTAATATTAGATCAAATATATTAATCCTAATATTAATTTTTTCATTAGATATTTCATCTAATATGTTTAAATTACTAAATTTTTCTATTATTTTTTAGGTAAAACAATAAAAATATTAGAAGTATTATTTTATCTGTAGATTTATTTCAGTGCGTGTGTACACACAAAAAAAAAAGTAGTTAAAATTAACTCCGTTTTAACTCTTTTTGGTAGTTCCCTCGAGACCATCCGTTTTTGTAGTTAAATAACTACAAAGCGGATATAATTTTCACAATAAAGAGTAAAAATTAGGAAACTATTAACTAACTAAAAGAGATAGAAATATCATTTAAACTGAAAATTATTTAATTTTCGGTAGTTAGTTTACTCATATTCTGTTGTTTCAATACTCTTAAAAATTGTGTTTTAACTAATGTTTTTTTGTTAAAATATTCAATTTCAGATGTAAATACCACTTTGTAAGAGATAAAGTTAACTACTTTTTAATTGATAATTAACTCTAATATGTATGTAAAATTCATTTAAAAGAGAGGAAATTAACTCTTTTTTTATTTGTTGTTTAACTACGAAATGTAGGAAAAATATACATTGTAAAAATTGGATGCACAATTACATTGATAGTTATAGTATTTTTTTTATATTATTTACTATAATTTTACAAATTGTTGTAAATTTGCCAGTTTGATGTTAGTAAACTTACAACAACTTGTGAAATTACAATAAATAATATAGAAAAAATACTATAACTATCACTGTAAATGTACACCCATTTTTACAATGTACATATAGGATTTCATAAGTATTGGAAAGAATTATAAAAAAACAGAGTACATATGCAAATAAATTATATATTTTATTTATATGATATAAATATCATAAAAAGTTATGACATATTTCATCGATTTATCAAAACAACTTCATAATTGATTCATCAAACCCTGTATTTTCTGTATTCGTTTCACCTTCTTCAAAAATAGTTGATTTTAATTGTCTGAATTTTCGATTTTCTTTACTTTCATCTAATTTTCTATTAATTGTTCTTAATCTAGTTTCCAAAAATCCAGTCCAGTCTACCGGATCAAAAAAAAAAAACTTTCTGAAATAATATAAGTGTAAACGGTATAAGTTAGTTTGAAAAATATAAATATTCAGTTCGCAATACTTACATATCCAGTTCCAGTAGAATTTTCATAACATTCAAAAAAATTAACGATTTCTTTAGCAATTTGTAATTTTATGTCTCTTTTCGGATAATTTCCATATTTTTCAATCATTGTATGGTGCAGGAGTGCCTGATTCTGAACTAAACATTTCCGAATTTATTGACATTGTACTGGTCAAGTCGCTACTAGATTCTAAAATTAATTTGCAGTTAAGTATACAAAAAATACAAAAATAATATTTTTTATACTAACTTTCTGTTTCGTTATCAGAAAATTCTTCATCATCCAATTTAATTTGTATGGTTACGCCCTTGTTGCTGAACCAAATAAAATCAAGTAAAACATCTCCACTAATTTCATATTTGTGTTCATCATAATATTGTACCATTCTTTCATCAGGGATATTAAAATATTGCCGAACTGAAAATTATACATGTACATAATAATAAATTTATTTTTCAATTTAAAAAGTGTATTTTACTTAATAAGTAATTATTTGACGTCTATAAATTTGTCGATAAAATAAAATATACAAATATAAATTAATTAATATTTATTAGTAAAACTATTTATTAAGATTATTTTGTTCCAAAAAAATTACATAAAAAGTCATATTGAGATGGAATACATTGTATGTCTAAAAATTTGTACAGACTGAAAAAAAATTTAAAATAATCTTATAGTTGTTATTATTATAGTATTATATACATAATTAATAAATAAAGTCTTTATAAAAATAAAAAGCTTTAGGTTTAAGTTCTGTATTAATATTTGATTTAAGCCTTTTATTTTAATATAATAAGTTCTGAATGATTTTTTTAATATGTTAAAGTTTTTATTGTTATAAATTTAAAAATTAAAAATCTTAATGCAATTATGAAAACAGACAAATATTGTATTATATACATATATGGAAAACCATTTATGTGTATTTTATATATTGTGCAATTCCAACAACGGTAAAACATTATTTTTTTTAATAAGTAATCAACTAATAAGAATTCTAAATATATACTTACTTGTATCTTCAATTAGTTGTAAAGTAATTGATGCGGCGTAAATTTTAACCCACTTCTTCAATTTTCTATATGCTACTCTTATAAATAACACAGTGTTGGAATTTTCCATTATATTAACTCGATAATAATTTATGCCTACTACACACTACGAAAGTTCACAGCTGAATAAAACCAAATTCAAACGAAACGCATTTGGTGGTGGTTAAGGTACATGATCAGACTTGTCCGTTAAAATACAACATAGAGATGTAATATAATACTAATAAAATGATTCAAACACAATAAAGAAGAATTGTAATATTTTTAAGACAGATGTTTCCTTCTTAAAAAAATAAATTAACAAATTTAATGTAGTTGTCAAGATCAAGTATTTTATGTAGTAAACGATAAAATGTTATTTGTTAATTCACTCCGAAAAAGATAATAATTTATCTATCAAAAATGAAAAATACAAATTAAAGAAAAAATAAATTCCTCTAAAGTAGTTAAAATTAAAAGTTATCTTGATGTAGTTAAAAAAAATAGAAATATTATCTTTTTTTGTAGTTAAATTACTGTACATCCTAAAGTGTTAGTTAATTTCTTCGAAAAAAGAAGTAGTTTTTTCATTTTTTTGTTAAATCTAACTAAATTTTAGTGTGTTTTTGCACGGATGAAATTCCCTCTCAAAATTTTTTTTGTGTGTATAAAATTACTTAGGCCCGGTTGCATAAAGCATTGTTTACTTTATCAATAAAATCAATTATGCCTTTTGGATATTACATACATAATTAGACATCTAGATTGTCAACTGTCGTTAAACCGTTTCATCGATTGGTCAGTTGACAATTGAACGAATTATTTAACTGACAAAGCTTTTAACAGTGTGCTGTGTAATCGGACCTTAATGTTTAATTTGAATATTTCTTAGCAAATTTAGAATTTTAATAACAGTCAATATTGAAAATATTTTTTATAAACTAATTCCGCTATTGCACAACTAACTCTAAACTGTTGAGTACCTCTGTTCAACTGACCCTCGATAGCCAAAATCCCAGTATGTCTGGTTGACAGATGTGGAAAAGGGCCGTATGCGGTGCTGTGCGCGTTTATGGGCGTGTGTGGCTTTGTCATTTTATTTTATTTTTTATTTCATCTCTTTCCTCCTTTTCGATTCGGTTTTAGTCAAAACTAGTTCTACGTCCAGCTAACTTGAAGCTTTAAAGTTCCCCCGCACGCCCTCAACATCTCTGACGTGAGGGTTGGGTCCCCGGACAACATTTTAAAAATGTTTCTGCAGAAACACACGTCCATTAATTATAATTTGATGATGGTTTAGGGGCATTTTGTGTGGCGGTCTACAGACTGTAGCCCCGGACTAATGTGCTTGATTGATTGATGCCGAAGAAAGAAGGCTGAGCATATAGAATTGGTTGAATAGAATAGCCGGTTGAATGCTAGTGGATATTGTAAATTTTTGATGAGTTGATAATGTATGCCATTAGAGATGTTTGTGACATTTTTTGAATTATTTAGCAGATAACTTGTAGAGAAATTTGAATAATTATAGATTTTATACATTATCAGTTTCCGTAATTCCTAGGTGGAACATAGAGCTATTTGCTCGAGAAGCTGAACATAATAGTTTCTTAACAATTTTTACTTGGATTGTCAATGCACCATTAATATTAGTCCACAGCCAAACAAGGGATCTACAGCTTATAGTGGGGTTCCGAACCACTCAGATCCAGCCGATATCAATTCTATGGTACAAGGTTTTAATACCAGAAAAAATATTTAATTTAATTTTTGGTGTAAGCGCGACGCAATTCATAGCCCTTTAGGGTCCGAGTCCAACACGTTACCACTGACTTACGGCTGCCTGTATTGTAGATTTAATATCTTTACGATATTATTATTTTTACATTGATTCTTTTTGCAGTAGCAATTGAGAAATATACTCTGTAAAAAATGTAATTAAAATTTCTGTAATTTTACATAGTTTTTTGCATTTTGTAATTTTTACTGTGATAATTTCCGTAATATATTTTTATTTAAAAAATTACATTCATAAAATATGTAGATTTACAATAATTTTTTACATAGTATTTATGCATTTATGTATTTTTTTTGTTTTGTTTTTAAGTTAAGGCTGTTTTAAACTGTTTTAGGATAGAATTCTGTTTAATAATTTTATAAAAACGAAGTTACTACGAAACTGAACGCTCGTGTTAGATTTTTAATTAATGAAAGTTAAATTTTATTTAACACAGTGCCTTCACAGTGATTCATGTTATTCTTTTCTTTATAAATATTTATTGCTTCTTTTATTAATCTGCTGCTAATATTGATTGGTCTAGCAATTATTTCTGTATATATGTTATCTAGTAACTTCTTACTATGTACTGCCATTTACTTTAATGCTATTAGTTTTTAACCTGATAAATACGAGCGTTTTAGTTTCGTCGACACGTCGTTTTTATAAAATAATTAAACAGAATTTTATTTTAAACCAGTTTTTGTTTTAAAAAATCAGTTCTGAAAAATATTTTACTCTGTTAAGGCTGTTTAATTTTGCTTAAATTAAAATTACACTAGTAAATAAATTAATGGAAAAGAGCTAACACTGAAAAATGAATTTAAACTAATAATAAGTTCTATTCAATTACAAAATAGCTCGCATTAAACGCAAAGACCTCATCATCATCAATAAATTCATTTATTACTGAAAGTAAACTCTGGTCTGCAAATAGAAGTCGTTTCATATATTGCGCGAGCCTAAACGAATGTTTTATGTTTTATATTAAAAGCTATTCCCGACACATACATTCATAAACTTTCGTTTAATAGCGTGTTAACCATCCATTATATTGTGTTTGCCGGCAATACCATCACATCGTATGGTTGATGAAAACAAAAATAATAAAAATTACCGCACATATAAAACATACTGTATTTGTCATTGTCTCTATCTCTAGCGAATAGAACTGTAATTGTACAGCTCTACTCTGTAACTATCGTATTATTATAAAAGAAGGTTGTTCTTCTTTGTTTTTCGTCTGTTTTTGATGTTACAAAGTTAGTGAGTGAATAATGTCTATAATGCGAATTGTATAACGTCATTTAGACATTTATTAGTTAAATAAATTTATTACTTTCTGGATGGAAATTGTTAGTTTGAATGCTGCGATAAAAACAATTTAAAATCGTTTAAGAATATTTTACTACGATAATAGATGTGTAATATTATAAAAGGTTCTTATATTGTAAAGTTACGGATTTTTTTTATCGCTATTAACTTCCGAACATTCTCCTACGATACATTTTTAATATTGTATAAATATATTTTTTAATAAATGAAAATAATTTCCCCAAAACCACAAACAAATATACTAAAAAAAAGCTATATATTTATTTCGATAAATAAGTTTTCATCATCAGTAGCAAAAGATTAAGTTCTATAATCAGTGTAACCTGAGATCACTAAAATTTATCTACATGGTGAAATAAATTTGCAGTTAATATTTTTATTTTTTAATTAGTAAGTAAGTATTTCTTAAATGTTTTACTACTTATAGTAAAATATTTTTGCAGAACACATTGTATTAAAATAAAAATAAATTAATAAATAATAAATAAATTTTGACCTGATGAAGACGAGCTTTCAGTTTCATCGAAACATCGTTTTTATAAAATAATTAAACAGAATTTTATTTTAAAACAGTTTTTATTTTAATTTTATTTGTTTATACATTTTTTTAAACAACTTTTCGTATAAATTCTAGTGGTATATTTGCAAAAAGTTTTACTTACTATTTTATAGTTGCTAAATTTTAATTTTTATGTAGATATAGATACTTTAATTAATTTTTAATCATGTTACAGTAAATTCGCGTAAATATTAAAAAAAAAAAAAAAAATTACAGTGAAAGAATTATTGGTACGAACAAAATTTTTATTTTGGAATTGATATCTGTGAAATAAAATCATTCGGAAATTTTAATTTTAATTTATTTTAAAAGTCATTTATTTATTTTTCGAATAAATTTATTCCATGATTATATATATTCCACATCTGTTAGAAATACCGAACTCTTCATCAAAAAAATGTGTGTTACTGATTAAAGATATTACTAATTAAGAAATAAACAGTATCACAAACAACTTTATAAGCACATGAAATGAAATGAAATTATAAAATACGAATTTTTCACGCTACAAAATATATACTTAGTCATCGCGGCTGACCGTATACGATACAAAGCTGTCATCAGCTTCCATCTTGCTAATATTTCAAAAACTTTATGCAAATATTATACTCGATGCACTTGTGCAACATTAACTTGCAGAACTAAACGATTATGCAGAAAAGTCTGTCCCGGCTTGGTCTGAGTGAGACTTGGCTCTGCAAACGACTGTTTTTCTCTCTATACCAAGATATTTACGCTTCAACAAATGGTAGTGCTGGTGGCATTTGTTTTCAACGCTTACTTTTTTTCAGTTTTTTTTTTTTCAGACAAAGTTTTTACATTTTAATTCTATGCTAGTGAAATTATGGATTATGAGTGTTGTATATTTTTCTTTTAAAGAAACGGATTTGATTAAATGTAGCATGGTGGCGCTATAGTAAATGTTGTTTATTGATTTTAATTTTGTTGTTTATTTCTGTAGAAGATAGTTTTCCTGTCGTTATGTAAACTATATGGTTTTATATACAACCAGTAAGTTGTTCAGATATGTTTGTCTTATAACAGGATTTCTGGAAATATATATTATAGCTAAGTTGGCTTTAGAAGTTTCTAATAATAAAAGAAATCACATTAAATTACGTCCTGCTTCATCTATTTTTAAATTTAACCATAATAATGAAAAAGAAAACAAATATACATAAAAAAGATAAGACTATTTTATTTTTTACATACATTTGTTAGTTATATTTTCTTTTTTTTTAATATTATGGATCTATTACTAGAAAATAATGGCGCACCAAAAATGTCTTAACAAATAAAATATATTATGTTACGAAAAACAGAAAGCGATCTTTTATATATCTTACATAAAAAAGCATTCTTCTTTGAGTGACATATGCTATTTTTTCTTCAAGCGTTCCAAACATACCAAAAATACATACCAACTAACCTGAACCTTACTAAAAGTTGTAGAATAATATCTGTTACGCGATTTATGAGAATTAATTTTTCTTTGGTATATATTACATTTCTTGTACTTCTTCATACAGTTTCAATAGTCAAATTCAAATTCAAGCGCAAATAAACAATGCAACTGTCAATTAATTTAACTTGACTTAATAATTTTTAATATAGCCGTCGGTGATGTCAAATTAAATACACTTGACCGTGTTTCTTTGGTCAAATATGAAATTTCTGACAAATTTAGCGGTGTACATCACATTTTCAATAATTACATTCAGATTCAAGCAAAAATAAATGCGAACAATTGTAACTATATAATTTTCTGTGACCGTGTAGTCATGTTCGGTGCTGCCACCAGTGGTATATATAGTAAGTAACTACTGTATAATAATGTAACACAATTACCTTTTACATAGGCAATATGGTAATATAATAATATCAGTATTTTGATACGCTTAAAGAATAAGAAATTTAATATTTATAAGTCTATGACATGTTGGATAAAATGTTGTTAACTTAATCAATGAGTTAATTACGCAACTAGATTGCCTCATCAAACAAGAATATATGCAAATTTACACCGAACTAGAGAAAATATCTAATTACGTTAGATCATCATACCAATATACTAATTATCTGCTTATAATTTAAAAAATATAAATATTATTTATTATATGATAATGTGGGAAAATTATTCTGTTATTATTACTATTTACTAAATTTGATTTCAATGACTTTCAAGTTTATTTGAATTAAGAAGATTATTTAAACTAAAGCGAATAAACTTTCAAAAAAAAATCATATCAATACATTTTAATAAAAATGCAGGTTATATATTTTCTTCTTTATAAATATTTATAAATAAAGAAATTATCGACTAAATTAAGCACAACAAGATGTCAATAATATAATTTATATTTGTGCAAAAGTTGGCATGATAAACAGCAATAAAACCGAATTTTTTTAATTACTGCAATTACTTTTACTTTTGAAATCAGTCAAAATTAAAAACAGCGTAATTTATGTTAAATTAATTAAGGTCAATTTTTCCATTTATAATTACGCCGCAACCCAACACGTTTTACTTTGGTAGCCCAACTACATTCACACATAAAACATTAAAATTAAAAATAATATCGAAATGAAAATATTGCAGATATACAATTTCAGATTTCGACACTGTGTTACTGGTTAATCAGTAATATCGGAGTGAAATCGTGGTGTGCACTTATTTTTAGACACGTTTCGATAATTTATTTCCGAGTTTTTCAACAGTTTAGCATAATTTACGAGCACAATTTGATGAGACATTTTAAACTGTTCAACACTTTTTTTTTTTATTATTTGCACGCACGAGATTTTTACACTGTATATTGTGTATTTCACTGAAATTTTGCAATTTATTTCTTACAATTATTTTATTTTTTATTTAGTTAATTGGTCAAGTATGTATTTATAATATATAGTATTAAATTAAAACGAGTTTAGGATTCTAGTTCTGTATTAATATTTATTAATAATCGACTTATTTAACGTATGTCTTCATCAGGAAAAAAGATACAAATGACATTTATTGTAAATAAACAACAACAATGGAAACAATGGAAACAACTAACAAGTAGAATATGTTTGATAAATACGATATTTATATTCATTAACGATATTGGTTTAGGTTCTAGATTTTATCTGCAGAGATGATGTAGTTTTTCTCGGTATCTAAAATTCTAGAAACTAAAATATTTATTTACTGTAAATGCCATTTGTATCATTTTCCTTGATGAAGATGTACGTTGAGTACGTAGAATTAATCGATTATTAATAAACATTAATACAAAATTACAACCTAAAGCCGTTTTAAAAAATTGTTTACGGTGTTAAGAATATTTTAATTTATAGTTTAGTTTATACAGGCTTATTATTAAATCTCGTAAACCACATGAACAAATTTTAAATTTGTTGTTGGATTGGTGGCGTTGAAGTTTAACAGAAATATCACTTACAGTTACAAGTTAATTTGGCCGTTATTATCATCAAATTTATTAAAACAGTTTTTTTTAGAAATCTGGAAGTGCTTAGCGATTTGAAATAAGGCAAAAAAGTTTTTCTAAAATTAAAGTTATTTATTACTACTTTGACTGCAAAGAAAAAGTAGTATAGCGTTTGGTACGGTGTCTGTAACATTTTCAAAAAAAAAAAAAAAATTGTATAGAAATCCTTCATATAGCCTGTAGATGACGAATCTGATCTTAGTTTATGTGGGTGTATGGATGTGCGTCGTCAGATCGCTCACTCGCTCGCTCGGTCGTCAGACCAAATTTTGTGATTGCAACTCCTCCTAGATGGTTCAACCGATTTTAATGAAATTTTCAGGATAAATTTGTCTAGTGCCCAAGATGGTCATGTGATTTTGTTTTTTTCCAGTGATGCCAACTTTCCGAGAAAAAAATTACTAAAGTTTTTAAAAATTCATATTGGCTACGTTATTTATCCGATTTTGATCAAATTTTCAGAAAAGATTTCCCTAATGCTCTCATTAATTATATAATTTAATTAATATACAGTGTTGCCAACTTTCCGAGAAAAAAATTACTAAAGTTTTAAATTTTTTATTATGGCCATGTTATTCAACCGATTTTACTCAAATTTTCACAAAAGATTCTCCTAGTATTCATATAATTTATGTAATTTTAACAAAATACAGTGTTGCCAACTTTCCGAGAAAAAAATTAGTAAAATTTTTAAAAATTTATTATGACCATTTTATTTAACCGATTTTAATCAAATTTTTATAAAAGTTTTTCCTAGTGCCTAAATAAATTATGCAATTTTAACAAAATACAGTGTTGCCAATTTATCGAAAAAAAAATCACAAAATTTTTAAAAAATTCATTGTGGCTACATTATTTATTCGATTTTGATCAAATTTTCAGAAAAGTAAGTCCTAGTGCCCACATAAATTATAATATTATTAAAATACAGTGTTGCCAACTTTCCGAGAAATGTCAAAGTAGTCTATATATGGGTTTACCCATATACTTCTAATCTTGTTTTTATTTATTTTTTATATTGATTTAGTAATGTTAGAATATTGGTACGCCACCATTACCATTTCCATATTAGGGATTAATTAATTTTAATTATTATAATTGCTAGTTTGGTTGCCTAGTACTTTCAGTTACGAGAATTAATGGAAACTGTATTATTTTATTATATAATTTTATTGTAAAATCGTTTAGATATTTTTGGATCAAACCTTATCAACAACATTCAATATATATTATATGACTCAATCTAGTCGTGTCCTTTCAAGACACTTTTAATGTTTGCCAACTGAAATCCCTCATGTCTCTCTTTCGCGTCGTGAAGCAATTGCGGAATTAATCGGTTTGCTTTGTGCTCAGTTGGCAGCCCTGACAATCGCACACACACATACACACTTATAATATAAGGACAGCAGGGGTGTACAAACGGGCTTTTGTTTACAACGACCAAAGTGTGTGTTTGTCTGTGAGAAAGGTCATGACAATGAACTTGCAAACTCACGCCGGTATAAATTGCTATTTTTCGCTGTGTATTCGAAAGTCATTTTTTCTCTTTTTCACCACATTGCAACGAATCAAATGAAATATTAATCGTAGGTTGAGGGGGAGGGGGGTAGCCATTTACTATGAATTATACTTGCTTACATGTACAGATAACTATGATATTGTGTAATGTGAAATGTAATGTGTGATTTAAGATATGAGTAATATCTTACTCTTTATGAAATTATTATTGCTAATTTGTAACTGTATGACCAAATATTGCATTATATCAATTTCTATTCATTGAAATAAAAAAAATGTACACTGTAAAAATAAATTTGCTGTCATTTTCCATAAAAACCATATTAAGAAAAATTACAATTATTTCAGTAAAACGATGGTTTATCTAAATTTTCTGTAAAAATAATTTAATTTTGTAATTTTAAGTAAAATAATTAATTTATCATATTATATGTTTTTTTTTTTTTAACTAAAGAAGTACGTAAACTTACATAAAATATATACTTACGTATTTTATATAAAAATTTTCCCGTGACATTTGCAAATTTACATGTTAAACTGGTGTAAATCAGTTGCCCCAGGTTTTTATGTAAAATTATCTATTTTTTTTTTAAAGTATAGGATTAAATATTGTTTACTTTTAATTAAAATTAAACGTTTCGATATACTGCACCTATATCATCATCAGGAAAATATATACAAATGACATAAATAATAAACAAATGAAATTTTTTTTTAAATTATAAATGATTAATTATTAAAAAAAGCCAAATTTTATTTAAATCAATATCTTCACACTGATTGATCTTATCTTTATTTTTGTAAATTTTTATTGCTTTCTTTATCAATCTGCTGTTGATATTGTTGGATCTTGCAATTATTTTAGTATTTTCAAATTTTACATTATGAAGATTTTGGTAGTTTAAGTAGATTTTTAAATATATTAGTGACAGTTATATAAAATATTATAAATTAACAACATGATTAAGTTGTTGTATATATATATATATATATATATATTTTTTTTTTGATGATGATATACATGCAGTATATCGAAACGTCGAATATTAATTAAAAATTAAACCTAAAGCCTTTTATCTTAATGAATTCTGAAAGATTTTTTATCATATTATATTTATCTAACTAAAATTTCTATTCATAATATTATGAAAAATAGCTGCTAATAAAAACATGAAAATAATATACCAATAACACAAATAACCTTGATGTAAAGCCTGTATTACAACTACAAAAACACGTTAACAACATCACATAAAATTAAAAAAAAAGCAAGAAAAACAAAATGAAAATGTCATCAAATGCATGAAAACACTATTAACGAAATGGTGATCGTAGTAAGCGATGATAATATTTTAATAATAATAATACGTATTATAAATGTAGCTATGATAAGCAGTCAATTATTTTAAGTATCTCGAATAAATGAACACGCTATATATGTAGAAAAGCATCAATATTTTCTAATATACATGTAAAAAGATATATCCAACAGACTCTTATGATAATGTCCATTCATTACATATAAATTTTATAAATTTCCATTCGTAATTATGACAATTCATTATTATGTGATGTTGAAAATTTGTTATTTGAGATTTTATCATTAAGAGGAATATGGTATTAAAAAAATGTTGTAATTATTACCATCATCAATTATTATGCATATTAGATTTTCAATGTTTGTAATTATTTTTGTGTTTTTGAAAGCTATAAGTTTTTAAATAATTATGGTGTATTTTGTCAAAATTTAGTCAAAATTATTAAAAAAAAATTTAAATAAACAAGAATGAAATAAATTAAATAAAAGTTTGTTCTAATTTTATATGATAATAATAAAAAATTAATTTAACATAGTAAAAAATCTTTCACAACTTATTATATTAAAATAAAAAGCTTCAGGATTAAGTTATACATACACATACACAATCATGCCATGTACCCAAAAGGATGAGGCACAAACTCTTTCCACTATCTTGAAATCAGCTTTCTCCAAACATCCCTATCCAAACAAGCAACTTTAGCTTTATCTACATTCATAATACCTTTCATACATGCTCTTCTATTCTTACTATTTGGAAACTTTCGCTCACGCAAAACGTATCAAACGTATAGCTTCAAAATCATTCATATAAATTATGTTTTGTACATATTTTATTTAAATATCGACGTTTCGTATATCTTCATCACATGTATATTGTAGTACAGATTTTTGTGCAATATTGCATAATGTACCACATATACTAACCAATGACTGATTTATAAGTGACAAATTTCAGTATAGTCGTAGAAAATGTAGCCATAATTATGAAAGTGGTCTAAGTCATATATTTCTTGTTTCGAGATATTTAATGAATTACATAATTAACACTAAATGAATTCCATATAATGTTGAAATTACAACCACTATCTAATGGTTCATTTTTTGACAATATCGTGAAAATTACATTGTAAAATAATGTGGTGTGAAATAATTGATAAATTTATTTTTTTTTAATTTTGACTTAGACCATATTCATAATTATGGGCACAAATATTTTTTAGATTTGCTGTTGTAGTGTATGGAGGAGATTTAATAGATTATGCAATTATTTATAAATGATTTTTATGATAATTTATACTTATTGTTAATTAATAATATTATATTTGTATTCAATATATATGTTGATTCTGGTATACGGGGGGTTTAGTCATGAATAAACGAGCTTACAGTACAAACGTGTTGTGTTATTTTTTTATATTACCCAAGTGACAAATGTGATGTGAGTGATCTAGATGTGATACAGAACAAGAAACAAGAATGTTACACCTACTACGATTTAACTGCGCATTAAAACTGTACGAGTGTGTGTGTGTTTGTGTGTTAAACGGAACTACATTAAATAGCGGAAATTTTAGTACAATTTTTACTACAAAGTTCAAACTGCATCTTAGGAAAAAATTACCACCATGTCATATACTGTAAATATTCCTGAAAAATATTCATTCTACAAAATTTACATTATTGTGTTTTTAATGGTCATCTAAATCTGTAAAATAAAACTGCTTTAGGTTCAAGTTCTGTATTAAATTTTTTATTTATAATCGACGTTTCCTGATAAAGACTACCGTTGAGTTCCGCCGAAACGTTAATTATAAATACAAATTTTAATACAAAACTTGAAGCTAAAGTAGTTTTATTTTATATAATGAGTTTTGAAAAAAATTTTTTACTATATGTTATCTAAATCTTTATTAATCATTTACGAAAAGCAGTAAAGTATATTTATGATTATATTATTTATGAATTAGGTAAACTATAATATGTAGTCCGTTTATCGTAAATGTATGTGTTTATTTGTTTCATTGTTATCACCTAGTTACATTTAGTAAATAAAACATAATTTATTCTAATTTATATTTCTTTGTTTCAGGTGAGTAATCTTCTAGTTGTTCTCAGAAACGTTTCTAATTATAACTTAACTCCAATCGTGTAAGTAACTTAAACTATATTATTTAACAACAAAACTGTAATTGTTTAAATACTGATTATACACGAGAACTTAGAAACATATGATTATTTTAAACAACTGACTTCAAAATGACGACAGGTTATTTGCATCGTAAAATTATTACAACGATTAGTTTATTTTTATTGTTGTTATTAAACTTTACTTTTGTTCAATAATATTATTTTTCTACTATCGGTACTTAATGGATAATGTGTTGATAAAGTTTCGCGCAAAATTAATATTTCTTTTATGTAACGATTTATCGAAAAATTCTCGAACACGTCGAGTTTGTTTTTTTAAAAAGACACTTTTTGCGTTATTTTGATGTATCTTATCATTAGTTACATGTTACATGATAATTCTAGAATAGTGGTACTAAAAAAAATTGAGAAAGATACAAAACTATAAATTTTATTTTTAATACAAACATACACTGTACTTTATATAATTTTACGTATTCTGTAAATGTAATTTTTTTCATTAAAAATGTAATTATGTAAGTTATCACAGTAAAATTACAAAATGTTGTTATATAAGTTAATTTTTTTTACAGTATACTTAAATCAAGTTGCACATTTGTAGAAAGTATTCAAAATTTTCTAAGTTTATAATCACAAAATTATGATAAAGTGTAATTTCCATATTATATAAGTTTTTTAAATTGTCATTCATATCAGATCGAAAAGTACAATTTTGTACTATATATAAAAACAAAACTATCTAGATATGAATATGCCACCTATCTACAGAATTATATATATCGTAAAAATATGAAAAAAATATTTAGCCGTATCGCAAGTTATTCCAAATAAAACTTGTTAGTAATAACTTGTTTAGCAACTTTTGTAAAATAATTTTTTTCCAAATATATTTCTGTTGCGAAATATTCATAAAATACATAAATGTGACATCGGAAAATTACTATTTCCGGTTGGCATATCTTTACCAAAAGTTGATCCAATTGAAATATTCAGCTCCAAAACTTAAATATGAAATTTTATAATAATCCGTTCAGCCGAATTAATTCTACACGTATCCACAGATCGACCAACAGACGGACACACTAAAAACAGTTGATTCGTGTTACTATAACCTAATTCGTGCTTATCTGTAAAATCAGGATTTATCAAATTTGCTATGATTACAATACCTCCCTTATCATATGTGTAAAAATTATAGTATATTTGCAAGTAATAATTATTTATTATTCGCTTATCTAATATAATAATAAAAACAAGAAAATGCGAAAATTTTTAAATTATTCTATTTATTTTTCATATTCTTCTAACATTGAAATAAAAATTATATGTATCTGAGTTTATTGTAATTTTAAATTTCTCAATTGCACAACATAACGTTGCCTGCTGAAAGCTTCAGTAGCATCAGCAGAGCTGAAGTTGGAAAAAATCCGAAGAATGTTCCAATAATGACGGACCGCGCACATCCATATATCCATCCATTCGTCGTGATGCGACGTTCCTTTGTCTAGCGCCCCTGCTCTGTGTGTGTCTTATTCTTCTTTACATTCAATCTCGGTCCTTTTACAACTTGACATAAAATACTCCCTATTGGCTTCTGTAAGGATGTTTCGTTCGTTTACTGGTTTTACCGCGATGAGGCGCTGATGTAGATCTCTCTGTCCTTCTCTTTCTGTGTGTATCTTTAGTTGCAGAATGCAAGTTGGAAATGTGTTTGTTTGTATCGAGGGAATAAGGGTTCAAAAGTTGGAAGTAATTGTAGCATTGTGTTGCTTCTGTATTTGACGAGCGGGTGATGGATTTATTTTTGACGCGGGTGTAGGGTACAAGTAATTGCGTTGTTTTATTTCGTTTTTTAGTACGACTGCAATTGATTGCTGGACGAATTTGATGCAATAGAATTTTAATGAAATTGCATTAATTTTCTAGACTTTTTTAAAATCTTATTTTGTTACAAAACTGTTTAGGGACCGTTTACAACCTTTAATTTTAGGCACTGTCGACGAAATTTGTAACGGTAATAAAATAGTTTTAATATTACTAGTCTATATTGTTTCAATATTATGTTAGAAGTAAATAAATTTTGGAATAGTGGAAAAAGTTTGTGTCACATCCTTTTGGGTACCTGGCGTGATTTGTGTATATATGTATGTACGTACTAAAACTACTTTTATTGTCTTAAGGGGAGGTTCTCATCTAAATGACTAAAAAGTACGCAAAGTTTGGAATTTTTTTATTCGCAAATGAAAAAACATAGAAGGAAACGGTTTGGGAATTCGAAAAAATGTTATTTTGGTCTTTATTTTCAAAAATTGTCGTTTCATAAAAAACAAAATGGCGCTCGTGATTCACTGTTTTCGTGTCAGCGCGGAATCAGTAAACTGCGTGTACTGCAGCGTCTTTGGATTTATCTGTAACAAAAGATGAACAACAATGCCAAAAAGTAAACTAAATTTACTGGAGTATAGACCTAAGAACGTGGAAATAACTTAAAATTTGACGATGTGGTACGATCTCAAACTTTGAGGTCGACTTTTAGGCCTTTTTTCCACTTCAGGGCCTTACCAAAAATAGTTAAAACAAACAATTTGTAAATTTTATAGGTCTATATTCCAGTAAATTTAGTTTAGTTTTTGGCAGTGTTGTTCATTTTTTGTTACAGATAAATCCAGAGACGCTGCAATACACGCAGTTTACCGATTCTGCGCTGACACGAAAACAGTGAATCACGGGCGTCATTTAGTTTTTTATGAAACGAAAATTTTTGAAAATAAAGACCAAAATAACATTTTTTTGAATCCGGAAACCGTTTCCTTCTATGTTTTTTCATTTGCGAATAAAAAATTTCCAAACTTTGCGTATTTTTTAGTCATTCACCTCCCCTTAAAACTGGTATTAATTAAAATCATTTTTAACTAATACCGGTTTTTAAAACAATGTAACTATCATAAGAGCAGGACTAAATAAATGAACTAAAACCGAGCTTATGTTAAATTATGTTTAATGTTAAACAATCATAAAATTCATTTGTTAAAACACAATGCATGCATCTAAAGCAAATAATATTACTATATGATGATACATAATTGTAAATTTAAGTTCCCTTGACAAATATTTATCTACTAGAATTTCTAAACATAAGTAGAAATTGTACACACGCAACCAGGTTAGTGTCAACGTTCTACACGAGGACGAAATAAAATCTTATCGCAAAGAAAATCGAAAAGTGCGAAAAAGAAAGACGGAAAGTATGTAGATAAACACCAGAGAAGGCACAATACGTCAACTGTTTCTTTGTCGTATGATAATTAAACAAGTGTTACATATTACAGTAATTAATTTCTCGCATGTTCTATCTGACATTACATATCTTTCAAACAATTACAGCACAATAAAACACATTATTATATTTTATGTTCTTCAAATAAAAACTACATACATTTTTACTGACAAATTTTCCGAATTATACTATACGTTTTTAAAACTAATATTTAATTTTTAAATATAATAGTAATAATAATAGTAAGAAATAGTGAGATGGAGAAAAGAAATTTTTTCTTAGAGCGTATTAAAAATATTGATATTACATTACTATATGTAGTTTTTGAGAAGGGTGACTTGACGACTGAATGTAATATATATATATATATATATATATATATATATATATATATATATATATTTATTGATGGTGTACGTTTAGAGCAGGTAGATGAATTTGTGTATTTGGGTAGTTTGTTGTCTAGAGATGGCCGTTTTGAGCGTGAAATTGAAAGGAGAGTAAATGCTGGTTGTAAGGTACTTTGGGTGCTTTAGGAACTTTTGCTAGGAATGTAAATGTTTCCAAAGAAACTCGTTTGAGTATATATAATGCAGTTTTGATGCCTACGTTGATGTATGGTAGTGAATGTTGGGTTTGGTTGCAAAAGCATAAACGGAAAATGTCTGCTGTGGAAATGAGATTTTTACGTGGGGTATGTGGTGTAAATAGGAGAGATCGGGTACGAAATAGATTAGTGTATGATGAGTGTGAAACTGAAAAAAATGTTGTAGCAAAAGCTGGTGTTAGTTAAGATGGTTCGGACATGTTGAGCGAATGTCTAATGAACGTTAGGTTAAAAAGATTTATTTGAATGATTTTGATGGTATACGTTTGCGTAGACGTCCGATGAGTAGTTGGAGTGGTATGATTGAGAGTGTTTTGCGTCAGCGAAAGTTTCCAAGTAGTAGGAATAAAATGTGCATGAAGCGAAAGTTGCTTGTTTGGATAGGAATGTTTGGAGGAGACTGATTACAGAATGATGAGAAGAGTTTGTGCCACACTCTGTTGGGTACATGGCGTGATTGTGTATGTATGTATGTATGTATGTATATGTAGTACTATATGGCAGTACCAAACATGGACTATAACATTAAATGTACTTAATATATTATCTCCGGCGTTCATATTGAAAAATATTATGGCAAGTTAATTGTACTTTGTATTTTCGCTTGAATTTCAATTTGATTATTAAAAAAGTGTGAAGAAGTGCAAGAAATGTGATGTGCCGCACAGTAAGATTTATCAGAAACTGCATATTCGACCAAGAAAACATGGTCAAGTGTGTTTAATCTGACATTTCCGACATCCATATTAAAAATTATTAAATCAAGTTAAGTTAATTGACAGTTGCATTATTTATTTTTGATTAAGTTTGAATTTCATTATTGCAAATGTAGGAAGAAGTGCAAGAAATACAATGTATACCGCCAGATTTATCAGAAATTGTATATTCGACAGAAGAAACATTAATTTTCAAATCAAGTAACAAGTATAAACAATATATAGATATACATACTATTCTACAACTGTTACTAAGGTTTAGATTACTTGGTATATAGTTTTATTTATTTTTAGTTTGGTACGCATGAAGAAAAAAATAGCATATGTTTGACTCTGAGCAGAATGATAGTTTTATATTTTCCTCAGATTGCTTTGCCTAGGCCGCAAGTATCTGAGCTCAACACAATAAAAATCGTTTTCTGCTCCTCGTAATATGATATACTATTTCATAGCGCAAATGCGAAACATCCTAGGAAATAAGAGTACGATTCTGAGAGAGTTTTCTCAACTGTTGTTTATTTATTATTTTTCACTATTAATGTATTTATTCCTTTAACCATTTTTATATTAATAATAAACTAAACAATTTAATATAAATGTTTAAATATTCACGGATAACAAGTTGGTTTTATATTTTATTTTAAAAAATTGGTTAGTTGAATTTAAAAAATATTAATATTTTATTAACTTATGACGCATTTTTAACTTTGAGAGCCATAATAAATACATAATTTCTTTTAAACATAAATTTAGTACAAATTTTTTTAATTAGCTGCATTAATTTTAAATAATTTATGATGCCCTGTATTTTAAAAAAAAATATATAGTACATTATCAATGTAAATTAAAACCTAAAATTAAAATTCCCAGAAAAACATGATAATACTAATTAAATTTCGCAACATGGCAATTTTTTAATATAACAAATTAATTTATACCATTTTACAACGCTATAATAACAATAGGCGATGCTAATTTTAATTTATGTCCAAACACGGTACATTAAATATAAAAATATTCCCAAAAAATGTTGGCGTTCTTTTCTTTTAATTAAGCCCGAAAAAAAAAATTTGCATCTTCTTTACATTTAACTTCCGCCACTGAAAAAATAAAGAATATAATCCATTAACGTCGTTTTGAACGTATAACGGAAATTAACTAGCGAAAAAATCCACTGTAGCTTGTTTCACGACAGGAGATCACACAGCAACACGGCAGCAACCGAACACATTTAGACTGTATTCTATTCGTTTGCTCGGTGCACACCTACTCGGAAAACTTAGCACTCCAATTATAAAGTATACCATTGAAGAAAGTATATGTGTACATGCACATGCACCGTGTACATACTCGTGCATTGCAATATTGGCCCTCTTTAAGCCAGCCTACTATTAATCTGACGAAAATTTATTTTTACATTTATTTCGAATATTCATAATAATCAGTTATTATATCGAGTTAGCAATTTATCATATTAACAGTAACATATGTAATAGATTAATAGAAAATTTGCTTAACTTTTAATAGTTTTTGCGTGCGGTTGGTAGTAGTGTCAAGTTTGCCGTGTAGCGTTTGCTGTGCCATCGAATGGAATAGGTCCTCTACGACGAACTAATTAATCAGCTTCGGACACAAAAATTTATTTAAAATTCCCCGAAAAGAAAATTAATGTTTGAAATATTTATATGTGGTTTTATTTCTCGGAAAATACGAAGCTTCTGGTCCAATAATATTTTCTTTCTGAAGTTTAAATGAAGTTGACGCAAGATTTCAATTAATATTTAATCAATTTTATTCGGTTTTATATTATAGTTTGATTGACAAGCAAAATATTTTTTATTGTATGCTTTTAATTATCATTTATATTTTGATGAATAATGTGTGTTTAGCAGATTTACTTCAAAGGGATATTATTATTTCAAAAAGGAAAATATGAAAATGTAATTTTATTTTTCGATTTGATTTATTATTTTATTAATATACATTTTATATATGATTGACATTTCAATATTTCTGTATATTTCAATGATTTTTTTAAATTAAATATTTTGTAATATCACCATTTTTGTAGGGATGAAAAAATAATTTAAAAAATATTTAAAAAGTTGAAAATTTAAAAAATATTTTAGAAAATCTCAAAACAAATAATTTTTATACTTTTTTTTTAATTATTATTTTAAATTTTATATTTAAATTTCCTACATTTTGATTTTGGCATCATAAAATTAATTATAAAAATTTACAGAAAAAAATTTTAAAAAAAATTTACATACGGACATAATGTGATAATACTATTAATATGTAATATTTCATAAAAAAAAACCTAAATTTTGTAGTTGTTACAGATAATATTACTTATTTTTACATGCTACACAAAATTACATAATGTCATTTTCTAAATTTTTATTGAAATTTACAAAGTTAATTATAATTGTATGTAATTGTACATAATTATAATTTTATATAATTTTACATAATTATATATATTTTACAATTGTGTATACAATTTTATAATTGTTAATTATATTTATGTAGTTATATTCATGTAAGTAATTATAAATTAGCTACTCAGTAATATAACTTATATGTAATTATATATTAAATATTGCTTATTTTTATGAAATTTTACATCAATTTCTAAGTCACATAATTAACTTTTTCTGTGTAATATTTGTGAATTTTTTATATGTAATTTTATATTAATTTTTTATTATTATAACTATCATTTATGCACAATAATACATTGAAATATATAATTATTTTACATAAAAAATAAATTAGTTTTACATAATATTTTGTTAATTATTACAAGTTCTATGTAAAATTACATAATAATCCAGGGCATCTTTGTTACCCATAATTTTTATTGTAAAAATTACAGAAAAACTTTTTACATTATAATGTATAAATAAACATTATACAAATATGGGCTAATAGGTATATAAATATTACACTAATATTTTTTTTAATTTTTTCTTTAATTATTCATACTAAGTAGTTGTAACATTGTTTTTTTTTTATACAAATCATAATTACAATTGCACAAAAATTCTAATTACATCCAACTTCCTGTACTCAAAGCACCCAACTTTTCTCGTCTTCTCAAAAACCGGAAACAGCATCCCCTATTCCAGGTAGTTCCTTCTAGTCCACTTCCAGAGTATTCCAGTTTCCCTCTCAGAGCGCGCAAACGGTATATATCAACAGCAGAAGTACGTTTACTCCTTCCTCCCTTACCCTCCTTCCTGTCTCATAACTCTGGTACATACAACATTATACACATACTGTGTAACAGGAAGAGGAAGTGAAGATCAGCTAGCAAGTGCTGAACCAGCGGATGCAGTTACAGGATGGGGTGCCAACTTAACAGAATGCAGACTCTAAATATCACCAAGGCCACTTGACTTGCTGTGAAGATAGGAGCCAAAGAATGCTCGGCCGTATTAGATGACTGGTTTGGAGTATTAGATGAGCACTTTGCTAGCCGAGACAAGAATGGAAGAGTGGAAGAGATTGTAGTTTTCCAGTTTTGTTTGAAATTTCAAATAGTTTCGTGTCTGGAAAGTTTTTTACAAAGATGGAAATAAAAGAAGATGTAATATTGGAAATGGTCTCAGGATTATATTTTATTTGTTTTAAGCTATTTACCATTTCAATTATATATATATATATATATATATATATATATATATATATATATATATATATATACCTGGTGTTCGTTCGTTAAGTTCGTATGGGCGTATATATATATATATATTGTTTATGAAAAGTTGCTTTTATTTTTTGTTTTAAAATAAATTTTTACTACCACTTTTTAACAAATATGAATGGTATTTATTTCTACTTTTGGTATATTTTTTTTATATCTAATATTATAAAATTCAAATAAACTAATTAAAACTGCTTAATAAATAATTTTAAGTAAACGTCAAAAATACTTTTGATAAAAAAATACTTTTAAAAGTGAGGTGAAAATTCGGGCAAATGTTTTTTTTTGTAATATATTATATTATTTTACTATACATGGCATTTGGAAGAAATTTTTATAATACAATAATCTTGTAATTTAATAGTAAAATTTTAAATATGTAATTGATCTAAAGAAGAAAATGTAATTGAACTTTCAAATAATTCATTTCTTCACTTGTTCTATTGACACAAACCGGTTTCTCTACTCAACTAAACCCATTTTAAAACTACTTCTTCATCTTAAAACCAATAAACATCAAAAACATATTTTTAAATCTTTGAATTTCCAATTTAAACATTGTGTTGTTGGAATGCGTATATGGATTCCGTTCAACATTGGACATACATCATGTATGTATATGAAGATTCTATTCGAACTGGATAAGTAACATAACGTACAAGTAACGTAGCTCAGTATGTATGAAGTATAGTAGCATTTTTTGGATAGGCATCTATTGTATTGATATGTGTGTACGAGATGGAATATAACATCTATCTATTTTGTTCAGTCCAGCAACTTCAACGGTGTGATGGCGGGATACACATTTTTCTTCCGTTTTCTATAGCAACTACCCTTCTGCACGGAGCCAACAACGTAAGGTTATTCACTGATCTACCCACGACTATTTTGCCAGTGGTATCAAAAATGTTTGTAAGAAACAGCGAGATTGTATGTCGATGAAGCTGGCAGACATATTTTGGCAGAACGACGTGAAATTATTTTCAACATTTTAGACTCATTATGGGCTATTTAAGACCCTAAACGCCAAATTTTGGGCTTTAGTCGTTTTTCCAAAAATTTGATGTTTGCCAGCTAAATAATTTAAATTTCATTTTAATTATTTTAATATTTCAAAGTTATTCTGCTAAGGATATCGAAAACTCAGTCTTATTTCGGAAATTATTTATTAATTTTTATAAAAAAAACTTAACGTTTTGTGCTAACCAGAGCACTTCATCAGGAGAACCGAAAGGTTTACAATGTTTACATATATGTATAAAAATTTTATCAATTGGACAACATTTTGTCACATACTTTTTATCTTAAATGATGTGAAAAAAAAACAGAGTTTGTTACTTTAGCCACATATGTGGTTCTACAAAATTTTGAAAGGGTATTTTTTTAGTTTTAATTATAGACACATGTTTTGTTCTTTAGGAACTCGTCAGTATGGTGATCCTGAAGAGCGAAACACTTGTCTATGGTTAAAACTGGCCGGTCATTGACGACAGCAATGTAGCCCGACTCAATGTCTAGGGTAATTTGTGGAATTTTTGAGAGATATCTCAACTTTTTAATTCTACTTTCATGTTAAACTGAATATTTACGTGTAGTTTTCGTATCTTTGTAAAACTTTTGACAATTACTGAATTTCAACTCAACCTTCTCTAACATCTGGTCGGTTTCACTTTCAATCGATATATATATACTACCCTTCGTACACAACCCCCAATCATCCAACATCCGTCGACCTTAACCCAGGTCTGTACTCGTGGAATTTTTCATTTACCTTTTTTTTCTATTTTCTATTTCGTACATGTTCTGTTGTCCACCTAGAAGAACTTCCAACTAGACAGTCCAACGAAACCTATTTAGATATTAGAGATTTTCAGCACGTTCAAACTTTTGCCCAACTCACGCCGGTGTTGAATTATACATGACGATATTATTTTTTCCGCGCGCCATAGTGTTGAATATTAGAATGTGAGTGTCATCTAATGTCCGAGTTTTTGGTAGCATATTTGTGCTCGTACTATTTTTTTGTGTTTTTTGTTTGGCTAGAGAAGAATAAAATTGTTTCTTTATTATGAAGAAGTTTAGATAAGTGAGTTTTTATTAAAATAGTAAAATTGTTACGTGAGATAAAAAGTTTTGCTAGCTGAGAAGAAAGTTTTGTTTCCGAAATTGAAATTTTGTAAGATGGCCAGTAAATAAAGGTAATTAAATATTAATGCAAACATGAGGATGTTGTGTAGCCTCTTTTCTATGAGTACACAGAAAAATTAATTGAAAGACTATTCGGTTCACAGATAAATTGCAATTTAGTATAAAATTATGAAATCTAAAAAAATTGTGAAATATTGAGGAAAATTTATGTAATTTTTGTCAAAAATTTTCATATCTACAAAAATTTTGCAATTTTATTAAAAATAGGATAATTTTGTCAACAATTGTTAAATCTTTTTTCTCCAACTTTTGGACTAGTTCTTGAAATAATTTTAAAATTAATTAATGAAATGTTGTAATTTTTTTTACGGATATACTTTTCTTACTCATCTTAAGAAATAAATAAATATTTAAATATTTAGAAACATAGAAATACATAATTTGAAAAAAACCCAAATTAATTTAATTCAGTTATTTTTATAATTAAAGTTAAATAAGTGTGTACTAAAACTTCTATTTTGTTTAATTTTTATTAATTTTTAACATTAAAAACTTTATAAACAAAACGAAAGTAATATTGTAAATGTCAAATATCATTTTCATGTTTTAATTATCCATGTTAGAGAACAAACATCTTACTAAAACTTTCCCACCGCGATTTTAATATCGAAATTTTTTATCTCAACCCCCTCAAAACTTCAACTTCTTTATCCTTACCACGCGCCCCTTCCCATCTTTCGAAAAAACAAGAACTACCCTAAGGCAAAACGCGACGTAGTACCAGCTAAGCTCTTACAGGCCCAACTTTTCGATACATCTTAGCGCGGAGCAGGTACTGCTAACTTCCGCTTGTCTTTAGCTACCTACCGCCTCTGCTATGCAACTGCCTCTAGCGGCCTATCACTGCACCAGGCTCCGATACGATGTTTTATCTATCCCTCGAGGATGGTAGCCCTCCTTCCTTAGCAGGAAACGCGAATTTATACAGTTAGGTTAGGCTGAAGAGGGTGGGAAGGGGGCGGAATTGGAAAGAGTGAATTGTTGCTGAAGATCTTGAAGATGTTTTGGTTTAGGGTTTTTTGTGACTGGTTGGAGGGAAAATGGGGAGAAATTAAGGGGAGGGGTGTTTGTTTTACACCTAGGTGGTATCTACTTTTGTGGATTGGTGGTTTTTTTCTTTATTTGCCTATGTTAATAAATAATATATCTAAAATAAAACAACCTTAGGATTTAGTTCTGTTTATTTAGTTTAGTTCGTTTTATTAATAAAAAAATATTAGAAAAAAAATGAAGTGTTACTACGGCGTTATGTAAATACATTTATCGAAAGAGTGCATTGAAAATAAGTGAAGCAATTCTCACAATATTGGCGGCCAAAGGTTTAATTTTAGATTTATGTTTTAATGTTTATGAAAGTTAATTCTAAATGCAGACACTTGCAAAAAAGATATTGTATGAAACTCATGCATAAAGTATATTTTTTCATTCATAGGATTGTCGTCAAATTTCGTGAAAAAAAGACTACTTTATGCACTTGTTATATAAATTATTATTAAGTTTGAAAATTTTCTGAAATTGCTACAGAAAAATTTCATATGCCTGTTTTAAAAAACTTTCCTATTATCTTCGTCAAAAGTTGCCTAATCTTGAATTATAAAAGTATTTTTTATAAAATATATTGGTTCATATTACAAGTTCGGTTTTAAAATTATTTTTAGCTAATACCAGTTTTAAGACTGCAAACTAAAAAATTTGCTGTGGCCACCACAGATCCAACCGTCATCTTATTAAATAAATTAATGGAATAGAAATATTTGTATAACAACAACTACTGTAGTCATATGGTAACTAAAAACAATACTATCTTGACATAAATATGACCCATCAATTTACAGAATTATTTAGCTATATCGAAAAATGTTCCAAATAAAAGTTGTTAGTTATAGGTTGTTTAGCAACTTGTATTACATACATTTTTCGAAATATATCTTTGTTGCAAAATATTCGTAAAACACATAAAAGTGACATCAGTAAATTACCACTTCAAGTTAGCAGATCTTTACCAAAAACTGATCAAATTGAGATATTTATCTCCGAAGATTAAATATGAAATTTTATAACAATCCGTTCAGCCGAATTTGCTCGACACGTAATTACAAATTTACAAACAGACATCACACGCTAAAAACAGTTGGTTCGTGCTTGCATTGCAAAAATTGTAACTTTTTATGTAATTTTACATAGCTTTTAAGAGTAAAAGTAACATTTTGTAATTTCCCTGTGATAATTTACGTAATATTACATTTTTTTATGAAAAAATACATTTATAGAACATATAAGATTACATAAATTTTATATAGTGTACTTGTCAAAGTCTGGATATGTCAAATTTGTTATACGTTTTTTATCATATGTGATATAACAGTCGGTAAAAAATGAACTAAAACACCGAAAAACCGAGCTCTGTAAAAAAAAGATGCCATTTTACATAAATTTACATAAAATATGCGTATTATATATTTTGTAAAAATTTTCTTTAAAATATTTATAAATAATATTACGTACATTTTGTAAAATACTAACGTCTGTAAATTTACATATTAAACTCGTGTAAATCAGTTAACTCAGGTATTTATCTAAAGTTATTATTTTATTATTCACTAGTAAAATGGGCCTGCTTTTACACAAAATATATTTTGTCGAAATTAAATATTTTTTTAATCTATCAAGTTACTTTAATTTGAACTACGATAATATACATTACATTTTTATCAAAATTTCATTTCATTATTATTAATGAATTAAAATTTATATTGGAACAACATTTTACTGAAGCAATATCTAGTTAATTTAATGTAAAATACATAATTCGATATTTGAAATTAAAATCAGTAACTCCGGCGTATTTTAATTTAAATATAATCATTAATAAATTTAACATTACATTTGGTAAATTGCCCTTCGTATAAAACATGCTTTAACATTAATAAATAAATAATGATTATTTAATGATGCAAAACAAAAATTAATTTATCGCTTTAATTGAAACACAGCCGCAGTCGATTAAAATATTTTATGAAATATACATATTATAAAGAGTTACTAACCGTACATATTCCCGTATGTGCATGCAATACAAATCGATTTAATATTATCAGATATTAGTAAAATTTTGGAATTGAAATTAATACAGATTTTAATTAAATCGCCAATTGACAAAACAAAATAACCATGCAGAGAAGCATTATTAGTTGAGTATCGAACAATTTGTATGTTCGTTTAATTAAAATTAACTAATGATTCTTCTAAAATTTTGATTATTATTAAAATTGGCTGATTAATTTTTCGTTTTGAAGTAATAATATACACAATATTATATGAGCCGGGATTTCTAAAAATACAGAAATATCTATCTTGTCATTTTTGTATTCAAGTAATATCTTCCGCCATATTCAATATTCTACAATAATATTTGGAATGATATACATATTGTACATCATGTGATATATGTCATATATATTGTACATATCTAACAATGTAATAACAAAATACCCATATATGATTCGTAGCACGTAGATAAATTTTGAGCAAGAGAGAGAATATGAAAATCACTATATCTATGACGAGACAGACGCTCTTTTGTCTTACCTATACCTGTGTTTTTGTATAATATTAATGTTACATTCGTCAAGGTTAGAATAAGTCTTGTTTTCTTCAGAACGTGTTTTGCATTGTTCATAGATTTTTAGAGACCCTTATTTAAATATTACCTACATTTTAAGACAATAGAAGGAAATATTAAAAAATATATATATTTGAGATCTATAAACCGTTTTCTTTATGACAGTTTTTACAGTTTTTTATAAATACAGATAATATTACTTAAATATGTTTTTTTTTTTAATGTCTGGATGTTTAACTAAAAAGGAATACATCTTTTGAATATCATAAGAAAAATATTGGTTTTACGTACAGTTTGAAAAGTCATTCAAAATACTTAGAAATGTAAACAAAATATATTTATATTTTCGGACCACCTTGGATATCAAAATATTAACTACGTATTTAATCTTCATCTAGGCGTCATAGATACAATTGTTACTTTTGCGTTTTCAAATTACGTTAATTTTTTTGCTGTTTCTAAAAATGAATATGTTTTTATTTATATACGGTTTAATAAACTGAAATATTATTTAAATTTATTTGAATTTACTAAATTAAACAGTATTTAATAATCAGGCCACGTTCACATAAATATGTAACATAAACTTTTTTCATTTGAAATTTTTTTTTTTATTTGAATTTTTGTTTAAAATTATTTAACGAAAAGTGAATGTCATTATTTAACTTGTCATTTGATTGAAAAGGTTCAAATTTTTATAAATCAATACAAATTACTTCTATTCACTTTAATAAAAATAAATAAAATGAAAATTCAAATAAATATCTACAAATTTTGGCATTTAAATAAATATATTTTTCTTCAATTATACAAAATTTAATGGGAAAAGTGTCAAAATATTTGAATGGCAAAATTCATATTTTTATTTAACAAATATTTCTCAAATTCAAATATTCAAATTTTGCTATACTAGAATTTTATTTAAAATGTAAGATTACGATAACGAATTAACCACTAAATTTAATTAATCTACAAAAAACAGACCACAATATATTTCAGCCTTTCTTTCTAAACTGTCCTAACCAACAATTCCTTTAAAAATCAAATGAAACCGATCGCCACAGACTTAATGCTGATCAGAAAGATGAGTACAATGACCTATTATAATTTACTAGTTGCCTGTTGGGCATTTACTGTCCATACTGTACCTATCTTATATTGTACCTTTAGGTCCTAGTGCAATGCACTGTGGTACACTATACCGTATCTCGCTCAACTGTTGCTGAAGATCTACAAGATGCAGCAGGCAGAGAGTAGAAGGAAGAAAAAAAAACGGTAAATCGTTTACCAGGAGCAAAATTTATTATTATTCATCGAGGTATTTGTGCGCGTGATTTAAGGGTTTTAGAGTATGGTAATGGTTATTATGATGTTCGGGAAAATATAGTATGGTTATATAAAGACATACCGAGCAAACGGTTATGGACCATTAATTTGTGACATACCTGTATATGTGTTTTACGTTGAAATGGATTGATGATAGAAATGTTATAGTGAAATTGAATGCCTGCTAATATTATTTAGATTTATTGGTCTTGTTATTATTGTAAGTTATTTGAAAACTGTTATTGTTTGAAAATTATGAATCTTAAATTATGAAATTAGAAATTTTCCACTAACACTCAATTACTAAGTAAAAGAGTTCTTTTGACATAAACAATATTATATTATGTTACGAGTCTAGATACTTGCAGCCGAGGCAGAGCCGAGGCTAAACAATATCGATTTTTTAAATATATACAGAACTTCAACATTTTTTTTTAATTTTAACTAATAATAGTTTAAAATAAAAAGCATTTAGGTTAAAGTTCTGTTTAGTTTTGTATATATATATATATATATATGTATTTAAGAAAAATAATATAAAATTAAACAGAACTTTGACTTAAAAGCTTGTTTATTTTAAACTATTATTAGTTAACATAAAAATGGATTAAGTTCTGTATATATTTTAAATATCGACGTTTCGATATACTCTATGTATATTATCGAAAAAAATATACAAATGACATAAATAATTAACAAAAAAACATAGAAACAAATTACCAGATAACAAAGTAACTAGATTGAAAAATTTATAAATTTTTTTTTAATTTACTTAGTAACTTGTTTCAATTTTTTGTTTGTTTATTATTTATGTCATTTGTATAATTTTTTCTGTTGATGATATAAGTAGAGTATATCGAAACGTCGATTTTTTTTAAAAAATATATACAGAACTTAATCTTAAAGTTTTTTTATTTTAACATAATGAGTTCTAAAAGATTTTTTAACTATATTATTAGTTATTTTATCCACAATAATTCTACTAAATTAAAAAATAATTTTACAAAATCAAATCAAACCAAACTATACCAAAGCTTCCAACATATCTGTAACTCATCTTCAGAGAATTATACTCTTTTTATTATCCAATCTTTAAACAGATTCAAAGATCACCTGGTGAGCCCCCAGCAGCAACAATTCTTCTACTCTGCTTCCTTCTCTGAAGGAACAATTCAACCTAACAACTGCATAAGACTTACGGGATTTCATGCTGCCTTTCATCAGTACTGCACGATAATCCATACACGGCAGGACTTTCGTGATTTACTCCATGAAAAGACATGCATGCAGTGATAAACGATTTACTAATCTGTATCGCATTTGTTTCTAATTCCTGCACAGTTTGAATGCCGGAGCAAAGCGTGCGTCATTTGTTTGGTATGATGAAGGCTGGAACAATTGACTGTCGATATGGTCGGTATGTTGTGCATTGGAGAATTTACGGTAGACGGAAGTACCATGATGATCATATTGTATAATAATGATAGTTTCATGATTATGATGGAATAATAGGTTTATAATGATAATATAGTGACTATATTATCATTATAAACCTATATTATAGTCTGTTAGATGTAATGGGGAATTTTTATCATAAACCAATCATTAGGTGATTTTTTTTTATGTAGAGTTTATGCAAATTTAAAATTTTGAATTTAAATAAAAATTTGAAAAATTTTTAAGATTTGATCACAAAGTTAGCAATAAATAAATTAATAAATTATTGTATTACAATGAGGTCGTTGCACAGTTTTTATATTTCTTTAATCAAAAATAAACATTAAAATAACTACATAAATATATGTTTCGAAGTAAAATTATTTATAATGAATAAGAAAATTAATTTTAAAATTGAATGTCAAATTTGTATTGGCTCGTCCTGACGTATTAGCGTATCAGCAAGTATTCAGCGTCTCTTGCGGTAAAAACAAAACATTTTTACCTATATATGTTATGTCAATATCAAAACTACGTGTTTTATTTGATAATTTATGTTCGTTTTTACAACGTAAAATTATAAAAATGGAACTATTATTACAAATTGGTATAAAATAATATTTTACAATCATAATCGGCCTGATTCTCTAAAGAAGTTGCTAAGTTTTAGCAACGTTGCTAACAACTATAACCAATGGAAACAAATATAACAGTTCTCATTTTAATTTTTTATTTATTGTCAGCTAATATTATTGGCTAATGTTGTTAGCAACGTTGCTAAACTTTAGCAACTTTGTTAGAGAATCAGGCCGATTGTTAATCTTAATATAAATTTCAAAATGTAAACATAACATAAGGCAACACTATTCGATAAACTGACAGATTATATCTACTTTACAAGTAATTTTTTAAAATAAAACGGCTTTAGGTTTAAGTTCTGTACTAATATTTATTAATAATCGACGTTTTGACGTACTAACCTTCCGTCTTCATCAGGAAAACTGATAAGAGAAGAAAGAGAAATTTATAAAGAAAAAGATAACATCAATCACTGTGAAGGCACTGATTTAAATTAATTAAAAATTTATAAATTTTTTATGATCTAGTTACTTATCTGTTATTTAGTAACTTGTTTCTATGTTCTGTTATTTACTGTTAATGTCATTTGTATCAATTTTTCTCATGCAGACGGATGTTGAGTTCGTCGAAACGTCGATTATTAATGAATATTAATACAGAATTTAAACCTAAAGTCGTTTTATTTAAAAAAAAAAGTCACATTTAACTGAAAACTTATACAATATTGACAGTTTTTTTTCCTTAATCAAGAGTGTCAAATAAAATATGTTATACGATGACTCGATTAAACTATCTAACTAACATTAAATATCATTTCATCTAATGAATTTATCTAAATAAAATAAATACATACTTGAATCTAATTCGAAAAAAAAAATAAACCAATTTCACAGTCAATAACCCGAAAATTTTCCCCAAATCAACTTTATTTATTTCATTCCACAATTTCAACTTTTCTGTTTTAACTTTTCTACTTGTCAATTGCCTCAAAAGGGGTGAAAAGGTGACTTTAAAAAAAAAACACACTACCATACCGTTCTCGCTTGAGTTCATTTTGAACCCTTTATACGCCGCTGACCGGAAAAATCGTAAATTAACACTCGCACCAGGCCGTCGTTGTGTACGGTATTTGTTCGTTATATATGTGTGAGTATGAGTGCCTAGAACGGCCGCGAGAAATTATTGACGAGTAAAGGGATAACACACCCAAACACACGGCTGAGTTTGATTAACGTTTGTTTATTGCGAAAGGAATACTTTTGTTCCGAGAACGAACTGATAATTGTCAGGAAATGATGTTTACTGAAGGGTTAAAATATTTTGATGAAATTTTTTATATGATGATGTTTGTATTGGTAATTTAAATTTGTTATTTTGTGATGTTGAGTGGATATTATTAGAGATTAAATTTGATTTGATGCGAACGCATGTTAATGATTTCAATTTGAAAACTTTTATATTGATAAAATTGCTATCAGTTTTATCTCTTATGTTTACATTAGTTGTTTTCAAATTTATTACGATTTTAAAATTTTGTGAATATATAAAATACTTTTTCATTTATAGTAGCTATAACTTCTGAAAAATAAATGAAAACACAAATTAAAAAAAAACAAATTTAATACAGTACAACTTAATTTTCACTTAGCTCTTGTTTAAATTTCAATTAGTTTCAATTTAAAAAAAGTACGTTTAATGTATTGAGTGTACAACTATTTTACAGTTCAGTTATTTTTACTTTTTATTTAATCCCAATACTTTTTATAATTAAAAATTTAAGTTTATCTGCTAAATAATCTAATAATTTTTGTTTTTGTTTCAGGTACGTATATCCGTTCTTACTTGAACTAACTTATTTTTTTCAATAATTCAGTAAGTTACTATTATTATTTTTTAAATAATTTTTAAATTTTTTCTTGAAAAATGAACAAAAACAATTACATAAATAACATTACAATAAATAATCAGAACATAGTTGCAAGTTACAAGCAAGCAAAATAAGCAACCAGATTATAATATTTATCAATTTTTAATTGAAGGAAGCCACATGTTATTTAAATCAGTGCCTTCATACTGGTTGATGTTATCTTTTATTTATAAAATTCTATATATATATATATATATAAAATATTTAAAAATAACATTTGAATAATTTATTATACATACATACATACACAATCACGCCATGTACCCATATGAGTGTGGCACAAACTCTTTTCATCAATCCGAAATCAGTCGCCTCCAAACATTCCTATCTAAACAAGCAACTTTCGCTTCATCCACATTCATAATTCCTCTCATACATGCTCTTTTATTTTTACTAAGTACTTAATTTATTATGAAATTTATAAAACTGCTTTAGGTTAAAGTTCTGTATTAATATTTATTTATAATCGACATTTCGACGAATTCAACGTCTGTCTTTATCAGGAAAACTGATACAAATGACATTTATAGTAAATAACAGAACATAATATTATTTAATATAATGAGTTCTGATACATTTTTTTACTATGTTATAAAAATCATATTTATTTTAATTACTTTATATTTAAATATGATTGGTTAATATCTTTACTTATTTCTAATCTTTAAAACTATTATTTCTTCAACTTCTATTTGGCAACATAACACTTTTCCGCCGGAGTTAGTAGATCTTTTCTGATGTAGCACCCTCAGGGAGATAGATTTAAAATGTCTAAGTTTAATTAAGAGCAGAACGCGCGGGAGTTTCCCGTTCTTCAAATTTACATAATCGTTTCCTCCCTCTGGTTGAGTCCTTCTTATTTGCTTCGCCCAGCCTATGGTTGGTGTACAGATCCGGAGTTTAACGGAAGTAACAAATACCAAGAGAGAGAGAGAGAGACTCACGCAGGATATACATGAAGCCGCTTGGGAGGCTTGTCTTTCGGAAAGATAAACCCATGTGACGATATAATATCATGTTTGTTTTAAAAATAAAGGATTGTTTTATTGGCTTATAAAAAGAAATTTTGTTTTTGTAATTATCAGAAATGGAGTTTGACATATTTGAAATTAATGAATTTAATGTTGAATCAAAAATTATCTGCAGAATTAAAACTAATCAGTTGTCTTTTTGAAATTATACTTAACTAAGTTTACATGGTATAGAGAACACACTTTGTAGATGCAATAATATTTCAAGTTTTAATGTACAGAATAAAGAAAATAAAACGAAAAAAATTAAATTACTTTAATTCACAAATCACTTTGATCAACTGATTAAATTAACACGCGAACATTCCGAAACAAAGAACTAATTTTCAAACTTGCAGTGCAACAAAACACACAGAGAGAGAGATAGCCGCGTGCACAGGAAAAGAAGTAAAACTTTTTTCCGTTGTAAGAATTTGAAAATTTACAAAAGCATTATTGGCGAGAAAAACAACAGGGTGGCGAGGAAAAAGTTTAATGAAAATCCAGAATAGAGGGAAAAAGGTTAAATGAGACTTCGTCAACATAAAATCTTTTCAAATGATAGAACTTATTGTCATCGGAGAATTGTACCCCGCTGCCATCTTTTACCGGGAGAAAAATCCAAATAAAGTTGGTAATTCAAATATCCCTAGATTAGTTTGGCTGTTGGCACAGCATGTTTCACCTTTATTCATTTCTAAAGAAAAAAGAAATTTCCCTTAAAACGTTTTGTAGAATGCTAGGATAACGAAATGGAAGTTTAAACTTTAGGCGGCTCTTGCTGGATAAGGACCTTTAGTTCTTTACCAGAAATTAGAATGAAACCAAAGTTTTTCAGCAAGGGGAAATATTTTCTACTTTATAATTCTGCGAGTACGGTGTTGGTTTATAAAGAAAAATGTATATGAAAGAAACAGTATAATAGCAGTCTACATCCAACTAATATTGTTTAAAGTTATCCTTTTGTCTTCAAGAAAAAGATATATATTTGATTAACTGCTTGTGCTTCTCGAGTAAGTTGTAATTTTCTTTGCCAAAAGCATTGTGGTGAATGGTCGTTTCGTTACTAAACTAAAAATAATAATTTTGAAGACGAGAAAATTTATTTCATGTGTTTCAAAATTTATAGTACTTTTTTGCACGGACAAGCTAAAGCCGAGCACTGCAATTCTATGAGTGAAAACAATGTCATTGTATGCATGATCTTCATGCAATTTTTTTTTACGATAACTGTCTGAAATTAGAATTAACTTACATAAACATCAAAACACAAATCTAAAAATTTTTACCTCTAACGCTTTCGGTATATGTAATGTTAAAGTGAAATAATGACGTACTTTTTTCACTGTTGTCATAAACAAATATTTTACGAACGAATAATAGTGAAAATAGTTGTTGAAAAATATAATTTTAATCATTTTTAAATTTTTATTAAAGAAACAACAACAAAATAGTCTAAACAGTTATTAAATGTTATTGTTATTGTTATTAAATGTAATGTTATTAAAATAAAAGTAATTCAGAATTACATATTCTATATTATAGCGTAAAGCACATTTGGTACACAAATTTTTAATTTGATTCAAGTACGTATAATTTTTATATTTTTCTTTAGAATTTATTTAATTAAAAATGTTTTTTTATGAGAATAAAATAACATTTTAATAGACTTACATGTTATTTTAATTAAATTTTTATTTTATATCTTATCATATAACAAAATATTTAATTTATTTAATTTAATGTTTAATTATAACTATGTATTAAGAACTTTAAAATAATTTATTTAAATTTAATAATATTAATATAAAATATCTAAAATAGAAAAATAATGTATAATTTGATTTAAAATTTTTATTTACAAATAAATGATAAAAGTACTTTTAACAAAAAAGTGAGGTGATAACACAAATCATTCCCATCTTTTTTGTTTATGAAAAAGTACTTTCTTTTATTTTTCACTTTAAAATATTTTTTTTGTTTTTACCTCTTATCAAATATGAATAGTGTTTCTACTTTTGATATATTTTTTTATATCTAATATTATAAATTTGAAATAAACAAATTTTAATTGCTTACTAAGTAATTTTAAGTAAACGTCAAAACGTCAAAAGTAATTTTGACAAAATTTGCTTTTATAAGTTTATATCACTATTTAAAAAACCAAATCAAAATTTGTGCACCAAAAGTTTCACATTATAATACAAATAGAATACATAGTATTAAATAACTTTCATTTGAAATTTTTTTTTAATGTTATTAAATGATGAATCTACGAATATGTCCTAACCTAGATTACATTATCTATTTTAGTTTGAACCATATAGGTATAGGATAACACAAATATCTAACATATTATATTTACATTGGTCTATTTAAAAGTCGATTACGTTTATTTACCAAACGTGCATCTAATCAAGAAACAATTTGTTTACTATAAGAAGAGAAGGTAAACCATAACGAACGGCGTTGCTATGGCAACTGTGTAGGCCTTTTACGTAATATTCCAGCAGCTTAGAGAGAGAGAGAGAGAGAGAGAGAGAGAGAGAGAAAGAGATTACTCCATATTCATAAAGTCGTTGCCGTGTAAAATTCTAATGCGTACGAAGGATTTTAATTAATGTTGTAACCGGCATGGAACACCACGATGACGACTATCTACATATTCGTATTTTGCACGCTCGAAAACAAGCGAACAAGCGAACGAGAATGAATTTCGATTCGAAAACTAATATGCAAGGCATGATGGCGTTAGTTACATACTGTTTTCAGTTACGCTTGTTTAGATATGAAAAACCTGTGTTTTTACTTCTTTGAATACTAATTAAGATTGTTTAATAAGATATTTTCTATTATTGTTACAAGTTTATGAAATAATATGAATGATATTATAAAATTATATATATATAAAGGGAAAACCCACTTTACCATTTGGTGTACAAATTAATAAAAATCTCTTAAAATCTTAATAGAATTATGAGTTTTGCTTGCTGTGAGTGACATTTTGGTGTTTTTCGAACAGTGTGATGGTGATTTGTGTGTACTATCATCTGTCAATATCTATAAGTTGATCGAGCAGCGTTGCCGTATATTATGTCTATATTTTGAAATTTAAATTAAGATATACATTATGGTTATGAAATATTGTTTTACACTAATTATTATATATTATAATTACACGTTGCGTAGACGAACATAAATTTTCAAATAAAACACGTGATTTTGATTTTGAAATAACGGATATAGGCAACACTTTTTTGTTTTTATCGCAACAGGCTCTGAAAACTTGCTAATACACTAATACGTCACTATAAGGGAAATTGAAATTTGACATTCAACTCTAAAATTTATTTACGTAGTTATTTTAATGTATATTTTTGATTAAAGAAATTTAAAAAAAATGTGCAACGACCCCATTGGTAACCCAACACATCACAAAAATTTGTAGTATCAAGATATATTTAATTTTATCTTATAGAATTTCATCTTTATTATTTTGAAATGGTAAAAACTTCTTTCATATACAAAAGCCAAATTTATTCATTTTGCTTTCTACGAAGAAAAAAGAAACCATTGGAAACTTAATCCAGAAGCTACTAGTTCTTTTCCGCTGATATATCTACCTTGCTCTTTCTCTTCGACACGACATCTTTTTACATTACATTACTGTACTTCTCTCGGGCGGATAGGTACTTTACTTTAGATATCGAATATCTAAAAGGGGCCCCCTCTTAGATAAACTTAACTCATGGCGCCGTCAGCTGCAGATGTAGGTTAGGTTTTCGGGCAAACGAAGGGCGATTTTCCCCATTTGTCGCGCGGGTGCTGTGTTAGCACTAAACTGGTGGCTAAAGGAATTCTACGTTCTTGAAGGAGGACATGTTGCAGAACGGTGGTAATGTTCTGGAGGGGTTGGGGAGCTACCGGTTTCCACTTTGTCTTTGGGTGCCCCAAAAGTTTTCTTAACGACCATCTGATGTAAGTTTGGCTTGGACCCGGAGTTTTGGTCAGAATTCGACTGGATTTCCGGCTGCTGAAATAGTGACCAATGAATTTTTGGTTTTAGCACGTGCTGATCTTGCTAGAAGTAATGATTTTTAGAAATAAATTCGAGTTTTAGCTACGGTTTTTTTTTTAATTTTAATAATTACATAATTTTCAATTATTATATTTATACTTAACATAGTAAAAAATCTTTTAGAACTCATTTTTTTTTATTAATACTTAATAATAGTACTAATTTTTACCTGAACGTCACTCCAGTTTTCACACATACGCTACAAAATAACTGCGTAATTTTGGCTTGTGCAGTTAAAACTGAGCAATAAACTGAGCATATATGGCCCGCCTAAATCAAAATCTTATTATAAGTTTTTAAATATTTCTTTACTGTGTTAATAGTAATAATTTTTATTATATTTAAACATCGTTATTTAAATGTTCTAATGATATTTTCTCTAAATTCAACACAAAAAAGAAATATTTCAATGGTAATAGTTCATGTCAACTTTCTAAACGAACACCTTGTATAATCCATTTGATACACAATAAAATCATAGAAGAGAGAACATTAATTATCTCGTACCTATAATAATTGCAATAATAAATTTGTCCGCAAGCAAATGTAATCATGTGAAATTATGTCAATCTATGAAAGTAATATCATAGATTAAGAATTGATGTCGATGCAAACGGACTATTAAAAGCGATAATAGTCACATAAATACAATTATCTATAGTGTTGGGGGGCTGCTATATGCTATATGCTGCTTGTGTGTGGCGCGGTTTATAAGATTTAAATGCATAGAATGTAACGTTACACAACTTGTCACACATAAAATCACAATTCAACACACTTTGCTGTTAGCTACCGATTTCTTGTGAGAATATTTTACATGCTTCTAGTTTTATGTATGCAAGCAACGGATTGTAAATCTAATATATTCTCTACTTGCATTTTAAGCTCAACGTGCGAAATAACTATACCAGTTTGTGCGTTATTTTTTCAATCAAAATTTTACAATAAATGCATGATTTCTTAATATATATATATATATATATATATATATATATATATATATCAATATAAAGTAAAATATTATTATAAGTTAATAGTAATTTAAAATAATACTTTTTTCCCACAAAGTTTGAGGACAACTCCATCAGTGAAAAAGAAACATTTTAGTTATTTGTACATAGATAAAATTAAACAGCTATAGGTTTAAGTTCTGTATTAATATTTATTAATAATCGACGTTTCAACAAACTCAGTGTCCATCTTCATCAGGAAAACTGATACAAATGACATTTGCAATAAATAACAGAACATAGAAACAAGTTACTAGGTAACAAATACACATAACTATTATAGCGTTAAATTAATTAACATTTTGTAAATGAATGTCATTGCATTTAAATAAATAAAGTCTTCAATGTACTAACTTTTGTATCACAATCAAATATAGCTTCTTTGTAAAATACAATAAATTTATATTTAACAAATATCTCAAATAAACTAATAACACATTTCGAATTCTCTATCAGAAATTGACAGTCCCCTATAGTATTAAATTCAGTACAATGATCATATCAATTTATTTCTCCCACTATTCCTGCTATATCACCGAAAAGAATTCCAAATTGAATCTTTTGTCGCGCGAATAAATACCACACAAGACTTGGCGAGATTCCGGACGAGAGAAAAACAGAGACGCATCGCGCATCCAACAATCCAATCATGGCTGCCAAAAAATACGTTACAGATAACAAGATGGCTGTCTCATCGTAAACCAAGCACAACACTAGTGTGTTGTGTGTGCCAATTTCAGTTGAAACGAATATACGGATATCTACTGTCTTCGAGAATATATCCATTGGTCCATAATCGGTTCATCCTGGCATCTATAGTTTCCGCTAGAAATGGTGGTGGATTTCAGTGGCGTACAGAGCAGAGGGGGACACGTGTCATATTATGAGAGCAAGGACAGATGTTTATGAAAGTAATAGAAAAATGATTTTGCAGACATAAGGAAATGACTAAATCAATAAAAGCACTGTGAAAATCAGTGGGATTTGGTGTTAAACAAATAGAACCATTCTTTGTGTGAAACAAACGTTCATCAGAGTTTTGCACAAGATGACCAAACCATCTTAACTGACTAATAAGTACTGTTTACGATCAATTATATTTACAATATTAAATAAAATGACACACTGTTCGATCAATAATATCGTCAATATTTTCAATTTAATTTTGATGAGAAAATGACTTAAAACAAAAGAACTATGTAACACATTTTAATTTGTTAAGTGAAATACAATTAATGCAGATAATTTTCATAATTATTTTTGTACTATCGAGAATATTTTATAAGATTTTATAAGACGAGAATAAACAGAATAAATCAGAGCATGGAGCCAAAGCTCGGAGCAGGAGCGGAGTCAGTGCTGTGAAAATATTGACTGCCCCATTTTTAGCAATATATATTTGTATATATCTTTAAAAAAATATCAAACTAAGTATTTTATTGAAATATAATCATTTTTTAACACAGTAAAAAATCTTTCAGAGCTCATATTAAAATAAAACGGCTTTAGATTGTAACCTGAAGCCGTTTTATTTTTATATAATTATTTTTTATTTTATACAAATGCACGGAAGAAATACTATGTACTCCGCCAGACTTGTCACAAATTGTATATTCGGTCAAAAAAATATTAATTCTCGTTAATCACGTAACAAATATAATATTCTACAACTGATAGTAAGGTTACTTTTAGTTTAGTTTTGTTTGGTACGCTTAAAGTAAAAATAGCACGTGTGACTTGGAGCTGAATGATTTTTTATGTTTTGATCAGATTGCTTGGCCTCGGCTCTGCCTCGGCCGTAAATATCTAGACTTAACACAATAAAAATCGCTTTTTAATTCTCGTAATCCGTTTTTTTTGCCAAATTACTGGTATTTTTGAAGATTTTTTTTCGAAATTGAATCTGACGATCGAAATCTTCAAAAAATATTAATAATTTATTGAAAAGCAACTAATTATTCAAATATTCTTTCGACATATATAAGAGAAGATATCCCATTGCATTATTTTTGCAAAATGCCAAAGTATCTGGACACGAACCTACTAAATTTAATCCGTATCATTATTTTCACTGTACGACTGTGTGTACGAACAAGCAAATAGTGTGCAGAGTTATCTATCACATGATTTCGAGAGTGTACGTGAAGAATTTTTAGTTTATCTGATGAGAAATAAGTTGCGTTCCGAACTGAAGCCTGAAGGGTGATCATAGTATAACTCTGTGTGTGTATGTTATAGGGGTTGAATGTACAGGCATGTTTCCACTATCAAACGTGACCACCATTAAATGGCCCTTTTAGTTAGGGTTAAAGTTATATACAGAGAGGGTGAACCGTTATTGGTTACTTGCAACTAATAATGCCCAGATAATATGTTACTGTCAATTGCAGGACTAGCAATTTTTCGCCATTTTTTTTATTGAGAGAATTTCGGGGGAAACGTATCAAATTGCTTGAAAACGTTTATTGAAGATTGTATATCTTCAGATTTTCTTCATAATTGAAAATAATTTTTATAAATTTACACAATCACGCTATGTGTCTATAAGGATATGGCACGAATTCTTTACTTTCAAGCTATAATTAGTTTTTCCGTTATCAAGACAAGCAACTTTCGCTTCGTCCACAGTCATGATTACTAGAAGTTTATGGTTTTTATCTTTACCACTTGAAAACATTTGCTTCTGCAGAACACTCCTAATCATACCTACTCATTTACTCATCAGACGTCTATGCAGAGATCTATACTTTCAATAACACTCGCATATATTCTTTTATTCAAACGTTCATTAGATTTCCGCTTAAGATGACCAAACAATCTAAACTAACTAATCCAATTTGATACAAATATTAGATTTTACGATTTTCTCGAGAAATACTTATCTCACAAAAAATTAATATGAGGCGTTGGAATATTTCAAGATAGCTAAACTATTGCCAAGCCCTCAATATATATTTTTCATATTAAAAAAAAAATATACATTTTTCAAAACTAAAGCTGATATTACGAGCTCGGTATTAAAATTGGTTTTAACTATAATATCGGTTTTAAGACAACGAAACTGTCATAAGAGCCAGGACTAAACAATTGAACTGAAACACCCAAAAATCGAGCTTGTAATCGAAATGTAATCATTTTTATTTTCTTTAATTTCTTTTTTTTCAAAAAAAAAAAAACAAAACATATTTGTTTACAATTTAAAATTTATACTGCTCCAAAGCTTTCATTTTCATATTCTCATCACTCTCTGATATTAAAGGCTTGGATTTTTTATAAATCTAAATTTTCATCAATACTTGTTTTAATATATTAATATTATTAAACTTACACGGTGAATAATATTGTCACTATTTTTATATGTACTGTAAAAAATGTCGATATTAAAACCTTAGTATTAGTACATTATATTTTAACTGAATTATTATGACTTTATTTTCGACTTATAGCGACAAATTTACTGTCTGAAAATCAGCGTGTAATTTCCATACTTCATTCCAAATTGAATAGCATGTATAACGAGGAATTAAATATCTTTATTATATTCAACTTAAACAAATTACTAAATTACAATCAACACACACACACATCTAAAATTATTTACATGAGACACTCATAAGATATTGCCATCATATCGGATTAGCCGCAAACGCGATAAATCTAGATCAAAAAATAATCCTTAGTTTTATATCAATCGACTTTGTAACGTTCTTATTATATCGATGCACGTTAGTTGTACACTTTCACGGCTTCCGTCTTTTAGCTAAATGGCATTAAATCAAGGATTTTTTTATTGCGTATTGTCAACGGATTAAAATTTAGGATGTAAATGTATTTTGCTATTTATTTGTAGGTTAGGTGTATACTTTTTGATTAATGCAGAGGCTGGGATTTTTTTTCCATTTTAGAATGTAATTTAAATTTGTAATTTTGTGTTAGTTTGCAAAGAGAAAGGATAAAATTATTTTTAGGATAAATTTTAATAAAATGAAATTTAAATATTACTAGTAATCTTCAAGCTTTCACGGTCAGTATCCATTGAATTTATAGAATTTTCTGAGCTATTATGTTGTGGTCGATTTATTCTTTTCGTAGACGTTTCGCCATACATCGTAGATGACATCTTCAGTGTTTGTTGACCGAGTATTAAATATTAAATATTACTATTACAATTTCATTCTAAAAAAAAAACTTCAGTAAATTTGCTGTCTAGAATTTTTCATAAGTACCTACATAGGTAAAATTTGTTTAGTTCTATAATATTATTGTTGGTATAATTACATATATTTTTAAATTTACATAAAGGATGTATTTTGAATTGAATGATTTACACTTAAAATATTTTATTAATATTATTACAATAAATATGTACTAAGTCTCATTATTTTAATGAATTATTACAAATATCAATATACAAGCTGTAATTTTACTTAATTTAAGAAATTATACCAACAATATGTAATTCTACATTAAGTATACAATATGTAGAAAGTAAGCAATTTTACATACTTAGTTCATTTTTACTTACTTTATGTGATTATTATGAATTATGTAAAAGTTACAAAATTTTGAGGTAGAAATACAGAATATTTATTGGTAAAATGAAATTACAGTTTTTTTATAGTAAAATTTACTATTGTTCTGTAATTTCGCTATTTTTTTTTACCGTGTTTAATAAAATATTAATTAATTAATTTTATTGTTACCACTTCTATACTAACAGAGAATTTTTTAAATTTTAAAATTTTATTTTGGTTACTTTATTTAGTCGATTTCAATAAAATTTTCTGGACAAATTCTAAATTGGTTATAATAATTTCATGATATTAATTTATAAATTTTACAATCTGCACAGCAGATATGACTTTCAAATAAATAAAATTCTAAGGACCAATTGCTTGAAACGTTCTCAAATACATATTAACTAACATGATTAATCGATCAAACGTTTCATAAACATTTGACAATCTAATCGCATTGTTAATCACCAGATTAATTTAACAAGGTTTTTGCAACTTGTCCTAAATTTATTTTCAAGCGTTGATTTAAAATTACGATATTTCATAGAAAATGTTAAATAGAAAATATAACCATAAAATATAAAAGTTATATATTATAAATAAAAGATTATGTTATGAAAACAATTGTGAAACGTTTTTTGGCGCCAGGAATGTGTACAAGTTATGTTTTATTAATAATAAATTCGTGAAATATCAACACTGCATATTAAATAACCAATTATTCATTCACTTTGACGCATGATTAAAATTTAGACAAATTAAAAAAGTTTTTTCCACTCTTTTGTTTGTTCATAACAACTTTTTCCTGCTTTTTGTTTATTTTATATTTTGTAATCAATATACATATCGTGATTAAATATATGTCATTATTAATTTCGGAAAATTTTGACTGCGTCAATTTATTAATAAACATTCATTAAAAATTCAGCATAACTTTATTTATAACTCAAAATTAGTTTATATTTATTTTGATTTTTCTTTTTTATTGTTATCGGGGATATTCATGGATTTCTGAGATTGTTATTACCACTAACACTAGATTGTAAATATAGACCAAAATATTTTACTTGTATTTAATGATTATTACTCATTCAAATGTATAATACCGTTATTACATGCTCGTTGAGTAAATACTATATTAATGACAAATGATAAATATTAATTTATTTCTTGCGATAATTTATTAACACTTATAAATTTATTAAATATGAATTTTAACAAATTAAATACAATATTTTATACATTATATAAATATACATTATATAAATATATATATATATTGAACTTTATTCAATAGTCGATTTGTTCGCTGTTTTAAGTCTACACTTGGTAGAGACCACAGTGCATACAATCACTTGTGAGCGAATGTTTCCAAGTAGTAGGAGCATGTTTGAGAAGTATCAGCAATGTGGATAAAGCAAAAGTTATTTGTCTAGATAGAAATGTTTGAAGGAAACTAATTTCGGCGCGATGGAAAGAGTTTGTGCCACACTTTTTCGGATATAAGGCGTAATTGGCTATGTATATAAACATTCAATTGAAAATAATTTTGAAAACTGACATAGTAATTTTGGACTTGAAAGGCATATTCTGCATTTATGTAAAAAAATATTATACTATTTGCAAAATTTTTAACTTTTTGTAATTACTTGTTGTTTAGTTGGCAAGACACTTAACCGGAGATTGATAGTTTGCGGGTTAGATTCTCGTCAGATGACGAATATTTTTCATTTAATATTTTTACTTTAAAAAATTAACTTGTAATATTAATAATATTCGAATTGATTCACAGAATCGTTCTTCATCATATGCAATTATAAACTTGTGTTTTTTTAAAAGTAAATTTCAATTTTACATACATACACAATCACGCCAAGTACACAAAAGGGTGTGGCACAAACTCTTTCTACCATTCCGAAATTAATTTTCTCCGAACATTCCTATCCAGATAAGCAACTCTAACTTCATCTACATTTATGATACATGGCTCTTATATACCTACCACTTGAAAACTTTCGCTAACGAAAAACACACTCAATTATACCACTTCAACTACTCATCGGACGTCCACTCAAGCATATACCTTTAAAATTATTCACAATTTTTAACCAAACGTTTATAATACATTTGCACGAGATGACCGAATCATTTTAAAAGTATAAATTCAAATTTGTACTATTAATGTCGCTACTCTGTATAACTATAACTTTTGTCTTCTTTTTTACATATGATATTTTATTTAACCAGAAAAAGACAAAAGATTCTATAACGTAACGTTATAGTGCAATACAGAATACTAGCATAAGTGTATATGTTAACAAAAGCATATTAAAAAAATTTTGTTAAAAAATACTTTAAATTTCTATTTGTAGAACAAATTTTCATTAGTACGTTAAAAATATTCCAAATAAATATGACAGTTTTGACACCTAGGCGCCATAAAAATAATCCCTAACCAAAAAGCTAATGCAGCTATAATAGCTGCATCATAATTTCAAAAACTGAAAATAGACACACAAACCGAAAAGCTAATGTTTCCTATATACAGTAACAGGTACGCAGTTCACTAACCATCCGTTATTTATTTCGTTATCCGTTAAAAGTTTCCCTACAGAGGCCAATAGAAAGCATTTTCCGTCATCATTTTTTTTATTTTTTTTTTTCGTCGACGAAAAATATTGAACGAGGCCCATGTTATCATACATATATGCAATATGTTAGGATATCTTATCTGTTAGGTTAGTAAGTGCGTTATAGGTACACGAGTGTATGTGATGAGGGTGTGTGTGTGTGAATATAGTAGGCCATGGGTAAAAGGGCTTTTTGCAACACCCTAATTGGCAATTTTATACCGTAGATGCTTGCGTCGATATAGTCGAGGCCTAATGGTACACTCTTGCGAATAAGTTTTTTTGCGAAGAAATATTGTGTTACATATTTATTGATTTTTATGATTTTTTTTTTTTGTATTTTTATTCGGTACTTTGTATAAATGTTCATGTAAGATTAATTAATTTAAAATGAAACGGCTTTAGGATATAGTTCTGTATTCATTTTTATTAATAATCGATGTTTCTAGCAATATAATTTATAACAGAATTGTCAACAAAACAGTAAGACATATAGTATTATAGAATATTTTACCAAATGAAAAATTTTATTCACATGAAAAAATCAAACAAATTTTGCTATTGTTACTAATAGAAATATAGATTCGGAGACATTACTTTTTGTTTTATACTCATTTCAAATGTAAGTCTATAAAAATTATTATATCAAATGTTGCGATAACATTTTTAAAACATATTATTATTTTTAAATTTTATTTTATATAAAAACAAGTTTGTTCTGTTTTATTTTTGTGTGAGAAACAATTTAAATATTATCAGAAATTTCACGCTTATCCAATCCCACGCGAATAAATAGGTTCTTTTTCCTTTTCAAATAAAAACAAATCAAAAATTTGTTCGGCATTTCAGTTTGCATTTGACAAACAATTCAATCACAAATAGAAAAGTCACAATCACACACGATAAATAAAAATTAACCTCAAATCAAACAATCAAAAATACATAATATAATATTAACTGTTTATATTTGCATACACAAAGTTGTTTAATAAAAGGAGAGGGGTGAATTGTATTAGTCACGTGACTAGCAGTGGGGGGAACCCCCTTTTTTGATACAGTAGTAAAAGCGGCTCGTGTCAAATGCACATTTATTATCCTATTATTGTCGTATTATGAATTATTGTCGATAAATTTTTGCCCATTTCCTCGTAATTGTATTATGTATAGTATATAGAAGTACGTTTGTCTTTTGAAATTGGAGGTAGGGGGTGGGTATAAATTAATAATATATTAGCTGATTATTAGTTTGAACTTTATATAAATAATTTTATTGTGCTTCTCTTATTTTAATTAAATTATTTGTAAATGAAATTAAATAATTTCCTTTAAACCACAAATAATAATTTAAAAAAGCTATAGGTATACGTATTTCGAAAGCTAAGTTTTCATCATCAGTAACAAAAAGGTTTTAATCAGTGATTTAAAGTAAGGAGTTTAAAATTTGGGAATAGGGCACTTACTTAATCTTTAATTATTGACTATTTGGATTCCAATTTGAACGTGTCGTTTTCTTTAGGTTTCGCTATGCTAGCTTAATCTTAAGCTAGTGGAACCTTCGATTTTTTAAAAAAATAAAGAACCTAAAATTCGGAAATAGGGCACTTAATTAGCCTATAATAAATTAGCCTTTAATTCTCCAATAGTTTCCATGTCGATTTGGCAAAACGGCCCGACCAGCTTTAGGGACGTATTTTTCACCACTGTGTACGTTGAATATTTGTGTAACCTTAGATTACTGATTAGGACTTTAAGCCTTATCGTTTGCTACCGATGATGAAAGCTTAGCTTTTAAAATACGTGTATAGCTTTTTTAAATTATTGTTTGTGGTTTTAGGGAAATTATTTTATTTTATTAACTTTTTGGCTACAGTAAGATCATATATTAATTTATTAAAATTATTAATAATTTTTTGTGTATGTATTTCTTTACATGCAGCAGTTATTTTATTTTTTTAATTATTAATTTTTGGTACTACACTGTAAAAAATATGTAAATTTGCATATTCTATGAATGTAATTTTTCATAAAAAAAAAATGTAATATTACTTTAATTATCATAGTAAAAGTTACAAAAATTTTCAATTTTACTGTTAATAATTATGTAAAATTACATAAATTTATATTACATTTTTTACAGTGTACAGTACTAGACATGTGTCATATTTTTGTGCTAATTTTGTGTGACTAATTTTGTTATTTAATATTTTTAAAATATAAATAAATTTCAAATATTAAAACAAATGTAAATATAACACTGTAAAATATTTTTCAAAACAAATTGTATTAAATAATAACTGTTTTAGGATTAGATTCTGTTTAATTAAACTGAACGCTCGTCTTCATTAGATTAAAATTTATCAGTGACATTAAAGTAAATAACAGTACATAGCAACAAAATATAAATAAGAACACTCGGTTGTTTCACAAATTAAAGAATAATTCTTTATTGCAATTTCGGCTGTTAGGCCATCATCAGAAGAACATATACAGAAAAATTATAAAAAGAATTTTACTTATATCTAATGGTTTAAACAACTGAATAAATTAAGTGGTGGGGGTGCGCAAACTATTACATGAAGTAAAACTTGATAGGACAATATCAAGGAAGGGTGAGAGTAAAATATCTAAATGTTCGTTCATCAGTTCGGTATTATTATTGACGGCTTTCTTAATTTCATAGCCTTCCAGGAACGTAAGTTTAAAACCTTTCTTTTCTTTGTGCAGAATATCCACAAAATTACCATCGCAATTATGTTTACATTCAATACAATGTTTAGCTACATTAGAATAACATTTATTAAGTTTGAAGCAATTAAGATGTTCACTAATCCTAGTTTTAAAATTACGACCTGATTGTCCTATATATTTAAAATTACAGTCATTACATGAAATTTGATAAATACCAGATTCTAGCAAAGGATCCTTATTAAGCATTTTGTTATTAACTAACATTTTACCTAAGGTAAAATTATTGTAAAAACCTGCTATTATATTGATTTTCTTAAGTTCATTAGCCAATTTGACAGTAGTATTATTAATAAAATTTAGTTTTTTATAACAGTACAAATTATCGTTATTACTAACCTGAGTGTAAAATTGCTTAATAAAAATCCTTTTACATTTCTTTCTAATTAAGTTACCAATTAAAGTTTCACTATAACTATAAGTAAAATTCTTTTTATAATTTTTCTGTATATGTTGTTCTGATGATGGCCTAACAGCCGAAATTGCAATAAAGAATTATTCTTTAATTTGTGAAACAACCGAGTGTTCTTATTTATATTTTATTTCATAATGTTTCACCGAGAACCTACAGCCTTCAGCATTGAGTTTACATAGCAACAAGTTACTAAGTAACATATAAGTAACTAGATCATAAGAATAATAGATTTTTTAATTAATGGAAGTCAAATTTTATTTAACTCAGTGCCTTCACAGTGATTCATGTTATTTTTTTCTTTCTAAAAGAAATATTAATAAATATAAGTATATTTAATCTAAAAACAAAATATCCGAAACATCAAAAATAAAACAAATATTAGCTGATTGAATAACCAGAATGGATCACGTAAAACCACACAAAACTAATCGAACTAAATGAGGCAAATCTAAAAGATACCGAAAGAACGAAGCAAATAAATTAAGCGAAATATTAATTAAATAGAAGACAAACTGAGATAGACAAAGAAGAGTGTGCTGGTCAAAATGACGGCAAGGCGTTGTTTGAACAACATTTGCAATTAATCCTTTTTGTGCTGCAACATCGACAAAGCTACACCGTTGAGCTTGTTGTTCGCCGTCACTCTCAGTCAAGCTCTCGCCCGAGCTTATACTGCTGCTCGCCCCCCGAGCGCCTTCTACCGAAAGCTCACGGTCGCTAGCATTGGCCTCGTTTGTTTCCGAAGCTTTAACTATATTTACGGATAGCTTTTTGCACTACTAGTAAAGTCTTGTTAAACTGTATACATACAGTAGATCGCAGTTTGTATTAGTTTGTTATTGGTAGCTTGTAGCACAGTGCCATCTGTTGGTGACATATTTAATTATGTGCATGACGAAGGCTTTAAACTCACAATCAGTCTGGGAAAATCGCCTTATTATTAAATCAGTCAAAAAGTATAATTAAATAATTAAATTAATTAATTTTGACGCAAGTACAAATTTGTTTTTGTTTTTCTTCAAGCGTATCATAATAATAATAAAATTACTTTATCGTATTGCTTATGTAGAAAGAGGTCATTATGCTACTAATACAATAATTATACAGTAATTAGTTACTATATACACCACTGATGGCAACCCCAAACATAACTATAACGTCAAATGTATTTAATGTCAAAATGTGTGAAGAAGTACAACAAATGTAATGTGCACCGCCAGATTTGTGAGAAACTGCACAATTCGGCGAAATACGATTAAGTGTATTTTATTTGACATCTATATTGCTAATGTGACAGATAAAACTTGCAAATTAGATGTTAGTACTTGTAACACAAGTAACTTTTGTTGGAATCTACAAAATGTATAATTTTTACATTTATTTTCAAAATAAATGTCAAAAGAAGTGTCTAAAATTGAACTTTTTTTTTGTTTTGGGGTAAAAATTATACATTTTGTAGGTTCCAACGAAAGTCACATATGTTACAAGTACTATCATCTAATTAGAGAAATGTAGAACTCGGGTTTTATCTGCCACTATTGGCAAACCTGAATTTTGACCTAATCATTTTGACGCTATTTTTTTTAAGTTAAAAATTTGATTTTTTTGAAAAAAAAATACTTCATAAAACTTCAATAAATACACTTTCCAACGGTATAATTGTTGTTTACTGTTTCCAAAAAAATGTTGAAAAAATCGATGCTACAAACAGGAATACCCCTTTAAATTTTTCGATTATATGCTAATTCACTGCGATTAATTGGAAATTAAAATATTTATTAAAAACTTATAGTGTTATCGCAAAAAATGCTTTAATAAACTAATTTATGTCTTTCTATTTGTTATAGGTAAGTCATCATTCAAAACTCCATTTAATCCTTAAAAAAAACCAAAAAAATGTTCGGCAGTCTAATGTTTCAAAATAAGTAAGTGTTTCTTTTTAATATAATACATACACGTTCGTGTCTAATAATATCTCGCGTTGCAGCTACACTGTATTATTTCATATTTTTTTAACAGTTTTTTTTATAACGAAGGGTTATTCGAAATATCTCAGCAAGACAGAGCTATAATAATAAACCCCTTGATACCTTTTTACCAAACCCTCGTCGTTGTTTTAAATTATGACGAGATGCCAGCTAAAAAGTTGTCAAACATTAAATGGACAGTCTTTTAGAAAACTGTTATCTTTTTTATGACAGTACGATAATATCAACGTTAAAAATATCCTTGTTTATGTCAAGTTTCTCTGTTTTTTTTTGTTATATTTTATTTTATGTTAATTTGTCTCGTCTGTGTTGCGACTATTCTGTTTTGTTTGATGTGTCATAGAATTTGTTAGAACAATGTTTTCTGACACTAAGAGTAGATAATATTACATTTTTTTTTTAGTTTATTTTATTATTTTTTGTCAGTATTTTTTTGTGTAATATTATTATATGATTATTTGATGAAATGTAAAATTTGGTATTGGAAATTTTAAAATTTAAATTATTTGATTTAAATGCTAGATTTCTTCTATGATTTCTGCTCTTTACTTGTTGAAACTTTAAATTCATTATGATGTAAGTAATAACTACTTGGTTTTTTGTTTCAAAAATATTTATTTTGGTGACTATAGTTTCGCTATACAATGGCTTTGTCAGACCAATAGTAACTTAAACTAGATATTTACAACATTTATATATTACAGTGGGGTAATGTTTACAAATGTTTACCTTCCTAGAAAATTTGTAAACATCATCCCCACCTAACAACAAATATCTGTAATAATATTTAAATGTTGTAAATATCTAGTTTAAGTCACTATTGGTCTGACGAAGCTATTGTATAGCGAAACTATAGTCACCGAAATAAATATTTTTGAAACAAAAAACTTACTATCTCGAGAACTATAAGAGCTACGAGGTTGGTTAAATTAGTAAAGAAGTATCATTTTATACGAGTATTTCAATAAATTAAAGAAGAATGTTTCCGATCAGTGGTAAATATAGGATGCAACTGTCTTATTTCAAATAAAAAACATATATTTTTTATTTGCCTATTTGAAAGAGCTTTTTATTCTGAATACAACGATATAATAATATTATATCAGTACATGATAAAATAATTGAGAAAAAGCAAGTAAAATTTGTACTAATTTATCATTTATTGAAATCCCTTTGGAAAATGTTACTTTATTGCTAATTTAACCATCCTCATATCTTTTACAGCAATAGTAAAACACTTACACTAAACAGCCTGTATATTATGGGTTGAATTATTGTATGATATGAAATAAATTATAATAGTTTCTTACAAAAATATAAACAATATGAAGTAACATCTCGTTAATGCATATTTAAAATTCATTACAGATTACTTAGCATATTAGCAAATTTTAGAATATTATGATATGAATAAAGCATTAATTTTACAATAAAATTTTATTCAACATATTCTAACAATTATTGTGCATTTTAATTGAAATCTAATTAATACTGATATAAAAAAAAAACTTTGCAAAATTCATTGTATTAAAATTAAAAAAGCTTTAGGATTATATACTGTGTAATTTTTAATTAAAAATCGACATTTCGCTATACTCTACGTATATCATCATCAGGAAAAAATAATACAAATGTCATAAATAATAAACAAACAAAACATAGAAACAAGTTACTAGGTAACAAAACACAAGTAACTAGATTATAAAATTTATAAATAGAGAAAAATTTTTTTTTAATTTAGTTACTTTATTGTTTTGTCATTTATATATTTTTTCCTGATGATAATGTACGTAGAGGGTATCGAAACGTCGGTTTTTAAATAAAATATATGCAGAACTTAATCTTAAGGCTTTTTTATTTTGAAATCTAATTGCAAATTGTCTGTTTTTATTCCATAATCATACAATTTTTTTAATAAAAGTTATTACATCAATATTTACTTCGTAAATACTTCTTCTGAAAACAAAATTTCATTTTATAAAATTCAATATCAGAAAACGTAAATAGAATTAGAGAAAATAGTGAAAAAGTGCTGATGTATAACCTATGCAATTTCTCGCCACCATCTTAAATATATTCGTTGAAGAAAATTGCGTTTTACCAACATTATAATTTTAAATTTCACCCTAGTCTAGACACCCTTCAACTTGTTTACCAATACCGATGTTCGATCTGTCGCGTTCAGTTAATTTTTCTTCTTATCATTCGAACGAGAAAATTCCATATATCATACATACGTAAAGTTTTCTAACTCAGTTCGTTTTTTTTTTGTCATTTTCTTACACGAATTAGATTTCATTTGTTTTGCTGTTTGGAAAAGTTTTTTTTTTTCTTGCTGATATATTACATAAATCATACGAATTGTTTTTTGTAAGTTTCTCGGAAAATTCAATTTGTCATTGTAATAATTGTGTTAGGAGAAAAGATGAAAATAATATTTTGACTATGCAAGTATTCTATCGGGTTACCAATTTACATGTTCGATTAAAATTTACTTTGAATCGAACTAACTTTGAAAATAGGTCTATGCGGTTCACATCTGTAAGATCTGTATCGTTTCAAAATGGTTTGTCTCGTTCTGTAAATGGAATTCTTCTAGTGATACGAAATAGACAGAATAGATCTGGAATTAGTAAAATTTTAAAAGATTTAAAAATTGTTACCTTGCAACTTATTTCAATTTTTTGTTTTGTTATTTATTGTTTGTTTGTTTATTATTTGTCATTCGTATATTATTTCCTGATGATGATATACGTAGAGTATAGCGAAACGTCGATTTTTAAATAAAATATATACAGCAACTTCATCCTAAAGCTTTTTTATTTTAATATGTTGAGTTCTGAAAGATTTTTTACTATATTTTAATATTATTTATAAATATTAAAATCTAATAAATAATTGCATATTTTCAAATTCAGTAGCGTAGCCAGAAACTTGTCATGGGGGGAGTTACTAAAGAAATGATATAATATTAATCAATAAAGATAATACTATAATTTGTATAAAAAATGAAGAGCAATAAAAATTATTTTTATAAAAATGAAAGTAAAATAACATATTTCATATTTCACATACGTATGTTTTTGGTCGTTCCAGATTCTTAGGGGGGGGGGGTTCAACTCCCCCTAACACCCCTCTGGCTACGCTACTGTTTAAATTAGATATATAATTTAGTTGCTTATTTTGTTACCTAGTAACTTGTTTCTATGTTCTGTTTATTTACTGTAATGTCATTTGTGTATCTAATATTTTTTTGATGATGCACATGAAGTACGTCAAAAAGTCGATTATTAATAAAAATAAATACAGAACTTTATCCTAAAAAATGTTATTTTTTAAAATCTTTATAGTGACACTAGTTAATTTCTATCTAAAACAACATAAAAAATATGAACAAAAAAGCATCGTAATTACAAGATAAAAACACATGCTTTATGCAAATGATTCCAGACTTGTAAATGTACAAAAAAAAATAGTTAATTTAAAAGTAAGTAAGTATACACATATACACAGACAGAGAACCAGAAAGAGACACTCTTTTCTGTATATTTGTATTATATATCTAGCTATCTGTACTGCCATATCTTGAACTCAAGGGAAAAATAAATTTACTTTTCATATAATGAACTTGTTTTATAAAATCTCAACAGAGAGATAGAGACGGGGAGTATACGCGGTGCGGAGCACTTAGTTACATAGATTCGTTTTATTGTGGACATTCGTCTCTTAACATAGCGCGTTCCAAACCCACAGACGTGTGCGCACACACACACACACACAGAAATGATCTTTCAAAGAATAAATTTCATATTATTTACAGAGTCATTCTTTTCATTACTTAGAGCCCAGGCGAGAGAGTTTTGTTGCGTAGGTTTTTCGAGTTTAATGCATCGGTAAAAATTATACACAGATACCTACAAAAATAAATAAAAATTTACTTGTACCAGTGAAGTATCAGTGCCGGTAGAAGGTGAACTGGTCGAGATTAAATTGAAGCTAAGATGTAGTTTTTGTTATTATTTTTTTTTTAAACAAAACAAAAATCTGTTGCTGAAATACTCATTTTGTTGTTTATTATTGTAATATATTATTCAATAAGGATGTTATGATGGCTATAATTCTGAAAAATGAGATTTGAGACACAAGCCATAGGCGAGTGTCGTAAATTATTTGAATGAATTATACATGGAAGTAGAATACTATAATATACTGCATACAAAAAAAAAAAAACGTTTTTATGAAACATAAATGACATTTAAAAATAATTATCTATAATATGGCAATTGCACGTTATCTTATCAACAGCTCGGTAGCTTACACTGTAAAAAAATTACAATGACAATCATGCAAATTTACAACGTAATATATTTTTACAATCATCCTATTTAAATGTAAAATTACAATTTTGAAAAGTAACACATTTTGATATTACTTATGCTATTGTAAATTTTCATTTTCTAAAATAATTGTTGAATTTGTTGATGTATTACATTTATTACTGTATGTAAGAGTGAACATCATATAATATATAAACAAACAATTTTTTTAAAGTATAATTAACAATAAATTAAATTTGGCTGCCTTTAATTAATGATTTATAAATTTTAAAATTTCGTTACTTGCATTTTGTTACCTAGTAACTTGTTTCTATGTTGTTTGTTTATTATTTATATCATTTGTATAAATTTTTCTAATAATGATATACGTGGAGTATATCGACACGGCCAATTTAAATTAAAGATTATATAGAACTTAATTTTAAAGCTTTTTACGGTAAATAAAGTTGCCATGTAAAATTACACAAAAAAATTGTGAAATTTATATAATAATACATAAGTAATACTACAAAAATGTCCATAAAAATTATAATATTACTAATTATATTTGCTTTTTTTTATATAATAAAGTTTGTCTAAGTACATAAAATAAAGATTTAAATGTAAAAATATATAAAAATTGTAAAATTTTTAAATTATTTTAAAATTCTTGTAATATTCAGAGATTTTTAGTAAATTTACAAGAAAATTTAAAATTATAATTAAGTACATAGTAAGAAAATATGATTATTAATGTATAATTGACTCTATAGTCAATATAACTTAACAAAATAAATATATAATATAAACGCATTATTCATCAAATGTAAAAATAAAATTAAAAAGTCTTCGTGCTTTTGATCGAGGGACTTAAGCGCATTTTTGGCGGGAGGATCAGTATTTTTTGAGCAAGCATTGGCTGAGCGCTTTTAAACTATTCGATACGTCAATAACTCGACAGCACCGAACTAATGCAAAAAACTAGAACTCTCTACGATGTCTAGTTTAAAAGTTTTTCTGGAGCCGAACAAACGAACGAACGACCGACCGACCGAACAAATTAAGCTTCCTTTTTGTAAACAAAAATGCGCTAAAAACATAGTTTATTTATTTTTTTAATGATATATTATTACAAATATAATTTTGTTTCTAGCAATTAATCAATTAATTTTACTGGTAATTGTGTAAGTATCATTGAAATAATATGAAGGTAGAAGGTGAACAACTTTATAAGAATCTGAAGTCAGGATCAAAACATCATTATGCGGTTAGCAGTCACTATATAATGACAATTCTGTGGTATCGTTACATGTATTTAGCTAGCGTGTGTATCAACAATGAAATTCTACGAAACTAAACGTATGTAATGTATGCATAAAGACGTGATATTTATTTTCTCTTCACTGTTAATGTAGCTTAATTGATAATTGCACCTGATTGCATTTCGAAGAAAAAAGATGATACATGATTCAAATTATTTTCATTAGCAAGAAATGATATTGAAAATAATCGATGTTGCTTTTATTATATCGATTTTTTAGTTGCATTTGAAAAATATTATGATTCTATAATTATTTTTTTTGAGTTTGTAAAGAAATTTGAATTTATAGAATCTATCTTCGTCGCAGACGTTTTGTCATACATCGTTGATGGCACCCTTAGTGCTTGGTAACTAAATGACTGAACGTAAAAATTCATGTAATAAATTTATGATTACTTAATTTATAATTTTTTTTTTTCCTCAAAAAGACTAAAATATTTTACATTTTTTATTAGAATTGTAGTAAAAATTTCCAATTGTTATACATAATTTGATAGTTTTTGTGAAAAATTGAAATTTACACAAATATATAACATATTTACATAAACATCCATATATGTGACACACTCTTTTTATTTACACAGTTCAGTTTTTTCAAACATTCCTACCTAGACAAGCAATTTTTGTTTCATTCATATTTATTTTAACTTTTAGAAAATGCTTTTTTATTGTTACCACATGGAAAAAATCGCTCCTGCTAAACACTTTCAATCATGCCATATAGGTACATATTTGTATACTAAGTTTTATATATTACATTGACTAAGAAACAGGTTAAGCACGCTATTGTATTACTAGTATAATAATGAACACATTATTTGACTAGTAATAGTAGTAATATACTATACTTACTACATAGGAAGTTTTGTTGCGTAATATAAACTTTTTTAATATGCTTGAATGAAAAGACTTGTAATTAAATATTTTATAAACAACATATAAACATGTAAAATCATTATTATTCTGTAGTTTATTACATGAATTTTTACGTTTACTTATAATAAAACAAAATAATTTCACATTAATGACATTTCTACAAACTATGTATGACATTTATTCAGTCATATCAAGCATATTATGGGTTTATTAGGTCAGATTCTGTAAACAACAAATGATTTGAACAAACAGAAGAAAAAAACGTATATTATCATTTCAAGATATAAAATATCTTAAATTCCATAAAGTTTTTCCTGGAACGAACAAACAATACTTACATTGAAATAAATTTTTTATTTCTTTTCCACATAGTAAACAGAATTTCTTTATAATCTCTCAACAGCTGATATGATAAACAAAGTCTGTGGAAAATAACATAAATTATGAAATTTATAATTTAATGAAAATTAAATATATAATTCTGGAATAATTAAATTGAAAATAATATATACCTATAGTTATTAACTTTTTGAGTTAAATCTGCTGTGGCCACCACAGAACCGATCGTTATCGTATTAAATAAATTTATGGAATAGAATAATTTGTATAATAACAACTACTTTAGTCATGATAACTAAAACAGAACTGTCTTGGCATAAATATTTACAGAATTATTCTTATATATATATATATATATATATATATATATATATATCACAAAAATATGAAAAATTATAAAAAAAAATTTAGCCGTATTAAAAAATGTTCCAAATAAAAGTTGTTACTTATAACTTGTGTAGCATCTTTTTTCGATTAAGTTCTGTATCATTTTTAATTAAAAAATCGACGTTTCGATATACTCTACGTATAGACCGAGAGCCCGTGACTGCCAGACCTTCCTTATTTTATAAAAGCTGAAAGTTTTTCAGCGCATGCTCCCAACACAGGTAGGAACGATAAGCTACTTACGAAGTTTGGATCATCGTGGCTTTGGCAGGTAACAGGTTGCAAAGGTGTATAAAATGCCAACTTAAATTTGTCAAATAATAAAGCGTAATTTTCATATATTTTCTTCAGAATAATATTAGAAATTACGTCATCCATTGCCAGACACTTAATATCGCGGCAACCCCATGCCAGACACCCTTAAACTACAATTTTATTGAAAATTTTAAAAAACGTTTTAGAATTTTCAATAATTTTTCCTGCCAAACCAGAATGAGGTAGAGAAAAAAGTTACTTAGCTATTATGTAGATAAATTTTTTATCTATTTTACTGAATTTTTTCAGATTTTTTTGAGCAAATTTTGAAAAAATCTTATTTTGAAAAAATCGCAAGGGTACCTGCCCTCTTGATAAATTTTAAAAAATTTAGTTTTTTATTTTTTTCTACTAAATAATGCATCCTAGAATAATGGTTTCACTCAATTATCGTATTCATTATTCCGCATTTTTCCATAACATGCTTATTTTCCTACACCTCATAGTTTTTGAGAAAAAAAATAAAAACCAAAAAATCAAAAAAAAAATTTTAGTGCCCAAACGGCACATGCTAGCAAATTAAAACTAAAACCAAATTATAGAACTTTTTATTGTCTATCAAAAAGTATTCTAAGTATTTCTCCGAATTTAACTCGAGAAAGGAATATATCGCAAAAATTTAAGTTGGCATTTTATACAACCTGCAACCTGTTACCTGCCAAAGCCACGATGATCCAAACTTCGTAAGTAGCTTATCGTTCCTACCTGTGTTGGGAGCATGCGCTGAGAAACTTTCAGCTTTTATAAAATAAGGAAGGTCTGGCAGTCACGGGCTCTCGGTCTATATAAAAGTGAATCAGTAATTTAACACTTGCGGTTGGCAGATCTTTGTCAGTAGTTTATTAAATTGAGATATTCATCTCCAAAGCTAAAATATGAAATTTTATAACAATTAATTCAGCCGAATTTGCTCTACACGTAACCTTGTGAAAAGTCATAACCTTGTGAAAAATAGTTCCAAAGATTTATTTAATATCAAAAATCGTGTAATATATATGAAAAATTAAGCCATCAACACGTATTACTATAAGCCTAATTCGCGCTTATCTATAAAAATCTCGATATGTCAAAAATTTGGTATGATTATAATATCTCCTTTATCATATGTGATATGACGGTCGATAAAATATTATTAATAAATAAAATTTTAATATTATAAGCGTTGATAGATTAATATTAAAAGTAAATAAATAAATACATTTTAAAATACTAATATTTATAAATACACGAGTGTGAGATTTCAAAATTCCATTTGCCTTGAATGAGAAATATAAACAAGCGAAAGACGAGACGAGACCAGCATAGCAGAAAAAAGAAGTTGTGCAAAATTATATGATCTGGGTCTACATATGGTCGCCATATTTGGATGTTTTACGAGTACGATGTAAACAAGTATATTACCCTGGTTAATCCTAAAGAAAGTGTTTCTTTAATTTTATGGCTAAGTTATGTTAATTAATGCTTGCTAAATAATTGCATTGCTTTTAGTTTTTTTTTTCTTTCTCTCTCTCTCTCTCTCTCTCTCAACATTTTGTTTTTCTTATTACGGAACACTAAAATTATGCAATTAAACATTTTAATTTTGTTTTTAGATTTAATGTCTTACGGATAGTTTATTATGGTTCGTAAAATTGCAAATTGAATATAAATATTAAAATGTTAATTTACTCATTATTTTATTTATGCGGTAATTTAGGTTTTAATTAGTTTGTAATTATCATATAAATAATATAGGAGGCATTCTATCACAGGTTGGTTTATTTAAGGGGGTATTTACGTTTGTAGCATCGATTTTTTAGGTGTTTTTCAACATTATTATTTTTTTCAAAAAAGTCAAAAATTTTACGTCAAAGTGATCAGGTCAAAATTTAGATTTGCCATTGGTGGCAGATAAACCTTGTGTTCTACATTTCTGAAACAAAAACAAATTAGATGTTAATACTTGTAACACATGTAACTTTCGTTGGAACATACAAAATGTATAATTTTTACCCCCTAAACCAAATAAAGGTAAATTTTAGGCACTTTTTTTAAGGAGGTCGTCATTTTGAAAATAAATGTAATACAAGAAAAATTAATATAGTAAATACTAAATTATGAAAATAAAGCATTTTTTGCTTATATAATTTAACTTCAAAATCAGATAATCTCCAGGAAACTACCAAAAGTAGTTCTCTTAAAAACATTTTTAACTTCTTTTTTTCTGTGTAATTTCTGCTTGAATGACAGAGTTTGTGCCACATTCTTGTGGATACAAGTTGTAATTTTATATATATATATATATATATATATATATATATATATATATATATAGCAATTTTAGTATACCAGATATCGGCAAGAATTAATAAAAGTTTCAATAACATTAATGTATATCAAATTTATTTTAAATTTGCCAATATTTTGCTTATGACACACACTCTAAAATAGTACAAGCTGAGAAACTAAATTACAATAGCGTATGAATTGTACAAAGCATATTACTTACATGATTGATAAATACAAAAATGTTTTTACATTGGTGTAACTAATACTGTTAGCGAAAAATATATAAACTATACAATACAGTTGTCAATTAGGAATTTAATTATTAGTTGTAACAATTTGTCAATAAAAATTTAGTATCGTTATTTATACAATTATATTATACTGTATAATAAGTTATCAAATAAAATAAATAAAAAATAATGAAATAAATTAAGAAATTGTAAACATTCTTTTTTAAACATTCAACTTTTATTAATTCTTGCCGATATCCATTAACCAAATTTCAATATTCCATACGGCAGTTACACATTTATCAATATTAGGTATTATTTGTTTTATTTGATCTCAAAATTAAAGCTTTTTTCGTCTCGATGACTCACGGTTATCGTACATAATTAAATGAAAACATCACTTTTCCAAAGTGGGACAATTTATCTACCAAATAAACTATCGCCATACTTTTATTATGTGCTTGACATTTTAATCCGTAAAGAAAACCTCATTCGAAAACATTTTAAGTTAATAATGAAAAGTCATTTTATAAATTTGTATCACATCATTAACGGCGCTATTGTATTACAAATCAACACGCACACGTACACACAGGGCTATCATCACCAATTGCAATGATACAGCAGAATCTATCCTAATCAATCTAGTCATCACAATATCATAGTGATAGTTATATGTGTTCGTGTAGATGTCTTTTGTTTGCGATGCGTTGCTATCTTTCAATGACTCACCATAATTTTCTTCCTGCCACTATTAGCCGTTACACTCACTCTCTTGATCTCTTAAAACAAATTGAAACAAATGAATGTTGGTGCATCAAAACAGCGACGAATCGAATCGTGATATTTGAGATTTACTTGACTGTATACAGTTCGATTATAGAAAGATGGTCAGTTATATTTTTGTTTTCGTTTGTTTTAATTTATTTTAGGCCTAATTTTTCAAATTTTCTTTATTCTTAAGATAAGTAAAAAATCATTTGTGATTGGATAAAAATAGTGGGTGACCCATTTTATTTAATCCACAGAAATATCTCGACAAATTTGCATTGTATAAAAAAATGTTTCGAACGAAATTTAATGGTTTTGAGGGGACATCTGATCCTATTAAATTTTTGAAATCTTAAATAGGAATTTCAATTTTTTATTGCAGATTCGAGTTCTACACCAAAAATTATGTATTTTTTATCAGTGAAATTTTTTTGGCGCTGTAGTCGCAAAAATGAAAAACGTTTTCTGTAAACCTGAAAAAACAGCGTTTATAAAAATCGTGAGTCCTTGTATGTAAAAAATTTCTTTTCTAAAGTTTTTTTTAAATTCCTGTTAGATGGCGGTAGAATCGTAATTAATTGGTTTTTGCAAAAATGGCGCAGACAATCGGTGAATATTTTTTAAATTGTCATTCAGCTGTGGTAAATTTTAATGTTAAATTTGTGCAAAAAAATATTAAAAATTTGAGATTTTGTTTGTTTGTTTGAATAAAACCTTCATAATTTTTGGTGTAGAATCCGAATCTACAATAAAAAATTTAGGTTCCTATTTAAGATTTCAAAATTGACCTCTTTCCAACTCCTTGGGGGTGGGATGAAGAAGATTTTCATATGCACATTTGTCGGGATATTCTAGTGGATTAATTAAAAAGGGTCGCCCAGTATATCTTCCGAATAAATATGACAACATAAACGTTAATGTCAAATAATTTATTTAAAATATATTTAAATAATTGTAAATGGTTAGATTGTATTTAATCATTGTTATTTTTTAATATCTCGTGACAATTTCTCGAAATTCAACTAGAGAAATAAGTATTTTGATTATTGTCGATATTTTCAATAATAACGAACACTATATATATATATATATATATATATATATATATATATATTTCCGCTAGCTACATTTATCTTAACAGAACATTAGCAGTAGCAAGACTAATGTTGGTATACACTCCTGCTGGAGAGAGTGGAAGAGCAGGAATATTTCCTGCCAGTGGTTTTACTTGTTATTATACTGCGTAAGATATGTGAATTTGAAACGCCCCTTAACGCACTGACAAAGATACGGAATACGTTTGTTATATAGCATCCTGACGTATGTATGATTCTTCAATACGATGAAATGAAATTTGCAAGTAGGTTAACGCCAGAATGTTATATAGGTGGAGAATACATTTTCGGTGATTGTAGAATTAGAAACGTGGTTGATACGCATGGAATATCTTCATTTTATTGTCTGCCCCGGTGAGTTGTGGTGTTTTGCTCGGAAATGTATGGAAATACAGGGTCGGTTTAAAGGGAAATTTAGTGCCAGGGGAATTTATGAAGTAAAATAATGTAATCTGGTATTTCAGATCAAATTTATGCTAAATATTTACGCAGGATTGTTATTTTTTTTATTACAAAAACGTATTGTTTGTAAGAAACTTCTTACAAGTTTCATGTGATATATTGATGCTCGTATCATGTTATGATAGTGTTTTTAAAAAAATGTTACTGGTTCAATGTTTCGATACTGGAAGCCAGAGAGAGACAGCTAGAGATAGATATGTTATCAATACTTATTATTAAAATCAAACGGGTTTAGGTTATAGTTCTGTATTAATATTTATTAATAATCGATATTTTGACGAACTGGAAGTACGTCTTCATCAGGAAAATTGATACAAATGTTATATACAGTAAATAAACAGAATACATTTTGTTACCTAGTAACTTGCTTCTATGTTCAGTTTGTTTACTGTAAATATTATTTGTCTCGTTTTTCCTGATGAAGATGTACATTAAGTACGTCGAAACGGCGATTATTAATAAATATTAATGCAGAAATATAACCTTAAGCTGTTTTATTTCAATATAGTGAGTTCTGAAAGATTTTGTGCTATGTTAACTATAATTAAGTTTAAAATGCTTACTAACATTTGTACAATATTTATTTTATTCCAAAGTTAGTAAAAAGAAATATATACGTATATTGACCTAAATTCTAGTGATTCTGAGAACACAGAGACTACATATATTTACATATTACACGGTAAACAACATAAACAAGAAAAATTGAACAGTTTTTTTTACAGCCATTATCACGTTTAACTCATAAAATATACGCACAGAAGCCAGCGTAATTTCAAATTTGCAACATCCAAAATGGTGCGTGCGTATGTCGAATTTTGCACGCTCGCGCTATGTATACATATGTATTTTCTAAGCTGGCATTGTCGTACAATCGAGGAAAATAAAAATAACTTCAAGCTCGGCACTAGTCTATTGTTTTGTTTAATAGTCTAAGGGCTAGTTGCATAAAATTTCGTTTATTGAATTCAATAAACTGACGAGGTAGCTAGATTGTTGCTTGACCAATGGATGAGGCGTTTCAAAGATAGTTGACAATCTACATGTCTAGTAACTTACTGATTCAGTTGTTTTTATGTTGTTTTAAATATTGTTACTAACTAGTAAAATTCAGAGTTCAGAGAGTGAAAATTTTATTTTTTCTTCAAGCGTATCATAATATTAATATTATGTTACCATATTGCATATGTAGAAAGAGGTCGTTATGTTACTAGTACAATAATGACATTATTACACAGCAGTTATACATTACTGGTGGCAGCATCAAACATAACTATAACGTCAAGTGTATTTAATTTGACATCTTCGGCGGTCATATTAGAAACTATTACGTCAAGTTAACTTAATTGACAATTGCATTGTTTATTTTCGCTTGAATTTGATTTTAATTGTAAAAGCATCCATGATACACCAGTGGAATTTATATAATATTTGGAATAAAATAAAGGTGTAAAAAATTTTATTTATTCAATTTATTATTGAATTTTTTATTGATTTCTGGCGACTAGTTTCGGTTATAAAAGCCGTCTTCAGGCCAACGTCTAATTAGCTACAAGATGTTTTCTTACTTCATATATGGATATTGTAATTACAATATCCACTATCCCGAATATAGTTTTTCCAAACATTTCTATATGGACTCATCCACATTCATGACACCTCTCATGCATACTTTTCCATTCCTACCACTTAGAAATATTCGTTTACGCAAAACATTGTCAATCACACCATTCTAACTACTTATCGAACGTCCACGCAAACATATACTTTCAAAATCATTTACATACATTTTTTTAGCCAAAAGTTCATTAGACATTCGCTCAAGATGATTGAACCATCTTAACCGATTAACACCAACTTTTTCAAAATCAATTCAATGTCACACTCATCATACACTAATCTATTTCGTACCCGATTCTTTCTAGTTAATATAATAATATTTATTAATGCCATGTTTAATATGTGTGATTACATACAAAATAAAATAGTATCTATTTCTGTCGCACACAATTTTTTTTTTTTTCATGCGTAACAACAAATTGTGTGAACAAGGTATTATTAATAAATATTTCTTAACAAACTATGACCGTCGTCTAAATGAGGCTTAATAAATATTTAAATAAAATAATATATTTTATTTTCTTCGCTTGTACAATGACGTTGCGCACAAGAATAAGCCAAACAAACTTTGTACAAAACAATACGAGGAAAAAAAAATGATTAAACACGAGTTAACAATTTTAGCTGAATATAATAGCAAACAGCGTTGAAACCAAACAGCTGGGCGCTTTTGATCGTTACGAGTTCTCTTTTCAATTGCTGCAGCCACACAATGTTTAAGAAGTTTTAGTTGCGGTTATTTACAGTGCAGCACGGCGTGTGTTTTTCTTGTTCTACGCAAAGTTTTGTTTGAACATTGGTTATAGGCCAATCTCGACTTTGTTACTCCGGTTACTGGTTACACTATGGTTTAGTTATCGCCAAAACAAAACAATGCCGGATTTCGAAGAAATACAATATCTGTATATTTTCGGGAAATTTTTGCTAGCTATTGTTTACTGAATTAACAGATTTCTAACTGTTTGAATAGATTTGAATGAAATATAGTGAATCAACGTTTTTGAGAAATAATAGAGATAAATGAGATTTTTACGTGGCGTATGTGGTATAACTAGAAGGAATCGGGTGCGAAATAGATTAGTGTATGATGAGTGTGAAATTAACAAAAATATTGTTGCAAAAGTTGGTGTAAATCAGTTAAAATGGTTCGGTCATCTTGAACGAAAACTTCTAATGTACGTTTGATTAAAAGAATATATGTGTGTGTGAATGATTTTGAACATATATGTACGTTTGCGTGAATGTGCGATGAGTAGATGAAGGTGGTATATGTATATGGAGAACAAGTCAAGCGATAAATTTTTTAATTCTTTTAACAACAGTTAATTAAATGAGTTTAAATTCGCGACCAAATAAATCGAATGCTGTAAGAAAACAGTAAACATACGTGACATGTGTCAAAGAACCAATCCTGTATTATTAAATAAGCAATTTTTAGTTATTTAAGGAATCCAGTTTTTGAACAAGCAAAGCTTTGGCCTTTCCATTTTTTTCTTTTTAACATATAAATCAGCCTTTTAAATCACTTTTAAACTTGCAAAAACATAAATTAAAACTGCTTTAGAATATAATTTTATATTGATTTTTATTAATAATCGATGTACGTGGAGTTCGTCGAAACGTCGAAAGCACTTGTATTTTAATATAATGAGTACTAAAAGATATTTTATTATTTTAAGGTCCAGTTCCATAGGCAATAAATGAATTTATTTCACAAGTAAATTTTATTCTCTTACTAAACAATCTTGTATACAAATATTATTTCAACAACATACAAAAAAAAAAGTTTAGAGCTCATTGTATTAAAATAAAACTGTTTTAGGTTAAAGTTCTGTATTAATATTTATTTAAATTTGACGTTTCAATGAAACTCAATGTAATGTCATTTATTTCATTTATCCTGATGAAGACAGACGTTGAGTTTTGTCGTAACGTCGATTTTAAATAAATATTAATATAGAACTTTAACCTAAAGCAGTTTTATTTTATTATTATTTCAACAATTTACTACCAAATTAATAATAATAATAATAACTTTTTTTTTAATCAATATATTAAATTCATTCCCTCTTTTACAGAATAAATACATTTATTTCTGAAGTAACTTTAACCAGTTTTTATGAAACTGGGCCTAATTAATAAGAAAATAAATCGAATCCTGAAATTCTGTCACTAATAAATTAAATAATTCTAGTCTAATCCATCCCTGTAAAAGAGATAATATTGATGTGTGCAGGGCGGTATAACCACCTCCTGTTCCCGTGAATGGTGGCAGGGTTAGTCAACCCCCGATCCTGCTGGGGCGCACCCCTTCTCGCACGCTAATGCCTCGAAAACAGGGTGCGGTAACACTCTCTCTCCCTGTTCCCATTTGCCAATCTTTCCTTTATTCCGTATATCATCATATTTTTAATGCTACACATATTATATGCGCGCTGAAAACGCGGAACGCGAGATACGCTATATCACACCATCACCCCCGTTTAAACCACTTCCCTCCCTCCCTCCCGACAACCCATTTTTAGTGCTTACCAGTTTAGTATATTGCAAATTATTTTTGCCCCCAAAACTCGGACTTTTGAGTTGGATGAAATTATATTCGGATATCTTGCTGTTTTCGGGGTTTAAAGTTTTTGTTTAATTTTGATGATTTATTCTAGAGAATGTAGAATATATTTTGGTGATTATATTTTACAAATATTATTAATTAAATAAGGACTACTATTTCCAATTTTATTTATTCTGAAAACAAGTAAAAAAATTGATTGCCTAAAAATGTATCTCAGAATAAATGACAACGTTTTATTGCACTGTAAAAAAATATATCTTAACATAGTAAAAAATCTTTCCGAACTCATTATATCAAAATAAAACAACTTTAGATTATAGTTCTGTGTTAATATTTATTAATAATCGACGTTTCGACGAACTTAACGTTTTTTTTCATCAGGAAAATAGTTACAAATGATATTTATTACCTAGTAACTTGTTTCTATCTTTAGTTTATTTACTCTAAATGTCATTTGTATAACTATTTTTATTTTTTCCTGATAAAGACGAACATTGAGTTCGTCGAAACGTAGATTATTAATGAATATTAATACAGAGCTACAACCTGTTATGTTTTAATATATCTTAAATTTATGTAATTTTATATTGATTTTACTGTGATAATTAACGTAACGTAAACCTGTTTTTGTGCGTTTCTTTTCTATGCGATTTTTTTGTGCGATTTTTTATGCGATATATGAATTCCAGCGGTGTTGGCATTATAATGTTGTAATGTTTCCTATCAATATACATACTTATACATATGTACATGATATGTACACTGTAAAGCACTGGACTATTGGACATTTTCTCTAATATGTTGTGAAAAATTATTTGTTTAATAATTATTATTTATTTAATTTAATTAAGTATTATTTATGAAATTTTCCAATTTTTTTTGTGAGATTTCGTTTTATACGGTTCCTATCTACCGCACAAAAACAGATTTGACTGTATTACATATTTTTAATGAAAAATTACATTTACAAGACTTGTAGAATTACATAAATTTTTTACCGTGTGGCTAATGACCAATTACACCAAATACCGCGTATAGTAAATTTTAAATCTGCTCGGAAATGAATTTTAAGAACATTAGCAGGAGAGACCGCACCTTGTAACCGAGCGTAAATTGATAAGTGCAGATTGCAAACCAGGTTGCAAGAAAATCCGCGTATCAAAGTTTTGAACTGTGCGGTTTGAATAATGCCTGCCGGTCAAACTGTGTAGATCTAATAACTGGTTAGTGTGCTTCTGCTGTTGTCGATGCCTTCATGTTACTTATTATTCTTATTACTTATTACTTAAACATGAAGCATATATTTATATACCCAGCGACTTGTTTCTGTGTGTAATATTATGGCTGTTTTATATACTTTAACTACTCTCGGTTTTGCATAATTATTTCTATTACACTATGTAAAAATGTTTATTTATTTTTAGTTTATTTTTTATTTGTTTTTAGATGGAGCGTAATTATGAAAAATTAAAATTAAAATAAAAAATGAGATAATTGGCTTTATAAAATAATATAAGTTAATTACTTATTCAAGATAAACTATTTTCACAAGCATAAAAACATACACATAAATGACACAAATTTGTTCCATTTAAGCAGAAATTAGTTTCCGCCAAATTCTTATCCAGACAAGCAACTTTTGCTTTAGTTACATGCTCTTTTATTCTTATCACTTGCGAACATTTACTCACGTAAAATACTTTCAATTATATCAGTTCATCTACTCATCGAACGTTCACGCAGACGTATATCTTTAATACCACTTACGTATATTTTCGAATTAAAGTAGAAAAAACAGTGTTAAACCACGTTGATACGGAGTATCAAGTAATCTACTATTTAATCAGCATTGTCCACTATAAAAGATGTTTGAAGTTATTACCATGTTGTTTCGCTCGCCGTAAAAAAGAATAAAATAAAATGAAAAAGAAAGGTGATAGTAAAAGTGAATTACTAGTAACAACTTTACCTGTCAAATAACAAACGTAATAACATAGGAACAATACTGACTAAATAGTAGAATAGTAGTAGTAGAGTTTAAAACAAATTAATCATTTCCAGTAAAAACTAAAAGAATTATTATCTCGCTTATGATACGACTTTTACTAAGGCGTTTTAAAGTTTATCAATTCCTTTTGAGGTGTACTATCGCCCCCCTAAAAGGATACAGCAAAGATTGTATACATCCGTATATATATATATATATATATAGGGTGATTTATGACTTCGGGGAAAAACTACACCGGATGATTTCTATGAGTAATCTAAATATAAAAACTTCACATAAACATGTAACATTGTAATTCCTGTAAAATCTATAAGAAACAAACTATAGACGGAGCATTGTATTCAGATAAGCACTGTATTCTATATTTTTATTAACTTCACTATCTATGAGTAAATTTTGTTTTTCTCAACGTATACATTTTGTTTTTTATTCTGACCATAGCCTTCTTGATATAAATTTAATGTGCTGGAACAAAGAAGTCAGTCTGACTAGATACATTGGTCTGATTATGGTTGAAAGTAAATTTTGTATTTTTTATAATTACAGTGAAACCAAGCTTTATTATTATCGTTTTCAGAGGAGCTGGTAGAAAAAAAAAGGAAAAGAAAACGCATATAAAGTTTGTATCTTGTGTGTACAAGGTATAGTAATATAAGTAAATGTGATACTTTTTACTCTGTAATATTACTTTATTTATTTATAATGAGCGTAAGATTAACGGGCCATGTATTAGTTTTGTTCTTATTAATAATGGTTATGACTGTCTTTATTTATATGCGGTTTTATGTTTCATATTATAATTTAAATGTATCGGATGTTCCATAAAAGTAGATATGTATAGAGATTTTGGAAACTATGAAAGATATAACATAGATTAAATTACACAAAATATTTTATCTACGACTATACTGAAATTTGCCATTTATAAATCTGTCATTGGTTAGTATATGTCAGTGACATGAAAGCCAAAATGAACTAGAAATTTGCCGTGAGACCTTGTCACCAAAAATTTTTAATTTAAATTTTTGGCAAATTAGTATAAGGACAGTTTTTCGGTCCTGAAAGTTAGCCCCTCAAGCATACCAAAAGTGAAAACGAAATATGCCAAAATTATGTGCCTTTTATATGCTATTTATGTGCCAAACTCAAAATTTTTGTGCTCAAAAAAAATAAGACTTTCGGTTTGATCTGAACTTAATCTAACATAACGTAACGTAATCTAACCTAACTTAATCTAACCTAATCTAATCTAATCTAACTTAATCTAACTTAATCTAGCCTCAAACCAGAAGTTATATTTTTTTTTTAGCACAAAAGTTTTAAGTTTGGCACATTAATTGCACATAAACGTCACATAATTTTGGCATATTTCGTTTTCACTTTTAGCATACTTGAGGGGCTGGCTTTTCTGACCTACAGTTTTTGTCAAATTTAATCAAATTTGTATCTTTTATAATTTCTTAGATTCCAAATTACATGAACACTTAGCTATCAACACTGACAACAATACAAAACAAAATTCTGTAAATGCTTCACAAATTTTTCCAAAAAAATAATATCTACCTACAGCTATCAAAAACAAAAGAATAACATCACTTAACTTCCATCTATAACAACAATTATACACCCTCTCGTTCATAAAACAATGCATCGAAACACAAAAAAAAAACAGAGAGAGAGAGGAGAGCGAATTATTCCTTCTCTCTCTTTCTCTCTCCCACACTTTATACACGTCAAACCACATAATGCATCCTCTTTCAGTTGTCCAATCTCTATTGAAACACGAATTCAAAATCACCAAAACTCAACGTGTTAAAAGAGAGACCTCCATTCAATCATTAATCAAAAATGAAAAAAAAAACCTCTTTATAAACGTACCTAGAGCCATCTATATTCGTAAAAACGGAACAATAATTTAATTACCGCATCGAGACAAAAACAAATGCGTTCCGGGTCTCTCATTGGTCGGATTTTTGCAAACGCACACTAGATTTTCATACTATATAAAAACCATTTTTAATTAAAACCCGAAGCGTGGCGATGGGCGATTGTTTTTCAGCGCGTCGAATTTATATGTGGAGTGCTGTTACGAGTGTGTTTTGTTTTTCCATGGCCTACTGTAGTTTGAACGAATCGCCCCGGCGCGATAAGAGTTTATCTTTTGTTCGTGTGTAAACACAGCTTTTGTGGCGCCCTCTCTACCGCGGATATGGTATAGTGACAGCTTGATTTTTTTTTTATTGTTGATTTTACGTTCGGGTGGGAAATTTTCAGTCGATTTTTCGATGTTTTTATAGAATTGGGAAATAATAGGAGATATTTTAGCTATTTTGTTTGCATTGAATACAATAGCGGTTGATTATAGGTTGATTTTACTAAATATTGAAAAAATTGTTTTTGAAAAATAGAGTTTATTAACACTAATTGAGTTTTTGAATGAACCTGTTCAGAAATTTTTTATTAGCAATTTAGAATCTAGTCTATAGTAGAAAGTAAATTTAAGTCATATATGTATTTATATTTCCAATTTATCCCTCAAAAACCCAGAATAAATTATTAAAAATTTCTAATTTAGCGGTAAAGGTTTGGCGAGTTTTGTATTCTTACGTGTGATGTACACGTGCTTCGGAAACAAAAACACATAATACAAGATAGAAAAAGAAGCATATGACAGGTTACATGACGTAGCACTGTTTTGTAGCGTCAAATATTATTATGTGATATGAAAAGTATGCTTTTTTCAATTTATTTATCACAGAATGTACTAATTTCCCACGAGTATGAAAATTTGCAGCAGAGATTTTTAAGTAGTATTGCATAATATACCATATATACTAACCAATGAATGATTTTGAAGCTATACGTTTGCATGAACGTCCGATGAGTGCTATGGAGTGATTCAGAGAGTGGCTTGCGTGAGCGAAAGTTTCCAAGTAGTAAAAGTATAAGCGCATGTATGAAAGGAATTATAAATGTGGATGAAGCTGAAGTTGCTTGTCTGGATAGGAATATTTGGAGGAAACTGATTACCCTTTTGGGTACATGGCGTAATTGTTTATGTATGTATGTATGTACTAACCAACGACAGATTCATAACTGACCAGTTTCAGTATAGTCATAGAAAAAACAAAAACTTGTAATATTTTATCATATGTTAAGATCAGGATTTACTGTTTGGTTTGTTAACTATCCACCATCTTTACCAACTTATAAAACGTCACTATATGAATTATTCGCTTAATAAAAAACCAAAATATAATTTTCTTTTTTAAATTCTTTTCTCGCTGACCACAGATATATTTTTAGAACACAACATTTATAATATATTATAATTTTCGGTAAAAGAATAATATAAGATGATAAAAATAAAGAAATTTGATAATAGGAGACAGCTTCATTATATTTCTAAATTTTTTGTCACCAAAACCAATCGCGCTTAACCTATAAAATCATTAATCAAAACAAATGCATATACACAAAAACAAAAAAAGAAAAGCAGTCACAAGTCGTGTTAACCAATTAAAATTATCGATGTGAAAACAAAAGTATAACGTTCGGTGACATTTTATCTGCGCGCGCAGTCTACAGGAAAAAAAATAACAAAAAAGCATCGAGGAATAATAATGGTCGATTGTGCTTATATTTATCATTGTGTGTGTGTGTGTTATTCGTATCACAGCAAGCTGTGGATGGTTGTTAGGGGCAACGAAACAATATAATTTCAACAACTCAATCGGAGAAATATTCTCCCGGAATGATTAATTATTATGAATGGTTTTCTGTGTGTCTGTCTGTCTGTGATATGGTTACGGTTGTAAAAGCATTTTCCTATTGAAAGTGATGAAATGCAACATTTTGGTTACGAAATAATGCTTGAGTTGAACTGAAATTGTTGACTGCGGTTGCAGCAATTAATTTTCGAGTAGAGAATGATGGTTTTGTAATGTAATCTGAGCTGAATTTATACGCCTAAGTTCTGATTAATTAATTATTTTGGTGAGAATTATTTTGCCTGTTAAAAATTTACAATTTTAATCATCTGTTACATTCTTTGGTGATTAATATCAATTTTTAATAAGTATGTTCCTTATATATATATATATATATATATATATATATATATATATATATATATATATATATATATATATATATATATATAGCAATTTTAGTATAACGGATATCGACAAAAATTAAAAAAAGTTACAAGATCATTAATGTATATCAAATTTATTGTAACGTTGTCAATACTTGTGAAATAAATTTATTTATTGCCTATGGAACTGGACATTAAAATAATTAAATATTTTTTAGAACTCATTATAAATATTAAAATAAAACTGCTTTACGATATAGTTCTGTATTAATTTTAATTAGAAATCAACATTTCGACGTGCTCTACGTACATCATCAACAGGAAAAAGATACAATTAATATACAGAACTAAAACCCAAAGTCTTTTTATTTTAATATAATGAATTCTGAAAGATTTTTTACTTAATATTAATATTATTAATAGTAAATTAATGCCGCAAATGACCATAGAAGTTGCGCGGCTATATATAAAAAAAAAAAAAAAAAAAAAAAATAGTAAATTAATGCCTAATTTTTTATTGCACATTTTTTGCACATTAAAAAAAATTGTATCAAATAAGTTTAGTTTTTTGTAGTCCATTTAACAATTTTCATTACAGTACAGAAAAAACAATATTATCAATTTTTATTTTTTGCATTAAACACCATTAATTTTATATTTATTTATCTAATTAAACATTAGACAATTTTTAAATTAAAGAAAAATGCATTGGCCCTGCCGGGGTTTGAACCCGTTTGTAGCTCAGTTGGTAGAGCATTAGGCGCGAAACCTAAAGGTCCCGGGTTCAAACCCCGGCAGGGCCAATGCATTTTTCTTTAATTTAAAAATTGTCTAATGTTTAATTAGATAAATAAATATAAAATTAATGGTGTTTAATGCAAAAAATAAAAATTGTTAAACATTTACACCAAAAAGAATTTATAAAAATTACAATATTATCAGTTTTACGACATAAACAATACTGTAAAAAACGCAAATATACATTGAGAAAATTAAAAAACTAAATAACGCATCCAATTTAAGTTTTTAATTATTTTTCACATTTGCTGTTATACAGTTTTCAATTTAATTAGTACAAAAATATAATTTTGTAATATAGACTAACCCGTCGTACACATTTGTATGTCGGGTCACGCAATGAAAAACTAGTTTATAATTTATTGTTATTGTTATTAATATTTATTATAGTTTATATTTTACATTTATTATTATTATATTTTGTATCTGACATTTATGTATAATTTTAATTTAGAAAATGAGATATTTATAAAAAAAGTTTGTATCATAGAATGGTTATCTATATTTCATTTTATATGTAATATTTATTTATAAATGTGTTTATTATTTTTGTTTTATAATTTATTTATATTTATAATTATAGGGTGACATTTTAGTACATTTTTTTATAATTATTTTGTATATGCGAGAATGGATAGGATGTGGAATGAATTGGTGTATGAAAATTGTATAATTGATAAAAATGTTACAAAATTTGGTGTAAGTTAATTAAAATATTTCGACTACATTATTATGGGTACCTGGCGTGAATGTGTATCTATCAGGAATGGAAAACATTAGGTTGAAAAAAAGTTTGAGGCATTAGACAAGGAAAGGTAATGTGGATAACCACTTTCTAACACTTTGTACACCAAATTAAACAAATTTTAAGTATGATTATTGAGATTGTAGTGATTTTTCATTAATTTTCTAAATTTTATACGAAATTTCTAAGATTGTGGCGATTTTTCTCGAGATTTTACATGAATTTAAGAAAATCTTTAATTTACTTTATCAAAATTTTAAAAGTTTTTACTAATTTTATGATTTCAGATATTTTATTGATTTGTAAACCACATTGCACAAGTGATTTTCTCTTCGTATTCACTGTAATTTTTTTTAGCGAAATTACAGAAAAAAGAAGTAAAATTTTACTATAGAAAATATTTTTTAACAATACTTTTCTTGTTTGTTTCAGGTAAGTTCTAATTTTTTGGAACTTTTTAACTGTGCCAAATGAGTCTTCTGAAGAAAATATGTCCAAAAGGTATTTATACATGTTATTAATTGGTAATATTTTCAAATATTTAAATTTTTTATTAGAATACTAGAGAAATAATTTATTAATTATCAATATTTTTATAAAAACATTTTTGTAATATAGATTTTGTTATTAATTATATATCACGGCTAAGATATTATAAATTTTAAATTTTTTTAAAATAAATTCTCATCTCATATATAAAAGTATTTTTGACGTTTACTTAAAATTATTTATTAAGCACTTTATAATAGTATATTTAAATTTTATAATAGCAAATATAAGAAAAATAGAAAAAATACAATATTTATATTTGATTAAAAATAGAAGCAAAAAGTTATTTTGAAATTAATGATAAAAGCACTTTTTCACGAAAAAGTGAGATGAGAATACGGGCCAAGGTTTTTAAATATTCGTGAAAACAGGTGGGATTTTAATCGGTTCTTTTTCAAACAAATTAGTATTTGAAACGGAACAAATTAAGAACTTTTAAAGCTATAGCAGTGGACAAAAATTTAATATGTAAATGTAAAAAAATGTTGTTAATTTTTTACAAAAATATAAATAAATATTTTGAATTAACAAATTTATTTTAGTAATAATTACAACAAATAATATTTTTTTATAAAAATACTCGTATTAATATATCTTCTTTGTTATGTTTACGTTGTGGGTGCGGAAACAAAGGTTATATATCTCCCTCTTCGTCTAACATACAGTTTTATTTATTCATTTTCTCTTTTTACTATTTATGTAGATTTTGTATATGGTTATATGGTTGTGGTCTAAAAGAAAACTTCATAATTAAATGAATATTCAAATTTTTTGGAAGATGTTACTCATGTTCAATTAAATTAGGCAAATGTGTTGAAATAATTAAGTTCTTCATTAAAATATATATATATATATATATATATATATATATATATATATATATATATATATATATATATATTCTATTAAATTTTTATATAATATTTTTTTGGGATTTAATTTATAATTTTTTTTATTATACTAGAATTTTGTTTTATTGTATATAGGAATGGGATTACTTGCAAAAAGTAAAAAATAAATAAAACCAAAAATGTGCAAGTATTCTATTATTTAACAAAACTTTAATATAAAGAAATATATATTTAATTTGTTATTATTTTTTGTTGAAGTAATACAAATAAATTATAACTAGATGCCTATGTACTGTGAAATACATATGTTTTATTTTTGTTATTTTCTGTAGTCCATAATTTTGACATAATAAGAAAGCTGCTATTTCTGTGTAGTTTATTCAAATATAACTTTATCACAATTCTTGTGTTGTTTATTGAGATATAACTTTATCATTTTTATGTTAAATTTTATTTTTATTTACTAATTTATTTTTGAATAAATTTCCTCTGCGCCGTAAAAAAAAACAATGTAAATTTATATATACTATGACTGTAATTTGTTCCTAAAAATGTAATATTATGTACATTTTTATAGTAAAAATTACAAAAAACTACTATTTTACTTCTAAAAACTATGTAAAATTACATGAATTTATTTTACATTTTTTACAATGTACAAAATTATGTTTAGAATTGGGCAAAAGTTTTAAATCGGTTTAATATCTCGCTTATAACGAATAGTTTTTAATATATCGTGTCGTATTTATATTTCATTTTATAAGTACTTTTTGATAACAACATTATTTGATGTACATATTTATTATTATTTTTTGAAGAGCTCTATTTACCTTTTTTCAGGTTTAGAAATGTCATATCTAATAAAAATAACAGAAATAACTCTATAATTTTGTCCAACTTAATATAGATAGTTTAAAAGTTTATACCTAAATTTTAATTCAATATTTTTGGTAATTATAATGCAATTAAAATCATATTAATAATAAATTATTAATTAAATTCATATTATAACTATTTTTATTTATAATTAATTTTATATTTATGATTGTTATCTTCTAAATGCAACAAATAATAATAATTTATTATCACTCACACTCTCTCTTTCCAATGGCACTACAGCCCAAATCAGGCCTTGACCCTAGGTACTTGTTTCGTGAACGTTTATTTAGACACTTTCTCGAAACTGCAAGTCGTCTATTGTTTGACTTATTGTATTTTTCGGTTACGAACAAGATTTCAATTTTGCTATAGAATTCAAGCACTGATGTTTATTTAAGACAAACAGTTAATCAATCTATTGTGTCCGATTTTGTTTAATTAATGCCTGACTTTGTGGCATTTTTAATGTAACAATGAACAGAAACATAAAAACCGTAGTAAAAGAATTACATATTCTTTCAGCAAAACCGATGGTTTACATACATTTTTCTTAAAGATAATATAATTTTGTAATTTTAAGTAAAATAATTAATATACCATATTATATATTTTTTTACTGAAAAAGTATTACTTGCATAAAGTATACATATTTTATATTCATATTATGTAAAAATTTTCCTGTGACGGCCGTAAATTTACATATTAAACTGGTATAAATCAGTTGCTCCGGATTTTTATATAAAATTACCGAATTTTTTTTACAGTGTACCTGACGCTTAAACACATTCGGCTACCGCGCTGAACTTATTATATTTTACGTTAATTAAACGTACAATTAATTTAACTGTTATTCAACAAACAAAACGTTAATATTTATTTAAAAAAACTGAAATATTTACATTTACTAAATAAAAATTTAATAATACGTTATCAGAACAAAAACAACACACGCATATGGTTTTTTTTTTAATATCAGGTGAAATATGTTCATACTGCGCGCACCCACTAGATATATCTCTCTTCACACGTTTGCTGTTATCTAAATAAAATATACGTGGTGTGTACACTGTTTTTTATTTGATCTATGATAAAAATTAGTGGTGTTGAACTTTGAAATTTAGTTTCACAGCTAGACTGTTTGGTAAGGATTTTTTTTTAACTTTATTTTTTGACGTTACGTTTTATTATATATAGATAGAGATTATTGTCTAGAGCAATTTGAGGGCAATAACGTGTTACATTATAGTGTGTAATGTGTGGGTTGTATAAAAACAGAATTAGGATGAGTATAACAAAATTGTGAGGTTATAATGATGATGTATTTTCTTTTGTTTTGGTTTTTATTTTCTGGGGTACTAGGTGACATTGAAATATATTTTGTTTTTTATGAAACCTAACAACAGATTTTTAAAATAAAATATAACTGCTTTAATTTCAAATTCTTTATTAAAATGTTTTTATAATCAACGTTTCGACGAAACTCAACGCTTGTTTTACTTCATCAGGAAAAACTGATACAAAATAATTTCAATAATATTGCCCCGTATTTAACCGAAACAGTATTATATATGAGTAGCTCAGAAGATTTAAACAAATTGTAAAAGTTACAAAATAAAACAATGAGAGTTATTCTTTAATGTGATAGGTACGGCAGTGTTCAAGATATGTTACAAAGATTAAAATGGTTTGATATTAAACAATTAATAGAAGTCAAGTAATTAGATTAATACATAAAGAAAGTTTAGGATTAACACCACAATGTATTGTAAACAAATTAAGAAGGTTTCATGATCATGACACGAGGAATTAAAATAAGTACGTATTAGAACAAAGATATACTACATAAGGACAAAACACAATATTGTTTAAAGGTTTGCAATTGTACAATCAGAAAATTAAAAAATATTACATTTACATATTAGTAAATAATGTAAATTAGTAAATAATATAGCCATAATAATTTTTAAAAACTTGAGTAATTTTTTTCTCGAAAAGTTGGCATCACTGAAATAAACTTGAACCATATGACCATATTGGGTACTAAATAAACTCAACCTTAAAATTTAATTAAAATTGGTTAAATCGTGTAAGAGGAGTTGCGAGCACAAATTTTTTACTGACGACTACTAAGCAATCGAGCTGACGACTAAGTTCAAATTAGTCATCTAGAGGCTATATGAAGGATTTTTATAGGAGTATATTTTGTTTTAATTTTGGACAATGTTACAGACATCATACTGAACCCTATACATCCCTTTTCTTTTCAGTCAAAGTGGTAAAAAATGTGTATAATGACTGAATTAAAAAATAATAAAATCTCGTACAAAAATGATTTTTAGCACATAAAATACATAATTAACTATTATAAGCAACGTAAATACAACAAAAAAGTAACAACACAATTTTAAACAAGAAAAATAGACTAAACATTGTGTAACATGAAACTAAAATTATTAAAATTAAAAACTTATGTTTACGGAATAATAAAATTCATCAAGATATTCTAACAATTTAATTAAAACTCATACCATATTATAATCCACAACTTCTCAAACTTTTTATATGCTAAATGACATCATTCAATATTTAAATTACTCATCTTAAATTAATTATATACATTTTTAAAATTAAAAATAAAATTTGTTATATGAAATCATCAACTTTAAAATTATTAACTTCACAATCGGTTATATAAAATAATTATTTATGTTGCCACTGTTTGGCAACTGCTGCAGTGGGTGCAGTAATAGGCGCGTAATCCCACTTCACCCCTCTGTTCACCCTCGCCTGGTCTAAGTTCCATCTTTCAGTTCTATTTAGTTTAGCAGTTTAGTTGTATTATGTCGGTCAGTCTATTCGTGTGTCAAAGTTAAGATATTTTGTAAATGCCGGGATACTTTTAAAAATATCGGAAGGGAAAAATTAAACAGATGTGCTACTGAAATTTAGCCAGCTGTGATCTGTGAAATTTAACGTGTAAACTACGAATTTAAAGTGAGGTATAGTTTATTGAACTATATATTAATTATGGTGAAAAAAAGTATTTTATTTTTGACGTTTCATTGTACAGGTTATGTTTGTATAAATAATTGAGTGTTGATGTTGTTATTGCAAAAAGTGATGTGATTTTTGTGAAATTGTATTAATAATTTAATGATTGTCAACTGTCATGGTAAATAATTGGCTATTTTTATATTCATTTTAGAAATAGGTTAGGTATGTAAAGAATTAAGAATTGTTAAAGATTAAAGATTGTTGCTATAATTTTTGGGAAATAATCAATAATTATTTATGAATTAAAGAAAAGTAAAGATTTTGCACTATTTTTAGATTTATTTTTGTTTTCAAAACAAATTTGTGTAAACAAAAAATTGAATAGCATGAGCAAAATATACGAGGCATAACCAGAAATATAATTTATATTTTAGTTAGTCAATTTGACTTTTAAATTATAATTTTTTCGTATTGGAATTTTTGTTTTGACATATTACTTACGTCAATTGTCTTGCTGCCTTGGTTTTTTACAACACCTTGGAGGAGTAAGTAATTATTTTATAATGTTAAATTTTAAAAAAATGCATTCTAAAACAATATTAGAAACATATGGAACTTATATATGAACCACTTTGACATTATCATTTAAAACTAAGAAATAGAAATAATTTTTGTAGGCACTAAAAGAATTTTTTGTAATTTTTTTATTAATCTTGGATAAACAGTGAAACCAAAATAAAATTTTATTATGTTTCCGTAGAAAATTGGAACTAATAGAATTTTTTGTAAAAATTTTAATAATTTTTTTTTCGAAAAGTTGGCAACACTATATATATATTAATAAAATTAGATGAATCTTGCATGAAAATTTGATTAAAATCGCATAAGTGAATTTTTAAAAACTATTAATTTTTCTCTGGGAAAGTTGATATCACTGGAAAAAAGTAAAACCAGATGACCAGATAATAGGTACAGTCGATTCCGCTTAATTGGGACAGCCGCTTATTTGGGCCAAATCTCAAAGAACAGAAACCAAACCAAGGAACCAACAGTAAATTTACATGTTTAATTGGGACAACATTCCGCTTAATTGGGACAGTAAATTTAAGATCACAGTATATATTATTTATTTATTTATTTATTTATTTATTTATTTATTTAATTACACCAAACAGGCAATAGCCCAATTAAATGGTGCAAACGATAGAAACATAGATTACAAAATTATATACATAAATTATAAAAAGAAAACATTAAGTGTGTACAGTTCGTAAATGATTAATAAAAATATAAAGAGAACATGAAAAAATATCTATAGTTACATCTAATTTATTAAATGAGTGACACATATGATAAATGGGAGACTTTGTTAAAAGATTAGAATAAGCAATTGGCAGATAAAAAGTATTTGTACTTCTTGTAGAGGAAGGAAGAAGAAATTGTAGTTGAGATAGTAGTGCGGAGTCATCGATAAAATTATTAATTAACTTAAAAAGAAAAGTCAAAGATGAAATAATTCTGCGAGATTGTAGAGTATGAAATTGAAATAAAGAAAGTAAGGACGAGTAAGAATAAGTATAGGTAGGATACATTCCAAACGATTTCAAGTATAGTAATTTCAAAAAACGACGTTGAACTGACTCAATGTCTTTTATAGAGTTATTGTATGTTGGATTCCATATTAATGCACAGTATTCTAACTTAGATCTTACAAGTGAGTAAAAAAGTGTTTTAAGTGTATCAGGGGATTTACACATGCGCGTGCTTCTAGTAATAAATCCCAACATTTTATATGCAGAAGATGTTATTTTGTTAATATGTAAATTGAATCTTAATTTAGGATCAAAAACAACTCCCAAATCCTTTATATTATCTACGCGTTCTAAATGTGTATTGGACAAAGAATATTGATATATAATAACGTTAGATTTTCTAGAAAAGGACAAGACTTTACACTTATTGATATTGAGAAATAAACAGTTTTCAGCGCACCAAGAATTGATGTTATTCAAATCATGCTGTAAAGCGATGCAATCATTAATTGAGTTTATAGATGCATAGAGTTTGAGATCATCCGCAAAAAGTAATTGTTTGTTAGAAATTTGAGAAGTTATGTCGTTAATAAATAATAAAAATAATAACGGTCCCAAATTAGAACCTTGTGGCACACCAGATAGTACTGGAAAAGAAAAAGAATGATGACCAAGATATTTAACAGAAAGAGATCTATTAATTAAGTAAGATTGAAGTAAGTTTATGATAGCATCAGAAAACCCGAAAAGATTCAGTTTATGTAATATGATAGAATGATCAATCGTATCAAATGCTTTAGCAAAATCCGTATAAATAACATCTACTTGTCCACGTTTGTCAAGAACATTAGAAGCAAACTGAGTAAAATGTTACAAATATTCACAAGAAAAAATATTTACAAAAAATTTAATATGATACGCTTCATATCTTTTTGATTCACAACATGGAAAATTATATTTAAAAAACTAGCAAATATGTATCAATTAATTACATTAGTATCGCGCGCTGTGAACTTTTTTCCCAACACATTCATTCACGTATGAAATGAAGTACGGACCCACGCGCGCTCAAAGGTTAATGTTTACCCTCGCGTCGGCGTAGCGCGGCACCGGTCATTAAAGCTGTGAGAGTCTACCCTGCTGTCTCAATCGTTACGTATTCAATTATGATTCAGTTACCACTACAGCTCGCGTGTGGAAGGTTTGTTAAACTTACATTTTGTCGACAGACTACACTTGACACATTTTTGAATTGAATTAAAAATGTATATATTTATTTATTATTTTATTTCGGAATTTATTATTATTTTTTCTTAAAAGTTTATATTTTTTTGGTTATATGTAGTTTATAGTTTTTTCCAAGAATTTATAAAATAAATTATTGAAAGAAAAATATGGATTGCTTAATTTTATGTAAAATTCGGTTAATTGGGACAGCCGCTTAATTGGGCCAAAATGCCCTAGTCCCGATGTGTCCCAATTAAGCGGAATCGACTGTATTACTTTTTGATCTACTTTCAAATAAATGTAATAGAAGAATTTACCTGAATTAAATACTGTGACATTATATTCTTAAAATAGCGATTAGGCAAATTTTAATCTAAATAACAAGACATTTTTTCTGTTTCAAATGACTGAAACTTAAAATTAATCATATGTTTTTAATAGCATTTGAAAATATATTGTACATATGCTATGAATCATTTTGATGATCTTATGCACTTTGTAACTAATTCTAATCATTAAATAGTCATTTTATTAACATGGATTTGTGTAATTTATTCTATAAAATAAATTAATATGTTTTGGATGTTTAGCAAAAATGTGTAAATTTTAAAGTTGAGAATATTTACTTTGATAATTTAAAATAAACTTTTGTTTCTTTAAAAAAAAAACAATAAATTACAAAAAATTTATATTTCCATTTATACAATGTTCGCCAAAAAGTTTGTATTATATTGGAAAAGTTTTTGTTATTTATTTTTGGAAAATTATTTTTACGGCATTTTTGGTACCTAAAAATTAAAAATGCACTAGTATGAAGTACCTACCGACCGGGACCGGTATGGGTCAAAGTGAACAATAAAGAAAAAAATTAGGTAAACTTATTTTATTAATCAACATTTTGAGAAAATTTATTTGAAAAAATTGGAGAATGACATTTATTAACATATAAATTTTGAGTTAAAAATATGAAACAATTTTTTACTTATATTTTTAAATTGTAATAATTGTTCTGCTATTTACTGTAATGTCATTTATATTGTTTATCCTGATGAAGACAGACGTTGAGTTTGTCGAGACGTCGATTATAAATAAATATTAATACAGATCCTTAACCTAAAGCAGTTTTATTTTAAATTAAAAAATATAATAAACTAAATCATAAAATTAAAATACGACCAAAAACATTAAAATTTCAAAAAAATCTTATCGTAATAACAGTCATTACGCAATTAGTACCAGCATGAAAACAAGAAAATAACCAAGAGGACGTAATGATTACACATCAAAGTAAATTTCTAAGATTTATTAGAAAGCAAGACCAGTTAAATCATCCAATATTCTTCTAATCATTTCGAAAAGAAAAAATCTAAAATATTCATTTTATTCTTGGAAAAATTCCGAACAAGTCTATCAAGTTCGATTCCTGAACTAACTACGTTTATTTCAGTATTTAAAGCCGCTTGAAATTAGTAAATTCTTAAAATGAAACGGCTTTAGGTTATAGTTTTGTATTAATATTTATTAATAATCGACGTTTCGACGAACTTAACGTTTGTCGTGAAAAAATATACAAATTAATTAATTAATTGTATATTTTTTTCCTGATAAAAGTCGTACGTTGAGTTTATCGAAACGTCGATTATTAATAAATTTTAATATAGAACTATAACATAAAACCGTTTTATTTTAATATAATGAGTTCTGAAAGAATTTTTACTATATTAGTAAATTCTGTTTCGTTCTTTGTGATAAACGATTAGAATTGAAATTTCAAGCATCTTCAAACGTTCAAACCAATTTTAAAAAAAAATCAAGATTAACTTCTAAAACCGCTTGAATTTATTCGAAATAAACAGGTCGAATTAAAGGTACACTTAGTCAGATAATTAAGAAAACATGTATCGTTTTTTTAATGGTTTTCGAGGGAGAATTACTTTCTTAAATTTTGAACACCAAATTGTACAAATTGTAGTAATTTTTCGTTGATTTTACAGATTTTATACGAAATTTCGAAGATTGAAGAGATTTTACTCGAGATTTTACATGATATTAAGAAAATCTTTAATTGATTATGCCGTGATTTAATTTTTTACTAAGATTTTAATGTTACATCAGATTGTACAAGTACAAAATCGTTTCTTTATCGTATTATAACATTACGTTCGATGAGTAGGTGAAGTGGTATGATAGAGAATATTTTGCGTGAGCGAATGTTTCCAAGTACCAGGAATAGAAGAGAAGGAATAGTATGAGAAATATCATGAATGTAGACGAAGCAAAAGTTACTTGTCTGGATAGAAATGTTTAATATGGCATATTGGCCATAGAGTTTGTGCCACACTTTTTTGGGTACATGGCGTGATTGTTTATGTATGTATAGAATGTCAATTTATATTCGTATATTACAAATTGGTCAGTATGAAATCTATTTTATAAACAAGTCTTCAAATGACAACCAAATATTAGATTATCTTTCCAACAGATATAAATATATCTACCTTTTTCTTACTTTACAAATATAAGTATAGTTAATTTTTATTTAACAATACAAACTTGAATAAAGACTTAAATTATCTTAATCCATTTTCAATTCTATATCGATAAACAATAAGTATTCGTTCGATCCATTAAAATTTCAAACGGTTTAAGTTTACATGATAAACCTAGTGACTTTTGCGGGCATGTAGCAACCATTGGCGTAGGATAGAATCGGGATGCAGTGGGCGCATATTGCCAACTGCCAAGTGCAGTGTTACCACTACATTGGCCATTAATATTATCGACAATAAAATATATCAGGTTGAAAATCGTTAAACGGATTGTAAGAAAAAAATTGCTCCGACCAAACCTAATGTGGATACGGTGCAACAGACAGGTTTATAGTTACGAAAAAATAAAATAACTAGGGGATTTATTATTGGTCAGTTGATTTTATATGTCTTTTGTTGAGTGGACATGTTCGTTGAGATATTTTAGTTGTGTAAATCGGGATGATTCATGGAGCGACAGTAGCATATTTTTCTTGTTGTTGACGTGCATTTTGTTGAATCACTATTGCATACGTTCTTTTTTTGGTTTTCTACAGTATAATAGTAAACTAAAGTTTACTATCTTTACTGGATTTACACAATACATTTTTCTGTACAAAAATCTATAGAATTTTCCATACAATATTATATATGGAAAATATACAAAATTATTACAGTTTACACGATATAGAATAAAATATACAGACGCATGCGCAATGATATTTTACATTTTGACAATTTATTTATATCTAATCTGAAAATTGCATATTTATCAACAATAATATTTACTGCTTCAATTAACGTACGTGAAGTTGGCACCTCATGTTAGAATTTCGAGTAAAAAATTGCATAGTTTTACCCAAGTTATGCCCAGTTTTGTTTCAACACTTATTTTATTTTGTTCAACTCCTCTTAACTAATGCATCAAAAGTCGAATTTCTATGGTGTGGCACCCCCCATAATCGAATTCGATATCTATTTATTCGGTGTCTATTGACTAAATCAAATGTTTTGGAATAAATTTTGACATTGGACAAAAGTTTTTACTAACAAACAAACATTTTAAATCATCATTATCGAATTTGCTTTTGGAAATTTCATAGATATTCTACTTTTGACTCATTAATTAAGGGGAGTTGGACAAAATAAAATAAGTGTTGGACAAAACTGGGCATAACGAACAAAATTATACAATACTTTTTTTTTGAAATTCTAACTTGGGCCTTCAACTAAATAAGAAATTTGAAAAAAAATTGTACACATAAATATTAATTTGATGGATAATGCATAACCTAAATGATAGTTTGACGTTTCGAATACCGATGTGCATTTAGATTCGTATTGAAAATGCATAAAAAATAGAAGGTGTTGTAATTCAATACTAAAAAAAGATATTATTTATTTGAATTGTAACTTTATTATTGCTCTGTTCATTTTAGCGTAATATAAAATATGAGAAATACAAAATGGACAGTTAGTTTATATTATCTGTTTTTATAACTCTGAAGTGTTGTTCTTTTTATGGAAAGGAAAACAAGATTTTTTTATAGCGTTGAAATTAAGAAATAGGGTAGGACATGTTTCCCGCAGGAGCCATATAGAATTGCTCCCCTAGGACCTTAAAATACCAAGGATTCATCTTAAATTTTCTAAAACTGTTTACATACATACATACATATAAAGTACTTTTTCCAATTTGATTCTCAGCTATATATTACTTTACAGTGTAATGTTACAACTGACAGATTTAGACAGTAGCATTTAGAAATAATTAGATTCAATGACTCAATACATATATACAGTGTCCGCCAAGGGCATCATATGGGAAAAAAATTATTGTTTGTTTTTTAGAAATTATTATTACGGAACTTGTTTAAAAACTAAAAATGCACTAGTCAAAAGTACCCACATTACCCCCGGTGTAAGCCAAAATTAACAATTATTAAAAAAATTTACGTTAACTTACTGTATTTGTAGAAATTTTGAAAAACAGTTTCAGAATTATACTTAAGGCCCTTAAGGGGTATTCGCGTTTGTAGCATCGATTTTTAGGTGTTTTCAAAATATTTTTTTTGTAACTTTTACAACAAATACAGTAAAGAACAATTATACCGTTGGAAAGTGTATTTATTGAAATTTTTTAGCAGTATTTTTTCAAAAAAGTTAAATTTTTACTTAAAACATTGGCGTCAAAGTGATCAGGTGAAAATTCAGATTTGCCAATGGTGGCAGATGAAACAAAAACTAATTTGATGTTAGTATACTTGTAACACATGTAACTTTTCGTTACACACACACGCACACACATATATATATATATATATATATATATATATATATATATATTTATATATATATATATATATTTATATATATATATATATATTTATATATATATATATATATTTATATATATATATATATATTTATATATATATATATATATATATATATATATATTTATATATATATATATATATTTATATATATATATATATATATATATATATATATATATATATATATATATATAGAAATGTGATTTTTACTGTTGTAACGTATTAGAATGAGAGTATATCAAATATAAGCATAGAATAATTATTAACTGAAAATGAAAAAACTTTTATCACCTAGACCTGGGATCACTGGATCTGGCGTCAACTAGATAGCTCAATCGGTAGAGTCTCCCGGCAAGTGGAAGGATCCTGGTTCGATCCCAGGTCTAGGTGATAAAAGTTTTTTCATTTTCAGTTAATAATTATTCTATGCTTATATTTGATATACTCTCATTATATATATATATATATATATATATATATATATATATACCAATCAATGAGATATTTATAATTAGTAACACATTTAATTATAGTCGTACATGAATTTTATTTCCGGATACGAGAATAAAATATTTTTTTGAGAGATTGAGTGAAATATATTTATTATTTGTTTATATATTCAAACAAACATCGATAGTATGTAAATATATCAATGTTTGTAAATCGAAAACTTTATCAGACAAATTCTTGTATTGGTGTTAGGATAATAATATTTACAATAGTGGAAGAAGTTAGTTTTAGTGCCTACTTTATAACGCAAGAAGTTTGATGTAAATGTTTCATTGTGACTCACATACTATATGTATATTCCAACAGAAATATTTTAAACAATCATTATTTATTCAAAGCATTCTTCGATGTTTTTTATTTAAACGCTGTTACGTGCTGCGCAAGGTAAATATCTTCGTGGATATTTTTATAAAAACATAAAAAAAAATTATATATTTATTGATACTTGTATAATGTTAAAGTTGATACGTATATGAGAATATTATTATATTTGTTGATGATCAGTTGGAGTTATGTAATTTTATTTATTTTTTAACTTTTTTCTGTTGACTAAATAAATATTGCTGTAATATTTTCTTTTTTAATAAAATATAATTATTTTTCTAATTAGCGTTACACAATGTGTGCAAAATGTAACATAACGTGCCAATCTCGTCTTTTGATTAGTTTACAAGAAAAAGTTTCAAATAAAAGTTTTAAGCAGTATCTTGAACTACAGATTTGAAATACTTTTGAATATACAGAGTGATTCATTTGTTAGGAGTGTTCCAAAGTCAACTATTTTTAAATGGCATACACATTGAACTGTGATAACCGCATTTGTTTGTCCGAAAATTATAGGCCGAAAAAAAGAGAAAAAATATTGTAAAAAATAAACATATCACATATTCTTTAATATTTTACAGAAATATTTCAGAAACACGAGTAATTGCTATTTTCAGTATTACCAGTAAGAAGTACTAAGAGTATTTGAAGTTTTTAACACACAAGCTACTTGATTCCAATAATCAAAAACGTCAAAAATAATTTTTCTTTTTACCTCATCTTTCATTATTACTCGGACTCCAAAAGTCCCTGGTTCGCGCCGCGCTCACATCAGAAATTAAATTAAATATTATTTCTGACATTAAATCTCTGTACCACTGAAATGATATCGGTTGAATCTGAGGGATTCGTAACCTACTATAAGCTGTAGGTCCATTGACAATGCATGTAAAAATTGTTAAGAAACGATATGTAGCCTCTATATTATATTCCACCTTCACTGTAAAAAAATTGATGTAAATTTACATATTCTATAAATGTATTATTACAGAAAAATTGTAATATTACGTCTATTATCGCTGTAAAAATTACAAAATTCTGCTATTTTACTGTTAATGGTGATGTAAAATTACATAAATATATATTAAATTTTTTACAGTGTACGAATTAAGGGAACTGATCTATTGAAAGTGATATTATTTTTGTATTTGTTCTATAAGTTGGCGACTTTTTCCAATTTATTTTTGAATTTACATCTAAATCGTCAAATTTTGATTTTGCTATGTATTAAAAGTGCGTGTAACATAAATTGCAAATCGTTGAAATAACCCGTTTTCAAAATAAATTGTGAATATAATTATGAATATCGGGTTGCATATATTATAAAAATTGTGTTGCACATTGTTTATATGCAATTTGTATTAATGCATATGCCATCAAATAGGGCTACTATGGCGTAACCTGTCTTAGTATGAAGTCACCTTGATAATACCAAAATAATTCAGCTGCAAAATCATAAATTATACCGAACAATCTGTGTGCTGGTATTCCATAACTCTTTAAAAAGTTTAAAACATCTTATTTTAAATTACGCGGGCTGCAGGATAAAATGGCTCCTAATTTACTTGTTACGTGCGCATACTCCGTACACATATACATCTCGGGCCAATTACGCGCGACCGTAACGCTCCTGGCGGCAAAATATTTACATATAAGTCGGACAAAGAGACGCCTCTGTATCTCTTTATATAATAATATAACATAATCGTTGATCCGACCTTGCTATGATGCTTCTCTATATACTATATAGAGTCGTCTTTGTGTAATTTGATTGTAAAAATTATGCGAGATTTTTTTTCCTTCTCGCAAAGAATTTGCTTCTGTGAAAAAATACGAATGTCGGAGTTAGGGCCGAAGCGCTTATCTATCGTAGATTAGAGTTATTTATAGTGACTAGTTTTAAGTGATGTTATGAATTATTATAGTGGAAAGATATTAATGGTTATTATTTTACATGTTAACAAAGTTTTCATTTATTGACCAGTTGATTGCGGGTTAGCGGAATAATAGCTAATTATTTTGATTGCAGCTATTTATTTTACTGAATTTTTTTATTAATTGGCAAACTATTTTGCAATATAGTTTTATGTTTTACTTGTTTATGCTATTTTCAGATCAATTAACTTTATACATTTTTTTATTCCGTCTGAAGCTTGACTGAATATTATACTTTTTTTGCGTAGATTAGTGATCAACAAATCCGGGCCGCATCACAAATCACTTATCTATCAAATGTTTCAAATGTTTTAAAAATTTTGTTCAATAACTGCAAACATTTGAAAAAATGATAACTGATTATTTTCAACAAATTATCATGAACATTCTTTATTTTCAACAAATTATCATGAACATTCTTTATTTTTTTTAAGACATATGGGCCCATATTCATAGCTCCTTTAAGAGTACTCTTAGATAAAAATGCGTATATTTTAAAGTATTTATTTAAAAAATATTAGAACTGTTTTTAGCATTATTTATATTATAAAATGTTAAGTATAATAAAAAGTATTTAATTTATAAAATTGGTTTAGATTTGATATATAATAATAGTAAAAATTAATATTGAAATCTTGACTAAAAGTGCTCTAAAAGGGGCTATGAATACGGGGGCCCATTGTTGTTTCCTGGACACATTAACTGGTTCTGTGAGCTTGGTTTTAAAATTAGTTTTAAGGGGTAAGGCCACTCTAAAATTTTCAAAAAATGCATTTTTTTTTTTTTTGCTTAAATTATAGTTTAAACCCTTAGGAATAAGAGACAATTAATTTAAATGCCACGCGGAAGTATTTCAGAGGGAAAAAAAGCCGCGCGCAAAGCGACTACTTGCGGGCGCCGAGCGTATTTGTAACTTCTAAAAAAATACTCGAAACTTTAAACGCGTTTTACTCAAAATCAAATTATCAAAATCGGGCGAAAAGAAATCTGAAATACTAATTGATGGATCGTGCTGAATCTTTTTATTTCTTTTTCTAGATATAAAATACTCAAAAACTACGGGGGCTTTTTTTTTTAAAGTGCTTCATTCGTTTTTTATGGTCGTTTTTATACAGAAATTTAGTCCCGAATAATGAACTTTTTTTTCAAATGTGCGCCATTTTGTTAAAAATCAAAATTTTTAAAATCCAGCCCGTAGTTTTTTAGAGTATACAACAGAGATTAAGAAAACATATCCCTTTTTGTTCCATGTCCATTGCAGTTCCCGGAATGTTTTCGCCCGATTTGCCCTACGCGCCGAGAGGAATCGCCATTTTTTTTAATTTCTGACGACAATTTTGAATATTTTCTTTAAAAATAATTATGAAATAAAGTTTAAAGAGCAATAAATAAAGATCCAAAAACAGTTCTTAAGCAGCACGTTTAGATTTCGTTAAAAAAAATCTAGAAAATGACCCTTTTTTGCCTTGCCTAGAGTGGCCTTACCCCTTAAATAATATCGGTTTTAAAACAATGTAACTCATATAAGAACATGTCTAAACAAATGAACTAAAATACCTAAAAGTCCACCATTATTTTTTATCACAAATACAATAATTTAATACTTTTCTTACTAGCTACTAAAACATTTATTTAATATCAACGATAAACTTAATTTATTTCCATATAACTCATCATAAATATGCTATTAAAATTTCAAATTAAAAATCACCATAAACCTGACACTAAACATCAAAATAAATATCGGAAAAATGCCTTCATTTCTCAGCGTCTCAACACAAAATTACCCAAATAAAACTAAAACTCGAATACAAAAAATAAATAAAATAAAAACAAAAATAGAAATAAAACAGTTGAAAACGTAAAAAGCCGTCCGAACGAGTAAATTAGCGCGTATGTTATCGTTGCGGCCCACTCAGGCCCACGTTGTACGAGCCTGTCTGCATGTGCACAAGAGACACACACGGTGCTAGGGCCCCGTCTGACTCCGTTGTGGAAGAGGGGGGCTCCACCAAAGAAGCATCATTTGAACACTGAACCGTGGAATAAACACACACACCACGGAAGTAAATGCATGTTGCATGCATTTTCAGATAGAATAGACAAAGATAGATTGGTAATGTTTTTAGTTGCTGTAAGAAGGAAATGGAAATACGTATTGGGTTCTAATTCGTGAAACGTTCGCAACTGAAATTTAATAAACGAAAGACAATAAATTTAAATTGGGAATAGTTCACACAGAGATTAAGACACAGAGATTTGGAACATAGTATATAGTATTTGTCCTTTGTTTTAATTTCATTGTTAGTACTACTAAATTATAATTTTGTAAATTTTTAAACCTAATTAAATTTCTGCAGTTATAAAGTATTCTAAATAAATATTATTTATTAATTTAAATGCAGAATTTTACGCTCTACTGCATTTATTTGAAACAATTTCAATATATACATATGATAGATGTGGAAGCTAGGATAATTTTTGTATAAAATAATTTTTTTAATCGTGAGAAAACGATAATTTTTTTTGAGATTTACTACTAAAAGCTGTAAAAGCTCCTAAAATAGCCAGTAGGGTAAACTTATTTTTTAAAATCGTCGGTTTTTTTGTCAATAAATATCTTGTATATTGTATTTTAATAATACGTTTTGACCGGTATTTATTTCATCGAGGGGGGGGGGGGTGTTGTATTAAAACTTCTTCGGAGCCTGCCGAGCCAAAAAATATCAATGCAGGTTTTTTAAAGATTGCCACCAAAAAAATCGAAACGCAACTAATCGTAAGTAAGCAAAGACAGCATAGTGTGTATAATTAAAGATTATTCTTTATTATTATAAATGAAATTTGTATTTATACGTAATTTTGTATCTGTTTTACATATAGTATCTATTACTACATTAATTTATAGGCTAATTTTAATATTTTTATAGTACCTGGTTTTGAAGTAATTTAAAAAAAACTGTCTATTGTGTACAAATTGTATTTACAACACTAGCTAGATAAATAATTGCAATTATTTGTTTAATTAATTTAATTTTGAAAATAAATATTTATCCATGCTGATAATTGAACCCAGGACTATTAACTAATTACATCTAAAACTAAAATATTGTATTAAAATTTATTTATATTCTCATGCAAAACTTTTTACTAAATATATTTATTTTTATATTTAAAATAAACTTAAATAATCAAACTTGTGAAAAACATATTTGTATGTTCTAAATATGTTGTATTAATTCTTTTTTTTTTTACTTTGACACAAAATAAAATGGGACAATTTTTTTATTAATATACTTGATATACCGAGTGTACCATTTAAGCTACTTACTGTAAAAAATGTAATTTCAATTTATGTAATATTACATGGTTTTTCACAGTAAAATGGTAGTATTTTATCATTTTTACTGTGATTATTTGTAATATTATTTTTTTATGTTAAAATTACATTAATAGAATATGTACATTAATTTTTACAAGTATTTTGTCGGTATCTACTATGAAATTGTCTTTTGATAGAAAAAGACAGAACTGCAGCATAAGACTTAAACATAATAACGATAGCAAAAGAATGTAAATAAATAAAAAAATAATTAATAAAAATTTAAATGTTTATTCTCACACCGTTATTAGATTAGAACTGACACTTTTTATCTATTAAATTCAAATTTCCTACAATTCTAATCACCTGATCAAAGAATCCGTACCCTAGCTATATAAATTCTATAATCGGAAGGCGTTTTTGGGTAGGCGTCGTTGCAAACCGAACCTCTCGTCTTTTAACTCTTTACTTCATTCGCATTACGTTAGCGTTTAAAACCTGTGTGTGTGTGCTCTGGTCCAGCAAGGTGCGGAGCGAGGAAGGTTGCCTCGCGCACGTGGGCATTGCACTAAACCACACTTGTACCCATAGTGTGTGTGTGTGTGTGTAGTGGACATTGCCAACTCTATCGCGTTCTTTCTCGCACTGTCTCTGCCCGTTGCCATAGTTACGACGGCTCTTAAGCCGACTTTACGTTTGTGTTTACGATTGGCGACACATAAGTTTGCTCTGAGAACGACCGCGACTTGACTCGACTTAGCGTTGTTCGAGTGTGTGTATTGCAGCCCCATATGTGATTCAAATTCAGTCATGTGCGTGATTTTCGTGCGATACGGACGCATGAGCAGGTGATTCTACAAGTTACGAGAGCGAAAAACGTGTTTAGACGATTTAATAATTAATTTGTGCTGATGTGAAATAGTGATTACTTATGTGAAATATTTCAAATAATTCGGTTTTATTTTGTTATTTAAAATAGGAAAGTGTTTATTAAATTAAATATCATGGTGATATATTTTGCTGAATTGTCAAAAGAATATAGGTAACTAATGATATTATTAAATTCGTAATTTGAAGCAGTATTATTTTTATTTTAGAATTAAAAAAATTATCGTTTTATATGACAATAATTTAATGATAATAATAATAATAATATTTATTTCATTAAAAAAGACCATAACAGTGTATAAAAAGTCACAAAGATTACATATGTTAATTTATAAGAAAATTAGCTTTATGTCTGAAGATATTTTATATTTGACATACTAATAAATTTTGTCACTAAATTATTATTATTATAAATTTAATTATAAAAAAAATTGTAAAAATATCAAAATTTTGAAATAATTTGTTGAAATTCTTCAAAATATTTGAAAATTAAATTTTATCAACACATGATTCATTTCGTGCTTTTATGAGGCATTATACGATTTTGTTTTTAGTCACATATGACTAAAAATATTATAAAACATACAAATATATATATATATATATATTTATTTATTTTGTTTAAAATTTTCTAATCAGTTTTTCAACTCAGATTTTTTTATTATTTATGAATCGATCGAGGGGGAAACCACTTGTACAATCTAGTGTACAAATTAATGAAAATCCCTTAAAATCGTAGTAAAATCTTTCAAAATCGTTGGTAAAATAAATTAAAATTTTTCTTAAAATCATGGAAAATCTCGAGTAAAATTCCTACAACCTTAGAAATTTTGTAATAAAATCCATAAAATCATACATGGAATTTTTATAATTTACTGTACAAAATTTGAGGAAGTGATTTCCTTTTCGAAATTAATTAAATATTATATTGTCATTAGAGATAAACATTTCTGCAAAATTTGAAAGAACTCTGTTTAGTAAAAGTTGTAAAAAATTAATTGAAAAATCGGATGACAAACAAATAGAATTTATTAAGTTGAATAAAATCCAGTTAAAATAGCCAAACGATCATATATTAACAAATGATGCAAAACTAGCCCAAGTCCATTTGTTAGTGTTTATTTTCACATAAAGATGTTGAAATGACATTTTTAATTTATTAGTTCACACAAAACGATACATATCTAAATTTATAGATCTATAGATTTATTCATAGGCGATACATAAAACGAATCTCATTGTCAATGTACATTAATCACATCTTATTTATGTATTTCATCACACAACAAAATTTAAACGAAAACAAAAATTTACAATTCAACTTTCTTCACACAAAACAACTGATTCCGTAAACATAACCTATCAAGCGCGATTCTCATCCGTTTCTAAAACCGTCAAATATTTCTCTTCCATAATTCTATTGTTTGACATTAGTAACTTTTGTAGTTGTTCTTTTGTCATCGCGTTTTATTGTTCCAATCCAACGAAGGAATAGACAATCCTAAAACTCCGGCAAGGGAGTATATGCGGTTGGGGCCCTTTGTTAACAATTTTGTTTGGCCAAGTGGGTTTCGATTCTGGCCGGAGTGTAGGCGGCCTTGATTTTACTTTTGACTTTAAGCAAAAAGGCAGTCTGTCAGTGTTGAGGCTTATTATATATTACTACGCTATTTTGAATTCATGGCTTGGTCCGAAAAAGGCACCATAAAAATATTGTAATTTTTAACGGTCGGTTTTTTTTTTTATTTTTACGCAAGATTTGTTGGATGATGAAGGAGATGGTCAATGACAAGTTGCGAAAAACTTTTCGTTTTTATTTACACTTTTTTTATGTTAGGAAATGATGAAATGGTGTTATTTGACATGTAATAGAACTTGTAAAGAGGTTTATCAATACATATGTAAGATTATACTGATGCTACACAAATACAAATAGGATTTTTCTAACAGAAATAAATGTAATGTATCTACTAGTAAAGGTACATAAGGACGGAATAAATTTCTGTTGCACAAATCATTGTTAACTTAAGCCCAGTATTTCCAAATGTTGGAATAAATTTAGCCTTAGAATAACTTTAAAATTAGCCAATGAAACGTTGTTATTTATTCTGAGAATACATTTTTAGTCAATTATATATGATTTTTACTTATCTTAAGAATAAATAAATCGGAAATACTGGCCCTTAATCAATCAATTAGCTAGGTAACTAGATTGTCAGCTGTTTTTGAATTGCTTTATAATGATTAACTTACAAAGGGTTTAACAATGTTTTGTGCAACCGACAATTATGTCACGACTAAAATTAAAAAGTTTACGACAAAATTAGTACATTGAACGACAAATATAGTACATTAATCAATGTGAAAGCACTGATTTAAATAAAATTTGGTATCCGTTAATGAAATATTTGTCGTGCATTATATTGAATCTTCACAAAATTATATTTTTTTGCTGTTAACAATGCCAATTTTGTCGTGAATTATGTCATGAGATTTGTTGTGCTGAAAATTGACGGCACCCATTTTTATTTTTAATACTAGATTTTTCATGTGAATTTTGTTTATGTTTCCAATGTAAAATTTTCAATCTTTGGAAAATATGACTGTATGAAATGTGTCCACAGAACGTAAACTCATTTAATGCGGAAATATTTTTAAATATATATATTATGTGTTTACGCAGTATTTTAGGTATAAATTCCCTCAAAACATAATACAAAACAATGTGTTTATAAGGAAATAGACAAAACTATACACGATGCTACCACCTGTTATTTTTTAATTTAAATTATTATTTAAACAAAATACGTATTTCATTTTATTTTAAATATGCACAATTCCGCACTGAACAAAACTTCAACACCATAAATAAAACATAGCCCAACCTAAATGTTCTATCCTCCTTTATCATGATAATCATAATAATAAGCATATCTTTGTCTACATCTTTCCATATTTCTTTTTTCTTTTTTTCTTGTCCTCTTCCTTATCGGTGTATTCTTCTTTCATGTTCGCTTGATGCCATGCCACCCTCAACACACAACAAAAGGTTCTTGATCTTCTCTCGTGGTATTGTCATCACAAAACACAATGTTTCTTTAACTCTGAACTTGTCCCGTTTGGTCGTGAGCGCACACAAGCTAAAACACAAAATCGTTTAGCATACGATGCAAATTATTCAAATTTACAAATCTGCATAATAATTGCGAAATACATTTTTTTTCCCTCTCTTTTTCGCTTAAAACAAATCATTTATGGAAATTGGTGTTTAGTCATTCATTATTTTGTTGTTGTTGTGACACGACCAGATAATGATTCATAATTAAATTTCGGAAAATTTATTGATGACTTTGCTGTTATCGAATATTAAATAAAAATATGATGTTTCTGTGGCGAAAAGTTAATAAAATAAAATGATTTTCCTTTAACCATTTATATAATAATTTTTAAATAAGCTAAATACGTATTTCGAAAGCTAAGTTTTCATCATTAGTTGCAAAAGTTAAAACTAAAGTCCTAATCAGTGATCTACGGTTACACAGATACTCAACGTACCCATTGGTCAAAGAACACTCACAGTGTTCTTTGACCTATTGCGCATGCAATAGATAATAGTAATGAGTATAGGGAGTAGTTGTCGTTGTCTCATGTTTTTCTCTATGGGGGTAGGAGAAATTATTTTACACTTTTTAGTCCGTGTTAAAAACGTGGTATATTAAATTTTTTTATTAAATAATTATTGTTAACTACAGAAAACAGAAATGGCAATGAATTTTTCATAGAAAAATCATAAATTTTTTCCAATTTCACTATATCTAACATAAAATTCTTCTATCTCATGTACGGGATTGTGATCGGGCTGTACTTGAAAACTCTCGGGCGCCATTATTGAGTGAGATTGATGGTGTTTTGTCGATGATAGAAACCGGAAGTGCAATGTCATTCACTGCGCTCTGCCAATCCCATCGCTTCGATATATATATATATATATATATATATATATATATATATATATATATATATATATATAGCAACCAGCCCATCTTTTATATAAGTCTTCTTTTAGAGTTTTTTTTTCTTTTTCATTCTTTTGGCTTGACTTCGCTTGGTTTCGCAGACTGGGCGAATGAATTTTATATATTTATTTTTTTCTTATTCGTACTGAATGTAATGGGACGCTTTGGAGATGTTTTGTTGTGATTTTTTTTTATTCTAGATGAAGATATTAGATAGGGGGTGGACAGTTAGTTTGAAATGTTTTAGTGAAATTGGTTTTTGATGAAATTTATGTAGGAGTATTTTGACATCCATAAACTTTAATAGCTGCTTACAAACTACTAACAATTTGACTTTATTTATCACATCATTTTTATAAATTTTAATAAATTTCATATTTAAGATTAAAATGGCTTTAGGTTGTAGTTCTGTATTAATATTTATTAATAATCGACGTACGCAACGTACTCGATGTACATTTTTATCAGAAAAATGATACAAATGATATTTGCAGTAAATAAACAGAACACAGAAACAAGTTACTGGGTAACTTTACTGTAAATCTCATTTGCATTATTTTTTTTATGAATATGTACATTTAGTACGTCGAAACGTCAATTATTAATAAATATTCATACAGAACTACAACTTAAAGTCTTTTAATTTTAATATAATGACTTCTTAAAGATTTTTTACTATGTTTTATATTTAAATTTCGGACATGAACATTAATAAACAAATACATGAATGACGCTAAACAAACTTCGTGAAACATTCTATATAAAAAAGTTACTAGTATTAATTTTTATTTTATTTATTAATAAATACATATATTTTGATTACATGTAGGTTTAACGGACTATGAAATGAAAAAGTAATAAAGGATACTGTAAAACTATAATAAAAATGATTAAGATCTTTTGTAATTTCTACTAATTTTATGTGCAATACAACATCATCTATCTGTCTGAGATGAACAGCTAAACCAATTACAAAATTTTACGCTTTTAAAATAATTACAGCTTTTAAATTTACTGGAAAATTTTATTTAATTACTATTATTTTTTTTGCTATATTAATGTCAAACGACAAGTAAAACATAATGTTTCTTTATATTTCTAAAAATGTACATGAGCTTGTAAAATATTTTACCATAATTTTTATTTACATTTTTATTATACAATGACAGCTTTTTTTTTTGTCCGGAAAGTAACTTTCTAGATAATTAAGGTCTCCACTGTAAATAATCAATTTAAAATAAAAAAATTTTGATTCCGTACGAAATTTCGTCGCAATTTTTTACAAAATCTAAAAATTTTAATTTTAACAAACCATTATTTTAGAGATAGAAATAAATTATACTATCTGGACTGTTTTTGACACCAAATTATTTTTAAAACTCATAACAAAAATGATTTTTTCAACTTTGAAATATTTCATAAAATGTCATTTGTTAAAACAAATTATCAGTAACACACTCATAATGGGAAAAATCTATAAATATCATATTCTAAGGAGTTAATTTTCAAAATATCTATATAGCTTAAATGAAACCAAAAATCCCCCAAAATAATTATTTTAAATACCCCATCTCATTTTATAATGATCTTTTAAATCACCTATCCTTCTTGTACACTTTTTTCTTTTCTATTTCTTCATAAATCACCCTATATCTTCTATATAGTCAACATTATTCCTACAGACGGTATACGATAGAAAATGTTGCCATCATTAAGGTTGAGCTAAAAATATTCTTTCAAACTTTTGATAAAAAAATGCTGGAATACTTTATTTAGCTCAATGTGATAATGACTTTTGGGAGTTTAGAATCACTTCATCTGTTTCAGTTTACACCAATTCACACCGATGTCGTAAAATACGGGCGTAAATTATAAAACGCGCATGTTTTTGAGACATTCTGTTCGTGTGTGTGTGTGTGTGTTTGTAAATTATTTTTATTTGGTGAAATGTTGAAAATTTATATAGGGATTATTTCTTAATCTTAAAACTGTTGATTCTATTAGTTTAAGATGTCAGTTTGTTTATTTATAAACTCAGTAAAAAATACGTGATACTGTTTAATATATTGAAAAATCTTTTAGAACTCATAATAGGTTTGTTCGATTGACTCTCTTGTGTTTTGCTGCAAAACGCCGCCGTAAATGATGCAGTGGTTTGCCATTTACATAACATGTAACTGTTATAAAACAACAAACATTGACGCAGCAGTTAACAGTAGACGCAAGGGTGCGAATTGAACAGGGCTAATAATTGAGCTCACATAAACTAAACTCATTTCTAATTGCGCTATTTTGGTCATTAAATTTAGCTTAAATTTTTAAAATTAAAGAACTTTAAGTAAATTTTTATTCTTTTCATCTTTAACTTAATTTTTTAAATTTAAATGACATATATGTTTAGAACTGCTCTATCAAAATTTATTTCAATCGCCAAATTAAAGTCGCATTGAAGCTAAAAAAATTTAAATTTAAATGTAATTATCAGAATAACAACATAAATCTACTATTCATTGAGAAAATTCATTTAAAACGTAATATTTTAAAGACAAAATGAGATGTGTTTGTATTATAATTTTCAATATAATTAGTCAGTTTAACTACTATTAGAAAATTATATCCAAAATTACTAGTTTCATGGAGGTATATACTATAATTTGATAATAAGTACTTTAGGACCTTACCAATTTTCTACTGTATCATTATGTTTTAAAATTTAAGTAGTTCCAAATTTTTATTTTAACTAGATTTTGGTTATATGGTTTGGGATCGTTTTAAATTGATTTAAAGATATTTATGAACGACAACCAAAAAATGTTTTGTAGTTTTTACCAATTTTAATAAAGGTAGAAATAGAAGTAACATAATGATTTCAAGAACGTCGTTAATTATGTAATTTTGTTATATATATATATATATATATATATATATATATATATATATATATATATATATAGTACATATATATACACTGTAAAAATTTTTAGTAATTTAAGATAAAAACTTGGAGCAACTGATTTATACCAGTTTAGTATGTATATTTACAGACGTCAGTATTTTTACAAAATGTATGTAATATTTATTTACAGATATACAGTATGTAAATTTACATACCAAACTGATGTAAATCAGTTGATCTAGGTTTTCATGTAAAATTCCCGATTTTTTACAGAATGACAAATTTGAACTTAATTTATGCGGATGTATGTGTTTATGTCGTTAGATATTTAACTATAAAATATTTTTCCAGTATATTTTTCTGTGATGCTATTTGTTTTTCTGAAAATTTCAAAAAACGTATTATCTTTTTTTAACATAATATGAAAATTTAAAAGAAAAAGAAAAGGCTTAATTCTATAATACTACAGTGCTTACAGAACAATACAGAATACTACTATAAATAAAAAATAAATATGACAGTTGTTACATTTATTTCTGTTGATTATAGTTGTTAACAACGTTGCTAATACTTGGCAACTTTGTTACATAATTGAAGTGATTAAATCGAAAATTACAATAATTTAAACAAAGGTTTTATATATATATATATATAATTTCCTGTCCTAATTTGGTATTATAATCTACACTGTAAAAATTTTTTATGTAATTTTACCTACAAAGTATGAGACACTATGATGTCCAGCATTTGTAGGTATTATTACCGAACAGCTGTAATTTTACATAATTGTTTAAAAATACATAATGTCGGTACTTTTACAAACGTTGTGTAATATGATATTACCAACGGTATGTAAAAATACATATGTATGTAATATTACAGTTTTTTAGTAAAATCTCTTTTAGTAAATTTACAGAACTTCAGTAAATTTGCTGTCGGGAATTTTCCATAAATAGGTAATATTTATTTAGTTCTGTAATATTATTGTTGGTAAAATTACATACATTTGTAAATTTACATAAAGGATGTATTTTCAAATGAAGCAGGAATTAATAAACATTGAATAATAATAATATATATAGTTTATTAGCAAAAAAAAAATGCTATATACAAAAAACAAAAAATATACGTATAGTTTACAAAATTTGTATAGTAATATATGTGTTATATAATATGAATTATTTATCGTAACATTATAAAAAAAAAATATATAAAATGAATTAAAAAAAAAAAAAAAACATTGTTATTCTTACGAATAATTATTCAGCTTTCTAATTAAGGTTAGTACGAGTACCCTATTCAAGACAGACATCGTTTTCATTCCTGACGAAGATTTCGATCCTTCTTCTGGATAAAGTTATCTACAAATAAAAAACGCTACGTTAATTATTTTAATATAAATAAACTGTTATGTATCTTTCTAAAAATATTTAATTATTAAATTATAAACAATTTACTTACATTTTCTTGGTAAATGATACAGACGCCTGGAATTTGCAATAACCTACACAAAAACACAAATATATTATTAGTATTCATAAGTAAAAATCATAAACCTTATATAAATATAAATATTATACGTACTTTATGTGAACTGATATATTAATTATACCGGTGATTTCAACTATAATATGCATGCGTACATCTACACTTCTTCACTGCTACAAATAAACTAACATTAAACTAAAGTAATGCACATTCTGGGTGGGCTAAACAGACAGGATTCAACTAGTAGCTTATCACTGTTCCGATTGGCTAGCGTCATATTAAAGGAATGTTTTTACCAAATTATTCTGTAAAATTTCGGAACCCTTTTAAAAGTTGCATGTAAATTTAAAATTGCGTTTTTAAACTGCCTGTTTTATATTGTAATACAGAAAAATTATAAACTTTTATATTTAAAATTTTATATTTTATAAAAACCTTATAGGTACGTTTATATGCAATATAAATTATAATACAAAATATGCATAATGTTTATATTGTAAAAAAATATTCTATAGAATAATCGATAATCGATAATTAAAATAATAACTTCAATATTGCACCCATACAATGGAGATTAATCTCAGAAGAATTAATAAGAACATTAATAATTACACTTAAAATATTTTATTAGCATTATTACATAAAATATGTACTAACAATAAGTCTCATTATACTGATGTATTATTACAGATATTAATATGCAAACTGTAATTTTACATAATATAGGAAGTTTTACCAACAATATGTAATTCTACATTAAGTATGTGATGCAATTTGCAGAAAGTAAGTAATTTTACATACATATTAGGTCATTTTTACTTACTTTATGTAATTATTATGAATTTTTTAAATATTACAGAATTTTGAGGTAGAAATACAGAATAATGTAAGAATTACAGAATTTTGAGGTGAAAATACGGAATAATTATAGTAAAATGAAATTACCGAATTTTTTTAGTAAAATTTTACTAGTATTTTTCTGTAATTTTACTTTTTTTTTTACAGTGTAGTACACCATTTATAATTATTTGATCAGTTAGCGTTCCTACTAAATCCGGAACCGCAGTATTAATCAAAACAGAAATTGAGTTATTTACATAATAACCAATGTAATAACCACAAAATACAATAACCGAAAACTAACCTAACCTAAAATACAATGGTTACTAAAAATAGCACGCACATTGGTTACACGAAAATGCGATTTATGTACCGAAACTGTTATCTTTACTTTTCTCGCCGTTGTACATTTCAATTTCATTCGGTTATTTTAACCGTCGCGTCGTGTTGTGTTATGTTACGCGCGAAATATGTTAACATTAATGTGTGGAATATATTGTGGAAAAGACCACACACGTATTTGATGATGTCTTATTGTGAAAACGTGTTTTTAATAAATATTGAACTGTGGGTTAAAATTTGTAAACTTTTATTTTATTTATCGAGTTAACCAAATGTAAAGTTTATTTTTTTTTGGTATTGCATTATTGAACATACGCAAAAATCAGTGGCGGAGCTAGTGGGTAATCTTTCGATTGATACCCTCGAATACTTTTTGAGGAATTTTTATATTATGTACATTGATCAGTTCCCGTAATTCCTGTATGGAACATAGATATATGCTCGACAAGCTGCAATTATATAGTTTTCTAACCATTTTTACTTGCATTGTCAATGGTGCTGGTCGCTAGCCCACATACAAGCAAAAGACTGACAGCTTATAATAAGTTTTGAACCTCTCAGATCCAGCCGATATTAGTTCAGTGATATAAGGTTTTAAAAACAAATAATATTTAATTTTAATTTCTATTTGGTATTGCATTATTGAAAAATCTCCCGACTGATGCCCTCGAATACTTTTTGAGAAATTTTTGCATTATGTAGATTTATCAGTTTGCGTAATTTCTGGATGGAACATAGATGCTCGACAAGCTGCGATCATATAGTTTTTTAACAATTTTTACTTGCATTATCAATGGTGCGGGGCCGCCATGCAAAACACCTACATCTTATAATAGATTCCGAACCATTCAGATCCAGTCGATATTAATTCAGTGGTACAAGGTTTTAATAACAGAAATAATATTTAATTTTAATTTCTGTTGTGAGCGCGATGTGAACCAGAGACCTTTGAGGTCCGAATAGAATATAATTATAGATACTTGATTGAACAATATATGATTTTTCTTCAAGCTTATCATATTATTAATATTACGTTACCATATTGCCTATGTGGAAAGAAGTCATTATGTTACTAGTACAATAATAACATTATTATACAGTAATTAGTTACTATATACGCCAAATATAACTTCAACGTCAAGTGTATTTAATCTAACATCTTCGGCGGTTATATTGATATAACTATTACGTCAAGTTAAGTTAATTGGCAATTGCATTGTTTATTTCATAAAATAACAATTGGCCCTCTAAATTTCAAATTCTAGCGCTGCCACTGACAAAAGCTGTAATATATTTTTTGTGTATTATTCACAAATTTTACATAATTTGCATTTAAATGCAACCCGTCTAAGTGAATTGATATTTTTATGTTGGTACTTACTGTAAATGGTTTTTAAAAGTTTAAATTTGCATATTGTGAATTTTGACTTTTGTAAATTGTTATTTGCGATTTTTATCAGAAGGCAATACCTGTTTGGAATATATATATATATATATATATATATATATATATATATATATATATATATATATATATCTGTAAGAAATTTCGTTGTAATATACATAAAAAGATTAATAAAAGATTAAAGATAAATCCTGTATAATATATACCAATATGAACTAAATGTAAGATTAATATTATTACGCTTAATTAATTTATTTTAATTAATAAAAGTTTCAATAATTTTTATAAGCAATTATGTAAGGAACTTTTATCTAAAAGTCTAAAATCTTTTTTTATAGCATTTTATGCTTTACCTGTAATTGTAGATAAAAATATATTACCACTTTTTTCTCTTTAACTTCTTCAGTATTTTGCTTTGTCGTTTTACTCTTTATTTGCAACCAAGGTGGTTTGCAATTTGTCCGCTTGATGGACATTGGCGCTGGAGGCAGCGATAATTAAAATAATTACTTCGATCCTTTCGTACGCACACACGCATGCCTCTGTCATTATTTACTTATTTTAAAGATTTTGAGCTGTGCGATTATAAATGGTTTGTCTTTTTGCCGGTGTAAACCAGTCTTTTAGTTGTTCATGACACTTTAGTTCTGCGTATGTAAAACAAATACGAAGAAAAAGAAGTGAAAATCGTAAGTGTTTTTGGTCTGACAGCTTTTTATGACTGTCAATTGTTTTTGCTTTTATTGTTCAGTTGTCTTTTTTTTTGGTTTTTACGTTCTTCAGTTGTTTTGTGATTAATTCGAAATGTGGAATATTTCTTTAATTACCTAGATACTTTGAAAGGCGTTGAAGAATTAGTGACATTTTTCTGAGAATCATTTTAAAATTAGCAGGAATTTTTAAATGTAGTCTGTTGCTCAATTATTGCTTGAACGTTTATTACAAATATGTACATTTATTAATTTATTAATTTTTTTGTAGCATCTTAAAATATTGTTGTTATGGAAACAAAACGTTTTTTTTTTTAAGTTTTGTTGTTTTTTAAAAAAGCATGTATAAAACAGAAAACTCAGTAAATATATTTATTTGCAGTTACTGTGTCAACAGAGTTGTTCTTGAAAATCTTTATTTATTATTTGGACATTTGAAGTTGCTATAAATTAATAAGCCTTGAAATAAAAAGGCTTTAGGTTTTAGTTCTGTATTAATTTTGTCATTTGTATCCTTATTCCTGATGATAGCGTACATAGAGTACGTCGAAATGTGGATTTTAATTAAAATTAATACAGAACTGAATCCTAAGGCCCTTTTATTTTAATATAATGAGTTCCGAAAGATTTTTTACTATTTTAGAAAACTTTGTTTTGATCTCTAAGATAAACAATTAGGCTTCAAATTTCAAACAGCTTGAAACGTTCAAGTCAATCTTATAGTAATTCGAGATTTAATTTATTCGAGATAAAAATGTCGAATTGAAATTATGCTTTTCTTGATCATCTGGAAAAGCATGCGTCTTATACATTGCACATATTTCGGTACGAAATCCAGTTTAAAAGCAAATCATCAATTGACAACAAAATATTAGGGTTATGTTTACGACTTGAAGATAGAAATATATCTATAATTTTTTTCACTTTGCAAATATAGACATAATTATTATCTATCTTAAGCAATGAAAGGATAAATTGAAAATTATTTTAGTCCATTTTTAATTTTGTATCTATAAATAGTACGGATTCGTTCAACTCGTTAAAATTTCAAATTATTAAAATATTACTGACAGATTATTGAATTACTAATTCTATATTTTTTCTGAAATTTCTGAACTTATAGTTTTATTTATTGCAGGCAAATGTAAGGGTCATTTATTATATTTAATGAAAGGACTATTTATAATTATTAAATAAAAATTATGAACAATAAAACATTACATTATACTTTACAATAAAATGACGTCCAATCAATAACTAAAAAGTGCTAAACAAGTGAACTCCAAACTCAAAAAAAAAATGGCGGCAATGTGTTTTGGTCCACCACCCCTTCCACCAAATAAAAAATCCTTACTTCCCCATCAACGACACCGGAAACAGTACCTTCAAAATCATCCGATATCGACATTATCCTCAACCTATATGTCCTTTCGTGATCCGGCCGATGACGTAGAAGATATAGTTAAAGACACATCGCCTTCGGAGGAGATTACAATCGTATGTGAATCTCCACCGCAAGTGAAACCAATGAAAACTGCTACCATACATCATACAAACTCGTTGCGGAGACTTTCGAGGAACAGTGTTAGTGGTAGTAATGGTGAAGTGAAATTGAGTTTGGTTAGGAGTCACTCTGAGGGAAATTTGAACTGTAAGAAGAATCAAGGAGTGTTGCCGGGAGGAGCGTTAAATAAATGTATTCGGATGTTGAGTGGCAGTTGGAAGAATTTGCTACAATGTAAGTTATTATTATTTTTCTTTTTTTATTTACTGAATTTGGTTTTATTGAAATTGTAAATACAATTTCATATTAATTAAGAAGTTTAGAAACTGGTAGTATTACATTACCTATACAATAATTATTGAATATTATAAAATAAAACGCAGTATTATTTGAGTATCGCTTTTAGTTTATAAACACGTCATAATCGAGAGAGAAAAATTTGTAAAGTAAGTAAACTTACAAAAATATACATATTCGCATTATGCAAAAAAATTTCTGCGACGATGGAAAATTTACATATTAAACTGGTGTACATCAGTTACCCCGAGGTTTTATGTAAAATTACCGAATTTTTTTTACAGTGTACAAGTTAAGATCGCGTTTTCTATAACATCTTCAAATTTTGTAAGTTCTATATAATTAAGAACTTTTTTTCTAATACCTACATTTTTAAGATAACCTGACACAAATTTACAAGAGGCTTTACAGACTAGCATAAAAACCTGAAGGGCAACTGATATACACCAGTTTATTATGTAAATTTTCGGACGTCAGTATTTTTACAAAATGCATATATAATATTATTTACAGATATTTTACATTATAAAAATATAAAATACGTATATTTTATATAGGTAATTACTTGCTTTTTCGGTCAAATAAAAAAAACATTTAATATGGTATGTCAATAATTATTTTACTTAAAATTACAAAATTACATTATTTTTACAGAAGATTTATGTAAACCATCGTTTTGCCGAAATAATATGTAATTTTTACTATGGTCTTTATGTAAAATGGTAACTTTTTTACAGTGTACTTCGGTTTGCTTTTTAGTGTGCCGATGCCTATTTAATACAAATAAGTGTGTAGAACTTATTAACCACGGTTATAAGGTTTAATATACAATTGAATACATGTCAATTTGCTCGCGTACATCTTCGCATTTTAAAAAGTTATTTCGAACATTCAATATTTGTTTTGTATAATATTTTCACAGGATAAATGTTAAATACACAGTAAAGAATCCAATTTCTTTAGTTATTCTCCTGTTTGTAACATTTATTTGTTTACTTTTTAAATAATAAATATTAAAGAGCTTACTATATTGGTCATATATATCAAACGAAAGATGTCTTCTCAAACAATACAAATTGGCTTTTTTTAATTAAATGTTATATACATATTTATATTAAAATGTTTTATAATGCTTTGAGTCTTACAAGATGTGCACAGAATTGTAGCATTAATTCTGTCAATGAATAAAATTAATTAACAAATTTTCGCGTTTACCCAAATTACTCAACTGTAACTGTACCAAACAATAAAAAAAAACTCCGGATAATTTGCGCCAACAAATTATTCTAATATGAATTGTTGTCAAAACAATATCATTGTTCTGTAATAAACATTTATGACAATCTAATGATATAACTAGCGTGTATATTCGTTCACTAGTCCCATAACGTAAATACATTATGGTATAATATGTATATGGATATATATGAATATTGTCACAGTTGAGTAGTTAACATGGTTCGTTTGTCGCCATGACAACCGTGCTGCAAATTACAATTTAACTTAAATATTAAATGAAGCCGTGTCATGAAACTCTGTCATCAGTGTGCTGCTGTGCGTTTTGCGCTCGATGAATTTTTTTTTTCCGAAATTAAACGATCACGGCGATTAAGGCAATTTGACTTTTTGAACTAATAGCGAAATAATTGACGAAATTTTGTCGAAAATGTATTTATTTTGGTTGCTCTTTTATTTAGAAAATATGTATTTGCTAAATTGAAAAAAATTGTGTGTTAACATTAAGAGAATATTTTTAGTTAATTTTAAAATAATAGTATGTATATAAATAATGATATTAATAATATTCATTATAGCTTGCGCTAAAAGACAATACATTTAAATACAATTAATTATAAGAATACAAAACTTTAAAAAATACAAAAATAAAAAGGTGATATTCTTATATTAATTATAATATAAAATATATACAAGAAATATATAATCTTATATGTTTGCGTTGACGTCCGATGAGTAGTTGGAGTGGTATGATTGAGAGTGTTTTGCGTGAGCGAAAGTTTCCAAGTAGTAGAAATAGAAGAACATGTATGAGATACGTTAGAATGAATGATGTGGATGAAGTTAAAGTTGCTTGGTTTGAATAGGAATGTTTGGAGGAAACTGATTTCTGGATAATGGAACTCTTTTGGGTACATAGCGTGATTGCATGTGTGTATGTATATAATCTTAACTAAAATAAATAAATATAAGTCTAACTTTCTATAAAAAAATGTATAATTGCACAACTTAACATATTATGTTACGAGGATCTTTATTATGTTAAGTTCAGATACTTGTGGCTGAAACATAGCCGAGGCTAAGCAATCTGGGCGAAACATAAAAAGAGTATTTTGCTCCAAGTGATATATGCTATTTTTTCTTCAAACGTTTCGAACGAAACTAAACTCAAAATAAATAAAATACATACCAAGTAAATATAATATGATAAAGCTTTTTAATACCCACATAAATTCCATAATTTCTGTGGATATTTTAATTTTATTTTTTCATTTATAACCGCACGTTTGGTTCTGCAAATTTACTCAAAATAAATCAAACAAAAAAATCAAAATAAGTATTCAAAGTAACAGAATAAGAGAATACAATTTCGAAAAAAAATTGTTCGCTTCGGTATATTTTAAGTCATAAATAACATTCGTAATAATTTTGACTCGTGTCTTTTCGGCTGGTCCTATTAGAATAGGTCGTCATTTTCGGCGAATGCTTCTTCTTTTTTTTCTCCGGTTTTTAACGTTCGAATGGTAATGCTGAATTATAGCACACCTGGTGTGAATTGTATGTAATAACATATTCAGCATGATTTGTTATTGTGTTGGCCAGAGAGAGATTTTTTTTATCTTTTATTTTGATGGTTGCATTTTGGGCCGGGTTTGTGGATGAAAATTTTCGCAGAAATCTGCGAATAAAAGAGTTTTTTATACGCATTAACAAGAAGTTTTTTCGGTTGATAACTAGGTATTTTGACAGTCTGTTATGAAAATTTTATGCTCGATTAAAAATTAAAAATTAAAAAAATATGTACTACTTTACAAATAAATTTACTTAGTTATTGGGAGATTTACTGACTGAGAATTTTGACATTTGTTAAAATAACATTCAATATATTCAATAATATTTTTAAATTGTTAAAAATCATTTGAAACTGAATAAAAATCGTGACAGAGGTAAAAGCTAGACAAGATCTAATAAAACAGAATTTATTATAAACAGATAATACGCTGGACAATACTAAAATAAAATTAGCAGCTATATTAATTTTTCTTAAATGAAGCAAATAAAAATAAAATTCTACATCAAAAACTGAAATATAAAATTAAATTTTCGGACTTGCTTTACAAATTTTGTAAGCTTCTAAACTAACTGTATAAAATAATCGTTAGACACTCGTAAAGACAATAATAATATCCGTTCCAAAATATTTGGACAATTTTAAAAAGTAATCCTGTTATTTTTGAAACGAATTCACAAACATTAGAAAATGCCCTTTTTCCCAAAAATGGGCGATAATTTGAAATCAGGTTAATTATCAAATAAACGCGAGATAGGATACGAATCTAATTACAAGTGAACACAAAATTTAAATTCTAACTGAAAACTAACTACACTTAGATCCAGCTGAAATTTTCAGTTGTTTGATTTTAATAGTTGTATAGAAATGAAAATTATAAAGACTAAGTTTCATACGGACTGCCGTGTTAGTTTTACGCACAAGCACACAAATTTGACCAATCCAAATGCTTGACACATTTTTAGTTTTTACGCCAAGTGTTGGGATTGGTCAAATTCTTGCGTTTGTGCGTAAAACTAAAACTTAAACGGCGCAGAACTGCAGTTCTGAATCAAACTATACACTGTAGAAAAAGTTACCATTTTACATAAAAATAATAGTAAAAAAAATTACATATTATTTCAACAAAATGATAAATTTTCTATAAGACTATTATAATTTTGTAATTTTAAATGAAATAATTAATTTACCATATTATATATGCTTTTTTATCAAGTTATTGATAGTATAGATCTGAACTAATATCGATACAACTAAAACATAACACTAATTTCGAGATAAGTAGGATAGACTGAATGAAGCCTAAAATTATGAAAGTGTATTTTTAAACTTATTTTACCTGTATTGATAATTATAGTAAGTACAAATTTAATCTCGGTTTATAAATATATTTAATTGATATTTGGAGTATGTCCAAGGTTGTATTTTAAAAATAGAGCATATTAAATTTTAAATAAAACTTTAATTTCCGTGAAGAAATAAATCATTTATGTCAACAAATATACTTGTATCTAAATTAAATCAAAATTTGTTTATATATAAATAAATTATACTGAAAATATATTTGTTTTGTTTTCTAGTAAATAAAATTCTTTTGATTATTAAACAAAACAATATCATATAACGCTTCAAATTCTATAAGAAGTGTACAACATTGCAGCATAAGTTTTAGTATTAATTTTTAAATTAAATATTTTTTACAATCAAACTATTCGTACACAGTAAAAACACGATACACCAAAAATAGTATAAAAATTACAATAGGAAAAACTATAAAAAAATACACTTGGTAGTGTTAGGAAAGGGACACTAATTTATATTAGGACCAACATTTTTTTGACACTATTGTAAAGTGCATTTTTATGGACAAAATTAGTGTCATTTTTTACACGGAAATGTTTACATAAAAGCAATTAATCTTACAGGTTTTTATCTTGTGTATTATATTAAAGCAATGTTTCCTGCGATGACACAAATATTTTAATTGCAACTTAATTGCGGTGAGCTAATATATGATTAGAAAATTTAATAATGTGGAAAAATGTACTGGGGGATTTTCTGCTTTTGCGGCAGACGTCCTAAACACTACACTACAAGCCCACGATGAAACAAGCATATTTTTTCTAAAATAAAACTACTTTAGGTTATAGTTATAAAGATACATATGACATTTACAGTAAATAAACAGAACGTAGAAACAAGTTACTAGGTAACAAAATAAGTAACTTGTTTCTATGTTCTGTTTATTTACTGTAAATGTCATTTGTATCTTTTTTTCCTGATGAAGACGTACATTGAGTTTATCGGAACGTTGATTATTAATAAATATTAATACAGAACTATAACTTAAAGCTGTTTTATTTTAATATAATGAGTTCTGAAAGATTTTTTACCATATTACGTTTTTTTTTTCAATTAAGTATATTGTATTTGACTAATCATGACTAAGTCATACGTTTGATATTAAAGCACTTAATTGCAGTGAACTAATATATAATTAGAACAATTAATAAATTTGGGAAAATGTATAATAATAATAATAGACGTTTATTTAGCTAAAAAAATATAATAAACACAATATAATTGGAAAAAATATGTTTGGTTATGATAGTAGTGCGGTGTTAATCCCAGCGAGGCCAATACATTTTTCCTAATTTATTAATTTTTTAAATTATATATTATTTCATTGCAATTGAGTGGATATTAAAATATTTGTATTATTGTATTATTTTAATAAAATTTGCACTATAAATTTCTTCAGAAACAAACTATATATAATCCTTCCAAAAATCGTCCAGTAGTATCATTGCTCCTTTTAACCCGATTTCCTAAATGAAAATTTCGCGGGAATGCTAACGATCCAACCAGTAACAAAATCTCACTGTTTGCTCATGCAATCTCACCCAAAATATATTCTATGCTCTTGTGCACATTATCAAAGTATTGCTGGGTACGATCGCATGCCGGCCAAGTACCGGATATACACTCCATAAAAACGTGATCCCGTATTCAAAGACCCGAGTATTACATTCGCATTGTTCGCAGTTTTAAAGTTTCGCAGGCGACTAACGTTTACAGCTTTTCGGGAGACAATTGCTAACTAAAGAGATTTTCATGATATTTTACATTTTTATTTTCGTTTTTAGTTTTTTATCTTTTGTTTTTTGAATTAATATAAATTAAGAATAGATTAAAATAAAACGACTTTAGGATATAGTTCTGTATCATCATCATTTAAGGGATTGATGAAGGAGGTCATTTGGAATATCTTCGATCACATAACATCAAACATAAAATAATATTTATCTTTTTTATTCTGTTTTTCACAGGAGAAATTTGAAGAAAAAAAATATTTTAGAATTTTTCTTACCTTCAAAATAACAATGAACACTAAAATATAATTATACCCTTGTCGTTTAAAGGATACAGCTGAAACATTATCCCTAAAATGATTGTACAACCCTCAATTAAATTATAGTTTAGGTGAGTTTGTATACTCCTAGCAAGATCCGCCTATACGACCTTGTAAGGGGGTGACAAATTCAACAGCCTACACAAGAACTGGTTTCTCAAAAAAAAAGAAATGAAAAAGAAAAAGATAACTAAAAAATATATATTATAATGCAAGTTTGGTTATTGGAATTTCCGGAGTAAGAGATTCTCGGTATTAAAAGAAATTTCTTCTGACTCAGATGTAACGTTTTTGTGTTGCTTTCTAAGTATGGTAAGGTGATTTTGAAATTCCTGTTAAAACATATTTTTATTGATTTTCTATAGAACGTGTATACATTTCTATTTAATTGTTAATATTTATAACACAATTGATTTGGCCAATTTTTAAATTTTATAATGCGATATAAATTTGATAATTGAACTATAACCGAATCTCGATTCTGTTATCAGCATTTAACAACCACATATCGTATACTTTTTTTTTACACGATCCATATAGAAACGTAATATAATGTTTATGTTTAGTTTGTTTTTGTAAATGCCAAAGTTACAATTTTTCTATAAATCACAATAAATATCCTACATTTGGAGGCGGTTGCTATGTAATATAAATTTTCACCATTAAATGAATGAACAACTTATTCGTTTATAAAGTGACATGACTCAAGACAAATTTAGATTAGGATAAATTTAAGGTTGGTAAATACACCTTAATAGAATTGAATAAAGATTTGAAAAACAGTTCTGTAACATACATACATACATACATACATACATACACAATCACGCCATGTATAACGTATACGATTTTTTTTTTGCACAATAAATTTAGAAATGTAATAATGGAAAGACATTTATATTAATTTATTTTTGTAAACATTAGTGAAAAATTACAATAAATATTGTATTATCGCTAGGGTGACCACCTTTTTATTTCACCTGACCCGGAGATTTTGATGACATTAAAACTACTTTAAATACAATCATAAAATTTTGAAATTCGTTTCAACGCTTATACATTAAACTAAATAATATTTTAATATGGCTATAAATTTATCATTGATCATAATAATGACTTATTTATTTTTTAACTTAAAACTATATGACTACATCTAAATTTAGTTTAATCCGGAGATTACAACAAATAACCCGGAGACCGGAGATTCAGTTGAAAAACCGGTGACTCCGGGTGAAAACCGGAGAGGTGGTAACCCTAATTGTCGCATGCCGTTGCTATGGAAATATAATTTTTCAAAATGAAATAAATAAACAACTGCTTGTTGATAAAGTGGCAGAATGAAAGATAAATTTGTTTAACATTTACTAGAAAACGATTTTTTAATAATTATAATATGAATTTGTAAATCAGAAAATAATTCTAAAATAGAAAAGACTTGAAGTATCAATTGTAATTCGCTAATATCTGTAAAATTTAAGTGACGATATAAAAAAACATCCATTGTTACTTACCGCACATATTAGCTTATAACTTCTAACAATACTGTGATTTTGTCGGTTGCTATAGAAACTTAAAGTGTGGTAAATTCTACATACACAATCTCTTTAAAATTGGCTGTAAACAGAGCCCGCTTCTACTACGCTCCGGTATTTATACAACTGCTACTATTCTGGTCCAGCTCTATTCTACGCTCCGATTCAAATTATAAAAAATATTTCTTAATGAAAATTTTTACAAAAAAAAAATATAGAACTTACAAAATTTTAAAAGTATATGTTGTATGTATATCAGTAAAATACTTCCTTTTTAAAAAGCATTCCAAAAATATATACAGGGTGTTCGTTCGCTTGGTTGATATAGGGCAATAACATGGGATTTCGATAATATGCAGAATACTACTTTCTGAAGTAACATTCGAAGAAATACTTAGAGTACTTTTCGATAAGGAATAAAAAGTTATATAATTTGGTTTCAGTTTTAATTTGCTAGCATGTACCGTTTGGGCGCTAGAATTTTTTTTAAATGTTTTTTAGACTTTTCAATAATTTTTCCTGCTAAATCAATATGAGTTAAAGAAAAAAGTTACTTAACTATTATGTAGCTAATTTTTTTTTCAATTTTACTGAATTTTTTCAGATTTTTTTGAGCAAATTTTGAAGAAAGTTTTATTTCGAAAAAAAGACTTTGTTCAAAATTTGCTCAAAAGAATCTGAAAAAATTCAGTAAAATTGAGAAAAAAATTAGCTACATAATAGCTAAGTAACTTTTTTCTCTAACTCATATTGATTTAGCAGGAAAAATTATTGAAAATTCTAAAAAACATTTAAAAAAAATTCTAGCGCCCAAACGGTACATGCTAGCAAATTAAAGCTAAAACCAAATTATATAACTTTTTATTCCTTATCGAAAAGTATTCTAAGTATTTCTTCGAATTTTACTTCAGAAAGTAGTATTCTGCATATTATCGAAATCCCATGTTATTGCCCTATATCAACCAAGCGAACGAACACCCTGTATATGTATTATATGTACTTCAGTAAAATCCTTAATTTTTAAAAAAGCATTGCAAAAAATTAATTTTTTCGATGACATATTTTGATAAGAATGGAACAGTGGAGCGGCCAATATTTTCATAGCTTCAACTCCGCTCCTGCTCCGAGTAAAATTAGGCTGCTCCACTGCTCCAACTTCAAAGTCCTGACTATAAATACACAATCGTACAAAAATTATTATTAAATCCATTTTATATTTTATTAGTTTATTCTAAAACCAACTATCTATTTCAGTATTTCCTATTAAATTATACAAATACCACTTTACGACTATCATATATTTCCCGTACCGGAGTAGTACATAAACCGAAAATGCAGCAATATGTAGGTAACACATATACACAAACTAGATACTATATAAGCATCGTATACAAGACAACACAAGTTAACAATGTAAACGAAGTTAAGTGTAAGCCATTATGCAAACACTAGTGCACTCTATCGGCCATTTTACGAACGCAAACTCGTTACCATTTGGAGCAGCCCCGACATGTATAAGTTATTTAAATTACCACTGTGTTTGCTGTATATATAAAATCTTTTTTAACTATTACCGGAGTTCGTTTATACAGGGTGATTCATTGGTAAACGGAAATACTTAAACGGTGAATAGAGGTCACCGAGGCGGTTCTAGAAATACCCCATTTATTGGACCTGACGGTCTTTGTAATCGAGATACAGGGTGTTTTATCGATTTTGCTTATTTCTTCCTGAGGTCATAACTCTCGAACCACCCCGTATATTTTTTTGATATTTGGTACACATGTTTTTCATTCAGAGCCCAAATGAGCCACTTACTATTTACAAAAAAATCCAGGTCCGGATTAACAAAAAAATAGATAGCAATTTTGACCTTGAAACAACACCATGTATATTGAAATTTTTAAAATCCGTTTGCATATTTGGAAAGAGCACAAAAAACTAAATTAAAATGTGCAATTTAAATTTTTCCGCAGAAAATTTAACTATTCACATTTTAAACTTAAAGTAAAATTTTTAAGAACTTAAAGCCAAAAAAATAGTTATTATTAACTTTTAATAATAAATTATAAAACGTTTGAATCCATACTCATTTTAAAATTATTGAATAACTATTAAATACATTGGTTTTTATTTTTATTTTTTTTTTAATTTTTTTTTTTTATTTTTTTTTACTATTTTTTATTTTTTTATTTTTTTTTTTTAACTATAAAATTAGAAACCAATGTATTTAATAATTATTCAATAATTTTAAAATGAGTATGGATTCAAAAGTTTTATAATTTATTATTAAAAGTTAATAATAACTATTTTTTTGGCTCTAAGTTCTTAAAAATTTTACTTTAAGTTCAAAATGTGAATAGTTAAATTTTCTGCGGAAAAATTTAAAGTGCACATTTTAATTTAGTTTTTTGTGCTCTTTCCAAATATGCAAACGGATTTTGAAAATTTCAATATACAGGGTGTTGTTTCAAGGTCACAATTGCTATCTATTTTTTTGTTAATCCGGACCTGGATTTTTCTTGTAAATAGTAAGTGGCTCATTTGGGCTCTGAATGAAAAACATGTGTACCAAATATCAAAAAAATATACGGGGTGGTTCGAGAGTTATGACCTCAGGAAGAAACAAGCAAAATCGATAAAACACCCTGTATCTCGATTACAAAGACCGTCAGGTCCAATAAATGGGGTATTTCTAGAACCGCCTCGGTGACCTCTATTCACCGTTTAAGTATTTCCGTTTACCAATGAAACACCCTGTATAAAGTTAGTCTATATTGTAGAATAGATATTAACGTACTGTGCAGTCTAGTCGTAGTGTGCTGTGCAAATGTACAACTTGCAGTTGTTTTTTGCAGTAATCATTACGAAATTTTATTTCTCTTTCTGTGTTTTAATAGTAGTTTTTTTCTGTTGCGTTTCTAGAACTGCATTCTATGTTTTGCTAGAAAAAAATTACTAGAAATGCAAGTCGTGTTGGTAAAAAAGTATTTAATATTCTTTGAGAAACCATGTTAAATAATAAAACAGAATATTACTAGAACATTTTGGTCTTATAGCAATATCATAGTTTCTAAAATTTTATTTTGATTCTAGACTATCAGAATTGAATAAAATGTTCAGAAATAGTTTTCTGAGTATGCACAAAAATTTATTAAAATTATTAAAAATTTATTTTGACTGCACTATAAAAATTAAATCAAATTTTTAGAACTTTGTAATGTTCGCAAGAATTTAATAATTTTATTTTTACAAAGAATTGTCAACTAAGAAAAATGTGATCTTACTGTAGCGAAAAGTTAATAAAATAATTTTCCTTAAACTGCAAAAAGTAATTTAAAAAAGCTGTATAATATATAGCTTTTTTAAAATTTTAATTATCAATTTGTATCTGTTGCGCAATAAATTATTATTATTACTAGTTTATATATAGATTCGGTAGCGAAGACTATCAACCAATAGATGCTTAAATATCACTTTTCAAAGTGTACTTTAGACGATACAAAGACATCGCAAACATATTTGCCCCAATCGGGATTCGACCCGATGTCGAGCGGGGTCAGACGCACGTTTGAAAATTATTACTAGTTAAAAATAAAGCAGTTGGGCAGTCAATATTTTTACAACTCCGACTCCGAGCAAAATTATGCTGCTCCAAAGCTCTACTTTTTTATCGATAAAAAAAACGTAATGGTTTTGTTTTAATCCTATTTATAAATAACATCTAATTGAACAAAAATATCTAATGAAATTAAAGATTTATCTGTAATATTAACAGAATAATTTTCAAAATTATCATAACTAATTGTCCATAATCTTAGTAAAGGATATTTTTGTGCGTACATCGAATGATGTAATAATATAATCGCAGTTACATAAGTTTTCACTAGTTAAATTATTATAAATGTCTATCCTATATTTTGAATGTGTTTTTTTTATAATAAAATATTATGCTATTGTATCATGAAGCATAAGAAAGTTTCCACTCATTTGTAAATGTGAAACACCACACATTAGTTGATATGCATAATTAGCTGTATTCTTTTTACCTAAAATTTACTGAGATCTCAGCTCACTTCAGATAAACTCAGATCAACTCAGATAATACTTATTCTTTTTATCTTAACTGAGCTACGTCAAACTGAGTTGGATACCTTCCCCCCCTTACCGATTCTACTGCACCCGCAAAATAATTTCAAAATGAAGTGAGATACTCAGTTAAGTAGTAGGGGTTAAGCAGGGTTAAGTTTATATCATAGATCTTGTTCTTTTTAAAGCAACTCTAACTCACTTCACTTCGTTTCACTTCACTTCACTTGCCAACTGAACTGAGTTTATTTTTTGGTAAAAAGAATACAGCTATTGTTTCTGTTTGTGCACCGAATTATAATGATCTACAATTGAATGTTCGTCAATATTTTTCTCACATTTCAAACATGTAGTACAAGGAAATTTAAACATAACTAATTTTTGAATATTTTTGGCCATAACGCGTTTTAGAAATGTACGACTCATATATTCTTTCATATTTTCCATTCAATACGCTGAGTGCCACATGAGTCAACAGGTGCTCACATCTAATCAAAGCCTGGAAACAGCGTGAGATAACATTTTTCCTTTCAACTTATATGTCTTTGCTACAGTTAACAAAAAGAATCGAATTTTTTAACACTATTAACGCAACTTGGTGAATTTCAATAATATGTTTAACGAATATCTAGATATACTAAAACTCATCAAACTGTGTAAATTACACAAACACATTCAACTTCATACCCAATTTGCAAAAACTATCACACTGAGTAAACTAAATAATAAAAAAAATCTCGAATTAGATAATATTGAAATGAGCAAATGGAAACGGTAGGTATGTTTTTTGTATGCGCAAGCTCCATATAAGTTTAGGTATCAGTGGCGCCACAAACGGCCATCTCTTGCATATTAATCAAGCATTTGAAGACGATGAATATTCAAGATGGGAAAACCGGGCACATCTTAAATTTAATTACCGCCGACATGGAATACGGCTGCGATCTCAGTGGCGTAAATAGAATTCTTGGGCCCTATACTAAAGATTTTCTGGCGCCCCCTTTGATTTATCGTACAGCGCTCTAGGAAAATAGTAAAAAGCAAGAAATTAAAGGGACCTAATTCTACAACGAAAAATTCATGTAATATTACATAAATCGTCTATGTAATTTTTATATAAATGGTTTATGTCATTAGTATTATTTATCCTGATGAAGATGAACGTTGAGTTTAGTCGAAACGTCAATTTTAAATAAATATTTATACAGAACTTTAATCTAAAGCAGTTTTATTTTAATAATAGTAACTTTATTACAGAACAATCTTGAAATTTACATGAATTATATACAAATATATATATATATATATATATATATATATATATATATATATATATATATATATATATATATATATATATATATAATATTATACCTTTATCTATATATTAATTAAATTATACAAAAGCATCATATAGTGGTAGTTCAACATATCGGCACATAATGTATATTGGAGATTTCATTAGTATGTCTGTTTTGGTGGAGGTGAATACAAAGTTAGTGACTGTCTACACTGTTATAGAAGTTGCCATTTTACATAAAAACTATAGTAAAAAAATTACATATTATTTCAGCAAAACGATGGTTTACATAAATTTTCTGTAAAAATAAATAAAATTTTAATGAAGTTTTAAAGTAAAATAATTAATTTGCGATATAATATATGTTTTTTTTTACCGAAAAATTAAGTAATTGCTTACATAAAATATACGTATTTTACATTTTGTAAAAATACTAACGTCTGTAAATTTACATATGAAACAGGTTTTTATGTAAAATTACCGAAATTTGTTTATAGTGTAGATGTTGATCTTGATATATGGATATATATTCAAATTCACATATCTTACGCAGTATAATAATATCAAGTAAAACCACTGGCAGGAAATATTCCTGCTTCAACTCTCTTCAGCAGGAGGGTACACCAACATTAGTCTTCTAATATTCTGTTAAGATAAATGTGGCTAACAGAAATATATATATATATATATATATATATATATATATATAATAAAATAATAAAAGAATCCACTTTGTTGTCAGCAGAATCTCTAGGAATATGGCACTAGATACCTTTCTTCTAGTCGACATTCCATGATGATCAATTAGCGATTTGAAATCAGTCCGTCTTTCTGAATAAGTGCCTATCTAAATTTTAGAAAATTTTAAGTATTCTATCAAATTCCAGATGCTAGTATGAATATTAGGGGGTACCAGATTATTGAAGCATATTCAACTATATAATAATAATAATGTGTCATAGCTTGTACCAAGTTAGTCGAGTGACTAAGAGGCGATTAATGATGCTAATTGCTTTTTAGTCGCGTGAATTACTTGGTACATGCTACGACTCAACGTATTTATTTAGCAAAACAATTAAATGTACAATATTAGGAACAATGAAATTAAAAACAGAATATTAAATTTAGGAAATAAAATTTTGCAATTTTTTTTTCAGTGTAGTAGTTTAGCAGAACGTTTAAAGGCACCTATAGGGCTTTGGCCCTATGTGACGGCCTACTTTGCATACTTCTATGTACGCCACTGGCTGTGATGTGTTATACAACATTACGTATATCTTTAGGCATTCACACATACACTTAGAATCTAAGATATTATGTCTACTAGGTGTTATGTCAAATAAGGCAAAATGCCTAACGAAAATTTACGACTATGAATGCTTGTAACGTTACTGTGGGCTTGGAAGTGATTGCGAGAAAGTGTATTTAAGTTAGGACAGAAGATATGAAATATCAAATTAAATAAATGGTTATTTTATTAGATAGCATTTATCATACTTAATCAATTTTGGTTTGACTTTAATTTGAAAAAAAATCTTTGGGATTAAGTTTTATATAGGTATATTTTATTTATACAAATTATACAAATTATATTTATACAAATAATTTAAAATATGATTTTACTGTGGCGAAAAGTTAATAAAATAGAATAATTAATTTTCCTTAAATCACAAACACAAACATTAATTTAAAAAAGCTATATTCGAATTTCGAAAGCTAAGCTGTAACCATAAGTAAAAAATTAAGCTAAAATCCTAATCAGTGATCTAAGGTTACAGAGATTCTCAACGTATCCAGTGGTCAATGAACAAAGAGTTTTTTGTGTAACCTTAGATCACTGATTAGGACTTTAGCTTTATTTTTTGCTACAGATGATTAAAGCTTAGCTTTTGAAATACTAATTTAGCTTTTTTAAATTAGTGTTTGTGATTTCAGGGAAATTATTCTATTTTATTAAAAATGGACATTTCGATATGCTCTACGTATATTATCATCAGGAAAAAATATATAAATAACTTAAATAATAAACAAACAAAACATAGAAACAGGTTACTTCGCAACAAAGTAATTAGATTAAAGATTTATAAATTATTAAAAAAAAAATATAATTTTTATAAATATTTTAATCCAGTTACTTTGTTAGCTAGTAACTTGTTTCTATATTTTGTTTTGTTTATTATTTATGTCATTTTTATATTTTGTCCTGATGATGATGATGAATACTTAGAATATATCGAAAAGTCGATTTTTTAAATAAAATATATACAGAAATTTATAAATTACTAAAAAAAAATTATAATTTCTATAATTTTTTTAATCTAATTATTTTCTTACTTAGTAACTTGTTTCTATGTTTTATTGGTTTATTACTTATATCATTTGTATATTTTTCTTGATAAGTAGAGTATATTGAAAAGTCGATTTTTTTAAATAAAATATATGCAGGACTTAATCCTTAAACTTTTTTATTTTAATAGTTTCTGTTTAGTGATGTCTCATTATGTTAATGAGAGTCACTCTGCGTATGTGAAAAAATACGCCACATTCTAGTGATCGTAAATGGTAAAAGAAATTAATTTAAATTCAAACATATAAAGAGTGTAACATTACACGGTTATTACAAGTCAATAAAAACCTTCGCGGTATATGAACTAGAAAAACACTTTGCTTATTCTATGTCATTTTCATTTAAAATAATAACTATAAAACTCTTCGATTATCATAAAAATAATGAAGGTATATACGACTCGTGTCACTTCCTTATCGCATAATATTTCAACATGGTATTAATAATTATTATACTACCTTTTTTTTTTCTTTCTAAAATTTAATATCTCATTTTTATTCTTAGCTTTTATGATTTGTGCCATCTTCGTGGAAAAGGGGCATTGAACTTTTCGAATGGCTTTAAACTACACAGATGATTATTAAATGTTTATGCGTCTGCACGCATGCGCAATAGCAACAGTTGTGTGTTATTTGTTGTATGAAAAACGGTTATTTTATTACGGAGTTTAGGATTTTAGTTAGGATTTGCTTGTATTAATATTCGATTGTTGAGAAAGAGATATTATTCTAAACTTTAATATTTATATTGTTTAAGTATATGGCTTTAAATTGTTTTTGCTTGTAGGTTAAGTTAAGTTACGTTGTATAAAAATTATAATTTAAATGTATGTGTATTTTACATAATTTTTAACAGAAACATAGCAGTGTTTTGTAATTTTTACTTTGATAGTTTATGTGCGAGTAATATTACATTTTTATGAGAAAAAATATATATATATATATTCATAGAATATGTAAATTTACATTAATTTTTTATGCTCTAAGTTATAAATTTAGAATTTCAGTTTGCTTTGCCAAGCAGATTTGATAAATATACTATAGAGTTATAGACTACAAAAATTTACTCTCCAGTAGTCAAAAAAAAACAACTGTTTTATGTATTTTGCACAAATCCTGTACTATTAAATGATATATATATATATATATATATATATATATATATACGCTTTAACAATTTTTTAAATGAGTTTAAATTCGAAACCAAATCAAACGAATAATATAAGAAAACAATAAACATAAATAGTTATGAGTTATAATATTCTTTATATATACTATTAAATAAGTAATTTTTAACTGTTTAAGGGATTCAATTTCTCTTAAACAAACGAAGCTCACAACCTGTCTGATATTTGCTATTCGAAATTAATTTCAAGTTTCTTAACTCTGAATCAAAGTACATTTAGTAATATTTCTAATTACATTCAGCAGTATCTGTCATTGTTAGCTTTAATTATATATTTCAACCTGTCAATTAAAACAGTTTATAAATAATTTTCTACATTACATACATATCTAAAGTTCGTTAGATCAAAATCGTAAAGCAACTAACTATATACATAACAGATTTTTTTCGAATTCAAACATATAGTCGGTTTTATTCATTTAGTTTCATATAAAGAAAGACAAACAAAAAGTAATGAAATATATGAGTCAGAGTAAATTAGATAAAATGGCGCCGACGAACAGATTAAAGACAGAAATTATTTTTGTTAATTAGTATTTGGAAATAGCGCGCAGACAACTATATATCAATTTTATTTAGTTTTCTACATAATTTAACATTTTTATCTGTTAGTGAGTTAGTGTACATACAATTCATTTTTCGATATAAATAAGACAAAATTACATCGGTTTCTCAAGCTTAATGAATTATAATTGTCTTGCTGTCAATTACTTGTTGCACATTTGTTTAATTCTGTAGAAATAAAATTATAGGCAATTCACAAATGGTTACAAATTAAAAAAATATAAAGAAGAAAGTTATTTTGATTTTTATAAAATAGAATAATATTGGAAGATTTTTTATAATGAAATTTAGATAATTTCATCATAAATTGATTTATAATGATAATAAATTAGTAAAATAAAAAACTTTATAGTATGGTTACGATATAAAATTGTTACTTCGGTGTAATAATACAAAATTATCGAAAGATTTAAAAAAGCAACATCAAATCTTCTAGATTTTGTCAAGAATTGTCAAAAAAAGCAATTTTTTACATGAAATCCATAAAATATTTTTTTAAGATTGTCTGTAATTAGAATTAACTAGGTGTGAAAAAGTGATATGAAATCTCCCATTATTTGTCAAAAATTGACAAATTTGACAGTCTATGAGTGAAAGAAAACCACTTTTTGCGAGATTCGTACAATATTTTATAAGATTGTCTGCAATTATAAACAAGGTATAAAAAAGTTACATAAAATCTCTCAGATTTTGTCAAATACTACCAAATTTGACAGTCCATCAGTGAGAAAATCACTTGTTGCATGAGAACCATACAATATTTTTTAAGATTGATTGCAATTAGAATTACGAAATTACGAATTAGAATTATGAAAAAGCGACAGATTTTTATCGAAAATTGCCAAATTGACAGTTTATGAGTGAAAAAAAATCACTTTTAGCATGAGATCTATACAATATTTTTAATTATCTGCAACTAGAATTAACACAAAAATCAAAACACAAAAATTTAAAATTTGACATTTCTAACGCAGAGTCAATTGTTTTCATACATACATACATACACAATCACGTCATGTACCCGAAAGGGCGTGGCACAAACTCTTTTCATCATCCCGAAATCAGTCGCTTCCAAACATTCCTATCCAAACAAGCAACTTTCCCTTCATCCACATTCATAATTTCTCTCATACATGCTCTTTTATTCTACTACTTGGAAACTTTCGCTCACGCAAAACACTCTCAATCATTTTCGCTCACGCAAAACACTCTCAATCATACCACTCCAACTTTTAGTACATATGTTTATATATGATCAGTGTAAAATAATGTCATGTTACAAAACTTTTACTCTTTTTCTTTTTTTAACTATAACCATAATAAGATTTTCTATGCACGCAAAAAATAGTAAAATAAAGTAGTTTTCTTTTAATAGTCGTTGGGAAAATTATATGTGCATTTCATACAGAAAGTGTGTTGTCAATACTAATAACCAACTATTCTGTACAAAAAACTTTTATAAATTCGACAAAAACATACCTAGAAAATTTGCGGGGGTTAAAATTACGTACCGTATATTAAACGTAATTCAAAGTATTTTACTTATTAACTTTCGCTTATAGTAAAGAATTTCCATTGCACAACATGTATACGTATAAGAACTATGATAGCAATGTACAAATAGCATAACTGAAATAAAATGTGCATTTTATACACTTAATCAACTGAATGAAGAGTGAAGTTTTATAGTTACAACTTTATAGTTCAAATTACAGGAAGTGTGATGATTATTACATCATAATTATACATAAACATAGTTTATGTACATAGCAATATAATTACACACGAACAAGAAGTGTTAGTTAAATATTACAAATGATTATTGAAAACTGTAATTTTAAATAATTACATCACATTAAAGAAAAATTATTACACGGTTATTTTCTGTCTGTATTATAAATAAACATTTATATATTTACTCTATAACTCTTGTAGATTTCTAAAAATTCTAAATTGTAACAACAGAATTCTCTATTGAAATTGATCAAATTTATTATTAATTGTAAATTGTGTTCTTCCAGTTTTAATACGCAATCACGTTTTACTCGCACAAATATTTCTGTCGAAAGACGCTTACTAGTGTTTGTGTTGTATCTCTATAATAATCTTACGTATGTTTTGGCGGAATATTCTATGTATAAATTCAATAAATACCGACCGTGAAAATCAAAATACTGATTACTATTGCAGTGTTTATGTTTGCTTGAATTTGAATAGAATTATTAAAAATTTGTCAACAAAAAATGTGAAGTATTCGACTAAAGAAACATTCATTTTCACAAATCACGTAACAAATATAATGTTCTACAACTGTCAGTACGGTTAAGGTTACTTCGTATATATTTTTAGTTTAGTTTTGTTTGAAATACTTGAAGAAAAAATAGTATTCACTCGAATCAGAATGCTTTGCATATGTTTCATCCAGATTGCCTGGCCTCGGTTCTACCTCAACCGTATCTGAGATCAACAAAATAAAGATCGCTATTAGATGCTTCTCTAAAAAATTTCACAAGTTACTCAGTCATTGAATTGGCTTGACAAGCTTTGCATCAATGATGCACCATAGCTTATCAAGCCGTTTCAATGATTGAGTAATTTGTGAAATTTTTGAGAGACAAATCTCAATTTTGAATATTATTATATTAATTTTACAGATAAACTTGTAAACAAATTTTGTTCAATATTAATATACAACTAACTTACAAACAATTTTAATTGTTCTAACTAAAATTCATTTCAATTAAAACAGTACTCGTAGCAATATATCACAATTTTTTACACATCTGACAACTAAATTACTCATTAAATATTTCTTTCAAAACCAAAACAAAAAAAGTCAAAAACAAGTATTTCTTCTTTTCAAAATCAATTACTAATTACTAATCAATTTATTTCTATTAAAGTACAAGTTCTCTAAAAAGAATAATTCTTACTCAATACACATAGATAAATAGATTTTATATACAAATACTTACATACGATGTTCCTTGTTAGAAAAGCGGGGGGTGGAGGGGGTGCCTATTACACGGACTAAACAGCTGGTGTAAAATTAATTGCTAGCTTTGCTAATTTTTTCGCTAGTTAATTGTGCGTTTACACGTGTTAGTAGCGCGAGCTCGCTCACTTACTGAATGAATTTCAAATTGAAATTTGCATACGTGCCACTAAGATAAACTTAAGTTTATTGGCTCCGATAAAGAAATATGAGTTTTTATATTATTTATGCGCGGATTCTTTTAATGTTAGTCATGTAATATTATGTTGTATTAGAAATACATATATTTATTTTAATGAAAGTCTTATTTGTAATTTTACTAATGTGTTACATGTTTGTTAGTGTTTTATCAAGATGTTGTTTTAATTTATTTTAGTTTGGAAATAATTTGATAAGAAACAATTTGTATCAGATATGAAGATAACTAACAAGTAGTCAAAACGACGGTCATCTTATAGTACGTGTAGAAATCAAGACAAAAATTCTTATTTTTTTAATTTTAACTTTTCTTATCATATACATTTCTACATTGGATATCAATATTTTACAAAATAAAACTATAATTTTTTGAACAATAAAAAAAAACATTTTTAATTAATAATTTTTTCTGTTTCAGGTGAGTAACCAGATCAAAAATCATTTCCTGATTTTTTTTAAACCATGATGTTTTCGTAAGTCTAATATTTATACAATATTTTTTACACATAATTTAACAAAAATATTTATTTTATAAATGATGTCAAAATTTTTATGGACGTCAAAATTTTGTATACTTAACAGTATATTATAAAAATATATTTGAACAATGTTATATATCTTAATATCTGACACCTACAAAAAATATACTCAGTTTTTTTTTTTTTAATAAATATAAAAAAATTGTATAAAAAATCAAGTAGCTTGTGTTGAAACACACTAATAGTATATACTTGACAGTTTTTATGAATTTTTTTTATGAACATATGTCAATTTTTTTTACTTGTATATCATAATAAGTATCTACAGAATTTTTTTTATTTTATAATTATATTCATATAACATTTGTTCGACAAATTTTATGTTATTTTAACTTTGATTTTTAAAGATACATATATTAAAATCAGAGCTGGGTAGTACTTAAAGTAAAAGTACTCTAAGTACGTACTTTAAGTATTTAGTACTTAGAGTACTTTACTTTAAGTACTTTTCAAATTTGATACTTAATACTTGTACTTAAAGCTTTTTTATAAGTACTTAATACTTAAGTACATTTGTGGTACTTAAAGTACATAAAAGTACTTAAAGTACATAAAAATACTTAAAGTACATGCAAATACTTAAAGTACATAAAAATACTTAAAGTACATGCAAATACTTAAAGTACATAAAAATACTTAAAGTACATGTAAGTACTTAGAGTATTTAAAAAATACTGATTCTGAATATTTATTTCAAATATTTGAAATATATTAACGGTTTTGCAAACGTGTACGATAAATTCTGCATTATTTTTCTAAAAATATCGGATAAAACAAGTGATCACTCTTCATTTAAACATTAAAAACAACAATTTTTTGTTTCAAAATTTTTAAAAGACTTAGAAACGTAAAATTTTTGTGCAATATTGTTTTAGTTTTTAATAATTATTATTTTAAATATTTGATTGACTAAAGAACAGATCAATATTTAACAAGAATATCCAAATATTTTGAAATTATTTATAAAATTTAATACGCCTCTCCCATCCAGAGCCGTATTTACCTCTTTCGAGGCCCCAGGCGCAATTGAAATATGAGGCCCCAGGCGCAATTGAAATATGAGGCCCCCCTGCAGATATTCTTCAACTGAAAACACCAGTTCTTCAACATTAGAAATGTATTAAAATATAATTTACTCGTAAATTAAAACTAGAAACTAGAAATTAAAATATAATTTTCAAATTGATCTCAGTGACTGATATCTGATTTGAAATCTGAGGCCCCTTAGCTACGAGGCCCCAGCTTGCGCCTCATGCGCCTGTGCATAAATACGGCTCTGCTCCCATCTTCCGGTCCAGTTGAACTGAACGTCTTTTCTCTTTTGCTGGAATAATCAATGCCCCTCAACGTCAAAAGTTCAGTGACTTAAATTTTGAAAAATTAGTTGTTTTGAAAGCAAACATCGAAATATAATTTTAAAAGTTTTCAAGCCGCTTAATTAAAAAAAATATTTGGAAAAAATAAATTAGAAAATTACATTTTATTTATGTTAAAATTTACTTAACTTAACGAAAAATTTAACTTTAAAAATATGTATTTCTTTATAATTTTGTTGTAGATGTATTATGGCAACATTAATCTATAAAAGTTTACAATTATAATTATAAATTTTGTTGATTTATCTCATATCACAGACATGAAAATTTTATGGTTTGTTGCAAAAAAAATTGTCATTTTTAACATTATTTGTTAAAAAATGAAAAAATTTTATTAGAAAAAGTTGTTTTGCATAGAATTTTGTTGCTATATATCAATTTTTGTGACTAAATTTAAACTTTTTTTTTTGTTCGCAGAAAGTACTCTAAGTACTTTTTATAAAGTACTTAGAGTACTTAAAGTAGTACTGGTACTTAATACTTTAAGTACATTTTATAAAAGTACTGGTACTTAATACTTAAGTACTTTTTAGAAGTACTTAACCCAGCTCTGATTAAAATATTGCAATAAACAAATTTAAAAAAAATACTACTTGATTTGGAAATAAGAAGTAAGAACGATTGGAGATATAAATATTCGTTAATGTATTTTAAACTTTTATGCAATATAATAATGCTGGTATTCTGTATTTTTGTATAAGCTGTACAGTATAATATAATCTTTTGTTCTTCTTTAATAAATTGAAAATTGCATATGTTGAAAAAAGACAAGAGATTTAAAAACAATGTTATAATTACTATAAATACATTGCAAATGACATAATTTTAAACTTGATAAAAAAATAATTTGTTTAATAGCAGTTATAAATTTATAACATATCAGGATGGTGTTATCTAAACTGGGCGAACAGTTGACATCCTACATACATAACTTACTAAAAGTTATTTTATTTGTGCAATGAGATATTTGCAAAAAAATATAACTTATTTTTTTGCATATTTCGAAACTTTATGTAATTTGAAGATCATATTTTTACAGAGTCAGCTAAAAAGTCTGCATCATATGGGGAAAAAAATATTTTTTGTTTTTTTTTTTTTTTAAATAATTACTGTAACATTCTTGTGTTGTGTTCTGTCACATGTGGATCATTCGCATTTGTTACCTATGTAAAAAGGTGACAAGGTATGTCAATGTATCTAGGAAATATAAATAATAACTTAAATTTGAAAATAGTCGGCTGGTAATATTTAATAAATAATTAGTAATAGAATTCAGTCAGTTATATATTTACTTACTTAAAAATTATAATAAAGAAAAATACAAAATACAATAACTTGAAACAAACTTTATCAAATAGTAATAAAAAAATGTTGAGTACAAGAGTTCTTTGCTGTATGAATCTGTTCATTGCAAAGTCAGAAAAGCAAAAAATTTTTAACTATGTGCAAAAACTGTAATCTGTTTACTCTGGTGTTGGTTGGCAGTTGTTTAAAGTTCAGATGACGTCACGGGCATCATAACACTCTTCTTAAAAACTTCGCCATAAACTTCTTAACCGTGCAGGCAGTAGTGTTGTAGTTTACGGCCCATATACGTCGCAAAATTTAGCGCCAAAAAGTTTTCAACTAGCCTTAGAAGTTATGCAGTTTATAAAAGTGTTAAAACAATTTTTGTGTTATAATTTTATTCTTTATAATAGAAGTGAATTTTTAGAAGTGCCTAGTGTTTATTAAAATATATTTTTAAATATTTATTTAAGGCTGTAATAAAGTGATTTGGAGTCCACTATAAGCTGTAGGTACCACGCTTGACTGTGGGTTAATAATTCGCATCATTATCAACTTAAAGACTTTAATTAAAGTGTATATTATGAAATCGGCTGTTAAGCTTGTAAAAATGTGAACTTACATAGATTTTTTGTTTCGAAAACAGAGTTGTGACTGATCTAGATCATTTCATCTTTACAGATCTTGATCTTGATATTAGTTACGTTGCGTTTAACAAAATTTAACATCTCATCTGCTCCAGTAGAATGGCTATTTAGTAATGGAAGTCAAATATTAGCCCCTAAGCATCGTAATTTGAGAAATAATGGATTTGAATCTTTATTATTTCTAAATGGAATCTGAAAAAAATTCAAGTCGTAGGGCACTAATAATTGTTAATAATAAATTAATTTAAACATAATCTGATTCTAAAACAGTTTTAATTTTGTACCTACTTTTTTCATGAACAACTAGAGGTACCTCTTTTTTATTGTTATTAAAAAATATAAGAAATCATTTTTTTTTATGATCAAATCTAAAAAAAAAAGATCCAATGATCTGATGTAGAACATATTAACTGTGAGGATTTTGATCTAGATTCTTTTTAAAATGATCTGTCACAACACTGGTTTGAAATAAAAACCGAATTTTTTTAAAGTTTATTAAAATCAGTTTTATTTTTTAATCTCAAATCATACTATTTTATTTGAAGCAAAGAAGAATAATGGAGTTATGTGTACATTAATTTCTAAATAGATTAGTGAATTAATGCCTACAAATTTAGTACAAAATTTCCATTGACAATTGTACGGGTACATTAATGATTAAAACCAATAATAAAATCAAAGTGAGCTATGCACATGTTCATGGCAAACCACGATGCAGTTGACTGTATGTATTTTACAGTACATTCAATTTTCTAATGCATGTATTCTATGTATGTTCAAATGTGTGTGTGTGTGTGTGTGTGTGTGTGTACATGGCTGTGTGTAACCGCAAAAGACAAACGAAAACCACTTTGCAACGACAAGGCAACTGTTTGAAAACTTTTGACTGAAAGTTCTCTTTCTCTTGTATACTTATGTATATATGTATGTTCGGTTTTGTCTAGCTGAAAAATAGAAAATAGTTTTTCACGATGCTGAAAAATTCATATGGTTAAAGAATCGCTTGATTGAAACTTAGAAACTTCTGCAAAACTGAAACTGAAAAGTTTATTCTGTGCTTTGTTTTACAATGGTGCATGAAATTTAATATTAAGTTTTTCTTTCAGGACTATTCAAAGTTGAAACTTAGTCAATTTTTATATTAAAGAAATGTCATTTATTTATTTTTATTGCGTATTTTTTTATTAAATTTTTACGTAAAAATCGTTATCGTATTAAAAAATATTAGTGATATTAGAAATATTAGTGTAAGTTATCGCAGTAAAATCTGGTAGAGTTAGTAGTAAAGCATACTAGCATACTTATTCTCCAAGTCAATCTAATTTACTAGTTTTGGTAGAGTAACTGTTTACACAAAAGCTAGTAGTTTGGTAGAGGAGAATTTAGTGTAAAGTTCATTCAACTTCCGATCATTTTATTTTCGTACGAACTCTAAAAAAATTACGAAATTTTACCTACAATCCATGAGACACTATGATGCCCAGTAGTCTACGTATAATTATTCAACTGCTGTAATTTTACATAATTGATGAAAAATACATAATATTAAAACTATTACAAACTTTCTGTAATATGATATATTACCAACGGGATGGAAAAGTACATATGTACAGTTTTTTTTAGTTAAGTCTCTTTTAGTAAATTTGCTGTCAGGAATTGTCCATAAATAGCTAAAATTTGTTTGGTTCTGCAATATTATTGTTGGTTTAATGACATACATTTCTAAATTTACATAAAGAATGTACATATATTGAATTGAATGTATTATACTTAAAATATTTTATTAGTATTATTACACAAAATATGTACTGTTTCATTATTTTGATGAATTATTACAGATATTAATATGCAAGCTGTAATTTTACATAATTTAAGTAGTTATACTAACAATATGTAATTCTACATTAAGTATATAATGCAATTTGCAGAAAGTGCATAATTATTAGGTTATTTTTATTTACATTATGTGATTATTATTACAGAATTTTGAAGTAGAAATATAGAATATTTATGGTAAAATAAAATTACAGATTTTTTATAGTAAAATTTTACTACCATTTTTTTCTGTAATTTCGCTATTTTTTTTTACAAACTATGAGACACTATGATGCCAAGTATTTCTAGGTATAATTACTCAACTGCTGTAGCTGTACATAATTGTTTAAAAATTAATAATATTAGTACAATTACAAAAATTATGTAATATGATATTACCAACGGGATGGAAAATTGCATATGTACGTAATATTACGTTGTTTTTTTTAATATTTAAGTTAATTTAAAAATCACTACAGTTATTATGGGGTGAGCTAAACCACACAAACACATGGGAATAAAATCTATAAAACTCTAAAAAATATTTATAACGATAAATCACGTTTAAACACTATCAGCTTTTGGAGTAAATCCTCTCGTACATGATCACTGACATCATAAACATGGATTAAGCGACCGATTGAAGTTAATGAAGCGTAGTTAATTTATAATGTCGCACTGTTTGGCCACAAATTACACCGTACCAGACCGGACGACGCGACGGTGTAGCTCGTGTACAGTCGAATTCTTGATAAATAGCTAAGTACTTCAATGGGTAATTACCTTGACACAGAACTTGTACGTGTGGCGCCGGTACAACCATCGCTTTTTTTTTCCTATTTAGAGTAGAATTCTTTCTTTGTATTCTTTCTGCCAAGATGACTACAATAAATTGCTGTGCTGCTGTAATAGATTTTTTTTGATAGTATATAAAAATAATAGAAAAAATATATTTATGTGTTAAAATTTTTATTTTATTTTATTTAATCTTATTCACTGTGAAAAATATATCTTAAATTTCTGTAATATTACATAGGTTTTAACAGTAAAAATAACAACATTTTGTAATTTTTGTTATTGCTTATGATCGAAAAAAATGTTAATTTCAAGAATGAATGAAAAATTTGAAATTTTGAAATATTTTTATATAAAAATACTACCTATGTGCAGTTGCCACCCCCTGTTAGAATTTAGGGAAAAAAATATTGCAAAATTTATTCTAAAACATTTGATTTAGTCAATAGACACCGAATAAATAGACATCAAATTCGATTAGGGGGGTGCGACATTAATTAATTAAGGGAAGTTGGACAAAATAAAATAAGTGTTGGACAAAACTGGGCGAAATTCAAACATGGGGTAAAAATCAATCACGTAGGTAAAAATACTTCAAATTACTTAAGTTTTAAAATATACACAAAAAAATTATTTTTGCAAGTATCTCATTGAATCTTAACCTCAAAATATAAATAAAATATAATATTTAACAAATATAAATTAAAAATCAAATAATACAAATGTACAGACAGTAAACAAATTGCACAAGTAAATGAAAAAATCAAAAACAAAAATTTCGTAACATGTATTTGTAAAATGCGGCCATTATGCAAAATGGCCGTTAAATATGGGTGTGTGTGTGTGTGCGCACATACCATTCACCAGCACATACAAAACAAAAACGCACATACAGTCAACTAAGTGTTGAATTGTGTTAGGCACTGATAATACTCGATTACCAAGCACAGATAACCAGGTCGTATTAAACAATACGTTACATCCGAAAACGGAAATACAACAAAAAAAAAACTATCAAGTATGCCCAGGCGATAGATATTTGTTTTATTATTTTACTTTGGCACGCGTGTTTCAGTTGTTTTTGTCGATATATCCGTAATTGACGTTCGATCTTGTTTTGCTTTTTATTCTTTCTTTCTCGAGTTTAACGTAGGATGGTGCGATGTTGGTAGGTGGACGATATGTAGGTTTATACGCACAGATAATATAGTCACATTCTAAACGGTGAATTTCTTGCGATCATAAATGGAGATTGAGTAATTCTGGTTATTTAATTGCGATGTTTAGGTTAAGGAATTTGAGAAAAATGTGTTAGGATTCTTGTTGAAAATTTAATTTATTTCAATGTTATAACGGGAAATATATTCGTTAATGTCATCAATTAGAAAGAATATTCCAGTTTATCAAATTTTTTTATATATATATATATATATATATATATATATATATATATATATATATGTACACTAAAAAAAAAAACATTTTTACTATTAATTAAAAATAGAAATAAATTTTTTAATGAAAAATAAATAATAGTAAGTTATAGCAAAACTATTTAAAAAGTTTTGTATGAAATTATACACTATTTGGTATGGAAACACAATATTAAACTAACTATTAAACACAATATTATTCTCACCTGACTTTTAAAAGTGATTTTTGTAAAAATTACTTTTGACGTTTACTTAAAATTACTTATTAAACAATTTTAATTAGTTTATCTGAATTTTATAATATTAGATATAAAAAAATATATCAAAAATAGATATACTATCTATATTTGATAAGATATAGAAGTAAAGATTTATTTTAAAGCAAAAAATAAAAGTATTTTTACATAAACAAAAGTGGTGGGAATACGAGACAATGTTTTTTGAAAAAAATTTATGTGAAAATTATTAATATTTTTCAATTCAAACATGTATATTTTTCTCAAATTGAATAATAATAAATTCATAAAAAGGTTTTGAAATAGTTATACTATAACTTACTATTATTTATTTTTATTAAAATATTTATTTCTATAATAAGAACTCAATTTTACAGATCAAAGTATATTTACTTTTTAACTAAAAGTAAAAAACCTTGGTTTTTAAAGTAATTTTTTTTTACTGTACCTACACAGAAGAAAAAAAGCTGATTTAGAAACCTTAAAACCACTCACTGGCGAAGTTAAATTTCCAGTTAAACAAAAGGAGATAAAATTTTGATTTCAGAGTACTAATAAGAAAATTTAGCAGTTCGAATAGAAATTTTTCGAATTAATTTAGCAAACATTATGGAGAATAATTCCGCAATTACTAAAATATACAAAATAAATATTTGTTTTAAACTATTGAAATAAATATTTAATTATTTACTTTAAAAATTCGCAAAAATATAAAAAAAAAAGATAAAAAAGCTTTAGATTTAAGTTCTGTATAATTTTGTAATTCAGTTATTTGTATTTTATTACCTAGTAACATGTTTCTGTGTTTTGTTTGTTTATTATTTGTATATTTTTTCTTTATGATGATATACGTGTAGTATAGTGAAACGTCAAATTTTAATTAAAAATTTGTATTAATTTAATAATGAGTTCTGAAAGATTCTTTATTTTGTAAAAAATAATAACTTTTAAAGAATGATGTAAAATATTTATATTTCAATTAAGTTTAATTAAAAATTAATTTATATTTTCACCTACGGAGTATAAAATATTTAAATCGTAATATTTTTTAGTGCACATAACCTGTTATGCTGTCAAAATATCAATAACTAAAACATTCATATCGCAATAATAAAATGACAAGTTCCATACGAAACCTTGTTGTTCTAGAGTTCATTGTTCTATATATTTTCAATAATAAATTCAACACAGAATTCCTCTTGTTAGACAAACTCATTTGACAGTTGTCATATGATAAGAGGTGTGAGTGAACGATCATACTATTAAAACTTAACGCATAAGCATTAACGTAAATAAAAACAAGACATACATGTACAACTTATTCTTTATATAGTTAACGTAACGTAACTTAAAAGTATTATATATATATATATATATATATATATATATATATATATATATATATATAAATATATCTGTGTACACTTAATAGCGATGTCCGACTACGCAAAAATACCAAAGTATAATATAATATGCTAGTTATGAATGCATATGTATATTCCTGTAATGCGAATACATATTGCAATATCTTTTATAATTACTTGCCTTATAGGAAAATTATTTTCAAACCAATTGTATTTATCGTATATTACTTACTATGTACAGGTATATATATATATATATATATATATATATATATATATATATATATATATAGAGTTGTTTAGAATTGACTTGAAATATATCATCTTAGTAATTTCTATACAGTTTATTTTGACACAAGAAATATCATATGATTATGTTTACAATTATTATATATGATTGTTATTCATTTTACGACTGTTCGATTCTTTTTATGATTATATTCAAATATTAAATTTTATATATGCCATTGTAATTATCTCGTACTTAAACAGAAAAAAATCTTTGAATAATTTTTCTAATGTTTTAATTATTTTATCTAACAAAACTTTACTGTAGCCACCACAGAACCGACTGTCACCGTAGATTGTACAATTACAGATATATCGACAAAAACAACTGAAACACGCGTGCCAATCTACCTCTACAATCATATTACGTCGACAATTTTGATACATATTTATAATTTACCGTAATCATAGAAACGTACCTACATATATGTTAAAATATATACTTAGAAAAAATATGAAAAATTCTGGATATTTATTAAGTTATATCGACAAAGGTTTCAAATAAAAGATATTAGTTACAATACACCCTTAAAAAAATTATGTAATTTTACTTACAAACCATGAGACACTATGCCCAGTATCTGTAGGTATAATTTTTCAATTATTATTTTACATAATTGTTTAAAAATACATAATATCACAATAAGTACAAAAATTGTTTAATTCTGTAATATTATTGTTGGTATAAATACATACATTTTTAAATTTACATAAAGGATGTATTTTGAAATGAGTAAATTACACTTAAAATATTTATTAGTATTATTACACAAAATATGTACTAAGTCTCATTATTTTGATGAATTATTAGAAATATCAATATACAAGCTGTAATTTTACGAATTTAAAATGTTATACCAACAATATGTATGAAAATATGTGATGCAATTTGTAGAAAGTAAGCAATTATTTTTACTTACTTAAGCGATTATTATGAATTATGTAAAAATCACAGAAATTCAGAATATTTATTGTAAAATGAAATTACAGATTTTTTTATAGTAAAATTTTACTATTTCGCTATTTTTTACAGTATAGTATAATTCAATTTTGTATTTTTTTTTTCAAAATATTTCTCAATTGCGAAATATTCATAAAACACATACAAGTACATAGCTTCCAATGTACGAATCTGTACAATGAAAAAATATTGCCTTAAAACCAATATTTCTATATTAATTCAAAACTAAATATACTTTTTGATATGTGAAATTGGGTTTTTATAATAGAAATTAAAATTTAAAATTCTAATTTTAAAATTTAAAATTTTAATTTTTAAATTTAAATTTTAAAAATCTAATTTTACTACTGTTTTTTTTTACTTCAGTAAAAACATATGTTACATCAGACTTTATCATATCCCTATATGAACAATATGCCTAAAATTATACCGAAAACCCAGGAACGCAAAAATCTACTATAATACACCCTGGTGTAGTTCAACTTGACAACACGACCCAGTGCGACCATTTCTAATTTAATTTCACTTGTTTTACCTGCACCATCTTACGTTTATAATACTCCATTCTCTTTTGCTCGCTCTCTCTTTCTCTCTTACCTGAGCTCGGCATTTCACACGTAGAATTAAAATTAAAATGTTCATTTTGTAATTACGGCTCGTGCTCGTTTGCCTTTTGTGTTTTATTTCTAAAATGAGGAAGGAGGGAGAAAGAGGAATAGAATTGAGAATTAAAATGGCGCTCGACTACCCGTGCTGACATCTAGTGGCGGAACAGAATATAATTAAAGCGTTTTGTAGGGTTATGTTATATTACTCTGTTTTCTTCTTCTTCTCCGTGTTTTAGTTTTGGAATATTTGTGTTTCATTTTGGAGTTGTAGTTTGCTGCAGGGTGTCTAATTTTGTTAGTACAAAATTATCTTACACGAGTAGAGTTGCACGTTTTGTTGGTGGTGAATTGTATAAATGATGTTATACATGGTAATTAAGAAGAATATAGTTTTAAGTAATTACAGTTAGTTGAATATGTAATGTTCTCAGAAAGATAGTACATCCGAATTTATCTAGTTGTTTTATTTTATTTTTGCACAATTAAAATGTACAAAATAAATTTATCTTTTCTATGACATGAAATTAATGGGTCTATTCGGTTCGCATCTGTAAGACATGTAGCGTTACAGATTATTTTTTCTTTTTCTATTAATAGAAGAATTCAATTTACTAGAAAAAGACAAAATATTCTGTAACAGTATACAGATCTTACAGATGTGAATCGAATAGATTTAATATTACTGGTATTCTGTATTGTTCTATAAGCCTTACAGTAGGTACTATAGAATTTTTTGTCTGTTTTAACATATGCAATTTTTAATTGATTAAAAAAGAACAAAATATTCTATACTCTATAGTACTATAAAGCTTATAGAACAACACAGAATACCAACAACAATTTTTATTTTTAATTTTCTGTAATTTCTATAAATATAATTATAATTATAATATATAATTATAATTATAAATCTTATACGATTTAATATTACAAAATCTTTATATTACTTTAGTTTATAATGTATTTTTGTTGACAAATTTTTAAATTACACTATAGAAAATAATCGGTAATTTCACATACAAACCTGTGGCAACTAATTTACACCAGTTTAATATGTAAATTTACAGACGTCACAGGAAAATTTTTACATTATATAAATATAAAATATAAGTTTACTTACTTTTTCTGTAAAAAAGAACATATATAATATGGTAAATTAATTATTTTACTTAAAATTACAAAATTATAGGAGTATTATTTTTACAGAAAATTTATGTAAACTATCGTTTTGCTGAAATAATATGTTTTGTTTTTTTTATAGTTTTTATGTAAAATGGCAATATTTTTTTTAAGTGTAGTTAATAATAATTGTTTTGGTTTCCGAGTCGACATGTTAACACTACATTAAAGAAAATATCTACGTAATATTATATAGACCGTTTGTGCAAAAATTATATTTGTATAAAACAAGGTTTCTCCAGGCAAAAAATTTAATTTACACAAACGATCTAGGTAATTTGTACACAAACGGTTTATGTAATATTATATAGATTCTAGTATTCTCTAAAGCTCTAATAAACGTTTGGTTAAAAAAAAACTATTTGAATGATTTTGAAGGTATACGTTTGCGTGGACGTCCGATGTGAAGTTGGAGTGGTATTATTGAAAGTGTTTTTTGTGAGGGACAGTTTCCAAGTAGTAAGAATAGAAGAGCATATATGAAAGGAATTATGAATGTGGATGAAGCTAAAGTTGCTGCCTGGATAGGGATGTTTGGAGGAAACTGCTTTCGAGATAGTGGAAAGAGTTTTTGCCACACCCTTTTGGGTACATGGCGTGATTGTGTATGTATGTAAAGCTGTGTTTTAAATTTATATTTATCTTAAATACTGAATACACAAATTACAATATGTTATAAGTTAAGTTACATATAGCAACAAAATTTTAACGGCATTTAGGAGAGCACATAAAATTTATATACTATATGCATGTTCCGACAAGGGTTTTTATGAAACAGATGTTTTAACTCAAGCACTGAATTTGAAAGTATAAACCATTATAATTTATAGTGCGTTTTATAGTCAAACGAAAGTTTTCAAAATTCCGAAACTATAATTACTTAATATACATACAAAATTACTTATACATCAAAAGCCCACATGATACGTATTTTAACTTAGCTGTCAATGCTGTTAGCATCTTGTAAGACTTGAAGGGTTACGAAATATTTGATCTTTTTCTAGTAAATATCATTCTTCTTTTGATAGAAAAAGACAGACTATCTCGTTATGCTACAAGTATTGTGAATTGCGAACAGAATTGGCAATTTCATATCGTATCTTTTAATGAACTTTTGATAACATAGTTATGGGCTCATTTGGTTCACATCTATAAGGTCTGTAGTGTTACAGAATATTTCGTTTTTTTCTATCAAAAGAAAAAAATCCACTGATCAGAAAAAGACAAAAAATTCTGTAAGGCTTCAGCTCTTCTTTCTACTTACATTTTTTTTTTCGATAGAAAGACACAATATTTGGTAATGCTATAGCTCTGTTCAGAATTCCGTTATAAATATGTGTAAATATTGACGCTTAAAAAATGAATTATGAAATGTATTCAGTGTCATTTTAAATCAAGGTTAGGAATTAAAAGGTTAGCTGTTTGTTAGTTAATCTTTTCGTAACCCAGACTCCTACGAATTTTATAAAAATGGAAAGATTAAAAGGAAAAGTATGTTATATACAGTATTAGAATAAATTTATAATAACAGTTTTTTTATTGTATATGTCACTAGATTTTATTAAAATTTTATACATATTTCAATTTAAATATTTAAATTTGTTTTACTTCAATAATATTTACAATATTAAATCTACAGTTGAAGCACTTTAAACAGAAGTTTTTCGTCATCAATCATAAAACATATCTATGCCCGGTGCATTGCAATCTGAAGTCAATTTTCTAAACAATAATTTAAATATTACCGACCTTCATATTACATATGATGAGAGAGGTATTGTAATTATACCAAATTTGATAGAGATTTTTACTAATAAGCACGAATTACGCTTATAGTAACACGAATTAACTGTTTTTAGCGCGATGTCCGTCTGTCGGTCTGTCTGTGGACACGTGTAGAGCAAATTCAGCTGAACGGATTGTTATAAAATTTCATATTCAAGCTTCGAAGGTGAATATCCCAATTTGATCAACTCGGTAAAGATCTGCCAATTGGAAGTGGTAATTTTACTAAAGTCACTTTTATGTGTTTTATGAATATTTCGCAACAGAGATATATTTCGAAAAATGTATTTAACAAAATTTGCTAAACAAATTATAACTACTTTTAACTAATAACAATTTTCGATACAGGTAAATATTTTTTATATAATTTTTTGATAATAGTATATAATTCTATAAATAGGTAGCAAATTTATGTCAAGACAATTTTGTTTTTAGTTACCATGACTACCGCAATTGTTTTTATACAAATTTTTCTATTCCAACAATTTATTTAATTCTTTAATACAATGACGGTCGATTCTGTAGTGACTATGCAATTTTATTTATTTAATCTCTCTAATTGTCAAATGTATCTCCAGCATCTCCTCCTAAACCCCTGAACCGATTTTGATGGGAGTGGTGTCTTTTTAATTGGTTCATTCCCTATTTGAGAATAGGCATCATCTTTATACGATTTCATCTTGTTTATAATGCAAATGTCAAATGACAGCTGTGTGACGTTATGTAAACTACTGATGATATAAGTGTTGCTTTTGAGTAATATATAATAGTGCAATTGATATTTTATTATCATTATTATTTGTTTATTTATTTATTTTTATTATGTTTATATGTTTAATTACTATTTTCGACTTCAAACGTGACCCTTTAAGGGTCACGGGTTTCCTAGTTTTTCTTTTAATTAAATAAGAAGTTAATGACATAAATTAACACAAACACAAATTACACTAATATACAAAATACAAAAAAAGAAACATAAATTACAAATACAAACTTTAAACGATGTAAAAAACTAAAATAAACTAATAAAATCCAAACAACAAATACGCGAATTTAGTAAAATAAAGCAAACTAGAGACTTCTGGTACTCTAAGCGTAAAATAAAGCGTGTTTTTATTTTACTAAACAAAAGCGAACTTAATGAAAGCGAAGGCGAACGTAAACTGGACGATGCAATGCGGAAAAAATACAAAATTTTACTAAAATAACCAAATTGTGACTTCTACCAAAGTTACCAAAAAATTAGTTAGTTTTAGAAATATGAATCAGGTTACAACAATCACTACCCTGTTACAATATTAACTGACTATATATTTCAAGAAGGTAAGTTAATCTCATCATCAATTAAAATAATTAAGGAAGTCGGAAATTACAAAAATATGATTTTACGTGTTAAAGTTCTATGATCGATAGTCGAAGTGATTATTCTGTATATAATTTCAAAAGATCATTCTAAAAAAGACTGTAAAAATATTCAAAATTTATTTCACCGCGACTATATAACAGGAAACAAAAGGATAAGTTAGAAATCCTTTAATAAAAAGGATGTAGATATAGTATAAAAACAATAAAACATAGTATGGCATAAAAAATACAAATAAAATCCTTTAGAAAAAATAAGAAAAACGGAGCAAGTAAACTTTTGAATTACAATGTGAAGAACACAGGCCACGAAAAGATTCCGACAATTTTTAAGAGCGTCCTTTTAAGACCCGGTTTAAAGTTTTAAATTACTTTTTAAATTTATCGAGCCGTGGTCCCGCTTGTTTTCTATTAGTCAAAAAAGACGAGAGAACTAAGAGGAAGGGGGGGAGGGTAGTAAAAAAAAGAAGAAGTTCGTATAACGTAAACGCCAAACTTTTTCCACAAGTCTATTCTTTCAACGTTCCGTTAACGGGACTGGAGCCCCGTCTCACGTTAACGGAGAGAAATGCAGAAATATTTTATAATAAAGTTTCTTCGTGTTAATCATCGTTTTATGTTTAGCCAATGAGATTATCATACAAATTTTGTTTTTTACATTATAATCAACTGTTTTAAGTTTGGAAAGGAGACGAGAGAAAAAAAAAGGCTTTATTGTAAAGCGATGAACAAGATATTCGGTTCGGATGGAATAAGAAAGTTTATTTGAATTTTGAGACAAAGTCTAAATTGTACATTAAAATTAATCATGTTTCTTCTTGGTATTTATTTGCATATTATTTTTAACACTTTCTTTATAATATTTTTTAGGTGATGTTTTAGAAAAATATACTTTTATATTTTCGTATTTAATGAATTGCACATTGTTTTAAAAAAATTTTATTCAAAAATATACATGAAAATAACTGCGTAATTATATATTTCAAAGCAAAATTATGTATAATAAATAAGAAAATTAATTTTCAAGTTGAATGTTAAATTTTCATTTGCCTAAGAGTATAAAATAATATCTCCTAGTCTCATACAGATTTATAACCCCATAGAGAAAAATGTGGAGTGCAACGACAGCTACTCCCTACACTCCTTATTATTATTATTGCAAGCGCCCCACGTTTTTCTGTACGGGGTTATATATCTGTATGGGGCTAATCTAGGAGAAATTATTTTATACTCTTATAATCCCGTGTTAAAACATGGTATATTAAAAAAAAATTAATTAAATAATATTTTTTTCGAATAAACTGAAATAACAATTTAATATTTTCATAAATTCTGTTAAAAGCAACATTCTTCAAAATCCATCTTCTACATCCGACAAAAAATATTTCAATCACACCATATTAGTGCACTAAATTTGTAAATAATCACTCTGTCGCGCGCTTTCAAGGAATACACAGTGATTTTACTGTGCGCGCGCGTGCGCATGCCCGTCCATTGTATTCAAAACGGGGCCCCGCCGAACACTGATGTACGATTCCTAATAAAACGCTTTGCATTCAATAGTACATGTTCCGATTCGTGCTTCAATACTAAATCAAACTATGCATATATGCTATGCTATGTTATGTTAGCTATACGTTACTATATTGTGTAATACGACATGGTATGTATGGGCATGTGGTCATTGAAACAGGTTCTAAGATGAGTGGCTTATTTCAGAGTATTCATTTGGATGGAAAATTATTTTCAAAGCTTTAAAATCAACTAGAACAATATATACAGGGTGTTCACGATCTTCTCTTTAGAGGGCGATAGTATATATCAAAGGGAGTCGATAAACCTTAAATCGCCTTAGTAAACGTTGACTCATAAGCGAGATAGTAATTATTTTAGTTTTTAAATGAAACGATAAAATATAGGACAAAACCTTTCATATAGCCCCTATGTTCTACTTAGGAATTACGGAAACAGATTATTATTAATGAAAATGAACCATTTTTCAATTTCATCAAATAAAATACATTCGAAAAAAATCCAATTAAAATACAGGGTATTTACGGTTTTCTCTGTATTCTTTTAGGGGGCGATAGTACACCTCAAAAGGAGTCGACAAACCTTAAAACGCCTTAGTAAACGTCGTCTCATAATGCTTTTAGTTTTTATATTAAACAATTAATTTGTTTTAAACTCTAGAAATCTACTACTTAATCAGCATTATTCACTACAAAAGATGTTCGAAGTTATCACCATGTTGTTGTATACAAAGTTTCGCTCGGCGTATCCATAACTCAGCATCATATCGACTAATTAGATATTAGAATATCGATGGACTAAAGCACTAAAGAACAAGGTAAAAATAATAAAAATTTTAGTCAAACAAACATTATGGTAACAATTTTACCTGTCAAATAATAAACGTAATAACAATTTAACAATACTGATTAAGTAGTAGATTACCTAGAGTTTAAAACAAATTAATCATTTCATGTAAAAACTAAAAGAATTACTGAATTATTATCTCGCTTAAGAGACGACTTTTACTAAGGCGTTTTAAGGTTAATCGTCTCCTTTTGAGATGTACTATAGCCCAAAATTTTAATTGGATTTTTTCCGAATGTGTTGTATTTGATGAAACTGAAAAATGATCCATTTTTATTAATTCGTAATTCTGTAATATAAAAGTAGAACATAGGGGCTATATGAATAGTGGAAAGTGTTTGTCCTATACTTTTTTGAACACATGGCGTGATTGTATATCTAGAAATTTTAAAAGTGGCTATTTATACAAACAATATGTATACGCAATTGGCTATTTATACATACAGTATTTTTACGCAATTGGTTATTTAGGGTAGGTTAGGTTAGTAGGTTGGTTTAGGTTTTTTTTTTTAGTATGTATAAATAGCCTCATCCAGAAATTTTAGGATGACGGATATCGGCAAGAATTAATTAAAGTTGCAATAACATTACTGTATATCAAATTTATTGTAAAGTCGCCAATATTTCGCTACCTATAAGCTTCTTCAGAGCAACATACTAAAATAGCAAATTAGGAATTATTAATTAATTAATTATTAATTTATTAATAATTTCGGTGCCAGTAAGTGTTTAAAATATCAGTTGATATAAAAAAAGTGATGTCAAATAACAGTCATGGTAGAAAAATTAAGCTATACAAAATTGAAATTCGAACACAGCCGATCGTCAAAAATCACTTACATATTCTTCGTTTGACAAGTGATTATTATAAATATTATGATCGAAATTATTTAAATATAGTTTGAACTTCGCCCACGTTTCAACCAATCTGAACACTAATTCACAACGATAATACAAAAATTATATAAACTCCCATTTATAATCACGGCATATAAATACATGCGTATGCATATACAAGTTATTTATGAATGGCGTTACGAAAAAAAAAACATGTTTTTGTAGTGAAAATAATAATGGCTCTTTTTTTCCGCCCATTGGCTCTATATATATTTAATTATAATTGGTCATATAGTACTGATATTCAAGGTTACATTGCATTACTTTGATCGTATGTTAAAGTTGTGATTTTTATAAAAGTTTTAAATTCTAAGTTGGTGGATCGATTAGCATATTCCATTTAAAATTGTGCACAAAATTTTGCGTGGGTTGAAATGGTATTAGTAACTTACTGAGTAAGAGTGTTTTGTTTTTTGCTGTTTTATTGACTAACTCGATTTGTGTTGTGTTCAAGATCGAGTTAAAAACATTTAAAAAAAAATACTTGCACTTTTTAAATAGTCAGTAAGTGCTTGTTGTATTGTTTTTATTGAAGTGGTGTAATTGATATTGTCTTATGTCTAGATACGGTTTATGGATTTTGAGATATGTAATAGTATATTATACACACTGTAAAAGATAAATCTTAAATTTATGTAATTGTACATAGATTATAACAATAATAATATTTTGTAATTTTATTATGATAAAATTATATACCATGTAAAATTATATAAATTTTTTATAAAATTATGTAAATTTTTTACAGTGCAGGCAACCGTAGGCCAGTGGTAGCGTGTTGGACTAGGACTCCAACGTTTCCTGGTTCGCGCTGCGCTCACCAGAAATGAAATTAAATATTATTTCTGGTATTAAAAATCTTGTACCACTGAACTAATATCGGCTGGGTCTGAATGGTTTGGAACCCTCTATAAGTTGTAGATCCCTTGCTTGGTTGTGAATTAACGACCCGCGCCATTGACAATGCAAGTAAAAATTGTTGAGAAACTATATGTTCAGCTTTTCGAACTGTTCTACCTAGGAATTACGGGAACTGATGAATAGTATGTATATTATGTTAGGAGAAGTAGAAAAACGATGAATATTTGTGTTGAACCAAAGAGAATATATTATATATATAATATATTATATTCTCTTTGGTTGAACCCAGATATTTGTGGCCGAGGCAAAAGCGAAGCCAATCAATCTGAACAAAACAGACAAAAAAAAACTTTCTAAAGAAAACATTCTAAAAAGTGCTTAGATAAATCCGTTCCCCTTAAAAGAGTAAATAGTATTACCCTAAATAGGTAAATTTTAAAAAACCATTGTTTTTACTCCAGAGAAAGTGTGGAAAATGTAAACAATTTTTCAAGCAAATAAAAGCAGTCTATTAGAATTGCATAATGACAAATTTTATATTATTTCAGGGCAATAATATACGAAAAAAAGGGTACATAATTGCCCATTCGTGTGTGGCCAATGTGTAAAAAGCAATACATTTTAAAATACATAAATAAAGGATAATATTTTACACTAATAATGGTACAAATTCAATTACCCTTAGAAATTTTTACTCTTATCCAAAAAATTTGAACGATGTGGTTAGAAACAGTGAGTTTTATTAGATAGTTTAATTTAACAGCATGTGCATATAATATTATAACTGTATTATTCAACAGAAGAATATATACCTAATAAAAATGAGAAATATAATAACTTTTTCCTTTAATAAAAACGTAGTCATTAACTTTTTCCTGAAAAATCACAAAAAGTCTATCTCATCAATATATATCTTTCCTGGTTTTACAAGCTCTGACGACTGACTCTCTACCTGACAGGAATACATTTTAAAATCAAGCACACACACACAGACACACACACTTTGTGTGTAAAACACTAATAAACGATTAAACGTTACGGCTTTACGACGCTGTGTCGCGTCTTTTTCAAGAGTTCAATCTATTACATTGGCGCCACTGACAGCGTCAACTGGTCGGCCCTCGTTCAAATGCTAAAGTCAATGTCATGTGCAATCCGATGTTGTAAACGGGACCTTAGTGCTGTTGCACTTCTCCCTACCTGTCGCCAGATACATAATACCGACTCGTGCCTTGCGATGTCTGTAACATTTTGAGTTTGGAAATTTTGAAATTTTGTTTAAAAAATACTAGTGATAAAATATGAGTTATATATAGGTATATTTGAATAAAGTTAACTACACTATAATAAAATTCGATAATTTTACATAAAAATCTACAGACATCAATATTTTTACAAAATGTATGTAATATTATTTACAAATATTTTACGAAAATTTTCGCACTATACTTCAGTATTTATATATAAATATATATAATAATATAATAAAATACTAAAATATTTTGTATTATTTTACAAATACAATAATACAAAATATTTTAGTATTTTTACAGATTATTTATATATGAACACTGAAAGTAAATAATATTACATACATTTTGTAAAGATATTGGTTGCTCCAGGTTTTTATGTAAAATTACCTAATTATTTTTTACAGTGTACTGTTATTGATAAGTAAGTTTGAATAATAATGGGATAACGGTATGCGATAAATGAAATTAATAACAAGCAAGCATTAAATTTCTGTCAATTTCTTGTAAATCTAATATTTCGCCAACAAATTTTTTGTTTAAATTCTGTGTACAATAAAAAGTATTATAGTATATTATAGTAGTATTATAACAGTATTATAGTATTATTTAAAATTTATAACAATAGTATTTATTTCTAATTATACATATAAATTTGCATACATTAATTTAATTTATATTTTTGAATAAAATTACTTTAGATTCAAGTTCTGTATTAAAATTTATTTATAATCAACGTTTCGACGAAACTCAACGTTCGACTTTATCAGGAAAAAACTGATACAAATGATAAAATCGAGCGTTGAGTTTCGTCGAAACGTTGATTGTAAATAAATTTTAATACAAAACTTGAACCTAAAGCAATTTTATTCTGTATAATGAGTTCTGAAAGATTTTTTATTTTTCTTTATTGTTAAATTTGTACAATACTATATAACTGCAGTAAAAATTTTCATAAATCAAGTAATACAAAGTTATTTAATTTTTTTTAATATGTTAGCATTTTACACTTGCTAATAATTTACTTGCGTGACAGTAAATACCGCGTCTAACACGAGCTACAGAACATAAAATTGTATACAGTTTTAAAACTACTGTTTTATGGAATTAGTCCTTAAGTATATTTTGCTTATTGCCAGCAATACATCTTTGCTGTTCATAAATTCTAGTGGGTAGTAAAGTTATAGTATCTAGGAAACGTAGAGTAACAACAGGTTTACACACTCACTTTACAATCTGCTTCTGGAATTATAGATATCTGAACAAACCCTAAAAATAAAACTACACATATTTATTAATATTAACCAGAAATATAAGTTTAATATATTTATTTAATCCATTTTCTACGAAATGCATGTGGGCTGCAAATACAGTTCCGTATAAATATTTATATTAATTTTTTTTCTGTATTAATTAGTTTACGAAAAAAATATTTAATTGTTTGCTTATTATATATATCTATATATTATTATATATCTATGCACTTAGATTTTATCGAAATTTACATTTATAAATAATAATTGATACAGATTTTCGCTAACCTGTTTTATATTTGTGGTTATACAAATTTGTTATGTTTTGTCACACCTAAATTAATTAACTAAATTAACATTAATTAGTTTATTATTAAGTTTTGTCGCCGGTAAAATTTATTTCTAATTAATAAATAAATCTATTGAAATTAATCAAAAATTATATGGTAATTACATGAAACTCAAATATTTTTCAATGACAGTATAGATGAAATTAATTTGAAGAGATAATATCAGTGTATTAGTCATAATTAAAATTAATTTTAATATGTGTATATTTATTTAATAATAAATCCATATGCGCAGTTGCGCGGCTTTACCAAAAAATAAAAATCCATATAAGTACGTAGTTTTGAATACGTGTTCTTTTTTTCAATTTATTATTTAATGTTAATTAAACAAAATGAAAATTAGATTTATTATAAATGTTTTTTGACATAATATATAATAATAGTAATTTATGAAATAAACACATATAGTAGTTTTTTTTTTTTTTAGGAATGGGGAATTAGTGAAAAACAGTGACTTTATCGTTACAAAGGAAGAGTATGTTTTTTACACAGCAAGTATTGGAGAATCGAAAAATTGTGCTAAAATGACGATTCCGCCAGTGGCGTAGAATTTAGAAAGGATCAACCTCTCACTTGCCCCTGTTGTACGCCACTGGCAGTAGCCAGAAACTTTTATTTAACATAATTTAGTATGGTGTACGGTACCTACATTTCCTGCCAAGTATGATAAGGATACGTCAAGTAGTTTTAAAGTACTGGGCAAAAATCGTTTTTAAATTTTTATATAAAACACCCTGTAGCTCAGTAAGGAGCCACATTTTATCTCAGTGATTTGCATTAAATCTTCATATTCTGAGCCCAAGATACTCCAGTTAAAATTAGGAATAGTTATTCTGTTACATCCTGTATATATATATATATATATATATATATATATATATATATATATATATATATATATATATATATATATATATATAAAATAATAACAGAAACTGTCATTAAAATTTTTAATAATTGTTTCATTTATTTGTTATTAACAATTTTTGTAAGGACATTACTAATGTCACAAGGCTATTGTGCGCAAGCGTAAAAGAGTTGGTGAGATATAATTTTGAAAACGTATGTCGTAGCAAATGACTGCTGACAGCTGCATTTCAATAGCTTGTATCGGTAACCATGGCAATACATGTGCGTCTGATTCAGAAGCCGACAAAAATTTTGCAAAAACATTACAGACGTCATCACGATATGTTTTTGCATTTTTTAGGAAATCTGGGCATCTTTGAGAAAAATGATAAATGAAACATCACTTTTTAAGCCATTTCCAAAACAAAATAAAAAAATATGCTAAACTTTCCCAATCTTTTATTGTCAACTTTTCAAACTTGTAGTGGCAAAATTATTTATAGTTCATAAAACAATGCTTTTTTGTTAACTTAAAGTCTACTTTAGTTAAAGTGTTTGTTATGAAATCAAGCGATATATCGTAATATATTATATGTAAATTAGCTGCAACAAACAAGTCAGGGAAAAATAATATACTAACTATGACACATATTTCTTTAATCTCTCGCATAAATTATAAAGCAATACTGTCCTCAACATTTCGATTTCAACATTATTGCACACAGATCAATCAATACGGACAAATCTATTAATTGGCCATTTACACAAATCAATTATAATTGAGTTGAAGACCTTTCTACTAAACTATTTAACTAAATGTTCTATTAGCGCGCTGTGTAGTTAAGCTGGCGCCAATTATTCTTTCCGCATATACGACCACACATTTTACACCAGTTTCCTAAGTACATACATGCGGTCCATACATGTCTTTCCGATAAATCGCAATAACAGTTATTTATAATACATTTAAGCAGGAAAAAATTATGAGGAAAAACTTGTTAGTTTATAACCTCAAATAATTCATATTTGCTTACAGTGTCTGGACAGCAAATAGACGCGGACATACGCAAATGAGATTATTGAAAATTTTTAATTGTCCACTTGTGTTGTTTTACCGTTATTCATAATAAATTGTTTTATTGTCGTATAAATTAATTATTTATTTACGTAGGATTTATTTATATGGTGATAACAGATTTATAATATTTTATTCAACTAACGTGTCATTAGTATACTCTGGCGTTATTATGCAAAAACAGAATCATCTATTTCATCTAATTCGAATTAGTTGGCTAAATTTTAGATGATTTGTCTAATTTGATTATATATATATATATATATATATATATATATATATATATATATATATATTGCTCAGTATTTTTTTAAAAAACCTATTTTAAATTAAAGTATAGTGAAATTCATCAAATTAAATTTATTTATATATTATTTTTTATTTACATACCATATATATTTGTATTCAAGTGCTTCATTTGAGGCCAATAATATGCAACTTCATATTTGTTAATGGAACAGCCAATAAATATTTACTGATTTTGAATAAATTAGATTATTTTCAAAAAAATGTAACATAAGAATGTGTCAAAAAATCAGAATCATAAGTTATTTATGTTTATAGTAAAAAATTATAATTTAATTGAGCAGTTTCGTACTTTACATATTTTATTAATATGTGTGTCAAACATTAAACTAATTGTAAAGAGAAGATCAATTACATATTAATAAATTAAAAATTGCATCAAACCATAGTTTATACGGAAAATCCAACTATGCGTGAAAATATGAAAAACAGAATCTGCAAAGCATTTTCAACCATTTCACTTGATATGATCTATTTCGTCCAAACTAATTTTATTAGACAAATAGAAAAATGTATTTAAGTTGATGGACAAAATAAATTTCATGAAAGAACAAAGAAACTTATTCATGTATACTATACAAAAAGGAAACCAGATTTAATGTAATATATGTACATTAAACTAATGTGTTTTGTGCTACGTAGATATTTCTCAATATTTTTACAAAACTCCTTTAAGCTGGTTAACAATTACTTTATCTGAAAAGAGCATAATTAAAAATCACCAGCCTACATCGAATAATATTAATAACCGAGAAACATAAATCCAAGTCGATAAATAAATAACATAATACATTTATGTTGCAATCATTATTTCATTTCATCGTCTTAAACCACACTAGATTAGAAGAAAAATCAAATATTGGCAACAACAGACCATTACATTTCATACATTTGAAACATAACAAACTGAAATATCCAGTTCTGTTCCATTCCAATCGAATTGAAACGACCTTCTTGGCAGTTGGCACCACTGCTAAACAAGTGCCTGGTTCGCCCACAGTTGGCGGCAGTGTGGCGCCTAAACTAACTTTATACAAAGTTTACACACCGAACGAACAGGGCCTTAACGTTGTGTGTTAACTTTAAAGCTTACGTACGAAGAGAGAAAGAGCAGTTGATATTTAACGCTTATGAACACGACCTTTTCCATGTAGCAAGTGAATTGTTACCAATATATTTATATACGTTTACTTGTAAGTGTGTGTGTGTGTGTGTGTGTGTGTGTGTTGATGTATATGTTGTCATGACGACCACGCGATTTAATTGACCTCTGCCGATGGTTTGATTTTTCGATGGTAGCTTTATAGACACTTCCGGGTTTTTTTATTTATTAATTTATTGTTGATTATGCTAAAGATGATTTGATTTATGAAGTTTGTAAGACATTAATGTAAATCTGTTTCAAAGATTTCAAAATTTTAAAAATCTAATAACTAGTTTCATAATAAACACTAAAGTTGACTTCAAGCATTCTAAAAAGCTATATTTTATTGACAACAACAAATAATTTTTCCATTAGAAGTGCACTGTAAAAAATATACCTTAAATTTATGTAATTTTATATGTATGTTATGTAATAAAAATAACAACATTTTGCAATTTTGCTATGATAATTTATGTAATATTACATTTTTTATGATAAATTACATTTGCAAAGCATGTAAAATTACATAAATTTTTTACAGTGTGTTGACAAAGAAGCATCATTTTATTGACAACAATAATTATTATTATAATAGAATTTAAATGCGATGCTTTTTGATCGATTTAAAATTGACTTTAGTTAAAATATTTATTATGAATCCTTTGAATTTAACAAACACAAAAATCTACATAAATACAGGGTACACTTTCAAGTGATTCACTAAAATTTTAAACATATTACTGATAGTGTAAACGACACAATATGAAGTATAAGATTTGTTTTTTTTTTTATTTATTGTACTTTTATTTAAGTTTTATTATATTAAATAAAAAATTAATTTTTCTGATTAAAACCAATATAAATAATGGTACGTTTTAAAGCTAGTAGTAAAAACAAAAATGTGTTTACTATACAACTTCTTGCACAAGTATAACAAAATCTAGATACAATTCAAGATCGAAGTATAATAGGACAATCAAATTCTAGTTTCATAGTTATATATTACAACTGCAGATGACACTGCAATTCCCCTTTCTCTACAAACACATATACATAATATATGTCCAGAAATTCCCGGATACATTTACGATTGTATCCACAAATGGACGATTTGCGTCAGAGAAACGGGACAGCGTAATAACTCATCACCAAGCACCAGAATATGTCATATGCAGAGACATTAGTCCGCACACAAACACTAACTGTGTGCACGCCTATGATGGTAGGCAACGTGCCAAACTGCAGCGCAATGTGGGTCACATTTGATGCATTTTATGCATTTACTATTGTTGACGTAAAGACTAGCCGAAGTTTATACAGATGATGGACTGATATAGACCAATAAAAAGTGGATTTTCGAAAAAACAAACAAAAAATAAATAATGTATATATTTTTTGTTAAACTGTAAGTTTATTTCTATATTTACTTTAAATATTTGTTATTTGACCAAACAGTAACATTATTAATACGAGTAATTATCTTAGATATTTTCAAGATTTACTTATAGGTTTTTTCCTTAATTTAGAACTAAAGATTCAATTTTATCTAACTACTTCAAAAATGTTTAATATGAAGTTTAAAACAGAGCCGTCTTAAAATTATAAGCCCTTGGGCAATCCAGTGTGCTGTGGTCTCTATGATAACCAATCACAGAAATGAAATGTAAATGATATTATATAGAATAAATTTAAATGTCAAATACATTTTTCAAATAAAACGCCTTTTCAATCATCGATGTTTCGATATACTTTACATATATCATCATCAGGAAAAAATATACATATGCCATTCACTGAAATATAGTAATAACTGGAACGCGCACTGGCCGCTCAAATGCGAGCCGAGAGAGATAGCGATATACGGGGATTCGCGTCTTTGTCGTATAGTCCGTTCAAAGAGTTTCTATTGGCTTAGCATTGCTACTACATGATAATTTAGATAGCTATAGAAAAAAAGAATCTCACTGCTATATGTCAAATTAATATATCAAAAATGATAAAAATACCTTTTATAGAGGAATTCCCCAATAAAATCTCATTACGTATCGTTTAGCCGATGCATTTAGCTACAATTTAATATGCAACAACATAAGATTGTCGAATTTTTACCGCAAGAAATCGCATTTGAATTTCAAATGCGCAGAAGTGTAAGACAGTGATAGAGATCCCCGTATCTTCTATCTCTCTCGGCTCGCATTGGCGCTACTAGAACACATAGGCAGTGCACATTCCAGTTATTACTATATTTCAGTGATGCCATTACAGTAAATAAACAGAACACAGAAACAAGTTACTAAGTAACAAAATACAAGTAACTAGATTATAAAATTTAAAAAGATAAGACACTAATTTAAGGGGGGAAATACATGTAAAAATATTTTTTTTCGATTTTGCTGATATAATTGCTTATACATCGAAGATTTATCCAGCAAAATATCTAACCAATCAGAAATGTATTTACCGAGAAAAAGGCATTTTTCTACCTACGCTTTGGTAGCCGCTTTGGCTAACCGACGACTTTAAGGGGGGAGATACATGTAAAAAAAATTTTTTTTTGATTTTTTTTTTTAATAAATTAATTGCTTATACATCGAAGATTTATCCAGCAAAATATCTAACCGATCAGAAATGTATTTACTGAGAAAAAGGCATTTTTCTACCTGCGCCTCGGTAGCCGCTTTGGCTAACGGGCGACTTTAAATAAGTTTTTTTCGAATCTTTTTTTTACAAATGGCGGGCGTGATAAGTCGAGCAATTTTCATACAAATAAGTTGAAACTTTGTGTGTTTAAAAGGAAATAGAATTTTATTCTATATGAAATTCTGATATAACGAAAATATTAACATTAAATTATTTTTAGGGGTGTCTAAAGTAAAAAAAAATGCTGAAAATTTGACCTTTTTTTTCACAATGAGTTAAAATGATAAAATATCCGTTTTTTTTGTAGTTTTCGTAATTCACATAGAACAAAATATACCGGAGAATCATGATCAGTGACTAAAAATTTAAAAAAAAATTATTTCCGGCTCCAGGAATTCCCGCCAATCGACCGGGCAAAGCGAACGCGACATCAATTAAGATTGGTTTCAAGATCACCCAGAGGTCACAGAAAGTTAAAGAAATTCATAAGTGTAGTTGATTATATGTCACATAGAATAAAAGAAACTACAGCATTGTAGCTTGTTTCATTCAGCCAAAAAAAAATTCTAAAAAACCTTATTTTTTTAGGTCGTTACATGTATTTCCCCCCTTAAGTAAAATTAGGTTTCCTGGTAAATTTTGTTACCTAGTAACTTGTTTTTATGTTCCGTTTATTTATTGTATATGTCATTTGTGTCATTTTTTCTGAAGATGTACGTAGAATACAACAAAACGTGGATTTTTTCATTAAAATTGATAACAGATCTTAATCCAAAAGCCGTTTTATTTTAATATAATGAATTCTGAAATATTTTTTACTATGTTAAATATATTTTTATTATCTGCAAGTCAATTGACATATACAGATTAGCATATGGTCCCTATGCTCGTGGAGCAAGGGCCCAGTGTGCCCATACGTTAAGACGGCACTGGTTTAAAATATTCACAAATTTCGCTAAAAAAAAATAGGTTATATAAAATATTTTTATTTTCTGGTTTTATTCCCAAAAAAAGCAGTTTATTTTATTCGGTTTTTAAGGATTTTAAAATATCGGTTACGGTAAACGATTAACGTTAATATTTACAAAAATATCGGTTAACCGGTTTAATTAACCCGTTTTGTTTTTTACTGGTATCATGTTCTACAAATATAATAACGAATATATAATAACAAAATATAAACATTAGGTTGGTGCATTATTATCATTATCAGGCGTTTTTGTAGGCGGATTACTTTTTTTTTTTTTTTAATTTTATATTTATATGTTTCTTTTTCATAATAAACGCCTGATAATTATACACCAACCTAATAACTTTTGCCTCCATCGCAACAGGAAAACTATGTCTTCCAATGAAAATAATTTACATCTCCTGAAGCAACAAAGTTTTGGTGGCAGTGTTAACAGTCATATATATATATATATATATATATATATATATATATATATATATATATATATATATATATATATATATATATATGACTGTGCCAGTTAGTTCAGTTGCTAACAACAAAGTTTTCTTTAATTACTGTTTCGCTGCTAATTGGCAAATGATATCAGTTGAGTCTTTAACAGTTTCCTAGTTTACATGCGCCCAGTGGTTCGAAGAGGGAATTTTACGCGCTTCCACAAACGCCAAGCGGGGGGGGGGGGGTTGAATTGTAACAGATGTGACCAGAGAAGCACAACATTGCAGGAATGTCTTGGTGAATTGTACTTGTACGCGCGTTTTTTATTCGCACACTGCTTAAATTGTTTTTGGAAAACTATACTGCGAACAGATGGTGCAATTGCGAGGTTGTTTTTTTTTATATATTTTGAGGGGCCGAAATCGGAATGTAATTTATGAGTTTATATTTCGATGGAAAAAATCTGGTGTGATAAAAACATGTTCAATTTTGATGTTGAAGGAATTAATGTCGTATCAGATTGAGTGTTTGTTTTATTTTAGTTTTTATAATAAATGCTTATGCTAGAAGCTCAGCAATTATAACTAATACCGATTTTAAAACAATGCAACTATCATAAGGCCAGGACTAAACCATTGAACTCAAACAAAACGATCATTTAAAAACGCTTAAAACGTTGTAACTCAATAGACCTAACAACAAATTTTAATTAATTTAATTTTTAGTTTATAGAAAAGGGTATATTCAGTGGAATATTTTCTTATATGTTATTTTTATATTTTTATCATAATAATTTATTGAATGTTCTGTTATAAACAGCTTGTAAATGTATTGTGTAGACAAAAAATAAACGAGTACAGAAATATTTTCATATTTTTTCTGTAACTCTACTCTCTTTAAACAATTTATTATACACTTTTGTTAATATTATGTATTATTCTATAGGCTCTATAGTACTAAAAAAATCTTTTTCGTTTTTTATAACAAATGAAAATATCTATTTATTAAAAAAGACAAAAGATTTAATTTTTTTTAGTAATAATGTGTTTTCAATTAAGTAACTCACCAGTAAAATGCTAATTTAGTACAAAATACAGAATACGTTTTCATTGAGTATTTATTAAATTACATTCTAAAAAAAATTATGTAATTTTACCCACAAATTATGAGACACTAAGATGCCCAGTATTTCTAGGTATAATTACTCAACTACTGTAATTTTACATAATTGTTTAAAAATACATATCAGAACTATTACAAACATTACGTAATACCATATTATCAATGGGATGGAAAAATACATATTTATGTAATATTACAGTTTTTTTAGTAAAGTCTCTTTTAGTAAATTTACAGAACTTCAGTAAATTTGCTGTCAGGAATTTTCCATAAATTCTGTAATATTACGGTTGGTATAATACATTTCTAAATTTACATAAAAGATGTATTTTGAAATGAATGAAATTACACTTAAAATATTTTATTAGTATTATTACACAAAATATGTACTAATTCTCATTATTTTGATGAATTATTACAGATATTAATCTGCAAACTGTAATTGTACATAATTTAAGAAGTTATACCAACAATATGTAATTCTACATTAAGTATGTGATGTAATTTTCAGAAAATAAACAATGTTATATAGGTCATTTTTACTTACTTTATGCGATTATTATGAATTATGTAAAAATTACAGAATTTTGAGGTATAAATGCAGAATATTTATGGTAAAATGAAATTGCAGAATTTTTATAGGCAAATTGTTATGTAATTTCGCTATTTTTTTACATTCTATATTAAAGTTTTATAAAAAGTGTCTTATAAAAAATTTAAATTTAAATAATTTAAATATTAATTATAATTTTTCAAAAATTATGGACATTCTCATTATTAAGTACTTATTTGTATAAAGCTACATTTAATCACAACACATTAACTTAACTACTTCTTCATTTAACAAGTAACACCCATGAACACTATTAGAAATAAGACATCTAACGATCTTTGCTCATTCAGCATCTCATTATTTTAATAAACATAACTTCATCTTCATCTTGAACGTGTTGAAATCACGTCCGTATAATGAAGAAATCCATTAGTCTTGTACTGCCTCCATCTTACAATTCGAAAAACTACACGTCAAATTAATAATTACATACAACGCAAACAAAAAATAGAGACACAAGACATTATTTCGTAGTTGGGTTGTATTTTTTTTTTCAGTCGTGTTGTAGACGATTTTTCTTCCATTTTTTTTGTGTTTTTTGTCCGCTTTTTTGTTTTGGTATGTTGTTTTTTTTTCACTGTCCAACGTAATTCAATGTGACAAACGAACAGGTTTCGTTCTATGTGGCGGTACTGTACTGGAATTTTTAAATAAAGTGCATATTCACGAAACTCTAATTATTTACTCGACACGAGATACAAAATATCTGGAATTTAATTGAATCGGTTGTGAGATCTATACAGGGTTGGACTGGATAATAAATTAGGCCCGGGGAAAGTTACAGGATAGACCCGTTTTACATTCTAAAATTGTTCAAATACGTTACGTTTTTATATTATTTTATTCGAATTTACATGGAAATGACGTTACAGAAACATAAAGATGAATTGTAAAAATGACACATATATAAAATTAAATATAATTCTTTATTTAAATCTAAGTTAAAAGACGATTTTATAAATGACTTTTTTCATAAATTGATGTTTTTAGAATAAATAATTCTTAAAGTTTGGCAAAACTCAGAGATCAGTTTAAATTTTTTGACTGTCGTCGGTTACGGCCCATAATGATGACGGCCCACTTAGAAAAGCCAGTCCAACTATGGATCTATACCAATCATTTAAATACTGTGTTTAATTTTAAAGATTTTTTCTGTTAAAATAAAATATTTTGAAATTCCGTAAGAAATCTTATTGCACATAGCAAAGTAATTTTCTGGCTGAATCTCAGAATTTTACAAGTTCTTGAAATATTGTTTTAAACAAAATAGTAATAAAAACTATTTACATAAGTAAATAATTATATCATTATACCAGGTAACTAGTAATTGGACACAAAATATAGAGTGGAACTTCAACATTCTGCAGTGAAAACTACATAGTTGTGTAGTTAATATTCAGTATTATATTATCGATAGATTGATAACGGAAGCATTAGGTACTTATGAAGAAAAAAATAACATCAATCAGTGTGATGTCACACAATAAAATTTGGCTTCCTTTAATTAATAATTTATCAAAATTTTATAATCTAGTTACTTATTTTGCTACCTATAGTAACTTGTTTCTATGTTCTGTTTATTTATGGTATATATCATTTGTATCATTTTTCCTGATGATGATATTCGTAAAGTACATCCAGGGTGGCCAAAACCTGGAAAACCGGGAAAATCGGGAAAAGTCAGGGAATTTTGTTGGTTCTGGAAAAGTCAGGGAAAAGTCAGGGAATTTCATTTGGAGTCAGGGAAAAAATTTGGTTGGCGAAGTTACAAAATTACAAACACAAATTTTGAGCAAATGTTGTGCAAATTTGTAATTGTATTATTATAAAATTCGCAAAAATTTTATGAATTTCACTTTTAGTATATTCAAATTAATCTTATCTCAATTTTTTCACACCTAGACTTAGAAATCATTATAATTAATTAAGTTCAAGGTTGTAACTCATCTTTATCTAATTTTAAACCGATTTTAATCAATATTTTGTGATTCATAGTACTTGGGAATTTATATTTGTTTAAATATAAAAGTCAGGGAAAAATGAAAAAAAGTTCTGGAAAACCGGGAAAAGTCAGGGAAATTGGTTTTCACAAAGTTTTAGCCACCCTGACATCGAAACATCGACACATTTTCAATAATCAACTTCAAATTCAAGCGGAAATAAATTGTCAACTTAAACATACTTGACCGTTTTTCTTAGGTCGAATATGCAGTTTCTGGCCACTCTGAACAGTGCAAATCGCATTTCTTGTACTTCTTTACACATTTTCAATAATCAAATTAAAATTTAATCGGAAATATACTTGATGTAATAGTTATCAATACGGTCATTATAGATGTAAAATTAAATACACTTGACGTTGTAGTTATGTTTAATGCTGCCACCATAGTAACTAACTGCTGTACAGTTATGTCATTATGTACTAGTTACATAATAGTCTCTTTCTACATAGGCAATATGGTAACATAATATTAATATTATGATACACTTGAAGAACAAAAAATCTAGATAAGGTCTGTAAAAACCGCTTAAAAAATTCACCGTAATAATATGACTTATACTTCAAAATAAAAATATATATTAAAAACTATAAATAATCTTAGAAAAGAATAATATATTTATTCTCGGCATCTGCAGCTGGTGCAAGTGATGCAAAAACCGATCCATCACCAAGTCCTCTAGCAATGGATCACTGCGAGTTCTTACTCAAGAGAAAGTAGCGAGCAGCGCAGCCCTTCTAAAGAGGGGGGGGGGGGCGGATGAAATACAGAATAGGGTGAAATGTCCGCAACAGTTGTTGCACAGACATACGGGACGCTCGTGACGTACGCACCGACGTACACTCACACGACCTTCCAATCTGCTTCCGTTTTCGATTCAGTGGTGCGAATCGGGATCCCAGAGATCTCTTGTTCCTTGTTTCTTAAAGCTTGGAAGAAACTCTCTGGCGGAGTTGAACTCGAACTAAGTTGGATCGGGCACCGCAAAAAAGTTTCACGAGTAGAAGATAAAAGATTGAGGAGGGAGGGATATTTGGGGATTATTTACGGTTCAATGTCAGGGTGACTATAAATGAGGATTTTCTTCCTAGGTTTTTTTTTTAATTTGCATTACTTTGTACGATTATATTTGTCGTTATACTCTTAAGAAATGTGTGTATCGAAATATAAATTTCGAGTTTAATTAATTAAAAATAGTCAATAGTCATTATTAATTAAAAATAATGATAATTTTTTCATTTTTTTTTTCATTTTTTTAGTATTAATTCATAGAAAATCCTCATAACATAATTATGTACATTGTATATTTTTCATTCAATAGTCAGTTTCCATAATTCTAAGACTGTATGTTCGAGAAATTGATATACTAGTTTCGATATTTTAGATCTTTAAGTTTCCTTTCAATTTTCCAAAACTACAGATTGACTTTCAATTGTATTCATTGTTTTTAAATAATTAGGTTTGGATATTTTAGAGAATTATTTTAATACCATAGACAAATAATATTTTGCATCGCTTGTAATTTTCAAATAAAAAATATATAAAAAAAGTAAATTTTTAAGCAAGTCAAAAATATAGAATTTATTATTATTATAAAAAAAAATATCAACACAAAAAATTATAAATAAATTAATAATAATAATAATAATAATAATAACTATTCAATATTATCAAATAATAAAGTTTCTGTAGTTTTTTTTTTTATTTTGTCATATGAAGTATCTATCTTAAAATAAATATTTAGTATAAAATTATTAATTTTTTCTTACTACTTTGTTGCATATAATTTATAATTCAATATTTGACTAGAAAATTACAAACAGAAAACACATATTTTACAATCTTTTCAAACAAAAAACCAGTTTCTATATTTACAAAATTAATCGAAAAGTTAACTGGTTTAAACCGGTTTTTCTATAAAAACCTGTTAAAGAACAAAAAACTGATATTATAATATAGTTCTTGATAAACCGTTAACCAATATTTTTTCGGTTACATACCCTGGTTTAAAGTGATAAAAACACTATGAAAAATGGTCGATTTTTATTTATTTTTCTTTTATTTAAACACAATAACAGAGAATAAAATTATTATTTGTGCGAGCGTTTTTGTAAAAAAAATGACATTGTTTTGTATAAATTACATTTTAGAATAGTGTTAATAAATGTTTGTAAAACCAACAATTTTTTTTGTAAGTGTTGATGTATACCAAATGGAACACCGGATATTGTCAAATATTTTTTACTGTGTAAAGTTGTAAAAATAAGTTTAAATTAGCATAGTAAAAAAATCTTTCAGAACTCATTTTATTAAAATAAAACGATTTTAGGTTGCAGTTTTGCATTAATATTTATTCAACCTATATCTTCATCAGGAAAAAATGATACACAGTAAATAAATAAATAGAACATAGAAACAAGTTACTAGGGAACAAAATAAATAACTAATAATTTAAGTAAAGGAAACCAAGATCCATCAATATTAAAAGTAGATTGATAAGAGAAGCAATAGAAATTTATATATTAATACTTTAATTAATATACATTAATACAGAACTACAACCTGAAACCGTTTTATTTTAAATTTTAATTATTTAAATTTTGCTTATTTTACAAACTGAGTGGTTACAAGATTGGGTAACATATACACTTCATAAATTATATAATATTATATACGTGTTCAAAATTAGCAGTTATTAAAAAATTACTAATAATAAAAAATAAATTTATTTAATTTCACGCAAATACTAAATTAATCACAAATCAGAACTAATTTAACTTGAAATACATACCAAGTAATCCTATTAAATCTGTTTTAAGCAACAATTTCCAAATAAAAAAAAAACACTGACAGCTTAAATAAGAAATATTCAACATTCGAATTAATTATAAATTCTAAACACATACACACATTAAAACACTCACTATATATACCATTAAAATTTATTGCAAAATATCAGCGCAACTTCACTTATCTTTAGTAGGCGTTAACATTTCATAATTAATATCGAATAAATCATAATTTATAAAACGCATAAAATCACTCGGACTGTGAAAGGTAGCTAAACAAAAAAACATCAACACAAAAATAAAAATGAACATCGGTTAGTATTTATTGCAATATACAGGAAAAAAAAAAACAAAAGTTGAAAAAACAATTGACAGTTGATTACCTATATTCAATATTTCGCCCACACGTTATTTTGCTAAAGATACTAATCTTTACGAATACTAAATTTGACTTATGTAAATTGAAGAATAATAAAAGAAATATATAAGTGTGTATTGATTGTTTATTGAAGAAGGTAGCGAATCAATTTTTGTGTTGGAGTTTTTTAGTGGACATTGAGAAATTAATTTATTGAGAAAAAATGCTAATTTGTTTACTGTATTCATATCTGACATTTGATTTTATAAATGATGTATCTACTTCTGATTCTATAAAAAATAAATTCTTCTATATTTGAAAAATTTATCTGATATTTGTTGCAAAAAATATTGTGTATGTTTGTATTAAAATACAGTATGTAACATTTTTAAAAAACTATTTATCAACGTCAAAATATTTATATACGACAAATATACAGGGTTAGACAAAAGTTAGAATTTAATATCTCAGAAATTATACTTAAAAAAATATTACGAAATTACATAGATTTAAAATGAAAAGACTTATGTTATAGTTCTGTATTAATATTTATTAATCAGCGGCGTATTCTACGTACTCAACGTACATCTTCAACAGGAAAAAGATAGAGATGACATTTACAGTAAATGAACTGAACATAGAAACAAGTTACTAGGTAACAAAATGAGTAATTACATCATAAAATGTATAGATTTTTTTTAATTAATGGATGCCAAATTTTATTTAAACTACTACCATCATAGTGATTGAAGTTATCTTTTTTTTATAAATTTCTATTGATTATCTTATCAATCTGCTGTTAATATTGATGGGTCTTGCAATTATTACAGTATCTTCGAATTTTACATCATATACTCTAACGCACGTTGAGCAATAGTAGATTTATCTGGATGGTTTATTGATCTTTTATGTTCATTTGAATGATTTAAAAATTGATTATATTCGTATTTTATTTTCTCCTAATTGAAGAACTTCTTGTCATAATAATTGCTAAATTAATCCGAAAAAATTAATGTAGTAACCACTAAATTTTCTTATTATAGTTCTTAAATTAAAATTTTAACATTTTTTGTTTAACTCAACCTAATATAACTTAACTTAAAAAGTTAACTAACAAAACGTAATTTCTTAAGTCCATTTCTAATTCTTTTTTTTTTGTGTATTTAATCTGTGTTATTTATTATAAATTATTTATCATTGCTGTCGATAAATTATACGTTTTGTCACATTCAAATTGTTATTTATTAGAAAATAATATTTTACTATCAATTACACATGCATTAGAATTTTACAATTTTCGATGTATAATTAAAAATTATATATATATAAAACATTAATAATAATTCACATAAAACATAGTTATTGTGACAGTACATATTACATACGCACACATGCATACATACATAAAATATGAAATTAATTAAATTGTCATATAGTCGGCCATTAATTTTACACAAGTGTTTTTAACAGATTGCAATGCTAAACCGTTTGGACATTCATATATTTATGTGAACTGATATCAAATTATTATTCTGTAGGTAGATGAATTTTTATGAATTGATATAGTTACTTTTAAATTGATTTTATTTTGAGAACGATTTAAAGGACTTTTAAGATTAATGGTGCAATTCTGGTCATTAAATTTAGCTTAAATTTTTAAATTTAAAGTAAATTTCAATTCTTGCCACTTACTTTAAGTGTGAAATTATTAGCTTGAATTCCTTTAAATTTAAATGGCATGCATGTTCAGAATTTCTTTATTTAAATGGCATGCACGTTCAGAATTGCTTTATTTAAATTTAAGTCGTCAATTTAAAGTTTTATTTAAGCTAAAAATCTTTAAAAAATGTGATGACCAGAATGATGATGATGAATGATAATTCTATTGTAAAAAGCCATTAAAATATACAAAGAATTTTAATTTTCCTGTCATCAAAATGTGTGATATTGTTAGAAACAGAAACGTGGATTTTTAATCAATTAGAAATAGGTATTTTGAAAATTTGAAATAGTAATATTATATATATATATATATATATATATATATATATATATATATATATATAAATAATATATAATAAATAATAGAATTAGGTGGTATTTGCTTATTTTGTATTATTATGTGTGATGTAAGTGAAAAGAATTATTTTTTTTTTAATTAATATTGTTTTGTCTTTTTGCAGTAGGTGGCATGTCCCGTACGCCGAAGCCCTTGGCGACGGCAAAAAAGGTACCGCCCCCGGCTGTGCCGCACGAGTTCCGGCATTCGGGCAGTTCGTTCGGTTCAGCGGGATACGCTTCCAGCGAGGATGCCGTCTTCTTGGCACCCGGACAAAATGAACCACCTGGTGTTCCTAGAGGTAGGGAATTACACTTGTCTTCTTCTTTTTTTCACATTATGTATTTGTATTTTAAGACAAGAATATATATATATATATATATATATATATATATATATATATATATATATATATATATACAGTGGGTGATCGGTTAACGAACAGTTCGGACTGCGAACAATTCGGACAACAAACACTTTCACGAAAGATTTTTGTGTCCGGACAACAAACATTTGTTCGGATAACAAACTTTTCTGAACCCCTTATAAAAAACTAAATTAAAATAAAAATAAAAATATTAGATAATCTGGCAATATTATGAAGATGATCGGTTAATGTACATTTCGGTTTATGAGCATAGTCTTGGAACGGATTATGTTCGTAAACCGATCACCCACTGTATTATGTTAATATATTTAAAGTAATATTGTTTTTCAGTGTAGAACTGTCAACTCAGCCAAAACAATATAATGCGAATTTAAAAGTATCATTTCGTTTAAAACGCATCATAAACCCATTTAAAAAGTTATTATTTTCAAACTAAAAAAAAAGCCAATTAATTATCACGGCTTGTGTGCGCGCAATGAAAATGTTATTCCTTAATAAGTTTTTATTCTTTTTTTTGCACGTATATATATACCGGGTGTCTACTTTTTTTTTGTTACATAGGGAATAAAATGCTAAAATTTTCATTTGGTGATAAATTTTCCCCTAATTATTATAGAACAAAAGTACAAATACAAAAGTTGTTTAGAATTCAAAAATGCATCAAATGATGCCAAATTTATCAATATAGGATGTTCTGATCAAGAATTAGAAGCAAATTAAAATTTCCATTTTTGCGCTCTTTACATCAAAGTGCCACGGAAATTAAACAAATAATTTCATTTCTTCTGGAGTTTGAGTTTGACAGATCGTATTTATTTTATTGTTACGTTCTGTATTATTATTATTATTATTATTATTATTATTATTATTATTGAAAATAATGAATAAACTTAATGTAAATGAAAAGCTATTAAGTATAAAAAGTATTAAGTATTTATTATTTATTACAATGAAAGGGTATTTTACTCGGCTGTACACTACGTACTAGCTGTGGTTTTAAATTGTGAATGTCTCCATTATAATTTTAAGTAATTGTTTAATTTATTTATTAACTTCAAGTTATAAAAACAATACATTTGAATTAGATGACTGGCATTATGCCTAATATATTTATTATAATAATTTAAACTTATCCCTGAGGATGCTGTAAGTTGTGCAGTGAAACGTCGGATAAGAGTTTAATAAATAGTAAATAGCTGAACTCCGTAAAACTTTCTTTATTTATTACAATATTCAATATACCTATAAAACAGAAAAATTCATGAATACAAGATATAGGAGAACAAAAACGAAACTAACAATTTAAATTAAATGTTCAAATAAATCGCCATTAACTGCCAAACAATAACCTAATCTGTTATAAAATTCGTGACGTACAGAGCTTAATTGTGTTTGTGTTATATTATTGCACTCTTCAACAATGGCATTTTTCAAATCAACAAGATTTTTGATATGTCGTTTATAAATTTTCTCCTTCAAGTATGGCCATAAAAAGAAATCGCACGGTGCTAAATCGGGCGATCTAGCTGGCCAATTAATTGGACCACCTCTACCAATCCATGAATTTGGAAAACATTGATCCAAATATAATTTAATGTTGCAGCTGTAATGTGCCGGACATCCGTCTTGTTGATACCAGACAACATTATCTTGAGTTGCACACTCTTCTAACTGCGGACCAATATGATTTTGCAACATATCCAAATATTTTTCGTTGTTTAAATTATTTTCAATAAAAAATGGCCCAATTATACACCTGCCAAAAATTCCAGCCCATACATTAACTTTTTCTGGATATTGGGTACGTGTTGCTACCATTAAATGAGGATTTGTTTGGCTCCATATTCTAAAGTTTTGTGTATTAGGTTCGCCGTGTAAAGTAAACGTAGACTCGTCAGTAAAACAAATAGATTTCAAGAAGTTTCTGTCTAAATTGGATTTTTCCATAATAATGTTACTAAATTCGCTTCTAGCCATTTTATCCGCTTCAAATATCTCTTGGTGCGTGGAATATTTATAAGAATGATATTTTTCATTTTTTAGTACCTTATGTATTGTTGAAGGATGCAAATTTAATTCAGCACCAAGTTGACGCACACTAACATTTGGGTTTTCCGTTACACACAAAAGTATATTCAATGTATTTTCTTTAATTGCATTTTGATTTAAATTCTCCTCCTGATCTTCTGCGTTGATTTTTCTACAATTTTTACAACGTTTTAACACACTTCCAGTTTCTTCGAATTGTTTAATTATCCTACGAATAGTCATAGCGGAAGGTATGGGACGGTTTTCAAAGAAAGCGCTGAATAAATCTCTTACTCGTCGTATCGAATTTCCAGTAAAATACCATTTTACGCACTGAACTTTTTCATTTACCTTAAGTTTATTCATTATTTTCAATAATAATGATAATAATACAGAACGTAACAATAAAATAAATACGATCTGTCAAACTCAAACTCCAGAAGAAATGAAATTATTTGTTTAATTTCCATGGCACTTTGATGTAAAGAGCGCAAAAATGGAAATTTTAATTTGCTTCTAATTCTTGATCGGAACATCCTATATTGATAAATTTGGCATCATTTGATGCATTTTTGAATTCTAAACAACTTTTGTATTTGTACTTTTGTTCTATAATAATTAGGGGAAAATTTATCACCAAATGAAAATTTTAGCATTGTATTCCCTATGTAACAAAAAAAAAGTAGACACCCGGTATATATATATATATATATATATATATATATATATATATATATATATATATATATATTAATTAACTCAACATATATAATAGACGGTGCGTTTAAAACATCCAGGCTGGGTGCTTTTAATTAATTTAACGCGTCGGGAGCCATTTAAAAATGGTGGCCCCGCGCGTCCATTCGTCTAGCAAACGAGGCAGAGGCATGGCGCAGTGACGTAGCATAAAAGCTGGTTTTTAGTTTCTTATTAATCGCGTTGTAATTAATATAAAACTCCATATTTTCACGTTGCAGAGCAGCGTTATGTTAAAATTGTAAACGATCGTATCTCTTCTTCTTCTTCTTCTAGACTTTTCAAGTCTTCCTTGTTTTGGTCTTTCCGCATCTTAATATGGACGTGATAAAAGGTGTTAACGGAACAACAACATCAGAGTATATTTACATTAAAGAGAATGCGTAAAAATATTGAACGTAGATTAATGTATAGGTTTGGTGTTGTAAATTATTAGTATGTAGGGTAAACTATAATATATTACTAATTTATTAGATTTATACTAGATCAGCGTTTTCCAAACTATGTTCCATGGAACATAGTTTGGAAAATTATCAAAGTTAATATCAAGACGTGAAACCGGTTTAAAAAATACGATTAAGTAAATCAGTTAACCGATATTTTCGTAAATATTTAAAATAGTTAAAGTTACTGTTAAGGTTCGCAACCTTAACAGTAACTTTAACCGATATTTTAAAATCCTTAAAACCGCTAACTTTTAACCTTTAAATATGATATTATTTCTATATAACGCGTATTTTTTAAAGCAAAATTTATTGCCCGTATTCTCACCTCACTTTTAAAAGTGATTTTTGTCAGAAAGTACTTTTGACGTTTACTTAGAATTAATTATTAAGCAATTTCAATTAGTTTATTTGAATTTTATAGTATTAAATATAAAAAAAATATATCAAAAATAGAAATACTATTTATATTTGATAAAAGGTGGAAGTACGAATTTATTTTGAAACCAAAAAAAAAAGAAGCACTTTGCACTAGGACTTGGAAAATTTTTTGATATATTGATATATCGATAATTGGATATTAAAGATAAAAATTATCGATATATAAATATTATCGATATTTTGATATCTGAACAAATTTAAGATTAATGAAATTCTAATTTAAAAGATTCTTTCAGATTTATTTGAGATTCTTCCCACATATGAATGAGGAAAAAAACAAAATATTACAGATATTTTTTAAGATAAAATATCTATTCTTAATAAAAATATTGAAATATCAGGTATTAAAATTTTATAAATTAATGTTTAATATGATATTTTAATGAGATATTGTGAATTAATGGTTGTTACAATGTCCTATTCTGGCATTAATTCACTTTTTTTTCAGCATGTATAAAAATCCCACCTAAATGATTTGATAGCTTTAATAGATCAAACAAAAAACTCAAATTTCAGATTACGTTCCCATATATTTTACATTGTGTTTTTAAACTTTGTTTACTCAACTTAAAAAAGTCACTTGATTTGGTTTTCCTTTGAGCTCCTCATTTCACAAAAATTCTACAGCGAATAAAATAAAATTTCAGCTAGAATAAAACAATATTTGAAACTTTATTATTTTTTAAAAGTAAATAACATGTTATATTAAATTATATAAAATTCAGTATCAATAAATAATATAATGAAACAACTATAACTAGTATTAACTACAAAAAAAGTGTATATAAACATCTAATAAGTTTTAAAAATATATATCATTTCTTTTATGGTATAATGAATAACAAATGAAATACAAGAAAGTTATTTAGTGTTTACATCAATTTTTTTTATATTTATTCAAAGCCAATAAATAGAAAAATGCACATATAAATTGCAATCTTATCATCGCGTATAATCTCCAGCAGTAATTTGTTCTTTATCAATAAATTTCTTAATATTTATTTATTACAGAATTTCTATAGCTATAAGCAATACCATATTCAATACCACAAACCGCAATAAATATAAGAAATAGAAAAACTAGAATTTAGTTAACGGTGTGTTTAAGAAGAGTTGGCGATGCGTTTTAATCTCTCTGCGTATGGTCTTAAAAAGAGGTTTGTTCCGTATAGTATTTATTACAGCTATGCATTCACCGATTGGTTACAAAGAAATCAATTTTTTCCTCTATTCAGAGAAACAACTTAGAAACGGTAGTTTTATATTCGAATCAAATTGAGAAAAACTTTATTTTAAAAAGTTTTCCAAGTGTTAAATTTGTAATAATTTCTCACATAAACTTTTATTTATCATGTTTAGACTGGTTTTTATAATAAAGATTTTAACTAAAGTCGACTTTAAGTTGACAAAAACGAATCGTTTTATTGGTAACAAGTTTGAAAAGTTGATAAAAAAATATGCCCCGTGTATTCTCACCCCCACTTTTAAAAGTGATTTTTAAGCGCTTTCAGCGCTTTAAAATGGTTTATTTGAATTTTATAATATCAAATATAATAAAAAATATCAAAAATATAAAAACTATTGGTATAGTAATAATATATATTTTTCGTTTCCATATAAATCACATGGTATAGGAAATGTCAATTTAAAAATACATAAAAAATAAATTCCATAAGACTTTACATTACAATTGAGCTTGTCACTGAGATAATCATCAAACTTATAATAATTTTTATCAATGAAAAATAATGAAATTTTAAATTAATTTCAGATTTTACGCTGCTAATATGCTTTGGCAAATGATTGTAAAAGATTGAGTTAAATTTAGTTTTATTGAAATGTGTAATTGGAATAGTGAAGTTAGATTTATTTCTTGTATTGCGTTGGTGCAAATCGCTTTGAGTTGATAAATTATTTTTTATATTACGAATGAACAAAATAATACATACATACATACACAATCACGCCATGTACCGAAAAGAGTACAAAAATGTATTTTGAAATATAATGATAAAAGCATTTTTTTACAACAAATAGAAGTGAGAATATGAGTCATTGTTTTATTAACAACAATAATAATTATGCCAGTAGAATTTAAAATCGATGCTTTTTTTGTTGGCTTATTAGTCGAACCATTTTCAAATATATCGATATATAGAGCATACCGCTCAACACAATGTCGAATAGAACAGCTTTTACCGAGGTGGCAACCACTTATAAAAATCTATTAAAATATTAGTAAAATTATGATAAAATTAATTAAAGATTTTCTTAAAATCATGCAAAATCTCGACTTAAATCTTTACAATCTTATAAATTTCGTATAAAAATGGTTTTTCTGTCGACTTTTATTGAACTACAATAGTTGCAAGAAGAAGTTGCTTTATATAAAATTTATTTTCCAACGTACATTAACCTCAAAAGGCGCATGTTTTAAAACTATTGTATTTTGTCTCATTTTCATATTACGAATTTGTACATAACACATAACTCAATATGAAATATATAAAATAAGTGAAAAGAAAAACTAGACGATTTGGCTCATGTCCAAATATTCCTGAAAAACTCCAGAATATTCTTTTACAAACTGTTAAAACTTTTTTTTCTTATCCAGATTTCCGCAACGTGGAAAATTACTCTTTGTTTTTGAATTATATAAAACTGAAAATACGAGAATAGAATTGAAATATTAATATACGAAAAATCCTGTACGTGTTTCTTGATTGAAAATCATGAGAATCGGAATTAAAACTTAATTATTTTCACGTCTATTTTTAATTAATTTCTGACGTCTGTGTTCTTCTTATACATGCTATGGTATTTTAGCAATTTCACATAAAAATAATTATGTTTTACGGCTATTTGTATAATTAAAACATTAACAGAAAACTAACAGAAATGATTATGCAATTTTTCTATACTTGCTTAGCGAATATTTTATTTATTGCCTTGCATTTTGAAATATGTGTTACTCGAAAAATAATATAAGAAATTTATTATGAAGTGTTTTGCAACCAATTATGCTCTGAAGTTTTGAGGAATGCATACTTTACATATTTAAAAACGTGTTACGTGTTAGTAATGTTCTTATGCATAACGTAAAATTTTCCCTGATGTTTAACTATCAAATTAAGACAGATAATGGAAAATAAAAAAAGGGGCATATATAGACGCTAGATGACATAGTATCGTCTTATGCAGTATTTGGACAGATAAGAAAAAATTAATTTATTCTAGATAAAGATACAGTATTCTTTTATTATCTAGATGAGATAACAGATATATCAGAAAAAAAAACTAAATAATAGAAAATTAGATAATTGGTATTAGTTTTGATTTTTTAATTTTAAAAATATTACATATGCACATATTATAAAGATAACAAGAAAAATTTATGAAAATTTGCTTCATTGTTAGTAATAATATATATAAAGGGTTTCATATAATAATAGCGGAAAATCAAATTTGCTTAGAAAATTTCCTGTAAGCAAAATTTGTCACTATTTCAACAATTATGTCAATATTCTAGATATTAATTAAGATACTCTACGTTCAATGCTCAATTTTAAATTAACTAATTTTGCTTATGTAATTATTTCTTTTGTTTCAAACATTTATTGTAAATTTACATAAATACAAGTAATTACGATGTATTTTTATATTTTTTATTGTTTTTTTTTTAATATGTACCATATAATAACTTTGTTGGTATAATATTATGTATTATACACTCTTATCATTATCCTGTAATATTTTTGTCCTATAATTGGAATTTTTCTGTTGGGCAAATAAATAAATATTTTGATTTTCATTCTACATAAAAACACATTTTTAAAATGCCATTAAAATTATTATAGTGTTAAAAGTTTATAAAATATAATTAAATCTCAGATGAATTAAATTATTGAAAATAGATAAATGTTTCAATTATTATAAACCTATGTTTATACATTAAAATAATACATCTTATTCAATAATAGTAAATAACAGTAAATAACAGTAAATAACAGTAATAGTGAACGAAAATTTTTACATATAAATAATTACGATCGTATTGACAGGTACAATTATTCTATACTAAAAAAAAAATTTGTAATACGGCAACTTTATTTAAATGATTTTACAATGAATAATCTAGATTAAATAATAGATATAAAATTTTAAATTTATGTAAATAAGATAAAAGTTAAAGATTTTTTATCTAGACGAACTATCTAGATTAATCCCGAAAGTTAATTTATGATGTGATTTAAAAAGTATATTTATTTTAGACCTTTTCTTTAATTGATTTACCTCAATAAATATATAATTTTACTATACAATATTTGGAACATATTATTATTTTAAATAAATGTATAATATAAAAACAATAAAAAGGAAGAAATTTAATTACTATGTACTACTTCATTAGGTACTACCATTTCATTTTAAAAATAAAAAAATTCAAATAAACTCGGTATAATTACATGTCTTTTTGACAATAATATCAGACAGAGTTACCAAACATTATATCACTCCCTTGAAAACACTGTATATTCCCTTATATTCATTCAAAAATCTTAATCCCCTTGAAATAGATTCCTCTCGGCGTTTTTATGTTCGTCGAAAGTAATTTCGACACGACAATCGTAAAAACAAACGAAAATTGGCGAATTCTTTTGGCGCTGGTTCATTCCGGTGACTTTTGTAGGTATATAAGAAGCGCGCAATGGGGCCCCCAAATTTCAAACGTAACTAGATTGGACAACGGATCGTATACTTGGCATCATAACGTCTAAATTTTATAGTTTTCGTTTTCATCAAACGCAGAACGCAAAATGTTTTTTTGTTACACCGCATATAACACCGCTATACGTAATTTAATGTTCTTTAACTTAAACGAAATTGTTACACTATACGACATCACAAAAGATCATAGTGTTCAAACCGAATTACTTTAATAAAAAATTTATTTTCTTGTACAATTTATTTTAGAAGTTTGTTTATTCTTTGATTACTTCTTTTTTCTTTTTATATCTAAATGATTTTAATTAAATAATACATTGCCAATATGGAATAATTTTTTTTAAATAGTTACGCATTTCAGAATTGCTCTGTTTAAATTTCTTTAAGTTGCCAAGTTAAAGCTAAAGATCTTTAAATTTAAATGTAATTACTAGACTAGCAGCATAAGTTAATAATATTTTACAATGGTATCATCTCTATAAATTCCACTCCGAATAGATCAGACTTTGTCCCAAAGCGAATCCAATCGCAAAATTGAATTTGTAAATTGAATTGGGCCCAGTGTGCAAAATGCAATGTACGCTTGCTTGGTTGTTTCAGATGACCATTCCGATTATGGCAGTACGGTTAGCGGTGGAGCGGGCAAGTCCCCCGGGCCCGTTTATCCGAACACGACTTTCACGTTTCCCGGCCAACCGCCACCTCCCGGCGGTGTCATCACGCACAAAACGGCGGTTTACTATCACCATCAGCTCAGCCTACAAGAGGATCAGGGCATCGACATGACACAGGTATAACACCACAAATTTATATCGATATGAAACGACGAAATATATGTATGAAGAATGTAAATAACATTTAAACTTTGCGGGTGATTGATATTTGAAAATTTAAAAAAATAGTTAATATACATTTGGTTTCTACCTTTCGGTTATGTTTAGAAGATTTTTTATTTTTTATTTCTTTGAAAAAAAAATTAATGATAAATATCTAATAAGTATCTACTGATAATAAATAAAATATAATCTTACTGTGGCGAAAAGTTAATAAAATGAAATAATTAAATTATTTTATTTTATTAGCTATCTAATGCAATGAAATAACTAATAGAATTAATATTATTATTACGAAATTTATTTATATTATATCAAATTTTAAGATTATTATTTACAGAAAAAATGTTTTAAATATTAATACAGAAATACAGAATATTTATAAAATAATTTTATCACGTAATATCATTTTTGTACAGATTAGTTAAAATATTAAAATTGAAACTTACTGAAATAACAAAAAAAGGTTGAATAATTTGAAAAAATTAAAATAAATAGCTGACGCAGTTGTATTCATTAATTTTTTGATATAAGAATGAAATGAACCAAATTTTAATTGAAATGTGTATTTATTTATAATTTTAAAATGTATAGTCAGCTTTTACAATAAATGTTTTGTTAATTTGTAATCGAGCCAGTATAGTATGAGTTTTTAAAATTTCTAATTCATTAATTTTATTCTACGTATTTGTATCTTGTTTACAAATTCGTAAATGTTACTTGTGAAAAATTAAAGCATTTGAATATATAGATAATTTTAATAAAATTAACTGTATTGTCTGGCCGGGTTACTTGTGGAAGATTGCGGGTTCAAATCCCGTCAGGTGACATAGTTTATTATATTTTCAATAAATGAATTTAATATTAAATATTTAAAAAAGTAATTATAAATTTTGTTAATACATCTTAAAAATATATTATAATATTCTAGTGAAGATATAATAATAGATATTTCTTTATTTTTTTAATTTGCTTATTCCATTAACTTTTTTGGTGTAACTCAAGTTTATAATAATAAATATTATCGTTATAGTTCGATTAGTTATTCCTGGAATAATAAATTCTATTAACTTTGATAGATTACTTTGACCTGTATTTAATGTCAGAGATATTTCTGTATTCTGCATAAGTTCTGTAAAAATTAATGGCTTTTGATATATGTAACAAGATTTCTTTTGGAATCTCAAAACTTTTATTTTAACAATCCATTACTTTTACAAGAATTGATACAAATATATAAACTAATACTTTAATTAATATAATATAGTTCGTAATTAATAAGAAAAAACTTGATAAATTTGCAGAGCCCTGGTCGAGACAGTCCTGGTTCGTCAAGCGGCAGTGCCGGTTCGGGAAGTCGTCACAGTACCGCTTCCTTAGACTCCGGTCGTGCATCCTATCATCCTCTAGGAGGTCCAGCCTGCAGCACTTCAACGTCGAGTGGTCGTGGTGGTAGTACTCTCGGATCGGCGAACAGTCCGAGATGTTCATTGAGTTCCTGTTCGATTGGATCAGGTTCCGATCATGCGTGTAACTCATTGCAAGCACGCGTTGAACGTATGCTGCATCAAGGCGCACCCGATCAAGAAGTATTGCACGTCTGGCTGATGGATCTGCATTTCGATGAGTATTTTCCGTTATTTGTTTCGGCCGGATACGATATGCCGACGATTGGAAGAATGACACCGGAGGATTTAACAGCAATCGGTATTAAGAAGCCGAATCATAGGAAGAGATTGAAAGCGGAAATTGGACAGTTGACATTGCCTGACAATTTACCCGATTATATTCCGGTAAGAAATGTGATAATTTAGATTATAGTATTTGGTTTTTGCTTAAATCGCCATTTATTTATTTTAATGAATTAATTAAATCATTAGTTAATTTTTAAATGAAGAAAAATGCATTGAAGGTAATGCATTTTTCTATATTTTAACTGGTCATGATAAACTCATGAATTTAATCCAGTCTAGTACATCAGATAATGTGTCTATAAATCTAGCAATGTTAGTATATATATATACCGTGTGTTGACTTCTACCGTCGTACATAGGGATCTAGCATGTAAAATCAGACATGTGCGATTTCCTGCTTCCCAAATTATTTTACAAAAAAACTTTGGGATAAATGTTTTAGGAAACACTTTTTTACATGTAAATCAATCAACAAATATTTTTTTGGAACCATCCCAACGTCAGGAATTAGCCCTAAAGTTGTCATGAAATTGACTGAAAATGGCATTAGCCGTGAAATTGGAACAAAAATAAAACAATTACTAAATGCTATATGCTATTTCACGGCTACTGTCATTTTCCAGTCAATTTCTTAACAACTTTAGACCTAATTCTTGACGTTAGGAAGGATCCAAAAAAAATTTTAGTAATTGATTTACATGCCGAAAAGTATGACCTAAAACATTTATCATAAGGTTTTTTTTGTAAAATAATTTGAGAAGCAGGAAATCGCACATGTCTGATTTTACATGCTAAATTCCTATGTACGACGGTCCAAGTCAACACACGGTATATATATATATATATATATATATATATATATATATATACTGGGTGTCCCATTTTAATCCGCCACCTGCAATAACTTTAAAATCGTGCATCGGACAAAAAAATGTTTAGGATAAAAAGTAAATCGTTTCGAGGGGGACATCTGATCCAGAGACCCTTGCTCCTTCGGGACTCTCTGGGGGGCGGAAAAGGGGGGCAACTTTGAAATCTCAAATGGAACACCCTATTTTTTATTGCAGATTCTAATAGGCCATTAAAAAGTATGTAAATTTTATTTTAAGACTTTTTTTTTATCTTTGATAGATGGCGCTGCAAACAGCATTTTTTCTCAGATTATCAATCTTCAATTTGAAAAAAAAAAGTGTAACTAAGTATGCTATTCAATATTTTTTCAGTGTTTTGGGAAGAGGGGGGACAAGGGTCACTGCATCAAATATCTTAATCGAAACCATTAACTTTAAGTTAATGGTAAAGTTAATGGTTTCGAGGGGTATAACTTTAAGCTAATGGTTTCGAGGGGATATCTGATTCAGTGACCCTTGCCCCCCCCCTCTTCCCAAAGAACTGAAAAGAACTTGAATATCGTACTTAGTTACACCTTTTTTTCAAATTAAAAACTGATAAACTGAGAAAAAAAATGCTGTTTGCAGCGCCATCTATCAAAGATAAACAAAAAGTTTTAAAATAAAATTTACATACTTTTTAATGGCCTATCAGAATCTACAATAAAAAATGGGGTATTCCATTTAAGAGTTCAAAGTTGCCCCCCTTTCCCGCCCCCCAGGGGGTTTGGAGGGGGCAAGGGTCTCTTCATCAGATGTCCCCCTCGAAACCATTTACTTTTTATCCAAAACATTTTTTTGTCCGATGCACAATTTTAAAGTTATTGCAGGTGGCGGATTAAAATGGGACACCCAGTATATATATATATATATATATATATATATATATATATATTTATTTATTTATTTGATTTATTTATTTCAGGTAAGCAGTCTTTTTTGACAGGATAAGGCAATTAATTTCTCATAATCCTATTTAATAGTTGTTGTTCGTACTTTTTTATTGCTTCATTCGATATTTCGAGTCGGGTTTGACTCTTCTTCAGGAATTTCGCAATGTATACATAAATAAATTTTTGTTACATTTACAACTTTAAACTTCTTTCGATTAAACATATACTATATAAATGATACTTATATTATTTTATTTGACTCGTGTGTTCGTTATTTTTACTAATTAAAAACGTATAAAAAACGTATAAAAATTATAGCAAAACAATTAAAAATCAGTGTGAAATAAATAAATAAATATTGACGAATCTGTTATAACCAGAAGAGAACAGGCATAATAGTTTTAATCTGTCTTATTGTTTTTGTTTTTGTATTTTAAATATATGACAACACATAGTTTTTAATTAGTAAAAATAACGAACACACGAGTCAAATGAAATAATATAAGTATCATTTATATAGTATATGTTTAATCGAAAGAAGTTTAAAGTTGTAAATGTAACAAAAATTTATTTATGTATACATTGCGAAATTCCTGAAGAAGAGTCAAACCCGACTCGAAATATCGAATGAAGCAATAAAAAAGTACGAACAACAACTATTAAATAGGATTATGAGAAATTAATTGCCTTATCCTGTCAAAAAAAGACTGCTTACCTGAAATAAATAAATCAAATAAAAATTTAAAATAATTTCAGTCGAAAAAACAAAAACAAATATAATATATATATATATATATATATATATATATATATATATATATAAATATATATATATATATATATATATATATATATATATATATATATATATATATATATATATATATATATATATTAGTGTAATTAAGAACATAATGTGATAATTTGTTTCTAACGTTTACTTTACTAAGCAAATGTATTGAACGCTATTACTACTTTTTTTTAATTTGATGATACTTATTATTATAAACAAATAAAATCAACTTTACTAAAAAAATTAGTAACGAAAAAAATCTAATTTTTTTTACAGGGTTCACTAGAAGAATGGCTCCGATTACTGCGTCTCGAAGAATATCTACCACAACTTCTGGCTCAAGGCTATCAGACCGTTGACGATGTTACACAATTAACTTGGGAGGATCTTGAAGATATCGGTATCGTGAAATTAGGTCATCAGAAGAAGATAACACTAGCGATTAAACGTGTTAAAGATATACGGGCTGGTAAACGATTTCCCGCTGTTGATATGTCCAGACTGCATACGCAACAGGTATCGTATTTTCATTTCAATTCTCTTATTTATTCTTCAACAATATTTTGGCCCTCCCCCCACCCCCACTATATAACAAATTTGCTTTCTGTTTGTTTGTTGGATAAAATTGAAAGTATATAAGGTTGAATTTACTATTATTAAATTAGAAATATGAAACGTAAATGTTAGTGCAGTGTCATTTCAAAGATTTTTTAGTCTTTTAAACACTGCATGTGTTTGTTTTCTTGTTTGAGAGAAATTTGAAGGCTTTATTATTATAAAGTTCTAGTAATGCTATTTTTATAAGAGATATTTCACGTTTAAAATTATTTATGATTTTTATAGAAAATTTTAATCCAATAAGACAAAATTCTTAAAAAATTTATTTTGCACTTCGCATTTATTAATACAGGTTATTAAAAAGTTTATTTGCAGTTTTATATTTATATAACTTGTTCATACATGCTAATTTCACTTATTTAAAATAATACATATTTTTTTATTCATTAACTTCATATTTTGTTTGAATTAGGAATACTTATTCCGTAACAGGTATAAATATCTTTATATAATTTTATACGTTTAAAAATTTGCATGTAGTTGTTGTTTAAATAGAGTGAAGTTGACTTTTATTTTTTCTGACAATATAATTTACTGATTCAAAACTTTGAGAAAAGGTATACGTATAAAAAAAAATGGGCTTTGGAAATTAAATGATATAGAAAGAAAGAAATATTGAACTGCACAAAGACTTTGTAATATTTCTGTATAATTTGACACAATAATAATTTTAGCTCAAACAATTTTATTGGCACTGAATCGCTCACATTTAGCACGCGTGCGAACTGGTGTGCGCACTATGCATAATGTGAGATATCTCAACCAATCCAAAGTGCAAGGCACCAATGAGCTATTTAGTAACCCGGCGCGCTCATTTTTCTCTAGAAAAATTATCGTTTCTTAATATTACTATAAAATTATACATATGTTTATATGTATAAATAAAAAAGATAATTATATGCAGAGCGTTAGGCAGCTCTATATAAACTTTTTGTAAGGTGGTAGCACTAGTCATTAAGACCTACTAAACTACACTTACCTTAATACATAGTCTTAGGGCCAGTATTTAAAATTTTATTTGATAGTAAAAAAATCATTTGTGATTGACTACAAACGTGTTCTCAGAATAAATGACAACATGTCATAGGTTAATTTGAAAATTATTCCAAGGATAAATTTAAAGATATTCTAGTGGTAACTAGACTTAATCAATGTGTTAACTAGGCAACTAAAATCTCAACTGTCTTCAAATCGCCTCATTGATTGACAAGTTGATTAACAACGTTGACAAGTTAACGAGTTGATTAACTTACAAAGCGTTTAACAATGCTTTGTACAACCGGACCTAATAATTTTTACCAACTTTACATGTGTTTACTTTACTTTTAGATAAACAAATAAAAATAGCAGCCTTTATTATTATTATTAACGAAAAACTGCCGTTTTCGATTTAAAAAAAAATAAAAATCGCGAATATTTTAAAAACTGTAAAACTTTGTATTAAGGTAAGTGTACTTAAATATGTTCTAAATGACACCTATCAATTTTTAAAAAGTTTTGCATCGACCTACCTAACTCTTTGTATAATATAGCTATTATTCTTTTATTGTACAATACAACAACGTATACACAATGTGGTGTATGTTTTAGCTCGTAATCACTAAAAATATAGAGCAGCAAATGAAGCTTAAATTAAAATAATATTAACAAACGATAGTTCTCTCTTTACCTTGTCGAAACAAAACTCAAATCTCTGGATACTCTTGCCAATGCGTGGCTTATAATCCCCCACCCCACCCCCTGTACCTTCTATTTGTGTTTTTTTTTTGTGCTATGATGTGTATTTGGCTGCATGTGTCTGTATTTGTCGTATATCTCAATCCGATCCGCGATCCAAAAACAAAAAAAAATAAAAGGATGTGGTGGTGCACGCCCCCCTTGGCCCCCCATCGCCACCCGGCTGCCCGCCGGTGCACAGCACGTTCCGTTCGTTTCATCAGCCATGGGAATTGGATCAGACGCGACAGCTCAACGCTAACAACAATCCTAACACGACACAACAACAGCAAACCACCGGCTACTATCAACCAATCTTTTGCACTGATATTGTACCCATCAAGGTATTTTTATTTTTGTTTATTTTTTTCTTTTCTCTCATTTTATTTACATTCAATTATTAAATGAATGTTTTTTTTTCTGTTACTTAGCCTCCCCTTTTTTGTTTGTTGATGAAGAAGCATGATTAAAAATCTGAGCAAGATATGTTATTTATAAAATTATATTATGTTTTTAAAATCAATGTCAACATTTTTTTCTTATTATTATTAAATTAAAGCCTTATTCAGACTGCTTTACTTATCACAAAATTAATTTTATGTTTTAACGCAGAACTAGTGATTCTGAACCAAACTATTTACTAACGATGAGTTACGAAAAAACAATGCAAATGTACGATTTAAATTTTATTAATTATTATTGGTTTTATTGCTGCTAAAAATTGAAAATATTGATATCTTTTATTTATTTACAAATTTTTATTTTGTTTTTACAAGAAGAATCAATAGTATTATAACTAGAGTATAAAGCTAATTTTGAAATAAGTATAGTAATATGAATGAAACTTAATATTCTGTAGTACTATTGCTAATTAATATGATTGATATTGTCTAGCAAATGTGTTAGGCACTATGTTTTACAGATTATTTGTTCCTAGTGTACAATATTCAAACATTGAACTGTATGTTTCATCTAGTAATAATTTATGGGTGATGAGAACAATAATAAACAAGTTATGTATTTAATGGAACGATATCCAAATAGACATATCTTGCAACAATTATATTTGTATTTCATTGTATAACAATTAGTAGCTGCCATTTCCTTCAGCAGATTGTTATCATAGCATGGATATGACACTATCTGCTTTGGCTGAATTCACTTTACATTTTATCTATACATTTATTATTATATTCTTTCCAATAATTCATCATAATAATTAAATTAAATCTGATAAATATAGATTCGTGGAGGTCGCGGCAAATCTCTAGAATCACTAGAAGATCCAAATGAAAGGACTCATCATACATTCAGCGCGGAAAATACGCAAACATTCTATTATCAATCAATTGGTTGGCGTCCACGTTCTTATGACGACGGTGATATTACGCCCACCAACGAAACTTCGCTGGCCTACGAAGGTGGGGGTACATTACCACGTCCCCGTGGCCTAGTTCGACCACGTCCCGTCGCTAAAATTAGCGCGAAAACACGCGAACCGAATTTTCCCGATTTCGAAAAACCTCAATTTAACACCACACAATATAAAACCTTACCGAGAGAGTACATCGATCCAACGAAGTACCACCATGTGCAATATAGTCCACATATGGGAAAGAAATTACCCCCTTCGCCTCCTAAAAGACAGATGGATACTTGTAATGAAGGAACGGAACAAACGATTCAAGCTGAAGTTCATCAGACTTCAAGTCCGCTACCTTTGCCCGCCTATCCGAGTTCGGATAGTTTGAGTATTTCACTGGATGGTGGTGGGGATTTGCCACTTCCACCGCCACCAGCACCTGCCACACCTCCTCAGGCACGGATGAATCCGTCGAGATCGTGGGGATCGTCCGAGGAACAGGAATTGATTAATGCGCTTGCGTTGCAACATCGGAATGGATCTGATGCTAGCTTTAAAGTAAGTTTTCTCGTATATTTGATGCCCGATTTCATGTACAAGAGTTAACTTGATATCTATCTAACACTGAATTAAATTTAACTCAAATTACATTTTACATGCATTTTATAAAATATATTTTGAATTTTTAAGTCTGAATTAGTAAACTGTAAAATAATCTGACATCATGTTTAAATTGGTAATGATTTGACATTCCTTACTCATTTTATGTAGTATAGATATTCTTGAAAAAAATGTGATACTAACTGTATTTTAACAAATTAAAGATCTTTCTTAAGAAAAATTGTTTCTCTTTTTCTTGCAGTCTAACTCCAGCACCGAATCCGATTCGCTTCCGTTTGCAAATGAAAACGCGGGTACGATTAAAACGCGTACGGGAGGTCGACCAGCCGAATATCCACCAATGAAATCGGGCATTTTATCGCATCCGTCCCAGGGCGGTCCTGCCCGCGCCTCACCCACAATACAAGTTTCGGCACAGTCTCAACAACAACCCATCCAGCGTCAACGTTCCGAACCTGCTGACGTACTGAATGATATCGGTAATATGTTGGCCAACCTCACCGACGAACTAGATGCCATGTTGGAAGAGGAGAAACGACAGGGCTTAGATGCATAATGAAAATCGGAAAGTTTTTGATAAATTTTTTGATACATATGATGAAAAAAAGGGTTAGATTATGTACTTTCTTATACATATATATATATACAATATTAAGGTTTGTTCACAATTTTTATTGATTGTGAATAATTGTATGTAATATAGAGTGTAAGTTTATAGGGTTTTTCTAGCTTTAGCAGAGGTTATTCAAATTAGCTAATTTTTATTTTTTAATTATATTATTATTATTATTATGTAATTCGATTTTTGAACGTTTAGGTTCAAAAATGTGATTGACACTAATTTTATCCAAACCAGCACGATTCATAATTGTTTCAATTTTTCTTATAAAACAGAAGACTTGAATATTAGTAGCTCGGAACTATGAAATTTAATTATGGAACTGTGAATATTATACAAATAGCATCAAGGACATGGGGATTGAAATAAGAATGAGGATAGATGTAGGATGGCAATTTGATAGTTATGTACACTTGGAGGGAGAGATATATTGAATTTTTAGATAGGTGGAGACGAACAAAGTAGTAATTTTAACGTTTTGGATGATAAAACAAAAAAAAAATAGCTTCAATAATTCAGACTAACGCCTCTTTCAAATAATTCGTATTCAAAAATTTTAATCATTTTATCATTTAATTGGTTCCAAATATCAAGAATTACTAGCTACGTTCGTCTTCACTTACAGAAAACCACAGAATACCAGCAGTCTAATTAATTTTTCATATCAAACCAGCTGTTCTGTAACTGTGTGCATATAAAAATTCATATTTAATTCAAGTATGTCTGACGTATTATCAAAAAACTTGATTCATAAATGTGACATATAATATTCAATTCTCGTTTTATTTAAAGAAAATCTACTGGATATATTTTAAAAAAAAATTTAATTGATATCATTTTATTATTTTGATAAATATTACGGGTCCATAAATATATATTTTACATTTTCTTATTATTATTTTAATCAATATGTTATTTATTTAAATATCATATATTTTTAAATATATATATATATATATATATATATATATATATATATATATATATGCTACATTTTAAACAATAATTTATTTTATTAATAGCTTTGTTCGCGGAGCACATCCCGATCTAGTTCCGAACAAGTACGCATACGCAATGTAAATTCGATCGTTCGCGGTAAGAAAATTACATGTTCTGAACAAAAAGTTCTGCGTTTGCGGAACACAATTATTTCATTTAGAATTAGTTTTGAATGTATTCGACACATCCCAGGATTTTATCAAGAATTTCTGATCCGCACATGCGCACTGAAATTATATGATCGTGAAAGTTTACCAGTAATAGTTTACACGTCAATTTCGAACGTTTTATGTTAGATTTGTGTTCTAAAAGGACAAGTTATTTACTATTATGCACAGAATAAACAAGAACAGGTGTTATCTAAACTGAAATTTGTCAAATAACGAGATCAGCAGAACGCACTCTATGATCGAACAATTTAATTAAAAGTAATGTTCATTTAACGTTCGCGGAAATATAAAATCCTGAATAAATTCAGAATGCGCTTTGGATAGATCCTAAAAACGTTCCGAACAGGTTCCGAATTAATTCGGAATTACTACTGCGAACAAAGCTATTATCTGTCTTTATAATTAGACTTAATGCTAGCGAAAAATTAAGTTTACTTACTGTCTTAAACAATTAACGTGATTTATTTTATCAAAACTTTTAACTTGTCAGATAGTATAGGTTATATAGTTAATAAATAACGTGAAATAATTATAAAATTGGTATAGTTATAGAACAGCCTCCCGTTTTTGCGGTAGGTACGCGAGTTGAAAAACCAGTGACTGTCAAACTATTCGACAAGACAAAATATGATTTTAAATGTGTTTTAACGGTTTTTAAACAACAAACTCCTACCTGAAACCTACCTACCTAACCTACCCTAACCTACCGGGTTTCTTAACATAACATAACATAAGGAACAATCACACTTCCTAACATGATATAAGTTTTAACGGACAAAATTGTCAAAATTACTAATGAAACTATTTGAGATTCACTGGTTTTTACACATGGGGCATGCGCATTCCGATGTTCACGCATGCGCAAATTTGGCTTTTTTAAAATTTGTGAAACGGGAGGCTATGCTAAAGTTCAGCCATAAAATTATAATGAGAATCATAAAGCATTCTTACTTTTTTTTTAATTTAATTTTTTTTTAAATCCATTTTATTGTAATACGACTTTTTCAATTGTCACATATTTTAGTTACAATTACAAAGTAGTTAAATCTAATTATAAGACAGAGTATATATTTTTATGTTATTTTTAACAAATTTAAAAGACAAATCAAAATTAATTTCACATGGTTAAAATTAGTGTTAATTTGGGCAAACTAATTAAACAAAAATATCTTTGCAGTCTACTGTCCAAACTATTAATAAGCTTTGATTCGCAAGAAAATTTGTAATACATTTAATACTAATTAGTCATTTTTACGCAGAAAAATAAAGAGAAAAAAAAACAACTAAATAATTACAAGACTGTAAAGCAATGTACCGTAAAATGCTTGAGTATAATATTTTCCGAGACGCAATTATTCAAAAGTAAAAACGCAATGTGACACTGAATTAAGTAATAATTTTTGTACAAAGCCAATCTTAACTAGTATACGGGAAGAGGATATAATGAAGAATAAAGAATGTGCGAATAAAGAAGAATTAATAAAGAAGAAAGCTGAAATGCGAAATGGAAGAAAATATTATAAAGATGGGAGCCGTAATCGTGAGTGTGCGTTTTAGTGTGAATGTGCGCGAAAATAATATTTAATTCGAAATGAATGAATAGAAATTTAAAAATAAAATCCATTTTGACTATTTGTTAGTTGTTTGTATATTTGATAAATAGTCTGATTTGTATCTTGTATAAGCGAAATGAAAGTTACAAATTTCAAGACTGGTAGTGTACACAAATGAAAATAAATACTTAAAAAAAAAAACAACAAAATATTATTGTAGATACGTTTATATATTATTAATCTAATCTAATAATATGTTTTTCATGTATGTACTGTGTATTAGATTAATTTTATTTACAAAATGTTTTTATGTACAACATAATTTTAATTATTCATTGCATAATTGTATCTTGTCAACAAAATTTATTAATAATTGATAAAAATTATGATACAAATATTTTTAAATAAGTATTTTTTTTATATAAATATTTGTAATGAAACATTTTTAATTTATAGTTGCAAATAAAAAAAAATGACTATTTATAAATATAAACTTTTAAAATTTTATTTTAATTTGATACAATCTTTTTCAATTTTAAAATATTAAAATAATTAGAATAAATTATTGACAAAAAATTGAGCTGTTCTATTTCTTTTAAACAAAATTTATAATTGTGAACTAAAATATTAGTTAAAATGAAATATAATTTTAATTATTATGTACATAAATTAATTCGCATTTTTATTTTCATTTGTTATTGTTGTATTCTGTATAATAAAAATTTGTTATTAATAAAATTAACGGAACTTTATTCTCAATATAATTATATTAGTTTGGAATTAATGTTTCATTAATTTTATCTAAGATAAAATTTACAAATTTTAAGTTAACTATTATTTATTATAACTATTTTAAGGGCAGTTTTTTTCTTCTTCATTTTTAAAAAACAATTTTATAAATTGATAGTTTGTTAAATTGGAAAAATAACTCTTCTTAGTTTTAAAAAAATCAGTGCCATAATATTTTATTTTTTTCTAATTGTTTTAAATGTGATATTCTTAATTTTTAAAATCAGTGATTCTTAATTTTGCAAACAAAATCAAAAAAAATTTAGTAATAAATTTTTACAATAAATTTATAATATATAAGATATATTAATTGAGAAACACTGATTGTAAATTTAAAAGTACATACATGAAAAACTAAAATAAATAACTAGCCGTTAAAATTGATTGAATAAAAATTTTAATTAGCAAAAAAATAAAATGTTGTCTCTTAGTTTATGCATTTACAAAGTGCAAGGTATAACAAATTTGATAACAAAATAATTATGCGAACTGAGAATTTTTATAAATATGAACTGTGTTCATTATTTTAGAATGGTTATTTAATTTTTAATTATAGATTTATTTTTTAGATGAATTGAAAAAGCAGATATATAGATTGTATTATATTATTTTTTTCTTCTGTAATTATTGTTTTACAATGTTAACTTTCAAAAAAAAAAAAATGAAGGTTTCATTATACAAATTTGTGATGGGTGTTTTATTTTTTATTCATCCTTAAATAAAGGTGCAACTGTTTATAATGAAACCTTTAAAATAGTAGATATTTTATTATTTTTTATGTAACTGTATGGATGAATTGTTATAAAGACATTTATAATTATTGTGACAGAAGATGTAATAGTTCTTTTGTGTTTTTGTAAATTTGTAATAATAATTGCAAATCCGAACGTCCAATAGTTATTAACTATTTCTATCAACTTATACTTTGTTTACTGTCAAGATGAGTGGCGTGATTCAATATGAGTATACATATTATTATATAAAATAGCAGAGAAAATAAAAAAAAATATTATCAATATTTTGGTGTATTATTTATGATACTCCTCCTCATCCATACTTTTTTTAAATTTTACTATTTGAGAACATTTACTTCTGCAGAACACTGAAAAAATTTCACTTCTTTCAAAAATTCAATAAATATTCTATTTTATCTGAGAAAAGTATGAGAACTTGACAAATAACATATAAAAATGAATGAATAAAATGAAAAAAGATATTGCAAAAAATATATTATACTATACTAAAAATAGAATCTCTGTCCCAATTTTTTATATCGACATATAATACATGAGTTCACGGGGTCATATAATAAGAATGAAAACCGGCTGGGAATTTCGCAAAAATAACAAAATTTGCCGTCTCCATACAAACGTTTAATAAACCAGATACGTACTACAACATATCCAAAAATCAACCCCCTACGACACCCTCTTATTAATTAAGGCAACCCCCAAAACTGAGATAAAAAGTTAACAAATTTGTGTATAAAAATTCAAAAACTAAAATTGAGAGTATTTGCAAACGGCTGTAAATTTCGCAAAAATAACGATATCTGCTCGGCAACACTTGTGTTGCTATAACATTTTCAACCCCCAACCCCGTACGAGCCCTCGGCTATTAATTATTAATGTTTGCAAAAAAACATCTTTAATCGCAAATATCTCGAAAACGGCTTGAAATTTCGCAAAAATAAGAAAATTCGCACCTCCCCTAACAAACTCGCACCCCTATAAACCAGATACGTACTACAACATATTCAAAAATCAACCCTCTACGACACCCCCTTATTAATTAAGTCAACCCCCAAAACTGTGATAAAAATAAACAAAAAATCTCAATTTTTTTCTTGTTTTCCTAATCTAATTTCGTTAAAATGTTTCATTTCTCGCTTTCCTGATACAAATTTTGCATTTCTCGCTTTCCTGATACAAATTTTGCATTTCTCGCTTTCCTGATACAAATTTTGCATTTCTCGCTTTCCTGCTACAAATTTTGTTAAAAACCTCTTAGCTTATACATTCCCGCAATGCATCTATGTTAAACTGGTTGCCTATAGGCTTTCCCAGCAAGAGGTCACTGTATTTTTTTTCAAAATTTATTCTTTCACCACCAAGAAACCGCGGTTTAATAACTTTTACAGTTTTGCCGAAAAAAATTCATGCAGTTAGTCCGATTTTTTTAGGTCGAGAAAGGTATATACGAAAAGTAAATAAAAGAATCTAAAATTAGCTTTTAATATAAAAACTTTTTTCTATAGAATAAATTAAATTCATAAATAACCATACACATTTCTTATAAATAGTCCTTTAAGCCTGTCCCCTCAACTCTTTGTAAAGGATCTCTTCCTAATTTCTTCATTCCTCCTTCTGGGCCTTCCACAACCCTCCATTCTACCTTCGGACACTTTGTTTCTTAATCCAGACACGGATAAAATCCTTGTGATTCTTGCAATTGTTTTAGATAAAATTAGTTGCACTTTTTTGGTAATGTAATAGTAAAAAAAATCTTTCAAAACTTATTATATTAATATATAAAACGCGGCTTTAAGTTGTTTAGTTCTGTATTCATATTTATTAATAATCGAAGTAGTCTCAACGTATTACGTCTTCATCAAGAAAAAATAATACAAATAACATTTAACCAATAAAATAAATAGAACATAGAACATAGTTAACTAGACGGTAACAAAAATAAGTAATTAGGATTATGAAATTTATAGGTTTTGTTGCTGGTGTATTTTATATTATTCTATAAGTTCCTATAAGTACTATAAGAATCTTGTCTGTTTTTAATAATTTAAAAATTGCTTATTTAAAATATATATATATATATATATATATATATATATATATATATATATATATATATATATATATATATATATATATATATGTATATATAAATAAACTAATAATGACTGGTAAATTTATTTGTGAAAAGATAATGGGTATTTCAGTCAATTTTTGGAATGGATTTTTAATTAAAACACATTCAAGTTTACTAGGCAAGCTGTCGATTATATTTTTTAATCTTCTTCAAAGGCCTTAAACTAACAGTGCTTTTTTCACAAAAACATTGAAACCATGTGGTAAAAATACAACGATATGTAGTGTAGTAGAACATATGATTAATAATTAAACATATAGAATTGTCAGAGAACAATTTATTGAGAAACAATTTTACAAACAATAATATTACTGAATAATAAAAAATGTTTGAAGATTAATTAGATATATTATAAACAATTTTTGAGAATAAATTATTTAACAAGCCATACCAAACAAGGTCAAACATCAAGTCTCTTGAAAAGATTTAATTGTCACTGATTCATATTATAACCAACCGCTTCGCCCTATTTAACCACTTCGAGCTGGTCCACTAGATTGGTAAAAACCAAATTATTCCTGTGGAATAGTCGTGGCCATCCGAAAAAATTCTGCCAAAACATGATAAATCCACAGATTGAGAATCTTCTCCGGAATGATTTAATTGGAGGTCGCGTAGTTGTAGTTTTAATTCCTCCCGTTGATAGCGTGTTATAGTATTTGGTTCACGCGGTTAACGGACATACTCTGTAATAATTTAAAATTTAATTAAATTAAGTCTTCGGAACTTTTAATTAACAAAATACACAAACACTAGTTACTTTATTTCAATAAATATTTTTTTTTTAACGAACGAACATACGTAAATAAATATTATTGATTATTGATTTTTATTGTAAATATTTCTAGTTTAGATTAATGTATAGTTTATTTTGTTTTTATTTTCCTGAACTTGCATGTTCATGGTGTTGTAAAGTAAAGTAAAAAGAAAAGAACTGCAAATAGGAAAACCAAAAAACAACACCACGTATATATTATATCATGTATGTTACTTGTAAGTAACGAAAATAAAGTAATTAAAATTTAATTAAAGAATTCTATGTACAATGGTGCTTATATAAAAAAAATTCTAATTAATTTCAGATAATTAAATAAACTAATTTTGTGATTGAACTTTGTGATTACTACATTTATATTTGGTAATATTGTTAATTTCAAGTTGAGTTTAAAAATAAATCAATATTTAAAGAAAAATCAGCATATTCTAATTTTTATAATTTTTTAATGTGTGGTATTTTAGGAAGCAGTCGCCCAAATGCATACGTGGTTTTGTTGGGACACGTGTCACAGTATTCACTAGTTTCCCGTCTGCCACCTTTTTCTGCCATTTTTGAACAGACCACACAGTCCCTCTTCGGACCTTTTCTCAAAATATGGAGTTTTCCATCAAGTCTGTCTTCTGATGGAGTGGAAGTAGATTATCTACTTCGAGGCTCTTTCTAGTCACCCACTAACTGATCTACTAAAATTTTGATAAATTTTAAATGGTTCATAGTTTTTTCGTTGTTTCTTTTTTTTATACATTTATATAAAATGTATGAGTTGATTGAACACATCTCCATTCCCCAAAAAAATAGTTTACGCCACCATTTTCGGAATTTTCTTAAGAAGCAATACGATGATGCATACTGATCAGCACGATCAACTCCACCCATGGATTTAGTATACTCGATGATAATGTTTGGTTTATCTTTGATGATGACTCCACCACCCTTTGTCATTCTGTTTATGGATGTGGTTCCAGCGTTTGCAGAGGTACTCAGCATTGTTACTACCTTTTATCTTTCCACGCAAAAAGCATTTTTTTGCGTTTTTTGACCGCAATAACTTTTTTATGTGCAAATTTTGGTCTTTTGATTTCGGTTGGTATAAATGTGAAATATAGCCAAAAGCACGACCTATCACTAGTGGGTACTGTATACCCAACTGAACTGTATGCAACTGTATACAACTATTTGTAAGCGAACCCTTTGTAAACAATAAAATATAATTCTATTGTTTATGTCGCCGCTGCGGTGCCATTGGATTTGTTAGATTGTGTTCTATGTTTCCGTGACGGCGCCAACGGAGTGCAAAGGGTTAAATGTATCAAATTGGGAAAAGTGAATTTTGTAAAGGTAGTAATTGAAAAAAGTTAGTCAGCAAATTTTACTACTATTTACTTATGTTACGTTTGATGATAATTAGATGACACTATGTTTGTATTATATTTATGTGAGCCGATCCCGGTGGTACTGCAATACCGGGCCAACTCGTGACGGAGGTGGAGCAAGCACCTAACACTCCATCTAGTTCCAAAAATCAGTTTAATATACTGGTCCCGCTGTGCGAGACATATCAGATATTAAGCTGATAAGAACAGATACTACACTTTGATCTTAGCCATAAGGCCGAGAAGCGATACCTTTTCAAACTTTCCATGCATTCTTTATCTACTTCACTTTCATCAAATACATATGAGAAATAAATAAAACCAGTAGTGCCATCTGCCCGTACTAAATTACGGGGACTACTCAACGGCACATCTCCCGGACATCTTTCTAACTAAACATTTATTATTTTCAGTAAATGTTTTTCCATTGTATATTCACCTAAACACTAAAACAATAATTAAATATAACTTTACAAGATATTAAATGTAAAAATACTTTTAAAATTATAATTCGAGTTGTAAACAATATACACCCCATCTATTATTTATTTTTAAAACTGTAGTTTTGGTAATTGAAGAATTGGTTTGAGAATTTTCTAGAAATTGTGGGGAATTAAATATAAATTATGAGAATTTACAGGAATTGAAATTTTTGTGTACACTTTTTTAAAAGTTATCAACTTCTCGGTAAAAAAGTATATTTTACAACTTGAATTGTGATGTGCATAGTGTATATCTACCTTCATGTGAAGCAATGTGAAGTAACTGAAATCTGCCGGTAATAAATGAAACTACAATTTATCGCAGCTGCGCCGGGAAACGTATTTTATTTCAATTTGTGACTTGTCGAACAGTCGAACTTGTCTTTAACGGTTTTTGATTTTAAATTGTTAAGACTGTTATATTTTTGTTAGATATTGTGTGTTACTTTTTTATTCCATAGTTTTAATATTTTACATCGTTATTATATAATTTGTAGGTATGTTATAAATATTTATATTTGTTATTTCAAGTAAATGCATGTGGTTAACCTTACTTAAAACAACGTGAACGTTAAAAATTTATAACGTAAATTATTTATTTTTTTAGCGAAATGTCGAGGCGTCGAAGTGTATCTGTAGAACCTGAAGATTTAGCAGCTGCTTCTCCGAGAAGATCGACACGTTTATCACAAGTTCCTACAATTCACAAAGATTCTCCTTTTTCAACCGTCAAAACTGTTCATGGTCGAAGAGCTTCTACACAAGAAAAATCGTTATCTAATATTACAGAAGATTTAGAAGACAGTAATGTTGGCAATAATAAAGACCCAGAAAATAAGACTCCTTTAAGACGTACAAGACGTTCAATGTCCGTACAAGAAAATAATTTGCCACAAACTGAAGCTAGTATTCCGGAAGCAAGTAAACCAGTTAGACGTTCTAAACGATTACTATCAAATGAAAAATCCGAAGATGTTATTGAAGAAATCAGTGAAAATGACAACCTTGAAAAAGAAAGTTCTGAAACTGAAACGGGAAAACGTCCAGCACGACGGGTCACTAGATCCATGAGTCGTTCACCAACAAATTCACAAGTTATAAAAACTCCAACAGTTGTTCTTAAAAAACTACCTACGAAAACGGGCACTCTTGATATTATATCTGAAAATGAATTATATATGAAAATAAATAAAACTGAAGATAGTATTTCCAATGCAGAAACTGATATTTTAAATAAAACGAGAAAGCGAACTGCTAGATCTAGTGTTAGCGAAGATAAGAATACAGATTTAGAAAAAAATAATGAAGAACAAACTGAAGATAATATTGAAAATGAGACTGATATTTCCAATAAAACGAGAAAGCGATCTACTAGATCTAGTGTTAGCGAAGATAAGAATACAGATTTAGAAAAAAATAATGAAAAACAAACTGAAGATAATATTGAAAATGAGACTGATATTTCCAATAAAACGAGAAAGCGAACTACTAGATCTAGTCTTAACGAAGATAAGAATACAAATTTAGAAAAAAATAATGAAGAAACTGAAGATTATATTGAAAATGAGACTGATATTTCCAATAAAACGAGAAAGCGAACTACTAGATCTAGTGTTAACGAAGATAAGAATACAAATTTAGAAAAAAATAATGTAGAACGAACTGAAGATAATATTGAAAATGAGACTGATATTTCCAATAAAACGAGAAAGCGAACTACTAGATCTACTCTTAACGAAGATAAGAATACAGATTTAGAAAAAAATAATAAAGAACAAACTGAAGATAATATTGAAAATGAGACTGATATAAATATCAAGAATGAATCGAAAAGCATTAAAAAGGAAAACAAAACACTAGAAGAAGATGAAGAAAAAATTAACAAAATTTCTAAAGAAAGTTTATCAAAAGAGGAAAATATAATTAATAAAGAAAACGATGATAATGAAATAATTATTTTAGAAGATAATAATAACGTATCACCTTTAAAAAAGAAATATAAATTACACTTAAAAAAAGAAATTTGCCAAGAGGATGAAATTGTTTCTGAAAAATTAAATAGCAGTATTGAGAAGGAAATCGAAAAAAATAAATTTGAAAAGGTTGTCGAAGAAAATAAAGCAGTCGAAATGTTTCAAAAACAAATGATAAACAACGAGGATAAAATAGAAAATGAAAAGGTTGAATCTGATACAAACAAAACAATTTCGAAATTATCAAACAAGAGTTTTACAGAATCGCCTGAAAATGAATCAGATACCGATAAAATAAATTTGTCAAAAAATGATATTACCGTAACTTGTGACACAGAAAAAATAATTGACGATAATATGAAAATAATTTCAAAATCAATTCAAATGTCTCAAAAACAAATTATAAACAACGAAAATAAAATAGAAAATGAAAAAATTGAAAAGGAGGAATCTGACGTAACAGTTTCAAAATTATCAAACAGGAGTTTTACAGAATCGACTGAAAAAAAAAATGAATCTGATACTGATCAAATAAATTCACCGAAAAAGAATATTACTGTAACTTATGACACAGAAGAAACAATTGATGATGATAATATGAAAATAATTTCAAAATCACCAAAAAAGAATGAAAAATCTGAAATAGAAATTACCGAAAACGAATCTAATATAAATAAAATAACATCGTGTAATATTGAAGAAATTATCGAATTATCAGTAAAACTGGAAGATAATAATTTAAATCAAACAGATGAATCGATAGAAAATCTGAAAATAAGCTTAGAAAATACAGATGAATCTGAAGACAACATATCATGTACAGATTTCGAAAAAGAAATTGATAAGATTAGAAATTGTAGTGAAAATAAAGACTTGGCAATAATTTCTAAAAAAGATACAACAGAGTCAGATAATGATATTCACGAAAAATCAAATATATCATTTGTTTCCGATGAAAACGAACTTCAAGAACACGTTGCAGAAGACGATAATTGTGAATCAAATATTTCAATAGTTGATCATGTTACGGATATTCCGTCAGGTAAGGAAAGTAGTACACCATCAAAAGAAAACCATATTTTAGAAAATTACGTTAATGAAGAACAAAAACAAAATTTGTCATTGGTAAATGATGATGGTAAATCGTATTCGCCAATCATTAAACTTGTCGAAAATATATCAATGAAATTTGAAAATACAACTGGCAGTATAATTGATTCAAGCACTACATCACTGAAGAAAAATGATTCTTCTATGCTTCAAGAAACTCCTGATTCAGCTGAAAAATCTAAAGAAAATGAATTTCTACTTAAAGAAATACCTAAAACTCCTGGTTCAACAAAAAAATTAAAAGAAAATGAATTTCTACTTAAAGAAATCCCTAAAACTCCAGATTCAACAAAAAAATTAAAAGAAAATGATTCTTGTATGCTTCAAGAAAATAGTGAAACTCCTGATTCAGCTAAAATATCAAAAGAAAATGATTCTACCACGCTTCAAGAAACTCCTGATTCAGCTGAAAAATCTATGAAAATTGATTTTATTCTTCAAAAGAAAGTTAAAACTCCTGGTTCACCTAAGAAATCAAAAGAAAATGATGAATCTCTACTTAAAGAAATACCTAAAACTCCTGGTTCAACAAAAAAATTAAAAGAAAATGACGATTCTATGCTACAAGAAAATATTAAAACTCCTGATTCAGCTGAAAAATCAAATGAAATTGATTCTATCCTTCAAACGAAAGTTAAAACTCCTGGTTCAGCTAAAAAATTAAAAGAAAATGATGAATCTCTACTTAAAGAAATATCTATAACTCCCGGTTCAACAAAAAAATTAAAGGAAAATGACGATTCTACGCTACAAGAAAATACTAAAACTCCTGATTCAGCTAAAATATCGAAAGAAAATGATTCTTCCATGCTTCAAAAAACTCCTGATTCAGCTAAAAAATCTGAAGAAATTGATTCTATCCTTCAAAAGAAAGTTGAAACTCCTGGTTCAGCTGAAAAATCAAAAGAAAATGATAAATCTTTACTTAAAGAAATATCTAAAACTCCCGGTTCAACAAAAAAATTAAAAGAAAATGACGCTTCTATGCTACAAGAAAATACTAAAACTCCTAATTCAATTAAAAATGTAAAAGAAAATGATTCTTCTATGCTTCAAGAAACAACTAGAACTCCTAGTTCAACTGAAAAATTACTAGAAAATGATTCTCTAGTTAAAGGAAATATTAAAACTCCTGACTCAATAAAAAAAATTAAAGCAGATCGTTATCTACTTAAAGAAGTCAGACAATCCCCGATTTTGTTTGGTTTGGAGAGAAATGGTAATGTTTAAAATACTTTAATTATTCTTAATGTATCGTAATTTTAATTTGATTTTGTTTTAGTTTTACGTAGTAGTATCATGAAAGAAAATTCTTCAAATGTTCCAGAAGAATATTATACTTTAATTAAAACACCATCTAAACAAAATGGTAAAATGATAATAATAAATATAAACAATATTATTTTCTTATATAATAATGTAATTATTTTCAGATTTGCGTACAAAAGAAATGGACGAAGATTTAATTTTTTCAAAAGACAAACAGAAATCAGAAAATAGTTGTAAAGGAGCATTACTAGATGAATATATTAAATCTTTCACTGCTGAGAAGAAAAGAAAAAGTAATAATATTTAAGCATATTTTCTATTTGTATCTATAACATAATTTTGTTTTAGGAGAATTAGATGAAACTATTAACAGTGATATACAAGTTGAAAAGAAAAAACGCACGAGTAAAATAGGTAATAATGATTTAATAATAATCCCAGTAATTTATACCGGAAATATTTCCGTATTTTATCCCGTTACACGTTACCGCGGTAATTTACCGAATCAATACATCACAACAATAAATTAATAAATAAAATATTACATATAATTTTTATTTTTAGATATTAATTTCTCTGATGATGAAAATAAAGACAGCTCTGAAGATTCCGATTACAATTTTAATAGCAGTTTTGTTAATATTGAAGCAGAAGAAGGCGAAGAAGACACTCCATCGGAAGACAGCAACCAAATAATAGATGAAGGCGAATCAGTCGGAAGTACAAGCTCAGAATTAGATTCCGATGAAGATTATGAACGAGATTCTTTCGTTGTCGAGGATGAAGAAGACTACGTACAATTACTGTCCAGTTCAGAAAGTGAATTTAATGAAGAAATTACATCTGGCAAAAAACACAAACACAAAAGAATTGTAAGTGTTAGTAGTAGTAGTACGAATTCGGAACAAGATGATTTAGATAAAATGTCTATGCAACCATTTGGTGGTGGTTCATCTCCATCTGTAATGTCTGTAAATCAAGTTAGTTCTATCGAATCAGATTCAGAGTCTGTAAAGAATAAAAATCAAGTGTTGAGTAGATTAATTAAGCAATATGTTGAAGATATAAGCATAACAGTTCGAGAAACAGAAGAAAATAGCGATACATCAGAATTAATAGTCCAACTTAATAGTTCAACAGATAAAAATAAATCATTGACGGATACAAATACGTCTTTGTCTTCAGTAAAGATTAATACTGAAAATGATACGTATTTGTCAGAAAACGAATCTACGAAAATACTTAATGCTTCCGATATTTCTACTAATTCCATGAATAAGTCATCAAATACCGCAGATTTAATAGAAAATAAAACGGATAAAAATACATCTTTGTCTTCAGTAAAAATTGAAGCTGAAAATGATGTAAATTTATTAGAAGATAAATCTAAGAAAATATTGAATGCTTCAGATATTTCTACTAATTCTATGAATAAATCAACAAATATCGAAAATCTAATAGAAAATAAAAATGATTCAAATGTGAAAAGGAGAGAAAATTATAAAGAACTATTAGAAAAACATTTCAATCAAATTGAATCAAATATCAAAATGGAAGTTGAAAAAGCAAAATTGAAAAATCGCGATAGAAGGCAAAGTTTACAATTACAGATAATTGATTCTGAAAATGATGAAATACAAGAATTGACAGAAAAGAAGAAAGCTAAACGACATTCATCGGTAGTGGAAAATAATGAAAATATAGAAGTATTTAAAACTCCCGATACAAAGAAAAGGAAATCCATAAAGACTGCCACTCCTAAATCTGAATCCATAACAAGTTCCACACCGAAAGAAAATAACAAATTCGGAAAAAAATCTGAATCTTGTGAAATATTAAATGGTACCGATATATCCGATTTTCAAAATACTACTAATAATGAAGCTAATGTTTCAAATTCTATTAAATCCAGCACAAAGAAAAATAAATCCAGAACAAGTTTAAATAATTCTAAAGCAGATTTGAAGAAAGAAAATTATTCTGTTTCATCTCCATGGAAAGTTGAGAATTATAATTTAGATGATTTGAAACCAGGAACCAGTTTTAATTCTAATGAACAAGATGGTGAAATACAGATCACTGAAGAAGTAAATTCATCTTTGAAACAGAAAAAGAAGCGTAAATCATTACTATTATTAGAAAAGAATGAATCTAAAACTTCTAGTGATAATATAGTTTCAGTTGATGAAATTCAAGCAGAACAAGAACAAATAAATACATCATTAAACAGTTCGTCAGATAAAGAAAATAATGTTATTGCAAAGAAGAAAAAATCTATAAAAACGAAAAAGATTTCTATATCTGAAAATAATGTAACACAAACGGTATTTGAAGAAAACGTCGTTGACGCAACACTTAATAAATCAAGTGAAAAAAGAAAAAGAACACTTTCTAACGAAAATTTGGATCTTAAAGAAGAAATAATACCTATGGCTGCTAACACTGATACTGAATCAGGTAAAAAGAAAAAGAAAAAGAAAAAATCTAAAAATTTATTAAATATTGCATCAGAAGACAATTTGCATATTAAAACTACTGATGAAAGTAAAAAACGTAAAATTTCGAATCAAGAAGATTCTAAATGTGAATCTCTGGTAGAAAAGAAAAATAAGAAAAAATCCAAAAATTCAGTAGAATTGGATACGGAAATTGTTCAAGAAACTCAAAAAGATAAAGAAGACAACGTAGAAATTGAAAAAAAGAAGAAGAAGCAGACAATTCTAAGTGATGATAATGATGAAGTATTTGTTGAATGTGAAAATAATGATATTTCTGAAACTAAAAAACAAAATAAAAATGTTAACTTTAATAGTTTGAAATATGCTGTTGAAAAAATACATACTGTTCCTTCTACAAGTAAATTTACATCTACCATGGAATATAAACCAATTACTAAAAACATTTTCAAGAACTTAATTCGACCCAGTGGATCTGGTTCCACAAACAATTCCGATTTCAAAGTAGAATTAAGCAAGTCATCGATGAAAATTAAGAGGCAGAAGAAAAAACAAAAATATTGTAAAATTAAACCAGAAATTATAAAAGCTAGCATTAGTGGAAATGCCAATTTAATAGATTTTAAAGAAGAATATTTATATAACAGCAAAAACGTGAAAAGAATTTCCAGTGTAGAATTTTTCAGATTGCAAAATAAACGAGGAGCTAAATAAATTCATTTTTCGATAGCTAATGTTTCTTATGATTTATGTTAATTATGTTCTTATTCTAAAAAAATCATTTTTCGATAGCTAATGTTTCTTATGATTTTATGTTAATATGTTCTTATTTGTGTATTCAATTATATTTTTGTATTCTATTGTTATTTTCAATTACTATTATAATTACTTATTTTAAACTTTAATAAAGAATATTTCTTAAGTTATTTTAATTGTATTTATTTACAGCGCGTATTAAACAAAAATTTATGCAATTTATATTTATAATTTTTTGTATCTAGCATTTTAATTCATTATTTCTTAACAAATTATGTAGAAAATATCTTCAAATACGTAAATTTAAGTTCATTTCTTTCTCCGATCTGATACGGACAAACAAACGACCTACCTAAACTATCTTATAAATAAAAAAATATATTGCCATTTCTTATTCTGTCAATTATTATTGTTTCATTTTAATAAGAGAATTTAAATTACACACACAACTTTATTGTTTTATATAAAATATAATAAAATTAACCGCGTGCGATTTTTATTCAGCGGCGTTTACTCTGGTAATTACAATTTATTGTTCTCTCTTTTTATTCTGTATACTAAAAAGAGAGAGAAATAGTACCAATGTTGTATAAAAATTGCTAATTATGACCAGTGTATGTGACGTTTTGCGCCTGTTTTGCGGTAGTATTAGTTTTAGGAAACACATGTGTCAAAATATTTGTAGCTAATATATTTGATTTATGAAATATGTCTGAAGAATTAGTGAATAAATTTAAATTGGTTACCCACCAAATATTTAACAACTGGACGGCGTTGCAATTAGCTGTAGAACATAATATGGGAGGACCAACTAGTTCACAAGTAAGGTTATAATATCAATTATTTTGAAATAAATTCTAATAAAATTAATTCAATCGGATTCAGATTGCTATTGAAGCAATGGAATGGGTATGCAGTTATTGTTTAGATCAATCAAATCCACAAATTGAAGATTTGACGGAAATATTAGAAGATATTTTAGATGAAGAATTTTCTACAGTTTGTGAAGATAATTCGCCTAGAGGTAAATAATATTTTTAATTATTTGTAGAACAATAATAAATATTGTTTTTTTCTTTATTGTTGTAGAAGTTGCACATCATTTAGTAAAATTTCTTCAGTATTTGAGAGAAGACAATTTGGTGACATTTGACAGCGAATTGAATAAACTACCGACTTGTAATAAATGGTTATCAAAAGCACAAGAGCCAGTTTCAAAAGTAAACAAAATAACATATTATGCGAATTAGAGTAATAAACTGAAGATTTTTGAATTTCGACATAATATTATACATACTTATCCTTACACATAGACTATAAAAAAAAATAAACTTCTGGCTTGTTATTATAAACGCTAGTTAAATTTGTTTAAGAAGTAAATGTATTTACTTCGCAAATTTTCGTATTAAAAAAAAGGGAATAAATTTAATCTAGTGGTGAATCGAAATAAAATTTGTTTTCAAAGTTATTTAGTTGGGAAGGAAAAATTAATTTAAGCGCTTATAATACCGGGCATATCCTATAAACAAAATAACATAATTATAATACAATGAACAAAACATAAATAAAACGTAATATTTTCTCACTGTTATGGTAATTGACTACAAAATAAATAGTGATACTATAAAATAATATAGAAAAAAAAATGCTAACTTTTTTGTTTGTACTTATTTTCTAAACTTTATTTTTATTATGAATGAATTTTAAACATTCTTATGACTACTTAATAACTCGATATATACATTTTACATATAATATTCAAGATAATTCTAGTGTATTATTTTTTTAATGATTATATTTTAAATTATTTCGATTTTCTAGCTTGTCAAGATAAATGCAAATATAGACTCGTCAATGGAAGAAAGTATTAGCAGTTGCAATAATCAAGAAATGGACATTGATTCCGAATGGACAACAGTGCATAGTAAAAGAAATAAACATAAGTTTTAAATACTTATATTAAGAAATAAAGATTTGTAAATTAAAATTATTAATTTTCTAATAAATTTAGTTTTATTAAATGTATAGGTCTGTTACTTAAATATGCACCCTATCAAAATTTATACAGGGTGCCTTCATACTTCGAGCAAAGAATTAAAAGGTATATACTATAGAACATACCGATCATGGAACAAAAATAATTTTTTGAAAATTCGCAAAATTAAGGCTGGTTAACTTAAAGTGAACATTTTCAGGACTACTGAAGTAGCATTCTTTATTGAAAGCTACATATTCAAAATTAATTATCAATATTACATCACCGATTGCTCATTAAAATTAGAGATAATAATTGCGTTGTCTTTGGGCTCCACCGCCTCTCCCACGATTAGGTCTCAAAGAACTAGTGTCTCAAAGGCGTTGGGTGATCGTCACAAATAAACGAGGAGCGGGATGTCGTCGTCGGGGAAACCGTTCAGCATACAAACGTCGCGTCGTGCCAACAATTAATTTTGTCTTGCTTCTCCATAAAGTAACAGCATATCCACTAACACATTATCACTGTATGCATTCATTTTCATAAACACTGCACACTCAAAACTAACAAAGAAATAAAGCTAACAATAATCTCCACGGCAGTATTATGCTGCATCGAACTAAGTAAATTAAATTAAATTATTAATGAGTAATTACACAACATCAGCCATTTATTAGGTGTTGTGTAAACAATTACTTGTAGTGTAGTAGAGTTAAATAAAATTAATTATAATAAATAAGAAATAATAATAAAAAATAAAAATAATAAGAAAATAAAATAGCGATTAACCAGTGGTAAAAAAAATGTAAACTTTAAATACGATGCAAATTTTTTTGCGAATTTTCAAAAAATTATTTTTGTTCCATGATCAGTATGTCCTATAGTATATATATATATATATATAAAAATGTATATATATATATATATATATATATATATATATATATAAATTAATTCTTTGCTCGAAGTATGAAGACACCCTATATAAAAAATAGAGTTATTACGGTTATTACTATAAATAGGGGCCTGTATTTTATAACCCTTTTTTAAATAAAAGCAATTTTTTATTTATATTTATAATTATTTATTATTATTTTCAAGATGTCTGTTTAGCTTTGTTTTAATTTTAAAATATTGATTACAACAATATATATTTAAAACTAATTAAAAGATATCAGTAATTGCAAACGCACATTTTATACCAAACACAGCATTTGTTCATGAAAAACAATAGGTACATTTAAGTACAAATAATAAAACATATTTGAGAATACAATAAAAATTAAAATATATTTGTGCAAAAAAAATGAATTTCATTGTATACAAAATATATATTTATGAATTATTTAGTACTATTGGCCTCACGCAAATCATTTATTTGTTTTTTTAATATTTCATTGCTTTCCCTTAATATATATATATATATATATATATATATATTAATTCTTTGCTCGAAGTATGAAGACACCCTATATAAAAAATAGAGTTATTACGGTTATTACTATAAATAGGGGCCTGTATTTTATAACCCTTTTTTAAATAAAAGCAATTTTTTATTTATATTTATAATTATTTATTATTATTTTCAAGATGTCTGTTTAGCTTTGTTTTAATTTTAAAATATTGATTACAACAATATATATTTAAAACTAATTAAAAGATATCAGTAATTGCAAACGCACATTTTATACCAAACACAGCATTTGTTCATGAAAAACAATAGGTACATTTAAGTACAAATAATAAAACATATTTGAGAATACAATAAAAATTAAAATATATTTGTGCAAAAAAAATGAATTTCATTGTATACAAAATATATATTTATGAATTATTTAGTACTATTGGCCTCACGCAAATCATTTATTTGTTTTTTTAATATTTCATTGCTTTCCCTTAATTGCTTGACTTCTTTCATTAAATTTGAATCAACACACGTACGTAATATATCATTGCGAATTTTGTCTATATGTTCTTCTGTATATATAAATTGTTTACTGAAAAACATTTGTAAATTTAAAAAATGTCGACTTATAATATCCGTAAGATCGGTCATATGTTCGGCAACGACTTCTGATACAATATTTTTTATTATTTGTTTCAAATCGCCCGAATTTGAATGTGTAATTGACGAAAAATTTAAACCATTTTGTTGGAAAAAAGATGAATTTAAACTATTCTGTTCTGGCGTAGATGAACATGGTCTACTATTTTTCATATTATCCTTATTTTTGTTGTATTCTAAGCTTGTATCAATATTTTGAAATTCCGACAAATTTGATGTATTTTGTATAATGTTTGATATGTCTTTTCTTTCAAATATATTGTTCAACGACATTTCTGTAAAAAACGAAGTTTCATTCGTCATATCATCTGTTTTTTTTTGGTTTTGAGTTTTTACAATATACGGTGAACAATTACTCTTGCTGTTATTGTGTTGTAATCTACTTGCATCACCATCTTGTAATTTCGACATATTCGGTGAATTTTGTGTAAAATTCAATGCGTCTTTTCCTTCAAATGCTATTTCATCAAAAAGCGAATTTTCATCCATCGTATCAGCAGTTTTCTTTGAATCAAATATTTGGTTTTGAGCTTTTACAATATTAATCATGTCTCCAATTGCATCTAGCGATATATTTGGCATGTCATCCGCTTCAAACTGTGACAAATTTTCATCAGTAAAATAATTAGATCTCAGTCTATCGGGATAAGCTGGTTCATAATATATTCGCTTAATTTCTCCTGTATGAGCTGCAATTTTCGTGACAGGTTGACGAGGTTTGCGAAGATCGTATATAAATATATTTCCTCTAGTAGAAGAAATAGCTAATGTACATCCATCTGATGCCATGTCAACCGCAGACAATGGCTCATCTATTCTAACACTTAGTGCTATGTCACAAGAATCTAAGTCATAACAATAAAATGTTTGATCCAACCCACATGATACTAATAAATTATGATTTTGAATCGAAAAAGCAAGATCTGTAACAAGAGCTTTATGTGACTGTGCAGAATATATTGCTTTTCCTACATCAATATTCCATATAATAATTGTTCCATTATTATTTGCCGCACCAAGAATCGGTTTTTGTGTGCAATGAAATCGCACAGTTGATAAAGATTTAAAATTAGGTTCGTCTATAACTCTTACAATTTGATTAGTTGCGTTATTATATAATGTAATTAGATCTGTTCCTCCGGCTGCTAAATATGAATCTCTTACACTCCAATCAAGCATTGAAGTGACATAATCTGGAGTTGGAAATTGTTTTCTGACACAGCGTAATTTTATATCATAAAGTAGAACATATCCAGATACAGTACTTATAGCTAAATTTCGTTTGGTGGTACGCTGAAATACGGCGGTGGTAAGTTGCGGTACATTCAAAATTGGTTGAAGTAAATGGAGATCTTTAGTGCGTAATATTTCAGCTATGCCTTGATATGGAACAAGTACTAGAAATAAACCATCTTTACTCAAAGAAATATTTCTTATATAGCCGTCATTTATGTCTGTAGGACGATAGGTTTGTATTAAATCATAACTTGGGCAAGAATGGAACTTAATATCCGATGAACAAGATACCAGAAACATATTTATTTGAATCTAATAAAAATATTTATTGTAAATACATTTTAAAATATAATAAAATGTATTATTTTAGCATGCAAGATTTATATACAGATAAAAATGGTCAAAATAAAAGAATATAATTCGAACTGTCAAAATTACATAAATATTTTTAAAAATATTATTCTATTACCTTTTTGATAAAATTTTGTTTTTACACATATCTGAACATAAAATTATTAACCAAACTAGTAAATTCAATAATTATAATAAAAATTAAACTTGAATTGACATAAATACGAATTTGAAACACAGGTTTTTACATAAAAAATATTTTCCACCACCACAACTGTCAAAACTACAAATAATTTTTCGCAATTTCTATATTAAAATTATTTTTAAATTATTCAGTAAACAAACAATCATTAAAACTTACGATATTTAAATAAAATATTCATCTATTAGGTAGTATGTAATAATAAATAAAAATAATATATCACACTTTTAATAAAAACAAACACATTTGAAATCGTTAATAACTAAATATTTTAATTATATTTTTTTCTATTTTTCAGACATTTAATCATTATAACAAAATACAATTATACATATTTTTCGAAATGATTAAATTTAATCAGCCTTCTTCAATAGTTCATTAATTTTATTTTTTAAAAACATATTTTCTTGCTGTAATTGCTGCATCTGCATTTTCAAACTGGAATTATCTTCAAAATTCTTATCATTGAAATTTTCTACGTAGAGAAATAGTCTAATGATTAATGCACGCAAATTTAAAAAACTGCTATGAATTTCATCATTTGAATCGGATAAACGATCATCCAATACTTCTTCTACAATATTTTTTAGAGATGCAAGGAATTCGTCCGAATTATAATTGATTTGATTATCCATGTTGGTGTTGAAGCGAACGTAGATACTTTTTTTTATTTTTTTGATCCACTGTACAATGATGAAACGTCTAATAAATCTATACTTGAAAATGATCAAAATAAAAGGATATGATTCGAATTGTCAAAAATATTGGCTATTATTAATTATAAAACTGCTTTTTATAAACAAAATATTTTCTACGTACCTTTTCAATGATAAAAGCAGACTTTAGATTGTTCTAAAGTAAAAAAATATTCTTGTGAATATTTTTATTTACGTTAGTAACAATTATTTTTTTTATAAAACATTTAGCTACAACTGACTACAACTACAACATTCATTTATATTTATTGACATACTAGATTATAAATATGGGAAATAAATTTAAATTTATAAAAAACAAATATTTATTTCTAAATATATCTGAACATAAAATTATTAGCCAGAAATATGTATATTTAACAATTATAATAAAATAAATTGAGATGAATTGAGATAAATACGAATTTTAAGCAGAAGTTTTTTTATAAAAAAAATATTTACTACCTTTAAAATTATCAACCATAAAATGAAAATCATTTTTTACAATTAGTATAATAAAAATTACGATATTTTAATAAAATATTCACCTATTAGGTAATATAAAATAATAAATTAATTTCACATTTTATATAATTTAATTTTTAAAAATACAAAAATAGTTTATATCACATAATATTATTTATATTTTGCTTTTTTCTTAAATCTGTTTTTTTATATATATACATTTAACATTATAACGAAATACAAAAATATATATTTCATTTAATCAGCGTTTTTCTTCAAAAGTTCATTAATTTTATTTCTTAAAAAAATATTTTCTTGTTCTAATTGTTGCATTTTTGTGATTAAATTGGAGTGATCAAAATTAGGCTCTCTTTTTTGAAAACTATTTTCAATAAATTCTTCTAGATTAAGAAACTGTCTAATGACTGACGTTTGTAAATTTGAAAAATTTCTATTCATTTCATATTTCATATCAGATAAACGATCATCTAATACTTCTTCAACAACATTTCTTACGACTGTATGTAACTCGTCCGAATTATAATTTTGATTGTCCATAAATGATACTTTTTGCGCAGTTCGTTTTGGTGTTGAACCGGGCGTAGATGCTTTATTTTTTAAGATTGAATTTATTGATCCACTGTATGGAGATAAAACATCTAATAAATCTATACCTGTAGCGGTTTGAGTTTTCGATTTTTTTATATCTGGATCTATATCTGTCGCAAAACTAGTCGATAGTCTTCCTAGATTTCCAAAACTTTCACCAAAGAAAGAATCCAAATCGCAGTCAGCACCAGAATTTGATATTTTTTCTTCATCTGCTTCATCTACTTGAATTTTAGGAGAAATAGGAGAAATAGAAAACTGACCAATAGAATCGAAAGATTTACGTGACAGTACATCTCCAGTCGATATAGTAAATTTTTCTTCTGTAATATTACACAATGATTCAGTTGATCCCGAGGTTGATCCTTTCGATGGTGGCCGATATGAAATATGATTAATTTGTGTTGAATGAGCTGCTATTGATTTAATAGGTTGTTCCAAATTACGTAAATCGTAGATAAAGATTGAACCTTTAGTAGAGGCTACAGCAATTGTACGGTCATCTGGAGCCATGTCGATAGCAGAAAGCGGATGATCTGTTAATGTAGTGCACGCTATATTATTGCCATTTAAATCATAGCAATTTAGTAAACGATCTAACCCTACAGAAATCATTAAACGCGGATTTTGTGTAGCAAATACCAAGTCGGTAACCGGTGCTTTATGTGAACTTAAATGAAATTTTCGTCTAGCAACATTTATATCCCAAGTTGCAACAACTCCTTCATCGCTTGCTGTACCAAGCAATGGTTTATTTGTGCAGTGAAAGCGTACAACAGACACCGATTTAGAACCAGGCACATTGAAAACATTGGTTTTCTGGTTCGTAGTGTTACTATATAAATTTATCTGTCCATCTCCTGTACCAACTGCCAAATGTGTATCTTTAGCATTCCAGTCAATTCCTGTAATTTCTGTTTCCGAACAAGCAAATTCTTTTTTAATACTTCGAGTTTTTAAATCATATAATAAAACACCACCATCTCTGGTACCGATAGCGATATTTTTCTTTGTAGTACGTTGAAAAACTGCTGTGGTAGGATGTGGCACACATATAATATTTTGAAGTAATCTCACATCATTTTTAATGCCGATGATTTGCGCTTTTCCTTGATTCGGTACAAGTCCCAACCATGAACCATCTTTACACCACGAAACACTTTTTATATTTCCTGCAGCAGATTCTGATGGTGAATATACGTGTGCCAATTCATATTTAGAACAATCGTAAAATTTTATATTCGTTGCACAAGATAGTAACATTTTTGTTTTTCCTTTAGAAAGATATTTTATTTATTTTACAACAGTAGATTTACCATAAAACATAAAACTAATAACCGATCAAATAAAAATGCAACCATCAAAACCTGATCAAAACATGTTTAAATTTGAAACAACTGACAGTTTTGCACGGCCAAAAGCGATCCCTATATTACCGATTTATGTAATCAGTTTATAATTTAGCCGTACAGTACTATTAAATATACATATTTAAAAATATTTATTATATAATGAAAAATTTAGAATTATAATTTTATAATTAGTATTTTAGTAGTATACAGTATACACTATAGATCACCTATATACTATATACCAATATCAAGTACGTGATTTTTATTATTTACACGACATGTTGGTAATATCGATTCCATCTTTTTATCAGTTTGTCCTCTGTCAAAATAATCCTTGAAATAACCTAATCAAAATGTCTTATAAAATTATTAGAAATGCTATAAAATGCCGACAATATTACACAGTTAGTGCAAATAGCGTACTTAATAAAAATGCAGAAAATCATAAAAAATTATACAATCAAATTAAAGCTAAAATTAAAATGACGGGTCCTATTACGGTATCTGATTACATGAAAGAAGTTTTAACAAATCCTTCTGCCGGTTATTATATGCATAGTGATGTACTAGGTTCGAAAGGAGATTTTATCACTTCCCCAGAATTGGGACAATTATTTGGTGAAGTATGTCAACAAATATATATATTGAAAATAAAATTAGACAATAAAATAGTGTTAGATTGCAGCTATTTGGTTTATAAATGAATGGAAAAAGATTGGATCACCAAAACCATTTCAAATTGTTGAACTAGGACCAGGTCGTGGATCTTTATGTCAAGATATGATTAGGGTAAATATGTTTCCAAATGTTTTTTTTTTTTTGAGGAAATAATACAAATTTAGATAAACAGGTATTTAAACATTTCGATGCGTTGTCAGATGCTAGCATACATTTAGTAGAGGTCAGTCCATTTCTTTGTGATATTCAAGCACGAAAATTGTGTTTGAAATCGGAAGCTGTCAATTCTGAAACGACATTATGCTATCGAAAAGGTGTTACAGCATCTGGAATTAATATTTTTTGGTATCATAAACTTGATGATGTACCACGAGAATTTTCTTTGTATTTAGCGCATGAATTTTTTGATGCGTTGCCAATACAAAAGTTTCAGGTAAAAAATGTATCTTATGTAAAATAAAAATTTTATAGTTGAAACACCGATTTAATAAACATATGGCATATATTTTTATAAAGTAATGGTATTATTTTTTTTTTTTTAAATGCAATAATTACATTTTAATGTAATTCAAATAAATTCTTAAGCCAGGTTTATTGTCTTGGTACTAATCGTAGTCATGGCACGGCTACTTCAATAATGACCAGATAATGACTAATAATTTTTTTTATTTTGACTAATCAAATCATAGCAGAGTTGGCCTGATTTTAATCATGATTTAGATCTCAATTTTAATCATTAGATTTTTTTAAATAATAATCAATGATTTAAATCAATTTTAATTAATTCGTTTTTTTTATTAAATTTTATTTTTAAAATTGATTAATTAAAATATCAAGATATATAAATATAAATCATAAAATATAATAATATTAAAATTATAATATTCAAAATATATTGAATGATAATGCAATCTACAGGGTGTTTTCATACTTCGAGCAAAGAATTAAAAAGTATATACTATAGGACATACTGATCATGGAACAAAAATATTTTTTTGAAAATTCGCAATATTAAGGCTGGTTAACTTAAAGTGAATATTTTCAGAACTACTGAAATAGCGTACTTTATTGAAAGCTACATAATCAAAAATTAATGATCAATATTACATCACCTATTGCTCAAACGTCGTGCCAATAATGAATTTTGTCTGCTTCTCCATAAAGTAACAGCATATCCACTAACTCATTATCACTGTATGCATTCATTTTCATAAACACTGCACTACACTGTACACTTAAAACTAACAATAAAATATGACTAACGATAATATCCACGGAAGTATTATGTGCTGCATCGAACTAAGTAAATTAAATTTAATTATTAATAAGTAATTACAAAACATCTGGCATTTATTAGGTGTTGTGTAAAGTAAACAATTATTTGTAGTGTAGTAGAGTTAAATTGGCTATCAACTAGTGGTAAAAAAATGTTCACTTTAAATACGATACACATTTTTTTGCGAATTTTCAAAAAATTATTTTTGTTCCATGATGAGTATGTCCTATAGTATATACCTTTTAATTCTTTGCTCGAAGTATGAAGACACTGTATTTCTGATATAGTAAACAATAACGCATTTACTAATTCGAAATCTCAACTAAATAAAAATTGTCATTTTGATAAAATACGTAAAACATAAAAACTAATTTTCAGAAAACCGATAAAGGTTGGAGAGAAATATTAATAGATATTGACGAAAATTCTGATAATAAATTTAAGTATGTATTAGCAAATAAAGAAACATTAGGTTCGAAACTTTTAATAAATCCAAAAGAATCAAGACATCATACTGAAGTCTCAAAAGATTCTATTAAACATGTGAAACATTTGGCAGAACGCTTAGAAGAAGATGGTGGAATCGCTTTAATTGCTGATTATGGACACAATGGTGAAGGAACTGATACGTTTCGGGTAAATTTCATACTTTTTTGAAAGTTTTTGCACACTTTACGTTACCAATAAAATTATGTGATTCAAAAATAGAAATACAAAAATACCTATTTGACTACTTTCATACATCATATAGTTGTCATTTTTTAGAAGAAGAAAAAAATGAATCTAACTACATATTAAAGATTTAATAAATTTAATGTAATAATACAAGTTGAGTTATAGTAACATAAGCTTGCAAAAACTTTAATTTTTATACTTCTGGTTTTAATTGAAAATGTAAATTTTTATTGTTCAGGCTTTCAAACAACACAAATTACATGATCCACTGCAAGAACCAGGTTCTGCTGATTTAACAGCTGATGTAGATTTTAATCTCTTAAAAACAATCGCCCTGAATGACAATAAAACAATTGCTTTCGGTCCAATCTATCAAAGCCAATTTTTAAACTCGATGGGCATTCAATTACGAATTGAACAATTAGTAAAACACGCAAACCCTGAAGAGAAAAAAACCTTAGAATTCGCTATTGATATGATGACAAATGACGAAAAAATGGGCAAAAGATTTAAGCTTTTATCATTATTTCCGGAAGTTTTAAAAGATCATTTGATTAAATTTCCTGTAGCTGGATTTTGTTAAAATTATTTATTGTATTATGTTGTAAAAATAAATAAATTTGTTTTTGATATCTAAAATTTTTATTTATACAAAAATAACACAAACATGTAGTAGACATGACAAAGAAAAATATATATGATGGTTTTTTAAACATAAGCACATTTTTCTCTCAAAAATTACAATCTGACCCCATTCACTGTTACAACTTCGTATAATAATAATAATCGATACATTTGTTACAATTTTGTAATGAATAGATTATTTTAAAGGGATCTCTGCTTTTAGATTTTAGTGTATCGAATAATTAAATACCCGTATTTTACTACTTCTTCAGACAGGAAAATTTATAAATTTTACGTTTGGTACTATATCAAAATGGGTCTTAGCACAGACATCTAGTTCTGCTGAAAAATATTAATCATACGAAAAATAAATTCAAATATTTATCGTAATATGTAATTTTCGATACATTATTAAGGGGTTACCGTTAGTCATAAATCGATTTTGAGAAATGTCATCATGCGAAAGTGTACTCCTTAGACTATTCAATTCCAAAGTTACAAGTCGATATGAGACAACTATTTTTTTCTGACCGCCGATGACTCAATGTAAGTCTATTTTTAAGAATGTTAAATACATTTTATTTCATTCCAAAACTTTGAAGCCGTTTTTTCGGAACGATATTTTTGAAGTCGGTGAACACGATTACAGACAAACTTCTCAACGGAGTTCCATAAAACTTTTACAAATTGTAGCTGATAAAATTGTCTTGCCCTTGAACGAAGGAATTTAATGTCTGATCAAAATACATATTTTTTAGGCACGTTGAAAGAGCCAGATTTTAGGCCAAAAAAATCCTTTTTGTTCAAACGGTCGCCATTTTGTTCTCAAGGGCAAGTTTATTTAATGTATTATTGAGTTCAATTGGTTTCATTTGTTTCGGATAAGCGGTTTCCGAATTATCCTGTCCACCGCACACCCCTTCCGCTGAGAGGAGCTCCCGGAGCACGGCTATACCTCTGCGATTTTTAAACATAAAAATTGGAAAATAAAGTATATGAATGAAGCTTTTAAACGTACTAATTGTTGTTTTAATAGAATGTATACTTTCGGAGAAAAAAATTGTCAAAAATGACCTCAAAACTCGATCCTGACTAACGGTAACCCCTTAATTTAAACTTTTCCAAATGTAATTACAAATTATCGTGTCCGATTTTTATTTACTAAATAATATTATTAAAATTTCAGATGAAACAGTAATTTACAATTTTTATAATAAGCACTTTCAACTAAAGTTGATCATTGTTTTATTAGCAATAAATGATTATGCTATTAGAAGTTTGAAAATTTATTTTAATTAGTGTGGTAAGAACAAAAAAATGTATTTTCTAGTTATGCAATTGTAAATATACTTTACAGTCAGAATAATAACATATTCAACTTCATATAAATTTATTCTAATTACAGTTAAATTGAAAATCGTTAGAACGATTACAAATTAATGTTCTTCATTTATTTATCATAATATTAATGTCCAAATTAGAATTTTGACATTTTCAAAAACATTTTTATTGTAACGGGCAGGTTATTAAAATTTTATCTATGGGCAGCAGAGACCCAAAACATTGTTTTAACAAATTTGAAATTATTTATTTTACAAATAAGGTATTCAAAAAAAAAGTGTACTTCTCATACAATAATTACAGACGGTACATTGTAGTCTTATGTTAGTTTACATACATTGAAATATGTGTTTTTGTTTATAATTATAGCCCACATTAAACCAAAAATAACAAATTAATTAAAAAATAAAACTATATATCTTAAATCGCTTAAATGCAGATGTAATTATTGAATCTCAGTCAGTCAAGTTTTATAATTTCTTTTACAAAATAATCGAAAAAATAATCCTGCTAAAACAGAACCTTGCAAAGTCAGAATATATATATACTTTTATTATTTATTATTTTTAGATAAATAAATACTAACATTTAATATACAATTTTGCATAAACTTTTTTTATTTAAAAATGTAAGATCCATGAAAAACAGTGATTTTTTTTTAATTCTTTATTATAAAATTTCCTATTAAATCTACATTTATTTAAATTAAATTATAAGTGAAATGATCAAACAGTTGCATTTTTCTTTAAATTCAATTGTTTTCTATAATGCTGAGATTTGTTGCATTTTGTTTTGTGCACAATATATTTTTCTTTTTTTTTTAAATGAAAAATCACAGCATTGTTCCAACGCCATATTGAGTTACAATACGTGCATACAAATATATATTTTAATTTTTTTGATATATTGTTTACGTTTTTTGGTGCTTTATTATTTATTAATAATTCTCAAAATAGAAACAGTTTTAGTTCATATTATTATAATTTTACACATTTAATAAGCAAATTACATGTTACTATTTTAAATTAATAACTTTTTTGAAAAGCCAATTTTTACATTTTAAACTTAACTAATATATTTGACATTAACATATTTATAAAATAAAAAAGATATTTATAATTTAATATAAAATTATTTGCATATTCGACAATTATTTATTTAAAATATTATTCGAAATTTTGAAAAAGTAACCTTAAGAAATGTATAACATTTATTGTTTTTAATTATTTTACAATTAAGCTCGTTTATAACACCACATAGAATCATTATGATTCCTTTTAAAATTACGACATCGATTTTTGTTAGTAATAAATTTTGAATATTATTTGTGTCACGTGCTGTTAACCATTTTTGTTTTTCAAAAGCGTGACTTAGCTGTGATCTTCATTTGTTTTGATCAATAAATCACATCCCTACTTACGATTATTATAATAATAAATATTTTAAAATTCTAACAACGAATTTGAAAACAAAAATCATACAATATGTACACTGGATTTTTTTTCTAGTGTACATAATTGAATAAATATAAATATACATATATATGTATGATGTGCGCGTTGTTTATACCTCCAAAAGAACCCATATTTTTTATTTTTGGGACTAAATTAAGGCTACTAACTTTTTGAAAATGATTCAAGTTGTTTTTTTGATTAATAAAATAACAAGAAGAATTTCTCCGAATTGTAATAAAATTAAGTTGATATAGAGAAATGTAATCAAAAAATATATTTTCAAGTTCAAATTACTGCATTTTCTAATTCAAATATTATATTTTATTATTATTACGGTCAGTTGTATAAAACGTTAATAAACACATTGTCAGCTAATAACGTGATATAAATTGTTAACTGACCAATTAATCAAAAGTTTCGAAAACAGTAGACATCTAATCACTTAGTTAATTATTGATTAAGTTAATAAGTAATGCTTTATACAATGTACTAGATTTTGTAAAAAAAATATTTAATAAAAAATGAATTTTTACAATATACAAACTAAAATCTTCAAAAATCATTGTACATTTTATCAATATTTAAATAATCTTGAGATTTAAGCTTTAAATATGAAACTATTTATTATTAAATAAACAAAAAAATCATGACATCAAAAAAAAAAAATAATTGTAAAATAAGAAATTACTCTATATAATTGTCTTTCCGATATATATTAAATTTAATTAATAAATTTTCAAAACAATTTTTTTTGAGAATTATTTTTACCCATAACCGCTATCGTCAAAATGGCACTGCAATAGTTTGAAATTGATGTTGAGGAATCGTAAATCAAATATTTTTTTTATACAAATTATACTTTGTATAAAAATATTTAATTTTGTCAAACTATAATCCAACTTATGACAAGAATTTAAAACTATCATAGGATCAGTTTGACCCTGGATTGGCGATTATGGATTAAGTTTTAAGCGACGAAAGCTGCAGTTAGTAGCCCCAGATTAAATCAAAAACAATAACAAATAAAAATTACTTCGTAAAAATGAAAGCATTAAATGTAATACAATTTTAATGAAGAATTATGAGCAGTGGTCCCAAAATACGGAAATCTTTGGTACTGAAGAGGTATGGCCAAGATTCGCACACTTAGGCTAGAAGTTCACTGGTTTAGTCACGATTAGACAAAATACGTATTACACATTTAGTTACGATATAGCACATATTTTCTACTAAACGTTATGACTAATTGGTGTTTCACTGCATTAAAAAAATATGTCTTTATTTCGTGACTACTGTGTTTACGGGTATTTTATCCCAACATAACCAACCGATGTGTTTCTAGCCATACACATGTCCATATATCACATTCGCTCACCAACAATCTTACATACATACACACACACACACACACACACACACACACACACACACATAGCAGTCATCACGATTTACCTGTGCATGTTTTTTTTTTCTTAAATTTTTGTAATAATCATTCTCTGCCCCTATATTGTCACATTCTTGCGGAGAAAAACAAATAAATAATAAATTAAACATCCGAGGAAAGAAAGAATAAAAATAAAGCTAATGTGAACGCAGGAACAAGACCCAGTTGCCAGAGAAGATATCGTTTTGTCACTCTGCCATTTTCAGCTTCTGTATGCATGTCGAAACCAGTTCGACTTCAGGTAAAGTCGTTTCGCTTGTAGTCGCAACTGCGCTCGGATTTTCCAAGTGAACATTCTCCAACGATTTCGACTTCTTAATATTTTGTACCTCATCGGTGGCGACGCTAATAACAGCATCAATTACTGATGCCACTAAACTGGTACTCGGTGGAGTTTCGGTTGCGTCTGCATTTTCGCTTCGCGTTCGATGACGTTCTTCGCCTCGTTGTCGAATCGGAATCGAATACGGTTTCATTCGTAGATGCGGTGTTACGGATTTCATACGTAAACCTATCGAAACACTGCTCACGAAACGTGTATTCATTTCGACCAGATTGAAAATCGGTCGTTTTGCACTATTTAATTTTGCCAAGTATTCGCGACGAGATTCGGTTATTGTTGACAACATCCCCAATTCATGAAGCGTTTTATCTAATTCACTCAATTCCATTTCGCGTACGGGAGCTGCTTTCGATGTTGAAGCCTGAAAACAATTTTATTCTATTTGTACTACAAGGTTATAATAATTACTGAAACATCTACAATGCTTACAATAATCAATTATTATTGTGGCAATTTTCACTCATGATATTAATTACGTAAAATATTAGTTAATTGTTTAATCTTGGAAAATTTTTGGGAGTGTAATAAGATATTAACCTAACATATTTAAGAGAAAGTATTGTGTGGCCAAATAACGTTCGAAATTATGTAAAAACAATACACACCTCACATTCATATTCTTCACATTGCATTTTTAATGTTTTTTGAACTATTTTAACCTTTTTAAACAGAAAAATATGTTTGTTTACAACTGAGAAATAAACTTTGCTACCAACACTTGCAAAACCCAAAACAAATATGCCATGCATAGACAAGGAAGGTAAAGGATAGCAAATAGCAGTAAACGGTAGTATAAAAGAGAAAGTATGTATTACACACAAAGTACACGTTTAAGCCTGGGCTAACCTTGGTGGTACAAGCAAAAATGTTATGTTATTTTTATTAACAAATACGAAATATATATCATTTCTAAAACACCATTAAATTTTCACTGGATTTATCTTTCAATTAGCCATTACATTTTTACATTACATAAAAAGTACAAATATTTAATTCAAAAATATATATAAATACACTTTTTATCTAAATCGCAAAAACTTAAATATAATTAAATATTATTTTTCATATGTATGTCAAATATAATAAAAACTGAAACTACACTTTATCTTCCTGAAAATTATCTTTTATTATTATTGCTATTTGTGTAAAAGACAAAAGATATCTTTTAAACATAACGACGTAACTATAGTTATATTTTTAAACAATACACAATTTTAATTTATTTAAAAATTGTCAATTTTGATATATGAATTAATTTTTTAATTTCGCATGAAACTGAACAAAATTTAAATCAAAAATGCCTAGAGTTGGAATAAATGGTTTTGGTAGAATCGGTCGTATGGTTTTAAGATCTTGTTTAAAAAAAGGAATTGAGGTTTACATTAATTTTATTAAAAAAAAACTAAGTATTTCATATTTTATTGACATAATGTTTCAGGTTGTCGCAATAAATGATGCATTTCTTTCCTTAGAATATATGATTTATTTATTCAAATATGATTCGACCCATGGTACTTATAAAGGTGACATCAGTTATGAAAGCAAAACTTTAATTGTAGATGGTATAATTAAATTTTATTAGAATGGTCATATCAATAAGAAATTCTCAATAATTTTAAAATGTTTAGGTCGCATGATTGAAGTATCTAAAGAGAAAGATCCTAGTAAAATACCCTGGAAGAAATATGATGTAGATTTTGTTGTTGAAGCTACTGGGATATTTACCACTAGCGACAAAGCATCTGTACCGTATTCTTATTCATAATTTATTTATATTTTTATTGCTGTATTGATAAAAAAAATGTTATTTACAAGAGTAGATGCAAGTCAATTAAGATTGTTTGACCATTTTTACTGAATGTCTGATGAATGTTTGGTAAAAATAATTTTTTTTGGAAAGTGATATTAAAAGTGAATAATTTTGCGGATGCAAATGTTTCCAAGAGCGTGTATAAAAGGAATCATAAATGTAAATAAAATAAAAATTGTATGAATAAATAAAAGTGGTTAGGTGTAAATTGATTTCAGATTGAATGAAAAAAGTTTTTGTTAAATTTTTATTAGTATGAGATATGAGTGTATGTATGTATGTATGTACCTATATAATTATCTATTATTAAACTATTACAATTTTAACATATTTAAGTATTAAAAAAAGAAATCTTAAATAACAATAAATAAAATTAAAGATAAAAAATTGGTTTAAATTCAAGAAAAATATAGATAAAAAGAAAGTATTTCAGTAATACTGCATTTCTGATTATATTTTGAAAGCATAAAAATTACATTTATTTTAAACCAGGTATGGAAAACGTATAAGTAACGATACCCGATAACGTTATAATAACGATTAAACTGTAATTCATAATACAATAACGTATTGATATTTCAAAAAAGTTATAACGTTTCGTAAAAAGTTATTTTGTAAAGTTATTCTGTATGCATTATCTTTTGAGAGAAAGATATATTTTGTTTGTATTTCAAACCAGAAAATTAATTTGATATTTTTCTTTAATTTACACTTTACAGATAATTTTAAAGTTACAAATAAAAATTATTTTTATAACGTTATTTACGTAACGTTATATAACATAACAATTTATTTTTTTAAATGTTTTTTATAACGTTATGTAACGAAAACAAATAAATAAATAACGTTATACAATAAAGTAACAATTTGAAACGTTGCATCCCTGTTTTAAACAAAATTAAATATTTTAAAATAATCAAAAAAAGTACAATTTTTTTTCAATTCCACATGTTTCATATTTTTAATGTCCAAATCTATTTATTTTTAAAGTAAATTTGAAAGAAAATGATTCCTATATTTACTTTTTTCTCGTATGTTGTAAAAAACTAGTGATAATTTTAGATAAATTTAGACTAAATGTAAATATTTAATATATAAAATAATTATTATTAACATAGAATTTAACATAATTTAATAATAAAATAGAAAAATTTCTGCATATTACACATACTTTAAAATTACCATGATCAAAAATTTAAAATAAAGCTTTATTTTGTAATAATAAAATAAACTGCAATAATTAATAATATAAAAAACAGAATACAACCCATATATATATAACAAAAAACGAAAATAAGAAAGTCGAAGTTTTCGTATGTATAAAAAATAAAATTTGTTATTGTAGAAAAAATAGTGATTATTATAAGTCGGTCCTGTCCCGTTATGACAATTGATCTAAAGATCTCAAAGAACATGTTTTTCATAATTATAAATGATTTCGTTAAAAGCCATTTTCCGTAAGGATTGTGCGGGGTCCTTTGTGCTTGATAGCGATGTTTTGAGCAAATGTCTAATTAACATTTCGTTAAAATGATTTATATGAATCCTTTTGAAGGTATACGTTTGCGTGGTAGTTGGAGTGGTATGATTGAGAATGTTTTACGCGGGCGGAAGTTTCCAAGTATGTAGTATGAGAGAAATTATGAATGTGGATAAAGCTAAAGTTGCTTGTTTGAATAGAAATGTTTGAAAGAGGCTGATTTCGGGATAATGAAAGAGAGTTTGTACCACACCCTTTTAGGTATACGGCGTGATTGTATATGTATGTATATCGATGTATTGTTCAACAGCTTCATCTAAACGCTGGCGCCAAATACGTAATAATAACAGCACCCACAAACGATGTTCCAATGTTTGTAATGGGCGTAAATCATGAGAGTTACGATCCAGCAATGCAGATAGTTTCCAATGCATGCAGCACAACCAATTGTTTAGCGCCATTGGTAAAAGTTCTGCACGAGAATTTCGGTATTGAAGAAGGTCTCATGTTGAGCGTTCATGCTGTGACACCGACGCAAAAGGTGGTTGATAGTCCCAGTTGTGGATCGAAACGTGAGGCACGTGGTGCCCTGCAGAATATTATTCCAGGTTGTTCTGGTGCCGCGATTGCTATCGGTCAAGTTTTACCCGAACTGGATGGAAAGATTACCGGTATGGCAATGAAAGTACCGGTTCCTAATGTTTCGGTTATTGATTTTACGGTAGGTGGTTGCATTTTTGTTTTTAAATAATTGAAATAAGATATATATTAACGCACCAATTTCTATTTTGTGTCTGAACTGATTTTGTTGATTATTGAATTCAAATATTGAATATTAAAAAAATCAGGGTATAAAACCGGTAAAATAAATTGATTAATTAAGGAACAAAATTGAAATATGATATTGTTTTTATTAAAATAAATTTTTTAGCGAAATTTATAAATTTGAAACTTTGTTACTAAAAACGACGTCTCTACACATTTACCTATATTAAACAATTTTAAAGTAGATAAACAAAATTGAATCTTTATTTCTAAATTGAAGATAAAAATATTTTATAACCTACAATTAAATTTAGATTTTCTGAAAATAAATAATGATATTTGTTAATAATTTTACTATTAGGTCACATAACAAATATGTTTGAAAACTACAAAAATAAATTTACAGTTTGATAAAAAGTATATATATTATTTACACAATTTTATCTTATAAAATTAACCGATTAAAACCGGTTAAAAAACAAAAACCGATATAGTAAATATAAATTTCGATACTGGTTAACTATTAACAGTATTAACCAATATTTTATCGGTTATGTATATGCCCCGAAAAAAATGCAGATAAATTTAGAAACTCTAAATGTCTAAATGAACAAAATTGAACAGAAATAAGATTTACAAATGTCTGCATTTTGTTTGGTGCAAAAAGGTGCATTAAAAAAAATCCTAAAAGTAGGACAGTCTTAGGGGCCACGCAGGAGCCCTTGGCTTTACAGAGTCTGGGGCCCTTTTAGAAAGAAAAAAAAATTGAATGAAAACATCAGTATGTACTTCCATTTAGTGATTTTATTGGTTATTATGATTAGCTTTATATAAATCGAATATAAGTAAAGTGATTACTGTTTTGATAATGGGATTTCAGTTGTGCAAAATCTTCTGTTATGTCCTCAAATATTATATTTATTTATTTAAATATTTTAAAATTATTTAAATATTTGTATACATTTTATAGAATTTATTAAGAAATTTTACACTATGTATTTTTACCTGAATTTTTTAGATTTAGTCAAATTTTGTTCACTGTTTAAAAAATATTTAGAAATCTCATCGAGTTTCCGATTTATATTCAAAATTAGAAATTTTAACGATAATTCTTAGTAAAATACACTAAAAATTGAGCTCCACTTTTTCGGTGTAAACGACGACATTGGCACTTTGGGATCCCCATCGAGCCGGGGGCCTGGACTCGTGCCCCATGTGCCCTTATGGAAAAGACGAATATGTTGTGTTCTTTGCAAATTTTATTAAACTTAAATTTCTTTTAATACAATACAATGCCCGACTAGATGTTTCCGCCTATTTGCTAAATTTAATTTAAAATATATTAAAAATAAAATAAAATACTTCTTTAACTTTGAAAATTCACACAGTTTGATAATGACAATGTTTGTCAAAACTGCAGTCACTGCATTTGTGTATTAAAGTAAAATTTTAAAGTTATAAAAGTTTTTTATTTTATTTCAATATAAAGTTTCACAAAGTAACGGCCAAAAGTGTTAATTTTTGTAAAATATATTATTATTCTTTTATTGTTTAATTAGTTCCTTCTATATATTTCTTCATAACTTTTATAATATCTAATTGCTTGATAAAAAATATAAATTTAAATATTTAAATTCAAGCGATGTATTTAACTTTGTCCAAAAGTTTGTATTACTAATTGGAATCGTATTCAATTTAAAATCATCCAAGGTCCGATTAAAAGAAGAGGCTAGTTACGACGTAGTACGCAAAGCAATTCAGAATGCCTGTGAAGGACAAATGGCAGGCATTATGTCCTGGACGGAAGACGATGTCGTCTCCAGTGACTTTATCGGCAGCACCTATTCCTGTGTTTTCGATGTGAAATCCGGCATTCCTTTGAACAAGAAATTTATGAAACTTGTTGCATGGTATGATAACGAGTATGCTTATTCGCAACGTGTGGTCGATTTAATTAAATATATCACTAGTAAAGTTTAATTATTCGCAATTGAGACTATGTATTTCTATTTTGAGTGTTTATAAAATAAATTATCAAGTGTCCATAGTTTTATCATTATTATTTACTGATATATTTTACTAATCTGTTTCAAATTGATAATAATATTTAAAAGTATTCAATTTACACTCTTAAAAAAATTTAATGTAATTTTACCTACAAACCATGAGAGTATGATGCTCAGTATTTCTAGGTATAAACTGCTGTAATTTTATTCATAATTATTTAAAAATACATATCAGAACTATTACAAACATTATGTATATGATATGATATTATCAACGGGATGGAAAATTTTTTTTTTAGTAAATTTGCTGTCAGGAATTTTCTATAAATAGCTAAAATTTGTTTAGTACTGTAATATTATTGTTGGTATAATTACACACATTTTTAAATTTACATAAAGGATGTATTTTGAAATAGATGAATTATACTTAAAATATTTTGTTAGTATTATTATACAAAATATAATCTAAGTCTCATTATTTTCATGAATTATTATACCAAGCTGTAATTTTACATAATTTAATAAGTTATACCAATAACGTGTAATTTTACTATGTTACAATTTACAGAAAGTAAGCAATTTTACATACTTATTAGGTCATTTTTCACTTATTTTATGAGATTATTATGAATTATGTAAAAGTTACAAAATTTTGAGATAAAAATACAGAATATTTATAGTAAAATTAAATTACAGATTTTTTATAGTAAAATTTTACTATTATTTTTTTGTTACAGTGTAGTTTAGTAAGAAACGAACTTTATATAATAATATATTTGATTTATATAAGTTATTTATTTACGTTATCATTTTAGGGAAAACAAAAACAATCTTCTAATTGTAAGATATGTTAAAATTTGATTAAATATATGTTTATATTTGGAGTTTGCGATACGTAAATAAAATTTTACAATTATCTTCCAATCTAGTAAAATTTAGATCAATAATAATATTTGATCATATAATGAACAGTAATAATGTGTCAGAATTGATTAAATTTGCACATTTAAAACATATATAATTTTATTATTTTCAAACATGAATCATTGATATTTTTTATAACAAAAAGTCATAAATTATAATCGCAAGATACTTATATATAAACATTTTTTTTTAATAGTTAAACACTTGTTTATTATCTTTGAAATTACATTTAAAAATAGTAAAACAATCGGTTGTTTAAATTACTATAGACAATTAATAATGATTAAAATTAAAGATATTTGTATAATATTTTATTAACTAGCAATTTATGCACAACATACATATACAATCACGCCATTCATCCATAAAGATGTGGCAGAAACGCAGTAATTTCTGCCACACATTCTTATCCAGACAAGAAACTTTTGCTTTATGTACAAGTGCATAAAGTGCTATCTGTACTTTTTTCTACAAGAATGGAAAGTTTGGCAACTTCATAAGACACATAATGAGTTCCATACATTTTTTCTACGAATATCTGCAATTACTTACATAAAACAGCAAATCTAAAATTTGACGATTCTAAAAAGCCAAAATCGCGAGATTATTTCAATTATTTTCAATGTACTCTAATAATTCGCCTGTATCGGTACATGTATTTGCATAGTCAAAGTGAAATAAAGGTTACTACAAAAGTATAAACAGATATTTTACGCACAAAAAATAATAAAATTATTTAATAATCGTAAAAATTATGGATTTTACGCCTGCCAGTACTGCAAAGAGGTATACACTAGTGCATTGCATGCTATTTAATGTATAAAATAAATATTTAAAAAACATTTATGTAAAACGCACATTAACCGTATATATAAATAAAATATCTCGCAATAATAATATTTACATACACGTAACTAATATAAAATCATAAATAAATTCTACGTTCTATTTGTTGAGTTTCTGTTAGATAATATTTGTATAAATACCAGTAGTTCAATTTCATTACGCTACTATTTGTAAATGGTGACATATTGCATCATTGTACGCATACATACATAATTTATATTGTATATATTGCGACTTAGTTCAATATAAAACTTTTCACTATGCAGTATTGTCATAATATCATTTTATCGATGTCTATGACCTACAATACGACCGACCGACAAACAGGTTAACCTTGACACTTACTAACTTTGCAGCCATTTTGCCTGTTTGTCATTTTTGTTTGTTGATAACGTGTAAAATTGGAATATAATTTTCCCACAAATTTTTTCGATAAAATACTAACAACATTTTATAATATATTTCAATGTTTATGTTCACTGTTCAAAATATTTACCGTTGATACAAGTTAGTACAGTATTTTGTACACGACTTCCGAAATTTTTTGTCGAAGAATTTTTTAAATTTTGAGTAATAGTTAACACTAACCAATGTTTAAATTTATATCTTGTTTAATCATAAATTTAATACCCATTATTTTTCATAATAAAAAAACTAACTTCAAACTGATTTATTTATTTATTCAAGTAATCAAAATCCGAAAATCAAAACACTTTTTGACATTTATTTTAAATTGCTTATTATTAAGTAATAAAAATGTTGACAACAGTAAATTTTTAGTTTTTTTTTTTAATTGAAAAATTATCATAAGTATCTTCTTCAAAATTAGAATGAAGGAATATTATTTAAATAAAGACTGAAATAGGTTACCAATGTATTAGATTATAAATATATATTTAAGGGGTTTTCATAACTGTATATATTTTTTATATTGTTTACTGTATAGTCTTTTTGAGCAAAATAAAGTTATTATTGTTATTATTATTATTACATATTATTTTTCTTTAGTGGTAAAGTACTTTAATTATTTTTTTCGTAAATATAACCAGATTAAAAAAATAATTACTACAACATTCGTTTAAAAAAAAGACTCTCCAAATGTAGTTAAAAAATCATATCTTCGCGTCAAAGCGTCGTAAGTCCTTGAAATTAAGCGAAATTAACGTCGAATTGTTTAAATTTTTACGCCCTCTTGGTAAATTGGGTCGAAAATTTTTTTTGTATACCATACATGTTGTCAAAGTTTGACAAATTTTTGAGTCAAAACATGTTTTTTTCTGCGGGGTGTGGTTAGAAGCGGAATGTTTCAAATGGTCCATCTTGCATGACCGTAAAGATGAGACTTCAAATTTTTTCGGACGCAAAATTTCATTCAACTTTGTTCAAAATCAGCCGTTATATCGATTTGAAAAATCGGAAAATTTTTCCGATTTTTCGAGTGGCGCGTTTTTTTTTTGACAAATGTATTTTATATTGAATTATTATTACTAAAATAATTTAATAAAAATAATGATTAATAATGATTAAAAAAAGATTTAAAATTTATTAATGTATAAATCAAAATATAGAGAAACAGCTGAGTTCATTCTTGATAATAATTTATTTTAATTGCGTCACTCTATGCATAAAAACAATGTGAACACATCAACTATTTTTAATAAGGAAGTAACAAGAAACGACAACGTATTAATTAACTAGATGTTGCAAAACACTTAAATATAAAAGGCACAAAGGTCAACAAACTCTAAGAAACAAACAGTAAAATAAAACATAATCGCAATTTTTCTATAACTTTTCTTTATTCAAATTCGGTAAAGACCATTTTTAATATGTGATACACATATACAAAATACGAATTTCAAACAAGAATAAATTATAAGACGTATCACATCACATGATACAAGTAACGCGAACGATACAAAATTGTTGTTTTATCACAAATAAAAATACAAATAATAACAAAATAAAAACGAATAGTCCATATAATAATGATTGTCATATAATCATTTCAATGTTGGTAACAATAAATTGAAAGCAAGCCCTTAGTGAAAATCCATTCAAGACTTAAATTATTTGATTTGGTGTCGTGCTAAATGGGCTTGTGGTAAAATTGGCGTCACTACATGTCATCGCAGTGACAGGACGAGAAATACAATTTGATTTTATTAATGTCCTCTGTAAAAATGAGGACAAAAAATTTCGTCAAAATTTCAAATTTCCATTGGAAATTGTTCTGAAGTTTCGTCGATTGTGCTAATGTGCAAAGTTGGACTGCAAGGAACACCGTTGCTGCCAACTGGAGAATGTGGGGTTCCTCTAATTAGTCCACTAGGAATACTGCATTTTGGAGGCGTTTGGGAAATTGGCGAATTTCTTAAATTCATTAAAAATGCTCGTTCGTACACTATTTTTGTACCTGCAAACAAAAAAATAAACATTGATAAATAACATTATTTATTATTATACTATAATTTGTTAAATAAATATTTTTGTTTTAAATGTTGATGTTATTGAAAATTAACAGCAATATTGTAAAAAATTTCATATATATTTTGAATCAAGGTCAAACCGATGATAGTCAAAATTCGAACTAATAATATAATTCAAACATATTTCTGTATAACACGCTTATTTCAATATGATAATACTAAATACATATACAGTTTGTTCAAATTTAAATAAAAATTATATGAACTGTCGTATTTGTCAAAAAAACCTTGATTTTTATTAATCAAATGTTGTTAGATATTATTTCTTAGTTAGTATTTATTATAAATATTAATGTTCTTTAGGCCAGTATCTACAATTTTTATTTATTTTTAAAATAAGTAAAAAACATCATATGTACTTAATATATCCTCAGAATAAATAACAATCTTATTGTAATTTTAAAATTATTCCACGAATAAATTTATTCCAAATTTGAAAATAGTGGGTTTTATTTAAGTAATTTTATTTTTTTGATTTATTGTATTTATAATTTTAAATTTCATATAAATTTTAAAAGAATTTATCAATCTGTATATAGATATTTGTTTTCGAAGCTTTAGTTTTGATTTTCCATTATAAATGTAAAAGTTAGTATACATAGAAAACAATTTGAACTATGATATAAATATACACTTCATTCTAATTAAAAATAATTACCAAATAAAATAATCACAGTTCTCCGAATCTTAAATTACATTAAATTACATATATGTTAAACTGACTTAATTTTCGATTTAGATAATAAAAATAATAACTAGTTCAACTCGCAATTAGTATTGAAATATTAGTCAACAAATTGATATTATTATATAATTAACGTAAATAGAATCACAAATAAATAAACAAGTAATTATATATCTTGTTAGTGGAAAATTACGCAAGAGTTCAGCAACCTCAGAGTCGAGTACGTAAAGTGGGTTGCCTATAATTGGTTCAGAATCAATTTAAAGGAAAAATACTAGAACTATTGAAGGTGAACCTTTATAAATATTTTACAATACATATATCATTTTACTACGTTTTTAATTTTTTTATTTAATTAATTTAATCATTTACTAAATTTCGATCTGTCAAGGGTCAAATAATAAGTATAAATTTTGTTTTATTTACTTGCAAAATATAATAATAATGAGATAAATGTTATTAATCTAATGAGGTTAAGAAAGAGTTATATTTATCGAACGATAAGATTAAAATAAAAAGGCAAATAAAAATGAGAGATTACTTGGCAACGATGCAGTCTATTTTCACAGCTAGAAATATACATCGAACAACTTTAACACTACCGTAAATAAAATTCCCACGTATGCACCGATTTTGAGATATTCTCTTAAAATTTTCATTTTTTACAATGGGGTTGCCTCGTTTTTTTTTTCTACGTATAAAAAATAACTCCAGAAAACAATTATTTAGCTTTAAATATCTTATGAAAATAAAAGATATTGGAAAAAAATAGTTTTGTGTGTAATTCTAATGTATTTCCTGTTTCAATATCAATTACGTCATACAAATGTAATTTGAATTTATTGATACTATTTATAATATTATTTTCTCTGCAATGACAAAGAATATAAGAAATTGGGTTATATATTTTAATTACTTGAGACTTCAATTTTAAAAAAAAAATTAACAGACGGACTTTCAGTTCGTCGAAACGTTGATTTATTAATAAATTATTGCAGAACTAGAACCTAATGCCGTTTTATTCTAATATAATGAGTTCTGAAAGATTTTTTACTATGTTATAAACAATATTGTTAGTAAAATGGGAGACCCACTATTGTATGATGAAATATTAACAATATTCTTCAATTTTATTTAATTATAAAATAGATGATTCATTTTTCACTAATCAAAAACGCCTTCTCGGATTTTTATTAATTAAAATTATTATTGTTTTATGATAAATAACAAACGTAGTTTTATTTTCGAAGATAGTATTTTTGTTTTGAATCTATACTAATAATTTAAATTTGTTTTTATTATTGTTCTCTATGTTTACATGCTTATTTAATACGTTATGTAATTATAGTAAATAAATATTTCTTAAATTAATGTTTATTATTGGAATAAATGAATATGTCTCGTGTTCAATTTACCAATTTAGATGAATTTAAGCAGCACAATTTCTTAATAAGAGTCTATTAACATTGATTAAAAGACTTCAACTTATAAAAATAAAGCTATAAAAATATCAACTGGGTTAATATAAAATTAAATAAAATTAATATAAAATAAAAATAAAATAGAATTAAGAATCATCATTTTAGTGTACTACAAAATATAATAATAATATTATTAATTAAGTGAGTTTCATTTATACATATTTTAAGAATAAAATGTATGCATAGTGCATATTTTCATTTTTGTCAGTGAATGAATTTAATATATTTTTGAATTATGGATGATTTCATAATAAACATTTTAAATAAGTTGACTTTAAGTCGATAAAAAAACATCATTTTATTGGCACAGTAATAATTATTAAAGTTTGAAAAGTTGACAAAAAAACAATAGTAGAATTTAATATTGATACTTTTTCGTCGTCTTAATCTTAATGTGGAAGCACATCGGATTAGTCAATATTAAACAAAACACAGAATTAGTCACACAGTAACATATATTTTTCTGTCTAATAGTCTTTTGTCTAATTATTAACTAATAAATTTCTTCCAGTCTTAAATTTTTGAGTTTATTATAAAAACAATTGTTGGACATAAAAATTATTGCCGTGTAAAGAGAGTTTTTAAAACTAGGTTTGTAACAAAACCAAAAATAGATGCTTACCTCCAGGAGTGGTAGAATATAAAGTTCCACCGGGAGTTGAAGAATATTCATTAGGTAGTTGTGAAGGATCAGTAATCAACATCCTTCTGGGAATGGCTTTACTTTCGGTCAATAAACGATTTACTGGCGAAACAGACATTTTTTCATACACAAATTATTAAATGCCAGGGTTAACAAACTTATATAAAACCGAATACAACAATCAAAAGAGATCAAAGTTGTAACAAAAATAAATTACTATAGAAATACGTTTAATACTTATTCGCTGACTGTATAAATTAATCCAATAAATGCTTTAACAATTAATATAATTGCTCGCAATACTGGCTGAGATATACTTATATAAACTGAACACAAGTAAAGTTCGGAGCGAACTATTTCAAACAATACGCGAGTCAGCTATACATATACCCCCTTCTAGCACGTAAATGTGTTTGGATCCTACGTCGCGTCCCGCGAAAAGCACGTGTGTATTCACGCACGTAGTGCTGTTCTTCTAATCATCAACTTCAACTTATCTAAAGATAGTTGATAGTTGAATCCTTACTATAACGCATTAAAATCAACAAAAACAATTTGTTTGTTATTTTCTCTCATTTTCTTCCCACTTACATGTTTGTTTTCAATGAATGACAAAAAGCAAGGTAAGTTCAGAAAAAGGTATTTTACAAATGACTCAAAAACCGGTATCCTTTTTGTAGTAAACAAATATCTTGTTGATAGTTGTTTACAAATAAGTTTAAGGTAAGAATTTCTTAGAAATGATAGTTATAACTGTGTGTTGTTCGTGAGGTTATACTTGTCATGTAATATGTCAATCGAATTGCAAAAACGAAAGGAAATTTTTATATACTGTTATTTTCGCTTTATGATAAATTATATTACGATAATAAACAATAGTGAACTGCGCAGTCATTTTTCGATTATTAAATTAAATTGTTGAATTTTTTAAGTATTTAGATAATTTCGGCTGTAATTCGCGACAGATAAAACTAGTATTTAATCCATTAAATATTTTTTTTCGGTTTTTATAACTCATGGTTTTTATAGCATTATTATCGCATTTATCAATTATTGTTCAATGATAAAAATTTTCCATATCAATTTATGTAATTTATATTGTAGAAAAATACATATTTTGCTTATGATGTTTACCGCAAATATATAACAAAATATATATACACACAAACCAACATTTACATATTGTTCGTAATACATAAATTTTGTTATTATTTTCTAATATAATGAAATAATGCGCTTCATATAATAATTCATTATTAAAATATATATATATATATATATATATAATGATTATTTGTAACGACTAGGAAATTTATTAATTAAGATTGATAGTGGGTGAAGAAGTAGGCAAAATTGCTACGAAAGCTCGGTGGAAATCTTAAATGAGATTTTTTAATTAACATCTATTCCTACCTATGACTACAACACCCACTATCAATCTTAATTTATATATATATATATTTAATGTTAACAGTAGATTAATAAGGAAACAATAGAAATGTATAAAGAAAAGGATTACTTCAATTACTGTGAAGGCACTAAATTTGGGTTCCATTAATTAAAAATTTATGAAAAAAAAAAAAACTCCTATGATCTAGTTACTTATATATTACCTAGTAACTTGTTTCTACGTTCTTTTATTTACTGTAAATGTCATTTGTATCATTTTCCTGATGCAGACAAACGTAGAGTTTTTCGAAATGTCGATTATAAATAAATATTAATACAGAACTTTTAACTTAAAACAGTTTTATTTTAATATATTTTTTTTATTTTGGCTACATTATTTATCTGATTTTAATCAAATTTTTCAGACAGTTTTTCTGTATATCCACATCAATCATATAATTTCATATTTACGTAATGTTACCAACTTTTAAAGAGGAAAATTATTGAAAAATTATATTTTAGCTATAGACTTTCTTTGATATTTGAATTTTGAATTTGATATTTTGAATAAAAACTTGCATTTTCATTTGACTAACATAAAAATATAAATTATTCAAAGAAATTTAATGTTCAAGGTCAGAATTTAAAGCTATTATTATTATGAGTAATTTATAATAATGTATAATAACATATTATTCACGTTGTAAATATATTTTGTATTGCTTTAAAATGCTTTTAACGTAACTTCCGTCATAACATTTTTATAAACATGATTAATATTTATAATTTTTCATATTTTATATTCCTGTTTTGTTTTGTTTTTTTTTTTGCAAATTCAAAATTTATACAATTTACACATTCATGCGTATATGAAGAAATTATCATATATAATTAATGTTTATTGAGAGGTGTGTTTGTAAAAGTAAATGACATTTTAAAGATTCATTTTCAACTATTAGAATTCACGGTCAAGATTTGAATTGAAATTCGACAAACAAGAGATTATGCAATTTTTGAATTGTTTTCAACATTCGTATAAGTGTGACAAAATGAAATTGTAGAAAAACTTGTTCAATTAACAAAATTAAGTCAATTAATTTGTTGACCTATATGTATTTATTATTTATTTTTACTCCTGTTAAATAATATATTCATTATACTGAAATAATTTCAGATATTTTCAGGGATTGTAGGACATACGGTAAAGAACATTTTTTTGTCAATACATGTAGTTGACGCCTTGTTACTTGTATGTCAAGAAATATAAATTCTATATTTTTTTTAAATAAAAATTGTCGATGAATTAATTTGTGGAGTAAAATAGTTTACCTGCCCATCAGGCGCAAAAAAATGGCGTTAGCGACCACAAGTGTATTGACAAAAAATGTTCTTACCGCATTATCTGCAATCCCTGAAAATATCTACACCTTATATATAAAATAAAATTATATAATTATTATAAGACTGACGATACAACTATTTAACTACTTCGATAGAAACCCAAAAACTTTGGTTCAAGTAGATCAAGTCTGACTTGGAGGAAATGGGGTATCAAGGTATCAAGCATAGAGAGATATTCAGATAAAAGGTTAAGAATTTCGTTGGTTTTCAAGCTAAGCTGGAACAGAAGACAAGATGAAAGGATGAAAGATTACTGGAGGGTGAAAGCGAGGGAGAAGATGAAATCATGAAGTTATTTTACGTGGTCCCTAGTTGGCCAAATTCGAAAGAAGTAATAAGATATAATGTTATTTATTTTGACCTATCAATTTTTTTAAACTTTATTTGTCAACAGTTTGCGACCACCGTGCAATTATTATTGTGTTGTAACTTACATAAATTTAGATTTTAACGATAGGTTCGTCGGTGTGGTTAAATAGTTAGAACTCACGTCTAAGATTAACTATTTATTTAAAATTGTAAGTGATAATATGTATAAATATATTTATAAGTGTATAATTTAATCTTAAGTTTCTGATAATAGTGTTTGGAGACGAAGAACTTTTTAGTTTGAGGTTCTGTTGTCGATTGCCTTATAGAACGAGTCTCTGAGTTAACGAAATCTCGGTACACCTAGACCTCGCTTTGCGTCGTTTCGTTTTGCGTTTTTTCGAAGTTGCGTCGCTGCTGAATTAGTACCAATTTTCACTGTGCGTCGTTAGATTTTCGAAGTTGCGTTGTTTTGGGTTCGAGTCTATTTTTTTTGCTATAGAAAATGCTATAGAAAATCATAATTCACTTTGCGTCGTTTCAATTTGCGTCGTGTTTTTCTGGAACGTAACCACGACGCAAAGTGAGGTCTAGGTGTATATAATAAATATGTACGTGCTTAATAATCAAAAATCGAAATATGAAAAAAATACTGCGTAATACTTAGCAAAATTTGAGAATTAAAACCTTCTAGAACGATCGTGTCCAAAACATCAATAGGAAATTTTAGTCGTATAAAGTTACATATACAAAAATAATAAAAATGATAAATATAATTACTTAAATAAGTTGATAACTAATTATTAATTTGAATATTGAAACTCCGTAGCAGATTTATAAGACAGAAATCAAAATATAAAATAGTATATCAATAATGTAAAATAAAATACGTAATTTATAAGCGTGTAGGCATTGGTTACAACAATAATTGTCCAAGTATAATTACTTTGAAATGTCATTCATGTCAGACTGAAAAGTGCAATTTCGTATCGTATAATCGTAGAAAAGTTCATATTTTATTCGTATATAATGATGGTTATTACTCTTTCGGATGTGGGACGATACTGGCTTGCAGATCGTACTACATACTTTATCCTCATGAGTAATAATCATTATTGTATGCTCGTTCAATAATATACTATTATGTATTAAAATAAAACGACTCTAGGTTTTAGTTCTGCATTGATATTTATTAATAATCGACGTTTCGACGAATTCAGCGATCATGTTCATCATGAAAAAAGATAAAAATGGCATTTTTAGTAAATAAACAGAATATCAAAACAAGTTACTAGGTAACAAAATAAGTAACTAGATCATGAAATTTATAAATTTTTAATTAAAAAAAGCCAAATTTTATTTAAATCAGTTACAAGTCACAGTGATTGATGTTATCCTTTTCTTTATATATTCATATTGCTTCTCTTATCAATCTGCTGTTAACATTGATGGATCTAGCAATTATAACAGTATCTTCAAATTTTACAGAAAGATTGTGACTATACAAAAGTCAAAGATGAGTAAATTATGTTTTCATTAACAAGCAAATCTCGGTTGTATAAAATTTTTATTATAACCATTCTTTAGAAATATGTCTTCAAGCATTTTATATTCATCTTGAAGTTTGACTTTATGACATATTAATGCAGCTGTATTAAATAAACATTTAATAGTACATAGTACCTAATTTTAGTACATTTTATATTATGTAAATTAACTTTCATTGGAAAGTAATTATATTATAGTCTGAATGGTCGTATTTTTATTATTATATTTAAATAAATATTATTTATGTTTACTATGTTATTGTTTTAAATATCTGTTTTATGTATTTGAAAATTTATTATATTTATTATTTAAAACAATTATATATGACCGTATGACTAACAAACTATTAAAAAATGTATGTAAGATATTTAAGTAATGATAATTTTAATTTTCGGTAGGTATACACCCAACTAGCACAGATATTTTATAACACATTATTTTAGGTACTTTTATGATATATAACTGTTTTGTTATTGCTTTTAATTTACAAAATTATTTCTTAGTAGCAGTTATGATCACAGAAATATCATATAACCAAATTTGTTTTGTAAACTTATTTTATAGATATTCTTACAATTAAATACAGAAACTATTTTGTAATTATTTTATATGACATTATATAGATGTTCTTAAAATGACGTTATAAAATAATATTACGTTGTAACATTTATGCTTTACAAGTATTATATTAGTACTTTTGGCGGACCTATACAAAATTTTTATAAAACAAATTGAGCACATTTTGCTTTATAAGTGTTAATTTATTACTATTACACAGACTGTCAAAATTGATACATGTTTTGAAATTAATCTGTATTTTTTGTGACAAAATGGATAAATGGAGAAGAAAAGTTAAAAATAATATATTATGTGAAATAAGAAAAACACAATTAAATTTATTACAACATTTCAAGACCAAGAAATTTCTAACCACACAAAATGAATTACACAGTTCAATGAAAATATTGTACAAAGCTAATGATAATAACGAAAGTACTTTGACTGAAAATGAAAATATATCTGGAAATTTGAGTAATGATGATAATAATTCGCCATCGGAATCTGATGTAAATGAATACAGTTATTGTGAAAATAACGATTCGAAAAATGTTGATGTTTGTCTTAAAATAAAAATATGGGCAAATTCATTTAATGTATCACACGCAGCTTTAAAAGATTTATTTAAAATCTGGAATGAACGAATACCAAATATACTACCTCAAGATCCGCGGACTTTATTGCAGACTGCTAGATCTGTAAACATAATAAAAATATCAGGTGGTGAATACTGGCATTATGGTTTGAAATTTAATTTAAGTTATTAAAATCTGCAACAGGTATAGGCAGTCTCTTTTTTGACCTTCTTGGCAAAGGCCGATCATTCGTGTCTGACGAGTTGTGTCATCATTTCCACACATATTTTTGCCTTCTTCTTCGGCTTCGTCGTAATTATTTATATTTTGTCTTTTAAGGACGCATGACATTTTTATCCAGTCATCATGTGGCTATGAGTTCTTATCATATATATATATATATATATATATATATATATATATATATATATATATATATATATATATATATATATATATATATATATATATATATAGGGTTACCAACTCGGCCCAGGCCGAAAAGAGTACATTTCTTAAACAAAAATCGTACACATACACACATATATGTATGTATATATATATATATATATATATATATATATATATATATATATATCTCGTGTTATCATTTTCATCAATAATCATTTATAGATTTAATAAATAAAAAATTGCTAAGATATGAGATACATGTATTTTAATATCAAAATGAACAATTTAAACAAAAATATACAATGTACTTTTTACCACATATTATACGACAAACACAACGTAACTTACAAACGAAAAGTTCGTAGAATACGAAATAGTTATAAATAGAAAATCAAAATAAACAATATTAACAAAAATACGATCAAACTAAGAGCGTTTGAGCCTTGAAAGTATGGATATTTACAACTTGTTTACATTTTTTTCAGTATTGTGGCATCAGTGTATTTTTTTTTAAAAGAGTACATTTATAGTATTTTTTGAAAAAGTAAGAGTACATAATTTTCCTTGCTCAAAAAGAGTACATGTACTCTTAAAAGAGTACGGTTGGTCACCCTATATATATATATATATATATATATATCAATTTTATTTTTAGGCCAGAATAACGTACCGGCATTTTCCCATTTATGTGGCACTATAGTTAAATTTAATTTACTTTTTTCAATGGTTTGCACAATTTTAAATGACATCTGGAAATAAAATATATTATAAAATCACTAAAATTTTAAACTAGTAAAATATTTACCTTATTTTTTTTTCAATATGTGTCCACTTCTTTCGTCTTATTTTTTAGGTTAGGTTTTTCTTTCTATAATTCTGTCAGTAACAAACCTTATTTACATATGTGACATAAATACAAACGTTTTAACTCGGACCGGGACGTTTACATAACATTATAGGGACTAAAATGTTTTGTTACGGTTCTTTCAACTATATTTATAAAATATAAATATTTTATAGTATCTGTACTAGTTTTATAAAAACTTTATAATTTTTCAGCCATATTTATCGAAAATTTACTTTATATTAATGAAGCCATTTTGTAACAGCAAAAGAAAATTTCATTTAACTAATATAATATGTTAAATATGAGTTTAAATGTAATGATTTCAAGTATTATTCTGCTATTTTATGTATTTTTTTCAAGTTTAATAAAAACGAAAACAAAAAAAATATTTTTAATTATTCATATTTATTAAAATTTCTCCTTAAAATCTTACAAATTTTGAAGGCGCGTGCAAATAATCTAAGCACAACATAAAATTTTACAAAGAATTTCCTCTGGCAATAGATTTTTGAATTACCTCAGTGAGATAATCTGAAATATAATTCGAATTTATTCTTTAACGGTAGATGTATGTTCCTATATACAACACAACATTACATAGAAAATGAGAAGTATAATATAGCAATGTTGGAATAAATTTGTGTTGATAAAGTTGCAAGAAATACAATTGTAAGATAAAATTTTGTCATAATGCCGTCCAAAAAGCATTTATAAAATAAAATCTTAATTTGTGTGCTTTATTGTCGTCAAACTGTAATATTGTCAAAATGTTTATAAAACTATATGCTAAAAACAGTTTTGCTTTATAAAAGCATTTAAATAGTACTAATAAAGCACTTTTTAGTTTTATAATCTGCGCCTATTTCAGTCATATAGATGATATAATACTGTTGTAAGAATGTCGTGGATGTTAAAATATGCAACAAAACAGCATTTGATAAATGATTCAAAAATATTTATAGTACTTTAATAAAACAAAAATTGTTTGTTGGGCAGGTATAGCTAATATATTCTAGAACAAATAATTTACAATATTTTTAGCAAAAACTTAGTCATTCGATAAAGTAAAAATAGAACACGATAAGAACATTGCAATAAGGATAATAATAATAATGCAAACATACATTATTTATTCAAATTTCAATGACAAAAAACTACATCAATTATTCCATGAATATCAGATGAACATTACATATAATCATTACGATATATTTATTAATTGATTTGAATTAATTTAGCTTGTAATAACTTCCAGTCAATTTTTGAGTAAATTATACTATCAGGTTCAAAATGAAAAGGAGAATTTCCGGGTAAGTTTTATCATTCTGAACGGTTAAGGGGGTGGCTCAGTTTTCTGGATCGAAAAATTAGATTTTCCGTTTTTTGCACAAAATTAATGCTATAAGTGTGTAGAATGTGAGGCCGAAAAAAATTTACCGAATTCGAAAAAATTACGAAGTTATAGCCAAAAACGTAAGCGAGTGCACGGCCGTTAAATAGGGATTTAAAAACACTTTAAAGCTCGCTTTCTCGAAACGTACTTTTTCGTCATTGTACCAGTGATAACTTAAACAATTTTCAATCATTTTGAACAATGGGCATTTCTGTCGACAAAAAATATGACTGCCTATCAAACTTTTTTTTCAAAACACCATAATTTTGTTAATTTTCAAAGGAAATCTAGGTCAAGATTTGATAGCCACACTCTTAATCTTCAAGGGAGTTTAGTGGAAACATTATTTTTTTTTTCATTTTACAGGCGGTAATCCCCGGAGCAATCCAGGCCACCTTTTTTTGGTGGACCTTCGAGCGACGCCATTTTGCAGGCATGCAGCAACAGAAAAAAAAACATTTGCGACGTTATTTTGTTATTCGAATGACGTATAATAAAGTGCTTTTTACCCAATTACAAAATATTAATTCCCCTTTGAGCTGTGCGTGTTTGAAAATAACAGTTTTTTTACCCCCTTTATCACGTATCGGCATTTATCATTATTACCTTCAAATTTTTTTTATATTTCCTCTGTTTCATATTAAAACTGTAAGTAAGTGGTATTATTGTATAATTTATAACCTCTCTTATATGTCCTTTATTTTTAAATTACTGATCTCTTTCGTTCTTTATTTATTATATTATGAGTTTCCTGGAAAAATCAATATTTCGTACTCAGTCATTTTATTATATTATCTTTTTAAAGTTTCCACTGGTATATTTAGAAAAAAAAAAATTGTTAGAAAAAATGGAACAATCCCATATAATAAAATACTAGATCAGAGCCATTACTTTTTGATCAAACTTATTTCGATTAACTAATTCTAAATTCATCCAACTCCTATTATAATACAATATGTAAAGTTTTGTTTTGTTCATGACTTTAAATAGTCGTGTATATTAATAACAGAAAATTTCACGTAAAAATGTTTTGACGATAAAATTGCTGAGTAAACAATATTTGTATGTAATAATTTTGTTTTTGTTTGTATTCCGTATTACATCATTTTCGCGGTTTTGGTCTCTGTTAAGTTTTAGTTTTTTTTATCCTTTTCTAATATATTATTCAATGTAGGTATTTGAAAAGTTCATTACCTCTATTCTCGTTGTTCGTCAACAAATGAACGATTTAAATTCTTGATGACATACGAGATCCGTATCAGGAAAAATTTCAATTGTATTTATTAATTTAACTTATTTTGACATGCATATATATATATAATAATCAAAAATTTAATGGTGTTGCAGCCAGGAGTGTGGAATTAAGCTAACAAAAACTCAATTATTATTTTTTAGGCAAGCTTTCGAAAATAGTTTATTTTCTTCTTCGGGCCTTCTACAATTTGAAAACAAACCAAAACAACAATTAAGCAATGAACACAAGAAAATGTAAAAGTAATGTAAAAATTAATTTCTTCAAATTAAAACACTTACAATAATGGAAGAGTTTATACTGCGTCTATAAAATTACTATTATGACGGAGTATAAACTCTTCCATTATTGTAAGTGTTTTAATTTGAAGAAATTAATTTCTACATTACTTTTACATTTTCTTGTGTTCATTGCTTAATTGTTGTTTTGGTTTGTTTTCAAATTGTAGAAGGCCCGAAGAAGAAAATAAACTATTTTCGAAAGCTTGCCTAAAAATAATAATTGAGTTTTTGTTGGCTTAATTCCTCACTCCTGGCTGCAACACCATTAAATTTTTGATTATTAACTATCTCTCAGCCATAATCCTCTTATATTCTATATATATATAGCCTATAAATTGTTTTACAATTTATCAGCTTGAGATTTTTTTGTTATAAACAAATATAATAAACTTTTAGATAAAAAAATTGTTTCTTTTTTTAATATTTGTAAATAATTTAATTTAAATTGAAAACTATTATAACCATTAATAAGTATCTGTTTTCGGCGTTACATACAATAATGCTGGCACTGTAAAAAATATATCTTAAATTTACGTAATTTTACATAGGTTTTAACAGTAAAAATAACATTTTGTAATTTTACTGTCATAATTTATGTAATATTACATTTTTTATGGAAACTTACATTTCACAAAACATGCAAAATTACATAAATTTTTTACTATGTGGTTGTAAGGTTTTGGGTGCTTTGGGTACTTTTGCTAGAAATGTAAATGTTTTCAAAGAAGTCCCCCGTTTGAGTCTATACAATGCTGTTTTGATGCCTACATTGATGTATGGTTGGCTGCAAAGGTATAAAAGAAAATTGACTGCTGTAAAAATAAGATTTTTACGTGGGGTATGTAGTGTAACTAGAAGGAATTGAGTACGAAATAGATTATTGTACGATGAGTGTGAAATTGAAAAACAGATGTTGTTTCAAAAGTTGCTGTTAATCAGTTAAAATGGTTCTCGGACATCTTAAGCAAATGTCTAATAAATTTTTGGATAATTATATGAATGATTTAGAAAGTATACGTTTGCGTAGAGGTGGACGTCCGATGTATAGTTGGAGTGATATGATTGAGAGTGTTTGCGTAAGCAAAAGTTTCCAAGTAGTAAGAACAGAAGAGCATGTATGAGAGAAATTATGAATGTGGATGAAACTAAGCTAAAGTTGCTTGTCTGGATAGGGATGTTTGAAGGAAACTGATTTCGAAATAATGGAAAGTGTTTGTGTCACATACTTTTGGGTACATAGCGTGATTTTGTATGTATGTATGCATGTACCGGATAAAACAGCTTTTACTGTACGTAATTTTTTTGTAACTGTATTTATTTTTTATTATATATCGGTTCTGAACGTGCCGAATAAAACAGTTTTTACTGTATGTAATTTTTATGGACACAAAGAGAATTTTTTCTGCAAATTTGATTAATGCAGTCCTGTAGTCAAAATCAAAAAATTTTGGTAATTATTTTACTTCAAAAAACTGAAAACTGAAAAAAAATTATATTTAAGTATTTTAATCAAAGTGGTAAAAATACAAGAATTTGCTGAATTTTTCTAAAAAATCTCATGATGAATCATTTGATATTTTACTTATTGTTTGGAACAAAATAATTTTAGCACAAAAGTGTGCAAGAAGTATACAAACAAGTTAATTTCGTGCATATTTCATCGTGTTTTAATTGGAAAATAGATCAAAAAAATAAACAATTTACGTTGGTTATTTCAGTAAGCATGCCTCCGTGACAACTAACATGTTTCTGTTTACTTTTATCCTTCGTTTTTTTTTGTTTTTTTATCTAGCCTAGCGCAAACTATTTTGTTATTTACCACCGTACACCAATTACCAAAATAGTCAAATTGTAAACACTCACACATTTGCATGTTATTTACTAAAAAATAATTTTCTATAACCTTTTATTTCAATATTTTTATGTAAAATAAGTGATGGTTTATCCTTGATGACTAACACTCATATACAAGTAATATAGGTATAAGTGTAAACAAAATATAAATAATCGTTCATTTTACAGACACATATTTGTAGTTTACTTTTTTATTTTAATGCAAATATACTAATTAATTTTTTAAATGAATTTGTAGATTAAAGTCGCACTCAAACTGCTGTTTTAGTTTTAGTTTTACACACACGCGCACCAGAATTTGATCAATTCAAACATTTGGTGTAAAAACTAAAAATGTGTCAAGTGTTTGGATTGGTCAAATTCTTGTATTTGTGCGTAAAAGAAAAGAGAATATAATATATAAGTATTATATTATAATTTCTTTGGTAAAACTAAAACGGCCGTCTGAATGAGACTTTAAAAATAGATAAAATTGCTTTAAATTCTTTATTACGTTGATGTGTGGTAGTGATTGTTGGGTTTGGTTGCAAAAGCATAAACGGAAAATGACTGCTGTGGAAATGAGATTTTTATGTAGGGTATGTGGTGTAAATAGGAGAGATCGGGTACGAAATAGATTAGTGTATGATGAGTGTGAAATTGAAAAAAATGTTGTAGCAAAAGTTGCCCCGTGTTAGAGTCAGTTAAGATGGTTCGGACATGTTGAGCGAATGTCTAATGAACGTTTGGATAAAAAGATTTATTTGAATGAGTTTGATGGTATACATTTGCGTGGACGTCCGATGAGTAGTTGGAGTGGTATGATTGAGAGTGTTTTGCGTAAGCAAAAGTTTCCAAGTAGTAAGAAAAAAATAGCATGTATGAGAGGAATTATGAATGTGGATGAAGCGAAAGTTGCTTATTTGGATAGAAATGTTTGGAGGAGACTGATTACGGGATGATGAAAAGAGTTTGTGCCACACCCTGTTGGGTACATGGCGTGATTGTGTATGTACGTATGTATGTATATGTATGTTAAATTTTAAAAGAAATTATAATTTCACAAACTATTTTATATTAATAAAAAACTCGTAAGGTTTTTTCACGTGAATGAAACTTTTTTTTCAAGAGTATGGAACCTTTTTTCATATGATGAAACATTTTCCTGGGTAAATTAATTGTTTTTTTAAATAAATTAGGTCTGGTTTTCCGTAAATTAAGCCTTTTTTATGGGAATTAAGCTTTTTCCTTGTCAATTGCATATTTACATATCACATATTTTATATTATATTTATATTACATATAAATATAAATTATGCCTTTTTCACATGAATTTTATATTTATTACTTAATTTTTATTCGTTAACTCTGTGAATTAACATAGTAAGATACGGTAATAATTGCAAGACCCATCAATATTAACAGCAGATTGATAAGAGAAGCAATTGAAATTTATAAAGAAAAAGATAACATCAATTAGTGTGAAGGTACTGATTTAAATAAAATTTGGCTTCCATTAATTTAAAATTTATAAAATTTGTATGATATAGTTACTTATTTTGTTACCTAGTAACTTGTTTCTATGTTCTGTTATTGTATCATTCTTCCTGATGAAGATATACGTTGAGTACGTCAAAACATAGTCTATTAATAAAAATTAATAAAGAACTACAACTTAAAGTCGGTTTATTTTATTTTTTAAATCTTTGTTGCAATAAAAAATACGAATAAATGATGCTACAATTTGACGTATTTCTATAAGTTTATTTTCGTTGCAATGTTCTAAATTTAGGGTAATGTTTTTTTTTTATTGAACGTTTTACATATCAGTTGTACGTCAATTTGATTCAGATTCAGATTCTATTAAATAACAATTCTCGTATGTTTGGTTTCTTAACCTTTAATATTACGTAATAAAAAGTAGTACGAAATATAAACAAACAATTATTAGTATATATTAACGTGCCAATATATGACAGGTTACGCCATAAGCGCCGGTTTGTCCACCATATTTGATAAATTACATATATAGTTCAATTATTTTAAGTTTTATTGTACCTCATTATGTTGGTGACAAACTTAATAACACAAAAATATCTGTACTTAATATATTCTGTATAAAATAGTATTTAAATAGTTTAAAATTTAAAAACCATTTTTACATATATTTGTTGATTGAAAAATAACAATTTGATAAGTAAATATATAAACAATCTTTTGATGAATTTATTTAATTAATATTTCAAAAACTTCACTGAAAAAATCTGTGTAATATTACATAAGCCATCTGTGTAAAAATTACACAGATCATTTGTGTAAAACAAAGATTTTCTAGGAAAAAAATTAATTTGCACACGCGCCACACGTTTTTTGTTTTAAATCTTTCAAGTATTGTCATAGTTATTAAAAATTCACAATCACAAATTTTCAGGACAATCTGTATGGGGGGGTCAGGAATCCGTATGGTGTTATAAATCTGTATAGGGCTAGGAGAAATTATTTTATACTTTTTAGTTCATTTTTGAAACGTGGTATATAAATTTTTTTTATTTAAATAATTATTTTACTACAAGCATATAATGATAGCTATTACTCATGAGAAAGAAGTTTATGATATGAATGAATTTCTTAATAATTTAATGTTATTTATAACTCATACCATTGAATTTTTGAATTACTACTCAATACCTTTTGATAAATCAAAATTTTGTTAGTTTATTACTCAATAGTTTGTGACTTTTACAAAATTACTGCATTTAAAATATCTAACGAGTTATCGCTGTCACTAATTGTAAGATACAGCACAATTTTCATTTTGTAATCATTTTGAAATTAATATCAATTTTTTATTGTATAATCATAGAAAAAGTATATAGTATATTGAAATCCTATGTAATGATTATTACTCATTGGATGAATGAATAATATCTTTTTCATATAAGTAATAATCATCATTACATTTTTTTTTCTCATTATCTTCGTGAAATTTTGAAGAAGACCTAGTAGTGAAGCTAAAAAAAAGGAAAAAAATCTCAAATCCGGTCCTGACCTAAAACAACTGCGCATTTAAGAACGTGGCTATCCGCCAAGGTTACAAAACTCGTATGATACCATGTGTAAACATTTTGCTGGTTTTATGATAAAAGAAACCAAATTTATATTCTAATTTTTTCAACTAGAAAAAAATTCTATAATTTCTCCTTTATACATATATTTCATCATCATTTCGTTAAATGAATTTGGCAGAAAACCCCAATAAAATATTTAAATGAACAGAAAGCTATAACAACTCAAAAAAATTTATGAAAATGTTATTAGGATTTCTCAGAATCTGACGAAAATTTGTGTTTAATTTCAATAAAGATAATACAAATTAAACAGATATATTTTTGAGTAAATAAATATAGTTATACTTGTCTAAATCTAAATATAAATACCAAAAATAGTGTAAAAATTACACAAGGCGAAATGTGTGAAAAATACAATTCTTGGTTGCTATAGTTACCAAAAAGACACTAAATTAAATTTACTCCTACATTTTTTTGACGCTATTAAAAAGTGTAATTTATATACAAAATTAGTGTATTTTTTTTACATAGAAATGCATAAAACGCCATTACTAAAGCTAAAAGAAAATACATTGACACATATATTTTAAATTATAACTTTATAAACAAAATTTCTGCATTATTTAACTTTGACAGCATAAAAATATGTGTGAAATTCGTTCAAATTTCAAAGACAGCTGATTGGGGTATATGTGTCCTCGCAGTCGCAGTAATTCATAAACAAAATACGTATAAAATTCATTCATATTTTGATCATAAATAGTTTATTGATTTGACCTTGATTTCAGTGATGTATTTATGTATTAGGAGGTAGCCCAGTTCTCTGGATCGAAAAAATCGATTTTTCGTTTTTTTTTTGCATAAAATTAATACAATAAGTGTGTAGAATATGTGGCCGACACGGTTTTCCCGAATTCAAAAAAAATTACGAAGTTATAGCCAGAAACGTAAGCGCGTGCACGGCCATCATTTTTTCGAAACGTACTTTTTCGTCATGTTTCAATCTTTTTGAACAATGGGCATTTCTGCCAACAGAAAATATGACTGCCTATCGATTCTCGATCCAAATTTTCGATATGTTTATTTAAAAAAAATTATCAACATTTTTATAGGGAAATTTTCGGTGAAAAAACTATTTTTTTTCAAAACGCCATAATTTTGTTAATTTTCAAAAAATTCTGAAGCCACACTCTAACCTTCAAGGGAGTTTAGTGGAAACATTTTTTTTTTTCATTTTACAGGCGGCAATCTCTAGAGCAATCAGGCCACCTTTTTTTGGAGGACTTTCGGGCGACGCCATTTTGCGGGCATGCAGCAACATAAAAAAAACATTTGCGATGTTATTTTGTTGTTCAAATGACGTATAATAAAGTGCTTTTTACCCCATTACAAAATATTAATTCCCCTTTCAGCTGTGCGTGTTTGAAAATAACAGTTTTTTTGACTCTGTAACGGAAATTTGAAATCCAATAAACTATAAAATTAACTTTTTATGTTTAAGTATTTATGTTTTTAAATATTTATTTACAATAATAGAACTTCTATTAATAATTCAGTATTGTCATTGTTTGGACACTAGAAAAATGAAGTATTTTTACTTATTCAATAACATTCTTTAAAATGATTACATTCAGATATTTTTAAATGTTTCTTTATCTGACTTCACTACCTAAACAATTTGTTTTGCTAGAATAACAAATGAAATTTTTTGTTATTGTTACTACAATATCAATATGTACATTGTTATTATTATCATTCCACTAAATTTATAAATAATAGTAAAAAAATTATATAACATCGCATTTGTATGTATGTAAATAGTAATGAATAACTGAAAAATAACTTCATTATCTGAATTAGTAAATAGACACGGTCGATCAAAAAGTAATTCTTCTACTTCAACTAAAAGAATTGTCTGTAACCAAAGTTGTAACTGATCTAGATCATTTTATCTTTGATCTGGATCATATATAAATGATCCATATGATCTTAGAAATGATTATATGAGCACATATTTCTTACAGAATATTTAGCAATTGAAACTGCAAAAATCAAAAGAATCTGATTCGAATAGATTCTTTCGATTTATTTTACTCACTGTTTAATATAAATAAAAAAAGTAGGCATATATAAATGAACATTTAAATATGTCAATAAACGCCAGCTAATAAAAATTGCAATTTAAGCTATTTGCACGTTATGTTATAAAAATTAACGCCAAATGTAATAAATACACGTCATAAATATATAAATTTTCAATATTTTAAAAACAATACAGTATTTGAACATAAAACAAAAACTAATGCTAATCGATCTTTCATTAATAAAAATAATACCAAAAATATGCAAGTACCCCATTGTACAACGGTCTACTTACATACATATATTTGTTCCGAAGCATGACTTTTTTATCAATCTCGCATAAGTACTAATAAATATTGGAAATACACATAATGTATACTAATAATTTTTGTCCAATATTTAATTTGTTGATAAGTTTTTTTTTAGCATTTAAGGTTAAATGTGATAAAAATGAAATTAACAACATACATATACATTACAGTTGATTTGTATTTGTAGAATTTCTTTTGTTTATTTGTCTTATCGCATATTTCATAGTCTTCTAAAATATATTACATACATACCTACATATAAATTATAGATTTGTTGACCATATCTACAAAAGCTACATAAATGCATAATTTTCACTGCACAATTAACCAAACTGTTCGTCAAATTTGTCCTTGAACATGATCGTTTTCATTGATAATATGACAATGATTCACAGCATAACAAAACAATTAGAATTTTAAAAATGCTGTCATTTCCGAAAAACGCAAATTTTGTAAACAAATGTCATTAGAATTGCAATCTCCCAAAATTACATATGTAGTTATTAGATTCTCTTTGGTATTAGTTTTATACAATGTGTTTGATAACCTAAACAAAAAAAAACCCACATCTAAAACAATATTTGTTGCTAACCTGACGGTGGCCTGACGATGGTAAAAATAACCAAAACCAATTGCCAGAAATCAATAAAATTTAATTTACACCTTTATCATTATTTTTCAATTCTATATTTTAAATAAAATGCAAATACCTGCTGTGTTCCGCTCCGTTTGTGAAATTAAGGTGACCAATCGTCCTCCTTTAGAGAGGACAGTCTCTCTTTTGTAAGTTCCGTCCTTCCTCAAAAAGTGTCCTCCTCCCTGTTCTCCTTTTCGATATTTTAAAACTAATCTGTTAATATCTGTATTCAGAGATGCCACTTACCGTAAAATTCAATATGAAGGATATTTCTTGCTCCGAAATTTCCAATATATTGTTAGAAAATGATATATTGACAAAAAATATTCATTCGTTTAATTAAATAATTAAAAGGAATGTAAGCATAATTACTGTATTTTTGTTTGAATTAATAAAATGTTTCATTTATTTGCGTTGTATTTTTTTCTTAAATTTTTTCGTCTTCTTTTTTATTGTAAAAAAATTGGTCACCTTAGTGAAATGGTTTCAAGCCCCATTCACAAACTGGTTAATTTCACTTGTTCAATTTGTTTCAACAATTTATAAAACCAAATTTTTTATGTGTCTTAATCTGCTCGAAACAATAATAAACTAACCTTTTAACCTAACCAGTGCAGGATTTACGTATAAACTAAACAAGCTATAGCTTAGGGCCCCCACTTTCTTGGGGCCCCAAAAAAATTGTCCGAATTAGCAAGTAGCAACATAATACTTAAATATACTCCTTACACCTTACTATAAACATGGGGATTCGCCTGTATTGCTTTATATCTCAAATAGCTTAGGGCCTTATCAAGTCTAAATCCGGTCCTGAACCTAACTGAATTTGCAGTAAGGTTCATTATAATTTTCACGTCCATCCATTTTACAGATTGGACGAAATTTTGTCTTATTTCACAAACTGAGCAATTACATGATTGAGATGTAACACATGCAGCGAAAAAATTATGGTTTCAAAATGAAAGTAGTAGCAAAAAATAAATACCATATGATCCTACTAAAAAGAATCATTCATAAAAAAAAACAAATAAAACAATATGATTTATTGTCGTCATCTGCAAGACAGACTATTTCTTTAGATCGAAATATAAAATCTTATATAAAGACCGTGTGACAATGCAGAAAATCAACGCTTTCAAGTTCATTTTCTGCATTTTAATACAACGTATCATACGGGCTTCATTTTGAACAAGAATTTTAGATTTTAATATACGTATAAAGAGTTATAAATTAATTGAATAAGTATCTTTAAAATACTTAAAACTGAAGATAATTTATATTTATCGGTTTTAATTGCTATTAAATTAACATAGTAAAAAATCTTTCAGAACTCATTGTATTAAAATAAAATGGCTTAAATTGTAGTTCTGTATTAATTTCCATTAACAATCGACGTTTCGATGTACTCAACATTTTGCTAATGAAAGACAAATTTAATGCATTTTTTCTTTAAATCTTAACACTCGTTCTTGCAGTTGTAATATTATATACTTAATACATAATTTTTAGGTCAAATTAATCATACTGTATATCCATAGTAAACAACATGTAAATTACCAAAAAAAAAAATTATTAAAAACAAATGAAAACATTTAAGTCAAGGCCACAGGAAGTACTCATCTCTAGACTAAAACCTATAGAAGGAATTCACGATACTTCTTTCTCTACGTGTACAAATTTCCTGCCACACGACTTTCTGACGTAATTTTTTTTTCTACAAAACATGGGGGCCTGCCTGCTTGTTTTTTAAAATCAACTGTCTACTGTTTACCACGTGCATAAAACCTAGCCACGTGGCGAACGACACCAGTGGTGTAGATACTGAACAAATAACCACAACATATTAACTTTTATAACAAATTATTCTTTAAAAAATTATTAACACGTTTTTATTAACACGCTTTCTTATCTATCTATTTGTTTGTTTGTTCGGTACTCGCTTTCTTGTCTGTCCGTTTGTTTATCTGTACAAATTTTGAAATCGATTTCAAGCTTACTTCCTGATGAGACTTGAAACTTTAAACATAGCTCAGAGGTAGACATCAATGCAATATTAACTAATAAAATTAGAAATATTAATTTTTATCTTGTACCATATTCACGAATTCCGTACATTTGTGTTAGTAAATTTATTTTTTTTTTTCAAAATACAGAAACTGCAGAAATACGGGACACACACACACAAAACTAAAAAACAGAAAATAATTATTTAAATATATTTTTTTTTAATATACCACGTTTTTAAAACAGATTAAAAAGTGACCCTGACCACATACAGATTGTTCTGAAAATTTCTGATTGTAAATTTTTAATAGCTATGACAATACTTGTAATATTTAAAACTAAAAACGTGAAGTACATACAATAGATAATAATACTAAGGAGTGTAGGGAGTAGCTGTCATTGCGCCCCACTTTTTCCGTTTTAAATCCTACAAGTAAGTATTGTCATAGCTATTAAAAATTTACAATCTCAAATTTTGCTATTAAGATAGAAGTTTCCAGTCAATTTGGATATAGGTCACTGATTCTAAGTGCCTGAATTGAAAATAAAAATTCTAGTACGCCATCCTGAATCCTGAATCTAAATAGACAAAATTTCAGATGATATATAAAACGGAAAATTGTGTAAAAAAAAAACTTTTCGAAGGCTTTTATTTTAGAAACTTTACAATATAAAACCAAACAAATTTGGTATCATTGGATTCGGAATTACATTTTGAAGCGTTCTATGTATTTAGTTTACAATACAATACAATTTTGTATTAAGTCCCATTTGATTTAAAAACAAAAGACATTTTTTAAAAAGAGAAAAAAAAAACATAATTAAAAAAGTAGCAAAAAGTTGCAAGAGATTTTTGTTTTAACAAACGGACAGAATCACTAGGAATTTGGAGTTTTCCAGATCATCAATGCAAGTCGATACAAAAAGTTATAAACTTTTCTGAAGCTATAAAGTTATGTACTTTATTTTAAAACAATTAAAAAAGGCTAGTTGAAAAAAATATACTGTTAATAGTAAAATATAATAGAAAATTGAATGTCCAAACACAAATAATGGATGTAACATGCCTTCAGAATCTCCCTAAAATTTATTTATACACACACTTTTTTCTGCATTTTTTATAATAAATTGTTACTCTCTTAACTTTTCCATTCATATGAATAATATTATTATTTATTAACATTATAAATTGTATATTTCGACTCTTTTTCGATAGATGAATCAACAAATAATAGTTTTATACGATTAGAAGTAACTTTTTTTTGGGAGTTTTGTCCACCTAGATCTAGATTCAGGATTCATATCACTGTGCGCCACTGTACATGGCGCCATTACTAAATTGGTCGTAGTAATTATAATGTTATAAAGACAAAAACTAGATTATTTCTATCGCTTATTCACTTATTGCGACTTTATAATGAACAATTTATTATTTGTTGGCTATCAGAGAAATGCAAGTTTTCTTGTTCTTTTTTTTTATAAGTTATAAAATATATATCGTTTGTTCATTATGCATTGTTGTTTTCTACGTCTCAAATAATAAAAAAAAAAAAAATACAATAACGATTATTTCTATAAAAATTTTAATATAACAATTCTGACGTTCCTATACATAAAATTATCTATAAACAAAACAATTAACAAAGTGCAAAAAAAAATATTACTAATTTTTATCTTATATACATACCTATTTAATGAGCAATAAAATTCAAGGCACAAGCCACAGGCAAATAGATTATCAATTCGAACTAAATCTAATACTTTTTATTTACCGGTTGCTAAATCTAATACCTTAGTAAAGTCTCGTCTTTGTTATGTGTAAATGTTTATAATAATATTTGTGTGAATTATGACATATTAAGTTGGTACTTTAAATACTACTCGTATAAACAAATTCATTTGTAATACTTGATTTGTTGATCTGTTTAACCCTCCTATAACACGGTAGATATAGGTTCCAAGAAAACGGCGTGTTATGTGAAACCGTGTTATATAAGACCCAGAGCCAATAGAAAAAAAGGGAGTTAGGTTCCAAAAATTAAAACACATATGTACATATATTTTTTAAGATACATAGAAATAACTTCAATTTTATTAAAAATGTACGATTTATAAACAAAACAATCTTCATACAAGTATATATCTGTACCTGAGAATTAAACAGTCGTAACTACATTTTTGTAATTTTTACAATAGACGCGAAAAACGAAAAATTACATAATTTTTTGATGTTTATGTCGGCATAAGTTAACTAACATTACTATAAGGAGCCATTTTTAAGAAAATAGTCGTACAGATTAAAATTGAGACAGTTACAGACACATTATGTTAGCACATGCAGCTGATTATGAACTTACTACTGTTTGCCTCTTATGTAAAAGACAGGTAAAACCAAAAGTCGTAGTTGACGGAAACTTTTTTAATAACACACTTTTTTTTAAATAGCTGGTACGCTTATTAAATATATATATATTTTATGTACATACCTGAAACTGCGTTGTAAGCAGAAACGTATTAGAAAGAAACCGTGTTGTCGGAGACCGTGTTGTAGGAGGGTTACCTGTACTTTTACATTGTATTTAGATTGTATATTGCCTTGTAATAATTGGATTTTTTTCTATATGGCAATAAATTATTATTATTATTTATATGTATGATTTTGAAACTATACGTTTGTGTGGACGTCCAATAAGTAGTTCGAGTAGTATGATTGAGAGAGTGGCTTGCGTGAGCGAAGGTTTCCAAGTAGTAAAAATAGAAGAGCATGTATAAGAGGAATTATGAATGTCAATAAAGTTAAAGTTGCTTGTCGGGATAGGGATGTTTGAAGGAAACTGATTTCGAGATAGTAGAAAGAGTTTGTGCCACACCCTTTTGGGTACATGGCGTGATTGTGTACGTATGTATGTATTATACTACTTTATGCTAGTACAGAATACTATACTTTTGTATGTAACTCTTAAAGATAGCCAAAAAATTGATATGATCGTCAAGTAATATAAATTTTGTGAAACTATCGAAATATTTCTTTTAATAATAACCTTTGTAAATATTTTTATTCCTTATCCATTTTTTTAATATACTATTCCTTAGTGAAAATGAAAACTATAAACAAATTTTCTCTAATAAACAAATTAATACGCAGGAAAAACATAAACAATTTTTTTCCTAATGAAAAAATTGCATGTTAATGCAGTAAAAAGTTATTAAAACTGAGTAATAAACTGGTTTATAATTTTTGACAGACTTTATGTAAATATAAACATATTTAAAACATCTGAACATCAAAAAAAAAATGTTTTAAAATTTGTTTCCTGTTTGACCTGTCAATAAATTAAATGAATCTAAAAAAAAAAACTTTTTAGAAGTTTACTTATATAAAAAAACAAAACTCACGTTTGGAGAAAGTGTTAGCATAGTCAAGGCCTTTTGAATAACATTTCAAAGTTAAGGACTTTTTATTTTTGGGTTCATATATATATATACGAGTTTATAATTGTATTATTAAATTTATTGAATGGTTTTATGTTATTCCAGATTAGATATAATCGATATTTTCAAAATGTATTTTCAATTGTTATTGTTTTGTTTTCTATAAGTAATTTTTATTAATATTTTTCTATGATACAATCTTTTAGTAAAATTATGTTTGTCTGTAGATCAAGATATTTAAAAAAAATATATAAGGAAATATCAGATTCAAACTTTTAAAATTGTCAATTATTTTTTTATATTAAATTATGTGTTTTGCAGTAGAATTTTTTGAAAATAATAATAATTAGTATAGCATAACGTAATAAACATATTATATGAATGGTGATTTCGAAACCCATAAAAGATACGACTTTAGTAAAATTATACAAAATTATCTCCATTATCCAAACATTAAAATGATACTTTACTAGTACAAAATTATAATGGACTAGATTAGCATGTTATAATGGCTATAACTCACGATGATCATGTGAGTGAGTTATTGATATCATAACACCCGAGTAGAAAATGTATTTTTTCTATAACTATACAAAAAAAAATCATTTTTTTGTCTGAATTGAATGATATTACAAAATAATTTTTATTTGAAAAATACAAAGTTTTCTATCAATAATAACATGGTATCCTAGCAACGGCGCTAATTTACGACTGTATAATGTATAGTTAAAGTTTTAAATAGTTGTGATTGATCAAAAACTATAAGTTATAAGTTCACAACTCACGGTTGTGAATTATAGAATCAAAAGGCACCCTTGAATTATGATATATTATCTGATTTTTGACCCATTTTGTCCCGAATGAATATTTGTGGAAGAAAAATGCGTCAAAAACCAGTTAATGAATCATACTTCAAGGGTGCCTTTTGATTTTTATTTCAGATGAACAGTGAAGGAGTTGTCATTGTTACCGCACAGCCGTCCGGTTTTGCAAAACTTCGAATAAATGGTTAGAACTCGGACGATTTCTTACAAAAATAAAAATAAAAATTCCTGAAAGAAGATCGAAGTCTATTCTTTCACAGAAAACCGCGATTTGATATTTTTTATAGTTTCACAGAAAAAAATTCATAAAGTTAGTCGATTATTTTTAAGTCAAGAAAGGTATATACCCCCTTAGGAACGTATATGTTTTTTTTTTCAAAAAGTTCATTTTATATATTTTACAAATATTTCTCAAATCTATTTTTTTCATTATACTGCATATTTGGTGGAAAATAATTTCTGCTTGCCACACCCCTATGTATATGTAAGTATATAAAAAATTATATAATAAAAATATAGAGCAAATATATATCTTGTTTGTTTTTCTTCTATTTTATACTACAATAAACATGTTATTTAATAGTGAATACTTAACTATAATTATACGCATTATATTATGTTGTATAAAATATCTGGAAACATTCAAAATAGTATGATAATGAAAATGTTATTGACATTAAAATAGATTTATTAAAATTAGTTACATATTGTAATAAAACATTAAGTAAATAAATTAATGTTTTACACGTGTCGCACGACGTACTTCTACAATTTTTTATTGCGTTGAATAATTTTTATTTGTTTACAACAAAAATCATTTTCATATAGACTTTGCACCGAACAATCACTCTTTTTGCAATTCTGTTTTAAGATTATTATATGTGTATTGTTATTTAAATATTATGTAAAATTTGCCAATTATTTTTAATTGTAATTGATATTTTATTGAAAACAAATTATTATGTTTTTGATATTTATAATATTTTGTATATAAATCAAAAGAAAGCAAAGATCTCATTATAAAATATATTTTAGTTTTCATATTTATCAAATAATAATTCATTGATGTTTATAATTAAAATATAAGTATGCAATTTGCACGTATGTTCTGGAAGCTTGGTTTCCTACATGTTTTATAATCAATTATTTTTAGTTGTAATTGATGTTTTATTGAAAACAAATTATTATGTTTTTGTTATTTATAATATTTTGTTTATAAATCAAAGGAAAGCAAAGGTCTTACTAAAAAATATATTTTAGTTTTCATATTATCAAATAATTCATTGATATTTATAATTAAAATATATGAAATTTGCAAGTATGATATGTAAGTTTGGTTGCCTACATATTTTATACTCTTAATACACATTTAACAGTTTTAACGGTATTTTATATGGTATACAAGATAATTTTCTGTAATAATAAAACTAAAATCTAATTATGAAATGAAAATATATATTTTCTATTATTTTTTAAATTTATTTTATGTAACAATAAGCTGTAAAAAATATTTAATCGCGAATAAAATTTGCTAAAATCCTATTTTTTTTATACATATCGTTAAAAGGTTTTACTTTTTCCTTAAATTCAAAAAATATTAAAATAATAAAAGAAAAATATTAAGAGAGAATGTCAAACATCATATTTAAAAGTGCAATTTTAATTTGTCATTTTACAAATTCGTCTGGTGCAATTTTATTAAAAAGTTTCAAGTCTCGAATAAAAAAATATAATTTTATTTTATAAATTCTTTTGGTGTAAAATAGTTAAAAAAATATAATTTTAATGTAAACTAAAAACTATTAATTTTATTTTAAACATATAAATAAATAAATATTTATTTATTCTATCAATTATCCTTAATTAAAATAAGATGTACCTTGAGTACGTTAAATCGTCGATTATTAATAAATATTAATACAAAACTACAATCTAAAGCCGTTTTATTTTAATATAAGTTCTGAAAAAAAATTGTACTATCCTTAATTAAAATACAATTTATTCAAACATTTTTATTTATTTGTTAAGTATACATGAACAAACATGACTTTAAAATATTTACACTATGTATATAAACGAAAATAAATTTTATCACAAAATAAAACAATCTGTTAAACATGAGAACTACTTTAGATTCTTTTCCTTTTCAAATTCTTCAAATTGTTTCTTGGCAATTTTATCAACTTCATCTTCTACTTGTTCTACAGATAGAACTTCCGGAATATAAAATTGCATCATATTTTGAATGCCATTTTTCAATGTAACTAAAGAACTGGGACAGTTTGAACAAGATCCTTGCATTTTTAATTTAACTACGCCATCTTCAAAACCTAAGAAAACTATATCGCCACCATCTTCTTGTACAGTTGGCCTAATTCGTGTGTCGAGTAATTCTTTAATCATTTGTACAACTTCGCTGTCGTCTTCGTTAATTTCTAAATGAAAGAGAACATTTTTTTTCCTTCAATTTAATTCAAACAAGATTAAACTCATATATAGATTCATTTCGAATTAAGCATACATATACTAAGAACATTTATTCCTATTATTTAATAATAATAACCAGTTTCCGTCATTTCAAAGCGAAACATATACATACACGAGAAACTAACTAGCCTACAACCAAATAAGGCATCTACAACTTATATTGAGTTCTGAACCACTCAGACACAGCCAATATTAGTTCAATGATTAAAAAGTTCTTTAATATCAGAAAAAACTTTTTGTGGGACCTTTGGGGATCTAAGTTCGACACACTACCATTGATCTATTTTTTAACCATTTTTATATTTCGGTTATAAGATAAAAAGTTTAATATAAATACTAATACAAAAAAATCTATCTTCATGCACTGTTTATACTTGTATCAATAATTAATGTTATTAAGTAATATAAACACGGCCTAAAGCTATCAGATTAATGAAATTACGAATTAAGTTCAGAAAGTGAGATATCAATTGTTTCTATTATTTACTAGCGATAACATTTTTAATTTGAAAACTAGATAAATAATGGTACGTTCTAAAATTAGTAGTAATATAAATTTCATTAAAAAAAATAAAAACTTACGCGTATCGGCATTTGGTTGGACATCTTTTAAAATCGGCAAGCCACTGGCAAAGAAATCCATTATTGTCGCAAATATTTCCGGCTTCAATAATTTCCAGTCTACATCTTCATCTAACCGCGTGACAGTTATAAAATTAGAACCAAAAAATACACCTTTAACGCCCTCAATACGGAATAAAAGCTTTGCAAGCGGCGAACAAAACGCAGATGGGCCATTTGGAAAATCCATAGTTTGACCGGGTTCCAAAACGGCACGACCAACTAAAAATTTTAAACTATTGGGATTGGGTGTGTCCTGTGTTTGTATAAACATTGCCAATTTAGGTGTTGTGTACAATGTTCTTGACTTAATATTAATAATATTTCGTGATTTCTTCGTAGGTGTTTGTGTAATTCTGAAATTGTACGAAAATAAATGTATTTATATAAAATATTTAAGATATTTTAAGATTAACTTACCTAGAACAATTGTGAATACTTCTACCTGTACTTTGTACAATATTACACAAAAGTTTTAATGAATTTCGCCACATTTTGATGATTAGAAAACTTATAGGTTAGTTTCAATTTGACATTTTATATTAGTAAAATAGCGGTTTTTACCACTGTACTGCCATCTATGAGAATTTATGAAAACTAACATATTGCGTTCAATTTGTAAACAAATATAATAAATATTACATAATTTTAAAAAGTTGTTTGTTTACTAAAATAATAATAAATTTTTATTTTAAATATCAAAATAAAATTATATTATATTTTTATCAAAGCAATAGCTCCTAGCGTTCCTAGATAGCGCAACATGTGATATAATCTAAAACAATAATAATTCAAAATAATTAAAATTATCTAAAGTCGAAAAATAGAATTAATAATTAAAAAAAAAACGAGAAAACTTGTTTTCAGGTGCAAATAAAACATATTTTGATAAATATATTTTATTTAAAAAATAAGTACATTTTGTTTTTACTTGAACCGTAAATAAATACAATAATTAACTATAATTTCTAATAAAAAAAATATTTCTGTAACAAAAATTATGACCAGTAATTTATAGCTCTTTTAGTTAAAAGTTCTTATGAAAAACATGAAACATAGAAATACTGTTTATATTCGATATAACACAAAGCAAAAATACAATTTGTAATAAATAATATCGTAATATCTTTTGACTAAAAGCACTTTTGGGTCATGAATAATAAATTACGCATTTGGAAAAACAAAAGTTTATTAAGATTTTCATTTAAAATATGGTTTATAATGTTCCAGGTATATTCACATAATTGTTCATATTTATGCTCTACTAAATTGACTAGTATATTAATATTCAGATATTGTCAAATTTGCAAATAAAAAAATGTTTGTTATAAAATTTAACTCTGAGAATAATTCAAAAGTATTTCTTTTTATATATAAATATATATCTTACAATATCTGAATATTTACACAATATTATATAATAAATAAATTCTTCGCATTGTTTTTTTTATACACCTTTGGTTAAATAATGAATTTTTAATACAATGAAATAATAATAATTTGTAATCAACATAATAAACTAATATTGCCACTATCTGCCCCTAATAACAATAAACGATTCAGCGGTAGTAATGCCATTGAGGTTAGGACGCCTTTGAATGTATCCGATCTGAGACGTGTACTGGAGAAGGATGAATCCGAATCCACTGATGTATGTACACCAATACGATTTGCCGTTGTCCCCGAGATTAGTTCCGAATTGTATACGCACAAACAGTGTACGGGTTCGGTTGCTCCTCTGGCAAACGCGAAACTATTATTAATAATAATTTATTTTAAATAAAAGAAAAATTAAATAAAAATTCCAAATAATTCGCAACTAAAATTATTTTTATTCGCTTATTTATCTCATCATTTTAGACTAAAACAATATTTAAGATGTTTGGAAACTAGATTATTTTTTTAATGAATTTTTAGAATACATACTTTCACAAGATGATAAACGAATATGTTCTGCTACGACAAAATGTTACAAGTATATACATACACAATCACGCCATGTACCCAAAAAGGTGTTTCCTCCAAACATTCCTATCCGAATAAGCAACTTTAGCTTCATCCATATTCATAATTCCTCTCATACATGCTTTTTATTCTTACTACTTGGAAACTTTCGCTCACGCAAAAAAATCTATTGACTACAGATTTCACCCAATTCATACTTAGGCCAAAATTTGAGTCCAATTTTCACACACATGCTCAAAATACTGCGCAATTAAAACTGTGCAATAAACTGAGCGTATATAACCTATAGCCTAATTTTTGGTCAATCACTCTACCAGTTTTAACCTCCTGCAAGATTTTATTATAAATAAAATTATTAATTATACATTTTATTTAAAAAAAGGGTATTCTGTGGTGAGGAATTTTCTTCTTTTGTTAACAATTCTTTTTAACAAAATTTAAACATTGCAGAAGTTTCAAACAAAATTTGTAAACTGTTTGATACGAACCAATCCGAAATAGAACTTGAATTATCAATATTCAAAATAATGTTCATTTAAAATCAGTAAATCAAGAAGTAGTGAAAATTGCTCGAAAAATCCTGGCTTGTTTTGGATCAAAATATTTGTTAGAATCTGCATTTTCACACATGAATAATATAAAAAAACGAACTAAAAAATAAAATTACAAATGATCATTTGAATGAAGTATTGCGAAGTCAAGGCAATCCCAAATTTCACAATGGGATTGTCCCGTTTTTTCTAACACCATTATTTTTATTTTTTTTCTGAAAGTTGAAGGCTCAAGTAATCAAAATAAATCATACATATTTTTTAATTTTGTTTCATTACAGAGAAAAGAAATATTCACAAATTCAAATTGTTTCTGTATGACGTACACTACATTGAAGCAGAACACTGGCGCTGTCTGCTGGATGTTGCCGTTAATGACAATTTTCAATTATAATTATTTTATTTAAATAATGTATTTAAGTAAAAATACAACAAAAACTATTTATAATTGTTCAATAAAAATGAAGTATAAAATAATTATGTATCAGTTTCTTGTAAAAATTGAAATTGTTTTCTTTAACAGTATGCATAATTACAAATGTGGCAACGCTGTTACATGCAAAGAATGTAAACAGTTATCAACTATCAGTGATGTATGTGACATCATAATGCCGATGGCGGATTAAAACTCGATATTTTAATAATTAATATCTATGAAATTTGAAGGTATTTTATAATAATTTTTTTTCTATAGTATATTTAAACATAAATAATCGTTTTCTGCAATTACATTGTATACTTAAAAAAAACGGGACAACCCCATTTAATATATTATATTATATATATATATATATATATATATATATATATATATATATATATATATATATATATATATATATATATATATATATATATATATATATATAAATATTAATGTATATCGGAAATGATCAAATATACACGAATATAATTTTCTCTTCAAATTAATTTGTTTTATTTGTATTATAACCAGTCGATTGCCAAATAACTTGGTATGCAAAAGTATAAAAGATTGAGCATCCAAACACTTTAGCTAGGTATTATATAGTAATCCATCTATTTTACTTTCACCTTCACAAATTTCTATTTCTCTAATTTTAGTTGCGAATAAAATAATAAAATAAATAAATATTAATTATAAACTTACTTCATGTTAAATTTGAGTTTTCCATCATTGACATTCCATACAGATACGGCTTGATCCAAACTACTAGAGACTAGAGTATTTTCTCCAACTGGAGCTAATTGTAACAGTTCACCATCATGTGCTTTCCATGATGCTTGTACTAAACCGGTTCTTATATCTAACACAGCTATATTTCCTGATGATTGACCGACCGCTAACCAATTACCGGATGGCGATACAGTCATACAACGAACTAATCCGATTGGATTTAACGCTACCTGTTGGGAAAAAATTCTTGTTAGGTTAGAATACCACTTTGACATCACAATTTTTTTTCTCGAAAAGTGGCAACATTGTACAATAATAAAATTATATAATGATTCTGGAAACTATAAATGTTTTTTTTCTGAAAATTTGATTAATCTTGAATAAATAGTAAAACTAAAATGAAAGTGATAAAAACGTATTTAAAACCAGTTTTAACAAAACATGGTTTATGAAATATCTCTTATAAAATCTTATGAAAGAAGAAAGACGGTTAGAAATAAAATCAAATACACTTTTTTTTTGGTACCTTAAGTTCGTGAATATAGGAACAGATCCTTGCATCGATAAGTCGTACAGTAGTATCAGTAGCTGCCAATAGAGTTGTACTTGGTGCTGGCATTGATCTAACCATACTAACTGGTACAGATCGAGGTCCCTCTAGTTGACTGATTGGCGAACCCATAAACGGATCCCATATATGAACAATACTATCACAGGATGCTGTTACGCGTAATGATTCCAAAAATGTCACAGACAAAACGGATTTTTTGTGACCGGTATAAGTCGACTGACATTGCGATATTGATGTTCCATCACCCTGCAAATTTAAAATATTATGATTATTAATCGCCTTCCCTTAATACACATTTTTTTTTACAAATTTGCAGTAAAAAAAATGCTTGCATCTTAGTTAAGATATTGTTTGGGTACGAAATATGCAACAATTGAATGGAGAGAGAACAGAGTTGCACGTGACGTTCACGGGCTTACACAGAGCCTGTATATATCACGGACATGCGCGTTACAAGGTTAGTATGCCCAACAAATTTAAATATAATTAATTAACGACTTAATTAATCTACATAAAAAATAAGATATATATATATATATATATATATATATATATATATATATATATAATATACTGTAAAAAAATAGCAAAATTACAGAAAAATATTAGTAATATTTTACTATAAAAAAAATTTAAATTTTACATAATTCATAATAATCACATAAAGTAAAAATGAGCTAATAGCTGCATTATTTTTATCAAAAAATTGACTCAGCTCAGTTGGTAAGTGAAGTGAGGTGAAACGAAGTGAAGTGAGTTGAGTTGCTTTATAAAATAACAAGATATTCAAACTCTAGCAAGAGAACACGAATAACTGACAAAGATCGAAATACTTTGACACCTTTTTTCACGTTTGATATTCTAATATCTAATCAATCATAAATTTGTGAATCAAGAAATACATCTTCGATAAATTTTACATTAATTTTTAAATTTAAGGGTCCAATATTATTCAATCATTCAATTTCGTATGAAATTTTTCGTCGTTAACCTTAAAAACAGCAAGATTGACACAAACTTAACTGAGTATGTATCTCACTTCATTTTGAGATTATTTTGCGGGTGCAGCAGAATCGGTAAGGGAGGAAGGTATCCAACTCAGTTTGTCGTAGCTCAGTTAAGATAAAAAGAATAAGAATTATCTGAGTTTATCTGAAGTGAGGTGAGATCTCAGTAAATTTTAGGTAAAAGGAATACAGCTAATAAGTATGTAAAATTGCTTACTTTCTACAAATTGCATTACATACTTAATTAAAAAAAATTACATATAATTTATAATTTAATGATATAATCTGTAATAATTCATCAAAATAATGAGGCTTACAATTAGTGCATAATTTGTGTAATAATACTAATAAAATATTTTAAGTGCAATTAATTTAATTCAAAATACTTTATATAAGTTTAAAAACCAACAATAATATTACAGAACTAAACAAATTTTACCTATTTATTTAAAAATCCTGTCAACAAATTTACTGAAGTTCTGTAAATTTACTAAAAGAAACTTTAACTAAAAAAAAAAAGACGAGGCTCTTTATACATACGGTATGTATACGCAATTGGCTGTTTATACATACAGTATGTATACGGAATTGGCTATTTATACATACAGTATGTATACGAAATTGGCTATTTATACATATAGTATGTATACGCAATTGGCTATTTATACATACAGTATGTGTATACAACTGGCTATTTATACATACGTTATGTATTATTTATACATACGTTATGTATTTGCAATTGGCTATTTATACATACGTTATGTATTTGCAATTGGCTATTTATACATACTTTATGTATATGCAATTGGCTATTTACAGATTTACATATACTGATTGTATGTGCTATTATTACAATTAATATTTTCATAATAACTACACAATTATAAATAATTATAGTTTTATTTATTAAAATTTATTTACAATATTGTTCAATAAAGTAATACATTATACTATAAAGTATCATTAAATCAGAGAAATAAATATAAAGTAAAATAAATATAAATAAAAATAAAGTAAAATAAATATATTATTTTTTATTCTGTATTTTAATTATTGTTTTTTGGTAAAAAGTGGTCTGCTTAGTCTTTCTCTTCGGACGTCCTTTGAATTTAATTTTGGATGAGGCTATTTATACATACGGTATGTATACGCAATTGGCTATTTATACATACTAAAAAAAAAAAAACCTAAACCAACCTACTAACCCTAACCTACCCTAAATAGCCAATTGCGTAAAAATACTGTATGTATAAGTAGCCAATTGCGTATACATACCGTATGTATAAATAGCCACTTTCTATAACTTAACTATTATCAAGCTACTACACCTACAAAATGAAAATAATTGCACGGCAGATGGCACTCATAGCTACTTTACTGTCCTCAGCGGAAAAGTTCATTTTAATACAATATTACAGGGGTATTAGGTTTAGCTGAATGCGTGGTTTTGGCGTTGCTAACTTGTACACAAGCTGTATGTATAAATAGCCAATTGCGTATACATAATGTATGTATAAATAGCCAATTGCGTATTCATACCGTATGTATAAATAGCCACTTTCTTATTTTATATGAAACGTCTCCATTATTCTATTTAATTCTAAGATTATTAACTTTTTGTTATAGCAGCCGCAAAAAAAAGTATAAGTGACGCGACGTATACAATACTACAAAAATAATAAAACAAAATAATAAAGAAAAAACTTACTTGACTTCTAAGCGACCACAACTTAACAGTTTTATCCTTGCTTCCAGTCATAAAACTATTCTCATTATCCAAAACCTGTATCGCTTTAATCGTATTCGAATGGCCATTAAAACTTTGCAATTTAATCTGTTTGAAATTGAACATCGTATCTTTATCAGCTCGACCAATTTCATGCTCCCAATACGCTAACCAATTGCCTCTCAAATGTCGATTTGTATTTTCAATTTTATTACTCACTAAATTTAAAACATGCGACTGTTTTGTACTCGTTGACTCAATTTGCACGTCAATACGATTACCGACCAGTGCAACATTACTGCCAAAACTACCTGTACTACCAACGCATATATCTTCCGATGATATATCATCAGCAATGCATTGTTCAATTTCCGAATTCCGAATCTTCTTATGGGAGAGTTTCATTTCCTGTTCGTATTCGAAACATAGATCTCTGACTAGAACGTGATTTTTTAGTGATTGCTCGATTGTTGTGTCGCCGAGATAGTTTAAGAATGGAATAAATGCCGTATGAGCCAATTCGGATGTAAAAAGTTCTTTTAATTCGTCCATTGCCTGCATACAGAAAACATTTCATTATTTTATTAAGTAATTTACAAAACAATCAAGAGTTAAATAGAAAATTTAAGAACTTTAAATAAAAGTTCAGTTTTATTATTGTAAGAATTAGACGTTTTGTTTCCTTACACATGAATCTTTATCTTCATTTTCCTAATAAAGATTCTTGCAGGGCTTTAAACCGTTATATTTTTCGTTCCGGTTTTCGTTCTAGTTCAATTAAAAATATATATATCAATTCCGGTTTTCGTTCCAGCAAAAATAACGTTTTTTTTTCGTTCAGTTCCGAGTGATTAATTTTTAAATTTTTTATGTTTTTATTTGTATTAAACACATATATTTTCCACCATAATTTAGAACATTTTATTCCTAGTTTTTACAATAAACATACTACATAAATTAATACAATAGTAATAATTAGAAGTATATAATATATGATAATAATATAATACATTTTTCGAAACTTATATAATTTGTATGTATGTTTTAATTATATAATAATAAGATAACATATGGTAACGTAACAAATTCTTGTATACAAGATTTTTATTTATTTTTAATTAGAAAAAATAAAAATTACCTTTAATTATTAAAATATTTTCCACTATTTAAAACTATTTAAAGATTATTAAAAGCAAAGATATTATCAAAAAATACACCTTCCTCCAAGTGATCCCTAGTTTCATTTTCAATTTCAATAACAGAGTATTCAACAACAAAAAACAAACCAAATACTCTTTCGCGTAAAACAAGTTGCGATTTGCGACTTGCGACTACGCTACGAGACCCCGAAAATGAAAAACAAAAATTGACGTGGAAACTAAAGATTGTGTTAACGCGCGTATTTCAACATGCATCGAACATCTAATCAGTTTTACTATAAATAATATAATAAGTTCAGGAAGGTTTTTGCACCAGTGTCTTACGACATTGTCATACTGATGAGCACCTAAAGAGCGAAACACGTGTCTGTGGCTAATTGGATAGTCATTGTAAAATTTTGGCGTACGTTGAATTTGTCAAAACATCGATTATTAATAAATATTAATACAGAACTTAAACCTAAAGCCGTTTTATTTTATATAATGAATTCTGAAATTTTGTTTACTATGTTATTTTTAACTTAGTTAAATGGAAACCTACCCTAACTGCAATCGAGTCATTTGCAGGCGATAAATTCTTAAAGCCCGGCGGTGGTGAGAAACTATCAGCCGAATCGGAATCACGAACGCGTAGTTGCGAAATAGAAAATGGCCGACCACGTACAGCCCATTCTTGAGTCGTACCATCTCGTCGAACTTCAATAAAATGCTCCGTGAGTGATCTTACGGGACTTTCAACAAACGAATTTGCCTATAAAACATTAAATTTTATTTAATATTTCGTCAATTATATTTCTCATTCGTCGACTTTAAAGAAATCGAAATATTTGTAAAATATTCTAATAAATTATTGATTTGATATTCATACTTTTGTAACAGGGCAGATACATATTTAACCACTTGGCCACTTCAACATAAGAAATATTTTTTTTTATATTCTTAATTACACATGGCGTATTATATAATAAATTATAGTATTTTTGTTTTTGCTTAAATCGCCATTAATTTATTTTGATGAACTAATTAAATCATTAGTTAATTGTTAAATGAAGAATGAACTCGGGACCTTTTACTTTCGCGGCAAACGCGCTAACCAACTGCGCCAATCACAACGACAAGATAATGCATTTTTCTATATTTTATTAATAGCGATTTAAGCGAAAACAAACTACTATAACCTGAGAAATTTCTCCTTAACACATACTTTATTACTATCACTGGCAAATGCTTCTAAATCACCGTGCACTTTATTAAAGATTAAAAAAAATCTTTGAAGTGCTGGTACAGCCAATTGCGATCGACTCATATCAGCACCTAAACGTAAGGCTAGTACAAAAAGTGCATCTAGATATTTTCGGGCTAGTACATTTCGTGCTGTAGACCCATTAGGAAATATGAATTTTGTTGTTCCTAATAACCGAACAGTTGGATGAAGAATATTTTTCAAAATAACATCCTAGAACAAAATTAAAAATTGTCTCTAAAAATAATTTATTATTTTTAAACACACGGGTAAACTAATTAAAAATAAAATTTCTAAATATATGCATTTACAAGACGTACAAAATTAGTGATAATGCTTAAATCCACCCCAAGTGCACAAAGGTACATTATAGGGGTACGTTCCAAAACCATACTCTAGGATACAGAGTATACTCGAATTGTTCCAAATATTTGAAGTAGTACATACACAATCATGCCATGTACCCAACAGGGTGTGGAACAAACTCTTTTCATCATTCCGTAATCAGTCTCCTCCAAACATTCCTATCCAAACAAGCAACTTACTACTTGAAAACTTTCGCTCACGCAAAACACTCTCAATCATACCACTCCAACTACTCATCGGACGTCCACGCAAACGTATACCATCAAAAGCATTCAAATAAATCTTTTTAACCAAACGTTCATTAGACATTCGCTCAACATGTCCAAACCATCAACTGACTAACACAAACTTTTGCTACAACATTTTTTTTCAATTTGAAGTAGTACTCCAGTATAAACTCAAATTCATTCCAATATTCTGAGAGTAAACTCTAGGAGCATACACTTTGTACCTTATAATAAAATAGCAGGGTACGATAATACTCCAACACAAAATTTTATATTTTTTATCTAATTATTTTTGTTATGAACAGTATGAATGATAGTGTCAAGTGAATAATAATAATTGTACTAAGAACTACTTATAACTTTATTACAAAACATATAAAAATGAACACATTTATGACAGAAATAAATGTAAATTTAAAAAATAAAAACGAAATATTAACTGTATTCTTTTTATCCAAAAATTGACTCAGCTCAGTTGGCAAGTGAAGTCAGGTGAAACGAAGTGAAGTCAGGTGAAACGAAGTGAAGTAAGTTGAGTTGCTTTATAAAAGAACAAGATATTCAAACTCTAGCAATCATAAATTTGTGAATCAAGAAATACATCTTTGATAAATTTTACATTAATTTTTAAATTTATAGGTCCAATATTATTCAATCATTCAATTTCGTATGAAATTTTTCGTTGTTAACCTTAAAAACAGCAAGATTGATACAAACTTAACCTCTACTACTAAACTCCGTATCATCTGAGTATCTCACTTCATTTTGAGATTATTTTGCGGGTGCAGCAGAATCGGTAAGGGGGGAAGGTATCCAACTCAGTTTGTCGTAGCTCAGTTAAGATAAAAAGAATAAGAATTATCTGAGTTGATCTGAGTTTATCTGAAGTGAGGTGAGATCTCAGTAAATTTTAGGTAAAAAGAATACAGCTACAATTGGAAAATAAAGATATTTGAACGTGTAGGTTATGAAATATAAATTACAGACTAAATGTATTTATGTATATTTTTAGAAACTAAGAAATTTTCAATCACATAATCATCATCCAATAATTTACTCTGTACTCTTCAGGTATTAGTTTGGAACGCACCCCAGATGAATATGTTGTGCTTTTTGCAAATTTTGTTAAATCTGAATGAACGTACTGTAATATGACTGTAATATAGGTTACTGGCTATTTAATTTAATTAATTCCGTCTATATATTTCATCACTTTTCTTCATTGAAACAAATCTAAATTTAATGCGCGAAATTAAAACTATAAATATAATATTTAAATGTAAATGGTGCGTTAAATTTAATCCAGTTTAAATAATAATATTAAATAAAATTCACACCTGTAATTGATCCATAAGTGTTGCATCAACAAGATATGGAATAATATGCTTTAAAAGCGCCATACAACTTATAAGTCCACCTTCTAAATTTGACGTTAGCTTTCTTTTACACATTGATATCAATTCGCTCATATGAGGTAAATACTGTAATAAAATCAGCTGTTCTCCATACAATGCTAAAATTTATAAAATCAATCAATTAAATGTCGAACAAAAATCTTTATTTTCAAAATCTGTTAGGTCCTGGAAGCTAGCCCGTCAAGTATGCCTAAAGTGAAAACGAAATATGCCAAAATAATGTGCCTTTTATGTGCTATTCATGTGCTCAAAAGGAAAAGGAAAAGATTAGATTAGGTTTAGGGCAAGCCGGAAGTTTTATTTTTTTAGCACAAAAATTTTGACATATTTTGTTTTCACTTTAGGCATACTTAAGGGGGCTAGCTTCCAGGACCTAAATCTATTTTATTTTACCAGCTATGGAAACCAGACAATGCAGCACTTTCGAAGCATTTCGATCTCCCGTTATTTTCCAATTCGCTATCGAAACCGAATCAATACTTTCATTACTAATAAACTCATCTTTCGGCAATGTTTCCATATTTTCTTGTCCAACATAGCACAGCGTTAACATACGCAGTAAATTTCTCGATAAATATCGCGCTGTTAACACAGGTCCTAAACGATGTGACAGCCATATTAAACTGTCTGCGCTCATGTCTGATATTTTAAAATTGCTTCGCTTCATTTTTCGTTCATCGGTTCGAGCTGAAGAAATATTTGGCGGCGGAACGCATGAACTAGTCGACGGTGTTTGATCTAAATTGGATAATTTTCGTCTATTAGATTCATTTAATGTTTAAATTATCGATAATGTATACCGGGAATATTACAATAACTTACTCCAAAACTAAAATCAAAAATAAACTGCATATATGAATAGAAGTGTGATAGAACGTTTTTTATTTTATACAAACAAAATTCATGATATTGTAACAGGGCAGTGTTGAGCTATGTGGTTATTGTAACCTGATACATATTAGTGAAACTAAGTAATTTTTTTATCTGTTAGATTTGGCCTAATGACAAATTTATGTATCTGTATCTTTCGAAAAGTCACAATTTTAGTTTTTGAGTAAAGTTTGTATTTTTCCCGTGTTTGCATCGTCAGTTTACGTTCGCTCCCACTTTAGTTAAGTCAAGCTTTATTTCACGCTTAGAGTGCCAGAAGCCTCTAGATTCGCTTATTCGTTTTAGTTTAGTTTGTAGATTGCTTAAAGTTTACATTTGTGTCAATTTATGTCGTTAATTTATGATTTAATTAAAGCATAAATAATTGACAAAAAATATGAAATTAGCTGGTCACTACCTTTTACGCACGTTTTCTAGAGTATTAAATATATGCTAACCGCTTCTCGTGTTACAATAGAAGAATAGTTATTGATTACAAAAATGAAAAACAAAAATAAATTTTAAGATTATAAGATTTCATTCAATATTCATTAATGTATAAATTAAATTGCCGCTTTAAAAATCAATAAAATAATATTTATAATTTAATAATTATGGGGCGATTTCTCAACTGATAACATTGTAAGTAAACGAAAGTAATATTACGAGTAAATAACCCGTTACACGTTACTTACCTCGATAATTTACCGGGCCAACATCACTAGATTCATCTAAACTCTTCTTTGTACTGTCGATTTTTGCGATATAGTCGCTTTCGTTTTTCTTACTACCAATATCACAGCCGATTGTTATCAGTTCAGACTGATGATAGCTACACGGAATGGGAATTGTAGGGGATTTAGGACAAGTTCCTGTTACAAATACTGTTGAATCTTCATCTAAAACATTATCTTCTAATGCTTCCTCAGCAGTGGAATGATTAAAATCTAAATCTATCTTTGCGACATTATTTTCTAAATGCTCTATCACGTCTTGTATTGGCGGAGCAGCTTCTGCTAATTTTTCCTCATTTTCAAATTCGAAAACTTCCGGTTCATTTTCATCCGCAACATCTTTAATCGATTCAGCATTCGGTGATGCTAAATTTTTATCTGAATCAGCACTCGATTCCTCGTCCAACGGCGAGAGATTTTCTAATTCTACTGTATCATCTATGCATTTTAAATTCGAAGTTTTACGAACTAATTTCTGTATGTGATTATGCAATATTATATCGGTTCGTTCGTAATCTTTGTAACCACCTACGGCTTCAACTAAAGGCGTTATAAAGTTGTCGAGAAATGTTTTTAAACCTAAACGAACGATTAAACATAAAAGAAAACTATGATGGTATAATTTTGCGATTTTACAATTAAACGCTAAATTTAATTCACTTTGCTCGTTCTCGTACAAACGCAACACGGACTGTAACAGATTCTCGGTGGATTTTGTGGGACCCAGTGCACGTGCAATTGGATCGAAGAGATACCATGAAGCTAGAACAGATGTACAAGGATCTTCGATAATTTCTTTAATATATGGTAATAAAATATTAACAGTTTCACTGCAATCTGTATTACTATCGAAAAGCAATAACTCCAATTCTTTGGCACAATACTTCACTTTACATTCGCCGATATTTTGCGAAAATAATATCTTGGTACGTTCGATATTTTCGTATTTCGAACACATTTCACCGTCGCAATCAAAGTGATATAACACGTTCAATTCGTGAGTTAATCGCGCGTATTCTTGCAACATCGATACGAATGAATATAATTTGAAGAAATTTGTGGGAAATGGAAATATATTACTGAGTAACGGTTGCAATAATTGATGTGCAGATGGTGGTGGTAAACCTAAATCAGTTACAACTGGATAACGAATCGATTCCAAATCGCTTGAATCGACTGGTAACAATAAACTAACAGCGTATTTAACACAACGCGGTAAACAATCGCCATGATATTTAAGTACAGTTAAGCACAGACGTAATCTATCGTTAAAATCTAGCTGAGTTATAAAACCTTGGGCGCGTAACTGTTTCGATAAAAATATTTCAACAATTAAACAGCCTAAAATCTGTAATTCGCGTAAACGGCAAGATGCGACAATTTGTTTATAATTACAATTCGATTCGATTCGATCAATTTTTCGCTTCTTTTTTGATTTTAAACTTGCTTCGTTTTTTCTACTACTATAATCGGACGAAGGGAAACTATGCGATTTTAGTGTTTTTGATAATTTCACGTCTTTTCTAAGCTTTGCTTCAAAATCTTCAGTAAAAATTTTATTCGTAAAAGAATTTTCAGTATCTTCAAATACATTGTCTCGTGAAGATAAAGACACACTAAGATATCCCTGAGTTTGTACATTTTCTTTGCTGTTATCGTCGTCTTTGAAACTGGAATTTAAATCTGCGGAATGTTTATCATTTACAGACTGTTGTAACTTAGAATCTACATGGAATGTTTTCGCTAAAAATCCTTGATGAGATTCGATCGCCATTAGGGCAGCGGCTGGATTGTATTCTTTCGGTAAATAAATCACACCGGATTGTAGATATGATTTCTGCACCGATATCATATGAGGATTACCGCTAGGACTATAATTCGAATTCGATTTTTGGCTGACATTTTGTATGTGTGACGTAAATGTCGGATATTTTGGTCCCATATTAGGACTGAGTTTATGTGTTGATTTTGATACGGTTTTCGGCGTACTAGATTCGCCAGTTTTCATTTCTTCCGAATTTAACGATGACCTAGATCGCGATAATAGACGCGATAAAACGAGCGGTGAACGACTTGTTTGTTGCGAACTTGTTGAAGCACCATCATCTTCGATTCCCGAAGAAATATCTTCTTCTTCGCTTTGTCGTTGAGTTTCAGTATTCAATGACGAATTACTGCGATCTCTACGTTCTATAATTAATTTCATATTTAAAATAAAGAAGTGTTCATTTTTTTGTACATTTTTTTTGTTACTTACTTTGACTAAATATATGAATCTTTGGTGGTGTTTTACCGGTAAATGGTGTTGTACATATTCTCGCTGGATGAGGATGTGTAAATAATTGTACTATACCAGAATCAGTCAAACTTTTATGACCGTCTACCAATTGTAGACAAACATTTTTTGATTTTATTGCTGCTGAACCAGATAATCTAACAAAAAAAAAAAATGTAAATCTTAAAAAAAAATATATTAAACCCATTTATGCGAGTGATTGACTCCACAAAAACAGTGCATAAATAAAAAACGAGTAAACCAAATCATAGAAAAGCTAATTGTTCTCAAATATTTTACTCACATTGAAATATTATAACTAAAGTTTTTTTAAATATTCATCTAGGTATATAAGAAGTTACTGATAACAAAAAAATACTTTGATGTAACTGTCATATATTTACATGAAGACAAAGTATTAAAAAACTTATAAATTTACCATCACCAATCTATATCTATATTATTCTCGCTAGATAAATATTATTCAACCGTATTAAAGTAAATTCACGTACATAAAGACCGCATAAATGGAAGATTTATTGTAAATAGTAAAAAAAACTTTTCAAAATTTATTATATTGAAATAAAAACTTTAGATTTAAGTTCTGTTATATTATAATAAAAATTCGACTTTTGTATTTATTTTCTTGATGATGATATACATCTAATGTGTCGAAACGTCAAATTTTTAATTATAACAAAACCTTAACCTAAAGCTTTTTATTTAATGAAACCTCACGAAATAATGACAATACATGAATAAATAATGAATAAATAACATTAATAATAAAAATACATGGTTAGTTCGCAAGTTTGGCCAAAAAAACTGCTCAATTTGACCTTGATATCAGTAATTTTTTTTTTTTTTTTTTTAATATTTTTGATAAATAATAACCATTAAAGCAAACAAATATTAATCTCCCTAATTGTCAAATGTATGTATATTTCTCCAGCATCTCCTCCTAAACCGATTTTGATGGGAGTGGTGTCATTTTAATTGGTTCATTCTCTATTTGAGAATAGGCAAGTTTCATCTTTCTACGATTTCATCTTGGTTCTCAAACATTTGAAAAATTATGTTTATAATCAAATGTCAAATGACAGCTGTGTGAAGTTATGTACACTACTGCTGATAGAAGTGTTGCTTTCGAGTAATATATAATAGTGCAATTGATATTTTATTATTATTATTTGTTTATTTACTTATTTTTATTATGTTTATATGTTTAATTACTATTTTCGACTTCAAACGTGACCCTTTAAGGGTCACGGGTTTTCTAGTTTTAATTTAATTAGTTCATTGCAATTAAGTGGAAATTAAAATATTTGTCAAATAATAACTAAGAACAAACATGAAACATATTGTATACTTATTATTCAATTTGAAATTTTCTTAAGTAAATATTTCTAACAATCAAATTCAAACTTACTTATATCCAAATGTCAAGTCAATCCAATGATGCAATCGTTCCGAAACATACGAACTCTCTAGCGCTTCCCGATGCTTTTCAACAAAATCTTCCGGACTAGAACTCCATGGTGGTACTTCCAAATCATTTAGATCTTCATGTATCGATTTAAACACAAATGGATCGGAAAAAAATTCCGGTATACATTCATCGGGCGTCCATTCTTGTAAACGTTGTATCGAACTAGGATATTCGGCCGGTACCCATATTGTTCGTACATTTTTACATAGAACCGATTTTGGCGTCCGACGCGCCATATAAACATAGTAGGTGATTGATGATAAAACATCGGATACATGATGGGCAACTTGCGATAAAGTGCTTTCATAAGTTAAGTCTAACTGACGATCACCTGCAAATTATTTTTTTTTATGTAAATTAAAACTTTATGTTAAGTATTTTGTGTTTGCTTAAATCGCCATTAATTTAATTAATGCCAAAATAAATTAATGGCGATATAAGCAAAAACAAAAACCTAATATAATATGCCATGTGTAATTAAGAATATAAAAATAAAACTTTATGCTTAATAATAAAAAGTTAATACAAACATTATATATTCTGTATATATTTAATAAAATTAAAATTGAATTTATAGAGCTAACAAATAAATATAAATCATACAATAAAAAAATAAGTTTACTATTCGCTAACTTTAAATAAAAATTAATATCGGTTTGCTGTATCAGTGTATTTGTATTTACTCAAAACATTTTGAAATATGCCGATTTATAGAGCGTACCGCTTAATATAATACCAAATAGCTTTTATAATAATTGTTTTTATATTTAATTTATCTGAATCCATTACTATTAAAATACATACATATTTTTTTTTTCGTACAAAATTAATCATTTTTAATGGTATTGTAAAGATAATGATTGCATTTTTTCAAAATTATGTTTCAAGAAAATGTTTTATAATTAAATTGTTACTAAAGATAACATCTGAGATGCTGAAAAATTATTTATTATCTATAACATATCGATCCCTGTATTCATAAAACTGTTCTTTAAATATAAAAAGTCATTAATACAATTGAAAAAGAATTATGTAAAATGGTTACATTTTATAAATGTTCTAAAACATTGCACAGTATTCCGAAATTTATTATTCAATAATTCGTTCAATTTAATGAAAAGTTTAATGAATATAAGGATTAATCGATGATTTAAATAATAAATATCAAATTTGTGGTTTCTGCATTCTGACATTACAAGTCTAATGAGATAATCTTGTAAAACCGTTATTTTTCTTTGTTTTTAAGTAAATTAAAAAAATATAAAAAAGTACATTAACAATTATCATTGAACAGTGCACAATATTCTGAGGTTTATTATTCAATGATTCGTTTAATTTAATGAAAAGTTTAATGAATATGAGGATGAATCTATGATTAAATAATAAATATCAAATTTGTGATTTCTGCATTCTGACATTACAAGTCTAATGAGATAATCTAGTAAAACCGTTATTTGGCATTGTTTTTAAGTAAATTAAAAAAAATATAAAAAAGTACATTAATAATTATTTCGTATTCCTTTTCTGTTCATTTTAAACTTATTTTTATATCGTAACTTTCATTTTTATACTAAAATTTGGACAAAATAAACTTCATTAAGTACATTTTCTAACCTTTATTTAGACGAAACTTCGATTTAGTTAAATCGCGCCAATTATTACCACATCTTGAAGAAAAATCAGTAATCCATGGAAAAACATGATGATTATTTGGCTCTCCAAATTTTCGTCCCGATAACTGATTGAGCGCAGTTAAATATGTGAAATTCGATATTTGTCCTTCCACCCACAATTCGCACAACTGTGCAATATTTTCCTTTCCGCTCAATAAAATCTTATCGTAACATTTTTTCCCACAATAAACGCATCTTTGCGAATAATCATGAACATGCCCCAACAATTTACAATCGTGTGTCGTATTTTGTATACTTTGATTTTGATCATTGAAAACTTGCTGAATATGTAGGTTTGAATTTAAACGCGGTAAAATCTGTATCCAAAGATTATCCGTGAGATAAATATCATCTAAAGTAATATCACCTAATGTTAAACTTCTATCATGCATTGTCAAAAGTGTTTGAAGTAGTTGATAAATAATAAACAAAGGTTTCGTTTGCGAATTGTCTAAAATCGCTGGGCTAAACATAATCGAATTTTGCAAAGTGTGACTAATGTATGGAATGTGTAATAAAAATATACAAGATTGTGTTTCAACGGCACAAGCTGCCGGCAAAATATTCTTGTGTGGTTCGAAATATTTTGAGTGAGGCGTAGACAAATTTGAATCCATGATATTAATAAACGGACAGCCATAAGCTCTCGTAATAATTTCCCGTAAAACTGTATTGTAATCGGTTAACGTTATGTGACTGTCCGTAATTTTCCCGGTATGTGCTGATGTAGATTTTTTAAATGCGTCTTTCCAAAGATTTTTATGATTTGTTTGCATAACATAGTGAAGAAGTTGAGAAAACGATAAATGGGAATTTTTTCTATTTAAAACTGAACGCACACGAGGTAAAGGTATTACTTTCTCGTCACATTTTTCAAATACCTGAAAATTGATTTGTAGGTTGTATATGATTATGTAAATATAAAATAAAAGTAGTGACATACAGTGATATAGATTTTAATCCATGATGTGCCTAAATCTTCGTCCTGATAAGGCCACACTTCAAACTGTTCATTTTCAACAAATTTCGCTAAATGATTGTATTTGAGAAGTGACCTACAAAACAGCTTGTAGTAAAATACACAAAAATATGATCAGTATTTCTATTTAAAAATACCTTAACCAAGTTCGATAAACGATTGCTATAATTCTATCATCTCTACATGTAGACTTAAGGTACTTCCGAGGTACCCCTAGTTGTTCTATTATCAAATCCATCCATTTGCTTTTCCTTACTAGTATTACAAAAATTCAATTAAAAATGATAGTTTAAAAAAATACGAATAAAACAAATTTAACATTCTCTCAATCAATTAAACTAAACTTATAAGAGTAAACCAATATTATTTTAAAATATTTGTTTGGATTTAATGCGTCAACAATTTTTCCTAACCTGTCACAACTTTTAAATATAATGAAGTTAGGTACAAGTAAATATATATTTATATGAAAATAATTGTGTATGAAGTTATAATAAACACAATAAAGAACTTTATTAAGATAATGTAAATTACAATATTTTACATTTTTTACCAGTTATTATTACTTACATATTTATTCAAACAAAACAAAAATATAACTAAATAAAGTAACATAGCTTAATTTATATATTGTAAAAATTTAATTTATATTTAAAACAATTAGAAATAAAAAAAATACAACAAATAATATATGTTTTATTATTAAATAATATAAGACAATTTTCAATTTCCCACCATTTTACTTGAGATAGTATTCAGGAAATTGTCGAGAAAGTAACCAATCAGGTACTAGAATTTAGCGTTCTATTTTCTGATCTAGATTTTGCTGCGCACGTTGAGCACCTTGCGCTTGCGCACGTTTTCGATCTTTTCTGTTTGCGTTGCTACAAGAAACACGCGGTCTAAAATGTAAGTGCTTAAAAATTAGTTTTATTATTAATATAGCTGTAATTTTAGATAAATTTGATTTCAAAACAAATAATATAGACTATATACTATATTATAGCATTATATAAATAGATTTATAAACAGTTATACACTTTTTACGCATTAACTTCACATGAAGTTCACTAAAAGCACATGGTACTAAATTAATTTGTTAATTTCAGCACAATGGTTGTCGTATCTAATATTATGTCGGCGAAAAAATCACCTAATAAGAATAAAAATACACCAAATAAGAATAAAAATACACCAAACAAGAATTTCAATAAAATGACTCCAGCTAAGGTGGCAAATACGCCAAATAAAAACACACCGAATAAGAATAAAAACACTCCGATTAACAATAAAAGCACTCCGGGCAAGGGAAAACCAACACCAAAGAAGATTATTTCTAAAGTAGAAGAAAATTCTGATGAAATGTCCGAAGAAGAAAGTGATGAAGATATGCCTTTTAATAAAGGTAATGGAAATAATGTTGATGAACATAGTTCTGCTGAAGAAAATAATGATAGTGGTGATGTAGAAGATGACGACGATGATGATGACGATGAAGATGATGATGAAAATGTAGCAGATGAAGATGATGATGAAAATGTAGCAGATGAAGATGACGACGACGAAGATGATGATGATGATGAAGCAGATGATGATGAAGAAGAAGAAAAAATTACAACACCAACTAAGACAGTAAAACGTAAAAACACCGACACAGACAAAGAGGTGCCGTCGAAAATAGCAAAAACTGAATTAGATGATAAAGCTGAAAAAACTATATTTGTGGGTAAACTTCCTGGCAATACCGACGAAGACGATATCAGAAAATTCTTTAAAAAATTTGGCCCAATCGAATCAGTACGATTTACTCTTACACCGAACCAAAAGAGAAACAAAATATGTTTTGTCGTTTTCAAAAATAAGGATTCTGTCACTAAATCTATGGCAGCGGACGGAGAAAATTTTAATGGTCAACACGTACAAATAGATACAGCGAATTATGATAAGAAGAAATCGATTGGCATTAAAAATTTACCTGCAGATACTAAAAGACAACAAGTACTTAAAGCATTTTCAAAATGCGGAAAAGTTACATCAGTTCGTTTGATAAGAGATATAGAAACAGGAGTCGGAAAAGGTATTGGTTTCGTAAGTTTTGACAGTGATGAAGCCATAGAATCAGCTCTGAAAATGAAAGTCAAATTTGGAACTAATGATATTCAAATTGAACGCGACTTGGACAAGATCGAAGTAAGTGATATTGAATTTTTATATTTAATATAATTTTTGTATTGTTTTATTAAAAGAGGAAAAATTATTTTGAAAACAAAAAAAATCTATAAAGATGAATGAAATTATTTATTAAAATAGATGCCTTTTTGTTTGCATTTTAATTATTATTTTTATACATTATTTTACACTTGCGTTTTGGCATAGAATCTACATGAACTTTTACTACATTAGTGTAGTGTAAATATTAATTATTATTATACATTACATTGATGATTATAAATTTTTATTACTTTGATTTTTTTAATGGCAACAAGTTCGATATATACAGTTTAATTATCTATTTTTTGAATAGTTTTTAAAACCAAAAACTAATTTATAGCATATCATCATCAATAATATAAAACTGCGCGTTACAATATTTAATTGTTTTGTATCATGCAGGGTTTCAAATCGTTATATTTTCCAATCCAGTTTTTGTTCCGATTCTGTCAAAGTAAAATATTTCAGTTCGATTGTAGTTTTTATTACACCAAAAATAACAGTTTTTAGTGCGGTTTTGATGGGTTAAGTTAATTTTTTCAATATTGTTATTATTAATTTTTAGATAGATACAAAATACATAAAAACTTGAAAATTGAATATATTTTTCTCAATGTATTACAAATTTTAATAAAAGGATGCAGAGAATTTATAATTTGAATTATAAAATTATTTTAAAACTACAGTTAATTTAAAATTAATTTTTAGATTAAATTTGATCACTCTGTCCATATACGGAATGTACCTAAAGACGCAAACCATGAAAAAATTAAGAAATTGTTTGAACATTGTGGAACTATTAAAAATGTAAAATTAGTATTACCGAAACCAAATAAGCCAAAATTGACAATTGGTTTTGGCTTTATACAATTCGAAAATGATGACGCAGTAAACAACGCTCTTAATATGAAAACAGTTAAATTAGGAGAAAACGAAATTACAATTAATGCTACAGGCATCAAAATTGCAACAGACGATTTTAAAGAAGACAGTACGATTTTCGGCTATAAATTGCCGACCAATACAAAGGAAGAAGATTTGAAAAAAATATTTTCAAAATGCGGCACAATTAAAAATATTGTAATAAAACCATACAAAAACTGCTGCTTTCTAGAATTCGCTAAACCAGCAGCTGCACAAAAGGCGTTAGAATTGACGAATTTGAAATTAGGAGATGAAGAACTGCATTTCAAGAAATTTGAGCCTAATCCTAAGAAATCCACAGCGGTAATAAAAAAGTTTCTTTTTTTTTTATTTGTTTAAATAAAACAGTTGTCCATATTTACAAAGTTATATCATAAACAATATATGATGATTTATTTATATAATAAAATTATTCTGATTCGTTCGCAGCATCAACGTGATTTCAGCCGATCAATTTTTGTAAAAAATCTTCCAGAAAATGTGAAAGAAGCCGATATTAAGAAAATATTTAAAGATTGTGGCAAAGTTGAATCAATGCGTTTACAAACCGGCTTTGGTTTTGTAAATTTCGAAACAAGTGAGGCATTTGAAGCAGCACTACAATTAGAAAATGTTAAATTAGGAGATAACGAATTAGTCATTCAAAAACAAAAACCGCCAACAAAGAAGCAGAAATTTGTAAATAAGGTAAAAAATTGAAGTATTTTAATTTTTTTTTTTTATTTTCGCAATTTATAATTACTACTTTTATTAATTTATTATAATAAATAAATTTAATAGTAGTGTGTATAATTATGACGTTAGAAATGCAGATAATTTTTATATTTCTAAAAAGAATAAAAGTAATACTACTAATAATATATTTCACAATGGATTACTTGAATACAATAAATTGCCAAAAAATATAAAACAAGTTTAAAATTATTTTTTTTTTACTTTAATTAAAGTTAATGCAAGTTAATAATTAATTTTATAAATTATAAATTTTGCCAATGTACAGTAGTAGATTTCATATAATTTTTATAATTTTGTACATATGTATTACAATTAGTGATGGGCATAATGTTAAATAAATAATTATTTTAATTATTTATTAAATAAAACAAAAAACTTTATGTAATTCGTACAATAAAATAACTTAACTGAAGTAATTAAGTCTAAAAGCTAAATAGAGTTTGATTATTATTAATTTACAGGGCAGAATTACAAAAGCGAAACATCTACTTCAGAATAAAATGGTTACATCTCCGAAAGGCGGAAAAGCTGCAAAATTTAATAAGACAAAGGTGGTAAAAAATTGTTAACAATATTTTCCAAAAAAACCGTACTAATTTTTTTGTTTATTTCAGAAAACAAAAGCAAACAAAGAATAAAAAAGGAGAAATTTGAATAAGTTAATTTTAAGACTAAAGATAAAAGTATATATCCTACTTTTGTTTTATAGTTTGGAGTATTTTTAATCTATATTTTTTATATATTTTATGATAAAATTTCACGTTCTGTCATATCAGTTTTAGTGACATACATATTGTATCTGTGTTAATAAAATTATACTGCAAATGATCAGTGTTATTCCTGAAATGTAGTATTTTAAATGTTAACAATAAATATATATAAATAAAATATTATATTTTATTTCATTCAATAGTAATAAAAAGTTAAATATATTTTTAATATTTTGATTAAATTAATAAATTTACATTAGAGGTTTTAGTAAATAATTTTTTCCATATACCTAGGAATAAAACTAAAATGACGTTTTTATGTTGTGTTTGTGTCTTTGTTATTATATTTCATCATATTTTCCATGTGTTCTTACTTTTTCTTTTATTTCAAATTATTTATCACTACTAGTATCCTAGTATAGTCTCGCTGTATTACGCAAATAGTTTTATTGTAGACATAATTCTATTGAATAAATAATAAGATTATATATTCAATGATAATTCCTTTTGTTTTGTCGTCAATGTTATAAATTCATTAGAACATCGCTAGTTATTTCTTTCATTCCTATTACGTATTATATTGGCATTCTTTTTACCTGTTTTTAAATATACATTTAAAATCTACATTTTGCTTTTATTACTTATATCCATCGACCTTACAATGTAATACTTCGTATAATATTTATTTTATGTAATTTAATATATTTGTGTTTAGTTTACTTATATTATGTACAGGGTGGGCAAATTTGGTCGTTTTCATAGGGGAACTCGGAAACTATAAGAGATATGGAAAAATGGATCGCGCATCCTCGATCTCTTTTTTTGAGAGAAACTCAATTATGAAAACAAAAATATGTTTTTAGTTATGGCGGAAAGTTCGCTTTTTCCGTATTTTGATAAATGGCGATATCTCGATGGTTTTTTAAATTAGACGAAAATAATTTTCACATTCCTAAGGCACTTTTTTTAGTAGAATGAAATGATCTTAACGGATAATCTCCGTTAATTCTCGGGTTATAACATAAAGTTGTGATTTTTTAAATACAAGTCATAGTCGGCTCTGACTTAGTTAAATAGAGAATTTTTTCTCTTTTCAATGATATATATCATGTAGGGTTGAAAATGGTCAAAACTGCCATTTTTTGAAATAAAATAAAATTTATTATTGATTTGTCATACACATTAAATATGAAGTAACAAAAGTTTTAAATTACATTAAATGTTTAAATTGGTATCCATTATTATTAACACATAAATCACACCGCTTTGCAATACTGCAAACTGCATTTTCAATAGGAATATTGGAAATTGAATTAAGACAATCTATAAAATTTTGTCTTAGTTCGACGATATTCTCATTCGTGTTTCTATATAAATTATCTTTAATATATCCCCAAATTAAAAAATCCATAGGTGTAAGATCAGGTGATCGTGGTGGCCACCTAACTGGTCCATTATCCCTTATCCAGCTATTTCCAAAATGAGTATCTAGCAATCCCAAAACCCTTCTCGTCTTATGTGGTGGCACACCATCTTGCTGGAAGAATAAGTTTCTTCTCTCTGCCAATGGTAAATTGTCCATAGCATCCCCAATAATATGCTCGTTTATAATTTCGTAATAACGATCACCACTAAGATGTTCTTGGTATATGTGGTACGTTAAAACACGATTACCAAGTATTGCACACCAAACGCTAAAACCAAACCTTCCTTGATTTCGGACATCAACGGTACGGTTAGGGTTCACATCGGACCAATAATGTTCATTATACCTGTTTACAATTCCGGCGCTGCTGATGTAAGCTTCATCTGTCCAAATAACTTTTTTATAGAACAATGGGTCTTGTTGAACTTTTTGTTTATACCAATTGCAAAATTCAATACGTCTCCGATGATCTGTTGGCTGCAGATGATGTTGCTATCTTATCTTATAAGACCTAAATTTGTATTTCTTTAAAATACCCAAAGCTCTACGTCTGCAGATTCCAGATTCAACTTCCATTTGACGACTAGAAATTGAACGATTTGCAACCGCGCATCCAATTACATTCATGGCAGTTTCCTCAGCATCTTTAATATCGTAATTTTTATCTCTTGGTTTGCTAAATGACCCATGGTTGATGATATTTTCTTTTAATTTCGCAAAAATAGATTTATGTGGTTGTCTTCTTCCTGGATAGCAATTAAAATATAGTTCGGATGCATTAACACAATTGTTATCACTTAGAATAAAGCATTATAACATATATTTTTCGTAGCTTTCATAAACCATTTTCACCTTTCAGTCGTAATGATTTAATAATGAACATACAACAATGGTTTTACCAGAATAGAAGCTACTATAAATGACACAACCTACTAAGATCACACAATAATAAAAAAAATGACGAATCAATAATAAATTTTATTTTATTTCAAAAAATGGCAGTTTTGACCATTTTCAACCCTACATGATATATATCATTGAAAAGAGAAAAATATTCTCTATTTAACTAAGTCAAAGCCGACTATGACTTGTATTTAAAAAAACACAACTTTATGTTATAACCCGAGAATTAACGGAGATTTATAATATCCGTTAAGATCATTTCATTCTACTAAAAAAAAGTGCCTTAAGAATGTGAAAATTATTTTCGTCTAATTTAAAAAACTATCGACATATCGCCATTTATCAAAATACGGAAAAAGCGAACTTTTCGCTATAACTCTAAAACAAAAGACGATAGCTAATTTTTGTTTTCATAATTGAGTTTCTCTCAAAAAAAGGGATCGAGAATGCGCGGTCTATTTTTCCATATCTCTTATAGTTTTGCCCACCCTGTACACAAACTAACTAAACATATAAATATATCAAAATACATGGAATGAATAGAAACAAATTTAAAGTATAAAAATAAAGCACGAATTAAATAATTCATAATACGCGCAATTTTAAAGAAATTAAATAGTTCATAGATGGCTCTGTGAAATTTACTAAACTAAACAGCCAAATACACAGCGTCCGCGTCCGGCGTTGTCATTTTATGAATTTTTTGATCCATAAAGCACGTGCTGTAATATGTAAGTATTTATAAATTAGTTTTCTTATTAATTACACTATGGTTTTCGATAAATTTGATTTCAACTAAAATAATATAGAAATGTATATTCTATTTAAGCATTATATAATGAAATAAATTCATATACAAATAGTACACGTTTTAAGTTAACTAACCTAAAAAGTAAATAGCTGCATGTGGAACTAAATAAATTGTAAATTTCAGAATCATGGTAGCCGTTTCTAATCGTATATCAAAGGAAAAGACTCCGAACAAGAATAAAAACACACCGAATAAGAACAAAAACACACCAAACAAGAATTTCAATAAAATGAGTCCAGCTAAAGCTTCAAATACTCTTAACAAAAAAACACCGAATAAGAATAAAAACAGTCCGAATAAGAATAAAAACACTCCGGGCAAGGTAAAACCGACACCTAAGAAGATTATTTCTAAAGTAGAAGAAAATTCTGATGAAATGTCTGAAGAAGAAAGTGATGAAGATATGCCTTTTAATAAAGACAATGGAAATAATGTTGATGAAGATAGTTCTGTTGAAGAAAATAATGATAGTGGTGATGTAGAAGATGACGATGATGATGAAGATGATGATGATGATGATGATGATGATGATGATGATGATGAAGATGAAGAAGAAGAAGAAAAAATAATTACAACACCAACTAAGACAGTAAAACGTAAAAACACCAACAAAGACAAACAGGTGCTGTCGAAAAAAGCAAAAACTGAATTAAATGATGAAGACGAAAGTAAAATATTTGTGCGTAAAGTTTCTAACAATACCGGCGAAGACGATATTAAAAAATTCTTTGAAAAATTTGGCCCAATCGAATCAATACGATTTTCACGATTTCCACGAACTGCTTCAAATAAAACAAGCAAAAACAAAAGTTGTGTTATCATTTTCAAAAATAAGGATTCTGTCACTAAATCTATGGCAGCGGACGGAGAAAAATTTAATGATATATACCTACAAATAGATTCAGCGAATTATGATAAGAAGAAATCGATTACCCTTTATAATTTACCTACAAATGTTAAAAGAGAACAAGTACTTAAAGCATTTTCAAAATGCGGAAAAGTTACATCAGTTCGTTTGGAAAGAAACTCGGAAACAGGAGTCTTAATAGGTAATGGTTTCGTAAGTTTTGACAGTGATGAAGCCGTAGAATCAGCTCTGCAAATGAAAATCAAACTTGCAACCCATGATATTCAAATTGAACGCGTCACAGGAAAAGACGAAGTAAGTGATATTGAATTTTTATAATAAATATAATTTTTGTAGTGAGAAAACTATTTTGAAAACATAAAAAAATCTATAAAAATGAATGACATTATTTATAAAATAGATGCTTTTTTGTTGGCATTTTAATTATTATTTTTATATATTGTGAACCTTTACTAAATTAGTGTAAATATTAATTATTATTATACATTTCATTGATGTTCATAAATTTGTATACGTTGATTTTTTAAAATTTCTTAAAATTTGTGTTGGCAACAACATTCATATACAGTATAATTATCTATTTTTTGAATAGTTTTTAAAACCAAAAACTAATTTATAGCATATCTTATCAATAATATGAAACTGCGCGCTACAATATTTAATTGTTTTATATTATGCAGGGTTTCAAATCGTTATATTTTCCAAACCCGGTTTTGTTCCGATTCTGTCAAAGTAAAATATTTCAGTTCGATTGTAGTATTTATTACACCAAAAATAACGGTTTTTGGTGCGGTTTTGATGGGTTAAGTTAATTTTTTCAATATTTTTATTGTTATTATTCATTTTTAGATAGATACAAAATACATAAAAACTTGAAAATTGAATATATTTGTCTCAATGTATTACAAATTTTAATAAAAGGATGCAGAGAATTTATAGTTTGAATTATAAAATTATATTAAAACTAGAATTAATTTAACATTAATTTTTAGATAAAATTTGATCACTATGTCCTTATACGGAATGTACCTAAAGACGCAAACTATAAAGAAATTAGCAAATTGTTTAAACATTGTGGAACTATTAAAAATATAAAATTGGTAAAACCGGATTCAGAAAAGCCATATCTGAAAGTTGGTTATGGCTTTGTAAAATTCGAAAATGATGAGGCAGTAAACAACGCTCTTAATATGAAAACAGTTAAATTAGGAGAAAACGAAATTACAATCAATGCTGCAGGCACGAAAGATACAACAGACAATTTTAATGAAGACAATTCGATTTTCTGCTATAAATTACCGGCCAATACAAAGCACGAAGATTTAAAAGAGAAATTTGCAAAATGCGGTAAAATTAAAAATATTTTAATAATACCACACAGAAACTGCGGCTTTGTAGAATTCACTAAACCAGCAGCTGCACAAAAGGCGTTAGAATTGACGGATTTGAAATTAGGAGATGAAAAACTATTTTGCAAGAAATATGTGCCTAAGAAACCCGACACAAAGGTAATAAACAAGTTTTTTTTTGTTTAAATAAAACAATTGTCCATATTTCTAAGTTTATATATAAAATGTATGAACGCTTAAGTAATATTTTTTTTTATTTTAATTTTCATATCTGCAACATCAGCGTGATATAAGCCGATCAGTTTTTGTAAAAAATCTTCCAAAAGATGCAAAAGAAGCCGATATTAAGAAAATATTTAAAAATTGTGGCAAAATTGAAACAATCCATTTAAAAACCGGCTTTGGTTATGTAAATTTCGAAACAAGTAAAGCATTTGACGCAGCACTTCAATTAAAAAATGTTAAATTAGGAGATAACGAATTAGTCATTCAAAAACAAAAACCTCCTAAGAACAATAAATTTTTAAACAAGGTAGGTGTAGCATAAAAAATAGAAGTATATAATATTCTTTTTTATTTTCACAATTCGTAATTACTACTTTTATTAATTTATTATAATAAATAAATTTAATAGTTGTGTGTATAATTATGATGTTAGAAGTGCAGATAATTTTTATATTACTAAAAAGTTTAAATGTAGTACTACTAATAATATATTTCACAATGGATTACTTGAATTTAAGAAGTTGTCGAAATATATTAATGTTTCAAAAAAATTAAAACTTAAATTTGAAATTAATTTTTTTACTTTAATAAAGTTAATGCAAGTTAATAATTAATTTGATAAATTATAAATATTTCTAATTATGTAGAGTATATATTATACTACAGTAGTAGATTTTTTGCAATTTTATAAATATATGTATTATATTGTTATTAATTAGCCAAAAAGCTAAATAAAGTTTGATTATTATTAATTTTCAGGGCAAAATTACAAAAGCAAAACATATACTTCAGAATAAAATTGTTACATCTCCGAAGAAAAAAAATGCTATCAAAGCAGGCATATCAAAAGGCGGAAAAGGTGCAAAATTGAATAATACAAAGGTGATAAAAAATTGTTAACATTTTCAGAAATATACTAATTTTTCTTGTTTATTTCAGAAAACAAAAGCAACTAAAACAAAATAAAAAAGAAGAAATTTGAATAAATTAATTTTAAGACTAAAGATAAAAGTATATATTCTACTTTTGTTTTTATATTTTGGAGTATTTTTTATCTATATTTTTTTATATATTTTATGATAAAATTTCACGTTCTGTAATATCAGTTTTAGTGACATATTGTAACTATGCGTTAATAATATTATACTGCAAATGATCAGTGTTATTCCTGAAATGTAAATTAGAAAATATTGTATTTTATTTCATTCAATAGTAATAAAAGGTGAAATATATTCTGATTGAATTAATAAAGCTACCTTAAAGGTTTTAGAGAATAATTATTTCCATATACCTAGGAATAAAAATAAAATGACGTTGTTTCAATATTTTATTATAATGAAACTTAGTTTGGACTTGCATTTTCATAAAAATTCGTATGTCAAAAGATAAACTTTTGTTCTTTGGTCCTGAACCTGCGTTATGATTAATTATAATGGTATTAAATTCTCTATCAGGTTCGTTATTCGTATGTGTTTAATCTTATTCAGGTTCAAGTATATTAGCATTGGATACTTGCAAAAAAGTGTTCATTTTTTTTGCATACTCGGAAATTTAAGTAATTTGAAATACTTCTACATAAAATTTTAAACTTTATATAATTTTCCTGAAAACATTTCGCTGACTGAAATGTGATGTCATCAAGTAATGTCAGAATCATTGAAAAAATTTATTTATAAATTTCGTATTTATCGTATTAAGTATAAGTAAATAGGAAATAATATTTTTACTCAGAAACAAAAATTATGCTAAACAATATTTTTAATATTTAATTTATAGTAAGTAATATCAACTAAAATATTTTGCTTGTTTTATTACTGGACTAGGTTCGTAAAATATTGTTCACTATTTGTATGCTTATTATTTTACTATATTTGGTACAATCAATGTATCAGTTGTTTTATAAATAAATAAATTCTTGCATTAATTCAATTACTTTTATGTTGAGATCTTGTTAAAATATTAATTATTTAAAAAAGTTTATCGTCGTTATCTAATTGGAAAAAAATATCGATCAAGGCAGTTATGCCACCGTACATTTGGCCGACTACGTCGACACCAATCCAAAGAAAATGAATCTAGCTTGTAAAATATTCGATAAGGAAATGGTTCCTCGCAATTTTCTCGAGAAATTTTTACCGAGCGAACTCGAAATACTCAACAAAATTGAGAACCCGCATATCATTCAAGTGCACAGCATCTTGCAGCGTCATTTTTATGCGCTACGCGGACAATGGTCGATTTTGTCGACGCGTCGTCGACGACGACGACGTCGACGACGACGACGAAGATCGACGCGTGCTTAGTCAAACGTACTGTAGTTCGGCTGCTTATGCAGCACCAGAAGTTGTCAATGGCACACCATATAATCCGAAATTATCCGATGTATGGTCACTGGGTATTATTTTATGCATTGTTAAACGCATCAATGCCGTTCGATGATTCAAATCTACGTAAAATTTTGAAAGATCCAACCACGCGCAACTAGACATTTCAATCGCGGGTGCGCGATTCCGTATTGAATGCAGTTTGCAATCTAGTTAGACACATACTGAAACCAGACATTACGTTACAATTAACACTGGAACGAGTGACAGCACACGATTGGATCCGCGTACGGAAAGACAGGGCATCTTCATTAATTGGTCGATTAGTGCATTCAGCACCGTCCGTACATCAACCTATACGAGCAACAACGATCGGCGGACGATATTTACCTCCATATCACGAAAGCGAACAAGAAAATTGCACAATACCCGGCGATCACAAACTTTCCGAATCCAAAAAAAGTAATACCGAAATTGCTCTTAAGTTAGAAGAACTCGAACAATATGTATTTAACTACATATTGTGAATATTGCGAATATACATTTTAAATGACCAATAAAAAGACTTTTTTATAAATACTTTATTTTTATGTTTTGTGAATTTTTTTTGTGTTTGTTTAGTATAAAAAAGGATATATTTTTAAGAAATTATGGACCTCGTTATTTATTTTATTTTGCATTTATTTTAATATTATTTTTGAATAAATGATAATATTTAATAAAAATTATTTCATAAAAGCACTTATTTTTAATTATAATTAATTTTAAATATATATATATATGTATATTAGAAAATATTGGTTTTTCAATTTATCTCTCTTAGCTGTGATAAATTTTATAGTTAATCATTTATTACTTTTCTTTTATTTACAATTTTATGGTACTCTAGCAATTACTGTTATAATTTTTTTGTATATAATAAAAAATAATATCAAAAAAGTAAACTGAAAATTTTTATAAATTATATATATATTTATATCACTTTTTAAAGTATTATTTCACTTATATTGTAAATTATGTTTTATTTATCAGATGTAGTTTAGTATTTTTTTATATTATTTTACATACATTTTAAAACTAATGGCTTTAGTTAAAGCCATCTATTTTTTTAATATATTAATTAACACGACCTTATTTACTTAATTACAAATATTTTCTTGCTAATGATTTTTTGAAATAAAATATTAACCCATTAACGAAAATGTAGCAATAGAAAAGGAGATGAAAGTTATATAAAAAAGTTTCTGGAGCAAATTCAGTTTGTTTACTGATACCATAGATCATATACAGGATGTAACAGAATAACTATTCCTAATTTTAACTGGAGTATCCTGGGCTCAGAATATGAAGATTTAATGCAAATCACTGAGATAAAATGTGGCTCCTTACTGAGCTACAGGGTGTTTTATATAAAAATTTAAAAACGATTTTTGCCCAGTACTTTAAAACTATTTGACGTATCCTTATCATACTTGGCAGGAAATGTAGGTACCGTACACCATACTAAATTATGTTAAATAAAAGTTTCTGGCTACTGCCAGTGGCGTACAACAGGGGCAAGTAAGAGGTTGATCTTTCCTAAATTCTACGCCACTGGCGGAATTGTCATTTTAGCACAATTTTTCGATTCTCCAATACTTGCTGTGTAAAAAACATACTCTTCCTTTGTAACGATAAAGTCACTGTTTTTCGAGATATTTAAAGTTAAACATAAGCTGCACCTTTGGGATTTTTTAAAAATTTGCTCAAAAAAATCTGAAAAAATTCAGTAAAATAGAGAAAAAAATTAGCTACATAATATCTAAGCAACTTTTTCTATAACTCATTTTGGTTTGGCTGGAAAAATTATTGAAAATTAATATTTTTTGCATTTTATTTTTTTTATTTTCAATAATTTTTACAGCCAAATCAGAATGAGTTAGAGAAAAAGTTACTTAGTTATTATGTAGCTAATTTTTTTTTCTATTTTACTGAATTTTTTCAGATTTTTTTGAGCAAATTTTGAAAAAATCCCAAGGGTGCAGCTTATGTTTAACTTTAAATATCTCGAAAAACAGTGACTTTATCGTTACAAAGAAAGAGTATGTTTTTTACACAGCAAGTATTGGAGAATCGAAAAATTGTGCTAAAATGACAATTCCGCCAGTGGCGTAGAATTTAGGAAGGATCAACCTCTCACTTGCCCCTGTTGTACGCCACTGGCAGTAGCCAGAAACTTTTATTTAACATAATTTAGTATGGTGTACGGTTCCTACATTTCCTGCCAAGTACGATAAGGATACGTCAAATAGTTTTAAAGTACTGAGCAAAAATCGTTTTTAAATTTTTATATAAAACACCCTGTAGCTCAGTAAGGAGCCACATTTTATCTGTGATTTGCATTAAATCTTCATATTCTGAGCCCAGGATACTCCAGTTAAAATTAGGAATAGTTATTCTGTTACATCCTGTATATGATCTATGACTGATACACATGTTTTTTTTTTTGTAAGTTTATTTTACTTAAAAAAATACTCTCGTTTGCTTTTAACGTAAATATATCAGAACATGACAAAAGTTATATGAAAAAGTTTATTTAACATCTTACATTTTTATATATACATTTTTTTTATTTTCATATTTTATCAATTACAGTTTTAAAGTTATAAAAAATATATTGTATCGTCGGTTTAAATGTAAAACTCAATAACTCTAATTTTTTTTTTATTTTGGGGGAAAAAATGTGATTTACTTATGAATAACTTTTTTTAAAAAAAGAAAAATTCTGAACAGAATTTTACTGTAAACAGAAATACTACTTCCCATTAATAATTGTTCCTAAGTAATAATCGAAAAATATTAATAGAAAATTAAAAAATGATGGCTTAGTTATGTCAACTCAATTTTCTGACTTTACCTTTAAACCGACGATATATAACAACATACAGCATAACAGATACAACAGTTCTTAACTTGTGGTTCGCGAACCTCAAAGGGTCCGCAAAAGCTTGAGGAGATGTTATGATTTTTGATAAAAATATGAGTGTGTGCAAAAATCTTAGTTTTTATTTCAAGTTGTTTTGGGGCAGTCCGCTACAACAAATAATATTTAAATGCGGTTTATAGTAAATCAAAAGTAAGAACCGCAGTTATAATAGATTCTATTTTCACAAGCGCTATGTCTAAAGTAAATATTTAATTAACAAAAAAATATATTGGTTTCAACCAAGTAAAACTAAATTTTTGTTGATATTTAGGTACGCATAAATAACTATTATGTTTATTTATATTTGTTGTAATAGTAAAAGAGATTTGTTGTACAAACAATAGAACGAATACAAAAATGGAATAAAAGTGTTAAAAATGTTTGGTTTCCAAAAAGGTACCTAAAAGGTACCTTTTCAGAAACAAGAGACAAAGATTTATTTCACAACATAATATTGAATCAGAGAAGATGATAGTTGATTGTGGTACTTCAAATATTTCTAAAACTCGAAATAAAAACGAAATTATAAATTTACTTGAAGATTTTTTAAATAATATTGAAAATGAATATTCTGATAGTAAAACTGAGAAAAAACATAACAATAAACAAAGTAAAACTAAAAAAAAAGTAATAAAAAAAGGAAAATCCTCTATACATCAACAAATTCAATGAGTTTCATCTACGCAAGTTCGAATTCATAGTACACGCAAGTCCAAACAAAGTCAATCGATTGAATCAAAATTAGATGAATTTATACTGATATTTTTAAAACATGAAACACCAAACGTCAGTTTGTGTAGCTTCCACATGATAAAAGTCAGATAAAGTAAGAACCGTTCGATGATTTGTGAGTAAATTTAAAGTAGAGTCTAATAAAGTTATCGGTGACAGTGGTCGTGTCTGTCGACAATAGAAAATGTGTTAATGATCACACGAGTAAATATATTCTAGCGATTTGAAAAGGAATTTGGGTACTGTCCGTTGCTTGGATTAGAGATTGTATTACCCATAAATAACTGCTTCCTGAGGAATTATAATTTTTCAAATTATTTCTAGATTTTTTTAAAGCCCAAATTTATACTATGATCTTCTTTTTATAAATCTTAACATTTACCTAATTGTTTTAAAAATAATTTAAATACATGTAATTTTTGTAATTTTCATTTAAAAATAAGACTAGGCTGCAAGATGAATCAAAATTAATTCTAAAATTGAAACTAAAAATTGAATTTATATTTGATTTTTCATCGCTGATGACGTGGTTGTTTTGGCTGAGTCAGCAACTGAAAAAGATTGAATTAATGTTGTTGGTAAAGATATGAATCTTGTGTTGAATGTTGATATCTGTGCATGTTTAGAGTAGGTAGATGAATTTGTACAATTGGGATAGTTTATTATCTAAGGATGGTCGTTTTGATCGTGAAGCTGACAGAAGAGAGAATACTGGTTCTAAGATTTTTGGTGCTTTGGGTACTTTTGCTAGGAATATAAATGTTTCCAAAGAAGCCCCCCCCCCCCCGTTTGAGTATATACAATGGTGTTTTAGTGCCTACTTTGAAGTATGAATGTTGGATTTAACTGCAAAAACATAAAAAACAAGATTAGAAGTATATGGGTAAACACATATATAGACCACTTTGAAATTTCTCGGAAAATTGGCAACACTGTATTTTAATAATATTATAATTTACGTGGGCACTAGGAGAAACTTTTCTGAAAATTTAATCAAAAGCATAAACGGAAAATGACTGCCGTGGAAATGAGAATTTTACGTGGGGTATGTGGTGTAAATAGGAGAGATCGGGTACGAAATAGATTAGTGTATGATGAGTGTGAAATTGAAAAAAATGTTGTAGCAAAAATTGGTGTTAGTCAGTTAAGATGGTTCGGACATGTTGAGCGAATGTCTAATGAACGTCTGGTTAAAAGGATTTATTTGAATGATTTTGATGGTATACGTTTGCGTGGACGTCCGATGAGTAGTTGGAGTGGTATGATTGAGAGTGTTTTGCGTAAGCAAAAGTTTCCAAGTAGTAGGAATAAAAGAGCATGTATGAGAGGAATTATGAATGTGGATGAAGCAAAAGTTGCTTGTTTGGATAGGAATGTTTGGAGGCGACTGATTTCGGAATGATGAAAAGAGTTTGTGCCACACCCTTTTGGGTACATGGCGTGATTGTGTATGTATGTATGTATAAATTTTTTTAAAAATTTGTGATTTTTTTTTCTCGATAAGTTGGCAACACTGTAATTTGTTAAAATTGCATAATTTATTTAGGCACTAGGAGAATCTTTTATGAAAATTTGATTAAAATCGGTAAAATAAAGTAATCATAATAAATTTTTAAAAATTTTATTAAATTTTTTTCTCGGAAAGTTGGCAACACTATATTTTATTAAAATTACATATATTATATAAAATCGGTTAAATAACATGGCCATAATATATTTTAAAAAACTTTAGTAATTTTTTTTCTCGGAAAGTTTGCAACACTGGATATTAATAAAATTATATAACTAATGGGAGCATTAGGGATATCTTTTCTGAAAATTTGATCAAAATCGGATAAATAATGTAGCCAATATAAATTTTTAAAAACTTTAGTATTTTTTTCTCGGAAAGTTGGCATTACTGGAAAAAACCAAAACCACATGACAATCTTGGGCACTAGATAAATTTATCCTGAAAATTTCATTAAAATCGGTTGAATCATCTAGGAGGAGTTGCGGCCACAAAATTTTGACTTACAACCGAGCCAGCTGACGACGCACATCCATACACCCACATAAATTAAGTTCAGATTCGTCATCTAGAGGCTATATGAAGGATTTCTATACACAATTTTTTTTTTTTTTGAAAATGTTACAGACACCGTACCGAACGCTATACCACCTTTTCTTTGCAGTCAAAGTGGTAAAAATGACTGCTGTGGAAATGAGATTTTTACGTGGGGTATGTGGTGTAAATAGGAGAAATCGGGTAAGAAATAGAGTTGTATATGATGAATGTGAAATTGAAAAAAATGTTGTAGCAAAAGTTGGTGTTAATCAGTTAAGATGGTTCGGACAACTTGAGCGAATTGCTAATTATCGTTTGGTTAAAAAGATTTATATGAATGATTTTAAAGGTACACGTTTGCAGGTGGACGTCCGATGAGTAGTTGGAGCACAGATCTGTTTATCTGTGGTTGGAGCACAGATCTAGTAGTATGATTGAGAGTGTTTTGCGTGAGCGAATAGAAGAGCATATGTATGAGAGGAATTATGACTGTGGATGATGCTAAAGTTGCTTGTTTGGATAGAAATGTTTGGAGGAGACTGATTTCGGGATAATACCCTTTTGGGTATATGGCGTGATTGTGTATGTATGTAATAATTATTTTCCTCTTATAATTAAATAAAAACTAACCTTGATAACATCGGTTATTCTGCGTTTCTCTTTATTCTGATAAAATTAAGCAAATTTTATCTTTTTCTTTTAATAAATCCAATATCGATGACTGAATTTCACTCCCATGGCATTCTAAAATTATAAAAATTACATTCGTTAATCATCACACAATTTACTATTTTTACAAATATAAATTTATAATAGCAAATGATATAAAAATCAAAGTGGTAACAGTAACAACTGTGTTGCAACCCACAAACATCTAAAAAACAAATAAATTATAAATCTACTTCATTTCGAACCATTAGATCGGGTCGCGCGTCAGTTACGGAATGACCGGCTGCTGCGTTCATCGCTCATTATCTATTTACTAGTTATTCCATAAAATGACTAAAAATTATTTCATGATGTATTATTTATTATTCTGATTGTTAAGTTTGACTCATGTTTTCAATGTTAGCTGTACCCGAAAAATTAAAATTCTACATAAAAATCGAAAAAGCTTGTAAATCAATTAACTATAGGTTTCAATTGATAGTTTCAATTTAAGAATTAATTTTGTTTCAGCTTGTAGCCTAGACTTATTTAAAAAAAAAATTACAAAAATTACATTTATTTAAATTATTTTTAAAACAATTAAGTAAATATTAAGATTTATAAAAAGAAGATCATAGTATAAATTTGTGCTTTAAAAAAATCTAGAAATAATTTGAAAAATTACCTTACAATCTTCCTTTTTAAGTAAATTAAATGGAACAAAAAATAAAATTTTGAAACAATGGTTTTATTTTTCGATATAAACGAGATGATTTTGGTCCTCGAATTCCAGTAACATCCAGCGCTTCATATAATTACTGTAAAAGAAAAAAAATATGTCAAAATAAATTACGTAAACGTAAAATAACTGCTCTCGTAACGTCAACAGCAATGAGTCATTTTGAAAAAAAAATTAAAAATAGAATGTATGGTACATTTTAACATGATTTAAAAATAATAATTTTTGTAGTATTATGAAAAAAAGAAACTTGCTTTATTGTCTATTTAACATATTTTTAATACTGTATAAATATTTTCTTTATATTTATAAAATCTTTAAAATATTGTAACATTTATAATTTTAACTACACAAATTGGTCACAGTGTCTATAACATAATTAAAAATATAACTCAAAATTACTTAAAATTAAATTAAGAGTTAGAACAAAAAATAAGTTAATAACCCAAAATTTGAGTGTTTGTTCATATCCACATGGATTCTTTTTGAAATTAATAATGCAGGTTCGAATAATAAGAATTTTCTTGTCTAATTTAACTGAAATCTTATGGTTGTCGAGATATTATCTAAAGAAAATTAAATATAATTTACCTCAGAAACCAAATTCATTTCGCAATCGCTAGGAGATATTTACTCGTGTGATCATTAACACGTTTTCTATCGTCGACAGAGACGATTATATGTGTAACACTGCCATCGAATACTTTTTAGACTCTACAAATGATCGAACGGTCCTTACTTCATCTGATTTTAATCGTGTCGAAGCTACACAAACTGACGTCTATTGTTTCATATTTCAAAAATATCAGTATCTCGAAATTCTGGAGAAAGTGGTATAGGATTAAATTCTTCTAATTTTGATTCAATTGATCGAAGTCGTTTGAACTTGCTTGTACTATGTTTCAAACTTGTATTAGATGAAACATTTTGAATTTGGTGATGTGTCGCAAATTTTCCTTTTTTACTACTTTTTTTTAATTTTACTTTGTTTTTGTTACATTTTTTCTTAGTTTCATTATCAGAAGATTCATTTCCAATATTATTTAAAAAATATCCAAGTAAATTTATAATTTAGTTTTTGTCTTGGTTTACCGAAATATCTGAACTATCACAATCAATTACAATTTTCTGTGTTTCATTAATATCTGACGAAATAAATCTTTGTATATTTAGTTTCTAATAGCAGAACATGGCGTCGAATAGCAAAAATAAAAAACGGTTGAAATGCAGAAACTGGTACCGAGAGATTTGCGCAAGCGTGAACATCGGAATGCGCATGTCTGGTGTGTATTAGGTCAGGTAAAAAGGTTGGGTTGAGGTTAGGTTGTATAAATTGTACATTTATACCAAAAAAACTATTTGTAATAGGTTGTAATCGGATAAGTCCAAACTAGAACATGAAATAATCAAAGTTTAATAAATGCCAGTAGAACCTTAACAATATTTTAAAATACAGAATAGTTACAAAACTTACGTCAATTCCAGCTTAAAGACATACTGAAAATATCATTCCTTTACAAAACTCACTTTCTCCATCCTATTTTAGTTTACAAAACTCGCATTATCCAAGCAGCGAATAAAACGTGTTTGAATGGTTTGATTATACCGGAATATACCACTCAAATTTAATATTTTAAAATTTTCTATTTTTTTTTTAATATAAACTTCAAAGTGATCTCTTGTTTTATTTTCAATTTTATTTAGACCAAGGCCAACCGAGGCAAACCGCCGATCCTACATGGTTGAAGTGGTAAACCGAACTTTCAGGAACTGTACCGGAATGTAACTGATTTTTCTGAAAAAGACCAAACAGTGCATTTGGTTCAATTTCGGAATACCATTGATTCTGTGCGGTTAACTTAGAGATACTATACTAGAGTTCGGCCGATAGCCTGAAATAGTGTTCAGCTTCTGATTGGTACAGCTATTTTTCTATAAAAACAAATGATTTTAAATTCGCGCGCTAGGTCGACTCAATACATTTACATTTTTTTTGGAAATATTATATTATCGCATATTAAACTGTAGTTAAACGTACACTCTAACCGCTAAATAAATATTTTTCTGCGGGATTGCTGTACGAGAAGTATTTTTATCATTTTCATATTTGATTTGACAGTTTTCAATATTTCAACAAAAAAAATATTCATGCGCCACTTCGATTTATATGTTTTTTGTGACATTTTGACATTTTTGATATTTTTAACATTTTTTTAATATTAGTATATTTATTATCATAATAAATGTCATTACAATATTATACATTGCATTTTTATGTTTTATATGTTTTTTTGTATGCAGAAAACAAGAACAAATATTTTGTGTTCATTTGATGGAACTAATTTTAATTTAAATTTGGCGCTAGGGATTAATGGCGGCGCATCGACCGAACTCTACCTATAGTGACCTATAGTATCTCTAGGTTAACTAAACGCACCCAGCCATCTAGCGACAGGATGACAGGATATATACATAAGTTAACAGAAGGGCCGGATAAAAACGCAGTGCATGAGCTAACCAAACATAAATGAACATATTATATAATAAAAATGTTGACTTTATATAAATGTTGAAAGGAAAATTATTGGGATTAGAAGTCAAAACAGAATATGATATTAATAACTCAATTCATTGTATACGTTGCGAGCTTTCGGAGGTTGCTTGTCTCCTTCATCAGGCTGACCTATTTATTGTAAAATACAAAATTATGTTAAAATACAATCAAATCTAATTAGTAATTACAATGTAAAATGATTTAATAAACTTACAATGGTAGAGAATTCTGTGTGTTCTTTATCAACAATATTTAGAAATTATGTCCAAATGGAAAAACCAATCCAGATAACAAAACAGTGTTTTTTGGAATAAGATTAAAAATAAAATACCATTAAATATATAACAATTTGTACGTCAAAAATTAAAATTGTATTCTTATATATAAATAAAAATAAAAATAAAAACTAGTTATAAGTAATTGTCAGTAATATAAAAATTCTTAAATTTTTCCACAATACCAAATGTAAAAGACGTTAGACACGAATTAATTTTTAATTACTACGAAGGTTGATAAAAATAAATTTTTTATTATCAACTGATTTTTAGAGGGAAAATTATAACCAACCTAAAATTAGTCACGTGACATATAACGACGCACTCATGTCAATAACAACATAACCTATGTTTTAATCACAACAAATTTAGATGACAACACACGCTTCACGCGCAACAGTCAGATTGTTTATCACTGAAACCAAAACAACTAAGTAATATCACGAGATGAACCATTACTTTTATTCACAAACGTAAGTAGAAAGTCATATATTATACTGAGGTGTTGAATATCAGCGCGCTTGTTTACACTCATGCTATCTGTTTTAATATAGATCATTTCTAAAAGCGATCGTTTAAATGATTTATCTTCAATACAAACCACAGACGTGTTCGTAAAATCAAACTTATGTTGTTTTTGATGTGAATGAATTGATAAAGCCGTTGCTTGAGGTTTCAACCTACAATCCGATCTATGTAACGCCAACCGTTCTTCTAGCCATCGCTTCGTGTTCCCTATGTATGTCGCATCACAATCTGCACATGGAATCTTGTAAACCAAGTTTGACTGCTTCTTGATAGGAATGACATCTTTCAGTTTAGTGTAAATTTTCTTAGTAGGTAAGATGTTTTTTCTAATTATTTTTATGTTGTCTGATTTTAAAATGTTAATTAATTTCTCTGTTATTTTAGGTAAATTTGGAAGTGTGAAAATATTCTTTTTTATATCCAATTCAGTACGTGGAACTTCTAACGTGTTACTATTACTAAGTGGAGTCCTGATATGTGGAGTTGACCAAATTATTTTATTTACTAACTTCTTAGGATATCCATTATCGATCAATATTGTAAACAATTTACTAAGATTAGCATTTTTGTAGTTATTATGAGATAACCTGACAACCCTGTTTTTTAAACCAAGGATGGTGTTAATTTTTGTGTGTTGTTGGTGGTAAGAATCAAAATGTATATAACGACAAGACGCTGTAGGTTTAATGTACCAACTAGTTTTTATACAGTTATCCACATCTCGAATTAATAAGATGTCCAAAAATGGGATGGACTTATTAGTTTCATATTCAACAGTAAAATTAAGATGTTCATTAAATACATTCAAAACATCTAACGAAGATTGGATCTCATCTTCTTTGATTGCACAAATTACGTCATCGACATATTTCTTTATAAACACTGGTTTCATGTTAAATTTCTTCACACAATCATCCAATAGAAAATCCATAACCAATTGTGCTATTATGGGGCTAATAGTGGCACCCATAGGCGTACCAAACTTCTGAATATATAATTTGTTTTTAACTGTTATTAAATTATTCGAAAATATGAAATCTACCATTTCTAAGAACATGTTGTATGGAATATTTGTAATACTTTGTATGTTAGGCCAATTTTGTTCTAACACTGTATGTATCAATTCAAGAGATATGTTACCAAATAAATTTTCCACATCAAAGCTGACCAATACATGATCATCCGGCAATCTCATATTTTGTACTGTTTCAACAAAATCCATTGAGTTGTTAATATAATATTCATTGTCTTTATTATATGAAATTGTTAATATATTCTTTATGAAATTAGCTATATTGCTAGTTGGCGTATTAATGCAACAGCAAATTGGTCTCATTTTTATATTTGAATTTTCTTCTGTTAATTTATGTATTTTTGGTAAACAATATAATGTGGCCGGAACTGAATTGTAGATTTTTAAAGATTTGTGTTGGTTCTCATTTATTGCATCAATTTTATATAGTTGATCTATGTATTTGTTCGCTTTGTTTTGGATAGATCTGATCGGATCCGTATTCAGTAATTTGTAATCCTGTGTGTTAGACATACATAGATATACATACATACATAGACATAGACATAGACATACATACATACATAGAACAATTAATGTCTAACACACAGGATTACAAATTACTGAATACGGATCCGATCAGATCTATCCAAAACAAAGCGAACAAATACATAGATCAACTATATAAAATTGATGCAATAAATGAGAACCAACACAAATCTTTAAAAATCTACAATTCAGTTCCGGCCACATTATATTGTTTACCAAAAATACATAAATTAACAGAAGAAAATTCAAATATAAAAATGAGACCAATTTGCTGTTGCATTAATACGCCAACTAGCAATATAGCTAATTTCATAAAGAATATATTAACAATTTCATATAATAAAGACAATGAATATTATATTAACAACTCAATGGATTTTGTTGAAACAGTACAAAATATGAGATTGCCGGATGATCATGTATTGGTCAGCTTTGATGTGGAAAATTTATTTGGTAACATATCTCTTGAATTGATACATACAGTGTTAGAACAAAATTGGCCTAACATACAAAGTATTACAAATATTCCATACAACATGTTCTTAGAAATGGTAGATTTCATATTTTCGAATAATTTAATAACAGTTAAAAACAAATTATATATTCAGAAGTTTGGTACGCCTATGGGTGCCACTATTAGCCCCATAATAGCACAATTGGTTATGGATTTTCTATTGGATGATTGTGTGAAGAAATTTAACATGAAACCAGTGTTTATAAAGAAATATGTCGATGACGTAATTTGTGCAATCAAAGAAGATGAGATCCAATCTTCGTTAGATGTTTTGAATGTATTTAATGAACATCTTAATTTTACTGTTGAATATGAAACTAATAAGTCCATCCCATTTTTGGACATCTTATTAATTCGAGATGTGGATAACTGTATAAAAACTAGTTGGTACATTAAACCTACAGCGTCTTGTCGTTATATACATTTTGATTCTTACCACCAACAACACACAAAAATTAACACCATCCTTGGTTTAAAAAACAGGGTTGTCAGGTTATCTCATAATAACTACAAAAATGCTAATCTTAGTAAATTGTTTACAATATTGATCGATAATGGATATCCTAAGAAGTTAGTAAATAAAATAATTTGGTCAACTCCACATATCAGGACTCCACTTAGTAATAGTAACACGTTAGAAGTTCCACGTACTGAATTGGATATAAAAAAGAATATTTTCACACTTCCAAATTTACCTAAAATAACAGAGAAATTAATTAACATTTTAAAATCAGACAACATAAAAATAATTAGAAAAAACATCTTACCTACTAAGAAAATTTACACTAAACTGAAAGATGTCATTCCTATCAAGAAGCAGTCAAACTTGGTTTACAAGATTCCATGTGCAGATTGTGATGCGACATACATAGGGAACACGAAGCGATGGCTAGAAGAACGGTTGGCGTTACATAGATCGGATTGTAGGTTGAAACCTCAAGCAACGGCTTTATCAATTCATTCACATCAAAAACAACATAAGTTTGATTTTACGAACACGTCTGTGGTTTGTATTGAAGATAAATCATTTAAACGATCGCTTTTAGAAATGATCTATATTAAAACAGATAGCATGAGTGTAAACAAGCGCGCTGATATTCAACACCTCAGTATAATATATGACTTTCTACTTACGTTTGTGAATAAAAGTAATGGTTCATCTCGTGATATTACTTAGTTGTTTTGGTTTCAGTGATAAACAATCTGACTGTTGCGCGTGAAGCGTGTGTTGTCATCTAAATTTGTTGTGATTAAAACATAGGTTATGTTGTTATTGACATGAGTGCGTCGTTATATGTCACGTGACTAATTTTAGGTTGGTTATAATTTTCCCTCTAAAAATCAGTTGATAATAAAAAATTTATTTTTATCAACCTTCGTAGTAATTAAAAATTAATTCGTGTCTAACGTCTTTTACATTTGGTATTGTGGAAAAATTTAAGAATTTTTATATTACTGACAATTACTTATAACTAGTTTTTATTTTTATTTTTATTTATATATAAGAATACAATTTTAATTTTTGACGTACAAATTGTTATATATTTAATGGTATTTTATTTTTAATCTTATTCCAAAAAACACTGTTTTGTTATCTGGATTGGTTTTTCCATTTGGACATAATTTCTAAATATTGTTGATAAAGAACACACAGAATTCTCTACCATTGTAAGTTTATTAAATCATTTTACATTGTAATTACTAATTAGATTTGATTGTATTTTAACATAATTTTGTATTTTACAATAAATAGGTCAGCCTGATGAAGGAGACAAGCAACCTCCGAAAGCTCGCAACGTATACAATGAATTGAGTTATTAATATCATATTCTGTTTTGACTTCTAATCCCAATAATTTTCCTTTGAACATATTATACATATATTTCTGTATCATCATATTCTGAACGCTTGTAAACATCTTATTATAATAAACATTATAATAAAACACACATGAAACATTACAGATTCCATGATTTTTTCTTTGCCTATTGGCGCCTATGAAAACCAATTTGGTAGAGGTGCCGTGTTGCGCAACTCGTAGAAATGGACAACATAAGCCTGTAATATTTTATTTTTATACGTACATTTGCACATTGTGACATTTAAGATTAATGTACTGTTTTATATATTTACATATTCTACAAAATAACTAATAACTTTTTATTAAAAAAAAAGAGAAATTAAAGACAGAAAACACAGGAGAAACTATTCTTCTTTGCCATTACACACGCACGCCACTGGTAAACGTCAAATGTACTTTGCTACAAACACGTGTAAAACTATGTAAAACGTGTTTATAAATATGTAAGTATTTACAAATTAGTTTTCTATTTAATTAAACTTTGATTGTAGATAAATTTGATTTCAACTAAAAACTATATAAAATGTATATTTTATTCATGCATTATATAAATAGATAAATTCATAAACATTTATAATAGAATACGATTTAAGTTAACTAGCCTAAAAAAGAAATGTTACAGTACGTGGAATTTAATAAATTGTAAATTTCAGAATCATGGCACCTATTTTTAAATTGGAGAAAACGACTCCGAATAAGAATAAAAAGACACCAAATAAAAATATATCAAAGAAGAATGTCAATACATCAAATGTTAATAAAATGACTTCAGCTAAGATATCAAATACTCCAGATAAAAACACAACAAAAAAGAATACAAGTACACTAAATAAAAATATCCGTACACAAATTATCAATGAACAAGCTTCAGCTAAGATGTCAAATAACTTAAATGTCAATAAAAAAACTTCAGCTTACGTTTCAAATACTAAAAATAAAAATATTTCAAAAAAGACAAAACCAATACCTAAGAAAATTATTTCTAAAGTAAACGAAAATAATAAAATGTCTTTTAGTCAAGACAATGGAAATGATGTTGAAGAAAATATTTCTGTCAAAGAATATAGGAATAGTAATGATACAGAAGATGATGTAAATGAAAACGAGAAAGAAAAATTAGAAAAAATAATCACAAGGCCAACTAAGAAAGTAAAACGTAAAAATACCGAAAAAGATAAACAACTGTTGTCGAAAAAAGCAAAAGATATTTCAAGTAATAAAGCGGAAATGATAGGTAAGATCTTAAAAACTTCAAATAAAAATAAATCGAAAAATATAAAAAAAGATATTTCTGCTAAAAAGTATGAGGATAGTAATGATGTAGAAGATGATAATGAAAACGAGGGAGAAGAATTGGCAAATACAATAACAAATCCAACTAAAAAAGTAAAATGTAAAAATACAGATAAAGTTAAAAAATTGTTGTCGAAAAGAGCAAAAGCTAAATCAAATGATAAAGCCGAAAGGATAGCCAAGATCTTAAAAACTTCAAATAAAAACAAACTGAAAAAGATAAAAGAAGATATTTCTGCTAAAAATAATGAGGATAGTAATTATGCAGAAGATGATAATGAAAACGAGGAAGAATTAGAAATAATAATCACAAGGCCAACTAAGAAAGTAGAACGTAAAAATACAGAAAAAAATAAACAATTGTCGAAAAAAGCCAAAGTTAAATCAAACGATAAAGCTAAAAAAACAGCTAAGGTCTCAAATACTTCAAATAAAAACAAATCGAATAAAAATATAAAAATTTCGAAAAAGAAAAAAGCAATTCTTATGGGAATTATTTCTGAACTGGAAGAAAATTCTGATAAAATATCGAAAGAAGAGAGCAACGAAGATAATGAAATGCCTTTTAGTCAATATAATGGAAATGATGTTGAAGAAGATATTTCTGCTAAAGAATATAAAGTCAGTAATGATGCAGAAGATTATAATGAAAACGAGGAAGAAGAATTAGAAAAACAAATCAAAAGGCCAATTAAGAAAGTAAAACGTAAAAATACCGAAAAAGATAAACAATTGTCGAAAAAAGCAAAAGCAACATCAAGTGATAAAGCCGAAATGATAGCTAAGGTCTTAAAAACTTCAAATAAAAACAAATCGAAAAAGATAAAAAGAGATATTTCTGCTAAAAAATATGAGGATAGTAATGATGCAGAAAATGATAATGAAAACGAGGAAGTAGAATTAGAAAAACAAATTACAAGACCAACTAAGGCAGTAAAACGTAAAAATACCGAGAAAAATAAACAAATGCCGTCGAAAAAACCAAAAATTAAATTAAGTGATAAACAGAAAGAAAGAAAAAATTGTGATGAAATGTTGAAAGAAGAGAGGGACGAAGATAATGTAATGCAAATTAATCAAGACTGTGGGAATGATGTTCATGATGCAGGAGATAATGATGTAGAAAATTGTGAGAATAATGATGCTTGTGAGAAAGAACTCGAAAGAACAATATTTGTGGGTAATGTTAACACGACAGAAGAAATTGATGTGCTTATAATCTTTAGAAAATACGGTCCAATTGAAACGATACGGATACATTTAGGTGGTAATAATGTTACAAGGAATTTTGCTGTCGTTTTTGAAACTCAAAACTCTGCCACTAAAGCTCTACTAGCCGACGGTGAAGAATTTAATGGTTTTAATATACAAGTAAATTTAGCGAAATACGATAAGGAGAAATCAATTTTTATAGGAAACTTACCGAAAGGTTTAAAAAATCAACAAATATTTAACATATTTACAATGTTTGGAAAAATTACATTAATTCGTTTACTAAAAGATAAAGAAACAGGAGTTGGAACAGGTTATGGTTATGTGGGTTTTGACAGTGATGATGCAGTGCAATCCGCTGTTCAAACGAATTTAAAAATTGGAACACAGAAAATTATAATTACAAGAAATTCAACGGTAAGTGATATTTTATTAATTTACATTAATTCTAGTAACAGAGAAATAAACAAAAAAAATATATATATTTTTTTTTTCAAATATGTAATATTTATTATTGATAAATAATATTATTTTCTACGTCCTAAATATAGGTCAGTGGTACATAATGGGTTAAAATCAAATAATAATATGTTTTTATGTTTAATTTTAATTAAACTATATAAACATATATTTATAATTTAATTAATATGTATGAATAGTATATTATCCGTTGGAAATGTTTTAAAAAGTATTTTCCTAAATACTTAGCAGCTGCTTTTAAACAGATATCTAGAAAAACAAACAAACTATGTATTAGTAAAATAATGTTTATGTTAATGTTTTTGCAATATTAAGCATATTATAAATATCAAACAACTTATTTCATTGATATTATTTAGATATTTTATACATAATATTATTTTTATCTTGTGACAATATTTATATTAATTAATATAATTAAGTTACAAAACAAAAAAACATTTTCTTATTTGTTTTTCTGTAATATATATGAAAATGTATTAGGTTGGTGCATAATTATTAAGCGTTTTTGTAAGCGGATTATTTGTTAATAAAATGTTTTGTTTATTTTTTCTAATTTTCGTCTTCCAAGCAAATGGGAAGCAGTTATTGAAGTAGATGATGACTACGCTCCAGAATAATCATTAAAAAAAATAATCATAATAAATATTGTTTGAATAACGCCTGATAATTATGCACCAACCTAATATGTTTTACATAAATTTTTACAATCTACATTAAATAAACAATAAATGTTTGCCTAATTTTGAAGAAACATTACTGTCTCAAAAACAGCTTATCGAGGCAAGCGATTTTGAACCTTAACTACTGTAGATCTTTCGACAATTTCTTTTCAATGCTTTAATATACTTATTTTTTTTTTTTTTGTCTGCAGAACCAGTATAATAAAAATCTTCCAAAAGATGTAAATGGAATCAATATACAGAAAAAGAATACCGTAGCAAAGGTAATTATAATTTTTTATTTCATTTTCCTCGGTTTTTGTTAGATTTTAAAATAAATAACTTGGCACTTGTATAGGATCTTCATAAATTCTCGTAACTCACGTGTGATCAAATTTTTAATTTACAACTCAAATTTATCGTTGTTAGGTTGGTGCCGTTGACAGAAATATATAATTTACAGAGGCGTCCGTTTAGCATCGATTGCATAGCGTGTTGGCCGTTATTATCAATAAATTTATTGAAATAGTTTTTTCAGATATCTGAAAGTGTTTAGCGAGTTAAATACTTTTTAAGTAAGATTAGATTATTGTTACGTCACTGCATTTTACCAGTTTTATAGTAGGAATATCTTATTTTAATCATTACCGTACGTGCAAATTTGGTTGCCTAATGTTTCCAGTCATGTGCGTTACGAGAATTTATGAAGTCCTGTATGAAGCTCATAGAGTTGTATAATGTCTGATTTACATGGGGCAATTTTTTCTAGCATTTTAATTATTTCATTTCTAACTAACTAAATGTTAAAGTATATTTTGTTATTTGTTATAACTTATAATGAATGTGTGATCCGTATGTAAATCACTTAATAAATATTATTTGAATCTATTAAAAATATATTTCAATACAATAAGTTTAAATAAATGATTACAAATATAACTGATAGTAACTTTCATAATAAATGTCGATAATAGTAAAAGTTAATAAAAGTAACAAGAAATTGTAATTGTATGCAATAAAATTACAGCATGTTCTAATTCGTGCAACTTTTTGCTGTGACAAAATTACGTATTCAATTTATGCGAACAATTTTTAATGTGATTTTGTTGTGCAACAAAATCGCACAGAAAATTGCATCATGTAAAACGGGCATAAGAAAATATTTGAAAATTTCAATTTTTTTAGTCATATATTTCTTGAATACAATTAAGTGTTTCAGTTAAATTTGTTTTTTTATATGTGTTAAACTAGAGTTAAAAATAAGAGACCCATATTTTTTTTATAAATAAAAATACGGATCATGATTAATATTAAAATTATTAATTTTCAGAATGTATCTAACAACGTAATAAATTTCGATGAAAACTCTACGATTATATTAGACAATTTCCCTAGAAAATTTTCCAAAGAAAATGTAGAGAGTTTTTTTTTCAAAATTCGGTCAAATTAATAAAATTGTAATTTATCCAGGAAGCAAAAGTTATGTAGAATATACTAATTCAACATTTGCAGAAAAAGTGTTAGAATTGCAGAGTGTGAATTTAGAAAATTATAATATAAGTGTGAGCAAATTTGTGGGATATGATGGTGCACACATTACTAGAAATAGAAAGGTACTTATAAAAGGAAATTTTATTTAAAAAACATATATTTTAATATTCAATATATGTAAATTTATAGTGACCGCTAACAAGCCTTTAGTGTATGGAAAAAGAATTTATTATTTGTTTCTTGAAAATATAGTTACGGAGCTTTTTGATAGATTGATTAAAAAAATTCATTGTGTCACTTCCAGTATAACTTAAATTAAATAATAAAGAAAAAAATTCAGTTAGACTTGCTTTATTTGTAAGAATTTTGATAAGAGTTTTAGAATAATATTTAATGTCCCTATACAAATTCATTACAAATGCACATAAGAACAGGGAATAAGTTCCGTATTAGTAATATTGAATATTTAATGGGCGGCACTATTTTTGTTTTCTATTTGCTTTTTTTTGACATTCTACTCAGATCAGTAAATCTTGTAACTGAACTGAGTTTTGCTGAGCGAGTTATGTTGATAATATATATCTATACAGATAGTGACTATAGTCCATTTTATGTAACTAGGAAGAGAAAATATAAAAGTAAGATTTACACTACAAAAGAACACCAGAAAAGTCACTATTTTTTTTTACAGCAACTTTAATTTGCAAAAATCTGTATTCTCCACATTTGGTTTATGTAATTTTAAAAGATCACAAAAATAATTAAAAAGCACTCGACAATAAGGTATTGACAGCTTGTTGACAGTTGATGATAAGATAAAAAAAAAAAAAAAATGTTGGGTGTAAAAACGATTGTGTGCCAACAAATCAAAAGTATATAATTTAGCTCAAAAATTTCAAATTAACCCTCCTAGTTAAAAAAAACAGACTATAGTAGAAATATTTGTATAAGTAAATAATGGGTGAAGCAGTCAGTTTGGAAAAGGATGTTAAATCAAACTTCTTATTAATAAGTAAGCTTTGATTTATTTTAAATCTTCTTCAAAGGCCTCTAAAACGTATGGAAACAATTTTTTTTATATAACATAGTGTCAATGTAATATAAATAATTTGTACACTATGTTATAAAAAAAAAATTGTTTCCATAAGTTTTAGAGACCTTTGAAGAAGATTTAAAATAAATCGAAAGCTTGCCTAGTAAACTTAAATGAGTTTGATTTAACATCACTTTTCAAACTGATTACTTCATTCATTAGTTACTTACACAAAAATTTCTAACAGTCTGCTACTCACATTATTTACTTACATATATATATATATATATATATATATATATATATATATACTGCTAATTCTCTATGTCTACGCCTAGTAATGCTACAAAGTGTATCCAACAAAGAGTGACAGAAATACTTGAAAGACTTTTTTTTTCATAATCGCGTAGGCGCAAACTAAAGCATGTTTTCCTCTTGTAATTACAGATTTTAAATAATAAAAAGAAAAAGATAAACATAAAAAATATATGTAACAGAAAAAGATAGAAGTATAACATCACATGGTATTGTACCTTACAAATTTATACTTATACCTAAAAGCATAATAACTAACCACGTATATTCTTAATGTACTGCTAAAATTGTAGCCAATAGAATTCAAAATATTAAGACATGCGTATTTTAAGCAAAGTAAATCATGAAACAATATATCGGTATACGATTCTTATATATATATTTTTAAATTTTAGTTTCCAAAACCATTACAACAGTTTTCTAGATGTCGATCAATTACTGTTAGCAATTTTACAGGGGATATACAAGTTTCCACTTTAAAGAAAATATTTGCAGATTGTGGAACAATTGAATCAGTAGATTTGCGTGACAGTTGTGCTTTTATACATTTCAAAACATGCGATGCTGTTGATGCAGCACTTCTATTAAGAAATGTTAAATCAGGTGACAATGAATTAATTATAAAAAAAGGACTAGTTCAAGCAAAAAAAAATAATGATGTAAGTATGATTCATCCATTATATCAAAAAGATCGTATCATCGTTTTGGGAAAAAAATTATGTATTTTAATAATTTTTAGAACGGCTACGGAATAATAGATGCAATATGCAAAATTAAATTCGATGAAAAAAGAAAAAAAGCAAAATTAAAAAGTTTAAGCGAAAGCACAGAACTTGTAAATCAGATTGAGGTATACAAATTATTAATAATGTAAGAGAAATTCTCTAATTTCATTTTTTATTTCAGCAAAAGAACGGAAATGCAATGGATTTAATGAAACAGAAATTCATTCAATTTGTGGCGCCGACAAAATGTGAATAAGTAAATTCTAAGACTCCGTAGCGTTTTCGATTGAGACTGATCTAGGGCGCACTGAGAGCGCTCTGGCTGAGAATCGCGTGTTTGATTAATACTTTCAGGGATTTGTATTCGATTGATCCGCTTTGCTCGCTCTCCGGTTACTCGCAGTGCAACATTTATTGCTCTACTTTGTTGGCTAGAGCAAGAGCATAAACGCGTAGAATTAAATTTCATTTTGAACAAAAAATTTAGCAACTATAATAAATTTTCTTGAGTTACCATCTAATAGTGATGCAAAAGAGATACGATATTTTTAAAATATTTAAAGTAAAAAAAAAAGAACAATTATTAAAAATTATTTAGAAGATCTTGTAGTTAATTATACGGAAAACAGTTGTTTCATAACATTTTAATCATCATCTAAAATAATATTTTACTTCATATCAGAGCTTCGAACCGGAACTGAACCGAAAACCAAAAAAAAAAAAACCGTTGTTTTTGCTGGAACAAAACCGGAATTGAACCAAAAAAACAATACCGGTTTATTTCGGTTTAATACAATTTGGTACGTTAACATGTTATGTTATTGTTATATAATTAAAACGTACATACAAATTATATTTTTAATTTACTTTAATATACTTTTAATTATAATTCCTTTAATTAGTTAATAATTATTATTATTCATATATTATATTAATGTATCAATTTATATAATATGCTTATTATAAATAAATAGAATAAATAGAAATAAAATGTTCTAAAATTATTGTAGAAAATAAGTTTTTAATACAAAATAAAAACGTTGACTAAATTTGAAAATTAATCATTCGAAACTGAACCGAAAACCGAAAAAACCCGTTATTTTTGCCGGAATGAAAACCGGAACCGAACCGTTATGTATTTATTTTTTTTTTTAATTAAACCGGAACGTAAAATGTTACAGTTCGAAGACCTGCTTTATATCATCTCCCGCCATAATGCTTGACCTTTTGCATGAATTGAATACGAAGACCAGATTGCTCTCGCCAAAATCTCGAGCAGTACTAGCATCGAGCCATGCTCTAAGAGCGAGTAACCTGAGTGCATACCAATCGAAAACGCTGTAAAAATAAAGTAATAATAATAAGTTTTATTTGTTAAGAAAAAAAATCCGTACAAATAGATTGGTAACAATATTGTAAAAATAAAGTATATTATATACTTATTTTAATTTGGAGTATTTTGCAAAAATGTATATTTTGTAATATCAATATGTTGTTACATGAAATCTAGTATTTTAAATATTAACAAAACAAATAAATGTAAATAAGGAAATAAATTGCAATAATATTTATTTTATTTTAAACAGAATGTAATAAAAAAATAAAATTCATTCCAGTTATTTGTTGGAACAATTTGCAATATATGATTTATTTAATATTATTTTCTATTGAATTAATTATTTATTACTATATTTTAATAATGCAAGTTTTAAAATTTAAATCATTCGATTTACCTTTGTTGTCTATAGTCAGTTGTTTCAAATTTAAACATGTTTTGTCAGTTGTTTCAAATTTAAACATGTTTTGCTGTGTGCATTTTTATTTGATCTGTCAGTTTTATGTTCTATGGTAAATCTGTTGTAAAATAAATAAAATATTTTTCTAAAGGAAAAACGAAAATGTTACTATCTTGTGCAACGAATATAAAATTTCACGATTGTACTAAATATGAATTGGCACACGAATATTCACCATCAAAATCTGCAGGAAATATAAAAAGTGTTTCGTGGTGTAAAGAAGGTTCATGGTTGGGACTTGTACCGAATCAAGGAAAAGCGCAAATCATCGGCGTTAAAAATGATGTGAGATTACTTCAAAATATTATATGTGTGCCACATCCTACCACAGCAGTTTTTCAACGTACTACAAAGAAAAATATCGCTATCGGTACCAGAGATGGTGGTGTTTTATTATATGATTTAAAAACTCGAAGTATTAAAAAAGAATTTGCTTGTTCGGAAACAGAAATTACAGGAATTGACTGGAATGCTAAAGATACACATTTGGCAGTTGGTACAGGAGATGGACAGATAAATTTATATAGTAACACTACGAACCAGAAAACCAATGTTTTCAATGTGCCTGGTTCTAAATCGGTGTCTGTTGTACGCTTTCACTGCACAAATAAACCATTGCTTGGTACAGCAAGCGATGAAGGAGTTGTTGCAACTTGGGATATAAATGTTGCTAGACGAAAATTTCATCTAAGTTCACATAAAGCACCGGTTACCGACTTGGTATTTGCTACACAAAATCCGCATTTAATGATTTCTGTAGGGTTAGATCGTGTACTAAATTGCTACGATTTACTTGGCAATAATATAGCGTGCACAACATTAACAGATCATCCGCTTTCTGCTATCGACATGGCTCCAGATGACCATACAATTGCTGTAGCCTCTACTAAAGGTTCAATCTTTATCTACGATTTACGTAATTTGGATCAACCTATCAAATCAATAGCAGCTCATTCAACACGAATTAATCATATTTCATATCGGCCACAATCGAAAGGATCAACTGAATCATCATTGTGTAATACTACAGAAGAAAAATTTACTATATCGACTGGAGATATACCGTCACGTAAATCTTTCGATTCTATTGGTCAGTTTTCTATTTCTCCTAAAATCCAAGTAGATGAAGCAGATGAAGAAAAAATATCAAATTCTGGTGCTGACTGCAATTCGGATTCTTTCTTTGGTGAAAGTTTTGGAAATGGAGAAATACCATCGACTAGTTTTGCGACAGATATAGATCCAGATATAAAAAATTCGAAAACTCAAACCGCTACAAGTATGGATTTATTAGATGTTTTATCTCCATGCAGTGGATCAATAAATTCAATCTTAAAAAATAAAGCATCTACGTCCGGTTCAACACCAAAACGAACTGCGCAAAAAGTATCATTTATGGACAATCAAAATTATAATTCGGACGAGTTACATACAGTCGTAAGAAATGTTGTTGAAGAAGTATTAGATGATCGTTTATCTGATATGAATTATGAAATGAATAGAAATTTTTCAAATTTACAAACGTCAGTCATTAGACAGTTTCTTAATCTAGAAGAATTTATTGAAAATACTTTTCAAAATAGAGAGCCTAATTTTGATCACTCCAATTTAATCACACAATTACAACAAGAAAATAATTTTCTAAGAAATAAAATTAATGAACTTTTGAAGAAAAACGCTGATTAAATAAAATATATATTTTTGTATTTCGTTATAATGTATATATAAAAAAAACAGATTTAAGAAAAAAGCAAACAACGTACTTTTAAAGAAAGATATGTAATTAAAACATGTAGTTTATTAGCAATTTTTGTATTTTTTAAAATTAAATTATATAAAATGTGAAATTAATTTATTATTTTATATTACCTAATAGATGAATATTTTATTTAAATATCCTAATTTTTAATATGTATACGAATTGTAAAAAATTATTTCCATTTTATGGTTTTGATATAAAAACTTATTCGTAATTATCTCAATGATCTCAATTCAATATTTATTTTATTATAATTGTTAAATATATATATATTTGTTAATAAATACAAATGAATATCGAAATAAAGCCCTTTCTTTTTATTATTATTTATAATTGAATACTGTCAGATAAGTTAATTATGATCATAGATTACTATACGCTTACGCTTTATTATTACCACTTTGACTGCAAGGAAAAGTGGTATAGCGTTTGGTACGGTGTCTGTAACATTTATTTGTATAGAAATTCTTTATATAGTCCCTAGATGACGAATCTAAACTTAGTTTATGTGGGTGTATGTGTGTGCGTCGTCAGCTCGCTCGGTCGTAAGTCAAAATTTTGTGGCCGCAACTCCTCCTAGACGGTTCAACCTGGTTCAACCGATTTTAATGAAATTTACAGGATAAATTTGTCTAGTACCCAAGATGGTCATGTGGTTTAATTTTTGCCAGTGATGCCAACTTTCCGAGAAAAAAATTACTAAAGTTTATAAAAATTCATATTGGCTACATTATTTATTCGATTTTGATCAGATTTTCAGAAAAGATTTTCCTAATACTCCCATTAATTATATAATTTTATTAATATCCAGTGTTACCAACTTTCCGAGAAAAAAATTACTAAAGTTTTTAAAAATTTATATTGGCTACATTATTTATCCGATTTTGATCAAATTTTCAGAAAAGATATCCCTAATGCTCCCATTAATTATGTAATTTTATTAATATCCAGTGTTGCCAACTTTCCGAGAAAAAAATTAATAAAGTTTTAGAAAATTCATTATGACCACTATTTAACCGATTTTAATCAAATTTTCATAAAAAATTCTCCTAGTGCCTAAATAAATTATGCAATTTTAACATAATACAGTGTTGCCAACTTATCGAGAAAAAAATCACTTTTTTTTTTAAATTTATTGTGGCTACATTATTTATTCGATTTTCATCAAATTTTCAGGAAAGTTTCTTCTAGTGCCCACATAAATTATAATTTTATTAAAGATATTGTGTAGCCAACTTTCCGAGAAATGTCAAAGTAGTCTATATATGGGTTTACCCATATACTTCTAATCTTGTTATAATATTAATCGTAAGCGTATAGTAATCTATGATATTAATATTGTAATTCAATTTATAAGTTACCATATCAATAAGTAGCTGTCAATAAGTGACTATTATAAGGTAAACAAATCAGCTGTGGATGATGATTTGTTTAGAACCATAAAAACCTAGATCAAATACTAATAAAAACACGTGCTCTAATATGTAAGTATTTATAAATTAGTTTTCTTATTAATTGCACTACGATTTTCGATAAATTTGATTTCAACTAAAATAATATAAAAATGTATATTGTATTTAAGCATTATATCCATTATATAATGAAATAAATTCATAAACAAATAGTACACGTTTTAAGTTAACTAACCTAAAAAATAAATAGCTACTTGTGGAACTAAAAAAATTGTAAATTTCAGAATCATGGTAGCCGTTTCTAATCGTACATCAAAGGGAAAAACTCCGCACAAGAATAAAAAGACAAAAAACAAGGATATCAATAAAATGAGTCCAGCTAAAGCTTCAACTACTAACAAAAATACTCCGGGTAAGAATAAAAACATACCGAATAAGAATACAAATACACTAAAAAAGAATATCAACATATCAAATACGCCACAGCAAAACACATTAAATAAGAATAAAACTACTCCAAACAAGGCACAACGAACACCTAAGAAAATTATTTCTAAAATAGAAGAAAATTCTGATGAAATGTCTGAAGAAGAAAGTGATGAAGAAAACTTGTCTTTTAGTCAGGACAGTGAAAAAGATATAGGTGAAGACATTTCTTTTGAAGAAAATGAGAATGGTGATAATGAAGACGAAGATGTTTATGAGGAACGCCATGAAGAAAATGAGAATAGTGATGATGAAGACGAAGATGATTATGGTGAACGCCATGAAGAAAATGAGAAAGATAATGATGAAGATGATTATGATGAACGTCATGAAGAAAATGAGAAAGATAATGATGATGATGATGATGATGAAGACGAAAAAGAAGAAGAAAAAATTACAACGCCAACTAAAACAGTAAAACGAAAAAACACCAAAAAAGACAAGCACGTGCCGTTGAAAAAACTAAAAACCGACTCAATTGATTCAGCAGACCGAACAATATTTGTAGGTAATGTTGCGTGCACGACTAAAAAATGGGATATTAAAAAATTCTTTACAAAATTCGGTCCAATCGAATCGTTGCGATTTCGTGGTATACCTCAAATTGATCCAAGAGATTCAAAGAAAGTCGTTCTTAACAAGAAAAAGTTCAATCCGAATCAGGAGACCATGTTATGTTATATCGTTTTTAGAAATCAAAATTCTACCGAAAAAGCTTTAAAAGCAAATGGAGACGAATTTAATGGTCATAATTTGCGTGTGGATTTAGCGAACAATGTTAAGAATAAAGAATTAGATAAGAAGAAATCAATTTTTATAGGTAATTTACCGATAGATGTAGAAGATAAACAAGTTCGTAGTGTATTTGCAAATTGTGGAAATATTGTATCAATTCGTTTAATAAGAGATAAAAATTCACGAATTGGAAAAGGCATTGGTTACGTAAATTTTGACACTGTCGATGCCGTTGAATTAGCTCTTCAAATGGAAGATGTTCAAATTGCAAAACGTGAAATTAGAATTAGTAGAAATATTGACCGAACATCAAAAGAGGCCAGAGAATCGACAATATCGGTAAGTGGTATTTCATTTCTCTGTTTTCATTTAGTGATAACTGACTTTTTGATATTTTTTTTTATTATTTTAAAAATGTATAAGTAATATTGATTAATATCAGAAAGACCAAACTTCACTTGTTCAAGTGGAACTGAATTCCTTAAATAGTTAAGAATTGCTCGTTTGATAGTATAAAAAGGATATTATTACTTATGTACATATGCCATTATGTTTACTGTTTTCTCAATATCATTCATTCGATTAAGAATTCAACCTTTCGACACACTAAACGTGCAAAGAGAACAAATTAAATAAAATATACATTAACATATGTTTGTATAATAGATTATTTATCTAGATAAGACAAATGGACTAAAACAAAACAAAACTAATAAATAATACTAAAATTCATTTTCAGAAAAAAGTAAAAAAACAAGAATATGGAGTCTATATATGCAATGTACCTAAAGACGCAAATCGTGAAAAAATTTACGAATTGTTTAAACATTTGGGAACTATTGTAAAATTAAGATTAAAGTTACCAGGTAAAAAACCAAAAGGTTATGGCTATGTAAATTTTGCAAATGCTGATGCAATGAATGCCGCTCTTGAAATGGAAACAGTTAAATTAGGAGAAACTGAAATTATTATTAGAGCAAGTTCGAAAGACAGGGGACATAAATTAACAAGATTTACTAAAAATAGTTCGATTTTCTTATATAATTTACCGAAAGAGAAAAATGAAGAAGAAAAGAAAGAAAATTTGAATAGATTATTTGCAAAATGCGGTGAAATTAAAGTTATTCAACTATTCCCAGGAAAAAGTTACGGTTTTCTAGAATTTGCTAATCCAACATCTGTAGAAAAAGCATTAGAATTGAAGAATCTGAAATTAGAAGATCATGAAATAAATGTGCGAAAATTTGTGGAAAGTAACAAAAAAAATACTACAAAGGTAATAAAAAAAAATTCTTGTACTCAATAACATAAATTTACCACATCGTTAGAACCGTTTTTAAGATAAAATTTATAAATTAGTGCTTGTTTATATATATAATATATTCAATAATTAATGTTTTCTTTTATGTATAATCGCAAATTTTTGAACTCATCCTTCAGTAATAATTTTCTTATTCTAATTTTTTTGTCTGCAACATCAGTGTGATATAAACTGGTCAATTTATATAATAAATCTGCCACCAATTGTAAAAAAAGCTGATGTTAAGAAAATATTTGAAATTTGCAGAGCAATTGAATCAATTGTTTCTCCCATTTTTGTTTTATAAATTTCGAAACAAACAAAACAGTTGATGCAGTCTAGGTAGTTATAAATAAATCGTTTAAATAAGAAAAATGTAGCTAAGATAAATAATGTAACATAAAAGAATTGAATATTATATACAGTTCATACAAAACAAAATCCAATGCACGTAATCATTCCTAATGGCGTCACGGTAAGACAGCGTTGCCAGATCATCACTTAGATAGCTATGAAAAAAATGAATTTCACTGTCATTTTGAAAAAATGTCAAATTAATATATCAAAAATGATGAAAATACCTTATCTACAGCAATTCCACAATAGAATCTCACCGTGCATCGTTTAACAGGTACGTTTAGCTACAATTTAATATGCGACAACATTCGATTCGCACCGTTTTACCGCCAGAAATCGCATTTTAATTGTACGCGCGCATAGCTCCGTTATAGTTATTAAAGATGCAACAAGTTCTTTACAGCGACTATTTAGTTGTTTTGGCATTTTAAAAACAATCAGTTCAATACAAATACCGGATAACGCTAATAAAAGTATATTTTATTTGTATGTCAACTAAAATCGGCAACATCACATTTTCGTAATCAATACTGCCAACGTTAAACAACGCGCCGATGTCAAATTCCAAATGCATTAATATTGCGATATGATTTATAAGATTGGTAATTCTGATTATTTCAAAAGACGTCATTGGTGACGTGCATTGGATTTTGTTTTGTATGAACTGTATATATAAATATGAGTTTTTTGTGTTGCCTGTCAAATTAGAATCGATGTGTATTTATTCAACTATTTAATCTATATATATATATATATACAGTGTGTCCCCGGATTGAGTTCACTATAGGTGTAATCGGCATAAAATTTAAGAATTTAATTTTTATGTTTTGGGATTCCGCCCTGCTTTGTCTGAAAACAATTTTAAGCAAGGCGCTTATGAAAAATGTAAAAAACTATTTTATATTCAGATAAACGGCCTTTTCTGTCAATAATACGGCATAATGTTCTTGACAAAAGTTGTTGAGAATATGAAATTATGGCTCTGTGCAAAATTAAAAAAAAATCAGTTTTAAAAAAAAGTGTCTGGACATAACGCCGACTGGACAAAAAGCCGACTGAGGACATTTCGCCGCAAGCTAAATAAACAAAAGGTTGACGCTTGTACAAGCCAAAACGTTGAGGGTTGAGGAAAATCTGTCAATACATCAATCTCATGCAAAATATCTAACAATAACAACGATTAGCAGTCGGCGTTTTGTCCAGTCGGCGTTATGTCCACACTTTTTTTTAAAACTGATTTTTTTGAAATTTTGCACAGAGCCATAATTTCCTATTCTCTACAACTTTTGTCAAGAACATTATGCCGTATTATTTACAGAAAAGGCCGTTTACCTGAATATAAAATAGTTTTTTACATTTTTCATAGCCTCCTTGATTTTTAAAAAACTAAAAATATGCTTAAATTTGTTTTCAGACAAAGCAGGGCGGAATCCCAAAACATGAAAATTAAATTCTTAAATTTTTTGCCGATTACACCTATAGTGAACTCAATCCGGGGACACACTGTATATATATATATATATATATATATATATATATATATATATATATTTAATTATTATTTATTATCGTAATTAATAGTAGTATTTTATTAATTTATTATATTCTAATAATTTTCAGGTAGGATTTAAAAAAGCAAAAAAAATATTTCGAAAGAAAATTGCTAATGCTGCAAAGCAACAAAATGATGATAGTCCAAGCAAAGCACAAGGCGGGAAAGGAGGTTTTCAAGGAACAAAATTTACAGATAAAAAGAAGGTAAAAGAAATTAATAACGTAAAAGAAAAATTCTAACTTTATTGTTTCTTTCAGAAAACAAAAGTAAACAAAACAGAATTAAAAAAGAAAAAAATTATTAAAGTTTTAGTGCAGAAATCTAAATAAGTTAATTTTCAGACTAAGTATATTTCCTACTTTTGTGTTATAATTTAATTTTTTTTTTAAATATATTTTATGACAAAAATTAACGTTTACGTTTAATAATATACTACAAATGATCAGTGTTAAATATAAATAAGAAAAACAAATTGCAATAAAATTTTATTTCATTCAACAGTAATATATAAATGTAATAAAAAAGTCAAATACATTTTAATATTCTGATTAAATCAACAAACAATATTTGTACATAAGTTTAATTGTAATAAAAAAAATTTTGTAAATATTTCAAGTAATAAAATGCAGTGTGCAAAAATTAAAAAAAAATCAAACAGTTAAAATGCATTTTTAACCACCTACAAATAGAAATATATTCACTTAATATTGATAAATAAACCTTAGATATATAATATAGGAAACCCAATATGAATTATAAATAATAAAATTGTTATTTACATTGCAAAATATCAGTTTATAATAAATGAATTACAGTCGCTTGAGTAATTAGTAACGATGCTTAAATTACCGATAATTTATATCGGAAATATTACCATAACTTACCCCCCAAAAATGATTAAAAATAAACTGTATATTTGAATCAAGTGCAACAGGACGATTGTTTTGATACCAAATACATAAAATAAGAATAAAGTTGTAATTGCAAAAAAAAATTTAAAGTTATAAGATTTCATTTTATAATATGCATAACAAATAAAATCTTATATTTAAAGAAAAAAGTGTGTGTATATTTAACGCTTTACCACTTTGAGAAATAGTTTATATTTACAATTTAATGATTGTGGTACGGTTTTTGAACTGGTAACATTTTCGATAACAAAACAAAGGTAATATTACCGGTAAATTACACATTACTTATCACGGTAATTTACCAGGTCTAGGCATCATTTAGTAATTAGCGTAATTTTTTGCTGATCTGAGCAATTAACTCATCGATTCTTTCGCTGGCGCCCTTAAATGTATTTGGATCGGGACCAATCATTTGAATTAATTGTGGGACTTCTTGCGAGGAGACTTGTACGAATCGCGACAAAGCTTTCATACACCTGTAGAGTTGTTCTTCAGCTGGTTTTGAATTGAAATATTGCAATAAGGCCATTGTTAGTTCCGTGGCAACATCGTCAAATACCTGCAATAATATTTTAATTTATATATATATATATATATATATATATATATATATATATATATATTTTTATTATATTTATTAAATTTTACGAAACGCCATCAAGCATAAACAATCAATATTAATGATTAATAAAGAGCGTATCTTTCGTGAAAAAAAAGCTGTAATGTGAAGAAATGTTTTGGATTATTTTTTATGTATTTTTCATAAACAACAAAAGTTATTGCATTTATTTATTATATTCAAATTCTTCATAATAATAAGAGAAAAAAAGAAAACAACGAATTGTTATTGATTAGAAATATATTAAAATAAATTATGCTTTTAAAAAATCTAAAAATGAAGATGACATTTTTTAAAACGTTTTTATTAATTCGCTTTTTTCCTGTCTGTTTGTTCGGAATAAATTTTGCAATCGATTTTAAACTAACTTCCCGATGAATTAGAGGCTTGAAACTACTTGCGGCGTGCACTGTATTATACAATTCCTACTACAAATATGTTTTCTTAAAAATAAAGTATTTTTAAAACTATTAAATAAGTGTAAAATAAATTTTGTTTATTTGTGAAAAATATTTAGAACAGAAAAAAGTAGGCAACTAAAGAGACAAATAACAAAATGTCCACTCCACAACAATAATTTGCTACCTTGGAGAGACTGCCTTTGGGTAAAATTCTGCGTATTTTGTGAACTTTGAACATTTTCTGGAACGATATAAGTCTAAAGAATATCTCGAAATCATTTTCAATAAAATAACAAATTCAAATCTGTATCTGTTCATCAAGGTGCCTACTAAATCAATTTTGGCTTTGTGTGAAAGAAAATCGAATTTTAGAGATAGATAGAGAGGAGAGATACAGACCACAGTTTTTACCTCCTTGCAGGCCATATTATGAACGATGGCGGAACCTCGATCTTGAAGTGTTGGATCTTCCGATAATAACGAATGAACAGCGACTTTTGTCGTGCAACGAATATTACTGGTTTGTTGATTACAATAATTCCATTCCGATATATACAGCAACCATTCGGACGAACTTAAATTCTCAAACATATTGGCAAACTAAAAATAATAATTCAATTGTAAAAATAGTCGATTTAATAAATAATTAGTAATTGAAGGAATTCAGTCTTGTTTATGTTTTTATTATTTATTAAGGCAACGTTTTGGCAATCTATATTGCCTTCTTCAGGGTTAGCAGAATATTTAGTTGGTTTTACATATAATGCAAAAATACATTATTTGATAAAAAGCATGTCAAAATAAAAACAATTTTAATAATTATTACTTTACGGTTATGTAATCGATTTTCTTCACATTTTGCATACCGCTAATTTTTAACATTTTATGAATATAAACCGCAAAATTTTTAGTGAGGAAATGATATTTACAATGTTAAAACTTACTTTGAAAACTCGTTTTAACGTATAAGTTATACGTAAGATGAATTGGTTGTACTTGACATATACGGCAGGGCACATTGCAGAATAGGTAAGGTAAAGAAGTAAATTTGTTAATGTTTAGTAAAATGAAAGCAACATGAAGAATTTTTAGTTGTTTTTAATGCAAAAAAATATGGCAACAGTTTTTCAACATTCAGCCATGTTGAAAACGAATTTTCAAAATCAGTTTTAATATTGCAAATATCAATTCCGCACTAAAATTTTGCGATTTACATTCATAAAATGTGCAAAAATACATAACCGTAAAGTTTTACCAAATAATTTAATAAATATAATAAATAAACTTACGAATAACGCCAAAGCTTGTTGTTCGTCCAACGATAATCGATCAATATCGAAAGCGAAGTTCATAATAACGTGTTCACGTCGATCTTGATGCAGCAACAGAATCACATCATCCTTCAATGCGGCAGCGCCTAGCAATCGCAACATACGCACTCGTATATCGGGCGTAAGCGATTTATCGTGCAAGAGTCGACCCATAAAATTTAAGAATCCATCACCAAGCGCCCAGCTGCCTTCATTCTCCAACATATATTGACGTAGTTCGACTAACGATTGTTGTTCATCGGGATTTAGTTTGCCTTCGAGCAGTCCGGTAAGGGCATCAAATTCGGCTTTCACCTGATGATAAATTTATTGAATTTTCTAAGATAGTATTTTATTTGTTTGTATTATTAATTAAAAATTATATAGAAATTTGTATGGTAGCTAGATTTCATACCATATTCGTACTCGCGTACCGAACTCAACGTCCGTCTTCATTAGGAAAACTGATACAAATGATATTTACAGTAAATAACAGAACATAGAAACACGTTACTAAGTAATAAAAGTTATAATAATACTCAAAATTGAGATTTAAAATTTTTCCCAAAATTTCACATGATAATCAGTCATTGAATCGGCTGTTAAGCTATGCATCAATGACTGGCCAGTTTTAACCGTAGACACGTGTTTCGGTCTTTAGGACCTCATCAGTACGGTGCTTTGTTCAGTTGCTGAGAGTCAAGCAACTGATACCGATGTTTATTCTGGCTGCCTTTTATGGCAACTACTTTGAACCAATAACGTAGAGTAGCAATAAATAAATACCACCAACGCCATCTACACAATAATGCGATAAGCAAGTATAATACTAGGGCATTGAACAAATAAATGTTCGTATTGTCATTGTGAAATTTAATATAATAATACTCAATTTTGAGTATTATTATATTAAATTTTACAATATATATATATATATATATATATATATATATATATATATATATATATATATATATATATATATACAAGGTGATTTGTAAGTAATTGGAAATATTTTAACTGGAGTATCCTGGGCTCAGAATATGAAGATTTGACCCAAAACACTTAGATAAAATGTGGCTCCTTACTGAGCTACAGGGTGTTTTAATTAAAAATTTAAAAACGATTTTTGCCCAGTACTTTAAAACTATTTGACGTATCTTTATCATACTTGGCAAAAAGTGTAGGTACCGTACACTATACTAAATTATGTTAAATAAAAGTTTCTGGCTACTGCCAGTGGCGTACAACAGGGGCAAGTGAGAGATTGGTCCTTCCTAAATTCTACGCCACTGGCGGAATTGTCATTTTAGCACTATTTTTCGATTCTCCAATATTTTCTGTGCAAAAAACATACTATTCCTTCGTAACGATAAAGTCACTATTTTTCGAGATATTTAAAGTTAAACATAAGCTGCAGCTTTGGGATTTTTTCAAAATTTGCTCCAAAAAATTTGAAAAAATTCAGTAAAATAGAGAAAAAAATTAGCCACATAATAAATAAGTAACTTTTTTCTCTAACTCATTCTGGTTTGGCAGGAAAAATTATTAAAAATAAAAAATTAAAATGAAAAAAATATAAATTTTCAATAATTTTTTCTGATAAACCAGAATGAGTTAGAGAAAAAAGTTACTTAGTTATTATGTAGCTAATTTTTTTCTCTATTTTACTGAATTTTTTCATTTTTTTTTGAGCAAATTTTAAAAAAAATCCAAGGGTGCAGCTTACGTTTAACTTTAAATATCTCTAAAAATAGTGACTTTATCGTTACGAAGGAAGAGTATGTTTTTTACACAAAAAGTATTGTAGAATTTAAAAATTGTGCTAAAATGACAATTCCGCCAGTGGCGTAGAATTTAGGAAGGATCAACCTCTTACTTGCCCCTGTTGTACGCCACTGGCAGTAGACAGAAACTTTTATTTAACATAATTTAGTATGGTGTACGGTACCTACACTTCCTGCCAAGTATGATAAGGATACGTCAAATAGTTTTTAAGTACTGGGTAAAAATCGTTTTTAAATTTTTAAATAAAACACCCTGTAGCTCAGTAAGGAGCCACATTTTATCTAAGTGTTTTGGCTCAAATCTTCAAATTCTGAGCCCAGGATACTCCAGTTAAAATATTTCCAATTACTTACAAATCACCCTGTATATATATATATATATATATATATATATATATATTTTTAAATAAAACACCCTGTAGCTCAGTAAGGAGCCACATTTTATCTAAGTGATTTGCGTTAAATCTTCATATTCTGAACCCAGGATACTCCAGTTAAAATATTTCCAATTACTAATAAATCACCCTGTATATATATATATATATATATATATATATATATATATACCGAGTGTTCGTTCGTCAAGTTCGTATGGGCGTTTAACATGTAATTTCGATAAATTGCGATATACTACTTTCTCGAGTAAAATCTGAAAAAATTCAGTAAAATTTCAGATTTTTTTGAGCAAATTTTGAAAAAAGTCATATTTTGAAAAAATCCCAAGGGTCCCCCCTTGTCAAATTTCCAAAAATTCAGTTTTTAATTTTTTTCTACTAAACGATGCATTGTAGAATAATGGTTTTTTCACTCAATTATCGTACTCATTATTCCGCATTTTTCCATGTCATGCTTATTTTCCTACACCTCATAGTTTTTGATAAAAAAAATAAAAACCAAAAAATCAAAAAAAAATTCTAGCGCCCAAACGGCACATGCTAGCAAATTAAAGCTAAAACCAGATAATAGAACCTTTTATGCCCTATCGAAAAGTATTCTAAGTATTTCTTCGAATTTTACTCGAGAAAGTAGTACATCGCAATTTATCGAAATTACATGTTAAACGCCCATACGAACTTGACGAACGAACACCCGGTATATATATATATATATATATATATATATATATATATATTTCTGAAGCTTAATGGTGTCATTCCTACACCAAATAACTTCAGCAAATAAATTGTAATAAACCATATTAAAAATTTTGAATATAAATAATTTTCCAACTTACATCAATAGCATCCCTGAAAATAACCGGCGGTTCCCTATTTCTCTTTCGTTCTTCTTCCTCTTTTCGTTCCTCTTCGTCGACATCTACATCGATAACTGCTGCTTTCGCTTCAGGTGGAGTTGGTTCCGGTTGCTGAGCAACAGCTTCTTCAGCACCATTCACAGCTTCCGTATCAGCCATTGGGTTCGGTACGTCGATGGGCGGACTTTGCGGTACGGTGGGCAAGATTTGTAGTTCGGGCGGTAGACTGCGACCCTCCCGTAATAATTTCCGTCGTTTCTTCTCTTTTTTACGCTCTTTACGCGCTAATTTCTCGTTTAACGAGTGACGGCGTTCTTCTAGTTTTTGTGCGTTGTATCTGTTTTAAGTAAGTATTTCATTCATAAAATAAAATAATTTCCCTTAAACGACAAACAATAATTTAAAAAAGACTAAATAAGTATTTCGAAAGCTAAAATATCTTAATCAGTGATCTAAGGTTACACAGATACTCAACGTACCCAATGGTCAAAGAACACTTAACACACAGTGTTCTTTGAGTTATCTGTGTAACCTTTGCTGATGATTAAAGCTTAGCTTTCGAAATACGTATTTAGTTTTTTAAATTATTTTGTAGTTTAAGGGAAATTAGTTTATTTTATTAACTTTTCGCCATAGTAAGATTACAATTTTATTTATTAATATTTCAATGTTAATTCGATGTTGTAGTTTAAATTAAATGAATTTTAGGTTTGATTATGGTTCGAGTATTTACAAAAATTGTAAGTTAAGTATGTGATATTGCGAAAGATCGAGTACAGAATAAATTAATACGTATATTGTAGAATTTTTAAAAAAATATAGATTTGTAAAATTAAAAATAAAACCCACTATTTACATAATTTTCTTCCATGATTGTCACTAACAAGTTATAAAACTCATACGAACAATTTCATAACAAACAATTTAATGAAAGCTGGCAAAAAACATCGATTTTAACTGATACTTTGTTTTATCCACTTTTGAAACTCATGAGACAAAATGATTTGTTATTTCCAATAAAACATAGCATAAGTTTTATATTTTTAATTACACATGGCGTATTATATTTTGTTTTTTGCTTAAATCGCCATTAATTTATTTTGATGAACTAATTAAATCATTAGTCAATTTTCAGATGAAGAAAAATGCATTGACCTTGCTGGGGTTTGACTAATGATTTAATTAGTCAAAATAAATTAATGGCGATTTAAGCAAAAACAAAATATTATAACAGTATAATCTTTACTGATAAAATATATTTTGGAAAGTAAAGTTAAATTAATGAAATATATATTTGAATTAAATCAATTTTCTTTTAAATTGAAAAACCAAATTTTTACAGTGTGTGTGAATATATGTTCGAAAATACTTTGATAAGAATAGCAAAAACCATCTTTTAGAAATCATTATATTGAAATATTTCGACGAACTCAACATACGTCTTCATCAGGAAAAAAGATACAAATGACATTTACGTCGATTATTAATAAATATAAACCTAAAGCCGTTTTATGTATAATAATTTTTGCAAATATTAAAATAAAAATCAAACCTCATTACAAACATAAACTTACATGCTTTCGTATTGTTTTTACAATAATATTTTTTGAACTTATCATAACAAAATTTCATTAAAACAAAAATCAATAGTATTTGTGTGATAAATATTTATTCGGCAAATATTTTAACTATATAATAAAGAAACATTAGATATAATCAATTCCTGAATATAATAAAAGTAATTGTTAGTTAAAATAAAAAATTTAATTAAATTAATTTTCTTCTAAATCATAGAACCAAATTTTTACAGTGTGTGAATATATGTTAGAAAATACTTTGATAAAAATAGTACAACATCTTTCAGAACTCAATATATTAAAATAAAACGGCTTTAGGTTATAGTTCTGTATTAATATTTATTAATAATCGATGTTTCGACGAACTCAACGTACGTCTTCATTAGGAAAAAAAAATACAAATGACATTTACGTCGATTATTAATTAAATATTAACACGGAACTATAACCTAAAGCCGTTTTACTTTGATAAGGAGTTACATGAATCGATAAGTTAAGAGTCCTTAGTTAATATTCCAGGAGTATTTGAAAAAGTACGACTATTATTACAGGAGCTTTTTTGATCTACTGTAAAACTTCGTCCTATTTAAAAATGTATTAGATTTATTAGAACCAAAAGCATTTAGTACAAAAATGATGCAATATCCTTTTAAAAAAAATGTTAGAAAATTAATTTAATTACATTAAATACAATGAATTACTTTTTCTATACATTTACAAGTAATTTATATCAGCACCGCTACATAACAATTGATAAACATATTAAATAAAATTTGTTTACATAAATTTATTGAAAAACCAAACAAAACAAAAACAGGAAAAAATAAATAAAGCATTAATAATTGCTACCACACATATTATAAATCTTTTCTATCAGATTTTTTCTCTGACCTGACTTCTTCGATCTGTGAATTGAGCTGAATAAAATCCGGACTTGGTTCGCGAGCGCTCCGGAGTGGAAGTGACTGGTGTATCGGTAGCTGTTGGGCGCTATGCTCAATTTGCTGCAACAGTGGTCGCAATGTTTGACCGAGTGGTGATGCCAATAATACTTCTGGCAGTTCAAGAATATATTTCGGAATCGAAACACCGCATAAAAATTGCGATAACTCTTCGGTGAAATTATTACAATTGTGTTTGATTAAACTATATTCGGAACCTCTGAAAATAACAATTTTTAAAAATAATTATTGTGTAAAAGACGAGATAAAATTAAAAAAAAGCTTGAGGATTAAATTCTGGTATAATTTTTAATTTAAATTCGACGTTTCAATATACTCCACATATATCATCATCAGGAAAAATATACGTGGAGTATATTGAAACTTCGACCTAAAAAAATAGACTAACTTTATGAATTTTTTTCTGCAAAACTATAAAAGATATCAAACCACGGTTTTCTGGGGACGAAAAACTTTTTTCCAAAGGTTGCCATTTTGTTCTGAATGAATATTTGTGGAAAAAAATCGGTCAAAAACCAGATAATATATCATACTTGACGGGTGCGTTTTGATTTTTTTTTTTTTTCAGATGAACAGGGTAGGATTTATAATTAAAAGGGTTAGAACTCGGATGATTTCTAATAAAAGTAAAAATTAAAATTCCTAAATTAAATTAAATTTTTCTTTCACAACCAGAAAACTGCGGTTTGATATCTTTTATAGTTTCGCAGAAAAAAATTCATAAAGTTAGTCGATTTTTTTAAGCCCTTAAATTAAAAGTTATACAGAACTTAATCCAAAAGCTTTTTTATTCTAATATAGGTTGTTAAGTAAATTGAAGTACACTTTTTTATAAGGTGATAGAAACATTTACAATGTCTTACAGTTTAAAAAATAATTGCGATTTCCAATTTAAAAAAAAAATATTATGAAAATCGGTGGTTTTACATTAATAATACAATAATAAAAATACCTCTGTTTATATCTCAAAAACTATTCGACATTGTATTAGGGTTAGTAGAGGTTCTAAATGACCTCCTTCAATCACTTTATAAAAAATTTGCATCGCCCTATTCGGATGATGTAGAAATATATGCTAGGATAAGAATGCTTGGCGTAGAATGATTTTATTTTATTATTATTTAAAAAATTGTATATATTTATAGTATGATTGATTCAATTGGAAACATTAAGAAATTTATAGAACATTTTATATTATAATAGAAAACAATTGATTTGTGTTTTTCATTTAATTATTTAGATCAAAATTTTAATATTTCTTTCAATAAAGATTTAAATTTTCTGTCAAATCAATACATAAACATTCCATTTGAGTCAATAACATTTCTATAATTATATCCCGCCGTTTTTAAAAACAAAATTTTTTAACCTCAGATACGTTAAAAAAAAAACAAAAGATTGACAAATTAATTAAACTATGTACGCGAATAATTCGATTTAACATTATAATAAAAATAAAATAAATAATCTTACGCAAAAGTAGATTCACCAAGCGCTTGAATATAATCCCTAAAAATGGTATAAGGTATAAATGTGTCGCCTAAAGTTTGTCTTCGATGTGGTTCGCCCAGTACAGTCGATCCCTAAAGAAGAAATATGTACATATAAATAAACTAAATGTTAACACAACAGCAATGCTAAAACTTTTATAGTAGGTGGTCGTTCATGAATCACATTCTTTTTGGTGAGACACTATTATAATATTTATAATCACCAATCTATTATTATAAAATTCGACAAAATGGCAACCATATAGGAATAAAACTCAATTTAATTTTCTAAAACAATCACATAAATCTAGTGGCCAATGATTTGATTTTAAAAAAATTAAGAAAAATCTATTTACAATCAAATAATTGTTGCGTTTTGTTCGAAAATTATTGTGGCATGCATTAGAAATATCTGTTGATAGCGGATTGAGTTCAAACACATCTTAAAAATTTATTAGTGGCAAATTAAAATTAGTTGTGTTCACCTTGAGATATCGTATACACTACACAGACGGCTTAATTAAGCAGTTAGAACCATAAAATAAACGAGGTACGTAAATGTAATTTAACACAACAAGTAAGGCACACACTGAAAAGACCGGGTGTATGGTTGCCGTGATACGGAAACCGGCGAATTTTGTCGTATTTATAGACAAGCATTTCCAAATTTAGCTCTTTGCACACAGCGCACGGCACAAGATCTGTTTCTACTGTTGTGAGAATGCAGTGTATGCTGCCCTCTAGGCAATACAATGACCTTTAGATCAAAATTAAAATTTTGGGTACCATATTACAAATTCTGTAAATATACACATACAAAATGCGTACGCAGTCAACTGACATACCGCTTTTTTTTGCGTTCATTACGGTTTTTATCATTACGTAACGCTAAATATTTATATTAACTATAAACATTTGTTTAAATTTAAATATTATGGAATAATTAAATGTACACATTCACATAAACAAACAAATTAAGAGTGGAATTCTATAAATTATATTGTAAAATAAATGTTGAATATATTATTTGTAATAAAAATGATACAGCAAAATTTAAAAAAAAATAAGAGGTACGTTAAAAAAATCTTACCGGTGTACAAGTTTGAATTCCGACTGCACCAAAAAAGTATTCCATTCCATAAGCAATAATAGAAGTATGCCAAATACCATCAATTGGAGTTTCTAGTTAAAAAACAAAAATAATATATATATAACCTTAAAATGCAAAAGTCAATAAACAAAATTAACTTACGAATTAATAATGGTGACATTAACGCTGCCATTCCCTGAGTTAAATCATAAATATAAATTTCAACAGGAGTTCCAATTTCATTTGAAGCCATCGTTCAGAAAATGATAAACACAAATAACACCCCAAGTAACACTATGCAAATGTCAAATTTGATTTGTCACAATAGCTGTGATATTTGTAAGAAATGACGCTGATTTGGTAAATTGACCAAGCCACTAGTTGCTAATATCGTAACATATTTAATTTTTATTTTTTATTGATAATTATTACGAATTAAAAATTATTCATCGTCATTGTTTATTTGTCAATAATAGTAAATTGCGCAAAATTCAAAAGCTAACACCTGGTACACGTGTACTTCTGAAGAATGAGAAGTCACAAATGATCCAATGCTTTTAGAAACATGCACTTGGTTAGATGCCATCATTTTAGTAAAAATTATTTTTGGTTTAGACTGTGAAGGTTTTCTATAACTTTGATTACCGGTGCGAAATACTAAATACTAGGTCACATTCTAATGAGATAATCTATATTAGGATCTATGCACAAATTTCTGATTAAATACTATAAAATAGATAATTTCATATTTTAAACAATCGAAATAAGTAAAATAATGAATTACTCCAATCAAACAACTGAAATATTTAAAAAAAATTAATTATAATTTTATTAAATTTTCTATATATTTAAAAATCGGAAATTTTAAAATTGTTTATTATTTATTAAGTAAAATTAATTTCCATTTGTATCTAACACAATGTTTATTTGATAAAAATTTAAAAAAAATGACTTTTGCGTAAAAACTGTTTATATATATTTTGAAAAATTATAAAAAAATATTACGCTAAAATTAAATTTCTGTAAGTGCAGCATAAACTGTATAGCGCACGTACGGATATATATTTACACCTGATTGCCGGTCGTGCCCCCGTAGTTTTAAAAATAGCCAATTAGTAATTGTCGTCAAGATTTTGAAAATATATGCCAATAAAGTTTTTCAACATAAATAAAAATATTTTTATCAAATATTATATGAAAACGCACAACTTTATATTTATCTTTTTTTTTATCAAAATTTTTAAAAAAATTAATTTCATTGATTGTAAAACTTAAAAATGCATTAATTTATAAGTTTGTAACATGTTATTATATGTTTGAAAAATATTACTCATCGTACAAATCAAAATTTCTTGTCATCTCATTTTCATCATTCATATTTAGTGTTCTAGTAACTTTGTTATGAAAAAATTGGCATTACGTGTCTAGTGCCAGTCACTTCAAGTCGTCTGTTCGCTAATGGAGCTGGTTCATGATGTCAAAAAATAAATTGATAGTAAGAAATTTAAAGCATTTTGTAGAAATTAACATTCATTTTTATATTGCAATTTTATAATTAGTACAGTAGCTTTTTCAGAATTTATACTTATAAAATTAATTTGTTTCTTCGATATTTAATTTTCATTCGCAACTTCTGAAAAATGTATTCCCCCAAAAGACAAAGGATAAAAAGGACAATAATTTAAAAACAATAAATTTTATGCTTTAATTTTATCATCTATCATTACAAATATTAATGTAATCGTTATATGCATTAAATAATAATATGCTAATATTTATTTTTATATTTTGACATCTCCCGAATAACCTTACTTATTTACATTTTATTTTTGATAGACTCTTCGTATTCAATCTTCTGATGGTACAAAACGGCTAGAAGTAGATCCTTTTGATTCAACATGCCAATTATTCGAACAAGTACACGACACATTCGATTTAAACTCTTTTGGATTCGCCATTTATCGTGAACGTAATCAGAAGGATGAGATTCGCAGTTCTAAATCTCGTACATTGAAAAGTATTGGGTTGAAACATGGAGATATGTTGTATTTGTCAGCTGTCAATGGAACTGTATTGTTTCCACAACCTTCCACTAGTACTCATGTACGTATACAACTCATAAACTAGCATATTTCTGCTTCATATTTTAGTTTAATATCCGTTACAGAATTACAGTACTCCTGCGGGAGAACTCTTGAGTGAACCATCAACTAGTAATGCAAATTTCAGTTCGGTTTCACGAGCTGTTTCTAACACTGTTCAGGAAGACGACGTAGACACACAACTTTGGAAATTTGACGGAAAGATACAAAGGAAACGAGATGAAAAATTGTTAGTCATTTTCTATATATATATTTAAAGTGATTCGAAAGTTTTTCCCATAATTCTATCGAAAATTATATATGTGTATTTAGTGTTAAATTGAAACATTCATACGTGAATTTTATTAACACGTATGTAAATAAATAGTGAATAGTGAAATTGTGCATACAAAATATATTTGATATATAATGTCAAAAATGTAATGATAGTGACATTAACCTATAATTTTTAAGTGTTGATTTATCAGTAAATAATAAAACAACAAAATTTAGCAGCAGTGATTGTTTAGTTTAATTTAAGTTGATTTAGTTTCCAAATTAGAAAATAATTTCTTGACGTAAATTTTTATAAAATAAAATGCCAACATTTAATTTTTCCGTTACGATGATGGTACAAAATAAATTACTGTCATTATAAAATCGAGTGAAAAATCATTATTAATATTAAATATTAACAGTAAATTTAAGAAAAAAAATTAATTATTTTTAAACATAATGAGATAATCTTGTGTCGCTGTAAAATAAAAAGACGCAAATATTGGTATATTTTTTAACGAGCATATGATACTCGCCTGCGGCTCTTGTCGTAAACCTTATCTTTATTAGTTATTACAATAACGTACGAGTAGAATATTATATTTTTTTCTAGAACTGCATATATCTGAAAGAAAAACAAAACATTTTTCGGTGTGAAGTGAATGACATATCAAAGTAATTTTAATTTGACAAATTGCACAATCTAACAATGGTATTAAATTACGGATTATCTATTTTACGATTGAGTTTTAAGTTTCAAACAGTTGTAATTGACCAAAAACATTTCATAACTCACGGTTATCAGTTAATTAACAGAATACACATATAAACGTATAATTCAATCTGTTTTTTTTTATACTTCAAGAATGGATTGTGTATTCTTATAATAAAAATTAAAAATGTAACAACTAGCATCAAATGCGATGTTATGAAATCAAATTCTGACAGTAAAGTTAATAATAATAGAAAACTTTATTTGCCAAAAAAGTGCTATATAAACAAAAGTATTTAATATATTCAAAATACATAAAGTATATAGAAAACTACATTTTCGAAATATTTTTTTTTTAATTCTAAACTTATACTACGTAATTTTTTACTTTTAATTTCAACATATCACTTATTATAGAGTATAATTTCTGAAGAACTACACAAAATTGAAACCAGTGCGTTTAGTACATGTAAAATACATAAAATTTAATAAGTTAATAAGAAAAAAGTGTATTTTTTGTTTGTTTGTGAAAAATATTTAATTATTATGGGAAAAAGATTTTGAATTTATATTAGATTTGTTCGATTTGCACACTTGTGTCTACTGTTTACTGCTGCGTCAAAGTTTGTTATTAACATTTTTCTTACAGCTACGTTTATCGGGTATTAGTCGCTGCGTTGTTACAACAGCGTTTTGCAGTTAAACACAAGAGTGCAATTCGAACAAACCCCATTACTATAATTTGAAAAAAAAAAAGATTTTTAAAATAAATATTATGTTCTAGATGTCGTCACAATTCAAATGGTTGCTGTGTACATTGTTCGCCGTTAGAACCATTTGATGAATCGTATTTGAAGGAACAGAATATTAAGCATTTATCGTTTCATTCGTATTTGCGTAAAATGACATCGGGCGTGGATCGTGGTAAATTCTTAGCGCTGGAAGATATTTCGTGTCGTATTAAAAGCGGCTGTAAGGATCATCCGCCTTGGCCGAAAGGCATCTGTTCGAAATGTCAGCCGAATGCAATTACGTTAAATAGGCAATCCTATAGACATGTCGATAATGTTATGTTTGAAAATCCGAATCTAGTTGAGCGGTTTTTAAATTATTGGCGCACAACTGGACATCAACGTATTGGATTCTTATATGGAAAATATGATATACATTCTGATGTGCCTTTAGGTATGTATTGCGTTTTCTTTCACGTAGTTTTCTTTATTTTAGAAAATAAGGAAACAAATTTAACTTCTTATATCTGTTTCTGAAATAAGTTCTGCAATGCATGAATGTATGTCACTTATGAAAAAAACAAATTTGTAGCAACTGTCACATAAAATGAAAGAGGTATTGTTTTACAGATAGGCATAAATTAAGTATACTCTTTGTAACATGAATCAACTGTATTTAGTGTGATCAAAATTCGAATGTGAATATCCCAAATCGATCAACTTTTGGTGAATGGATCTAGTTCACCAAAAGTGGTAATTTTTTATGTGTTTATGTGTTCGCAACATAGAAGCATTTCGAAAAAAATTAACAAAAGTTGCTAATAACTTTTATTTGAAATAAGAAAGCTTTAGGTTTTAATTAATATTCGACGTTTCGATATACTGCTCGTATATTATTAGGAAAAATATATACAAATGACATAATAAATAAACAAAACAAAGAAACAAGTTACCAGGTAACAAAATATAAGTAACTAGATTACAAATTTTAGACGTGCAGTATATCGAAATGTTGAATATTAATAAAAATTTAACAGAACCAAAACCTAAAGCTTTTTATTTTAATATAATATTAATAAATAAATTAATTTTTGTACGATATTTTTTCTAAATATCTATTTTGACATATATATTCAGGTACGTTTCCATGAATACGTCTTATGAAATTGTCATCGCAATAACATATTTTCTGTTAGTGTGTTTCTATGTTAATAATCGGTTTTGTAGTGGCCACAGTAGATATCGTTTCTTTTATATTCGTTATAAATCATCCTGAATAAAAAATCATTCATACTTCCGTTTTTGTTTTACACACAAACACTAAAATTTTATCAATCCCAAACAGTTAGTTGGCGTTGTACTTGTGTGTAAAACTAAAATGGCAGTCCGAATGAAGCTTAAAAGATATATATATATATATAAACTATGTGTGAAATTAATTACCAAAATTATAAATTTGTAATTGCAGGAATTAGAGCAACAGTAGCTGCAATATATGAACCGCCTCAGGATAGCACACGAGATTCGGTGCGTCTTTTACCAGACGATCGAGAAGAAATGGTCGAACAGCTCGCTTTGAAATTGGGACTGACACGTGTCGGTTGGATTTTTACCGATCTACTTGCCGAAGACATGCAACGTGGTACTGTACGTCATGTACGTAATATCTCCTCGCATTTTCTTTCCGCACAAGAATGCATTATGGCCGGACATTTCCAAAATCAACATCCAAATCCCTGTCGATTTGCTTCCACCTCGACCGGTTATTTTGGATCAAAGTTTGTTACGGTTTGTGTTACCGGTAAGTTAAATTTGAAAATCAGGCCTGAAAAGGTTCAGTACTTATAAGTATGCCTTTTAATTTTAATTTTTTCTAATTATAAATAAATAAAATTTTGTATACCAGAATTTGTTACGTTGACATAAGTTATCTTATTATTATATAATTAAAACATACATACAAATTATTAAATTTTTGAATAATACTTCTAATTATTATACCTTTAATTAATTGTAATATTGTAAGTTTTTAATACAAATAAAAACATTGAAAAAAATTGATCACTCTGAACTGAACAGAAAACCGATAAAACCCGTTATTTTTGCTGGAACAAAAACCGGAATCGAACCGATATATATATATTTAATAGAACCGGAACGAAAAATACAACGGTTCAAAGCCTTGGTTGATTGGTTTATTCGTAAAATATTCGTCACGAACAGGCATACTTAAAGTAAAAATGTCTAAAATTTTAATTGGATATAAAAATAAACTATTTTCTTTTTTTCAGGCGATGCGAGTAATCAAGTTCACATGGAGGGATACCAAGTGTCGAATCAATGTATGGCATTGGTACGAGATGCATGCTTAGTACCAACTAAAGATGCACCCGAACTCGGTTATGTGAAAGAATCTTCCGATAAACAATACGTTCCAGATGTCTACTACAAAGTAAGTCGATTTCAATTTTTTTTACTAACATTTATTATTAGTTATCGAATAGTAATATTAACGATACACAATTGGTAAGTGCACTATAACAGAATCGAGTAAAAGTAAAATCAAAACACATTTGACGAGCTTTTTTTAATATAGTAAAAAATCTTAAATTTAGTTTTTCTTTAAATCGTCATTAATTTATTTTGATGAACTAATTAAATTATTAATTAATTTTTAAATGAAGAAAAATGCATTGACCCTGCCGGGGTTTAATTATGAATTTGAATTTATTACTAAATCTAAAATTCAATAAATATCAAATTTTTAAAAGACATATTTTTTTTTATTTCTTTTATGAAAGTTTGAGTAAATTGATTTAATATGAATATAGTAAAGAATCTTTCAGAACTCATTACATATTTTAAAATAAAAAGCTTTAGGTTTAAGTTCTGTTTCATTTTTAATATAAAATTAAACCTCAATTTTTTTATTAGTACTGAATAACCATTGTGTATTGTATTGTTTCTCGTACGCTCGATTTAGAAATAAATAGTCATATTTGTATTTAGTTTATTTTAACAAATTTTACAGTCAAAACATTTGTTAAATTACAATAAATATCGTATAATCGCATGCAGTTGCCATAGAAACGTAATTTTTCAGAGTTAACTTAAATAAATGTTTCGTTTATAACACGACATAACGAAAGAGCAAATTTATGTAATATTTGTAAGTAAATTATTTGAACAATAATTTATTATATTATTGATTGTAATTCGGAAAATTAATCTGAGATAGTAGAGTCTTGCAGGATCGGTTATAATTCGCTAATACCTATGAAGATATATACAAAAAATAATTAAAAAAGTCCTCGTGCTTTTGATCGAGGAACTTAATTAATTATTTTTATGAGCAAGTCACAAAATTGTGAAAAATGAAAACAACTGTAACGTTTATAAAAATATTCAAATTCAAAAATTCACATGATTTTATTATTAATTTTCTTTAATTCTTATGACAATTGGCTTGTGGTATGAGCAATGAGATTCGTAAATAAAGCTTTTAAAGCTTAAAATTAATGCAAAAAACTAGAACTCTCTACGATGTCTAGTTTAAAAGTTTTTCTGGAGCCGAGCGAACGAACGACCGACCGTACAAAGCGTATTATTGAGCTTCCTTTTTGAAAACAAAAATGCGCTAAAAAACCATAATATGTTTTTACTTACCGCGTGCGTTAGGTTATAACTTATAACAACAATGTAATTGTGTCGGTTGCTATGGAAAGTAGAAGTGTAGTTACATGATTTGTTAACAATGACTATTAGTACTTATAACAATACGATCGTGCGTAAATAATGCTTATCTAATGGCTGTATTTTATAGCATTTCTAGCATATACGAACCCGTATGTATAAGATAAATACAGAGCATGTGTCAAAAAAAATCAGGGTTGAATAAAAATCATGACTAATTTTACACAAAATAATAAATATAAATAAAATATCAATAATATATAAATACAAATTATTTTTTTGACATTTTGATTGGTGCACTCAAAAAATCGGCATCGTTTGGGCACTGAAGAAGCCGCCAAATTATAATTTTTTTGTATAAACAGCCGAACTTTTAAGTTTGATATTCTGATTTAAAAAAAATATATAGATCTATGCTGAAACATTTGTTCATTTCCAAAGATTTATTTAATATCAAAAATCGTTGTACTGTTTATAAATGGTTCAATAAATATTTTCATTATGACTCGATTTTTAATACCTGATAACTGACGTAAAATAACCTTTGATATAAATCAATAATTTTTTTTAAGCAAAATATGTTTGATTTAAATTAATTCATATAAATCAGTGCAACCCTGAAAAAAATACTTTTATTGTCGAATTGAACCGAAGCAATACCTGCTTTCAAAAATTTGTTGCTTGTTATAATGAAAATATTTCAGCAATATTCTAGCAGACGACAACTTACAAAAAATTGACTTTGTTTGGAAACCCTTATTGCTTTGATTTTATTCGACAATGGACGTATTTTCTGACACTTTTTAACTTCGATTACGTGTATAAAAATGCTATAGAATTCCGCCACTGGTCATAAAACTTAAAAAAAAGAAATGACAATTTCTGATGCGAATAGAAACGAAATATATTTTGTTAATTTCCAATATTTCTTTCACGTTCTTTAAAATATGAAAAAAAAAAAATGAATATACATTAGGGTGTCCCTTATTTTGCAAAACTTCGAATTTTTCAGGTCGGTCCCCTCAAAAGTTTTAAGTTTGAGGAGAAAAAAATTGTGGAATTTTTTCAGATTTTTTCAGTTGAACTAACCCGTGCCACCAAGGGGTTCAAGTTTAAATGACATTTAACATGGGATTTGGTGGTGTTCATGATCAAAATTGTATAACTTAGCCAAATTTCAATCAAAAAATCTGAAACTTTGGAATAATATGTTTTTGACATCGCTGAATTCAAATTTAATGTCAAAATTGACATTTGAATAAATGACAGCTGTCAAAATCGCTGTCAAATTTTCGTCAGCGATTTTGACAGCTGTCATTTATTCAAATGTCAATTTTGACATTAAATTTGAATTCAGCAATGTCAAAAACATATTATTCCAAAGTTTCTGATTTTTTGATTGAAATTTGGCTAAGTTATACAATTTTGATCATGAACACCACCAAATCCCATGTTAAATGTCATTTAAACTTGAACCCCTTGGTGGCACGGGTTAGTTCAACTGAAAAAATCTGAAAAAATTCCACAATTTTTTTCTCCTCAAACTTAAAACTTTTGAGGAGAGCGACCTAAAAAATTCGAAGTTTTGCAAAATAAGGGACACCCTAATATACATACTAGGAAAAATAATAGGAAAGGAGTAATAAAAACACAAATCATATATACACTTTGCAGAGTTTTATTTTGAAATCTATTATGGTGTGGTAGGTACTCGGTTATCACAAACATTATAGTTGGGTCCCAAGGCACAGACACATGGCTGCAACATTGAAATCGCATTTTTTTGTCCTTTTTTTATTTTTCTTTAATTTGTAAAACGGGAATATTGCAACTTGGAATTTGCCATATTTCTCTTTTTGTCCCAACAAAAATTCGTTTGTAATCGAAACAAATACATTTAATTCTTAGCTACCATACATTTTGTTTTTTTTTTCCACAAGCAATTAAAAATGACGTAATTTATGATTGGTTTGTATGTATATATAAATATGTATACATAATTTTAATTGCTTTAACAGTTTCATAAGATTGAAAATTTGAAAGTGTCCAAACAAAAAGACAAATGTGTTTTTTACATCATTGAATAATTTTTTAAATTTAACTCGAGTTAAAAATAAAATATTTACACACGGTGCTTATTCCAAGTTACAGTTACAATGTAATAGTTTTTGTTTATTTCCTAAAATACACTACTTTTTTTACGCTTTTTTGTCACGAATTTACAACATATATCTATATGCTAATACGATTTAAGGGATTTTTTTAGGGGTAAATGTACATTTATACATCGTATCATTTGTTTTAAATAGAGTGTTTTTTTTACCGAAGTTTACGAGAAATATTATTTAGAGCATTTTACTAGTTTTTTTATCATATAAAGAAAACGTTTTTATTTAACGGTCGAGCATATTTAAGCACTGTATTGTGTAAAATACACTTTACAAATTTATTTTGATATATATATAAGTACACTGCAAAGATATATAATATAGATTCGATTATTTTAGAAGTTTATAAGACAGTTACATGATAAAAAGACAGAAAACAGGTACGTCACAGGGTCCTTTTTACCATTTTTTTTTTATAATTCACACCAGCTAGTTTACATCTCACTAAAATTATCTTGTACTTTCATAATAGCTGGTGCTTAGAAGTCTTTCGTTTACAAGAATTATTATAACAGAGAAAAAAATAAGTATTCTAGCCAAAGTTTTCATCATTTGTATGAAAAAAATTATTATTTTATGAGTAATATTTAATTGTCGTAAAAATAAATTTAGTTCTAATTATGTATTTAAAAAATACATGATACAGAGTATTTTTTATATGAAAAAAAAATATATATTATTTCTTAAATTATTAATTTTGCCAGTCAGTTTTAAAATATTCTTTCAAGTAAAATACAGATTATTTGTGAAATAAATAAAAACAATTTTATTGTATCAATGATTCTTAAACTATAAAACGAATTTTAAATAGTAATCTGTGGATTTATTTTCTGGATTTTAAATTTTCTTACAGAAAAAGTTATCTGAAATTCGGTATAATTTAAATAACCCTGAGCTGTGATAAAAATACTACAATTTTAAAAATAACTTTTTAATAATTTGTTCCTAAGCTATGTAAATTTTTTGAATTAATAGTTTAAGCAACAATTAAAATCAGACATGTATAACGCACACTTTTACAAATATAAAAAAAATTCAGTTTTACGATACTGTATTGTATGCTTGAATAAAGTTTGATAATTGAAATCAATTTATTTTTCGTTATAGAACAAAATTTTATTTTGATAATCAATTTTAAGTAATAAATACGTTATTATAACTCAATAACAAAAACATTGTTTGTTTTTAATATAAAAAATGAATAGATGAAAACCTGGTTACTAATAAAATGACTAAACTTATTTTCTTATTGGTAAAGTTTCACCAAGCCGCTACGAATTTCACACATGAACTACAGTATAATCTATCATTACAAACTACAGTTTTGCTAAGATGCAATGAAATTATTAGAAAATTCTCCCCTTTTTTTGCATTTCTCGGAATATTGCAATGTCCCAGATATGCATTTGTTCTTGTAAACGAAATAAAAAAGCGGCATCTACAAGCGATTAACATTAAGGCACAACAAAGGGATGGTTAATTTGAAAAGGGTTGTTTTTTTTCTTCAAGAACGGTTCGTTTGTTTTTGCGTGTTTCAAATATTATTGTTAACGCACAAGCAGTTATGTTCAGCAAATTGGATCGGTCATTTTTTTTCTCTGTATTTGCAAACATAATGTTATGTGTAACTGTCTATACAATATTTTCTATGCTTCGTTGTTTGCAGTTTTTTTTTTCTCCAGTAAGAACATAAAATCTGTACCCGGGCTTGATTTTTCAAGTTATTTCGTCCCTTAAAAAGTAATTATTTTGTTTTGTTTTAAATTATTAAAGATTAGGTATTCCTAATGAGTCACTTAATTTATTTTTGTAAATTATTTCCACTTTGTATATTTTTTTTTGATTTAAACATTTACTGAAAAGGACTAGAAGAAATAGTCGAAAATTAAAAACAAAATTGAATATTTAAATAAAATTACGAACATTAAAAAAACCTAATGGTTAATAATTATTATAATTCAGTTTATAAAATTTAAATTTTATGAAAATTATTTGATTTTAATTGCTTTATGAATAATTTACATAAATGTTTAATATTATATAATTATTATTTTTTTCCTGTAAAACATAAATTATAATGGAGTTTATGAAATAAATTTTTTAATAACAAATAAATTTTGAAAATTAAATAAAATTTATTGATTTTTAACGATAATTTGATTATTTAAATTTCGCAATTTGTATGTATTAGTGGAATCTGATCAAATAATTCTTTTAATATTTTTTAAGGAGACGAAACCACTTTGTTATTATCAAAAAAATGCCATACCACCGATTTCACATTTACAACGACTTTCTCAAAATAAAAACAAAAATAAAGAAAAACTTAAAAATATTATATATTTTTATTAATTTTTTTTTATCGTAACACTCAATAGCGACAATCACGTTCCTTGAGAGCTTATTTGTAAATTTGACCAACAAACGTTTGCTGGTTCTAGTAGAAATATATTGATTTTTTTTTATTATTATTTTTAATGCGAAGATAACATAATTATTTAGCTGTTACAGCTACTTTGGTAAGAGTACGTAGCTTTTCAAATTAGAAATGCATTTTTTCCCTGCGATAAATATTATCTAATATTGCTCTTAACATAAGCAAAACGTTCGTCGCACAAGTCTACAATTGTTGTTTCATCATTAATAAATAAAATATAAATCACTATTAGTTTATCGATAATTTTAGAATGTATTTCGTTCGAAACGTAAAAAAATGTATATAAAAGAAATTAGTCATCCACAAATTAAAATATTTATTTCTCAATTTCAATTACAATATATTTTGAGTGAGAAATAATAATTTTTTTTATGTATAAAACAAAAGTGGATTGACAAACCCGTGATTCGTTCTGTGTCGGTTTAAAAATCATTTCTAATTTGAAGAAGCCACATTATTTTTTATACAATAATATTTTTCCCCCATAAATTATTATATTATAATAATAATAATAACATAATACGATAATAAATGCTATGTACTACCGTGGTGTACTTCGTCCATTTTTCAAAAACCAACACAAACAAATATTGGTTTATATGCGTGTTTTACAAAAACAAAAAAAAAATGAACAATATCTGCACTTTTTCTATACGTATAATAAAATTTCCCTAACTTAAAGCGTAGTTATTGTAATTAGAAACGAAATTATTATATGCATTAATAAACAATCAACTTTTTTTACACTGGTGGATTTATGCAACTTGATTTTCGCGTTCTCTTGTTAAAATATTTTTCAAATTTTCAAATAACAACATTCGATAAAGTTTCTTTAATTTTTTTAAATTTATTTTACAAATAACAAATCAGTTTGTTTTCATGTCAAATTTCACTTAATAATCAACGAAATATAATTCACAAAATTATAGAATTATTTCGAAATTCGATTGATTGTAAAATTTGACATACAATATGATTATCTTTTGTTTTGTACAAATTTCCTATGTGGACGTTTACTAGTATAGAATTCACTTTTCGTATATTTGCATTCGCTTAAAAAACTAGTAAATATATTTGCATCAAAAATACATTAATATTATTTTCTGTACAATTTACAACTATACAAATATAACTTAAATCCACCAGTGTTTACATTCATTCACGTTTGTTTTTCTTTATAAAATATATTAACGTCTATAACTAAAAACTTCAAAAAAATCAACGTTATAATACAAATATATATATATGTATGTATAATAATTTTTTTCATATTTTTTTTTTATATTTCTCATTTTATATTTGTGTTTGAAAATGAAAACATGTAGTTTTTGTTTTTTAAATATTTCGTACTGCGAGATTTGTTCGAAGTTAGTATTAAATCAGTTCTCGATTAATTAATTGCACCATTTTTCAAAAAATGTTAATTAATTTTCTGGTTTTCGCGTTATTTGGAAACTTATCTTTTTTTTTATTTTCGTTTTTATTGAAATAAATAAAACTGCGGCGATTATTTATATTTATCGTTTTTCCGATATCGAACCGTTTCGAATATAATATTTTAAACGTTTATTTTTTTTGTTTTGAGTCGTACGTAAAAGTGAGCTGTAATTAATTTTCTAATTCTAAAATTTACAGCGGCTAACATGTTTAACATCTTAGCTAAAAATAGTGATTATTTTTTATTTATTTTTTTTTTTTTGTTTTCTTTTTTCTTTTTGATATATTATTTCTCTGTTTTAACGTTATTAATTCTAACGAATATGAAAATATAGTTCGCGCTCATCTCGGGATATTATTATTTTTTTTTTAAATAGAGAAAGCATCAAGTTTGAAATCACGTTTGTAAACATCGATGCAACAAAGCTACATATAAACGACATTTACTCTTGCATCTGTTTATACGAATAAAGACACTGAACTAGCATGTCTTTTGGCCATATAATTAATTTTATTTTTTTAGTAATCATGATTGTAATATAGCTATTTTTTAAAATTTATAATCTTATAAGAGATATCGCGTTTCTCAATATTAATCTCTTCATGATTTATTTGACCGACAGCTACTAGAAATTTTTTTTTATTTACTATCTCGGAAAAAACTACTTTTCGAATGAATTACCACCAAGTCGTGTATTTTTACCGATAAAATATTCGAATATTCAATCGCGAAAATATTGTTTTAAGTACTACACAACTTTGTTATGAAGTTAACAACACCTGCGAAATAAATTTAATTAATAATAATAAAAGTGGTAATCCCGTTGCTATGAAATAGTCAAAATAAATCTATCTCTATATATCGCAATTTTTATAATCTGCTTACTAAAACGTGTTCCCATCATCTCAAGACCACTTATTAAATATATAGAAACGACAAGTGTTTGTGTGTGTGTGTATGTGTTGTACTCAGATTCCACCAAAAAACGAATTAAATGTGTTCTTTATTTATTTTTTGAGATATGATATTCCTCACTATATCGATAAGATTTTTTTTTCCGCAACGAATTCGCGCGCACGCATTTTTAGGCCGTTTCGACGCCGACTCGATTCGAATTCGTTAAAAGTGCGCATACGTTTTGCCTTATTCTACGAAGAAAACTTAACTGTTTAACTTGTTCCCCGCCAAAATTGAAACAATTTATAACTGTATTCTTTTTACACAAAATCACCATCGCGTTTTTAATCATTATATCGAGCAAAGATTCATTATATTATCATACTTATTCCCGTTATATAAAAATATTATGAGAAGAATTAACATACACTTCATGCAAAAAATATGATTGTTGTTGATATTTTTGTTAAAAGAATACAGTGTTAACGCTCAATTAAAAACCACAATAACATCTTATATTGCAACAAGTTGCAAACATTTGGGATATCTAGTAAAATTTCGCTACGCGATAACTACAATAAAAATAATTCACAGTTAACCTGTGCGATTAAAATATTTAACAATTAGTTGCACACTAAAAAATTTAGACCTATATAGAATAAAATCCGTGAGATGTAAATTTAACCTCTTTCAAACTTTCGACATATTTATTTCTAAAGTATAATTTAATTTAAATTATTTTTATCTTTCCGATAGTTTTAAAGTATTAATGCATACATGCATTACATAATAATACTAGTATAATTCGCAGTAAAAATAAGACAGTTTTAATAATTATAAAAATTACACCAAATAAATTCTATATAAGTCGAAATTTTTTAATAAACAAAAATAAATTGATTTCTGAAACACGTCACGACAATAATAAATTTAAGCGTACAGGTTTGCTGCGAGAGTAAAAAATAAAAAATATTGATCGAAGATAATATAATATAAACAACGTATTGTTTATATGTTTTGAGACGTGCAGGGACCCGAAGTGTGCTTAAAAATCTACAACTTTCCGCATTTTGTGATTAAAATAGTTTTAGTCGGTTTACCGGTCGTGTCGCCGTACGTGCTGATCTTTTCAACGAGTTCGAGCCCTTCCACAACGTGACCGAAAATACCGGTGAAGCCTCGCATCTCTTGCAGTATGATCCGGAACTGTGAGCCGACCATGCCGAGATTATCGTGTCGTTTCTGTGTCCGTCGCATTCCCACGGTGCCTCGTACCGCCATCAGTTTCGTGTCGTCGGGCATAAAGTAACCGTCCTCGAAAATGGAGCGGCCGCCGCGGCCGTTATTCAGCTCGAAATCGCCAGTGATAACGCTTTCGCCCTCCCAGCATTGAAATATCGAACAGCCCTTGTAGCCCATTCCGATTTCGCCCGTCGCCAAGATGCCGAAATTCTTGGACATTTTCGGTGCGACATCCGGTCGCACTTCGATTACGATACGACCATGCGGCGTTCCATTCACGTCTATGTTGAAGTAATACAGCGGATAGATGTTTGACGGATTGCGTATGATACTTTGCGGTGAATGAATAACATTCGGTACCATTAGTGCGTTGTCCGGATAAGCGTTCTTCGGTGATGCGAGTATCAGATGGGGCGGTGGGGCGTGCGGCGATGTGATCAAATGTGGCGGTAAAGCGGGATGTAGGGGTGTTGTGGATGAGGCATGATAGTCGATGTTACCGTTCTGCACGTGCTGTTTGCTGAGTACGTGACGGGAGTACAGCTGGGACATGCAGTAGTTGGCTAGGAATAGGATCGGATTCTGTTGCGATGGGGTGAGTAGACGTGAACTGCCCGGCAATGGCATTTCACCGCTGTGAATATTAGCGAGTGCCTGCTTCAGCAATTGGAAATCGAATACGACGGTCGAGTTGCGGATCAGATCGTCGAGTTGGCACTGAAGATACATCTCCTGGTAGCGCGTCTGCAGGCGCTGCTTGTCCATGTTGAGGGTCGAATAGAGGCTGTGCATCTCGGTGGGGTTATCGACGATGGCGAGGTTCGTACGTGCCTTGCTCAGATTCTCGCGCGCTTCCGACAGCTCGAAATAGGTGAGGCCATTGGTCAGATCGGCTTCGACATGCGTTTTCAGCGTAACGCACGCTTCCAGTACTTTGAGAAGAAACTCGCGCTGTTGCATCGCCAAACGTTGTATTTCCGATAGCATCTTGTTCATGGAGACGAGCTCCATTTGAATTTCGGTGATGAGTTGATCTTTCGCTTCGTTCTGCGACTTGATCTGGTGGTTCGCGTGATCGCTGGTGGTGGCGCATGCGCGACATACGGCCGCGCAACACGTGTGACACCACAATGCCAATGGCATGGCGTGTGTATGACAATTCTCCGAGATTACTTTGCTAGCCTTTTCCGGTGGCTTCGCTCCGAGTTTTAGTTGCGAAAAGTTCTTAACCAGCGACAGCACTGGCATGTAGGTGGGCAGCGCTTCGGGGCCCAGATCACCTAATTCCGTTCGTTTCCAGCAATGTACGCAGAACAATTCGCCTTGGCCTTTCATTAGGGAGGTACGCATGCATTGCAAACAGAAGTAATGCTTGCAGGACAACAACTTGGGGATTTGGTCATTTTCATTGAACTTCTGTTTGCAAAAACCACATAATGTCAACTCTTCGAGCTCGGGTGCTAATGATGAATCCATTTCTACCTGTTGGCAAAATAAAAACACGGTGACACGTCACTTGACACAACCAATTACCAATGACATACATATTACTTATATACATATATATGTGTGTGTGTGTGTGTGTGACAGTGTGTATATGTGTTTGTGTTACACATTTCCTAGTTTATTTCATTCGAAAAAATGGGATAGTGGTTGGTTATTTTATTAATAGTATGCATGTATTATTGTAATTTTGAAAAGTCATTAGTTGCTATGGTAAAAATGGTCGTGATAAAAATTCAATAATGTGTTAGCAGGTGTCATCAATAAATGGACATGTGTTGCTTTTACCATGTGCTTATTTTGTTATATGTGTACTACTTAGAGAAAAGAGGAACGAAATGCATTATTTGTGTTCGTGTTTATTTCCCGCCAGTTTCAAAACAATCCCTTTAACTACAGTAGTGCATGTGTGTCCAAACTGCGTCAACAAATAATGGCATTTACTGTAATTGATAGGCTTAAGGTATTTCACTGTCATACATATCATATCAGTACATAATTTACATAAAATTTGATTAAATTTCAATCCTACCGTTTATATATACGACGTAACACAGCCTTTTTAATCCGATTTAAACGCGATACGTAACGTTTGGTCGTTAAAAAACTTCGATTTTCGGCAACGATTTACGCGTGTTTGTACTTTGTATCGATATATACGATTACGAATAACAAATGATAAACTAATAATGATTTAAATTATATAACTATTATGTGCCGACATGATCGGCTACCGATATTACGAATAACTTAAAATTATTGTGGCCAACACTATGTGCCACATCATGTTGACGACTGATCGTTCTCGCAACACTCGTGCGAGGACGCATCGCGCCTATGTTCACGCTGATCGATGGCGTTAGACGCGCTCGCCGCCAAATTTAAATTCCTATCGATTATTGCGTCATCACATTTTCAGCTCAATATTGCCATTTATTTATACAATTATGCAATTTTTTTAGTATTTATTTAATTTAACATTACATTTTTTTTATGGATTTGAATTATTTACACTTTAAAATAGACCAAAATAAATGTTTTAAAAATTAATACAAACTTAGTAAAAAAAAATAATTCAATTTATTCAGCTGTTAGGGGGTACGTTTAGCTATAGTTTAATTGTGCGCCAACATAATATTTGTCACTTTCTATTTTTCTTTACAGGAGAAAGATTCATACGGGAATGAAGTACCACGTTTAGCGCGTCCATTGCCCGTCGAATATCTTCTAGTAGATGTTCCAGCTTCAACACCGCTAACACCACAATTTACATTCAATACCGATACAAGTAAACGTTACTTCCCAGTTGAGAATCGTCTGGTTGATGGGCATATTCAAGATTTCAATTCCCTATCATCGTATCTGTCACAGTTCTCTCCGCCCGAATTTCTAACAGCAATTTCCGATTTCCATCTACTGGTTTATATTGCCACAATGGATATGCTGCCAATGAAAGACTATATGGATCCGCTTTTACTTGCTGTACGAAATCAGAATTCCGAGCAGGCCTTGGAGTGGTGCCGATCGGAACATTGGGCTACCGTTGAACAACTGATAGCTGCTAGTAATACATCGCCGCCAAATTCAAGGTAATTTTATTATTATGAGTAAGAATTTATTAAGGGGGTATATACCTTTCTCGAACTAAAAAAAATCGACTAATTTTATGAATTTTTTTCTGCGAAACTATAAAAGATATTAAACCGCGGTTTTCTGATGGTGAGAGAATAGATTTTGAACTGCTTTTAGGAATTTTTATTTCTATTTTTCTTGGAAATTATCCGAGTTCTAAACCTTTCTTCGAAGTTCTGCAAAACCGAACGACTTTGCGATAGCAATAGCTTTGTTCGCGGAACACATCCCGAACTAGTTCCGAACAAGTACGCATGCGCGTTTTAATTTTGATCGTTCACAAAGGCTCAAAATCGTACGCCAAAATGTTACTGCGCGTGCGTACTTGTTTGGGATATGTTCCGCGAACAAAGCTAATGATAACTCCTGCCCTATTCATCTGAAACAAAAATCAAAAGGCACCCTTAAAGTATGATATATTATCTGGTTTTCGACCGATTTTTTTCAACAAATATTCATTCGATACAAAATAACGACATTTGGAAAAAAAAACTTTTTCTAAAGGTCGCCATTTTCTATTCTTTCACCCCCCAGAAAACCGCGGTTTGATATCTTTTATAGTTTCGCAGTAAAAAATTCATGTTTGTCGATTTTTTTCGATCGAGAAAGATATATACCCCCTTAACGGAGAGTGTGAACAAATAAATTAACTACAATCTTTTTCGCTTATTTATTCAGTATTTGAAAATGCTTTTTTTTATTTGTCAATTGTTTTTATTGCATTTTCGACTTACATACGATTTTTTTAAAACAAAAAATATTTTATAAACTACTATGTTGTATACCATCTTATAATATTATTATATATTTTTAAAATAAAGTTTCTGAAGAAGACTACCATATAAGTGAGAATTTCAATTAAAAATTGACTCAAATTGAAACATTTGTGTTGTGTTTTTAGGCCGGGTAGCGTGGCTGCAGACACCGGATCAAGTGATAGCCGACAAGGTGCTCATGGCGGTGGTGCCGAATCTCTATGGATGTGTCCATTCTGCACCTATCTTAATTCCAGTGATGTAAACGTGTGCGAAATGTGCAGTTTACCTCACTAGACTAGACACATTTAATCCCATTCAAGTAGGTTGCATTCATATTTCTAAATATAGTTCAAACTCATATATTTTCTCTGTTTCAGAAATGTTCAAGTTAAACTTGTCTGGGGATGGTAAAAAAAAAGCGGTATATTATTTTTTATTATATTATTATTATTATTTAAAAAGGTTACTTTTCATGTGATTTAGTAGCTATATATATACATAAATTATTTAGTGATGTATTAAAAAAAATAATAAATTTTAAAGCGCAATTTTCCTCTATAAAAATTACTCTATATATTTATAATTAATTTTTAAGTATTGTAATTCTGTGCACATTTGGGGAAAAAATAATTATATTACTTAATTATGAATGATCAGTTGAAGAATATAATAAATTACTATTCACATTTTTCTTTCTTTAGTGTGAATTTATCAAACATTCTGTAAAATATTCATGCTGCTGGATGGAATATATGAGGTAGTTTGAGAGCAACAATCATTTTTGTAGTCAATTTCATATTAATGATTAATTTTATCAATATTCCTTTCTTATAATTTGTAACGTTATTGAATTTTTTCCAATATTAAGTCAATAATGATTTTAACTATGAAACTGGTTGCTTTATTTTATTTTATTTTGTTGTAACTGTGTATGGTGAATTGATGATTAATAAAAATTGTGAATTAAGCAAGTTTGTTGTTTATTTTAATTTGTTAACTCTTATTAATTATATAACTTAAGCATACATTTTTTAAATATATTTTTTTTTTTTTTAATTCTGACAAACAATTATAGTACCAGAAGAAAATCTGAATTGGTGATACCACTTTGCAAAACAAACAAGTGTCAAAATTAAGTGTTGTATTGGGGGACCAAAACTATACAACGTTTTTCCCAATAACATTAAACTCTTGAACGGTAAAAAATTTAATAGGCGCACTAAAGATATACATACTTCTGTAGAAGACTATTTATTCTTTTGATGATTATTTTAATTTTATGACTTGATTTTTGAGCAGAAAGTGACATTAATTTGTTGAGCCCAGATTATTGCGACCGAGGCTAAGTAATCTGGGCGAAACATAAAAAGAACATTCTGCTCCGAGTGATATATGCTATTTTTTCATCAAGCGTTTTAAACAAAACTAAACTAAAAATACATACCGAGTAACCTTGACTTTACTAAACATTAGTAGAATAGTATGTGTATGTATATATTTTTATATTTATTATGCGATTTGTGAGAATTAATGTTTTGTTGGTCGAATATACGCACGCAATTTCTGACAAATCTGGCGCTATGCATTGCATTTCTTCAGACATTTTCTATAATCAAATTCAATCGAAACAATACAAATTGTTAAATACACTAGATCGTGTTTCTTTAGTCGAATATGCAGTTTCTTACAAATTGGCGGTGCACATTGCATTTCTTCAAATATTTTTAATATTTAAATTGCGAAAATGAAGAATACAATACTTAAATTGATGTAATAATTTTTAATATGACCGCCGAAGATCTCAGATTAAATACACATACATGTTTGGTGCCACCAGTGATATGTATATAGTGATTAATTACTGTACAATAATGTATATTATTGTACTAGTATGACCACCTACATAGTTAATATAGTGTAACGTAATATCAATATTTTCATACGCTTGAAAACTAAAAGCATTAAGATAGCATGACAAAAATCATAATTGATTTTGCTCATGTTCTCTTGTTTACTTTTCTCAAATAAATAAGAATATTTTTTGAAGAAATTCAATTAAATTTTGTTTATATGATAAGCAAAATATTATTGACAAAATCAAGGTAGGTTCGAAATAAGGAACGTCTGATCACCGTTGTAGAGAATAGAATAAAACTAGATTGTGAGTAATTTGAAGATATATTTGCCAAAAAGTACAAATCAAAAAAGTCAAAAAAAAACCTAAGTTGTTGGGGGTTTGGTCTACAAAACAAAAACAAAAAATCATTCATTCTTGACAATATAAAGACATAAAAGCAACAATTTTGAACTTGTTCACTAATTATTATTATTATTATCAGTGTGTTATAACACTGAACAAACATTATATATTTATTCACAGAATATATTTTCATTTGATATTCATTTTGAAGTATTATTACTAAAAATATAATATATAATAATAGTTATTGAAATAAAAAGGCTATACAATATTTAATAATATAATTACAGAGACACTTAAATTAATCTAGTGACAAATATACTCAATATCATTTGCAAAATAACCTCTCCTTCGCTTCACAAAAATACAAGCATGCACGTCATAGTTTGAAAAATTATTCTTTCGTCAAAAAATATTCAAGAATTTAATTTTTATTTTAACTTTATGTACAAAAAGTTCTAATTAAAAAGAGATTAGATGTTTGTTTGTTTTTTTTTTCATTCATTTTTTATATACTTTCATTTCTTATTTACTAAAAAAATAAAATCCTAGAGACCTTTTTCTCTGCGATTTTTTTTGTTTCTCCATTAAACATAAATCAAAAAATATATTCACAATACACAGAGCAGTAAACTAAAAGGTCTATTATTAAATAAAACAAAAATTAATATTAAACTAGGCACCGAAAGTTTTCAATAATACACAGTGTACATTCAAATTTCATACATATATAAACATTAAATTTTCACAAATAATCGCGCACTGTGTACATATACATATGTAAAAAACATATTAAAGTTAGTAATTTATCCATTTTTATGGGTGCCAACCATTCAAAATGTGTTTTTTAAAACCTAAATACGTTAATTTATACTAAAACCAGATTTATTAAAATTACCACGCATCAGTTAAAATCAAGCATTACACAGTTTAGAAATTATTTTTTTATCTACACTTATTTGTACAAAAATTTTATTTATTTAAAACATCGACTAAAGCCTATCTTCTACTAATTTTATTTACCTATTTCATAAGTTTGGTTAAGTCTGCTTAATTATACATAAAATAGATAAAACAATATAGCATTGAAATATCACGATATATTATTTTTCATAAGATACATTTCTAAACACAATATTGTTTTAAATATTTGATAGAAATAAAACAAGCGTGTAATGCTTTATTTCAAATGTAATTTTATTTGAATTCAGCTTGATTATATATGAAAATACATATTCAATTTTGTCATGTTTAGTGATAATTTTTTAAAAAATCTGGAGCCATTTAGATTATTGTTTCACTTAAAATTTCCATTCATCAATAACTGGGAATCTAAACGAAAAATTAAAATTCTGTAATAAGCAGGAGATAGATGACTATATTTTAGCCAAAACTAGATATCGCTACATCTCGCAGTATGTGTTACAATATTTTAAAACATTTTAATCTAAGTATTTTTATTCTAATCTAAAAATCTCTAAATTTGTTTCAGAGATATTATATATTCAATTTGCAAATACAGAAAATGTTAGTGCAGGGCTCCAATTTTATAACTTAATTTTTACTCTTCCCTACTCCTCTAGAGGTGCAGATTTGAATTCTACGGCTCTTGTTTATATGTTTTCGATTAATACAAAAAGTATGGTTAGTGTAATATTTCATAATTATATTTTTAATTATATACAGTACTTTGATGAACATAGATAGACAAGGAATTTATTTGTAAATTTATATTGTTGATTTGTGTAGGAAACGACTTCTTCGTGGTTCAATAAATCCCTTTTTGCGAAAAAGTTGAAATTTACAAAATCGCTTAAATGAACAAAATTCGATATGGCGTCTAAAGAAATGGAAAAGCAGAATTGAATTTTAAATTTGTAGAAATTAAAGTTATAAAATTTAGATCCAGTACATAAAAAAAAAATTAGTGTTAAATACTTAAAAACTAACAAATTTAATGATTTTTAGTTAAGAATAAAAATTATTTACTTAGATTTAAGGGAAGTAAAAGAGACTTTGGACTTCTTTCAGAAATTTTTATTTTTGTTGAAAATCGTCCTAAAAGAAGTTCAAAGTCTATTCTTTCACTTCCAGAAAATCGCAGTTTGATATCTTTTGTAGTTTCACAGAAAAAAATTCATAAAGTTAGTCGATTTTTTTAAGGTCAAGAAAGATATGTTGTACCCCCTTAAAACTATTATCAACATTTTTGTTTTGGCTTACACTTTACAATGCCATGATATCTAGTTTAAGTTAGACTAGATAGTCATCTAAGCTTTACTTTTCACAAAATTTGAATACCTCTTTTAAATATCTAGTTATTGACATTGAGAATTTTAAGTGAAACATTCTGTATTTATATAATAAAAAAACAATATAATAAAATCTGCATATACTTATTACTCATAATTTGCATTATAAAAGCATTGTGTTCTACACACAATTAACAATGACAGACTTTATAAAACTTTTTTTTTAATGTTTGATATGATCTTGTTTTTAAGTATTCTATTTTTATATCAGAGCTATTTATATATATATATATATATATATATATATATATATATATATATATATATATATATATATATATATATATATATATATATCTAAATCCATAAACATGTTACAGACATGGCAATTCCGTTTGTTTTCCTTTAAATACAGGCGTAGTATTACAGCTCATAATAGTCAATAGAAAACCTTTAAGCATTTTTTTTTTATTTATTAAAAAAAATCTTTTTTTTTTTTATGTATATTTATATAATTTTTTCCCTGTGAGATTATTATTATTTTTTATGTATATTTAACTAATTTTATCTCATATTTATATAATATTTTTTTGTGTTTTTCTCCCTCATTTTGTGACGATTATTCCTTTAGCTTATGTAGTTTTCTGTTTTTCCTGTTCATTCTTCAATCGGATTTGTGCGTAACTGGTGGAAATTCTTGATCGTCGTCAAATTTAAATCCGCCCTTTGGTGGTGATTCGGCTGCCGCTGCCATCTCGCGAAATTTTTCCGAATCTATTAAATAGAATACTGTAGAAAATATATCGGGGCAACAATATTCGAAATTTTATTGTATAATAAATATATATAACGTGCTCGGATGAGTTGAAAAATGTTTGTAAATGAATTATAAGAATTGTATGTATTATATATATAAAGTGTGAACATAAAAAGCGGACCAGCACCACATGTGTTTTGTTATTAATTTGAGAAGCGGATAAACAATGGGTCAAAAATTTTCACTCCAAACAAGAGAAAACATATATATGATATTCTCTTCACTTACTTGCAGATATGATTTGATCTAACCCCCCTTTATTTGATAAATATTATATACTTTTGTAAGGGACTAACTAAGGGCCGGTTACGAAAAACATTGTTAAACATTAATGGGTCTTTTCTGTACCACTTCCATTAAAAATAACAGTCTACTGATATAAGAATTCAGAGATTCTGCAAGAAAAACATTTATGTGCAACAAAATTACTTTACGGAATCTAAGAATTTTTATTTTAATAAGCTGTTAATTTTAACAAAACTGCTACAGAATACCACCCACTTATAAATCGATTCTCTCGTTAACTTGCCTAGTTAACACATTGTTTAAGTTAACAAACGTTTTATGCAACATATTATATAAAATATGATAACGTTTTTCTAAACTGTACCATATACCTAACGTAAATTGTATAAAATTACCAAATTTAATTGTTATTTTTCAAAATTAAGTGATTTTTTATATAATTAAATTCTTACATAACTAGAGTAACATTTATATATTTGAAAATATCTTAATTAATAAAAATAAAACTAAAATAATTTTATAAAAAATAAATTTAATATTTATTATTAAAATTAACAGAATATAAAAATCTAAGAATCATAGAGGACAGTAAAATATTTCCATATTTTACAAAATCCAAATTTTTTGTTTTTATATTTTGTTAATATAAACTTGATAAACTATAAAAAAATAAATTCAATTATTTGATCAATTTGTAAATTTTACGAGAAAAAAATTCTTAGATTTATTCCAACAATAAAATGGATATAATTTCGAAACTGTTTGAAAAATATGCATTATATAATAAAGTAAAATTATAAGTTTGTGTTCAAACTACCGATTTTTCGACAGTCTATAAATATAAAGAAGAGGCGGACTTTTTCCACAGCTGATTTTGGATATTGAACCAGTAAAATAATATATTCTATAATAAGTCAAATATTTATTTTGCACTAGCTGCAAGAAAACATCATATGGTTCATTGCAAACAATTTTAAACCTTATGCATTGTTTCTCATGGCAAACTTACGATATTTCAATTTTAATAACTATATAATATTGTCACGAAATTTTGTATATAAGTGTAGTATTCCGATAATTGAAATACGACGAAAGCAGATGAATTACAATAATATATTGTTACGAATTTTAATTTATGTTGACGGTTCTTATTTTTGGCAAATAAAACACCACACAGTAGATTTAGATTAAATGAATATAGTTTATTGAACGAAAATGTATTTATTTAAACAAATTTAGTTTATTTTCCCTCTGTTCGTCAACGAACTCACTCTCACTTTGAACTCGCAAAATGCAGGGTAAATTTTAAAAAAATCACAACTTCGCGCCAAAGCGCGAAATTTACTTCAAATATTTTGAATTTTTACGTCCTTTTGTTGTCAAAGTTTGACAATTTTTAAAGTCAAAATATGTTTTTTTTGTACGGGGTGTGGCGGGAGTGAAATAGTTTAAATGGTCCATCATCTTGCATGATCTTATAGATGAGACTTCAATTTTTTTTCGGACGCAAAATTTCTTTCAATTTTGTTCAAAATCGGTCGAGTTATACCGATTTGAAGAATTGATATTTTTTCTGATTTTTCTAGTGGCGCGTTTATGTTTTTTTTTACGAGTGTATATTGAGTAGTTTCTTCAAACAGTTCTCAAAAAATTAATTCAATATTTTGTTGAAATAAAACTTCTTAAGTTCGTTCGAGCACTAGTAAAGAAACCTTATAAACTATCAAACACATCTACCCCTAATAATTTGTAATGGCTTATTACTAGGTACGCTCAAAACAAAGCCCTTTACACACAGAACATAAACCAAAACAATATAAATGATGATATAATGAAAGCTCTGAACATTTGAGAGAGAGAGAGAGAGACAGAGTAAAATATATAAATATGTGTGCAGAACTTAACATTGTATATGTGTAAGTTAATTTTATACTGACCAGTACCTGACATTTGCCCAATGGGATTGCCTTTGACGACACCCGCGTAGCTACTAATGGGCGAGCCTTGCACGAAACAAACAAAAAAAAAATGGATTCGGGTTACCGTTTAGTTACCAGGTTAGGATTATCACAGGATCTTGTAACTCGTTATGAAACTTTTTTCAATTATTTCTACATTACAAAAACAAATCAACAAAAAAAAAAAAAAACAAAACGGCATCGACGAGTGCCACACAATAAAAAAAAAATCATTCCTTTTATTTTTTTTAAGGGGTATACTTCTTAAAAAAAAAAAGTGGCTACAGCTCTGCTAAAGGTATACAAGTCTTATGTTTTGTGCAATTAAAATCCACAAAATACTACGTTTATCTTATATATTTTTTTTTAAATAAAAACAAACAAAATAATAAAAAGTAAACACACGACTCTTGGGCGCGTATTCTCTCCTCATATTTTCGTGAAAAAGTGCTATTATTAATTTCAAAATAACTTTTTGCTTCTGCTTTTCATCAAATATAAATAGTGTTTCTATTTTTGATCATTTTTATTATATTCGGTATTATACAATTTAAATAAACTACTATAAAGTGCTTAATAAATAATTTTAAGTGAATGTTAAAAGTACTTTTGGCAAAAATCACTTTTATAAATGAAGTGAGAATTCGGGCCTTGGTTTTTTGTTTCAAAATTTAATTAATTTATTATACAATGTACATTTCGACTTGTTAGGCCACTATCAGATGACGAATGTGTTAAGAAATTTATATTTAAAACATGCTTACGGCAAAGAACTAAAATGGTTTTAGCAGTAGGGATGTGTGTTTTACTTTTTATTATTTTAATAATGTTTCAACAAATGCCTACAGCCGTGTCCGGCCAAGTTATTAAAAAAACAAACAATTACTTTGTAAATATTACAGATTTATTAAAAACAGTTAATAAATCTGTGATATTTACAAATTGTTTGTTTTTATTTCAAATACTTATCATGTATCACAAAGTAAAAGCTGATCAAATTTAATATATATATTTTTTTGTTTTATTGAAAATATTTGGTTGGCAGCTTTGCTACTTGATTCATTATTCAATTTCGTGATTAAAAACAAATTATAATCGGTAACCGTCAACATTACATACATACATATACAGGGTGATTTATGACGTCGGGGAAAAACTACACCGGATGATTCCTATGAGTAATTTAAATAAAAAACTTTAAATAACCATATGTCCGAAAATGATTTCTAACGGAACTGTAGCCGTTAAAACTTTATTACATGTAACATCAATCGCATTAGCCTTATTTATATCAGGAAAAAAAAACAAGTCATAAACTACTGAATATTTGTAAAATTACTGATTGATTTTCTAACATTTTGTTTAAACACTAGTTAACCAATTTACTAGTTATGACTTACTGGGTTCCGACAAAAATTGTCTTCGATTTTCAATTATTGTAAAATGTTTATTAAATATTTATTTATGTGTGTACAAAAATTTATAAACTAGTAAATTGGTTTACTAGTGTTTAAACAAAATGTTAGAAAATCAATCAGTAATTTTACAATTATTCAGAAGTTTATGACTTGTTTTTTTTTCTTCTGATATAATAAATAAGGCTGACGCGATTGATGTTACATGTAATAAACTTCTAACGGCTACAGTTCCGTTACAAAGCATTTTCGGGCATATGTTTATTTGAAGTTTTTTATTTAGATTACTCATAGGAATCATCCGATGTAGTTTTTCCCCGACGTCATAAATCACCCTGTATAATCACGCCATGTACTCAAAAGAATGTGGCACAAACTCTTTTCACTATGCCGCATTTATTTTCCGTCAAACATTTCTATTCAGACAATGTAACTTTTGTTTCATCCACAACATGAATATTTAAAATAGAAAAATTATAAAAATAAGCATATTATGGAATAAATAAATCAATTATAAATTAATTACATATTTCCAAATGAATTAGCTCAATAGAAAAGGGCAACTATTTCGTTCTTAACATGAATTGAGTATAGAGTTTTTATTTTAACTTTTTTTTTGACAGTTACTGAATATGCTTTATGTTTTTAGTGGCGAGATAAATGCGATTAAGTAAAAAGACGACCGTATCATCTCCTTATATAATATTTTGTCTATGTTTGTTTAATAAAAACATTTGTACAAAAAAATATTTTAATCAGAATAGAACCAAAAAATTACATACGAATAATGGTGGAATAATATTTTAATAAAAATAAGGTTTCGACAAATTTATTTATCATTTTATTATCTGTTAAAAACTAATATCAAAACGTAAAAAATAATACAATTATTATTAATTAATTTTTAATAATTATAGTTAATTATATTCAATTATAGTAAATCCTCTTATCTCACAGCATTTACTACCTGTAAAATAAATCAAAAATAACGTTTTTTTTTTTTTGGGGGAGGCCGAATAATACATCAACAAATTACTAATTTATTTTGTTTTTGCATTCTTTTTTGTCACTAACAGAACTAAATTGGATGAAATTTTGCGTCCGAAAAAATTTCAAGTCTCATCTTTAAAGTCATGCAAGATGATGGACTAAAGAACTAAAAAGAAATCTAGAAATAATAATTAAAGACAATAATACCGTTTACTAAAAATAAAAATCTAATAGATCAAAAATAAAATATTGTATTTCAAATATAAACCACATAATTCAATCAAACAATTTTCAAACAGATTTATAAAATAAGTAGATTTTAGGCCCGCTTATTGGAATCATGAATAATGATATCCTTTGACCTACAGACTAAACAGTTGCCCTAAAATGGCATGCAAATGTTAGTAATAAATATACTCTATATAAAAATATTAAATAAAACATCTTTTCTAATTTTCTAATCTAACAATATAAGATAAACGTAGACGCAGAATTTCCAATGTATCATTCTGGTAAAATGAAACCGTGGAAATTTTTGCATATTTAGTCGAAAAGTAATCGTACATAACGCAGTAATCAAAACTTGTTTTTTTTTTTGGGAGTGGATAAAAATAATAATAGGTATATTGTCGGGCGCAGTTAGATTCAAGCAAAAAACTAAAAAATTCAACGTTAATTGCTTGCTGACTGCCCTTGGCCCTTGTTAATATTGCAAGACTGTTTTCAAGAAAACTCACACACTTTAAATATAGAATCGATTTATCTATCTATGGATTATTAACATACAAAAAAATAGTACACTTGGGAATGGATTTGCAAACAAAAATCAATGAACTTGGAAAAATAAATAAAAAAATAAGTTGTGCCTTGTTATAGAAAACATTCATATTATAAATAAAGTTTTAATTTATATTTATATGGGATCGTTACGTTATAAGTTTACAATCAAAATTAGTATAATATTCAAACGAGTATGTAATGATGGTTATTATTCATAAAAATAAGTAATAATTATCATTAGATACCAGTAGAATACTATACTTACTTTTTCTAAGATTATACAATAGAAAATTTGCACTTTTCAGTTTGAAATAATTATAATTTGATAATGTCAACAGAGCTAACTCGTTAGATAGGTATTTAAAATGCAATTTCATGACTGAACGAAAACTATTGAGTAATAAACTTGCAAAATTTTAATTGTTGAAAAATATAAAGTAATATTAAGAAAGGCATATGTAAGTAATGAATTTATTATTTAATAAAAATCTATTTTATAAATATCAAAATTATTTAAAATATATTTAAAAAATAATAAATTACTTGAATAAGAGACATTAATTATTATTTTTAAAATAAAACTGTTTTAGATTATAGTTCTGTTTAAGTATTTATTTAAAAACGACATTTCGACGAACTCAATATTCGTCTTCAACAAGAAAACTTATACAAATGACATTTGTAACAGTTTTCCTAATGAAGACAAACGTTGAGTTTTTTAATAAGGAAGGTTATTGAATACTCAGTCGTCGAGATATTTATAATATTTAATAAATAACATCCAAATTAAAACGACTGAGTATTCAATAACCTTCCTTATTAAAAAAATATTTTACAGTCGAAACAAACATTTCAATGACAAAACGTTGAGTTTCGTCGAAACGTCGTTTTTAAATAAACAATTAAACAAAACTTTAACCTAAAACAGTTTTATGTTAATACAATGAGTTCTGAATTTTTTTTTATTATGTCAATTGTTTTTGTTTTTATATACATGTTTATTTACTAGAAGTAAATGTAAATAATTTCATTATAAGTAAATTAATAAAAACAAAAAACATACGTAACGATCCCACAGATAAATCAAATGGTGAAAAATATAAAAAAAAATAATAATAATTGCAAAACCATAACCAAAAAAATAAATAAAATATAAGTAAAATTGCCATTACTACAAAAATAAATAGGAAGGAATACTACTACATACAAGGAGATTTAGAAAATCGTACTAGGAATAATAAATCACAATAAAAAATATCGTGAATTAATTAGCTCTAATACCTGTATCCTGACTTTTGACGGGTTTGGGATCAGATCGGGCACCGCCTGCGGTCCCACTACCAGCTCCAGCGCCCCCATCTGTCTGCGTTTGTGGTGTTTGACCCGCCGCACCTCCTGTTGATGGTGGTGGATCGCTTCTACCATCCAAACGATATTGCTTAGTTAGTGTTAAATCACCACCTTCGTTACTATCCAAATTATAAACGTAGAGGTAACCATCGGCAGCAGCTACCAATAATCGGAGCTGATTTTGTATTCTACGATTAAGACAGAAAAGAGAATAAGAAAACTTTTAAAACAAAATAAATCGTATATTAGAAGTTCTATGGACATCTGAGAAGAATGGATAAGAATAGAATGACAAAGAGAATTTTCGACTACTTTGATATTGGCACAGATGACCTGGTTTACGAGTGTCAAAACGGACCTGAAGACGAGAAGATTAGGAACAGGAACACATTTAGAAAGAAGATTAAGGCCTTTGAGGGCTTTCAAGATAAGACAAGAAAGAAGGGGTGTGTGTATGCAGTGGACAGAGGAGAGGATGGAGCAACAGAGAGACAGAATGAAGAGGTAGTGGAGGGAAAAAAGAAAGGGAGAAAAAATAAATATTAAAATTTAAAAAAATAATCATATAATATAATAATATTAAAATTATAATATTCAAAATATATTAAATAATATTTAACAGGGTGTATAACGGAAAGTTGAAATAAATTTCCCGTATAACTCGCGCTTTTTCCCGTATAATTCCCGCTTTTTCCCGTATATTTAAAAAAATTTCCGTATGTAAATATACAAGTTTAACGATAAAGAAGTGTTAAATCGAAGTTATTTATTGCATTTTTTTATATTTATTTATTAAAATTACAGCATGGAATATGAACTATCGCAATCATCAAATTATAATTGCATCTTCTTTTTCTTTATTTCTTCTGAAATTGTATGAAGATCGCTTCTTTCGTTCTAAATCCTTAAATATTACAAATTTTTAAAAATTCACGCACAACGAAAAAATTCCTAGCATAATTCCCGCGTAACAAAATTCCCGTATAATTCCAGCTTTTCTCGCCCGTTATATACCCTGTTTAATGATAATGTAATCTATAATGAATAGGTATGCAAAAGGTATTACAAATAAAAAATATTTTTAGTTTTTATATTTAATATTTAGTAAATTATAAACATAAAAAATATTATATTGTCATTAAACATTATGTCGTCGTCACAGAAACTTGCTACTCCAGATCCTGTAACTTCTATATTTTTTAGATTTTCGTCAAATTTTCTATGTAAATTTGTTTTACTACCCGTTGATACCAATTATATATCATGGACACTATGTCCACGAATATAATAGATATTATCTTCAAAAAGATTTGTGCACTAAGTGGTAGATAAACTGTAAAATGTATTTACGTAGAAAATTTGACTAAAATCTAACAAATATAGAGTTGCAGGATCTAGAGTAGCAAGTTTCCGTTAAAAATTACACGTATAAAATTATATATTATATTTATATTCATAAGTGCATAAAAATAATTAATAAACTCTTATTTTCGAAAATCGCAAAAAAAAAATCACCAACAGCCCAACCCTGACTATATATGATAATAATTACGAGCTAATAATGTGGTAATACTTACGTAGTAATAGCGACAACATTTCGTACACCGTGAACAGGTAAATGGGCCGTAGCAAATGCTCTGCCCTGATTAAAAACATCCGTTACTTGCGATGGCAGATAGTTGGCACTTGCAGACACAGCCTTGCTCAAGTAGCCCATCCATCCGCCTTCTTCCAGACTTTGTCGTGGCCTACATTCATTCATATATCATCATTCAGAATATACTTTAAAAACTAAGCAGTTTCTTAAGTGGTGTAAGTCCATTTTTGACAAAAAATTAATTAATGATAACAATGAAAGCAATTTGCTATGAGCTTTTTATCTATAAACAGTTCCCAAAAAAAATTCTTCAAAATTTCCATCATTTTATCAATATTAATTTACGTAGTTGCCATTCAAATGCAAACCGTTAAATATCTCCATATAATATAAAATAGACTTACACTACTTTCAAAAAAAAACGGCTTAACCCTTAACTAATTAAAAAAACAAACAATCAATATATTAAAGTGAAAATAATGATTTGCTTACAACAAACATCCTGTATATTCAAATATTTCGATAACAAATAATATTTATGATAATGAACTAATTAAAAATGATTTAAATAGTAGACTTTGATATGATTAGTAGGTTTTTGAGTAGCAATGTACTATTATAAATGAAAACAACAAAATTCTTACACTAATATACTTTATCCTATTAAATATATAAAAATTTTAAGTTTATTGAACACATAATTTTACTATTTATCTCTTTTGAGATAATTTAGAAAAAAATCGTATGATTTTTATTATTATTTTTAATTCCGTCAGAAATATTTATCTGATATTCATTCATAAACAAAATATTTTCATATTTAAATAAGTTAATCATAACAAGTGAATAGATAAACAACAAAATTTTTAAAAATTTCCAAAAAACCACAAAATTAAATCAAATCCATCATCAGTAGCTTCCGAAATAAGCATTTACATAATTTTACTTTTAATTAATTTTATTCTAGTTTTGAAAAAATAATTAAATTATTTTTGTCTAAATAAGAAATAAGATATCAACGTTTCTCAAGTATTTTAAAAGAAAACAAAACCAAAATATTAATTATTAAATTTATTTCTAAACATTAAAAAAAAAAAAACGATTTAAAAATACAACAGTTGATAAAAACCACTGTAAACGTACTATGAATGAACTGCAAAAATATTTCCCGGACTTCATTATATATGAGTTATACTTCATTATATATGAGTTATACTTCATTATATATGAGTTTGTCAGCTAAAGGTGTTTTCGGTTCGCTTTGATTTCCTTTTTTTCCTTGTTTTGGTTTGTCAAAACGAAACCAAACGCTTTCGGCTCGCAAACCATGACGTCACGTAGCGTTTTGGTTTGGCTTTGGTTTCCGATCAAGCAAACCAAGCTTCAAGCATGGTTTGTGACTTTGGTATCTCTCTGTCTTTTTCTATTAATTGATGTTTTTCTAATGATAATTATTTGTTGATATAACCTATTTTTTTATGTAGTCTTGTGCTTGTATCTATATTTAAGTTTTTGAATATTAATATTAAAAATGTATATTGGGAGTAAAATATTACTTCTTTTCATATTTATAAACTCATTTATGAATAGAAACATTGTTAATGCCTCATTTTTCCTTTGAAGCATGATAAGGATACCTAGATATAAATAAAAAAAATCAATCTTTTTTTTAAGATTAGTATAACTGTAAACACTTACAGCTTATGGAAGGAAAATATTAACTTATACTAACAATAAACGAACGATAACAGAAAATAACAATATTGCAAATTTTCTTTATTCAAAATCGAACTGCGCGCAAGTTTATCAAACCTGTTAAACCAAAGATAAAACCAAAGCATTAGGCTGAGAATAAACTGTGACACTGTGACGTCATTATTATAACTTTTGCAAACCGTTCGGTTAATCAAAACCAAACCAACCAAAACGAATCGAAAATGCCTAATGCCATTTTCTCGTGGCGTTGACTATAAGATAATTTGCTAAAAAAAGATAATAATAAAAAAAAAAGAACTCACGTTTCTTTCGGTTCCTCCAATTTGAAAACGTGCACGGTTTCCGTATTACTGCTGCAGCACAAGAATTGCGAGCACATGCTGAAGGCCAAACTTGAAATGGAGACGCAACGTTTAACGCCGCGTCGGAATTCGTACAATTTAGCGCCGTCCGTTACGGAAAAGACCCGAATTACGGTGCCCTTTTCCGATGCGGTCGCTATCCGTAAACCAGTCGGGCTAAATGCTAGCGCAGCCAATGGACTATCGTGAGCTGGGATCATTATCTTAGAATGCTGGAACAGGAATAGTTTTTTTTTCTCTTAAACCATTAAAACCATTTATTGTCGAATTAATTATTTTTTTTCAATCGATTCGTTCATAACTGGCAAATTGTTTTTCTCAGTATCTTGTGGCGCAGTTGCCGTGAAAGCAAAAGGTTTCGGGTTCAAACCCCGGCAAAGTCAATGCATTTTTCTTCATTTAAAAATTAATTAATGATTTAATTAATTTATCAAAATAAATTAATGGCGATTTAAACAACAACAGAATACTATAACATTTCCTACTTTGTTTATTGTTAAACTTAATTACATAATTTTAATTCTAATTTTAATTAATATACGTATGTGTATATATATATGTGTAGGAATAACTATTGTTTCAATATCATAGTTAACGATTTGACATACATTTTTTCCAATATAATAAATCAGATAAAATTTGATAAAATTATGTTAGAAAAATAATTTTTATTATAAACAATATTAGAAAGTTGATTACATTTTATTGTTTTTATTATTTATTTTTTGATATAAACAAATCAGATTTACTACAGTTACAACAGGTAAAATACCTTGATAATTAAAAGAAAAATGTACTTCAATAAAAATTATAACATTGTTTGAAATATAATTTTGATTCAATATCATTTTTATATGTTACTATAGCAACTGTTTGACGTATTGTATAAAATAACACCAGTTATTATTTTCTACATTCTTTGTTGTAGATTATAAAGACGAAATAATTTATAAAAATTGTAAATAAAATAAATACTAACATTACTAAAATTCGTATATCTACTTTATTGTTTATAACCTATTGTTGCGTTAATCTTAGGATATACTTGATACAACAAAACAAAACGTACTGATTAAGTAAATCTATGACTCATAACAAAAGTTTTTACGAAACAAGGAAACGTGTCAATAAGCTGATCGGAAATAAACGATGTCTTTTGTTTTTTGTCATTATTCAGATTTCTAAATAAAACTTATCAATAAAATGTTCGTGTAATTTTATTGTTTTACGTGCATATTATCTTTAAGATAATATATAATAATATTATTAATAAAGAAATGGCTAATCAAAACAAAAGAGGTGATATTTCGACCAACTAGTTTTCTATTTGATAAAGTTTGTATTTAATGATATTTTCAATGTATTACAAACGCTACTTATCAACTAAATAACTCAAAAACTGTACGTTGTTTCAACAATGTATTATCAAATTATTATTATTAATAATAATAATTACTTTTCAATACTACTACATTTAATTTTATTCCCTTTTTATAAAACGAAAATCTAAAGTGTAAATACACTTACTTCTAAACTAAATTTAACCAGCGGTTATAATACTGACCCTAAGCAAGTTTATTTGAATTTTAACCGTTAACTAAATACGTCATTTACTTTTGACAGATTACAGCATTCAAGTAATTTCTATTTACATTAATTGGTTACATTCGTTTTCAACGAAATAATATTTCTAGTTATTGCAAATAAGCAAAAAAAAAAATCATTTTTGAAAAATTTTAATCTAAAGAAAACGTTAAGATTGTCAATATATTAAGATTAATCCTTAAACGATATGCTAATTACAAGATGTATTCCAGGTAGATTTTATTACGCAGTATAATAGAGATAGAATCTTCTAACATATAATAAGTAAATTTTGAACAAATTTTTCACAGCCAAGCTAAAAGATATGTAAGCTGTCAGGCTATTTTACAATTAAAGTTACTTTTATTCTTTTTCTAGTTTGCTAAGCATCATTATCAGTAACTTTTTTTTGTAGCGGACAGAAAATATTTTAGAATAACAACCAACATACCTGAATTTTCTTTTCTCTTTTTCTAGCATTCTATTTTTTTTTGTATTTCTTATTGATCAGGTACAACGATTTTTAAGTTTTTCTGTATGTATTTAAATTAAAATAACATGAGTTTTGTTTCTACCAAATATAAAAATGCGTAGTATGGTAAATTACAAGCGAATTCCACATTGCAACATTCCTCAAACAGTTTTAAACTAATTCTAAATTTAGTTGATAGAATTTTGGAATACATTTTGACGGCAATAATAGTACTATTATTATTCGTTCTTCGTCAGTAAATAACATAATTTTTTTATATTCTTAATTACACATGGCGTATTATATATTAGGTAATAGTATTTTGTTTTTAATTAAATTTTTTTATCAAAATAAATTAATGGCGATTTAAGCGAAAACAAAATACTATTACCTAAGATAAATTTTAATAATAAAATAAAGTAAATTTTGTTTTCGTGTGTTACAAGCGCTTACCAAATTAACGGCATCGAATATTTGTACTTCGCCAATGGTACTAGAACCGGGATAAGCCAAGAAGCAATTTTCACTGTTTATACTTAGACTGCAAAGTCCAGTAGGGTTTGGGGGTGTATCTCTGATGGTGTGCAGTACTTTCATGTCACGTATATTATGAATGTACAAAGATTCCTCTAAGCACACCACCAACCTCTGTGAAAATAAAACAATTATTCGTCAGTAATAAATAAACATTGGGGAAGTTAATTAAATACACTCATAAACAAAATTAATGCACCACTTTTAAATATTAAATATTTAAACAGATTTTGATAATAATTGGAATTATATATTAGAAAAAGATATAGGTAAACTTAGCTCTAAATAGATCAAATAAATCAGATACAAAATTTACAAATGCCTGCAATTTACAGATAAACCGTTTTATAACGGTTCTATCATGTTTTGAGACCTACATAAAGTTGGCTCCCCATGTTAAAATTTTGAAAAAAAAAAATTACATAATTTTGCCGTTTTGTCCAACACTTATTTTATTTTGTCCAACTTCCATTAACAAATAAATTTCTACGGTATGGTAACCTCATAATGATGATTTGAAATGTTTGTTTGTTAGTAAGCAGATTTGTCCAATGTCAAAATTTATTCCACATTTGATTTGTTAGTAGACACCGTATAAATATACATCTAATTCGCTTATGGGGGTGCCACACTATAGAAATTCGACTTTTGACTCATTAGTTAAGAGGAGTTGGACAAAATAAAATAATTGAGCAAAATTATGCAATATTTTTTTTCGAAATTCTAGCATGGGGGTGCCAACTTCACGTAGGTTGTTTTGAGCAAGATTATCTTACAATGCGTACAGAGTTATGCCGATGTCACACTGTCATTCATATGAATGATGGTGAATGATAAAGAAGAAGAGATTTTGATCGTGAATGATGAGATGAGAAAATTGATGAAACTGATTTCTTCTTCATATTTTTCTGAATATTATTATATGTTTGACATTTGTATTTTAACCTAGTTTGATGCAAAGTATAGCGAAAAGTTTTTGTTCCTTTGACTTACAACTGATTTGAATTAAAAATGAGTACAAGCGGTAGTACTACAAGTGGTAATACCATAGAAAATGTTTTTTAACCACTTTATTTTTTACAATATTTGCCATGATATTAAAAGGACATTAAATTCTTTGTTCAAACCAGTTCAAACGAAGGAAACAAAAAAACTATAGTGAAGTTTTTTAGATATCTTGCAATAAATGAAGTGAGTCGTATATTGCCGTGAATGATTCTTCATCATTCACCATCATTCGTATGAATGATTGTGTGACATCGGCATTAGTGTCAATACTTGAATCCAACTCCAAATGCATAACGGCGCAAACTAGATATACTCTTTGTAGAGGTTACCAGCTATTTACTAAATTTAATTTAAAATATTTAAAAATTAAATTTTTATTATCTTAATTAGTTCCCTTCTATATATTTCTTCATATTCTTTAAGAGATCTGATTGTTTTATAAAAAAAAATATAAATTTAATGCGCAAAGTAAAATCTACAAGTACAATATTTAAATTCAAGTGGTGCTTTTATTTTTTGTCCAGGAGTTTATAATAAATTGCTAGATCTTACGGCTCTGTTCAACTTGACGGCAAGTATGGAATTCGAGTAGCTATAGTTGCATATCTCCGTACGTTTCTTGAAATGGCACACCTTGAGTTTGCGTGGGGCCGCCAGTGACACGATGGCCACCAGCGAACTGCTGAACAATCGTTCGACCAGACAAGTGTCTTCGTTGCCATTCTCGATGATTTGATCGAGAAAATCGAGCGAGGTTAACGAATATAACTTGTAACCACTGTGTGTTCCAACAGCCAGAGATCTACAAATTACACATTCACAACAAACCATATACACCTATAAATCAGTAAGCAAATTATGAAGACATAACACATAACATCGAAAGGAAATTTATTTATTTTGAAATTGTCAGACAGCCATGTTTGTTTATAATTACGTCACCGCAGGCCATTTGACAGATGACCTATATTTGCAATAATTATTTTCTATTTTACTTCAAGATTAGTTCTTAATTATTTAATATCAATCATTTGACAAAGGTACTAGTTTTTTTCGTTCGTACCAGAAAAAAAACGAATGACGTAAGCCAATCCTTTCTCTCCACCAAAAAAAGGTTTTTGTATATGCCAATATCACTATTACAAAACATTTTGCAACACTTCATTTTATTAATTATCCCTAATAAACAATATTTGCATACTACGCAGTTAAAAAATGCTAATCGTTACTTGATCATCGGTAAACAAACTAAACAGCAACAAATAATCACTCACGATATATTATTAACAAGAGACTTACGTGCAATCCTGATTAAAATTAACAAAGAAAACCCCTGAACTGTTCGAATCTGCAGCCGATTGGTTTACGATGTTCATGAGTCCGTTTACACCAGCTTTTAATCCTTCTGTCAACACATCAATGTGCTGAACGATATTTAACATAAACAAAAATTTTTCACAAAAATTAAGTCGGATTTCTACACAAAGGCCGACCTTGATATTTCGTATCACCAACTCTCACACACACAAAACAAAAGCAGTTTGCCAGTCTTCCATATTAAATATTGACTCGAACAGCTGACGACACTGGAGTTGCGCAAACGAGGGAACTTAAGCTACGTGGGGGGAAAAAGTATCAAGGGCAATGAAGAATGTTACTATATAGAAGTTGTTATAATTATATACTGTAAATTTTTTGCCAATACCAAAATATACACATAACTTCTATAAATAAAAATATGATTATTTTTATATATAATATATATATTACAAAAAATAGTTTTCAAATCAAAATCATTCATAGCTATGTTCACGCGTATTAGAAAACTTCATAGTGATTCCAATACTTCAAAATTTATCAGTGTGACAGTAAACGTCAAAATTCAATTTATTTTTTAAACATTTATCTTTTTTTTATAAACTTATTAAATTGTCTAATATTTGTAATATTATAAATCATAAAAAGCAGATTTTATAATATTATCTTAAATACACTAAAAATAGACCAACATATTTACATATTAAGGAAAATTAATTATTGTTAGTCAAAAATGTGTTTAACAATAATCAAATTTACTGCTAAGGATAATATATAATTATGTCCTTGAATTTCAAATATTTTTATCTCAAATTTGACAGTTTCCACGCTTGGAATCGGGTCAAACTACAAAGTCTGTGCCATTCAGTATTCTCTGGTAAGCTCGCTCGCACGTTTAGAACCATGCATCTGTATACTTATATTATCATTTGTGTACGGTAGCTCGTGCACTTCACTTGTCTAGCACAACAATCAAACAGTCATTCAATAGAAAAACGAAATATTTTCATTTATAATTTTCAGTAGAAAAACAAATTATATAATATTTTTTTAAAATAAATTTAATCATGGTAGGAATGATACACAACGAAGGAACAGAATTTTCATATACATCTCAACAAATTATACCATGGGAACAAATGAAAAAGTAAGTAATATATATATATATTTTTAATTATGACACTTTAATAACCAATTTGTAAAATATACACCTTTTAAACTCACGCGCTTTCATACCTTAATTATTTCTGTCACGTTGTATTTAACATTTAAAAAATCTTTACTGAAAATTACAAAAGTTTTTTGTGTCTTTCTAGAGGGTTAACGTACTAATTATTAATAAAAATACAAACATTAATTTTAATTTTTGTTTTAATTTAATAAAACTAGCATTTTCCGAAAAATCCGTTGAGGGTTTATGTCAAAAATTTTCTTTGTAGCATAAACTGGAAAAATCAACGGGCTTCTGCGAGAGAAGCATATAATCCCACACAGATTGAGCACATAGCAAATGTAATAACACACGGAATATGGATAGTGCCGAGTGTTTTAGCAATGTTAGAATTAATAAATCGTTCGTCAAATACAACACAATTTTTGTCGGCAATTGTCTATGGTGCCGCATTAATTATGATTTTTACTGTATCAACGATATTTCATTCGATATTCTACTGCAACAGGAATAGGTTCGTTGTTTTAACTTTTTTCCAATCTTATTTAAGAGGAAGGGACACTCACTGACAGCACAATTTATACTACACAATAAAACAGTGTTTTGTTTTCCTTACAAAACTGGTTTAAAAAATTAAATATATTTATATTAACATAGTAAAAAATCTTTCAGAACTCATTATGTGAAATAAACTGCTTTAGGTTCAAGTTTTGTATTAAAATTAATTTATAATCGACTTTTCGACGAAACTCATCAGGATGAACTGATTATTATATTATTACTTTTGATATCGTTTAAAGATCTTTTATTAGATTTCTCGACTTTTCTATAAAAACTTAGTAAAGTACTACGTCATTTATAAACTTATAAAAAAATATTTATAAACTTATAAAAACACAATATTAAAAACAAAAATAACAGAAGAGAGACACATATTAATCTTTCCTGACTGTATGTAATTTATCAATATATCATAATATTTGTTTTAAATTTCAATGGGAAAGCAAAAACCATGTTTTGTAACCAGAGAGTAACCATTCCTTTTAACCAATAATAAATTATTAAAGTCTCTTTAACAATACATACACACTCTATTCAACTGTAATAAATTTAATTGAATGCGTTAACTTATTACATATAGAAGTTAAGAAGTTCTATATCTTTTTCAATTTAATGGAAGGCTAATATTTTTATTTAGATCACATTAATTATAATTGTATTTACAATTTACGAATATTATTTCTTATAGTAAATAGATGAATAAACTTTGCTTATTATTCATTTACGTAATAATTTATCAATAGTTTTATTTTGTTTATATAATTTAATAAGAAATTTAATGCTTATGTCGTTTTTCTTTATACACGTACGTCAGTATAATGATAAGATTTTTTTAAATAATTTTATTTCTGAAATATTATAAATATTATTATTTAAATGCTATTTTTAAATGAAATTTTTGTTTAAAAATAATATTAAATTAATTAGAATAGTTTAACAAATTTAGATTAAAAATGTATATTATTATATATTTTCATTATTATTGTCATTGTATTAAAACCAAAAAAAATCAAGAAATTATTCAATTGTTTTTTTAAAAATATTTAATCTTTGTAAATTAACACATTTATTTATATTAATTTTTATTATTTATTTAATTTAGTTATTTGACTTAACGTTAGTTCACACGGTTCTAATTGCTATGCTCAGACACGTAGCTCAAATACAAAATATGTTGAATTTCATATTGAATTGATTCATTTAATACAACTTATTTATTGTAACTGACTGTTCTGAAAATTACACAATGAATGTTGAATTAATAATTCAATAATAAATTTAATATAATAATATATTTAATAATATATTTAATAAATATATGATAAATAAGTTGTATTAAACGAATCTATTCAATATGAAATTCAACATATTTTGTATTTGAGCTATGTGTTTGAGCATAGCAATTAGACATGTGTGAACTAACGTTAAATGAATAACAAATAATTGAATACATTTTACACGTGTTGAATTTTTCATATTTAGATTTCAAATGAAAAAAGTATTCAAATTTCAAAATTAAAAGAAAATAAACATTTATTTTATCATTATTAAAAAGAAATTGATTGAGCTGCATTAAGAGTATTTTTTTAGTACTTTTAGATAAAAATATTATTTAATGTATATTACAAATTATGTATATATACATATTATTTTCAAGAGTTCTATTTATCTTTTTGTAGATTTAGAAATGTCAGATATAATAATAATAATATAATAGTGCTTTTAACTAAAAGTGCTTCTAATTTTTTAGAGTACTTTTGTATAAAAATGTGCCTATTTAAAATTATTTACTTAAAAGAAATTTTAAAACTAATTTCGGCATAGTGGAAATAGTTTATGCCATATCCTTTTGGGTACATTGCATACTTGTATATGTATGTAAAATGTTGAATGTAATAAAGAATGTTTCTAGTATAAAAAAATATTTTATATTTGATTAAAATTAAAGCAATAATTAATTTTTAAATTGTCAGTTTTAAACTCTGCTGTAAAAAAACCCTTTCATTGATGTCGAATAAGTTAGACATTTTCTTTTTATATCAAATGAAATTCTTTTATATAAATAAAAAAAGAGTTCTAAGGGTAATTGCAAAAGCAAATGTTTGGGATCATTGCAAAGCATTATTTAAAAAAAAAAACTTGGAATTCTAATTTTGGCTTCATTATACATTTTAGAAACTGTGTTCTACCATATATGCTAAAATTCACATTGATTCGTTTACCAAAAATAATAATATACATTCATATAATACTAGAGAAAAAAAAAAACAAATTAACAGTTCCAATGCGTATAATTCGAGTAAATTTAAAACGGGACCTACGTGCAACTGTATATACAACAAATTACCTGAACGTATTAAAAAATTAGATGATAATAAATTTAAATTACAAATTAAACAAATTCTTTTGCAACATAGTTTTTATAAAATCGAAGAATTTTTAAATACTGACTTATACTAATTTTTAAATTTTTATTATATTGACATTACAATTTGGTACACAAGTTTAACAACATTAAGATAAATTGGCATAAGTCACTTTATATATTTTTCCTATATTAAATTTATTATAATTATTTCAAATATGTATACTATGTGTGGCGAAGCAGACTGTATTTATGGTATTGTACTAAATAAATAAATATTATTATTAAAAATTAAATTAATAATAATAATAAATTTATTATAAGATACATAAAAAAATGTTTACTTTGTACTATTAACATTCATATCTACATAATACTCATTAAGTTTTTTTTTTTTTTGTAAATGCCTTATATAATGTAATATCTTTAAATTTTCTGGAAATTGATTATACAATTGCAAACCTTTAAAAAATATTAGCCCGTATTCTCACCTCAGTTTTTCGTGAAATAGTGCTTTTATCATTAATGTCAAAACAATTTTTTGCTTCTGTTTTTGATCAAATATGAATAGTTTTTATATTTGGTATTATAAAATTTAAATAAATTATTATAAAGTCCGTAATAAATAATTTTAAGTAAACGTCAAAAGCACTTTTGGCAAAAATCACTTTTATAAATGTGGTGAGAATACGGGCCATTGTGTTTTGTCCTTGTGTAGTACATCTCTGTTCTAATACGTACTTATTTTTATTCCTCGTGATATGATCATGTATGTATCTTGAAACCTTCTTAATTTGTTTACAATACATTGTGGTGTTAATCCTAAATTTGCTTTATGTATTAATTGATCTAATTACTTGTATTTCTATTAATTGTTTAATATCAAACCATTTTAGTCTATGTAACATATCTTGAACACTAGCGTACCTATCACATTGGAGAATAATTCTCATTGCTTTATTTTATAAGATTTGCAATTTATTTAAATCTTCTGAACTATTCACATATAATAAATAAAAATAAAAATGTGGGATTGCAATAAATAGTATTGTAGATTGTTAATAAAAAGCAGTAAGAAAGCTAATAGTCCCATAGAATACAAAGTTTCTAACGTGTAAAATGAGTGAATCTAATAGAAAATTTTGTTCGATACTTGTTTTAAGGAAACTAAAAGATGTCCTCCATCGCTGTGATAGAGCTATGATTTATATATTCATAGCGGGCAGTTATTTTCCGTGGCTGTCGTTGCACGATCTGCCCGAAGAGGGCTGGTCTTCCGTGATGCGTTGGTTCGTCTGGATTCTGGCTGCAATTGGAATTGGTTACCAGCAGGCCTTCCACGAACGTTACAAGAGTCTCGAAACGCTTATTTACCTCATTATGGGCATTGGACCGTCTGTGCCACTTATGACTGAGGTAGGTGTTACACAATACAGAATCTAGATTTCTTCTAACGGTATAAATTGTTTCCACATGAGTCTCAGTTAGTTGTTTATTAAAATTATTTGAATCGGAAAAAAATATATACTACGTTTTTAACACGGACTAAAAAGTTAAGAATAATTTCTTCTAGCTCCATACAAATACATATATAACTTCATAGAGGAAAACGTGGGGCAACGACAGCTATTCCCTATACTTCTTACTATTTATTATCTATTGCATGCGAATTTATTAAGTTAATTAATTAACTTTTTTAATAATATTATTAATTAATATTGTACTGTCATCCAGTTCTGAACTTTGTTTCAAGTCTCTAGCTCATCCGGAAATTGATGGTGTTTGTGGAAAGATTTATTTCGATATAAATAAAACATATGACATTATTTCAGTTATATTAAAAATTCAATATTCTGCTAATGTTATTCAAACGGCTTCTTTGTATAATCCTATTACATTTAAAAATAAAATGACTTAAATTTTTGAAAAAGAATTTAATCTAATAAACATACATATATATACCGGGTGTTCGTTCGTTAAGTTCGTATGGGTGTTTAACATGCAATTTCGATAATTTCGATATACTTTTTGCTCGAGTTAAATTCGGAGAAATACTTAGAATACTTTTTGATAGACAATAAAAAGTTCTATAATTTGATTTTAGTTTTAATTTGCTAGTATGTGCCGTGTAGGCGCTAGAATTTTTTTTTGAATTTTTTTTTTTTTCAAAAACTATGAGGTGTAGGAAAATAAACATGATATGGAAAAATGCGGAATAATGAGTAGTATAATTTAGTGAATAAACCATTGTTCTAGGATGCATAGTTTAGTAGAAAAAATTATAAACTGAATTTTTGTAAATTTCTCAAGGGAGTAATCCTTGGGATTTTTTTCAAATAAAACTTTTTTTCAAAATTTGCTCAAAAAAATCTAAACTCTGCATCCTAGAATAATGGTGTATTCACTAAATTATAGTACTCATTATTCCGCATTTTTTCATATCATGCTTATTTTCTTACACCTCATAGTTTTTGAGAAAAAAATAAAAACAAAAAATCAAAATAAAATTCTAGCGCCCAAACGGCACATGCTAGCAAATTAAAACTAAAACCAAATTATTCAACTTTTTATGTCCTATCGAAAAGTAAGTATTTCTCCGAATTTAACTCGAGAAAGAAGTATATCGCAATTTATCGAAATTACATGTTAAACGCCTTTACGAACTTGACGAACGAACACACCCGGTATATATATATATATATATATATATATATATAAACATATTTTTCATATTTTCTTAATAATGTCTAAATGATAAATCATAAATATTACAATAATAATATCTGACATTTTTTAATAACTAATTATACATTTATATTATGTAATTAATTTTATATCAATGACGATATATAATAAATATTGTTATTTTATTTTGTAATCTATTATTAAATAAGAAAATATTTTGTTATAAATTTTTTACATAATTCTCTGTATTTTCTAAAAAAGAAGACCGATTTGAACAATAGCATTACATTAAATGATCTAATACACTAATTATCAATTATATAAGTTGCGTACTTAATATATTTCATAGTTTATTTACTAGCAAAAGCTTTCTATATTATTAAAAATTATATAATGACCTCGATTTTTAAATATTCTTAATTTGAATATACAAAAGTACTTGTATATTATTATGTACAATATTAACATTAATAAATTATGATAATAAAAAGATATTTCCATTATAATATTAAAAAAATTAAAAAAGTCCTCGTGCTTTTCATCGAGGGACTTAAGCGCATTTTTGGCGGGCGGATCAGTATTTTTTATTTGAAATATCATTAATTAACTTATTTAGCATTGGCTGAGCGCTTTTAAACTATGCGCCAATAACTTGACAGCACCGAATTAATGCAAAAAAACTAGAACTCTCTACGATGTCTAGTTTAAAAACGGTCAAAGCGTATTATTGAGCTTCCTATTTGAAAACAAAAATGCGTTAAAAAATACATTATAAATACATATATATATATATATATACATTTACGCCATTTACCCAAAAGGAAGTGGCACAAACTCTTTCCATTATCCCGAAATTAGTTTCTTCCAAACATCCCTATCCGGACAAGCAACTTTCTCTTCTGTTCCTACCACTTGGAAACTTTCGCTCATACAAGCCACTCTCTCAATTATACCACTTCAGCTACTCATCGGACGTCTACTGGCAAACGTATACCTTCAAAATCATTCTTATAAGTTCTTTTAACCTTCTTCGCTTAAAATGATCGAACCGCATCTTAACTGACTAACAGCAATTTTAAACCCATCATACACTAATCTATTTCGTATCCGATTTCTTCTAGTTACATTACATACCCCACGTAAAAATCTCATTTCCACAGAAGTCATTTTTCTTGTATACTTTCGCAGCCAAACCTAACATTCATTATCATATATCAACATAGGCACTCTAAAATTGTATTGTATATAAGTACTCAAACGGGCTTCTTTTGAAACATTTACATCCGTAACAAAAGTCCCCAAAGCACCTCAAAAAAATATATTAAAGAAGAAAATGTAAAAATTTATATTAAGAATCTATTTTTTACTAATTTTTAAACGACTTTAAAATGTTATTTTTAAACTAAAATTACATGAATTATTAGATTGTATAGAAAATAATTATTATTATTATTATTTTTTTTCTACAACTAATTAAAATGCACTTAGTTGAAAAATTAACAGTACTTTTTCCATAAAAATTATTATTCTATTTCTGTTCGTTCTACTTTTACATATTTTCGAAATTTGAAATGTTAATGAGTTTCATAAATTAAATATTAATTAAAGTAAAGTTTATATTGAAAATATTATGTATATATATATACAGGATAAAGCATAAGTTTGGTGCTAGTTAAATATTTTAATAATTATTTAATTAAAAAAAATTAATATATCACGTTTTTAAAACGGACTAAAAACTATAAAATAATTTCTCTTAGCTCCGTACAGATTCTTGAACCCCCATACAGATTATTCTGAAAATTTGTAATTGTGAATTTTTACTAGCTATGACAATACTTGTAAGATTCAAAACGAAAAACATGATTGCGGAATTTACTTACAAAAAATAAATAAATGGAAAAGTGTAATTATATGTATATAATTATACGAGTATTAGAATGTATTATGCACAAACAATGTTTGTTACATATTGATTGTAATTACACTTTATAAATATTTATGAAATTATTAAATATTAAATGAATTCCACGTCAGTTAATCAGGAATGACTTTTAGACTATTTATAGTAAAATGGAGCGTTATTTGACTATACTACCATTGATTAACTCTACTGTACATATACGTATAGGTACCTATAATATAATATAGTTCATGGATTTTTATTATCTTCTATAAATTGTTAATAGCAGCAATTTAAAATATACTGATGTAGTCACCATATTTAATCGATAATTATATAGTAAATCTTTGATATTCGCGGAATTATAATGTCTGTAAGTTAACCCTCAGTTCCCACACTTATTTTTTTATAACTCCTAACACACACAGGGGTTTGCGATACCCCACACAAAATTCGCGCCACACAATATCAGAAAGAAGATGAAATTTCAGAATAATCATATGTATTTGTTTAGTAGACTCGTTTTCATCTATATCTAATAAAATAAATAAATATACATGAAGAAAAAACACTAGAATAAAATATACAACGCAAAGCACACACTGGGGTGTAATACACCCTTTCGAATTTTGTCAGGCATGTAAGTTGGATACCATGTATGCATTGAGCTCGAAAAAACTGTTGTAGTTAGTAGAGACTATTAACTTTATTTACAATTTGTGCCATAAATTTTTGTCGGAAGATAAAGAAGAAACAACAGAAAATATTTTTGTTGAGGTATGCCACAACTCAGTGTGGGAACGAAGGGTTAAGAATTGCTGTGTCTAATTATTTAATCGAAATTTGATATAAAATTTTGACTGTGATAAATAAGACAAAATCGCATTAAAATTGCGCGCGTGTTGAGGAAGCGCATATTGCCTTTTTTTGGACGTTGAAATATGTTGAATAAGCGCATCATAATAACATAATTAAACAACTTTAATCTAACCTACCCTAAGCCAACCTAATATTTTGATGCGCTTATGCAACGTTTTCTTTTTCTGCGCTTATGCAACGTTTTTGGTACCAAAAATTCGCTTTCTCAACTCTCCGAAAATTACAACAAATGCAGAAATCAATGCCTACTTTATTTAGTAGTAGTATTTCGGCACGTTTTTTTATCTCATTTTCAAAATAGTTTTTTCGACAAAGAAGAAACACAAGCGGGTTGGGTCTTTTGTATATTAAATGCTATACTATATAGTTTAAAATGAATGTTTCCAAGTATTAGAAATAGAAGAGCATGTATGAGATAGATTAGGATGAATGTGGATGAAGCTAAAATTGCTTGTTTAGATAGGAATGTTTGGAGGAAATTAATTTCGAGTTTGTTCCATACCCTTTTGGATACATGGCGTGATTGTGTATACATGTATGTAAATAGCGTAATTTTATTGGCTTTACAGAAATGTGGGCTTAACGTTAGTACACACGGTTGTAAGTGCTATATTCAGACAAGTAGCTCAAATGCAAAACATGTTGAAGTTAATATTGAATTTATTCGTTTAATACAACTTATTTATTGTAACTGACTGTTCTGAAAATTACATAATGAATGTTGAATTAATAATTCAATAATAAATTTAATATTGTTAATTGATTTATATAAAATAAAAAATAGTATATTTTCTAACTGGCTGTATTTTCTACAAAAACGATAATTAATTTACCGAAAAAATACCTGAGATATAATATCCTATGTAGAATAATATATATTTTTTTGAATTTTTTTTATTTTATAATTTAGTCAAAAAAAGCAAAAAATATATTTTTTTTGGAAAAAAAATTTTTTTTTCTATTTTCCAAAAATAAAAAAATTCAAAAAAATATATTTTATTCTACATAGAATATTATATCTCAGGTACTTTTTCGGTAAATTAATTATCGTTTTTGTAGAAAATACAGCCAGTTAGAAAATATACTATTTTTTATTTTATATAAATCAATTAACAATATTAAATTTATTATTGAATTATTAATTCAACATTCATTATGTAATTTTCAGAACAGTCAGTTACAATAAATAAGTTGTATTAAACGAATAAATTCAATATTAACTTCAACATGTTTTGCATTTGAGCTACCTGTCTGAATATAGCACTTACAACCGTGTGTACTAACGTTAAAATTACGGATGAGGCTATTTATACATACGGTATGTATATCCAATTGGCTATTTATACATACTAAAAAAAAAAAAACCTAAACCAACCTACTAACCTAACCTACCCTAAATAGCCAATTGCGTAAAAATACTGTATGTATAAATAGCCAATTGCGTATACATACCGTATTTCTAAATAACCATATTTTAAAATTACGGTGAAATGCAATAATTCTCTTTTATTTAATTGATATTATTTGTTTGTTTGTCATAAAAACAAAATTAATTCAATTTTTCATCCACTTTTAACATATTAAAATTTAATAAAAATCAGAATCGTTAAAATTTGTGTACAATCTTATTATATTAAAAATAGCAAAACATTGTATACATTTTTAATAGAAATAGTTTCCTAAATTCTTTCACAACTTGGCACCAAAAAATTCTTATACGAACCTGATTTATGAAATAGAAAGTTTATCTAAAATAATTATGACAGACCTACAGATATTACAATTATATTATTATTTTTAAATACTTTTATTGACTATTATAAAAATGTAAATAACTACATTATCGTATTACAGACTTGCTTGAAACTTTGCATACATTTGTATCTATCAATAAGGAATCATTTGAAATTTATAACTATCAATTGACAGATATTAATATCATTTTTAAAGATGATTTAGTCATCTTGAGCGAATGTCTAATGAACGTGTGGTTAAACAAATATATGTGAATAATTTTGAAGGTATATGTTTGTGTGAATGTCCGATGGGTAGAGGTACGATTGAGAGTGGCTTGCGTGAGCGAATGTTTCCAAATATTAGAAATAGAAGATAGGTATATGAATGTGGATGAAGCTAGAGTTGCTTGTGTGGATAGGAATATATGGAGAAAACTAATTTCGGAATAATGGAAAGAGTTTGTGCCACACCATTTTGAACACATGGCGTGATTGTGTATGTATGACATATATTAATAAGAGTCATAACAAATAATTAAAATAAATAGCAGTTTAAACTATTGCAAAAAAATTTACTGTTTAGTATAGTTTCGATTAAAATTAATTTTTTTTTTATATAATTTGTTTAAAATAATTTTGTGATTATTATAAAATTATATAATATAGATAGTTTACATCTGGCTTACATATAAATTTTGTTTATAATTTAGATATTTTTTTTTTAAAACACGCTTGTTATATTTACATGGTGATTATAAAAAAAAATATTTTTTTTGATAAGACATTGTTTGTGATAATGTACGTTTATAAAGATTAACAAACTTTGTAATTTAAAAGTATGAATCGGCTATCGATATTATTTTTGTTTATTTAACAAATGTGTCTCTTCTATGTTTGATTTGATAATTAATTAGCTAAGTAAACAAATTTATTATTGTTTGCATTGGAAATGCAAATATCTGTGAAATAATATAATTTTATTCTTTATTACTGTGTAATATTTTTTATTCTAAACTGGTTCTTTTTTATATAGCAGTAATTAATAAATATATTTTACGTATGCAGTAAAAGCTGTTTTATCTAAATTTCCATTTAGCAGCAAGCTCAAAAAACCGGCACATCAAAATTGTTCATTTTTCTAAAAATACTGAAATAATAAAATAAACCGATATTTGTAATTTTAAAAATAATGCAGCGAATAGAAATAAGCTATGTTTATTATTTTATTATATAATTTATTTTAGTTTGTTAATTCTATGAATTGAATTTTAATTTTTATTAAATATAATAATAATAATAATCTTTATTTGCCCAATAGTAAAATTCAATAGAGGACGCTCATAACTACATGTTCACAGACGTGATTAACATACAGTGTGTAAATAAAGTAAGGAATAATATTCATATTTTTGTTAATTTTAATTTTTTTTATTTACTACTCTGGGACCTATGACGTAATCGACTTTTCTTTTTTTTTAATAGAACTCTCTTACTTTTTGAACAGAAATAAAAAGTAGATTTTTTCTGGGTTCAGCAATATCCCATATGTGGTATTTAACCGTTTGAGTGCCAAGTAGCGATTTTGCGCTCTTCTGTTACGCTCGAAATTTGCCAGCGCTTTAGCAAAGTCGGTTTCTCTCAATGTCCAACTTTACGGCTACCGTTCCATTTTAAGTAAAAATAAAATTGAAGTAATATTACACTTTGTAGGTGTAAACTTTCTATTCTTATAAACAACGCTTACTATAATAATATAATTAACTAAATAATGTAGAATAGAAAATAAGACAAGCGCAAAAGCGCTCCTTGGCACTTTTGGACGGGAAAAAAAGCAAAAACCCGTGGCACTCAAACGGTTAAAATTACTAGTTTCAGAGATAATGGAGGGATAATGAAGATATGGGGATTACAAATCTGTATGGAGCTAGGAGAATTTATTTTATACTTTTTAGTCCGTGTTAAAAACGTGGTATATTATTATTATTTTTTTTTAAATTTCAATAATTATTTTTCCGGCTTGGAAATATTCGTTCACGTAGAATACTCTCAATATGACAATATTTATTTTACCTAGTTTCAAGCTGATAATAATCAAATTTAAATAATTTTTCAGTCAAGTGTATTCAGGTGTTTTATTTTATTATTGTCTGAGTTTTTATTTGCTTTATCATCTAAGGTATATTTAAATTCAATTACGTTAAAACAATCATTGTAAATTAACAATGTACTTTTATCACGATTTAAAAAAAAATAATAGTACCTTTATTAATTGTATTAATGCTATTGTTAAATAAAATTAATCATAATTTTTTCTGTTTTAAATTTGTTGTCAAGTTTATGTTCAAGTTCAAATTTTGTTTTCATAAGAATTTTTATAAATTGAGGTGAATTTCGTATCAAGGAATATAAATATAGTGAATCATAGATATGCATATTTTGTTTTATATAATACAAGCAGGAAATATTTCTTTAATATTAAAACACATATAAGTTTCTATCTTTTAACATTGTAATAAACTTGTTAGCATTGAAAATGTATACTTATGTAATAGTTTTTGTTTAATGGTATGGTTATTTGTGTTAGACAATTTGTCGACAGATAATGTTGTTCTAAGTTCATTTTTTTGTTTGATAAATAAATATATATATGTATATAGATAGAATAATACATTGACTATTTACATGAAGTATAGATATGCATTTTAAAGTAAACATTAAAATAAAATTAATTGCAATATATTTTGAATTAAATATTTTAGGATTAGAAAATTTTGATGCTTGAATTTAATTATAAGTAGGTTTGAAGGCAATAATGAATCGTAAAATAAAAACACTTTTTTATTTGGAAGTTTCAGCTGCTTAATCATAAACCATCTTTAGCAAATATTTTATTTTTGTTTGACGCATGTAATCATATTGTATAAGGTTAAGTTTGTTTAAAAAAAAATTATTTGTTAATTTTTCAAAAATATATTACATTTGTTTATCACATATTGGAGAAAGTCACATTTTTATTCAAAATTATAATTGTTATAAAAGCAAGATTACAAACTCTTTCCACTATCCCGAAATCAGTTTCCTCCAAACATCCCTATCCAGACAAGCAACTTTAGCTTCATCCACATTCATAATTCATCTCATACATGCTTTATTATTCCTACTAATAATAATAGTATTTATTTAGGCATTTAACTATACATAATTTTTGCTTAATCTAACAAAATAATACAATTCTTTTATATGATTTTTAAATTGAAAAAACTTAGCTCTTTAACTTTATCTGCGAAGCTTATGTAAATTTTTATTACTATATAATTTGTGCTGATTTTGTCAATCTTTTTCAAAATTCCAACGGATTTTTATAAATATAAAATAAATCTTGCAAGATGTGACATGAAGAAAATGTTAAAATTCTTATTTTTATTTGACTATTAAAGGTGTGGACATCCGATGAATAAATGGATAGGCATGATTGAGAGTCTTTTGCAGAAGCAAATATTTTCAAATGGTATAAGAATATGTGTATTTCTAGCTATCATAAATGTGGATGAAGTGAAAGTTACGTTTGTCTCGATATGTTCGGTATAATTACGCTTGATATTAATTTTGCATAAACAATAGCCGAACGAGTAAGACATGCGGCGTCTCTTATGATAGATATACAGTTTTTAAATTATTGTTGTAAAGTAAAAGTTTTTGAATAAGTGAACTGTATTTAATTGATAATGATGTTATAACCGAATATAATGCGATTGTACAAATATAATTATGATAAAGGATATGACTCTTAAAAATTGTTGTTTCTAGTATGGATGCTGATACATGACTCCCTTCTCTGATGAGACTGTAACACTCTTCTGTAAAAATCTGTTTTTTTTTTCTCACCGAAAATGTCTCTGTCTGTCTTATGCAAAAATATTGAAAACAAAAATCTTATATTACACACTTAAGCTAAACCTAAATCTAGGAAACACTTATGATACTAAACACTAGTCATGTTTATTTAAAATAAAATGTCAGTAGTTAACGGCAAACTACTTAAAAATAGCCTGAACACGATAGGAATATGTTTGACGTAAACTAATTTCTACTTGAATGGAAAGAGTTAATGTCAAATGGGTATTTAAAAATCAAGCCATGTGGCTTGATTGTTAAATGGGCCTTACGCGATCATTCGGAATGACATTCAGACCGAAGATTGACATTCTGATTGAAGTTGTTAGGTTAAGACGGATTTTCAAATATTTTGAAATCCGAGTCTGAATGGTCACGTCAGATCCGCACTTTTTTAGTGTTTAATGTCAAGTGAGCTAAAATTACTTCAATTATTAGACTATCAGTTTGACTGATAAGTGTATGGGCTTCGTGATTGAAGTCAGGAATGACAGAATGATTTTTTTTAAGTCAGATTATCATTCCTGATTGACCGTGTAAGGCCCACTTTAGTTTTGTTTGTTTATTATTTATGTCATTTGTATTATTATTTCCTGATGGAAATATACGTAGAATATATCAAAACGTCAATATTTAAATAATAACAGATTTTTTTTTACTATGTGAAATATATTTTTGTTTTTACTATTTAAAACAAAAAAGATTTTTTTGCTAATTCACTATTTTGATATACATACATACATACATACACAATCACGTCATGTACCCAAAAGGGTGTGGCACAAACTCTTTCCATCATCCCGAAATCAGTTACCTCCAAACATTCCTATCCAAACAATCAACTTTCGCTTTATCCACATTCATAATTCCTCTCATACATGCTCTTTTATTCCTACTACTTGGAAACTTTCGCTCACGCAAGCCACTCTCTCAATCATACTACTCCAACTACTCATCGGACGTCCACGCAAACGTATATATAAATAAATCTTTTTAACCAAACGTTCATTAGACATTCGCTCAACATGTACGAACCATCTTAACTGACTAACACGGCAACTTTTGCTACAACATTTTTTTCAATTTCACACTCATCATACACTAATCTATTTCGTACCCGATCTCTCCTATTTACACCACATACCCCACGTAAAAATCTCATTTCCACAGCAGTCATTTTCCGTTTATGCTTTTGCAACCAAATTCAACGATACAATTTAATAAAACGTTAGTTAGTTTAGACCCGCTTTAATCTGAATTGTTTTTTTTTTATAAATTTTGCAGCATGAGTTTGCTGGTGCAGCCGAGCTGAAAATCGGCGGCGTTATTTACATGATGGGTATTGTATTTTTCAAAGCCGATGGCTCGATACCGTGCGCACATGCCATTTGGCATTTATTTGTCGTCGCAGCGGCTGGTGTACACTATTTCGCCATTTTACAAAATCTCTATCCGATGCCAATACTGGAAACTAGTCAAGAATTTAGTTAATGCAACGTGTGAGTAGCGTTATATTATTATATTACGAAAATTGTATTATTATTATTCAATTTAAACTATTAATATTGTATCTGTTTTGTTTACAATTGAGATAGGAGAGAGAGACACGTGCGCATTTTCAGATATTAATCGATGACATTTGAGATTATAAAAGGAAATAGTAATAGAGTACTTCAAAATATTAGAAAAAAAAAACCTTATCAATTTTTTTTAGGGTAAACACACACTTATCAAAACTAAAAGGCGTTTCTTCGCGATAAATATTGCAGTTAACTACGTTTTAAAGGGTTTGATGTGGTTAGCAATTTCAAGAAAATTTGTATGGTTAAAATATGACAAATGGAACTAGCCAAAAGACAAAAAAAATATTTGTTGAATTTGAAGATTACGGTTTAAATTTTGCAATGAACTGGTTAATATTTTAAAATAAAACTAGACATATATTTCCAGTTTTTACCAAATATACAGTCCATAAATGACTATTTGTTGTCACCATTTCATAATTTAACTTTAAAATTGATATATTCTTTTTGTCAATTTAAGTTATGAAAGTGATAGATAAAAGAGTATAGATACACTGAGAAAAATTTTACTTATAGTTTAAAAGTAAACTAGTTTTTGAACTGTAAACTTATTGAATTTTATTGAAATTAAAAAATATTGAATTTTAATTGAAAAAAAAAAAAACAATGGTAAGTAACAGTATAACTAAACTAAAGTTTTGTATGAAATTAGTTAATATTTAGTTTAAAAATAAAACTACATTTGAACTGAAAATTATTAATAATTTTACGATTACATTTATTCGAGAAAAACACTTGTTTCTAAAATAAATTAAACTAAAATTGAGAGTTGAGTCATTAAATCGGCTAGCTAAGCTGACTGAGTAACTCAAATTTATTTTAGTTTATTTCACAGATGTACACTTATAGACATTTTTTATTCAATGTTATTATTCTAAACTAAATAGTAAATAGTTTTATACAAATCTTTACATACTATTATTTTTTTCTATTAAAACTTTATTTCTATTGAAAAAACATAAGTTTAATGTTCGAAAACACGTTTACTTTTGAGTTAAAAGTAAAGGTAAAATTTTTTTCAATGTAGATATATTAACATCTCTAAACTATCCATCACAGGATGGTAAGATGGTTTGACTAACTGCAGTTAAAAATGTTAGAGTGTGACGTTAAACTACAGTTACCTACATATAACCACAGTTAACGTATGGTCGCGAAAAAACGCCTAAAGCAAAATACACTACCTATTAGTAAAAATACGAAAAAAAAAATGTTTGTCGGTTTATGAACAAAGATATTTACTTATTGAAATGAGCTCATTTTGAAATAAAACTGTTTTAAAACTGTTTAAAAAATTTGAAATGTCAAACTCAATGTGATATGTAGATTCCAAGACTCAACTATATACATATATATACATAATCTACGTATTTTTGTAGTCATTAACTAATTATTAATTATAATTGGTGCAGTAAAACCTGAATATTTAAGAAACAAATTTTGATAAACAAAATTTGCATTACCAAGTTTTATAAACTCTGTAACATTAAACAGTATTTAATCTTTTTATGTTTCATTTGTTAAAAAAAGATTCAATATTATATAAATGTTACAGAACTTATAAACGGTATGAAATATTATTTATTTTTACTTTATATTTAAATTTTCAAAATAAATCAAATATTTTTTGTTGCATTTAAAGTAAATATTTGAAGATTATTTATTTATTTTACTAATGATTCAATGTCTAAAAATAGATAATTTCTGGAAAAAGAAAAATATTATTAATTATCGTATATTTTTTCTTAACCTTATTGATACACTTTAATAATAAAAATTTTTAATGTCATTATATAAATTTTGTTTATGTTTTAGTAAATTATATAATATATATTAGAAGTTAGAAAGATATATTTATTTTATTTCTTTGTTTAAGGTATGTTTTCATGACCAAAAAACATCGGCCCGTACTTCCACCTCTTTTGTTGATGAAAAAGTGCTTTTATTTCTTGCTTTAAAATAAATTTTTACTTTCACTTCTTAACAAATATGAATAGTATTTCTATTTTTGGTATATTTTTTTATATCTAATATTATAAAATTCAAACAAACTAATTAAAATGACTTAATAACTAATTTTAAGTAAACGTTAAAAGTACTCTTGACAAAAAATCACTTTTAAAAGTGAGGTGAGAATACGGGCCATCGATTTTAAATTCTATTTATGAATTCTATCAATAAACTAATGTTTTTTATAAACTTCTCTGGCTTCTAATGGCATAATTAATTATTGCTAAGAAATTGACATTTTTTTGTCAGTTACAACAACAACAAATAATTATGCTATAAGTTTGAAAAGTTGATAACAAAATATCGTTTTATTGACAGTATTAATAATTATGCTACACTGTAAAAAATGTATCTTAAATTTATGTAATTATCATAAGTTTTAACAGTAAAAATAATAACATTTTGTAATTTTACTGTGATAATTTACGTAATAATACATTTTTATGAAAAATAACATTTACAATACATGTAAAATTATATAAATTTTTTACAGTCTAGTTAATTTAAAATCAGTGATATTTTTTTTTGCTTAAAGTAAACTAGTTAAAATGTTTGTTTTGAAATCGGTCACGAGTGTGAATTTATAAATTGTTTTTATATTTTATTAATCTATTATATTTTTAGAAATATTTGAGTGTGACCTCGGAAAGTTTGAGAAGTGTTTGATTAACTTAAAGAAAAAAAAATTGTGAAAATTACTCACGGTATGTTGCGTGTATATTTAGATAAACATATATCTATTTTTTGTTAGTTTTTTGTTTTATTTCCGTTAGAAAAACAATAACGTATAACGCATACAGGTTTTATTGCATTAAAATTTCGAAATAATTTTTGTATATTTAGTACAAAGTGTATTAAATACACAGTTATTTAGTCATACCATAGTTTTACTCATAGAGGGAACTGCCAGTCATGTAACCCCCCCACATACAATGCAAACCATAGAACATAACAAACAAATTAGAATACACTTTTTACTATGACTGTACTTCTCGTAATCTTCCCTATATACTATACACAAATCATTACAAATAAATAATTATTGTAGCTTGTATTTTTTTTTATCGTACTATTGTTGTCACGAAAATACTACAGAGATTTTTGTATAACTTACGACTGCACTTATAATAAATATTTTAACTAAAGTTGGCAAGATAGCATCGATTTTAAATTATTATTGTTAATAAGAAAATGCTTTTGGCTTAACGTCGACTTTAGTTTACATGTTTATTATAAAATCGACCGTTAAATGAAATATTTATTAATTTTTTTATATTATTATTCGTGATTTGTAAAAAATATTCAATGAATATTGTGTGCCAAAAACATGTTTTGTTTTAGTTTGAAAAGCAATTGTTTGAAAACAAGATATTAAGAATAGCATTCCAATATATATTTTCTTAAAAATGTAAAATTTAATTCTATTTAAATTAGATCACGTTCTTGAGTCTTCTATATAACATACAGTGTGTTTTTTCCATTATAAAAAATATAATTATTTAATTATAATTTAATTTATAGTTATATCAAATTCAATCTTGTTATGTAAATAAATTATAATTTTGAGAAGCCCATTTGAGTATATACAATGCTGTTTTGGTGCCTGTATGGTAGTGATTAAAAAAATTATAAGATGATAATTTTATGAAACTTTCAAGCTACAGGTCAACGAATTTTTGACCAAAAGTGGTTATATCTCGTGAACTTGAACAGATAGCAGAATGAAACCAAAACCATTTTATAAAGTTTATTTATTAATTTCCTATGAAAATATCATTTAAAAATTTCAAATTTTAACTCGCCAAAGGGCACTAACTAATGAAACTTATTGTGGAAGAGGCATTTGTGATATCAAATTGCATAAATTACTTTTCTTAAGATACCAAAAAAAAAAAATGAATAAAATATTATAATTTTGTACGTTAACATGATACAAATTTGAAACAAAGAAAATTTGGAATGTTTTTCTTAAATATTACAATCAGAATCAATAATAAGCTAATCTGAGATTATCTTGAACAGTATTGAATTAGATTAAGGTGAATTAATTAATCTCTCGTTAGTCATTAAATTTAAAATAATCGAATCATTTTTCTCTCTGACAACTTTAATACGAAATAATTGTAAATTTTTTAAAATTCACTTATAATGAGATTGATTAGATTAAGAAGAAATGAATTTGAAAAAGTCTTCGTTATTTACACATATTTTTAATTCGTAATTATTATAGCAATAAGTACTAAGAAACATTTCATTAGCTCAGATTAATTTATATTTTGTTATTTTTATTTTTATCATTCCTGTTTCGTTCTCATACCATTTATTTATAAATATTTTACATGATTTTTTTTTATTTCCATCAGGATTTTAGTTAATTATTTATATTATTTTATTATTATGTTAGAATTTTATTATAAATATAAGTACAGTAGTTCCTCCATTTTATTGGTTTAAAATATAGATATGTCCCATTATTCTAAAATATTTTACTCTTATTGAGAGTAAAAAAATATATAATTAAAGTTAATTTTTAAATATATGTCTATAAAATCGATCTGATAACAAAAAAAAAGCACACATTTATTATTAATTCTTTCAAATTTTTTACGTCTGAATAATTTTTAAATTAATTCCCAAACTAATCTTTGACAGAACTCTCGAATTTGTAAAATTAATTTACTCTAAGGGAGTATATACTTGGCCTAAAAAATCGACTATCGTTATGAATTTTTTTTCGGCGAAACTAGGAAAGATATGAAAACGCGGCTTTCTGGGGAAGAAAGAAATAGTCTTTGTGCTTCGTTCAGGAATTTTTATTTTTACTTTTGTTGGAAATCGTCCGAGTTCTAACCCTTTCTTCGAAACTCTGTAAAACCGGACGGCTGTGCGGTAACAATGAAAACTCCTTCCTTGTTTATCTGAAACGAAAATCAAAAGGCACTTTTGAAGTATCATATATTATCTGGGTTTTGACCCATTTTGTCACGAATGAATATTTGTGGGGGAAAAAATGGGTCAAAAACCAGATAATATATCATACTTTAAGGGTGCATTTGATTTTTAATTCAGATGAATAGGGAAAGAGTTATTATTGTTACCGCACAGTCGTCCAGTTTTACAGAGCTTTAAAGAAAGGGTTAGAACTCGGACAATTTCCAACAAAAGTAAAAATAAAAATTCCTGAAAGAAGCTCGAAGTTTATTCTTTCACTCCCAAAAAACCGCGATTTGATATTTTTTATAGTTTCGCAGAAAAAAAAATTCATAAACTTACTCGATTTTTGAGGCCGAGTATCCATTGATAACACCCATTGATTTTATTTAAAGTATAGGACTCAAAAATAATGATAAAGGTGTAAATTTAATTTTTTATTAATTGATTGATATAATTGTATTATATTATACAATTATTATCGACATGGCCGGATTTAGACTTAATAAGGCGCTAAGCTATTTGAGATATGGAGCAATACAGGCGAATCCCCGTGTTTATAGTAAGCAGTATATTTACCTAAGTATATATGACACTTGCTAACTCGGACAATTTTTTTTGGGGCCCTCAAGAAAGTGCGGGGGGGGGGGCTAAGCTATAGCTTGTTTAGTTTATACGTAAATTTTGCACTGATTACCGAGTCGCTAGAAATCAATAAAAAATTAAATTTACAACTTCCATCATTATTTTTTCAATCTTATATTTTAAATAAAATTACTTTAATGCGTTTATGTATGGGTGTCTAGTTGATTATTTAAAATTTTAAAAAAATAACAGCGTTAAAGTGAATTCGTGTAAATGGAGGGATTATTGTATATAAATACATCGCCTATATTTAGTAGTAGTATATATTTTATTGTTTATTTTTTATGAAAATGTAATTATACAACTACATATAATATATCGAGTACTACTACTAAATGTGGTTGATAATTAATTTAAATAAGGAAAATTAAACACATATATACAATAGTGTGTTAATTTAATTAAGCTTGATATAAATTTTCAATTAAGAAAACAGAAATGACACGAGACACGCTTAGTATAATGAAAATATTGTTGCCAATATTTTATCAAAGAAAATTAGTTGTGCCAAAATATAAGCAACACTCAACGAATTTTTAATGAAAGCAATTTTGTTTGAATATTTTCTGTGCATTTTAGAAATGATATTTTTTTTAGAATCGCATATTAAGTATTTAGAAATGATTTAGAATCGCATATTTAAGTATTTTAGTCTCGCGTTTCATCCAACAGTGTTTAAATTAAATATTAATGTTAGCGATATTAATAATTAAGTAGGATTTTATATTTAGGATTAAATACTGTTGGAAGGACATGTGTTTTTTTTTTTATAAAGGATTGTTCTGTGCTGGTTAACAGATATATTCTTAATCACGAATAATGAGTTTTGTACATGACAAGTTACTTCCAGAAATACAGGGTGTATTTTATTAGTCGAGTTATTAATTTTATTATTAATACAGTTTGTTATTTATATGATAAGATAAAATAAAATCGTATAGGTTTTTTGTTTTGTTTTTAATCGAAAAGTAATATAAATATTAATTGCATTTTTTAAGTTCTGTATTAAAATTAAGTTATTTATAAATACCAGGGCTTCGAACCGGAACTGAACCGAAAATTTTGGTTTGATGTTAAAACACGCGCGTTAACACAATTTTACTTTCCATGAGAGTTTTTTTTTTGTTTTTTATTTTCGGAGTCTCGTAGCGTAGTCGCAAGTCGCAACTCGTTTATACGAAAGAGTATTTGGTTTGTTTTTTTTTTGTGAATGAATACTCAGTTATTGAAATTAAAACTGGGAATCACTTTGAGGCAGATGTATTTTTTGATAATAACTTTGATTTTAATAATCTTTAAATAGTTTAAATGAAAATACATTGGAAAATATTTGAAAAATTAGAGGTAATTTTTATTTTTTCTAATTATAAATAAATAAAAATCCTCTATACAAGAATTTGTTACGTTACCATTATGTTATCTTATTATTATATAATTAAAGCATACATACGAATTATATAATAAATTATATTATTATCATATATTATATACCTACTTCTAATTATTAAATTTTTAATTAATTAATAATTATTATTATTCATATTATATTATTGTATCAATTTATGTAGTATGCTTATATTATAAAAGTAAGAATAAAATTTTCTAAATTATGGTAGAAAATAAGTTTTTAATGCAAGTATAAACATTGAAAAATTTAAATATTAATCACCCGGAACTGAACCGAAAACCATTATTTGTGCCGGAACGAAAATCGGAACCAAACCAATATATATTTTTTTAATTGAACCAGAACGAAAAATATAACGGTTCGAAGCCCAAATATTATTAACATATTCCGTTTTCTATTTACAGTATAAAGCATTTTATTTAATATTTTTATTATAAATTCAAATATAAAGAAAAACCAAACTTAGTTAGTAGTAATTCGATAGTAAAATACAACCTGTATATAATAATTGAATCGTAAATATCAAAAAGGATTTATCTGGGGCTTTTATCATTTCAATTTTTTTTTTAAATTACAAATTACTCGTATCAGCTAATGGTTTGTTTTTTTTTTAATGTGAATCTTCTACTGTGACTTATTACCAACTATCTATAAGAAAAATATATATTTTTTTTAATATATAATAGTTAGAATTGTTTGCATTTCTTTAAAAAGTTTATATTTCAAAGATTAGTACTTTTCGAAATTCACGATTCAGTTTGTAACCAAAGATTTCACGAATTTTCCCCTATAGCATATGTGATGTTATTGTAACTGTCTCTATTTAAATGTAAAAAAAGTACAATTTTTTGATTAATTTTTAGTAAAACTAGCACATAATATAAATATTAATCGATCGTGACAATCTTGGATGTGTGACATTTATGTCTTTCTGAACTGTTAGAGTCATCATAAATAATGATTTAAATACCTACATAATTCATAATGTGGTCACGAAAATGTTTGCAGAAAATTGTATTTTTGGAAATAAATAAATATGTATATAGGTCAGTATTTACTGACACGAAACGCTACATAAAAATATTTATACATAGAAAAATTCTGTTTTTATATTTTATTGTGTGATAGTAAAAGAATTTTTTGAAACAATAACAACAAGAATGTAATAATTTTTAGTATTATTAGCTTTAATTTAAGAATTAAATTTATTGACATTAATCGAAAATATTATGAAGGTATGTATAATGGAAACTGTTAACTTTGAATACAGAATTTTTAGAAAATTATTTAAAAAAAAAAATCTTATATAATATTAATGTTAAAAGATAAACTATAATCTTTAAGTCCTGAACTTATGATTAAATTTTTTAAAATCCCCTGTCAGATTCTTGTTAAGTAGAATGAACCTGACTGGAGATTTCTTAATATCAGATTTAAGTTTAATTATAGATAACGTATTTCGAATATTTTTATTAGAAATATGCAGTAGATTCTGTACTCATTGTATTTACTGCTGGTCACTTTGTAATATTACATATCAATTGAATACTAAAATTAAAATAATTCAAAAAATATTACATATGATAATAAATTACGTATTATTTAATAATGCATTGAAATTATATAGATATTAGCATAAAAATATGTTTGTGTTTTACATAAAGATTGGGTAGTTATTAAATAATTATAAAAATTACGTAATTATTTACATTTTTAGAACTATTCAAAATAGAGAAATGCCAAATTGAAAATAATAATGATTGTTTTTATTATATGTCGAATCTCACCGTTGCGTTGTTATTACGGAAATATGTTTTCGTTATCTTGATTAATATAAATTTATATTGCTAATTTATAAAAATTAGTGGACTGTGTAAGGAATTTTTAAAGGTATTTAAAATAAAATTTAAAAAGTATGTTCCATGAACATTCAGAAGATATAACTTTAAGAAATTATATACATTTGAATAAATAGTTATAATTAGATTTGTTTTCATACTGAAGAAAAAATTCTTATACAGTTCCCCAACAAAATTATGTTATTTGCGCTCATGTCGGTTTTCTATTGAAGATAGATATCTCCTGAAGAATAAATTTAATATTTGGCCTATAATTTGTGCCAACTATAATGTTGAATCTTACCAACAAAATGTCACTAATTACGTAATTATTTTCATAAATATTTCATCGTATTTGTTTGTAAGACATATTTCAAAAAATTATATACAAAAATGTACGGGTTATTATTAGAAAAGAAAAAAAAAACTAAATAATTTGACCAAAGTGATAAACAATTAATAATTATATTGATTTTTTATAATACGTGTAATTCTGTAAACATGAAAAAAATTGGTCAAGTTATTTTTGAGGTAATTTTTATTGAAATAATTATATATCCACCAATATATTCTTCCACCAAAACTATGTATTTTTAGATATTAAAAAAAAAAATACATAATAGTTGTACCAAGTAGTATATTAGATTTGTGCCATTTTGAATGTAATTTTGTAAATGTGTATAGATTATAAATAAATATACATAAATGTTGTAAGCATGTTATACATATTTAAATGCGTTTTAAATTATACCTTTATCATCCCGCATTGTGCAATATTTTAAAACAGTTATTTTTGATAAAAAATGCATTTAACTTAACAAGTTTATTAAAGTTTGCAATCAATTTTTCACCTACTTTTACCGAACCGATTTCCTTCAAACTTCGCATACATCTTCGATAACAATGATTTTATCAAAAAAAAATTATCAACAAAAATTATTTTAACATAGTAAAAAAAATTTCAGAACTTATTATATTATGTATTCCTTCAAACTTCTCATACATCTTTAATAACAATAATTTTATCAAAAAAAAATCTATCAACAAAGATTATTTTAACATAATAATAAAAATTTCAAAACTTATTATATTAAAATAAAACTGCTTTAGATTAAAGTTCTGTATTAATATTTATTTAAAAATCGACGTTTCGACGAAACCCAACGTCCGTCTTTATCAGAATAAATGATACATTTATAAATACATATTTATAAATAATAAATAAATATTAATACAGAACTTATTCTAAAGCAGTTTTATTTTAAAGAATATTTTAATTAACAAATGTCAGTATTATTTTGAAATGTATTTTTTAAATCAAAAACTACACTATAATTTTTGCTATTTAGTATAGTTTCGAATGAAATTATGTCTTTTTTTGTTGGATATAATTTGTTTTAGATTTTTCTTCGAAAATGCATAATATCAAGGTCAACAGCCATAAAATATCAATGGCAATGACATGTCGTTACTATGGCAACCATCGAGTCAAAACAAATTCAAATATTAACGCATATCACAGTTGGTTGCAGAGCCGTTGTGTCACACATCTGTCAAATTCATTCATGTTAAATGTAAATTTTTCAAGTGTATTTTTAATTTTATTTACAAATTTTAAATCGATCCGTAATTAAATTAAATTAACCGACCCCGAAGTGTTGTAGTATATATTTTTTTCTCTTTTCTGTTTTTAAATGTCGCAATATGCAACGCAATGTTAAACCTTTATCAGATGGAAGTAATGAAATTTTTGATGGTAGAAGGAATAGTCTCGACATACCATCGCATGGACATGTACCAACATGGTTAGAAGATATGGCCAGGTTAGTACGTACGTATGTATACAAATTTTGAAAATTTTATCAATCAGACTTCATGCCTATAGCGTCATAATTTATGTCCTTTCAATCATTTAATTATTCATAACTTTGTTTTTTGCTTAAATCGCCATTAATTTATTTTGATGAACTAATTAATTACCACCATGGTTAGAAGATATAGCCAGGTTAGTATGTACACAAATTTTGAAAATTTTATCATTCAGATTTTATGCCTATATCATCATAATTTATGTCCCTTTAATCATTGAATTATTCATAACTTAGATTATAGTATTTTTGTTTTTGCTTAAATCGCCATTTATTTATTTTGATGAACTAATTAAATCAATTAACTAATGATTTAATTAGTTCATCAAAATAAATTGATGGCGATTTAAGCAAAAACAAAATACTATAACTTAATATATAATAAGCCATCTGTAATTAAGTATATATGTAAATATATACTAAAATTGCTAGATTTATAGACACACCATGTGATGTACTCGACTGGATTAAATTCATGAGTTTATATTATGACCAGTCAAAATATAGAAAATGCTTACCTTGTCTTTGATCTTGTAACGCAGTTGCTGCGAAAGCAGAAGGTCCCGGGTTCAAACCCGGACAAGGTCAATACATTTTTCTTCATTTAAAAATTAACTAATGATTTTAATTAGTTCATCAAAATAAATTAATGGCGATTTAGGCATAAAAAACTAGGTATAACCTAATATATAATACGCCATTGTGTAATTATTCATAACTAATAAATATCTTACTCTCTTAGCATTTATTAATTAACTTTATTCTCAAATTAGCAGTTAACATCTGTTTATAATTTTTCATTCTTTGATTAGTTATTCTACGAATATCTTATTCTCTTAGGATTTATTAATTAATTTTATTTTCGAGTTAGCATTTTATAATTTTTTTCCAAATATAGATCGTAATTTTTTTAAATAAAATTACACTTTCAAGGAGACTTATTGACAATGAATAAATAAATAATTCTTACGTGTGCAATATCACGAGAATTTATAACTTGAATCATCTGTTATGAATTCTTTATCAACTTTTTATTGATTTGCATTGTCATTGTCATATACCACGTTAAATATTTTAAAAGTCCCGTCAAAATCAAAACATTTCATTATTTACTCAATTTATTCCAAGGCTTCGAACCGGAACTGAACCGAAAACCGTAAAATACCGTTATTTTTGTTGGAACGAAAACAGGAACCGAACCGATATATATTTTTTTTAATTGAACCGGAACGAAAATAATAACGGTTCGAAGTCCTGGTTCTTTCGGTAATTTTAGAATTAATATTCCGAGAACTATTTATGTAATGTACTATATTGTTTTGTTAATACCACTGTTTTTCAATAAAATAATTGACAGACTAGAATAATAATAACAATCGATAAAATTGTACGAGAACAATTAAATTTAATTCTATGTAATTAATAATACAATTGCAGTAAATGTTGTTTTAATATCTAGTAATTAAAAACTTCTATAAATAAAAATGTATTAGAAAAGGTGTTACAATTGTTTTATGATTGTTTTGATATGCAACAATAAATCAAATAGAAATAAAAATTATCTGCAGAATTCTATTATGAGTATGAAATATTTTAAATGTATTTGTGTTTAAAAATAACAGTATTAATATTTGCTTTAACGTAATGAAAATAATTTGAACATTATTAAAAAATTTCAGTCCATATTCATAGTTCATCTTAAATGCATTTTTAATTAATGGGACTATTTGATGTATATTTAAAATTTTTATTTTATCAGTTATTAAATGTAAATTGTATTTTTCATATTTGATTTTTATTATATATGACATTTCTATGATAAGCTAATTATAGAGCTTTTGAAAAAATAATAAATAATTTGAAATATGCATCGAATTTATGTTAACGTGCTTCTAAAAGATTGATACTAAGATTGCGATAGCGAATGTTTCCAAGTAATATGGTAATAGGAATACAAAAACATATACGAGAGATATCATAAATGTGGATGAAGCGAAAGTTGCTTGTCTGAATAGGAATGTTTGATGGAAATTAATTTCTGTTTGAATGTAAAAAGTTTGTGCCACACTCTTATGGATATATAAATTAGAAAGATGTTAAAACAATATAATTTTTTCATATATTTGCCTCATACTATATAATGCTTGACATACATGCAATACATATACAATCACGCCATATACTCATTATGGTGTGGCACAAACTCTTTAGCCCGTATTCTCACCTCACTTTTTCGTGAAAAAGTGCTTTTATCATTAATTTTAAAATATCTTTTTACTTCTGTTTATCATCAAAACTGTTTTTCTATTTTTGATCATTTTTATTATATTCGCTATTATGAAATTAAAATAAACTATTATAAAGTGCTTAATAAATAATTTTAAGTAAACGTCAAAAATACATAAACGATATGATCAGTTTTTCAAACATATAGCCCCATGTTCCGCTTAGTAATTACGTTTTATATCATTTTCAAAGTAAGTTTTTTTTGTTGTGAATGTGTCGAATGAAGTTGAAACCTAGTTAAATCGCTTTCCCGCACCCGAAAAATGTAGATTCATTACATTTCATTAAAATCATTAGAGAGAGCGCACTTATCAATATAAAATTTACAAACAAATCAATAAATACGTACGCAAATATACCGAGTGTCCCATTTTAAATTATATCCTGAAATATCTCGAGAACTAAGAAACGAATCAAAAAATTTTCCATTATTTCAAAATATCATCAATTTTCCTTCCTTTTATGTCAAAAAAATTTTTTTTTTTTCTTAAAAAAATTTAGGTAAAATCTACCTTTTTTTAATTCTTTATCTGAATCTGCAATTGAAAATGAGGGTTCGCATTTAAAGTTTCAAAGTTGCCTCCTTTTTCTGTTCCCCTGGGGGTCTGGGGGCATAACTTTGACAGGATCGGAACTTTTGATTAGAAACATTTTTTGATCCGTTGCTTATTTCTCGAGATATTTCGGGATATAATTTAAAATGGGACATTTTGTTTAATTATTGTCTCGATTTATATTACATAGAATAGTCTTTTAATTTTCAATTAACCGAGAGTAGTATAGTTTTGTTTACAATATCTAAAAATATCGAATTCAAATATCAATAATTGGAATGAAAATTTCAAATAGTATTTAACGTAATATGATTGCAGTTCTGTCGAACGAAGTCATTCTCTAATCATGGAAAAAGAATATCTAACAAGACAAGAAGAGGACAATAATAATGACAGTTTTACAATATACTCACCGAACCAGCATTTATATTCAAACAGTAACAGTGGCAGACATAGTACGGAAAGGTACACTCTAAATAAAATTATGTAATTTTACCTACAAACCAGTACAAAACATTAGACACTATGATGCCCGGTATTTCTAGGTATAATTACTCAACTGATGTAATTTTATACATAATTGTTTAAAAATACAATATCGGAACTATTACAAACATTATGTAATATGATATTACCAACGGAATGAAAAAGTATATATGTATGTAATATTACAGTTTTTTTTTAGTACAGTCTCTTTTAGTAAATTTACAGAACTTCAGTAAATTTGCTGTCGGGAATTTTCCATAAATAGGTAAAATTTGTTTAGTGCTGTAATATTATTGTTGATATAATTACATATGTACATTTCTAAATTTGCATAAAGGATGCATTTTGAAATGAATGAATTACACTTAAAATATTTTATTAGTATTATTACACAAAATATTTACTAAGTTTCATTATTTTCATGAATTATTTCAGATATTAATATATAAACTGTAATTTTGCATAATTTAAGACGTTATACCAATAATACGTAATTTTACATTAAGTATGTGATGCAAATTGCAGAAAGTAAGCAATTTTACATTCTTATTAGCTCATTTTTACTTATTTTTTGTGATTATTATGAATTATGTAAAAATTACAGAATTTTGAGGTAGAAATACAGAATATTCATACATATTACAGATTTTTTATATAGCAAAATTTTACTATTATTTTTCTTTTACAGTGTAAGTTGCATTAAGCAAATTGAGATTAAAACTTTTCAACGACTATTTGTCACGAAACGTTCCAATTTCATCTTGTTATTGTTTTTGCTTTTAGTACTCCGTCTAGTTCGGCAAAATACGGTCGAAGATCATCTCTTTCATTGGGGGGCACTACGCCCTTAAAACAACAACAACAACATCAACAAGATTACATCGTGCCAAAACTTGAGCGAATTAATTTAAAGCAGATTTCGGAAGCTCAGTATGATACTATTAACCCGATTTTTACTAATAATGTGCTACAGCAACAATCTAGCTTAGAAGACGACGAAAATGGTGAGTGGTATGAAGAAGTTTTTGTTTTGCAATCAACAATGTAATTTTGTTGATGTAACTTACCGAAATTTATGACTTAAATATATTTATTATTTTATACATTTAAATTGGATTTTGTTTTTTTTTTTATTATATTTAGTTTTTATTTTATTTTTTTGTAAAAATCAATCAAAAAAATAAGCTCAAATCTAGTTTATATCGATTGAAAATGGTAGGTAATTATACATACAAATAATTTGTGTTTACATAAAAAGTTTAATTAAGCATAATTTTCTTTTTTTTATTAAGGAGATATTCGTGTTTGTAGCAGCGATTTTTTAGGTGTTTTTCAATATTTTTTTTGGGAAACTTTTACAACAAACCAGTAAACAACAAAATTATACCGTTGGAAAGTGTATTTATTGAAGTTTTGAGCTGTATTTTTTTTTTCAAAAAAGTTAAATGGCGTCAAAGTAATCAGGTCAAAATTCAGATTTGTCAATGGTGGCAGATAAAACTTGCGTTCTACATTTCTGAAACAAAAACAAATTAGATGTTAGTACTTGTAACACATGTAACTTTCGTTGGAATCTACAAAATATATAATTTTTACCTCTAAACCAAAAAAAAGGGTCAATTTTAGACACTTTTTTAAGAAGACCGCCATTTTGAAAATAAATGTAAAAATTATATATTTTGTACGTTTCAACGAAAGTTACAGAACGTGAATAGTAAAAATGTATAAATCTTTTTTTAAATTGTTACGTTATTGTATAACGTTATTTATTATTTGTTTTCGTTACATGATATTATAAATAACATTTTAAAAAATAAATTATGTTATATTACATTATGTAAATATCGTTATAAAAATAATTTTTATTTGTAACTTTGAAATATCAAACAAATATCAAATTAACTTTTGGATGTAAAATACAAACAAAATATATATTTCTCTCTTACAGAGAATAACGTTACAAAATAACTTTTTATGAAATATTATCGGTTATTATAACGTTATTATAAGTTATTGTATTAAAGAATATAATTTAATTGTTATTATAACGTTATTGGATATCGAAATATTATGTTTTTCATCGCTGTTTTAAAAGTATAATAAATTTGATACGAAACAATTTTCTTTTAGTTTACGAAGAAAGATATAGTCCATCAATATTAAACATGAGACAAGGTCGTCGATCACGAATGGATGCAACAATTGATCAACTAACATCAAGTTTTAAAGATATCTCTCTCAATGACTCGCAACATTTTCCTAAAAATATTCATTCCAATCCTGTACCTGAACCTACAAAAAACATTCATAAATCCTTCATTCCACTTGACGACAAATTATACCCAATAAATTATCCAAAAAAGAACGAAAATTTAAATTCATATCTACAAGGTCATGAAGATCCACTGGATAGAAAAATTACTTTCGAAGAAGATTTTCTTGCGTTAAAACAAAAAATACAGAGATATAAGAAACGAAAATCTCAAAAACATAAACTTCATAATCAAAATTTGGTGGCAATGAGGAGAGATTACTATTCGGATTTGCCAGGAAATTTTGAAGAAAAATGTACGAAAATAAATGACGATTCGCAGGAATTATTTATAATTCCTGAATTACCAACAGGAACAATGATGATTGTAGATATTTTATCAACATGGGGCGATAGATACTATGTGGGATTGAATGGTGTTGAATTATTTGACAGCGATGGAAATCTCGTACAAGTCAGAAAGGTCTCATATTATTTATTTTTATTATTTTTTATTTCTGATTTTATTTTAATTATTCTGTATTTCTATCTAGAGAAACACATTAAAGGGAGAAATACATGTAACTACCTAAAAAATCGAGGTTTTTTAGAATTTTTTCTGGGGGATCTAAAAATTTTATTTTAGTTTTTACTTAACGAAATTTATTCGTTGAGGTATTTTGTTCTATATGAACCACCGAAACTGAAAAAAAGCCGGATTTTCATCATTTTAACTCAGGCTGAAAAAAGTTCAAACCCATTTAACCCTTTCGGGACGGAATAGATTTTTCTAAATAATAATAATCACTATAAAAATGTAACTTAAATTTATATTATACAGCTTTTAACAGTAAAATAACAACATTTTTGTAATTTTACTGTGTCATAATTTACGTAATATTATTTTTTGCATTCATAGAAAATATAAAAAATCTTTTATTTACTTACTTCTAGGACTGAAACGGTTAAATGTACGCAAATTTAAAAAATACCATTTCGCGAAAAATGTGTTTAAAGTTTTAAGTAAGTGTAATTTTCGGAAACTTACGTTGGATTCAGCTTAATCTGCGATTCCGGGGCCATACAGGGTTCCTTCCTCTTCCATGTAGAAATCGTTGAGCTCAGCTTGCGCCTTCTTTCTCGCAGTTTTGGCTTCTTTGCTGCAGCTCAGCGATTGCCGCTTCTGGCGATTGTGATGGGCCTCGTCGTAATTGTTGGCGAAAATGGTGGTGTTTTGGCCAATAATACAGTGTAATCCCTCCATGATCTTTATTACACCCGCGTAGCCCTCGTTGAACGAAACAGCAGCGATGTATGCTGCATTCTGGACAACTTTTAAACCGCAGTTCAAATGCTTTGGTGCAATGCGCCACACAGTTGCGTTGAAGCTCTCGTTCGCATTTTGCGTGTGCCCGCCTAAACATCTCTCTAAAAGATCATGCCTCGACAACTCTTTGTAGATTGGAAGTATTTTCTTTTGGACATCAGGATGCAGCGGCGACGGATGTTTAAAGCTGTCGAGTTCGTTGGTAGCCTCTGCGACGCGCCATTTACACCAACTGCTTTCTCCAACAGGACAGTCATCATGCATTGCTTTTTGATCAGTCGAACACATGTGATTGTACGTTGCCATGATATCTTTTTCCATATTCTCGAGGGATTCGCTGTTTCTTCTGATGGCCAATCCATAATACTTTGTCAGTTTTTTAATGAGAGCCTCGGTGAGTTTACCTTTTCCGCCAAGTTTTTCCATTTTTCTCAAATTTCGGAGCCGAGAACCCATTCTTTTTTCAACGTGTCTAACACATTCGCTCTTTGACACTTTACACTCGTCACCGTATGGATTCATGTCTGAAATGGTTTTAAACGTCTTCGTATCTCCATCGCCCACGTAAGTTGAGTATTTTACGTTGAACGCCTCAACTGACCTCAGAAACATTGTTTGCATTGACGCGACCTCCATTTTTCCTGCCGAGCCTACATGAGTATTGGAGCACTCATCTGCGTGGTTTGCGTACCATTCTTCGTATTCTGGCGTATTAACTTTCTTATTCCAGAAAGTACATCCTAGACAATAACTTCCTTTGACATCAAGATCAACAATTTTTCCAGTGCGAATTCCTGTAAGCGATGTTACTCCGTACAGCGAACTGAAGCCGCGCTTTTTCCAGGAACCATCCCCAGACACTGTTAATTTATCCACACATTGTCCTGCTTCCACATTTTCGTTTTGTTCTTCGCTTACAGCTTTTTTTCTATAAAAATCGAACACATCCTGTGCAACCGAATGAATCGATTTAACACAAGAATCATAAGTTGATCGCGCTACTCCTTGACAAATGTCCATCATGCCGCAAAAAAGATTCAATCCCTGTCTTGATACGCCTAACAGTCTCATCACAAAAATAATTCGTCGATTAATTTCAAATGCATTGTCAACAAATGGGCCGGAATGAATTTCTCGTCTACCACAGGAGCACGAAACAACTATTTTAAAACCGAGTCCTCGTTGTCCAGTTTCGGTGAATCGAATGTCTTTTTTACACGTACGGCACACTAAAAATTCAGCAAGGGCACCGAAAACACTCAAGAACTGTATAATTCGGTAGCCGTGTTCAACGTCAACACCTTCCTTATCGGCAGTGCTGAATTTCTTCGCCGTTGCGCTCTGTCCTAACGGTTGTTTTTTGCTGTTCACGTGCTGATTTCCCGCAAATCGTCTTTTGTTGGGTCTACTAGAGCGTCTATTATCGCTTCTTGGTCGTTTCGGATACATATTTACAAAAAAAAATCACTCCGAGATTAAAAATGAGTTCGAAACAACAACCGCCGCGATTTACATACAGCACGATGAGTAGATGGATTGATATAACTGAAAGTTTTACATGAGTGAATGTTTCCAAATGATAAGAATAAAAGCGCATGCATGTGAGGTATTATGAATGTAAATGAATCAAAAGTTGTTTGTCTGAATAATAATATATGGCAAAAATTAATTTTTAGTTGAATATAAAGAGTTTGTGCCACACCTTTATTAGTACATGGCATGATTGTGCATGTATGTATGTAAAAATTCACCCTTGCATTTTCATAATTCTTTACAGATATCTGCTTGTCCAGAAGATATAAATATTCTACCAGAATGTAACGGGGATCCTAGGGTGGTTACAAATTTATTAGATGGAATCAACAGAACTCAGGATGATATGCATTTATGGTTGACGCCTTTTGATTCAGGCGAACATCATTTAATAACGATGGAATTTTATAAGAAAACTGAGCTAGCTATGATACGAATTTGGGTAAGTATATATTTATTACAAATGCAATATATATATAATAATTACTAACTTTACTACGTAGATACCATTATTTAATCTTGTTTTTTATCCGAGAAATTAAATTACTTCATTTAAGGCCTAGGATTTCCAAATGTTGAACTAAAGTTATCCTTGTAATAATTTTAAAATTAGCGAATAAAATGTTGTCATGTATTTTGTAGATACGTTTTTAGCCAATCACAAATGATGTTTTTACTTATCTTAGAACAAATAAAATTAGAAATAACGACCTTAAGGCAGTCATAAATTTTTGTATTCTATATTAGTACCTATATAATAAAAAACAATTGATATATCTGTCCACTATTTGAAATTGATTCGAAATTTCACTCATCTGACAATTCCAAGCCGTATTTTTATTACGTAATAACAGTATTTATTCCATGTTATTAATAAAAGTAGTAAACAATGCACAATACAAAGAATACATACTAATTTTCTCATGATTCATTACTTATCAAAAATTTTACTTTGTAATCGAAATATAAAAATAGTTAAATAATAGGAAAAAACGCAGTAGTAGACACCTCACATTATTATTTTCCTTGATGCTATGCATCTCGGGAAATAATACAACTCTGCTATAAGAAATATCTTCTTAATCTTGGTAATTGATTACTATTATTAAACGAATTGGTTTTCAGAATTATAATAAATCTCGAATACATTCTTATCGTGGTGCAAGAGATGTTGTAATAACATTAGACGGAGTTTGTATTTTTCGCGGAGAAATTGCACAAGCTTGTGGGAGTATTTTGGGTGGCATTGAAACATTTGGAGATGTACGAATTAATACGATATGAATTAAAGAACGATATAAAATAAAATTATGAATTTTATTTCAGACAATTCTTTTTACAACAGACGAGGCGATCTTAGAAAGAATCGCTTTCAATGATATTTCATTTACAACTTTAATGAATGATAAAGAAGTTAGTGAAAAAACTGAACGACCATCAACTGCAACGGCTGATGAAGATGTAAGTATATATAATATATTTGCTAGTATACGAATTTGTAATTATATCCATAATGTATGTGTTGTAATATATAACTTTAAAAATGGTCTATTTAATAAAATAACTTTTAAGTAATTAGGCAACAATTCTTACAAATACAAATGTGCAATAGAATAGTTTTTGGACGAATATGTCCATGCTTTTTTACATAACTGCGATATAGAAGTTACTGGCTATTTACTAAATTTAATTTTATATTAAAAAAAATTCATTACTATAATTTTTTAAATGTTTTTATTTGTATTAAAAGCTTATTTTCTACCAAAATTTAGAACATTTTATTCCTACTTTTATAATAAGCATTCTACATAAATTGATACAATAATATAATATGAATAATAATAATTATTAATTAATTAAAGGTATAATAATAATTAGAAGTATATAATATATGATAATAATATAATTTATTATTCGAAACTTATATAATTTGTATGTATGTTTTAATTATATAATAATAAGATAACATATGTTAAAGTAACAAATTCTTGTATACAGAATTTTTATTTATTTATAATTAGAAAAAATGAAAATTACCTCTGATTATTAAAATATTTTCAAATGCATTTTCATTTAAACTATTTAAAGATTATTAAAAGTAAAGTTATTATCAAAAAAATACACCTTCCTCAAAGTGATCCCTAGTTTCATTTTCAATTTCAATAACTGGAGTATTCATCCACAAAAACAAAAATTAAAAAATGTTTCAATATATATCGACCCGAATTAAACCGATTTTTTTTCCGGTCCAGTTCCGATTTTCGTTCCAGTTAAAATAACGGTTTTTTTCGGTTTTCGGTTCTGTTCCGGTTCAAAGCCCTGTATATTAGTGATGTTACAAATAAAGGTTCAGCCGAATAACAAATATTGTATCAAATTTCAACCAAATATTCGGCCAAATATCGATTAGTAAAAATATAGTCGAATAGGCCTAATATCGAATAATTATTCGGCCTCGATCCCATCTCTAGCTCCTTTTATATATTTTCATAATTTTTTTAACAATAATTTTAAGATTCAATTTAATTCAATTACAGAAATATGGATTTGAATTTTGTTAATATAGCAAATAGTTTTTTAATATGGTACCTAAATTGATTTCAAATTTTCGTCAAAGTTTTTATCATTGATTATAGTACATATCAATCAATTAAAGGTTTTTATATGATTTTCTTGAAATCCCAATAATAATATTGAATAATTTTTTACAGATGCATCAGCGACCGTACACTCATGCTTTCTCACAGAAATCGGACGCAAGTTCAGGGGACCAGCTTTACGGGGCGCAACGTTTAGATATCATTTTGACGTTAAATTGGGGTAAATCGGATTATATAGGTCTTACAGGTTTAGAACTGATAGGTGATTCTGATATACCACTAACAATACCAAGAGAAAATCTAAGAAGTAACGATATTACCGTCAGTGCTATGTTATCGCGTTTAATTGATAATGAGAACATTACTTGCGACAGAAAACATATGTGGTTCACACAATTTATTTTAGGAGAAGAAATTGTTATTAGTATGTACTTTGATGACCTAACTTATATTGCAGGTAACTAATTCATTATTATTTATTTTAAAATATTTAACTAATTTTCTAATAAAAATTTAAATAAAACACATTTTGTAATATACCACGTTTTTAAAACGGACTAAAAATGTATAAAATAATTTCTCTTAGCCCCATATAGATTCCTGACCCAATAGAGATTGTCCTAAAACTGTGTGATTGTAAATTTTTAATAGCTATGATAATACTTCTAAGATTTAAAACGAAAAACGTGGAGTGCATACAATAGATAATAATAGTAAGGAGTGTAGGGAGTAGTTGTCGTTGCGCCCGACGTTTTTCGTTTTAAATCTTACTAGTATTATCATTGACAAATTGACAATCACAAATTTTCAGGACAATCTATATGGGGGTTAGGAATCTGTATGCGATTATAAATCTGTATGGAGCTAGGAGAAACTATTTTATACATTTTACACCATTTTAAAAACGTGGTATATTAATTATTTGTATTTAAATAATTATTTTCTGCTTTTTAGTCTTGTGTGTGTGTGTGTATGTGTTCTGTATTTTTTGTAGTTGTTTTCTGTAGTTTCTGTATTTTGGAAAAAAAAATTGCTAAATACACGAATGTACGGAATTTGTGGATATGGCACAAGATAAAAATTAATATTTCTAATATTATTAATTAATTAATTAATTAGTTAATATTATATTGTCATTCAGTTATGAGCTGTTTAAAATTTCAAGTCTCTATCTCATCAGGAAATCGATTGCAAAAATTTGCAAATTTGCAAATTAATATAATCAAAATAATATGTAAACGGTTTAACTACAAAAATAGCAAAATATTTCAGTTCTTTCAAATTTCGACCACAAACACAAGATCATACGACGTTAATATAACATAAATTTTCTATTTCAGGAATAAGATTTTGGAATTACAACGAAAATCTGGAAATGACATTTTGCGGAGTACGAATGATAAAAATCTTTCTCGATAATAAACCGATGATAAATCAGCTGACCAATGATACGACATTTTATTTAAGACGCGCACCGGGCAATACGCATTACGACTATGTACAAGAAATACGATTTTCTCAACATAGTTTAATTAATATCCATCCAGAACCATGCTATGATTTGAATCATTTTTCTGCAGCGAAAGAGGAACAATTTGAAAATCCTCTAATGCCCGAAGGTTTTGTGTTTCAAATTGTTATTTACACAACCTGGGGCGATCAGTATTATGTTGGTTTAAATGGTATTGAAATATTTGATCAACATGGGAAAAAAATTGTTCTTACTGAAAGTAGTAAGTTTTTCTTTTATTTTTTATAATGTACCGTACACGCCACTTAATAGGATCACATGGGTCTTAGTTTCGCTGTTGGGACTGACGTCACAATCGATTGTACGAGAAAACTCAAACTTCTTTAATAAGTTTCGTTTGAGAGAAAAATATATTTTGTTTGTATTTCTAACATGAAAATTAATTTGGTAATATTTTTCTTTAATTTACACTTACAAATAAAAATTATTTTTATAACGTTTTTATTTTTTAAATGTTTTTTATAATGTTATTTAACAAAAACAAATAATAAATAAAGTAACGATTTGAAACATTATTTCTTCCCTGATATAAACTATTAACAATTTTGACAATCATTTTATTTTGTAATTCAATCATTTGTAATTGTCTCTCCCATATTCTTTAAAAGAAAGCTCTTAAATAAATCCTATAAAACATTTGATATTAAGATTTGTTGTCGAAAATATTTATAATGTAAGGCCGGCTTAACAAAACTATTTAAGTATGTAATAAAAATTGATTGTTCTAGATATCTGTGCTCATCCAGAAAGTGTAAATATTTTACCCGGTGTTTCGGGTGATGTTCGAACACCTGATAAATTAGTGGATGGTATAAATGACAGAAGCGATGGTACTCATTCATGGTTAGTGCCCGTCATACCAAAGTGCCTTAATCGAATCTATATTGTTTTTGATCAACCTGTCGCGATATCTGTGATTAAAATATGGAATTATCTCAAATCGCCAACAAGAGGTGTTAAAGAATTTGGTGTAAGATATACAACAAAAAAAAAAGAAAGTTTATTTTTTATTAATATGAAAATATTTATTATTTTGTTTTCCAGATACTTGTTGATGATCTATTAATTTATAACGGAATTCTAGATAAAATCAGTGATAAATCTGCTGTCAAACACAGAACCATACTGTTCACTAATAATACAAATGTTCTACAGAAAGAAATGGCCAGTCTTGTGAAGTAAGAGATTTTTTTAAAATTCACATTTCATACATACAAACACAATTACGCCTTGCATATGGAACTAATTTTTTCCATAAAAGCAAAAATGACTTTTTGCTAAAAATTCGTATCCCAGATAAGCAACTTTTGCTTCAATCGTATTCGTGATATCTCTCATACATGCTTTTTTATTCTTACCATTTAAATAATAAACAAACAAAATATAGAAACAAGTTGTTAGATAACAAAATATAAGTAACTAGATTAGAAAATTTCATAATTTATTAATTAAAGGAAGTCAGATTTTATTTAAATTAGTGCCACTTAATCCTATAGTTTTTTTTTTATTTTAATTTAATGAGTTCTGAAAGATTTTTTACAATGTTAAGAAAATATTAAATAAATTTAAGGTTATTTTCTTTTTCCAGGCACAGTATAGATAGTCAAGCAACAATATTAACCAATGATGAACCTCGCGTAACAACTGGTGGTTCGTTACCAAATGTTGATCAATCGTTACGTCCTTTTACGTCTGTTAACTACTTAAGTCGCGGTCGTACGTCGCAAAGTAATTAAATGTGAATTGCCAAAATATTAAATTAAATTATATTTCTATGTTGTCTTACCATAGGATAGTCAAATCTGTTTTGTTTTAGTTCATACATATGGTGTACACTGTTTATTTTAGTACAATCTGTAAAAATATAATTATTTCTAGTTGTACATTTAATAAATTAAGCTATTTTACAATAATATTTGTTTTATTTATTTTCATATAAGTAACAGTGTTTTAAGTTTATCGTACATAAAAAGTATTTACCATTTAAGTTTAGCGACATTTTACATAACCTTTATCATCAGAACAGAATATTAGCGCAAAATTCATTATTTTTTAGAAATATTTATTAATTTTGCACTGATTTAAAATGTATTGAAAAAATTTACAAATCGTTAAAATATTTAAATTATTTTCGACAGTTTAATTTTACAGTTGTATTTCTAAAATTAATTTCAAAGAATAATTCCATATACATGATTTTTATCAGATTTTTTATTAAGAAAATAATAAATATTTTGTCTAAAAAATATATGTTAATTTTAATTATGTTAATTATAGTTTGTTACTTTTATATTATGAGTTTCATAAATTTGATTTTTACCGGTTTACAGCAATTTAATGTGCAACACATTTCAGATATGTTATTAAAAGTATTTATAGTGTGTAAAGTGCCTTACCTGAATTAATATTTGAAGTTATATAATTTATTTCAATTTAATAAATATTAATATTTTCTTTAAGAATAATTTTTATTTTTTTTATCATAATCAAAAATGTATTACCATATATGTAATACTCCTATATTCCGCACTGTATATGAAACGCATTGATAAAAATTCTGCCGATGAAAGGAGACAAAACATATATCGGACGCACCGTTGATCCGACGAGACACTATGCGCAAGCGCTGAGATTACCAATCAATTATGTACTAAAAATTTAGCGGTAAAAGATTTTTAATTCAAATAATATTTTAATATTTTTTTTTGTAATAACAATTTTAATATTCTCGGATATTGTAAAATAATATGCATTAACATTACACTTAATATTTTATTAAAAGGTACGGGAATTACAATAAAATTAATAGTAATAAAGTTTTTATTTCCAACATTACACTCATGAAGAATATATGAAAATTACAAATTACATTACATTTTTAATTCAATTCAAAAATGTGTCAAGTGTAGTCTGTCTTTTGTTTTTGAAACATTTCACTTCTACAAAATCAGCACAAGTATTCAGTGCGGCTCCCTTCATTTACTTCCTGCATAAAATAACGCTGTAAGAAGGCCATATATTTTTTGCCTCCTGGTTAGTCACAGGCACAGGTGGATCATCATCATCGTCATACTTCATACGTGAATGAATGTGTTGGGAAAAAAGTTCACAGCGCGCGATACTAATGTAATTAGTTGATACATATTTGCTAGTTTTTTAAATATAATTTTCCATGTTGTGAATCAAAAAGATATGAAGCGTATCATATTAAATTTTTTGTAAATATTTTTTCTTGTAAATATTTGTAACATAATATATACTGTGATCTTAAAGTTACTGTCCCAATTAAGCGGAATGTTGTCCCAATTAAACATGTAAATTTACTGTTGGTTCCTTGGTTTGGTTTCTGTTCTTTGAGATTTGGCCCAAATAAGCCGCTGGCCCAATTAAGCGGAATCAACTGTATATAACATCAAAATCAAATACTGAACACATATTTTTACAATTATTTAAAATAAATCTTATTGGTTTTTAAATAAAATTAATTTGGTGTATTTTTGTCTTATATAATCTTCTTTGGTGGACAGTTTTTTTGCTTCGTGATGAAATCTTATATTTATATATGTCTCTGTTATTAATTTGCATAATTGGGTCCGATGGTTGTCCAACCAGTGTTGACTTGATATATGATTATTCATTTCAGTTATTAAAAATTAAACCACTAATATTAGAAAATACTTTATTTACAATTAATTGCTTTAAATTTTTTTTAAATAGACCTGAATTACATTCTCTGATAATGGCTTCAGATTTGCAACATATTTTTATTACATCTTCTGCTGGTGCCACATATGGACCAAAATTTTTTAATTGAGACAACAATGGCATTTGGTCATCGGGAGCAATTAAATTGTTTCTACACACTCCACAATTAATTTTTTTTAAAACCTGTTTCACAACATAGCCTGATATATATTTGGTAATATTTTCTACAAATGGACTTAACTGTAAAAACTTTGACACAATATCGTTACAAAATGATAATTTTTCTTGATTTAACTGAAACCCTATATCTTGAATAGGCGAAAGCATCTTTTCTTTACTAGATGATACATGCAGTATATCTATATTATCAAAAAGACAATTCCCACCTTCAAATTCTTTCAGTTCATGTCTAATTAGTAATCGCTTGTAGGCGCTTTTGAACTGGAGTGCATCGGGGTTATTATTAAACCCTCCACGACTCCTAATTGCACAAAAAAAAGTTTCCAAAAAGTCTTGCGACAATTTGTATGTCAGTAAATATTTAATTTCATTTTTTTTTAAGATGTTATATAATTCAAACATATTTCTTAGGCCTATAATGAAACCGATAAAACCAGTTTTCCGACTACTCTCCAGAATGCATTTTCCGGTTTCGTCCCGCAAGCTGCATATATAGTGCTCAAAATCTATAGCATATTGCTCAAGTTCTGCGTAATTTTTTTCATGCAACGGAGCGTCATACGTTTTTTTAGAAAAACGATTTTTACAATTTAACATGTCAGTCATGTTATTAAATTGTAAACAAAACTGAGCTGTTGCGTCGCAATTGCTGAAAAGTTTTAAATATTGATTGTCACTTGAATCTATTTTACATTTTCTATAAAAATCTATTTACCTATATTTTTTGCTGCACATGGGCTATTTATTGACAAATTACTTGGAAGATCTATTCCAACTGACTGTTCTACTGTAGATTGAACAAACTGAGACGTAGATGGTAAATCAGTTACATAATCTGCCTTTGTTAGTATCTTCTTTCTGCTTGGAACTGAACCAGGTCTTAACACTGGCTTGCCACCTAGTTGTTTCCAATTTGGTTCAAGATAGGCCTCAGATGCAAAATGTAAAGAGCAAATTCTAATATTTGAAACATTATCATTTGCATTCAAATAACAAATTTTATACCATAACTCACGGGTTTTTTCGTCACGAGGGAACCTAAAACAGTAGAATACAAATTTATCTTCCTGACATGTATGTTGGTTATAAACCGTATATTCCAAAATTAAACGGTACTTGTGTTCATTGGCAGTTAAAATTCTAGTCGGCTGAATTTTGACAAACCAAAATTTCAGATACCGTGGTTCGAAATGAAACCGGTTGCATTGGAAATAAGCAATTGGTTTAACTGGTTCGCTTTTGAAATATACGGAAAAATTAAAAATTAAAACTGTTTATACTCGCTGTAGCAAACATTATTATTGAATCGTCAATTTTGTTTTTTTTTTTAAATTGATTGAATTAATTTTTACTAGTATATCACAGCTTTCATGCAATACCCGAAATTAATTTTTACTTACTTATGAAAAGAAATGCCGCATCGTGGTTTCTCATCACACAAAAAACACTTCCAATTCCCCATTATTACAGGTAAAGATAGTAAAAAAGTATTTAAAATTGCACTGTTAAACGAAGAACTGAACAGATTGCTATATATTGCTACGCAAAGAACAAACTCGAGATCGCAAACAACATTCAAAGACGAGTGATGAGGTTAAAATCATGTCAGAATCACGTCAAAACACTATTATTTAGCGCATGCGCATATAGTTTAGTTGGACTAACGGTACATCCGATATGTTCTGTCTCCCTTCATCGGCAGAATTTTTGAACGACAACTATCAATATAGGAGTATTACATATATGTGTATTACCTAACTTGTAAAATGTAAACAACATCCCCTCCCATTTGACTACTACGCGTTTCAATTTATTTGACTTTTGTACCCAGCATGGACAAACATTGACAGTTGTGCGGTATTTTGTTATTTACAATTGTTAAATAGTTTTATTTGGTAAATGTAAATGAGATGTAATACAATAATATAATGACAACAGCATTAACGCAACAATTTGTGTCGGGATTAAAATCCCGACACTCAGAAACAAGGTCTAAAGCAGCACAAGATTTATGTCTCTATGTGAAAACTGAATTACGTGAAGCAACTCACGATGAAGTTAATTTATTTATGGACGAATTTAATCATCATATATTTGAAATGGTATCGGGAAATGATATTAATGAAAAGAAGGGCGGAATATTGGCTATAGGTTTGTTTATATTTATCATTACCGATTTGGTTATTTTTCATGTTTATTGCATTTTTGCAGTATGTTTAATCGGCGCAGATGTAGGAAATATAAACACGCGTATAACAAGATTTGCAAATTATTTGCGAAATCTATTGCCATCCAATGATATTGGTGTTATGGAACTGGCTGCCAAAACTATGGGCAAACTTGCTTTGGTTTCGGGTGCCAAAGCTCCGACGTACGTTGAATTTGAAGTTAAACGTGCCTTTGAATGGCTTGGTGGTGATAGACATGAAGTAAATATGTATTATTTATTCAATTTGACAGTTTTAAAGTGCATTTTTTTCTAGGGAAGACGACAGGCGGCTGTGCTTGTTTTACGTGAATTAGCAACTTGTATGCCTACATATTTTTATCAGCATATATCATCGTTTTTCGAATTAATATTTAACGCTGTCCGTGATTCGAAAGCTTCCGTCAGAGAAGGAGCTGTTGATGCACTACGCGCAGCTCTTGTAGTTACAGCCCAGAGAGAATCAGCTAGACAAACCCAAAGGCCACAATGGTAGTTACAAAATTATAGAAATTGTTTTTCTCTTTGTTATTTAACTGTTGATTTAACTAACGAAACGATTTTCCATTTGTTAGTTTTTTTTTAATAACGTACTACTTGTTACTATTTTTCTCATATTTTTTGGCAAAGTTTCGTTTATTTTGGAGCTGAGGCCCATCATCGACAGTTTCACCCCGAAATTAAACCAAATGAATAGGTTGATTAGCTCTGGTTTTTACTGGTAAAACTGAAGTGTTATTTGTTTTTGAAACACGTTGACCTTGATGGTTAAATTATAAATATGAATTTATAAGAAATTATAATTTTAAAATCTGTAACCAGCTATAGTCTCACACCGAGCTTTAGTTCTTCAACATCTTCTAAATAGTTTAAAATTGCTCATTTAATAATATAAAAAGGGTATTTTAATCCATGCCATTTATGTTCCGTTTTCTCACATCATTCGTTTAATTTGGTTAAACCTCCATTTAAATAACTCATTAAACATTAACACATTCACTAAAAATTATTGCTTGTTCTACAAAATGACACTGTAGAAATTATATTTTGTCATATTGCTATGAAAATCGTTTGAGACGTTTTCAAAATAAAATTTACAAACAAATGAATAAAGAAGAATTGTTTGTTTTATAATATAGTATGTATCACTGAAATATAGTAATAACTGGAACGCGCACTGGCCGCTCAAATGCGAGCCGAGAGAGATAGGAGATACGTGGTATTCGCGTCTTTGTCTTTCTAATGGCGTAGCATTGCTACTACATGATAACTTAAATAGCTATGAAAAAAAAGAATCTCACTTCTATATGTCAAATTAATATATCAAAAATGATAAAAATACCTTTTATAGAGGAATTCCCCAATAAAATCTCATTACGTATCGTTTAGCCGATGCATTTAGCTACAATTTAATATGCAACAACATAAGATTGTCGCATTTTTACCGCAAGAAATCGCATTTGAATTTCAAATGCGCAGAAGTGTAAGACAGTGATAGAGATACCACGTATCTCCTATCTCTTTCGGCTCGCATTGCCACTACTAGAACACATAGGCAGTGCGCGTTCCAGTTATTACTATATTTCAGTGGTATGTATAAGTATAAAGGTTTCATCAGTGTTCATTATTCTCATGATTTTTTTCTGTCATTGTTACTGTGTATGCAATTTTTATTTTTCTAATTTTTCTAGGTATAAACAATGCTACGATGAGACAGTATCGCTGCTAGAGGATGTACAAACGAAAGGTATCGCAAGAGAAGATCGTGTGCATGGTGCACTTTTAGTTCTAAACGAATTACTACGTTGTGCAAATGCAACATGGGAACGCAAATATACGAACTTAATGGAAAGCACTGATATAAAACAGCCACAATCATCGGAAGATCAAATCGCTGTTATACCACGTTTTAAATCAACATTTAGCAAATGGTCGCCGCAATATCCAACAATCAATTCAGATTCGTCGCATACCTTGATTTACGAATCAGCCGTTTGTAGACAATTAATTCTAGAAAACTACGACACTATTTGCGGCGATGTAATGGGTCATAGAGGTTCAAGATCATCTCATATTCAACAAGTTCTTTTAATCATACTACCAAGATTGGCAGCATTTAATAAAATTCGTTTTATGAATAATCATTTAAATTCGACATTGCATTATTTGCTTTCAACGTTACGCGGTCGTGAAAAAGATCGTAATGCGGCTTTTATTACAATCGGCTTAATCGCTGTTGCTATTGAAGATGAAATTAAAACATACGTTCCGAAAATTATGGAGGTAATAAAATTAGCTTTACCAAATCGCGAAACACCGAATAAAAAACGCGTTGCAATGGACGCATCTGTCTTCATGTGTATCACATTTTTAGGACATGCTGTTAAAGAATATATCGCGAAAGATATTCGAGATATTTTAGAGGCAATGCTATCAACTGGTTTAACACCATCATTAACTATTTGTTTAAGAGAACTTGCAATGAATATACCAGAACTAAAACGTGATATTTCCGAAGGATTATTAAGAATGTTATCGCAAATTTTGATGCATAAACCGTTGCGTCATCCAGGAATGCCGAGACATTTAAATACAAATGTTATAACGATTAATAATTTATCAGATACACATGACGTATCGAGTATTGTTCTTGCTTTACGAACGCTAGGAACATTTAATTTCGACGGTCAAAGTTTGCTACAATTCGTCCGAAGATGTGCTGATTATTTTCTCGCAAACGAACAACAAGAAATACGTTTAGAAGCTGTACGAACGTGCAGTAGACTTCTGCGATTAGCGATACAAAGTACAATAACACATCATTCGGAAACTGTAACTAGTACTGTTGCAGATGTATTAGGGAAATTACTGATAGTTGGTATGACTGACACTAACGCAGAAGTACGATATTGGGTGTTGGCGTCTTTAGATGACACATTTGACATGCATTTAGCACAAGCGGAAAATTTAAGTGCATTATTTGTCGCGTTAAATGATGAAGTATTTGAAATTCGTGAGCTTGCAATGTGTATAATCGGTAGATTAAGTACGCTAAATCCGGCTTATGTAATGCCGTCGTTACGAAAAACTCTCGTTCAACTTTTAACCGAATTGGAGCATTCTGGTACGGGGAGAAATAAAGAACAAGGTGCAAGAATGTTAGATCATTTGGTAGTAAATGCACCGAGACTGATACGACCTTACATGGAACCAATTTTGAAAGTTCTAGTACCTAAATTGCGTGAATCGAAACCAAATCCGGGCGTGGTTTTATCCGTACTACGTGCAATAGGAGATTTGGCAGAGGTTGCCGGAGGTGGAACGGAAATGCAACAATGGATGCCAGAATTATTAGTCATTCTTCTGGAAATGTTAGGGGATGCTTCTGCGCCAGAGAAACGTGGGGTAGCGCTGTGGACTTTAGGGCAATTAGTTGGTGCAACTGGACATGTTGTGAAACCTTACAATCAATATCCAAATCTGTTGGATGTCTTAATTAATTTCTTAAAAACGGAACAACAACCTGTTATTCGAAGAGAAACAATTCGAGTACTGGGTTTACTTGGTGCATTAGATCCGTACAAACATAAAATTAATCGTGGCCAAATTGATTCGCAATTAAATTCAACTGCGTTAATTTCAATGGCTGATAATAGTGAAGAAGCCAGTTCGGATGTTACAACTAGTGAAATGTTGGTTAATATGAGTTCGAGTACTTTAGAGGAATATTATCCAGCCATAGCAATTGCTACATTAATGAGAATTATTAGAGATCCGACATTGTCACAACACCATACAATGGTTGTACAAGCAGTGACTTTTATTTTTAAAAGTTTGGGCATCAAATGTGTTCCTTATATAGCACAAGTTCTACCGAGTTTTCTTCATGTTGTTCGTACTGCAGAAGTGAATTTCAGAGATTTTTTGTTTCAACAATTAGCATTATTAATTTCAATTGTCAAACAACATATTCGAAATTATCTCGATGATATATTTGTACTGATCAAAGAATTCTGGACGAATAACAGTCCGTTGCAAGCTACATTAATTTTATTAATCGAATGCATTGCTGTTGCACTAGGAGCGGAATTTAAAATTTATTTACCACAATTAATGCCTAATATTTTACGCGTACTAAATCATGATACTAGCAAAGATAGAATTGTAACGATAAAATTATTACAAGCGTTACAGAAATTTGGAAATAATTTAGATGATTATATGCATTTAATTTTACCGCCAATTGTACGATTATTTGATGCACAAGATTGTCCACAAAAAGTTAATAAAATCGCACTAGAAACTGTCGATCATCTAGCTGATATATTAGATTTCAGCGATTTTATGTCTAGAATTATTCATCCATTAGTTCGAACTCTAGATACATGCCCAGAATTACGTCCTACTGCTATGGAAACATTGTGTTCTTTAGTAATTCAACTAGGAAAGAAATATAATATTTTTGTTCCATTAGTGGAAAAAGTTATGGCAAAACATAAAATATCCTATCCTCGTTATGACTTTTTAGTTGCGAAAATATCTGTTGAAACTACATTGGCTGAAGATTCAGATTCAACATTATCTAGACATAAATCGGCGCGAAATAAGAACCGAGAAATCAATATGACATCGAACGATACGCCTGTTATAAAACGATTGAATGTAACTATTGCTAATTTACAAAATGTTTGGACTGCAACACGACGAGTTAGTAAAGACGATTGGCTGGAATGGTTACGAAGATTAAGCATTGAATTGCTAAAAGAATCGCCCAGTCCAGCGCTTCGATCTTGCTTAGCGCTCGCACAAAGTTATTCTCAACTACCGAAAGATTTATTTAATGCGGCATTTGTCAGCTGTTGGACGGAATTGAATGCAACGCTTCAGAGTGAATTGATTAACAGTTTAGAACAAGCATTAATGGTACCTGATCTACCTGAGATTACACAAACGATTTTAAATCTTGCCGAATTTATGGAGCATTGTGATAAAGGACCATTACCGCTTGATCCACAAGTTTTAGGCGAACGTGCTATGTATTGTCGTGCCTATGCTAAAGCTTTACATTATAAAGAAGAAGAATTCCTTCGTGGTTCCAGTTCACAAGTAGTTGAAGCATTAATCTCGATCAATAATAAATTACAACAGAAAGAAGCTGCCGAAGGTCTATTGGAGTATGTTATGAATGGCAAAAACGATATTCAAGTACAAGTACGATGGTATGAGAAGCTGCACAATTGGGAGAAATCATTAGCCCTATACCATGAACGTTTGGATGCCGCTGGTTCGGTTGTACTAGACGAAGAAGCCTGTTTGGGACAGATGCGATGTTTGGAAGCACTCGGTGAATGGGATGCCCTTTATGCGGCTACCGAACAAAGATGGTCGACGCTTTGCGATAACAATCAAAGAAAAGCGGGCCGATTAGCAGCCGCTTCTGCTTGGGGACTGAATCAATGGGACGCTATGGAAAGATATGTAAATTGTATCCCAAGAGATAGTCAGGATGGTGCATTTTATCGTGCAGTACTTTCAATACACAAGGGCGAGTACGATCAAGCCCAATTGTATATTGAATCTGCAAGAGATTTACTTGATACAGAACTAACAGCTATGGCTGGCGAATCGTATCAGAGAGCTTACGGTGCAATGGTCTACGTGCAAATGTTAGCCGAATTAGAAGAGGTCATTCAGTACAAATTAGTTCCGGAACGAAGACCGACAATTAGAGCAATGTGGTGGCAGAGACTTCAAGCGTGCCAAAGAATTGTTGAAGATTGGCAAAGAATTATTCAAGTGCATACGCTTGTTTTATCGCCAAGAGAAGATATGTACACCTGGCTGAAATATGCTTCGTTATGCCGTAAAAGTGGTTCACTTATGTTATCCCATAAAACTTTAGTAATGCTAATGGGAACGAATCCAAGTTTAGCACCAGATCAACAATTACCTTACAATCAACCGCAAGTAACATTTGCTTACACAAAACACATGTGGATGGCTGGACAACGTTTGGAAGCTTTTAAACAGCTTCACAATTTCGTACAAAATTATTCTCTACAATCATCCACTGATGATGTATCATTAGATGAACGACGTAGACTTCTTGCCCGATGTTATCTAAAATTAGGCGCATGGCAAGAATCATTACAGGGCATTACAGAAGAATCAATTAGCCCGGTTTTAGAATGTTATTCGGCAGCAACCAAACACGATCCGTCATGGTACAAAGCTTGGCATGCATGGGCCTATATGAATTTCGAAACGGTCTTATTTTATAAGCATCAAAGCGAAAATAATAATCTATCGAATCGAACGTCACAATCTTCGAATAAAACAAACGAAAAGAATGGCGTTAATTATATTACGGAATATACTGTACCTGCCGTGGAAGGATTTTTCAAATCGATTAAGTTATCACAAGGCAGCTCCCTGCAAGATACCTTACGTCTTTTAACCCTCTGGTTTGATTACGGTCATTGGTCTGAAGTTTACGATGCAGTCGTTGAGGGTATACGACTAATAGAAATCAATACTTGGCTACAAGTTATTCCTCAACTGATTGCAAGAATCGATACACCACGAGCTTTAGTCAGCCGATTAATTCATCATCTACTTATCGATATTGGAAAATCACATCCACAAGCTTTAGTCTATCCGTTAACAGTCGCTTCAAAATCAGCATCAGCCCTAAGACGAACAGCTGCTAACAAAATCTTGAAATCAATGTGCGAAAATTCCTCAACTTTAGTTGCTCAAGCTGTAATGATTTCCGATGAACTGATTCGTGTTGCTATTTTATGGCATGAATTATGGCATGAGGGACTAGAAGAAGCATCTAGATTATATTTCGGTGAGCATAATGTGAAAGGAATGCTTGATACTTTAGAGCCATTGCATGAAATGCTAAAAAGAGGTCCTCAAACATTGAAAGAAACTAGTTTTAATCAGGCATATGGAAGGGATCTTATGGATGCACAAGAATGGTGTGTTCGTTATAAAGTATCGGGTAATATACGCGATTTGAATCAAGCTTGGGATCTTTACTATCACGTTTTTAGACGCATATCTCGTCAACTTCCTCAACTCACTTCTTTGGAATTACAATATGTATCGCCTAAATTATTATTATGTCGCGATCTAGAGCTAGCTGTTCCTGGTAGCTACAATCCAGGCCAACCGGTTGTTCGTATAGCTCATATTCAAAGCGCCCTACAAGTTATCACATCCAAACAACGACCGCGTAAATTATGCATTCGCGGTAGCAACGGTAAAGACTATATGTTTCTTCTCAAGGGACATGAAGATTTACGTCAAGATGAGAGAGTAATGCAGCTGTTCGGTTTGGTCAATACGTTACTTGTCAACGATCCAGACACGTTTAGAAGAAATCTGACGATACAACGTTACGCTGTCATACCGCTTTCGACAAATTCGGGTTTGATCGGATGGGTGCCGCATTGTGATACTCTACATACATTGATTAGAGATTACCGGGAAAAGAAGAAGATTTTATTGAATATTGAACATAGAATAATGCTTCGAATGGCACCTGATTACGATCATTTAACTTTAATGCAGAAAGTTGAAGTATTTGAACATGCTTTGGAGCATACACACGGTGACGATTTAGCGAAATTATTATGGCTAAAGAGTCCATCTTCTGAAGTGTGGTTCGACAGGCGTACCAACTATACAAGATCACTAGCCGTTATGTCAATGGTTGGTTATATTCTCGGATTAGGCGACAGACATCCTTCGAATTTAATGTTGGATCGACTAAGCGGCAAAATCTTACACATCGATTTCGGTGATTGTTTCGAAGTGGCAATGACCCGAGAAAAGTTTCCGGAAAAAATACCATTTCGATTAACGCGAATGCTTACAAACGCTATGGAAGTGACTGGTATTGACGGAACCTATCGTGGTACTTGCGAATCAGTTATGTCTGTACTGCATCGTAACAAAGACAGTTTGATGGCCGTTCTTGAAGCATTCGTCTATGATCCGTTGTTAAACTGGCGTTTAATGGATAATACAGCGATTAAAGTGAACCGTTCGAAAGCGCAAAATGAAGTCGGATCAATTTCAGCGTCTAGTTCGCAGGATCAGGATATTTTAGAGTCGTTAAGCATTCCCGTTTCGAAGAAAAATGTCCCGTCGAGTTTGAGCGAATCGAGAGGTGATTCATCGCAACCAGAGGCTGTTAATAAAAAGGCACTAGCGATTATAACTAGAGTAAGAGATAAATTAACCGGACGAGATTTCTTACATGAAGAAGCATTGACTATACAGCGTCAAGTCGATTTACTAATACAGCAAGCGACTAGTAATGAGAATTTATGTCAGAGCTATATCGGATGGTGTCCATTCTGGTAATTATAATTTTTCTTTGTTTTGTTTTATTTGTTGACTGTGACTAAAGCAAGAATTTATTTTCAACTTTATTGTTATAATTTTTTTAAGACTGTTTTTCCAGAATAATCTATTCGTATACAAAGTGATTTAGAATTATTTTTGCAATCAATTATCTTGTGAATTATTTGATATGTGATATGTCATTTGTAACCTTAAACTGATTATGCTTATTAGAGATCTTTTTAAATTAAATTATGATTATTCAAAGATTAAAATATGGATTGATTATTATAATCAAAATTATTGCATCTGAAATAATTCAAGGTTAAAGCTTTATAAAATTTTATTGATTAAATTTAAACTATATATTTTTCTATATAATTTTTTTATATTTTATACAAAAATATATACTAATATTATAATTTTATTAATGTTACTTTTTGAGATACATAGATATGTAAAAAAATCAGCTTGCATGTTTCTTAGGAGAATCATAATAAATTAAAAATACATAATTACAAAATAGTTAACATTTTATGTTAAATATTTCAAGAAAAATGTACTTTAACAGAAGCTGCAATTTAAAAAATAAAATAAGGAGATATTTAAATAATAAAAAACCTTATAAATTTTTATATTGTAATAAATTATTTTGCTTTACTTTAAAGTTCTTATGTAACAATTTATTTATTTATTTATTTTTATATAAAAGCATATGTCAAATAATATTTACAAATGGTAAAAGACAAAAGCCATATGTTTATAAAGTAAATATTTTATTGAGATAATAATTATAAATCACTTTGTATATATGTAATTAATATTTTTAAGTTGTTGAATAATTTTTCACATATTATATGCTGATAAGTTACAAAAATAAAATTATAATAATTTTTTTGTTCATATTGTATGATATTTTTTTGAGAAGAAGAACATAAATTACAAAACTCCAGCTTATTTTGTTTTGTGATAAATATTATTATTTAGTACCTACGTAATTAAGAAAATTTAAATTTACGCTGAACTGTTTATTTCATTAATAATTGTTAATTTTAATTATACAATACAAATGTTTTGTAATGTAAAATAAAAATAAAATTTTGCCATAAAACAACAAATTGCTTTTCATTATTATTTATTAAATCACATTTAATGTTATCAGAAATCGAAATTGATAAGTTATGGGTATTTACATAAATTTATTATTATTAGATAATTATCTAAAAAAAAACTTTGATGTTTCGCAAGAAAGATTTAAGTGAAATGAAAACAAGCCACTTTTGACTTACGACTAAAATTGTTTTAAATTTTTTGCTAATCAGTCATTATTATAATCATTTTGTAAACCCCTTGTATTAAAGACTTAATTTAAAATTAATTCTTGATAAAAATTGATAATACTTTAACAGTCATTCCTAACTTAAGCCCTTTTTGCCAAACTTCAAAGAAAAATATATCCATAGTTTTTATGTTCAATGTTCAACAAAAAAAAGTATTGTTTTTTTATGCCAGTAGAATTTCAAATCAATGCTTTTTTGACGGCTTTAAATCGATTTTAGTTAAACTGTTTATTACGAAACCGGTCGTTAATGTTTTTTTTTGATAAAAATTGACAAACTTTATCAGTTATTTCTTGAAACTTCAAAGAATTATTATTTATAGTTTATATGTTTTCAATATCCATTTTGATAGTTTCTTTGATTGTTTTTTAATTTCGAGATAATTCTAAATCATAGTTTTATTTAATAGCTTACGGGGCTGGTTTCATAATAAATACTTTAACTAAATTCAACTTTAAACTGAGCAAAAAGCGTCGGTTTTAAATTCTACTAGAATAATAATTATTGTTGTCAATGAAACGATGCTTTTTTGTGAACTTTTCACACTTCTAATCGCACAATTATTTATTGTTGTCAATAAAACAAAGCTTTTGTGCTTAAAGTCGACTTTAATTAAAGTGTTTATACTAAATATGTTAAGATTTTTAACACTCGATGACGACTTTATAAACAATTACAATTAAAGATCTAACGTTACAAATTGAAAATATGTATTAACTTCGTCGGGATTTGAACTTATTTACATTTAACGAAGTCGGCTTTAAGCCGACAAAAAGCTTATCTTATTGGCAATAACAAATAATTTTGCCATTAGAAGTTTGAAAAGTTGACGTTGAAAAGTTAACAGCAATATTTTTGTCAGCTTAAAGTCGACTTATGAAAACGGTCTTTAATAAACAACTTAAAATAAATGATGACCGTTTTAAAATTGTCTTGATTCTATCCTTCATTGAATGTTGTGAACATATAAGGCAACAATGATGGTACATCAGTGATAAGAACTTGTCCTAAAGTTGGTCGTGTAACATAAACCGTCATGTTCGGATTGTGTTCAACCATAAATTGTCGACACGAACCGCACGGTGTTGTGAATGCATTCTCCTGTTGGCCGATAACAGCGACTGATTTAAAATTGCGTTTTCCTTCGCTGATTGCTTTCACCATAGCGGTTTGTTCGGCGCATATGGTTAGACCAAGTACAGCATTTTCAACATTACAACCACGATATAAGGTACCGTCTTCGCATTCCAAACATGCACCGACTGCGAAATTACTGTACGGACTGTAAGCTTGTTTGCGTGCTTCAATTGCTTCGAGAATTAGCTTCTGTATTCTGGGAACTGAGAAATAATATTAAATAATGGTTTAAGTAAATTAATTGAACAATTATCATATTACATGGTTATATTTATTATTTTATTTATTACCAATAGACTACGATTGTCTGTATTTGTATTAAATCAACGGCAACAAAAGAGACTAGATTTAAGTAGGAAATTCTTAAATTTCTTGGTAAATTGCTAAATCTATTTATAAAAAAAGAATTACGTAAATGGTGTTAATTAAAACGTTATTGGGAAAATTCTTTAATGGTAATTTAAGTTTAAACTGGTTTAATTCATTTTACATTGAATGTACCCTATAAAAACTAAATTACAATAACATTGAAAAATAAGAAAAGTTAAACATATTTCGACCTTTAGTTTTAAAATCGATAATTTAAATAATTTTTAAAACATATTTCTATAATAATTAAAAATAATTTAGAAATATATTTTTAATTTGCAAAATATGTATTTTAATCCTTTTCTAAATTAAAAGTAAATAATACATGTGTATATTATCTTTAAGGAAAACATTATAAAAACATCTTTTTGCAATAATTATGAAATAATTATATCATATAACATTGATTTCAGCATTAATTTGCTTTTATTTATTACCAGCTAAAGCGTCCAGCGTTATTCGGGTATTATAAACTTAATTCTTTCACAAAGCATTTTAATAGAGAGTACAATTCATTTTGAAATTTAATTCTATATAAATAGCAATATATTTTATACTTTTATTGTTACTAAAAATTAAATAAATTTAACTCATACAAAATGTATTACTTGACGTATTCTATATATGACATTTTATATTACTGATTTAGTTTATTAGGTATCACAGTAGTAATAATAAAATTTTATATTTCATTTATATTATATTAGTTTTGTCATTGTAATATTATAGATTATGAAGTCGATTAATAATTTTTAAAAAATAGAATTATAATTTTAAAACAATTCTAAATAAAATGGAAAAATAAATGTATTTACAATTTAAAAAAAATTGCATTGTTTGAGAAAATAATTAATAAAATATCTGTCGCATTTGTTTGTTGGAATTTTATAAATTTTACAAAAAATAAAAATTAATATCCATTAATAAAAGCTTTATTTTTTTTAATTAAAATAAAAAAAAATGAAAATATAAGTAATAATAAAAATATAATTACCTAAAGTTTTGAATTCAGCAATTTTCGTTCCGTTTGTTCCATTTTTGATCACTTCTTTGTTGTTCGTTGACATTGTTTTTCGCACAAATTTACGTTGAATAGTTGTCAGCTGTTAACTAACGCAAAACATAGTAATTCACATAAATTTATAAATAGTTGATTAGGATAGTTATCATTGAGGATTTTAAATGTCAGGCAGTTATAATACAACGCGAGATATATGCCATAGAATAAGTAATATATATATATGCGTGTATATGCGATATATGCGTACACAATAATATACCGTATACATATAAATTTTCTTGACGCTTATATTGTTCAAAAGAACAAAACAGTAGCGCAACTTGTAATTTTACTTAAAATTATCAAAACGAAATAGTTAATGTATTTTTTAATGCAATAAAATACAATATTTTTTTAAAAAAATTTCTGGAAAAAAAATATCTCTATTTCGAAAGGCAATTTATAGGTTTGTAAGTTTTTCGTCTTGAAAATTTTAAATATCTACGCCATTGGATTACAAGAAATTTATTCACCCACATAATATAATTAAGATTAATAAGTAAATACTAAAGTATATAGTGTCAAAAGCACTTAATAATATTTGCGATATAATGCTGATTATAAGAATGTAATTGGTGAAATAAAATGTGAAGAATATATTTAGTATTTAAAATATTTGTTTCGTATATAATTTGAAAATATATTAATTCTATATAGTTTTTGTATTAAGTAAAATTTTCAGTCATATGCTATTTTTTTTTTATATTTTATTATTAGATATCTCCATTCTCGTAAATATGTATTATAATGATTATAATAATTATCAAATATTAACTAAAAAAACTTTGCTTACCTTGACGATATTTTATGCATTTCTGATTTGATTTTGACCTTAAACTATAGTGATAGTTTCTTAAAATATAACAATATTACTTATTCTATAGTGAAAGTTAAAATTGTTTTTATACTAATCATTATATCTTACAAAAAATTGAATATCTTAGCAAAAATAGAAATTTACTTGTTAAAGAATAAGATATTTTTAACATATTTAATAATAGTGTTGGCGATAAATGTTTTCAAAGCATGAAAATTGATTATGCAAATTCAGCATATTTATTATTATATAATGAATAAAATATTACCCGCTTTTTGAACTTTTCCGTGATACCTTATCTGTCAACTCTATGTAAATAGGCAATAGCGTATACACTTGTGCGACGCACAAGTGCAAAAGATATAGGCGTTCAATGAAACACATTTGACATTTTGACAAGAAAAAACATTGTATTTTACTTTAAAAGATCATGGTGTAATATTTTTAATGAAATATTGAACATTTTTATACTTGATTTTTAACATGTTGTTTAATATAAATATTTATAACAAATTTTAATTGAGGTTACGTGTGACAACAATTCTTATCTGTGTTTTAAGTTATCAGTAATATGCGGAAACTGAAGAATTAATTTCGAAAACAACACATTTATTCGTATTAATGTGATATACTAAAAATGTGGCGTCAAATAATTTCGTTAACTTTTTGGATAATTTGTTGTTCTTTTCCCGTAGAAGGACAACGATATCGGCCTTCGTATCATGCAAATTGTCCACAGCTGTATCCTCAAGTATTCAAAGGATACATACCGCGGGGCAATTTTACATCAGGTAACCGGCAAATAAATTAATTTACTATATATCAATCAATTAAAACAGAAATTTCAGGTAATTTTACACGAGTTGACGGCATAGAAAGTGTCAATCGTTGTGTATTATCTTGCTGTACGAATGATCATTGCAATATTGCACTGATAAACGACGCAAAATGTTATCATGTTAAGTGTGTTAGCAGTGAATTATGCGTTCCAATTCAGAGTCCCATGCCGAATTCTGTTCGGCATGTAAGTTTAGTTCTCGTAAAGCCAGTTTCCGTGGATGAAACTTGGTGGGATGTATTAAATAATGTTCAAGAAGAAAACGATGATCAACAACTAAATCGAGATGTTATATCTCGGCTTCTTACCGAGGGACATCGTAGATTCGACGATGATTACATTAACGGAGTGTTAACGGACGATACATTTTTCGATTATAAAAATTCGGTGCGCGAATGTGAAGTTGGAATTTCTACTGAATGCGCGGAGAACGAAGAATGCGTCCAAGTTGTTCCTAAATCTAGATCGGGTGCGTGTCAGTGCAAAGATGGTTTTACTAGAGATTCGAATGGTATATGTAGATTAAGCGATGCGAAAAATGACCAAGATTTATCAAATGTTAGTGTTAAGGAAAATACAACGCCCGCGATGAAACATCTTACGGTTTCCGTTATGGCAAAAGAGGTTAGATTACAATTTTTTTAGTGATAATTTATTTTCAGTTACTGGAAATATTATTGTAACTTTACCATAACTTATCCAAAAGAATTAAATAATATTGCATATTTGAATCAAGTGTAACAAGACTGATACCAAATATAAGAATAGTTAAAGCTTTATTTTGATTAAAATTATAATTTTTAGGTTCGTTTGCCCGAAAATGAAGTAACTTTAGTAGCATATGTAGTGCCTGTAGCTGCAGAAGGACAAAAATATCAATATGAATGGACGATGTTAAAACAACCTCCTGGAACGAATACTATTAAAGACCAAAATGAAGCATATTTACATCTTTCTAAATTATCAGAAGGTCTTTATGTATTTAAGGTAAATTGATAAAATGAAATGGTAAAATGTTAAGGAAATACTAAGTAATAAATAAGTTGTTCTATTGTAAATATTAGTTACCGACGATTTTTTATTTTTAATTTAAAATTAAATATATAACTTACTCTTTAGGTTCGAGTCACAAGTGATGAAGCTGCCGGTGAAACTTATACAAATGTAACTGTTTTACCACCAAAAAGAATAAATCAACCACCTCAAGTTATAATTAATCCACCTGCGCAAACTGTTAAGTTACCAAATACTGGAGCTGTTTTAGATGCTTCTGGTACAAAGGTTATATTAGTTTTTATTTCTATTTTAAATCTTAATTTAGTAAAATAGAAAAAAAAATGATTCTCAATTAAACAAATAAATTATAAAAAAATATTGGCATATTTCAACCCGCAAACTGTTTTTAAGAAAATGATGTTATTATTATTATTATTATATATTTTTTGCAAGTACTTCATTTTTTATTCCATGTAATTAATACTATCACTGTTGGCTTATCTTTTGAGCTATTTTTTTTTAATCAAGCTGATCAAGCTGATACCGGTGTCACGCTATAGAACTTTGTTCCACACGAAACATTATCCGATGGAAAAACAAAGGCCCCTATTCTCACCTCTTTTGTTTATGAAAAAGTGCTTTTATTTTTTTGCTTTAAAATAAACTTTTACTTATACTTCTTATCAAATATGAATAGTATTTCTATTTTTGATATCTAATAAGTAATTTTAAGTGAACGTCAAAAGTAATTTTGACAAAAATCACTTTTAAAAGTGACTTGAGAATACGAGCCAAATATTTTTTGTTTTTCTATTACGAATATAGTACTATAAAATGAGTAATAAATCGTTTAAATATATCACTTCTAAATGAGTAATACATGCATTTTCTACAACAAAGTTGTATCGAAATAGCGACGTTTCTATTTTCATGGAATATTAGGATCCATTCATTTGGTACAATGATGCAATAAAGCATCATTTCTCCCATAAATTGCGAACAAATAAATAATGTTAATTCATAAATTAGGATGATGACGGAATCGCATCATGGCATTGGGAGCTTCAGCAAGGCCCCTTAGGCTATCAACCACATTTAATCGACACACCAACCTTACAACTCAAAGATCTATCCATTCCTGGCAACTACACTTTCAAAGTCACCGTTACCGATACGGATCATGCTACTAACTCGAGTACAGCCAATATAACCGTACTAAAAATAACCGATTATCCACCAGAAGCAAATGCTGGACAGGACGTTATTATTTACTTACCGCATAATAACGTAACGTTAAACGGTAACTTAAGCATTGACGATCGTGCGATTGTTACATGGGAATGGACAAAAAGTCCTTCCGATGCTGATAAAGCCGCTGATATGCAGGATACACGGACGCCATATTTGAGTTTGTCGAATTTGGAAGAAGGTATGTATATTTAATAAGTGAAATTAATAGTCGATTATTGACACTTTTTCTGAGATATTTCGAATTTTTAGCGTTTATTGTCACCATATTATAAGTGTATAAATAAAAATTTCTGCCCATATAAATTTGACAGTATTAAAACACGTAAAATTTGTTCAAATATCAAACAGTTGATCTAACAAGCAATCCTATCGAGGTGTTAATCGTCGATTTAAATGAGCTTCGGTATTCAAGTAGAACACTAAAAACTAAGCGACACGTATTTTTTTTATCGGCAACCGTCAAGGTTTAGGGGGTAAAAATCCCCCCCCCCCCAAATTTAGAGTAAAATTGGTTTTTATTTTTTTTTCTCGAAAACTATGCATCCTAGATCAAAAACTAATACCATCGGTGGATAGCCCTTAAAAAAAGAAGATATTCATACATTTTCACTTTTGTTCTAGGATGCATAGTTTCTGAAAAAAAAAAATCAATTTTACTCTAAACTTTGGAGGTGATTTTTACCGCCTAAACCTTGACGGTTGCCGATAAAAATTAAGTGTCGCTTAGTTTTTAGTGTTCTACTTGAATACCCAAAGCTCATTTAAATCGAAGATTAATACCTCTCGATATGGTTGATGCTTTCAAGTTTTCTGAATGAGAAGGGAGGCAACAATATACGCCGAAACTTCAAAAATTAACTCAATAATCGACTATTAATTTCTCTCATCAAATATCTAAATTAAAGTGTCATAATTAACAATTGATAATCAACAGGCATGTATACATTTATACTGAAAGTTACGGATAGTGCAAATCAAAGCAGTAGTTCAGAAGTGCACGTGTTTGTTAAGCCGCCAACAAATAAGCCCCCTGTTGCGGAAGCAGGCGATAATATAACGATAAGTTTACCGCAAACATGGACCGTACTAGATGGCTCCAAGTCGAAAGATGATAATAAGATTGTGTCGTTTAAATGGGAACAAATTGAAGGACCATCGAACGCTGTTATTAATACGGTTAATGTTTCCAATCCGAATATGACTAGTTTGACGAAAGGAACATACGGTTTTAAGTTGTTTGTCACGGACGATAATGGAAATGTTGCTACTGATACGGTTTATGTGATTGTTAATCAGAGTTAGTACTATTTTTTTTTATTGTTATATATTATAGACAAAATAATATACGATATATTTATCTTAGGGCTCTTCTTATTTTGGCAAAGTTCAAAATTCCTTACACGCTTCCTTGAAATCGATAGATATTCTGAAAAAAATAATCTAAATGCAAGTAACCCTTTGCCACCGAGGGCTTTTTGTTTAAATGGCGTTTAACTTTTTGGTAAATGTGAAATAATAATTAATGTCTGAGAGCAATTTTTTTTGCCGAAAAAAGATGTTCTCTATGTTTCCAGGAGTTGCTGAACACGGTCCCGTAGTCGAAAATGATTTTTACTAGCAGTGAAAAATAAGCATTTTCAACACGTAGACCATTTTTTGAAAGCATTTCACTGCTAGCACGTGTTCAGCAACTCCTGAAATCATAGGGAACATTTTTTTTCGGCAAAAAAAAAATGCTTTCGGACATCAATTATTATTTCATATTTACCAAAAAGTGTCGAAAATCTATATTGAACGCCATTTAAACAAAAAGACCTCGGTGGCACAGGTTAACTCGATCAAAAAAAACCTTACTACTAGGATTTAGTTTATTTTTTTCAGAATATCGATTCCAGGGGAGCGCGTAAGGAATTTTGAACTTTGCCGAAATAAGAACAGCCCTAAGATATCTGAACATATTTAACTTAAACTTAATTAAAACAAAATCTATGAATAATAGTATTTTAGTAATTTTAGTTAATTGCATGTATAATAGATGGAATTTATTTTTGTTCATTAGAAACTTGCATATTGCAAAGTTTCAACCCCAAAATGATTTGCTTCTACTGGGAAATATTCTATGATCTTGTATATCAGAGGTGTCCAAACTAATAAAATTCTTCAGCAAAAAACACAGTTCCGTCATTCTCATTAAAAGTTGCATGAAATAATTTTTGAATTATGTATAATTTAGCCATACATATTTGTTTAGTGTTGGTGTATCTGTAATTAACTGTAAAAAATTAAATTCAATGCTGCCTTAGTCATAATGAGATTTTTTAATTCACATATTCACGTGACCCGCCGCAAATGGATTTAAATCGTAATCTAGCCCTTGCGGCAAAAAGTTTGGGCACCCCTGCTGTATATAATTAAAAATATTGTAATATTTTTAGATAAAAATCAGCAACCGAAAGCAAATGCTGGTGGCGATTTAAACATTGTACTACCCGCAAATGTTATATCAATAAATGGTTCGAAATCTAGTGACGATTTAGCGATCGTTAAATGGAAATGGGTACGTGAAGACGTATCGCTAGCAATTGGCAACATTGTAAAAGGCACAGACGCAATACCAGTATTAATGCTAACGAGCGTAGCACCCGGTAGATACGTTTTCCGTTTAACCGTTTGGGACGAGCAAGGTTTTATTTTTATTTTTGTGGTTTTTCGAGAATTATTCTGAAAATTGTATTTGTTTATTTTTAAGGCTTATCCGATTCGGACACTGTTTCCGTTATGGTTAAAGAAGATCCGCAATTATATCAATTGGTAGAATTAACAGTAGAAGCCGACTCACGTCATATGACCGAATCGCAATTTCAAATGTTACAAGCTAAGTTGGCACTACTGGTTAAAGATGGTACCAAGTTACGTGTGCGCAGTTTAAAAGCACAACCAGCCACTCAACGAGCTGTAATTGTTTTCTATATTGAAACACCCGATGGCAAATCGGTACCCGCAACCGAAGTTGTACATCATTTAAAACAGAAATTGAAATTAGATGAAAGCCTGCTGGGATTTTCTGTTTCGTCTCTGCAGACGACAATCTGTCAGAATAAATGTTCGGGGCATGGTGTATGCAATGAGCAAAGTAGGAAATGTCTTTGTGAAGCGTTTTGGATGCAAGATTTGTATCAATATTATCTAGGTGATGGAGAAGCTGATTGTAAATGGAGTGTGCTGTATGTTGTGGTAGGATTGTTGTGTGGTACGATTGCGTTGGCAGGCCTGTGCTGGGGATGCGCCTGGTTATGTTTGAATATCTGTTCGAAACGGAGATTGAGACGCAAGCCCCAGACTTATTCGTTGTTGGGAGATTCTGATGAACCACCACATTGTAAGTTGTTGTTTTTCTTTTGTAATTAAAAATTTTTTTAATTATTAAAATTTTGTATGGTTTTCAACTTGTATGCAACTTTCAGATTTTGTTATGAAAGTTTTCCAACTTTTATGCAACTTCCAGATTTTTATAAAAATTTTCCAACTTGTATACAAAGCGAAAAATTTGAATGCAACTTGAAAAATTTTCATACAAGTTGGAAAAATGTATACAAGTTGAAAAATTTGCGTACAAATTAGAAAAGAAAATATTTATGTATAATATAAAAGAAAAAATTTAAACAACTCTTCATGTAGATTCTATATTATAAAAATTTTTTTTTGTAGAATAATTAAGCTTATAGCATACGAGAAATATTCTTACTTATATTAAAATTAATTTTGTATTTTTTTTTCAGTTTCTTCTGGAAAGAACGCAATGTCCGACAGTGACACGGACTCAGACGTGCTGTTCGAGTCACGTAACAAAGCGGCATCAAGATTAAATGGTGAAGTATTACGCAATGGTATTAATAAATCGAATCGTAACGGTTTTATTAAACTTGGTCGAACGGTTAAAATGTAAAAACATAAACCATAGAGAGAAAGAGAGAGAGAGTACATTGCGATACGAGGAATAAATTTATTTCTAAATAACCAAATAATATTAATAATTAATAACAAACAACAAAAGATATCGTGCTCTGCCTTTCGTGCCTGGAGTGTCCGATTACAGAAACTTGGAAAAAAAATCCATAATTACAAATTTTCTACAACGATTTCTGATCAAATATTGTGCTATTTCTATTTGATAATATATTTTATAAAAGTACTTATCGTGGATTTATGCAGACAAAATTTTGGATTATTTTAATATTCTTAAATTTATTAATAAATAATTGAAGTTAGGTTGTAGTTGACACTTGTCAAAAATTTTAAATGTACCTTTTATTTTTGTAAACTTTAAAGTATTTATTTTCACATTTTTTTACATTTTACATATATTTTTAATCTTTAAAAATGTTTTTACTTGTCAAAATTTAGAATTATGTAATTCTTGAATTTATTCATTTAATTAATTCAAATTCGGTTGTAGTTACTACTTGCCAAAAATGTTAAGTGTAATCTTATTCTTAACTTTTAAAGTGTTTATTTTTATAATCTTTTGTATTTTTAACAAAAAGAAACTATTTGATAAAATTTTTAATTATTTTGACATTCTTAAATTTGTTCATTTAAATAATTGACGTTAGGTTCATTTGCCAAAATTTATTAATGTAATTTCATTTTTATAAATTTTATAGTGATAATAACAATTTGGAATTTAACCTATATTTTGTTTATTTTTTATTAATTTAAATAACTTGAGTGACACACTCGTGTATAAAAACTGTTTTACTTAAATATATTTAATTCAGTTTGATTTAAAATTAAATTGATTCAAATTTTGTGTGTGTGTGTGAATCTATTTTTAATTATTCGCAAAGTATTCTTATAATTGTCATATAGGTATTGTTATTTTGTGGTATTATTATAATTTTTTACTAGTCAAGTGCATTTTTCATCAAGCACAATGCACCATAAAATATATATATTACGCCATTCCACAAAAAAAGACATGGAAATTTTGTGATTTGAAAATGAAATTGGTGAGTTTCATTTTATATATTATTGTATTATAGCATATTTAATATATCTGTATAGGCAACTTGCATTAAGATTAATTAGTCATATGTTTCGGATCCGATATTTATTTTTGATATTTGAAAATTATTTTGAATTATATTAAAACATATTTATCTATAAAAATGTTTTAATTTATAAGTTAAATTATTTTTTTTATTTGCGATAATACAAAATTCAGATCTTGATGTAAGTCGCTAATTAGACAAAAAAAAAAAAATAGTGCAGATTTTGTTCATATAAACAGCGTTCTTCCGAATATTTTTAGAAATAATTAATAATGATTTTTAATATTATTTTCTAACATAAGTATTTATGTAATTTATTTTAAGATACCTATTACTTGTAATGAGAATAGTTACCAAAAAAAATTAAGTCATATTAAAAATTTGTACTTCATCACCGAACATTTAAGATCTGATATTTTAATTAAAATTGCTTTTAAAAAGAATAAAATCTGCACTTATTTTATATGCATTTATATATTTTATTCCTATTTAGTATTTGGTTCAGTTTACTAGTCAGTAAATATAGAGTACTTAAAATAAAAACGCCTAATTATTTTTAGTGTTACAATTATTTTTAATGAAAATAATTCTTAAGTAGAGATATAAGTCATTAATTGTGGTATTAATTTTGTAAATGAAAACAACATTCAGTAATTTTTGTGTATAAATTTTTAACCTGTACAAATATCCATTCCATTTTATTCAATTAATAAATTATATATAAAATAAAATTGTGTGACAAGATTTTATTAAACAGTAAAAAAAACTTGTAGACAGTTTTATAGAATTTATTTTAATCTGATTGTAGTATGTATAGAGTTTTACCAAACTGCTATTTATTTTTATTTGGTATGACCGTTGACTTGTTTTGTAAAAAATACCTTTCAAAATGATATTGTCATCTGTCAATCAAATACATTTCAAAATGTCAATTATAAAATTTTTAAATATTCCTTATTTATCGATTTTTTTATATGGAATATTATATTATTATCGATTATAAATATAAATATGCTGTTGGAAGAAAATCGGTTGGGTAAAAGTGCTAAATATTTATGTCGAAAATGTTATTTTGTGAGGTAAGTTTTGTTTTTTTCAATATTGAATTATAAGTAAAGAAATATTAAATTTTTACTACCTGTATAATACAAACATCAATAAAATATTTTTCTGATCGATTAATAATAGTTTTGTAAAAATTAATCAAGATTGTCTTATGACGTTACATTTATAGATTTTTAATTAATAAATTGAAAATGTTTACAAAGAGATTGATTAGAAAGGAATAAGAAATAAAAATGAGAGAAATTTACATATACACTTTCATAACATTTCTTTAATATAACTTTCGAATATTTACATAGATTAACGAATAATAATATATTTATGTATATATATATATAATACTAGCTTTCATTTTGTTAGTCAAAGAAAATAATAATAAACCATAGACCCCGAAACAGGAACAACATTTACAATTAGAAAACAACAAAAATGAGTAGAACACACAGATGTTAAAAATCAGTGAAATGCTGCCTGTGTTTGCCAATAAGCTACGTACTTATATTGAATGATGAAGGAATGACTTTTTTTTTTTAATATCTACAGTTTGCATTTCTCTATACATTTTTATTTTAATATATTTTTAAACAAGTGCTTTAAGCTTTCGTCGGTACTTGTGAACCACCGGTGCCTGGTGCTGAGCCGGTTTGATCTTTCTCGAGTTGACGACCCAGGTACTCCCAATTGTGGACCATTAATTTCTGTACGGCTAAAAGGGCTTCGTAACGTACGTTCGGATCTTCGTGAGCGAGTAACTGCATTACTAGTTGTTTACCGCCTAATTGCTCTATTACGCTGTAATTTAAATTTTACATATTTATATTAATATATTTGAATTTTTGACATACTTTTTATATAACAGTGATATTTTGTATTTTTAAATTTACTGATCAAATAACGTATATTTACATTTACATGTAAAATCAACTAAAATATTCTGCTGTGTTTTTTGTTCTGTTGTTATATTTATTATTATATGTATATTTATATGTATTATACATATAATTCATTGTAGAACTCTGAAGAAGGCAATAGAGATTGCCGAAATGTTGGCTTAGTAGTTATTAAAATATATAAAAGAATGAATTCCGTCAATTACTAATTATTATTTATAAGTTTATATTTAATATTTTTGAAGTGAAAATATTAAATGAAAAAAATCCAGCGGGAATCTGGCGGAAATCGAACACCTTGCCCGTTGGACCACAGGTGACTACGTTAGTTTTCAGAGTTAATTTCATTTAATTTAATTAATTTCACTGTTTCCTCTACCAAGTGTAGACTTGTATTGAGATGATTGTATTAGAAAATTAAATCTGAAAACTGGACTGGACCGGAGTTCGAGAGATTTTGAGAGTTCAATTCCCGGTAAATGACGGGATTTTTTAAAAATTTCATATTTCCACTTTAAAAGTATTAAATTATATAAACTTGTAATATTTATATTAGTTTATAATTTTATTATACGTGTAATTGAAATTATACAGAGATTTGATGAGAATATGGTAAAAAAAGCATTGTTTCGTATTTATTGTTCCTCTTAGAAACATTTTTAGTGAAAAAAATATAGTAAAATTATTATGATTATCAATGAAAATTACACGGCTTTTTTACAGTATATAAAAAATTAGGGTAAAATCCATACGTACTTTTTGCCACGAGGATAATGTCTAACATATTCGCCAATATCAAAACTGGCGACGCTCAAAACCAACGGATCTTTGCTGGTTTCAAGCAAATGGATTAAGATGCGTAATAGTTCGTAGTTCTTTTCGTTGAGACGTTGCGCATTCTCGCGCCAGAATTTCGATTTATGTACGGGTGACCATTCTAAACGGCCCGATTTCACTTCGGTAGCATACTCATCGAACGAACTCAAATCTTGTACGGAAGCTTGAAGACGTTCCATTAAGAATTCCACATCGGCGATAACGTCTTCGTCATCGAATTTACGTTGCTCCAAGATGGTGAGTTGTTTTAACACCTAGAAAATTGAACATTTTTCTTTAAAACAAAATTATAAATTAATATAGTTACTTGCTGTTAAGTCAGTTAAGATTCGATTCGGACATCTTGAGCGAATACCTAATGAACGTTTCGTTAAAAAAAAGTTATATGAATGATTTTGAAGCTATACGTTTGCAGGTGGACGTCCGATAGGTAGTTGGAGTGGTATATGATTCGAGTGTTTTACGTGAGCGGAAGTTTACAAGTAGTAGGAATTGAAGAGCATGTATGAGATGAATTATAAATGTAGATGAAGCTAAAGTTGCTTGTTTGAATAGAGATGTTTGGAGAAAATTGATTTCGGAATAGTGGAAAGAGTTTGTGCCACATCCTTTTGGGTATATGGTGTGATTGTGTATGTATGTGTTTAATAAATAATTAGTAATTGACGAAATTCAGTTTTTTTTTATATATTTTTATTAACTACTAAGCCAACGTTTCGACAATCACTATTGCCTTCTTCAGGGCTAGCAGAATATTTTAGTTGATTTTACATGTAATTTTCTTTTTTTTTGACATTCTTTTTATATAACAATGATAATTTGTATTTTTAAATTTACTGATCAAAATAATATATATTTGCGTTACATGTAAAATCAACTAAAATATTCTGCTAGCCTCTGAAGAAGATAGCAGTGATTGCCGAATTCCGTCCGTCAATTACTAATTATTTATTAACTATTGACAATCGACTATTTTTCCAATATAGTAATAAACAATTTACCTTGCACTGTACCATCGCAATACAATGCTCCTTCGAAACTTGACTATCTTCAGGCTTCTCAATCAGATTTCGGAATACGGCCAAAATAATTCTAGTGACTTTCTCTTTAACCGAATCGCTAAGGATGTCGGCCAATATGGGAATCACATTGAACTTGTTCATTTTTTCGGCCAACAGCGAATTGAACGTCAGCACCCATATACAGAAGATCAGCTGGTATTGTACTTGAAAATTAACACGACCAGATAAAACGGATAACAGTGTCGAGATGCCATCGACTGAGACGAAAGCGAAACGATATTCATCGATGCGTAACATCATTTGTAGGCAACGGGCCACCGATTGAATGTATTCGTTATTCTACGTTTTCAGAATTTACAGAAAACAAAAGAAAAAAAACCGAATCATTACTTGTCATTCAATCAGTCAAATATATCGAAATACATATATTATTTTCCATCAAATTACATTAAGGGGGGGGGGTTACATATGTGTAAATCAACTAAAACTCTGATAATTGATTCAATGAAAAGTTGTCATTAGATTAAAATACGATTTTTTTTATTGAATAGATTATGTCTTGGAGAACAAATTGTGAGATCGACAATGGCCGAAATCATCGTGGTCATTGCAAAAACAGTCCGGGAGATCCTTTGCGGTGGACATCAGAACTCGCTAATTTGGTAACCGATTTGCATATTCTCTAACTTGTCTTGATCCAATTTTTTTTTAAGTAATTTGGATCAAAATGATGGCAATTTGAACAAAAAAAAAGTCGTTTTTTTACCTTTAACAATTAAATAAACAACGAAGACATCAATTAAAAAAAATCTGGATCGAGACAAGTTACAGAAAACACGGAAGAGTATGTGAAAAAATCGGTTAACAAATAAGCGACTTCTGCTGCCCACCGCGAAGGATCTTCCAGAATGCATATGACCGTTTTTGTAATGACCACGATGACTTCGGCAGTTGTCGGCCTCATAATTTGTTCTCCAAGATTTGGTATTTTCAATTAAAGAAAAAAAAACCGTATTTTAATCTAATGACAACTTTTCATTGAATCAATTATTGTCAAAGTTTTGGCTCATTTACACATATGTAACCCCTTAATTAAAATATTAAGTAACAATTAATAATCAGTTTAAAATGGAAACTCAGTTCAAGTAACATTTTTAAGTTCGGTTTCATAAACCATGGTTAAATTTACTTTACAAGTAAATGTATTTATTCTATAGATTTCAATATAATAATAATCAAATTTTATTTAGCTTTTTGGCTAATTAATTACATATTTACAAAATTATAGCATTAACTTTATTAAAAATAAAATTTATTTGAAACTTGAAAGTTTTTAAATTTTTTGAATCTTTAATGATGTCTGATGTCAGTGAAGTATTAATGTTCTGATATTTTAACGAATCCTAGAATTTAAATTTAGTTATTTTTTTAAATAGATTAATTTCAAATAATAACTTATTTTTCCAACACCTTGAAAAGTAAAAAAATAATACATGTTATATAATAATTTAAATACATTCGCTTCATTACAAGACCACACCCACTCAAATAATATTATCTATACAAATACCAAAATGCTTAATATTTACATCTTGCATATTCCACATATTTGACGAATACGTCTCAGCGCATGATCCGTGTGCTATAAAAAAAATCTACATTCAATTTGTATATTTCATTAAAGAAACGATTCTTTCAATAAAGAAATCGATATTTAGAATCAGTTCAATAATTTTTAACTCTAAAAGAATTTCAGGTGAATAAAACATAGTAATCTTCGGGCTTTCACAGCCGGTATCCATTGAATTTATAGAATTTTCTGGGCTGGTATGCCGTGGTCAATTTATGGCATCCTCAGTCTCCAAATACTGAGGATGGCATGTAGTATTTTGTTTTTGTTTAAAGCGCCATTAATTTATTTTGATGAATTAATTAAATCATTAGTTAATTTTTTTTAAATGAAGAAAAATGTATTTACTTTGGCGGGGTTTTGAACCCGAGACCTTTTGCTTTCGCGATAACTGCGCTAACCAACTGCGCCACAGATCACAACGACAAAGTAATGCATTTTCTCTATTTTGACTGATCATGATAAATTGTTAATGAAGCTAAGTTGTTGATCCTCACGATTTTCTTTTTTCGAATAAAGATATGAACAAGAAGGCGAAAATGGATCAAAGAGTTAGGATATTTAATTCTTATATAGTTATATTTTTTCAAAATTAATACGTTTCAGCCATTGTATCATGTGCCATCTTCAGCTTAAATATTTTTTTTAATATAAATTTTCAGTTGTTTCATTGTATTTGAGACATTTCAATAAAATATTGTTGAAACAGTTGTTGATGGATTACGTTGTGTTTTACATCATGATAAAGACAATATTGACATTGACCATATTAACACCTGTTTTATTTATTCAACAACGTAACTTCTCAATGTATGATTTATCAAATATGTTTTTATATAATTCAACGACATGTAATTTACATCTAAATTTAAATTTTAATCTACGAACTCATGTATCAACAATATTTTATTGAGATGTCTCAAATACAATGTAACAACTGAAAATTTATATTAAAAAAAAATATTTAAGCTGAAGATGGCACATGATACAATGGTCGAAACGTATTAATTTTGAAAAAATATAACTATATAAGAATTAAATATCCTAATTCTTTGATTCATTTTCGCCTTCTTGTTCATATCTTTATTCGAAAAATGGTCATGATAAACTCATGAATTTAATCCAGTCAAGTACGTCACATGATGTGTCCATAAATCTAGCAATGTTAGTATATTATTATATTCTTAATTACACATGACTTATTATATATTAGGATATAGTATTTCATTTTTGCTTAAATCGCTATTAATTTATTTTGATGAACTAATTAAATCATCAGTTAATTTTTTATTTTTTTTTTTTTCAATGCATTTTTCTTCATTTAGATACGATATTTTCTATCAGTAACTTCTTATGTAGACGCGTATTAAAAATAAAAAACTTTAGTTAAAAAAAAATTCTGTTTCATTAAAATATTTTATTTTAAATCAGCTTAATTAATTACGTGATTTTTTTATTTTTGTGAAACCAACTACCCACGTAAATGGAGGGACCACTGTAAATTAATTTAAAATAATATTATATATGACAAATACAGAAAAATATTTAAGTTCACCTGTAGCGTTACAAGATATGTTGTGTTTTTCTATCAAAAGAAGAATTGCATTTACTAGAAAAAGACAACATCCTGTAACACTACAGATCTTCCAGATGTGAACTGAATACATCCATTAGTTTTAGAATAGCCCTGTTCGTTTCGCACTCTTGCGTCAACTGTTTACTACTACGTCAACGCTTCTTGTTTTATTCACTTCGCAGTTTCATGTTATGTAAATGACAAACCGCTGCATCATTTACGGCGGCGTGTTTTGCAGTAAAACGCAAGGGAGAGTCAATCGAACAAACCTATTATCTATTAATAAAAAATAATCTGCGAAGCATATTTTTGAATAACATTACACATTAAAGATTTTATATTGAAGCTGTCTAGAATTAAAAGAATTAAATAAAATATACAAATAAGAATGTAGACTTTTCCTTCTAAGTGACATATATATTGTTGTGTGTGTGAGATAGAAATGCAGAGTGTCTCAAGAGGTTAAATGATGGAGTAATACCGTTATTTCGACAGTAGTTGTAGCGGGTCGCTCATCAATACTGGACGAAATCTCTGTGTACGTTTCTGTCAAGGGCTCACCACCCGAGATTGCCTTCACGGTATCGGCATGCAATTGTGCCGCGGCTAACGCATCATACTAAAATATTCGATCAGTTCAGAGAAGAAGTCAATCAACAAGAGAGAGAGAGAGAACTCTTTTTCTTTTTGCAGCGAGAAACAGACAGTGAGCGAGAGAGAGAGAGAGAGAGACACCTTTCCCGAAGAATTTTGTTAGTTTAGTTCGATCAATATGTAATGAAGTTCAAAAAATAACTAGCTGAATAGATTGCGATACCTTTGCAACAACAACAAAAATTACGGATATTTAAATTTTTATTTATTAGGTATATAATGAACTTATAAAAAGATATTTATATAAATCATCGTTTATAATTATATGCGCCTTAAAGTACATAAAAACTTAAAAATTATAAATACACAATATTTTTCTAGAGGATATTCTTTATCATGTAACGTTAGGATTTTTCTAAATACTAATTAGTTGAAAAAATATGACATTTTAACAAAAACATATAAGCCCGTATTCTAGCCTCACTTTTTCGTGAAAAAGTGCTTTTATCACTAATTTTAAAATAAGTTTTTGATCAATTATAAATAATTTTACCATTTTTGATCATTTTTATAATATTTGATAATATAAAATTTAAATAAACTATTATAAAGTGCATAATAAATAATTTTAAGAAAACGTCAAAAGTACTTTTGGCAAATAATTACTTTTATGAATGTGGTGAGAATACAATTACTAATGTAAAAAATGGGATTTTAATTTAATAAAATTTAGAATGAAGTTAAAAAATTATATTACACCGTCAAAATTGTTAAAAAGGAACATAATTATGAAAAAAACGCATTTGAAGTTTAAATATATAAAACTATAGCAGTTGAGTAATTATACCTAGAAATACTGAGCATTATAAAGTCTCATGTTTTGTAGGTAAAATTACATACTTTTTTAGAATGTATTTATCCAAACAAAATAAGAATATGTATATATCAGTTTTTCTCATATTATTTTTAAACGAAAAAGAAAATTTTAATATTTTTTCCGCAAAGGTATTGTAATCCGTTGAATAACTAAAATGTTACTCAAGTTTATAAAAAAATTATTGGACTAGACTACATAAGTTCGGAAATATATGGACAATTATAATAAGTGTTAGATATTAGAAAGAAGACAAAATATACACCAATTAAATTTGATTCTAGTTGTATAAGAAGATTAACAGATTAGAACCCACCACGAAGAAGACCAGATCTAGTTTAACATTTAATTAATTTTCTACAGATCTACTACCTTGCCGCCATTTTTTTTAATTGGACGAATTAATTGTAAAATAATAATTAGACCAAAACCGAAGCAACCACACACACTCTAACATAAAAGATATAAATAAGCATGCATTTTAAATTAGTTGTCTATATAAATTTTTACATTAAATATTTATTTTTTAAGGTTCAGTATTTCTGAATAAGAAGTGGAATAGTTAACCATATTGTATATTTTTACCTTACATTTTTTCAATGATTAACTATTCCACATCTAATTCAAAGTTGTAAATACCGACCTTAAACTAATTAATATTTTTTTCAAAATCCGATAAAATTCCAGTGTCTTTTTAAGTTACTTTCTGTTTTATATATTTTTAAAAGTATTTGATAATAACAACTACAATTTTAACGTAAAAATTACAATTCTACGATGAAATGATGTTATATATTTATTTTATTTTTTTAATAAGAAATATATTTTCAAATTAAATGCCTAAATTATAGTATTGAAATTAATAATGATTATAAAACAAATATTTAGAAAAAGAACGTAGAATTATTTGTTTATCAAACAACACATATAAGTTTATTGAAAATTTGCATTATAAATAAAGCGAAAAGCAAACAAATATATGGTTTACTTGAGTTTTGAGTTGATCCTTAAGCCAAGTTAGATAAAAATGCAAGTCAGATCGTTCCATTGGCTGTTGGGACCAACAGGCGATCTTTGCAATAATTCTTGATGTCATATTTGTGATATAGCCATCTTGACGATTAAGCAGATTTAAAAATGGTCCCCAAACGGATTCACGATTTTTATTTGCGTATTCGTGAAATATTTCAACTCTATTAGGATTCTCCTACAAAACGAAACAATTTTCTTACTAACTCTTTTAATACTATTTTTTAGAACTTCTGAGATACATATATCGCAGTAGAATCGAAAAGATTATAACTAGTGATGTTGGCTCGGTAAATTACCGTATAACGGATAATTTACACCGGTAATATTATCTTAGTTAGTTTCACGCAGTTCAACATATTTATATGCGACCTAAAATAATCGATCAACTTTATGAATTTTTTTCTGTGAAATTATAAAAGATATCAAGCCACGGTTTCTTGGGGGGTGAAAGAGTAAACTTTGAACTTCTTTCAGGAATTTTTATTTTTGCTTTTGTTGGAAATCGCCCGAGTTCATCGAAGCTCTGCAAAATCGGACGACTATGCAGTAACAATGATAACTCCTGCCCTCTTCATCTGAAACAAAAATCAAAAGGCATCCTTGAAGTATGATATATTATCTGGTTTTTGACCGATTTTGTCCCGAAAACCCAGATAATACATCATACTTGGGTACATTTTGATTTTTGAACAGAGGAGTTATCATTGTTACCGCACAGCTGTACGGTTTTGCAGAGCTTTGAAGAAAGGGTTACAACTCGGACGATTTCCAACAGAAGTAAAAATAAAAATTCCTGAAAGAAGTTCAAAGTCTATTATTTCACTCCCAGAAAACCGCGGTCTGATATCTTTTATAGTTTCGCAGAAAAAAATTCATAAAGTTAGTCAATTTTTCTTAGGTAGAGAAAGGTATATACCCCCCTTAATGTATAATTGTTATTTTGTTATACATTAATATAAATACAAGATAAATTCTTGTAATTTATTTTTTATTTTCGCAATAAATACGTATATATTCTTATATCGTACGGTTGATAACAAAAAAAGTCCTGTTACACTTGATTCAAATATGCAGTTTATTTTTCATTTTAATTTTTTGAGAGTAAGTTAGAGCAATATTACCAATATATAAATTAATATTAATGTCAAAGATAAACTTTTGTTCTTGGGTCCTGAACCTGCGTTATGATTAATTATAATGTTATTAAATTCCCTACTAGGTTCGTTATTGTTTTTAGCAATGACGCGTTTCGACTATTCTGTCATCTTCAGATTTTCTGAGTTTGGTCCGTGTTTGTGGTTCACTCAAACCATAAACACGAACCAAACTCAGAAAATCTGAAGATGATTGCTAAAAACAATAACGAACCTGATAGAGAATTTAATAACATTATGATATATAAAATTATCAGTAATTTAAACATCACTAGTTATAACAATAAGTAGTTCTAACCTGTAACATGTCATCAATCATGGTAAGTATATATTGGAGCGTTTGGTCTTTCGATACGTGTCCTAATAAATTGAGAAAGGTCTTCGCGCATTGGGCACGATGTGCTTTCAATAAATTTTCGCGTGTTTTGCTGTCTTGAACGTCAAATGCAACGATAAAGTTGTAATCTTCTTGCGAAATCATCTGTGATTGTGCATATGATTGCCAGTTGACCCTTTGCTGTCGAATATCGGCTGCTTGTTGTTGTAAAACACTGGTCGCAGCCAGCATGTCTGAAATCGCCAACATTTTTAACTAAACTATTTGCACGTTCATCGGTTTATACTAAACACTGTCTAAATTATATAAATAACATTTCAAGCTATTTATAATTCATCTATCTAATTTGCCCGCGTTATTTTCAAAAACTCAACATTTCAATATTTGAAAATGGGAGTGGTATTTTGATATCGATATATTTCTATTTTTCTATTGTCAACTATTGAAAGTATTTACATTAAACAATAAAGAAAAACATAGAAAACCGAAATTAAATATAGTAATGAAGATAAAAGTAAAGATTCATATAAAATTAATATGGGACAATGTAAATATAAAGAATTTTAATTACCTATCTTTTCATCATTTAAACTAGGAATTATCCCTTTGATAGGGTCGGTATTTGCTGAGACCTGATTATTTGCCATATTTCCCCTGTAATTTTTTATTCAAAATAATTCACTCTGTCAATCAGCACAGCTGACAAATTCACAAGACAAGTCTTGTGATTTTTGCGCAGTAGCAGTTCATACATTTACCATCTGCGTCATTTAGCATGTGACAGTAAAAGATAGCTATATATTTAGAGGGACATTTAAATAGGTATTAATAGTTATTGAAAATTATTTATATATATATATATATATATATATATATATATATATATATATATATTAAATTATTATTCCTATCTATTATCTATATTTTATAATACACACCATAATACACACCTATTAAAAATACAAAAAAATTTATCTACACATTCTCCACTAAATTTAAAAGTTTTTGTAACATATAAAATTCTTTTGTGGATTGTATAATATATTTTTTTTATTACATAATACATAACTATTTTATAATATCACAAATCTTACTTTTTATTTTTGACATTTTAAAATCGAAAGAAAGACGTATGATTTTTACAGTAAACAAGATTTTCCATAGTATATTTATGCAATATTTATTATACAAATATTTTACATAGTTAACTTATTATTTATTAACATACATAATAATAATAATAATAATAAATTATTTGTTATAAATTTATTTTAAAATTATTTTACCGCTACACAAAGAGATGTCGCTACAGGTTCAAAAATAAATTTCAAAATGGCTGAAGTGTCAAAAAATGTAAAACGGTCACAAGCACCAAAAAGAAGTTATCCTAAGAAAAATACAAGTAACGATTATTCGTTACGAAAACGACAGCCGCAAAAACATGTAAATCAAGAAAATTCGGTGTATGTAACAAGAAAAACAAACCTAAAGGTATGTTTTATTTCATGTATGTAAATTCATGCATTTACTTTCCGGTTTTGTTCTAAGGTATATTTAGTAAAATGTGAAAAACTTTTCGAGAAAAATATAAACGAAATAGTAATACATTGTATGGGTGCTGCTATACAACAAGGAATAAATCTTGCTTTGCAACTATGTGAAAAAAATCCCACTTTGGAATTATCTGTTAATACATCAACAATTACTTTAATAGGTTAAGTATAATATAAAAATATTTCAAAATATTATTGTACTTACTTTGCATTATTTTTTTTTTAAGATGATTTCGAACCTCTTGCGGATGATTTAGATTATGAAACTCATCGACGCGCAAATTCTGCACTGCATATTAAAGTAATACGAAGAAATACGAAAGAAACTGACAAGACTATAAATAAACAACAAAAATAAACATGTTTTTTACAATCGGAGAAATTGTTAGGTGGCTGGGACTGACAGTGTTTGAAATCTGGATTAATTTAATCGCATTGACTATATTTACGATTCTGCTAGCGCTGAAATTTGATTCGGATACAGAACTTTACTCTAGCAGTTGGTGGGTGATATTTTCGCCATTGTTTGCAAGTGACGCTTTGAATGCGTATTTTTGTGTAATTGTTTTTATACGAATGCAATTAGAGAATTCGTTAAAAGTTGCGCTACTCCGTGCCAGCTGGTCGGCTACATTTTTGATGATGACATTTCTGTTTAAGTTTTTATTGTGTAAAAAATTAATGGGACAAGTTTCATTAGAGTATTCTGAAATATTTACACCGTTATTTATATTATTACAATTAATTGCAGTTAGAGCTTGTCAACTTACGCATTGACAAATCTGTTATATTTAAATTCGAATATTTTTTTATTATTATAAAGCCCGTATTTTTTGTTATTAGCTCTGATTTTAAAATATATATGTAAACTTTTATATTATTATAGTTAACTAAAAACCATATTAGTTTCAGTTCTATAACAGTACAAAATTAAAAGTTTTTTATTTTTTGAACTTTAACTTACGAAAACAAATCGAATAATGTAATTAGATTTTTAAATTGTTTTAACTATTTTCGTTCTTTTTTTTTTTTGGTGATAACTTTATTAATTATAAAAATAATAGAATTTGTTATCTAGATATTTTAAAAGAGATTTTTAATCAAATAATTAATATTTACATCATTCGATTTCACTGAAATACGTTAGGCATCGCCTGTCTAATTATTATGTTCGAATACATAACGCAAATAAAAAAAATGTTGAATTTAATATTGAATTTATTTGTTTAATACAACTTATTTATTGTAACTGACTGTTCTAAAAATTACATAATGAATGTTCAATTAATAATTGAATAATAAATTTAATATATTTTTTAACTGGCTCTATTTTCTACAAAAACGATAATAAAAGTACCGAATAATATATAATTTTTTTGAATTCTTTCGTATTTTGGAAAATAGAGAAAACAAAATTTGCCTCATGTTGAAGAACAAAGACTTATATGGTTTTTAGAGCACTCTATAATAATATAGAAATTTGCAATGAAATGAATGAAATATATGTTTTACTATCAACAAAAATATCATTTGATAATAGGAAGCATTAAAAATAAAATTTGAAAGAATTGTAAAAACTAAAAGTTGTTAAATACGGGTCAAAATCATTCACATTTAAATAAGGAATTTTTTAAAAAAGCTTATGTTACAATACAAAATTAACAGTTATATTTCTAACAATTTGCTCAGTTGTTTATAACATTTGTATGTTATTTAATATTTCACATTTAAATAAGGAATTTTTTAAAAAAGCTTCCAAGTTACAATACATAATTAAAAGTTTTGTTTCTATCAATTTGTTCAGTTGTCTATAACATTCATATGTTATTTAATATTTTTATTTCTAAATGTATTCATGTATATTTTATGACATAGTTTGTTTATTTTGATAATTGTAAAATAACCTTATTTTCAAACTTTTGTGTGTATAGTGCTGCCACCTAGAAAACCTATCAATGTTTTCAAAATATGTATATAAATATATTGTAAATGTTTTATTTTTATTATAATTTTCCATAAAAGAAATAAAAATATTTATTTTTACTGTATTTCTATTATATTTTTTTTATATATAAAACAATTGAAAATATATGTAATTCCTATAAAAACTTTTCCCATTATTGTTGTTTTGTTTTTTTTTTATAATAAAATGTAATTGCAAAATAAATGTAACTATTCCTATTTTTTCCCATAAAACTATTTAAAATATAATGCTTAATTTCTATTTGCTTAATTTATTTTTGTTTTCTTGTAATAATAAAAAAAAGAAACAAAGTAAAAACTACTCAAAACTCATATTATAAGACTGAATTTTAATAAAAAATAATACAAAACTTTCAAAGAATGTAACCATAACCTTAACATTTTGAATACCACTCTTAAAAATTAGGAAAGTGCGCGACACTAACAAATATTCTCATGACGCAACAATAAACATCTTGATTTATATTAGAATTTAAAACGAAATGTGTGACTTCTACAGCACATTTGTAATCTTAAAGAGTCATCGGAAACATATAAAATATAATAATATGTTTCGTTTATCTTTTAATTTGATGACAGGGACGGTTTCAACTGCAAATAGTAGTATCTTTATTGTATAACGCCGTCCGGACTTAAAGTCTACGACCGAGGAGGCACGCAAGCTTGTCTCGGATGCTTTTAATGTTTAATGCCTCTAGCTCGGTGCATTTGCCTAGCGTCGGTTGTTCGTGCTGTGTGTCACATGTGCTCCCGTTTCCGCCAAATCCCCCTCAAAATACATTCGATTTTCAAACAATAACAGTGATTTTTTGAATTAACATCATCTGCTGTCAGGTAAGTGTACAGTGTGTGTATTTGTTTTTTGTCTATATTCAGTGTGCATGCTGACGAAATTGTATTGTTATTATAATGTGGGTTAACGTTGACAACCAATAGACAAACGTGATTATTGTTTTTATTAGTTATATTCTATTTTGACGTAACTGTACAAGTGTACATTCTTTCATTCATGAATGATTGTAAGTGTAACAGCAGTGTGTTTTGTTTTTGTTATCAAGGGCCGTGATATTTTTTTTTTGGTTAACTGTAGTTAACGTTATTTTACCTGCAGGTAGGTAGGAGGGATTATTGAATTTTATTTTTGAGAGTTTTTAAACTTCTGAAGATGTTTTATTATCTAGAAATACAGAATAATGTTTGGAAATAGTTATGTGGGTACCTGCTTAATGTCAATTTTTTTCTGGGAATAAAGTGACAGTTGAAATTTTTAAATGAATTGTAGTGAAGTTGAATCGCATTGCAATCGCGGTTGTATTATATTAATAATTATTGCATTACATTCTCTAATATTTCTAATGGTGTGATTTAATACGTGTCTCAGCCTACCTTTACTTTTCATATTTATTGGTCGAAGGCCATGGCAGAAACTAATATAAATGTATGCTATTGTAATTTACATTTAATCAAGAAAACTATTTTCGAATTTCTAGTTTCATGCAATAAGTTTCATATTAAAATATTCGTTGTTAAAAGTGCATTTTTCGCCGCATTGTTCTATTATTACAAAATCTTTACTGATTTAAATTCAATAGTTATTCAATTTATTAGTTTTTGAATTATTAATAGCTAAGACATTCTTTGTTTTAAAGTTATAATTGTTTCCTTCCGAAAATTAACATTTTTTATTTAAATGAGCTCGAAATTATTATTATTATTATTATTATTATAGTGACAAATATGATACTTGATGCTATTATTGTTTACTTTAGTTTTGTTGCTATGATAGCGCTAGGAAAATTCCATATAGAAATTATTAATTTTAATATACCTATTAGTCTTTAAAGATAATTCAATTTTGACACCAATATAATACCACTGTGTTTATTCAGGGCCGTATTTAGGATCTGTAGGAGCCTAGGCTGAACCTTTGGTGCGGGCCCTTAGGAGGGGGGGGGGGGGGCTTGTGATTTTATAATTTTAAATAAACATGTTAGGAAAATGCAAGATAAAAAAGGAATGTAATAAACAAGTAAATTTTATTTAATTGAAATAGAGTATTTTAAAAAATAAATAATAAACTTAGAAATGAAAATATCAAATAATCTTAGTGGCTAATTGGTTTGCGCCTACACTAATGAAGCTGTGTGTACTAGTGAAGTGTATTGTCACTGGTTGCAAGTCGGGTTATTCGAATATTCTGTTTTATGAAAATTTAAGTAAAATACTTAAAAGGTTATCGATTAAACAATTATTTACTTTAAATTTGAAACGTGTGGTGCGGGCCCATAGCCTGTGCATAAATACGGTCCTGTGTTTATTATAAATTTCTTGAGTATTTAAAAGTTTTTAATAATATATAGTTTCATAATAATAACAAAAGGTATAAATGTCAAATACATACTTGAAATTCTTTTATTGTTGATGTTTGTATAAGCTGTTTTGTTATTTTTAATGCAAAAATGCAAATTTTTAAGTCTTCTTAGCTAAAACAATGTATTTGTTTTTGTTTTAAATTTTTTATTTTGCTTAAAAATACCACTATATCTAATTTACTTTTATAAAATTTCATTAATATACAGGTGATTCAAAAATATTTGTACAAACTTTGCAAATTAAACAAATACAAAAGGTTATACGGTTTTGGAGCTCGGAGAAGTGAAGCAATATGATTTTGCTCGGAGCAAGAGCGAAATCGAAGTTGTGAAAATATTGGCTGGTAATATTGCAAAATAGATGATTGAAGAAATCGATTTTTTTATATATTTTTTAAATTTGCAATGTATTTTAAAAAATTAAGTATTTTATTGAAATATAATTTTTTTAATGATGATAGTACACACACACATTGCACTGTTCCAAAAACACTAAGACGTTCACAGAAAGCAAAACGCGTGGTGCGCAAAAATTCTTATTTTCCCGATTTTTTTTTATTCTAAAAATACTGTAATATATTTGAAATAAATAAAATATGTTATGACATTGTTTTTATATAATTTTTCTATATTTCGTCTTAAAATAGTAAATTTTACTGAGTGCAACAAGCTCATTGAGATTTATTTTTGTATTTAAACAAATTTTTATTGTGTTTTCACAAGCTAATAGATAGTACAGTTCAGAACTAATAGCATTAAAGTAATTGATTTTATATAATTTTCTGAACTGGTATGCCGTGGTCGATCTATCCTTCGTTACAGATGTTTCATTATACATTGTCAGGGTGTATAACAGGTGTGAATAGCGGGAAAAGCGGGAATTCTACGGGAATTTTGTTACGCGGGAAAAAAAGCGAGAATTATGCTAGGAATTTTTTCGTTGTGCGTGAATTTTTAAAAATTTTGTAAAATTTAAGGATTTAGAACGATGGAAGCGATCGATGATGGAAGATCTTCATATAATTTCAGAAGAAATATAGAAAAAGAAGATGAAATTATAATTTGATGATTGCAATAGTTCATGTTCCATGCTGCAATTGTGATAAATAAATATAATATATGCAATAAATAACTTCGATTTAACACTTCTTTAACTTTCTTTATCGTTAAACTTGTATATTTACATATAGGATTTTTTTTAAATATACGGAAAAAAAGCGGGAAATATATGGGAAATTTATTTCAACTTTTCGTTATACATCCTGATTGTAGATGGCATTTACAGTGCTTGGTGACTGAATGGGAGTTTCTGCTCCGCAATCTGGTACACATACCTGTACCTCCACCATCTTCTAAAGGTGTCTTACGCCATTGACCGATTCTGATTGGCCTGGAGGATGGCCCATTCTTTCCGATCGGATTGTACCTTCAGTTTCCGTTATAGTTTTTGCCACGCCATTTATCGATTTTGGTCTGAATATTAGTATTAAGTTAAGTTTACATGGAACGGTTTCACCGGTAAAATTTCCGTCCATACCGTCCAGTACCTAGGACAAACTTATCAGTTCGAACATAGTAAAAAATAAATAAATTAAAATAAAACTGCTTTAGGTTAAAGTTCTGTATTAATATTTATTTATAATCGACGTATTGACGAACTCCATGTCCATCTTCATCAGGAAAAAAATGATACAAATGACATTAACTGTAAAGCAGCGTTTCCCAACCAGTGCTCCGCGGAGCCCTTAGGGCTCCGCGTTCACGTCTCAGGGGCCCCGCATCCGTTTCACAATATAAAAGAAATTAAAATCAAAATAAGAAGATTACAGAAAATTACATTCTGAACTAAAATTTGCCAATTTGAATGGTGTCCGAGTGCAGGGGTGCTTAAATGCAGAACCAGATATTCGTCTGCAATTATCATCGATTAAACCTGATATAAGTAAACTGTGTAAAAAAGTACAACCACAGACGTCTCATTAAACGCTTAAAATTATTCTATGTTTTGTTATAACATTTTATCTACCTCCCTTTTTCAGTAACTAGTAAAAAATTTACGTATAAGACTATAAGGTATAAGGGGCTCCGCCACAGAAATTGATTCTAAAAAGAGTTCCGCAAGTTAAAAAGGTTGGGAAACGCTGCTGTAAAGAAACAGAACATAGAAACAAATTACTAGATGACAAATAAGTAACTAACTAGATCATAAAATTTTATAGATTTTTTAATTAATGGAAGCACGGAAAATTTTTCCAATAACATTTAGTAAATTTATAAACAATTATTTAAATAAAAAAATTTAATATACCACGTTTTTAAAACGGACTAAAAAGTAAAAAATTTATTTCTCTTAGAAAAACATGGGACGCACTTCGTTGTATTGCATCTATTGCATGCGCTCCACGTTTTTCTCTAGGAGATTATTATTTTTAACTTTTTTTTATTATTTTTTTTTTATTTAAATAATTATTTTCTGCTTTTTAGTCTTGTGTGTGTGTGTGTGTGTGTGTGTGTGTGTGTGTTTTCTGTATTTTCTGTAGTTTCTATATGAGTTGTTTGTCTAAATAGGAATGTTTGAAGAAAACTAATTGCGAGATAATGGAAAGAGTTTGTGCCACACCCTTTTGAGTATATGGTGTGGTTGTATATGTATGTTACTATTACATTGTCATCCAGTTCCGAGCTATGTTTAAAGTTTAAAGTCTCTAGCTCATCGAGAAGTTAGTTTAAAATCGATTGCAAAATTTTTATCGAACAAACAAACAGACCAGGAGGAAAACGTGTTAATAAAAAGCTCCTGGATCTCGTATGAAATTTTACCATCAGCGTCTAATTTTTCTTTTGTTTTTGATATTACTTTTTCTCCAAAACAAGTAAACAAGCGCAATTGTATTAATAGCTTTTTTTTTACATTCCACTCAGATCAGTAAATTTTGTAAATGAGCTGAGCTGAGTTTTGCTGAGTGAGTTGTATTGATATAAAACAGTGACGTTTAAAATCTAAGTTCCACATATGATATAACCTAAAATATTAGATGTATTTGGGTTGTTGGCGTTGATAATTTATTGCAACTCGCTGGATATCTATTGTTTGATTTCAAAATAAAATATTCAAATAGAAATGTCAACCAATATCAAACACGTTATCAAATCTTAAACTAGGAAAATTTGAATTGCTCATGTGCGCTTACTTGCATCTCAGCTAAGCACTAGCTAAATATCAAACTCAGTATCGGTAAGGGGGGAAGCAATTCACTCAGTTCAAACTCAGTTACGAGACGATAAATAAAACAGCTATTATTTCAAGGTTACTAATATTTGCTGATCTGAGCTGAGTTTTTCGGTAAAAAAAACACAGCTAATATCTATTTTTGCAGTAAACAAATAACGATAGCTTTGTTTGTAATATACATGAAACCTATATAACTAAAAAATAAATGATTAAACTAATTGTCATTGCAAAAACATAAGAGTTGATTATACTGTTTTTCAATGAAAATGCGCATGCGTGTTGAGAACATCGGCCGGTATAGATAGCAAGAATAGAATCCGATTCTATTTATATTAAACAGAATTATATTATATTAGACATAAGTTTAACAAAATTAAGATAAATTGGCATACTTTATATATTTTTCTTATATTAAATATAATTATTTCAAATATTTATACTATGTGTGTGATGAAGCGAATTGTACTTATGATATTATTCTAAATAAATAAATATTATTATTATTAATTATTTTGACGTTGGCTAATTTCACCGGTAACGAAATTTCAACCAATCAGAACACAATCTGTCCTTTCTGTGCCGGTTTTGCCGTGCCATGTAAACATAGCTTTACAATAGATAAAAATAAAAATATGATCTTACTGTGGCGTGTGGCGAAAAGTTAATAAAATAAAATAATTTCTCGTAAACCATAAAATTATTTGAAAATAGCTAATAATAAAAGTGTTCTTTGACCATTGGGTACGTTGAGTATCTGTATAACCTTAGATTACTGATTAGGACTTTAGTTTTAACTTTTGCTACTGATGATAAAAGCTTATAGCTTTCAAAATACGTATTTAGCTTTTTAAAATTATTTTGTGGTTTAAGGAAATTATTTGATTTTATTTGATAGCTTTACAACTAAAACGTACAACTAATTTCGTGATAACTAGAATAGTCTGAATGAGTCTTTAGCATTTAAATTATTTTTAATGAATGAATATATACATATTACTGCATTCTGTATGTTTATTATTTATTTATTTCTGATTATTTAAATATTTCGATGACTCAGAAATAATAATTTTATTGCATAATCTGTTCCACTTCCTTACATGTATTGCAGTAACTATTTTTAGAATTTAGATATTTTGCATTCGAATTGTCTTTGATTACCAATAATAGATCACTGTCGTTAGCGCTAATAAAAAATGTTACAATACTATATTTTATAGGCAGACGTAGGCCAGTAGGACCCCAAAGTAAATTAAATTAAATATTATTTCCGGTATTAAAACCTTGTATCACTGAACTGATATCGGTTGCGTCTGAGTGGTTCGGAACTCACTATAAGTTGTAGGTCCCTTGTTTGGTTATGGGCTAACGATCCGCACCATTGACAATGCAAGTTAAAAATTGTTAGGAAACTATATGTTCAGCTTCTCGGGGATATAGCCCCTATGTTCCATCTAGGAATTACGAATGAATTCCATGTATGTTAAAACTGTTTTGATGAGTAATATCTAAGCAGGGCTTTGAATCGAAAAAAATTGGGTTTTGGTTACGGTTTTCGTTTCGGTTATGTGAAAAAACAGATTTTGGTTTTCGGTTTCGGTTATTTCATTTCGGTTCGGTTCGGTTTTCGTTTCGGTTTACGGTTAATAGATTAAATTTCCATATATTTAATAATAAAATTTAAAAAATAAACAAAATTTTTATCGTGAAAAAATAATCATATAAATACATATTATGACCAAAAAAATATTTGAAAAAATATATTTAAATTTTGTATTATCTTTGGTATAAAAAAGAAAATAATTAAAAGTTACACAATTTTAAATAAACAATGGGGAAGTTTAGCGTGATTGAAGTTGCGTGTAAAATTATTTTTTCTCAAATATATATATAAAATAATAACAGAAACTGTCATTAAAATTTTTGATAATTGTTTCATTTATTTGTTATTAACAATTTTTGTAAGGACATTACTGACGTCACAAGCCTATTGTGCGCAAGCGCAGAAAAGTTGGTGAGATATAATTTTGAAAACGTATGTCGTAGTAAATGTAGATTTTTGTTGATTCGGTTACGCCCAGCCAATAGCTTGTGTCGGTAACCATGGAAATACATGTGCGTCTGATTCAGATCTCGACATAAGTTTTACAATGACATTACTGACGTCATCTCGACATGTTTTTGCATTTTCTAGGAAATCTGGGCATCTTCGAGAAAAATGATAAATTAAACATCACTTTTTAAGCCATGTCCAACCAAATAAAGAAATAAAAAAAATACGCTAAACTTCCCCATTTTATGAAATTGTATGAATGTGGTAATTTTTAAACAAATTTACAAAATTATTAATTTACGATTGCATGACTTTTTGATTACAGTAACCAATGTTATAAAGACTTGGATAATTTAAGTTTTTACAACATTTAGACTTTAACTCAAGTCTGACAAAAAGCATAATTTTACATACGTACACAATTACGCTATGTACTCAAAAGGGTGTAAAAATACACTAGATTGCATTGCATAGACAACGTTGCATAAATCTGGCTTTACTTATCACGAAATTAGTGTTGAGTTTTAGCGCGAAGCTAGTGGTTTTGAATCAAAACTATCGTACTTATTAATTTGATCAGTTATTGGTTGTTATTGTTGACAAAAATTGAGATTATTAATATCTTGTAACTTAAATTTTCATTGTATTTACACAACAAGCTAGTAGATAATGTTTAGTTTAGAATCGATAACATTACAAGTAAAACTTAAAGATATCATTGATTTTATATTATAAATAAAGTTCAATGTGCATAATATGACTAATACTAAATTTAACACCCACTTATAATTAGCAAATATCTTTTTCAAAATACAGAAACTACAGAAAATACAGAACACACACACAAACAAGACTAAAAAGCAGAAAATAATATTATAAATTAAAAAGATAATTTAATATACCACGTTTTTAAAACGAACTAAGAAGTATAAAATAATTTCTCCTAGCCCCATACAGATTTATAACCTTCATACAGATTCCTGACCACATACAGATTATCCCGAAAATTTGTGACTGAATTTTTGATAGTTATGACAATACTTGTGAGATTTAAAACGAAAAACATGGGAACGCATACAATAGATAATAGTAAGGAGTGTGGGGAGTATCTGTCGTTGCGCCTCACGTTTTTTGTTTTAAATCTTACAAGTATTGTCAACAGCTATTAAAAATTTACAATCATAAATTTTCAGGACGCAATCTGTATGGAGGTCGTCATGAATCTGTATGGGGGCTAGGAGAAATTATTTTATACTTTTTAGACCGTGGTATATTAAATTTTATTTTTGTAATTTAAATAATTATTTTTCTTCTAAATCGTCTAAATTTTACTTCATAAAACTCGCATTGAATTTCGTTTCCTTGACTTTTTTCGTGAATAATAATAATTCTATACTCGACTAGCGTTTAGGATTTGTATTTTGTTTTTGTTTAGACAAGAAAATGACACAAAACAAAAACGTCGCATCTTATATCCATATTTGTTTTGTTTTCCAGAAATGTTGCGCGTAGAAAGCGGTGATTTTGTGTCATTCACCGAGTTTGAAGAGGGCATTCATTTCGATGAAGACGACCCTGATTTCGCTCGCCAGCAAGATGTTATGCCTGGTATTTCCTTACCACTTGTTCTGCGTGGTAAGTGTCTGTTTTTTTATTTTTATTATTATTATTATTATTTTGTATCCTCTCATCATCAAGTTTAACGAAAAGTAATTAGCTATTTGAGATTGATTGATTCATTGATTGATTGAATGGAATTGAGCTGTTCGTGCTTTTTTTTTTTTTTAAATAAAAAAAAAGAATTTTATTATAAAAAAATCACAAGAAATATATTTTTTAAAATTTATTTAAACCATTTTTGTAACTAAGAGTTTATTAATTATTTTATGAACTTAGCAGTCATATTAAGCCTCTATAAGTTTGGAAAAATTCCGATATAGTTCAAGTTGATTTGAACCGTGTCAACGGTACGGGCCACACTGTCTTCCGAGAAGCGATCAGACTACCCTATTTTTCGTACTTATATAATATAAATATTAATATATAAAATATAACATATATAATTTTATACGTGTAATATATAATTTTATATTTGTTTAAATGCATCTGCGGCAGCATATCCTCAGTTCGTTTTTAGATTAGATAATTATAACATAGTAAAGAATCTTTCAGAATTCATTATATTAAAATAAAATAGCTTTAGGATTATGTTCTGTATAATCCGAGGGGAAATCACTTTTTCAAATTTTCTAAACCAGATTTTACAAATTTCACGTATGATTGATTGTTGAGATTGTAGTCATGACTATTGCACAAATTTGTAATATAATTTTTTTTCTGTGCATTCTTCGTTGATTTTACGGATTTTATACGAAATTTCCAGGATTTTAGAGATTTTACAAGATTTTTAAGAATATTTTTAATAGATTTTACCATGATTTTAACAAGGGATTTTGATAAATTTGTACACTAGATTTTACAAGTGATTTTCCCCTCGGTATAATCGTTAATTTAAATTCAACATTTCGATATAATCTATGTGCGTTAGAAAATCTTTATAATGTAAATTTCGAAGATATTGAAATAATTACAAGACCCAACAAAATTAACAGCAGATTGATAGAAGAAGCAATAAAAATTTCTAAAGAAAAAGATAACATCAATCAGTGTCAAGGTACTGATTTAAATAAAATTTGGCTTCCTTTAATTAAATTTTATAATCTAGTTACTTATTTTGCTATCTAGTAACTAGTTTCTATATTTTGTTTGTGTATTATTTTTTATTGTATATTATTTTTTATTGTATATTTTTTCTGATGATGATATACGCAAAGTTTATATCGAAACATCGGATTTAAAAGAAAAATTATACAGCATTTAATCTTAAAGCTGTTTTATTTTAGGTAATTATTTTTGAATGTTTCTAAATGGTTACTTTTTCTTGTTTTGTGAGGGGAGTTAGAATTTCTTTGCCCCCTCTCACTGGGTGCGCTACTGCTTTTCATGATATAATAACACATTATATTTTGTTACATATTTGTGGTACATTAAAAAAAATATACATACTTTTTTATATCTCCATATAATCAGGGTGTTGGAGCCGGAGCAGTGGAGCAGCATGATTTTGCTCGGAGCAGAAGCGGAGCTGTGAACTGTGAAAATATTTTCTGCACCACTACTCCATTCTTAGCATATTACATTTGTTATTGGAAAAATCATATTTCTTTTTAAAATTTGCAATATGTTTCTTTAAAATTCGCAATATGTTTTTTATCACTTTAACTGCAAGGAAAATGTAGTATAGTAATCGGTACGGTTTGTAACATTTTCAAAAAAAAAATAAATAAATATAGAAATTCTTCATAGCCTCTAGATGACGAATCCGAACTTAGTTTATGAGGGTGTATGTATGTGCGTCGTTAGTTCGCTCGCTCGGTCGTCAGTCATAATGTTGTGATCGCAACTCTTTCTAGACAGTTCAACCGATCTTAATGAAATTGTCAGGATAGATTTATTTAGTGCTCAAGATGGTCATATGCTTTTTTTTTTTTTTAGTAATGCCAACTTTCCTAGAAAAAAATATTAAAGTTTTTAAAAATTCATTATAGCCACATTATTTATTCGATTTTGATCAAATTTTCAGAAACGATACCCCTAGTGTCCACATAAATTATATAATTTTAATAAAATACAGTGTTGCCAGATGATTATTTCGAATTAAGTTTAAAGTTACGTAATTGAAAACTGTAAGAAAAATAATAAATATAAAATATACTTTTGAATCAAAAAAACATGTTGGTGCAATTTTCAGAAACAAGTATTTCGATTTTTAACTGCAATTAAAAAAAAAAAAATGAATAGCGATATTTTTTTTAAATATTTTCTATTAGTCAGTTATTTAATGTAAATAAATGGCGAATTTTAAAATTTTCTTCGTTGTCATGACGACACAGCAGATATATTGATTATTATACTAATAAGAGATGATTAATTAACATAGATATGTTAAATTTTACTAGTTTTATAACAGAAACAGCACAAGTAGGAGGACCATAGTGGAAAAGTGACGAATATACCACACTGTAAAAAAAATTCGGCAATTTTACATAAAAACCTGAGGGCAACTGATTTACAGCAGTTTAATATATAAATTTACGGATGCCACAGGAAAATTTTTACATTCTATATTATATTTATTATATTATATTATATTTATTATTATTATATTATAATATTATATTATATTTAAATATAAAATACGTATGAAATAAAACGGCTTTAGGTTTAAGTTCTGTATTATTCTTAATATTTATTAATAATCGACGTTTCGACGAACTCAACGGTCGTCTTTATCAGGAAAACTGATACAAATGAAAAATATTGGCTGCACTACTGCTCTATTCTTAGCATTCCATTCCTTTGTATCATTTTTCCTGATGAAGACGGACGTTGAGTTTGTCGAAACGTCGATTATTAATAAATATTAATACAGAACTGAAAACCTAAAGCCGTTTTATTAACCTAAAGCCGTTTTATTAACCTAAAGCCGTTTTATTTTATATAACGAGTTCTGAAAGATTTTTACTATGATAAAATACGTATATTTTCTGTAAGTAATTTCTTATTATTTCGGTAAGAAAAAGAAACATACATTCTAAAAAAGTATGAGATATTATGATGCTCAGTATTTCTAGGTATAATTACGCAACTGCTGTAATTTTGACATAATTGTTTAAAAATACGTAATATCAGAACTATCATATAAGGTGGAGTGGGGTAAGTGCGTAAACGGGGCAAGTGCATTAATTGGCTATATTTATTATAATATGAGATAAATTTCTCTAGCTAGTATGTAGTAATGTACTACAAGTTAATATGTACTATATCTCATAGATAACGCGCAAAAATGAACGTGTTTTCCTTAATTATATCAATCAGTGTAAACAGTCACGTTTGAACTACCAAGCAAGATTGACGGCTCCGTAAACGAACAATAGTTTCTTAGGATAATTTTATATTTTTTGTTGTTATTTTAGGTAAATATAAATAATATCGATGTAATTTTACATTTAATAAACAGTTTCATTTGTTTCTTGTTTTAATTTATTGAAAAAACACTAATCTGATCTTGCCCCGTAAATATTATAACTTGGGGCATGTGCAGACCAACACGGTGGGGTAACTGCGTATTAGGTTATCATATCTACGTGGATTGTATTTTATACGGCTTAATACGGCGTGATATGCTACGCCGTACTTAATGTTGTTAAAATTGGATAACTATAGAACTAAACAATATATTTTAATGCAGTAAAAAGCATTTTATAGCAGGTTTCTTAATAATTCTGCTCCTGTCTTATTGCACATGAAACAATGTTCCAAAACAGTTTTAACTCCCACTTACGCTCTTGCCCCATTTTAGGGGAAACTGCGGAGTAGTTGATTTTTTAAACAATTTTCTATCAAAATGAAAATTTACAAGGAAAATTAGGGTTCTAGTTAATATTAATTAAATAGTAATGAATGTGTAAAGCGTTCGATATCGACAGTGTTAAGTATTTACATATCAGATTAAAAATACATATGTTTAAAGTCCAACTATGCAAAAACTACTCTGCACTTACCCCACTCCACCTTATACATACTTTTGGAAATTTATATAAAGGATGTATTTTATAATTATTACAGATATTAATATGCAAGCTGTAATTTTACACAATTTAATACCAACAATATGTAATTTTACATTAAGTATGTGATGTAATTTGCAGAGAATAAGCAATTTTACATACTTATTAGGTCATTTTTACTTACTTTATATGATTATTATGAATTATGTAAAAATTACAGAATTTTGAGGTAGAAATACAGAATAATTATAGTGAAATGAAATTACATGCCGATTTTTTTACAGTTTATATAATAAAATTGTAAATTATTTTACTTAAAATTATAAAATTATATTATTTTTATAGAAAATTTATGTAAATCATCGTTTTGATGAAATAATATGTAAGTTTTTCACGATGGTTTTTAAGGAAATGACAACTTTTTTATTCGTCACTGTTCTACTATACGATTCTTATATGATGTGGAGGCAGTGGCGTAGCCAGGGGGGTGTTAGGGGGGGGGGTTGACCCCCCCCCAGAACAAGGTTTTGTCTGTTTTTCACAACATTATATCTGTTTTTCACAAGATTATGACTGTTTTTTACAAGGTTATGACTGTTTTTTACAAGATTATGTCTGTTTTTCACAAGATTATGTCTGTTTTTCACAAGATTATGTCTGTTTTTCACAAGGTTATGACTGTTTTTTACAAGATTATAAAGTTTTTCACAAGATTATGTCTGTTTTTCACAAGATTATGACTGTTTTTTTACAAGGTTATGTTTGTTTTTCACAAGATTATGTCTGTTTTTCACAAGGTTATGACTGTTTTTTACAAGGTTATGACTGTTTTTTACAAGATTTTGAAGTTTTTCACAAGGTTATTTGTTTTTCCAAGACTATGTCTGTTTTTCACAAGGTTATGACTGTTTTTTACAAGGTTATGACTGTTTTTTTTACAAAATTATGAAGTTTTTTACAAGATTATGACTGTTTTTTTACAAGATTATGACTGTTTTTCACAAGGTTATGTATGTTTTCACAAGATTATGACTGTTTTTCACAAGGTTATGTCTGTTTTTCACAAGGTTATGTCTGTTTTTCACAAGATTATGTCTGTTTTTCACAAGATTATCTTTATTGATTAATATTATTAACCCCCCCCCCCCTTGACAAGTTTATAGCTACGCCACTGTGTGGAGGTATTAGAAAATAAATCTAGTAACACCTAAAATGCTAAAATACTACTACCTACTAACGGAAATTATTTTTTTCTCAAACATATTACCATGTCACTACATTTATGTATGGTGTAGAATAGAATAGAATAGAACACAATTCATATACGGAAATTAGTCATTTGTTTTTTTTTTCATGTCTTTATTAACTTTTGTTTTACTTCGAAAGATGAAAAATAGTCCAATAATGGGTTCTTTCTGTACTATCGGTACTTACATTTGACAGGATGACATATTTATATACCTATTTGTAATTGTAGGAAAAAATAAAACAAAGAAAAGATAATTTTGTATATACACTGTAAGAAATGAATGCAAATTTACATTAATAATCATAGTAATTAATCAATGTATATTTATTTATTACATGCAAATATATTTTTTAAAATAAATAGAGGTATATTTACTCTAAATAAATTTATTTAAAATAAAGAAATATATTTTATTGAAATTTATTTATTAGCTAATATTAAAGAAACCGTTTTTTCTCTGTATATGAACATTTTGCACTTCGAAAAAATAATAAAAATAAAATCTATAAAACAACTTTTTAAAAACCACGCTTATATTTAAAAAGGGGAAAATAAATTTTTTCCTGGTTATCCAAATTTTTTAGAAAGAAATAAAAGCGTGCAGCGCCAGGAAACTATATATTTCGCAATGATGATTTCTGAAACAAAAACAAATTAGATGTTAGTACTTGTAACACATGTAACTTTCGTTGGAACTTACAAAATGTATAATTTTTAAAATGACGGCCTTTTTAAAAATAGTTCCTAAAATTGACTCTTTTTTTTTGGTTTAGGGGTAAAAATTATACATTTTGTAGATTCCAACGAAAGTTACAAGTACTATCATCTAATTTGTTTTTGTTTCAGAAATATAGAACGCGAGTTTTATCTGCCACCATTGGTAAATCTAAATTTTGACTTAATCACTATGTGCCATTTTTTAAAATTAAAATTTGACTTTTTGAAAAAAAAATACAGCTGAAAAATTCAATAAATACACTTTCCAACGGTATAATTGTTTACTATATTTGTTGTAACAGTTCCCAAAAAAAAAAGAATGTTGAAAAACACCTAAAAAAAATCAATGCTGCAAACGGGAATACTCTCTTAATAAATTTTTGTTTCATATTTTTTCTAAGTATCTGTTTTGACATATATTATGGTAATTATGGTAAAATATATCATATACCATATATTCATGAAACTTTTAACGTAATATGATACTTTTATGTTATTATCTTTGTAAATAATAATTTATTTATCGGTTCTGTGGTGGTCACAGCAGATTTTTTTCCCCTCATGGTCAAATATTCCATTTACCTAAAAAAAAATACTGTTTTACGCACTTGTTATATACGTTATCATTATGATTCTGTAAATATGTGTAGGCGTAATAGTAAAAAATATATTAATTTTTGTAAATTATCATAAAATTTTGTTATCGGTTTTTAGAGTAAAACTTTATCATCAAGGTCGTTAATGTAATATATGTATATAAAAAAAAAAAGAGTATACAAATTTAATATTACGATAAGAACTTGTAAATGATAGTATTTCGTGGAAATATACTATTACTAAATTACTCGTATTAAGACTGTCTCTAAGTTACTGTAAATAATTTGCCTTTTTAATTTTGGAGGTCGTGTGGTAAAGATCTTGAACTTGATTATTAATTATTGCAAGTATTAATTTGCATATATAGTTTGATCAGGGCTGGTCTGGTCGTCATTTCAAAAAGAATTATTTTTTTTTATATCAGATATAATTATTTAAATTAAAAAGTTAGATAATAGTAAGGAGTGTAGAGAGTAGCTGTCGTTGCCCCACGTTTTTCTCTATGGGGCTATAAATCTGTATGGGGCTAGGAGAAATTGTTTTATACTTTTTAGTACATGTTCAAAACGTAGTATTTTAAAAATGTTTTTTTATTTAAATAATAGGGAGTTATCGCAAACACAACGTTAAAGTTCCGTTAACGCTAAAATCACGTGACGTTATACGTTATTTAATTTATATGGTAAATGACACTTTAGAGTTATCGCACTCCGATATTTTACCGTACGCTAAAATTGGAGGAATATCTAAATGTAATCTAATAATTTAATATAGATTTGATACAAGTATTTATTCAACAAAAAAACAATTTTATATATATATATATATATATATATATATATATATATATATACATTAGTTTTTATTGGAATTGAGCTGATTTATTAAAATCGTCAGGATTTGTTGTTGCTGTTCCATAAAATCTGTATTATATTTATTTCACAACAACTTAACCTAACTGCATAAAATAACAAGTTTATAAACACAAGAACATAACATCACCACCCAAAATAATATATGAGAGAATGCTCCGCTATTTTCCGAAAATAGCGGACCGCGGTTATTTTTTACCGTACGCTAAATCCATGCGCATGCGCATTCTTTCGCTTGTAGGTAAATAACGTACGCTAAATTTATCGTTGTACTTGCGATAACTCCCTAATAATTTTCTGCTTTTTAGTCTTGTTTAACTCTAACTTTAACCTAATTAATTATAATATTTATAATTTTATTAATTATAATTAGTTAATATTGCATTGTCATCCAGTTTTGAGTAATGTTTTAAATTTCAAGTCTAGCTCATCGGGAGTTTAGTTTAAAATCGATTGTAAATTTTTTTATCGAACAGATAAACAAACAAACAAATAAATAGACAGAAAAGAAAGCGAATTAATAAAATTCTATTAAAATATAGTGATCTTTAGGCTTTTACGGCCGGTATCTGTCACTAAACAAATGAACTAAAACAGTCAAAAATTGAGCTTGTGTTACGACTACGAGCCAATAACTTTAATTAACTATACTATTTTTATATAATCTGCATTTTATAAAAATAAAACTCGACAATGTTTGCAGAATTATTAAAGGCTGATAAAAAATAAATATAAACAAAACACTGGCGTATTATTATTCTTACTGATAATTTCTAAAAAATAAATATATATAAATAATTTGAAATGCAACAATAATAATATATACTGCACGTATATGTATGTATGTATTATCTATAATGAACTTATAACCTATGTTGATAATCGGTATGTCATTGTTCAGTTTTATTTGTTTAAATATATACAGGGCGTTTAGTTTGTTATTATCATACAAATTGCAAACCAGTCAGTCTCTTTGCATGCGATATTTGTGCCAACTGTTTTTTTCTTTTGTTTCTTTTGTTTTTAATTTGGATGGAAGAAAACGGTTATGTAAGTTTGTTATTTTAATTACTATGTTTTTGTTCTGTCTAATGATTGTAGAACAATGAAGGTAGACTAAATATATATTTTTTAAACGAGATTAAAAGCATGTGGATAATTGAGCATGTTGACAAAGCGCATATAGCCTTTTTTGTGTACATTGCATAAGCGCATCAAAATATGTTGAATAAACGCATTATGATTATATTGTATAACATAATTAAACTAACCTAACCTAATATTTTGATGCACTTATTCAATGTTTTTAATTGCGCTTATTCAATGCTCTTATCCAAAGTTTTTGGTATCCAAAATGCGCTTTCTCCACTCTCCGGATAAATTGATAAACTTATATAATAGGGTAAAATAAAACTGCTTTAGGTTTAAGTTCTGTATTAAAATTTATTTATAATCGCTGAAGAAAAATATTGTATACTCGTATGTCACTGGGAATAGAAAGCTCTTTTTGTGTTTCGTCCAGATTGTTTGGCCTCGGTTTTGCCTCGGCTATAAATGTTCAGGCTCAACACAATAATCATCGCTTTTTATTCTATTTTACGCAGAAAAAATCCCTATCGCTTATAAAAATTACATATTAGGTAATTTTATTTTTGCAGTATTGCCAAATTTTAAAATTTTATTATATGATTTCAGTTGAAATTTAAAAACAAACCTTAGAATTAGATATGTATAATGCTAACGTTAAAATAGTTTGTTATATAACAGAACTTATTATATAAAATAAAACTGCTATAGATTCAATTTCTGTATTAAAATTTATTTATAATGGACGTTTCGACGAAACTCAACGTCCTTCTTTATCAGGAAAACTGATGCAAATGACATTACAAAATATGTAATATTCTGACATATACCTATATATACGACATATTCTGCATATGTCAGAAATGTCAAAAAATATATTTTTTTATGTTAATTCTTGATTGGTTAGATTTTCATATTCTAAATTCATTATGTATCAGTGCTTAAATTTGCAAATTTAAAATCTACATCATAAATCTTAAATTTGTAAATTAAATTAATTATGCACAGGCTTAGAATTACAAAACACATTAAAAAAAAATGAGTATATTTTTTTATGTAGACTAACATTTAAAAAATTCTAAAATTGTGGAAAGTCCCCATTGCAGAATTTGTAAAAATAGTTTTTAAATTCTAAATTAGAACCAAGCTAATACAATTAACTCTTTATTTAGTACTATAAATAAAATCTATTATTAGAAATAGAAACATTAAAGATAAATAAAAATTTGAGAAAAACTTCTCGATTTAAAAACAATATTAAACTACACTATAAAAAAGTTGGCATTTTACATAAAAATCATACTAAAAAAAAATTTTATTATTTCAGCAAAATAATTTAATTTTGTAAATTTACCATATTATATATGTTTTTTTTTTTATCGAAAAAGTAAGTAATTAAGTACACAAAATATACGTATTTTATATTTATACTGTAAAAAAGTTACCATTTTACATAAAAACCATAGTAAAAGAAAATACATATTATTTCAGCAAATCCGATATAATTTTTTTGTAAAAATAATATTACTATAATTTTGTAATTTTAAATAAAATAATTATTTTTACCATGTTATATTTTTTTTTTTTTTACCGAAAAAGTAAGTAAACTTACATAAAATATACGTATTTTATATTCATATTATGTAAAAATTTTCCTGTACTTTCTGCAAATTTACTTATTAAACTGTTGTAAATCGTTGCTCTTTACAGCTTTTTTTTTACAGTGTATTAGAACAATAAATAAACAAATTAGAAATAATATTGAAAATATATTTGAATTTTTTTTACTAACAATTCACATGTTTTAGATAAAATCAAATATAAATAAATAATAAAATTTGGTGATGCACATAACACATTTCTAATTGTCATACGTTTTTAAAATCAATAATAACAAATTATTTATTAAATTTGCACGTGCATTTCAAATTTATATTCAATATGCATCAGTACTGAACTGGAGTTTTTTTGTGTTCTAGAAAAAACTTTGTATTATTTGGGCCTTCGTTAATTTTGAAATTCTAGTTAATAGAAATTGTGTAACAAGTGTGTGAAGCTGAAATTTTAAGCCGCAGGCGAGTTGCGTGAAGAATACCAAATTTAACATAGCATAAAAATCTTTCAGAACTCTTTATACAAAATAAAACTGTTTTATGTTCAAGTTCTGTATTAAAATTTATTTATAATCAACGTTTCGACGAAATTCAACGCTCGCCTTTATCAGTTTAGATTATATTATTTTTACGGAAAATTTATATAAACCACCGTTTTGCTAAAATAATATATAATTTTTTTTACTATTGTTTTTACGTAAAATGGCAACTGTTTTTTTGCAGTACGGCTCTGAACGTGAGTAATATACTAATGTTGTGTTAATTGAGTTAAATATTAGTTCACTGGGTCAACTTAGGTTATTTTATTATTTGTGAAATATTTTTAAATCAGTTTTTTATTACTATTTGCAATTAATATTAAGAAAAAAAAAACATTATTTGCTTTTATTCGTATTTTATTGTGTTAAGTTTTATTTGCATAGTGACAAATCTGTGTTGAACAGAATCACAAAAACATTATTTACTCATAAATTGTGCACGTGCTATATTTAAGTTTTTTTACCACTTTGACTAAAAATTAGCGTATAAAAGTCCGCTTGATAATTATAGTATACATATTATGATACGAGGAGCAGAAAGCGATCGTTAAGCTTTACAAACGAACCTAAATTAAAAATAAATTAAAATATATGCTAAGTAACCTTAACTTTACTAATAGTTTTATATATAATTTTACAAAAGCTCGGTTTTTGGATATTTTAGGGGTTTTTATGATTTTGAAACCGGTATTAGTTAAAACTGATTTTAAAACCGAGGTAGTGGTACCAACCATTGTGTTTCATTTTGAATACAAAAGTTAATATCATTTTTGGAAACCGAATTTTGTTTGTGTCTTTTTATATTTACATTTTATTATTATCAGGACTTTGAACCGTTATATTTTTCGTTTCGGTTCAATTAAAAAAATGTATATAGGTTCGGTTCTTTCGGTTTTTTTCGATTTGCGGTTCAGTTCCGAGTGATTAATTTTGAAATTTTTTCAAAGTTTTTATTTGTATATTATTTTATTTGTATATTATTTTTCTATCATAATTGAGAACACTTTATTCCTACTTTTATAATATAAGCATACTACATAAGTTATAATATATCGTAATAATATAATTTACTATTCGAAACCTATATAAATTGTATGTATGCTTTAATTATATTATAATAAGATACTTAACGTATATTAGTAACAAATTATTTTATATAGGATTTTTATTTATTTTATAATTGGAAAAAATGAAAATTATTTCAAATTATAAAAATATATTCCAATGTATTTTTATTTAAACTATTCAAAAATTATTATTAAAAGCAAAGTTATTATCAAAATATACACCTGCCTTAAAGTGATCCCTAGTTTTATTTTTAATTTCATTAACTGAGTATTCATCCATAAAGAACAAAAAAATGAAAAAAATGTTTTACCATGTATTGAACCGAAATAAACCGATATTTTTTTCCGGTTTAGTTTTGGTTTTTGTTTCAGCAAAAATGTCGGTATTTTTCGGTTTTCGGCTTTCAATTCAGTTCCGGTTTGAAGCCCTGATTATTACGTAACCATTATACTTTGTTTATTATTATCATTATTTTTATAAAAAAAATAAAAAATTTACTTAAAGTAGTGCTAATTTCATGACCACCTTCGGAATGTATATACACTATAGTTATTTTTGAATGAAATAAAAGTTATCAATAATTTATAATAATAGCTCAGTATCAAATTTATAACAAAAATTCGAGTATAATAAATTTTATTTAAAATGCTACATTTCATCTGATTGCAGTTAAACTAGTTAAACAGCTAGAAATATTATGTAAATTAGTAAACAGTTATTTACTATAATAAAGATAATGATAAAGTAATCTATTATTTTTCTTAACAAACATACATCATTATACTAAATAGTTGCTAACCAAGATAAATTCATTAGTATTATTAAATACTCGTATATTCAAAAGATTGATTTAATTTTTAATATTACAGAATGATCCACTTTCCTTGTCTTTTCATGTAATTTTTTTTATTATTAGTTACATGAAAAAAGTATATTGTAGGTCTTTGGTCTGTTTATATATATATATATATATATATATATATATATATATATATATATATTAGGGTGGTTCTTAATGATTATTAATCAATAGCTGTATTCTTTTTACCTAAAATTTGCTGAGATCTCACCTCACTTCAGATAAACTCAGATAATTCTTATTCTTTTTATCTTAACTGAGCTACGACAAACTGAGTTGGATACCTTCCCCCCTTACCGATTCTGCTGCACCCGCAAAATAATCTCAAAATGAAATGAGATACTCAGTTAAGTAGTAGAGGTTAAGTTTGTGTCAATCTTGCTGTTTTTAAGGTTAGCGACGAAAAATTTCATACAAAATTGAATGATTTTATAATATTGAATAATAATGTAAAATTTATTAAAGATGTATTTCTTAATTCACAAATTTATGATTGATTAGAATAACAAACGTCAAAAAAGGTGTCAAAGTATTTCGATCTTTGTCAGTTATTCGTGTTCTCTTGCTAGAGTTTGAATATCTTGTTCTTTTATAAAGCAACTCAACTCACTTCACTTTGTTTCACCTTACTTCACTTGCTAACTGAGCTGAGTTAATTTTTTGATAAAAAGAATACAGCTATTATAGTTTTTTTCTGAGCCAGAAATCATATTTTTCAAATTCACACCACCCCGTTAATAATCATCGGAATTGCATGAATTTTGGATTACTAAAAAGCATATTTCATTACCGTTTTGTTGATTATTTTGAAATATTTTTAAAGTGAATACAATAAAGTTATATCCCAAAATGTCTAAAAAGGCGACTTCCCCATTTAAGCTATATGCAAATTTTGAGCCTTTAACAGGCACGGGTTAATATCAGCTGACAGGTCTGGGAAGTATATAGACATTTTTTTTTTATTTATTTGGAGTAATTTTGGCGGGTGGGAGCAACAAATTTTCGACTTTGCCAAAATAAGGATATATGGCAATTGTAGGATAACGGATATCGCCTAGAATTAATTAACGTTACAATAACATTAATGCACTCTAAAAAATGTTTTAGTTCCAAGAACTAAAAAAAATTTGTTAAACATTTTTTTTGTAACTAAAGCTAATATATAAGTTCTAACAACAAATGTAAAATTATAATCGATAATAAAAGCAAATATGTATTTGCTGTAAAAAACAAATTGTTTTCGTTGATTTGTATGTGCTCTGTTAACAAATATTTTTGTTAAAGTTACAAAAATTTTAGCATTAATGAACAATATGTTATTTGCTGTAAAAGGCTAAATTATTTGTGTAATAATAACTAACTTATATATGTTATAATTACCACAATTTTATTACCCTTAACAAATATATTTGTATATTTGCTACATTCAATTAGTAACAGGGCACGCCGCCACGGCGTAGATTTGTTCTTTGTTCGTCTTATCGTATTTTATATTGTGCAATCGGATCTATCTGATGCAATCTGAATTCGCATATTTATGGTGTTTTATGTTGTTTTTCATTTATTCAGTAATGTGTGAATATATTAAAAATATGTTACGAAACTGGGGGTTTGAGGAGTACATCGATATTTTCGATGGTAAGTTCAATGTCTTATTTTTAACATTATAGGTTATGTTTAGTGGCGTGTACTTTTTTGTTCTATATTAATATAATATTATTATACTCAGACAATGACATCGACGAAACATCATTTCCATTATTAACTGATGACGTGATCAAAGAATTGATTCCTAAAATTGGGCCCAGAATGAAATTTTTAAACAAATTTGCAAATTTCAAATTACAACCAGAGATGTCATCTTCTACATCGGTAAATAATTACATTGAAATATAAAGAAAAATTGAATTTATTTTAATTTAAACTGAGTAATTTTTTAGATGTGTTCTGATGATACGGAAATATGTCCTAGTTTTCCAATTTCATATATCGAAGGTGATTCATTCTCCAGTACGTCAAAAAATGATGGTATATACTAATATAAAATACCTGAAGAATTTATCATATGTTGCGTAACCAAATGGATTAAAATAATTAATGTCAAATATGAACCAAATTTGGTACTGTTAATTGGTATGGATGATTTATTACCTATTTATGGTGTTATAAATTATATACTTGTAAATAATAATAATAAATGTTCTTTTATTTTTATGGTTTTAAAAACAGTAGAGCTTTATAGTCATATAAACGCCTATGAGGTACTAAAAACTAATAAATTTATTTATAAAGAATTTAAAGAATTATACGATATCTTTCCTACATTTTGTAAAACTTATTCAAATGGCTGTTTGTACATAGATGTATAATTATTTTTTGTAAAATAAAAACTTTATTTTCATTATTTTCATTAATTTCACATTGATATGAAATTAATGGGTGATATACGTGATAAGTCACATCTTGATGCATTGTGATCATAACTAAATATACAAGGTATAGAATTGATATTTTTAGTTATGGTTGTAATTGCTTTTGATAAGACTTTTAGTGGCCTATTAATTTTATGTCAATTCTAACCTATAAATTCTGCAACAAATAATCTTACTTCGTCCACAGCAAATTTAAGTTTGTTAAAGTAGCTAATATTTTTTTGTTGTCATAACAAATTTATATTTGCTAAGGAACTTTACGTGTAACAAATATTATTTTGCTGTCATAGCAAAAAAGAAACTAGCTAAAAAAAATTTGCCTTCTTTGCAAATATTTTTGCTGTGAGAATTTCCACTAAAAATTTTGAGTTACCATAACTAAATTTTTGTTACAACAGCAAATATATTTTTTAGAGTGTGTATACAAATTTATTGTAAAGTTGCCAATATACTAATAAGCTTCTTCAGGACAAATACAATGATTGCTAAAGATAAAAATGTTATTACATAAGTGTAACTAAATATATTGTTAGCGAAAAAACAAAAATTATACAGAACATCAGTCAAATATAAATTTTAAATTCTTCGTTGTTATAATTGATTAAAATTCGTTAATTAATACAATTATAATACAGTTACCTAATAAAATAAATAATAAAGAATATATAAAGTATAGCAGTTATGACCACTTATTTTAAAAAAAAAATTCTTATTCAAACCTTACAAGACAAAATATGTTTGCCCTGAAGAAGTTTATAAGTATAAGCGAAATATTTGCAAATTTACAATAAATTTGATATACATTAATGTTATTGTAACTTTTATTAATTTTTGCCGATATCCGTTATCCTAAAATTGCAATATTCTATACGGCAGTTAGACGTTTTTCAAATATATATATACTTGCAAAATGCTGCAAATTGGTTGGTTGGTATTTTAACTTCGTGTCCTCGACTTTTATATAAAGAGTGCGTTTAAGAAAATGTTAGTTATTTGTAGATTCATATGATTCTTTTTGCTTTTATATATATATATATTACAGGAATTGTTTTATTTTTATTTGAAATCTAGCCAGCTGTCTGATTCGTATGCAAGAAAAGAATGTCGTTTATTTTTTTGATTGTATTATTCTTCGGCTAATATTATTTGGTTTGTGTTATATCATATGAGGAGATCTCAGTGGATTAATGACGAATACGCACCTTAATTGAAATTAAGATTTTGTTTTTGTTTTTAATAGTATAATGAATATCAAATTACATATTGTTAGTTCATTTAGATATTTGTCAACTATTATTATACGGTGTTGGGCAAATGTGTGAAACGAAGTAAATATCTCTGGAGTTTTTAGAGATATTGAAATGAAATTTGGTAGGTAGATATTACAGTAAATTATGTATTTGCGTTGAATGTTTAGTAGTCCCGATTTTAGATTATATAATGAAACAATCTGTATATTATTTTAATTTTGAATAGAACATTTTATTACGATTACGAAAATATGGAGTTCGATAGCTTTTTTTTCAAGGCCAACCGAGAGGCCAAAAAATGTACTTTTAAGGCAAAGGCTAGTGAGATCTAGTAGTCTATGAAACAAATATAGCAATCACTAATGAACTAAAATGAAATTTATACAAAACAGTAGAATAAAACAGAAGTACTGCGTAAAGTGAAAATAAACTTAATGTATTAAATGTTTAAACTGAGCAACGTTTATTTCTTGCCAGTAGGCTAGTATGTTGTAAAATCCTTTTGTAATCCTTTTTGTTAATATCTCAATTGGCCTTGAAATAAAAGCTATCAAACTCCATATTTTTGTAATCTTAATAAAATGTTTTATCAGGGTGTATAACGGGCGTGAAAAACGGGAAAAGCGGGAATTATACGGGAATTTTGTTACAAGGAGAAAAAGCGGGAATTATGCTAGGAATTTTTTCGTTGTGCGTGAATTTTTAAAAAATTTGTAATATTAATTTTATTTTTTCATATTGCTGATAAATTTATTTGGAAAAAACAAATGTTACTAATACACATGGAAAGGAAGATGGAATTATAATTTGATGATTGCGATAGTTTCTGTTCCATGCTGTAATTGTGATAAATAAATATAGTATATGCAATAAATAACTTCGATTTAACACTTCTTTAACTTTTTTTATCGTAAAATTTGTATATTTACATACGAGAATTTTTCTAAATATACGCGAAAAAAGCGGGAATTATACGGGAAATTTATTTCAACTTTCTGTTATACACCCTGTTTTATTTAAAATTAAAATAATATACTCCCGGTCAAACCGGAAGCTCAAAATTGTTAAAAACATTAAACGCAAATATTTTACATAATTTACTATTATATCTACCTACCAAATTTCATTTCGATATCTCTAAAAACTCCAGAGTTATTTACTTGGTTCCACACATTTGTTGCCCATCACTGTATAATAATTTTCATTAGCAAACATTGAGCGTCAATTTATCACTGGTTATTTAAACGGTAATACATATCTTGAAACTCATAAAGTGGCGTATTTGTCATTAATCCATTGAGGTCCACATATGTTTTGTATGAATTCGTAGCCAAGTAATTATTTTGATAAATAAGTATTTGACAAAGGTTAGGATTTTCTGTTTTTCTGTTTTTTTTTTTGATTTTTTTTTATATTTTATATTTTTACTGTTAGAAACTACACTGTAAAAAATATTACGCAGTTAAATATATGTAACCGATTTTAAAGTCTATTGGCATAATTATTATTATTATTATCAATAAAACAATGTTATTTGGTCAACTTTTAAAACATATAATAGCTTTGCCAATAAAACAATGCTTTTTTATCGGCTTAAAGCTGACTTTAGTTAAAGTGTTTATTATGTAATCAGCCGTAAGTAATATTATAAGCATGGAATGCATTTTTTGTAGTTGATTTAATGTGATAAAATATAAAAATCATTATCGAACTAAAAGTTGGAGTCAGAGTCGGAGTCGCATAACAAAAAATTCGAAGTTGGAGTCGACTCCATACCTCTGCTATCAACAGTATAGTTAATATAGTAAAAAAAATCTTTCAGAACTCATTATATAAAATAAAACTGCTTCAGGTTCAAGTTCTGTATTAAAATTTATCTTGGAAAATAACTGCTGTGGAAATGAGATTTTTACGTGGGGTATGTGGTGTAAATAGGAGAGACCGGGTACGAAATAGATTAGTGTATGATGAGTGTGAAATTGAAAAAAATGTCGTAGCAAACGTTGGTGTTAGTCAGTTAAAATAATTCGGACATGTTGAGCGAATGTCTAATGAACGTTTGGTTAAGAAGATTTATTTGAATGATTTTGATGGTATACATTTGCGTGGACGTCTGATGAGTAGTTGGAATGGTATGATTGAGAGGGTGGCTTGCGTGAGCGAAAGTTTCCAAGTAGTAGGAATAAAAGAGCATGTTATGAGAGAGGAATTATGAATGTGGATGAAGCGAAAGTTGCTTGTTTGGATAGGAATGTTTGGAGGCGACTGATTTCGGGATGATGAAAATAGTTTGTGCCACACCCTTTTGGGTACATGACGTGATTGTGTATGTATATATGTTTCGACGAAATTCAACGCTCGTCTTTATCAGTAAAAAAACTGATACAAATGACATTACTGTAGTATTATTTGTATAAGTTTTTCCTGATGAAGACAAGCGTTGAGTTTCGTTGAAACATCGAGATTATAAATAAATTTCAATACAGAACTTGAACTTAAAGCAATTTTATTTTAACAGTATAGTTAGTTCCCTTAAGGCTTAAGACCATATCTAACTCCTGTTTTTCTTTGTACTTTTAAAAGTAATGCAGTATTATTTTTAATTAACTAATGAAATTAAAATAAATTACTAATCTATATCAATTAATATCGTTCTTAATGTACCATTAATAATTCAATATTATATTGATATTGAACTCGTCTCAAAGTATTATTACATTAATAAAAGTATTCTGTTATAAAAGCTCTAGTATAATTAAACGAAAGATTAAATGTTTTAGATAGTATATGTATATAATATTTATATGCATTGGAAATATAGAAATTTGCCATTGTGTTACGAAATATTGGAAACAAAATGAAAATATCTACATTTTGTAAAATTCCGAATAATATACTAGATTTTTGCGATTATTTTCGTATATTTTATATATTTAGTGGTTTGGATCCCAATATAAAGAGGAAGGCTCAAGATACTTGTACAAATTTTACGAAAAATGATAAAACTGATTTTCGAATTGTTTGTCTTATTGCAGGTATTGGAAATACATTAATAATTTTATATATATTTTTTTAGAATTAAAAATAATATGTATTGTATGCACAGTTGGTTTGGCTACATTTTGTAATTTTTACTGTGATAATTGACTTAATATTACATTTTTTCCGTAAAAATACATATACAGAATGTGTAAATTTACATAAATTTTATACAATATAGTTACATAAATAACAAATTATTTACTTTATTTTTAAATTACGTTTATTTTTTTGCGATTTTTTTAAAGATTATATCTCGAGACTTAAAATAACATTCTTTATTGACTTTTTTTCTCAAGTCATTGGAATAAATACTACATTGTTCGATGTTTGTTTGATTTTAGGATACAAAAATAAATTCAGTTTCTTTGAGATAGATTTAAGCTTTAAGGAAGAATTTGGAATTGATTTAATCTCTCCCCCGTCGTCTGGCTTATTTCAGCCACTCGTATAAATTAAACAAATTGACAGTTGACAATTTTAAATGTGAAAGTTGTTTTATTTATTATGTATTTCTACCTTTAAATTCATTGTCACATCTATAACTAGATCCGCGTTATTAACTATAAATTGAATTATAAATGCATGAAAAATGATTTGTTTTTTTCTATAATATATTTATTTCCGTATCTGTTAGTATTTTGGTTTCTTCAAGAATAATATTTCATTGCAAAGCAAGTCAATAAGGTTTTATGGTAATGTTCAATAATTTATTGGAAGTGTAAAATAAAGTTGTTAAAGGTTAAAGTTTTGTATTAATATTTATTTAAAATCGAGGTTTCGACGAAACTTAACGTACGTCTTCATCAGGATAAATGATATAAATGACATTACAGTAAATAAACAAAATATAGAAACAAGTTACTAGGTAACAAAATAAGTAACTAGATCATATAATTTATAGATTTTTAATTAATGGAAGCCAAATTTTATTTAACTCAGTGCCATCACTGCTACTTATATTAATTGGTCTAGCAATTATTACCGTATCTTCAAATTTTACATCATAAAGATATTCTAATGCATGTTGAATATACTGTAATAATTTGCTAGACCAATCAATATTAGCAGCAAATTGATAAGAAAAACTATAGAAATTTATAAAGAAAAGGATAACATCAATCACTGTAAAGGCACTAAGTTAACCTTTCTACTATCCTAAAAGAAATGTTACGTACTTGGTCTATGGGTACATGTGGACCCATACCAGACATATTTTAAATTTTAGTGTTATTATTGTTAAATAATTTGTAAATTAAGACGAATACTTTAAGACAAAAAAATTTTAATATAAAATATAAGTAAACAATTTATTAAATTTATTTTAACATATGGCTGATGGCATATAAAAATCAAATGTAAACATAATATGTTATTTTTATTTAGGTAACGTGTAAATATTATTCAATACAACTTTGGCAATAGGTATTTACATGTTCAGAACAAACTAAAAATTTACATTATTGACATTTAGTACGAGATTTTCGATCCTTTTTCCAACCACAGTCTTTGCATCGACCACGTTTCAAAGTTTCTTCGGCTTCTTCACTCGATCCAGCCACTGCATGCAAATTTAGTTTAATTTTTTATGGAATATTTTTGGTCATCCGAATGTTTCTACATTTTTCAGTTAAATTGTAACCCAGTTCTTTTAGAAAAAGACGCCTTTCGTGCAACTTGTTTGCATTATATTGCGGATTGGCATGCATGTGCACTACATAGGCGTTAATTGCTGCTAAATCTAAAATGTTGTAAAACAAACACACAGGCCATCTTCTTGTCTCTCTCTTACAAGTATATGCTGATGCTAGTTTGTCTGTAGTGTCCACACCTCTTTAGTTTTGTTATAGTTATAGAGTATTATAGCAGGTTTTTTAGTGTTCTTGTAAAGATACCTCTCCGTCAAGGTGCATTGAAGACAAAAGCACCACCGCTTTTTTTTTTTGGGAGTATATTACTAAAGTCATATTTTTTTGAAATCCAAAAATTGATGAAAAGGTTTCTCTATTTTTATGCGGCTGGAAATCTACCGGTATAAAAGTTTTATTCTTCCGAAGTGTCCCAATTAGTGTTAGTTTCCTTTTTTTTTTAGTAACTCAGAAGCCAAGTGATAATCAGTAAAGAAATTGTTGGTTGTTATGTTTCGACCAGATTTTTCAAGATTTTTCACGAGTCGCAAAACCATATTTTTAGCCACATATATAGACCCTTTATTTATAATGAAATACGTGCTGGGTACAAGTGTACCCATAGATAAAGAATGAGTTTTATTCAATTAAAAAAAACTGTATAACAATTTTTTTGCAAACTAAATAGTTAATGTGTGTAGAATCAACAACTTGAGGATATCATAAAGTCATTATAAACTAATATTTTTTATAACAAATATATGATAATTTAAATTTAGCGAATGGGTCCAGGCGTACCCATAAACAGTAGGAAGGTTAAATAAAATTTGGCTTCCGTTAATTAAAAATCTATAAATTTTCTGATCTAGTTACTTATTTCCATGTTCTGTTATTTACTGTAATGTGATTTATATTATTTATCCTGATGAAGACGGACGTTGAGTTTCGTCAAAACGTCGATTTTAAATAAATATTAATATAAAACTTTAATCTAAAGCAGTTTTATTTTAATATAATGAGTTCTGAAAGAATTTTTTTTAATATTCTGCTAGACTTGAAGAATGCAATAGTGATTGCTGAAACGTTGGCATAGAAGATAATAAAAATATATATTACTGACTGAATTCCATCTATTACTTATTATTGATTGTATTTGTAATTCTAATAGTTGATTTTAGGTGAAATACTTCTAATTTATATATGTTTATACTATGCTGTTCATTGTCGTGTTATCACTGATTACGTAACATATTTGGGCATAATTGTTCAATTTTACGGAATGTCTATTGCCGTGTCATTAACAATGATTATATTCCGACATAAATCTTATATATTACTCGATTTGATGCGAACCTTATACCGACTTGATAAAGAATTTCGTCAACTAAATCTTAAAGTATCTTACAAAGGCCTATTTCTTGTGACATGGATTTCCATATCATATCTAGCACTTTTAATTGTCTGTTTTGTTGGCAAAAAAGCGACAATTTATATAAAGATATTCGATCTTATCGGTTATGGTTATCCGATTGTTATTCGAATAGTGCATATTTATATGTTGAATTTTCTGATATGGGTCGTTTATGGGAAATTACGAATTTTGAATTGTCAGCTGAGAAAATTGACAAATGTGAAGAGCAAAGACTGGAAACAAAATGATTTTTTGTTTCTGGTGAAGATTAAATATTTCCACGATAGTTTGGTTGAAGTAGCGAAGAAAATTAATAGTTTTGGATCGCCAGTGATGTTACTAAGTATAATTATAACTTTCCTGCAATGTTTATTCGCTGTGTATGGATTAATTGTTGGGAGTTCAGCTTTGCTTACATCTACGGAGTTAATTATAGCTATTCTAGTTATAAATACGCAAATGGGATCTATGTATTTGTCGTGTTATTTTACTGAAATTGAGGTATTGAAATTTTTGAATTTCTCAGATTTTATTTTAAGTTTCTAATGTTTTTTTCTCATTGCATAAACATTGAAATAGTAATGTTTTGGACTGGTAACATATTGTAAATAACAAACGAAGATATTATTATCGGTAAATTATCCGTTACACGTTACTTACCGCTGTAATTTACCTGGCTAAACATCACTAGTTATTTGTACTTATAGTTGAATATTGAATTTATAGAATTTTCAGGGTTAGTATGACGCGATCGATCTATTCTCGTCGCAGACGTTTTACTATACATCGTAGATGGCATTCTCAGTGCTTGCGCAAAGGATGTCATCTACGATGACTATGGTGAAGCGTTTGCGACGAGGATAGTAGAGACATGCACGGACAGGGTTGGACTGGATAAAAAATTAGCCCGGGGAAAGTTGCAGATTAGGCCCCACCTTAAATCTCAAAATTGTTCAAATACGTTATGATTTTATATTGTTTTATTCTAATAAACATGGAAATGATATTAAAGAAAAATAAAGATGAATTCTAAAAATGACACACATGAAATTAAACACAATTCTTTATTTAAATCTAAGTTATAAGACGATTTGATAAATGACTCTTTTCGAAATTTTTTTAAATGTTATCTTCATTATCTTCATGAAAGCCTCGAAACTATCCTGATTTAAACAATTTTGCAATCTGTTTCAAATGTACTGTAATTTTGAAAATGTTCGTTTGCATAATACTTGAGTGGAAGATAATGTTAGTACTAATTTATAAGCAATGAATAAATTAGCATATTTAATATATTTAATTTTATATTAATTAAATTTGTAATTAATTCAAAATTTTTTCGAAAATATTACTACTCAATAAGTTTGAAATTCATTTTGTAGGTAATTGTGAATTGTTAATTTATAAAATAAAATGTAATTGTAAACACTTAATCACTATTCACAAAAAATATATTTAACAAAGTAAATACGTATTTCAACAGCAATGCTGTCCTCATCGGTACAAGTAAAATACACATTAATGGTATTAATGTGTGTATTAATCTGTAAAACTCAGCGATATCGATTTTAATTTTTTGACAATCGCCGATTACGGCCCATAATGATGATGGTAGATCGGGGAAAGCCCGGTGGGCTAGTCCAATCCTGTTTTTTTCCTGACCCGGCCCGGACTGGGCCCGAAGTTAAGCCGATTCAATCAGCGCGGCTTGGCCCAAGCCCGCATTTTAAACAAACTTGGCCCAAGCTCAAACAGCGCTACCCGGCTCGACCCGGTTCGACCGGGCTCGAGCCCGAGGATATTATCTAGACTAGACGATAGATTTACCATGGCATACTAGCTCAGAAAATTCTATAAATTCAATGGATACTGGCCGAGAAAGCATAAAGATTACTAAAGTTGAATATATATTTGAATTTGTTTTTAGGCTTGCAATACTCAAATATTTTTGAGTCAACTACATGATGTTAAAAGTGTTGGTAAAAAATTTTCATATGCGGTATGCAAATTTTACGAATCAAAATGCAGTGGATTAGTGACAAATACGCTATCTTGATCGAAATTGAGATATTTTGTTTGTTCGTTTTTTACTTGTAGAAAGGATGTTCAATCATATGAGCCGTTTTTTTTGAAAGTGGTGTAAGTCCATTTTATATTATATGGAGATATTTATAAGGGTTTGTATTTGAATGGTAACTACATAAATTAATATTGACAAAATGATGAAAATTTTGAAGGATTTTTTTGGGAACTGTTTATAGATAAAAAGCTCATAGCAGATTGCATTCATTGTTATCATTAACTAACTTTTTATCAAACATTGACTTACACCACTTTCAAAGAATTTGGATATTTTTCAAATATTATATATAATTATTTGTGTATTTGGGTAGTTTATTGTCTAAGGATGGTCGCTTTGATTGTGCGCTTGAAAGGAGAGTAAATGCTGGTTGGAAGGTTTTGGGTACTTTTGCTAAAAACGTTAATGTTTCTAGAGAAGCCTATTTGAGTATATATAATGTTGTTTGGTTCCTACGTTGACGTATGGTAATGGATGTTGGGTGTGGCTGCAGAAGCATAAAAGGAAAATAACTGTTGTGGAAATGAGATTTTAACTTGGGATATGTGGTGTAACTAGAAGGAATCGGGTATAAAATATATTAATATGAGTGTGAAATTAAAAAAAGATGACTCGATTATTTTGAGCAAATGTCTAATGAATGTTTGGTTAAAAAAATATGTATGCATGATATTGCTATATGTTTGCGTGGACGTTCGTTGAGTAGATGAAGTGATGAAGCGAATGTTTCCAAGTAATAGAAATATAACAGCATGTATAAGAGGTATCATCAATGTGAATGAAGCTAGAGTTATTAATCTAGATAGGAGTATTTGGAGGAAAATTATTTTGGTTATTTCTAAATGGTATTTTTCACTAACCCACTGAAGTCCGTATGTATTTATATGATTTTTTTAATTAAAAAAAAATTAACTGCAATTTTTCTTTTAGAAAAATACATTTCTGATTCAAGGATTACATAAAAAAATTAAATTTACAGTATATGATGCATTTCCATTGAATATGTCTATTTTTGGACTAGTAAGTTTTTATTAGAAAAGGAATATGAAATAAAAAAATATAATTTGGATTTTTAAATTTTAGCAAGCTAATACGATATGCACATACATTGTAATGCTTCTGCAATATCAAAAGAAAATGAATGAATATGTATAGAAAATATTTTTATTATGTGTAAATTATTATAAAAAATATTATAAATTCAAATTTGCACGCTATTGTATAAGTGAAGGTGAATTATTATGTAAAATATATAGATAGATATATATGAATGAAGATGTACCTATTTCTATTAATAAAACATTAGGAATTGTATATAAGTAAAGAAAGTGGATTTTTTCAGTTTGCAGTAGAAAATGATTTTTAGAAAAATTTCAAATTTCTAAAACTTTACACTCCGGTATTATAAATGACGTACTCTACGAACTCAACGTCCGTCTTCATCGGGAAAACTGATACAAATGACATTTAGTTGGGTTGCGTTTCATCGAATATTAATACAGAACTTTAACTTAAAGCGTTTTACTTTAATATTCTTATATTCTCAAAAATTTCCCAAGTTACTCACTCAGTCACTGAATCGACTTGTTAGGCTATGCATCAATGACTAGCCAGTTAACCATAGACACGTGTTTCGCTCTTTAGGAGTTCGTCAGTATGGTGATTTGAAACTTGTGTCTATGGTTACCTGGCCAGTCATTGATGCATAGCCTAATAGCCGATTCAATGACTAACTTGTGAAATTTTTGGAGAAAAATCTCAACTTTAGAATATTATTATATTAATTTCACTAAATACACTTATGAATATTTTTTGTTCAATGTTATTATCAGTTTTATTTTAATATAATGAGTTTTGAAAGATTTTTTTGCTATTTTACAGCTTTAGCTAGTTTATTATAAATAAGAAACTATATTTTTATTATTAAAAAATAACTTGGCAATTGTCTCAAAGTTATAGAATTACCTGTATTAAAAATAATTATTCGTCTTGTTTGCAACAATTGTAAAACGCATTTTTAGAAACCGTAAGGCCATTGCAAACTTTAATTAGAAAATCACATAAAAAAAGACGTTATTCCTAACGGCATGGTGCGTAGCTAAATGTACTACTACGTTTTTATTACAGTGTGTTTTTAATAGTGTATGTATAAAATTTAGTGTCACACTATTCGTAAGCATTACAAAAGTGAACAATACCTAAAAATAGATTTTGTTTAAACTATATTTTGTAATCGTAACTTGATGAAATGCGAGCCAGATATTATATTATACTTATATTATATGTTTATTATACTACTTAAGTATATGGTGTGTTATGTACATACAAATATTATATCAGTGGTTCTTAATCTAACTCTAAAAGAAAAAAAATGTAGTTTAAATTTATATAATGTTAGATAGTTTTTAAAAATAAAATTGCAGAATTTTAAATTGTAAAAATCTATTTCTTTTTAAAGAAACAAAATAAAAAAAATAATGATTTTAGTTCAATAAAATACAATAGCCCATATTTTCACTTCACTTTTAAAAGTGATTTTTTTTGGACACATCCTATATAATTGTCTTGTTTGTTGCATCTTCGTGAAATAATACAGCTTATGTATAGAGAGGTGAGAAAAATACGTTACTTGTACAGTATAATGGCGTCAAAATATCGCATTTTAAAAAAAATATTAATAGTAAATAGCTTTGAAAAAAATTAATGATGTTTTTTTCGCCGAAATATTGAATTACTAAATACTTTAATTACTCAATAAATTAGTTAAAATTTAGTTAAAAAGTAATGAATTGGCATTGATTTAAATCATTGATTAATATTTAAAAAAATCAAATGATTGAAATTGTGATTTAAATCATGTTTTAAATCAAATAATTAAAATTAGTTCAACCCTGTTTGCAAGATAGGACTTTTTTGTTAAAATAGTTCCTAAAATTATCATGCTTATAGCATTTCAGCAACACCTGGCATTTTAACTACCTATTTAAAAATAAATTTATTGTTATTATTATTAGGTAATTTTATTTATAATACTTGCATTTGATGTATCATATTTATACGATAATTAGTTTACAGATAATTTTTTTTTGCGGAAAAATGAAACGCAAATATTATACATGGCTTAATATTTTATGTCACAAAATAAATTAGTTTCGCAGTTACGTTGTAAAATGTAGTGGGCCAATGTTTTCCTAACATAATATAAAGTTCTATTACGATATTTGTTACGTAATTTGCAATACATATATGTCGTAATACATATGCATTGTTCTTTTTTTTTTTAATGAACTTCTAAGATACGACGCAAAAAAACTTTTATCGCGATACTGTTTAAAATGCATTATTTTTCTCATATTACTTGGTTTGAATGAAAAGTAATCACTTCTTTAAATATTAAAACAGTTTTTCGTTTTTTTGTTTTTATTTTATATTATAGTTGTTGGGGCAGGATGAATGGAAAATTTTATAAATATAAATATAAAATACGTGAAATAAAACGACTTTAGGTTGTAGTTCCGTATTAATATTTATTAATAATCTACGTTTCGCTGAACTGAACATCCGTCTTCATCAGGAAAAAAGATGCAAATGACATTTATAGTAACATGTCAGACTTAGACTTGTTGAAGATTTGCTTGATAATGAAAACATAATTTACGCTTCTTTGTATTTGTTTGTGTGAAAAATGTTACCGATAAAATAGGCAGAATTTTATCAAGAAAGAATATTAAAGTTTCCTATTTTTCACACACATGCAATTGCAACGCATGTTGAAGAGTGAAAAAGATATTATTCCTCTACAATCTTCGGGTATATATAGAATTTCGTGCAAATGTGGTAAGGTTTATGTTGGACAAACAAGTAGAACTGTTTCTACTAGATTTAGAGTAGTCTAAATCATCCAAATCAATTTGTAAAATGATGTAATGTTGTCAAATTTGAAGATATCGTAATATTTACAAGACCCATCAATATTAACAGTAGATTGATAAGAGAAGCAATGGAAATTTATAAAAAAAAAGATAACATCAATCACTGTGAAGGCACTAAGTTAAATTATATTTGACTTCCTTTAATTAAAAATTTATAAATTTTATTTATAGTTAGCTAGTAACTTGTTTCCATGTTTTGTTTATTTACTGTAAGTATCATTTGTATCTGTTTTCCTGATGAAGACGTACGTTCAGTTCGTCGAAATGCCGATTATTAATAAATATTAATACAAAATTACAACCTAGAGCCGTTTTATTTTGAGTTCTGAAAGATTTTTTTGCTATGATAAAATAAGTATATTTTATTGTACATATTTTTATATTTACATTTTCGGTAAAAAGAACATGTATAATATGGTAAATTAATTATTTTACTTAAAATTATAAAATTATATTAAATTTAAGTTAAACCATCGTTTTACTTAAATAATATGTAATTTTTTTGCCATTGTTTTTATGTATAATGGCAATTTTTTTTACAATGTATACTGTAAAAAATATAACTTAAATTTATGTAATTTACATAGTTTTTAACATTTACATTTGCATTTTTTTATTGAAAAAATTACATTCATAGACTATTTTAAAATTACATAAATATTCACGCTCTCTTCAACGAGCAAAGCTCGGTTCTCCTAATACTCGACATTTCAATAATCCTTTATACATTTTGTTTAAACAATAATATCTATAAATAGAAATATTATTATTATATTTTATATAAATTGTAAATTAATGTTGATTAGTTTTTTTTTTTTTTGCAAAAACAATAACGATTGCATCATTTTAAAACAAAGAAAATATCAATTTGGTGAGTTAATAATTTTGAATCGAACAACCTTGTTTCTTTTTATTATTATTTTACTTTAAACACGTGCATAATATTGATAATTAATTACATATTTTTAATCCGCAACAAGTTATACAGAGATGTATTGCTGGTCAACAACCATTTAGGCGCATTAAGTTATTGATTTCGTTATTAAATTGAAGTTGTGTACATATTTGCTCGATACGTCATTTTATACTGAGAAGTAGTTTCATAGTAATTGGAAAAATAAATTTTATTATGTTTGTGAAAAAATATTTTATTATTTTATTGATAAATGTGTTAGCAAATGTTGGATATAATTTTTGCTGATGTAATAGTTTTGCTATTTGTTATGAAGTAATTATGTATTTATATTATATTTAGCTAAAGTGCATGGCGTTGTTTGGGTGCTATAAGATTAATCCAAATCAATTTATTGTATATTTTAAAAATAATAATAATTTGACTTATTAAAAAATAATCTATTTTTGGAAGAAACTTGTTTTAACTTCAATATAGCTCTCATATAATTCAATCACCACGGAAACATTGAATTATTCATCACCGTTCGACATTTTAAAATAAAACGGCTTTTGGTTCTAGTTCTGTATTAATGTTTATTAATAATCGACGTTTCGACGAACTCAACGTTAGTCTTCATCAGGAAAACTGATACAAATGACATTTACAGTAAATATAACAGAACATAGAAACAAATTACTGGGTAACAAATAAGTAACTAGATCATAAAAATTTTATGAATTAAATAAAATTTGGCTTCCATTAATTAAAAATTTATAATAAATATTATATTATAAATAAATATTAATACAGAACTTAAATCTAAAGCCGTTTTATTGTATATAATAAGTTCTGAAAGATTTTTTACTATACATATATCAGCTAAAAACTACGAAAATATGTAACTAAACACAAAGATATACTTATAAACGTACTGTGATTTTGGTATAGGCAAAAAGTGACAGATTTACTGTCAAATTATGCAAGTTTAACAAAGTATGTCTATGTAACTTTTTTAAGTCCAGATTTAATAAAATATCCTAGATTATAAAAGTAATACTTTACAGACTGTTAATAGTCTGTAAAGTTCTATAAAGTTACTATCAATCGGCGAAAAAAAATAATTGCTTTTTTATTCTATCCTAGCGAATCGCTACACTGTAAAAAAATAATTGCGAAATTTCAGAAAAATAGTAGCAAAATTTTACTATATAAAATCTGTAATTTTATTTTACCATAAATATTCTGTATTTCTACCTCAGAATTCTGTAATTTTTATATAATTCATAATAATCACATAAAGTAAGTGAAAAATGACATCACATATTTAATGTAGGATTACATATTGTTGGTATAACTTCTTAAATTATGTAAAATTACAGCTTTCATATTAAAATAATGAGACTTAGTACATATTTTGTTTAATAATACAAATGAAATATTTTAAGTGTAATTCATTTATTTCAAAATATTGTACATGTAAATATAGAATTGTATATGTATAATTATACCAATAATAATATTACAGAACTAAACAAATTTTATCTATTTATGGAAAATTCCTGACAGCCCAAATTTACTGAAGTTCTGTAAATTTGCTAATAGAGACTTACTAAAAAAAATTATAATATTACATATACATATATGTACTTTTCTATTCCGTTGATAATATCATATTACATAACGTTTGTAATAGTTCTGATATTATGTACTTTTAAACAATTATGAAAAAAATTACAACAATTGAGTAATTATAACTAGAAATACTGGACATCATGGTTTGTAGGTAAAATTACATAATTTTCTTTAGAGTATACGCATTGAAATAAACAAACGTGTTAAATAATTTCAGTGTAATGACATTAGTCCTAATATTTCTTTTTTCCAAACAAGTTTATTTTGATTCCAATCCAATCAAACAGCATTTGAAGTTCAAATCAAATTCTTTGAAAATTCGAAATCCAAAATTAGATTAGCATGGTGGTAATGTACTAAAAAAACGGCGTGTCAGAAACGATTTAGTGGTCTGCTAACGTTGACATATGACCCCTATACACACACACACACACAACACACCTTTCCCTACCCAGCCAGACTTGAAGTGATGCCAACAAGCAATAGTTACACCTATAGACTTGGCTGTGAATACGAACATCAACATCAGAAACATAGTTTGTGGACTAGTCATTCGAGAAATTTGCAATTGGATTTTCGATTTACGGGCGGGGGGGGGGGGGGTTGTAATATTTATTGAAAATTTTGATTTGTTTGTTATAGATGTGTCATGGAATGTTGCTGAAAAAATAGTGAAAATACAGTAAAACAGTAGTAACATTTTATTATAAAAAAATCTGTAATTTTATTTTATATATATATTCTGTATTTCTACATCAAAGTCCTATAATTTTTATATAATTAATAATAATCATATAAAATAAGTAAAAATGATCTATTAATAAGTATGTAAAATTGCTTACTTTTTACAAATTGCATCTCATACTTAATGTAAAATACGTACTGTTGGTATAACTTCTTAAATTATGTAAAATTACAACTAGTATATTATTATCTGTAATAATTCATGAAAATAATGAGACTTAATACATATTTTGTGTAATAATACTAATAAAATCTTTTATACGTGAAATTCATTTATTTCAAAATACATCCTTTGTTAGAAATGTTTGTAATTATATCAACAATAATATTACAGAACTAATTTTTTTTTTAGCTATTTATAAAAAATTCCTGACAGCAAATTTACTAAAAGAAACTACTAAAAAACTGTAATATTACATTCTTTTCCATCCTGTTAGTAATATCATATTACATAATGTTTGTAATAGTTCTGATATTATGTATTTTTAAACAATTATATAAAATTACAGCAGTTGAATAATTATACCTAGAAATACATCATAGTGCCTCATGGTTTGTAGGTAAAATTACATAATTTTTTTAAGAGCGTAATCAGTTGTAATTTTCAAAAGTATGCAGTTAAAACAACAAAAATTGTATTGAAAAAACGCAAGTTTTTAGTTTCCGGTGGGTATAAAAAATATACAGTCACTTCAATAATTTACAGTAAGATTTATTTTTATTTTATTAAAAATTTGGAAATATTCAATATTTTGTGCATTGGGAGTGTTGTATGGGAAATTACTGAAATTAATCAGTTGTTATTTTCAAATATGTACAGACAGTTACTAAAAAACAAAAATTTCTTTGAGTTTTATAAATATTTTAATTTTCCACTTAATCGCAGTGAACTAATATATAATTAGAAAATTTAATAAAAAATGTATTGATCTCACCGGTATTCGAACCCGAGATTTTCTGCTTTCGCGGCAGACATCCTAAACGCAGAAAACATTGCTTTAATAACAGTTAAAAAGAAAAAATCTGCAATTTTCAATTAGTATTAATGAAAATTTGACAAAAATAAATAGATATCATTAGCTTATTAGCATATTTTTCAATAATAAAATAAAAGAAATGAGAAATAAATGAATGTAAAGCACTATTATTAAAATGAAAGTTTTTTTTTTACAATTAGTTTAGTGAAGCTAGAAAGAAGTAAAAGTATATTTTTACGGATGATTTCAAATGATACGATGAGAGCGCGAATTCCGTGAAACTATTTAGCCGATAGATATACATATACGAGTAATTTTGATTATAAACATGCAAATTTCTGATTGTGACTCATACAAACATTTCCCGCTAGAGAGCTGTTGTGAAAAGTAAACATTAGTTTTCGTTTTAAAACTTCACCTAAATGAGCTGATGGTCGACTGCATTTTAAAAATAAATACTCTTGTTTACCTACATACGTAGTAGTAGAAATAGGTTTTAGAAAATGAATGAATTTGAAAATGTGTCAGAACTATTTAAATTATCTTATTTCAATAATTTTTATGTGTCAAACGAAAGTCGACTTTATGTTGACTATAGTTTTATGTAGCATTTTTATTATGCTGTTAGTAATTAGTAGTAGTAATTAGTAATGATTATTATAATCGAATGATCATTCAAATGATGTCATTCCAGTGACGATAGGAATGAATATAGTACAACCATTGAATATATAATCTTAATTTATTATTTATTCAATGATACAACTAGAACGAACGATTCTATCTGTCAGTTATACACTAGTCAAAAAAAAACGCGCCACTTGAAAAATCAGAAAAATTACTGATTTTCAAATAGGTATAACTCGGCCAGTTTGGAACGAAATTGAATGAAATTTTGTGTCCGAAAAAATTTAAAGTTTTGTCTTTAAGGTTTGAAGTTTCGTCTTTAAGATATGTATCATTTGAACTATTCCTCTCCCCACTACATCCCGCATAAAAAAAATTGTTTTGACTTTAAAATTGTCAAACTTTGACAATATGTATAGTAAACAAAAAAAAATTTCGACTCAATTTACCAAGTGGGCGTAAAAATTCAAACATTTCTATGTAAATTCCGCTTAATTTCAAGGACTTGCGATGCCTTGGCGCAAAGTTATAATTTTTTGGCATTTACCTTGCAGTTATAATAAAAATATCTTAAATTTCTGTTATGTTAAATAAATTAAATTAAATAAAGTAAAAAGTGTATGTAACTGGGGTACAACAAAATAACTTTACTAGAATTACAGTATTTAACAAGTTATATAGGAAGTTAAAATGAAGTAAATTAAAAAAAAAATAAGCCTTAAGGTTGTCTTTAAATTTTATAATCTATTTTGTATATTTTTATGGAAATTTGACACTTTTTGTTTGTTCCTCATCAGAATGATTTCAATTTAATTCGAATGATTTCAATTTAGTTCGAGATATCTCGAATGATTTTCATATTCGAATGATTGATTATTTTTCATTCGATTATCTCATCACTAGTAATTATTGACAGCATGCCGTCCTAGCGACGAAACTGCACACAGTGCGTTGTCATAGCAACTTGTTACGTCACATAAATTAACAAAACTACAATGGAAAAAAATCTGTACTACACTATGTATATTGTAGTACAGATTTTTGGGCAATATTGCATAATGTACAATATACTAACCAATGACAGATTTGTAAGTGACAAAATTTCAGTATGATTGTAAAATGTTTAATATTAAATATCTGTGATCCACATCTTTATTTACATATATACATAGGATTAAATTTTATTTCTTATTTGGATAAATGCTGTGATTATGTCAAAACAAAAAAAAATAAAAAATGTATAAAGTAAATATGGAAATAAAAGTACGAAAACAAATAATAGTAACATTAAAGGCTTATTCAGGCTACTTATCATGAGATTAGTGTTATGTTTTAACGCAGAATTAGTGGTTCTGAACGAAACTAAACCATACTTATTAATTTCACCCTCTTCACACTGATTGATGAAGGGGCACTGAGTTAAATAAAATTTGACTTTCATTAATTAAAAATTTATAAATTGTATGATCTAGTTACTGATTTGTTACCTAGTAACTAGTTTCTATGTTCTGTTATTTGATGTAATATTATTTACATATATTATTTATCTTGATGAAGACGTACGTTGAGTTTCGTCAAATCATCGATTTTAAATAAATACCAATACAGAACTTTAACCTAAAGCAATTTTATTTTAATAATTATTTCGTTTATATCACTGAAAAATATATAATTATTTATTAACTCTCGTTCGTAATATTACGTCAATGTGCGTATCAAACGTTCACCATGTTTGTCGTTTGTTCAATAACATAAATTTCCTTGCAAAAGATCAAGATGGCTTTTGTTTTATTGGTACAAACAAAAAGGCTTGTCTTTAACAAAAGATTAACATAATTATTTTGATGCTGGAGACAGTTATCTAAGTAGGCTATATACGATGGGATTGCATGGCACACTAAGATTGCTTAATTATCTTTTTGCAAACATGTCAGTTTGTTATTTTTCCTTTTTTTTTTCTGTGTTTTATGATAAATCGCGAGGAAATAAAAAACAGATTAGAATAATTAAATGCGGGGAGGGGATCTTCTTTACTGTTAATGAATCATTAACATTCGACTTTTAGTTTAAGTGTATGTCAATTTAAAAGCGTTAATAATATCTTGTTACTAACCTAGGTTTGTTAATTTAGATTTTTTGACGTAATATTGTCAATAATTTTATGCAAATATTTTGCATATGTTACGAATTGTATGTTTGTTTAGGAAATGTACATAATTTAACTCAATATGTTATTTTGTATCTAACTATTGTTATATTTAAATAAATATTTTTGTTAAAGCATGTATTTTTATAGAATATACTGTTAATTTTAGAAATTTTAATATTAGTAATTGTTCGTTTACAAAATAAAAACAAAAAAAATATAAACAAAATGCGTGTTTTAAAAATTGTTGACTACACGGTAAAAAAAAATTCGTTAATTTTACGTAAAAACCCCGGGTCAACTGATTTACACTAGCTAAATATGTAAATTTACTGATGTCACAAGAAAATTTTTACATAATATAAATATGAAATATGTATATTTTATGTAAGTATATTTAGTTTTTCGGATAAAAACATAGGAGTATATAATATGGTAAATTAATTATTTTACTTAAAATTATAAAATTATATTATTTTTACAGAAAATTTATCGTTTTGCTGAAATAATATGTAATTTTGTTTACTATGGTTTTTACGTAAAATGGCAACTCTTTACAGTGTGATATTACAAGCTCGGTTTCAAAATTGGTTTTAACTAAAAACTAAATGAAATGAAATTGTAAAAAATTCTTCAGAATTTATTATATTAAAATAAAACGACTTTAGGATTGTATAAATGTATAAATTTTAATTAATAATCGACGTTTTGACGTATTCTACATACATCATGTTACCATTTTTTTTATAAATTATTCTCATATTATAAATTCTCTTATTAATCTACTGTTAATATTATTTTTCGAATTTTACATCATGAAGATTTCCTAAGGCATGTTGTGCAACAGCAGATTTATCTGGATGGTTTAGACGTATTGATTTCATTTTATTTTAAGCAAATAAATTAAAATATTAAAAAAAAAAACGGGTTTGTAATACCAGTCATTAATTACGATATATTGCTTTTGAGGGCAAATTCCTAATTTTCAGGAAAAATTTACTTGGTGTTTACAAGAATTACATAATTTTATTTTTGTACAATGTTTCCAACATTCGAAGAGAAAAAATATAAAAAATTTTAAATATTTATTTAAGTTACATTATTTATCTATCAAAAAAAAATGAAAACATACTTTCTAGAATTACATAAGTAATTTAAATTTTACACAGTATTGCCAATTTACGTGAGAAAATAATATTAATATACTCAAAATTTTATTTTTTTCACTTTATCAGAATTCAGTAAATATTAACTTGGAGGTACATACAAAAATATGTTATAATTATGGATGAGGCTATTTATACATATGGTATGTATACGCAATTGGCTATTTATACATACTAAAAAAAAACCTAAACCAACCTACTAACCTAACCTACCCTAAATAGCAAATTGCGTAAAAATACTGTATGTACAAATAGCCAATTGCGTATACATACCGTATGTATAAATAGCTACTTTCTATAATTATTTTATTTTTTTGTTTAACATTTGCAGGTTAAAAAATCAGTGCTAATTCAAATATTTTTTTTTTTACAATGTTCAATAATATCAATCATATTTATTATACCAATTATCTAATGATAATTTATTCTTCTAATTAGAAATTCAGAGAAATGTGCATGCATTTCTAAGAAAAGTAATATAAATTATTTATTTGTTTATAGTCTGCTACGTTTGACATACGTATAATTTTTCTAATCAAATTATTGATATAGAATGTTATCGTGGTTGTCTAAATTTTATTATTACTAATTTTGCTATTTACTAAATAATTTTGTTGTTATTTGGTCGGGAAATCTGAAAATTTTATTCGTTAAATAAATCTGTATAAATTAATAATGTATTAAAATAATATTGTGTTATTTGTCTATGAGTTACGTAACTTGGCTAAATATTAAATATTTGGAAGGTTTCCTAGAAATGTAATGATATAATATTTTTAGCAAACTAAAACTTTTGCTGTTATAACGGTTATTTAGTTATTTGCATTCAAATCAGAAATTAGAATTTATACCTAATATAATAACAAAATATGTAAAAAAAAATGTTTATATAGGGCTTAGTTTCGCTGTTAAGACTGACATCCCAATCGTACATTTGAGAAATCACAAACTTCTTACGTTCTCTTTCTTTCTTAAAGCAGCTCTTATAGCGATTTCTTTGTAGGTAATATCTGCAAAATTTTGTCTTATTTATATTCAGTAAGTAGAAAAAAGGTAAAAACAGATAATATATACATTTCTTTTGTACTAATTGATATTCTCTATAATATTTTCCTTGTTGTTTGCAATATTAGAAAGAAAATGCAAGAAATATAATACACAATATACAATAGGCATATACAATATATATTGTATAATACGCACTGTAATTTTTTTTTATAACTTTACGTTTTGTAAATGTAATTTTTTATAAAATTGTAATATGACGTTAATCGACGTTTCGACGAACTTTTTGATGAAGATGGACGTCGAGTTCGTCGAAACGTCGGATATTAATAAATAATGACACAGAACCATACCGTAGAGCCGTTTTATTTTAATAAATTGAGTTCTGAATGATTTTTTACTATGTTAAGATATTTTTTTTTCACTGTGATTAATTAATTATTTAATTTAAAATTACAAAATTATATTATTTTTACAGTAAATTTATGTAAACCATCGTTTTGCTGAAATAATATATATTTCTTTACTATGGTTTTTTTTTCTTTATCAAGAGCTGCAATTTTCCGTTGCAGTATCTGGATGGATCCTTTGAGCGTCTTGATATCTTTAAAACAAGTTTTTATGTAAAACGCCAACTTTTTTTTACAGTGTACGTTAAGTATGACATCTTTAACTTAAATTCCTTTAAATTTAAATGACATACATGTTCAGAATTGTTCTATTTAAATTTATTTAATTTGCCAAGTTAAAATGTTATTTAAGCTAAAGATCTTTAAATTTAAATGGAATGACAAGAATAGCAGCATAAAACAAACACTAATTTTGTGATAAGCAGGGAAGTATGAATGAGATTTTATACTTATAGAAAGAAATTATATACAAATTAATGTAACAATAAAAAATCGTTCAGAACTCATTATAAAATAAACAGCATTAGGTTCAAAATTAATTTATAATCGATGTTTCGACGAAACTCATTATCCTGATGAAGACAAGCGTTAAGTTTCATCGAAACATCGACTATAAATTAATTTTAACACAGAACTTGAACCTAAAGTAGTTTATTTTACAAGTTAATGTGTTTTCCAAGTTATTTTTAGGCAGAAACAAGCAAAAGATAAGAAATAAAACATAATTGTTTTGAACATTTATCTTGTTTTGAAGCATGAATAATAATATTTGATCATTTCATCAGAATTCAAAAATCATTTACATGATTTACGTTGACATTTTACATCATACGATATCTTGTCTTTATCTCTTTGCTGGGGGGCTTCTTCAAGGTTATTCCTACTTTTATCTTATTTTCATTTTTATTCCGAACTATTTTTTGTTTTTTTCGCGCTGATATTTACTTATTGCAAATTACCAAAACAAACATTTCGAATCAATAAACAGTTAAATTTCGTTAGAAACATTATTGCATCATTTTCAAGTTCAAAACAAAATCGTACACGAGTTCGATTGTTTTGCAGGAAATAGAGCGATGTGCTGATGTTTTTTCGTGCACTGCGTTTTCTTTTTTTGGATTTGTTGACGTTTTGAGTGACGTTAGAATACTAGTTCAGGCGCCTACTAGTTTTACAATGCGTTTGATGAGAAAATAGATAAAAATAAGTACAAATGGATTTTGGAAATTACTTCTCGGAATCTTTTGTTTGCTTGGATAGTTTATGCGTTTGTAAACAAATTGTAGGTAGTATTTTTCTAGTTAAAATTTTAATAACCATGTTATTCATTCATACACAGAGAAATATATCATGGTATAGTTTGTCTATTAATTATAAACTCATTATATTATGTTTGAAGGGAATTTGTACTTAAATATTTAAAGATATTTTTCTTCAAAGGTATTATAATATTAATATTACGTTATCATTTTGTCTATGTAGAAAGAGATCAATTAGCTGTGTTATTTTTTACATTCCACTCAGATCAGTAAATCTTGTAAATGAGCTGAGCTGAGCTGAGTTTTGTTGAGTGAGTTGTATTGATAAATAAGACAGTTTATTTGAAAGTGACGTTTAAAATCTAAGTTCCACATATGATATAACCTAAAATATTAGATGTATTTGGATTGTTTGCGTTGATAATTTATTGCAACTCGCCGGATATCTATTGTTTGACTTCACAATAAAATACTCAAATATAAATGTCAACGTATCAAACACGTTATCAAATCGTAAACTAGAAAAATTTGAATTGCGCATGTGCACTCACTTGAATCTCAGCTAACATTAGCTAAATATCAAACTCAGTATCGATAAGGGGGGAAGCAATTCACTCACTTCAAACTCAGTCACGAGACGATAAATAAAACTGATATTATTTCAAGGTTACTGATATTTGCTGATCTGAGCTGGGTTTTTCGTTAAAAAAAAACAGCTATTACGTTACTAGTACACTAATATTATTATTATTAATATTATTACACAGCATTTAGTTACTGTTAATAGCAACACTTAAACAAGCACAACGTCAAGTGTATTTCATCTGATATCTTCGGCGACCATATTCGAAAATTGTTACATCAAATTAAGCTAAGTTAATTGTCAATTGCATTCTTTATTTTTGTTTAAGTTTTAATTTGATTATTGTAAATGTGCGAAGAAGTGCAAGAAATGCAATGTACAATGTCCAGGGTGGTCAGAAACTGCCTATTCGACCAAAGAAACACGGCATTGTTTATTTTAACTTGAATGAAGTTTTCGTAGAACCTAACTATTTATATTTTTTTAATGCGATATTTTTACGACAATACAGTATGTAAGTAACGTATTTTTACGTATTATTTCACGTAGATGCAGTGCACGAGACAATTATATACGATGTGTCTAAGAAAATGATGTAGAATATGTTTTAAAAAACTTATTATATAAATAATAATAATATTTATTTATTATTTATAAATAAATTTATTGTAATATATTAATGATTGTCATAAAAGCTACTGACTAGCAGGGTTGGACTGGATAAAAAATTCTTACATCCCAAAAATGTTCAAATAAGTTATGTTTTTATATTTTTTTTATTCTAATTTACATGGAAATGATATTACAGAAAAATAAAGATGAATTGTAAAAATTATACGTATAAAATTAAATATAATTCGTTATTTAAATCTAAGTTAAAAGACGATTTGATGTTTTTAGAATAATCAATTCTTAAATTTTTGTAAAACTCAGAGATCAGTCATAATTTTTTAAGTATCGCCGGACACGGTCCACCAGGGAAAGCTTGTTGCCCCGGTGGGTCAGTCCAATCCTGCTGACTATAGATATAATTTTCAATATTGATTGATTGAACTATATTTCAAGGTAAAAATGAAACGTTATTAAGAATTTCTTAATCGTAATTTAGAAACTGCTATGACGTAGACATCATCTGGGAATATGATATATATGCATATGTAATGCACACACACACACACACACATATTAAATTTTATAACGGTAAAAATGAGGAAGACCTTTTGCCATTTCCATACAGTTTTATTTAATTTAATCGTATTGAAATGGCCCTGATTCCCTATTGACTAAGACTTTTCAAAGACGGCACTTAACTATATATCATACAAATCGTTCCGGTATATTTTTCATTTATTATAATTGGCTGGAATTATTTTATGTATTTTATAAAAAGTATTTTATGTATTGTATATAATATGTAGATTAGCAGAGCCGTATCTAACAATTTTAGTAAATTAAATTTTAATAATTAAATTACTATTATTCCTGCGGATATGTATATATATTTAATCTTTTATTGTTTATTATAATTTTTCATTATCAAAATATTTTTTCTGTATCAGCGATCTATCTACTTTGCCATATAAAGATATTTGAAATCTTGTATGTGGGTTTTTTCATAATTCAGATTATTATCTGATAAATTACGATTACAAATAATGTAATTTCAAATAATTAATGATTAATAATTTTTATAAAAAAAACTGCAATCAATTGATTTAAGATTAATAATATGACAAAGTAGATTTGACACACTTGTATATTTTATAAATAACTGGAGATATTTTATCTTAAATAAAAATAAATAATTTTATTTTTATCTGATTTATTGATTTAAAAAACTAATATATCTAATTTTGTTACTAATAATATTTCAATTTTAAACAGAAATTTAATTTCATAGCATTGTAAATAAGATTAGTTTTTATTTCATCCAGCAGAGAAAAGAGTTTGTGTTTATATAAACGTCTACGTCACAAAGAAATTTAAAATGTAAGAAAATTTTCAAAAAATTGTATTTCAAGAATTATATAGTTTTTGGACGTGAAATAGTATTATTATGTTACAAGTAGTAGAAAGCGATGATTATTGTGTTGAGGCCAGATCATTGTGGCCGAGGCCAAGCAATCTGGGCGAAACACAAAAAGAGCTTTCTATTCCAAGTGACATATACAATTTTTTTCTTCAAGCGTTCTAAACTAAATTAAATTAAAATGCATGCCAAGTAACCTATATCAATTACTAATAGTTGTAGAACAGTATATATTCGAGTGTTCGTAAAAAAAATTTCTTTTAGTAAAGCTAAAATCGATAATTTTACATCGAAAAAACATTAGCAATAATATTTTTTGCTTGTTTTTACGAAAGTAACATGTAACAATTGAAATTTTCGAAAAAGGCGTGGCGTTTTCACAGACACTCAAATATATATATATATATATATATATATATATATATATATATATATATATATATATATATATATATATATATATTATTTGAGAATTAATCTTTCTTTGGTCGAATATACAATTTCTGACCACCCTGGACGGTATACATTGTATTTCTTGCATTTCTTCACACATTTTCACTAATCAAATTCAAGCGAAAATAAACAATGCAATTGTAAATTAACTTTACATGACATAATAATTTTTAATATAGAAATCGGAGATGTCAAATTAATTACACTTAATTGTTTTTGTTTAGTCGAATATGAAGTTTCTGACCACCCTGGACTGGTGTACATTCCATTTCTTGCACATTTTCAATAATAAAAATTCAAATTCAAGCGAAAATAAACAATGCCATTGTCAATTAACTTAACTTGACGTAATAGTTTTCTCAATATGTTTTGCCGACGATATCAGATTAAATAAACTTTAGTTGTGTTTGGTGCTGCCACCAGTGGTGTATATGGTAACTAACTGCTGTATAATAGTGTTATTATTATACTAGTAACATAATATAACTAGTAATATGGTAACGTAATATTAATATTAGGATACGTTTGAAGAAAAATAAATTTACTAAATCTTTCATAAACAAATATGCAACTACCCCATTGACAAGCATGTAGATACCTTTTTTGTTTTACTAAATAAATGAAAATTAATACAAATGATAATTTAGAAATCGTAAATTATGAAATATATAGTCATATATTTGCTATAATATCTTTAAATAAATAAAGTTATATATAAATTTTATTGTGTGAACTTATTAATATAATTTGTATTTTTATTGATAATAAATAATATTTAATATAAAAGTTACGTACGTCATATACATAAAAAAAAATAATTATTAGTTACCTTAAACAATATTTATTGTAATATTTATGATAAATTTACATATAAAATAAAAAGTATATGACCTAATAAATATAATCAGTTTTGCACTAAAATACTGATTATGATAATTCATTTTCTATAAGTGTTACAGAATTAGAAAAATTATAAATTATTTAAAAAAATTTATGTACATTGCGAAAAAATTTGCTTTAGATCCGAAGTTTTTACTATTAATTTAAAATATGGCGGCAATAAGTCATAAACTTACATATACTTGTAAAATTCGCTGATTGATTTACTACAATATGTTTAAACTAAGTTGTCTATTTTTGAGTTTTGGTGCACTCATAAATAAATATATTATAATTAAATAATATAAACAAGTCATAAACTTATAAATATATAAGTTTCTTTTTTCTTAACATAGTAAAATATTTTTCAGAATTCATTGTATTAAAATAAAATCTGTGTTAGGATAAAATTCTGTTTAATTATTTTATAAAAACGACGTTTCGAATCATCAGTCACTGTGAAGGCATTGAGTTAAATAAAATTTTGTTTTTGTTATTTAAAAATTTATAAAATTTTATGATCTAGTCACTTATTTGTTACCTAGTAATTTGTTTCTATGTTCTGTTATTTAATGTAATGTTATTTGTATCAGTTTTCCTGATGGAAGACTAGCGTTGAGTTTCGTCGAAACGTTGATTATAAATAATTTTAATACAGAACTTGAACCTAAAGCAGTTTTATTTTCTCTCCATATTAATTTTTTGTTGTAATAGTATTGAGCTAGTAGCACTCGAGCAGTTATAGTTTACTTATAAGAATGAAAATTGAAGAAAAAAAAAGTGAATAAATTTCTAACGGAAAGAAAGTTTGAATAATTGCAACCGTCTAAATGAAATCGTCTTTTAAGTCTGTCGATATATAGTTGTAAAGTTTCTGCTCTATTTAAAGTTCAAGCACAGATCAGACAAACGGACAGACACTTTTTAAGCATTTTAGAAGTAACATGCAATTTGAGAACTCAAATTTTATTTTCCGTATAATATGTGTTAAATTGCCATGCATAACGACTTATTAAATATTAATAACACTTTCATTGTGTACATTTTTTTTTTATTTCACTACTAAAAGTGAAAATTAAAATATACATAATAAATCAGGGTGGCTAAAACTTGTATAATCTAGAAAACCTTGAAAAGTCAGGGAATTTTATTCACGGAAAAATCAGAGAATTTAATTTGTAGTTAGGGAAAAACTTTTAGGAAAATTTATTATAATATTGGTAAACCGTTTACGAAGATATGTAATTTGTGATCTTGATTAAACAGTTACAGAGGGCTGCGCGATATTGGTACTTTTGTAAATTTTTTTTTAAGTTGATAAGATTGTGAACAAATAAAATTACATATTGTTCGTGGGTACCAGAAGAATGTTTCTTGAAAATTTGATTAACTTACTATGATAAAATGATTTTGAAGCTATACGTTTACGTGGACGTCGGTTGAGTATTATTTGAAGTGGTATGATTGAGAGTGTTTTGCGTGAGCAAAAGTTTCCAAGTAGTAAGAATAGAAGAGCATGTATGAGAGGAATTATGAATGTGAATGAAGCTAAAGTTGCTTGTCTAAATAGGGATGTTTTGAGGAAATTGATTTCGAGATAGTGGAAAGAGTTAGTGCCACACCGTTTTGAGTACATGGCGTGATTGTGTATGTATGTATGTATGTATAAAATAAAATTATTTTGTGGCCACTAGAAATTTTTTAAAAATTATTTAATTTCTGATAAATATTGTTGCCAAAAATGAAGAATTTAATCATTTTTCTTTTCAGAAGTTTGCAACATGGTGCAAGAAATAAAAACTAATAATTTTTGCTATTCAGAAATAAAACCACATTTTACAACTTCTTTAGTTGAAATGCTAAAATTTGAATAAATAAAAATCAATATTTCGTAACCTTGAATATTACCTATACGAAATGATAATACGTTTCTGTAAAAAAAGAAAATTAATTGATATGTTATCAATTAAAGGGAAAAAAATACCATAATAGCAGCGATAATGATTTTTTTTTTAAATAATTTATGAGCCTCTCATAAATATTTCAACAGTAAATGCAAGAATAATCGTTGTTTATGTGAAATGCAAAAATAAATAAGCTATACTATTTTATTTTACGTATACGTAACGGTTAAGTTGTTATAAATATATTATTATATGGTACTATAATATAACGTCTCAAGGATATATTTCTAGAAAAATTTGATGATAATATTTTTTATTGATATAATTTGTACAATACATATATGCACAATCACACCATGTACCGTCTAGAAATGTGGCACAAACTTTATATTTATTCAAACAGAAATTAGTTCCATCAAATATTTCTATTCAGGCATTCAACTTTGTTTCATCCATATTTATAATACTTCTCCATATATTTGTTAATCGTGCTTACCCATTGTACGTCTACGCCGACGTACACCTTCGATATTAACGGCATACATAATTATTTTTATTTTTTTTTATGTATAAACTGCGGTTTTCTGGGAGTGAAAGAATAGACTTTGAATTTCTTTTAATTTCTATTTTTGTGGAAATTGTCCGAATTCTAAACCTTTTCTCGAAGTTCTGCTAAACCGGACGGCTGTACGGTAACAATGATAACTATTTCCCTATTCATCTGAAACAAATATCAAAAGACACCCTTGAAGTATAATATATTATCTGGTTTTTGACCTATTTTTCTTCCACAAATATTCAGACGACCTTTGGAAAAAAAGTTCTTTTAGTGTATGATGAGTGTGAAATTGAAAAAAATGTTGTAGCAAAAGTTGGTGTTAGTCAGTTAAGATGGTTCGGACATGTTGAGCGAATGTCTAATGAACGTTTGGTTAAAAAGATTTATTTGAATGATTTTGATGATATACGTTTGCGTGGACGTCCGATGAGTAGTTGGAGTGGTATAATTGAGAGGGTGGCTTGTGTGAGCGAAAGTTTCCTAGTAGTAGGAATAAAAGAGCATGTATGAGAGGAATTATAAATGTGCATGAAGCGAAAGCTGTTGGATAGGAATGTTTGGAGGAGGCTGATTACGGAATGATGAAAAGAGTTTGTGCTACACCCTGTTGGGTACACGGCGTGATTGTGTATGTGTGTATGTATGTATGAAAGATATAAACAAGTTTTTATTAGATATTCATTTAAGACGACTATCTTAGAGAACTGTATTTTCAAATTTTGGAATAAATTTATTCTTGGAATAATTTTAAAATTAGCCAATGAAATATTGTCATTTATTTTGAAGATAGATTTTTTTTACTTATTTGATGAATAAATAAAAATTGAAATATCTGTTTTTAACTATTTATTGACTATTGACTTATTTTTGCACCAATATTTTTTTCTTATTGTTTTTTTCTATAGTTCTACTCCATGCATGAATTGATTATAACTCATATTTTCAATTAAAAGTTAAATTAAATATGCCAAAATTAACTAAATGTTGCCATTATTAAGTACCGATCTCGTAAAAATTTTCTTTTTGAATTATTTTGATATTTCGAAAAGATAATTGAGCAGTCTTATGCTCGTATGCATAAACATTTTCGTTAAAAATAATGGTTTGTTAAAATGAAATTTCTTGGATACCGTAAGAATTTTTTTTGCAAATACAGTCGATTCCGCTTAATTGGGACACATCGGGACTAGGGCATTTTGGCCCAATTAAGCGGCTGTCCCAATTAACCGAATTTTACATAAAATTAAGCAATCCATAATTTTCTTTCAATAATTTTATTTTATAAATTCTTGGAAAAAACTATAAACTACATATAACCAAAAAAATATAAACTTTTAAGAAAAAATAATAATAAATTCCAAAATAAAATAATAAATAAATACATACATTTTTAATTCAATTCAAAAATGTGTCAAGTGTAGTCTGTCTTTTGTTTTTGAAACATTTCACTTCTACACTTATCCAGCAAAGCAATTTTACTAGAAACTGTCATATCACTTGTTGGCATCTTGGCAAGAGTCAATTTTTTTTAAATAAAATCGACAAAATGTAAGTTTAACGAACCTTCCACGCGCGAGGTGTAGTGGTAACTGAATCATAACTGAATACGTAACGATTGAGACAGCAGGGTAGACTCTCACAGCTTTAATGACCGGTGCCGCGCCACGCCGACGCGAGGGTAAACATTAACCTTTGAGCGCGCGTGGGTTCGTACTTCATACGTGAATGAATGTGTTGGGAAAAAAGTTCACAGCGCGCGATACTAATGTAATTAATTGATACATATTTGCTAGTTTTTTAAATATAATTTTCCATGTTGTGAATCAAAAAGATATGAAGCGTATCATATTAAATTTTTTGTAAATATTTTTTCTTGTGAATATTTGTAACAAAATATATACTGTGATCTTAAATTTACTGTCCCAATTAAGCGGAATGTTGTCCCAATTAAACATGTAAATTTACTGTTGGTTCCTTGGTTTGGTTTCTGTTCTTTGAGATTTGGCCCAAATAAGCGGCTGTCCCAATTAAGCGGTGTCCCAATTAAGCGGAATCGACTGTACATAAAAAGATTTCTTACGGAACTCAAGAATTTTCATTTTAACGAAAATGTTTATGCATACGGCCATCAGTCTTGTATTGATAAAAACGCACTAACAGAGCAGTATATTTTAATTAAAAAAATTCCATTGCACAAATTACACATTGAAAGTATACACAAAGAACAAATATCATAGATGCCTTGATTAAGCGTGTTTCTAAGTCAAGCAAAAATCTTCCATCGAAGAAAGATCAACAACATTAACAATGGAAGAATTGCTGTTGAAGAAAACAGAGAGAATGAATAAGTATTGGTACAGCGACGGACTAGCCATTGGACAGTTATGACAAATTTTACAAGGGCCAGTGCTAAAATAGACTGGTGCTTTTCTAAATTATTTATGTACATATATTATAGCAATGTTTTCTGCAATGACACTAAGAGTTTTACAAATATTTTAATGTTTACTTAATCGCAGTTAACTAATATATAATTAGAAAATTTAATAAATTACGATAAAATGATATTGGCCTCACCCGAATTTGAACCTGGGACTTTCTGCTTTTGCGGCAGACTACTAGCCCACGACGAAACAAATTGATATATTTTTTTTTTAAATAGATAAATCAAAAATCGAAGTCCGACATTTTGTAGGCAACTAAATTTTCTAGCGTCGCAAAAATATTGAAAATTGCTCGAGTTATCACATCACGAAAAAATAAGTTGCGAGAAAACGAGCTTTAAAGTTTTTAAATCCTTTTTGACGGCCATGCACGCGTTCACGTTTTTGGCTATAACTTGCGAATATAATTTTGCGAATTTAGAAAAACCATTTCCGCCATACATTCTACACGCTTATAGCATTAATTTTATTTTTCAATTTCCAATTTAGTATACTGGAATACCTCTCTTAATAATTTCACTGTTTTTAAAGCGGGTCTTACACGGTCAATCAGGAATAATGACAGTGTGACTGAAAACTTAGACTATCATTCCTGTCTACAATCACGAAGTCAGTCAAACCGACAGATTGATTGAAGTAATTTTAGCTTTAGATGACTATAAAAAATTACTATAATATGGACGAAAATATTTTTAACACGTTGATCACCATGTTGACACCATATTTATCCAGAATAAATATCCAGTTATGAGAGATTCAATATCAGTTCGTGAGAGATTTGCGGTTACTTTAAGATTCTTTGTGACTGGGAGAAGCATTCAGACTGTCAGTCTCCCTTACACTTCTCGTGATTTGAAATTCGGATTTAGAAATATTCGGAAATTCGTCAATACATTTATCAGTCCATCAGCCTTGTTCTTACACCTTCAATCAGAATGTTAAACTTCGGTTTGAATGCCATTCCGAATGATCGTGTAAGGTTCGCTTACACTGAGAAAAATAGATATTTACCAAATTGTATAATAATAAGTAGATATTTATTTGAAATATACGAGTATGTTTACTGTATTCACAAATTTATACATTTTTAAAATCTACTCACATATATATTTTAATACTATATTAAGAATTAAGACTGTAATACTATATACAAATTGATGGTATTAAATTTTTGTTTTTATTATATTTATAGTTAATTTTTAAATATACTTATTTTTGTTATTTTTAATATCCTGTGTTTGTGTCACCTTTTTAAATATAAATAGCGTTACGGTAACAATCCATTTTTCTCAGTGTAAAGGTGCAGGAGTCTAATTCTTTTCTCAGTCCGCTCCTGGTACTATGTGTGTGTAATTTGCAGTTGCGTGATCATAATTCCAACTTATGCATATACAATTACAAGATGAGTGCAAAGAATGTCGTCGTATATAGTGAGTTTCTCTTTATTTAAGTTTGTCCTTCATAGACAAATACATTTCAATAACCACACGGGAAAATTACAGAAGAAATAATGAATAGCAAAGAGACGTGAAAAAGTGTAAAAAAAATATTTTTAATTTGTTTATTAGTTGTTAAATTATATAGATGTGAGTAATAATTACTGCGCGTTATCTGGTATGATCTAGTACTTATGCACAGACTAGTAGACGAACGAATAGATAATTTGTTTATTATTCAATGTTTTTGTAGTTTGTGCTGATAATAAATAAATAAATTGTAGTTTTATAGCATTTTTGAATGATGTGTCTGATGGGGAAAACAGTCGTTTTTATGTAATAGTCTTTTGCGTAATTTTGCAAAAAAATATATGCATGGAAGGTTAAAAAAAAATGATTGTAAATAATAATAAGAAATGATGAAGTGAATGTAAATAAATGGTATCAAAAATTAATTAATTAATTAATTCGATATAAAGTATGGATTTAAATTCTACTGGTATAATTATTATTAACTTATTAAAAAATCTTTCAGAACTAATTATATAAAAAAATATTAAAAAAAAAAACTTTTTAAAAACCACGCTTATATTTAAATGCACTAAAAAGAGGAAAATATTTTTTTTTAAAAGCGTGGAGCGCCAGGAAACTATATTTCGCAATGATGATTAAGCGCTCCATGCTTTTAAAAAAATTTATTTTCCTCTTTTTAGTGCATTTAAAAGCTTGGTTTTTTAAAAAAAAATTTTTTTATATATTTTATTTTCTGATTTCAGTCTTGTGGTCTTGTCATATCTTGTAATCGGTTTTTTTTTTTGTAAATGTTAAAATATTGTGTTGTCTCCTGGAATAAAACTACATGCAAAATTTCAGTGAGATCAGATGATAGGAAGTGGTCTAAAAATTGGTTACAAGATATGACTGATCGTGACAACATGACCGTGACAACAACAGTGTGAGCTAATATAAGCGTGGTAATAAAACTGCTTTAGGTTCAAGTTCTGTATTAAAATTTATTTATAAACGACGTTTCGACGAAACTTAACGTTCTTCTTCATTAGGAAAAAAACTGACATTGCATAGTAAAAAATAATGATAATAAAAAAAAATATTTAAATTTTTTTTTACTGTAATGTCATTTGTATCCATTTGAGTTTCGCCGAAACGTCGTTTATAAATAAATTTTAATACAAAACTTGAACCTAAAGCAGTTTTATTTTATTATTATTATTGCTGTCAAGAAAACAATAAAATAATTATGTTAAGTAAATCTAAATTAAAATAATATTAGTAATCTTCTGGCTTTCTTTCTTCTGGTATATGCCGTGGTCGATCTATCTTCGTGGAAGACGTTTTGCCATACATCGTAGATGGTATCTTCAGTGATTGGTGACTGTCATCAAGTTTAAAACTTTTATTGGCGAAATTATTTGTCATAAAACAATGCTTTTAGTCAGCTTAAAAGCGATTTTAGTTAATGTGTTTAATTATAAAACTGGCCGTTAGTAAATAATATACACTATAAAAATTTAACTTAAATTTATGTAATTTTACATGGTCACTTTTACTGTTAGTTTACGTTATATTACATTTTTTATGAAAAAATAAGTTAATCAAATATTAGTTTAATATTTAAATGCTGAAATCGCTGTTAATGAACTAATTAAATCATTAGTTAATTTTTAAATTAAGAAAAATGTATTGACCTTGTGGGTATTTTTCTTATTTAAAATATTAACAATTTAATTAGATCATTAATGACGATTTCAGCATTTAAGTATAATAAATACAAAATTAATTATATATACAAATGTACATAAAAATTTTAGAATGTAGAAAATAATTCTTTGATTTCATAGTAATAATGCACGGATATATGAATATTATTATATTTTATTGTTTAAATTGTAAAATTATGCAAGAATTTTATAATTACTTTCAATAAATACAATTTTAATACTCGTAGTATTATCAGTGTTTTTATGAATTAAAGAATATTTGTTTTCGAAATAGTAGAACTGTTAAAATTTATGTTATTTTGTGCGATTGTATTTTGTTTTTTACTAGCGTGTAATTATTAATTTTTTTTTGTTTTAATCTAAAACAGATAAGTATGTTATTTATTATTATGTCAGTGTTAAAATTTCGAAGAAAAAATACACAGTTTAACATTCCAGGAAAACATTTATTACTTTTTCTGTTATTAATTGAAAATGTAGTATAATGAACTAAAATTTTTGGTTTTTCTAATTTGTCGTAAGCGAAAAAAGACTAGAACAAAACTTGTTTATTATAATTTTAATTTTAAGATAATTTATTTTAATGAAATCATGCAATAATTAGTTTTTAAATGTCTGTTATTTTTATTATTTTGAATGAATAATTATATTTCAAAATTAAGTTGATATTTATCATCGTTAATCGGATGCTATAACGCTATAAGTCTAATTATTAATTAATAATTACTAATTTATTATTAGTATTTGAATATAAAATAATATTATAATTTAATATTTACTAATTATTATTAGTATTTGAATATAGAATAATATTATAATTCTATATAAATGACATTAGCCCTCGTTCTCATCTCACTTTGAAAAATGATTTTAGTCAAAATTACTTTCCATGTTTACTTAAAATAATTTGTTAAATTTTAATTTGTTTATTTGAATTTTATAATATTAGATAAGTATAAAAAAATATATCAAAAACAGAATTACTATTCATATTTAATAACAGGTAGAACTTAAAATTTATTTTAAAACAAAATTTAAAGCACTTTTTACTACTTTGACTGCAAGGAAAAGTAGTAAAGCGTTTGGTACGGTGTCTGTAACATTTTCAAAAAAAAAAAAAAATTGTATAGAAATCCTTCATATAGCCTGTAGATGACGAATCTGAACTTAGTTTATGAGGGTGTATGTGTGTGCGTCGTCAGCTCGCTCGGTCGTAAGTCAAAATTTTGTGGCCGCAACTCCTCCTAGACGGTTCAACCGATTTTAATGAAATTTTCAGGATAAATTTGTCTAGTACCCAAGATGGTCATGTGGTTTTGTTTTTTTCCAGTGATGCCAACTTTCCGAGAAAAAAATTACTAAAGTTTTTAAAAATTCATATTGGCTACGTTATTTATCCGATTTTGATTAAATTTTCAGAAAAGATTTCCCTAATGCTCCCATTAATTACATAATTTTATTAATTTTCAGTGTTGCCAACTTTCCGAGAAAAAAATTACTAAAGTTTTAAAAATTTTATTATGGCCATGTTATTCAACCGATTTTACTCAAATTTTCACAAAAGATTCTCCTAGTATTCATGTAATTTATGTAATTTTAACAAAATACAGTGTTGCCAACTTTCCGAAAAAAAAATTAGTAAAATTTAAAAAAATTTATTTTGACCATTTTATTTAACCGATTTTAATCAAATATTTATAAAAGTTTTTCCTAGTGCCTAAATAAATTATGCAATTTTAACAAAATACAGTGTTGCCAACTTATCGAGAAAAAAAATCACAAAATTTTTAAAAAATTCATTGTGGCTACATTATTTATTCGATTTTGATCAAATTTTCAGAAAAGTATCTCCTATTGCCCACATAAATTATAATATTATTAAAATACAGTGTTGCCAACTTTCCGAGAAATGTCAAAGTAGTCTATATATGGGTTTACCCATATACTTCTAATCTTGTTTATAAACAAAAGAGGTGGGAATACGGACCATTATTTTTTAGTTTGTCTTACAATTTTTTTTTAAAAAAGCATAACGAAAAATTGTTACTTACTTATACATATTATATTTTATAATACTGATATTTATTTTTCTAATGATGAAGCAGATGTTAGCGTCTGGCGGCTGGCTTTTATACCAAGTTAATTGAAAAGATGTAGTTGAGAAGCAATAAATAACACCAACGCCATCTATACAATAATGCACTAAGCATATATAATAATAATAAATAAGCTCCTAAACACAGATACACTTATGAACATTTTTTGTTCAATGTTATTATTATTTATAATATAGTTTATATTAAAGGGAAAAAATATTAAACAAGTACATAGATAAGTATTTATTTCAATTTTCGAATACCTATACAACTATACCTACGTTATACCAAGAAATGTGCAACATAAATAAAAATATCGAAATATTTAAAATATAAAACGCAGTATTAACTCGAAATTGAATTTATAAAACATTTTTATTGAAATTCTTGTGAAAACTCTCATATAAATAATATTAAATATCACGTGGTACGCCATTCGTAGAAATATTTTCCTCATTTTCATGTCAATAACATCTGCCGAGCTTATTTTTCTGTTTCTATTTTGTTTTCGTTAGCTATACTTTGTTTCATGTTTATATTCTTATGGCCGGTTGCATGAAATGCATTGTTAAATGCCTTGTAAGTTAACTTTCTCTCGTTAATGAATGAGGCGCTTAGAAGACATTTGATAGTCTAGTTTCGTTATTCTCAAAGTGGGAAATATCGCCCCTTTCTGGGCAATGGGTAATAGGGGCGGTCTATGAAGATTCCACTGGCAAAATAAGAATAACACGTAATGGCCTTATCGCACTAGCTTCAATATCTCTGACTGATCATGCATTATCCCCGGCCCGACTTGGTATCACATCTCTGACTTTTTCTAGTGTGATACACTCAGAGATATATTGTCATAGGAAATAAATCTCGATTCAATTCCTCTGACTAATTTTCGCTGACTTGCAACTGCGCAGGCTCACTTTTACAAGACTGCCATCACAAATTTAAATTTGTCACTATTATTATTAGGTTATGCTTAGTTTTCGCAAACGTCAAATACATAATGGAGAATTTAGAAAGTAGAATTATCCAAAAAGTTAAATGTAGCAACAGACAGATTTATTTTATCATAATTCAGGTTAATACGTGAATTTTTATTTATTTCTGCCAAAAAAACATTATGAAGGGTTGCCAACTGTAAATGATCATTTTTACTAAAAAATCGTAGATAAATTTGTCAGTGTGCTACCGAGTCAGAGATATGAAGTTTGTCAGCGAAACGGAGTCACACATAATCACAGTAATGTGATAAGGCCTTAATATTCCTTTAAGTTAATTGCCAATTGCATTATTTATTTTGTTTTAATTTGATTATTGAAAATGTGTGAAGAAATGCAATGTGCACTATCGTCCAAAGTGGTCAAAAACTGCATATTTGACAAGACTTGATCACTTTGACATCATTTTTTTAACTGAAAATTTAAGTTAAGAAAAATACTACTGAAAACTTCAATAAATACACTTTCCAACAATATAATTGCATAGGGAATACCCCTAAGATCTGAAATATAACAGTAAAAAGTCTAGTAACAGAGTATATTAGCTTGCATACGAAATGCATCATCATACACATATATACGAATCCAACTTCCCCTATATATCCTTTAGATCCGTTCTACGTCAGTTCCTCCTACATTATTTGTGCCGCGGTAATTACACTCCACTTTCCCCCACTCTTGTTTCCGCTGACAACCGATTGGCGCTTGTTTCTCATTTCTTCTTCATTGTGACGTCACACGAATTCGACAGGTCTTTATATAAAACAGTTGACGGATTGAACACAAATTTTAGTTGAATCATAAACGCGCTCTGTTGGTGAATTATTGTTTGGAATTTTATTACAGTGTAAATCGGGTTTATATTTAGGTTTCTCTCTCTCTGGATACTGTTTTCGGTGATTCACACTTTTGATCAGCTGTTTCTGGAATATAAATAAATGTGAGTGCTTTTGTTTTTATGTCCGAGATATGTTGATTTGTTGATGTTTATATAGAAGGTTAGAATACGTGTTTTTCTGTTAGGTTAGGTTAGGTTAGTTAGAAATAAATATTTATGTTTACTGATAAAGTGATAGCTAAATATTGTTAGAATATGCGCATTTTTTTTTGCTCATTCATGTTTTTACAAAATAAAGATTATTTTATATCGTTATGTAGGTAACGACGAAATGTATAGCACAGTAAAAAGTTTTAATTATTATCTTAATGTACCACAGGACTGACCGTCATCGTATTAAATAAATTTATAGAATAGAAAAATTTGTATAACAACTACTGTACTGGTCATGGCAACTAAAAACAAAACTGTCGTGACGTTTTCACAGAATTATGTATGTACATTAAAGTGTCCGTTAAAAAAGTTTTCCAGTAAGGCTAAAATCGATAAATTTACAACGAGAAAACATCAGAAATAATAATTTTTGCTTGTTTTTACGAAAGTATTAGGTTTCTCTACACAATTGAAATTTTCGTAAAAACAAGCAAAAATTATTATTGCTGATGTTGTTTACTGGAAAAATGTTTGTTTTAACGGACACTCTAATGTACATGTATCATAAAAATATGAAACATTATAAAAAAATATTTAGCCGTATCGAAAAATGTTCCAAATAAAAGTTGTTAGTTGTAACTTGTTGAGATATTCAACACCTCTGAAGCTCAAATATGAAATTTTATAATTATAACAATCCGTTCAGCCGAATTTGCGCTCCACAGAGGGACATTACGCTAAAAACAGTTGATTCGTGTTACTGTAAGCCTAATTTGTGCTTATCTGTAAAATCTCGATATGTCAAATTTAGTATGAATACAGTACCTCCCTTATCATATGTGATATAATTTGCTAAACAATTGGTGACACAATTTTTATTTGGAACATTTTTCGAACATTCTTTTTGACTAAAAAACCTTAGTAACTATGGCCAATCAATATATGTGTTAATGATAACTTAAATAATTTTGTATTTAGTTACATAATTATATCAAAATTTTAATTTTATTACAAAAAAGATAATATATATTTTTATTAGTTGTACGTAACATAAATATATTATATCGAAATTTAATCTCTAACTAATTATAACTGAATAATTATAATTTACGAAGATATTATATAGAAATAATTATTATAGTTTGTATATGTATTGTATTACACTGCGCAGATTTTTTTATTATAATAGTATATTGTGTTACGAGGAGTAGAAATCGATGATTATTATGTTGAAGCAGACAAAAAGTTTTCTATTCCGAGTCAGATATATACGATTTTTTCTTCAAGTGTTCTAAACGAAACTATACTAAAACTAAATAAAAAATCCATTCCAAGTAACCTATATCAGTTACTAACAGTTATAGAATAGTATGTATATGTATATATTATTTATATTTGTTACATGATTTCTGAGAATTTATCTTTCTTTGATCGAATATGTAGTTTCTAACAAATCTGATGGTATACATTGCATTTCTTACACTTCTTCACACATTTTCATTAATAAAATTAAAATCCAAGTGAAACTAAATAATTCAATACTCAATTAACTTAACTTGACGTAATAGTTTTCTCAATATGGCCATTGAAGATGTGAGATTAAATACACTTGACGTTGTAGTTATGTTTGATGCTGTCACCAATGGTGTATATAATAACTAACTACTGTGTAATAATGTCATTATTATACTATTAACATAATGACCTTTCTCTAAGTAATATGGTAACGTAATATTAATATTATGATACCATTGAAGAAAAAAAATCATACAGTTCCAATAAGCTACTTAAATTATAGAAAACTCAATATGTAATTGAATTTTCTATTTAAATAATTCATTAATTCCAAGATTTCTCTTTTTTTCTTTCATTATTATATCAAAGATCACGCAATGTTTTAAGTTTCATATTTAACGACATCTATATCAATAATGACCAATTATAAAACGTAAATTCAAAAATTAACCAATAGCATTTCAGCTTTATTATTTTCAATTATAAAATTTATTATTAAATGCTTATGAAATATAAAAAAGAAACAAGCAATGAGAAGACAGTAAATAGAAATACTAACCAATGAGAATGCAAATAAATGTTTTGTAAATTTGAAATGAATATACCAATTATTTAATAGATGATTCAGCAGAAATGTATATATGTTGTTAGTTTTTTTTTTTTTTTGCTATTTTACTATAATTACGAGTATATACGTTGTGTTTTAAATTGTTTGAAGTTAATAGCGCGTTAGTGGAGCGCCTGGCGCCCAATTAAGTTTATGAATACGACGCGTACTATATTCTGTATTTAGAACTATAAATTTTCTATACGGGGTGTTCAGAATTATAGTGGACCAGTCTGAAAATGAAATAATTAAGGCCACTTTAGACGGTAATAATTTGTGAATATGTATTTGAAATAAATCATGAATAAATATTTGGAATTGATTTATTTTCACTAAATATTTTGGAATAGATTTGTGACAATGTAAAGCAATGGCGGCTATTTGCTGTCTGTTGAAAGCTATTTCAAATATTTACTGAAATGAATCAATCCCAAATATTTATTCATGATTTATTTCCAATAGTTTTTTATAAATTATTACCTTTTAAAGTGGGCTTAATGCGTCTCAAATTACGTTTTATTTAGATGAACAATATAATAATAATAATAGGTTTATTTATTTATTTAGCATATGCTAATAATGATATTACAGAATTAATACAAATTATTATTGATAAATACAAAACGAATATACAATAAATAAGTTTAACAAGATTCCTTTCAACTTTTGTTTGAAAGATGTCAATGAATCAGTATTTTTATACCTGTTAATAAGTTATTATACATATTTAAACCACTAACAAATATAGACTGACTTGTCGAAGTCTTATTAGTTTTCGATTATATAATTGCTGAGCTTGCCGAGTACAATAATTATGTGTCTCGTACACGTATTTTATATTGATTGCTAAATATGTTGGCAATTTATTTGTTAATATTTTGTGCAATATAAAAAAGTACATTGTAATTGACAAATTTTCTAATATTTAACCATTTCAATATCTCTAACATATGATTAATGCTTGTCACTCTACCACACTTCGAAATTACTCTCATATCACGATTTTGAAGTTTTTGAAGTTTATCAATTTCATTGGCTCCGTATTCTCACCTAACTTTTTTGTGAAAAAGTGCTTTTATCATTAATTTCGAAATAATTTTTGATCGAATATGAATAGTTTTTCTATTTTTAATCATTTTTATTATATTTGGTATTATAAAAATTAAATAAACTATTATAAAGTGCTTAATAAATAATTTTAAGTAAACGTCAAAAGCACTTTTAGCAAAAATCACTTTTATAAATGAGGTGAGAATACTGGCCTTTATTTTTACGTATAAAAAAAATTGTAGAGCAGTAAGTATAATGTGGTAAAATGAATAAACCAAGTTCCAAGTATAATTTTCAACGTATAGATTAATGAAATGAGTTTATTAAACTTTACTTCTAATTATCTAAAATTGAAAAAAAAAAAGAACTTGGTCCACTATAGCTCTGAACATCCCTATTATTGTAGTAGTTATTTAGTTAAAGTAAATTTTAAAAATATTTTTATTTGCATGTACTAATGTTATCCTTTTTTTTTCAGGTACGTATTTTTTGATTATTTTTCCTGTTTCCGTAATCTTCCACAGTAAGTTGTGTTTTTTTTTCTTATTTTTACTTTTAAAATATGTAACTCTAATAAATTATACACATTTTTATAATACAGTAATATTTTAGCTAACGAATTTAATTTGATTTACGAAGTAATTTCTAGTACGAATTATGATTTTCTATAAATTTTAATGTAAAATCTTTTAATTATGTGGGAGGGATTGTGAAATCAATTTCGATATATCGAGATTTTTATAGATAAGCACGGATTAGGCTTACAGTAACACGAATCAACTGTTTTTAGTGTGATGTTCGTTTATCGGTTTGTAGACACGGATTGTTATAAAATTTCATTTTTAAGCTTCAAAGTTGAATCTAAATTTGGTTAACTTTTGGTAAAGATCTGCCAACTGGAAGTGGTAATTTACTGATGTCACTTGTATGAGTTTTACGAATATTTCGCAACAGAGATATATTTCGAAAAAATTTATTTAGTAAAAGTTGCTAAACAAGTTCTAACTAACATCTTTGCAATATTTTTCGATACGTCAAAAATATTTTTTTTAATAATTTTTCATATTTCTATGATATATATGTAATTCTGCATCTAGGTGGTATATTTATCTCAAGACAGTTTTGTTTTTAGTTACTAGTACAATAATTTATTGTGACTTATCCATCCACATGTATTATAAAAATAATACACTCTAAATAATACTACTTTAAAATCAAAGTTTTGACTATTAGTTCAAAAGTAATCCGTAAAATTGGGTTAACTCTCCAGATAGATGGATTGGACGAGGAGGTCTTGTTCTATGCCACTAATGAAACTTTAATTTCTTTTAGTTGCGCAACTAGGTATATTTATACACTCTAAAAAAAATTATGTAATTTTACTTTCAAACCATGAGATAATATGATGCCCAATATTTCTAGATGTAATTATTCAACTGCTGTAATTTCATATAATTGTATAAATTTAAATAATATCAGAACTATTACAAACATTATGTAATATGATGTTACCAACGCACTGGAAAAGTACATGTGTATGTAATGTAATATTACAATTTTTTTTAAGTAAAGTTTGTTTTAGTCAATTTACAGAACTTCAATAAATTTGTTGTCAGGAATTTTCCATAAATAGGTAAAATTTGTTTAGTTCTGTAATATTATTGTTGGTATAATTATATACATTTCTAAATTTATATAAAGAATGTATTTTGAAATGAATGAATTGCACTTAAAATGTTTTATTAGTATTATTACACAAAATATGTACTAATTATCATTATTTTGATGAATTATTAGAGATATTAATATGCAAGCTGTAATTTTACATAATTTAAGAAGTTATATCAACAATATGTAATTTTACATTAAGTATGCGATGCAATTTGCAGAAAGTAAGCAATTTTACATACTTATTGAGTTATTTTTACTTACTTTATATGATTATTTTGAATTGAGAATTGAGATAGATATACATAATATTTATGGTAAAATATTTAATTTTTTTTAAAGCAGTGTACGATACCACTAATTGAACTATAATTTTTATAGTTTCACAACTAGAGATAGAATAGAAGCTATATTCATATGACATTTAGCTCGAAATAACTTCCCTAAAAAACTGTTAAAGTTTGGTACACCGGCCCTGTTCATATAAACAATGCAATTTATTGACAAATGACGCATTGGTTAAAAATCAATGTTCGATAATCTGATCGAGGTAATGCAATTAGAGCATAAGGGAAAACGGAAACGGATATTGAAGTATTGTGATCGGGCAACAATTGACTAATTGTAATAGTGCAAAATCGATCGCTCTTTCAATGTAGTTGTAGTAAAATCATGCACATATCTACCTATCTACCCTCTGCTTTGGCTGTGCATCAACAACAATAAACCATAAACTCGGCTGATCTGTTCAATCTCTGCACATATAAACGAGACGGTTTTAGAATTATACTCGAAATTGTCATTTGAGGATTAACTAAATTGTTGTTGCAGTTGTACGATGACGATGAATTGTATACGTTACGGTCAATGTAAACAATTGGGCATTATTTTTAATGCCCGGGCAATTTAGAAAGTGTCAAATGGGATGTGGCAAAATGATAAATTATGTAGAAAATATTAGATTGCCCGGGCATTATGAATAATGCTGGAAATCAAGTGGGCAATTTGAGAATATTTTTATGAAAGTGGCTATTTAAATATACATACGGTATGTATACGCAATTGGCTATTTATACATACAGTATGTTTACGTAATTGGCTATTTAGGGTAGGGTAGGGTAGGTTAGGTTAGTAGGTTAGTTTAGGTGTTTTTTTGTTCATTTCAGTATGTATAAATAGCCAAATTGCTGTCAATTTATTAAAGTGACCAATAATAGCAGTATTTATAATGACCGGGCAATGTAATAAATTATCCTAGATTGTCGTAAACAAATACAAAATTATTAAATTGCTTGATTTTATCGGTCATTATTTATAATGACCAAGCATTATGAAAACTGCTTTGAATAATCAAATTGACCGTAACATATACATTGTAAAAACAGTTGCCATTTTACAGAAAAAACCATAGTTAAAAAAATACATACTGTAAAAAAATAGCAAAATTACAGAAAAATAGTACTAAAATTTTACTATAAAAAAATTCATAATTTAATTTTACCATAAATATTCTGTATTTCTACCTGAAAATTCTGTAATTTTGTACATAATTCATAATAATCACATAAAGTAAGTAAAAATAACTCAATAAGTATGTAAAATATCTTACTTTCTGCAAATTACATCACATACTTAATGTAGAATTACATATTGATGGTATAACTTCTTAAATTATGTAAAGTTACGCTGTAATATTATTATTTGTAATAATTCATCAAAATAATGTGGCTTAGTACATATTTTGTGTAATAATACTAATAAAATATTGTATTATAAACATTTGTTTCGCATCCGTCTGTGTAAACATTACATATAGTCACGAGATGCAGTTTAGACTGTTACACAATTAGGTCACAAGGCGACTAAATTTAACAGGAATTTTCGGGAACGACAGCGAATAGAAGGGGGGAGGGGGAGAGAGTAAAGTTCACGAGACGACACCGACGTATATCGCGACGACATCTATCAAGTAGACGCCAGGCGCCGTCTGTGCGTAGTAAGACGCTATCAGTCAATACGATAAATTAATGTATTATGTTTGACATGGATGTTACTTGTAAATAATTAATACTTCGTGAGTTTGGCTTTAATTAAGAAAGGTTGGAATAATTAATTAATGTTGTTCAATTAATACTGAATGAATTGGTATTTACTATAAAGTATGTGAAACTGATGTTATTATCGCTGTCAAAATTCAAAGCCCGTATTTTTACCTCACTTTTAAAAGTGATTTTTGTCAAAATTACTTCACAATCTCGAACTTTTCTCTTAACCGAAGAATGTTTTTACCATTGAAAACATTTGTTTGGCCATTAAAATGGTCTAAATGTTCAAAATTTGTCAGAACTTTGAACACGTAAAATGCAGAGTAAATTTCAAAAAACCATATCTTTGCGCCAAAGCATTGCAAGTCCTTAAAATTAAGTGAAATTTACATAGAAATGTTAGAGTTTTTACGCCCACTTGGTAATTTGAGTCTAAAAAAATGTTTGTATACTATACATGTTGTCAAAGTTCGACAATTTTTAAAGTCGAAACATGTTTTTTTCTGCGGAGTGTTGTGAGGAGCAGAATGGTTAAAATGGAACATATCTTGCACGACCTTAAAGACGAGACTTCAAATTTTTTCGTACAAAAACTTTCATTCAATTTAGTTCAAAATTAGCCGAGTTATACTTATTTGAAAATTGGCAATTTTTCTGATTTTTCAAGTGGCACGTTTTTTTTTTGTCTAGTATATATGTCAAATAGTCTTACCATCTGAGGTTTAATATGTGTTTAAAAAAAATGTGATTATTTTTACATAAAATTATTTATAATCTTTTTATTTAATAAAATGAGTCTATATATGTAATTACAATTCTAAAAATAAATATTTTTTATTTATTTTATTTATTAAAATCAAAATAAATATATTACATATTATTTATAAACTGATATATTACCTTCCAGAACATATTTATAAGTTTCAAAATTTGTTAATTGTCAAATGATCTTTGGAGAAACTTTAATTAACAATAGTGTCAAAAATACGTCAGATTCTAATTATGTATATTCAAACTTGTGAATGTATAAATAAATTACGATGTTTCTTATTCTAGTAATTAAATATTACTAAAAATTCTGAAGTACTTGTTCTTAGTTTTTATTAAAAATAAATTACGAATGCTTTTTATAAAATTTTGAAGTATTCGTTAAAAGTTACTATGTATTTTATAGGAGTATATAATATTTTTATTTTATCATTGCAGGCCAAATAATAATTGGTTCTTTGTTCAAATCAAATTGTAATTGAAATAAAACTATATTAAATTACACACCCGGACATTGTAATATCAGACTTTTTTTCCTTGCAAAATACTCAGGGTCGTACAACTATTTTTATTCCATATATTTTCACAAAAAATATTTAAGAAAGTACATTTGCGGAAAAAAATCTGCAGAATTCCATGCGAAAAATGAAAGTAAATTTTATTGACATATAATAATATGCATTATCATACCAACATGATAAATTATACTATATACAGACTGTTCGATATAACCAAGTCACTATTGCTATTTTTACTACTTTGACTGCAAGGAAAAAGTAGTATAGCGTTTGGTACGGTGTCTGTAACATTTTCAAAAAAAAAAAAAAATTGTATAGAAATTCTTCATACACCCTCTAGACGACGAATCTGAACTTAGTTTATGTGGGTGTATGGATGTGCGTCGTCAGCTCGCTCGCTCGCTCGGTCGTCAGACAAAATTTTGTGATCGCAACTCCTCTTGGACGGTTCAACCGATTATAATGAAATTTTCAGGATAAATTTGCCTAGTGCCCAAGATGGTCATGTGGTTTTGGTTTTTTCCAGTGATGCCAACTTTCCGAGAAAAAAATTACTAAAGTTTTTAAAAATTCATTGTGGCTACATTATTTATCCGATTTTGATCAAATTTTCAGAAAAGATTTCCCTAATGCTCCTATTAATTACATAATTTTATTAATATTCAGTGTTGCCAACTTTCCGAGAAAAAAATTACTAAAGTTTTAAAATTTTTATTATGGCCATGTTATTCAACCGATTTTACTCAAATTTTCACAAAAGATTTTCCTAGTATTCATATAATTTATGTAATTTTAACAAAATACAGTGTTGCCAACTTTCCGAGAAAAAAATTAGTAAAATTTTAAAAAATTTATTATGACCATTTTATTTAACCGATTTTAATCAAATTTTCATAAAAGTTTTTTTTAGTTGCTGTAATTATGCAATTTTAACAAAATACAGTGTTGCCAACTTATCGAGAAAAAAATCACAAAGTTTTTTAAAAATTCATTGTGGCTACATTATTTATTCGATTTTGATCAAATTTTCAGAAAAGTATCTCCTAATTCCCACATAAATTATAATATTATTAAAATACATTGTTGCCAACTTTCCGATAAATGTCAAAGTAGTCTATATATGGGTTTATCCATATACTTCTAATCTTGTTTTTTTTATAGATTAGAGGTAATAGAATATACAGTATATAAAAATTATTTTTAAGTAACACGATTATATTGAAAATCATTAAAAAGTAACAAATATATGTTATTTCTAATGAACGGTTATGATAAATGTTTTATCGAGAAAGCAATACAACCGAAAAGATTTAGAATTGTTAAAGGATTTGCTTGATAATGAAAACATAATTTATGTTTCTTTGCCTTTTATGAAAAATGTTACTGATAAAGTAAGCAGAATTTCATCTAGAAAGAATATTAAAGTTAAATTAAAAACTGTTTTAGGATAAAATTCTGTTTAATTATTTTATAAAAACGTCTTCATCAGGTCAAAATTTATCAATGACATGAAAGTAAATAACAGTACATAGCAACAAGTTACTAGGTAATATATGAGTAACTAGGTCATACGAATTATAGATTTTTAATTAATGGAAGCCAAATTTTATTTAACTCAGTGCCTTCACAGTGATTCATGTTAAACTTTTTTTTATCAATCAATCTGCTGCTGATATTGATTGGTCTAGCAATTATTACTATATCTTCAAATTTTACATCGTGAAGATATTCTAAAGCATGTTCCGCAATAGCAGATTTGACTTCTTATGTTCCTGCCAATATAGTAACAGCAGTTTTACCTGTAGGTCCAACATAGATCTTACCGCATTCACAAGGTGTTCTATATATACCCGAAGATTGAAGAGGAATAATATCTTTTACGCTTTTTAACATACGTTGCAGTTTTATGTGTGGAGAATAAAGTTTTCCACACATGCAACGCAATCGCATGTTGAAGAGTGTCGAAGATATTTTTTTTTCAATCTTTGGGTATATATAAAACTTCGTGCGAATGTGGTAAGGTTAATGTTGGATAAACAGGTAGAACTGTTTCTACTAGATTGACAGAATATAATAGATCAATACATCTAAATCATCCAGATAAATCTGCTATTACCACAACATGCGTTAGAAAATCTTCATGATGCAAAATTCAGAGATAATTATTATAATTGCAAGATCTATCAATATTAACAGTAAATGGATAAAAGAAGCAATAGAAACTTATAAAGAAATTATTAAATTAAATTATTTATTTACTATAAATGTCATTTTTTTTTTGATGAAGACTCATGTTGAGTTTGTCGAAACATCGGTTATTAATAAATATTAATACAGGACTTAACTTAAAACCGCTTAATGAGTTTTGAAAGATTTTTTACTATTTTGAAAAATATTGTTTTTTTATATTGTACATATATATATATACAATCACGCCTTGTACCCAAAAGAGTGTGACACAAACTCTTTCTTTGTATGATTATCAAAAATCTTAATAAAGCAAAAATATGTATAAATCTATTGTATTTATGTCATTTGTATAATGTTTTTTGACAAACGTAGAGTATATCGAAACATCGAATTTTAATTAAAATTAATACAGCACTAAATCTTGAAGCCTTTTTATTTTAAATATATGTTTATTTTTTAAATATTTTATTAAATACTTGGTCGTTTGTGACATTTCTGTATATTTACAGTTTAACATTATTATTTTCTATTTGTAGTTGCTCTTACATACTCGTATATAAACATAAAACAAATGACTTCTAGTACGTACGTCCTTCATATCAATCAAAATTTATCTGTGTGTATGTATTTGATTTTACAGTTAATTTTCATTCAATCTGCCATTTTAACTTTACGGCATAACCTCCATGTATGCAGTTTGAATGAGGTTTTAGCACGAAATTTTATTTTATATACATACGTATTATTTCACCTACACTATGAACATTTTTTAAAGATATTACGTTAAAGGAACGTCATAAACTGATAGAAAATTTTATAGATTGGCGTACTTATATATACAGGTTGTTTCATAACTATTGCAATAAACTGATAAGGATTGTAAGGGATACTGAAACAAGCCATTTTATTAATAAACCTATGTCTGGAAATGAGCCATTTATTGTTAAAGTTATAAAAATTGTTCAAAATGTTATGAATTTTTTAATAATAAATAGATTTCTAATAGATAAAACTCAGTTAAGTGTCCATAAAAAAAATAATTGAGAGTTGGATATTTGTCATCGTATTAAATAAACGTATGCAATAGAAAAATTTGTGTAACAACAACTATTGTAGTCATATGGTAACTAAAAATAAAAATGTCTTAACATAAATATTTACGGAATTGTATCGAACCATATCGAAAAATGTTGCAAATAAAAGTTGTTAGTTATAACTTGTTTAGCAATTTTTGTTAAATATTTTTTTTTCGAAATATGTCCTCGGCTGTTGCGAAATATTTGTAAAACGCATGAAAGTGACATCAGTATTTTAATACTTTCGGTTGGCAGATCTTTACCAAAAGTTGATCAAATTGAGATATTGACCTGCAAAGTTTTAATATGAAATTTTATAATAATTCGTTCGTTATTGAACTCAATGCCTTCACAGTGATTGATGTTATCTTTTTCTATAAAAATTTCTATTGATTCCCTTATCAATCTGCTGTTAATATTGAGAGGTCTTGTAATTATTACAGTATCTTCGAATTTTACATCATGAATTTACTGTAATGTCATGTGAATCGGTTTATTCTGATGAAGACGATCATTGAGTTTCGTCCAAATGTCGATTATAAATTAATTTTAATACAGAACTTGAATCAATTGCAGTTTTATTTTATATAATGAGTTCTGAAAGATTTTTTATTATATTAATACATTATTATAATATTTGAATAATGACGAAAATTTTGTCGAACCAAAATCGAATGTATTTTTAAAATGTAGCTTAAATGAGACACCCGATATAATATTTATATGTAGTGTTTCTTATTTGGAAAACGTCATAAATGAATGAAGAATTTTGTAAATTGACGTACCAATTTTTTTTTTATGTGTAGCAACTTAATTAACGTAAATTTTTATATATATTGACGAAACAAAAAACCAAAACGTTTCATTAATTTTTTTGTAATTTAAGTTTATCGATTATCAAATATTTATTGGTTTTTACGTAATATACCAATTAGATTTTTTAAAATTATTTATATACATTTGTATTGTTTTATTATTATATTGTTTTATAATATCAGGTTACAGTTTAATTTGAATTAAAGTAATTTTAATTGTTTTTATTGTGAAATTTATAAATGTAATTAATTGATATATATATATATATATATATATATATATATATATATATATATATAAATATATCAAAAATTTCGCATTTTGACTAATAATATTGTAGATAATAATCGATTTTTAGGATAGTAGTCAGAAAACGGGTAGGTATAAATCAAAAACTCATTTATGATTAATTGTCATGTCAAGCTTTCGATGGCAGTATCCTATGTTCTTCAGTACATTATCAACGAAAACGCACGTATGAAGTGATAGTTAGCAAAAATTATATTCTCAATATAATTTTTGCTAAGGTGCGTTTTCACAAAACTTTAGTTGATAATGTGCTAAAGAAGATGGGATACTGCCCTCGAAAGCTTGACAATTAATCATAAATGAGTTTTTAATTTACACCTACCCGTTTTCTGACTACTTTCCTAAAAATCGATTGTTTTATATATATATATATATATATATATATATATATAAATATATATATATTACGTCATTGATAAGATTGGTAGATATATTAATTTACAAAATTTTACTTTTTTTTATAAGCGTATTATAATATCAATATTACTTAATATAGTACTTATAAATTATTATAAGTACTATAATAACGTAATATTGATATTATAATAAATAAATAAATATTATTATTATTAAATAATAATATTGCTGTTTAATAATATCATTATTATACTACTAACATAATGATCTATAATAATTGCAAGACCTAGCAATATAAACAGCAGATTGATAAGAGAAACAATTGAAATTTATTAGGAAAAATACTATAAAGGCATTGAGTTAAATACAATTTGGCTTCTATTATTTAAAAATCTATAAAATTTTATGAGCTACTTACTTATTTGTTATCTAGTAACTTGTTTCTATGCTATGTTATTTACTGTTATGTCATTTGAATCAGTTTATCCTGATGAAGACGAGCGTTGAGTTTCGTCGAAACGTTGATTATAAATTAATTTTAATACATAACTTACATCCAAAGCAGTTTATTTTATAATGACCTCTTTTACATAGTCAATACCGTAACGTAATATTAATATTATGATACGCTTGAAGAAAAATATTTTTATAATTGGTATAAATTTCGAAAGCTCGCTCAGAAATAATATTACATTTAATTTCTTTAATTTTAATTTGTGCATTTTTCCTTATTTTAATATCATTAAAACAGTTGCATTAAAATTAAAGTAATTTATAAAACATAGATATTATCGCGTTGACTTTCAGATTTTTTTTATGTATATATTATATATCCTTGCCATATACTTTATAATTGATTATATCACAACACATTCATACATTGTATGTGTAATAATTACATATGTCTATATCTATAAAAATACGCGTGTGTTACTAGTGTGATCTGGTCGAAACCACAATTAAACTGCATATAAGATAATATGTCATTCATAATAATGTAAAGAATTTGGACAATGTAAATCTGTCTTTATTTTATATCGCGATCGTGTTTCCATATTATGTATACAGTGTCTGTCTAAAAAGATCCTGAACTGATATTTCTCTGTTATAATATTTATTCAGCTAAATTACAGCAGAACTTGTTTAGAAGTCTGTTGTCGAGAATAATTGTAAAAAGAAATAAGTTTTTTAAGACTGTACTTATCACTAACACCAGATGGTGAAGAAATATGAAAGAGTGGGCATTAAAGTAGACTGTGAGGTAATCCTACACTGTAAAAAATAAGTAAATTGCGAAATTACAGAAAAATAGTAGTAAAATTTTACTATAAAAAAATCTGTAATTTTATTTTTTTGTAATTTCATTCTGCTGAAAACTTCAATAAATATACTTTTTAATGTTAAAATTGTTTTTTACTGTATTTTTTGTAAAAGTTTCCAAAAACAACATTGAGAAACACCTAAAAAATCGATGTTACAAACGGGAATACTTCTTTAATTCTGGAATTTAACTCCGAAAGCAAATGGTTTTTAGTAAGCTACTAAAAGTAGATTTTTTAAGATCAATTTTAACTTCTCTTTGTGTGTGGGAACTTTTTAGATAGACCTGTTTGTAATGTATTGTATATAAAATGGAGCAGTTTGTTGAAAGTATTGATTGATACATAGACAAATGCATTTAGAATTTATTAACTTTATATCTCATATATCAGCTGTGTGCATGACAAAGGGCAATCTTAGTTTTTCGTTTTATTAGAGGAAATATTTAGTTATATCTACAATTTTGCATGTTGTAAAGTTACTCACCAGAATATTTATTCACGATTTATAATAAAGATGAAAATGTAATTATTTTATTGTTTTAATTTATTATTTTGAAATGCATAAATGATTTTATATAAACTGATGAAACTGGAAACGTTTTGCGTAAAAGTGAATAATTTTATTACAATTTTGATTTATCAACTAAACAAAAGAAATATTTGCATTAATATTTTTTTTACTAGTAGTATTATTAGCACGAGTAAATCGTACTATACTAGGTATTTCTGTACTTGTTAAGGATGCATTTTAATTAAATTGATTTACAAAATTAGATTTGCGTATTTTATATTTTCTATTTATTTAAGGGGGGGGGGGGGGGGTGAGATCGCGATAGTAATGTTTAGCCAGGAACAATATTGTGACGTCAGTCAGTACTCGAAAAAATCTATCATCACTGTGTGTCACTTTAGATATATGATATAATGGCTGCATTTCTTTGGACGGCACCGTGCACTCTGCACACTACAAGTTGCACTTTGACACGCTACACCGCAACTGTCAAGTGTTTCATTGGGAAAATTTTGTGCACCGTGCACTTACAGAACAGATCCGTGCTATTTCAAATGCACCTACTCGTAAGCAGGGGTAGTTCGATGCGCACCTACGTCAAAATGGAGTTTTCTGACAATTATGAGATTAGCAATAAGAAAACTATTAACGAATTATTCGAAATAAATTTTAAAAAATTTGTAATATTAATTTTATGTTTTATTTTAATGTATTTTGTACTATTTATAATTATTAATATTTTTCTAATAAAAAAATATATATTTTTGTATATATATATGCATAACTTCACGAAAGTATTTAAAGTAATGAAAATACTTAAAGTACATATTTATTGTTACACATAAACAGTACTTATAAAACTGAAAATATTAAAATTTATTATTTATACGAATGCACTAAAATACGCTAGGTAATTTACAGTTTTTCTTGTCGCCGTACCCCTTAAAACATCCATAAGCAATAAGCGACAAATGAGTGTTCCATTGGTAACTTCTATGCGGGTTAGCGTGCCAAGTGCAACCTGCGCGGTGTAGCGTGCAGAGTGCTCCGTGCCGTCGAAAGGAATGCAACCTAACCTAAAATATTTGTCAATGTATGGAAATATACATAACTATATTAATATTGGCGAAATCTCGAAACTTCGAAATGTCGTTACATAGAAATCTCACTGCACCGAAGTGGCAGTACCCTGAAATGTATCCCCACTTCTGCCGTTTATCATGAAATGTCGTTGCAGCGAAATATCTTTGCATCGAAGTGGCAGTATCCCGAAATATCGATACCCAGAATATTTCTCCCACTATATACTTTTCACGAGATTGCTGGGACACACAGCCGTGTACGTACAGTTGCAGTATGCTGTTCTAAAGTTTAATTATTTTAATTTTTTGTATTATCTGAACTGTGAATGTATCTATTGAAATAGTGTTAATTTATAATATATGTAAAATTATACGGGATACGTTTCGGGGTATTGTCACTTCGGTGAAGTGAGATTTTCTATGTAACGACACTTCGAAGTTTCGAGATTTCGGTGCAACGCTATGTACCCTTAATATTAAACAAAAACCAAATGAAAAATTGTACAGCAGTTATCGTATATTTAAAAACTTAAGGGAAAGTGCGTAAAGATACTGACCATGTAATTTCATTAATTTTTCTATTATTTAATAACAATAGACCTTGAACAAATAAATGTTCGTATTGTCATTGTGAAATTTAATATAATAATACTCAAGAATATTGAGATTTTATATTTTTCCCAAAATTTCACAAGATACTCAGTCATTGAATCGGCTGTTAAGCTATGCATCAACGACTGGCCAGTTTAACCGTAGACACGTGTTTCGGTCTTTAGGACCTCATCAGTACGGTGCTGTGATCAGTTGCTGTAAGGCAACTGATAACCGATGTTAATTCTGGCTGCCTTTTATAGCAAGTACTTCAAAGCGATAACGAAGAGAAGTAAATAAATACCACCAACGCCATCTATACAATAATGCGATAAGCAATTATAGTAATAGACCTTGAACAAATAAATGTTCGTATTGTCATTGTGAAATTTAATATAATAATACTCAAGAATATTGAGATTTTATATTTTTCCCAAAATTTCACAAGATACTCAGTCATTGAATCGGCTGTTAAGCTATGCATCAATGACTGGCCAGTTTAACCGTAGACACGTGTTTCGGTCTTTAGGACCTCATCAGTACGGTGCTGTGATCAGTTACTGTAAGGCAACTGATAACCGATGTTAATTCTGGCTGCCTTTTTATTTTGGGAAAAATATAAAATCTTAATATTCTTGAGTATTATTATTTAATAACATTTAGTTAATCCAAATATAAACTTTAAGCGATCTAAAAACTAACCTAACCTAACCTAAACAATGAATAAGCGAAATTAATAAATAAAGCGAATTAGAAACGTATTTGGTACTCTAAGTTTGAAATAAATAAATTTCACATACTTATTAGATCATTTTTACTTATTTTATGTGATTATTATGAATTATGTAAAAATTACAGAATTTTGAGGCAGAAATATAGAATATTTATTGTAAAATAAAATCACAGATTTTTTGTAGTAAAATTTTACTCCTATTTTTTTTACAGTGTTGTCAAACAATACAAAAACAAAACAAACGTGAAAAAAATCAATCGTCTTTCATCTTTCTCTCTCTTTCTCTCTCTCTCTCGGCACGTGTTGGAAAATTTTCAGCTTCAGTTCCACTTGAAAAGCGTCTAAAACGGATCACATGGGTTGTGATGGCGGTCGGGTGGAGAGGGCGAGAGTTTTATAAAATTTAGTGTGTCATCTGTCGACCCGGTTTACCAACTGCGCAAGCGTACTGCATCTCCTGCTGTTTCAAAACAAATATGGCTGACTGGGTCAGCGGGTATTTTCCATTTTCCTATACACTCGGGTACGGGGGATCAATAACGTTGCACTTGGTGTGTGTGTGTGTGTGCGTGGGGTGATTCTGCTCTGTGTGTGACGGTAGGTCCTGTGCTTTTCCGCTTTTCCAGTGGGGGTGCAAGGCCGTCACACGGCGGAGGAGGAATGTGTAGGCGCCTGTGCTCTCCGCACGCATCGACCACCGACGTCACTGAAACGACGCCAGATTCTTTCGTTACGACTGATCCCAGTACAAAAAAAGATCTATGCAGGTGGCTGGATTCTATAGCATTTTCGTTTATATATATAATCGAAATTGAGAAAGTATAAATACAGAGCATGTGTTAGAGAATAGATTTATTGTTTTACAGAATCAAACAAAGAAATTTTGTTAATTAAAATCGAATCATTTCACCAACATTCTAGCAAACAAATTTATTATTTATAGTATTAATATTACGTTGCCATATTGCCTATATGTACAACGTCAAGTATATTTAATTTGACATCTTTGGCGGCTATATTGAAAACACTATTGCGTCAACTTAAGCTTAAGTTAAATGACAATTGCATTGTTTGTTTTCGTTTGAATTTTAATCTGATTATTGAAAATGTATGAACAAGTGCAAGAAATGCAATATGCACCATCCAGGGTGGTCAGAAACTGCATACACGGTCAAGTGTATTTAATTTGACATCTTCGATGGCTATATTAAAAATTATAAAGTCCATGTTCATTGACAGTTGCATTGTTTATTTTCGCTTGAATTTGAATTTGATTATTGAAAATATGTGAAGAAGTGCAAGAAATGCAATGTATACCGCCCTAGGATGGTCAAAAATTAATTAATTCTCACAAATCATATAACAAATTAAAATAATTAACTATTTTCACTGGATACGTTGAGTATTTGTGTAACCTTAGATCACTGATTCGGACTTTAGCTTTATCTTTTGCTACTGATGATGAAAGCTTAGCTTTCGAAGTACATATATAGCTTTTTTAATATTATTGTTTGTGGTTGAAGGGAAATTATTTTATTGCAATCAACTTGTCGTCACAGTAAGATCATATTTCAATTTATTTGAATGATTTTGATGGTATACATTTGCGTGGACGTCCGATGAGTAGTTGGAGTGGTATGATTGAGAGTGTTTTGCGTCAGCGAAAGTTTCCAAATAGTAGGAATAAAAGGAATTGTGAATGTGGATGAAGCGAAAGTTGCTTGTTTGGATAGGAATATTTGGAGGAGACTGATTACGGGATGTTGAGAGTTTGTGCCACACCCTGTTGGGTACATGGCGTGATTGTGTATGTATGTTTAGGTTATAGTATTTGTTTTTTGTTTAAATCGCCATTAATTTATTTTAATGAACTAACTAAATCATTAGTTAATTATTAAATGAAGAAAAATGCATTGACCTTGCCGGAGTTTAAACCCGGGACTTTCTGCTTTCGCAGCAGACGTGCTAACCAACTGCGCCACAAGATCACAACGACATGGTAAATTCTACCAATTTCCCTCGTGAATTTTACCAATCCTATCGGATTTGTCCGTGCGAAAGACAGCAACTTCAGCATGAATCGAATGAAATTTCTAGATCCTGCAAGGGATGCGGTGGGGGTAGAGAGAAATGCGGCCAGTTTTCCCGGCTGGCGGCGAACACAATGTTTTAGTGTGGTATGAAGGGGATGAATTCATAATATATAGTTCACAGTTTCGTGCGTACAATAAAGTGCTATTTTTCCTCGTTACGTACAGAGAGGCACTTGAATGTCAGATTTTAATTACAATATAATTGTTTTTCATTTCACGTGTTGCTAATTAATATCACGTATTTAATTACATCTAGGCTAATTACGTTTGTGTTTACGGTGTTTTGTATTTATTATTGAAAAATTAAAAGGGTTTACGATTGTTGGTTGTATGATATAGAATAGAAACAACGTTACAGAAAAGTAAGTTATTTATTTTTATAATTTAGTAATATTGTTAAGGGTTACAATCTAAAAAAACTTATGTAATTTTACCTAGAAATCATGAGACACTACGATGTCTAGTATTTTGAGGTATAGTTACTTAACTGCTGTAATTTTAGATAATTGTTTAATATACATAATACTTTAGTGGAAAAGTACATATGTATGTAATATTGCAGTATTGTTAGTAAACTCTTTTTCAGTAAATTTATAGAACTTCTGTAAATTTGCTGTTAGGAATTTTCTATAAATAGCTAAAATTTGTTTAATTCTGTAATATTATTGTTGGTATAATTACATACATTTCTAAATTTACATAAAGGATGTATTTTGAAATGAATGAAATACAATTAAAATATTTTATTAGTATTATTACACAAAATATGTACTAAGTTTCATAATTTTGATGAATTATTACAGATATTAATATGCAAGCTGTAATTTTACATAATTTAAGAAGTTATACCAACAATATGTAATTCTAGATTAAGTATGTGATGCAATTTGCAGAAAGTAAGCAATTTTAGATATTTATTAAGTCATTTTTACTTACTTTATATGATTATTATGAATTATGTAAAAAAAATAACAGATTTTTGAGGTAGAAATACAGAATATTTATATAAAATGAAATTACAGATTTTTATAGTAAAATTTTACTACCATATTTTTGTAATTTTGTTATTTTTTTTACAGTGTAGTATTTCCAATTACTTTTTTTAAATAAGTAAAAAATCTTTCTGAACAAATGACAATATTCCATTGGTTAATTTGGAAATTATTCCAAGGATAAATTTGAAAATATTAAGTCTAAAATGAACTAATAAACTGAAGGTTTTTAAATTTGGCATACACATATTTTGAAATCTTTACTTCTGAACACATATGGCCTGCTTCATAATAATAAATACTAAAGTCGACTTAAGCCGACAGAAAAGCATCGATTTTAAATTCTACTAACAAAATTATTATTAATATGTATAAAACTATGCGTTTTTGTCAAGTTTGCTGTTATCAATTAAATATTGCTTTTTTGGTGAATTACACTTTACTTTAATTAAAATGTTTATTATAAAACTAACTAACTAATTAATTAACTAATTTTGTTTTTCTTACTATATTACGTAACAAAAAATTTAAATTGCAAAATTAAATATTAATAAAAGAATTGCAAATAGTTGCATAAATTATAATGTAGATTATAGAATAATCATATTATATGCTTTTATATTATAAGAAACCTTAAAATTTCTAAAATTCAAGGTCAGGTACAAACCTTTAAATACCGAGTTTTATTTTTAGTACAAAAACTAGTCTGGATTTCATTTAAATACAATTAGATATTTAATGCTACTTTATGTAAAAATGTAATATAAATTTATGTAATTTTATATAATTATTAACAGTAACTAGTAGCATTTTGTACTATTATACATTGTAATTATATATTTTACTAAGATAATTGATGTAATATATTTTTTTCTGAAAAAATATATTCATGCATTTTACAAAAAAAGTTACCACTTTACATAAAAACCATAGTAAGAAAATTACATATTATTTCAGCAAAATGATCAATTTTCAGTAAAAATATTATAATTTTAAGTAAAATAATTAATTTATTAAATTATATTTTTTTTTTAATCGAAAAAGTAAGTAAACTTACATAAAATTCACGTATTTTATATTCATATTATGTAAAAAAAAATTTTGTGACGTCTGTAATTATAATATGTAAATAAACTAGTGTAAATCAGATGCTTTTTATGTAAAATTATCAATTTTTTTTACAGTGTAGAATATGTAGGTTTACATCAATTTTTTTACTGTATAGGTAGATAGAAAATTTAATCAATTTTGTAAGGACCAATTAAAATATTTTAAGTTCATTACTTAACTGATATTTGTACCCAGACACACACACACATATTTGAAATATTTGATCAGTTATTGCTATTGCTGGAATTCCGTGCATGCAATTGGCATTTCATAATTATTTTGAAATGTTATTTATGTCAAATCGAAAGGTGCAAATTTTATATTGTTTTGTCGTAGAAAAAGTAAAAAAGTAAAAACATAATTTTACGCACATGTAAGTAATGATTATTACATTCTCGTTGAGTAATATATTTATATTATTATATTTTTTAAGTAAATTACTTAATGATTTAATTCTATGAAAACTATAACATTAGAAAAATCGTACTTTTTCTTGTAAGTCCACGGCCCCATTCGATTGGAAGGCACCGTGAACGATGAACTTTGCACGTTATCCCGCGTACCACTTACTAATAATGCAATGCGCGGTTGTATGGCATGACAATAATGCAAAAAACTTACTTTATTTGTAACAATTTGAAAAAAGTTATTTGAAAATAAGTTTTAGCATGACGTTTTCAAATTTAAGTTAAAAATACATAATAATTTCTTTAAAAGTTTTTTAAATCGTAATTTCTAATTTATTTGAAAAATGCGTATTTTTAATAATTTAATCATTATTACTTAAACTTTATCACACAGTTAAATATTATCAAAAATTTTATTAATGCACTTTGATGCAATGTTGTTATATTTCCTCAAATTCAACATATTTAATACAAAATTTATTTCAGATAAGAAGTAAACATGAAGTAAAATAAAACTACTTTAACTTAAAGTTCTGTATTTAAAGTTTATTTAAAATCGACGTTTTAATTTTTATTTTAATATAGCGACTTTTTTTGTTAAATTCAGCAAGAAACTTATAAAATACATAAATATTAGACTTGCTAATTTGTTTTTTTTTTGCAAATTTCTATTATTATATAGTATAACCTTCATTTCTAAATTTGTGCCACTGCTATACGTAAGTTATTTTCGAATGTTGACAGTTCTGCGTTTGAAATCCATTCGAATCAGTCTTATAAATGTACAGGTGTGTAATGGAATATTAATGTAAATAAAAATGATAATATAAATATTTATGTCATTTAAATTAATGATGGGATAATTCGAATAAAAAATAATCTATCATTCGCTTATGAAAATTAATCGAGATATTTAAATTTAAGTCATTCGAATTATATGGAAATTATTCGAATGATAAAGAAACAAAAAGTGGCAGATTTCCCTAAAAATATACAAAAATGGATTATAAAATTGCAAGACAAATTTTTTTTAGTTTTTATTTTTTTCGAAATTAGAATCAGTCAACCTAACCAAGTAGCAAATAACCATGGAACTATGAATACTAAGGAAGGTAGTTTGACTGATAGATGCACTTAAACTGGAGAGAAAAAAAAAGATGCCACCATATAACCTTATAAATAATTATTTTTTCATTTTAATTTCTTATATAACAAAAAAAGTAATAATAAAAGTATGTATTTAGTTCAATACTGTAATATTTTAGTAAGGTTATTTTATTGTACCAGTTACATACACTTTTTACTTTAATTTAATAAATAATTAAAATATTATTATAATTTATTTAACATAACAAAAATATTTAAAACTGGATAAAATGTAATGCCAAAATTAAATTTTAAATATTTTAGTAATTTTTTTCTCGGAAAGTTGGCAACACTGTATTTTATTAAAATTATATAATTTATGTGGGCACTAGCGGAATCTTTTCTGAAAATTTGATCAAAATCAGATATATAATGTAGCCACAATGAATTTTTAAAAGTAACATTTTAAACATAACCGAAAACCTGGAAATATACAAAGAAAAAATCAAGAATAAAAATATCATAAACAAACAAATGAACAGCACTTCTGAAACAATCTTCACGCCACTACTACGCCATTTTTATAAAAATAATTTTTATTGCTCTTTATTTTTTATACAAATTATAGTATTATCTTTATTGATTAATATTAGTAACCCCCCCCTCCCCATGACAAGTTTCTGGCTACGCCACTGCCCACTACACCTACTGAAACCAAACCACAGTTAGCCTGAAGATGCCAAACCGGCGAAACGCGTAACAGTCTCTACTCGCAACAAATAGCTATTCAAATAAGGACAATAAATAAGTGTTAAAATTTTTTTTAAAACTTTAGTAATTTTTTCTTAGAAAGTTGGCAATACTGTATTTTATTAAAATTAAAAATTTATGTAAGCACTAGAGGATTTTTTCCGAAAATTTGATCAAAATCGGATAAATAATGTAGCTACAATGAATTTTTAAAAACTTTAGTAATTATTTCTTGAAAAGTTGGCATCACTGGAAAAATAAAAGCTCATGACCATCCTGGGTACTAAATAAATCTATTCTCAAAATTTCATTAAAATCGGTTGAACCATTTAGGCGGTTACAAAATTTTGACTGACAACTGAGCGAGCGAGCTGATGTCGCACATCCATACACCCACATAAACTAAGTTCGGATTCGTCATCTAGAGGTTATATGAAGAATTTTTATATAGTTCTTTTTTTTAATGTTACAGACACCGTACCGATCACTATACCACATTTTCCTTGCAATCAAAGTGGTAAAAAAAATTTAAAGAATATGCGTAGAAATTTGCAAAGACTTCCGATGTCAAAGGACACAAATTTATCGTGTTGTAAATTGTTATTAGAGTTGCGTAAGATCCTAATTATTTCTGTCTAGCCAACTGTGAATACAGCGAACAGCCATGCTTAATTATAATTCTTATTGAATTCTTATTTGCAAACAGGACATTATTCGAATATTTTCTATTTATTTTATATTCAGTTTTTTCTTTTTGTGTAAAAACAGTAAGATTTTTTTTTTTTTAATATTTATATTATGAAATCTATAATACTATTGCATTTCAGAATTTTTAGTTAGTAATATTATCTATTAACATGTTTTTATTAACTCGTTTTCTTGTCTGTCTGTTTGTTTGTTTGTTTGTCTGTTTGAGACAAATTTTGCAATCGATTTTAAACTAACTTCTCGATGAGTTAGAAACTTGAAACTTTAAACATAGCTCAGAACTGGATGATGCAATGCAATATTAACTAATGAATTTATTAATTAACTAATTAATTAATTAATAATATTTTTTAAATACAAAAACTATAGAAAACAACTACAGAGAATACAGAACACACACAAGACTAAAAAGCAGAAACTAATTATTTAAATAAAAAATCATTTTAATATACCACGGTTTTAAAACGGATTAAAAAGTATAAAATAATTTCTCCCAGTTTCATAAAGATTTTTAATTAAATAATTTTTAAATAAAATATATAAAAAAAACTTTTTAAAAACCACGCTTATATTTAAATGCACTAAAAAGAGGAAAATAAATTTTTTGAAAAGCGTGGAGCGCCACGAAACTATATTTCGCAATGATGATTAAGCGCTCCACGCTTTTAAAATTTTTTATTTTTCTCTTTTTAGTGCATTTAAATATAAGCGTGGTTTTTAAAAAGTTTTTTATATATTTTATTTTCTGCTTTTTAGTCTTGTAATCGGTTTTTTTTTTGTAAATGTTAAAATATTGTGTTGTCTCCTAGAATGAAACTACATGTAAAATTTCAGTGAGATCAGATGATAGGAAGTGGTCTAAAAATTGGTTACAAGATATGACTGACCGTGACAACAACAGTGTGAGCTAATATAAGCGGGGTAAAAAATGTGGGGCACAACAACAGCTACTCCCTGAACTCTTTACTATTATCTATCACATGCATTTAAAATCTTACAAGTATATTGTCATAGCTATTAAAAATTCACAATCACAAATTTTCAGGTCAATCTGTATGTATACGGTTATAAATCTGTATGGGGTCAGTTTTAAAAACGTAGTATATTAATTTTCTGTTTATTTAAATAATTATTTCTTCTTGTGTAAAAACAAAAATGTAAATTTTTTTTTTAATATTTATATTATGAAATCTATAATACTATTGCATTTCAGGGTTTCTCTTAATAATAATATCTATTTTAATCTGTTATCGTTTTGATCAAAATACATATAAGAGGATAGATACATATTAGAATAGATAATATTGTTTCAAATTCTGATTGTCATGTTTGATTGCAATTTTTTTATTACTGTTTCAAAGGCAATATTTATTTTTGGAAAAAATGCAAACATTATTATTGTTTATTGTTTTCTAATAATAAACAATAGTTAATGAATTATTATATTATCAAGGAAATACAATTATTATAATAATTTATGTTAATTTTGACTAAAACTGTCAAATTTTTATTTGTAAAATACATACATACACAATCACGCCATGTATCCAAAACGGTGTGGCATAAACTCTTTTCACTATGTCGAAATTCATTTTCATAAAACATTCCTACTTAGGGATATTTCAAATATATTCATTTGACTAAACATTAATTTGTAAAATATATAAGTATATAGAATTTATCAAAATTCACGGAAATAGATAAATTTTCAAATAAACTCAATCTTTGATCAAATATATCAGTTTTAAACTAAAACTATTTTTCTTTTATGTAAATGCAAATTTTTGGCAAAAATTGTCTTATTTGAATCGAAATCTTTGGAGATTAGTTTGTAAAACTTGATGAAAAATATCAGTGTATTTGCATTTCGCCCATCAGATTGCAAATATTTATTTATTTTATTTATTTAAAATACTGTCTAACAGGAGATTTCCTGATAAACAAGACAGTATACAAATAATTACACAATAAAGAAAAATACATATACTCTCGTACAAATGATGTAATATTTAAAATAAACGCAAGAAAATTGCTTTCTAGTTTTAGTAACATGATATATTAAAATAAAAAGCTTTCTGATTATGTTTCAATATACTCTACATATATCTTTAGCGATATTATTTTATTTTTTTATTTTAATATGATGGGATCTGAATTTTTTTCACTACGTTAACATAATATACTATTTTAGATAAAATATAAATACAAAAGTAATCTAATTTACATTATAAAATAAATAAATAAATTAGGAAATAAATTTGGACGTCTACCGTGTAAATAAAGTTTTGTTTAACGAGAGAATATTTGGTGGCAGGAATCAAAGACCTCTGACTCTGATGAATGTGAACAATAATGTATTGATTGCACAATATTTCAATTTCGTCATCATCATCATCATCATCTGAATTTCTAGCTCATTATACAAGTTTCTAAGCGTTCTCTGTGTAAAGTTTCTAAACTCTATGTATGTATGTATGGATATCTGTGTGTTACATACATACAACATAATATAACGCCGCGTTCAGAGCATCTAAAGCCATAATGACATTTTAACTGCTACAAACATTTAACCTTTTCACAGATGACACATTCACACACTCACTCACTCACTAAAACAGTGTTCCTCAACGTTTTAGCAATATATATATATATATATATATATATATATATATATATATATATATATATATATATTTTAGTCTGTGTATAGCTGAGTACTTTTTATTTCTGGGATACATTGCATATTTAAAAACATATTGTATATATAATTTTGAGGCATATTGAATATATGATTCTTTTAAACACATTGTATATGATTATTGTCGTCGCAGACTTATTTCGATACTGCTTGTAAAATGTCTTTTCAATATTTATTCCATTTAACAAACATTTAAAAATGTATTATTTCTTTAAACACATGATATTTTAAACAGAAAATAGATTTTTCATTATCTCCCCGTACACTTATTTCAAGAATACAGCTTGCCTATGTAGATATATTTAAAAAAAAATCATGCATTACGTATTTGTATAATGCTTAAAAAATCTATATTAAAATATAAAACACATAGATTCGGATAGACTCAGAACTGAAATCAGGACCTGAGATTCGGATCCGAGATCCGGATATCTGAATTAGAGATCCGGTTATCCGAAATCCTAATTATCTGGATATCCAGATAATTTTGGATCTAGATCTAAAATTATCCATATTCAAATATAGAAAAATGCAGTACCTTGTCGTTGATCTTGTGATGCAGTTGGTTAGCGTAGTTGCCGGCGCAAGTAGAAGGTACCGGGTTTAAACACTGGCAAGGTCAATGCTTTTTTCTTCATTTAAAAATTAACTAATGATTTAAATAGTTCATCAAAATAAATTAATGCCGATTTAAAAATAATAAAATAAAACTACTATAACTTAAGATTACTATTTACAAGTTTGAGATTCGCTGCATTTAAAGTATGACTCGTTTCTATAAATTTTACTTCGTTCGTTTTTAATTTAGGAGAACGCGACAAAATTAAAATGAATAATAATAATAATAGTAAGCGAAGTAAAGTGAACAAGTACCATGTTGCTCATAGCTTCCGTATTGATTACTCAGTCGCTGTGTTTTTCTATTTCATTGTCAGCATGTTTCTATTTTTAGATACGGATCTGTCAAAAATAGAAATGCAAATGACAGAAGCGTATAGTATTGTATTACGTTTATTCTCGGATTTTTTCCCATTCTTTATGCAGTAAATAAAATAGACAAAATAATAATGAAATGTATGGTTTTGTCACTGAAGCACGTACTGATAAACGTGTTGCGTCTTCTTTTTCTTTATGGTATAGTTGGTTTGATGTCACTTGGATGTTTATCTGATTGTATTTTCTTTATTAAATTTAATGTTGTTGTGGTTTATACATGAGTGGTGACCACCACTTCACGGCCATACGACTTTAATCCTTTAATCAGTCCAGGATATGTCTTTGGGGCACATCTTAACTTTATATCGCGATATGTTACATGTTCTTTTTATGTTTTTTTTTTTTTTCGATAAAAAAATGAATTTATGAATGGAATTATTATTCAATTTTATTTATTTTCTCATACATTTTTCGTGTGTGCTCCAAAGACACAACCTGGACTGAAATGCAGGGTTGGGCTGTTTGTGATTTTTTTACGATTTTCGAAAATAAAGAGTTTATTAATTATTTTTATGCACTTATCATAATTTTATAGTAATATTTAACATAAACTTGCTTCTCTAGGTCCTGCAACTTTATATTTTTTAGATTTTAGTCAAACTTTCTACGTAAATACATTTTACAGTTTATCTACCACTTAGTGCACAAATCTCTTTGAAGGTAATGTTTATTATATTTAAATCATTGATTAATATTAAAAAAATCAAATGAATAAAATTGTGATTTATATCATAATTTAAATCCTGCTCAAATGTAATAAAATAATCAGGTTTGATTAGGGTTAAAATGAAAATTACATTTTTATAATATTCTATTTTCGTAATTATTTGTAGAAGGAAGAAATTTTAATACCATATCCAACATATTTAATTTTTTCTGTGTAATAATCGTTAATGAGTAGAGTTCTATATACTTTTTCTACGACTGTACAATAGGAAATTATACTTTCAGTCTGACATGACATTTTAAAATAATTATAACAATTATTTCATTGTATTATAATAATAGCGCTAACTCTTCAAATATAATTAGAAACTGTTGAATAATAAATTTACGAAAATATAGTTCATGTATGACATGAGTAATAAATAGTATTATTTATTAAGAAACATATATTGAAAATATTCTAGAATGGGAGTGGAAAAAAAAAATTAAATTATTTACTAGCGTCACAATATCAGGAAAATTTTTATAAAAATAATAAATATTTTCTAAAAGGAAAATATAATCTTAATTAGAATATGAAAATTAATTAGAAATTAAGAAACAATTTTTATTATAACTTGTGTTACATAAATTTCTAGGATGTAATTTAGCATATTTCAAGAGAATATAGTTCAACAGAGCGCATTTTTAAAAAAAAATCAAGGTCACCCAATAATAAAACATGAATTATTTATCATTTGAGGCGTGTATAAAAATACACATTGATCTATCGTTATTTTTTTTTTCCTTTTAATAAATTAAAATATCCTATAAATACAATCTATTTAATATATAATATTCGTATCTATTAATCGATATATAACTTTTCTAAAGAATTACTTTAAAAATAATTTTGTTCAGTTACGTAGATGGATTGCTATATTTAGCTTTAATTTTATAAATTATATATAAATATATATTTCTTTGCAATTATAAATATTTAGTCTTGACTTTTCTAATGCTAGCTTTACACGATACATTTTTCTTAAAAAAAAATGTACAATTTCTTTTTATTACACGATCCAATATTCGATTCTATATAGTTACCTAGATCATTGTTGTAATATTTAAAGCAGGGCTTCGAACCGGAACTGAACCGAAAACCGAAAAAAACCGTAATTTTTTTCTAGAACAAAAACCGAAAATGAACCGAATTACAGTAAATAACTGTAATGACATTTATATCATTTATCCTGATAAAGACGGATGTTGAGTTTCGTCGAAATTAAATATTAATGCAGAACTTTAACCTAAAGCAGTTTTATTTTAATCTTTCAATTGTTTGATCGATTGTCTTAATATTGTTATCAATGTGCTTGTTTCTATATATAGAAATCTGTACCCAGTTTGTTCATGATAGTCTTATAGAAATATGTGTTTTTCGTGCATTTTCGACGCGAAACTGAATGTGCAACGAAATTAGAAACGTCAAACTCCCATTTAGATTATGTATTATTATCAATTCATATTTATATATATGTATATACAATTTTTTAAACAAATTTATATTTAGATGAAGCAGTAAAATATTATTATTTATGAAGATAGATATAAAATATATTGTAAAAATATAATATATCATTGCGCATGTGTCTATCTATACATTTTATTCTATAACATGTAATACGTTTAAATTTTGTTATAATTTTATATAGAAATTATATAAATTTTTGTATAAAAAAATACATCGTGTAAACCCAGCATAATATTAGTTGTTTTATGAAAATTATTAAATTATTGTTTCACGGCTAGGAATTTATGCATAGATTCTGTAAATGTGAAAATATGTGACGTTATTTCTTTTTACTAATTTCAATTGTTATATTATGCGAAGTGATAATGTACATGATTTATATATTTACTACATATTTACATATTTAACTCACGTTTATTTTAAAAAAATAATTCTTGAAAATAGAAACATTACATAATTAGAATTAGATTACATATTAAGTATTTACATCTATTTTTTCCTTGTATTTTTAATGGGGAAATACTGTCTACTAGAAATTTGTGCAATCTAACATTGAATACTAATGTCATTTGCATTATGAATGCCAAATTAGTTATTTGAAATTATATACATATGTGTAAGAAATTCAAGCTACTGTTCATAATTTGCAATTGTATTATATTTGCTTATTCAATCATTTAAAAAAAATCTGCCTCGGCCACCACAGCACTGACCGTCATCTTATTAAATAAATTTATGGAATAGAAAAATTTGTATAAGAACTACTGCAGTCATATGGTAACTGAAAACAAAACTATCTTGACATAAATATGCCACCTATTTACAGAATTATATACAGGGTGTTCGTTCGCTTGGTTGATATAGGGCAATAACATGGGATTTCGATAATATGCAGAATACTACTTTCTGAAGTAAAATTCGAAGAAATACTTAGAATACTTTTCGATAAGGAATAAAAAGTTATATAATTTGGTTTTAGTTTTAATTTGCTAGCATGTACCGTTTGGGCGGTAGAATTTTTTTTAAATGTTTTTTAGAATTTTCAATAATTTTTCCTGCTAAATCAATATGAGTTAGAGAAAAAAGTTACTTAGCTGTTATGTATCTAATTTTTTTCTCAATTTTACTGAATTTTTTCAGATTTTTTTGAGCAAATTTTGAAGATAGTCTTTTTTTGGAAATAAGACTTTCTTTTATTGTAATTTTTTAAATTTTTATTGTAATTTTATAAATTTTATGTAAATTTACTAATAATTTACAAAATTATAATCAAAAATCTAATAAAAAAATAAACACTAACTAAATTCGACTTAGAGCTTTCAAAAAGGCTTTATTTTATTGACAACAACAAATAATTTTATCATTAGAAGTATGAAAAGTTGACAAAAAAGCATTCTTTTATTGACAATAATTATTCTTCTAATAAAGTTTAAAATCGATGCATTTTGGTCAGTTTAAAATTGACTTTAGTTAAAGTATTTATTATGAAACTGGCCGTTACTATGATTTTTCATGTAAATTTAGACTGATTTTTTAATAAGATGAAATTGTAATTGAAAAGATTGACTGAATTTTGTGTTTTGATATTAAATCAGACAACCATATTACTCTCTCATTGAACTACTTTCCCCAAATTTGCGCATTGCAAAAATAACGATTCGTTAAAATATAATCACGCGATGAAATTGTGTAATTTGGAAAGTGGAAAAAAAAAACGACACGACTGATACGCGTTTAGTTGTTAGTTACTATACACAATCAGCTGTTCGTTGTGTGTGGTGTGTATCGAGTTACGACATACCGAATGCAGGTTATCTCTGTCTATTGTGTTATTGTTTTGGTGTCAAAGAAAGTACGGCGTTTTGGGTTAATTGAATAGTGGCCTCGCGGTGGATGCATTTTTTCGAAATTGATGTCATGTGTTCTTATTTATATGATTCTTTTAGTTCATATGTGTTTTGATAGATTTTTTTCTTACGTTGAAATTTTCATATGTTTAGAAACTGGTTTTGGAGTGCAGATAAAGATTTTTAGGCTAATATTTGTTAGGTTAGGCTAGAACAAAAATGTGATTGGTAAATTTGTACGTATGTTGCAGAAGAATATTTGGTTCAATGTCAGTTTTTTATTTACAGATTTCAAAATAACATAATAATAATCTTAATATCTTCTTGACGGTGCTCATTTAGAGTACGTAGATGAATTTGTATATTTGGGTAGTTAGTTATTGTAAGGATGGATGCTTTGATCGTGAATTTGAAGAAGAGTTAATGCTGGTTGTAAGGTTTTGGGTGCTTTTGCTAGGAATGTAAATGTTTCCAAAGAAGCCCCCCGTTTGAGAATATACAATGCTGTTTTGGTGCCTAATACTTTGGTGTAATAGAGGCTTTCCTTTTAGGTGCTTGTTACTCCAGCGTGAACTGTTCGGAGCTGTTTCGAGCTGTTCCTAAAAGGTTTATTTGAATGATTTTGATGGTATACGTTTGCGTGGACGTCCGATGAGTAGTTGGAGTGGTATGATTGAGAGTGTTTTGTGTGAACGAAAGTTTCCAAGTAGTAGGAATAAAAGAGCATGTATGAGAGGAGGAATTATGAATGTGAATGAAGCGAAAGTTGCTTGTTTGGATAGGAATGTTTGGAGTCGACTGATTTCGGGATGATGAAAAGAATTTGTGCCACACCCTTTTGGGTACATGGCGTGATTGTGTATGTATGTATGTATTACGATGACTTTAAAAGGGTGTAGCACAAACTCTCCACTATCCCGAAATCAGATTCCTCCAAATATTCTTATCTAGACAAGCAACTTTAACTTTATTCACATTCATCCTAACTTATTTCATTCATGCTTTTCTATTTCAACTACTTGGAAACATTTGCACACCCAAGCCACTCTCTCAATCATATCACTGCACCTACTCATGCATTTGAAATGTAAACTACGCAAAAATATGAATTAAATGTATAGAATATAAACAATTATGTAAAAAAATCACACATTTATCATTCTTCTGACCATATATACAAATAATGCTTCGAAAAAGTGATCAGACAACCTTGAATCAGTAAAGAAATAATGAAATACTTGAAAAATACATAATTTTATGTGTTTTTTGTTTATAAACTTATTTAATCATTAATCAAAACATTTGTCTATAGCTATTCCATATATAATAATATATTTGAAAAATGCCAATTTTATGATTTCTTTTTTTTTTGTTATTGTAACTCATTTGATTTGTCTAGTCAGTCATTTCCATATTAAGAAACATATATTACGAACATAGTTTAGAAAAAAAAAACAAACTTTATCTGTAATAAATTAATAATTATTAGTAGACTGAAACATGTAGCAATGATAATTTATTAAAGGTGATAAAATGTTTCAAAGAATTTTTAAGTTGAAATCACATGCTCATCACGTGCGGCACGACCGGGCTATTACACATACATTCAATCACTTGTCGTACAGTTTAGAATGTGACACCATCGAAACGGTGCTTAGACGGACACGATTAGAGAATGTGACAAACTGGATTGCTATAGTTAATGAAGCTGTCGAAAAAAATGCCGCGTAGGTTGACTACTAAACAAAAATTCTTATTTTTTGTTTATTAGAAAAAAAACTTAATTGTATTTATTTATTTATAATTTGTTAAATTAAAATATATATATATATATATATATATATATATATATATATATAACAGTAAAAAATCTTTCAAAACTCAATATATTTAAATAAAACAGCTTTAGGTTGCAGTTCTGTATTAATATTTATTAATAATCGACGTTTCGACCAACTGAACGTCTTCATCAGGAAAAATAATACAAATAACATTTACAGTAAGAGACAGTTACTAGATCATAAAATTTATAAATTTTTAATTAAAATCGATAAAAAAAATCAATATAAAAGTCGTAAAATTTTAAAATATTTGAAATATTAACAAATTTTAGAAAATTCAAAATTATAATTAAATACACTGTAAAAAAATTGGACAATTTTACAGAAAATCTCGGGGAAACAATTTAATAAGTATGTAAATTTACAGACATCACAGGAAATTTTTTAGATAATATGAATATAAAATACGTTTACTTACTTTTTCGGTAAAAAGAAAAACATATTTAATATGGTAAATTAATTATTTTACTTAAAATTACTAAATTATATTTTTTTAACAGAAAAGTCATGTAAAATATCGGTTTTGCTGAAATTATATGTAATATTTTTACTAGGTTTTTCTGTAAAATGGCAACTTTTTTTACAGTGTACATTGTAAAATTAGTATGATGATTATTATAAATTTTCACCGATTTTGTACATTTTAATATTTTAGCATTTTTAATATTTATTACAATTTTTATTGCTTCTCTTATCAATCTATTCTTAATGACAGTAGATTGATAAGAGAAGCAATAGAAATGTATAAAGAAAAAAACAGTCAGTGTGAAGGGACTGATTTAAATAAAATTTAGCTTTTTTTAATTAAAAATTTATAAATTTTATGATCTAGTTACTTATTTTGTTACCTAGTAACTTGTTTCTATGTTCTGCTTTGTCATTTGTTTTATTTTTTCTGATGATGATGTACATACATAGAATACAATTTTTGTCAAATACTGAAAGAGCTTTAATCAACATCTGAGGAGCAGACTTTCAAAATGCATTTTGTCCAAAATGTAAAATTTTTAGTTTGTGATGGTATTACGTTCTATGCGCAAACACGCATCTTTTAAGACAAATTCGACATTTAAAACGCATATTGTCCCGTCTGAAATAAATATTGAAAGTTACTTGGACATTCAAAACGCGTTTTGTCCAATGGGCACGTAATGTACTTTCAGATTTAGTCAAAAACGTTTTGCCTCTTTCTGAAAATTATGGAATTTGGACAAAACGCATTTTGAAAGTCTGCTCCTCATCTATTAACATATTGAATGTGCACGATTTATCGATCATTCTCTATATTAATAAACAAGGAGATAATATTATAGATTACGTTCGCATTTTTACTCATAATATACCGGGTGTCTACTTTTTTTTTGTTACATAGGGAATACAATGCTAAAATTTTCATTTGGTGATAAATTTTCCCCTAATTATTATAGAACAAAAGTACAAATACAAAAGTTGTTTAGAATTCAAAAATGCATCAAATGATGCCAAATTTATCAATATAGGATGTTCTGATCAAGAATTAGAAGCAAATTAAAATTTCCATTTTTGCGCTCTTTACATCAAAGTGCCATGGAAATTAAACAAATAATTTCATTTCTTCTGGAGTTTGAGTTTGACAGATCGTATTTATTTTATTGTTACGTTCTGTATTATTATTATTATTATTATTATTATTATTATTATTATTATTGAAAATAATGAATAAACTTAATGTAAATGAAAAGCTATTAAGTATAAAAAGTATTAAGTATTTATTATTTATTACAATGAAAGGGTATTTTACTCGGCTGTACACTACGTACTAGCTGTGGTTTTAAATTGTGAATGTCTCCATTATAATTTTAAGTAATTGTTTAATTTATTTATTAACTTCAAGTTATAAAAACAATACATTTGAATTAGATGACTGGCATTATGCCTAATATATTTATTATAATAATTTAAACTTATCCCTGAGGATGCTGTAAGTTGTGCAGTGAAACGTCGGATAAGAGTTTAATAAATAGTAAATAGCTGAACTCCGTAAAACTTTCTTTATTTATTACAATATTCAATATACCTATAAAACAGAAAAATTCATGAATACAAGATATAGGAGAACAAAAACGAAACTAACAATTTAAATTAAATGTTCAAATAAATCGCCATTAACTGCCAAACAATAACCTAATCTGTTATAAAATTCGTGACGTACAGAGCTTAATTGTGTTTGTGTTATATTATTGCACTCTTCAACAATGGCATTTTTCAAATCAACAAGATTTTTGATATGTCGTTTATAAATTTTCTCCTTCAAATATGGCCATAAAAAGAAATCGCACGGTGCTAAATCGGGCGATCTAGCTGGCCAATTAATTGGACCACCTCTACCAATCCATGAATTTGGAAAACATTGATCCAAATATAATTTAATGTTGCAGCTGTAATGTGCCGGACATCCGTCTTGTTGATACCAGACAACATTATCTTGAGTTGCACACTCTTCTAACTGCGGACCAATATGATTTTGCAACATATCCAAATATTTTTCGTTGTTTAAATTATTTTCAATAAAAAATGGCCTAATTATACACCTGCCAAAAATTCCAGCCCATACATTAACTTTTTCTGGATATTGGGTACGTGTTGCTACCATTAAATGAGGATTTGTTTGGCTCCATATTCTAAAGTTTTGTGTATTAGGTTCGCCGTGTAAAGTAAACGTAGACTCGTCAGTAAAACAAATAGATTTCAAGAAGTTTCTGTCTAAATTGGATTTTTCCATAATAATGTTACTAAATTCGCTTCTAGCCATTTTATCCGCTTCAAATATCTCTTGGTGCGTGGAATATTTATAAGAATGATATTTTTCATTTTTTAGTACCTTATGTATTGTTGAAGGATGCAAATTTAATTCAGCACCAAGTTGACGCACACTAACATTTGGGTTTTCCGTTACACACAAAAGTATATTCAATGTATTTTCTTTAATTGCATTTTGATTTAAATTCTCCTCCTGATCTTCTGCGTTGATTTTTCTACAATTTTTACAACGTTTTAACACACTTCCAGTTTCTTCGAATTGTTTAATTATCCTACGAATAGTCATAGCGGAAGGTATGGGACGGTTTTCAAAGAAAGCGCTGAATAAATCTCTTACTCGTCGTATCGAATTTCCAGTAAAATACCATTTTACGCACTGAACTTTTTCATTTACCTTTATTCATTATTTTCAATAATAATGATAATAATACAGAACGTAACAATAAAATAAATACGATCTGTCAAACTCAAACTCCAGAAGAAATGAAATTATTTGTTTAATTTCCATGGCACTTTGATGTAAAGAGCGCAAAAATGGAAATTTTAATTTGCTTCTAATTCTTGATCGGAACATCCTATATTGATAAATTTGGCATCATTTGATGCATTTTTGAATTCTAAACAACTTTTGTATTTGTACTTTTGTTCTATAATAATTAGGGGAAAATTTATCACCAAATGAAAATTTTAGCATTGTATTCCCTATGTAACAAAAAAAAAGTAGACACCCGGTATATTATAAATGTTGGGTGAAAGATAAAAAAAAAGAATTAACCTGCCTAAGTTAACTGTTGTAATGTTTTACTGCGTATATACATGTATGTCCTACTTTCGCTTGAAGAAAGTACATCATTATAAACAAACACTTTAAAATATATAAGCATCACAATTTTATATATGTGTTATGTGTATGTGTGTTCGGATGTTTGTCTGTCTGTGTGTTATTAATGATCATCTTACTTCACTTCCTCACTAACTTGTCACTTCATTTCTTCAAGTAGGTTTCAATTAGATGAAGATGTTTGGAGGTTAAATAAGTTCTTTTTATATTTAAGATGTTTTGATATATTTGCAGAAAAAATATATAGGTCCATATTCCCACTTCTTTTGTTTATGAAAAAAAATGTTTTTATTTTTTACTTTAAAATAAATTTTTACTTCTATCTCTTATTAAATATGAATAGTATTTATGTTTTTGATATACATTTTTTATATTTTATATTATAAAATTTAATTAATCTAATTAAAATTACTTAATAAGTAATTTTAAGTAAACATCAAAAGTAATTTTGATGAAAATCACTTTTGAAAGTGAGATGAGAATACGGATCCCATAATTATGAAATATAAAAAAGGGACACTTCAAATTTTATTTAAAAAAAATATTTGTATTTCTATTTTAATTCTTAAAAAATTTAAAGTATACAATGAATTCTAATAAAAAAAATAATATCCATAAACAAAACTTGTAAATAAATTAAACATTGAAAACCCATTTACATTAATAAAGTTCCAAACTGATTGTTGCACTGAAAATAATAGAAAGACATAATGTAAATGAATTTACTAAAATATTAGGTTTATTCACGGACCATATTAGTATTTTATGTAAAACGGGACATTTTTATGTTCCGGTGCATTCTTTGGGGACACTGGGACAGTATTCATAAAAACGGGACTGTCCCGATCAAAACGGGACGGATGGTATCTCTAGCCATAGATTCTATTGAAAAATTAATGGTAATAATAAAGATATATTTCCTGCAAAAATTTCTATGTTCGTATAAAAAAAGTAAGTTTTAAAATTTTAAATTTTACATAAAAAGTATTGGCTAGTAATATTTCGAATACTATTTTAATGGATTTTTATTAAATTTGAGTAATATTTTGACTATAGTTTTTTTACTGCAATTTTTTTTAAATATTCTTTATTATTGTACATTGAAAATGTTATTATTATTACTTATCATAGTAAAGAATCTTTTAGAACTCATTATATTAAAATAAAGCTTTTTCATTTTATTATTACTTATGTTTTGAGATAGTTTTTTTTTTTCTTTTTAAATGCGTGTTTAATTTTTATATAATTGGATTGATGTTAGAGAAATTTTCTGTTTATTTTGTAAATGATATTAATGTCAAATAGATTAATTGATGATAAATGGACATATATGAAGATTTCTAGAACTGATTTAATTATTTGTTTTTTCATTAGAAACTAAATATTTTTTATATCAGTTACCATATTTTCTAAATGAAACACGAAGCTATATCTTTTGTTATCTTTACACGATGCAATTTTCTGTACAAAAAAATGTATAATATTCTGTACAAACGAATAGATCGACCACGGCATATCAGGCTAGAAAATTTTATAAATTTAATGAATACCAGTCGGGAAAGTATGAACTATGAATTATGTATAGTAAAAAATCTTTCAGAACTCATTATATTAAAATAAAACTGCTTGAAGTTAAAGTTCTATATTAATATTTACAGTGAGTGATCGGTTAACGAACAGTTCGGACTGCGAACAATTCGGACAACAAACACTTTCACAAAAGATTTTTGTGCTCGGACAACAAACATATGTTTGGATAATAAACTTTCTGAACCTCTTATAAAAAATAAATTAAAATAAAAATAAAAATATTAGATAATCTGGCAATATTATGAGGATGATCGGTTAACGAACATTTCTGTTTACAAACATAGTCTTGGAACAAATTATGTTGGTAAACCGATCACCTATTGTATTTAAAATTGACGTGGAGTTTCGTCGAAACGTCGATTTTAAATAAATATTAATACAGAACTTTAACCTAAAGCAGTTTTATTTTATGGATTATGTATTTACATTTTAATATTTTACAAATTTTCTGTCTTGTTTTGATTATTCTAAGACAAGAAATGTAATACTTTTACTAAATTCTTGATTAAATATACTAATATACTAGTATACTAATGTATTTTTTTTGTTATAGGTACGTAATGTTTTTTTTTATAAACTGTCCATTATTTTCGATTGGTATGTATGATATTCCACATATTAGTTTTATCAAGAACTTTATGTACATTAGTTTGTAGTAATTAAATATCTATAAGTTCGAAGTATTCGGAAAATTAGTACGTAGACCCAGTTCTAATGGTTCTATTCGGTTCACATCTGTAAGATCTGTAGCGTTATAGAATATTTTGTCTTTTTTCTATCAATTTACTAGAAAAAAGACAAAACAATCTGTAACACTACAGATATGAGCTGAATAGATCTATAGATTATTAATAAAAATTAATACAGAATTAAATCTTAAATTGATTTTATTTCACACAATTTTGTGATATATTGAAAGAGCTTTAATTAATGGATGAGGCTATTTATACATACGGTATGTATACGCAATTGGCTATTTATACGTACTAAAAAAAAACCTAAACCAACCTACTAACCTAACCTACCCTAAATAGCCAATTGCGTATACATACCGTATGTATAAATAGCCACTTTCTTAATTAATATCTATTAACTGATTGAATGTGCACAATTTATCGATCATCCTATATATTAATAAACAAGGAGATAATATTATAGATTACATTTGCATTTTTATTCATAATATATATTATAAATGTTGGAAGAAAAAAAAATTAATTAACTTGCTTTTTTTCAAATTTATAAATATGATCCAATAAAATTGTACAATAGTAAACTAAGCGTATCAATTTTTATATTTCAAATGATATTTTCCATATATTTATACATATTTAAATAATACATTAAAATCGAATTTTAATTATATGCGATAAGTCTATATTTAGTCATAAAAAATAAGTAAACTTACATAAAATATACGTATTTTATATTCATATTATGTAAAAATTTTATTGTGACGTTTGTAAATTTACATATTAAACTGGTGTAAAACAGTTGCCCCGGGTTTTTATGTCAAATTACCGAATTTTATTTCCAGTATATATTAATATTTTGATAAAATTAATTTGTTTGTTTTATCGAAACGGATTTCCAGCGAAATGAACAGATTCTGAAAGAAAATTGAAAAATTGCATCATTACATTTCTATTGGTAACGATATTAAATAACAAGTCATTATTTTTTTATGTCTTTCTTATCAAAAATAATGAAACGTTTTGATGTTACGATCATTAAAAATTAATTACTTACTGTTTTAGTATTATGTCATAACTATAGTAACAAATTGGTTTTTCGATATTTATGTTGGATCTTGCATTTTATTTTATTTTCTTTAAAATAAAACAACTTTATGTTATAGTTCTGTATTAATATTTATTAATAATCGACGTTTCGACGAACTAAACGTACGTCTTCAGGAGGAAAAAAGACACAAATTGCATACATAGAAACAAGTTATTAGATAACAAAATAAGTAACTATATCATAAAATTTATAAATTTTTAATTAAAGGAAGCAAAATTTTAGATACATCAGTACCTTGACACTGATTGGTGTTATCTTTTTTTTTTTAATTTCTATTGCCTCTCTTATCAGTCTGCTGTTAATATTGATGCGTCTAGCAATTATTACAGTATCTTCGAATTTTACATCATGAAGATGTTAAGCAATAGCAACTTTTTCTCTTTTTTTACAGTTCGAAAAAATTACTAAATTTGTTTTTAACATGTAGGAAATAACATTTTCCATTTCAACAGAAATTTTGTAAAAACAAATATATCAAATTTCACTCACAATATAGTAAACATATACTCGTATTAGATAATTTCTATGTATTTGTTTTGGTATTTTTCTGGGAAAAAGTTGTCCACTTTTGTGGATTTTTTCGTGTTTTCCTTATTGATAATATCCTTATCAAATATTGTGGTTGAATATTGGAATAACTGAATATAGATAACAAATATATTTATATACCTACGAGTTATTTCTCATGCAGAATTTTTCTGCGGTGTTTAGTAGATAAAATAGCAAAAAAACATAAATCTTACTCTAGTTTTAAACCAGAAACTTAAGTACCGACTGAAATTCAAGAATTCCTAGGAATTCATTATCTATTTTATATTATACTATATTCTCTTTAGCTATAGTAACATATAAAAAATATTAGTTTTTAAATGAATTGTAATTTATTTTCTAATTCTCTGGTGGATTATAGATAACAATTATATATTGCATATATTCTAAATGTATAATAAATTATCCAACTAGAAAATTTCACAACTCTCAATAGGATATAAGTACAGAAACACAAATGAAATTGATTTATTTAACTCGTACATATGCAAATGAAGTAAAATGGCATCTCTCTCTCTCTCTCTCTTTCTCTATCTGCTTTAGGCGATAATAACGATAAATCAAAATTGTATTTATTGCCGTAGATTTACCGTTAATTATAATAGATATTACTCCTGTATTTATCGTATTAGGGTGGGTCAGTAATTACTGTTCTATCATTTGTTTCTGATTGTTTTTATTTTACAAATTTGTACAGTTGGATTAATCAAAGATATCTGTTTAATTTATATTAATTAGTGATATACATCAGAGTCAACCTAAACAATAATATTTTTCATATTTGAATGAAAAATGCTTTGTAAAAGATGTTTTATTTTAATTAGGGACAAGAAGTTATTTTTATTTTTATATAAATTATTAATCAAAGTAAGTCATATTTTATTAAGTTAAGTCATTACATCACACGGATTGATGTTATCTACTGTAATGATTTCAATTGTTTCTTTAATTAAACTACTATTAATATTATTGGGTCTTCTTATGATTATCTTCATATCTTTAAATTTTGCGTCATGAGATAATTCTGAAGCATATGCGATGGCAGATTTATCAGGATGGTTCAGACATTTGAACCTCTCTAATAGAAACAGTTCTATTTGTTTGTCCAAAGTAGACTTTATCGCATTTACATGAAGTTCTGATTGAAGAGGAACTATATCTTTTAACACTCTTCAACATGCATTGCAATTTCATGAAAATTGGGAACTTTAATATTCTTTTTTTTAATAGAATTTTGCTTATTAATTTGAAAGATATTTTGCGTTGTTAGTAAATTCTGTTTTGATCTATGAGATAAATAATTAGGATTCAAATTTCAAGCTGTTTGAAAGGTTAAGTCAATCCTCTAAAAAGCAGAATTAACTTATGGAGTTGCTTCAGTTTATTTGAATTAAACACGTCGGATTGAAAATATACTTACCTTGATAATTCAAAAATTATGCATCTTTTGTTTTTGTGTACGTTGCCCAAAGTACAGTATGAAAATCATTTTAAAAATTAGTCATCAAATAACAAATTCCAAATAACAGGTTAGGAATATGTCTTTTATTTTTTGCAAATATAGAAATAATTGTCTCTATTTACCAATAAAATCTTGAATTAAAACTGAGTTTATCTCAGTCCGTTTTCAATCTTTTGTCGGTAAACAGTACGAGTTTGTTCAATCCGTTAAAATTTCAAACGGTATTCTGAATCACTTCCTTCAAATGAAAATTTTGAGATTACGTAAGAAATCCCGCTATATAGCGAGACTTCTTGCGGAATCTTAGAATTTTCATTTTAACGAACCATTATTAAATTTATAACGGGCTGCGTTTTGTAAGCTTCCGCTAAAGTTTTAATAACGCTAAACTAAAGACAAATAACATTGAATCACGTGACTTTATGGTTAACTGATCGTTTAACGTAGAGTGTGCAAAAACTCCCTAATGAAATAAATATAGGTTTATAACATCCTAACCTAACCTGCAGATATTTTATTTATATACGTATGATAATAAATCATAAACATTGTTTTTTTTTGTATATTAATTTTTTTAATTCTTTTGAAATAAATTTTCAGTTTTGCTTGTAAATTAATATTACAAACTGGCCCGTATTGAAATGTAGAACGTAGACATCATAAAAAACAATTGGTCTAGGCTGTGTTTGGGTAGTAAATTTGTATAAAATATATTATTAGATATTAATAGAGTTCGGAAACATTTGGTACGCAGATTTTGCGCATCTGTACGTCTCGCGAGAAAACGAAATAGTTGCTAAATTTGTTTCATAGCCTAAAATGTTCGGTTTGATTAGGTCAATGACTCGACATTTATATATCTCTCTCTATTTATATATATATATATATATATATATATATATATATATATATATATATATGTACAATAAATATTTGCAAAAGGAAATCCTTCGGCTTATTTTCAAACTGGAACAATAAACATTTTTTATTCATTTCAAACAGTTCATTGAGACTTCAAATACAATTCATTAATTTAATTTTCTTCTTTAAACACGTGCGTGTCACGATCCAATTTTTTTCTACATTTTTAACGACTGTCGTATCACATATGATAAGGAAGCTATTGTAATCATACCAAATTTGAAATATCGAGATTTTTATAGATAAGAACGAATTTGACTGTTTTTAGCGTAATGTTCGTCTGTCGGTCTATCTGTGAAAACGTGTAGCGGTTGACCGAATTGTTATCAAATTTAAACTTCGGACGTGAATATTTCAATTTGATCAACTTTTGGTAAAAATTTGCCAGCCGGAAGTGATAATTCAGTGATGGCACTTTTATGTGTTTTACAATATCAGAGGCATATTTCAAAAAAACTTACTTAACAAAAGTTGCTAAACAAGTTATAGCTAAGAACTTTTATTTGGAACATTTTACGATCATTGATTAAAGTTGAAAATTAAATTAGAATTTTTTGTCTACATTACCGTCTACAAATCGAACCCAGGACCTTTCAGTTTCCCAAATTCTAAGACGATAGAGTTGACAAAAATTTTAAATTTAATTTTCAACTTTTATCAATGATATGTATTCGCACAGCAGTTGTTGTTTTACAAATTTTTTTATTCCATTTATTTAATACGGTGACGGTCGGTTCTGCAATGGCCACAGTTAATTTTTGTCAATGTTTTTAAAACTAATGGATGTTCGCTCAGTAAATAAATGACCGCGATAATTTACTTGTAATTGTAATAGGCAATATTACATTCGTTCGTTACTTAACAATTTACCAGTTCAAAAACCGTATTATATTTATTAAATTGTATTTGTTATCAAAAGAAATGTTCTGTTACACTTGATTTAAATATATAGTAATATTAATATTTTGGGGTAAGTTACGATAATAAATTACCGGTAATTTAAATATCACTAAGTACATATGCAATCACGTTATATACACCCAAAATGATGTGGCACAAACACTATCCCGAAATTAGTTTTCTCCAAACATTCCTATCCAAACAAGCAATTGCAGCTTCATTCACATTCATCTTAACCTATCTTAACATGCTTTTCTATTCCTATTACTTGGAAACTTTTTCTCACGCAAGCCACTCTCGCAATCATACCACTCCATCTACTCATGGGAAGTTCAAGCAAACGTATATTTTGTTACTTATGTATTACGTTGTATTTTTATTTTCTGTAAATCATTGTTTTTGTCAGCTTGAAAAAAAGAGGTTATTTATAGATTTCGCAACAGAAACTAGTTATTTATATATATTAGAATAAATTTATTTAGCTATATTTTACATAATTATTTGGAACGATAATCTAATTAGTATAGTAACTAATTACCTTTTTAGTTAGAAAAAAAGAGTTATTTATATTGATTTTATTGTCTAATTCTAAAAATACATTTTTATTTATATTTGTTTATTTTTATTTAACAATATTTTATAAATAATTTTATTCTAGAACGCAAATATTATGTATTGCAAACATATATGTTAATAGTTTTTATTTATTGAAAAGGTAGACTAATCAAATAAGTTAAAAATAACTTTGTTTATTTCTAAATTCTTATAATAGACTATAAAATATACAGAGAATTTGAATTAAATTACTAAATTTTTGATTATTTGTTTATAGTTTATAGTTATCTCATCTACATATTAGTGTTTATCGAATTGAAAATATACTTACCTTGATAATTCAAAAATTATGCATCTTTTTCTTTGTGTACTTTGCCCAAAGTACAGTATGAAAATCATTTTAAAAATTGGTCATCAAATAACAAATTCCAAATAACAGGTTATGTTTATAATATGAAGAATAGGAATATGTCTCTTATTTTTTGCAAATATAGAAATAATTGTCTCTATTTAGCAATAAAATCTTGAATTAAAACTGAGTTTATCTAATTAGTATGGTAACTAATTACCTTTTTAGTTAGAAAAAAGAGTTATTTATATTGATTTTATTGTCTAATTCTAAAAATACATTTTTATTTATATTTATTTATTTCTATTTAACAATATTTTATAAATAATTTTTTTCTACAACGCAAATACTAGGTATTGCAAATATATGTTAATATTTTTTATTTATTGTAAAAGGTAGACTAATCAAAAAAGTTAAAAATAACTTTGTTTATTTCTAAATTCTTAGAATAGACTATAAAATATACAGAGAATTTGAATTAAATTACTAAATTTTTGATTATTTGTTTATAGTTTATAGTTATCTCATCTACATATTAAGTGATTGAATGAAAATTGTTACTTGAAATAAATTTTAGAGAAATATATAACTGATGATCGATTTATTCTACTTTTCTTAACATAATATACTATTTTGTATTTATACATTAGACAGATTGAAGGTATTTCTTTAAGACTGCGAGACAATTTTTTATATATATATATATATATATATATATATATATATATATATATTTCCCATGCAAAATTCAGCAAAAAATTACAAATAACCCGACTTGAACCCTAGACTATGCAAAAAAAAATAAACAACAGTCTTTGAAGGACATTTCAGCAGGCAAACTAATATATTAAGCATCATGGAAATAATAAATTATAAGCTACTACGTACAGTACATATATTTAAACAACTCAAATTATAACCTCAAAAATGCACTTAATTTAATTCTGTTTAATACCAGTTCACGTTTACCCTGTAAGTTAATAAAATTTACCTGTCGAGGCAAACTGGAGAGGAAGAATTGAAATTTGGATTCGTTTAATTATGATTAAAAATCGAAAATTTAATTATTGATCGATCGAGGTAAACGGCGATAAATAAATTGCGAATTGTGTTTTTAAACTGAAGTTGAAGTGAAACTTTCTTTTAGAAATCACTTGGAAGAGTTTCAAAGAATCAAAGCTTGGCTATGGTTAATTGATGATTACATAGATGGATAATGTTTATCGTATAGTATCCGCATATTTTCTTAGTAAATTGCTGTTTAAGTAACTCGTTAAACGTGTTATATCATTTCTTTAAGCCAAATTGTTTATATAATACTAGATTTTTTTTTTGGTAAATTTTTATAGGCCTTAGACATTTTTGTCTATTGTCCATGACCTGTATAGAGCTAGAGCGCCCATAAAAAAATCAAATCACATATGATCAAGCATATATTATAGAATTTTTTTTTTACATATTAGCACACACTGTATAAAATATGTCTTAAAAATATAACTTACTAGCTGGCCCGGCAAACGTTGTCTTGCCTTTATTTTAAATTTATTTGGAATCATTTTCTTTCACACTTTTCAGTATTTTTCCTGGGGCCCTGGGCCTCTAGATAACAAATCTGAACTTAGTTTATGAGAGTGTATGTGTGTGTGTGTGTGTGTCGTCAGCTCGTTTGGTCGTCAGTCAAAATTTTGTGATAGCAACTCCTCTTAATAAAAGAAACTACATATATGTGACGTCTTCATTAAACAATTTTTAAAAGTATCTCTATGCTACATTTGATAAAATTTTATCTAATTTTAATAAATATTATAATTAGTTAATTATTAATTTATTTTCTTTAATTTGTTTGTAGATTATAATTTTAAAGGATTAAGTCGGCTTGTGAAACTGAAATTTTATGCTTGACAAATTGGTATGTTTAAGTATATATTATTTTGGCTTTTCTATAATGTTCAATATTGATAATAAAGTTATGTACTATATCATATGTTAATAGCTGAAGATGGCTCTAATTCTAAACCGAAACCGAAATAAATAATACGTAATGAAGATCCATGTGGTGTGATATTGCCTTATCATTTAAACAAGTTTATTAATTAAAAACATTATTTAACGTAAGTTTATGTTAAACTTTTCCCGGTTCAGTTTTGTGTGCATGTGTGTGATTACACGTCCTTGAAATGAAATGCAGCACGAGTAGGAAAGACGGTAAATGTGTTATATGAGAGTGAGTGAGAGAGAGAGAGAGAAATAGAGATGGTTTTCAGAGCCAAGCATGTGGAGACCTTGTCATACTTTTCGTCCATATATAGTTACAATCTGCATTACTCAATGTAATGTTTAAATATTTATAATAATAATAGTCGGTTTGTTTGTAAACTTTACGTGAAGAAATATGCAATTGTTTTTGGTTTTGTTATCATTCAATGTTTAGTGTTTCTCGTATATCGCGTATTAGTTTTGTTTCATAATTTTTGATCGGCGATTGCCAAAGTGTAGGTTGCGACCCACTGGATGGGTCACAAGCGTATTTTTGAGTGGATCGCATTAAATATTAAGTTTTATAGATCATTCTGAAAAATTCACCACACAAACGGTCAAAATATCTACGTACTGGTCAAGTGTAGGTTACAATGAAAACCCTGCTTTTTACTACTTTGACTGCAAGGAAAAGTAGTAAAGCGTTTGGTACGGTGTCTGTAACATTTTCAAAAAAAAAAAAAAATTGTATAGAAATCCTTCATATAGCCTGTAGATGACGAATCTGAACTTAGTTTATGAGGGTGTATGTGTGTGCGTCGTCAGCTCGCTCGCTCACTCGGTCGTCAGACAAAATTTTGTGATCGCAACTCCTCCTAGACGGTTCAACCGATTTTAATGAAATTTTCAGGATAAATTTGTCTAGTGCCCAAGATGGTCATGTGGTTTTGGTTTTTTCCAGTGATGCCAACTTTCCGAGAAAAAAATTACTAAAGTTTTTAAAAATTCATATTGGCTACATTATTTATCCGATTTTGATCAAATTTTCAGAAAAGATTTCCCTAATGCTCCCATTAATTACATAATTTTATTAATATTCAGTGTTGCCAACTTTCCGAGAAAAAAATTACTAAAGTTTTAAAAATTTTATTATGGCCATGTTATTCAACCGATTTTACTCAAATTTTCACAAAAGATTCTCCTTGTGTTCATATAATTTATGTAATTTTAACAAAATACAGTGTTGCCAACTTTCCGAGAAAAAAATTAGTAAAATTTTTAAAAATTTATTTTGACCATTTCGTTTAACCGATTTTAATCAAATTTTTATAAAAGTTTTTTCTAGTGCCTAAATAAATTATGTAATTTTAACAAAATACAGTGTTGCCAACTTATCGAGAAAAAAAATCACAAAATTTTAAAAAAATTCATTGTGGCTACATTATTTATTCGATTTTGATCAAATTTTCAGAAAAGTATCTCCTAGTGCCCACATAAATTATAATATTATTAAAATACAGTGTTGCCAACTTTCCGAGAAATGTCAAAGTAGTCTATATATGGGTTTACCCATATACTTCTAATCTTGTTTTTCTACAATTTAGCTCATCTTTCGAATGGTATTATTCTTTGTCTATTGATTAGAATTTTATAAACGAGTAATCCTTTCAAAAGATTACACTTTAAGGATTTGATTTGTCAATAAATCACGAAACATCGTCAAGAAATGCAAAAGATATGAATTTTTTAACGATAGCCCTTAAATTGCTTTAAATAAAAAATATTAACATAGAAAAAAAAATTTTTAAAATCCTGACCTGATACAACTAAACGGTTGGACGTATCAAAAGGAAAAAAATCTAGTTTATCTAACATGTGGGCTTGCTCATGAGTGCAGACACAACATTTAATTTGTTCTACGGTGTAATATATCTAATTACATGGAACAAACAATTGTTGTTGAAAATACTTTTTTTTCTGTTGTTTATATATACAGGGTGTTCGTTCGCTTGGTTGATATAGGGCAATAACATGGGATTTCGATAATATGCAGAGTACTACTTTCTGAAGTAAAATTCGGAGAAATACATAGAATACTTTTCGATAGGGAATAAAAAGTTCTATAATTTGGTTCTACTTTTAACTTGCTAGCATGTGCCGTTTGGGAGCTAGAATTTTTTTAAAATGTTTTTTAGAATTTTCAATAATTTTTCCTGCTAAATCAGTATGAGTTAGAAAAAAATGTTACTTAGCTATTATGTAGCCAATTTTTTTCTCTATTTTACTGAATTTTTTCAGATTTTTTTGAGCAAATTTTGAAAAAAGTTATATTTTTAAAAAAATTTGAAATATAACTTTTTTCAAAATTTGCTCAAAAAAATCTGAAAAAATTCAGTAAAATAGAGAAAAAAATTGGCTACATAATAGCTAAGTAACATTTTTTTCTAACTCATACTGATTTAGCAGGAAAAATTATTGAAAATTTTAAAAAACATTTTAAAAAAATTCTAGCGCCCAAACGGCACATGCTAGCAAGTTAAAAGTAGAACCAAATTATAGTACTTTTTATTCCCTATCGAAAAGTATTCTATGTATTTCTCCGAATTTTACTTCAGAAAGTAGTACTCTGCATATTATCGAAATCCCATGTTATTGCCCTATATCAACCAAGCGAACGAACACCCTGTATATATATATATATATATATATATATATATATATATATATATTTCCCTTAATCGCGTTATGCAAGGTATTGCAATATATCTATAAATTTACAGATATTAAACGGGATCCAAATACATGATTTTGTTATTCAATGTATAAGTACATACTTATAAGAATTTAATCGCATACCCTGTATTTAGTTGGAATTACAGATAATGCGCAGAATTTGAGGATTAATTCGTTTAGGTGAATGATTTTGTTTTGTTTTTAATTCAACAGAGAGAAAAATATATAAAAAAAAACGAAATAAATTGAATACTTACCTGAATTTAGTTGCATATCCTGTATTTACTTACATGTTTACCTTTGTTTACTGTTTCGTAGAATATTCTCTTGCCTTCATTTGTTTGTTTTGGGTCAGGTTAGGCGCATTACGAAAGTATATTTTCTTCTGTTTTTCTTTTTTATTTGGCGTGTTGCCTTTTTGATTTTGATGGCGTTTTAGCGGGAAATACTCGTATACATTTGATTTGATTTTGTTTCGCGTTAGAATAGTAAAATATATAAATAGAGAAGTTTTTTTTTTATTATTATTATTGGAAAATGTATATACGTTTTAAAATGTAATTTTAAAATTTTTATTTTGGAAAATTGAAATTCTTTGACCCGTACTCTCACCTCACTTTTTCGTGACAAAATGCTTTTATCATTAATTTCAAAATAAGTTTTTGCTTCTGTTTTTTTTATCAAATTTAAATAGTTTTTCTATTTTTGATCATTTAAATAAACTATTATAAAGTGCTTAATAAATAATTTAAAATAAAGTCAAAAGTACTTTTGGCAAAAATCACTTTTATAAATAAACTTACGAGTATTACAATAATACTACTTCAGTAGTTTGAAATTATTGTTACAAAAGAGTCATAGCTGGAGAAATAACTAATGTTAAGTCTCATTCTAACTGCCGTTTTAGTTTTGCGCACAAATACAAGAATTTGACAAATCCAAAGACTTTGTGTAAAAACTAAAAATGTCTCAAGTGTTTAGATTGGTCAAATTCTTGTGCTTGTGTGTAAAACTAAAAACGGTAGTTTGAATGAGACTTTCATTTTAAAAATTTTGATATAGTAAACAAATCAGGTGACAAGTTATATTGATTATCTAAGGTCCAATATTTCTAATTCTGAGTCAAATTTGTTAATAAATGTAATATAAATATACATTTATTTGATGGTTAACTCTTCCATATCTTATCCAGAATTAGAAATACCAGTCTTAAATTGATTAAGAATAAAATGTTTTACATTCTGTGAATTTTTACTACGGTTTTGAATCTTGTCTTGTTTTGAAATTTATAATATTCAAAAATGATTCTTGATAAAACACTTGATATTTTCAATATATAATGCAATAAAAATTTAAATATTGTTTACTTATTAAATGAAAACATTTTATAATATGTGAGAAAATTATCGATGTTTTCTTAACCTGTTTTTTTTTTAATCAATATTAATTTTTGCATGTGTTTTCCTTCAATTAATTAAATATTTCCATAAAAATACTACTTGTTATTGTTTTTACTACAGACATATGTGCATTTAATTTTTATATTTATCAATATAATGTATACAATTACTTTGCAATATTTTAATAATAAGTACGATGTTTTTGTAAACTTATATTGTTTTTTATTATTAATTAAAATTTTCCACTATTTATAATTATAACTTTAATATTTTTAATCGTTTATTAGTGTTATAGTCTGTCTGTCTGTTAACTTTATAGCTCAGAAATTAATAAACTAATTATGTCATTATGTTTACTCTATATATTAAAATATATTATAAAGAAATTCAGTTATTGCACTCGAGTAATGTTTGACACTTGAACTACTTTCTGATAAATTAATCACAAACCAATGATTTAATTATAAATATATTTTTTAATAATTAAATAAATTAGCCATAAAAATGAAGATAGATATAAATTACCTACTCAGATAGAAATAGTATATTTTGTTGCCGTGAATTTTCATGTAATTTTACAAAAAATGAAAATTACTTGATATAATTATTGCATCTAACATGATAAAATAAATTAGATTTGAAAAGAAATTTAAGTAAAATATATTTTTAAACAAGCTCTAAAATGTTATGAAAATCGAAAATATTAATAAATTACAATGTATTTTATGTAATTTTACATTATTTCTAACAGTGTACACTGTAAAATAAATAAATCTGTAAATATTACAAAAAAATTAAAAATAATTTTCCAATTTTTTTTATATATTTTTATTTAAATCTTTATTTTATGTAATTAGACAAACATTATCATATAAAAATGATAACAAAATACATGTCATTATTAAAATTACATTTTTATAGATTTTTTTTTGTAATTTTACATATGTATTCTGTATTATTATATGAATTCTACAACTATTTGTGTAATTGTATGAATTAGAACAAGTCCTGATTTTGATGCATTTTCGACGCGAAATTAAATGCGCATTGAAACGTCAAACTGTCATTTAGGTTATGTATTATTATAAATTCATATTTATCGGTACAGTTTTTTAGAAAATTTCTTAATCAATTAAAGCAGTAAATATTATTATTGAAGAATATTTAATTTTCAGATTAGATATAAATAAATTATTCTATATCATATAAAATGTATTAATTTTGTTTATTTTCTATATATAATTGTATAGATTTTTGTATAGAAAAATGTATCGTTTAAAAACCAGCATTAAATTTACCATATTTTTAAAAATATTCATATAAAACCTTGAACGATTTTGAGTATATAAATTTGTGAAGAATGTAAAAAAAATTGAAAAAGATTCTTGCTAAACTAAGATATGTCTGGAATTTATATTTGTATGTAAACAATTCCAAATATAGATATAAAATAAATTAATTTTAATAGAGTTACAAGAACGTGCACAAACTGAGTTGACTGATGTCTCTTAAAAGATATTTATTGCTTTATCTAAATTCTAACAGCAAAATAATGAAGAAAAAGTGAAATCTAAAACTGTCAATCAACTACATAATTTGTTGTTACAATTTAATTAGATCGTATAGATCAATTAGTGTTGCCAACTTTATATACACAATAAATTACTAAGCTACAGGGTTTGACCAAAAAAGCAGAACTGTGCAAATTCATTTACAAAAAATATTCATAATTCATAAGTCTTTTTGTTAATTAAACGTTAAAGTGAACTGGACGTAGGAATTATTTTACGTGAATTAAGCTTTTTTATATGAATTAAGTAATTTTCACGTAAATTAAATCTTTTTTATGCGAATTAAGTTATAACTACATTTTCACATGAATTATGTAATTCAATTTTGTCATATATATGAAAAGATTTTAATAATAAGCTTTTGTCATGTTTTTTAAGAGACTTAATTTGATTTTTCAAATTTAATTTAGATAAAAATGTGGCTTAATTCATCTGAAATATATCACTGTACAAGTTTTACTATAACTTCAATCAGGTGCGCCCACAGAAAATGGTAAAACTTGAAGACAAATAATTAGATCAATAAATTTTTAATTATTTATTTTGTTTTGTTTTTATTTAATACAAAAGTACATACATATCATGTACTTACACTGTAAAAAATATGTTTTAAATTTATATAATTTTATATAGTAATGAACCTTGAACAAATAAATAAGTTTACTTAACAAAACAAAATCCACTGAATTCAGCCTTTTTTTTTGGAATTATGAATTAATTTTTTTTTTTAATAAAGTATTGAAATTATAAATTATATCGTAAATATTTCTAGATTAAATTAAATTAATTTATTCAGCCATTTGATGATATATATTATCAATAGCTAATTAGCTTATTATTTTAATTCTTTAGCAATCTGGAAAAAATAAATAATCGGAGTTTTAACTTTTTGATCGACCCCTCTATACAAAAATCGCATCACTTTACCTAATTCATTCATTAACCAATTGCATAAAACATTAAATATTATAATAAAAACATCCATATGCACTACTAACATATTCTGCAAACAAACGCAACTATAGACGATAAAAAAGAAGAAAAAAAACAATTGTAAATCAGAGAATCGTGTTTTAATTAATTCAAAACAAAACACAAACGTTCCCCGTCTATACATAACCTTGATCTTTGTGTCATTGTTTTACGGACAATTTCTAAACTAATTGGAATCGTCGAGTGTGTGTGTGTGCTTTGCGTGAAATGTGAATGTCGCCTGCAAAACAAAACAAACGCGAAAGAAACAACTGACGAACGGGGCAACAGCGTAAATAAATGAAGAACGCATTGAATTCATATATATATATAGTAAAAACGTATATATACATGTATACAGGGGTCGATGCACTCGGGTGTAGGGCCGTACTCACTTAAAATTCAAGGTTGCAAAACTTTACGTACGTTGAACTGGTTTGTAGCCTTAAAGGTTCTTTAATTTTGTTTTATTTTTTCTTTGTTGTTTTATTGTTTATATATAAAAATATTTTACTACTAAAATATTTTATAAGGAAAATTGTTTTAATGGGTATGGTAGTTAAATATTTGGAAAAGGTGTTAAACAAGAAGAAAACTTACTTAAGATTCAAACCAAGCTTTTGTGACATATTTTAATTTTATTATTACATATTTAACTTAATTGTTAAGAGAAATTTTTTTTTATATAATTTACAGACAATTTCGAATTGTTTTTACAATTATTTTGACATGGAGACAATTTGTTAATTATTTCTTATATTACATTATAAAATATTTTATTGCTCATTGTGAAGGTTAAGAAATAGCACATGTCTGTGGTTTGTTCTTGTTTTTGTGTTTGTTCCAAAAATTGTTTTCATATTATTGGTTTCGATTTTGGGGAAAAAAATCACTTTAGATCCACGCCCTGAAAAAGTAGACAAAAATATGCCACGAAAGCTTGGTTTGAATCTTAAATGTGTTTTCTTATTGTTTAACACCTTTTTCAAATATTTGATTTTCATACCCATTAAAAAAATTTCCAGATATATATATTTAAAAATTTTAGTTTATCGCATTAATGGTACCTATCCAGATTATAATTATTCAGATTTATTATTATTTATTTATAGTATTACAACAAAATTAATTGCATTTGGATTTTTAATCTATTAAATTTTTTAACGTATTCACTTTCGTCAAAATTTAACAGTTTATAATAATCTTAGTAGAACAAACACATTATTAAATTTTCCGATATTTTGAATATATAATAATTATAATATGGTTTGACATGCTTGTGATATTCATAATGAGTTTTGCTGCAGAAGCATAAAAGGAAAGTAATTGTTGTAGAAATGAGATTATTATTGCACGTGGGTGTTAGGCGAAGAGATCAGAGGCGAAATTAATTGGCGTACAAAAAGTGTCAAATTGGAAGAAAAATGTTGTTACAAAAGTTGGTGTAAGTTAATTAAGATTGTTTGACTATTTTCAACAAATATTTTCTTAAAATAATATATGTAAGTGAAGGTGTATGTTTACGTGAATGTCAAATAAGCATGTTCTGCCTGAACAAATATTTCTAAGTAGTAAGAAAAAACCAGTATATATGAGAGGTATTATAAATGAAGCGAAAGTTGCATGGCTGAATAGAAATATTTGTGCCACACCGTTATGGGTACATGGCACTTTACTTAAATTAGACAAAAAATTTCCTCATTAACTCCAACATTATAATGAATTAATGATGCATTATCAGTTTCAAAAAAATCCGTAGATCACTTAATTTAAATATATATAGATATTTTTAATTGTAGACAATAAATTTTAAGTAAAACTTTCTCCAGGAAACCAAATTTAATTTTCTTATGTACACTAATTTGTATAATTTCAAAAATTTAAATTCTATTATATCGCTTTTTGTTTATTTCTTTTTTTTGTGTTTAATTGCAAAACAGATAAAATTAACTTGATAATTTACATGTACAAGCAAATTGATTAAAACATTGTAGTAATTTTTAATTACTGTTTAGAATTGAAATCAATCAATTTAATTTAACGATTAGTTTGATTAGTATATATATTAAAAAAAAAAGAAAATACAACCTACATTAACATATCTATAATAATACTAGTATAATAACGTCATTATTTCTATCGTAGATATAATTTGTACGTAGTGGAAAATTTAATAAATTTTCAAGTTACGTTATTCGATAAAGAAAATCGTCACATAATCAATTTTTTTACGTAATATTTTAGAAGTTTTCTATGAATTTTAACTCATATATTATATATACTATAGTTAAGTGTGTCAGCGAAGGTAGTCGTGTGTGTTTAAGATTATTCTTTAATTTAATCTTATAGATCACTGTGAGGGCACTTAATTTAATAAAATTTGACATCTATTAATTAAAAATCTATGGCCCGTATTCTCACCTCATTTATAAAAGTGATTTTTGCAAAAAATACTTTTGACGTTCACTTAAAATCATTTATTAAGCATTTTAAAATAGTTTATTTAAATTTTATAATACCAAATATAATAAAAATGATCAAAAATAGAAAAATTATTTATATTTGATGACAAACAGAAGCAAAAAGTTATTTTGAAGTTAATGATAAAAGCACTTTTTCACGAAAAAGTGAGGTGAGAATACGGGCCTATATTTTTATGTTCAAGTTACTTATTTGTTACCTAGCAAATTGTTTCTATATACTATATTATTTATTGTAATGTCATTAGAATTTTATCCTGATGAAAACGAACGTATAGTTCCGTCGAAATGTCGGTTTTAAATAAATATTTATACAGAACTTTAACCTAAAGCAATTTTATTTTGTTTTTATTCTAACTGAAAATTAGAAAATTTTAATACACACACATCACAAATTATTACTTGACGTATTCAACATATATTTCATTATAGGTATAATACTGATGTTTATCATTGTAACAATTTTATAACTTTTGTCATTTTGTTTTTGATAATTTTATGACCTAATGTGTTAATTTAAGATGTTAATTACATGTATGACAAATTTAAAGGTCTTCAATTCATTCGTTTTTGAATTCTAAGCTACTGGATATGGCGTTTTTTATTATTATTTATTATTTTTTATCAATAGCATTATTTTATTATAATTGATTAATTTTTATAAATGATTCATATAAATTATTAAAAATTTATCGTAGAGCACAATTTTATTTAAAAAAAATTTAGATTAGGCTAAATTAACAATTAGTCATATGCGTTTTTTCAGTTTTATAAATGTGTTTAAAAATTAATTGATATAAGTAAAATTTTAATCTAGAATAGATAAAAATAATAAAGAAGCTGATGTTTTTTATTTATTGTTATCAATCGATAATGAAGTGATTCAGGTGTTTCCACTAATCGTAAAAAAATCAAGAAAATTTGTTAGATATAATTTAATAATTAATTAATATTTAATTAATAAATAAATATTAATTATAATAATAATAGTAAAATATCTTTCAGAACTCATATTAAAATAAAACTACTTTGGGTTAAAGTTCTGTATTAATATTTATTTAAAATCGACGTTTAGATGAAACTCAACGTCTACCTTCATCAGGATAAGGACGTTGAGTTTCATCGAAACGTGGATTTTAAATAAATATTAATACAGAACTTTAACCTAAAGGAGTTTTATTTTTATAATAATAATATATATAATATTATACTATAATATATAATATGTATATATGTACATATATTAATTATGACTTCCTGACAATAGTATAGAGTTATACGAAAATGTTTTTAAATATTACGTGTTTTCAAAATATTTTAGACACATTACAATGAGTTTATGGCAACTAGACAAACTATATCTCTAATCTCAAAACATATACATATATATATATATATATATATATATATATATATATATATATATATATATACGATATATATATATTTTTTAATTTCAGTTGAACGTATAAATTTATTAAATTTTCAGGTTTCAATTTTTTTTATTTAGTTCATTGGCAGGTATAAATATTAACCAGTTTCAACCAGATTTTCTATTACTTTAAAGAAGTGTGAATGAGTAATTTAGAAAAAAATATGGTATTAATTTTTTTTATCTTATTTATTAGTTAAATGCCCGGCGTCCATGAAACGTTAAAAGTTTTTTTTTTTGTATATAACACTTAAAATTATGAACCAATAAATTACTATAATCACAGCTTACTTTATTTTTTATGATAATGCCATTTAACAGAACGGATTGTCAATTATAGAGAGCAATTAAAACATTATAAACATTTATGTACCATAAGCGAAATTCGAACCCGAGCCCGCAAGGATGACGAATTGTATCAGGCTTCAACCATTTAACCATGCAAAAAATTTGAAAAATTATATTTTTTTTTACTTGTGTGGATAGGGATGTTTGGAGGAAACTGATTTCGGGATAGTGGAAAGAGTTTGTGCCACACCCTTTTGGGTATATGGCGTGATTGTGTATGTACGTACCTAAAGTTTTTTCACGTTAAGAATGTAGCATTATTTCTTAGCTTGTGATTGGTTGAAATTTGCGGCAAATTTACACTGGGCAAAGATATTCAAATTTTGCTTACTAAATTTATGTTGAAGAACATGAAATATCACTAAATTTGATTTTTATGTCAACTTTGCCACAACATATTTTATAATCGAACAGGGCTTTGAAGCTGTCCAAATTATTATAACTACTCCGCTTTGCGTTCCGACTTAAATTGTAAAAGAAGAAAGAAATTTTTGTTTTGGGAAAAAATTGTGAAATTTATATGATACTTAATTTTGAAAAATATATTGCAAATTAAAAAAAAAAAATTGAAGAAAAATTTTTTTTTCAATAACATGTGTTAAAAATGGAGCAGTAAAACAGCCAATGATTTTACAGCTCCAACTCGCTCCTGCTCCGAGCAAAATCATGCTGCTTTACTTCTCCGAGCTTCGGTTCCAGCTTCAGCTCCAAAAATTCTTTATTCGGAGTCTTATTTCGTTATAAATTTGGTAAATCAATTATTTTTAATCCAGTTATTATTAATGGATTAGTGTACCTATGATGAGTGTGAAATTGAAAAACAGATATTGTTGCAAAAGTTGGTGTTGTCTAATAAACGTTTGATTACAAGATTTATATGAATGATTTTGAAGGTATAGGTTTGCTAGTGGACGTTCGATGAGTAATTGAAGTGGAATGATTGAGAGACTGGCTTGCATGAGCGAAAGTTTCCAAATGTAGAAATAGAAGAGCATGTATGAGATAGGTTAGGATGAATGTGGATGAAGCTAAAGATGCTTGTCTGGATAGGGATGTTTGGAGAAAACTTATTTCGGGGTAGTGGAAAGAGTTTGTTACATATTTTTGGGTACATAGCGTGATTGTGTATGTATGTATGTTATTATTATCCTTTTGTACGCTAACTATTTCATTCTTAACGTGAATGGAATATATTTTATTTAGTTAGAGGAACATAATAAGAACAAATGATTTTTTGAAAATCCGAAAAATTTTCGTACAATTGCCAAAAAAAGAGTGGGTATCGTGAAATTTTCTCTTCGGCATATTGGGCTGGAGCCAGGCCTGTATTTTCTGTTTGGCGGGGTAGCTTCCCCCGCATGAACCAGTAACACCGACGTGTCTGGGCCCCAAGCTCTGGGTGCGTTGCCCTATAACAGCTCAGAGTGGAATTTTCCACCAATTCAGTCTACTTTTACAGCCCTTTGCGGACAGACATACAACACCGCACACCGCGATATTTACAATTACAATTTTCTATTCGTCTATCGTTCGGATATTCGAATATTTTTAAATTGAATTATTTAATCTCAACATATACATTTTGCTCAAATATATCGAAAATTTTGCAAATATATTTTTCTAATTCAGTGTACTTGTTTGATAATCGTAAGTTTTGCTTCAAAAACTCTAGTTTTGTTGTTAATGAGTAGGAACTGTATTTGTATAAACAAGTGATAGTCAACTCTACCTTTTTTAATTCTTTGAAAATTGTTTATTATTTTTTTCATATATAAATGGTGCTAGTTTCAAGTTAGTAGTGCAATTGTTTTTGTGTAAACAAATAAACATCGATTCTTTGTTAATTCTTTGAAAATTTTGCAAATATATTTTTCTAATATATTCTACAAATAAATGTGCTCGTTCATAATTTAATTGTACTCGTAAGTTAGCTCGAAAACAAAAGTTTTTTAGTTAGTGAGTGCAATAGTTTTTGTATAAATAAACAGGTGACAATCGACAATCGACTTGGGTTTTGTTTATTATAACTCTTCTTAATTTCTCACGAGTAAGTGAAAGTACCTACAGTGAAAGGTGTCAGTTGAGTTTTAGATTTTAATTTTGCGCTGTTGGCTTTGATAGATTTTTGTTTAATTTTTTTGTGGTACTGTATTCTTATTGGTTAATTACAAAATATTATTTGAGTTACGAAGAATGTTTTATTTAAATTTGTTATGCTTATATTTCTGCAAGTATTGCATATTTTCCGTGTAGTATGATATTTATTTATTATTAATTTTTTTATATGTATTTATTACAATTGCACTATTGTATAGTAATATTTGTTTTGTGAATTAAATTTTTATATTTAGATTCGTTTGTATGTGTTTATTTTATGTGAAATTAGTTACAATACTCAATGTTGCTCGGGTGCTATAAGCTTATTTCTTACTACAAAGTATTTTTATGTGATGAGTAGTTGGAGTGATATGATTGAAAGTATTTTGCGTGCAGCGAAAGTTTCCAAGTAGTAAGAATAGAAGAGCATGCATAAGAGGAAATATGATTATGGATGAAGCTAAAGTTGCTTGTCTGGATAAAGATATTTGGAGGAAACTGATTTTGGGATAGTAGAAAGAGTTTGTGTCATCCTTTTGGGTACATATATATAATATAATAATTTGATACATTTTGAATTTTTTTCTTTCAGATTATTCGGTTGATTTTTTTTGTCTTAAATTTAATCTTGTATAAATGACACTATTTTTTCGTTTTCATTCTTACTGAAAATTTGAAAATTAATCAATTAAATTAAAAATTAAAATTAATTAATAACAACGATAATTTTTATTTTCGGACCAAGTACTGTATATATTGCATTACAAAATATTAAATACTAAGTAATTATGTTCCACATATGTAGCATCAGCTAAATATATCCTGCTAACACTGAAGAAGGCAATAGTGATTGCCGAAACGTTGGCATAGAAGATAATAGAAATATATAACTGACTGAATTCCGTCTATTACTTATTATTTACAATAATATTTATTTAAAAACAATATATATCATTTAGAACAATAAAATATCGTATATATCGTATATGTTTTAAATTTGTTTCGAATTAAAATATTTTTTATTATGAAATTGCAAATTTATTTAAAGACAAATTTACAACCAACAAAATTACTATTTTTGCATAACTGTTGATTGTAAAATATTAGAAAATATATTTTTTTAAATTTAACTTAAATATATTTTTATCATATGTATTATTGCAAAGATAATTTGTAAACACAAAAATTAAATTATCTACGTTTCATTTGAATTTAAAATTAAGTCGCAAAAAAAAAGTGCGAAATAATAAAATAATATTTCGTACGCTGTTATTTGTCTGCATAGAATCCTATAATTTGCGTGTTTTTAATATTTATAATTGCAATCTTTTAAAAAGGAAATCATATGGAAAAAAATTATACCTGTGTGGCGTTTGTCTGTGAATTTCGAGGCAAACAAAAAAAAACGCACCTCAGCGGGGTTCGTTCACCTGTTGAAAAGTTTCACGCGCGTTGTTTCAGTTTGTTCTTCAATGGAGTGAAAATAAAAAGAAGGTTATGTTTTTGTTTGGGATTTTTAAGTGGTCATATAAACGAAGTTTTCACGTGACTTTACAAAGAAAAAATTGAAAATAGTTTTTTTATGTTTCGACTTCTAGTATTTGGTCTATTCAAATTATTGTTGTACGTGTTAATCGGTTAAAAGTTAAAATAAAAAGTTTTTTAACATGTTTGTCATGTTTAAATTTGTGTTGTGTAACCGTGATTTGTTTACTAAACTATATTGCGTAATTTTGAAGTTTTTTCTGGAAACTATTGCGAATTTTCATGTTTTCAAGTTTGTTTTTGCGAAAAATCGTCTCATTGACAAGTTTTTTATTGTATAAATTTCGAAATTTTTGATTTCTTGGAAGTATAATATATAACATATATCAAAAAAATATTATTACAATAATATGTTGTTTTTATTAAAATAAAATATATTTTTTACTACCAGCTTTAAAACATATTTTAATTTTTTTTGTTTTTAATCTGAAATATTAATATACCCAAAAGAGTGTGGCATAAACTTTTTTACTATCCAGAAATCAGTTTCCTTCAAACATTCTTATCCAAACAAGCAATTTTAGCTTCATTCACATTCATACATGCATCCTTTCATACATGGCTCTTCTACTTTAACTACTTGGAAACTTTCGCTCTCGCAATCATACCATTCCAACTACTCATCGGACGTCCACACAAACGTATACCTTCAAAATCATTTATATACATTTTTTAAACCAAACGTTCATTAGGCATTTGCTCAAGATAACCGAACCATCTTAACTGATTAACACCAACTTTTGCTACATTTTTTTTTTTCAATTTTACACTCATACACTAATCTATTTCGTATCCGATTACACCTGGTTACACTATATATATCCCACGTAAAAATCTCATTTCCACAGCAGTCATTTTTCTTTTATGCTTTTGCAGCCAAACCCAACATTCACTATCATACTACCAACATAGGCACCAAAACAGCATTGTATATACTCAAACGGGTAGCTTTTTTGGAAACATTTATATTCTTAGCAAAAGTACCCAAAGCACCCAAAAACCTTGTTTTGTGTAATAGTAATTCAATTTCATTTAACTTCAATTATTTTTGTGTTAAAGTCATGACAATCTATAAATAAATACTTGTAAATTATACATCGAAATACGATAAGTAAATATTTACGTTTTCTAGTTTTATCTTCAAGTAATTACTTCGTCATAAATTGGAAAAAACTTGCATTATAATTATTATTATTATGTATGAATATTAATGTAGAAAAAATGTGAAATATGTGTTCTAAGTTCTACTACATAAATAAACTGTTGTGTATCATTTTATTTTCTTGTTCCACTAACGACCGCGGACTACGGACTTGTCCTGTGATTAACAGACGAAAAATTTGTTGTGGTCATAATATTATACAGTCGTACCTTGTGGTATTCCCAACTTTCAGTTTATAAACAAACACGGTAAAAACATATGTTGCTTTCTTAAAAATTTTATATAATAATAAACATAAATTATGTATATTTACATATCTAACAAATAAAATCATGGTAAAATATTTTTCAGAACTCATTATATTAAATAAAAACTGTTTTAGGATTAGATTTTGTGTCAGTGAATATAATAAGTTACCTAATAATATAAAAATGTTAGATCTTAAGAAATTTAAATTAGAGTTAAGGCAATTTATGTTATATACTAATTGAAATCACTCGTAATGTATTAATATAATTATGTAAAAATTTGTAAAAGTAATTTGGAATAGCTTTGCTAAATAAAGTTCTTTATTATTATCATTATTTAACTATTTATATAAAAACGACGTTTCGGCGAAATCAAACGCTCGTTTTCATCAGGTCAAAAAGTTATCAATGACATTAAAGTAAATAATAGTACGTAGCAACAAGTTACTAGGTAACAAATAAGTAACTAAATCATACGATTTATTGATTTTTTAATTAATGGAAGCCAAATTTTATTTAACTCAGTGTATTCTTCACAGTGATTAATATTATTCTTTTCTTTATAAATATCTATTGCGTCTCCTATTAATTTGCTGCTAATATTGATTGGTCTATCAATTATTACTGAACTAAATAAAATTTGGCTTCTTTTAATTAAAAATCTAGAATTATTACGGTCTAGTTACTTATATGTTATCTAGTAATTTGTTGCTATGTACTGTTATTTTTTACTTTAATGACATTGATGAAAACGAGCATTTAGTTTCGTCGAAACGTCGTTTTTATAAAATAATTAAACAGAATCTAATCCTAAAACCGTTTTCATTAAATAAAATCATTTTAAAAGAAAAAGAATCAATGGGTACAATAGCAACTGTTGTTACTATTGTGGTGCAATTCTGAACAAAACTGCAGCGTTTTTGTTTCTACTTGTAAATCGAATTTTTCGTTCGATAGATAAAGATAAAATATTCTGCGTTATATATTATAGTATTGTTGAAAATGGCGTACTTGCACATTTTTTTGTTTTATTTTTAATATAAGATAGAGTAAATTGATTACTTGAAAACTGTATAATTTTTTAAATAATTTTTTTTTTTGAAATCTTTTTAGACAACACTTTATAAATTAAACAAAATTGAAGGATCTATTCGATTCATATCTGTAAGGTATGGTTCGCGGCGCGACCAGGGACCTTTGGGGGTCTGAGTTCAACACCCTACCACTGGCCTACGGCTGCCTGTCTATGATCTAAATATGATCTAAATTAAAATGAATATATTCTAAATTATAGTGCAATTAATTCCAACCCAATTATTAACAAATGTATTACAATACAATAAATACGACATTTAAAGATGAAATTTTTAAAATATGTGTCATGCAATTTTTAGTGTAACAGAATATTATTGAAATGAGATATTTAAATAAGTCCTTAATGTTATATTAATCATCTAAGTATGATATATATAAGTATAGATTAGGTTAGTCAAATGGGTGAGTCACTAAAAATTATTCGTAGTTTGACATTTGCCAAAATCGTAATATGTGATGCTGAACGCTGAAATAAAATTTAGAAACTTAGAATAATAAAAACATGAATGAAACGAAGCGAAATGAAACCAGTGACGCATCGATATGTTGTGTTGTTTATCATCAAATTTTCATCTTACACTCGTACATATAGATTTACGTACTTAATGATAAAATTTAATTTTAATTATTATCGTTGAAATTCGAGTGTTTATCTAATGTTTCCTAGGAAAAAAATTATCAAGATATTGCAAATATTTTATCATTGATTTTTTTCATTGCGAAAAATTGTTATAGGAATACCTCGCATAGCACGGTTAATTAAAAAATACCGTGTTGATTGAGGTCTATACAAATATATTCCGAAAATTTGATTATATATGGATCGAGTTGCAAAAAATAGTATTAATAATGCACGCAAAGTTCTTGCAAAAAAATCAGTTTTTATTTATTTTGCAAAATAATTCGCAAGTTTAATTTTTGCAAATTTTTTTATCTATAATATTTTGCAAGCCCGCATTGTTTTCACACCTTGTTCGATGTTTGGATGTGTTGTTATTAATTATTCATAAACTTCATCTAACTTTAAATTTCAATTTTATAAGTCATTAGATTTTTTCTTTCACTCTATAGCGCGCGCTATAGCGAAATCTGGGCTGTGCGAAATCGCATTATTTTGATATATTTTTTTAAATATTATTTTAAAATAAAACGGCTTTTGACGAATTCAACGTACGTCTTTATAAAAAAAAGAAGACGTACGTTTAGTTCGTCGGAACGTCGATTATTAATAAATATTAATACAGAACTACAACCTAAAGCCGTTTTATTTTAATATAATGCGTTCTGAAAATTTATTCTTAAGATAAGTAAAAAATCATTTATGATTGGCTAAAAAAAAATGTATCTTCAGCATAAATGATTACATTTTATTGACTATTTTTTTTTAAATTATTCCAAGAATCAATTTATTTCAACATTTGGAAATACTGATTTTAAATAAACAAAATTTTTGATTTAACCACCCTAGTATGTTCAAATGTCAAAAATTATGGGTTATGGATCAGGTTGACTGTGACGCAAATCGCTAATTATAAAAAAAAATATTGTATACATTTATTTACATATTTTCCAATAAAAAATACCATAAAATTTTAAACAATTTTTCCTTATTGTGTAATTCATTGTATAATCCACGATAAAATTATCGAACAATAACAATTGATAAACTGTCAAATGAATGTCAAAACAATAACATTGGCAAATATCGACTTGTAAAACAGATTTAAATCTAATAACCAAACATAAAACGGCGCAATAAATACATTTCAGGTTAGGTTAGATTAGCTCCGAGACAAAGGGTACGTTCTAGGAACTCTCCTTAATAAGATACAAATAAAAAAAAATCATCTCGTGGGTGCATCTAGCCAACTCATGCATTTTCCTTTGATTTCTCAACCATGCACCACGTGTGTGAGCGGTGAATAACTATATACATATACATACCCCGCCTACAAATTATAATGAAATCTCATTTTGCACGATAACGGTTCGGTTCAAGAGTCTAGATGACCGTTGCGCGTTTTTTTTTCTTTCCTAGTTTTATTAAATTTATGTTTCATTTCGTTGTAAGCTGATATATACGTTCGACTTACCAAGCGCGCGCGCCCCAGCCACTTGGCTCGCCTCGCCGATTGGCTGCCCCACCGTATTCTGTTTGTTGGGTATATGAACGCGCTGCGTTTTCACCGACCGAGTTAGTTTCCAACAGACATTTGACTTGTTTATTTCGTTCATTGTGCTATTACTACAGTTGAATTGTTTTAAAAGTATAGTTGATAGTTTGACGAATTAATATTGAAAGTTATTTGTTTATTATTATTGTTGTTTTGATTGAATATTTGAGAAGAAGAAAAAAAAGGACTGTTTTGGTTACGTTTTTCTTGTGTCCCAAATTGAACTGCAAGAAAGATTGTGATTGTTATTTTTACGTTGGACATATAATGTGGTGGTTGTCTGATTCCTTATTGGTTTCCACTGTTATGAAAGGTAGTGTTTACATTTTATTTTATTTATTATATTAGTATGTAACATTCGATAGAAGTTCTTTGTTTCGTTTGTGAAAGTGTTGAGTGTGAAATAAGTTTAATGTAAATATTAGGTTATACTGACTAATTTGAGAAAAATATAATAAAAATCTTTATTTATTGTCTACTATTACGAATGATAGTATGTTATTTTTATATTTATTATTATTAGTCAAGAATAGTTTTTTGTTTGTGGCGAACATTGTTAAAAATTATGTTGAAAATGTTTGGTTATGGTTATACTGTCAATAAAGTTATGGAAAAAAATTATTTTTCTACACTGTAAAAAATTAATGTAAATGTACATATTCTGTAGATGTATTTCTACAGAAAAAATATAATATTACGTAAATTATCACAGTAAAAATTACAAACTACTGCTGTTTTGCTGGAAATAGTAATGTGAAATTACATAAATATATTTTACAGTGTATATTCCGAATGTATTACAAAAATTAGTTATTTTTCGTAACAATAAATCTATTAATTTCAATATCTTGGTTTTAATTATAAAATAATCTATAAATATGTCGAAATTTTAAAAAAATAATAAATGTATAATATTTCTGTTTTAAAAATGCATAATAGTAAAATTTAAATTATTTTTATTAAAGAGGGAGAAATCACTTTCACATTTTATATTATGTGATTTCGATTCTATATTTTTAAGAATTTTCATTATTTTATCATTATATGAAGCTAAATAAATAAATCTGTAATTAAAAATGCAAAACAATTACATTTTTTTAAAAACATTTATTTTATAAGTATTAATTTTACATACTGTAAAAAGATTTTAATAAGTTTGATATACTAAATTATGTACTTACTGGATTCTTTCTTTGATAGTAAAACTTTAATTTTACCGTTAACATGAATAGTAAAAATAAAGAAATTGTAAATTACACAATTTTACAAAAATAACAATGATTTCTTTCACATATTATGAATATTTTTCTTTTAGAAGTTATTAACTTTTTAACAATTTAGAAAGTTGGTTGGCAAATCAAATAAAAAATTAGATATTTCATTAACTTTCTGAATTGTAGTTATTTCTACAAAATATTGTTTTATAGACTTGTGTTTTTATTGAATATTGTCATATTTTATTTAAATTATAATTTATAACAATAATTAGTGTTCATCTAAAAAAATGTCAGTATTTTTTAAAGTTAGAGAAACACGTTTATTTTATAATATTTATTTATTTTACACATAAATATTTGCACAGATGTTTTAGTAATTAATTTTAGAAAGTTGGTAACAAAAATCTAGCTAAAAGTAGATATATCTAGTTATCACGGTAATATTTTTTTTTGCGTGCGTAATAAACAAGAAAAAAAATTAGTTATTTAAATACAGGTGAAGTGAAATATAAATATATTTTTAATGTGTTCCACGTGTAAGTAAAATTTTATTTTTGATCAGGAAAAATATTTGGTTAAATACGCGTATATAATTTTTGTTTTGTTTAGTACTAACAAAGAGATATTTATAAATAAATTTTGATGATACAAAAATATTTACATTTGTAATATCAAATGGTTCGTAGTATAGTTGGAGAATAATAAAAATAAACTGCGTCCAAAAATCATAGATAACTTATATGTATGTACATATGGTTGTATAAATAAAAAAATACTACATATCTAGTTTAAAATTTTCTATAAATAGAACAACAGAAACTGTAGACATTTATATATCACTTATTTAGCTTGTGACTTGCGAAGTTTGCAATAAATTTTTTCACAAAAAAAATATTGAAGTCTTGCTTCTTTTGTTTTTAATTATTAAATATGGAAAGTGTGGAAAAATTATTGATTTTGTATATTAATTACTTATTCTGTTACGATATTAATATACTACATAACTTTTTTTTTTAAATATTTTTTTCTTTTTTTCTTTATTCCTATATCCGGTTATTCTGCTGACCTACGCCACACCTGAACTAGTAGACTGTGACAACAAAACGCGTATTTAAATTTTTTTGTTTGGTTTTACAAAAAATATAAACTATAATTAGCTACATACGCCAAGGTCAGATTGAGCAATAACATATGATTTTTGGCATTTGAACGAAATTAATTTATGTATGTATTCTGATTACTTTCATATAGAAATACTTTGATGTATGAAAATTGCTGTAATATATGGATATTTTAAGTAAAAATCTCGGCTGACTTTAGAGTCAAATGCCTCTATTCTGGTCAACACTTTTAAATTTAAATATCTTTAGCTTAAATGAGACTTTAACTTTGTATATATTTAATTTCTTATCTTCAAAAATCAAAAATTACAAACATCTCTATATTATTAATATTCATACTTTAACTTAACGGGTCTAACCTTGAAAGCTTTTAAAGTACCTCTGATGGCGATGGCCATTTAAACTTAAAGAAATTTAAGCTAGTTTTACATTGAAAATATAAGTAGTTACCAGAATTGAAATTTACTTAAAGTTCTTTAAATTTAAAGAATTAAGCTAAATTTAATGACCAGAATAACGGCAAAAGGGCTCGTATCTTACCTCACTTTTAAAAGTGATTTTTGTCAAAAGTATTTTTGACTTTTACCTAAAATTACTTATTAAGCAATTGTGTTTATTTGAATTTTATAATATTAGACATAAACAAATATATCAAAAATAGAAATACTATTCATATTTGTTAAGAGGTAGAAGTAAAAATTTATTTTATTGCAAAAAAATAAAAGCAATTTTTTATAGACAAAAGAGGTGTGAATACGAGCTAAAGTGTTTATTATGAAAATTGACTTATGTTTCTTCAGATTTCAAAAATCATATGGATTAGATAGATTGACCATGATGCAAGGCGCCAATTCGTAAAATGACTTTGCAATAACTTGTACATTTTATAATTTCGTAGAATTAATTTAATTTTTATTTATTTTTTTTTTATAAATCAAAGTCAACTTTGATCGTATATATATTCCGTATTGGAATTCGGAATTACTTGCTGTGTGTCTCGTATAGTAATTACAAATTGTAAACAATGCGTAATTTTTTTATGAATGTTTTTTTTTGTGTTTGTCTAACGTTGGTTATTAATTAAAATTGTTGATTATCTTTGTAATTACGGCGAAGAATTAACGACAAAAATTTTGTTAGTTTTCGTTGACAAGTATAAACATTTTAATTAATGTTTTCGTTAATATTCTTTTCATTATCTTTGAACACCTAATGATTATAATAATTAATTTTGTAATTATTGATTACTTATAAACTGTATTTAGTTTATCTTTTGCGATACAATGTTTTTCATTGTTCAAGTATTACATATATGTCTTGCTGCCGTATTATTTTACAAGGCAATGATTGATCTCCATAGGAGGAGTTTTTTCATATAAACAATATTGTATGGTGTTTAACGTTTAAGCATTACTTATGTCAGTTTATTGGCTGCCATATTTTATTATAAAGCATTGGTTGATCTCTGCGATAATATATATTTCAGAATCAAAAACTAGAATATGAATTCGGAGATTTTTTTTCAAATCTTTGTGTATTATTCGTCAGAAATATTTTTTATTATATTACGTTTCAATACAAATAATAACATGAATCATTTCAAAACATTAGTAAATACGTAATAAATTCTGATGAGTCGATAAAACAGGGAATTACAATATTCTCGGAAATTTCATTGTGTTTATAAACAAATTCAACGGAAATACTAATTGAGATTAAAAGATTGAAAGATACAAACATGAGTAAAATATTTAAATAGTTTTTTTTTTATTGCTATAGTAATAAATGTAATAATATTTTAATTGTTTATAATTTCATTTGCGATTATGATTTCATATTTTGCGTCATTAATATTATTCATAAGTGCATTTTTTTCATTCTTTCGCTGTATTTAAAAATTAATGTTTCTTTTCATTGACATTTATTCTAATTTTTATTACTTAATTTAATTAAAGTACTCGACGTTGCTCAAGTGTTACATGTTTAATTCTTTTACAAAATTCTTCACTGTTTTCTCACATTATTCATTTGTTTTCATATTTATGAACCTATTAGTGTTGTCTTTTGCTAGTAAATTTTATTGATAGAAAAAGACGAAATAATCTGTAACGCTTACAGCTCTTACAATTGTGAACTGAATAGATTAATTAATTTTATATAGCTATAAATAACATTTTTCCTGCTTTTATTCTTATCAAAAATTCGGAAATTCCACAAGTTTTATTAGATAATCATATGGTAAACTGCACTGTAAGAATAAAATTTAAATTTATGTAATTTATATAGTTTTTAACAGTAAAATAGTATCATTTTGTCATTTTTACTGTGATAATCACGTAACATTACATTTTTATGAAAAAAATTACAATTATAGAATATATAGTTTTGGGTGGGCTTATGAGGAACTTGTTAATAAGATAAAATCTTCATCATTTGAAAATATATTGGACATTTCGACTCTTCAATTCTGATACAAGTTATCATCAGCAATTAACATCTAATATGAAATCGAATATATGTATTTTTAAATGATGAAGATTTTATCTTATTAACAAGTTCCTCATAAGTCCATCCAAGACTATATATTTATCAAAGGAACACCATTTAAGAATTATAGAATATGTAAATTTACATTAATTTTTTTACAGTGTATTATAACGTTTCTTTTTTTGCGTTTTGCAAAATTTGGTTCAGATTGAGGGAGATAACCACACTTGTACAATCTACTGTACAAATTAATTAAAATCTTTGTAAAAACCTTTAAAAATTTGTAAAATTTTAATAAAATCCTTTCAAACCATGATAAAATCAATTAGCGATTTTTTGTTAAATCGTGTAAAATCTCTACAATCTTAGAAATTTCCAATTTTGTTTATTCTTTATTATTATTTATTCTTATTTATCTTTATTATTTATTCTAATGAACAACATTTCATTATCTAATTTTAAAATTATTCAACGGGTAACTTTATTTCAACGTTTGAAAAGACTGGACCTTGAGGATTTATAGAGAATAAATAAATTTTCTTTTTGTAAAACTAAAAATTAATTTGCAAAGGATAATAAATAATGTTTTTTTCTTGTACGTTTTGTCATTGCTGGTTAAACTGTTAAGTAGTTTGGATTTCATTATAAATAAGTAGTAGATCGTTCCAGAAAAACTTTTATTTAATGTGTCATCTAATAGTTCGAAATAAATTATTTAATTTAAATAATAATGACCCCTCCCCCTCAAGAAAAATTGTTTATAAACATCCTGTTATTATCCTGTTAAAGGATTTTATAATCTTCACACATACATAATTGATTTATAATTTGTATGACTTGGCATCTTTTTTTGCATTTGACAATATAATCTAAAAATTAAAATAATTAAATTTATCTAAAATAAAACGGCTTTAGTTTAAGTTTTGTATTAATATTTATTAATAATCGACATTTCGATGAACTCAACGTCCGTCTTTATCAGGAAAACTGATACAGATGACATTTACAATAAATAACAGAACATAGAAACAAGTTACTAGGTAACAAATAAGTAAGACGGACACTGAGTTCGTCGAAACATCGATTATTAATATCTATTATTACAGAACTTAAACCTAAAGCCGTTTTATTTTATACAATGAGTTCTAAAAGATTTTTTACTATGTTAAATTTATCTAACCTAACTTAAAAATTTAAATAATTAAATTTACATTTGTATTTAATATCTTTTTTGCAAACGTCGTTACCATAGAAACGCTAACAACAATAGTAAATAATTGAGTATTTCTATTTTTTTCAAGTTGATTTTAAAAGTGTACACGATATAAATTTTGTTATATATTATAGTTTTATGAAATAAATATATAACATATGTAATAACAATAATTTATTTGTTGATTGTATATGACTAGACAGTTTTCAACTCTTTCAGTTAGCTAATAGAAATAGGATTTTTTCTTTGTTTTGTTTAATTACGAATTGTCTATAATGATTTAAGATTATTTTTATATGAAATTATGCAAAATAATTTAGTTATACAATATTACAAATACAGTGATCATATTGGAACTCAGAGATTTTTAATATCAATAACCGATTGATGATAATATAATTTTGTAATTTTAATTAAAATAATTAATTTACCATATTATATGTTTGTAAAAAGTAAGTAATTGCTTACACGAAATATATGTATTTTGTTTTTATATAATGTAAAATAACGAATTGTTTCACGAAATGATAGTAATGTTTGAAAAATATTAATTTTAAACCAGGAAATATTTCTGAGTTAAACCACATAAAATAAATTCGTAGAACACGCATGTTTAATGATTAATATAAAAATATTTTTTTATCAGTATTGGCGCCTACTTTGATAAGAGACATCTATATTGATGGAGACATGAAAATAATTATTGACGATCGGTTTATTATTTAAAAAAAAAGACTGCTGTGTACATGGAAAATTTGTGTTTATTATGTGCCAATAAATACAAAAATATTATTTTATATATTTTTTTTTCTATGTAATTTTCGAAATATTTTAATTTTTATCTATTATCATTTATGGTAATTAGTAATTACATATTTTGTTATCAATGTAACGTACATGAGCGCTGAATTAAAGCTATTTGTTTAATTTGTTTGACGTCATAGAATTAATTTTTATTTTAATTATTGTTTCATTAAAAATGTATTTATTTATATTATATGCATATACTATTAATAACGAACTTTTACTGTAATAGTTTTAATAAATTACAATAAATTAAAATTTTATAATATTAAAATGCAATTAAGGGTTCACGTAGAGTAAAGCACGTTTGAAAAGGCAACTATTTGTAATTGAATTTTCTAGTATTAAAAAAAAAAAAAATTGGTCTGTTTATTTGTGTGATAGCTTTTTTTAAAGGAAACCTAATAAATAGAAAAAAATCTTAAAATTTCCCATACATATAGTTAGGATAAAATGAGGAAAATTTTATGTATATTTTAGGAAATAATTGTAGATTAGAATGAAATTTAAATACATATGTTAAAATATTTTTTTCGCAGTGCATTAATTTGCACTGACCTTATATAATTTTGTGATCGTTTGTACCAGGCACATACGAATACAAAACAAAATACTTGCAAATTTTTATTTGATAATTTTGTAATAATTATACGAATTTTACGATCAACTATTTAATATCAATTATTGAAATTATTATTCAAAACTTTTTTTCGATCAATTAAAATTATACACCTACACCTACACCTAACTAATATATAATAATGTACATTATTCAATAATGTACATTATTATATTAGTTAGGTAATGATTATTGTATTAATAACATAATGACCTCTTTTAAATATAGTAACGTAATATCAATATTTTGATACACTTGAAGAAAAAAAGCATATTATTATATTAAAATAAAAATAGATGTAAGTTTTGTATTAATATTAATAATCAACGTACATCTTCATCAGGAAAAATGATACAAATGACAGTTACAATAAATAAACAGAACATAGAAACAAGTTACTAGGTAACAAAATAAGTAACTAGATCATAAAATTAATAAATTTTTAATAAAAGAAATCCCAATTTTATTTAAAGTGGTTTTATTTTAATATAATGAGTTCTGAAAGATTTTTTTTTTATGTTATATTATTCTACTGGCATGTAATATTTATTACTTGTTTATGGAATAATATACTAATACCATTGCTAAACACATTTGTCAAGATTACAGTTGGCTATGAATTGTGAATCAGCTGATAAACTAAACATATATCATTTTTTTTTAATCGATTTTAATAAACATTTTGCGACGCTAATGAATATTGTTTGCGAAAACAAATGCGGGCTATAATTAAATATTTTCATTTATTTTTAACACTATAAAGTATATAAATATTTTTATGAAACATATTAACGTTAATTATAGTCAAATAATAACAATATTTTTCAATAACTTAACCAGAAGTTATACGCGTGCCAATATAAAATAAATAAACTAAATATTTTTCTATATATTTTGTTTACTATTTTTATAGTTTCATTATCTTCATTTTGTAACGTATTCGAACTTCAAATAAACATATTTTTTCACAAATTTTACTTAATTAACGTACTAGATATTATTAAAAGTCAATAATTTGATATGTAAATAATATAGCAATGGCGGTATCTAGCCAATTTTCTTTTGTTTTTTTAATGTTCAAGAGTTACGACTAAAATTAAGTGTTCTTTATTTTGGTAGTGCACAACACCGCCAGTGTTAGAATTTTCAATTTCTTGCTAAAAAATGTTGTTTGGCAGATACCTCATCTGTTTCAAAGGTCATTGATAAATATTTCAAATTGTCAATTTTCCCGTTAAGTATAGTTTGTCCATATTGTATAAAAATGAAACCTACTTTAGGTTCTGTATTAATATTTATTTATAATCGACGTTTCGACGAACTTAACGACCATTTTCATCAATGACATTTACAATATTAACAGCGGGATTGATAAGAGAAGCAATAGAAATTTATAAAGAAAAAGATAACGCCAATCACTTTGAAGGGGCACTGAGTTAAATAAAATTTGGCTTCCATTAATTAAAAATCTATAAATTCTATGATTCTAGTTACTTATTTGTTATCTTGTAACTTGTTTCTATGTTCTGTTATTTACTGTAAATATCATTTGTATCGGTTTTCCTGATGAAGATTTTATAATAGTATCTGTTTGGTTGTTTTAGCATAAATATAATCAAATTTACGATGATAAATATGTAAAATTACCAATTAATATATTTGAAATTAAATAATTTAGTTGTAACACATATGGGTACATGACATGATTGTGTATGTATATATGTATATTTGAGTAAGAGTGCGTTTTATTTAGATAATTCTGGACTTTAGTAATAAACTAATAAACGGTCGTTTGTATGGAACATTTATTTCAAAAGAGTGATTTCTCTTATCAAATAGACAACAAACTGTGCAGTGGTTCAAAGTTTCCATATCAAAAATCACAGAAATTCCATTCTAGAGAAAGAAATATACTTTGTATTTTGTAATTGCGTTGTGCACGTGATTGATATGTAATTAAATAACCGAATCTCAAATACGACAATCACTAATCTTGTATTTTTTGTTTTTGCTTCTATTCCAGTGCCTACCAAAATGTCTCTAGCCGGTGTTCATCCTGCTGAAGTTCACTCCACTCACGGGTAAGATATAGTTCCATGTTCTCTCTCTCTCTCTCTCTTTCTTTGTTGTTCTCTCCCAAAAACAATATACCGTATTAGCCCGAATATAACGCGATATTTTTTGACTAATTATTTTTCGCGGTCTAGGTAATGGAATGTAACAACTCTTGAATTTTATTTTCTCTGAATTTTTTTATGAAAAATGAATGGATCGCGTTAAATTAGGATTAATTTTTTTTTCTAAATATTTTTATGAAAAATTTTGGTGTTGCGTTAAATTCGGGATCGCGTTATATTCGGGCAAATACGGTATTAATTTTTGAAAATTTTGGTCATTATTTAGTAAATAAATAGTTTGTTACTTCGTCTTAATAAAATGTGATTAAAAACTGTTTGAAATCAAAATTTGCATTACTGAAATTCTATTGACAATAATTGTTGTAAATATTGAAGTTCTTGTAATTTAAAAATTTCGAATAATCATGAATTTGGTAAAATTTTATTGTTTTTTTCAATATAATTGAATTTTTTTTTTGATAATTTAAATATAATAGTATATCATAGTAAAATATCTTTCAGAACTTTTTATATAAAATAAAAAGGCTTTAACTTTAAGTTCTGTATTAATATTTATTAATAATCGATGTTTTGACGAACTGAACGTCCGTCTTCATCAGAAAAACTGATAAAATGACATTTACAGTAAATAAACAAAACATAGAAACAAGTTACTAGGTAACAAATAAGTATCTAAATCAATATTAACAGTAGATTGATAAGAGAAATAATTGAAATTTATAAAGAAAAAAGATACGTAACGTCAATCACTGTGAAGGCACTGAGTTAAATAAAATTTGGCTTCCATTAATTAAAAATTTATAAATTTTATGATCTAGTTACTTGTTTCTAAGATTTGTTATTTACTATACAGGGTGTAACAGAATAACTATTCCTAATTTTAACTGGAGTATCCTGGGCTCAGAATATGAAGATTTAATGCAAATCACTGAGATAAAATGTGGCTCCTTACTGACTTACAGGGTGTTTTATATAAAAATTTAAAAACGATTTTTGCCCAGTACTTTAAAACTATTTGACGTATCCTTATCATACTTGGCAGGAAATGAGGTACCGTACACCATACTAAATTATGTTAAATAAAAATTTCTGGCTACTGCCAGTGGCGTACAACAGGGGCAAGTGAGAGGTTGATCCTTCCTAAATTCTACGCCACTGGCGGAATTGTCATTTTAGCACAATTTTTCGATTCTCCAATACTTGCTGTGTAAAAAACATACTCTTCCTTTATAACGATAAAGTCACTGTTTTTCGAGATATTTAAAGTTAAACATAAGCTGCACCCTTGGGATTTTTTCAAAATTTGCTCAAAAAAATCTGGAAAAATTCAGTAAAATAGAGAAAAAAATTAGCTACATAATAACTAAGTAACTTTTTTCTCTAACTCATTCTGGTTTGGCTGGAAAAATTATTGAAAATTAATATTTTTTGCATTTTATTTTTTTTATTTTCAATAATTTTTACAGCCAAATCAGAATGAGTTAGAGAAAAAAGTTACTTAGTTATTATGTAGCTAATTTTTTTCTCTATTTTACTGAATTTTTCCAGATTTTTTTGAGCAAATTTTGAAAAAATCCCAAGGGTGCAGCTTATGTTTAACTTTAAATATCTCGAAAAACAGTGACTTTATCGTTACAAAGGAAGAGTATGTTTTTTACACAGCAAGTATTGGAGAATCGAAAAATTGTGCTAAAATGACAATTCCGCCAGTGGCGTAGAATTTAGGAAGGATCAACCTCTCACTTGCCCCTGTTGTACGCCACTGGCAGTAGCCAGAAACTTTTATTTAACATAATTTAGTATAGTGTACGGTACCTACATTTCCTGCCAAGTATGATAAGGATACGTCAAATAGTTTTAAAGTACTGGGCAAAAATCGTTTTTAAATTTTTATATAAAACACCCTGTAGATCAGTAAGGAGCCACATTTTATCTCAGTGATTTGCATTAAATCTTCATATTCTGAGCCCAGGATACTCCAGTTAAAATTAGGAATAGTTATTCTGTTACACCCTGTATATGTCATTTGTATTAGTTTTCCTGATGGAACATTGAGTTCGTCGAAACGTCGACAATAATTAATGAATATTAATATAGAACTGAAAGCTATAGAATATGTTTGGTTATTTTAGCATAAATATAATCAAATTTACGATTGTAAATGTGTAAAATTACCAATTAATATATTTGAAATAAAATAATTTAGTTGTAACAAATTTTTAAAATAACTATTAAACTAATGTTGTCGAATTATTTATTTTTCCAAATGTTTTATTGCGATTCGAAAATGTTTTATCAGGTGAAGCCAAAATGCACACAATAATAAATAAATGCAATATCACACAGTTATTTATATAGAAAACAAAACATAAACGGTTTTAAAACAAAAGAAAACTAGCATAAAATCAAATTATATTGTTCTCAGTTACACAATTTTTTTCAATAACTTCAAAAACTAAATAGCGATAGCGCGACAAAACTGCAACTATATTATGTAATATTATATGAATGACGCAGTAGAAATCGCTAATTCAATTTTTTTTTTTTCGTAACTTTTTTTTTCTTTTAATTTCATTTCAATTCTTTGTATTACAATATTTGGAAATTGATATATTCGACCACATATGAAGGCCACCGCACAATTATTTTCACATGTTTGACTTCACATGCATACATATATCCAGTGGCGTAGCGAATGGGACATAAATAGGAACATACACCCCCATAATACTAAAAGATAAACCAGAGTTGGGCTGTTGGTTATTTTTTTTCGATTTTTCGAAAATAAGAGTTATTAATTATTTTTATACACTTATAAATATAACATATAATTTTATACGTGTAATATTTAACATAAACTATAGCTTCTCTAGGTCCTGCAACTCTATATTTTTTAGAAGTTATTCATATCTATCTTTTACTGTTTATCTATCACTTAGTGCACATATTTCTTTGAAGGTAATGTCTATTATATTCATGAAGATAGTGTCCATAATATATAATAATTGATGTCAACGGGTAGTAGATAAAATGTAAAACAAATTACGTTAGAAAATTTGACAAAAAATCTAAAAAAATATGAGTTACAGGACCTGGAGTAGCAAATTTCCATGACGACGGCTTAATGTGAAATGATAATATAATATTTTTTTATGTTTATAATCTATTAAATATTAAAAATAAAAACTAAAAATATATATCAAAATTTTTTTTTGTAATATCTTTTGCATACGTATCATTATATTAATATTAAATATTATTTAATATATTTTGAATATTATAATTTTAATATTATTATTATATAATTTTTTTTAGTTTAATATTTATTTTGTGCTAGATGTATCTAGATAATTAATCAATTGTTAAAATAAAATTTAGTAAAAGGAACTAATTAATTAAAATTGATTTAAATTATTGATTAATATTTAAAAGTCGAATTATTAAAATTAGGCCAATCCTGTGATTCGCCAAGGTTCGTGCGGCAATTCATACAATTTTCATACAATTTTCATACAATTTTCATACAATTTTCATACTCGTGGGAAATTAGTACCATTCTATATATGCTCGTTGTACAATAAACTATTATGAATGTTTTTTTTTTTTTGTAGATGTATTATATAATATCATATAATACTTATTACAATAACAGTGTGTTTGCCCCCATTGGTAATTAATTCTTGATACGCCTCTGATACACGTGGCGTACAATAATGTTATATTTCCTGGTTATAACATCAATGGTCGAATAAATAAAAAATTATTATATTTTTTTTGTAACTAAAATTCAAGGATTATTCTACTACATATAATACCTATACAGATATATAATAATGTATTAACTGCATGCAATATCTTTCTCATATGCAATTTACATTTGCGTATAATCGAAGAATATAAAAAACGAACCCACTATCATTGTTTGCGTAACTTTTTTTGTAGTTAGATACAATAATCTTGTTCATGTTTAGTATTAATTGATTATAATTTGTATTTTTTTGCATAATACAGGAAAAAGCTATACATGCCTACGTTTGTTTTTTATATTCCCCGACTGTACAAATATCTGACCTTCATAGTATATTCATAAAATTACAGTTACATTATCATTGATCTATAGAGTCTATATTATAGATAGTATTTTTATCAATATTGAACTTGGTACTTGAAAATTGAAAAAGAAAAATCAATACGGAAATTTTATACTGCCTTCCTGACTAGAAACAATTTAATTTAATTTATTTATTTATATAAATAGATTTTCAATTATAAACTTGTTAGAAAGTATTGTAAAGTTTAAAACGATTTTTTAACGTAATTTTAACATGCAAAGTTTAAATTTGTAATTTTGATTTTGAAGTTACTTTTTATTTTTGTTTAAAATAATTTAAATAAATAATCATAGTAAAAAATCTTTCAGAACTCATTATATTAAAATAAAACGGCTTTAGGTTATAGTTCTGTATTAATATTTATTAATAATCGACCTACTCAACGGACTTATTTTGTTACCTAGCAACTTGTAATCTATGTTCTGTAAAATTATTGTAAATGTTATTTATATCTTTTTTTCCTGATGAAGATGTACGTTGAGTTCATTGAAACATACATACATACACAATCACGCCATGTACTCAAACGGGTGTGGCACAAACTCTTTCCATTATCCTGAAGTCAGTTACCTCCAAACTCCCTATCCAAACAAGCAACTTTAACTTCATCCACATTCATATATAATTAATTAATACTTATAAATGTCATTTATATCTTTTTTTCCTGATGAAGATGTACGTTGAGTTCGTCGAAACATCGATTATTAATAAATATTAATACAAAATATAACCTAAAATCGTTTTATTATTATTATTATGCTTTTCTTGATAAGTGTTATTTATTACTTATAGCGAATTTTTGGATCATTAGTATAATATAATGAAAATTGAATGAAAATTTGATTCTAAAATTTTATTTTATTTGCGAAAGATAAAAAAATCAAACAAAATATTTAAAAAAAATTAACTTTTTTAATTTCTTTTACTCGATACTTTAATGAATGAAACATAACACGCACAAGTGAAATTTTAATTAAAGCTAGTTATAAACGTGTGTGTAGCCAGCGTTTGTTTGGTGGCATGCATTTGTTTATAAACAAAATAGAATCGCAAAAGTAGGTCAGTCGGTTGTCACGCTATACTTAGGCTAGTAATAAAAAAAAAGAAGAATGCAACTTATACTTTTGTATTGCATTATTTACAATCCTACCTACATAAGCCTTAAATATCAATAAACATACCCAAAAAAATATAGCGTTTTTCAAACTAATTATAAATTAATTAATATTAATACAACTTATGTAGAGAGACGGAGAAGAAAAATATGTTACTTGTATATAATGGCGTAAAAATATCGCATTAAAAATATCAATAGTACACTGTAAAATTGTATGTAACTTTATATGTTTTGTAAATGTAATAGTACGTAAATTATCACAGTAAAATTACAAAATGTTATTTTTACTCTTAAAACTTTTGTAAAATTACATAAAAAGATATATTTTTCAGTGTAGGTAGCATTGAAAAAAATTAATAGTTTTTTTCTTGGGCGAAATATTGGAAATTTGCCTTCTTAAAAATGTCAAAATGATATGAAAATGAAGAAAATACCTCTCATATAGCATTCTCACAGTAAAATCTATTTATTCAGCAGCTTAGCTATAGTTTAGTGTGCACCAATAAAATATTTGCTACTTTCTACCGAACGAAATGCCTAATAATAATTTAAATTTCAAACGTTCGCTGTTCGTAGTAATTATTATTAATTAATTCGTTAAGGCTCATTCAGACGACGTAATTAGTGTTATGTTTTAGTGTGGAGTTAATGATTTTAAATCAAACTATTTATTAACTTGAAAAAACTCATTTTTGAGTTTGATCAGTTTGTTAGTTTAATTGCAGCCAAAAATTGAGATCATAAATGATTTTGAACAAATATCTATCGTGTTTTCGTGGCATTACAACTAAAACTATTATGGGACTATATTAATAATTCGAATGTATTGAATGAATTGATTTTTGAAACTATAAGTTGGTTTTTCTTGATATCAGGCTGACCTTCATTAATATTTTCAGAATATTGAACAAAAAGTCTTAAATAATTAATATCGGGTTTTTCTGGCAAATCGTTTTCTTTTTGCTTCATATTCAGAGGTAGCTTTTTATTACAAAATTCTTTGAAATATCTTTCTACGCAGAATTTTAATTATTAATCATGAATAATTTCGTCGCATTTATTATCAAACTACGTAATCGTCGCCTGAAAAATTTCGAGAATATCACAAAAAAAAAACACATTAAATTTATTTAGATTTTTTTTAAAATTATAAATTTAAATACAAGCAAACATTTAATTGTGTCACAAAAGACCAATTTCATGCGTTAGTATTAAATTTAAATAAGAAATAAATGTATATTTAACATAGTAAAAATTCTTTCAGAATTTGTTATATTAAAATAAAACTAATTGTCTTTATCAGGAAAATAGATACAAATGACATTTACTTATTTTGTTACCTATAGTAACTTGTATTTGTGTTCTATTTACATACATACACAATCACGCCATGTACTCAAAAGGGTGTGGTACAAACTTTTTCCATTATCCCGAAATTAGTTTCCTCCAAACATTTCTATCCAGACAAGCAACTTTAGCTTCATTCACATTCATAATTCCTTTTATACATTTTTTTTCTTTTCCTAATGCCATTATCCTGAAATCAGTTTCCTGCAAATATTTATATCCAAACAAGCAACTTTAGTTTCATCCACATTCATAATTCCTTCTATGCTCTTTCATAACTCCTTCATCGGGAAAAAATGATACAAATAACATTAATACAGAACTACAACCTAAAGTCGCTTTCAAATTAAGCACGTTTTAAATTCATAGTTAAATTTGATAGATATAAATTTAACCACCTGTTAATGTTAACCAGTACACAAAATACAGAAAATTTTAACCGAGATACAAAATAACGACCCTACATCTATTTGATTTTAGCTTTGTAAATCTGCCTTATCCCTCAAAATTACCTAACCTATTTTCTAACTATCACTGATTCATTTAGAATTATTATAATGTCAATTTCGAGGGGGTAACCATTTCTTCAAATTTTGTACATCAGATTTTACAAATTTCACGTATAATTGTTGAGATTGTAGTAATTCTTCGTTGATTTTACAGATTTTATACGAAATTTTTAATAGATTTTACCATGATTTTACTAAGATTTTTAAGGGATTTTAATAAATTTGTATACCAGATTTTACAAGTGATTTTCCTCTCGGTCAATTCATAAATTACAAAGACATTTCCTCTGAACGTTTACCCTAATTTCATTGGATGACAGAGCATCCAAACAAAAACAAGTGAAAATGGTATGAAATTCGCGCGCGCCTGGTTAAAAACAAAACAAAAGAACAACAGTTCTCATATACCGTTTGATTGTGCATAGTTGACCTAAATTCTTGAAACCGTCTCTCTCTCTTTCTCCCTCTTTAACTGTATATTTTATGAGTGCGTTTATATATTTATATATTTGCACAGTTCATGCTATATTCGATTATCGTAAGATTAGCAATGCGAAAATAATAATATAACGGAAGCTAAACAGCCGATAAATATATTGCGTCCGAATTTACAAAATGTAGAACACACGTGAATGTTGCAATACGTTGTTACATAGCGGCGCGGCCATCTTGAATTGTTTTCTGGCGACGTAACTTTTAACTCTTGATTTCAATATAATAATATTGTAATATGTACGATTATAATTTTATGTAGGTAATTGCCAAGGTATTACATATTTTATTTCATAATTAGGCACGTGACTTTAAAATGACAAATAAAAGACAAAGGTCCTCGTATTACGAGCTCGGTTATTAAAATTGGTTTTAATTAATATCGGTTTTAGGACAACGTAAACTGTCATAAAGAGCAGGGACTAAACAAATGAAATAAAACACCAAAAAACCAAGCTTGTAATATCTCAACTAAAATGTCAAATTCAGATTTAGCGTTGTTAAATTAATAACAATACATATAATTTTATTTTTATAATATACTATATAATAATACCTAATAATATTTATATTAGAAAATATACAGGTATACAGTACAATAAAGAATTTAAATTACAGTAAAATACTAAATTTCAGAACGTATCACTAGGAATAATCTTCAAAATTGTAATACTTTTATTTAATCAAAAGTTTTTTGAATTTTTTTGATAATAATGTTCGGAGGAGACTGATTTCGGGATGATGAAAAGAGTTTGTGCCACACCCATTTGGGTACATGGCGTGATTGTTTATGTATGTATGTATGCACAATATAAATTTAAACTTATAATAAATATTTTGCTACACATTTATAAAATATTTGATATTTTCTGTAAAATAACTGTTTTAGTGAATGTGGTATACCGGGTGTCTACTTTTTTTTTGTTACATAGGGAATACAATGCTAAAATTTTCATTTGGTGATAAATTTTCCCCTAATTATTATAGAACAAAAGTACAAATACAAAAGTTGTTTAGAATTCAAAAATGCATCAAATGATGCCAAATTTATCAATATAGGATGTTCCGATCAAGAATTAGAAGCAAATTAAAATTTCCATTTTTGCGCTCTTTACATCAAAGTGCCATGGAGTTTGACAGATCGTATTTATTTTATTGTTACGTTCTGTATTATTATCATTATTATTGAAAATAATGAATAAACTTAAGGTAAATGAAAAAGTTCAGTGCGTAAAATGGTATTTTACTGGAAATTCGATACGACGAGTAAGAGATTTATTCAGCGCTTTCTTTGAAAACCGTCCCATACCTTCCGCTATGACTATTCGTAGGATAATTAAACAATTCGAAGAAACTGGAAGTGTGTTAAAACGTTGTAAAAATTGTAGAAAAATCAACGCAGAAGATCAGGAGGAGAATTTAAATCAAAATGCAATTAAAGAAAATACATTGAATATACTTTTGTGTGTAACGGAAAACCCAAATGTTAGTGTGCGTCAACTTGGTGCTGAATTAAATTTGCATCCTTCAACAATACATAAGGTACTAAAAAATGAAAAATATCATTCTTATAAATATTCCACGCACCAAGAGATATTTGAAGCGGATAAAATGGCTAGAAGCGAATTTAGTAACATTATTATGGAAAAATCCAATTTAGACAGAAACTTCTTGAAATCTATTTGTTTTACTGACGAGTCTACGTTTACTTTACACGGCGAACCTAATACACAAAACTTTAGAATATGGAGCCAAACAAATCCTCATTTAATGGTAGCAACACGTACCCAATATCCAGAAAAAGTTAATGTATGGGCTGGAATTTTTGGCAGGTGTATAATTGGGCCATTTTTTATTGAAAATAATTTAAACAACGAAAAATATTTGGATATGTTGCAAAATCATATTGGTCCGCAGTTAGAAGAGTGTGCAACTCAAGATAATGTTGTCTGGTATCAACAAGACGGATGTCCGGCACATTACAGCTGCAACATTAAATTATATTTGGATCAATGTTTTCCAAATTCATGGATTGGTAGAGGTGGTCCAATTAATTGGCCAGCTAGATCGCCCGATTTAGCACCGTGCGATTTCTTTTTATGGCCATATTTGAAGGAGAAAATTTATAAACGACATATCAAAAATCTTGTTGATTTGAAAAATGCCATTGTTGAAGAGTGCAATAATATAACACAAACACAATTAAGCTCTGTACGTCACGAATTTTATAACAGATTAGGTTATTGTTTGGCAGTTAATGGCGATTTATTTGAACATTTAATTTAAATTGTTAGTTTCGTTTTTGTTCTCCTATATCTTGTATTCATGAATTTTTCTGTTTTATAGGTATATTGAATATTGTAATAAATAAAGAAAGTTTTACGGAGTTCAGCTATTTACTATTTATTAAACTCTTATCCGACGTTTCACTGCACAACTTACAGCATCCTCAGGGATAAGTTTAAATTATTATAATAAATATATTAGGCATAATGCCAGTCATCTAATTCAAATGTATTGTTTTTATAACTTGAAGTTAATAAATAAATTAAACAATTACTTAAAATTATAATGGAGACATTCACAATTTAAAACCACAGCTAGTACGTAGTGTACAGCCGAGTAAAATACCCTTTCATTGTAATAAATAATAAATACTTAATACTTTTTATACTTAATAGCTTTTCATTTACATTAAGTTTATTCATTATTTTCAATAATAATAATAATAATAATAATAATAATAATAATAATAATACAGAACGTAACAATAAAATAAATACGATCTGTCAAACTCAAACTCCAGAAGAAATGAAAATATTTGTTTAATTTCCGTGGCACTTTGATGTAAAGAGCGCAAAAATGGAAATTTTAATTTGCTTCTAATTCTTGATCAGAACATCCTATATTGATAAATTTGGCATCATTTGATGCATTTTTGAATTCTAAACAACTTTTGTATTTGTACTTTTGTTCTATAATAATTAGGGGAAAATTTATCACCAAATGAAAATTTTAGCATTTTATTCCCTATGTAACAAAAAAAAAGTAGACACCCGGTATATTACTATTGTTTTGATATTTCTGTATCAATAATAGAAGTTATAAAATTTTGTTTTTAACAATCTCGACATAAGAATTAGAAGTCAAGGCTTTTTGATGCTAAAATAGAATATATTTATGTTATTTTTAATACTTTTAGTTATGATATATTAAATGTTTGCTTTATATATTAAAGAGAAGTAGTTATTTATATAACAAAGAAATTTTATTCTGTGTATAATAGGAAAAAAACCTTACAAATTTTTAAGTTTGTAATAAAAATAACTAACTAATATCATTGATTATATAATATAATACAAAGATAGGATATATTGTAATTTTTTAGTGGATTTAAAATTTTCAGTTTTGTTAGAGATTTATACAGATTTCTGGCCGGAGTCTAGAATATGTAAGCTTCCCGTTAGCTAAACTTTGTTCAATAAATACCTATATGGCATTTTTTAAATATACATATGTAGTGTTTAAAATAGCACAAACGAAATATTTTAACAAATATAATCAGTGAATCTGAAATGAAATTATATAATGAATGCTAATATTTATACGGAATACGTATTTTTATTTTATATTAGACATATTAGTGCCTCTAGTAAATAAAATATAATACTAATTATACATTAACTATGTCACTTTTTTGCGCCAAAAAAAAGGCCTTTAAAAATGTTCGAGATAATTTTTAATATTATCTTAATTATACACGTGCCTATTAAGTATTGAATGATTACGTAAAAAAACTATATTTTTTTTAAAATAAAATCATTAATTTTGTTGAAATGATAATTATTAAAGGCATTTAATTTAATGAAGGTCAGTAGTATAAAAAATATATAGTAGTGTTAAAATTAAAATAATTTGTTGTATTTTTTATTGTTCATTACATATTAACAATATTACTGCTATGGATCATATGATCTGTAATAATAAATAAATGGGGGAAAAATCCCACTTCATACTTAGAATTTTTCCTGTCTAGACGGTTTCTTAATGTATTTACAACTTTGCATTTTTAATAATATTTAATTGTTTTCTAGATATTTTACATAAACGTGTGATTATTTCCTTATAATTTAAATTCAATTTGTAGTTTTTTTAAATGTTTATTTCGACGAGGAAAACGTAAATAATAATGAAACTATAGTAAAGTATTTTTATGTATATGATTTGAGATACAACTGTGTATAGTAAGTTGCCTACTATGTAGGGGATATATTCAGTAAAATTAGGTTACTTATTCGATATTTATTGTTTAGTGAATGTTATTTATCAGTAAATATTACAAGTCATATTTCTTATTTTTATGTAAATATGCAATTTTAAATTAGTATTATAATTCTGCAATTGAATACTATAATATACTTTTGGGTGGAATTTTTATGCACCCTGAAAAAAAAAAAAAGGTGAATTAACGCCAAAATGGGACAATATAACAACCATTAATAGAAATATTTATATTACAATTGTTTGCGATTTAAGGGAAAGTATTTTATTTAATTTACATTCATAATAGATACATAAAAATAATTAATAAACTCCTACTTTCGAAACTTAAAAACAAAATAAAAAATCACTAACAGCCCAACTCTGGTTTGCAACATAATTTCCAAATATCATAATCCATATTATTAAAAAATAAAACACCAATTTAATTATATATATTATTTTCTTTGCAGTTCCTTAACAACCCTGAGCCATAGTTTGGACGATATCAGCGCAACAGGCTGGCCCCATCCGAACGATCACGTTCTCACCATCGAAGAGTTGCGTCTTCAGCTGAGCAGTTGTTTTACGTGCGGTGTCTCATGGGCCGAAAAGCACGTCTCGCTCGATTGCAGCGAATGCGGCGGCTACGCAATGGAGCGACCGTGCGCAATCTGCGACGGACGATGTGGTACCAGCTGGAAACGCGATCTAACCATGTCGCATGCATCGGGAAAAGCACGCTGGGAAGGTGAATGCTCCAATACCACCAATACCGCCGCAACAGCAACGAGTCAAGCCTGCGGTGTTCAAACCGCTCAAGAAACGAAAAAGGGCAACACCGTTCTCGCCCAAGAACTCTGTTCGCGGCTCGAGAAATTATCGGCTACGTCGTGACGACATTTCACGATTTAGTTACTTTTTCTCCTCCTTCTTCCGAGATGGTGGTTTCATTTTTTCGTTCATGTCATTCGCTTGTATATTAAGGAATTTCGATCTATATAGAATACGTAAGGTGTAAAATTTAATCGTTTTTCAAAAATAATTTAAATTAGTTTTATTTTCGTGACAGTGCACATATACACATATATTCCGTAATTATTCTATTACAATAATTAAAACAAAGTTTTAATAACAAAAAGCTGGCTGTAGAAATTACACCGAATAAATTCTATATAGGTACAAAATTTTTCCTGTGTACCATTTTAATTTTGTCGTGTTGCGCGCTTAAATTACTACAAGATTATCAAAACCAGGGTTCACTAAATAATGATTTCTAGTTACGATTCTGAGCAAATCTGTACGATCTATTCAATGGCTGACATTGTTAATTAGTTTTATTCGAAAAGTAATAAATTAGAAATTATCAGGATTTTGCGCTTATGCATTTTATCGAACATTAAAATTCGCATGCGCCCTGATAGTTTGTTACGATTTATTAATATCTATCATCAAATCAATTTAGAACTGTCCGAGGCATGCGTAATATGCATTTAGCTTGCAATTTAGTTATTATTATTTGAACAAAATAATATACTAAATCACAATTTTAATAGTATTTAAAACAGCAGCAATTTTATTCACATCTGAGACTCGTAATGTTACGAGATATGTTTTGTTTTTTTCTGGTAAATGGAATAATTCTTTTGATAGAAAAAGATAGAAACATTACGAGTCTTATAGAACAGAATGTAGATTTTACAGAAATGCGCAGAATTAGTACGTTTTAGTTTTTTTGTCAGACACGTTCTTAGATCACTAATTAGGCAAGTTTCAGACTGTTTAAGACTGTATTTAAAACCTTATTGTAAATCGCAATTTAATTTGTATTTTGTAAATGTAAAATAAAAATGAAGAAAAACATGGACCAAAGTTGGTAAATGTTTTGGCTTAGGAGAATTGTTTTTGTAAAATAAAATTTAGTGAAATCGCACTAATTTTGTATTATACGAAAATTTCTAGCGAACTGAAACTAGTGTAATTATTATTATTATCATGATCGTTTTTTAGCAATTGGTTGATCTTTGAGAAGTTCTATACAGCAATCAAATATATAGTTGAGATTTTAAACATTAATAGAGTAATGTAAATTCTATAGACTTTATCCACTAAACTCTAACAAAAATTACTTAAATTATTACAGTAAAAATTGCAAAATATTCTTATTTTACTACTATAATTTATGTAAAATTACATATACTTTTATTATATTTTTTAGAGTGTAGGCTATATTAAATTTTAGACAAAAAAATATTAAAATTTTTTCAAATCACTTATTTTATATAAAAAAATATATACTTATATATAGTCTATAGAATTTTATTATAATATAAATTTTATTCTTTATATTTTAGTATTTCTGTAGATTTTTGTTCTACAACTTTTAATTAATTTAAACTATTTTATATCTAAAAAATTTTTATATAAAATGTTTTAAATTTACGTTTAATGTCTTACAAAAGTTGTTGCTGTTTGAACAGATGAATGAATATATTTATCATTTTTTTTTGTCATTATATAGGTTATGTTCGCAAATTAATTTAATTTTTTTATTATTATAATTATTATTTAGTTGCTGTGTAAACTCGGCACTAACTGGTGTATATTACAGAGAAGAGAGAGATATATTTAAAAAAAAACAACAAAAAGATTTAAATATTTTTTAAAAAATATATTAAAAATTCATTCTCGCTTGTGCCAATATATTTATGTAATCTCAATGGCTGTAAATGAATCTGGCTGCTATAAATCTTATAGTATACTATTGTTAATTTTTCACATACTGGGGGGAGCTCTGTCCCCTCAAATTTAACACGTGAAAGATTATTTTTCATCGAATGAAAGAGATTAGTTGCAATTGCGTTTTTATTTTGTGTGTATGAGCTTGTTTGGATGTGCTATAGAAGAAAATTTAATATTTTTTATCAGAAAAAAAAAAACATTTTATTGATAAGTTTGTAATGTTCGCTCCAGTTTAACGCATTTTTATTTGAATTTTTTTTTATATAAAAACATTTTTAAAACAATGAAATATGGTTATTACAATGTAGAAATATTTATTATTATTATTATTATTATTATTAATATTATTACTGTATTTTATGTTCTGTAGTGACTTACGCACATTTTTTCTGATTTAAATATTGTTTTGTTCCGTTAATATTTATATTCATTGTATGACTGATTACTGTTTAGAAAATCGATTTTTCTGTATAATGATTATTGTATAATTAGTAAAAATAAAATATCTAAAAATATGTAACATGTTTTTTTTTTTTCATGCATACATACATAATCACACCATGTACCCAAAACTCTTTCCACTATCTCGAAACCAGGTTTCTCCAAACATCCTTATCCAAACAAGCAACTTTAGCTTCATCCACATTCATAATCTCTCTAATATATGCTCTTCTATTCCTACTACTTTGAAATCCTCAATAATATAACTCCAACTACTCATCGGACGTCCATGCAAATGTACAGCTTCAAAATCATTCATATATTTTTGTTTTTCTTTATATACGATTCACATATTTAACAATACAGTTAATGTAATAAAAACTATTATGAGTTTTTATCTGAATTTGTATATCTTGTAATTAACGGTTCATTTCATAATAAATACTGTAACTAGAGTTAGCTTTAAATTGACAAATAAGCATCAATTACAATGGTATTATTATGATTATTGTCAATAAAACTATTTTTTTTTTTATCAATTTTCAACTTTTAATGATATAATTGTTATTTTTTTTATAATAAAACAATGGTATTTAATAGATTTTTTTTAGTTTAGACGTGTATAGTATTTATTATGAAATCGACAGTAAATGTTTATCCAAAATATTATTTTTTTATTGAAAACAATGACAAAACAAATACTACTATTAGACTATTAGCTTTTCAGATAAATTGTATAATTAGCAAGTTCAAAATTTATTGTTTTATAACAAAACTATTTTAATGACATATTAAATAATAGATTAAAATGCATTTGATAAATTTACAATATTATGTAAACTATAGATTAATGTGAATTGAATGTCCCGCCAAATGTGTTATTTGACAAAACGCTCTGACCATAGATAATAAACATTTGACATTTGTTGATGTTTGGTAAGGTCAGTAAGGTTATGTTTAGTTATGGATAGCTTAGCTTTTGGAACACAGGTAAAATATAAATATTTAATTGATTTTTATACATTATATTATTATCTAAATATTTAGGTACTAGTGCATTTAGATTTGAAAGGTGCTCCACCAAGATTATCCTATTTAGAAAAGGTATTTACTATATTGCGCACAAATAAATCAAAGTTTATTAGTTATATTATTTTGTAGTTTTTTCCGTTCCTACGTGAAATTGGCGTTACTGGCATTTTATTAGAATGGGAGGATACGTTCCCGTATGCCAAAGATTTATTACCTCTAGGAGGTTTGTCGTATGGTTCGCTAGCAACCGGTGCTCCGTATAGTATTGAAGATGCGAGACAAATATTGGAAATAGCTGCCGATTGTGGACTAACTGTGATTCCATTAGTACAAACATTCGGACACCTAGAATTTGTTTTAAAACACGAGCAATGGCATGGTTTACGCGAAGTGGAAGCGTATCCCAGTTCTATGTGTCCGTTGCACAGTGGTGCTATGCCGCTTATTAGAAGTTTAATCAAACAAATTGTTGCATTTCATACGAATTTACAATATATACATATAGGAGCTGATGAGGTATTCTTTAATTATTATTTGTCTACTAGAAATATTGAAATATATATGATAAAAACTTTTGCTTGCAATCAAAGCCATACCCAGTAATTGTGGTGCTTGAATCAGGTCATGAAGATGGCCTTCCTTTAATTGTGTTAGTAACAAAAATTGATATACTGACAATTATTTTATGGGTCGTATTCATAATCTCTTTTAGAGTACTTTTACTTAAAAGCAGTCATAATTTCAAAATAATATATTTGCTTTTATTATTTATGAAATATCAAAAAAAAAACTATTTTTATTTGATGCGAATGTCTAATGAACGTTTGGTTAAAAGAATATATGTGAATGATATTGATGATATATATTTGCTTGGACGTCCAATGAGTAGATGGAGTATAAACAATTATTGAGAATAGTAGAGAATAGTAGTAGATGTTAGCATCTATGAGGCTAGAATTGCTTGTCTGAATAGGAATGTTTGGAGAAAACTAATTTCAGCATAGTGGAAAAAGTTTGTGCCACATCTTTTTGGGTACATGGTTGTGTATGTATAGATGTAAATTCTTTTTAGTATATTTAACATTTTAATATATAAATAGAGTAAAGAATCTTTCAGAACTTATTATATTATAATAAAATTGCTTTAGGATTAAGTTCTGTATAATTTTTAATTAAATTGCGAATTTTAATTAAAAATTATACAAAACTGAATCGTAAATCTTTTTTATTTTCATATAAATAAAACTAAACGCTGCTCTAAATTTTTTTATAGTAAATAATAATTTTAATACGATGCATAAAAGTTCAGAAAATCAACATGTTAAATAGCGCAGACGTTCAATATTCTACAATTTTTTACGATAATTGAACTACTGCATACTTTAATGTATTCATTTTTATGCATCATATCACACGGGCTTTAGGGGGATATGAATTATACTTTTAAAACATAAATATAAAATTTGACAAATTTTGCTTAGTGTATGTTAAATAAAGATAAAAATTATTAAATCATAGTTTTCGTTACAAGCTTTGAAATATAAAATACTTTCAAATTAGAAGTTATTAAATTAAAAAAAAAAATTTATTTTGTTTATTGTAATAAATCGGCAATGATCTTTCTAGGTTTGGCATTTGGGATTATGTTCGGAATGTACTAGAAAAATACAGAGTAGTAAATATGGTAAAGCCACATTATATTTAGATCATGTAACTAATGTTGCTCAATATATTAAAGAAAATTATCCGAATTTAAAAATCATTATTTGGGATGATATGTTGCGTAATATAGATATTTCTGCAATGCAAGGTATTTAATAACAATAGGCCCGTATTCTTATCTCACTTTTAAAAGTGTTTTGTTTCAAAAATACTTATGACGTTTGCTTAAAACTACTTATTAAACAATTTTAATTAGTTTATTTGAATTTTATAAAACTAAATATGCAAAAATATATCAAAAATAGAAATACTATTCATATTCGATAAGAGGTAGAAGTAAAAATTTATTTTAAAGCTCTTTTTCATAAACAAAAGAGGTAGGAATGCGGGTCATATATTTTTTTTTGTTATATATAGAAACGTTAAAAGAGCTATTTTAATTTTTTTTTAGAATATTTACTGGGTACATTAGTTGAGCCAATGGTATGGCATTATAACAATAAGCAAACATTTAATTTGGGCGGTACACTTTGGGAAAAGTATAGTAATGTTTTTTCACATATTTGGGGTGCTAGCGCATTTAAAGGCGCATCGGGTAGTTGTCAAACATTACCGATAAATCGGCATTATGTCGAAAATCACGAAGCTTGGCTGACTGAATTAGGAATTCATGGAGCTAAAATACAATCATCATTTAGGGGTATTGCTATTACTGGGTGGTCAAGGTAATATATTTTTATTCTTCTTTATATTACAAATGTAACACCGTGGAACAAATTAAATGTTGTGTCTGCACTCATGAACAAGACCACATGTCTTATAAACTAGATTTTTTTTTCCGTTTGATTGTATCAAGTCAAGACTTTTTTAAACTAAATTTTCTATATTAAAAAAAAATTGTATTTAAAGCTATTTAAGGGATTTTTAAAATTTTAAATCGAAATAAAGCTTGGATAGACGTTTTATAGATCATTCTGAAAATTTCACCACACAAGCGGTCAAAATATCTACGTACTGGTCAAGTGTAAGTTACAATGAAAACCTCGCTTTTTTTCTACAATTTAGCTCATCTTTCGGATCGCATTATTCCTTGTCTATTGATTAGAATTATATAAACGAGTAATTCTTTCAAAAGGTTACACTTTAAGGATTTGATTTATCAGTAAATCACGAAACATTGTCAAAAAATGCAAAAAATATAAATTTTTTGAAGATACCTCTTAAATTGCTTAAAATATTTATATATATATATATATATATATATATATATATATATATATATATATATATATACGTGTATTCAATGCCGTAGGTGTTTCGTAGATCATCAAAGAACCCCATGTTGATATTGTAAAATCTGAGTTGCTATATATATATATATATATATATATATATATATATATATATATATATATATATATATATATATATATATATATTGAAAATTGAGTTTAAAAAAAAATCCTGACCTGATACAACCAAACGGGTTGGACGTATCAAAAGCTCATGGATGCAGACACAGCATTTAATTTGTTCCACGGTGAAATTAAGCTGCATTTTTGTTCACATCTTGTAATGCTTGTTTTATACGCAGCAATTTTATGTGGCATTTTGTTATACAACCAAATTGCTCGTGAAAAACAAATTAAACACGCAATTTTGTCGCAGCGACAGGTTGTATGGATTAGAACATGCTGTAATTTCATAGATCATATAATATATATTATATGATCTATGTGTAATTTTTATTTTTATGTATGCATAGCTTTGCAATTTCTAGTTACTTTTCAATAACTTTCACTATTACCAACTTTTACTATAAAAGTTACTCTCAGTATTTCTATATTTATAATCATTTATTTAAACTTACCGTATTCAAATATATTTATTATAATGTGATATATATACGAATCACACATCAATTATAAGTTATAAAAATTATAATATATTTGGACATTTGATTAGTTTTCTATTAGTTGGGATCTTCAAATGAAATAACTTAAATCGCCGAGCAATTTTGTTTTTTTACAACGTATAAGATTCGTAGCATTACGAGATATTTTGATTTTTTCTATCAAAAGAAGAATTCTATTTACTAGAAAAAGAGAAAATATTTCGTCACGCCACAAGTCCTACGAGATGTGCGTAAATTGCATCATAATACCCATATTTTATATAATTTTAAGGTACGATCATTATGCCACACTTTGTGAACTGTTACCAACAGCAATACCTAGCTTAGTTCTTTGTCTTAAAACTTGGGAATCGGGCGGTTATAATCAAGAAATTCACAAGTAAATTTTTTAATTGGTAAAACTTTATTTTACAGTTTGTTATGTAATAGATTTTCTTCAAACTTTATATATCGTTAATTTTGCACATTTTATGAATGTAAATTGCAAAATTTTAGTGCAGAAATGATATTTACAATATGAAATCAAATTTTAAAAATTTGTTTTCAACAAGTTGAATGTTGAAAAACTGCTGCCATATTTTGTTCATGTTTACATAATAACTACTAGCAGATACTGTTATTTTTAGTTTTTTTTACATTAAAAACAACTAAAAATTCTTCACGCTGCTTTATATTTACTAAATATTAACAAATTAACTTTTTTACCTTACCTATTCTGCAATGAGCGCCACCATATTTATCAAGTACAATCAATTCATCAACAAGGTGACCAGGTCTCAGGGTTTCAACATCTGTTCTCAGGGCTCCGGGTTTTGTTATAAAATCTCCGGGCTAGCTATTTTTTTTAATAAATTATTTAAAAAAAAATTCATATTGGTCCAGCTACCCTTTTTTTTAAGTAAATGATTTAAAAAAAAATATTTTAATGCTCAATTGTTAAGTTAGAAATGAAGTCCATTTTGTAATTAAAATTATTTCAATATATAATCTTGTTTTCGAGAAAATTGTCATTTTTCAGATAAAATATTTATATTAATTCAAAATGAAAAAAATTCATAAAATAATGCTAGTAAGATATGAATAAGACAGCAAATTGAATGAAAAATACAAAAAATTAGTTTTTTTTTCCCTAGAACATTCCAGAAAAATGTTTATTTTTATGTTTTTGTTTGAATTCGCTAATGTTAATTCTGATTTTTTTCAATCTCCGAGTTTACTTAAACTATGTTAAAAAAACCTATGTTAAAAACGAGTTTTCAAAATAAGTTTTTAACATTGTAAATATCATTTCCGTACAGAAATTTTGCGATTTATATTTATAAAATGTACAAAATTAATGTTTTGTAAAGTTTGAAGATAATCGATTACATAAGCGTAAAGTAAAGTTTAGACCAAATTTTCTAACTTATAGTATTATTTATCAATTTATGTATATTTTCAAATACTTTTTTCCAGTTCCGTAAGTAAATTTTTAGGTTATACAGATTTTCCATTACAACTAAATCCACCTGTCCGACCATATTCTGTCGCACCGCAACTATCATTTCCTGGCTGGCAAGTCTTAATCGGAGTCGAATGGCTAGCGAATATTAAAGCTAAATATCGTTCTATTGTTGATAGTGATCAGTAAGAGTTATTGCATTTGATTTAATAAGAGTTCAGTATATTGTTCTTTCAGCGAAAATTCATATATTTAGTTGAATAAGGTAGCTACTAACCTGACCGACTGCGGCTATGTTATCGTATGCTATGTCTAGTCAATTTTTTTAAAAAATTAGATCTAATCACTTACGTGTTTGTTTTGTTATTCATAATAAGTAAAAACCGTGTATACTTTTAAATTTGTTATTAACTGTTTTTATTTAAAAATTAACACCAAAGGTAGACTTATCACACATAGTTGAATTAAAATTTGAGCGTATAATTTAAATGTGTAAAAATATAGCATATTTCATTTAAAATACAAAAGTTATATTTGTAGAAATGTTTTTTTTTTTAATTTATATTTTTTCTGTCCGACAAAATTTAATTGCATTATGTTTATTAATAAAAAAATTATTTAGTAGCTCCAATTTGAGGTCACTCGGTATAAAAATGCTTAAAATTACATAAAGTTAAAATATGAAAAAAAAACTATATTTGCAAATACTTTATGGTATCGCATTGTATTCCAAATGAACCGTATGCTGAACTTAAGATTTTAATTTTTGTGTATAGCTATATTTAGTGACAAATTAATTTTTTCATTTTAGAGTACAAACTTGGTTTAATCAATGGCAAATTGTAAATAATTATACAAATCCAATGCAGATTCAAAGTATGTTGCCGGTTTTAACAGAGTGAGTATCATATTTTTTCTTTAATATGTTATTGATATGAATGTATTTAAAAAATATGGTTTTCTATTTATACTCAGATAATTGCAAATTCTTTAACAAAAAAATAGATATTTTACGCTATAATATAAAATATATAATACAGAATAACTTATTTTTTCTAATGTTATTAGTTTACGAAATATAATCTTTAAATATTTTTTGTATTCCAATTTATTAGATTTTAATGAAACTTGAAACAACTTATTTTTGCTTCAGATACAAGCATTGTCAAATTAATGAAATTATTTTTTTTCCTTATTTCATAAAAGTATTTAAGAATCGGAGTACGAAATTTGTTTCGTAACTTCATATTACGATAATTAAGTTAGTAAACTCGGCTAACGCCTCGTTTAGCAATTTTCATATCTTGTAAATAACTTTTTGGATATTATTTATTTTATTCGATTTATATACCTATTTAAAATCAAGTGAGTTTTTTTCATTAAAAACATTTGTTTTTTAATATCTTAAACTGTCAAAATTATATGTGTGTGACATTTCTAAAATATTTTGAAAGAAATCTTATAATTCTCAATATTATTAATCAAAATTATTTTTAATTTACATTTAATTGTATACGTAAAGTGATTAAACAAAAAAAATATTTTTATTTATGTCTATTAAATAATTGGAACAAATTATTATGTCTGCCATGACAATATATGAATAATGGATTTGTGATTGACATAAAATAATTTTTTACATTCTAGTTTATTACTGGAAATAACATCGTTAGAAAATTCTCTTAAGATTCATTTGGAAACATTTTTTTATCCAACAACAACTGAGGAATTTTTAGGTACGTTGGTATCTCCAATTAAACAACATATTCTCCAATTAAAATGTGATTGTGAAACGCAATTAACTATCGGTTGTCGAGTTCGAAGTATTAAAAAGATTGTATAATTAATAATTATCGTTTTATAATTTGTTTATCTGTGATATAAAATTGCGATACATTACTTATATTATGCGGATTAATTTTTTTTAAAGGTTCCATTTGCTATTATTATTGTTTAATTTTTTTAATTAACAATCATTTACATGTATTTTTAATATCTAATTATAAAAAAAAATATTAAAGCATATTGGTTTAATTTTTGTAATATTTATTACAAAATGTTTTAAAATACCATCAAATTAATTTGGAATCAGTTCACAACTGTTTGGAGGCATGCGTTGCAAACAAATTCTTTAGTTGTAGGAATAAATCTTGTTTTTTTTTTTCATTATTTTTATTTTACTTTTTGTCAATTAATATCTATGATTATTTTATTTCAGATTTATTTGTAAATATGTTTTTCTTTTAAATAAAATAGATTAGATTTATCTTCAAAAATCTGTTTTGTTGCAGTTTTTTAATGGTTACCTCAACAACCAAATATTTATTTATTTTAATGGGTTTGCTTTACTCATACCCGTAACTTGTTTTATTTTTATATTTTTTTGTAACTATTTATTTTATATATTTCTACGAATTAAATATATTTGATGCAAATCTAATACACTTTTCCTAAAATGGATAACTTATCTTGGCAACTGGATGAGGAATTTAAAGATAGTTTAAAATTTATACGTCCTTATATACTACGTTTGACCAATGCAGACTATATTACATTATGTCGTATTTGGTTGGAAAAATTAAATACTTGTACTTATACAAAAATAGATGCGAAAAAAATTCGAAATGATTATTTAAATGAATTGTGTCGACAAATTCAAAATGCACGTTTGGAGGCACCGTTTACATCACAACCACCTAAAGGACCTCTATGTGAATTAATACAAGTAACAGTAAGTCTTTATTTATTTAAAATAAAATACCTTTAGGTTAAAGGACTGTTTAATTTTATATTGAAATTCGACGTCTATTTGTTTCTCGCCATGTTCTTACAATAAAATTTGAAAACGTTGCATTTGAAGATTTGACGGTAGTTGATTTGTTTTAGTTTTATTTGCTAAATAAAGTAAGCTGCAATAGTAATTTATGTAATAAATGCATTAAGTACTTTTTTTATGAATAGGAAGTTTGATCATTTATTTTTGTACGAGTTCCATACAATATTTTTTCTACGATTGTCTGCAGTTAGAATCACACAAACATAAATATAAAATTTGACATTTCTAACGTCAAGATCGTGAATAAGCTTCAGTTGTTTTCATTGTACATTTTTGGTTTATGCATTTGCATACTTCTGTAATGTAATTTTTTTTAACCATTTTACCATTTTTACTATTATCATCATAAACAGTAACATAAAATAACAGTAAAATAAAATAGTTTTTAATAATCGTAGAAAAGTGTATTTTCAGTTAAAATATCATTTAGCTTCAAAATGAGAATATTAATTTATAATTTTACTGTATTATATATGAACAATTTTTTTAAATAATTCTATTTTAAATTTGTTATTATCAATTATTGATTGTTGTGAGAAAATGGATATTTTCGGACCTAGTCATAAAAATTAGCATGTTTCTAGCATGAATAAAAATAAATAAAAAATTATTTTGTTATTTTCCCTGCACATTATTTTCTTTATTAACTCATAATTGGTATTTTCGTTTTATGTTACCTACTGAAACATTTACATTTGTTTGGGGGTGAATTTGGATCCAACCATATTAGTTGAGGGTTAAATTTATTAACGTTTCGAAATATCATTAAATCTAATAAATTTGAATTACCGATTTCATAAAACGTTATTCAAAAACGTCAGCTAACAATGTGATTCAATTGTCAATATTACTTCAATCAAACGATTTAATGATAGTTGACAATGTAACTGTAGTTAGTAATATTAAGTATATTATAGTAAGATTATTATTAAATCTATTATTTAAAATAAATAAATTAAGTTTTTAAAATTAGAGTATTGATTATTTTGAAAATAATCTAAATCTGCCTAGTCCAATTCATGGTCTGATCTTTCAACAATTAGTTCAAAAACAGAATTAACTGGTTTTGGTGATGCACGTGAAATCTGTTTTGAGAATTATACACATAATCTAAATTCACATATTGAATATCAATATGAATTCAAATTTAAAGAAATGCAACAAATCATTCAAGATTTGAACCAAAAAAATGCAATACTAACGGAACGTTTACAGGAAGTTTTAAGAGAACTCGATTCAAGTAAAATCTTTATTTTTACTTACACGCCAGGACAAAATTAACGCACCACTTGGTTGATTTTGTTGATAATTAGAATTAAATATTGTTCACTGAAAAGATACAAGTATGAGTAAACTTAAGAGCTGTAAATAAACCAAGCTAAATAAAATTAAGATATACAAATGCTTGCACTTTGGATACGATTTTATCATGTTTTAGGCAAGATACAAAGTTTGATCCATAAAAATGCATAATTGTGTATTTATTTATTTATTTAAAAAAAACTGTCTAACAGAAGATTTCCTAATAAACGATACAGAATACAATAATGAAAAATTCATATACAAATGATGTATTATACAATGATTTACATAATACTAAAAACATCCTAGATAAATAAGTTGTGTTTTTTTCCAAATTTCATTAAATCTGAATTTGTTTTAATACAACGCACGAATGTAAACTGCCTAGAAGTTACTGGCTTTATATTATTTTTATTTAAAATATTTAAAAACAGAATTCTTGTTATCTTATTTGGTTCCTTCTATAAATATATAAACTTATTGCGCAAAATTACAATTACAATATTTAAATTTCAATTGGTGTATTAATTTTGACCAGGAGTTTATTTAAATTGTGTTATTTTATATTATATAAATCATTTGCAGAAAATTCAGAAGATTCTGGTGTGAGAGTGCTTGCAAATGAAGTAACATATTTAAAAACACGGTTAAAAGTAGTTTCCTATATCCAGACTTTTTTCATTTATAATCATTAATAAGTTAATTTATATTAGGAATTAATGGGATTAAAAAAGAAATTACAAGTTAGTCATAACGCGATTGTTCTACAATGGGAAAATAGTATGAGAAATCTTGAATCTGAATTAATAACAGAGAAACGTAAAAATACAGATTTGATATCTACAATTTCGGCGCTTGAAAGCAAATTGCAAACATCAAATGTCGACACACATAATGAAGTTAGTATAACTAATACAAGATTGCCGATTTTTAAATCAATAATAAAATTTTGTACGCGCTCAAAGATATAAATTATTGGTATTGAAAGATACGCAATTTTAAGATGACATGTTTTCTTTTGAAAATATTGTCCAAACACTGTTCTATTCTAGCTAGAAGAGAACTTATTACTTGTAGGATTTTCGTGGGATCTTCATAGCTTCATAAAGTTCCATCTCGTTCAGTATGCACAAAATTTTATTATTTTAAGAACTGTTCGGTGTTTATATCCAATCCTGTAAATTACTAATTTAATATTGTAATAAATATTATTAGTTAAAGATACACAATGATTTACAACAAAAACTAGTGAACGCGCATAATCTTGAAATAGAAACACTGAAAAATAAACATGAAGAAACCATAAATCGTATGAGAAATGAATTTAGTGAGAAATTAAAAACGAAAGATATTGAATGCAGTGAAAAATTATCAGAATTAAAGCAATTATATGAAGAAAAAATGAAAAATGTATATGTGGAAACAGAAAAGAATTTGAAATTTAAAGATGAAGAAATTGCTCGACTTGAGAAAATGATTGAATCACAGTGTAACAGGTTAATTCTCAAAATACGTGTTATTTCTTTAGTTTAATTTTAAATAATATTGTTAAGAATGCAACAAGAAGTTGTATTTATTAGATCACAAATGGAAGAAACCGGCGATAATCAACAGAATGATTTACTTGAAAAAATTAGTTTTTTGCAAAAATGTATTTTGAAAATGGAAAAATTATTAAGACGATGTGAAAAACATTACACGAAGAAGATTGTAGTACTTAGAAAAGAATTAGAAATGAAAGAAAATTCTTTAAAGGTATTAAACAACAAATCATTTTGTCATTAGAAGTTTGAAATGTTGACAAAAAAGCATTATTACCATTAATGGTGCCAGTAGAATCGATGCTTTTTTGTCGTGTTTAGTTAATATTTTTGATATGAATTCGGTTGTAATAGTATTTATTTATACATTTTAATATTACATTGATTTATTTAAATAAGATACAATTAACGACACAACGAGCTCAAATATTAGCTGCAGTAAGTGCAGAACGTCAAGTAGAAATAGAAGCTATTGTCACTCAATTAGAAAAACGATATCGAAAATTACTAGAAGATCAACAATCACAAGCAAATATAACTAGAATGCACCATTTAAGTATTATAAAAGAGTTAAGCGAAAAATGTGATGCAAATTTGAATGTTAAAAATAAAACTATTTCTTAAATAATCATTTTGTTTTCACTTTTAAAACTAGCGCCATTTTCATCTAGAAAAAATATGCTCCAACAGGAAGCAGTGCGATCGCTTGTTAGAAAATGGCGTGTTTTAATTATTGTTAGTGCAGTGCAGTGAGAATGGTGATGTGTTGACAATAAATGTTTTCGTTTTAACAATGTCCAATCAACCGTCTAATCGACGAAATGGAGCACAGAAAATTCGATTAACCAGTAAGTATATGTAATTGGACGAACTTTCAATTATATCCAACTTTAATTTCGTTATAGTTTATCGTTGTTGAACTGTCATTTTATGAATACCAATATGGCTTCAGTGGGGGGTGCCTCCCAAGCTTAATCAAATTAATTATTATCGAAATATTCAATAAAATTCAATATTAAAATATCCAATTAGTAAAATGATAATTTAGATAACTAATCTGTCATACCGTACAGTGTATCTGAAGTATCTTTAAAAATGATCGTGTTTTTTTTTTCAAAGTTTGTAAAGATTTTTATTATAAATTTGTTATAGAAACATAATAAATTGATAATTAAAGTATTAAAAATTGTTTTTAAACAGTATTTTTCATTATAATTTTTACGTCTTAACATTAATTAAAGTTTCTTTAGCTAGTCATCGTATTTTTTTTCCTAGTTAACAAGTCTAGACTAATTTAATGATTGTATTGTATCAAATTTGATGTTTACAATTATATAACTAATAAATATAATCTCCTTTTCTTTTCAGTATTATGTGCTAGAAATCTAGTGAGGAAAGACTTATTTCGTAAGTAACTTTTGTTTTCTGTCATAAAAACAATTAGTTGCAGTTTTGATAATGATTTAATTTAGGTTTGCCTGACCCATTTGCTAAAATATCCGTTGACGGAAGCGGTCAATGTCATTCGACTGAGACAGCCCGCGCTACACTCGATCCGAAATGGAATTCTCATTATGATCTTTACCTTGGAAAAACAGACAATATCACAATATCCGTATGGAATTATAGAAAAATTCACAAGAAACAAGGCGGTGGTTTCTTAGGCTGTGTCCGAATTGTCAGTTCTCTGATACAGAGACTCAAAGATACAGGCTGTAAGTACCTTTTTTTTTCTTTTCTTTAAATTTTAGTACTATTTTATAAGTAATAAATAGAAAAAATACAAACCTAGTATTACAAGCTCGATTTTTGTGTGGTTTTAGTTCATTTGTTTAGTCCCTTTCTTATGACAATTGCATTGTTTTAAAACAGGTATTAGTTAAAACAGTTTTTAAAACTAAGCTTGTAATAGCAGTCAAGGTGTTTTGTAATTGCTAAATGTAAATAAGTTTGCCCAAAAATCGAAATTTAGTTATATCGTTTTCCCTCAAATTAGATTCCAGATTAAGTTTAGTACACACAAATAAATAAATTCAGTTTTCTCGTAATATATTTTACTTTTGTTTTTTTATTTGTTCTGAAAACATAGATCTATATCTGTTGTAGCTGTCATAGTTAGTTATATACTAGCAAATTTATCTATTCTTCGCTCGAGAGAGATACAAATAATTTATTATTATTATATGAAAACTAGATAAATAAGTAAATATAGAACAGGAACAAAAATTAAGTTTTAATTTCATAGAAAAATTAAAAGGATATATAGTATCATTATGGCACTCTTCGTGTTAAAATACGATAAGAGTTTTATATATATTTCAAGAAATACAGGCCCGTATTCCACCTCTTTTGTTTATGAAAAAGTATTCCTATTTTTGATATATGTTTTTATATCTAATATTATAAAATTCAAATAAACTCTGGTTAAAATCGCTTAGTAATTTTCAGTAAACGTCAAAAGTAATTTTGATAAAAATTACGTTTAAAAGTGAGGTGAGAATACGGGCCACAGTTTTTGAAAGTGAAATAAAACTAATATTAATAATCAATTTATTTAGTGTCATTAAAAAAAAAAAAATGACGTGTTCCATGATTTTTGAGAAAGATATAAATAATTATAGTTAGATCTGTTTTTATTTAAAAAGTAAAAAATGTTTCTTTTCAAAAAATTGTATTATTTGTACTTGTCAGTTTTTTATTTAGTAAAAGAAACTTAGTTAATTATACGCTAAATTAAATAATTTTCAAAATAAAATAAATGACTGTAATTTTATATAGCTATTGTTATGTAAATATTTTTTGTTGAAGTATAAATTTAAGAATTTTATATATATATATATATATATTTGTACAAAACTATGTTACGTTTTTTGAGGGTTTCTTCAAAATTAGAAAGCAAATAATTTGAGATGAATTTAAATCACGTTAGTTACGTTTGCATTAATGTTTTAATATGTATAATTTATTTTTCGTTTAGGTTATGCATCTTAGTAATAGCGCATGAATTTCTTATAAATTTGGATTATATTTTATTGATTTAGTTTGAAGTAGGTTAATATTTTCAAATTATTTACCATGATTTCTAACAACAGTAATCATTTATTTTATTTAACTATTTGCAGACATAAGAATAATGACGGCGATGTTTTATGAAAAATAAAAATTAATAATTTTATTTCTTATCTGATTTATTGATTTAAATGTTACTATTTCATTATATTATCGAAATAAGTTCTTTTTTAATTTTTACAGTGTAACTTATTGCATATGTATATGAATTCCTCCTAGATCAACGTCTAGACTTATGCAAGGCATCAGTCGATGACGCCGAACCCGTTAAGGGTCAGATAATAATTTCGTTACTATCACGCGATGGACCTAGTGGTGGTACTCCACTAGCTGTCGTCGGTCCATTGGGCGAATTACGTTGCGGTGGCGGTGGCAACAACGATCGTGATACATCACCAACAGCTGAAAACGATGAGTTACCACCCGGTTGGGAGGAACGACGTACGGATACGGGACGTATTTATTATGTGAATCATCGTACGAGAACTACACAATGGGTGCGACCCGTTTATACGAAAAATTCGCTAAATTCTTCTTCGACGGGCATACATCATTCGGCGCCACCAGCGAGACGACAGATTTGCAATGGAGATACGAATAGTAATATAGAACATACGAGAGGTAAGCTAATGTTGTTTTTTATTTAAATTATTCTTAAGATAAATTAAAAAAATATTTGAGAATGACTACATTTTATTGGCTAATTTTAAAATTAATACATGAATAAATGTATTCCAACATTTGGAAATACTGGGTCTAAGTTTATTCGTAGTCAGGAGAAAATTTTATTATCTTACACATTTTACACATATACATAGTTTCGATAACAACACAATATGAACAGACTGAACTCTTTATATATAGTTAATAATTGTTCGTTTAACCCCTTAATGCACACTTTTTTTTAAAAAAACCGGCAAAAAAATTAATTTTTTTTTTTAATTTAAGAAAATACTTGGTAAAAGGCTATATTTTATTCTTGAATAAACAAATGTTATAGCTTACAATGCCTATGTAAATGATAAATATCAATAAAACATTTTTTTTTCTTAGCTTATCCTTATTTTCAATGCTCGAATATATTCAAGTGCGAACATTACGCAGCATAAAATAAGACGCCACTCGAATTGTCTCGAGTGTGTACAGTTTGGCCCGTTTAGCGCGCTCGAATTAACTCATTAATATCAGGAAAACCGATATTATACTGAATCTTTCAATAGTTCATAATTGCTTATTTAAAGGGATATTCGCGTTTGTATAGTATTGATTTTTTACGTGTTTTTCAACAGTTTTTTGGGTAACTTTTACAACAAATACAGTAAACAACAATTATACCGTTGGAAAGTGTATTTATTGAAGTTTTCAGCAGTATTTTGTTTTTTCAAAAAAGTCTAATTTTCACTTAAGAAAATGGCGTCAAAGTTACCAGGTCAAAATTTAGATTTGCCAATGGTGGCAGATAAAACCCGCGTTCTACAATTCTGAAACTTGTAACACATTTATAACTTTCGTTGGAACCTACAAAATGTATAATTTTTACATTTATTCCTTCTTAAAAAAGTGCCTAAATTTTTTTGTTTAGGAGTAAAAATAATGTTTAAATTCTAACGATACAAATGAAATGTGAAAATTGTTAATCTTTTAAGCTTTTTTTTTTAAAAAAAAAAATAATAGTTTATTGTTGTTTGTTGTACATATAATTAATGATAAGCATTGTTAAATATGACTGAAGACATAAACATAATAATCTGAATAATTTATTGCTATATTAAAATGTATTCATTAATATTGTTGATAATTCCCTATAAATTTTGATAAAATACTGTTTACATTTGCGTTGTTCAAATACGATACTTCAACAGCATTTATATTCAATTATGTGTAATAATTTTTTCATTAAAAACAAGATACGCATATGTATTTCTAAATTTTGATTATAAACATAGAAATCATGCGTCATTGTTTGCAGGGGAAAAAAATATTTTAGTTAAAATACTGGACAGTGTCTAAAAATTAAATGACAACTATTAGGACCAGTTCTATAAAACGTCGTTAACCTTAATATAATGGTTAACTATGCAATTCGATTTTCAACTGTCTTTGAAGCGCCTTATTGATTGGTCAGTTGACAAGTTAATGAAATAATTAACTTGCAATGTATTTAACAATGGTTTACGTTTGTGGTCCATAGTTTTATTTTCTTATATGCAATCTAAGAAAACATTGAAAAGAGGATTTATAGAATTTAGCTAGTATTAACTAACAAAAACATAAGGTTTGAATAACAAATTGAAGGGTTTTTATAGAGCTCATTTTATGGTCAGGCGTGTTTTTTGTTAGTATAAATCAATGATTCCTAAAGTGGTCTATATTGACCCCTAGGGGTCGATTCCGAACACTCAACACTCTAGAGTTAAACCTATCAAAGTGAGTAGCGCTGTGTAAGCTGTCAAAAACACATTTGAAGTTAATGAATTTGTAACAGTTAAATATCAGAAAAGCGAGGGTCTACCAAAAACGGAAAAAATTGGCACTTGGTCTACGAGACAAAAAAAAGTTTGGGGACCTTCTGGTATAAATAAATAAAAGTTACGTTTATGAGTTGTTAAGAAACTTTAATTTATTTATGTAGTAGTCAAATGATATTTTCCGATAATTGAACTCAATATTAGAGTTAATTTTGAATTGAAATAAGTTGGTCATTTTCCGTTATTTTTCATTATGGAAATTTTTAAATTATATATGTATTTGTTCTACTTGTCTGGTTTCATTATCCTTTTAAAATAAATTTATAACATTATTTATATCAATGCGCTGTTTAAAATGAACCGTACATACTTATTATTATAGAAAAGTATTTTGAAACTAGATAGAAAAAAACGTTACGTGCTTTTTCTAAATGTATGTATATAAATAACGTAATTTGTTGATTTAACAGTCAATTTTTGAAGGTAAAAATTTATTTATTCATGTCATATTTATTACGTATATTAATTTGCGTATAAATTTTTGCATAAATAAATATTGTCTTTTGTTTTCGAATTAAATACAAGAATGGAATTTCACTTGATTTCTTTGTTTATTATTTCATATTAAAATTATTTAACATATCAATATATAATATAGATAAATAATATTTAAAATATTACGTTGTTGTGGTTTGGCTGCAAAAGCATGAAAAGAAAAATGACTGATGTGGAAATGAGATTTTTACGTGGGGTATGTGGTGAAACTAGGTGGCATCGGTTAAGAAATAGATTAGTGTATGATGAGTGTGAAATTGAAAAAAAAAATGTTCGAACATCTTGATAAATGCCTAATGAACGTTTGGTTGAAACAATTTATATAAATGATTTTGAAGTTATACGTTTGTATGGACGTCCGATGAGTAGTTGTAGTGATATGAAGAAATAAAATTTGCTAAAAGTGTGGTTGGTAGAGAAGGAACACCTGAATTTGAACAGTTCTTAGATTTTTTAATTAGAGAAAAAAGATTAGGGCCCGTATTCTCACCTCACTTTTTCGGGAAAAAGTGCTTTTATCATTAATTTCAAAATAATTTTTTGCTTCTGTTTTTGATCAAATATAAATAGTTTTTCAATTTTTGATCATTTTTATTATATATGGTATTATAAAATTTAAATAAACTATTTAAAAGTGCTTAATAAATAATTTTAAGTAAACGTCAAAAGCACTTTTGGCAAAAAACACATTTATAAATGAGGTGAGAATATGGGCCTAGAAATTCTGAACAGAAATAAAATAAAGCCAGCTAATATGTCCAGTATTTTAAATAGAGCACGAATTAAAGCTGCAAAAGCTTTTGAAGAATTATATGACCTTTGGTTTGATGCAAAAGGCAATAAAACTCAACATTTAAAAACTTTAGAAAAAGAAGAAATAAATCTATCTAGTATGTCCAGTATTTTAAGTAAGGCAGGAGCTAAAGCTGCAGAAGCTTTTAAAGAGTTATATGATCTTTGATTTGATCAGAACGGAGAAAAACCACAATATTTAAAAACTCTAGAAGAAAAAGGAATGCATTTATCTAATATGTCTAGTATTTTGCATGGAGCAGGAGCTAAAGCTGCAAGAGCTTTTAAAGAATTGTATGACCTTTAGTTTGATCAGAACGGAGAAAAAACACAATACTTAATAAAACTAGAAGAAAGTGGAGTAGATCTAGTTCGTATATCTAGTATCTTAAGTGGAGTAGGAGCTGCTAATGCTATAAAAACTTTTAAAGACTTATACCACCTTTGGTTTGATGCAGAAGGAAGTAAAACTCAATATTTAATAACTCTAGAAAAAGAAGGAGTATATCTAACTAACATGTCCACTATTTTAAGTGGAGCAAAAGCTAAAGCTGCAAAAGCTTTTGAAGAATTATATAACCTTTGGTTTGATACAGAAGGCAATAAAACTCAATATTCAAAAACTCTAGAAAAAGAATGGATAAATCTATCTAGTGTGTTCAGTATTTTGAGTAAGGCAGGAGCTAAAGCTGCAGAAGCTTTTAAAGAATTCTATGACTTTTGGTTTGATCAGAACGCAGAAAAAACTCAATATTTAAAAACTCTAGAAAAAGAAGGAATAAATCTATCTAATATATCCAGTATTTTAGGTGGAGCGGTAGCTAAAGCTGCAAAAGCTTCTAAAGAATTGTATGATCTTTGGTTTGATGCAAAAGGAAATAAAACTCAACATTTAGAACACTTTATTAAGGAAAAAGATGGGGAAGAAAGTTTTACGCTGCATAACTTATCTAGTATTTTAAGTAGAGCAGGAGCTAATGCTAAAGATGCTTTTGAAAAGTTGCATAGTGTGTGTTTTTATGACAAAGGAAAAAGAGCAAAACTTCTAGATGATTTCTATGAGGCAGGTTTTAAGCCAAGCAATTTATCCTGTTTGTTATCAGGATCAAGAGTTCGTGCTTCTCCTACCTTAAAACAATTGCATAGTGTTTGTTTTAATGAGAAAAGGAGGAAAACAAACCTTTTAGATGACTTATATAAAGCAGGTTTTAGGCCATGTGATTTATGTGGTATACTGAGTGGAGCACCGGATAATTTAAATGAGAAAGGTCTTACACCCAGTAATTTATCTGGGATATTACACGGAGCAAAAGCTAATATTTGTTCTGCTTTAAACGATTTACATGATGTTTGTTTTGATGAGACGGGCAACACAACACAGCTTTTAGATGATTTCTATAAGGCAGATCTTAGGTCGCATCATCTATCAAATGTATCATCAAATGCATCTATCAAATGTATCATGGCAGGAAATAATGCTGCTTCTATTTTAAGAAATTTTCATACAGCATGTTTTCAGGAAAATTATTTAAATCACTTCTTAGCCGATAAGGAAATTTTTACGCCGAAAAATTTATCAAATAAGTTATTATATGGAGTAGGAACTAATATTTATACGATTTTTGAAAAATTGCATGATCTTTGTTTTGATAAAGCAGGAAACAAAACGAGTTATTTAAGCGATCTTATCGAGAATCATTCGTCTCGCGAGATATTTAATATATTACGTGAAAAAAATGGACAGAATGTTAGTGAAGAAGGCAAAGCAACCAATGCAGGTCCAACCTAAACCAAGTAACTTATCCGAGAGGCGAACAGAACAAGAACAAATTTAGATAGTCTACAACAGAGTGATCCTAAAGCTAAGAGAAGGAAATTCGGAAGGGTACAATTAATTAGAGTAAGAACAGACAAGATATCACCTTCGAGTATTCATTGAAGTTGATTACGACTTACCAATAATAAAATGGCTAGCAACAATAACATCTGCGCAGGATCTTTTGAGTCTAAAGCCTCCATAGAAGTGACGATCACTGATTGTTTCAACTATCGGTTGGTTCCAGAGCATATATTTTATCGTTGGTATTCCAAGAGGAGTCTTCTTTTGCCATTAGATTTACGGTTTGTTATCGGAAGTATTTATAACGTTACGTACGTCGTAACTATGTTCAGGGAATAATTCTAAACTGCCAATTTACTTTGTTAACATTGGTATACAGGGTTTCATATCGCTGCGCTTTTGATATATCCCTTGGCTTTTAAATTGAATATAAAACGAACTGAAACATTTCTGAGCTGCATATTAGCGTGTGATAAGATGCTGTAAAGCTTTCACCTTACCCCATCTTTCTTGTTGAACAGATTTTAACAAATACGCCTTTGTAGCCTCATAAAAACTTCATGGCATTTTTCCAAGGATAACCAGTCATCTTCAGAAGGATTACAATACTATTTATTTTTGTAAAAAGTCGGTTATCAAATCTAGTAGAAAATTTTTGGTAAAAATATGTTTTAAAAAAATTATCGAGAAATTTGCTCTTTAACACGTTCACTGCCAACTACGAGATAACTCGTAATTTGTGTTCTTGGCTAGGACGCCGACTACGAGTTATGTCGTAATTGTTTGACTTACCTTATATTCAAGCTATGAGTTATTTCTTAGTATAAAAACGTAACTATAGTTAGATGGCTTCTGGGAAAAGAATAAAAATCATGGGTAGTTTAAATGAACAGAAAATTTATTAATAAATGAACAGAAAATAATAATAATAATAATATGATATGATTTACTGTGGCAGTCAACGTGTTAAATAAGTGGATCTTGAACTAGCCTATAAAAATATCAAACAAAAATATCAGACAAATAATTAATAATAAATAAATTATAGTCGTTTAAATGAAAGTGCATATGAAAACCGACAGTAATGAAATGAACAATTTATTTTCGCTTTGTTTTCTTTTACTTTCTATTAAGAATGTAATTAATAATATATCTTTATGTAACGCAAATAATAGTTTTCAATTACATAGAAATTGCGTGTAATGTTACATGGGCGAGACATAGTGCTTGACACAATTACTGTAATAATAATAATAATACTATTATTAAATTTATTCAATCTCTTTTGTATTTTTTTTAAAATAATATTTATTACATAATTTTATGTCATGTTAGTAAAACTGTACAAAAATTATTTTTGTGTTGAAATTTTTTTGAAAGTGTTGAAAGTTGACGTATATAAATATTACAGGTTTATATTAATAAATAACTGACATCAAGGTCAAATTGATTACGTATTTTTTGTCAAAGTTGCGAACGAATTTTATGCATATTTAATTAAAGTCAAACTAAAAGAGGCATGTCAAGTAGAAATTTTGTATATATCAATTAATGGAATATCTGTTTTAAAACAGTTTATACAAAAACTGTATTTATAACTTACAGTAAAATAAAGTTTTTGTATTATTAGTTTTATCATGTTATTCTTTATTTTGTGTCAATAGTGTTTATAGTTATACAAGGTGATTTATGACGTCGGGGAAAAACTGCACCGGATGATTCCTATGAGTAATCTAAATAAAAAAACTTCAAATAAACATATGTCCGAAAATGCTTTCTAACGGAACTGTAGTCGTTAGAAGTTTATTACATGCAACATCAATCGCGTTAGCCTTATTTATTATATCAGGAAAAAAACAACAAGTCATAAACTTCTGAATAATTATAAAATTACTGAGTGATTTTCTAACATTTTGTTTAAACACTAGTAAACCAATTTACTAGTTTATAAATTTTTGTACACACATAAATAAATATTTAATAAACAATTTACAATAATTAAAAATCGAAGACAAATTTGGTCGGGACGAAGTAAGTCATAACTAGTAAATTGGTTTACTAAGTGTTTAAACAAAATGTTAGAAAAATCAATCAGTAATTTTATAATTATTCAGAAGTTTATGACTTGTTTTTTTCCTGATATAATAAATAAGGCTAACGCGATTGATGTTACATGTAATAAACTTCTAACGGCTACAGTTCCGTTAGAAAGCATTTTCGGACATGTGTTTATTTGAAGTTTTTTATTTAGATTACTCATAGGAATCTCCAACGTCATAAATCACCATGTATAAAATTTACTATAAAAATTAAATTTAATGCACATATTTAAAATTTTCAAATTTATTTATCATCTTGTGAACCCAGAATAATTGATTAAAAGTTGTTGTTGGCAATGATTCGATGTATTTCGTGTTCTTACGTGTGACTTACCTAGGTCAAAACAACGACAAATAATATAAGATAGAAAAAAAAGGCTTGATGTCGTACCATTGTATTGCTTTATATTTTGAGGTATTATGTAATTTGAAAAGTATAGTTTTTTATTTCTTTAAATTCTTTAAATTGATTTATCTCAATAAATATATAATTTTACAACACACTATTTGTAGCTAAGTTTTGTGATTGCGTAACAAATAATATTCCCAATGTAGAGATTTTTCCCAAAAATTTTCGCAAAAAATCATTTTAATAAAAGTTATCATTTATTATTAAAATGATTTTTTTTTTGACATGCTTTTTATATAACAATGATATTTGTATTTTTAAATTTACTGATCAAATGTAAAATCAGCTAAAATATTCTGTTAGCCCGGAAGGTCAATAGTGATTGCCGAAACGTTGGCTTAGTAGTTCATAAAAATATATAAAAGACTGAATTCCGTCAATTACTAAATATTTATTAACAATCTAATTTAAAATGTCTTTTTTTCTAGCCTTAGACAACAACACTGCCCGCCTAAACGAATCGATAAACAACAATATACAACAAGACAATAGTCCCGATGACGCTCCATCGAATTTAGGCAGCCCGTCATCTAGTTCCACAACAACAACAACAACCATCAGCCCGGTAACACCTGTGATCAGTCCCTCTAAATCAGCACCGCTTTCCCCTCGTACAGTTCCCACTTCATCAACATCAATACCCATTACAAGTCCCACAACAACTACCATCGTACAAATTGCACCACCGAATAATTCTACTTGCAACGTACCACCATCTACCACCACCACCACCAATAATGCTAGTGTTCAACAACAAAATGTCAATAACAATTCATCGGCTGTTCCGATTATCTCATCTGCTGCAGCAGCTCCCGCTGTTGGCGGTCAAACACCGCGACAGATTATTTCTTCGTCGGCGCGCGATCGACGAACACCTCGTTCAGCGGAGGAACGAAGATCGGCTGATGGGAGTCGAAGAAGAACGGGTCGTAATCGGAATTCGATGAACGGTATCGTGCAGATGTTGGCACCTATACAGCCGCAGACTTCGGTTAGTACGCCGGCGTCGAGGTTAGAATTGCCGCATGGATATGGTAAGTGGCTTTTGTTTTTTTAATATTTAGTATTATGGTCGAATATTCAGTTTTTGACCACTTTGGATGTAATCTAATTCAAGCGAAAATAAACAATGAGGGGCTGGGGCAATAAATCTGGGGGCTGGTATGCCATAGTCGATTTATCCTCGTCGCAGACGTTTCGTCATACATCGTTAGATGGTATCCTCAGTACACTGAGGATACCATCGAGGATAGATCGACTACGGCATATCAATCTAGAAAATTCTGTAAATTAAATTATTTGGAAATTTCAAAATTTTTATTTATAATTTTCTTGTAACCAGTTCTTGAGCTGAAATGTGACGTACCCGTTTAATTTGAGTAATATTAGCTGTGTTTTTTTTTACATTCCACTCAGATCAATAAATCTTGTAAATGAGCTGAGCTGAGCTGAGTTGTATTGATAAATAAAACAGTTTATTTGAAAATGACATTTAAAATCTAATGAAAGTTGAACGACCTCTCTAATTAATTGTAGTATAATATACATTAGCATTCGCTTGAGGAAGGTATGCTTAATATATACCGAAACTAGTCGCATGCTAACGAACTAGAGCATTTTTATTGACCTACTTCCTGTCATCTTATATACTACAATTTAAAATCTACCTAAAAATTAGATGTATTTGGATTGTTTGCGTTGATAATTTAATGCAACTCGCCGGATATCTATTGTTTGACTTTACAATAAAATACTCAAATATAAATGTCAACTAGTATCAAACACGTTATCAAATCTGAAACTAGGAAAATTTGAATTGCGCATGTGCGCTCACTTGAATCTCAGCTAAGCACTAGCTAATTATCAAACTCAGTATCGGCAAGGGGGGAAGCAATTCACTCGCTTCCAACTCAGTTACAAGACGACAAATAAAACAGCTATTATTTCAAGGTGGTTACTGATATTTGCTGATCTGAGCTGAGTTTTTCGGTAAAAAAAACACAGCTATTGTTTCACTAAAAGCTACATAATTTTTGGACGTATATAAATAAATTTTTTAGAAATTAATTAAAAATGCTTAAATTTTAATTATTCAAATATATCTTTAATTAGTGTAAGTAGATTAAATTACAAAAAAATTCTTCATTTGTATGGATCCGCAAATAATATCATCTAAATTACATTTGAAAATTAAAATAAGCATCGTTGCTGACTTTTATAGTTACTCGTATGGCTAGTATACATGTGTAAAAACGTAACATTAATTAAATCTAGTTATTATTATAATTAAATTATGTAATCCATTAGATTAATTAAATGAAATGAATAAAAAAAAAATGGGCGAAATTTTGAACGTTTGTAAACAGAATTAAGAACAACGCAACAAGGTCAAGTCTATTTCTATCATATTCCAAGTGGTGTATCGACATGGCACGATCCACGAATACCGCGAGACTTTGCCCCACAGGGTCTTACATTAGATTCATTGGGGCCACTGCCGCCCGGCTGGGAAATGAGACAAACTGCATCCGGAAGGGTAAATGTTGATATTTTTATTTCTTTTTGGTTTTTCTTATTCTACTGTTGTATTGTGTCGTGTTTATTATGACTAAGCAATTAACTCGCACATTTGCAGTAATTAAATTTAATTTATGCCATATGTGTTATTTTTTTACATGATTCATACATTTTTCTATTTTTGTCGTATTTCGTAGTATAGTTTATTTTAAGAAAAATTAATTTTGTCTGTTTTATTTCGATTAAAAAATAAGAATTTATTATTAAAGAAAAACTTTTATAAATTTTACCATAATAGAGTTTGTATGTATGTCTGTTTTATTATCAGATTTACCAAAACAATAATTATCTTTATTTCAATTTGTTTTTAAGGGGATATTTACCTTTCTCGATCTAAAAAAATCTACTAACCTTTATGAATTTTTTTCTGCGAAACTATAAAAGATATCAAATCGCTGTTATTGAAAATCGTCCGAGTTCTAACCCTTTCTTCTAAGCTCTGCAAAACTGGAACGGCTGTGCGGTAACAATGATAACTCCTTCCCTATTCGTCTGATATATTATCTGGTTCTTGACCCATTTTTTTTTTATAAATATAATTATTCGGAACAAAATGGCGACTTTTGGAAAAACGCAAATGAATTATCATTGTTACCGCAATGAGCTTCGAAGAAAAAGTTAGAAATCCAGGGTGTATAACGGGCGTGAAAAACGGGAAAAGCGGGAATTATACGAGAATTTTGTTACACGGGAAAAAAGCGGGAATTATGCTAGGAATTTTTTCGTTTTGCGTGAATTTTTTAAAAATTTGTAATATTGAAAGATTTAGAACGAAAGAAGCGATCGATAATGGAAGATCTTCATACAATTTCAGAAGAAATAAAGAAAAAGAAGATGCAATTATAATTTGATGATTGCGATAGTTCTTGTTCCATGCTGTAATTTTGGTAAATAAATATAATATATGCAATAAATAACTTCGATTTAACACTTCTATAACTTCCTTTATTGTTAAACTTCTATATTTACATACGGAAATTTTTTAAATATACGAGAAAAAGCGGGAATTATACGGGAAATTTATTTCAACTCTTTGTTATACACCCTGAACTCGAACGATTTCTGACAAAAGTTAAAAAAAAATTTCTGAAAGAAGTTCAAAGTATATTCTTTCACCACCAAAAAAACCGCGATTTTATATCTTTTATAGTTTCGCAGAAAATAAAATCATAAAGTAGTTGATTTTTTAGGCCGAGAAAGGTGAGTATACTCCTTTAACACTTCTTATTTCCTAACCAAACAAATAAATTGTTTTAGGTATATTTTGTCGATCATAACAACCGTACCACTCAATTCACCGATCCACGTTTAAGTGCACAAATTCTTCAATCGATTCTCCGTAAAGCGCATCAGCCAAACAATGTAATAAATTCCACAAACACAACAACCGTAACATCTTCATCATCATCATCATCATCGGCTGTGAACAACACTACAACTACATCGTCAACATCATCAACAACACCAACAACACAAGCACCAGTTATAGTTACCAATAATGCACCTGGTAATACGGTGGTATCGCCAACCGCATCAGGTGTAGGTGCTAGTGCCGCCGCCGCTGCCGCCACCCCATTGTCTCCTCGTACGAGACAAACGGCCGAAGGTGGTGGTGGTGGTGATTTGCCCCAGGGCTTGCTAAATGATTCGGAACTGTTGCCGAAGTATCGAAGGGATTTGGTTGGTAAGCTGAAAGCGTTACGAGCTGAATTGAATGCGTTGCAGCCGCAAAGCGGACACTGTAGGCTGGAGGTGTCTAGGAATGAAGTATTTGAAGAATCATATAGGTTAGTGTGGTGAAATATTTAAATTTTATTAATATTTTTTTTTTAATAATAATTACTTGATAATAAAATCCGAAAAAATTGAAACACAATATTATGTATAATTATTTAAATTAAAAAAATATAATATACTACGCTTTTAACACGGACAAAAAATTATAAAATAATTTCTCCTAGCCCTATACAGAAAAACATGGGGCGCAATGAAAGCTGCTCCCATACTCTTTACTATAATTATCTATTACAGGGGTGGGCACACATGAGGCCTAAGGGAGCCGCAATCCGGTTTTTAATATTCTATAAAGAGCCATACACAAATTAAATTTTTTTATTTAATATAATTGCATATTTTCACAAGTCACAATATAAAAACATAGAAAAAATATCATTATAACATATAAACATAAAAATATAACAATGAAAAATAAAATAATTATTTCAAAATTTTAGTAATAAAATTCAAATATAATAAAAATGAAATATAACAGAAATCTATATCATAAAAATATATTTACTAATGTGTCGTAAATATGTCACCCATCTTCTAAAACTTTAATGGGAGCAGATCCGGGAAGTTAGCAAAGCCACTTTTACCAAACAAAAAATAAAATATTGTATAATTTGTCGTAAATTAGTCGTAATTTTGTCGTGAAATCAAAAAATTTGTCGCGCTGTATTTTAAAAAATTATTGATGGCTTCGCTAACTTCCCGAAAAAGTTAGCGAAACCATTCTTCAAAATTAAAAATATTAATATAATGAACCACGGATGTAGCTTAAAATTTATCGTAAATAAATCGTAAACGAATAAAAGTAATTTTGTAACGAAATTATTATTATTTTACTTGCAAATACAGAAATAATAAACTTAATGAGTGGGGACCGGGGCGTTTTGCCGCCGGACATTTTGCCACGGACGTTTTGCCGCCGGGATGTTTTGCCGCCGGGACATTTTGCCGCCAGGCAAGTATTAGGCTTAGCTTTCGGTAGAAAACGAAAAAAGAGATAATTCGATGAAATATTGGTTAGGGTAGGTTAGGTTAATAGGTTGGTTTAGGTGTTTGTCTTCTGCCGAAAACTACGTCTAATACTTGCCTGGCGGCAAAATGTCCCGGCAGCAAAACAAAAGAAGAGATAATTCGATGAAATATTGGTTAGGTTAGGGTAGGTTAGGTTAATAGGTTGGTTTAGGTGTTTGTTTTCTGTCGAAAAAAACGTCCGTGGCAAAATGTCCGGCGGCAAAACGCCCCGGTCCACATTCATTAAGTTTATTATTTCTGTATTTACAAGTAAAATAATAATAATTTCGTTACAAAATTACTTTTATTCGCTTACGATTCATTTACGATAAATTTTAAGCTACATCCGTGGTTCATTATATTAATATTTTTAATTTTGAAGAATGGCTTCGCTAACTTTTTCGGGAACTTAGCGAAGCCATCAATAATTTTTTAAAATACAGAGCGACAAATTTTTTGATTTCACGACAAAATTACGACTAATTTACGACAAATTAGGCAATATTTTATTTTTTGTTTGGTGAAAGTGGCTTCGCTAACTTCCCGGACCTAATGGGAACCGCACTTGACTCAGTGAAGAGCCGCATGCGGCTCTCGGAGCCGCATTTGCCCACCGTTGGTCTATTATATGCGTCCCACATTTTTCTGTATGGGGGTTATAAATCTGTATGGAGCTAGGAGAAATTATTTTATACTTTTTAGTCCGTGTTATTTATTTAAATAATTATTTTCTACTTTTTAGTCTTGTTTAACTTTAACTTAATTAATTAATTAATTAGTTAATATTTTATTGTCATTCAGTTCTGAGCTATGTTTAAAGTTTCAAGTCTCTAGCTCATCGGGAAGTTAGTTTAAAATCGATTGAAAAATTTGTCTCGAACAGACAACAAACAAACAAATAAAAAAAAAACATGTTAAAATAATTATTTCGTTTTTGATTTGTTCTTCAGACTGGTAATGAAAATGCGTCCAAAAGATATGCGTAAACGTTTAATGGTGAAGTTTCGTGGTGAAGAAGGTCTGGATTACGGTGGTGTAGCACGTGAATGGCTTCATCTGCTCTCGCGAGAAATGTTAAATCCACAATATGGTTTATTCCAATACAGCCGAGACGATCACTATACGTTACAAATTAATCCGGATTCTGGTATTAATCCGGAACATTTATCCTACTTTCATTTCGTCGGTCGAATATTGGGCATAGCTGTATTTCATAATCATCAGCTGGAAGGTGGCTTTACGACGCCATTTTATAAACAGTTGCTGAATAAACCGATTACATTGCAAGATATTGAGGGCGTTGATCCGGATTTACATCGGAGTTTAACATGGATGCTGTGAGTTATATTTTGTTTATTATTTTAGATTTTGAAAGAAAATAATAATTTGTAGTCTCTTGAAACATTCTAAGTTTAATGTAATTTAAAATAAAACATTTTATTTATTTAACATAGTAAAGAATCTTTCAGTAATAAAAGAGCTTTACGTTTAAGATCTGTATAATTTTTAATTAAATTTCGACGTTTCTGGAAAATAATTACAAATGACTGGGGTCTTACAATTATTTTTGAAGATACAAAAACAATTGTAAAACCCAACAGTATTATCAGTAGTAGATTGATAGCAATTGAAATTTACATAGAAAAAAATAAGATCAATCATTGTAGAGGCATTGATTTAAGGCCAGTTCAAGGCAAACAAAAGACTATATTCAGACAGGTAGTGGGAATACAAAAAAGGATAATTTTACATTCGATTTATTCGTTTAATACTACATATTTATGGTAACTAATTATTAGAAAAATTTGCTAATTTATATACAATTAATAATTTAATAACAATTTTTATATATTTACAGAATTAGCATATAAAAAAATTAATCAAATATTTAATTGTCAATATTTTCTTTGTTTATTATTATTTTGATTTCCAAAAAAATACTTTTTGGTCAACTTAAATTCGACTTTAGTTAAAGTGTTCATTATGAAACTGGTCGTTAAAGCTTTTTTATTTCACTTTATTTACTTGTTTGTTGTATAATATATTACTAATGTTTATCAGTCAGACAGATATTAAATTTAAAGAAAAATACAAATAACAATTTTTAATTTTTTATTACGAGTATTTATACAGGATATACTTTCGAATTATTTTAGACAAAATAACTTCAAATATAAGTCAACACACCACCCTGTATATACAGTAGAAGTATTAAATCAATAATTTTTTTTTTTCGTATACAGAGAACAAAACATCGACGGCGTAATCGATACAACATTCTCCGTGGAAAACAACAGTTTCGGTGTGATTAAAGTGCACGAATTGAAACCAGGCGGTGCTGCTATCGCCGTCACCGAAGACAACAAACGCGAATATGTCAGACTATACGTAAACTATCGTTTTATGCGCGGTATCGAACAGCAATTTCTCGCCTTACAAAAAGGTTTCACCGAACTTATACCACCTGCTCTTCTACGACCATTCGATGAACGCGAACTCGAATTGGTGATTGGGGGTATCAGTTCGATTGATATCGCCGATTGGCGTTCAAATACGCGATTAAAACACTGTACACCCGATACACCGATTGTTCAATGGTTTTGGCAAGCTGTCGAATCATACTCGGAAGAAATGCGTGCTAGATTACTACAGTTTGTTACTGGTTCGTCACGGGTACCTTTACAAGGTTTCCGGGCACTGCAAGGTTCAACGGGTGCGGCCGGGCCACGTTTATTTACGATACATTGTGTCGATGTATCGCCGCTGAATTTACCGAAAGCACATACATGCTTTAATCGAATTGATATACCGCCTTACGATCATTACCAGAAGATGTTGGATAAGTTGACGCAAGCTGTTGAAGAAACTTGCGGGTTTGCTGTTGAATAAAAAATCAGTTTTTTTTTTTCAGTTTAAATATTGTTTTCCGATTTTTAAACTAATGTAATGTGCCTCTAGAAAATGCATTTATACACCTATATACCGGGTGTTCCATGCAAGACTGGATTTATGCAAACGACTTGTAAGTCTTAACTTTTAATAGTTGTCAGAAAATAATTGAAAAAAAAAAACTATATTAAATCCACAAAACACAATTAAAACTTTTTTAACTTTAATTATTATATTGTTATTTATTATTTCGTTCCAACTTTTTCCACTTTCTGGAGCTTCTTTTAAAACCGTTCTCCTTCAAGTTATTGGAGGTCGTAGGCGGAAGACAGGACGACCTCCAATAACTTGGAGGAGAATGGTTTTAAAAGAAGCTCGAGAAAGTGGAAAAAGTTGGAATGAAATTAAAAATATAGCCAAGAACCGGACCCATTGGAAATTAAAACTGCCGTTTTAGTTTTACGCACAAGCACACAAATTTGACCAATCCAACACTTGATGTTAAAATTAAAAATGTGTCAAGCGTTTGGATTGATCAAGTTCTTCTACTTTTGCATAAAACTAAAATGGCAGACAGAATGAGACTTATGACTTGGAATAAGACTACGTTTTATAAGTCTGGTCTAAGTTGATATGCATGGAGCCCGGTATTGTAATACAGTTATTAATGAATAATACTAGATAGTGGAATATTTTTAATAGTTATTACAAAAATTTACTTTGGCGTGTTCGAACAAGGTTTACGCCTAGTGATATATATTTTCTTTTTTTCAATATATATCGGTTAATAGTAAATGAAATTAAAATTTTATCAATTTAAAAATAATATATATATATTTAGGCACATTTCCGATTAAGAAAAGAACAACTTTATATTAGTGAAATTGTGAATTTTATTGAGTAAATGCGAGAAATGTGGTGTGAGTGTATTTTTTTATGGTAGCTGAAGTGATATTAGAAAATTATAATTAAATATTATAAATATAAAATATATATAAAGACATTCGATATTTTAAAGAAGAATTGTTCATAAAAATGTGATTTTTAACATTATTTGACTATAGTTATTATTACAGTAATATAAATAGTTTTTTTAAGATACCCTTTTTTTATAGCTTGTTTATTATTTTGGTAGTTTTGTATAAATAAGAATCACATTTTTTGTAAAACAAAAAGTGCACATATTTTTAAAGTAAATTTTAAGGTTTATTATAGTAATATTTTGTCTTCCTTATTTTTAAAGATTTTTATAGACTGCTTAGATAGAAATAAAAAAGATTGTATAAATTCAAACTAATATTATTAAAATATATGTATATATTAGCTGCAAATTAATATTGTAATATTTTTAAAATGGACCAAATAATGTATTAGATAAGTTTTTTTTTTTAATATGATTAAAAATTCCATAAATATATGAAGCGATTGTTATTTAAAATTTTTAAATATTTAGCTTCATAAAGAAAACGATGAAAGATGTAATATATATAATATGCAATAAATTAATTAACTATATAAATATTTTAAAATTGTTGTGTTCTATGAAATAATATTATTATTGTCTTTAAGTATAAGGAAGGCAATATTTTTTAAAGGTTTATATAAACATAATTTAAAGAAAAAAGATCTGCCATATTGGCGTACCTACATATCATTCAAGAAAACAAAATAGATTTTTTAATTTTCTAATAATAATAACTGTAAAAATAACAACATAAATTAATAATTATTATATTTTAATTATTTAAATTTATTTGTGAATGTAAATGATCCTCGATGTAATTTTCTTTGGAAGAATAAGCAGTATGGATTGTTAAAATAATTAAATTGTAATTTAATTAATATTTTATTTGGACGTTTCGATCATTAAAAATGATCATCTTTAGCTATACATGAGTTGTAGTAAACAATTTACGAATTACATGAATACAAAATATGATGAGTTATTAAAAATGTTCATACATCAGAAGAATTGTTTAACAATAATTTATGTAACATTGTTTGTAAGAAATTATCGAAGAGATGTAACAATGTTTTTATTCTCTGACTGATAATATTTTAAATCTACATTTTTACCTTAACATATTATAACCTATAGGTTATATTGTATACAATAAAACATGTGCCATAAATTGTTAAACAATTCTTCTGATGTATGAACATTTTTAATAACTCATCATATTTTGTATTCATGTAATTCGTAAATTGTTTACTACAACTCATGTATAGCTAAAGATGATCATGCTTAATGATCGAAACGTCCAAATAAGATATTAATTAAATTACAATTTAATTATTTTAACGATCCATACTGCTTATCCTTCCAAAGAATATTTAAATTTATGTAACTGTAACTATTACATAACAATTAAACAATTAGAATATCGAAAAATCTATTTTTATTAATACAAATATACGTGATTTTAAGGTTATAAATTTAGATGTATTTTTAACGTGTAATTGTTATTTTTTATCAAGTTATAATGCTCAAAATTTTGTTAAATATTTGTTATTTTTTTTTGCTTGGTTATCTGAAATATGAAAGCGTTACAATTTGATATTTGTTATTATTTTTATTTCGTTTCAATATTCAAATTACAAATTCGTTAAATTTAAAAATACACAATTTATAATCTTTCTACGCTTTTATATTTTCAATACGTGTGCAAAATTAAAGTCTAATGATTATCTTCAAATAAATTTAAATCCACGTGCTTATTTTTACATATTAAACTGTAAAATACATTTGAAACTAGACTTTAATTTTGTTCTCAACAATATTATTATAGTATTTATTTTAAAATGACATTATTAAGCCTGCGCATATATTATTTAATTGTAGTGTAGTTTAAAAATTATATCAGTGAATATGGTAGATCTTTTTCCAATATTATTTTTGCAATAAATTGAGTCTGCAATCAGTGGGTACAAATTAATGGGGCATACTTAACAACACCTAAATCAAAGTTTTTAATAATTAGGGTCGTTTTTACATTTATTTATAAAATAATATTTTAATATTCTTTTTTTCACAAAGTTTGACGTTTATCATATGAATTTTTTAATCAGATATTAATGTCAAAAATGTGATGAAAATGTGCTGTTCAATTTTTTTTAACTTCATTCAATTTGTAAACTCATAAGTTTGTTTAAAAAAAATGGTGTAAAATCGACCTATAGTAATTTAATGACAAGTAATATAAATAGTGTAAAAATTTGTTAAGATTTTCTCACCTAAAAGTAATGCTAAACGATTGATTTGGGTGTTTGGGATGGTGTGTTATCATTCAGTTAGGTGTAGAAAAAGACTTATCAGTGCCTTTTACATATTTTACCTAACATTTAAATTTTGAAGGGAAAAAAAGGAATCCATCATTGCTAAGTGGTTCACGGTTATTACAATTCACAAGTGCCTCACGCTAGTCATTTGTTCATCACGCTAATTGAGGGAACAACAAGCTTAGGTTCAATTTTCAATTAAAAAAAATAATTGGCTTTTCTGCTCTTTAAACACACCATAACAACACATTATTATTATCAAATACTCTTTTCATTTTATCTTCGTTCATCTCCTTGTATATACATGTAAGTTTACCGATCAACATTATTTTTTTTTCTAAATCCTTTTCTTTTTAATAGTAACCTAATTATCAGTAATAGAAATTAATTAATTAATGTTATTTTCCAGTTTTTGTGTATTGTTTAGATGATTGTACATTGTTTCTTGTATTTTTCAAACAAAAAATTATATTTTACAAAAGTTTATTTTGTCGTTATTTATTACTCATTAAAATAAAACAAAGTCTTTTATATTCCCGACTTTTTAAGCAATTTTTAACGTTAATTCATAATTTAAAATCTTGTTCAATATTGTTTTAGTTTACTTTTTAATGTTTGTTTCATTATATTTACACCTGTTTGCTAATTTCAAATAAATTTTAAACGCAATTTCAATTTTTGAAAATTGTACAATTTATCTGTAGAACCAATTTGGATATATTTAATACGGCTTGTTTATGAGGATTGTATGGTAAATTATTTTTGCGAAATTTCTAGTTGTTTCCAAGATATTTGTAATATTTTCTTAATAATACATTTTATGTTTACTTAATCCTGAAATGGGATTCTAAATTTTGTAATTTTTCCAAAATTCCTAGCCGTTTTTAAGATATACATAGATTTGCACATACACTTTAATATATTCTCTGAATTCACGCATTTTATAGTAATTTTGATTGAATTATATAGATTTATCATGCCGAATGCAAATATCTCAAAATTGTAAATGTTACAGTTAACATATCTAAATAGAGTTATAAAAAATAAATGATTTAAACTATCAAAAACTAAATATTGTGAAAGCGACGGTAAATAATAATATTTACAACTATTAATATGTAAATTTAATAATTTGTTAAATTGTCAAAAATAACTTAAAAATGCTGTCATCATTTAAATTAAAAATAATTGATTACATTACTATTATAATTTCATTATGTAATATTTAATGACTATAATAATTCATATATGTTGGCGTGTGAAAATTTTGAATCTATTATTTATTTGCATTTGTTTTTGGAAAACAATAAGCCATTCTTTTTATATAATAATTTTTATTAATTTAATATACATATTTTTGGTACTATATCTCAATATTTGGTATATTTACAAATTTCTTATTTCCTATTATTATTCTAGAAATAAATCTATCTTAAATATACAAAAACAGACTGGTTAGAATTAAAACAATATATATTAATCTCTAAGAATTAACAAATATATTAAAAATTCGTGAAGTTATAGTTGGTGGTTGAATTAGTGAATATTTACGTAATAATAACCAACTTTAAAATATACTAAAACAACTAGAGTTTAAGAAATAAAAATATACGCTTAAAGATCATCATACTGTCGTTCCTAAACATCAAATGGAAAATTAGCAACATCGAAAATTTCAAATTGAAGGAGATGCTAGAAAATAATACTTTTATTTTTCTGAATCAAGATATTCAATAAATCTATGTTTTTTAAAAGAATAATACAACATAAGCAACTAAAGTAAATAAAAGTACTTTTTATTCTTAATAATATCACCCATTTTCACGACAGAAACTACACTTCTTGTCTATTTGAATGACTTTATGGCTCCCTTATCATTTATTTGGAACAAATTTGGCCATTTTTTAGCACAAAGAAAATAAAAAATGAGTCATTCTTATTAATCAGTTGACACTTGATAATTTTAATTCCGTCACAAAATTAAAATCCAAAATAATATCTTTTGCAAATTGTCAATTTAGTTTTAATCGTTATATTTTAACATTTGCGCGAATCAAGATTCCAAATAAAGTTTGTGCAGATGTTAACATTCAAAAAGTCTTTAATTATTAGTTACTCTAATCCATAGGCGCCCGCAGAAATTATTCTATGGGGAGGGGGACAAGACCAAAACATAGCTATATTTTTTATAAAGTTGTTTTTTTGTATGAATTTTATATTTAAATAATATAAAAAAAATTTCTGAGTTACGAATTGGTAATTGGTTCCGAAATCCACGGGGGGGGGGGGGGGCAACTGACCCATCTTGCCCTCCCTTGCGCGGGCGCGTATGCTCTAATCTTCGCGCAAGTTGCTAAAGAATTTAAAACAGGGTTGCATAAAAATCATGATTAAAAAAAATCAAAAAAAGTCGATTTTTTTATTTAAATCAGATTTTTTTGATTCAAATCAAATAAAATCACAAAAAATATATTATATAAAATAATAAATATAAATAAAATATCAATAATAAAATATTATTTTTTTTGTATAAACAGCTGATATTCTGATAAAAAAATTATGGATCTATGCTGAAACATTTGTTCATTTCCAAAGATTTATTTAATATCAAAAATCGTTGTACTATGTTTGTTATATTTAATTATAATATACTTACAGATTATAAATGGTTCAATAAATATTTTCATTATGACTTGATTTTTAATACCTGACGTAAAATAACTTTTGATTTAAATCATTTATTTTTTTAGCAAAATAGATTTGATTTAAATCAGTGCAACCCTGATTTATAATATCTGAAAATGTACATTTTTATATCCCTAACTAGATAGTTTTGTAGTCTTTCGATAATATCACCAAATGAAAACCAAAATGAAGTTCTTTTTTATCTTAAATTTATTGTGAAACATATAAAAATGCAAGTGTTACTATTGCCGTAAATAATTTAAATTTAGAATGCATCGTTGTACCCGAACTATGTTGTGTAGGATTCATATTTTTCATTGTCGTTGAATCTGCAGTTTCTGTCGTTACTGTATCATAATATAATTTACCACCATTATTATTATTATTATTATTCTGATTTTGATTATTATTCATTGTATGATCAGTTGGCATATTTGATTGATCCGTTCCATAAAGATAACTTCTTCCACCAACCGACGCTTCTAAAATGCGGAAATTCGGTTCGCTATTATCTAGTTTTCCGTAGATGAATCTTTGTAGTTTGTTTGTGACAACGAGTAGGTTTCCTGACATGTCGAAGGCTAGCGAATCGGGCCATTGTATGTAGGTACGATCACGGGCAATGACTTTTTGGCCACTAGCAAAAGGCGTTCTTGAATCCCAGCGTCCAATACTGTTATCGGCTAAAAGGCCATAGTATAGAACACCATTTTCATCCATTACCATGCCATCGGTTTGGGAAGATTTGATGCCCACGTCTTTTACTTGCGACGCAATACCTGCGCAAACAACAATTACATGATAATAAATTATTAAAAACAAAATGACACGATTTTATTCAAACTGCATTTAAAAATATACAAAATTGTAGTAGGTGTTTTTGATATTGAACTGTATTACAGTATAAAGTTTTGCAAAACTGCTATTTGTTTTTGGTTGTCATAATTTTTGATTAAAAGAAAAATATATTTTCGAAGTTTGAAAGAAAAGAAATTGGAAAAAAAAATGTTGCAAAAGTTGGTGTTAGTCAGTGAAAATCTTGAGCGAAAGTCTAATGAACGTTTGGTTAAAATAATATAAATAAATGATATTCAAGATATATGTCTGTATGGACGTCCGATGAGTAGATGAGATGGTTATGATTGAGAGTGTTTTGCGTGATTGAATGTTTCCAAATGGTAAGAATAGAAGAGCATGTATAATAGGTAACATGGATGTGGAATTGTGGATGAAGCAAAAATTACTTGTCTGGATAGATATGTTTGGCGGAAAATAATTTCGGTATAATGGAAAGACTGTGCCTTTTGGGTGCATGGCTTAATTGTGTATGTCAAGTTTTTTTTTAAAATTTGAGATTTAATCCCACTATTAATTAACAATTTACTTAACTACGTTTTATACAACATGGCCTAAGTTAGTACTGGATCTGCAATATTGTCAAATTTTTTATAGAAATTCTTGATAGGTACTATTTTACTATTTTGCTCGTTCGCTCACTCGATCGTCTGTTAAATTTTTTTTTAATTTAAAATTTTAATGAAATTTTCAGGATGTGTTTATTTAATACTCAAGATATGACATGTGGTTTTATTTCTTCGCAGTGTTGACAACTTTCGGGTAATATTATTTTAGCTACACTATTTATCTGATAAATTGCAGGATATTTTTTATTTACAAAATTCAGAATAAATATATTTTTAAAATATTATAATTGCTGTACTTTTTTTGATTTCAATCAAATTTAAAAAAAAATTCATTGTATTTATATACTGTCGAATTTTAATTTTGTTTAAAATTCATTTTGCTAAAACTATTTAAATGATTAAAATACTTTAAAAAGAATTTTAAATAGAAATAACGTATTATTTAATTTTAATTGCTAAAAAGAATATTAAAACGAAAAAAAAATGAGAAAAAATATGGAATAATTATTGAAATTATTAAAATTTTTCTTTATAAACAATGTATTTAATAATTTTGAATAGACTATAATACAATTTTGAAACAATAAACTTTTTGTTTTTGCAAAATATTCTTAAAAATACAATTGCTGTTAAGTTAAAAAATATTATGATTGCTTGGCAAACAAACAATGAATTAATAGTTAATTTAATTGATTTTGAAAATGTGTAGTTAAAAGTTAATAATTGTATGATTAAATAATGATTAGTTGATAACTAACTCTATTTTCAAGCTGGCCATAAAAGAAAATTGTTTTTCAGTTTAGTTAGCTAAAATACAGTTATTTTGAATTTTATAATTTTTCATTACTTTTTCTTTGGAAATATTATTTATAGTCGCCTGATTTTTAAATGTTATTTACATTCATTGTTTTAAAAATTTATTGTAATAAAATAAATTATTTTTAGTTAATGCCAGTGTTTGTCAACCAGCGGCACACTAGTAGAGTGTTGCAATAACATTTTAGGGATGACTCAAATAAGCAAATAAATTATAATGCTTTTAAATTGTATCTTTAAAAACAATTATATTATTGAAAATACATATATAATTTAAAAGTTATTAATACGTATTATAAATTATTTATAATTATATAAAACAAATTATATATCGCATTTTCAATGCAATAAGTGCAAAATTTTCCATTTTTTTCCCTTGAAAAATTGTAATAAAATACATGTGTCAGTACAGTGATAAAATATGTTTTCTACTCCTGTTGAATAATACGTTTAAAATACGTGTGTATTCTGTTAAGTTATACTATTCATAACTCATAACAGTATAAGTTATGTAAACATAACTTTCAGTGTTTTTGACCAATAATAACTTTTTAAAACTACAGTCATAAAATAAATAACCAGTAAATTAGCGTCATTGCTAGGATACTGTGTTAATTTTTTTTTTGAAATGTTTCTTTTACGTTACATTGTTAAAGTGATCTTTTTTTATGGTATAGTAGTAGAAAAAGGTATAGTAATCTACTCGCATGTTATGGCTATAACTCACGAGCAATTATATCGAGGTGTTAATCGCTGATTTAAATGAGCTTCGGGTATTCAAGAAGAATACTAAAAACTAAGCGATACGTATTTTTTTTATCGGCAACCGTCAAGGTTTAGGGGTAAAAATCATCCCCAAAGTTTAGAGTAAAATTGGTTTTTTTCTCTCGGAAACTATGCATCCTTAGAACAAAAGTGTAAATGTACGAATACCTTCTTTTTTACGAGCTATCCACTAATGATATTAGTTTTTTTCTATACGATTTGTAAAGTTACCCTTTTGCACCCCTGACATATATTTTACTCCATATTTAATTGTTATGCAATTTTTTTCAAAACTTCGTTTTGTATTAAGATAGTTAAATTGTTAGATAATTAAAAATAAAATTGACGTGTTTTTGATTTTTTAAATTATTTACTGTTTTAAGGGGTCATCTATCCCTTATGTCATCTATCACGTATGTAAGTTTGATTATTTATAACGCGTTAATATTAAATGTAAGAAAAATAAGTATTAGTTTTATTTTTATTCATGTTTTACATAAGAAATTCTATAAAATATTTAAAAAGATCTATTTATAAGTTTTAATTCGTATTTTTATTATTAAAATTATTACATAATGACCATGTGTAAGTGATCATCAATTTAGTGGCGGATAGTGACAGCGTTAAGTTTGGTAGGTGTATTTTATAGCAGTAGTTCAAGAAATTTGACCCTCCAAATCTTCAATCCATGAGTCATCACTGCTAGTTAATAAAAATTTGTGTTTATAATTTTTTCGGATATTAATTTCAACCGGCTATTATTATTAATAACTCCAGTTATACACTGTAATGATATAATAAAACATATTTGTTACAGGAAAAATAATATTAAATATTAATAAATAATTTTTTTAAATAAAATATTTATCTGTCCTTTTCTAACACATTGTAAACAAAAACAGCTCTTAAAAAGTGTATATATGCTGATAAATATGCTCTGATAATTAATAAATTTAATGAATGTTATAACTCGTTAGATTTATTTAATATATTTTTATTGTTGATTCCTGACCAATCCAGAAATTGCCTGTTATTGATAAAATAATTTTTCTAGTTATAATCTTCACTTGATTCAGTTTGTGTCTGGATTTTATAGCAAAATATTCGTTTATCGTGTATAGTAAATTCTAATATTTTAACTCCCAATTACAGGTTTTATTTGATATGTGCGTAAGTGTCAATATTGTATATTTTTTAAATGTTTTAAACAGTATTAAAAATGTATTAATCTAATTTTGTTAGATCCCATAATTATGAAATGTAAAAAAGGGACACTTGAAATTTTATTTAAAAAAATAATTTTTTCTAAGAATAATTAAATAATTTAATTCTAAGAAAAAATTTAAATTATACATTGAATTCTAATAAAAAAAGTAATATCCATAAACAAAACATTTAAATAAATTAAACATTGAAAACACATTTACATTAATGAAGTTTCAAACTGATTGTTGCACTGAAAATAATAGAAAGACATAATCTAAATGAATTTACTAAAATATTAGGTTTATTCACGGACGATATCAGTATTTTATGTAAAACGGGACATTTTTATGTTCCGGTGCATTCTGTGGGGACACTGGGACAGTATCCATAAAAACGGGACTGTCCCGGTCAAAACGGGACGGATGGGATCCCTATGTTTGCTGAGTTATCTTTAGGATTAAATATTATGCTCAATAAAAATTACTACATTACATTACAGTATTTTAGTGTGTTTAATATAAAGAAAACATGTTTTGTTGTTTTGTGTGTGACAGTTTAAAAATATGTGTATCGAAGAAACTTTAAGAAGTAACTGCGAATAAATTAAAACTCCATTAAAAGTAAGTAAAATTTTATATTATAATAATTATACTTTAAATTAGGCTGTATTTTATACAAGTATTTAGGTATTAAGCCTAGTTTACATTGGTAGAGTTAGTAGTAGAGTACAGTGGTAGAGTGCGTACTATTATTTCATTACAGTGTAAACACTTTGGGATAAACATAATAGACGAGTACTACAGATAACAGCGGTAAGAGTAGAGTACATGTGGAACAAATTTTAATATAAAACAAAATTTTGAAAAAATTACATAACAATTAAATATGGAGTAAAATATATGTCAGGGGTGCAAAAAGGTAACTTTACAAATCGTATAGAAATAAAACAAACTAATACCATCGGTGGATAGCTCTTAAAAAAAGAAGGTATTCGTACATTTAAAACTTATTCTAGGAAGCATAGTTTCCGAGAAAAAAATAACCAATTTTACTCTAAACTTTGTGGATGATTTTTACATCCTAAACCTTGACGGTTGCCGATAAAAAAATACAGGTCGCTTAGTTTTTAGTGTTCTATTTGAATACCAAAAGCTCATTTAAATCTGCGATTAACATTTCGATATGGTTGCTTGTCAGACAATTTACGGCATTCGTCTACGGTTTCTGCCGAAAATTACATCGTGAGTTATACCCATTATAACATGCTCGTTTAATAATATACTATTAATTTATTATAGTTGTTGTACTTAAATATCATAAATAAATATTTACATTTTTACACAGAAAGTAGAAAAATAATCTTAAAGATTTTCTCCTGAATCATTTGTATTATTTGTAATTATGTAATTTTTACCGACCGTCATATTACATATGATAAGGGAGGTATTATAATTGTACCAAATTTGCCACACTGAGATTTTTACAGATAAATACGAATCAAATTCGACTGAACGGATTGTTATATCATTTTTAAGCTTCGTTGTTGAATATCTTAATTTGAAAAAATATGAATTGTATGTGATGATGTATCAATTTTTTTTAGATTTTTCTATTTCTGTTGAATTTCTTGATAATTACTGTTATTTATTGATTATATCGGTGAGTTTTTAATCATTACTCAACACTTTTTGAACAATCAAAATTTTGTAAGATCAGTTTGTGAGCAATATTATAACTTTTTATTTGAAATATTTGATGAAATTATTGTTATTGCTATTGATATAATGCAATTTTCATTTATAATTATTTTGAAATATCATAACATTCTCATATGTGTAATAATTATTAGTCATTCTTATAAATTAGAACCCTCGCCTGCGGCTCGTACCTTGTACAATATAATCATGAATAATTATTGTCATAGTGTATTCGTGGCATAATATACTATTATTATTTATTCAAATATTTGTTTTTGTAATCAATTAATTAGATACATACATATATCAAGTCATATATCCAGGAGGTAATAGTATACCATACTATAGAAGACTCTAGTTTACGTCATTAGAATATGGCATTGTACATTAATTGTACGAAACTGAAATATTATATATTTTAACTTCATGAACTGCAAAAGTATTTCCCGGATAAAGCTGAGATATATTTCATTATATATAAGTTTATCAGTTGAATGTTATGAAAAAGCAGAAAGTAGTTACGTATGTCGTACAAAATCGTACACTTAATATTGCGCAATGCCACTTTCTCTTGGCGAGGACTATACAACCTCTTTCCATATTTAAACAAACATTAGTTTTTGGCAAAATAATTTATTTGTATTTTAACACGTTTTTATTAACTTTGTTTGTTTGTCTGTTCGGTACAAATTTTGCAATCGATTTTAAACCAACTTTCCGATGAGCTAGCGACTTGAAACTTTAAACATAGCTCGGAACTGGATGACAATGCAATACGAACTAATTAATTATTTAATAATATTAGAAATATTAAATTAAGTTAATTAACTTAATTATAATTTATAAAATCATTATTATTAAATTATAATTAATTAAATTAATTAATTAGGTTAAAGTTAAAGTTAAACAAAACTAAAAAGCAGAAAATAATTATTTAAATTTAAAAAAAATAATAATATACCACGTTTTTAACACGGACTAAAAAGTATAAAATAATTTCTCCTAACCCCATACAGATTTATAACCCCATACAGATAAACGTGAGGCGCATGCAATAGATAATAGAGTGTAGGGAGTAGCTGTCGTTGTCCCACTTTTTCTCTATGGGGTTATAAATCTGTATGGGGCTATTTTATACTTTTTGGTCCGTGTTAAAAACGTGGTATACTATTTTTATATATATATATATATATATATATATATATATATATATAATTTTAACAAATTAAATATCTATAAATTCGAAATACTTTGCGAATCATACCTGTACTAGCTGAACGTTGATCCCTCAAAACGGCACTGCTCACCGAAAACAAATGATAACTGGATAATGGCGCAAAATATACAATCCGATCTTGCGATACAATATCATGATCATCATGACTCATCGTTCTTGGCCCGAGGGCAATACTCGCGACATTTATCGGTGCTGTGACCATTGTACCATTCACAGAAAACTCTATAGCATCTGTAGCAGCCCTCATTGATTCATCTCGGATAATCCACGCATTATTCTGTCTCATCGAATAGACTATAATTGCCGGATCTGGACCGCTATTGTCCGAAATATACGCATAACCTCCATCCACATCGTCTAGTACTAGATCATAGAGGAAACTACCGTTGTTTGTCATCTCCTGGGGGAACGTATACGTTCTCAAAGTGGAATTATTTTTCGTATCGTAAATTATTAATCGTGGAGGACATTTATTGATCGGATTCATCAAAGTATTTGTTCTTCCGATGTCAAGAATCCATAATATACCTTGCGTATCTATTTCGACGTTTTGTACGTTCTGCAGGGCGTTACAATCACCTTCACGATTCATATCCCATGAAGGATACGGCATTAAAGGCGGTGCTGTATCCTTTTCGTTTGATGTGTACGGTATGCGAGCTAATGTCGCTGGTACACCTTCTCGCATCCTTGGTAGTGTTATATATAAATAATCTTCGAAAAATTTAACACCGGATATGTGTACATTATCCAGGACATATCGTCCTTGCGCAATTGCTTGTCGATGATCCTCTTCCGTCGGCCAGGTAAAGTTGATAAAGTTCCATTCGTAGATAACTTTAAAACGTGCCGATTGTGCGGTGACAATCGTACAAATAAACAAAAGATTTACTAATAACATTGTTGCACTTCCACTATATTTACTAACACTGTACTTGAATTGTTGAGAAAACGTGTTCACTTTCGAATTGAGCGATACGAGGAGGTTTAGATTTAAAACATGTTTTACCCGAATAGATAATAGCTGAAGAGCTGGCGATGCCCGACTAAGATGCGAACTTTGGTCGGCTGTTCTTTTAAGGTGTTTTGCTGTGTACGTGCGCCGCGCCGACGCGTACTTGATTTATAATTTCGCGGTCGGTTTTGCTGCCTGGTTGCGAACGATGAATATACCATACATTGAATTGTTTTGTTGTTGAGTTTGTTTACTAAAGTGATGTTGAGATGCAGTAGCGTAGTAAGCAGGTGTTAGGATATTGGGAGTTTCTTCTTGTTTGATCTATTAAAAAAGAGGGTGCGATTTTTATGGACGCTGGAATAAAGTGAATTAACACCAGAATAGGATAATGTATCTACCATTAATAGAAATTTACAACCGTTATTTGATATGCACGTTAAAATAACATATTAAACATCAATTTATAAAATGAAACAACCTAACAAATGAAATCTAACTTAACCTAATATTAATAGGTTATCTATTCCGACGTTTCCTTTTACTGAAGTGCATAACCTGATGTGCAAATAGCCTAAAATGCAATTTCTATTATCTGGCGTTCATTGTCATATTTATATGTTCATTTATATGTTTTCTTTAAAAAAAAATATATGAAAAATACAAAGTACTACAGTACTACAAAATTTTAATCTTACTTAATCTTAACTTACCTGGGCAAAATCTTTAAACAAACAGTGCAGTCTTTCAACTAAAAATTATTGAATTATTAAAAATATTTTATCATCTATTGTGTCGAAAATGTAGAAACAATATAATAAATTTTGTATAAATACCTTTACTCTATACTGAAAAAATTATTACGGAGTTAAATATTTTTAAATCCGTAGGAGTAAATATGCAGTTATTTTTGCGATAGACGTTATCAAATTTAAAGAAATAAAGAACAAAACTTGATTCGTAATTTTAATAGAATAAATATTTATTTCAATAATAATTTATAACAAATATTCGTATTTTATTATGTCTTTTAACTGAAAAACTTTTATTAATAATAATTTAATATATTTGCTAAATTAACCCTAAAATTAATTAATTAATTAATTCTATTACACCAAACAAGCAACAGCCCAAAAAATTGGCGCAAATTCAAACATAAATTTATAAAATATTCATATAATATATAAATTTACCAAAAAAGATTAATTTACTTTTTTTACTTTACTAATTTTCTTATTATGTGCATATCTGAACATAAATTTTTATCTCCTTTTACTTAACTCCGGAATCTAACCTTAAAAGGTCATTTAAAACACTTTTTTTTTGTGTACGCTTCTATCATTAGTAGCAAAAAATTTAATAAAGTTAAAACTACTATTACTGATGATAAAAGTTTAGCTATATTATATTAATTAAATTTTGTAGTTTAAAAAATTTATTCCAATTTTCTTTTTGCTCAGTTCTTCTAATTCTTCCTATGTGGGAATATAGATATATGCTCCAGAAGCAGAGGCCGGATTCCATAGCATCTTCGAAATGGTGATCATTTGAAAATGACGTCAGTTATGGCTGTACATTGCATATCCATATATAAAAAAACACATTCTATATAATTTGTTTTTAGACGCATTCTATATTGCGTCGTATACTGCATCTCTATGAAATAATACAGCGTAAATAAAAAGAAAAAACATGCATTACTTGTATATAGGACTGGATAATTGATATTAAAAATAAAAATTATCGTTAAGTATATCGATATATCGATATTTTGATATCTGAGCAAATTTAAGATTAATGAAATTCTGATTTAAAAAAAAAATATTTGACATTCTTCCCACAAATGAATGAGCAAATAAAAAAAAAGTTATTCTAGTTCTGCAATTCTTAAAAAAAATATTACAGATATTTTTTAAAATAAAATATTTATTCTTAATGTAAAAATTGGAACATTATTAAAATTATATTTTTCAATTTTAATTAATATTATTGTTTAGTTTACTTATTGATTATATAAGTTAAATTTTTCATTAAATATATAAATATTTAAATTGTATCGGTGTGTATCGGTATATCGATATTTTTTAAAATATCAATTATCGATATATCGACAATATTGATCTATCGATAATATCAAATATCGATATTGAAATTCAAATATCGCCCAGCTTTACACTTGTATATAATACGTAAAAAAATCGCATTAAAAAATATAACAACAGACATACATAGTCTTTGAAAAAACAGAATAATGTTGATTTTTAAGTTTTCATTTTCTTAAAACTCAATACGACATGAAAATACTTCACATATAGCAGTTCTGTAGTAAAATCTATTTGTATATCGGTTAGGGTTAGGGGTGCCCTTATCTACAGTTAAGTGTGCGCCAACATAATATTTGCAAATCATTTCAAAACAATATAAATTAACTGGTTGGTAGTAATTGCTATAATTGCTATAAATATCATTTTCGAACAAACACTGATCAATAGTTTCTTAATAATTTATTATATTGTTTATAATTATCAAAATATTGGTAGAAAAAATATTTTGCAAACATACCACTAATACTATTTAAAGTAAACAATATTGCTTAAGTTTCGGGTATTATAAAGCTTACATTGAAAAAAAAAAATTACTTTAAAACCAACGTTTTTACAATTAATTCAACAGTAAACATACTTCTGTGAGAATTAGGTTTTTATAATAGAAATAAATATTTTAATAAAAATAAATAATAGTAAATTATACTATTATTATTTTTAAAACCTTTTTATACATTTTCTTACTATTCAATTTGGGAAAAATATATGTTTAAATTGAAAAATATTAATTATTTTTTACTTAAATTTTTTTCTATGGAAAACACTTTATATTATACAGAATTAATTTAAATGATAAATATATTATTATTAATGGCATGCCAATTGATATACACAGCTTAGCATGGGGCCCCTATGCTCATGGGGCCTCTGGGCAAGTGCCCAGTAGGCTCATGCGTTAAGACAACACTGCCTGATAATGATATACGTGTAGTATACCGAAACGTCCAATTTTAATATAAAATAATATTCTTTTTTCTGTGCCCCTTTCTAATAGGATATCCAGCTACGCCACTGATTCGATGACTCAACTGAGCGCGCGTCAATGACGTGATTTTGAGTGCTCTAGCGATGATGGCACACAACTCTTTTAGTTTGTACGCGTGAATTTTTTATTAATTTTTTATATGCACAGGTATAACTATGACTGCGTTATATGTTCTAGGTTTTATTGTCACTTATTGTGGTTTTCGTCGTATTGTTTAAAGTTATGTTCAGAAAAGTAATGGAATTTGAAAATAGGTATTATGACTCATTTGATTATTTGGACTTTTACTAAATACAGTTTTTGTTTATAAGATATATATATATATATATATATATATATATATATATATATATATATATATATATATATATATATATATATATATATATTTGAAATAATTTATTATGTATATAGTTAATATTCTACTTTGAAATCTTTTTGAAAATAGAGTACTTGTACATATTTTATTTTTTTTTTTATGAAAAATAGGATGAATTCTTATCAATATTAATTTTTGTTTCACGTTCAAAGTTTATAAAATATACCTGTTTTTCTTTTAAATTTTTTTCATATTTTAAATTTCTGTGTAATATAGATATTTAACAAGAAAATGCAAGTGACCTTTCTTCTTGTAGGCAAAATAATAACTAAAGTTATTTACAACTATTTTATTTATATATTTCATCATTTCTGAAATTGAACTGAATATTATCTCGCAAGTAAATTTATATTTAAAATTAAAACATTTTTTTAAATAAAATTTCTTTTTTAAAAATATGCAAAAGAATTAAAATATATATACAAATTTATAAATAAAATTAATAGTGAAACACAATGGCTCGCATTCCCACCTTGTATCATTAATTTCAAAATAACTTTATGCTTTTATTTTTCATCAAATATAAATAGTTTTTCTATTTTTAATCATTTTTATTATACTCGGTATTATAAAATTTAAATTAAACTATTATAAAGTGCTTAATAAATAATTTTAAGTTGGCTATAACAGAACTGACTGTCATCGTATTAAATAAATTTATGGAATAGAAAAATTTGTGTAATAACTACTGTAGTTATGGCAACTAAAAACAAAACTGTTTTGACATAAATATGTTTCATCTATTTATAGAATTATAATACATAAAAATATGAAAAATTATTAAAAAAAATATTTAGCTGTTCCAAATGAAAGTTGTTTTGCAACTTTTGTTAAATAAATAATTTTTTTCGAAATATATCTCTGTCGTGAAATATTGATTAAACCACATAAAAGTGACATGAGTAAATTCTCACTTCCAATTATCATATCTTTAACAAAAGTTGATTAAACTGATATATTCATCTCCGAAGCTTAAATATGAAATTTTATAACAATCCGTTCAACCGAATTTGCTCTACAATGTGTTCATTGAAAATCCACAGACTAACATCACGCTAAAAACAGTTGTTTCTTGTTACTGTATAAGCCTAATTCATGCTTACATACATACATACATACACAATCACGCCATGTACCCAAAAGGATGTAGCACAAACTCTTTCCATTATTCCGAAGTCAGTTTACTCCAAACATCCCTATCTAAACAAGCAACTTTAGCTTCATCCGCATTCAGAATTCCTCTCATATATGCTCTTCTATTCCTACTACTTGGAAACTTCCGCTTACGCAAAACACTCTCAATCATACCATTCCAACTACTCATCTGTAAAAATCTCGATATGTCAAATTTGGTATAATAACAATACCTCCATTATCATATGTGATATGAGTTTGAAATTTTAAAATAATTATAATATAAAATAATTTTTTCAAATTATTGCAAATTTCCAAATATACAAAAAAAACATTAATTTCTTTGCAAGTATCCATTAAGACTTTCAAGACAAGATAAGAACAGAAAAAAAAACAATATTAAGAAATTTTGTTCAAGACAAGATGTTAATTTTCAAGATTAAGATTTCGCTGCAAAACTCAAGATTTCTTGAAATTTTCTTTTAGTCAAAACTCGCATTGAATGACACTACAAGTTCGGTTTTCAAATTGGTTTTAATTTTAACTAATACTTATCGGTTTTAAGACAAGTGCCAACTGTCATAAATCCAGGACTGAACAATTGAATTAAAAACACTTAAAAACCTAGTTTGTAGTTCCAACCAAATATGTTAGTTCTTCATAAATTCATGGACAAATCTTTGAATGATCCGAAAAAGTCATAATAATAATTAAACTAAATAATAATGTTTTATTAAATTTCTACTTGAAATAATAACATTGTCAGTCTCTCTCTAATTACTTGATTAATATTAGAAAACAAAATGTCATATTCTTTTTTTTTAATGAAAATTTGGAATTAAATATGAAAACAATTTTAATATGTATCTTGAAAAGGGAAAGTTATACTTAAGATGAATAAAATTATTATTATACAGAAATATGGAGCAATTAAAAACATATTTTTGTTTAATTTTCTGTATTTTTAATTCATCATTTTTTTAAATAAAACTTTTCCTTTGATGAAGGGGAATATTATACAAGATAAATTTTAGTACGATGACATTTTATATTGTTATAGAAATATGTCTGTGAATGGGAACGTCCGGATATTTTATGTAAAACAGGAAAATAAATAAATTAAAAAAATTAATATTTGCACAAATAATGCATATGTTATTCAACAAGAATGTAATGATGATTATTAACTCATGAGGATGAACTCTATTGCTTTATAATAAAACTTTCTTTCTTAAAAAACGCCTCAATTATTAATAAAACTCCCATCAATATCTGGTCGGTGGATGTCAAATTATAAACGAATAAAGTTTCTTCGTTTACAGCGTTTGCCTGCGACTCACACAGACTTATCCCCACTTTTGGATTTTTTCCATCATTGTGGTAAAATTGTGCAAAATTTCAACTTTATAATTCACTTCCAAGTTGTATTTCAAAACCGGACAAACATATATACATACCGGAGCACATAAACTGCACGTCGCTGTCAAAAAAAACCCAAGTTTGAATAACAAAACTGCACGCCGGTCAACCGCTGGTGTCGTGTCACTTGCGTACGTGTCAGATGCGTACAAACATTATTCAGTATCACTTGCTTACAAATAAGGGTCGGCTCAAGCCCAGGTAGTGAAGGTACTTAGGCCGAGTGTCAGATGCGTACAGAGGTTTGGGAAATGTCGAGTTGTCATTTGCGCCACGAAATCCTATCATCTGCGCCACTATTGGCTTAGGGTAGGTTAGGTTAAGGTTTAAGATTTAATTATGTTATTATTCAATATAGGCGCTTATCTCATCGGCGCAAATGACGACTGGCGCAAATGATTGGCTAGGTTAGGTTAGGTTACCTTTTAATCTTGGGAGACCATGCGCGGAAGACAACTCGGTCATGACCTTTTTTTGTCACAGGTATAATTTCAAATTTTGGAAGACAACTCGGCCCTGCCCATTAATCTACACAAATTAAATTTAAACCACTAAATATAAACTTTGTCAATATTAAAATTGAATACTAACTTGATTATTTGTAAAATCGCTGTACGCATCTGACACTCGGCCTAAGTACCTTCACTACTTGAGCTTGAGCCGACCCTTATTTTTACGCAAGTGATACTAAATAATGTTTGTACGCATCTTACACGTAAGCAAGTGAGCCTATTTCCAACCGCTAGTCGACCTCAGTGGATTATCGGATTATAAGAGACTTAGAATATATTTTCGTTTTTTCTATAGCATATTTTTAAAATTATTTGACAGCAATTTTAAATGTAAACTTGAAATTAATATTGGAATTTGTAAAAAAAATATAAATACAGGATGATTGAGAAAAATAGAGACAATAAAAATGAATATTTTCTTCATTACATATACATAATATTACATATATTACATATACATTAACATTATACTATTAGTCCATATTTAATGGAAACAGATTTCACAAATTCAAAATTATTAATTATATTTTGTTTAAGCAAAAATATGTGTATTTTGTGTTCTAAAAAAAATTATTTTTTTAATTGTAGCCCTGCGATATACTGCGATATACGATAATTTTCTGTAGTCAAACCAAATATCTAATTTCTCATTTCTGGTAATCGTACAAATTATTGACATACGGTAGCCCGATTCTTATACCTGTTTTTAGGTAGTTAACCGGCCTGATTCTCTAACAAAGTTGCTAAGTTTTAGCAACGTTGTTATCAACTCTAACCAATAGAAACAAGTATAACAGTTCTCATTTTTATTTTTTATTTAGTGTCAGCTAATATTATTGGCTAATGTTGTTAGCAACGTTGTTAAAATTTAGCAACTTTGTTAGAGAATCAGGTCGATATGTACCCGTACATACATACATACATACATATTTATATTGTGCTTTATATGTATGGATAGATCAATTTCTACGAATATAATAGCATTATTTAATGATATTGTTTGTTAGCAATAAATTTTTATTTTTTTTATATAAAAAATATTAATTTCATTAAAATACAAATTATATGTATGCGTTAGTCTATTTAATGTTGAATTTTTTTTAAAGAATTATGAAATATATTAGGATAAAATAATTAATTATATCTCGTTACTTTTAACGGCACAATGAAATTATTAAACTGTAAAAATGTAGATAAATCTAAATAAATCTAGATAAAGCTGAGCATATAGTTATCAAATATTTCAAATGCAACCTAGTAATATTCTACAAACTATTCAGTAATGCAAATTTAATCGGTGAAAAGAATGTAGAATTTTTAAGTTATTAATGATTTATTTGTAATGTTTTTCGTTTTTCAGATCCGTGTGATTTACAAGGCAAGTTTAGTAAAAACACGTCGTTTCTGGTTTTATCAAGTGTAAGTGCATATTTTTTTTTCTTATGTAACAAACTTAAGATTACTTATTATTTATATTAATGAAACCTGTTCATGTTTTAAAATATATTGTTTTTCTTTTTTCAATAATTTATTTCTATACATAAAATGTTTTTGTTTAGATACTAATCACGTTCATAGATAAATATAAATACTTCATTATTGTTCTTATAATGTAGGTAGTTAATTTTCATTTCCAATAAATTGTAAATATTATATAGTAAACATCAATATAAGTATATTTATTAGTACACTCTAAAAAAATATGTAATTTTATTTTCAAATCATGAGACACTATGATGCTCAGTATTTCTAGGTATAATTACTCAACTGCTGTAATTTTATATAATTGTTTAAAAATGCATATGTATGTAATATTACAGTTTTTTAGTAAAGTTTCTTTCAGTAAATTTACAGAACTTCAGTGAATTTGCTGTTAGGAATTTTCCATAAATAACTAAAATTTGTTTAGTTCTGTAATATTATTTTTGGTATAATAACATACATAAAAATGTATTTTACAATTATTACAGATATTAATATGCAAGCTGTAATTTTACATAATATAAGAAGTTATACCAACAATACGTAATTCTACATTAAGTATGTGATGCAATTTGTAGAAATTAGGCAATTTTACATACTTATTAGGTCATTTTTACTTATGTACTTTATGGGATTATTATGAATTATGTAAAAATTATAGAAATTTGAGGTAGAAATATAGAATATTTATAGTAAAATAAACAAATTTTTTATAGTAAAATTTTATTATTATTTTTTTTTGTAATTTCGCTATTTTTTTTTTTGCAGTATATATTTAGTGAATGTATTTTTATGTATACATATTTATATCTATTGTAGAAGCTTGAAGAAGGCAATAGTGATTGCCGAAACGTTGGCATAGAAGATTATATAAATATTTAACTGACTGAATTCCGTCTATTACATATTATTTATTAAATTTTACTAGTCGCCTATTTTTCAATTTAATAAAATATAATATACATATATCTCATTTTTTTTTCTTATTTACATATGAACTGAATTAAATTTCAACGGATATTGCTTAACGGAAAGAACTTTTGAATTTAGTTTTTTTCGCATAACATTTAAAATGTGAAAGATTTCTATATTTATTATACCGGGTGTACGTGGAATTAGGGTCACTTTTAATACCTTGTTTTATTCATAATGATTGTTAATGTAATAATTTCTATTTCGAATGTATTTCAAAATAAATATTTACATGTTCGAATTATATGTTAAATTTAAAATTTAATGATATGCAACCCAGTAATTTTTAGTTCAAATTATTTTTCAAATAATTATTTAAATAACTAATTTATTGATTAATTAATTAACTAATAAAATTAGTAATATTAATTTTTATCTTGTGCCATATTTACGGATTCCGTACATTCGTGTATTTAGCAAATATGTTTTTTCAAAATGCAGAAACTACGGAAAATTATTATATATATAAATAATTATTTTCTGCTTTTTAGTCTTGTGTGTGTTTGTGTGTGTTCTGTATTTTCTGTAGTTGTTTTCTGTAGTGTCTGTATTTGATTAAATATTAATTAATTAGTTGATATTGCATTGTCATCCAGTTCTGAGCTATGTTTAAAGTTTCAAGTCTCTAGCTCATCGGAAAGTTAGTTTAAAATTGTTTGCAAAATTTGTACCGAACAGACAAACAGATAGACAGACAAGAAACCGAGTTAATAAAAATGTGTTAAAATAGTAGAAATTGTAGAAAAAGAATATTAAATTTCATAAATTTTTTTGTTGCATTGTCTATTTTATATTAATATGCCGTGTAAAAAATATTCAAATATATCTTTTTTTTTGGGGAAATTTTATTCTAAATTTCTAAATCTGAATCGGGTAACACAATAGACCGACTATTCTACTTTGAAAAGAATACATTTTTAAAATTTTCTAAAATTATTTACAAAATAATTAATTTAGGAATTGCAAAACAAAACGTATGATTAATAAAGGTTGATTTTAATTGCGTCGTAATTCATTTGAAATTGAAAACATATCACAACGAAATGAATTATTACATTTGAATGAAAAATCTTTCGATTTTTTCTTTTTTTTTTTTAAATATTATGTTATTGTGAATATGTATATAATATACTTAGCCGTAATTAATAGTTTTGAAAAAAATTGTTTTTAAATAATGCCAAGTCACTTTATCGAAATCTTTTTTTCGATAACCTAATATAATGAATAAGTTTTTAAATTGTAATATTGATTTGGTTCGGCATACAATATATTGATAAATTCCTTTGATAAAATTTATTGTTCCGTTTCAAAAAGCAATAAAATTGAAATATTAATTTGATTTTATTTATAATTTCTGAACAAGCTGATATGTTCTTTTTTTTTCTTTGAAATGAATTAAGAAATCTATATACGTATTTTAGATTACATACGTACATACACAATTACACCGTGTACGTATAGAAATTAGTTTCTGCTGAGTATTTATATCCATATATGTATACTTCAAAAAAAATATGTATTTTTACCTACAAATCATGAGACACTATGATTCCCAGCTGCTCAACCGCTGCGATTTTACATAATTGTTTAAAAATATATAATATTAGAACTATTACAAACATTATGTAATATGATATTACCAACGGGATGTAAAAATACATGTGTATGTAATATTACATTTTTTTTTAGTAAAGTCTCTTTTAGTAAATTTACAGAATTTTAGTAAATTTGGTGTCAGGAATTTTCCATAAATAGTTAAAATTTGTTTAGTTCTGTAATATTATTGTTGATATAATTACATACATTTCTAAATTTACATGAAGGATCTATTTTGAAATGAATGGATTACACTTAAAATATTTTATTAGTATTATTCCATAAAATATGTATTAAGTCTCATTATTTTGATGAATTATTACAGATATTAATACTTATGTAAGCTGTAATTTTATATAATTTAAGAAGTAATACCAACAATATATAATTCTACATTAAGTAGGTATGTAATGCAATTTGCAAAAATTAAGCATTTTTACATACTTATTAGGTCATTTTTACTTACTTTATGTGATTATTATGAATTATGTAAAAATTACATAATTTTGAGGTAGAAATACAAAATATTTATGGTAAAATAAAATTACAGATATTTTTAATAGTAAATTTTTTTTATAGATAATAATTATTTTAGTTTTTACATGAAACGATTAATTTGTTTTAAACTCTAGTAGTAATCTACTATCTACTACTTAATCAGTATTGTTAAATTGTTATTTCGTTTGTTATTTTGACAGGTAAAGTTGTTATCTCAGTAATTCACTTTTACTATCACCTTTGTGTGACTAAAATTTTTATTATTTTTACCTTGTTTTTTAAAAATCACGATAGACCATCGATTATTGTAATATCGAATTAGTCGATATGATAGTAATTTATGGGGAAGTGTAAGTCGGTTTTACGCTGAATGATTTTGTGGTAGAGTCTACCAGAAAATCATTCAGCCGCCAAATTTTAGAAATGTAAACAATAAAAATTATTTTGCATATACTTTTATACAGCAATTTCTTGAATTTATATATTTGCTATGCAGTATTGTACTCTCAAACTTAAATAAAACGTATTCAAAGGTAATAAAAAAAATATATGATTTATTTTTTTTAACAATTTTTTAGTATTTTTATAAGTATGTAAAATTCTTTTAAACTTATCTTATTGTTAGTGTGCCGCCAAATTTTGAAATTGTTAAAAGTGTACCGTACCAAAAAAAAAAGGTTGAGAATCACTGTGGTAGACCAATACCTAACTCTCAACAATTTATCCATTCAAATTAATCATTTAATGTAATAACTAAAAGAATTATTATCTCGCTTATGAGACTTTTATTAAGGTTTACCGACTCTTTTTGAGATATACTATCGCCCCCTTAAAGAATACAAAGAATACCAAAAACACCCTGTATTTGTTGCGCAATTTTTTTGTGCGATTTTGTTGCACAAGAAAATCCCAAGACAAATTGCAATCTTTTAAACAGACATTACATACACCGTACTAATCGGTATGCCACGAATATTAAAATACAAAACAATCTGTTTTTAAAATTATTTTCCACCTCGTCGTATACAACTCCAATAACGAAATCTCTATAATCAACACCTTGTTGCCGGATCTCGTGATGCATAAATACAACAAACATTACAAAAAAGATCGTAAATAACCTTAGAAACAAAACGGAATAATACATTGGTGTGATCGCATCAAGGATAGAATCGGGACGCAGTTTGAATTGGTTCTTCAATTACCAATTTATATACTTAGTTGTTTTAAGTTCATACACTTTGACTTTTACCTTCGACCACACCATCACGTGATGGGCGATGCCTGATCTCGCTTATAGAAAGTATATATCTGCATGCCCCTTCTCGCCATCTATTCTATTATTATTTCTATTTTATAATATGAACTATATCAGATTATGTTATTTCAACCGTAGCAAACTATATAAGATCGCAAGTTAAATGTCAAAATCATAAAATGGATTTTATACTAGTACATTTCAGTTGAACTCAAATCGAATTAAATATTGAATTGTAATGTTTTGTTTTTATTCTAGATTATTATAGTTTGATTTCTAAAATGTTGTTTAATATAAATTACACTATAAAAAGTTGCCATTTTACATCAAAACCATAGTAAAAAAATTACATATTATTTTAGCAAAACGATAAATTGTCTGTAAAAATAACATAATTTTGTAATTTTAAATAAAATAGTTAATTTACCGTATTATATAAATTTTTTTACCAAAAAAGTAATTAAATTTATATAAAAATATACGTATTTTCCTGTGACGTCTGTAAATTTAAACAAATCAGTGGCCTCGGGTTTTTATGTAAAAATTACCGAATTTTTGTTTATGGTGTATATTTAATTTTGATTAAAATTGAAAAATTATTATATATTTAACATTGTAAAAGATTTTCAGAACACATATTAAAATAGAAAAGCTTTAGGATTAAGCTCTATATAATTTTTAATTAAAAATTATACTGCATTTAAGCCTAAAGCTTTACTATTTTAATATATATTTATTAAAAAAAAAAAAAACAGATGCATAATTTAATATTTTTTCACCAATGAGAAGTTTGGCGGCAATCTCATGAGTATACGACGCATCAGTTCATACAATATTTTTTCTACGATTGTTTGCAATTTAAATTAACTTATACAAATACCATCAAAAGACAACTTCTGAAAACATTCTTAAAATTTGATGTTTCTAACGCCTAAATCGCGAGACAAATTCAGTTGTATTCAATGCATTCTTCTGGTGCCCATAAAAATTGCATAATTTTATTAATTCACAGTGTTTCCAACATTCAGAGGAAAACTATTGAAATATTTAAATATGTAGTTCAATAGCTACACTATTTTTTAATTTCAATATTACAAACTACAATTTTAGTTCATTTTGGTTTTTATAAAACAATTCCTACTAATAGGAATAATTACCACTAAATAATAATTCATTTGTACCTGTTCAAATCAATTACTGGTGTAACTAGCAGGAATTGGGTGCGAAATAGATTAGTGCATGATGAGTGTGAAATTGAAAAAAATGTTGTAGCAAAAGTTGATGTTAGTCAGTTAAGATGTTTCAGATATCTTGAGCGAATGTCTAATGAACGTTTGGCTAAAAAAAATTTATATGAATGATTTTGAAGCTTTCGATGAGTAGTTGGAGTGATATGATTGAAAATGGTTTGCGTAAGTGGTAGTTTCCAAGTAGTAGGAATAGGGATGTTTGGAGGAAACTGATTTCGGGATAATGGAAAGAGTTTGTGTTAAACCCTTTTGGGTACATGGCATGATTGTGTATGTATAGCCCTTCGTACCCACACTTATATTTTTGTTACTCGCAACACACACAGGGGTGTACTACACCCCACACAAATATCAGGCCACACGATATTAGAAATTAGATAAAATTTCAGAATAACCATATGTTTTTATTCAGTAGACTTGTTTTTAACAAGTGTAATTTATATTTAATAAAATAAATAAATATACATGAAGTTCAAAAGGTTTTATTTATATCATCTTAAAACAAAACAAATAAATACTGGTTCTCACAGTATTACATATAATAGTAATTAAAAACAAACATAAAACCAAACTAATGGGTACAATAATATAAAAAATAATTGTAAATTCTAATTATATAAAATTTTTATTAATATGAACATTTAGTGACGTTAGCTAAACAACGAAACTTATTGAATTTTCAGTCAGCGCAATCGGTACAAATCATTGCTCTGTGTTCGTCACACATAGACAAATGGCAAATTTTACACACATTTTTGGTCTTTCTGTCTTTGGTCTGCTGTATGCATAAACATAAAAATAAATATCTTATAATTACTTGTCCCTGCAAATTATATTATTGTAAAATTTAATACTTTATTCTTTATCTGTACAAAATATTTTGGAAATACAATGAGTCTGTTAACTGTGCGCGCAAATAACTATAATAAATAAAATTAGAATTTTAAAATTTAGTAATATATATTAAAACAACTAACCTGTGTGAAAAATAATTGTCAGAAAAAAAACACTAGAATAAAATATACAACGTAAAGCACACACTGGGGTGTAATATACCCCAGTGTATTTTGTCAAGCTCGTAAGTTGGGTACCATGTATGCACTGAGCTCGAAAAAACGGCTGTAAGTAGTAAGGACTATTAACTTTATTTACATCTTTGTGCCATACATTTTTGTCGAAAGATAAAGAAGAAACAGTAGAAAACATTTTTGTTGGGGTATGCCACACCCCAGTGTGGGTACGAAGGGATAGATATATGTATGTATGTAAGAAAACAATTACATCGTATTACAATTCTTAAAAACAATATATTATCCAATAAGAATAACTTCAATGTTATTGTTTGGGTATTGCAATGAAAATGAATACATGTGAATTGCATACATAAAATACATTACCCATTTAGCATACATGATTTTATAAATGTTTTTTTTTCGATAATGACGAAGTAAAGTCGCGTTGATAACTTAGCACCTTGTACCCGATTATTCCGTACAAGTATAAAAATTCTGTAAATAAGAATTCACTGATTTTTTTTCAAGGTTAAACGTGGATAAACATAAATTTAGTTGACTATGCGTCATACAGATTTTTTTAAATTATTTTCTATAATGTAAATTTTGTATCTGGTATATGTTTGGTATCATCATCTTGAACAGAACAGGTGATAAAGTATGTTGAAGTTTATTTAAAATACTTCAATTTTTAGTCATAGATTAAAAATAATGTCTACGTCTACGTTAATATGTTATAACTATAAGTTTGTCAGTTAAATTTAAAACAAAAAAAATGTTTTTAACCAAGGAAAAATGTAAATCGGTTCAGTTAGCGGTTTTCAATGTTTTATCGATTCGATTTTCGTTCCGGTTTAACATAAAATGCAACTGCAACGGTTTCTAAAGCGGTTTATAAATTTGGTTCGGTACAGATTTTTTTTTTTTTTTTGATTAAAAATAAAATTATTACTTATAATAAAAATATTGATAAATAAACATGATGTAGAGTACATCGAAACATAGATTATTAATAAAAATTAATACACAACTAAATCCTAACGCTGTTAATTTTAAATATGTAATTGGGTTGTAGGCTCAAATTAGAAAAAAATCATTTCTAAATGGTTAATGCAATAAAAATCTGCTGTGGCCACCACAGTACCGACCGTCACCGTATTAAATAAATTTATGGAATAGAAATATTTGTATAACAACAACTACTGTAAGTCATGGAAGTAGTAACAAGAATCAACTGTTTTTAGCGTGATGTCCGTCTGTCGGTCTCTCTGTGGACTTGTAAAATTTCTTATTTTAAGCTTCAGAGAATCAGAGGTGAGTATCTCAATTTGGTTAGCTTTTGGTATAGATCTGCCAACTGGAAGTGGTATCTTACTGACGTCATTTTTATGTGTTTTACGAATATTTCGCAGCAGAGATATATTTCGAAAAATTTATTTATAAAGTTACTAAACAAGTTATAGCTAACAACTTTCATTTGTAACATTTTTCGATTTATGTCAAGACAGTTTCGTTTTTAGTTACCATTACTACAATAGTTGTTGTTATACAAATTTATTTAATACGATGACAGTCGGTTTTGTGGCGACCACAGCTGATTTTTTTTATAAATAAAACAATAAACAACTAAAATATTATAGGAAAACTCATCTAGAGATTTTTGTGTGAAAAAATATAATTAAAAAAAAAGAAACAATCATAAAATATGAAAATCTAGTTAAATCTACAACAATAAAATAAAAAATATGGCATTTTGATATTGTTTATTGTGTTTACTTAAGTTTTATCTTTAGAAAATTAGTCACACCTTGCAAGAATGTACATTTGTGCATAAAAGTTAGAGTAGATGTATTAATTTAAGATAAAGAAAAGAAAAAAAAAATCCATACGATATTTTTCTAATATTAATCGATAAAATATTGTTTATTTTAAAACAAAATAAAAAAATTAACTATTGCTTTAATGAACCTATATATTTAAACATATTAATTTATAGCTGTTGTTTTTAGCTATATTAAAACCTACACAATTATTTAATATAAATCATGTAAAAGTTATTACATATATACATAATCACGCCATATACCCAAAAGGATGTGGCACAAACTCTTTTCACTATCCCAAAATCAGTTTCTTCCAAACATTCCTATCCAGACAAGTAATTTTAGTTTCATTCACATTCATAATACCTCTCATACATACTCTTCTATTGATAATACTTGGAAACTTTCGCTCAAGCAAGCCACTTTCTCAATCATACTACTCCAACTATTTATCGGACGTCCACGCAAACGTATAGCTTCAAAATCTTTCATACAAATTTTTTTAACCAAACGTTCATTAGGCATTTACTCAAGATGTCCAAACCATTTTAACTGATTAACACCAACTTTTGCTATATTTTTTTTTAATTTCACACTCATCATACGCTAATCTATTTCGTTCCCGATTCCTCCTAGTTACACCATATACCCTACGTAGAAATTTCATTTCCACAGTTGTCATTTTTCATTTATGCTTTTGCAGCCAAATTGAAAATACTGTTAACTGTGTAAATTGTCATACTTTTCTAATCAAATGAACAATATTTTAATTTCCACTTAATCGCAGTGAACTAATATGTAATTAGAAAATTTGATAAATTTGGGTAAATGTATTAGCTTCACCGGGATTCATACTTAAGTATCATCGCAGAAAAATTGCTTTAATATCAAATAAATAATGTTAATAACTTTTTGTTTTATATTCTTAATTACACATATTAGGTTATAGTATTTTGTTTTTTGCTTAAATCGCCGTTAATTTATTTTGATGAACTAAATAAATCATTAGTTAATTTTTAAATGAAGAAAAATTGACTAATGATTTAATTAGTTAATCAAAATTTAATGGTGATTTAAGCAAAAACAAAATTACTATTACTTAATGTTAATAACATTTACAAACAGTAAGTTTGAAATATTAAAACAGTTAATTAGATATAAAAAAAATATATCAAAAATAGAAATATTAACATAGTAAAAAATCTTTTAGAACTCATATTAAAATAAAACTGTTTTAGGGTATAGTTCTGTATTAATATTTATTAATAATCGACGTAATTTATGTACTCAACGTCCGTCTTCATGTTATCGTTTTTCATTGTATTATGTTGAGTTTGTCGAAACTTCAATTATAAATAAATATTAATACAGAACTATAACTTAAAGCAGTTTTTATTTTAATAGAAATACTATTCATCTATTCATGTATGATAAGGGGCAGAGATAAAAATTTCTTTTAAAGCTAAAAAAAATGAACAATTTTCCATAAATAACACAGATGGGAATACGGGCCGAAGATTTTAATTCAATCAAATAACAGTTGAATAGAAGAAATTAAAGTAATTAGATTATTACATTAACTTAATTCGCTTCTTTAATTAATTACGCTACTGATATGTAAAGCATCCAATTATTTAGATAATAGAAGGCTCACTTCAAATTTAGTAGCCTGCTAAGAAAAAATAATAGAATAAACTTAAATAACCTTGTCGTCAGTTAAACCGGAGGCTACTGTTATTCTAGTTGTTTTTGCTTATTCAATTATATACTTTGATTTAATTGTTAAATTATGTTTTCAAATGACAAAATTAATTTCACGAGTTTTTTTCCATCACGGAACAATGAACATTATTTATTTTTTTTGGACGAGTATAATTTATATGTAAAAATAATAATTGTTTAGTTAATTCAATATAAGTTTGAGAATTTAGGCAAATTATGTGTTATTGTTATTTTAAGGACAGTCTGTATATTATTTTGCGATTATAATGATTAAAAAAACTCCTGAGAAGTTAGTAATGAAGTTCTAGCAATAAATTCTCTACCTCGCCATGCTAATGTTTTGCTTAATAACTAAAAAACTAATTAGCGAATTTTAATTTGGTTTGCAGTATTCGATAGCTTACATCTTCCTCTAGTTTCGTACTAGTTTTGTTTCACTAAATATTTATTAGAAATATGAAAAAAATGATGTTGAATAAAGCGCTCTAAAAATTTTACAATTTCTACTAATATAATTATTCATATTACCATTCAATATTTTTCAAATTTCTAGTTGTACAAAGATGGTACTCAATAAAAGCTATCAATTGATATATTATTCATTATAATTACATTCTTAATTAATTACAATTTTAACAATTTAATTTAATTTACTAATTTCTCAAATTTTGTCTTGACAAAAGTTATGTTAATACTAAATCATATTATCTATTTATTCTAAAAGAAATTATAAAAAAAATCTTTATTAGATAAGCAGTTATTTTACAAAATTATATTTTTTTTTTATAATTTGTATCAAACTCCGTCAAATTAACATATTTCTTGTTAAAATTTTGCAGGGATAAAACTTGTATAAATAGAACATATTATCTAATTATGGCAAAAAAGAATTATCACATTATCTTGATTAGAAAAAGTATTATATCATAAAATTTGTCATAACATATATAAATCATAAAAAATAAGTAATAACTCAAAAACAAATTAATATTTTTTTGTAGTTTATAGTAATCAATAGCTTATATCTGTCTTTTGTTTTGTAGTAGTTTTGTTTCACTAAATATTAAAAAAAAAAATGACTAAATGATGTACTATAAAAATTCGATAATTTTACTAATTTTTCATATTACCATTAAATGTTTTTTAAATCTCTTGTAGTAGAAAACTTGTACTTAATAAAAGCTATAAATTTATATATAATATAAATATGTAAATTATCTATAAAAAAATATCATTGATATTCAATGGTACTGATTTAAATAAAATTTGGCTTCCTATCATTAAAAATTTATAAATTTTATAATCTAATTACTTATTTGGTTACTTAGTAACTTGTTTCTATGTTCTGTTTATTTACTGTAACAGTCATTTGTATCCTTTTTCGTGATGGAGATGTACGATGAGTTTGTCAAAACATCGATTATTAACAAATATTAATACAGCACTATAACTTAAAGCCATTTTACTTTAATATAATGAGTTCTAAAAGATTTTTTACTATGTTTGATTTATACATACATACACAATCACGCCATGTATCCAAAAGGGTGTGGCACAAACTCGCTCTTTGCATAATAAAGCAAAAATATGCATAAATCTATTAATAGTCTAACATCAAAACTTTGCAATTTTTAATGTGTTAATAAAAATAAATCTGAGTCATTTCTGATAAACAAAAATTATTAAACAAGATTTTTGGTTTTTCAGTTTTATATTTGATAAAATTTTCAATGTTATTTAACAAATATCTGTGAGAAATTTTGTAAAATTTAATAATAATTAAATGTAAAATTAAATAAAATATTTGTTTATAATTAGCAAGTTATTTGAAATTTTATGTATAATTATTATGGTTCGAAATTGTTATTTACGTTAGCTTTATTAATAGCGTATTGTTGTTAAGAGGTAAGTAAATTAATTTTAGACTAGTAGCAATTAAGAATATTATTTAAAATTGTAATTAGTTTTTTACGCATTTTTAATTGGTAGAGGAATCATTCAAGTAAAACTATTTTGTTTACAAACTTTAATTTGTTTAATTTGAATTTTATTTTTCCTTGTTCCAAAGTTTAAATTATGACATTAAACATAATTTTATATTTTTTTTTTGAATATATATATATATATATATATATATATATATATATATATATATATATATATATATAATATACAGTATCTGTCAAAATAAGTCGTCATCATATGGGGAAAAAATTTTATTATTTTTTTTTTGAAATAATAATAATAATTTTCTTCTGCTTTAGGTTAAAGTTATGTATTAATATTTATTTAAAATCGACGTTTTGACGAAACTCAACGTCCGTCTTACTCAGGATAAATGATATAAATCACATTACAATAAATAACAGAACATTATATTTAAGAATGCCAATATAGAACAAGCAAAAAACGACAATGTTAGATTTAAATTTAAATTAAAATATATATTCTAATTTGTTTTAGAATTTGTTTTCTTTGTACTCAATGCGTACAGAATATTAGGACAGGCAATGTTAGCTCTAATAACATAAATAAATTTCACAATATTATACAACACTAAATATATTACTTTAATCATTAAAATTTGCGACAAAATAAATCAGGATCACACACGAACCAAAGACGCTTTCAGAAACGTGTTTATTTGTATGTATATAAATTTTTGTCTTAATATTTATTTTGTGCTAGATTTATCTAAATATTTCAATTAAACAATGATTAGAAATCAAATTTAGTTAAAAAAGTAATTCATAAAAATTGATACTTATTAAAAAAAATAAAATGATTAAAATTGTGATTTAAATCATGATTTAAATCCAATGGTTAAAATCAGCCCAACTCCGCTCCTGATATAAATTTTGAAAGAAATTGATTCGGTAAATGTGGATGAAAATTTGATTGAAAAATTTGACGACGGAGTTGTTAAGTTTAAATTAAATCGTGAAAAAAATAATGTCAAATACGAAGAACCGTCTACAATTTTCGCATTACGTGCATGTACTTGAATAATCGCTGAAGGTTGTTTCATTCTTGTATATTTATAAACATTCTGACATAAGTTGTCTTTTTTAAAGCCTAGTCCACACTTAAATACAAATATTTGCAAACATTTGCTCATGTTTATAAAATATCTATTTTCCCATCCACTATGGAAAACAAACTACTCGCAGGCATTTGTTAAAATTGTTTTAAACCAATAGTTTTTATACAGGTTTTATTCATTTGTTTCTGTGTTTGCAGGCAAAATTGTGTAAGTGTATACTAAGCTTTATACTAACTCATTTAGTACATTACATACTAAACAATAAATAAGATCTTTGTAAAATGTACATTTTATTAGTTTGCGTCGTCGCGTCGTATTCCTACGTCTCTTCTCTTATTGTTTACCACAGAAAAGCAAAACAAACGTACATAAATTTAAAATCATTTGTTTTCTAATTTGCATAAAACATCGGAGATTCCCATGATTAATAAGGAAAAAAATAAAGTACTTTACGTTACATAAAAAAAATTATATTGGTATATAGGTATATCATTATACTTGATTTTTTTTAAATTACTAAGTAATAGTATTATTACTCGCCTGTGGCTGGTGGCATAAATTTAATGCTTATGAGTAATAACTATGATATCATAGCTAAGTGAATAATATACCTTTTAATACTGTATAATAAACAAGAAGCATATGGGTAAACCCATATATAGATCATTTTGATATAATCACATAAATATTACTATTATATATTATTATATATTAACTGATTTGCCATATATATATATATATATATATATATATATATATATATATATATATATATATATATATATATATATATATATATCTTGTCCTGTTGTCATTATTATTATTATAAATACTAAGAAATAGGAATAAAATTTTCACATTTTTTCTCCAGAAGTTGGCTACACTCTTCAAAAATAAATTATATTATTTTTGTGAGCACTAATAAAATCTTTTGTGAACATTTGATTAATTTGTAATAAATAGAAAAACCAAAATTATATTTTTAAAATTTTATATTTATATATTTTAAATTCACTGTTGTAATTTGCCAAAATCTGTTGAGTAATAAATTTGGTATTTACTATGTACTTTTAATAGTTTTCTCATTCGGTTTTTGGAATTAAATTCCGAAGTGAGCAAAAAAGTTAAAATTTTAATTTCAGATATAAGGAAATTTACTAGTTATATTAACTTTTCAGGTTAATTTAGCAAATATTATGGAGAGAACTTTCTCGAGTAGGAGAAAATAAAATACAAATATTTGTTTTAAAATATGCAAATTTCTCTCTAAATTTTGTTAATTTTTTCAAAACTCTTTTTTAAAAAATATATAAAATCTCTACCACAAAAATTATACAAAATATTTTTATTTGAGTTATTATGTCTTCATAAATATGTCCCAAATATTTAGTGAAAATAAATCAGTCCCAAATTTTATTCACGATTTATTTCAAACATTTATTTATGAATTGTTAATAAATTATTACCGTCTAAAGTGACATTTAGATAATTGATTATATAATACAATGAATGTCTAATGAACGTTTGAATAAAATAATTTATAAGAATGATTTTGAACGTATACGTTTGCAAGTGGACGTCCGATTTGCATTTTGAGTGGTATGATTGAGAGAGTGGCTTGCGTTAACGAAAGTTTCCAAGTAGTAAGAATAGAAAAGCATGTATGAGATGTATTATGAATGTAGATATAGCTAGAATTGCTTGTCTGGATAGCGATGTTGGGAGGAAACTGGTTTCGGGATAGCGGAAAACATTTGTGTCACACCCTTTTGGGTACATGGCCTGATTGTATATGTATGTACCTATATATACAATATAATACATATAATGCAATTATATAATCAATGGTTAGATCTAACTAAAAATAATTGCGCAGTTAAACATTTGTGACTTAGCAATATTTTTTATTGTGATTTTCATAATATGTATTTTTATTTATTTATGTATATATAAATTTACAAATATATATACATATGTTTAAAATAAATTCTATTATACAATATTCTCAATTACACATGGACTATTATGTATTAGGTTATAATATTTTGTTTTTGTTTAAATCGCCATTAATTTATTTTGATGTACTAATTAAACCATTAGTTAGTTTTTAAATGAAGCAAAAATGCATTGATTTTGCCGGAGTTTGAACCCGGGACCTTTTTTGCTGTCCGGAAACTGCGCTACCAACTGCACCACAAAATCGACGACAAGGTAATGCGTTTTTTCTAATCTAGCAATGTTAGTATTATATTCTTAATTACACATGGCGAAAGCAAAAAAAGGTCCCGGGTTCAAACCCCGGCAAAGTCAATGCATTTTTCTGCATTTAAAAATTAACTAATGATTTAATTAGTTCATCAAAATAAATTAATGCCGATTTAAGCAAAAATAAAAAACTATAACCTAAAATTATATTATTTTACAGATTTTTTAAATTGAACTTCTATTAGAAATATTTTAATTTATCAAGCTCCCTCTAAAATTAAATCCTGAGTGTGCTACTGCTCTGAACTCTGAAGTAAAGTATACATTTTTCTATTTGTCACTGTTGTTATTAACCAAAACATTGATTAAAACTTGGCCAGATTTATTAGATAAAATGGGTAGGGAGACAATTTTTCCACTCCGTTTTTTCCCACTCCATTTCTTCTACCGTACTTTTCTTCCGTCAAACTTTTTCTGCCAATACTTTTTTCCACCAGATTTTTTTGGTTTGTTTAGGTTAGATTAGGTTAGGTTAAGTTAGGGTTAGGTTAAGTTTGGTAAGATATTTAATGAAAAAAAGAATTGGTTGAAAAAATATATAGTAAAAAAAGAATTGGTGGACAAAATGTATAGTGAAAAAAGAATTGGTGGAAGAAAAGTATTGGTGGAAATAATGGAGTGGGAAAAATGGGGTACAATCTATAAAATGACAAGAAAAAAAAACTAAATCATAGAAATAATTTATTACGTCGCAATAGAATATTCTAAAGACAGCTTTTAAAAAAATGTATACACAATTTCATTAGCGTATCTCGATGAAATTAAAGTGTTAATAATCTATGGGTAAATATTTGCGATAGAGCAAAAATTGATGTCAGTTTTTACTAAATAATATGTAAATACGTAAATAGGTGTCACTAATTGCTGCTTCACTAAGGTCAATCTTATTAGCATTCTATTAAGAATAGAGTTATTATTGTATACGAGAACATTTATATACATCGAAATTCTATAAGCATATAGTTTTTAATAGTAGATAATAAATATTACCTGTTCGTTGTTCCCACATCGTGACGTATTCAAATGTGTGTGTGTGTGTTTGCGTCTATTGTTCAACCTTCTCTCAGAAATTACAATCAAACGAAATGTTATCTTTACTATAAAATAAAATAAAAATATTTTGTAAACATAAGAATTTATTTATTTCTTGTATTATAAATAGTAAGTGCTAATATTTATTTGTCTATTGTAAATTATAAAAGCAAATTATTATTCATTTATAACACAAATTTTAAAACTAGAAAAAATATTTTTTTTTTTTAATTTTTATAGTGGATCTCAATCTATTGTCCGTGGAGTGGCCTAAATGTCTATACCGGTATTGAAATTTATCTAGATAATTAAATAAAAATAATATTATAAATATTTTAATATTATAATATTATTTTTATTTAAATTTCGCCACAGTAGATCATTTTCTAATCTTTTAACTAGATAATTAAACTAAATAAAACATTGTTGTCTTTTATTTTATTTAGATAAATTAAAATTTTTATAAAATAAAACGGTTTTAGGTTTAAATTCTGTATTAATATTTATTAATTATCGATATAATCAACGTACTGAACGTCTTCATCAGGAAAATGATACAAATGACAATTACAGTAAACAACAGAACATAGAAACAAGTTACTAGCTGACAAATAAGTAACTAGATCATAATTTATGATTTTTTATAAATTTTTTAGTTAATGGAAGTCAAATATTATTTAAATTAGTGCGTTTACAGTGATTGATGTTTGCATTTTCTTTATAAAAAATAGAAATTTATAAAGAAAAACAATATAAAGGTTACAATATAAAATATGGTAATATTCTAAATCTAAATTTTAATAAAGTTAATAGAGGTTGCTGTTGGCACGCGTTGAAACATTTTAATAATTTTAACTTAATTTAATTTCAAATTAATTAAATTAATAAATAAAACACTCGGTTATGTTTCAAAATATTTAATTCTTTCTCAATACGTAAATCATAAATTTCTTAAATGCATTATGCAGCACAACATGTTCTTTCATATCATTTATATTTGAAATTTTAAGTTTCTAAATTAAATTCATCATGCACCAGGCTTGAAACATCACACTAATTTTGAGATAAATAGAAAAGTGACTTAATAAAAACAAAATATTTGTCAATAATACTTAAATGTTTTAAATAACAACTAATGTCATTTATAGTTATTTTCTTATTAACATAAGTAAATTATGTTTTGTTTTTCAATTTCTTCAATAATAATTTTTTTAAACAAAAACATAATTATAATTAAAGTTAAACAACACATTTTTCAATACTAAAAATAGCTTTTGTTATTTTGACTTTTATTTATTAAAAACAACACAAACTTACTACAATTAAATACCATGGTAAAAACTCTTTCAGAACTCATTATATAAAATAAAACTGTTTTAGGTTCAAATTCTGTATTAACATTTATTTATTTTGATGAAACTAATCAGGAAAAATGATACAAAAAAAAAATTAAAAAAAAATATTTTTTTTTAAATTTTTTCTTGTATCATTTTTCCAGATAAAGACGGACATTGAGTTTCGTCGAAACGTCGATTATAAATAAATTTTAATAAAGAACTTGAACCTAAAGTAGTTTTATTTTACTTATTAAATTTGTATATTTAAATTTTATAATATTAGATATAATAAACAAATATCTGTAATAGAAAAATAATAAATATATGATAAAAGACAGAAATAAAATAGTAAAAAATCTTTCAGAACTCATTTTATTAAAATAAAACTGCTTTAGGTGAAAGTTTTGTATTAATATTGAAAATTTTTACCGATAAAATAGGCAGAATTTTATCAAGAAAGATTATTAAAGTTTCCTATTGAAATTACAACGCATGTTGAAGAGTGTAAAAGATTATTATTCATCTAAAATCTTCGGGTATACCTATATAGAACACTGTGTGAATGCGGTAAGATTTATGTAGGACAGACAGGTAGAATTGTTTCTACTAGATTGACAGAACATAAGAGATCAATACGTCTAAATCATCCAGATAAATCTGATATTATTCAACATCTTCATGATGTAAAATTCGACGAAACTGTAATAATTTCAAGACGAATCAGTATTAATAGCAGATAACAGAAGCAATAGGGGTTTATAAAGAAAAAGATAACATCCAGGGGCGGATTAACGGGTGGGCGAAAGGGGCGTTCGCCCAGGGCCTCCACATATTAAGGCCTCCACATAAAAAAAATTATTTACATTGTTTTTACAATAAGTATATTTAATTTTCACTAATTAAATTTTCATCGACAGAAAAATTTGAACGAGCATAATTATTTGTAGTTTAAACTAAATTTTGTACTTACAGACAATTTAATAAACGTGTATTATGTAATAATATAAATTTTCTTCTGTGAACATATAAAGCAAATGGATTCTGTACATAAAACATTAAAAATAGTTTAAATATATATTTTATTTTGTCAAAAATTTGGAACATTTTAATTTTCTGTTGCAAACTGTGATTGCTTTTGAAATTGTTTTCAAATTTTGCGCGCTTGAGTTGAAACTAACCTACTTATTTTGTGAAAAAATTTTTCTCAAAGAGGGGCCTCCACATTAGCTATCCGCCCCAGGGCCTCCACTACTGTTAATCCGGCCATGATAACATCAATCACTGTGAAGGCACTAAGTTAAATAAAATTTGGCTTCCATTAATTGAAAATCTATAATTTTATATTCTAGTTACCTATTCGTTACCTAGTAACTTGTTTCTATGTTCTGCTATTTACCTACTATAAATGTCATTTGTATAATTTATCCTGATGAAGACCCGCGTTGAGTTTAATCGAAACGTCGATTTAATTAAATATTAATACAGAACTTTAACCTAAAACAGTTTTCTATTAATATAATGAGTTCTGAAAGATTTTTGTTACCTATTAATTTGTTTCTATATTTTGTTATTTACTGGAAATGTCATTTGTATCAGTCTTCCCGATGAAGACGGACGTTGAGTTCGGCGAAACGAGCGATTATAAATAAATATTAATACAGAACTTTAAACATAAGCAGTTTTATTTTAACAGAAATAAAAATTTATTTAAAATAAATTATGAAAGCGATTTTTTTTAACCAAAAAAATGAGGTGAAAATACGGGCTAATAACAAACGCAAATATTATTGAAAACTTTTAATGTATGTTAAAAGCTATAACACATATTTAATTATCCAATTTAATTATCAGTTACATACATTTATATTTCTTCTATTTACAAAACCTATTAAACTTTAATTTGACATATTTACAAAATAATATTATATTTTACTAGTTGTATAAAAATAAACAAAGTAATTAACTTTGCTTGCAATTATAAAACAAAACCTCTAATCATAAAACAGTCAAAATAAATGTACCTAATCAACATTTCAAAAATCTATTTTTCATTTGTTTGTCATTAGCAATAATTAATAATATTGTAACGTATTTATGATGTAATTATGTAAGATTTTATTGGTTAAAAGAGCTTTGAAAATGGGGTTTCGCAGTTTGTCCTCTGTCATTCTGTTGCATCATAATTATTTCATCAATTTATTTAATTATTATTTTATATTTATTCTATAGCATTGACATTGAATATCAATGATATTTTTTTTTATAGATATTTACATATTTATATGTATGATTAGTATACTGCACAGTATCGGACTTTAAAAGTTTTGAGTAATTACACTGTAAAAAATTGATGTAAATTTACATATTCTATGAATATATTTTTTCAGAAAAAAATGGAATATTACGTCAATTATACTAGTAAAAATTACAAAATGCTGCTATTTTATTTTTAATAGTTAAGTAAAATTACATAAATTTATTTTACATTTTTATCAGTGTACTCATCTTTCCGATAACAAAAAGTTGGGAAATTTATATATTATTTTACAAACTTTTATCTAACTTAACAATTTTGTTGTCAAATATTGTGATTCGGTTTTCACTCACTTCCACATATCTGATTGAAACATTATGCTGGATAACGAATAATAATAATAATAAGATTGATTTTATTGCCTAACAATTATACAAGTAATTACAGGACAAGATATATAAAAAATGCATTACTGTTTAAAGTAGTACAAATATGTAATAAGTTACCTGATAGTTTTAAGAACTTTGATTTAAAAATATTCTAAATTAGACTTAACGTTAGTTCACACGGTTCTAATTGCTATATTCAGACACGTAGCTCAAATACAAAACATGTTGAAGTTAATATTGAATTTATTCGTTTAATACAACTTATTTATTGTAACTGACTGTTCTGAAAATTACATAATGAATGTTGAATTAATAATTCAATAGTAAATTTAATATTATTAATTGATTTATATAAAATAAAAAATAGTATATTTTTTAACTGGTTCTATTTTCTATCGAGCCGATCTTAAAGGTACCGAAAAAATACCTGAGATATAATATCCTATGTAGAAAATATAATTTTTTGAATTTTTTCGTATTTATAATTTGGCCAAAAAAAGCAAAAAATATGTTTTTTTTTTTAAAAAATTTTTTTTCTTTATTTTCCAAAATACAAAACAGTCAGTTACAATAAATAAGTTGTATTAAACGAATAAATTCAATATTAACTTCAACATATTTTGTATTTGAGCTACGTGTCTGAACATAGCAATTACAACCGTGTGAATTGACGTTAAGGATTATTGTTTAAATCAAGAATTTTTATGTTTATAATAGATTTAAGAAATTTTTATATATGATTTACATTTTTTATATTATTGTTTGTATTTTGTATACAATGTATTTATTTTCTATAAAATATTTTTTACCAATTCACATTTTCGAAAATCTCAATAACCAGTCCTGTCCTGTATCAACGCGACCTTTAGTAAAATTGCAAAGAATGAATAACAGAGACACCTGTTGATTAAAGTTATTATTCATTTGGCTTTTATTATGAAAGATTTATAAATTCTTGTAAATGTATTTACAAATTTTTGCGTTTTATGTCAATAAAAATATATAATATTATTTTTATATATTAATCATATTTTATAAACATGTATTTCTAAATATTTTTGACGTATTACAATTTTTTTTTAAAATGTTAAACCTTATTTTAGATCTAAGTATTTTAATGAAAAATTAAGGATAATTTGTATTGATACACATAATCTGTACCTCATTTTATTCATTGCATTGTTGTTAAATTTAATATTTATATTTATAATCTGTGTATATTTTTTCATACAGTTCTATTTTTTTTTTGTTTTTATGAATTTAATTAATGATTTTTTATGTGAAATATAGTTTAAATATTTAATAAACGTACGTAAAAAATTCTTTAATAAATTTTATTTCGCCTACAAGTTGTCAACACTCAATACAAGAATGAGATTTTTGTTGCTTTGATTGTTAAATAAAATATGAAGAATAATTGTAATAATTGTAAAATGTTAATAGTAGATTGATAAGAGCAGAAGCAATAGAAATTTATAAAGAAAAATATAACTGTGAAGGCACTGACTAAATAAAATTTGGCTTCCTAAAATTAAAAATTCATAAATTTTATGATCTAGTTATTTATTTTGTTACCTAGTAACTTGGGTCTATGTTCTGTTTATTTAACTGTAAATATCATTTTTCCAGTGTATTACTTGGAGTAGGTCGATTATTAATGAATATCAATACAGAACTATAACCTAACGTCGTTTTATTTAAATATAATGAGATTTGATAGATTTTCTTATTATGTGAGATTTAACAAATTATTATACATACATACACTAACACGCCATATACCTAAAAGGGTGTGGCACAAACTCTTTCCACTATCCACTATTCCAGTTTCCTCCAAACATCCACTAAATTGGAAAATAGACGAAATTCAGTCAGTTAAATATTTATATTATCTTCTATGCCAACGTTTCAGCAGTCACTATTGCCTTCTTCAGGGCTAGCAGAATATAATTAGCTGATGTGTGGAACATAATTAGTGTTTAATATTATGTAACGCAATATTTACATTTCTTGGTCAGAAAATTAAAAAAAAATAATTATCGTTGTTACATTAAATGCATGTCGAATTAAAATTATTAAAATTATGTATTTGTTTATTTTAATTTATATACCGGGTGTCCCATTTTAATGTTCCCAGGGCAATTTCTCGAAATGAGTACATCTGACAAAAAAATGCTCCGGATAAAAAGTAAATGGTTTCGAGGGGGACATCTGATGCAGGGATCCTTGTCCCCCCCCGATCCTCTTGGGGGGCGGGAACGGGGGGCAACTTTGAAATCTTAAATAGAATCCCCTATTTTTTATTGCAGATTCGGATAGACCATTGAAAAGTATGTAAATTTAATTTCGAGACTTTTTTTTATCTTTGATAGATGGCGCTGCAAACAGCATTTTTTTTCTCAGTTTATCAGTCTTCAATTTGAAAAAAAAGGTGTAATTAAGTACGATATTCAAGTTCTTTTCAGTTTTGTGGGAGGAGGGGAGGGGGCAAGGGTTACTGAATCAGATATCCCCTCTAAACCATTAACTTTAAGTTAATGGTTTTGAGGGGGATAACTATAAGATATAAGTTAATGGTTTCGAGGGGATATCTGATTCAGTGAATCTTGCCCCCTCCCCTCCTCCCACAAAACTGAAAAAAACTTGAATATCGTACTTAATTACATCTTTTTTTTCAAATTGAAGACTGATAAACTGAGAAAAAAAATGCTGTTTGCAGCGCCATCTATCAAAGATAAAAAAAAGTCTCGAAATAAAATTTACATACTTTTCAATGGTCTATCCGAATCTGCAATAAAAAATAGGGGGTTTCATTTAAGATTTCAAAGTTGCCACCCGTTCCCGCCCCCAAGAAGTTCGGGGGGGGGACAAGGATTCCTGCATCAGATGTCCCCCTCGAAACCATTTACTTTTTATCCGGAGCATTTTTTTGTCAAATGTACTCATTTCGAGAAATTGCCCTGGGAACATTAAAATGGGACACCCGGTATATATATATATATATATATATATATATATATATATATATATTAAGGTTTTTTGATCAAGTTAACCCTTTGCCACCAAGGACTTTTTGTTTAAATGGCGTTTAACATAGATTTCCGACACTTTTTGGTAAATATAAAATAAATGATGTCCGAGAGCAATTTTTTTGCCGAAAAAAGTTGTTCCTTATGGTTCCAGAAGAAAATGTCTATCGATTCCAGGGGAGCGCGTAAGGAATTTTGAACTTTGCCAAAACAAAAACAGCTCTAATATATTCTTATCGAAACAAAATATTCATCTTTGTATTATATTAGTTTAATCAGAAACACAATTTTGTTTTGAAATATAATCAGATTAAAAATGAATGAAATTTACTTAAAAAAAGTATTTCTTTTACAGGTGTTGATGTGTCACTGCCAATCAGGATGCCAAATTTCCGATCATGAAACATTCCAACTAGAGTTCGATTGGACCAGTAAAAGATGGTACATTCGCACCATGCAATGGACATTGGAAACTGCTGGAGGTATCCAAGCCGCTGGAGATAAACGGTAATTTATTTATTTTTCTTGCGTTATCATGACAAATAATTAGTCTAGCGTTTGAACAATTATTATAAATTATAAATTATAAATTACATAAATTAGTAATTATATATATATATATATATATATATATATATATATATATATATATATATATATATATATACTGTGTGTCCCATTTTAATCCGCCACCTGCAATAACTTTAAAATCGTGCATCGGACAAAAAAATGTTACGGATAAAAAGTAAATGGTTTTGAGGGGGACATCTGATGCAGAGACCCTTGCCCCCTCCGGACACCCTAAAGGGCGGGAAAAAGGGGCAACTTTGAAATCTTAAATGGAACACCCTATTTTTTATTGTAGATTCTGATAGGCCATTAAAAAGTATGTAAATTTTATGTTAAGACTTTTTGTTTATCGTTGATAGATGGCGCTGCAAACAGCATTTTTTTTCTCAGTTTATCAGTTTTCAATTTGAAAAAAAAGGTGTAACTAAGTACGATATTCAAGTTTTTTTCAGTTCTTTGGGAAGAGGGAGGGGGGGGCAAGGGTAACTGAATCAGATATCCCCTCAAAGCCATTAACTTAAAGTTATACCCCTCAAAACCATTAACTTAAAGTAAATGGTTTCGAGGAAAATATTTGATGCAGTGACCCTTGCCCCCCCCCCTCTTCCCAAAGAATTGAAAAAATCTTGAATATCGTACTTAGTTACACTTTTTTTTTCAAATTGAAGATTGATAAACTGAGAAAAAAAATGCTGTTTGCAGTGCCATCTATCAAAGATAAAAAAAAGTCTTAAAATAAAATTTACATACTTTTTAATAGCCTATCAGAATCTACAATAAAAAATAGGATGTTCCATTTAAAATTTCAAAGTTGCCCCTCTTTCCCGCCCCTCAGGGAGTCCAGAGGGGGCAAGGGTCTCTGCATCAGATGTCCCCCTCGAAACCATTTACTTTTTATTCGTAACATTTTTTTTGTCCGATGCACGATTTTAAAGTTATTGCAGGTGGCGGATTAAAATGGGACACCCAGTATATATATTAAGGACTGATTACATAAAATATTTGTTTAGGACATAGTGTTTGCGTGAATGTGTGAACAGACAGATTTCAAATATTGTCAGTTACGCGCGGTTCATACTGGTCTGGGTTTGAGACTATCGAAGATTCGAGAATAATGGCTAGCATCAAGCACTCGGGTTCGAGATAGTCAGTCTAGTACTAGCTTGCATCGAGGCAAGACGTAACCAGTGCTGGCTCGCAGCGCCTCTAGTCGCGCTGCTATTGTAAGCGCCATCGTGATATGTGATGTGCGCGTTTACTTCGATATTCTACAAACGGTTAGATATCGAATCATTTAGTTCACTTGCTTTACAAGAAGTGAACATTGTAAATCATTCGTTTAATTCACGTGCCTTACAAGCCGTGAATATTGTGGTAGAGTTTGAGTGCCAGCTCGCAACGAGGCGAGACGGTTGGTGCCTGCTCACAGCGACGCAGTGTGCGTCGCTGCTTTGAACACGCCATTGTGATTTGTAAATGTGCGTGCATGCTTCGATATTCTACAAATGGTTAGATATCGAATCGTTTAGTTCACTTGCTTTTCAAGAAGTGAACATTGTGAATCAATTCGTTCAATTCACTTGTCTTACAAGCAGTGAATATTGTGGAACAGTTGACTTTCGACTCGCAACGGGACTAGACGTTGCTACTATGCACAAGCCATTCGTTATTTGTAATGTTTGTGTATGCTTCGATATTCTATAAACGGTAGATATCGGATCGTTTAGTTCACTTTCTTCACAAGAAGTGAACATTGTGTATCAGTCATTTAATTCACTGGCCTTACAAGCCGTGAAGGTGGTGGTACAGTTGGTTTTATGCCTCGCAACAAAGCGAGACGCATCAATGCCTTGGGCACGCGCCATCGTTATCTGCGATGAGCGTTCATACTTCGATATTCTATAAATAGTAGATATCGAATCGTTTTAGTTCGCTTTCTTTTCAAGAAGTGAACATTGTGAAAAGTGTTGTTAGTTATCAACGCGGCGTGAAAAGCTTGGTTTGCGTTTGATACAAGCATCATTGCTAATGCTACATTCAAGCCGCCATTGCGGTATTCAAGTTATATTTCTACATGCAGCATCCTACTACTGCTAGAAATCATCTTATTGTGTTCAAGTGTTTCGGCAAGCAACGATTATTGTGCGATCGGTGTCGTGATCGCCAATATAGCTACCAGTTTTCGTGAATGCCCACTCGTGTACGGAGTGGTGCTTGTGTTAGTGCGCGTAGCGTGCTGAGTGTGTGTGCGTGTGTTCGCCAGACGGCCCGCGCTCACAGTTCACCGGCCGGCTCAGCTGAGCGGCCTTCAACAATAAATCCCACGTCGGCTCATCGTCAAACGACAAACGGAGCGACGCCAGGGTTGTATTCGAAATATTTCATTTCTCTTGTATTTTTGTATAATTTTGTAATAATCATATGCAACTGTATGTTATTATTTTCTAAGCAATTTAACTGTGTTTTGTATTGATCTCAGTGTATTTTGATACGGTTTGCTTTACATTATTTGTGCTCGCTGAATATAAATGCATACATGTGACTGCTGCACGCCAGGGGTGCATTCAGGTAAATTCTGGTTTAATTATAACTTTTACATTTGTTAAGAAATTGATAATCATTTGTTGATAAGCGACCAGCTGACCCATCGTTCAGCCTCACATGTAATTAACTACTTATTAGTTAAGATCTGTCGGCATTTATTATTCTCTTGTTACTTAAGTTAAGTAATTCAAGTTTGTCATCGTATGTATCTCATTTATTTGTGTTTTGAAGAATATATAATTTGTTTGTTTGTTTACTTGTGAAATTGTTGCAATTTGTGTCTAACCGAATTCGTGTGTTACTTTAACACTGGTCCTTCGAAGTTATCTCGATAAACCAAAGATAGTTGCGAAACTTACTCACTTGTATTTTTCATTCGTGTCTAACATATTTTTGTAGTCACCTCGAGCCGGAATCTCGTTGTATAAACATATTCATTGGTTCTTCGAGTCGGATGCTCGTTGTATAAAACATTTTTGGTCCTTCGAGCCGGATGCTCGTACGGGTATCATTTCCAAAAGACTTGAGCTTGTCGAGCTTTTGTTGTGAGTTTATATTATTTTCAATTTGTTTGTATTGATTAGTATACTCGCGTTACCAGACTATTGGTTATTATTTTGTATTGCTGGTTATCACATTTTGCAACAATGTCGTTGGTTGTACTGAAATCTCATAGAGACAAGGCCATACGGGCCATTGAACAAATCTCCGCTTGGGCAGCATCAGCGACTGATGAGCGGTCAAAGATTAAATTTGAACAGGCATACCTTGAGATGCCTGAACGGGGAAAAGCTTTTGAAGAAGCACAAAGTACTTATGAAGATGCTTTGTTGAGAGCAAAAGTATCGCCAGAAGTTACTGCGGAGATAGAACAACAAAGAGATCTGTATGATCGAATAATGGATCTGATCGGCGATATCAAAACCGACTATGTAATGATGTTTCCTCCTCCGACCGTAACAAAACAGGGAACTGAATCACCTGAAGGTTCCGTTATTTCGTCGGCAGGTCACTCGGGTGGTTCGAGACCATTCCTGCCTCGCATCAATCTCCCTACCTTTGATGGAGATAAAGCGAATTTTGTCAATTTTATGGATTTGTTTGGCCAGATGGTTATCTCACGGGACGACATCAGCGAGATAGAGAAGTTCCAATATCTCAAAATGAGCCTAAAGGGGGAACCATTAAATTTAATCAAACACTTGCCTGTTTCAGCAGCAAACTTTAAGGATGCGTGGCAGATGCTTATATCTGGATACTATAATCCGCGTATCCTTCGTGCCATCCATTTACACAAGATAATGGATATTGAAGCACTGTCGTCACCGTATGGAAGCGGTCTCAAAGAATTGTTGAACACAGCACGGGAGAACCTCTCGGCGCTGAAAGCATTGGAAGTGCCAATAGAGGATAGCGAAGTAGCATCGTCTATCCTAGAAACTTTACTAGCAGACAAGCTAGACTACGAAACTCGTCGGAGATGGGAATTGGAAATCTCATCTGGAAAGCCACCATCTTTAGGGAAACTATTCAATTTCCTACAAACTGAAGTCTCAACTCGTGAGACCTTCAAATCAGACCAACCTAATAAAAGGATGGTACAATCACAAAAATCTAGGTTTGTTGGTAAGGCGAACAGCAACGTGAAACAACCTAGTAACGTTGGTACAAATCGGCGAGTTACATTACTGGCATCGGCCAGCGAATGTCCTTTATGCAAGAACACACATTTGTTATCCTCTTGCAAGGAATTCGGCAACAAACAACCTAAACAAAGGTATGAATTTGCTAGGCAACATCGCCTATGTATCAATTGTCTTCGGGAAGGTCACGGACCGAACAGATGCAGCTCTGACAATAAGTGCAAAAAGTGTCAGTGTCGGCATCACACCTTGTTGCATTTCGAGAGGCAACAAGCTACGGCTTCATCAAGCAACTCGCAGGAAGCCGAAGGTGAAAGGGTTGCAGCGAAACCTACGGTCTCATTGATGGCGAGGCAAAGCCAGCACAATTCAACGGTACTCCTCGCATCAGCACTGATCGAAATATTGGACAAAAATGGTCAACCGTGGACAGTTCGTGCCATTTTTGATACGGGTTCGCAGAGCAGTTACATGACAACTGAATGCGCCCAACGTCTTGGGTTAAAATCCATCAGTTGCGAGACCACGGTCTTATCATTGGGTGGTAAGCCAGTAGGAACGGCGTCAAGTATCGTCAACTGCAACATACGGCCACATGGGCTAATCAGCCCAGCTTACTCATTTACGGCTATCGTGGTGAAGAGCATCGCGAACGAAACGCCGAGTAATCGTATCTCTTACGAATACATCAGACATGTCAAAAACCTAAGGTTGGCCGATCCGGACTTCACCAAGCCAGGTTCGGTTGACATGTTGCTCTCGGCAGAAGTGTTTGCCAGAGTTCTGCGCAACGGCAAAAGGTCAGGAGGGCCTGGACAGCCGACTGCGATTAATACCGCCTTTGGTTGGGTGGTAATGGGTGAAGTTGGAGGATTTACGTTACCTGCCAACAATACCCGCACTTTTCGACTAACGACGAAGGATGAACTATCCTCAGTGATGTCGAAGTTTTGGGAACTAGAAGATGTTCCTACATTTGAAAAACCAACGAGTAAGGATGAGTTGAAATCCGAAACTCACTATGTAGAAACGGTAAAGAGGTTACCGTTCAAACACGAACCGCCTAGATTAGGTAATTCGTTCTCCAAGGCCAACAGAGTGGCAAAAATTCAAAATGTGACGGCGGTGGATTCGTGGTCACACGTCGTTTCACAACACAAGGCAGCTGATCCCGGTTCAAGAGGTATCATGCCTAGCGAGTTTACGACTTGCGACTTGTGGTTTCGTGGACCTTCTTGGTTGCGCGAGCCTGAAAGTAAGTGGCCCATCTCAAAGGCTATTACAAACTCTGACAGGGCCACAGAGGAGCAGAAAACTGAACAAACTAATGTCTGTTTTCACTTGAAGGAGAAAGAGCGTTTCTCTTTATTTGACAGATGCTCTAACTATGCAAGAATGTTACGCATCCTGGCGTACTGTTTAAGATTTATTGCGAGAACACGCCATAAACTTACTAGCGAACGCCAGCAACTATCAGCGGATGAGCTACGCGCAGCCAGGAACTCTCTGGTCAAGCTAGTTCAAACGGAACAATTTGGAGACGTCTTTGAAGCGTTTTCCAAACAACAGCCATGTGCAGGGCATATTCAAAAATTGGCGCCCTTCTTGGAACCCGAAACTGGGTTAATACGTGTTGGTGGCCGGCTGAGGAACACGGATCTGGGTTACGATCAGAAGTTTCCCATTCTTCTGCCAGCCAAACACCCGTTTGTCAACCTGCTGATTGTTCATACGCATGAGGAGTATAACCATTTACCGCCGCAGGCTTTGTCCTCACAGTTAGGTCGGCAGTTTTGGATACTCTCAGCCAGACGAACAATCCGAGGTGTACTGTCAAAATGCGTCAAATGCTTTAAGACGCGACCGACAATATCATATCCTAGCATGGGTAACTTTCCTGCGGATAGGGTAAACCCTGCTAAATCGTTTATAAAATGCGGAGTCGACTACGGTGGCCCGTATAAAATTTCTTTGAGTCATAGACGGGGTCAAGGCACACAAAAAGCCTACATCTGCCTGTTCGTCTGCTTTACAACAGAGGCAGTTCACTTGGAACTCGCTTCTGATCTGACTTCCGAGAAATTCTTGGATGCTCTGAGTCGGTTCATAGCCCGTCGAGGACGGGTAGAGGACATCTACAGCGATTGCGGTACAAACTTCGTAGGCGCAAATCGTTACTTAACAGAGTTGCAGCAATTTCTTCAATCGGAAGAATTCAATAAAAAGGCTAGTGATCAACTAAACATAAAAGGGATCAACTGGCACTTCAACCCTCCTTCTTCTCCACATTTCGGAGGTCTATGGGAGGCGGGGATTAAATCGACAAAAATCGTCGTCGATGATCTAGTCATCGTAACTAACGAGCCGTTACCACCTACCCATTGGCGTATGGGCCGAGTGGTGGAGCTCATACCAGGGCAGGATGGTGTAGCCCGTGTAGCTAAAGTTAAAACGCAACGAGGAACTATCATGCGGCCAATCGTAAAATTGTGCATCCTACCATTGTCCGAATGAAAATGTGGGACATTTTGGTGGCCGGAATGTTTAGGACATAGTGTTTGCGTGAATGTGTGAACAGACAGATTTCAAATATTGTCAGTTACGCGCGGTTCATACTGGTCTGGGTTTGAGACTATCGAAGATTCGAGAATAATGGCTAGCATCAAGCACTCGGGTTCGAGATAGTCAGTCTAGTACTAGCTTGCATCGAGGCAAGACGTAACCAGTGCTGGCTCGCAGCGCCTCTAGTCGCGCTGCTATTGTAAGCGCCATCGTGATATGTGATGTGCGCGTTTACTTCGATATTCTACAAACGGTTAGATATCGAATCATTTAGTTCACTTGCTTTACAAGAAGTGAACATTGTAAATCATTCGTTTAATTCACGTGCCTTACAAGCCGTGAATATTGTGGTAGAGTTTGAGTGCCAGCTCGCAACGAGGCGAGACGGTTGGTGCCTGCTCACAGCGACGCAGTGTGCGTCGCTGCTTTGAACACGCCATTGTGATTTGTAAATGTGCGTGCATGCTTCGATATTCTACAAATGGTTAGATATCGAATCGTTTAGTTCACTTGCTTTTCAAGAAGTGAACATTGTGAATCAATTCGTTCAATTCACTTGTCTTACAAGCAGTGAATATTGTGGAACAGTTGACTTTCGACTCGCAACGGGACTAGACGTTGCTACTATGCACAAGCCATTCGTTATTTGTAATGTTTGTGTATGCTTCGATATTCTATAAACGGTAGATATCGGATCGTTTAGTTCACTTTCTTCACAAGAAGTGAACATTGTGTATCAGTCATTTAATTCACTGGCCTTACAAGCCGTGAAGGTGGTGGTACAGTTGGTTTTATGCCTCGCAACAAAGCGAGACGCATCAATGCCTTGGGCACGCGCCATCGTTATCTGCGATGAGCGTTCATACTTCGATATTCTATAAATAGTAGATATCGAATCGTTTTAGTTCGCTTTCTTTTCAAGAAGTGAACATTGTGAAAAGTGTTGTTAGTTATCAACGCGGCGTGAAAAGCTTGGTTTGCGTTTGATACAAGCATCATTGCTAATGCTACATTCAAGCCGCCATTGCGGTATTCAAGTTATATTTCTACATGCAGCATCCTACTACTGCTAGAAATCATCTTATTGTGTTCAAGTGTTTCGGCAAGCAACGATTATTGTGCGATCGGTGTCGTGATCGCCAATATAGCTACCAGTTTTCGTGAATGCCCACTCGTGTACGGAGTGGTGCTTGTGTTAGTGCGCGTAGCGTGCTGAGTGTGTGTGCGTGTGTTCGCCAGACGGCCCGCGCTCACAGTTCACCGGCCGGCTCAGCTGAGCGGCCTTCAACAATAAATCCCACGTCGGCTCATCGTCAAACGACAAACGGAGCGACGCCAGGGTTGTATTCGAAATATTTCATTTCTCTTGTATTTTTGTATAATTTTGTAATAATCATATGCAACTGTATGTTATTATTTTCTAAGCAATTTAACTGTGTTTTGTATTGATCTCAGTGTATTTTGATACGGTTTGCTTTACATTATTTGTGCTCGCTGAATATAAATGCATACATGTGACTGCTGCACGCCAGGGGTGCATTCAGGTAAATTCTGGTTTAATTATAACTTTTACATTTGTTAAGAAATTGATAATCATTTGTTGATAAGCGACCAGCTGACCCATCGTTCAGCCTCACATGTAATTAACTACTTATTAGTTAAGATCTGTCGGCATTTATTATTCTCTTGTTACTTAAGTTAAGTAATTCAAGTTTGTCATCGTATGTATCTCATTTATTTGTGTTTTGAAGAATATATAATTTGTTTGTTTGTTTACTTGTGAAATTGTTGCAATTTGTGTCTAACCGAATTCGTGTGTTACTTTAACACTGGTCCTTCGAAGTTATCTCGATAAACCAAAGATAGTTGCGAAACTTACTCACTTGTATTTTTCATTCGTGTCTAACATATTTTTGTAGTCACCTCGAGCCGGAATCTCGTTGTATAAACATATTCATTGGTTCTTCGAGTCGGATGCTCGTTGTATAAAACAATATTACTAAACGCTTTGTAAGTTAACTCTTTCGTTAGCATTCCAACTAAACAATGTATGATTAACTTATTGACTAATTTAATAACATTTTAGACAACTACCTTAGTTCGGTTTTAATTAAAACTAATTTTAAGATCAGAACTAAACATTTAAAATGAAAACTCTCCACAACTGAGCTTGTAATATCAATCCTTAAATTTTGGAAATTATTTATACATACACAATCATGTGATGTACCCAAAAGGATGTGGCACAAACTCTTTCCACTATCTCGAAGTTAATTTCTTCCAAACATCCCTATCCAGACAAGCAACTTTAACTTCATTCACATTCATAATTCCTCTCTTACATGTTCTTCTATTCTTACTACTTGGAAACTTTCGCTCACGCAAAACACTTTCAACCATACCACACCAACCACTCATCGAACGTCCACGCAAACAAATATCCTCTCAATCATTCATATAAATTCGTTTAACCAAACGTTCATTGATTAACACCAATTTTTGCTACATTTTTTTCAATTTCACACTCATCATACACTAATCTATTTCGTACGCAATTTCTCTTAGCATTTCTACAGCAGTCATTTTTCTTAATGCAACCATACATCAACATAGGCAACAAAACAGCATTGTAATATACTCAAACGGGTTTCTTTGGAAACATTTACATTCCTACCTAAAGTACCTAAAGTACCCAAAAACCTTACAACCAGCATTAACTCTTCTTCCAATTTCACAACCAAAACGACCATCTTTAGATAATAAACTATCCAAATACAAAAATTTATCTACCTATTCTAAAAGATTACCATCAAAAAATACATTGCATTCTGTCGTCAAGTCACCCTTCTCAAAAACTAAAACTTTGCACTTATCAACATTTAACACAAGATTCATATCTTTACCAACAGCATTAATTCTATCAATCAGCCTTCTCAGTTGCCCTTCAGGTTCAGCCTTATGATATTTTATTATATTACCAAAAACTTATGTTTGTAAAAATTTGAAATAAGTATTAATTGCAGATCCTCAAATGTACTATTCTATCTTCTGTGGCAAGGCGATGGTTCAGTATGCTTCCATGCCAACAACGGTAAATATTTGATGACCAAACGTTCGAGACATCTGTATGCAACAGCCGAAGCGATTGACGAAAACTGCAAATATTATTTCTATTTATTCAATCGACCAATTTTAGTGCTGAAATATTAACAAGGATTCGTTGAGGTTAACTTCCGACACCCCGCCTCTAAATACACCCCTGTGTGATCAGTATTGTAACGTAAACGAGCCTTAATGGTTTTAAATACTGTTTTATTTTTTCTTGTTTTTTTTTTGTACGAGATATCCTAAAGCCTTATTTCGATTTTCCTACTTACCACAAAATTAGTGATCTGTTTTAGCGCATAGCTAGTTATTTTAAAACTACTTAAAAACAACGATATAACGAAATAAGAAACTTTTATCGAATTTTATCTTGTAATATTTAAAACTACATTTAAATTGCAGAAACAAATTACAGTGCATTAGTTCTTGTACTTAATCATTTACATAATATATTTGCTCACTTTGTATATACATTAAAAATTTACTCAAACTAAATTTTTACTCACATTCTTTCATACCTACATTTGCATTCATACAAATTTCTACTCTACAGGGGATTATTGCAACCTATACGTTATTCATTTATTGTAATTGGAAAACAGCGTAATTTTATTGGCTTTACAATAATGAAAATGCCATGAACGTATAGGCTGCTCTAACTCCTTATTTATTTCCACCTAGCTCATGTGTGCTGTAGTGCTCAAATGTTTTGCGGTGTTGAACTGGCATTGCTGCAATCGCAAACACCTGCATTCGGCCACTCGTATACACGGTTAGGTTATATAGCAAATCTTTTGCAGTAATAGTATCAATGTTTTGTGTTACACTCTTGGTAACAATCAATCCTATGACATTATTTACAGCTCTTTTATATTTGCTACACAACCACAATACATGCAACTCGTAATTGCTCTTACAATCAGAACGTCTGGTTTTAGCAACCTTCCGAAATCGGCCGAAGACGATAGCGGATGTAAAATAAATTGCCGCTGCAGCTAATTTAAGCGTAGCGTACGCTATGATTTAGCTTAGCTTAACTGATAGCAACTTCAGTTTGTGATCCCAGCACTGAGCACCTACATTGTAGAGTCACAAGCACCACCTCTATTTTTTGACTTTATCGGGTAAAGTCCCTACCAATCACATTCACATATACATCTCGGCAATCACACTTCATGAACACCATCTCTCAAAAACCATTCGTACTGAACATTCGTTACTCACTACACTCAAATTGCAGATTTGCTCTATGCATTCATATTGTATATTATAATGCACTGAAATTGTTGCTTGTATACTTGAATATTTTAAAAATGTATTAACACCTAATATAAGATAGATAAAAACTACAACCGATGTTTGAAATAAATTAAAAAAAAACTCATAAAAAATCATAATAACAATTTATATTTTTGATTGCATAAGTTGGAAAATAGTTTTGTTCATAATCACAAATTTTTCGGTAAAATATAACACTAATTTCGTGATAAATAGGAAAGTCTCCCGTTAAATAACTTTGAAAACAATTTCGACAAGTTATTACCAGATTATTATTATTAACAATAATAACAATTTTTTTAAACCAATAGATTAAATTTATTCTTCATATTTAATTCAAAAAATCTATAGAGTAAATGTGCATTTATTTTTAAATTAAATTTAACCAGTGTTTCTGAAACTGGACCATAAAATAATTAGTTTTTATCAATTGTTATAGTGGTAAACTTGTAATTTTGCTCAGTTAGTATTATATTAAAATGTTTTATTAGTTTTGCGAATTTACAAGGAATATAAATTTTGATTTCACATGAAACATATAATTTATATTTTTAATGACACAAAACCAGTTAGTAGAATTGACTATTTTGTTGATTTTATTAATGTTAAATATATTATAAATATTATTTGCATTATCTAAATTCAAAAATCAAAAAGATAATATACTTACAGAATTTTATGGGCTGGTATAACAATGTATCTTCGTTGCAGACGTTTCGTTATACACCGTAGATGACATGCATCCTCAATGGTTGATGACTGAATGACAGGTCCTGCTGGGTAATCTAGTGTAATCTGATTCATCCCCTCCACTTCTTCCCTCCACTGTTCATCTTCACCACATCATCATAAATATTGTTATAAAACATATAATTTCAAATATAATATTAATAAAATAAATAAATAAATATAATTATAAAATAAATATTTTATATTAAAAAATTGTTTCATTTCTAATAAAAATTTCGTAATTGTTATATTTTTAAAAAAAAAATATTTTTTAAAACTTTACTTATAAACAACGAAATTTTACTTATATATATATATATAAAGAGAAATTTAAGTAAAATTTAATAATTAATTCTTCAAACTTCCTTACTTATCTCGAAATTAGTTTTACGTTTCAATCGTAATAATAATAACACTACGTATCAACGGTGTAGCCAGAAACTTGTTATGAGAGGGGTTACTAACGAAATGATATAATATTAATCAATAAAGATAATACTATAATTTGTATAAAAAATAAAGAACAATAAAAATTATTTTTATAAAAATAAAAGTAAAATAACATTCAAGTACATTTAAAGCAAAATAACATTTCACAGTCGTAGTTGAAGTCGTCTTGGGTTTTTTTGATAATTCATCCAGTACTTCGTCTGTTGTAATTATAATGTTGCGATGAATATTAATCAATGGCAAACCATTTATTTATTTTTGCCGATAGTGTTTCTTAAATATGTTTTTAAACATCTAAGTGTGGAAAATGATCGTTCATTTACAGTAGTTGTAACTGGTAATGTTACTAAAATTTGTAGTAACATATTTACTATTGAAAAGACATTTTTGTCAATTTTAATTATTTATCTACTTACCTGAATAACTTATTTACTTATTACGAATTACAAAATTTATAGATAGTAGGCAGAAAATATCACCAGTTACAAATACTTGTGAGATGTGTTTATGCAAGAATATTGTACACATGAATAGAACAAAGATTAAAAGAAGTTAGATTATTTTATAAATATCGTAGCATATTCTAACTTTTTCTTTTAATCTGTGTTCTATTCATGTGTACAGATATGAAACAGTATTACAATCTCTAATGGTGATTTCGGTTTACTGACTCGGTGATTTGGAGAAACTGCACGTAGTTTAATTTTATATATCAACGTAGTTTAATTATATTGCTGAATTTGGTTTTTGGTATAAACAATATAAACAATATGATCTTACTGTGGCGAAAAGTTAATAAAATAAAATAATTTTTCTTAAACCACAAAATAATTTTAAAAAGCTAAATACGTATTTCAAAAGCTAAGCTTTTATTATCAGTAGCAAAAGTTAAAACTTTAGTATTAATCAGTGATCGTAGGTTACACAGACACTCAACGTGCCCAGTGGTCAAAGAACACTGACCAGTGACCACTTTGACCATTGGGTACATTGAGTATCTGAGTAACCTTAGATCCATTGATTAAGACTTCAGCTTTTTCAAATTATTTTGTGCTTATAGCTTGTATATCAATAACTATTGCTGTCAATAAAACTATATTCCTTTTTTTACATTGTAAAATATAGAAGTTTTAAAAATATGATAGAATATTGGCAAGTTGTATAATAATGTATTTAATTTGTTTCAGGTCAAGTCAAAATGGCAAATACTGGCACAGTGACAGCGAAAGTGTTAGCGCTGAATCGGACAATCCAGAGGGCTTTTATTTGGAGCTACGTGAACCGACTCGTATTTGTATCAAATTAACGGGCGGCAAATATTTAACAGCAAGTAAAAATGGCGCTTTCCGTCTCGGGGAACCGGATGTAGATAGTGCCACGCAATGGGAATACTGAACAACTTTAATTGCATTCAAACGAAAACAAAAATCCCCCCAGAAAAAATCACATTTGTCATTAGATGGTATTTGATAAAAAAAATCGCTTTTCTGAATTATTTAAATATTTAAAAATATTCCGATTATGATCAATTCGATTTTATTATCATGGGTTATTATTTAATTATTAATTATTATTATTTAATTATTAATTATTATTATTATATTAAGATTGATATAACTTATTTGATCTGAAATACAGTTAAATTTTTTTATTCTCTCGCGTTAGACAGGTTATGTGTAAGGTTGTATGTACTTATTTTATAGGTATTTATTTTTGTTTCTTTCATTATGTTGATAACATTGCTTGTGGATTTTATTATTTTTATTTTATCTTCTTTTTCCATTATTTTGAGGCTGCCCGTGAAATTTCCTTTGAATTGTGATATTGTGTTTTATAAATTGTAATTTAGATAAGATTTGATTGAATTAAAATTTTGCAAATTAATTTAGATAAATTTGTATTTAAAATTAAATGAAGATAAAAATATTTGCAAAATTTCTGATTAAACAAAATCTGTATTTTTTTCATTTCATTTTGAATCGTAAAACTGAATTTTTTTCTACCTCTAGATAAATTATTTGTCAGATAAATAAAGTTTTATGATAATTATAATAAAATATTCAGATTATTAAAATGAAATAATAATAATGTTGCAATTGTTACTTATTGGAATTAATTTTATTTCAATAATAAATAATCTAGTAAAGGGTTTTCCAATAAGAGGTTTCATTTTGCTATTTTAAAAAAACGAGTATATTTTAAGAGAAATCAATGGATATTTATTTCATTGTAAAGAGAAAGGTATGCCATTAACGATGGAAAACGATATCAGCCAAATGTGTGTGAAAAATATTTAATCAACTACCACATGTTTTATTTTGATGTAATTTAGATTATTTATAAAACTTATAAATTAATCACAGAATTTTTTTTGTATATTTTATCAATTTGATTGTAACATACATATAGAAACAACAAAGTAACAATATATTTTGGCAAATATCAAACTAGAAGAAAATGTTTTGGAATAAATAAATTTTTTTAAAAATCAACTGCTAAAACTGAAATAAAAACATTGAATTTTACATTGAAATTTTTTTACCGCAAATGAGCGTTTTTTAAAGTAAACAATCAATCATTTTTTACAATTTTTTACTTTTCTAAGGCTGAATAAACTAAACTTAGACAAGTGAATTTTTTAATTAATTGTGAAATATATTTGTAAGAAGATATATATATATATATATATATATATATATATATATATATATATATATATATATATATATAAATATATAATATTTGTAGTAATTGTGTGTTTTGATGTCTGTAATCGTAATTTAAATTAATTAGTTACTATAAAATGAAGATGAAATTTTGCAATACCAGAATAATGCATTTACGATATCGAATTTTGTCGACTTTATAACATTAAACGGATTAAACGAAATGAAATATGAATAATTTTTATAATATTTCTATACTTTTTTTGCTTAATACTCTGTTTTTGTAATAATTAGTGGATGCTAGGTTTTTTTTTATTATTATTTAATTAATATTTTACAAAATCAAACACATATTAGTTTATATTATATACTAATTAAATATCTGTAATTTGCCAAAAAAAAAGAAGAAAATATTAGCAACGAATTATAAATTTTATTATTGCAATTTTATACCAAATTATTTTAGAAGTATTTATAATATATTATAAAACTATGTATCTTTTTTTATTCTATTTCTATAAAATATTAATGTATGTATATCTTTTGTATTATATATCTGTAGCTTTAAATATAGAAATAAATATTGTAAAATGTTAGCGATTTGTTTTATTTCCAGAAATTAAAAATCTATTTCATCTATCATATCTTATATACATACACCAGGTACGTACTACAACATATCCAAAAATCAATCCCCTACGACACCCCCTTGTTAATTAAGCCAACCCCCAAAACTGTGATAAAAATATAAAACAAATCTCAAAAATTCAAAAATTAAATTGCGAGTATTTCGCAAATGGCTGCAAATTTCACAAAAATAACGAAACCTTCCCGAGACACTTAGTGTTGCTATAACATATTTCAATCCCAACCCCATACGACCCCTCGCTATTAATTATTAATGTTTGCAAAAAAAAAATCTTTAATCGCAAATATCTCGAAAATGGCTGGGAATTTCGCAAAAGTAACAAAATTTTTCGCGTTTTGCAAATACCAGTCAATTATGGCCGTACTACAACGTATTCAAAAATCAACTCCCTACGAAACCCCCTTATTAATTAAGTCAACCCTCAAAACTGTGATAGAAATACAGAAAAAATCTCAATTTTTTTTATAAACTGTATTTTGTTTATTGTAAAATAAAATTTGTTAAAAACAGAAAACCTATAGGCAACCAGTTTAACATCGATGCACTGCGGAAATGTATAAGCTATACGGTTTTAACGAAATTTGTATCAGGAAAGCGCGAAATGCAAGATTTGTATCAGGAAAGCGAGAAATGAAACATTTTAACAATACACACCTTGATTTCTTAATCCAAATGTTGCATTTCTTGCTTTCCTGATAAAAATTTTGCATATCTCGCTTTCCTGATACAAATTTCGTTAAAACCCCTTAGCTTATACATTTACGCAATGCATCAATGTTAAACAAATTGCGAGTATTTTGCAAACGGCTGCAAATTTCGCAAAAATAACAATAATAACAATAATTAAGACAACCCCCGAAACTGTGATAAAATATAAAAAAAATCTCAATTTTTTCATGTTTTCCTGATCTACTTTCGTTAAAATGTTTTATTTCTTGCTTTCTTGACACAAATTTTGCATTTCACGCTTTCTTGATACAAACCCTTTAGCTTATACATTTCCGCATTGCATCAATGTTAAACTGGTTGCCTATAGCGTTACCCAGCAAGGTGTCACTGCATTTTTTGTGCTTCATTTAAGAAGAAAATTAAATTATAAATGATTTATTTAATAACAAATTTGGTTTTCTAACAATTTTTTAAAGAATATCAAACAAATTTGACAACTTAAATTTAATGGACGCGCTCTTATTTTTTTAATATTTAAGGAACTGGGGAAAAATCAAAAATATACACAGTTATTTGTTTAAAGACTTTATTGAAAAATAAAAAAAACAAAAAATATGTATACTACGTATATAACTTTATTATTTGGTTAATCAGATTGTTAACTATGTGATTAAGTTTGCAAAACACACATCATTATCTTGTTAACTTAGCAATTTAATTAACTATGTGATTAGATTGTCAAACACACGTTCATATAATTTAAATAATTAAAATGTAATAATATTCAAAAATATTGAGATTTTATATTTTTCCCAAAACGTGTTTCATTAAAACATGTTTCATTAAAAATTCTAAAAAACATTTCAGAATTTTCAATAATTTTTCCTGCCAAACCAGAATAAGGTAGAGAAAAAAGTTACTTAGCTATTATGTAGCTCACTTTTTTCTCTATTTTACTGAATTTTTTCAGATTTTTTTCAGCAAATTTTAAAAAAAGTCTCATTTTGAAAAAAATCCCAAAGAGAGATTTTCAAAAATTTAGTTCTACTAAACAATGCATCCTAGAATAATGGTTTATTTACTGAATTATAGTACTCATTATTCCGCATTTTTCCATATCATGCTTATTTTCCTACACCTCATAGTTTTTGAGAAAAAAGAAACCAAAAAATTAAAAAAAAATTCTAGCGCTTAACCGGCACATGCTAGCAAATTAAAACTAAAACCAAATTATAGAACTTTTTATGTCCTATCGAAAAGGATTCTAAGTATTTCTTCGAATTTAGTATATCGCAATTTATCGAAATTACATGTTAAACGCCTATACGAACTTGACGAACGAACACCCGGTATATATTAAAAAAAAACAATTTAAAATTTGAGTTATTAGATTTTTCAAGAAAATGGAACACATTTATTAACATCTTAAATGATGAAAATGAATATTTTATTTATAATGAATTTGATGGACAAAATGAAACCGGAGAAGAAGATGAAATCAATGTAACAAATTGTAGTAATACTTGTAGAAATTGCATTTTCTTTTGCTTTTCAGTTTTACAAATATTTAATCTCCACACATTGACATACGCTAATTTATTTATTGTTAATAAATTAGTGCTAACATATTATCTTCCATTCAAGTATCATGCGAACGAACATTTTCAACATTAAAGTACATTTTAGACAGATTGGGAAATTGTTTGAATCAAGATAATTTCGAGAAGGATATTTTGGAAAAATTAGATAATGAAGAAAGATATCATTAAAAAAATTCCGAAATGAGTCATTTATTAAATCGTCTTTTAACTTAGATTTAAATAAAAACTTAAATTTAATTTTATATGTATCATTTTTACATGTTTATTAGAATCAAAAAATATGAAAACATAACTTATTTGAACAATTTTGGGACGTAAGATGGAACAAACCTGCAACTTTTTTCGGGCCTAATTTTTTATCCAGTCCAATCCTAACTACCAGCCTTTAAGATATGGATGAGGCTATTTATACATACGGTATGTATACGCAATTGGCTATTTATACATATTAAAAAAAAACCCTTAAACCAACCTACTAACCTAACCTACCCTAAATAGCCAATTACGTAAAAATACTGTATGTATAAATAGCCAATTGCGTATACATACCGTATGTATAAATAGCCACTTTCTTAAGATTTTTAACATTTTATCCTCTAAAATTTTATATACCTAAACATCCTGAGGTAAATTCTCTTAGAGAGCTAAATATATCAGGAATATAATGTAATTATACATGGTTGGGTGTTAATTCAACACGACATTATTATTAAATCTAATTTATAAACACACACTGTAGGACGTTCAGAGATGAGAACAATAACAGCTTCCGGGTCCCAACAAATTCTCCCATCATTATACCTTAGGCTAGATGCACACCAGTTAGTGTCACCACAATTAGACAAAACACTATTAGACATATTCTAATGTTTCGGATTTTTTTCCCAAAAATTTCACAAGTTACACAATCATTGAATCGGCTTGTAAGGCTATCCATCAATGACTAGCCAGTTAACCATAGAAATCTAAAGAGCGAAACACATGTCTATGGTTAAACTGGTCAGTCATTAATGCATAGCTTAACAAGCCGATTCAATGATTGAGTAAAAATCTTAACACTTGAAGATTATTATATAAATTTTACAGATACACTTACGAACATTTTTTTTGTTCAATGTTATTATTATTATAAATACTTAATGCATTATTGTATAAATGGCGTTGGTGGTATTTATTACTACTCAACTACATCTTTTCAATTTACTTGGCATAAAAGCCAGCCGGACGGTAACACATGCATCAGTGTCTTAGGGACATTAATCAAATCACCATACTGACGAGCTCCTAAAGACCAAAACCCGTGTCTGGTTAACTGGCCAGTCAGTGATGCACAGGTTAACAAGAGGATTTAATGATTGAGTAATTTGTGAAATTTTTGGGATAAATCTCAATATTTACATATTATTATATTATTATTATTATTATTTAGTTTTTGAGAAGGGTGACTTGACGACTGAATGTAATGTATATATTGATGGTGCACGTTTAGAGCAGGTGTATTTGTGTAGTTTGTTGTCTAGAGATGGCCGTTTTTATCGTGAAATTGAAAGAAGAGTAAATGCTGGTTGCAAGATTTTGGGTGCTTTGGAAACTTTTGCTAGGAATGTAAATATTTCCAAAAAAGCACGTTTGAGTATATACAATGCAGTTTTGATGCCTACGTTGATGTATGGTAGTGAATGTTAGGTTTGGTTGCCAAAAGCATAAACGAAAAATGATTGCTGTGGAAATGAGATTTTTATGTGAGATATGTGGTGTAAATAAGAGAGATCGGGTACGAAATAGATTAGTGTATGATGAGTGTGAAATTGAAAAAAATGTTGTAGTAAAAGTTGGTGTTAGTCAGTTAAGATGGTTTGGACATATTAAGCGAATGCCTAATGAACGTTTGGTTAAAAAGATTTATTTGAATGGTTTTAATGGTATACGTTTGCGTAGACGTCCGATGAGCAGTTGGAGTGGTATGATTGAGAGTGTTTTGCGTGAGCGAAAGTTTCCAAGTAGTATAGGAATAAAAGAGGATGTATGAGAGGAATTATGAATGTGGATGAAGCAAAAGTTGCTTGTTTGGATAGGAATGTTTGAAGGTGACTGATTTCGGGATGATGAAAAGAGTTTGTGCCACACCATTTTGGGTACATGGCGTGATTGTGTATGTATGTATGTATGTATGTAATTTCACAAATACACTTATGAACATTTTTTTGTTCAATGTTATTATTATTAGACATATTTAGTCAAAAACATATATTTTCTAATGCAAACATATTAAATTGTGACTAAATGTTATAACTAGTAATCTTCAAGATGATTGTGGCGGGCAGTACAGGTATATACATATATACCAGATTGCAAAGCAGAAACTGTCATTCAGTCACTAAGCACTGAGGACGCAATCTACGATGTATGGCGAAACGTCTACAACGAGGATAGATAAAGACTGGGCGATATTGGAATTTCAATATCGATAGATTTTACTGACTTGTTAAGTTCGATTATTAAGTATTAATACAGAACTATTTTTATTTTAAATTTACTTGTTTATTTTTTTTATAATTTACTTTGGTATTTATAAAATCGGGTCTTAATGATTAAATGAGTCTAATAAGATATTTGTCTAATTGTGACTAACCAGTGTGCGTTTAGCCTTATTTTTACCGTCTGATGTCAACCTAGTTATTTTATTTTTTTTTGACAAACACCCAAAATGTAATTATGGAAATACTTAGCTTATATCAAACTCGTATTATGAAATTTTTTATGTCCGCTTTCAAAATCTTTTATATAAGTGTGGGTTGATTATAATTATATAATTTAGTTAGTTAGTTACTAAAAAAATATATTGCCTATAACCTGTAATTATTTTGATTGGAATGTTTGGTTTATTTTACTGATCAATTTTTAAGATTATTTGCTAAATATTTTTTAACATAGTAAAAAACTTATTATATTAAAATAAAACGGCTTTTGGTTTCAGTTGTGTATTAATATTTATTAATGTTGTATTAATATTTATTTATATTTATATAATATTAATATTTATTAATACAGAACTACAATCTAAAGCCATTGTATTCTGAATATTTTTTGTTTAGTTCAAAATTTCAAAATCTTATTTTACAATTTTTTCTTAAAATCTGAGCTAAAAATTGAAATTAATTTAAAATTTAATGATTTTCGGTTACATTAGTTTCTAAAATTTCGACTAACTGCAAAAATCGATAAAATTTTAAAATTTTCAATTACTTATTGCAAAAATAATAATTAAAAACTGGAATAATTTAAAATAAAACTGCTTTAGGTTCAAGTTTTGTATTAATATTTATTAATAATCGACATTTCGTCAAATTTAGCGTACGTCTTTGTGTTACCGTTTTTTTTTTTTTAGTAATTTGCTTAAGGTTTCTGATTTATTTTAAATAATTGTTTTCGGTTTTGGTTAATAAAATTTTCACTAAAATAATGGTTAATCGGTTTTTGAAACCGATTTAAAAGACCGGTTTCCAGTCCTGGTTAGAATGTGTTGTAATCAAAAGGTTAATTAACAGTATTTGTACAAAAAATATTTAATAATTAAAAATTAAATTTTTTATTTACCGATCGTCATATCACATATGATAAGTGAGATTTTTTTTTACAAATAAGCACGAATTATGCTTATAGTAACACGAATCAACTGTCTGCGGTCGGTCTGTGAACACCTGCAGAGTAATTTAGGCTGAACGGATTGTTACAAAATTTCATATTTAAGCTTTGGAGGTGAATACTCGTATCTCAATTTGATCAACTTTTGGTAAAAATCTACCTACCAACCGAAAGAGGTAATTTACTGATGTCGTTTTTATGTATTTTACGAGTATTTCGCAACAGAGATATATTTCGAAAAAATTATTTAACCAAAGTTGTTAATCAAGTTATAGCTAACAACTTTTTTTGGAACATATTTCGATACGGCTAAATATTTTTTTAAATAATTTTTCATAAGTATATAATTCTGTAACAGTTACAGATTATTATTATTATATAATTTTACATGTTTTGCATGTAATTTTACAAGTTTTGTGAATGTAATATTACGTAAATTATCATAGTAAAATTACAAAATGTTGTAAATTTTACTGTTAAAACCTATGTAAAAATTACATAAATTTAAGATATATTTTTTTCAGTGTAAGGTGGCATATTTAAGTCAAGACAGTTTTGATTTTAGTTACTATGACTACAGGAGTTGTTGTTATACAAATTTTTCTATTCCATACATTTATTTAATACGATGACAATCAATTCTGTGGTGACCACAACAGATTTTTTCTTTTTTTTATATAATATTTTTTGTGTTAAAATATAAGTGTTTCATTGTTTATGTTACATGTATTTTTAAATGTTTATCATACATTTTTTTTTGCAATAAAAATAATGCAAAATAAATAAAGATATTTTTACTACAAATTTGTTTATTTTTATAATTTTATATATCTATTTGACTTTGATATATCTATAGTGCGTTTTAAAAAGTGCGCTTTAAAAACTATCACTATATCGGAAAATAATTTCAGAAATAAATGTTTTTAGGATAATTATTTGTGCTTGCCTTAGGCTGACATTATCTGGTTAGTTACAAAACACTATTAGATACATTTAGGCCCAAAGTAACATATTTTTTTTCTAAACAACACGAATAATGTGTGTATTTCACTGTATTAAGGACTGGTATTTCCAATTTTATGTATTCTTAAGAAAGTAAAAAATTCATTTGTGATTGGCTGAAAATGTAATCTTCAGAATAAATAACAACAAATCATTGACTAAACATTCAGATAAATCTGCTATTACTGAACATTCGTTAAAATTTGAAGATAATTACAATATTAACAGCAGATTGATAAAAAAAGCAATAGAAATTTATAAAGAAAAAGACAGAACTTGAACCTAAATCAGTTTTATTTTATAATTTTAAAATTATTCCAAGGATAACTTTATTCCAACATTTTATGATTAAATGTGTCTATAGTTCTCACATACAAATTAATTTGTCATATCAGTAGTGAGAAGAAGAAGATAATCGCTACGTATGTCTAACAAAATCATACACCTAGTTTTCCGAAAGGACAGATTTTCTTGGCGAGAACTAGAATAGTGTTTGGTCTAATCATGACCATATAACAGGTGTACTTTCAGTCTTAATGTTTTATTTATTTTACGTCGTTTCTATTATTCTGGGTGTCCTGTATAAGCTGCTATATAAATGGAGAACTCGATATAACTACAGGAAATACGATTCAGGTTAATTAGACAAAATCTCTCATTACTCATGTTTAATAATAATGCATTATCAGGTAAAAAGATACTTATTATGAATTGTTCGATCTGAATGAAAAATTAAATATATCGAAATTAACTTTTATTTCATATTTTTAAAATTTTCTAATTGTATATAATTTTAAGAAAAGCTTTATTGTGACAAGTTTTATATAGAGTATAATGGCGTACAGGCGTATGCATTTTTTTCAACAGGGAAAAAGAGGAACATTTGGGTCCGTATTCACACCTCACTTTTAAAAGTGATTTTTGTCAAAATCACTTATGACGTTTACTTAAAATTACTTATAAAGCAATTTTAATTAGTTTATTTGAATTTTACATAATATTAGGCATAAAAAAATATATATCAAAAATAAAAATCCCATTCATATTTCCTAAAAGATAGAAGCAATAATTTATTTTAATGCGAAAAATAAAAGCACTTTTTTTATAAACAAAAAAGGTGGGAATACGATCCTAGGTCACTTTATTAAAACCAGTGTTTCTCAACAAGAACGCACCGCGGGTCAATATAATAACTAATTTTCTTACGCGGACCACTAATAATAGTTTTTGATTGATTTTTTCAAGAAAACAAATATGTATATTTAATGTACTACTAAATACATTTATTTCAGTTGTAGAAAATCATAGAAAATTCACAGAAAATAAACAATATATTTCCACAAAAATGCGATAAAAAAATAACAATAGAAACTGCAAAAACACATAATAATATTTAAATAATGAAATGCAACACAAAAATAATTTTAAAATTACATAAAACTTCTGCATTTCCAATAAATCACGGAAAAAACACGATATATAAATAATTTTTGTTAGCAAAAGTATAATAAAATTATTAAAAAGTTTTGTTATATTGTGCGGACTACTAAAATTTTCCTGCGGACCACCTGTTGAGTAACACTAACACTGGTCTAAATCATAGACTTTAATTTGATGATTTATATAAATTTATATAAAGCAATTCTGAACATTTAAAATAAAAAAAAATTAAGATAAAGATTTCATACTTAAAGTAGTGACCGCGATAGAAATATACTTAAAGTTCGTTAAATTTAAAGATTTAAGCTAAATTTAATGACCAGAATAGCGGGTATTAACAACAAACAAGTAAATTTTACATTTACATTTTTAGCCAATCACAAATGACTATTTACTTATCTTAAGAATAAGTAAATGAGTTGGAATTAACTGCACTATAATTTAGAATATATTCACTTTAATTTAGATCATATTCATTTTGATAAAAACAATTTGCACTCATAACAAATATATTGCACGAAAAAAAAAATTCCACTATAATTATATTTATTCAACTTTTAAAAAAAATATTTTAACTTTGAAAAAACATAATACACAAAAAAAAAATTATCACTTGTTTTAATTACTTTTCACTATATAAAACGGATACTTTACACTATAAAAACGGATACTTTCCACTGTCAATCATTTACGCCAGTCGATACCTATCATTTGGGCCGATGAGATAAGTGCCTATATTAAATAATAAACAAAATAAATATAAAAATTAAACAACCTAAACCTAACCTAACCTACTCTAAGCCAACAGACCCTAAGCCAATAGTGTCGCGGATGATAGGGTTTCGTAGCTTTTATAGTGGAATGTATTAAATTTATAGTGCAAATTGTTCAAATTAAAGTTTAGGTTGTACAAAGTGCAAAGTATCTAATTTATAGTGGAAAGTATCCAAACTAACCAAGTGCATTCTATTTTAATTCAAGTGCATTTATATATTTCCCTAAACAAATTCGGAAATATTGGCCCTTAAATAAAAGCATGTATAGAATATCAAGATAGATGGTAAATAAGCGCATATAACCTTTTTTTGTGAACAATGCATAAACACGTCAAATATATTGAATAAGCGCATCATGATTATATTGAATAACCTAACTAATGTAACCTAAGCTAATATTTTGGGATGAGACTATTTATACATACGGTATGTATACGCAATTGGCTATTTATACATACTAAAAAAAAAAAAAACTTAAACCAACCTACTAACCTAACCTACTCTAAATAGCCAATTACTTTCAATATTTTGATGCGCTTGTTCAATGTTTTTAAATGCGCTTATTCAATGCTTATTTTCTGCGCTTATCCAATGTTTTGGTACCCAAAATGGGTTTTTTTCACTCACCGAAAATACATTTATCCCTACTGCCCCCCAAATCGCCACCTTCTATCTCCGCCCCTGATCTAGTTACAGCCGACGCAATACATACAAAACTGACTCAGGAAAGTAAACGCGACAATTCTCTAGTTGGTTGGCATGGCACAGACCGTCAGTGCAAATCCGTCTTTTCGGGCATAAACGTGTTGTGGTCGCGCGCGGATATTTACGTAAAAACGATTTTCGCACGTGTCATTCACAATTTAACACAATCAAATTTAATCAACCGTGTTAAAAAATTAATCCATTTAACGTTTGATAACATTGTGTGATAACATTCGCGCCGGTTTGAAACAAATTAACAACAAATAAGTGCAAGTTATGTGTTGAACTGTTCTTATATAATTGTGGATTAGTTAAATATTATTTATTATTTAAATAATTGTATTGTGTGTTTGATGTGACAATATATTTATTTTGATTATAAATTTTCTCGATGGTAAGAGGTGTTTAAGCAAAAATTTTACAGTTTGCCAAAAATATTAAAGTTTTAAAAGCAATGTTTTGACATATTTAATTTATTGTAACAGATTTTTGAAATAGTGGTTTTTTAAATTTAGATTGTAAATTCTAATAATAGATGACGTGAAAGTTATTTGGTAAAGATTTTAATGTTGGTATTTTAAATAAAATTTATTTAAAGAAATTGTACGTATTTTTTGTAAAGTTAATTATGAATATATAATATTACATAAAATAATTTATGTCACCCAACCGTGACTTTAATTTTGTTAAACGGCATTAAAATGTATCAATTAAAATTTTAAATTTAAAATTGTGAACTATACATTTTGATAAATTAAATTTTATACAGGATGTTTGGTTGAAACATTGATAATACACATTTTAAAAAACTGGAATAATATTAAATAATTTTTTCTCGAATAATATTAGTTAATTTATTTACCAATAATTATCTTAAATAAAGAGATTTGTGAATTAAATTTTAGTTCATTTATGTTGTTAGGAAAACAATTAAATAATTGTTTTAATTTAACTTATTATAGAAAACGATATGTTGAAATTATTCTTTACTTACTTTTATTAAAAAAAAAATAAAATGTCCCATTTTGCTCAAATTCTATCAATATAATTCATTTAAAAACAAATAAAATATTTGGTAAGACCTTGACAATATCTATTTATTGTTTTCTCAAAATTTTCTTTTAAAACTGTAATTTTATATTATTATTTGTGTAAAAAATATAATTTTTAAGTAGCTGAAACTGATTTATTAAAAAAAATATATATTTGATGATTACATTATAAAAATTCAGTAATTAATGTTTAATATTTTTGAAATATTTTGATAAAGTTTATTAGCGTTTTCTATTGTATTACAAAATATAAATTATTGCGAATTTAACAACTTTTTGTGTTGGGAAATTTTCCATTCTTATAAGAATCAAATATAACTATCATCAAACCATATTCTTATAAACAATATAGGTAATAAAATTCTATATTATCAGTCATTGTTTATATATTGCAAAATTACACAATACGACATTTAAAAGTACAATTATATTTTTTTCCGTTGCTAACAAACAAATAACTTTCTATAAATTTTAATTTTAAATTTCTAACATCTAATGTTTTATTTATTATATGCTTGCAGGTTGTATTTAGAACATTATTATTTTAATAGAACTTGTTTGAAAATGTAAATTATTATATAAACGAATAAAAATATACTTTGGTTTATGTCGGTAAACAAATTTATTTTCAACAACATTCCGTATTTTATCATTTTAACCATCTATTGTTTTGACATTTAAAAGTGTGGTGACGTGCAAAAATAATACAAAATAATCTTTGAACTTCATTATTTTTCAAATTTGACAAGTAAAAACTGACATACACCATACAGTGATGCAAAAATAAATTCCCACAAAGAAATCTGAGATGTAAATGAAATATGACTATTAGCGATAGTTTAACATTTAAAAGAGTTATAATAAGTGACGGTGTAAAAAATAATCTTTGAACAAGTGATAAACCACACAGTGATGCAGAAATAAAAGTGAAAAAAAAAACTGTTGTTGATGAAACATGACTTTTAGTGCTAAATCGTGATTAATGCGTGATTTGGACTGTAAAATACGTGTAAATATGCCTGAAGAAGCTACCACAGAGGGTAGTACATCTGGACCATGGGACCGACTTTTAGGGAACGGTGATGCAGGCCCTACGGCTGTGATAACATCAGGGGCGGAGGCGTCGCCCGTAGCAAATGATAAACAGACTAAAGCCGTTGATTCTGGATTTTTCAGTTCGTTTCAAAGGAGTTTTAAGTTATCTATGGGAGGCAAAGATCCTCAACATGTGTTTTCAAGGTAAATAAACTTTTGAATTTTTTTTTATAAAATAGCGCAATGACTTAAAGAAGTTTCAAATTTTTTCTCTTTCAAAATTTTTTCCATTTTTATCCAAAATTAACCAAGTTATGCCCCAAAAATTCGCAAAATGCAGGGTAAATTTCAAAAAAATTATAACTTTGCGCCAAAGTATTGCAAGTTCTTGAAATTAAGCGGAATTTACATAGAAATGTTTAAATTTTTACGCTCGCTTGGTAAATTGAGTAGATTTTTTTTTGTATACTATACATGTATGTTGTCAAAGTTCGACAATTTTTAAACTCAAAACATGTTTTTTTTGCGGGGAGTGGTGGGGAGCAGAATAGTTCAAATGGTACATATCTTACATAACCATAAAGACGAGACTTCAAATTTTTCGGACGCAGAATTTTATTCAATTTTGTTCAAAATTGGCCGAGTTATACCTATTTGAAAATCGGTAATTTTTATGATTTTTCAAGAGGCGCGTTTATTTTTTTTTTTGACTAGTGTATTAATATTAGATGATAAACTTGTATTCTTAGATCCTAACCTTGCATTATGATTAAATATATATTTGCCTAAGAAATCTTCTGTCCGGTTTGTAAGAACGAACCTGACAAGAGATTTATTAATAATAAACTTAAATAAAACGTAGAAAAACTTTTATTTAAAATATTTTTTATAATATATTTATAAGATATCAAAGAAGACTAAATAAAAAAGACACTTTATATATAAATGTATGTATGTGGCGGTAACAGGTCTAGATGGGCAAAATTATAAATCCGTATTTGAATTATAATATATAAATAATTAACATTAAATTTAGTAAAAGTCTTTCAGAACTCATTATATTACAATCTTCATCAGGGAAAATGATAAAATTATATTTACAGTATATAAACAGAACATAGAAACAAGTTACTAGGTAACAAAATAGGTAACTAGATCAAAAAATGTATAAATTTTTAATTTAATTAAATAAATATTAATACAGAACTATAACCTAAAGCCATTTTATTTTAATGACCATTAAAGTTTTATTCATTTAAAAATGATATTTGTAAAATTATTATTATGTATTTATAATAAATATTTTTTGGCTATTAAATATAATTTTATAATAATAATTATTATTTAACATGCTATACTTCAAACTGTAATCATATTAGTGATAAATTAAAATAATTTGTATAAAAAAATACTACATTATTATTGCAATGGAACAAAAATTACAAAATTATACTAAAATTTCTATTATTACAAATATCACGTCAAGTAATGCTTCTGTATGATTATGACAACACTGAAAAAAATTTGAAGAAATGAGATGAAATTATGTTTTTGTTATATTACAAGAAATCTATGGTACAAGAAATAGGTACTTTTTTCAGTCTAATTACATTTATTGTAATACAAAAGAATAATTATATATTCATTTGAACTCTTAAAATTCAAAGAACCAATTAGCAAACGGATAATTTAATTTTTTTCTAATATGAATCATTTTGATTGATTCATGAAGTTTCAAATGAAATTTGAGATGAATCTTAAACAGGGCCTGGCCAGGTTATTTTTTTTTTTATTTTAATGATGAAAAATATTATTTTAATTTTTTTACATTATTTGTGTTGCTATTCTAGGCATCCCATTTAAATTTAAAGATCTGTAGCTTAAATGAGATTATAATTCGGCGACTTATATAAATTTAAATAGAGCAATTTTGGAAGTGTATGCCATTTAAATTTAAAAGAAACTAAAGATTTCACACTTAAAGTAGTGACCAAAATTTAAAGATTTTCTTTTTTTCTAGATGAAGACGAGCGTTGAGTTTTGTCGAAACGTTGATTATATGTAAATTTTAATATAGAACTTGAACCTAGAGCAGTTTTAAATTATATAATGGATTCTGAAAGATTTTTTACTATATTAAAGATTTTAGTAATATTTAATGACCAGAATAGCGCCATCGCTAGTTATGGATCTGAAAAATATTGTTTTAAAATATTAGGACGAAATTCTAAAAATTATGACACAATACTAATTTTTTAAAATTGTTAAAACAAATAGGACATATAAAATACCAGTTTACGAACGGGGCGAAAGAACTATTTCACAATTAAGTTAATTACAGGATTCGGCCGTATTAATATGTATATCATACCACTTACTCAAATTTTATACACCAGATTGTACAAATTTTAAGTACGATTGTTGAGATTTTCGTGATTTTTCATCCATTTTTACAGATTTTATACGAAATATCTAAAATTGTGCACATTTTACTCGAGATGTTATACGATTTAAAAAAAATTTTAATTGATTTTACCACGATTTTAAATAATTTTACTAAGATTTTAAAGGATTTCAATTAATTTGTACACAAGATTGTACTAGTGATTTCTCCACATCCCGGTATCATATTGAAAATAACTTCGCAAATAAAAATTTACTGTTGTGTTAATTTGTGTAATATTGGTATACAGTTTTACGTATGGTTTGGTACATTGAAAAAAGCCTATGTAATGTTACATAAACTATCTATGTAAAAATTACGTAGATCGTTTGTGCAAAACAAAGTTTTTCCTAGAAAATTTATATTTTACACAAATGATCTAGGTAATTTTTACACAGATGGTTTAAGTAATATTACATTTTTTTTTTTCAGTGTAGACTTGGCTTCTTTACAATAAGTTTCTACACAAGTTCTACCTGTATTTAAACTTGTTATTGTTTCAAGTGATATCAAACAGACTATAAAATAAATGAACCTGTCATGCATGTTTTTTTAACAATAAGAGAACTTTTTATGCAAAACTTGTTCAATCTATTTTTTTTTCATGTTACAGAGGACATTCACCTTTCTGATGTACATATATTTTAAGATATATATTGCATTTATTTTTTGCCTAAAAAAAAGATATCGCGTTTATATTATCAACTTCAAACTATAAGCAAAGTTTATTATATATTATTTTTTGTTGCTTAACAGTTAAAGAATGAAAAATAAAACGGTTGAAGTTCTGTATTAACAACAGATTGATAAGAAAAGCAATAGAAATTTATAAAGAAAAAGATAATGTCAGTCAGTATGAATTCACTGATTTTAATAAAATTTGGCTTTCTTTGATTAATAATTTATAAATTTTATGATCTATAGTTATACCTATTTTGTTACGTCTAGTAACTTGTTTCTATGTTCTGTTTATTTACTGTAAATGTCATTTGTATCATTTTTCCTGATGAAGACGTACGTTGAGTTCGTCGAAACATCATTTAATAATAAATATTTTTACAGAACTACAACCTAAAATCGTTTTATTTTAATATAATAAATTCTGAAAGATTTTTTTCCTATGTTAAAGAATGTATGTAGTTAGATTTTTTTTTAATGATTTACCAGTTACTGGTAGCACATGTGTTTATTTTTGCTGGAAATTTTTCATTTGCGGTTTAGTCTAGATCTGTCATATGTTTGTGTCGCTTGTTTTTTTGTTTTTTTGAAAAAAATTGCGAGTTATTTTTAATTTGCAAAGCTAGAATTTGTCACCGATGAGTTGGCCTAACAAGTACATTTTAAGATAATCAAAAATAAATCTTCTATTCTGATGAATAGTGTAACTACCGAAATTGTTCAATAAAGTATTTGTAATAAAATTTGTGAAACTTAAAATGGAATGTTTTTGTTTTTATATAAAATGAGATTGAGAGATTGAGATTGTAGTGATTTTTCGTTGATTTTATGGATTTTATTCAAAATATCTAAGATTGCAGAAACTTTACTCGAGATTTTACGTGATTTTAAGAAAAACCTTTAAGTGATTTTACCAAGATTGTAAGGGTTTATAAAGGATTTGTATTAAAATTTTAATGAATTTTAATTAATTTGTGGTTCCCCTTCGGTCATTGAGTACTATTACAAATTAAAGGATTTTACCAAGATAAAAGTGATTTATGTTAAAGGTCTGTATTAATATTTATTTAAAATCGACGTTTCGACGAAACTCAATTTCCGTTTTTGTCAGGATAAATGATATAAATTTATAGTGTATCATTTATCCTGATGAAGATATACGTTGAGTTTCGTCGAAACGTCGATTTTAAATAAATATTAATTATAATGAGTTCTGAAAGATTTTTTACTATAATTTTACTAAAATTTCAAGGAATTTTAATTAATTTGTACAGGATATTGTGTAAAGTTAGATTCGAATATTGTAACCAGCAAAATTGAAATTAATTTGAAATAAATACAAGTTCTTCGATAAACTATAAGATTTTTAAATTTGCAGTGAGTCATTTTGTATATAATTTGTGAAAGTGACGAATGGAAAAAAAATATTTTATATAACTCTATATGCTCTTGATAATGATATAGAAATTATTGACGCCTTTTTTTGTGTGATAAAATGCGAATATAATTAAGTGTAGCAATATGGCGTGAAATTTATAATTATAATAGGTAATATTTATTTTATATTGTAATAAAAATGCATGTAAAAAAAAAATGATTGCAAGATTTTGCAATATACTAGTTAGCCAATCTAAAATGAATATGCACTTTTTTTCTCCTATTACTTAATGATCTAAAAATTTTTATTATCTGGATCATCTTTATCTTCATTTAGTCCAGATAATCCAGAGGTTCAAATGTTTAACACTTAACACTATGTAGAATACACAAAAATAGTGTAAAAATTACACTAAAAAAAAAAGATTATAAAAAATACATTTGCTCAGGGTGTTACAAAAAGGACATCCAATTCAATTAATACCAATACTTTTTTGTGTGTAATTTTTACACGAAATTAGTATCATTTTTTACACATAAACGTTTACACAAAGAATAGTGTTAGTTTTAACACCAAATCCATAAACATAAACTTTTTTCACTATTCCGAAATGAATTTTCTCCAAACATTTATATCTAGACAATTGCTTCATTCATTATATCTCTCATACATACTTTTCTATTCCTATTATTTGAAAATATTCGCTTACGCAAGCTACTTTCTCAATCATACTTCATCTACTCATTGGACGTCCACTGGTAAACGTATACCATCAAAATCATTCATATACATTTTTTTAATCAAACGGTCATTTGACATTTGCTCAAGATGACCTAACCATCTTAACTGACTAACACCAACTTTTGCAACATTTTTTTTTCAATTTCACACTCATCATACACTAATCTATTTCTCGTACCCAATTTTTTCTAATTACATTAGATACGTAACGTAAAAATCGCATTTCCACAGCGGTTATTTTCCTTTTATGTTTTTGCAGCCAAACCCAACATCAACGTAGGCATCAAAAGGGCTTCTTTGGAAACGTTTACATCAAATCCAATAGATTTACTGTGTTCTATGTTTTAGTAAATTTAACAATACATAGGCAATATTCTTCAACATTCTTTTATTTCTGTTCTAAAAAGGAAAGTGTATCTTATTAATCTTCTTAAATAATCAAATAAAATAATAAACCTAAATACATTTAATTATAATATTCATCTGTCAGCTGTTTATATGAAACATCTAAATTCCATCTCATATTATCTGATATATTTGTTCTTCTGAACTAATAAATATAGGTTATTTAAGGATATAGATATTATTTAAGACAAAAACACATCACAAGACGCAATGGTGTTTTGTTCTAATCAATGTCTACCCGTGGTGAAGATGATTTGATTCGTATATTATATATTGTATTGTATTTTTGTTTTATTCTTTTCTCATTTAAGACAGTGCTTGTAAAAAGTTACAGAGACACGTGCTCAACGAGGGATAAATTTAGCTAAAAGTCGAGGCAGAAATAGAAATGGGGTCGCGATTCTTTTCAATGTTTCACGGAAAAGTGGCAAGGTTAAACGACAAATAATAGATTATTTAATAAACATGTTATAATCATTACATGCTTATAAAACATTCTAATTTTTTCTACGACTGTACAATAGGAAAATAGCACTATTTGATATGATATTTTAAAATAATTGTAATATGTAAATTGAAAGATATTTAAACAACAGCGCTTACTCGAAAAATATATCACAAACTGTTGTAGTAATGAACTTACAAATCAATTATATATAAAATATAAAAATAAAATAAAATAGAAATAAAAAAACTATTTACAAGCATTGTTTCTGTGATACACTAAATTTTAACAAATATTTTAATCGCAGTGAAAACATATAATTAGCAAATTTAATAAATTTGGAAAAATGTATTGGTCTCACCGAGATTCGAACACGGGACCTCGTGCTTTTATACGGCAAACGTCTTACCAAACATCATCTACAGGATGTTTCATCTGCGTTGAAAAGAGAAAAGTCAGTTAATTTTTTGATGAATAATACACTAAAAATTTATTATTAGTTGATTAGATTATTAGCATATTAATATTAATATAATATAATATTAATATAATATAATATTAATATAATATATTGATCAGTTTTTTCCTGATGAAGATGAGCGTTGAGTGTTGTCGAAACGTCGATTATAAATAAATGTTAATACAGAACTTGCACCTAAAGCAGTTTTATTTTATATAATGAGTTCTGAAAGTTTTTTTACTATGATCTATGCTGATTAATTTCAGCAACTTCTCACGAGTTATTTTTATATAAATACTTCTTCTCATTAGTGGTAATTTAAGATACAAGTACAACTTTCAATAATCTCATTTTATGTACTTAACTAATTTTAAGAAAATTTCAGAAATAAAATGAAGTGATTTAAAATATTTGGTATTCGATCTAAAATAAGAAAAGTGTTATATTTAACGCAAAATGATATTTTTATATGTTCTCATTTCAAATATTTAAAATTAGCCTGTAACTGTTTAAAATTAAATCATGGATTTTGTAACAAAAATAGTTTCGACAAAATTATAAATTATATTTTATCTGCTACATGATTGCAATAGGTAAACTTTTTTTAATTAGTACAAATTTTGGAAAAATATATTTGGCGTTGCCGAGAGTCGAACCCGAATTCTCCTTTTTTGTAGAAGATATTATATATAAATTATGAACTAATAATTTGCATATTACACAATCAAAACTTATTTATTAAATACAATAAAATATAAATGTTTCAAATAAAATTTTAAAAAATTTAAAGAAATTGAAGCAATTTACTTTTTATTACTTTATATAAAAATTTTAACCGAAAGCTACGATTAAGTATGATTGAGATTGTAGTGATTTTTTCGTTGATTTTACGAATTTTATACGTAATTTCTATGATTGTAGGAATTTTACTCAAGATTTAACATGATTTTACTGAGATTTTAAGGGATTTTAATGAATTTGTACACCAGATTGTACAAGTATTTTCTCCCTATTCATAACACACTGTATATGATGGTATGAAACTACACTAAAAAAAATTAGGTAATTTTTTACATAAAAACCTGGGGCAATTGATTTACACTAGTTTAATATGTAAAATTACAGACGACACAAATTTTTTTTAACATAATATGAATATAAAATACGTTTATGTTATGTAAGTTTATTTACTTTTTTTTTGACATATAATATGGTAAATTGATTTATTTTACTAAAAATTACAAAATTATTATTATTATTTTTACAGATAATTTATCATTTCGCTGAAATAATATGTAATTTTTATGTAAAATGGCAACGTTTTTTTACAGTGTACATACATATTTAGATCAATCGGGGTTAAAACTATTGAAAAACTATTAGTTTTGTTCGAGGTTTTGTTTTTTGAAACACTGGAAATATTTTTTAAAAACTATATTTTCGAATGTTACAATTTTCAGTAATAAATCTTTGGCATTAAAAACAGTGATCGCCAGTGATCGCCAGTGATCTTCGACAAGTGCTTAAGTGTTTATGTACTTTGGATCACAGGTAAGATTTTTGTAAATTTATTTGCTACTGAAGATGGAAGCTTAGCTTCCGAAATACGTATTTAGCTTTATTTTAATTTAAGTGTGGTTTTGGGATTTTTTATAATATTAATTTTATTTAATTAAAAACAGGTAACTGCAAACAAGTGGATTTATATTTCATACAGATAGTGTTAACTTTGACATAAATAATGACAATCAATTTAGATTAGATAAAGTTCATGTAAAATGCGTCATTTTGATTGATAAAAATATACATAAACAAAACAATAAATACCCAATTGTGTTATTTTAGTGATTTTTACGAGGGGGGAAACCACTTACATAATCTGGTGTACACATTAATAAAAATCCCTTAAAATCTTAGTAAAATCTTTTAAAACCATGGAAAAATCTATTAAAAATATTTTTTAAAATCTTGTAAATTTTTGTAATCTTGAAAATTTCGTATTAAATCTGTAAAATCAGCAAAGAATGACTACATTCTCAACAATCATACGTAAAATTTGTAAAATTTTGTGTACGAAATTTGAAGAAGTGGTTTTCCCCTCGAATTTTTACCGAAATCATACACTGTAGAAAATTAATATAAATTTACATTGAGAATCATAGTAATTTTATTAAATTTTTAATTAAAATTTATAAATTTATAATAATAATATAGTAAAATTATTAACTGCAATTGAAGATGCTGTTGGTACTCGGTGAAATATTTTTATAATGTATAAACAAATAAAAACACTGGAGTTTCAGTTTTTTAATTTTATTAAAAACCCCTTATTAGTTCGTTTTAGTAAAGGAGGGGGGGGGGGGGCTAGCCCTAAAGCTAGCAGAATTAGCACAATTTTTATTCGTCTAGTCATATGTTCAGCAGTCACTTCTAACGCAACAATTAATTATTTACCCCAAAATATTCAGCCAACATTCATTATTTTAAACTATTAATTATTCGATTCATGTAAGATAAAGTGGAAATCTGGCTAGTATTGGTGAAAGTGAGAACCGTTTTGCTTTTTTTTTGCTTCTATAAGATAAAATTCTTGCCCCCTTCCTACGCAACTGGTTCCTTTAATTGTAATTTATATAAATTCTTGTTAATTTACCAAAAAATTATACCTTTAATTAATTAACAATTATTATTATTCATATTATATTATTGTATCAATTTATGTAGTATGCTTATTATAAAAGTAGGAATAAAATGTTCTAAATTATGATAGAAAATAAGTTTTCAATACAAATAAAAATATTGAAAAAATTTAAAAATTAATCACTCGGAACTGAACCGAACACCGAAAAAAACCTATATTTTTGCCGGAACGAAAACCGGAAACGAACCGATATAACATTTTTTTAATTAAACCGAAATGAAAACCAGAACGAAAAATATAACGATTTGATGCCCTGGTTTATTTATGAATATACTTCAAATATTTTTGATTTTCTTTTGAATATTAAATTACATAAAAAATTTAATTTACTTATAATATATTTTAAAACTTTTTTATATATTTACACTGCCCTAACTCTTTCAAAGAGTATATTTTTTACTTTGTTTATATTAGCTTTTTATGATATTTTTATAATATGTATTTTTTCATCAGCATCATCTTCATTAAAATTTAAATATTTTCTCTATTAATAAAATTTTGCGGTATATTTTAATATTCAGCAGAGATACTAATATTAAATTTTATGTTTGTACGTGACTGAAGATACAGTTTTTTTCTCCATAAAATAATTATTAGATTTTTTCAATAAATCTTTATAATGGTATCATGTTGAAAACAAAAACAAATAAATATAATATTATGAAACATTTGTTCAATATAAACATTTAAACAGAATATTCTACAAAAAAATTTCAGAACTCATTATAAAAAATGAAACTATGTATTAAATGTCCGCCTTCATCAGGAAAAAACTGATACAAATGACATTACAATAAATAACAAAGCAAAGAAACAAGTTACTAGGTAATAAATAAGTAACTAATTTTAATTAATGGAAATTTATCGCAAAAATAAGTAAACTTACATAAAATATACGTATTTTATATTTATATAATGTAAAAAAAAATTTGTGACTTCTGTAAATTTACATATTAAACTAGTGTAAATCAGTTACTCCAGGTTTTTATGTAAAATTACCAATTTTAGTTAATTGTAGTTAATCTTTTAAATAGTAAAAAATCTTTCAGAACTCATCCTATAAAATAAAACGGCTTTAGGTTTAAGTTCTGTATTAATATTTATTAATAATCAACGTTTCGTCGAATTCAATGACCGTCTTCATCAGGAAAACTGATACAAATGACATTTACAGTAAATAACATAACATAGAAACAAATAAGTGACTAGACCAGTTTTTATTAATGGAAGCCAAATTTTATTTAACTCAATGTCTTCACAGTGATTGATGTTGTCTTTTTCCGGAAAGAAATAGACAACATCAATTAAATCAAATTAAAAAACAATTTTAAATTAAACAATTAAAGAACAATTAAAAATCTATAAAATTTTATGATTTAATAATCTAGTTACTTATTTGTTACCTAGTAACTTGTTTCTAAGTTCTGTTATTTACTGTAATGTCATTTGAATCAGTTTATCTTGATGAAGACGAGCGTTGAGTTTCGTCGAAACGTCGATTATACATAAATTTCAATACAGGGCCTCGATTTTATAAGTTAAATTCTACAAGATTTTAAAATCTACAAGAATTCAGTTTTCCCCCACTCTTGTCGAGGTGTGGATTTTGAAATCTACTGGTCAGAGGCAGTAGAATTGGTGACCTTGAATTTCTATCTGTTTACTAGTTTGACGTTTTGTACTTTCGTAAAAAGTGTGGTTAGAATATTTCATAATTATTATAAATAATTAAATAGCTATGTAATTTATTTTTAGATGTATATTATTTGTTTTTTTGATTAAATTATTGATATTTATTAAAAGAATTTATGGTATGGCTCATGTTTTATTGTGGTTTTTAAATAATTGCCGCAATAGAAAAAGAAGTCCGGATTGTATAAAATTTCGTCTGTCGTATGTTTTCTTGTATTTTGCTACGTGCATAAATAAAAGTAACATAATTAAATCAATTTATATTTATAAATATAGATGAATAATATAGATTCGAATTCAATTTTACGTATTTTCTCCTAAAAATCTTAAACATTTTTAAGAAACGTATTTTCTATTTATATAAGTTAGCTACAAGTATATCATTAACCAAACTCTGTTTAAGTATACAGATATAATACCCAAAATAAAATAAAATATACTTTTTTCTTCATTTTACACAGACGGGTTTTAATATTTTCGCGCACAAAATTTGAAATTTCTTATAGAATTTACAAAATCGCTTTAGTGAACAAACTTCCCCATGACATCTAAAGAAATGGAGGGGGAAAACTGAATTCTAGTAGATTTTGAAATCTTGTAGAAATTATAGTTATAAAATCGAGGCCCAGAACTTGAATCTAAAGCAGTTATATTTCAGAAAATACTGTTTTAAGCGGCTTTAAATGCCGAGATAAACGTAGTCATTGACAATTTTAGATATGATCTTTGCATATATACACACATATGTATGTAAATCTCACAAATTTATACTGTTTTAGCCAGCCTACATCTAATTAGAGAAAATTGAATGAAATTTTAAATTTGCAAAAACAAAAGACCGAAACGAATTGAAATCAAGAGGGAGCATTTACATTAATCTAAATATTAGTCGAGCGATAGCGACGTAGTGTTTCCGGTGAGATGGTTCACAATTATTGTTATATCCGGCTAGCAGATTATGTCTTTAAAACATGATATTTTATATTCTTTTTGTTTTGGTGGCCTATGTATATATATGTATAAGAAGTATTTTATTACAAAATAACTCATTCATTGAAATTTATTTCTTTGTTATTTGAGCACCTGGTTATTAAATTACATACATACATACGTACATACATATACAATCACGCCATGTACTCAAAATGGTGTGGCAAAAACTCTTTCCACTATCCCGAAATCAGTTTCTTCCAAACATTCCTATAAAGACAAGCAACTTCAGCTTTATCCTCATTCATAATACTTTCTCATACATGCTTTTCTATTCTTACTCGTGCAGTTGGCACCCCATGTAAGATTTTCGAAAAAACATATTGCATAATTTTGCCCAAGTTCTACCCAGCTTTGTCCAACACTTATTTTATTTTGTCCAACTCCCTTTAACTTAATGAGTTGAAACAGTGTGCTCTGGTAAGAATTTTTTTGCTAATATGTATATTATCGTGAATATTAATTTGTAATAATAATATTGTTTCATAGAAATAATTTAGTTTAAAAGAGTTTCAATTTTGGTTTATTTAGTAAACAAAAGAATAACGTTAGGTAAGGAATGCTGGCTGCAGTGATGACTATACCATAAACAGAGTGTCAAAAGACAAGTGGCCATAAATTTATTAGGGTCTATCGTGGGAAGTAAATCTGCGTTGCAGAGAATTAGTAAACAAATCTATCTAAACATTCTAGTATGATAATATAATTAAATCAAAAGCAGAATAAATATAGTTGCATATATTGGAAAAAAAAACCTAAGAATAAATCCAGTCCAAAATCTTAATAATGTTATTAGTAGTATCAATTTCCGAGTTACATAATGTGCTAAATCGAAAGAAAGCGACGGAAATCATTTATCTCTCTCACACTTACGGTAGAATAAGGGTGTCAAGTTCTCTGTCTTACCTATGGGGTGTACGAACAGGTCAAATTCTTACTACAGACAGCTGTTCATAATATGGAATAACAAAGAAATAAATTAAATAGTTTTTCGAATCTTTCACAGCTGTGAAGACAAATCCAATACTATGATTTTGAAGTAATTAAGACAGTTTGATAGTTATGAAAGTAAGATTAATTAGCATAAAATATTTTATTTAAACAAATTATAAAGTGTTTGGTATCAAAATGTTGGGAAAAATATGTACGATTCGAATTTAATAATTACAATTGAATAAATTTATTAATTAATTAGAAAAATTAACGTTTATAAAAACCAATCATTTATATAAACACTGGCGATAATACACATAGATACAGACGAAAAGGGGGTACAAAAAAACTGCAACCAAACCAATATAAGTTTCTCACTCGCACGCATACGATTTCTAAATCTAAACACTCTCTCTGTCTAACGCATGTTAAAAATAAAGATATTCTATTGCACTTTAGCGAATGCTATTAGATATGCACGTTCTTTATGTAAACAATAGTTCGAATCAATGCTACCCTTTCCGCTAATACTTTGGCTTCAACTCTACTAAAATAATAAAATACGCGTGCGCATAAGTAAGTTTGAAAAGTGGGAGAAATACTAATAAGAATATTATTGGTTGAAGATAGTTCGCTGTAATCTCATTGGAAATTAAAATTGAAAATATAGTGTTCTGCTTGTTTTACTTATGATTTTGTATATTTCTATTTCAAAATAGGTAGGGAGAAAAGTTCGCTTATAAGCCCTGGCAGAAGCTGCAGAAGGCACTCTGGTTTCGACCTGGGTCAATTCCTCTCTCCAAACCTTCCAACTTGTCTCAGAATCGCGCTTGATATCGGTGCAGAACACTAGACAAGACTATTTCCTAACTTACCTAGAATCGCGCTTGCTATCGGTGCTGAACACTAGGTTAGTTTTATTCCAACTTGTCGCAGAATCGCGCCTGTTATCGGTGCAGAACACTAGACAAGACTATTTCCTAACTTACCTAGAATCGCGCTTGCTATCGGTGCTGAACACTAGGTTAGTTTTATTCCAACTTGTCGCAGAATCGCGCCTGTTATCGGTGCAGAACACTAGACAAGACTATTTCCTAACTTACCTAGAATCGCGCTTGCTATCGGTGCTGAACACTAGGTTAGTTTTATTCCAACTTGTCGCAGAATCGCGCCTGTTATCGGTGCAGAACACTAGACAAGACTATTTCCTAACTTGCTAAGAATCGCGCTTGTTATCGGTGCCGAACACTAAGCTTGTTGCATTTCTTCCACTCTCCGTGAGCCCGGGTTCGAATCAGAGTCAACTACGCCACGACACTAGAGGGGCACTACCATCCGAGACGACCGCCAAAACCAACCCGGTTTCCACTACGTACCGAGGGTCAGGCACCAGGGGGAGGTAGCCACGTCCGAGTCCCGGTCGGCATACAAGGGCAGCCCGGTTTCTATCACGTACCGAGGGCCAGGCATCAGGAGGAAGTAGCTACGCCTTAGTCACAGTCACGTCCGAATCACAGTCCAAGGCCAGCCCGGTTTCCACTACATACCGAGGACCATACGCCAGGGGGAGCCACCACGGGCGAGTCGTGTTCCAATCGGATGCACAGGCGACACCCAAGTCCACTCCGATTCCACCACGTACCAGGAGTCGAGCCGCGAGGAGAGGCCACCCTAGCAGTTGCGAGCCAGTCTCAACACAGAATCCAGGCAAACAGTCACACTTCCCAGTTACGACCGAGGTAGCGTTCCAGGGGACGGCCACACAGTCAGAAATAGCAGCGTGGTAATTCCGCCATTTAGTTATAAATATTTCAAGAAATATCAACATATACATATATATTGTTTTGTCTTTACACACATTTACACTCATCTACATACATACACATTATACGGGACTAGAAATCTCTCGGTTCGCGAATAACTTCTAGAGTCCAGATGACCAATCAAATGTTTCATTCTTGGATTACATACACCAACAAAATACAAGAGGTCAGGGGCCGCTAAGAAGCCCGACTCACCTCAGAGGTCAAGGGGCCGTTAAGAAGCCTGTCTCACCTCAACGTCGTACAGACTTTATCCACACATTCACACATACACTGACTTGAATGATATATCTTTTCTTATTTATCCGAATTAATTATTGTAAGTTAACAGTAAAATAATCGAGAATAATCTGAAAACGTATAATGACACTTTACACTACATCACTGGTATTTTTAAAGTAAATTTCAATTAAATAAATAAAGTTGTATTTGTATGTTTGATTTTGCTTAATATTGTTAATAAATGCCCACACCAGTGAGCGTTGAAGGAAGCAATGAGTTTATTTTCTCAACCTGAACATCCCTCTATAATTCTCATGTCCAAGTCTAGTCTCCAACACTTTGTATTAACGAATTTGGTATTTGTTTAAATTAATTTCATTACACAACGTAAATGGGTCCAGTTTAAAGTAATTTGTTTAATTAGTTGTTTGTTTTAAAAGATCACAGTCATTTAGTTTAACGTCAATCAAAATTTGTTTGATTAAATAAGTAACGTCATTTCGCCAAATGTTACAGAGTCAAAAGTCGAATTTCTATGGTGTGGCTGTTCTTATAAGCGAATTCGATAATGATAATTTAAAATGTTTGTTTGTTAGTAAAAAGTTTTGTCCAATGTTAAAATTTATTCCACAACATTTGATTTAGTCAATAGACACCGAATAAATAGATACACCATAGAAATTCGACTTTTGATTCATTAGTTAATAAAATAAGTATTGGACAAAACTGGGCATAACTTGGACAAAATTATGTAAGTCTTTTTCTTTCGAAATTTTAGCATGGGGGTGGCAACTTCACGTAGGTCGCTCACGCTAGCCACTCTCCTCAATCTTACTACTTCAGCTACTCATCGGACGTTCACACAAACGTGTACTTTCAAAATCATTCATATAAATTCTTTTAACCAAACGTTCATTAGATATTCGTCCGATGAGTAGAGAGTGGTATGATTGAGAGAAAGGCTTGCATGTTTCCAAGTAGTAGGAATAGAAGAGCATGTATGAGATAGGTTAGATTAACGTGAATAAAACTAGGCGTTACTTGTCAGGATAAGAATGTTTGGAGAAAACTAATTTCGGGATAATGGAAAAAGTTAGTGCCACACACTTTTGGGTACATGGCGTGATTGTATGTGTGTGTGTACGTATGTGTTTATTATGAAAATAAGCCTTAGTCGTAAAACAGAAAAATTTACGAAGCAAAATAAATTTAATAATAGATTATTTGTCAAGTACTAGAAAAGCATTTTGTCTATGAGATACAATTGTTTTAATCGTACACTGCAAGAAAATTGATGTATATTTACATATTCTATAAATGTATTTTTACAGAAAAAATTTAAAATTACGTCAATTATCGCAGTAAAAATTATAAAATGCTGCTATTTTATTGTTATAAAATATATTAAAAAAAAAATTTGTTAAATTAGAGTGACAATATAACCTCAACACATTATTTGTTTAAATTGTTTATTGCTTTATATCTACTTTTTTGCATTACAAAAAAAAAATTGTAAAGTATTTTTTTGTTGTAAAACAAAAAAAAAAAATAATTTCCTTGAAACTTGAAACATTAATTTTTTCTTTGGAAGCAATAAATTTTCAATATCAGTATTGCAAAATTTATGTATGTATGTAATTAATTATTTATAATATAAATTTACTTTATATTTATATAACTTGTCGTACATGATTAAGTAACCTGAACAAGAATATCTGGTTTCAATTTGCTTTAAATCGGATTAAACTAGTTCGAAAATTATATATGTAAATCATTTTCATTTAGGTAGGTATTTCGCATTTTATAAATAATTATATTTAATAATAAATAAATTAAAATTAATTAGATTATATCAAACAAAGCAAAAAATATTTGGTTTTAATATGTACAAGAAATAAATAAATAATGTCAATATTCTTATTTATATACATACACACGCAATCACACCACAAGGTGTGGTACAATTTTTTTTTTATTTAAATAGAAATTAGTTTTCGCTATATAAACTTATTTTTCATTTTATCCACATTAATGATACTACGTCTCATATATGCTCTTTTATTCTTATAGTTATGATAACTAAAACATAGTGAATTCGGAAAACAAAATTAATAATAATAATATAAAAAAGCTTTAGGATTTGTTCTGTATATATTTTAATTAAATATCGACGTTTTGATATACTCTACGTATATCTTTATCAGGAAAATAATACAAATGGCATAAATAATAAACAAGCAAAACATAGAAACAAGTTACTACATGACAAAGTAACTAGGTTAAAAAATGTATAAATTATTTATAAATTGGGTTGCATATATTTTTAAATTCCATTAACCAAAAATATACATCAAAATAACTACGTAAATATAAATTTCAAAGCAAAATTAATTATAATAAATTAGAAACGTGACGTATAGTATTAGTGTATCAGCAAGTATTCAGCACCTTTTTCGGCAATAACAAAACAGTGTTGTCTATTATATCTGTTTTGTCAAAATCGAAACCACATGTTTCATTTGAAAATTTACATTCGTCTGCACAACGCGTAATTATATTTATAATTTCATTTAAATCAGTACCTTCAGACTGATTGACGTTATCGTTTTCTTTGTAAATTGATAATAATAAATAATTTTTATCGTTAAAATATTTTTTTTGGGACTAAAAAAAATAACTTACACTCAGCCCGCCCCTTATTACACAAAGCCGGCCCTGGTTAAAAAAACATAAACAATAAAAGCATGTGACAGTATAGAGAGCTAAATCCGCGTTTTCTTGTCAAACTCACCAAACAAATATTTTGCTGATACAATAATAGTAATCAGTAATATGAGAGAAATAATATGAAATAAATTATTGAAATAATTGTTTATGCAAAAAATGTGCACATTAAAGAAGGAAAAAATATGCAAGTTTTCAATTATATGTTTATGAACCTTGATTTTTAATGCCGTGTATTTGTTATGTACGATAAAATGCATAAACAAATATTATATATGTGTTATTATTTTCACTGTTATGATATATTTATAAATATATTTAGCATCAGTCATTTATTTATTTATTTTTCCTGTTAATAATTTAGATAATTTAATTTAAAGGAAACATCTTTACTAATATTTAATTTTATTAAATAAATATTATTAAATTATTAAAAATATTAAATATTATTAAATATTAGTCATTTCAATATAATATCATTAAATATTAGTCATTTCAATATAAGTAAATAATAAAAAGAAACGGCTTTTGATTGTAGTTCTGTATTAATATTTATTAATAATCGATGTTTCGATGTAAACGTAAAATGATGATGATTTTTTAAAAAAATCAAGCTAAAAGCATTCGAAAAACGTCAGACATTTTGGCTAGTACATAAATAATCATTTTATTACAAGAAATTTTACGGCAATCTAACTACTGCAAATATAAAATACAAAATTCTAGTTGTATTTTAAAATCAAGACCTACCTTATATCATTTCCAAATATATTCCTACAAAAATAAACATTATTTTTACAATTATCCATCAAAATATTTACAATTGCATTAAAAATTAATTGATTAAGTTTTCTAAGGTTAGGTTACAGTTTATAGTGATCCATTACCCTAATTTTGTGATTTTTAATTTAACTTTATACCGGGTGACCCATTTAAATTGCTCTATATGAGAATCCTGAAAACTATTATAAGACTTAGGTTGAATTATGCTGGCTTTACACGATGCATTTTTTATTTAATTATACCGGGTGTTCGTTCGTTAAGTTCGTATAGGCGTTTAACATGCAATTTCGATAATTTGCGATATACTTCTATCTCGAGTTAAATTCGGAGAAATACTTAGAATACTTTTTGATAAACAATAAAAAGTTCTGTAATTTGGTTGTACTCATTATTCCGCATTTTTCCATATCATGCTTATTATCCTAGACCTCATAGTTTTTAAGAAAAAAATTAAATAACAAACTTCACATGCTAGCAAATTAAAACTAAAACCAAATTATAGAACTTTTTATGACCTATCGAAAACTATTCTAAGTATTTCTCCGAATTTAACTCGAGAAAGAAGTATATCGCAAATTATCGAAATTGCATGTTAAACGCACATACGAACTTGACGAACGAACACCCGGTATATAGAAAATATACAAAATTAATACGTTTTACATGATATAGAATAAAATGTCTAGACGCATGCGCAATAATATTTTACATTTTAACATTTTTACAATTTATATCTAATATGAAAATGCAGATTTATCAATAAAAATATTTACAGCTTCAACTAAATAAAAAATTTGAAAAAAATTGTACACATAAATATCAAATGAGAGTTTGACGTTTCTAATACCGATGCGCATTCAGTTTCGTGTCGAAAATGCATGAAAAATAGCACATATTCTAATTCATACATTTTTTTTTCTATATAGAATCGAATATTGGATCGTGTAATACAGAAAATTTTATTTGTACAGAAAACTATACACTTTTTGTATAAAAAATTGTGTAAAGATGCAACTTTTATACTACTATTATATTATGACAGTATTTTATTAATTTTACAAAAATTAATAAACGAACGAAAACACAAATATTTTAGAATTAATTTTTTATAGCTTTTTTAATTTTTAATTGTAGATAATTTTGGCTAAAACTTTCCTTTACGCATCATACTACATCATAATGTAGAATAATATATTTTATTCGAACATGTATTTAAGAAACAAAAATAAAATGTTTGTTTTACCGTCTATTTTTGTTGTTTATAAAAAAAGAAAATTAATATTTTGTATATTTTGTATTTTTTTAAAAAACTAATAATAAATCATTATAATATTTGAATAATGGTAAAATGTCGTTTAATTTAAAGTTATATATCTTATGTTTTCAATATCTGATAATATACTGAGAAAAATTTTGCCTTAGATTCGAGATTTTTACTTTAAAATAGTTTCCAAAGTTTTGTATGAAAGGAGTTAATATTCAGTTTAAAAATAAAATTACATTGGAACTGAAAATTATTAATAATTTTACGATTACATTTATTCCAGAAAAACACATGTTTCTAAACTAAATAGTAAATAATTTTATACAAACCTTTGCTTAATATTATTTTTTTTCTGTTAAAATTTTATTTTTAAAGTGAAAAGAATCTCAGTGTAGATCTTAAATGGGAAGCACCATTTGTCAATTTTAAATTTTAAAAATTATGTCGAGACTACTTGCGAGTCTCGCGAAGACATTTCATCTCGTCTCGGTAATATTTTTGAGTATTAATCTCGATAAGAAATATTCTCGTCTCGTGTATTGTTTCGATTTTTCGATACAAGAAAATAAGTTACAGTACACTGTAAGAAATCAGTGTAAATTTACATTGGTAATTATAGTAATTTTACTATATTTTTGATTGTAATTTTATAAATTATTAGTAAATTTACAAAAAATTTAATAAAATTACGACGAAAAATATCAGGACTCCAAACAGTTGTATTTTTTTCCGGTTCAATTAAAAAAATATATATCGGTTCGGTTTCGGTTGTTTGTTTCGGCAAAAATAACGATTTTTTTTTCGGTTTTCGGTTCAGCTCCGAGTGAGTAATTTTTAAATTTTTTTAATGTTTCTATTTGTATTAAAAACTTATTTTCTACCATAATTTAGAACATTTTATTCCTACTTTTATATGAATAATAATAATTATTAATTAATTAAATTATTAATTAATTAATTAATTAATTAGAAGTATATATTTTTTTTTTTACACAAATGGACTCGGTAGCAAAGACCATCAATCCAGTAGATGCTTTATTAGAAGAAGTGTATTTGGACGATACAAAGACATTACAAACATCCATGCCCCAAGCGGGATTCGAACACGAGTGGTGTCGGACACACGTCCTAAACCGCACGGCTATGCCGACAGGCAATTAAAAGTATATAATACATATATAATATAATTTATTATTCGAAACTTATATAATTTGTATGTATGTTTTAATTATATAGTAATAATAAGATAAATTTTCTTGTATACAGGATTTTTATTTATTTATAATTAGAAAAAAATGAAAATTACCTCTAATTATTGAAATATTTTCCAATGTATTCTCATTTAAACTATTTAAAGAATATTAAAAGTACAGTTATTATCAAAAAATACACTTTCCTCAAAGTAATTCCTAGTTTTATTTTAAATTTCAATAACTGAATATTCATCTACAAAAAACAAAAACTTAAAAATGTTTCAACGTGTATTTGAACCCGAAATAAATCGATATTTCTTTTCGGTTTATTTCTGGTTGTCGTTCCAGGAAAAATAACGGTTTTTTTTTCGGATTTTCGTTTTCGGTTCAGTTCCGGTTCAAAGCTCTGACGGTTTTATTTATCAGCTTGGCGCTGTTTTCCATGAGCCACCCGGTATAATCGTAAAAATGTATAGCTGTCGAATTATTTAAAATAGATGCTATAATTTGCCAGCTAAACTAAATAATTAACCCTCATACCGTGTTTGAAATCGAAATGTCCCAGTTTATATGTATGCATGTAGTTTCCATTTACCATAGTTTATTTTGGCGCACGAAATGTCTTAATGTCAACATATATGATTTTTTAACGAAAACATTATGATACTAAGTTAAGTTGGTCTCGCTTCGCCTGATGATTGATATATACAAGATATCTGGATATGAGTGGAAAAACTATTTATAAAAATTGTCTAATTTAGATTTTTATCAAATTGTATAAATTTAGTCAGCCAGGGTCTTTTGCAAGAGATTAAATGTGTGGATTAGTTTACGTTATAACAAAATGTCATATATGTATATATATAATTGAAATAATTAGTGACGTGATAATTATGTAAGAAATTATTGGGTATATCAGTCCAATGCGGAAAGGGTTCTTAAATAAAACACATTTAAGTTTCAAACAGCAAACTTTCAATTTATCATACTATTAATCACAATAATTATTATTTTTCATATTTTTTATATATTTTATTTGTCATGTATTTATAATAATTAATGTGGTTTACTAACCAAATTTTGAGATTGAGTGTAAGGTTTTGGGTGCTTTGGGTACTTTTACTAGGAATGTAAATGTTTCCGAAGAAGATCCCGTTTGAGTATATAAAATGCTGTTTTGGTGCCTACGTTGATGTATGGTAATGACTGTTGGGTTTGAAAATAAGATTTTTGTGTGGGGTATGTGGTGTAACTAGGAGGAATCGGATACGAAATATATTAGTGTATGATGAGTGTGAAATTGAAAAAAATGTAGTAAAAGTTGGTGTTAATCGGTTACGATGGTTAAAAAGATTTATATGAATGATTTTGAACGTATACGTTTGTGTGAACGTCCGATGAGTAGTTGGTGTGGTATGTTTGAGAGAAGATTATGTATGAGAGGAATTATGAATGTGGATGAAGCTAAAGTTACTTGTCTAGATAGGGATGTTTGGAGGAAACTGATTTCGAAATAATGGGAAAGAGTTTGTATCACACCCTTTTGGGTACATGGTGTGATTGTGTATGTATGCATGTATGTACTTATTTAAATCATTGAAATGAATATTTACTCAAATATCTCTTTAAGGTTTGTTAATTAACTATTTCTATTGCAAAAATTATGTAAAATATTTTTTATTTTAGTTAAACTATACTAATTGCATATATTTATTTCTTTCTTGATTCAAGATAAGATAAATATTAAATTTAGTTAATTTAATATTTTCTAGAAAGTAACATCAATCTTTACGACATAATCTTCAACATTAATGATCATAAGAAAATAAACATTTCAGTTTAATAAACTTGTAAAACGATCGAAATATTCTTCAAAAATAATTTATTTATTATGTTCTTCAAAATAACCGTGAGTGATTCTAAAATAATTTTATTATCTAAGTATTTACAATTGTTGAAAGTTTACTTTAAAAATAATTTTAATTTAAAACATCGTGCACTCAAAAACGTGCATAACCTAATTTTATTTTGCATTAACTGACATCAGGAATGCATTTTGCAACAAAACAACTGATGCACTTCACTTACACACAGGAAAAAATATTACGAAGTTAAATATTTTTAAATTCGTAGAAGAAAATATGCAATTATTTTTAGTTTAATCACAAAAGATTTTACGTTATTTTTGCGATGGGGATTATTTACAGTTTTAAGAACAGTTACAAATAAATTAATAAACTTACGGCCACTTAACTAAAGTCGACTTTAAGCTGACCAAAAAGCATTCTTTTATCGATAATAACAAATAATTTTACTAAATATGTTAAGTTTTTTCATTCGGTAACGACGTTATAAATAATTACAGGTAAGAGTCCAACATTTCGAAATAATTTGTCGTCACAATGAACTAATTTTGAATTAGTTACAAACTAGTTACAACTACCGATTCGTGCGCTGACCCGCCAGCCGGTAAATTTGAAAATTTGTATTAAATTCGCAAAGTGACTTTGTAGTTCAGTTGGTTAGAGCATCGTTCGCGATAGATGAAGGACCCGAGTTCGAATCCCGGAGAAGTCAATACATTTTTTTCATTTTGTAACTAATTTAAAATTAGTTCATTGTGCCGACAAATCATCTAGAAATATTGAACTGTTATCTGTACTTGTAAATAATTTTACTATTAGAAGTTTGAAAAGTTGACAAAGAAGCATCGTTTTACTGACAGCGATAATACTTATGCCGGTAGAATTTGAAAATGGTGCTTTTTTGCCGGCTTAAACTGGACTTTTTTGATTTTTTTTACGATTTTTGAAATTAAGAGTTTAGTAATTTATTTATAATTTTAGTCAAATTTTCTACGTAAATTTATTTCACAGTTTATCTTTAAAAATTTGAAGATAATGTCTATTATATTCCTAAAGATAGTGTCAATTTATGTCAACGGGTAGTAGATAAAATGTAAAACAAATTTACATAGAAAATTTGACTAAAATTTTAAAAAATATAGGAGTATGGGACCTGGAGTAGCAAGGTTCCATGACGACGATTTAATATGAAATAAAAAAAATGTTATTTTTAATATTTATAATTTATTAAATATTAAAAATAAAAACTAAAATATATATATCAAAATTTTTATTTGTAATACCTATCATTATAGATTGCATTAAATATTATTTAATATATTTCGAATATTATAATTTTAATATTAAGTATTATATTATATGATTTTTTATTTTAATATTTATTTTGTGTTAAATATATCTAGATAAAATTTAGTAAAAAAAACAAATTAATTAAAATAGATTTAAATAATTGATTATTATTATAAAAATCAAATGATTAATATCAGGCCAACCCGGGTTTTAAGAAACCTTTTTTCCTGTATAAACTGCACTTTTGCATTACGAACAAAACATAAAAAATAATAAACATTCAAAAATAAATTTTCTTTATGGACGGGCCAAATAATATACATACTTACTTGCTGGCCAGAAAATTAAAAATTTATTTTGTGCCATTTCAAGCACACACACACTCACTTAACCTTAAAATATATTAATAGTTAATTAACAAGATTCTCTGACGTCATTCCGATAAAAGAAAAAAATATGGCCATCGGCCAAGATTTCAATTGTTCTATGCGACTTATTTTTAATCGCTAAAAATTGGCAGTAAAAATCACCGGTTAATTAAACCAGGTATAATAGTTTGACAATGCACGATTTACTGTATTTAGTTAAAATGTTTGAACACGTTCGTTAGTGAAATGTATACATCTAGAAAAAAAATTATGTAATTTTACCTACAAACCAAAAGACACTATTATATGCCCAGTATTTCTAATGGCTGTATGCAAAAATATTTTCGTTATACAGGGTGATTTATTAGTAATTGGAAATATTTTAATTGGAGTATCCTGGGCTCAGAATATGAAGATTTAACCCAAATTACTTAGATAAAATGTGGCTCCTTACTGAGCTACAGGGTGTTTTATTTAAAAATTTAAAAACGATTTTTGCCCAGTACTTTATGACTATTTGACGTATCTTTATCATACTTGGTAGGAAGTGTAGGTACCGTATACCATACTAAATTATGTTAAATAAAAGTTTCTGGCTACTGCCAGTGGCGTACAACAGGAGCAAGCGAGAGGTTGACCCCTCTTAAATTTTACGCCACGGGCGGAATTGTAATTTTAGCACAATTTTTCGATTCCGCAATACTTTATGTGTAAAAAACATACTCTTTCTTCGTAACGATAAAGTCACTATTTTTCGAGATATTTAAAGTTAAACATAAAGCTGCACCCTTGGGATTTTTTCAAAATTTGCTCAAAAAATCTGAAAAAATTCAGTAAAATAGAGAAAAAAAATTAGCTACATAATAACTAAGTAACTTTTTTTTCTAACTCATTCCGGTTTGGCAGGAAAAATTATTGAAAATTAATAAATTAACAAATTAAAATGCAAAAAATATCAATTCACTCACTTCGAACTCACTTACGAAACGACAAATAAAACAGCTATTATTAGGTTACTGATATTTACTGATCTGAGCTGAGTTTTTCGGTAAAAAAAACACAGCTAATACTTGTAGAAATTGCATTGTCTGTTATTTTTCAGTTTTTAAAAAATTTAATCTCCGCACATTGACATACGCAAATTTATTCATTGCTTATAAATTATTGATAACATTATCTTCCACTCAAGTATCATGCGAACGAAATTTATACGAAAATTAAAGTACATTTCAAAGCTTTCATGCTCATGTCATGCGAGAAGGATATTTTGGAAAAAATAGATAATGAAGATAATCATTAAAAAAATTTCCGAAAAGAGTCATTTATTAAATCGTCTTTTAACTTAGATTTAAATAAACAATTATATTTAATTTTATATGGGTCATTTTTATAATTTATCTTTATTTTTCTGTAATGTCATTTCCATGTTTATTAGAATAAAACAATATAAAAACATAACTTATTTGAATAATTTTGGGATTTAAGGTGGGGTCTAACCTGCAACTTTCCCCGGGCCTAATTTTTTATCCATTCCAATCCTGTTCCTAGTTCCATAAATACACGTATATCATTATCAGAAAAATGCATTTAATTCTTTTCTTGATAATGATATACGTGTAGTATATCGAAACGTCGAAATTTAATTTAAAATATAACAGAACATCAACCTGAAGCTTTTTTAAATTTTAATACAGCAGTCAATTCCGCTTAATTGGGACACATCGGGATTAGACCATTTTGGCCCAATTGAACGGCTGCCCAATTAAGCGAATTTTTCATAAAATTAAACAATCCATATTTTTCTTTCAATAATTTTATTTTATAAATTCTTGGACAAAACTGTAAACTACATATAACCAAAAAATATAAACTTTTAAGAAAAAATAATAATAAATTCCAAAATAAAATAATAAATAAGTACATACATTTTTAATTCAATGCAAAAGTATGTCAATTGTAGTCTGTCTTTTGTTTTTGTACGTGAATGAATATGTTGGGAATAAAGTTCACAGCGCGCGATACTAATGTAATTAATTGATACATATTTGCTAGTTTTTTAAATATAATTTTCCATCTTGTGAATCAAAAAGATATGAAGCGTATCATATTAAATTCTTTGTAAATATTTTTTCTTGTGACATAATATGTACTGTGATCTTAAATTTACTGGCCCAATTAAGCGGAATGTTGTCCCAATTAAACATGTAAATTTACTGTTGGTTCCTTGGTTTGGTTTCTGTTCTTTGAGATTTGGCCCAAATAACCGGCTGCCCCAATTAAGCGGTGGCCCAATTAAGCGGAATCGTCTGTATAATAAGTTGTAAAAGATTCTTTACTATATTAAAATAAATAATAATTTCAGTCACTCAATAGTTTATCATTTTAATCAGCCTGTATATTATCTATTAGTTTAATTTATCTAATAAGTTAAAATAGTATTTGACATGCGTTATATTGAAGTTGACAATAAATAGATCATTTTTTTTATCATCAAATACAGTCGCTAAATCATTGTGGCATAAATACAGTGTTAAAATTATTTATTCACTTTAAATCTATCTTTATTTCTTTTTCATAAACAAATTCATTTATTTTCATTGTTTATTTACTTCAAATTAATTAAAATTAACATTATTTTTTCTTGTACTTGTTGATGGACGAATATATCCAAAAATAACTATTAATTTTAGCTCATTAAAACAGTTTAAGTCAGTGTACAAGTGCCTTCTTGTGTTTGTCAAAATTGTTAAGTTGAATTTCGTTTAGTATGTTTGTAGTTGGCTATGACTTCGTTTGTTTGTGACACATGAAAGTTTAAGGTTATTTTAAATTCATAATATTTGTGTGTATGTGTGTTTGTGCGTATTTCAAAGTGTGAAATTATGTGTTTTGATGCGAAATTTTGTAATCTGAATTACGAACAATTTTACCACTAAAACTAAAGTGACAAATTTTTAAATTTTAAATTCAAAATCTGTCATTTACTCTCGTAGATCTTTGTCAACACATTAATAAATTTATTTTAAAATAGTTTTATTTTAAATCTATCAGGTTTTGAGGTTAAGGTTTTCAATAGCGTGAATCTCTAGTATAAAAAAAAATATTTTGGCGTAAATGTTATTTTCGATTGAAATCAATGGAAAATAAACAATTTTTTAATTTATATAATAATTACGGAAAAAAATACATTCTGTTTTTTTAAATAAAAATTCGTTAGCTAAATGAAAAATCGAATAAATAAATAATAACATAGTAAAAAATCTTTCAGAACGCATTATATTAAAATAAAACTGTTTTAGGATAAAGTTCTGTATTAATATTTAATATTAATATAGAACTTTAACATAAAGCAGTTTTATTTCAGGTATTTTATAATTATAACCAAATAAATTATAATTTGAATGCACACACTCAAAATTATTATTTACATGTGACCATAGCAAATATTTTCGTGCAATTTTCTTATTTTATTTTTTTAAATATTTAAATGATTTGGTTTTGAATCTAAACTCTTATAAAATATTTTTTCTTTAAGCGTATTATAATATTAGTATTACGTTACAGTGTTGCCTATGTAGAAAGAGGTAATTATGTTACTAGTACAATAATGACATTATTATGCAGCAGTTTCTTAATATATACACTATTGGTGGTAGCACCAAACATAACTACAATATCAAGTGTGTTTAATCTGACATCTTCGGCGGTCATATTGACAAACTATATTACGTCAAGTTTAGTGACAATTGCATTATTTATTTTAGATTGAATTTTAATTTGATTATTGAAAATGTGTGAAGAAGTGCAAGAAATGCAAAGTGTATCTTTAGATTTGTCAGAAACTGCATATTCGACCAAAGAAACACAGTCAAATGTATTTAATTTGACATCTCCGACGGATGTATTAAAAATTATTAACTTCAGTTAATTGACAATTATATTGTTTATTTTCGCTTGAATTTCAATTGGATTATTGAAAATATGTAAAGGAAGTGCAAGAAATGCAATGTGCATTGTCCAGGGTGGTCAGAAACTGCATATTCGAAAAGTAACACGGTCAAGTATATTTAATTTGACATCTCCGACGGCTATATTAAAAATTATTAAGTCAAGTTAATTGACAATTGCATTGTTTATTTTTGCTTGAATTTTAATTTGATGGTGGTTAGAAACTGCATATTTGAGCAAAGAAACACGGTCAAGTGTATTTAATTGGACATCTCCGACGGCTATATTAAAAATTATTAAGTCAAGTTAAATTAATTGACAGTTGCATTGTTTATTTTCACTTGAATTTGCTTATTGAAAATGTGTGAAGAAGTGCAAGAAATGCAATGTATACCGCCCAAGATGGTCAAAAATTGTATATTTAACCAAAGAAATTGTATATTTAACCAAAGAAAAATTAATTGTCACAAATCACATTAACAAATATAAATAATATATACATATACATATACTACAACTGTTAGTATGGTTAATTTTACTTGGTAGGTTTTATTTATTTTTAGTTTAGTTTCGTTTAGAACACTCGAAGACAAAATTTTAATTCACATATTCAATATTATAATTTGACGTATTTTTCATATGACATTTTAAAATATAATATTTTCTAGATAAAAGGTTTTCAATGATACACATTTTTGTTAAATTTCGCTAAACTTTAATTCGTTAACAGACTTAAGTTTCGGCTCGCGCCATTGTCAAGTGTTTTTTTTTTAACAATTTTATCTTTTTTACCTTTCTTACCTTTTATCTATCAAAGAGTTTCACAATGTTAAACTGTCGACCATTAATTATAATAATATTTTCTCTTTCGTTTTTTTGGAAAGCTCTATTTTCTGTCAAATTTATTTGCAAATAATTTTAAAACTATAAGGTTTGAAGAATAATTTTATGATATTTATTTAAAAAAAAATTAAATAACTAATATATAAAATGGTTATTATAAAAAGAAATTTGTTTTTGGCAAATGACATTTATATTAAATCAATATTATCTATTAATAGTATTGGTTCATCTTTAGTCTAATATCTAATTTAGAAGTAGTCGAGTCTCGTGCTAGACACATATGATTCGCTAAAATTCTACGAATTTTAAAATAAATATTTATATCGCAACTTGCAACAAAATTTTCTAGACAAAGATTTGATTATAGTTTACAGTTCTATTAGTTTATCATTGAATTTGAATGTAATTCTTCTGAATATATTATATTTAAAATTAATACTGTTTAAATTACTGATAATTTATTTTTGGATAATTTATGCCAGATATGTTACTATAACGATACTGTAATTAATTAATTACTATCAAAATGAAAATAAACTGAATATTTGAACTAAGAATAACTGGACGTTTCTTTTGATATCAAATACATGATATAGGAATAGAATTATTATTCATTACAAAAATAAAATAAATAATTATTTAAATAAAAAAAAATATATACCACGTTTTTAAAACGGACTAAACAATATGAAATAATTTCTTATAACCCTCATACAGATTCCTGACCCCCGTACAGATTATCCTGAAAATTTGTGATTGTGAATTTTTAATAGCTATGACAATACTTGTAAGATTTATAACGAAAAACATGGGGCGCAACGGCAACTACTCTCTCTTGAATCCCGTAAGAAATTTCATTGCAATATACATAGAAAGATTTTTTACGGAATTCAAGTATTTTCATTTTAACGAACCGTTATTTTTAACGAAAATGTTTCAGAATAAGGGGGTAAGGCGGACAATATGCTAAGCTAACGAAGTAAAGTTTTATATTACAAAATATGTGTTTATATGCTTAAATGTATGATTTTTTACTTGTCACAAAAACGAAAAACATGGGGCGCATGAAATAGATAATATTAATTAGTGCAGGGAGTAGCTGTCGTTGCGCCCCACGTGTTTCGTTTTAAATCTTATAAGTATTGTCATAGCTATTAAAAATTCACAATCACAAATTTTCAGGATAATCTTTATAGCAGTGTTTCTCAACAGGTGGTCCGCCGGAAAATTTTAGTGGCCCGCGCAATATAACGAAATCTTTAATAATTATTATACTTTTGCTAACAACAATTATTTATATATTGTGTATTTGCCGTGATTTTTATTTATTTATTTATTTTTATATTTTTTTTGTGTAATTTTAAAATTAGTTTTCTGTTGCATTTCATTATTTAAATATTATTATTTGTTTTTTGCAGCCTTTATTATTATGCGGAAATATATTGTTTATTTTCTGTGAACTTTCTGTAATTTTCTACAATTGAAATATAGGTATTTAGTGGTACATTAAAAATATTAGTTTTCTTGAAAAAAAATTAATCAACAATTATTATTAGTGGTCTGCGTAAGAAAATTAGATATTTTACTGGTCCGTGGTGCGTTCTTGTTTGAGAAACACTGCTCTATAGGGTCAAGAATCCGTATGGGGTTATAGATCTATATGGGGTTCGGAGAAATTGTTTTATACTTTTTTAGTCCGTTTTAAAAACATGGTATTTTTAACCGAACCGATATTTTTAACGAAAATGTTTCAGAATACAAAGGTTAATTCAATTAATTAATCGATGATTGAAATTCTTTTTGAATTCATTACTCAACTCCATTTTTCCGTATCTATCGACTAGATTTATAATTTTTTTTTTCCAGAACGATGCATCGTAGTTGCATTGTATTATTTTATTTTCACAATACAATACTTAGTATAACGAAATATAAATTTAAAACAATGATGCGAGCATTTAAATATACATATAAGAAATCTATTTTTTGATTTTCATTTATTTAACATTTGACAGCTGTTGTTTTATTTTCGATTAGGTATTTTCGTATTGTTAAGTTTGGCATTATTATATTACATGATGTGAACCACGTGTTACATTGAAATATAGTAAACAAGTGTGGAAAGAAAAAGAAGAACATTAACGATTCAAATTATAAGACAGTAAAATTATTTATGACTATTTTTTGCTAAAAAAAACATATTTATAAAATAAAATAATAAAACGACTTTAGCTTATAGTTCTGTATTCATATTTATTAATAATCGACGTTTCGATGAACTTAATGTACGTCTTCATCAGGAAAACATAGAAACAACATAGTAAAATTTGGCTTCCATTTGGCCCGTATTCTCAACTCTCTTGTTCGTAAAAAAACTGCTTTTATCATCAATTTCAAAATAACTTTTTGCTTCTGTTTTTTATCAAATGCAAATAGTTTTTCTATTTTTAATCATCTTTATTATATTTGGTATTACAAAATTTAAATAAACTATTATAAAGTGCTTAATAAATAATTTTAAGTAAATGTCAAAAGTACTTTTGGCAAAAATCACTTTTATAAATTAGGTGAGAATACGGGCCAAAAATTCTTATGATCTATAATCTATGATTCTTATGATCTATAATCTATAGTTACTTATATGTTACCTAGTAACTTGTTGCTATGTACTGTTATTTACTTTAATGCCATTGATAAATTTTTGACCTGATGAAGACGGACGTTCAGTTGGGTCAAAACGTCGTTTTTATAAAATAATTAAATAGAATCTAATCCTAAAACAGTTTTTATTTTAATAGAATGAGTTCTGAAAAATATTTTACTTGTTGATATTACGTACATTTTGTAAAAATATTGACGACTGTAAATTTACATTCTAAACTGGTGTAAATCAATTGCTCCAGGTTTTTATATAAAAAATTACCTATTTTTTTTTGCAGTGTATATTACAATTTTGAAGTGATGTGAAATTTTAGAAAATTGGCAATGTCAGAACATGTAACACGTACTTAGCTATACATTACAGATAAAATTTGATAAAAAAAAAACTATGTTTGTGACCTTGTCAAGTAATTATTAATATTAGATGTTTTATACAATATTAAGTGGTACTGGTGTATAACATAGCAACAATTTTTGTTGCTAATGCTGGCTTTACACGATTTATTTTTCTATACAAACAATGTATAGTTTTCTGTACAGACAAAATTTTCTATATAGTAAAACAGGATGTGGCACAAACTCTTTTCATCATTCTATAATCAGTCTTCTACAAACATTCCTATCCAAACAAGCAACTTTCGCTTCATCCACATTCATAATTCCTCTCATTCATGCTCTTTTATTCCTATTACTTCGAAACTTTCGCTCACGCAAAACACTCACAACTCATTGTATTAAAATAAAAAGTGTTTTAGGATAAAATTATGTTTAATTATTTTATAGAAAAAAAAATAATTAAAAATTTATAATTCTTATGATCTAGTTACTTATATGTTACCTAGTAACTTGTTGCTATGTACTGTTATTTATACATTTTGATACATTTTGACCAGATTAAATAAAATCTAATACTAAAAAAGTTTTTTATTTTTTTAATCTAATATTCCATTCAATATAAAAATCTGTACAAAATATTTTATACACGCACATGCTCAGTTTCTCCGTATTAATTTATACAGAAAAATGTATGAATTAGAACAAGTCCTATTTTTCATGCATTTTCGACGCAAAACTGAATACGCATCGATATTAAAAATGTCAAAATTTAGATTATGTATTATTATCAATTCATATTTATGTGAACAATTTTTTTTTTTTTTATTTCTTGTTTAGTTGAAGCAGCAAATATTAATATTAATGAATATGCAATTGTCAGATTAGACATAAATAAATTGTTAAAATGTATAACGTCATTGCGCATGCGTCTGTACATTTTATTCTATATCATTGTAAAACATATTAATTTTGTATATTTTTTATATATAATTTTGTATAGATTTTAGTATAAAAAAATGTGTCATGTAAAGTCAGCGTAAGACAATAAAAATTTTTGGATTTTTTATAATTTTTATAATTTTTTTGAATGGGAGAGTAATAAAAATTAGATTTTATTTTTAAATATTTTTTGATGATAGTAATAAAATTAAAATAGATTTTTTCCAAGATGAAAAAAATTCTAAATTCTTGATGAAACACAAATCACTTTTTGATAACTATTACTAATTAATTACTTAATTAACAGCCGGTTGCATAAAGCATTGCCAAACTGTTTGTAAGTTAACTCTTTGGTAAATTTGCCAACTGACCAATGAATGAGGCGTTTGAAAAACAGTTGAAAATCTAGCTGCACAATTAATTCACTGACTAAGATTAATGCTATAGCAAATGTTGGTGTTAGACATTTAAGATGGTTCGGATATCTTAAGCAAATGCCTAATGAACGTTTAGTTAAAAAAATTATATAAATGATTTTGAAGCTATACGTTTGCGCGGACGTCCGATGAATAGTTGGAATGGTATGATAGTAGGATAGTAGGATAGTAGGATAGTAGAAATAGTAGGAATAGAAAAGCATATATGAGAGGAATTATGAATGTCGATGAAGCTAAAGTTGCTTGTCTGGATAGGGGTACATGGCGGGATTGTGTATGTATTATGTGTACTAAGTTAACAACGTTTTATACAACTGTCCCTTAAACATTCGCTGTTCATCCATTTTGTTTCTGCTTCACTTATTTTACAATTTGAAATTGAATCTTCTTATATAATATTTCTGAAATATATGTATATTATGGACTAAAACGAATAAACATAGCATAAATTGTTCAAAATTTAATTTCTTTGCTGACATATTTACAACGTAAATTTGATATGAAACATAAAGTTAGGTTAGAAAAACGAGATTACTTAACACCGTTTATCTAAAAATCCAGCTGCATCCTTGTATACACACATATCTTTTACGTACGAAAACGTATTAAACAAATTCAATAAAACCAATAAACATTCTTTATCGGTCGGCAATACATTCAAATCAAACATGGAAAATGATAAAGGGGGGCTTCTTCTAATCCAGTGATTTTCAAACTGCGAAATTACGACCGTTTAATGGGGTCGTGTAATAAGTCGCAATGAATAATAAAATAGAAACATAGAAAAAAGTCTGATGATGTCTGCGAAGACGAAACGATCGTAACGTATATTAAATATATATAATAGTGAAACAATCAAGTACTAGTGGTTTTTATTTTTATTTTTAACCTTTGTTATAATTTAGAAAAAAATCTTTCAGAACTCTGTATATAAAATAAAACTGCTTTAGGTTCAAGTTCTATATTAAAATTTATTTATAATCGACGTTTCGATGAAACTCAACGTCCGTTTTCATCAGAAAAACTGACACATTATTTTTTTTACAGTTTTTCGTTTTTTTTTATAAATAAATTTTAATACAGAAATTAAACCTAAAACAGTTTTCTTTTATGAAATAATAATTTATATAACAAGTGCATAAAACAAGTCAACACTTGTTCAATTTCAGAATTGTATTGGGAATTTCAAAAAGTACTTATATCTGGAAAAGAAAGTTTTGAAGGAGATGCAAAAAACTGAATTTAATCTAAAATTCTAAACTATTATATATTAAAGCCCGGTTTCATAAACACTGGTTAAATTTACTTTAGAAGTAAATGTATTTACTTTGTAGATTTTTTATATTCAAAATAGGAATTAAATTTAATCTAGTACACTATAAAAAAATTCAGTAATTTTACATCAAAACTCGGAGCAACTGTATTTACACCAGTTTAATATGAAATTTACAGACGTCACAGGAAAATGTGTGCATTATATTAATATAAAATACGTACTTTTTTAGTAGAAAAAAATATATATAATATGGCAAATTAATTATTTTATTTAAAATCATAAAATTATATTATTTTTGCAGAAAATTTATGTATACTATCGGTTTTGCTGAAATAATATGTATTTTTTTACTATGGTTTTTATGTAAAATGGCAATTTTTTTTACATTGTAGTAACATAAGAAATAGTTATTATTATTAACAATAATAACTTATTAGTAAATTGTTGAAATAACATTTATTTTCAAGATAATTTTGTAGGAGAATAAAATTAATATATTGTTTATGTTTATCTTAGATTGAGAGAATATAAAAGATCAATACATCTAAACTATCCAGATAAATTGCACAACAAGCGTTAGAAAATATTCATGTTGAAGAATTTGAAAATACTGTAATATTTGCAAGACCAATTAATATTAACAGTAGATTGATAAGACAAACAATAGAAATTTATAAAGAAAAAGACAACATCAATCACCAGGGTCGTAACTAGGCAGGGGCAACAGGGGCACGTGCCCAGGGCCCAAACGGAAGGGGGACCCCAGAAAGGTCAAAAAAATTTGCATTTATTAAAAAAAAAAAAACTGTTCGCCTTTCAACAACTTTTTGGGAACTTGTCTGAGAATAGTAGTGGGGGTACGCCCTCCTCCGCCTTAAAAAAAAACAAGAAAAATTCACGTAAATTTAAAAATTGTTCGTAGAAATCAGTGGAAACATACATAGCTAAAAAAATTTTAGCTCTCTCCAAAATTTGTTTTCCTGATTGTACTACTGGCTATAAAACTATTATTTTAGGAAAATAAGTAACTTTATTTAATTCATAAAATTTAGGGCCCCAGAAAAGCTAGTTACGACCCTGTCAATGACTGTTAAGGCATTGAGTTAAATAAAATTTAACTATTTTTAAATCAAAAATTTATAAATTTCATGATCTAGTTATACTTATTTGTTACCTAGTAACTTTTTTCCATATTCTGTTTATTTACTATAAATGCCATTTCTATCTTTTTTCCTGATGAAGACAAACGGTCAGTTCGTCGAAACGTTGATTTATTAATAAATTATTACAGAAATAGAACCTAAAGCTGTTTTATTCTAATTATACTGTTACTCATTGTTTTTTTTATTTCTGTTAGAAAAACATAAAGCAAAATTTTTCTCAGTGTATGTTTTTGGACTAAAAGAATTCCTTTTCTAACTAAATGATTCCTTTTGTAACGAAAGGATTTCTTTTCTAATAAAATTATTCTTCTTAATCTAAAAGCAAATTTTTAAGAATGTAGAATGTGGTTTGCAATTGAAAAGAAAAGTTTGAAAAACACTGCATCGAAACCGTTTTCTATGTATGGGATATTTCCTAGTTAGCGTACATTGAACCGGTATTTTATAATAACGTCACATACACGCTATTCACTATATAACGTCTCTAATTAAATCGCAAGTGTACGGGTTCGAGTTCCGATTTACGGAACAAAAATAATCCGAAGATATAATATTTACATTGACGATCTATAAATAAAGGTGCCCATCTTTACTTATACAAAATACATCAGGATTATTGGAAAGACAAGCTCACGCTTAAAATCATAACAAATACGTAATTTTCTGTTTTGTTAAGTTTAAAGATTCATTCACTTGTTTTCGAATACTTAGTTTAGAGTGAACTTGAGTTTTGTTTATGATTTCGAATTAAGGTTAGAAGACGCAATGACAATGAAAATGTTTACGTTAGCGATGAACGTTCTATTTTTCGCTCAACTTTGCTGAGAGATGTTTTGTAAACTTTTCAATTGAGCTATTTTATTTTATTGTGTTTTCAAAAGCATATTTCGTGCAATAAAGGAGCATGTATGAGAGGTATTATAAGTGCGAATGAATCAAAAGTTGCTTGCTTGAAATGGAACTCTGAACTCATTATATAAAATATAAAACTGCTTTAGGTTCAAATTTCTGTATTAAAATTTAATTATTAACGGGTTTTTCAATGAAACTCAATGCTTGTCTTCATCAGAAAAAAAAAACCGATATAAATGACATTTCAGTAAATAACAGATCATAGAAACAAGTTACTAGCTAACAAATAAGTGACTAGATTAAATTTTTTTATAGATTTTTAATTAATGGAAGCCAAATTTTATTTGGCTTCACAATGATTAATGTTTTCTTTTTCCTTATAAATTTCAATTGCTTTTCTTATCAATTGCAAAATCTATCAATATTCACAGCAGATCAGTTAAGATGGTTCGGACATCTTGTGCGAATGTCTAATGAACGTTTGATTAAAAACATTTATATAAATGCTTTTGAAGCTATACGTTTGCCCGATGTGTATAGTTGAAGAGGTATGATTGAGAGAAAGACTTGCGTGAGCGAAAGTTTCCAAGTAGTATGAATAGAAGAGCATGCATGAGAAGAATTATGAATGTGGATGAAGCTAAAATTGCTTGTCTGGATAGGAATGTTTGAAAGAAATTGATTTCGGGATATTAAAAAGTGTTTTTATGGCACACCCTTTTGGATACATAGCGTGATTGTGTATGTATGTATGTAGTAATTCTGTCTTATAGTGGAAATCTAAAATGTTCTTTAGTATAAAAAAAAAACGATAAATAAAGACAATTAATTAACAAAAAAAGACATAATGGTGAAATTTGTGGTTGGTTCGGATGATGACTTGTGTTCAACGCCAATCAGTTTAAGAAAGGAAGTATTGGACGGGGTTGGGAGTGGAAGTGTGACATCAGTAGGGAGTGGTAGCCGAATTATGGATAGTTTAAAGGGGATTAAACGATGTTTTTCAGAGCTATCGGATAGATTGGTAAAGGCTACCACCTCCACCGAACAAGCATGGATTGACGACTGGCACAGGTTTATTTTGTTTCATATACAGAACGGCCCAAAAGTCGCTCGACCATTTAAAATTCGAATAACTTTCTACAAGCAAACTGGTGGTTATTTAAAGGATGTAATTCTCAAAACTAAATAAAATTTATTTCTATTTATAAAAAGAATAAATGTGAATTATTAATAAATAATAAAAAGGTTATTTCATTTTAAAATGGTCTAGTGCCTTTTGGGCTAGCCTGTACATATTATTTATATTTATTTGTATTATTTTAATATGTTCGCGGTAGGATTTTGTCTTTTTATAGTAAATAAAACTTTATACACTGTGAAATTTTTTGTTTTAGATCCAAAGTTTTTACTTTTAACTCATAAGTAAACATGTTTTTGAACTGTACACTTATGTTAATTCAAAATGAAATAAAAAATTTAATATTAAAAATAATAGTATCAGTATAACTATTTTAAAAGTTTTGTATAAAATTATTTACTATTTAGTTTAGAATTTTTAGTTTAATAATTTTCATTTCAAAGGTAGTTTTATTTTTAAACTAAATATTAACTAATTTCATACAAAACTTTGAAAATAGTTTTACTGTTACTTACTGTTATTTTTTTCTAATAGTATTTTTATTTCTATTACAGTTCAAAAATTCGTTTACTTTTGAGTTAAAAGTAAAAACCTTGGATCTAGAGGAAAAAATTTCTCAGTGTACTCAATAGAAAAACATAATATATTCCATAACATTACAGGAACTGTCCAGAAGTCCGACATCAATCTTTTTTTTTTTCAATGTCGTTGAAATGATGTTTTGTTTATTTTATACTGTATTATAATGTTTTCAAGTTCAAATTTATTTCGTTGTTTATAAACTTGGCGGTTATTTCTGTATAACACTTTCATAACAGCTCTAAACGTATATAATACAAAATTAAAATAAAGAAAACAATAATTTACTACTACACACTAACACTGAATTTAGTTAAATAAAATTTGAAGATAGTGTAATAATTGCAAGACCTATCAATATTAACAGCAAATTGATAAAAGAAGCAATTGAAATTATAAGGAAAAAGATAACATCAATCACTATGAAGGCATTGAGTTAAATAAAATTTGGCTTCCATTAATTAAAAATTTATAAATTGTATAATTTAGTCACTTATTTTTTACAGTAACTAGTTTTTATGTACTAATATTTACTGTAATGTCATTTGTACCAGTTTTCCTAATGAAAAAGAGCGTAGAGTTTCGTCAAAACATTGATTATAAATAAAAAATTTGATGCACAACTTGAACCTAAAGCAGTTTAATTTTTTTTTATTATTCTGAACTTGATTAATTTTATCTTTACTTAAAGTTGTAAAATTAACTAAAAGCATATTTAGTTAAAGATTGACCACTTAATCGGGCCTATTCTGTAACATTACTGTTAAAATTAACGATATGTTAAAACAAATATTCTAGGATTTTGTAAAGTATTACAACAATAATTATGTTATATAACATAGAAAGTTCTGTAATTTTTGTTTTAACCTGGTTGTTTATATTAACATTTTTTTACAAAATAGATCCGAAATGTATTTGTAATACATATTTTGGGCCAGTTATGAAAGTGTGTAAACTAAAATGACTAATTTATTTATCTTTGTATATTTTTGAAGATATTTAGATATGTACTGGTCACATCATATTTTAGAAAGTATTTTTCTGTCAGTTTCAATAATAAATTTGATATTTTAAACAATTTAAATATTATATAATCTTATTTGACAATATTGAATTACATAAGCAATTTCAAAAATAATTTATATTTTCTACGAAATCTGAAATTAGCTAATGCAGACTTGGGACTAGACAAAAAAATATAAAAGTATTGTATGTTTTCCAAAATATATAACTTTGTAACTTTGACATCATTTATTTTGGTGGCATGCCAGTGTTGCTGTGAATACAGACAATTCAAAATTAGTTTCTTTTATTTAAATTTCGGTTTGTTGTAATTTGTTCGCTAATTTCAAAGAAACGAAATTTATCTTAACAGCTGAGCTGAGCTGTCGCACGATGTACGACTAGAATTTAAAATAAATTGATTTTACGACTGTTGAAAAAAAAAACTTTATTTTCAATAAAATAAAACGGCTTTAGGTTTAAGTACTGTGTTAATATTTATTATTAATCGACGTTTCGACGAACTCAATGCCCGTCTTCATCAGGAAAACTGATACAAATGATATTTACAACAAGTTACTAATTAGGTGACAAATATCTAACTAGATCATACATTTTTTATAAATTTTTAATTAAACTTAACTTCCATTAATTAGAAATTTATTTTAAAAAAATTATAATCTAGTAACTTGTTTCCATATTCTGTTTTCATGATGAAGACGGACGTTGAGTTTGTTGAAACGTCAATTATTAATAAATATTAATCAGAAATTTTTTCGAAATATGCCTCGACTCTTGTGAAATATTCGTAAAACGCATAAAAAGTGTCATCAGTAAATTATCACTTCCGATTGGCAGATCTTTACTAAAAGTTGATCAAATTGAGATATTTGCCTCCGAAGCTTAAATATGAAATTTGATAACAATCTGTTCAGCCGAATTTGCTCTATATGTGTTCACAGACTGACAGACGGACATCACGTTGATTCGTGTTACTGTATAAGCATATTTCGAGCTTATCTGTAAAAATTCGATATGTCAAATTTGGTATGATTACAATACCTCCCTTATCATATGTGATCTGACGATCGGTAAAAAAAAGGAAAAACACAATTGCAAACAGAAAAAAAATATTGTGTGAAACTCATACATGCATGAAATGTCTTTTTTTTTCACTCAAACTTCATATTTGTGAAAAAAAGTACTATTTTATGCACTCGTTTCATCAAATTACTATTTTATTATGGCCAGGTTAAGCTGAATTCGTCATTAAAAAAAATTTATTATGTTTCCTTTTAGCAGTTGACACGAGTTATTGGCAGTGTCACGTGATCGCTGGTTGCTAGGCAACCAGACTATTAAGACGATAAATTAATGTTTGTCGAATTACCTTGTCTGAATTTTTTTTTTAATTCAAATAAAACTTAATTGATTTGAGTTGCACCTACAACCAATTATATTTTCAAGAAATTATTAATTTCTGTTCTATTATAAATCACTGTATATTAATAATATTTGTTACTATTATTAACTAAAGTGCCCTGCGTTGTCCGATTGCTGTAAGCCAAATTATTTTACAAAGCATTTTAATATATATGTTATTTCCCAATTGTGTAATTGCCCCGTTCGTAAACTGGACGTTTTACTTCTTGTCCTATTTGTTTTAACAATTTAAAATTTTTTTATAGATTATTTATGATAATTTTTAATAGTTTTTATACAGGGTGATTTATGACGTCGGGGAAAAACTACACCGGATGATTCCTATGAGTAATCTAAATAAAAACCTGCAAATAAACATATCCGAAAATGCTTTCTAACGGAACTGTAGCCGTTAGAAGTTTATTACATGTAACATCAATCGCGTTATCCTTGTTTATTATATCAGAAAAAAAAAACAAGTCTTAAACTTCTAAATAATTGTAAAATTACTGATTGATTTTCTAACATTTTGTTTAAACACTAGTAAACCAATTTACTAGTTATGACTTACTGTCTTCGATTTTTAATTATTGTAAATTGTTTATTAAATATTTATTTATGTATGTACAAAAATTTATAAACTAGTAAATTGGTTTACAAGTGTTTAAACAAAATGTTAGAAAATCAATCAGTAATTTTACAATTATTCAGAAGTTTATGACTTTTTTTTTCCTGATATAATAAATAAGGCTAACGCGATTGATGTTACATATAATAAACTTCTAACGGCTACAGTTCAGTTACGAAGCATTTTCGGACATATGTTTATTTGAAGTTTTTTATTTAGATTACTCATACGAATCATCCGGTGTAGTTTTTCCCCGACGTCATATCGATAAACTTAAGAATCTAACTATGACTATAATAAAATTCAAAGTCTTTTAATGTATTTGTTTTTGAGTTATAAGCTATCAGGCAGACAGGCACAAACCTTTTTCATTTTAACCAACCGTCATATCACATGTGATAAGGAAGATATTGTTTTCATACCAAATTTGACATATCAAGATTTTTACGGATAAGAACGAATTCGGCTTATACAGTAACATGAATCAACAGTTTTTAGCGTGATGTCCGTCTGAGCGTGATGTCTGTCTGTGGACACGTATAGCGGCTGAATTGATTGTTATAAAATTTCATATTTAAGATTCCAAAGTGAATATCTCAATTTGATCAACTTTTGGTAAAGATCTGCCAACCGAAAGTGCTAGTTTACTGATACCACTTTAATATGTTTTACGAATATTTTGCAACAGTGATAGATTTATTTCGAAAACAATGTTTTTAACAAAAGTTGCTAAACAAGTTATAACTAACAACTTTTTCGATACGGCTAAATATCTTTTTAATAATTTTTTCCATATTTTTATAACTAGGTGGTATATTTTCTACTATTAGGTGACAGTAGTTGTTGTTATACAAATTTTTCTATTCTATAAATTTATTTAATACGATGACGATTGGTTCTGTGGTGACCTAGCAGATTTTTTATTTTTATATATGTTAAAAAAATTTTTTTTGTGTTAAAATATAATATTTTATTGTTTATGTTATATATATTTTTAAATGTTTATCAAACATTTTTTTTTACAACAAAAAATATGCAAAATAGATAATGAAATTTTTACTATAAATTATTATTTTTTCAGTTTTATTTATCTATTTGACGTTGATATATCTATAGTGCGTTTCAGAGAAAATTATAATATTCGTTAAGTTGCATAAAATAATGTATTTACTGTTTTATTCTTTATAATTTTATTTTTTTTACAATAAATCGTTAATCGAAATATACCTATAATATTTTGTTGGTAATTTTAGTTTTGTCGTTTTTCTTGCTGAATAAATGATAGTGTTGATTATTTTGAAACGGATGTATTTAGCACGAAAATAGTAACCGTGTTTGTTCTTTGTTTGTTTGAAGTTATAATGAGATAAATTTTGTTTAGTCATCATCACATACAAAAATAATTTGGTTTAAAACAATGAGTATTTTGTCACACTACGAGTACTTGTAGTAAAGTATTAAAAACCAGTCTATAAAATTGATAATGGACCTAATTTTTTTTATATTAAACTAGAATTTAAAAAATCTGCTGTGGCTACCACAGAACCGACCGTCATCTTATTAAATAAATTTATAGAATAGAAAAATTTGTATAACAACAACTACCTTACTCATGATAACTGAAAACAAAACTGTTTTGACATAAATATACCACATATTTACAGATTAACATAACTATATCACAAAAATATAGAAAATTATAAAAATAATATTTAGCCGTAGCCGTTAGTTATAACTTGTTTAGCAACTTTTGTTAAACAAATGTTTTCGAAATATATCTCTGTTGCGAAATATTCGTAAAACACATAAAAGTGACGAAATAGTGCCAGTTACGTACGTGCCACTTGTGTACAATCATTATTTAGTGCCATTTGCGTACAAATAATCTTGTATCTTGTTTTGAAAAACGTGTTATTTTGTTATTTTGCTGTATAATTAAGAAATTTTGTAATATTATTGTAAATCTGTAATTGGCTTAGGCCGTTGATTTACTAAATAATAAATAAATAAATAAATAAATAAAAAAAATAAATAAATAAGGGTCGGGTCAAACCCAGGTAGTGAAGCTAGTTAGGCCGAGTGCCAGATGCGTACAGCGGTTTGGGAATGGTCGAGTTGTGCTTATGGTCAAAATATAATATTTATAATACGCTATAATATTATAACGTGAATTTGAATTCGTGTCGGGGCTGTCTAAACAGTATTGGAAATGTATTAAATAATTACCATCATATTTGCGATTGTATTTTGACTAGCATTTATTTACAACACTTAAACACTAAATAACAATTACTGTACAACAACAATGGTTAGCCGAGCGAAGCTAAACAAACATTTACACTATTTACATTACTTATAATTAACCTTATAACTATCGGACTGACATTGACACTACTTATTAACTAACACCATATTCACTTATACTCGCACATATTTATATTTACATATTTATATCACTTATATTACACTACTATTTATTTAATCGAGCCATCATCGTATAGCCCAATAATACAACTAGACTGATACTAACGATCTAACTAGGTCGCTTATCTGACAATGACTCACTGAGCCATCACCTTTCGGCCCAACGGGACCGACTACACGATTTCACCAGATCTACTATCTCATGATGACTGCCTATGCTTGTGGCCCGTAGCGCCTTAAATACGCTCAACCAATCCTTCTCGAAAGCTTCTACAACAATCTAGTGTCTCATAGAAGCTTTCCACACACACATACACACACAGCGCACACAGACATTACGTCATCACATTACGTAAACACATTCCAATAACATGTTACGCGGCACGTATACACAAACACATATGTGCATTCACACACACACGTAAACATAATTACTCTCTAGAACTTATTCAATCTTCGTTTTGTTACAATATCATCGCACATAATTTTTACAAATAGTATTTAGTAATAATAGTAAGTAGTAGTCAGTATTTAATTTTAAAATTGACCAAGTTTATATTTATTGGTTTAAATTTGATTTGTATAGATTAATATTTAATAAATTCATATCGTTTACCAACTTCGTTACTTTTTACTATATTACGATAAATTATGCTTAAATTCGTGATGTTAAATTTATAATAATAATTACATAAACTTTTCCTCACACTTTTCCCAAAAAGACTTCATCCTGTAATCATGTAATCCTGTAATGAACGAACATTTAGATTTAATTGAGTCTCCGTTTACAGATATATTCTTACAGGAATTTCCATGGTAACTCTCTCTCTTTACCCTTTTGTTAATTTTACTTGTTATATTTAGGTATATAAGAACAAATTTTGTTAAACTTTTTGTAGTATTACCTTCTGATAATGGTTTAACAGCCGAAATTGGCCAATAAAGGATTTTTTATTGTTATAGTGAAAATTTAACCGAGTGTTTTAATATACATATTTCCAAAATTATTACAGCATGAAGTCCTTTTGGGAAACGTGTGAGGAAAAGTTTATGTATTATTATTACTATTATTATTATTATTAAAAGTTAAGTATTATTATTACAAATTTAACATCACGAATTTAAGCATAATTTATCATAATATACCTAGTAAAAAGTAACGAAGTTGGTAAACGATATGAATTTATTAAATATTAATCTACACAAATCAAATTTAAACCAATAAATATAAACTTGGTCAATTTTAAAATTAAATACTGACTTGATTATTTGTAAAAATTATGTGCGGTGATATTATACCGTATTATAAATATTATATTTTGACCATAAGCACGTACGCAACTGGCACGACACCAAAAGTGACATTAGTAAATTACCACTTCCGTTTTGCAGATCTTTATCGAAAGTTGATCAAATTGAGAAATTCATCTCTAAAGCTTAAATATGAAATTTTATAATGACCCGTTTAGCCGAATTTGCTCAAAATCAATTTTAATATAGTAAATACCATTTCCGCACTAAAATTTTGCGATTTATATTCATAAAATATACTAAAATAACAATCTATAAAGTTTGAAGTAAATACATTTGGTAACCGAAAAGTTTTAACTTTTTACAGTGTACTGATTTTAAATTTTACTGGATGACCCTATCATACGAATATGTATAGTTTTCAAAATTGTTACGAAGAATTCCAATATTATTACTACTTTGACTGCAAGGAAAAGTAGTAAAGCGTTTGGTACGGTGTCTGTAACATTTTCAAAAAAAATAAAAAATTGTATAGAAATCCTTCATATAGCCTGTAGATAACGAATCTGAACTTAGTTTATGTGGGTGTATGTGTGTGCGTCGTCAGCTCGCTCGCTCGGTCGTAAGTCAAAATTTTGTGGCCGCAACTCCTCCTAGACGGTTCAACCGATTTTAATGAAATTTTTAGGATAAATTTGTCTAGTACCCAAGATGGTCATGTGATTTTATTTTTTTCCAGTGATGCCAACTTTCCGAGAAAAAAATTACTAAAGTTTTTAAAAATTCATATTTGCTACGTTATTTGTCCGATTTTGATCAAATTTTCAGAAAAGATTTCCCTAATGCTCCCATTAATTACATAATTTTATTAATTTTCAGTGTTTCCAACTTTCCGAGAAAAAAATTACTAAAGTTTTAAAAAAGTTATTATGGCCATGTTATTCAACCGATTTTACTCAAATTTTCACAAAAGATTCTCCTAGTATTCATATAATTTATGTAATTTTAACAAAATGCAGTGTTGCCAACTTTCCGAGAAAAAAATTAGTAAAATTTTTAAAAATTTATTTTGACCATTTTATTTAACCGATTTTAATCAAATATTTATAAAAGTTTTTCCTAGTGCCTAAATAAATTATGCAATTTTAACAAAATACAGTGTTGCCAACTTATCGAGAAAAAAAATCACAAAATTTAAAAAAAATTAATTGTGGCTACATTATTTATTCGATTTTGATCAAATTTTCAGAAAAGTATCTCCTATTGCCCACATAAATTATAATATTATTAAAATACAGTGTTGCCAACTTTCCGAGAAATGTCAAAGTAGTCTATATATGGGTTTACCCATATACTTCTAATCTTGTTTTTATAATAATAACACAGGAAATGCAAGTGGTATATAGTTATATTTATATATACAGTCAATATTGGAAAAGCATTAGTTTTTTAACTGGAATTTCTTTGGACGTCAACAAGAAAAACGCAATTTTTCTTTTCTTTTTTAATTTAATAAAGTTCATGGATGGCGCAGCGCTTAGCAGAGCAATGCCCACGTATAGTTTACATTTATAACAAGTATAAGTATTATTTATCACATAGATTGGCGTCATTAGATTTATTAGAATTGACGATTTTAGAATGAAACTAATTTTAACTATTTACTTACTAGGAATTATAGAATTATTATTTGTTTTTCTGCACTTGCGGTTTCATGCATTTCTTCTTATTAGCAAAATAAATAAATAAAGCTGATTTTGATTGAATGTATTGTAGAAATGGACCTGTTCACTATTTGTTTTTATTAGCAATTTAGAATGTACTATAATAAGTAAATGTAATACGGGTCGCGGACAATTCACCGAAAACAAATTCACCGAAGTACCAATTCACCGAAAAACAGTTCACCGAAAAACAATTCACCGTAATTTCACACAAATGATATAATTATTTCGTAAAAGTTGAATTTTTAGTAATTCTAATTGATGTACTATATTACTGATAGTAAAAAAACTTTGAATTAAAAGTAGAAAACCTACCCAGCACCCCTCCGTAAAATGTTAAAGAAAAAAATAAATACGCTTTTTTTTAAAGACATTCCTAATATCCATAATATTAATTTTAATTTAATTTAATTCTATTTCATTTGGTTATTCGATAAATTGTTTTTCGGTGAATTGGTACTTCGGTGAGTTGTTACTTCGGTGAATTTGTTTTCGGTGAATTGTTTTCGGTGAACTGTTTTCGGTGAATTATCCGGATACCATGTAATGTAATACATATATTTAATTATCAAATTTAAATAGTAATTTTAGTAATTTTTCGTTGATTTTACGGATTTTAAACAAAATTTCTAAGATTGTAAAATTTTACTCGAGATTTTACATAGTTTTAAGTTTTAAGTAAATCTTTGATTGATTTTACTATGATATTAAAGGATTTTATGAGGGGTAAACCACTTTCTCAAATTTTGTACACCAAATTGTACAAATTTAAGTATGATTTTTAAGATTGTAGGAATTTTACTACATAATTTTAAGTAAATCTTCAATTAATTTTGCCATGTTATTAAAGGATTTTATGAAGGGGTGGGAGGGGGGATCACTTCCTCAAGTTTTGTGCACCAGATTGTACAAATTTCAAGTATGATTTTTAAGATTGTAGTAATTTTTCGTTGATTTTATGGATTTTAAACGAAATTTTTAAGATTAATTTTACGATAATATAAAAGGATTTTATGAAGGAGAAACTAATTTTTTTAAATTTTGTGCACCAGCTTGTACTTTTAAGTATAAATTTTAGTAATTTTTCGTTGATTTTACTGATTTAATACAAAAGTTCTAAGATTGAAAGAATTTTACTTGAGATTCATGATTTTAAAGAAATCTTTAATTGATTTTACCATGATATTAAAGGATTTCACTAAAAATTTTAAGGATTTTAATTAATTTGTACACCAGAGTGATTTCCATCTTGGATTAACTACTAATTGGAAAATAAATTTAGATTATGTGACTATCAGTATTAACAGAATAGGTTATTCATGGAATAACTAATCATAGAATTAAAAATAATTGATATACTAGAGATAATACGTATTTTGTTTTGTAATTAATTTTAACGTGAATTATTTATGACAAAGCTATCATAGATTTTGTCAATATATAGTGATAAATAAATTGTTTTATCGAAACATACGTGTCATATATGGTTTACTCAAGGATAAATGCAAATTAGATGAATCTTTTATGCAACATTTTTGCACACGTGTTGCATGCACAGACCACCATACTATTATAGCGTACACTGTAAAAAATAAATAGCGAAATTACAGAAAATAATTGTAAATATTTTACTATGAAAAATCTGTAATTTAATTTTACTATAAATATCATGTATTTCTACCTCAAAATTCTGTAATTTTTATATAATTCGTAATAATCACATAAAATAAGTAAGAATGACCTAATAAATATGTAAAATTGCTTAATTTTTGTAAATTGCATCATATACTTACATAAAATTGCAGCTTGCAATGCTTGCATATTATTATCTGTAATAATTCATCAAAATAATGAGACTTAGTGTACATATTTTGTGTAATAATATTAATAAAATATTTTAAGTGTAATTCATTCATTTCAAAATACATCTTTTATATAAATTTAGAAATGTGTGTAATTATATCAACAACAGTATTACAAAACTAAATAAATTTTAGCTATTTATGGAAAATTCCTGAGAGCAAATTTACTGAAGTTCTGTAAATTTACTAAAAACAAAAAACTGTATATTATGTATTTTTAAATAATTATATAAAATTCCAGCAGTTGAGTAATAATTACACCTCGAAATATTGGGCATCATAGTGTCTCAAGGTTTGTGGGTAAAATTACATATTTTTTTTTAGAGTGTATCTATTATCTGCAAATTCTAAAACCGAAATGAAACAGCTGGACCCAGGAATATGGATGCGTTTGAAAGTGAGTGGAAAATTTTTGTAAGTAACAAAAAAAAACATCGGGAACTCAATTTGAAAACGAAACAAACCCTTATTGGTTCTGGTGTTAGTCTTGCTATATATGGGGGGTTGAAAACTAGAACGTACGTCGTTTCAAGTGAATGTCCGTGGATATATGATGAGTCACCCTTTGCTTTACTCTTGCTTGGCCGATCTATAAAATGGTCTCCCTTACCATTCATACATTTTCGTGGTAGGTGGTTAATTGCGCCGTTATTTTGCTGGTAAGGTGATAATTGTTTTCAGTGAAACAGTAAAGCTCTTTTAAACGCTATGTAAGTTAACTCTTTTATTAACTTGGTAACAATCAATGAGGTGATTCGTAGACAATTTGTATTTTTTAATATATTTTTATTAATTTGCTTTCTTGACTGTCTGTCTGTTTGTTTGTTTATCTAGATGAGCACAAAAATTTTGAGTTTGACACATAAATAGCACAAAATTGGGCATAATTTTGGCATATTTCGTTTTGACTTTTGGCATACTTGAGAGGCTAACTTCCAAAACCTCTGTATTTACTCACTATTCAAAAATGTTAAAAAAAATACGGGTTTCTTATTTTTAACTTTAGTTTAACATAAAAAAAAAGACACAAATTTACTGAATGGACTTATTCATTTATATTTATTGAAAGTAGTAAATTTATAATCACTTTATTGAGATCTATTATATACTTAAAATATTTGTATCACTTAATCTGGGCTGTTATATTTATCAAAAATTAAAATATGATCCTTTATAATTGGAAGGAAAAGTGTAAGGATTCATTTAAAACCAATAAAAGCCAAAAACTTCACTTTCCAGAATAATCTTTAATTGATAATGGGTTTCGAATATTTTATATTAATCACATAATAACTCAACTACGCTTGTGCTATCTCAATTTAATTAATTTATAATTGGCTTTAGGCACTAAATTGCTGGATACGGTTTCTGTTTACTGTTTAATATTTTCGTCTTTAAATAATAAAAATAATTTTTACATATGTTATTATGTTTTAAACTTCAATTTGCACAAATCAAGAAGAAAATAAAACTAAACCATAATTAAAATTGCTGGGCACAGTCTCTGTTTGATGGTTAATATTTCGTCTTTATATAATAAAAATAATTTTCACATATGTTATTATGTTTTAAATTTCAGTTTGCACAAATCAAGAAGAAAAAAAACTAAACCATAATATTTGGAAAACTTATTATTCTCGAAATTTATAAGCCAATTCTGAACACTCTACGAATTTTTCGTAAATCTGTAGCTAACAGAAAATCTGTTAGAAAGATAGTTACAAATTTAGAAAAATGATAATTCTACGGGCGTGCGCTTATAATGTAACATCTTACAAATATGATCATGTATTTATATAAATCAGTAAGCTACAGATGTACTCAGAATTCTAATTTCGCTTAATACGTATTACGGGTTATCCATTCTGACTTTTCCTTTTACTGATGCGTATTTATTACATCTGGCGTTAATTTTGCATAACTTGACGTGCAAATAGACTAAATTTCAATTTTTATTATCTGGCGTTCATTAACTTATTTAACCCTTTAAAAACTATTTATAATTTAAATTATACGGACGCTACAGATTTACTCAAAATTTGTCCAATTAATCTATAATTTAAGTTTAACACAATGGATATCCAGGGTAGTGGACAACACCTATTTTTTGTGTTAGTTATTGGCGCAATTATCCTCCGTTTCTCGAGAACTTGCTTGTTGTCGGTTGCTAGGCTATACACACGGCATACGGCCAATGCGTATTGCATCGTTTTAGGTCCCTAACCAGCTGGTATGACTGTACCAAAATTTTCGTTGCATTACTGCTATATAGGGGATACGTTGTTTACGGATTTTCTCCCTCACGCGTTCAATGTTTTTCCGAAAGGATTTTCATTGCTGTAAACCAGTGTTTCTCAACTTTTTTCGAACAATAGTACCATTAACTTGGTAGATTTTTAATTACAGCACTCTAAAGTTTTTTTTTTATATATATTGTAAACAAATGTTGTAAGATTGAATGAAAATGATTACAAAACTATCAAAGAGACATAAAATGCTACGCCGGTTGAAAACCACTGCTGCAAATTCTCTCCCGTTTCCGTTTAGCAAACTTACTGCTCACTAGTTGCGCGTTTTATATTTATAATTTGCTACAACTTAGATTCCACTGAAATTAGTGTAAAATTAACTTTAATCTTATTAACATTGAACAAATAAATGTTAATAAGTGTATCTGTGAAATTAATATAATAATACTCAAATGTTGAGATTTTATTTTTCCCAAAATTACTCAATTATTCAATCAATGAATCGGCTTGTTAGGCTATGCATCAATGACTAGCCAGTTAACCATAGACACGTGTTTCGCTATTTAGGAGTTCATCAGTATGGTGATAAGTGTCCGAAGACAACTGATGTAGATGTTATTGTCTGGCTGGCTGTTATGCCAAGTAAATTGAAACGATGTAGTTCAGAAGAAATAAATATCACCAGTGCCATCTATACAATAATGCACTAAACATTTATGGTAACATTGAATAAATAAATGTTCGTAAGTGTATCTGTGAAATTAATATAACAGTACTAAATTGTTGACATTTTTTTCCTAAAATTTCACAAGTTACTTAATTATTATTAAATCGGCTTGTTAAGCTATGCATCAATAACTGGCCAGTTAACCATAGACACGTGTTTCGCTCTTTAAGTGTCTATCGTAAACAAGCCGATTCAATGATTGTGTAACTTGTGAAATTTTTGGGATAAAATAAAATCTCAACATTTGAGTATTATTTCATCTTATTATTATTTAATCTCCTGTCATTTTGACATTTTTTATTACTGACGACCCGTTTTAATCTTTTGATCATCTTCAGACTTGGTCCTAGTTTTATTTTATCTGTGTTTGTGGTTTGTGGTTTATATATATATATATATATATATATATATATATATATACACATTTTTACATAAAACATTATTTTTTATATAAACATATTTTGGGATCTATTATAGGGAAAAAAAAATCTTTTTACTAAAGTCTCACACCAAATTTTCGCTTTTTATGTATTATATCAACTATAAAGTAATATAAAAATGTAAGGTAATTTGAAAAGAAAAAAGTCAAAGGTGTATATAAAAAAAATCCTTTGATTTGATATTATGAGAGGTTGATACCAAAAGAAACAAGATTCAATTTCACAAGGAAATAAGCTTATTTGTATATATAAAATTCTTGTTTTATGTATAAAATAAATTTTGGCGGAAATGTTTAAAAGTTAGAAGACATACATGTAAACAGTACGTCATCAAGTGTTTTTTGACAGCATCAGAATGTGTGTGCGGTCGTACAGGTCTGTACTGGCCATTGGGAGTCTATTATTTATTATTTGATTTTTTTTTTAGCAATTTAGATTCTAATATGAGAGGTATATTTAATGAAATATTAAGTTGATGCATAATTATCAAGCGTTTTTGCAGTTTTTATTTGTTAATAAAAATTACTGTTTTGTTTAATTTTTTTAATAAAAATATCTTTTCATAATAAATATTGTTTAAAAAACGCCTGATAATTATGCATCAACCTAATATTTAGTTTTTAGATTTATCATCAATAAATTTGATTTAAAGTTGCTAATTTGGTTGCGATTTGATGTAGTTCCTGTTCTTATGTATGATTTTGGTATAACCAAAGACAGATACTACAACCTAGAAAGAGACGTATATTGTGAGGCTGGATAACCTATATTATTGTCTTGTGGTTATTTGAAAAATACACTTTAAAACATTATGTAATTTTATCTATAAACCATGAGACACTATGATGCCCAATATTTCTAGGTATAATTATTCAATCGCTGTAATTTTAACATAATTGTTTAAAAATACATAATATCACAACTATTACAAACATTATGATATTACCAACGGGATGGAAAAGTACATATGCATGTAATATTACAGTTTTTTTTAGTAAATTTACAGAACGTCAGTAAATTTGCTATCCGAAATTTACCATAAATAGATAAAATTTATTTAGTTCTGTAATATTATTGTTCGTATAATTAAATACATTTCTAAATTAACATAAAGGATGTATTTTGAAATGAAATACACTTAAAATCTTTTTTTAGTATTATTACACAAAATATGTAATAAGTCTCATTATTTTTTTACATAATTTAATAAGTTATACCAACAATATGTAAATCTACATTAAGTATGTGATGCAATTTGAAGAAAGTAAGCAATTTTACATACTTATTAGGTCATTTTTATTTACTTTACATGATTATTATGAATTATGTAAAAATTGTAGAATTTTGAGATAGAAATACAGAATATTTATAGTAAAATGATATTACAGATTTTTTTTATAGTAAAATTTTTCTTTTATTTTTCTATAATTTCGCTAATTTTTTTTACAATTTATTATGTCTTTTTTTTTTAAATTAACTTACATATCTCAATAAATATATAATTTTAGAACACGACATTTGGAACATAGCATTATTTAACGTAAAAGAATAATATAACATAATACATACATACGCAATCACGCTATGTACCCAAAAGAGAGTGGCCCAAACTCTTTCCACTATCTCGAAATTATATTTCTCCAAACATTCCTATCCCGAAAAGCAACTCTAGCTTCATCCACATTCATATGATACCTACTATTCCTACTATTTGGAAACTTTCGCCCACGCCAAACACTCTTTCAATCATACCACATCTATCTACTCATATAATACAATCGAAATAAAAAAAAAATCGATAGCCTATTGAGTAAATCATTTCATGGTACAATTTAATATCTCAATCCGGCTCTGCGTTCATATGTTTCTTAATGCTTCTCAGTTCTCAAACATCAACTTTTGTGTGCCTTTTCATTTCGTTAATAGAGGAAATGCTAAAATCTACTTTATATTGAAATCAAGCATATATAATATAATCAAAAACAAATTTGAAAATGGTGAAATAAAAAATAGCTTTTCAAATACATATTTATTTGTAAATGTTTTAGTTATTTATGTCAAAATTTAAATGTGTACGATATACAAAAAAAAAAATAAAAATAAAGTAGTGTGCCTGTTTGATAACTTATAATTCAAAAAATAATAAACTGAAGATTAATTTAATTTAGAGTCCTTGCGATAACATCAACAAATATATATTTTTTCCTAGTGTATTTAAGAATAATATTTAATTATTAAAATTATTCTACAACGCGTTTTCTTTAAAAGAGATAAATGTTAGCCCACAAATAATAAAATAATAATAAATCTGATCTGATTTCAATAGCATCACTGATATTGGCAACACTGGTTACTTTACCCATCGCATTATAAACCTATCGTTTGGTAAACGTCTATTTTTTACTGTGTCTGTAATGTGTAAACTGTAAACTTTAGAGACGGCCGAAGATAAAATAAAATAATACTTTTAATAATTTAAAAACAATTCTAAATATATTTCGCGATTGCACACTTCAAAATATGTCATCTGTTTACTATAAATACTAGAAATACTATTGCACAAACGTAAATAAAGTTATACATTTATGTAAAGTGTGTATGTGATTATTTATTTATTGTAGCATATGTTTTCGTATATTTTTTACGTAATTGTGGTTATGTTACACATAAAAGAGGTCGTAGACAGGGTTGGACTGGCCCACCGGGGCACCGGGCTATCCCCGGTAAGTCGTCATCATTATGGGGCTGGCGATAGTCAAAAAATTAAAACCGATGTCTGAGTTTTAGAAAAATTTAAGAAACAAATTATCTCAAAAACATCGATATGTTTTGAATGACGGAATATATTCATTCATTCATTATATATATATATATATATATATATATATATATATATATATATATATATATACCGGGTGTTCGTTCGTCAAGTTCGTATGGGCGTTTAACATGTAATTTCGATAAATTGCGATATACTACTAAAAGTTCTATATATATACTACTAAAAGTTCTATAATTTGGTTTTAGTTTTAATTTGCTAGCACGTGCCGTTTGGGCGCTAGAATTTTTTTTTGATTTTTTGGTTTTCATTTTTTTTTCTCAAAAACTATGAGGTATAAGAAAATAAGCATGATATGGAAAAATGCGGAATAATGAGTACTATAATTTAGTGAATAAACCATTATTTTAGGACGCATCGTTTAGTAGAAAAAATTGAATTTTTGAAAATCTCTCAAGGGGGTTGGTACCCTTGCGATTTTTTCAAAATAAGATTTTTTAAAAATTTGCTCAAAAAATAAATAATAAATTATAGTACTCATTATTCCGTATTTTTCCATATCATGTTTATTTTCTTACACCTCATAGTTTTTGAGAAAAAAAATAAAAACCAAAAAAATCTAAAAAAAATTCTAGCGCCCAAACGGCACATGCTAGCAAATAAAAACTAAAACCAAATTATAGAACTTTTTATGCCCTATCAAAAAGTATTCTAAGTATTTCTTCGAATTCAACTCGAGAAAGTAGTATATCGCAATTTATCGAAATTACATGTTAAACGCCCATACGAACTTAACGAACGAACACCTGGTATATATATATGAATATTTTATTTATATTTATAATGAATCCGATGGCGAACAAACTGAAACCGGAGAAGATGAAATCAATGTAACAAACTGTAGTAATACCTACTTGTAGAAATTGCATTGTCTGTTGTTTTTCAGTTTTACAAAAATTTAATCTTCACACATTGACATATGCTAATTTATTCATTGCATATAAATTACTGCTAACATTATCTTCCACTTAAGTATCATGCGAACGAATATTTTCAAAATTAAAGTACATTTTAAACAGATTGCAAAATTGTTTAAGTCAGAATAATTTTGAGGCTTTTATTCTCATGTTATGCGAGAAGAATATAATATAATGACTTACCTTTAGTTTAATACGTTCATCAACATAATATTTGCCACTTTCTACCTTAAGAAATGCCTAATTCAATTTAAATTTTAAAAAATTCCAAAAAGAGTCATTTATCACAAATCATTGGTTAACTTAGATTTAAATAAAGAATTATATGTAAGTATATATGTGTTTATTAGAATAAAAAAATATTAAAACATAATATATTTGTACAATTTTGGGATATAAGGTCATTTCCATGTTTATTAGAATAAAAAAAATATTAAAACATGATATATTTGTACAATTTTGGGATATAAGGTTTAAGAATATAAGGATATAATTTTCTAACCAGTTCAACCCTGGCCGTAGATAAAGTAATATCGTTGAGTTAAAAATAAAAAAAAATGTGCAAGGTTGAAATCTGTCACATGGAACGTTTTAATAGACAAATTTTACTATTTGTTTCTGTTTCGTTGATCAAAGTCACCAGAGACAAATTATTGCCACAAAAAAATTCTTTAATTTTTTTTTACTTTTTATCACTTTGACTGGAAGGAAAATGTGTGGTATAGTGTTCGGTAATGTCTGTAATATTAAAAAACATATATATATATATATATATATATATATATATATATATATATATATATATATATATATAAATCCTTCACATAGCCTCTAGATGACGAATTCGAACTTAGTTTATGTGAGTGTTTGTGTGTTTGCGTCGTCAGCTTGTTCGCTCGCTCGCTCGGTCGTCAGTCAAAATTTTGCGATCCTAGACGGTTCAATAGATTTTAAAGAATTTTCGGGATATGTTTATTTAGTGCCCAGGATGGTCATGCGATTTTATTTTGTCCAGTGATCCCAACTTTCCGAGAAAAAATTACTAAAGTTTTTAAAAATTCATTGTGGTTATATTATTTATCCGATTTTGATCAAATGTTCAGAAAAGATTTCTCTAGTGCTCACATAAATTAGATAATTTTATTAAAATACAGTGTTGCCAATTTTCACTAATCAATTTCGTACCCGATTCCCTTAGTTATACTACATACCCCACGTAAAAATCTCATTTCCACAACAGTCATTTTTCTTTAATGCTTTTACAGCCAAACTCAACATTTACTGCCATACACATCAACGTAGGCACCAAAACAAATAAAATAAATAAATTAATTTTATATTAATTTATTATCGTATATAAAATAATATACAGGGTGTAACAGAATAACTATTCCTAATTTTCAGAAATAATAGAGTGCACTTAGAGAAACATTCTTTATTATAAACTAGTGTCCGGAAATTTCTCGGTGCCAAGATTCAATAGATATCGTTAAAAACAATTTTAATCAAAACATCAAAGAGTAGTTAAGTTAATGAACATTTTATTAGAAATAATAGCGCATTAAACTTTATAAAAATTGTTCGAAGTTACGACCACCATTTTCGATACACAAGTTGTAACGATGTACAATCGACTGCCGAAAAAAAAAAAAAAATTTCCGGACATTAGTTCATTGATAAAAAATGTTTCTTTATATGCCCTCTATCATTTCTGAAAATTAGGAATAGTTATTCTGTTACACCCTGTATATTTTTGTTACTTTAAATGTTGTCAACAAATAAAAGTTATATTTTTTTTATTTTAAAATTTTATTGATGCATAAAAATTACTATAATATTTAAACATTTGTTTATTTTCTCTTGATCTTAATGGCATCATAAAATCTATGAAATTCTTCATATTTCAAGACATAATAATATTTATTTTATTTGTCATTTTTAAACGAATCATTTATTTATTTATTTATTTAGTTTCTGTTTTATTATTATTTAATGTTAAAGGTTTTTTTTTATATATAAAATATTTATCTATATTTTATTTATTATTCATGAAACTTCGAATTATTTTTTCTTTCTAAAAAATAAATTTTATTTTTCTAATTTGAGTTCTGAAAGATTTTTTACTATGTTAATTTTTTTTTTATAAATTTTATTTATTTTATTTGTTAATTAATATTCAGAGTCAGTATTATTATAAAAGAGGAAGCTTATTTGAGAGTTCGTGTGTTCTCTATACACTTCTAGATTCTTTAATCAATCCGGATCAAATTTTACACAGCTACTTTTTAGAACATTGAATTGCGTATTTATTTTAAGCACATAGTTAACTAAATAATTACCTGACAACTCTTTACTTTGTTAAAATGCTTTGTAAAATAATTAAACTGATTGCATCTCAACGAACATCATGTAATTTAACTAATAATAAAAATCTGAAAAAACATTTTGTATTTTTGAAATCGAAAAATTTAAATAAATATATATCTCGTACAATCAAAACAGTAAATAGATTAAAAAGCTTTTTTCATTTATAAAATAGAATTACGAACAAACTAAGCACACATTTAGCGCTGTGAATAAATTTTATTAGCGATAAAATAGGGCCGTAAAATTTAAGTTAACAAATAAAAGTCAAGTGCTAAGAGACACATAAAAAACCTGATGAAAAACGCGGCTTGTCTAAATCAATTCCAATAAATATTTTGGCGAATGCTACCCAACATAATATAACTTAGTCAATGTATATATACTCGTACCAAAAACTCATTAATAACTGTCTATTTTATATAAACTTTTTTAAAACAGATGAAAAACAAAATAATATACTTTCATTTATTTACTAATTAGATCAAAGATATTTATCGATGACCATTTTATTTGACTTTTTTATTTGTATAAATGACTGTTTTTTTTTTTGCTAAAAATATAATAAAATTGGTAAAATATTTATTACAATATTATTACTGCAGGACATAAAATTAAATTAAATTGATTCTATTGACTATAGCCGGATGAAAGATTGAAAGGTTACGGGTTCAAATCCAACTAGGTGACAAAATTATTTTTCATTTTATATTACAATAGAACCTGTAGGGTGAAAATTGTCCAGATATATGACTATTAAAATTGTTTCCACGTAATACAGGTACACATAATGTTTTTCTCGGAAAGTTAGCAACACTAGAAAAAATAAATGTATCTATCCATCTTGGGCACTAACTGAACCTACCCTGAAAATTAGTCGCAAATCGGATGAATGGTTTAGGAGGAAATGCATTTACAAAAAACGATCAAACTACACATATCCGTAAACCTTCATAAGCTAAGTACAGATTCGTCATCTAGAGGCTATATGAAGGATTTATATATATATATATATATATATATATATATATATATATATATACATACAGTGTGTTGACTTGGACCGTCGTACATAGGGATTTAGCATGTAAAATCAGACATGTGCGATTTCCTGCTTCCCAAATTATTTTACAAAAAAAACCTTATGATAAATGTTTTAGGGCATACTTTTCTGCATGTAAATCAATTACTAAAATTTTTTTGGAACCTTATAATTGGAACAAAAAATCAAACAAATGCTAATGCACGGCCGATTAATGCCATTTTCAGTCAATTTCTTGACAACTTTAGGGCTAGTTCCTGACGTTGGGATGGTTCCAAAAAAAATTTTGTTGATTGATTTACATGTAAAAAAGTGTTTCCTAAAACATTTATCCCACAGTTTTTTTTTGTAAAATAATTTGGGAAGCAGGAAATCGGACATATCTGATTTTACATGCTAAACCCCTATGTACGACGGTCCAAGTCAACACACGGTATATATATATATATACAGTGGCGCAACCAAGGGGGGGGCCGACGGGCCTCGGCCCCCCCCAAGGCTAGCAGAATTAGCACAATTTTTATTCGTTTAGTCATATATTCAGCAGTCACTTTTGATGCTACAATTATTTACCCCAAAATATTGAGCAAACATTCATTATTTTAAACTATTAATTATTCGATTCATGTAAGATAAAGTGAAAATCTGATTAGTATTTGCTTTTTTTTTGCTTCTCCAAGATAAAATTTTTGGGCCCCCCCCAAGACAAAATCCTGGCTGCGCTACTGTATATATATATATATATATATATATATATTTTAAATTTTAAACAATATGTCATTGTGATTGTGAGAAGAGCGAACGAATTCTCTAATAAGACATCTTTGTGCAAAAATCACAAAGTAGTCAATTTAAGTATTACTCCAGCAGGGTTGTCCTAGGCCATGCAGGGGGCACACAGAGTTTGGGATCCTTTTAGAAAGTCAAAAAAAAACAAATGTGAATGAAAACATCAGTATGTACTTTCATTTAGTGACTTCATTGGTCATTACGGTTAGCTTTTCACAAATCGGAATATAAGTAAAGTGATTACTGTTTTGAATTGAACTTAGGTTAATGATATTTTCTTCCGGAATTTCTGTTGTGCAACATTTAGTAAAATTTTGTTCATTGTTTAAAAAATATTTAGAAATCTCATCGGGTTTTCGATTTACATTCAAATTTAGTAATTTTAACGGTAATTTTTACTAAATACACTAAAAATTGAGCTATTCTTTTTCGGTGTAAACAACGACGTCGGCATTTTGGGGCCCCTCATCAAGCCGGGGGCCTTGAGCTCGTGCCCCATGCGCCCTTATGGAAAAGGCTGAACTGTACTCCTGCGACGTATCGGTAATTTTAAACTGGAAAATATCTGCATAGCCATGACCTAGTTAGATTTATTTTATCCGATTGCCAATATGACATGATTTTATAACCTGCATCTATAATTTTATTTCGAAAATTTGCATAGAAAACTGCAGGTTATGTATGAACTTACGCTGCCTATAAAATAATGCAAACACGAGTATATCGGTTTTCTATTCGACGATAACCTATCATTTAGATTTCCTTCTGGTTCTTTTACAGTTTTATTCTAAACATTACATTTGAAGTTGTATATTTATTTTTATATAATTTACCAAATAATTCAAAGGTGTCTTTGCTGCTTCAATTTAATGACAAATGCCAAAAACATATCATAATTAACCAAATAGAGGGTTCGTGCATAATTATCAGACGTTTTTTAAACAATATTTATTATGAAACAAGAAACATAAAAATTCAACAATAACATTTTTAAATGAATATTTCGGATCGTAGTCACCATATTATGACGAATATAAGAAGTATGATTATCAACAAGCATTTTTATAACCTGGAAATAAAATAATATTTTTATTAAAAAAAATAAAAACTAAACAACAATACATAATAAGCATGTATAATCAAAAATCAAAAAAATTATAATTGTTTACTCATATGTTCGTTTGTGTCTGTTCAAAAAATAGTTTATTGTACAAATTTGATAATTTTTTTTGTTATTAATAAATTAATAAGTTGTTATTAAACACATGTTAAATATGTATATAAACAGAGTAAAAAAAATATTTCTCTATAATTTATTTAAGGACATCCAAAACATGACGCACAAAATGACGTAAGCCAAATACCACCATAACAAAAATATAAAAATATAACTTATATTTCAAAGAACTAAAATGTCTTTTCTTTTCTAAACACCCTATATATAAACAATAAGCTATATATTATTTAAAATGAGTAACTAAATTCATAGCTAAACATCCTAAAACATAAATAATTTCTAATATAATCTCAAAATATATATTTACGTAACTAATTTTTTAAAAAAATCTACTGTGGCTACCACAGAACCGACCGTCATCGTAGATCGTATTAAATAAATTTATGGAATAGAAAAATTTGTATAACAACAACTACTGTGTTGACATGGTAATTAAAAACAAAATTGTCGTCATAAATATTTACAGAATTAAATATGTCAAAAAATATGAAAAATTATAAAAAAAATACTTAGCCGTATCGAAAAATGTTCCAAATAAAAGTTGTTAGTTAGTTAGCAATTAAATATATTTTTTCGAAATGTGTCTCGGCTGTTGCGAAATATTTGTAAAATATATGAAAGTAACATCGGTAAATTACAACTACCGGTTGGCAGATCTTTATCAAAAGTTGATCAAATTGATCTTAAATATGAAATTTTATAACAATCTGTTCATCCGAATTTGCTATACACGTGTCCACAGACCGACAGACGGATATCTTGCTAAAAACAGTTGATTCGAGACTTTAATTATTGACTACTTGAATTACAATATGAACATGTCGTTGTCCTAGGTTCCGCTATCTCTATCTTAAGCTAGCTGTACCCTCGATTTTTTTTTTAAATAAAGAGCCTAAAATTTGGAAATAGAACACTTAAATAGCCTATAATTAGTCTTTAACTCTCCAGTAGTTTCCATATCGATTTGGCGAAACGGCTCCGTTAGTTTTATGGACGTATTGCACGTACATCGGACAATTCTGAACTAATAGCAAACTGATTTGATATTAGGAAGGAACAAACCTATTTATTATTTCTTGATATTCTTCAAATATCTTTCTCGAATAAAATATTAAAACAAAATAATTTTCTATTTTTCAGATATCGACAGTCGCGGTTCTCAGCGCGGCGAATTCGTAAGAGAGTCGTGTTTAAACACGGCGATTGTAACGTGGTGCATGTAAATGTCGCAAAACGAAGACGAAGATACCTGCAGGACATCTTCACAACATTGGTGGATGCGCAATGGCGATGGACATTACTTGTATTCGCATTAAACTTCCTGTTATCATGGTTGGGGTTCGCTATTGTTTGGTGGTTAATCGTCTTTACTCATGGCGATTTACAACTTGACCATTTTGTAAGTTTATATTTTCCATTTACTAAGCTTCAAATATAGGAAATTCTCAAGACTGTATTATTATATGCGCTACTAAATATGTATCATTTCTTTTTATCATTAGTCATTTTAATCGTATGTTTTGCACGTTTTGTATTATTTATAAGATTCTATTTATATGCTTTAATTTACTAAAAATACTGATTGTAGTATGAATGTTGACTTATTGTTAGTATATATACAGGGTGATTTATGACGTCAGGGAAAAACTACACCGGATGATTCCTATGAGCAATCTAAATAAAAAAATTCAAATAAACATATGTCCGAAAATGCTTTCTAACGGAACTGTAGTCGTTAGAAGTTTATTACATGTAACATCAATCGCGTTAGCCTTATTTATTAAATCAGGAAAAAAACAAATCATAAACTTCTGAATATTTGTAAAATTACTGATTGATTTTCTAACATTTTCTTTAAACACTAGTAAACCAATAACCAATTTACTAGTTTATAAATTTTTGTACACACATAAATAAATATTTAATAAACAATTTTCAATAATTAAAAATTTAAGACAAATTTTGTCGGGACGCAGTAAGTCATAACTAGTAAATTAGTTTAAACAAAATTTTAGAAAATCAATCAGTAATTTTACAATTATTCAGAAGTTTATGACTTGTTTTTTTTTTTCCTGATATAATAAATAAGGCTAACGCGATTGATGTTACATGTAATAAACTTCTAACGGCTACAGTTCCATTAGAAAGCATTCTCGGACATATGTTTATTTGTAATTTTTTATTTAGATTACTCATAGGAATCATCCGTCATAAATCACTTTGTATATATTGATAGGAGTAGATTACTAAAGTTTAAAACATGTAAAAACTAGAACAATTATCATGTCGCTTTTAAGGTGTACTAACGTCCCCTAAAAGGATGCAGAAAAGACCGTAAACACTCTGTATTTTTATTTTATTTATATATTTTATAATCACAAAATAAAGACAGATCAAATTTTTTATTGTTATTCTTACAATTAGTCAGATTATTTAAAAAAAATCTATTTGTTTTATACATTTTTATTATAAAAAAAATATTTACTTTTTATTTTTGTTTCAAAAAGGGACGAACAATATAATTTAATATTTACATTAATTATATTTTACACTAATAAGCTAATAGTATAGTATTTCTTGATAAATATAACAAATTGCTATATAATAATAGTACAGGCAATGATAAATTACTAATGAGAAGTTAATTAGAAAATTACCTAATTAGATTTATTTGCAAATATATGTATAACAATGCTTTACATGCATGTCTGATTGGTTGCAGCTATTCAATCTATAGTTCCATATTTATATTTAACATAATCTCATATATTATTAATATTTTTAATTATATAAAATAATATATTTTATATTAGTTTGCAAATGAAGTCTAGTTAGTTAGAATTCTATAATTTGTTTTCTAATAAGTTTATATAAATTAATATAACAGCAGGGCTTCGAACAGCAGGGTTCAATTAAAAAATATATATCGGTTCGGTTTCGGTTTTTGTTATGGTAAAAATAACGGTTTTTTTCGGTTTTCGGTTCAGTTTTGAGTGATTAATTATTTTCTACCATAATTTAGAATATAAGTATTATTCCTACTTTTATAATCGGCATACTACATAAATTGATACAATAATATAATATGAATAATAATAATAATTTATTAATTAAAAATATAATAATTAGAAGTATATAAATATGTGATAGTAATATAATTTATTATTCGAAACTTATATAATTTGTATGTATGTTTTAATTATATAATAATATAATAAGATAACATATGTTAACGTAACAAATTCTTGTATACAGGATTTTTATTTATTTACTAGCTTTCAGTATTTGAATGATAGCTTTCCCGTTATGCGTTGCTGCGCAACTGCACAAAAATTCAGTATTCGAAAGATTATGAGTGCCAGAAACTTTCGCGGGAGCGTACTCAACAACTTCCCAAAGTTTCATGGCGATCGGATGAATGGTGTAGTAATGCATAAAAGTCAAGCAAACAGACAAACAGACATACACTCGTTTTTATATATAAAGATAGATAATTAGAGAAAAATTACAATTATTTCTAATTATTAAAATATTTTCCAATGTAATGTAATGTAATGTAATTTCAACTATTTAAAGGTTATTAAAAGCAAAGTTATTATCAAAAAATACACCTGCCTGAAATTCCATAATTCCTAATTTTATTTTTAATTTCAATAACTGAGTATTCATCCACAAGAACCAAACCAAATACTCTTTCGTGTAAGACGATGAGATGCGACTTGCGACTACGCCATGAGACTTATCGAAATAAACCGAACTTTTTTTTTCATTCCAGCAAAAATAACGGTTTTTTTTTTGTTTTCGGTTCAGTTCCAGTTCGAAACGCTGTATTTAATTATGTAAAATAACATATTTAATATTAGTATACAAATGAAGTCTAGCTAGTTAGAATTCCTGTAATTTTTTTTTCCAATTGGTTTTATGAATTAAGATAACCGGCTTTGAACAAATACAAAGTTTTATTATTATTATTAAATCCTCTTTTCTAGAATGGCAACACTTCATGGACGCCCTGCGTTACAGAAATCCACGGCTTCACGTCGTGTTTCCTCTTCAGCGTTGAAACCCAGCATACGATCGGCTACGGTGCCCGTTACACCACGGAAGAATGTCCCGAAGCAATTTTCGTCATGTGTCTGCAGAGTATCGCCGGTGTGTTCATACAGGCTTTCATGGTCGGTATTGTGTTCGCCAAACTATCCCGGCCGAAGAAACGCACCCAAACTCTACTATTCTCGCGTAATGCAGTCATCTGTCATCGTGATGGTCAACCCTGTATGATGTTCCGGGTTGGTGATATGCGCAAGAGTCATATTATCGAAGCGCATGTGCGAGCACAGTTGATTAGGAATAAGGTTACGAGAGAAGGCGAGCATTTACCATTCTTCCAGCAAGAATTGAAGGTATGCAAGGTATTTAATTGTTTTATATTATTTTATCTAGGTTAAGTTAAATAATTTAATACATACAGTGGTGGATTTAACGTTTAAGGGACCCGAGGCTTTAAACAATTCCGGGACCCCATCGCCGTATCGAAAAAATAGTCGTAAACTGGGGGTCGCCTTCCCGGGTAGAAAATTTAGAAAATATTTAAAATCGTTCTTAATGTGAACAAAAAATTATATTTATCCAAAAATTGAATTCATATAACATAGTAGTAAACACCAAAAAATTAATGTAGGGTAATACAATTACATAGAATTAATGGTCGACAGTTTAACTTTGTGAAATTCTTTGATAGATAAAAGGTTTTCAAAAATACACATTTTGAAAAACTTTACTAAACTTTTCATACGTCAACAGACTTAAAAGTTTAGTGAAATTTTACAAAATGTGTATTTTTGAAAACCTTTTATCTAACAATTACATATTATAATAGAAAAGTAATATAATAGTAACAACATATTTATTTATTTTAAAGTTATGTACCACTATTAAGAGAGACTCCCAATTGCAAAAAAAAAAACCTATTAAATAAAAAAATGTTACAAAAGCTAGCTAAAGCCAAAAAGAATTATTTTTTTGCAAAAAACTAAACAAATTACGAACACGGAATATGAAAGTAATTTTAAAATACAATTATTGGAAGAAGAATCCAAGCCCCAAATTATGTTTGGTCGTTTCAGTTACTGTAAATAAAAAATAAATATAAAATAAAATTTATTTCATACGAAATAATAGGACCCCCTGGCTTGTGGGACCTCAGACGACTGCCACTACTGCCTCCACCGCCTGTGCGGAAATCCGCCACTGCATACATACATACATACACACATACACAATCATCACGCTATGTACCCAAAAGGGTGTGGCACAAACTAAGTATTACCATTGAGTAAATATATACAAAATTGTCAAAATTATAGTCTTATCGAATTAAATTTAGCGAATTTTTGAATCATTTCTATAAGAGCATATCTCGAAAATTATAAGTTTTCACGAAAAATGTGTAGAATTTTTTCGATAGAGAAAAACATGCTAAAAATTGTCAAATATATAGTTTTATCGAATTAATCTTAGCGAATTTTTGAATCATTTCTATAAGAGCATAATATTTCGGAAACTATAAGTTAATGTAAAAATATATTTCTTTAATCAATGGTATTACAGATTTATTTTACATATGAAACCAGTATTAATAAACTTTCAGAGGTTGCAAGACCCGAGGCGACAAAATCAATGATATTAAAAATAAAAATAAGAAAACTAGAATCTAAATAATTTTAAAAAACTGTACAAACACATTTATCAAATTCCTATTTAATAATAAACTAAACAAAAGTCTACAATTTCAAATAATTTATCTTTGAAATTTGATCATTCGTTCCGCAATGTCTTAATTAGTTGTCTTGTTAATAAAATTAATTTGTGTAAATTAGATTATAAATTACAATGCAGTTCATTACACTGCTTGTACAAACTATGTATAAAAGAAAAAAAAAAAAAGACAAACATCGTTATTTATATTTCATGGCTTTAGTAAATAAATTTATCTAATAAAAACCAACATTTGATATTGCAAATCTTTTTATTATTAGGAAATCTTCAGTCAGGTTCGTTCTCTCTTTTTTATTGCAAACTTTATCTTTTAATTAATTTTAATATTAATATTACAAATCAATAAATAGTCTACTTGTTTATTTAATTTTTCCCTCTTTTATGACTTCAAAACACGAGCATAGAAATAGTTAAAGTTGTCTAGCTCATTAAAATCTAATAATAAATCAAATGCATTTGCAATTTTGTTATAGTAATATTGGTAATGTAATTTGTAGTTATTTTGTATTAACATCAAAGTAAGGTTATACATGCAAAAAGGTACCTTCACTCGTCGAAAGTTTCTCTGAGTAGAAATAATGCTTCTTCCGTTTTTCAAATAAAAAGTTACGATATTTTATCCTTTCTGCAGGCGTATATTGCTCGATATCGAAACTCTCAAGTATTTATTTTAATCTAAAAAAAAAAAGGGAAACTCAATAAATATTAATTCCAGAAAGAATTATTGAAATTAAAAATCGTAAAAGTTCTTCTGCGCCACCCATTGTGAAGGTACACTTTTGCGCCACCCTGTATTTGCTAAAGTTACATATATGTATTTACATTATACGGGGTGTCTGCTGAATTAGGGCCACTGAAAATAAATTTTTATACATAAACATAATGAAATAAAATTTTACATGCCCACATAAATTATATAATATAAATTTTACTAATATATAGTGTTATCAACTTTTCCAGAAAAAAATTACTAAAGTTTTAAAATTTTTACTATAGCTACATTATTTATCCAAGATTAATAAAATTTTCATAAAATATTCTCACAGAAATTACATATTTTTAAAAATAGGCAATGTTGCCTACTTTTCTAAAAAAAATTATTAAAGTTTAAAAAAAATATAATGGCTGGGATTGATAAAATTTTCATAAAAGATTCTCTTAGTTAGTGCTTACAAAAATTATATATATATATATATATAAATATAAAAAAATTACTAAAATTTAAAAAAAATGTGTAATGATTATATTATATAAGTATCTGAAATTGATTAAATTTTTACAAAAGATTCTTTTAATGTTCTAAAAAATTATATAATTTCACTATTATACAGTGTTGCCAACTTTTAGAGAAATACTTTTTTTAGTATTTATATAATGTCAAGGTAGTTAATATATGGGTTTAGGTTTATCCATATACTTCAAATCTTGTTATAATTTTTAATTTGGAAATACTACGTTGACATGCTACTTTAGTAGAAGATAACATTAAAATAAATTTATATAAAATAAAATAATATTACTGTATGCTCTGTTATATAAATTATATTTCCACAAGAAATTAAATTCTGAGAATATATTTTATTTAATTTTTGGTCACAATATGTTCGTCATACACATATAGGCATAAAATATGTCATTTAAACCCGAAATAAATATAAAATAATTTCATAGTCTCACGCCTTCTACTAGGAACAGCCCACCGGAAAATATCCCGGTGTCCCGTCGGCCCAGTCCGCCACTGCACAGCGAAAATTTCAATTTACTCATAATGCGATTTGGTATATAACGAATAAATACTTCGCCAACTTAAAACAAACGTAATATAAACAAATATAAATTAAATAATTATAATTTACGTCGCGTCGTAATATTAATTTTATTACAACTTGAGAGAATATTTCTTGTTTGTTTAATTTATTTTAATCTGTAAGCAATAAATGAAAATTGTCTATACAATGTATTTTTTAAAAGTTAAAAATTCTATTTAAATAAGACGTAAATACATGAAATTTCCTAGATGCATAGCACGTTTTCTGCAATAACTTCTCGTTTTATAGATTGTTTACTATGAAATGCGAAATAGTACATTAACTTTACACGATATTGAACGTTTACTCAACAGTTCAAGTGACATAGAAAATACGTACAACGCAATAACATTTTTATATCATATCTATATAATGTTAGTGACATGTTCTTTATTTCATATAATCACTCTGTGTACAAATACGTAACGATTTTAATTAATTTTAGAATACTTAATTATTTTGATTCCACGCAATTAAAATGGATATCTATTATTATAGTTGGCATCTTATTTACTACTAGAATCAGGGATGAAAGTAGAACAAAAACAAATGTCTTCCCCAGAATGTAATTAGTATGGTATTACTGAAAAACAAATCGTAATTGTATTATAAATAATGTTCTATTAATAACACTAGCCGACAAGGTTTTTGTGACATAATCCAAATTAATATTTATAATTTTTTTTCAATTATTATTAATGTATATATTTTTAATAATAATAGACGTTTATTTAGCTAAAATACTAATAATACTAATAATACTACTAATAATATACTACTAATAATACTACTAATACTAATAATATTAATAAAAAAAATTTATAAACGCCTTTATTATGAGCAATTTTTAACACACCAAATTAACGATGCTTGTCTATATATTAAATATACATAATACATATTAAAAGTTGTTACCACTTTGACTGCAAGGAAAAAGTGGTGTAGCGTTTGGTACGGTGTCTGTAGCATTTTCAAAATAAAAAAAATTGTATAGAAATCCTTCATATAGCCTCTAGATGACGAATCTGAACTTAGTTTATGTGGGTATATGGATGTGAGTCGTCAGCTCGCTCGGTTGTAAGTCAAAATTTTGTGGCCGCAACTCCTCCTAGACGGTTCAACCGATTTTAATGAAATTTTCAGGATAAATTTGTTTAGTACCCAAGATGGTCATGTGGTTTTATTTTTTTCCAGTGATGCCAACTTTCCGAGAAAAAAATTACTAAATTTTTTAAAATTCATATTGGCTACGTTATTTATCCGATTTTGATCAAATTTTCAGAAAAGATTTCCCTAATACGCCCATTAATTATATAATTTTATTAATGTCCAGTCTTGCCAACTTTTCAAGAAAAAATTACTAAAGTTTTAAAAAATTTATTATGGCCATGTTATTTAACCGATTTTACTCAAATTTTCACAAAAGATTCTCCTAGTATTCATATAATTTATGTAATTTTAACAAAATACAGTGTTACCAACTTTCCAAGAAAAAAATTACCAAAATTCATTGTGGCTACATCATTTATTCGATTTTGATCAAATTTTCAGAAAAGTTTCTCCTAGTGCCCACATAAATTATAATATTATTAAAATACAGTGTTACCAACTTTCCGAGAAATGTCAAAGTGGTCTCTATATGGGTTTACCCATATACTTCTAAACTTGTTTTTGCAATATTTTTTGTTGACATTAAAAATACCCATATCATAAAATAGTACAATATTTTTCAGAACTCATTGTATTAAAATAAAAACTGTTCTAGGATAAAATTCTGTTTAATTAGTGTATAAAAACGATATTTCGACGAAATTAAATGCTCGTCTTCATCAGGTTAAAATTGATCAATGACATTAAAGTAAATATTGTACGTAGCAACAAATTACTAGGTAACATATAAGTAACTAGATCAGAAGAATTATAGATTTTCAATTAATGGAAGCCAAATTTGATTTAACTTAGATAAATAAAATTTGGCTTCCAATAATTAAACATTTATAAGTCCTCTGATCTAGTTACTTATATATTACCTAGTAACTTGTTTCTAGGTACTGTTATTTATTGTAAATGTCATTAAATAATTAAACAGAATTTTATCTTAAAACACTTTTTATTCATATAAGTAACTAGATCATAAGAATTATAGATTTGTAATTAAAGGAAGCCAAATTTTATTTAACTCAGTGCCTTTGTTATTCTTTTCTTTATCTTTTTGTCATTGATAAATTTTAACCTGATCAAGACGAGCGTTCAGTTTCGTCGAAACGTCGTTCTTATAAAATATTTGAACAGAATCTTATCCTAAAACAGTTCTGGAAAATATTTTACTATATTGTTATAAAATAGTTTTCAAAATTATATCTAAATGAATAACTACTTTTAGTAGGTATATGAGTTAATTTAAGAAGTTATTTAAGAATAAAACAGGAAATAATAAATAATAGCGGCTTAATTTGTACACTTTGTACTAATAATATATTGCCCTAGTGCAAAAAAATTAAAGCTAATTTTATGCATGTTGTCATATTTTCGTAACTGCATTGCATTTCCTTGAGAATTTAAACTGAAAAATATATCAAAACATAAGTTAAGTATTCTTTTGAGAAACTTTTCAAATAAACCGACTATTTTGATTTACGGATCAATTGACGTCACAAACTTTACTGTGATTTTCAAGGAAATACCAAGCGTATTGGAGAAATTACTCATGTGCACATAATAATTTGACACAAGAAAGTAATTTTATTTTAAGAAAACAAAAAGAATTAAATAATTTATATATTTAGACATAATTATTTATGTTACTATGATTTATATTTTAACAGGTAAATTGCCTGAACGAACGAAAAATACAAACATTTATACACTCTCCAAACTAAGTTCTAATTAATTATCTAGATGCTATATTTTCGAATTTAATATAATTTAATTTTTGACGTAATATTACAGACAAAGCATCAACGTCTTTTAGACCACTTCTTTTAGTCGAAAGAATAATAAGTAAAAACTAACTGGTTAGTTATATTGTTTTACATTTCGGAAATATTTGAACAAATTTGTATTTAATATTATTTTGTACGTAAATAATTATTTAATTAAAAAACATTTAATATACCACGTTTTTAACACGGACTAAAAAGTATAAAATAATTTCTCCTAGTCCCATACAAATTTATAACTCCATACAGAAAAACACGGGGCAACGACAGCTACTCCCTACACTCCTATTGCTTGCGCCACACGTTTTTCTCTATGGGGTTAAGAGAAATTATTTTATACTTTCTAGTCCGTGTTAAAAATATAGTATATTAATTTTTTTCTATTTAAATAATTATGTTCTGTTTTTATTCTTGTTCAACTTTAATTTTAACCTAATTAATTATAATTATATAATTATATTTAATAACTTTAATTTAATACTTCTAATATTATTAATTAATTAATCAATTAATTAATACAACATTGTTAACCAATTCTGAGCTATGTTTAAAGTTTCAAGTCTCTAACTCATCGGAAAGTTGTATAAAATCGATTGCAAAATTTTACCGAACAGACAAACAAACAAATAGACAGGAAAGAAAGCGAGTTAATAAAAACGTGTTAAAAAGTGTTATATTAAAACATTTTTTTATATTACGTTGTAGAAATTTGATATTTTGATTTCCGAATTTTGATGGCCAGTACTTAAAATAAAAGTGGTACTCCGGTTTCTATTGACATTGGACAAAATTACATATATTTTTCTAAAAATATAGTAATATAATACCAAAATTTAAAAAATTTCTAGTTCCCACTTTTAAATACATTAAAGTAAAACGACAAAAAATAAAATAACATTTACAATAAATAAACAGAACATAGAAACAAGTTAATAGGTATACCCGACGCAACATATATGATATATCGTTTTGACGTTGAGATATAGTTAACGACATGTCATTAGTATAGGATTAACCAAGGGTTAAACATGATAAATTGTGAAAAAAAAAACAGAACCGTATTATAATATTTGTTTATTGCGTGTAACAGATAAAACTATTTCATTATTAATATACATATTTATATTTGAAATATAATAAAACAATATACAAATCATATAAATTTTTTAAATTTTTATAACCAAATACATTATTTTTTTAACTGATCTTTTTAAAGTTTTTCATATTCTGAACAACTTTTCTCAAGAACATTATGCCGTATTATTGACCAAAAAAGCACTTTACCTGAATATAAAATAGTTTTTTACATTTTTCATGGCCGCCTTAATTTTTTAAAAAACTAAAGATATGCTTAAAATTGTTTTCAATCCCAAAATATGAAAATAAAATCCTTAAATTTTTTGCCGATTACACCTATAGTGAACTCAATCCGGGGACACACTGTATAAGTATATATTTTTTCCTGATGTCGGAATATATTTAGTATATCGAAAACGTCGAATTTTAATATACAATTAAATAGAAGTTTAACCTGCAACTTTTATTATTTTATTATTATAACTATGTTATCATTACATATTTGTTAAATAATATATTATTTCGCAAATTAATATTTAACCTTTCTCCGGTATAACAGATTTTAAATAAAATTAAATTATCAATACATATAACCTAACCTCGTAATTTATTGAAATAATCCCGAATTTTATCCATCGAACAACCACATAATTGCTTACTTTCAATCTCACCAACACATTGTATTAATAGTTAATCGAAAAATATATTTCTGCACGAAAAACTATTTACATCTTTCACAAAATCCAGCGATTTTATTTAATATTTTTGCTTTTGTTTATATTTATTCTTTTTGTTTCAGGTGGGAGGTGACGGTGAAGAAGATAGAATATTTTTTATTTGGCCTACAACAATTGTTCATAATATCGATCATACATCGCCATTGTATCGTATGTCAGCGACAGATCTCTTGCGAGAACGATTTGAAATTGTTGTCATACTTGGTAAGTGTGATATTTTTTAGATAATATATGTTTACACACTTGTAATATGGGTTGCCTGACACGCATGCGTTTAGTTTTTGTTCACAAACTGATACAACACTATATAATTATAATTTCTCTGAACCTCGCATCTGTTTTTCTACATTAAATATTTTAAAATATTGTATTTAATATAATATTTAGATATGCTTTTAATCAGATTTTAATTTTTTAATAATTGTTAGATTTATATTTGTAAAATATTGCAATTAAATACAAAACTAAGTATTAGGTCGGTGCATAATTATCAGGTGGTTTTTTAGGCGGTTATTATTTATTTTTTATTATTATTATTATTTTATTTTTATGTTTCTTTTTTCATAATAAATATTGTTTTAAAAATGCCTGATAATTATGCACCAATAATATAATATATATATACATTTTTTGAAACACACAAAACCAAGGAAAAACATTTTATAGTCAAGCCAACCAAACAAGTCTCGTGGGTAGGCCGTGGTTTGTTGTCTCTGTATTCTAGAGGTACACTCAGTGCCAATAGTACTTTGACATATAAAATATATATTTTGAGGTTATGCGATAATTTCATTTTAAAAATACTTTAAATTATCTATAAAATATATGCCTACCTTATTTCAAATAAGATTAAGTCTTAAAAAAGACTTATTTTTTTTATAAAGATGAGCAACAGCAGAGAAAATTAAGAAAAACAAACACGCGATAATCTGTCAGTTTGCTAGCTACTTTTACTTTTGTTACGGAATGTACAACGGCGCCAGAAATTGTTTTTATTGGCTTAAACTTTTACCGCCACGAATTGTCAAAATTAGTTCGCATATTTTCCGATGGACTTGTTTGCTTGGTGGAGCTATATTTTAAATTTATGTATCAAACAAATTTGAAAAAATCTTCAACTGATGGAAATTACTAAAATAATAATATCCTTATGATAAAAAGCAAATTAAACAGTATTGACAATATATAAATAGACAAAGCTAAAGTCGTTTCCCACATTATGTACTTTTTAGAAATTACGTTGTGCGGCAATTTGTGTTAGTATTAAGTATATTTGGATAAATACTGAAAAGATTGCAACTAATTTAATGTAATTTAAATATAATTTAATGAACAAAATTTATGTCAACTAAAGGGCCAAATAAGTTTAAACTTTATTATAAATACTATATTGTGAAATATATACAGAAATGAAGTGTTGGTTGCATAAATGTAGGGTGTTTCTTAAATTAAATTTTAAAATAGTTTTTTATATTATTAAAAATAAATAATAATTATACATATATATATATATATATATATATATATATATATATATATATATATATATATATATATATATATATTAAGAGAAAGAAAATCACCTCACAATTTGATGTAATTGTAAAACTATAGTCCGTACAGTCAAGATAATCCATTTAAAACGATTTCCTTAGAAAATATTATTAATTAAAAGATGTATTTATGACTCTTAATTAATATGAATATGAATAATAAATAAATGACGAAGTAAGTCAATTTGGAATGTTAATTTTACATTTTAAACTTTTGACGATGGATGTTCGTCATCTTCAGAAATATATAATTATAATTAATTATTATAAAAACTAATAAATGTATCTAATGATTAATAGTAGAAAAAAACTTTAATAATTTATCTATCTCGAGCAGTCTTTTTCTGACTTACAATATCAAAACATTATCTATATTAGATATTATAGATATTATAGATATATTATCAAATTTGAGAACCGAATATCAGAAGATCCAATTATCCGTATATCCAAATAATTTTGAATCTTGATCTAAAATTATCCGAATATGGTTCCCAGCACTAATTATTTGTATTTTGTTACCTACACTGTAAACTGATTTACATCAATTTAATAAGTAAATTTATAGGCATCACAGGAAAATTTATACATTATATAAATATAAAATACGTATATTTTATGTAAGTTTACTTACTTTTTCGGTAAAAAAAAAGATATATATTATGATAAATTAATTATTTTCTGGAATTCGAACCGTTATATTTTGCGTTCCGGTTTTCGTTCCGATTCAATTAAAAAAATATATATCGTTTCCTTTCCGGTTTTCGTTAAGGCAAAAATATCGGGTTTTTTTTTTCAGTTTTCGGTTCAGTTCCGAGTGATTAATTTTTAAAAATTTTCAATGTTTTATTTGTATTAAAAACTTATTTTCTACCATTATTTAGAATAGTTTATTCCTACTTTTATAATAAGCATAATGCATAAATTGATAAATAAAATATATGATATGAATATTAATAATAATTAATTAAAGGTATAATAATTAGAAGTACATATATAGTATATGATTATAATATAATTTATCATTCGAAACTTATATAATTTGTATGTATGTTTTAATTATATACTTAATAAAGATAACATATTAACATAACAAATTCTTCTATAAGTACAGGGTTTTTATTTATTTATAATTAGAAAAAAATGAAAATTACCTCTGTTTATTAAAATATTTTCATTTAAACTATTTAAAGATTATATAATATTATAAGCAAAGTTTTTTTTTATCAAAAAGTACACAAAAACAAAAAACCTGTATCAACATGTATCGAACCGAAATTAACCGATTTTTTTCCTGGTTCGGTTCTGTTTTTAGTTCTAGTAAAAATAGCGGTTTTTTTCGGTATTCGGTTCAGTTCCGATTCGAAGCCCTGATTATTTTACTTAAAATTACAAAATTATATTTTTTTTACAGAAAATTGATGTAAATCATTTTTTACAGTGTAGTAACTTGTTTCAATATCTTGTTCGTTTATTATTTAACAACGAAATTATTTGCTAACAAAACCCGAAATTCTCTATTTACAGAAGGTGTAATAGAATCAACTGGTATGACAACCCAAGCCCGTTCATCCTACCTACCCTCGGAGATCCTCTGGGGCCATCGGTTCGAACCGTTGATGTCGTTCAAGAAGGAATCGGGCGAGTATGAAGTGGATTACGCATTGTTTAATAATACACGGGAAGTGGACACACCGTTATGTAGTGCTAAACAATTGGACGAACACCGTGCGATATTAATTGCGCAGGGAAGGGGGCCACCGGGTGGGGAACATGCACCGGACAGTGCCGGTAAGTACTCTCTGATCTGGCTTTTGTTTTCGTCGAATTTGTTGTGACGTCATTGAGTCCAGTTGACTTTTGATAGGGGCTATTTTTAGATTTGCCATATATATTTATTAATCGAATTTGAGTCTTCTTATTATTTTATTATCCGAATAAGTAATGATTATTAGAATAGTATAGCATTTGCTCCCTGTAAATGCTATACTATTTCAAAAACTGTGTAATAAAAAAAATTGTAAATTTCAGCCTGACATTCAACATTATTATTATTTGTCAATAGGGACTTTTCACATTTTTTTTTAATCATAAAAAAAAAGTCACGTACTTTTCTCTATTTTGAAATATTTTATAAACTAAAAAGAAAATATTTTAAAATTCTATTAATTGCATTTTCCGGATTAATTCCTGGCCAATATCATTAAAGAATATATATATATATACCGGGTGTCTACTTTTTTTTTGTTACATAAGGAATACAATGCTAAAATTTTCATTTGGTGATAAATTTTCCCCTAATTATTATAGAACAAAAGTACAAATACAAAAGTTGTTTAGAATTCAAAAATGCATCAAATGATGCCAAATTTATCAATATAGGATGTTCCGATCAAGAATTAGAAGCAAATTAAAATTTCCATTTTTGCGCTCTTTACATCAAAGTGCCATGGAAATTAAACAAATAATTTCATTTCTTCTGGAGTTTGAGTTTGACAGATCGTATTTATTTTATTGTTACGTTCTGTATTATTATCATTATTATTGAAAATAATGAATAAACTTAAGGTAAATGAAAAAGTTCAGTGCGTAAAATGGTATTTTACTGGAAATTCGATACGACGAGTAAGAGATTTATTCAGCGCTTTCTTTGAAAACCGTCCCATACCTTCCGCTATGACTATTCGTAGGATAATTAAACAATTCGAAGAAACTGGAAGTGTGTTAAAACGTTGTAAAAATTGTAGAAAAATCAACGCAGAAGATCAGGAGGAGAATTTAAATCAAAATGCAATTAAAGAAAATACATTGAATATACTTTTGTGTGTAACGGAAAACCCAAATGTTAGTGTGCGTCAACTTGGTGCTGAATTAAATTTGCATCCTTCAACAATACATAAGGTACTAAAAAATGAAAAATATCATTCTTATAAATATTCCACGCACCAAGAGATATTTGAAGCGGATAAAATGGCTAGAAGCGAATTTAGTAACATTATTATGGAAAAATCCAATTTAGACAGAAACTTCTTGAAATCTATTTGTTTTACTGACGAGTCTACGTTTACTTTACACGGCGAACCTAATACACAAAACTTTAGAATATGGAGCCAAACAAATCCTCATTTAATGGTAGCAACACGTACCCAATATCCAGAAAAAGTTAATGTATGGGCTGGAATTTTTGGCAGGTGTATAATTGGGCCATTTTTTATTGAAAATAATTTAAACAACGAAAAATATTTGGATATGTTGCAAAATCATATTGGTCCGCAGTTAGAAGAGTGTGCAACTCAAGATAATGTTGTCTGGTATCAACAAGACGGATGTCCGGCACATTACAGCTGCAACATTAAATTATATTTGGATCAATGTTTTCCAAATTCATGGATTGGTAGAGGTGGTCCAATTAATTGGCCAGCTAGATCGCCCGATTTAGCACCGTGCGATTTCTTTTTATGGCCATATTTGAAGGAGAAAATTTATAAACGACATATCAAAAATCTTGTTGATTTGAAAAATGCCATTGTTGAAGAGTGCAATAATATAACACAAACACAATTAAGCTCTGTACGTCACGAATTTTATAACAGATTAGGTTATTGTTTGGCAGTTAATGGCGATTTATTTGAACATTTAATTTAAATTGTTAGTTTCGTTTTTGTTCTCCTATATCTTGTATTCATGAATTTTTCTGTTTTATAGGTATATTGAATATTGTAATAAATAAAGAAAGTTTTACGGAGTTCAGCTATTTACTATTTATTAAACTCTTATCCGACGTTTCACTGCACAACTTACAGCATCCTCAGGGATAAGTTTAAATTATTATAATAAATATATTAGGCATAATGCCAGTCATCTAATTCAAATGTATTGTTTTTATAACTTGAAGTTAATAAATAAATTAAACAATTACTTAAAATTATAATGGAGACATTCACAATTTAAAACCACAGCTAGTACGTAGTGTACAGCCGAGTAAAATACCCTTTCATTGTAATAAATAATAAATACTTAATACTTTTTATACTTAATAGCTTTTCATTTACATTAAGTTTATTCATTATTTTCAATAATAATAATAATAATAATAATAATAATAATACAGAACGTAACAATAAAATAAATACGATCTGTCAAACTCAAACTCCAGAAGAAATGAAATTATTTGTTTAATTTCCGTGGCACTTTGATGTAAAGAGCGCAAAAATGGAAATTTTAATTTGCTTCTAATTCTTGATCAGAACATCCTATATTGATAAATTTGGCATCATTTGATGCATTTTTGAATTCTAAACAACTTTTGTATTTGTACTTTTGTTCTATAATAATTAGGGGAAAATTTATCACCAAATGAAAATTTTAGCATTTTATTCCCTATGTAACAAAAAAAAAGTAGACACCCGGTATATATATATATATATATATATATATATATATATATATATATATATATATATAGGGTTGGACTGGATGAAAAATTAGGCCCGGGGAAAGTTGCAGGTTATTCTAATATACAAGGAAATGACATTACAGAAAAATACAGATGAATTGCAAAAATTATTACACATATAAAATTAAATATAATTCTTTATTTAAATCTAAGTTAAAATACAATTTAATAAATAACTCTTTTCAAAAATAATTGATGGTTTAAGAATTGTTAATTCTTAATTTTTGCAAAACTCAGAGATCAGGTTTAATTTTTTTGACTATTCCCGGTTACGGCCCACAATAATGACGGCCCACCGGGGACAATCCGGTGCCCGAGTGGGCCAATCCAGCCCAGTTTAAAACAGAATGAATAACGCGTTACGTGCACAATATATGCTAAATTGTGCTAATAAAATTTATTTTTTAAATTAATACAATAAAACTAATTTCGCGATAAATATGGAAATCTGAATAAGACTTTAACTTAGATAGATAAATTTTATCTGCAATTAATACAATAAAATGATTTATCTGTATAAAGAAATAATTAGTATTTACTTTCTAAAAATTGGTATTGTCAAAAAATTGATGATTGCCAGGTCCCAAATAAGTGCGGGGGCCCTAGAATTGCGATTCCATTATCACCAGTTACGGTCCGTTAGTGCATATAACATAAAATTGTCTTAGAACAGGAACTCTCCATTTACTAACATCATATTTCTTTAATGAATGACTCACAATAAATTATTTTTTTCCACTCAGTTTACACCGGAAATACATATTAACAATATTGTAGGTTATGTAAAAGTAGCTGACAATGAGTAATACTATTTTTATTTTATTTGACACAAATATTTTGTATTGTTATTTTCCCCACCTCAAAAATAGTATTAAATTTATTGTCATTTTGCAGAGTATATAACAAATACGATAGTTTTTGAAGAATATATTTAATTTAAAAAGGTAAATACATGAAATGTGTGATTACATGTGCCTCTCCATCATATGTAATTAACAAAAAATGTGTATTACAAAAATTTTTTCATATTACATGAGTGTTTGTCCTTTATAGTGTTTAATTATTTAATAAAAAAATTTTAACAGGTTTTTTTTCTTTTTTTCATTAATTTATTAACTTTGCTTAAATAATATCATACAAATTTTTTAGTTCAAAAATTATCCTACATTTCCAAAAATAGTTTTTTTACATTTAATTTGAACATAAAATAAAAGCTATGAAATACAGATTTGTTCCTTATACATATATTATTTATATTAGAATTATTGTTTATATTATCTTCAAATTATTTAAATTTTATATCATTCAACTTTTACAATGGAGTACTTGCAAAAAAAAGCATGTACATACACATATTTTGGAACTATATAATTTTAAATTTTTTATATAAAAAATTATTTTAAAATTTCAAACTTTTCATTCATAATTTTCTTGAAAATTGTTTGTCGGCTGAAATATTGTGTTTCACTAAAATATGCAATAATATAAAAATTTCATTTATAAATTTTTTATTTTTCTTATAAAAAAAATTTTTATTTCAGAAATATTTTTATTTTAAACATAAATTTCATTGAATTTATAGAATTTTCTGGACTGGTATGCCGTGATTGATCTATCCTCGTTGCAGACGTTTCGCCATACATCGTTGACAACATTCTCAGTGCTTGGTGACTGAATGGCAATTTCTGTTCCGCACTGAGGATATCATCTACGACATACCAGCCCAGAAAATTCGTTAAATATATTGGATATCAGCCGTGAAAGCCTGAAGATTACTATAAATTTATTTTTTATATAATTTATAAAGTATTGTTTAGTTAAATTCTAGAAGTAACAAAGTATATACATGAAACAGCTGTACGTAACTTTAGTTCTTATTTTATTCGCTGGAGAAATAAGCATGCGCATTTTACATTAATCATCTACATCATACAGAAATTTAAAATGGTAATGAAAAAATTATATTTCAAAAACTACAATTTTTGGACGTGAAGAAAAAACTAATCTTAATCAATTTACTCAATTTTTCATAAAAAATAAATGATACCAAAAATGTGCAATTACCTCATTTAAAAATTTTGTACGCTTTTGTGTGACACTTTTGCTCCTTAAAACACTATAAATACAATAGAATTATCTAAAGATTAAAGAAGATATACTGAGTGTCCCATTTTAATCTTTACAGCAGAATATCTCGAGATAAATGCGTCCAATCAAGAAAGTGGCCGAAAGAAAAGTTTTGTGGTTCGGAGAGGGACATACGATTCTTCCAAAAATTTCACCTCCCAGCCCCGAGGGGGATGGATAATAGGGGTAACTTTAAAATCTTAAATGGGAACTAATATTTTTTATTGCAAATTCGGAAAGAGCATAAAAAAACTATGTAGGTTTTATCTGGGATTTTTTTCCTAATTTGCAACAGGTGGCCCTGTAATCGCCAAAAAGACTGACTGGCAAAATTTAAATTGTTTCTAAACAGCCATAAAATGCAAATTTTCAGAAATTTGCATTTTTTCAGAATTTTTTTCTGTAAATTTACATTTTATGGCTGTTTAGAAACTGTTTAAATTTTGTCAGTCAGTCTTTTTGGCGATTACAGTGCCACCTGTTGCAAATTAAAGAAAAAGTTCTCAGATAAAACCTACATAGTTTTTTATGCTCTTTCCAAATTTGCAATAAAAAATAGAGGTTCCCATATAAACACTTTTGGTAAAATCTACATGGTTTTTTATCCTTTATTGAATCTGTAATTGAAAATGGGGGTTCGTATTTAAAATTTTAACGTTGTCCCCTTTTTCTGCTCCCCTGGGGGTCCGGGGAGCATAACTTTGATAGGATCGGATGTCCCCCTCTTAACCATTAAACTTTTGATTCTGAAAATTATTTATTTCTCGAGATATTTCAGGATATAATTTAAAATGGGACACACGGTATATATATATATATATATATATATATATATATATATATATATATATATATATAATTTTGTATTATACTGTATTAGTATTCACCTATAATACTTATACAGGGTGATTTATGACATCGGGGAAAAAGTACACCGGATGATTCCTATGAGTAATCTAAATGAAAAACTTCAAATAAACATATGTCCGAAAATGCTTTCTAACGGAACTGCAACCGTTAGAAGTTTATTACATGTAACATCAATCGCGTTAGCCTTATTTATTATATCAGGAAAAAAAACAAGTCATAAACTTCTGAATAATTGTAAAATTACTGATTGATTTTCTATCATTTTCTTTAAACACTAGTAAAACAATTTACATACAAACAAATCTTACTGAAAAAAAATAACATTTGTTTTTTCTTTTAGAACGTCTGACAACCGGTTGCCTATATCCAGCGATACGTTCGCATTCCAGCGACACCTTGGATCTTTGCAGTATGGATTCATTATCATTAGATGATCATCTCGAAAATCATCAATCACCAACGCCCACGCCATCTGTTGCCGTAACGGTAACAGCGCCGGAAGGAAATACGGTCAGAAACTGTGTGCGGAAAGTTACGCAAAAAATTACGCCCGAATGTGTATAGTATTGTTTTGTTCTAAACAAAAACAAACTGATTTTTTTATAGAATGACATTTTTCGTCGTTTTTCAATTCTATTATTGTTATTATTATTATTACTTTTTTGTGATATTGTGCGTAGAATTTATTACTGGAACTATAATAATTATAGTTTTTCGTAAGCGTTTATTAATAGAAGTTTTTTGAAGTTATAATCATTATTATTGTTTAATAATGAAACAAAATATTATTAGTATTAAAAAAAAAATTATAATCTGGCTAAACTTATTTAACGATTATGTAATCGATTTTCTTCAAACTTTATATATCGTTAATTTTGCATATTTTATGAATATAAATCGCAAAATTTTTAGTGCGGAAATGATATTTACAATGTTAAAACTTATTTTGAAAACTCGTTTTCAACATATAGGTTATACGTAAGAAGAATTAGTTGTAGGTGATATATGGTGGCGCTCATTGCAGGATAGGTAAGGTAAAGAAGTTAATTTGTTAATGTTTACTTGTTTAGTAAAATTAAAGCAACGTGAAGAATTTTTAGTTGTTTTTAATGTAAAAAAAATTAAAAATAACAGTATCTGCTAGTAGTTATGTAAATATGGACAAAATATGGCAGCAGTTTTTCAACATTCAACATGTTGAAAACGAATTTTCAAAATCAGTTTTAATATTGCAAATATCATTTCCGCATTAAAATTTTGCGATTTATATTTATAAAGTGTGCAAAATTAACGGTATGAAAAGTTTGAAGAAAATCGATTACATAACCGTAAAGTAAAGTTTTTACCGAAAAATCTTGTTTACTTATTGAAGCATGAAAGTTAATATTATTATTATGTAAAGTGTTTTATAAAACAAATATTTCACGTGTAACCTATAAAATATAAAATGTCAAATATTTGGATTTTTTAAAAAAGAAACAAATACTGATTAAGCAAGTAGATTTAAAAGCAATTTTAAATTGTACTTTTTTAAATAAAACTTTCTTTTACATATTAAATAATAAATATAATATTAAATGAAAACTAAAAAAAAAAAACAGAACATATGTGTCAACATTTATTTCGTAAGTTTAATAAAAAAAATTCATAACTAAAATTCTCTTTCTAAATGTTTTAATAAAATAAGATATAAAATTAAAAGTTTAATAATATACACTTTACATTTTTTTTTTTTGTACCTTATAAAATTATGGTACATATTTGTTTATATAAGAATTTGTTTAATTTATTATTTGGGATCTAGAATATTTTTTTATTTATTTTAAACATTGAGTAGAAAGACATAATTTTATTTTATAATGTAGTCGAAAATATTTTGTAAGAAAAATGTAAGAAACTGATATGTGCGAAAAAAAATTTGCATATTCTGTAATGTGCCTGCCGTCAATAACACATCGTGTTAAGTGATAAATAAGGGCCCAAAGTGACAAAATTGGACTGTATAAACTCTGTATAAAGGATGTAGTGGGAACATCCTCTATTTAAGGTATACTCCACGTCAAAAAAAAAACCTTGTGCCAAAACTTACGGCATCTTCCTTATGTATTTCTCAACAAATTTGTCACTCATTTTTAAAACAATATGTACTTGTATTTTTTGTAAGTTGCAATAGACTTAAAAATGAAATAAAATAATAAATTAACTGTCATTTTCTATGGAAAAAAAACTAATATTTGTTTTCATAAATATACCTTAATCTAGTGACAAGATTACATGACCGATGTGTGCGATTATATGCTTCATAAGAATAGAGGATGTGTAATTTTTTCTGTAGTATTAAAAGAATTTGTGTTTAAGATATTACAACTTTGCAACAACGGTTTTATTTATTAAAATAATGTGATTACGATATTATATTTTCATCGATAAAGTGCAACTAATTTTATAGTGTTTATTATTTACCGGTAATATATAAAATTATATAGAGTTCTTGTAAGTATTCTTCAAGGTCAAATTTAACCAGATCAGCTGTTGTTTTTGACATCTGAATAAATTTTATTTATACAGTTTATAATTTGAAATTAACGTGTTTTAAGGCAATTTATAATTAATAATATTTGTACTACTATAATAATTTGTCATTATTTGTTTTGTTCAAATCTGTATATTTATGATAATCATAACAACATATAAAATAAATTATTATTCGATATTTGTTAGAATTACATAATACATTTTTATAGTAACACACCCACTGATTTACAACTGAAATTACAGCAGTACAAATATTATTCTAATATAATTAATTATACATTTATATTTGTAAAAATTGCTTTAAAACTTGTAAATTTTAAGTTATAATTGTAAAAATTAATTTTTTTTCAGATATTAAAAACAACAGCTGATCTGGGTAAATTTGTCCTTAATACTTGCAAGTTCTCTATTATATTCACAAAATTTGTGCATCGGCTTAAACATTTTTATTTGATTTTTGACCAAGGGTGTGAAGTCGACAAAAAAATCTACTCCAGTATTTTTTTACTCGACTCGGACTCCAAGTTTTAGTTCAATCATGATTTTTATATTTTATCATATTAAATTAACTATAGAATATTTAAATAAAATAAAAAACTTTTGTAACTTTGAAAATATCACACAAATATTTGTGTATTAAAGTGATATTTTCAAAATTACAAAAGTTTATAATTATAGTAATTATAGTATAGTAGTAGTTTCACAAAGTAACGGCCTAAAGTGTTAATTTTTTACAGATTAATTATTCCGTGATTAAATTAAAATTAAACATTAGCAAAAATAATATTACTAATTATTTTAAATATTTCAAATGTAAATTTATTTAGCAAAAGCATATATTTATAATAATATACCTCTATTATATACATATGCATAATATTAATTTTCACAGTTTTTAAATGTAAAACAACAAAAATTAAATAATAAAATTTTTACTTTAACAAAAAATATTTTGTACAAAATATTCATATTTATTTTATATACAATTTGTTAATTTTTGTGTTAAGAAAATAAGTCAAAGTTGGAATCGAAACAAAAAAAAAATCGACTTCAACAAAATTCTTTGACTCCGCGTCTCCGACTTTGTCTTCGACTCCACACTCCTGATTTTGACAATCAAAATGTTTAATTTTATTGATTAATAATCGAAAATTGCAACTATCGCATTGTTTACAACTTACCATAGAAAGTTAACCTAGAAAAATCGTGATGAACAATAAACATAAATATCAATTAATTGTAATGCACGGTAGTAGGAGATCAGATGATTGTGTCGTTACGTTTCGTAACAGATAATTTACATGTACTTGCGAATGTGTATGTTGAACATTTCATCATAAGTTACCTGGTTAAATATGAGTGTTTTTTTATTCGCAGTAAAATATTATTTAAGTGAAATGTGCTCGAATTTGTGACGTCATAGTTGTCGTGTTTGTTCGTCCGATAGTTTTACAAATCCTGTTTGGTTGTTTTGTTTTGGTTTTTTTGCGAAATATTGTATGTTTTCGGGTTCTTTGACATTTCGTTTATAGTATTAATATTGTGAAGTTAGAGTTTGCATATCGAGTAAACAGATTTTTATAGGTAAGTTTCTTGTTTGTAATTATTTAATTTTGAAATAAAATTGAAGTAATTTTTAAATGTACTTAAATGAAAAAACGTACGTTGATGTAATCGTTATTAATCTATATTAAATCTAGTTTGATTATGTAATAAATTAGTGATTTTTTAAATTACAGGTTCATTAATATAATGAATGTTCTTTACAATTTGTGAAGACATAGGCCCGTATTCCCACCTCTTTTGTTTATGAAAAAGTACCTTTATTTTTTGCCTTAAAATAAATTTGTATCAAATGTGAATAGTATTTCTATTTTTGATATATATTTTTTATAGCTAATATTATGAAATTTAAAGAAACTAATTAAAATTGATTAACAAGTAATTTAAGTAAACGTCAAAAGTAATTTTGACAAAAATCACTTTTAAAAGTTACGTGAGAATATGATTTATTGTGTTACTTTATTGCAGTAGTTTAGAAATTGCATAATTTTTATAATACAGATAAAATTAACTAAACCATTTCATTAGTAAAATTAATTTTAAATTTATTAAACACAATTTAAAATAGTGCTTTTTATATTTCTATCAAGTATAATTTATATATATATATATATATATATATATATATATATATATATATATATTAGTTTTAGTGACTGTAAATATTTATATTATTAGTTTCGTGGGATTTTCAGTCAAAAATAAAAACAACTCAATTCAAAGTGCAAGCTTTCGGAAAAAATTTATTTCCTTCATCAGGCAAATGGCAGAGTTAAAATTATAAAAATAAATACATGACATAAATATATGACAAGTGCATAGAAAGCTTGCACTTTGAATTGAGTTGTTTTTATTTTTGACTGAAAATCCCACGAAACTAATAATATATATATATATATACAATATTATAATTAGTAGGTATTCAAAATATTTCGAGACGGTCCTGTTGCCAATTTGAGCAATGTTATATAAAATAGAAATTCTTAACTTTTTTCGTGTAGTTCAAATTAAGTAGATATACATATTTACGATAATTATAAAAAAATAAAGATATTTTTTCTGAATACTGAAGCTAATTTTTAAAATTTTTTTAATCGCTAAAAAATTGCAAAATGGCAACTCCACTGACGTATATCATAAAAAATATAAATATTTTTTAAATGAACCACAGTAATTTACTAATTATAATTTGAAAAAAATACAAGTTTGTATTAACAATATTTCATAAATAATTATTTAAAAAAAAAATAATATACCACGTTTCTAAAAATACTAAATAGTATAAAATAATTTCTCCTAGCCCCATACAGATTAATAACCCCATACAGGTTCCTAGCCCCATACAAATTGTCCTGAAAATTTATTATTGTGAATTTTTAATAGCTATGACAATGCTTGTAAGATTTAAAACGAAAAACGTGGGGCGCATACAACAGATAATAGTAAGGAGTGTAGAGAGTAGCTGTCGTAGCGCTTCACATTTTTCGTTTTTCACAGTGTAGTAACTTATTTCAATGTTTTGTTTGTTTATTATTTAAGTAATTTGTATATTTTTTCTTGGTAATGATATACGTAGAGTATATCGAAACGTCGATTTTTAATTAAAAAGTATAGAGAACTTAACCGTAAAGCTTTTTTATTTTACACAATTTTTGAACGTGAATCAAAAACTAATGCAAATACTCCAAACTAAAAAATAAATGTAAATTTACATTGATAATCCTAGTAATTTTACTATATTTTTTATTGTAATTTTATATTTTTTTGCTAAATTTACTATAATTTATAAAAATTACAACATAAAACATGACAAAATTAGTATTATTATCAATGTAAATTTACATTCATTTTTTACAGTGCATTAATGATTATATTTATTGTTAAAAATTATTAAGTAAATTTTAGTCGAATTTTTGAGACTTATCGGCACAGCCCCTGTGTTCCATTATCTTACCTTATTTCTAATCACACTGTATATGAAATTACTTAATTATCTACCAAAATAACATATCGTTACATACTGAAAGAAATATGATTGAAAAATTTTCAGTTTGCTCATCATCCAAATCAAAATCAAACTCACTTTGACCATCATCGTGTATCATCATCTTCAAATTCAATTCAAATCATTCAATCAACCCACCCTAACCTAACCGAATCTCTCTATGCGGTCTTCACAGCCGCAGCCGGCAACAATAACGGACGACCTTGAGGAGTCACGCACTTCGACACCGGCACCGACACCGACACCGGCACCAACACCAGCTTTTCAGCGGCTTTTCTTTCGTCCCGGCGAAGGTGGTGACGTCGACCAAGCGAACGAACAATTAACCGTTATGGGCACTGAATCTCCGCTTATTGTTATCACGCCGAAGCATACGATTACGGCGGGCGGAATGAGCCGTGTACCGACTTATAGCAGTTTTATGGGACAGCAGATTAATCGACAAGACAGTTCTAGGTTAGTGTTTTGTTTTGGTTTCATTTTTTATATATTCTTCAACGATTCTTTTACAATAATAATTAAGATTAAAAAAAAATTGAAGTAAAGCATGTAGATATTAAACAAATGAATTAAAACATCCAAAAACCGAACTAGTGGTCTGGGCCATGCCATATACACTCGACAAAAAAAAAACGCGCCAGTCGATAAATCAAGAAAACTCGCTCGATTTTGAGCGAAATTGAATGAATTTTTGCGTCCGAAAAAATTTGAAGTCTCATCTTTAAGGTCATGTAAAATGATGGACCATTTAAAGCATTTCGCTCCCCACAGAAAAAAAAATATTTTCGACTTAAAAAATTGTCAAACTTTTACAACATGTATGGTATACAAAAAAAATGTTTGACTCAATTTACAAAGAGGGCGTAAAAATTCAAACAATTTGACGTAAATTTCGCTTAATTTCAAGGACTTCGATGCTTTGGTAGAAAGTTGTGATTATTTTAATTTATCTTGCATTTTGCGTGTTTCGCCAATTTTGAAAAATGTTCAAAGTTCTGAAAAAATTTAAACAATTGAGTCGAAAATTTTTTTTTTGTATACCATACATGTGTCAAAGTTTTACAATTTTTTAGGTCAAAAACATTTTTTTTCTGCAGGATGTGGTAGCGAGCCGGATTATTAAAATGATCTATCATCTTACATGACCTTAAAGATGAGACTTCAAATTTTTTCGGACGCAAAATTCATTCAATTTCGTTCAAAATCAGGCGAATTATATCGATTTGAAGAATCGGTAATTTTTCTGATTTTTCGAGTGGCGTGTTTTTTTTTTGTTGAGCATATTTTAACTGTCTCATGTTAATATTGTTAACTATTATTAATTGAAAATTATATATTTATAGAAAATTTGACTAAGTTTTGATAAATAGTGTATATAAAATAAAATTTTAAAAACTTTAACACTTTTTCTCTACGCATATTGGCAATACACCCATATGATCTCTTGGGTACCAATTATTTATTTTGATTAAAGTCGAGTTGAATAGTCTAGGAGGAGTTGCGATTACAAAATCTTATCTTATAAATCAAGCGATGGAACTTACTCTCACGAAATAAGTTCAAATTCGTCATTTAAAGGCTATATGAAGGATATTTCTATATACCTATATTTTTTTTTAATTTTGATAATGTTACAGACACCATATCAATTACTATAGCCATGGCCGTCCCGATAGGTGAGGCTGTGAGGCGCCCACTCAGAAGGGCGCCAAAATTTCTTTTCGAATACAATAGTAAAAATGAAACAAAATAAAATACTTCAAAACATTTGAAAAGCACAAATAACTTTTACTTATAATTATTTCATTTTTTAATCCAAAAAATAAATACTTATCTATTTTGTTTTGCATTTCTTTAAATTTTTTGTTTTTGTTTTTTACTCAATATATTTACATTTTGTAAATTTGTTTTAATGATTTTGTATATTATAAAGACATAATATGTAAAATTGTATTATTTTCCATTTGTCTAAAATATAAGATTCTGTATGTTCTATAGAAAATCAAATATTACTGATTTAAATATTTTTAACTCCATAGAAGAAAATACAATTATTTTAGGTTAAATCTAACTAAAAACGTCATTTTTAGTAAACATTATTTTTTAATCTCTGTATGCATAAAAATTTTCATTAAATAAAATGGTTCGTTAAAATGAAAATTCTTGGATCTCGTAAGAAATTTCATTGCAAGAAAAGATTTCTTACGGAATCCAAGAATTTTCATTATAACGAATCATTATATTTAACGAAATTGTTTATGCATACGGGCATAAGATTTTTAAAATATTTACAAAAAAAAGATAAATACATATTTTCCGAGTAAATATTCATTTCAATAAATTAAATCAAAATCTTTATTTTATTTTGTCCTAATTAAGAACTTTTTCTCCATAATATTTGCTAAATTAGCCCAAAAAATTAATATAATAACTATTATATTTTCGTATTACATCTTGAAGACTTTTTCTTATTTTATTTTTTCAATTATTTCTGTTTTTTTAGTATAACGTTAATATAGTTACTATTTACTACTAAATTATCATTGTTATATTAAATGATATTTTGACATGCATTTAATATAACAATGATAATTTTTTGTTTTTTTTAATTTTCTGATCAAATAATGTATATATTGCATTATATAATATTGAACACTAATTATGTTCCACACATGTAACATCAACTAAAAATATTCTGCTATCTCTGAAAAAGGCAATAGTGATTGCCGAAACGTTGGTATAGAAGATAATAAAAATATATAACTAACTGAATTCGTCTATCACTAATTATTTTATAAATATTATTAGTCGACTATTTTCCAATTTAACAAATATTTATCGTCGAATTTTTTTAAAATTATTTATCAGTTGCCAGATGGCAACACTAGGTTTGCCCAATCCCGAACGGAGCAGGTAAATTACAGACCACGGTCAGAAATCCCAAATTTGAATAGCCAAATTGCACACCGGTCAACCGCTGGACGACACAAACGGATTATCGGTTTATAAGGCTCTTGAACCTTTACGCAAGTACTTTTTACAGTAAGCGTTCGTTTATTCTATAGCATATTTTTAAAATTATTTGACACAGCAATTTTAAATGTAAACTTTGAAATTAATATTGTATTTTGTAAAATAATATATATATATATATATATATATATATATATATATATATATATATATATATACATGCAGGATGATTGAAAAAATAGAGACAATAAAAATGAATATTTTCCTCATTATATATATATATATATATACTATATTGATAAGACACAGTTTATATTACATATACTATATTATACTATTGGTCCATATTTAATGAAAACAGATTTTACAAATTCAAAATTATTAATTATTTTTTTGTTTAAGCAACAATATTTTGTGTTACGCATTTTGATATATGTATCAATTTGCATGATTTTTAAAGTGTCCAAAAATTGATAAATATTTGGATGGCTGGTATAAAATAAACAATTAAATTTTGCGCGAAAAGATTCACAAACGTTTGTGGTACGTTCTAGAGACAAACTATTTTCAGTCCATCTACCGTACAAATTAATGACACGCGCCGGTCCCATTCTACCTGGTTTTAGGTTGAAATCTTAATCCCTTAATCTCTTTATGACCGGTGTGCAATTTAGCTATGCAAAATTTCGGTAAGCGATTAAAACCCAACCGCCGTGTGCAATTTGTATGTACCCATCCCGAAATATAAAAGGCAACTCTCGTTTCACTAAAAAGAAATGGCTCTGATCAGTGCTTTTTTTGCATAAAATAATTCACAATAAATCTCAATAAATGATTAATATTTAAAAATCACTTAGACTATTGCGTAATCCGGCCATTTAGTCGTGTAAATGACAAATAATATTATTTTAATCGGTGAGCAATTTGATTCTCTTTTTTTTTACACTTGCTTGCACTTTATTAAACAATAGAATGAAACACGTGAATGTTTGTAAACAGAACTTCATGAATGATTTATAATTATATAATATTTATAATGTATTAGAAATGTATTTTATCTTTTAAGATTCAATTTATCATTCATATATTCCAATCGACACCTACATATACATACGTACTTTTAAGCGAATATGAAACATTTTTTTCCCTTATAATTCTATAATAATCAGTACTGTATTAATTTTATATTAAACAAGAATTTATTTATTTTTGCATTGATCGTTAAAAATAAACTGAACTGATCGTGTCCATGGTGAATGTATTGGCATATTGGCAATTGGCAACTAAAATCGTCACTGTGATCGTTTGAGGAAGTGATACTGATAAAATACTGTCATGTAAATTTTGGTAGTGCATAACTCCGCTAGTGTGAAAAATCCTACTTGTGCATAAAATGCATTGTATAAAATATAAAATGTTAAAAAGGGTGTTTGGCAGGTACCCCATCTCATTAAATAGTTATTAGTAGATATTTCAAATTGTTAATTTTCCCATTAGGTAGTTTATAGTATTGTAGAATTTTTTCTTTAGCTCAAAGATGTTATATTCAAATTTTATTTAAATCAGTACCTTGATAGTGATTATTCAGATTTATTAGAATATAAAATTTTATAATTTGTTTTTTTTTTTAGATTTTGTTACATTTTATTTTCAATACAGTTCTGCATGTTTTTTGTTATGATTTCATGTCATTTGAAAATATAAATAATTATCATATGTTAGTTATTAGTCAGTAGTAACAATTTTTTTTTTATAACTATATTATTTCAAATTATAATTTTCAACCTTTTAACGTCTGCTATGAATCTTGAAAGTTGTCACATTATTCATTCTTAGATGTAAAACAAGAATTGATTTTTTTTTATTTCTGTGAAATAATATATTCATATCCGTTTTTTGTTACTCATTACTTATATATCAGTGAGTTTTTTAAATTATTACTGAACAAGAACAACTTTTTGAGCAACTTTTTAATTACTGTTGCCAGGATAATTTTCGACGTTTCGATATACTACATAATTATCATCTAAAGCAGTTTTATTTCATATAATAAAAGATTTTTTACTATGATTAAAAATTTAACAAAACTAAAACCTGAAGCCTTTTTATTTTAATATAATGAGTTCTGAAAGATTTTTTATTATGTTAAGAGTCGATTCCTTGTTTGTTCCATACGCCATTTTTAGTCAAATTGAGTTATTGCTAATTTTAGCAATATTAATTTGTTTTCTATCTATTTTAACAATTGTAGATGTTATAATAATTTTAATAATTTCGGAAATATAAATTCTAAATGGTTCCATATCCTTACTATAAACAATTCACTTGAGAAACTTTAAACATTATTTTCTCGAAAGTAATGTTTTATGATATGGAACAAACAAGAAATCAACTAACAATATGTGATTATATTTATTAACTAGAATATTTTAAATAAGTGGCTCAAATTTACCAAAACTTTATATATTGCATATTTTAAAATTTAATAAGTAACATTATATGCTTATTGAATAATATACTTTCTTCTATAACAATACCATAGAAAATTGTATTTTCTCATTTCACATGGAAAAAATTATAATATGAATATTATATATTGTACCTAAGCGTACCTAAACGATTTTTTTAGTAAAATTACCTACAGCTAGGGTTGGACCGGATAAAAAAATTGGTACGGGAAAAGTTGCAGGATAGGTTCATCTTACATCCCAAATTGTTTTTTTTTTTATTCTAATAAACATGGAAATGACATTACAGAAAAATAAAGATGAATTAATTGTAAAAATGACACATTAAAAATTAAATATAATTTTTTATTTAAATCTAAGTTAAAAGACGATTTGATAAATTATTCTTTTCGGTAATTTTTTTAATGATGTTTTCATTATCTAATTTTTCCAAAATATCCTTGTCGCATAACATGAGCGTGAAATCTTTGAAATTATCCTGACTTAAACAATTTTGCAATCTATTTCAAATGTACTTTAATTTTGAAAATGTTCGTTCGCAGAATACTTGAGTGAAAGATAATACAACAGACAATGCAATTTCTACAAGTATTACTACACAGTTTGCTACACTGATTTCATCTTCTCCAGTTTCAGTTTGTTCGTCATCAGATTCATTATAAATAAAATATTCATTTTCATCATTTAAGATGTTAATAAATGTGTCCCATTTTCTTGAAAAAATCTAATAATTCAGATTTTTTAATTGTTCTTTTTAATATTTATGTTTAATTTTCTATTAATTAAATTTGTCATTAATTGAAAAGTTTTATCGGTAATATTACCACTATTGATTTTGGGAAAGTTGTTAGGATCTAACCAATAAACGTATATATACGGTCATTCAAAACATATATCGATGTTTTTGGGATAATATGTTCTTCAATTTTTGTAAAACTCAGACATTTTTTAACAATCACGACCCATAATGATGACGGCCCACCGGAGAAAGCCCAGTTCCCCAGTAAACCAGTCCAACCCTGCCTATAGCTGCAGTCTATTCACTGAGAAAACTGACAAAATTACTTATATACCCATTAATTTCAGTAATAAAATAAATAATTCTACTGTATTGTCTCCTTTTTTTTGCTAAAAAAAATATTTTCTAAACGTATCAATTTATTTTCTCATTTACGTTAATATCTATAAAGCAGAAAAAAAAATGAATAAAATGCAAATAACGCAAAAATTAATCACAAATCGTTTATTTCATATAATCAATCCGTACATTACCGATAAATACACAATTATAGCAAACAAAGTGACCCCTGTATGAAACCAATGACCTTGAAAATAGTTCATAAAAATGTCAGTCCCATGTATAAACCTAATTATTATGCAACCACGTGCACCTACAAGCAAATCTTCTGTTTACGGCTAAACGAAGGTAAAATCAACTTTTGCCGCGCGCGAAACTACAACTCAACAAGTTTAGTAACAAGAAAACCGTTGTACAAACATTTCATCCAGCTTCGGAATAGACAAACGACAAAACACATCCTCGAAAACTCAATCATAATTTATATTTTTACGAGTGAAACTACAATTATAATATTATTAGTAAACAAACAAACGAAAAGTTAGATAAACATGTGTTGTAGTAATAGGTACATACACACAACATGTGACTAAGAATATAAATAAATTAAAATTTTTGATAAGTTGGAAATGTGATAATATAGGTTATCTTGTTTTCTCGTTTTGATACAACAAAAAGTTGACAGTGTGCGTTTAAACGTTTATCAAGTGAGGTTCAATATTTTTCGTATAAAATATCTAAACTAATTTATATACTTAATATTTTATGATTTAAATTTGACAAGTTGTGAGCGCATTTAGTGACAGTTTTAAGAACTACATAATGTGACTTATTTAGTTTTTACTTTTTAACAATATTTAAGAGTAATTATAATAATGTATTATTGATTAACAAAACGAAAATTATTGTGTACATATGATTATGTTTATAACTAAACTGTGACAATTATATTTATCAGTGCTAATTATATTAATATGATTTTTAAATAATTGAAAAAGTATAAAAATACTTATGATTATTTGTGGTTAAATATTGTGTATTGTGTACTTTACAAATGCAAGTAGGTAGGTAATAGTTAATAATATAAATTACAGAGTTGGATTGTACAATATTTCGTTTTATTCGTTACAATAACTAAAGAAAACAGTTTAAAAAATGTTATAGTATTTAGTTTTTTGCTTTAATGGTCATTAATTTATTTTGATGAAGTAATTAAATTATTTGTAAATTTTTAAATGAAGAAAAATGTCGGGGTTTAAACTCGAGACTTTCAGCTTTTGCGGCTGAAGATCATTAAGATCTTGTGGCGCAGTTGGATAGCGCTTCAGCGAAAGTTTAAGGTCCCGGGTTCAAAACCCGGCAAAGTTAATGAATTTTTCTTCATTTGTAAATTAACTAATAATTTAATTAGTTCATCAAAATAAATTAATGGAGATTTAATCAAAAACAAGATACTATAACCTAATTTATAATACGCCATGTGTAATAATTAAGAAATATAAAATAAAACAGTTTAAAAAATGTTTGGTTATGAATATTTGCACAGCTGTAGCTAGTTTAATTTTGTAACAGATAAGAAACTTTTTATAATATTTTATTTACATTTTTAGTCATTATTCTCATTGGCCGTTACTAATTATATAATATCTAAGAGTTATTATAATTAATTATTTTTCTGTGTAGAATAGAAATAATTTGAATATTATTGACGTAAAATGTTTTTTTTTTTTGAGTTTATTTGTGTTTTAAGCGTATGTATAATTTTACAATTATAGATAATAATTTAAAATTTATATTACTTATAAAGAAGTAAGTGTCATATATAAAAGAAAAAAATATTTTGTATAATATACATCTCATTATCTTAAATGGAGTCAAATTTTTATTTTAGAATATGAAATGATCTAATTTATAATATTAATTCTAAGAATATAATTATTTGTTATAGTTGTTTATTAAAATCACAATTTCAAATTATTTTATGCATTTGTAAATAGATTATTAAATATACAGAGTGTTTTATTTAAAGAATACGTAAAAATATTAACTGTTAAATATTAACATTAACATTGCAACAAAAATGCTAATTTCGGCAATTTTCAACCGATCTTTGATAGTTTTTTTGTATTTTATAGTGCTTGAAAAATGCCGCATTTTTATGTGGGCGTAAAAACACATTTTTTATATGAAAGAAGTCTAAAAAAATTGCATTTTTGTACGTCCTGTAGATTTTGTTTAATCAGAAAATTAAATTTTTTGCCCTAGCCGACGAAAATTTTTTTTTTCGATACACCCAAATATATATAGAGCGGTCTCTGAGACCTCACGAATTAGCGCAAAACTAAAAATCACGTCCATGCTTAAAGGTTAAATATACTCGTATATACAACAAAATGAAAAACAGTCCAACTCTGTTTAATTTGTATATTTTCCTCATTTTTAAACAAAAGTGCAAATACATACCAACAAACAACAAAATATGTTTTGTACAACGAGTCTGTTATTGTTCGCTACAGATATTTACATCATATACTAATTGATCATAATCAATGTATAACAAGAAAATCACATATATACGTAAAATTTGATTATCACATGGCGTCCCGTTCGAAAATCACTTATTTGGATGGTAACTTCTAGTTGAAATTGAATCAGTTTTAAAGTGTTAACGGGCGAAGCCAAAAGTTTGGTTAGGAGTGTGGAGTGACATTTTTCAAAAAAAAATCATTTTTGAAAAATGGATACAACGGGTGAGGATGGAAAAAAATTATTGGCGAGTACTCTACAGAACTTGAGGATATATAGACCGGGAGATATAACACCAGGAATTTACACGCCGAAAACGCCTACGACACCGACTTCCAGAAAGTTCGGGTAAATTTTTTTAACTATTTTTTGTTTTATGACAATTATATAAAAGATTTGATTTCACGAGTACTACACACACTCTAAAAATTTTATGTAATTTTACAGGTAATTTATGCAAGTATACTTGTTTTTTAAATTTCATTTTTCATAAAAAAAAATGTAATATTACATAAATTTAAGATATATGTTTTACAGTCTATGTAGAGAATAGACTAGCAGTTACAGCCGTGCTGATAAATGAAGCAGTCGAAAGGGCACCGAAAAAAGTTTATTCAGTAGAGTGTAACTCATAAACAAAATTACTATTTTAAAATATTTTAGAAAACTATATATTCAATTAAATGGAAAAATATCGTTCCATACCTTTTACAAAAATATCTTCGGAAAATATACTTCTATTAATTTTTTTTTAATTTAATATTTTTTTTCTAATATATAAAATTATTTATACTACTAAAAAATTTGTTTGAAAATTTGTATCCCATTAAGTTGATATAATTATTAGTTTTATCATAAAAATTTTATAATCTGCATTAGATACAAAAATTGCTAAGACAATTTTCGCCTCTTTGATAAGAGAAAGAATATATTTTCATATATTGTCTTAAGTTTACATGGATAAAAAATATATTTTAAATTTATGTAATTTTACATGGGTTTTAACAGTAAAAATAACAACATTTTGTAATTTTACTGTGAGAATTTGCATAATATTACATTTTTTATGAAAAATTACATCCACAAAACATGTAAAATTAAATAAATTACATGTAAAATTACATACATTTTTACAGTATACTATATTGTTTATTTAAATATTTTTTATTATTGTTAAACTTTGTTTTTCATCATCTATATGTAACTGAAAATTTATTTTTGGTTTTGAATTTTTTAACACTTACCTAAGTATGCAATAGAATAAAACTTATAATTACACAAAATGAACTTTTATATCGGTCCGAAATTTTCAATATGATCTTTAATCCGGCTCTGGCTTCTATGCATAAAAAAGAAAAGTAATTGAAAAAATGATCTAACCTATAAATGCATTCTGCTGCGTCTTGCCTCTGATTGATATTCTAGTGCTTTCAGAAAATCTGTAATAAAAAAAAACACTGTATAGGTAGAGAGAAAAAATATTTAACAAACAAAATATGAAATTCCATCAAAAAGAAAAAAAAACCTTGAAGAAGGCTTTCAGTTTTAGTTTTGTAATAAATAAGTTAGAGTTGAGTATTTTTTTACTTTGTATATGTATAGTAAATTATTTCTTCTAAAATTGTTTTTTACTAATGTCACTGTGAATGATTCAATAAGTTCTGCTATTAAAAACAATTTTGGCGAAATTATGTTCAGTGTCACTAAATTTTCCCATTTTTAAAATAATAGTCTAATCTAGAAAATTGTATTAGAATAAAACAGCTTTAAGTACTGTAATAATTTATTAATAACTCAACGTTTCGACGAACTGAACGTGCGTCTTCAACAGGAAACAAAAATAGAAATGACATTTATAGTAAATAAACAGAAGATGGATATAAGTTACTAGGTAACAGAACTAGAACCTAAAGCCATTTTATTCTAATATAATGAGTTCTAAAAGATTTTTTACTATATTAGAAAATTGTAATTCAGTGTGTCAATTCGTTATGAACAACAAAAAAACTTCAGGTTATAAATATTTATTTATATATACATAATATTACAATCGGATAGCGTTATGTAAATTATGATCATTCAACCAATAATAAATTATCTTAAATATATTCAACGCATATCGTTTTTGAATACAAATATCTTCTGTTATGTATAAAGAAATACATATATCTATACTTAAGAGAAAACACGAACGAATATAAAACATTATACAGAAACAATAAATTCTTTTAGGTTACTTAACTTACATAAAATACGGATAAATGAATGACATTATACTAAGTTGGCAACATTTGTTTTTTTTTTTTTGCAAAATTTTCCAATTTTATATTTGAGTACCTGAGTGGGATAGTGACAAATACGCTAGGCGCTAGGTACTTTGTTAGTTTTGAGATAATGCCGTTTAAATATCAGAAATAATCTGACGAATAGACGCTTCTATGTAACTATACAGGAGGGTGTTTCATTAAAAATTGTCTATATAGTAACTGGAAAAACCTTAGCACAAAATTCGAAGATTTAATCTAAAACACGTAAATAAAATATTCTCCTTACCGAGAACCAGGGTGTTTTATTATAAATATTCTAAAATGGTTTTAGCCCATTGTTTTGACACCTTCCAGTATTTTTTGTTCATACTTCGCAAACAGTTTACAAATTTTATCATCAACTTGGTTAAATTATTAACGACACTCATGTGAAATAAGCAAATAAAATAAAATTAGGTATTTTAAATGCAAATAACTTGAAAACAACTTACTGTATCGTATTGAGACAGCGGATGATATTTACGTAGAAAGTAACGAAGAATCAAGAAAACATGCTGAAATGATTATTACGACAGTGTAACATATGTAAACTATTTGCCAAGTATAAACAAAAAATATTGGAAGGTGTCAAAACAATGGGCTAAATTTATTTTAAAATATTTATAATAAAACATCCTGTATCTTGGTGAAAAGGAATATTTTATTTACGTGTTTTAGGTTAAATCTTCATATTTTGTACTAAGGTTGCTCCATTTACTATATGGACAATTCTTAATGAAACAAAATGTATATAATATTTGAAAATAATAGTCCTGTTCGATTCGCAGATTTGCGTTTACTGTTTACTGTTGTTGTTTTATTCAATTCGCAGTTACATATTATGTCAATGGCAAACCGCTGCATTATTTACGGCGGCGTTTTACAGTAAAACGCAAGAGTGTCAATAGAATAAACCTAATATCGAAATGGATTGGGTATCCTTTCTACTAAGCGAAAAATAATAGAAATAATAACTTAGATAAAGGTTGTTGTATTTGTCATTGTTCCATTCTGGTCCTCATTAGTTGTTATGTAAATCGTTGAGCAGCGTTTTAATATACGTGACATTTTTAGTAAAATATTTGCTTCATAATTAACTCTAAAAATGTCATTTTAAATATATTGTTTATCAATAACTTTAGTTTATAGTGTGGGGGGATAGATAAGAATTTAATGGAAAAAAAAGATGAGGCAATAAACTCTTTATTATACGAGGAAAATATGTATCTATACAGGATGATTAAAAAGCATTGTGAATTTATTTTTTATTTGTGAATTAATTATGTGATAGTACTAACAGTATAAAGAAAAAAGAAACAGAAATGATCGCTCAGTTTATTGCACAGTTATTTCCGTTCCGTAGCGTGTGTACGGAAACCGGAGTATTCGTTCAGTCCAAAATTTCGGTCTGTAATAAATTGTAGAGTGAAATCTGTAGCCGATAGGTTTTTAACTGTGCAGTATTAAGGGGTATTCCCGTTTGTAGCATCGAATTTTTTAGATGTTTTTCAACATATTTTTGGGTACTTTTACAACAAATAGAGTAAACAACAATTATACCGTTGGAAAGTGCATTTATTGAAGTTTTTAGATGTATTTTTTTTAAGTCAAATTATCACTTAAAAAAATTGCGTCACAGTGATCAAATGTATATACTACAATAAGCAAATTACTAAAATTTACCATAATAACAGTAATAGTAACTAGATAGTCTCATAATGTTATTTTGATGGATTTGTTGTTTTAGGGAGAAAAGTTCCTCAATTAAGAGGAAATACAATACGAATATTTGTTTTAAATTATTGAAATGGATGTATATATTCAGAAAATAAGTAAATTTCTCTTTAAGTTTTGTTAATTTTTTTTTCATTACCTATTTAAAAAAAATGGTGATATCCACCGCAACATAAATCATTTTGATTTTAGATTTAACTAGAAATATTTGCATATTTTTTCTGACAAAGTAGAGAGTGTCTACAGTAGACACAGTAAAAAATAATTGTGTTAAATTAACACAATTTTACTGTTCCACTACCAAAAAATTTGTTAATTTAACAAAATACAATATTGTTGAATATATATTTTTAAAATGTATTACACTTATTCAAATATATTTTAACACTTTGCGATTTCAACACAATATAATGTTTATTGTTTTAACAACAAATTTCGTGTTAATTTAACAATTTGTCATTGGACACACTCGAAAATAACAATTAAATATCTGTATATGTATGTATATGTATATATATAGGTGCTTTTAAAGAAAATTTGCTGATGTCATACTGTATTTACATACTAATTTATTAGATTCATTCGTCTTAAATAAGATCTAGAATGTAGTGATTTGTAATATGATATATATCGTATACAGTTACATATAGGTATAATGCAATATAATATATAATTACTATATAATATATAATAATATAAATAATATATATATATATATATATATATATATATATATATATATATATATATATATATATATACTATATAGAGATTGTAATAGTAAAATGCTAAATATTTATTTTATTTTACTTACATAATTTTTTTTTAATATTCTCGCATTTCGTGATCAATCATAACTTTTTCTAATTTTTTTTAAAAGTATTTACATAACTACACAATATTACACTAAAATAGCCAATCAGTAAATTACGAGTAACACTGTTTAGTACTAGGATATCGTGCACTGTAAAAAATTGATATAATTTTAACATGTCAAATGCATGTATTTTTCATAAAAACGTAATATTACGTGAATTATCACAATAAAATTACAAAATATTCTTATTTTACAGTTAAAAGTTATGTAAAATTACATTAACTTACTATTATTAAATTATAATTATTTTGAAATATTCTCGAAAACGTGCATTTCAGATCGAAAATTTTTATATTAAGATGTACATATGAAGTAAAGGAAAAAATAGTATTCTTCTCGTATCATATTATGGCTATAAAAACTTCATCTTTCTAATCTACGTATTTGAGTTAAAATATTAATTATACGTTTATATATTTTGAGCTATAGAATGAAATAAATTTTAGTTGCGTATTTATAGGTACATATGAAAATCTTTGCAAAATTATCATACAAATATGTACTTGTTATGTATAATTATGCGAAATGATTTCTTGTCTTAATTATTTCATTAATTTGAGATTAATATTTATTCATTAATCACACGTTGAATATTATCTCATGTGTCATGTTTATTCATTTAATGATGATATAATTAAAAAATTTGCATTTTATGTATATATTCAAATATATCGTTTTAAACTGAAACGTTATTAATTTATAAAATAAAATAATTTAAATTTTTTGAAACTTACTGAGCCAAAATCTATACCGGGTGTCCGTAAAATATGTCAAATAGTAGTAACATTTACTGTGTGTTTTAAAAAGTTCTAACATCAAATCAGGATGAAAAGAGAAGAATCATGCTGTTTATAAATATAACCAATAAATCAAAAACATAATAAAATGCTTTTCAAAGAATTAAAACTTATTAAGTTTTATGTTCTCGCGCAGAAATTGTAGTTTTAAATTAAACTATGTTTCTCATAAACTTCTTTAATAGTAATCTTCAGGCTTTCACGGCCGGTATTTATTTAATTTATAGAATTTTCTTGATTATCGTCGTCGCAGACGTTTCGACATATAACGTAAACGCCATCCTCAGTGCTTGGTGACTGAATGACAGTTTCTGCTCCGCATTCTGATATATATATATATATATATATATACCTGTACCCCTACCCCCACCACTGAAGCAGAAACTGAAGGTACAGGCCGATTGGAAAAGGCGTAACGGTACCTGTAAAGGATGATGGTAGGGGTACAGGTATGTATACCAGATTGAGAAGCAGAAACTGTCATTCAGTCACCAAGCACTGAGGATGGCATCTGCAATGTATGGCGGAACGTCTGCGACGATGATAGCTCGATCACAAAATTCTATAAATTCCATTATCTACATGTAGTTAGGTTTCAGTACCAATATCTCTGCGCAAAGACATGAAATTATAATTGAGATAAACAAGGTAATCAGAATGAGACTTTAAACTTATAGCATACATACACAATCACGACATATACCCAAAACGGTGTGACACAAACTCTTTCCATTATCCCGAAATCAGTTTCCTCCAAATATCCCTATCCAGACAAGCAACTTTAGCTTCAAAAAAATATGTTTATTATAACGTATTAACTTATAATAACCAAGCAATTCCGACATTTTAACTAATAAAAAAATAATAACTTTATTTTAGAAGTCGTTTCCGTTACGGCGTTCGAAAAATCCGACGTCGAGCCGTTTTCAAAAATGGCGACTGCAATATTCTTCAATCTCGCATCTCCAGACGTCGTCTACGTTTCCTGCAAGACATCTTTACAACTTTAGTGGACACCCAGTGGCGTTGGACTTTACTAGTCTTCGCTTTAAGCTTCCTCTTATCCTGGTTAGCCTTTGCACTAATCTGGTGGCTGATCGCATTCACCCATGGCGATCTAGAACCCGACCATTTACCACCATTCCAAGAAGAAAGCGGATGGCAACCATGCGTTGTACAAATCTTCGATTTCACTTCCTGTTTCCTCTTCAGCATTGAAACTCAACACACTATCGGTTACGGCTCAAGAAGTACAACAGAAGAATGTCCAGAAGCTATCTTCGTTATGTGTATGCAAAGTATCGCTGGTGTTATGATTCAAGCATTCATGGTTGGTATTGTCTTTGCAAAAATGACCAGACCAAAACATAGAACACAAACATTGTTGTTCTCTCGGTACGCTGTTATTTGCCAAAGAGATGGTGAATTATGTCTCATGTTTAGAGTTGGCGATATGAGGAAATCGCATATAATTGGCGCTAATATCCGAGCACAATTGATCAAACCAAAAACGACGAAAGAAGGAGAGATACTGAACCAGTTTCAGACTGAATTAAATGTTGGTGCAGATGGATGCAACAATGACTTGTTCTTTATTTGGCCGATGACAGTTGTGCATAGAATCGATGAGGATTCGCCATTTTATAATCTATCGGCGAGCGATATCCTACAGGATCGTTTCGAAATTGTTGTCATTCTGGAAGGAACAATTGAGTCGACAGGACAAACGACTCAGGCCAGATCTAGTTATCTATCGCAGGAGATTTTGTGGGGACATAGATTCGAACCGGTTGTGACTTACAATAAAGATAGGCAAGGTTATGAAGTTGATTATTCTAGATTTGATTCGACTACTCCAGTAGATACGCCGTTGTGTTCTGGAAGGGAATTGGCCGATTTTTATCGAATTCAAGAGAATAGATCCAATGGTAAGTGATTTTTTTTTACGAAATATTACTCTCCGTATTCGTAAACTTTTTTTACCAATTGTAAATTGATTTTTTACACAAAATGTTAGGTAGGTCGATGCAAGCTTATTATAATCTGATAGAAGGAACTTATTTAAACATATTTATCTTAATATTTAATCTAAATCCTCTTCTATCATTTATAAAAAGTTTGCATCGACGTATCTAACATCTGACAAATTTAAACAAAGTTCAACAGAGCTTTCGAAAAGAAAATAATCTAATTAGAAATATGTATGTTAGAACCATTTTAAACTAAAAACGCTATGAAAAAGGTTTATGAATACGAATCATTATTGCTTATTGCTTGCAAGTTGTGATTGTTTTTTATTTGTTCTAATATCTAACTGATTTATTGCTGAATTATAACAATTTTACAAATTTGTAAGAAAGTAGTAGTTTTAAATTTTTTTATATACAATTTAATTACAGATTTTAATATATGTAAGATTTTTGAATAAACAAACTATTTGAACGTGAAGTTTTTATCTTTTAAATTTGGAATTTTATTTATGTTGTTTTCTATTTAAAAAAAAGTGTTTCAACTTTGTTAAAATATTCATTTAAAAAAACTGCATCTGTCAAATCTTGACAAAGATTAATAATTTATAATAAAATTTATGTCACTCAAAGTTAGAATATATGCTCTTTTTTATAATTAACTCAGATTTCAAATATTTTTTAATAAACTATTAATTTCATTGTATAATTATTTATTTATATTTTAGTTTGTATTTACAAATTTCGTACTCTTTATTAAACATGAACACGACAGTTAGACTGAGTTTGTTTAACGTGGTAATAATTTAATATAAAATATAAAATTAACTTTTTTTTCTTTTCATTTTTTTGAGTGAAAATTTTCTTAGCATAGAACATACCGTTTTTTGTATTAATATTTTGACAAATTATTTGAAATTAACTGTTGCTGTAACATTAAAATATATTAATTAAAACTGTTTTTAAAAAAATGGTTTCTTTGCGAAATTTTATTTGGAGTTTCAATGGAATATTTCTACAAATTTTTTCAATGATATTATAATTTAAAATTGTAATTTGCATGAATGCACGTTGCAATATACTAAACTAATAAATTAATTATTATTCATACCTTAGTTTTACTGTGGGTAGTATATAATTAACAATTATGATTATTTTTTTACAATCGTAGATTCTACTGACAATTTATCAATACGACGAATTCCCAGTGAATTGCAAGCTATAGAAAATACAAATTCTTCACTTTAAACATTATTTTATTGTTATTTAAAATGTGCTAATATTTTATATGTAGTTGTGTAACTTATCCATTTTTATTTTATAGCAGCCTATTAAATTTAATATTATATTAAATTATGTAAATTATTTTAAAATTTTAATTTATCTTTGGAAATATTATGATGAAAATAATTTTTAAGTATATGCACTTGAAGGTCACATGTTTCTCTTTCTCTCAATGAAATAGAGAATTCAGAACGCATGCGTTATAGAAATGCTAGCGCATAACCTTCAATCGCATTTTAATATTATTCTCACTATAGTATTTATTTATTTATTTTACTTATATAAATTTAATGCTGTTATAATTTTAAGTAATTTACCTCAAAAACTGGTTAATAGATTTTTTTTAAAATAAATTTTAAATTCTTTTTTGTTTTCAAATTAAGTTTAGATTTAATATGATTTATATTAGGGTGGCTTTATAAAAAGAAAATTCCAATAAGGCTAAAATCGATAATTTTACATCGAAAATACATCAGACATAACTTTTTTTGCATGTTCTTAAGGAAGAAACAGGTTTCTCTTCACAACTGAAATTTTCGAAAAACGCGTGTAAATACATAATATGTATGGATATATTATATCGTTTATATCATGTACATATTTACATGCGTTTTCCGAAAATTTCAGTTGTGTAGAGGAACCTGTTACTTTCTTAAAAACATACAAATTTTTTTTATTTCGGATGTTTTTTCGATGTAAAATTATCGATTTTAGCCTTACTGGAATTTTTCTTTTTATAAGGCCACCCTAATATATATATATATATATATATATATATATATATATATATATATATATATATATATATATTAGATAAAACAATTAAAACATTAGAAAAATCTATTTTTTTTTTGTCTGTGTATCTGGCCCATAGTTAACTAATTTTATTAAGTTTTACGTATTTCTACAATATATTAATTTTATTATCAATCTATTACCCAGTTCTTTTAATCACACTGTATATGTATGTATGTATTTTTGTTGTAATTATATTATTTTTTAACATAGTTTCATGTGACTAATTCATATATTTATTAAATTTTATTGTTTTTTTATGCGATAACAAAAGAACAATATTTATTTATAAATGAATATGCAGTTCTATTTTTTATAAATCATAATACTTAATTGAAATAAACTGTTTATATATTAAAGAAGCCGAAAGTTGAACAGAAAAAATTAAATGTAATGTACAGACATTTAATTGAAGATACAGACTTTATAACTGTCTGCACCTTTTTTCTTATTTATTTATTATTTCTTTTACTAAAACAAGTTCATGGCCGAACAGATAGAAAGATACTTTAACATCAGTTGAAAATCAAAACAAAAAAAAAGAAGAAGAAATAATATCTGTTATAAAAATTAATACGTACTAGATTGTTGATGGTTTTTATTTATAGTACAATATAATGAATAAAATACAGAGTGATTCAGTATTAATGTGATAAAAATTGACTTAGGATAAAGAAGATTTAAGTTGAGTTAAAAAAAAAAATGACAGAATTAAATTTTAATAGGTACGTTTTCAATGAAGGCAGCAAATTTAGCAAACCGGAAATAATTTTTGTTGGACTTTTTACTGTCTCAGCATTTGCTGGGTAGCAAAGTAATTGTTAATGAAATACAAAAAAATATATAATAAATACAATTAAATGGTTTTTTATTTTAAGGGGGTATATACCTTTTTTGATCTAAAAAAATCGAAATAGGCTCACTTGCGTACGTGTCAGATGCGTACAAACATTATTTAGTATCACTTGCGTACAAATAAGGGTCGGCTCAAGCCCAGGTAGTGAAAGTACTTAGGCCGAGTGTCAGATGCGTGCAGAGTATAATCAGGTATAATTTCAAATTTTGGGAGACAACTCGGCCCTGCCCATTAATCTACACAAATTAAATTTTAAACCACTAAACATAAACTTGGTCAATATTAAAATTGAATACTAACTTGATAAGTTGTAAAATCGCTGTACTCATCTGACACTCGGCCTAAGTACCTTCACTACCTGGGCTTGAGCCGACCCTTATTTGTACGCAAGTGATACTAAATAATGTTTGTACGCATCTGACACGTACGCAAGTGACACGACACCAAAAAATCGACTAACTTTATGAATTTTTTTGTGCAAAACTGTAAAAGATTTTCTGAGAGTAAAAGAATAGACTTTGAACTTCTTTCAGGAATTTTATTTTTACTTTTGTTGGTAATCGTCGGAGTTCTAACTTTCTTCGAAGCTCTGCAAAATCGTATGGCTTTGCGGTAACAATGATAACTGCTGGCCCCGTTCATCTGAAACAAAAATCAAAAGACACTCTTGAAGTACGATATATTATCTGGTTTTTGACCGATTTTTTCTACAAATATTTATTCGGGACAAAAATCGGTCAAAAACCAGATAATATATCATACTTCAAAAGTGTCTTTTGATTTTTGTTTCAGAAGAATAGGGCAGGAGATATCATTGTCCGGTTTTGCAGAACTTCAAAGAAAGGGTTAGAACTCGGATGATTTCCAATAAAAGTAAAAATAAAAATTCCTGAAAAAAGTTCAAAGTCAATTCTTTCACCCTCAGAAAACCGCGGTTTAATATCTTTTATAGTTTCACAGAAAAAAATTCATAAATATTAATCAATTTTTTAGGTCGAAAAATATATATACCCATTTAAAAATATTGCGACACATTTTATTACCTTAAAAGTGTTTAAAATTTCTTTGAACCAAACTTTATAAATTAAATAAAATGAAGTTTATGTTTGAAATATGTTTAAATAAAATTTATTTTTTTTATTTTGAAATAAATAATAAAATTGGAAATAAAAGTCAATATTTTAACTTAAATAATTCTTCTTTATCAATTGTTTAAATTTATTACATTCCTTATAAGTAAATCAAGTTGCATATTAAAAATTAAATATTTTTTTTGTAAAAAATATTGTTTATGTTACTGAAGAGAAATTTGTGATGTTTTGTGTATTAATCATCTTGTGTGTGTGTGTTTTTTTCTGTGTCATGATATATATGTGCTTATTGTTACTATGTTATTGTGTATATTGTTAACGTCATATTTTTAGCAAGTTTTAATTTTGTAAATGTTTCGCAGTGTGTAGCTAACTATATGGATAAATAATGATTGAATATACTCTAAAGATAAGCTCAATGATCCTTTAACTAGTTTTTGTTTTAATATAATTATGATTGTACTTGAACAACACGAAGGAAAATCATGATATTATATATATTTAGTGACGTAAATTTGACTGATGAAATACTAAATTGTTTTTACAAAATGTAAATGTAAATTCAAGCTCAGCATACAGTTTAAATTTACTACTGGCTTCAAAGTGATTTTTAAGTTTGTATATATGTTACACATAGCTATACAAATTAAATAAATTTCATAATATGTCATTAATACCTGGTTGAAATTAAAAAAAAAAATTATATGAAGACCTCAGTGAAATAATGATGAATATGACACTTGGGTCGAAATTGAGATTTTTGGTTTTTTATAAGTAGAAAGAAAGCCCAATCGCATACTGTTGTCTATTTAAAGACATTGGGCGTCTATTCGTCTAATCTGTAAACGATTTTAAAACTCATAAAATGGCATATTTGTCACTGTTCTACTAAGGATCTCATATTTTCATACACAATAGACAATATTTTAATAAATATGAAGAAAAAACAACAGGTTTATTTTATAAGTTAGGCAACTTATACAACCAATTGAATTGTTGGTTGCATACATATGAAATGCATCAAAACAAACAGTATATGATATCAAAGAGAATATATTATATTCTCGTTGTTGATATGTTAAATAATAAGTTATTGTTGTTGTTAGGATACCGCAAAACTTTCTGTTTTATAGTCGTAGAAAAAGTATAAAATAAAATTCGCACATAATATCCATTTCCCACTCATATTTCTCGTGGGAAATAACTATTATTCTGTGCTCGTTGTAAAATATATTATTGTAAAGAAATAATTTTGATTGTTTATAATCTAATTTTATATATTTGGAACATATTACTACCCATTAATATAATACTTTATTAATTAATAATAATTAATTTTTTAAATATATATATATATATATATATATATATATATATATATATATATTATATGTTGAAATGTATCAGTCAAATTTACATCACTAATCTTCACTGTAAAAAATGTAATATGTATATATTTATGTAATTTTACATAACTATTAACAGTAAAATAATATTAAATTTTTTTCTGCAAAATACATAATTTGTTAATTTACAACAATTTTTTACAGTGTTGGTACGGTTTCTTAGACATTATTTAATACTGACAATATATATATATATATATATATATATATATATATATATATATATATATATATACTCGAAAAATAAAAGAATAAAATTCATGTATAGATTTCTATACCGTACTATTATTTCAAGTAAAAAAAAATATATTTTATTAAACTGGTGTTCTTTTTCTTAAATGTAAATAAATATTGCAAATAAAGTGTAATTTTTAAAAAATTCCTGGATAAAATTAACGCACCACTTGAATTTAAGTATTGTACGTACTTGTAATTTTCATTTTGTGCATTAATTATATTCCTATATTGTTGTCTAAGAATATTGATTGCATGATTGCAATAACAATCAAAATTTGAGTTACATATTTTATTATGTATTATAAGAATATATTTTCTTGTTATAGTATTTTATTTTTGCTTAAATCGTCATTAATTTATTTTGATAAACTAAATAAATTAGTCAATTTTGAACCCGAAACCTTCAGCTTTCCGGTTTAAACTCCGGCAAGGTCAATGCATTTTTCTTCATTTAAAAATTGACTAATAATTTATTTAATTTATCAAAATAAATTAATGTGCGATTTAAGCAAAAAAACAAAACAAAATACTATAACCTAATATATAATACGCCACGTGTAATTAAGAATATAAGATATATTTTCTATTCAATATCTAGCGGATTATATTATCGAAAGTATATCAACAGTGGATCCGGAATCGAAACGTCCCACTCCGAAGGGTTCGCCGCAATCGTCCAGGTTTACCAACACAACTTCCGGTATCAACTCGATTAGCGATGGCGAAGAAAATCATACTGATAGTACCGTTAGGTTGGCACTAGCTTAATTCAAAACAAAATAATAGAGACATAAAGAATAAAATTTCATAATTATGTTTTGGGACAGACCCTTATTTTTGATATTTAAACAAAGTTTATATGAAATTGGTGTATTCTATTTACAAATGTATTATTGAATTAGATTGAAACGTATCTACAAAAAATATTAGGTATTTCACGATAAAACGGCTTTAGATTGTAGTTCTGTATTAATATTTATTAATAATCGACGTTTCGACAAACTCAACTCATTTATAGTACGTTGAGTTCGTCTAGAACTAGAACCTAAAGCCGTTTTATTTTAATATAATGAGTTCTGACACATTTTTTACTATGTTAATAGGTTTTTCATCTAATTTGAATTAGATAACTATATTTTCGATAATTTATTTATATAATTAGATATTTCCAATTACATAAGTTTATATACAAATTAGTTTAATGAAAATTGTCATATCCAATTAGATTTTTCATCTAATATGAATTTCTATTCATATTAGATAAAACATTAAAAAAATCATCTGAAGATTTTTTGTGTATTTCTGGTGTATTATTATTGAAAAAATTGAATAAATATCACTTTAAAAATTTTGACCCAAAACATTATGATATTTGACCTTGCTGTAAGTCTTCTATTATCATTTTGTTATTGATAATACAAAAAAAAAAAGAAGTTTATTATCAATAAATGACAAATTAAAGCAATAATGCTCAAGAATAAAATGAATGATTCAATTGTAAATTTTATAAAAAAACATTTATATAAATATGACTATTATTTTTTTAAAAGACAACTACGAACAAAACAATTATTTAAATAATAATTAAATTTTATTACCATAGTTTTTTATATCAATATTAATAGAAAAATAATTAAAAAAATGCATTTGAAAAAATATAAATCGTAATAAATAATTGTGAATATGTGAAATAATTAAAAGATAATTGACGCTCTTGCGCATGAAAGAAAAATATTATTTTATTAATATTTATTTATAAGACTAACGACCGGTTTCATACGAAACACTTTAATTAAGATCAACGTTAAGCCGACAAAAAAGCATCGATTTTAATGCATAATTATCATAAAAAGACTTTAATTAAAGTGTTTATTATGAATCCGGTCGTAAATAATTTTATATAAAAAATTGAAATTTTAATTTGTAAATATGTATAATACAAAATATTAACAAATATCGTTTAATAAAAATATACTTAGAAATGAAATATATTTCAATGTTTTTAAATTTCTAATGTTGCAAATATTAGACCAAGTTCTAACCTTAAATGTTTAATACTTTAATCATTAAACGACTAATAATTTGCTAATACCTATTTTGAAAAAACATACATTGTTTTTTTTACTTACCGTACTTAAAAATTAATTAATAAAATAAGAGAATTTATAGAATTTTCCAGGTTGGTATACCGTAGTCGATCTATATCCTCGTTGCAGACGTTTTGCCATACATCGAAGGCATCCTCAGTGCTTGGTAATTGATTCAGTCACCAAGCACTGTGGATGCCACCTATGATGTATGGCGAAACATCTGCGACGAGGATAGATCGACCAAAGTATACAAGTCCATAAAATTCTATAAATTCAATGGGTACCGATCGTGAAAGCCTGAAGATTACTAAAACAAGAAAAATTTATATAATTTCTGTATAGAGTGTGGCACAAACTCTTTCCACTATCGCGAAATCAGTTTCCTCCAATCATTTCTATCCAAACAAACAACTTTAGCTTCATCCACATTCATAATTCCTTTCATACATGCTCTTCTATTCCTACTACTTGGAAACTTCCGCTCACGCAAAACACTCTCAATCATATCACTCCAACTACTGATCGGACGTCCACTGGCAAACGTATACCTTCAAAATCATTCATATAAATCCTTTTAATCAAACGTTCATTAGACATTCGCTCAAGATGTTCATTTCCATGATTTAAAATTTAACTCCGAAAGCGGATGGTCTTAAGGAAACTATCAAAAGTAGTTCTTTGAAGACAATTATTAACACCTCTGTATATAGATCTGAATTTTCATGTTTAATAATGCATATTAAACATTTCAACTGTATTAAACATAGAACCATCACAGTCGTATTACAATTCCACTAATAAAACAGTTGATTAATAAGAAAACAGTTGCTAATAATAATTTTACGATATTATTTTTCTCGTTGTGTCTGGTTACAATAATAGCTTTAATCCAAAAATCCCTCCTTCGTCTCGAATATCCATGAGATGTCAACATTATTCACGCAGTATACACATCTGGAAAACGTAGCTTTTTTTTGGTCTTTACAAACTTTATATATACACTCACACACACACACATACACACGCACACTTGCGACTTAACATCAAACAACCGTAACGACGCTACGAATCCTGATCGAAAATCTACTTTAATATCAATTGGTTTTCAGATTGTGTTTAGATCGGATCGTTTTAAGTGTAAACTCGTGCGTTAAGTTAAATTCTAGTGCAATTTGGAAAGAGCTATTTTACTTTGTCTACAATTGGAGGTAACGTTTTTTTAATTTACTTATTTAATATTGTAAAGTGAGATAAATAGAATTAATTTGGAAACAATAGTATTAACATAGTAAAATATTTTTCCAAACTCATAGTATTAATATAAAAACAGTTTTAGGTTTAAATTCTGTTAATTATTTTTATTAACCGACGTTTCGACGAAAGCTAAACGATCGTTTTCATCAGGTCAAAAATTTATCAATGACATAAATGATAAATTAGTATTGCCAATAAAAAAATCAGAAACTACTGAAATGTATTTAGAATGTTTATAATAGGATTTCATTTTAGCATTACCGGAAAAAAAATTAGATTTATGTTAATTATTGATATAATAATTAATATAATCTTATTCAACACGTGTAATTTAATTCAGTCGATTTTATGATAAAATTTTATATTTTTTATCTTGTCCGAATATAGCAATTACTTAACTGATTTTAAATACTATAGTTTTTAATATAGACAAGTAAATTTTATTCGAAAAAATATTGCAACACCTTATTTGTAATGTTTAAAGCAAAATTAAAAATTACTAAAAAATCAAATCAATTTAGTTAACATAATTTGAACATAACGCCAAAAGTGCTTTTAACTAAAAGAAATTGTGTATATCATTAGTCTTTTTTTATACAGTTCAGTTTTTGGATTGTTCAAATCAATTTTTTATCTTTAATGATTTAATATCACTTTAAGTTGGCAAAAACAATCGATTTTAAAATCTAGCGCCATTCTTTTTTGCCGGTTTAAAAAATGTTTATTATGAAAACAGGTTTTAGTACTATATCAAGCCATCTTAATTTTTTGCTTTAAGTTTTTGAGCCACTAAATTTAAAAAAACAAAACATTATACTTGAATTTTAATAAAATTTCATAAATATTATAATAGATATTATAGTCGCGACAATTTGTCTATATTTTAATAAAGATAATTTACTTGTTTATTTGTTTTTCGATGTTATAATTTTTCCGAGTTTTTTTTTGCAATTGTTATACCCGAGTATTAGAAAATTAATGAACGTATGTTTCGATAATATTTACCTTCTATTTTTAGCTCTATGTAGACAAGCATGTACTAAAATAGATATGTAATAAAATCATTTTATGATACTGGAACTAATAAAATATATATATTTGTACTCCTATATTTAGTGCGAGTTAACGATACAACAACATTCATTAATAAATTTTACAAAATGTATCATTCTTCAATTTCATACTGATTGTGAATTCAACAAACTGTGTTTTTCTTCAAGCGTATCATAATATTAATATTACGTTACTATACTGCCTATGTAGAAAGAGTTCATTATGTTGTTGTTCGGTCATCTTGAGCGAATGTCTAATGTACGTTTGGTTAAAAAAATATATATGAATAATTTTTTAAGATATATGTGGACGTGGACGTCCGATGAATAGATGGAGTAGTATGGTTAAGAGTGTTTTGCATGAGCCAAAGTTTCCAAGTAGTAGGAATAAAAGAGAAGTTTATGAGAGATATCATGCATGTGAATGAAGTTAAAGTTGCTTGTCTGGATAGGAATGTTTGAAGAAAATTAATTGCGGGATAGTGGAAAGAGTTTGTGATACATGACGTGATTGTTTTGAAAAAAAACTTGTCACTTACAAATCTTTTTTTATAAAATTTATTTTTTTATAAATCTAATTATAAATACAGTCGTCAAAAAAAAAAACGCGCCACTCAAAAAAAATCAGAAAAATTATCGATCTTCAAAAAGGTATAACTCGGCCAATTTTGAAAAAAATTGAATGAAATTTTGCGTCCGAAAAAATTATGTTTCTTTTCTGAAATTTATCCTGTATTTCTCCGAGTTTTTGAGACATAATTTGGTTAATTTTAAATAAAAGTGGATAAATTTTTGAAAAAAAAAAATTTGAAGCCTCCTCTTAAAGCTGTGAAAAATAATGCAACGTTTAAGTTATTCCACTCCATACCACACCCCGCAGAAAAAAAATGTTTTTGTCAAACTTTGACAATATGTATGGTATACAAAAAAAAAACTTGACTCAATTTACCAAGAGGGCGTAAAAATTCATATTTTCTACGTAAATTTCGCTTAATTTCAAGGACTTACGATGCTTTGGCGCAAAGTTGTAATTTTTTAAAAATTTACCCTGCATTTTGCAAACTTTTTTTCTTTTTTTTTACAGGTTAAGTCTGCAAAATGCTTCACAATTTCGAACTTATCTCTTAACCGAAGAATGTTTTACCATTGGGCACATTTGTTTGGTCGTTAAAATGGTTTAAATGTTCAAAATTTGTCAGAACTTTGAACTCGGAAAATGCAGGGTAAATTTCAAAAAATCATAACTTCGCGCCAAAGCATCACAAGTCCTTGAAATTAAGTGAAATTTATGTAGAAATATTTAAATTTTTACGCCCACTTGGTAAATTAAGCCGAAAATTTTTTTTGTATACAATGCATGTTTTCAAAATTTGACAATTTTTTAAGTCAAAACATGTTTTTTTCTGCAAAGTGTGGTGGAGAACGGAATGGTTCAAATAGTACATATTTTGAATGACCTTAAAAATGAGACTTCAAAATTTTTCGGACGCAAAATTTTATTCAATTTCGTTCAAAATTGGTCGAGTTATACCTATTTAAAGTTCGGTAATTTTTCTGATTTTTCGAGTAGCACGTTTTTTTGACTAGTTTATAATGTAATATTATTTCTTAAGTATTTTTTTTAGATCTGACTATAAATTAAATTTATAAATAAACATTGATAGTAACAATGAAATCAACAATATTAATTATATTTACAATATCCTGGTGCAATTGTTTTGCTGTGCCTCCAACACCTACTGACCGTTTATGGGAAGAATTATTAGGTGCCAAAACTGTCATGACCAACATTGCTAGTAAGTATTGCAGGTTATATATTTTACACGATAATTATTTCAAATCATTTAGGCTCGTTTTCACAATAAATATTTTAACTAAAATTAACTTTAAGCTAACAAAAAAGCATCCATTTTATTGACAACAATAACAATCATACCATAAGAAGTTCGAAAAGTTGACAAAACGCATCGATTTATTGATAAAAATAATAATTCAGTAAAATTTAAAATTGATGGTATAGTTAAAAATCTTTCAGAACTAATTAAATTAAAATAAAACAACTTCAGGATTTAGTTCTGTATTAATTTTTATTAATAAACAACGTTTCGACGTTCTCTACGTACATCATCATCAGGAAAAAATTATACAAATGTCATATCATTTTTCCTGATGATGACGATTATTAATAAAAATTAATACAGAAATAAATTCTTAAGCCGTTTTACAAAAAAAATCTGTAATTTCATTTTACCATAAATATTCTGTATTTCTACCTCAAAATTCTGTAATTTTTACATAATTCATAATAATCCCATAAAAAGACCTAACAAGTATGTAAAATTGCTTACTTTCTGCAAATTGCATTACATACTTAATGTTCAATTAGATATTGTTGGTATTACTTCTTAAATTATGTAAAATTACAACTTGCCTATTAATATCTGTAATAATTCATCAAAATAATGAGACTTAGTACATATTTTGTGTAATAATACTACTAAAATATTTTAAGTGTAATTCATTCATTTCAAAATACATCCTCTATGTAAATTTAGAAATGTATATAATTATACCAACAGTAATATTACAGAACTAAACAAATACTTATTTATGGAAAATTCCTGACAAAAAATTTACTGAATTTCTGTAAATTTACTAAAAGAGTCTTTACTAAAAAAACCTGTAATATTACTTACATATGTACATTTCCATTCCGTTGGTAATATCATATTTACATAATATTATGAAATCTTTACAGCTCAATTGGAAAAATTTAATTCACTCTATTTAATGAAGTTAGAACAGAGAATGATGTCGATGGCTAGTACTCTATCAAGCATTGACAGTAACGTAAAAAATTTACAAGAACGAGCACATGTTTGGGACACTTTTCAGTTACACGTCTCCGCCTGGAATGAACAAATCAACACTTTGGATAAGAAAGTCGAAATTATCAGCAAGTATATTTCGCAATCATAACAAAAACAAATTGAACATTTTAATTCATTTCAAATTCATAGTTTATCGCATAAGTTTTTTCAAAGTAATATTTAAACTGTAAAATATTTCTTGCCAATTCATACACGTTTTATTTATTTTTGAAGCATAAACAATATGATAGAAATTTTGAATACAAAGATATTGTTTATTGATACTGGAAAACACACAATTTTATAAAATTTAAGATGACATGATATTTACTTTTATAAAATAATGTCCATGAGATATCGATCAAGATATCACAAATACTGTTCCATTTTAGTTACTGTAATATTTTTTGTGAGATCTTTGTGTGCTATTCTGGTGATCACATTTCAATTTAAAGATCTTTAGCTTAAATGAAACTTTAACTAAAAGAAATTTAAATAAACCAATTCTGAACATTTACCTTTAAGCGTAACCATTTAAAGGATTTTATTATATTTAATTCTTACCTTCCAAAATCATCTAAATAGAAAAATTATAAATATTTCTATATTATTCATATTATCTTCACTTCACACTAATTCTGTTAACATAACGAGTCTAATCTCAAACTTAGCAGATAAAGCACTTGCAATGGCCATTTAAATTTAAAGAAATTTAAGCTACAGTTTTACACTTAAAGTTAAGTACCAGAATTGAAATTTACTTAAAGTTCTTTAAATTTAAAGATTTCACCTAAATTTAATTTCCAGTATAGCGCCGCTCACCTTAAATAGTTAAATGTCTTGCTTTAGCTACATGATGCTAGCTGAATGTATTTCATAACATTTCTGCCTAACAAGGCTTATCTATAACCTGCATCCTTTAGCTAAAGTAACGCATTTAACATCATGGTGGACATTTCATGGACATTATTTTTCAAAAGTTAACATGTCATCTATAAATTTTGTATAAATAATTTCTTTAAAAAAATAATTTTAAAAACCGTCAGATGTTTATGCCCATCCAGACTTTATTAAATAAAAATGGATGTAAAATTTATATTTAATAAAAAATAATAAAACAAAATTATTTAAAAATGTTCATTAATTTTGTTAATATCTCCTAAGATAAGTAAATAAAACTAATTTTTCTGAAGGGGTCAAGAGAAAATGTTTGTACTGGATGGTAAAATGAATTCCATATCAAATATTGACTACAAAACGGAACGAATTATTGGTAAATTAGACGACAATCTAGCAACAATACAAACTATTATGAAAATAATTGAGAATCAAAATCATGATCCACTATTGAGTGAATTTACCACTAGAGGCGTCTTGAGTACGTTAAAAACAATCGAAAAAAAATTAGATAAACTTCAAATGCAACATTCGTCCAGTCAGTCAATATTATCGCGACAAATTAATGACAATAAACGTCAAAGTGACAATCAAGATCAACAGAAAGGCAAACTTTTAATCAAATGCAATACGCCGCCAATTGTCGAAGAATTATTAAGCGATGTTGCTTCAAAAGTAGACGTTATGTTTGATAAATTTACAGGTAACGACGAACAAAGTGATGAAAGTAACAATAAAAGCGATGAACAAGATAATAACAACAATAGTGAGGTATCACAAGAATCTAAAAACGATCCAGACTTGAAACTAATTAAAGGTCTGTTAAAACGTTTGAATCAACCATGTAAACGTACAATTAAAGTATTAGAAAATCTAGAAACAACTATAAAAATAATCGATAACACTACATTAGCTATATTTGAAGATGAACAATCAATGCATAATGACCTAATCAGTTATTATAAAGATAATGACAGGAAAATACAAACTACATCATCAAAAACCACAAATATGATAAATAAAATTGAAGATTTTCTTAATCTTATCGATAAAAAATTAATAACAGACCATGAAGCTCTCGGCAGTTATTTTAACGAACAACGCGAACACTTTACACATATTTTACAAACTGAACTACAAAAATCAAACCTCAACATTCCCATACATACACCAGAACAAACAACTGAACAATTTTATGAAGAAACAAATGAAACTAACCATGAGTATTACGATGAATCACTTGTAAAACATACAGATAAATTAAATTGCGAAGAATTAGACAAACACGAATCGAGTGGTGTGTATATTTTAGGTGGTAAAAGTGAATACAAAAATTCAGCTGATCGCAGTTATAACATCCGTTACTGTGATGTTAATAACGATGGTGCATGGACTGTTATTCAACGTAGAGGCGTTAATCCCGAAATACAAAAATTCAATTTATCATGGTCAGATTATAAGTACGGTTTTGGTGCGCTCGATAAAGATTTTTGGTTAGGAAATGATTTTATTTCGAACCTATGCGAAGAGAACCAGCTGATTTTACGAATTGAATTGGAAGATTTTGAAGGTTTAACTAGTTGGGCTGAATATACAACATTTGTTGTATCGAATAAAGATAAAAACTATAGATTAACAATTGGTGGTTATCGTGGAAATGCTTCAGATTCATTTTCATCTCATAATAATTCATCGTTTAGTACGTTTGATCGAACAAATGACGCAGCACCGCCATGTTGCCCGTGCGCAACATCTTACGGAGGTGGTTGGTGGTTTAACAGGTAAATTAATTGTATTTACGTTTCATCAAAGAAAATGTACTATAGAATATACTACTTTCTCTTTGGTTTCATTTATAATCTATGTGATGGTTAACTAAAATTTATTTCATTAGATTTTATTGTAAATAAACGAAATTGTAACACACAAAAAGTTAACAATTAACTTTTGGAAATGATCATTTTGCAAATGACCTATTAATTATATTATTTATTATCAACCGTCGCATATAGTGTTGCAAAAAAGTCTAGAATTCGGGCTTATTTGAATCAACTGTTTTTAACATGATGTCTGTCACTTTGTCTGTTGATATGTGTAAAACAAATTCGATTGAACAACTTTTTAAGAAATTTTATATTTAAGATTCGGACATGAATATCTCAATTTAATCAACTTTTGGTACAGATCCGTCCACCAGAAGTGGTAGTTTACTAATGTTACTTTTATGTGTTTTACTTTGCAATAAAGAAATGTTTTGGAAAAATATATTTAACAAAAGATACTATACAAGTTATAACTAACAACTTTCATTTAAGATTTTTTTTAAAATTTATATATTTTATACTATTTATATATTTATATATTAGGGTGTATCGAAATTTTTTTATTTCGTCGGCTAGAGCAAAAAATTTAAGTTTCTGATCAGAAAAGCCGATTCGAATATTAAACAAAATCTAGAGAGCGTACCGAGCGCTCAAAAATGCCATTTTTTTTGGACTTTTTTCATATAATGGCCTAAACATATATTAACATTTTATCTGACCGAGCCGTAACTATGTGTTTTTATGCCCATTTAAAAATGCGATATTTTTCCAAAGAACTATTCAAACTGAAATATATGACGTTTAGTTATAAGCGTTTGAAAAAGCTGTTTTTCAGGGTATTGCAACAATAATGCTAATTTCGGTAATTTTCAACCAATGTTTGACAGTTTCTTGTATTTTATAGTGCTTAAAAGTATAAAAATATAAAAAATATATAAAAATTATATAAATATAAAAATATACAATAATATATAAAATATATAAAAATATATAAATATATAAAAAATATATGCTAAATATATAAAAACACAGAGTTACAGCTCGGTCAGATAAAATGTTGATATATGTTTAGGCCATTATATGAAAAAAATCCAAAAAAATGGTATTTTTGAGCGTTCGGTGCGGCCCTCTAGATTTTGTTTATTATTCATAATAACTTTTCTGATCAGAAACTTGAATTTTTAATAGATAGATAGATGAATAAGTACGTTTCAATGATTAAAATATCATGAAATTGTTATTATCTTTTTTAATAATAACTTTTCTGGTAGAAAATATTTTGTTTAAGTATTTTATTGTGACGGGTCGGTTGAATAATGGTAACAGTAGATTTTTTTTAACGAAAATGTGTTTTTATTGAAAGTTTTTTTTAATAATAGTAATATTTTTGGTTAGCTGTTTCGAAGCAAATTTGAATGGCGTTTATTATAAAAATCCACATGCGAACGACTATTATAGAGGACTAATTTGGGAACACTGGTTGGGCAATTATTCATTGAAGAAAACGAAAATGATGCTCCGACCTAGATCGACCATAGAAGATGAATCCGGTTCGGGAACGGAACCGGATATTTTAGAAGATCCATTTACAATCCCCGAAGATCCTTAGATTTTATAAAACTTATGGGCCGATTGCATAAAACATTGTTAACCACTTTGTAAGTTAACTCTCTCTTTAATTTGACAGTTAATTATCTATAGTTAACCAATTGATTAAGTTGACGACCGTTTTATGTAACTGGGCCTAAAGTTTTATTATTCTAATTTTTTTCTTTTTTTTTACTTATTTTGTATTTAAAGATAATATTGTTGATGTATGTATTTTTTCTGACATGCATAGTACAAATTTTATTTTTATTCCTATAATGCGTATATATTATCAAAAATATTTAATTATCAATTCATTTATTGTATTATCAAAATATTGTTTATGTATTTTATATTGTCAACTTCTATTATTTAAATTTAATAAATAATTTTCTATCTTGAAAAGTTTTGTTCCGCAATTTTAATACACTTTATTTTTTATTACTTATGCCCATTTTACACGACGCAACTTTCTGTGGGATTTTCTTGCGCAACGAAATTGCACAAATTGCTCGTGTAATACAGAAATTGCACACTCAATTTTGTCGCGGCGACAAGTTGCACGGATTAGAACACGCTGTAATTTAATTGCATGGCCTTGCAATTTCTAGTTACTTTTTAGTAACTTTCAGTCTTACCAACTTTTATTATGACAGACACAATACCAGTATTTTTTTTATTTATATTTGATTTTCCTATGAGGTGTGTTATACATTAAAAAAATCAATTACAATAAAAATTATTTATTTATTTTATATATTTCGTGTGTTTATTTGGAAGGTTATACAGTTATGATATACTTTGATGCTTAGTTATTTTTTTAATTAGTTGGCATCTTGGAATGAAATAACCAAAATCGCAGTGCAATTTTCTTGCATTGTGTGAAACATACATATATTTTTGCAATTTTATTGCGCAATTTTCTTGTACAATTTTGTTGCGCAAGAAAATCCCACAGAAAGTTGCGTCGTGTAAAACGGGCATTACATACATACATACATACATACACACTATGTACTTATTCAAGCAAAATTTAGTTTCCGCTCAAACATATTTTTATCTTCAAGCATGCAATTTTCGCTGAAAACATAAAACACCTTAAATATTACTCCATATGTACAATTCTTTTAACCAATCGTTCATTAAACACTCACTTATGATGGTCGAACCATATTAATTGAATTAGACCAATTTTCGTTAAAACTTTTCAAAAAAAAAAATGCACCCTTCCGGGTGTATTCTGTATTGTTTGCGTTACACATAACGATCCGTTAAATAAAAATTCTGAAATTCCGTAACAAATCATGTTGTTATATAGCAAAATTTCTTACGGTATTTTAGAATTTTTATTTTAACGTACGGTTATTTTTAACGGAAACGATACAGAATACACTCGTTTATATACTAATTCATTTCGCATCCGATCTTTTCTACTTACACCACATACCCCACGCTAAAATAAAAAATTTCTGCACCAGCTATTTTTCTTTTATACTTTTGCAACCAAATCCAACATTCACTAACATTTTCCCGGTGGGCCGTCATCATTATTGGCTGTGACCGGTGCGGCGATTGTCAAAAAATTAATCGATGTCTGAGTTTTACAAAAATTTAAGAACAAGTTAAGTATCCCGAAAACATCAATATGTATTGAATGACGGTATATATCAACATTCTCAAAATCAATAGTGGTAATATTTCCGATAAAACTTTTAAATTAATGGCAAATTTAATTAACAGAAAATTAACCATAAATATTAAAAAAAACAATTTAAAATCTGAGTTATTAAATTTTTTTCAAGAAAAATGGGACACATTTATTAACATCTTAAATGATAAAAATGATTATTTTGTTTATAATAAATCCGATAAAGAACAAACTGAAACCGGAGATGAAGATGAAAGCAATGTACCAAACTGTAGTAATATTTGTAGAAATAGCATTGTCTGTTGTTTTTCAGTTTTTAAAAAATTTAATCTCCACACAGTGATATACGCTAATTTATTCATTGCTTAGAAGTTAGTGCTAACATTATCTTCTACTCAAGTATCATGCGAACAAACATTTTAAACAGATCGCAAAATTGTTTAAATTAGAATAATTTCGAGGCTTTCATGCTCATGTCTTACGAGAAGGATATTTTGGAAAAATTAAATAATGAAAATATTATTTAAAAAAAATTTCTTAGATTTCAATAAAGAATTACATTTAACTTTATATGTGTCATTTGTTACAATTCATCTTTATTTTTCTGTAATGTCATTTCCATGTTTATTAGAATAAAAAATATTAAAAAAAACAGAACGTATTTGAACAATTTTGGGATATAAAGTGAGTATCCTGCAACTTTTCCCGGACCTAATTTTTTTAACCAGTCCAACCCCGGCTACCTTACATCAATAAAAATGATTGGAAAAATTTTGTTTTTACACTGCTGTTAAGTTGGTTGCATAATTTCTTCGTATCATGACATTCTAATTATTTAATTTAAAAAAAAAATCTTGAGATGTACTTTCACTGTGAAACGTAATAACGTAATTTCCAACTATGCAAAAAACACGAAATGTTTTGTTATTTTAACACGAGACCACTCCTTCAATTTTTTACTAGTATCTATTATCGTTGTTTTAAAATTCAATTTATTTGTAAAAATTAATATATTTATGAGTTAAATTTTATTGTATATACAGTATTTTATCAGATTGTTTTATATTTACTTTTTTATGCAATGTTATAAAACTTATCAGATTTTTATCATATATTTTACCAACATAACCTCATATCATATCATTTTTGTTCGTATAGAAATTTTATCAAATACTTATCTGATCTATCGATTTATTCTGCATTATATTTCATATTTATATATTTTATGTGATCGTTTATTATTTGATAAATATTATTCCTGCTTAAGATGTCTCAATCATCGTCAAATTCTGCACCTACAGGTAAAATTATTTATTTATATTTTTATAAAATTATATTTCTCTGTCACGTAGATAAGATATATTATTCAATGAAAATTACAAGAATATACTTTTTATCATTTTTAAAAGAATAATTTTAATATTGTAATATTTTAAAATTATTTCAAGATGGACTAGGTGCTCTTAGTGAAAAACTTCGTAAAAAATTTCTTAAACAACAAAATAAAATGTCTCGTAAACTAGAGAAAATCGATACCATGCGTAAAAAGAATCAACAAATTGCTTTACAACGTATGGAAGAGAAAAAACGAGTAATGACTATGCGATTGCAACAAATTAAACAATCTATGGCAACTCCAACACAAGAATCTACTTCTGGTTATGTTTACAAAACTTCTAATTCAACAGTTGTAACACATTGTAATTCTTCTGTGCCACAAAACCAGGTATTTCGTAACATAGGTATTTCTTTTTTTTTTTGTAAAGTTTCGTCAAAATTTTGTTTGTTTTATTAATATTTTTTTGCAATTTGATTTATGGAATAATAGCAAAATTAAAATTCACCCTGCATTTTGCAAGTTTTTTTTTGCAGGTTGAGTCTGCAAAATTCTTCACAATTTCGAACTTTTCTACTAACCGACGAATGCAAGGCAAATTTCTAAAAATTATAACTTCGCGCCAAAGCATCGTAAGTCCTTGAAATTAAGCTAAATGTACGTCAAATTGTTTGAATTTTTACGTCCTCTTGGTAAATTGAGTCGAAAATTTTCTTTTGTATACCATATATGTTGGCAAAGTTTGACAATTTCGTTCAAAATCGATCGAGTTATACCGATTTGAAGAATCGGTAATTTTTCAGATTTTTCTAGTGGCACGTTTTTTTCTTTTTGACGAATGTATTATTCCATTTAATTTTTTAATAACGTACGGTAAATTGTGGTTTTAATAGCATAATATTTTTATTTTTTTAAAAATCATATATTATCGATAATAAAGTAAAGAACTGTTCCACCGAAAGTAGGATGTCTGGGCAATGGCAATCCTAAGCTTATTAAGTACATCCAAAAATGTTTTTAAAAATTTACAATATTTTAGATAACTTATTACACATATGCGAAAAGTCCTTTTATGCAAGAATCATCTTCTAATTGTAAAAAAGAGATGTATAATTCATCACCTATAGTTTATCGTAATACTGCTGTTCCACCAAGTCAGGTATTTATATTTTCAAATATTATTTTTCTTATAAAATATTTTTCTAATAATTTCTTGATAATTAATATCATTCATTATTAGTTTGCGACCAATCACAACTTTGAATTTGAAATATTTGACAAATACGTGCAATTGTTACTACTTTGACTGCAAGGAAAAAGTAGTATAGCGTTTGGTACGGTGTCTGTAACATTTTAAAAAAAAAAAAAAAATTGTATAGAAATCCTTCATATAGCCTCTAGATGACGAATCTGAACTTAGTTTATGTGGGTGTATGGATGTGCGTCGTCAGCTCGCTCGCTCGCTCGCTCGCTCGCTCGCTCGCTCGGTCCTCAGACCAAATTTTGTGATCGCAACTCCTCCTAGACGGTTCAACCGATTTTAATGAAATTTTCAGGATAAATTTGTCTAGTGCCCAAGATGGTCATGTGGTTTTGGTTTTTTCCAGTGATGCCAACTTTCCGAGAAAAAAATTACTAAAGTTTTTAAAAATTCATTGTGGCTACATTATTTATCCGATTTTGATCAAATTTTCAGGAAAGATTCCCCTAGTACCCACATACATTACGTAATTTTAATATAATACAGTGTTGCCAACTTTCCGAGAAAAAAATTACCAAAGTTTTTAAAAATTTATTACGGCCATGTTGTTTAACCGATTTTGTTCAAATTTTCACAAAAGATTCTTCTGGTATCCATATAAATTAGATAATTTCAACAAAGAACAGTGTTGCCAACTTTCTGAGAAAAAAATTACTAAAATTTTTAAAAATTTGTTACGGCCATGTTGTTCAACCGATTTTGTTCAAATTTTCACAAAAGATTCTTCTGGTATCCATATAAATTAGATAATTTCAACAAAATACAGTGTTGCCAACTTTCTGAGAAAAAAATTACTAAAATTTTTAAAAATTTATTACGGCCATGTTGTTTAACCGATTTTGTTCAAATTTTCACAAAAGATTCTTCTGGTATCCATATAAATTAGATAATTTCAAAAAAGTACAGTGTTGCCAACTTGTTGAGAAAAAAATTACTAAAATTTTTAAAAATTTATTATGACCACTTTATTTAACCGATTTATGTGATAATGTCAAAGTAGTCTATATATGGGTTTACCTATATACTTTTAATCTTGTTAAATTATAAATTTAATATAACAATTGTACCTTATATAAAGTTTTAATTTAGGAAAATGTAATATAATTGCAGGTAACTTATTATACATCTAGAAATAATCCTTTTGCAACAAAATTTCACCAAATTCCTAAACCACCAGTTGTAGCACATTGCAGTACCTCTGTTCCACAAAATCAGGTATTTATACTTTCAAATTTATATAATATTTTATTTCAACTAAAGATTAGATATAGTTTATTTTAATTATATAGGTAACTTATTACACATATACGAAAATTCCTCCTGTACAAGGATCTTCTTCTAATTGTAAAAAAGAAATTTACAAAAATTCTAATGCATCGACAGGAGCTAATTCTATTTCTACTCAACAAACTCAGGTATTTTTACTGTTAAATTACAGTGGAACCTCGGTATACGACTTTAATCCATTCCTGATGTTTGGACTTATACCGAATAGGACGTATACCAAACCAACCTTTCCCATAAGAAGTAATGTAAAAATGATTAATCCGTTCTCATGCAAAAAAAGAACTCCTCTTGATATGGTATATTAATGGGGTTGTAAATAATTTTTTAGTTTTCTGTTGCTTTTCATTTGCCTTTTTGCAATTCATGATTAATAAAAATAATAAAATTTTACTTAAAAATTAAAATCATAAGAAATTTAACAAAGTTATACACTGTGTCACCGCGAAGGTCTGGTCTAGTAGGTACTTTAGTACTGTGTCTACATCTAGTACACCGCCGTAAGAGCAATACATACACCAACCAACGACTCTCCCCACCAGAAATTACATAGTTTCAAACCAAATGCCCAAACAGGACATATTCCGAATTGGACGTATTCTAAAGCAGACGTATACCGAGGTACCACTGTATATACATACCTACATATATTGACAATCATGCCATGTATCCATGTGTAGCATAAATTTTTACATTCAAATAAAATTTTAGGTAACCCATTACCCATCTACGAATCCTTTTGCGCCGCAATTTTCTTCTCAAAAAGAATTTTATAAAAATTCTGAATCTTCAGCAATAACGCCGGATTGTAGTTCTTCTCTTCTACAAAATCAGGTACATTCATACATATATTTTTAAATTTGTATAAGATACTATCAAAATATAAAATCACAAGCTTTAAATTCGTATTTTTACTCAAACTTTTTTTTCCAATTAGCTTTGTTGATTTTAGTTTATTTGTATATACTTTCTCTTTGAAAAACTGTAGGTTTAAAATATTAAATTTACAAAAATTAAAAACTTAGTTTAAAATTTATTTTGTAAATTCCACTATTCGCCAATAGATGACGCTAGCAGTTTTGCCAAAAAATAAAATAACATATTTTTAATTATTTTAAATGTTTATTGAAGAATTAAAAAAAAATGTTTTAGTCACCTTCATGTACAACTGAACAAATAAGCCAGGAAGAACCTGAATTACAACTAGCTGCATCATTAAATTCCTGTCAAATAGATGATAAAGGCAAAGATAATAAAATAGATACTGATTCTGTACCATCTAACTTGGGTAAAATAGTTAAATGTTTACCAACTAATTAAACAATATTTTAATTATTTTATCTTGTAGTTGAAAATAGTAAATCGGATATCGCCGAAGATTTAACCTGCGTGATTTGTTTTGAAGAACAACGACAATATATGTTTTTTGATTGTCGACATTTTTGCATATGCGAAACATGTGCTCAAAATTATAGAGTTGCACAAAATTCCTCAGACGTACAAATTGAAACTACCTGCCCGCAATGCCGTACTTTAATAACTAAAAATCCTATCAAAATATTTATGTAAATGTATTTGAATAAAAAAAAATGGTTGAGGTTTTATTATAAATAATAATTACAATTAAAAATAAACGTTTATCCATATATTATTAATATTATTATGCAAATAGAATAAAAATATACATATTTATTTTTTCACTTTTGTTGTTTGTATAAATATCAATAATTACTCAAAATCTTGGCAACATATTAACATATATTAATGCATTTACATTAAAGAAATGGTTAAGGTTATAATATAAAAATAAACATTTATTCAATGTATCATTTATACAAATAAAATAAAAATTAATTAATTTATCGCTTTTGTTGTTTGTAAAAACGTCACGTGATCGCTGACATGCGCAGTATCGCAATCATTCTAAAAATTATCAGTGAACTTTGACGTGTATCTGTCAACCCCGTGTTGTCATTTCATCCTTTGTGACTCATTTTATTATTTAAACCATATTAATAAACAGTTTTTACAATCCAACATGTTTCGTACATCGTCTAATTTTGACAAACTACTGGGTAAATACTCTCTCTTTTTAATATTATTTCCATATTAAATAGTGAACGCCCTTTTAAAAGTGAAAATACATTTTATTTTTCCAAATATATTTTTAATTATAATAAAAAATGTATTTGTTACAGAAAAAGCTACCAGTAATTTATTACTGGAGCCAGATTGGCCGGCTATTATGCAAATATGTGATTTAATTCGGCAAAATGATGTGCAGTAAGTAGAATATATTTGTAATAACGTATTTGAATATATAATTCACATTATACTATAAACGTATTGTAATTATATCGCATATGTTTTCTTTAAAAACATATTTGTATTTGTATTACAGGCCAAAATATGCTATTTTAGCAATAAAGAAAAAGATGTATTCACCTAATCCTCATTGCGCAATGTACGCCTTGCAAGTTTTAGAAAGTATTGTGAAAAATTGTGGTATGTATTATTTTTATTATATTCTAATAAATATTACATATTTTGCAAACAACGTAATAAAAAAGTTAGGTTATTCGAACCATATACGCTCAGTTTTCACTGCAGTAAAATCGTAGCAAAATGTTTGATAAACTGCAACAGCCACACACATACTACCTTTTAACTACGCAGTTAAATCTATCGGGCATAGATTTTTACTGCCCGAAATTTTGAATTGCTCGTGACTCCGGTATTCGCACATACGCTACGATTTAACTGCGCAACTGTACAGTTAAAATTGTACTTTATATATGTATGCATTAATAAATACAGGATCAGGTGTTCATGATGAGCTAACCAAAAAGGAAAATTGCGAAATGTTGCGTGATATAGCAAAAAGCTGTCAACATGAAAATGTGAGACAAAAAGTACTTGAATTGATTCAAGCGTGGACATTTGCTTTCCGGAAATCCACGAAGTACCGAGCATTAAAGGTAAATAAATAAAACAACTGTATTCTGTATCACATGACGTTTGCAAATTATTGATTTTTTCCCGTTAAACCAATTATCAATCAGGATACGATGAATATAATGAAGACCGAAGGTTTTAAATTTCCAACTTTAAGAGAAAGTGACGCAATGTTTAGTGCGGATTCGGCTCCAGAATGGACTGACGGCGATGTTTGTCATCGGTGTCGTGTACAGTTTAGTTTCGTGCAACGTAAACACCATTGTCGTGCGTGCGGAAATGTGTTCTGTCATCAATGCTCGCAGAAAACAACCACGCTGCCGAAATTCGGAATCGAGAAGGAAGTGCGGGTTTGTGATGCTTGCTACGAACAAGCGAATAAACCGAACGCAGCGGGGGGACCAGTTGTTGCAGCTGCTGCTGCTGCTGCTGTTAAAGAAGAAAAAGAATCCGATTTGCCAGCTGAATATTTAGCTAGTTCGCTGGCGCAACAAAATCAGGTATTTTTTTGCTTAATTTGTGAAAGTTATTAAACTTATTGTCTGGTATTACTAGCTCTGTTTTAAAATCTATTTCAACTAATATCTGTTTTAAAACAATGCAATTGTCACAAGAGCAGGACTAAACAAATGAACTAAAACACCCAAAAACCAAGATTGTAACACTAGCCATTATATTTTACGATGAGAATTATTAGTAATTTGTTACTCATAATCAACACTTTCGTTTATAAATAATAATAAAATAAATTCGTTCTCGCAATTGCTAAGCGAAAAATTATTACTTATATTCTTAAAAGACTTGTGGCTTACTTGTGTTAATTGTAATAAAAAAAAATCAATAATGAATAGCCTAATTTCTTAAATTTTTAAAGAAGTACTCACATGTACATTTTTTTGTTGTTTATTGATTTTTTGTACTATTTATTATACAACATAGTATTTGGAATAAATATCTATTTTATAGAAAAAACAAAATAAATGTATTCTTTGCATTTTTAGTTTTTTGAAATATAATAATGTTTGTAACTTGCATTTTATATATATTTTCAGTTTTTAACATCAAAATTTCTAAACCTAAATTTTCATGAGCGCTACCCAAGTACTTATGTTTATAAACTTCGTGCGAATTAATATCATGTAATAATTAAAAACTAAAATTGTTCATACTGGAAATTTAAAAAAAAAATTATCGTTTATTCTGTATTATCTGTAGGCACCTCCCCGTAAAACGGAAGAAGAACTTCGCGAAGAGGAAGAATTACAACTGGCTTTAGCATTAAGCAAATCGGAAGCCGAACATAAAGAAAAAGAAAAAATGAGAGTTACTAGTGCCATGCATTCTAATTTAGGTAATTGTTATTATCTCTTATTTTTTTCATCACATTACATAATACATACACAGTCAGTAATTTACTAATCTAATGTACATAATACTTTATAAGAACTGCTGAAAATCGCTAAAAATGTAACTGATTTATTTAATAATTTACAGTATTTTGTTTTCGTTCCGATTTAAACCATTTTTTCTTTTTAAAACAAAAATTGGAGCATATATATTTATTTTTGTTAATAATTTTTCTGCAAAAGTTTTAAAAAACACTAAAAATTACATTTCACTGAAAAAATAATTTAAAAAATAAAATAATACTACGATTTTTTTTTGTAACCGGTTCAACAAAAAATGTTCTGATTTGTTTAAAGCAATCATTACTTAATTAATAATATATTAAATACATAAAACAATTGAGTTTTTAAAATACATTCTATGTTTTGCAATAAAATTACATATTATATAATATTAAATAAAATGCAGTAGCGATTTCAATAATGAATAAAAGATATATTGAAATACGTAAATTTTTTTGCAGAAAACGAGAATGATACAATAATTTTAACATGTGTCATTTGTCTTGAACGAGAACGCAAATATATATTCTTAGATTGCGGTCATTTTTGTGTTTGTGATATTTGCGTTGCGAATTACAGAGAATCGCAAAATTTGACAGACATTCGAGTAGAAACTACATGTCCAAAATGCAGAACACTTATCACTAAGAAACCAATCAAAGTATTTTTATAACAGAAAAGAATTTATGTTGAAATGTTTACTTGTCAATTATTTTATCTTATTTGATTTTTAATTCCATTGTTGACAATCGTAGATAAATATGTGTCCTACTGAACAAATTTATTTAAAATTGTTTTTTTTTTTTGTAGTTAGATAAATAATAAACATTTTTTTACTTATTTCATACTGATATTTTATTTGATAGCTTATCTGCAGTAATAGAAAGTTTGATAATAATTATTAAATTTTCTACAAAATAAATGTCAATATATTTAAAGAATTTCTAAAAAAAATCATTTGTTAAGAATAGTGTAAAAATAAAATATTTAAAAAAAAATTTGAAACTACAGATACAAATATTCTTTTGTCATAAATGTACAATCTTCAAATTCAATTTCAATAGTTCTATAACTTTTTCTTTTTGCAAAAATGTTAAATTTACGAACGCCATATTTATGAAATGAAATAATCTAATCTGTAAGTGCATTATGCTTAAAAATAAAAATTTTGTTATTTTAATTGATAATACTTAATTTCAAGTAAATTAATTTTATCCAGAAGCTTATATGGATGTCGTCACGGAATAAATTAATATTTTTGTTTATAAAAAAAAAACTGAATGTTGATCGTAAAAATCTAATTTCGCAAAAATATCAATACAATTGGTAGTGTGTGCGACTAGCAATCCGAACGTTTTGGATTCGAATCTCGATTGGAATTTTTTTCATTTACATACATACATACACAATCACGCCATGTACCCAAAAGGGTGCGGCACAAACTTTTTCCACTATCCCGAAATCAGCCTCCTTCAAACATCCCTATTCAGACAAGGAACTTTAGCTTTATCCATATTCATAATTCCTCTCATACATGCTCTTTTATTCAGACTACTCGGAAACTTTCGCTCACGCAAAACACTTTCAATCATACAACTCCAACTACTCATCGGACGTCCACCTGCAAAAGTATACCTTCAAAATCATTCATATAAATCTTTTTAACCAAACGTTCATTAAGCATTCGCTCAAGATGTCCGAACCATCTGAACTGACTAACACCAGCTTTTGCAACAACATTTTTGTCAATTTCATACTCATCACACACTAATCTATCATTTCCAGAGCAGTCATTTTTCGTTTTATGCTTTTGCAGCCAAACCTAACATTCACTACCATACTACCAACATAGGCACCAAACCAACATTTTATATACTCAAACGTGGGGGGGGGGGCTTCTTTGGAAACCTTTACATTCCTAGCAAAAGTTCCCAAAGCATCCAAAACCTTACAAACAGCATTCACTCTCCTTTCAATCTCACGATCAAAGCACGGCCATCCTTAGATAATAAAACAAAATATTTTCTATTCCAGAATCACGTCAATCCCCCGTGAACAACTTAGTGGCGCGCAGTCCAAGTCCGGTTGAAGATCAGAACATGGATCCCGAACTAGCACGTTACCTAAATCGTTCGTATTGGGAGACGCGTCAAAGCGACGATGCCGAGCGTCCAGCTAGCCCATCGGCGCCTTCACCAATGCAAAATGCCATGTCGCTGAAGCCGCAGATGAACGGCGTAACTAGTATCGATCCGGAAATGGACGAATTCGTGCATACGCTCAAATCGCAAGTCGAGATTTTCGTTAATCGTATGAAGAGTAATTCGAGCCGTGGTAGAAGTATTGCAAATGATAGCAGTGTGCAGACATTGTTTATGAATATCACTGCAATGCATTCGAGATTGTTGAGGTACATACAGCAACAGGATGATGCTAGGTTATATTATGAAGGATTGCAAGATAAACTTACTCAGGTATTATTTTTTTGTGATTGTTTGTTTTTTTTTTGTTATAGGTTTTAATGAAAAAATGGAATAAGTATTTAATTTTTAAACTATAGTATATATGTTACGAGGAGCAGAAAGCAATCTTTATTGTGTTTAGCCCAGATATTTATGGAGACGAAACATAAAAAGAGCATTCTGCTGCTAGTAACATGCTATTTTGTTTATTCTGACATTTCAAACAAAACTAAAATAAAAATAAATAAAAATACTTACCAAATAACCTTAACCTTATTGACAGTTCTAGAACATCATATTTGTTACGTGATTTGTGAGAATTAATGTTTCTCTGGTCGAATATACAATTTCCGACAAATCTTGCACCACTTCACACACATTTTCAATAATTAAATTCAAATTCAAACAAAAATAAACACTGCAATTGTCACTACTAAATTTTGTTACTGACACCAGCAGTACTTATATATAGTAAATAACTACTGTAACATAATGACTTCCTTATACATAGGTAATATGGTAATATAATACCAATATTTTAATGCGCTTGAAGAAAAAAATCATTCATTTATTATAGTTTTAAGATATTATTTCTAATATTGTTATTGAAAAAATTGACTAAATCGTATTTCCGTTTTTGCTTCTGCAGTTAAACTCAACACTTCACAAACATACATCAAAATAGGTACCAACATTACATAGGTACTATAGGACATACTGATCATGGAACAAAAATAATTTTTTGAAAATTCGCAAAATTAAGGCTGGTTTACTTAAAGTGAACATTTTCAGAACTACTGAAGTAGCGTACTTTATTGAAAGCTACATAATCAAAATTAATTATCAATATTACATCACCTATTGCTCAAATGTTCTGCATACAAACGTGCCAATAATGAATTTTGTCTTGGTTCTCCATAAAGTAACAGCATATCCACTAACTAATTATCACTGTATGCATTCATTTTCATAAACACTGCACAACACTGTACACTTAAAACTAACAATAAAATATGACAATAATCTCCACGAAAGTATTATGCTGCATCGAACTAAATAAATTATATTAAATTATTAATAAGTAATTACACATCAGATATTTATTAGGCGTTGTGTAAACAATTATTTGTAGTGTAGTAGAGTTAAATTGGCTATTAACTAGTGGTAAAAAAATTTTCTAAAAAATATTTTTGTTCCATGATCAGTATGTCCTATAGTATATACCTTTTAATTCTTTGCTCGAAGTATGAAGACACCCTGTATACATTCTCTAGGTCTTTTTTGAATTTACATTTTTAGCAAACATTCACAAAGTACCCAAAAAATTTGCAATTAGTACCTTGGACATACGACACAGTTTAATGAACATTAACGCAATTCTTAATTTATCAGTTACTTATTTTGTTATTAAGGGGAGGTACCACCCTGAATACTAAAAAAAAGAGGCTATTTTCACGAATTAATTTTGGGCACAGGAATGTAAATAAATTACTACTTTTTTTACATTGTATTTGGCACATATTCCTCTATATTTTCAAATAGTTCGAAGCCTTTTTGTAACCAATTGCGACCGCTACAACCTCCGAACCAAGACTATGTCCCAAAAAGACTGCTGCTGCGTTGACAGGCTGGAGCGTTCAATTCCCATTTGAAATAAATTTTCTTGTTTTTAAAATGTAAAGTAGATTGTAACTTAGGGATCAACTGGCCGGATTTCAAAAAAATACATTTTTCGCCAAGTTATACTCATTTGAAAAAAAAGTTTGAAAATTTCGTCCTTTTTTTGGGTCGCTAAAATCGAAAAAACTACATATCAAAAAAATGACCAGTTGATCCCTAAGTTGAAGTTTTGGCAACATTTTCCCCAAATTCCAAATTAATCGGACAAAAATTGCGACTTGTATGCTGTCAACGCAGTTTAAAAACTTAGTTTCTAGAAAAACGCGTTTAAAGTTTCAAGCAGAGCGCTGCTGAGCGCTCTCTATAAAATGCTTTGTTGCACATTTATTATTGCGATTTACGTTTCCATACTTTAAAACCTGGTTCTAAAGGGTTCAAAAAACACATTTAAGTAAAAAAAAAAAAACGATTTTTTGAAATTTTCAGAGTGGTACCTCCCTTTAACTAGTCGAAAAGACTAGCTAATAAAATCGTCAGTACGGCTGGCTGGCTGGCCGGCCGTGTACAGAAAATACGATAAATACGAGCATATACGAGTATATACGATCGTCAATACGGCTGTGTACGGAAATACAATACGGCCGGCTGTGTACGGAAAATACGATAAATACGAGTATATACTTGTATATACTTATATATACTCGTATATACAGGTATATACGAGTATATACGATATAGATATATATATATATATATATATATATTATATTTTAGCTAGTCGAAAAACTAGCTTATAAAATCAAACCATATTCGACTAGCTCCATTCTCGCTTTGCGAGAATATTATTTAGTAACTTACACACTTTCTATATTCTGTTATTTACTGCAAATGTCATTTGTATCTTTTTTTCCTGATGAAGATGTACGTTGAGTACATTATTAATATAATAATATAGAACTATAACTTAAAGCCGTTTTATTTTAATATAATGAGTTCTAAAAGACTTTTTTACTATTTTAAAAACTAAAATAATATGATTTAGGTGAAGGACGCACGTGCAGCACTAGACGCCCTACGCGAAGAGCATCGCGAGAAACTTCGTCGACAAGCCGAGGAAGCCGAACGTCAACGCCAACTACAAATGGCGCATAAGCTCGATATAATGCGCAAAAAGAAACAGGAATATTTGCAATATCAACGTCAGTTGGCCCTGCAACGTATTCAGGAACAGGAACGCGAAATGCAAATGCGTCAGGAACAGCAGAAACAACAATATTTAATGGGCGGTGCTCAGTATGGTTATATAGGTTCGCCTGTGCATGGTCCTACAGCAGGTCAGGCACCACCACCACCACCACCCGGTTATCCGCCCCAAATGGGACCACCTGGACCTAATCCGATGTATTATACGTACATTCCGCCACCGATCGGACCGCAAATGTTACCAGGTTAGGAATTTTTACATCTATATAATCTTTTTTACAGAATAAAGACAATTATATTACTATAGTTATAGACTATTTCAAGAATATAGTCAGTAAGAGAGCTGCGCACTAGATTTAACGATGTCTTACACTATTGGCTCAAGCCTAAGAGGGGGTGCGAATTTTATCAGATGATTTTAAATAACTCCATCACTCAATATATCTTATCTATATTATGGAGAACATAAATAGATAAATTGATCATATCTTTTAAGCTGTATGAAGCAGATTTCAAAACTTAAGCTCTACTCGCTACCCGAGAACCTACTGACTTTTTAGTTGAAATATTGTTATTAAAGTATCTAAAATTTACCCCGGCAAGGTCAATGCATTTTTCTTCATTTAAAAATTAACTAATGATTTAATTAGTTCATCAAAATAAATTAATGGCGATTTAAGCAAAAAATAAATACTTTAACTTAATATATAATACGCCATATGTAATTAAGAATATAAATATAAAAATTTACTCATTTAAATAATTTGCAAACTAATATTGCAATTGATGATAAATACTCCTATAACTTTATAAAAAAGTGATCGTAAAAAAAATAGTTTCTCCATTTATACGACTAATTAGTTCTACGAAAATAGCTAAATAGAGGCATGAAAAACATGCTTAAAATAGGGATCCGTTTTATATTTTCAAATGATAGGAACATATTAATTAAAGTTATTTTTTTAAATACACTTCTAATAACAGAAAAACACAGTTTTTAAATTAACTATCATTTGAATTTATAGAATTTTCTGGACACGTATGCTATGATCGATCTATCCTAGTCGCAAACGTTTCGCCATATATCGTAGATGGCATCCTCAGTGCATATGGCAAAACGTCTGCAATGAGAATAGATCGATCACGTCATACCAATCCAGAAAATTCTATAAATTCAATGGATACCGTTGAAAGCCTGAAGATTACTGTCTGATTACTGTAATTTTCATTTATTATTAATGATTTTATTATTTTTTTCTAACGTCGGAATGATTTAAACTTTTAGATTACACCCGAATTTGTATAATTACAATATGTATCCAATACACAATTTAAAGTTAATTTACTTTAATGCTTTAAACCTTTCAAAATTTTGAGTTTGTGCATTGTGTTCAGTATCTAGTTGATTATTTTAAAAAAAATTCTACTCTTGATAAAAAGTGAATTCGCATAAATGGAGCCATTACTGTATTTATAAAAATTCTCATTGAAACCTTTATTCCAACTAGGTACACAATCACAAATACCACTCGGTCCTCAACAAGGTCAAATGATACAAGGCACTCCGCAAGCCGGGGGCCATCCAATGCCAGTGGTGGGTCCCATGCCTCCACCACAACAACAACCGGGTACCAATCCCCAGATGAATGTCCCCCCGAACTCTGCACCACCGACAATGTCAATGCCGCCGCCTGGTGTACAAGGTGCGATACCAATGCAGCAATACGCGCCTCCGATGTCTGCACCAACTCCAACTATGGCTGCTCTGCCCCCTGTTCCCACACATCAGCCGAAGCCAGAATCGGCAAACTCACAAACTAGTACCGCCGAACTTATTAGTTTCGATTAACTTTTATATGATTTCTCCATTTTTCTTTTTTATATAATAATTTAGAAATGGCTGTTTATTTTATTTTTATTCTTTATGTATAACTGTATTATTATAGCATTATCAGTGTAAATATATAATCTGAATATATTTTGATTGTATTATTATGGATATTAAAATATAATTGATGAAAAATAAACAAATAAATTATTTATATTACACCTGTAAAAGTAAATTTATTGTGGCAGCAATTCACACACTTAAATGTATTTATTGATTTCCGTATAATAAAAGGGAAATAAATCAACTATTATTAATAAAACAATCTAGGAGTAATCATTAAAATAACATTTATTTTTATAAGTTGACACTATTTTGACACCCTTTAAATACATAAATTGAAATAGAAATAAGTAACGGCCGGTTTCATAATAAAATTAAAGTAACTTTAAAAATTAAAGTAAACTTTAAAATGTTTCATAATTTTTGCTTAAAGTTTAACTTTAATCTAGTCGCACTGGATACGACTTTAACCAATTAAAGCCTCTTTATTTTCTTTCGTTGTGATCAAAATCGTCTTCATCTTCTGATGAAGAAATTGTACAATACACAAAATAAAACAAATCGTGAAAATTATTTAAATAAATGGAACAATATAGAATGTACAATGTGAATGTACAGAATGTGAACAATGTACGCGAACTTTTATAATAAATTCAGTAGACATTTTTGAAAACACATATGGCTCTAAATAATTGTAGTTTAGATATGAAGCAAATACAAAAACTATCAATTTATATTTATAAAAATTATTTATTAGTTAAATCATAAATACATCATTTATTTCTTTTTCCCTTTCTTCGAGCTAACGTGATCACCCGATTCTGCGTTGTCTCTAGGTTTTTGCCAATTTAAAGGTTTTTTACGATACATAGGCCAGGGTGGAATAGTTAACTGTAATGTTAATTATTAAATACATATACTAAAACTATTTAAAAATAATTAAAATATTTAGTAACTTACCAGAGAAGCAAGGACAAATCCAGCACCGACAATATAGACAGTTTGCGAATACTGTTGAATAATATAACCCCAAACTAATCCCACAACACCAAATAATGTAATTATAATTCTAGATAATTTTTCTGCTCTGGCCTGGCCATCATAATCCTGAAAATTTAAAAAAAACATTACTAATTTAGGTTAGTGCTTACATTAATTTTATCAATATATAAATTAATAATATAAATACCATATGACTAGGAATAGATTTAAATAAATCCATTGTATTATTATTGTTTATTTAATAATATGTAGCAATTTATAATTAAAACTGTATGTTATAGAATTTATGGTACACGTCAAGTATTTGACAATTGTTGATGATGTGAATCATTGTGAATCAGTGAATATTTGAAACTACTTCTGCCATCTATTAAATTTTACACGAAATAAATGCATATTTATAATAAATTATTATAATAAAATAGATTTTACAGATCCTGATTAAAAAAAAAACAATTAAAAATACAAAAGTATTTTTTGTTTAGTACATACATACATACATACACAATCACGCCATGTACCCAAAAGGGTGTGGCACAAACTCTTTTCATCATCCCGAAATCAGTCGCCTCCAAACATTCCTATCCAAACAAGCAACTTTCGCTTCATTCACATTCATAATTCCTCTCATACATGCTCTTTTATTCCTACTACTTGGAAACTTTCGCTTACGCAAAACACTCTCAATCATACCACTCCAACTACTCATCGGACGTCCACGCAATCGTATACCATCAAAATCATTCAAATAAATCTTTTTAACCAAACGTTCATTAGACATTCGCTCAACATGTCCGAACCATCTTAACTGAATAACACCAACTTTTACTACAACATTTTTTCAATTTCACACTCATCATACACTAATCTATTTCGTACCCCATCTCTCCTATTTACACCACATACCCCACGTAAAAATCTCATTTCCACAGCAGTCATTTTCCGTTTATGCTTTTGCAACCAAACCCAACATTCACTACCATACATCAATGTAGGCACCAAAACTGCATTATATATACTCAAACGGGCTTCTTTGGAAACATTTACATTCCTAGCAAAAGTTCCCAAAGCACCCAAAACCTTACAACCAGCATTTACTCTCCTTTCAATTTCACGATCAAAACGGCCATCTCTAGACAGCAAACTACCCAAATACACAAATTCATCTATCTGCTCTAAACGTGCGCCATCAATATATACGGGTCATTCCATGTCAAATCACCCAATTTTGGGGTCGAAAAAACTTTTGGGTTTCCGATTTGGCTGAAACTTGGTGCATAGCTTCCTTGTGACATAAAAATAAGGTGGTCTGGCCCGGTCTGGCCCAAGGAGTCGTTTTCTGAAGTGTATTCGCTTATAATCTAAAAATAGCACTTTTAACGATTATATAGCACTTTGACACTTTCTGAGGTAAATGTGTATATTTTGACATAAAATATCAATTGAAAAAATTTTTTTTCATCAGAGGGGACTTAAAAAAGGTTAAAAAAGTCATTAAAACAGATATTCTTATGTCCCCAATCAGATTTCAGGCTGGAAAACGCCAAAATTCAGTGTTTCGCGTTTTCCTCAATTCCCAAAATACATATTTTTCGATTTGGCTGAAAATTTGCCAAAAGGTAGCTTAAATTTAGGGCTTTCACTGGTAAAAATCCTGTTCACTTTTTTTTCTTTGTTCGACCTTCAACTGCACTCATCTTAAATAGCAAATAGTCGACTTTATTGTAATGACACTGCACACCTAAATTTTCACCCTGCTATTTTTGCATGTAACTTTTTTCGCCATGAAAAAAAGTGAACAGGATTTTTACCAGTGAAAGCCCTAAGTTTCAGCTACCTTTTGGCAAATTTTCAGCCAAATCGAAAGATATGTATTTTGGGAATTGAGGAAAACGTGAAACACTGAATTTTGGCGTTTTTCAGCCTAAAATCTGTTTTTGTTAACCTTTTTTAAGTCCCCTCTGATTAAAAAAAAAAATTTTCAATTGATATTTTATGTCAAAATATACACATTTACCTCAAAAAGTGCCAAAACGCTATAAAATCGTTAAAAGTGCTATTTTTAGATTATAAGTGAATAGGAATACACTTCAGAAAACGACTCTTTGGGCCAGACCACCTTATTTTTATGTCACAAGGAAGCTATGCACCAAGTTTCAGCCAAATCGGAGACCCAAAAATTTTTGACCGAGTGATTTGGCATGGAATGACCCATACATTACATTCAGTCATCAAGTCACCCTTCTCAAAAACTAAAACTTTGCACTTATCAACATTCAACACAAGATTCATATCTTTTGTTTAGTATGTATTGAAAATAACTGGTTTTAACAATAAAGTAACTTAAAAATATTCTTTATTAAAAATCAAATCAAAAATTAATTGCAACTAAAAATAACAATATACAAATATAAATGCATACACAAATAATACATAAATTATAAGAAACATTATCTATCATAAACTAATCTATCTAACTTGTTTATTTTGTAACTTAAAAAATTCTTCCTTAGAAATTTTCGTCATGTTTTTAGTATTATAACAAAATTCTTCTTTAAAATTTATTGAATTTATATTTCCACTGAAACTAGCTTTTATAAGTTCTGGTTTAATGTTACTGTACTTTTGTTTCTTAATTTTAATAGACGAATTGCTTAATTCTACTTTAAAATTACAGTTGTTTGTAAAACCAAATCCACTGGGTCGAATTAATTTTTTGTAAATATTTTTATTAACTGGTTTATGGTCCTTGATATTTTTATTTGTAGAAGAAAGAGTATGTTCTTTTTCTACAGCATATTTCGAACTATCAAAATTAACATTATTACTTTGTTTCGTAGTTTCAATATTTTTGGATTCAACAAATACTTCTTCATTACTTAGAACTGGTTGTTTTTGCTTACTTTTCGAAATTTCTAGGTTATCTCCGTCTTTTTGAGTTTTATGAACAATTTCCGTATCTAATTCTATTGAATTTTTTGATTTTTTCTTCTTTCTTTTATTTTCTATCAAAGATTGATGTTCAGTATCTTCTAGATTCGAAATTTTACGTTTTTTACTTTCATTAGTATTTTTAATATGTAAATTGTTTTCCGATACAATATTTAATGAATTTTTAGTCATTTTTGCTGGTTCGGTATCAGTCTTGATGGCCATAGTTATTTCTTCTTTACGATCCAAATTTTCATTAGAAATTTTACGTTTTCTTTTGTCATTTGATTTATTAAATGGCATTAAGTCTACATTTTCTTTAAATACCGATTGTGTTACATTATTTTCCGAAATAGAAGTGTTTTTCTTTTTTTTAGATTTTTTCTTCTTTTTAATTACCATATGTTCTTTATCTGACAAATTGTTTTGCGATGTATTTGTTTTTTCTTGTTCTGTTTGAGTTTCATCAACTAAAACTATACTATCACTAGACGTTTTAGATTTCTTCTTCTTTTTACTGATAGAGTAATTTCTTAATTCGCTAACAATTTCATTAGGGAGTATTAAATTATTTTCGGATTTCGATTTGGAAGTATTTAATTCATCTTGATTAGTATTTGTTTCAATTACACTATCATTTTCTGATACAGAAATATTTTTATTTTTCTTCTTCTTTTTCGGTTTTTTCTTTTTAGAACCTGGATTATTAGTTGCTCCAATGTTTGAAATCGAAGTGTTAGTTTCCTCTGTGGAAGTATTTAATTCATCTTGATTAGTATTTGCTTCAATGACACTATTATTTTCTGATATAGAAATATTTTTATTTTTCTTTTTCGTTTTCTGTTTTTTCTTTTTAGAACCTGGATTATTAGTTGCTCCAATGTTTGAAATCGAAGTGTTAGTTTCCTCTGTGGAAGTATTTAATTCATCTTGATTAGTATTTGCTTCAATGACACTATTATTTTCTGATATAGAAATATTTTTATTTTTCTTCTTCGTTTTCTGTTTTTTCTTTTTAGAACCTAAATTATTAGTTGTTCCAATGTTTGAAATCGAAATGTTAATTATCTCTTTGGAAGTATTTAATTCAACTTGATTTGTATTTGCTTCAATGACACTATTATTTTCTGATACAGAAATATTTTTCAATGTTTTCTGTTTTTTCTTTTTAGAAACTGGCTTATTATTTTCTTCAATGTTTGAAATCGAAATGTTAGTTTCCTCTTTGGAAGTGTTTAATTCATCTTGATTGGAATTTGCTTCAACGACACTATTATTTTCTGATACAGAAATATTTTTATTTTGCGTCTTTTTCTGTTTTTTCTTTTTAGAAACTGGCTTATTATTTTCTTCAATGTTGGAAATCGAAATGTTAGTTTTCTCTTTGGAAGTATTTAATTCAACTTGATTCGTATTTGCTTCAATGGCAATATTATTTTCTGATACAAAAATATTTTTATTTTTCTTCTTTTTCTTTTTAGAAACTGGCTTATTATTTTTTTCAATGTTTGAAATCGAAATGTTAGTTTTCTCTTTGGAAGTGTTTAACTCAACTTGATTTGTATTTGCTTCAATGACGCTATTATTTTCTGATACAGAAATATTTTTATTTTTTTTCTTCTTTTTCTTTTCAGAAACTAATTTATTATTTTCTTTATTTTGATTTGTATTTTCTTCAGTGAAACTATTATTTTCTGATAGAGAATTATTCTTAATCTTTTTCTGTTTTTTATTTTCAGAAACTAACTTATTATTTTCTACAGTAAAACTATTATTTTCTTCAATTTTTGCAATCCAGATCTTTAATTCTTCTGCTGTTAGATTCTCTTCTAAAAATTGTAACGATTTACGCTGTTTTTTAATCTTCAAAGACGAATTTACTTCTTCAGTAATTTGTATTTCACTAGAACTCAAACTAATATGTGGTTTCAAATCTTCTGAACTAAAATTCTTAACTTTCCATTGAGTTACAATCGAATTATTTTCCTTCTTCAAATCTGCTTTAGAATTATTTAAACTTTTTCTTGATTTATTTTTCTTTGTATTGGATTTAATCGAAATTGAAATATTAGCTTCATTATTAGTAGTATCCTGAAAGTCTGATATCATATCAGCTTCATTTAATATTTCGGAAGATTCAGATATTTTTCTTTCGAATTTTTTATTTTGTTTCGGTGTTGAACTTGTCATAGATTCAGAATTAAAAGTGTCAATTTTCATAGATTTTCTTTTCTTTGTATCGGAAGTTTTAAATATTTCTATATTTTCATTTGGTATTAATGATGAACGACGTTTAGATTTCGTCTTTTCTATTAGTTTTTCTATTTCATTACTTTCACAATCATTTTTCTGCAATTGCAAACTTTGTCTTCTATCGCGATTTTTTAATTTTGTTTTTTCAATTTCTATTTCACTTATAGTTTGCCGACGTTCTTTCTTTTTCAGTTTGTTCGATTCAACTTTATTGAAATGTTTTTCGAATAATTCTTTATATTTTTCTTCATTAATATTACGTTTCATCTTCGACTCATTCAAAGAATGAATTGAATCATTTTTATTTTCGATCTGATCTGCGGTATTTGTTGATTTATTCATAGAAATATCTGAAGCGTCAAGTATTTTCGTAGATTCATCTTCTGATAAATTTCTATCATTTACTGATGACAAAGATGTGTTTGATTTATGTTTATCCGGTAAACCATTAAGTTTATTTATTGTATTTTGTAACGATATGTCGTCATATTCATCAATTTCTCTACGTGATACGGTTATGTCTTCAATAAATTTACCTTCTTCAATTAATCTACTCAATTCTTCATTTCTATTCTTCACAGATTCTAGATCTGACTCAACAGAACTAATTTGATTTACAGATATCGAAGATGGAGACGTACCACCATATGGTTGCATTGACATTTTATCTAAATCTTGTTCCGAATTTGAACTACTATTAATACTTATAATCCTTCGTTTGCGTTGTTTGCCAGATGTAATTTCTTCAAGAAATTCACTTTCCGAACCGGACAATAATTGTTCGTTGTATTCTTCATCATCGTCAATAAAAGAATCTTGTTCATCATATTCTTCATCGGAATCAAATTCTGAACTTGTACTACCAATTGATTCGCCTTCATCTATTATTTCGTTGCTATCTTCAGATGGAGTGTCTTCTTCTCCTTCTTCTGCTTCATAATCAAAATATTTGAAATTGTAATCAGAATCAGGGATGTCTTCATTTTCATCATCAGAGAAATTAATTTCTAAAAACAGAAAATATATTTAATATTTTATTTATTGCTATGATTCAATCATTTTATCAGAAGTTTAACGTTAATTCACACGGTTCTAATTGCTATATTCAGGCACGTAGCTCAAATACAAAACATGTTGAAGTTAATATTGAATTTATTCGTTTAATACAACTTATTTATTGTAACTGACTGTTCTGAAAATTACATAATGAATCTTCAATTAATAATTCAATAATAAATTTAATATTATGAATTGATTTATAAGTATAAAATAAAGAATAGTATATTTTTAACTGGCTCTAGTTTCTACAAAAACGATCTTAAAGGTACTGTAAAAATACCTGAGATATAATATCCTATGTAGAATAATATATATTTTTTTGAATTTTTTCGTATTTATAGTTTGGTCAAAAAAAGCAGAAAATGTTTTTTTTTTTGGAAAATTTTTTTTTCTCTATTTTACTATTTATACTATTTTTTATTTTATATAAATCAATTAATAATATTAAATTTATTATTGAATTATTAATTGAACATTCATTATGTAATTTTCCGAACAGTCAGTTACAATAAATAAGTTGTATTAAACGAATAAATTCAATATTAAGTTCAACATGTTTTGTATTTGAGCTACGTGTCTGAATATAGCCATTAGAACCGTGTGAACTAACGTTAATGTCATGGAGAAAAACGTAACAAGCAAAAATATTCTAAAACGTTTAAAAATTTGTCTATTGTAAACGTAGTAAGTATGTTAGTGATTTAATTTTTTTTGATGATGTTATTTCATTATTACCTATTTTATTCTTTCGTCTCTTCTTTTCAGCTTTTATATCTTCGTCAACAGTTTCATCTAATTCTCCTAAAACAAAAATTATGTTAGATATAAATTTAAAATATATTTTAAAAATATTATTACTTTTTCTTTTCTTCTCAGCAGTAAAAGATTGAATAAATTCATCTAGCAATGCTTCTTTAGAACTTTTTTCTGATTTCTGTCTGTCTTCTTTTTCTATTGATTTTGATTTATTTTGTTGTGAAAAATTGATATCTTCATCTACTTTATCTATAAGTGATTTCAAAAATAAATTATAAATAATATTAAATTAAAAATAAAGCTAATATATTTTACCGTGTTCTTCTTTTGGTGTTTCTAATTTACTTTCTTGTGAAGAATAGAAATCTTCGTCTACTTCTTCTATAAGTAATTCCAAAAATAAATTACAAATAAATAATATTAAATATTTTTAAAAAAATAAAGCTAATATATTTTACCTTGTTCTTGTTTCGATGTTTGATTTTTATTTTCTAATTTACATTCTTGTGAAGAATTAGAATTTTCGTCTATTTCTTTTGTATGTGAATCTGAAAATAAATACATTATTATTATATAAGAAAATAATATTTACATTTATTATTTTACCATTTTGTTTAGACGGTGTTTTAATTAAAGTATATTTTTCTAGAGAATTAGAAGTATTTTCTTTCATAATACCATTGCGTGAAACTAAAAAATATCAAATAAAAATTATGAGATATTAAAAATAATTGAAGTTCATTAGACATTACCTTTTTTCTCCAAACCAGATGTGTTAGTTTTTTCTTTAAGTAGAGAATCATTTTCTTTTGATTTTTTTGTTGAACCAGGAGTTTTAGATATTTCTATAAGTGGAGAATCATTTTCTTTCAATACTTTAGCTGAATCAGGACGTTTAGTTTTTTCTTGAAACATAGAAGAATTGTTTTCTTTGAATTTTTTTGCTGAACCAGAAGTTTTAGTGTTTTCTTGAAGCATAGACGAATCCTTTTCTTTTGATTTTTTAGTTGAATCAAAAGTTTTGCTATTTTCTTTAAGTAGAGAATCATTTTGTTTTGATTTTTTAGCTGAACCAGGAGTTTTAGTTTTTTCTTGAAGCATACACGAATCTTTTTCTTTTGATTTTTTAGTTGAATCGAAAGTTTTACTATTTTCTTTAAGTAGAGAATCATTTTGTTTGGATTTTTTAGCTGAACCAGGAGTTTTAGTTTTTTTTTGAAGCATAGAATAATCATCTTTCTTTAGCGATGCGTTTTCTGAATCATCATTATTCCCTAATGATAAATTTTGTTCTTGTTCGTCACTTATATCATTTTCCGAAATATCTTTTTCTTTTGACGGTGTATTACTTTTTGTACGTGATGGATTACCTGTAACATCAATTGAAATATTTGATTCTTTTTCATCATTCTTTGGCTCTGTTGTATTTTCGCTTAAATTTGCAATTTTATCAATTGTATTTTCATCAATTTCTTCTTCCAAATCTGAACTTGATTTATTTTCAGATTCAGCATTATCTTCTCCGCTTATTTCAAGTTTTTCCATCGATTCATCTATGTGATTTAAATCGTTGTTTTTATTTATTTTAATTTTTGTATCACTATTGATAATTTTCTCAGTTTTACAAGATGGTATAATAGTCTTTTTCGGCGTTATTTTAATTATATTACATTCGTTTTTAGTAATTGCTATTTCAGATTTTGCATTCTTTTTTAGTGATTTTGAAATTATCTCCGTATTATTATCAATTATTTCTTCTGTATCACAAGTTAGGGTAATATTCTTTTTTGGCAAATCTGATTTATTTTCAAGCATTTCCTTTTCAGTTGATTCTGTAAAATTCTTGTTTATAACTTGTTTTTGAGACATTTTGATAGATTTAATTTCTTCGACATCTTTTTTAAATTTATTTTTTTCGATTTTCTTTTCAATACTAATATTTAATTTTTCAGAAATAGTTTCATCCTCTTTATAATTTTCTTTTTTTGATTGTAATTTATTTTTATTTTTTTCAGGAGATATGTTATTATTATCTTCTAAAATATTAATTCCATTATCATTCTTTTCTTTATTTATATTGTCTTCTTTGCATAAACTTTCTCTAGAATTTTTGTTAATTTGTTCATCATTTTTTTCTAGTGTTTTCCGAGGTGTTTTCTTAATATTTTTCGTTTCGGTTTTGTTGCTTTTATCAGTCTTATTTTCAAAATTATCTTCATTTTCTTGTACATTAATATTAATATTTTCTTTCTCAGCATTTTCTTCTAAATCTGTATTTTCATTTTCTTTAACACTTAATCTAGTACTTCGTTTTCTCGTATTGTTTGAAATATCAGTTTCTTCACCACCCAATCTTTTTATTTCTTCATCAATTTCAGATATAATATCAAGAGTGCTAAGTTTCCTATCATTTTGTTCTTTTTCACTTAAAGATAATCGTAATTTCGGTATTCTTTTAAGAACAACTGCGCAAGAATTTGAATCTTGCAAACTTTTTGGTGATAGACTCATAGATCTAGTGACTCGTCGTGCTGGACGTTTTCCAGTTTCATTTTCATTTTCAGAAGGGACATTTTCACTGGTTTCTTCAATAACATCTTCAGATTTTTCCTTTGATAGTAATCGTTTAGATCGTTTTATTGGCTTAGTTGCTTCAAGAGTACTAGTTTTAGTTTGTGACACACTTTTTTCTCGTGTGGAACTTGAACGTTTTGTCTTTTTTTCCAAATCATCATTATTTGCTTCAATGTCTTTTAAATCTTCAGTAATATCGCATAATGACTTTTCTTGAATCGAAGCTCTTCGATCACGAACGGTTTTGCCGGTTGAAACAGGAGAATCTTTATGAGTTGTAGGAAGTTGCGATAAGCGTGTAGATCGTTTTTCTTGTACGGAAATTGAACGTCTTGCCTTTTTTGCTGAATCTTCATTATTTACTTCAGTGTCTTTTAAATCTTCAGTAATATCGTATAATGATTTTTCTCGAATCGAAGCTCTTCGATCACGAACGGTTTTACCGGTTGAAACAGGAGAATCTTTATGAGTTGTAGGATCTTGCGACAAACGTGTAGATCTTCTCGGAGAAGCAGTTACTAAATATTCAGGTTCTATTGATACACTTCTACGCCTCGGCATTTTACTGAAAAAATAGATAATCTACGTTACTAATTTTAATGTCTCATGTTATGATTTACTTATGAATTCTATTAATCTAAATATTAATTCAATAAAAATGTTTCTTCAATTACGTTAACTATTAAAAATAAATCAAATAAGATTGTAAGTAAGGTTATCCACATGTGTTTACTTGATTGAACAATATTCGTAACATACCTTGAAATTATATTATAATGATGTAAAAAATGTCAAAAATAAAATATCAAATAGTAAAACTAACTGAAAGTCTCAATAACAAAAATATAACAGTTAAAAGTTTAAAAAGAAATCAGTTAGAATACAAATTATGAAATACGTTTCCCTGCGCAGGTTTTTAGTCATATTCGAAAAATGGTAGTTCTATTTATTAGCACTAGATAGCAGATATAAAGGTCAGTGCCAAGAACTGTCACTGAAAACTCAAAGTGAGCAGATTATCCTTTTCTAGTGAAATTTGCTCTCTCTAATTGCGCATGCGCGAACATAACATAATATAATTAGCAGTGATTCTCAAATAGTCATCTATGCGTATCTCATTATCATTTTGCAAGTCGTCCCGAATACTTCCTATTAATTAAACTACATTTTAAAGTAAGCACGTTTATTTAAATTTAAATTAATTTATGAAAGCAATATTTAAAATATCTAATATTTACAAATCCTCTAATTATAACAATAAAAATCAAAATCAGTAATAACGTCATAATTAAAATTAAGCTGAAATATACGCAAGTCATATTATTTCAATTTTTTAAACAGAAAATTTTATATGGGACTTACAAGCCCAATATGTCTTAACAATCCGTTTTACGTCTTGCGTTTACTATTCTGCTGACCAACATATCACTTCGGTATGCCGGGTTGCATATATTGCAGACGGTGTCCGATTAAATTATACGCTGAGAAACTTCGTTTTTACTTTGTTATCCAGTAACTATGTTTTGTTTGTTTATTATTTATGTCATTTGTGTATGTTTTCCTGATGATGATATACGTATAGTATATTGAAACGTTAATTTATAAATAAAAATTATAAAGAACTTAATCCTAAAGCTTTTTTATTTTAATATAATATATAATTTTATTTTGTTAATAGTACATTATTTTACGAGGAGTAAAAAGCGATGATCTGGTCGAAACATAAAGAGAGCTTTCTATTCCGAGAGATAAAACTAAACTAAAAATAAATAAAAATACATGACAAGTAACCGTGTATCAGTTGTAGAATTCATCTTTTTTTGGTCGAATATATAATTTCTGACATAGCTGGGTGACATACATTGCGTTTCTGAGATTTCTTCACACATTTTAAATAATCAAATTCAAATGTAAGTAAAAATAAACAATACAATTGTCAATTAACTTGATTTAATAATTTTTAATATAGCCGTCGGAGATGTCAAATTAAATACACTTGACCGTATTTATTTGGTCGAATATGCAGTTTCTGACAAATCTGACGGTGCACATTGCATTTCTTGCACTTCTTCATACATTTTCAATAATCAAATTAAAATTCAAGCGAAAATAAACAATGTAATTGTCAATTAACTTAACTTGACGTACTTAATAGTTTTCAATATGACCGTCGAAGATGTCAAATTAAATACATTTGACGTTGTAATTATGTTTGGTGCTGTCACCAGTTGTGTATATAATAATGTCACTATTGTACTTGTAACATAATGACCTTATTTCTACATAAGCAATATGGTAACATAATATTGATATTATGATGCGCTTGAAGAAAACGTAAATTTACTTTATATTTATTGTAATGTACTAGTATATACATAGTAATTTTACAAATTTTGGAGATAAGTTTAAATGTTAAATTAAAAATTACTTAGATATTAGAAAAAAGGTGATATAATCAATAATAAATGATAGTTACATAAAACATCATGTCTTTTTTTTATCAGTAATCTATTATGTAAACTTATATTTAAAAATACACTTTAATTAAAACTTTTCTATTTTAGTAATAGTAAAATATTTGAGAATGTGGATTGGCTCTCATTTTTAAACAGACTTTCCATCTGTTTTTGTAAAACATAAAAATTCTACATAAAAAATTACACTATTTTGGAATTGTTATAAGTTAATCAATGTTATAAGTAAGAAGAATATTATTTTTAATAGTAGCAGTAAGTATGTATATTAAGTATTAGCAAAATCTTTTGGTAATAGTAAAATTTTATGATTGCAACAAAATGTGGTTTCGGGTAAAACTAGACAAAATCCCGTTGTAGTATGGTTGTGTGTGTGTGAATATCTGTGTATTGAATGGCAGGATAGAGAGAAACTCTTCTTTAGTACTTGTATGTATGTAGTACCATGTATTTGATAGCAAATGCAACAACCATAGTTCTCGATTCAAATGTTGCGAAACGACAATAATGTGATTGGGGTTTTTATATTGTTCTCCGTATCTAGTTTAATGTTGCTTTTAGACTAGATACTATTGCCCCCGCCCGAAATGCTACTAACAACATACGGAATGCTTTTTGAAAATATGTCACGATGATCAGTTTTTTTTCGTTTAATTTACGAATGTAATTTTTTCGTTTTTCGGGTTTATTTTATTTAGCTGAAATATTTATTTAATGTGAATTTGATATTTAAATATAGGTATCTATAAGAATATCAGTAAAACAAAAAGGTTTAGATATAAGTAATATTTTTTAAATTAATAAATTAGATGTAGTATATTGTAAATGTTCTATTTATCTATCTCTCAAAAAGTTGGTGTTTTCTTTGATGTAGATATTAAAAATATTTGTTAATTGAATTATTTCAAAAAAATTCAAAATTATACAATAAATGGGAAAGATTTTTTAAAGATAAAATTGTCAAAAATGTTTGAGGAACTATAGCATCTGTTTTAAATCAATCAGGTTTATATCAATATATTTTGTTATCGTCAATTTTATAAACATTGGTCCGTATTTTCACCTTACTTTTTAAATTGATTTTTGTCAAAAGTACTTTTGACGTTCATTTAAAAATTACTTAATAAGCAATTTTAATTAGTTTATTTAAATTTTATAATATTAGATATAATAAAAAATATCGAAAAAAGAAATACTATTCATATTTGATAAGAGACAGAAATACAAATTTATTTTTGAGCAAAGATAAAAGCACTTTTTCACAAATAAGAGAGGTGAGAATATGGGCGTATTTTTATACTACATTTTTTAGTAAATTTGTTTCCACATTATTATTCAAAATTGGTATAATAACTCTTTAACTATATCTCTTTTAAAGATTTTGTTTTTGTTTATCGTAAATAGACAGTAGCGACTTTGGTCACGTCTCTCTAAGGTTTTTGTTTGCATAGACAGACTGTATTTGTGATTTAAATTTACAGAGCTCGAGGCCCAAGGGCTGTTTTAACAAGACAACCAACTGAGGGCCGTAGTAAAGATGGTGGTTTACGATTAGGTGAAATGGAACGTGATTGACTTATTGGTTTCGGCGCCGGCGCTAGGTTTGTATTAATTTTAATAAAAAATAAAAAAAAAATTTCGGATTATTTTTATTATGTTATTTTTTTTTTTCAGTATGATGCTAGTGGAACGTTTAATGGTATCTAGTGACCAATGCGAAGTGGATGTTTGCAATAAATATGGCCGATTAGGTTAAAAAATATAGTTAAAAAAAATTACGATTCGTTTAGCCCATGGAAAGCTTTGTTTCAGTAACTTTATTATAATAAAATAAACAACACTATTAAAATTTAAAGCCTTTAGAGTAAAGTTCTGTATAAATTTTATTAAATTTTGTTGTTTTGGTTTACTTCTGGAAAAAATTGGAAAAATATGACAAAAAAATAAATGTAACTTAGAAACTAGTAACTAAATAACAGAAATATTATAAATTATTAATCAAAGGAAGCCAAATTTGTTTATTATTATTAATTTAATGCGCCTTCGTCTAACTTTATATAGATTTATAATGTATAGAATTTTAACAGGTTTTATTGGAAACCAACTGTAAAATTTAAATTTGTTAAAATAAAAAAGTTTTAGGTTTAAGTTCTGTACAATTTTTAATTAAAAATTAGGTTTAAATTCTGTATAATTTTTAATTAAAAATTATACAGAACTTAGATATAATTTTTTTAAAATTTTAATACCGAGTTCTGAAAGGTTCTTTAATTTGTTTTTTCAGATTTGTTCGTTGTTTAGATACGAACGAATACTTCGCTAGATACATCACACAATGCTCAGTTCCACGAATGTTGTCTATTTTGGCAACATCCATATTTACCTTGGTTGAAATTGTTTCCGAGATCGCAAGGCAAGATGTCGGCGACAATTTCGAATTTAACGAGTAAAGAAGTTCGCGAGAGTTTGCAAACTTCTTGGACTGATAGTTTGCGTTCGCTTTTTCAACTTGTATTTTTATATTTGTGCAAATAGTTTTACCGCATGTTTTCGAGCAGCCGGTATTTGTGGACACGGTGAAATGCACGTTTTATTAACGCCCACTACCAGAGGATTTCGGCAATTGTTGCGACAAAATGGTTTGTTAATACATATTATTAAATAACTTTTTATTATTTTACAAATGAAACCAACTCGTTGCTTAAATATTTTAACATATTATATGTTCATAAAATCAGTATATTTACGTCATCAAGATTTTTGAGTGGGGTATGTGGTATTACTTAAAGGAATTGGATGCAAAATTATGAAGAGTGTAAAACTGAAAAATGTTTTTAAGTGGTAAGAATAAGAGAGCATAGGTTTCGTAAATGCGGATGAAGCAAAAGTTGTTTGTTAGAATGGCAATGTTTAACGGAATATAGTTAGTGTCACACCCTTATGGGTATATAATGTAATTGTGTATGTATGTATGAATTTCAGACATTGAATTTACAATGCCACTAAAAACAAAACGACGAACATCGGACGGAACCGTAGATTTAGGCTATGATACATTAGATAGCGCAAGTCAAATGAATGGAGGCGAAACTTAAACCTTTCCCGATGCTATGCTCGAAGAGGATGAAGATGAACCACCTGATGAACAATGGCTGGAAAGTTTGGGTGTTAATGCCGAAGATATAAAGAAAATTAATAGCCAACAAGTAAAATTAATATTTAAAAAAAACACTTAATGTATGTGAGATAAAATAATGTTTAATTTATAATTTAGGCAAAACTAAATCACAGAGCAGAATGCGAGATAGATAACAGCGAACAAAGTTTAGTATATTTTGAAGGTGTTGAAGCGCATGGTTTTTATAATTTTTTAATTAATTGTAAAAGCATTATTAGCAATACTGGGTCTTTAGCAGGCGTGCCACCTACTCTATTAGCGCCAGTCGCATTTTATGGAGCAACATTACAATCTTTAAAGGTTTTTGTTATCTTATGGTGGAATCTTGAACACTTCTGTAGCGTTACAGTGTTTTGTTTTTTTCTAGCAAATTCCATAGAAAAAGACGGAAAGTTCTATAACGTTACAGTGCTGTTTAGAATTCCAGCATTATTTTATTACAAAATTATTATATTAAATTGTTTTTAGGTCAGGGAAAATAAAATTAAGTATAATAATGCCGAATATTACTCTATAGAATTGTCAGGGCCAATATTACCTCATATGTTACATAATTTATATTCTTTACTGCCAAAAGATTGCAATGTAACAGCTACTTTTGCAAATCTATTAACTACTATTCTATTTAGTAAAGTAAAAGCATCTCAAGCAGGTATTTGTGTTTGGCAAAAAATTTCATAATAAATATGATTATCAAATTTATGATTATTTTTTAGGTGAAAAGTCAGATCAAAAAAATACAGATAACGTTGATCCATCGATATCTGGTAGCATTGTTTTTGGTCAAGAAAATTTATCGGATTGTGGATTAAATAAAACGATTTTGAAAGATTTTTGTTCGGTCAGTCCAGATCGGGTGCAACATTACGATAGCTTAAAATATAACAGTGATACTGGATTATACTATATATGTACATGAACTTGTAATAATGACATATATATTTGTAAATATTTACTTTTGTAAATATATATATTTAAAATAAAGCGTATTAATTAAGATGAAAATATCATTTTTTAATCACAAACACACACAATACAACACGTTTAATACTGTATATTTTAATATTATATGTTTGCAATGTTCAAATGCAAGTACTATTTAAAGAAAACTGTTTTATTATTTATAGTGTTATTATATTACAAGAAATAAATGCTTATTTTTAACATTTTATATCAAAGTTTTATTGTTTTTCTTATGTTAATACTATGAATTCAAATTAGAGTATTCTTTTTTAGAAATCAAATACCAATTTAATCATTTCAATTTTTATATATTTGATGGTAGAATTATATACCAAATACATATATAAAATATTTGTGTGCATATGTCAGTCATTATAATAAATTACATATCACACGTCAAACAGAATTTAATTTTTATGTTCTTTACTTTTCAGTTGGTATATTTATTATAGTCTTGATTTGCAACTTTTGTTTAAAAATCTAGAGAATTCTGTTTTCATTCATTCTTCAATTCCAATGTATTCTAAACAAATTAAGAAAATTAATGATTTTACCTATTTTGGATAGCATTTGAGGAAGAGCCAGTATGTAAATATAATTTTGCTATTATTATAAAAAAGTTTAATGTTTTTCCTTTTATATCATCTGTATTTATTTACACGTTTAGCGTGTTAAAACGTCGAATTTTTAATTATAAAATAGAACTCAATTTTAATATATTATTATACACCATCCTGAGCCTTCTAAAAAAAGTAAAAAAAAGGAACTTTTGTGAATTTTTTAGAGCATTAGAATTAATGCAATCACTTCGGGTTTTCAGTACAATCTTTAAACTTTATTTTCAAATTTTTGGGAGAGTTTTTTTATTCATCTGATGAATTTGCGATGAATTCTATCAGTGACGTAATAATGGATTTGTAATGGATAATCATTGGAACTGATGAATTAGCGATTGATATGCAAAAAGAAACGACATGATGAAAGTTTGATGAATAACAAGCTTTGACAGTTTAGTGACAATATGGACCACAAATATTTAAAAAAAATTGTCATTAAAAAAATCGTTTCTTTGCTGGAATCAGATTCTTCAAGTTGCATAGATGCACTAGCAGTGAAATGAAAGCCAAATGAAAGCTTTCATTTCACTGTGCACTGGTTGCTTGCGGGAGAGCGCGGGCAGTACTAAAACATCTGAGGAAAAATTAAATAGTGTCGCGGATTTCCAATTAAATTATTTAAAAGGTAACATAGAATTTTTTCGAAATTCGCCAAATTACCAAAAAAATCGCTACTAAAATGCGTATAAAAAATCGAAAAGTTGAAATATCCAAAAAATTCTTTGCTATCTTTTATATAATTTATTTTTACATCGCGAATCGAAAGAATCAGCAAAATTAATAGAATAGTTTTTGAGATCGCTGTCTCACAAGGTAGAAAAATGTGGTTTACAGAAAAACGCCTTTAAAGATTTTAGTTTTATTTCATAATCCGGCGGAACGACTAACAAGATCCCCTATTTCTCGCTGTATCTTTATAACGACTTAGAGGTTATAAGGATACCGAAAATGCAAAAAATCAATTTTTTGAAACCCTCAAAGTGGTGTTTCCCCTTAAGTTTTGAAAGGTTTTTACTATGTTAAAAAATGTAATGTTTTGACAAATTATTGTGATTTTTTAAATATAGTTTGTAAAATTAAAATTTATAATTATATTTTTTATTTTAATTATAAACAACCCACTAACTATAATTTATATACATGTTCTATATTTATTTTTTGAAACGTGACTTGTCATATCGTAATAAACAAAAGAATTTCAACCAATCTCAATTTTATTTTAACATGATCAGAGCATATAACGTTTTCAAATTTCAAATTTTAAAATCATGTTAATTAAACTACTGTGTACCATTGAAGTTTTACGTTTATTTTCGATAATAATAATTGGATTTCAAATTACAAAACATTTTCTCAATGTTATTAATCATTATGACATAGCTCGAAATCTCGTTAAACCGATAAACTTCACTGAGCTAGGACAATGGGCTGGTATTTATCTATAATTTTATCTTGAAAATATTTTTTATAAATTAATATTTTATATATATAGTTATAACAGGGAGTGTCAATCGAATAGGGAGAGCTTTTGTTGAAGTATTCGCAAAAGAAGGAATTAATATTGTGCTTATTGATAGGAATTTGGAAAGTTTGGAAGAAGAAGCTAGAGATCTAGGTAATTTTCTATTTAGTTTTTTACTTAATTAAAAGATTCACTAAAGATTCTAATTTTAATAAATATATTTACGTAATAAACAAGTAATATTACATCCAGAGAAATAAATTGTACATTAATTTTTGACTTGAAATTATTTTTTTTATTTTTTTGTAATAAAAATCTGTACATCAAACGATAAATATTAATGTAAAATTTAATATCATATTGAAAAACAACATTTTACATTAATTTTTAAATTCGTATGTATGATGTATGTATGATTTTTATTTAAAAAAGTTAAGAAATTATTGTAAAATTAATTTTTTGTACGTGATTTTACTTGCTTATTAGTTAAATAAATTTATTAGCAACTTATTAAAAGATGAATTTTTCGATCCTAAGATTAAAATAATATTCGTAAAGAAAAGAGAAGAATTTATTTCGACATAAATTATAAATGTATTTTATTTTATATTTTAGAAATAAAATATTTTGAAAAACATTTAATATTTCTTGCAGAAAAGAGATATGGCATAGAAACAATTGTAATTCCAACTGATTATGAGAACAACCCAGAAGTTTATCTAAATATCCAGACACATCTAACAGATTTGAATATAGGAATTCTTGTAAATAATGTTCACGAACATTATCCGCAACCCGATTTTCTCTTAGATTTAAAAGATCCTCTTGAAACTGTGAAACGCCTAGTAGACAAGAACATCTTTTCCTACATGTACATGATCAAATTAATTTTACCAAATATGATAGTTCGACGAAAAGGATTAATTATAAATGTGTCATCGTTCATAGCGGAAATTCCATGTCCAATGTTATCGGTTTATGCAGCATCCAAGCATTTTATAGTGAAATTTACGGATGATTTGAGTCTGGAAAATGAAGGTAAAGGAGTTACATTTCTCTGTTTATTGCCCGGTTTTCTCGATTAGAAACATTTACGATTAAGACAGCCATCCTTGTTAGCGCCTTCGGCTACTAATTATATTCAAAGTGCTCTTCAACAAGCTGGAGTACATGAACAAACCGTTGGATATTATGCGCATACTTTCTTCCTAAATACCGTACAACTTCTTTACTACATCTGGCCAGAACTAGAAATAAGGTATACGCTCGAAAATATGCATTTTTTTCGTGAAATTATGATTAGAGGACACGACATGCTCTGAAAATGTGAGTTTTATTTATTCATATAAATTCCAATTTTATAAACGAAAATTAAATGTAAACTTGTTCAATAAATTTATTTTTCTACAACAGATATTTTCGTTATTATTCGCAGTTTGCTTGGAATATTTTTCTATTAAATTAACGTTCAGTATAAATCATTAAAAAAATAACAAAAAATTACATAAATACTATGATTATTTATTGTTATAATATATGAAATTTTAATAAAATTTAATTTAAAATTTTTTTTAAAAAAAACCACGCTTATCTGTCATTTACATTATTCAATTGTTAATTGAACAAAAAAATAGTTTATGTGACAGATGTCATTAGTTGTATTAAAAAAATAAATATAAGCGTGTCATATCTTGTAATCGTTTTTTTTTAATATAATATTGTGTTGTCTCCTGGAATGAAACTACATGCAAAATTTCAATGAGATCAAATGATAGGAAGTGGTCTAAAAATTGGTTACAAAATTTGACCGCGACAACAGAGTGAGTTAATATAAGCGTGGTAAAAAAAGTAATATATAAAAAATAAATATCTATTTTTTTTGTTGATGTGAGATTTTTAACGAAATGAGTAAACATTTTTATAGGTGTGCTTTATTATATTGTGAGACAGAATCGACAGAAATAAGAGTGTGAGATTATGTTTTTTCAATTGTCGTTTATATATTATTTAATAATTTTTATATTGATAAATAAAGTAAAAAATTTAATATAAATGCTCTATTTTAAATATCCGCGGAAAATATATATATATATATATATATATATATATATTGAATTTGATACTGCTATATTTGAAAATAAATAATTTTAATTGACCATTTTTTTATGAAAAAGTTAGTACTTGCATTGTTTATACTTTTATTGTTTTATTAATAATTTAAAGTAATTAATATTTAAATAAACCATAACAATGAAATGTAGCGGTAAAATGATATGTATGAATAAGAAAATATGAATTGTTTTTATTTTTCATTAGTAGTAGAGCAAAAATAATAAAAACAATATTAGATAATGTCTTCTTAACTGTGGTATATAATTACTATTATTTTTAACAATACATTTTATTGTTTAAAAATAAATTATTCAATATTTTTTATACTGTTGGCAATGCTGATATAGTAATAAAAATTTGATAAGAAGATATTAAATATTGTTTTTAATTTTATTAATAAAAAAATAATAAAAACAATATCAGATAATGTTTTCTTAATTGTGGTATATAATTACTATTATTTTTAATAATACATTTTATTGTTTAAAAATAAATTATTCAATATTTTTTATACTGTTGGCAATGCTGACAAATTAAGTAATAAAATTTTCTGATAGGGGGCATTGGTGTGACAAATTTAAAAAGCGGTAAACAACCGTTTGTTGCTTGTTGCTTGCACGTTGCTTGTCAGACTTGGTCAGACATCAGACAGCAGCAATTACAGATTACGTTTTAGTTAGTAATAGATAGTAACGATTTTATTAGTGATAAAATATTAATTATTAATATTTTATTATAATGTCTGATCCATATGAAGTAATTCATCATATGAATGTAAAAGCACTTGAATTATTTGCTGAATATGATAAATATGTAAGTATAGTGTTACTAAGTTGATGTAATATATTTTGATATCTCAAATTTATTGTAATGTTAGGATGCGAATGTTTGGTGGGAAAGTTTGAAAACAAGGCTGTTTAAACAAATTGATGAAGAATATGGATTTACTCCGATGGTTGCTCAACAAAAAGGTCTTAAACGATCAGCGATTCAATCTTCAAGTGACGAAGAAAGTAAGTGTAATTATTCTTTTTTTACAATTATATAACAGTTTTATACTACTGATCGTATATAAATATTTAAAACTAAAATGATATTTTGCAAGAATTCTGTGTTTGGAGATTGGCATTTCGCACAAGCAAGACATTTTTCCGGTTTTGTCACGATTAGACAAGATATAGTCAGACGCACATATTTTAGACACGTTTAGATATGGTATAGAAAAAATAAAATATGTTTTCTCCAACTTTCTATATAATTACTACACAAACACACAAATAATATTCTTTTTAATTCTATTAAATATTCAAAAATTGTATTTGTTTTCTAAAAAAATATTATTTAGTTTAATAAAATTCATGATTTCTTTACAAAAAATAAAATAAATTTATTTAATAAATAAATTTACTAAGCTTTGAAATAAAATGAATATTTTTTTATTTTATAAAATGTAAGATTTTTTTCCGTATAGCTGAAAATGAAATTTAAAATGCAAATGATACTTATTTATTCATTTTGTTCAACTTAAACGTGTATCGTTGTTGAATTTGTATCGACTGTAACAGTTATGATTTTACAAGGTTATCGAAAACTCAGTCTTATTATGTTTGAAAATTATTTATTCATTTGTTCTTTTCGGTATAAGACTCGTCTGGTAGCACGGAACGTCGTGTTTTATACCGAAAAGAACAAATGAATAAATAATTTTCAAACATAATAAGACTGAGTTTTCGATAACCTTGTAAAATCAAAAAAAAAAATTAAACGTGTATGCTTTTTTTATCGGAAAAAATTTGTTATCTGGAATCATGCTGGTTCCGCTTGTGCCGGATAAAAAAAAACTTTAAAAAATGAATAGATATGATATTTATTTTTTACTAAATATTATGACTAATTGGCATATTTCACTACATTAAAAAATATATAAATTAACTATTTTTTATTTTTGCGTTAAACACCATTAATTTTATATTTATTTATCTAATTAACAATTAGACAATTTTTAAATTAAAGAAAAATGCATTGGCCCTCTAATTTAAAAATTGTCTAATGTTTAATTAGATAAATAAATATAAAATGAATGATGTTTAATGCAAAAATAAAAAATAGTTAAACATTTACACCAAAAGAATTTATAAAATAAATATATATATTACTTCGTGACTAAATTTGTTTTGTCAAATTTGTAATTAATCGTATATTTTACTGATTTTATGTTTTTGAAATTACTGACGATATTTTGCAGATATAAATATTATAACTTTATTTTATTTAAATGGATTTAAATTTTTTCTTAATGGAACTATAAATATTTCAAAAAACAAATTTCTCTAATAATAATTATCTTTAAATATAATAGTAATATTTTAAAATTTCTATGTAAATTCGCGGTTTCTGACAATAATTTTTTATTAAATAAAATTATACTTCTCAATATTATCTTGATTTATAATACTAAACAGTCAAATAATTAAAATATTTAATATAAGTAACATATTTGTAAAGAAAATATTATGACTTTATTTTTAAGTTCATGAAGAAGATGATGGGACTGAAAATGATGCAACTGAATCCATTGGTAGTTGTAAATCAAAAAGAAATGCAGCGAAAAACGCTTCATCAAAAATCACAAAACAGTCACAAATGAAACTAAATTCTAAAATACGTAGACCGAATAGCAGTGAGATGGACTCGGTAAGTGTTTTTTTTAAACTAAAAATGTTTTTGAATAATTATATATTGAAGTTACTAGTTTTTAAAGGGGACTAGTTTTTTTATTTATTTATTAGTTTAGTTTAATTTTTCCAAATAATTTTTAATTTATTAAACTTTTATTTTATTTACAGTTTTTACCTAATGTTAAAAAAGAAAAATCGTCAAAATCAGTACTAACAAGTACAATAAATGAAACAAATTTATTAACAAATGAAATGCCACCGCCGGCTGATAAACCTAAGCGACGACAATATAAAATGGTGAAGAAAGAAGTTGATTCATCTGATACCGAAAATGAAAGCGATAATATTCGACAGACAAGATCAAAGAGACGAAACATTAAAAAGGAACCAGTTGAAACACAACTAGAACAAAATAAAATAAAATCATCCATCGGTTCAAGAAGAACAAAAACAACACGTCCTGATTCGGATGTTCTTATTACAGAAGTTCCTGTGCCTATTGTTGTAATTAGTGATTGTGAGGAGGAAAATGTGGCAGAAAAACAGGATGAGAAACGTGAAAGTATTCAGAGAAGCCAAGGAGCTGTCAAAAAACAAATAACCAAAAGAACTAAAAAGGATACTAAAACGACTACGATAAAAATCAAAAAAGAACCGATTGCTGTTAATTCAGAACTAGATAAAATTCAAGAAATATCATTATATGAAGATGCAGAATCTGGAGAAAACAGTAGACAAGCAGGTGCTACTACACAACAAATAACATTAAATACAACACATGTTATTCAAAGAGGCAGTTCAACTGCTCCATTAAATAATACTCATATACTTATTTCGGCTCCATTAAATTCTGATAATAAATCAGCAACATCAAATTGCTTTGTTGTGTTGAATAAATTGAATGAAACCGTAACTATTACATCGACCAATAATGATGCAAAATGGCAGAAAAGTCATAAAATTCCCACATCTTCATCAGCTGACAGTTTATTGACAGATGATGATACACCGAAACCACTCGAGAAAAACAAGACGAACACGAAAAGAAAAACACAGAAAAAAGATAGTTTATTTACAGATGATGATGATGATGATACACCTGAACCACTCAAAAAGAATAAGAAAAACACTAAGCAGGAAACGAAGAAAACTATTGCGAAAAAAAATACAAAAACTAACCCAGTTTTTAGTCCGTATGCAAATAGCCCAGTTAAAAATCGCGTAGCTGCATTCGAAAAATTAGGCGCTACAGAAGCAACACGAAGCACACGTACTAAAACCCGAAAATTATTACAAGCCGAAACCGAAAAGACTGAAACAGTTTCAAATGAACCCGCTAAAACTAAATATGCAACACCAATTACTAATCACAAACTACCATCACTGATACCGAGAACAACTGATGCAAGACTGTATAGAACACCAGGGACATTAAGTAAAAACATATCGGCGATTGATGTTTCCAAATTTGCTACGACGGCAAAATCATCTCGTGCTGAAATCCAAGAAAAACTGGACGAACAAAAACGACGACTTGAAAAAGAGGAAGCACAATTGAAGAAGAATGCAATGCTGCAGGCGAAGGTTGAGGAACAACGAAAAAAACGCGAAGAGAAGCAAATAAAAGCGAAAACCGCTCGAGAAGAAAAAGAACGTGAAAAAGAGGAGAAACTACGACAGCTGCTTCGTGATAAAGACGAAAAGCAACAAGAGGAACTGAGAAAGAAACAAGAGTGGGCGGTACGAATGGCGACCGAAGCAGAAGAGAAACGTAAACGTGTAGCAAAAGTGAAACAACAGCATGAGGAAAAGAAGAAGTTGTATGAGTTGAATATGAAGAAGCTTGCTGTCAAACCACCACCTTTACCGACTGAAGACTTGGAAGATTCCGAAGATAGTGGTTCAGAAAGTAGGAAAAAATATGTACCTCCATTTTGGGCACGAAGTAAGTATTTTTATATTCATTTTTTATAATTTTATAATATATTTTTCTGTAATTGAGCAGAGATATTAGATTAGTTTTGTACTATATAATTAAAAAATTCTTTTCATTTGTATTTTAACTTGAAAATTTCATATTTATCTTTGTTTTATTTTTTAGAGGAGGCTTTGAATAGTGCCTTATTAGTTCAACGTTTTCTACCGCAAAAATACTTTCAAACATACTTCCAAATGCAAGCGACTACACCCGATTTACGTGAGATTTTCGAAACAATCGATGAACGAGCGTTAAGGCGTAATTCTAGTGCCATTTGGAATACACCTCCTAGATATTCAACATTACCAAAATTTTAATTATCAAAACTTTAGTTTAAACATTGACAAATTAATAATTATTATTAATTTGTCAATGTTTAAACTATTTAAATATTTTAGCTATTTTAAATTATTTTAAAAAAATCAATATGATGATGCATTTTATTTTTGGTTTACTACAGTTTAAAACAAATTTCTCTAATAATAAGTATCTTTAAATACAATAGTAATATTTTAAAATTTATATGTAAATTCGCGGTTTCTGACAATAATTTTTTTTTAAATAAAATTACACTTTTCAATATTATCTAATTTATATTATTATGAGTTTATTTTTAAGTTCATGAAGAAATGACTAACGAAAATGATGCAACGGAATCGACCATAGAAAAATCGATTAGCTGTAGTAAACCAAAAAGAAATGCACCATCATATTGATTTTTTTAAAATAGTTTAAAATAGCTTAAATATTTAAATAGTTTAAACATTGACAAATAAATAATTATTATTAATTTGTCAATGTTTAAACTATTTAAATATTTAAGCTATTTTAAACTATTTTAAAAAAATCAATATGATGATGCATTTCTTTTTGTTTTACTACAGCAAATCGAATTTTCTATGGTAAATTCCATTGCATCATTTTCATTAGTGACTTTTTCATGAACTTAAAAATAAAGTCATAATAATATAAATCAGTTAATATTGAAAAGTGTAATTTTATTTAAAAAAAAATTATTGTCAGAAACCGCGAATTTACATATAAATTTAAAAATATTACTATTGTATTTAAAGATACTTATTATTAGAGAAATTAGTTTTTTGAAATAGTTTCAATTTTAATTTTTTTTACATGTAAACTATTTCTTACTTATATGGTATCATTTTATTTATTTTAATAGGAATTTCCATCATATGTTTGTTTTTAGTCAATAAAATATTTTAATATTGCTATTTGAATTTTACAATAATTTTTTAAAGTACCTATGTTAATTATAGAATAATTTATTATGGTTTATTAATTTGTAAAATCGTTATAGAACAATCATTGGTTTTCAAATTTAACGTGTAAATTAAATATGTGTTTAAAAACGAAAACAATATTTTTGTAAAATTTGTTATCCTCTGGTTCCCAAAACTTAGTGTACTGTAAAATTTTATAACAATATTATGTTTACAAATAAGTTATATAGAGTGGCTCTAATTTTGCTAAAACATCCAATATATTAATTCAAATTAATTAAACAAGTTACTTAATATTAATACATATAAAATATTTTAAATATCATTTATCTACGTTTTCAATATTCTAACTAGTATTTTATAGTAATCTTCAGGCTTTCATTTAAATTTGTTTGAGTTAAAAGTCTCATTTAAGCTAAAGATCTTTAAATTTAAATGTGATAAACAGAATAACAAGAAAAGTCTGGTTCAATACGTAAAATACTAATTAAAAAAAAATTATCAAAATAAAATATCTAATATAAGTCAAAAACAAAAGATTTCTTGAAAACGGTCGTACTATTATGCTCTTAAAATTTATGACTAAATATCCTGTATTTATATTGAACATTTTTATTTTGGTAATTGAAAACTAAATAAAAATTAACTCCGTCGATGTGAAGTTGATGATTTCGTCAATCAGAGATATTCGTTTACATATATATCCGTTATTCCGTACGAGTTTTCGGTTTGTTCCGGTTTGTTGATAATGGTTCCGCGGTGCGAGGATCAGGATGCTTGAATGCTTTAGCAGTATTAGACAAAATTACCAATCATAACATTTTGAGTACTGATTGAAGAGAGAGAGACAGATATACTATGAATGTGCGGGTTGCATACAATTTTTTGCCGACAAGGTCACACGGCAAGTTTCCGTTCCATATTGGGTAGAGTTCGCTGGTTAAGGTACCCTAATAAATAGAGATACCATAGAAATCGTGGAGGGAGAAGGCCGATTCACGAATTACAAATAAGAAAAATTCATTGAATAAGAATTCTCGTTTCGCGTCGTTTCAGTTACTGTGCATGAAAATTAATAATTTTTTTGATATTTAAAGACGCGTAGCTTCTAAACCGAAAGTGCTATTAATAAATGATACCAATAAAAGTTGTGAGAAATTTTATTGTTTATAATTTTATTTCTATACAATTTTTTGATAAAATGCATATTTAAGTCTAAATTGCACTAAATATAGAAACATTTAAATTTATCATTTTTATTTCTGTGCATTAAAATTAATAAATTTCTTGATATTTAAAAACGCATAGCTTCTAAATCGGAAGTTCTATTAAAAAGTAATGCAAATAAAAGTTGTAGGAAATTTTATTGTCTATAATCTTATTTCTATAAAATTTTTTGATAAAATGCATTAAATTGCACTAAATATAGGAAATTTAAGTTTAACATTTGTTTTAATCACTGTTATCCAAACTATCGTCGGTGTTCCAGTTTATTGTGAATTGAAACCAATTTAATTTTTGTTTCTTCAATTTGTGTATCACTATACATATTTCGTGTTTCATATTTTCAGTTTCGTATTTCGTATTTCATGTTTCACGTTTCTAGTTTCTCTGGTGTGTGGCTTAGCTAAGCGTTGAAAAATTGTCGAAAGATGTATAGTACAAAAGGTTCAAAATAGGCCATTGTATAGAATTCATGCATAAATTGTATTTTTTTCATTTATGGGAAAATATTTAAGGGCTGGTATTTGTAAGCCTAATAATAAATTGATTAAAAATATTTCAATAATTTATATGTTTTAAAAAAGTACAAATGAAAACAGATTTTTATTACAAACTAAATCTATGATACTTAACTACTATAATTACATGAGTCATTATTACATATATAATATTAAATAAAAATATAAAAAAAATTCGTACATAAATTATTAGTTCTATATAATAGTCTAAATAGTTACATAATTAAGTACAAAGATGCTTTGATTTGAAGAACTTGTCAATTTTAATAGAATTATTTCTGTAATTTTAAGTTTCAAATAAATACATCGTATGTATTAAATAAATTTAAAAATATAATTCTAATGTCAAATTTTAAAATCTAGGAACTGATTGGACAAATATTTATGTTTTTTTAATTTAATACATTTTTCTAATAAAAGTTTTAAAAAATTCTCAATATTACTTAACAATTTCATTAATTACTTATGTATATACTTATGTATATAATTATTTGAATGTTAAAGCAAAATTTTTATCATTTTTTGTAATCAATACTTTTTTGTAATATATTATTATATTCTATATCACATAACTTTAAAGCGAAAACAAGTGTAAAATTGTGAAAATATTTACAGTTTCAAAACCTGAGAATAAACAACATAAAATATATTAAAACTCCGTAAAAATTTCTACATGTACGTAAAATAGCGAAATAAATGGTTTAAATTACTGTTTGTTGTGCATATTGTACATTTGTTTATAAACATGTAATTTGCCCTCTCGTAGCAAATAGAAAAAAGTCCGTAAAGAAATTGGATAAAGCTTATTTTTGATTTGAACTTGCGTAACAAATTCATAGAATAAATACAATTTTTGCGCGTTCGATTCTTTTAACATTTGCAAACTTTTTTTATATTCATCTTCATTGCATAGTATTTCGAAAGCGCCTTCTTCATTTCGAAAATAATCTTCATCAATTTCTTTCATTTCTTTTGCTTTTTGTTTCTTATTTTCTTCAAAATCTTTCTTCTGTACTTCGGTTGATGTTAAGTCGTTACGAATGACTTGCTTTTGTTTCACTTGATCTTCATTTGTTTGAGATGGTGATGTCACTGTCTCATTACGAATTTTATTTTTCTCGTGATCGTGATTAGAACGAATAATACAAGATTGCTGAGGTAAATTTTGTCGTTGTTTTTTACTTTGTATATTCACATTGTTTGTAGGATATGATGTTAAGGAACATGTTTGTAAAAAAGGTGGGTTTTTTACATAAGTATCTTGCGTACCAAATTGATTAAATGTTTCTAAATTATAAGATTTAGTTTCTAGAATATTTGGTTTAAATTGTTTAGTATTTTGTGTTTGATTTGGAGTAATACTAGGCATATGTTGAGGTACAGATAATTTCGATAAATTTGGCTTTATCGGTTGTATATAATTTTTACTTATGTCCATTTTATTTTTGTTTAGTAAAACATTTACAGGATTTTCTACAGGAGATTTCAATATGTTTTTATGTTGGAGAAATTTATCTTGTGAAATATTTATTTGCAATAATTTTTCGTTATATGATTTTTGAAAATTTTGATTATCTATTTTTTCATTTTGTAGATGCTGAGGAACTTTATTGTAATCTTTATAACTATTTTCATTTGTTGATTGTTGACAAATATTAGTTTGATTTTTAGCAAGAGAATGATTATTTTGTAAAGATGCATTAGAATTATTTCCTGATTGATCAATATTTATTGGTAACAATTTTTCATTATATAATTGTTTATAATTTTGATTATTTATTTTTTTATTATGTGAATTCTGGCGCACTGTATTGTAATCTTCATTTATTGATAATAATTGTTGATCTGAAGAAAAAGAAGAAATATTTTTAGATTCTTCATTATGTTCTAATTCACTAAATTTTATATGAGATGATGCAAATTTAATTACAGAAGTTTCTGTTCCTCTCTGTTTGCATTTATCAATTTCTTTAGGCATTTTCTGACTATGTATAGATTTTGCTGGTAATATTACATTTTTTTTAGCTTCTTCAGAAAATTGTAAAGTTTTATCATTATTTCGATTATTATTAGCACTAGAAATAATAGTTTCTATACTCAAAATATTTATTTTGTCTTTAGGAATTTGAATATTCTCACTTTTATTAAATGGCACATTTGTAGAGTGTTTTTGTTTTGATTCTTGTTCATCTTTTCGTTTTGATAAAATATTTTTTATCATATGTTTACTTAATGATTTTTCTTTGGAATTTATACGCATTTTTTCTTCATCTATTTCTTTCTTTAATAGACATATTACTTTTTTGTTTAATTCTAAATTATCTTCTACAATATTGTTATTGTTAGGACTAATTATTCTGTCAATATTAAATAAAGTATTTGATACATCAGTCTTTGAAACTTCAGTACAGGTCAAATTTTGGTTTCTTTTTTGTAAATTTTCGTTTGATGGTCTTGGTAATATAAAAACAGGGGATTTACTTTTTAACTGTCTATCTGTTTGATAAGGATTCCATATAACTTGTTGCTGAACAATTTTAGGCACATCAGAATTGTGAATATTTGATTCAACTTGCATTTTTTGACGTTTAGAAGATGAATCTCTACTTTCTGTACTGTATTTTCTTTTCAATTCTTTATTTTGTTCAACATTTGTTATAGAATGTTCATTTAGTTTATATAATTTATCTTTAGGAGTATTTCTAATGTCAACTTTCGGAACAGGTTGCGGTAAATTTTGATTACTTTCTACATTTTGGTTTTGGTGGAGCCCTTTAAAGTTATTTGTTTGTTTTGCTTGATTGATTAATGCGTTCATTTGCGCCATACAGTGTAATAAATTACGAAAACCATTTTCGACCATCGAATAAGTTGGTGTTAAATGCATATTTGTCGTAGGTGGTTGTAAATGATATAGATTTGGATAATTTTGAGGGTATATTTCTTGGCTAGCTCTTCTTACAGGAGAAGAAGTGGTATTAGGGAAATTATACATACTTTGATGTGGATATTGAGAAGGAATTGAAAGAAAGTTTTCTGATGAAGTTGGAGAAAGAAAAGGTTTTTGTGTTTCACCGGAAATGATTCTATTATTATTAGTGAATTGTTTAAATCCTGATGGGTTTGAAGATTCAAGTCCATTTGTATTTCGTACAATTCCGTAATAAGGATATTGTAGCTGAGAATAGTTGTCTTCATTACTTTGAATATAATATCTATCATCAGAACGTGCAACTGTATTTTTTCTAATATTATCTGTTTCTTGTTCGTTATAATTTGAATAAAATATAGTAGCTGCTTTAACTTTTTTCGGTTTATTTTTATTCTCTTCATTGACTGAAGTAGTAGGTTGTGAATTTACAGCAATTGTTTCGGTATCTGTCTTACTGGTTTGTTGTAGATTCGGTGGTGCAATAGATACAGTAATAGAAATTGGTTTAGACGAAGAGTTTTGCAAATTATGATTTGTAGAATTCTTAATATTTAACGGTGAATTAAGAGAGGGCATATTTAACATATCTATATGTGATTGTGGTAGATTTTTATGTATTATATTTTCACTAGGAACTGTCGATTGTTTTTGAGTGTCTAGCAGTTCTACCTGTAAGATTAAATATTCAAATTTAGATTATAAATAAAATAATGCAATATTATTTCAAAAGAAAATTTATCTGTTTCAATAAACTCCTGGACAAAATTAATGCACCACTTTGTATTTTGTGTTTGAACTGATGTTGTTGATATTGTTCACTGAAAAGATACAGGTACACTTAGGGGTTCTAAATGGAGCAAATTAAATTGAAATAAGATTTACAAATGCCTGTATTTTTTAAGTAAATCGTTGAAATAATTTTGTTGATATTAACATAGTAAAAATCTTTCAGAACTCATTATATTAAAATAAAACGGCTTTAGATTCTAGTTCTGTATTAATATTTATTAATAATCGACCTACTCAACGAAGTCAACGTACGTCTTTATCAGGAAAACATGATAGAAATAACATTTACAGTAAATAAACAGAACATGGAGACAAGTTACTAGGGAACAAAATTAATTAATTAATTAATTAAATTATATAATAAAAATTTATAAATTTTATGATCTAGTTACTGTTTTTTGTTTGTTTTCTTATCTGATATAAATTTAGTACAGAATATGATGAATTTGAGAAATTATAACAATTTTGCATCAAAGTGGTGTAACACTTATTTATGGAATGTTAATAAAATTTTCAATAACATTTAATTGTGTGATAAATTTTAAGTAATTATGTATTTAAGCGAGTAATATTATTGTCAAATAATGATTAAATTATTTGAAACACGCATTATTTTAATAAATAAAAAGTTACGATTAAAAAATCTTTAAAAATATTGTTTTATATTTTTGATTAAAAATTTACATAAAGATCTTAAACATTTTTTTTTTTCAAATAACTTTTTCAAGATTGTTACCAAATAAAGTAAGTTTACCTAATCTTTTTCTTTATTGTTTAATTTAACCTATATCGGAAGTTATATAAGTACTTCCAGCTAGTGTATTAGTTTTTAGGTAAAGCACCAAAAAGTTCGGTAATAATAATTTTCAAAAAACAAATAATAAAAAATAATATATAATACCAACTTTTTGACGAATATTAAGCTTTAAAGTTCTACTTTATATAAAAAATTCTAATTTTAAAACCGGTTTAAACTATTTTCTGTAGTTAACCGATATTTTAAAAACCGGTTTAACTAAAATTCGTTAATTTTTAAACGGTTATATAACTGGTTTAATTTAACCGAAATAAATTTGAGTTTCCGGCTCTGGTTTAAACTATTTAAAATAAAGAAAAAATATAATCTTAATTAGTTTGTTCATGATTTTTAAAATACCTGATTGCTTTATAAAAATATATAAAATATAATCATTTATTTATTTAAATTTAAGTGATGCGTTAATTTTCTTTAGGAGTTTATTTACCTATATTAATTTTCATGGCAAATTTAAAAATATATTGTTAGTGTTTTATTGGTAGTTAATTCAATACAAAATTTCGAAAATTAAATTTAACGTTAGTTTACTATGAATTTCTAAAAAAAATAGTATTTTAATTTCATAAATATCCGGTGTTTATTATAAACAAATTATTTTTTCCGTTGCTTGTTTTCAATGTTTAAATAAATTAATATAATGAAATAATTACTCATTGTTATTCTATTTTAATTTCATATTAGTAATTAAATTTTTACTCACCTTATACAGAATATTGTTATTACTAGAAGTATCCTCTTCTATAATGTCTTTTTCATTAATTTTTGTTTTTTCATCTGTAATGACAAAATTGCATAAACATTTTCAAAAATATGATTTTTCTCCTATTTCATACATATTTTTTATTTGAAAAAAAAATATTAGCAATCTTTATAACAATAAATAACAAACATATTTTTTTCAAACTACAATAATCTAGTGAAATGAAAATGTTGACAATTAAATATTTATTATTTATTATATGTAAATTCTATAATAACATAATGATTTTACTGAATAATTATTTTCATATATTATCTAATTTTTGGTATAATCAGTTACAGCAAATACACATACATATATACACAATCACGCCATGTACCCAAAAGAATATGGCACAAACTCTTTCCACTATCTCGAAATCAGTTTCCTCCAGACAAACAACTTCAACTTCATCCACATTTATGATACCCCTCATACTATTCTTTTATTCTAACTACTTGTAAACTATTGCTCACGCAAACTACATATCGGACATCCACGCAAACGTATACCTTCAAAATCATTCATATAAATTCTTATAACCAAACGTTCATTAGACATTCGCTCAAGATGACCGAACCTACTTAATGACAAACACCAACTTTTTCAATATTTTTTTTTTAATTTCACACTCATCATACACTAATTCATTTCGTACCCGGTTCCTCCAAGCAAATATGTTGTATTAAATGAATAAATTCAATATTAAAATCAGTTTTTTTTATTCGCGCTAGTCTAAATATAGCAATTAGATCTGGGCTTCCTAGCGTTAATTAAAAGAAAGAATACTAACCCATTTTTGAATAGATTCCTTTCGACTTATCCACGAGTTCTTTGAAGCGTCCGGTAAAACTTGTCTGCAACAATTCTTGTTTCTTCGGTTTTATATAATCAATGTTATCATGTCGAAAATACGCTCTCGAAATGCGTTTTTTTCTCTGCTTCTTGTCGCACTTATTCGAAACATTTGTATTATTATCATCACTCAGATTCGAATGACTTAATTGTTGAGTATTTTGAGCGTTGCTTCTCGTGTTATAGTAAACGGTATTTAATCGTTTGATGCGCATGTCTTGCAATTGCTTCTTACGTTTTGATTGGTTAGTATCTGCGTTCAAATGTTTTAATTTTCATATTTTGTTTTTATTTGCTGTGTAAAATAAATACATACCTGATATAAAAGTGTTGTCATGGACATTGTCTTGTTCAAGTATTTGTGATGGTGTTTTGTTACAATTTGACGATTTTGTTTCAGAAATTAATTGCATACCTAAATCGGAAAGAATCAAATAACTATATTATTATTTATTATTTTATAAATAAATTTATAAATAGCGAATATAATACAAATTAGATAAAGATATATGATTCTTTGTCAACAGCATTGTTTTTGAACGTGTGACATTTGATAACAAAATTTTATACAATCTAATAATGAAATTAAAAGAAAATATATGCTCTTTTTTACCGAATTAAACCTATGTTCATATAATTTTTGTTTCTTAAAATCGAATCAGTTTTAATTAATTAAAATTTGTCATGTGATTAATAAATCCTAAATGAATATTTTTATAAAATTTATATTATTCTGTAGCTTCTATATCTAGTTTATTTCTCTAAGATTCTGCGAGGATAGGTTGATAATTGAAAAGAAATATATCTACATAATTTATGTTCAAAGCTGCACAATTATTTTCATCGACAAATAGTGATATTTTGCCGTTGGTTATTTTTTACAAATTACCACACACTTCAATATATATTTTTTTATAAAATAAATCGGTGTTTTGTTTAAAAAATAAAATATACTTAAAGGGCCAGTCTTTCAGCTCTAATAAACAGATAAAATCTGCAATGAGAAAATGGTTTCAAAAGCAACTCATCGATTTTTTAAAAGATAGACTTCAAAAACTAGTGTAACATTGGTGGAAAAAACTATGCAGCAGTGGAAATAAATGATGTAGGTATATTTTTAATTTTATTAAAATATCTTTTTTCGTTTATTTTTAATTTAACTAGAGGCAAAACTTATCAGCCCGCCCTCATATTTGGCGTATACGTACCAGTTAGTGGTGAATATAGTCGCACAAGTCTGCGCAGAACTTTCTGATGTTGTTCACTTGATTCTTTCTTCATTGTTAAATTAGCACTTGTGCTTTAGGAATATTTCTGAAACAAAATAATAATCAATTAGTCATCTTTCCACACAACATTATTGGTTTGAGAATTTTTACTTTAGCTCCGATATTTTTACTTTTAACTTAAAATTAAACGTGTTTTTGAACTGTAAGCCTATGTTTTTCTAGTGAAAATTTTAATAGAAAAAAAATTAACAGAATGACTATTTTCAAAACTTTACATGAAATTAGTTAATATTTAGTTTAAAAATAAAACTAAATTTGAACTGAAAATTATTAATAATTTTACAATTACATTTATTCCAGAAAAATATTATGACCCATATTCTGAGTTCACTTTTAAAAGTGATTTTTGTCAAAATTACCTTTGAATTACTTAAAATTACTTGTTTAGCAACTTTAATTAGTTTATTTGAATTTTATAATATTAGATATTAAAAAAAAATATATCAAAAATAGAAATAAGTACTATTCATATTTGATAAGAGGTAAAAGTAAAAATTTATTTTAAATTGAAAAATAAAAGCACTTTTTCTTAAACAAAAGAGGCAGAAATACGGACGTATGTTTCTAAACTAAATAGTAAATAATTTTATACAAGTCATTTAAAATAGTTATACTGTTACTTACTATTATTTTTTTCTATTAAAATATTTATTTCTATTAAAGAAACAAAAGTTTACAGTTCAAACACAAGCTTACTTTTGAGTTAAAAGTAAAAACTTTGAATCTAAAGCAAAATTTTCCAGTGTAATTATCAAATCAGTTTGGAATTAGTTGAGAACTGTTCGAGGCAAGCGCAATATGGCTTTAGCTCGTTATTTTACTATACTGCATATCAAGCATGTCAAACTCTTAAATTTCTCTGGGCCAAAAAATAAAGGTTTAAATTTAGGTGGGCCGCAAAAAATAAAAGGATGAGGCTATTAATACAAACGGTATGTGTATACGCAATTGGCTATTTATACATACTAAAAAAAAAAAAACCTGAACCAACCTACTAACCTAACCTACCCTAAATAGCCAATTGCGTAAAAATACTGTATGTATAAATAGTCAATTGCGTATACATTCCGTATGTATAAATAGCCACTTTCAAAATAAAAAGTCTCATAATCATGGAATGAATTTATTTTAAATAGTGTAAAAATTTACAAAACAAAATTAATTATACTTTTTTCCCGATATTTGATACATTTTGTCCTCTACAATTGTTTATTTATTACAAATGTTATATCACCAAGATTAAAAACGTAAAATCTTTAAATCTTTGTCAGGTATAATATTAACGTAAAATTAATTTCAATTTGGAAATAAGTTTCAGCTTCATTTCACAAAACTTTATCTTATTATTATTTATTGTGTCCGAGTCGCTTATTTATTGTGTCCGGGCCGCAAGTTTGACATGATTGCTGTACATGCTTTGTACAGTTCCGAACTGGTTTAGATTTAGTTGGAACAAATCTTATAGTTTCTAGTCTAACAGGACGAACAGAACTATGTATAGAAAAGCGTGATATATGCCTTAAAAAGTATATTCGTGTTAGGTTAGTTGCCTACTTCACTCCCTAATTGCAAAGCCTCTTAAGGCCCAGTATTTCCTAATGCTCGAATAAATTTATCCTTTGAACAATTTTAAAATTTGTCAATGAATTGTTGTCATTTATTCTGAGGATACATTTTTTTCCAATCACAAAATTATTTTTTACTTGTCTTAAGAATAAATCGAAATACTTGCCCTAACCAAAGTCGACTGTATATTCTGTATTTCTACCTCAAAATTCTGTAATTTTTACAAAATATAGCGTCTCATTGTTTGTAGGTAAAATTACATAATTTTTTTTAGAGTGTAATAATTTTTATAGTCTTCTAAAGCATTGGTTGCTGAAATATCACGTAGCACAGACTGTCAGTTTGACTGATAAGTGTAAGGGCTTCGTAATTTAAATCAGGAAAGACAGTCTGATTTTTCAGTCAGACTGTCGTTTCTGATTGACCGTGTAAGGCCCGCTTCGGCCTTGCAACTTTATTATACAACGAAGCACGGAAAAATGGATGCAAAACGCTGCTTTCGGTTTGTGTGTGAACGCGATATGCAACTTTTGCTTCCGCAGTAAAAAACTGCGCAACAAAATCATCAATTTTATACTCTACTGACATAATTATTATTTGTTATGACTAAAATGATGATTTTTTGCCGACTTTTGACTTTAGTGTTTTTTTTTTATGAATCCAACGCGTTGGTGTTTTATGATAGCTAGATTTCTGCCTAATTTATACATTATTTTATTATCTCAGTTAATGTATGTAGATAAGTATTAGCAAATTAATAAATATGGTAATGAAATAATGTATGAGCAATACGTTTTCGTTGAACGCGATAACATTCAATTGTTTTCTGAGAAATAATACTGCATGATGTGGTATGTGATACATGGAATTTCAAAGGCAAGAATGCTGTTACCAGATCTTGTTTGTTATTAGATCTATTTGTTTATTTATGTGTGTGTGTTTAAAGTTTATTTATATAATAAATAGTTGTGGCATGACTTAAAAAAGTAACAAAGTTAATAAAATATATTTTATTCAAAACTGTGTTAAAAACTAGTTATTTTATGTTCCATAATATAATTGGTTTATATGTGATTAAATATAAAATTTTAAGGCGCAGACATCACTTTTTCATAAACTACATAAAATAAAATTTATGTTTAAAATTGAAATATTTAAATAAAAAATATTTTAACATAGTAAAAAATCTTTCAGAACTCATTATATTAAAATAAAAGGCTTTAGATTGTAGTTCTGTATTAATATTTATTAATAATCGATGTTTCGACAAACTTAATGTACGTTTTCATCAGGAAAAAATATATTAATGACATTTACAATAAATAAACAGAAACAACAAGTTACTAGATAACAAAATAAGTAACTAGATCATAAAATTTATAAATTTTTAATTAAAGGAGGCCAAATTTTATTTAAATAAGTGCCTTCACATACTGATGTTCTCTTTTTTTTTATAAATTTCTGTTGCTTCTTTAATCAATCTTATGTTATGTATGTATCTGCTATTATGTATGAAAGTAGGTACCAAATTTTAAAATAAAATTACCATAGAAGTACTTAAATTTCAATTAAAGTTTCAAAATTAGTAAAAAAACAATTTTTTTTTTTTTAGAATACCTCATTATTAAATTATAATTACTTATTTTGAAATGCCATTCATGTCAGATCTAAACATCCAATTTTTATATTGTATAATTATAGAAAAAGTATATTATTTAAATAGTATGTTATGGTAGAGCCATAGGCGAGTGTCGTAAAGCATCATATTAAATAATATAAGTATTAATATCATCTAGAAACAATTACATTACAGTTAACTATATTTAGAGTTGGACTAGATAAAAAATTAGGCGCGGGGAAAGTTGCAGAATAGGCACTTTACATCCCAAAAATGTTCAAATACGTTATGTTTTTATATATTTTTTATTCTAATAAACATGGAAATGACTTACAGAAAAATAAAGATGAATTGTAAAAATGACACATATAAAATTAAATATAGATAATTCTTCATTTAAATCTAAGTTAAAAGATAATTTAATAAATGACTCATTTCGCAAATTTTTTAATATCTTCATTATCTAATTTTTCCAAAAAACCTCGCATGACATGAGCATGAATGTCTCGAAATTATCCTGATTTAAACAATTTTGCAATCTGTTTAAAATGTACCTACTTTAATTTTGAAAATGTTCGTTCGCATGATACTTGAGTGAAAGACAATGTTAGCACTAATTTCTAAGCAATGAATAAATTAGCGTATATCAATGTGTGGAGATTAAATTTTTGTAAAACTAAAAAACAACAGACAATGCAATTTCTACAAGTATTACTACAGTTTGTTACATTAATTTCATCTTCTTCTCCAATTTCATTTTGTTCGTCATCGGATTCATTATAAATAAAATATTCATTTTCATCATTTAAGATGTTGACAAATGTATCCCATTTTCTTAAAAAATTTAATAGCTCAGATTTAAATTTTTTTCTTTTAATATTTATGTTTAATTTTCTATTAATCAAATTTGTCATTAATTCAAAAGTTTTATCAAAAATAATACCACTATTGATTTTGGGAAAGTTATTAGAATCTAACTAATAATGTTTATATATATATATATATATATATATATATATATATATATATATATATATATATATATATATATATATATATATATATATATATATATATATACCGTCATTCAATCGATGTGTTTGGTGTTTATAATCTGTTCTTCAATTTTTGTAAAATTCAGAGATCGGTTTCAATTTTTTGACAGTCGCCTGTCACGGCCCATAATGATGACGGCCCACCGGGAAATGCCTAATGTCCTGGAGGGCCAGTTCAGTTAGTGAATGTAAATCATTTAATTAAATATTTCAAAGAAAATAATGTGGGAGAACCATAACGGATCACCTTTCAAATAAATCATATTTTTAATTTAAAAATACTAAAAGCAACTAACCTAACTATAATACTCGTATATATGTCTGTTACTTAATTCTCATATTTTTTATTATTTGTAAATTATTGATATTCACTCAGATGTGTTTTTTCGTATTTTATTTAAATTTTATACGAACGATAATATCAGTTAATCATTATTAAAAATAACTTGGGATTTTCCTTAGCAAGAAATTATATATTTACGTAACCTAAAAAAAACAATAAAACAATTTGAATAAAACAAATTTGTTCCCGTTCTTTTCCTTAACTTGTTTTTATATAAACATTTCTTTAAAATTGAATAATATTTTATAATTACCGGAAATTCTAATATTTATCGAACGCGATCTTACACCATCACTATGCCAACGTAAAATATTCTACTGCAGATTCGCAATTGTATCTTATTTTATTTAAGTATACTAAAAAATTAAAGTGCAGGAAGTGCCGTTATTTTGTAAAAATTTGGAAATACAGAAGATTTGTTTATAACACTTTGTAACTAATATGCAACTGACGAACTGAGCATGTACAGCATGGCAAATTACAAATTAATTCCACATTGTTCGTATATATATATATATATAGTATTGAAATAGGAGTGCTACACAATTTGATATTGTTTTTGCTTTTTACCTATTTATGGATATTGCCCCGATAGCAAATTTAGTGATGTTCTCTAAATTTACTAAAAGAGAAATACTAAACTTTTTTCTCTCAAAACATTTCTATCCAGACAACCAACTCTAGCTTCATCCACATTCATCTAACATCTAACCTATCTCATACATATTTTTCTATAAAATGAATCAAGTAAATATTAAAATCAGTATTTTTTAATGTAAAGCGGAACTTTATACATACTATCTATAATAATAAATAATATACAAAATGTTATATGATGTTAATAATTAGTTAATTAAAGTTAAAATGTGAACCAATTAATATCAAAATATTAATGTGATTTCACAATTAGATGTGTAAAAGAACAGTATTATGAATTTTATCAGCTTCAAGTGTGTTTGTTTTCTCTGAATTTGCTTACATAAATGAAATAAATACCAAATTCAGAATGACCTTATTCACAATTTCAATTTGTCATCAAAAATAAATTATCTAATTTCAAAAAAAAATATGTACAGTATTACCTCGTTTAACGTTAGGAATGCGTTTCTCAAGAACATTACGTTAACCGAATTAATGTTAACGGAGGAAGAAATAACAAGCGAAGAATAGGGATAGGTTACTAAATTAAAAAAAAAATACATTATTTCATTTTTTAATTAATAGATAGAAACAACCGAAAACGGCTTTTCTTGACAAGATTTAAAGTATAAAATTAGTATGCATATGCACCTATGTATTACAAAATTAGCGGTTGAACTGACAAAGACGTTTTTATTTTTTTTGACAAGAACGAATTAAGGGTCGATTGCGTTGCTTTTTACAGCACAACTTCGCGCAAAATCTGGATCATTTTCAGATAAAATATCTATCAAATAAGACACCTGACTTATGTAATCGGACAATATTTTTGTTGTTAAAACTATTTATGTAACGTGCGTATAACGACTACTGTGAAGGTTATAGTAAAAACACATATGTATGCATAGAACATATGGAACATAGTGCACAATGCATATAAATATGGGAATTACCGCGTCGCCCAGCAATGACGTTATAGCGAGGTATCGTTAACGGAGGTAACGTTAAGCAAGGTATTATTACTGTATATATAACTTTACAAACCAGTAAATGAACATAAAAGTGAATTATTTTTTATGCGAATTAAGTTTTTTCACATGAATTAAACCTTTTTTAAAAGAATTAACCTTGTTGCATGTAAATGTAAAGTTTTTTCTTATAAATTAATATGTTTCTTCGATTGACTCTTGCGTTTTACTGCAAAACGTCGCCGTAAATAATGCAGCGGTTTACCATTTATGTAACATATAACTGCGAAGTGAATAAAACAACAAACATTGACGCAGTAGTAAACAGTAGACGCAAATGTGCAAATCGAACAGGACTAATGTCTTTACAAGTGAATTAAGTCTGCATATAATTCTAAACAAGAATTAAAAGATTGCAAAATTTAATTTACAAATTGTTTGTCATATTATTAATACAAAAATAATTTGTTTTTATGAATAATTTAAGCATGTTTTATTGAAATTAATCCTTTTTCATGCAAATTAGATCCAAACTTTCAATTTATCTTTCATAATATTATTAAAAAAAACTATCATTAATATAGTTCTTGAAAATGAATTAATTAATGATTCATTTTTAAAAGAAATTTATTTTTATAATGCTGACGAATATATTTAAACAAATATGTAAAACTGTATCTACAGTGGCGGATCCAGAGCAAATTTTGAGGGAGAGGAATCTATTTTTGTAATATTTTTTTTCAACTCGCAAGAATTAATATACAAACACTGTATTGTTCTTGAGCAAAGGAGGAAAGGTCCAAACTTAGATCACTTAATGAGAAATGAATTTATGATAAATTTCAGAATATATTTTTGAAAAAAGTCTTCGAATAGGAATGTCAAATATGTTTGGAGGGGGGGGGGGTTAAATTTCCCTCATTAAGAACCGCCCCCCCACCCGTGAATCCGCCACTGGTATCTATTATTACTAGTGACAATTTTTATATTTGTAAATTCGTTTGTTTTGAAATAAACTAACATAGTAAAAAATCGTTCAGAACTCATTATATTAAAATAAAACTGCTTTAGGGTTGATTAAGTTCTGTATTAATATATATTAATAATTGAAGTACTCAACAGAAAAAAATGATACAATTGACATTTACAGTAAATAAACAGAACATAGAAATAAGTTATTAGGTAACAAAATAAGTAACTAAATTATAAAATTTATAATTCTTAATTAAAAGAAGCCAAATTTTATTTAAATCACTGCCTTCACATTGATTATAAATTTTATAATCTAGTTACTTATTTTGTTATTTAGTAAGTTGTATCTATGTTCTGTTTATTTACTGTAGAAGTTATTTGTATCTTTCTTTCCTTATAAAGACGCACGTTGAGTTCGTCAAAACGTCGATTATTAATAAATATAAATACAAAACTGCAACCTAAAACTGTTTTATTTTAAACTAATATTACTAATATACGCACGTTTTAATATTTTTTAATACATTGAAATATAAGACGTATTATGAATGCAGATAAAGAAAAAAGTGCATACTTATATGAATATAAGTATGAATAAATACAGAGTTTGTGCCACATCCATGTATAGACACATGAATTTTAAAATAAATGACGTAACATATTTCAAAAATTTTATCAAAAATTGATTAAGTTCACTCTATCACTATAATTGGATTTTCAAAATTAATTTTAACCAAAAAATCTACGATTTCATATTTATTTAAAACTTTTTATTAAGGTAATTTAAATGTTTCAAATAAATTATTTTCACATTTTAATTATAAAAAAAATTTATACAATTTGATTTCTCGAAAACTTATATTTAACAAAAAAAAATAGTATACATGTGCAATAGTAACCTAACAAAATATAAATTAAAAACTAATCACTCACCAAAATAAAAATTAACAAATTATTAGTAAACAAAAAACGATCAACATTTTTATATATAAACAATCAACAAACACAGTACATTATTGCAAATATGAAAAAATTATTTAAACAAAACACTGTCACTTTAATTCTTTTATTCCTATATATGTATGTATATATTTTCGTACGATAAAAACCAAACTAATGAAATGTGTCGATTATAACTTTTTATTATCACAACGCGAAAAATACACATTGCCTTGATGTGCGTGTGTGTGTGAGTGTGTGTATGTTCGCGCACGATTTTATCTTTTAGCGGTTTTCGGAAGACGAAACAAATTATTTGCGCGCACGTGCGCATGCTCGGGTTTCGCGCATGTGTGTGCGCACCCCGCCATTTCAATGTTTACAGAATTGCGTGGCCAGCTGTGATTGGGTGGTGGTTGGATAGATTTTAATTTGTTAATTGGAAAAAAAATATTATTTTTAGAATATTTTTGTTTATATTGTTTTTTTAGTATTATATATCAAAACTTATTATATATTTAAGTCAAATTAAATTTCTAATTGATTTATGTGTGTTTCAATGTAAATTATAATCAGGAAAATTTCGTTTGAAATGACGTTTATTTATGTTTTGTCTTGTACAGTTATCAGTAGAATTTATTAAACGATAAAATTACGTATGTAACCTGCAATAGGAAAAGCAAAAACAAATTTTTCAGATGAACCTATTCAAATGATTTTGGATCAAAACTTTACATTTTTAGATTATTGCATAACTAACACTTTTTCTCTACAACTAAAAACAGATTTTAGTTTATTTTTTTAACGAAAGAATTTGTTTTACTTTACGCTGTAAAAAAAAAAAGGAAAATAGAGGGCTCTTCAGACTGATATCATAATTTACACCAGATTATAAGTAGAGAAAAATAGTCGGCATTAAAAGCAGGGCCGGATTAACCTTTTCGGGGGCCCTAAACAATTTCCACTTCGGGGACCCCTTTCTCTAAAAAAAAGGGGTAAGGTAAAAAGACTTGAAAATAATAGGGTTGCCAGATTGTCAGATTATATAAAATTTAATGCAAATTATTTGGGTATATATATTGTTTTACAATAAGTTAACATTTGTTATAATTCTTTTAAGATAATCCATAATGTCTCTAGATATTATTAAACCGAATATCATGGCAAATATTTTGTGAGTGGGTCATTTGTGATTTCGTAGAAAAAAAAATTTGATGTCCACTATTTTTACTACTTTGACTGCAAGGAAAAAGTAGTATAGCGTTTGGTACGGTGTCTGTAACATTTTCAAAAAAAAAAAAAAATGTATAGAAATCCTTCATATAGCCTGTAGATGACGAATCTGAACTTAGTTTATGTGGGTGTATGGATGTGCGTCGTCAGCTCGCTCGGTCGTCAGACAAAATTTTGTGATCGCAACTCCTCCTAGACGGTTCAACCGATTTTAATGAAATTTCAGGATAAATTTGTCTAGTGCCCAAGATGGTCATGCGATTTTGTTTTTTTCCAGTGATACCAACTTTCCGAGAAAAAGTTACTAAAGTTTTTAAAAATTCATATTGGCTACATAATTTATGCGATTTTGATCAAATTTTCAGAAAAGATTTCCGTAATGCTCTCATTAATTATATAATTTAATTAATATACAGTGTTGCCAACTTTCCGAGAAAAAAATTAATAAAGTTTTAAAAATTTTATTATGGCCATGTTATTCAACCGATTTTACTCAAATTTTCACAAAAGATTCTCCTAGTATTCATATAATTTATGTAATTTTAACAAAATACAGTGTTGCCAACTTATCGAAAAAAAATCACAAAATTTTTAAAAAATTCATTGTGGCTACATTATTTATTAGATTTTGATCAAATTTTCAGAAAAGTAAGTCCTAGTGCCCACATAAATTATAATATTATTAAAATACAGTGTGGCCAACGTTCCGAGAAATGTCAAAGTAGTCTATATATGGGTTTACCCATATACTTCTAATCTTGTTATTGTAATAATAGTGAATAGAGTAAGAAAATAGCGGACAGTAATAAAAAAATTTACTTATAATATAGTTTATGTTTTATTGGTAGACAAATAATATTGCACTTCACTGCAAAAAGTCAGTGTTTAATTCTTAGACAATTTGTTAGAAAGAACAATAGAATTGTACTGAGCTTACGCATTTTTCAATAAAATAAACAACATATGCACGTGCTTAGTTAGCTTATGTATCACAATCTGTTATTGATTAAACGAAACAGTATATTGAAATTAATTACAGTTTACACTAACTGTTAACAGTTCAAAAGCAAAAGAGCTTGTACTATTATTAGGAAGTTTTTTGCCCGCTAAAATTACGATAATGCTAAACTAAAGAAACTTGCAATACAAATAACATTGAATCACATGACTTTATGGTTATCATTTAACTTAAAGTGTGTAAAAAAACTCTTTATTATGTTTATTGTGTGATTATTAATTTTAATTGGCTTAAAAAAGAAAATTTTCAATTTTCAAATATTATATACAGATTTGAATAAACAAGATTAGAAGTATATGGGTAAACCAATATATATATATATATATATATATATATATATATATATATATATATATATATATGTATATAGACCACTTTAATATTATCAAATAAATAATAAGAAATAGAAATAAAATTTTTATTTTTTTCACCAAAAGTTGGCAACATTGTATTTTACTAATATATAATATTAGGGGCGCTAGAAGTATCTACTGTAAAAATTTGATTAATATCGGATAAAAAATTGTTCCCATAATGAATTTTTTTAAAATTTATTAATTTTTTTCTCGGAAAGTATTTCATAAAAATTAAGAAATTCATGTGGGTACTAGGGGAATCTTTTCTGAAAATTTGAACAGAATCGGATATATAATGTAGCCACAATAAATTTTTAAAAACTTTAGTAATTTTTTTCTCGGAAAGTTAGCTTTACTGGGCACTAGATAAATTTACCCTGAAAATTTCATTAAAATCGGTTGAAATTTTGACCGAGCGAGCGAGCGAGCTGACGATGCACATCGATACACCCACATAAACTAAGTTCAGATTAGTCTGATCTAGAGGCTATATGAAGGATTTCTATAAAAAAAATTGAAAATGTTACAGACACCATACCAAACGCTATACCACTTTTTCCTTGCAGTCAAACTGGTAAAAATTTGCGTACATTTTGTTAATGAAACAATTTAATAAAACCGGCAATCAAGCTAAATATATTTTTATCAGTAATTTAATTATAATTATTTGATTTATGTGATGTCATTCTTAATTAAAATTAGCAAATTAATGATAACGCAATTTAGATGGACGACCATGAAAATAAACAAAAACAAATCTATATATAATTTAGGTAGGTACTTATATGTATTTCTAATTTGTCACATCATACTATTCGTACACAATATTGATTATTTTTAGAAAATAATAAGCACGTTTCGCTCTCGTTAATTAAAATTCGCACGAATAACGCGTATTATTTTTTAAATAATTCTATAATGTAATTAAGATTAAAAATTCGATAAAACCAGTTACCAAATATATCTATATATGAGGGTACTTGCAAAATATTTGATTTTTGTCCATATTTTGGAACTTAAGTACATAATTTTAAGCATTTCCATACGAAAATTATTTTAAAAGCTTTGAAAAGTGATTTTTGCCAAAAGTACTTTTGGCGTTTACTTAAAATTATTTAATTTATAATATAATTTAATTTATAATACCAAATACAATAAAAATGATCAAAATACACACTAAAAAATATATAATTTTATCTGCAAACCATGAGACACTATGATGACCAGTATTTCTAGGTATAATTACTCAACTGCTAGAATTTTAAATAATTGTTTAAAAATGTTTGTAATATTAGTAGTATTTTTTTAGTAAAGTTTCTTTTAGTAAATTTACAGAACTTCAGTAAATTTACTGTCAGAAATTTTCCATAAATAGGTAAAAATTGTTTAGTTTTGTAATATTATTATTGATATAATTACATACATTTCTAAAACATAAAGGATGTATTTTAAAATGAATGAATTACACCTAAAATATTTTATTAGTATTTTCTACAAAATATGTACTAAGTCCCATAATTTATTATGAATTATTACAGATATTAATAAGCAAGCTGTAATTTTACATAATTTAAGAAATTATATTATAATTTGCAGAAAGTAAGCAATTTTACATACTTATTAGATCAGTTTTTACTTATTTTATATGATTATTATGAATTTTGCAAAAATTACAGAATTTTGAGGTAGAAATACAGAATATTTATGTTAAAATAAAATTACAGATTTTTTTTAGTAAAACTTTATTACTGTTTTTCTGTAACTTTGCTATATTTTTTTACAGTGTAGTAGTTGTTATACAAACTTTTCTATTCCATAAAATTTAATACGATGACGGTCGGTTCTATGGTGGCCATAGCAGATTTTTCTAATTTAAATTTTGTGTAATTATCTCATTTGTAACTTTTGCACTGTAAAAAATGTAACAGTACTTTATGTAGGTAAGTTTACATAACAATTAACAGTAAAATAGCAGCATTTTGTAATTTATACTATGATAATTAACATTTTTTCTGAAAAATACATTCATAGAATATGTAAATTTACATCAATTTTTTACAGTGTGCGTCTAACAATTTCGCCTAATTATGACACGATCAGATGTGTGAACAGTCACGTGAAGCCACAATGAATATACATGACCCCTGAGTAGTCCCGAATTCGATAAACTATAAATCCATTTTTGATCTCATATTTGATCACCTTGTATTTGCTTATTAATGAAAACTTCTACCAATAAATGTACAAATTAAAATAATATCGCTTCCTAGTTCATTTTTGCGTAATATTCATTAATATGTTTAATTTTAAAATATTTATTAAAACACACATTATTAATAATTAATTAAAGTAAGTACATACATACATATATAATGATTTATTCAATGTGATAATGTCGAGGTTTTTGATATAAAATAATCTTTATTTGTAGTTTTTATTTTCGCCATATCGCATTGAACTAACTGATAATGCATTACGTTTTATTGGCACACATTAATTTGATATCTTTTTTGCACAATGTCGTGCTAATCACGAATTAATTTCTCGTTTTTTTGTTTTGACTGCAAATAGAAAATGTTATACGACACATCACACTATTACGTAAAAATTGTATTTATACAATTTCAACAGAATGTACTGTGTTTTTAACTCGCTTTCTTGACTATCTGTTTGATTTGACTGTTCGGTATAAATTTTACAGTCGATTTTAAACTAACTTTCCGATGAACTATAGAGAGTTGAAACTTTAAACATAGCTCAGAACTGAATGACAATATTAGCTGTGTTTTTTTACATTCCACTCAGATCAATAAATCTTTTAAATGAGCTGAGCTGAGCTGAGTTTTGCTGAGTGAGTTGAGATAAATAAAACAGTTTATTTGAAAGTGACATTTAAAATCTAAGTTCCACATATGATATAACCTAAAATATTGGATGTATTTGGATTGTTTGCTTTGATAATTTATTGCAACTCGCTGGATATCTATTGTTTGTTTTCAAAATAAAATATTCAAATATAAATGTCAACGTATCAAACTCGTTATCAAATCTGAAACTAGGAAAATTTGAATTGCGCATGTGCGCTCATTTGAATCTCAGCGAAGCACTAGCTAAATATCAAACTCAGTATCGGTAAGGGGGGATGCAATTCACTCACTTCTAACTCAGTTACGAGACGATAAATAAAACAGCTATTATTTCAAGGTTACTGATATTTGATGATCTGAGCTGAGTTTTTCGGTAAAAAAAAAACACAGCTAATGCAATATTAATAATATTAGAAATATTAATTTTTATCGTGTGCCATATTCAGGAATTTCGTACATTGGTGTATTTAGCAAATTTTTTTTTTTTTTTCAAAATACAGAAACAACAGAAAATACAGAACACACACACAAGACTAAAAAGCAGAAAATAATTATTTAAATAAAAAATAATAATATACCATGTTTTTAAAACGGACTAAAAAGTACAAAATAATTTTTTCTAGCCCCATAGAGATTTATAACCCCATACAGATTCCTGAACCCATACAGATTGTACTGAAAATTTGAAGATATTGAATTTTTAATAGCTATGACAATAGCATGCAATAGATAATTGATAATAGTAAAAAGTGTAGGGAGTAGCTGTCGATACGTCCCACGTTTTTCGTTTTATATCTTTCAAGTATTGTCTCATAGCTATTAAAAATTCATAAACACAAATTTTCAGGAGAATCTGTATAGTGTCAGAAATCTATATGGGGGTTATAAATCTGTATGGGACTAATGCCCGGTATTATAAAGGACCAAATAAAAGTAAAATAGTTATTTGTTAAATAAATTTATTCTACAAATAAATATTATCTCTGTATTATAAAGCAAATATCCAAATAAAATAACTATTCTTCCAATAAATTGCGAGTGTTACCAATGTAATAATGATTTCACTTTGTAGCATATTAAATTTTTTAAACAGAAACTTAAATCAGCATAATTATTATTAAAATTTATTTCATTTGTTTTGAAAATAAAATATGAACAATACAAATAATTGTTTTATTTTAATTTACTAAATTTAAAATTATATTTTTAAAGAATTGTTATTGAATATTTGGTAACACTGCCTGCATGAGACAAAATGCACTCTGCTAGTAAATTGCGTTAGTGGGGTTATGGTTATGTATATTTGGAAATGTCAGAGTACTATTACGAAATAAATGACATAAATATCAGTAAAAAACTCGAACGGGGTAAAAATTACACAGAACAAGACAAAGAAAATTTAATACAAATATTAAAACAATATATTGATATTATTGAAAATAAAAAAAACCTTAAAGTTGCCATAAAATACAGGGCTTGTGCCCAAACAGGCAATAGTAGTGGCAACCAACTAAAATTATTATACGAATGTATAAAGAAAAAATGCCGCCTAGTAGATATTTAGTCTCAAATTCATTATTTTCGAATTGAACTCTTAATAACGAATTATTGAATATGTGGTTATCGTGAGCAGAACCTGGCCACTTCGCTACAACGTCCCATATTTTTTAACTTGGCTCCACATATTATTTGTACGTTGATTGAGAACCATCCTTTTCTATTCTTAAATATTTTACCATTGTTTCAGATGATCTAAACATTTTCTTTAAAATCATTAAAATTATATATTAGATATATTTTATTTTCTTTGTCGCATTTCAATGTTTAATTGAGAATACATTTATTTTGAATTTGTTTAAAATAATACATATTAATATATGATAACATACCTATATTAATAAATAAAAATAAAATCTTAATTATATTTTAAGTATATACTTTTATTTTTACAAATATTTTTCTATTATAACCTAAAACTTACAAAAATATAACCAGTCAACTGATTTATTCAAGAGAATAAAATTTATTTCCATGTATTTCGACCAAATAAAATTTATCAGTTTATTTACTAGATTTATTCGACAACTAAATTTATTTTTCGTTTATAATACAGAAATCTACCGAATAAATCGATTTATTTGGGAAGTAAATTTATTCAGTCCTTTATAATACCGGGCATTAAAGAAATTATTTTATAAGTACTTTTTAGTCCATTTTAAAAACGTGGTATATTAAAACTTTTTTTATTTATGTAAATAATAATTAAGTATTATTTTATTTACGTTTACATAGCGATGTTTTAAATTTTATGAAATAGACAAATAGTGCCCATTTTCATAATAAACACTTTAACTAAAGTCGACATTAAGCCAATAACAAAGCATCGTTTTTAAATTTTTAATGACATTGGACCGTATTCTCACCTCTCTTTTAAAAGTGATTTTTGTCAAAAATACTTTTGAAGTTTCTTTATAAAGCAATTTTAATTAACTTTCAGAACTCATTATATTAAAATTAAACTGTTTTAGGTTAAAGTTCTGTATTAAAATAAATTTATAATCAACGTTTCGACGAAACTCAACGCTCGTCTTAATCAGTAATGTCATTTGTAACAGTTTTTCTGATAAAACAAGCGTTGAATTTCGTCGAAATTTTGATTATAAATAAATTTTAATATAGAACTTAAACCTAAATCAGTTTTATTTTAATTTTAATTAGTTTATTAGAATTTTATAATATTAGATATTGATATTTGATAAGAGATAGAAGTAAAAATTTATAGCAAAAAATAAAAGCACTTTTTTCATAAACAAAAGAGGTGAGAATACGGGCCAATGTTTTTTTTTGTCAATTTTTCAAACCTCTATTGGAAAAATTATTTGTTGTTGCCAATTAAATGATGCTTTTTTGTTAAAAGTTAAAAGTCGATTTTTATTAGAGTCTTTATTATAAAAAACAAGGCAAAATAAGTTTAAATTATTTTTAAAAATTAGATAAATTTTTGGAAAATAATATATTATGTTACGAAAAACAGAGATATAAATCAAACGTTTCAAAAGAAACGAAACTAAAAATAATAATTAATTAATTGAAATTGTAATTTGAATACGAAACTACTTCTTCATCCAAAAAAAAAATAAAATATCAAAACTGTAGAAAATTAATTAATGAAATGTACTTTAGCTTTAGTGGGAAAACTTTATGAATTATTCATAATTTTTCACTCTTTTAATGAATTGGAACTAATAAATATGATTGACTATATTAAAAATTATTAAGTCAACTTAAGTTAATTGACAGTTGGATTGTTTATTTTCACTTAAATTTGAAATTGATAATTGAAAATGTGTAAAGAAGTGCCAGAAATGCAATATACGCCGTTAGATTTATCAGAAATTTTATATTTGACCAAAGAAACATTAATTCTCACAAATCACATAACAAATATAAATGATATGTAAATACATACTATTCTACAATTGTTAGTAAGGTTAAGATTGATAAAATTGTACTTTACACTCATCTAATGTATATAAATCACAAAATTTTAATGCGAAAATGATATTTACAATATTAAAACTGGAAATTGAAAATTTGTTTTCCCATATTTAGATAACTACTATCAGATACTGTTCTTTTTAATTTTTTACGTTCAAAACTACTAAAAATTCTTCACATGGCTTAAAATTTTCTAAACATAACCAAATTAATCTATTTACCTTAACCTATCCTGCAGTGAGCGCCATCATATATGTCACATACAACCAATTTATCTTACGTATAATCTATGAAATAAGTTTTGACATTGTAAATATCATTTCCGCACTAAAATTTTGCGATTTATATTCATAAAATGTGCAAGAGTAAGGGTATGTAAAGTTTCAAGTATACATACATTTGTATGTATTTTATGTATTTTTACCACGCTTATATTAGCTCACTCTGTTGTCCCGTGCTGTTGTCACGGGTTGTCACGGTCAAATCTTGTAACCAATTTTTAGACGACTTCCTGTCATCTGATCTCACTGAAATTTTGCATGTAGTTTTATTCCAGGAGACAACACAATATTAAAAAAAATTGATATTTAAAACCGATTACAAGATATGACAAGACAAGACTAAAAAGCAGAAAATAAAATATATAAAAAAAACATTTTAAAAACCACGCTTATATTTAAATGCGCTAAAAAGAGGAAAATAAGTTATCCAAAATTTTTTAGAAAGAAATAGAAGCGTGGAGCGTTTAATCATCATTTCGAAATATATAAGCCCGTATTCTCACCTCATTTATAAAAGTGATTTTCGCCAAAAGTGCTTTTGTGCTTTTATTAAGAACTTTATAATAGTTTATTTAAATTTTATAATATAATAAAAATAATCAAAAATAGAAAAATTATTCATATTTGATCAAAAACAGAAACAAAAAATTATTTTGAAATTAATGATAATAACACTATTTTACGAATAAATAAGGTGAGTTTCCAGGCGCTCTACGCTTTCATTTCTTTCTAAAAATTTTGGATAACCAAGAAAAAAAATATTTTCCTCTTTTTAGTGCATTTAAATATAAACATGGTTATTAAAAAGTTTTTTTTATATATGTTATTCTTTATAAATTTTTATTGATTCTCTTATCAATCTGCTATTAATATTGCCATTATTAGAGTATTTTCGAATTTTACGTCATGAAGATATTCTGACACATATTCTGAATAAGAGTTTTTTTTATATCGAATTTATTTATTATTTATAATTATTTATTTATCTAATAATTAATAAATAAACAACTAGTTATTTATCAATATTGTTCTCTGATATTTATAACTCACCTTATTTTTAATCTTATTTTAAAATTAATCTCTGAATAAGGAAATAAACTGCTTTAGGTTCAAGTTCTGTATTAAAATTAATTTATAAGCAACGTTTCGTCGAAACTCAACGCTCGTCTTCATCAGGAAAACTGATACAAATGACATTACATTAAATAACAGATCGTAGAAACAAGTTATTAGGTAACAAATAAGTGAGTAGATCATAATATTTTATAGATTTTTAATTAATGGTAGCCAAATTTTATTTAACTCAATGCCTTCACAATGATTGATGTTATATGATTAAAAATACATTTACACATGTATTATAGTATTATTATTTATTAAAATAAAACTGTTTTAGGTTAAAGTTCTTTATTAATATTAATTTAAAATCGACGTTTTGACGAAACTCACCGTTTGTTTCTATCAGGATAAATGATACAAATGACATTACAGTAAATAACATAACATAGAAGAATTAATAGTATCATCGAATTTTACATCACATGTTCTGAATAAAAGTTTTTTTATATATCGAATTTATTTATTATTTACAATAATTTATTTATCTAATAATTAATAAATAAACAACTAGTTATTTATCAATATTTTTCTCTGTTATTTATAACTCACCATATTTTTAATTTCTCTTTGTTGTAAACTAGCATTTTTTTCTCTTTTTAGAATACAAATTTCAACATATGAGCATTACACTTTTTATTATATAAAATACACTTTTCGCACTGATTGCTTCAATAGAACTGGTAAATACATTTTGAAACGTGTAGTTTATCAGAAAACACATGTAATTTTACAATTACGACAACAATATTTACTTATTTTTAAATACAACGATACTTATTGATACGTCGTAATACGTATAAAAATGACGAACGCACATTTAACCTATAAGCAGTCGTAAAGTGTACTGATACATTTATTTACTATATATATATTTTTCTTTTTTAGAGATATAATATACATACACATGCACACACAAACACACATCATAAGTACTGTGGCAAATGTTTTGAATGTAAATATTTGAATCTGAAGTGATATCATTCAGATTATTTTGCCTGTTTAACTTTATATACTGGGTGTCTCATTTTTAAGGTTCTGGAAGCTAGCTATGCCAAAAGTAAAAACAAAATATGCCAAAATTATGTGCTTTTTATGCACTATTTATGTGTCAAACTCAAAATTTTTGTGCTAAAAAAATAGAGTTTGAGGCTAGATTAGGTTAGATTAGTTTAGAACATCCGGCTTGAAGCTTTTTAAGTTGGCACATAAATAACACATAAAAGGTAAATAATTTTGGCATATTTTATTTTCACTTTTGGCATAATTGAGGGACTAGCTTTCACGACCATTTTAATCTTTCCAGCAGAATATATCTAGATGAGCGCGTCCAATTGAGAAAGTTGCCAAATAAAAAGTTTTGTGGTTCGGAGGGAAACATTCGATTCTCCCAAAAAATTCACTTTCCGACACCCAGAAGGGGGAGGGGGTAGATAATAGAAGTAATTTTAAAATCTTAAATAGAAACCCCTATTTTTTATTGCAGACTCGGAAAGAGCATAAAAACTATGTAGGTTTTATCTGAAAACTTTTTTTTATTTGCAAAATTTGACGCTGTATTCGCCAAAATGTGATTATTTTACATTAAACATAAAATTAGTGTTTGGATGACAATTTATGATTAAAAAATACTCAGGCCGTTTAAAATGGACACATCTTCAATCCCTCTCCCCTCTTTGGAGGTGGGAAAGTGAGCAAAGTTTGATACCTCCAAAGAAACCCCTAATTTGTTATTGAAAATTCACAAATAACGTTAGACTAAGCAGTTGTGCTTGAAAAATACGTAACAAAATTGAAATAGACTCACTGCCTCTTCGATCGTGAGAGTGAAAAAAAAAAGTTAATCCTGGTTATTAGGTTTTGGGAGCTTTGCTAGAAACGTAAATGTTTCCAAAGTAGTCCGTTTGAGTATATACAATGCTGTTTTGGTGCCTATACGTTGATGTATGGTAGTAAATGTTGGGTATGGCTGCAAAAGCATGAATGTCTGCTGTGGAAATGGGATTTTTTACGTAACGTATGTAGTATAACTAGCAGGAATCGGCTATGAAATAGATTATTGTAGGATAAGTGTGAAACTGAAAAAAAAATGTTGTTGCCAAAGTTGGTATTAGTCTGTTAAACAAGTTCGGTCATCTTGAGCGAATGTCTAATGAACGTTTGGTTACAAGAATGTGAATATGATTTTGAAGGTATACGTTTGGGTTGAAGTTCGATGACTAGTTGGAGTGGTATGATTGAGAGAGTGGCTTGCGTGAGCGAATGTTTCCAAGTAATAGGAATAGAAGAGCATGTATGACGTTAGGGTTGCTTGTCTGGATATAAATGTTTAAAGAAAATTAATTTCGGGATGGTGTAAAGAGATATGTATGTAAGGTGTACGTATTTATAATATAAACAAAACCAAAAAAAAAAATTTTTTAAAAATTAATGTACTCCATATTATTTTTAATTACTTTAAAGTTTTGGGCTGTAGATGATATCAAGTTAATTATTGGTTCAGCTTAGTTTCAAATCAAGTTGGACCAATTCTCAAAATTTGGTTAAAATTTGATAAAAAATTTAATTCATTTGTAACATCTATTTTCGGGGACATTCTGTATATATTAACATGAGTTATCACTGAATAGTTTTCAATTTTCTATGTCGTAGTAGATAATTTTTTTTTTCAACTTGTATTTTATTTTAACTTACTCAATTTGTACCATATTATATTTGCTCCATAAAAATATTTTTTAAAAGAAACAATAGATACTAAAAATAGCTAGATAAAAATAAAAAAAAAATTTAAAAATGTTTTGATTTGACATATAATATGTGGTAATAATCATAATATAAATTTTTCTTCAAGCGTATCATAATTTTAATATTACGTTACCATATTGCCTACGTAGAAAAGTCATTATGTTACTAGTACAATAATGACATTATTGTACAGCAGCTAGTTACTATAATATACATCACTGGTGGTAGCACCAAATATAACTACAACGTCAAGTTTATTTAATCTGACATTTTCGGCTGCCATATTGAGAAAACTATTATGTCAATAAGTTAATTGACAATTGTATTGTTTATTTTTGCTTGATTTTATTTTGATTATTATTAAAAATGTATGAAGAAGTGCAAGAAATGCAATGTGCATTGTTCAGGGTGGCCAAAAACTGTATCTTCGACTAAAGAAACACGGTCAAGTGTAATTAATTTGACATTTTCGACGGCTACATTAAAAATTATTAAGTCAAATTAAGTTAATTGATAATTGCATTGTTTATTTTTACTTGAATTTTAATTTTATTATGTGCAACGTCCAGAGTGGTCAGAAACTGCATATTCGACCAAAGAAACACGGTCAAGTGTAATTAATTTGACATCTTCGACGGCTATATTAAAAATTATTAATTAAAAATTATTAAGTTAATTGACAATTGGATTGTTTATTTTCGCTTAAATTTGAATTTAATTATTGAAAATGTGTTAAGAAGTGCAAGAAATGCAATGTGCATCGTCCAGAATGATCAGAAACTACATATTCGACCAAAGAGACACGGTCAAGTGTAATTAATTTTAAATCTCCAACGGTCATATTAAAAATTATTAAGTCAAATGTATGAAAAAGTGCAAGAAATGCAATGTATACCGCGAAATTTGTCAGAAATTGTATATTCGATCAAAGAAAGATTAATTCTCACAAATCTGGTAACAAATATAAATAAATATATACATACATACATTTGTACAACTGTTAGTAAGGTTAAAGTTAGTTAGCATATATTTTTATTTATTTTTAGTTCAGTTTCATTTAGAACGCTTTAAGAAAAAAAATCGTAAATATCACTCGGAACGAAAAGCCCAGATTACTCAGCTTTGACTTTTCCTCAGCCATAAATATCTAGGCTCAACACAATAGTCATTGCTTTCTACTACTCGTAACATAATATAGGTACAATTACATAAAAAATAAATCAATATTTTTTTAATGGATTGTCATTTTTTTTTATGAAGATAGTATTAATTTTTTTAAGACAATACTCTGTATAACTTGAAAAAAAATACATGTGAGTTTTTATCTTTCAAATAAAAATAATGAAATTTTTAACGGAAATTATATCCTACTGGCTTCCGATGTTATCAGTTTTATAATATACATGATAATTTTTCTGAAAGACATTTTTAAATGTGATATATGCTTAGATTTGAAATTAAATGTAAATTAATAAAAAAATTATTTAATATCGACTATAAAAATATATAAAATTATAATAAAAAAAATACATATATACACAATCACGCCATGTACATATAAGGGTTTGGCACAAACACTTTTCATTCAAGCAGAAATTAGTTTTTGCCAAATATTCGTGTCCAGACAAGCTATTGTTAACATAATAATCTTTCAGAACATATTATATTAAAATAAAACTGCTTCAGGTTCGAGTTCTGTATTAATATTTATTTAAAATCGACGTTTTGACAAAACTCAACGTCCGTCTTTATTAGGATAAATGATATAAATGAAATTATTTATTGTAATGTCATTTATATCATTTATCCTGGTGAAGACGTACGTTGAGTTTCGTCAAAATGTTAATTTTAAATAAATATTAATACAAAACTCGAACCTAAAGCAGTTTTATTATAATATAGTGAGTTCTAAAAGATTTTTTACTATGTTAATAGTATATTATGTTACAAGAAGCAGAAAGCGATTTTTATTGTGTTGAGCTTAGATACTTGCAGATCTAAGCAGATCTTACTATTATGAGTGACATATGCTATTTTTTCTTCAAACATTCCATACGAAACTAAACTAAAAATAAATAAAAATATATACCAAGTTACTTTACTAACAGTTGTAAAATAGTATGTATTTGTATTTGTATATATTATTTATATTTGTTACCTACGTGATTTATGTTTCTTTGGTTGAATATACAATAAACAATACAATTGTCAATTAACTAAACTTGACGACTTGACTTAATAATTTGTTAATATAGCCGTCGAAGATGTCAAATTTAATACACTTGACCGTGTTTTTTCTTTTTTTTTTTCACACATTTTCAATAATCAAATCAAAATTCAAGCGAAAATAAACAATGAAATTGTCAATTAACTTAACTTGTAATAATTTTTAATATGACCGCCGAAGATTTTGAATTAAATGCACCTGACATTGTAGTTATGTTTGGTACTGCCACCAGTGGTGTATATATCAACTAACTGCTGTATAATAATGTACATTAATGTACTAGTAACATAATGAGCTTCTTCTACATAGACAATATAGTAACGTAATATTTATATTATAATACGCTTGAAGAAAAATGTTATATAATGACTTTATGTGACTTTCACGAAAAATTCTTATAAATTATCTATTCTATGTGTGTTATTAAGATATTTGATATAAATAAATTAAAAATGTTTTAAATTAAATAAAATTTTAAAAATTGATTTTACGTGATTACACAGATTTTATCTGTGTGATAAAATAAGTTTATAAAGTACTTGACTCTTTTTTTTTAATTAAAATTTATTTTACGTTATAATATATCTGATATAATATGCTTTTCATTGATAAGTCAATTAATTGTATATATATATATACCGGGTGAGTCTGGGAAGACGCCCCCCCCCCTCTTAATTTCTTTATTATACGTAATAGAAAATTTTCTCTCCTGTAAAAGTTTTATTATTTGAAATATACTATTCGATGCTGAAAATGGATATTTTTTCTAGAGCCAGGTTTACATTATACGACTATCATCAACTTTTTTTTTTAAAATGCAAACCTAGATTTTTTTTATTTAAATATAAAACAACATTTTTTCTGTTTTCAACGATGTATAGCTTTATGTATGAATTATAAAAAAAAAATCTAAAAAATACGATAATTGAGAAATAAGAGAAATTGTTTTTATTTTAAAATTCTTAGGCGACTACTTTGGGAATATAAACAAAACATAATAATGTTAAACAACTAAATTATTAACAATACAATACAAGGAAGAACCTATAGATAAAGAAGATATGAAACAGCGTATTCGAATCGTTTTCCAAAATATTTCTCCGAACATGCTGGTGGATGTACGTGCACACCTCATTCAACGATTGAATGTTTGTATAAGGAAACGGGGATGTAATTTTGAACATTTGTTTTAAGTAGGTTTTACCTTACCAAGTTGTTTGACGTAATTTAGTTGTTTTATCTTGTACATTTGTTTATATTCCCATAGTTGCCTAAGAATTTTTAAATAAAAACAATTTCTCTTATTTCTCAATTATCGTATTTTTTCGATTTTTTTCTTATAATTTATACATAAAATTATACATCGTTGAAAAGAGGAAAAATTGTTGTTTTATACTTCAATAAAAAAAAATCTAGGTTTGCATTTAAAAAAAAAAAGTTGATAGTCGTATAGTGTAAACCTGGCTCTAGATAAATATTTATTTTCAACATCGAATAGTATATTTCAAATAATAAAACTTTTATAGGAGAGAATTTTTTTTATTACGTATAATAAAAAAATTAAGAGGGGAGGGGGCGTCTTCCCAGACTCACCCTGTATAATATACATGTCGCACTTTGCATCTATACGCCTCATATATATGTATATGTATTTGACTCAATTTACCAAAAGGGCGTAAAAATTCAAACAATTTAACGTAAATTTCGCTTAATTGCAAGGACTTACAATGCTTTGGTGCAAAGTTATGATTTTTTTGAAATTTACTCTGCATTTTGTGAGTTTTTGGGGCATAATATGGTTAATTTTAAATAAAAAAATTTGAAAAAAGAAAATTTTGAAGCCTACTCTTTAAGGCCGTGAAAAATAATGCAACGTTTTAGCCATTCCGTTTCCCGCCAAACCTTAAAGAAAAGAAAAAAGTTTTTGTCCTGAAAATTTATTTTTGTATACCATACATGTTGTCAATTTTTGAATAAAAAACATTTTTTTCTATGGGGTGTAGTGGAGAGGTTCAAATGGTCCATCATCTTGTGTGATTTTATAAATGAGACTTGAATTTTTATCGGAAGCAAAAATTAATTTAATTTCGTTCAAAATCTGCCAAGTTATACCGATTTGAAGATTCGGTAATCTTTCTGATTTTCCGAGTGGCGCGTTTTTGTTTTTTTGAAGAGTGAATATTATTTATGTTAAAATTATTAACATCCACGATCGTTAAAATAGATAGAAAACAAACAAATATTGCCAAAATAAGAAATAATTCAATTTGACCAGAAATGGCGTATGGAACAGACAAGAAATCGACTGACGAATTATTACCAACACTGTTAGTAACGTAATGTTGCAATAATTTCGACAAATTTCGTCGCCATTACTACAACATGACCGCACTTTGCTCTAACCTGTAAATAGTGAACGAAAATTGTTTGTTCGTGTAGTTGCAGTTTGTTATTTGTTGATATTTTTCGTAAACAAATTAATTAAGATAATACAATACTATCTACAGTAAATTTAACTATTAATAATAGTAATTAATAATCGTAAGTAGTATTTTTATGTTATAGCAAATTACATTTGTTTAGATAAAAATATTTTAGTTTGTTCGCTACGCTCCTAAAACCAATCTTACATAAATCGCCATTGCTGTTATGGTTATTTGTTGTCGGTTGATAGCTGTGGTAGATGACATAAATATAAATATACTCATGCCTTTACAAATCTGTCCCAAATATTTAGTGAAAATAAATGAATCCCAATCATAAAAAGGCATTTATTAACGTGCGCTATTTGTTACTAACCACTGAGCATGCGTAGATGTCAAATTAACAAAAACGTAAATAAGTGCTTTTATTTTTTGCTTTAAATAAATTTTTACTTCTATCTCTTATCAAATATAAATATTATTACTATTTTTGATATATTTTTTTATATCTAATATTATAAAATTCAAATAAACTAATTAAAATTACTTAATATGTAATTTTTAGTAAACGTCTTAATTTAATTTGCCAAAAATCACTTTTAAAAGTGAGATAAGAATACGGACCAAAATTCCAGTTCCAGTTAAATTCTATCACTTATCAAGCACTCTGTATAAAGAAATCAAGTTTAATTACAGATATTATCTGTAAATTTATCTATAATAATAACTTTTTAATCATTATATTGAAAAAAAGGGCAACATTAGATATTTATAAAAAAATATTTGTTTATTAACTATCAAACTATTATAACATTTTAATTTATCTAATCGTACGTTTAATTACCTATTACATGGAAATTATATAACTTACAAAATTTTTTTTGCTATTGAATTCATATTCACTTTTTGAGTACTTTTAGATAAAATTGTATATATTTTAAATTATTTATTTAAAAAATATTTATATTTTAAAATGATAAATATAATAAAAAGCATTTAATTTCTAAAAACAGTTTATATTTGATATAAAATATAAACAAAAATTAATATTGAAATTATGATTCTTAAATATTTATATAATTTTACATGTTTTTTATTTTGATATCAAATATGATTGAAACAAAAGTATGAATTAAATACAAATATGATTTATAATATATACATAAATTATTCTAATATCAAATACTTATGATTTAAAATAACACAAATGAAAAACAATTGCACTACGGTACGAGTCAGGGCCGTCTTATTCATTTTAAACACAGTGCGTAGGGCCTACGAAATTAAGATTGCAAAAGAAATTACTGGAAAAAATATTTTTATATTTTCATAAAAATAACAATTATAAGTAAATATATCTGAAAAATAAATTGGCGATTTTTAGAGAGGACTAATGCCTAGGACCACACATAGCCAATAACATACGGCCCGCGGGCCGTATAACGAAGATATAATTAATTAGTCAATATATTATAATTAATTAGTCAATATATTACTTATTTAACTGACTTAAAAAAAATTAAAATATTTTAATTTAAGATTTTTGAAATATATCTTTTTTAGCGGAAATAGTCAAAAATATTCTTTCCGTATAATATTTTTTACCTAAAACTACGAATCCACTAAAGTAAAATTGAAAAGCTTTCTAGTTTCTGTTTTTGTTATTCAAGTAAGTTATATACATTTGTTAAGGCAATGAAACAAGTCACTGAAGCTGAATTTTCTAAATACGTATTTAGGTTTTTAAACTATTGTTTGTGGTTTAAGGGAAATTATTTTATTTTATTGATTTTGGGACACATTGTATATAAATTTCTTTAGATACATTGCATATATCATTTTTAATATGTTTACAATAGTTTTTTAAAATATTTTGTATATAATTTTTTAGACATATCTATAATTACCTCGTAGCCTCGTACACTATATCTTCGTTAAATAGAAATACGTTACTTATATACAGTGATGCTTTTCCAAAATTTTACCAGGGGGTTTGCATTTGCAGTGAATATTTTCTAGCATTTTTTTTTTAATATTAATATTCCCATTGAAATATTATTTGGCAGAGTAGCACAGTAGCTGATGAATATTAAACTATCAGAAAAAAAAACATTTATCGTTCATAATCACTTTTATTTTGTTTACTAATTGGAAGGGACAAAATTATTTACATAAACTAAATATATAAGTTATATATTATAATGGCGTAAAAGTATCGAATTAAAAAAAATATAAAAAGTAGATAGCTTTGAAAAAAATAAATACTGTTTTTCACTGAAATATTGTATTTTGTCTTCTGAAAAAATGTCAAAATCAAATGGAAATGATGACAATACCTCTCGCATAGTATTTCCGCAGTAAACTCTATTTATTCACCGGTTAGGGGGTACGCTGAGCAACAGTTTAGTGTGCGCCAACATAATATTTACCAATTTCTACATTAAAAAATGCCTAATTCAGTTTTAAATGGGTTCTGAAAGATTTTTTGCTATGTTAATATTATTTTTCAAAATTCATATAAAAATGAAAAATAAATTAATTACATAAATATTTTCTCTGTAATATTTTTTCAGTGTATAATTTTGTATGAATTCGTCTCTGGCTTTGAAATTATTTTCCTTTCTGATATAAATAATATTATTTGATTGATTTAAATAATTAAATATTTAAAACCAATAAATGCCAATTATAATTTATACAGTTTATAATTTAAATAAAATTTTAAACTATAAATAATTTCGTATAAATTTCATAATTTACGTACAATAAACTGCAGATCAATTCGTTAACCGAATAAGCAAGCATACAAAACTAAGAACTGATAAAATGAAAAAGTCTGGATAAACTGTGGTATAGTTAACTATAGAATAAATGTATGCTTAAGTATATCATATTTTATCTTGAGTTGGGATAAAATATGGAATTTTGTACATTACATTTATTTTATAGTTAATTATTTCATAGTTTATCCCAACTTGAAAATACCAGCTCTAACTATATTAATTTATAATTTTCTTTATTTTCTTTTTCAGATTTTTACCGAAGCATATTTTGTTGAAAAGTATAGCATTCAATTCATATATAATGTGAATATTTGTATATTGCATTTATTCTATTGTTAATTATTTCACAGTTTATCTCAAGTTGAAAATACCGACGCTAACTATATTAATTCATAATTTTCTTTTTTTTTTCAGACTAGTTACCGAAGCATATTTTTTGAAGACTATAAAATTCAATACATATAGAATGTCTATATTTGTATAGTTAACTATTACACAGTTTATCCCAAGTTAAGTTTTTTTTTTCTTTTTCAGATTTTTTATCAAAGTATATTTTTTAAAGACTATAAAATTCAATTCATATATAATGTCTATATTTGTACATTACGTTTGTTCTATAGTTAACTATTCCACAATTTATCCCGAGTTGAAAATACAGACTCTAACTATATTAATTCATAATTTACTCTTTTTCTTTTTTTTAGATTTTTTTCTGAAGCATATATAAAAGACTATAAAATTCAATACATATATATAATGTACATTATATTTACCCTATTGTTAACTATTGTTCTTCTTTTTTAGACTTTTTTTCGAAGCATATATTTTTGAAAACTATAAAATTCAATTCATATATAGTTTTTTCTAAATTATTTATATTTGATGTATGCAAATAATGGAATAATTTACAAATATATTAAGTAATTGCAAAAATATCAAACGAATACTTAAAAAAATTACACTTCAAGAAATATTTATCTAATTTATTTATAATATATACATACATATCCAAATTCACGTTATATATATTTATTTTTCGAGTATAGTAATATTTTATAAATAATAAAATATATAAACTATATTTTTATATTTCAACTGATGAGTTAACCAAACATAATAATTTAAAAGGTCGAATGGAAAAATGCGATGCAGGTACCTAATGTACGTAATATTAAGCAATTTAGCTATTAGAGCTTATTAAATAATTTTATGGAATAAAAAAATTTGTATAGCAACTATTGTAGTCATACTAACTAAAAGCAAAACTGACTTGACATAAAAAGGCCATATAATTATAGAATTGTTATATATATATATATATATATATATATATATATATATATATATATATATATATTGGTTTAGGGGTAAAAATTATACATTTAGTAGGTTCCAACGAAAGTTACATGTATTACAAGTACTAATATCTAATTTGTTTTTGTTTCAGAAATGTAGAACGCGAGTTTTATCTGCCACTATTGGCAAATCTTAATTTTGACACGATCACCTTAACGCCATTTTTTTAAGTAAAAATTTGATTTTTTTTTGACAAAAAAAAGTACTGCTGAAAACTTCAATAAATACACTTTCCAACGGTATAATTGTTGTTTACACTGTATTTGTTGTAAAAGTTCCCAAAAAGAAAACGTTGAAAAACACCTAAAAAATCGACAAAAGGGAATACCCCCTTAACGTAACGATATTTCAATAACGTTATAATAACCGATAAAATTTCGTAAAAAGATATTTTGTAAAGTTTTTTTTTTTGAGAGCAGGATATATTTTGTTTGTATTTCAAACATGAAAATTACTTTGGTAATAATATTTTTCTTTATAACGTATTTTAGTAACGTTTTTATATGTTATTTATAACGTTCTGTAACGAAAACAAATAATACATAACGTTATACAATAACGTACTAATTTGAAACGTTATTTCATCCCTGATTAATATAATATAGAAATCGATGATAGTATGTAAGTATCAAACTTCAGTACGTTTTGAAATAACATAAAATTTATAAATTTGGCTAAGGTTATACAGAGTGATTCAGAAACAAACGGCATCCTGCATATGGCGTGTTCCTCTCATCAAAATAAGAAGAAAAGTTCCTATAAACAGAGGTCCTTAAATGCAGCGTTACCAAGATACAAAGTGTTGAAAAATTGAATTTTCCTAACTATTTTATTTTAGAATGTGGTATTGTAGTAACAAATAAAAAGTATATTAAGGACCCCTGTTTATAGAAACTATTCTTCTTATTTTGGTGAGAGGAGCATAGAATGCCGTTTGTTTCTGAATCACCCTGTATATTGAAACATATGTACCCCCCTTATTTTAACATTTCAGTATTTTTCAGCCCTCAGCTGCGTCAACATTATCTCTAGCCAATTGTAATCATTGGGCCTTTGACGTCACGTTATAATTGAATATTATATAATTATATAATTTACTAATGGAATCATGACATATTAAAAAAAAAAAATGTAATCAAAAATATACATTAAGAGTCCATTCTCCTTTGACGGCTTTAAAAAATCGAATTTTTGCACATTTTTGAAGCTATAAGTGTCTAAAATAACATATCAAAACCCCAAGTTTCTAACTCAAAGGAAAATAAAATATATAAAAAAAACTTTTTAAAAACCACGCTTATATTTTTTTTTGGTTATCCAAAAATTTAGAAAGAAATGAAAGCATGGAGCGCCAGGAAACTATATATTTCGAAATGATGATTAAACGCTCCACGCTTTTATTTCTTTCTAAAAATTTTGGATAACCAGAAAAAATGTATTTTCCTCTTTTTAGTGCAATTAAATATAAGCGTGGTTTTTAAAAAGTTTTTTTTATATATTTTATTTTCTGCTTTTTAGTCTAATCGTCTTATCATATCTTGTAATCGCTTTTAAATGTCAAGTTTTTTTTTTTGTTAAAATATTGTGTTGCTTCCTGGAATAAAACTACATGCAAAATTTCAGTGAGATCAGATGATAGAAAGTGGTCTAAAAATTGGTTACAAGATTTGACTGTGACAACAGTGACAACTCAGTGAACTAATACAAGAGTGGTAAAAAAGTTATGAGCCATTTCATTCCAAATTTTTTAATTTAATGCTTTTCGACAATATTAAAAAATTTACAAAACATAATTCATAAGTAAATAAATATTTTGAAAAATGATTTACGTTGATTGCTTTATTAGTTTTCTCAAAAAAAAATCGTAAAATCACGCGTTTTTTACCCATTCAAAGGAGAATTGATCCTTAAAATAAATACGTAAATATATGTTTCAAAGCAAAATTATTTATAATAAAATAAGAAAATAAATTTTCTAGTTAAATGGAAATTTGAAAATACAAATAATACATACATATACATATTATTCTACAACTGTTGGTAACTGGTTAAGGTTACTTGGCATACATTTTTCTTTATTTTTAGTTTAATTCTCAAAACAGTTATAATCATAATTTTAATCATCGCTTTCTACTCCTCGTAACATAATATACTATTATGTGTTCACAGTAAAACATATTATATAGTATCAGGATTGGACTAGATAAAAAATTAGGCCCGGGGAAAGTTGCAGAATAGGCCCACCTTACATCCCAAAAATGTTCAAATAAGTTATGTTTTTATATTTTTTTTTATTCTAATTTACATCGAAATGACATTACAGAAAAATAAAGATGAATTGTAAAAATTACATACATATATAAAATTAAATATAATTCTTTATTTAAATCTAAGTTAAAAAACGATGACTCTTTTCGGAAATTGATATTTTTAATATAATCAATTCTTAAATTTTTACGAAACTCAGTTTTAATTTTCATTGCCGGTCATGGCCCACAATGATGACGGCCCACCAGGAATAGCCTGGTGCCCCAGTGGGCCAGTCCGACTCTGTATAGTATACAAATTTAAAACATCTTTTTTTTTCAAAATATTGTATAGGTGAATTATCTATGTATGTATATGTTTCTTGACCTATTCTCTATTGTTTTATTTTTGTTTTTATGTTTTGTATAGTAGTTATTTTATCTTTGTTTCCTTATTCAGTTGATAATTGCGCATGAACATATTTCAAGACAAGAAAAACCTTTCAAGCATTAGAAATATTTAAATTTAACAAATGACTCATATTATCTATGAGTACAGTACTCGTATAATGTTGTTATTTGAAAAAAGAATTTATGTTTTGAAGACAAATGAAGACTTATATTTCAAGTGATAACATTTTTTTTTTCTTTCAAGCATATCGAAATATGCATATTATGTTATAAAACATCATATATAAAACAAAAATTTTATATTACTATTCAAATAATGATGTTATTAAGTTTGTTTCAACGTGGTTTTAACGTAACATCAAATCAGTTCGGACATGTTGAGCGAATGTCTAATGAACGTTTGGTTAAAAAGTTTTATTTGAATGATTTTGTTGATATACGTTTGCCTGGTCGTCCGATGAGTAGTTGGAGTGGTATGATTAAGAGTGTTTTGCGTGAGCAAAAGTTTCCAAGTAGTAGAAATAAAAGAGCATGTATGAGAGGAATTATAAATGTGGATGAAGCGAAAGTTGCTTGTTTGGATAGGAATGTTTGGAGGCGACCGATTTCGAAATGATGAAAAGAGTTTGTACCACACTCTTTTGGGTACATGGCGTGATTGTGTATGTATGTATGTATGTATCAAATCAGTTTGAAATTAGTTTAGACTCGTCTGTCTTCAATTGTCTGATAAAGCGCAGCCGATATTCTACATAATAATTAATTAAACAAGATTAGAAGTATATGGGTAAACCCATATACCTATAGACTACTTTGACATTTCTCGGAAAGTTGACAACACTGTATTTTAATAATATTATAATTTATGTGGGCACTAGGAGATACTTTTCTGAAAATTTGATTAAAATCGGTTAAATAAAATGGTCATAATAAATTTTTAAAAATTTTATTAATTTTTTCTCGGAAAGTTGGCAACACTGTATTTTGTTAAAATTACATAAATTATATGAATACACTAGGAGAATCTTTTGTGAAAATTTGAGTAAAATCGGTTGAATAACATGGCTATAATAAAAATTTTAAAACTTTAGTAATTTTTTTCTCGGAAAGTTGGCAACACTGAATATTAATAAAATTATGTAATTAATGGGAGCATTAGGGAAATCTTTTCTGAAAATTTGATCAAAATCGGATGAATATCGTAGCCAATATGAATTTTTAAAAACTTTAGTAATTTTTTTCTCGGAAAGTTGGCATCACTGGAAAAAAACAAAATCACATGACCATCTTGGGCACTAGACAAATTTATCCTGAAAATTTCATTAAAATCGGTTGAACCGTCTAGGAGGAGTTGCGATCACAAAATTTTGTCTGACGACCGAGTGAGCTGACGACGCACATCCATACACCCACATAAACTAAGTTCAGATTCGTCATCTACAGGCTATATGAAGGATTTCTATACAATTTTTTTTTTTTTTAAATGTTAGACACCGTACCAAACGCTATACTACTTTTTCCTTGCAGTCAAAGTAGTAATTATCAAATAAGTAACAAAACTGTTCTATAACATACACTGTGAAAAAAATTAGCGAAATTATAGAAAAATAATGGTAAAATTTTACTATAAAATTTCTATAATTCCATTTTACTATAAATATTTTGTATTTCTACCTCAAAATTCTGTAATTTTTACATAATTCATAATAATCACATAAAGTAAGTAAAAATAACCTAATAAATATGTGCTTACTTTCTGCAAATTGTATCACATACTTAATGTAGAATCACATATTATTGGTATTGGTATAACTTTTTAAATTATGTAAAATTACAGCTTGCATATTAATATCTCTATTAATTGTAAAATACATCCTTTATGTAAATTTCGAAATGTATGTAATTATACCAACAAATTTTACCTATTTATGGAAAATTCCTAACAGCCAATTTACTGAAGTTCTGTAAATTTATTAAAAGAGACTTTATGTGGGTATTCATCCACGAAAACAAACCAAATACTTTTTCGCGTAAGACGAGCTGCGCGACTTGCGACTATGCTACAAAACCCCGAAAATAAATAAATAAAAAAAAAACGACAACTGACGTGGAAAGTAAGATTGTGTTAATGCGCTTATTTCAACATGTATCGAACCGAAATAAATCGATTTTTTTTCCGATTCATTTCCGGTTTTTCTTCCAGAAAAAATAACGGTTTTTTTCGGTTTTCGATTCAGTTCCGGTTTGAAGCCCTACATATACATTAAACTTTTAGGATAACGCCAAGTAAAATTTCTGAAAGTGTTGTTCGCGGACATACCTTTATTAATACTTTTTGATTTAATTTTTGTTATACTATAAGCTTCTAAAATTTGTGACTTTTTTCAATGCTCTGTATAATAAATATATACACGAGTAGAAAATATAAATATTTTCGATATACAAATTATTTTGTTGTATTATTTGGCACATTTAATTTCAAAATGAGAATAAATTATTGTTCAACAAAAATACACGTATTATACAAATTTATTATTTATAAATGTATCATGCAATATAATAATAACAATAGATTTATATATAGTCATATAGATACAAATCTTTAATACCGTATTTCTGTATAATACATCAATATATTATACCTATACATAAAATTATTAGTACCATAAATGATAAAATTTTCTATATACTTATAACTAGAAAAATATTATTTATTTAATTTTTTATTGAATATCTGTTGATATAATTTATGTACAATAATTTATATTGTAATTATTATAATTATGATAAAAATGTATTATAGTAATTTGAATTAAAATCAGGAACTTGAATCGAAACAATAAGGAGATTAGTATATTTAATATACTAACATAATATAAGTACTATATTATGTTACGACGAGTAGAAAACGATGATTATTGTGTTGAACCTAGATATTTGTGACCGAGATAAAATCGACACCAAGTAATCTGGATGAAACACAAAAATAGCTTTCTATTTCGAGTGACATATACAATTTTTTCTTTAACGTTAGTTCACACGGTTCTAATTGCTATATTCAGACAAGTAGCTCAAATACAAAACATGTTGAAGTTAATATTGAATTTATTCGTTTAATACAAATTATTTATTGTAACTGACTGTTCTGAAAATTACATAATGAGTGTTGAATTAATAATTAATTTAATATTATTAATTGATTTATATAAAATAAAAAATAGTATATTTGTTAACTTGCTCTATTTTCTACAAAAACAATTATTATTGTACCGAAAAAATACCTGAGATATAATATTCTATGCAAAATAATATATATTTTTTTTGAATTTTTTTCTATTTTAGAAAATAGAGAAAAAAAATTTTTTTTCTAAAAAAAACACATTTTTTGCTTTTTTGGCCAAATTATAAATACGAAAAAATTCAAAAAAATATATATTATTCTACATAGATTATTACATCTCGGGTATCTTTTCGGTACAATAATAATCATTTTGTAGAAAATAGAGCCAGTTAAAAAATTTACTATTTTTTATTTTATATAAATCAATTAATAATATTAAATTAATTATTGAATTATTAGTTGAACATTTATTATGTAATTTTCCGAACAGTCAGTTACAATAAATAAGTTGTATTAAACGAATAAATTCAATATTAACTTCAACATGTTTTGTATTTGAGCTACCTGTCTGAACATAGCATTTAGAACCGTGTGAATTAACGTTAAGCATTCTCAACAAGAAAATAAACTGAAAACGTACACCTTCACAGGACCGGATTATGGCCTAGACAAAAAAGACAAATGTCTAGGGCCCGCATACAAAGGGCCCGGCCTGCAGTCGGTCAAATTTTATTTTTATGTATTTTTACGCAATAAAGTCCTATTAATTTTGCCCGGAGAAAAAAAATGTCTAGGGCCCCACAAAAGGTTAATCCGGCCCTGCACCTTTATCAGGAAAAATGATACAAATGACATTTACAGTAAATGTCATTTGTATCATGTTTCCTGATAAAAATATACGTTGAGTACGTCGAAACTTCGGTTATTAATAAATATTAATATATAACTACAACCTAAAGCCGTTTTATTTTAATATAATGAGTTTAAGAATTTAAGAATTGACTGTTCTAAAAACATCAATTTGTGAAAAGAATTATTTATTAAACCGTCTTTTAACTTAGATTTAAATAAAGAATTATATTTAATTTTATATGTGTAATATTTACAATTTATCTTTATTTTTCTGTAATGTCATTTCTATGTAAATTAGAATAAAAAAATATAAAAACATAACGTATTTGAACGATTGTAGAATGTAAGGTAGGTCTATCCTGCAACTTTTCCCGGACCTAATTTGTTATCCAGTCCAACCCTGATTATTTGTATATTTTTTCCTGATGATAATATATGTGCAGTATATCGAAACGTCAAAAATTAATTAAAATTTAACATGACTAAAACCTATAGCTTTTTTTAATTCAATATAATGAATTCTAAAAGATTCTTTACTATCTTAGTAAATAGTTTCCTATAGTTTTACTATACATACATACACAATCACACCATGTACACAAAAGGGTGTGGCACAAACTCTTTCCACTATTCCGAAATCAATTTTTCCCAAACATTCCTATCCAAACAAGCAACTCTAGCTTCATTCATATTCATATAATCTATCTCATACATGCACTTCTATTCCTACTACTTGAAAACTTTCGTTCATACAAAATACAGTCATACCACTCCATCTACTAATCGGACATCCACTGGCAAACTATGAAAAATTATATCTACTTTGTAGTAATTTAATAATATAAAAAAATACTAACTTTGCGTTTTAACTCTTTCAAGTAGTTTCTTCGAGACCAAAAAAATTCTAAAAATACATTGCATATATAATTCTTAAAAAATACATTTTATACAATAAAACACATAGGCTGATATCGGCTGATATTACAAGCTCATGTTTTGGGTGTTTTAGTTCATTTGTTTAGTTCAGCTTTTATGACAGTTACGTTGTCTTAAAAACCGAAATTAGCTAAAACCAATTTCAAAACAGAGCTGATAATAGGAGCCGTTGTATATAATTTTCTTAGACAGATCATATATAATTGCCTCATACACTACATCTCCGTGAAATAATACAGCTTATATAGAAAGAGAGAAGGGAGAAAAATACATTACTTGTTTATAACATTTAAGAAAATATAAATAATAGGTAACTTTGAAAAAAATTGAATAATGTTTTTTCGCCGAAATATTGGATTTCATCTTGTTAAAAATGTAAAAAAAATGATATGAAAAAGATGTAAATACCTCTCATACAGTATTCAATTTATCTATCGGTTAGGGAGTACGCTTAGCTATAGTTTAGCATGCACCATTATAATATTTTCCTACTTTCAATCGAACGAAATGCCTAATAATAATTTTAACCTTTACTTATTTTTTTGTGTCTGGAGTTAAAAATACGAGAATTGTTCTTTATATACCGGAATTGGGCAGCCCCAGTGCTGCTATTTGGCAACTGACGTCTCCATCGTAAATTTTGATATTTTTGACTGTATACGTACTCAGAACGTTTTGACGTACGAGCGCTATTTATGTTGTTTACAGTAACTTGAAAGATTCATCTCGGCCAAAAAATTGAATTAAATCAAGAACATTTTCGAGCGATTATTTTTTACAGCTTTCGACGTAGATTAACTGAATAGCAGTGCATTGATGAACTTAATTCGACTTTAGGTGATAAAGCACCATCAAGGACCAGTGTTTATCGATGATTTACCAAATTCAATCGTGGCCGTAGTTCGCTCAACGACGAATTTCGTAAAGGTCGTTCAAAATCGGTTGTTGTTCCGGAAAACATTGATGCTGTGCTTGAAGTGATACTGCAAAATCATTATGTGACTTATCATGAAATTGAGGCATGCTTGGGCCAGAACCAGCAGACATTCAATATTGCACGAACATTTGGCTCTCAAAAAGATTTGTTCGCGTTGAATCCCACATAATTTGATAATCGTTCAAAAAACAGCTCTTGTTAATTGGTCAAAAAAAATACTCAAAAAATACGATCGCGGTGCTTCAAAACATGTTTATGACATCGTGTGAGGTTACAAATTGTGGATCTACATGTATGAGCCCGAAAATAAACAACAGTTGACTGTATGGGTTTTTCAAGATGAGCCAAATCCAACAAAAGCATGAAGCATCGAAGCAAATAGTCGCTTGTTTTTTCGAAAAAACTAGACATATTGCAACCGTACCATTAGTGGTATAGAATGGTCAATTCTGAATGGTATACAACCATTTGATTGCCAGAAATTTTCGGAGAAACCGCCGAAGACGGATTATTCTCCACCACGACAATGCGAGCTCTCACTACATCTCCGTGAAATAATACAGCTTATGTAGAGAGACAGGGGAGAAAAATACGTTACTTGTTAATAAAATGCGTAAAAATATGGCATTTAAAAAAATATAAATAATAGGTAGCTTTGAAAAAAATGAATAATATTGGATTTTATCTTGTTAAAATGTCAAAAATGATATGAAAATGATGAAAATACTTCTCATACAGCATTCCCGCAGTAAAATCTATTTAGCTATCGGTAAAGAAGTACACTTAGCTACAGTGACTTTTTGAGCACGTCGATTTGATCCATCCTATAGTCCTGATTTGACACCCAATGACTTCTTTTTATTCCCGCACATCAAAAATAAATTGCGAGATCAACATTTTTCGACACCTAAAGAAGCGATTGATGCGTTCAAAATGCACTCCGCAATCGGAGTGGAAAAAATGTTTCGAAAATTGTTTCAAACGCATGCAAAAATGTATTGATCGTCATTGAGAATATTTTGAAAAACAATAAAGCCATTTTTGATATTTATTATCAAAAATAAATATTTATTATTTATTTTAGTTCTCTAAATCCGAAATATAAAAGGCAACCCTAGTAGTATTCAACTCAGTAATATTTTTTTCAGTGTACTAGTCTTTAGGAGTTTTTAGTTTTTGTTTTTAATAAATTAATGTAAGTGACAATATACATAAAATAAAAGTATTTATCATTAACCATGATCGATATATAAATTATAGCGTGATGTTATTAAAGTCATTGACCCGAAGTATGTCATCAGATTAGAACAAAAATTGTTTTTATAAACGTATATTTAATGCAAACCATACAATATTATTAGAAAAAAGTAGATATTTTAAATAACTATTTGTATTTTACTACTAAACGAAAATTAGGTTTCCTATTTTATTTTACAATATTTATAATTGTAAAAATTTTCAACATTAATAAATTTTCAAACAGAATATATAAATTATAGTATATTATGTTACGAGGCGTAGAAAGCGATTATTGTGTTGAGTTCAGATATTTGTAACCGAGGCCATGCAATCTGCGCGAATCACAAAAAGAACTTTCTATTCTGGGTGACATATACGATTTTTCTTCAAGCGTTCTAAACGAAACTAAAACCAAAAATAACTAGAAATACATGTCAAGTAATCAGTTACTAACAGTTGTAGAATAGTATTTATATGTTATATATTATTTATATTTGTGTTACGTGATTTGTGAGAATTAATTTTTCTTTGGTCGAATATACAATCTCTTTCCGCCCTGGGCGATATACATTGCATTTCTTGTACTTCTTCACACATTTCAATAATAAAATTTAAAATCAAACGAAAATAAACAATGTAAATTGTCAATTTACTTATGTCAAATTACACAAAAAATATTTTTAAATCCATATAATAATACAGAATCAGTGACGGATTAACACTCGACGGAGCCCTAGGCGATTGCGAACGACAGACCCCCGTTTGCTCACCCACAAACTCACTCCCAAACAAATGATAAGTTTTTATTCAATAATTAAAAATGTCGAGTTTACACGATTCAAAATGTACTTACTTTTCACTTTTGTGATTTGCTATATTTACTGAATTTAATTGTTGCATTTATGGGCCCAAAAAATGTCTCAAAAATTTATAAAATTTTATATGGTTGCAAAAATAAAATGTCCAATTTGTTTAATTACTTTTATCTAAAAGATCAAATTTTTTTCATTTTGTCGGGCCCCTGTCAATCGGGGGCCCCAAGCAACTGCCTAGTATTGCCATTGGCTAATCCACCTCTGTATACAGAATACATATGTAATATTACAAAAAGCCCATAAAAATGTAATTTTACTAATGATATGTATTTTGTTTTTACATTATTAGTACATAATAATGTTTGTCTAATTAAATAACATAAAAGATTTAAATGTAAAAATATATAAAAATTGTAAAATTTCAAAATTATTATAAAATTTTTGTAATACTTATAGATTTTAGCAAAATTACAAGAAAATTTGAAATATATAGTAAAATTAATATAATTATTATTATAAATTTACACCAATATTTTACAGTGTATATCCAATAAAATAAAGTATATTTACTAGCAGTACTACCTAAATATTGTAGTTATTACTCATGTAATGTAATTTAATTTTGATAAATAAAAACCAACTATTTCACGATAAAAAAAAATAAAATTTAATTGTTTATGTTATCAACAAAATGATATGTCCGCATGTTTAACCTATTTTCATTATTTTTAAAAAAATATTTTCCATAATTATTTAAAATTTGTAATTAATTATAATTATTATATATGTTTGAGTTATTTATAAATTTTAAAAATAATTATTAAAAAATTATAGTTCATTTTGTAAAATCATTACTTAATGACAAATGTAATTAATTAAGGAATAATTTATGTTATTACATTTTTAATAATGTGTTTTACAAATAAAGCCAATTGTCTGTGTATTTATAATCTCTTATAGAAACACTTTTAAATAAAATTACTTTGTTATGTATATTTCAAATTATATATTGCTATTTACTATATTAAATATAAAAAATAGTAATTATATTTAATAATAATAATAAAAAAAAAACAGAAACGCAATTTTTATAACTAAAAGCCGGTATTTATAACTCCGGATAAAATGTGGTTAATATATTTAACCATCGATTACATATAATACATTTATTCTATGTTTAACTATTTCATATCTTATTCAAACTTAAAAATACCGGCTCTAAAAGTGCTTTAAAAAGCTATGAAAAATGCAAAAATTCAGCACAAAGATGTTTTAAATAAATAATTTTTATCTATGGGGGCCATTGTTTTCAAAAATTGTGATTTTCAATACGTGATGATCGTATAAAAGCGGTGCGTAAATGATTCAAAACTTGATAATAATTACCAGTGTCAGTTTTTGTAATTACCGCCACCTAACATTTTAACCTCGAAAAACAAAAAACAGTTGAAAACTTTAGAGATCTATCACAACAAACACGATCGGATATACTGAATATTTGCTCGGTTCGGAAAATTAAAAAAAAAATATATTACGAAGCAGGCAAGGTAGGCGAGGTGAAAATGTTGTTGTGTGTGCGCATCCGTTGGTCAAGTCCCAGCAGAGACGGACGTTTTTCTGTGACTCAGGTCTTGTTGACAACCTGTGGCACACAGCCACGTCAGTTTCACAAAAATCCATCTAGGCTAGGTACAATCAATAGAGAGCACACACTACTATATGCCAATCATTAGAAAACCAGCCGCACAAGCAATAGAGAGAAACTGATGAATTATGGAATTATTAATATGAATTGTACGTAGGTATATTATTATTTTGTTACGAATAATATCTACGCTTATCTAATATGTATTTGATTTGTTAATTCTTGATACCCGTTTCTAAAAATAATATACAAGGTGCGGCAGACAGAACCGATTGATATTTTTAATTAAAATTATAAAATTTTACCAAATGAATGTATTATCAAACATATTATACATACACAATCACGCCATATACCCAAAAAAATGTGGCACAAATTCTTTCCACTATCACGAAATCAGTTTCCTCCGAACATCCCTATTCAGACAAGCAACTTTAGCTTCATCTACATTCATAATTCCTCCTATACATATGCTCTTCTATTTCTACTAGTTGGAAACTTCCGCTCACGCAAGCAACTCTCTCAATCATACCACTTCAACTTCTCATCGGTCGTACACGCAAACGTATACCTTCAAAATCATCCATATAAATCTTTTTAACCAAACGTTCATTAGACAGTCGCTCAAGATGTCCGAACCATCTTAACTGATTAACACTAACTTTTGCTACAACATTATTTTTTCAATTTCACCAGATTTTTCCTATTTATACCACATACCCCACGTAAAAATCTCATTTTCCACAGCAGTTATTTTTCTTCTATGCGTTTGCAGCCAAACCCAACATTCACTACCATATATCAACATATAGGCAACAAAACAACATTGTATATACTCAAAAGGGAGCTTTTTTGGAAATATTTACATTTCTAGCAAAAGTTCCTAAAGCACTCAAAATCTTATAACCAGCATTTACTCGTCTTTCAATTTTAAACATATTCTCTTTTCATTAAGGCTGAAGCCATTTTCAGACAAACCACTTTTGCACTTTATCCACATTTATGATACTTCTTTTATTCTTACTACTTGAAAACATTTACTTCCGCAAAACACTCAAATCATGCCAACCCACTCTGTTCATCGAATGTTAATGCAGACGTACATTTTCTATATCAGTGGTTTTGAAATCACCTTGGTCTTGAATTTAAACTCAAATCACTTGTGTGCCGAAAACATATTTTAAATTTTACGGACGGGCCAAAAAAGGTTAAATATATTTAATAAGTAATTTTCAAATTTTTTATTATATATATATATATATATATATATATATTGTATTATTTTTTTACTGACTGGATATATTACGGTAATAATATAATATAATTTTAATAGTAATTTCTCTTTTAGAAAATATTTTTGATAAATTATTTATAGTGTTTAATATTGTGTTAATTAGCATTGTTATAGCATACATATATTTGCAGGCATTATAAAATCGTCACCAATGTTCTATATCAGTTACATAAATTCTAGGAAATAAACATTTTAAACACGCACTTTTTACGATTACATTTGAAAATAAACAATATAATTATAGTACGGCATTCTAATAGTAAATTATAAATAATATTTAATTAGCACAGAAATACCAAATCAATTAAAATTGCAGGTCAATCTGTTAGAAAAAATGCTTGCTTTTGCTTTTCAAATTTGTGCAATATGCTATTGATAAAACTTTAATTTTTACTTGAAATATTTTGGCCAACAAGCATTCGAAATATTTTTACACTTGTTTTAATTCGTCCTATATAAAGAGCAACCGTTTATACCGGTTGTCCAAAAAGAATAGAAACTATTAAATATCTCGAGAACGACACATCGGATTACAAAGTTACAAAACACGTGTTTCTTTATTTTTGAAAATCTATTCAGGCATGATATGCAAAAACCATCCACAACTCCATTGAAAGGTGGGGCGGAGGTAAGTTTTAAAACTTAAATAGAAACACCCACCTTTTATTGCACTGTTACATTTTCCATAAAAAACTATTTCTGGATTTGTAAATTGAGCTCTCCAGCTCCTTCCCACTCAGGGAAGAAAAGGGGAGAAATTTTGAAAATTTTTGCAGAAACTACCACTTTTTATCGAATTTGTGAATTCTCCTTCTAAAATTGGATATGAAATTGAAAAACGCCCCTCCATTCTTACCCCCACCATCTTTAGGTGTAGAAAAGGGAAAGTTTGGATATTTTTCCAGCACCATTTACCACTAAGTATTATTTGAGATTAAAAGTTGCTACCTCATCCGCATGCGCGGGAGTGAGGATGGAGATTCGCTTTTCAATTTCATATCCAATTTTAGAAAAAGAATTCAAAAATGCGATAAAGTTTCTGCAAAAATTTTCAAAATTTTTTCCCCTTCCTTCTCCGAGGAGAGTGGAACTAGGGGTTCAATTTTGCAAATCTAGAAACAGTTTTTTTATGGAGAATGCAACAGTGTAATAAAAGGTAGGTGTTTCCATTTAAATTTTAAAACTTGCCCCCGCCACACCCTCCAGGGGAAGTGTGGGTAATTTTTGCATATCATGCCTAAATAGATTTTCAAAAATAAAAAAACACGTGTTTTGTAACTTCGTAATCCGATGTGTCGTTCTCGAGATATTTAATAGTTTCCATTCTTTTTGAACACCCGGTATACGAATATGATCGTGATAAATAAATAAATCTTATACCGATTTGAGAACGAAATTTTCATAATCAGCAAAGATGTCCAAATCTCATTTAAGCTGTGGGCTAAAGAAAGAAAATGGACAGATTTTAGAAACGGTATAAACACACACACACAAAATAAAATTTACTTAAATAATTTTAAAAAATTATTATTTTTATTATTTATGAACAAAATTCTATCGTAGTTTCATTACACAAAATAAGCTTACAGTACAGCTTAACATACCCAGAATTATAAAAGAAACAGTCTGGCTTGTATTCTCACCTCATTTTTTTACAAAAAAAGGCTTTCATCATATATTTCAAAATATATTTCTGCTTTTATTTTTCCTCATATATATAAATAGTTTTTCTATTTTTAATATTTTTATTATATTTGATATTATAAAATGTAAATAAAATATTTTAAAGCGTTTAGTAAGTAATTTTAAATAAAAAAATGATAATGAGAATTGTAGTCAAAATTTGGAGAATGTTAAATAAAAATCTCAATTGTAGATTCTTAGCCAAGCCTTCGGTGTAAATTTTCACCGTATTTTTAACGTATTGCAGACCCTTGAAGAAGATGAAAATTTACACCGAAAACTTGGCTAAGAATCTACAATTGAGATTTTTATTTAACATTCTTCAAAATTTGGCTACAATTCCCATTATTCTTTTCCTATATACAGGGTGTAACAGAATAACTATTCCTAATTTTAACTGGAGTATCCTGGGCTCAGAATATGAAGATTTAATGCAAATCACTTAGATAAAATTTGGCTCATTACTGAGCTACAGGGTGTTTTATTTAAATATTTAAAAACGATTTTTGCCCAGTACTTTAAAACTATTTGACGTATCCTTATCATACTTGGCAGGAAATGTAGGTACCGTACACCATACTAAATTATGTTAAATAAAAGTTTCTGGCTACTGCCAGTGGCGTACAACAGGGGCAAGTGAGAGGTTGATCCTTCCTAAATTCTACGCCACTGGCGGAATTGTCATTTTAACACAATTTTTCGATTCTCCAATACTTGCTGTGTAAAAAACATACTCTTTCTTTGTAACAATAAAGCCACTGTTTTTCGAGATATTTAAAGTTAAACATAAGCTGCACTCTTGTAATTTTTTCAAAATTTGCTAAAAAAAATCTGAAAAAATTTAGTAAAATAGAGAAAAAAATTAGCTACATAATATCTAAGTAACTTTTTTACTACTTTGACTGCAAGGAAAAAGTAGTATAGCGTTTGGTACGGTGTCTGTAACATTTTCAAAAAAAAAAAAAATTGTATAGAAATCCTTCATATAGCCTGTAGATGACGAATCTGAACTTAGTTTATGTGGGTGTATGGATGTGCGTCGTCAGCTCGCTCGCTCACTCGCTCGCTCGCTCGCTCGCTCGGTCCTCAGACAAAATTTTGTGATCGCAACTCCTCCTAGACGGTTGAACCGATTTTAATGAAATTTTCAGGATAAATTTGCCTAGTGCCCAAGATGGTCATGTGGTTTTGGTTTTTTCCAGTGATGCCAACTTTCCGAGAAAAAAATTACTAAAGTTTTTAAAAATTCATTGTGGCTACATTATTTATCCGATTTTGATCAAATTTTCAGAAAAGATTTCCCTAATGCTCCCATTAATTACATAATTTTATTAATATTCAGTGTTGCCAACTTTCCGAGAAAAAAAATACTAAAATTTTAAAATTTTTATTATGGCCATGTTATTCAACCGATTTTACTCAAATTTTCACAAAAGATTCTCCTAGTATTCATATAATTTATGTAATTTTAACAAAATACAGTGTTGCCAACTTTCCGAGAAAAAAATTAGTAAAATTTTTAAAAATTTATTATGACCATTTTATTTAACCGATTTTAATCAAATTTTCATAAAAGTTTTTTTTAGTGCCTAAATAAATTATGCAATTTCAACAAAATACAGTGTTGCCAACTTATCGAAAAAAAAATCACAAAATTTTTTAAAAATTCATTGTGGCTACATTATTTATTCGATTTTGATCAAATTTTCAGAAAAGTATCTCCTAATGCCCACATAAATTATAATATTATTCAAATACAGTGTTGCCAACTTTCCGAGAAATGTCAAAGTAGTCTATATATGGGTTTATCCATATACTTCTAATCTTGTTACTAACTCATTCTGGTTTGGCTGGAAAAATTATTGAAAATTAATATTTTTTGCATTTTATTTTTTTTATTTTCAATAATTTTTACAGCCAAATCAAAATGAGTTAAGAGAAAAAAGTTACTTAGTTGTTATGTAGCTAATTTTTTTCTCTATTTTACTGAATTTTTTCAGATTTTTTTGAGCAAATTTTGAAAAAATCTTAAGGGTGCAGCTTATGTTTAACTTTAAATATCTCGAAAAACAGTGACTTTATCGTTACAAAGAAAGAGTATGTTTTTTACACAACAAGTATTGGAGAATCGAAAAATTGTGCTAAAATGACAATTCCGCCAGTGGCGTAGAATTTAGGAAGGATCAACCTCTCACTTGCCCCTGTTGTACGCCACTGGCAGTAGCCAGAAACTTTTATTTAACATAATTTAGTATGGTGTACGGTACCTACATTTCTTGCCAAGTATGATAAAGATAAGTCAAATAGTTTTTAAGTACTGGGCAAAAATCGTTTTTAAATTTTTATATAAAACACCCTGTAGCTCAGTAAGGAGCCACAATTTATCTCAGTGATTTGCATTAAATCTTCATATTCTGAGCCCAGGATACTCCAGTTAAAATTAGGAATAGTTATTCTGTTACATCCTGTATATATATATATACCGGGTGTTCGTTCGTCAAGTTCGTATGGGCGTTTAACATGTAATTTCGATAAATTGCGATGTACTACTTTCTCGAGTAAAATTCGAAGAAATACTTAGAATACTTTTCGATAGGACATAAAAGGTTCTATTATCTGGTTTTAGCTTTAATTTGCTAGCATGTGCCGTTTGGGCGCTAGAATTTTTTTTTGATTTTTTGGTTTTTATTTTTTTTATCAAAAACTATGAGGTGTAGGAAAATAAGCATGACATGGAAAAATGCGGAATAATGAGTACGATAATTGAGTGAAAAAAACATTATTCTACGATGAATCGTTTAGTAGAAAAAAATTAAAAACTGAATTTTTGAAAATTTGACAAGGGATTTTTTCAAAATAAGACTTTTTTCAAAATTTGCTCAAAAAAATCTGAAAAAATTCAGTAACATAGAGAAAAAAATTAGCTATATAATAGCTAAGTAACTTTTTTCTCTACCTCATTCTGGTTTGGCAGGAAAAATTATTGAAAATTCTAAAATGTTTTTTAGAATTTTTAATAATTTTTCCTGCAAAATCAGTATGAATTAGAGAAAAAAGTTACTTATCTATTATATAGCTAAATTTTTTCTCTATGTTACTGAATTTTTTCAGATTTTTTTGAGTAAATTTTGAAAAAAGTCATATTTTGAAAAAATCGTAAGGGTCCCCCCTTATCAAATTTTCAAAAATTCTGTTTTTAATTTTTTTCTACTAAACGATGCATTGTAGAATAATGGTTTTTTCACTCAATTATCGTACTCATTATTCCGCATTTTTCCATGCCATGCTTATTTTCCTACACCTCATAGTTTTTGAGAAAAAAATAAAAACAAAAAAATCATCAAAAAATTCTAGCGCCCAAACGGCACATGCTAGCAAATTGAAACTAAGACCAAATAATAGAACCTTTTATGTCCTATCGAAAAGTATTCTAAGTATTTCTTCGAATTTTACTCGAGAAAGTAGTATATCGCAATTTATCGAAATTACATGTTAAACGCCCATACGAACTTGACGAACGAACACCCGGTATATATATATATATATATATATATATATATATATATATATATATATATAGTGGAACCTCGCATAACGAGCATAATTCGTTCCGGAGTCTTATTCGTAATGCGAAATCAGTGGCGTAACTGAGCAAAATGGCGCCCATGGCAAGTGTTGTAATTGCGCCCCCTCCAAATATGGATAAAAAAGAGTATAACAACAAAATATCTATCAATATATATGTTTATTTATTTATTGAACTTTTTGGAACATTTTGAGGAACGTTAGGAACATTTGGTGAAACTTTGGTCTGCATGCGTTCTATATGTGTATCTTTCTCGCCTTCGTTGATGCAAATGCATCAATCCGGATTAGCGAAATCCGATTAATTGCAAAAAAACATCATTTTTAGCGCCAAATTATCGATTCAAACTTACTTAGCATATTATAAAAAAAGTTTAAAACAACAACGCGCGCTAGTATTCGCGCTTAAGCTCTAAAAATCTCAAAAAAGTATCTGAAAACCTTTGAAAAAACTGAACAACCGTCAGAATTGGAACTGCTGTAAGAAGTAAGAATCTCTATTTCTTTGAGTATGTAAGTCTAAAAGTCCGTCAGAGTCGGGACTCTTAAAAATTTTGGGCTGCTTTTTGCGCCCAAAAATTTTTTGCAGCCGAGCGGGCGCCACTGCTCCCCCTCGGCTGCGGCCCTGTCTGCCCCACCCCAGATACGCCACTGTGCGAAATACTCGTTAAGCGAAACAATTTTACCATATAAATTAATGTAAAATACGAAAATGCGTTCCATGCCGAAAAAAATACTCAAAAAATTAAATTTAAAAAAAAATACTCAAAAAAAAGTTATATGTAACGTTTATTCAAAGAAAATTACATATAAATTGTTAAGGAGCGTGATTCATCTTCATCTTTTCTTCTATCGCGGAATGAACCAACCTGGAATGAGAATTCGCTTTGCAGAAAACAAAAAAATCTAAATAATTAGTAACATATCTAATTCCTTTTTATTAGAAAACTGTCAAGAAACATTTGTTTTCGCTACATTTTGTTCTAAACACAGACTAATGTAGCAATGGCACGGAAAGTTCCATCGCACCATTCGGGGATTTCTCTATCCACGGCACTCGTTATGCGAAACATCGCTCGTTAAACGAGTCATATTTTACAATTTATTTTGCTCGTTATGCGAATTACTCGTTATGCGAGATGCTCGTTAAGCGAGGTTCCACTGTATATATATATATATATATATATATATATATATATATATATATATATATATATATATATAAATTAAATTTATATAATTTCATATGTTTCGTATGCAATTTTGCATGTTTGTAAATGTTATTTTTCATAAAACATATAAAATTACATTAATTATCACAGTAAAATTACAAAATGTTGTTATTTTAACTATTAAATGTAAATAAATTTAAGATATATCATTTTATACTTATTGTCATATTTGGTACAACAGCCTTAAAAGAGCCTTGACGCAAGTACGAAGTTCTTGTTTCGTGATCATTTATTTAGGCACTTTTTGAAACTGCAAGTCGTGCGTTCGCATAAAGCAACAAGTTCCAACCAGTAATTAAAACTATTGATATTTTAAAAGACACATTTTTATTTTAACTACGCACAGAAACGCCGGTCAGCGAGACGAACCATTTTATACTATTGTTTATAATTACGAAATAATATATATATATATATATATATATATATATATATATATATATATGTATATTGAATCACAAACTGAAATAAAGTAATTATTATAGTAATCTTCAGGCTTTCATTCAGTCCCCAAGCGCTGAGAATGACATCTACGATGTATGGCGAAACGTCTACCACGACATACCAGTCCAGAAAATTCTATAAATTTAATTATTATTATATTTGAATTTGCACTTACCTTTTTTGGTCTATAAAAGATAGACCCCTAATATATAGTATATGCAAATAAAATAATACAATTTCCCTTAAAACACAAACAGTAATTTAAAAAAGTTACATACATATTTCGAAAGCTAAGCTTTTATAATCAATAGCAAAAGATAAAGTCCTAATCAGTGATCCTTAGATCATATAGAACAGACTGTACTATATGATTAAGCAAAGATCATTGTGACTTTAACTTTTGATACTGATAATGAAAGCTTAGCTTTCAAAATACGTATATAGCTTTTTTAAATTATTGAAGTTGTGACAAAAAAATATTCTACAAAAAAGTGTTTCGCTTGGTTACAAAAATATTTATAAATTTTTCTACCTTATGTAAAATAACAGAAAATTAATGTTTTTTTTTATTTTGAAGTAGTGTCATAAAATTGATATGAAATAGTAATTTGAAGTATTTATTATAAATAGTACGTTACGTAACCAAAAATATAAACAATTCTCAATTGTTTTGTTCTTTTGTTAATTTTTAAATAAAGTAATATTAATAACCATGATATAGGTACTAACAAATGAAATTACTATACCTGACTATACCTACGAAATATAATACTTCACAGTTCATATATGAACACTCCACTATTAGAATTCACAATTTCTAAATTATTAATTTTGATATTATTTGTGCGAGGTAAATAAATTAACTTTAACAATTGTTTAAAAGCCAGAAACAAGGGCCCGTATTCTCACCTCAGTTATAAAAATTGATTTTTGCCAAAAGTACTTTTGACGTTCACTTAAAATCATTTATTAAGCATTTTAAACTAGTTTATTTAAATTTTATAATACCAAATATAATAAAAATGATCAAATATAGAAATATTATTCATATTTGATGACAAACAGAAGCAAAAAGTTATTTTGAAATTAATGATAAAGCACTTTTTCACGAAAAAGTGAGGTGAGAATACGAGCCAAGAATTTTTTTTTATAACATGTATAATTTTTGGAAAAAACGTATGAAATACGAGAAGTCGATCGCACGTATAATAAAGCATACTCAAATCAAATATAAATAAATACAATAATTTCAAAATTAATTTAAAGAAGTTCTATTAAATTAAGAATTATATTTATAAAAAGAAATAAAAAAATGTTATTATACAGTGAAGTGGCATTTTCAATAATATTTTAAAGCTACGAAAAATAACAGGATATGAAACAAGTCAAGGAATGGCAACCAAAGGATAAGCAAAATAAATCTGTCTGTTAAGCGGGTCTTACATGATCAATCAGGAATGACAGTCCGTCTGAAAAATCAGACTGTCATTTCTGACTTCAATCACAAAACCCCCACCACTTATCAGTCACATTGACAGTCTGAGACAAACTGAGATCTCAGCAACCAATGCTTTAGATGACCATAAAAATTACTACCGTATGGACAAAAATCTTTTTAACACCTTGATCACCATGTTGATACACCATATTTATCCAGAATAAATACAGTTATGAGAGAGAGATTCAATATCAATTCGTAAGAGATTTAAGTTTCCTTGCAAATACGAGAAGCATTCAGATTGTCAGTCTGCCCTACACTTCCAGTGATTGAAACTCAGATTTCAAAATATTCATCAGTCTATCAGTCTTAACCTTACATCTTCAATCAAAATGTCAATTTTTGGTCTGAATGTCATTCCGAATGATCGTATAAGGCCCGCTTTAAAGATATAAATAAAATTCCGTAATTTTCAAACTTGTATATTATTGTTTATAAAATATAAAATACATACATAATTCTTCATAATCTTAGGCATAAAAAAATAATTATTTATCAGTTACAAAATTCATTTTACATATCTAACTTTGCTAAAAGCAATGAAACTAACATTTTTGGATATTTTATCAGTGTTTTGTAACAATCGCAATGTCAATGAAAGATCATACAGCTCGCGGTCACATGACTTCAACATGTAAAATTATACTTTTTACCATTTTTATGTTTCTCTTATTATTTTAGGTAAAAATACTTCAAATAGAAGTTTTAGAGCATAAAATTATGCATTTAAATCAATATACACTGAAGTACTTTCTGACGGTAAAAGTTAGATATTAAAGTATCGAAAATTACCTCAAGAATAACCATAGCCATGAAGCTATAGAACTGATACAGAAAAATGAATAAATATTTATCGTTATATCTGTCAAAATAATTTTATTATTATAATAATACTCAAGAATATTATTAATTTTATTATTATTTATTTTCAGGACCACCAAGTAAAACTGTTTCTACTAGATTGACAAAACATAAACCATCCAGATAAATCTGCTATTGCACAACATTCATTAGAAAATCTTCATGATGTAAAATTCGAAGATACTGTAATAATTGCAAGATCCATTAATATTAACAGTAGATTTATGAGAGAAGCAATAAAAATTTATAAAAAAGAAAAAGATAACATCAATTAGTGTGACTAGTAACTGATTTAAATAAAGTTTAGCTTCCTTTAATTAAAACTTTATAAATTTTATGATCTAGTAACGTCTAGTAACTTGTTTTTATGTTCTGTTTATTTACTGTAAATGTAATTTGTATCATTTTTCCTGATAAAAATGTACATTGAGAATGTCGAAACATCGATTATTAATAACTATTAATACAGAATTACAACCTAAAGCTGTCTTATTTTAATAATACGTAAATATCTACAAATTTGTATATTTCGGCAGATAAACATTTATTTATTTTTCTGTATTAATTCCATGATTATGGTTATTTTTGAGCTAATTTTCGATATCTTCCTTTTTCAATTTCTAACATTATATGCCTGGGACATACGGTAAAATTTAACGATCATTAAACTATATTCACACTGAAATTTTAGCAGTAACAGTATAGCTACCACTGTATCCTCATTCTACTGCTACTGTAAAAACCGTAGTAATGTAGCTTAATGATCATCCTTAAATAATAAAGAAAGTAGGAAATTAAGTTAGTAAGATTTTATACATGACTGAGAGTCTGCGAACGCCATCATGTATAAAAACATTCGATAACATACAAAATAAATCCATAGATACGTCATAAAAATAACCACATTTTATTGGGGAAAAAAATAAAGTTTTTATAAATCAACAAAAAAATAACAATTACACAATAAAAATTTAATTACATATAAAGGCAATTCGGTGGTTTTAACAAAATAAAAATATTTCTAAAAAAAAATCGATTTACTCATTTTTTGGCATTCAATCGTTCGTTAAGCAATTTCCAAGCTCTTTCAACCATCATTTGCGTGTAATCATACGACCATAAAGTGCTTAAAACAACATGCGCATGCTCAACATGATCCGTATTTTTCGATTGGGCTTCTAAGCGCGATTTAGCTTCAGTTTCACTAAGACTATTTCGATTTTGCATACGTGTAATAGCTTCCTCCGGTGGCACCATACATACCCAGACTTCGTTGCATAGTTTGTGCCAACCCGCTTTAACTAATATGGCTGCATCAACTACAATAACACGATAACCTGAAGCGTGTAATTCTTTGATTTGTTTTTGTACTTCAACTGCCATTGCTGGCCATAATAGGTTGTTTAAGAGTTGCATTTGTTTCTAGAAAAAGAAAATAATCATCCTAGAAAGGTGGTTACAACTTATTTAAATGGGGGGGGGGGACTTTTCATGTAAAATAAAAGTAAATTTTTTATTACTATCTGATTTATTGACTTAAAAATCTGCTGTGGCCACCGTCACTACAAAGCCAGGGTGTCTAGCAGGTTTTCTAAACAAAATTCCCGTACATTTTAAATAAATTCCCGTACATTAATTTAAAGACATAACCAGCTTCTTTTAGTCTAGAACGCCCAATGGCACATTTTTATGCCACATAAAATTATATGACATAGTTATATTGTAATCTTACGTATTAATTAACTTTGATTGACAAATTATTACAGTTTATAATCTATGTTTTGTAAATTAATTAGGTTAGAAACCATTATATAAATTTTGTATAAATATCCTAGAAAATGCTACTTTATCATCGGGCGTTTTACAGGTAAAGCGAATGCTTTGAATGTAAAGAAACACTTTAAAGTCCAAACTTGCCTACTCTAAACATGAAGGAGTAAGTTCTACCTATTCGATATGATTCCGAAACTACGTTACTATATTCACACCGTACTGACTTTGTTAGGTTGGTACCGATTCTATATCAGTTAAACTAATTCTATATGGATGTAGATGGCAACACGTACTTAAATCGAGGAATCCGAAAATTTAATGGATTAGGTTATTTGTCGATTTTTTTTCAATTTGGTTATAATTTCCCGTACCAAAAATATTTCCCGTACATTGTTAAATTCCCGCTTTTCTCGCTCGCTAGACACCCTGAAAGTACTTAACTTTTGTTGAAAAATTTCTCTGTTACAAAACACATAAAAATGATATCAATAAACTACTACTTGATCAAATTTAGATATTTATGTCCGAAGCTTAAATATGAAATTTTGTAAAAATCCGTTTAACCAAAATTTGCTCTCCATATGTTCACAAACTGACAGACACCACGCTATAATATTTAATTCGTGTTACTGCCTAATTCGTACTTATCTATGAACATCTCGAAATCAAAATTGGCATGATTACAATACCTCCTTCCCTATATATGACGGTCGGTAAAAATAAAAATTGTATAAAATGCATATAGATATAAATCTAAAAGTAAAATTGTTTCCGATTAAAATTAAAAATAAAATTTACCTCATCTTGAAATACAATGGCACCGAGAGCTTTTCGGTTAACCTCTCCATTCGGTTCCATAACAGCATCGCCAAAATTTTCCCGAATCAATTTATTCCCAGGCTGTCCTGGTTTATACAAATCATGCGCTAACTTATCACAATTGATAACAGCCGCGCCTAACTTCACTAATCGTTCTGAAACACAAGTTTTTCCACTAGCAATCCCTCCGGTTAAACCAATCACATAAGGTTCATCCTGATTTGCTTCAACATTCGGATTCTTCAAAAGAGTTCCCAATAATCTTCTTCTATTTGTACTTGAACTTATCTTACATTCTTCTTCAAAGTGCCGATCGGGACAGTCGACCAATTCAACGCTGACAATGTCTAAAGGATTTAGTCCCTTTTGTTGTCGAATTTCGTTGACTTTTTCACCGCCACGCATTGTTTCGTCGCTTACAACAATCATATTCATTGTTGGATCAGATTGGGTTGGCCCAAAAGCATCTTGAATCGGAACTATATCATAAGTTAGTTCAGGGCATATTTCGTTTACGAAATTTTTTACAGATTCAATACGATTCTGACATGGTTCAACTAATTCCCATAAAATTTTACCTAATTCAGAAAATAAATATTAGAATTTCAAATTCTTTCTTAAGTCATATTAGAACAAATTTTAATTAAGTTATTAGTACATAATACCGAAACGTCGCACAGTGTTATTAATCCTGAACCTAGATAGACAAAATTTCGGGATAATATATAAAACGGAAAATTTTGTAAAATGTTATGTTTTTTGGGCTCATAAAAGTGATTTTGATCTTATAACAATTATTTTTTCATTATATCATTAAAAATAGAATTATTGAGTGCTTTTATAACTACATTGTACAATGTACTAACTATCTTGGAAGATCTGGCCTCACAGCAACTTTTCGAAGGCTTTTATTTTAGAAACTTTACAATATAAAACCGGACAAATTTGGTATTATCGAATTCGGAATTATATTTTGAAGCGTTCTATGTATTTAGTTTATGTTTTTGTTCGAATTTTGTTGTATTAAGTCCCATTTGATTTAAAAAGAAGACATTTTTTAAAATAAAAAAATCATAGACAAAAAAGTAGCAAAAAATTCGGAGAGTTTTCCAGATCATTAATAGGTACATTAATCATTTTTACAATAAATTGTTACTCTCTTAACTTTTCCATTCATATGAATAACATTATTAACATTATAAATTGTGTATTTCGACTCTTTTGGGATAGATAAATCAACAAATAATAGTTTTAGGCGATTAGAAGCAATTTTTTTTGAGAGTTTTGTCCACCTAGATTCAAGATTCATACCATTTTCAGAATAACTCATACTTAATTGAAATAAAACTTAAAATGTTTTAGTTTTATTTTAATAAATATTAAATTTAAGTTCTAACATAATATAATAAGCTGTTTTATCCGTTATTTCGTGCTGGATAAAAAGCTTTTATTGCATATCAAAAAAAAAAAAAATACATACTTTTCAGCATTTCTGTATCAGTTACACCAATAGTGACTTTTTCTTCGGCATGTAAAATAGCTTCAGTTAAAAGCATCTTATGTCCTATATGTAATCTATCAAAGGTACCACCCAAAACAACATGTTTATACATTTTATTATTTCGTTCGATGAAATTATATTTAGTTTCTTGCGTCTCCGAATTTTCTAAGGTTAAAATACCACAATCCGGTTTTTTATTGACAACACAATTATTTAAAAATGTATCTATAAGCCCTTTTTCGTGTATTTTATCAAATATAACTAAACCAATAGGTCGTGCGGTATTAATTGATTTTAAATTTGAATATTTTATTCCTGATAATAAGACTCGAACGTCCAAATTTTGACATAGTGCTGTGACCTACGAGAAATGATTAAATTAAAAAAAATATATAATTATATAAACAATTTGCTAATAATAAATTATATTATATTAATTACCTCTGAGTATATGCCACGTATAGTTTGACTATATTTTGGAGCAGAATTGTAAATTTCTGGTTTGTATCTGCCAAATGGTTCATGTAAAGCGCTTGTTAGATGAATGTATAACGTATTTTTTACTAGTTCTTGAATTGTTGGTAATATTTTACCTATTTGTACTGGATTTGTTAAAATTAACAATCCTGTTTTAGCTATCATATTTGACATTAAATTTTCGTACGTATTTTCAATTTTAGGTTAGGAATTTTAAATAACTATAAATAAACTCTTTATAAACAAAAATTTACTGAAATAACTATACTGTAAAAATTACATATTTTTTCAATCATTCACATATAATTTTACTTGATAAGTGACATTTTAAATAATAATAATGCTACAAAGGTCAGATTCCAGATTGATAAAAATTGACAGGCAACTTAATAAAACATAAATCGCATAAATGATAGACAAGGAAGGTAAAATAAATAATAAATTGAAGTGACATAAATAATGAAAGATAGGAGATTCACTCGTTCAAAAGGGACTGGAGCTTTTTAATTTGATCATTTCGTAAAATGACCCATAACATTTATGAAAGTCGAGAAAAACATTTAACTTATTGTTTTCTCACATCATTCGTTTGATTTGGTTTCGAATTTAAATAATTTTGTTATTCTAAGTATTAAAAATTAAACTCATATATTATATTATCGCTTGACTTGTTTCACAAATATACTTCAGAAAAATTATATTTCGTCATATAAAAATATATTTGATGTTTCAATGATGACCATATAAAGCAAGTCTTTTTAATTCATTAATAATTATAAATGAATTTTCTCATTTATGAAAGTCGAGAAAAACATTTAACTTTTATTGTTTTCTCACATCATTCGTTTGATTTGGTTTCGAATTTAAATAATTCTGTTATTCTAAGTATTAAAAATTAAACGCATTTATTATATTATCGCTTGACTTGTTTCACAAATATACTTTAGAAAAATTATATTTCGTCATATAAAAATAAATTTGATGTTTCAATGATGACCATATAAAGCAAGTCTTTTTAATTCATTAATTATAAATGAATTTTCTCATAGTCAAGATCTAATTAAATCGCATTCTCGCACCCGAAAATCATATTTCATCAAAATCGTTAGAACAACTGTTTTCAAAATAAAGTTTAGCACACACAAATAAATATACAAGAATTGCTCGTTCAATAGTATAAGATTTTATTAATATACAATAAAATCAGAAATATATAATAGAAATTATCACAATAATTGCAAAATTTAATAATATGAGGTAAAATGCGATAAACTATAATATACATATATTTAAATTATTTCCATAATAATACAACATTAGAATCACGTTCCAATTGATCTTCTAATTGTATCGAATTAATTCCTGTTGCGCAACAAATTTCATCCAGACACCAAACTCCAGAAAAACTTCTTTGCAAATCGGAAACATGAGAAATTGTTTCTTCACAATCTAAATTATCTGCCAAATATATTGGATACTAAAAATACAACAAATTATTCAAGTTAATATTACTGGATAACCTTTTATTCTTAGGTCATAAATTTACGTTATGAAACAGAGTATTTATATCATCTTTAATTTGATTATAATTACCTTATAAACTCTTCGAATTAATCCTTCTAATATACCAAATTGTACTAATTTTCGTTCATTAATATGTAAATTATGTGGATTAAATCGAACGCATAAATCTTTTATTGTTGTTCCGTAAGTCATATTTGAATACATGCGAAAAATATCCCTTAAATTTGCTAATTGTCTGGCTAAAATATTATACAAAAGCATAAATTTTATACTATTGAATTGAATTGAATTACTGACTTCTCTTATAATGATTTTTTACAAGATTTTTTTTTCTTAATAAGTAATAGATTAGAATGTGTTTAAAGCATTTTTCTAATAAAATAGAAAATTCAATATTTTAAATAATTTTTTAAATACTTTCTAAGCTTTAACTTGTTAGGAACAAAAATTAATTTAATTTAAATAATTTATAATTAGGGATGAAATAACGTTTCAGATCGTTACGTTATTGTATAACGTTATTTATTATTTATTTTTGTTACATAAAGTTATAAATAACATTTAAAAATGAATTGTTATATAACGCTATAAAAATAATTTTAATTTGTAATAAGTCTGAAAAATATTACTAAATTACGTTTAAATATTTCCATTTTAATTTTCATATTTAAAATACAAACAAAATATATCTTTATGAAACTAATTAGTTATTAGGAATTATGCCAGTTTAGTTTCCTAATAAATAAATTAATTAATCTATTACATTATTAAAATATTGTTACGTTATTATTGTATTGTAAAAATTTGTTGTTGAGTCGTTATTATAACGTTATCGGGCATCGTTACGTCACGTTTATCATCCCTGATTTGAATAACTTAAAATAAAAATTAAGTCTTACTTGTTTTGGAAACGTATTCAACACATTTTTGTTGCAAAGTTTTATTACTCGCAAGTAATTTTAATTTCGGAGTAGCTGTATAAACATTACAATATTGAAATATTGGTATTAATGCTACAACTCCATAATAAACTAAATTCTGAACGCATGCTTTTACCAAATTATTTTCAACATCGGCTTCGGCTGCTATTTTAGCAACATGGTTAAATCCATCTATGTAAGGATAGACCTGTTCATATTATATAAATATAGAATTTATATTTTTCTGAAAATATATACAGGGTTGGTGACCGCGACTTTCAATAATAAAATTTTTAACATGTAAATCAAATATAAGTTTTAAAGGCCAGTATTATAAACGCTGGTTAAATTTAATTTAGAAGTAAATGTAATTACACTACAAAATTTCGTTCTATAAAAAGAGAACAAAATTAATGTAGTGATATTAAAAAATAGTTATTATTATTAACAATAATAATTTGGTAATAAATTGTTGAAATAACATATATTTTAAGAGTTATTTAGTTGATAAGTAAATTTAACCAACGTTTATAATACCGGCCCTTAGAGTAAAAATTTCTGCCATAAAATAATAAAAGAAGCATAAAAAATCGCGCTCACCAGCCTAGTCTGTCTAACAAACCTGATGTGTTGTTAAATCCCACTGATCATCGATAAATTTGTTTTGATCGGGTAAAAATATTGGTACTTGATGATCCAAAACAGGTAATGGATCGCCACGAATCTTAACAACTTTTAAATGAGTAGTTGTTGTGCCTTCTGTTAAAGTACAAGCAGCGTGATTATTTAAATCTTCCATAACTTGTCGCAAAATCTGAGCTAATTTTGCACGTTTCTCATCTTCATTACTATTATTTAAAGTTTGATGCGATAGAAAACTATTTTCTAATTCCATTGCCATCTGTAATTCATTTAGTTGTGATTGCTTATTGATTTAAAATCATTAATTTAATATATTTAAGTAGAAATTCAAAGATTCACAGTGATAAACATGATTATAATGATTATAATACAAGAAATGCTAGTAACTTTTATATTTCAAAAACAAATAAATGTAGTTCAGCAAATAATTTATTTCACAAGAGATTAAATTGAGTACAATAACTTACCAAAAAATATTAAAAATTGTAATACTTTACAAGTATTTAAGCAAAAAATGAAGCAGTACTATAAAGAATAATTTCATATCTTTCTATCAGCACACATGTAGCAATTATTAGCATTTATTTATATTATTGTATTGTATGTTTTAATAGTTGTAAATGTAGCTTATAGCTAAATAAAGAGTTATTATTATTATACCAAATAATCGGACAGTTTTGTAACAACCGGTTCGTAATGTACAGTTCTCGCCCAAGCATCACATACGAAACAAACATTGAAATGGAATGCATTTCTCGGATATTTCTTATCTTCAATTCGTACAGGAAATCCTAATATTTTTGAACCTAAAAGCGTACTAAATCATAAACATTAGAATCTAATTAGAATTATAAAGATGTTATAGACGTACACTGTTAATGTACTTCTTTGCAATTGTGCTTTTGGAATAATATATACGCTCACTGTATCAAAAACATCTTTAGAAATGTAATTATCCGGTACCTATATATATATAAAAAAAACAATAAATAATTCTATAAATTATAAATAACGTACAAACCTGGCATGTAATTTTTGGGCCAACAACTGGATGAAATTCACATAAAAATATACAACGAATAGGTCCTTCTTCACCACAGCCTTCATAATGCTCGTCAAAATAATTTTTATTATTCATATTTATTTATAATAAAAACAGAAAATTACTTATATCACTGAAATCAACTTTAATTACAAAATTGACAGATGGTTGTTGTCAATTTTGGGGTCCTTTCATATTTTTTTTTATGTTAATTTGTAATAAGTATGTTGCATATATTATTTATTACAAAATTATTTAATTTTAAACAAATAATTTTTATCAATTAAATATTTTTAAATAAGCATATTAAAATAGACTTGGCAACTTTAGCTTAAAATTTAAAGTTGGCGCTAAGTATTTTATTTATATTATAATAACATTTTGTTTCTTAAGACCCACGTAGAAGCTATCAGCTTTAGTACGATATATTTTTTATTTATTTATTTAATTTAAATGTACTATAATTACTTTAGAATAATTAAATAATTTTCAGAACGCACCCAAACTTAGCTTGGGGCTAGAATTATGGACAGAAGGGACAGAATCATTTTGCAGTTCGCCATCTTGAAATGTCAGAGAAAGAATCTTGTATATCAGTAAACAATCGTTTTGATAATTAAATGACAATGGCATCTTTTAATAAGGTAATTGTATTTTAATATTTATTTGCAAATATATATATAGTAAATTTAAATAAGTTGTTTAAGTATATATCGTGTTATATTAATACTATGTTTTATTTATAGAACACAGCTGGATCTGATGATGAAGATGATTTAGAATTATTACGACTACAAGCTTTAAAATCATTAAAACCAAAAAATACAAATGTAATTCCAAATAAATCATCGGAAACTGTACAAGCAAAGTCACACAATTCATTTAAACTTTCAACATTTGGTGCTGCCCAGACTACAAGGCATCACAATAGAGTGTTTAGAAATAATACAGGTCGTAGTGGTAGAAATGTAAGTAATTTATCGTACAAATTAATAATTACAATTAATTTAAAATTATTTTTGTGTAACTCAGGGTATGAATCCACGTTTGAGAACAAATACGAATTTAATTTCGATTCAAACAATCGATCAGAATGAACCAAAAGAAATAAGTGATAATATAACGATAGAGGTACCAAAACTTGTGTTACCGCAGGATCGATATTATAAAACAAATATTACAGACAGTGATGTTAAAGAAAACGTGAGTAATAACAAATTCGATAGATATGATAATTCGGAAGATTCCGAAAGTGATTCAGATGAACAGGTGATAAAACCTAATAAACGAGAAAGAAAAAATAGTTTAGAACAGTTAATGGATGATTTAGAAAATGAAATAAATGTTCTCGATAATAAATCGGAGATTAAAGATACTGAAACTGATAGTGAATTGTTAAAAATGCAGGAGAACGAGTCTGATTCGGAAATGAATGAAAAACAAGAAGATACAACGAAAGAAATGAGTGATACACTAATTATTTTCGAACCTGAATTAGTACAAAATAGTGAAATGGATTTGCTAAATGAAACGGAAAAACCATTATCACCTGTTTATAGATCTAGAAGCAGTTCTCCGAATGTGCCATCGGAAAAACTAATTCACACAAAACGGAAAACACGTTCGAGATCACCAAATCCACGTTCACTTTATGAATCTCAATATAAATCACCGACTTACAGATCACCACGTCGATCACGTTCACCACCAAGAAAGAATCGTTACTCACCGAATCATTACTCACGTCCTCTATCTCCATTATCCATCAATGCGGATGTATTAAATACAATTACAATGGCTCCATTATCGCCCCGTTCAGCTGCATTCGTTCTACAAAATCGACAAATTTTAGCCCGTCGACAAATGTCACCACGGCGATCTTTATCGCGCGAAAGCAGTCGCAGTATCTCACCACCGAAACGAACAACTAAATTATCACCTAGACGCCGATCACCTAGATTTGATTCGTCGCGAAAATGTTCGTTATCGCCACGAAAGCGTTCGAATTCTCCACGTTTATCGCCGAAAAGAAAATCCACATCACCACGAAATCATAATCTCCAATATAGATCGAAACATTCTTCAAATTCGCCATTGCATAAAAGACTGACTTCTCGTCCATCTTCAAGAAATTCTTCACCTTTGTACGATTACGAACGGAAACAGGATGCTCAAACAAAACGGAAACGAACCAACAGAAGTATAAGTCTTAGTTTAAGTCCGAGTCCCGATCGTAACTATCACAAAAAACCACTAAATCAAACTACTGGTTATATTAATGATGCGTCGTTGAGACGGCCAAAAAGCACTCTACGCAAAGATAGTCTTAATCCAAAAGATAAAGAAGATAAATCTTATAAATCTTTGGATCCTGTTTTATTAAGTCCGAGTCCGGATCGTAACTACTACAAAAAACCACTAAATCAAACCACTGGTTATATAAATGATGCATTAAGGCGTCCGAAAAGCGCTCTACTTAAAGAGAGTCCAATTAGAAAGTTTGAAGAAAATAAAGATAAAGAAGACAAGTCGTTGGATCCTGTTTTAGAAGCACGAAGAAAGAAATTTGAATCGCCCGTTCGTATTGGAAAGAATGCTATAATTAAGTTGAAAACAAATAAACCACAAGATGATACATCAGAAGAAACGTTAAATGTAGAAAAAGACAATGAACATAATATTGATCTAATGGAGTCAAAAGAAAATGACGAAATATTAGAAAATGAATTAGAAGATGACGATGCTTTAGAAGAAAATGAGGAAGAAATTGATGATAGCGTAATAGATTTAAATCCAACAATTGATGATTTATGGTCAGACGAAGAAGAATCTGATAATGAAAACGAGGGACGATTTAAAACGAGCAATTCTTCACAAAAAAATAAAAATATTGCTGTATTGTCGTTTCGAAAACTAACGGATCATTCAAATCCAAAAGATAGTTTATTAACAAACGATTATCAATCGATCGAAAGGAAATATAATAAAAGACAGAAGAATTCGTCACGAAAACGGAGCCGAAGCAGATCACCGAAAAACGTAAATGCAAAACGAAGAGAACGTGATGATAAATTATCCGAATCGAAATTAACAAAAGTGAAAAGTGAAGCAGCAGTTAATAAGAAATCAGTCGATATTGATGAGAAAAAGAAAGAAAAAAATATTAGTGCTCCGGCGGCGGCGGTTTATGTGAAAAGTGATGTAAGTAAAAGAGCGGATGTTTTGAAAACGATACAAACTGAAAAAAATGTACGAAGAAAAGTGAAAATACAAGCGTTAAGTGGTGATACGAAGCCGATCGTAGATGACAGAAATGTGGAGAATAATGACGAAACGGAAATTATTATTGAAAATGATGATGGAGGTGCTACAAATAAAGGTGACGGTAAGATTATTCTATTCTCTTTTTTTTTTTTTTCGTATTAGTTAAAGCATGTTCAAGAAATAGAAGAACAAAAATACAAAACAGTAAATTTACAGGGTAGTTTTATTTCTTGTAAAACGCATAAATTTAAAAACTACACTTTATTATTTACCGTATTTGTCCGAATTAAACCCAAGACCGAAATTTTTCATAAAGATATTTAGAAGAAAAAAAATCCAAATTTAACGCGATCCATTCATTTTTCATAAAGAATTCAAAGAAAATAAAATTCAGGAGTTGTTACATTTCATTACCTAGAAATTATCTTTTTATCTATAAAATATTTACAATCGATTCGAAAATAATATTTGTATTTTGATCAAAGAAAGTGTATTTAGTGTAATATAAGTAAATTAAACTTAAAAAAAAAAAAAACTTAATTCTAATTGGAGGTAGTCGTAAAAAAATATTTCATAGAACTCATGTATAAAGTGTTGTTTTTTTTACTTATAGAATTGCCGTACTTACCTCATTCTAGTTTATGCGAACCAATTCTTGAAAAATTATACTATTTTATGCACTTGTTGCATAAATTACATGTTAGAATTTTGAAAAAAAATATATTGCATAATTTTGCCCAAGTTATTTTATTTTATCCCACTTCTCTTAACTAATGAGTCAAAAGTCGAATTTCTAGGGTGTGGCACCCCCATCTAAATCTCTCCAATCTAAATCTAAACTAAATCAAATGTTGTGGAATAAATTTTGACATTGGACAAAACTTTTTACTAACAAACAAACATTTTGAATCATCATTATCAAATTCGCTTATGCCATACCATAGAAATTCGACTTTTGACTCATTAGTTAAATAAAATAAGTGTTGGACAAAACTATGCAATTTTTCTTTTTTCAAAATTTTAACATGGGGTGCCAATCTCACGTAGTTGCATAAATTACTATTTTAAAATTTATGAGAAATGGAATAAATATAAAATATTCTTTCATTTAACTTTTTCTCAATTACAATAACTGTTTCATATATTCCTTTTTGTTTAATTTGATTTTTGTAATTAGATGGAGATTTGCGAGCAGAATTAAGTCGGCGACGGGCTCAACGTTTAATTAAAGCGGGAACTTTAGCGGAATCATTACCAGCACGTATACTTAAAAGCGCTTTACAAGAAGCTGTACCGAAACGGCCCGCAATTAAGCATTCAAAAATACAAAAAGGTAAGTTATTTCTTCGAATTTTATCATTTTCGCATTTAACATCACATATAAAAAAAACTCAATACTAAAATCATAAACATAATGAATGCATGATATTAAAAATAATTGCATGTGTTAATAATTTGGAAAGGGTACCATTTATGAGAAAGTTGAATTTGCATGCTGTATAATTTATTAAGATACTTTCAAGGGGATCATCCCGTTTGTAGCATTGATTTTTTGGGCGTTTTTCAAACATTTTTTTGGGAACTTTTACTACAAATACAATGAATAACAATTATACCGTTGGAAAGTGTATTTATTGAAGTTTTCAGCAGTATTTTTTTTTCTTCAGAAAAGTCAAGGTTTTACTTAAAAAAATGACCTCAAAGTGATTAGATTTGCCAATGGTGGTAGATAAAACTCGCGTTCTACATTTTTCAAACAAAAACAAATTAGATGTTAGTATTTGTAACACATGTAACTTTCGTTGGAACTTACAAAATGTTTAACTTTTTACTCCTAAACCAAAAATTTTAGGCATTTTTTTTTAAGAAAGCCATTTTGAAAATAAATGTAAAATTTATACATTTTGTAAGTTCCAACGAAAGTTACATGTGTTACAAGTACTAACATCTAATGTGTTTTTGTTTCAGAAATGTAGAACGCAAGTTTTATCTGCCACCATTGGCAAATCTAAATTTTGACCTGATCATTTTGACGCCATTTTTTAAAGTAAGAATCTGACTTTTTTGAAAAAAAAAGTACTGCTGAAAATTTCAATAAATACACTTTCCAACGATATAATTGTTGTTTACTGTACTTGTTGTAAAAGTTTCCAAAAAAAAAGCACCTAAAAAACCATTGCTACAAACGGGAATGTCCCCTTAAGAACTGAAAACTATTTTTTTAAAACCTGCTCTAAGATTTGTTTTTATGATTATATTATGGTGTAGGGAGTGGCAGTGCTGCTGATCGGAGAGTACTTATACTCAAGAGGCTCGCTTCGAGTCCTGTTACTCAACTTGAATCCGCTGATAAAGGTACCCTAATTCGTCCCTCCTTCATTATCAATTTTAGTACAATTTTTTTTTTTAGATATTGTAGTGTAGTAGTTGAATTATTTAATTGCAGATTTATTGTCATATAAAAAAAAACAACTTTAATTAATATGAAACATATTTCATTTTTTATTTGTTATTTCATTAAGAAAGATTTTTTTAACAAAATTTATTGGTATCATTTTTTTTTATATTAATATAATAACTTATAATAAATTTATATTTTTTTTGTTTGAAATTGTATTTAAAATTAAAACTACTTTATGTTCAAGTTCTGTATTAAAATTTATTTATAATCAACGTTTTGACAAAACTCAACGCCTTCATCAGGATGCAGTTTCGCCGAAACGTTGATTATAAATAAATTTTAATACAGAACTTGAACCAAAAGCAGTTTTATTTTATTTATTAAGTTTTGAAAGATGTTTTACTATGTTATATTGAAAAATATTTAATTATTATTAATTATATGACTGTTCCTGATTATATCTGTGATTATTAATGATAACACATAATTATCAGTACATATATGCTTTGTATGGCTTGTTTTACAAAAAAAAGTTTTAGTTTTTATATTCATTATTAACAATTTTAATTATAATTCAACATGAAATTTTTGGCTTATATTATTTAATATTTAGTATATTACATCCCATCTTGAATTATCATTTCATAGATTTCTTCTAAAAATAGACATATAAAATTACTGTTATATATAATATGATAAATATTATAGAAATAATACTCTTCTGGACAAAATTAACGCACAACTTTGTATTTTGTGTTTTAACTGATTTTGTTGAAAACGAATTAAATAATAGCTGTTTTTTTTTTACATTCCACTCAGATCAGTAAATCTTTTAAATGAGCTGAGTTTTGCTGAGTGAGTTGTATTGATAAATGAAACATTTTATTTGAAAGTGACGTTTAAAATCGTAAGTTCCACATATGATATAACCTAAAATATTAGATGTATTTGGATTGTTTGCGTTGATAATTTATTGCAACTCGCCGGATATCTATTGTTTGATTTCGGCTTGATGACGGCTTTATCAAGTTTTGGGTAAAATTCACCGAGTGTTTGGATCCACTTCCATTGCACAAAGGTGCATTAGATAGATTCTAAATGAATGATGAATATAATTATGCTCTTTGTAAATTATATTAAATCTATTATAAAAACAGTTTTAGGATAAAATTCTGTTAATTATTTATATAAAAACGACGTTTCGAAAGAAAGCTAAACGCTTGTCTTTTAATGTCATTGGTAAATTTTTGACCTGATAAAGACGAGCGTTTAGCTTTCGTCGAAACGTCGTTTTTAAAATAAATAATTAATAGAATTTTGTTCTAAAACTGTTTTTCTATTAATACAACGAGTTCTGAAAAATATTTTACTATGTTATATTAAACCTGAATTTTGCAACGTTCGACTGCACATTGCGGTAGAAATGACCAGTTATTTAAAATAAAAAGGCTTTAGCACTTAGTTTTGTATTAATTTTAATTAATGAATTAATTTAATCTTGTCCTATGTTATAAGTAGGGTATGTCAAAAACGTTGATTTTTTAAATTAAAATTACTAATAAAGCCTAAAGCCTATTTTAATATAATGAGTTTTGAAAGATTTTTTTTTGTTATAACAGTTATTTATTAAATTTAATTTAAAATATTTAAAAATAAAATTTTTGTTATCACAAAAATAGATTAGTGTGAAATTGAAAAAAAGTATTGTAGCAAAAGTTGGTGTTAGTTAGTTAAGATGGTTCGGACATCTTGAGCGAATTGCTAATGAATGTTTGGTTAAAAAAATTTATATGAATGATTTTGAAGGTCCGTCCGATGAGTAGTTGTAGTGGTATGATTGAGAGTGGTTTGCGTGAGCGAAAGTTACCAAGTAGTACGAATAGAAGAGCATGTATTATGAATGTGGATGAATCTAAAGTTGCTTGTTTGGATGGGGATGTTTAGAGGGTTTAGAGGTTGTGCCATATCCTTTTGGGTACTTGGCGTGATTGTGTATGTATGTATGTATGTATGTATGTATGTATGTTATCATAGGTACAGTATTTCCAATTTTATTTATTCTTAAGATAAGTAAAAAAAATCATTTGTGTTTGACTACAATAGTACAATACTTAAGTTCCACGTGGTGTGTTAATTTTGTTTATGAGTTTATTTATTTTTTTACTGTCATTAATATCAATATTAACGTAGTGGTGATTCTTTTCCAAATCAGGCAAAGATAGTGGTAAACTACCAATTCATATGCGTTTGGGCTCATCAAATGTGGACCTATTGTCCGAGGACCTGGTGCGTACAGAACGAAACCGATCGAAACGTGGAGCGCGTTCAAATCGTAGAAAAAAATCAACGAACGCCGTACAGGTACCGTTTTTATATTCTGTAATTTACTACATTCTTTATTTTTTTACTTCTATTTCTATAATTTATTACTACGACAATTTATTATTATTATTGTTATTCATGTGGTTGTTGCTCTATCAAAGTTTGCAGACCTTTTTCAGAAGGATGTTGATCTATGATGATGATGTGATGAAGTTAAACTTACTGCGGTTCATATTTTTCATAAACTGACCGCTTTTTATCTACTTACTGAATTTATTTAGTTTTTAATAATAATATCACTTTCAGCAGTTTATTTATTTTCGCTTGTGTTTATTCGAATTTATTTTTGCACCACGTAACATTTTACTGTTTTATTTATACTATAGTGCACGCTGCTTATTTAAATTCCGGATAATGTTATCATTTTCGCAAAGAACGGACCGGACGGAAAACCATTGTTTGCAGTAATTATAATTTTTTTCTTAAGATTGTTTTCAAACACGGACATTTTTTTAATCAAGGGGTATCGGGTCTATCTCTCGTAGGTTAACAAAGTGGTTGACTGCAACTTTCTTTTGGATTAAAATACATATGTTTATAGGTAGAATAATTAAAAATTTATTTTTAAACGTTTGAGTGCTAAGCAGCGATTTTGAACTCCTTCTGTTTCGCTCGAAAAGTGTCAGAGCTCTAGGCTGCGAAAAAATAAAATTGAAGTAATATTACATTTTGTAAATGTACACTTTCTTATTCTTATAAACAACGATTACTATAATAATATAATGAACTAAATAATGTAGATAAAATTATAAAAAATCTCAAAACCACACTTAAATTAAAATAAAGCTAAATACGTATTTCGGAAGCTAAGCTTCCATCTTCAGTAGCTAAATAAAATTTACAGAAAATCTTACCTGTGATCCGAAATACATAAACACTTAAGCACTTGTCAAAGATCCAGTGATCACAGGTAAAATTTTCTGTAAATTTTATTTAGCTACTGAAAATGGAAGCTTAGCTTCCGAAATACGTATTTAGCTTTATTTTAATTTAAGTGTGGTTTTGGGATTTTTTGTAATATTATTTTTATTTAAATTTCGCCACAGTAGATCATTTTCTAATCTTATAAATAATGTAGAATAGGAAATAAGACAGCGCAAAAGCGCTCCTTGGCAATTATGGACGGGGAAACAGCAAAGACCCGTGGCACTCAAACGGTTAAATATAAATGAAGAAAATACATGGCTTGGAACAGTCAAAATTTTTAACTGCTGCGGCTCCGGTATTTATACAATTACTCCGGCATCGCTCCTTGTAAAAAAAAAGAGATAAAATAATTCACTAACTTTATTTAAAAAATGACTGCAGTTTCAATCTATTTGGACATCATCAGACTTGTAAGGCTGATCCAAAATGTATCACAAATTAAATATTGTAAAAAAAATCTTTTTTTTTTAATTCAGAATTAAAAAAAGCACTGAAGCAGCCAATATTCTTTTTGCTTTATTGCCTAACTTATTTACCGTTTATTTTTTTACATATTTTTATTCATTTAAGATTTGTATTAATATTTTTTTCCGGTATTATTATCCGTCGATGTGTTCGTATTAAGCGACGTGCACTGTATGAACAATTTCGATAATTTAGGGCTTAATACAAAAAAAAGAAAATGAAATAAAAAATTAATTAATTTATCCATTTATCTTGTAGTTAATAAATTGGTTTTGGATCTATGCATGATGCATAATAATTTATTTGGAAATAATAGCCCATGAACCAGAGAATCCTGTAGAATCTTATTTTTAGTTTTTGTTATCCAATTCTTTTGCATGTGCAAAAAATGATTGTCAACTAAAATGATTTTTGGCCAGCAATTATTTCGAGAATTTAACTTAAATTATGAAATGTTTTGTAGCATATTTTTATAAACTATATCTTAACATATGCCGCTATTTACCTACTATAATAAATAATAGTGATGTTCTCTTGGCAAATTACCACGGTAACGTGTAACGGATAATTTATCTGTAATATTACCTTCGTTACCAGTTTATAAACCGCGTTTTAATCATTAAATCGTAAATATAACAACTTTTTCTTAAAGCGTTAAATATACGCAAACGTTTATTTTTCCAAAAATGTTTGATTTTTATATATTTTTGTTTTTATATATTTATATTTTTATATATTTAGGTTATAAAAAGAAACGTCATATTAAACTTGATTCAAATCTGCATTTTATTTTTATTTTTTTGAGATACGTTACGGTAATATTTCCGGTATAAATTACCGGTAATTTAAACATCACAAATAATAATATCCCCGGCTTTAAACTCTGTTAAAAAAACAAATAATGATGTACTTGTATTTTTTATTTGAAATGCCTGATAAAAATTTATTGTATTTTATTAGTTTTTCCTTCTCTACAAATGTTACGAGGTGATTTATTGTATTAAAATTGTATTTTGGTTTTAAAATTTCTTATATTTGTAATCATGTATATTTCGAATCGCTTAAAAAATGTTAAATAATGTTTTATTTATTAACATGAAACATATTCTTGAATATATATATTGTTTTTACAGGTATATATAGAATTTTGGTTTGTCAAGAATATTTTACAAAAGATCATTATTGTGTCTGTATAGATTTGATTTTTATTTTATGTGTTATATTTTTAAGTTTTATTAATCTGCGATATTTTTTTTTGTGATTCCAATTTGACTGTGATATTTTTTATTCTGTAATTTTTATTCAAAAATTAATTGAGAACGCTTACAGATACAAGAGTTTGCAAAATATACTTGCTGGACATGCATTGTGTAAATTTTTTTCTATTTTACTATGTTAGTCTATAAGATATATAAAATGGTTACAAATGTTCATTAGATGTGCAATATGCATTTTTTATAATTATTATTTTATTTATTATTTTTATTAAAACCAAAACTGTTTAAAAAATGCATATTGATATAGGTTTCTTGTAATATTATATAGGTACCTGAATCCATTGTCCTAATTCCTTGTAATGTCCCTGTTCTTTTACAAAGAATAAATAAAATTTGTTGAAATTCTTCGATGCATAGCGTTTTTAATATATTTGAGAAATGAAATATTTAATATTTAATTATTAACTTCTAAACAAAAGAAATATGTGCTTAGATATTTTAATTATTAAGTAATTTTATAAACAAATATATTTTATTTATTTATATTAGATTTATTTGTCCTTTGAGCCGCGTATTTAGTCGTTTACATACATTTTTTTTTGTTGCTAGAACAAATATTTTGTCGTTCGCGTACTTTTTTTACCGTTAGAACAAATGTTTTGTAGTTTACTTACATTTTTGCCGTTAGAATACATATTTTGTCGTTATTTAAAATATTTGTTGTGCATTATATTTTTCTGTCATTCACGATGCTAATTTTGTTGTAAATTATTTCAATTTAGTCAGGCTGAAAAATAGCACCTATGTCTTAATATGTAATATATTAATTGGGTGCTTCTTTATTTGTAATAATAATAACAATTAGTAAATTACTATGATATTTCAACAAATTTGTATATTTTTTCTAAACGGAACGTCGACATGAAAACATTTATATGTTCGCATCATTTCATAAAAAAATGCTATAAAAAATTCGATATTTGTAATTCTATAAAATTGAAAAAAAAAAAAACTGTAATTTATTTTGAACTAACGATTATTAAATACTGTGATATTTTTTTAAAAAAATTATGAAATTCTTAGTCAAGTTTATAACTTTTGTATATATATATATATATATATATATTATATTGTAAAACGTACGTTCGCCGAAAATTGTCTGTCGAAGCAAATTTCACAAGAGCAAAAATGGTTACGTTTCGATGCGAGAAAGATGATAAAAAAAAATGGCATGAATGATGATATAATGGGGGACCCCGTTTTGCAGCAAGCGAGATCCAGTGAAGACATGAAGTATTTTTAACGCATTTGTTGTTTATTTGTAACAATATAGGTATAACGAGCCAGCAGTATCAACACACTATCTACATCCTGTGTGGAGGAAAATTACAAAAACCAAACAAAAAAATATCAACAAAAAAAATTGATGGTGCACACGCAAAACAATTGGAAAAGTGCCTCACCAAGTCTGGCTCCTCCAGCAAAAAAAAAATAATGAAAAAATAAACAATGACTGATAAAAATTAAAACAAAAAAAAGAATGTGTAAAAAATGAATTATTGTTAATTGTATCAGGATGTGTGTTGTTACTTTTAAATTAGAATATTTTGTTTGTGTAATTTGTGATTTACTTATATATATATTTTTCCAATATTTCATTTGTATTATGCCAGTTATTTGTAAATATAGATTTCTTTTTTCTTTTTAGAGAAAATATTTTAAAGATATTCATTTTTCTAACATGTGATTTTATTACCATGTATTATAATGTGTATATATTATATATGTATATAAGAATTAAACGATTTATATTTAAGACAAATGTTATTGTTATTTATTACAATATTGTGTTTCTTTATCGACAGTGAATTATTTTACAATTAGTCATATAATTTTTATTGAACAGTTTGTTGTCTCAGTATTTACTGAGAATGAGTAGCAAAGAAAGCGATTTTTATTACGATATTTGCAAACTTACGCATCACTTGAACTTATAAACTGTACTTGTAATTCTAATTTTGCGCATTAAATTTAATTTTTTTTTATAAAGCAATCAAATATTTTCAAAATTATGAAACGATATATAAGATAAGAAAAATATTTTACGAGCGTTGTCCTGTTTTAAAGTAAATTTAAATCTAATAAAATTTTGCAAAAAACGCAGAAAAAAGAATTGTACTTCAACATTTAACTAAGCGTGGAAATTTTTTTACATTTGAATTGGTGCAACCGAAAATTCAGAATCGTTTGGGCACCGAAAAAGACGCCAAACTAGTTTTTTTTGTATAAATAGCTGAACTCTTAAGTTTGATATTCGGATGTATAGATCTATGCTTGTAACATTTGTTCGTTTCCAAAGATTTCTTTAATAACAAAAATCGTTGTACTGTGCTGTTATTTAATTATATTTTCATTATGATTTGATTTTTAATACCTGATATATGACGTAAAATAACCTTTGATTTAAATCAATGATTTTTTAGCTAAATATGTTTTTAAAAATAAAACAAAAATATATGTTTTCTTATTTCATTTATTGTACCTTAATGTATTTAGTTTAATTATAAAACGGTAAGAAAATTTCTCAAAATCATATAAAGATCGCAGTCATAGTTTTTCCTCGGTATATGCTTATTTCTATGATGGAAAATTGGTAAGTTACATATGTTTGGTTAATTATAATAATATTAATTGTTTAAATAATACGAGTCAATTTTCTGTTTTAAAGCATTGTCAACAACCAGATTTTCTTTTACGATGTATTGTAGTGCGGGACAGCCAATATACGGACATCTTGTATTTTTTGTAGCAATTAACTCTCGAATACTTTCGTTATCGTAAATATGCCCACATTGTTTATTTCGTACAGGATCTCTAATGGCAGTTTTCGTTATCGGATCCATTGGTGGAGTAAAATTTTCAGATAGAATATCATCAGTATCATCTTTATCTTTATGAAATTCTTCAATTTCTGTATCTTGATTGTATTTTATCATGTATGAACACTTTGCGATTGCATTGTTTGTTACGGTTACTTTTTCCTGTTTCAGATATTTTTCAAATAGTTCTTCTACTTTAATATCGGGATCTTCTGAATTTTGAATATAATCTGACGTTTTCTTTAATACTTTATCGAACGATTTATGTTTTATATCAATTTCACAAAGTTGTGTGACATAACCTGTTACTTTTTCTAAAATAGGATCGGCTTCGTCTTCAGTTAAATGTTGCTTACACATTTGTGTATATTTTACTAAAGAATCTACAATTTTATTTGCAATATTTTTATTAGATTCCATTATTTATTATTACTCGATCAACTTTCTCTGTTTGACTGTGAAGTTGATAAACAAACTAGATATTTGACATATACGATCATTTTTAGGTTAGTTTCAGTTAGTTTGATTTACATATAAAGCATCCCGTCCCACAGACCAATGCGAATATTCGCTGACGCTGCGAATATTTCGCGGCGATAATATTCGCACGCAGCCCGGCAGCAAAATTTTTTTGTTCATTCACACCAGAATGTATTCAGACACATGGATACACATGACAACTAAAAATAAAAAATCTCAAAAAAAAAACAGGTCTTCATACTAAATTGAGAGCGAAAGTAAAATCTTTCAATTTTTTGTGAATTAAAAGAATAACAAAATATAGTACATTTTTCAAAAATTTATTGTAAAAAAAATGTATAACAAACAAACAAATATATATTTATATAATTTAAATATGTAAAGTATTTTATTACAAACGAGACTCCATTCCCCCTGCACATACAATTGTTTCACCTGTTATATATCTTGCATCATTTGATACTAGAAACGCAACAACTCCAGCTATATCCTCTGGCTTTCCAAATCTAGAACAAAAAAATTATAAATAAAATGAAAAGAAAAATCTCATTAATTAACCGGAAACAGTGTACATATTTTTTATTTACGCCTGTGTGATGGAATATTATACTCTAAATTTCAAAAAAAAAAAAAATGATTAAATATTATATTTTACTAGATCATTTTATTATTATTTTATTTATTATATATCAAATAACAATTTATTTATTTATGTATAATACATGTGCCTAACTGGAAAACCCAATTATAAGATGTTCAAAAAATAGCTAAAAAAAAAAACAGTAAAATATACGTAAATATATAATTATTAACTTATAATAAGATCTACTATGACAAATTTAAAATAAACACATAAAACCGTATTACAAGCTCTGTTTTAAAATACAGTTTTTAAGACAATGTAACTGTCATAAAAATTGGACTAAACAAATGAACTAAATTACCCGAAAACCGAGCTTGTGATATCAGGCTATGAATTTAAAATAAATTCTCAAAATTACGTAAATTAATTTTAATAACTAGTGGTCGCCCAGTGGTCGAAATTCGACCGTAATTCATTAAATTTTTAAGTTTGAGCGTTATTGAAGTTCTTTTGTCAAAAAGTATACCTCTATAATCATTGCATATAATTTTTTTTGAATTTTGTTCTATTACGTCAGCTGCGAGCTTGTACAAATTCCCCGTTATGCATTCATTTTTGAGTTATTTTCCCTTGCCCCCTTAAGCTACAGGCAACACACATAACGTAACCGCGTTGCACAAACTTTACCAAACAACCGTGCGCGCAATGTGCTTAAAAAGGGATAAAAAGTATTTTCTTCATTTATTAAAATTTGACTTTTTTAACAGAAATTCTATTTACATTCCATTTACTAACAAACGAGTTGAGATTAAAGCATGTATCACCCAAAATCATGTTTTTTTTTAATAAATTTTTTTAAAAATTTGACTTTTTTAACAGAAATTCTATTTACATTCCATTTACTAACAAATGAGTTGAGATTAAAACATGTAACACCCAAAATCATGTTTTTTTTAAAAAAAATTCTATATTAATATATTATAAAATAAAAATGTAATAGAATATTGTAATTACTTACCGACCCATCGGAATTTGTGATATATATGCTTCTGATGTACCAGGCTCACTATGTAACTAAAAAAAAAAATATAATTAGTAAATACTTAATATATTTACAAATTTTTTATATTTACAGCAGTAGAAAACTTTGTTTTAATTATACCAGGAGCAACACAATTAACGTTAATATTTTCACGTGCTAAATCTACAGCCACAGCCTTAGTTAATCCAAGTAAGGCTGTTTTAGTCACCGAATATACACCTAAACACTAATCAAAATTGCTTAATTAATTAAGTTTTTACTATTGCCTTCGGTTTTTGATTTACGTTAAATGGTTTCATTCCACCTATAGACGAAATGAAAACAATACTCCCGCCACCTCTTAATTTAAGACAGGGTAGACAATCTTTTGCTAGAAGAAATGATGATTTGACATTTATTTCGAATGTCTTATCCCATATTTTTTCATCACACTAAAAAAATAAATATATATATTACTTTTATTTTTTGATTTAGAAATTCTTGACGTATGCGTTTCAATTCATTTCAGTTACATTATTGAGCTGTTTTTTTTTGAAAGTTGTGTAAGTCCATTTCTGACAAAACGTTAGTTAATGATAACAATAAATGCAATCTGCGATGAGCTTTTTATCTATAAACATTCCCAAAAAAATTCTTCAAAACTTTCATCATTTTGTCAATATTAATTTACGCAGTTACCATTCAAATTCAATATCTCCATATAACATAAAATAGACTTCCACCACTTTCAAAGAAAACGGCTCATTTGTTTGACGATGACCATGATTAAGAAAAATATTTAACTTAGCAAGTTGTTTGATTAAAAATTAAATATTTTCTTGCGCTTGTGATTGCATAAAGAACAGAGTTATAAATTAAAAAATAAACGCATACGAAAAGAATATGTTTCATTAATTATAATTACTTCAAGAATTGGTCCCATTACTAGATTGGTGCCAGCATTTGATACTAATATGTCTATACCTCCAAATTTGTCAACAGCCTATAAAAAAATATTTAAATAAGTTAGAAAACAGTTATCAGTTTGCAGAGGACTAATATTAAAAATACGATCGTGTGCTATTTTTGAATGAATTAAGACAAGAAGGTATTAAAGTTGGTCACTTAGTCAACAAGGCACACAAAGAACAATAAGATTCGTTAAAGAACATGTTTTTATTTTTGCTAAAAACAAGTGACATCGAAAAAGCTTTTTAAAAAATGTAAAACATGTCAAATATTCCAAAAAGATAACACTGTCCGACACGATTTTTGTAACTCGGTTCTCTCTATGTTTAACACCTTTGTTTTGCTCTACAACGGAAAATCAATGTCCTAATAATCCTGATTTGTTTTTGCCATCAGGGTATTGATTTTAAGTTAGTTTTTCGATTTTATACTTTAAGTTTGCTTTCGATGATCAATAAAAGATATCTCCAGCCTAGAAACGTTCGACGTTTCTCACATACTAGAAAAAATTATTAATTATTTATTTAATCGGAGAAAACCTTAATCAATGGCAAAAACAAATCAGGATCATTAGGTCATTAATTCTCCTTCTCCTGTTAAACATACAGAGAACTGAGTTACAAACAAAAAAAAAGTTAAAATTTGTCGGACTGAGTAATCCAATAGAAAATATTTTGTTGCCAGAAACTCCAACCAGGCCATGAACTATCGTAGCATCTGATTTATTTAAATTAAATGACGATTTCTATACTGCAGATGTAGCTGCATGTATATTCAGGTAATTTTATCAAAATCAAATTTGGTATGATTACAATATCTCCCTCACGATATATGACAGTCGGTAAAAATATTTGATATTTTCTAAAAATATCAAAAAATTTTAATTACCTTTTCTTAAGAATCACACAGCAAAATATATATTTTGCAAAAATAACGATATAATTTATTTGTAAATTAGTTCCTTAAATTTATGTATCTATTAACTTTAACAAGGAATTTCAACTTGGAATTATAACAACATATTATAATTTTCTTTAGAAACGGAAAACTGAATCGGAAGAGAAATAAAAATTGGAGCAAATCATTACTGAAATTTTGATTATTCGAATCGGAAGTAACCGAACCAAATTAAAATGTTTGAACCGCAAACCAGAACCGAACTGTTTTTTTAAGCGGTTAGAGTTCCTTTTCATATATATATTATTCAGGGCCGGTATATAAACGCTGGTTAAATTTACTTCACAAGTTAATTAATTTGTCAACTAAATAACTCGAAAAATATATATTATTTCAATAATTATTATTATTAATAATAATTACTATTTTTTAATACCACTACACTAAATTTATTCTCTTTTATTGTACGAAAATCTGTAGAGTAAATACATTATTTATTTCTTAAATTTAACCAGCGTTTTTTTTTTTAAATAAAATAATTAAAAAGAATTTTTTTCTTTTAATAGGCACATTACCGTTTGTATAAGATTTTTTCTGTCATTTTCCTTAGCAACATGACATACAGTACCAATAACTGATAAGTTTTCATTTTTTAATTCTTCAAGCGCTTTAGCAACATTTTTATCTTTACGACTTGAAATAACAACATTTGCACCTTCTTTTGCTAATCTCTTTGCAATAGAAAAACCAATTCTATCATATTAACAATATAAGAAAATATTATTAAATATTTAAATAAATCTGGAAAAAAAAATCAACGTTACCCCTCAGTTGACGCTGTGACTATCGCAACTTTTTCTTTTAAACGATTTTTTGGTGTATAACTCGCATTTCTATTAAATTGAATAAGAGCAAGAGTAAAGTTTCTAATATTTTTCGACATAATTTTTTTCTTTAAACGTTTTGATGGAATTGCCTGTCAAACAATATATCATTTATTCAAATATATTCAAATAGGGAATTTTCGCGGGACAACAGGTATGAGGTTGGTAGCGCGGCAGTCCGACTTGGGTAGTCTTGTCAAATGAACGTATAAACAACGCATTGTATTTCTTTCTATTATTTATTACAATATATTTTGCTTTCGAAGGTTTAAATAAAAGTGTGTCGTTATTTTTGTGGCGTGTACCAATATCCCTCTATCAACTGGTAGCAGAGCGTAGTTAGATCGGACGAACTAAAATCAACACGCCACGAGGTTCACCAAGTGAGGTTAGGACGAAAAAATAAATCATGGCTGAGGCGTCATCTTTCTCGGTTTCAAGAATAGAGCCTTTAACCAACAACAACTATGCTTTGTGGAGCATGCGACTGGCCGCATTGATAAAAGCGAAGCATGTGTATGAAGAAATTATTGTTGGAAACGAACCCGTGAAAGTTGAAGGTAACGCGCAATCGATCGCAAGCTGGAATGATTGGTCCAAGAAGAATGACGAGGTATGTGCCATGATTATTTTAACTTTGTCAGCAGAGCAAGCGATGACTTGTCGCGGAATCACGAAAGCAAAAGAGTTGTGGGGACTGTTGAAACGTCGGCATGAGGGAGCCGAGCGACAAAGGAAGATACAGTTAAAGATAAAGTTAGTCCGAATTGAAAAACAAGAAAAAGAATGTATTGATGAATATCTGACTAGAGCGCAATCCTTTGCAACCGAAATCGCAGAATTAGGTACAAATGTCGATGAAGGTGAATTGGTTAGCTACATTACAGAAGGGCTGCCAAATAAATACAGTGAGGTGGCAACTGCGATTTCGTCAAATCCTGACATGTCGTATGAAGTTATGAGAGATACCCTGTTGAGATTCGAAAGGAAATACGATAAAGGTGACAATGTTGAAAATGCAAAGGCATTTAAGGTTAAAGAACAGCGAAAAGATTGCTGTTTTAATTGTGGCAAGCATGGCCACTACGCTCGGGATTGTTGGAGTAAAGCAAAATCCCAAGGCGGCGCAAAGAATGGATCGGTTTCCAAGAATCACAACAGAGGGCAGCACTCGGGTACCTCTAAATATAATAATTCCGCTTTCAAAGGCAAAGGGAATTATAGGGGTAATAAAGCCAAAAGCTCAAGAGAAAGTAACGAAGAACACACAATGAAGGTCTCAGAAATTGATGAAATCAATAAAGTCAAATTGGTGTATGAAAGAGAGACAGTTTGGATGCTGGACTCCGCTTGTAGTTCACACATGAGTTTTCAGAATGAAATTGTCGTAGGAGGGAGACCAGAAAAGGTGGGAATAGCCACAGCGGAGAACGGGCGCAATATTTATGCCGAAAGTCGTGGAGCAGTCTTAGGATCGAGCGTGGTGGAGGAGTCACGAGAAGTCCGTCTGAAGATGGAAAATGTATTGTACGTTCCAGACATCGATAGCAATCTGATGTCCGTTCCAAGTCTGGTAAAGAGAGGCAAGAGAATCATTCTGGACGAATCCGGTGCTGGCATCTATGAAGCGACAACGGGAGAATTGATAGCCGAGGGGACATTCGAGGGGGACGCGTTTCTCGTACGGGTCAACGTCGACACACCATTGAAGGCTGAGAAGACTTGTTACAGCGCAAAAGAGTCGGTTCGAAATGTATGGCATCGAAGACTAGGTCATTGTAATTTCAGATATATGAGACAGATGTTCGCAGACAATCTAGTGGATGGGCTGCCAGTGATACAGGATGGAGACGAGGTATGTGATTCATGCATTATGGGAAAAATGAGCAGACTTTCTTTTCCAGAAGTTACTGTCGAAAGAGCAACTGCTATATTGGAGCGCATACACGTTGATCTTTGTGGACCTATGCCTGTAGAATCGTTGCGTGGTAGTAAATATATGCTGGTAATAGTAGACGAATACAGCAGGAGGTATTTCGTTGAATTTTTGAAAGCTAAAAATGAAACAGCAATTCAAATTAAAAAGTTCATTACGAGACGTGAAACTGAAACTGGTTTCAAAGTAAAATACGTACGCTCAGATAACGGGACTGAATTCATAAATAATCCACTATTGGAGTATTACAGTGATAAGGGCATTAAGAGCGAAAGAACGACGATTCACACACCTCAGAGTAACGGAATAGCTGAAAGGGCGAATAAGACTCTCATTAACATGGCAAGAACCGTTATGATAGATGCAGGATTACCGAATGAATTTTGGGCAGAAGCTGTGTGGGCGTCGGCATATATTCACAATGTCATTCCAACCAAAAAGAGAGACAGAGTTCCTTTAGAAATATGGAGTGGCAGAAAACCCTCGGTAAAGCATTTACGAATATTTGGGTGCAAAGTTTTTTACAGAAACGATGACGTGAACAAGAAGAAGTTTGACTTGAGATCCAAGCCAGCTGTGTTCATGGGGTATTCTAAAGATAGGAAAGCGTATCGTGTGTACGACTTGGAAGAACGAAGAATTCGCGAGAGCAGAGATGTCGTCTTCAAGGAGAATGAGATGGGATATTCGCAGCGACAGAGCCCACAGACTACTGAACATGGTCTAGACTACGTCTTACTCGACCAGGGTAACAATGCCGTCCAAGAAGATGAGACTATTCGAGAGAGGGAAGTAGGTCAAGACGTTTCAGGAGCAGAAGATCATCGAGAGGAACAGATCATCGATGAGGATCAGGTTAGGGTCCAGCGAGTCGAGGATCAAAATGACGTCCAAGTTAGAGTTCAGGAAGAGGAAGACGAAGTTGGTGTCGAGCAAGCTGAACAGGATGGTCACCAGGAACAAGAGGTTAGAAGATCAACCAGGATCAGGCGGCCTAACCCAAAGTATTCTGCGAACATGGTTCGTGAAGAGGTTCCGAAGTTGTACGAGGATGCAACTCACTCGATTGATAGTCGGAGATGGATGAGGGCGATAGACAAGGAATTGAGGACTCATCAGGAGTATGGTACTTGGGAAGTAGTGAATCGAACTGAAGATAAGAAAATGATTCGGAGCAAATGGGTCTTCACGAAAAAGAACAATGGCGAAGAAGTCAGATACAAAGCGCGTCTGGTAGCTGATGGCTCAAGACAACGACGAGGGCTCGACTACGATGATTCTTACAATCCTGTGATGAAAAAGGAATCTTTTCGTACGCTGCTCGCGATCACAGCAATCAATGATTATGAGGCAAGGTTCTTCGATGTGGAAACTGCGTACCTAAACAGCGAGGTGGACCGAGATGTCTTCATGTATCCTCCTCCTGGAGTTAATGTTGAAGGGGGGAAGGCACTACACCTTAAGAAAAGTCTGTATGGCTTACCTGAAGCTGGAAGATGTTGGTACAACAAGTTGAGAGGAATCTTGAAAGACGCAGGTCTGAATCCTACCAAAGCCGACCCTTGTGTGTTTATTGGGGATGCGAGTAAGGAGTTTCTGGCTGTTGGATTCTATGTTGACGATTTTATCATCGTGGCACAGGACAAACAGAGGGTTGATGAACTACTGAAGAAGATGAAGAAAGAACTGCGAATCAAGGAGTCACAGGGAGATGTCATTTTCCTTGGAATATCAATCAAGAGGAAGGGGAATGATTTCTTGCTTGGCCAGGAGGAGTACATCAAGGAAATCATGGAACGATTCGGCATGACGTAATGTAATGCGGTCAAGACTCCTGGAGTGATAGGATCAAAGTTAGATGAAGTCGAGGAATCGGAAAAGGTTGATCCTGTTTATTATCAAGAAATTCTGGGATGTATCGGTTATTTAGTAGTTGGAACGAGACCAGATCTGGCGTTCACGTACAGTAAACTGTCTCAGTATGCAAAAGACCCCCGAGAGATCCATCTTCAAGCTCTCAAACGGGTACTCAGATATCTTCAAGGATCGAAACAGTTGAAATTGAAAATTGAAGGTGACAAAGGAAAATTGTACGTTAATACTGATGCAAGTTGGTCTACTACGCCAGATTCCAAATCGTTTTCCGGATACAACCTGAGAATTGGGAATTCGTCTGTCAGCTGGAAGACAGGGAAGCAGAAACTGGTGACGTTGTCTACAATGGAGGCAGAGCTGGTCGGAACGTGTGAAGCAGTACGCGAGGGGCGATGGCTGATGGGACTACTTGAAGAACTGGAACAGCTCGGGATCGTGGAGAGGCCAATTATCATTAACACAGACAGCCGTGCAGTAATTGATTGGGCTTCGACTGACAAGGTCAATCAGAGAAACAAACACATCAACCGAAGATATCATTTTGTAAAGGATGAGGTGGACTCAGGCGAGTTCAAGTTTCAACATATTCAATCATCGGAGTTGGAAGCTGACATGATGACCAAAGACCTGAGTGAACCAGTACTCAGGAAGCATATTGCCAAAGTCGGTTTGATTCAAGTTTAATGTTTGCAAGGCAAAGGGGGGATTTGATGGAATTGCCTGTCAAACAATATATCATTTATTCAAATATATTCAAATAGGGAATTTTCGCGGGACAACAGGTATGAGGTTGGTAGCGCGGCAGTCCGACTAGGGTAGTCTAGTCAAATGAACGTATAAACAACGCATTGTATTTCTTTCTATTATTTATTACAATATATTTTGCTTTCGAAGGTTTAAATAAAAGTGTGTCGTTATTTTTGTGGCGTGTACCAATATCCCTCTATCACGTTTAATATCAGGGAAGGGTAGTGTGCAGCAAATCCGATCAGGGATCTCTAAATGCAATGTAGAATTCAGTCACGTCACAAAACAAGAGCAAGTCCAATTCACACTTTGATTATTCCCTGATTATATAAAACTGGATGTCACGAAGTATGTACCGTGTATGAAGAACAGAGAAAGAGAATAAAATGTAAAAACGAATTGCGCAAGCGCAACTGTATATGACGGAGTTTGCGTAGTACAGTTTTACATTTTATATTCTCTGTCACTTTTACATTTATTTGATTTTATATATCTGTCTTCGTCTGGCGTACGAGTACAAAACCTTGTACATTATATTATAGGCTTCAGCGTATCCAGTTCTATATAATCAAAGAATTCACATGATGTAATTTTTGCGATGAATTTTATCTGATGCGTAATTTAAATTATTATTTTTAATATGTATTTTTGTAATGAATATGTAATATACATGCCGCTTCAAATGCACCTACTCGTGTGCAGGGGTAGTTTGATATGCACCGATGTCAAAAATGGAGTTTTCTGACAATTATAATTATGAGTTTAGCAATAAGAAAACAATTAGCGAATTATTCGAAATAAATAAAAAAAAAATTGTAATATTTATTTTATTTTAATGTATTTTGTACTATTTATAATTATTATTTTTCTAGTAAAAAAATCGATATTTTTGTATATATATTATATATGCATAACTATTATAATTATATGCATAACGATAGTATTTAAAGTAATAAAAATACAAAGTACATATTTATTGTTACACATAACAATACTTTTAAAACTGGAAATATTAAAATTTATGTTTTAAACGAATGCATTAAAATACGCTAGGAAATTTACCCACCAACAAGCAATAAGTGACGAATGAATCTTAATACTGACTTATACGCGGGTTACCGTGACAAGTGCAAACTTCGCAGTGCCGTCCAGGAATGTTATTTTTCTTCCTATTTTTTATCATGTAATGCAGCGCTCAATGTAAAATTAAAAAAATGTTTTTAACTCAAAATATATTTTATTATAAGTTACATATTAAATATATATACACGAAAGTTTTATTCTTAAAAAAATACTGGTAACGAAAACAAAAAGTTCCTTTAATGATAAACAATTTAAAACAATTTATTTAGTATTTTACATCACAAAAGTTATGATTCCTTTATCTGTCCGGATCTGCTAATCTAAAAAAAAAAAAATAATTAAAAATTAATAATATTTAAAAAATAGTAATTAAAATGCAACAACTTACTTGTGAATTGTTATACTTTTATCATCAAGAACACTGGATATATCTTGTGGCGTCAGAAACACATACTGAAGATTTTGATGTTCTTTTGCATGTTCTAATAATATATCCATAACAATTTTCCGATTTACTTTATCCTATAAATTAACAAATTAAATTAATTAAATGATTAAAACTTTATGTAACAATATAATCTCAATCTCACCATAAAAACGTCAAATTCATCTAAAAAGTAAAAGGGATATTCCATTACTTGCCACAATGCATGGATAAAAGCAACAGTTGAATAAGTTTTCTCTCCGCCTGATAAAATATTTGTACGGCCTGATCCTTGAGATGATCCATGTTGAGGAATCACAACTAATTCTAATGTTTTATTTTTATGATCAATATTCATTGTACCCTATAAAAATAATATAATTAATTTTATGTATCTGCCTGATCTTTCGTGTCTGATTAGTTACTTTAAATTGTCGGATTTTTAAGACAGCTGTAAACATCTCCCGCACACGAACACCAACATATTCAGCTAATTTACGATAATGTTTATCGCGAAGATCAACGGTTACTATCATTTTTTTCATACAATCATCTATTTTATCGATTTCAACTTTACATGTATCGTATTTTTCTTTAACACGATTATACATATCTGAAATCATTTTTCGATTGCCCATTGATGCTCTTATTTCATTTAATTGATTTTTCGTTTCTTCTAATTGCGCTAAAATTCTTTCCAAGTTTCTGTGAAACAAATCAATTATAATATATATCTTAGGTAAGTAAATAAAAATAATATTAAAAATACCGTTTCGTTTCTATTCGAGGACCGAGAGCTTCTGTTGCCGCAAGTTTTTCTTCCAATGTTTTTTGTTTTCGTTCAACATCACGCTGAGCTTCAACTAATTGATCTTGCAATCGCTTAAGTTTTTCTATATTGTATTTGGAATGTGTTCCGATTTCTTTTAATTTCATTTCATTGTCATTTAACTCAGCCTTAAATTAATTATTGTTTTTTTAAAATACTATATTAATAACAAATTAAATGTTACTTACCAGTAATGGTTTCGCCCGTTTATCCAATTCTTTAGTAATATTTTTCGTACTAGTATATTCGTTTTCAGCATTTTTCATTTGATCTTTAATACTTTGCATATCTTCATTTAATGTAACTAATTCTGCCTGTTTCTTTTCAATAATCTTCTTTATTTCTTCAATTTCTTCAGTCTGAAACACAATGAATTTAACAATTCGGAACAGTGAAGTTATTTCGTAAAATTACAAATTCGGAAAGTTTATTATAAAATTATAAACAGAACAATACATTAGTTTTAATATATACTATTTAAATAATTAAAAGAATGAATGAAAAAAGACTGACGAAGAGAATATTTACATCGACAAGAACCCCAAGACTCAGATGATATGGATTAAGGAGGTCAGAAAAGACATGGAAGAATGGAAATAGATGTAAAAGAGGTGGAGAGAAGAGAAGAATTCAGAGAGAAAATTAGAGGTTTCAAGAAAAGGCAAAAAAGAAGACAGGAGCCAAATGGACGGAAGAAAGAAGGAAACAACATGGAGAAAGAATGAAAGAAAAGAAAGAAGAGAGAAAACAATCATGACAAGTTTTTCCAAGTGATCCATAGTCGGCCAAAATCGAAGAAAGAAGAAAAAGGAGAATGATTACATATTTGTACTTTACAATTTTTTTAATCTATAGGTCAAAAAATGTATTGAAAAATATGCATTTCCGAAGACATTTTTAAAATGCTGCCGTTAATTTTGCGTGTATTTATATCGGCTCAAGGTATTTTTCGCAAGAATTGGAAAGTCGATATATCGGCTATAAGGTACTATTTAATTATCAGATAATCCCTATTAAGCAAAAAAATAAAAGTTACCAAAATTTGAAGATTCGGTTCGGGCGGTAAATTCTGTAATTTCAAATCATTTACATCTCTTTGCGATTTACTTTTAGCATATTCTAATTTCGACATTTTCAATTGCATACTTTTAACATCTTCCGATAATTGTTTCACATCCGTCGATACTGCTCTTAACTGTCTTTCAACTGTTTGTTTCTTTTCAGTGATTGATTGCAATTCTTCCTGCAATATTCTAAAAAAAAATACGATTAATTATTTTTTCGAATAACTAAAAATATTTCTATTAATTTCAATTACTTAATAATATCCTTCGAGTTGGTTTGCAGGTAACGTGCACCTTTATTTCGACATGCGTAGGAACGATAATTTGGATCGGGGTAGTATATATCGCCCGAATTTGTAATCGCTTTTGAACAATTTAAAGGTACACGTCTAGCTTCGGACATCAATTGCATTGCTAATTCAGCGCTTGGTATTAATAATATTCTTTCAATTTTTATTTGATCAATAAGACAATTCATAATAACTGGATCTTCGACAATGATTGCATCTATAAATGGTACGCAATCACTTGGTGATTGACATTTATATTTTTCATAATTATGCACCTGAAAGAAATTTAACTTTATTATTTTAAAGCAGAGCCAAATTTGGTCGTATATTTTTAAAATAAGATTAATTAAAGTAACCTTCTCGAAATATTTGCTGCATATTATACGCGGTTTTTGTTGATTACCACATGTCTGAGCAAATATGGTTGATAATAGTCTTGAATCTTTCTCATTATCCACACAAAAGCCCATTAACATGCCTCTTAAAATTGTTTCTTCAACCGCTAATGCCCATTTTTTATCTTTTATTTTTATATAGGAACCTATAATTAAATTCAACAGAATACAATTTAACTATTTATTAACAAATTGATGAAAATTTACCAATAGGGCCTTTCGGTTTTTTGAGAAACTGTTCTTTAGAAGCATTAATTTGTTCTAATATTCGGTTCATATGCGAACCATAAACATTTACAGCTGCGTTTTTATCATTTTGAAAACTACGAATTTTTTCTTTATTTTGTACTAAAAAAAAAAAAAAATAATAAACGTGTTTACAAAAAATTATTAACAAAAACAATGAAATAAGAACATACGAATTTGCGTTGAAATTTCTGTAACTTCGGTGAATAAATCATTTTCTTCTCGCTGTTTACGAGCATGAGCACTTCTAGCTTGTGTAAATTCATGTTCAGCAGTTTCTAGCAATTTTGAAATTTCGTTTATGTTTTTATCTAATTTCGAAATCTGAGCGTCTCTTTCTTGTATAATACTTATTCGTTTCTTGGAACTATAAATAAAAATAGAGTAAATATAAAAATATTATTAAAAAAAAGAACAACTTACTAATCAGATGAATTATTGATTTCTTTTTCAATATTTTCCTGATCGACTTGTTTTTGTTTTATTGTGTTTACGATTGTAGCTATATTATTTTTCTTCGCTATTATAGTTTCCCGCAATTTATGAAAATTATCTCTTTTTGTATTGGTAAGAGTTTGATTGTTTTCTTCTTCATTACGAATTTCTAATAACTGCTGTCTAATTTGACTACAAATAGTGAAATAAATTTATTAAAATATATAAAAATATAAATGAAATGTATTTCATTACTTTATATTTTCTTGTAAATTATTTTTCCTATCATTTTTATTCTTTATAAGATCCGTACAATCTTGAATTTCTTTTGTAATATTTTCGACGGTTTTGTTTTTTTCATCTAATGCTTCTTCGACGAGTGCGATCTAAGGTCAAGTAATTTTAATATAAGATTCTTAAATTCTTTTATAATTTATGTATTACCTGTGCCCAAACAGCTTCAACTTCCAAAGCCTTTTCTTTATTCTCAACTTCAGTCATTATATCAAATGCTTTAAATTTAGTCCACCATTTTTTCACTTCTTTTTCTAATAATTCTAAATGCTACATAATATAATTTAATTAAAGTAAATATTATTATATATCAAAAAAAAATAATTACTTACATTTTGTTTTTCTTGCATTAATGCTACAGTGCTCGTTTTATTATTTCTAGCAATTTCATATTGTTCCTTTACGCTCTCTAAATTTGTTGATTTCATAAACAATTTGTAATGTTTCTTCGGATTATCCGTATTTAAAAATGTACGTGAAATCTCTTGATTTAAAATACAAACTGGATTATTGATATTAATATTTAAGTAATCTGTTAATTTATGAATTTCTCGAAGTGATGATGAAATAGTTTTTCCTAGTAATAAATGATTAAATAAGATCTTGTTTAACTTATCAATACAAAATAAAATAAAAAATTACCTGATGCAGTTTTAATCCTATAAGTATTAGTGCCCTTAATATTAAATGATTTTAAAATTATAATTTTATCGCCAAACACAACTGGATTGTATGCCATTGCACCAGTATTACTCAATGTTATTTCAATTGAAGCAATTTGTTCACCATTTTTTATGAAAGCTTTAACAAAAATGTATTTTATGAATGATTCGATTTAAAGTAATTTCAAAGTATTTCTTACCTTTTAAATTTGGTCCTCGATTCGTATCCAGAGCTGTACCACCTAAACCAACCATTAAACTAGTTAGTATTGCGCTTTTTCCACTACCATTTCGTCCAATTATGTAGTTTGTATTCGGATCAAAATTAATTTCTAATGCCGAATGACACATAAAATTCTGTAAGTATATTCGAAGAACACGACCAGCTCGTCCCTTTATTTTAATTAAAAAAAAAAAAAACAAATATAAATCATATAACATAACCAATGATATTGTTATAAACATACTGCAGCTATTTCGATATCATCATCTTCATTAGTTTTTCTTGATCGTTTAGAATTAGATGATTCTCCTAATAAATTAGGTTGACTTAATGTTTTCCTTTTACGATCCATTGATTTTTTTCTAGTTCAACTATAACATTTTTAGATACAAAATTTATTATAATTGTTTTTCATTTAAAAATTTTTTAGGTTACCTCGTTTATTTTTTCTAAAAACTATATATGGTTAATTTTATGTATTATTAAAACATAAACAAAAATAATTAATTATAAAAATAACACAAAACATAAGTAAACTTCATAAATTTCTCAAAATTGTCGAAATTATATCAGAATTTTGCGCCAAATTAAACAACCGCTAAACCAGAGCTAAACAATAGATTACCAGTGACATGAACATAGATAAAAGACATGAAAGCTTCGGCGATGTGTTCAGGGAGGACCTCATGAGAATCTGGATCATCTGGATGTATTCATGAATCATGATGTATTAGATGTATTGTTGAATGACGATAAACGGGAACAAGATGACGAAATTTTTTAAAATGTACTGGATTTTTTCTAAATCAATTTTTTTTAAATTATCAACAATTATCTAATTTATTATGTACACGAATAATACTTTAGGCTGAACTTTAAAGAAGGTCCAGTGATGTTGCTGTATTCACAAATATTGAAAAAAACCAGATTTGGGCATGCGTGAACATCGAAACACCCATGTTTGGTGTATATAAACCAGTGAACCTCAAAATGTTTCATTAGTAATTTTATCATTTTCGTCCGTTAAGATTTATATCATGTTAAAAAGTGTAATTTGTTATTGTTTTTTATGTTATGTTAAGAAGTCCGTTAGGTTAGAGTAGGTTTGGTAGGTAGGTTGCAGGCAAGAGTTTTTTTTTTAAAACCGTTAAGACACATTTAAAATCACATTTTGTCTTCTCACACATTTTGAGAGTCACTGGTTTTTCAACTAACGTGAATACAGCAAAATCACTAGACCTTCTTTAAAGTTTTACCATACTTTATTATGAAATAGAATTATAATGGAAATTGCATATATCCATGCATTGTAAATGCAATGTAAATAAATACAATAGTTTTGGTGACATTTGCATTTACAAACATCTTGAAGTTCACGTCAACTTTCTCTGTTTGACTGTGAAGTTGAAGATAAACAAACCAGAAATTTGACATGACAATTTTTAGGTTAGTTTCAGGAAGTTAGATTTGTATAGCACGTGTATTTCATTGATACTGAATACTCGATATATTTTATCATAATGAAGACAAAATCTATTAAAAAAATGAAAAAATTTAGTAAACCTACTGGTAAAGTCATTAAAAAGAAAAAGCCAGCGATAAACAAATTAAATTCTAAAACGAAAAAACTCAAATCGAAAGATTACAGTGATATGAATGTTGATGAGTTTATGGATAAAGAAATTGAGCGTGCAAGTGATGAAGAAGATCAAGAAATATCAGATGATAAAGTGCAGAATGGAAAACAGAATGATGAAAATGATTTTGAAGCAGATTCCGGATCAGAAAGTGAAGATAATGATAATGATAATTTTGAGTCACATAAGAAATCTTTAACAAAATTAAAAGAACTCGATCCTGAGTTTTATAAATTTTTGGAAGAAAATGATAAGAAGTTGTTGCAGTTTAATGATTCGGATGATGAAGTTGACGATGAGGATGAAAATGATAATAGCGCAGAAGAAAATGATGATGACGACGATAATTTACATAAACCTGGCGAATTAGAAGTAGCTAGTGATGAAAGTGATTTTGAGGTTAGTATTTAGTTATTATTAAGCGGCCCATATACGCTCAGTTTATTATAGTTTTAACGCATACCGAAGTGATGTTCAGTCCAAAATTTTGGACAGTAAAATCTGTTGCAATTCATCTAACATTTGCATCGATGTAATACCTTTAATTTGTGGTTAATATTTAGTTATATAGCAAAATATGTCCTGGCCTAGAATCTTTTGTAGCTATTGAAAAATTTCGTTTATTAGAATGCCTGCGCATTAAACTACTGAATTAAGAATTATAAAGTTTATGAGCAAAACCGAATTATATTTTGCTACGATTTTATTGCTAACTTCAAACTGCACAGTAATAATGTTAAAACTGAGCGTTAATCATTTTTGAAATTATTAAGTAATACATGCTTTTCTTTTTCTAGGGTGATGATGATACTGTTAGAGATAATAGAGTTATAACTTTAAAGTTGTTAAAAATATGGCAAAAAGATATTCATACTGATAATACACTGAAAACAATTGCCTGTTTAACAAAAGCATTTCATGCTGCTTTAATTAGGGTTTCTTCGGATGAAAATGAAATTGCAGAATATAAAGTTGATGGTATGTATATTTTATTATAATAATCAGGGTTGCACTGATTTAAATCAAAGGGGTATTTTACGTCAGTTATCTGGTATTAAAAATCAAATCATAATGAAAATATTTATTGAACCATTTATAATCTGTATATTAGAATTAAATAACAAACACAGTACAATGAAATAAATCTTTGGAAATGAACAAATGTTTCAGCATAGATCTATATATTTTTTATCAGAATATCAAACTTAAGAGTTCAGTTGTTTATACAAAAAAAATTACTAATTTGACGGCTTTTTCGGTGCCCTAGCGATTCCGAATTTTTGAGTGCACTAATCCAAATGTCGAAGAAATTCTGTCCACGCTTGCTGATAAAGCACTTGCTGTTAAATGTTGAACTACAATTCTTTTCTCCGCTTCAAAAAGATTGTTTTTTTTTACATTCTGCATTTAATTAAAAAATCGATTTTTTGTTTTTTTTTTAATCATGATTTTTATGCAACCCTGATAATAATTAATATCAGAAAGACCGAGCCTCGCTCGGTTAGTATGGTAATTTAAGAAAAAAATATAATTTTCTTATCGTCAGAGTATACATGTGGCACAAACTCTGTATTAATTCCACAAACATTACTATTCACACAAGCAACTTTCATTTTATTCACATTCGTAATGATACTTTGTCATATATTCTTTTTTATTCTTACCATTTCGAAACATTCATTTAAGATGGCCGAACCATCTTAATTGACTTACACGCACCAACTTTTGCAACATTTTTTTAATTTTTTATAGTATAATATATTTATTAAATTTATGTTCTAGGTTCTTCTATATTTAATGGTGTTGTTCAACTTTGTGTATTGGAGTTAGGGCCAGCTTTAAAAAGATATCTTAAAATTTCGTCCGGTTCTAAACTACAACCACATAAATGCAAACGTTTTGTTAAAATTAGGACATTACTTCGTAGTTATTTTGCAGATCTTTTGAAGGTAAATATTCATTACTATATCTTCAGAAAATTTATATTCCAATTCTGTTCGTATCTCGTACGAGTTGTAGTGTTACTAGATATTCTGGCACGTATTCTCACCTCACTTTTAAAAGTGATTTTTGTCAAAATTACTTTTGACATTTACTTAAATTTACTTATTAAACAATTTTAATTAGTTTATTTGAATTTTATAGTAAGATATGAAAAAAGAAAATATTAAAAACAGAAATACTATTCATATTTGATAAGAGGTAGAAGTAAAAATTTATTTTAAAGCAAAAAATAAAAGCACTTTTTCATAAACAAAAGAGGTGAGAATACCTTTTTATATCAAAAGAAGAAGTACTAGAAAAACAAATAATATTTTGTAACGCTCCAAGTTTTATCAAATGTGCACAAAATTACAGAATTAGTTTTTCTTATACAATATTTTTAATCAAAGATTAAATATTCTGTCTTTTTACATCAAAAGTAATTAACAAAAGGTTAATAAAACTTAACTGATTAGATGTTAAATCTTTTTTCGAAATGTCGGCAATGATTTTTCTATTTAAAATACACCATGGTTTGCTTCTTAAATATTTAAGTGACAATCTAAAATTTAATAGTAGCATGCATGATAATTTTTATATATATTTCACATGGGATGACTGCATTATAATAAATTGCCGACATATATTAAAGAGTCAAAGAATTTAAAATTAAATTTTTTAACCATAATAAATTTGATGCAAATTAATAATTCGTTGATAATTAAGTAAATTGTATGCTACAGTAGTAAATTTTCTGTAATTCTTATTATAATGTATTACGATGTAATTAATTAGCCTAAAAAGCTAAATAAAGTTTGATTTGATTTAGAAAAAGATAGAATTTTTGGAGAGTTATAGGATTAGTTTAGTTATATTTTTAATGAAAGAACTGATTGTTTTTAGTTATTGGGCGGTGTAACATCAACAAACATAAGAAATGTTTTATTAAAACACTTACACTATATGTCATCATTTCTTACATCATTTACAACTGTAACACGAAAGATTTTGAAACGTGTTATACATTTATGGGGAACTGCCGACGAACAAGTGCGTGTAATTGCATTTATGTGCATATTACGTATCACGAATAATCAGCAAACAAGCTACCTTGATATGGTCTTAAAGTCAATGTATATGACTTATGTGAAAAATTGTAAATTTATGAGTAAAGGCACACTACCGGGCATCAATTTCATGCGACGTTCTTTAACGGAAATGTTCGCATTAGATGTAAATATTTCTTATAAACATGTATTTCTCTATATAAGACAACTTGCGATACATTTACGGAGTGCAGTTACTCTCCATAAGAAAGAAAATATACAGGCTGTTTATAATTGGCAATTTGTTAATTCGATGCATTTGTGGTCGAATTTATTAAGTGTTACCTGTAATAAACAACAATTACAGCCTTTAATTTATCCGTTAGTGCAAATTGCTATTGGAACGATTAAATTAATGCCAACCGCACAATATTTTCCATTAAGATTTCATTGTCTACAGATTTTGACTGACTTGTCAAGAGATACAGGAATATTTATTCCTATTTTACCATTTCTACTCGAGGTACATTTTTGAATATACTAAAATAGAATGAATAGAATCACACACACGACGTGGCTGAAACGGAACATATTTATTACAACACTATGTAATAAAATTTAAACTTTTGTTCCTGAACAAAAAGTATTATTTTTCAATTGCTTATATCGAAAGTAAATGGAAAAAAGACAAATCTATTTTACTCTTCAAACTTTGCTTTTGTGATCTGGAGATTCAATTTAAATTAAGTAATGAGTCAACTAAGTCAACTGTGACTCATTAGTAATCTCTCAGACGATTGGGTTTTATATAATACAATCATAAAGAGTCTGCAGCTTTTAAGTATTTTCAACATTTCTATGCTTTCTGAGGCAATGGTCAAAATTTGTTTACATATAAAATATAGGTTAATTTCAAAATTTCATTCTAGATCACAAAAGTAAAATTTGAAGGTAAGCAATTAAAAAATAATACATATCACCCAGGAACAAATAAATAACGTAAATATTTTTTTTGACAATGCTAACAAACAGTTCCTATTGTAATCATTTCAGTAATTTTCTGATTCTATGCAGCCTATTTTAATACTAGTTACGGTATAATTTTTTGGTTATTTCTAATTTAATAATTGATTTTTTTTTCAAGGTATTAACTAATTTCGATTTCAATAAAAAACATAAAAAGGTTTCAATGAAACCATTAGAATTCACATGTTTATTAAGATTATCAAAATCACAAATGATGGAAAATGGTTTTAAAGATACTATTATCGATACTGTATACGGATTACTTTTAGAATATCTTGCAAATCAATCATATTCAATTAGTTTTCCCGATGTTACATTGTTTTGTGTCGTTCAGGTAGGATTTAATTTTTTGTTTATTTTGTTTTTGCAAAAATATTGATTTAAATATGTTCACAGATGAAACAGTTTTTAAAAAAATGTTCTGTGTCAAATTATACTAAAAAATTGCGACAATTACTGGAAAAAATCGAACAAAACTCAAAATTCATCGAAAACGAACGAAAGAAAGTGACATTTAATATAAACGATTTTAAACAAATTGATGCTTGGGAAATACAAATAAAAATTAAAGAAACACCATTGTCGCAATTCTTTGATACCTGGAATAAATTCCGTACAATTAAAAAACGTAAACAAGTCACAGATAATGATAAACTTGGCGATTACAATTTACCGCAGTTAAAGAAGATTATTAAAAAACCAGTTGAACCGAAAGCAAATAATGGACCAGTTGAATTATTCCCATCCGATAGCGAAAGTGACAATGATATCGGTTTCAAAGATAAGAATGATAAAGAAGAATTAAAACAAAAGAAAGTGAAAAAACAATCGAAAAAGTCGAAGAAAGAAGAGAAAGTAACAGAAATTAATAATGAAGAAATGTTAGACGAAGATAATACGGAAAAAGATGTTGTTCAGGATATTAAATTATCAGATTGGTAAAAAAGAAAATATTTTTATATTAAGTTGTGTACATAAAGATTCTTACATATTAATTAATTATGTATTAATTTTTTAAAATAAATATATTTCCAAAGTTACATAATGTGCTGCAACATTCATTTGATAAATAATAATAATAGTAAAAATTCAGTTTGAAGTTGTGGCTGCTCTTAATTAAAAGTGTTTATAAAAGCGGCTTAGTTTATTGCTAACAAATTTATAAAATTTCTAAAATTTTATTTAACAATATTTTATTATCTACAATATAGTTAAAAATTCTAATGCTTCTGTATATTTTAAATAAAAGGAAAAATAGCATTTTATTTCCGTAAATTAAATTTGATTTTACGGGTAACAAATTTTTTATGCATATGTTCAATTAGAAAAATAAATACAGCAACCGATATTCCATAAAGAAAAACTAATACAGCCGGATAGAAATCTACTATACCTACGCTTGTAAAGCTAGCTGCAATATGAGAACATTGCGGTTTTGGATAAAATCTTCGTAAATATCTTACTTCAATACCATTTTCACCCAGTCTTAATAATCTAGTAATAATTAAAATGAAAAATAATTTATTTGGCGTTATCATTTCACTTGTACTTACCCCACTCTAAACATTTCACTAAATGGAGTATCTTTTGCAGCTGCCATCCAACCAAATTCTTCCTAGAATTTATTTTCAAAATTAAAATTTATAATACGTATCTCGACACGCACCTATGTGGTACAAACTCTTTCCATTTACGTAGAAATTAGTTTTCGCCAAACATTCCTTTCCAGATAAAATTTTTTTGCTTTATTTACATCAGTGAATCTCAACCTTTTTTTTGGTACGGTACACTTTTAACAATTTCAAAATTTGGCGGCACACTAACAAGATAAGTTTAAAAGAATTTTACATACTTATAAAAATACTAAAAAATTGTTAAAAAAAGCGAATCATATATTATTTTTATTACCTTTGAATACGTTTTATTTAAGTTTGAGATCACAATACTGCATAGCAAATATATAAATTCAAGAAATTGCTGTATAAAATAATAATAAATAATACAAAATAATTTTTATTGTTTACATTTTTAAAATTTGGCGGCACATTTCAAGAATTTCGCGGCACAGTGGTTGAGAATCACTGATTTACATTAATGGTACTTCTCTTACATTTGGAAACATTCGCTTACGCAAAATAGTTAATCATTCATTCATTAACTCATCGGGATGTCTACGCAAATTAACATCTTCCATATCATTCATACATACATACACAATCACGCCATGTACCCAAAAGGATGTAGCACAAACTCTCCACTATCCCGAAATACATTATTAATTAAGCGGTAAAATAATAAATAAACTTACTTCAAATGCACCAGTTATAATATTGACATCGCATTTCTCGTGCTCATGGAATGTTTTCATAATATAGTAATAAGCTGAACCTTCATCAACGTGAAAAGCAAATAATCCTTTACGGACTTTTTCAATACCATCTTGTAAATTAAAATAGCCGTGTGGACCAATTTTTTGTTGGTATATTGCTTGTGGAATTGGTCGGGTTGAGTTCTAAATTTATTTCGCATTATTATAATCAATAGAAAAAATAATTATTATTATTTTACCATAAAATATTGATAATTGTAGGAAATATTATTGCAACCAACTTTCAAACGACTATGGAGTAAATCTTCCATTGTTTTAATAATATCTGAAGTTGATTGTAATAAAGCTACAATATTTGCTGAATACGAAACGTATAAAAACATTAGAGCTGTAAATATTAAAAGTGTTAGGGTTCTGCCTGGAACTCCTGTTGGTACAACATCGCAACCTATATTTACATATTTCGAAAAATGAATATTTTTGAAATAATGAGGGGAAAATAAGAATTTAGACAATACTGGACCTTGTTGACAAACTGCAGCAGCCATTAACAATATAATATTGCCAAATCTGACCTTTTCCATTTCCTAAAAATTTTTGTTTTCAAATAATTTAGCTTTAAACATTGTTATTATTGTTGTTACCGGATTTCGTGGATTTTCATAATGACTAGATATTAGTAAAAGAACTGTAGATAAGATAACAATTCCTAAAGATGACATCCAAACAGTCCATGAAAATGGCAAAGCGTAAATATTGTGATCGTATGATAAAGGTGGCTTACGAAATAAGAAAGCAATTCGGCTAGGATTTGTTAGTTTTAAGAAATTGCCAATATCAACTCGTTCTCGAAAGAAAAACATTGGTGTTCCTGTTTTAAATTATTACAGATAGTTTTAATTATCGAATTTATTTTAATTAAAATTTAAAAATTGATTGATTGAAAAAGTATTGATTGATTTTATTTTAGGTGTATATTGTGGGCGTGTTGAAGAAGCGCATATAGCCTTTTTGTGTACATTGCATAAGCGCATTAAAATATGTTGAATTAAGCGTATCATGATTATATTGAATAACATAACTAAACTATGACTTAACTAACCTAACCTAAGCAAACCTAATATTTTTATGCACTTATTCAATGTTTTTAATTGCACTTATTCAATGCTGATTTTCTGCGCTTATGCAACGTTTTTGTTACCCAATTGTGTATTAAAAAATGATCATGTAACAACAAAATAAATTTGTGACTGCCATTTTTTTTTTAAGTATGTTCTGTGCGAGTTCTATGCAGTTCATTTTTTTTTGTAACAATTTTATAACAAAATTGTTTATGATGGGATGTTTATAAATATAAATTAGTGCAAAATTATTTAAAATACGAAAGTGTGATTTATGAATCCCATTGGAATTAAGGAGATTTGCATTTGGATCAAAAAGTGAGTATTTGTTTTTAGTTGTTGTTATAAGTTATGATTGAATTTTTATGGTTACTAAAATATTAAATATGTGTTACTACAGAATTTCATATGTAGAACAAAGTCATTATATTATTAGTAAAATAATGATGTTATTATTGTATAATAGTAATAACAATATGTTGTCTATCATTGCAATTCCAGTCAATATAACATATTGTTAAACTTTTATAAAAACTTTATACTCGATTTCTTTTAAAATAAATCTGTTAATTTCGGATTTGAAGAAAATTATTTTATTTTATGTTAATTTTGGTAAAAATTGTTTTATCTTGAAGAAAAAAAACTATATCGTTTATATTTTTAAAATTTAATTTGGAACGCTTGAAAAAAATATAGCTAACTTAACTATGAGTAGAACGCTCTTTTTATGTTATTAAATAATTTTTTTCTGTAAAAATTTATGAACGATAATGAATCTGAACCTGATATATCGGCTTCTTTTCTTTGAATAAATCCCGCCATACCACCCCATTGTCCAGTATCTTCTGATCGAACACCCCATTGATCAGCTTCTACAATAACCATTGTTGAATTCATGTAATCCATTAATGCTGTATCTACTCCATATTGTGTTTTTGTTACTAAATCTTCATTTTGATATCTAATTACAGAAATATAACAATGTTAATGAATTAGCATATTCTAATTTATCAGATAAAATGTTTTGAAATCGTATTAAGGGCGGAACTTTATGTAAATATATGAAAATTAATGGATTTTTGAAATTTTTTTGAAGAAATGATTGAACCAATTTTTTTGAAACTTAGAATATTTCATTGTACAATTTTAGTTTTTTAAAAATATTCTATAAATATTTGTTGTAGTAATTTGAAACAAAATCCTGTTTTTAATAATGGCAGTTTGAAAAAAAAGTTTGCAATATTGTTGACCAAAAAAATAATAAATAATTAAACAATATTTTTTATTAAAATAAGTCCATACAATTAAGAAAAATGTTAGGAATTAGTTTATGTAAGATCAAATTTGTCGGTTAATATTTTTTGTTAGAATGTATTTACGCCGATTTGAAAAATCAAACGCGTTTAAAGTTATGTTAAGCAACTTAGGAGAAAAACCGGCTGTAATCGCTATAATTTGACACAATATTTGTATAGTATTATAGGATCGATTTACCTGAAGTCGTCTAAATGGTTATAGGTATTGTTATGTTCAATAACACAAACAATTCTAATATTAGAACGTTTCAAATTTTTCCTTCTGAAAGAAGTAACATTTTGTTTTCTCTGAATTTCTAAACCAGTCTCTTGTCGCCATTGACCATATATTTCTCGATCTATAATGATTTAAAAAGTTTATCTCTATTCTTAAATTTAATTAATAAATTTATTTCACGGCCTACCAATTGTAAAATTTTCATTAACTTTATAGTATTGCCAGATTGTTATAGACTTATCTATATTTTCAGCACAAAATACTTCACTATCCACAAGTATTTCAAAAGGAAATAATATTTTTTTGTAACTATCGACATATAAACTATTTTCAGATGAATTTCCATAAAACTGTTTTGAATTAATTAATAACCATTTGTATGGGAATCTAAATGCGTACATTTTATTAGCCTGAAAATTTTCAATAAATATTTATTTGTAAATTGATAATATTTTTGTTATATTACTTTTTCTAAAATAGTTTCCGAATTTTCACAGCCAATATCAACTACTATAAAATCAATATTGGTAATATTTTTGAATTGTTTAGTGTACGTAAAATCAGTATTCAATAATAAAAATTTCGGATTATTTCCAAAATATAATTTGTGAGATAGAATTTTAATATCTTCTGCAAAAAATCAAAACAATTATATGTTAAAATGATTTTCATAGAAGTAATGGGGCACATGCACATTATTTTCAAATAATTTTTTTACAAGTACCCAATTGTAATTATTTACCGTAAGACCAACAATGGTTGAACGATATAGTACCATGTTTATCTTCGAAGAAATCTGATATAAAATGTGGAAATATAGTCTCTCCACAAATGTTTTGTAAAACTAAATTAAAAATAATAATTTGCTCCAATAGCATCATGTTTTTAAAAGCAAATATATTTCGAAATATGATTGGAAAAACTGTAAAGTTGTCGTTTATATTTACTGAAAAAATCAATTTTCATCAATTTTTTCTAGTTGTGATTTCATACTATTTTCTCATTATTTCTAAATGATATGATATTACTAGGCTTATGAAAATATAACTTGAAAAATAAGAAAAAGTATTCGAAATTGCCTATTTTTAAAAATATCTAATATTATATGGCAAGGAATGAAGAGGAATATCAAGAAAACAATTTAGTTCTATATTACATTAATTTCTTTATTAAATATTTTTCATACAAAATTTCTGCAATTTGTGCTAATAAAAATTTCATATTTAAATTAGAACAGTTGCATATTTTCCTTACAAAAAACAAAACATTCTAGTCACTTTTATAATATGTAAAAAAATATTTTAAATTTAATTCTTATTTTGTAACACTTCTATATTTTATACTTTACACAAAAGTCTTTTTTTGGCACTCTGCTTTTCAAGCCCAAACCCTAAATTATTAATTAATTAATTAGGACCAGAATAAAATACAATTATTTTATATATATAAATATTAAAATCTAATATACATATACAGTATGATATATTTACAAATATTTATCCATAACTATTTTCTCAGTCATTGGAGTTTTTTTTTTTAAGATTTTGTCGTGTAAATTGTAAAAGTTATAAATAATTTTTGTTAAAAATTTACGTAGATTATACAACATAAATTATTATTTTAACAAAAATACGTAAATTTTCTTTTACATAACATATCAGACACAAATCCTGAGTCAGAAATAATCGGTATTCATATTTAGTGATGCTGATAAGTAACATTTACCCGGTAATAGTACCTTCAATATTACCAATACAAAACTACCTCAAAATTATTATATTGTACATAAGTATTTCTTAAAGCGATAAAGAGTTAAATATACAGAAACTTTAATTTTTTTTAAATATTTATATGTTTAATGGATGATTTTTATTTGTTATACACTAATATAAATACAAGATAAATCTTTATAACTTTAAAATTGATTTTAATTTTTGCAAGGAATGTATTTGGTTATAAAAAGAAACGGATTTTAGACTTGATTCAAATATCCAATTTTTTCTTTTTCGTGGTAAGTTACGGTAATATTTCCGATATAAATTACCGGTAATTTAAACATCACTTTGTAGTTTTAATCACCAATTTCTTGTCTCATATTAAGTTTAAAAAATTGCTTAAAGCAAATTGTCAAAATTGTGAATGCTGTATTACAAATATTACGTATAAAATAAAATATATATTTTCAAATAATAAATATAAAATTTATAATTATTTGTACAGCAATATTATTCTCGTTATTTCTTGTTTTGTTTGTCTTAAAATTGTACGATATAAATTATAACAACACATATAAACTTTATACATTATAACAATAATAATAATTATAGAGTCACTTTGAACATTCTGCAAACATTAGGCACTTAGCGTAATATAAATAAAGGCACAATAATAAGTGTCGAACACTTTGGTTATGGAATTTTCCTGATATTTTGGGGATGTTACTATAGGGAATCAAATCCTGATATGTCGCTGCCCTAAAAAAGATATTAACAAAGTTTTTAGTAAAATCGTAAGAAATTAGAGTTTAGTTTTTTGTCCGAAATAGACACCTGGTCAAAATTAACGCACCATTTAAATTTAAATATTATATTGGATTGGTGCATAATTATAAGGCGTTTTTGTTAAAAAAAAATATGTTAAAAATGTTATTGTTGAATTTTTATGTTTCTTTTATCATAATAAATATTGTTTAGAAAAAACGCCTAATAATTATGCATCAACCTATTACTTATAATTTTAATTTTCCGCATTACATTTATATTTTTTGAAATAAAGTAATCAGATATTTTAAAAATTATGGAGAATTATATAAAAGAAACCAAACTATGATTTAATAAAATTTGTAAAGAGCACAATATATTTAATGGATTCAAGCATTGTTAGTAACATTGGACACCTTATAATAGAATCTTGTCCAAAATATGATAAAGCGTCATCAAACGCAGACATTTGTAAATTTCTTATTGTGTCTTATTCCTGTTTAATTGATCAATTTAAAACTTAATTTATTTGAATTTTTTCAGTGAACAATATTTGATTCCATTTATCAACAAAATTCAAAAATAATGTGTTAATTTTGTCCAGGGTTGTATTATTATATAAATATAATTTAGAGTTTTAAAAGTTTTTTAGTAAAGGTTCTTTTTGATTTATTTTTTAAATTATATATTATTATTTTCAAGAATTTTCTTTCTGTGGTTCCTATTCTCAAACCTACAATATTATGAGCCTAAACTTATCGTCGTTTGGTAATTAAAATAATTTTTATCACAATAAATATCATGGAAATTCATAATGATATGAAAATTCGTTTACTTCATTTACCCTGTCTGGCTTGTACAAATGCGTATGTGGTAATAAAAATGTTGAACCTAAATCTCTTTCCGCCATAGTATTGGCTTCCTAAAATAGTAAAAAGATTATTAATAAAAATATAAATATTTATATGTTTAAAATTCCGCTTACAGCATAAACTGTGTTAAGTCGAAACTAAAATATTATTTTGTTAGTTTTTTTTTTTTTTTTGTAAAGATTGAAATTTCTACTTTTTATATTTATAAGACACATTACTACTTTGATTCAAAACATATTTTACTAATTATTATATAATGAAAAATCACGTTTTCTATTATAAGCTCAACAATTAGTTTTAATTTTCTCATTATCAGGTTTTTGAACTTAACACACTTTACGTTTTAAACACAGAATTAATATATTACATCGTTATTATGATGTGAAGAAGGTTTTGAATCGTAACCATTTCTTATAGACTTTGTCGGAGGTTGTATTGTCGTTTCATCGTAAGATCGTGCTTCGGAAACAGTCCTAGAATGATAAAGATGAAATATTTAAAGATCTACATATAAATATATTCAAAATTATTCTAAAAGAATTTTTGATTACTCATGCATTCTACAGTGTCAATGAATTTACAAATTGTATTATTAATATTTTTATATCTGTATAGCTGTGAATGTAAGATGTTTATCTATATGCCTTTGTTGTTTTTTGACTTAAGTTTATGTACTTTTATTTTTGTATTTACGACTTTAATAAATAAATCATAAATATTTCAGTTACTCCACTTATCTACTCAACGACTTGATTTAAAATTTCAAATTGAAACTTACAAGACTTTTGTAATATCTAACCAGTTATCAACTGGATCGTTTTCATCATCTGGAATTGTTTTTCTCAATGTCGTAAATTGTGACTGTGTTCCCGTACTTGACAATAAATCAGCACTGATTTTTTGAATCAACGTAGCATTTTCACTCCGATCTGCTTCCGTTCCACATGTTGTTGCTATGGTACCCAGAGTTCCCATGTTGTTTGCACAAACTGTTGCCGATACTTCAAAACCAGCTGATACTAGAGCCCCTAAAAATTTGAAATTGAATTTAATAAATTTCTCTAAAATCAGCTTTACTTTTATATTTTACCTGTGGAAATTTTTCTACTTGTCTTCACACATGATTCACTCGGTGTGTTACTATGCTTTCTCCTTACATTATCCTGAAAAAGATGGTTAATTTAGTGAAATATTCTTGCAAAATGTATGTATTTAGTTTTCTAAACTCTAAAAAATATATGTAATTTTACCTACAAACAATGAGACACTATGATGCCCAGTATTTCTAGGTATATTACTCGACTGCTGTAATTGCACATAATTGTTTAAAAATACATAATATCAGAACTGTTACAAACATTATTTAATATGATATTGCCAACGGATGGAAAAGTACATATGTATGTATAATATTACAGTCTTTTTTTTAGTAAAGAGTTTTTTGTAAATTTATAGAACTTCCATAAATAGGTAAAATTTGTTTAGTTCTATAATAATGGCATACATTAAAAAATTTACATAAAAGATTTTACAAATATTACAGATATTAATATGCAAGCTGTAATTTTGCAATTTGCAGAAAGTAAGCAATTTTACATACTTATTAGGTCATTTTTACTTACGTTATGTACTTATTATGAATTATATAAAAATTGCAGAATTTTGAGGTAGAAATACAGAATATTTATAGTAAAATAAAATTACAGATTTTTTATAGTAAAATTTTGCCATTATTTTTCTGTAATTTCGCTATTTTTTTTTTTTACAGTGTACCTTGTTAGGAGAAGGTCCAGCATCTAAATAGCTTAGTAATTTGGCTTCGTTGCTGCTAGCAACAGAATTTTTTCGTTTATCGAATGAAGTAATATTTAGCAATGGTGAAGTCGGAGGTGCTGGATGATATTTAGCTCTTGGAATCATTACTGTTAAAGAACGATCCTTCTGCTCACATGAAGTTGATGCTTCGTTTTCTATATTATGGCTTACTGTTGGTGTTGATTTTTTTAAAGCACCTTTTAGCTTTTTATTTTTCTGAAAAATCATTTAATACATAATATAATATAACCGTACATAATATATGATAATAAGAAAATACCTTTTGGACATATGGTAAAGTACCAGAACCTTCCGAACTAGTATCCTGTATCATTGCTCGTCTATCTAATGTACCGGCCCTTCTGGCAGCAATAACAGCTCGATGTGGCAAGAAACTCATTCCACTCGCGATACCAGCGCTTTCTGGACGCCTACGTTTCACACAAGTTAGTACTATGCATATTAATAGCAAGGTGAATAGTATTGCTCCCAGTGTCACCAAAGCTATTAGAAGTACTGAAAAAAAAAATCAATCGAAATTTAATTATCAAAAGTATTGCGATTACTATTTCATTAATCAATATATCAGTAGAATAACGTCATCAAAAATAATAATTAAAACACACTGACATCATATTTACTGTATATTGTTTATATATTTAGTTAATTTCAATGTACCGTTAAAAAGAACTAGATTTAATCAATTATTTTTTCTTAATACAATTTATAATAATTACTGTAAAAACTCAACATTAAATAGACTAATGTTTACGTATAATTTGCACTTTAGTGAAACTGATATTTAAACAACAATATCAATAACTAGGCTATTATTGAACTATATATTAGTAGTACTAAATTATGCATTTTATATAAGTAATTATTGCTGTTTTGTATCCTATTATGTCAACAATCGTGTTATTTTGTTATATTTATAATATGTAATAATTGTAATGAATTATTGTAAATCTATAATTGGTTTAGGCCATTGATTTACTCAATAATAAATAAATAAAAAATCTTAAACATTCAACAAAAATTTTTTTAACTAGTATAAAATTTAAAAACTAGTTATTTATAATAATATAATGATCACATGAATCTTCTGATATAATCGATGAGCTGCGAGATCTAGTTTACCTTTGAGATTGATGTGACAATTCTCTCCAGCATACCATTGGAAGCATTCGCAAAGAACTTGTTCATCGCCTCTTGTATAACACGTTCCATGATAGTGACATTTCTCACATCCGATTAATTCTGCTGAACAAATTCTTCCCGGATACAAAGGATTCTCTGATAAATCAGCGAAACCTTCTCTGCAACTACACGTGTATGTTCCTTTCAAATTGAAACATTGTGCATGCTCTGAGCAATCGTGGAAGTTCAAATTTGTACATTCGTCAAAATCAAATGCTTGTAGTTCTTCAACGTGATTCTTATCTGCGTAAATATTTGTTCCTCCAAGACTGTAGTTACTGTTTCGTAGATATTTTTTAAAGACTTCTTTCAATCTTGTTTCATCGGTATTGTCAGATAATTGCACGTAGAAGTTGCTAGTGACGCCGTCTTCTTTATTCGGTTCGAATTCGTTGACTTGAATACCATGGTATATGTCTCTTAAATCAGATTGCATAACCATTCGGTCTAGACCTTCATGCGTAGCAGTTGCTAGTCTTATGTATTGTGGAGAAATTGGATCTGAAAATGCTGGTTTGAAACGAAGAGTTTCTTTTCCGTATTGGGATAGAGCAATCTTCATGCGATAGGTATATGTGGCTATAATAATATTACATTATTTTAAAATTAATTTGTTGAATTCTTATTTTATTATAAATTTTACTTACGTTTGCAAGGCCTATCAGGGAACATACGAGCAAATCCAGGTCGACACACGCATCTCATAATACCTTCTACTCTTTGACATAATTCATTTCTTGACGCTTTGCAATCTGGTTTACACTCAGTACTTACTCCTGGAGGAGAAATATTAGGTGATTCCAAGCTAGGAGGTGATGCAATTAAGATACCTCCTAATAATACTCTATTAACGTCATTGTTATTTAAAACTTCATCTCTATGTGGATGATCATAATCATCAACTTTAACAGTTTCAGAACTACTATGATCTTTGGGTATTTTAATAATGTTTGGTTTTTTATCTGTCATTACAACAAATATCGAATCATTTTCTTTATCCAAGTTATGTTCCGAAGAAGTTTCTTCCGATGAAACAGGGGCATCAGTGTCGTTGATAATATATTCATCTAGATCGCTAAAATTTTCATTTATAATAGTTGGTATTACTTCCGGATGTAAAATAGCAGTTGCTTGTACTGGAAATGCGGGATATGACGAAGTATCAAGAGTTTCTTGTGAATTACTTATAGTTGTGGTTACAGTTTCAACAATACTTGTAGGTTGAACCAAAGTGTGCGTTTGTGTGACGGTATCAACAATTGTCGATGTTCTTGTCTTTGTAACTAACAATGTTAATGTCGATGGCGGTGAACCTAAACTCTTAACAACTGTTGTTTTTGTTGTAGTAACAGTTAATGTTTGAGTATGTGTTATATATTTTGTTGGAAGAATGATTTTAGATTCTTTTATTTGTGTTGGGACTTTAGATAGTTTTGTAGTACCTGATGAAGAAGTAATTACATCATTATCTACTATTTTTATTTCATTACCAGCGTGATGAATACCTGTACTGTATTCTTGAGGCAAGGTACTTGTGGGTACTATATCTCCTGTAGTAAACCTATTGTCATATATAAATGTTCCTTTAATATCAGTTGTTGTCTTTATTACTTTACTGCTAGATTTTATTGTACTAGTTGGTTTTATTTGAGGATGTTGTGATTTTCTAACTTCAAAAATATTCACATCATTTTTATCTTGTGCAGTAATAGATTTTTCCGTACTTGTTTTAATATCATCTAAAGTTGGATGACCAATTATTATTTCCATTGTTGAGGGTACTGGCTTCTTAACAGTACTTGGACGAATAGTAGTATTATTAATTTTCTTAATATTTTCTGTTGCTTGTGTTTGAACTCTGTCGGTTGTTGTAGTTTCTCTAGATGTAGATACGTATGTAGTAGTAGTTTTTGCTGGTTTTGTCCAGCGGAATATTGGTCTATTTGTTGTTATAATTGGTCTGGCAGAAGTAGTTGTGTATTTTGGATACAAACGCGTTGGAGTTGTCAATTTCTTTGTAGTTAATGATTTAGTAGTAACTTCGATAATATTTTCAGTTGTAGTTGGTGTTTCGAAGGTATATGGTGGAGTTTTCTTTGTTGTTTTTATCGTGAAGATAGGACGATATGTAGATATTTCTACTGGTAATATTGGTTTATGAGTTGAAACTGGTCGATCTTGAAGACCAATTAAGGGTGGTGGACTTAAGCCCATTACTTGCTCATTAAGAACGGCAGGAGTATTATATTCAACCATAGGAACAGGAGGAGGTTTCATTTCTTCCGATGGTGTTTTCATATATGGTCTAGGAGTATTTATTTGTGAATTTAGGTTAAAAACAGGATGGTTATTATTGTAATCTGGTACTGGTAGTGTACTTCCACTTACAGGAAGTCGTTCAGGCTTTGGTGGTTTCATATCAATATCTGGAATTGAAAAACTGTCTTGGCTATTTAAATCTACTTTAGGTGGAGTTAAGTTCTCCATTTGTTTAATACTAGAATCTATTTGAGCTGTTGAAGTATTTATATAAACACTTTCAAAGTTATGTGGATTCATGGATTCGATTATATCGAATATGTCAGCTTTTTCTTTATTATATACTACTTCTTTTGTTAAATCATGTTTATTATGAAGTGTGTTATCTTTCTTATTTTGTATTGGGTTTTCTGTGGTTTTGTAAATATTTTTCTGAATTATTGGTTTCGAATCTAAGCTTATTTGTGTTGTCAAAATATCTTTATTGCTAAAACTGAACGTTTGCTGTGTTGTTGGTTTGTCATTAGCATTTGGTAATCTGGTATGGACTGTATTGAATGGTTGTTCAGTTTGTGAACCAATATTATGAACATTTTCGTATACATTGTGATATGGTCTTGTTGTAGAAGGAATATCATCGATAGAATCTACAGGCATTGAAGTGGGTCTGTGGAATGTTTCTAAATTATAATGATTATTAATGCTACTGGTTCCAACTGCAGGTCGGTTGATTTCTTGAATTGGCATAGAAGTTGAGAAATGCGGACTTGGAATTTTATAATTGGGCGTAGTTCTTACAGGACCGTAAATAATAGGTTTAGGAGTAATTACTTGTGGTTTATTGACATGTGTAGATAAAACAGTACCAAATGGAATATAGGGATTATGAGGTTGCACAACTTCTTTCATTATATTTGGATAATAAATTTCGGTGGAATTTCTTGAATAATTAGGATTGATTTTGTGCTTATTATATCTATCATGTTGATTTGGCCTGAATGGTCGGGCATCTTGACTGGGTTTAATTTGAACAGTATGATAGAATGGACTTGTAGGTATTTTCTTAAATGGAGTTGTGCTAAATTTATCTGTGTATGGTCTTCTTGTTGTTGTTGTAGTGGTGGAAGACGAAATATTCACTTTCAAAATTTCGTGTGGAATTTGTCCTGGCCTTAATGGTCTTGTTTTAGATTCTTGAATTACTTCACCCTCTTCATTTTCGTCGTCTTTGCTGTCGTCTAAATCTTCTCCTGAGTAGTCATCTGGTTTAAAGATAGAAATATCAGGATTGTGGTAATTTGTATGGTGAATATGATTTGGTGCTGAAGTATCGTAATTTAATGGTATTGTGATTGGTTTTGGATAATTATCAGTTCTAATATTATAATGAGGTTTAGGTTTTGCTAATGGAGGCGGCGACATGAATTCCAGCGGATTTATTTTAGGCGTGTAGTTTATTGGTCTGGATTTTAGATGTACTTTCTGTGATGGGGGAGGTGTTAGTTTTTCGAGATAGCCTGGAGCAGGTCTATGCGTATTATGAAGCAAATCTGGTCTACTAGATGGTCTACTATGACTGAATAGGTGATTTGGTGTTTTACTATCGAGCGAAGCATCAAGCACAATTCCATTTGGAACTACATGTTCTTGGGGCTTTATATTTGGCAATGGTTGCGGTGATACGTTAATATTAATATCACTATTTCCAACATGAGCGTAAGTGAAATCTTGCTTGCTGCCAGTGGTAAATTTAGGTGGTGGAGGAATGTTAAATGATACTGGTTTGATATTGTTAATGGGGAAATTATTTTCGTGTATATTAGGATGAGGATGATTATGATAATTTTGTTCTTTTTCCGTGATAATATTATACGATAGTGGTGGTGAATTAATATGTGATCCTGGATAAGTACCATGATTGATTACATGAGCATTGACATCTTCTCCGTTATTAATCATTCCAAACGAAATTGGTGGTACGTGAACGTTAATATTATGATTTATGATGTGAGAATCAACATTAATAATTTCATTTGATGGCTTCAAATGATCATGCTTTACTACACCAAATGATAATGGCGGTGCATTCACATCAATACCGTGATTTATAGCTTGATTATCAACATTGATTACTCCACTTACAGGTTTTTGATTTGACGATTCAGCGTATCCATTATAAACGGAAGCCAATTGAGGAACACCATTACTAAAACTTTCGATACCCATAAAACCTGGACTGTTTTCTGGTTCTGGATATGGTGATGGATCATCGAAGTATTGACCATTTTTATGTGGTTCAGTTGCACCTCCGAAGATTAAAGCCGTTGTGCTTCCATGCGGTATAATAACTTTAGCTACTTGTGATGGTTGAATGTTTACTAAAAGTGGTTGACCAGTTGAACGTTCTATTACTTCTGGAAGTGAAATTGGATCACCAACTGGTGGTTTTAATTCAGCATCTCTTACTGGTTGCGCAAAAACAAAGGTTGGTGCATTTTGAATTGGGTTTGTTGATTGAACTGAACTTGATATCCACTGTTGTTCATTTATAGGAATATTCAATTTTTGATTATTAATTTCATGATTAATAGCAACATTATTTTGTGTACTGCTTAGTGATATTGGTATATTTGAAAATTGTGGAACAGTAATAAATGGTATTGCATGTTGTTGTTGTTGCTGTTGTTGTTGTTGTTGTTGTTGTTCTTCTGTGAAATGTTGCAACGGTATTGCTGGAACATTTAAAAGTGACCCATAATTCTTATTTTTCTTATTTTGGTTTGGTTGTTCGTTAGGAATTTTAGACCAAATATTATTTGGTGGTGATGGCAATGGTGGAGGTTTCATTCCAATAGGAATTTCATCTTCCGGTTGTGTATTTTTATGCAATTGAGGTATTCGAGGGCCTAATATGGCTGGTTTTCCAACAATTACGTCAGAGTTAGCTGTTATTACTTGTCCAGGTGATATTGGAATTCCTCCATTAACTAAAGGACTTTCATGAGTAGGTTTCCCGATAACGACTTGATTTTTATATTTTGTCCCTTCGTTAATCCATTTATTATTGATTTGTGGTGGTAGATTTAAATCGAAAGTAGCAATATTTTGACTTTCTGCACTTTCTAAGCCATCTTCTATAAAACCACCGACAGGAATGTAAATTGGAGAACGATTTTGATTATCTGTATTAACAGGAGGTTTTGATGTTGTCACTTTATTATAAGGAGTACTTGTAGTTGTAGTAACATTATCATGACGTCTGTTATTTTTTAAATTATTTTGTATTAAACCAGCCATTGCATTTATTACTGGTGTCAATGCATTTAAATTATTTATGTTTAAAGATCCTAAAATATTGGATACACCACCAGTTGCAGGTTTTACAGCTGTTATTGGCTTACTTACAGCAGCAGCTATTGGTTTTCCTACGTTATCGGCAGCAGGTTTACTGATATTGCTATTTGCGGGTTTTCCGCTACCATTTACAGGTTTTCCACTATTATTTGCAGGTTTTCCACTATTATTTGCAGGTTTTCCAGCTGCGTTCTTATGACTAATTTTTTTCTTTGGATCAGAAACTGGTATTACCGTTGAATTGCCTTTTTTATCTTTAACAACTATTACTTGATCACCAGGAAGTAATGTTGCTCCAGTAGATATTACAGTTTTTGATCCCAAAATAGATGTAACATAATTCAAAGATTGTGCTGCAACTGACTGATCTTCTTGAACTATTTCAGAACTTAATAATGAGCTTAGTTCATTTTTCACGGTTGATTTATTGATCTTACTAGGTTTACTTGTCAATGTTGGTGTTATCAAATTATCAATTTGGTCATTTTCATCAAAAAATATGATAGTGGAACCAGTAATTACACTAGGTGAAGATGGACCTAATTTTTGTGTAGAACTTTTGCTTGGATTTAAAGATGTTTTAGTTGCTTTAATTTCTTTTTTTGGCACAGCTGTTACTTCTAATTCTTCACCACCATGTAAAGTAGCAGTAGTTATTACACTTTTCAAAGAATTTTTCTGAATGGATTTGCCTAGATTTTGTACAAATGTAGCATCTAAAATATTGTGCGATACTTTTTCTGTTACAACGTTTTCTACAACTTTCGTATTTGAACTAACAATTGGGGATTTCAAATTACTTTGTTGGGTATCTTGTAGAAACGTTGTGAAATATGTATAAGTTGTTTGATACGTTTTTGTTGCAAATATTTCTATTGGCACATTAGCAGATTTAGATGGATTTGTCGAACTACTAATAGGTGTGGTAACTATAACATTTTTTGTCGATGTAGAAATTTGTGTTCTTTTCGGATGTAAATATAATTTTTCAGTTACAATATCACTAGAAGTTGATACGTTTGTTCTTACAACAGTTTGACCATTTTCTAAGAAAGTGTTATAATAAGTGTAAGTTACAAAATATGTTTTAACAACATCTGTAGTTGTATAGTCTCTTGTAGCTGTTGGAGATATATCGTCTACATCCAAAATATACGAAGTCATAACTGACGTTCCTTTCGGCGGAATTGATTCTGTAATCACTACTTGAGTTAGTACATCTTTTGTACTTACAATTTTCTTTAATGTGCCTTCAGTTAATGTTTTTGTTAGCGATACTGTACTTAAATACGTATTTGTATCGTGAATAGGAGTTGCAGATTCTGATGGTTGTAACAGAGAAAGATAATCATCTGGAGCAGTTACAGTATTTGCTACTGTATGCTTTGATGTAATTACTAGTGGTTGTTCGTCATCCATTATCGTATTTAGATAAGTATAGGTTGTGTGGAATATTCCAGTTGCTAAGTTTGGAGTCTGGAAAATACAGTATATATTTGATTTTTTTTTTTAGTAAAATGAGTTAATTTGTTTGGATCAACGAACAATGAAATGGTGAATTTGCAATTTTCATAAAATTTAGGGTAAAGTATATTTAAACTGTTATGAAATGACACGTTTGCATTTTGGATAAGATATATATATATATATATATATATATATATATATATATATATATATATATATCGTAGAATTATAGAATAAACATTTTTTTTGCAAAAGTACTAGTATTTTTTGAAGATTTCAGATGGACAAGGTAGATTTGATAAAATGGTAGTTCATATTTTTTATGATTACAGAATAATTATTTAAAACTATAATATTTTTCTTTAAATTATAATGAGTGAACTTATTTTTTATTATACTCTAGCAAATTTAAATCATTAATTAAAAGTGCATTCTATCATTTGAAAGTGAAATCTTTTTTTTATAGTTGATCACTATTTCTTATGTTCTGGCAAATTTAATTAGAGTTATGATCGATTTCATAATAAAAACTTTAATTAAAATCGACTTTAAGCCGGCAAAAAAGCATTGTTTTATCGCTGCAACATATAATTTTGGCATTAGTAGTTGACAAAGAAGCATTGTCTTATTGACAACAATAATAACTTTGCCAGTAGAATTAAATTTGATGCTTTTTTTTCCGGCTTAAAATCGACTTTAGTTAAAGTGTTTATTATGAAACCGGCCGTTAATGTTTACAGTTCACCATTCTTATATTTTTTCAGAAAGTGATTTATATTTATTTTTATGTATTCGTTTTTATTAAGTTTGTAATATTAAACATTTTTTTTTGTTATTTCTTTTCAAAGCTAGTTTGGTCTATTTTTAAATTTGAATAATTTTAACCCTTTTATTAAATACCTGTGTAAGAGTAATTCCTGCACTAGAAGTTGGAGTAGCAACAATTTTCGCAGAGTTTCTTTCTTCGGTTGCAATATTTGATACAATTTGTTCATGACTGGAAATAGTGGTGCTTCCATTTTCAAGATAAGTTGTTAGATAAGTATAAGTTGTTAAACATGTTTTTGTTACAAATTGATTTTGATACAGGGATGATGATAAATGTCCAACCTGCAACAATTTAAATGGGACATGTAGTACAGGAATTTTGTATGTAAAGTTATAACTTAAAATAAATGTGTTTTGATGTAACTTTTTAAATTTTAGTTTTAGCCTTATCCATTTTGATAGATTGTTTACAAACATGTGATTACGTTGTCTAACATTACAAAGAGAATTTGACGTTGAAAAACTGACACGGCGCTGTGGTTGCTCATTAATTCCATATTCGCTTGAACATTTTTAAAATAACAATGTCAAAAACATTTGATGAGGTATATTTGAATTACGGGGGAGGGGGCATAGAAAACTAAATACATTAAAACTACTATTTTTAAATATAATAACATTTTAATTTGAATTCAATCATAAAATTTTGAAATTTATTAAACTAAATAATATTTAGATTTGACTATAAATTTATCACTGATCATAATAATGACTTACTTATTTATTAACTTAAAACTATATAACTAGATCAAAATTTAGTTTAATCCAGAGATTACAACAAATAACCCGGAGATCTGAGATTCAGTTGAAAAACCGGACACTCCGGATGAAAACCGGAGACTTTGGGTGAAAATCGGAGACCCCTGGTGAAAATCCTAGACTCCGGGTGAAAACCGGAGAGGTGGTCACTCCAATTTGAACTTGCCAAGTATTTAATTCCTTTCTTACCATTCATATATCTTATTTTTACAGAAGACATTTTTTTTATGCTTCTGCATCCAAACTCAATACTCACTACTATACATCAATGTAGGCATTAATACTGTATTCTAATACACTCAAACAGATTGCTTTTCTGGATATATTTATATTTCTAGTATAAAAACATTTTAAGATTGTTATAACTTACCTCAAAAGGGTCTTGAGGCAGTAACATCATCATGTGATCGGTTAATGTACTAGGAGCTAAAGTTATCGGTTTGCTGTTCGTTGTTGAGAGAACTCTTCGAAAATTTGGTTCTCCAGGTAAAGTACTTTTATCACCAGCAACAATAACTTCGACTCCATTCGACATAATTCGTGTCGCTAAATTATATCTCGCTTCTTCGATGTTGAATCGTCGACCTTCGCTTTCTGCTAGTGAAATTTGTCAAAATTTATAAAATATTTAAACTCAAAATGATAAATATTTTAGAAGTAATATACAGGTTCATAAAATATGTACAAATAATTTTTGGACATTTTGGAAAATTGGCAAATAATACATTTAGTAATTGTTGTGGGGTAATAATTTTTTTGCCAATTTTCGAAAAAGTTATACTCAAGAAAATATTATACAATTTATTATTTTTATGTACAAAATAATAGATTCATAAAAGATTTTTTGATAGTATAAAAGATTAATTTATAGAAATATTAAGAATTATCGTAGAAAATTAGAATTTCGATAAGTATATTTATATATAAGAATTTCAAATAATAGTAATATTTGGAAAAAAAAATTGATTTCAGGGAGAAGTGTTTTGTGATATATTTTTTTTAAATTACTTATAATACTAGTTTTGTACCATGCAAATTTTTATTTAATATTGTGTATTAATTTAAATTTATAATATTTTTATTAGCAGCAGTATTTTTTCATTTTATGTTTCTTTTTTTAAATATATTTTTTACCATATTATTATATACTTTAAATTAGTGATATTTAAATTACTGGTAATTTATTTTGAGTATTATATACTGTATATTACCGTAACAACACCGTAATTTTCATTCAAAATTATATTGAAAAATATACTGCATATTTGAATCAAGTGAAACCGGGATTGTTCTTTTGGTACCAAATAATAATATAAGAATAGCTGAGTAATAATTATTAAACTATTTATTGCAAAACTGAAAAATAAAAATAAATTTTAAGGTTATAAGATTTCATCTTGTATTTATATATATATACCGGGTGTCCAAAAAGAATGGAAACTATTAAATATCTCGAGAACGGCACATCGGATTACAAAGTTACAAAACACGTTTTTCTTTATTTTTGAAAATCTATTTAGGGGTGATATGCGAAAACCATCCACACCTCCCCTGGCAAAGGGGGCGGGGGCAAGTTTTAAAATTTAAATAGGAACACCCATTTTTTATTGCACAGTTGCATTCTCCATAAAAAACTATTTCTGGATTTGCAAATTGAGCCCCCCAGCTCCACCCTCCTCAGAGCAGAAAAGGGGAGAAAATTTGAAAATTTTTGCAGAAACTTTCACTTTTTATTGCAGTTTTGGATTCTCCTTCTTAAACTGGATATAAAATTGAAAAACGCATCTTCACTCTCACTCCTACACATGCGGATGGGTACCAACTTTTCATCTCAATATTTCAGCGAAAAAAAAAACCTTTATTTTTGTCAAAGTTATCTACCATTTTAGTTTGTTTTTTTAATGCCATATTTTTATATCCAGTTTTAGAAGGAGAATCCAAAACTGTAATAAAAAGTGAAAGTTTCTGCAAAAATTTTCAAATTTTCTTCCCTTCCCTGCTCCGTGGGGGGTGGAGCTGGGGGGTTCAATTTGCAAATCCAGAAACAGTCTTTTATGGAAAATGCAACTGTGCAATAAAAAATGGGTGTTCCTATTTAAATTTTAAAACTTGCCCCCGCCCCCTTTGCCAGGGGAGGTGTGGATGGTTTTCGCATATCACCCCTAAATATATTTTCAAAAATAAAGAAAAACGTGTTTTGTAACTTTGTAATCCAATGTGCCGTTCTCGAGATATTTAATAGTTTCCATTCTTTTTGGACACCCGGTATATATATATATATATATATCTATATATAACAAAAAAAATAATTCATTAAGCATATAATAAATATTTTGAAAAATAAAAGTTTGCAAATATTTAACTTTTCTGCTTTAAGAAATAGATTATAATTATATTTATAATTTAATATTTGTAGCACGGTTTTTGAATTGGTAACATTGTAAGTAATGAACGAAGATAAGATAATATTACCGGTAAATAATTCATTACAAGTTACTAACTGCGGTAATTTACCTGGTCAACATCACTATTTCAAATTATTAAAATGATAGTAACTATATGTACGTAAAAATTATGAAAATTCAATTAAGGTTTAACATTATAACTTGGCAACTTTAAATAATAAGATACTATAAAAAGAATATTTAAAAAATATTTTACGATTTAATTTTTATTTTTTAGTAATTTAATTTTGTAAATTAAATTATGTAGATTAGCGAGACATTGTTACAAAAAATATTGGCCCGTATTCTCACCTTATTAATAAAAGTGATTTTTGCCAAAAGTGCTTTTGATGTTTACTTAAAATTATTTATTAAGCACCTTTTAATAGTTTATTTAAATTTTATAATACCAAATACATATAACGAAAATGATCAAAAATAGAAAAATTATTTATAATCAAAAACAGAAGCAAAAAATTAATGATAAAAGCACTTTTTCACAAAAAAGTGAGATGAGAATATGGGCCAATATGTTTCATAATTCATTTTTGTATCTGGTCTAGAATTATTTTAAAAGAAGTTAGGTATTTGAAGTTAATCAAGTCAGAAAAAAAATTGTTACCTAATTTAATTAAGAAGTGAAATTTGCATGGTACTTTGGTAATCTTCCGTCAACTAATTTTTACTTTTTCAAACTTACCTTTGGTGTCTGTGTGATGGTGTAAGGAACCGTCTGAGGAGGCTATGGAAGTCATTGAGGAATACGTCCCCATTGTCAAGTCGGTCAGAGTGACTGTTCTAAGTAATGTATATGCATCTGTCACAGTCATAGTTTTTACTTGTGGTTTGACTTCAGTTGTTGATGTCACAATCTGCTCGGCACCATTTACACGAGTCACAATAAATGTATAAGTTCGTAATCTAGTCGTTACGGTTGTTTTCGTTTCATGAATAATAGATGTTAGAACTGTTGTGGAATATATAGGAGTTGTTTTCGTTATTATAGGAGTAGCTATTTTGGGTGTAGGTTTTACTTTAGAAATAGATTTTATTGTAATTTCACGAGTGGGATCTATTTCTGGAGTGAAAGAAGGTAAAATAAAGAAGTTTGTATCAAAAATTGTTTCAAAACTTGGTGCAGGCGATGGTTCATTTTCTTCGATATTTTCTTCTTCATATTCTTCATCATAATTAGAATATTCTTGTTCGTCTTCATCATTAATATTTGGTGTTGTGATTTTTTCAATCTTCAGGGAAGCAGTTGTTGGCAACGGATTTTCTTCAGTAGCTACTGAAGTCATTTTTATATCAGTAACAGGTTCTGGTTTGAATGTAGGAGTTATCAGTCGTTTTTTAGTTACAACGACTTTTCGTCTGTGACTACTTCTGGTTGTTTTGGCTTCAAGTGTAATTTGCGTTGAAGCTGTTGGATTAATAAGACGTTTTTTAGTAACAACTACACGTCTTCGATGTGTATTTTTCGTTGATACGCCGTTCTTATCATTGCTAATTTTATTTTGAAAAGAATTTATGGAATAAGAATGGTCTGAGAGAAGAGTTTCATTGTCGGATTTACCGAAAACTGGTCGTCGACGGATTAATTTCTTTACAACTCTTCTTCGATTTGGCGTTGATTGCGTTGTATCTCTTTTATGAATAAGATGATTATTATGTGAAACTAATTTGCCTTGTTTGTTGCTATTGCCAATCGAAACGTTAGTGTTATTGTTAATAATAATATACGAGGTGCCCCTCGAGTTAGTATCAGAAGACGTTTCGACCTTTGGCATGAGTGGGGCAAACTCATCAAGGCCGTCTACAATAAAAAATTACCGGATGCAGCAGTTTCCAATCCAGCATTTTCTGTTACTGAATTTCTAACGTATTTGGTATTAGTATCTAGTAAATTCTGTGTATTTACTTCGATATGTTTACTAACATCTCCGATTATGCTTTCTAAACTTTCAGTTTCTGAAGATGTTTGTGAGCTTTCTATAATGATATCACTCATTGCTGGCATGATATATTCTAAATTACCATTTACTTTTGTACTACTAATTGCAAGTACTTTTGATGGTCTTACAGGTACATAAGAAATTTCTCTTTTTCTTCTGTTTTCTTCTCCAACAACTACAGTAGATAATACTGTGCTAAATTCGCCAGGACGTTTTCCAGAAACATATAACGTTATGACACTAGTTTCTTTTGGGGGAGTTGGTTCTGTTGGTTTTTCAACTCTTGGTTTTTTTCTAGTTACTTTTCTTCTAGGAGATGGACTTTCTTCATCAATTTCTTTTAATTTGAATTCTGGTTGTTGTAAATCATTAGCAACAGTTTCATGCAATAATAGCGGTTGTTCAACTGGTAATAATGCCGGTTGTTGAGGAGCTGTAGGTTGTTGTTGTTGTTGTAATAATAAAGGCAACAACAAACTGTTTAATTGATTATTATTTGGTAAAGCAGCTGTTGGAGTAACTATTACAGTATCGGTTATAAATTCAGTAGCTGTTATAACATTCGTACTGCTGTCAACAATGGTTGTTAAAATTTCTTTGCCGCGAAATGTTAATGGAATAACTGTTGATGTTGCATCTGTGACAGTCGTGACGTAAGTTGTTGTTCTTGTTTTAAATTCTGTAATTGGTGATGGTGGGGCAGCACTTCCTTGATTCTGCAGAGCCAGTAATGGATTTTGTTGAGGAATACCTAGATTGCCTAATAATAGTTGTGACAAAAGAATATTAGCCAATGGTGCCTGAGCAGCTAATTGGGGTTGTATGGTAGACACAACTTGTTCTACTCCATAAACAGTACTAGGTATAACATGTGAAAATGATGTTCGTCTACCTCTTATGTAAGTTGGGGTAAATACAACACTTGTTGTAGGAGTTTCATTAAGAACAAATTGTGTAACTTCAGTTGCACCATTTGGCGCAATGTTAGTAGATTCACTATTTAAAACTTTGACTTCCTTACCTTCACTATTTATTTTGGTTGTATATTGTTGCGGTCCTAAAACTTCTGTACTTAATTTAGCTGTAATAATATTCTTATATTCAGTGATTTTGCCGTTTACTACTGGAATGGTAGCTTCTGTGGGAATTTGATGAGTAATGGTTATTGTTCCATCAAATGTCGGTAATACGAAATTATTGTCGATATCTTGATTGTAATTTCTTTGCGTTAGTTGTTCATTTGTTCGTTGTTGTTGATTTCTACTTCTGCTTCTACTAGTTGTGGTTTTGGAACGACTATTTGATCGACTATTTGAGTTTCTCGAATAACTTGGTTCTTCTGAACTTTTTGATGTAGTAGTTCTTAATCTTGGTGCTTTTGGTCTTGATACTGTGGAAGGTTTACTCGTGGTTCTTCTAGATGTAGATGATAGAGAACTACTAGGTCTTTTAAAATTAGATCTTGTATTAGAAGATGTATCTTTTTCTCTTAAAGTAAATTGAGCACGGCCTTGATTAGATGACGCTCTGGATGGAGATATTCTTTTTGGTGCTGAAGTCGGTGCTTGAGTAGATGTTGAACCAGTTCGTGGTCGAAATCGACTTTGTTTACTTGTCCTTGAGTTTTTTGGTGCTTCAGTAGTTGGTTCAGGTGTAGTAGATGTTGTTGTTTTTGTATTAATTGGTCTGCGAAATCTTGAATAAATTGTTTGACGTTTAGTACGTTTTCTTAATTGAGTAAAAGGTTTTACTTGTACTGGATTATATGCACGACTTTTTCGATTTTGTGCTGCAGGAGCTTTTTCAGTTTGTGTATTCGTATCCGAGCTTTCATACTCTGTATCTTCTTCATCTTCTAAATCTAAATCATCGCCGCCTGCGAAATCTTCATCTCCGTCGTCTTCTTTTGTTTCTTCTGGAGGAGGTGTTCTAGGTTTAAACAGATCTCTTCTTGGGAATAAATTACTACCTGGTCTTGGTCTATTTTGATTTGGTGCGACAGATGGTGGTCGAGCAAAATTGGATCTGGCTTTAGGTTTAGGTGTAGTAGTTGTTTTACGTAAATTACCATTCTTTTTAGGCGTTGAAGTTGATCGGGGTGTTGTAGGACCAGTACTTGGTCTAGGAAGTGGAGGGCGACGGAATCTTAATAAAGGATTTTGACTTCGTCGTGCTGCAGATTCTGTAGTTGTGGAAAGTGGTAAAGTGGTATCTGAATCATCATCGGTAAACTCGGTTGGTTCATCGGTGACTAAAGTAGTCAAATCATTACCTCCATCGGTTGAATCAGACGATGGTGTTGTGGCAGTACTTAAGCCTCTTGGCAGAGCTGATGATAATGTAGGTCTTATTCTAGATCTGCTAGCAAATAAGTTTGAACTAGCTCTACCTGCAACAGCACTCGATGTTCTAAAGTTTCCTCCACCTCCGCCTCGTCTAGAACCTGATACTGTTGGTTGAATTCTACCAGAGGATGATCTACCACGACCAGGACTAAATGAAGATGAAGCAGATACTCCTGCTGCGCTTCCTGTTGCTCTTGGTCTTGAGAATCTTCTAGATCCAGATGGTGTTGCACTTACTGATTGAACATTAGAGCTTTGTCGTCTGTTACCACTGAAACGTCCTCTAGTACTATCTGACTTCAAAGCAGGTGTTGCAGTAATAGTAGGAGTAAAATCTGATCTTGTTATAGTTGTAGGACCATTTGCTCCAGAACCTTTACGTTTCGGATTAAATGTTGGTCGATTTCTTGAAGCAAATGGTCGAATAGCTGGTGTAAAGGTTCTTTTTTTTGTTTGGAATGTTAATCTAGATTTTACTCTACTATTACCACTGATATTATCATCTTCATCTTCGTCATAACCTTCATCATCTTCAGTAGAGTTTTCTTCATCATTCTTTGTACCGTCTTCACTCAATGAACTTTCAATAACTACAGGAGATGGACTTATCGGTGTAGCTGTTGGACTAATTTGTCCATTTGGTGCTTGAGTAGCTGTAGGTGAAATTCCAATTGCTGATGGTGCTGTTGTTTTTTCAACAATAAAACTAGAAGTACTTTCAATTATTTGTGCATAACGACCATCTATAACTGTTCCTAATACTTTAGATTGATAAAGAGTGGTTGTTTTATTTTCAACAATAGATCCCTCAATTAATCTTACCAAACCTGTTCTATGTGCTAATGCAATTGGATCTAAATCAGTTGGTAATGCAGATTTTCTTTCTTCATTTACCGATAAAGAACTTGTACTTTCAATTACTTTAGCATATAAATTATCAATATATGTACCAATAGCTTGTGTTGTATAGAACAAAGTACTTACACCTTCTGCATCAACAATTTTACCTTGATTTAAGCTTAACACGCCAGTTGGTAAGAGAGGCGTTACACTTGACGGTGTAATTGTTTCGCTAACTACCTTTGTCGTACTTTCAAGAACTTTAGCATATAATCCATCAATGTATGTACCATATATATCTGTTGAATAGAGAGTAGTAATACCATTATCAATTGCACTGGAAATCATTGTCGATAATAAACCAGTTGGGAATAATACTGGTGTTTCAGGTGCAGTCGTTTTAATTTTATCATCTGCTACAATATTTTGTGTTGCCGAGCCAATAGCACGAGCCGTTTGTGGATCTGGCAATGCAGTATTATTTACGACATTTGTTACAGTTTCTAATCGACTGTTTAGAATTGTACTATTTCCTAAATAAGATGTCGTAAAATATGTATATGTTGTATAGAATGTAGTCAACTCGTCATCGCCAGTTACTGTACTTGTTGGTGATATATCATTAATTGTTGCAGTTGGTGTTATACTTGGAGTAATAGTTGCAATTTCAGTTATTTCTGAGGAACTTAATGTTGGTGTAACTACATTTGATACTGTATCTTCACGGCTTGTAATTGTAGTAGAACCATCTTTATATAATGTTGTCCAATACGTAAATGTAGTGAAATAAGTAATTGGCAAGCTTTGATCTTCAACTGATAAAGTTTGTGTTGGCGTTAAAGTTTCTGTTACAACATTTGTTATTGTCTCCAAACGACTTACCACATTACTAGATGTTGTTCCAAAATACATTGTGGTAAAATACGTGAAGGTAGTGAAACTTGTTTGCAATAATAAAGTAGGGGATGGAGAAATTTCAGAATCATTGTTAGATTCAGCAACAATTTGATCATCAAGAACATTTCTTTTATCAACATTATCAATAAGTCTACGTTCACCAGATGAACTACTACTTCGAACATCAGTTACCATTGTAGAAATAGTTTCGTAATCATTTATGTTAAATATTTTGTTTTCTAAAGCATGTGTAGCTTCATTATCGTTCACTTTTGATCTTTGTAAGGTGACATACGATGGTTCTAATTCTGATTTAGTAGTGGCTAAAATATTATTGTCTAAATTATCAGTTTCTTTTTCGTAAATATCTGTAGAAGTTCTTTGACGATTAATTGTAGTGTTATAACTATTTGAAGGCGTTGCTTTCAATGATATTTGTCGATTTGTTTCATTTTCATCTTCTGATTGCAACCTTGGTGATTCACCTTGATTTTTAGGTAATTCATTAGAGTCATAATTTAATGCTGCTGTAGTCAGTAAATTATCGGTGACTTCATTAGGCTGAATACCACTAGGAGTAACATAATTAGTGTATACTTCAGTTCTACTTGAAATTTCGGTTTCTCCATCGACAAATATTGTCGTAAAGTAAGTGTAAGTTGTGTAATAAGTTTTGATTGCATTTGAAGTTTGAATTATATTTTCGTCTGATAAAGCTGGGGTTGCAACTGCATTACTATTTTGTTCATTAAGTACAATTGGTGATTCATTATCTGGCGTTGTTGTGATAACAGTGGGTTGAATAATTTGTGTTTGACTTGCAGCGATATCTGCAAAATCTTCAAATGAAGCAGGTTTTGATTTATAATCTGTACCTTGCACAACGCTGTCTTCACGTGCAAATAAACCAGCGACAGCTGGATCTGATATTTGACTAGCAGGATCTAAAGTTGATGTTATTACATTAGTTATGACAACTTTTCTACTAGATACTGAAGATGTTGATTCTTGGAAGAATGTTGTTAAGTACGTGTATGTTGTATATAATGTTTTAAATATTAATTCAATTTCTTCTCCACTGTCGGTTGTTGTTTCCAATGGTTCACTTTCAGATTCTGTTACATGTTTCCTTTCAGTTGTAATTTCAAAAGGAGTTGTTTCCATTGGTGTTGTTTCTTGGTATGTAGTTAAATGTTCTGTTGTTGAAGATTGTTCCGTGGTTCGTTCTGTAGTACCTTGTGATGTAAGTGGAGTAGTTTCTTCTAATTTCGTTGTTTGTTGTTCTGTTGTAATTTGCGTGGCAAGAGGCGTTGTATTATCTTGAACTGATGTTGCAGCAATTTGTAAATTTTGTGTACATTGTTCTGTTTGCAAACCAATTTCAGTAGATATAACAACATTAGATTTAACTGATGTTGTTGTGGTAGTATCTACTGGAATAAAGAATGTTGTTAGGTAAGTTAATGTTTTGAATACGGTTGTTGGAATAATACGACCACCATCAGTGCATGATACTTCAACATCATTTTCATCTTTATTAATATTTTCTGTTATAGGTTTAGTTAAATCAATTTCATTTGTAATTTCAGGAGTAGTATCTTCCAAAGATAGCGTACTTAAAGCCTCATCGCTTGTTGTAATGATTTCATTTAATGTAGTTGGTTCTTTTTCAGTTGTAGAAATTTTTTCTGTAATTGGAGCATTCTTTTCTGTGTTTGCCTTTTCAGTAATTGGGGTTAGATTTTGAGTAGTTTCATGTTGTTGATCTTGAGTAGTAGGTAAGTTTTCTGTTGTGAATTCTTGTTCATATGTTGTTGGAGGATTTGTAGTTTGTTTTTCTTCAATTGAGCTGCTGGAAATAGTTTCAAATGTATTGGTTGGGAATATACCAAAATCGTCTTCGAAGAAAATTGTTGTAGCTCCTCCAAGAACTTTTGTTTCAGATTCACTTTCTATTGGTATTGTTGTTGGTGTGTCGTCAACAGTGCTAGAAGTAGTTGTGATAACTAATGGTTCTGTAGCTTCTTTAGAAGTAGCTGCTTGTTTTGCGAGAGCAGCTAAAGAAGCAAAAATTTTAGCAATATCTTCATCAGATGGAGTTGACAACATCAATGTGGATTGTGTTGTTTCGGATGGTTGAATAATATCAGGTGTAAATACGGTTGTTAGTTCTCGTTCACGGCTAGTTTTTAATTTCGGTGTAAATATAGTTTCTTGCTGTTCTTCAAATTTATCAACAACTGAACTTTCTAATAAGTCATCAGTAGATGTTTCATATTTATTTGTATCTTGTTCATGTGCTAAAACAGCTAACTTAGCATCTAAATTTTCTAATTTTTCTTCTTCACTTTCATCTTTTTTAGGTTCACGTTGTCTATTTGACGCATCAATAACCATTGTTGGTAGAGAGGTTTGCATGTTAAATTTATGTCCAGTGACTGTTTCAGTTTTCATTGCTGGATCATGCGATAAAAATGTTTTTACTGTACTAGTCACAGTAGGTTCTTTAATAGTTTTAGTTGCTTTGATTGTTGCGGCTCCTGTTATCGATGTAACTTGGCCATTGAATTGCGGTAGCGAAGAAGTTGTATGTGGTGAAAAGATGATAACTGTATCACCTACAGTAGTAGTAAAATCAGCAAAACCCATATACGTTACAGTTTCCAAATCTTTTTGTTCTGGTCTCACTGGTTTTCCAGCACGGAATAATAATTTTGCTCTACGTTCTGCAGGTGTAGTTGGTTTACTTTTTTCCGTGTTGATATCATACTCAAATTCTGGTAGATCACCCAGAAAAGAATATCCACTAGGTGAAAAATCATTTCTAACTGTGAATGTAGGAATATTTAGTTTTGGACGTACTTTTGATGGTCCAAGTACTTCATATTTTTGTTCTTTATTGTTGTTATTATTACTGGCAACATCGTTTTCTGTACTTTGTTCTTTGAAATTTTCAAAATTTATGGGATTGATTTTGAAGACTTTAACATTGTTTGATGAAGATGAGGACGATGATGAAGATGATGTACTGAATGATGATTCTTTTTGTCGGAAGAACGGTTCCTGATATGGTATTCTTGCATTGTTTGACGAAGCAGATTTAAGTAATTCTTCTTCACTGGATTCATTGGTAATTGGAGCGGGATTCTTTGCAGTTATTTTCTCGTCTTGCGATAATTTCTTTTCAACGAAACGATAAGGACTCGGCTTGGTTGTAGGGAAAACAAGGAATGCGTCAGCTTTATTAGGGGAAATATAATCAGTGTTTTTAACAAAATTGATATTGTTTTTATTGATTAAATGATTATTGTCATGGTTCCATTTTCTATTGTTGTTGTCATGGTATGATTTCGTGGGTAAGTCGTTGTCATAGAGTACCCTCGAGCTTTTGGTCAGTAGGTGTGCGTACAGTCGTCCATTGTCGAGTGTAGTCCCGAGTACCTGAGTGGCGTACTCGGTAGTAACACCTTCTTGGATAAAGGTACGGGCTGTGGAAGTGAGCAGGCCAACGGCTGGTTTTACACTGAGAAACCGGCCGAGCGACGAGCGCCCGTTATTGTCCACCAACAATACGGTGGTCACGTCTTAACATTGGATTCGATTCGGTGGTTGGACCGGAGTAGCAGAGGGGCGAGAAAAACACACAAGTAACAAAATAAACTTAGTTACAATAGTAGACAAAACGCCTGGAAATCAACTATTAACAAAAGCCCAGAAAGCAAATGCAAGCGATTTTTCGTTCTTTTTTTTTAACAAACACCACTATATCTTAAGAGCATTTCTAAATTTATGTATTAGAACCGTTTTTATAATAAACACTTTTACTAATGTTGATTTTAAGCAAAAAAAGGATTGCTTTCTTGACAATAACAAATAATTTTCCCATTAGAAGTTTGAAAAGTTAACAAGAAAGCATCGTTTTATTGATAGCAATAATAATTATACAACTAAATTTAGAATTGATGATTTTTTGCTTGGTTGAAGTACACTTTACTTAAAGTGTTTTTAATGAAAACGAACTTTAAATGTTTATAGTGTGAGCTATCTTTGCCTATATTTCAAAATATATAATTTTTTTTTGAAAACCATAAAACAATTCAAACTTTATCATTAAAACAAACTATTGTTTCATCTATTTTGATATACAAATTGTGTTTTTTTATAATTTATAATATAAAATTAGAAAGGAGAAAAAGTTTAAAAATTGATTTGTGTCTGAGTAATTTAATACATTTTATGACTAAATTTAATTTAATTTATTTCTTTCTTTCGATACAAAATACATGCATATAGAAATTGTTACAAGTATACAAATTACATATTGATTTATGTAATGCATAAAAATTATTGTTTAATAGAAACTTGTACACCTTACGATTGAACGATTTAATATTAATATCATTTTTTATATCATTACCTAATTCGTTGAATATTTTTAGACCAATTCTATCAGGATAATTTTGTACTAAATTTTGTTTAGATGTGGATATACAAAAAGAATTTTTATTACGTGTATCATGGTAAATATATTTTCTCTTCTGCGTTATAAATATTTTTATTGTATGAAAAGACGAGCTTCAAAAACAGTTTCCATAACGAAATCTTGATTCTATGTGCATTGTGCAAGCATGGTAGAACATTAGTATCAGTTACGTATTTAATATGTCTCGAAGATTTCTAACCTGATAAAATAATTGATTTAATGTTTTTAGTTATAACAAAATTTAGTTTAAATGATAAATTTTTGTGAATTTTAATTTTTTATCGAATATTATAAAAAATATATTGCTAGTATATCAAATAATATTTATTAGATTATCTTCATTTTGAAAAAAAAAAGTTTGTGCCACTCCCTTATGGATATATACCTTGATTGTGTATCTTGTATCTTGCACTAATTATGTTATTATATTACAATTAACACTTTAATTACGATAAATTACCTAATACTCAACAAAGATTAGACTCAAATTTTGGTTATCAAATATAGGATTAAAACTGAATATGAATAATTTTATAGTAAATACTCGTAACAAATCAAGTATCGGCCAGAATTTTAAAAAATTAACACACTACATCCATCTTCAGGAACAACTATTGTAAAATATTTAGATAAATACAATTTAAAAATGCTCTTAAAGATAAAATTAAATTTCTTTAGACATCAATAATATTATGATAGAGGTCAATACATAATGATGTTTAATCTAAGAGATGATACAAAGATTTTTTTTTAAAGTCATAAATAATCACTGGATGGAATTTACATGAGAAAGAAGATTTAATGAAAATTAGTGACGTTACTTCTTGTTTATTTCAAGGTGACACTCCTTGACTTTTACAAAATGTAATATGTATGGCTAAGTCGAAAGAATTTTGTTTATGTTCTACGAGGGGGGCGGCCTTGAACCCCTCTGATTCATTTGACATTAAAGAGACTCTAAAGGTATTCTATCATGAGGAAGAAATGTTACTTTACAATAGATGATGAATCGGAATAAATAATATGTAATGAGTGATTGTTACAAGTAAAGCCTTATTCAGACTGTCGTTTTAGATTTAGTTGTATGCACAAGCACAAGAATTTGAAAAATTCAAATACTCGACACACTCAAGCGTTTGGATTAGTCCAAGCTCTTGTGCTTGTGCGTAAAATTAAAACTAAAACGATAGTTTGAATAAGGTTTAATTGTGAAAATAGAATATTTAATTAGTAGAGAATTTTTTAAAAGGTAGGTATATAATAGAATATACTACATTATTGTACAGTATGTGGTAAAAATACACACACAAAACAAAAACAGAATTAAAAATGATTATAATGGAACTACTTTTTCGCAGTTAATTCCGGAGTTAAGCAAAACGAATTTATATTATAATTTTAAATTTAATTTATACAATTTTTTAGATTAAATTAACAGAATAAAAAAAATTGTTTTAAGATAAGATTCTGTTAATTATTTATATAAAAATGACGTTTCGATGAAACTGAACACTAGTCTTCATCAGGTCAAAATTAACGATGACATTAAAGTAATGTCACTGATAAATTTTGAGCTGATGAACACGAGCGTTTAGTTTCGTCGAAACGTCGTTTTTATTTAAATAATTAACAGAATTTTATCCCTAAAACAGTTTTTATATTGATATAATGAGTTCTGAAAAATATTCTACTATGATAAATTAACAAATTTTCCTTAACATAGTTAAAAATCTTTTAGAACTCATTATATTAAATAAAACGGCTTTAGGTTTAAGTTCTGTATTAATATTTATGATCTAGTTACTTATTTGTTACCTAGTAACTTGTTTCTATGTTCTGTTATTTACTGTAAATATTATTTATATCAGATTTCCTGATGAAGACGGACGTTGCGTACATCAGAAACGTCGATTATTAATAAATATTAATACAGAACTTAAACTTAAAGCCGTTTTATTTTACATTTTCCTTCTTTACTACATAAACTAATTAATTAACAAATTTTTACTGTGAAAAATTATATCCGTTTTGTAGTAATGTGATAATATAAAATTAAAAATTCTGTTTTAACTCTTTCAAGCAGTTCCCTCGAGACCATGCAACTACTTATTTATTTGTGTGTATTGTACGATAAATTGCAGCAAAATAGCAATGCATAAGCGTTAATTAAATATTTTAATTAAAACGCAATGTTTCTTTCAATTTTTTTTTACATATTTGTTAATTTATGGTATTTTTTTATATACACATTTTTTGTTTGAATGTGCGAACTGTGCAAGAATGTGTATAAATATTGTTATAAATAAACAAAAAATGTGTTTATCCTCTTTTTTATATAGTAAAAATGATGTTATTGTTATGAAAAAATATGAATATATTTAAACTCTTTTAGAAAAAATATTTCAAGAAATACTGTATACAGATGCAAATAAAGATTTAACTGTAGAAATGCTAATAAATATTTTCAATATTTTATATTTTATATTTTCTGAAGAAAATTACTTAATCTGACATTTTAGAAAATAATTGCTTTTTATTAGGAAACTAAGGTTCGGTTGCATAAATGATTATTAATTTAATCAATAAGTTAACTATACTGAGAAATTTTTTGCTGTAGATTCGAGGTTTTTATCTTTGATTCAAAAATAATCGTGTTCTTTAACTCTAAATTTCAGTTTTTTTAATAGAGATAAAAAAAATTAATAGAAAAAATAATAGTAAGTTAGAGTATAACTATTTTAACAGCTTTCTATAAATTTATTTACTATTTAGTTTAGAAACCTAGTGTATTTATGAAATAAATATAATTGTAAAATTATCAATAATTTTCAATTCAAATTTAGTTTTATTTTTAAACTAAATATTAATTAATTTCATTCAAAGCTTTTAAAATAGTTATACTCTTACTTACTATTAAAATTATTATTTTCATCAGAAAAACATACCTAAGTTTACAGTTCAAAAACACATTTACATTTGAGATAAAAATGAAAACCTCGGATCTAAAGCAAAATTTTTTTCAGTGTAGGTAACTAGATTGCCAACACTTTGAAACTTTTCATTGATGGCAAATTAACGAATTGGTTACCTTAACAAGTATTTAACAATGCTTCGCGCAACCGGATCTAAGTGTATTATTTTTAAATATTGATTTATATTTATATTTAGCATTATACATAAAAACAAGATATAAAAATTATCTGCTATTTATAAGAAAGAAACATTACATTTTTGGTAAATTCACTTTAAAAAAAAGGTTTATTTGGTATAAATTTTGAAACATACCTCCATCATCTTGCCTTCTCACCCTCGTTGAAGCAATATTTTCGTAACCTAAAACAAAAATAAAAAAATCAGTTAATTGTTTAATATAATTATTTATTAACATACATTTACATAACATAGTAAAATAATCTTCCACAACTCATTATATTAAAATAAAAGAACTTTCGGATTGAGTTCTGTATACCTATATCTTATTTAAAAATCGATATTTCGATATACTCTACGTATATCTTCATTAGGAAAAAAAAAAGAAATGACATAAATATATATATATATATATATATATATATATATATATATATATATATATATATATGTATGTATACACTATACAGTCACGCCATGTATCTCTAAAGGTATGGCACAAACTCTTTTTATTCAAGCAGAAATTAGTGTTATTTGTTGTTGTTCCTATGGTCATTAAAATAAATAAATATCAATATTATAAAAAATTATAAGTAGAATATGTCAAGTGATAATTTTTAGTGGGTGGTGCTTAAAAATTTTCTATTTTTTGATAGGAATAAAAAAAGAGAAAATAGTATTATTTATATCAGATTTTTGAGACTAACCAATATTTTGAGAAAATAGTAAATAAAAGATATACCATTTATGAAAATGTTTTGTAAAAGAATTTCGCTTGTAGAACTCGAGCAATTTATTTTAGATAGTATATTTATAAAAGTGAAAGAGTTCCAAATATTTTGGCATCAAAATTCTCTTCATTTTTATCAAATCCGGTTTCAATTTTTATAAAAAAATAAAAATAAAATAAGTATCACATATATATATTGGAAATCATCAACAGATATAATTTTGAGAAACATTTTTTTCTTGCAACGCCTACTACTCGTATCATTAATTGAAAACTAACATAGATATTATAATTTAATTGCAGTCATTAATTCTTGAAGGTTCCTGAAAAGTAGTTTCATTAACATGTGATAAAAGTATTTTGACATAAATTAAAAAATTAAATTCATTTAAATCTAACATTTATTGATATCTTAATGTCTCTTTAATTTTAATTTACAGCAGAATTTGTAACTAGTTGCAAAGTATATGTTGTAGGTATCATCAATTTCTCGATAATTATACACGGAACTATGGTTCATATTTTAACTACAAACTCGATTTTATACGTAAAATTAATTATAGTAATTTGTAAGTATTGCTATAATTTTTGTATTCCACTTTTATAAGTGGTTATTAGCTAAAGAAGCTTGCAGTTATTAGAGAGGCTTGAAATATTTCTAAAATCATCTTTTTTTTCGTAATTGTAGCGATTTATAAAGTAACAGTTATAATTTTACTGTGACATTGATTGATAAAACTATGTTTCTAAAAGCAATTAGGAGTTTTTATTGTCAATTGAGATGTCATTAAATCGAAATTAATATTGAACTTGTCCGTCTATTAAAATATAATTTGCGGAATTAATCAACTAAATATACAATATTACGAGCTCGGTTTTAAAATTAGTTTTAACTAATCCAGGTTTCAAAACAATGCAACTGCTATAAGAGCAGGACTAAACAAATAAACTAAAACATTTAAAAACCGAGTTTGTAATATCAGTTGTTGTGTTTAACGTAGTAAAAAAGTCTTTCAGAACTCATTATAAAAAATTTAAACAGAAATTTAATCTGTTTTTTTTAATATTAGTTGTGTTTAAATTACTGATAGTTTATTTTTGGTAATTTATACCTTAACATTGTCATAACTTACTTAAAAAACAAACTGTAAACAAGCGTTTCTAAAATAAAATGGCTTTAGTTCTGTATTAATAGTCGATGTTTCGATGAACTCAACGTACGTCTTTATCAGAAAAGATGAAGACGTACGTTGAGTTCGTCGAAATGTCGATTATTAATAAATATCAATATAGAATTATAATCTAAAGCCGTTTTATTTTAATATGAGTTCTGAAAGATTTTTTACTATGTTAAGACGTTTCTTTTGATAGGAATTACTTTATGTAAAAATAGCTATATTTAAAATAGAATTGCTTTAGGTTGTAGTTCTGTATTAATATTTATTAATAATCGACGTTTTGACGAACCAAACGTACGTCTTTATTAGGAAAATTGATACAAATAACATTTATAGTAAATAAACAAAACTTAGATACAAGTTACTGGTGTCGTGTCACTTGCGTACGTGTCAGATGCGTACAAACATTATTTAGTATCACTTGCGTACAAATAAGGGTCGGTTCAAGCCCAGGTAGAGAAGGTACTTAGGCCGAGTGTTAGATGCGTACAGAGATTTGGGAAATGCCTAGTTGTCATTTGCGTCAATAGTGGTATATCATTTGCGCCACGAAACCCTATCATCTGCGCCACTGCTGGCTTAGGGTAGGTCAGGTTAAGGTTTAAGGTTTAGTTATGTTATTATTCAATATAGGCGCTTATCTCATCGGCGCAAATGACGACTGGCGCAAATAATTGGCTAGGTTAGGTTAGGTTACCTTTTAATCTTGGGAGACCATGCGCGGATGACAACTCGGTCATGACCTTTTTTTGTCTCAGGTATAATTTCAAATTTTGGGAGACAACTCGGCCCTGCCCATTAATCTACACAAATTCAATTTAAACCAGTAAATATAAACTTGGTCAATATTAAAATTGAATACTAACTTGATTATTTGTAAAATCGCTGTACGAATCTGACACTCGGCCTAAATACCTTTACTACCTGGGCTTGAGCCGACCCTTATTTGTACGCAAGTGATACTAAATAATGTTTGTACGCATCTGACACGTACGCAAGTGAGCCTGTTTCAAGTTACTATAGGTAACAAAATAAGTAACTAGATCATAAAAATTTTATAAATTTTTAATTAAAGGAAGCCAAATTTTTAAGTTTCTAAGAATTTATTTGATATTCATAATAAAAACTTTAACTAAAGTTGACTTTAAGCTGACAAAAAAGCATCGATTTTAAATTTTTACTGACATAATTATGATTGCTGACAATAAAACAATGTTTTTTTGGCAACTGCGAACTTATAATGGCAAAATTATTTGTTGTTGTTTAATAAAAATATGCTTTTTTGTCAACTTAAAGTCGACTTTAATTAAAGTGTTTGTTATGAAACCGGCAGTTATATTAATATATAACAAATAAAAATCAGACTTTAAGGGTATAAACATATTCCAAAATAAGTTTGAGTATATTTAATGTTTTGCCATTTTAAGAAATAGTTAGATTATATACAATTTAACAATTGTGGCGGGATTGTTTAAGTAGTAATATTGTAAGAAAGAACGAAGGTAATATTACTGATAAATTACAAGTTACATGTTACATACCGTGGTAATTTACCGGACCAACATTACTACTGTTTATATTAATAATTTCATTTTTATATCGCCATATTTATAGTTCAAATGTCAATTTTATTCACTTGTTCAAATTGACCTTGTTCATTTTATAAATAATTATTCATAAAGTTGAATAACTTAAATTTTTAACGAATATAAAATAGTAAGTTGATATTAGAACAGCTTAAAAGAAAATTATGCATAACAATATATTTTATATTCAAGATCTTGTAGTTATGAATATTTGTAGAAACTCGTACAATAGAAAGTTTTGTGAAAAATTTTCTTAACATTTATTGTTATTTTTTTTTCATTAGTCAAATGCCAACGACTGCCATTTGGCGATTTCGTTAAAGTTTTGTTGTATGGTATTATAAGTTGAAGATAACTGAAGTTAGATATTAATAAAGACAAATTTATTAATGAGGTACTTGTATAATTCGGATTTTAGTAATTTGTTTTTTTTTTTATAATTAATCAAATTAATATAAATTTTAGACTTACGGTTGATTTCTCATTAATAGTAAATTTTAGGTTGTTAATCAGTTGTTACAATTAGTAAAAAAATAACATTAGTATATATCACGACACTCGCTCATAGGACTTTAACATGCAAAATTATATTTTTGTAATTTCCTGCTTCTTTAATTATTTTAGACGAAAAAAGCTTCAAATTATATATCTAATTCAATAAACTTATTTAATTTAGCATGTTTTGTAATTATAGAATTTAAATATTTGAAACTATCGATAATTATCTTGAAAATTACCATAGCAATGGAATTGATACAGAAAACTAAATAAATATTTGTAATTTTATCTGTCAAAAATAAAGAATTTTGTAGATATTTATATATTATTTTTCATTAAATAAGTTTCATAAACGAAAATAAAATATCTTTTTCTTCAAGCGTATCATAATATTAATATTATGTTATCAAATTGCCTATGTAGGAAAAGGTCATTATGTTATTAGTACAATAATGCCATTATTATACAACAGTTAGATATTATATACAGCACTGGTGGCAGGACCGAACATAACTACAACGTCAAGTGTATTTAAAATGATATCTTCGACGGCTATATTGAAACACTATTACGTCAAGTTAAGTTAATTGATAGTTGCTTTGTTTATTTTAGCTTGACTTTTAATTTGATTATCGAAAATGTGGGAAGAAGTGCAAGAAATGCAATTTGCATCGTCCTGAGTAGTCAGAGTAGTCAAAAGAATCACGGTCAAGTGTATGCATTTAATTTGACATCTCCGACGGCTATATCAAATAATATTCTCGCAAAGCGAGAATGGAGCTAGTCGAATGTGGTTTGATTTTATAAGCTAGTTTTTCGACTAGCTAAAATACAGAAAAAGAAGTATATGGGTAAACCCATATATAAACCACTTTGACATTATCACATAAATGATAAGAAATAAGAATAAAAAAAATTTCACCGAAAGTTGGCAACATTGTATTTTGCTAATATATAATATTATAGGCGCTAAGGGTATCTTCTGTAAAAATTTCATTAAAATCGGATAAATATTGCGGGCATAACAAATTTTTAGAAAATTATTAATTTTTTTTTTCGGAAGGTTGGCAACATCGTATTTTAATAAATAAATTTGTTTAATTATTTTTAATAATAGTTTTGAATAACAAAATGTGTTTGGCAATTCGTATAGATAGCATGAGATATTATTTTAATTTTGATAAGTTTCTATAAATTTTATATATAGTTAATAATAGTTTATAATTTTTTTATTGCATTTAAATGATTACAGTGATTGTTTTATCGGTTTAAATGAGTCCTTAAATAAATAAATAGATAATTATACGGTTTTAAGAGTGTTATTGCTATAACGCCCTCAAAACACTACTGGTGACCGTACTTCGGTAGTACGGTCATAGTGACTTGAGATTGTTTAAAAAACTTTTTAATTTAAAAATTTTAGTAATTTTTTTCTCGGAAAGTTGGCAACACTGCGGTCTGAAAATTGAACTTAATTTTTTATTTGGTATGAACTATCTAATTGCCAAGTTTCAGCTTTCTACGAGCTTTCCTTCATACTTATAATTAACACTCGTATTTATTGTATTTTTCAGACACGGCCGGCCAGCCAGCCAGCCAGCCAGCCGTATTGACGATTTTATAAGCTAGTCTTTTCGACTAGCTAAAATGATTAAGTCTAGTTAATTGACAATTATTGCATTGTTTATTTTCGCTTGAATTTAAATTTGATTATTGCAAATGTTGTGAAGAAGTGCTATAAATGCAATGTATACCATCTAAGATGGTTAGAAATTGTATATTCGACCAGCGAAACATTAATTCTCACAAATCACAAAACAAATATAAATACAGTCGAACTTCCGTAACTCGAACTTCTGTAAGTCGAAGTTTTCTATATCTCGAATTTATAAAAAAAACTATGCGTTAGGAGTATATTACATATACAAAATTACTTCTCTATCTCGAATTTCTTTAAGTCGAATTTTATGTTCCCAACTTCCATAAATCGAAGAAATTTACAATTTATTTTTCTTATAATAACGTAATTTGTGGTCATTTGTGGCCTTTCCATTTAACGAGCATATTAAAAGCATATTAAGGGATTATCGCAGGTAATAACTATACCTTTATTACCGGCGATAATCCCAGTATACTGTATACAGCGTAGGTAAATTCTTGGCAATAGCCCGTCATAATACTGATAATCTCTTTCTTAGTAAAATTAAGAGACAATACTTTCTCAACAAGCTTTTAAGTTAAAAATAAGTAAAGAAAACTATAAATATCAGAAATGTTTATTTGTAAAATTAGTCTTTCTTCTTTAACGCAGTTGTGAACGGTAGATGAATATTTATCTGTAGATGACGATGCAATTACAGCAGAATACCCAACAGACATAGACATTTTAGAAAAATTTCAAAAAAACCAAGACGAATGCAATGATGTACCATCCGACACTGATACCGACAATACGCCAATAGATGATCCAACTCCACCAACAAATAAAGAAATGCGCCAAATTATTAGTAAGTGCAGTGACTATTTGTGTGCAAAAGAAACTGTTCCCGAGCAAGTGTATCGTGCATTACAAACATTAGAAAATTACATTGACAACGATTATTATCTTGCTGTAAAGCAAAAAAAAATTACGGACTTTTTTATAAAATAAATGTAAAATGTATAATAACTATAGATATAAATACAAATGTACATATGTATATGTTTTGTAGTTTTTTCTTTGTTAGATTAATATGTTATGTGCAATATAGCCTGAATAAATTCATTTGAAAAATATATGTTTTTATTTTGTACCACGTTAATTATTTCCAAAACAGATAAATATATAATAACAATAAAAAAAATAATTTTTTTTTATTTCTATAACTCGAATTTTCTATAACTCGAATTTTTTTTCGTGAACTATGGAGATTCGAGTTACGGAAGTTCGACTGTATATACATATACATACAATTACAATGCAAAGTTTTAATGAAATAGTGTTTCACGGCTTAGCATAAAATATTCTCTATTATCTCTATTCTCTATTTTTAAACAACCAAATGAAAGATAAAAAATGAGTCTAGGGCTGTAAATTGTTGAATTTTCAAATTTCTGTTTAGAAATATTAGAAAAAATTATTCAAATATTGACAATAATTAATCTAATAAAATTAATTCCTATAAAGACGTTTCTGAAATTTACAAATATCTCAATGTTAATGGTTAATTCCCTAACCCTGTTTTGGTTTATATTTTATATCTATTACACATCGTTTTAAAGCCCTATAATCAAGAGTAACCACCCATATATGAAAAACTCGCATTGAAATTAAAATCATATATAAATCTTTCATTTCTAAATCATTCATTTCACTTTGAAATAATCAAAAATTTAGGACAAATTAAAAAGTAACTTCTATATTAAAATCTAAATAACTTTTTCTTTGGAAACGAAACAAACCTACAATTTACGTTTAGAAGGAAAGTAAAGAAGGTGAACCTAAAGGCATTTGAAATAAGAAGAAAAAGAAGAAGAATAATTATATCCGACAACATAATAATAACAACATAAACAAGCGAATGGGAACGAACGAACTTCTCTCCAATCAGCCAGTGTAATATACGAGTGTATAAGCTTATGGCACACTGAACTTTGACCCTTCATGCAAAGAATACACACCACGTGAAGAGATAGGAGAGACTGAAGGAAAATCTCATAACATATTGGCACACTGGCATACTGTCTTCTATTTTATCTAATCGGATGAAACAATATTCTTGTTTGCTTATTTGGTTTTACAATGTTTGCATGTTGGAAGAAATATCGCGAGACACTAATTACATTTATGTTTAATTAGATAATATTTAATTAACGTGTTTTACACTAGATTGTTTACTATTTGCTTTAAGGCCTACACTTGTAAATAGAATTTTATGTATTACTGAATTACAAATTATATTTTTATTTGTATTTTAAATCTGTTTTCTTATATTGATTAATTCTGTGAAATTGCTGTAAAGAATTTTGAATTAGTTACATTTCTGTCAATATATTGTATTTTTCTATTTAGAACATATAGTAAAAAAAAATTTTTTTAGAACTCATTCAGTATATTGCAATAAAAAGCTTTGGGATTTAAGTTCTGTATATATTTTGTTTAAATACTGACGTTTATTTTAATTCTCATGAAGATATACGTAGTTTTTAAGATTTTAATGCAAGAATAGTTCGTATTTTATTTTAATCGGAAATACCAAAATACGTTTTTACTTATATACGTTATATACGTTATTTACTTATATTAATATTATTAATTAAAATAAAACGGCTATAGGATTTAATTGTATAAATTTTAATTAAAAGTCGACGTTCCGACGTATTCTACGTACATCATCATCAGGAAAAATAATACAAATTATACATAATCACGCCATGTACTCAAAAGGATGAGGCACAAACTTTTTTCACTAATTATAATTATATTATAATAGCATTTTTACAGAAAAATTTAAGTAATATTACAGATAATATTTGGTAATATTTCAACTTTTGTAGAATTACATTTATTTAAAATTACCCAATATGGCAAGGCATTTTTGTTACACTTAAAATTACATAAAAAAATTACAGTGTAGAGTATGTTAATATGATGATAATTAATAAAAATTAATACAGAACTACAACCTAAAGCCGTTTTATTTTAATATAATTTGTTCTAACAGAATTTTTTACTATGTTAATATTAATTATAATTTAGTTTTAGTGGAAAGAGTTTGTGCCACATCGTTTTGGGTGCAATAGCATGATTGTGTATCTGTATTTCTATTTAAATATTTATAAATTTATACTATATTCCTAACATTATAATTTACTAAAATCAGAAACCCAATGCAAGACTAATCTTTCAAATATCGTTTGATTAATAACATTTTCCTAACCTTTAATCAAATATTAGCTCAAGGAGTTCAGGTAAAATTCAAGCTCAATGAAAAAGAAAAAAAACTAAAACTATATCAGTTAATCATTAGCATATCGCTTCCAAACAAAATTTAACTGCAGCAGTTCAAAAAAAAACTTCTCTCGTCAACTTGTTAATGAATAAACATTGATCAAGTTTCGGTTATGGCAAAGAAGTAAGGAATTATGTTGACGACGAGATGATGGGGGCTCCAAGTGAAAGAGATTTTTAGGTCAAACTCCGAATCGGTTTTACCAGCGCGATGCGAACGGATTGTGGCCTCCTTTAAGAGTACACTTGTTCGGATTTTAATTTTTCATACGTAATATTCTTGGTGCTTAAGATGTGTTCAAGTCTTTCAATACATTCGTCAACTTAAAAATACATATGAGTGTATTGATATAATAATAAAGTTTATTACTCAACAGAATTAATTACATTCCTATTACAGAGTAATATTTAATGATAAAAAAAAATAATATATATGAATTATCATAGATTTGAATACATAACAAAAGAGAATAAATATAAATATGAAATTAGTCAGTTATACTGTACAAAGTTAAAATTAATTATCAATATTTTGATGCAAATCTTTAACACAATTTTTAAATTGTGTGTATATCTAGCCTAAGTAAATAATAATTATAAAGTTTGCACATAAAAATAATTGAAAATACTTATATAAGTTAGTGCAAGCAAAATTAATATTGAATGTAACAGGATTTCGTGTATTCATGTGTGGTACATTGAAATCCAACAAATTCAGAAATATTGTTACATCTGATTTAAAAGGTTATCGAAAACTCAGTCTTTTTGTGTTTGAAATTATTTATTCATTTGCTCTTTCGTTGTAAACTCGACGTTTCGTGCTACCAGAGCACTTCTTCAGGAGAATTACTGTGAAGATCAAATTCGTTGTTATTATAAAATATATAAAAAAAAATTTAATTATGCCACAACTATTATGATTATTACTTGAAAAACTGGTAATGAACGCACGTGCATGACCTGATATGTTGTGCAAAGCCACACCATTTATAAATACGAAAAATACTTGCATACAATAATACATAGGTAAATTTTAAGTTTAACTTTTTCATGACCATATGCACTACGATGGAGCATAAACAATAATTGTTACATCTAACTGGTTATTAATAATCTTATATAAAAAATTTCTGCGTTGCTGAAACGACGTACGATTAAATTCTTATTGTTGATAATTCATTGAACTGAATTGAACGTCCCTTTTTAAGTCATATCAGTTATTATGATCCATTTAATAGGAATGTAAAGATTTAGCTTAGATATTTATCGATGCTTTTAGTGTATTGAGTTAAGACTCATTCAGACTAACGTACTTAACACATAATTAGTGTCAAGTTTTAGTGTAGAACCTGATAATTCTAAACCAAACTTCTTACTAACTTATGAAAAAAATAATTTAAATATACAAGATTTTAGTTTGATCAGTTGTTGTTAGTTTATATTGCAGCTAAAATTGAGATTATTAATGTCAAATAAACAACATATAAATTATTTTTCTCAATAGTTTTTCTAATAATCGAGATTTTGACGAACTTAACGTACGTTTTCTTCTTTTTTCCTGATGAAGACGCACGTTGAGTTCGTCGAAATGTCGATTATTAATATATATTAATACAGAACTATAACCTAAAGCCGTTTTATTTTAATATAATGAGTTTTTAAAAGATTTTTTACTAAGTTAGTATTTCTTTATTTATAACTTTACAATAATTTAAATATTCATTAGTTCTTGTATTACAAGGTGGTCTAAATACCTTTCTTAATTGGTATAATATATTTTCCAACTGTTATGACTCAGATTGTGTATGTTGGTATTCTTTGATGTAAGCATAATGATTGAACGTAAAAAATAATTGTCGTCGTTTTTCCATTTCATTTCAAATGGAAATTTATGTTTCGTATCGTGTTGTAACCGCAATGAGAGAGTTTAACAGATGTCAATGCACTGATGTAATGTAAGATATGAAACATTCTATATAACAATTTGTTGTGCATCAACATGTATACATGTTGATGAAATGTATACATGTAAAACTAATTAGAATTATTATTTGCAATACAACAGTCTTCTTCATTATTTTAATTACACTGTAAAGAAAATAGCAAAATTACAGAAAAATGATAGTAAAATTTTACTATATAAAAATCTGTAATTTTATTTTACTAAAAATATGCTATATTTCTACCTGAAAATTTTATAATTTTTACATAATTCATAATAATCACATAAAATACGTAAAAATGACCTAATAGGTATGAAAAATTGGTTACTCTTTTCAAATCGAAGCATATACTTAATGTAGAATTACGTATTATTGGTATAACTTTATAAATTATGTAAAATTACAGCTTGCATATTAATATCTGTAATAATTCATGAAAATAATGAAAATGTTTGAAATGTAATTCATTTATTTCAAAATACATCCTTAATGTAAATTTAGAAATGTATATAATTATACCAACAATAATATTACAGAACTAAACAAATTTTACCTATTTATGGAAAACACCTGACAGCAAATTTACTAAAGTTTTGTAAATTTACTAAAAAAAAAAAAAAACTGTAATATTACATACACTTGTACTTTTCCATTACGTTGGTAATATCATATTACATAATGTTCTGATATAGTATAGTAGTAATAGTTTTGATATTATGTATTTTTAAACAATTATAAATAAAATTACAGCAGTTGAGTAATTACATCTAGAAATACTAAGTATCATAGTATCTCATGGTTTGTAGGTAAAATTCCATAATTTTTTTTTTAAAGTGCATGTAAAACTAATCAGAATTATTATTTGAATTACAACAGTCTTCATTATTTCAATTAGTTAACTATTGATCGTTTACAAGCATTATTTGTTATTGTTTAACATAGTAAAATATTTTTCAGAACTCATTGTATTAATATAAAAACTGTTTTAGGATTAAATTCTGTTCAATTATTTTATAAAAACGATGTTTCGACGAAACTGAACGCTCGTCTTCATCAGGTCAAAATTTATCAATGACATTTAAGTAAATAACAGTGCATACAAGTTAGAGGGTAACAAATAAGTAACTAAATCATACAATTTATAAATTTTTAATTAATGGAAACCAAATTTCATTTAACTCAGTTACTAGTCACAGTGATTCATGTTATTCCTTTCTTTATAAATCTCTATTGCTTCTCTTATTAATCTGCTGCTAATATTGATTGGTCTAGCAATTAATTTACTATATATGTTTTAAAACAGCAGTCGGAATGAGACTGGAGTAATTTATAATTACTGAACAATCACAAAAAATAGTCTAATTTTTTTTCTCAAAGTACATACACACAAATACTCTCAATCACCTAATCTATTCGGCTATATTTCCGGATTTCTCTATAATTTTTCATAATCCTAAACAATGTTATGTTACCGTACCAATAACTATACCACTTCTTTTAGTCCAAGTTAAGATACTTAATTAAGCTATGGCCGTCATTATGCAATTTTTTAATTTGGTATTACATTTAATATATTATATGTTAAAGATTTTTTACAATATTCTACCATTTATTATTATTACTTTTACTCTAAAAAAGAACAATAATAATTTTGATTTTTAACAAATGATATAAAAAAAATTCTTCTCAACTATATATGAAAACATAAAATGCTGATATTTGTCTTACAAAAAAAACACCATTAAATAACCGTGCATAAAAACCAAAACTAATCGTATTATAAACCATGTTAATTAAGGAAATAGAATTTGATTGAGAAAAGACGGAAATAACTAACAACTTTGTAAATTATTAAACTATTATTAAAATATTACAATTATTTTTTCTTTTTCTATAATGACTATGGAAAATTGATGTATCGTATAGAACCGTGATGTTGCAAGAAAAATTGACTTATGATTGCGTAATTCTACAAGAATTTATCAAAGAATGTTGTAGCTTTTTAACTAACTGGCTTCGAAATAAATACCGATCCAGATTTATAATGGAATTCTGAACAGAAATGTAGTGTTTTATCTTTTATTAATAAATAGAAGTTTTTATTCGATTGATAAACACGAAAAATTCTGTAATACTGCAGTTCTGTTCAGAATTCCATAATAAGTTTTAATTTATTATCATCATATTTAGCACAGAAATTTGACCAACCCAAACAGTTGGTGTAAAAACTAAAAATGTTTCCAGAGTTTTGAACGTGATATCCGTCTGTCTGTACGTCTGTGGACACGTGTAGAGCAAATTCGGCTGAACGGATTGTTATCAAATTTCATATTTAAGCTTCGGAGTTAAATATCTCATTTTGATCAACTTTTGGTAAAGATAAACGGAAAGTGATAATTTACTGATGACACTTTTATAGGTTTTACGAATATTTCGCAACAGTCGAGGCATATTTCGAAAAAATTTATTGAACAAAAGTTGCTGAACAAGTTATAAGTAACAATTTTTATTTGAAACATTTGTCGATACAGCTAACTAATTTTTTATATTTTTATGATTGTAAATTGGTGGCACCTTTATGTCAAGCTAGTTTTGTTTTTGGTTACCATGACTACAATAGTTATTATATAGGTAAATTTTTCTTTTCCATAAATTTATTTAATACCATGACGGTCGTTTTTTGTGATGGCTACAGCAGATTTTTAAAAATATTAAAAATATTTCAATAAAAATTTTTGTTTAGCGATATCTTGTCTCTGAAAGATTTAAATCAATTCAAATTTAATTCTAATCAATCAATTAAATTACAAACCACAAAACCGCGCAAATATCTTATTATATGCTTATTTAAACCGTTTTAAAACTATCAACTATTCCGCGACAAACTAATGGAATCCAATTTGTTTCGTCTTCTCACTTTAGCACCTTCAAACGCTAATACCTACATCTTTCTTGCACACTCACACATACCTACATAGTATGTGGTTATAATATTGTGGGTCAGTGATGCTTACGTCTTCAAGAGTCGGTCAAGCGGATCCCCAGCAAAGCCCTTGTCCCCGCATACTCCTTGCCCTTTTAAATTGTCTGTGAGGTCGCTAGTTCGATCGACTATACTCATAACATGATTGGATTAAAATGCAGGTGTAAAAAATGAGTTTTTTTTGTAATGCAACTGCTAAATGATATTATAACTAGATGTAATACAATTCAAAATTTCTTGTCTTGAATTATTTTTTGTTTTGTTTTGTTTTCATCATCAACATCATCAATAAGAAATCAAAAAGATTTCATCTGAATCAATTATTGAAGACTGGATTCTTGTTTTGAATTGATTTTTTTCAATATTATTAATTATTAATAATTTTCAATTATTAATTTTTTGATATTTAATCTCTTTCAAAAATATTTTTCTAGTTCTTTGAAAAGTATATATATATATATATATATATATATTTTATATATACATACATATATATATATATATGTATATATATATGTATTATAAATTATAAATTCTATAAGAATATGTAAAATATATCTATAAGGATATTCAAAATCTATTAATTTCAAGATAGAGTTTGTGCCACACCCTCTCGGTTATATGTCTATGTATATATGTAATATCTATTAAAAAACAAAACAAAATTGAGATATTGAAGCTGACATTTAATAGAAAAAAAAACTGTTGTCAAGGTAGTTTTGATGATGTATGTAAATATTATTAATTTTTTTAAATATTTATTTTGCAATAGGTTTTTTCATCTTTCATAATGTCTCAATTTTTCTTTTTTAATTTTATCTATACACTGTAAAAACATATCTTAAATTTATGTAATTTTACATAGGTTTTAACAGTAAAAATAACATCATTTTCTAATTTTATTGTGATAATTTACGTAATATTACATTTTTATGAAAAATTACATTTGCAAAACATAAATAAATTTTTTATAGACTTGGCTAAATTTTTGCATCGTATCCAAAAATAGTAATAATCAAAAACATATTTATTTAATAACATTAACACTTTCGGTTGCTGGCAATTGATGAAATATTTAAAAAAAATTAATACGGAATAAAAATAACTATACAGGTTATTATTAAAATTTCAAACAATCATGTGTTCTTAGGCGTATTTAAGATTTTCTCGGTGCAAGAGAAACGTTATAAACTCAATTTATTAGAATCCCTAGTAATTAACAAGGCCTTTACTTTAAATTTTAACAAATATTTTAGTTTCTACTTAATTGTAGTGAACTAACATATAATTAGAAAATTTAATAAATTTAGAAAAATGTATTGGCCTCACCGGAATACATTTTCCCTTTATTAAATTTTCTAATTATAGATTTAGTAGTTCACTGCGATTAAGTGGAAATTAAAATATTTATTAAAACTTTTAGTGTCATCACAGAAAACATTGCTTTAAAACTCTATTACCTATTGTAATACAACTGGCCAGGCTAACGAATAACTTAGTCATGACTGGTCAAACACAATATAATTTGAAAAATGTGTTCGTTTTGTCGTGGTTAGAACGATTACCACGAAAGCAGGAAGTTCCGAGTTCAAATTCCGGCGAGGCCAATACATTTTTCCAAATTTATTAAATTTTGTTAAAACTTATAGTTTTATCGTAGATAACATTGCTTTAATATCATATTACTTTAAAGAAAAACATTGACGTTGTAGTCAAGTTTGGTGTTGCCACTAGGGGTGCATATAGTAACGAACTACTGTATAATAATAATAATGTTTTTTTTCCAACAGGTAAACACCAAATTACAGGCAAAATACAAAAAAAATTACATTAAATACTTAATATTAACAAATAAAGAATTAAGTAACATTAGTGGACTAACAAATATATAGAAAAATTTATACAACTAAAATTAAATACATATAACCTATAATATTTATTTATATTAATAATGTATAATAATGTCATTATTGTAGTAGTAACATAATGACGAAGAATGAACGAAAATAAAGAAAAAATAAATAATTATAATTTTAATACTATATAGTGACAATATTTAATCATAGTAATTAATTTCTTAAAACTTAACCTCAACTATCTGACTAATAGGTTGCAAAATTAATTCCTATTTTGGCTCAATTATTAAAAATACATTGCACAAACTGATGATAAGTTTTAAAAAAATTTCAACACCAACTTTATACATTTTGTTAATATCTAATTACTTGAGTATTATTCAAAAATATTTCACTACTTTTATCAAATGACAAGTCATCTTTAAAGATGATGAACAAAAAAAATATAATGAAGATTTATCTTATATTCTTTTTTTATATTCATGTCACTTTCTCAACAAATATTCGTCGTCTATTATAAGGTATGTCTTTGCTCGTTCATTACACTTGCAAGCATTTATTTTTTTTACGTAGGTCGTTGATATTATAAATGGGAAGTCTCTTGGTTTTGAATTTGAAATATTTCAAATTTGTTACAGGTGAAAATTTAGTATGAGTTAAATAATTTTGATAAAATTTTTAATAAAAATAATAATAAATTAAAGTCATTTATGATGGTTCGATCATCTTGAGCGAATGTCTAATGAACGTTTGGTTAAAAGAACTTATATGAATGATTTTGGAGATATATGTTTGCTAGTAGACGTCCGACGAGTAGCTAGAATGGTATGATTGAGAGAGTTGCTTGCTTGAGCGAATGTTTTCAAATAGTAGGAATAGAATAGCATGTTAGAGTGTCAGTATGGATAAGCTAAAGTTGCTTGTCTGGATAGGGATGTTTGGAGGAAACGGATTTCGGTACATGGCGTGATCGTGTATGTGGGTGTGTGTACACAAAAAAATAATTGAGAGTGTGGCTTGTGTGAGCGAATGTTTCCAAGTAGTAGAAATTCAAGAACATGTTTGAGAGGTACCATGAATGTGGATGAAGCTAGAGTTATTAGTTTGGATAGGAATGTTGGGAGAAAGCAAAGTACACCGAAAAATATTACAAGATATTTTATTTTAAAAATTACAACAAGGATGCAAGAAATTTGTTTTTGTACAATTTTTGCAGTAAAAAATGTAATAAGGAGTAGATATTAATAAATTAAATATTGTAAAAAAACAATGATTTTTTTGTTTTATTACAATATTGTTGTAACATATTAAATAATCTTTCTGAACTCATTATATTAAAATAAAACGACTATAAATTCTAGTTCTGTGTTAATATTTATTAATAAACGACGTTTCAACGAACTCAACGTACGTCTGCCAGGAAAGACGTACGTTGAGTTCGTCGAAACGTCGATTATTAATAAATATTAATACAGAACTATAACCTAAAGCCGTTTTATTTTAATATTGTAATTTTTAGAATAATATTTTGTAGTTTATATAATATCCACAATTTTTTTTTTATGATATTTTTTTAAAGATATTTAACCAAATTCTAACTTTTTTCAATAATCTAATAATTAAATATTAAAATATGTGAACTGGGACTCTTGATACCAAGCTAGTTATTCAAGAGACTTCTTTCGTGCAATTCAACAGTAATTTATTATTCGGCATCATAGACTATTCCACTGTTATAAGACAATCTCCTAAACATTTCAAATAGATAGTACATTGTTTTATATTTCGCCTGTAGCTATGACCCAAGCAACTTGATTCTAAGTAGGCTAACAGGTTCATCTCTCAAAACGATTCTTATTTTTCTCTCTCTGTTTGTGTCTGTGTGTTTGTGTTTTGCTTTTTTTTATAGTTTTATTTACGATTTAAAAAGAGAAGACCTGTAGTGTAAAATTATATTTATAGGTAGGCGTGCGTTTGTTTGGTTTTAAATTAATTTAATTAATTAAGAAATTTAAATTTGAGACTTTGGTCTCGTCTCGTTGATGAATTTGTCACAAATGAATGGAGACTTAGAATGTGATTGTGTTTAATTTGAACCGGATTTGACAAAGTCATCTTCTAACTATCTGTATAATTTATAAGTAACTTTCTTTTTGATATGTGTTTTTAGTTTTGGATTATTAAGTAGACTGTTTTTTTTAGGCGTCTATGATTAATTTGATTTATTTGATTTGTTTTTGCTTATACATTTAAATATATAAATAAATAAATAAATATATAAATATATATACAAATATATAAATAAATATATTGATTTTCATACATTCATATAGAAAACACCTTTTTCTGTGACAATAATGAAATGTGTCACTTATGAACCTGTCACTGATTAATGAATATAATACATTATACACCGCTAACTGAAAAATTAAAATTTAATAAATAATTAGTAAATAAATAAATAATTAGTAATATAAAAAAATTCGAAAATATATAATAGTTGTCAGAGATGTCAAATTAAATACACTTAACAGTGTTTCTTTGGTCGAATATGTAGTTTCTGACTACACTGGACCGATGCACATTGCATTTCTTACAGTTCTTCAAATATTTTTAATAGTCAAATTCAAATTTAAGCAAAAATAAACAATTAACTTAACTTAACGTAATAGTTTCCAATATGATCAGCGAAGATGTCAGATTAAATAAACTTAACGTTGTAGTTATGTTTGGTGCTGCCCTACTAATGGTGTGTGTGTATATAGTAACTAACTGCTGTATAATAATGTACATTATTGTACTAATAATGACCTCTTTCTACATAGGCTATATGGTAACGTAATATTAATATTATGATACGCTTGAACAAATAATATATTATATAAGATTGGTTCATAATTATCAGGCGTTTTTTAAACAATATTTATTATAAAAGAGAAACATAAAAATTCAACAATAACATTTGTAAATTATTATTCCGGAGCGTAGTTACAATCTACTTCAATAACTGCTTCCCATTTGCTTGGAAGACGGTCGATTCTACGGACAAAGAATTCACTGTTCTTTTTATTTAAAAAAAGTAAAAAAACAGCAATTTTTATTAACAAATAACCCGCCTACAAAAACGCCTGATAATTTTGCACCAACCCAATATTAAAAACATTAATCGAAAGCTTAAACTTAGTAAAGCCGTTTATTTGGGACACTAAAAACTAAGTTGTTTTTATAAACAACTCTGTCTATATAAAAAAAAATTTATCATCTTTGCTAGGGCATCTGACAACATATTTCTTCTAGCGCGAATAACAATAGAATCTGATAGGTGGATCTTGCAAGCATTCTCTCTCTCGTCCCAACTTTGACTCCCAAGTGAAATAAGAAAGTGCAGATGGCTGGTAATCTGTGATGCGTGACTGCATTGTTTTTGATTTCAATGACAGGTGTGGACAGCAAAACTTATAACTATTATTGAATTGTATATACCTATCTTCGTATAGACATAGATCGACATCACTGTTTTATCGAAAAACGAAATCTTTATTCATTTATGATCGATTGATCCCGAAACCTTGTATTGTTTTCGATATTATTGCTAATCTATATTTTTCTAGTAAGAGTTCTCTTAAGTGGTTCAGTTCATCTTGAGTGAATGTGTCTAATGAACGGTTGGTTAGAAGAATATATATGATATTAAGGGTGTACGTCTGTGTGGAAGTCCGATGAGTAGATGGGTAGGTTAAGTGTGAGCGAATGTTTTCAAGTGTTAGGAATAGAAGACCATGTACGAGCAGTGTCATGACTGTGGATGAAGCTAGAGTTGCTTGACTGGATAGGAATGTTTGTAAAAAACTATTTTCGGGATAGTGGAAAGCATGTGTGCCACATCCTTTTGGGTACATGGCGTGATTGTGTATGTATGTAAAGTTTTTTTTTATGTAAATTAATTGCTAATGCGTAAAACATTTTTATTCAATAAGTAAATTAGGCAACTATTTCATCGATGTGGTCAGTTGGTAAGTTAGAATTAACTTATAACCTCGGGCTTACACACACACACACACACACACACACATATATATATATATATATATATATATATATATATATATAATCAAGCCATGTACTTAAAAGGATGTGGCACAAACTCTTCCCACTATTCCGAAATTAGTTTTCTCTAAACATTGTTATCCAGACAAGCTAGATACCTAGAAATACCACGCTCTGCTATTCCTACTATTTGAAAACTTTTGTTCACGTCAAAACATTCTAATTATACCACTCCATATACACATCTGGCGTAGATAACGTATACCTTAAAATTCATTCACATATATTCTTATAACCTAACGTTAGACATTCGCTCAAGATGACCGAAACATCTTAACTGACTGACATGTCAACTTTTGCAACAACATTTTTTTTCATTTTCATAACTTATCATACACTAATCTATTTTGTACCTCGATTTCTTCTAGTTACACTACATACGCCACGAAAAAATCTCATTTGCAAAGCAGTTATTGTAATTTTATGCTTTTGCAGCCAAAACCCAACATTCACTACTATACATTAACGTACGCAGCAAAACAGTATTGTATTTACTCAATCGGGCTTCTTTGGAAATATTTACTTTCCTAGCAAAAATACCCGAAATCTTACAACTCTCCTTTCAATCTCACGATTAAAGCGACCATCCTTAGACAATAAACTACCCAAATACATAAATTCATGTACCTGTGTTAACATATAATTTCATAATTTTCATATATATCAAAAGATCTAAATCATAAATACTTATTCTTGCAATTTATTTTCAATATTATTCGGAAAGATTTCTTAAAACTTTTTATTTTCTAAATTATACATAAATATTACGTAAAAAAAAAATTAAATTACATTTCGGAAAAATCTAGAATTGTGCCATATGGATGGATACCTCTGTGAAATTACAATGATTATTTTGTCAAATAACTTTCATCAGACATGTGATGTGAAAGTGAAGATGATGATAAATATCTTAAAAAGGCTAATGACCATTATTGGATAAAATAGAAATGTCATTTTTTATCACATTTAACTAGTATAAATTCTAGATTATATTTCTAATTCTTTAATTATTTTACATATAAAAAATAGATAGTTTTTTGCTTTGTAATTGAAGTAAATAAAACTTCTAAAACAAGAATTGACAATTATGTTTGGTGTATTAATGTAATAATAATAATTAATATACCAGTCGGAGATGTCAAATTAAATACACTCGACCGTATTTCTTGCACTTTTTCACACATTTTCAATAGCCAAATTCAAATTTAAGCGAAAATAAACAAAGTAACTATCAATTAACTTAACTTGACTTAATAATTTTTAAAATTGCCGTCAGAGATGTCAAATTATATACACTTGACCGTGTTTCTTTGGTCGATAATGCAGTTTTTGACCACCGTGCATACATTGCATTTCTTGCAGGTCTCCACACATTTTCAATAATCAAATTAAAATTCAAGTGAAAATAAACAATACAATTGTCAATTAACTTAAATTGACTAAGTAATTTTTAACATAGCCGTCGGAGATGTCAAATTAAATACGCTTGACCGTGTTTTTTTGGTCAAATATGCAGTTTCTGACCACCCTGAACGGTGCAAATAGCATTTCTTGTATCTTCTTCAGACATTTTCAATAATCAAATTCAAATTTAAGCTTAAATAAACAATGTAATTGTTCATTAATAGTTTGACGTAATAGTTTTCTCAATATGGCCGCCAAAGATGTCAAATTAAGTACACTTGACGTTGTAGTTATGTTTGGTAACTAACTATCATTATTATACTAGTAACATAATGACTTTTCTCTACATAGGTAATATGGTAACATAATGGTAATGGTAATGAAAATAATTTTCTTCATTCGAAAGAATTCTTTTTCTTCGTGCTCTAATTTCCTGAAAAGTAGAGTAGTCTAAATAAATCTTATTCCGAATTCAATAAAAGTAACTATTTATTTATTTTTTTCTGTGTAATTTAAAAATACACAGCTTTTCTTTTCTATTCAGTTAAATTACGAAAAAAATTAATAATTGTTGATAAAAATTAGAGAAACTTTATGACAACAATTTTTATCTAATAATTTCACTGAAGAAGAAGCAGACATACAATCTAATGACATTTTAATGAAAGAATTATATAATTTTTTTTCAATTTTTTTGGTAATAAAACTATAATCCATCTTCTTTTCGAAAACTTTCTTTTATTAATTTGATAATTCGAACATGGTAGTTATTTTATTTAACGACTTAGAAACAATAAACAATACATGATTTTTACTTGTAAAGAATTTCCTCTCTCTCTCATCATTTATCTAATAAATCTATTATAATTTAATAGAAATTTATTATTAATTATTTTTGTTGTCATTTTCTACATATATATTGCAAATATCTAATAATAGTTTACACAGTAAAAAAAATCTGTTGGAGTTGGTGTTAAAAAAAAATAACATTTTTTATATGGAAATAAAATATTATTATTATTATTATTTGTATAAATATTTTAAAATTGTGTTTTAAATTGGAGTAAATGTTAATTTAGCTGTTTTTTTTTGACAATTTCTTCTAGTATAAATTTTACACTATTTTTAGTGTGTCACAAATGGATACCGAACATTAATACAGAACTATAACCTAAAGCCGTTTTATTTTAAGTAAAATAATTAATTTATCATATTATACATGTTTTCCTTACCGAAAAAGTAAGTAAACTTACATAATATATATAAAATATTCTGTGATATCTGTAAATTTACATATTAAACTGGTATAAATATGTTGCCCCATGTCTTTATGTAAAATTACTGAATTTTTTACAGTGTATACATGTTTTCTGTAGTGGTTTGCTTGATAGTTTTTGAAAGTGAAAAGAGAAATAGTTTTGAATGTGTTTTGAATTAAAAATTATAAATAAATTTATTTAAATTCTCACCTCACTTTTAAAAGACGTTTACTTAAAATTACTTATTATGTAATTTTAATTAATTTATTTGAATTTTATAATATTATATCAAAAATATATATATCAAAAATAGAAATACTATTCATATTTGATAAAAGATATAAGTAAAAATTTATTTTAAAGCAAAACATTAGCATTTTTTCATAAATAAAAGAGGTGGGAATTTTATTTTGTGTGGGTTTAAATTTTAAATAAATAGTTTAAATATGTTAAATTTTTCAAACTTTGTTGCTTTATACTAAATGTTAAATTTAGAAATTGAAAAAAAAAAATTAGTAGGTATGTGGTTGATTTTGTATTGAAATTTTACAATAATTTAATTATTATTATTATCTTTCATTAGAACCCACAAATATTAAAAAAAAAAAATAGAAGGATATTTTATTTATATTTATGTAACTTATTTAATAACAAATAATATAGAAATATCAACAAATTCATTTATTTATTTTTCTGTATCCATTTGCTGGAAATGGTTATATTTGTAATAATTTTCAATTTTATATCTAAATATTTAAAAGGTTTGTAATAATACTCATATTTCACTAAAATTTTAGTGAAATTTTACAAATATGAGTATTATTACAAACCTTTTATCTATCGAAAAGTTTCACAAAGTTAAACTGTCGACCATTAATTATATCTAAATATTTATTAGATGCAGAATTTTATGTTCTGAAACCTGTATTTGAAATTTTTTGTCTAAAATAATTACCGAAGCAGGAAATTATAAAATTATGATCCTTCCTAATAATAATATTACATTCTCTAAGTAAAAACTCATTTCCACAGCAGGCACTTTCCTTATACGTTCCTGCGGCCAAACCCAACATTGTTCTTATGATATTTTATTGTAATATTTATGATTTATTTATTAGTGAATTTATTAAAAATATATAAATACAGGTGGTTTAAAAGTCGCTGAATCATTTAAAATTCGAATAACTCTGTACAAACAAAATTGTGGTTATTTAACGTAATTTTCAAAATTAAATAAAATTTATTTCCAAGAAGTGTGCTTTCTGTTTATAAAAGAATAAATGTAAATTATTAATAAATAAAAAATTATTTTATTTTAAAATAGTCTAGTGACTTTTGGGCCACCCTATATTAAATACGTATTTTTTTTATTTTTTATATAAAAATATATGCACATGTTATGTCCTTGTTGTTAAACTAAATATGGCACCGTTTAAAAGAAATACTAGCATATGAAAATAAAAATATTAAAATTCAGTGGACATTTCTTATATAGGTAACCGTTTTACCTTGACTTTTAAGTAAAAAAAAAACTTTTTTTTTCTAATTCTTATATATTTATTTTACATAGTTATGTTATAAACACACACATATGTATGACACATTAAAGATTAAACAAGATTAGAAGTATATGGGTAAACCCATATATAGACTACTTTGACATTTCTCGGAAAGTTGGCAACACTGTATTTTAATAATATTATAATTTATGTGGGCACTAGGACATACTTTACTGAAAATTTGATCAAAATCGAATAAATAATGTAGCCACAATGAATTTTTTTAAAAATTTGTGTTTTTTTTTCGATAAGTTGGCAACACTGTATTTTGTTAAAATTGCATAATTTATTTAGGCACTAGGAAAAACTTTTATGAAAATTTGATTAAAATCGGTTAAATAAAATGGTCATAATAAATTTTTAAAAATTTTACTAATTTTTTTCTCGGAAAGTTAGCAACACTGTATTTTGTTAAAATTACATAAATTATATGAATACTAGGAGAATCTTTTGTGAAAATTTGAGTAAAATCGGTTTAATAACATGGCCATAATAAAATTTTTAAAACTTTAGTAATTTTTTTCTCGGAAAGTTGTCAACACTGAATATTAATTAAATTATATAATTAATGAGAGCATTAGGGAAATCTTTTCTGAAAATTTGATCAAAATCGAATAAATAACGTAGCCAATATGAATTTTTAAAAACTTTAGTAATTTTTTTCTCGGAAAGTTGGCATCACTGGAAAAAAACAAAATCACATGACCATCTCGGGCACTAGACAAATTTATCCTGAAAATTTTATTAAAATTGGTTGAACCGTCTAGGAGGAGTTGCGATCACAAATTTTGTCTGACGACCGAGCGAGCGAGCTGACGACGCACATCCATACACCCACATAAACTAAGTTCAGATTCGTCATCTACAAGCTATATGAAGGATTTCTATACAATTTTTTTTTTTTTGAAAATGTTACAGACACCGTACCAAACGCTATACTACTTTTTCCTTGCAGTCAAAGTAGTAAAAACAATGTTTTGGAATAGAGGTGTTAGTAATATTTCTTAAAGGCCACTTTAGACGGATTAATTTGTTAATAATTTATGAATAAATATTTGAAATAAACCACGAATAAATATTTGAGATTGATTTATTTTATTGATTACAATACCTCCCTTATCATAGGTGATATGACGGTTGGTAAAAAAAATTCAGTGAGATTATTTTACTCAAAATGGCAGTGAAATATAAACAATTATTTTTTTTAATGTTTTTAATGAACGTTTAGTTAAAAAGATTTATTTGAATGATTTTGATGGTATACATTTGCGTGGACGTCCGATGAGTATTTGGTGTGGTATGATTGAGAGTGTTTTGCGTGAGCGAAAGTAGGAATAAAAGAGCATGTATGAGAGGAATTATGAATGTGGATAAACTGACAGTTGCTTTTTTGGATAGGAATGTTTGGAGGAGACTGATTACGGGATGATGAAAAGAGTTTGTGCCACTCCCTGTTGGGTACATGGCGTGATTGTGTATGTATGTATGTATGTACAATAAGCTTGATGTAAGTACAAAATAAAATACTTTTTCAAAATATGGTTAAAATAAATATAAATTAAGCGCTAATTCAAAAAAAAATGTCAAAAAATCTGAATTCAAGATATGATAAAGACAATCTTGAATTATGTAATATTAATTAAGATCAATTTTCTTGGCCGAGAAAGCAAAATTTCTTCCATTAACTTTAGCCAATATTCAACTGTAGGAAAAAATATTGTTAATCAAAATATATCGATATAATGTAGCAATATGAAGTGAAAGTTCCTGTTAAACAACATATATGAACGACTAAAAAAATTCCTAATAAACATATATTACACTTGCATATTCTTATAACACACTACAGACATATAGGTATAATGAACATACAGGGTTTACAGTATTTCTTTAAATATAAACTTTAAACTTTTTAAATAATAATAAATAATAATAATAATATAGTAAAAAATTTTTTAGAACTCATTATATTAAAAGAAAATTGCTTCAGGTTAAAGTTCTGTATTAATGACTCAATGATGTTTGAATGTCCGTCTTCATCAGGAAAACTCAACCACCCCCTCCACTTTAGGACACAACTTTCCATCTCGACCACCTGGGTGACTGCCCCGATCACCAGGCATTCGACCGCGCCGAGCCTTACAAAGCCAGTCAATTGTACCCAGTTAACAATAAGCTGAGGTAGTGAGATATAAAGCAGATAATAATAATAATATTTTATTAGCTTTTGCATTAACATACGATAAACAAGTCACAATTTTAATATAGTGCATATAGAATAAAAAATAGAATATCAGATATTGACTTACAATGTTTAAAAATACATATGTAAATTCAAAATATATACATACATTAAATATTGTTCTACATCGTAAAAAATGTAACTTAAATTTATGTAATTTAACAGTAAAATAACAATATTTTGTAATTTTACTGTGACAATTTACGCATTATTATATATTTTATGAAAAAATTACTTTCATAGAAAATGTAAATTTACATAAATTTTTTACAGTGTAAAGGAGTAGAAACACGTACTTAGTAGAATTTTTTGAGGGAATATTCCCGTTTGTAGCATCGATTTTTTAGGTGTTTTTCATCAATTTTTTGGGAACTTTTACAACAAATACAGTAAACAATAATTATACCGTTGGAAAGTATATTTATTGATGTTTTCAGCAGTACTTTTTCAAAAAAGATCAAAATTTTTACTTAAAAAAAATAGCGTCAAAGTTTAGATTTGCCAATGGTGGCAGATAAAACTCGAGTTCTAAATTTCTGAAACATAAACAAATTAGATGTTAGTACTTGTAACACATTTGTAACTTTCGTTGGAACCTACTAAATGTATAATTTTTACATTTATTTTCAAAATGGGGGCCTTTTTAAAAAGTGCCTAAAATTAACCCTTTTGTTTTTGTTTAAGGGTAAAATTATACATTTTGTAGGTTCCAACAAAAGTTACATGTGTTACAAATACCAGCATATAATTTGTTTTTGTTTCAGAAATATAGAGCGCGAGTTTTATCTGCCAACATTGTCAAGTCTGAATTTTGACCTGATCACTTTGTCGCCATTTTGTAAAGTAAAAATTTGATTTAAAAAATATTGCTCAAAACTTCAATAAATACACTTTCCAATGGTATAATAGTTGTTTACGGTATTTGCTGTTAAAGTTTTCAAAAAAAATGTTGAAAAACACCTAAAAAATCGATGCTACAAACGGGAATACCCCCTTAAATCTAGTTTGAAAATTCTTTTAGTGGCAGTATATTTTTACTTTCGGGCAATTTATTATACAGATGATGGTGATGATGATGATAAATGATGTACGAAGAGTGATAAAAAATGTTGCAAAATTAAAATATTATTAAAATAGTGATAACGTATGGCAATGGAGATTAAATACCTGAAACATTTTGTTAATTTGTTTTCTAAAGTTGCGTTACTTTAGACTGATCCTGTATATACATATATTGCAAATATCAAGTCAGTGACTTTTTCTTTCTCTCTCTCTCTTTCACACGGAATATGTTGTCCTTGTCTTACACTTGTTCTGGTTCCAGATATTATACTTATATAATCTTACGGATATTGTACCAGTGTATACATAGAGTTACAGGTTATCTTGCAGATTAAGTATTAGTAAGTAAAGGTATGTAGACTTATCTGGGAGAAATAAGTTATTGGTCACTTTAACCTGTTTTATATATATATATATATATATATATATATATATATATATATATATATATACGAAGGTAAAGGTAATGACTGGTAATAATTTTTAAGTAATTGGATAATGGGTATTGCAGTCAATTTTGGAAAACGATGGTTAAATAAAACTCATTTAAGCTTTAATTTAGCAAGTTTTCGGATATATTTTTATCCTTCATCAGGCTTCTGGAAAATATGAAACAATATATTGTACACTGTATGTAATCTAATTTTTGTTAGTAAAAAAAAATATTAATTGTCAAAAATTTTTTTCCAAAATATGAACCATTTGAATTTGTAACAAAGTAATTATAAAAAAACACATAACAAAAACAAATTTAAATATATAACACAAATATACTTACAAAACTAACAGAGTAATTGTTACAATTTATTTTTATACACCATGTGATACAATGCATTAAATTTTGATACTGGAAAACTTTCAGATTATGTATGAAAACAAACAAATATACTATCTAACGTATAAATTAATTTATGTTTTTTTATTTATAATTGTCATTATTGATTTGTAGAGATTGATTATGTAAATATTCGTAAAAATATATGCTAAAAGTCAAATAAAATTTGACATAATATTTTATTATTTGACTTTTAGCATATATTTTTACGAATATTTACATAATCAATCTCTACAAATCAATAATGACAATTATAAATAAAAAAACATAAATTAATTTATACGTTAGATAGTATATTTGTTTGTTTTCATACATAATCTGAAAGTTTTCCAGTATCAAAATTTAATGCATTGTATCACATGGTGTATAAAAATAAATTGTAACAATTACTCTGTTAGTTTTGTAAGTATATTTGTGTTATATATTTAAATTTGTTTTTGTTATGTGTTTTTTTATAATTACTTTGTTACAAATTCAAATGGTTCATATTTTGGAAAAATTTTTTTGACAATTAATATTTTTTTTTACTAACAAAAATTAGATTACATACAGTGTACAATATATTGTTTCATATTTTCCAGAAGCCTGATGAAGGATAAAAATATATCCGAAAGCTTGCTAAATTAAAGCTTAAATGAGTTTTATTTAACCATCGTTTTCCAAAATTGACTGCAATACCCATTATCCAATTACATATATATATATATATATATATATATATATATATATATATATATATATATATATATATATGAAGCGAATGACTGAATTATGTGGAACAGGAACTCGCGTTGACGGAAGTTAGGTGTGATTGGTTTTTGTTTTTCTTTTGAAGAATTCATTTGTTACTTTATTTATTTACTTGAAGTTATACAATGAAAAAAAAAGCTAGAAATGGTTTGAAAAGCAGCCGCATTTGTAGTTAAAATTTTAATTGAAAAATATATAAATGCACTTGAATTAAAATAGAATGCACTTAGTTTGTTTGGATACTTTTCACAAAAAATAAGATACTTTGCACTTGGTACAACCTAAACTTTAATTTGAATAATTTGCACTATAAATTTGAATAGTGTGCACTATAAACGCAACGACACCTTATCACTGTTGGCTTAGGGCACGTTAGGTTAGGTTTAGGTTGTTTAGTTTTGTTATTATTCAATATAGGCGTTTATCTCATCGGCGCAAATAATAGGTATCGACTGGCGTGAATGATTGACAGCCCCCAAAGTGGAAAGTATCCGTTTTTATAGTGGAAAATATCCGTTTTTTTATTGGAAAGTATCCGTTTTATAGTGAAAGTAATTTAATACAAGTGATAATATTTTATTTTTGTGCATTATGTTTTTTAAAAGTTAAAATATTTTTTTTAAAGTTGAATAAATTTAATTATAGTGAAATTATTTTTTTTTGTGCAATATATTTTTTATAAGTGCAAATTGTTTTTAATCAAAGTGAATATGATATAAATTACAGTGCAGTTAATTCCAACCCATTTTAATTTAAGATATATTCTACCCACCCTCCTCCACCAATTTTGTAACGAAGTAAGGTATTAGTCCTACACTGTAAAAAATTTGCAATTTTGTATAAAAACTTGGGGCAAATGATTTACACCGGTTTAATATATAAATTTACAGATATTACAGGAAAATTTTTACATTATATACATATAAAATACGTATTAAATTGGAAAATAGTAAGTAAGCTGCTGTAAGTATTTTTGTTCTGTTGTTCTATATATTATTATTATATATGTATAAATGAATGTATTCATGGGCGCCTCGAGGGGGGTGCAAGGGGATGCACGTGCACCCCCCTGGTTTTAGACTAAATATCTAAATATGCTATAAATTTTAATGATTTTTATGGAAAATGGCTACTTTTTTATAGTGTAGTTAGTAATGTTGTTAACAAACATTGACCAATAGTATTAGGAGACACTAAATAAAAAATAAAAATAATAATATATAATATTGATATATTGATATATCGAATATCGAATAAATTAATGAAAAAAAAAAAGAATATCTTAAGTATAATCTAATGATTATTTGTATAGAAATTGCCAGATATGAGCATGATGTCACGTAATGTTTTAACTATCAAACAATGTTATTATTATATAATTGTTAATAAAAAATATCTTGTTTAAAATTTGCCTTTGGATATCATTAATGATGCTGCATAATAATTTTTTCAGTTAGTTTTTATGCTGATTAATGTGGTAATGGTAATAGTTTCTGTACGATAAATTCTGACACTATTTTCTTATAGTCGTATGAAATTGACATAAAACTTGATCATTTTAAGTACGTGAACGTTTTGATTAATTTAAGAAAAAAACTTAAAAATCTATTAAATTTTAATGTGACAAAAAACTATAAAAGTACATACATATATCTTATTATATAAGAATTATTTTGTAACAACAAACCATTAAAATAATACACACATTCTCTATTATTATTTAACGAATAACAATTCTATCAAATTATGAAAATTAACAATCATTATTTTTATTTATATATTATATATCGAAACAAAATGAAATTTATCACCGAAAACTTTAAGATAACTTCCTTCCTCTGATCTAATCTCGGCATACCAAAAAATTTCTCTTTCTAACTTCACTTCGTATATACTTTACGATTACATAAACACCTCCTCCCCCTTGATATTTCAAACGTTTAACTCTGTCTTTCGAATTGAAAATATCGAAAAACATGATACTGCACTTTCTCCTCGACTCTTATTAAGTTATAGGCTTATAATTTTCGAATAATTATGTCGGTTGAACGAATAAATTAAGTTACTTCAAATTGTAGAAATTATATTTTGATCTGTAGCAGGATTCTGTAACATGTATTCGTTACCTATTGCTATTGTTACTGTATGTAACAAATACCCTTTTTAATACATGGCGTAATTGTGCATGTAACATTGTAGATATGTAGATAACAAACGAAAGTAATATTACCGTTAAATTACCCGGGTAATTTACCAGGCCAATATAACTAATAACGAACGAGTTACTGAATCCTAGTATCAAATTATGTTTTAATGTTTTTGATTGGTAGTTTTTGTTTCCTTTTAATGAAAAACAGTTGAATATAGTCGACGCGTGCTGTAAGCTAATATTAAATTAGAAATTATGATATGAATATTAATGTTCAAAAGTATTTAATAAGGATTATGTAATTGGATTTACTAAACAAAACAAAAAAAAATATAGTAAAAAGACGGAAGTACATATATTGATGATATATTAATAAGTAATCGTTAAAGATATAATATATTGCTATAATAATTGGTTATAATAGTTAATGTGGGTGGTTGATTATAAAATATGGTAGATTGTTAAATTGTGACTTTGAAATATTGTTTTTAAAATGAATAATAACGATTTATTGAGTAAAGTTTAATGACCAACGGCAAATTCTAAAGAATCAAAGAGTAAGAGAATATATAACGACCAATTTCATAAAAAAAAATTAACTAAAGTCGACTTTAAGTTGAACAGGTAGATGAATTTGTGTGTTTGGGTAGTTCATTATCTAAGGGTGGTTGCTCTGATCGTGAAATTGAAAAAAGAGTTAATGCTGGTTGTAAGGTTTTGGATGCTTTAGGCACTTTTGCTAGGAATACAAATATTTCCAAAGAAGCCCCCCGTTTGAGTATATACAATGCTGTTTTGGTGCCTATGTTGGTAGTATGGTAGTGAATGTTGGGTTTGGCTGCTAAAGCATAAAACAAAAATAACTGCTGTAGAAATGAGATTTTTACGTGGGGTATGTAGTTTAACTACTAGGAATCGGTTAGTGTATAATAAGTGTGAAATTGAAAAAAAAAATTGTTGCATCAGTTGGTGTGTTAAGATGGTTCGATCATCTTGAGTGGATGTCTAATATACGTTTGGTTAAAAAGATTTATATGAATGATTTTGAAAGTATAAAGCGTGGACGTTCGATGAGTAAATGGAGTGGTATGATTGAGAGAGTGACTTGCGTTAGCGGAAGTTTCCAAGTATGCAGATGAAGCTAAAGTTGCTTGTCTGGATAGGTATATTTGGAGGAAACTGATTTCGGGATAGTGGAAAAACTTTGTACCACATCCTTTTGCATAAATGGTGTGATTGTGTATGTATGTAAAAAAAACATTGTTTTATTGACAACAACAAATAATTTTGCTATTAAATTTGAAAAGTTGACAAAAAACATCGTTTTATTGACAGTAATAATAATTACGCTAGAAGAATTTTAACACCATGCTTTTTTGTCGGATTGAAATCGACTTTAATTAAAGTGTTTATTATGGCTACTAAAGTAATAATATTAAATTTCACTAATAGATTATTATTGTAAATAAGTTAATGTTTTTAAATTTAATTTCAGATGATGTGCCTGTTACTTCAAAATTCAAAAAATTTAGAAGGCGTAATGGAAAAGGTTAGCACACTTTTTATATATTTTTTAAATAACGCTTGTATTTTTATTGCAAAAATTTTCTTCGTTGGTGTACTTATACCAATGGTGAAAATTAATATAATAATGTTTATAATTAGGCTTACCATACGTCCCGGTTTGAAGGTATGGTTCCGGCGTCCCGACCGGTTTGTCATTTTGTCCCGGTTTTTTAAGAAAAAATATTTTTTAAAGAAAATTCACAATAGTGATAAATATTAATAACTTATTAATAATGAATTAAAGTAATTAAAAATGTTTACTTCACAATTGTTGTTTTTATTTTGTTAACCAATTCATTCCTTAGCCTTTTGAATCATAAGTACTTGGCTGAATATAAAAATAAAATGACGTAGAAGGCACCCAATTTCTGTTTAGGGCAGCCTTTCAAAATGGTCCCGGTTTGAGAAAATAGTATTATGGTAAGTCTATTTATAATAATTGCTATATTTTTTGAATACAAAATTTTAACTACATTTTATTTGATTTAAATATATTGTAAAAGCTATATTTCCTAGTTCGTACACATAAAAAAAGCTTTTAAACTTGTTTTATTAATTATTGTGGTACACTGCAAAAAATTTAGTACAAATTTATGTAATTTTACATAACTATTAACAGTAAAATAGCAGCGTTTTGTAATTTTTACTATGATAATTGACGTAATATTACAATTTTTCTGAAAAAAATACATTCATAAAATATGTAAATTTTCATTAATTTTTTACAGTGTACTATATGACAGTTGTATAAAGGATGTAACAGAATAACTATTCCAAATTTTCAGAAATGATAGAGTTCACTTAGAGAAACATGTTTTATTAATAAACTAGTGTCCGGAAATTTCTCGGTGTCAAGATACACTAGATATCGTTAAAAACAATTTTAATTATTACAACATCAAAGAGTAGTTAAGTTAAGGAACATTTTATTAGAAATAATAGTTCATTAAACTTTATTAAAAATTGTTCGAATTTACGACCACCATTTCTGATACACAAGTTGTAACGATGTACAATCGACTGCCGAAAAAAAAAAATTTCCGGACACTAGTTTATTAATAAAAAATGTTTCTTTATGTGCCCTCTATCATTTCTGAAAATTAAGAATAGTTATTCTGTTACACCCTGTATAAACAAGTACTAATTTAAATAGTTTTTTACCACTACTGTAGTTGTCATGTCAATTTCAATAATACACGAATACACCTAAAAAAAACAATCAACAATTGCTTAGCTGAACGCGTATATATATTTTGTAACAGCACAAATAATACATCATTGGTAAACGTAACGTCAAGACATCAACATTATAGAAGACACGGACTACTCCGATCCATAAACCGTTTTTACGACGAATCCCGTTACACATCTTATTCCGCGCCGTACCATTCTTAACACTAACGTTTAACATTAACAGACAGGACAGACTAGCGCTTTGGCTACACAAGTACGTTACATAGAGCTAGACGCCGCAAACGTCATCGTATCCTAACGTTTTCATACAACCGCTATAATATCCATCTCCGCTTGGTACGTTGCGGTATTAAACGCAACGCACTGCTGACACCTTTCTTGTACTAATGACCTTCAAAATGTGCTGCAGCAGCAGGAGAGGGCAGGAGAATGGGTAGTGTATTGCTTTAGGGCATATGGTGATGACTATAGAATTCTAACAATATAACAACGCAATTTATTATGAATTAATTTAGTCGAATGATTATGGTAAATTAATGATTGTCTTATGTTGATGTATACACTGTAAAAAATCAGTGTAAATTTACATTGATAATCATGGAAATTTTACTATATTGTTTTTATTGTAATTTTATAAATTATTTACAAAACAATTATAAAATTACAACGAAAAATATAGTAAAATTAGTATGATTATAATGTAAATTTGCAATAATTTTTTTACAGTGTAGGTCTTAGTTTCACTGTTGAGATTGACGTTATAATAGAACGTATGAGAAATCACTTACACTTAAAATATTTTATTAGAATTATTACACAAAAAATGTACTAATTTGATGAATTATTACAGATATGAATATGTATGCTGTAATATTACATAATTTAAGAAGTTATATTAACAATATGTAATTCTATATTAAGTATGTGATGTAATTTGCAGAAAGTAAGCAATTTTACATATTTATTAAGTCATTTTTCACTTACTTTATGTGATTATTATGAATGATGTAAAAATTACAGAATTTTAAGGTAGAAATATAGATTATTTATGGTAAAATAAAATTACATATTTTTTATAGTAAAATTTTACAACTATTTTCTTGTAATTTTTCTATTATTTTTTTACAGTTTGTTTCGAAATTATTTTTTCATTTACAATCCATAATATACTTATTTAAAAAATAATGCATATTAAAAACATTTCTAGACTTACAAGCATATGTCTGTTAAGACAGATAAGAAAGAAGCAGAACTATAGGATCTAAGTAGCGTCATCAATTCTCAGATTTCACTCGATAAAAATTTATACATTTATTAATATAATACTGATTTTAGAGTGCTTTAAAAGTATAGTAAGAATTTTAATGAACAATTAAATAAATTCTATACGCGTGCATTGGCTGTAAAGAGTTAAGAACCAAAAACCAGTAATATTTCTAAATGGACTTTTAATCACAAAGATACGGTAAAGTAACAGAACGCGTTAGACATCAAAGAAAAAAGTTATATGATTAAAAATACATTTACACATGTACTCGTATTATAATATTATTATTTATTAAAATAAAACTGCTTTAGGTTAAAAGTTCTGTATTAACATTCATTTTAAATAAATATTAATGTAGAATTTTAACCTAAAGCAGTTTTATTTTAATATAATGAGTTCTGAAAGATATATTTACTATGTTAAGATTAGTTGTTATAAGAATATCATTGGATTGAATATCTTTAATATTTATAAGTTTTGTTTTATTTATTTTATTTTTTCTATGGTAATTTTTTATAGAAATCAATATATACGTAGACGAGGATTTAAATATTAGTCGATTTATTATATTAGTATTTTTTATAATATTATTGTTTATTATAATATTATATTATTATTATATTTTTTACTATATTATTATTTATGTTTATTGTGATCTTTCAGAATTCATTATATTAAAATAAACGGTTTTAGGATAGAATCTTAGTTCTGTGTTAATTATTATTAATAATCGCGTTTCGATGTACTTGACGTACAGCATCATCAATAAAAATGATATAAATGACATTTACAAAAAACAAGTTATTAGGTAACAATATACATGTAACTAGATTATAAAATTTACAAATTTTTAATTAAAGGATCCCAAATTTTATTTAAATCAGTGCCTTCATGATGATGATGTAAAGTTTGAAGATACTGTAATAACTGCAAGACCCATCAATATTAACAATAGATTTATAAGAGAAGCAATAGAAATTTATAAAGAAAAAGATAACATCAAATCAGTAGCAAAACTGATTTAAATAAAATTTGCCTTCCTTTATTTAATAATTTACAAATTTTCGTAATCTAGTTACTTATTTTGTTAACTATAGTAACTTATTTCTATGTTCTGTTTATTTATTTTATATGTCATTTGTATTATTTTTCTGAATGAAAACGTACGTTGAGTACATTAATTATTAATTAAAATTACTACTAAATTAATCTTATATATGATATTTGATAATAATATCTATAGATGGCAGTATGTAATTGGTTATCGTAGGTTATCGTTCATACTTGTGGAAAACAATAAAAATCATCCTCTCGATAAAGGTGACGTATCGTGAGGTCCTCATTTGTTTATTAATATATGATGTCATATTTAACATTCACAATATTATTGTAAGAAAAATATAAACTAGATTTGTAAGTCGAATATGCTATTAATTTTCAAACAAACAAAGAAAGTAATAAAGTTCGGATGAAATATGACGATTTTTGTGATTTATGTAAGTAAATGAAATGAATTTGATGACTTCGATATGGTTCGATAAATTTGTGATGGGATTTAAGATTTATTCACTTGGAACACGAAACAACGGTTTAGTGAATTTTTGTTGTTCTTGTTGTTATTGTGTAGAATAATATTTCAATTTTGGTGATTAGATAATTTCAAATAAATAATGTTTGTTTGTTCTTTTTGAAAAAAATAAAATTGATTGTCATCAAACTGTACTTTGAATTAAATGGAATGTAGAGAGAAGACGTTTTTCTTTTATTATTCTCAGGTTAAAATACTTTTGAAAATTAAGTATGATTTAAATAGTTTATCAAAATAGATTAATGGCGATTTACGCAATAACACTTAACTGGATTAAATTTATGAGTTTATTATGACTAGTCAAAATATAGAAAATGCATTACCTTGTCGTTGTGATCTTGTGGCACAGTTGCCACGATAGCAAAAGGTCCCAGGTTCTAACACCCGGCAAGGTTAATGCATTTTTCTTCATTTCAAAATTAATTAATGATTTAATTAGTTCATCAAAATAAATTAATGACGATTTATTTAAAAACAAAATACTATAACATAATTTTTGGTTAGTTTTATAATAAAATACGATAAAGCCAATATTTCAATAATTTTATTATACCGGGTGTATACTTGGTTTATGCAATATAGGAAAAACAATGTTATTTTTTTAACATCGCAATTTCTGCTTCCCCGTTAGTTATAGAGAAAAAATATAAGAAACAAAAATTGTTTACAATTAAAAACTACATTATTTACGCTTAAAATAATTGCGATATTGCGTCTCAGTAATTAGTTATTAATTAAATAAATATTAACAGTTTTCGGCAATATCAGACAGCCATGGACGAAACGCGAATGTATTTTGTTTACAACTGACATTTGTGAACAAAATACATTTGCGTTTTGTCCATGGCTGTTTGATATTGCTGAAAACTGATAATATTTATTTAATTAATAATTAATTACTGAGGCGTAATATCACAATTATTTTAAGCGTAAATAATGTAGTTTTTAATTATAAATAATTTTTGTCTCTTATAATTTTTCTCTAAAACTAACGGGGAGGCAGGAATTGCGATGTTAAAAAAATAACATTGTTTTTCCTATATTGCATAAACCAAGTATACACCCGGTATAGTATATTTTGAATGGAAAGAGTGTCCACATCTTTATGGGTACTTGGTGTAATGTATGTAAGCATCCCTGTATGTACACTGTAAAAAAATCAGTGTAAATTTACAAATGTGACAAGTGTATGGGATTGGTCAAATTCTTGTGCTTGTGCGTAAAACTAATCTGCCAATTCTGTTCACATCTTGTAAAAGTCGTAGCGTTACGAAATATATATATATTTTTTTCTAGTAAATGGAATTCTTCTTTTAATAGAAAAAACCAAACTATCTGGTTATGGTATGACTCTTACGAAATGTAAACAGAACTGGCAGCTAAAACTAAAACTGTAGTTAAATGAGGTTTACTCTTTAATTTTTAATTATAAAATTTTGGACATACTGTATTACTTTTTAATGTAGCTCGATTTTAAATCAATAGAGCTATTTAGTTAAAATTTAATACAAATTTGGATTTATTTGTCCATTTGTGACACCTTTCCGGGGGACGACTGTATGTAATGAAATGTATTTGTCACAGAAATTTTTATGCAGATTGACCAAAACAAACAAATGATAAATTAAAGATATTATAATAACTTTGACATTTTTAACAGTATGTATTTGTAAATTATAGAGATTACCAAAAATGTATATTCAGAGGGCTTTGACCTAACAATGAATATTTTTTTCTGTGTGGGCCAAAATTGTATGGGTGGTATAATTTATTGATTTAAAACCTTCTAGTATCTTTTTAAAAGGTACTATATATCTTATTTTATTTAAAACATTTTCTATTATAATAAAAACATATTTCAGAACTCATTATATCAAAATAAAAAAGCTTTAGGATTAAGTACTGCTTCTATTTTATTTTTACATCAGGAAAAAATAATTCGAACGTCATATATAGTAAACAAATAAAACATAGAAACAAGTTACTTGGTAACAAAGTAACTAAATTTTTTTAAATAAATTATTAAAAAAAGGAACTGATTCAAATAAAATTTGACTTCCTTTAATTAATACACTGTAAAAAATTTATATAATTTTACATGTTTTATGAATGTAATTTTTTTTCATAAAAAAATGTAATATTAGGTAAATTATCACAGTAAAATTACAAAATGTTGTTAGTTTTACTGTTAAAAGTTGTAAAATTACATACATTTAAGTTATATTTTTTACAGTGTAATTTATAATTTTTTAAAAATTAATTTATAATTTTTTTTAATCTACTTACTTTGTTACCTAGTGACTTGTTTCTATGGTTTGCTTATTTATTATTTATGTCGTTTGTATATTTTTCTTGATGATGATATACGTAGAGTCTAGGGAAACGTCGATTTTCAAATAAAATATATACAGAACTTAATTCTTAAGCTTTTTTATTTACTATTATTTTTATTGAAGTATATTTAATTAGTGTTTAGACATTATAATTTAAAGAAACTCCGTTATTTTTTTCCTGTGTTCTATTGTCATTTGTTTATTTATTTATATTTCTTCTGTGTACTTTAATTTTTTTTATAATTTTTTTCATTATCAACATCTTTAAACCGTTATTGTTGAAATTGGTATTTAATTTGACAATTATTATTTGACAAATTGTCACTGTAATGCTAGTTTATTGTATCTTAAAGCGAAAAAGAAGTACTTTTTCTGTTATAACTGTTTATTGTAACAAATTTACAGAATTATTAAAAGAGTTGTAAAAATCTAGAATTATTTTATCTATTTAACTACATATTTAATAATTTGTTAATATCCGATTCGAACTTGGGTCCTTCGTCCGCGATAGACGAAGAACACAAGTTCGAATCCATAAAATAATAAAACATATAATATGGTAAATTAAGGGGAGGTACCACTCTGAAAATTTCAAAAAATCGATTATTTTTTTTTACTTAAATGTGTTTTTTGAACCCTTTAGAACCAGGTTTTAAAGTATGGAAGCGTAAATCGCAATAATAAATGTGCAACAAAGCATTTTATAGAGAGCGCTCAACAGCGCTCTGCTTGAAACTTGAAAGTTTAAACGCGTTTTTCTAGAAACTATGTTTTTAAACTGCGTTGACAGCATACAAGTCGCAATTTTTGTCCGATTAATTTGGAATTTGGGGAAAATGTTGCCAAAACTTCAACTTAGGGATCAACTGGTCATTTTTTTGATATGTAGTTTTTTCGATTTTAGCGACCCAAAAAAAGAACGAAATTTTCAAACTTTTTTTTCAAATGAGTATAACTTGGCGAAAAATGTATTTTTTTGAAATCCGGCCAGTTGACCCCTAAGTTACAATCTACTTTACATTTTAAAAACAAGAAAATTTATTTCAAATGGGAATTGAGCGCTCCAGCCTGTCAACGCAGCAGCAGTCTTTTTGGGACATGGTCTTGGTTCGGAGGTTGTAGCGGTTGCAATTGGTTACAAAAAGGCTTCGAACTATTTGAAAATATAGAGGAATATGTGCCAAATACAATGTAAAAAAAAGTAGTAATTTATTTACATTCCTGTGCCCAAAATTAATTCGTGAAAATAGCCTCTTTTTTTTAGTATTCAGGGTGGTACCTCCCCTTAATTATTTTAATTAAAATAATTACAAAATTATATTATTTTTAAAGAAAATTTATCTAAACTATCGTTTTGTTGAAATAATATGTAATTTTTTTACTATAGTTTTTATGTAAAATGACAACTTTTTTACAGTGTACTATTAGTTAAATTTTTTAAAAATTACTTGAAAATTTTTAATTATAAAGAACTATTACAATTTAATATAGATATAAAAGATAATTATAACAATCCATATTTGACTAATCATTAATTTTCTTCAATACTAAATTTAATTCTTCAATGAAACTTATTCCGATTTACCTAGAAATTGTAATATGGAGAATTTACGACCTTGAATTTGATATGAAACACAAACAAATAAAAAATTCCTAACTAAATTAAATTAAAGAAAAAAAAAACATGAAACTAGCTTTCCTTGTGTGGGTTTTAAGTGTAAGTTATAGGTATAGGAAAAATGAGTTCACATATGTGCATATAGCGCCAGTGTTAATGTAGTGGTAGTTGTTAGAAGTATAGCGAAAGGTATCTTACATATTACTTCTGGGGACAAACTGTCACTTTGATTTCGTTCCGTTTCATGTTTCGTAGATAATTTATGCACGAAAGTATTAAACCTACTTTCTGACTGCAAATGTGATAGAATTTTTGTTGAAAATACTATTTATTTATAGATTATTATACTTAAACCAGTGTGATATGGTAATTTTTCATGTACGTATACAAAATAAAATAATTATAGTATTTTTTTCTTTAAGCGTATTATAATTTTAATATATTACGTTACCATATTGTCTATGTAAGAAAAGGTTAGTTAGTTACTACTATAATAATGGCATTATTATACAGCAGTTACTTAATATATACAAATTTTCACAGAGGATTTTCTCAGTGACCACATAAATTATATAATTTAACTAAAACACAGTGTTGAGTAAAAAAACATATATTTTTTAATATTTATAAGTTGATATCAAAGTGGTCTATATATGGGTTTACCCATATGCTTCTAATTTTGTTATATTTGTGCATTTTATTTAAGAAATATTGCAGAGATATTTCAATTAATAAATACGGAGTAGTGTGCTAAAATAGTTCTCGCTTAAGGGGGGAAATACATGTAACGACCTAAAAAAATAAGGTTTTTTAGGATTTTTTTTTGGCTGAATGAAACAAGCTACAATGTTGTAGTTTTTTTTATTCTATGTGACAAGTAATCAACTACACTTATGAATTTTTTTAACTTTCTGTGACCTCTGGGTGATCTCGGAACCAATCTTAAGTGATGTCGCGTCCGCCTTGCCCGGTCGATTGGCGGGAATTCCTGGAGCCGGAAAAATTTTTTTTTTTGATTTTTAGTCACTGATTATGATTCTCTGATATATTTTGTTCTATGTGAATTCCGAAAACTACAAAAAAAACAAATATTTTATCATTTTAACTAATTGTGAAAAAAAAAGTCAAATTTTCAGCATTTTTTTTCACTTTAGACACCCCTAAAAATAATTTAATGTTAATATTTTCGTTATATCAGAATTTCATATAGAATAAAATTCTATTTTCTTTTAAACACACAAAGTTTCAACTCATTTGTATGAAAATTGCTCGACTTATCACGCCCGCCATTTGTAAAAAACCGACTCGAGAAAAACTCATTTAAAGTCGCCCGTTAGCCAAAGCGGCTACCGAGGCGTAGGTAGAAAAATGCTTTTTTTTCGGTAAATACATTTCTGATCGGTTAGATATTTTGCTGGATAAATCTTCGATATATAAGCAATTATATCAGCAGAATCGAAAAAAAATTTTTTTACATGTATTTCCCCCCTTAAGTACGGTCCTGGTTACAGAATTATTTAATCTTTTTCTATTAAACAAACAAGTTTTAAATAATATTTCCTATATCAAGTGATGGTAAAAATATCTTTTGTGACATGTTGAATGAAATTGCTAATTCGAGAAATGTCATTTAAATCCATAGAATTATTAGCATGTACCAAGGCAGACCAGTTCAGACTAGACTTATAGATACAAGGTCTAAAAAATTATATTTGCTCTAGTATTTTAAGTATTTAGACGCGTGATTCTCAAAGTGGACAATATCGCCACCTTGTGAGCAATTTAAGATTCGTGGTGGGCAATGATGGGCTGATAAGTAATAAGGGATGGGGGGGGGGGGCTATGAAAATTCCGGAGGCAAAATTTCATAGAGATTATAGAACCATACAGAATCTATAATAAGTTTGGAATAAATACGAAGCACAATTTTTACCTAGTAATATATTTAAAAAATATTGAGAACTTAGTTATCTATAGGAAATCAAAACACTAGAGAATTTATAATAAATGCAAAGAACTCTTGTTTCGTAAAATGTCAATCATTGATATTTTTAACATCTTCTAGAAATCACGTTCTACACATCGTGACAATATATTTTTTTTTTTATTGTTTACGTGGAAGAGAAAGGTATTTCTTCTTTAAGATGAAATATATTTAATGATTCATTAAGAATATGAATATTTATTAATTTTGTTTTATTATCATTGTATCATATAGATATATGTTCCATGTTGTTTCCTAGAAAGTTCGAATTTGCTAATATATGACAAATTCTTACTAGAAAGGTCATTATTATACTATTAAGTAAGACAATAATATATATATATATATATATATATATATATATATATATATATATATATATATATATATAATTGAAAATAGCTAGTGACTGGTAAGATATTTATGTAAGAAATTAATGGGTATATCAGTCAATGCGGAAAGGTTTTTAAATCAAACTCATTTAAGTTTAAAAGCAAGCTTTCGATTTATTTTTGAATCTTCTTTATAGTCAAAACTAACAAAATTATTTGTTGCATTCCATAAAACATGTGTTAAAAATACAATAATTTTCAGTAAAATCAAAGTTTGATTAGTATATATATATATATATATATATATATATATATATATATATATATATATATATATATATATATCTGTGGAGAGCTAATTCGGCTGAAGAGATTGTTATAAAATTTCATATTTAATAAAGCTACGGAGGTGATTTTCTCAATTTGATCAACTTTTGCCAACAGGAAGTGGTACTATGTTTTTTTATAAATATTTCGCAACCGCGATATATTTCGAAAAAATTTATTTAACAAAAGTTGCTAAACAAATTGTAACTAATAACTTTTATTTGGAACATTTTTCGATATAGCTAAATAATTTTTTTATAATGTTTCATATTTTTATGATATAGGTGGCTTATTTATGTCAAGACAATTTTGTTTTAATTACAAATTTTTTATTCTGTAAATTTATTTAATACGATGATGGTTAGTTCTGTGGTGGCCACAGCTGATTTTTTATTTTCTACTCAATTATTATAATTAACACAAAGTTTGTTGATTTAAATTGTACAAATCGAAACATCCGCAATTCAACTGGTCAATTATACAATCAATAATCAAATTAGCTTTCTATAATCGCAGTGGCCTTGAAAACAAGAGAAGAACTACATTGATTACGGTCATCTATCTATACAATGCTATTTGGAATTATTTTATACCAATACAAATATGTATACATGAGTTGAGATTTCTTAAGCCTCATTCAGACTGCTAACTTACGATTTAGTTTTAGTTTCACGATTTAATGCAGTTGCAAAAATTTGACCATTCTAATTGCTTGTTTGTCTTGATGCATTTTAAATGCTATTAAAATCGTTTCTGAGATTTTGTTTACGTTGTATTCATGCCAAACAGTTTTTGATTATCTTTATTGCAGTTTTTTTGCAGATTAAATTGTTTTCTTGTCTGAAGAAAAATTTATTGTCATGTAAAATAAACCTGTACAACTTATTTTAAAAATATAAATGCGAAACAGAACATTTGGAATATGGTATATGTCATAAATATAATTTTACAGGTTTATAGGATGAAATCACCTACTTAGTTTTCTTTAATTTTTCTTCGGATGTTTTCAAAATAAATGTTATTTTATTATATTAAATACATATCTCATACATCTCATTCTACTGAAATCTGATTGATCGTTCTTGAAACATAAGTGAATTGTAGTTAAGAAACTTTGCTTTGGTTGCGATGAAACAAAATTTGCTTATAAAACTAAAACTGCACATGTGCAGTGCATAAGTTTATATGGTTTTATAGAATTTCCTAGGCTAGTATGCCGTGTTCGATTTATCCTTGTCGCAGACGTTTTGTCATATATCATAGATAGCACGAAGTACTGAAGATATCATCTACAATGTATGGCAAAACGTCTGCGACGTCCACCACGGCATATCTACAAATTCAATGGATACCGGCAGTGAAACCCTGAAGATTGTTATGATTTTATATTTTCAAATAATGGTAAAAACTAGTGGTTCCACTAGCTCTGCGCTAAAACTTAACACTGATTTCGCTAGCAAAGGAGCAATCTGAATGGGGCTTTATAGTAGAGTCTGCGCTCGGACGAAGACGAAAGGTTCTCATTTTCACTCACAACTCAGAACGATGTTTCTCATTTTTCCCACGGTGTGAATGTGTGGCGTGCCGATCGGCGAGAGCATCCTGGCCCGTCCGGATGCCACCCGATAGGGCTGGACCAGTGACCTATCACGGTTCTATTATAGATAGTTGCGTCAAGGACTTTTTGTACGACTTGCCCTTCCTTGGCCTGAAGCGCTATTTGATCTTATATACACTTATATACTGTATACTGTATTATTTAAAGTATTTATTGTTATTTGCGGCTAAGTAAAATGTTTTAAATGCTGTAATTATGTGGTTGGATTGATTTGCGAAATAAGTGTGAATGTCAGGTGTATTGTTTTTGTTTTATTTAATATTATACATCAAATAAAAAGACCCGTATTCTCACCTCACTTTTAAAAGTGATTTTTATCAAAAGTACTTTTGATGTTTACGTAAAATTACTTATTAAGCAATTTCAATTAGTTTATTTGAATCTTATAGTTTGGTTGTGTATTTTATTATGACAGTTCAAGAAATTTTATCCATGAGCCGCCACTGCTAGTTAATACAGATTTGTGTTTATAATTTTTTAGGCTATTAATAGTAATCGGTTATTATTATTAATAACTCCAGTTATCAATCTGATCACATTAAGCGGAATACATTGTAATATTATTTTGATATAATAAAACATATTTATTACAGGAAAAATAATATCAAATATTAATAAATAATTTTTTTAAATAAAATATTTATCTGTCTTTTTCTAACACATTGTAAACAAAAACAGCTCTTAAAAAGTGTATATTTGATGGTAAATATGCTCTGATAATTAATAAATTTAATGAATGTTATAACTCGTTAGATTTAATTAATATAATTTCATTGTTGATTCCTGAGCAATCCTGTTATTGATAAAAGAATTTTTCTAGTTATAGTCTTCCCTTGTTTCAGTTCGTGTCGGGATTTTATAGCAAAATATTCGTTCAACTTTGTGTATTTTTTGAATGTTTTAAACAGTATTAAAAGTGTATTGACCTAATTTTTTTAAATTTCTAATACATTTGATGTTTGCTAAGTTAATTTTGGGATTAAATATTATGTTTAATAAATATTACTATATTACATTACAGTGTTTTAGTGTGTTTAATATAAAGAAAATATGTTTTGTTATTTTTATATGTGTGACACTTTAAAAATGTGTAAATCAAAAAAACTTTAAGAAGTTACTGCGAATAAATTAACACTTCATTAAAAGTAAGTAAATTTTTTTATTGAAAATGTTTTTATAATAATTATACTTTAAATCAGGCTGTATTTTATACAAGTATTTAGGTATTAAGCCTAGTTTACATTATTGGTAGAGTTAGTAGTAGAGTACGGTGGTAGAGTGCGTAATTTATAATGAAAGACAAGTAGGTACTACAGATAACAGCGGTAAGAGTAAAGTGGATAGTACATGTGGAACAATACAATCTTTTTCTCGGAAACTATGCATCTTAGAACAAAAGTGTAAATGTACGAATCGCCATCCAAAGATTCCAGAAAAATGTTCAATAAAAAATGGTAGTTTCCATTTAAGATTTTAAAGCTGTCCTTACCCATTGAGGGGAGGGTAGTTAATCGTAGGTAAAGTTAATGTATTTTTTTCTGGAGAATCCGAATCTGCAATAAAAAATGGGGATTTCCATTTCTATTTTCAAAGTTACCCTCTGCCCCTTTCAAAAGAGGTGGGTAGAAACATAAAAGGTCGATTCGTCTAAATCATCCAGATAAATCTGCTATTGCTGAACATGTTTCAGAATATTTTCATAATGTAAAATTTGAAGATACAGTAATAATTGCTAGACTAATCAATTTTGGCAACAGATTAATACGAAAACCAATAGAGATTTATAAAGAAAAGAATAACATAAATCACTGTGAAGGCACTAAGTTAAATAAAATTTGGCTTCCATTAATTAAAAAACTATAATTCTTATGAACTAGTTATTTATATGTTACCTAGTAACTTTTAGCTACATATTGTTGTTTACTTTAATGTCATTGATAAATTTTCGACCTGATAAAGACGAGCGTTCAGTTTCATCAAAACGGCGTTTTCATAAAATAATTAAGGACGCAATTGGATATTTATACATACTAAAAAAAAACCTAAACCAACATACTAACCTAACTTAAACCAACCTACAACCTAACCTAACCTACCCTAAATAGCCAATTACGTAAAAATACTGTATAAATAGCCAATTGCTTATGCATACCGTATGTATAAATAGCCACTTTCAATAATTAAACAGAATTTAATCCTAAAACTGTTTCTATTTTAATACAATGAGTTCTGAAAAATATTTTACTACGTTAACTTTAAAAAGTTAGTGTTTTATTAATTTTGTTTTTTCGAATTTTTAATAAAAAGATTATCCCTCTAATCCCCCTCTCCATCTTGTGTACGCCTACTGATATTTTATAACATTTATAAACAGAGATGATAAATTTAGCATAACCGATAATATAGGTCACTGACATACCGACAATATTGTTCGAGCATAAATTCGCATTGTTTCTAATGTGTATGTGTTTCGCAATTAAATTTGACCTGTACATAGTTATGGCTAACTGTTGAAAGATGAGATGTTTGCATTTGTTTTATTGAATCCGAAAGGAAATAATATTATCTCTTGTTTCCAGTGAAATTTCTAATTATTTACTAGATGGAAAATGCTGTAGATTTCACTTTTTACCTTCTGCACGGCTGTAGCAGACGCTCATTATATCCAATATACAGGTATTTATTAATGGCCTTCATCTATTCATTGTGTGCGCAAGGAATTTGTACCTTTTTTGCAGAAGAATGGATTCTATATAATTTATTTTAAATTGATTTCTATTTAGTTTAATGGACTTGTTGCATTCAGTAGAATTTACTATTTTAAGGCGAAATATTGAAAGATTATATAAAAACAATGTCATAACATATTTTATTTATTTTAAATATATTTCAGTATTTTTAGTAAAAATTCGGAAAGATAAAGATTTTCGGCGCGCCACAAGTTTTGCTTTCTGTGAGAAACATCATAGTGTTTTTCCGAATAGTGCAATGCGTATGTCTGTCAATGTGTTTGTCAATTTATTAAGCAGCGTTGCATATAACGGGCCTTACACAATCAATCAGGAATGACAGTTAGATTGAAAAATCAGATTGTCATTCCTGACTTCATTCACGAAACCCCTACACTTATATTGACTATGATCTTCAATCAGAATATCAATCTTAGGTCTAAATGTCATTTCGAATGATCGTGAAAAACCCTTTTTACATTTTAGAATTTAAATTAAGATAAACAATATGGTTGTGAAATATTGTTTTATACCAATTATAATATATTATAATTTAACGTTGCGTTGTGAAGACGAACATAAATTTTCAAAATAAAACAACTTTAGGTTATAATTCTGTATTAATATTTATTAATAATCGACGTTTCAACGAACTCAACATACATTCATTCATCAGCAAAAATTATACATATGGCATTTACAGTAAATAAACAGAACATAGAACATAACATAACATAACATAACATAACTAGATTATAAAATTTATAAATTTTCATTTTAATTTTTAATTTTCATTGTATAAAAAGTGCTTTTTGCATTGCCTACGGTCATAAAATATATTATATATTAAAATAAAACTGCTTTAGTTTAAAGTTTTATATTAATATTTATTTAAAATCGACGTTTCGTCAAAACTTAACTCAACTTAACAAAAACCGATACAAATGACATTTGCAGTAAATAACAGAACATTGAAATAAGTTACTAGGTAACAAATAAGTAATTAGATCATATAATTTATAAATTTTTAATTTGGAAACCAAATTTTATATAATTCAGTCTTTCACAGTGATTGATGTTATCTTTTTTTTTATAAATTTATATTGCTTCTCTTATTAATCTGCTGCTAATATTGATTGGTCTAGTAATTATATATTATTTATATCTTTGTAGATAAATATCTGAACAAAAACGAAAAATTCTAGATTAATCTATAATAAATATATGAAATAGTAAATAAACTTTTTTTCAAGGTTATAATGTCGCCACACTTGTTTCAAGAAATCTTACATTCATTAGCAATTTATTCTAATAATTAATTAATTTGTTTCCGTCTAATTCCACATAGCACAAAATATCACATATAAATTTAATAAATAATGAAATATTAATAATTGTTTAACGGTTTCTCGTTTTTAGATCAAAAATAAATAATTAGATTAAATGCTTATCTGTACCTATATAGAAGGTGTTCGTTTTATGAAAAAGTTGTTATAAGTTATTAAATATTGGAAATGAACATGCGAGTACAATACTGTACATTTTCTACGATTGTATAACAAAAAAATACACGTTTTGATTGACATAAATTACTTAATAGAAGTAGTAGATCAATTGAAGAGTAAAATAGCAGCATTTTGTAATTTTTACTGTGGTAATTTATGTAAGATTACATTTTTATGAAAAAAATACATTTATAGAATATGTAAATTTAAATAAATTTTTTACAGTGTTGCTATTTACGTAACAAGTGTGTAAAATCTAGTTTACTCATAAGTTGCATTATAAAATTTTAAAATAATTATATATTTATATAAATATATAAATAATTAAGACAGTTGCATTTTTGGGGTTTATTACATGTTGACAGTTTTCGTAAACAAATAACTAAAACAATAATAAAACGGCTTTAGGTTCTAGTTCTGTAATAATTTATTAATAAATTATTAATAAACAAATTAATAAATATAAATAAATAAATAAATAAATTTTTCTTGATGAAAACGCACGTTGAGTTCATCAAAACGTTGATTTATTAAAATAAATTATTACAGAACTAGAATCTAAAGCCGTTTTATTCCATTTTATTGTTTTTAATTATTTGTTTTCGAAAAATCTCAACAAAGAACGAACTCCAAAAATACAACTGTCTTAATTATTTATAGGTTATAATTAAGTTAAAGAAAAAAATGTTAACATTCAGTTAATAATAAAATTATATTATTATAATATAATATAATTATAGTATTATAAAATCGTCAATTTTTTACAATGTTTATATTTCGTTTATTTTCAATATCATGGACCTATATCAACTTCACAAATAACGATTCTGTATAAAAATTCTGTAAAATACTTTTTTTTTTATCAAAATGCTCTTTACTTAATATACGTATTTCTTCCGTGTTACCTTTTTTGAAATCACCCACACATACACACACCTCGAGAGCCGGCTAAGATCTCATTGCTTAAATGTTATTTCGCATGTTTTGGTCACATTATTACACTGGCTTGTTTCGTATTCCTGAGTGGGTTTGCAGTTCAAAAGTTTTTTCTTTTCTTTTTGTCGCTTACAGAGATAACGGAATTGGCCATGTAGCTTACCTGTAACAGAAAGAAAAACAACAAATAAATAAACGATATTTTTAATTAGATATGAATAAGGTGGTGACGATTAAGTGTGATTTGTTTTTCTGATAAAAAAATTAACTGAAATGTTGAAGTTCAAATATTATTGGTGAGTCATTAGTTGTTAGAGAATTTGTTGTGTTTATTTGTGTCGTATATATGTTTTTAAGTTGTTGAATCAGTAAATCATTAAATAGTTATAGAAATTGTTTAAATGTCACGTTGTAAGTGTAGAAAAAAATCTGCTGTAGCCACTACAGAATCGATCATCATTGTATTAAATAAATTTATGGAATAGAAAAATGTATATAACAGCAACTGTGTTGTGTTATATTTAAAATTTTATATGGTTGGAAACGGAATAAAAAGTACTAACAAAATAAAAAATATAGGTTTCCATTTAAAAAAATTATCGCTTACGTCATAACTCAAAAACAAAAGACGATCTTTAAGTAACGATTACAATAAAATATGTCTCATTTAAGATAAAAATTGACGTGTTCGAGGATTTTTTTCAAAAACGCTTAATAAAAGATTTATTGCGATAGTTCCAGACTTTACACTCGCTCCGTATATATTATAAAAAAATAAAAAATTAGTATAGAGCAAAACTAATTTCGTTATAGTGAAAAGAGTTTTTGCGACACTTTTTTTGGATACATGGCGTGATTGTGTATGTACAATACTTTTATTACTATATGTGACGGTTAGTAAAAACGTCTATTTCGACAATAAATATTAAAAATAGATGTTAATTTATAAAAATATTTATGTTTAAATAAGTAAAAATTATATAAATATACAATAATTAATTTTTATTTTATATATGTAAAACTTCTCAATTTACTCATAAATTAAACAAATATTTTTAATAATTTTGTAAATTTTACTTTTAAACATTAAAATACAATGTCCCGTATTTCAACCTCTTTTGTTTATAAAAAAGTGCTTTTATTTTTCACTTTAAAATCAATTTTTACTTCTACCTCTTATCAAATATGAATAATATTTCTATTTTTGAAGTATTTTCTTATATCTAATATTATAAAATTCAAATAAACTAATTAAAATTGTTTAATAAGTAATTTTAAGTAAACGTCAAAAGTATTTTTGACAAAAATCACTTTTAAAAGTGAGGTGAGAATATGGGCCAATGTTTTTTTTTTTCTACTGAATAATACAATAATCAAACTAGTACAATAATCCGGAATTTCTCGAAAATATGCAAATTTTTATAATAGATTTGACAATCAAATCAATAAAACGTAGCGTAACCATCCGATTAAGTATTTACTTATCTCCTCAGTTAATTTAAATATTATTTAGGTCATCACACACACACACACACTCGGCCATTATTTTCTGTGTTAAACAAATACACATTAATTCATATTTACTTTCTCACAGTTACTAGAAGATTTATTAATATATGTTAACTCTATCAATAGTACCTACCGTTAATTAAATATTTACTTCATTTGTTATTGTCTTTTTAATACCATAACTAATTATGTCCATTTTTTTCTTTCTTACCAATCCGTATATGATTCAGATATTTCATTTGATATCAGTATAAAACTAGAGTTTAATAAGGATAATGATATATTTGTGATATCTATTTGGCGAATCTTTGCCAATAATAATACCGAAGTTCTAATTTGCTTTGTACGAGAAAGGAATGTAAATTTGAAAGAAAAAAATAAGGCAAGAATTACACGCTCTTCATTATTTATTGCTTACAATTATCCTCATTTTCCATCCGCTTTGATACGAAAATTGTTAATTTCTCTTCGATTTCTTGCGCTTTAGGAATGAATATTAACTTTCATTAGAAGGTTCTAGCGTACTTTTTGTGTAATAAGTATACGCGTTCTTTGATTTACATGTCTATAATTGATTTGGAGTAGGTTATTTGGTTTTTTGCAATTTAAAATTTTTCAGGAATGTAATTTAATCTTTTTTTATATTCTTAATTACACATTGCGTATTATATATCAGGTTATAATATTTTGTGTTTGCTTAAAGCTTAAATCGCTGTTAATTTATTTTGATGAAATAATTAAATGAAGAAAAATGCATTGATCTTGCCGGGGTTTGAACCCGGAATCTTTTGCATTTGCGGCAACTGCGCCATGCATTTTCTATACAACAGATATTTTTTTATAATAAGATTAATTTCAGCCAAAATTATACATTTCGTATTAAATTACATATTATATAAAACTACTAACTTATTCTGCCGTAACAATAAATATCAAATAGTAACACGATATTATCAGATTAAAAATCAAACAAATTATACCGTGAAATAGAAACAAAAAGCCGAACGAACTTAACAATACTTATATAATAAACTTAATTATAAGTTCTTAGCATAATAATACATCATAGAGTGTTCTATTACCGACAAGAAACTGTTACATATATCAACAACAACAAAAAAAAACAAACTAGTAACTTGTTAAATATAACTAACTTGAATTAAAACAGTTAACGGTTAAGAACAAATAACTTAAACATAATACGTATTTAAATGTTGCTCCACTTTTCAAAATTATTGATCGCAAACTTGATTTCGGATTGTCTAACGTGTCTATCAAATGTCTTTACTTGCTGATTTTGTTATGATAAAATAAAAAAAAAATGTTATTATATTCGAATAAAACGACTTTAGGCTTTAGTTCTGTAATAATTTATTAATAAATCAACGTTTCAACGAACTGAATGTGCGTCTTTATCAAGAAAAATATAAAAATGACATTTATAGTAGATAAACAAAACATGGAAACAAGTTACTAGATAACAAATAAGTAAGTAGATCATGAAATTTATAAATTTTTAATTAATGAAAGCCAAATTTTATTTAAATCAGTGCCTCTTCACACTGATTGATGTTATCTTTTTCTTTATAAATTTCTATTGCTTAGATTATCAATTTGCTGTGAATATTGATTGGCCTTGCAATTATTACATTATCTTCAAATTTAAAACATGAAGATTTTCTAACGCATATTGTGCAATAACAGAATTATCTGAATGATTTAGATGTAACATAAGATGTCAATACGACTAAACCATTTAAATAATTCCGCTATTGCACAGTATGCGTTAGAATATCTTTATAATGTAAAATTTGAAGATATTGTGATAATTGCAAAACCAATCAATATTAACAGCAGATTGATAAGAATAGCAATAGAAATTTATTAAGAATAAGACAACATCAATCAGTGTGAAGGCACTGGTTTAAATAAAATTTGCTTTAATCAAAAATTTATAAATTTTATGTAGTTACTTATTTTGTTACCTAGTAACTTGTTTTCATGTTTTGTTTATTTACTACAAATGCCATTTCTATCTTTTTCCTGATGAAGATGCACGTTCAGTTTGTCGAAACGTTGATTTATTAATAAATTATTACAGAGCTAGAACTTGAAACAGTCTAATATTTTGAGATTTTTTACTATGTCATTAATTGTTTTATAACTGTTGTGTCTTTTTTTCCACTTTGAATGAAATGAAAAGAGGTATAGTGATCAGTACTGTGTCCACCTTTAATTAGAATTGTACCTCTTATGGTTCTTGAAATTTTCATGCATAACTGCTTACATAGGAAACCCTTGATAATTAACTATTTAAAAAAAATAATAATAAAATTTTTATGAAATACATTTGAATAAATGACATATTGTATTTTTACCACTTTGACTAAAAGAAAACGTATTTAATTGTTTTTTATTAAATAGTAAAATATTCTGCTAAATCAATAAATAATTAAAAAGTTTCTATTGTATGAAAATTATTTACATAAATAAATAAAAAGTAGTAATTTCACAACAAAATAAAAATGAAATTCGATTTTCACTAACTTTTAGCAACGATTGAATGTAACATGTAATATTTCTTTCACTTCGGTAAATTAAAGAGTAAATACTTTTAAACATAACTTTCAATTTGCGATGTGTCTCAAACAGAATTTAATAGAAAAACAAGATTTTCTATTTTAGCGGGTGGACACCAGAAAACTGTGTGCTAGTTAAAAAACTTGCCGATTAAAAGTGTGATGATACGTGAAAATTTTAACTGATTCGAAACTTTCACGGGTAGCAAAGAAAACTTACTTAGTTCTAATGATTATTAGATAGTTTCTTTAATAGATTGTGTCTCGATGAATAGATATCATTAACCGAATGATTTTCTATTTTGATTTGACAGATTTATTCGGTCGGTGTGCTTTTTGTCGCACCCTGTACAGTGTTTGTTAAAAGTTAATTAAAAATTCCATAGTAGTTTAATAGCAAAAGTCAATTAAATCATTGCTACCGCTATTGGTGAAAATTATTTCAATATGTCAGCTGTTTCTTTTTGATATATTAATTTAGTAATGAAATTTGTTGTTGTTTTCTTTTTGCAATTAAAAAGTAATAAATTTTTTACTTTTTTTGTTTGTGATGAATTTTGCACAACAAGATTAGAACCATAGATAGACCAATTATCACATAAATACTTGGAAATGGAAATAAAAATTTATATTTATATTTGTATAAGTTTTCACGATGAACACGGATGTTGATAAATTTTAATACAGAACTTGAACCTAAAGCTGTTTTATTTTATATGATATGTTTTGAAAGATTATTTTTTTAAATAAAAAATACAATTTTAGGTTTATTTAGTAAATATTATGGAGAGAAATTTACCAATTAAACGACGAAATAAAGTACGAATATTTGTGTCAAATCATTAAAATTGATTAAATAGACTCTTTTTTCGAATTTTGAAAACTCATATAAAATTAATTAACGACTTAAAACAAAAATATTTATAACAAAAATAACATTTTTAAACCTATGTTTAGTATATTAATATCAATCTGACCGAAACATGTATTCAAAAAAAAAATATTTGACTGTTAATATTTAATAAATAATTAATAATTGACGGAATTCAATTTTTTTTATGTTTTTATTATCTACTAAGACAACGTTTCGGCAATCTCTATTGCCTTCTTCAGGGCTAGCAGAATATTTTAGTTGGTTTTAAATATAACGCAAAAATACATTATTTGATAAAAGGCATGTCAAAAAATTGTATTTTTGCCTTATATGTAAAATCAACTAAAATTGATCTGTATTCTTTTAAAAAAATGATAATATCCACTAACTATAATTTAATTTTAATTAGATTTAACTAGAAACAATTGCATATTTTCTCCTATGGAGTTAAAAACGTAAAAACGTAAGTATAAATCGAGTCAAATTCAGGTCAGCAATACATCGTGGTCTTCGTATCTTTGCCGATCGGGCAATCATTGCGACGACAAGATGTAGACCATTGCCTCAGGGTCATTTGACGGTCACAAAAGCCATTCACATATACGTACGGCTTTGCGGACCACACATTACCTCTTTATATAAACTTTTTTTTTAGTTTAACATCTTTGAAAGATCATACAATTAACTAGTTTTTGGATCTGTTTAATTTTTTACTGTGTACTAAATGGGTCTAATAGATCTATTAACAAATTGTCCATTAAAAAAAAAAAAGAAAAGGTTTTATAATTAAAAAAAAAAAAGAACTGTTGATTATATGAAATTGATATAACTATATAACGGTTTGTTAAATTTTTGGTTACTTAATAAAAAGTTATTTCGCAATTGATTGGTGTGGACAATGCAAAATATTTTTTAATTAGTGTAATTAATAGTATTTAAATAGTAATTTACTTAACATTTATTGTTAAAATTATTAAAAAAGAATGTGCAAATCATTAAAATCAATTACAGAATTAGTTCAAATTTTAGAATTGAAATAAAATAAAAGCTTTAGGATTATGTTCTGTATATATTTAATTTAATCATCATCGTTTCGTTATACTCTACTCTACGTATATCTCCGTCGATTATTAAATAAAATATATACAGATCTTAATCCTAAAGTTTTTTTTATTTAGATATAATGAGTTTACTATATGTTAAAAATAAACTTATAATAAAAGTAGTATATTATAAGTTAGCAATCTTTATTGAGTTGAATCTAGACCAAGACAGAGCCAAGACTAAGCAATCTGGGCGAAACATAAAAAAAGCATTCGGCTCCGAGTGACATATGCTATTTTTTCTTCAAGCGTTCCAAACAAAACTAAACTAAAAATACATCAAAATACGTATCATGTAACCTTAACTTTACTAATATTTGTAAAATATTATATTTGTTATTACGTATTATATTTGGCAGATTGCAGTTTTGCACTTCTTTACACATTTGCAATAATCACATTCAAATTAAAGCGAAAATAAACAATATAATTGTCAATTAACTTAACTTGACTTAATAATTTTAATATAGCCGTCGGAAATGTCAAATTAAATACACTTAACTGTGTTTCATTAGTCGAATATGGAGTTTCTGATCAACCTAGACCGGTGCACATTGCATTTTTTGCACTTTTTCACAATAATAAAATTTAAATTCAATCAAAAATGAACACTGCAAGTCATATCACTTAATTTAACTTAAGTTGCTGTAATAGTTTTTAATAAGGCCGCGAAAGCTGTCAGATTAAATACACTTGACGTTGTAGGTAAAGAAAAAATATGATTTTTAATAAATAACACTTGACTATTAATTTTGTGTTCGTTAAAAATAATTCATTTCATTTAATGAATTGACAATAAATAATAGCAAAAACATCAAATTATATATTATCTATTTAATCGTCTATAAATCAATTCATTATTAAATTACCCGCCTGTATATAGAATCTAACCTAATAATCATTCGTCAAAAAAATATTCAACTGTCATTTCAAATTTAATCTCAAATTTATATCTCACAACATATCGTCCTAATCAAAATATTTGAAGAAAAATGCAGCTAGCCATTAAATTTTTTCCGATTAACTAAACAAAGTTTAAATATAATAGCTCTAAACATTAATATAATTAAAGTTAATATTATAGTGGTTTAATAATGACATAGATTCCACCTACAATACGGAATAAATCGGGAAAAATTGACTATATTATTGTAGATAGAGTTGAAAAGGATATATATTATAAGAAATTAATTATAAATAATGCTGATATAACTTGTTATATACAAAGACTAACAATTGTTATAGTTTTTAATATTATTTTGACGAGGATATATCGATCATGGCATATAACAGCCCAGAAAATTCTATAAATTCTATGTATATTCTATTATTATAAGAATATAGTATATAGTCAGTTGTAAAACTATATAACTTTAAATGAAATGGAAAAAAAAATATTATAGAAAAACTTTGAAAAAGTTGATTTTTTCTTTGAATTTTCTGAAGGCCTGTCGTGTGTACAATAATGTGTTACAACGTTTTTTCGTTTTTTTTTTTTTTGGCCGAGTTACAATGATCAATACAGAGTTGCGTCAGAAATGTACAGATCGGACATTAACTTTAAATTTTAAACTCGTTTTTCTCGAAACCATGATTTTTCAACATAATCCCGCCAAAATTTTGGAAACTATCCATACGATTTACTTCGCTTTAAGACGTAGTTATAGAGAATTAAATTCACTAAAATGATATTGTTGATATCTTCTTTTTTCGATTTTTTATATGCTGATTGTTGATAAGTTGATTTTTTACACTACAAAAAAAACCTTTTTCAAACAGCCGACATTTTTGTAATTTTTCGAAATTTCAAAAAATCCATCGTATCATGGTAGCTCTTTATTTTAGTTGTAGGCTATTCTAAGGCAACTTTTGTATTATGTTTCAGAACTTCCAGGGGGATGGGACAAGTGGCCAATGTTTATTTGACAGGGGATGATATATCTACGCGTGATGTCACAATTTGAAAACATTTTTTGACATAAAAATTCAAATATACTGGAATAACATATAGCAAAACATGGAACATTTGCATTTCTCCATAAAATTTTTTTTAAAATTTTGCCTATTTTTTATATTAACTTATTTATTTATTAAAACTATACATTTCTATCTTTTCTTTCGTATATTTCTAAAAATTTAAATAATAATTTGTTCTAATTTCAGTTTTTAAATATAAATATTGAAAACTGAAAACACACCAAGTAAATATAGACAACAAAAAAATGTATCAATATTTGTTACACTTTCTATACATAATACGGAATATATTATGTTTTACTTTCATTGTAAACTTCAGCATTACATATTACAATAACACAAAACACACATTACAATAAATTGTTACATTTCGTAGGTAGAGTAGGTATTAAATAATGCATATCTAATGCTATGCGTAATTTGTATTGTCTTCGAATTCTGTTTTCGATATGCTAAACAACCTTAACTTAAATTTTTTGATTGTATGCAAATTCATATAATCACTTTTACTACCTTCCGATGAGATACAGATATGTTTTATTTTCATTTTTTCACTTCTAACTTCTTCTATATTTATAGCTGATAACATTGATTTTACTTATGTATATGAAATGAAAATAATTTGAAACGTTTATAATATATTTCAATGGTTATAAATAATATTTTTCTATTGATAAAATAAGATAAAATATACTGTAACGTTACAGGTCTTACAGACCACGGTCAATAATTAATCTACTTAAAAATGGCACTTTTAAAAATTTATCTAGTAAAATGTCACAAAAATGTTCCAAATAAAAAGAATTATAGTAATCTTCAGGCTTTAATTGAATTTATGGAATTTTTTGGTCTGGTATGCCGTGGTCGATCCACCCTCGTCGCAGACGTTTTGCCATGCATCACAGAAATTCACCAAGCACTAAGTATGCCATCTACGATGTATGGTAGAACGTCTGCGACAAGGATAGACCGACTACGCGACTACGGCATACCAGACCAGAAAGTTTTATAAAATTATACTTACAATTGAAAAAATAGTAAATAAAAACAGTTTACGATTAAAATCATACAATAAATGTGTTTTTAATCATTGATCGTAAAAGAATGTATTAATAATATGATATTAATTTAATAACTATGTATACCTGATTAATTTCTAACACCGCACCTGTTTAGTTACGTCATTAATTGTTCTACACTCCTTTAATCACTAGTTTTCATAAGAGTAGGAAGCAAACAAACCATTTACAAAACTGAATGTTAATCATTTAAACTTTTCTCATTTCTTTTCGAGGCATTTTATCACTAGAAAATTTAGTTTGATACCATGTTTATAGATAAAATTTATTTCTATAATCTACGCTACTAAAAAGTGGCATTAGGCAATATTGAGTGTAAGTTATCCTACGACATGCGTAACTATTCTCTGCTTCTTCTTTACACTTACAAATTCATTTATATTTATTACTAGAAATTTTTTTTTCAAGATTCAGTATTTATAGATAAAATTTATTTTTATAGTTTACGCCACGAGACAGTAGAATTACGCAATATTAAGTGTACATTTTCGTACGACATACGCAAGTATTCTCTCAGCTAAAAAATAATCAGGTCTCTTTTGTTTTTTTACTTATTTGTTACCTATTAACTTGTTTCTATTTTTTCACCCCTTCAAGATCCCCTTCTATGTTCTGTTATTTACTGTAAATGTCATTTTTATTAATTTTTCTGATGAAGACGGACGTTGAGTTTATCGAAACGTCGATTATAAATAAATATTAATACAGAACTGTAATCTAAAGCAGTTTTATTTTAAAATATAGAAGGTTATTTTACCAAGATTTATAATTATAAATTTTACTTTTTGTGAATATGTTTTATTTTATAATTTTAAATTATTGAAAGTGCTGTTAACTTTCTGAGAAAAAAATTAGATTAACAAAAAATTTAGAAAAAAGTCTTTTAGTGTCCACAAAAATTATATAATTTTATTATTATACAGTGCTATCAACTTTTGGAAAAAAAATTAAAATTGTTATTTCTATTTCTTAGTATTTATATTTATGGGTTTATCCGCATGTTATTTTTAAATATTATAAATTTAATCATTTATAGAGTAAAAAATAAAACGGCTTTAGATTAAAGTTCTGTATTAATATTTATTAATAATCAAAGTTTCGACAAACGCAATGTCCGTCTCCATCAGGAAAACTGAAACAAATGTCATTTACAATAAATAACGGAACATAGAAACAAGTTACTAGGTAACAAATAAGTAACTAGATCATACAATTTTTATAAATTTTTAATGAATGAAAGCCAAATTTTATTTAACTCAGCGTCTTCACAGTGATTCATATTTCTTTTTCTTTATAAATTTTTATTCCTTTTTTTATCAATCTGTTATTAATATTAATTGGTCTTGCAATAATTAAAGCACCTTCGAATTTCGCATCATGAAGATAATCTAACGCATATTGTAAGCTTAATTTCAATATAAAGTATTTGAATATAGAGTCATACCTTGATACATCTTCTATTCACTATTTTCTCAAGATGTATAAATTATTTGTTTTTTTTAATAAATTAAGTAAATATATTTAAATACTTTTTTCTAACCTAGTAAACTAAATAAAAATTGTATCTACGATAAATTAGTTAGTATAGTCTCACCTAACAATGACTATAAAATGCAAATGAAAAGATGGCACAGGTTCCTTTTTAGAATCGCGGTCAAAGAAGTACCTCATACATGAATTCACAACATACATACGAACAAAACTATCGCTGTTTACTATGAGTTAGCAATAATGCTGCCACACTTCCCACATACGTTCAATTCTTATTTAGTATTTGTGGCATACTTCTTCCGATTAAACATAACAAAAATCAAATCAATGTATAATATAAATATAAATAAATTGTCTTTTTGTATAATTATTATTCATAGAGAAATATTTTCAATATTTATCGTATTGTAGAAAAACAATTTTATGACTTTTCTTGAGTTGTTGATGTTGTCTATAAATGGTGTATGCGTAAGCTATGCGAGAGTACTTATGTGATTGGAAAATGCATTTACAGTTAGACATTATTTTTTAATTACTGAAGTTATTTTTATATATTATATAACTACATATACAGAGTGTTTGTTTGCAAAGTTTACATAGAAAATTAACATAGAAAATCGACAATATACGAAATAATTCTTTCTCGAGTTAAATTTCGAGAAACTATCATTAGGAACATTTAGATATTAAATAATAAAATACAATAAAAGCATTCGGATATGAATCATTATTTAAAAAACAAATAAATAAATTATTTGACATTATTAATATTGCATTGATTATATTTAAAAATCTTAGTAAATAATTATTAAATAGTATTATTATGAATAAAAAAAAAAAATAAAATTTCGTAATTGGGAATCGAACAGAGGATAGCTAGATGGTAAATTAGCTCTGTAACCAATGCAGGGGCGGATCTAGAAAACTGTCAAGGAGGGGGGGGCATGTTGCCTTATTTTTAGGATAAAAGGTAAATATTTATTAAGAAGTTTTAAGCCTACAAAAAAATTATTATCCCACCTTATATGCATAGCTGTATGCAAAGTGGGTTAATAATAATTGTTGTGTGGAATATATATTTGTATGTATTTTGTATTATGTTCTTAGGCCCAAGGGGGGGGGCATGGCCCCCCCGTGGATCCGCCACTGAACCAATGTATTCTCGACTGTACCAACATTGCAGAATAATTGACAACTTTGAAATATGTCATAAATAGTAATGTTGTCAAATAATTTATTTGAAACTAGCTGTACCCGACATGCGTTGCAATGTTATTCAAAGAAATCTAACCTAACCTGATAAACCTGATGAATGGTATAAAAACACATACAAAACAAAGAAACAAAAAAACATACTAATATTCTAAAGTTGAGATTTTTCTCAAAAAATTTCACAAGTTACTCAGTCATTGAAGCAACTATTAGGTTATTAGTGTCTACAAACACTGATCAAAGCACCATACTGACGAGCTCCTAAAGAGTGAAACACGTGTTTAATGTTAACTAGCCAGTCATTGATTCATAGCCTAATAGCCGATTCAATGACTGAGTAACTTGTGAAATTTTTGAGAAAAATCTCAACTTTAAAATATTATTATATTAATTTCACTAAATACAATTATGAACATTTTTTGTTCAATGTTCTTATTACAAAGAAACATACATTTATTTTTATTTACATTTATTGTCAATATTTATATGTCAACTTACCAACCGAACACCATATATATGGCTTATGTATTAAGTAATGCTTTGTAATTTGTATAATATTTTAGTTAAATGTATGTAAATTATGGTAATAATAATAAATGTATTTTTTTAAATAAATTTATTGATTCTTTGAAAGAGATAAAATATAAATAGAAGGGTATTTAAATATTATTGACTTGACTGGATAAGAATGTTTGGAGCATAAATTAACAGTTAACAGTAGTTACTACAGAAATTAGTTCGGAGGAAAATAATTTCGAAATAGTGGAAAGAGTTTCCGCCACATCATTTTGGGTATTTGGCGTGATTTTGCATGTATGTAAAGATAAAATAAAAATAGTATAATATTCAACAAGTCATCTATCTAATGTGATAGTGATTTTTTTTAAAAAACCGCATAATAAATATTCGGCTAAATCAGAAAACCGGATATTGGATTATTCGGCCGATTAATAAAAGAGTTTGCTGTGACCTCCACAGAACCGGCCGTCGTATTAAATAAATTTATGGAATAGAAAAATTTGTATAACAACTATTGTAGTAATGGTAACTAAAAACGAAACTGTCTTGACATAAATATGCCACCTGTTTACTGTATATGTATTACAGAAATATGAAATATAAAATATGAAAAATGTTCTAAATAAAAGTTGTTAGTTATAATTTGTTTAGCAACTTTTGTTAGCAATTTTTTTTTTTTTCGAAATATATCTCTATTGCAAAATAGTCGTAAAACATATAAAAATGACATCAATAAATTACCAATTTTGAGATATTTACTTCCGAAGCTTAAATATGAAATTTTATAACAATCCGTTCACCCGAATTTACTCTATACGTGTCCACAGACTGACTGACGGACATCATGCTAAACGCAGTTGATTCGTGTTACTATAAGCCAAATTTGTGCTTATCTGTAAAAATTTCGATATGTAAAATTTGCTATAATTACAATACCTCCCTTAACGTATGTGATATGACGACCGGTAAAAATATTGGTAATTAAATTTCATAAATGTATAATTTACTGTTGATTTTTACTTATAATAAACACTCTCTTTAAATATACATTAAGTTTTCAAGAAAATAATTACTCGAAATGTACATAATCTCAAACAGTATAATTATAATCATATAGGTATATCAACTAGAAAACAGTATATGAAATTTTATCATGCATGTATTTATTGCACGTCATTACTTAACCTCAATCTGTTCGTACGTAATATTATATAACGACATACATAAGGTACATAGCCAATGTGCACAAAATGACAATCGCTTTTGCTCTCTCACGGCAGCCATTGTTGGCCGACCTGATGAAATGCATTCTGGGTAAAAATATGACAGATTATGGTGGCCGTGTATTGTCATAAGTTGCATATTTTCGATGCAGTCAATATAAGGAAGAAAAACCATTATATATTGTTATGATAGACTTTTGTAAAATTTATATATTCTCTTGTTATGTGTCTTGCTTCTATGTAGGTTAGAATTTAATAAATATAGCACGTATTTGTGAATTAATATTCAGCTGATACATTCTTAGTATTGCTAACTGTATGGGATGAGAATGAAAAAAACGACGATGCGACGAATCTGAACGCTCGTCTTCATCAGGTCAAAATTTAGCAATTACATTAAAGTAAATAACAGTACATAGCAACAAATTACTAGGTAACATATAAGTAACTAGATCAACAGAATTATAGATTTTTAATCAGTGGAAACCAAAGTTTATTTAACTTAGTGCTTTCACGGTAATTCATGTTATTCTTTTTTTATAAATCTCTATTGCTTCTCTTATTAATCTGCTGCTAATATTGATTGGTCTAGCAATTATTATTGGTTTATGAAGATATTCTAAAGCAAATTCAGCAATAGCAGATTTTTCTGGATAATGTAGACGAATTGATCTTTTATGTTCTATCAGTCTAGTAGAAACAGTTCACCTGTCCTCTCCAACATAAACCTTACCGCATTCACAAGGTGTTCTATATGTACCCGAAGATTGAAGAGGAATAATTTTTTTCCACTTTTCAACATGCGTTGCAGGAAACTTTAATATGTTTCCTTGATAAATATCTCTCTATTTTATCAGTAACATTTTTCACGAAAGGCAAAGAAGCGTAGATTATGATTTCATTATCAAATTCTATTATTGAAAATAATAGAAAAACTTTCCACTTTTAAAAAACCAATTCTCATTCACTCCTTTCTCACACACACAAAAAATTATCAATTTATTTCTAAAAATTACAACGCGGCCCCGCCAATGATCTTCACGTCGAAGAATGTGAGTCGATGGCCCGGAAACCTGCTACCGCAGTAACTGTGTCAGGAAGACACAGCGCAGCGATACAACAGCAGCGCCTCTATCGTTGCACACGCAACGCAACTCACGTGGTTAGCGTAATTTTACCGAGTATCGGGCTTAGTTAGGTGCACGGTTGTGTGACCGAAGAACACACAACACTCTGCGCGCATTGCCATGCAAGGTACACGGCCGGAAGCGACACCGTTTTGATTAGCACCGATTCGATATATGACAACATCAACAAAAAATCAGTCTAGATTCGTGTCTAGTTTATGAACTTAAAGTTCACATTTTTCATTCGGTTTCAGTGATTGATTGAAAATACAGTTCTCACGGAAATTCAATAATGATTTTCTGTTTTAATTACGAGTAATTATTAGGAAGATAATTTCGTTTGAAATGCATGAAATAGATTTGAATTTTAATGAATATGAAAGGTTTTGCACTAAGATGTATTCGAATTAAATTGTGAACTAGTTCGAAAGTATGGGCAGTATGCAGAACTGCGCCAAGGTAAGTTGACGTCGAGGTGCCAGGCAAAAGTTGTCGTTAAAAACCAATAAAAAGCATAAATATAATAAAAATACTTACAAGTTATACCTATTTAATTAATAAGCAATAGGTTTAAACCATCATGAAAGTAATAAAAATTGGACAATTAGTATTTTGTATACTAAATTATTTGCCGTCCGCCGCTTGGGTGCGTGCATCCCTTGCACCCCCGCTTGACACGGCTCTGGCAACATGGGAAATTACAAGCTAAATCTATATTGTGCATGCCTCGGACAGAAAGATTCACAACCGTTATTTGATATGCACATATTTAGTACAGATTTTTTCATTGTGGTTTTGTTGATTTATGTGACGTAACACGTTGCTATGACAACGCGTAGTTTGCAGTTTCGCAATGAAATATAGTAATAACTGGAACGCGCACTGGCCGCTCAAATGCGAGCCGAGAGAGATAGGAGATACGTGGTATTCGCGTCTTTGTCTTTCTAATGACATAGCATTGCTACTACATGATAACTTAGATAGCTATGAAAAAAAAGAATCTAACTGTAAAATGTCAAATTAATATATCAAAAATGATAAAAATACCTTTTATAGAGGAATTCCCCAATAAAATCTCATTACGTATCGTTTAGCCGATGCATTTAGCTACAATTTAATATGCAACAACATAAGATTGTCGCATTTTTACCGCAAGAAATCGCATTTGAATTTCAAATGCGCAGAAGTGTAAGACAGTGATAGAGATCCCACGTATCTCCTATCTCTCTCGGCTCGCATTGGCGCTACTAGAACACATAGGCAGTGCACATTCCAGTTATTACTATATTTCAGTGCAGTTTCGCTACTACATAAAACTAGTTAACATAAGGTCGATTTTCGCTTTCGCTCACAAAATTTTTTGAAATAAAATAATTTAAATAGTTTTCACACATGAAATTATTTTATTTTATTCGAGGTTAATGAATTATGTTTTACGAAAAAATAATATTTAATTATTGTAATAAAATAAAAATTGTAAATTCTTTTTGTTTGTATAATAGATATAGAGTCGTGAAAAAAATATTGCATTTGAAATATCTGATGAGTCAGCGTTGTTGCTAGAATTTCGTAGTGTCTGTATAGTCGTAGAAAAAGTATAGTGTAAAACTAGCACAATATCCCATTTCCCACTCGTATGTGGCTTGTGTTGCAAATTTTCATACTCGTGGAAAAGTAGTACCATTCTGTGCTCGTTGTATTTCAGTGAACCGGTAAAATTTTCTTGCGAAATGGTACCAGTCCATGAACTGGTGATTGAGTTATACTGGTATATATGTTAAAAATCACTGTCCAAATATGTGGATACCAAATTATAATATCTGTGATTTATTAATTTTTGAGTTATAAACTATCATACAGAGAGAGAAAGAGAGAAAGATACATTACTTTATTTTTATAATATTATAAATAAAATAAAATTAATGAATTAAATTAAATATTTATCGTAAATATCGAGTTTGCAATATAAACAATTAGGTATTATTTATCACTTTCTCTGTGCAGGAAAATTATTTATAATTTCTAAACAACATACAAATTACAAAGTTAATGCTTTTACTTATTCAAGTTAAGTTATGTACTTAGCAAAATTATATTCTCTTTCAGTACTAACATGCTATGAAAATACAGATTTCACGCAGTTTAAGTTACATAAATTTGTGCGCAAAAAACCAACTAAAATTATTATTTTCCACGGTATCTTTCACACTTGCTTACGAGAACTTCATTCTATCTTACATAATTGAAAAAAAAAACAAACAAACTATGATGTAAAAATATATATTAATTAGGGTGGAATTTTTATGTGCGCTGAAAATAGATGAATTAACGCTAGTATAAAACAATGCAATTAATAGAAATTTACAACCGTTATTTGATATGCACATTAAAATAGTATATTAAACATCAATTTTTAAAATAAAACAACCTAACAAATGAAACCTAACCTAACTTAATATTAATGAGTGGGATTTTTGTGCATTCTGAAAAAAGGTAAATTAACGCTAAGATAGGATAATGTAACAACCTTTCATAGAAATTCACAACCATTATTTGATATGCACATTAAAATAGCATATTAAATATCGGTTTATAAAATGAAACAACCTAACAAATAAAACAAATAAAATCTAACCTAACTGACGTGCATTTATTATATCTGACGTTTATTTGCATAACCTGACATGTAAATAGCCTAAATTGCAATTGCAATTTATATATATTTTTATCAATTAATAAGTGCTATATCAGCAAAAATTGATTTCTACGATTGCAGCCTCATCTACAAAGCTTCTAAAAAAATATTTCGATTAAAACCTTCATAGTTTTTGATTTAGAATCTGAATCTGCAATGGGGTTCCCAATTTAAAATTTTAAAGTAAAATTAATGTAATTTATTTTTGCTGGAGTATCCAAATCTGCAATAAAAATGAGGATTCCCATTTAAGATTTCAGCGTTCTAATTTTAGAACGAGTGAATGGCCCTCTCAAAAATATTAACTTTTTACCTGTAAAATTTTTTCGTACAATGCTTATTTTTCGAGATATTTCGATATATACCTGTATTTCTATGGAGATCACAACGTGAGATCAAGCAAGTAATCTTTAAGTTCTAGTAAAAGAATTATGTCTATAGCACCTGAGCAACTCTGAATCGAGCACTTTAGCTAGTCAATAATAAATATTATTACATATCAAGATTGTTCTTACCAAATACGAGTTTATAAAATCATCTTTCTTGTTTCTTGTATTTCAATAATTTTGAAAAGGGCTTATGAGAAACAATGTAGTCACATACATAGATTACAAATATTATTTTAATTTAGTTTAAGTTGTATCCATTGTAATTATTTATATAAAATTGGACGATATTTTTGTGATATTAAATTATAAGGTATGTAATCTCATTGCACTGATTTAAGGTGAAATGATTGTAATGTTATTATTATTGTTTATTAGCTGAAGATGATTTTAATTCCGTAAAATTGAAACGTACTATTATAAAGTTTATAGTAAATGAATTAATGACATGATATTATAAATTTATTAAATCACAACACACGTTTCTCGTACGCCCTTTTCAAAACAATGAAGTTTAGATACATAAATGAATACTTGACAGATTACTTGACGGATTCATAAGTGATAAATTTCAGCATAGTCTTAAAAAAAAGTGTATTAGTAATCATATCGAGTGTAGAATTTCTATTTTCCGATGTTACTATCAATGAGATATTTCTTCACTGATAAAGCAATATTGCACATTCTTTAAGACATGATTATTTATTCAGCAAGTCTTTTATTGGTAATATATTGTGACAGACAATTTTGCGAGTCGAGTTGACAACATCATGTCCATATCAATTTGCAAATATCTATTTCCTAAATGCAATAACTATTTTACAATATATATATATATATATATATATATATATATATATATATATATATATATATATATATATATATATATATCCTTATTTAGCAATATTAGAAATGCAATCTTAAATTCGCATATTGAGAGATAATTGAAAACTTACTTATGATGCCTTGCTAAATAGAAAATGTTTTTGCGTATTTGCAGAATGTAATTGCAAAATTATTTTATTTAAGACGCATTGTCAGTAATATAATAAAAACTTTCTTTATTTAATCATTTTTGCTTTAAACGTAAATTTTAAATTGTTGTCTCAAAAACTGATTAGATTTGAAATATTATTTTTGTACGATTGTTAATAAAAATTGCATTTTTTTTTATGCGTAAAATATTTTTTAAAGACCCAGAGTTCAAAAAAGTAAAAGCATGATAAAAGTGACATAATGTATCATTATTTCACGCTGACGTTAAAATGGTTCGGTCATCTTAAGCGAATGTCCAATGAACGTTTGGTTAAAAGAATATATGTGAATGATTTTGAAAGTATATGTTTGCGTGAATGTCCGATGAGTATGATTGTGGATAAAGCTAGAGTTGCTTGTTTGGATAGGAATGTCGAGAAAACTAGTTTTGGGATAGTAGAAAGAGTTTGTGCCGCATCCTTTTGAGTACATGGCGTGATTGTGTATAAATTACTGTTTTCTAAATACGTTAATGTACTTAAATATTCTTCTGCTTATATATATTTTTCTAAAATATTATACCCAATATTTATTTCGTAATAAATTTTAAAAAATCTGATTAAATCTGATCTAATATAAATAAATATTTTTTCTGGTTCATGAAATTTATAATTTATATTGTAAATATTATATTTTATATTCTAAATTTTAACAGTATCGGCGTGAAAACAGAAACACTGAGATTAGTAACATTTTTGTATAATTGCTATTACTGTTAAAACAGTAAAATTGCAATAAACTCCTACAAATTTACTTGTAGGTTCCCAATTTCTTGCATACATACACAGAAATATATTATAAACAATTTGAAATAATCAAAAATAAGTGACAGGCTTTGTGGGTACGGCAATATGCCATTTATAAGTACTTATAAAATTTGTTGATTGATTTATTAAAATATGTTTAAACAATAGGAAACCAAGTTGTCGCTTCCTGAATTTCCGTACACACATAAAAAAATGTATTATAAAAAAAATTGTAATAACAAAAAAAAATGGGTTCAAATCTCTCGCGGCGACAATAAGCCATAAACTTATAAATTACATACTTGTAAAATTTGCTGAGTGTAAATTTTACCAATTAGCGAATTTTACATAATATATTTCTTCATAACATAGTAAAATATTTTTTAGAACTCACTGTAATTAAAAATTATTTTAGGATTAGATTTTGTTTAATAAAGTAATTAAACAGAATCTAATTCTAAAACAGTTTTTATTTTAATATTTCTTCATATTTTTAGTGTGATTCAACAATTGGTGCAACTGTTTAATAAAAAAAAAACAAAAGCTTGCCACAAATATTAGTATATAAATAAAATTTCTAAGAAAGTATTATACTATATATTCGTGTAAATGAAAGTACATAAAAATTTAGATTACAATACGTAATTAGGTATTTACACATTCAAGTTAATGTTTTACAACTGACAAATTACGCAAAAATCTTCTTTGAAAATATGCGACGACGAATGTATGTAATAATCCATGCGAAATTTTTAATGATTCATTGCGTTTTAAATGCTCATGTGAACTGAAAATTATTGTTATTAAGATAAAATTATAATCCTATTTGATAATCTAGAACGACAAAGAAGTTTCTTCTACAAACTATGTAATTCTTGAAAAATTTGTTTCTGATACATATTATGTACAAATTATTCATTTACAATTATTTACGTTAAAATACTTCATTGTGATAAATAGTATATTATGTTACGATTAGCAGAAAGCGATCTTTATTGTGTTGGAACAGTGTACGTAAAATGCTACTTTTAAAACGGAAAACTGTAATAAATGTCTATGGCAACTATTTGTAGTCTCTATTTAGTTTGAAAAAAATTTTAAACACGAAATATTGTATTGCAAATTTGTGAATGAACTTTGTATATATATATTAAATTCTAACCTAATTCTAGTATAATACATATATCAGTATTCAGATTGCGTAACACACACACACACACATGTTTTGTATTATTAAACTGCACAATAGTGAAACAGTGTGCTGATTTTTTAAATAAAATCACACTTCAATATAATGTTGTGTTATTTATTCATTATTCGGTTCGTGATATATATATATATATATATATATATATATATATATATATATATATATGTAGCAGGAATGTAATAAGCAGTTTTTTTGACTGTCGAAATATTGATATTGAGATTTTTATATAAATATTTTCGACTGATTGCGAGTATTGTTTTTATCACTTTGACTTCAAGGAAAATTTACGGTTTCTGAATATTATAATATGAGGGTAAATGTGTGTGCGTCGTCAACTCGTTCGCTAGGTCGTCAGTTAAAATTTTGTGATTGCAAACTCCTCTTAGACGGTTCAACCGAATTTAATAAAAATTTTAGGATAAGTTTATTTAATGGTTATTTTGTATTCGTGCTAAATTTATTTTACGATTTAAAACAAATTTTCAGGATAGATTTTTTTATGCATAATAATTACAAAATTTAATTTTTGAACAATGCTGCCAACTGTTAGTGAAAAAATATAAAATTTTTATTTTTATTTCTTAGTACGTATTTATGTGATAATTTTAAAGTAGTCTATATATGGGTTTATCCATATACTTCTACTCTTGTTTATTATTTATATAAAAACTGTTTTAGGACAAAATTCTGTTAATTATTTATGTTGTTTATTATTTTACTGTAAAAACAGTCTTCAAAAATGTTAGTAATTTTGTAAAAAAAAACCTAGAATATTCAATATTTTTGCGATATATGAGTATATATAAAATTACTATTAATCGTATTCAAATTATTACGATATATATATATATATATATATATACAGAAAACAAATGCGTAACGGTCATGGCTGTCTTAGATTTTGGTGAACGTTTAAAAGATCGTAATATATGACATAAAGGTTAACGATTCACTATTTAAATTATTAACAAATCTACTTTCACATGTTTGTGTTCATTTGTCATATCTCATAGGTGACCTGATTTACTGTTAAATTCATTTTAAATCTTTTTATTTTTTTAATTTTGTTTAATTTGAAAATGATTTTTATTCTCACCTCACTATTTGATCAATTATTAAAAAAAATAATAATTTAATAATAATTTGTAGAGATATTACTCTATATTAAAAACGACGTCAAGCACTTTAATTAATAATTTATTTATAAAATATACAGTGTGTCCCCGGATGGACCTAACTATACTTGCAAACTTTCTTATTTCGCATTTTAGGAAGAAAAGTCATACTTCATAAAAAGTTTTGCTTCTTCTAGCAAGTTCCAATCCACTATCAAAATTTCGAAATAACATACAGGGTCGTTAGAAAACGATAAAACGTAAAATTTGGTTAAGAGTAAAGTACCTTTTATTTGAAAGGAAAGTCAAAGAACTGCTGGAAAAAGATATATGAAACGTCAATACAAGCTCAAATATCTAATCTGAACATTGTATCTTAAAATTGATTTTTTTGCCTTTATTATGATTATCAAGTAATAGGTACTTATTAATTTTGCCAATGTGATTGTCATAGTTATCTAATAAAAACAAATGCAACTGTGACAAATGACTAATTTCATGTCAAAAAATTGTCAGTCAATGTTTGAATAATGTTAAAACAAAAAATTACAGAAGCTATAGCGGAGATAAATAGAGAAACCATTCGTCTAGTATTGAAAAATTTTAGAGCAGTTCTTGAAAAATGTATAGAACTAGGAGGGCAACATGTACAATAATTTTTCTTTGTTTTTGTGTTTTGTTCTAATTGTGTAATAAATTGAAGTTTCGCTAAATTTGTGTAATCATTATTATTTTAATTAGTCATTTGTCACAGTTGCATTTGTTTTTATTAGATAACTATGACAATCACATTGGCAAAATTAATAAGTACCTATTACTTGATAATCATAATAAAGGCAAAAAAAATCAATTTTAAGATACAATGTTCAGATTAGATATTTGAGCTTGTATTGACGTTTCATATATCTTTTTCCAGCAGTTCTTTGACTTTCCTTTCAAATAAAAGGTACTTTACTCTTAACCAAATTTTACGTTTTATCGTTTTCTAACGACCCTGTATGTTATTTCGAAATTTTGATAGTGGATTGGAACTTGCTAGAAGAAGCAAAACTTTTTATGAAGTATGACTTTTCTTCCTAAAATGCGAAATAAGAAAGTTTGCAAGTATAGTTAGGTCCATCCGGGGACACACTGTATAATAAAATAGTTGACAGTCTAATGGTTATCGATTCTATACTGTAAAAAATTGATATAAATTTGAATGTATTTTTCAAAAAAATTAATATTACATCAAATTATCATAGTAAATATTCCAAAATGTAACTATTTTACTAAATACTTGTGTAAATTTATATTACATTTTTTACAGTGTAATTTTACTCTAAAAATTTAATAATTAATTTAAGTTTAATTGATAATAACTGTGTTTGAATAATTTGAAAGCTACTATAAACACTCGAGCAACGTCTGCTATATTAGTTTCATAATTATAATGTCTTATTTTAAAAATATATAAAAACATTATAAACATTTATAATTTAAAAAAAATGTATGTGATATAATTTATGGATACAATTTTCTTGGATTAAAATTAAAGTATGTTTTTTTTTATTTAATCAGTAATTCAAAACGTTATATTTCTAAGGTTATAATAGTAAACCAGTCTCTTTAAATAGACAATTTATAAAATTATAGATTTATTTATAGAAACAAAATTACTTGCACGTGATATAATTTAAGTATAGTTGTATTTTTTTATAATTTCTATATCTTTCTGTTGGATTTATGACTTAATTCTGTTCAGATCTGCAAAACCTCTAGTCTTACACGATATTTTGTTTTGCTAATGAAGTGTGTAGTCTGGTACTTGATTAAACATTTTAAATTAAAATAAAACAGAAAAACAGAAATTAAAAAAAAATTATTAACAAATTTTTTTCAATTTTTATTTAAAATATTCCGCCAAATTCCGACTACAATCTTAATTAGTAAAATTAATAGTACAAGTGAAACAAATTAGTAGTTTTATACAAGAAAACCTTAACTTAGTTTAAAATATGCTCTATTTATATATGGTTCAATACTCAGTGTAAGAAAAATTAGGTAAAATCGAAATAAATAAAAATTAAGTGCTCCAACTCTTTGGAGCACTTAATTTTTATTTATCTATCTATCTATGTAAAAGGCATACGAGTTCTGGATGTTGCAAGAATGTAAAAAATAGTAACAATCTATGGATATTTTGTTTTATTCTATCAAAACAAAATTTTAATTTATTAGAAGAAAAATATTGTGTAACATATAGGTCCTACAGATGAAAACAGAATTGATATATTAAAAAAAAAACATTACCGTAATGTGGTTTATAATTAACTATTTAAAGAAATTAAAGTAAATGCATTTAAATGGTTTTACGTAATAACGGAAAAACGATCAAAATTATAATGGTTTGATTTTTCTGCATCATTGAACATTTATTGCAATGTTATATTATTGAACTACTAGTAAATTGGTACAGATACCGTTTTATTTATAATTTATTGTGAATAATTACGTGATATATATTTTATGTAACTAATTATTTTGTTATTTCTGGTTTCAGTAAAGTATTTTGCACATAGAAACAAGTAACTAACAGTAGATTGATAAGAGAAGCAATGGAAATGTATAAAGAAAAAAATAACATCAATTAATGTGTAGAAGCAATCTAATTTAAATAAAATTTGGCTTTCTTTATTTAATAATTTATAAATTTTATGATTTAGTTACTTATTTTGTTACCTAGTAACTTGTTTCTATGTTCTGTTTATTTATTGTATATGCCATTTGTATCATTTTTTCTGCTGAAGATGTACGTTGAGTTCGTCGATTATTAATAAATATTAATAAATATTATTATATAAATATAGTCAAAAAATCTTTCAGAACTCATTATATTAAAATAAAACGACATTAGGTTATAGTTCTGTATTAATATTTATTAATAATGAATGTTTCGACGAAGTCAATGTACTTCTTCATCAGGAAAAAGATACAAATGACATATACAGTAAATAAACAAAACATGAAAACAAGTTACTAGGTAACAAAAAAATAAGTAACTAGATCATAAAATTTATAAATTTTTAATTAAAGAAATAATAAAACAGTGCCTTCACGATGATTAATATTACCTAGTAACTTGATGTTCTGTTTATTTACATTAAATGCCATTTGTATCATTTTTCCTGATGAAGACGTAACGTTGAGTTCGTCGATTATTAATAAATATTCATACAGAACTACAACCTAAAGCCGTTTAATTTTGGTATAATGAGTTTCGAACGAATTTTTTTTCTACAGGGTGTATCAGAATAACTATTCCTAATTTTCAGAAATGATAGAGTGCACTTAGAGAGACATTTTTACTACTTTGACTGCAAGGAAAAAGTAGTATAGCGTTTGGTACGGTGTCTGTAACATTTTCAAAAAAAAAAAAAAAATTGTATAGAAATCCTTTATATAGCCTCTAGATGACGAATCTGAACTTAGTTTATGTGGGTGTATGTGTGTGCGTCGTCAGCTCTCTCGCTCGCTCGCTCGCTCACTCGGTCGTCAGTCAAAATTTTGTGATCGCAACTCCTCCTAGACGGTTAAACCGATTTTAATGAAATTTTCAGGATAAATTTGTCTAGTGCCCAAGATGGTCATGTGGTTTTGGTTTTTTCCAGTGATGCCAACTTTCCGAGAAAAAAATTACTAAAGTTTTTAAAAATTCATATAGGCTACGTTATTTATCCGATTTTGATCAAATTTACAGAATAGATTTCCCTAATGCTCCCATTAATTATATAATTGTATTAATATCCAGTGTTGCCAACTTCCCGAGAAAAAAATTACTAAAGTTTTAAAAATTTTATTGTGGCCATGTTATTCAACCGATTTTACTCAAATTTTCACAAAGGATTTTCCTAGTATTCATATAATTTATGTAATTTTAACAAAATACAGTGTTGCCAACTTTCTGAGGAAAAAATTAGTAAAATTTTTAAAAATTCATGACTATTTTATTTATCCGATTTTAATCAAATTTTCATAAAAGTTTTTCCTAGTGTTTAAATAAATTATGCAATTTTAACAAAATACAGTGTTGCCAAAAAAAAAACACAAATTTTTTTAAAAAATCATTGTGGCTACATTATTTATTCGATTTTGATCAAATTTTCAGAAAAGTATCTTCTAGTGCCCACATAAATTATAATATTATTAAATACAGTGTTGCCAACTTTCCGAGAAATGTCAAAGTAGTCTATATATGGGTTTACCCATATACTTCTACTCTTGTTTATTAATAAACTAGTGTCCGAAAATTTCTCGGTGTCAAGATACATTAGATATCGTTAAAAACAATTTTAATTATTACAACGTCAAAGAGTAGTTAAGTTAAGGAACATTTTATTAGAAATAATAGTGCATTAAACTTTATAAAAATTGTTCGAAGTTACGAGCACTATTTTCGATACACAAGTTGTAACGATGTACAGGGTGGGCAAATTTGGACGTTTTCATAGGGAAACTCGGAAACTATAAGAGATATGGAAAAATGGACCGCGCATCCTCGATCGCTTTTTTGAGAGAAACTCAATTATGAAAACAAAAAATAGCTATCGTCTTTTGTTTTCTTATGGCGAAAAGTTTGCTTTTTCCGTATTTTGATAAATGGCGATATCTCGATGGTTTTTTTAAATTAGATGAAAATAATTTTCACTTTCTTAAGGCACTTTTTTGAGTGGAATGAAATGGTCTTAACGGATATTATAAATCTCCGTTAATTCTCGGGTTATAACATAAAGTTGTGTTTTTCACAATCGACTGCCGAAAAAAAAAAAATAATTCCGGACACTAGTTTATTAATAAAAAATGTTTCTTTATGTGCCCTCTATCATTTCTGAAAATTAGGAATAGTTATTCTGTTACACCCTGTATATTACGTAATCTTAATTACGACATTTTAATGTCTGCATTCATCTCTATTAGCAACCAAACTAATAATAATTGTATGTAAGTTGAAATGAGCAACATTACAAAAAGAGAGTATATCATATATTATATATTTACATAATTGTTAAGAAAAAGCACATTGCATTCTTCATCTTCTGCATTATAAATAGGTATATCATTGTTGAAATGACAGTGAATGCATTTCCGTTTATATACAGGGTTTTAGGTAGGTTGATGTAAACTTTTTTATAAGATGATAAAAGAAGTCATTTAGAATATATTTTATCATATTTATCTCATGGTCGATTGCACAAAGTATTGTTAAATGTAACATGGTAAAAAATCTTTCAGAACTCATTATATTAAGATGAAATAATTTTAGGTTTTAATTCTGTATTAATATTTATTAATAATCGACGTTTCGACTAACTCAACGTGCGTCTTCATCAAGAAATATGACAATATACAGTAAATAAACAGACCATATAGAAACAAGTTAGTAGGTAATAAAATAAGTAACTAGATCATAAAATTTATAAATTTTTAATTATAGAAAGCCAAATTTATTTAAATCAGTCACCTTTATATCTATCTAACACTCTGTATATATTTCACTTTATTTACTTTTTCTTGTTCCCAACATTTGCTCGTCATCTTCTCGAAGAAATTTTCTTACTTTAGAATGTTTTTCTTGTAAATGGACGAGGTTCATTGCACCTCGTAACATTAGTGACTTTTTAGAGAAAGATGGTCTTTAACGACATTAGGTATCTTGATCCTTTTTTTTTAATTTCCTTTATTTTAGTAATTGGATAATAGCTTGATTACAGCACCGTTATTCAAAATAGTAACTGAGACATTTAGGATGTTATAAAAACTATTAACTGAACGTTTTTCTTACGGATATAATAATGTATGTAATTTTATATCAATATGGTATACCACTCAGCTGTTTGTACTGTTATATACTAGGGTGTCTTATAAAAAAACATTCAGTAAGGCTAAAATCGATAATTTTACATCGAAAAAACATTAGAAATAATGTTTTTTAGCATGGTTTTAAGGAAGTAATAGGTTCCTCTATACAAGTGAAATTTTCGGAAAACAATTCCAAAACACGCGTTTTCGGAAATTTTTAGTTGTGAAGAGGAACATGTTACTTTCTTAAAAAATTTATGATGTTTTTTCGATTATATTATATATATATTATATTCATCAAGAATAGTAACTAAATCTATGTTTTCATCATAATGTACATTTATACCGGGTGTATACTTGGTTTATGCAATATAGGAAAAACAATGTTATTTTTTTAACATCGTAATTCCTGCCTCCCCGTTAGTTTTAGAGAAAAATTATAAGAGACAAAAATTATTTAGAATTAAAAACTACATTATTTACGCTTAAAATAATTGTGATATTACGTCTCAGTAATTAATTATTAATTAAATAAATATTATCAGTTTTCAGCAATATCAGACAGCCATGGACAAAACGCGAATGTATTTTGTTCACAAATGTCAGTGTATTGTCATTTAAATGCAAAAAAAATAACAAAATACATTCGTGTTTCGTCCATGGCTGTCTGATATTGCCGAAAACTGTTAATATTTATTTAATTAATAATTAATTACTGAGAAGCAATATCGCAATTATTTTAAGCGTAAATAATGTAGTTTTTAATTGTAAACAATTTTTGTTTCTTATATTTTTTCTCTATAACTAACGGGAAAGCAGGAATTGCGATGTTAAAAAAATAACATTGTTTTTCCTATATTGCATAAACCAAGTATACACCCGGTATAAGTTTATAATAAATACATTACATAAAATAATGTCATTATTGTTTTGTTATTTGTAATTTTAAAGTGTTTGTAATGCATGTTAAATGAAATAAAAATTTTAATTATTAAATAATTATCAAATTAATCTTGAATGACTGATTTTTTTTTAATATTTCAAAATAAAACGAGAAAATGTGCAGACGTCAAGCAAAATTGACAACACAAAAACAAATGATTGTTTTTTTTTTTGTTTTTTAATGTAAACTTACACTTTGGCAAAAATAATCGTTGCTGCTTACAATTAGTTAGAAAAAATAAATACAAATTCCAAAATATGATTGTATATAATTAGTACTTATTTGTTTGTAAATATAACAAAATATCATGGATAAACAAATTGACTACACTGAATTTTGCTTTGCAACTATTTATTTCATATAAAATTTGATGCAAATGTATTAAAAAAATTTAGTAAATGCAGGTACTTTTGTGTTATTAGGTTTGTCATCAACGTAATTAAGTACAACGTAATTACGTACGGTAATCGAACTATATATATATATATATATATATATATATTGTGTGTATATTTAAATTGACTTACAATTTTCATTGGTAACTACATTAAGATGATTGAAGGAAACTCACCTGAAACAAAAAATAAATATTTAAAATATAATACATACAAACATACAATAATATAGAATTTTTACAAAATTAATTAGTCGTTTTACTGATTATTTGTCAACATTATATTAAACGATAGTAGGTATAACCAAAAAATCGTAAATGAATCTATAGAACTTTATAAAATATTTTCAAGAAATATATGATAGCGACAAGAAAAATCAGGCCTACTTGTACACACCCCTCAGTGAAAAATATGAAGAATAGCAAAATTTTATCCATCTTGTACTCAAAATGGATATTATAAGAAATGGTTAATGTAAGTTTAGGTTGGATTGCATAAATCCACCATTATATCCTTCCTTGGTAATAATAAATAGAAGTTAACTATTAACTCGAGAATAAATTTAGATTAAGTTACTTTATCAGTGTTAACAGAATGGGGATTTTAACACAAAATTTTGTAAAAAAAAACTATGAGTTTGCACTTGGCATTATAATCATTTTTCAACTATGCCAACAACTAATAGATAAATATAATTCTCGGTTCATTAAAAACACATTACCCATAAATAATTAATGCTAAACATTGTCTGTACAAAACAGAACGCATACGTATGAAGAATGAAAACCTTTTCGACACATATACAAGTATGTACTGTACTGTACATCAGTATGTGAGAGTCCACCTGTATGCTATATGCTTTGCAATGCGTTTTCTTGTAAATAAGTTTTAAGGTTTAAATAACTGTATCGTAGACGCGAATGAGACTAGTCGTATAAGAACTCTTGGTGTATCCGCATAAGAGTGTCACACAGTCCATACACATGGTGACACTCCTCTGAAGACTTCTTGAGACAGCCAAGTGGTACACTACAGTTCATCTTGCATAGATATGCAGACGTGCTTCTAAGAGGAATGGACTTAAAGATACTTTTTTTTTTACTTCCAAAAAAACTACTACACTGTATAAAAAATAATAAAAAAATTTTACTATAAAATATCTGTAATTTCATTTTACTGTAAATATTCTGTATTTCCATCAGTGGCGTACCTAGGGTAAATGGCGCCTATGGCAAACACCGATCTTGCGCCCCTTTCTGACGATAGGTTGCATACGTTTTATTTTCTAAAAAACTACTTTAAAATTGAGTAAAAAAAATTACGCTAATAAAATCTATTAACTCTTTATTACAAATTTATCTTTCTTGTTTTAGCTGATGCAAATTGTTTAATTATATTATTAAAGTCAATTTCTTCAGTCATTTCTCGTTCTACGCTCAGCAAAGCAAGATCATATAATCGACTTTGGCCCATCGGGGCTCTCAAATATCAATTTTAATTTGCTAAATGATCTTTCGCAACTAGCAATAGAAACCGCGATTGTCAGCAATAATTGCAGTGCTATACGCATATTGGGAAAAACGTTTTCATCTCCATACTGAACTATAACAGAGAATATGGAC